>JAPFFF010000004.1:0-5742500 GCA_039105265.1 Tritrichomonas musculus
CGTCTGGAGACTCGTTATGAAAATCACAACTTTTTGAAAGACTCTCCGCCGCGATTTCGCTTAAAATCTGAAATCATCAATAACTATCTATGGTGAGTATATATTATTAATTTCGAAGCATATCGACATATCTCGAGAGTTTCCTATGTTCTATATTTTTTTAAAATTTTTGACATATCATAAAATATTCAAATATTTCTATATATAAAAAGTGAAATGAAAAAATTATCTTTTATTCAGAATCATCATCATTAAGTTATTCAACTGCTCATCAGCATTCCAAAATATCATGTTGTTCAAGCCAGCTGTTTTTATCATGCCCGTTGATTTGGTAGAAATTGAACGTCGATTTTTTTCATAAAAATTCCCCAAAATCCCACTTAACTCTTGAAATGGCATTTTTCTTGGCTTTGGATCGATTAACTTCAATAATGGCATTTTTCTTACAATTTGAACATTCTTCCAAAGGTACAATGCTTGCCGAAGATAGTAAATTATTGGACGTTCTTCAACTGGAGTGTTGTCAAAAATTTTCTTCCCACTGTCACTTCGTGATTCTGGAACTTTTTCTTCAATAGGCATGTTCTTGTACAATTCGTGCTCCAATAGAATGTATTTCATTGATTTCTGGAAATTCACGTGGCTGTCATCTTTTTTATTATGCCTCCGAACATTTGCAAAATTGTGTTCTTGGTAGTGTGAACTGCATGCACCTGTATCAATAGCTTCTTCAGTGATTATTTGAGATGCAATTCCAATTGCAGTAAATATGTATTGTTTACACCAATTATCTGTGAAACATCTCATTTTCTTATAGGTATTGGGCTGCACACGATAGATTTTTAAGTTGTGTTCAATGACATATTGTTGCATAAGATAATAAATCAATACAATACTTGCACCAAGTAAAAGATAGTCAATAGTCTCTTGCCGACTTAGTGAATTCCTGAATAGTGCCTCTAGTAAGAGTGTAGAAGGAAGCATTGATAAAAGTAAATAAAAGTCTTCGTCATCAATTATTTTTTGAATTGTTTGTAAAGTAAACAATTTTTTTGGGAGGTCATCTTCCATTTTGCGTCCTTTGTTGTTATCCAATAAGTAAGGAGCAATTCCAATAGTTTTTAAATCTTCTGCAGACCGTGTTTCATAAGAATCATATGGAGAAACTAGGAATTCTTCAAGAGAGGATTTTCTGTAACGATCTCTTTTTGTCAGGTGCAATGGATCTGAAAAATGAATTAATACTGCAAATATTTTAATTATACCAACAGCACCAAGACTTAGGAATCTTTCGAAGTTACCAATAATTTTGTCGATGAATATATTTGCATATATGCTATAAGTGTTGTCACCATCAGTGCCTAATCCGATAATACTTATGTTTTTTGGCATGAGTGATATGATCGATTCAATTTTTTCGCGTAACTCTTGTGTTGCCTTACCTGACGTCGACGGAATACATGCAATTGGAAACTGTTTAAATTCTGGATTTAATGGTGCAAATGTCATACCGAATTCTGCTTGTATCACTGAGTTATAATTTAATTTAATAAATTCTAAAAATTCGTTGTCATCATTAATAAATGTTTCTGCTAATTCTGGATCGATCTCTTTGAGATTTAGCACGCCATCAATCCTACCATTTTTATTTACTTTGACATACGGTGTAACATATGCAGCATCAACCATGATAACTCCTTTTCCAGTAAAATTATTTGGTAAAAACCTTGACATGATATTCAAAATATTTTGTATATCGCCATTAAAAATGTCGTCATGTATTCCTAAATTAGCGAGAGCTTGCTTTCTATATGTTGAAGCAGTTTTATATGTTGGAAACAATAAATTGGTATTTAAAATATTGAAGTAATGTGGACTCATCATGCTTAACAGTGCAAAGAATTCGTGAAGTCCATCATAACGTCTTCCTTGAGGAAATTTTGTTATATTATCCCATGTAGCGCCGATGAATCTTAATACTATTGGACTAATATTAATCGTTTTTTGTTTGTCTTCTGGTATATTCAATTTAATTTTCTGTAAGTCTGCTATTTGTCTTTTTAGCCTTGTATTCTCCAAAATTAACCTTTCATTTTCACCTTGTAATCTTTGATTGTCTTCTAAGAGCTTTTCGTAAGTTTGCTGAGATCTTGCTTTTGCTCCTGTTTCGGGAGTAAACCATGATGGATTTCGCTTAGGCGCCATTAAAAAAAAATGATTCTATATTGAAAATTTCAGAGGTTTTTAAATTTGAAAGGAAAAAAAAGCATGACCACGAAAAATTATAGAACATAGGAAACTCTCATAATCTTTTGAAATTAATATATAATAAAGTATATCATATTATAAGAATATTTTAATAGAAAACATTTTCCTAATTTTGCGTATATACTGAGATATGATTAAAGAAAGTTGCCAAAATTGAGAGGAATTTCTATTCAAATGTAGTATAATTTTGTAATTGATTTTTCTCGAAAATTTGGCGGACGATTTTTCTAAAAATTTAATATAATATATAATGCAATGTATACTACTATTTAAGATAAATGTAATATACAGGTCATTCGTTGGCTCTGTTCTGGAATCGTTTTTTCCAAAAAAAATCGTAAAATCGGCTAAAAATAGTGTAAATCGCTTTATCTCGGGATATATACTTATAATGCGCAATTTTTTTGCTTAATCGTGTTTTTAACATCATAATAAGACAAATAACCAATTTTTGGGTAAAAATATTGAATTTTGGCCGATATTGTTAGTAACGAGTTTTTTTGTATTTTTATCTTAATATAAAAAATCTCATTCTTCACGGATAGGAGTTTTTGGTTATTACTCTATATACAATAAACATACAATCCTATAATTTTATAATCATATACAATACAGTAATGCAATTATTGTTATACTGATTATGTAGGTACACCTATTTTTTTTTCTGACATTTAATGCAAAAATACAGAAATCAAATTTTTGAAATATATTTTATAAATAACTCGATGCAAAGCGAAGCTAATAAAAATATAACAATTGATATATATTAAGATGCTTGCAATATATATTCTTATAATACCATAAATTTTGAAACATTTTTACATTTACGTCTGGAGACTCGTTATGAAAATCACAACTTTTTGAAAGACTCTCCGCCGCGATTTCGCTTAAAATCTGAAATCATCAATAACTATCTATGGTGAGTATATATTATTAATTTCGAAGCATATCGACATATCTCGAGAGTTTCCTATGTTCTATATTTTTTTAAAATTTTTGACATATCATAAAATATTCAAATATTTCTATATATAAAAAGTGAAATGAAAAAATTATCTTTTATTCAGAATCATCATCATTAACCAAGTTATTCAACTGCTCATCAGCATTCCAAAATATCATGTTGTTCAAGCCAGCTGTTTTTATCATGCCCGTTGATTTGGTAGAAATTGAACGTCGATTTTTTTCATAAAAATTCCCCAAAATCCCACTTAACTCTTGAAATGGCATTTTTCTTGGCTTTGGATCGATTAACTTCAATAATGGCATTTTTCTTACAATTTGAACATTCTTCCAAAGGTACAATGCTTGCCGAAGATAGTAAATTATTGGACGTTCTTCAACTGGAGTGTTGTCAAAAATTTTCTTCCCACTGTCACTTCGTGATTCTGGAACTTTTTCTTCAATAGGCATGTTCTTGTACAATTCGTGCTCCAATAGAATGTATTTCATTGATTTCTGGAAATTCACGTGGCTGTCATCTTTTTTATTATGCCTCCGAACATTTGCAAAATTGTGTTCTTGGTAGTGTGAACTGCATGCACCTGTATCAATAGCTTCTTCAGTGATTATTTGAGATGCAATTCCAATTGCAGTAAATATGTATTGTTTACACCAATTATCTGTGAAACATCTCATTTTCTTATAGGTATTGGGCTGCACACGATAGATTTTTAAGTTGTGTTCAATGACATATTGTTGCATAAGATAATAAATCAATACAATACTTGCACCAAGTAAAAGATAGTCAATAGTCTCTTGCCGACTTAGTGAATTCCTGAATAGTGCCTCTAGTAAGAGTGTAGAAGGAAGCATTGATAAAAGTAAATAAAAGTCTTCGTCATCAATTATTTTTTGAATTGTTTGTAAAGTAAACAATTTTTTTGGGAGGTCATCTTCCATTTTGCGTCCTTTGTTGTTATCCAATAAGTAAGGAGCAATTCCAATAGTTTTTAAATCTTCTGCAGACCGTGTTTCATAAGAATCATATGGAGAAACTAGGAATTCTTCAAGAGAGGATTTTCTGTAACGATCTCTTTTTGTCAGGTGCAATGGATCTGAAAAATGAATTAATACTGCAAATATTTTAATTATACCAACAGCACCAAGACTTAGGAATCTTTCGAAGTTACCAATAATTTTGTCGATGAATATATTTGCATATATGCTATAAGTGTTGTCACCATCAGTGCCTAATCCGATAATACTTATGTTTTTTGGCATGAGTGATATGATCGATTCAATTTTTTCGCGTAACTCTTGTGTTGCCTTACCTGACGTCGACGGAATACATGCAATTGGAAACTGTTTAAATTCTGGATTTAATGGTGCAAATGTCATACCGAATTCTGCTTGTATCACTGAGTTATAATTTAATTTAATAAATTCTAAAAATTCGTTGTCATCATTAATAAATGTTTCTGCTAATTCTGGATCGATCTCTTTGAGATTTAGCACGCCATCAATCCTACCATTTTTATTTACTTTGACATACGGTGTAACATATGCAGCATCAACCATGATAACTCCTTTTCCAGTAAAATTATTTGGTAAAAACCTTGACATGATATTCAAAATATTTTGTATATCGCCATTAAAAATGTCGTCATGTATTCCTAAATTAGCGAGAGCTTGCTTTCTATATGTTGAAGCAGTTTTATATGTTGGAAACAATAAATTGGTATTTAAAATATTGAAGTAATGTGGACTCATCATGCTTAACAGTGCAAAGAATTCGTGAAGTCCATCATAACGTCTTCCTTGAGGAAATTTTGTTATATTATCCCATGTAGCGCCGATGAATCTTAATACTATTGGACTAATATTAATCGTTTTTTGTTTGTCTTCTGGTATATTCAATTTAATTTTCTGTAAGTCTGCTATTTGTCTTTTTAGCCTTGTATTCTCCAAAATTAACCTTTCATTTTCACCTTGTAATCTTTGATTGTCTTCTAAGAGCTTTTCGTAAGTTTGCTGAGATCTTGCTTTTGCTCCTGTTTCGGGAGTAAACCATGATGGATTTCGCTTAGGCGCCATTAAAAAAAAATGATTCTATATTGAAAATTTCAGAGGTTTTTAAATTTGAAAGGAAAAAAAAGCATGACCACGAAAAATTATAGAACATAGGAAACTCTCATAATCTTTTGAAATTAATATATAATAAAGTATATCATATTATAAGAATATTTTAATAGAAAACATTTTCCTAATTTTGCGTATATACTGAGATATGATTAAAGAAAGTTGCCAAAATTGAGAGGAATTTCTATTCAAATGTAGTATAATTTTGTAATTGATTTTTCTCGAAAATTTGGCGGACGATTTTTCTAAAAATTTAATATAATATATAATGCAATGTATACTACTATTTAAGATAAATGTAATATACAGGTCATTCGTTGGCTCTGTTCTGGAATCGTTTTTTCCAAAAAAAATCGTAAAATCGGCTAAAAATAGTGTAAATCGCTTTATCTCGGGATATATACTTATAATGCGCAATTTTTTTGCTTAATCGTGTTTTTAACATCATAATAAGACAAATAACCAATTTTTGGGTAAAAATATTGAATTTTGGCCGATATTGTTAGTAACGAGTTTTTTTGTATTTTTATCTTAATATAAAAAATCTCATTCTTCACGGATAGGAGTTTTTGGTTATTACTCTATATACAATAAACATACAATCCTATAATTTTATAATCATATACAATACAGTAATGCAATTATTGTTATACTGATTATGTAGGTACACCTATTTTTTTTTCTGACATTTAATGCAAAAATACAGAAATCAAATTTTTGAAATATATTTTATAAATAACTCGATGCAAAGCGAAGCTAATAAAAATATAACAATTGATATATATTAAGATGCTTGCAATATATATTCTTATAATACCATAAATTTTGAAACATTTTTACATTTACGTCTGGAGACTCGTTATGAAAATCACAACTTTTTGAAAGACTCTCCGCCGCGATTTCGCTTAAAATCTGAAATCATCAATAACTATCTATGGTGAGTATATATTATTAATTTCGAAGCATATCGACATATCTCGAGAGTTTCCTATGTTCTATATTTTTTTAAAATTTTTGACATATCATAAAATATTCAAATATTTCTATATATAAAAAGTGAAATGAAAAAATTATCTTTTATTCAGAATCATCATCATTAACCAAGTTATTCAACTGCTCATCAGCATTCCAAAATATCATGTTGTTCAAGCCAGCTGTTTTTATCATGCCCGTTGATTTGGTAGAAATTGAACGTCGATTTTTTTCATAAAAATTCCCCAAAATCCCACTTAACTCTTGAAATGGCATTTTTCTTGGCTTTGGATCGATTAACTTCAATAATGGCATTTTTCTTACAATTTGAACATTCTTCCAAAGGTACAATGCTTGCCGAAGATAGTAAATTATTGGACGTTCTTCAACTGGAGTGTTGTCAAAAATTTTCTTCCCACTGTCACTTCGTGATTCTGGAACTTTTTCTTCAATAGGCATGTTCTTGTACAATTCGTGCTCCAATAGAATGTATTTCATTGATTTCTGGAAATTCACGTGGCTGTCATCTTTTTTATTATGCCTCCGAACATTTGCAAAATTGTGTTCTTGGTAGTGTGAACTGCATGCACCTGTATCAATAGCTTCTTCAGTGATTATTTGAGATGCAATTCCAATTGCAGTAAATATGTATTGTTTACACCAATTATCTGTGAAACATCTCATTTTCTTATAGGTATTGGGCTGCACACGATAGATTTTTAAGTTGTGTTCAATGACATATTGTTGCATAAGATAATAAATCAATACAATACTTGCACCAAGTAAAAGATAGTCAATAGTCTCTTGCCGACTTAGTGAATTCCTGAATAGTGCCTCTAGTAAGAGTGTAGAAGGAAGCATTGATAAAAGTAAATAAAAGTCTTCGTCATCAATTATTTTTTGAATTGTTTGTAAAGTAAACAATTTTTTTGGGAGGTCATCTTCCATTTTGCGTCCTTTGTTGTTATCCAATAAGTAAGGAGCAATTCCAATAGTTTTTAAATCTTCTGCAGACCGTGTTTCATAAGAATCATATGGAGAAACTAGGAATTCTTCAAGAGAGGATTTTCTGTAACGATCTCTTTTTGTCAGGTGCAATGGATCTGAAAAATGAATTAATACTGCAAATATTTTAATTATACCAACAGCACCAAGACTTAGGAATCTTTCGAAGTTACCAATAATTTTGTCGATGAATATATTTGCATATATGCTATAAGTGTTGTCACCATCAGTGCCTAATCCGATAATACTTATGTTTTTTGGCATGAGTGATATGATCGATTCAATTTTTTCGCGTAACTCTTGTGTTGCCTTACCTGACGTCGACGGAATACATGCAATTGGAAACTGTTTAAATTCTGGATTTAATGGTGCAAATGTCATACCGAATTCTGCTTGTATCACTGAGTTATAATTTAATTTAATAAATTCTAAAAATTCGTTGTCATCATTAATAAATGTTTCTGCTAATTCTGGATCGATCTCTTTGAGATTTAGCACGCCATCAATCCTACCATTTTTATTTACTTTGACATACGGTGTAACATATGCAGCATCAACCATGATAACTCCTTTTCCAGTAAAATTATTTGGTAAAAACCTTGACATGATATTCAAAATATTTTGTATATCGCCATTAAAAATGTCGTCATGTATTCCTAAATTAGCGAGAGCTTGCTTTCTATATGTTGAAGCAGTTTTATATGTTGGAAACAATAAATTGGTATTTAAAATATTGAAGTAATGTGGACTCATCATGCTTAACAGTGCAAAGAATTCGTGAAGTCCATCATAACGTCTTCCTTGAGGAAATTTTGTTATATTATCCCATGTAGCGCCGATGAATCTTAATACTATTGGACTAATATTAATCGTTTTTTGTTTGTCTTCTGGTATATTCAATTTAATTTTCTGTAAGTCTGCTATTTGTCTTTTTAGCCTTGTATTCTCCAAAATTAACCTTTCATTTTCACCTTGTAATCTTTGATTGTCTTCTAAGAGCTTTTCGTAAGTTTGCTGAGATCTTGCTTTTGCTCCTGTTTCGGGAGTAAACCATGATGGATTTCGCTTAGGCGCCATTAAAAAAAAATGATTCTATATTGAAAATTTCAGAGGTTTTTAAATTTGAAAGGAAAAAAAAGCATGACCACGAAAAATTATAGAACATAGGAAACTCTCATAATCTTTTGAAATTAATATATAATAAAGTATATCATATTATAAGAATATTTTAATAGAAAACATTTTCCTAATTTTGCGTATATACTGAGATATGATTAAAGAAAGTTGCCAAAATTGAGAGGAATTTCTATTCAAATGTAGTATAATTTTGTAATTGATTTTTCTCGAAAATTTGGCGGACGATTTTTCTAAAAATTTAATATAATATATAATGCAATGTATACTACTATTTAAGATAAATGTAATATACAGGTCATTCGTTGGCTCTGTTCTGGAATCGTTTTTTCCAAAAAAAATCGTAAAATCGGCTAAAAATAGTGTAAATCGCTTTATCTCGGGATATATACTTATAATGCGCAATTTTTTTGCTTAATCGTGTTTTTAACATCATAATAAGACAAATAACCAATTTTTGGGTAAAAATATTGAATTTTGGCCGATATTGTTAGTAACGAGTTTTTTTGTATTTTTATCTTAATATAAAAAATCTCATTCTTCACGGATAGGAGTTTTTGGTTATTACTCTATATACAATAAACATACAATCCTATAATTTTATAATCATATACAATACAGTAATGCAATTATTGTTATACTGATTATGTAGGTACACCTATTTTTTTTTCTGACATTTAATGCAAAAATACAGAAATCAAATTTTTGAAATATATTTTATAAATAACTCGATGCAAAGCGAAGCTAATAAAAATATAACAATTGATATATATTAAGATGCTTGCAATATATATTCTTATAATACCATAAATTTTGAAACATTTTTACATTTACGTCTGGAGACTCGTTATGAAAATCACAACTTTTTGAAAGACTCTCCGCCGCGATTTCGCTTAAAATCTGAAATCATCAATAACTATCTATGGTGAGTATATATTATTAATTTCGAAGCATATCGACATATCTCGAGAGTTTCCTATGTTCTATATTTTTTTAAAATTTTTGACAT
Source organism: Tritrichomonas musculus (assembly GCA_039105265.1). NCBI lineage: Eukaryota > Parabasalia > Tritrichomonadida > Tritrichomonadidae > Tritrichomonas > Tritrichomonas musculus. Next base: position 9,470 of record JAPFFF010000004.1, read on the forward strand.
ATCATAAAATATTCAAATATTTCTATATATAAAAAGTGAAATGAAAAAATTATCTTTTATTCAGAATCATCATCATTAACCAAGTTATTCAACTGCTCATCAGCATTCCAAAATATCATGTTGTTCAAGCCAGCTGTTTTTATCATGCCCGTTGATTTGGTAGAAATTGAACGTCGATTTTTTTCATAAAAATTCCCCAAAATCCCACTTAACTCTTGAAATGGCATTTTTCTTGGCTTTGGATCGATTAACTTCAATAATGGCATTTTTCTTACAATTTGAACATTCTTCCAAAGGTACAATGCTTGCCGAAGATAGTAAATTATTGGACGTTCTTCAACTGGAGTGTTGTCAAAAATTTTCTTCCCACTGTCACTTCGTGATTCTGGAACTTTTTCTTCAATAGGCATGTTCTTGTACAATTCGTGCTCCAATAGAATGTATTTCATTGATTTCTGGAAATTCACGTGGCTGTCATCTTTTTTATTATGCCTCCGAACATTTGCAAAATTGTGTTCTTGGTAGTGTGAACTGCATGCACCTGTATCAATAGCTTCTTCAGTGATTATTTGAGATGCAATTCCAATTGCAGTAAATATGTATTGTTTACACCAATTATCTGTGAAACATCTCATTTTCTTATAGGTATTGGGCTGCACACGATAGATTTTTAAGTTGTGTTCAATGACATATTGTTGCATAAGATAATAAATCAATACAATACTTGCACCAAGTAAAAGATAGTCAATAGTCTCTTGCCGACTTAGTGAATTCCTGAATAGTGCCTCTAGTAAGAGTGTAGAAGGAAGCATTGATAAAAGTAAATAAAAGTCTTCGTCATCAATTATTTTTTGAATTGTTTGTAAAGTAAACAATTTTTTTGGGAGGTCATCTTCCATTTTGCGTCCTTTGTTGTTATCCAATAAGTAAGGAGCAATTCCAATAGTTTTTAAATCTTCTGCAGACCGTGTTTCATAAGAATCATATGGAGAAACTAGGAATTCTTCAAGAGAGGATTTTCTGTAACGATCTCTTTTTGTCAGGTGCAATGGATCTGAAAAATGAATTAATACTGCAAATATTTTAATTATACCAACAGCACCAAGACTTAGGAATCTTTCGAAGTTACCAATAATTTTGTCGATGAATATATTTGCATATATGCTATAAGTGTTGTCACCATCAGTGCCTAATCCGATAATACTTATGTTTTTTGGCATGAGTGATATGATCGATTCAATTTTTTCGCGTAACTCTTGTGTTGCCTTACCTGACGTCGACGGAATACATGCAATTGGAAACTGTTTAAATTCTGGATTTAATGGTGCAAATGTCATACCGAATTCTGCTTGTATCACTGAGTTATAATTTAATTTAATAAATTCTAAAAATTCGTTGTCATCATTAATAAATGTTTCTGCTAATTCTGGATCGATCTCTTTGAGATTTAGCACGCCATCAATCCTACCATTTTTATTTACTTTGACATACGGTGTAACATATGCAGCATCAACCATGATAACTCCTTTTCCAGTAAAATTATTTGGTAAAAACCTTGACATGATATTCAAAATATTTTGTATATCGCCATTAAAAATGTCGTCATGTATTCCTAAATTAGCGAGAGCTTGCTTTCTATATGTTGAAGCAGTTTTATATGTTGGAAACAATAAATTGGTATTTAAAATATTGAAGTAATGTGGACTCATCATGCTTAACAGTGCAAAGAATTCGTGAAGTCCATCATAACGTCTTCCTTGAGGAAATTTTGTTATATTATCCCATGTAGCGCCGATGAATCTTAATACTATTGGACTAATATTAATCGTTTTTTGTTTGTCTTCTGGTATATTCAATTTAATTTTCTGTAAGTCTGCTATTTGTCTTTTTAGCCTTGTATTCTCCAAAATTAACCTTTCATTTTCACCTTGTAATCTTTGATTGTCTTCTAAGAGCTTTTCGTAAGTTTGCTGAGATCTTGCTTTTGCTCCTGTTTCGGGAGTAAACCATGATGGATTTCGCTTAGGCGCCATTAAAAAAAAATGATTCTATATTGAAAATTTCAGAGGTTTTTAAATTTGAAAGGAAAAAAAAGCATGACCACGAAAAATTATAGAACATAGGAAACTCTCATAATCTTTTGAAATTAATATATAATAAAGTATATCATATTATAAGAATATTTTAATAGAAAACATTTTCCTAATTTTGCGTATATACTGAGATATGATTAAAGAAAGTTGCCAAAATTGAGAGGAATTTCTATTCAAATGTAGTATAATTTTGTAATTGATTTTTCTCGAAAATTTGGCGGACGATTTTTCTAAAAATTTAATATAATATATAATGCAATGTATACTACTATTTAAGATAAATGTAATATACAGGTCATTCGTTGGCTCTGTTCTGGAATCGTTTTTTCCAAAAAAAATCGTAAAATCGGCTAAAAATAGTGTAAATCGCTTTATCTCGGGATATATACTTATAATGCGCAATTTTTTTGCTTAATCGTGTTTTTAACATCATAATAAGACAAATAACCAATTTTTGGGTAAAAATATTGAATTTTGGCCGATATTGTTAGTAACGAGTTTTTTTGTATTTTTATCTTAATATAAAAAATCTCATTCTTCACGGATAGGAGTTTTTGGTTATTACTCTATATACAATAAACATACAATCCTATAATTTTATAATCATATACAATACAGTAATGCAATTATTGTTATACTGATTATGTAGGTACACCTATTTTTTTTTCTGACATTTAATGCAAAAATACAGAAATCAAATTTTTGAAATATATTTTATAAATAACTCGATGCAAAGCGAAGCTAATAAAAATATAACAATTGATATATATTAAGATGCTTGCAATATATATTCTTATAATACCATAAATTTTGAAACATTTTTACATTTACGTCTGGAGACTCGTTATGAAAATCACAACTTTTTGAAAGACTCTCCGCCGCGATTTCGCTTAAAATCTGAAATCATCAATAACTATCTATGGTGAGTATATATTATTAATTTCGAAGCATATCGACATATCTCGAGAGTTTCCTATGTTCTATATTTTTTTAAAATTTTTGACATATCATAAAATATTCAAATATTTCTATATATAAAAAGTGAAATGAAAAAATTATCTTTTATTCAGAATCATCATCATTAACCAAGTTATTCAACTGCTCATCAGCATTCCAAAATATCATGTTGTTCAAGCCAGCTGTTTTTATCATGCCCGTTGATTTGGTAGAAATTGAACGTCGATTTTTTTCATAAAAATTCCCCAAAATCCCACTTAACTCTTGAAATGGCATTTTTCTTGGCTTTGGATCGATTAACTTCAATAATGGCATTTTTCTTACAATTTGAACATTCTTCCAAAGGTACAATGCTTGCCGAAGATAGTAAATTATTGGACGTTCTTCAACTGGAGTGTTGTCAAAAATTTTCTTCCCACTGTCACTTCGTGATTCTGGAACTTTTTCTTCAATAGGCATGTTCTTGTACAATTCGTGCTCCAATAGAATGTATTTCATTGATTTCTGGAAATTCACGTGGCTGTCATCTTTTTTATTATGCCTCCGAACATTTGCAAAATTGTGTTCTTGGTAGTGTGAACTGCATGCACCTGTATCAATAGCTTCTTCAGTGATTATTTGAGATGCAATTCCAATTGCAGTAAATATGTATTGTTTACACCAATTATCTGTGAAACATCTCATTTTCTTATAGGTATTGGGCTGCACACGATAGATTTTTAAGTTGTGTTCAATGACATATTGTTGCATAAGATAATAAATCAATACAATACTTGCACCAAGTAAAAGATAGTCAATAGTCTCTTGCCGACTTAGTGAATTCCTGAATAGTGCCTCTAGTAAGAGTGTAGAAGGAAGCATTGATAAAAGTAAATAAAAGTCTTCGTCATCAATTATTTTTTGAATTGTTTGTAAAGTAAACAATTTTTTTGGGAGGTCATCTTCCATTTTGCGTCCTTTGTTGTTATCCAATAAGTAAGGAGCAATTCCAATAGTTTTTAAATCTTCTGCAGACCGTGTTTCATAAGAATCATATGGAGAAACTAGGAATTCTTCAAGAGAGGATTTTCTGTAACGATCTCTTTTTGTCAGGTGCAATGGATCTGAAAAATGAATTAATACTGCAAATATTTTAATTATACCAACAGCACCAAGACTTAGGAATCTTTCGAAGTTACCAATAATTTTGTCGATGAATATATTTGCATATATGCTATAAGTGTTGTCACCATCAGTGCCTAATCCGATAATACTTATGTTTTTTGGCATGAGTGATATGATCGATTCAATTTTTTCGCGTAACTCTTGTGTTGCCTTACCTGACGTCGACGGAATACATGCAATTGGAAACTGTTTAAATTCTGGATTTAATGGTGCAAATGTCATACCGAATTCTGCTTGTATCACTGAGTTATAATTTAATTTAATAAATTCTAAAAATTCGTTGTCATCATTAATAAATGTTTCTGCTAATTCTGGATCGATCTCTTTGAGATTTAGCACGCCATCAATCCTACCATTTTTATTTACTTTGACATACGGTGTAACATATGCAGCATCAACCATGATAACTCCTTTTCCAGTAAAATTATTTGGTAAAAACCTTGACATGATATTCAAAATATTTTGTATATCGCCATTAAAAATGTCGTCATGTATTCCTAAATTAGCGAGAGCTTGCTTTCTATATGTTGAAGCAGTTTTATATGTTGGAAACAATAAATTGGTATTTAAAATATTGAAGTAATGTGGACTCATCATGCTTAACAGTGCAAAGAATTCGTGAAGTCCATCATAACGTCTTCCTTGAGGAAATTTTGTTATATTATCCCATGTAGCGCCGATGAATCTTAATACTATTGGACTAATATTAATCGTTTTTTGTTTGTCTTCTGGTATATTCAATTTAATTTTCTGTAAGTCTGCTATTTGTCTTTTTAGCCTTGTATTCTCCAAAATTAACCTTTCATTTTCACCTTGTAATCTTTGATTGTCTTCTAAGAGCTTTTCGTAAGTTTGCTGAGATCTTGCTTTTGCTCCTGTTTCGGGAGTAAACCATGATGGATTTCGCTTAGGCGCCATTAAAAAAAAATGATTCTATATTGAAAATTTCAGAGGTTTTTAAATTTGAAAGGAAAAAAAAGCATGACCACGAAAAATTATAGAACATAGGAAACTCTCATAATCTTTTGAAATTAATATATAATAAAGTATATCATATTATAAGAATATTTTAATAGAAAACATTTTCCTAATTTTGCGTATATACTGAGATATGATTAAAGAAAGTTGCCAAAATTGAGAGGAATTTCTATTCAAATGTAGTATAATTTTGTAATTGATTTTTCTCGAAAATTTGGCGGACGATTTTTCTAAAAATTTAATATAATATATAATGCAATGTATACTACTATTTAAGATAAATGTAATATACAGGTCATTCGTTGGCTCTGTTCTGGAATCGTTTTTTCCAAAAAAAATCGTAAAATCGGCTAAAAATAGTGTAAATCGCTTTATCTCGGGATATATACTTATAATGCGCAATTTTTTTGCTTAATCGTGTTTTTAACATCATAATAAGACAAATAACCAATTTTTGGGTAAAAATATTGAATTTTGGCCGATATTGTTAGTAACGAGTTTTTTTGTATTTTTATCTTAATATAAAAAATCTCATTCTTCACGGATAGGAGTTTTTGGTTATTACTCTATATACAATAAACATACAATCCTATAATTTTATAATCATATACAATACAGTAATGCAATTATTGTTATACTGATTATGTAGGTACACCTATTTTTTTTTCTGACATTTAATGCAAAAATACAGAAATCAAATTTTTGAAATATATTTTATAAATAACTCGATGCAAAGCGAAGCTAATAAAAATATAACAATTGATATATATTAAGATGCTTGCAATATATATTCTTATAATACCATAAATTTTGAAACATTTTTACATTTACGTCTGGAGACTCGTTATGAAAATCACAACTTTTTGAAAGACTCTCCGCCGCGATTTCGCTTAAAATCTGAAATCATCAATAACTATCTATGGTGAGTATATATTATTAATTTCGAAGCATATCGACATATCTCGAGAGTTTCCTATGTTCTTATAAAAGAAGATTAATTATTTCAAGGTTTTGAAGTTCGATTGCTTGGCATAAAGGTGAATTATAAATTAAAATTAATAAATAATATAAATAATATAAAGGTAAATTTCATTTAAACATTTTTCTTTTAATTTTGATTTTATTGAATTTTTTGAATAAAATTTCATTGAAGAATTCAAAATTTGAATGTTATTTTAAAATTCAATTAGAAATTTCATTAATTTTTGAATATTTTTAAAATTGTATTGAAATGAAAGGAAAAAATTTTATTAAAATATTGATAGCTTAAATTACATTTTTAAATATGTTTTAAATATTTCCATCGTTGGGATCGATTTTTTCATGTGATAAAAGAAGTTTGATTATTTCGATTTTTTCATTCTTAACTGCCCAATACAATGTTGTTTCATAAATAAATAATATTTAAAACTGGATAAAAACAATTTGTTTTTTTAAAAATTACATTTAAAATTGAATTAAAATTTGATTGATTGAAATATTTGAATGTAAATTGAATTCAAATTTTTGTTTTTGAATGCCATTTAAAAAAGACATCAGTTAAAATTCCTCTTATATTAACTTCAATTTTATCATTTGATAGCAAAAGCTTAAAGATTTCAATATTTCCTACAATGGCAGCTTGCATTAATGGATGATAATTAAAATATTAATAAAAAACAGAATTAAAGTATATAGTTTGAAATTGAATTCATTTTTTTGTTTTTGAATGCCATTGAAAAATTTGAGATAAAATTTCATTGAAAAATTTGCTTTTTAATTTCATTGAAATGTATAATTTCAAACTTTGTTAAATTAATTCTATAAAAAATAGAGTATTTATTAATATCAATTTTTTCGTGTGCTAGGAGAAGATTTACGATTTCAAGATTTTGTATTTTAATTGCTCCAAATAAAGGTGTATAATAAATTATATATTTAAAATATCATATAAATTGTTAACATAAAATTCGATTAAAATAATAATTTTTTTTCAAAATATTATTTGAATGTTTAAATTTTGAATGATATTAAAAATTTGAGCTTTTTGAAATTGAATTGAAATATTTTTTTTTTTTTTTTTTTTTTTTTGAATGTCATTGAAACAAATGTCAATGAGCATGATTCAAAATAAAATTATTCTGAATTCTATTAAAATAAAATGATTTTGAATGATATTTAAGAAAAAAAATTATTGTAAATTGATATTCTATTAACATCGATTTTTTCTTTTGATAAGAGAATTTTAATGATTTCAATATTTTCTATTTCAATTGCTTTATAAACCCTATTAAATCGTTTTCATCTCTTATTCAATTTTTCGAAAAAAAATTGAATATTTTTATTCAATATTTTGAATGATTATTTGAGGTTTTTATTAAAAAGTAGCTATCGGGGGATGAAAATTATTTTTTTTAAAAATCAAAAGTATTCAATTTATATTAGTAAAAAAAAATTGAATAAAAATGAAAATTTTTATTAAATCATGCGAATAGTTTAAAATGGAAACCTTAAACCTCCCTGGCTAGCTTAGCTACTACAGATGAATGCATTTGATCTTTTTGTTGCCTACTCTAATGACAAATATAAAGTTTTGTCTCTGGCTGCTTTTTCTTGAAACCAAAAATAAAAATGACAAAACCGAATAAAAAAAAAATTGAAAGAAAAAAGCAAAATCTTTCAATTTTGAATAAGAGATGAAAAAGATTTAATTGAGTTTATAGTGGTGTTGAATTAAATATATGATTTAAAACGTCATTTAAATATTTTATTCAAAAATTTCATTCAAAAAAATTTTTTTTGAATTTCATTGAAAAAGTTTATTTATTGAATTATATTGAAAAGTTTGTGATCGAATTACATTGAAAAAGTTGTGATTGAATTTCATTGAATTATTTCTTTAGAATTTTTATTAAAATAATTGATTTTTTTTCAATGTCATTTAAATGGTTCATGTGGAATTTCATTGAAATACTAAATTTACAAAATTTTATTCAATTGAAATTGTTTAAAAATTATGCCATATTCAAGGTCAAATTTTTCATTAGATGTAAGAAGTTTAACGATTTCGACATTTGATTGTGAGATTGCAAGCCCTAAAGGTGATATATTAAAATAAAATATATTGAAATTTGATTCAAAATTTTGGCAATGAATTACATTCAAAATTCAATGCTAAAAACATATCCACGATTAACATCAATTTTATCATTCGATAAAAGAAGTTTAACATATTCGATGTTTTTCATTTTAATTGCTAAATACAATGGGGTCATATAAAAATAATTAGTTGAAATGCAATCCAAAAAAACTTTGATTATATAATTTTATTAAAGCATTTATAACGATGAATGTCATTCAAAAAACCATTAATCCAAATATTATTTGTAAATTTTAATTTGAAATGTCATTAACAAATTTAATTCTGAAATGTTATTTAAAAAAAAAAAATTGATTTGAAAATATTTAAAATGTTGACATCAATTTTATCATTAGATAAAAGAAATTTGACAGCTTCAATGTTTTTATTTTTCAATGCCAAAAGTAATGGTGATTGATAAGATAAAATACAATTATAAATTTTTTTATTAAAAAAAAAATTGTTTTAAATTATTTCATAAATATTGATGATTGAAATTCTATTGAAAAAGTTGATGTTAGAATTTTATTTAAATTTTAATAAATTATAAACGCATAAAATATTGACATCAATCTTTTCATTCTCTAAAAGAAGTTTTATGATTTCAATATTGGCCAATTCAATAGCCAAAAATAGTGGTGTTTCATAAATTTTTAATTATTTATTTTCATAAAAAAAATTAATTTTCATGTAATTATATAAAACAAAAGACTGTTTAAAACTTTATTCGAACAGTTGTAATTTTTGAATGTCATTCAAAATGTTTTCTTTGAATTTTATTTGAATTATTAAAATTTTGTGAATTTTATTAAAATTTCCTAAATTAAAAATAGATATCAAATTAACATCAATTTTTTCATTAGACAAAAGAAGTTTGACAATTTCAATGTTTTCTGATTCAACAGCTAAATACAAAGCTGATTGATTAAAGTCATATCAAAAACTTCATTCAAATTTTCAACTTTTTTAAATCTTATAAAAAAAACAAAATTGGCTGAAAAATTGATAAAAGATTAACATCTACATTACTATTTGATAAAAGAAGTTTAACGAACTCGATATTTTCTTTTTTAACTGCTGCACATAATGGTGATTCATTAAAAAAATCACATCACAAAATTTCATTCAAATTCCCACTTTTTGAATGCCATTGAAATTTTCAAATAAAAATTGAATTAAAATAAACAAAATAAAATGTTCAAATCAACATTATTAAAAGGTCATACAACTGAATTTTTAGAGTAAAACTCAATGATTGATTTGTTTAAACTAATTATATTTTATTATTATAATAATAATTAGTTTTATAAATATTTGCATCGTACATAATTCAAATTAAAATAAAAACTAAAAGAATATAAGTATATATTAAATTTTCTTCAGATAATAAATTTGAGTATTTTATCTCAATTTATTTTAATTATTTTTGATAAGAATTTTATAACACTTTATAAAAATTTAGAATAGCGATAACTTTTTATATAATTTATTCTAATCATTAATTCTTTTGATATCTTTTTATATACTTTTAAAACATTAAGTGTTATATAAAAATAATTATTATTATTGAAAAAAAAATTTCATTTTTTTGATAAAAATGCAGAAAAATAGAATTTGTTGAATTATTAAATGATGATTTTAAAAAAATTGGACGTTACAGGAGTCCAATGAAGAATATAGTTTTATTTATATGCATTTACTCTCTAATATATTTGAATTTCATTCCAAATCAAATGTCAGTTTTTTCTAAAAATGCAGATTTAGTTGATTGGTTTCATAAATATAAAAAGTCTAACATTTCAGTTACTGAAGGATTTTGTCAAAAAGTAAAATATTATTTGTATAACACATAGTATACCCATTCAAATGACATCTATATTTTTTAAATGATACAAATATATAAGAAATCGATATATATTGAATTTTAATTAAAGTCTTTATTTCAATCATTACATTTTATAATATTGGATATAAAATATATATTATAATTATTTAATAAATTATTTATTAATATAAATATAAATTTATTTAATTTTATTTTTTATTCAATTTAGTTGTTCTACCTTTCATTATTATTACTTAACATTTCCTTGGCAATAGAAGTGTAACCATATTTAATGAGAGGAGAAAGAGAATCTTGTAACCATTCATTTTGGAAATACCAAAAATTGTAATATTTCAACATTTGAGGTGCGAATTTTTTACAGTCAACATTTTCAAGAAAAGTTGTTTTTATGTAATCAGCGACATCTTTATGATGACATTTTATTGCTTCTATAAAGCATTGATTATAATCATTATTTGGCGGTTTAATTGGTTTTTCTTTGAGTATATTCAAAATTTCAATACTTTTGCAAGAGAGATTGTGCCTCAGCTTTTTGAGAGAACTAATTGAAAGAAAAAATAGGAGAAAAATGGAGAATAATATTTTGAGAATATTTAAGTAAATAAAAAAATTGATGCATCTTTTTATATTTTTACATAATTTTTACCGAGACTTACATCAAAAGGAAGGATCGGTAAAAATTTTGTAACATAAAAAGATGCATTTTTTTTAACATGAATAGTCTCAGTAAATATTATTCTGCATTTTCTTCTTATTTTTTTCTATTAGTTCTCTCAAAAAGCTGAGGCACAATCTCTCTTGCAATACAAAATTTCAATACTTCTGCCATGAATTGCATAAAGCCAAGTAATTGGTGTCAATTTGGCACTTTTTTCTAACATATGCTCAAAAACTTGAACTGAGCCAAAAAAAGCAGCATAATTAATTAGAATGTTATTTTGTTTATTCTTACTTAAAAATGAGTTTGATTCATACATCGAAGTTAATTTTATTTCAAAATATTTTGAAACATTATTTTTAGTTAATTGAACTAATTGATCAACTGAATCAATACGAATCGCTTGAGCAATTGGTGCCGAATTCTCACCGATATTTTGGCATTCGTTAAAATCTTGGTTTTTTGGGCATATTCTTTAAACAAGTATCGGTGGTAAGATAAATTAATATATTTGGGATTGGAAATTATGTATAGGAATGATGGATCTTCTAGTGAAATAATTTTTTCTTTGATAAAATATAAGATAACGCGGCGATTTCCTTTGAAAATATTGAATATTTCTTTGAATCCATATTTTGAAATAGAATCTTTGAAATTATTTAAAATTTGCTCGATTTTGTTTATGAATTCTGGGGAACGAATGTGATTGTTGGATATTCTTGCTAATAAATAAAGAAATTGTTTGAATTCATCTGGTTCAACATATTTTTTTTTTTCACCAAATTGACTAGTTCTTGAAAATGGTCATCGTTGTGATCTTGGTCATCAATAAATAGCAAAAGAGCTTTTTGCATTTCATTCATTTTTTTCAATATATAATCTTATTATTTCACTTTTTTTTATGATGTCGAACATTGATTCCAATATTTTAAATATTGAAAAGTAATTTATAAGGGAAAATTTAGTGTCAAACTTTTTTCAATATATAATCTTATTATTTCACTTTTTATGATGTCGAACATTGATTCCATCCTAAAATGAATGAAATGCAAAAAGCTCTTTTGCATATGTTTAATTCAGTTTTGAAAAGTAATATATAAAATATGGAAATTAATAATTTACGATCTTTGTTTTGATAAAAATTCATCAATAAATATATATTACTTTTCAATATTTAAAATATGGAAATTAATAATTTACGATCTTTAATAATTTTATAAAGCATAATATTATAATAATGATAAATAAATTTTTTAGATATTTATAAATTACTTTGTCATTATTCAATTTTCAAAGCTCTTTTTTAAATATTTGAGACATCTCAAATCTCTCACAATTTCATAAAAAATTTATTCATATAAAGGTAACTGCACTCCCATTTGTATGATAATTTTTATTTTCCTCAATTATTAATTTATATATATAATTATAATAAATATTTAAAAATATATTTTAGTATTTTAATTAGATATTTCCAAGATATTTATATTTATTATATTTGTGAAGTTTACAAATTTATTATATTGAAAAAAATTGAATAAAAAAGTTCCCTTTTTTGTATTAATACGTTATAAAATAACCGCCACCAAGGCCAATTATAATTGAAAGGTGGGCCGACTTTTGAACGGCAGTTTATAGGAATCAAAATAACCAAAAAAAAATATTTAACAAACAGATAATAAAAATAAATCAAATTAAAAAATAAAAGAATTCTAATTCTGTAATATTAGTTAATTTATTAATTTATAAATTTTTTTAGATTACTTTGTTTTTTATCATTATATTTTGATGAAAATGAACATTTCATTACATCAAAATATTTGTATATCATATGATACAAGTATTTGCCAACTTTACATCTAATTACTCGTTTTTTAATCAAATATTTAAATATTTTAAACACGTATCGACAATGACGAATGAATAAAATTATTCGTGTAAAAAACGAAAACAAACTTGGAAAAAGTCATGCTAAAATTTTAATGAATTTTTAACAATTATAAAATATTATTCTCAAAATGATAATCATAAAATTTCAATATTTATTTTATGGTACAAATCCAATACATTTAGAAATCTAAAGTTCTTACAAATTTATTCTCTTTATCCAGTTGTTCACTCATTAAAAGTTTCATCATCATTTGGAAACGTTCAAAAATTATTTTCATTCATTTTGAAGAGGGCAATTGAACAAATTGAGAATGAAAAATCAATGTTGATTATCCAAGAATTATCAAAATAAACTGGTAGTCATTTTTGCATACAACTCAATTTTCAATTTATCATTGAAAACTAATAATTATTTATTTCAAAATTGAGCTGATTATCTTCATTTTTCAATACTATTCAGAAAAATTGAGTTGTATGCAAAAATGACTACCAGTTTATCAAATGAAATTTGATTTGTCAATCATTGTAGAGCCATTGAAGATATTGTTTGATTACACTTTGATAACAATTTGGGCTTTAAATTGCTATTTGGCTGTCTTCATTCCTCAATCGTTCACACTTTATCTTCTTTAGATAGATATAAAGGAGATTCATCTTAAATTCAAGACGTTTATGAATTCAATGTCAACAAAAGTTTGAACCAAAAAAAAAAAAGAAAAAGAAACTCAAAATTGCTTGTTTTTTTATGAAGAATTTGTCATGAAAAGCATTCAAAAGAAAAACATTTCCCATCTTCCATCGCATTTGAAATGATTCCAATGAAAGAAAAAGAAATCTAATTTTGTTTTGATTGCATCAGAACAAAAACTAAATTGTGAAAACAGTCGACATTTCCTTTCAAAAATTGAATTGTAAAATTCTTGTTTGAAATGAAGCCAATGAACAAAGAAATTCTAATTAATAAGATGAAGAACATCGACAATCAAAAACAAGAAGCAATGATTACTTTTATATTATTGGCTTTATTTTAATATTATTCTTGGAACTGATTGACAATCATGAGAATTTCACATCATTCAACAAAAATCCACAAAGATGCATTTCATCAAGTATTGACTTGCAATTCCCACGAACAGGCGAATGGAAAGAATTCTTTGGTGAAACGCACATCAATGAACCTTCCATTCGTGTTTTGAGTGCAATTTCATCATCCAACGACAAAATATCAAGTAAAATTGCACCATTCATCATTGAACAAATGTCACAATACGAGAACGATAAAGCAAAAGATATGAATTTTATCATTAAGTTTGGGATTCAATTCATCCTTCATTCTAGTAATTCAAAATATAGAGAAGCAATTGAAGCGGTCATTAATTTATATTCCCAAAATAGCAAAGAGATACAACAATCATGGCAAAAGCAAATATTTCATCAATGATAATGTTAGGTGAAGATGGTTCTTGTTAAAAAAAAAAAATTCGTAACATATTTTGAATAAAAAGTTTTAAAATATTTAATTAGATAAAACTATAAAAAAATTGAATTGAAAAAATTGTATGAGTTTTCTTAAAATTATATGACATATAATTATATGACATATTAAAAAAAAATAAAGTCCGATTCAAAAAGCTTGGGACATGAAGTAAAATTCATTCAATTTTTTTATCATAAAAAGTGAAAAACAAAATTTTTTTTTCAATTAAGATTTTAAAATATTCAAATTTTATTGATTTTTTACTAATTTATAATGTCAAAGCAAATCGATTTACCAACCAAAATGCGTATGGCATTTTATTATGGGCAAAACGATAGTCAAAGATTAATTGCCGAAAAAACAGGAACTTCAAAAACTTCTGTTAATCGTTATTTACAACTTCTTGATAAAAGCAATGTTCAATAGAAAATTGTACCAAAAGCACGGAAATATGCAAGATATTACCCGATTACTTTCTAAATAAAATTGGCATGCCCAAACCGACGATTATTCCTGGATCAAAAATATATCTTCCTCTTTAATTGAAAAAAATTGATGAAAAAAACAAAAAATAAAAAAAAGAAAGAAAGAAAGAAAATATATAAATAAAAAATGGTTTTTATAAATTCTATTTTAAGATATTGATGTTTTAATTTTTTTATTTGAATTTTTTTCAGAGCTTCTCACAATTTGTTTCACATCACCTGGGACAAAATTGAATACTTTTAATTGAATATTGAAAAAGTAGTCCCAAGCTTTTTGAATCGGACTTTACAATTTATGAGCAATTTTAACTCGCAAAGCTTTGATCAAGAACAACATTCAGATATTATTGACGATGCTGATTTTGAGAATGATGATTTGATTACATTCCAGCATAATTCAACAAAATTTAACTTATATTATTCGCAATTAATCAAATATTCGAAACATGTCCGCGAAACTTATTTATTTTTAGATGTTATCGACAATTTTTCGCACGATATCCAACAAATTCAAGAAGAATTGCAAGTTTTACCAGAGAGTGTTGATTTATTTTTTATCTTATTACAACAAAATTACAATATTAACAAAGATTTAACCTTCACATATATCCAATGCAATGATCTTCTTACAATTGGCCAATATTTCGGAGTTCGAAAGCTCAAATTTATAGTCGAACAATATATTCAATCTCGCAAGATCGAAGTTGATTTTGTCATTGAAATGCTTGAATATGGCATTAAAACACGAAGCGGAAGAGATAATAGCCAAATTGATATCAGCGAAGATATCGAAAATACGTTAACAAAAAAAATCAACGAATGTTTACTCAATGAAAAATTCAAAGACCTCCCAATTGAAATTATTTTTCGTATTCTTGAAAAAAGTTCACCTAATGAAATCAATAGTAACAAACTTTTTGATATTATCGTTAAAGAAGTGAGTAAATTTTATGTTTTATTTCAATTTCTTGACCTTCAAAAGCTTTCAGACGATAGACTTTCAGAATTGTGTGAAATGTATTCAAAATCTAATGAAAACACGCAGCATTACTTTAATTATCTGAAGTGTAATTTAAACCTTATAAACGAGATGAACAATCGTAAGAAAAACCTTGAGGAAGTGAATGACGAACAACGAAATAAAATGAAAGAATTAGAAACTCACATCACATCACTTCAAACACAATTCAACGATTCAAATAATTATAACAAAGAACAAAGAGATAAGATGAATGAATTGGAAACTCAAATCACATCACTTCAAACCAAATTCAATGACTCAGAAAAATTCATCTCACAACTTCAAGATCAATTGAATGAATCTCAAAAAAAGAACAAAGAAATGGAAACGTTAATTCAAAACCGTTTTAATGAAGAGTTAGAAAATCAAATTAAATATTCTAAAGAGCTAGAAAATCAATTAACTCAGCTTCAAGAGAAAATCGAAGAAGAAAACAATGAAGCTAACAAAAAAACACCTTTCGAAGGTCAAATTGTGGCCAGTGTTGAAAAAGGTTTAATTATTAACGCAGAAATCAATCTGAATATTATTTCTGGTATACTTGACACGAAGAGGAGTAAAGTGATCATTAGCACAAGTGATGCAAAACGCCTTGGAAGTGAAGCGTATGAAAATGGTGTGCCAATCACTTCACTTCACATGCAGACATCATTTGCTGGCAGGACAGGCCGTTACTACGTGAGATGCATTGCTTTCAATAGCGATGGAGAGTCAAACGAAATTTTGAGTAACTCAGTAGTAACGACTGTCAGCTGTCTGGCATTCGATTATGAAGGTAGAAAGCCAACTGTTTTATCACTTCCTCAAGGCCAATACATGCTTGAAGTTTGGGGTGCAAAAGGAGGCGATGGTAAGGGTAAAGGTAGGAGTGATAAAGATCGAGGGAAACATTCTTCTGTTCCAGGCGGTTTAGGCGGTTATTCACGAGGTATTCTGAATTTGAACAATCAGGAGACAATTTACATTTTTGTTGGAGAGCAAGGTTGCACATCAAACTCTTCTGAGGGATTAACCACAAATGGAGGATTCCCTGACGGTGGAGGAACAAAAACAGGAATTTATGATGGATGTACGACAGTTCCAGGAACAGGAGGAGGCTCGACATCAATTCGAATAAAAAGTGATTCAGAGAAAGCACGAGTGATTGTTGCAGGCGGAGGCGGTGGAGCCAGTGGTTGCTGTCATTATGTTGATCCAGGTGGTTTTGGAGGAGGTTTGAGTGGAGGCAACTGCTACTTTAAAGGATCACTTCAGAGTCAGGGAGCAGGCACTCAAACCGACAGTTCACCTGGACTTGGTCATGGCGATAATGGAGATAAAGGCACTTTTCGTTCAGGTGCCAACGGCAAGTATAAGGAAGGATGTAATTCAGGCGGAGGTGGTGGTGGTGGCTGGTTCGGAGGTGGTGGGGGAGGATATGGACGGAGTGTTTGGTGTTCGAGTGGAGGCGGCGGTTCAGGCTGGGTATTCACCAAGTCGAGCCTGGAAACATTTCAGTCAGGTGACTCAACAAATGAGTTTATTCTAACGAGCGAGTACTACTTGAGAGATGCGATTTGTATTGGAGGTAACGAAGAATTCCCTCGTCCAGATGGAAAAGGAAACGAACGAGGCCACGCTGGTCACGGCTTTGCTAAGATCACTGTTCTTTAAAAAAAAAAAAAAAATTCAAAACCTTCTTCATATTAAATTATTGCTCCAATGATGAAATTTTAAATCTTCTAGAAACTCGCATATAAAAATTATTTAATGTCGTATAAAAATAAAATTTGATTATCAATATTTTTTTTTTTTTTTTTTTTTTTTTTTTTTTTTGTTATTTAAGGGTATAGTTGGCTTTTCTAATTTTTGAATAGTTTATTCATTGAAAAAGTTCAAAAACTAACTATGCCCATTAACAGTAGAATCTTTTTACAGAGTTAATAAATGATTATCATTTAGACAGCATTGAAAATACTAAAAATAATACAATGATTAATCGAATTACCTATCTGTAAATGGTATATTTATATGGAATAATATTTACAATCAAGAAAAACTGCATTTTCGTTTGATTTACAATTTTCTTCTTCTTTTGCATTATGATGCATTTGTTAGGTGAATTTGAAAAAAAAATCATTCATTGTTTTTTTTTCTTCTTTCATTAATTTGTATCCCATTCTTTAAAAAGTGGATTTTTACAATCCTTTAAGGGTAAAGTTGGCTTTTCTTTTTTTTGAAATCTTTTAATTTATTCTATGTGCTGCTTGAATGAATTGTATGATCATTGAATTTATTTCTATGTAAATTCAATCTTTTCTGAGGGGCATTCAAATGAACAGAAAAAAAAGAGCTCCACAGAGCTATCAAATCAATTTTTGTACAAAAAAGCATTACAACGTAATGTAAAATATTCTGAATTTTGGATATATAACAAAAAATGGTCCAAATCATGAAAAAAATAAAAAATGAAAATATCATAATCCAAAAAATATCAAGAAAACATTTTTTTACTATAAAAAGTGCATATTTCTATTTTTAAACATATATACAAGGGGAATCATTTGTTTTTATCATATTTAATTTGAAGAAGACTGAATTACAATGCTTTTTTTTTTTTAATTTCGAAAAAAATATTTTTCTACTTAATTCTATTGATATTGGTTGATATATATTTTTTATACGAATATTTTAGATTGATATTCGATATTCATTAAGAAAAATATTTGTTTTAAAATGCAATAAAATTATTTGAAAATTTTATCATGAAAATTTTGATGTTAGCAAGTCGGCTCTTCTCGAATAGGAAACTTTTTGGATTTGTACTAGGAAAATATAATTAATAGCATTTATTATAATAAAATGGCCCATTAAAAATTAGAAAATTTGAATCATGGAGAAAATTGAATATTGATATTTCTGTGATTTTTTGATTTGATGGATTTTTCCTATTATATTTTATGTAGTATTTGATATATACATAAAATTAAGGAATCTAATTGCGTGTAAAATGAAAAATTGGCACTTTCAAATAAGTTTGTTTTTGAAAATATTGAAAGGGTTGAAAAGTTGAATAAAATCAAAAAATAAAAATATTTATCATATCTTATTATTAAAAAAGCAAAAATTATTATAATTTTTATATTAATTTATATATAATAATATATATATATTATTTATTAAATATTAATAATATAATGAATATGGAAATAAATATTCTTTTTTTAAGTTAACTTAAAAATTCAATGGAGATAAATAATTTTGAATGAATGCTTTTTCGTTTTTTTATTCAAAATTGTGAGATAAAAAATGTTTTTATCTCAATAAATTTATCATAATTTATATATATAATATCAGCTAATAGACATAATAATTAATTAAACAACAAAAACATATATATCCATATATATTAAAAAATATTAATTTATTTTGAACAATAAACTAATTTATCAATTGAAACCATAGTTTATATTATTACTTAAGCTTTAATGCATTGCATAAAAATCAAAATAAATAATTAAATTAGTATATTAATCCAAAAAAAAGTCGATTTTTTTTTATTCTTCTATACATAAAAGAAAACAAGATACCAAACTATTTTTTTTCTATATTTAATTGGTTGATTGAATAGAAAAAGTATTATAACAACCATTTATCAATTGAAATAGCTATATATTTTTGCTGAATCCATACCAATGTTTTTATAAAATTTCCGAATAAATCCTTTTATTTACGAAATTAAATAATTTTAAAATTATAAGGTATTCCATATAAAATTTCATTACAAATATCTTTTTTATTTTCATATTGATTCAATAAAACTGTTTTTTGATGAGAGAAATTGGTTCACAATTTTTTGAAAGAAATTTTTTTTTATTCAATTATTTGAGAAAATAGAAATTCGAAAAAAACTATCTAAACAAAAATATTCTTATTTAAAAAATTAATCTTAAATTAATTATATTTTTTTAAATTAAGATTATACATGATAATCTTAATGGATAAATTAAAAAATGATTAAACGTTGATTTGATAAGAAATATATAAATTTTTTATATTTTAATGAAATATCAGATTTGCTATTAGCAAAAACTCATAGAATATTTTGAAAGATATTACAAAAAGTGGAAAAAAGTTGAGAAAAGCCAACTTTACCCTTAATTGACCATTTTAATATTTCAAATTTCGATTTTCGACTTAGTTATTCATTTAGATATATATATTTTTTTTTTTGGAAAGTGCCGCTTGGAATTAATCATGAAATATTGATATATTTCATATGGTGTGTTTTCTCCAAGTTTGACCGAGTCATATGAATACAAATATTTTATTGAAATTTGAATATGGTAATGAAGCAATTCTCTGTAAAAATGATTATTTTGCAAATTATAATTCTTTTCAATTATTCACTTTTTGATGGTTATTCCTTCCATTTTCTTGCAGTTTATGGCTTCTACTTTTTGAGAAAAAATAAAAAAATGAAAAGGACAAAAAAAAATTAGAAAAACATTGTTTACTAAAATGCTAAAAAAATCAATTTGTGCTGCTTCTGATGATGTCGCGTGATTAACACCGAAGTTCATTAAGCATATATCAGCTTCTTTTGAACATAAATTGCAGATTTTGAACGAATCCTGTTGCACAACTAGTTCAACCCAAAAATTTTTTTTTGCATTTTAGTAAAAATATTTTTTCTGAATTTTTTGTCTTTGTCAATTTTATTTACTTTTTCTCAAAAGTAGCTCCATAAACTACAGAAATGGAAAGGATAACAATCAAAAAGTGAAATTGATAAGAATTCCAGTTTGTCGAACCTACTTTTTGAGATGCATTGAAAAATTAATAAAACTTTATTAAAATATTAAAATAGGTATTTAAATATTGAATGGATTGTCTCAAAAAGTAGCTGAGATAAAATCGTAATTTATTACAATATTTGTTTTCATAATGTTCAAAATATTAAACTTTTAATTGCATCATTACAACAGAATTATTTCCCATTAATGAGATTTGAAATATGTGATGTGATAATATTGATAAGAATATCTTCAATCCTGTTTCTGAACTTTTCAAAATTTATGAGTACATATGACCTACTTTTTGAGTTAATCTTGAAAAGAAAGTCCGAATAAACTCGAAATCATTTCAATTAAAACTTTTTGAATAATATTTTTCTCATAAAAAGTTATTGGCTTTTTTGAGCTTGTTATTTTTATTCAAAAAGTGGTCTAATTGAAAGAAACTACCAGTTTGTGGAACCTACTTTTTGAGCTTTGCTTATTAATTGACATCAAAGAATATAAAATAAACCAATTTTTTTTGCAGATGGGAATTATTAAGATTGACTTTGCATAATACCATAGAAAATACTTTTCTCCTATATTTATATGCGCAACTATGGATAAAAGGTCAATTTTAGCTTTTCGGATCATCTTATTACAAAAAGTGTAATTCTTTTCAATTGTTCACTTTTTGATTATAGAAGCTACTTTTTCAATTAAAATAAAAAAAAAAAAAAAAAAAAAAAAAAAAAAAAGGTTAACTATCCATAGTTGTGCATCTTTTTTCTTTAATAATATATATAAATATAGGAGAGAAGTATTTTCTATTGTATTAGGCAAAGTCAATCTTAATGATTCCCATCTGCATAAAAAAAATTGGTTTGTTTTATATTCTTTGATGTAAATTAATAAGTTTTGTTGTTTTTTTTATTATTTTTTACTTGATGTAAAATCGAATTAATCTAAGGTTCTTAGGTTTTCCAATAGTATTAATTATCAAAAAATTATTATATAACATATAGTATAAATAATCTTAAAAGTATATAAAACAATATAAATAGTCAAGAGATATTTTGATATTTGAAGAAAATAACTATTTAAAAAAAACAATTATGAATATTTTAAACTGTAATAGAGCCAGTTTTCCATTGAAGAAATGACTGATAGTTTGCTCTAGTTTTTTGAATGATATCGTTTTCTTCTGACATAAAAACAGGTTCTTGTCTATCCAATTTTCTATTTGTTGTTTTAAATGCTGAATTAATAACAACGCTTGTTCTGCTTTTACAAAGATCTATAAGTTGCGATATGGTATCATTTTTCCCTGCGACAACGCCGATATTAGCACCATACTCATAAGAAAGTTCTTCAGTAATAGTTGATCCTGGTCCAAGTTTTTCTAGCCATTGAGGTTCATCAATTGAAACCATTTTAACTTTCGGATCAGCTAATATACTTGCTAGCCAAAATGGAATATTCGCACAAAAATTTTCAGGAATTGTAGAATTGCTACTACTTGGATCAACAATAAATCCAAGTCCTTCGAATGTACCTAGAAATGTTACTGGTACAAGATCTTCTTGATGGAGGAAATCATCAATTTCCTCTTTTGACATTATGTTATTTTAATTTTAAACGTCAGCAAATTGGTTTGAATTAAATAAAAGGCAAATTACCAATCTATCATCAGAAAAGCAGCATTATCCTGATCTATTTTTTTTCTTTCCATAATCATACCTGTGAATCTCTTCGTAGTCTTTTCATTTATATATTATATCCACTATTATCAATAATAATTAATGACTCCTCATTTTACTAACAAAAAAATTCTTTAATGTTTTTAAGATTTGATTGGTATTTTATTCAAGAATTAATTCTTAAGAACATGTTCAAATGATCAGCAAATTTTTGAAAATCAATTTCTACCTTAGTGCTGTTAATTTGATAAATTAAAATGATTTTGTAACTTATTGTAACTGCTTTAAAATATATGATTTCATCATATTTCTTAATACTGTTTTAATTAATTTCTGTTCATATCTAAATTAAGATACAGTTGCTTCACTTTTGTAAAGATAAAACCCACTTTTGTAACGAAAAATGTAACCACCAAAATTTTTAAAAATTTTATCACATAACTTTTTTAGTTTAATTTTCACTTTCGTAACGAAAAATTTCACTTTCGTAACGAAATTATTATAAATTCATTTTAACCAAAAAAGAGAGAAGGCACGAACAAAAAAGCATGTTAACAGTTGTTTACTAATACGAAATTTGAACTTTTTGGCTTTTCAATTGCGAAATAAAATCATGAGCCAAATATGCCAAATATACTCATTTAAAATAATCTGAAGCGCAAAAATCAATCATACTACTATTTCCTTTACTTAGTAAAGTATATTTCAAAGCAAATTGATTTCGAATTCAATTTTTTTTTTAAAAGCATTGGCTAATTATCATTCAATTACCTTATTGACGGCTCATTTAAGATGATTTTTTGGAAATGTTTGTTGTTATTATTGTTTTTAAAGATAAAATCAATAAAATTTAAAAAACAATAATAAATTTAAAATCAATAATAACAAAAGAAGAAGTTTTATCATAACAGTCTTCTTGTGTTAATTTTTTTCTCCTTGAGAAATGATAGTGCACAGTGGACATCATTTTAAAAAATATAATTTTTCACTTTTTCATTGGTTTATAATTTGAAAAAGTTTGAATGTTTTATTTCTATAAAAAAATAAGAATATCTATGATATTTTTAAATTAAATTCATTTTAAAATTAATTTTAATATTTTTAACATTCATTCATTTTATTTTTATCCATTTTTATTTGCTCTTTTGGCGTTAAAACGTAAAAAAAAGAAAAAAAGAAAAAGAATGACATGTGATATAAAAAGACAAAATGATAGGAAAAATGATAGAAAAAATGATAGGAAAGATACTTTATTATTATTATTAAAAATTAAAAGCGTTTCTATGATTAGCAAAATACTATTGACTATTTAATCATTTTCCATTTTTTATATTATCAATATCTTTTAAGCATTATAATAAAACTTCTTCTTTAATTTAAAAACAATAATAACAACAAACATTTCCAAAAAATCATCTTAAATGAGCCGTCAATAAGGTAATTGAATGATAATTAGCCAATGCTTTTAAAAAAAAAATTGAATTCGAAATCAATTTGCTTTGAAATATACTTTACTAAGTAAAGGAAATAGTAGTATGATTGATTTTTGCGCTTCAGATTATTTTAAATGAGTATATTTGGCATATTTGGCTCATGATTTTATTTCGCAATTGAAAAGCCAAAAAGTTCAAATTTCGTATTAGTAAACAACTGTTAACATGCTTTTTTGTTCGTGCCTTCTCTCTTTTTTGGTTAAAATGAATTTATAATAATTTCGTTACGAAAGTGAAATTTTTCGTTACGAAAGTGAAAATTAAACTAAAAAAGTTATGTGATAAAATTTTTAAAAATTTTGGTGGTTACATTTTTCGTTACAAAAGTGGGTTTTATCTTTACAAAAGTGAAGCAACTGTATTTTTATATCTAAGAAAAAGTTTGAATTTGAATGATGTTTTTATTTCACAAATTTAATTTTAAATGAATACAAATGTCGAAAAATTATTGAATGAACTTGCAAAACCAATAACACACATAAATAAAGACAATATAATAAATATTATGTCTCATGTCGATGCGAGCAACCCAGACGATGCTCCAATGATTTTTTTTTTAATTGATACTTTATTTGATTACGCATCAAGGAAAGAATCGCCAATTACAATGAAAGACCTTATAAGATCAATTTTAGGAAATGTTACTTTGCTTCCGGCGCTTTATCAGCGAGAAATATATTCAGATCATCAGGATCCTGAACTTGATCAAATGATTTCATTTATCAATAGCTTTAAGCAAAAGAAATTCAAATGATTTACTAAATGCATATGTATATAGATTTATTCATCAAATTTCAATAAATTCTCTTGAAATGTGACTAATTTAATACAAGTTTCTTTTATATTTTTTTCGATTAGCACGAATATTTATTAGAATGTTGTTGGTAGATTAAAAAAAATGGATCGAAAATTGAATTTAAATTTAAGTAAATAGGTATTCATTTAATTGTAGAAAATTAAATTAAAAAAAACACAATTTTTTATTGATTTATTTTCATTCTTAGAAGAGATTAATTAATTGTGATGCTAGTTCAGGTATGGGTTCTTCGTACTCGTTAGAAAATATTAATCCTTCAATTGTGGGCAAACTGTTGGTCACATTGTCAAAAATATTAGCATTGTCTCTAAAAGTCATTTTGATAGAAATTAATTCTTTTAGAGCTAGCTCTGACATTTTACTGTCTTCGATAAAAGATAAGCACCAGTTGATAACTTCCTCGACATTTTTATCACTTTTACTTTCTGAAAACGTAAAATATGCTAAAATAACTTTGAAAAATAAAGCTCTTGTTTTGTAATGAATATTTTGTTGAGGTAAAAGGTAGGCTAGCAGTTTTTCTTTAAGATCAAAATTTGAGCGCCAGCTTTCTATATTTTTTTTGAATACACAGATTCCAAGGCGAAGTGTTTTTGGGTCCTCAATATTATTATTTGAAAAAGCTTCTAATATAATTGTTCCAAATTCTGGTTTGACATCAACTAAATGAAGTATATATCGGAAAACTGAGTTTAAGACTTGACTGTTATTCGAATGTCTGAGTATTAAAGGAGCAAGAAAATAAAAAATAGGTGTAAATTGTGAATGAATTTCTAGAATAATTTCTCGTGGAATATCCCAGAATTCATAAATATGGTGAAGGGATTTAAACGCATAACAAATAACTCCAAAATTGATTAAAGCTTGTGGCTGGTTATTTATAATCGTTGTTTGGTCATCTAAAATTTTATATATTAAAGTTAATAAATTTTGCAAATAGTTACTTTGATGATAAGTTAAATTACTAACAAGTTGTGAAAGCTGCAAAGTTATTGGTAAATTAAGCAAAAGATCGCACACATTCATCATTAAAAAAGATTTGCAGCATTTTTCATCAGCTGCTCCATTTATTAATATGATAAAAACATATTCTGAATATTCTTGATTTAAAATATAAAAATTGCATAGATTGAAGAGTTCAGGTTTCATCAAAAAAGCTGGTTCGGCATATCCTGATTGTGTAGATATTGCTAAAATTTTAAAAGCTAGCAAACGCTGTTCTTCGTCATTAGTATTTAAGATAAAATTTAAAAAAAGATCGAACGGAAACAAGGTTCCGTATTGTGAAATTTCTTCGTCAGTAGTTTTACTTAAATATTTAAATAGTGTTGTAAGTTTTTTTTTTCTAATTGAATCATCAAAATCCATAATACCTTTAGCAATATCAATTCCATTACTAACTCTCGTGAATATTTTCTTTTTAATTCCAGTTGTTTCTTCTATACGAAAATCTGATCGAGTATTAATGTAGTCTTCCATATTAAAAATGAAATTATAAAGTGAATTCCCTTTACTAAATTGATATTAAGATTGAAAAGAGGACGTTTATTTATTGAAGAAAAAGTGATAAGATCGTTTTGATAATTTTGATTTATGAAATTGTTTCTATCTTTCAAATTGGAAATATATTTATTTATTGATCATAATAATAATTAAATTTAAATATAATTGTATATAAAGGAAAGAAATGCAATCTTATATCTCAATGTATAATACATAATATTTGAATATTAGAATAAATTGTAAAGTTTTGATTTAAGAACGTGGTAGGACCAAATATAATCTCATTTTTGTAGGTAAAATATCTCATTAAATATTTATAACCACAAAACTTTATCAATTAAATTGCATTAACATTTAAACATATAATGCTATTTTACCAATAATTCCAATAATTATCTCAGAAGACAATTTGCTGTCATTCATTTTTTATGATGTCGGACCTATTGAAGAATAAATTTTTGAATAAAAAAGTAAATGAATTAAAAAAATACTCAATAGGAAATATTAATCAAATGATTAATTTTGATATATTAATAGTTCAATTGCTACATTTCTGAATTCGCATATTTCTATTCTTTTGAAAGTTATGAATTTGGCTAAAACCACTTTTTTTATCTCCTCATTGAAATTGATTTTTAAGGTATGCAATAAATAATATTAAAGCAAACTTACAAATATCCCAAAATTAAACTCTATTTAAGAAAAAAATATAACATAATTTTTTCAGAATATTGATGATCATAAATTTTTGTTTCAAATTATGTAATTTTGGTCAATAGGAAAAGTGAGTAAGCAGGTATATATTTAATAAAAACCATTTATTTTTTGATTAATAAAGTCGTTCTGATGTTCTATTCATTTTAATACCATTTTTAATTTGGATGTTTTTCATTCATCTACATAGGATATCTCATTTATTATTGGTTTATTTTAATAAATATCAAATATATAATATAATAATATATTTTAGAATTACAATAACAAAATATTTAAGGAGATATTTACACAAAAAGTTCAAATTATATTTGGTCCTACAATGTCCTTAATAAACAGTTAATGGTTTTGATTTAATTGTATAATTAGAAAAAGTTATCTATTGGAAAAGTCCACAAGTCATTTTCTATATGGATATTCATCTCTTGATCAGTATTAAATTGCCAACAGAACTCATCTTCAAAAAGATTCAATGGAATTATTTCATCAATTTTTTTTGATCTATTTTTAATTTGAGAATATCTAAGTTTAATATTATTTTTTGATCTATTTGGGAAAAATTGTTTCATTTCTTTCCAGTGATTTCCATATTCCATATGCTTTTCAAGAAGTAAATCATCTTCTTGTTGAGTCCATGGATTTTTTGATAAATTGGGATTTATATAATTTGTCCACCTTTCTCTGCATTGACGAGCTGTTCTTGGGGCCATTTTTTTAGCAATCAAATTCCAATCTTTTTCACCAATCTCTTCAATAACTTTTTTAAGTTTTTCATCTTCTATTTTTGTAAATTTGAATTTCTTGGATAATGGTCCAGCAAGTCTGGTTTGGGTTTTGTCTTCTTCAAGTGACATATATAAATTTGAGAGTTGAGTTTTATATTACATCAAAGTATTGAATATGAGTTTAAAAAAAACTCTCAAATTATAATTAGTTATTTGAAATTAATCATTGAAATTGTCAAAACAAAATATCTATAGTTTATTAAAGGCAATGGAAAATTATGTGTTTTTATATATAGTGGAGCATATATGAAACCTAAACTCAGTTTATTCTATTCAACAAATTGAATTATATTATCAAAAAAATTCAGTACACAGAAAAAGTATACTTTATTCAACCATTTTTCAAATATAATTATATGGATATCAGTATTTAACCAAAAAGAGATTAATAAGAACTAGAATTTAATTGATCAGGAATGTGTTTAAAAAGTGATAATTGAATTTTATTTAAAAAGTTAAATGAAATATTAGGTTCCAAAAGATTCTTAGCGTTTAAGAGAACGTTTGTTTATAATGATTGTTTAATATAAAAATAAAGCTGCCTGTTGAATCTACACTACGATTTTTTATGAAAATAAAATAATAACTAAAATATTCAATCAAAATAGGTTTTGTTCAAGTGGATCGTCTGGATTCGAAAAATCCATGAAAATATTTCCATGAGCATCATCAAAATCTGTTCTCTGATAAGTATCACACGGATAATATAAATCATCTTCATTCATTGGTTTGTGATTTCTAACGCAGGTCTCAGCATTGCCACTGTATGTATTATTAGAGCTATGAATTTCTGATGTAAAAGCATAAAAAGATTTTTCTTCATTATCTGCAAAAATGTTGTCGTTAACGTATAAATCCGAAAGATATGAATATATTGCTGTGCCATTCATACCTGCAATTGTGTTAAGGAAGCAGCATTTAGAAATTTCACTCTGATAGTTAACGTGTGAATCTCTAATATAAATTGCGCCACCATTAAAAGTAGCATTTGTTGAAATAAATTTGCAGCCATGAACATAGAGTGTCGACTTTGCTGCATAAATTGCACCACCACGTTGTCCAAATGTTTTTGTAAAAATGCAATTCCTAAAAATCATATCAGCACCAAAAGCAAAAGCGGCTTGCGTATTTTCAAAAGAGCAATCTTCAAATTCCACACAAGTTTCTGAAAGTGCTTTGAATATTCTTCCTTTATTATTCCTAAAAACGCAGTTAACAAAAATCCAATGACCTCCGGTTGTTGAAAACATATCATGCTTATTATTTTCAAAAGTACAGTCTTGAAATACAACTTGTGGGTATGTTGACCAAGAATGTTGTCGTCCCATAATTAATTTATCAAAATTTCTAAAAGTGAAACCTTTGAATTTTCCCCATGTAAATCTCCTTTGATTTTCAAGATAATACATTGTTCCTCCTGTGAGCATTTTTCCGTCGATAGCTGTTCCTTGCTCGTTTGCAACTAATGTAACATTATTTTGTACACATCCTTCAATTAAGTCAGAAAATTCAGAAGGATAAGTTGGTGGATAAATAACGCGGTCTTTCACATGAATAACGTCAGCCATTTTAAGAGTGAGCATTGCTTCATTATAGCTGCATTCTTTATGAAAGCAATCTCCAGTCCCTTGCATTGAAGTATATAAATTGGTAGATTCTCGGCAAAAAACAATTCCAAAAAGAGCAAAAAGCATATTTTATCTGACCAAATCTAAACTTATTAGAGGAAGAATAATTCGCCATAACTGATTTATATTCAATTTTGAGTTTCCCAAATTTTCAATTTTGAACTCTCTCTTAAAATTTTTCAATTTATATTAGTCCGAATAAATAAGTACTCAATTTATAAACAAGAGTTAATAAAATATTTTTTTTACCAAAATAATCTTTATCGATTAGACAATTTGTTTATCCCGTGAAAAGCATCAAGCACGTTTAGAAATAGAGAAAATCATCATTTAATTCATTTGTACGTTTTTCTCAAAATGTCTCTGATTTTATGCTTTCAAAATAGGTGGGTTAGATTGTTCTTCATATATATTTTAATATAAATTAAAATTAGATTAAATTATTTACGATTCGTAGAGAAAAAGAAATGCTAAATATCAACTTTTTGAATGTTTTTTATATAGTGGTCCTAAAAAATATTGATAAGAAAATTGAGAGAAATTTTCATGTTTCATTGAAAAAATTGAGAAAATTTATTTAAAAATAATTTGAGAGATTTTTAAAATTTCTTTCAAATTCATTCAAATTTAATGACCTATTCATGAATTTAAGAATCAATTGTTGGTCAATCTTTTGACCTTTTATTTATTTGTTTTCTTTACCAAAAAATACAAACAAACGCTATAATTTAATCGCAAGTGGTTCTGCAATCGCACAATTTTAATAAAAGCAAAACAGCTGATGCATTAAGTATTTCGTTAAATTGCGTCAAAGCAGTAGCTAAATAGATTGATGAAGGGAGACCAGAAAAAACACAACCTTGCCGACCACAAATATTAACAAATGAAATCAAGTATTTCATATGCGTTAAAGCAATAATGTTTCCTGAAATCCCTGGAGCTGAAATGGCAAATGTTTCCTGAACACAAATTTTATTCTTTATATGGAATAATCTAAGTTTAGCAACAAACAATTCTTTGATTGATTCTTTTCCAAAGAAATTGAAACAATGCCTCGAAGTGCAAGGCAATCAAGTAAGATTTTAATTTTAATTTTTAATAAAAAATCAACTTTTTCAATTGCCGAAAAAATATTGATAAGAAATTTAACTTTTTAAATTAAAAATTTTAAAAATAAAATAACTTTTGTTAATGACGATTAACTATTGAATTCATTTCTTATCAATATTTTTTAGGAACACTATAAAACATATTTTTTTTTTTCTGAGGCTCATGGAACTTTTTTTCTGAGAATTATTGAAAATTTTGAAAGGCTCATACAGCTTTTTTTCAAAAGATATTTCATTGAAATTTTTCTGAAATATAACTATTCGTTTCATTTACTTGAGTGCTATATTTCCAAAAGAAAGCATCAACAGTCCCGAAAGAAACTCAATTATTTTAGCCAAAGGTTCATCATATACATCTTCGCTGCTGTGGCACTACAAAATTTAACTAAAATCAAATTTCATTTTACCGATTTCGATAAACAAACAACAAGGTGCAAACTCAAAAGCCAAAAAAGCATTGCATGTAACTTTTTGTCGTAATACAAGACGGCATTTCTTGAAAAGCCAGTCAAAATATTAAATTTTTAATTTAAAATTCCAATTTTTGATAAATAAACATTTTTATTTGATACAATTTTTTTCTATGTATTGTTATTTATATTCAATAAATACATTTAATCTCTCTGCTTTTATATTTTTTGATAATTATATCAGTTCTCATTTGCTAATATTTATGAAAAATGATTATGCACATAAAGTTAATTGCATATCAATATGCATATTTGTTCATTATGGTTATTCTATATAAGTAAATTTTATGACTCTATAGTAAATTTAATAAAATTAAATCTGTGATATATATTATTCAAAAAGTTATTCTTAATTGAAACTAATAAATTAATTATATCTTGAAATATAATGAAAAAATTCTCATAATTTTGATATTTATATCGATATAAAATTGAATAATATAAGAAATAATATAAATTAAATCTTGAATAAGGGGCCCCTTATTCAAATCAATTATAATTAATTGATTTGTTAAGGTTATTAAAAAGTTGTCTTCAGATATTTTGTTAAAGTTTGTTTGAGAAAAATAAGTAAACAAAATCAGATTTTAATCAATGAATATCATATCAACAAAGCTTATTAATTTAAAAAAAAATCTATTTGATATAAGCAAGACGCCTATAAGTAGTGAAGGTGCATATGGTGTTGTTTATAAGGGGAAATTCAAAACAAGGATTCATCATGAAGATGTTGTAATTGATTGTGCCATCAAATATATGAGAACTAAAAACAGCTTTCAGCAAGATTTTGAATTGTTTACTAGAGAAGTTTCAAACCAGATGTCATTAAAGCATCCTGCTCTTTTGGAACTATTAGGACATTATATTCCTTTTTGTAACGTTGGTAAGCTAACAATTGTTACGCCTTTTATGAAAAATGGATCACTTTGTAAAGTATTGGCAGATGAAAAAAAAAGTTCTGCGCCTCATGAATGGACCGAAACAACAAGAGCTATAAACATTATTGGTATCGCAGCCGGATTATGTTATATGCATCAAAAAAATTTAATTCATCGTGATTTAAAGCCTGATAATATCTTGCTTGATGACAAATTTTATCCAAAAATTTGTGATTTTGGATTCTCAAAAATTTTTGAGGAAGGCCTTGAAGCAATTGTAAATGCTACATACTTAGGTACCCAAATTTATATGGCACCTGAATTAATTACTTCCAAAGGTTGTAACTCAAAGATTGATGTTTTTTCATATGCTTTAATTTTGTATGAGTTGTTTGTACAAGAAACTGCTTTTGAAAGCTCAAAGAACAAAAATGTTCATACATATTTGGAGTGTGTTGTAAATGGAACAAGGCCGAATATCAAAAATGATGGAAGATTTCCTCCATTCTTTCAGAGTTTGATTGATGATTGTTGGGCTCAAGACCCAAAAGATAGGCCAAGCTTTAATAAAATATTAAGTTCAATCCTAGAAGCTTATAAAAACGAAGAGATATTTGACTCTTCTACCGTTGATCGTGATGAAATTGATGAATATATTCTTGATGCTATTGAAAATTTAGATTATAAATTTGATTTTAAATAAAATTATTTGTATTAAATATTTGTTTAGAATAAATATCAAAGTTTTGGTATCAATGTGCAATTGGACAATTTAAAAAAAAAAATTTGTGATTGTTATCATTAATGATTAATTTCTGATTGCGTTTGTTTGTTTTCCTTCAACAAACAAAATACTTCAAAAAAAAAAAAAAAAAAAAATGTCTTAATTTTAAAAAAATTTATAAACATCCAATAAGAAATCCGTAGAACTCAACTGCAGCTATTGTCATATTATAAAAACCACTGATCATTGGACCAATAGATCTTATTCTCAGATATTTATAGTATTTTACTTTTTCAGTTTTCATATTCATTCCAAAAACGCATTCAAGTCCAGCTCCATTAAGTACTTCTGTGTCTCTTCTTTCATCTAAGATTGTCCATCTCATTTTATCATTCGATCCTTCAACAACCCAGCTTTTGAGATTGTCACTTCCACTTCCGAAATCAGATCTAGATTTGAGTGCATATTTTGTTGGTGAAATTGACATATCTTTAAAATCGAAACAAATCCATGCATTTGGTTCATTATTTGATTGAAAATAATGATCATTATCATCATAATCGACAACCCAATCAACTGTTCGCAATGGGTGGTTTTTATTGACACCAGATGAAGTAATATCAATAACATTTAATTTGCTAACATTTCCATCAAACTTCTCTGAAAGGTAATTAATAATTCCATTAAATCTATTTGTATGAAATTCTTCAATTCCACCATCATCTGAAAAATCAGGTATATTTAATCTTGCTGTTTCATTTTGGTTTGATGCAATATTATTTAATGTGTCTTCATTTGTATCATCGTTTGTATCATCATGTATTTCGTCTTCGTTATTTTGATTTTTAACCTTTACTTCGTTACTTTCATCATAGTCAAAAAATAAAGCTCTATATCTGTCTTTGTTAGGACAATTAAGTATGGAATTGTTCAAACATAAGTTTTGGGCTGATGAAGAAGACGATTTAAAAAAAAGAGATGATAGCGAAGACCAGATTCTAGGACTTAAAAATTCAAAAGGAACCAAAATTGTAAATTTTGAAATTGACTCTTCTTTTAGATTATTAAAAATTATGTATTGAAATAGATCTGAATTATCTTGATTTAAAGTAAATAAATCGCATATCATGTCAAACAGATAATCTTCAGAAAAAATGCAAAGATGCTGATTTGAAAAGATCATTGATAATATGTCTACATCCAACGTATAAATTTTTTCTTTTGGAATCTCACATATATTTAATGCTGCAAAGTTAATCAGTTGGGGATCGATATAGCGATGATTATTAGCTTGACAAATAATGCGTTCAATAACGTTTTTGATTGACAAAGGCTCTTTTTGTTGGCTTTCAACAAAATTAATGATTTCTTGATTCCCAATGTTCTTAGCAATTTGATATACTTTATCTAAAGATTGATAATCGAAATCAACTTTTTCGCCTTTTAATAAATTCAGAATTTTATTAAAAATTTCTGGATCGCATTTATGAATATGATACTCGCTAATAGTTACTTCTGTTGAATGAAGAACTGCAACGTTTGGTGATATGAAATCAGCAAGGATTTTATTTGTCGTAAATGTTGTAAACGGTTCGTCTATAATAAAGGTAAAGTCATCAGATAATAATTCCCAATTAATATTTTTAAGTCCTCCTCCTGATAAGCAAAATGAAGGCATGATATATAGATAATAAAAATTGATAGGTTTCAATATTCAAAATCAAATTATATCTCATCATTTTAATATCCATAAACTATTGGGAAATATTGCATTTTTAAATTGTAAATTAGTTTTAAATGATTATAATAATTATATATAATGTTTTAATTTATGGATTTATTTATTATTTTGCATTATATTCGAGAAATTATATTTTGAAAATAATTCAAAATCCTATAAAACGGTCATTTTCTTCACAAAAGCAAATCTTTAATTTATAGCTGATAAAAGGGTATTAAAAAAAAAAAAGAAAAAAGAAACTCTAGGCTATTAGAAATGAAACTATCTGGAAGAAACTTATTTTTTGATTTAAAAAATACACATATAATTTATTCATATAATATATAAATAAGAGAGAAAGAATTAACAAAATAATATAATAATAAATAATAATAAAAACTTATTAGTGCAACAAATGAAGGATCTCCTATTTGTATTATGAAAAGAATTTTCAAAAAGGTCCTTTCATCATTGGAACAGGAGTTTGTTTAAGAGATCCAGAAGAAAGAATTAACGGTGACTTTTTCTTTTTCTTTGCATTAGAATCATCTTCATCTTGCATATTTAAATCCAGAGGTTCTTCATCAACTCCAATATCATCTGACATTGCAGATCCATATCCCCACTTTCTTTTTGCTCTCATTCTATTTGCCACTTCCTGATTGGTTTTATAAAGGCTCTTGAAGTCAATTGATGCGAAATCTTTCAATTTTTCATCTTCGTTTTCACTTTGGTGACTTCCGCTTTCATGATCATTGTCCGTTCTTCTGCTGATTACTGAATTATTTTCATCATCAGTATTATCACCATTTTTCCATTTATTTTTGCTTTTGCCTTCCCTTTCAGCTCTTTCGATATCTTCAATAATATCTTTCTCATCAGTTTTATTAAATTCGTATCTCTCTTGAAAATATTCTGTAGAATGTTCATCTTGAATCTCTGGAACAAAAGGTGGATCAAGAAGGTCTATATTTGCCCAATCAATCTCAGAAAACCAAGGATGATCCATAATTTCTTTGATTCCATTTGCACCCAATCGTTTTCCTGGGTTTGGTTCAAGTAATCCTTTAATAAGTGACTTTACATTCTCACTAAATTCTTCCAATTCTTCCCAATCGATACGACCGATGATTATCGCTGAAAATGTCTCATATTCAGTATCACGATGAAATGGAGGGATTCCGGTTAAAAGTTCATAAATAACGGCCCCTAATGACCAGTAATCAGCGGTGAATGTGTGTGGCTGTGAAAGAATAATCTCTGGTGGCAAATAATCTGGAGTACCAACAAATGATTCATTATCGTTTTTAACGCATGCATCTTCTTCACTAAGTCTACGATCATTATTTCCAATCATACTAAGTCCAAAGTCTGTTAACTTGAGTTTGCCTGTGCTAGTGATTAGTATATTGTCAGGCTTCAGGTCTCGATGAATTATTCCGCGTTTGTGGAGTGATTGAAGAGCCATTACAATTTGACATGTGTAAACAAGTGTGTGCTCTTCACTTAAGGATCCAACATGTTGTAGAAGAGAATAAAGATCACCTCCTGGAAGATATTCCATAACAAGATATAAGTTATGATGACCAATAATTGAATAATCTAAATGTTAGAAAAAATAAAAATGTATTTTTTATATATATCAACTTTTCCCTTTCTTTCTTTTTTGTATATGTTTTATATCCATCTGTTCAATATTGTGAATATCAAGAATTAATAAACAAATAATAATATTTTGTTGATTTGTAAAAATAAATAAAAAGGCTTGATAAGTTATTCAATGATCGTATGAAATAAAATAACAATTTTTTTTCCATTTGATTTGAAATAATAAAAAAACACTATTGAGATGGATCAAAAAAATTGTACAAAAAATAAAGAAAAGGATGGGAAAAGCTGAAATATAAAAAAAAATAAAGAACATACAAAAATTGACAATAAATGTATTCTCATTTTGCAGCATAATATCTTTTTCGTTTAACAAACGCTGCATTTGATTTTTCTGTAATACTGAGGACTTTGGAATTACTTTCATTGCATAAATATCGCCAGTTTTCTTTTTCCTTGCCAAAAATACTCTTGCATAAGCCCCACTAGAAATTCTTTTTATTATCTCAAAGTCTGCGATTGTCACTTCAATTCTATGTGGCTCAGGTGGTTGATCTATGGTTGTCGTTTGTAGAGGAGACGCGCTTATTCGAGAAATGCAAACTTTAAGTTTTTCATTAACTAATTCTTTTGATTTTTGAAACATAGAATCTATATTTTGATTTTCAATGCGAATTTTAATTCTTGAAACTGAGGATAAAATGATGCCTAATACTCGCGCATCATTATTAGTTAATGTACGAGTGTGTAATGCTTTGTCAAGAAGCATATTTATATGAAAAAGAGGTAGATACACATTGATGCATTTATCCTTTGTTCCTGGCCAAACAGGTTTTAATAAAATTGTTTTAATTGATTTTTGTAATTTTGCAATACGTTCATCTACTGATATCATTCGAAATCGAGATTCATGTTCACGAGCACAAAGTTTTGAATGTTGTTCTATTTGTGATAATGGAACGTATTCTTCACATATTCGGCATAAAACTAGAACATCTTGAAGATCAGGTGAGTATTGATTAGCTTCATTAGTTTGATCTGATTGATCATCTGGTGCTTGGTCCTTTGAAGGGAGGGAATAAGCGATTATAGAAAATACTCTTGATAAAGCGATTGATGAAGATAAGAGTTTTTGTGAGATTTTAATAATTTTTTCCGGTGTTTCCTCTTTTTGATTATTAATAAAATCACGTATTGAAGGTATTGCTTCTTTTGCTTTATCAAATACTTCACCAAATTCGGAATTGAGCAAACTATTGGTCATTGTAGTTACAAAATCTAAACTTTCTTTAAATTTTTCATCAACTGTTAATTGTGAAATTTCGTGTTGTATGCTCTCAAAAATAGTCTTTTGGGCTTTCAAGAATATGTAGGTACGAGGATATGTATTCGCATCGATCTCAAAAAAATCTAAGAACTCATCTTCGTTAACTGAATGACCACTGCCAATTAAATTAGCAATTGGGGACACAAGAAGAGACATTTATTTTTCTATTAGATTGTAACAAATTTTGAGTAATTTATGAGCGAAAATTCGATGAATTGAATTGGATGTGGTTTAAAATTATGTTTTCAATAATATTTTATAAAAATATTGGATTTTTTCAGTCAGTATCAAATTATAGCTTTCAAATATCAAGTAAATAATGTTTGATATAATAATTAAAAATAAATACTTGAATAAAAATTGTTTTAATTCATAAAATAATAGAATAAACTTATTTATATTTTAACATAAATTGTACGAAAATTATTCTAAGAATTAAAGGCAGTTCAATAAATGAAATGAAACGTATTCAAATTCAAACAATAAATAAACATTTCCTGTTCTTATAGGTTCCATAAAGAATTGAAGTTTTTTGGTAGACATAAAAAAGCTCAAAATACGAAGGTTTTACAATAACCGTTTTAAAAAAGTTCAAAATACGAAGGCCATTTATCAATTCAAAAAATAGGTAAAAAAAAAAAAGAATCAAAGGGAAATAAGCAAAATATAATAAAAAAGAAAATCAAAAACTGTTCTTTTATTAATATATAAATCATTTATAAATGAAAAGCATAGTTATAAACTCTTTTTTGAAATTAACATAGAATATAATTAAGGATTGTCTTTGAGAACAAAGTTATATAATATAATAATATTCGCTGAAGTGTTTAATGTGAAATTATTTCTTTATATAATTAACTAATTTAGAATTTTTTGGCATATTCCAAATTAATATGAGACATTTTTGTAGAAATCATTTTCAATAAAGTGCTGGATTAAAGATAGTAATGTCTTGAATTATTTCAGTAAGCAAAAAAGTGTCTTAATCTTTTGTTCAGATTGGATGAGAAATCTTGAATTTATGAGCTGTGAATGCTTCATTAGCCAAAAAGGCTTACTGTCTAAACTAAAACGTCGACAATTATTTCAATTAAGTGATTTTTAAAGAGCTTTACTTTTAATTGTTGTATCAATTCTTGATTTTTAATTTGAAAATATCTGTAAAATCATCTGATCTAAGCCTGAATGACTTTTTGAAGCTTATTAATTAGCGATTTGCAGATATTATGCAGTAAATTTTATAAAATTTTAAAATATAATGAAAGGTCAATTATTTATTGATTTTAAAATCTACTCTCTCAAATTGTTTTTGATTGAAAAATAATAATATCTTAAAAATTAAAAATTCTTTCTATTTAATAAATTTTTATATCAATATTAGATAAAATCAAGATTCATTTAATATATCTTAAAAATCAAAATATTTGTTATTCAATTTTCTATAACGGTCATAATTAACGTACATATTTGGATAATTTTTTATAAAATTTTGCATTAATTTAATACTCTTTTAGAGGAGATAGAAAATAAAAATCAAGTTATTTAAATTTTTTATTATATTTTGTGTTATAATGTCCAATTTTTATTAAAAATCAACTATTTTAATAAGTGAATAAATATCAGTCAAAATGTAAAAAACAAAAATCAAAAAAAGCTCTCAATGGTGATTTTAGAATTCAAATGATGAATAGATATTAGAGATCAAAAAATCCGAAAAATTGAAATTTAAAGCTAAAAATGTGAAATACATCATCACTTTTTTTTGACTTTTTGATAAGTTTATACAACTTTTTCAAAAGTTTACGTATCTTACGTATTTCACATTTTCAACTCTCATTCATAAAAATATATTAAAGAAAATAATTCATAAAGATATTAAATTAAATTTAAAAAATCGTGATTGGGCCCTTTTTTTGAATTTTACTTTTATTATTGAGATAATTTTATTTTTATATATTTACTTTCAAAAATTGAATACCCTTTTAAACTACAGCCTTAAATGAGAAAAGAGTTAAATGAAATTTTTTTCACCAAAAAATAAAATGGACTGTATCAATTAAAAAAGTAATGTTTTATCTTGCATTTATTTAATATATTCATTTTATTTTATTCATTTTATTCATATAGTATTTTTATTAATTTTTATTCATTCATAGAGTAAATTATATTTAATTATTCTGTTAAAGTATGAGTAGTAAAGTCTTTTTAAAAAAAATAATTGTCAAATATTAACTTGCTTTGCGAAATTAGTAAAATTTTATATTCAAACACAACATACAAAAAGTTAAAGTAAAATCAATTTTTCACTCAAAAGGGTTCCACATCACAAAATTGACAAAAAAAAAAAAAAAAGCATTTAGCAACTATGAGTAACAAAAAATTTTGAGAAGTAAAGACCCAAATTTAACCAAATTTGTATTACAATTTTTTTAGTAATTGTATAGCATTATTGAAATCAGTTTAACAAAATCTCTCATTATAAAATTAAAACGTGATCAAAAAAAAAAAAGAAAGAAAGAAAAGAAAAGAAAATGGATATTGAATGTATGGAAAATCCAATTTGAACAGGTTTAATAATATATATAAAATTAAATAAATCAAAATAAAAATGAAAATGTCTTTCGTCGTCGAACCCAAATTCCAGTTTGATTAGCTTTTCAATCCTCAATTAAAATAGGGTTTTTCTCATCAAACTTCCATAATTTAACAGTTTTATCTTCAGAACTTGAAACAATAAATAAGATATCGCCATTTAAGTGTACATCAATAGCAGTTATGAACTTAGTGTGTCCATACATTTGACTGATCATCTTTCCATTTCTAACATCCCATACTCGAATTCCAAAGTCAGCGCATGCTGTAACAAGATAAGGTTTTGTAGGATGCCAAGCAATAGCTGTTACTCCTTCTGGGTGCTGAAGAGCATGCCTCATTTTCATATCAATAGGTGACCAAATAGTTGCAGTTCCTCCCATGGAAGCAACAGCAATATATTGATCATCTGGAGAGAACTGGATAGCTTCGATCGAATTTTCGCTGTTTAATAAAGATCCTACAACTTTTGATTGATCCCATCTTGTGAGATGAACGGTTCCATTAATATCTCCTGTTGCAATAAGAGCGCCATTTCTATTATTGCATCCTGTGGTAATTGGATAATGATGGAATTGTGATCCATGTATAATCGCTGTTGCTTGTCCAGACTTTGGAGCCCAAAATCGAAGCGTTTGATCTTCGCCTGCAGACCATATTTCTGATCCATCAGCTCGAAAGCCACCGCATGTAACTGGACCATTATGTGAGCTATATACTTTGACGCATTTTCCAATCTTTGCGCTATACATCCATATCATTCCTGCTCTATCACCTGCAAGGACGGCTGGAAGTGAAGGATGCCATGATACCCATTCTACTGAATCTGTTGGTCCAGTTAAACGAGAAATTTCATGGCCATCTGTGGTATCCCAAACAATGCAAGTTCCTTCAAGTCCTCCTGTAACCAGTAATGTGCCATCAGATGAAAAAGAAAGTGAACCAATTGTATCCGTATGCCCCTCAAGATGAAAAACTTTAGCTTCTGAGTCATTCACAAGATGATATAAAATTGCTTTATCATCACCTCCCCCAGATGCAAATACAATAGTTCCATCTTTTAATGGTTTCTTACAGAATACAATGCTATATACGCCGTCAGTGTGTTCTGTAAATGATTCAGTTGAGACATCATCATGAATAAAAGCTTCTTCCTCTTCTTCTTCTTCCAAATTTTCAAATTCAATTTCACACTTAGCCCCTTCCACTGGAACTAAATCATCTTCTTCGTCATGGTTCTGATCTTTTTGTGGTGCTTCGTTGTTTGCAGACATTTGTGTGAATGATTTTGGTCATGTTAAAATACAAATTTTGAACAATATCTCATTGTTTATTAAGTTATATGTTTCGAAATAGTTATAAATTAAAATATAATATTTGTATTAATTAAAAAATATTTTTATTTTATTGAAATAATTGAAATCTATTAGTATAACATTAAAATATCTCAAAATTTTTTTTGATAAAAAATTGTATTTGAACGATAAAAACTTACTGAAAAATAAATATTGAAAAAGCTATAGTATGAAAAATCAAATTCACTGAAAAAATAAATAAATATTTTGTATTTTAAAGGCATCAATGCTTTTAAATATCGTCATGTTTGATCTGGTTAAAAAAAAATCCAATTTTTTATTTATAAATTCATATCTTATTGGTATACGAAAATAGTAGGCATCATGTTAATTGGAAGCAAGTAATAGAGAATCATTAGTTATATATGGGTGCATTAAATAAATTATATAAAATATACAGTAAGGTTGTAAAATTCAAAAACGTCTCAAAAGAGGAAAATCTACTTTTTCATAGAAAACGATTAAAATGAATTTAAAATAAAAGTTAAAATAACGAAAGACCATATTAAGGTTGAACAAAAGCAGTATATGATATCATATTGTAATATAATAAAATATATGATGACATCAATTTATTTACTAAATATAATGGTAAAATTAACGTAAAATATAAAAATAAATTAATTTTTCTTTTTGAATGAAAATTTTACAATTTGATAAGTTTAGAAAAAAAAATGATGTTTTGTATAAATATCATAGCAAATATGAGGAAAATGCAATTTTAAATATAAGATATATTTTTTAGTTAATTTATTAAATTGAATTAAATTTTTATGAAATATTTGAATCATAAGAAAATTGAGATCAATTCTATGAAATTATTATATACTTCAGAATATTGTGCATTTTTATAAGAAATAATTGTGAGATTGTAAGATATAAACAATTGAATAATTGTGAGAAAATAAAGATTTCTGAAAAGTAAAAATATGTAAAGTATTCAAAGTAAAAATCTATCCAAAATAAAGTCCCCAGCGTCGGAATTTTTGATTTTTTAAAATAATTCTTTTCAAAATCAAAAAATATGTCCAATTTTTCAAATTTTAACTCAGGTTGAAAAGATTAGCTGAGTGATTATTTATGAAATTATCTCTACTTTTAGCAAGATATAGAATAATTTAAATATATTATATAATGATATTATTTTTTTATGAATATTTAATATAAAAAATTAAAATTTATTATGATATTTTTCGCAAAATTTGTATTTTTGTTGTCACTTTTTGAATACTACAAAATTGAATGAATACCTTAATAGGGTCTATAACGAATTTAATTCAAATTTGGATTTTCCTTTATAGCGTTGCGAAAATGGAAAATCCACTTTTTGAATGATGCTCATTTTTTCATATAGAGATAGGAAAACACTATTTGATGAATATAATGTCACAAACAGCTGTGTGATAAACTTAATCATGGAAATATTATTTCTTAAAACGGTAGGTTTAAACAAGATTTTCTCTCTATTTCTTTATTTCTTTCATTTTTATTAATGAAAATTTTTTTCTCAAAAAGTCGATTTTCCTATTTTGAAACGTTTTCCAATTTTGAAACCTTACTGTAAAAATTTTCTAGATTTTTCTGTTTGAGAAATTGACCTATTAAAATTTTTTTTCAAATAACTCAAATGGATAGTCATAATCAAGACAAAATAAATTCCTTCTTCCAAAATATTTTTCCTATATGTAATATTATTCCAAAAAATGATAATCCATTGTTAGCTAACCAATGTAATAATTTATTTGCTGTATCTTCAAAATATCAAGCTTTTTATTTCGATTCATTAGGTGAAATTATAATTACAGAAATCTCTCGTTCAGACTCACAAATTCGATTTTCTTGTAAAGGACTAAAATGCTTTATATTTATGGACGATGATCATATAATTGGGTTTTTTGATTCGAATTTATTTATTTTCGACGTTTCAATGGAAGAATTTCAAATAAAAAAAGATGATTCTTTATCGATTTCTAAAATATCTCCTTTCCCATCTAATGATTCAGAAAATATTGGTAATTCTCTTTTGGTCCTTGACGATTCTTCTTCCAAACTTATGGGATTAGAATTTGTTGATGAAAACTCATACAATATTTTTGATTTATTTACTAATGTTATTGATTTTTCCACAACAAGTTCGCATGTTTTTGTTCTTTATGAAAAAGAAGCAAAACTATATGAAATCATTAACTATCAAACAAATGAAATTTTATCTATATCTATTAATATTCCTTTCCCTAGCCATGTCCAATGCACAAGTACATCATATTTAATATATTTTCCTAATGGATACTGCATTTATGATGAATCAGGATTTAAGCTGCATAAAAACGTCAAAGAAGGAAAATATATTTATTCTACCAATTGCGCATCTGTTCAAGCTCCTGATAAAGTTATTGTTTATTGTGATGAAGGAAAACAGGAAATTGATTCAGATAATATTAAATGTGTCACGATTTTAAACAATCAAATTTATTACTCCAAAGATATATTCAACGTTCACTCAAAACCTTTGAAAATTACAACAGATAGCCAGCATTTTTATTTTGCTATATCAAAGTTCGAATCACAAATTGAAAAAAATGTAATACAAAAAGAATGTCGGAAATTATTTCCAAATAACTTTGTTTATATAACAATCTATGATAAGCAAAATGAAAAAATTTGTCTTTTTGATTTTGACAAGCAGATTGAACTTCCAGATTTTGAAAGCAAGATCAAAACTTTATTTAGCAAAGATTCTTCTAACATTTCAATAAAATTGCTGGAACCATTTAATATTGAAAGCAAATTTTTATATTTTTTCTGTGATGATAAATTTTCAGATGAAAAGTTGTTGCCATCTTTGATTAGTCGAATTAATAATAATGCATCCATTAAAATTCAAGACCGTGTTTATATGATTGATATGAAATATAATCTTTTAGGTGTAAGAACAGCAACTTTTCTCCATTTTATATATCCAGATTTACAATTAC
This sequence comes from Tritrichomonas musculus, assembly GCA_039105265.1. Lineage (NCBI taxonomy): Eukaryota > Parabasalia > Tritrichomonadida > Tritrichomonadidae > Tritrichomonas > Tritrichomonas musculus. The sequence goes on from JAPFFF010000004.1 coordinate 53,312, forward strand.
TCAGTGATATAGGAAAAATTTATATTCTGTCTCTTGTTTATCCTAAAGATAAAAATTTTGTTGGTAAAAAGCAAATTAAAAAAGCTTTTCAATTCGATTCTATTATTCAAAGCAACCAGAAAGACTGTCAACTTCTCATATTCAATAAAATTGAAGATTATGAAAATTCGCTTCAAACAAAGATTTTTAAATTTGATGGAAAAGAAATTGAAGTTGTCCCTCTTGTAGACTTTGATACATATGTTAATATGGAAAACTGGAAAATCCAGATTAGAAGGTTAAATAAAAAAGTTACAAAAGAAGATATATATAATAATTTTAAGAGATTCGGATTAATTTACTATATTGAAATGGATCCTGATATCACAATTCAATTTGTGCATAGGGAATCAGCAGAAAATGCACTAGGAATGAATGGAGCGAAAATTCTCGGTTCAACTCTGAATATTTATTTCTTAAAGCAGAAGTCAGAAATAATATTTAACAAAAAACAGAAAAATCAGAGAAATAGAAATAGAAATAGAAATAGAAAGAATAAGAATAAGAATAAACAAAATAAGAATTGTAATCAGCAAAGTCAGCAAAATCAACAGAATCATCAGAGTCAACAGAGTCAACAGAGTCAACAGAGTCAACAGAATCAGCAAAATCAACAAAATCAGCAAAATCAACAAAATCAGCAAAATCAGCTGAGTCAACAAAATCAGCAAAATCAACAAAATCAACAGAGTCAACAAAATCAACAGAGTCAACAAAATCAGCAAAATCAACAGAGTCAACAAAATCAGCAGAGTCAACAAAATCAACAGAGTCAACAAAATCAACAGAGTCAACAAAATCTAAGGAATCAAAATTCGAAAAATCGTAGGGACAAGAAAAATCAAAATCAGCAATATCAACAAAATCAATACAATCAGCCATATCAGCAGAATCAAAATCAGAAAAACAGAAAAAATCAGAATCAGCATAGCCAGCAATATCAGCAAAATCAACAAAATCAACAAAATCAACAAAATCAGCAAAATCAACAAAATCGAAGGAATCAAAATCAGAATCAGAATCAAAAAAATCAATCATTTCAGCAAAACCTAAAAAACAGAAAAAATCAGAACCAGCAAAATCAACAGAACCAACAAAATCAACAGAACCAACAAAATCAACAGAGCCAACAAAATCGAAGGAATCAGAATCAACAAAATCAAATGAATCAGCAGAATCAGAATCAGCAAAATCAAAATAAAAATACAGGGAAAAACAACAAGTTTCGCTATACTCCAAGTAATCATCAAAGCCAGCAGAGTGATTCATCACAGAATCAAAGCCCGAGAAGTCAGCAACAAACTCAAAATAAGAAGCAGCAAAGCAACGCACAGTTTTACTACTCCAGTCAGCAAACGCCTCCATATCAGCCACCACCAAACCAGAAAAAAGATCAGCAAGATAATAATCAAATTCCACAAGATGAAAATGGCTCACAATACTTCCAAGAAGAAGAAGAAGAAGAAGGTCAACTTTCGCCCAATCAAGCAGTTGTTGAAATGGAGGACACTGTTCCATTCAAATTTAATCCATTCCAAACCGGTCCACAACCAAATGTAGTTTTACAATCAACGACCTCGTCTGGCGTGCCATTGAAAATTGAACGTCGAGATCAATCTAATCAGATCAAAATAGAAAAACCAAAAAAAGTTCCTTCACAAACGATTTACGTCTTTAATCACGTAGAATCAAATAAGGAAGAACTGGAAAAAAAGTTCGGCAGTGCTACAAATATTGAGATAATTGATCTACCAAATTCAATTCTAGATGATCGTCCAATTATAAAACTCACTTTTTCAGATGAAAATTCTAAAAATAATTTTATTAAAAGAAATCAAAGTATTACTTCAGGTTTCATAAGGATTTTCATTGCATGTTGTGAATCACTAGAAGAAGCAGTTCGCTTAAGATCTGAAAAAAGGAAAAAAGTTGAGAATTTAATGATTAGAATTAGTGGAATTCCACCTAATACAAGTAGAAGTGAGGTCGTTCGTTGTATTCATCAAAAGTATGATCTCCCTCTTGAATATGTTGAACTAATCGAAAATGATGACGGATCCCTCATTTGTGACGTCGCTGTGAAAAATAAAAATGATTTTCAGCGTTTTTTAAGAATGGCCCCTAGAGTTAAAATAAGTAATATAAGTATTACTGCTGATGGATACCAAGATTTGATGGCCTCTCATAAAGAATAGTTGTTTTTGTTTAATATTAAAAATTTATATTAAATATAAAAAAAAAAATTGTTAAATTTATTTACTTTCTACAAAATATGTATCAGAACCTCGATAAATGTCTATACATTATATAATCTAGTTAAAAACTATTTGATTTTTTAATGAATTGAATTACATCAAATTGTATTTTTAGACTAATTTTTTTTTTCTCATCTTCTTTATTATGTTGTTAAGATATATTAAATATATTATATTTGTAATTATTTAGAGTGAACAATAAAAAACAGCAGAGAAAAATTATATTTTTATTAAAAAACAAATTGAGAGTCGATCAAAAAATTCTTATTCAAATTCTATAATCATTCAATGACTGTTGAAACTTTCCCCACTGAAGAAGAAATTGCAAACATTGTTTTTGCATTTTCTGCAGATGTTTATCAGCTATCTGACGCTATACGTTTTCTTAACATTATTGATATTGCAAAACCAAATCCAACTAGATTTATTTGCTGGCTTATTGGTCTTAAACTTATTCCACCAGAAAGAGTAAACTGGATCATAGAAATATATAAATTATCAGATTATTACAAAAGATGTCTTACTCGATATTGTAAAGATTGCTATCTTGATCCATTAAACGCTGTTACCCAATCCGGATTAATACGAGATACAATTAAAGAAGCACTTCCATGGTTTGAAAGCTTTGCTCGAGCCTACAAACTCTCTGATTATCACATCCAAGATGCAGAACTCAGAGTTCAAAGAATTTTTGCTATATGTATGCAAGATGCATCTGGATTTACTTACAATGAAGCCTATTGCAGGGTTGGGTTTTTGTCTTATCTCATTTCATTACTATTTACTGCTAAAGGAGGTCTTCCTTTGGTTTTTGCCGAAGCAATGGGACATCATATTGCACGTGCAATTATCTCAGTGCTTGCATTTAATCGCCATCTTGATGAAATTGGTGGAAGCGAAAATCATCAAAGTGAATTATTACGCTTAACAAAACGTTTTGCACCAGAAGTTCTCCCAAAATTAACTGAAGGTCGAATTAATTTATTCGAATTTACAATGAGATGGGAACGGAATTTGTTCGCTGATGAGCATTCACCATTAAATATATTTTTAATATGGGATCATATATTCTTCCATATCACTGAATTCAGATATTTTATCCGGTTTTTGATTGTTGCACATTTGCGTGCGATGCTTCGTGCCAACATTGATTTTAATTCAGATGAAAGTATTTATGAAATGAAGTGGGATGCAATGGGAATTATTGATGATGTAGAGTATTTGATGGAGAAAGACAAAGAAAAGCCTATGAAGTTTGTTTATCAAATGTTTTGCCCATGTTTTCCATCTTTATGGAAATAATAATTATTATTTTATTAATAAATATTATATATTTTTTAAAAAGATGCATCATATAATCATCTAGCTTCTACTGCTAAACCATTTCATTTTATATCAAATGTTGGTCCAAATTTTTGGAATATCAAACTCATACTAACATTACGAGTAAATATTTACTTGTAAGCTTTACATGCATTTAACAAAAAGACAAATAATATAATAAAAAACAAAGAAATTAAAAATTAGCGAAATTGCAATAAATGTGCATTCATTGCAATTATTCATATAGATATTCTTTTTCTTGGTCCTGTTTCTAGTTTTTCGGAAGGATCATCTGAGTTATAAAACAGTTTTAAGGTATCAATGATACGTTTGGGAATTTTATTTCCAGATTTTGAAATTATTGGATTATTGGTTTCATTTTCATCATAAATAGACATTGAATAAGGATTAGGTACTGATGTTGAGATTGCATCAGCATATGTTGCGCTAATCATTGGTATTTTTCTCAACATTTCGTTCCAAAGATTTCCATAGAGTTTAAATGATCCATAACCTTCTCCTATAATTCCATTTTCAATAAAAACATTTTTCAAAGAAGTTGATACGTTTTCTCTTGTTAATGGAAGTAAAATAAGGGAATTTAAAGAGCAATCTACTTGGGCATCAATATCATCATAACTTTCCTTGACCAAAATGATTGAATGTTCTTCAATATTTGAGCAAAACTGAGAATCAAAAGGTTTTGGATCAACATAAATCATTGGTTTGCATGGTTTTTCATGGAAAGATACTGATATAGTAAATTGTGGAGCTATTTCTGATCTTTCAACTACTAACGAGGGGATTGAATTTGTTGCATCATGAATTCCATCAATAACAACTTGGTCGCAATCATTTGAAACAAGAACAATAATTCGTTTATTTCGATTTTTTCCTGGTGATTTATTATTTCGCATTAAATTTTTAACAGCAGCTCCAATATCATTTGTTTCATTAAGCTCACGGATTATTTCAGCTTCGCCGATATTGGGTAAAATACTCTTAATTAATTCAATGTCATCTTCCATATCTGTATGTAGATATAATTAAAAATTTTAATTAGGAAACATAAAGTATTCAAAATCAAAAATCTCATGTCTAAGTATCTCGAACCTTCTAAATCAAAAACAGCTTGGTCTGCAACCCAAGAAAATAGTGATGTCACATCTATGCAATTTTCGCCAAACGGCAAATCTCTCGCGATTGGGTGCTTTAATGGAAATGTATATATTAGAAATTCCCTGGAATCGCGTCTCATGTATCGAATCCAAGCCGTTAGTTCAGAATCTCCTATTACTTCAGTTAAATGGCATCCTTTTGTTGCAAATTCTATCATTGCTACCTCTGCTTCTGGCTTTATAACGTCATGGCATACAGAAACAGGTCAGCGATTATGGAGTCTCCAGGAAGAAAATAACTCTATAAACTCTTTTGATCTTTCACCAAATGGTCAATTTTTCTGCACAGCAGGAGGTGATTGTGTTGTTAGAAATTACAGTTTAACAACAAAACAATTGATAAATGAAATGAAAACAAGATCATATATAAAAGGTGAAGTAAGTGGTCATGAAAACAGGATTTTTTCAGTAGTGTACGTTGATCAACACACAATTGCTTCCAGTGGATGGGACAACACTGTTATAATTTGGGACGCACGCAGTGGTGATGTGGTTCGCTCTATTTTTGGGCCACAAGTATGTGGTGAATCAATGGTTGCATTATCAGATAATATAATTATTACTGGTTCTTGGAGAGATGAAGATCAGCTGCAGTTTTGGGATGTTGGAACTGGAAAAAATCTGAGTACTACTTCTATAAACTTTGGAGATGAGCCACTACAAGTATATTCGTTATCATTATCAAAGGATAAGAGAATTGTTGGTTGCTCTGGATCTAATCTTAATGCTGCTGCATTTTATAGAACTAGTGATTATAAATTCCTTGCAGAAACGGAGAAATTTAGTGATTGCCCAAATGTCATCGCTCTTACTAATGATACTTATGCAATTGGACTTGCAAACTCAACAGTATATTGTGACTCTATGATGTTCGACTTGATATAAATAGATAAGGAAATCTTTATTCATTTTTTTCCTTTGAAACTTTTGTTTTCTCAATTGAGTGTAAAAAATAAATAAAAATGATTTTAAAAACGAAGTGTTTTTATTATTTAAGCAGCTTGCATGGCCATTAAAGAAGCATACACTGTCATGACCATTTCTGGAACTACTTCAACGATATCTTCTGGAAGTGCATAAACAGCAGCACCAAATTTACGAATAATTGAAAGGGTATATTTAGCATTACGGATCATCATCTTTTCATCATTAGTGCGATCGACAATTGACCAGTCGACAGTTTCTGGTTTGAGAACGTCGATAAGTGAAATGATTGGAACAGAGTTTGCGATTTCTTTATCCTTAAAGTTCTTGATTGAAATGTTTTTGCCAGATGTCTTTTCGTTGGCCCATGCAACAATTTGTTCATCCTTAATCTTTTCGCCCTTACCGATCTTCTTGAAAACTTTAACATAGTCATAACGCATAAGTTGCCAAAGAAGACCTGCTGTAAGCTTCTTATTGGCGTCATAAATATCGTTACCTGATGTTCCTGGAACGCTAAGTTTGAGTGTTTCTTTAGAAATTTTAACTGCTAAGTCGAGGTTTTGAACAGCCTTGAACTTGTTCATCTTTGTCTTGTTAACGATCTTCCAATCAACACATCCTGGTTCAATTTTATCAAGCATTTGAAGAAGAACGAGACCGTCTTGGATTCCATCATAAAGATTGCTAACAAATGGATCAACACCATATGAGTTCATCCAAAGGCAGAATTGTCTCTCAAGACGTGTTCCTGCAGCAGCAAATAAAGCTTCATCGAGTTGAGCAAGTTCTGCTTCTGATAATGCTTCAAGTCCTGGACGAGTGTTGAAGAGGTTAGCGACAAAGGCAAGGTTAAGTCTTGGATGTCCTGCAACAATTTGTTTGGGTGTAACAAATTTACGGCATCCAATCTTATCTGATTCTTGAAGCATAAGTTCAGCACGTTGGGTGAGATCTGATTCGCTCATTGGCTTGTTAGTGCAGCATTCTGGTGCAATTTGTGTTAAAACTGTAGTTAAGATTTCTGAATCACTAAGATCCTTAGTGAAGTTTGTAGCTGTACGTGAGCTTCCAGCGCGTTTCAAATGGTAGTTAAGCCAACGAAGAAGGATTTGTTCTGGTGAAAGCTTGAGAAGTTGTTCAAGTGTTTCACCTTCATTCAAAAGACGGAAAAGTTCTGGGTGAGCTTGAAGTTGGATATCTTTAATTAAAGATTCTCTGATAAGCTGCCATGTTAAACCAAGAACAAGGTGGGGAGTTCCATCACGGATATCTTGTGGTCCGATGTTAATAACTTGCATACCAATTGATTGAGCAGTTTTGATACCGAGAGTGCAGTTATCAAGAAGATTGAAAGCATTAAGCTTGGCTTTCTTTGTGATAACACGTTCATCGAGGCAATCTGGACGTGCAACGTTACAAAGCTTGCACAAAAGAATACCATCATGAACAGCCTTGAAGTAATCATCGCCAGATGGATCAATTGGAAGAACATGAGCAAGATCTGGATCACCTTCTAACATTGAGTTGATATAGTTGACAAAACCTGTAACTTCTTCTTGTGCATAGGAACGTTCACCACGGACGCTAGAAACATGAACCATATTTGCGTGTTTACGTAGACCTTCACTAAGTTTGTTGGTTTTGCCTGATTCTTTTTCTTTGATGAAGATGTTCAAGAATTCATCGAAATCAATTTTTCCATCATGGTTGGCGTCAACTTCTTCAACCAATTTGGCAACTTCAGGTTCTGTAACTCCTATTTGTGCTTCAACAAAAAGAGAATAGATTTCCTTTGCAGAGAGTTGGCCGGATTTATTAGTATCAAGTTTGTTGAAATGGTTGGCGTGCATTGAGATATCATCAGCACTAAGCTTATCTTTGTATTTTGGAATGTACTGATTGGCGTTAATAGACATAAAAGAGTGAAGTGAAGAGAAGTTTAAAATTATTTTCTGAGTAAACATTCAATATAATTCCTTATTTAGGCTTAAAAAATTTACATAATTAAGGATAAATCATCCATTAGTTAAAATTTTTTTATTTTATTTGAAAGATGGACATTTCCAAGTGGCAAATATGGCGGTTATAATTCAATTTTTCAAAAAAATGTATTGTTTAATATAAAAAAGCGATGAACTTTTTTAAAGCCTTGAGATAAATAACTAAAGATGTTTATTCACTTTTTTTTGAAAATTGGGATATGATTTTCATGAACTCCGTTTTTTCCTGTTTTAGTTTATGATATATAGACCAATGAAATATCAACAACAAGAGCTAAATGGATATTTTGGTTAGATTTAAAAAGTACGATATCGTTTGTTCTTGTTTTTATCAAATAATTCTTATTTTAAAATAAATATAGTTTGATGCGTTCCTAAAAGAGCAATATTATTTGATTATTTACAAGACAGGTGATGAGAAATAAGGAGATCAATATTGAAATTTGATAATATATAAAAATTTGAATGAACTCTTTGAAATATATAATGATCATTTGTGAGACAGAGTTCAACTAATTTCAATGGTCAATTCACTTATTTTTAACTAAATTTCTGTGTATATTTGGTTTAAGATCAATCACTTCATTACTATAAAATAATCGATGCGCCATTATTTTGTTGTTACCATGATGAATAAATATCATTAATACTTCTCACGATCATATTTACTAGATTCAAACATCCAATTACAAAAATTTCATCAAATCAAAATTCAAAACTAGTAACTATCAAGAAAAATATTTTTTAATTTTATTAATAAGTAGCTCTTCATTATTTCGATTTTATCAATTGGTCAAAAATCAAATATTAAATATTCAAAAAAAAGGATTTGTACATCATTGCTTCATTTTAATAGTTATTGTATTTGTTATTTATTTTAAATGAATATTTCCAATATTTTGGTTTATTTTTGTATGAAATTTCATAGATGAGGATCAACTAATTGAATGGTCAGTTTTTTCACATTGTTTTCATTTTTTTGCGTTATGTAATTAATATATACAAAATTTTATTTATAAATAATATAATAAATAATATATAAAAATATTTCTATTATAATTTGTATAAGAGTAATCAATGAAAATGGGAGATTCTTAATTTCAAGTAATTCAATATGGACCAAATGATAATTTAAAAGTATCTATTAGCATAATAAGAAAAAGCCAGGGAAAATTTAATACTTATACAAAAAGGCTGAGATATAATCTATTTTTTGAAAAAAAAAAACTGATACCATTAAATCGCATATTGTACCAAATTCAACAGACCAAATCATTTGAAAACGATATATTTAATATATATTCGTATGAGAATTCTTGTAAGAATGCATATGCATTGATTAATAAAATTATATAAATAATTATTTTAGAAATTCATATTAATACTTAAATTGGCAAGAATATTTAGCAAATATTAATATTTTATCAAGAAAAATTTGTAAAATTATAAGAATTAAATTTGAAAAGAAAATTGATAGAAAAAAATTGAAAGAAAAAAATTATCTTTTTTTAGAGGTGCGAGAACTTGGAAATATGATTAAAATGCCTGATTCCTATATATATATATCCTCACTTAATATCATATGTTATACATTATTTTTATAAATATTTATTCGGTAGGAGACAAAATATTGTATTTTATAATATTCAATGAATTTGATGTAAACCATTCAATTTATTATGAATTAAGTTTTTATTGATATTAAAGATAATTGTAATATTAAATTTATTTAAATTAATTATTTGTGTTTTTTGATCCATTTTTCAATATTAATCGGTCCCATTTTAAAATTTTTTTTTTCAAATAATCTGGAAAATCTTCATCATTTATGTTATCTTCCTTAAAATGAGCATCAATTGGATTATTATTTTTAATAAAAAATATAAAATCATCTTCAATTTGTAAAGAATTTAATTCTTCTTCTGTCATTTTTGAAATTTGATGAAGTTTCTTGATATTATCTAGTCTATCCTTCTTTCTACACTTCATTTTTATTCTATTTTTCTTTGTTTTGTCATCTGATAAATTTATATATCTAGCAATTATATTACTACCTGATAGAGATGATGTTTTTGAGATTTGTTCTTTCCAATCAACCGTTTTATAATAGGGGAACCATGAACGTTTTCATAAGTTCTTATTTATGAGTTTTACTTCAAATAATAGAGGCAAAAATTTAAATGTATTTAATATTGGTGATTTTCAAGTTTGATTAAAAAGCTTTTTAAAAAGGCATTCTAACATTATGTATATGCCATAAATATGTGACAAATTCAGCATTTATTTAAAAGTAATTAACATATGATGATGATATTCAATTTATTTAATTTCTTGAAAACTAGAATTAAAAATACTTTTATTAAATATACCAGACAATAAAAAATTTTATAATCATTTCCAAGAAAAATATAATAAAAATATCATTTTTAATAGAAGTGCGAGAACTAAAATAACGTATTTTTTGTTTTAAAAAAGGATTGATTTTTCAAAAAATAATTCGTTAGCCTTATGTTTTTTTTAATAAAATAAAGTATATAATTGATTATGTATATTACATATCAGTATCAAACTATTTAAAAGTTCATACGTCGAAATTTAAATTTTACATATTTTCAAGAATATGATTGAAGTTGAACCAATATTGATTATTTATTCATTTCATCATATTCTAAATAATATTATTGATATAATTTCTAATTAATATATATATAATATTATAATATAAATGAGATAAATTTATTTTAACAAAAAAATTATAGAAAACATAAATATCTAGCTATAATATTAATTTTATGGGGATAATAATTTTATATTAGAATTAAATTATATTGTATGATATTATATTATGATTATTTATAAATCCGCTCGACGGGCGTAGTTTTATTTTTATATTCACAAAAAGTTATAAAAGAATTGAGTAGAAATGTTCGTTAGGCTTAAATCCCCTCAAAATTCAATGCAATGTTCGTTAGGCTTAAATCCCCTCAAAATTCTGTACATATTCCGTTATATAATATTTTATTAATATTTCTTAAATATCAGTAAATTAAAAATAAATAAAAAGTAATATATAATTTTTGGACGAAATTTATTTTAAAAAATATTTTTTTTTATCTTGAAATAGCAAACAGAGGACAGATCTTATCTTCAATAATTTTATAAATCTACTTTCACACTTTATACGCTTAATACTTTCATTAAATTAAATAATAATATAATAATAACAGGCTATTATAATGAATAAGACTAAAATAAATAATTATCAAGAATTTCAGATTATATCTATATAAACCATGCATTATTCGTTAAAGAAATAATTATTAAACCAATTAAATATCAGTTATTTGTCAAATGACAACAATAAAACATATTTTTGAGAATCTTTGTTTCATAATCGTAACTTTTAACCAAGGAAATAATTTAATTTATGAATTATCAAATAATATCATTGATATTAGTAATAATATATCATTTTATGCTATATTCTTTGTTTGTTTAAATTTCGAATATTGAAATCCTTTAATTGCTCAACGATTACAAAAGTTAAAAATGTGAATATTTAAATTATTTTATTTAAACAAATATAAAAATTACCTTAAAAAACAAATTATTTGGTGCTCTTTTTTTATTTTTTTAGAAATAAAAATTTGAATTGTTTATTTTCTCATATTCAATTTTAAAATCAATATACTATTACTTGTAGCGAACCAAATTAAACAATTATACATTAATTATACATTATTTTACCTGTGTAAATAAATATCTAAATTTGAAATAAATTGGTTAACCAAAGGTAGTTCTCGCACCTCTTTTTTAATATATAAATATTTTTGAACGATATTGAATGCTTATAAGAATAATTTTGATTGCACTTATAGAAATATTTGTATAAACTATCAAATTTTCAAAAAAAAAATTGGTCAAATTTTTTTTTAATTATATCTTAAAATTCATTCCTAAAAAGTTTTTACAAAGTTTTATATAAGCATTAAATTATATAATTATTATTTTAGAATAGTTCTAGCATAAATGATAAGACCATTTTTTCTGTGGGATTTTCAAAACTTAAAATGCAATTTTATCAGTAGTTTTCATATTTAATTCTAGTTTTCCTGTGAAAATATATTTTTAAATAAATATACATATTAGTATATCATCAAATTCAAAATGTAAAAGATTTTGAGTAAAATATTTTAATAATAAGATTTCGACCGAATGGCTTAAAATTCCACAAAACACAAATTATTATATTCAATACCATAAAATAAATGATTTCTGAAATTGTCAAGAAAATATCTTAATTAGAAATATCATTTTTCTTGAATTTTTATTTTTTTAAAAAAAATTGAATGCAATTGAGAGAAAATAAAGTAATTACTTTATTTTGAATGGGAGAGTTTTAAAATGTCTCTTGGCGAGCCGCTTTCAATAATATTCTAGAATCATAATAATTATTGAAATTTATAATAAATTTTAAATAGTTATCCCTTAGAGATAAACAATATTATGAGATATTTATAAATAATGAAATATGGAAAATAGGAGTATTAATATCTTGCGAAATTATCCAATATAAATATTTTATAAATACTTAATTAAATATTAAATTAGAAATAATAAATATATTAAAATATATTATTAAAAATAACTGATTATTGATCAAGATAAATATGAATTTGTTTTTTATAAGCAAATTCATATGTTTTGGTTGCTTATAATGAAGATAAATATTAAATTAATATATTAATATTATTATATTAGGATATAATGCTTATTTATTTTGCAAAAAGTAAATTATACTTACTATTTTCCAAGATATTACAAAATTTTAAAAATTAAAGTTGATCGTTTTTTAAAAAATTTTTTAGTTCTCGCACCTCTCTTTTTTTGTTGAATAATTTATCTTACAATTAAAGTCTCCTTAAAAAGTGGGTTTCAACCTTTAAAAGTTGGTTTCAATAACTTTTTCTTTTCAATTTTCAAGAGATTACTTTAATCCATCATATCATTTCAAATCAAAAGCCTAAAAAAGAATTTAAGCTCCCCCAAGACCTCTTAAATGAATTCATAGGTACAGATATTGAGAATGAAGCTTTCAAGCATTCTATTGAAGCTGATGATTTTGTTTCTGCTTCTACATTTATCCAACAAGTTGGCTCTTTAAGTGAACTTCTAAGAAATAATCAAATAAGAGGTAAAATACAGACAAATAGGTCACGTTTTTGGTCCGTTGCGCCAAAAAGCACAGAAGTACCACATGAAGTTTTAAAGAGGAGTAGGAATCGATGACATTCCTCCATCATTATCACCAAATGAAATAAAACAAATATCTCAATATATTATCTCTCTCCATTAGAAGTCCATCTACACAACTGTTCAAAAAAAATACTTATATTATGACACTATAAGGCATTTTATCAAGTTAAAATTGGGAAATAACTTTAAAAGTGTTAGTGGAGTAGCAATGTAAGATAAAAGAATTGAAGCTTCAGTTTTTGAAATTGAAAATAATTTGAATCAATCACATCAATTGAAGATTTACCATTACATTTTATATTCAATTTAAACGAAATCAGAATTTCTGAGTACGAAGATAGGAGAAAAAGAAAAGAGGTAGTTCCAATTGAATATGATAAAAGCAAATGCACCTTTTCCTGTTTCCAGGGCAGACAAACACACAACATGTTTAGCATGTATAAATCCATTTGGACTCATTTGTCCACCTTAATATACAGTTCAAAGGTTAACAATGGATTCTGAACTTTACAACTTTATAGACCCAAAAAGAATTCATATAGATTATACAGATACTGATTATGTCAATACTCAATCATTTACTCACTGACTTTATACAAATTTATTCCTATATTACATCAATTTAGTAAAGACTACACTTATTGCGGTCCCCCATGTTTTAATTATGGATGGTTATGGTTCACATTATAATGGAATAAAAAATGTCAATTTAACTCAAGAAAACTTATTTGTTCACTATCTAACACCTCACAGCTCAGATCAAACTCAACCACTCAATTTTTCAATTTTTGGTCCCACCAAACAGTATATGTCAAATTATAAATATAACAATTTACTCAGCAGATAATTAAATAATTAAATACAAACATTTTTATACCAGCAACAACTCAAACTCTTTGTAAATCAGCTTTTAGAGCAATAGGAATTGATACAAAAGTAATTTTTCAAGATGGGTTTCCAATTATTATCGCAATTTTCAATTAGTTCACAATTAATTAAGTTCGTGATTATCAAATATCTCATATTTTAACATTTTAGCTTCAAACTCTCCTTTAATAAAATAAAAATGAAATTACGCAAACATCCAAAATTTTAGAAATATCATATAGATAGACTTTTTTTAGGACAAAATCGGCACTTTTTACAACATTCAAATTTGTAAGAATTTAAGACATTTTTTATGAGGTTTAATAAAATTGAATGTTTGTAAAAGGAGCTGATTTTGTCTTAAAAAAAGTCTACCATCATATAACACTATTTCAAAAGCTGTTAAAGAAGCTAACCAAAAGAAAGAGTTTATGAAACAAAAATATAGAAAGAATATATTATGTTTATTTATGCAGAAACTGTTCAACATCCAACTATTTCAGGCGAAAAGTTAGCAAAAAGATCTTTGAATTTTTTGGCTTGTCCGTTAGTGGGAGGACAGTTAACCTATATAGAAATCAGGTTAAGCTGAAATATCGAGAGCCTATTTGGTCGGTATTTATTACCAAAGAAGCAGCAAATAAAAGATTTCAATTTTCAAAACATCTCATTGAAAATGGAACCTGCTGGCGAAATGTAGCATTTTCAGATGAAGCTTGGTTTTTTCTCGGGCGCCCGAAAAAATGAGTTGACAAAAATTAATTTTAAATTTTCAATAAAGGAATTTGATTCTGACCATGATTTTTACCAAAAGTAAGTAATTGGAGTCTGGTGTTTTGATTTGTTGTCTTTATTGCTCTTTGTTCTTGAACATATTTTGAATGAAATTGTAATTGGAGTAGTTAACGGTAGGCCGTGCTTTGCCCAGCCTACCACGATTCTCTCCGCTACGCTGCGTTCGAGCTACTCCAAGGGCTCGCGCCCCTGGACCCCAGATCCTTAGTCTGGGTGCGCACAGACCTACCACCCCCGCATTTTGTCCACGCTATGGAATAAAACACAGGGGCTCATATACTAGGCGGCAGATTTTGTTCCAGCAACGCTATCAAAAAGTTCTAACCATCAATGAATTCACTTGCTAAAGCAAGGGCCAGCAAAGCTGTCAAAAAGTTCTAACCACGCGTTCAATTCAATGCTGTTAATTTACCGCTGCCAATCACCACTTGCAGAGCAAGGGTCTACTATGCAGCCAATTCAAATCACCCCTGAATACCATCAATGCAATATCATCAATGCAATGCTATCAATGCAATACAATCAGTGCAATACCATCAATGGAATACAATCAATGCAATATCATCAATAGAATACATCAATGCAATACTATCAATGCAATACAATCAATGCAATACCATCAATGGAATACAATCAATGCAATACTATCAATGCAATATCATCAATAGAATACCATCAATGGAATACAATCAATGCAATACTATCAATGCAATATCATCTATAGAATACCATCAATCCAATACAATCAATGCAATATCATCAATAGAATACATCAATGCAATACTATCAATGCAATACTATCAATGCAATACTATCAATGCAATACAATCAATGCAATACCATAAATACAATACCATCAATGCAATACAATCAATAGAATCTTTCTACATTTTTTTTTTATTCTTGTTTTTATTTTTGTTCAAATGAGCTGCGAGCAATATGTAGTCTGGAATGTTTTTGAAAACCTCCCTGAAAAATCATTTGAGATTACATATAGTGAAAGAAATTTGCCCTACGGCAAACTTGGCTCTGCCAATGAAGAGGGAACCACAAATGAGATAACCATAGAGAAGACAAAAAAGAAATTCATCTGTCAAGCTCCCATTGGCTCAGGCAAGTCAACAGCACTAAGAAAATGGATTTACAATACTGTCCCCAATAATAAATTCATACTTGTAGTCCCTACCATTAACATTGCTATGGAGTTCTACTCAAAGTTGTATGTAGCATTAAATAACAATCACCCAAAGAACATAGATGAGATAATAAAAGTATGTGTCAAGGAGGGCGCATTCAAAGAATTTAAAGCAGCTATCACACATTTTGTCCCTGTTGTCATAACTACATTCTCAACTGCATCTAAGTGTCTAGGAGGCATAATTGAACACTTCTACCACCATCAGATAGACTTCAATAAACAGTACACACTATTGATTGATGAAGCATATTTACTATTGGAGCACATATCTTTGATAGAGATTTGTAGGGAATTCAATAAAGTAATCTTGATTACTGCAACATCATCAGATATATCTTGTCTCTCAGTATTTGAAGAATAGGAGAAGATAAGTCCCTTAGCTGACCTTAAATACCATCGCACAATTTATCTATACAAGCTGAAGAGCAATATGGAAGAGCAAAGAGAAAAAAATCCAAGGTTTTTGGATTATTTTTGAACGAAAAACGATCAAATTTTCATTGAAAATATGGAAGATTATTTTCCTCCAGAGAATTTTTGAGAGGAAAATGATCGATTGTTTTGATCGATTATTTTTCACTCAAAAAGTTTATTATTTAAATGCAAAACAAGTCTTCAATGATACTTAGCTCTTCTCGAAAATGGCATCTTTTAAAAAAAAATTGGGAGGTATTGTCATTAAAGATCCAAATTTCGAAATTAAATCAGATGGAAGCCATTGCTACTATTTATGTACAAAAATGATTCATCTAGACAATGCTGAAGTTCACTGTGAATATACAAATAGAAAAGATCGTGTGTCTTCTATACAAGATTTAGAACATTTATGTATTCCACCTGCAGGAGGAATATAAGAGAATATGGAAAAATTACAATTAAAGAAAATCCAGAAACTGATATAGATGAAATCTCAAAGCTTCAAATTTTATTTGCAGGGATATTTAACCTATCAATGGCATCAGTCACTTCAAAAGAGTTTTATGCATTAATTATTACAGCTATCAAATTTGGACAAATGAATCCAGAGAGTAAACCAAGTTCTCTTCTTTCTCAAATGTAACGTAATACTTTTTCAACTCAGTTTGTGGAACTTGGCAACAAAATATATTATGATAATTTACAAAATTATATGAATTATGAATATATGTGAAAAAGTTTCAGACATTTTAAGCCTTGAAGAAATTGGCTTTGAATTGAATTATATGATGGCTCATTTGATTCTTATTATAATGCAATCTCAGACACAATTTTGAAATTATCTACTCAAAATATAAAAGTTTCGGGAATAGTCTGTGATAATTTACGAGTGCAATCATCTGCCATTGAAAAAGTAATTTCCGATTATTGAAAAACTTTTATCAAAGTTCCTTGTTCTTGCCACACTATACAATTATCTATAAATGATTTGTTCAAAGAGCCAAAAATGTCTGATTCATTATTCAAAGCCAATTTCTTCAAGACTTAAAACAAGCTTTCCAAAAAGATGTATTACACGATGGTCTAATGTGTTTGATATTTGCTCATATATTATATCGCATTTTGGTTCACTTAAAAATTTTTTATCAGATAATTTTAATCTGAATTTGTTACCTTTTCAAAAAAAATGTTAAAATAGTTGAATCTTGCATTAAAGCAGTTGTTAAATGGGCGCCTCTACTATATATCGCTTTGATTCCATTCAAAATATTAATAAATAATTTAGAAGGTGATCATGTCACGTCAGGATACATCTACGGTTTTTGTCGAAGTGCGATGATTGTTTTGGAACAACATTCTATCAAATATACCTGAATTAAAGAAGTCAAGCAAAAGTTAATTCAATTAATAATGAAGAGGTTGGATTGCAGTAAAAGTGGCCACTTATACAGAGTTTTATTTCACTTGACTACTAAAGGACGTTATATTTATACACAAAAAGTAACATCGCCAGATCAGCTAAATTAGAAATAAAGTGAGAGAAATAAAGGGGGTCTATTCAAAAAATAGGGGATCGATTCAAAAAATAATTGATTTCAAGGGAAAACGATCATAAAAATTTATTTTGAGAAAAAAATATTAGAAAAAAAAATTTTTTCTTAAAATAATATTTTCTGAAAAAATATTCAATTTTTTCTTAACTTGATCGTCGACCCCCATTTTATTGAATGAGCCCCCTATTTTTTTGGGGCACTTTACTAAAATTTGTTTCCAATTGAAATAAATGAAAAAGAACACCAATTACTCGATGTTTCCGAATCAATATACGCAAAATTGGAAGAGCTTATACGAGAACTCAGACCTATGCCTGCTTTTTTCAATCCAACTAATTCCACCAATGACAACATTCGAAGAATATTCACAAGAAATGGCAACGAAGTTACAATGGGATATCAGTTGGTTGAAGAAGATCCATCTGATGAGTCTGACTATCCAATTGATATCGATGAAGAAGTCGGGAATTACTTTTCTCAAACTTTATTTGATGATCACGAAGAAATTAACACTAACAAAGACATATCACTAGATTTCTGCCTAGAAAGTGATATAATCTATAATTTGTTAACAGAGAGGAGCATTGGCATGAGCGGTTTTCCATTGAGAGTAACCGCTCCGACTATTGAAATATGTGAAGAATCCCTGAATTCACGAAACGTAGGAGGAACTGGACATTCTGAAATATAGCAACAGTTTTGGCATGAATTTTTCATTGGGCGGGAAGTGAAGCCACTTTCGTCCATATTAATGATGAGAGAGAAATGCGTAATGTTGGTCAATGCTTGAGTCAAATTATTAAAAAATAAATTCACATCACATCTCTCATTTTCTCTGGAATGTACTTATAATATTCGTAACTTTTCTGAGTATCTTTCTTTAAACCTATGAAACCAAAACCTGTCCAAAGTAATATTTTGGCCTTTTGTTACGAATATTAAATGTTCAAGCCATTCAGGAGCTTCTCTAGGACGAATACATTTATGTTCGCATTGACAAGCTTTAATATATTCAAGCAAAGAATTTTCATCTTCTTTGCTAACTAATGTTGGCCTACCAGGTGAACTTTGAAACGTTGTCAAATTTCTTAGTTGATTTGCAGGATAGAGGATATAAAATGTCGCTGTGGATATTTTAAAAAGCTTGCATAAGTCAATAATGCGTATTATAGTATTACTTCGCAAGAGGTTTACTTGATTATCGAAGGTATCATAGAAATGATCACCTACTGGTGGAAGAATATCATTCCAATTCCAGTTAGCAATTTCAGGTATTTCTGCTGCATTCATCATAAGAACTGTACGAGACCTTGGAACTTTACATGCTTGCATCAAATGAAAGTGAGATCATTTGATGCTTAAAATTGAATACCGAAGTTTTTAAATAAAAACTGTTTTTTTTTTTTTTTTTGACTAAATGTATTCTTTTTGAATAAAACGTGTACTTTTTTGATTAAAACAAATACTTTTTGAATAATTGAGAAATTTTTTTATAGTGAAGAGTATCTTTTGCAGGGATGATTTTTGAATAAATTTTTTCAAAAAGTTAATTGATTACCTTTTGGGCCAACTTGGGCTAAATTGAAAATTTGTTTTTTATTGTTTTATTTATTTAAATTATATTTATGACCATTATATATAATAAAAATAGGTTAGTTTATTTAATATTAAAAACTTTTAGGAAGATATATTTATTTTTTGGATACTCAATATTTCTGATGAAAAACGATAAAAATACTATAAAATTATAGATCATTAAATATAGTTTTATCGCATTCAATTTATTAAAGTAAGAGAAAAAAATACTTTTAAAAAGATATAAAACGATAATTATATTAATATATTTATATATTTAAAAAAATATATGTGATATTTATTGATTATTTTTGGCCCACATTAAACATGGGTGGGACACTCTTTTTTTGACCTCAAAAAGTTTCAAAATCTCTTCGAATTTTAGGTTTTATTTGGTGATTTTAATAAATTTTCTTACCCATTTAATAATCTTTAAATTGGTCATTGAAACCAATTAAAAAACTTAATATTCATCGAGTTTTTTTTGACTTCACATACTAATAGATCTCTCTTCGTAAGAGATATCCTTCAAAACTACTAATACTATTTGATTTTATACATATGCATTATACATTATAAAACATAAATATTTATAATTACTTTGTAGTTAGTCCAAAAAAGTTAATATAATAATTATTTTTAAGTTTTTTCGATACATGATCTTTTCTAACTTTTTATTTTGTAATATTCGATTTCTTCTTTTAATGCTCAATAAAATGATATATTTTGTTTGAACATAACTTCAAAGATAAAGTTTAGTTTGAAAAATGAATTCAAAAAGTTGAATTAATAAACGGAATGATTCAATTTTCGGCGGTTAGAAAATTAATTTTAAACGATCAAACTCAATATTTTTGCTTTAAAATATATTATAAGAATAGGGAATATTATTTAAAATGAGGTTCCGCCATTTATAAAATCAAAAAATTCAAAATGACCATTTTTTACCCAAATTATTTTTTATGGAAAATAAAATGCGATTATCTAATTCACCTTTGATGAATTTGATTTTTTAAAAAGTAAATTATATGTAGCTATTAAAAATCTATCTAAATATAAAATAACTGGAAAAAGTCTTGGATGGCTTACACATCATTAAACCCATCTTGGCCCACATTTTGGCCCATGATTTTTAAAAAATATTATTTTGGGCATATTTGACCACCCTAGAAGATATTCTTCTACACCAAATGAAAATCAAAATAATTAGGTTTACTGATAAACTTTTAAGAACTCAAAGAGAATCTTCAATCCATAAAATAATAATTTTAAAAATATATATGCACAAAGCTTCTATAATAGAAGCAATAAATGATCAACAGCTATATATTATCCAATTAGAATTTTTTTGATATTAAAATGTTCAGCAATGGAAATATTATACATCAAAACAAATTTTCAATTTAAACCGACGCTTTTATAGATTTTTTTATATCAATAATTTGAATAAATTCAATAAGCATTATTAAAAATTTGATAATTATGAAAATTTTCATACAACTTTTTTTTACTATTTTGGTTCAAATTTAAGAAAAATTTATGATGCGAATATTATTTTTGCTTAATGATAATACAGACTAAATCGTCTTTCTTTTTTAAATGATTTTCCTTTAAATTTATATCAATTTTGAAATTAACGTATATCAGAACAATTTCATTTCACTTTTTGCTTATATTTAATGTCAACTTCTACTCCTCCTACAAACAACTCTAAAGTCCTTACATTTGTTGAGGAATATGCAAAACTTTGCAGACCCAAGGAAGTCCTCTGGTGCAATGGAAGTAAAGCCGAAAATGATAGATTATTCGAAGAAATGGTTTCAAAAGGAACAGCAATCAAGTTAAATCAAGTCAAACGTCCAGGATGCTATTTATTCCGCTCAGATCCTCGTGATGTTGCTCGTGTTGAATCTAGAACTTTTATTTGCTCCGAGAGGGAAGAAGATGCAGGACCAACAAACCACTGGATGGATCCAAGCGTTATGCGTCAAAAGATTCATGGTCTCCTTAAAGGCTCAATGGAAGGACGTACAATGTATGTCATTCCTTTTTCAATGGGTCCAATTGGATCAAGTATCGGAAAGAACGGAATTGAAATCACAGATTCACCATATGTTGTTGTTTCAATGAGAATTATGACACGTGTAAGTTTCCAAGTTCTTGAATGTATTGGTGATCATGGCGATTTTATCCCATGTGTTCACTCAGTTGGTTGCCCACTTGGCCCAGGTGTTCAAGATGTTGCATGGCCATGCAATCCAGAAAATACTTATATCACTCACTTCCCAGAAACTCATGCTATTATTTCTTATGGATCAGGATATGGTGGAAACGCTCTTCTTGGAAAGAAATGCTTTGCACTTCGTATTGGTTCAAAACTTGCAAAGGACGAAGGATGGCTTGCCGAACATATGCTTATTCTTGGTGTAGAAAATCCAGAAAAACAAAAGACATACGTAACTGCAGCATTTCCAAGTGCTTGTGGAAAGACAAACTTTGCAATGATCATTCCACCACAAGCTTTACAAGATAAGGGATGGAAAGTTACAACTGTTGGTGATGATATTGCTTGGATTAAGCCAGATTCAACAGGCCAGCTTAGAGCTATCAATCCAGAAAATGGTTTCTTTGGTGTTGCTCCAGGTACAGCTATGACTACAAATGCTAATGCCCTTTTATCATGCTCTTCAAATACAATCTTCACCAATGTTGCTTTAACAGATGATCTTGATGTTTGGTGGGAAGGAATGACACCAGAACCACCAGCACACTTAATTGATTGGAAAGGTGAAAGCTGGACTCCAGATTGCGGCCGTCCCTCTTCACATCCAAACAGTCGTTTTGCAGCACCTGCATGCAACTGCCCATGCATTGATCCAGAATGGGAAAATCCAGAAGGCGTTCCAGTTTCTATTTTCGTTTATGGTGGGCGTAGAATGAATGACATACCACTTGTTTATGAAGCACGTAACTGGGCTCATGGCGTTTATGTTGGTGCTACAGTTGGTTCAGAAAAGACAGCAGCCGCAGAAGGTACAGTTGGTGAACTTCGTCGTGATCCATTTGCAATGCTTCCATTCATTGGATATCATATGGGCGACTACTTCAGCCACTATCTTGAAATGGAAACTAAATATCATATTAAGACACCACACGTTTTCCATGTCAACTGGTTCAGAAAGGATGCCGAAGGTCATTACATGTGGCCAGGTTATGGTGAAAACGCTCGTGTCCTTGGCTGGATGGTTGGCCGTGTTTATGGAACAGCTAATGCTGTCGAAAGCCCACTTGGATTGATTCCAACATACGATGATATTGACTGGGATGGATTAGATTACTCAAGAGAACAATTCGAAGCTGTTATGCAGATCGATCCAGAAAAAGTCAGGCAACAAGTTGCAGATAATACTAAATATCTCCAAGAAACAATCGGACATGCCTCACCAGTTCTCTTGCACGTATCAGATGAAATTCTTGAACATTGCTAAATTAATTAATTAAATTTAAATCGCCGAAGTTTAATTTTTTTTTTCTTTTGACATAAAAACGATTTTTTGCACAAAAACAGAAGTGTCTGAAAAAAAAATGGCCCAAGATTTTAGAAATTCCTTTATACCATGTAATATTTATATGTTTAACAAGTTGTTGGTCAAATATTGAGCATATTCCTCTGTTCAATTTCGAGAAACAATAAATTCAAATCTGATCAATTATTGAAGTTTTTTAAAGATTGATTAAATTAATAAATGTTTTCATTTATAGTATTGTTTATTAACTATGATTATATATTTTTATTAAAATAAAATTCAAGTATAAACTAGATATTTTTATTTTTTTAAAAAATTTCAAAAGGCAAACGTTTTTAAAAAGATTGAGATTGCCCAGGTTTGAAAGACCCTATTTTTAATCTTCATCATATTGTATTCTATTATATTTAATTAATTGTTTTTTTGTAATTTGCTTCTGATAAAGAAAAAAAAAGAATTATTAAAAATTTTTAAATAAAAAATTAACGTCTTGCCTCAATTATTTCAAAGTATCACTGAATTTTTTCAAGCATCTTTAAGAAAATTAAAAAAAATATGAATAACAAAGAGATATCTCTCAAGGATTTTAAAATAAATAGGTTAAATGTTCTTTTTTATGTTTTTATAATAAGTATACAAGAAGATATTTACTTTCAAATAGCACAAAATTACTATGAAGATAATTCTTTAAAACATTAATTGTGAATATTTATTTTTAACATTTAAAAATTAAGACTCACTAATTATATCTCATTAATATGATATTTATGTGAATTAACTTATTATTTTTTTATTTGGATCAATACTTGTGAATGTCCATTGACAATGAAAATGACATTTTTCCAACCATTATTTTGGTTTATTGTGCTTTTAGAATTATCATATTAGTTAATATTAAAATTCTTATTTGGAAGCTAATTCAAAGAAAGTAATATTGTAAAAAAAAATCAAATAATGGTATCGATCCCCTAACGAAGCTTGTTCAAAGGTATGATAACCTTGTTGATTTGTTTTGAAATGTAAGAATCATTATTTCACCTTGGGAATAAGAGATTTATGCTTATCAAATTTATATAAAAATTTTTTCAAATATTAATAATTAATATTTTTCTCAGAATTAAACAGAGATTTTTATTAAATAATTTGTAAATAAAACATTTTAGAATTTATTTTAATAAATAATTTGGCTGTGTATGAAAATCTTGTGCCAATTTTTCTAAAAATGTTAATAAATTTGTTCATATAAAACTCGTTTTTAAATTTTCTTAAAGATGCTTGAAAAAATTCAGTGATACTTTGAAATAATTGAGGCAAGACGTTAATTTTTTATTTAAAAATTTTTAATAATTCTTTTTTTTTCTTTATCAGAAGCAAATTACAAAAAAACAATTAATTAAATATAATAGAATACAATATGATGAAGATTAAAAATAGGGTCTTTCAAACCTGGGCAATCTCAATCTTTTTAAAAACGTTTGCCTTTTGAAATTTTTTAAAAAAATAAAAATATCTAGTTTATACTTGAATTTTATTTTAATAAAAATATATAATCATAGTTAATAAACAATACTATAAATGAAAACATTTATTAATTTAATCAATCTTTAAAAAACTTCAATAATTGATCAGATTTGAATTTATTGTTTCTCGAAATTGAACAGAGAAATATGCTCAATATTTGACCAACAACTTGTTAAACATATAAATATTTTCTGGTATCAATTATATCCTGAAAACTAGAACAGAAAAAATTTCGAACACTTCTACAAAAACACAAAAGTTCAATTTGATCGTTTTTGATGTGATTTAAAATGTATATTTTTGTAAATATAGCTGTTTACAATATTAACATACTTGCTTTTCGTATATCTTAATTTGTATTTTTCTTGTTTATTCTGTTTATTCCTGTTAAATATAATATATAATATATTATATTTACATTTCATCCATCTGTTTACATCGAAATCTATTAAATAATGAAAAAAAGAAAATAGAAGTTGCACTCATTTGAGTGATTCAATCAATCTGAATCATATTCACAAAAAATATGAAGTAAGTTTTTTATAAAAAATTTGAGTACATATTTAGTCGTTCAATGACCAAAGGGATGGATAGCCTCGCTGAAATAGCAAATTTATCTACTTCACTAACAAAAAGACCTGAATATAATACAAAAGATTATTTTGATAAGCTTTATAATCAATGCAAAAACAAAGACCCTGAAATTGCATCAAAAGCAATTAAATCAGTTGCGCTTGTTCTAGTTAATATTTTACCATCATATTCAGTTGGAAAACATTCAGAAAAAGAAAACCTATCAAAAGATGTTCGACAACGTAGAGAATTAGAACAAATTGAACTCGACTTTACCCGCAGATTTGTCCAGTTTTGCGAAGCTGCAGCTTTTAACCGCCAGAATGTCAAAAAAATTAGATCTGCTTCAGCAATAGCTTTATCAAATTTATATTGTAATCGACCTAATTTTAACACAGCAGAACATCTTTCAAAATGCATTGTCCGACTTGCAAATTGCTCAGAAGTTCGACTTCGTTCAATTGCGTGCAAGAGCATTCATCAAGTTTTTCAGAATGATGTAAAAGGCGAATTTACTTTGCAAATCTTAAACAATCTTGCAGTAACACCTACAAATAAAATATCAGTTGAAGTTCTTCAGACTCTTCAAAGCATTAAACTTAAATCTCATTTTGAACCAAAACCTAAACAACCAAAATTAGAAGATAAAGAACTCGAAAAAGAATTACGCCAAGCAGATCTAATAACTGATAATTCACAGCATCAACGAAATCAGACAATGATTCTTCAGCACCTTTTCGGAACAGTTTTCAGATTTTTAAAAGAGACAAAAAGTGAAACTCATTATTTGGAAGCTATGGCGATTATTCACAAGTATGTTGATTTTATTAATATTGACCTAATTAGTCCTATTCTCACTGCGCTCAAACAAAAACGTTTTTCATTACGCTCAGCAATTACTTCAGCAACTACAGCAATTAGCGTCTGTAAAGCAGCTAATATTGTTTTTGATTTGAAAGACTTTTATTCAGCAGTTTATTCAAGATGCTATGAAGCTCTTGATGATCGAAATTCTCTTTTGGAGCTTTTGAAACTTTTTAATATCATATTCTCAGAAATTGATAAATATAGGACTGCATCATTTGCTAAAAGATTAATGATTATGACATTACATGCACAAACATCTGTTTCAATAGCTATTGTTAATCAGATTCTAAAAATGTTCATGCAAGATCCATATATGTCAGCAGCCTGCGACTTTGAATCCACTGGTGAGAGCGATTTTAATATTGAACGTGACGAGCCAGATGATTGTGGTGGTCAAAATGCCAAATATTTCGAATTATCTATATTGTCTCATTTATATAATCCACAATTAAGTCAAATGGCTTGCAAACTTGCAAAACTTGTTGATATAGATTCCGTAAAAGAAATGGAAATAGAGTCTGCAAGAGAAAATATGGATCGTGTGAATGAATGGGATAAAAACATTGAATCAGTAATTGAATATGTTGATAAATATGAACTCGATGCAATTATGCAATTGAAACCAGAAAAGCAAATTTTGCCAAAAACATTCAAAATTTATGAATTTCAATAATTTATTATATATCTTTATTATTATTTTTATAAAAAAGCTATCATATTAAACATTTAGCATGTTTATACAGATTAAAAAAAGGTTTTTTATTTTCCAGAAATAATTTTATATTTAAATTCATTGGTATTTTATTTTTAAATCCTCAAAAATCATAACAATTGCCAGAATAATGCTGATATATTTATAAATTTGAAATTTTAAACAAAAAACATAAAAATTCTAATAAAATTTGAAGAGTTTTAAATATAATCATTCATTATAATTTGCTGGAATATTTTCAAAAAGTTATATACTATAACGATTTTATTAACAAAAGTTTTATTCAAAAAATTTATAACATTCAAAATGTCTCAAGATGCATCTCTTGTGACTCCAGAACAAATTTTAAAACGGATTTTTGAACTAGTTAACCAAGTTCGTGAACAATACAATCGCACACCATTGCAATTTAGTAAGGAGCTATCATTTCTTGCTGGTGAACATGCAATTAACATGTCAACTAAAAAAGTACCTTACGGCCACGATAGGTTTGATGATCGCTTAAAACAAACACCATTAGCTCTTTCATTTTCAGAAAATATTGCAGAGATTTCGGGATCTCAAGATCCAGCTCAAGACATTGTCGTTAACTGGCTTTCAAGATCTTCTTCTTTTTCCAGAATTCTCTCAGAATTTACACACACAGGTATCGGAGCTGCTGAAAGTGAAGATAGCAAATGGTATTGCTGCCAAATTTTCGCAACAATTAAAACAAAAATGTCAAAGAAAGAACAATTACTTCTTGTTGGTAGGCATATAAACAGATTACGAATAAGAAAGAATTTGAGACCACTCTCTTTCTCATTAACAGCAACATCCAAATTATATACAATGATTAATGAAACACCTGAAAACCTATCATTTTTCTCTTCAGTAAAAGCTAAAAAATTGTTTCCTGAATGCTATGAATGCGAATATATGATGGAAAAGATTCCAGGTTCAACAGAGTTTTTGAAAAATTTTTTCCAAATCTTACGCGAAAAATCAAACTATTATCAAGGTTTGAAAAAAGAAGAATACACAGATCTTGCTTTTGTGTCCAAACGCGGAAGTCATGACATTATTACTTGCATTTTAATTCTTGGTGAATGCCCTAATTTTTATAGGAAAATTCCAAGAGTTGATGTACATTTTCCAATGGCAGCAAAGTGCATTCAATTAGTTAATGATTATCGATTATCACATATGATGAAAGAACTAAAGTTATCGCATCAATGGTGCAGATTTGCGGAGAAGTATGCAACCAAAATGATGAATCGAGAAATTGAACTTGATGATCAAAAGATTTCTCATATACTTAAAAAATTGCGTCCAAATTGCCAACAAACTGTTGCAATTAATGTTATTCCAATATCAATTGATCCCCTTAGGGAGTTACTTCTTATTTGGATATCAAGTTATTGCTCTCGAATAAGGCTTTTATCTGAAAGTTCTCATTTCGGATTTGGAATTACTGTTTTAAATGATAAACTGTGCTATAGTATCCGAATTATAGGAACAGATCCTGATGATAAATCTGATTCTCCAGAAACTCCAACGAAAAATGATCCAAATAGTCAATACTTGTGTATTACATCTGATGCTAACTTTTCAACAATAGAAACTTCAAAAAATGTTTCATCTACATTTCGTTTAACTGGATGATTTTGATAGAAATTATACTTGTTCATAAAATAGTAATAATAATTATTTTTCTTTTTAATTATAATTATATTAAAACATTTTAAGCTAAGATCAAGCAATAATATAAGTATTGGGGCCGTGAAGGGTAGAACTTAATATATATAAATCTTTTAGAATTTTGATCAAACTATTAAATAATAAAAATACGAACCACATTTAAACCATTAACTTCTAACATGACTTATCACCTTAAAGTAGATTTCACTTTAAAATAAAACATAATAGAAAGGGAAAATAAAAATGAAAGTTTATTAATATATTACTTTAATAATAAACATACAACAATAACAATATATACAAAAATAAATTCAATTTAATAGATTACTGGGTGTTAGATTGAAATAAAAAAATTCAGCTCAGACAAGCAAATCATCATCTAAACAGATAGGTGGTGCATTTGATATCATCACTGAAAATAAAAACATACGTTGCCATAAAAAAAACTATTGAGCTTATTAAAATGAAACTTTTGCAAGTTCAAAGTTTATTTCTTGAAAAAATATGGCCATGAACTTGTTTTGAAAAATTTAGCCATTGATAGGTTAATTCATTTTTGAATACATATACACTCATATCACATACCATTTATCAATTGAAAAAGTTATCACAAAACTTCACTTCCTTTTTTATCATTTTATTTTGAAGATAAAATCAAAAATATAAAATATATTTATTTTAATGTCACATTCAACCTCACAAATTGATCATGGACAATGCCCAATTTGCCTTGATTCGATGTCAAAGGACGGCAAACATCAAATTTCATCTTTACCGTGCGGACATTTATTTGGTTACAATTGTATCAAACGATGGCTTGAGGATGAAAATCAACAGATTTGTCCAACATGCCGTAAGCATGCAACATGCAATATGATAAGATTAATTATCTGGGATGGAAATATTCCCCTTGATACAATGCGAAGCGAAGAAATTAAGGAAGAACACAGTAAAGCTATGAAAAAACGTCAAACTTTTTTACAAACTCTTACACGTCTCGAAAGAGATTATAATATTTGCCAGAGTGAAATTGCAACAAAACGAAGTTCGATATTTGGCCGAAGTCGATCACCCCGGCTAATGAAATCTATTGTTAAAAAGCCTGTTTCTTTCCCTTCTCTTCTTTTTGAACGTAAAATTTGCTGTGGCTTTCGAGTTTCTTTAACATCTAAACACCTTTTTGTATCATGCCAGAAAGAAAATTCAGTCGATGATTTTGGGATTGAATTTTGTGAAAGGGATGGATCATCAAACACGTTTTCTTTCAAATATATTTCACTTCATTCAGCACAAATCTATGATTTAGCACCTTCTCCATTCGATAAAGAAGCAGTTGCAACTGTTTCCATGGATAAAAAACTTATCGTAACTGCGATGCGATCTGAATTACCTATTATGGAGGCATCACTTCCAGTTCCACTTTGGTCTTGCTGTTGGATTTCACCAAATACAATTGCTGTTGGAGGAACAAACGGACGTTTTTTTATAATTGATGGGAGAGGAAAAATACAAAAAGAATTTGAACTTTGCAAAGGTCCACCCATTTTGTCAATTGAAACATTTACGGACAATATAATGATTGTTTCTTCACCATTAAAAACTTCTTTATTTGATTTATCAAAATATGAATTCATAAATGATCCAAAGGCGGATTTGGGGATGGGATCACATGCACTTAAAGTAGCTAAAGTGGCAGCTTCCTCAATCAATAGTCTGAATGCAGCAAAAGCCAAGGCTTCTATCAATAATGAAGAACAACATTTCATTATGATTAATCGTCTTCGTAATAACAAAGCTGTATATTGCCTAGGTTCAAAATCTTCGTCTTTAAATCATTCGAATACAATTTCTATTACAAGGACAATGAATCTAGATAAGTTCGAAAAAATTTCTCGCCCAGATATTATTACTTTACCCTCTTCCTCAATTTCCACAAATACCAACGATACAAAAGATATTTTTGTAATTCCTGATGAGAAATCTTTCGGATTTAAATTGTTTTCATCAACGAATACTAATTTTGATCATTGGTCAAAATGGAAAAAAAGCTTTACGAATTCAAGTTTTCCATCACCAATTTTAGATATTTCTTTACATAAAGAAACAGACCTCTGCATGGCTGCTGTTTCTTCGGAACTTTTAAGAGTTTATTCTTTTCCATTCTAATTTTTTATTATTAAATGTTTGTATATGTTTTAAAAATAATCAAATATTTTTTTTTACCATAAAAAGTATAAAATTAACACAACAATTGCATTATTGGGACATATATAAATAAATAAGATTTATTATTTTGGAAATAACTAAAACAAATATATTAAAACATTAAAAATAATCATCCCGCAGCGAAAATTAGTTCAAATAGAAACAATTGGAAAACCCAAGCAATACACTAAAAATAAACCCACGATATTTACGTATAAATATATTATTTGCGCGTTCTTTTTGGATTTTTGGCTTTTTTATCATCATTAAAAAAACTAAGCGCTTTTTCTTTGTCTCCTCCCAATTGTTTATATAACAGATACATTACACTTTCATCCACATTATTCTTTTCAGCTTGAGCTTTAAGTTCTTCGCAAACATTTCGGGGAATGCCCTTTTTCAATTTGTTAACAAAACATGTATGCGCTAAATCATCATCAATACTTTCTTGGCTTGCTGACCTATCTATAATATCTTTAACATTTAGAAGAGAAGTTGAGAGACAGCTCTGACTTAATTCATCATACCATTTCTTATATTCATCAGATGACGTGAAAACATCTATTGGAAATTTAGTATCATATTTAATGTTTTTTAGTGTAAAATCTGGATTGAGGAATCTACCTCCATAAAATAGTTCAATGGTAACTTGTTCTTTATTTGGACCTTGCTTTAATTTTTCGATTAATTCGCTTACTTTTGTGTCTGGACTTGCAGAAATATGCTTTATTTTCCCATTTAATCTAAAATTTACTTCTATTTTATTAGTCATTATTAAATTTTTTTTATGAAATGTGAACTAAAAAATAAAATTTTATATTAAGGACGACCTTTCACCGTTTATAATTTACTTTATAACGATTAATTTTTGTATTCATTTTCATCGTAAATCATTGAAAATTAAAAAATTTAATAACTCAAGTTAGAAGGGAAAAAAGAAACTTGTTTTTGTGTTAATACAAATCAAATAGAATAAATTATTGATATCCGGTTCGAAAAGTAATATTAATACTTGTTATTTATCAAATTTAATCATTTTTTTATTTTATCTACTAAAATTTCATCTTTTTCTTTAATATATTATGAGTTTGGAACCGGATTATTTTAAATATTCATGTTATTTAATAAATGGTGCATAGAAAACAAAATTGTTTTTCTTTGAAATTGAGTTATTACATTTTGAAAATCTTAGAAAAAATATAAACGTATTTTGGTTTAATTCACTTTTATAATTTGAAATATCTCTTTTTCAAAGCTGAATAATTAATTAATTATTTTTTATATGCATTATATTCCAATTATTTATTTGTTAATATGAGTTTCACAATAAAATGATGAAAGATTGAAGAAAAATTAAATGTAACCACGACGATCATTTTTCATAGAAAGGTCGTCCTTAATATTTTATGACAAATATTTAATAAAAACACTTTATAAATCATTTAATATACATAAATTAGGCAACATCTTTCTGTTTGTTCTTAAAATTCTTCTAAAATAAAAATCAACATTATTCTTTCTTTGAACATCAAGAACTATCAAAAATTTTTCAAAAGGTTCAAAGGGAGGAATTGGAATTGTTATTTCATCTTCGAACAAATTTGGCTTTATTATTTGAAAATACTGAGAAAAGATGATTTCATCACATTCGAGCATTTGAAGAAGGAGGCAAATATCGTAAGGTGAAACGTAAGAGAATTCGTCAATAAGAGACAAGAAATCGCAAAATTCATGAGCAAAAATGAAAGTTGCAATATTTTTCATTAAGTTCACTTTAACATCTATATTAATAAATCCGTCAAAATTTGTCCAAATGTGTGGTGAAACTAGTTCGATTCTGCTGTTAATTGGTTTGCAGATCGTGTTACACGGGATGAAACGGGAATAACGGGGAACGAGTCTTGATGAAGGCACTCTGCAAATAAAGTCCATTGTACATAAATTAAGAACCCTTGTAATAATTTCTTCACTCTTTAAAATTGGGAATCCAAAAGAGTGAATAATATCCGTTAATTCAATTCCATAGACACCTGCCGAGTTTACCAAGTTTACAATGAAACGACTATGAAAATCATCAAGGTAAGGAACATCAGCATCATATTGCCCAAAGCAAAATTGTCCAAGTGGGTCGAAATTATATAATTGGTCGTTTAATTGTGATTGATCTTGATTCAAATTTTTTTCCGATTTTGATGCTGTTTTTGATGTTGTCAAATTTTTCAGAACAGGAAGTTTTGGCAAATCAAAACGTTGTCTTTCAAAATTAAATGTATATTTCAACTTTTTAAATGCAGATATTTGTTGTCTAAATGTAACATTTTTAAAATGAAAAGTGATGAAATCGTGACGTTTTCTATTTTTATTTTCATATAAAAAGTCATCATTATTAATATCATCATCGACAATTTCATCATTATCAAAGTCATCAAAGTCATCTTCATTATTTTCTGTTACTGGAGTTTGAGTCCATACAATTTTCAATGGTGAAAGATCATCTTTTCTGAGAACCTCACAAAATGGTATAAAAAGTGGACACGGAAAAGATTTCTCTGGAATAGAAAGTTCCCATTCATTCTCTGGAAATTTCATGATTTTTTCTCGCTTGTAAACGTCAATCGAACTCAGAAGCCAAAGCGCGTCAAGCGCGTCTTTCTGCGAGAAATGAACAGACTGACGAAGCTTTAAATCATTCGTCGATGGCGATGATGGTGTTGCCAAAATTATTTTCAAAAATTCAATCGCAACAGAAACCGAAATTTCAACGTCAACAATTCTTTTCTTTAATTCAAAAAGTGACAAAAAATCACTTTCACAACTTTCAATAAAATCAGAACGATCAAGTTTTGGATACTCAACTTTCTCATCGTCTTCGTCTACAACAAACACGTCATCTTCTTCAAATTCACCTCCAATTTTGTCTTCGTCTTCGTCTTCGTCTTCGTCTTGATCGTCACTAGCGATTATCGAAGGCTCTACTGTCTCGTCGTTGCTCAAGTCTGAATTCAATGGCGAGTCAATTGAATAGGCAGTTGGAAAATTGTTGTCGCCATCTTCAAAGTACATGTCTTCATTAATGTTCTCCTCCTCCTCCTCGTTGTTGTTGTTGTTGTTGTTGGCTATGCTCGAATGGACATCTTCCGGACTGAACATCTCTTCTTTGGTGAAGTGAGGGAAACTTTTTGTGAAGATTGAGTTAAGATCAGTGAGATTCGACTTGCTAGAAGACTTCTCAATAGAGTGAAAAGAAGGAGAGTGGAGAATCCTGTCAACTTGCTTGAACGACTCAGCACGAAAGTTGGCTGAATTTGACCTCATCAGACGCATCAAATTGCTTCTTCCATCACAATCATTCACATTCACGTCAAAAGTAACACCACCACCATTTAACCTACTATTTTCATTTAAATCGCTTTGATCATTATCAAGACAATTTTCATTTAAATTGTCTTGATCATTATTTAATTTATTTTTATTATCATACATACTGTTTTCATTATTATTTTGGTTGTTTTCATTATTATTTTGGTTGTTTTCATTATTATTTTGGTTGTTTTCATTATTATTTTGGTTGTTTTCATTATTATTTTGGTTGTTTTCATTATTATTTTGGTTGTTTTCATTATTATTTTGGTTGTTTTCATTATTATTTTGGTTGTTTTCATTATTATTTTGGTTGTTTTCATTATTATTTTGGTTGTTTTCATTATTATTTTGGTTGTTTTCATTGTTGGAATTGACTCTTTCGAAGTAAAATGATGGAAATTTCATTTCTTCAATGAGGAGAGCCATTTCATGCATGATGAGAGAACGAAAACCTTCATTTTCTTTCAATGATGAAAAGAAATTGGAAAATTTTGTACATTGAGAGACCCACTTTTTGACTTGCTTCTTAAAAAGTTTGAAATTAGAACGTTGACTAAAGATGTACCCTTCTTCGGTCAGCTGTGATGCCGCATACAATTTTGCAAGGGATTCAAGCGAGCCATCAACTTTAAAAGGAGTCGATAATGAATCCGCAAATTTAGGATCTGATGATTTCAAAAAAGCTATTTTTGTGATAATGAATGGCAAGAAACCTTTTAAAGGAAAAAGTTTTGATTCCAAAAAGGTTTCTTTTGAACATTGCAAAGTTCTTAATTTTCTTTTAAAAATTTTCTGAATCGTATATGATGAAATTGATGGAGCAACCCCAAATTTATCAGAAAATTTCTCAATTTGATAAGGAAAAAAGGGAATTTCAGTGATCGGGTATTTATCACATTGAATATTTATGAATTTCTCAAAACGAGTTGCTATACTAAT
This sequence comes from Tritrichomonas musculus, assembly GCA_039105265.1. Taxonomy (NCBI): domain Eukaryota; phylum Parabasalia; order Tritrichomonadida; family Tritrichomonadidae; genus Tritrichomonas; species Tritrichomonas musculus. The sequence goes on from JAPFFF010000004.1 coordinate 88,082, forward strand.
AGGAAATTGCGTAAATTTCTCATTACCAAGAGTAAAAATAAGTAACCAATAATCTGAGAATGCAGAAGGATCATTTAAAAAATCATATCTTTTATTGATATGAAATGGTGGGATTTCAATAATGGCGGATGGACTAATAGAATTGTAAGTAGCATCAATTCTTTTAATTAATGAGTGAAAAGGAAGACGCAAGTAAGGTAGCAACATATCAATTTCAAATTGATACGTTTGCTCCAAAGGTAGAATGATTGATAAAATAACTGGCTTGATTTCATAGGTACGAATAATTTGTGCAGTCAAATAAACAGGAATTGAATTTGCGATCATTTCAATAGAAAAAGGATTGAACTTGAATGTAGATAATAAAAATTGATGCAACAACATTGCACGAAACTGGATTGAAGGAAACTCCATTGTTTCTGGCCGTTTACGAAATTGAACAGAATGCTCAATGAATAATTCTTTTGATAATGTTCGTTTCATTGCTGGCATTTCTACGCTAGGGATTGTATTTCTGATAAATGTAGCTATTAATGATTTTTTTTTATCATCTGGAATGGATGGCGATAAATAAATAGATAAATACTGATTAACTTGATGAGCTTTTGCTAGCTTTTGGGCAGGCAAATTACTGATATTTACTTTAACACTTTTAACCATATTCTTTCTTATTATAGTTCTTTCAATTTTATTAAAACATGATGATTCTGCATAAAGTTGTGAATAATACTTTTGGATAATTTTAATGATTTGTGCTTGAGATATAATACCATTTTGTTGGTTAAGGAGAAGTTCAATCTCACTGAGAATTTCTGCTTCATATTTCACTCCTCCCTTTCCCATTATCAGGGAAGGTGCTGAATTGAAGCAAAACCATCAAACGATACAGCTTTTTAAAAAGCTCTTAATCAAATAATTGAATGCTGTATTCAACTTCTTGAATACAACATCGATTGCTAAATTTCTCTTTTTAAAAAATAAAAATGATATTAATTCTACATAATGCTAAATTCATAATAAATGATTAACTATTTTTTAGACTCCTGTTAATATAATTCATAATAATTTTGATTGAAAAATTTCAAGAATGAAATAGTCATCAGTAAATAACTTTAATTTATTAACAATAAAAACAAAATAAAACGTAAATAATAACAAAACATACAATATATATAAACAAAAAAATATTAACCTAAATGCGATTGAGATCGAGGCACTCTAGTGTATATTTTATGGTTTAGAATGGCTCTCTGGCGGTGAGCATTGGCTCTAGATCTTGAATCTCGAAAATTATTCAGAGGAGGCAAGGAGGAAGAGGATTCATTTGCATCTTTAACATTTTTTGAATCATTTTTTAAATTTTCGGCCATTGATTTAGCGCTCTTGGCCATTTCCAAATTTTTTTCAAGATGCTCAATTGCCTTTTCTTCTTTTTCGACTTCTATATTTGCTTGATTAATAAGGTTTGTTTCTTCTTTTTTCCAGTAATTTTTTCGAACAATCAAAGCTTTTTCTTGCTTAACTCGAAGATTCTTAATTCGTGTATCAATCTCTTCTTTCCATTTTTCCATTTGCTGAACATTTTCTTGCCTTTCTAACTCATCAGCTTCTTCTTTCATCTTACCTGCCTGAGCAAATAGCCTTGAACTAATCATTGCTTGCTCTCTTTTTCGCATTGAAAGTAGATTATTTGAGTATTTTCGTATAGAAGGAGGAGGGGATGTATCGTAAAGTGACTCCAATTTTTCAATTTGCGATTGATGCGTCTTTTGTAATTCAGCTAATTCTTCATTTGCGGTTTTTCTGAGTTTTTTCCTTAGATTTTCCCAGTTTACTTTTTTCTGTTCAAGCTGCTCTTTGGCTTCATCAAGCTTTACCTGCAAATCTGATGCTTTAGAATCTTGTATATTTTCAACAAAACCAAGTTGACCATATGACATAACAGCTTTTGAATAATGTTCAGCTTTTTGAGCATCAAGATAATTTCCCTCTTCTATAAATTCAGTTCTCTTTTTTCTCAAGCATTCTAAAATCAGGTCAAGCTCATCTGGCTTAAAATATTTAATTTTCCCTGTTTCAAGTATTAAATCAACTTCTTCATTTACTTGTTCTGGTGTTAGCGCTGGAATTACAACTGGAGGTGGAGGAGGCTCTTTTGTTAAAATCGCTGCAATTTCTTGTCTGCGAGGCAGCTCATTAATATATTTTTGATAGAATTCCAGTTTGGAAATGACAAGCTGATCCTTAGCTTGCCTATAATTATCTAAATAGGTGCATAAAACAGAATCCAAATGAGGCAATATATCAGGATCAACAAGAGAAATATCTATACCATGAAGCATTAATTCAAGAATATCTTTGAAATCCCTTCCTGTCATCCCTGATACATAAGAAATTACGTATGGCGATTTGTTAACGAAACAGTAAGGGCGGCTTTTATTAATCATAATACAAAAATCGTTTTTATCTAAATTCAATATGATACAAAATTATTCAAAAAAGGCCAATTTTTTACCACTTGAAAATTTTTTATAAAAATTCATTTTTCTCTAAATGATTACATAAATATTATTATATGAAAGAAATTTATTTTTATTTAAAGCATTTAATATTTATTTTTGGAAATTAAAGATGTATAAACTTGGATCGAAAATATACAGATGCTTTTGTAAAATTAGCAAGCTTAACATTTCAATTAAGATAACCAGGTTTTAATTATATAACATGAAATATGCTACTCCTCCCCTCAAAAAAAGATTTTCGAATGATTATAAATTGAATATATATGTAAAACACAGATACATTTGTTTTGACCAAAAAGATGAATGATTATATAAAGCTGGTTCTACAAATACTATTGGAATAAATAGAATTTCACAAAAAAAAAAATTCAATAAAATATAATCGTGATGAGTTAATTGACTTACTTTTGTTGTTAAATTCGATAGAAAATTGGCGGTTAGACTTTTCAATTATTAAAAAAATATTTTATTATATAAGAGTCTAAAAGATGTTTTATAGACGATTTGATGAAATATCCGCCAACATGTCGAAAATCTTTCGAACAAAAAAGAGTCTTCTCGAAACGGCACAACAATTTGACGAACTTTCAAGGTCACAAGATGAAGAAAACCCATTTGAATGTGGGCTTGTTGCCTTAGCTAAATTTGGCGAAATGCAATGCTACCAGAAGATTGAAGATAAGCAAAAAACCGTTCGTACAGCTGTCAAAGCCGCTCGTCTTTTTGTCAAATCGGCCACTTTTAATTATGAAATTTCACGTAATCTTCGTGATACTTGGTCAGATCCACTTGCTGATGGACTTCACTGCTATCGTGTAGCAGTCGACAATCTTAAAACCGATGGCAAACCAAATCTCGCTGTTGTTCTCCTTCTCGAACTTGGTAAAACAGAATACAAATTTGATCTTTTCCATTATGCAGGAAATACGTATGAAGAAGCTGTTAACCTTTGCAATGAACAGAAACTTTCACCCCCTTTATTGTTTGATTCAACATTCAATTGCATTGATTGCTATAGCAGAGCAGATAGACTTGACCTTGCTTTATTGGTCGTAGAACGTGTTCAACAAAAAATGGGACAAGAAATTTTGGACCAAATTAATGCTTCTCCATTGATGAAAAGACAACTTGTTGACCTCAAAATCTTTAAAGCTCAACTTCTTCTTAGTGCCTTTAAGCACAATGACTGTATTTCTTATGCTAACTCAAATCTCGAAGAAGGTGTTGCTCAATTATTTAAAGAATTAAGTGATGCTTCACGTAGCAACCAAATTGCAGTTATTGATGCACTTATCAATCAAGCTAAAAGCTCAAATTACTTCAATGAACAGCAAATTGCTCTATTTGAAAGACATCTATTCCTTCTTTCAAAGAGCGTTGAAACAGCTTATTCTGAACTTGCTCAATAAAATAAATGCTTTTTCGTCACAATAGCCAAATAGTTTTACTTGAGTTTTTATTAAAATAATTATTTTAATATTTAATAATCATTAATTGTTATTTTTGATATTTTAGAAAGCGATATTTTTTAAAGAAAATTGATTGAATACAATGAATTAATTATTCTATTATAAAATTAGAAGGAGGAGCTATTTGATGATTAAATATTGATCTAGAGCCCTTATGGTACAAATCCAGTACGTTTAATATTGAGAGGGTACCCGTTTATTATTTGTGAGAAGTGCCTCCCCAGAAAAAGTCGATGAATTCTGTTTAAACGCATGAAAATGTCAGATTCCACTTTTTGCCAAAATATAGGCCAATTTTTTTTAATATTCTAAAATTTAATTTTTATCTTCTTTTTTCTATTAGTAAAAATACTTTTCTTTTCAGTAATCAAGCTATTTATCAAAGTTATCCTATATACAATACTATATTTGATATCAAAGTTCGATCAATAATCAAGATTTTCATATTATTATTCTGAAATATCAAAATATTATTTAATATCATATAAGAAATGAAATATGATTATATTTAATATCATATAAGTAATAAATCCTTTTTCATTATATATATTTAGGCAAAATAAAATTCTTTTAATTATCTTATTGTTTTTAACAAAAAGTTTCAACGCTTACATTTACTGAATTTTAAAACAAATATTGAAAGTAACTTTATTTATTTATTCTCAATTGTGTAAAATAAATTCTTAAAATTTAAAAAAGATATTCAACTCAATTCGGAAATTTTCATGTCCGATAGGATTATTTTTCGATATATCTCAATTAAAAAATATTACAAAAGTAAATTTATTAAAAATATAATTTATATATTAAAATATATATTTGATAAATCAAAAAAAATAATATATAAATGTTTATTTAATAAGATATTATTCTTTTAAATTGAATGAAACTTGAAAAATAAATAACTAAGTTTATTATGATACCGAATAAAAGAAAAGTTGCTTCGATCAGAATAAATGTCGAAAAAGATGAATTAATTAATCTCATAAAATTTGATTTAAATGCGAGATTGGCTTTTGCACATTATGCCGATATATACGCAATCAAAATTAGAAAATAATAACGAAGTTCAACAAAAATGTATTAATTCTATCAAAGAATCAATTATTCTTTTATTTCCTCAACCGTTCCGAAAAGATCTTCTATTCAAAAAAAAATTCAAGATTTAATTAATGAACTTATGGATGAACAAATTTTTGATATGCCACATTATATTTGTAATGAATTGAAAAAATTGTCTGGGACAATCAATGCTTTTTCACAATATGTTAATTCAGTTATTCAAAACATTGAGTTAACGATTATCCAAAAAAATTTGCGTTTTAATAAGAAATCTCAAAAATATTTGCTCAATTTCAAAAAAGAATTCAATTGTAACATTAATAATTTTATAAGAAAGCTAAAAATTTTAGATAGTAGCATGGAGGTTGATTCATTTTTTTTTGAAGATGCAATTATAAATCAAATTAAGAGTCAAAACTCAAATTGCAATTATCCTAGATTAGCAAAAGTCCAAGTTGATAAATCTCAAATATCAATTAATTCAAATGAGAGTAAAATAAACAAAGATGAAAATGATCTATCGCAAATAAATCCTCAAATGTATTGTCGATCTCCGGTGCATACCATTTCGCCTTTAATCCATTCTCCAATTGCATCCACAATGAGTGCCGAACGACAATTTCAGTTTTCAAATGCTAATTCAAATGCGAAAATTTGTTTTAATGAAGTTTCTTCATGATTTCAATATTATTTGAATAATAAAAATAAAAATAATTATAATAATAATAATAATAATAATAAAAGGGTAGGCTAAGAAATGAACCAAGTTCCTTTTGAATTTTAAAAAAAATAAAAAAAAGGTTAATAGTAGAAACGAACCATGTTTCTTTATCATATGTCAAAAAATTTTGCGGTTTCTTAACGTACTGGATTTGTACCTTATTAAATGATATACATATTTTGATAAAATGATTATATTTTGATATGAATAGATTTTATTTTAATGTTAAAATACAAATAATTCCTATATTTTAATGGGTATTCATTCATTTTTTTAATTGAATAGATAACCGCAATTACTCTCATATTGTAAAAAAGAGGTTTCTTGGGAAATTTCTTATAAATATAAATATTTTCAATGTAAATAATAATTATTATTTGTAAATAACAATATATAAAATGAAAATTTATTTATTTAAAAATTTTTTTGATATAAAAAATCATTTTTAATATTCACCTTAGGCGAATTAGATGAAAATAAAATTGTTTCAATATCTTTTTTTCTACTATATAAAACCTATAAAATTTTGAAATTTAATTTATTAATATAGCAATATAGCACATAATACAAAACTATATAAAAATTCAAGTTAATTGAAATAGAAAAGAAAAATGTGAAATAAAAAATAATTCCTTACGTTTAAAATCATGATTACTCATTCATTGAGCGAACGAGAAAAGCAAGCAATTGATGCCATTTTAGCACAAGCGGAAGCAGAATATCTTCAGCCAGATACCGATTCCATTGAAAAGATCGATGATCAATGCAGATCTCTTTGGCCTGATTGGGACCCCAATTCAATTCGTAATAAACAAGAAGATACTGATAAAACATCACTAGAATTGGATGATACTTTTAAAAATCTAAAACAACCTCATACTCAAGTAACTTTTGATATATTATCTAATAACAAGTTTGAGAACACACAAGATTCAACAGAACAACCAAATGATATGAATATGTTAAGAAAAGAAGCCAAAAATTTAATGAACAGAATTAATCAAACTGTTGACGTTGAAGAAATCCCTACTGATACAGAAAAAACCAATGCTTCAAGCAAAAATCAAATTAAAAAAAAGAAAAGAAATCAGTTTCTATATAACGAAGATGATATAAATGAAGCCGAAAAAGAAGAAACTATAATTAAAAAGAAGAAAAAAGGTAAGAAAAATTCAGCATATTCATCAACATGTTCAACACCTCCAGATTCACCAGAAGTTCAGCAATCATCAATAATCCGCCCAAAGAGCAAAATTCAAGCAAAACAAGTAATTGCCTCAACCTCACGACAAATGAAAGTCATAGAAAGTGAAAATAAAATGTTAAAACAAAGATTGACAGAAATGGAATTGTCATTCAATGAATCACAGAAAGAAATTAGGAGTTTAAAAGAAGCATTAAGGAAAAGCGAGGCCATTAGAGCTAAATTAACAAACTCATCAACTGGAAAAGTAAACGAATCAAAACCATTAAGACCAAGAAAAAAGCTAGAATACGTGAATCGTTTTTAAATGTAATTATAAAAACTATTGAAAAAAATGAATACTTTTTTTTGAATACTTTATATATTTATAATATTGCCATAATGACAAGTATTAATTTTAAAAAGAAAGCCTATACCAATAAACTTACAGATGATATTAACCAAGGTAATATGTCTCTTGAAGACGTACTTTCAAGTAATGAACTCTCTATGACAATTCGAAATGAACCAGAACCTTTTTTAGACTATTTCTTTCCACCAGAGGAAATGGCAAAAACAAAACCAGAATTACCAAAGTTAGATGAACTCATTAAATTAGCATTAGAACCTGATGATAGCAAAAAACAAAAATATAAACTTTATCAATTAAACAGGAATGCATCTAATGTTTTATCTCATCCTTCAGATAGAATGCAAGGAAAATTACGAGAAGATAAATCCAAAAGATTTTTCAAAGCGCTCCGTAAATTTATTTTCAATGAAAAAATCAATCAGGATCCAATGTTTGCTGGCCATTTTCAACGAATATTTGAAACGGTACTCCGAAAATCAGCTAATGATCTTTTAGACAAAGATAATTCAATTAAATATGACGATCAATTTACCGAAGAAGCTTTTATTAAATTTATTATTGAAAACTCACAACTTTTATCATATAGAGAACTTTTATCAGCAATTATAAGCGAATTTTCTGAGCATTTTCCGACTGCAATAGACGAAACATTACGATATGCTGCTATTGCTACACTTCATATTAATGACATCGAAAAAAACCAATTTAGGCGATCACAAAATCCTCAATATTTTAAAATTGACCCAGCAGCTTTATTAAATGAAAAAGAAAAGGACGCTTTTGAGAAAAAGTTAAACAAATTCATATTAGATAATCAGCCAAAAAATTGTGCTAAGGAAACAATGCCAATACCCTATTATATCAATAGGGATAGCATCGAGTATACGCCAGTTGAAAGTGAAAATTGTGATGATTTTATTGAAAAAATCAAGTCAACTCTTAAATATGAAACAGTTAAAGCAGAAAATATATTTCATTCTAAGAATGAGAAAACTGATAATATGATAGATTTATGGAAAAAATTCGCTCTCAATTTAATATACGGTTTTAAAAATGCATATGAATTTGACATAAATGATGTGATAAAAAAAAAACTTGAAGAAGAAGCAGCAGCGGAAGATAACAATATTATTCAATGCCTTTTAATATGCGGTATGTTTGCTGATTCAGAGTCATCACTCTCATATACATCTTTCAGCCTTCTTTTCAATCTTTTGAATGAAAGACACAGAGACCAAGATGACATGTATGATGATAAATATATTTTAAATTTACATCCACCTAAGATAATTGATGAATATGCCGAACACTTTGTTTTTGATCCATATGAAGTTACCGAAGCTATGATATCAGGATTATTAGTTTTTTGGAACCATCGATATCCAGATCCACTTAAGAATGGTGAGAAAACCAAAGGAGAACAAGTTTTACCAGACTATACAACTCAAGTTGGAATTTCAGCTCTTGAACTTCTTTTACCCACAATATTAACAGAACCAATATTTTCCAGTAAACTTAATAACATATTCATTCGAATTATTACTAGTCTTGAACAAGAAATCATTGACGCTATTGAGAAAGAACGCAAAGAAAAAGCTGAAAGTAATTCTACCCAAAACAAATCAAAAGATTCAGACGAATCAGATCAATTAGCAAAAAATAGATGCTTTGAAATCGACTCAATTTGGTATGAACTTCTTACATACAAATTCCAATTATCACCTAATGATCCAACTTACGTTACACTACAAAAAGCGCTTGAGAAATTACTCCCACTACCAACCACTGATGAATTTTATCATATAGAAGAAATTATTCCAAAAGAGGATAATGCTACATCTCAATTATTCCGCGCAACAACAAATCCAGTTTTCTTCATGTTATCAAATATCATTAACCATGGTGCATTTTTTGCATATGGAAATGGACGCCAATTTAGAGAATTATTCAAGGAATCTTTTGACAGAGAATGGGCATTTCAATCTTTCATTTATTATCATATTATTGACAAAATGGAGAAAGAACTTATTAAAACACCTTTTGTGCCAGTAAAACCTGAAAAAATTAAGGTAGATGATAAACCAACAAAAGAGGATGAAACGCAAAGTCAATTAGGAGGGGACATTCTTGATCAAAAGTTGAGAGATAGTTGGGATAAGAAGAAGGGTAAGAAGAAAAAGTAATTTTTTTACACAGAATAATAATAATAATAATAAAACGATATTTTTTTTTTTTTTTTTTTTTCAAAGAAAAGATTCTTGAGATATTTTATTACAGTAAACTCACTTTCACTTTACTATTAATTATCATTGCTAATTTTAATTTCAAATAAGTAAAAGAGGGCGATTTAATAATTCCCATAATGAAACATGAATATCAATAATTTTTTAGGGCAGTAGCTTATGCTTACAAATGGGATTTTAATAATTCATTTATCTTATTTAAAATAGTAGATATTGAAATAATAAAAAAAAACTATTCATTGTATTTTTTAAGATGGCATATAAAATTATCCAACAAAAACATTGACTGTCAATTGCAGATGAAAATAAATAAAGGGGTAGTCCTTATTATTATTTTTTTAAATTATGAAAGACCAAAAAATGATCGTCATAGGTTATTAAACGAACAAAGCATTGCCAGTTATTATTATATGAATATTAGTTTTACAATATAATAAAAAATAAGTCCAAGAAATATTTAATATTTATACCCCCGAAATTGTTCGAAAACAATATATTAGATATATAGGTGCATGATAATACTATTTATTCATATGAATATCAAATCCAAATTGCCAAATTTTTTTTTGAGCTAAATATTCCAGCTAGCTTATTTAAGGATTAATTTGATATTATATGAATTATTATTTTTAAAATTTATATTAATGATTAAATTTATTAGATTATTTAAAAAATATTAATATATCATTTAGAAAAATTTATAAAATAAAAATACTTAAATTTGAAAGGAAACAATTGATTGAGAAAAAATATTTGAATACATATTCAAATAAGATAAATTGCATACAAAACATTTTTATCTAGCTATAATTAATAGAATTTAAATATATTTTAGATAAAATAACTATTATACTTTATATTAATTTATATATATGGATATTTAAAATCAAAATCAATTATACTTTGAGTTTTTGTGTTAAAAATCACTTGATTCTCATCTAATGAAATTCAAGAATTATTAAAAAATTATCTAAAACGAAGTAAAAATGATATATTATAAATAAAATCATGTATTTATAAAATTTATCGAATGCACTATGAAATCATATTATTTCCTTCAGACTTTATCAAATATTAAGCTGGAAATATAACAGATAATAGACAATTATCTAAAATTAAGCCGCAATTCTATATCACAGAATTGACAAAAAATAATTCTATCAATTTATGAAAAAATTGATAATTGTCGTCATTTTATAACTTATATGAATAAAAGAAGACATTTTTCCAGTAAACTCACAGTTGCAATTAGCAAAGGAGATTGCTCTTTAACAGATGTTCTTTCAAATGAAGATCTCTCTATTACAGTTAGAAATGAGGCTGAGGCATTTATCAAATATTTCTTCCCACCAGAGGAAATGGCAAACCCAAACCCAAAATTACCAAATTTTGACGAACTCATTAAATTGGCATTAGAACCTGATGAAAGCCAAAAACAAGAATATCCTCTTTTCCAATTAAGCAGAAATGCAGCAAATGTTTTATCAAGTATATCTGATAGATTGCAAAAATGCTATCAAGAAGATAAATCCAAACGATTTTTCATAGCGCTCCGTAAATTTATTTTCAATAAAAAATTCAATCAGAATCCAATGTTTGCTGGCCATTTTCAACGAATAATCGAAGTAACGCTTCGATCGTCGGCCAATGATCTTTTAGACCTAAATCAAACAATTAAATATAACGACAATTTCACAAAAGAAGCTTTTATTAAATTTATCATTGAAAATTCAGAAATCCTACCTTATCGAGAGCTTTTATCAACAGTTATCAGCGAATTTTATGAATATTTCCCGACTGTGGTTGATGAAACCTTACGTTACGCAGCTGCTGCGACAATAAGTATCGAAGAAGATGATAAAACAATACAAAATTCTCTCCAATTAAAAGAAGATATTTATACTCAATCAGAGGAATCACTACAAAAGCTTCAACCAGTTAATTGTTTTCGAGATAGAATTCCAGTTCCGTATTATTTACTCAAAAAAGCAAAGAAACAAAGCAATACGAATCCAAGAAATGATAAATCTTTCTTATCCAGTCAAAAAGAAATTCTGAAATTTGATGATTTTAAAGATTTCGAATTAATTTCAAAAAATAATTCTGATGCTTCTAACAACTATAGATTGATACGTTTTGCATTAAATTTACTGTATGGATTAAAGAACGCCCTAGAGTATGAAGTTTTTGAAATAATTTCTCAAAAAATCAAAGAAGACAAAGCAGCAAACAAAGATAACGATACTATTCGATACCTTCTAATATGTGGTATGTTTGCTGATTCAGAGTCATCACTCTCATATACATCTTTCAGCCTTCTTTTCAATCTTTTGAATGAAAGACACAGAGACCAAGATGACATGTATGATGATAAATATATTTTAAATTTACATCCACCTAAGATAATTGATGAATATGCCGAACACTTTGTTTTTGATCCATATGAAGTTACCGAAGCTATGATATCAGGATTATTAGTTTTTTGGAACCATCGATATCCAGATCCACTTAAGAATGGTGAGAAAACCAAAGGAGAACAAGTTTTACCAGACTATACAACTCAAGTTGGAATTTCAGCTCTTGAACTTCTTTTACCCACAATATTAACAGAACCAATGTATTCCAATAAATTGTGCATTAACTTTGCCAAGATCATCAGCAGTCTAGAGCAGGAAATAATTGATTCAATTGAAAAAGAATATACCAACCAACAATCAAATAGATCTACTTCAACTGATAATTCAGATGATCCAGACAACTCCAACAGATGCTTTTTAATTGATTCCATCTGGTATGAACTTCTTACATACAAATTCAAATTATCACCAGATGATAAGGAATTAATTACAATTCAAAATGCTCTTCAAAAACTACTTTCATTGCCAACAACAGATGCTTTCTATCAAGAAGGGGGCCCAGAGAATGAATCTACCCGCTCCAGAGCTCCAACAAATCCAATAATCTTTATGCTTTCAGAAATCATCAATCATGGCGCATTCTTTTCATTCAAGAAAGGAATTAGGTTCCAGAAGTTACTTACCATTAATTATGCGCCAGAATGGATTGAGAATGCTATGATCTATTCACACATAATTGATAGAATGGAAAAACAACTTGTCAACATGAAATATGACAGTAAAAAGCCAATTATTGCTGATGAAGAAACAAAAACCTATGAAATTATATATCCAGCTGATTATGAAGGTAAATTAACCAATAGCTTTCGTTTTAAGATATAATAAAATTATCAATGATCGAAACAATTTTAATATTCATGAATTTTAAATAAAATAAGTAATAAATTTTTATTCATCTATGAAATCGCATTAAATAATAAATTATTTAAAAACTTTACATAAAATATAAGCAATCCCAAAATAATAAAAGTAATATACAAATAATAATCAAATAACTTTTGCAGCATTTTTCCTTTGCTTGACTTTGGATCCACGTATTTTGGTCATTTGCCAAACTTTTAGTTTCCTTCTTTGAAAACTCTGGTATTTTCGAATCATTCCTGCTCTCCTAGCTTCCACATTAATTTGACCATCGATATGCTGACCTTTTGTTGAAGAAAATTCTGTTGGCAAACCAAGTTGTCTTAACTCATAATTGATTTTATCTTCCATGTCTTTTTTAATTTGATCTTTTTTCTTTTCTTCTTTTTCATCCTTATAAATTGATCCTTCTAATTTTGCAGCTTTTTTTAAATTTTGCTTTTTAAGTCGACGAGCTTTTCCCATTTTAATTTTATAACTTTTTGACAATTAATTAATTATTCTCAGAAAAAAAAATTTTTGAAAGAGGAAAAACATCTTTAATGATTTAGCCAGAATTATCTTAAGATTGAAATATATAAATATTTATTGAATATTATTCAATATTTTTTTAAAGATCATACAAAAAACAATAAGATAATCTTAAAAGCCATCTTATTTTAATTGATCAAGTTGTCTCTTTCTGATTTCATTCTCAACCATTGGTCCTATATCTACCCAATCATCATCACCAGGCAAAATTTCGCCAGGTTCACAATTTCTATTTTTACCCCACTCAACAAATTTATCGAATATTCTTTTTTGTTCTTCTTCATTTTCTATATCATTCATCTCACGAGTGCTTTTGAGTAATAATTTAGCTTCTTCGAATGAAGTGCATGTTACTAAACTAGAATTGAGCTTTAATGCTTTCATGAAAGCATCTTCTTTTGCTTGAGCTTCAGCACTAATATAATCTCGATAAATTAGAAAGTCACGAATAGCAGATTCATAAATATACCTAATTTCGTTTTCATTTAAATCATGAAGATATTCTTCTTTATATTTCTCGCAAAATTTTTCAAAATCAAAATCTTCTTCAGTTATATGCATCTGCTCCACTTTTTGATCCAAATGACTCATCTTTTCTTCGACGACATCATAAAATAGATCAGCTGCTGTACTTCCATTAACATTCTTTTTCATTTCAATATATTCTGGGAGTTCCTTAATTTCTTCAGAAAAGAGCTCAAATGTTATATCTGTAATAGGAACTGATGAAGTTTTCTTATCAATAAAGCGTCTTATGGCATCTAAAAAGTCTACTCTCCGCTTTGTTTCTTCTGTGGTTTGCTGCTCTCTTCTCTCATTGAAAGACAAAACATAATCATCATGGAGCTTTTTTTTGACTTCAATAAATACTTGAAGTCTATCGTAGTTAAGCAAAATTCTCCAATCTGTGTTATATCGAAACTTACCAATAATATCTTCCCATTTGGTGTCGATTGTGAAATTTTTAGCTTCAACATTTTCGATCATTTTTTCCTTTAATCTTTCTTTTGCACGAATAACCATCTTCTTTTCAAGTTCTACACGGCGTTTTCTTTCAAGTGTCAACCACTCATCGAAAAATCTTTCCCTTTGCTTTTCTGTAACATTAATCAAACGAGGATCTGTATCAAACCTTGCAGAAGCTTCTTTGATTGTAAAAATGGATGGACTGTTATATTCAATCGGGTTTAAATCTTTTTGAACAGAACTACTCATCATCTTAAAGAAATTTTGTCGGCGAAATTGCGTTTCTTGCTGTCGTTCAATTTTTATATCATAATCAGGTGGCCTAGTCCATGAAGATTCTTTTGTGCGCGAATTATAGTAAAATATATAACCATTTTGATCTTTACACTTCTTCCAAAAATATGATTTTGGTTTATCTGCGTTTGCAGGATTAGTCCATGTTGATTCACCAGTTTTTGGATTATAATAATATATTCTTCCATCACTGGCTAATTCTTCTTCAAATCTTACCTTTTTCGACATGCAAATATTTTTCTAGTCCTAAGAACTTTTTCAATGCTTTTTTTTTTTTTTTTTAGATTTTAAAAATATCTATATATATAAAGTTGATAGATAACAAAATTTTATAACTATAAATTCATAATTGGAAAAAAAAATATATATAACAAAACATATATAAAATAAAAATAATAATCAAAACCAAGGAATTGATTTAACTGGCTGAATATCAGGATTCATTGCTTTATCAATGAATGTTTCAATTCTGCTTATCCAATTTTCGGTATCATTGATTCCAATGGATTTTCCAGTTGGGGGACAAAATTTCAAAAACTTTTCCTCTATTTTGGTTCTTGCTTCGATTATTTCACTGATTCCTTTGGTTCTTCCATAGTCAAAATCTTCATCACCGATCAATGTTTCTATAAAGCTTCTTATAACTTCGATATTTTCAGTTAATGCTTTACATACAATTCCCATAATTATTACAAATCTTCCTTTAATAGTTGGACCTCCAAGAGTCATCACATTCGGACTTAGACGTACTTCTGATGAAATACTTTCTTCTGTTTTTGTTATTAATCCATTATCATAATCAGAATATATCACAGGAACACCAATTGATGTAGTAAAAATGCATAGCGAAAGATCAGGATAACTAGAATTAAACATTCTTTTAAAAACACATGAGACAATTAACGAATTAACCCAATGTGGACGAATCCGTAAAAAATTATCTTCACCTATTTTTCTGGCCACTCTTTTAATACAACAACAAGTATCAAAAAATTTAATCCGTTCTCTTCCAGCTTCATTTAATTCAAGACTTTCACCATTGCCATCATCATTATTTACTTTTGTTACATATTTCGAGAGAAATTCGACTGTTGACATCATTTCTGACTCAACAAAAGCATCCTCCATTAATGATGGCTCTTCTGATGTTGGGAATATATAAAGTTTATCTCCTATTTCAAATAAATGTCCAGGAAATATTGACAATCTTCTTCTTTGTGCTAAATAATTCTTTTCAAGCATCAAATCTAACAAATATAATGAATTTGCTAATGTAAGAATTGATTTGTGATAACCTTCATTTTTTGAACGTTGAACAACGTAATTTTGCCAATTGTGCATACTTGAAGTTAATTTACACAATATCGTATCTGAATTGATAACTTCAAAATCATCATGAAAATAATTTATGCTGATCTTTAATAGTTTTTCAAATCTTAGAGGTAAAATAAACGGAAGATTTTCATTTATACCATGAGCATATTTTTGGATATCATGATGAATATCAACTAATGATCGAGAAGAATGAGTTATATTTTGTACGTATTCAATTATATCGAACAAACTCATTTCTAATAAATGCTGGCATAATTCATTGAAATCTCCAAAAAGTTCTATTTGCGACATTGTTAGTTGCTTAAGTGCTCTTTGAAAAGGACTGATTGGTGCTTTTTTCCGTTCCTCTATTAAATTTATATTATAAATCGAATTTGATTGAGTATTCATCGAGTCATCAGGAGAAGAACGAAGAATTTTTTGAGTTTCGACCAAAAAACGAGTCATATTAGTTTGAATTTGCTTTTCATCAAAATTAAGAGAAAATAAGGAACCGAAAAAATTTTCAATTAGATTCATAATTAATAATTGACTATTCTGATTTTCGTTAATAGTTTTATATTGTAAATCGGAATGCCATTGTAATTTATGTTTCTTTCCATATAACAATAATCTGTAAGGCATTGTTTTTATCATATCGAATATCATATCGCAAAACCAAGGGACACGTGACAATTCGACCAAATGAGCCAGCCAAAAAGTCCATTTTTCGCCATTATTAGGATGAAACAGTGCATTTAACGACCTAATTGTCGACATCAAAGGTTCATCCATCTGATTAAAAGCAATTCGAATCATTGTGATGATTCGAGTGGCAGCTTCATGAGTGATGAACAACGGAAAGTCAAGATTATCGTCCATTAGAATCTTTGCATAAGCACCAAAGGCAGCAGTTGAAAGCTGAGCCGTTGGCTGAATAGTATAAATAGAAAAAAGAAAGTCTGCCAACTTTTGGTAATCATTCTGCAGCATCTCATTTGATTCAATTTTAATTGCCATTTTATTTATGAACTCTTCGATATGAGGAAAGCCAATTGCAATGAGTCCGTGATGAGTGAATCCACAAACTTCACGGAAAGAGTTCTTCATCAAAGGAGACAAATAAATGACAGGATCAATATTTGAAGCAATAGAAGAATCAGATTCATCATTATCATTATTATTATTATTTAAAAATTTCTTAAATTTTTCATAAAGTTCAATTAAAACATGATTCATACATGATGAATCTGAATTCAATTCAGATTTTCCTTCAAGTAAAGAAACCATTGATTGAATAACACATAATCTTTGCTTTTCGTAAGGTGAAAAAAATTGTTTGCCAATAGTTGTTGATAAATTAGCTTCTGTTGCTTTTTCAAGCGCTTCAGTATCCAATTTTTCAGAATAAGAAATTGCTGCAACTTCGATCCAATCAACAGCCGAGTATTCATGACCAATAGTTTTCAAAGGAATGAGAAGAGAACGAAGACTATCATCTTTAATAATAAAATGATTATTAACTTTCTCCATTTCTTTAAAGAACAATGAAGAGTTGGAATAATCATTCTCTACTGTAGCGTAAGTTTGATATGCTGCTTCATATTCAGTAATAAACGTAAGTGCAACTGCTGCTGATTGAATTTTGTTAAGATAAGGACGATAGATTCCAAATATTATATCATTGGCATCATGTGGGAACAAATACCTCATTGCTGGAATAGATTTAGTTCCCGGTTCGAAAAAGAATTCGAATTGGTAAAAGTTACCTGTATATTTGATTGCTTTTTCGGTCAAATGATAAGCAATCTTCACTTTTTTCATATGAAACATTGTTAAAACACCTGATATGATTTGCATGTGTTTAACCTTTAAATGACTTCGAAGTAAATTAGCTAAAAATCGTTCAAAATTGAAAGTATTTGTTTCATCAATTAGTTTAGCAAACGTTACTGCTATCAGTTCACTTCCAATTGAACTGAATTTATGAGCAAGCGTGAACAAAGGATACCAAATTTCATTTTTAGGAATCAATAAAGAAATGATGACTGGTAAGAAAGAATCTTCCCACATTTCAATGGGCAAGAAAGTCATTAAATAAATGATTCTATCTTTAAAATCAGGTTCAAGCATATTGATAACTTTTTCAATAAAAAGAAGAGCACCACTATCATGAGCACGATGAGCTCTAATCAACAACAACTGAATGATGTATTGAGTACAATTTGTTTGCTTGTTGTATTCATATAACATTGCCAACATTTTTTCAGCATTACACAATTTATCAATCAATAAAAGAGGAATCAAATTTTCAATTATGTATTTTTTGGCTGAATTAATAACAGTTGTCGATTGGAAGATAAAAGGCAAAGAAGTTGTAAAAACATGCGTTTTTTTGGCAGATTGTCGAACATTAGAGAAAATCTTTTGCACAATTTCTATTTGATTATCAAGAGGAACATCTTCAATGCTTCTTATCAAGAATCGAAGTAGTGGAAGTTGATCAACGGATTCATCTGGAATTGTATCATAAAAAGACCACAAATCATCAAGTGTTTTCGATGACTTTCGCGAAATCATCGCTTGTGAAATGATAAAGAGACGATCACAATTCTTTGCTGAATACCAACTTTTAATGACATCTAAAGCATGATTAACTGATCTTTTAAATTGATCTTCAAAAGAAGGAGAAGAACATAAAGCTTTCATAAAACATTGTAAACATTGATTATTAACTGTTTTTGATTCAATTTCTACATACTTTAATGAATCATCAGCGAGATGCGGATATCTAGAGAATAAAATATCAGGAATGATATTCGAAGCACAACAAATTAGACCAAATGTATTATTGTCAATTATTCTAATTTCAGACAACATTTCTTCAGGAAAATAATCAGTTTGATTAGAAGTCAATAAATTATAAAAATATTCAATAAATTCCGGATTAGGAGCAACACCATTATTATTATTACTGTTGTTGTTATTATTATTGAAAATTAAGTTATTTAAATAATGAAATCCAACATGAATGAAGTACTTTAATTCTTCTTGAGTTGGCTTCATTATTAAGCAAAAATTTGCAGCATAAGCAAAAGCTTCACCAACTTCATTTGGTTCGTCATCTTTATTTGGATTATATAGACGATTTTCAAGAAGAGTTGTAACTGCAGTAATTAAAGAAAAAGGCAAATAAGAAATAAGTTCAGGTGCCGCTATAAAGACAGAATTAATAGGTGATAAAACTTTTTGTAATTCACGTGGATGAAGAAGTCTATTGTGCATATAATAAGACAACAAATCGAAATCTTGAACAGTAATTTGAGTCAACCTTTCTGTATCAGATTTCAAAAATGCAAAGAAATAATTGGAATAAGGTGGCTCTGAGAATTTGGCATAAGTAAACAATTGTCTAAAAATGGAGAAATAAACAATTTCATGTAACAATTTCATCTTTGATAAACTTGTTGCTATTTTTAAGGAATAAATTAATAAGCGAATATCAGAAGAAGAAATTGTAGTTTTAATTACTTCTAAGATTATTTTTAAGGCTTCTTTTGTTGGCTTATTTTTTTCAAGTAGACGAAGAATTGAATGCAAAAACGCATATTGTGAGTCAGTTTGATTCATCGCCCATTTAGGAAGCAAATCCCACAAAAAGGACAAATCTTTATTCGCAATATTACGAATTAAATGAGGCAGCAATTTTTGAATATAAATAGATTCAAGTGTTGTTGCATTAGAAACTATATAATCAAGTAATTCATTCAAGAATTCTTGACTCGTATTCTTAAAAATAGTGTTTAAAAATGCTTTGGAGATATGAGAACGTGAAAAGAAACTAAATCGAAAGATTCTTATAAATGAAATTACATCTCTAACAGAAATTTGATACTTAAAAACATTAATCATTGACATTGCACAATAAGAAATTAATGTATAATCATTTTCATTATGCGTAGTTGCATCAGAAATGATTAGATATAAATTATCAAAGTTTGTCTTTAATGCTTGTAAAAATATGGGATTAACACAATATTTCTCTTCTTCAGATAAACATTGAGTAATTTTAAAGATAACTGGATGAATGTTTGCATAATCCGAAATGCATTCAAAATGATTAACAAATGACTTGTAAAATGTCATCGTTTCATCATTGATTATAATGTCATTCAATAATACGAAAAAAAAACTCGATCTTTCCGAATTAATTAAAAAATTTACAGTTTGATCCGGAAAAAAGATGAGGAAACGAATGACATATTTACGAATCAATGTACTAAAAGGAATTTCATTGTGCTCATATAAATGACAGATGGTTTTAATGAACATTTGAAAATAACTGTAAGTCGGATTATATTCAGAAAAGATGATCGATACAATGTTCGGATCAGTTATATAATCCTTGATGGTCAAAAACTTTAATATTTTAATAAAATGCGAAACATTCAGCATCTTTTCACTGTCACTTTTCAAATCATATTCAAAAACTGCATCTAAAAAAATTTTAACAATATGTGGAGGTATTTTCGATGGAATGATTTTCGCTAATCGAACATACAAATTAATTTTGTCAGGCTGAGATGAAAAGAATTTAAATATCATTTCTGGATATTTATAAAAATCATCAAGTTGCTTCTCAAAACGTGAATCTTTAATGCTTTTGTTCTTGATGATATTGAAGCATTTCTTGGCCCTTTTGCCAAGTGGTGCAACACGTGTTGTCAATGCCTGACACAAAATTTGCAAGAAGACAAGCAAATCATTATTTTCAGAAAAATATTTGAATGCTGCATCGTTCTTCAAAATGGCAAGAATCAATGATAAAGTTCTAGAAACTTTTTCAAAAGAATTTACGGATTCAACTTTTTGTGAGATGAATTCTTTAATTTTTTGATAGAAAGATGATGTGATTTCTATTGTTCCCTCTATCCCACATAACAAGGCAAGTGTTGCTCGTTCCGCAAATAGAAAAGGAGTGGAACATTCTTCAATTTCAGTCAATGAATGAACAGGCATTGGAATTCCAAGTTGTTCGACTCTTTTCATTAAAACGTTCCGAATTCCCATTGACAAAGGACAAATAATGTCATAGACCATTTGGACGAATATTCGCTTCTCATTGTCAGTTTTGTTGGCCAAATATTCCTTCAAAAAGCAGTTCACAATTTTTGCGAACTTTATGTCAAGCGGGTTGACATCTGTCGTCTGAATGAGGAAGCTTCGGACGTGATCAATCATTATGAATTTAGGAAAATAACGGTTAAACAATGAAAAACTACAAAGCATTGAAAAAAGTCGACTCGAAGGAGGAAACCAACAAAGAATCATGTTCACAGTAACATGAAAAAAGTAGTCATTTATTGTTTTTGTACTTATGTATTCAAGGAACGTTTTGGCAATGTCAAGAGCTGTTTTGGACATTGCTGAATGAGTCCTTCCAGCTACATCGAGAAGAGATAAAATGAAGACATTCGATTCACATCGAATAAAAGCATCTCCAAATTGATGTGCCAATGAATATGCATAGCTTTCTATCTGTGGATGAAGATGGTTATGACACCAACAATGACATAGAAGTGTGATCAATTGAATCATTGATTTTGTGTAACTTTTCGGTGGTGCTTTCAAATTCTTTAATATAATCTTAAAGCAACAAACAATGAGTGTAAACAAGGCAGCAAATATTTCATCGTTTCCATCAAGTTGATTAGTTACAGCCATCAAGATTGACTCCATGTTAAATCCGTACTCATCAATCAATATTCCTTGATATTGACTATAATCCATCTTCTGTGTCTTAAGATAAAGAGGTGAATAAGCAGGAATCAACTTCAAGATTCGCTTACCTAAATCAAGTTCAACTTTGTTGACAATCGAGAAAAACGAATCAAAAAAGGAAACATTTGAATCATCAATGTTTATGTATTTCGATGCTTTGTCAGTATCGAACTTTTGAAGACAAGCCTTCGCTGCTTTAGTGATTAATCTTTGATCACCTAGTCTAAAAGTCTCTTCTAAAAAAGGAATCAAATATTTCAATTCAATATAATGTGGCTCTTCAGTCAAAAGTGTCAAAACCGTATCAAATGCCTCAATTTTCGCTGACTCTTGAATATCTTCAATGACGATAGGTGATCTTCCACGCACTTTTCGGCGCTTATCGTCATCTTTATCAAATGAAGATTGTTGGTAATGAAATTTTATTTGTTGAAGGAAAATTGTAACCGCTTTTAATGCAATTGACTGGTTTACAATCCTCTTAATATTGAATAAAACCGCCGCAACAAACAATTTTTGATAGGAGTTCAGAAAAAGTCCAAGTAAAGGATTCTTTTGATCGCCCGTTAAAGACGAACCAAAACGAATTGTGAAAATTACCCATAAATAGAGTAAATTGGTATCAGCAACAGATTGCGAGAAGAAAAGATCAGTGTTTGTGGCAGCAATTTCCATCATTCGACTTAGAATGTTAGAAATGAGACTTTCACTAAAATTTTGATCCAAAGGCATAAATCTAAAATATTCAATGAAGGTGTATGTCAAATATCTCTTCTTCATAGCATTAAACATTTCACCAGCCATGACAAATGCTATTAATGAATAGAATTCTTTTGGACATTCTTCAATAATGTCAAAAAAACGTTTAAAAATGGCAGTAAATTCAAGCGACCGTTTAGGATTCATTATTTTCGCTGCTAAATAACGAGGAAAATTAGGAAAAGAAACAATTTCTCGCTGTGAAAAAGTATTCATTACATTTTGTCGATGGGCTGCAACAATCATTAATCGTGTCCATGATCGAATTGTTTCAACTAGGTAATGAAGAGGAACTGACATTTCTTCATTTGAGCCATTTTCAAGTTCTTCACGAAGAAGTTCACAAATATTCTTAGCAAAAGAAAGCTGAAAAAGTGCAACTGAACTTAAATGCTTCCGAATTGAATCACAATATTTGATCATTAAATCAAAGGCAGGAACAACTTCTTCTAGCGTTTTAAATAACTTTTCTGGATATAATGAATAAAGTTCACTATCAAGTGGCGAAAGACCGTTATTTTCATCTGAAAAAAAGACTTTATTTAATGCAATAACTTCATTTTGTGTACTGTTCATAGAGGCTGCTCCAATTATCCTTTCCATGTTTAAAATTAATGCATAAATAGTCGAATTTAGAGAGGTTAACATGTAATGTAAGGCCCATGAATTCATATGACGATAATTAGTTTTCCATCGTTCTGAAAACTTTTTGACAATGTCGGGAATTCGTGGAAATGCATCAAAACGATTGGCCCTTCGGATTCCATTACATATTAATGCAAGAATTCGCTCTTGATATTCTTCCTTTTTGACAAAACTGAAAAAATAAAAACAGAGATACCAATGAAAGGTTCGGTGAAGCTCATGATGCTTCAATGAGGCGGTAATGAAGAATAGTTTAGTAACTGTGTCAATTTGATCAGAAAAAACTTCTAGTCCATCAGAATGGACATCACAATATTTTTTGACAAAGTAAAACCATGAATAAAAGAAATGTTGGAGGAAAATATAACTTGATGAACAACTTAATTCAAAAATTCGTTTAAATGATGCTATTATATCATCTCTCATATTTGAGCCATCTTTAATTCGCTTAAAAACTTCGGATGTGAAAAGAACAAAATCATAATTTAAATCTTTTTCTTTGATATGAGGTATAGATTGTAAGAAAAATATCAACATTGGCGCAAATTCTGGGGTTGAAATTTCTTTATCTAGCAATGTTGGGATCAAATGATAAAAATAAATTGGTGACCTTGAATAAAAATGAGATGTATTAAATCCTTTGTTGAAATAATCAACTGCAATTTGAAAAATTTCTATATATTGCTTTTTCGTTTCACAATCTGGTGGTCGCATAGAATTTAAAAGGAGAGAAATAGAAAAAAGTGGACCATATTTTTTGTTTAAAGATAATTTTGATATTATATTTGGTGGAGGAATCGTAGATATAATGAACGTAAAAATAATAATTGTTAGCTTTTCCCATTCTTCTGTTTCATAATTGTTTGGCCTTTGCAAAACTAAAGTAAATATCTCACGAATAAATTCGTTAACTTTGTATTTTTTTCCGGCCATAATTTCTACATGATGCGTTTGGAGCCAATGTATTAGTTTGAATGGAGTATCTCTTTGGCCCTGATTAATGATTTCAGAGAGCTCCTGCATCAAGATATATCGAACGATTAAAAATCACTTAAAAAATATACTTCTCAATTTAAAGATAATTGAAAATTTTAATATAACATCAGTTAAAAATGTAAGTTTTCACTCATACTGTCATCTATGACAAGAGGAATTCTATATAATCAATTTTTAATCGAAGAAATAGTGAATTTTATTTTTATGATAATAAAAAGGAGAATAAAAAATTCACATTTTGAATGCCTTATGAATTTTTTGAGAATGAATTTAAAATATTCAGAGCATATTTAATTTCCAACCATTTAAATTTATTATTATTTACAAATATAATTCATCAAGTATAGTATATATAACACAATAAATGATCTTTATTAACAACAAAATTATAAAATGGGTTTTTGTCAATTAAACTAATAATCATTTGCATTATTCATGGAAATTAAATGATTCAAACAGTATATAAAAAAAAATTTATTCAAAAATTCTGAGAAACCATTTATAATAAAAATTTTATGCAAAACTTATTTATTCAAGAAATCAATGATTGTTGTTTTTATTATGATTTTGGGATTTGAATCAAAATGTGGTTTAATTTTTTTCAAAATGAAGGCCAGAAAATAAAAGTTAATGAAATCATTAAATACAGAGGTATTCATGTAGAGAAATTGACATAATATTGTAATATTGATCATATTTTCTTTATTTTTATTTTTAATCTAAGAATGAACTTTAATGGATAAGAATTTTATACTCCTATTTTTGAGATATTTCTATTTTTATTTTTCTGAATAAGAATCGTTCTATAATTGAGAGGCTATATAATTTTTTTTATATAAAAATTGATGAAATATAAATATATATATATTTTTGTTTTAATAATTATTATAGTATATATATATTGATAACTTTTTAATACTTATATGTTTAAAAACATTTATTTTCTAGAGATACACTTGTTTATATTTTTTTTTATTTTTTATAAATTTTTAACTTTTTCAGTTATTATATTTTTTATATTGAAATAATAAACATTTTTTATCCTAGTAGTATTTTTATTAAAACATTATTTTATTTTATATATAATATATATTATTATTTATATACTATTAAAATTTATATTTAAGTTTTACATTATATATTAAATAGATAAATTAACATAAAAAAAAAAAGAAAAATTCAATTAAACGATGGTTATCAATTGAATTTCTAAAAAAATATGTTGCTTTGTATTGTGATTATTTTTTGGTTTTCAATATATTAAATATTAAAATTATTTTAATAATATAGTAATTAATAATTTAACTTTATAAAAAATGTTTTTAATAATATTTTTAAGAAGATGAGGAAATTTATATTTTTCAAGAATCACTTCACTATTAACTTCACTTCACCGAAAATAAACATCTCACGTCACTGAAAAATAATAACGTACCAAAATACGATGAAAAATAATTCAAAATAATGCAAAATATAAAATTACATTTTTCTATAAAATGAGAGTATAAAGTGACTTATTTACATAATAAAATTTATTTATATATTTATTATTATTATATTGTACAATTAGTATATAATTATTTCGTAAATCAATTGAGAAATAAGCCTTTTTGTTAATTTTTTAATGTAAATTTGCATTTAAATTTATATATGGCTAATAAATTGGATATATAACAGATAATATATTTTATAAATAAAATATAAAATATTATTATTGATTTATAATTCATAAATATTTTATTTGACTCGAGATATAGATGAAACATTATTTTTTAAATTGTTTTTAAATTCTCAACATCCATTAAAACTAATTATGGCAAATGTCAGTATTGGATATATAGAAGTAAATAATCTTAATATTTATTCATAAGATAAAATATTCATTAAATTAAAGTAAAAATAAAAAAATCAAATAACGAGTTTTCACTTCACATGAATACCTCTTTAAATACATTTTAAATTTTTATAACTATTTTTAAATATAAAATTATTTTTCTCATTATAACAATTTGAAAAGAAGATATGCTCAAAATATATTTTAGAAAGAAAACAGTTTTTTTCTAAGTATAAATGGCCATCTAAAATGTCAAGAGGATCAAGAGAATCATCTCGACCACCAAGCAATTATACATCGAGACGATATCAAGATCAAAGAGATACTAGAGATTACGAAGATAAGAGAGAAAAAATTGATCGTATGTATGATGATAAAATTTATGATCGTTCTGATAGACTTCCTCCTCAATCTATGCTATCACAGGCTCAACCATCATATTCAAGTGGTCGTTATGATGTACGCCGTACGCAATCTTCCAGCTTTATTGAAAGATTTCCTAGACAATCAAAAAAATATATTTCAGAATCTCAGCCAGATCGTGATTTGCCGCGCAGATCACCAGATTCACAAGGAAAAAGAGATCGGTCACCTTCCGATTATGTAACAGAAACAGAAAAGATAGCTGATATTATTAAAAAAGAATATCAGGTGAATCCACCAATACAATTGAATTTAGCACCCCCTGCTCTCCTTGATACCAAAACTTGGGATTAATTATTTGTTATTTTTATTTTATAAATGCTAATTATTATACTTTAAAAAATCGTTTTTTATAATTGAATATTAAATTGACCTATGATATGAAGTAATAGCGATCAAAATTCGTTCAAATATTAAAAAAAAAAATGGAATGCATTCAAGAAAGAGCTTTTTATTATTGGAGGCATGGCCTTTATGGACATGTTCAAAGTATTTGTACAGATCGACCAAATGATAAACCTTCTAATCTTTTTTTAACAATGCTCATTTCATTATCCAAATGCAAACTTGGTGAAATTGATGAAGCAATGGAAAATCTTTCACGAATGAAAAATCGCAAAGATTTATCTCTTGTTTATGACGTTTGTACATATTGCATTAACTTATTTAATAAAGAGAAAAAAATAAACCAAAATGATTTAAATCAATTACTTGAAACAAATAAACTCCAAAAAACAAATTCCCTTGCTTTATATTACGCTACCGAAGTTGCATGGCTTTTCAATATACCAGAACTTTATGAAAGTTACCTTGAATTCATTAAAAAATCTGGGCCAATGAGTGATTTAATGCAAACATTATACGCTTGGATTTTAACCACCAATGGAAAATATAATGAAGCACTTGAAACTCTTGATCAATCAACAGATGAATATATTAGAAGATTTGATTTAATGGCTTTATATGCGAAAATAATTTGCCATGCTAATTCTCATCAATTTTCAGAAAGTATTCAAATAATTTCACGTATTTTATCTAAATTTAACTTTCCAGAACTGAATATCGAAAAGTGTCGAATGTATATGGCCATGGATAAATGGAATTTTTCAAATACAATAATCGAAGATACCAAAAATCTCTTTTTTTCCACATTTGAATTAAATTACTACGAAGTACTTGAAGGTTTGTATAACAGACAAGATACACAAGAAATTATCTCATGTTTAGATAATTTTTTTAATGATTGTACAACATATGAAAAAACAAATTGGCCGCTTCTCTTAAAAATTTCTTTTTCGTTATTCACAATATGTGGACAAAATCTCCCTATTATTGATAAGATTTTGAAAATAGTGATGCTTGCATGCGATTCATCTTCAAACAATCCAGATTGCGCTAATATACTAGGATTCCTCCATCTTTCTACACATAATTACGTGGCAGCTTTAAATACCAATCAAACTAATTTTTTTTCGCAAAATCAAAATATAAATTTAACCACATTTCCTATGGAATTTCAGATTCGTCTTTTAATTGATACAGGACGATATCTAGAAGCGCAAGACATGCTTGACTTGTACAAATTAGTTGATGAGCACAATATGATTTATTATGTTCTTCAAAGTAAACTACTTCGCAAGATGAAAAGTACCAATGAGTCAGTCTTATTACCGTTATTTGAATCGCTAAAGACTCATTTTGACAACTATAGAAATAATCAACTTCCATTTGGCGAAGAAAATGCATTAGAGACTCAATATGAAAGAGTTTCGGAGCGCTTGATATTACTTAGAATGGACTCAATACTTGAAGCTCTTGAAGAGCTTGTTATTCAAAATCTCTCTGTTATTTACTCAACCCAAAAAGTTTTTGGAAAAGATTTAATTTCAATACTAGAGCCCATTCAAAAAGTTTCACTAAATTTTAATCCTATCTCTTTCTATTTAGTAGCTTTATATGATATCGTAGGAAAACCAGATGAAGCAATCAATAATTTACATAAAATTCTTTTATCACCGTCAGTCTACAAATTACCAGAATGTTTAACTATAGCTGGTAAAGTATTTTATGAAAAAAATGACGTAGAGCTTGCAATAGAATGTATTAATGGCGCTTCTAACGAAGATCCAACCTTATTAGAATCAATTGATTTTCTCATATTAAAATCAAAAGTTACATCAACAATCAAAGAATCAATTCCCAAAATTATTCGACTTTTCGAAAAAAATAAAACGAATAATTTAAATCCAAGCAAGCTTCCTTTTCTTACATATCTCAATTTCATAGATTTATGTTTTTCTGTAGGCGAATATCAAACAGCTGCAAATTTCATTCACACAGCAACACAATCAATTACTCACAACACAGAAAAATTCATGTTACTTTTGCGACAAGTAAAGTCATTTGCCTATCGTCATCAAGAAGAAAAATCATTAATGACAATTGATAAGTTACAAAAGCATAAAAAGTTTGAATCTGAATTAGTTTTAGCAAAAGCAGATTTCTATCTTGAATTTTTGAAAGATGAAAATCAATACATATCAATTCTACAAAATTATTCAAATGAAGCCAAAAGTGCTCAATCATTCATCTTTTTAGGTGATGGATTATGCAAAATGAAAAACTTTAATTCTGCAATTGCCGCATATCAAAAAGCTCTTAAAAAGAGTAGCAAAGATACTGAAATCATCAAAAAGCTAATTTTATGCTGTGTGTCAGCTCACAGATTCAATGACGCCGTCGAATATTTTTCATCGTATTCCACTATATTAAAAAGTGAATATTTGTTTGGCACTCACTTTATAAAGTTAATGAATGAAATGAAGAGATATGATGAAGCCTTACAATGCATCTCCAAAGTTTCAAAATCCATATATTCTTTCATATCTCTTACACAAATTGAATATGATATTTTAACTGGTGAAATAAAAGCCCAAATGAGCAATTTTAAAGAGTCAACAGAATCATTTAATCAGGCTGTTGACGCTTATACAAAATTGCTAGAAGAATCTAAAGAAAATCCTTATTCAATTCATGCTAAAAAGCAAGTTTCTCTTATTATATACAATATCGGTATGAACTTTTTGAATCAAAATGATCGTCAAAAAGCTCTTGAAAAATTTCATCTTGCGATTGAATTGAACCCACTTAATGCTTCGGCTGTCATAGCTTTATTTAATTTATATAGAGGAAGAAGCGAAATTGAAAAATGTCAAAAGATTTGTGTTGATTATCTTGAAATTGATCCGACAAATGAAACAATAGCACTCCTTTATACATCATCCCAAACATCTGGTTTATCAAAATCAATTCCATTCCTCCAAAATGTTCTCAATGCTCATCCTTATTATTTCAGAACATTAGTTAGACTAGTTGAAATCTGTGCTCGGTGTGGTAAATTGCCAATAGCATATAGTTATATCAAAAAAGCAAAATGTAATGAATCAGGTTATTTCTTTGTTGAAGGATTATATGCTCAATATATTGGTAATAACAACAAAGCAAACCAGTTATACAAAAAGGCATCTTTGAGCAAAAGATGGGAAATTCAAGCTAAAATAGCTTTGTTTTCACTTCTTGTGAATCCTGACAAAAAATTTGTCATATTTGAAGACCAGCCTCTTTCTTCAGAAAGTGATCTTAAAGAAGCAGAAGAGCTTTTGAAAGCAATTCATACTGATGATGCGACAACTAAATTACTTTATTGCGATTTATTGCTGTCGTATAATACTAAAGAAACCATAAGTGAAGCATTCACTATATTTACCGATCTTTCAAATAAAGTTCCAGGTTTGGTTGCTGCTTTTCTGGGCCAAGCACGTTGTTTGACAAAGCAAGGAGATTATGATAGAGCTAATGATATCTTAACTTCAATTTTATCTGGTAACACATTTCATGAAAACTTCTCCTATTTTGAAGAATCATATCTAATTCGAGCATACATCATTTCTCTCAAAACCAATTTCACATCTGCACAGCATTTTGTTTATCTTACAATTGGCCTTGATAGATGTTGTAAGAAAGCTTGGGAGATGTGTGCAGAGATTAACTTAAAGCGCAAAATGTATGCAGAAGCTGCTACTGCTTTCAAATACTGCTGGCAATTATGTGATCAACAGGACCTGGAAGCTGGATACAATTATGCATACTGCTCTATGAAAGCTAAAGATTACGACACAGCCTTAATTATTTGCCGAGAAATATTAAATTGTCATCCTTCTTATAAAGATCTGAAAGAAAAAATTATGATTCCATCTTTCTTGAAAATTAAAAGCTAGAAGAAAATAAATTTGTTCAATAAATTATAGATTAATTAATCATTTATTTTTTTTTTTTAACTTGAAATTGAAGATATTTTTTTTAATGATTAAAAATCATCATTTCTCAACAATTCTGATTATTGATTGATACCGATAGAATATGCAAGAAGAAATAGATGTGAATCAATTTATCAGCAATTTTTTTTATAAATTAACAAAAATGGATTGAAAATATATATAAAGGAGACGGAAAAAAGTGTAAACCACGGAAAAAAGTGTAAACTTTAATTTTTTCTCCTCATCTGATTAAAATTACTTAACGCTAATTTTTTTACAACTTCTTAACACTTTGATAAATAATATATTGGATTTTCATCGAGTTTCATAAAGTATTTATAGCAAAACCATGATATTATATGTTTCTGATAAAAACGGTTTAAGGTTAAATAATTGTAGAAAACGATAGTTTAATATTTGAGAAAGATGAGGATTATTCATGACGAAATTCAGTGAAAATGGAATATATTATTCATCAAAGTTTTGAGAAGCTATAAAAAAATTGGTGTTTAAAAATTTTAACCAGATATGGAGAAAAAGTTAAAGTTTACACTTTTTTCCGAAGTTTACACATATTTCTATACCCTTTAAAAATAGATTTATTTAGAAAATCATACAATTGATACAATAATTGGAGTAAATCCTACTTTTCCTTCAACACAAGAGTGCCTTAGAAGCATTTTGAACTTTCCGCAAATGCCGAATGACAACATAAAGATATATCTCGACCTTCCTTCTTTTTCGCATTTATCGAGAGTTTCTTCCCACATTATTCCCGACTTTGCAGGATTCTGGCACATCAAATCAAGAGAGCATTCAGATATGAGATCACTTCCAAAGTCAGCAACGAGTCTATAAGGTTTATACTGTGTCAGTTCGACGACAGAAATATTAACATTATCATCATCAGCTTTAGAATCATCATCTTTACTTTCACTTTCTTCATCATTTTTATTTTGATAGTCACTTTCGAGAACCCATGAAATTTTTGCCATGATTTGTCTCGATTCAACGATATCAAATAAGTTTTCATCAATTTGAACTGATTCAGATAATAGGATACCTCTTCGTGTTGAAGAAACTTTCCAATTAAATCTCCACTTATTTTCAAGTCTTTGCATAATTGATACTTCTTTTGCCACTCTTAGTCTTTCATCTGAATTTAACGACCTTCCGATTATTTCTTCTTTCACCTTGGTTAAGCTGATAACTCTTTCTCTGGAAGCATCAGAGCCATCTGTTTTAAGTTCTGATCTTTTATATGTTGCAATTGTTAGAATAGATTCATTAGATCCAATGATTCCTCTTTCATCTTCTTTATCAATTACAGCATGGAACTGAAATGCCGAATCAGCAAAGTTGAAGATTTCGTAACCAACATAAATGTTATTGGCAAGATTGAAAAATTCTTGATCATTATGTGGCTGTGGATTATTTTTCATTAGAAATACTCTGTTTAGTTTAAGGGATTCTTTTGCTTCGAAAGTTTGCTTGATTGTTTGACTACAGTAATAATCGCTATTATCATATATTGATTTGACGTTCAGACTAAAGTAAGTTTCATCAATTCGTGCTATAACTCTACAGTTGACTGTTGCTTTTCCTCCGGGAGGAATTGGTAAAAATTTCCAATTTTGTCCAACATTTCCAGTATTTGCTAAAAGTTCTGAATTAGTATCTGGGAAAATGACAAGTTTATAATTTGAATTAAAATCTCCGCCAAGTTGGAAATTTTCATCTGAAACGAAAGTCATCATATGTGGCTGAAGTAATTCTATTATTAATTGTGTAATTGGAACTGTTCCTGTGTTTATTACCCATAAAGAAAAGTCATATGCTTCGCCTTCATAAAGACTGAGCGAAGATGTCAAAGGGAGGTTTGATTTTATACAAAATGATGGAACTTTTTCAACGGCTTCAACTGTAATTTTTCTTGGTAATGAAAGTAATTGTTTCATATTAAAGAATAAAAATTCAAATCCTTTAATTTCATAAGAACCTGGATTTCGTGGAGTGAAATAGCTGTTTATTTCGCTTACTGTTCCCGGTGGAAGAAATTGAGAAGATACAATTGCATTGAAAGAACTATCGTCAATTAAAGTTCTCGCTTCATCAAGTTGTAATGTAACTGCATATGGATTTTTAATTTTATATTTGATAATAATAGTCGAGCCAACTGCCGCTGTTATTGCTGTAGTAAGATCCTGATGCTTTTTGGGAAGATATGAAAATAAGAAGCTACTTGTTGATCCATTTTCTGCTTTTTTAAGGATTTTAACTTGCGGATCGTCGTAAATTATGTCAACAATTTCAACTGGAAGCTCTAATTGTTCTTCTTCTTCATTTCTAACGCCATCAAGAGCATCATCAGCAAATGCATCAATTGGAATATTTTCGTCTTCTCCCTGTTTATTATCAGTGTTTTCGGTATTTTCAGCATTATCGTTCTTTTCGGTTTTGTTTTGTTCTTCTTTTTTACTCAATTCATATAAATCTGGAACTTCTTTGCTTGCTGATTTGGATAAAAAGGAAAGTTTGCTACTCTCTATACTAGCTGTACTCATTAAAGCACTTCCAACTCCAAAATCAGTTGGCCTACATTCGCATCGTTTTAATTCATGAAGTAAAAGTTCTTGTTGTTGGAAATCAAGGCATGACCCAACTGTGCAAAATATTTTTGATATAAAGCGCGAAAAAACGTCTTTTGGAACATTTTGTCTGTGTTCAAGAAGATCGATAATCATTGGGAAGCAAAGATCACGGCCTTGGATAATGCTTGCTGATGTTATATCTTCAAGAATGAGATTTAAGGCAAAAATAATGAAAAGACTTGATGCATCTTTACTATAAACGTGAGCAAATTGATCAGCAATCACAGCAGCTTTTCGATTCAATCCAAGATTTTTAAGGCAGTTAAGAAGATCCCATGAACGTGAAAGAACACCTGAAGAAGTTGAATATCGAGTAATGTATTCAACAAGAGGATTGATTAGAGATTTGGAATATGAACTAATTCTATCATTTCCACTTCCTGAATTACTTCCTTCATCAGACTTTGAATCATTGTTTGGATCAATATTAATGAAACTTTTGAGAAGGTTTTTACTTGTACTTTTTGACTTATTTTGATCAAATCGAAGTTCTTTTTCTGACTCTAAAAGATTTCCCATTTCATTATCTTTACTTGATTTTGCGTTTGAAATGATGATTTTAATACTTGAATCAATGCATTTATCATATAGTTTAGCGTTATGATAATTGGCAGCGGAAGCCATATAAAACACTAGTGCTGGAGGAGTTAAATTATTCTCAAATTGTAATTGATTAATGTATCGAAATGGCGACGATGATGGTGCTGGAACAAAATGATGTTCTGTAATTACTCCTGGTTTAAGTTCTTCATATGATGCAAGCAATTCATAAAAAGAACCAAAAAAGGCTGGTTGCTGCTTCGCTTCAATATTACTTAAAGCTGCTTTGATTTGTGCTATCAAACCAGCATCATTCTGAGTTATTGCAGCAAAATCAGCTCTAACTTTTTGTTCACGTAAAACCTTTGGTGTAAGGTCTGATTTGTTTAAACCATTTTCAAGTAGATTAATTGCGCATTCGCATATAATTGACGATAAGAAGTTTAATATATAATAATATGATTCAATTTCCGTAAGTTGGTGATTACAAAGGCAAGTTGGTGTTGCAGGTGCAAAGTTGTCAATTTTTTCTGGGGAATCGTAAATAATAAATGCTTTTTGACCAGGAGGTATTGATGGAAATGAATTGAAAGAATCTTCGAGATTTATGATGCTTTTGTTAACTGAATAATCAATAAATGAAACAATTGAATAATTCCTTAAAAAGAAATTGTATTTTTCTTTATCAAGTACGTCGATATAATTAATCAAGTCAGAAAATGTTTCACAAAAAAGAGGATGAACCCTTATAGTATTTGGTGGATCAATATTGTAATTTTTGGTTGTATTAATGATTTTTTCAGCCTTTTTACAATTTATTTCGAATGTTTCCCTACATAAGTATCTCATTAAGGAAAGGCATTCAGGCGAGACATCAGCTGCGGGAACAACAAGAAGAGGAATAGCTAAATGAATATCTTGAAGTGTTTGCATTATTTTATATTTAAAAAGACGATCATATAACGTAAAATAATTTAGCCATAACTGGTTGTTATAATTATATTAAAATTTTAATCGTTATAAAAATAATAAACTATTCATTGAAATGATCTCTCCTGGAGAGCGTTTCGATGCTTTTTCTTCAAATAGACTCATTAAAAAAGAAGATGATGCGCCAATGCTTGGAAATAATCCAAAATTTATTTTATCACCAAACAAATATTCTTTATTTGTTTTTATTCATCAATTAAATCGTTCAATAACAAATATCCCATGGCTATTTTGGATTCCTACGGTTATTACATTTATTCAATTTGAAGCTTCTGTTTTTGCACCATTAAATTATCATCATTGGGAATCTATTCCGCAAATGATAGACGTTATGCACATTCTTGAAATTATTCTTCGTTATGTTCCTCAATCTTCCTCACAAATTGTTATAAATATTTTGTTTACAATATATTCAATTTTAATTGTTGCTCATTTTTTATTATTTTTAACGATTATCTCTTTAATTAGGCACAAAAAAGATGCAAGCATTTTTATCAAAATATTTTTTATTTATAGTTATTTTATTTTGCCTTTTTTGCGTTCATCAATGATATGTGTTATATCCGAAGAAGTAACTCAAATTGTAAGAAAATCTAGTTTTGGTTCCTTTTTTCTATCATTATTTGCATTAATCATTTTACTTGCTCATGTTTTTATGATTGGATTTGTTCAATTTTCTATGGGTTCGTCACCAAGTCCAAATCTCATTAATCCATTAGCAATATGGGGGCCATGCGCTTGGAGATCCGTTCTTTTTGAATTGTATATCAGCTGTTTAATTATTTTTCTAGAATTTACTCGTTCAATCAAAAATCAAAAACTTTTTGGCATTTTGTGTATCATTGTAATGGCAATTAGTATTCCACATGCAGTATATCAAAGTATGCGAACATATTTTATTTCATATGATGCTTATGAGTATATTAATGGGCTTTTATGGTCAATGATTGCTTTTGGTATATTTCATCTGATTCAATGTTTTAGTCCATCCACAATTCCTTTTTGGGCCTTGCTCTTTGTTTGGCTTATTTTACCAATAATAATATTTTTTGTTTTGAAAATTATTACTGAATATCGTTTGAAAAAAGTTCGAAAGCAGCTTGATTTATGCGGCACAATGGCTGTTCCTATTGATCCTAAAAGGGATCAAGAAGATTTTCCCAATGAAGTTCCTCTTAATTCATCTGTTTTTGACACTCTCAAAATCAAAACTACCAGGCAAGCAATTTTTGTAGCACGTGCTGCCTGTTTAATTTCACATAGCACTTTTGCGGATCTTTCACTTATCCGTTATTTTATAGAGCGCTTTCCAAATGGCTTATTTTATTTTCTTCATTTAGTTTTCTTATCACATGGGCTCAATCAAACACAATTTCAATATGTTGAAAAATTAATCAACATATATCTCGACTCACAAAAGAAGAAGATTGGAATATTGGAGCTTTGTGTTTTCTTCCAGATCATCACATCAATTCAAGAATCTTCTAATGATATTCCACAAGCACTTGTTCGTGAGTTAGGCAAACAAAAACTTCAAGCAATGAAGTGTCAGCAACTTCTTTCCAAGTTTTGGACTTCGAGTTGTAAAGGAGATATTACACAAATGAGTCGAAATGCATTTGCATTGAACAAACACGTAAATGATCTTAACAACAGCTGGAAGCACCTTGTAATGCGATATCCTTATTCGCTACCAATTGTTAACGCTTATGTTGAATATCTTTTGACAACAGGAGCCCAACATCGGTTAGCTGATATTATCATATCAAATCGACCACAAGTGAGTGAGGCATCAAGCTCATCATCATCAGATCCCGACATGAATGTTTCTATTTTACACCAGGCAATTGAAGATGCTGTTGATAGAAGGCCGATTATCTCGATAAATAAATTAATTGCATCATTGGTAATTTCTATCTCAATAGCCATAATTTTCTTCCTTATGCCAGTTATTGTATCTTTCGTTTTAGTGAATAAATACTCAAATTATAATGATTTTGTCCAGCAATCAGTTAATTTCGAATCCACTTTTTCAAGCATCCCTAATTATTTCGATGATGTCACTTTTTTGAGTAATGAATCAACTCATTTTGATGATATGGTTGACGATGACGAAGATATAAATGTTACCAGCCCAAAAGAATTGGAGGCACGAATTTTATTGATAAAGAAAACAGAAGGACTTGCTAATTCATTAAATCTTCTATTGAGAAAGATGCCAAAGCAAATTCTGAAGAATTCATCTGAAACTGTTCATATTGTTTACTTACACTTTGATTTATATAATGCTGAAAAAGAGAGTAGTTATATCAATACTTTAAGATTAGCTTCATATTTCACCCAATGTCTTCCATTTGTTCCAATTGATGATCCTTGTGTATCGCTAGTTATGAGAAACATGCTTGTTACTATAGAAATGATGGAAGAAACAACAATTCAAGCAATATTAAATATTGAAAAAACGGTCAACTTTTATGTCAAGATTTCGCCAATCTTTTATGTATTAAACTGGGCATTATTAATCATTGTAATGGTTCCTCTCATCTATTTTTCGATCAAAGCATTGAAAGATGAAATTACATATTTACTCTCAATTTATTTGACCATTCCAAGGTCAACATTGATCCGCTTTTCAGAAAAGCGAACTGGCGGCTCATTGACGGGTGTAAATCCGCAGGAAGCTCCCAATGGATCCTTGCTTATGCCATCCTCTTTTGGCAATCTTCAAGCAACGGGAATGGACAACAATGGCGTGCCACTTGCGTCTGGAATAGAAGTTGACGGGAACAAGAATGACGGGAATGAAAACGACACGAATGTAGCCGATGCATTCAAAATGTTAGTGAACGATCATTCCAATGTCAATTATTCAGTACTTCCGAAATATTTTGTATTGAAAACGATGATCATTTTCTGCTTCCTAGTTGCCATGATAGCGATACTTTCAACTGTCACCTGCGCCTTGTTTGTCTCTTTTTCAAAGTCGCTCATACGATGCTTGTATACACAAAAAGTTGTGGCCGATAGATCTGTCGGCGCTTCAATCATCATGCACGGCATCACTTCACTAGGCGAAGATTTTTCGCCGCGAAGGATCAGCGAAGCTATCAACAAGACCGGCAAGTTGCACACTGCGATTCTCTTCAAGGACTCGAACTACAATCTCTCCAACTCGGCCCTGAATCAGGACGCGCTGACCAAGCTACAGTCTGGCGAAAGGTGCGGCGACAAGTCGAACAGTTCATGTCTATCGTTGGTGTCACTTTTTGACATTTTTGCCACTCAAGCGATAAGCATATCAAATGACTTCGCAACTTCATCTGATCGGTTCACTAACCGCTCGATTGACTATTTCAATGATTTACGAATAATTTTCAATAACGAACTTTTTCCACTTTTGTACGAGACACAGCAACTCGTCTACGATTTCACGCACGACGAGATCGCCGATTTTCGAGTCGACATTGTGATTATCATCATTGTTGGCTGTGTCACTTTTGTTATCGTCCTGATGGTCTTTATGCTCCCCACTTTTCGAGAGATAAACATGACAATCGAGTCCGTCAAACTGCCCCTCAAGCACATCTCGCCGCTCGACGTGGCGGACTTCCAGAAGATCCTCATGTATCTCCAAGGCGAGTGCGACTTCAAGCGAGGAGGAAACAACGAGAATGGCAGCGAGTCGAGCGACTCAAACTCAGTTTTGAATGCAATGTTGTCTCCTTTTGCAATCTTCGAGAACGACTTGTCTCTCCTCTTTGCGAACAACTCGTTTTACAGTCTTCTTGGAACGTCGAGAGAGTCGTCTATTGGACTTCCTCTTGCTGATATATTTTCAATTGTTCTTCCGTTTAGAAACGATGAAAATCATCCGTTTAACACTCTTTTAAATTCTATCTCTAAAATGCAGCAAGGTGAAAAAATTGACCATGAAGTGGAGGTTAATACTGAACTCGAATTTCAAGATATAAAATCATCACCTATAAAAATTCGACTGGCTCCTATTTATAAGGATGATCAACAGAATGAAAAAGAGAAAAAGTTCCATTTCGACGTTAGTTCTAAAATGATAGTCAAGCCATCATCTTATGTTATTTTTATTGATGATTTGTCAATTAAAAAAGAACTTGAGCAAAAAATTAAATTTGAAGAAGAATCTTCTCAAAAATTGATTTCTTCAAGTATTCCAAGATCGCTATCGTCTCTCATACAAAAAGGTGATACATATGAACCAAGAAAATTTGAAAATATTCCAATTGCAATGTTCTCAATTAAATTCAATTCACATGAAGATGAATTTGAAGATGAATCACTGTTCGCTTGCAATCTCTTTGTGAGAACTGCTAATGATATTAATCACAATTTCAGCAGATCAGTCATTAAATTGATTCATGACCCTCCACATTGGTTTTACATATCTAATTTTGCCGCTTCAAATAGCAGAATAAGTGCATATAGTAGTAATGAAGTAAATTTGAATAATGTTGAGCAACTTGATTCAAAAAGTTCATCTGATTTATTGAGAGAATTGACTATCGAATTATCTGATCTTCTTCATTTTGCTATCTCAGTTATTGATGTGTTTAATGCTAGTTCTAATAAAGATTATTCATTAAGAGTTGTAGTTCACGTGGGGCAACTTTCTATTGTTCCTTTAATGCTTGATCTTCCAATGATCGAGGCTTTAGGAACGGGTTATCAAAAGCTTAGAAATATGTCGTTTACATCAAAAACTGGTTGTGTATTTTGTACATCTGAAGTTGTAGAATTGCTCAAAAATGAAAACATATTTAAGTTTTCGCAATCATTGGAAACTGGTGGTGATCCTTTGTTCTTGGTTAAAATTGAAAATGATCATACGATTTCAACTGATGATCAATTCTGAATTTATTTTTTTTTTTTTTTATCCTTTGTGATTTATTTTATATTGTTTTATTAAATATGTTTGGTATATTAATTAATATGTTTATTTGTTTTGTTTTGTTTTTCATATCTGTGTCCTAAAATATTATAAAATAACGCAAAAACAAAAAAGCTTAAATCATGATCATTTACAACAAATATGAATTATACATAATAAAAATAAATAAAAGAGAGATAAAATTTTATAGCCTTAATTTATAATTTTAATACATTAATTTAAAGGTTTGATGCAATGGTCCTTACAATTTCTTCACATTCTTGTGCATTCATGATTTTTGGAACTGGATAAAGTGGGTTTGCCTCTGAAAGAGCACGGCTCACAATTGTTTTTATGTCTTTTTCTTTGATGCAATCGAATTGTGTTGGAATGTTCATTCTTGTATTCATTGCTTTAATTTCATTAATGAATGCTTTGGCTTTAACTTCATCTGATTCTGATTTATCTTCTAATTCGGCAATATCTGATAATTTAGCTAATTGATGATAGCAAGAATCCCCAAAGTATTCAAGTATATATGGAAGAATAACAGCATTTGCAAGTCCATGAGGTACATTATATAAGCCACCAAGTGCATGGGCAATGGCGTGAACATAACCAACAAAAGCGTGTGTAAATGCTAAACCTGCGTGGAAAGAAGCTTTAAGCATTTTCATTCTTGCATCAATATCTTGACCATTTTGATAAGCTCTTTCAAGATTTTGAAAGATCAATTTTACAGCAATTTCAGCATCTTGAATTGTTTCCTTAACATTAGATCGTCCAATATAAGCTTCGACTGCATGAGTCAATGCATCCATTCCTGTTGTTGAAGTGATTTGTTTTGGTAAAGATAATGTTAAGCATGGATCAAGAACTGCATATGAAGGGCGAAGGACAGGATCCATAATTGAAAATTTATGATGAGTTTTAGGATCAACAACAACTGCTGCTATTGTTGTTTCAGAGCCTGTTCCAGCCGTTGTTGGAACTGCGAAAAATGGAGGCAATTTTACCAAAACACGAAGAACTCCAGCAAACCATGTAACTGGGGTTCTTGGTCTGGCAATTCTGCAAGCAGCAACTTTGGCTGTATCCATTGCAGAACCGCCACCAACTGATATGAAAGCATCACATCCATTTTGAATGTACATGTTTCTTGCATCTTCAATGTTCTTAATGATTGGATTTGGCTGTACATCATCAAAGAAAGCGTATTGAAGTCCAACTTCTTCAAGTTTTTTCATTAAAGGATCGCAGAGATGTAATTTTGAGATTCCTTTATCTGTAACAATTAAAGGTTTTTTAATTCCCTTTGATTTAATATATTCTGGAAGTTTGAGAATTGAATCAGCTCCTTCAATTGTTTTAGGAGGAGTCCAATTGAAAACCTTCATGAATAGCCAGAAAATCACCTGAAAAATCCTGCAATATATGTTGTAAATAAATCTGAAAATGTTCATTTGGAGTTAATGAAAAATGAAGAGATGAAGATACGATTATTTTTTTCATAATATTTGTGGGAATAAAATCATTTGAATGCATAAATTGAGAAGAGCGGAGTTTGATTTCAATGGTATTGAAAATTTCAATATTATATGGAAATATCTGATAGAACATTTCACCGACTCGCAAAATTGAATTATTACTAATAAGAATTGTTTTTTGATGGTAATAAGTACAATTCTTTTAAAATTTCATTAAAAAATTAAAAAAAATATTTCAAATAATTTTTTTTAAAGTTTCAGCTTTCATATCCACAGATTCCCTATAAATAGCACATGTAAATACTAAATATTCATACGTTGGACAAAACTATGAGAAGGGGATAATATGATTTCAAAATTAATTCTTTTTTTTTCAGGTTTTCTGTTTTGAATTTTTGATTTATTTCAAAAATTGAATTGATAAGTCTTCAATTCTTGACCATCTTATCACAATTTTTTTCAATTATAATGTATATTTTTTATTTTTTTCTTTTTCTTTTTTAAGATATATTCATTTTTTTAGAATTGCTTTCATCTATTTAGAATTTTCTCATTAATTAATATTTAAATATGTAATTGAATTATCTGAATTATATAATCAGCATAACTTTATTAATTATACTGCAATTCTAAATATATAAAATATATATTTTTATACTATTAGATATAAATATATAACAAATGTCTATAAAACATTATTTAATGGTGAAATATTATTTATTCTGTAAAATATTTAAGTTTTTTTATATTGATTTTTTCAATGTTATCTTAATTCCTTTGGATAATTGTGGTATTTGATAAAATGATAGGAAAATAGGTTAAAAACTATAAATCGCTCTATATTCATCATATTAGCATATATTTAGAAAAAAACTAGGCTTTAAATAGGTGGACATTTTGATGTCAAAATGTCCAGATCAATTAATATTTTAAAGTCCACGTGTCCAGTTATTGGACATATGTCCACTTTCTCAAAATAAAAAAATTTTAAAATTTTTCTGAGCTATGTCGATCAAAAAAGGTCAAATAATTGCTTTTTTTTTTTTTTTTTTTTTTTAGTTTGCGAAATCAACCAAAAATGAAATTGATATTGCAAACTAAAAAAAAAAAAAAAAAAAAAAAAAAAGCAATTATTTGACCTCGTTTGATCGACATAGCTCAAATTTTTTAGATCACATTTCATTCATTGAGAAATTTGAAATGTCCATTAGAATGTCCACCATAGAAAAAGTTGATGTAATTGAGAAGAATCCGTTATTTCAAAAAATCTAAAATGTCCTAATCAATCAAGATGCCATTTTATTATCACAGAAAAAGTTAAGCTGTCGAAAAAAGTGGCATGTCCACAATGACCATTTAAAGCCTAGGAAAAAAATAACATATATTTTAATGGCTTTAATAATATTAATAGTTGGACATTTTTTTGGGATTTGTAATTAAAAAATCCATGTCTTAACTACTAATTTTATTTTAAAATCGTATTAAATTGCGAAAAGCCATTGATTCTATAAATTTCAACCATATTGTTGATGGGTATATTTGGATATTATTTGAATAATTGTTTTTTAAATCCGAATTAATGCATAATTATGCAACATTTCTTAAGTTTTATTAATACTACATTAAGAAAAATTAGTAAAAATCAAAATTGAGAAAAAAATCATTTGAGAACCTATTCAAATTTGATAAAAGTAGAATAAAACATTTTTATCTACTCAATATTAATGTGTTTTAAAGATATATAGATAAAATAGCAATAGTATTTGATATTAAATATTATATTTGTGTTTATAAAATTCAAATCCAATATTGTATTGTCTTTCTCATTTGTATAAGGGAAATATTATTATGAAAATGTTTATTACCAATACTACATATCACATAGCAAGTGTTGAGAGAGGCCTAGCAAATCATTTGAGGGGTCGAGTTGAGACTCTGCTGGCCGTAAGAATCAATAAAAATAATGTAACCTAAAAAGATTATTATCAAATGAAAATCCTGGTCCTTTAACAAAGACAACAAATTTGTTTCTATTTGACCATCACTGAAATTATTTAATAGTCAGAAAGAAAAATTTGCTAGTATTGGAAACTTTTCCTAATGTTATTTACAACAATTATTCAACCACTCGAATTTTGTCTCATTCCATCTTCTATTGATTTAATAAAACTCAAAAACGGTTTTATCTTCTCATTTATCATTCATTAATGGAATTGTTGTCGATATCATTTTTTGTAATATTATCGAAGTGATCAACCGAAGCAGAAATAATTATTGTTTATATATTTAAATATGTTAAAAACAGTCAAGTCCACAATATTTTCATTAATTTGAACGAGTTGTAAAAAATGTCATTAATGAAGAATGCTTTTAGTTTAAGTTATAGAAGAATCAGTTTATGGTTGAATAAGAAACTCTTAAAAGTATCATGATTGATTGTCACAAATCTTGTGAGATTAAGAAAATAAAATGAATGATTTTATTCTGCTTAATGAATGCAAAAAAAAAAAAAAAAAAAAAAAAAAAAAAACTAAAATTGTTCCAAATATTTCATTTTTATTTTAATTGAAATTGCATCCATTTTTGATTTATCAATAATAAAAGTTGATGTTCTCTTTAATTTGCTTGCTTCCTTGTCTTAAAACGCCATTTGACAATTTGACGTCTTTATTGAAGATTTGATTTATGTTCTTTTTCTGTGCATCAGTGAAAAAAACAATAAATCAAAAGTTGCATTGTAAACAAATTGAATTTATAATTAGAAAAAAATTTTTTGCACAGATGAAGTTTGTCCAGCGGACTTGGTGGTGCATATTTCCAAACAAACAGAAAATTAAATGATGAATCAAATAATTTGTGTATTTAATTTAGTTCTGATTGATATGAATGTAATCTCATCATTCGTATCCTTTATGATATTTATTCAGATTTAATTTAAAAAAAAAGAAAAGATTTTAAAAAGATCATTATTAAACTTGTTTCCAATCAGGAAGATTGAATTTAACATTCCTAACTAGATAGTTCTTCGTCAAGCCTCGTTTTTAAAAGGCTGTTTATTTTCATCATAAATAATAGAGAGATTAGGCTCATCTTTAATGTCATAAATCTTCATAAGATGGAGTGTTTGTAAAGACGAAAGTAGTCAATAATCTGTCGTTTGTATCTTCGTCAATATTCTTTAAAAAGTTCATTTAAACTCTGCATTGGTGTGTTTTTGAAGTGATTTTCAAGAATAGATTTTCTTTGTCATGCATGATTGCGTCCTTTGAAGCTGAGGTGATTCTACTTTTGATGGTTTCGG
Source organism: Tritrichomonas musculus (assembly GCA_039105265.1). Lineage (NCBI taxonomy): Eukaryota > Parabasalia > Tritrichomonadida > Tritrichomonadidae > Tritrichomonas > Tritrichomonas musculus. The sequence continues at coordinate 132,661 of JAPFFF010000004.1, forward strand.
CATTTCAATTGTTTTCTGGAATAACCATATTAAATATTGCCTGCAGAAATAATTAGAGTTAGATGTCCTTGAGCCAAAATTAGTTATATATCAAATATTTTTCTAATGACAATTTTCAGGTATTTCAAATTTATTTTAACTTGTACATGCAAGAAACCCTGGCGATCAAACAACAAAAGAAAACTTGAACTATCTGATGGTAACTTTTAGTTGCTTTTTTATGTTTGTTGCAATAAATCGCTCTAAAATTGTAAGCGATAAGATCAATAAATTATGATTCACTTATACATATCAACGTTATATATGTGTCTTATACAAACAGCATTGTAAATTGATCCCAATTATTAAAGCACATTAAACTGAAGTCATTGAGCATATTTATTGAATTATTGAGCAGATTCAAAATCAATTCATTCATTGAAAATCGGTATTCTTCTTTGATTATAGTGAAATCTTTTAGATATCTTTTCAAATTGTCCTTCTGGTTCATTTTTTTTTTCTATGTTGAGAATCTACAAATCAAGGTAATATAAATTGAAACAACAATCTAAATTGATGCAATTTTCTTCTTCTTTTTTGGAACTCACAATTATTCAACCTGTAAAAGCAACAGATTTTTTTCTTCCATTTTTCTGAAGTCTGATTATTTTAAACTCATTATTTTTGATGATAATGTAAAAGCGTCAGTCTTGAATTTATTCAAGAATGGTAAAGCATCTGGATGTGAAAATTGGAAATAATTTTTGAATTCAAAAAATTTATAAATTTTTCATCAAATGCATTCTAAATTGTAATGATAATGAGAAAAAAAAAATGTGAGTAAAAGTGACATGCATAAAATAAGAGATTTAGAATGATTTATGTCAATATTTTCTGTATTCAAATTCCTGACTAATTCTTAACGTCATTTTACTGTGAAGATTTTTGTTGATAGGTTGAATATAGTTCTACATGATGAATTCAAGTCAACTTTATAATTTTCCAAATTTATTAACTTCATTAACTGTGACTCTTTTTTGTTGATAAATTGATTAATGTTCTATTTATTGTATTCAATGCACAACACCGATTATTTGAATTCAATTCAACATTATATTTCATATAAAGTGCCCCCCAAAAAATAGGGGTCTCATTCAATAAAATAGGGGTCGACGATCAAGTTAAGAAAAAATTGAATATTTTTTCAGAAAATATAATTTTAAGAAAAAAATTTTTTTTCAAATATTTTTTTCTCAAAATAAATTTTTATTATTTTCCCTTGAAATTAATTATTTTTTGAATCGACCCCCTATTTTTTGAATCGACCCCCCTTTATTTCTCTCACTTTAATTGCGAATATTTATTTAGGCTTGTTTCAGATGTGAGTCAGAAATATTTGTTGTTGTGAATTCGTCAATAAAGTAATATGAACGATTGGGCATCTTTATTGAAATATTGGCTGTCATATATCTCTATTTATGTAGTTGAATTGATTATCTAAATCATTGTTGATTTTATGATCATTTGAACTTTTTGGAATCATCAAAAGAAAAAAGTTTTATTAAAATTAACTAATAAAGATCAATCTGAATTACTTAATTGATTAATTTCCATATGAGTTTATTTTGTATTCAGGAGATTTATTCATAAAAATGACCATGACAAAACTGCAAAAGTAATGTCATGATCTTTCTTAAAATTATTGGATAAAAACGTAGCCTACAGTGCTCCAATGTTTTTCAAAGGATAAAAAAAAAAATCGAAAATATTTAATGAAGACTCAATTGAGATTCCATCTTTCTTGAAAATTAAAAGCTAGAAGAAAATAAATATGTTTTGATTTTATTCCAGATTTGAAATAAGAGGAACATTAATATATCACTGATATGGTGTCCCAGTTTTATTAACTAATTCTTAAGTTTTTCGAAATAGTTTATTATCAAGATAAGAATCTTCAGCAATAATTACTGTATAAAACTGCCAAATGTTCTGAAATTTGAATACCTTTTCAATTTATCCTCAATTTATTTAAAAAAATCGTCCAAAATGATCAAAGAAACTCTTAAAATATTTTTTACTATTATAATATTCATTAGAGATGAGTAATGTTGTAATGATATCATTTTGAGTTTATAAAAAGAAATTCAAATATTTATTATGAATATGTTAATTTTTTTTCACAAGTAGTATTGTCAATATCAATTTGATATTGAATTTAAATCACTGACAAAATAATATTTATTTTATCCTTTGTTTTAAATTTGACAGTATAATTGTTTTCTATTTGATAGTTGTAATAGTGTAATAGTGTTGGTATCTTAGATGATTATAATTGTTTTCTATTTGATATATCCAACACTATTACAACTATAGCATAAATGCATACAACTGCCAAAAATCTGAAAATAATTTGACTAGTAAATCATTAAATTAACGAAATGAAACAATTTTTCATATTTTTGAAAAAATTGTATACCGTAAGAATTTGGATTGAAAGAGAAAGTTATGGGGTTTTAAATTGAAAATTGAATTTATCGAATTTCCTTTGTTTTTGATGAAAAATATTTTCTCATAAAAATCATTATAAACCATTGAATTTTTGGTTTTTGGGTTAATTTCGGGATTAAAAATGTTTGATAATATCTCAAAACGTACCGTTAGAAAAATTAATATTTTATTAAATATATTGATCAAATATATCATTAATAATAAATAAATATTCCATATATGTAAGTAGTCGGAGGTCAAATAGTTTCCTACGTTCTTTTTTTGTTTTTGTTTTATTTTTACTATACAGTTTTTTATATTGCATTATAAAAAATAATTATTTTAAAAAGTTTATCATCGGAATAGAATTGTATAAAAAAAAAAAAACACTAAAACCGTTCCGATTATATTTTGTTATTCTCAATTTTTTAATTCTATTTTTTAGGAAATATGAGTATAGATGAAAAATAATGGTTCTTGCTTGATATGTTTATAAAGCTTAATGTTAAAAATTAATTAATTTTTTTCTCAAAATGTAAATAAAGAATTGTTTTTTTCTTCATTTTTTTTTAATTAATGATGATACTACTTAATCAAGAATACCGAATAATTCAACACCCATTAAAAAGAGATGATAATCGCCATAGTGATTTGGACCAATCATTCGAAAGCGAATGCATTGAAAGTAACTAGCTTTATCCACAGCAAAAGAAGCAACTTTAAATGCTCCATTCAAGTGATTTCCTCTTTTAACACGATGAAGTTCTTTCCAAGCGCCATTATTTCCACCTTCAACTACCCAAGATTTTAGATGCCTCCATTGCTGGTCTTGATTATATGTCTTCAATGTATAATGAGTTAATTTGAGTTTATGATCAAGAAAATCAAACATAACGTAAGAATTTGGTTCGTTTGCAGAGCACCACATTCCTGTCCAGTCCTTTTGAACAATATGTGGAAGTACGTCAACATAGCTTGGGTTAAACGAATTTCCTGAAACATGAATAAGCCCTGCTTTAACAGGATTATCATGACATTGTGCTGTAAGGTAGCCAAATACTCCGTTCCATGGATCATTATTATATGTAATATCAAGACCATCTTCATCATTTCTTCTCATTTCAAATTCATTTGCATGAAAATCTTCGTCATCGAGTAATCCTGCTGAATGTCTTCGTGCAAGCTTTGAATTTGATGCTTCAAAAGGTTCAGCCCTATAATCATCAATTGTTGAAAAACGACGAGGAAGAGTAGATCTTCTAAATGACATTGTAAAGCTTTAAACTTGAAATTGAATTGATTTATTCATTATTTCATAATTCAATTACCATTATTACATTTACGGCATTATCTTATCAAAAATCAAAATTCATATTATTTTTCTGGTTAATATATAATATTAGTCATGTTTAAATATCCAATACTGATGAATCAAATAACATTTCCAAAATAGATATATTAAATATTAAGATGAAAAAAAATTTTAAAGAATATATATATCTTTCGAATATTAGATATCATTAATAATAGTGATATTAGTAAGAACCTCCATATTATCTAAGATATTTATGAAATAATTTTTTTTTATTATTATTTAAAAAAATAAAACTATATTTAGTAAAAGATATGCAAAATCTTCAAATTATGCTGTTGAAAATATTCAATTTCTTTTAAATTCGAAAGTATTTTCTAAAATTAGAAATTGAAAGTTTATTTATTATTATTTTGAACTCCATGGTATGCCAAAATGATTATTTTTTTTTGTTTAACTTGAATTGTTTATATCTGATTATATTGTATTTATTTAATTTGCGCAAATTAAGTGAGCAAGTTAAATAAAAAGCGTCAATAATATACAAAGAGTATCAATATATATATCTAATTGAGAATTAAGCAGCATTTATGATATTGTAAAAAAGTTCAATTATCACAGCAAATGAAATATTTAAATGTATATATGGTCATATAAAAATATCTCCCATAAATAATATATTGAATTTTCAATAATTATTCAATTCGAATCTATAGATTATTTTTTTAAAATGACTGATGATATTCCCACAATGATTTTTGATCTCGGAAGTTACAAGATCCGAGCAGGTCTTGCAACTGATGAAAGCCCGCGATTTATTATTCCTTCTGCATTTCCATCAGGAGCGCACGATTTTCCAATTGGCAAAGAAATACCACCAAGTTGCACTCCAAGCTTTGCAATAACTGACGGAGAAGTGGAAGATCAAGACCGAATTAATTTTTTGTTTGCATCTATATTCGACAATTTTTTCCCTTCTGACAAACCAGAACCAGTTGATCTTCGTATTGTTTTAACAAATCCCCCATATGCATCTAAAAAGCATATGTCATATATTGCACAAGCCACTTTTGAATTGCTTGATGCAGATTCATTAATTATGAAGCCTCCTGCTCTTTACTCTCTTATTCAATTTTCATTGCCTACTTGCATTTGTCTTGATGTTGGATATGATGTTACGCATATTGTTCCAATCCAACATAATTTTGTCTGTGCACCTGCAGTTATGAAATCGTTTGCTGCAGGATCTGCTCTTGATTTATTCACTTCTGCTGACCAATTTGGTGTTTATAATGTTAAAACGTGGCAAGAAATGGAGCAAGCAAGAAAGAAAAAGGAAGAGTTTGCATTTTCTTCATTAGATTTTGAAAAAGATTTAGATGATGAAAACCCATATCCAGTTACTTGTGGTGAATTGTTATTCAATCCAAGTTTATTTGAAGCTGCTACTCCTGAAGACAAAGAGCCAGATGAAAGAATTTCGACACTAATGGAAGAACCCTCTTTAGCCGAATTTATTAAGAAATCTATTGAAACCTGTGACCTTCAAAATAGAGGTACATTATGGAATAATATAATTATTTCAGGAGGATCTTCAAAGATGAAAGGTTTCAGAGAAAGGCTAAAAGCAGATTTGGAAGAAATTGCACCTTCTGAAGCAAAGGTTACTTTAAGGTTTCCAGAAGATCCTATATTAGCTCCTTGGCTAGGTGAAAAATTATCTATCAACTTCTCAAAGTCCGAACCTTGGCTAAACAGGTCAGAATATGAAGAAGACCCAGATGCCGTATTTCATAAATTTGTTCAATATGGACTTGCTGATCCAAATAAAACTGAAGAGAAAAAGTAAAAAATTATTTTCATGAATTTATTTGTTGTTTTACTTGATTAATAATACTAATTTAGTATTAAAATTTAATTAAATTATTCAAATGTATAACAGCACTTTGTCAATTTGCATTTATCGCATTTGAATATTAACAGAACTCACAAAAAAATAGTGATATGTGAAATAAAAAAAAAAAAATATGGATGATTTTGAACAAGTCTTTCCAACAGATCTATCATCAGTTGATCAGATTATTGTGTCAACAATACCATTTTTAGATGTGGAACAAATTTATAAAAAAGTGAACGAAAATAATTTAGACCAACCCCAATACTCTAGGAAATTTATAGAAGACCGAATAAATGCTCTTCTTTTTTCACCATTAGAGACCCATCATTTTTTAAACTCAAATATTTCATTTGGTAATTGTCCATTAACTGAAGAAGAAGAATTTATGATTATTTTTTTGGCTAAATTTCAAAATGATTCAAATGCTTCTTCATTATTAACAAAATACCGATATTTGTTCGGTTTTAATCATCCATTTTCATCATTGCTTGCTCAAATTGAGCAAAATTCATCATGCAGCTTTAATAAACAATCATCAATCGTTGAATCTTATGCTACAACATTTGCTCAACTTGAAAGGATATATGGTGTTAACGAATTTTCTCAAGATGAGCTTGTGTCTGAACAAATCACTGAAGACGATTTTAATTTTATTTCTAATTCTCTTAATTATATGAATGACAAATCAGTTCCTGAATACAAGGTTCAAATTGACACAAATGATCCTTCTTATCCTATAGATTCTATAGAATCCAACTTTTTTGATCTTACATTAATGAATGCAAAAATATTTGCATTTTTACAAGGAAAAGATATTTTTATACCATTTGTAAGTAAAAATTTTTTAATTGGTGATTCATCTTTATCAAGTGATGTTGATTTTAATTTGAAATCAATTGAAGAATATAAGCCTGTTGATGACAAATTAATTCTTGCTTTAATCATGCTCAAGAACGATTTGAATTTTTACATTGAAAACGTTGGATCTGAAATTATAATTATTGATGGATTTCAAATTTGGCCTGGAGAAACGACCAATCTCACAAATAATTCTATTATTGAAATGAGTGGTTGTGATTTTGTTTTTTGTATCAATCACTTATTTATAAGCAAGTTAAGAGAATTAACGCTCGCTATTGCTCATGATCATGAATCAAAATCAAATGATCACTCATCCATAAATGACAAAGAAACAAATGGAAAAGCCAATGAGTCATAATTGTTCGCATATTTATTTTCTGAATTTTAAAATTATTATTTTGCGGTTATCTTTTGTAATGTTTTTATAAATAAACTGGTGCATTTTTTATTTTATTATATTTTTATGAACATATAATTATATACTTCTGTTTTAAAATACTATTATTATTTCGAATATGATCTTTGTATAAAAATTCTGTTTTTTCAATATTTCAAATTATTGTTTTTAAACATTATTAACTATAACAACAATTAGAAATCAAGTATAAGCAAGCTTATTCAGCATCAGCTCTAATTGTTAGAAAAAAAAAAAACGTTTTTCGTTAATTATTTAACCAAAACGATTATATTTGTTCAATTGTATGTGGTGTTTCGAAATTTTAGCATCAATTTGTTTTGGATATGAAATTGTTAGAACATTAGCTACTACCTCATTTGATGCGCTACAAAGATTATTTTGTGGTGCTGTTATTGGTTTTATAGCAAATAGCTGGATTGTTTTTATTTTATCTTTTTTTTTCGGATTAACAGCATTTTGTGGTTTTTTATCAATTACGATAATGTTTATATCAACATTTTTAATGCGTAAATACAATGAAAAGAATAATAAGCATACATCTTTTATATTTCATCTCACTGATTTCCAGCTTTTTACATATATATTTTTTGGTATTATTTATTTTATATTTATGTATGCATCCCAATTTTATGGTTATACTAAATCAAAAGGTGCCGGATTCTCTGATATGCCTTTTCATCTCAATATTATCAATTCTTTTTCAGTTGGATGTAATAATAAGCGAGATAAAATGTTTAACATATTAACAGCATTTTATTCTGGTACACAACTTGTTTACCCTTTTATTCCAAATTTTCATGCAGCTCTTCTTATGGCTACTGGATTAACATCTGCTAGATATGCTATGTTAATACCTTCTGTTTTTATCGTTTTTTCACTAATCATTGCTCTTTATTCATTAATTTTTTATTTCACCAAATCCCATCTTGCATGTTTTATTGGTCTGATTATTTTTACAAATTTAGGTGGCTTAGGATGGACTCATGTATTTGATCCTCGTCATAGAGACGATCCAAGAAGAGATTGGATTCATGATTGGGGTAATGATCAAGAAGAATATTGGTTTCATCCTATCATGCACATCATTATCCCACAAAGATCAGCAATGTGGTCACTTCCACTCTGTGTTTGGACTATTTTATGTCTTGCAATAGGACTTGAAAATCATAATTATAAAATGTTTATTTTGGCTGGTTTAATAACAGGATTTATGCCACAAGTGCAAGTTCATAGTTTTGTTGCTATTGCTCAATATTCAATTGCATTATGCCTAATCACCTTTCCATATAAAAAGAAAAGCAAATGGAAACAATATATTATACTCTGGGCAGTATACGGTATTGTTGCCAACTCAATTGGCTTATTTCAACTTACTCCATTTTTTATCAGAACAACAAAAAATAAGGGATCATTTATTAATATTAATCCAATTTGGAGAATGAATCAAAAAAGAAATGTAAGATTTGCGCCAATCATCCTTTGGTGGAGAGGACTTGGTGTCTTTGCTGCAATTTCTCTTGTATTTGGTTGGGTTGTTTTAGATAAGTGGCAAATCACACTTTACTTACCTTCAATTATTGTATTTATAATAACAAATATTATTCGATATCAGCCATGGGAACTTGATAATACTAAATTGTTTTACGCTGCTTGGGTTCCAGTTGCATTGGCTGTTGTATCATATTATATTGAACATTTGATAACTCATCCAAAAACTCTTTTTGGCAAATTTTTAGGATCTTTACTAGCATTTTCATTAGTATTTGCTTCTTCTTATTCAGCCTATATGTCAACTGTACAATCAATGTTTTTCCCAACTACGATATTTGGTAAAGAAGAATATCAATTTGGCCTTTGGGTAGCAGAAAATACCCCTCCTAAAGCTGTCTTCTTGTTCTCTTTTGCTACTAATAATCCAATTGTTTCAATTGCTGGAAGGGAGGTGTTTATGGGTTTTGTCGGATGGGTTTTCAGTCATGGACTTGATGTTTCCAGAACTCAAGCTGAAAGTCAAATGTATCACAATCCAAATAATATTGATTTATTTAAGAAAAATAATGTTTCTTATGTAGCTACATGTGAATATTGTCAATATAAGAGATTTAATTATCAAAAAGCTCCTGATAATTGGAAAGTTGCTTTCAAAACAAACAAATTTGCTTTATATAGACTTGTTGCATAGTATTTTATATTATTTAATAGAAATTACATATTATTGTTTATCTAAATATAGTTAGTATAATTTGATGAATTTTTAAAAAAAGTTTAATTATTATTTGTATTAGAGATCGGAGAAAAAGGGATTTCCTTTTTGAAAATAAAGAATTATATTTATAAAACATATTTATTTTGATGTGTATAAGTTATATCTGAAAGCATACACTTTTTCGAAAAAAATTTGTTTTTTAAAAAAAAAGTGGCTAGAAGAGTCGAAACTAGCGAATTTGTAATAAATATGATTATAATTAAAATATTTTACTTAATAACAGATAATAAATTTAATCTATTAATTATGATATATTTAATGCGCTAGAAAACAAGATATTACTATAAAAAATGATGACTTTTGAATTCAAATACTGATCGTAATAGGCAAATTTTTAACCTTGGATAATTTTGTTAAAACTTTTCTATAAAAAGCATTTTATTAATCATTTATATCATAAAAAATATCATATATTTGATTTTTGATTGGTATAAATTGGAATTTATTGCCTAATAAAGTTGGACTTAGCTATTGTAAATAAAAAATGATATGTAATTTTTTGATCATTTGATGAAATGAAGCTCCAAAACATAAAATATCCTATTGGATATTGATAATCATCATTTGAAATTTATATTTTTTAAAAAATTAACAAAAATAAGTAAATCATATTTCTATTACGAAAAATGTAGCGCACCAAATTCAGTGAAATTTAGCCATCAGAAAATGCATATATAATAACGATGATTTTATCAATATTTCAAAAATTTGTTATGAATTTGGAGAGAAAAGAAAGATTTGAAATTGAGAGGAATTCATGTAAAGTTCTCAATTCTGATTTTAAAAAACATAAATTTCTCATTTAAAACAATAATTATGATAAATCTAATAGATTAAAAATCTTATTATATTTGTGCTTAATAAAAATTCAAACAATAAATATAAAATATTCAAAATCAATCGTTTTTCGAAATCAAAATTTTGAAAAAATAATAAACGGTTTAGTGTCTACAGTTCTAAGTGGCTTTTTTATAAAAAGGTTTATTTTTGAATATTTTTTTTTTTATAAAAAAAAAGCTTCTTTGCGAAAAGCTTTTGAGTGTGCAAAAAGTAAAATCATATCAATAAGTTTCGATCATTTCAAATAAAAAATTTAATAAAAATCATAAATTCCTTTCGAAATATAAATTGATAGAGAAAATTTAGTTAACAAGAATTTCCAAGAAATATTTAATATAAAAATATATTTTGATATTATTCAAATCATAAAGAATGATATTTTATGTATAAATTATAAAGTACTCGTAATCATTGCTTATGATCAAACTATATTCAAAATTTGAAGCATTCTAATGATATAGAAAATATCATTTGCTTCATTAAGCTGTGAGGCACTTTCCAATCTTGTTAAATGATGCTTTTGATGCAGACAGTTTAAATCGTGAATGAAAATAATAGTTTTGTCCTCAAAATGTAGTTTTTTCCACCAATTATAACGTTTTTTTTTTTTTTTTTTAATATGAATAAATAACGTATTCAAAAATCAAAATCAAATAATATATTTATAAGATCTTGTTTTTTTTAAAAGAAAATCTATATTAAAAAAAATGGTTCATATAAAAAAGACTTGGTGTTTTGAAAAAAGAAAATTATTTCGCAAAAAAAAGATCATTTTAAGAAGTATTTTTCATTTTAAAAAGAAAACAAATTTTTTAAACGAAAAAATTATTTCACAAAAAAATGTTTTTACAGACAAACCTTTTTCTTTTCGAAAAAAAATGGATTTTTAAAACATATGGATCTTAATGATATGTAAAAGTTTTGTAAATATGGAAATTCCTTTTTCGCCGATCTCTATTATTAATAAAACATCTTGAGTTAATAAAAAAAAAAGAGAGAGAGAGATGTAATTTTTTAATAAGCTTTCTTTTAAATAATAACAATATATTTTAAATGAATAACAACAATTGAAACTAATATAAATATAGCGAATAGAAAAATTATAAGATTTGTTGTGTTAATAACTCTCTATCAGATACACTTGGTGGAACAACACAAAACAGCGCAAATCCGATTACGGTTATAATAATGCCTGATAAAGGCACTGTTGCGTATCCGAATGTTGCGCCTTCTTCTCGAAAAACTTCATGACGTACATAAAACATCATCAAATTTGAACACATTACAACTCTTGAATATTCAACAGCTGATGTATGCAAAATGAGCCAAAAGCCGGCGTAATGATTAAATGCAGAAATGGCAACAAAAAATCCCATTGTCGTATATATTTGATTTGATGGAGACAAAAAAACAATTTTTTCTTTCTGTGATTGCAAAATAATAAAGTGGTATACCGATGTAATAATGAGACCCCAAACACCAGTTGCTTGGCAGAAAGAAGTTGCTGAAAGATGAACTGATGCTGATAATAATTGTGTCATTGTTAAATTAAGACATCTGAGAAAAAGCGAAAGTGCTGCAAAAATATAACCTGCTGTACCAGCTGGAATGCCCAATACTTCGTACTGTGTTCCAGGAGTTGGTTCACTAGCCCGGCCAACGACATTAGATGTTACTAAAATATAGCCAATTGTTTGAACAGAAACAGAGATAAAAGATAAGATATTAATCTGTTGTGGTAAAATGAAATAGGATATAACTGTCTGCAAAAGTGGAAGAAATCCAAAAAAGGATTCTATTTTTTCTCGTGGTGAGAGAAGTAAAGCTATTTTTGTTGAAGCATCACAACTTATATCGAGAAGAGTGAGAGTCAGAGCGCTTAATGGAGAAAGATCTTCGCTTTGATCTTCTTCTTTGTCGCGAAAAGTTTCGATTCGATAAGATTTAACAAATTTTTTCCAATAAGAAGCGATAATCATAGAAAAATACTGAAAGCTCTGAGAAATAAGTAATCGCGGTGGATTAAGTCTGTGTAAAGTAATTTTTATTTCTAACAAATCTAGAATAACACTTGAGACAACAAAAATAACTTGATAAATTGTAACATCAACTTCTTCCCATATTTGTTTTAGCTTTGTTTCTTCTGATGGCATTGGGAATTCAATAGATATATCATCCTTGTATTCATCATTATTCATTTATATATAGAGCAGAAACAATGAAAGTTGATTTAATGTTAAGAATCATTCAATTTTTAATGGCCTAAAATAGCATAACGAGTTTTAAATAATGGATATATATAAAGAGCAGCAAAGCAATGATGAATCGCAAACTGATAAGTACAAAATGCATACTGATGATGAAGATAATAAAATAAATCTAGTTAATATAGATTTTTGGCAAAATAAATTTAAATTAATAACACAAAAAGTAAATGAGCCGGAAATAAACATTTCCTCAGTTGAGCAAGCATTAAGTGATTTTAGAAAGTCGATTAATCAAAAAAATTATCCTCCAATTGAATTTGTTATTGATTCTATAAATTTTTTTTTTTCTTTTTTACAAGAACCATGGCAATGCTCTTTAAAAGTTATATGTGTTGCAATTATTGATTGTTTTGTTACATATCTTAAGGTGCCTTTTATTGATTTAGTAGCTCCCAATTTGATTAATACATTGCTCAGTATCTTTTTTGATAACAGCATTCAGGAAGATCCCTATTTCTTAATATTTACGTACAACATTACTAAGGTTTTTAAAACATCTTCTGTTTTTTCTCAGGAATTTGCTTACACTCTTTACCAATCTAAATTTTTATCTGATTTTGTTATTTACTTTATAGTAAATTATGATTTGGAGACTATTGGAGCATTAAATTTGCCAGATTCTGCCAGTATTTCATTGTATACAACTTTCATCAATATTATTCAAATTTTTATAGCTTGGATTAAATTGACAGATATTATCCAAGATGATGCTGTTGAATACTTAATTAAATTATTTATTGAAATGTTTAAATTGAATAATGAAAAAATTGATAATGTGATTTGCAAAGAGTTAATGTATATTTATGATAAACGTAAAAAGATCCCTTTAATTCTATTGGAAACTGGTTTTTTTCAGGTAGTTTGGAATGCAATTGCTAGTCAAATTCCAATTGACAAAGGAATGGACTTTCTTTCAAATGGATTAATCAAAGAAAATTCAATCCAACAAGAAATATGCAATATTATTGATATTCAAATTGTTTTTAATATATCAAAAAAGTATTTTGGCCTTTCCAAAATAGCGCATCAGCAAAAGAAAGAAGAATTAGAAATAATTCTTGAAGCATCAATTGTATTAATTGCAAATTTTTTGTCATTTAAGAAGCAGCTTCCAGAAAGTGTTCCTATCAATGGCATTTTAGCATTTATCCAAGATGTATTTAAATATTCTAATTATTCAGTGAAAAATTGTGCATCTTTTTTAATGCTAGAATTATTATCAACTAATGATTATATGAGAATCGACTCAATTTATCCTAATGAATTTTTAGTGTTATTTTTTGATACTATATCTTCTGGGAATGATGAAGTAATTGAGAAAGGTATTGATGTTTTTGAATCTTTTTTATCCAAAGCGTTGAAATGCAATTTTGATATTTATCAATCTGAGTTTTACGCAAATTTTATTAAAGATTTCTTAGAAAATGCTTTAAATATGGTACAATTTGCTGTGAAAGCAGAATTTCTGCTTAGAAAGTATTATTATAATGATGATGTTTAAAAATTGTGTATATTATAATATTAAATCAATGAAATTAATAATCTTTTCCTTATTGAACTTTGATAATTTCTTTATATTTTTTCATGCTAGTTAAAATTATAATAATTTGTAATTAAAAAAAATAATAACATATTTTATTAAAAACAAATTTGTATAATATGAACATATAAAACATAAGATTATCAATACCATGATTTTGTTGATTCGCAATTCTCTCTTCAGAAATATGAACATAAATTGTTAAGTCTTTTTTTTCGTTTGCCTCATATTTGGAACTCTGTATTCATTCATCTGCTCTATTCTTCTTCTTTCTTTGTTTATTTTATTCTGAACATCTTGTAGAATCAAAGAACGATCGTTTCTTCTTAAGAGGACTTCTTCATTTTTAGCGTTGTTTATCGCTTTTTTAATAGATTCGACTGTTTTTTTATTGTTTCCTCTCCCTGTAAATCTTCTTTCTTTGTTTTGTCTTTCTTTCGATATTTGCTCAAGACGTAAAAGTTCTGGTTCGATTTGAAGTGCAGCTTGTTGTTGCCTTCTTATACGATCATTTTCTGCTTCATCTAAGATTCTCTCTTGTTCGTGTTTTATCGCAAGTTTTTGTTTAATTCTTTGATTACGTAATCTGGTTGCTTGGGTCTCTGCTGGCTCATAGAACATCTTCTTCGCTTTTTCTTCTTTTTCTTTCATTTGTTGAGAACGTTGAGAAGCCAGAAGAGCTTTTTTATCAGTATTTCTACGAGGATCCGCTTTTTCAGAACTAACGTTTTTTTTGTTCAATTTTTCAGAATTTGTATTCTTTTTTGGAGGCGTTGTATTTGATGGTCCATTAACTCTTTCTTCAATCATTTTCTTCCTTTTGTGTTCAGCCAAAACTTTTTCTTCATCATCCAACTCGAATTCTTTCAAAGGATCTTTGTAAAAAACCGCTGGTTTACGTTTCTTTTTATTCCTATCAGTTTCGGTTAAGAAAGAAGGTGGATTATCTGGCACTTCGAAATAATTGTGTTCAATTTTTGTTGATTGTTCAAATTGAACTTTGTTGGGAGGTTTTGGTGGATTATTTGCATACATTGATGGAGGATTATTTACTAATGGTTTAGCGTCATATTTGAATTTTGTCGGTGTTTCGTCTTTGACTTTCGGAGGAGGTGGATTTTCTTCAATATATTTAGAAAACATAGATGGGGGATTTGATTCATACTTAGAATTACTCTGATCCATTGACTTATTTAATATCTGGGATTTATTAATTGATTTTTCGAGATTATCTGTTTTATTAAGAAGCTTGGACTGATCAGAATTATTAATTTTGTTTGTGTCATTGTTTGATTTCTCAATATGAGTTGATTTATTTGTATTTTCTAAGTCTGATATATCTGGTAATTCATTTTGAGCGAATGAATTAATTGAATCATTTAATTGACTATAAGTTGTTTCTTTTGTATTTTGTAACTTGCTGTTATTATCTGATTCATTTGTATATATGGTTACTTGTTTTTTAGGACGATTTGTACTTGAATTTGTAGATAAAACAGTTACCTTCATCATTGATGTGGTATTTTTCCTTGATCCTTCATCTTGGTTTTCTGTAGAATCCTTCTTTTCTGTTTTTATAGATTTATTTAATTGATCATATTGCTCCTTCGTTATATCTGCTGTTTCAAATGAATCTATCGGTTTCAAAAGTTCGGATGTATTTAAATTTGGGTTAAAAGAGCTAAGCTTGATTGATTGATTCATTGACCTGGATTTCATAAAGTCAGCAGTAGAATGAATATCATTCTGGAGTGATTCTTCAAAATCACTTTCATCACTAATTTGAAATTCATCTGCGTCAAGTGTATTCATATGAGAATCAGTTTTATCTTTTTTATCAAGGTAATATTCTTCATCACTTGGTGGTTCTTTTTGTTTTGGCTTTCGTTCTTCACGAAATTGGGATGTCGTTTCACATATTTCTTTTTTAAATGGTTGTTTCGAATTTTTAAGTGTTGAGCAAGAAGACTTCAAAATATCAATATCGCTGTCTTCTGAAAAATTAACCCCAGAATCTGTGACTGTTGAAACTTTTGGTGATTTTTTTTCACGTAATTGAGATGTTCGCCTTTCAATATCTGTTTTTTCTGGCACACCATATAAAGTTGTTGACGTTTTAAGCATATCTGTTACCGATTTTATAGTTGAAGAACCATTTATTGATGAATGGTGATGTTTCGAAGATCCTGAAAAAATATTTTTTGAAGATGAAGAATTGTTTGGTGATTTTTTTCTTTTTATTTTTGGAAGACGGTCTTTTGGATCATCTACATCGTCATCAAAATATGTATATTTAAAAGTTGCCATAACGGATTTTGTTGTTTCTTTCTGCCTTTGAATTTTTTCTTCATTTTCAAAATGAGAACTTGCCACAAAATCTAAATCATTTTGAAGAGCCCTGCCAACTTGATTTGGGTCAAGTTTCATTAAGTCTGGTTCGTTGTAACTTACTGGATGGCATAAACTCATTAAATCATCTTTGTTTTCTCTATCAGATTCTTCTTCAGATCCAATTGAAAACTCGTATAAGCCAGAACTTGATGTATTTCCTGTATGTGGACGTTCACCTGCATGAATTTCATCATATTCCCATTCTGTAATAGGTGATCGAACTGGTTCTTTAAAGCTGTCAACAGGTCTTTGAACAAATGAGGTAATATTAAGAGGTTTCTCCATGTTCGTTTATTTATGGAGAAAATTTTGATTTTTCTATTTATAAATGGCTGCATAATAGTATATATAAAATTTCGCATCAAAAATGTTAATGTGTTTTTAATTCAAGAAGATGTAATCAAGTAGTATCCACCATTGGTTCGTGTCCTTTTGCTTAGTATCGCTTTTGCTATTCTATCTTTCATATTTTATAACTTCTTTTTCGAAGATGTTTATAAATTACTTTTTACAGATGAGCCTAGAGAACCTTCTGATTATGCAAAATTTGTTCTTGCAATTGCATTTTTTATTGTTATTATTTCAACTCTATTTAGAATATTAAATCATTTACTTGAAGCTCGCAATACAATGAAAATCGAATAGTCATTTATTTGGGAGTTAAATATTTTGATAATGTAATATTGATTTAAAATTAAAGCTATCCTCACAAGATAATGATTTTATAATTAAATTAATTTCTTAGAACATATTTTCATAACTATTTATGCTTTCGATAGCATATTAACGAATAACTCAAGCCATATTTTTAACCAATTTCTTGAATAATCTAAAAAAGTCATTTTTCCAATTTATTTGTTAGAATAAAATAAAATTTCGAGATAGAAATAAATAAAAAAATAGTTTTCAATACAAAATAATTTTATTGGATTTGTTTTATCTATTCATCGTAATCATCGTACATATCATTTTGCCCAACTATATTTTGATTAGGAACATTATTCTCTAAAGCATGCATTTGCATCTTTAAAACTCTTTTTTCTGCTCTGGTGGTACCGATAACTCGAGATCTTTCAAGCCTATTTGTATATTCTCTAGTAATGTTTTTCATATTCATCGGTTTATGTGGTGATTTTCTAGCTTTTTGATATCTTTCTTCATTTCTTATTTCATATTCTGTATTTCTTAGATAAAGAGGAACATCCGATCTATTTGCTTTTTCTGCTGCAAATGCGTCATCAATATCGTCTGAATTATCTCTAAGCTTTTGATAAACTTCTTCAATCATTGATGATATTGCGTCATTTTTTTCTTTTTGAAGTTGAATTAAAGTTTCTTGCTGTCTTCGCAAACGAAGATCAACAATACGCGATTGAAAAGAGCTTGATTTATCTTCATTTACTATTTTTTCAGCATTGTTTGGAAAATTGAGCTGAATTTGAGGATCTGATGGAATCCCATATGTATTTGCAAGTAAATTAAAAACATTTTTGCAAAAATCGCAATTTACATTTTGTCCTTTATTTGTCTCTTGGTATGGCGATTTGGTTTTCTTCATAAGAAACCTTTTGTATCAAAAAAACTATCAAAATTTTATTATCTAAACGTATAAAAAATTCACATAAAAAAAATTTTGTAATTAATTTCATCTTACCTCGTTCATGTCAAATTTTTTGATCAATATTAATAAATTTACATTTAGTATTTAATATGTGTATATAAATATTTCATGTAATTCATAAGATTTTTATTCAAAATATAATGATGAAAAACAATTTACATTGATACAATTAATTTAAAAATATAAAATTTGGATAATACTGAGAAACTGTAATTTTTTGTTTAAATCCATTATTTATTTGGTGATTTTATAATAAAGCGTCACGAATTAAGTATATCTTGGGAAAAAAAAAAGCGCTGAAAATTGAACGTTTTTTATTTTCGTTGACATTATGTTCATTTTTATTTCGACAATTGTAAACTGAACTATTTATTTGTACAAATAAATTTGAAATATGATATTTGTAATTAATAATTTAATTGTTATTTCCTAGGAATTTGCGTGCTCCATGTTTTGAATACAGAAAAAAATATTTGTTAGTATAATACTAATTAAATCCATTGTATAAAAAAAATTATTCAGGCATTTGGGTATATTTGGTAAATTGTCTAAAACTTGCAGCTGTTATCGCAGCTCCCATTACCTTCTTTAATTTTCTGCCCATTGTTGTTATTTGTAAATTTTTAAGTGATGACTCAATTGCGTCATCAGAAAGATCCATAGATAACCATTTATGAGATAAAGCTTGATCAACTGTCAATCTTTGTTTCGGGTTAACTTCGAGCAACTGTTTCACAAAAGTTTTGCCTTCATTTGATATATGTTCCCATTCAGGTAAATCAAAAGTATAATTGCCATTTGAAACTTTCTCAAATAAAGGATATTTTTCATCTTCTTCGAAAGGTCTTCTTCCGCAAAGAAGTATATAAGTAATAACTCCAATACTCCACATATCAACCTCTGGACCATATGTCTGTCTTCGTAGAATCTCAGGCGATGAGCATACTTCGGTTAATGATAATTCAGATAATTGATGGTCTTCATCAATTGTTTTAGCAAGGCAATAATCTGTGAGCTTGATTGTGGCTCCGATTTCTGTTTCTGTAATTAAAATATTTTCTGGTTTAATATTATGATGAACTATCTTTTTATCGTGTAATGCCTTAAGCCCAAGAAGGAGATGGTGAACGATCATTGCAACACCTGATTCAGAAATTGTTCCATGTGAGCATATCCAATCGAGTAAATCGCCACTTTGGATGTATTCCATTGAAATCATGATCATATGAATATCTTCAAAAATATCATATATTTTAACAAGATGAGGGCTATCAAGAGTTGGGTCCTTGAAAACATTTCTGTCAATAGTTATTTTGTCTTGGTTGATTTTCAATATAAGCTTGAGTGCAACTTGACGTCCAGTATTAGCTTCAGTTGCTAAATATACTCGTGAAAAGTTGCTAGCTCCCATAGGCCGATCGATATGAAACAGCGCAAAGTAATCTTCAGCTTTCATTGGGCATTCTGGAATGTTCATGGATGAATTTTACTTTGAAGGATCTCTTACAAAAAGTTATATATATATCAGCTTTTTGTTAAAGCAAATTCAAATTAAATTAAAATGAAGCAAAGATTGCTATTATTATAAAAAAAAAAAAAAAATGATAATGTAGTTTTATCTATTATCATCTGATTTTAATGATTTGTCAATAAGGAAGAAAATTTCATCTTTCTATTTTTCGATCATCAATTTTAATCTTTCAATATGTATAGAAAAAAAAAGAATATTTATAAAGTGAATAACAATGACGAGTATAATATTGATTTTAAAAAAATTGAAAGATTTATTTAATTGATGCGAAATCAGCTTCAACTGCTGCTCCAGCATGCATCATTTTGTGGCTGCATCCTTCAGCTGCTATATTTAGAGCTTTTTGTGCTTCAAAATCCAAGACGAAGTGCAATAATATAAACGATGCAGTAATTGTATCGCCTCTTCCGGTTCTCCCTTCAAGCTTCCATTCACCAAAATCTGACCAATAGCGCTTATCGCCGTCATAAAAAGCAACTCCTTTTGATTCGGTGCAAATGATATATTTTGGTCCTAAAGATTGAAGTTTATGGCAAGCTGTGATAGTATCACCTTTTTCAAAGCCAGTCAAAATAGCAGCTTCATCGATATCAACTTTTAAAATATCAATTCCTTCGAGCGCTTGGCCTAAATTAGCAGGAGGGCGCTTGATGATATTTTCACCTTCGAGATTACGTATTAATCCTTGGGCATCGCATGCTAAATATTTGCATTGTGATTTCATTTTTTTAAAAAGAGCTGGATCAATTTCTCCATAAAAAAGTGGATTAACATAAAATACTTTGGCTTTATAATGTTGAAAATCATGCAATGTAAAAGATCGGGCTCGATCTGTGACAGATGAAATTCGTTGATCAGGATCATTATCCTTAAATGAATGTGCAAAAATTGTTGTATGATCAGAATTAATAATGGTTGTGTCTACACCAGCATTTTTGAGCTCTTTTATCATTTCATCAAAGTCACTCTCATTGCCGATTGTCAAAACTTCTAATTTTAATTTTTTATCTTTTAAAAATCTTTTCATGCACCAACCAGCAGCTGCAGCTCCGAAGTATACGCCTCCACCAGCACGATGTTCTAGTTCGCCATTAATTGAAATATCATCACGTGTAGAATGTCCAATAAAAAAAATATCTAGAGACATAGATATATGAAACTTGGATAAAATATTGAGATAGTATTGAATATAAAATTCAATAAAAAGTTGAAAGTATTGAATTATTCAATTACTTGAAATATAAAATATTTTTTTTTATTAAAAAAAAAAAAAATAGTAAAAAAAAAAAAAGAGTAAAAAAATTTTTCATAGTTTTGATAAATATTCAATATTATAGAATATTACAATAATTGATATAATAAGAATGCATTATATATTCATTTTTTAACCTTATTTTTCCTTTATTCATCAATAACCTTAATATTATATATATATTTTACGTATAAAATATAAAATAATTACCTTATATTTATTTTTTATTGTAAAAATACTATTTTTTATTTTGCAGATTTTTCTTTAAATTGAAAAGTATTTCAATTTTCAATGGTTTCCATATCCAAATAAAAAAATATCCACATTATTTTTTTATAATGATTTTGATTCATACTAATGCATAGGATAAAATATTAGATTTTTAGAAAAATGGAAAATGGCCAAAACTTTTTAAAAAAAACTTTTTAAGTATAAACATATATATGAATTTTCGTCAATAATACTATATCTTAGTTCATAAAAATTAGTTAAATGTACTCTACAAAATGATGTACTGACAAAAAAATTATTGTTTTTTGATACATTGTTTTTTATTTCGATATAAAAATATAATTCACAATTATCACGAACAAAAATTCTATATAAAATTTCATAAAAATTAAATAAACTTATCTTATTTTATCTATAAATTTTATTTAAAATAAAAACAAAATATTTTTTTTCTCGAAAAGTATATTAAATAATATCTTTTGGAAAAATTTTTTTGGGTCTTAAAGATTCATATTGTTGATCCATAACTTTCTTGTTTCGCTTGGTTTGATCATTTTTTTGATTTCCTTTGATGTATGACTCCTCAAGGCAAATGGTTTCAAGTTCTTGTGGTGATACAGCATCTTTCAAAATAGGATCATTTAATGCATCTGTTGCAGAGATTCTCTTTTTGGGATTTAGCTGAAGCATTTTACTAAGTAAATTCTTCAAAGGTTTGAATTCTTTTGGTAGTTTACTTTCAAAAAATTCATCTGTGGTAATTATAGGACGCGTTTTGCAGTTTAAAAATAATTCATTGTTTGGAAGAGAATAGAAATCTGGCCAGTTTTCTTTACTTGGAATATCAAATATCTTAATAATTGAGCTAGCAGTTTCAGAATCGGTAGTAGAATTAAAAAGAAATTTTTTTGTCGTCATTTCATATAAGGTACATCCGAGAGACCATATATCAACTTCTAATCCATAATTTGTGTCGCCTAAAATGAGTTCAGGTGCTCTGTAATTATTTGTTCCAACTCGATCGGTGAAATTCCTACAGTTTTTATTATCATAATTTTGGTCAATCTTTCTTGATAAGCCAAAATCTATAAGTTTAAGTGAATTGTCTGATGATATTAAAAAATTGCTTGGTTTTAAATCGCGATGAATATAGCCTTTAGAATGCAGAGCTTTCAATCCAGTAAGCATTTGCTTAAGGTAAGACTTTACTTGTCTAAGATTTAGTGTTGATTTTTGAATTAAATCGTATAAATCATATTCATTGTAGTCATATACTATATAAACATTACGCTCATTACCGCATGTTAAAACATTTTTTAGATCAATAACATTGGAGCAACCTTTAATTTCTCTAAGAAGTAGGATTTCGCGAAGAGCAGGTTGGGGAAATCCCTCTGTAAATCGCCTTGGTATTTTCTGAATTAGCTTAAGTGCAACAATATTTTCTGTTTCTTTTATACGCGCTTTAAAAACAATTCCATATCCCCCTTGTCCAATTTTGGAAATAATTTCGTATTCAGCGGAAATTGGGGGATAATCCATCACCCGAACCTGTTTTGAATTATAAACATTTATTCAAAAAGTTGTCGAAAATTTTTTTAATCCATATTATGATCCATAATCCAACAATCGAATTGATAGGCTTGCTATATCTTTTCCATAATCGACATCAATTATCAGTACGTTTTTTGATATTGATAACAAAATTATTAATTTGATAATTGATCTAGATATCAAATATCGAGAAAAATCTGATAGCAAGAAAAAAATTTTCGAAAGTATTCAAATATTCGGGAAATAAAAAATACAAATATTTTTGTTTATAATAAATTTTAAATGTTGAAAAATGAGAATATATGTTTTTATCCAAATGATATGTTATTCTATAACGATAAAAATAAAATCCAATAATTTTTAGCCAGCGAAAAATGTTTGATAATCAACTGATTTTCATATAACATTTCCTATTTGATTAACGATTTCCTGATAATATCAAAATCAGGTTTACAAACTGATAGTGGATTACCAAGCTTAAAAAAATGTCTATTCTGATATCGATTCTCAAAATAACATGTCATCATTAAAAAGTACCAATTCGTATTTCGTCTATTTTAAAAAAAAAAAAAAAAAATAATTAATCCATGAAAATAAGAAGATCCCATCATATTCATTTTGGTCCTTGGTTATCACTCCAAAACTCAAAATACGAACGCAAAAATACAGTCTGTGCATTTCAAATCAGCCCTTTTAATTGATATTTGAGAATATATTGACCTTTACAAGTGTAAAAGGGCTGATTTGAAATGTACAGCCTGTAATGTTTGAAAGAATATGAGAACTAAAAGACAAATATAGAAAATAACATCTTTTTTGATTCAACCTCTAGATTGGAGATTACCAGTAACAGTAATTCATTTAACAAAGTCAGATACAAGACATTTTTTGTTAAAGAAGTAATTTTGATATATACAATGATTTTGCAAAGAAGCAAGCCTTTCAGACATCAACGAGAGATATTCGTTATGAATGCAAGTAAATATGAATACTAGAGAATCAGTAAAGACAAGTTCAAGCAAATTGTCGACCAGATTCCAGTTGATGACCTCATTGTGGAGGATTTTGATCTCGCTCTTGCAGAATATTGAGGATTTTGCTCCTGAAATTATGGATTTCTTCACTAAAGAAATCAAAAACTCCCTCCCCACGATCCAAATGATAAATCAATTCATTGCGACAAATTTGTTATTGTTTTTCCTTGTTATCATTGAATTTTTTAGCAAGTGTAATTTATATGTTCAAATAATGAAATGTGTAACTGAAGATCACCACTTTTAGATGATTAAATTTCATCATTAATTATGTACTAAAAATGCATATCTTCTATTAAGTGATGCACCGGCATTCTTCTATTTTGATAAGTTACTTAATTGACAGTCTGAACTTAATCATTTGTCATAATTGCTGGATTTCATTAGGTGATTATAGACTCAGAAAAGTACCATTCTATTTTACATAATAAAACAGCATAAAATCTGGCTATTTTGAATATTCATGCTATTTTGATAATCGATATCAGAAATGACACTTTTTAAAGCCTGATAATCGATTATCAGCTTGTACACATGATAATGATATTCTCATGAAATCGTTAATAAAATTGGAAATGTTATATGAAAAAATATTGTTAATTTGATAACGATTATTGATTATCAAACATTTAACACTTGCTAAAAATTATTAGATTTAATTTTTATCGTTATAGAATAATATATCATCTAGATAAAAACATATATTCTCATTTTTTATTAGTTAAAATTTATTATAAACAAATATATTGGTATATTTTATTTCGAAAAAATTGAATACTTTCAAAATTTTAATAAAAATAAATTATTTTCTTGATATAGAGATCGATTATCAAATTTATAATTTTGTTATCAATATCCAAAAGTGTACCGATAATTGATATCGATTATGGAGATATAACAAACCTAATCCACTATGTTATTCTCTCACCTGAAATTGAATAAGAATTGATTATAAATTCATTTAAATAAGAATGACTATTTCAGGAATTTCTTATAATATTACAACTTTATCTGAAAATACCATCCTTTATATAAGAAAACTGGTTTAGGCCAATATTTCACCTTTTTTTTTCTAACTAAGTATTTATTTTAAAATGAGTGAATCTTTGCCATCTCAATGCCTGAAAATTACAACCGATTTTTTAAACAATGATCAATTAGCACAGCCATTTGCTCGTAAATACATACCAGATAAAAAACTTCAAGCAGATTATAATTTAAAAGTTAAAAAACCAATGGACCTTCCGACAGTCAGGAAAAATATAAAGGACAATAAATATTCATGCTTTCAAGAGTGGGTCGATGATATGAATCTTATTTTTGATAACGCAATCAGTTTTAACGAAGCCAATTCCCTTGTTGGAGGCATTGCTATATATTTAAAGAAACAATTCAAAAAAAAAATTAGGGAAATTGAAACGATGAATTTACGTAACTATGAAAATCAGTTAATATCTCTTGGGTCACAATTAGAGCAAGTTCTAAAAAAGCCACCACAGACTCTTAGTGTTAAATGCTCATATGAAATGACATCAAAAGATAGCGAAGATTTTACAGTTTCTAGAATAAACAATCTCAAAGAAAAAATGGTGAAAATGATAGAAAATAATGAAGATGATGTAATATTGAAGTGCATTAATGATTCAAACTCAGAATACAATTATGTTAAAGGACAAGAAATTGACCTCTCACACCTAGGGAGACATACATTACTTTGTCTAGAAGAACTTGTTTCCACACATTAAAAATAATCATAAATTCTAATTATTTATTAATACGAAGTAATTTGATTGTAATTTGTAAATTAAAGAGGAGGATTTAGTATATACAAAACGATTCTGAATCTTTTGATTATTATAAAATAATATTATAATATTAAAATATTATATAGTCTACTGGAAAACCCCCTACCTATGGAAACCCCCTACCATTTTTATTCACCTATTTTTGGTCTTTAATAGTGGCAAAAAGTACGTTGGTGTAAAACCCACATACCATTTTCTATTCAATTTTTCGATAAAAAAATTGAATAGATTGCATTTTTAAATACTAATATCTAAATATAAGATAAACATTTTTTAAATAATAATAATTATTTTATCAAATGAACATTTTATCTATATGTATATATAATATTATGATTCTAACTCTTTTATATAGAGATTTGGTAGGGGGTTTTATTCTAGACAAAACCCCCAACAAAACCGTTTACAATTTTTCCCCTTGTTAAAAAAGTTAATTATATTTAAAGATAGCATTTGTTTGAAAGTTTATTTTTTATGGATAAGTATAAAAAACAGAGCAATAAATCTTTTTGATAGATTATTTATTATTTTTTTTCAAGGTAAAAAACAAATATACTGATTATATAATGTCAAAATTAGATTTTAAAAATGCTCTGACCAAAGTTCATTAAAGTTAATAAAGATTATATGCTGATATTTTTTATATTTGACTAATTTCAACATTCAGAATTTCATGATCATCAATAATAATAATTTTGCATTCATTCAACATTCACTTATTTATCTTCATAAATATGATTCTTCAACTTATATATAATAATAATATTCCAAAATAAATATGCAAATTATAGAAATTGAATAATTGATATTAAAAATTTCCCAATATATGAATAAATTACGAATTTATATGACAATTATATTTTATATTCAAATAATTAATTGTTTTTTAGAATATTTAAAGATATCAAAAAAATATTAGTAAAGATAAATGAACTATCAAAAAAAACGTATATTTTATTTCGTTTTCAATACTTCACTTCATGCTATTAATGAAATGTGACTTAAAAAAATATTCGTTTCTATAAAAATACATAAATATTTGATGCAAAGTAACCAATTTGGGCTACTTATCTTCAACTCTATAATCAGAAACTAGTTGGAAATGATTCGCATAAGGTTATTATTCAAGATGTTCTTATTAAATTACATTTTTGCAATATTATTTTAATAATAAAGCAAAATATTTGCCAAAATAATATTACAATAGCGTATAATGATAACATAAATAAGTTAAATATATGTATTCATTTTTTGGCTTAATTTTTATTTCTTTTTCTCAGATTCAAAAATGATAGATATTATAATGCTATATATTTCTCTAATAAAATGATTTTCTTATTCATTGATTTATGTTTTAAAGTGATCAATATTTTTATTCGTTTTAATTAATGAAATAATGGGTTATAATTTTTTTTAATGAACTTTTTCCTCATTTAAAAGGTTAACAAAAATATAATTAACCATTTTATTATTTAAGATATGCTAAACATAAATATGTTAACCAGAAATGATTTTATTTTTAAATAAAATAAATCTCTGTATTATTCTCAAATATTTGAGCAATCGGGTATGGGTAACGTGTTTTTTGATACAACAGCTCAGAATATTTGAGTCATCGGGTATGAGTAACGTGTATTATTGAAATAAACCAAAAAATATTAATATTGGTATATATACGAAATTATATTATATTAAAATCATTAAAATAGAATTATAAAATAAAAATAAAAATAATAAATTAGAATATACACTAATTATTGAGTAAACACTAATAATTTGATGATATTCATTTTATTCTTTTAACATATTGCTATTTTATCTATTAAACCTTGTTTAATATCATATTTAAAAATATTTATTGAAAATAAAATGGATTTACTTAATTTTTATTTTTTTAATCTTAATTTCGACAAAATTAATCAAGAAATCGTATATAACGATTGTATGAATCATATATATAACCTCAGTTTTAATATAAATGTTCACTTGCATTTCCATTTTTCCACATATTTAAAAATGTTGGGGGTTTTTTCTAGACTATATATTTATAGACAGCTTCATTTGTCAATTTCTTTGTCATTTGGTAAATAGGATATATAAAATCTACTTTAGTTTGTTCATGAATTTCTAACTGTTTTTTATATTGGAAACATATTTACTATTTATATTATGATAATTAATAATTACATTTTGCGAAAAAAAAACATAAATTAAAAAATAAACGTTCATTTCATTCAATTTTTCATGAAGAATACTCCACAGCTTGATAAAATCATTGGATCATCACCAATATACCCAAATACATTCGACATCCATTACTCAAGTGGTGTTTGCGCATTTCCTTCACACGGGTATTTATCAATAATAAATATTAACTTACACCAACGTTTTGACGTTCAAATTTCTCAAAATTTTCGCAATATCAGCGCACTTAAATTTTCATCGAATGAAAATCAATTAGCAGTTGGTGAATTAGGAACTAATTCAAAAATCATCGTATTAACATTCAATAACTCATTTGATCAGGTTATTTCTAAATTATCAATAGATACCAAAGAAAATGGATTTTCTTGTTTAGCGTTTGATTCAAAGAAAGGACGATTAATTTCGGTCGGCGCCGATCTCCAACCATTTTTAATTTTATGGGACTTAAGTCATCCCAATCCAATTAAACTTGGGTATTATCATCTTTCAGTCCAACCCAACAAAGTTATTTTTAATTCTGATTGTTCTTTAGCTGTTGTTGCAGGTGAAGGCGTTTTAAAATTAATTCAAACTAATTTTTCTTATGAAAATAAACCAATTTTAATGAAATCTCGAAGAGCAAATTTTGATACTTATACAGACTCAGATTTTGTTGATATATATTGTACAAAAGGTATTCCATTCAATCTTTATGCTTTATGCTATGAGGGAAAACTTTGTTTTTATCAAGAAATTGATAATCCATTTCTTAAACATCAGAAAAGCAAAAAAGCATCCTTAGTATTAACACCAATTAAATTGAGCAGAGGAAATTTAACTTCTCTAGCTGCAGATGATACCATCATTTTATGTGGAGGCGAAAAAGGAACTATTTTTGCTTTTAAAAATCAAAATAATAAGTTAAAGGTAGCAGGAAAACTGGTAGCAATGTCAAAAAGTGTTATCTCAGTTGGAATTTCGGAAAAATTCATAACATCAACCTATGAAGATGGTCATCTTCTGTTTTGGAACAAAGAAGATTTATTACAAATGGATAACAATGGCAAACAAACGAAAAATGTACTTCCAGAAATAACAATTTTTAACCATAGAGGACCAATTTGCAAA
Organism: Tritrichomonas musculus; assembly: GCA_039105265.1. Lineage (NCBI taxonomy): Eukaryota > Parabasalia > Tritrichomonadida > Tritrichomonadidae > Tritrichomonas > Tritrichomonas musculus. Next base: position 161,259 of record JAPFFF010000004.1, read on the forward strand.
ATTTTGGTTATTAAACCATCTCAACGTATAGTAAGCTGCGGATCTGATAATAGCATTAGACTTTGGGAGATACACAAACATCAAGACCTTATTTCAAATAGTTCACAAGAAATGGTTAATTGTTTACAATTTGGATCACCAGAACCAGACTATGTTAACAATTATTTTGGCGTTAGAACTGCCACTTTTTTAGATGATCTTCTTATAACAGGATGCCATGATGGAATTGTTCATATTCTCAGAATGGACTCTTTTGAAGAGATTATTAGTTTCATTGATAGCATCGATGCCGTTACATCACTTGCATCTTTGGAAGATAAATCTTACTTTGCTTCTGGAAGCGGAGATGGCGGTATTCGGTTATATTCTGTTGAGAAGAAAGATGATAATGAATATGATTATACCCTCGTCACATCGAAAACTGCTTTTACAACGCCAATTACATCTCTCATTTTTACTAATTCATTTTTATTTTCAACTTCACAAACTGGCGTCAAATTCTTCTCTATTCCATCTTTAGAAGAAATATCATATTATCAAACAACAGAACCTATTTTATCGTCCACATATATCGAAAAAGCTGATCTTATTGCTACAGCTAGTTGTGATTGCTATATATCATTATTTGATTCAAAAAGTGGCAAGTTTTTCAATCGTTTTACACTCTCAAATAATTACTATCCAGTATCAATTGATTGTCATGAATCTGGTCTCGTTCTTGCAGTTGCAATGAGTGATGGTATTGTTTTAGTAGTTGATATAATAACTGGTCAACCTATTTATTCATTTGATCCACTACTTGGAGTCATTACATCAATTACTTTTCATGAAAATGACCTGGTTATTTCGTCATTTTCAGGATGTATTGCTCGTTGGAATCTTCCTGATTCATTCCACAAAGAGATTGAATTATCAATGAAGAAAAACAGCCAAAAACACTCACAAGCAATTCTTGACTTAATTGATTCTCTTCCAAAACCATCAATGCATCCATCATCAATTAATATCGAAGAAGAAAGCGATTATGAAGAGGAAGAAGAAATTAATAAAATTACTCCTGTTTCAAATTCAGGCAATTTGGGCCAGATGGAGTTAAGAAGCAGTGTTATCAGCACCAAATTAGTTCCTAAATGTGAAATTGATAATGATCAATTAAATAATGTTCTTGATGAAGAAAAAAGTATTGAGAATGATGAAAATGATGAAGATAAAAATCCGAGTAAAGAACCTTCATTTGAATTAATTGGTGATATCGATGATCCTAGACCTCCACCAAATGTGATTTCACCGGACTCAATCATTAGAAGTTCAATTCGATCTAGAAAAAAACTATCTGAAAGCAAAGATTCATCTGAAATGAGTTTTCACATAAATAAAAAAGATGATGACCAAGAAGGTTACATTGAAGTTCTAAGTATACCAGAAACTAGACCTAAAAGAAAACCAATTCCTCTTGATTTTGGTCCAGCAGACTCATTAAAGGCTCAATCACCTTCACCAAATCCAATTCTATCGTTGAAAGAAAAAGTTAACACCTCAAAAAATCAAAATAATGATGGTCAAAAAGATGAAGCACCAATCAAACCATTAAATCCAGAGGAGATAGAAAGAATGACAGGCAACTTTATGGTTGACAGTTCTTCATCTGATGATGAAAATAATAATAATAATAATGATAATGACGACAATAAAGTTGATGCAAATGATTCAAAACAGATGGATGAACATCAGAAACTTGCTAACGAGATTATTGAAACAGCTTCTATTCTACGACAATGCATTGAAAGAGCAAAAATGCTTTTAAATGAAAATTATTCTGACGATGATGATGTTCAGGCTCAACAAAATTTAAGAAATTTACTAGATAGTTATAATACACAAGAAATAAGAAGAAAAGGAATTACGCAAAAAATGAAGGATGCTTCTCAGAAATTACTTGACTTGTCTTCCCAAGCAGAAAAAATGTCAGCTGATGCCACTCAATTAGCTTCTACATTTTCAAATGAATAAGTATCTATGTTTGTTTGTTTGTTTGTTTCTATTTTATATTAAATTTAATTTGCATTCATAATTTATAAATCTATGATATTTTAGATTTAAAATATGCAATTCAACTTCATTAAATTAATATAAAAAGTTATGAGCATATAAAATAATGAGTATTGCCTAAAAAGTTTTACTTATTTGCGAATTTTCGAACATAATCTATTAAATCTTGATTACCACTAGACTCAATTGCATCAATAAAATCATTTTTTCCATATCTAGGATAAACTACACGATTACATTTTTTAAATAGTTTCAATAATCCTTCATAACAATTCAATGACAAAAAATTATCAACAATATTTTCATAGCCACATATAATTCTGTCAATCTCATCTTTATCTATATAATCGATCAATAATAAAGGAATACTAACATCAAATTGAAAATGACGCATTTGGCTGAAAGATTGCTGTAAAGGAGTACAACACTGATAAATAAAATTATTAGTATTCATATTGAAATGATTATATCCATAATTAATAGCCTTGTTAAATTTACATCCATGTTCGGCAAGATAATTAAAGATAGGATTAAATGACTTTAAACTCATTTGGCTATATCTTAAAGGTACATTTTCAAAATCAGCACCATATTTTCCAAAAAGATCTAGATATGGTATTGACTTATGAAATACTGCACGAGAAACAAGAGTTTCGTCATTATAATCATTAATTCGCTTGTTTAAGTCAACACAACCTTCTTTTAAAATCTTTTCTGCGATAATAATTCGCTGTTTCATATTTCTATAATGATATGAAAAAAGACATTCATTGATACATTTTTCACCATTTGTAATGTCAGGCTTAAAACTCATTAAGAAGTCAAATAAATCAGCTTTACCATTAACGCAAACATCTAATATACAATCGTTTTGCATGATTATATCTCTGTCAAGCTTAGCTCCTTTAGAAATTAATTTTTTAACATTCTTTATATTACCTTGTTTAATTGCGGCAATAAGAGAAGGAGTGCCATGAGAACCTTTTAGATCGATTCCATTCTCAAGTAAAAAGTCCATGAAAGGTCCCCAAGATTTTTTCGTATTGATAGCTAAATCAACGTTATCTAAAGCAACACCTTTTTTAAGAAGGAATTCAACCATTTTTTCGTTTTCGAGTAAGCAAGCTTGTTGCATAAATTGAGTTCCCCAAGTACTATTTTCATCTAAATGTAAAGAATGAGAACAACTCCAGTAATGAACTTTGTTATTACTTTTCTTGTCGTAAGGAACATTACAAACACTGTCTAAATATACCATCATATCATAGTTATTAGTTTTTAAGGCACTAATGAATAAATCACCAATTTTTGCATCATTATACTTTGATAGAGCTTTATTATCAATGAGACATTTTACAATATCAAAATTATCATTGATAACTGCTGCTCTTAATGCATCAATTTTTTGAGAGTTTTCTCTATCAATATTGATTCCTTTTGTGTTAATTAAATATTTGACAATATCAATATGCCCAGCTGCAGCAGCATCAATAAGGGGAAGATGTCTTCGTTTCTTCATATCGAGTTGAACATCACCAGTTGAAATAAGTGATTTGATACATTCTAGAGATCCATTTTGACAAGCAACAAGAAGCGGAGTGCATGATGAATAATCGAGACTGTTGATTTGAGTTGCAACAAGATCTTTTTTGGATAATAAGTAATTAAGAATGTCTGCATGACCTCCTTCACAAGCTAAATGAAGAGGTGTTGAGTTTTTGCAATATCTATGATAAAAAGAGGTAAAGTTTAGTATCTTTTTTAAACTTGTGCATTTTTCACTGTTATCATTTTCATTGTCATCATTTAGACCATCATCATCGCCGACAACTGTTTCACAGATGAATTTTACTACATCAAGATTCCCATAAAGACACGCAACATGAAGTGGTGTCATCGATCCAAAGTTGTTGGATCCTGATAAAAGATCGGCTCCTTTGGCCCATAGATATTTGATTACATCAATATGACCTGACATTGCTGCATAATGGCTTGGTAAGCAACCTTCTTTATCTTTAATATCAAAAGAATAGCCAGATTGATCGAGCTCGCGAATTATTTTTAAGCTTCCACCAGCACATGCGAAATGAATTATGCTTCTACCAAAATCATCTGTCTTTTTGATTTGTTCTGATTCTAATCCTTCAGGTGCAAGCATAGAAAGCAATTCTAGACATTTTTCAGCACAAAAATAAGCACATAGAGATGCATATGATGGTTTGTTTGACATTATTCTAGGAAATTTATAATTAGTCATTACGAATGTTTGATTCATATCAGAAACATTACCTGTTTGAGCTACAAGTTCAGATAATTTATTATCATCGTCATCAATAATTGAATCAAGGATTGCTTGATTATAAGAATTTTGGTTCTCTTCTTTACTTTTACTATCTTTTTCTTTTTTGGTTGCGTTGTAGTGGTGATTATATTGATAGTTGTAAATTTTTCTTGCAAAATTCATTATAAAATAAATGTGTCAAAAGCATGTTCCCTTTTGGAATAATAAACGTAAATATTAACACAATATATAATCGAACTCAATTGAAAAAGTTAACGATTAACTCAAATATTCTATGATAAAATAAATTTAGAAAAAGGAAATTAACAATTTATATACAATTAGAGTTTTTCAAAATTTTCGGTTAGTTTTCAAATTTGAATGCTTCATTCAATTTCCTTTCAATTTTTTGAGGCAAACATGCAAGGTAGTCGTTTCTCGTGCACTAAAAGATTTCAAAGTTTCTTATTTCCAAAAAAATATTCTTATGGTCGTATATCATATGAATTTAGGATTCTTTATTCTTCAATTTCTTTTTGGAAGAAAATTAGTTAATATTATTTTAGAAAAATTTCTCCATATTTTTACTTTAGTAATCTGATGATTTGCTTCTAGTGTTGAAAGAAAATGAACAAATAGTGCCTAATTTACTTTTTATTAAATTTTTGAAAAAGATACTGAATCTTATATGCAAAAAATGTATTAAAATCTCCTTAATTTTTATATATGATTCATATAAAAATATTTAATTACAGAAATATATACATAAATTAAATAAATGTATTTAATATAATTATAATGTTCATTATCGATCAGCATATTTCATTAACATCAGTTTATTTAAGGATGTCGGTTTTGGGCAATTTGTCTTTGGGCATGCCAGCCCATTGCCATTTACTGTTTGGGAAATTTGGGCAACATCAATTGAATAAAATAAACAAATTTAAGGTTCTGAGTTCGATTAAAAATTGTTTTGTTTTTTTCTTTATATATTTATAATAAACTTTTTGATATATATTTAATCGTAATTTATATTTGAAAATGAAAAAAATTTGTTAAGATTAAATAATTTGGTTTTTTGAAAAAGTTATGAAAATTGAATAAAAAATTTTATTTCAAAGCATGTCGGCCCTTTGGGCAATAACCAATTTTTTTCAGAATTTTCTTAGGTTTATATGCCCAAAAGTGGCATGCCCACCTACCCAAATTGTATAGTTTATAAGATATTTCAATAGTTTATTTACCCCATAACCGTTTGCCCACCCAGGGCAAACGGTTATTTTAGGCTAATATATTAATATTAACGAATTGCCATTTTTTTTTTCCTCTCAAATTTAATGCCAGATTTTTTTTTCTGAAAGGATATACAATTTTCAATATTATTTATTTTTTATTACAAATGAATCTTTTTGATAAAGAATGTACTGTAATAGAAGAAATTGATGATTACTGGCAAAAGGTTACTAAGCCTGTCACTTCGATTAGTGGTAGAAAAAGAAGACGAACTTTTCTGAGATGTAAATTATGCGACGAACTATTCAGATGTGATTCAACAAAAGATGTTGACAATAGAGGTCAACTTCACTTTTGTTCTAAAGCAAGACAACTTTCTTTAACAGAAAGAGCAAAACCAATTCTAGAATATTCTCATTTTAATTTTGTAGCAGGTGCTCACCTTTCAATGAGCCAGGCAACATCTCAATCTTTATATTCTTTTTATAATACATCATTTACGTATGGATATAACGCTTTAATTCAATTAAATCCACAAATCAACAAAAATTTGAAAATTCCAAAATCAGAAAACTTTTATAAACCTTTAAAAAGGACGCAATTTACAACAAAATTCAAACAGTATGCTGAAGAAATCGAAAAAAAGTGTTTACAGACTTTTATTGCACAAAGATATTGTTCAATTGCTCTCGATGCGGGGAAAGTAAATTCTTTGCCAATGTTAACAATCTGTTTGAATAATCCTTTCAATAAAAATGGATCAATGTTATATAAGATAGTTTTCTATTTTAAAGGAAATACTATTGATTATCAAAACGAAATTCTCGATATTTTAAGTATTTTGAAATCACAAAATATAATAATTAGTAGTTTCATTGGAGACAATTTAAAAGCCCAAACTTGCGCGCTTAAATCAGATATAGAAGGGAGTCTTCAAAAAATTTCAGATGACCCATACATTCAGACAATTGAATGGATGAGTTGTTGCTGTCACACAACAGCTCTAGGATTTGATGACTTTGTAGCATCAGTTGAAAAATTGTCTGATTTTAAACAAAAACTTAGTGTTGTTGTAAAGTTTTTTAGAACAAAAACTGTGGTTAACAAAATCAATGCAATCTGCCCATCTTTCTGTCCAACTCGGTGGACAAATTTCACTGATATTATGTTGTTTTTTATCAACAAGGCAGATATTGTTACGGATTTTCTTGTTAATAATCAGCATATAATAACAAAGTATTTCGCCAAATTAAATCAAAATGAAATCAATTTTGGAACATTTATTTTTCAAGAGATTGCTTCATTATACTGGCTACTTATTCCATATAAAAGCTTTATCAATAAAATTGAAGCAGATTCTTTTCCAGCTTCGTACATATTTCCAATATTTGAAAATTTTTGCTCCTCATTGTATCAAACTGCTCAAAAAGCAAGCGAAATTGGTGATACTTTAGCCGTTACTTATGCGGATTCTCTTATTTCTTTTATCAAATTACGGTTTGAAAATTTATATTCTAATAGATTCCTGAAAATGTTATGGTTCTTAACTCCACAAGGAAGACTTCAAGCTCGTCATGAATATGGAGATCAATCAGAACAATATTCAGAAGATGGAAATTTAGTTTGCTGCGACATGCCTCAATTGAATATTGATCCAGACGAAATTCAAAATTGCATAAGTGATTTTATAAAGAGTTAAAAAAAAAGAATAGAGGATATCAGAAAAGCAAAAGAAAAAACAAATAAAGAAGATGATTATTGTGATTTTACTGATGTTGAAGATGGTGAAATTGAATTTGAGCAAGTAGATTGTGAACTAGTCAATAGTGAAGTATACGACAGCACATTAGAAGATGTAGAAAATATTGTTTATGAAAAAGCTGTAAGGTTGATTCAAACTTTAGATGACGACCAAAAAAAAAATATTGAAAAAGAAATCGGAAGTATTGAAGATTATCCAAATTTAATACTTGATGAATTCCATAAGTGGATTTTAAATGGCATCACATTGCCTTCAATTATTTGCATATATAAATATAATCCTTGGTCTTTTTGGCAAGAATATATGCATTTAAAACCAAAAAAACAGATCTTTGCAGATTTTTGTTTATGTTATCTTGCAATCACCGCATCATCAGCTAATTGCGAAAGATCATTCCACGAAATAAATCTAGAATTAACACCTGGAAGGATGAAATCATCAGAAGAATTAATAAGATATAGAATTAACGTTAAAAAACATAATAATTTAATTCAATTATAAGATTATAATATAATGAATAAATAAAAAATCTATTAATTTTTCTACGTTTTTTTTTTTAAAAATGTTTTATTCATCATGGTATTCTAATATTTTAAAAAAATATTATGAAATAATAATCTTCTATTGCTAATTGATTAGGGACTAATACTTAATGACAGATTTTTTTTTCTCACAAAATGTAAACAGCATATTTTTCTCCCTTTCAATTTGTAATAAAGAAAATAACAAATTGAATTGAATTGAAAGGGGAAAAAATATGCTGAAAACGAAAAATACTTTTACAGGAGTTTCAGTCCGGGAAAACGAAAAATATTTTTACCAGAGTTTCAGTCCGGGAAAAATAAAAAATATTTTTACCGGAGTTTCAGTCCGGGAAAAATAAAAAATATTTTTACCGGAGTTTCAGTCCGGGAAAACGAAAAATATTTTTACCAGAGTATCAGTCCAGTAAAATATAAAATTAATTTATTCGTTTATAAAAAAATGAATTCATTTTTTTATAGAGAATAAAATACCAATCCAATAATTTTGTATTGAAGTTCTAATAGAACATTATAATAATTTTAATATAATTAATTAAATAATATTTTATTTAAAGTTAGTTAAAACTCATCATTTTAATCAAGTTTTCTCTCAAAATCTATAATTAAAAAATATTTGTATGAACTCATAGAATAAGTCATATTCAATAACGACCGTTTATTTGCTGCCCAAAAACCGTTTGCCCAAAATAGATCAGAATTACCCAAATCGACATCCTTAGTTTATTTTTGAAATTATTTGAACATGCACTAAATATACAGTTTATTTTATTACAGAAAAGCTGATATTATACATTTTTTTTTTAATGGAAAAAAAAATCTTTTTATATTTTGAATAGTTTATATTTATATTTTTCTGCGCAAAAAGCGGTTGGAAAAACTTTATATACAATTAACATTTACAAAACAAAGCTAAAGCTAAAAATATTTTCTCTTTTGCTGGTTCCTATTTGCATTATTGCGAGTGTTTCGGGTATTCGAACTTCTGGTATTACGATTAGTGTTTCTATTACTTGAAGAAGAACGAGATGATGACCCTGATGTTTTTGTGGTAAATTGAAAGTTTCCACCATTTCCACCCATCATCATTTTCAGTATATCTCCCATATCAAACCCGAAACCTCCGCCACCAAATCCACCAAATCCGCCAAAGTCTCCAGCATCAAAATTGTTCCCATTTCCGCTGGTCTTGTAAAATGTTCTTCCGCCATTACCACCTCTGAAATTATTATATTGGTATTGTTCTGAACCAGGAGGAGGACCATTTGGAATTTGATTATCAGGATCTTGACCTAAATCATACATTTTCTTCTTTTGTTCATCACTAAGCACGTCATAAGCTCGATTGATCATTTTCATTTTCTTTTCAGCTTCCTTCTTCTTCAAAGGCTCTTTAAAGCGATCTGGGTGCCATTTAACAACCAACTTACGATATGCAGCTTTAACGTCTTTCATCGATGCGCCATGCTTTAATCCTAAAATTGTATAGTAATCAACATTTTTCTCTTTTTCTTGAAGTTCAGATGCTTTTTCAATGAGTTTAATGGCTTTCTTGTTTTCACTACTATTTTGCTTTGTCTTCTTTTTGACTATTTGAAGGTCAGAAAGAGCACCAGAGTAGTCTCCAAGATCGATCAGAAGTTCACCTCTCTGAGTGAGCAAAGAAATATCGTTTGGTGATGCTTTAATGAGATCGTTTAAACAATCTACGGCTTCTTCTTTTTGATTCTTGGCTAAGAGTATTTTGATGTGGATTCCTTTAATTCGATTGGAAAGAGGCGAATTAGAAGTTGAATACTTACTAACAATATCTTTACAAGAATTAATATGTTTCTGGGCCAAACCGAAGTCTTTTTTAGCAGCAGCTGCTGTAGCAGCTTTTTCATTGTTTTGGAAACTGTTGATGGATTTAAGCATTGCTGTACACTTTGAAGCATCTGAAGCTGAATTAATACACATTTTGGCATATTTTTGAGCCATAATTAATTCTGCATTTGAAAAATGAAATCTGCCTTTCATTTCAAGAAGTTTAGGATCTTTTGGAGCTATTGTAAGCGCTTTTTGAGAAAGCTCAACAAATAAAGTATTATTTCCAAGTTTTAATGCTATATCAGCAGCCTCTCGCAAAAAATTTTCTGATGATGTACAAATTTTGATTAATTCAGAATATTTGTTTAATGCAAATTGCGGAGTTGTCTCATTTGATTGAGCTGAATTAAGTAAGAAACTAGCTTTTTTAACCAACTTCATCAAAGATTCATCTTTACTGGATTCTGCATCGTTTTTAGCATCCTCCAAATTTCCGATTTTTAGGTAAGCTGTTCCTCGTAAAACGAGTGCTTCTTTTTGATCTTTTGGATTAATATTTGTTCCTGTTCTTAGAAAACGAGAAAGATCGTTAATACTTTGACTGAATTTTCCGATTTTAACAGCAGAACATCCTCTCAAGAAAAAGAGAATACTATCTGCGTCTAAGATTCCTTGAGAAGTAATCATAGAGTTTGCAGCTTGATATGCTGCATTATATTGCTTATTAGATATTTGCTTTCGAATCGATGCTATTGTGTCAATTGATAATGCGGTAATTATGAGTAAAAGAAACATAAATTTGTGATGTAGTAATATGATATATTTTCAATAATATGATATTATTCAAAATTTGTGAATTCTTTGGTCTGTCGGTTTTTACTTTCTGTTCGGACAAAAAAATATTCAAATTTTCTTTGAAATGCAAAATTTATTTTATATGAAAATTTTAAATAAAAAACATATATCCTGTTTAACAAATATAAAATTGTAAAAATAAGATATAAAATATATAATTACAAAAACAAAGTTAGAATATATATATGTTATTTTAAAAAATATTCTATTTTTATCAAGATATATTAATAATTAAAATGATACCTAAAGCTTAAAAATTTTAGGCAAAGTGGAAACTTTGCATCTTTTGTTCACCTAATTTTGCTCAAATATATTCCACATTTTTTTTTTTTTTTTTTTAATAAACAGATATGATTTTTTTAGTTCACTCTTCTTTTCCATTCAGCATTGAATGGGAAATAATAAAAGATTTTGTAATTTATCAAAAAATTAGCGAGGCACAAAACAATTACTGACCAATTTCCTCATCATTGATCAATGAACAAAAAAACAACTCAAAATTAATATAAAATTTTTCAATTCATATTATAATTTTTGAAATTAAAAAAAAAAAAAGATTTAATATTTGTGACATTTTTTATCTAATTATTTGCTAAGTTTTCATAATGTGGATCACATTGCTTTAAGAGTGATTCACGATATAACCGAATTTGTTTTGAATATTTCAATAATTTTGGAATAGTTAAATCTTTGCCGGAATCCTTGAACAAAATATCCATTACTTTTTGAACAGCAGTTTCTGCATCAGCGAGGGCGATTTTGAAAAACAAGTATTTCTTTGAATAAGGATATTTTTGAATATTTAATTGATCTTCTGTTCTAGCATTTTTAACATCTTGATATCTGAGATTAAAAAGATGAACCTGAGACCATCTGAAATTTTCTTTTGTCCAGTAAATAAGCCTTAATAAATCAATAACAACTTGCCTATCACTCTCATTTCTTTGCTTAATTCTTAAAGAAATGCTATCTGCATTTTTTTCTATTTTATCGAAAAGTGATTTATTTTCAAGATCTAAATGAACAAATTTATCATGATATGGTTCAAGGAGTTCTTTGTTGATATTATCCGGCTTTTTTAGATAAGGATCATCTTCTTTTCTGTAAGCTTTACATTCATAATAAGTTTGTGGATGTGATTTCCATTCTTTCCCACACATCCAGCAGAATTCATGATGACAATGCTGACAAGTCATATGATTACATCCTCCGTTTTTCTCAATAATTGCTTTGCAATTGGGACATATCTTAACATTTTCTCCAAGGAGTCGCTGCTTCATAATTTCATCACCTGTTATACTTCCCCAAAAGGTTTTTTCAACACAGTTTGCTGGAGCATGTGAAGGACTTTTACATAACGAACAAAATTCATGACCACAAACACACTTTAAAACATTGCAAAGACCTGTAGAAAGAACATTGACTGGCTTATTACAATTTCGAGAAGGACATATTGTCAATGTATCGGCTAAAGAAACTGTTGTATCCATTAAATAACGAAGGAAATCATTATAAACTTTCTTACCACATAGCATCTCAACGGAATTAGGAGGTAGTTTCCTTTTACAGCCTGATTGTTGACAGCTAATTAAATGCTGACCTGAAGCAACATGAGTATTAACGTGAGTTCTCCAGCAATCTGCACAAAAAACATGCCCACATGGAAGACACCACATTTCACTTGCGTGGAATGTGTCATAACAAACTTCACATTCTATTTCTTCCTCATCAGGGAAGTTTGCATGACGAAGTGAAGGGTCTTCATTTGCATTTGATAACTGAACTCCGAGTTCAGCTAGCATTGAATCATGCATTGTAGACCAATTTTCATATACAAGGTGAACATTCCAATTTTGACTTTCTAATAACATAAACGCAATGTAAGGGTGAACATTAAGACTTTCTGAAATTGATCTGCATTCACGCATAATTGATTCGAAAACTTGATCGTCGTTGGCAATATTTGTAAAAACTGTTTGTTGTTGAATTGGAAGGACTTCTTCTTTATCATTAATATTTATAGAAACAAATAGATCAACTGCTTCTTCTGGCTGGGTACAGATTCCATATTTATCAAATTCTTGAAAATTTGGGTTGAATTCCATTTTGATTTATAAAATTTTAAATTAAAAATTTTAATATCAAAATTACATTCAAATTTATATCTTCAAAATATAAAAGTGTACATCTTTTTAAATATATAAATAAATATATTTATAATCTATATATATAATTTATGATATTAATAATTAATAAATTGTTTCTATCATTCAAAAAAACATGTATAAATAAACATTCAACATTTTAATTTTTAAGAGGGAAACTGTTCGAATAAATATTGAAACGTAAATTTAAAAAAATACTAAAAAGAATTACATAATAAAAATAAATAGTTTTAATATATAATAAATATTTTAAATTGTAAAATAATAATAATAATAATAATTGATTTACTGTTTATATACCAAGATATATTTATACTTGACTGATATTACGTTTTTTATATTTTCATTTTGCAATTTTGACAAAAAAATTCAATTCGGATTATATTTTTTTTATTATTATTAATCTCTATATTATCCATTACTTTAATAGAATTTCTAATTATCATATCATCTATTTCAACAATACTACTTAATTGAATGAAAAAGATAAATAAAAGCTTTCTATTTAATATTTCTTATATGAACAAAAACGCCCTACTCCTGCTAATCGTTTTTGAGAAAGGGGATTTATAAATATAGGCTGGATAAATATATATAAATTTTATTAATCAAATTTTTAATAAGTAATTGAATCTGTTAAGATTTCATACTTACAATATTTCGATAAATTAGTGGAATAATGAAATGACAGCTACAACAACATAAGGTCCATCTTCAGTATCAAGAAATACTGCGGTTCCTCTTTTTCCTGGCGCAAATAAGACAGGTCGTTTGCCAGAATCATTCAGCCATCTTTGAACAAGCTGCTGCGGTGATGACTTTCCATCAAAACGTTCATAAAAATGATAATCTGAAAGAATAACATACCCTTCTACATCTAAAAATGGATTTGGATCACTCAAAATAACGCCGGCATAATCATCCATTCCTTGCTGAACTTTAATTTCAGGTAAATTAAAGTAAGTTCGAACTTGGTTAATTTGCTGTAAAAGCGAATCTCTATCGGCGGCTGGTTGCCTATTCTTCTCTCTCTTTGATTTTCTCTTTCCTGAATGCGAAGACGAATGTTTTCGCTCCATTGATAAAAACTAACGCACGTTTTGATTATCGACTTAAACGTTCGTTTATAAAAAAATAAAAAAAGTTCTTTCAACAACTTATCGACAAAAGGCTATTTGGAACAATTTTAAAACATGAATTTTTTAAATTAGCTTATAATTTTATCCAATATAATAAATTTGATGATAAAGAATGAATTTTTTAATGAAATCATGTGAAATATCTAATATTATTTTGATTCGTATAGCTCAAATTTTGTAATTTTTTCTGTTTTTTAATAAATGAACAGTATATTACTCAACTTCATATTAACTTATATTTCCATAAATCATTGAAATATTATATATATTTAATATATATTTCATTTACCATCATTTTAACCGAAATTATTCACATTTTAATAAAAATTTCATAAGAAATATTAGTTTTTAAATCAAAATAAATTGTATAGAAAACATATTCAATTTTTTGAATTAAAAATTTCAGAGTTTTATTTTTCGTGAAAAAAAACTTAAGGAAGAAGGGGCAGCACTCTGCAAATCTCTATAGGATTTTTCTAAAATTATAATATTTATTTTATTAATGGACAGATAATTGGTTTTTATTATTTTTAATCTATTCCATATGGCCAATTTTGAAATATTACATATGATCATTTTGAAAAGGACATGTGAGATGAAATTTGTTTTGAAGAAGAAAAATATGAGCAATTTAACACAAAAAAGATGTATAAAAGAGTCAAAAAAACCCACATACAAATATTTGATGGAATTGTTTATTATTGAATAAAAATAAATGGGAATGCAGTTATTTCAAATGCATTTATACAAATCTTTCCGATAAAAATTAACATATTGGAATAATTCAGTTTATTTAGATATTTATTTATAATTGCATATATAAATTAAATCTTTTGATTAAAAATAGTAGATATTTGATAGAGAATTCGTAATTTTGTAAAAGGGCAATAGATAAAAGCCGCCGAGTAAAATAATACCATTATTATTAACGCTTGCTCTATAAATGATAAAAATTCAAGAGATATCTAAGAATCTTATTTTTAATTAATAATAACTAGACAAAAAAATGCTATTCTTTGAAAGCAAAACATTGTCGGTATTTTTTTAAAAAAGACTTAGTGGCTCTATTTAAAAATAAAGGCGGAGAACAGTAAAGCTTTGATAGAGATAATAATGATTTCATCTAACATGTCATATTCAAAAAAAAAAAATTCTGATATCAGAAATTTTATAAAAATTGAAAACATAAATATACAAAAATTGGCCATATGATTTGGAAGAATATTTTGGATATAATATCTTCAATCGATATTACAATATATAAAAAACCTGATATAAAATCGTATAGAAATCTAAGTCACTATCAAGATGTTAATTTTCTGAAGAAAAAGCAGTTTTTCTCTCAAAAATAAAATAACTAAACATATATATATTCATAAATATTAAATATTTTTTTACGAAATTAGTATTATTATTATTAAATATATGTAATAGTATATAAATATAATTATCAACTCTCAAATTCTCGTATTTAATGGAAAAGCGGATTTGACACCTGAGTGAAACCCCCTCTCTTAAGGAGGTTTTTAAAAAAATTAAAATATTATTATCTTCTTATTCATTAGATTTTATTTAACTTGTTGTTTTGAATATATTTAATATAACAAAATATAAATAAATACATATATTACTATGTTCTAATTAAATTATTTTTGAGAATATAAATACATTAAAATTGTTGATTTTTTGAATATAAATTTCTTTGAAAAAATTATCGTTATTTTTTCTCAAACTAAATGGGTCGCAAATCCAAGCAGCAAAGAAATTTAAAGCAATATCAACATACAAATGATAATGACGAAGAAGTAGAGGAAGAGGAGGAGGAAGAAGAGGAAGAAACTAGTTACACATCAGAATTTTTAGAAATAATTAAATTCGTTATAGCAATAATTTACTGCGGTTTTCCCGAAATACTTGCTCAGGAGTTTTCAATTCTCATTGGAAAAAAGCCTCCAAGCTATTATTTTATAGTAACTGCTTTCAATATAATTAGATCTGTTATCAGGAAACTAGCAAAAAATTCTGCTGCAGCTGAAAAAGCAAAAATACCGCAAAATGCTTCCGTAAGCGTCGATGGTTCATGGGACCATCGACGAAACGGAAAGCTGTTAATATTCGATGCGATATGCATCCAAACTGGCAAAATAATAGACTTTGAAATACGCATAAAAATCAGTTCAAAAAGAAAAGGAAATAGTTTCATATCGTCCAAAGCGTTAGAAGGAGAAGCTTTTCAAATTCTGCTTCCTAGATTGAGAAGCAATAATAGTATCCAAGAACTAATAAAAGACGGAGATTTGGTGAATGAAAGTATTATAGAACAAAGTGGCTGGAGAATTAAAGTTACTCTCGACACAAATCATCTTCTCAAACATTTCGATGAACATTTTCATAAACTCGTTTCACCAATTGAAAATAAATTCAGAGGAATTTCAAAGAAGATGCTAAAAAAACTAAAGTTTATTCTATATAGCAACACAGATAAATCAACAAAGTTAACTCAAGTTCAGCAAATGAAACTTTTTATTTTAACTCAACCTTTTTTGAAGTTTGGAAAATCCACAACATTACATAAGTGGAAACACGCTAATGAGGAAGATGCTCGCAATTGTCTAGATAAAGTAATCAAACTTTGTTTAGATATAACTTCAAATTTTGATAGATATCATTCCACAAATCTAAATGAATCTTTTCATTACGTGAAGTCGAAATTCCTTCCAAAAGAATTCAACTTGGGTAACACTTCTGATGTTCGCTTGTATGCAGCAATACTACAATTCAATCAACCAAAGATATGGTTAAGAGATTTATATAGATATTTTCATTTAAATGAAGATGATTTAGATTCTTTGGAACAATTAAGACTTCGTGCTAGAAAAAATTTAAAAGAACTCAGAAAAGATGACGATTATATTCAAAAAAAAATGAAAGAAGAAGAAGAAGCAAATAAAGAATATCTCCAATTAAAAGAGGACATTAAAGAACATATCCCAATTCATTCCTAAAAAGATTTTTGAAAAAACATATTTAATTATTCTTTTTGAATTTTTTGAATTTTCTAATTTTTTGCATTATTCAATATTATTTATATGTATATTTATGATTGGTAATTAAAATCCCTAATTTTATGTTATAAAATTGCAAATTTTTTAAAATTGTTGAATATTATTTCTTCATTTTAAAAAATAAAAATAAAAAGGCTTAAATATTATGCTTAACTGGTGCATGCAAATTATTTCCATTATATATTTTCACTCAAAAATGAAATAAAAAGAAGATAAAAATTTGATTCAATAATTTAAAAGTCATGAACAGTTTATTAATAAAATAATTTACTTATGCATTATTTCGGAATGATTTATCGAGCTTTTCTCAGGGAGTGATCGATATTTGGAGAGATAATTTTCTTTGCCTAAAATTTGTATGAGTAGAAAAAATGATTAAAGATTGAAAAAAAATATATTATCAGCAGTAAAAAACTTAGAGTTTGTCGGAGTCTAAATTTTGATTTAAGTCCTATGAAAAAAAATAAAATAATGATTTTTTCAAATTGAAATTTATATAAAGCTTTTACTGATTAAATTGAATGAGCGCTAAAGATATAAATAAAGTGTTAACGTTAAAAAACAATAATACCGATATTTGAAAAGTTAAAAGTAAAAAAATATTTCATCGTCTAAAAATCATATGAGTGAAAAATTTGAGAAAAAAATGAAGGGCGTTATAACGTTAGTATATAAAAACTTAGGGCTTGTCGGAGCCTGATTTTTGATTTAGGTCTCCAAAAAAAAAATAAAATATTAAAATTTCGTAATTTGGATTTAATCGATGTTTTGATTCATTGGATCGTAAGTTGATTAAAAATAATGATGAGTTCCTATTTATCAAAAAATCATCTGTCCAATATTCGCTGAGATATTAAAGACTGAAAATCCACTTTTTTTTTGGTGAGGTGGGAAAAAAAAAAGATAATTAAAATAAACCTAACAAATCCCCTCAAATTTTGAAGCGCACGATTAAACTTTTGAAAGAAATCAAATTTCAATCGGAAAGGTCATATTTTTGAATAATAAGGACAAATTATAAAATACAAATTTTTCGTTTCAGTTTTAATTTTAGTACCTTTTAATTTTATTTTTGATAAATTAATAATATATAATCAAAATATATTTTACAGATAATTCTAAAAATTTATAGTTATCTCAAAAAACTGCTTTCAATTTGTTCTAAAACCTCCTTAAGGGTGAGAAAAAGTTTATGAATAAATATTTTTTTTTTTGAAAAAAATAGGAAAATATAGTATAATTTCAGGGATGCTTATCGATAAACCGTTTTATTGGTCATCGGATGATTATCGATAATCCGATAATATCGATAAAAAACCGTCCGATGAATGATGACTATCGATAAATACGTTTTTCTAACCGTCCGATAAATGGTCTTATCGAATGATAACCGTCCGATAAATGGTCTCACGATCCGATAAATTGTAAAATTATTTATCGATAAATATCGATAAATTTTAAATAGTCCTTCAATTTTTATTGATATTTATCGATAAAATAACTATAATGCATTTTTTATTTATAAACATCGATAAAAAAATATAAATCATTACTGATTTGATTGAGCCTCGTGTTAAACATTGATTTTACTAAGTTAAAGCATTAAAAAACAACAAATAATAACAAATAAGAATTTAAAAATATTATTACTATTTTTTCTTTAATTGCATATATTTAAAGTAAAAAGCATTAAATTGATGGATGATAGCAAAAAATATTATGAAGTATTACCAATACAACATAATGGAAATATTAAAGTCTTGATTTATTAGCAATTCTATTATTAATCAATGATTAACCTCAAAAAACACTTGTAATAAGCCACAAGTGGCGAAAAATACACTTTCTTCAGGTAAATTAATGAATTTCATTGTGTTGACTACTTTTGAATCGAAATACCGAATTTTTTATATTTCATATATCCACCGAAATAACAAGTATAATTATTTTTTTTCAACAATAATATTTTATATAAAATATAAATTTATTGGTAACTCACTTTTCTTTAGAAAAAATAAAACTTTCTGATGATAAATATTATATAACATCAAGAATTATTTTTATATTTTTTTATTAAAAAACATTATAAACAAAGAAAAAAAACATTATACACTTAAATTTTTAAAATCTGATTGTTGGTTCTTTCTAAAAAGTTATATTTATCGGTAGTTATCGGATACAAAATTTTAAGGTACAAATCCAGTACGTTAAGAAACCGCAAAATTTTTTGACATATGATAAAGAAACATGGTTCGTTTCTACTATTAACCTTTTTTTTATTTTTTTTTTTTTATATAACAAAAGGAACTTGGTATTATAATTATTTTTATTTTTATTATTCAAATAATATTGAAATCATGAAGAAACTTCATTAAAACAAATTTTCGCATTTGAATTAGCATTTGAAAACTGAAATTGTCGTTCGGCACTCATTGTGGATGCAATTGGAGAATGGATTAAAGGCGAAATGGTATGCACCGGAGATCGACAATACATTTGAGGATTTATTTGCGATAGATCATTTTCATCTTTGTTTATTTTACTCTCATTTGAATTAATTGATATTTGAGATTTATCAACTTGGACTTTTGCTAATCTAGGATAATTGCAATTTGAGTTTTGACTCTTAATTTGATTTATAATTGCATCTTCAGTAAAAAATGAATCAACCTCCATGCTACAATCTAAAATTTTTAGCTTTCTTATAAAATTATTAATGTTACAATTGTTTTCTTTTTTGAAATTGAGCAAATATTTTTGAGATTTCTTATTAAAACGCAAATTTTTTTGGATAATCGTTAACTCAATGTTTTGAATAACTGAATTAACATATTGTGAAAAAGCATTGATTGTCCCAGACAATTTTTTCAATTCATTACAAATATAATGTGGCATATCAAAAATTTGTTCATCCATAAGTTCATTAATTAAATCTTGAATTTTTTTTTTTGAATAGAAGATCTTTTCGGAACGGTTGAGGAAATAAAAGAATAATTGATTCTTTGATAGAATTAATACATTTTTATTGAACTTCGTAATTATTTTCTAATTTTGATTGCGTATATATCGGCATATAATGTGCAAAAGCCAATCTCGCATTTAAATCATATTTTATGAGATTAATTAATTCATCTTTTTCGACATTTATTCTGATCGAAGCAACTTTTCTTTTATTCGGTATCATAATAAACTTAGTTATTTAATTTTCACGTTTCATTCAATTAAAAAGAATAATATCTTATTAAATAAACATTTATATATTATTTTTTTGATTTATCGAATATATATTTTAATATATAAATTATATTTTTAATAAATTTACTTTTGTAATATATTTTTAATTGAGATATATCGAAAAATAATCCTATCGGACATGAAAATTTCCGAATTGAGTTGAATATCTTTTTTAAATTTTAAGAATTTATTTTACACAATTGAGAATAAATAAATAAAGTTACTTTCAATATTTGTTTCAAAATTCAGTAAATGTAAGCGTTGAAACTTTTTGTTAAAAACAATAAGATAATTAAAAGAATTTTATTTTGCCTAAATATATATAATGAAAAAGGATTTATTACTTATATGATATTAAATATAATCATATTTCATTTCTTATATGATATTAAATAATATTTTGATATTTCAGAATAATAATATGAAAATCTTGATTATTGATCGAACTTTGATATCAAATATAGTATTGTATATAGGATAACTTTGATAAATAGCTTGATTACTGAAAAGAAAAGTATTTTTACTAATAGAAGATAAAAATATGAGTGCTGCAACTCAAAATTTTTAAATTTTTCAAACTGTTTTTTTTGCACAAAAAAAAGTGTTTAGAACGATTTAACCATTCAGATATATTTATATATATATTTATATATAAATACATTCATGAATTAATTCAAAAAAAAGAAAAAAAATTCAACATGACATTGGTTCAAATCATATGAATTAAATTGTCTAATATATATTTCACTACAAAATATTTAAACAATTATTAAAAGTAAACATATTTATAAATAATATATATTATAATTCAAAAAAGAATGGAATATAAATTTAAATTAAATTTAAAAAATGATAAATTTATGAATTTCTTGAAATTTTTCCCTAAATTTTTTTATAATATTTTTATCCTTAATTTATTGCATGATGATACAAAATATTTTATAATTAGATAAATAACTGTCTTACTGTTTTTTCAGAACAGTACATTTAGAACAAAAAAGTATTATTTTTTTTTTATTTTGGAAAAATATTGTTTAGAAAATTAAATTACTATTATATAAATTATTTTTACTAAAAAAATTCAAAAGCATAATGAGTTATTCGACTTTTTTATTATCGATCATATCATTTGTGAACTGATGTATTCAAAATCATTTAGATAAAATTTTCGATAAAAATTTATAGGAAAGAAGATGAATATAGCAAATCTTGAAAATTCAGCATTGTGTGAGTTGCAGCACTCATTTAAATAATATTTTATTATTATTATTATTTAAATGAGTGGAGCATAAATTTACCTAATGATATCGATGCTTGCTCAATTCAAGACGAAATTAATCAAATTTCAAATGGAAAACTAAGTTTTGAGCAATTTAAAAGCACTAATACATGGAAATTATCAATATTTTTAAAGGATAATGCTGATACAATTGTTCCAAATTTATATGGTAATAATTCAAGGAGCAAGAATCATTGATCGATATCATAATTTATAAAATTAAGAATATTTTTGGAATTAAAAATGATTATTATTTTATAATTCGTTAAATATTAATATTGGATGTTAAATGAAACCATTTTTTAATATAAAAAGTAATGATACAATATATTATCTTGTTGCCATTTTAAATTTACTGGAAAATATAATTTTTTTCGAATGTATTTAATAAGAAAATTATTTTAAAATAATTTTTTAAAAAAATATATCTGAATTTAAAAAGATAATTTTATTTTAAATATTATTTCAAATCTATTTGAAAAGTTTAAATTTTAAAAAACATAAATATCTATTTTTTGAAAAGACAAATTCATTAATCACTTGATATTTATTTTATTTAAATATAGATAAATATAAAAATAAATTCGTTAAGGATTATTTAGGGCCGATTTTATTTTAGTGTTAGTTGCAGCACTCATATAAAAATTAAATTTTAGAATATTAAAAAAAAATTGGCCTATATTTTGGCAAAAAGTGGAATCTGACATTTTCATGCGTTTAAACAGAATTCATCGACTTTTTCTGGGGAGGCACTTCTCACAAATAATAAACGGGTACCCTCTCAATATTAAACGTACTGGATTTGTACCTTAATCAGATAAAAAATTTATCGATAAAAATTTTCATTTATCGATATTTATCTGTCATCGAAAGTTTATCAGATAATATCGATATTCATTGGACGATCATAACCGTTATCGGATAATATCGATAAGCAACCCTGTATAATTTATTATTTTAAATATATTTAAATTAAAAAATTTCATTTTCCTTAATGTTTTTTAAAAAGATAATATTTTATGTTATCAGGTAGTTGAAATTGGGAAATTAATGATTTAAATATACAGTAAACACTTTTTTCTATATAGTTAACAATATTTTGCTATAAAATAGCATTCATAAGACGAAAAGGATCGGATTTAAAAATTTAAAATTTTACGTAAAAAAATCAATACTCAAATTTTTTTTTCGTAAAATAATCATTTTTGTCTAATTATTTTATGATAATTGAAATATCCAAAGAAATTTATCATTATTTTTTTAATTTTAGAATGAATTTCCAAACTTAATATGAATAACTAATATTATTATTTTCGTACGGTCTAATAATCAAAAAAATCGTTCTGTTACATGATTTTTAAAAATACCATGATGCGGAAGAAACATATAATACAACAGTATATTTGATATTGGATGAGATGAACTCGTTTTTAATAAGTATTGAAAAAGTTTTAAAAAGTATTGAAAAAGTCAGATTTAAATCGAGTTCATCTCCGCGAAAACGAAAATTCAACATATGGTTTATAATTAAATTAAGCTTTTTAGAACATGTATTTTAACGTAACAGAAAGCTTTTTTTTTCGCTCACCCTTAAACATCTAAAAATTGTCAGCATCAAAAACACTTTTTTTTTTTTTTTTAATATCTAAAATTGAGTACTCCTTCCTTAAAAAATATAATTACTTTGTACGCCATTACACCCCGAGCTAAAGTCTATTTTAAACGGCTCTTATTACATCAAAATATCATTTATTCAAAAAGCCAAAAAAGAGCATATTTCATGAAAATAAAAACGTTTTTTTTTTTTTTGTTTTTTGGTTAACAAATTTATCTTTATATTTATATATATATATTAAAATTTGGTTAACAAAATTAATAAAAAAAACTTAACGTTTTCCAAAAATAACGAGCTGTAATAAGGACCTTTCAATTTGTTTTATATGGCTGAAATTTCAATAGTCTCTTGTAATAAGAATTCAATACTCCTGCTTTAAGGAGTATTGAAATTATTTTATTTGTCAAATAATTGAATACTTTTTGCTTTAAGGTTTGAGTACTTTGCTTTAAGGATTCAATACTTTAAATATATTTTCAGTAGGCCTTATTTTTTTTACATCACAAATACTATAAACGTCTTTTTAACGTATTTTTTCAAAAAATAACGATTTTTTGATTTGTAGTATCAATAAAACTTTTTGAATACGAATAAATTTTTTTTATTTTATGAAGAATCAAAAATAATATTATTTAATTTGAAAAACATTTTACTATTTTATCTTTTTATTTTTAAATTATTTAAAACATTTTTAATATAAAAAAATAATTGTAGATCAAGATAAAAATAAAAAACTAATATCGAGAAAATAACGTATTTACAATTGTAATTACAATTGTAATTTTTAAACGGACAAGTTGTATACAATTGTAAATACAAAAACAAAGGCTTAATTTTCAGAGTATTTTATATAGTATTTTTTACAAAAATATTGGATATATTGCATTATCTTTTTGTCCTCACGACAATTAAATTGCACAATATACTTATATATTTAAAATTATATATAAAAACATTTATTATTAATATCAAGATACAAAATAAGACAAATTTCGTTTTAATTCAACCGAACATTTTGCTTTAGATAATCATAATATCTATAATTATAATACAGTATTATTATTAATTTCATAAAAAAAATCTTATATATCTATAAATAACCAAAATATTTATATATTTATAATAATAAATTTCTTTCAATTTTTAAAGTAATAAAAAAGTTCATTTATTCCTATCATAAAATGGTTTAATATAATATTTTATATTTATTTTGATATATATAAATGTTTGAATATTCTAAATAATAAATATATTATTTTTAATCGTTTAAAAACCAAAAAATTAATGTTCTTACATTTTGGGCTTTTTCAATTTATGTAATAAGATTTGAGAAATACTGTAATAAGGAAAAAATCTTTGATTTTTCGAACAAAAATTATAAATATATGATAAGTATAAGATTATAAATTTAAATAATTTTTTTATTTATATATATATTTGTAATTATACAAGATACTCTTATTTATAATTTTTTTAATTAGGGTCATAAGTTCGTTTGGCAGCTCGTCTTTTTTTTTAAAAAAAAAAAAATTCTTATTACATTTTTATTTTTGAAAATGTAATAAGCTCGGGGTGTATACGCCATTATTTAATTATTATAATATATTTAATTCCGTATGATCAAACATTTCGATGGTATTATTAATATTTGAAATTATTTACAATTAAAATCAATAAATAATCTTATAAACATAAACGATACTGTATTATATTTATTTTTATGCATCTAAATTGTGCATTTGACTTCTACTTAAAAAATAGAGGAATTCTTTATAGCACATTCAACTTTTTCAGAAGAAAATAATCGTCCATTTTTTCGAGATTTATTTTACATAGAAAAGATTAAAAGTTCCTTGTATTTTTTATTGATTTCTTAATTTATGCCATTTAGAGACTATGTTAAACGCGAAATAATCGAAAATTTTCAAAAATGAGATTATTATTTGATTAATATTTATTCTTAAAAATGGTTGATTTAGATAATCAAATAGCTTAATGGGCTTCCAACATTGATATAATTTAGGATTTAATGGTTAAAATCAGTATTAAATAAGAAAACAAATATTTTTAAATTATTTTAAAAGAAAAAAAAAAGCATGAATAGGGGGTCATGCTATTTTGTATAAAAATTTTTAATTTTAATTTCTCAAAAAGTTTATTAAGACCATATATACATACAAAAAGTTCTCTGTGCTGCAGCACTGTGCTAAAAAATTACACCCTAAAAAATATATCATATATAATTTAGATGATAATTTTCGTTTTCTTTGCTAGTAAGTAACCAAAAGAATGATTAATTGTACTAATTCTTTTTCGATTGTATGCTCATTAAGAAATGCTTAAAATAAAGACTAAAGTATCGGGAAAAAGTGGTGATCACGATGAAAAGTGGATATCACATCATTTATTCCTTTGAAAAAATAAAATCATCAACTTTTTGTACGAAATATTTGATCAAATATCAATTTAAAAAACAAAGTGGTTACCATTCAATTTTTTAAATTTTGATGAAAATTTTAAAATATTTTAATTATTAGTTTATAAATAGTTATTTATTTATTATTTTTAATATATATATATAACAAGCATTAATAAAATGTATTTATATCAATTGAATATTTATTTTTTTTAAAAGATATTTTACTTTTTTTAAAAAACTATGAATTTAAAAAAATTATATAACTTCTAACAAAAATGATTAGGTATCATTTTATAAATTTATTTCTAAAATTATAATCCTAACAAAAAAAAAACTGCATTTTTAATGCGTTGTATTTATTATTTTAAATAGTAAATTAAAAGATAATTTATTTCTTTTATCATTGAATAAGATAAGATAAAATAAAATTAAAAACTATAAATTTAATAATTGAAATAAAAAAAAATGGTTACATTCAATTTTTAAAATAAAAAAGGAGATAAATTTGAATTATTATTCATTTTTTGTTATAAAAGCCGATTAGATTCATTCAATTTATAAATGATTTGTGAAAAAAATTTAGCATTCAAATATCATTTCACATGAATGCTCCGATTGGAGCAGTAAATCACGCCAAAGAAGCAAAAATGATACCTCCTCAGCCAATTGTCTTTGATTTGCTTGGATCAGAAATGGAAATTGAAGCCTGTAAAAAAGCAATGACATCTTATGATTATATCAATGCTCCAAACTTTTGTACTCAGATCGGAGTATTATGTAATGCTCTAAGGACACCTCAATTTACTGTTTCGTACGCAAGAATAGGTACGATGTTCATGCGATCTGGAAATTGCATTAGAGATCAGCACCAAAACTTTTTGAGAGGGCCTTCAAAAGATGGCAGGCCTTGTATGCTTACTGATCATGAACTAGATCTATTAGAAGAATACATTTTATCGCTTCATACAAGGTCTCCTTATCCTTTATATCCAACAACCAGTGACCTTTTAGATTTTATTGATGAAAACTTTTCTAAGTATTTATCAAGTGATACACTTAGAAAGATTATTTATCTGAAATTTAATTCAAAGTTTAAAACTTGTGATGGTTACAAAATGGATTCTAAACGTTTAGAAGCTAACATCAATGACATAGAAGATAATCTTAATCACTTAAAAGAACTCGTTGAAGGTGTTCCAATGGACTTCATCTATAACCTCGATGAAGTTGGCATTCAAGAGTGGGCAGATTCAGAACAGAAGACAGTAATTGTCCCTGCAAATTATGAAAAGGCAAGTGCTCCATATGAAGTGAATAGAAATTCCAAACGTTCATCCATTTTAGTTTGTGTGTCTCCTAATGGATTGGTTGGAGTTCCTCAATATTGTGTTCAACGAAAGACAATTGACTCTGAGTTATATAGGTATTTATCAAAAGAAACACTTCAAATCGTGAACACTGAAAGTGGCTTTATAAATACAAACTCTTTTGCTCACTGGCTTAATACTGTTTTTTATCCTCATGTTCAGAACCTTAGAAAACTCTACTCATATAACGGGCCAGCAATACTTATCATGGATGGATACAAAGCTCATGAGCTTGCCATTAAAGAACAAGATTTGGTTGACAACAATATTAAAGTTCACTATTTGGTCCCACATAGTTCTGACCAATTGCAACCTCTCGATATCGGGGTTTTCGGTTGCATGAAGAGATTCATGTCCAACTACAAACGCAAAGATGATGTATCTGAATTGACAAATCAAATCATCAGAGCACACGGAGCATTATTGTCAGCAGCACATACCGTTTACTGTCATTCTGCTTTTAAGGCCATTGGTATTGTTTCTAAATATGTTTACTCACAAGGTCCTTTGTTCGAATTTGCAACATTTGATATTTTAATGTGCTCCAAAGTCAGAGCATATCAGACATCTCATATTCTAGAACTCGCTCAAACAAACAGCTATATGACTCCCAATCAAAAATATATTTTAAACCAATGCCACAGAACGCATTTATTACCAACAAGCCGAATACCTATTGAATCTTTCCCTACTCTTCAGGGATGCATTACGAGCACGAGCCGAGCGGTTTGCCCAAAATGATTTTTGGGCAAGAGCATTGCCCGAGCAAAAAGTTCTTGCTCGAGAATGCTCGAGAAATGTCAAATTTTCCACTTTTATTACCATACGTGCTTATTATTAGAACTTTTTCGAGCATTGCTCGAGCAATGCCCAAAAATTAAAAAAGCTAAGGTTCGAAATTTTCATATTCTTTTTTTTTTTTTTTTTTTTTTTAAGGGTGAGAAAAAGTTTATGAATAAATATTTTTTTTTTTTGAAAAAAATAGGAAAATATAGTATAATTTATTATTTTAAATATATTTAAATTAAAAAATTTCATTTTCCTTAATGTTTTTTAAAAAGATAATATTTTATGTTATCAGGTAGTTGAAATTGGGAAATTAATGATTTAAATATACAGTAAACACTTTTTCTATATAGTTAACAATATTTTGCTATAAAACGGCATTCATAAGACGAAAAGGATCGGATTTAAAAATTTAAAATTTTACGTAAAAAAATCAATACTCAATTTTTTTTCATTAAATAATCATTTTTGTTTAATTATTTCAATGATAATATAATACGACATTGACATTTTTTACAAATCAATTTTGAATCAAAGTAATTCCGTTCTTAGATGTAATGCTTACAAAAAATTGAAAATTCTGATGTTATAAAATAAATTTACAATTCTTATCTGGCCTGAAATTTACCAAAATATTATATCAAAAGCATCATTAAATTCATACAAAAGAAAAGCATATAATCAAATTTTAAGGAGAGTTTAAATTCTTATATATATAGGCGTTCTTTTTAAAAGAATGAGATTCTAATAATCAATTAAAACAAAGCAATAAAAGAGCTCAAAATCATCCGCATTTTCTATTTTCAAATGCATATTTCACACCAAGTATTTAAATTTAATATTTGAAAAAAGAAATTTAGAAATATTTTATATCAAAAAATGAGTATTCATGAATAAATCATCGTAGTATTTGTTCCATTCGTATTTTTAAAAATTTGATGAATTTAAATCTATTTGGTAGAAGAAATCGCCCTAAAATTCATTTTATATCATGAGACTAATTGTATTGTTTGGTTTTTAACACAAAATATTAAAAGTATTAAAATCGATATCATCAAATTATTCTCTTAAATTCAACAGGACTATATTGAAAATCATATCCACAAATTTAAGTTTGGAAAATATTGATCTTTAAAATATTTAAGGATTAATTAAAACCTCATTTATTGATATATATATGATAATAATTATTATTATTTATATTTTTGGAAATAAATGAATTATTTATAAAAAATGATATAAATTCTCTTTCTATTTTACAAAATTTCAAATAAATTTATTATATTCATATATGAATCACATGATACTAAATTTATTAAGGGTTGAGTTTACTTTATTAAATAATCAAAATTAATGACTTATTTTTATATATTTAGATATGCCTTTTAATATAAAATATAATTTAAAGATAATAATTCATTGATTCATTTTTCCAAGTAAAAAACATTAAGTTTCACAAATCTTAAAATATGGCCAAATTATTATTCAATTTAAATTTTGATTAGATTAAAGTGCTATCATCACTCATTCTATTTAGTCTTTCATGTAGAAAATACTAATATTAATATACTGAAAAGCATTTATTAGTATCACCACATTACATTTTTCAAGCTTAAAATGGAATTATTAGTTTTGAAATTTTTAATATGTCCATTGATAATTTGTTAAAAAGTCAAAGCCTCCATTTTTCTATATATCCTATGGATTTTTTCGATATACTTTATTTTCTCTCAGTATTGGCTAATTTTTATTTCCACATTCAATTATTCGATAGAAATAAATCATTTTGGCAAAAATAATATTGCCGTATGACAAAGAACTTTCTAAAACATATCATTTATTAACTATTTCTTTTTTCTTTTTTTTTTTATTATTAAGAATTTTGAAATTTTGCAAGTGAACTCTGTCCACTCAATTTTTGGAAAAATTGAATACTTTTAACAAAAACAAGTATTCAATTTTAAAAAGAGACTCCAGCTTCACCAATATAGATTTGATCTTTCTTTTTTATTAAATGTTTATTGTTTTGGGATTTTTAATAAACTAATAGAGAGATTTTTTTAATTTAAATAATAATTTTTTATATTTCAAAATAATTATTTTTAATTTCAAAGTTTATATGAATTTATAAAAAAAAGCTCTCTATTAGTTTATTAGAAATAAGTTCTGTTTTTCATTTCATTAAATAATTTTTTCGGTTCTTTTTAATTAGAGGCTCGAGTCTCATTTGAAAAATCAAAATTTCACTCATTTTCAATTCGTATAAAATCATATATACTTAATAGTTTTTTACAAAATTGATATCTTTTATTGTATAATCATCTTATCTTTTATTTTTCACTGAAATTGTTTTTTAATTTTAAGAATATACCCTTACAAATTAACTGTCATTTTTTTTTGCGGAATAAACGTACGTAAAATTTTCATTTAAAATTTTTAAATTTTTTTTTTTGAATAAACTCAATTCAAAAAAGAATTGTCATTTACAAAACATATATTTTTTAACAGATAATTAGTAATCTTTTAGATTTTATTAGAAAGAAATATGCTTTATAAGAAAATCTTATTTTTTATGAAAAAGTGAATATAATCTAATTTTGAAAGAGTGATCGTAAATCATAAAATTCACCCATTTTTTTATACAAGTTCCTTTGCTCAATTTCTACTTAAATCTTGCTTCTGAAACATCGAGACCAAAATATTATTACAGTTCCTAAGTGTATAGATGATCTCAATTCGTTGCTAATTCAAATTTGAAAGATTATTCGATGACAATATTTATTTTTTTCGATTCTTTTTAATTTTATGGTTTTTACTAAACATATTCTTTATAATCATTCTCTTATTATGCTTTTTATTTGACTCTTTTTGCTTTTTTTAATATTATTCTATAAAGATTGAAAATCGCTATAATTTGATTAATTTGTGCTTCCAACGTGCGTTTTAGATAATACTTAAGTATTATACTTAATTTTATATAATAATCACTCAAAAATTTCAATTTTAGCTTTTTTTAAATAAAAAAATATAGAAAAAGTCGATGAATAATGAGATTTATATTAAAAAAATGGTATAAATAAATTTAATATTATTTATAATTATATTAAAACTATAAATATTGGGATTTAATTTGAATTTTTAATTAATAAAAAAATTGCTAACGATTAAAAAAACAAAATTCGTTATAACTTGGGCATTAAATAATATAGGATATAATGATTTAAATCCCCAAAGATTTTATCCAAATATTTGTTAAATATTAAGAAAAACCTCATTTACATGTAAAATCAATAATAAACGGTCAAAATTCTGATAAAAAAAAAATCATTTCAAAAAAATTCAATGGGAATAAAAAGAATTGTCAGATTTTGAGAGAGAAAGTAATATTATTTGTGAGAAAATTTTTCAAAAATTTCTTCTTACGTTTACTCGTACGTTTATTCCGCAAAAAAAAATGACAGTTAATTTGTAAGGGTATGCAATTCAATTGTTTTTTATATATTCGATTTTTTGTGTACTCAACCCTTAAAAAAAAAAAAAAAAAAAAAAAAAAAAAAAAGAATATAAAATTTCGAACCAGAGCTTTTTATTATTTAGAGCGCTCGAAAAACTGCTCGAAAATAGAATTTTTATCATTAAAAATCAGTTCATTACGAGCAAACTCGAGCAATGTCAAATGCTTGAAAACCATTTTAATGAGCAAGAATCTGACATTGCTCGAGCACGCTCGAGCCGCTCTTGGTGCATCCCTGCTACTCTTAGAAATAATCAATAAAATAAATAAATTAATTAATTCTTTGCACTTTGATATATTTATTAAATTAAAATATTTATTTTAATTATCATTTTATTTTGAGATACAAATCTTTTAGAAAATAAATTTACATTTTGTTTTGTATACTTTATTCAAATTTAAAAGAGAATTGTGATATGATATCCACTTATTCCCGATGATATCCACTTTTTCTTGATACTATAATTCTAACTTAAAATAAAAAAATTCGTTTATAATTTTTTATATAGAAAAAAAGCATGAGTAGCTTCTCATTGTATTTTTTGCAAAAGTGGAAAAAAGTTCCAAGCTTTTATTTTCTGAAGAACGATAAAGGCCAATATTGACCACAACTGCTGCGGGCAAATCCGATTTCCCTTTTAATTTTATTACTGAAAAACAAGAAAAAAATGAAATCCAAAAATTTGCAATTTTTGATCAACAGAAAAAACCTCACAACTGATCTATAAAAATATATTGTGGTCGGATACTCTCAAAAAGTGAAAAAATTGAATTAATAGTGAAAAATATAAGATAAAAAAATTTGTTTTTTATTAAAATTTAAAGGACATCACTAATCTGGAGTCCTGCACTGTTTTGGTCTCGATCAACATACAGCAAATATGCTTCACTGAGCCACCTTCCGTGAGTTTTGATGATTGCAGGGTCTATATGGTTTTGTGATGCCAATGTTGCACCACCTCTCCTGAATGAATGCCAAGAATATTTTTCTTTTTCTAAACCTAGTTTTTCTAAAGCATTATTTAGTTTTTTCCTAAAATTATCTTGAGTAATATTAACAATTGGATCATCATCTTTTAAATTGTAATTAAATCCAATAAAATTGATTGGATGGTAAATCTTGTGGTTATTGTTGTATAAGTAGGTTGTGATTCCATGCCCAGTTTGATCTGTTTTTGAATATCGTATATTTATAATTAATTTATTTCTTGGAGCATCAAAAATAATGTCACTTTTACGTAAAGAATACAATTCTGAAATTCTGAGAAAAGCAAAGAATGATAATGTCATGCAAAACATCAATCTAGCGTTTTCAATTTGACTCATATCGT
The DNA here is from genome assembly GCA_039105265.1 of Tritrichomonas musculus. Lineage (NCBI taxonomy): Eukaryota > Parabasalia > Tritrichomonadida > Tritrichomonadidae > Tritrichomonas > Tritrichomonas musculus. The sequence goes on from JAPFFF010000004.1 coordinate 193,704, forward strand.
ATAATTCTAAAAGTCGAATAAAGTATTCAATTTTGAAAGGAAGCTTTGCGTTTGGTGAGTTATCATCTTTAAATGCTCTTTCAAGTCCTGCTTTGAATTTTTTAAAGTCATTGGTCAATGTTAAATTTGGTCGAAAGTAAAATGAAATTCCAGTTATGTATGATTTTAATGTGTTTAAACATATACCATTTTTTGCTTGGTATGTTATAAAGACTTTTAATTTTTCAACAGTAATTGGATATGGCTCTTTTTGAAAAGTCCTCATGATTTCTTCGTAAACACTAATACTGCTATTATATGTCTTTTTTGATGATTCAGCAATTGAATGCTCAGAATATTGCTGGGATTCATTTAAAAATTGATCAAAATCCGGTGCATTAGTATTTTGAATATTGTTTGTTTCAAATTGCTGATAGTTATGTTGAGTTTGACCGGTAAATTGTTGCGTATTTTGTTGATAATTATAATAATTCTGATTTTGAATTTGAAAATTAAAAATATTGCCTTGTTGAAATACTTGTGGTGCAAATAAGGATCCATTATTTAGAGGTGGTTGATTTGAATTGTAATAGCCATTACGATTGCGACCAAACATAGCTTTTTTTATATCGACCAATTATAAATGGTTCAAGAATTTATCAGAAAAAGTTGATTTAGGGATAATAATTGATTCAATTTTTTCACTTTTAGAGAGTATCCGACCACAATAATTTTTTATTGATCAGTTGAGAGGAAGGTTCAAAAAGTGGACACATTTGTAAAATTGTTTTTTGAATTAAGATAACCAGGTTAAGATTCAATTTTTTACAAAAAAATAATTCATTTTTATCTTAAATTCTTCTCTAAAAATATGTCTTTTTTATATGAGGAATTCTTTATAGCACATACAACTTTTTCAGAAGAAAATAATCGTCCATTTTTTCGAGCTTTATTTTACATAGAAAAGATTAAAAGTTCCTTGTATTTTTTATTGATTTCTTAATTTATGCCATTTAGAGAATATGTTAAAGGCGAAATAATCGAAAATTTTCAAAAATGAGATTATTATTTGTTAAATAATTCTTCTCAAAAATGGTTGATTTAGAGAATCAAATGGCTTGTTGGGCTTCCTAAATTGATAAAATTTAGGATTTAATGGTTAAAATCAATATTAAATAAGAAAACAAATATTTTTAAATTATTTTAAAGGAATAAAAAAAGCATGAATAGGGGGTCATGCTATTTTGTATAAAAAATATTAATTTTAATTTCTCAAAAAGTTTATCTGGACCATATATACATACAAAAAGTTCTCTGTGCTACAGCACTGTGCTAAAAAATTACACCCTTTTTATATTATATTTATCATTAATACTATCATTAAAAAATTATAATATGAATGAAAAATGATCTGTCGAGTGGATAGAAGTTTCCATACCTTTTATTAAGGGACCACTATCATATTTTTTTGTAAACATTTCAATATTGAGAAAACTCATAGAAAAGAAAATTCAATAGTTGTTATCTCGGAAAAAGTTTAAAACTTTAAAATTTCACCATTCCGATCATTTTTGTAAAATTTTTACTCCTTTCAACTTTTAAATTTTTATTGAAAAAAGGGAATAGGCTTAAAAGAAGAATAGAAATAAATGATATGTAATTTATATAATTTATATATACCAAAATATAGCAAAAATACTCATGAAATAATTTTTTTTAAGTCAATTAATTTTGTGATAACTCATAGAATTTTTAACATAGAATTTGATAGTGGTCCCTTAAGGTTAGACTTGTTATTTTGAGAATCGATATCAAAAACGTCACTTTTTTTCATCTGATACTCGATTATCAGTTTAAAAATCTGATATCGAGATTATCGATTATCAAGATATCAGATATGAAAAGTGATATAAAAATAATTGTAAACTTGATATCAATTACCGAGATCTCGAGATCTCAAACAGATTCATCTTTTTTTATAATTGTTATTTGTGATTTTATAATATCTAAAAATAAATAATATAATGCATTGATGTTTATTTTATGATTAAAATCAAAAAATACATTCTTTTTTATGAAATATTTGAGATTAAAATACGATCATATATTTATCAAAAAGTTTAATTGAAAATTCTGATATCAAAAGCTGAGAAAAAAAAATCTCGATCTCTGAAATCGATCTCGAGAATCTGTGCACATTTATGTATCGATATCAAAAAGTCAATCAATTATCGATCTCGAGAATCGGAGAATAACAAGTTTAATTAAGGTACAAATCCAGTACGTTTAGTAACCGCAATTTTTTTTGACATTCTCAAAGAATAAAATGACATGTTAAATAAAAAACGATTATTTTCATCCATTTCATATAACATGTCATAATGTTTATTTAAATTGTAAAATAAGTGTCAAAAACAAACCTAGTCAATTTAAACTTTTTCAGAGGCATGCTACTATTCAAATAATAAACGTTCTCTTGTTCAAAAAATAACGTACTGGATTTGTACCTTAATACAAAAAAAAAAAAAACAAATTAACGGTCGCTCTTAATGACAAAAAAGATCAAAAAAGAATTCTTGTCATTAACAGGATGCTATACTGTTTTCTATAGTTAAATATATACTGCTCTTTGGTGGAGGTTAATCTTATTTAAATGATTAAAACTTTTTAATAAATCAATATGAATGTCTATGACCACTTATTTAAAAAATCTAAAAGTTAGTATATCACTTTGAATTTGATTTTTAGATCACACTTTATTCTTTTTTAAAAATATATTTGTATAAAATAATTAAATTCCTTTGATTATTTTTTAAAATTTTTATGGGAACTTAAAATAAATATATTTTTTCTTTTGGATTATTTACAATTTAATTATTTTATAACATTCAATGTAACTACTCAATTTTCTATCTTTTTTTATTTCACTTACCACTAATTTTAAAAGATTAATATGTCTCTTAAAGATAAAATCGTTTTAGCTCTTATCGGAGGTCCAGGTGCTGGAAAAGGAACAATATCAAATTCAATCAAGAGAGATTACGATGTTGGTTACATGTGTGCAGGTGACTTACTCCGTAAAGCTGCACAAGAAGATACACCATTTGGTCATAAGCTTGCGGAGCAGCTTAAAAATGGTGAAATTGTTGCCCAGGAAGTTACAATTGGACTTCTCAAGAAAGAAATTGAATCTCAACACAAGCAATTTTACATTATCGATGGTTTTCCAAGGGCCACTGAACAAGCAGAAACATTTGAACGTGAAATCGTTCCATTCAAAGCCGCTATTTTCGTTTCTGTTCCCGACGAAATTCTTATTCAGCGTGTTCTCAAAAGAGGAGAAACTTCAGGCAGATCTGATGATAACGAAGAATCAGCTAAGAAGAGAATTCATACTTTTCATTCAATATGCGAGCCAGTTAATCATTACTTTGGAGATCGCTGTATTACAGTTGACGGAAATGCAGGACCTCCCGATGTTGTTTATGAGCAAGTGAAAAAAGTGCTTGCAAAAATTCTTGATCAATAAATAATAAATAAATATTTAATTATCTTCTATTTTTATCATTTAATACCCTAGTCTGAATGATATTTGGTAAAAATATTCAAAAATTTTGGCCTTTATTGAAGTGTATTCAAATTTTAATTCAATTTTATTTTTATATAGATTATTTATTCAAAAATTGTGAGCTGTTTCTCAATTTTTTTTTCAATTAGCAAAAAACAATAAAAAAATTGTGTAAAAACTCATTCAAAAATCATTATTATATCTTATCCTTTTGTATTTTGTCTAATTATGTATATATTTCTTTCAGAATTTAATTTATATAGATTAATTTCTATTTTTTAATTCTTTCTTTCAATTGGTTTGTTGAGTTTTCTTTCAAAAAGTTGGGAATTTACTCAAAATATGAGCATATCTTTGTATATTTTAAATGTAATGCAAATATTTTTCTTTTATAAAATAATATATAGCTAGAATAATAAAAGAAATATACAAGAAATCAAATACAGCTGTTTTATTAAAAAGTTATTTCAATTTTTTTGAAAGAATTATTTGAAAAATTTGAGCACATTGAATTTTGATTAAACTTTTTGTGAAACTTTAATTTATACTTCTTTTGTTTTATATAGGCTAATATTAAAAAATAAATATTTTAAAATGGATTATGATCCATAAAAAGATTATTTATTTGTTTGCTTGGGAATGATAATTTGTCATTTCAAGATTTTTGTATTTAAACCAAAAAAATTAGGATTATATTCAAAAATCACAAATCGACCAAATTTTCACTCAATATTAAAACTTTTTAAAAGATATTGGTCATTTAATCTTACAATTAATATTATGTAAAAAAAATAAAGGAGCATAAAAATAGCAAAAAGAAAGTGTTTATTCATAATTCAAAAAGAAATTTCCAAAAAGAAAATAAAAGAAATGAGAAAAAAAAAAAAGGTAAAACAAGAAAAAGTGCTTGTATGTTGTTAATTATGAATGTTTTTTTTGCTGTAAAGAAGGTTAGAAAAGAAAATGAGCTTGCATCTTGCTAATTGTGAATGTTGTTTTGCTTTAAAGAAGGCTATAAAAGAATACGAGCTTGTACGTTATTAATTGTGAATGTTGTTTTGCTGTAAAGAAGGTTAGAAAAGAAAATAAGCTTGCGTTTTGTTAACTGTAAATGTTGCTTTGTTTAAATAATGGACCATAGATAACCGTTTTTTTATCTCAAATTATATTGCTTTTTCTTAGTTTAATATCAAAAATATTGGCCATAACCGAATTGCATAAATATTTTATAAAAAGATAATTTTTTTAGCAGGAATTATAATTTAAATGCTAATATGAGATAAATTATAGATAAAAGAAAATTTTATTTTATTTATTTTTATTTTTAAGAAATAATTCAATGTATAAAATTGTTTTCTGAAGATCCTCACAAAACAAATTTAAGAGAGTTTGAATACTTTTCAGAAATAATTCTTAAGACATTCAAAAATTTCTTTGTTTTTCGATCAAAATGGTCAAATATTTCGCGAGGCAAATATCATTCACATTAGGGTAAAAATTTTTCGGAGGTTGAATATCGAACTAAATTGTATTATTGAAAAAGTGGGTTGGTTTTTAATGTCATTAAAAGGCGCAAAAAAACAGAAGCAAGAAACAAAACCTGTGCCTTTAAATGTCAGAACTTGCTCTACATGTCATAGAGATATATCAGACGAGATATATGTCAAATGTGCGCGTTGTCATGGTTTCAATCAATGTCTTGAATGCTTTTCTGTCGGTATGGAGACACAAAGCCACTTAAAAACTCATCCCTTTATATTACTCGAGCCATTTTTGCAACCAATATTCCAAAAAGGTTGGAGTTCTGAAGAAGAAATAACGTTATTGAATGCAATTCAATCTTGTGGACTTGGAAATTGGCATGAAATTTCTGATTTAATTAAAACAAAGACTCCACTTGAATGCGAAGCTCATTATTTTAATTCATTTATCGATTCTCCGATCGCTCCTTTTCCTGAAGAAAAAATTTTGCCAGAAGCTATTCTGCCCCCGCCTCCAGACTTTGATACATCTCCACGTGAGTCACGCCCATCCATTTCGCATGAAAAAAATCTCGCTGAAAGAAATAAAAAAGAAAAAACAACCCCAGCTGAATTTGCAGGATGGATGCCACGTCGTTGTGAATTTGAAGTTGAATATTTAAATGATGCAGAGCAATTAATTGCAGGTGTTACTTTTTCAGAAACTGCCGACACGGCCCAAAGTCTTGATCAAAAGTTAACAGCTCTTCGAATATATAATGAGCAGCTTGAAGAAAGGCATATAAGAACCCACTTTGCTATTGATTATGGAATGCTTCAGCATGAATTTCGTTCGTTTGGAGGAAGAACAAAAAGTGAACGTGAAATGGAAGAAGCAATGATGCCACTTGCTCAAATTGCTTCACGTGAAGAATTAACTAATTTTATTCACTCTCTTGAAAATCAAATGAGAATAGAAAGTCAGATTGAAACACTCAAAAAGTGGAGGAAGAATGGAATAGTTACCAGGGATGAAGGTGTATTATTTAATCATTTACAAGACCTTTTAAATGAAGAAAAATTAACGCAAGATAAGGTTGAAAAATGGAATCGAAGCGTTCAAGATTACTCAGAATCTCCTGAATTTAGAGCTACATTAGACAGACAACTTTTAACTACAGCTGAAAATCAACTTTGCAGGAACCTCGGATTATCGCCCCATACATATCTTCGAATAAAAGATATTCTAATTCGAGAATTTATGATTAGAGGAGTTATGACGCCAGAACTAGCTGTATCTTTAATGCCTCCTGGTCAAGAACACGTTATGATATCAATATATGAAAGTATGAAAAAGCTTGGGCTATTTTTAACAAGCGAAGACATTGAAAATATTCCTCAAGATGATGAAAATGAAGAAAAAAATGATCCTCATATAGAAAAGCATTCAGTTCATCATCCAAAAATGAATAGTACAGATACAGAAAAAGAAAATGAAGCTGAAATAGGATCACCCATAATAACAACATCTGGGAATGATGATAATGATAGTGAGAATGATCAAGATGATGAAAGCGAAATTAGAAATAATAAAAAGTCTAATAAAAATAAATCAGACAATAAAACAAAAAATAAAACCAGCACAGATCATAGTGAAAAAGAAATGACAAATGATGATGATGTTGAAGAAGAAGATAAGCACAATAACAAAAATAATGATAATAATGAAAAAGAGAAGTAAATGAATGATGTTGTTTTTCAATATATTCTATGAACGAAAATTAGTCAATAATTGTAAATCGAAAATTAACCTGTTTTTTAAATAAAAATTTACCGTATTAAAAAAAATCATGGACAATCGTTTTTTTCTACGCCACTTTTTGAATGTTTTTTCTATCCATGAATAGCTATTGAACAACTCTTCTTCTGTTTTTTGTTATGTAACATCTTCTGAAACTCTTCAATCATTTCTTTTGATACTTTGTCTTTTATGTTTTTCCCTATATGTCTGGCGCAATATATAATAATAGCATTTGGCCATAATTCACAAACTGCGTCTATCTGAGTAAAATTCCTATCTGTAACAAAAACTTCTATGTCTCCGATTAACTTCTTAACATTTGAAAAGTATATTCTGAATGAATTCTTACATCTATCTTCCATTATTCCAAATGAGAGCACTTGATTTTTACCGTTTTCATCTTCAACTATCATTGTTATTAAAGGTTTTCCGTAAAAGTTGGTACAACTAGTGTCGTCAATAATTACAATATCTCGTGCATAAGGACAATTAAACATATGATTATGTAGTGAAAAGCAACACACAAACTTATTTGTTTCATCAATAAAAATACCATTAGTCCAATTATTATAGTGGCACATTATAGCTAATAATATCTTAATTTCATCTTCACGTAATTCTTTAAGTATTCTTCTTCTTGAGGCATATAACACATCTTTTGAGCAAACCAAATTCTCTTTTCTCTTTATCGTTGTGGCTTTAAATACTTCTTGAGTAGCAATTTGAATTCTAGATCGTTGTAGGTAAGTCAATGTATTCCTTGATTAGGTTTGCAGAATTTCTGAAATTGGATGCGTGTGCTGGTTGATCATTTCTTCTAAAAAAACTGTATTTGTTTCCTTATCATAATAATAACTGAATAGAGCTTTACCCTGATAGTTAGAATTATGGAACTGACATGCAAATTGTTGACTGATACAAATGGAGATCCTAATGAAATTGATACATCATGAATATAATGAACAAGATCTTCAAGTGAATTATTTGTTTGTTTATTGAGCTTTCTAAAACAGTTTATAAGGTCACCAGGAGTTACAGTTGATAGAGAGTCATTGATAGGATCAGATGGAACTTGTAGATAGATTTCATCATTCTTTGAAGCAACTGAAATTGTAGTGTTTTTGTTTATTTCATTGTATTGAGGGATGGACGATAACTTCGGTTGCCGATTTAGAATTTGATGATAATCCTGATACTGATCTATTTTAGTAGGATTCACAATGATATTTAGAGGATTTCCATGAGTATTTTGAATTCTTTGGCGATATTGATGAAATGATGGCGTCGTCTGTGATGTAGTTTGTTCCAATGACAATAATTGAACTTGCATTTGACAAATTTCTTGCTGAAGAAGTACTTCTTGTTGTGGTTGTGCTTGATAAATTTGTGCAAACTAATGAGTGTTCAGCTGATGTAGGAATCCCAACAAAAGTATTAGTTCCCCCTGGAGCTAAGAGAGGACCATATGAAAACAAATTTGCTGATAATCTTCACATCACTGCAAAGGCGGCACTAAATGCTGCAGGTGATGCTATTCCTCCATATTTAATCTTGCCATTAAAATACTTACCACGAAATGTTGCTCCAATGGTGGCCAGAAATCAATTGAATGTAAGTGGTAGTGAAAAACGGTTATATGACAGATGAAAATTTCGAAAATTGGGTAATTTGGTTCATTGAGTTTGTCAATGATTTGAAAAAGCAGAGAAAATATTCAAGCAACCAAAGATCTCTCTTATTCTTGGATGGTCATGTGACTAGAAACAATAAAGAGCTGATGAAAAAATTTCGAGATGCCAAAATTGATGTTATCATATTTCCACCTCACCTCACCTCACCCATTTGGTGCAACCATTCGACACAACTGTTGCTCGTCCATTGAAGCAAGCATTAAAAAGATTAGCAAATGAAATTCTTTCTGTTTGCAGTCCAGAGCAGCAAACGATCACTTCATTTCTGCGCTTGGCTCAGGTGATTGGTATTATTGATGCAGTTCGTGCCTCAACATTGATCACCAACTGTAAAATAGCATTCAAGTGTTGTGGACTTTTCCCTCGTGACCAGAATGGGGTTTTAGTCAAATCTTGCATTAAAAATTCACATAAAAGCTATATTGATTTTTCTGAATCAGCAACAAAGCCAATTAAAATAAGTAGTCGATGCATTACACAAGATGATGTACTTGATAATTTAAGGGAAGTTCAAAAACAAAAGAAAAAAGAAAATAATAAATAATAAAAAAATAATTTTTTTTTTTTTTTTTACAAATTTTTTACGTTTATTTTTTACGGGTTTCATGAAAAATAGAAATTTTTTACGGTTTTCATAAAATACGTTATTTGTAGAAATCTAAAAAAAACTTTTATCTTCTTCATCAGATTGATCAATTAATGTTTTTAATGCATTAAAAGTTACCAAATTGAAATTGTTAAAGACTTCAATGTTGAACATTGTTGAATTTATATCAAAGAAGGACTTAAAAATGGTTGTAATGATTATTTTATCATTACAATGAATGAAAATGAATTTTTTTTGAAAATCTTGTTGGAGAGAAGGAAAGATATCAACAATTTATTCAAGGGCTCTTTCTTTTGTCTCTTTATGTGTCAAAGCAGCAACTAAACATTCAAAAATAAGCGCGTTTTCATCATTTTTTTCTGTATCATCAGTGCTATAAAAAGAATCAGTGCAACTTTCTAGCAAAACTTTATTCCAAAGTTCTTTATCAACTCATTCAGCATCTTTAAATAAGAGTTCAATGAGAGGAATCGATTCTTTTGAGAAAAATGCATCTTGACAAGAAAATATTAGTTGTGGCAGTTTTTTAATAATTTCAAGAATGACCTCAGCAAGTATTTTCCTTTTGTCATTGTTATTGATTCTTTTGACAATTGAACTCAAATTTTCAACAATAAAGCATTTTTCAGAAAAATTGTAATTGATGTTATCATCGTTTTTTATATTGTTTTTTTTCTTCAGTGGAATTATCATTGATATCTTCATTAAAAATAAATTTCCGAATACTTTGAAATGCATGATATATGGATTGGCAAAAATTTAATGGAGTTGATAGTAAAATCATTGCCATAATTGGCATCCAATATTTCGGAGACGTTTTAACTTTCCTTTGTTTCAGTATTTGAAAAAGAAGTTCCGTAAGTATATTTAAATCTTTTAATGCATTTTCATATTCTTGGCTTGAAGCTTGATCGTTCAAGCTTTTATTATTAATATTTGTATTATCTTTATTATTAATATTTGAGTTATTGTCATTATTATCAGCAAGTAAAACTGTTTTCTGAATTGTTAGTTCAAAAAAGGCAGCAATTTGTCCAATTCTGCTAGAAATTGAACGACTAAGAAGCTCTTCAACTTCTGGTGAAGTATTTATTACCATTGGCGATGTGTAAAAAGTAATATAAAAATCTGATATATTGTTTTTGGTTCCTCTTTGCTTTTCTATGATAGTAGGAACAAAATTACAGAGAAATGTGGGATGTTCTAACAGAAATTCCCATTCATTGCATATGTATTTGGCAATTGAAATAAGGATATTTGGTAGAAGAAAAGAAGAATTGAGGGATTTTAAAATCTCTTAAAACCCTTTATCGAATAAACAGGTCAAGATTGTTGGTGAAATTTCATGATTTTGTAAAATATTGAAAAAAAGATCGCAAGCTTTATTTGCTGCATCTTTAAATGAATTCGTTAAAATATGTGAACTGTGAATTAAAATAGGATCCCATATTTCAATACGCTTTTCTCTTTTGTTTAATAAGTCAAATCCAAGAATGGATATTGCGTTATCTGTGTTTTGCTCTATATATTCAAAAATTGATTCAATGCATTGAGAAAAATAAATAGTTGGAACGTGATCTAATGATATGGAATTAAGAATATCAAAACCAATTTTTAATAAATTCTTGTTGTTTTGAAAATATAAAGGTTGGATAGCTTCGAAAAGAGATATCCATCCTTCTTTTATTTCTGAAAAGTTAAATGATATATTATCTTTCAATTGTATTAATACTGGAGCTTTGTGCTGATTTGGTATATTATCATACAAACCTTTTTATTCAAAAAATACATCATATTATTATTTACTCAGATCAAACAAATTAAACAATATCCAATCATTTCTCATCTTAATAATTTTTGCCAATAGTCTAATTTCTGTCCAACATCAATCTAATAGCAAATAATTTCATTTAACATTCACCAAAAAACAAACAAGTTCTAAAACATGGATAAATTAATTTTACAATACAATTAATAACAAAAACGTCGAGAATTATCTCCTATGCCTTTCAGTTTTTTCAGAATTTTTTCAATATTGAAAAAATCTTTTATATATGAACCGAAAGTTCCAAAATATACTAATTGTATCGAGATCTGATCATCAATATTTGAATGGAAAAAAATTCAACCTTTATTGAGTATCAATATAAATAATCATTTTATCAATGATGAATAATCCATTGGAAAATTTCCAATATCATCTATTCTTTGACATAATATTAAAGTATTAAAATTTCTACCATCTCCTTTTTTCTTTATATTTTTAAAATTTAAATAATTGAAACTATAGCTAATATATATTATGTTTAATAATGAAAATATTTATTTGTTCCTGGGATATAAATGATTTAAACTTTTTATACGTTTTTTCCATTCAATTTTTTCTCAGAAATGCTTTCAATTTTTATACGTTAAAAAAGCATTCAAAAAAATAACGAACTATTCGAATTAAAGCGCGGAACTGTATATAATTCACCTTTGATGATTTTGATTTTTTAAATAGTAAATTATATATGGCTATTAAAAGTCTATCTAAATATAAAATAACTGGAAAAAGTCTTGGATGGCCTACATTATACCTCGCCAAAGCCATAGTAAATCCATTGATTTTTTATGGATGGCCATAAATGTCTTTGGAATTGCCTAATTTACTAAATCAATGATAAATCATTAAAATTTTCAATTAAATTATTTTTTTTATTCAAATTTATTATAGCTATACTTTTTTATTAATAGTTAAAATTGAATCATAAATATGTTAACCATATTCGTTATTTAAACTTAAACGTATAGCCATAATTTGAATACTCTAAATTCAGAAGAAAGCTATAAAATTGAAATTGAAAGAAAAGCCATAATTTGTTGGAAAAAGCCATAAATTTAATACTTTTATGGCTTATCCATTGCCATAAAAAAAACCTTAGCAACTTTCGGTAGATCGTAAAATGCCTTTTTCCCCGAGATTTTCCTCTCAATTTTTTGAATATTTTTTTAATTTTGGCAGCTATCCCACATTTGATATTTTTTGTCATATAATAATTATATAGCGAACGTTTTTCAAAATCAAATTAGCAATCAAAACGTGCTTTATGCAACGATTCTGCTCCTTTAAAACGAAAATTAAAATGAATTGAAGCTATTGTAAACGTATATTTCAACATTAGTAATAAGTCACAGAATTTTTATTGCCTAGCTGTTTGATTTTGCATCATTACCAAAAAAAGCTATACTTTATTATAATAAATAATGTACCAAAACAAGACAAAACTCTAATGGCGGAGTAGATCGTTGTATGTACATTCAAAGAGAATCACAATTCCACAAGAATCACAAACATATATGGCCTGATGATTTAAACAAAAAAAGCAAACAACTAAGTGTAATGAATTTTACTGCTCCTTCTTCAAATTTACAAATTATTGATATAGTGTCAGAGACAGCAGCAAATGTGAATATTTCTGCTCGTTCAATGGCTTCATTTGAAATGCAAAAAGCATTTCTTGCATATGCTAATTATGGATTTCATAAAGCTCGTGAAAACCCTCAAATCAAAGAATTAAATATCGAAAAAGTGCCTTTTGTTACAGAGAAACAGATTCCTGAAAGAATAAAACAAACAGCTATTATGAAATTATAAGAAAAACTAAAATATTTTAAGAAATATAAGGTATGTTCAGTTATCATTGAAGTTGGGACAGTACGAAAGATTCATACCTTGGAAGTAATTTTGACCCTTCCAGGTGTTTTAGATCCAATTCCATATCGATTAATTCCCTGTAAGAATTTAACACATGCTGGCTATATGAAAATAACAAAGAAAATCACTAAATTATTTGCAAAAGATGAAATTACCGTAGCAAGTTTGGTTGGCGTTAATCTCAAAGCTCAAAAACTGGCTTTGGATCACACAAATATCAAATGCATTCAGAATCACGATGAATCCTGTCGTTCGATTCTATTTTCACCATGTCTAAATCATACACTCAATCTTGCAGTCAAAGATATGATTCATACAATACCAATTTTTGAGAATTCTCATGATATTGCTACACTTTTTTTAAAGTTTTTCAAAGAGAAGGAGATTCAAAGAATGCACAAGTTTTCATTTGCATTATGTGAACAAAGATGGCTCTATTTATATGATTCTTGTTTGTATTTATTAACAAATAATAATATCATTTCAAAAATTGTATCAGATGAAAAATATCATGCAGTTTTGACTCGAAATTCATACGAAAGATTAGCTGAAGGTGTTCCATATTATGTTTATTTTGCAGCACTTCTTTTGCAGCCATTGAAAATACTTTCAAAACGGTTAGAAAGCAATGACTGTGCATTGTATGAATATCCTATTTTGTATAATAGTATTTATAAATTTTATGATCAATTAAGCAAACAATATGCACTTTATGATGAATTTGAAGAAATCCGTAATTGCATTGAATGGCGAATTCGAAATACTGCACGTTATGAATTAATTCAAATTTCGTTCTATTTAACACCATTAGGCCGAATTGAAATCATGAATAAACGAAATACGGAACATCGATACAAAGATTTTTACAGTCCTGTTTCTCCTATTACACCGATACATATAATAAATCCAGGTATTAAAATTCCAGATGAATATGTCTTAGATGATAATGAGCCAAACGAAGTCATAAATCCTGAACATATACTTAATCAGGATATAAATGAATTAGTTGGACCAAAAATGTTTGATCCAAATAGAATTGTAGAAGATGATGAAGAATACCACTCAGTTCTTGATCAAGAAATATTTTTTAAGGTTCTCCTTCCCAATTAAAATGTAAATTATTCAATATTGAATTAACTCATAGAATAAATAATTCAATAGAGCATTTTTAAGAAAAAGTTTTGGTGAAAAATAAAAATATTTGGCCTTGAAGATTAAATTTTATTTTATTCAAAATTTTATTGATTTATGAATTTTATGATTTCTATCCGTAAAAAAGAAAATTGATAATATTTCATTAATATGTTTCTATTCAATTATTTAAAATATATATCTGTATAAATTTTATATTTTAATTCATTTTTTAAAACGATATTTATGTATATTTTATTTGTGAAGTCTCATTGAATTTAAACTTTTGAATTTGAAAGGAGAACCTTAAATTTTTTTTTTCTTATGAATTTTCGAACGTTACAAATGACCATTTTATACTTGAAAAAGTTTTATATTCAATTTTTTTATGGATTTGGAAAAAAAACATGGCTTTTGCGAGGCCTAGCCTACACATAAATTAACATAAATTATATTTATATCATGATAAAAACAAAAAAAATGACACAAGAGTGCCTCTCCCTCTGTGCATTCTATTAAAATTTAATTTATTTATATAAAAGTAAACAAAGATTTAACCATACTCTAAAATATCTTTCTCTTCTTTTCCTTCGATAATTAATAAATAACAAACAAATAAATGCATTAAAATAATACATAAATAAAAAACAAAATAAAATTATAATTTTCATCATAATACATAATTCGATGAAACGGATTGCATCAATTGCTCTGCCAGACTCTTTACCGCTTTTGATGGATCGTTTATCAACTTTTTACCAACTCGATCAATTCTATGTTGAACTATCAATTTCTTTGGATTTTGAGCTGTTTGGTAAAACACGAGAATCATAGATATAAATGATTTTCTTAATTCTGGATAATCATCAAGTTGGTCAGAAGAGAGCTTGCTGACAATACAAGAAATGATTTGTGTTTGCCCAAGTTTCTCTGCAAGCAGTGGACATTTGTCACATATATTAAGAAGCTGATCTGAATAAATTGTTTGCAATTTAATTGTTTCTCCTGTGAAAATTATTGAAATGATATCTGAAAATTCATCAATATGATTGATTAATGATTGCTCAATTTCTTTTGGTTGAAAAGATGCCCAAATGCTATATGAACTAATAATTAATTCATTATGCGGATTTTCTTTGAGTAGCTTGAATAATATTTCAATTCCTTTGCTTTCTTCAAGGCCTCTTCGCATGAGGTCGTTATTTGTGTGATCAATAATGAAATTGAGGAAAAGTGTTGTTGCAAGCTCTTTCAATGGCTGATTTTTGTTGATAATAAAAGCAAGCATTGGAATTAAGGGAACAATTTTTGGAACATTTTCTGGACTTAAAACACGTGATAAGTGAAACACTGCAGAGAAACATGCGTTTAACATTGGATTCATTTGAGGACAACGATCACCACGTAAATATTCAAGAAGGCGTTCAACTAGATTTGTCTTCCATAGCTTATCTTTCAAAACAACTTCATTATCCATTGCAAGATTATTGAAAACACGCATAATTGTAAAGAGATCAAAGTCATTCAAATCACTTGTTGTAGCGGTGACTTCTTCAAGGGTTTGCTGTCCGTTGTCACTCTTTTTGTTATCATCATCACTATCTCCAAAGAAATCGTCATCATCATCATCGTTTAGATTAATAGATAAAGCATCGCTTTGAATATTTTTGACACTTAGCGGCACCTTCGATGAGGATACTGGTGATGATGGTACGTCTGACTTAAATTTAGCTTTGATAAAAATGTTGTCAATAAACTCACTTTCAGCCATTCGAAGTTTAACCTGATAATCAGCTGTCGAGAAAACTTCAAAAATGCCACATAATTTCTTTATAAGAACATCATCTTTAGATATATCAACGAATCTTCTTCCTAGGAGCATGATAAAGTCAGATTGAGCCATAATACGTGCAAAACAGGATTTAGGAGTACTACATTTGAATGAAAAAACGGCATCAACCATCTCAATAATAAGTTTTGTTATTTTTGGTCTTTCCTGGAAAGAATAACTGTCAAGTATTTTGGGCATTTTAGTTAGACCACCCGCAGAAATGAACATTTGGAGCGGCTTCTTTTTCGTTGTACATATATTATGGAGAAGCTGAAGAGACATTTCTTGAATTGATTGCACTACGTTATATTTTTTGTCAATACAATAATCAAATAGATATGGAAGAACTCCAAGGACACAGAGCATGTTTTGAGTATCTGTTTGATCGTTGGACGCTATTATAATGAACGGCAATGCGTGCTCAAGTAAGAAAAGATTTCTTGTTTGGATAATTTCAACTATTGGAATGACTCCATGATATCCTGTTAAATTGTTCCTCAATGACATTTCCTCTTTGAAGTCCTTGAGAAGAACGGCACAAGTATCTATAATTGTTTTCTGATTTGATTCTTTCAAAATTTGTGGGGATGTTGATATAGGACTGAGGCTGATACCTGACTTTAAATTTGAGTTTGAATTATTATCTAAGTTGTCATCATCATTGTCATCGTCATTATCATTGTCATCATTGTCGTTGTCATTATCATTGTCGTTTTCTTTATCATTGTCAATATCATTATCATTTTCTGTTTCTGTGTCAATGAGCCCCGGCAGTTTATCCATCATTGCAATGACACTTTTCATTAAATTATTTTGCCTTTCTTGCTCTTTTTGCTTAGGGTCTTCATCTTCTTCGCCCTCGAAAACAGAGTCAAGTAGATTGATGTTTATACGTGAGGCTTGAAATCCTATACTAAGAGGTCCATCACCCATATCGTCATCATTTTCAGAGTTATCATCAACAAAAGCATCAAGATCGTTTAAATTTGAATTAGTAGGTTTCGCGGTAGGCATTGCATATTGAAGAGGAAAAGACGAATTGCCGGCACTTCCAACATTAAAAGCTTCTCCAAAATCATCTGAGTCTTGATCATCTTCAACAAAATCGTTAATATCTTTTGGAGCGAGCTGTTCTTTAGGTTTAATGCTGTCACCATCATCATCTGTATCATCATCTATGATATCTAAATTACCTCCACCTCCAACTTTTAAGTTTGGTTTAAGAATTGCTGAAGCTTTCGGACTAAGGTTACCATCAAAATTCATATCATCATCATCACTGGATTCAGCAAAAATATCTAAATTAGCTTGATTTTGCTTCGCTTTATCCTTAACTTCATGTTGAACGTTTTGATTATTTTGCTTTAAATTTTTTCGTGTAATCCAATTGTGGTTTAATAATTCACTAGTCGATTTACGAAAGGTAACGTTTCGGTTAAGACATCCTAAAAGAAAATCTTTAAATTCGTGAGAAATATTTTCAGGTAGAGGCGTTTCTTGGTTTTGTACAATCTTAAACATTGCAGGAATTGGGGCGAGATCATAATAAGGAGGTTGTCCAGTACACATCTCAATTGCTGTAATTCCAAGTGACCAAATATCGGCTTTTTCTGTAATTGATTCCATATTGATAACTTCAGGGGCTGCCCAATAAGGGGAACATTGAAAATCTGCATCGTCTTTTGTACCTTTTGAAAGATCTACAGATATACCAAAATCAGATAATTTTGCGACGTTATTATTAAGTAAAATGTTTGCGGCTTTGATATCACGATGAATAATTGATTGGGAATGAAGATATTGCAAACCAAGTAGCACTTGGTGAATATATTGGGATGCTAACTGCTCATTAAAATTAGAATATTTTTTTTGAAGATGTTGAAGAGATCCTCCTTCAGCATATTCCATAACAATATACAAAAAATCTTCTGTTGGCTTTGAATCAATATATTTAACTATATGTTCATTTCTTAATTTGGACATCAATTCGATTTCAGATTGAACTTCAGAAAGCGAACTTTGATTGGCATTCAATGGAATAGTTTTAATTGCTACAAGTGCGCCAGTATTTGTATCTAAGCCTTGAAAAACTGCACCAAAAGCTCCTTTTCCAAGAATTTTTCCCAATTTGTATACATCAAAATCAGATGGATGTTTTTCTTCCAGAGGCTTTTCTGGTTCTATAATCTTTGCTGGCTTCTTCTTCTTTCCCTTGACTTTTTTCTTCGCAGGCATTTGTAATTTTCACTTTTTCTCAAAAACCACCCTATCGTTCAAAAAGAATTTCACATTCAAAAATTGAAAATTTAAATTCAAATTGAATTTTAAATTGATATTTGGTCTTTAAAAAAAGCGTTCAGGGACTTTACTTTATATGAAAAACAAAAGGAAAATTAGATTAAAAACGAAAAATTATAAGATATCAAATTTATACAGGGATGGTTATCGATTCGGCTATTTATTGGGTATCAGTAAAATTTTTTATCAATAAATACGTTAAAGCTAACCGCCGATAAATGGTCATCAAAAGAGTTTTTGTAAGTGATAAATCTAGATAATTTTTTTTTAAAATAGATATTTAACGATAAATAAATAAATAAATAAATAAATAATAATAATAATAATAAAAAGAAAAAAGAAAAATTATGAATATAAAAAAAAATTATAAAGTTAGAGAAATAAAGGAGGGTCAATTCAAAAAATAGGGTGTCGATTCAAAAAATAATTAATTTCAAGGAAAAACGATAATAAAAATATATTTTGAGAAAAAAATATTTGGAAAAAAATTTTTTTCTTAAGGTTCTCCTTCCCAAAAAAAAATGTAAATCATTCAATATTGACTTAACTCATAGAATAAATATTTCAATAGAGAATTTTTCGGAAAAAGTTTTGGTGAAAAATAAAAAAATTGGCCTCAACGATTAAATTTTATTTTAATCAAATTTTTATTGAATCTTTAATTCTATGATTTCTATCTGTAAAAAAACAAAATCGATAAGATTTCATAAATATATTTTTATTCAATCATTTGAAATATATATCTATATAAATTTTATATTTTAATTCATTTTTTAAAACGATATTTATGTTATTTTATTTGTGAAATCTCATTGAATTTAATCTTATGAATTTGAAAGGAGAACCTTAAAATTATATTTTCTGAAAAAATATTCAATTTTTCCTTAACTTGATCGTCGACCCCTATTTTATTGAATGAGACCCCAATTTTTTAGGCACTTTATTTTATTTTTCAGGTATGCTTTTCGAGGACGAAGAAGAGGACGAGGAAGAGTAAACTGAAAGTAAAAACTGAGACCACTAATTGAATATAATTTGAATACTTTATATGATCGTTATAAATTTTTTATATTCAAATTCTTGATCGTATATACGCTTTTATATTCAAAAAATGGTATGAGTTTTTTCCCAATTGAATTTTATAAATTTACTATGATTAATAATTTAAAATTGAATAAAAATGGGTTTTACTAAAAAAATAGTTTTACTGTTTTTTTCATTAGGATCGCTTTCTATTTTCATGAAAATTAATATAAAAATAATTTTCTTATTGTAAAAAAACAGTTGATACGTACTGCGCTATGTCGTGCAGTTCAATGAGATATGATCAAAAAATAAAAAGAGTAAAAAACCTTGTTTTGGCGCATAACTGATAATTTTTAATGACAGCTTCTTGTTGTTGAGTGTATTACGTGAAATTTTGTGTTTTTGATTGAAAAATGGTTAAAATTTTATATCTGAATAGATCAAATAATATAACAAATTGTAATATTTAAAGAGTAAAAAATTTCCTTGATGCATATTTAGCTTCAAATTGTAATGTTTAAAGAGTAAGTTTAGTCTACCCGAATATAATTTCGGGATCGAGGAGACTCCCGTACTCGGTTTACCCGAGTAAAATAACCGTTTTACTCATCCTCGATCCCGATTTATCCGAAGTATTCAATTTCCGATGAAATCTCGAGGATACCCAAAGTTTCAAGTTCGAAAAAAAATTCACATATTTTTTAGAAGTAATAAAATATTCAAATATACATCATAAAGAAATAATTTTAAGTATTTATATATATCTTCTAATTAAGATACTAATAATATGAATTTTTAATTAAAATATCATATTTAAATTAAGATATATATATATTTAAATCGATAAAATTAAAAATTCAATACTTCATAGCTCAACGAGTTATACATCAAAAAAGATATAATTAAAATTTTATTAGATAATGTCTATATATAGTATTTCATAACATAATCAATTTTTTAAAATACCAATTATTCCAAGAGATATAAAAAAACGCAGCTTTTTTTGATAATTAAATTCATCATAAATTCATATATTCAAGGGACCATATGTATATATGAATAATATAGATAACCATACGTCTAATAAATCTACTGATATGATTTATTTTGAAAAATATTGAAGTCTCATTGAATAAATCCAGAAAAATTTTGCTCAAACATTTTTTACATAAAAATAAAATTTATATTTTCTATTACAAAAAAGATATATCCTTTTTTAAAAAATCATTTATAAATATATATAATAATAATTATTTTATAAATTATATTATTTTACTATTATTAGTTTTTCTTTTGAAGATAATTATATATTTACATTAAAATAATATTTTTATAAATTGATAATCCATAAATATACAAATAAATAGTTGATATTTGAATTTAATTAAATAATTACTAATATATAATATCCTAATAGTGCATTAAATGCTATAATATCCTAAATATTTCAGAATATTTCATTCATAATCAATATATTAATATTTTAATTTACTCGCTTCTCAAAAAAAATGATTTTTTGTGATATTATTATTAAAAAATGTTTATAAAAAAAATTGGACCTGATTTTTTGAATAATTATAATATATGTTTATATAAAGAAGGTATAAAAAATAAAATTTGTAAAATATTTTTGGTCGAACGTGGGATTTTTAAAATATGCTAATTTTTTGTGGAAAATGATATGAAACAATGAAAAAGCTGCAAAAATTGAATGAACGACGATTAAAAAAATATTTTAACGAACCAAAATTATTCAAATTTTGAATTCATTGAATTTTGAATTCCTCGAGATTAAATTTTAATCTCGACGAATTCAATTTTTTTTTCTTTGAAATTTTGAATTCTTCTAGATTAAAATTTTAGAAATTCATTCAAATTTTTTATTTCATCATTGAATTTTTATTTCCAAGATTAAAGCTTTAATTTTTAAAAATAATTCAACAAATAAAAGAAAAATTATATCTATGATATATACTAGTTGATGAAAAATGCCTTTCTTGCTTTTAATATCGCGGATTTCTTAGATTCGAGTGATTAAAAAAGATATCATGTAATTCAAAAAACACCTTCCAAAAGTTTATAGAAATTTTGATTTAGGTGCTCCTGAAATCAAGCACAGATACTTTTTTTAAACAAAATATCTAATTCTCTAGACTTTATAATAAAAAATAGAAAGAAAATGACTTCTGAAAAAGTTCTGAAATAATAAACGTACGTGGAATATATTTCACATTTTTTTGTCTTCTGTTTATTTCTTGGTAGTTTTATTGATATGTATTAATATAAAAATATATGTATTGTCTTAAAATTATAATGAGACGATATGGTCCCTTTTGATACTAGCTGATATCATTATTCCTATTAAAAATATGTTTTTTTCCTCTTTTTACATTTATTTTTTTGATATCTCTCTGTAGTAACATCGCTATATATTTATGCATAGAAAACAATGAAATGAGTTTAAAAGTCGCAAAATGTTTATTTAACGGTTTTACATTCAATTTTTGAATGATTATTCTACTAAAACTGGTGGGTGAACCCTTGATTAAATGATTAATATTTATTCTTTACCAGTCAAAGAATATGTGATTAAAATATTGGAGAATAATTCAGGCGATATTTTTATTTGTCTACCTCTTATTTTTTTTAAAACTTATGAATACTAATTTTTAGTATTAAAGGTTTTTAGTCATTGATATATAGCTATATCTAACATTTTTTTAAAAAAATCATATAGTAAACCACCATTTCCAGCAAAATGATTCATTTTGAAAATGAATAATGATCATTTTTTTATTATTTTTCAATTAACTTTAAGTTCGAGTTTTTCGGGTAAAAAAGTGAAAATTTACCTTAGTAAAGAAATGTGAACTAAAAAAAATAAATGTTAGAGTAAAATCTTTTTCTCGAAAAAAGTTCGAGGAATAATTTCGAGGAAGACCGTTTATTTATCCGAGTTTACCCTGTAATCCCGAAAGGCATACCTGATATTTTTGATATTCTTTAATTTAAAGACTTTAATGAGTCCAAATTCAAGTAACCAGGCTCCTTAACTCTGTTTATTTAATATGATAAATGCATATAAATTAATTATATATCAACATTAATAGAAAAAAAATTAGTAAAAGGATTATTCATTAAAATCCATTGAATCTTCTTTAATTAAAATTGTTAATAAAAGAGATTCAATGAAATCATCTTTGAAATAATAGATACAATCTAGAAAATGCATAGAAAATTCTCTTATGAACTCTATATTGTTACTGGTAATAATTGTTAAGAAAACTTTGAACATAAGTTCATTTGTTGAAAGTGAAACACACTTTCGTTCATAACTGGCAAGAAGTTTTTTAATAACTTCTAAAATCCCCATATCATACAATTTATTAGGAATTTTAATCTCATTTTTTCTAAAGAAGAAACAGAGAATCCAAAAACAATCATTATAAATGAAACTTCCTTCATTAATAAGAGTTTGAATGAAATATTCATATGAATCTACTTTCTTTGAAATAATTATAAATTGTATAATAATTATAATGAGAATATCTGAAATGGCTGAACTACTTACAATGAGATTGTAAACAGGTACAAAGTCTATATCTTCAATGAATTTATTTCTAGATATAAATTTTAATAATATTAAAAGAATTTTCTCTTGATCATTTTCTGTATTAAAAACTTTAATACATATGCAGTTAAATTCTTTTTCATCTATTGGCTCCAATTGTGTATAATTCAACAAATAAAATTCTATTGCCATGTCATCTTTTAAATTATTGAAATAAGAAAGGTCAAATATTAGTTTTTTGCTACCTTTATATTCATTTTCTGAATCTTCAGTTATCAGATAAATGTCTTTAGTTGTGTCATCAGAAATGACTTCTGGCTTGTAGTGGTACATAAAAAAATGAAGTTACTTGGTTTTAAAATTTTTGAATACATGAACTGTTTCGTTTTAAATATATTCAAAAAGTTGTTTAATAATTCAATTTTTGAAAATACTCAAATGGATTAAAATAACTATTATTTATAAAAATATAAACATAATTGAATTGATAAATTAATAATGTTGATTTGGAAAGTGCGCCTTTTTTGAGGCCAATATCAAAAACGCAAAAATTCAATCCAATTTAAATGCTAAAAATTCAAAGTCAATTGTGACAGAGCAATACAAGCAAAAATGTAAACCATTCAAAATTGAAAAGCTAAAATGAAATCGTTTGTTTATTAAAAAAGAATATCATATATAAACAGTATATGCCACAAATATATATATAATATTAATAGGAATATAATTTTTCTGATAAATTTTGAGATATTTACATAATAAATATAGCAATTTATAAAACCTTTGAAAAAGTTTGGTTTTTCAATGTATTTACATAATTAATAATGAAAAACTGTCCATAATTTAATAATTCTCTATACGATTTGAACAATTTTTTAATATATTATTTAAATGATATATTTAAAATTAAAAATCCACTTTTTTTCAATAAATTGGCGCAAATTTTTAAGAAAAATATATTTATCATATATCTTAAATTTTGAGAAGTTTATATTAAAAATTTTACAAATAAAATGAGTTTCACAAACAACTCTGCAAAGCTTTCTCGAGCAAATCAACTTAGTAATATCAAAGGAAAAGAGAAAATAATTGATGATAAGTTAAAAAAAGCAAGAGAAAAGAGATTTCCAAAAATTAATCAAAACACATCTCCTGTAAAAGACACAACAAACGCTAGAAATGCCAAAATACAAAAAAATAAAAACAAACAAATAGGTGAACTTAAGAGAAAAAATACACAAGCACAGAAAAAATTGGATTTATATATAAACAATAGCAGTCGAAGTGCCGAAGCTTCGCCATCGCCTAATAATAAAAATTATCAAAAGTTGTTGAGTGAAAAAATGTCCAATTCAAAAAAATATCCTTCCCGAAGGCGTTATTCACAAAGAACAATGATTATAGCTGCATTATTGATTTTGACATCTTTGCCTTGTTACAATTTATTGAGAAAATTTGATATTTGGCCAAGTCAAAATGCTGTTAAAGCAAGACTTGGTGCATCATATGTTGCTGCGACAGAACAACTTATCAATTTAGATAATTTAAAAGCAACGGTCGAAAATTACAGGAAACAAAATAATGCGGAAGGCAAAATAAAAGCAATACTTGCTACAGATGCTGTCTCGTTAACTCCTGAAATTGGCATAAGTAAAAAAGGTCTCGTAACTGGATTACTACAAGAGGAAATTTTGAAGCAAAGTGAAATGAGAATACTCGAAAGGAAATTCAAAAAATTCGAAGAATACTGTAAGAGCAAAAAAGATGTCACAATTACAGATGCATTCATATATCATGTTCAGCCTGTGAATTCGACTTTGCGATCATTCGTTTACTACATTCATCCATCTACTCAAGGCAAGGCTACAGATCGAGAGGTTGAACTGTTAAGGACAATCACAAAGAAACTAGAGCTTGAAGACTTTGCAATCATTGGATTTGTTTTTGACGGCGACACAACGTATTCAGCTTTACACAAAACGTACTTTGACGAGTATTACAAAATGGTAAAGACAAATATTAATTTTAATAATTTCTCAATAGTAACAAAACAATCAATTGTGAGCGATCCGCTGCACTTGCTAAAACGTGCACGTTACCGACTCTTCTCAGAAAATATTCATGCAGGATTGCTAATAGATTCACCTATATTGACCTTTGCTTCTTTACATGAAATACTTGACATTCCTGAATTGGTTTTCTCAAATAAGAAGTATACTAAGATGCAAGATTCACTTCCTATCCATTTATTCTCATTTAAATCCTTGATTACTATTTTAAATGAGAATCAAAAGGATTGGATTACATATATGATTCCATTTTCACTTTTGAATATTGCGTTATCTGAAAAAGATTTAACAATAACCGAAAGAAGATGTTTCATTGAAATTTCATTTTATTATTCTTTATTTTATATAGCTGAATCACAAAAGGTTGAACATCAATTACCTCAAAGGTAATATAAAACAAATAATATTCAAATGTATAGTCATGCATTAACTTTAGAGCTATGTAACACATGCTTCTCAATATTGAGAGTAATGGACTTTTTCAATGGAACAATAAACTTGAACCGTTTTGGGTCAAACCCAGTTGAACACATATTTAGATTACTCAGGATGAAATCTAGATATAAAAACTCATTTGAAAAAATGAAAAAAGTTTTTGGTGAAATTGAACTACACAAGCAATTATTGAATGATCTAGGAGAAAATCAGCCAATAAGGAGAAGGAAGACCTATTATGGACAATCAGTATTTAATATTGTTAATGGAACAAAAGATATCTTCGAATACTGTCCAAGAGATATAGCCTTTTCACTTCACATTGCAAATTCATTGCCTTTTGAAAAAATTGAATTTAAAATGAACGATGTCCAATTTCTATTGAAAAGTTATGATAAAATATTAGACAATTTTTATTCAACTATGAAAGTCATATATCTCAGATTAAATCCAAAAGAGAGGGCTAACAAATTGAATAGCCATGAAATTCATATATCTACAGGAAAAAATATCATAAATCGTATTTCAGACAAAAAAATAGTCCAATAATTAATTAATTAAATCAAAAGTTAAAAGATTTAATAAATTAAATTAAAATAATTTATTATTTGATAATATATTTTTATTTATAAAAATAAAAATTTTATATAACGTCTCTTATTTTTTTCCAAGACGTTTATTTTTTTCCAGGATAACCGTTTTCATTGGTCAAATTTTTGATTATCGATTTTTCATTATTTTTTCACCGAAAGAAAAAATAAACAAATAATAAACGGTTATCCTGGAATTTTTTTCAATAGATTTTTATCCATTTAGTAAAAGAAAAAGTTTGATTGATCGAAATTAATCATCATTTTTTGTTTCGTTCAATGAACTTTATTAACATGAAATATTTTAGCGAATTACTGAAATGGGTCATTGAAAAAAAATTAGATAACGAATCATATGAAAGGATATCAGTTCTATATAAAATTGAAAAAAATCCTAATGAATCATTATCCAAAGATGCTCAAAAAACATGCTTTAAAAGATCGTCGTTATCATTAAGGTGGGAAAAAGGCATGACAGTTGGCCGTTTACCAATATTAACAGATGTAGATATCGATATTTTGAAAGAGAATATTACAGAAAACGCAATTGATGGCGAATACATTGACGTAGAGTATGCAGTGGATATCTTAGCTTGCACTCCTGAAAAAATTGGGATCTTTTGTGAAACTTTTTTGCCAATTGTTGATGAAATCCCACCACCTTTACGCTTTGGAGCTGACGAGACCATGCTAGCGCCCGTGATAACAAGAAAAGTTCTAGTCCCTCAAAATTTTCCAGGTCCAATAGTTCCAGAAAGTTTACCAATGCCACACATAACCGCTATGTGCAAATGTTTTTGGAGAAAAGATGCCATTATTTATCATTCTTCCTAATCTTGTTAAAACTCCTGAAGAGTTAATCGGGTTTCAAGAACGTGGTCAAGCAATATTTGCTAGCAGTAATAATGGCTGGCAAACTCGCGACTCATTTTTATGGTTTGCGATATGTTTTATTAATTATTTATCATTTTATAGAAAAAAGTTAAATGAAAATATCAGAGATAAAAAAGCACTTTTAATCGTCGACGGTCACAAAAGTAGGGAGTGCCCGATAGCAATTCAATTATTGAAACAACACAATATTGAACTTTTTGTATTGCCAGCACATACATCACTCAGATGTTTGATGTGGGAATTGGCTCCCCGATGAAAGCTACATTCAGTGATCATTTTAACAAGCTTATGCAGAATTTCAATCCTCAATTAAATCAAATAGCTCAAATAAGGCAATTTTGCATCCATGCTGCAATACTAGCATGGGATGTGAAAGCAAATTTCAAGTCCTGCGCCAAAGCAGCATTATTAACTGGGACACATCCATGCAGTGATGAATTTTTACGTGAAACAATTTTCGTTCGGAAAGTTCCTGCTCATTTACAGCAATTTTTATCAGAGAAAAAGAAGAGACAAAGAACGGAAACATTAAACATAAATAACAAATTAATTTCTGATGATGAAGTTTTTGAAGAAATTAATGATTTCATAAGAACATGACCAAAGCATAGCTACTTATGTACCGAAAATTATAATGGCATTTATTCAGAATTGATTCCAATAATTTGCAGAGAAACTCATAATGATTGTCATTTTTTGGGCTCAATTCCTCCTTATATTGACGAAGAATCACACGTTCATTGCTTTTAAACTTACAAATTGCTTTTCTTAAAAAAAAAAAAAAAAAAAGAAATCGCCATCTGATTAAAAAAAATTAAATTTCAAATTTCTAAGAGTTTCTTAATTTTTATTAAAATTTGAACGTTTTTAAACAAATAAAAAAGTTTTAAAATGGAAAAAAAAAAGAATTGTTAACATTGAATTTTTATTGCATCAGTATTCATATATTAGATCATTTTATTGTATGAGTATGTACATTTTTTGCGTATTAGCCAAAAAAAACTGATCTAAAATATGTATATTAAAATTAGAAAAATGTGTTTGATAAATTAGCGCTAAAATGAAGTTCCAGATAATCGCCTAATTCTTCCAAATATAAAATATTGTATTTTTTTCTTACTTAAAAGTAAAAACAAATTGATACAATAAGGAAATCTTTTTTTTGACAAGTGAAAATTGTAAAAAAAAACTAAATAACATTTAGATTATCTTTATCTGAAAGTAAAAAAATGAATTTATTGCAGAAAATCAATCGAAGATTTCGTAAATAAATTATCAAGATTATATATTTAAGTAAGAGCTAGCTATAGATCAGTAATATTCGAATTGGGGAATGAAAAATAATTTGTGAATGACGTATTTGCAAAAAATGAATGAGTCTTTATAACTTCTATATGAGATTTGGAAAAAAAAGTGAATTAAAACGGTTATCCTGGAAAAAAATAAATATTCTGGAAAAAAATAAGAGACGTTAAATAATATAAAATGAATTCAAAAGTTGATCATTATGGTCAAAATTTTGACCATAACGGTTTTAAATTGAATTTTATAATTGAATTTATTGGAAAAATTTGCGCTGATTTTTTTAATTAATATATTTAAATATTTAGATTATATTTATTAAAAAGATATATCCAAATATAATTTTTTTCTATAGAAAAATATTTTTAAATCTTCTTTTTACTAAGGGTCTTTTCTTATCCATATTTTTTCACAAAAAGTTTAATATGGCATACAAACTTTTTTTATTAAAAAAAATCATTTAAAATGATTGCTTATGATGTAGCTTAAGCAGTTTTTTTTTTTTTTTTTTTTTTTTTAAAAAAAAAAAGAACATAGCTCAGTTAATCAGATGGTTCACAAACAACTTAAGCCAGTAAATTGGCAATTCTCAAAATTTTATTTAGAATATTTAGATTCGCCAAATTCTCTCTACAAATCACAATTTTACCCAGTAATCAAAGCTTTTCCCATTAAGCGTGATATTTTTATTCGACTTCGATATCTTTTAAATACTTCGAGTTAAGAATACATAATTAACCAGTTAAGAATACATAATTATTTAAATACAATTATAATTCGTATACATAATTCATATTTAATACAATTTCTACCTTAATTATCGGTTCTTTTTTATTTTAGTGATCGATTATTATTTTTCATTTCAATTTATCCTCAATTCGTAAAATTTTCGTTAAAATATAATAAAATATAAATGTTCCAATGATTTCCTATTATACAAACTAAATGTTATTAGAAAACTAATTATCCGATTTCAAGGTTATTATTATTTTTAAAAAATATCAGAATTTTTTCAAGTAATTGAATATTTTTATTTAATTTATAAGCAAATTTCATGATCATAAGGTTAATTTGACATTATTAAAAAAATGCAAAAATGATTAAAGTTTTGATTTTACTGTTCTTCTTTTTTATAGTCACCGTTTGGATCATCTTTAAATTTTTTCCTATTTTTGTTCCTTCTTTGATTTTTCTTTTGCCGATATTCATCA
The DNA here is from genome assembly GCA_039105265.1 of Tritrichomonas musculus. Classification (NCBI taxonomy): domain Eukaryota; phylum Parabasalia; order Tritrichomonadida; family Tritrichomonadidae; genus Tritrichomonas; species Tritrichomonas musculus. The sequence goes on from JAPFFF010000004.1 coordinate 222,865, forward strand.
GTATGAGAAATAATTCTTTTTGAATTAAGGTCTATAGCATCATTCCTGATTTGATCATTCACAGCTTCATCATATGGTCCTACATTGCAACAGTCCATTTTTACAAACGGAGCATGTATAGGATCGTTTTGGCGGATAACTCCTGAGGCAATCCTTCCCTTAATCCTGTTCCAACCTACTCGTTTTGGTGCCAGCCTTGCATAAGAGCTGTTAACAGATTCCACATTTTGTGTATGAAACTGATTTGACGTCTTCGTGAGAATATCAATCTGATCATCAACGAATTTTTGTAGGATATCAACCAGTATTGGATGCTCAATACCAGCCAGCCAAACTTTATGTTCCTCATCTGGAGGATGCATACAATTAGTATCATCACCCAAATAATGAGCAATACAGCTAACCCACATCGATATTCTTTCATCGATATCGGAGCACTTTAGACATGAATTCATCCACTTCAGTAACCTTTCCTTTAAACCATAGAAAGGCCTTTTGACTATTATTTTGTTGTTGTTTACAAAATATTCAACAGTTTTATGATCAATGAAAAACTTGTCTAATGCATTTTCAAAAGATTTACGATAATGGCCAGGATCATAAGTCAGAAGATCTTCTGATCCAATATCCTTTATCAATTTGGATGTGGAGTTATCTCTATCTTTTGTTATTGTATGAATTGCATCAAAAATTTCATGCTCTTTTAACCTTTTAATGATTTCCGTTGTTCCAACCGTTTCCATATTATTACTGGAGCCATCATAATTAGAATCAACTCGATGGCCTCCATCTTTAGTCAGAGTACAAAACTCTATAACTTGATGAGACTCCTGGTCTACTGCTGTTACGGTTCCGTGCATCCCCCTTTTAGGGGAGCTCCATCTACAATCTATACATACATTTCCTGAGAAATGTTCACGGGCTTTTTGGGTCATTTCATTAGCTTTCTCCTCGATTCTTTGCTCGCATTCAGGCAGATGCCTGTAAAAGCTTGCTTTGGACTGTGTCATATGTCCAGTTAAATTCAATATATTTTTAACATCGGTAAAACCTTTACCAGTGTAAAATGAAGCGGCGAGTATTTGATTACTACTCACTTTTTGGTTATCAGAATGAGAATTATCAATTCGCTTTTGCTTAAATAGATAAGTGAAATGAACCAGCAAACATATGGCGCTATTAAAGTTCATTCAAAAGTATTCAATTTATTGAATCAAAATCTGGCCAAAATTGGTATTAAAATGTAATCAATTTATTGAATCAAAATCTGACCAAAATTGGTATTAAAATGTAATCATTTTATTGAATCAAAATCTGGCCAAAATTGGTATCCAAATGTATTCAATTTATTCGAAAATTCTGGCCAAAAAATGATTTAAATTTGAAAAGATATAAAATGAGACTCTTACTATAAAAAGTATTCAAATCTTTTTCATTCTTTAATAAAATTAGATAAATAAAAATGTATTACATTATAATATTTTTTATTTTTATAAATAAATAAATATACATATATTAATTATAGTTTGTCTATATACATGAAGTAAACTGAAAACGGAAAGTCAGTAGCATTTCACTTTCATTCAAAAAGTTGATGATAAATGTGTTTTTATTTAAAAAGTTGATATGAGATTTCAACAGTTTATTTGAGATATTTTTCAGTTTATTTGAATACTTTAAATCATTGATTTGAGAAGAAATTTTTAATTGAAAATTTTTATAAATTTTCTTCATTATTTTTTTATGAATTGCAAAAACATTGGAAACATTTTTTGTTCTGGTCTTACGAGAAATGAACAAATTGCAGAGCTAATAAAACTTGGTTTCAAATCAAGAGAAATCCAACAGATGATGCACTGTGGTCCAAACATTATATGCGATGTAAGAAAATCTCTCAAGACTTTTGGAAGTGCACCATAGCAAAGTAAAATTGGAAGACCAACCAAGAAAACCAAAACCGTTTCATCTTTTATTGTTCAACAAACTCATCAAAATCCATACATATCAGGTACTGATCTACACCATCAAATTATTGATTCAATTGGAATCGATATATCACCGACAGTTATTAATGAAATAAGAGGAGAAGAAGGATTCAAATTTTTACCACCCATAAAAGAACCATTGCTTACAGAGATTCAAATTGAAAAAAGAATGAACTTTTTCTACTCAGTGCTCATTCATTTAGATGATCTGCCAAACATAGGATTCTCAGATGAGTCCAGATTTGGACTTGGTAGCGACAAAAGGTGAGTCTGGAGGAAAAGGAAGGAGCACAATCAAAATGCTATTATCCAACAAGCAAAATACTCAATCTCTGTGATGGCCTGGGGTTTAATAGGCCCTGATTACAAACCTCATATATATATTTATGATTCAACAGAAAATGCTAAAAACTACCAAGAAATGCTAATTGATAACTCGTTTTTAGAAGATGCTGAAACTTTTTATAACGGAGATTTTGCCTTCCAGCAAGACGGAGCTCGGCCACATACTGCAAAGACATCAATTGAAACAATAACAGATGTTTGTGATCTGGTGGCCAATTGGCCACCAAATTCACCTGATTTAAATGTGATTGAAATGATATGGTCCATAATGGACGATATCATTTCATTCTATCACCCTAATAACAAAGAAGAACTTATTGATTCTATTAAATGTGCCTGGAATTCAATAAAATTGGAAACTATAAACAACTTATGCCGATCATTTGCACGTCGATGTTATTTGTGTCTCCAAAATCATGGCCATTGCATTCAACGCCAAATTACTAGAGGGTTGAATAATGATATCACAAAAGAAGAAATCGAAGTTCTTTTTGATGAATTAAAAAAAGATGGATACATTTTAAATGAAGTTGATTTATTCATAAAGAAAAAAATAAATGAATAAAAAATTTTTATAGAATTTAACTTTTTGAAGGGACCGGAATCTCAGTAGCAATTATTTTCACTTTTTAAAAATGTTTTATAAAAAATATATTGAATTAAAAAAAAATTGAATCTTATCGTGCTACTGACTTTCCAATTTCAGTTTAGATTTTTCGAAATTCAAATTTCAATATGTATGGATTTTTTTTATAAAAAGGAAAATGTTACGATGTGAACAAAGGGATATGCAAGCTATATTATTAATTTTCACTGAATTGGTTAGAATGGTAATATACTTATGGGGTGCCGAAAAATTGAATATAAAATTGAATATTTTTTCTCAAATTTTTGGGCTGACATAAATTCTTGAGAAAGGACCCTTAAAATCATTAAATAATTTTTTGAAAAAGTTATATTTTTCAATGTTTTTTTTTTTTTTTTTTTTTGGGAAATCGGATTTGCCCGCAGCAGTTATGGTCAATATTGACCTCTATCGTTCTTCAAAAAATAAAAGCTTGGAACTTTTTTCCACTTTTGCAAAAAATACAATGAGAAGCTACTCATGCTTTTTTCTATATAAAAAAATTCTAAACGAATTATTTTATTTTAAGCTAGAATTAGTCTTTATTTTAAGAATTTCTTAATGAGCACGCAATCGCAAAAGAATTAGTACATTTAATCATTCTTTTGGTTACTTGCTAGAAAAGAAAACGAAAACTATCATCTAAATTATATATGATATATTTTTTAAGTAGAAGTCAAATGCACAATCTAGATGCATAAAAATAAATATAATACAGTATCGTTTATGTTAATTAGATTATTTTTTGATTTTAATGTAATTAATTTCAAATATTAATAATATCATTGAAATGTTTGATCATACGGAATTAAATAATTATTATAATGCAAGTTTTTATTTTCTGAAGAACGATAGAGGTCAATATTGACCATAACTGCTGCGGGCAAATCCGATTACGGGCAAATCCGATTTCCCTTTTTTTTTTTTTTTTTAGAAAATAATTTTTAATTTATCTAAGAATTTATCAGAAAAAAACAATTTATGAATATGAATTGTTATATGTTTTATTTACTATATTTTTAATATTTATAATTCTCGCAAGGCCACTTTTTGAATACTTTGAAAACATAACTTTTTATGTTAAAATAATGTTACTTATACAACTTTTTAATAAAAAATATTCAAAAAGTGTCCGCGAGAATTACAAATTTTTCTTCACTTTTTGAGCTGAAGGCTCAAAAAGTGAATTGCAAAATTTGTTAAATTAATTAAAAATCTAAAAAACCATTTAGCTTGTAGTGCTCTATTGTGACAAATAACATTAGCATTTTTGTTGATTAAAAATAAATATAGTACAGTCAAAAATTGTGCCAATTAACATATTAATGAAACAGAACTGGGTTTTATGTCCGAAATTTATTCCATTCAAAAAGTTAAAAAAGTGTCCGAAAATTATCCAAAACATTTGGACCTTTTTTTAACTTTTTGAATGGAAGTATTTCGGATACACAAAGACTTGAAATGACATTTTATATCAATACCTCATTCATATCAAATGACGCCATTAGTACCTGCATAAATATATTATTTTGATGCTTATTGTAAAATTAAAAACCGAAAATTTCAATATAATTGTTATAAACAAATTCCTATGCTTTTTCAATTGAAATTGGAATTGCATTAAACAAAATAAAATCTTTTACTCTAATAAATATTGGATTATAATAAAAATTTTTAATAAAAATGATATAATTTCAATTTGTAGTTAAGGTAAATATACTGATATTAAAAAAATGAATGAAGTTTTAAAACTTTTTCAATATTCGGTATTGAAAAAGTTTTTTTCAAAAAAACAAGTTGATTATTGCCATATATACTTTTTGAGTAAAATTAGGCTGACATCTCGTTTTGACTGGTCATTTTGGATTTTTTGAAAAAACGGTCTATTGTCAAAAAGTTGAACATTTAAATGATGGATATTGCAATTTTTTTGATACTGGTCATTCTTGTTTTGTATATAAAAAAGAAGAGCATTTGAAAAAACGATCTCCTATCAAAAAGTCTAGCATTTAAATCTTTTTTGTTTGAGTAATTTTATTGAAAAAGTTTTTTTTATTTACTGTAATGTGATATAAAAAATTGATTCAATTATTGATTGTATTCGAGAAATATTGTCCTTCTAACCGTCAAGGAAATTAAAAATTTTTTTGTTCAAGTTTCATTTCAAAAAAAAATTATTATTGGACATTTTCGATTACTGGTCATTAAAATTAAATAAAAAGGGGTTTAACTGGTCATTTTGATCTCAAAATGACCAGTATTTAAAGCCTAGAATAAAAATAAAAATCAAAATTTATGAAAAAAAGTTTTTTATCAAAAGTTAAAATTGGGAAATCGTAATCGCCCGTGGCGGTTTAGGTCAATATCGACCTTGTATCGTACCATAGAAAAAAAAGTCTGGAACTTTTTTGCACTTTTGCAAAAAAAAGCATGGGTAGCTACTCATGGTTTTTTTTTATCTTAAATGATATGAAGGTTGTAAAATATTTATATATTTGGAGATTTACAAATTCCCAAAATCTCTTTGAATGGTGGAAATTAGATAAGAACTCAAAAATATTTTCCCCTTTCAAAAGTTAAACTTTTTCAGTTTTTATTCTTTTTAGTGAAATATCTCTATTTTGGCTAATAGAATCGGCTTCATATTTAAAATTGCATCATGTTATTGATAATGTTAATATTATTTATTATTAATTTTTTATAATTTTAGAATATGATAACCGCCAAACGTTAGGTCTTATTTTTTTTACATCACAAATACTATAAACGTCTTTTTAACGTCTTTTTTCGTAAAATAACGATTTTTTGATTTGTAGTATTAATGAAACTTTTTGAATACGAATAAATTTTTTTTTATTTTATGAAGAATCAAAAATAATATTATTTAATAGACCTATCCACAAATCAAAAATCGTTTGTTGAACGTTTACTAAAAATTTGCGGATAATAAACTTTTTGTGAACATTTTATTGTACTCAAATATTTAATTATTTCTAAATATCCCATTCTTTGCAAATAAGCGGTATTGTCCGTAATTTTTTAAGTTTTTTGGTAAACGTTTTGTTCAAAAACAAAACGTTTATTTGCTTTATGTTTTAATTTTTTTTGTTCCAATATCTTAAAAAATATATATTTTTTAAAGAAAAAAATTAATTAATGATTTGGCTGTTTTTAAATAAAGATCAAAATTTATAATTGAATGTACATAAAAGAACAGAGTAAATATTTTGAAAAAGGATAATAATGAAAAAAATTTGATTTTTACAATTTAAATCAGTTGTATATGCAAAATTCATATGATTTAGATTGTATTATTTAAAATGGTTGATGAAAATATTGGTTAATAAAAATTTTAGTTTCTAAATTCGAAATGATCATAATTATTTTTACATAATTCATCTATAAAAACATAAAAAAATAGAAAATTCTTATCAAACATTGAATTATAAAGTATATTATTGATATAGTCGAATTTGTTCTTATTAATACTTATATTTGATAATAAGCTATTTGCATCTATTTTTAATTGTTTGCTCATATAATTTGAAGTTAATATTATTTTTTAAAAAATATTGTCCTCGAAAAAGTTTTATAGATGTAAACATTAGCTTTTTTACAAATATTTTTTTATTTGAGAATTTTAAGATATTCACAAAAAGTTTGTTGTCCGCAAATTTTCAATAAACGTTCAACAAACGATTTTTGATTTGTGGATAGGTCTAATTTGAAAAACATTTTACTATCTTATCTTTTTATTTTTAAATTATTTAAAACATTTTTAATATAAAAAAATAATTGTAGATCAAGATAAAAGTAAAAAACTAATATCGAGAAAATAACGTATTTACAATTGTAATTACAATTGTAATTTTTAAACGGACAAGTTGTATACAATTGTAAATACAAAAACCAAGGCTTACCAAACGTCGAACCCTTTTATTAAAAATATATAAATAAAAATAAACTATATAAATATTTTAATATATTATATATCCAAATATATTTTAATCTAGAAAAACTAAAAATAAATAAAAAATATAAATAATATTTTTGGGTAAGTCTATTTTTATTATAAAAACCAAAGAAAATACGTTGAAACCTCAATTATGATTTTTAGGAGAACGATTCAAATATTTTGCTATAAGAATGAATTTATTTTTTAAAACAATTTTATTTATAAAATATAACCTAAATTATAATGTTAAGTTATGGAAATATACAGATAAAAATCCTCCAAATTCGGCAAAATTTGAAATTATACATTTAAATAGATTATAATAACTTTTTCATATGTTTATTTTTTTTACATGAATTTTTCAAATCAAGATTACAATTTTGAAGAAATTATCATTAACATTTATATATTTACTTATTTATTATATAAATGAAAGAATATTATCTTTTATTAAGTAAACAATTCAATTTTTTTTAGAAAATTTTTATGCATCAACAAACTTTTCAGACTGATATTAAATCCATTCGTTTAGTTGTTAAAGAAAACAATATCGACAAGTGTGTTCCTTCTTAAAATTTATTTTGTTTCTTCCAATTTATATTTTAATGAAGTTCGTTATTATCTTTAAGACAATTTTAATTAATTTTTTTATAAAACACCTGCTCAGCACTGCATTGAAGATGGAAATTATGAATCTTTGAGATTTCTTCTTGAAAAAGGCTGTAATAAAAAAGTACTTATTCATTCATCGATAGTTTTTAATCGTAAAAGATGCCTTGAAATTCTACTAGAGTATCATGCTGATCCTAACGAATTTGATGCTGAAGGATCAACTCCACTTTTCCTATGCCTTAAACATAACCTATTGGAATTTGCAATAATTCTTATTCATAAAGGGGCTGATCCTTCAATCCTAGTTAACAATATTTTAATAATTAAATTTTCTCATCAATCTTTATTATATTATGCAGCAATTTGGAAAAACACAGACTTCGTTGACTTTTTATTAAGTAATAAGACAATCATAAACGATGCAAATCGAGAAATTGTATCTCCTGTTTCAATCTTCAAACCATCAATACCTCCAATTTTTGGATCCCTAAAAGAAGATAATTATGAAATGACATGCTTATTCCTTTTACATGGTATAGATCCAAATTCATTAATTCCTTATGATCAATTTTTTTCGTTCATTAGTCAATATGGGCAAAATATTAATCCGAATTCAGAATCAAATTTTGACTCAAAAAAATCGAAAAAATCTCATAGCCATGGGAAAAGATTCGTGAGGCCATTAGATGTTGCTCTTGCAATGAAAAAAGGGCGAACAGTTTCAACTCTGATTGCATGTGGCGCAGATGTTAATGTTATTGACATGGAAAATTTGAAACCAAGTATTAAAAATCAGTTGCAGGCATACAGAGATGATTCATCAAGAAGCGATATTTACAATCTTCCAGAAAGAATTCGGCATTTAAGGAAGGATATCGAATCTTACTATATAGAAACAGAAGGTCAACTAGATAATATGAGAAATATTGATAATTTCCGCGCAATTGAAGTTTCACCACTCATTAATAGAATAAGAAAACACTATTCAAGATCTTCTCAGGTTCTTACGTCTATTCAAGAAATCATTCAAATTATTTCTCATAAAAGGAATAATCTTATCAAGTCTCAATTAGAGTTACTTGCAGAGGATGATAAAATTTTAAGAAATGCAAAAAAAAAGTTTGATAACATGCAAAATGAATTTAAACAGCAAGATAAAAATAAAATGCCCAGCCAAGATATAGATCAATATGATGTTTCCATGTCTTCACTGTATGCAACAGAAAGTGATTCTTCCAATGATACGCAGACAAACCATAGAGCTGAACTTCTTTATTATAACAATAGATATTCTGATTTTAAGGATTTGATGAATACATTTTATAATGACTTTAATGAATTTCATTCAAATTCATTATTTGTTGTTAATAAATTAATAGATATAATGAATGATTATTTAATTACGATTCAAGGTATTTCAAATGATTTCTTACAAAGGCTTGGCTTTTCCAATGATATTAATGAGCAAATTAAAGAAGGAAACCAAAAAAAAGTTCAAATTATTCAAACAACTTCAAATCAACTCAAAGAACAGAAAAATATATTTATACAACTATATATCAAGATAAAAAATTGTATTTTATATAACTTATATTGACTAAATTGTTTTTTAAATAAAATTATTTATTTTCAACTCCAACTTATGTATTTATGAAACAAGCAATATATAAAGTTTATTTTCAATATATATATATATATATATATAAATTAATAAAGTGACGTATCGTTTTTAAAATAGCTTTATATTGTTCTTTTGAATCTCCGAGTAATACTTTTTTCATGTTAAATGCTAATTATTTATTTTATATATCCAATTTTTGGGCAATATATATAAAAAAAATTATATATATAAATAAAGATTCATTAATATATAAATACCATCATATTTTCTTCTTAGTTTTTAACTTGAAATTGAAATTAATTCATTTCTCTTGTGGAAAAAGTTAAAACAGATTTCGGTTTAAACACTTTTTTATTTGTTCATTTTTTCAATTCAAATTTCTCCATTGCTTTTTTTAATTTTTTCAAATATATATTCAAATTCATTCTAAATGAAATAAAAGTTAAAATACATTATTGGCGATAAATACTAAAGATCTGCTATATCAAAAAAATTCATTAATTTTAAAATTTGAATGCTTCTTTTGAAATATCTTAAACAAATAGAAAATATGAAAAAATCAAGTATCATATCAAATAAAATGGAAGATGCCCTTCCAATTAGAAAAAGGTGATTTATAAATATTACCGATTATACTTTTTCAATTGTACTTCAAATAAACTTTTGAATTACCTATATTGATTTTTTTTTTATTTTTTTCAAAAAGATCATCTTTATAAAGAAAAATTGAATTGTTGAAATATTTTTTTTATTTTTTTCGAAAAATGAGCACATCTCAGCATAAACAATATCAACTTGCCCCTGGACTTTTTGTCATGCTTTCAAAGAAAGAAACGACAGCCAAAATTGTACGTTCACCTGATGCAGCTGGGGATATAATAATTCCTCGTTATTTCAAGCACAAATTTAAGCAATACATTATTACCAAAATAGACAACGAAGCATTTTATCAAAACGACAAAATTGAATCAATTTCATTTGCCAATGATTCAGAATTAGAAAGCATTGGCAAGGAAGCCTTTTTTGAATCGACCTTAAAACATCTTTCATTACCACCAACCTTACGTCATTTTGATCCTGATTGGAACAGATCGACTCGACATTTAGAAGACATCGACGTAGCCAGTTCACATTTTGCCTGGGTTGATGGCAAATTTTTTTTAGGGAAAAGTAAAGAAGGCGGCGACTTTGACACTCTTTTATTTGCAGGGCGAAAAATAGAAGGATCGATTACGATACCCGCATGTGTCAAATTTATCGGACCACGCGCTTTTCAATGGTGTGAAGGAATAACGAGTATTTCATTTGATTCAATTCAACTTCAAGAAATCGGTTACGGAGCCTTCAATAACTGCACCGGTCTTGAACGCGTTGAAGATGTTCCAGCGCTTGTTAAAGATACCGGTTATGGTTCATTTTGCGGTGATTCGAAGCTTTGTGAGATAACTTTTTTGGGTGATGAACTTGTGATTCGTCAGGATTGCTTTGGTCATTGTTCTTCATTGGCCAAACTCGCCATTCCTAATTCTATTCGAATAACAGTTGACATTCATGCGTTTGATGAGATTAACAACAACTTCTCTTTGTACATTCCGTCCTACACCGAAGTTACAGGCCAAGGTGCTGAGTTTATTGAGAATAGAATTGAGAGGGTAACTACTGAGGAAGTAACGAATCGTGTAGCTTCATTAACGAGTTCGATTTCTGCTCCAACAATTGACAACTTCATGTCAAAGCAAGGGGATCTATTTCAAATTTCTGAGAGTAAACTTCTCAATTTAGGATTCGTCTTTAAACGCGTCCGTTACTTGGAAGACAAACTTTCAAGATATGAAAAAGTGACACCTTTAGATATCTCTGCGTTTAGGAGTCAATTATCAAGCGACTCATCGACTGGCAAATCGTTCGATAACGTCTCTGATGATTACGAAGTCGACGATAACGATAACGATAATCAATCATCAGGCGACGACGATGAAAGTGTGACGAGTTTGACATTCGATGAAAATGAGAAGAAGTCATTCAAAGTGATTAGTAAAATTTGTGAAGATGAGATTTCAATTCTTTGCAAATGTCACGACTTGAAAAATAAGTCAATCGTCTTTAAGAAAGTCTACAAAGACACCGAAAACAACCAATTCAAAGAAAGAATAAAGAATGCCATTAAAAGATATAAAATTCTTCACGCAGTTCAGCATCCTTGCATTATCAAAGCAATCGCAATTGACACTCATGAAAAAGTGCCAAAAATTGAGAGTCATCATTCACACAAAATAATTAAAAAATCACATTTTACAACGGCTGTTTATCTTGAATATCTTGAGTTTTCATTGAAAGATTGCATTTTAAATCACGTTTTGAGTAATACGTTAAAAGCACGAATTGCCGTTGAAGTTGCTTGTGGGATTTCTCATCTTCATCATCGAGGAATGATCATTCACGATTTGTGTCTGGACAACATAAAATTGAATGGAGTTTACAACGCAAAAATTGCAAGTTTGGGCTTAACTGATTCATCGAAATATTTCAATGAGATCGATGACGAAGAAACTAAACTTGATGGAACAGAAGAATTCATGTCACCTGAACTTGCCAATAAAAGTGAATTCACTAACAAAACTGACGTTTATTCTTACGGCGTCATTCTTTATAGCATCTTTAACGAGAAGCTTCCGAAACAGACAATTCAAAATAAAGTGGCGGGAAAGCCAATGAGACTCTCGACGGCTTCTGATTCTATCTCTGAATTTTGTTTGAGTTTAATTGAAAAATGCCTCCAATTTAGTCCTGCAGAAAGACCAAGCATCGATGATGTTCTGGGAGAAATGAAAGACCATTCATACGACCTCGCGGCTGAAATTGACAGCCAGTTGGTTCTAAAAAGACATAGAGCTTTGAATAGATTCGAAGCTCAACATCCTCCTGCTTTTCAGTTTACATAATTATTTATGTTTATAATGTTTATTATTTAAAAAAAATTGTGATTTATAATTAATATTTGATACTTTTTTTTTTTTTTTTTTTAGTTTTTGTTTTTAAAAATGGATAGATAGATATTAACATACAATATTTGTAGTTTACTAAATTGACATAAATTTAATAAAACATATAACTAGAAATAATTCTTGAGTATAAAAAAAAAATAAAATTTCTTATTAGTATAATTGTTCTGATATATAATGCTTGATCTTTACATTTTCCGTTGGTGCTGTGGTATCTTCGATTCTGTTCTTACGATAACATAAGAATTGTATTAAAACTGTGAAATCAAAGAATAAGATACCAGCTGATCCAACTAGCCAAGGAAATTGCTGCCAAATATAGCTCCAATGATAATCTTTAAGAAAAATGGATAAAGCATATGTTGTGTTACCTAATACAGCAGACCAGAAAAATTGAATACTTAAACCTTCCGTTCTTTTTCGTTTAAAATTTGAAATTATCTGTGGCATTCTTGAGTATATGTAGAAAGAGGCAGAAACCCAACCAAGTATAGTACCATACAATTTTGGAGGTTTATATGGATCCGAAGAGGGAGAAGAAGAGGTTGTTGATGCAGCTGCAGCAGCAAATCCAGCCATTAAAGGTGCTGCTGATGGAGCAGGACCTGAATGGGTAATAGGATGGTATTTTTCTTGCTTTGCACATTTTTTACGAATCCAATTATACCATATATATTGAATTAAACAAGAAATATCGACAAGACAAAACCATGTTGCTGTAATAAATTGTGTGATTAATCCATCATTTATAATAGCGCCAAGTAAGTTACAAAAGTCCCCTAAATTGAGAAATATGATGAAAACAAACGATAATCCTTCAACTGATTTACGTTTATAATTCATGATGATTTGTGGAATTTGTGCATACATCCAAATTAAAGTTGATAAAAGGCCTATGAAAAAACCTGCCTTTTCAGTTGGAGTTGATATGCATTCACCAAAAAAACTTTTCACCCAGTGTATATAATTGCCTTGGCAAGACATTGTTTTTTAATCGTTATCATATAAATTCTTAGCTTTTGAATTTTCAATAATTATTTGATATGTTGCCAAATAATGATTCAAAAATGAATCGCACCGTTAATCATTTATCACAAAGAAAACGAAAAGAAAACCAAATATCTTCATATTTACCTCGTTCAGATATATGATCTATTATTTTTATCTACAAATGATAAATACCTGAAAAAATAATTATCTAATGTTGCTTAATAATTGATTTCACTTAAATATTATTATTAATGTGAATAAATAATACAAATCTTATGTCAGATTACTAAATAAAATAATTCAATATTGTATTTATAATGAGAAATTTTGTTTTTAATGTATGTGAAATGAGCAAAAAAAATTTCTTTTGTTATAGAATTTATTCAAAATATAATTTATTTAATTTACTAATTAGTAATTAAAATAACATTAAAATTAATTTGTTTATTTATTTATTAAAATAATAAATATTTGAATTTTTATTATATTTAAGAAAGATAAAAAAATTAAGAAGTAATATCATATATTAAAATCTGGCCATTCATGGATTTGTGAGATATAGAATTTTGAAAAGATAAAAAATGGAAATTTGTGATAAATGTTTGATTATATAAAAACTATCGAAATGGTCATAAGATAATCGTTAGAATTATTGAACTCTCAAGAAAAGTTGATTAAAAAAAAAATGTTGAGTAAATGCTATAATATATTTTATATAACGTTTAATTCTACAAAATAAACAAATATCGAAGATTTAAAAATTATTCTAAATCTGGATCAATTGAATCAGTAGGTGAAATATTTAATGAGAACGGATTATTTGGTATATGGTTATTAAGGAACTCTTCCATAATTGGTAAATAATTTGAATTCCATGTAATTTTATTGAAATAAAATTCTTTCTTTAATTGCTTATCTTCTATATTTAAGCATTTATCAATAATATCAATGTACTGAACCTCATTTATTGATTTTGCAAGTTCATTTATTGCCTCTTTCAAAACATTATTAAATTCAATGACTTGTGAATGAATTTTATTATTTGTTGGCATTACTGGATGGACAAGAATTCTGATTTTCCTTTTCTTTCTTAGTTTTTTAATTCCATTAATTAAATGATTGATTGGAACCATAAAAGCATCTAACTTTGTTGTAAAAGCAATCAGCTTAGTGCCTTCAACAATCGCTTCTTTGCAATCGGATCTACCAAAATCAAAGATAACGGTGGAATATTCAGGGACAAGATTCATTCTCCTTTCAAACTCAAAATAAGCTGGATTCTTTCTTTTTGAAAATGTCGTATAAGATAAACCTTGAATCATAACTGGTTGTAAAAGCATGTTCTTTCCTCTAAAATTAATAGTGTGATATGATATTGGAATTATTGTTTCATATCCAAATAAATATATAGGTTTGAGTACAGGCAATGGCCTTGGAATTGTTGGTGTAAAAGCAGCAAGAATGAACGCGGCTTTCGCTGTATCAGAAATAATAGTTTTAGTAAGGAGAATATCATAAATTGACGCAGTTATTAATTTCGATGATTGAGTAACATAACCATTCACGAACAAATATATTTGAAGAGTCATTATAATTTCGATAGTTTCAAGTTGAGATGTTGTTAAAAGCGATTCAACATTTCCAGTAATTGGTGGCCCTAATTGTTTTCCTTCGATTTTCTGGTTTGTTTGATCAAAATCAGATTTTAATGGGAGATCAATTAATTTATCAATATTGGTGCATTTGGAACTGAAAATAAAAGAAGCAATAGGTGCGCTTGCATATAAGAAAATATTGAGGATTTCGATAATCTTTGATGGAGGTTGAAGCATCGCAATAGAATTTTTAATAAGCATTAATGTCATTGCTGGCGATTTTGTTTGCATCATAAAGGCTTGGATAAAACATGAGTTGGCTTGATCGCACCGACCATAATCATAGAATGTTTTTGCTAAAAAGAACATTTGTGCTGGATCTTTGAAGCAATCAAACATTTCATTAAATAAAATTGCAGATGCTTGATAACTACATATGTATTTACCAATAAACTTTTGAAGATCTTCATAATTAGGGTTATACACGCATGAGGCAAGCATCACTCTAACAGCTTCAAGAAGGTTTCCACGTGTGAGATGAATTTTTGCAACTAATTTAACTAATTTAATATTTGTTTCTGAATCCTTTTTTAGTAAGCTTATTAATGAATCAGCTTCTGCAATACAATTCATTTTAATTAAATTTTTGATATGTAGAACATTTATTTCTACAATATCTCTTTCATCTTTTGCGAGTTGAATTGAATTTAAAATTTCAAGAGACTGTTTGTATAAGCCGTTTTTATAATGCGCTTTAGCATTAAGAAACTGAAGTTTGACGTTAGTTGGGAACATTGGGAGGTGCGATGTAATTAAAGTTAAAGCAGGTTTGTATTTATGCAATAATAAAAAAATTTCGCTAATATATTGAATAGGACGTGGATCATCAGGAAATTGTTCATGCGCTTCTTGTAAAGCTTTAATTGCATTTTGAAAATCTTTGGCCTCAATCAGAATCATTCCTTCATGAATTAAGCATTCGAGGGGCTCTTCTTCTACTAATGTTGATGAAGGATTTACTGCAAAATCGGTAGGGCATGCGAAATTTGGCTCGTCTAGAGAAATATAGAGTTCAAAATTTGCATAATTAACCATTGTTAAATCCATATCAAAATCAGTTATCTCAGTGCAAGGAGGTGCAACAAAAGGATCTGTAGTGTCCAGTAAAAAATATCGGTATTCCTCAACATTTATTTTGATCGAATTTTTTTTTGCTAATTGAGTAAAAATATCTACAATTGTGCCAAATGTTGTATTTAATTCATCGAAATTAGCATGGTAACGAGTGCCAAAAGGGGTCTCTCTATTAAGGATGATGGTGAAATCCATTAAACTTAACTAAACGGTCTCCGAAATTTTAAAAAAATGGAGGTTTTAAATCTTCAAAGAAACAACTCAAAATCAATGAAATATTTATAATTTATTTTAATGACCATGAAATGTCATTATGGCGCAATTTTCATTGATCACTGAAAAAAATATCAATTGATATTTTGAATTTACTAAAGCTATATGCCCAAATAACAAAACAATCTTTTAGGGGAAAAAAATAACAAAAGAAATTAATAAATATAATGAAATGTAATAAAACAAAAATAAAATAAAATTGTCATTGTATACAAAAACTCTAATATTTAAATATAAAATATATATAAAATATGTTGAACTTAGTTCTGCTCTTCTTCTTCTTCAATGTTTTCATTATCATCAACATCGTTTTCATCAATATCATCTCCAACATCTTCAACTTCATCATCTGTTTTCATCATATTGTCAAGTTCCTTTGTATCTATACTATCTGACGAGGAAGCGTTAACATCAATTTTTTGAAAAATTATATCTTCATTATCAACTTTTCTGAGATTTGGATCAAAATTATTTTTTTTTACAAGTGGTTCATTGGTTGTTATAGTATCAATAGTTTTGTTTGTATCGTAACCTTCTTGGTTTGAACAGCAAGATCCCATTTAAAAAATTAAACTATTTATAAGAAAATATTCAATTTGAAATTGAAAATTTTGAATACCAATCATTAATATTTAATACATAAATATGTATGCGCAATATAAAGAAACATTTTCTTTTTCATCATTCATGAGCAAGGCTAATGATCTAGATGAATGTGTAAAAAGCAGCGATTCAGAAAAAATGATTAAAGATATTGAAAATTCTTTAAGTATTTTTTTTAATTCACCATTGCCAGATGATTTGATTAATCAAGCTAAAAATATATTATTAGGGTTGAGATCTAGTAGCTTTGATTTCAAAACATTTATTTTATCGTTTAATTACATACCTCGAATTATCTTTTTAACAAATTCTTTAAATTTCTCTAATGAGAATGGATTTGAATTTGAAAATATTTTTCCCCTAATAGAGTTTATTGATGTTATTATTTCAAATAATTCTGACCTTATAAACCCAGATATCCTTCGATTTTGCTTCAATTTTTTGGATACCTATTTCAAAAGAAATAAATTTCCAAATTTTTTAGATTCAATCCACTTTTTAATGAGAATCTTTAAGAATCATATTTGCAGTGCAAACATGCATTTATTTGATGAACATTTTTTTAGTAATATTGGCCGGTTTGCTATTTATGATGAGCAATTACATAATGATATAGCTCAAGTCGCACAAAGATATTCGGTATTCGTAACAGAAATAAGTAAGAAGTATCAATATTATTTTGAGTTTTTGAAGTATCTTATAGAAATTAATAATCAAGTTACATCTCATATTCTGGCACTGACTCTTAAAAATATAATTAAAAAAAAGCCATATTTTGATAGTGACGAACAATCATGGGCGTACAAAGCAATAATAGATTTTTCAGCATCAGTTGATTATAGAACACAAGCTGTTTCATTTGAGATATGTGGCATTCTTGATGATCCCAAAATTTTTAAATCAATAATGCTCAACTCAAAAATTAAAAGCTCGATAAAATCAATTATTAAGCAAAATGATTTGTCAGATATTCGTTTAATTCCAGTTGTTCATGCTTTGAGCCACTTTTTGAAAATTGATCCTTTAAATTGTTCAAAAACTTTCATAGTAAAAGACAGATCTAACAAGCTAGCGATTTTCTTTGTTAAATATGTTTGTGATGGTCCTTTTGAGCTTAAGGTTGATGCTGGCTATCTTTTAGCTGAGTCAATGCGATTAAATGCATTTAGTTATATTTATGGTATTTCAGATGATCTTTCTTTTCTTTATTTAACAAAAATTGATGATTTGAAAATTGCAATTCTTGAAATTCTTGAAATTGGGAATGAAGACAATCACCAACTTTTAATTGCAATACTTACAGGTTTGTATATGGTATGTCAAGAATGTATTAAATTGTGCTGCGTTGATGATATTAAAAAAATTCAAGATGAACTTTCATTATCTGGAATTTTTGAAAAAGTTGATGATTTAAAGGCCCATAGTGATTCTGAAATAGTGATTTCGTTATGTCAAAATATTTTTGATTGTTTTGAATTTGAGAAAGGTGAATGAGATTATTACTACATTATCATTATGCGTTGAGCCGATTTTGTTTTTGATGTTTGATTTTATAATAAAGTTTTGGTTGTATATTATATAATTAAAAGTAAAAATCATAAGTATTTGTTTTTTTTACAATTTTAATAACAAAGGCGGTAGTAAAAAAAATAAAATAAAAATGCATTATTCTTTTTAGTGGATTCCAATAAATCCAGCTATATTCTTTAAGATTTTGTTATCGTTGATGGCATTGGATATTGTGCTTACAGCAGATGAAGCCGTTGAAGCTACAGATGGAAATAGAGTCGAAGCATTAATTTCAAAATTCTTTGATAAATTGATATGTGATATGGCATTTAAAATTTCAGTGACATATTCAATCCATTCACAATTTCTCATTGATGAGCAAGGATAATAAAATTTTCTGAGTAATTCTGGATATTTGAAAAACTCAGAAAAGTTTTCAGCAAGCAAGTTTTCTTGGAAGCAAGAAGCCCAGAAAAATGTCCAAGATTGAGAAAAATCTTGTTGAAATGTTAAATAAGACCAAGGAGGAAAAGTTTTCTTCAATGGCTTGATTTTTGATAGAACATCCTTTACGAAAGATTGAACAGTAACCGTTGATGTAATTATTGATGATACTATAATTGGATTAGTAATATAATAAGATGATGAAAAAGAATTGGCGCTTAAAGATATTTGTTCTGCTGATGAAGTGTATGAGTTTTCATTAATTTCAAAAACCAAGTAATGATTAAAAAGAGAATATATCATTTTTGACAGTGAAGTAACGAAAACAACCGGATTAACATAGCTTATTCGTTGAAAATACATAGCATCAAAAAGAAACTTTTGCAAGAATTCAATTGGTTTAAATGCGAACTGGAAAGGAACTGATTCTGGCATTGGAAAAGTGGACTCAAATCTGATTAAAGGACCTATATAATCGCCGCTGGTGTTAGTATCGTTATCTTGTTGGCTTTTAACAAATTTTTCATTTATTTCAATAATAAAAGATCGGTCACTTCGTAAAATTGACCATGGAGCATACCAAACTTGAAGATCTTTATCATCTATGGATAGCATAAAATTAAAAATATCTTTTTTATATTTTCGAAGTATTGATAAAATATCATACATCGTACTTGATTGTTTAGGAACCTTAAAAGCGTCAGCTATTGATTGTCCTCTAAATCCATTGCCAACAAGAGTGCTTAATAAAAGAAAAGTAAGCTTTGGATCAGCTTGTGACACTTTTTGTGGTTTATCTGGATTCCTATTTGGTCTTGGTTGTCCAAGTGCCTTGTAAAATAACGATTTGAAATTTTCTTGATAATCTTCTTCATGGATATATTCAACAGCAGGCATTTTGAAGCTGTAAAAATCATAATCTGGAATGTATCGATTGAAATTGATTAAAGGATGCTCAATATAAGGTTGAATAATCTTCATTAGATCTTCTTTTGTCATTTTTTTAATTGGTTCTTTCTCAACAACAACGTATGGCTTATTTTGGGAGCTAATACGACTATAATTAACAATTACAGGTGGTTCGATTTCTGGTTCTGGTATTGGTTCTGGTATATTAATTGTTTTTCTATAATTGCTTTTCTTAGTCATTAGTTCATCCATCTGTTTTTTAGCTTTAAGATTATATTTATTAAGTGAATGTGCATCAATTGAAAGGCGTCTATTACGTGTGGAGCCAGATTCTTGAAGATCTTTTTCACTACTTGATCTTTTTCGTTGTCTTTGAAAAGAAGGAGGAGGTATAGCTGATTCGATATTTGGAACTGCTGTTGAATCAAATTGTGGTGTTTTAGTTACTGGACTGGCCTCTTTTTCTTCCTTTTCTGGTGAATCTTGGCTTGGTTTCTGAGGTGAATTGTCAGGTGTTTGAAAAGAGACTTGAGATGGACTTTGTTCATCTTCTTGTTTTGACGGTGATTCTGATATTGTGTTGATAGCTTCTTCCGAAATGTCTTGGATTTCTAAGGATTTGAATTGGTCTTCTTCTTTTTTTGTGGCTTCAGCAACACAACATTTTAGCAATAAAGTCCAACAGAAGATTCCATCTAAATCTGGAATAGTCATCCAAGTCGTTTTACTAGGATCAAAATCGTATAATCCAATACGAGGCTCATCATCAAAATTTGAAAGCGTAACAGTAGTTCTTGATGATACTTGGTAATTAATTATGCATTTTCCTGAATCAACTAGTGTAAAAATATAATCTGATGTTATTTTCAAAATATATTCATGCTTGGGAATTCCTAGATTTTGTTCAAAAGCTAAATTGGTATTAGTTATATAATCCAAAAAAGTGCTGAAGGTATTATTTGAATTGATTGCGAATTGATTCCAAGTTGTAATATCTTGAGGATTTGAAGCTAAGAGTTTGATTTTTAGTTGTTTATTGTTTTTATGAGTGAATATTATACTTGTTTTTCCATCAGATGATGCTTTATAATCAGGCATAAATAGAAATCCTCTTAAACTTGTTGTTCCAAATTGAATAAATAAAAATTTAAGTATGCATTCAACTCCAGGATATTTCTTTCCATTAGTTACAATTGTAAATTTTGCTCTAGCGCTTTCATTCCTGAGAAATTGCTTTACAGTATCCATTATTAAAAAGTGCCTCAAAAATTATAAAAAATTTTCTATTCAATTTAAAATCAAACAATAAAAATTTTCATAAACACAATAATTTTATATTAACAATTCCGTTTCTTATATATAACTAAATCTATTAAAAGTCATTAAACAGGTTTTTTGATTTTGGGAGTGGTCACCTTGGTATATTTAATGAAATTCATTATTTGTCTTTGCCTAAATGTTTTTTGTCTATCATCTAATGGTCTTTCGAATTTTTCAACTTTTTCAAATCTTTGTGATTTTGCACGACGAATGGAAATTGTAGAATTGGGAGCAATTGTATTTTGCATTTCTGGTAGTTCAGAAGCAGTTTGAATTCGTTCAATCCGATCAACAAAATGATCTTCTTGTTGTTTCGCATGCTTTATTTCTGCTCTAGCATTTTTTTTCATCTTGTTTATTTCGAGTTTCCATGCGCTATCTTTAAGAACAATCTGTTGTTTCTGCCTTTCAACAATCTCTATTCTTGATTTATTTAAATAGTCAATCCAATTGTTCTTGTTCTTTTCTCTTTCTTCCATTTCCATTTTGTCTGCTCGGTTTTTAATTTGTTTGGCTTCAAGAAAGTGTTGTGTTTGTATCATTGCCTTTTGACGATATCTAAGATTTAATAGTTCTGATGATAACTTTTGAAAGCGAATATCTGGTTCTTCGTCATATAATTTATCAAATTCTGCTAGATCTTCATTAAATTTGTTTTGCATATCGCTTAATTCCTGATCTCTTTTTTCTTCTGCTGCTGCTATTAGTCTTTTCCAATCACTTTGTGTATTCTCACGGATATTTCGAGCAGTATCGAGCCTATTCTCAACTTCTTCAAACTTTTTTGTTTGTATTTGTCCAAATTTTGTTGCTGTAATAAAATTCTGAATGTTTGTGCAAGCGTCGTTAATTATATGTGCATTTGAGTATGAAGATTTGCTTTGTAAATTATCATGTATTCTTTTTAGTTCTTTTAAAATGTCTTGAGCGTTTTCTTGAGTAACATTATCATAATTTTTTTCAAATAAAATATCTTGAATAATACTTTTATACTGTTTTGATTCATTATTTTCGGTGTTCAACTGTGTTCGATTAGCTTTATTAGATCGGCGAGGTGCAGATTTGCTTGAATACTGTGGAGAAGGCTCTGTAATCATTATAATAAAATTTCTGAAAAATTGTATGAATGAATACGTTTTTTTTCGAACTAAATCTATTGAAATTCTTATGCTGTATTTCATTCAGTGTTTTATTTTTGGCTAAAATAAATTATTGATATTCCTTTAAAAATCATGCTGAATTAAAAATTTTATTTAAATTCTTCAATTCCAAAAAAATATTTGTCTTTTTCAAAAATGCGTCATAATCGTACATTATTAGCTCTTGGTAAAACTGCTCACCAAATGATTCAAAATTCTCATATATGTGTTTTAGGCGCTGACCCATTAGGAACCGAAATTGTTTCTTCCTTTTTATTATTTGGGGTGAATAAAATATCAATATATGATAACTCTTTAGTATCAATTTCTGACCATCAGTCAAACATGTTTATATCAGAAAAAGATATTGGGAAAACACGATCATCAATAATTGCAAAGTCATTACAAAGATTAAATCCTAATGCATCAATAACAGTTTTAGATAAAAATCCATCAGAAAACAATATTAAGCAATATTCCTTTTTTATCATAACAAGTCAAATTTCATTTGACGAAATATGTAATTACAATATTTTATGTCGTAACAATAATGTTGGATTTGCAATTGTCGATTGTTTTTCACTTTCTGGATTTGTATTTATTGACTTTGGAAATAATTTTATAGTTGAAAATTTAAATGGGAAACCACCAGAACGTTTTAGAATTCAGCAAATATCAAATTCAAATCCAGGAGTTATTCGCTTTGTAGGAAAACAAATGCCTAGACTTCCAAAAGATTCTTTTATAAAATTCCATGGACTTACCTCAATGTCAGAACTTAATGATATTGAAAAAGTCCATTTACATATTGAAGATGGAATTGCAACCATTGAATGTGATACAACTTATTTTTCACAATTTGACCGACTCAATCCAAATGGTTTTGCTGTTTTGATTAAAGAACCTATTACTCGCAATTTTGTGCAGTATTCGGAGTCCCTTAATTTACCCTTTCATTCTATATATTTTACAGATCAGCATAAAACTATTCGTTCTTTCTTTTTAAATAGGCAAAAAAATGAATATTCTAAATTAAATGTTGATCCATATTATATCCCAGCAACAGTTTCATTAATAGCTGGTATCGTCTCTAACGAATGTATTAAATATCTCACAAAAAGTTTAAACCCAATGAGAAATCAATGGTTTTTATATAATTGTGATGATATTTTTGATCCAACAACAAAAGTTACCAAGAAGGAAGTTCTTGATGGTCTTAAAGATTTAAATATTGCAATCGTTGGGGTTGGAGCAACAGGTTGTCAAATAGCAAAATTTTTTTCATTAAGTGAAATAAAATCGCTTGCTTTGATTGATTCAGATAGTATTGAAACAACGAATTTAAATCGTCAAATATTATTTTCAGATGATGATGTTGGTAAGAATAAAGCGGCGGCAGCAGCATCAACCATTCATTTATTCAATCCCTCCATTGATATTAAAACTTATCCGCATTATATTAACGAAGATACGAAATCAATTTTCACTGATTCTTGGTTTTCCCAATTTGATGCTGTTTTTTCAATGGTTGATTCTTTTATTGCCCGAATTTACATTGAAAAAAGATGTGCTCCGCTTCTTATTCCCAACTTTACTGGTGGAATCAGTAAATCAACAGCTGATTGGCAAACGATTGTTCCTTATTATACCCAACGATACAACATTGTTACATCGAATGATAAAGAAAACTCATTTGGCACTCCAAGTTGTACTTTAAAGTTATTTCCGCATCGACCTGAACATTGCATTGAATGGGCTCATCATCAATTAAACCGAGTTCTTCATTCACGATCTCGTCAGCAAAAAATAAAAACTTTTAAAGATTGTGTTAATTATGCATGTCAATTTTTTATTTCAAAATTTGACCAAAAAATCAGAGATCTCCAATATTTCCATCCAAAAGATGAAGAAGTAAACGGAATCAAAGGCTGCTTTTATTGGTCAAATCATAGAATTTATCCAAAAGTTGTCCTGTTTGATCCAGATGATAAGATATGTCAAATGTTCATTCGTTCATTAACAACACTTGTTGCCGAAGTGAATCACATAAAATGTGAAGAAATAAACTATAAAGAACTAAATGAAAATGTTTTTAGTAAGTATCAATGGTCACCACCAAATGATTCTCAAAGAAAGTCATTTGAAGATGTAGAAACGGTCGATAATTCACCTCTAATTGACGACTTGTTTTTGCATGACGACGAGGTCCATATTGATTTTATCGATTCTGCTTCAAATCTTCGTTCTTTGAATTACGGTTTAGGCGAAATTGATAGACTTTTGGCTCAGTCTTATGCTGGTAAAATAGAAACGGCCGTAAGTACAACTGCTGCTATTTGTTCGGCTTCTTTGTTCATTGAATTCTTGGTTTCGAGAATCGCGCCGAAAAATTTGTGTAAAGGCAAATATAATTCATCTCCGTTTTCATATATGACGTTCCGCGAGCCTGAAATTCCAAAGAAAAGATTCGGCAATACTGATGGAGAATTCACATCTTGGGACTTTTTAAATTATAATGGAAATCAGACGTTTGCTGAGGTTCAGGAAGATATTGAGAAAAAAGCAAATGCGAAGCTGTTCACTTGGACCACTGAGGATGGTAAGATCTTGCCTGTAAAAGGGCAAAAAGGATTCGGTCCTAAAATTTCTGTTGATTCAACTTTTGATAGTGTATTTGATCCGTCAATTCAATCTATTCAAATTGAAGCTTCTTTCGAATTTGATGATGATGAATATATAGTTCCGCCAATCGTTGTCCATCTAACGCCAAAAAGTTAAAGAAATGAAGTTTTTATATTGTTTTATTTATTGTTGTATATTAAATGAATATATATCAATAATTTTTTTAGTATTTTATTTAAAAAAAAAAAAAAAAATGACGTTCCATGGTCACTAAGAACATTTTCCTCTTCCTCCAAACAACTTGATTATTCACTTGAAGTTGTGGATCATTCATCAGTAGAAAGCATATTGAATGCAACAGGTTGTTTTAGAAGTCAAACAGTAGTAAAAAGAGCTCCATAAATATTGTTGAGACAATGGCCGACAAATTAAATTCAATTGGAAACAGTTTAATTTGAGAAATCTCACTTTAATCATTTCAATTGGAAGATTTGATTGAAATTGAATTTAATGAAGCAAAAATGTTTTGTTTACGAATGAATATTCTTGTCCAGGCAATAAAAAAAGAGCAGGCAATAGTTACCAAATTTAGAATGTTTAAACAAATAAATTATAAAAAATAAATGAACTAAAATTAGTCGTCTTTGAGTATTCTTGACGGGAGACGCCGCTTTACATGCCTTGGAGCCCTCTTTGTGTAAATCTGCTCTGGAGTCAATTTAACTCTCTCCTCTGTCTCGTCATTGTCTTTGTTCTTCAAGCTGAGGAAGCTCATTCCTTCTGGTGGAGGCTTTCCATACAAGAAGTACTCGAGGCGCGCCACTCTCACCTTGAATGACGCTGCTTCGTTCGAGTCGCTTCCCTGCTGCGTGCTGCCGCTTGCTGTGGAAGATCCCTTTTGCTCCTCTTCTTCCTTCTTGGATTCTTCTGCTGATCCTCCAGGCGTGCCGAAAAGCGCCCTTTGGAGGTTCAGCGCCATTCTCTGGATGGGACTCAGGCTGACATTCAAAATGTCTGAGGCAAGAACTTCTGGCTTTGTCGTTGTCGTCGTCGTGGTTGTCATTGTGGTGGTAGTGGTCGTTGTTGTCGTCGTTGTTATCGTGGATGATTCTGTCTTTGATACTTTCTCCTCTTTGTGTGTGCTGAACTCATCGTGGGTGATCGTGCGGCTCTTAACTACTTCGTTTTCTTTCTGTTGTCTTTCTCTCTCTTCTCTTTCTTGTCTTTCTCTCTCTTCTCTTTCTTGTCTTTCTCTCTCTTCTCTTTCTTGTCTTTCCCTCTCTTCTCTTTCTTGTCTTTCTCTCTCTTCTCTTTCTTGTCTTTCCCTCTCTTCTCTTTCTTGTCTTTCTCTCTCTTCTCTTTCTTGTCTTTCTCTCTCTTCTCTTTCTTGTCTTTCTCTCTCTTCTCTTTCTTGTCTTTCTCTCTCTTCTCTTTCTTGTCTTTCTCTCTCTTCTCTTTCTTGTCTTTCTCTCTCTTCTCTTTCTTGTCTTTCCCTCTCTTCTCTTTCTTTCCTCTCTTTTTCTTCTCTTTCTTTCCTCTCTTTTTCTTCTCTTTCTTTCCTCTCTTTTTCTTCTCTTTCTTGTTGCTCTTTCTCTTCTTTTTCTCTCTGTAACTTTTCTTCTCTTTCCTTTTGTTCTCTCTCTTCTTTCTCTTTCCTCTCTTTTTCTTTACGTTCTCTTTCTTCTTTTTCTCTCTGTAACTTTTCTTTTCTTTCTTTTTGTTCTTTCTCTTTCTTCTCTTTTTCTTTACGTTCTTTTTCTCTCTGTAATTTTTCTTCTTTTTCTTTTTTCTCTTTCTTTTCCTTTTCTTCTTTCTCTTTCTGTAGTTTTTCTTCTTTCTCTTTTTTCTCTTTCTTTTCCTTTTCTTCTTTCTCTTTCTGTAGTTTTTCCTTATGTAATTTTTCTTCTTTTTCTGATTTTGATTTTTTAGTTTTTTCATTTTCAACTTTATGAGTTAGATCAGCCTCCTTTGTATTCAAATGCTCGTTTTCGTTGTTATCTTCTATTGTAATTCCTCCTCTTTCAACGATTTGAGGATGATCGTCATCATCTTTGTGAGATTTTGTTATATGTTTTTGTTCGTGTTTCCTTGGTGAGGTTAAAACATGGGTTTCTGCCGTTAATTTTTGGGTCTTTCCCTTTTTAGATTTACTATCTTTTTTATTTGATGTTTCTTTGCTTTTCTTATCATCGTTCTCTTTAACGCTTTTCCTTTCACTTTCTTTTATTAGGTTATTGAGATATTCTTCATCATCAATTTTTCTGTATGACCTTTTAGTAATTTTCTTTGTAATAGGAGATTTATGGTTTCCTTCATTTTGATCATTAGCATTTGTAGTAACTGTTTCCTCCTTCGTTTCAAGCAAAGTATTTAGTATATCAATTGGAACTTTTTTAATCGTCTTTTTAATTGTTCGTTTCAAAATAATTTTCTTCCCATTTAAATACCTTGTAGTAGTTGATGTCTCAATCGTTGTGAAAGGAAGTACAATATCATTTGGTAGTGTTGGTGAAGTGCTATTTCTGTTTAAGGATTTTCGTTGGTCAGCATTATGTGATAATTTAATTGGTGAACTATTTGCTACACTTAAATTTCTATGTGAAGAATCATCGTCGTTTGAATCAGTATCAATAGATTTTTTATGATTAATTTGTGGAGCGTTAATAGTTGCATGAAGATTAGTCTTTTTATTTATAATATTTGATGTTTTAGATTTACTTGGATAAGAGTTCACTGTAAATGTAGGTACTTTCGGGTCTGCTCGATTCAAAAATAATCTTAAGGCTTCAAATTGGAATTCTTCACAAAGTTGGGTCATTTGTTCTCGGTTTTCAGGCGTGATTTGCGGAAGTATATTTGATTTGCATGCAGAAAGAAAAACACGGAACACATGTCTCTGAACGTTTGATTTAACATTATAAGATGTTGCTGATTTAAGTGCACCATGCGTTTGAAAAACTCCAAGCGGTTTTGATAATACTTCTTTATCTGCAACAAATGTCGTTGATCCAAGATGTAGAGATATTTTTTGCATTTTGATTTATATAATTCTAAAATATAATTGAATGAAAAAGATAATTAGAATTCAAAAATTTAAAAAAAAAAAAAAATTGGAACGATATGGAGATGATGTAATTCGTTTGAATTTGATAAATTTTCCTATTCAAATTTTTATTAGGAGGTAAATAAATGTGTTGATTTTTGGCCAATCCATAAAATAAAGCTATTTTTTTATAAGTTTGTCATCATATGTGTTTGTAACACACTTTATGTTTTTGCCTGTTTTGTCTTTTAAATATTTGATTTCTTTTGATATCTGTCGACTCAATTTAATAATTATTCAAAAAAAAAAAAATAATTTAATAAATTTTTAAATTGTCTTTTAATTTTGAATTAAATTTTGTTAAAATTATTTTTTTATATAAATAATCAATTCAAATTCAAACAGTATTTTATTACAGATTTTGTTTGATTTATCTGCAGTCATTGTAAATTCCGTAATATTCAGTTGATTCTGAATGTATAGCATTCAATGAAATTACCGTCTCCATCAAATTTGTAAAATATCTGGCGTTTATTTATTAGATTACTTGAAGTGGTTTTTCATTATTCATAGAATTAAAAAGTGGTTATGTTTGAATATTATAAAATTGTTTAGCATGTTATTATATCAAACAATTCAAATGATAAAACGTATAAAAGATAAATTAATTCATTTGAGAAATAATTATTCATATTTTCAAATCTTATTTTATTATAAATATGCTTAAAAGACAGAAATTCTTTTGTTTTATATAAATAAAAGAATTTCTTATAATTATATAAAATATTATATTTTTAAAACTAATCATCATAGTAAAGGAATCCTTAGTAAAATAGAACAAATCTCATATTATTATATAAAAGCATATAATTCATCTTACATAAAATCTAGATATAAAAAAGCATATGATTTAATTATGAATTCTAATGAATTGGAACATATATAAATATTATATTGTTTTAAAAAAAAAAAAAGAAATGAAAAGAAATGATAAGGATGGAAAATTTGAATTGGAAATACTTAATGCAAAAATAATCTTTCATGATAATGTATGACGATTAAAATGAATTGAAAAAAACTATAAAAGTATTCAAAAAAAATTTTAAGTAAAAATTTATTATTAAAAAAATTAAATTGATAAAAGTGAGTAGGAATTAAAAAGATTATGTTAGAATAAAACAATCAGAGTAAAGAAAATAATAACCAAACTCACTTTTTCAATAATCGTATTAAATTAAAATAAAATAAAAAAAGTTATTCATTTCTCTTAAGTGTAAGAGAAAGATAAAGAAGGCTTTGAACGAAGAGAGTAGCGAGGTCCTCCTAACGTTGATCCTAAGTTTCTATACTCGCCAGTGCTATCTCTCTTTGGAGTTCTAGATTTTTCACCAATTTTGATCTTCGGTGAGCCTTTCGTTGTCGATCCAGTTGAAGGGCTGTAGGCGCCTGGCCCTGGTGTTGAAAGTGCTGAGATTGACTTTCTTGTAGATCCTCCGCCAGAGCTATGAATAGTTGATGCTTTGGCATCTGATCCGAAAGGCTTGTCTTTGTAATAGGTGCCTGGCGCAGGTACGTCGTTTCCATACTTCTTCGACTTTCGTGGGGAAATCTTGCTCTTTCGACCCTCTGAACCGAAAGGCGGAGGAGTGTATTCGGGTCCATTTTGGGACACTGAACGTGCCTTCTCTGGTACTTTAGAACGGATTGTGTAAGCTGGTGCTCCGCTGCTGAATGGAAGACGAGTATCATAAAGTGGCGCGTCATTCACTTCTTGCTTCTGGCTCGTCTTGCTGCGAATCTTGATGGGAGGAACATCTTGGATGGGAGATTGAAGCTTGTCCATGTAAGTGCCTGGACCTGGGTTGTTGTTAGATGAAGGAGTCTTGGTCTTGTTAAGAATGACTCCTTTGTTGTGATCCGCTTTAAATACACGAGTTTCGTCATACGTGCCGGGCGCTGGAACATTGTCCTGTGAAAGTGGATTCGTTTTCTGACCAATTGTGATGCCGCGCGATGAATTTCCAATGTTTTGGAGACTGGAGTTGTAGTTGGCTGGTCCTGGAGTGTCTTTGTTGACATTGTATGGTGTCCTGTCGCTTGTGCCGTGCATAGTGCTGCCTTGTTGGTCGGAGCCGAATGGTTTGCTTGGATCATATGTGCCGGGCGCTGGAACATCGTCTTGCGATAGTGGCTTCGTCTTGTTGCCAATCGTGATACGTGGTGATGTATTTCCAATGTTTTGGAGACTGGAGTTGTAGTTGGCTGGTCCTGGAGTGTCTTTGTTGACATTGTATGGTGTCCTGTCGCTTGTGCCATGCATAGTGCTGCCTTGTCGATCAGAGCCAAATGGTTTGCTTGGATCATATGTGCCAGGCGCTGGAACATCATCTTGCGACAATGGATTTGTCTTGTTACCAATTGTAATTCGTGGTGATGTATTTCCAATGTTTTTGATGCTGGAATTATAGTTGGCTGGACCTGGCGAGTCCTTGTTGACATTGTATGGTGTCCTGTCACTTGTGCCATGCATAGTGCTGCCTTGTTGGTCAGAGCCGAATGGTTTGCTTGGATCATATGTGCCTGGCGCTGGAACATCGTCTTGCGATAGTGGCTTCGTCTTGTTACCAATTGTAATTCGTGGTGATGTATTTCCAATGTTTTGGAGGCTGGAATTATCATAGTTGGCTGGTCCAGGAGTGTCTTTGTTGACATCATATGGTGTACGATCGCTTGTGCCATGCATCGTACTTCCTTTATTGTCAGAGCCAAATGGTTTGCTTGGATCATATGTGCCTGGCGCTGGAACATCGTCTTGTGATAGTGGCTTGGTCTTGTTACCAATTGTAATTCGTGGTGATGTATTTCCAATGTTTTGGAGATTGGAGTTGTAGTTGCCTGGTCCAGGAGTGTCTTTGTTGACATCATATGGTGTACGATCGCTTGTGCCATGCATAGTGCTGCCTTGTTGATCGGAGCCAAATGGTCGACTTGGATCATATGTGCCGGGCGCTGGAACATCGTCTTGTGCAAGAGGACTAAGTTTGTTGCCAATAGTGTAGCGTGGACTTGTGGTGCCCATCTCATTTGGATTGGCGTTGTAGTTGCCTGGACCTGGCGAGTCTTTGTTGACATCATATGGTGTCCTGTCGCTTGTGCCATGCATAGTGCTGCCTTGTTGATCGGAGCCAAATGGTTTGCTTGGATCATATGTGCCGGGCGCTGGAACATCGTCTTGTGCAAGAGGACTAAGTTTGTTGCCAATTGTATAACGTGGACTTGTGGTGCCCATCTCATTTGGATTGGCGTTGTAGTTGCCTGGACCTGGCGAGTCTTTGTTGACATCATATGGTGTACGATCGCTTGTGCCATGCATAGTGCTGCCTTGTTGATCGGAGCCAAATGGTCGACTTGGATCATATGTGCCGGGCGCTGGAACATCGTCTTGTGCAAGAGGACTAAGTTTGTTGCCAATTGTATAACGTGGACTTGTGGTGCCCATCTCATTTGGATTGGCGTTGTAGTTGCCTGGACCTGGCGAGTCTTTGTTGACATCATATGGTGTACGATCGCTTGTGCCATGCATAGTGCTGCCTTGTTGATCGGAGCCAAATGGTTTGCTTGGATCATATGTGCCGGGCGCTGGAACATCGTCTTGTGCAAGAGGACTAAGTTTGTTGCCAATTGTATAACGTGGACTTGTGGTGCCCATCTCATTTGGATTGGCGTTGTAGTTGCCTGGACCTGGCGAGTCTTTGTTGACATCATATGGTGTACGATCGCTTGTGCCATGCATAGTGCTGCCTTGTTGATCGGAGCCAAATGGTTTGCTTGGATCATATGTGCCGGGCGCTGGAACATCGTCTTGTGCAAGAGGACTAAGTTTGTTGCCAATTGTATAACGTGGACTTGTGGTGCCCATCTCATTTGGATTGGCGTTGTAGTTGCCTGGACCTGGCGAGTCCTTATTAACATCATATGGTGTCCTGTCACTTGTGCCATGCATAGTGCTGCCTTGTTGATCGGAGCCAAATGGTTTGCTTGGATCATATGTGCCGGGCGCTGGAACATCGTCTTGTGCAAGAGGACTAAGTTTGTTGCCAATTGTATAACGTGGACTTGTGGTGCCCATCTCATTTGGATTGGCGTTGTAGTTGCCTGGACCTGGCGAGTCTTTGTTGACATCATATGGTGTACGATCGCTTGTGCCATGCATAGTGCTGCCTTGTTGATCGGAGCCAAATGGTCGACTTGGATCATATGTGCCGGGCGCTGGAACATCGTCTTGTGCAAGAGGACTAAGTTTGTTGCCAATAGTGTAGCGTGGACTTGTGGTGCCCATCTCATTTGGATTGGCGTTGTAGTTGCCTGGACCTGGCGAGTCTTTGTTGACATCATATGGTGTACGATCGCTTGTGCCATGCATAGTGCTGCCTTGTTGATCGGAGCCAAATGGTCGACTTGGATCATATGTGCCGGGCGCTGGAACATCGTCTTGTGCAAGAGGACTAAGTTTGTTGCCAATAGTGTAGCGTGGACTTGTGGTGCCCATCTCATTTGGATTGGCGTTGTAGTTGCCTGGACCTGGCGAGTCTTTGTTGACATCATATGGTGTCCTGTCGCTTGTGCCATGCATAGTGCTGCCTTGTTGATCGGAGCCAAATGGTTTGCTTGGATCATATGTGCCGGGCGCTGGAACATCGTCTTGTGATAATGGATTTAATTTGTTGCCAATAGTGTAGCGTGGACTTGTGGTGCCCATCTCATTTGGATTGGCGTTGTAGTTGCCTGGACCTGGCGAGTCTTTGTTGACATCATATGGTGTACGATCGCTTGTGCCATGCATAGTGCTGCCTTGTTGATCGGAGCCAAATGGTCGACTTGGATCATATGTGCCGGGCGCTGGAACATCGTCTTGTGATAATGGATTTAATTTGTTGCCAATAGTGTAGCGTGGACTTGTGGTGCCCATCTCATTTGGATTGGCGTTGTAGTTGCCTGGACCTGGCGAGTCTTTGTTGACATCATATGGTGTACGATCGCTTGTGCCATGCATAGTGCTGCCTTGTTGATCGGAGCCAAATGGTCGACTTGGATCATATGTGCCGGGCGCTGGAACATCGTCTTGTGCAAGAGGACTAAGTTTGTTGCCAATTGTATAACGTGGACTTGTGGTGCCCATCTCATTTGGATTGGCGTTGTAGTTGCCTGGACCTGGCGAGTCTTTGTTGACATCATATGGTGTACGATCGCTTGTGCCATGCATAGTGCTGCCTTGTTGATCGGAGCCAAATGGTTTGCTTGGATCATATGTGCCGGGCGCTGGAACATCGTCTTGTGCAAGAGGACTAAGTTTGTTGCCAATAGTGTAGCGTGGACTTGTGGTGCCCATCTCATTTGGATTGGCGTTGTAGTTGCCTGGACCTGGCGAGTCTTTGTTGACATCATATGGTGTACGATCGCTTGTGCCATGCATAGTGCTGCCTTGTTGATCGGAGCCAAATGGTCGACTTGGATCATATGTGCCGGGCGCTGGAACATCGTCTTGTGATAATGGATTTAATTTGTTGCCAATAGTGTAGCGTGGACTTGTGGTGCCCATCTCATTTGGATTGGCGTTGTAGTTGCCTGGACCTGGCGAGTCTTTGTTGACATCATATGGTGTACGATCGCTTGTGCCATGCATAGTGCTGCCTTGTTGATCGGAGCCAAATG
Source organism: Tritrichomonas musculus (assembly GCA_039105265.1). Taxonomy (NCBI): domain Eukaryota; phylum Parabasalia; order Tritrichomonadida; family Tritrichomonadidae; genus Tritrichomonas; species Tritrichomonas musculus. The sequence goes on from JAPFFF010000004.1 coordinate 256,303, forward strand.
GTCGACTTGGATCATATGTGCCGGGCGCTGGAACATCGTCTTGTGCAAGAGGACTAAGTTTGTTGCCAATAGTGTAGCGTGGACTTGTGGTGCCCATCTCATTTGGATTGGCGTTGTAGTTGCCTGGACCTGGCGAGTCTTTGTTGACATCATATGGTGTCCTGTCGCTTGTGCCATGCATAGTGCTGCCTTGTTGATCGGAGCCAAATGGTCGACTTGGATCATATGTGCCGGGCGCTGGAACATCGTCTTGTGCAAGAGGACTAAGTTTGTTGCCAATAGTGTAGCGTGGACTTGTGGTGCCCATCTCATTTGGATTGGCGTTGTAGTTGCCTGGACCTGGCGAGTCTTTGTTGACATCATATGGTGTACGATCGCTTGTGCCATGCATAGTGCTGCCTTGTTGATCGGAGCCAAATGGTTTGCTTGGATCATATGTGCCGGGCGCTGGAACATCGTCTTGTGCAAGAGGACTAAGCTTGTTGCCAATTGTATAACGTGGACTTGTGGTGCCCATCTCATTTGGATTGGCGTTGTAGTTGCCTGGACCTGGCGAGTCTTTGTTGACATCATATGGTGTCCTGTCGCTTGTGCCATGCATAGTGCTGCCTTGTTGATCGGAGCCAAATGGTCGACTTGGATCATATGTGCCGGGCGCTGGAACATCGTCTTGTGCAAGAGGACTAAGCTTGTTGCCAATTGTATAACGTGGACTTGTGGTGCCCATCTCATTTGGATTGGCGTTGTAGTTGCCTGGACCTGGCGAGTCCTTATTAACATCATATGGTGTCCTGTCACTTGTGCCATGCATAGTGCTGCCTTGTTGATCGGAGCCAAATGGTTTGCTTGGATCATATGTGCCGGGCGCTGGAACATCGTCTTGTGCAAGAGGACTAAGTTTGTTGCCAATTGTATAACGTGGACTTGTGGTGCCCATCTCATTTGGATTGGCGTTGTAGTTGCCTGGACCTGGCGAGTCTTTGTTGACATCATATGGTGTACGATCGCTTGTGCCATGCATAGTGCTGCCTTGTTGATCGGAGCCAAATGGTCGACTTGGATCATATGTGCCGGGCGCTGGAACATCGTCTTGTGCAAGAGGACTAAGTTTGTTGCCAATTGTATAACGTGGACTTGTGGTGCCCATCTCATTTGGATTGGCGTTGTAGTTGCCTGGACCTGGCGAGTCTTTGTTGACATCATATGGTGTACGATCGCTTGTGCCATGCATAGTGCTGCCTTGTTGATCGGAGCCAAATGGTTTGCTTGGATCATATGTGCCGGGCGCTGGAACATCGTCTTGTGCAAGAGGACTAAGTTTGTTGCCAATTGTATAACGTGGACTTGTGGTGCCCATCTCATTTGGATTGGAGTTGTAGTTGCCTGGACCTGGCGAGTCCTTATTAACATCATATGGTGTCCTGTCACTTGTGCCATGCATAGTGCTGCCTTGTTGATCGGAGCCAAATGGTTTGCTTGGATCATATGTGCCGGGCGCTGGAACATCGTCTTGTGCAAGAGGACTAAGTTTGTTGCCAATTGTATAACGTGGACTTGTGGTGCCCATCTCATTTGGATTGGCGTTGTAGTTGCCTGGACCTGGCGAGTCTTTGTTGACATCATATGGTGTACGATCGCTTGTGCCATGCATAGTGCTGCCTTGTTGATCGGAGCCAAATGGTCGACTTGGATCATATGTGCCGGGCGCTGGAACATCGTCTTGTGATAATGGATTTAATTTGTTGCCAATAGTGTAGCGTGGACTTGTGGTGCCCATCTCATTTGGATTGGCGTTGTAGTTGCCTGGACCTGGCGAGTCTTTGTTGACATCATATGGTGTACGATCGCTTGTGCCATGCATAGTGCTGCCTTGTTGATCGGAGCCAAATGGTCGACTTGGATCATATGTGCCGGGCGCTGGAACATCGTCTTGTGCAAGAGGACTAAGTTTGTTGCCAATAGTGTAGCGTGGACTTGTGGTGCCCATCTCATTTGGATTGGCGTTGTAGTTGCCTGGACCTGGCGAGTCTTTGTTGACATCATATGGTGTACGATCGCTTGTGCCATGCATAGTGCTGCCTTGTTGATCGGAGCCAAATGGTCGACTTGGATCATATGTGCCGGGCGCTGGAACATCGTCTTGTGATAATGGATTTAATTTGTTGCCAATAGTGTAGCGTGGACTTGTGGTGCCCATCTCATTTGGATTGGCGTTGTAGTTGCCTGGACCTGGCGAGTCTTTGTTGACATCATATGGTGTACGATCGCTTGTGCCATGCATAGTGCTGCCTTGTTGATCGGAGCCAAATGGTCGACTTGGATCATATGTGCCGGGCGCTGGAACATCGTCTTGTGATAATGGATTTAATTTGTTGCCAATAGTGTAGCGTGGACTTGTGGTGCCCATCTCATTTGGATTGGCGTTGTAGTTGCCTGGACCTGGCGAGTCTTTGTTGACATCATATGGTGTCCTGTCGCTTGTGCCATGCATAGTGCTGCCTTGTTGATCGGAGCCAAATGGTCGACTTGGATCATATGTGCCGGGCGCTGGAACATCGTCTTGTGCAAGAGGACTAAGTTTGTTGCCAATAGTGTAGCGTGGACTTGTGGTGCCCATCTCATTTGGATTGGCGTTGTAGTTGCCTGGACCTGGCGAGTCTTTGTTGACATCATATGGTGTACGATCGCTTGTGCCATGCATAGTGCTGCCTTGTTGATCGGAGCCAAATGGTTTGCTTGGATCATATGTGCCGGGCGCTGGAACATCGTCTTGTGATAATGGATTTAATTTGTTGCCAATAGTGTAGCGTGGACTTGTGGTGCCCATCTCATTTGGATTGGCGTTGTAGTTGCCTGGACCTGGCGAGTCTTTGTTGACATCATATGGTGTACGATCGCTTGTGCCATGCATAGTGCTGCCTTGTTGATCGGAGCCAAATGGTCGACTTGGATCATATGTGCCGGGCGCTGGAACATCGTCTTGTGATAATGGATTTAATTTGTTGCCAATAGTGTAGCGTGGACTTGTGGTGCCCATCTCATTTGGATTGGCGTTGTAGTTGCCTGGACCTGGCGAGTCTTTGTTGACATCATATGGTGTACGATCGCTTGTGCCATGCATAGTGCTGCCTTGTTGATCGGAGCCAAATGGTTTGCTTGGATCATATGTGCCGGGCGCTGGAACATCGTCTTGTGCAAGAGGACTAAGTTTGTTGCCAATAGTGTAGCGTGGACTTGTGGTGCCCATCTCATTTGGATTGGCGTTGTAGTTGCCTGGACCTGGCGAGTCTTTGTTGACATCATATGGTGTACGATCGCTTGTGCCATGCATAGTGCTGCCTTGTTGATCGGAGCCAAATGGTCGACTTGGATCATATGTGCCGGGCGCTGGAACATCGTCTTGTGCAAGAGGACTAAGTTTGTTGCCAATAGTGTAGCGTGGACTTGTGGTGCCCATCTCATTTGGATTGGCGTTGTAGTTGCCTGGACCTGGCGAGTCTTTGTTGACATCATATGGTGTCCTGTCGCTTGTGCCATGCATAGTGCTGCCTTGTTGATCGGAGCCAAATGGTCGACTTGGATCATATGTGCCGGGCGCTGGAACATCGTCTTGTGCAAGAGGACTAAGTTTGTTGCCAATAGTGTAGCGTGGACTTGTGGTGCCCATCTCATTTGGATTGGCGTTGTAGTTGCCTGGACCTGGCGAGTCTTTGTTGACATCATATGGTGTACGATCGCTTGTGCCATGCATAGTGCTGCCTTGTTGATCGGAGCCAAATGGTTTGCTTGGATCATATGTGCCGGGCGCTGGAACATCGTCTTGTGCAAGAGGACTAAGCTTGTTGCCAATTGTATAACGTGGACTTGTGGTGCCCATCTCATTTGGATTGGCGTTGTAGTTGCCTGGACCTGGCGAGTCTTTGTTGACATCATATGGTGTCCTGTCGCTTGTGCCATGCATAGTGCTGCCTTGTTGATCGGAGCCAAATGGTCGACTTGGATCATATGTGCCGGGCGCTGGAACATCGTCTTGTGCAAGAGGACTAAGTTTGTTGCCAATTGTATAACGTGGACTTGTGGTGCCCATCTCATTTGGATTGGCGTTGTAGTTGCCTGGACCTGGCGAGTCTTTGTTGACATCATATGGTGTCCTGTCGCTTGTGCCATGCATAGTGCTGCCTTGTTGATCGGAGCCAAATGGTCGACTTGGATCATATGTGCCGGGCGCTGGAACATCGTCTTGTGCAAGAGGACTAAGTTTGTTGCCAATTGTATAACGTGGACTTGTGGTGCCCATCTCATTTGGATTGGCGTTGTAGTTGCCTGGACCTGGCGAGTCTTTGTTGACATCATATGGTGTCCTGTCGCTTGTGCCATGCATAGTGCTGCCTTGTTGATCGGAGCCAAATGGTCGACTTGGATCATATGTGCCGGGCGCTGGAACATCGTCTTGTGCAAGAGGACTAAGTTTGTTGCCAATAGTGTAGCGTGGACTTGTGGTGCCCATCTCATTTGGATTGGCGTTGTAGTTGCCTGGACCTGGCGAGTCTTTGTTGACATCATATGGTGTCCTGTCGCTTGTGCCATGCATAGTGCTGCCTTGTTGATCGGAGCCAAATGGTCGACTTGGATCATATGTGCCGGGCGCTGGAACATCGTCTTGTGCAAGAGGACTAAGTTTGTTGCCAATTGTATAACGTGGACTTGTGGTGCCCATCTCATTTGGATTGGCGTTGTAGTTGCCTGGACCTGGCGAGTCTTTGTTGACATCATATGGTGTCCTGTCGCTTGTGCCATGCATAGTGCTGCCTTGTTGATCGGAGCCAAATGGTTTGCTTGGATCATATGTGCCGGGCGCTGGAACATCGTCTTGTGCAAGAGGACTAAGCTTGTTGCCAATTGTATAACGTGGACTTGTGGTGCCCATCTCATTTGGATTGGCGTTGTAGTTGCCTGGACCTGGCGAGTCTTTGTTGACATCATATGGTGTACGATCGCTTGTGCCATGCATAGTGCTGCCTTGTTGATCGGAGCCAAATGGTCGACTTGGATCATATGTGCCGGGCGCTGGAACATCGTCTTGTGATAATGGATTTAATTTGTTGCCAATAGTGTAGCGTGGACTTGTGGTGCCCATCTCATTTGGATTGGCGTTGTAGTTGCCTGGACCTGGCGAGTCTTTGTTGACATCATATGGTGTACGATCGCTTGTGCCATGCATAGTGCTGCCTTGTTGATCGGAGCCAAATGGTTTGCTTGGATCATATGTGCCGGGCGCTGGAACATCGTCTTGTGCAAGAGGACTAAGTTTGTTGCCAATTGTATAACGTGGACTTGTGGTGCCCATCTCATTTGGATTGGCGTTGTAGTTGCCTGGACCTGGCGAGTCTTTGTTGACATCATATGGTGTACGATCATTAATACCATGCATTGTACTTCCTTGTTGATCTGAGCCAAATGGTTTGCTTGGATCATATGTGCCGGGCGCTGGAACATCGTCTTGTGATAATGGATTTAATTTGTTGCCAATTGTATAACGTGGACTTGTGGTGCCCATCTCATTTGGATTGGCGTTGTAGTTGCCTGGACCTGGCGAGTCTTTGTTAACATCATATGGTGTACGATCATTAATACCATGCATTGTACTTCCTTGTTGGCCTGAGCCAAATGGTTTGCTTGGATCATATGTGCCGGGCGCTGGAACATCGTCTTGTGCAAGAGGACTAAGTTTGTTGCCAATTGTATAACGTGGACTTGTGGTGCCCATCTCATTTGGATTGGCGTTGTAGTTGCCTGGACCTGGCGAGTCTTTGTTGACATCATATGGTGTACGATCATTAATACCATGCATTGTACTTCCTTGTTGATCTGAGCCAAATGGTTTGCTTGGATCATATGTGCCGGGCGCTGGAACATCGTCTTGTGATAATGGATTTAATTTGTTGCCAATTGTATAACGTGGACTTGTGGTGCCCATCTCATTTGGATTGGCGTTGTAGTTGCCTGGACCTGGCGAGTCTTTGTTAACATCATATGGTGTACGATCATTAATACCATGCATTGTACTTCCTTGTTGGCCTGAGCCAAATGGTTTGCTTGGATCATATGTGCCGGGTGCTGGAACATCGTCTTGTGCAAGAGGACTAAGTTTGTTGCCAATTGTATAACGTGGACTTGTGGTGCCCATTTCATTTGGATTGGCGTTGTAGTTGCCTGGACCTGGCGAATCTTTATTAACATCATATGGTGTACGATTATTAATACCATGCATCGTGCTACCTTGTTGATCGGAACCAAATGGCCTGTTTGGATCATATGTGCCTGGTGCTGGAACATCATCTGGTTGTAAATTATTCGATTTCCCATGAATAGTAATGGGTGTCGTATTTCCACCAAATGGTTCTGGCATATAATCATATCCAGGTGTTGGATCTGTTTTTATATCATATTTTCCTTTAATTGAATATTTTGGTCCTTCGCCCATTGTATCCACTGAGCCCATCATTGGAGCTTGATTAACTTCTTCGTTTATATTGTGTTTTAAATGTATATTTATCGGGGTTGTATCGCTTACAAAGTCTTTTTGCATATTGTATGTTCCTGGCCCAGGTTTTTCAACCCTGCCAAGAATGTAGATTGGAATTGGTTCTTGTGGAGAAGTGTTTTGGGTTGGATCAGACATGCGTATATGATAAAAAAAACTTAAATTTTAGAAAAACTAAATAAAAATCTGTTAAAGATATTTTGAATAATTAGTTTTTTCAAAAGAAATTATTTTTTGTTCACTTTTTGTTAATAATTTTTCAAAAAAATTGAAAATTAAGTGATTACTGAAAATAAAAATATATACATATATCATTAAAAATGTGTATTTAAAAGAATTTGATTCACAATTAATAAAAGGTGAATTTGTCGGTTTGTGTGAAAAATTTTTAAATCTTTTTTATTTAATATCCTTGATTTTTTAAAGTTGTAAATTGTTAAATTTAGTGTATAAATATAATAGTCATATACTTAACTAAATTGTTTATTAAAAATATATATAATTTAAAGATCAATTAGATTTTGCATTAATAGATTATTTTACATTAACGTCTTTTTTATATTTTAATCTCTTTTTTGAAATTATATTTGGCCTTGTATTTTTGTTGGTAGAGTGCCGTGAAAAAGTAGGTTTCAAAGTGAAAAAGCTTGTTTCATATAACTTTTTTATTTCAAAATACTAAACTTTTATAAAAGTTAAGAGGAATTTACTTCAAAAAGTTAAAGTCAGGTTCAAAGTTTTTATTCAAATTTACTAAATTTGAGAAAGTTTATAGAATAAATTAAGAGTAGTTTCAATCAGTCTCACAAAAAATTCGATCATTTCCATTTAATTTTGGTTCGATGAGGTGTACTTTTATTAGAAAAGTTGCCGAATTCATCAATTTAGTTAAGGAAATTTGATTGAAAAGGGGATCATGAATAGAAAAAATTGAATGAAATCATATAACTTCATTAGATGCAAGAAGAAGCAATACAAGCCAGCACAAGAAATGATAAATTCATTTATAGGCACTGAAGAAGAAAAAGTTGCTTTTAATCAAAGCCATTTCTCAGGACACATTCTTATATGCTGTAACATTTAACCAACAATTAGGTTTTTTATGTGAATTTTTACGTTCAGGATCATTAAAAGTAAAGAATAGACAAATTGGTTATGTCTTTGCCATTTCGAGGCAGAAAGCACAAAAAAGCCATATAAAATTTCTACGTAGTGAAGGAATAGATGGACGTCCTCCAATTTTGACACCAGATGAACTTCAAATAATAGAAGAATAGATCAAAAAACAACATCAATATTCTTTTTATCCTTCAGTTAATGAAATAACTCAATCTATAATCAAAAACTTCAAAAAATTTTCATCTACAGATACAGTACGTCATATATTAAGAAATAAATTTAAAAATACATTTAAAATCATAACAGGAGTGCCTTTAGAAGATAACCGTTTTATTTCAAAAAATTTAGAAATTGAGAACAATATAAATCAGTTAGGAAGGTCAATAAATGGCCTTCCTATTCAATTCATTTTCAATATTGATGAAATGGGTGTTTCCGAGTTTGAATATGGGCGCGAAAGAACTGTTATTGTTCCATGGGATTATCAACACTCAAGAGCTCCTTATCCAATATCAAGATCCGAAAAGCATGCTACATGCTTAGCATGCATTAACTTATGTGGACTTTTTTGTCCACCTCCTTACGATGTTCAAAGGTCTACTTTTGATTCAGAAATATGTAATTATTTAGATTCAGGAAGTTTTGAAATTGTACACACAGATTCAGGATATTTAAATACTCAATCTTTAGTTTTTTGGATTTATTCTCAATTTTAACCCTCATTTTTAATTTTAGACTGCTTCCAGCTCATTATAATGCATTTAAAAATGTTAATCTACTTCAAGAAAATTTGATACTACATTACCTCACTCCTCATTCATCTGACCAAACACAGCCTCTCGATTTATGCATTTTCAATAGTTCAAAACAATTTATGTCAAATTACAGATATATAAGCTGACTCAGTAGACAAACAAACCAAATCATTAAAATACACACAACTTTATACCAATCTACATCTCAATTAAATTGTCGCTCAGCTTTTCGTTCAATAGGAATAGATACTCAAGTTAGAAATCTCAATAACAACGTTCTAATTTTGGCATCTTTCAATCTCAATCTTATTAATAAAATACGCGATTATCAAATTTCACATATACAACAGTTAATTAATTCAAATTTTCAGCTAACTCCAAATCAACAATATATCTACGATTGTTACAAACGAGCCTCAAAAATTAATACAAGCACAAATACTAGAATCACAATGCCTTATTTTTCAAACCAAAGTAATAAAAGTTTTCTTGTTATACCAAATATTTATTATCCCATCAAAAATTCATGATAATTAAGAGAATTTACATAGTCGATTCCAAAAAAGTTCACAATTTGACATTTTAATCAAGATCTTTTTACATTTTAATTACATTTCAACAAAATTTTCAGATACCATAAGACCAATATCATTCACGTTAAATTCATTTTTTTAATAAATTGAACCATATTTGATTTCATTAATTTATATATAATATTTTGTAATTTTGTTAAACTCTCTTACTCTCCTTGTTTCCCAAGATTGATACTCAAATTGAAGTTTCTAGCTTTTTAGAGGTTTTAATAAAGATAACTTTATTCGTATACTTTTAAATGTTTATTTATTGATTTATTATTTTAAAATTTTTAGTTCAATTGAGATGACATAATTCTTTTTTTTTTTTTTTTTTTTTTTTTTCAATTTCTTTAATTTGAATATTAATGGAATCATGAAAACGTATTTTAAACACTATTTTTATATGATCAAAAAAACATTTTTACTCATATTTATAATAGGATCCCGCATTCATCTCCTGATAAAAAAAACTATTATAAGAATCTCAGTGTTATATCTTGATATTTTTTCTCAAAATAATATTTAAATGTTCATGTTTTGCGATCCAAAGTCCAAAATTTATTTAATTATTTATTTTTATTATTAACTCAAAGATTTTTAAAATATTTCTAATATATAGTATTTATATTATTCAAAAGAGATTTTCCGTTTTATCCCTTCAAAAAAAATATATTCTTATATTTTTCTCTATGGTATCATTATATGCATAATGTTTTTCTCTTAATTCTTTTATTGCTCAATGTTTCTCTGTTAATTCTTTTGTTGTACAATGTTATTTTTATTGTTTTTCTATATCATTAAATTCTTCTTCCTCTTCCTCTTCAAAATACTATTCTTCATCTTCATTATTTTGCCACCAATTGAGAATTTACGGGGCATCATATAAAATCGATTAAAAGATGAAAATATTCTCATTTTCCTAGATTCATCCTATAAACAAAGAAGATTTCAAAAAGTTGATATTACAAATTTATGACAGTATTTCGTTAGACACAATATATTCTTATCTACGAAAACACCAAATAATCAAAATAATCAGCTCAAATTTGACTTAAACCGTAACGAAGTCCAAACAATTTTCTATGCTGCAAGGTGAGATAAAAAATGCTGTAATATGGATTGATTGAGATTGAATATGTGTTATCGTTTGTAAAGACACTGTAATCTTTAGACTTAATCTCTTTTTCTATTTGTGCTGCATGATTAATCACTGAATAAGGATTTCAATATTGATTCATTTTTTAATAAAAATAATTAATTATTAATTATTCACAAAATCGATATCTAGTCCTTAAAAAGCATAAAATAAATCTCCTCAACTAAAATAAAAAGGCAATTCTAACTTCGGACAAAAAATTGGATGCTATTTATGCTCAAATTAATTTGAAAATTATATATATTATTATTTCTTCTATTCTATACATCTTTATGTCCAACCTTTGAATAAACTCCTGACTTTTTTACTAATTCATTAGCACAATATGAAAACAACTTCATAATTTCATATTTTTCCAATCTATCTCCCATAACCTTGAAACCAAAACAAATTCTATTAAATGATTTACTTTCAAATGTAATGTCAGATAATTTATTTTTCTTCCTTGATTTTTATTAGTATTTCCATTTCTGTTTTAATAAAACCATTGCATATACCCAGCCATTTTTTATACCTGTTGAGAGGATGGTGAATAAGATTTTTGAGGATTGATTGTACGTTGTTTGTTTGTGTCTGATAAGGCTATATAATTATCCATAATATCAAAATATGAAGCTATTTGTGTTAATACTTCTCCTGATGTCTTGAAATTTTGTTTAGCTTTTAGCATTCTTTAAATTAAATAAACGGTACTGTGATCGGATGTAAAGTGTCAAAAAATTGAGAGTAAAATTAAATAACCTGGAAATGCTTAAAAAAATTATATAACAGTTAATTTTATATAATATAAAATCAAATTCTTTAATGAAATTTGGAAGTAAATTTTAAATTTTATTGACATGCCATATGAAAAAAATGTTTTTTAAAGGATAAAATGAGATTTTCATTCAAATTTAATCAACATAAATTACCAAATCAAAGTAGAAAATCCTTCCAATATTTTAATAAGTTATTATGTATAATGTGCTCTATTTATATATTTGGTTTGTTTTGATTTTTACAGTTTTTTAAAATCTTTTGACACTTTACATATGATCGCAAAACCGTTATTAAATAAAAATTTAAAGAAAATAAAAAAAGATATTATTTCTTCTTCTTTTCATTTTTTGTACAATATTTTGAATTGGTTCATCATCTGGTTCAGATTTCTCAAATGGCTTCTCAATAAATGGAGGAATAAGTAAAGAATTTCTTTTATATAATTCTTTATTTAATAATTATATAAAATCATATCTCAAATACAGAAAAATAACAATTTCATTTTATTTTTTCTAAGCGTAAGGTTTTCTTACAAATCATGTTAGCTAACCAACCTGGAAGGTTCTCACTTTTTAATGTAAAATAAGTGAGGGTAGATCCACTTTTCCGTAAATTCTGCAATGACTTTTTTTTTTATTTTTATTTAAATATTTATTAAACTTAAATAATTATTAAAATAAATTATTAAATTCAAATGAAATTTAGTTTTAATCAATTTGATTAAATTTTCTTTTTGTTAAAGTTGGCAATTCCTTGGTCTATTACACTGAACACTTCAACAGGATAACCTAATACAAATTTTTGCGGAGTACCTTTAAATGGAAGATTATCATTTACATATTTCTTAATTTTTGTTTTATCTTTGCTATGACTGTATCGTTTAATTATTTTGAACACATAAACACGAATTTTATCATAATAACTAAACGAAACTTGAATCTCTTCTGATTCATAGTATTTAAATTCAACAAATAAATCATCTCCTGTTGAATTTTTAAAAACAATTTGAGGTGGACAAATATCTGGAAATTCCATTCCTAAGCTTCGCAAATGTGAACAAGGTAATACAAACCCGAGCATTTCTGAAAGTAATTTAGATTCACCGCACATACAGTAGTGTGTACTATTATTAGTTTGGTAATGATGAATCATTGATTGCATCACACCATCTGGCGTATTCCGAAAAATTGAATTGATTTTTCGTTTGTGTCTTGCTAAGTTATATTGAAAGTTAGATTGAAAATTATGGCATCGTTTGTGTATTTCTTCAATTAATTTCTTTAGAGAAGACTATAATTCATTTCTTCTTGGGATTCCAGAATTTATGTGACCATGGGAGCTTTCTAAGGAGTTAGTGCAGGAAGGCATTTTACAAGCACATCTATATTTCATTGAAACTCGATGCCATTTTTCTTTGTCTATTTTTAAAATTTCCTCATTGTCAAACTTAAGGCCTGCTTTGTTCAAAACATCATTTAAGGGAGCAGTCTCATTTTGAATTTTTATAAATTTTTTACAATATTTGAATAGGAAATAAATTGAATTTTTTTCAATCAATAAAATAGATATATGCATATCTCATATATTATTAGTTTTCATAAACATCAGAGAATATATTTATATAAACAAATCATAGAATTCATTAGACATGATGAATATTCCTTATATTTTTTGGCATCAATGATTTTGATGATTATTATTTTAGACATTTCTTTTTAAATAAACAATAAAATGATTAAACATTTTCTCAACTTATAAAATGTTAATCTTCTAAGGTATTTAAACTGTATTACTTTTAGTTATCTCTATGATGTAATTTGCATAAATCACAAAAATCATACCATAAAAACGCTAAATTGCGATGTAATTCGTTCGATTTCCCTTAAATACATGATAGGTTTTTATATTTTTATATTATATTTATATATAATATAAATATCGGTAAAAAAAGTTGAGAAAGCATTTAAGTTAATTATTGATTTTTCATTGAGATGCTTTTAAAATATAACTATTCAAAATTACTGGTGTCAAAAAATTAAGAGAATATTCATCATATCTAATGAATTCTATGATTTGTTTTTATATATATATTCTTGGTATATAACTTGGTAATTTAAATCCATATACATTTTCGAAATTTGTAAAAAAATCAGAGTAGATTGATTCATCTTCACTGAGCCCGAATTGAAAACCAATTGGGACATCTACATTTTGTATAGATAATGTAGGTATTGAAGTCACGTAATTTCTTAAAGCATGCCATGTTGTGTCCAAAAGTATTCCATTTACGCGTGGATCTTTTTCAATGTCTTCAATAAATGGGGAAAAGTAGCTTCTACCTAGAATAAAAAAATGTTTTTTCATCAACTACAACCGTATCTAAATGCTTTTTTGTATCATTATTTTCTATTAAATACAATAACATATATCCTTCTGTGCTTTTTTTAAATGTAGTATAGTCAATCTTTTCATAGTATTAATGATTTAAAAAAGTGTCATAAAAATTCAAAATTTGAGCTGAATCATCGTCAAACGGGGCGACTTGGTTGTCAACAAACGATACAGAAAAAGGATGAAAAAGAGATGAAAACTGTAAATCAGAATAATAAAGCATAGATGAATTTCTTATGATAACTTTTGAACTATTTGATTGAACATCGATTGATAAGTAATATTTAATCGATGAATCACCAACCTTTTCTTTTTGCCAAGAACTAATCATCGATTTTGTGGCTTAAACTGTAATTGATGATGATATATTAATTTTAATCTGATGACTGGGATTGTTTATTGAAAAATTTTTCATGAAGGTAAACTGGTAGTCATTTTTGCATATAACTCAATTTATCTGAATAGTATTGAAAAATGAAAATAATCAACTCAATTTTGAAATAAATAATTATTAGTTTTAAATGATAAATTGAAAATTGAGTTGTATGCAAAAATGACTACCAGTTTATAAGGCTGGCCATTTGCTCTCATCTGTGACCTACAGCCATTTTGGGAATCAAAACCCCAACCATCTAGTTCATTTATGAATGTTTATAATAGACGAAAAGACCATTCGCCATATTCTGGTAATATCAAGAAGTTGCTATATCGGTTAAAATCACACAAACGCATCGTTGGAGTGAACAATTTGAAAGATTCATTTACATCAAGAAGACGCATAGTGGATTTTATTTCTTCCATTTTATTGAAATGACCTTATTTGGAAAAAAGTATATATAGGTTTTCAATATGATTATACGTTTTATTTTCAATTTACATGTATGTTATATACGTTACATTACTTATGAAGTTTTAGGACGTTACATACCCGTTTCGCCTATCGTCTTTTCAGAAGATGTAAAAAAACGAAATGCTAGAAAAAGTTATTTATTGAAAAGAATTAAACGTATAGATCAATTCAATTCTTTTTTTTTTTTTTTTAGTTATAAATAAAACGTTATTTTCTCGTTCATTTCAATATTTTCTTTTTTGATTGTTCATTTAGTTTTGACTTAAATAAAATATTTTTCTAAAAATATAATGCAATTTTTTCGATAAACAAGATTTTATGAAAAAATGATAAATATCTGATTTATATCTCAGTAAAAACAATACATTTCTTATTATAAATTTTACATTTTGAATTTAAATTAAATAAATAAAAATATTTTTAAAAAAACAGCTTGCACTCATTCATTTTTTGATTGAACTTGCTAATTTCTTTTCTATTTTTCTACCCAAAAATTTATATTAACAACGAAATTTCAGCCCAATTCGATTTAAAATCTTTCATAGACTTATTATTGCACATTATTTCATCTATTTTTTTTCTCGAATTATTTTACAATTCAGATTTTTTTTATTTAAATTTATTTTTTTAAGAAATGACAACAAAATAGTAATTCTAAGTCTGGATTACATAAATAAATCTTCTATTTTATTATTTTGTCATTGTTTAGTCTTTGATTATTAATTTATATATATTTATTTGTTAATTTTACGTTATATGTTGTTTTTTTAATTTAATATCTCTTTATCAAATTTTTTATGAGCTTCATCTGTAAATATTGTTTTATACACAACATATAAAATGTCAATATAATAATCAACACACCAAACTCGATTTCAATTTTAAAATCACTATTACATTTAATTCGTGCCCATCTTTTTTCTAGCAATTTCATCACAATTATTCTCACACTTAACTTTTATACACATTTATTTTGATCTTGCTTAATTTTTTTGACTTTGAAATTTTTGATGCATCATCTAATATATTTTTTTATTTTCATTTTTTTTTTGTTCTTTATTAAAAAATATAATCAAATACTAAATAAAAAAGTATTTAAAAATGTTTTTTAATCAAAGAAGCTATCATTATTCGTTTTTGGAAGTAATAATATCGATAACCTGAGGAATGTTGCAAGCAGATTCCAAGTTGTCATCGCTGATTTCTCCCCAGGCTTTCATAAGCATTTCGAATATAATTTCAAATCGCTCGTGACCTGAGTAAACTTTAGCTTTACTCCTACATCTCAATTTGGTCTTAATTATTCCAAAGATGCGACGGTCGAGTGGTTGAAACACTCCCGGCGCATTCTTTGGAATATAAATGAGTTCGATGTGGAATTGTTCTGCAACCTCTTTGACTAATTCTGTACAGTGGCTTGGACATTGGTCAAGCAAAAGAGCACAAGGATTGCCGCAGCTTACATTGGCTTGAAGCCAATTTAAGTAGCGAATCATAGTCAGTTCGTCCACCCAGCCACTTAAAGATGGCCAGGCCATTGCTTTAGTACCAAACTTTCTACAGCATTGGTCAGTTGTTCCAACTCCAAGAACAATTAAATCGTATTTTTTGGAGCGGGAACAACTGCCAATGCATGTGAAACATTCCTTTTCATTCTTATCTCCTGGGATAAGAATTTCTTCGGTTCCAACTGGGGCAATAGTTTTGTTACTTCCGTTATTAATCCTAACGGAAGTTTCGTCCATATTGAAAACCATTGCCCAGCCATATTTATTGATTTCATCGACCGTTGCTGTAATGAAAGCTGAGACCTCTTGATAATCAATTATTCCACGCCTTCGAAAATGAGCTTGTCTAACCGAAAGACCATTGCGCTTCATAAAATCTTTTACCCAATGATCTGAGAATTGTGGTTCTGGCAAACCATATTCTTCAATGTCTTCGAGCATTGCATTTGTTGAATTTTGATATCTACTTTCTCTTTCACGACATTCATTCTTAAAATCTTCTGTGTATCTATTTTTTGTGAAAGTAGTATAGATTTCTTTCTTTGTTCTACTGAATACTTCGTAGGTTATTCTCTCAGCTATTACATATGTTGTATAATTAAAGTCTCGTACTTCTTCCCTTAAATACTCGAAATCCATTTGAATACCATCAATGAAACTTGCTTCAATAAAAGAGCTCAAAATCTCCTCATAACAAGGAAGAAACGTTCTTTTGGTCATGTCTCCGAATGGATTTGGTTTAGTACTTTCAATTGTTGCTTGCTCTAAATCACCTCGAGCAATCATTTCATTGTAATGCTGCTGAATTGCATGTCCGTTTCTACCAGGAAGTGATAATGAAATAAAACACCAATCATGCTTTTTCCATGTAGCTTTTCCAATGATGCTCTGAAGTGTTTCATTTTTTGCTTGAGACCAAGGTAAATGGGATCTTGATGCATACATTGGATGCAAATTGGGATATAAATATCTATGGTCAGTATTTATACTTAATATTTTTTGTTGTGTTTCACTATCATCAATTTTTTGAATTTGAATTTCATTGTCTCTCTTATAAATTTACGCCTCATTGAGTGTTTTCCACCCTCCAAATCTTCGAAGTTGACCGTTTTGGCGAATGATTTTACCATGAGCAACTCTGATACTTCTGGATCCTGGAGGAAAGCTTTGAACAATTTGATGAATAGCTTGATATTCTTGATCTGTTAAAGGATTTGGATTCATTAAAGTGAAGTGTTCTTGATTTTAACATGAAAAATTTATCTTGTTCATTTTTTGATAGGTCATTGAAAAATTTGTGAACATATTTGTTTTGAATAATTTAAAAAGTCATTAGAAATCAAATAAACTCTCAAAGTTTAATATCTTCAGTAGTATAGGGCTGGCGGGTTTGCCGGTAAGATACGGATTCCTATTCTAGCTCCCCCTAATTCCTAGGAATCCTACAATTTTTATAGTGCAGGGTCTCACTCGCCACAAAACCCCTAAGATTAGCTCATTTGCAGGGTTTTACGTCGATTTTCGGAAATTGCACACACGTGATCTGGAGGTCGAATTCGAATGCACTGAATCACGTTCCGGTATCGATTTCACACCCATGACATGACGTACACGAGTGCTCTGGAACGATGTGATGTGTGTTTTCATGGTGAGGATGACGTGAGTGATAATTAATACACGATAAATCTGTTGTGGAGATTTGATGATTTACACTTGAGGCATATGAAGATATTCGTTAATTTCTCAGCATTAATGATATACATGATGTGGCATACCATACCATCAGAATATAGAAGAGCGCTATATGTATTTTCATTCGCTTCGTCATGCCACTGTTCTTGAATATCGTAACGATGTGTATCTTTATCATAGCTGTAGATGTTAACGTTAATGTGATTCTTCATAGCGGATTCTTTCATCTCTTCTAACGACATACCCTTGAATGAATCGATAATTGATTTCGCAGCTTTAGTGGGTTTCGTTGAGTATGATACTCCATGATCCATACATAGAAGTTTTCTCGCAGCTGAAGTACGATTATCGATGTTATACTTCTTTGCAATAGATAACTTAGGATCCAAACAGATACTCAAGAATCGATACCAACATAATCCATCATCATCGTTATCAGTAATTATCATATTCGATCCCACAATCTCATCAGGTAAACTCACCTTACCAGTTACCTTAACTAATCTCGATATCGTGAAAGAAATTGATGTAACGTAAATGAGTTTCACATTCGACTCAGTTGTTGAGTAATTGAAGAGCACAGATTCGATATAATATTTCACTCTATTGAGTTCATCGTTTAACTGAATCAGAATAGGTATGTTGTTATCGTTATAATATTTTGTGGTGTTTATCTCACGCTCTTCATATGTGTATTCAGTAATGAAATCTCCGTTATTTTTAGGAGTTTCGAATACACCACTGAGATTAAATGTTATCTTAAAGGGTTTACGTTCGTTCTTATATACAGTATTTTCAAGGTAATTGAAGATATACAACGATGGGGTTATTCTTCAGAATCTTGTTTTCGATATGTGTTCCATGATATTTCTTATTACGAAACGCAGCAAGAGCTTTAATTTCATCGTTAGATTCGTTGATGGTGAGGTACTCATCGCTCTTACTCTTGAAGTCATGCCCGAAAGTCTTGAAATAATCGATTAAATCTTCATTATTCTTCTCGAATAGTTGTATCGAATAGGGTTTCAACTCAAGCATTTCACCTGGTGGAAGAGGACGAAGGATAGGTCTCTCAGTAATGAGTTTATCGAGCATCATTCGATAATTCACTTTCGATGTTTTTATCTGAGAACTCTCTTTATTAATATTATCGGTGAACTTCTTACCGAGCATATTTCTCATTAATTTCGTTAATGGATCATGTTGAGTTATTGGATGTGAACGTAAATCATTAAAGAATTCATCATCAACTCTCTTCTGATTACGGAGTTTATATTCATCAGTATCGATATACCTTACTGGGGATCGGAGGAGTTTTGGAGCATGTGGGATACCGATATGTTTGATTTCAGGTTGATATCCCATACTCATCATTCCATCAATGAATTCATTAGCATCAGCTTCACGTTCAGCATTAGTTTGAGCACCCTTGAAGAACCAATAAAGACTGTTATATAGAGGTTCATCATCATCGAATCGGTTTTCGAGAGCAGTGTCAACGATACAAATTACAAGCTCCTTTCGATAACCTCTCTCATCATCAGCATATTCATCACGCAATGTATTCAACGATTCTCTATCGATTCCCGTCATTAACATTAACTCATTGAGATCTTCGATTGATACTTCATCAATAGTTGTGTTGTAATCGTATTTCATTTATTTCATACTCGTTTAAAATTTATCACTCATAAAAAAATATCTCCCTCGATTCACCATGCTCGTCAACGTCATTCACTCACGAATCTTATACTGTATAACGCCTCTCAATATCTTACCGGCCTCTCGATACCTATTAAAACACCATCAAATCTCCACAACAGATTTATCGTGTATTAATTATCACTCACGTCATCCTCACCATGAAAACACACATCACATCGTTCCAGAGCACTCGTGTACGTCATGTCATGGGTGTGAAATCGATACCGGAACGTGATTCAGTGCATTCGAATTCGACCTCCAGATCACGTGTGTGCAATTTCCGAAAATCGACGTAAAACCCTGCAAATGAGCTAATCTTAGGGGTTTTGTGGCGAGTGAGACCCTGCACTATAAAAATTGTAGGATTCCTAGGAATTAGGGGGAGCTAGAATAGGAATCCGTATCTTACCGGCAAACCCGCCAGCCCTATACTACTTCTACACCAATTCATCAATGCAAAAATGATGAAGAGTTTTAATCAATTCAAAATAATAAAATATATAAAAAAGAAGTTCAAAAATTAAAAAATATAGAAATAGAAGCTATTATTTCTTAATTTATAATAATATTAATAAACAAAGGAGATTATTGCAATAATTAATTCTAAAAAAAATCAGTAAATCCTTTTAATATTTGAATTAATCTATAAAGATAAATTATTATCTTCATCAGTAAAGGTAAGTTTTAATTGATCATCTTTAAAATTGATTTTTAAAGTAGCATTCTTTTCGCTTGCGAATCAATCATATGAAGAGATGTTTTGTTGTATATGCTAATAAAAAGGTTTTCTTGTGATTTGAAAGTTTTAATTGATCATCTTTATAAGTAAAATTGCATAATTAACTTTTTTTAATAGCAACTGATTTTTAATAAACAAGTAGTAATAAAACAGAATCTGTGTGTTAGTCTTATTTTAATAATAAAAGAAAACTTCGTATAAGTAAAATTTGTTTGGCCAAACAAAGTAAAATAAAATTGAGAGAAATGTTTATGATAACTTTTTCAATATGTAAAAAAACTCGTTTTTTTACGTCTTCTGAAAAGACGATAGGCGAAACGGGTATACTACAATTAGCCATATATGATGAATAAGAGCAAAGAAGATCTTCTTTAAAAAAAAGATAGAACATATGTTATAATAAATTTTCAGTTAGTTTGAGCTGTTTTGACAAAATTGAAAAAAGATATTTGTTATATAAAAAAGTAATTATTTATGACTCTAATCTTGTTGATTTTGAACTCATTCATTATGTTGATTGAGAACCATGAGAATCTCTTAGATATCTTGAGCTGTTTTCACTGAAACATATAATAATCAAAATAATAAAATAGATCAACTATAACCGAAACAATTTAAATAAAAAAAACGGTTAATTTTTATTGTAAAATTTACGGAAAAGTGAATCTACCTAAGTGAGAATTATATTTTAGAAAAAAATATAATAAAATCTATCTGGAATTTGAAAGAATAAAAGTTAACTTGTAATTTACAAGTTGTAAAGAATTGATCCATTCTAGTTTAATTGGACCTTTCTGAAGGACATTGAAAAAGTTATAAATCTTCAGACAAAATATTCAAATAAAAATAATTAATAAATAAAAACTTTTTATAAAATGCATAATTTTAATAGAGGATGTATACAGCCTATCTGACGTTGAGCGCATTTGAAACCTCCAGTCGGAGGTTAGAATTGGGAAAAATATTTTTCTGATTTGATTCTAACTTTTTGAATGTTTCTCAAAATAATTTTGCCATAAACCTCGTTAAACAAACTTTACCTTTCTCACAAAAATAATTGAATGCTTTTTCTTAATTTATTCTATGTGTCTTATCAAATCAAAAATTATTCGAGGTAATGTTTTATTTTTATAAAAACCATATTGATTATTTTTTCAATTAAGGGTGCAGTGCCAATTTTACAAGTCACTGAAAATATAATTTATTAATAAATATGATATGAAAATATATCATAAATTATATTTTTAAAATATTATTATATTTTTTTGAGTAAGATATTTTGATAATTATGTTTTAAAAAATGTATGTTTTTCTCTCAATTTTTTAAACCATTCATATATCTATTATATTTGTTTTCATATATTCCAATCCTTTTTCTTACTATATAAAGCGAAAACACATCAATTGATGGATATTTTAATCAATTATCCTACAGAATTTTCTCTATAATGGCAAATATTTAAAATTTTAAATATTAATTTGGAATGAATGAGCAACTTGCTAACAAAAAATGATCTTTATATGGAAATATTGAAATATTTTATTTTTATTTTTAATGAATTTCGATTTTTTTTATCCAAAAGGTTAATTCTATGATTTCATTTATAATTACTATTTAGCTCAAAATTAACGATTTAATCGCTTTAAATATAAAAAATCATTATTAGTACAATTCATATGCATTATTTATCACAATATTAAATTTATCCAAAAACATATGAAATTATTGATTCTTTTTTAATCTTCTATTTAGCTCATAATTAACAATTTGATTGCAACAAAATTAATTTTAATAATATATGAAATAGTTATTTCATTAATTTTATGATTTTTCAAAATTTTGAACAATATGCATTTTCAAATCTTTTCTTTAATAATTAATGATTTAAATAAATGGAAATAAGATTATTAAATGATGTTTTTATTCATTCAATTGTGAATAAGGCACACCAATGCAATCGCCTGGCTTAGATGACATTGAACTTTTATATTTCTTTCTTCGAATAGATTCTTGCCTATGGAATTCAGGCGTTGCTCGGGTCTCTCTTAAAGCTCTTCGTTCTTTGACTGTCTCTTCAATACATCTCATATCAACACTGTTAATGGAGACATTATTCCGTTTTCTTATTAAAAGTGCACAATCATCTGGTCGATTATGTTTTAAATAAGAATAAAAAACACGGCCTTCATAACCATCTTTGCTCCAGGCCGTGTTTTTGTCCGCAACCTTTGCCGTTTCTGAGTGTAAACTCTCATTAATGTTCGTATTCAAATTGGAATCAATTTTATCAAAAACTTGAGCCGATTCTTGAGTGAACTTGTGAAAATAATACTGAAGCTCAGTATAAGTCAGAGCGTTTTTCCAGACGTATCCCTTTTCTGGTGGATGAAAACACATTGAGTGATTTCCCACAACATGATTCTCAACATTCATCCAATTTTGTTTTTTTGTTTCATTGTCCATTGTTTTGTCATACAACAAATAGTTAAACCACTCCTGTACATGCTTTTTCAGGCCAAAAAATTTCTTTTTGTATTGAATATCTGTTAGATAGCGAAGAGCAGATACAGCACAATCTTTTGCCGAGTATAATGTTCTATATGACCCATCAACGAGTTTATTCCAAAAGACCAAAAAACGTTTTTTACCGTGATTGGGGTCAATTCTCTCTTCAATTTCATTGACTGATTTTTTCATGAGGTCGCCTGTTTTGTTGTCCATATCATGCACAAATTTAGACACCTTGCTTTTATCAATTTGATTTAAATTACGTCTAATGACCTCAGTCTCCATCATATTCGACGAACCTAGGAAGTCGCCATTTTTTCGGACTTTTGTAACGACGCTTCCAGCAACGATTTTTTTGGTCTTGCAGTTTATAAAGGCTCCGTGGCATTGCGAGGAATTGCGCCGATGAGCGTATGCTCCATCCAAAGAAATTGAGGCACCTGATTCCATTTTATTAGACTCTTCTGCAATTGACTCTTTTGAAAGTTCAATTATTGAGGAATTAACTTTTTTTTGATACCGATAATAAGTAGATTTTGGAGGTGAAGAAATTCCTTGTGCTGCGAGAATTCTTTTTGTTTTTACATATGTTGAACCATTTTCATAATTCGAAATTGCCATCATTGTTGGATCAGCACAAGGAACTTCCTCGTCATTGTCAATCTTCGACCATCTTTTTTGGGCAGCTTTCTGAGCCTGCAATCTTCTTTGTTCTTTCTTAGAAACGCCTCTCATTTATTAAAGTGATTGATGAAAAGTCATATCACATTTTTATTTTGAATGATATATCAAAAGTAAACAAAAATTTATTCAAAACAAATTTTAATTCAATTATTTTTTTAAAACAAATAAACATTCAATTTAAAAACAAATAAATATTGAAAATAATGAGACCGCTTGTATGAATTTTTTTATAACTTTTAAAATATATATATATATATATATATACTGATTGTAAATGATTGTTTTATATTTTTTTATTTTATTTATACAGAGTTATTTAAATAATCAAGATATATTTTTATTATTTTATGTTGTTAAAAAGATAAAGTTAAAACAAAAAAATTAATATTGAATCATTTAATTTTTCATTGAAGAAAAACATTAATAATTCTTTCATTACTTTATTAAAAATCCAAAAGCATGCTCAAAATTATACTCTTATAGAAACAGAATATATAAATTACTCTAATAAATATAATTATTCATCATGTGCTGAATACAAATCAATTGAAATTTTGGCTGAAGTAAGGAAGTCATTATAAGATTTCTGCTTTCCCTGTGATTGTAAAAAACTGACAAAATCGTGTTCATAATAGTAATTGAGTCATAATTAATATAATTGAGCATCGATTTGCATCAATTAGCATCAATTATCAAAACAATAATTTTTTATGAAGTATTTTTACAATTACAAAAATGTTAAAAAAACAAATTAAATAAAAATACTTTTTCTTGCAAAAAAAAGACAATAATTTTAATTAAAATATGATTTAAAATAGATAATATTATTTTTTCCTCAAAAATATTTATTCATTTTTATGAATCATTAAGGGTAAAGTTGGCTTTTCTTTTTTTTGAAATCTTTTAATTTATTCTATGTGCTGCTTGAATGAATTGTATGATCATTGAATTTATTTCTATGTAAATTCAATCTTTTCTGAGGGGCATTCAAATGAACAGAAAAAAAAGAGCTCCACAGAGCTATCAAATCAATTTTTGTACAAAAAAGCATTACAACGTAATGTAAAATATTCTGAATTTTGGATATATAACAAAAAATGGTCCAAATCATGAAAAAAATAAAAAATGAAAATATCATAATCCAAAAAATATCAAGAAAACATTTTTTTACTAAAAAAAGTGCATATTTCTAATTTTAAACATATATACAAGGGGAATCATTTGTTTTTATCATATTTAATTTGAAGCAGACTGAATTACAATGCTTTTTTTTTCTTCAATTTCGAAAAAAATATTTTTTCTACTTAATTCTATTGATATTGGTTGATATATATTTTTCATACGAATATTTTAAATTGATATTCGATATTCATTAAGAAAAATATTTGTTATAAAATGCAATAAAATTATTTGAAAATTTTATCATGAAAATTTTGATGTTAGCAAGTCGGCTCTTCTCGAATAGGAAACTTTTTGGATTTGTACTAGGAAAATATAATTAATAGCATTTATTATAATAAAATGGCCCATTAAAAATTAGAAAATTTGAATCATGGAGAAAATTGAATATTGATATTTCTGTGATTTTTTGATTTGATGGATTTTTCCTATTATATTTTATGTAGTATTTGATATATACATAAAATTAAGGAATATAATTGCGTGTAAAATGAAAAATTGGCACTTTCAAATAAGTTTGTTTTTGAAAATATTGAAAGGGTTGAAAAGTTGAATAAAATCAAAAAAAAAAAAAATATTTATCATATCTTATTATTAAAAAAGCAAAAATTATTATAATTTTTATATTAATTTATATATAATAATATATATATTATATATTAAATATTAATAATATAATGAATATGGAAATAAATATTCTTTTTTTAAGTTAACTTAAAAATTCAATGGAGATAAAAAAATTTGAATGAATGCTTTTTCGTTTTTTTATTCAAAATTATGAGATAAAAAATGTTTTTATCTCAATAAATTTATCATAATTTATATATGTAATATCAGCTAATAGACATAATTAAACTACAAAAACATATATATCCATATATATTAAAAAATATTTATTTATTTTGAACAATAAACTAATTTATCAATTGAAACCATAGTTTATATTATTACTTAAGCTTTAATGCATTGCATAAAAATCAAAATAAATAATTAAATTAGTATATTAATCCAAAAAAAAGTCGAATTTTTTTTTATTCTTCTATGCATAAAAGAAAACAAGATACCAAACTATTTTTTTTCTATATTTAATTGGTTGATTGAATAGAAAAAGTATTATAATAGCCATTTATCAATTGAAATAGCTATATATTTTTGCTGAATCCATACCAATGTTTTTATAAAATTTCCGAATAAATCCTTTTATTTACGAAATTAAATAATTTTAAAATTATAAGGTATTCCATATAAAATTTCATTACAAATATCTTTTTTATTTTCATATTGATTCAATAAAACTGTTTTTTGATGAGAGAAATTGGTTCACAATTTTTTGAAAGAAATTTTTTTTTATTCAATTATTTGAGAAAATAGAAATTCGAAAAAAACTATCTAAACAAGAATATTCTTATTTAAAAAATTAATCTTAAATTAATTATATTTTTTTAAATTAAGATTATACATGATAATCTTAATGGATAAAATAAAAAATGATTAAACGTTGATTTGATAAGAAATATATAAATTTTTTATATTTTAATGAAATATCAGATTTGCCATTAGCAAAAACTCATAGAATATTTTGAAAGATATTACAAAAAGTGGAAAAAAGTTGAGAAAAGCCAACTTTACCCTTAAGATAAACATATTTTAAAATATCAATTTTTCAAAAAAAATTGAATAGATTATTTTTTTGCTACTGCACCCTTAAAAAAAAAAAAAAAAAAAAATAAAAATAAAAATAAAAATAAAAAGCTATCAAAAGGTTTAATTTTATTTTAAATTTCAATACTCGTAAATCCATACATCTCCTGTTTCTTCATTTGTTTGATAAAAGAGTTGAGTTCGATATTGGTTGTGAATCTCTTTCACTTCATGCCATTTACCATTTAAATTTTCGCCATTGTATTGGCGGCAAAGATAACATCTCTCCATGAAAGAAGAGTAATAATTGTGCAATTTTTCATTTGGTATGTTCTTCCATTCATTTTCAATGCATTTTTTTTTATGTATGCCCGGATCTGTTATTGGAGACAGATCTGGGCTTTTTGGAGACCATGGCAATTATTTTGGTATAATTTTGCTTAAAAATCCTCTTGTGTAGTTGGACGTATGTGAATGGCGCATTAATTTGCTGCCACACACCATTGTCAAGGAGATATTTCATATAGGATTGTGAGTTAATATGAGTATTGAAATAAAATAATGGAGTACGGAATCCCCTCTACCCAATCCCCCATATCATGACTGACAATGGTCGTTGTTCTTGATTGTAAAAAGATTCTGGGGGATGATGGCCGTATTCTCTCCATATTCCGCCTGTATTTAAAATTTTCACTACTGTTGACTCATCAGTGAATATTATTGGCGGTAGTTGGTTATAGTTGTATGATAAAATTAAATCGCTAAGTGAGAGTCGCGCTATCTTATGGTCTTCAGTGAGAGACAGTACAGGTGTCATTTGATAATATTTTATTGTGTTGCTATTAAAAATAATTTTTGCAGAAGGTTTAGAAATATTATTTTCACCCGCGACATCATTTAACGATTTAGGTTGGATTATTTTTTATTGACGCCATAACATTTTGTTCGCCTCATCAGTGATTTTTGGGGGCCTCCCTTGTTTCAGAAACAGTATTCCTGTCATTTTATATGATTTGTAAAACTTTTTGCATGTTTCGAGGTCCCGCCCAATTGATTGACCAATTGATTTCCATAAATGATGGTTTGTTTCATCTTGCTTGACAATTTTGATTTTTTCTTTCTAAGTGAGAGGGTTCCAAGCTTTTGGATTGTTCATGACAAAATTTAAAAATTTTATCTCACTTTCAATTTTTTCTGAGAAAATGATTCAAACTTTTTCTGAGAAATTTCTTTCAATTTTTTTTGTGAAAATCTTTTCTATTTTTTTTTTTTTATTTATTTATTCAATTTTTTTCGATAAATCAACTTTTTATTTAAAACCAAAAATAAACATTTCAAAATTGAAAGGAGATGATGTTTATTTAACTAAGTTTACGAGTGTCATCAAATGACTATTTAAATAATTGAATACTATGATCAGAAAAAAGTGGCATCGTAAATCATCCAAGTACTCAATTTTGGCCTTTTAAATTGAAAACCTTTATTCTTATATATAAAATAAAATCAGAGCTAATGGTTAATATGATATTAAATTTTTATCTAGATTATTAACTTTTTGTTAATAAAAAAATGTTCTTTTAGTCCTAAGTTTTTTTTAAAAGAATTAATCACGTAGTCGCTGGATTCTTTACAACTGTAATATTTTCCTCTTCACTGTTTTTAACAGAATAATGTTCTATCATCTGATTTAAATCGAGATTAGTGTTTCAATTGGTCAAAATATTTATTTGAGCTCTTACTTCAACATATTTTTATGTTTTAACTGTTTTGATATATAAGTTATTGGCCGAAACTTCCTCAAATATAAATAATGCGCTTTATACAGAATAATGATGAGGATGAACAATTTCCTCTCAAACCTATACAGCGAAAATTGAGTACTTGAATAGTATACTATGTCACTTTTCTCTCCATCATATCATTCAATTTTGTGAATGGCCATTTGATTATAATCCAGTTATACTAGAATCAATCATAAAAACATCTTGTTTGATCACGCTTTTACTGTTTTACGATCTTAAAATATGTATTAGGGCATAGTTGGTTTTTCAATAATTTGAATAGTTTATTCATTGAAAAAGTTCAAGAACCAACTTTGCATTTAAATAGGTATCATTCTATTCAAAACAAAAGGCCGTTATAAAATGAAAAAGTTTTAGGGCATATCATTCTATTCAAAACAAAAGGCCGTTATCAAAATCAAGTTTGATTATTTACTCCAAATTGCAGATTTAATTGGCTATTTGTGATTTTTCCTTATATTTAAGATACCAAAATTTAAAAAATGTATAATATCAGCTTTTCTGATAGGGGGATCAACCGCCAAAAAATTGTCAAATTTTTAAAGAGAGAGGAAAAATTTGAGTTTGGCATTAAATAAATATGGGGATTTAAAGTGTAATAAAAATACATTTTATAAAAAATATTTTTATCTGATTTCAACTGTACATTCATAAATGGCGGACGAATGTATTTATCATGACATGTCATATGAAAACTATATATAAATTTTAATTAATAATGTGTTTTATTTTAATCCATATATTAAAAAATAAAGATTAATATAACCTTATTTTTTAAAAATTGTTTTTATTTAATTTCATCAATTCATTCATAAATGGCGGACAATGAAAGTTATCATGACATGTTATGCGAAAAAAAAAATGAGACTTTAACTGTTATTCAAATAACAAGTCTTTTGTCTTTTTTATTAGCTTAATACATTGTACATGATATATTTTCATGTTCTACGAATAATTTTTCCCAAAATATCCAATCTATTGAAGATTTTAACTTTTGACGATTAAAAAAGGTCAAATTTATATCTTCAAATTAAAAGTGTCCGCCATTTGTGAATGTGCAGATGAATTCCAAAATAAAATATTTCAAATCAAAGCTTATGAAATGAAGAACAAAACTATCTATTTATTTTTTAAAAAAATTAAAATATTATTTTTCTGACATTTTTTTGGCGGTTTATCCCCCTATCCTTTTCGCTTTCTATATAAACTTTTTCTGAATCACATATTGAAATACAAAAATTCTATGAGTTTATTCAATATTGAATAATCTTAAGAATCTTTTGGTAATCATACAATGAATGAAGAAACAATATTTTATGATGAATTACGCGATATTCAAATTAATCTTAAAAGAGAAGATACATTTTATACGTTTTTTAGAACCGAGACACGTGAATTAAATCATCAAATCAAATTTTTATTTTTATCAGCATTATATAGACACAAAAAGTTAGGAATGATACATATGGAAGCAATGCTCAATAAAGATATAACTGCACATCCGTCATATGTCAGCTCATTTTATACTCAAGAACCATCTAGAATCCCCAATGTTCCTCATTACATTTCAGAAACCATGATATCTCAAATCCAAAAAGAAATTTCCAAGTTCTCAAACGATTTTTCTTATTTAGCCCAATGCTGTCAACGGCTTTACCAAACAAAAAATGAAATTTTACTTTACACGCTTACCTTTTCAACAATTCAAAGTATTTTTGGAAATTTATTATTCAAGGAGTCTACTGATAATTATTTGTCTTTTATGAAATTAATTATTAAAGAACATTATCATCTATCAACATTTTTAGCACAAGCTTTGTACATTCATCCACTTTTCATTGATTTTTTGAATGAAGTTATATCAAATTTAGACATCAAATCAGAAAAATATTTTATTGAATTTCAAAAAAGCTGGAAAAAAAATGCAAAATATTGCCCACTTCCAATTATTGAAATGATATCGTATTCAGATAACCCAGGCGACTTTCTTTTTCGATCTTTATTTGAGCCAATTTGTAAATCAATGCATGCTTTTGGCGCTGCACCCCTTATTCCTAATATTGAACTTCCTTCAACTGAAAAATTCAGTAAAGGTTTTAAAAAAATTTCCAATAATCTCTGGACTCAATTGGTTAGTGAAAAAGACAATTCAACTCTACTTCAATCATCTCAAGAAATAGAAGATTACATTCCAGATTTCGGGAAAGCTTTATTACTTTCCCCTTTTGATATTGATGTTTTAATTTCCATGTGCTCTTCTTCTATTACTATGAAGAACCCTTTTAAAACAGATTCTTTCTCAGTGTTTTTATTTACAATGCCAAAGCAAAGGAACTATTATTTTTCGGACATAAATTTGATGGAAGATATTTCATTCCTTGATGATGCTGAAGGGAAATTAAGAGAAATTTTGATTAATATTGATAATGTACTTGTTTTTTCATCAAAATCACAACCTAAAATCAAAGTAAATTTATCATTAGATCAATATCAAAATTTAATGCCCAATGATTCATCTAACCAGGAATTAGATTTATATAATTTTTTAAATGATCAATTAACTTTTATGCCTAACAAAACTTTACTTAAATTAAAATTAAACCATCTCAAGCCACTACTACAAAAAGCTTTATCAGAGTCACATGACTCAGTAGAAAAAAAAGATATAGAATTTTTTAATGAAATTCTTAAAAAAGGATTTGACAATAGACAAAAAGAAAGAGAATCATGTTTAAAAGATATGGCATATATGAACCAAATCATATTTTCGTTAGAAAGTATTTCTAATCAAATATCCGATGATCTAAAGTACCAAAAAAATATTTTAACATTTTATTTAATCGAAGAATGGTCAAAAACATTCACACCACCAATTAATAGCCCTGATGAATGGAATAAATTATATGTTAACGATGAATCATTTCGAGACTTTTTTCAAACTTGCTTTAAAAATTGTGAAACATGGTGCAAAGTCAACCAATATAGAATCACAAAATTTGATATCAGTGAATGCTTATTTAATAGCGTAATGGCATTTTTCTCTTTTAATAAATACATATCATTATCGAATGATCTAGCAATTAAAGATGCCAAAAATTGCCAACGCATAAATGAAATAATGAAGGATGGGAAAATTGAATTCATTCCAATGGCAAATCAGTTGATTGGTGATGACGTTCAAAAAAAGTTAAAACCAATTATAAGAGTCTTTAGAAGCGCTGATATGACCGACCAACCTCTTATTAAAATAGACAACTTTCTTCAAGCTCAATATATGCTTTTCAATTTACTTCAATTCGTTGGAGTTAGTGAAATTGGAGCAGACCAGTTAGAACCTTGCTTGTTTTTATTGTTTAGTATGGCTAATTTACCTCATTTAGAAACAACAATTAATTATATCAATCACTTTACATCACCTTTGATAGATTTCGGAAGTTTCCCAACAGCATTACCATTTGAAAGATTGAAATCATCAATAACAGGCTTCTTTCAATTAATAGATGAAAAATCAAACAAATGATTTCTTTTTACCATTAAAAGAAGAACATAAATTATCATTTTAATTACAAATCGCCAATACGCAAAAAAGTTTGCTAATTTATACTCTCTATTAATACATATAATTTAATTTACTAATAATTCATAATAGTTATAATGGAATTTTAATTAATGACTTCGTTCAATTAGCTATACTGGTATAATTAAGTGTTTCAATGAAAACCTGATAAGAAAGAATTTATCGATAAATCATTGTTTATTTATTTTTTTTTGTTTCCAAATAATATTCAATAAAATTCAATTAATTGAATATATTATTATCTAATGTTTTTATGAAAGACAATTTTATTGCGCTAGAACTGCATTGAAATATGGACCTGGAATGTACAAATTTGGCGGTTCATCTTCATCTTCTTCTCCAATTTCAGATGCAACAATATATTCAACCGCGCCAAGAGTTGTTTGAGTTCCAAATGACTGTACTTTTGGATTTTCAAGATGATTATGCACAATGTCTAATGATTTATGGAGATCATCAAGAGTATTACCAAGATCACTCATTGTTTGAATCATATCAACCTTCTGTCTCTTTTCATGCTGTTCTGGAATTGAAATTTCCTTTTCAGGTGCAACAACTTTAACATGAAGTTTCTTAGCTTTTGCGGTAAAAGATGTTGAAGTTTGCGATCCTGTTGATTCCGTTTCTGGTACACGTTCATTTTCTGGAACTTCTTCTGATTCGCAATATGTTTCAGAAATATTTCTTTCGGTTTCAAAAGAAATACCAACTTGATAAAAATTTCCACTTTTATAACTCTCAATTGAAAGAGCATTGGAAATAACAAATTTTTCTTGAGGATTCTCCATAAAGTCAGCTTCATATTGCCTGATAATTGATATTCCTTTCGCTAAATGCGTTTTATTTGTCTGAATTTCTGTAGTTTTTTTTTGTATATCTTCTTTTTGATTAATTTCTTTGCCGCCTGGTGAACAAAGTTTAGAAATATTATTTATATCGCTTTCATTAATTGCTTGATTTTCGCTTCCTGATCCTTCTGAGATTCCCATACCAGAAAAAGCAAAATCGTGATTCGTCATCAATCCATGTGAACAGAAATTTTACACAAAAATTTTACAAGAAAACATACGTTTATTTCAGAAAATTAAGAATTACAGAAAATAAACGGTAAAATATCTTTCAATATTTCACTGTTTATTTTTTTATCTTACAAAAAGTTTCTTTTTTGAAAAATTAAACGTTTACAATGAAGAGTAGGATTAAGTTTATCTAATAAACGGATATTTTATTTTCAAATTAGAATGAAATCGCCATTTTTTTAAATTAATCAATTTTCTCAATGCACTTATTATTACATGATACTTGACTTGCTTATTTAAATATTTTTCATATGAATTCTCAGATCATTCAAATATAATAATATTATAACAATTTAAAGCTTTTTTGATATCATATCACTTTAGTTGTTTTAAATAGCATTGCAACAGCTTATTAAGATAATTGAATTTCTTTAGCGTATTGCTGATTGCGGTTTTTATAAAGCTAACATTTTTGAATTATACAAAAAGCAATTTCAACTTTAATTTACTCCTATGGGATACCTAGTTAATTGATAAATAATAATTATTTAAAACAAAAGGTTATAGATCATAAAGAAAAATAAACTCCAATGAATACTTCTAATTCCTACTTGAAAAAATCTTCAAAATCAAAATAACATTTTTTGAAATTCTATCTTTAAAAAACAAATTTACATAATTATATCATATATGTAATAATAATAATAATAAATCATATATATTGAAATGAAATTAGATAGCGTCTAATTCAGACATTAACTTCTCTAAGCTATATTCATTATCGAGTTGCGCAACACGTGATGAATCTTTTGGCTTTGATAGATTTCTGAGAGGGAATTCGTCCCATGCAGGCCTTTGAATAGGATTTTTTGATTTTGGCTTTTCTTTTGATTTCCGTAAAGTTTGTGAATCAATTTCAAAAGTTACATGCATCGATCTCGCAGAATTGATTTTGTTTTCATCAGGTTCTAAGTTCATACTAGCAATAATTGAGAGAGGTTTTTCTTGGAGAAGCAATTTGGGCTTTTCAAAAGATTCAGAATTTGCAAATTTTGATGACAAAATCTTTTTCTTCTGATTGCTTCTAAACTTGAGATTTTCTCCTGATTTTGTATCATTGCTTTTTAAGTTATCAATACTTTCACTTCTTCTTGAGGATTTCCTTTGTTGGATTGGTTCCGTCTCAGAGAGATTTCTTTCAGAACGTTTTCCTGTTAAATTTCCAATTTTTTGATAATTCTTAACAATATCGTTCAAATTACTTAACGTATTTGATTGAATTGGCTGCTTTTTATGAACGCCAAAATTATCATAAAGAATACTACTATTTGTAATTCTTCTCGCTGAAACAGGAATTGATCCATGATGAGGTGTTTGCTTTTGATCGTTTCTACTATCAATTTCAGAGCCTTTTGATCGTATTTTCATATGTTCAGATCTTCGTGTTGAATGAAGATTACTTGCTGGCGAGCGATGCCTTCGGCGACGAGAAGTAGGATCGACATTTTCGTCTTTTGCATCTGGCTGATCATGCTCTTTTCGTGAGTAACGGCGATGAAGGGCTTCATCATCTTCCTTGGTTCGGTTTTTCTTGGGGATTCTTGATCTTGTCTGGTTTTGGACGATTGAATCGTCAATGGGACTCGATTCTCCTTCTTTTCGGTGTCTTCTACGCTTTTTGGTCTTACTTTCATCATTAGCTGCATTTTCGTTGTTTTCATTATCGAGTTGGCTGGCATTCAACTGGCTGCTATCCAATTGACTCATAGTCAATTGACTATTATCCAGTTGGCTGCTATTTAATTGTGAACTATCTAATTGACTAATGTTTATTTGACTGCCGTTAAATGGCAAATTATTTATTTGACTAATATTTAATTGACTATTATCTAGCTGACCAATTGTTGATTGCGAGTTGCTTAACTCTAATCTATCAAGATGACTATTATTTAAATTATCTAATTCATTAATACTAAATTGACTATTATTTAACTGACTATTATTTAATTGACTGCTATTTAATTGGCTGCTGTCTAATTGACTGATGGCTAATTGATCTTTGCCATTTGAATTATTATTTATTTGACTGATGCTCAATTGACTGTTATCTAACTGACTAATAGTTGATCGAGAGTTATTTAATTCATTGTTTAATTCGATTCCGTTATTTCCATTAATTGTATTAATTGATGCATCATTCATGCTATCTTGGTTTGACAAGCTATTTTCCATATTTTTATTGACGTTGTTTATACTACTATCAATTTTATCACTATTAAATTCATTTTCATTCTCTTTTCTTAACAACGAATCACTTGTGATATTAAGTTGGATGTTCTGGAATGTCTCCTCAAAGTCAGTAGAGTCGATTGAAGAAGAAGAAGATATATTGTGCTCCATCATTTTCAATGAATTCAAATTTTCACTGAAATTACGACTGCTTGTGTTCTTCCTTGAGCTGACGTCTATCGACTTAGAATGATGCATCTCATGAGAAAGATAATTATCAAAACTTGATTTTGAATTGTTTTTGCTATTCAAATCTTTAGTTTTTTCTTTTTTGTTTGGTACATTTTTATTATCTTCAACTTTCGATTTTGGTATTTTAGCTTCTTTTTGTGAAATCGAATTGCCATTTTCAATTTGCAGTTGTTTTTCTTCTTCTTGTGAATTGTTTTTATCATTTTCAATTTGCTTGACTTCATTATTTTTATTGCCAGATTTTTCTTCATTTTTATTGTTATCTTTAACTTGATCTGACTCTTTTTCTTCATGCTTTTCTGGCTCTGATTTTTCTTCTGACTTTGGCTTTAATTCCATAGATGAACCTGATTTATCTTTTTCTTCTTTTTTAGTTTCATTTTTATTTTTGCTTTCACTTGCTTTTGGACTTTTTTCTTCTTTGGATTTTTCATTGGAATTGAAAGGAATTTCAAAAGACAGATCATTGTTTGATGTGTCCGAATCCCATTCAAATTTCTTCTTGTAAGAATCGAATTTATAGAGTTGATTCTGATTTGAATCATCAGTACCAACAAAAGTTCGTAAAGAAGCAGATTCAGTATCATCATTATTTGTAGATTTTCCATTTGACGAATGAATTGTTGCCAATCGTTCCGCGGTTGCCAAAGCTTTTTCAGCTTCAAAAGAAGATTGTTCATCATAAACAAATTTTGAGTTTTTCTTTTTAATATCTTTTTCCTTATTATCATTTTCATTTGTTTTCGAAATTATTTCAGTTTTATTGACTTTTTCTTGATCGATTTTATCTTTTGGTTGAAATGGAATTTCGCTTAAGTCTTCTTCTTCCTCTTCCAAAATTACATTTGGATCATCTTTTTCTTGATTATTTATTTCATCCAGTTTTTCAACGATTGATTCTTTAGGAACATCTTCTTCTTTCTGCTTTTCTTTGACATCTTTAACTTCTTCGACATCTTTAGCATTTTTTTCTTTTTTCTTTTTGTCTTTTTTGGTTTTGGCTTGTGAAAGACTTTCTTCATCTTCATCATCATCATTATCATTGATGATTTGCTTTGCTTTTTCATCATTTTTCTTATTTTCTTTCTTTTTATTTGGCTTTTTGCTCTTTTCTTTTCTTTCTTCTTGTTTTTCTTTTATGTTCTTTTTATTCAATACTTTCTCTTCTTGATTTTTAATTTCTTTCTCTTTAATTATTTTATCTTCTTGGTCTTTAATTGCTTTCTCTTCTTGATCTTTAATTGTTTTTTCTTCCTTTTCATCTTTGATAGCTTTGCGTGATTTATTTTCTTTTGCATTTTTATTGTCTTTTGCAGCCTTGCTTTCTTTAGCTTCTTTCTTTTCCTTTTTAGCTTTTCTTTCGCTTACTTCTTCTTTATTCTTTTTCTTTTCTTTGCGAATTTTTGATTTATCATCAACGAAATCATCATTTTTCTTTTTATTCTTTTCTTTCTTACTTATATATTCAGAATCCTCACTCTCAGCTAAATCATTATCAGAAAGTACTTGATTTTTGCTCAATTTATCCTTCTTTTTAACTGAATTGGTGTAATTAGCTTGTTGGATTTTATAATTCTTTGAATATTTTGTTTTGATTTCGTCTGTTATTTGCTCACTTGATTCATCATATTCATTATTTCGGTTCCTTCTTAATGAATTTTTATTAATATGAGGATAATCCTCAGAACTAGATATTGTATTATTTCTCTTTCTTGGTTTAAAATCAATATTTTCATCATTTGAGGAATAATATTGAAGATCATTTAGTCTAGACGGAATGCTTCTATCCAGTAAGATTGATTTACTACTGGCACTAGCTTGAATTAAACTATTTTGTTGAACATTAATTCTTAAAGAATTTGTTCTGGTCTTATTTTCATTTTTGAACTTCATAGTTTTTGATTTTTTATTTTCATTTTTAATCTTCAAATTTTCATTTTTAATCTTTATATTTTCTTTTGTGCTTTTTCCTTCATATTCTTCATATTCACTACTTAAATCATAAATTTGATTTTGATATGAATTCTTTCTTTTAACATCATCATTGATTCCTTCACTTTTTGCATTCCTTTTGCTTTTATTTGTATTAGTTTTTTTAACTTCAACGTCAGTAAATACTTTATCATAATCATTATTGTTTTTCTTTTTAGTTTTAATTGAATGCTTCTTTTCGTTTTCATTTTTCTTGCTTTTGCTCTTTCTTTCCATTTCTGATTCAGATAATGAATCATCACTCTTTTCTTTCTTTTTGGCTTTATAGGAATTCTTTACCTCATCTTCAGATTCATCACTTTTCTCTTTTCTTTTACTTTTATGTGAAGCTTTTCTTTCTTTTTCTGATTCTGATAAAGATTCATCACTTTTATCTTTTCGTTTGTTCTTGTATAAACTCTTTTTGTCTTTATCGACTTCAGTCTTTTTCTTTCTGTAGGAATTCTTTTTATCTTCTTCATATTCATCATTTTCATCTTTTCTTTTTATTTTAGAATTCTTTGTTTCTTTGGAGCCTTTTGATTTCGTCTTCTTTTTATCTAATTCATCATTTTTAGATGACTTTATTTTTAGTTTTGATGGCTTATTTGGTTCTTCACTAGATTCATCATTTTTATATTTTAATTTATAACTTTCTGTTCGATGCTTTTTGTCAATATTTTGACTATATGATTTCGAAATTTTGGAATCTGGTGTTTGTGAAAATCTTTTAGATTTATTGCCATTTTTATTTGAAATAATATCTTGTTTAGTAGATGTTGATGAAGACCAGCTGGCATTCGATTTTTCAGCATCTTCGGTTATATCGCTTTCAAATGATTTTTCATCAGCTTTTGTAAATGCTGGCTGAAATTCAAAGTCACTTTCAGATCCCCAGCTTCCACTATCTGATAAATTCTTTTTCTTTTCTTTATTCTTTTTGGTTTTTTGCTTGTTTATTTTAGAATTAGGTACAAGAATACTACTGCTTGATGAATTACCACTGTTGTCGCCAGATATCAAAGAATTACGATCATTTTTTCTTTGTTTCGCCTTATTTTCTTTATTATTCATGACTTCGTATTCATTACTATTTGACCAATATTCTTTTTCGTTATTTAATAGTTTAGATTTTTCTTTTTTAGATTTATTTGATTTCTTCTTAGATTGCTTATTTATGGGCTCATTATCGCTACTACTAGACCAATATTCTTTAACATTAATTGTTTCAATATTTTGTTGCTTGTTCTCTTTAGAAGATCTATTTGATTTTATCTTTTTTGGCTTACTAATACTTTCACTTTCAGTACTATTTGACAAGTATTCTTTTTCATTAATTGCTTGCTTAATTTTTTCCTTTTTGGATTTATTTGACTTTTTCTTGGATTGCTTTGAGAAGCTTTCACTATCATTACTATTCGGCCAATACTCTTTATCACCAGTTACTTCTGAATTTATCTGCTTGCTATCTTTATTGGACTTATTCACTTTTTTCTTGGGCTGGCTTATAGTACTTTCACTTTCATTACTATTTGACCAGTAATCTCTATCACTGGTTGTTTCAATATTTGCTTGTTTGCTCTCTTTAGAAGACTTGCTTGCTTTTTTCTTAGATTGTTTGCTAACACCATCATTACTGCTGGGCCAATAATCTTTATCATTTGTAATTCCATTATTAGCTTGCTTTGACTTTTCTTTTTTAGATTTGCTTGACTTCTTCTTTTTTTGCTTACTTAAGCTTTCGCTATCATTACTATTTGACCAATATTCTTTATCATTAGTTATTTGATCACTTTCTACTTTATTTACTTTGTTATTTACTTGCTCAACTGTACTTTCAGTATCATTTCCATTTGACCAATATTCTTTATCATCGCTAATTACTTTCCTATTTTTAGCTTGCCTTGATTTACTGTTTTTATTCTTTACTTGTTTTTCTAAGCTTTCACTATCATTTCCATTGGACCAATATTCTTTATCATCTGGGCTTATTACTTTTTTGGCTAATATTGAAAGAGAACTTCCCCCACTACTATTTGACCATTCATCAGTATTCTGATTATTCTTATTTTTGCGATTAATTATGGGATGATAATCACTTACGCTATTCGATCCATTTGACCATCCTTCATCATCTACGCTTGAATTTTGATTCTTCCAAAAATCAGTTTTCTTTGCTTTACTAGCAGCATTATTATTCTCTTTCGCTTTATTCTTTTTGCCTTTTTTGTTACGAATTGCTTCAGTGTTAACTTTAACAAATGATGATGATGAATTATAAATTGTTGAGCTTAAACCAAGTTTGTTTGAAATGATTGAATTTTCAGATGAGACACCAAAATCCGAAGAACGTGAAATCATTGGGCTTGGGGTGTTTTTATTTTCATTCTCATTAAAATTGGAATTTTCACTTTGAATTATTTTTGAACTAGAATCAAATTGGAAATCTAGTGAATTTTCAGATTCCAATTGTGTTTTCCATTTTTCATTCATATTATTATTTTTATAATTCTTTTTCCCATAACTTTTAGAATTCTTATTTCGATTCTCAAAGTCATAATTATAATTTCTTTTCTTGCCATTAACATCAGAATTTCTTTTTTTGTTGCTTTCTATAATTAAGCTATTTTTCTTGCTATCAACGCCAGATTTTCTTTTTCTAATATCTATACTCGAACTTCCTTTTTTATTATTTTCTCTTGTAATTTTTTCCAACAAAGTTTCTTTAGGAGATTCATTTATATTCTTGAAATTGCTATCATAATGTTTAATTGTCTCATTTACATTTTTGACAATTTGAGTTTCTTTTTCCTCTGAATTCGACGAGACTCTATCATCGTAATCCTCATTTGTATCCGAAGGAAGCGATATTTTGTTGTCATTTGAAATTGAGATTTGATCATGATCAGAAATATATTTTGATGATTCATCCTCTTCATCATTATTATCATTAATATCCATGTTATTGGCTTCAGATAAATGATTGTTGTTATTTTGTTTAAGATTATCGCTCTCCAAATTTGATTTCGCATTAGAAACCTTGAATTTAGAAATTTCTGCTTCAGTTTGGACATTTCCATCACTTGAATTAATTTTTTCAAATTGCATTAAATTTGAAGGCCTAATTTTTGCAACTTTTTCTTTGCTTGAATCAGATTTTTTCTCTAATTCAAGTTGGACAAATGATTCCATCTTCTTCAAATCTCCAAATGAGTCAGAATCAGATTTCTTTTCTTTATCATTATTATCTTTACTGTTGTCTTTGGCTTGCTTGTTTTGATTCTTTGTATAACGTGGCGAAAAATAATCATCCGATGAAAAAATGACGTCTTTCTTACCACGCTTGCCAGCTGGCATTGATGCTTGTTGCTTTGGTTTATAATCGTCTTTTTCTTGATCACTTTCTGAATCTTGAAATTGACTTAAACCGTTCACTTTTCCTTTTTGTTGTGAAGCGTTCTTAACATTAGTGAGCTGCAAAAGAGGCAAGTTTTGTTTCCCTGGTTCTGCTTCAAATGAAACTTCACTTTCATCTTTGTTTTCGTTGCTTTCTGCTTCCTGGAATTGATTTAGATCATTTGATTTTGACTTCTGTTTTTCTTTTCCTTTGTTTTTAGTGCTGGGCGATTCTTTCTGTGATGCTTGATTGTTGCCAAGCTGAAGAAGAGGTTTTGTATTTTGATTTTCTGGTCCAAAATCAAATGAATCATTGCTTTCTGTTTCTTGGAATTGGCTCAGATCATTTGATTTTGACTTCTGTTTTTCTTTTCCTTTGTTTTTTGTTTCTGATGATTCTTTCTGTGATGCTTGATTGTTGCCAAGCTGAAGAAGTGGCTTTGTATTTTGATTTTCTGGTCCAAAATCAAATGAATCATTGCTTTCTGTTTCTTGGAATTG
Source organism: Tritrichomonas musculus (assembly GCA_039105265.1). NCBI lineage: Eukaryota > Parabasalia > Tritrichomonadida > Tritrichomonadidae > Tritrichomonas > Tritrichomonas musculus. Next base: position 296,855 of record JAPFFF010000004.1, read on the forward strand.
ATTTAGATCATTTGATTTTGACTTCTGCTTGTCTTTTCCTTTGTTTTTAGTGCTTGGTGAATCTTTCTGTGATGCTTGATTGTTGCCAAGCTGAAGAAGTGGTTTTGCATTTTGATTTCCTGGTCCAAAATCAAATGAATCATTGCTTTCTGTTTCTTGGAATTGACTCAGATCATTTGATTTTGACTTCTGTTTTTCTTTTCCTTTGTTTTTTGTTTCTGATGATTCTTTCTGTGATGCTTGATTGTTACCAAGCTGAAGAAGTGGTTTTGCATTTTGTTTTCCTTGATCAGAATCAAACAAATCTTCACTTTCATCTTTGTTTTCGTTGCTTTCTGCTTCCTGGAATTGATTTAGATCATTTGATTTTGACTTCTGTTTTTCTTTTCCTTTGTTTTTAGTGCTAGGCGATTCTTTCTGTGATGCTTGATTGTTGCCAAGCTGAAGAAGAGGTTTTGTATTTTGATTTTCTGGTCCAAAATCAAATGAATCATTACTTTCTGTTTCTTGGAATTGACTCAGATCATTTGATTTTGACTTCTGTTTTTCTTTTCCTTTGTTTTTAGTGCTGGGCGATTCTTTCTGTGATGCTTGATTGTTGCCAAGCTGAAGAAGTGGTTTTGCATTTTGATTTCCAGGAACAAAATCAAATGATGCTTCACTTTCATCTTTGTTTTCGTCACTTTCTGATTCTTGGAATTGACTTAGATCATTTGCTTTTGATTTTTGATTTTCTTTCCCTTTGCTTTTCTTGTTTGATGTTTCTTTTTGTGATGTTTGATTGTTGTTTTTGTTGCCAAGTTGAAGAAGTGGTTGAACATTTCGTTTTCCTGGTTCTGAATCAAAGGAAGCTTCGCTTTCATTTTTGTTTTTATCACTTTCTGACTCTTGGAATTGACTCAGATCATTTGCCTTTGATTTTGTCTTCTCTTTTTCTTTCTTTTTATTATTTTGTGAGTCTTTTTGTTGTCCTGAATTTTTATTGTTGCCGCCAAGTTGGAGAAGAGGCTGTAAATTTTGTTTGCCTGGTCCAGATTCAAATGATGCTTCGCTTTCATTTTTGTTTTCGTCACTTTCTGACTCTTGGAATTGTGATAGATCATTTGCTTTTGATTTTGTCTTCTCTTTTTCTTTCTTTTTATTATTTTGTGAGTCTTTTTGTTGTCCTGAATTTTTACTGTTGCCACCAAGTTGGAGAAGAGGCTGTAAATTTTGTTTGCCTGGCCCAGATTCAAATGATGCTTCGCTTTCATTTTTGTTTTCGTCACTTTCTGACTCTTGGAATTGACTTAGATCATTTGCTTTTGATTTTTGATTTTCTTTCCCTTTGCTTTTCTTGTTTGATGTTTCTTTTTGTGATGTTTGATTGTTGTTTTTGTTGCCAAGTTGAAGAAGTGGTTGAACATTTCGTTTTCCTGGTTCTGAATCAAAGGAAACTTCGCTTTCATTTTTGTTTTTATCACTTTCTGACTCTTGGAATTGACTCAGATCATTTGCTTTTGATTTTGTCTTCTCTTTTTCTTTCTTTTTATTATTTTGTGAATCTCTTTGTTGACTTGTGCTTTTGTTTTCGTTGCTAGAATGAAGATTCGATTTTTTATGAAGTGAGTCTTCATTGCCATCGCTTTCTTGGAACTGCGAAAGAGGATCTTTACTTGTAGCTTTTTGTTTATTATTGACAATAGCTAAATTTTTATCTTTAGATGGATTTTGCAACATAATCAGTGGCTTGAAAGAAAGTGATTTCAATTCGCCATGATTTGAACTTGGTGGTGAAAATAAATTATCATCAGAATTATTTTCAACAAATTGATTTAGTGAAGGTTTATTGTCATCTTTCGGCTTTGAATCAGATTCCTTTTTCTTTTTATCTTCTTCTTTACCATTTTCTTTATCTTTATTTTTTTCTTTTTCTTTTTCGTTCTCTTTTTCTTTTTCTTTTTCTTTATCCTTTTCCTTTTCTTTTTCCTTAGATTTTGCAGGTGGCAATTGCAAAAGTGGCGTTCCAGAAGCTGCTTCTCTTTTCGGACTAGATTCCCATTCGAAGTTATCAAAATCAGAGCTTTCGCCACTCGTTGATACAAAAACTTCATTAAATTTTTTCTTTTCTGAACCACTTTGGTTGCTGCTTTGATTATTGTTGGTTGGTTTTGGATCAGATCGTGGTGATTGGCTAAAGAAGGAATTGCTATCATCAGCATCTTTCTCTGGAATTTTTAGAGAAAAATTCTGCTTTTGGTTTGAATTTTTTACTGGTTGTATATTTCTTCTTGTACCATATACATTTTCTTCCAAAAGAATATCAGCCTCCATTCGTTCCAACTCATCTTGGTTTGGTAAATGTGCAATTGGATTCGACACCTGTCTAATTTTTCTAGAATCTTTTGATATTGATGAAGAATAATTATCATTAAAATCAGATGAAAAAAAGCCAGTCGTTGAAGATTCTTCATTAGAATTCAAACTTTGAAAAAGTGAATCTTTCATGTTTAATGATGAATGACTGATTCTTCTTTTGCTTGGAAGATTCTGTAACCTAACTTGGGCATGCGGTGATTCAGGCCTTTTTCGTTCAGTATTTCTTCTTCTTGGAAGTAAAAGTGGAACATGAAAAGTTGTATGTTGTGGTGTATTCGTTTTCATATTCTTATTTGAATCAAGACTAAGTTTTCGCTTTTCGTTTGGATTTTGAGGAGAAAAATGAGGTATTGAAACTTTTTGCTTTGGAGGTTGCGCGTTAGCGGTAGCGTTATTGTTAACATAAACAGAATCAAAGTCATTGTCATTGCTTAAATCTTCATCATCATTACTTGTTACTGATGTAGATGAAGGAGAAGAGCCAGAAAAAGCTATTGCTGATTTGAAATTTTTATTAGTTGCTGGATTTTCATTTTGAATAGTTATTTTCGGTGTTGTTTTACTGACATTTTTGCTTGTTGATAAAGCAATTGATGTATTATTGTTATCTTTTAAATCGACAAAACTAGAATTTGCGCTTGGATAAGATAATATGGAATCATTACTACTATTGAATTGTGGGAGCATTGAAAGCATTATTGGTGATGATGGAAGATTTTTATATTCATTTGCTTGGCTTTCAATTTTAAGGAAAATTTCAGAGACTTCATCACTAACATAATTTGGAAATTGATTAATATGATCAAGTTTAAAAACATCAAAAGGCTCTTCGAGGGGCATTTTTGTATTTGGAATTGAATCTTTTTCATAAAATATTTGTCTGACTTTTTGCAAAGATTCAATCAAATTAGAAATATCTGATAATTGAATTTTTTTTTTAGCAAAAAGTCGTGAAATGTCTTTTGATGGCCAGCTGATATAAACCGGTGTCACTTTCTGAAGACAAATATTGATAATTTCTTTGTATGGATCAAGACAATCAATTTGTGATCCATCAAGATTAATCGTATGAATTGAAAGATTTTTTGAAAGTAATTTAGCAACATAATGAAAAGTATTATTATCAATTAAATTATTGCTAATATCTAAAATTCGTATCGACCTTAAGTTAATTAAATTGGTTAAAAAAGGCTCAAGCGCATTTTGTAATGGATATTTTTCATGCCCGGTTAAAATAATCGTATTTAATAGTGGTAAATTAACAATAGAATTATTAAATTTGTAAAACACGCTCGATAAATTTGATGATAGGCATCGTGAAATATTAAGATATTGAAGGCGAGTGCATAAACTTAAAAATGAATAAAATGAATCATTGTCAATTTTGTTATCTGTCCAGGTAAGACGTAAAAGTGGCACTATTTTAGTTTTCCCCATAACTTCAAAAAGATGCTTCCAATCAGATTCAAAAGCTTTGATAGATGACATTGAGAGAATTAAACCATCGTTCCAATCATTATTCATTAATTTTTCGAAAAAAAGCGGAAGATTTTTAGCTCCAAAAGAAATTCCATTAACATCAAGTCTTAATAATAATTTTGGAAAAGATAAATCAGTAAATCTTGATTTACAAAAATTATTACTTAAATTTAAAAGCATTAACCTATCCATTTTTGATTGATTTATGCAATTTATCGTGTCAATAATATCAAGTTCGCAACCAGATAATGATAGTGAATAAATATTTGGTATACATTTAAAAAGTTGTTCGAGATTAAGCCTAGAAGTTTTATCCAAATTTAGCATTAATAAATTTTCTGTTAGAGAAGGCACAAAAAAAGAACTAAACGGCATTGATAATTTGGTAAAGAGTAATGAATTTTGTAACGATATACTATTCATTTTTTTGGAAATCATTAATTGCTGAATGGATAAAAGATCTCGTTCTGTTATATTGCAATCTAAGAAGGAAATACCAGTAAGATGAATTTTTGAATTTTGGTACATTTTGGAAATAATTGCCCAAAATTCATTCGGAATTTGGCCTTTGATTAGTAAGTGCTTTAAATTATTCGATCCATATTTAATCAGAGTTGAAAAAGTATTAGTCGTTTCATTTTTGTCAAGCCTTGAAAAAACAATACTTTCACAAAAAGGGACTTGGCATAATGTACGCATTAAAGGAACAATGGTAGAGCCAACTTCTATTGAAGAAAAATCGAATGTTGAAGTGTGTTGCGATAAAAATTGCTTCAATGCAGAAAATGTAGATTGTATTTTTTGTATTCCAGATTTATAACAGAATCCAATAAATCTTGAAAGAGTTCCTCTACCATTTGCAGATAATTCTTTTAAAATCATTGTGGATGGAATATTTAAACATGAAAATGTTTCTTTTGATAAAACACGTTGAACAATACTAATTATTTTTCTGAGTATTAAATATGTTTCTTGAGTTTCAAATCGGAAAGATTCTTCACCAAATTCTAGTTCAATTATACTATCTTTAACTGAAATTCGAGTGAGAAAAGGCCAATACATTGTTCTATCTCTCGATGGTGATCTCTTTACTCGATAAAATGATATAAAAACATCTGAAATAATTAAAATTCGAGAATCTTTGCCTCCTCGACCACGAACTTTGAAAACTGTTGAACAATGCGTAACATGGCACTGCTGTTTTTCTGCATCATTAACAGCTTTTTGAAAAACTTCTTGAATCATTTGATTTTATCTAAATTTTCAATCAAAAAGTTTTTAACCTTTTCAATTAATTGAAAAGAGAAAAACTTTACGAATTTCCCGTATAACTTTTTGTGAGCGCTAGCTCACAAAAAGTTAGGAGGAAAATTCGTAAATCTCTGAATTGAATACACTTTTTGAGTTTTTTCTCTCAAAAAGTGTGCATTCAAGAGATTTTTGAATTTGGTTTTTGAAAATTCATTCAAAAATTAACGATTTTTATACTTAACTACAGGTAGTTGAGTATAATTGAAAAACAGCTGTGCCATGTTAGTTGCATTAAAGAAATCAACCTAAAATCAAAAAATACATACATTTTTATTTGAGACAAAATTACGATCATATATTTATCAAAAAGTTTAATAAAATAGCTGAGAAAAGAAAATTCTCGATCTCTGAAATTGATTTTTAGAATCAATGCATATTTATTGATATCAGAAAGTGATTCAATTATCGATCTCGAGAATCAGAAAATAGCAAGCCTACCCTTCAATCACACTACATCACAAATAATATCAATTCAGTTCCCTGAGAAATTACCTGATTATCTCAAAAATTATCATGTTTTCGTTGAACAAATTTTTGAAAATTTTTTATTTTTATTTTTAATAATTACAAAAATACAATAAACAATTAAAACTATTTTGTTTGCTTTTGTACAAGTTGATTTAGCATGTCAGCAGCAGTTCCTCCAGAAGGAGCAGTTATTCTACCTTGAGTTAATTGCAAAGCTGAAATATTTGTAAATATCTGATTAATTTGTCTTTCAATTTCTTGCAATCTTCCGTCAAACATTTGTTGTGTTCTTTGAACAATTTCATCGAGTTCAACTTTTGTTGCATAATTAGGTTGATTATCTGGATTCTCAAGTGCACTTAACCTTGCTTCTATAGCTTCTTGTCTTTGCTGGAATTCACGATCTGTTTTTTCAACAACTGTTAATAATTCAGCGTATCTTTGGCCAAGAGAAGATATTTGGTCGGCTAATTGAGAACGAGTTTGTTCTGCTGAAGAATTAATTTTTGATACTCTTTGTTGAAGCATTTCAATTCTACCGATTTGTCCTCGAACTTGTGCTAGTTCATCACGTATTTGAGCTAATGTTGATTCGCAATGATCGACAACTGATTGAATAGACTTTTCACAAACTTCTTCCATATGTTCAGCTTGCTGCTTTAATTGCTGTGATAAGTTCGCTTTCAATTGATCGTATCGTGCAACGATTTCCGTTTCTCCGTTAATTCGAGCTCGGGATACATTTGTAATCGCGACTTCAAGTCCTTCTCGAGCGCCAACTATATGTTGTCGTAGAGCTTGAATCGTAGATGTTACATCGTTTTCAAGTGATTCGAATTGGGCGTTTGAGTCGGTGACAAATTGAGTCATTCTATTATTAAGTTCATCAAAACCATCTTGTGCTGAAGAACTGCAAGAGACAAGTCCTTCTTTAGCGGCTTTTGATAATGACATTAATGCTTGTTGGTATTGATTTTTGGTTGTTGTGAGATAAGAAAGCATTTTTGTCATTGCTTCTGTTGTATTTCGATTAACATCTTGTATCTGTTGGTGAATTTGCGACATCGTTTGTAATCGTACTTTAGTCTCGCTCTTTAATGCATTGTTAAGTTGTCCTGCTGTAGTATTGAATTTGGCAGTTGAATCATTTTGGAATTGCGTAACTTTTTCGTTGAATGAGCGCGTTAATGCTTGTATTTCTGTTTTTAATGAACGCAATATATCATCAGCTTGAGAAAGGCCACCTTCAAGAGATGTTAACCTTGCAGCTGCATTATCAAGTGTATCTTTTGATCTTTGAAGATCGCTATCAATTTCTGTTACTGAACTTCTTGTTGAAGTTGAAAGATCTGCATATCGAGCAAGAAGCTGTTGTATAGAAGAAGATGTATCTGCCAATTTTTCATGTAAATTTTGAAGTTTATTTGACGTTTCAGACGAAAACTTGTCAAATTTTTGTCGAACTCTGGCAGCATCATCTTCTATAGGCTTTAACGAGTTTGGAATGTCAGCAACAACAATACGCTCAATTGCTGTACGAAGATTTTGTAAGGTGTTGGCCATGTTCGGTAATTGTGCTCCCTCTAAGTGTTTGAGACTCTCAATCACAGATTTTATCGATGTATTTTGTTGTCGAATTTCGCTTTCGAGCTGTGATGCTTTTGAATCTAACATTGGATCAATTGGAGATGATGGTCTAACTTGAGATGTTGGTCGTTGGCGAATTGACTGCTGATTTGATGCAAAAGAATATTCGGATGAATCGTCGTCCATGACAGATTACAAAAATACTTTAATATGAAATAACGTACTTTTTTTGATATAAATTCAATTAATTCAAAAATAAAAAACAAAAAAATAGCCAAATTTCTTGATCAGATGAAAATTATGATGATTATTATTTCAAAACAAGTTATATATTTGCAATACAAATAAAATTCATGTGAAAAGAATTAAGTATTGATATTTTTTTGTCTTGATTAGAGGATTTGGAAACTTTAAGTAAAAAATTGTATAGCTTCAGAAAATATTTCTATATGTAAACAATTTTTTGAATAGTGACGATCATAAAGGTCAAAAGAACCAATAATTTAATTATGTTTCATAGATGAAAAATCAACATAAATCCAAAATTCTTTCACAACTACAATATGCCCTCTTTTTATTGCAGAATTTAAAACTTTTTAAATTATAAAATGTCTCATGGCTCTCAAAAAGTTTTTAAAAATTTCACTAAAATGAGCATAAGAGCAATGATTAACAAACACCAAAATAAAAGGCATCATTATCATAACAACTTATATGCTAAAGCTGAATTGAAACATTATAATATATGTAAATTTATCAGTTCAGAAGAATCAAAGACATTTTGTGATCAAATTAGCAAAATGTACAATATAATCTGAACAGATTTATATGACAGGTATAAAAATTTAATAAAAAATTCAAATTGGCTCCTTGAACATAAAAAAAATCCAGATATATTATAAGTTTTTACTCCTAGAAAATTTCAATATGTTGAATATATAATAAAATCACTTATTTATTTGCTAAAAGAACCTATAACAAGTTTGCTAATTCGAGTAATTTTGAAACAGTATTATAGCAATATCGATTATCATCGACAATCAAAGTATGTTATACAACTAAAATCAGATTTAGGATACTCCACAAGGATTTATCATCGAAAAAGGTGGGCATATGCTACTTCACAAAAAACATATGGTTTTTCGCAAAGAGCAAAATATATTTTAACAAATACCAAAAACATATAGTTAATATAGATGAATCATTTTTTAGATTTTCTCAAATTAACGGTAAAATTTGGCGGGAAATAGGAGAGAAGACGAGTAATAATTATACAAATTCAAAAGATAAAAGTGGTTTTACATTTGATGCTACTATTTCTTATGAAGGTTTACAATATCCTCTTGAAATGCTTTCAAATGGAACAACCGAAAGATGTGAACACAGATAATTTGGAAATTTTCATCACATAATTGCCAAACAACATTAAATTACCAACACTACATAACTTTGGTATTGTAACTATAACAAAAGGATTAACAGAAAAATGCTAACCAATAAGATGTAAAAATAAATGAGAATATCAAATCGTAACAAAAGTATTACATGATTCAAAAAAAAAAAAAAGCAAAGATAATAGAATATTTATTCAATTATTGAGAAGGATAATTTTAAAGTGAAATTTCAATTGAAGATCCATTTTCTAAGCACGAAGCAGCCGATAATCTCTAAGTAATATGGCGAAAAATCCAACTAATTGATATTAAAGAGGCATTTGAAGAAGCACTATGCGATAATTTCAGTGAAATTGAACCAGAACTATATTTCAATGAGGATATAAAATTTTGAAAAATGTCTTAGTAGCTGACTCAGCTTCTCTCCATTATACCAAGTTTTCCCAATCACACGGCAGTGGTGGCAACTTCTTCAATTAAATTCCTTCCACAACAACCACACCTACTATGCGATTGGTGTAGAATTATCTATTTATTGGTTTGCTGTTTTAATAACGTTTTTGTGTTGTTTTTGATACTCTTTGAAGTCTTTTGCAGAACAAGACACATGAAAGGAAAGCGGTTTTGTTTACGTAAATTCAATTTTTTTTTCTTGTTTAAAATCATGAGCTAACATTTAGATTTGTGTGAGTTCAAAGAAACAGCAATTATCAAGAAGCTCAAGAAGTCTAAAAGCAATGATAACCTTAGGAGAATTAATATACGATATATAAATGATAAAATAAAAAAAAAACTTTTTAATACTTGTCTGAAACAAAAATGTCCACCATTTCCTCACCAGTCCACTCTGATGATTCCCGATCTGATAATTAGTTCAACAGTCTCAACAATTATATCGAAGAATTCCTCAATTGGCCAACTTGCTAAAGAACTTGGTTCCAGTACCAATGAAGAAAAGAGGCAGATACTTGTTGTTTTCAAAGATTCTCAAGTTCATGGTCGATCTGATGCTCCCAGAAGAAACAATGAAGAGGAAGAAGAAGATGAGCTAAGAAGAAAAAAGAGAATACCTTAACTCATCTGTTCAAAATAAACTATTAATTCCTGTTTTTCCTCTTCTTTGTTTCTTCTGGGAGTGGCATTCCGTCACAACCTCGCTTGACAGAAGAATCAAAAGAAAAATGGTTTTGATTGGTATGAAAGTTCTCTCGGTGGTTTTAAATCGTACATAAACTTCTTCATAATCCCAAAGATTGCCAAATCCAAGGGCTGAGTTTGGTCACTGCTATGTGGAACAAGGTCATGAATATATAAGTTACCACCTTGACGGTCAATTTGTTCAAAAGAAAGTTATTGGGGTAAAAAGCCATCCAAAATTAGAGCAGCTCTTCCAAAATAGTTGTTTTTTTGTCCAAGTAAATGAAGATGAGGCAAAAAAATTCTTTTAACTATTTAGAAAATGATTCAGTTGTTACAAAACCTGAATTCGTGGTCGCAATTTGAAACGAAATTGGAGGAACGAGCTGAAAAATTTCTGAGTTCATCGTCACTATAGGAACGGCGATTTGGGGAGGGCAAACATTGCCTGAAAGTGAAATGTAAACTATTGCGGAAGCTCGTTTGCCACTTCTTCCAACTGGATAATAAACAACGGGTGCTGTGTATGATGCTAGAGCTATTACTGTTTTGCTTTGTCCATCTAAAAAGTCGTGGCACCCGACTTCATCTTACTTTTTATATAAACTGGTACGCAAATTTACGGACGATTCAAATTTGAATGAACTTTTCAAATATTGAATTGATTATTTTTAAAATTCAATGAATTAAATAGTACGATATAGTCCGAAAATTGGCGTACCAGCTTATTGCTCTGATAAGAATATTTGTATTCGTTTCTATATTTTCAATCGAAACAGTTAAACGATTGGTATCTTTGGAAAGAGCTTCAATTGGCTTGAAATCTTCAGTTAAATATTTGAAAAATAGTATCTTAAAGTATCATCATTGAAGTATTTGTTAAACTTTTGAGAAATGTAATACGATATATCAGCATATGTAGGGTATGTTGGATAAGTCGGATCTGTATACAGTTGCTTTATGTAACATTTAATGTTGATGATTTCTTTATGTTTTTTTTTGAGAACCTTTATCCACTAAATCTTATCATTAACCATTTTTTCACGTAATTGTACACCATTCTAGATGGAAATTAAAGTAGCATCGATATGGTTTGCATGATTCTTTTTTCCATCATCCAAGAAGTTGGCACATTTCAATCATGGCAAACATTTTTTTTGTAACTGACTTTTTGAGAATAGAACTTTTTGATTTCATGAAAGATACAACCTTTTGAATATATTAGCAATACAACTTTTTGAATTCTGCTCAGGGCATGAGCCCTTGGAGAAGTGGTAGGCTGTGCAATAGCTGAGCCTACTGTATACTACTAGAAATTTATATTTTAAAATATATATTATGTAAACATTTCAATAATTGATTTTACTCATACTTTATTTATCAAAAAGTTCAATTCATATTTATAAAAAAAAAAAATTTCTTTTTGAATGTTGTAACAGTCATATCACCTTCATTTACTTGAAATCTAAATTATCTAAAAAATGAGAATTTTTTTGATATGTTTTAAAGATCAATTTCTTTTTCATTGCCAGATTCAACATTATTACTTCCTTGATTCTTTTTCTTTTTGATAACAGAGAATACTATCAAATTATTTTTGATAGAAAAAGTTTTCAATTATATTCTCAATTTCTTAAACAAATTTAAATGTAACAAAAATTTTGAATAATTTAAAAAGTTACGTCTGATATTTTATCAAAAATAATTTATATAAATATTCACCTCAACGGTAAATAATTTTTTAAAATAAAAGATAATCCGAATGGGGCAACAAAATAGTGCTCTGCCCCTAATAGATGAAAACAGAAAAGATATAACATATCAAAGTGATGGATTAGAGTCATTACCAATATACATTCCAGAAAATAACCATATTGAGTCAGCGTCTTTATCCAATAATAAATTATGCGTGTTTCCAACAAAATTAAATCATTTAAAATATTTGGATGTGTCACAAAACTTTCTGTCCAAAATTAATTTAGATCAATATAATTTTCAATATGATTCTTTACAAATTTTAAATTTAAACGGAAATGGATTAAAAAGCATTCCAAATTCAATTATAGATTTTCCAAATCTTATCGATTTATCACTTTCACACAACGAATTATCAGAAGATTCCGTTGATTTTTCAAAGTTTAAGAAACTTCAGAATTTAGATATTTTATTGAACCATTTTAAAAGCATTCCTAAAGTTCCTGACTCTTTGATTTCATTAAATATAGGCTTTAATTCAATAAAAACACTGTCCATCTCTGCTCCAAATATAAAAAGGCTGAATCTTGCTGGAAATGAAATCACTGAATTATCAGAAGACATTTATTTGCCATCTATTACCTATCTTGATATATCATTTAACCACTTGTTAGAATTCCCACCAATTGCAAAGTTTGCACCTAATCTTGAGGTATTCTTAGTACAGTACAATTTTATATCATCGTCTGCAATGGAATTTCCAAACAGCATTTCAAAATTAGATATTTCACACAATTTTTTAAAATCTATTAATAATATCAAAAATCTACCAAATTTAATAGATTTGAATTTATCATCTAATTGCTTAAAATCGCTTCCTAGTCTTCCTCAATCATTACAAGTATTTAATGCTGAATCGAATCAAATCGATGGATCACCGCCAATAACACTGAAGTCATTATCAACTCTTCATTTAAGTGAAAATGCATTTACCAATATTCCTGATATTCGCGACTCATATATATCATCTCTTGAATTGCGAAATAACAAGATTCAAACTTTTGATGTTTCAAATTTAAGCAGCGTAACAAAAAAAATAGACCTTACAAATAATTTTGTTGAAGAAATTCCTGAAGAGATATATCAAATGAACAGAATTCAGTCTTTGAGCTTAGACAACAATGGAGTGATATCAATATCACCCAACATATCAATGATGAATTTAACTTCACTTGTGATAAGTGAAAGCTCAATTTCCGATCTACCAGAACTTCCTAAATTTTTAGTAACATTAGTTGCATGCCGATGTGATTTTAAATCAATTCCAAAATCAGTTTACGAAGCCCAACGATTAAGAATGATAGATTTTTCAATTAACCAAATTAAAACCATAGAAAAATTCCCTGACGTTTTAACAATTAAACTGTCAATGAATCAAATCTCATCAATTCCCCAGTTTCCTGATAAGTTGAATTATCTTGATGTTTCACATAATAGAATTAAATCTGTAGAGCTTGTTGGCGATTTCATTTTAATTCAAGAACTTGATCTCTCTCATAATCATCTTACTCAATTCAATACACCTAAGCTTCCTCTTTTGCAAACATTAAAAATATCACATAATAAAAATCTGCAATTTCATATAAATTTTCTCCAATTTCCAGCAATCAAAGCCATTGATGTTACAAAAACAATGATAACAGCTTCTCTTCCCTTACCAAAAACTATTAGGGAGTATTCAACATCTGATGAACAATTTTTCAAAGAGGCAGATAGCCCATTTGTTCGACTTTATCATTGTGAAAGCATTGGATACTCCGAAATGATCGGTAATCGGCCAACAATGGAAGATTCACTAGTTTTAAGACAAAACTTCTTAACCAAAACTCATCTTCTTTCAGTTATTGATGGTCATGGAGGCTCTGATACTGCTACTCTTGCTGCTTATTTCATTCCACAAATCCTTTCTAACAGTAGTGAGGTTTCATTAAGTTTTATGGCAAAAACTTTTAGACAGGTTAATGATGAACTAAAAAAGAGAAATGTTAAAGATGGCGCCGCTGTTGTTGTGGCAATAGTATCTCCAAAAGAAATAGCTGTGGCCCATCTTGGCGATTCAAGAGCACTTATTGTGAGAAAAGATAAAAAGGTAATTCCTTTAACTCAAGATCATAAACCTACAGAAAGAAGTGAAATTAACCTCTTAAAAGAGAATCGCTCTTTTATTGAAGGAAATAGAACTGCGGGAATTTTGGCTATGTCCAGATCAATTGGCGATTTTAGGATTCCTGGCGTTTCACATATTCCAGATGTAACCAAATATAAGAGAGATAAAAAAGATTATAGACTGGTTCTCGCTTGTGATGGTGTGTTTGATGTAATCAATAATAACGAAATTGGTGAAATTGTTTCGTATTCACCAAGTGTAAATAAAGCAGCGTGCGTTTTAAGAAATATTGCGTTTTCACGTGGAAGTTTAGATAACATTAGCGCTGTTGTTGCTAATATTGCGTTAGACTAGCGAAATTGTTATAATAAAATTTTTATTATGAAAAAGTTATCCTTTATATTTTATAACGATCAAAGAGTTTATTTATGAAAGAAACAAATTTTAATCATATTAAATTCTGTATTTTGTTTTCTACAGCATATTATTAATATTATCTTAAAGATCATCGTTTTTAATACGCTCTTTCTTATCTGGCTTAGCTTTCATTGCTCTTATTTCAATTGATCTTGCTTCTTCATCAAGTTTAGGCCACTCTTCTATTCGAGTTTGAGCAATTTCCAGCTTAGGCCTTTTTGTCAGTGGATTATTACATAAATCGATGGTTTTTGCTTCATTCATAGTATCATCACTGCACCATGTCTCGCACCACAACCATTCCTGGGGTAAAGAGAAAATTGGAATTCTTTCTTGCGCATAATTAGGAAGATCTTGATCTAGGTTAGCTAAGCTATTTGCGTCACCAGCAAGCGTTGCGTAATAATATCTGAGCCAATCTCCAGCAGCTATTTCTCTGAACTTTTTCAGGTCTATTGCAAAAAGTGCTGAAATATGATATGGCTTACCTTTTAGTTGCTCCTTCCAATACCCACTCTTCCAAAATCGATATGGCTCTGTTTCGGATCTAGAGTTACAGAATGGAGTGAAAGCATAAGGAGCATCTCCAAAGTCCATTGTCATTAATTCTCTCATATTTGTTCTTATTGTTTGGTCAGCATCTACATAAATTACACGCTTCAAGCTAAGAGGGAACAAAACGTCAAGAAAGAGTATCTTGTTTCCCCAAGTTATCCTCTGTTTTTCTGTCTGTCTTCTTAGCCAATAAGGCCATCTATAAGTGACAAGTTGATATTCCATTGGATACAAACCTTTCATCATTTCGAGCGTATTTTTGAACTGCGGTGAAAGGAAGTTCTGGAAAAACCAGAATTTGCATGTTGCACCTTCTGCATGATTCATTGCAGAAAGCATCATAATCTTTGCGAGTCTTTCATAAAGATGACCAGAAGCCACTACAAAAATATGAATTTTGCCATCATCTACAGCATCAATTGCAACATCAGCACTTTGCTCTTTCTGAGGCTTTCTTAATTTAAGTAGATTTTGGCGCCAAACAAAAGAAGCTACCACCAAGTTTTCTGTTTCACTTAGCATTTCATAATTAGTCGATTTAACTATGTAAAGGCCGGCATTCGCTTTCAGTTGCCAGTAGCCTTTATTTTTCATTACAATTGTATCAGTAATAATATTATCTGTTAAGCTCTTCGAAGAGTCTGTTATAGTGTGAGGAAGGAGGATTAGCTGAGCTCCACTACAATGACTATTATTTAAATCGATTGCGCTTCCTTCGACAATGATATTCTTTAATACATATGTTGCTCGAAAAGTGCCATCTTCAAGTTCGCCTCCAAGAATATTATCTAAATCAACATCAGCAACAATTTGTTCGACAAGCCATGTTTCAGGAGCCTCGATTAATACAGAGTAAGTTACAGATTCATTTAAAAATGAAAAAACGCCAGCTTTATCGGTTACATAACGATAGAAGGAAGAAGGAACCTTAGTCAATTTATCTGGTGGGTTTAGCCGAATTGATATATCAGCGATATTTAAGTTTTCAATAGATGCGAAAAATCCGATCATTTTTTGGAACTCATGTGAGAAAGGATCAAGAACAGCCTCGATATTAAGAGGAAGTTCCTGAATATTTGTTGTAATAACAGCAGGACTGTCTGGATCAAACGTATTTGGATGGAAATGACGTCTTTTAACATCAAAATAATCATAAGAAAGGAGAGCAATTGACCAAAATGTATGAAGGTTCTTTCTTGCAAGGTTGCTTTCAGATTCATCGAATTTCTGTGTGAAGGACACTTTACGTGCAATATCAGCAATTTCTGGTGTCGCCATCCAATCACAAAATTGGCCATATCCATCGAAATCTTCATTAATTAAAATAAGGCGACCGTTTACAATAAGAATCGCATCAAAATTTGATGTTGATATTTGAGGGAAATGTGGATCAATTTTTATTTCAATTGGTATTTGGTCAAAGAAAGCAATTCTTACTGGAGTTTTATGTTCTTCTTTAAAGAATTTTGTTACTTTTTCTTTGATTGTTTCTTTCTTATTTTGAGAGCAAACTACCCACATTGTTGCAAGAGGGAATTCTTTATCTTCAAGTTCATATTCTGACTTCTTCAAAAAAGAAGTAAAAGCGCTCAACTCAGAGTATGAATATTGTGTGATTTTGATTGGTACAGGCGAATTACTGTGAATTTCAGGAACAATTTTCGTAACTGATTTGGAACGTTGAAGGACAAGATCAAGAATATCTCCTTCAAATGTAGGCGGAACTACTTCTCGCAACTTTTTAAGAGCTTCAAAAGCATTCACTTCCATATAATCAAATATTTCACTACCTGATGATAATGCTCCGTTAACCCACAATGATGGAGCGGCGATTCCGGTTTCATTTAATTTTTTGAGGATTTCGTTTATATGAGATAATTTTGTAGAGTCTTTAAAGTTAATTTCTTCCCATTTTTGACTGGTTAAATTTTCATATGCATCTGAAAAAGCTTTCTCTGGATCTGTTTCATTTAAATCAACAATATTTAAAAGTTGAGTAAGTGTGAATTTTTGTTCGACTTCTTCAATACCGCAAAAGACTCTGGTTGACTTTTCGCTAGTAATATGAGGAGAAAGGAGAACTCCCAGACGAACTGGATATCCACGTTTTACAAGATTAAAGGCTGCAATTAATGCTTTAAAGTCCTTTGGAAAAGATGGATCAATTATTAAAACAATGTTGATTAAATTTTTACGAATTTTGGGAAGAGACTTCAAAGCACCAAAAAGAGGCTTTAATTTTGATGTCCATTTTTTGTATTTCTTATCCTTTTCAATATCGTTAAGCCATTTCACAGGCAACTTTCTGATATCAACTGATAAGGTTGGTTTGGTAAGCGTCATTTTGGTTAAGAGTTCTATTGTTGGCTGAGGTACGAAGAGATCATTTCCTAAGGCTTGAATTAAATTTAATTCTTCGTTAATTGCTGAAGCAAAAGTGAAAGGATCAAAAGTGCTTATTGGAATAACACGGCCGTTTAATGTAACTGAATTTGATCCTGGCGGAATATCGAAGCTATTGCTGTCATCGTTCTCTTCGTCTTCAACATCTTTGTCGATTTCAGTAGATCCAACATGAGATAAAGCAGCTGGCCAATTACTCGAAATATCACGCAATGAGCTAAGTAGACTATCATTACTTTTTTCTTCGTCATCACCGTTTTTCAGCTCATCAATAAATGAAAATAATGCTCGACGAAGTCTTCTTGGTGATGGTTCTTTAAATGTTGAAGTAAGATTAACTTCCTGATCAATGAAATGACGTGTGCCATCTTCAAACTTAGAAATTGTTGAGTTATAAATTTTCATTGAATCTTTGACACCATATTCCATTGAGTATCGGAAAGGTCGAAGCTCAACACCATATCCATTTAAAATTTGTGTATTTCGCAATTCTGGATTAGAAATTATTGGACGTATGACACAACTTTGATCAATTTTAATATTTTTCTTTGTGAAATCTACATATTGATGGCAATTTAGGCGAGGTTCAAAAGGATATGAAACATGATCATTTTTTTTTAGTTTTGATATTGATGTGTAAAATGCAACTCGTGGTGAAAAATAATGATACTTCAACAAGTAAGAAATGAAATTCAATTGAAAAGAATTAACACATTTGGATAAAACACTTAAAGTTTCATTTAAACTCGTAGGTATGCCAGATAATGAATTAATTGTTTGTGAAATACATGAATATCCTGCAGGATAAAATTCATTAAAGAAATTAATTGATTCTTCAAATGGGGTTGTTTCTAAAAATGAAGAATTAACAGTAACTTCAATCGATTTACTATTTAAATAAGCAGATTGCACACAATGAAATATGAGGAAAATCATTTTATTTAAATTTTTTTTCTATGGCGTAAAATAAATTGAATTGTTTATTTGAAGAATATTTGATTTCGATTTATCTTCATAAATTATTATAAACATACAATTAAATTTATAGAAAAGGTATAATAACTAATACTTATCAAATATTTATGATAAATATTTGATAAATACTTTTTCTGTTTACCAATATAAATAATCTTTCATCTATTTATCAAGCCGTATAATGAAAAAATGCTCTTAACTAACATTATCAGCATTTTCATTAATTATAATATTATTCCAAGTTATATTTGAAAATAAATTTGCAATATCAAATTAATTAGGAAACGCATGAAAAACAAGCACATATACTTTCACAAATCATAAAACAAGAAATAAAAAAGAAATGGAAACTGTTATTGGAAAAATAATAAAAACGTCATAAATCATATTATTAGATTAACTAAAAGAAAAGACTATCTTTGAATAAAAGGCCAAAACAAAAACAATAAAAAGAATTTAATAATATAAATATATACATTCGCATGATTAAGGTTCCGTAGGAGGCGAAAATGCCAATATAATTGGATTTTGCTGATTTCCCGAACCTTTTTTCTTTGGAGATTGCTGAAACGCTGCAGGAGCTGAAGGAGATCCAGATATGAATGATGATGGTGAAGAAACGCCGGACATCGAGGTTGATAAAGATGGCGGTGGTGGAGGAACTTTTCTCAGTGGTTGTTGTTGTTGCATTGCAGCAGATGATTCTTCTGCAATAGATCCGAACAATTTTTTAGCTGTTGTTGGTGAAGTAAACACCAAAGGGACATCACTATCATTATCATTATTTATATCACTATCAACATCGACTTCCAATTCCAATCTATTTTGTCTATGATGAACATTTTTTTTCACTTTTTCAGCGTTAATTTCAATTTCATTTCTTTGGTTTTCATCTAACATGTCATCATCATCTTCATCATATTGCTGTCTATGCTTACGTTTTTGCTTTCTTCTTCGTAAAGTTTCGATTTCTTCCTCTTCTTGGTTTTGTTCTTGATCTTGTTCTTTTTGAATTGAACGTTTTCGTTTTGTTTTGCTTTGATGATGACTTGATTTAATTTTGTTTTCATTTTCATCGTCGTTTTCCATATTTAAAATGTTGATTTCTTCATCAAGATTCAAATTAAAATTAACATCAAGATTAATGTCGTTGTCTTCTTCTTCCAATTTAATTTCTTCATCGTAGTTTTTGACTTGGTTTTTAGGAGATGCTGATGTATTATATGATTTAGACTTCTTAATCTTTCTTTGTTGGTCTTGTTGTAGAGATGAAGGTTGCTGTTCTTTGTGCTTTCGCCTGTGACGACTGTGGTGATGAGTTCGACCACTACTGCTATCATTATTACCATCACTATCATCATCATTTGCTTTTTTGTTGTCACTGTTGCTGTAGCTACTTTCAGCTTCAGATTCGGCTTCTTCTTCTTCAAATCCAGCAGTTGAACTTTTCCTATGACGAGGCGAATTAAGTGGAGAACTCCTTTTCCTTTTTCGATGTTTTTGTTCTTTGGTTAAATTTGAATTATTGTTATCAACTAATGCACTTTTGAGTTTTCTTCCTTTTCTTTTAACTTCTTCTTCTTCGTCGTGATCACTTTTAACTGCATCTGCATAAGAAATATGTAAAAATGAGTCTTGACTTTTACTAACTGCAAAAACGAGAGCTGCATCTATTTCGTCATCACTGCTTGATTCTCTTTTATCTATTTTGTTTGTATCAAAAATGGGAATGCCATTAATTTTTTCGTTTTCTTTTGATGCTTTTGTATTTTCTTTTGCTTTAATTTCATTAAATATGTCTAACGAATTTGATTTTTCGTCACTATCATTTTGTAATGAGGATGCTGATAATTTTGACAAACGATTCTTTTTCTTTTTCCTGTGATCACTGCTATCAAGAGAAGAATCAGAAAGAGTTCCACCAATACCGGTGAATATTGTATCACTTAGTGACGAAATTAAATTAGAATGAACTAATTCATCAATTGACAAATCAGATGAATATTCACTCTCACTTTCACTAGCATCTTGCTGTACTTTAGGATATTCGAGAACTTTTTTGATTTTTGTCACAGTAGCATTTTTTTCGAATGCTATCATATTAAGATGAAAAGTGCTATATACATTTGGATCACCAATCTGAACTCCTTGCTTTTCACAAGGCTGATCTCCAAATGGATAAGGCATTTGCAAATCTTCGCAAACACACGAATGCTGGTAAAAGTTTGAATTTGAATTTAAATCAAAAAGTTCTGAAATTGAAAATTCAGAAAAAGTGGAATTTTGTTTCTTGCTTTCTGATGAATTTATTGGGTAACTTTTAGGTTTCAATGGGAGTATTGCGCCTCTGAAAGGAATGCGCTTTAAATTACACTTATGGTTAACTTTTTCAATAATAGCGTTAACATCATTAAATTCAATTCCTTCTAATTTCACCTTTTCGAGATTTTCAGACGATAATAGCAAAATAGCGTCGTTATCAGTTAAATTTCCGTATGAAAAATCAACTTCCTTCAATGTTGTCGTTGCAATAACCTGCGGTATTATAGATGCGAGTTTCGAATTACTTAATCTTAGTGACTTAAGGGATGAAATCTCAGTTAATGAAGATGCAAGTTGCGCTTCTTTTTCACCAAAGTTACCTCCCATTGACAAGTACTCTAAGTTTGGCATATGCAAGAAAAGTGCCTGGTAAGCACATAATTCATCTGCTGAAATATGTGTATCGTCCAATTCAATCCTTTTCCACTTTTTGAGATCATTAGATAAGAAACCTCGAATAACAAGCAAAGACTTCTCTTTTTCAATGTTCATTCTGTTTAATTTGATTGTGAGATATGATGATGATGGGCATGATTTCCCAAGAAGTGAGATTACGTCTGAAATTTCATAGTAATTCAAATTTGTGTTGCTAATATCAAGTTCTGTAATGAAAGGGACGATATTGCTGAGCTGACTAAACGATGAGTCATCAAAATCACATCCAGAAAGATTCAAGCTTCGCACTGATGATGAAAAAGATGAGAATGCGTTTGAAAGTGCAGCTAAAAGTGACGAAAAGTGACTTGATCCGGATAAATCAAGTGAAATTAAATCTCTATTCAACTTTAGATATTCACGAAAATCAACAATTGCATCTTCAGTGAGTTCAGCACCTCCAATTCCAATATGGACGAGAGATGAGAGCGAATTGCTGGAAAGCAGTAATTTACAAAATTGTTTAAATATTGCTGAAGTGATTCGGCAGCCTGAAATTGAAAAATGAGTCAATTTTGCCTTTAGTTTGGAAATTGTTTGAATTAATGGTGAAAGATCATCGAAATCGTTTTCATTTATTAATAATTGTTCGAGGGGTAGATCCTTATTGAATTCAAGAGCTCGAGAAAAGTCTATGAGTCCATCGATTGCGTTGCAGTTTATAAGTTTTATGACTCTGATATACTTGGATTTCTCAATGAGTGGAATAATCGAAGAGAAAACGGTGGGAGCATTATAATTACAACATGAAATCCCAATTATTTGAGGTATATGAATTAATGACTGAAATAATGGAAATAATTGTTGTGGTAGAAATGTTTTTTGCAAATGATTAAAATTAAAAATTGGATTATGAGATTGAATAAGCGAGTGCAAATATTCTGTCACAGAGTGATCATATTTCAGTTCATTTTGTGAAGAAAGAGCAGCAAATCGAAATTGAAAAATTTGTGAAATTGATAATGGAAATTGAATAGGTGGGAAGAGGGATATATCATAGGAGTTGAAAACAGTTTTTTTTTCGAGAGGAATTGGAAAAGTTGAAAAAGAATAATTCCTATAGATTATTCTTGCAGCCATTAACACTGGGCCTGAAAGCAAACTTGCGTTTATCGCTTCTGTTTCAAGAATTAACTGCTGATGCTTATTTGCATGCGATAAAATAAATTTTTTTAGACTTAAAATATTAAAAAATGCAATTTTTTTAACTTTCCCAGACGATTTTTGAGAAAAAAATCCAACATAATGCATTGAAATAGCGCATATCCCATTTTCGTATTGCTTTCCTTGAGAACCAATTTTACCAAGAGCAAAAAATTGTATAGTATTATCGTACTCAGGAAAAACTTCAACTATACTTGCTTGCTCTGCAGAAGAAGGAGAAGGGAAAATTTGTTCACCTATTTCAATTGAATTTTGTTTTGTGCGTGTTGTGAGAAGAGATTTTCTTCTCATATAAAAAACTAAAGTTTATATCTTAATTCAATTTTTTCTAAGATTTAATTCAATTTTGATTTATGAAGTTTTATAAAGCTCAAAAGAATGCGGCCAAAATTGAGGAATTCAATTGATCGCTTAAAATGATCCAAAACAGTAAAGACGCTTGTTTGTGAAAATAAGTAAATTGCCATACTTCTTATTATCAATTGATAATCTCATTTATTAATGCACCTGACATATAATTAGTTTCAAATTAAATAACAATCGAACCTTCAGGATTTGCATATATATGCTTTTTTTTTTTTTTTAAAAAAAAAAAAAAAAAAAAAAAAACTATTTTTAATAGAAAACTTAGAGTTGAACAAAAGAAAACTTAACCATACCAATTTATTAATATAAAATAATAATAAAATCAATCTATTGGATTTCAGTTGATACAAACAACAAATAATATAATAATTACTATTTTTTCCCAAAATTGAAGCCGCCAAAAAGATTGTTACTCTTTGGTGGTGGCGCTTTTGAATTACCAAAAATATCTGTTTCTTCTATAATTTTAATTCTTTTTTGCCTTTTGTCATTTTCATATCGTTTAATTTCATCTTGAATTCTTTGAGCACAGAGATTTTGTTGAATGTCATCCTTTAGTTCAAGGTTGAGATTTGTATCAAGTTTTGCTGCAACTGTAGATCTAACTTTTTCAAATCTGTTCTTAATAGCTGCTACACGAGATGAACATCTTAAAATTGCTTGTTGTTGCTCAGATAATAAATTATATAAAATTTGAGTCTCACTTTGCTTGTTTTGATTTTGCTCAATTTGCTGTGGTTGAAAACGGCTATTATATGATGCAAGCGATTGCGAAAGTTCTTCAGCGTGCTTTTTAATTTTTGAGACATATCTCTTGATAAATGGTGATGGTATTGACCGATAGTGCGATGAGTATTGATAATCTGACTTCGAAATTTCAAGATCATTTTTACATTCATTAAAAGATGATTGACCAAAATCAATTTGATGAGCTAAAGATGTTAAACTGCTATTTAAACATTCAATGATATCTTTTTTGATAGTCTCGCAATCTGATTCAATACTACAACCAGAAACCTTTGTTGCATTCGTAGAAAGACTTTTTGAATTTTCCTGTATTAATTTGTGAACATCAATAAATTGAGTAACGATATCATTTGGCAATTCATTTATTAGCATTTGCTCTGTAAGTTGGAAATGAGGCTTCTCTTCTTCCTCTTCTTTTTTTGGCTGACCGAAGTTGAAGTTAAAGTTAAAACCACCTTTATTATTATTAGCCATTTTATAGTTGTGAATAAAAAAGGAGTGAAATATTTGCAAAACTTTTTCAATAGTTTATATACATGTGCTGATACTTTCAATTTAAGGAAAGATTGGTAAAATTAGTGTAACATAAAAACAAACTCTTTTTTCCCTAGAAAATCCTTTGAAAAATTTGAAATTCAAAAAGATCAAATATTTGATCATATATTTTTAACAATCAATAAAACATTTATAAAATAAAAATAAAATCAGTAAAGTTCAACAGTAACAGAATTATTGTTGATTCCTTGGGCCAGTAAACCTTCACAAGCATCTTTTGCACTTTTTTCTTCTTCAAAAGAAACAGTTGCAGTATCAGAACGAATAAACAAATATCTCATTATTCCAAATGGTGAACACATCTCAATTAATGTTTTGGGTTGGAATCCTTTTGGCAAATTTTTAATTATAATTGTATTTGATTTCAAAAAGTCATTAAGAACTTTATTAACTTCATCTTTTTGCGATTTATTCTGAAACCCTTTTCTCATAATCCATCTGACACCGTTATGAACTTGCTGTGATTTTAAGCAAGAACTAGCAGCTTGTGTTGTATGAAATGTGACTTGAGCAGAGGCAAGATTTCCACGCTGTGGCTGTATGATCTCAACTTTAGAAACATGCTTAAAATATTGTGCAATATCTTGTTGAGTTACTGAAGTTTCAATATTGTAAATCGATACTACAAAATTAACTGTAAAATCAGCGATTATTGTGGTTTGCTGTTGCTCTATGGCTTTGATTGCAGCCTCGGCGCTTTCTTTTTTATAAAACTGAACAATCCCATATACTGACCCAGAATCATGATTTTTCTTTATTTCTACACACAAAATTGGGCCATAATTTTTAAATCTGCTCCAAATATCAAATCCTTTAGATTCTGGCGAAATACGTTTAACACTAATCTCCCAATCTCTCAATATTTTATATCCTTTGGGAATAAAGTGAATAGCACTAATTTCATTTGAATCTATTTGAGCGAAATTGAAATACTCAATGGCTTCATTTGCTTTTTCAACAGTTGGAAATGATAAATAAGCGGTTTTTGACAATTGTTCTTGCTCTTCAACCTTAAACTCACAGTTTATATAATTATGAGGACACTTAAATAAAGAGAATTCTTTTTTTCTAAAATTGTTTGGTAGATTTGAAACTGAAATAACGGGAATCTGAAAACGATCTATTGTAACGCTAATTTTTGTTTCATTTTTAAATTTCATATGTGGTAAAAATACTAATAAAAAATTCTTTTTGGTTGGATCTATGTAAGTTAACATTTTTGGTATAATTTCTCCTACTGAAGCATTAGTATCAAAAATACTCAAAATAGAAGCAAGATCAGCATTTTTACTTCCATCTGGTAAATTGGTAATATACACTGTACTTAATAATGTTTCTTCGTCTAGCATTGGTGACATAATTGGGAAAAATTGATCTTCATTTATTTGATATGATAATAATTGCGGTAGAATATTGCTTTTTGTCATTGGATTTTGAAAAGCTAGAGTACCATATGATTCGCAAACTGTTTTTGGAAAATAAATAGTTCCTTTTAAGTTCTTAATTAAAGATGATAATTTAACTTTTGTATTTTCATCAGGGGGATTTTCTTTGAACACGATGTACGCATAATGAAAACTTTCATCATTCATTTTTATGTATTTTTATTTTGACATAAGAACTTTTTTAATATAAATTATTTTTTTGATAAAAAAATGTAAAGTGCCAATATAAATTTTTTAAAAAATGGAAGGCAAACCTAAGGAAAATCATGATCTAGAAGAATTTCAAAAAGATATTATGCCATTTATAGAGTTTAGTCACTTGATTGAGCAAGCATCATCCTCAATTGATAGTTGCATTGACTCGATATTAGTCTTTATTAAAGAAAATAATTTATTAGGTGAAAATAAAGGCCAATTTTATCAATTTTTAAAAATTCTCTCAAACTCAATAAAATGTTATCCCAGATCAAAAAATATAATAATTTTTTTATTAAAACATTATAGTGAAGACATATCACAAAAATTTACTTCAGAAGAATTATTTTCAATTTTTGCATCAAATAAATTACTTTTACTTGCTCTTTATGAATCAAACTGCATCAACATCAACACGTTACAAAGTAAATATTCATCATCCTCATATAATTTTCCTTTTTTTTATCCAGAATTCAAAGAAAATTATCAGATTTTGTCAACTGACCAAAAAGAACGAATTCAATTAATTGAAAAAGACATTCAAGAAAAGTTTGATTCAAAAATTGACACTTTTTTAAGTTTGAGAGAAGATGGTCATTCTGAATTAAAAATAGCCCAGTTAATTAGAAATGATGATGTTGATAATTTTTCTGTTCTTGTTTCACCAGAAAATTTTAATTTAAACATGGAAATTCCGATTTCAATTTTTGAATCGGATCCACTTTTACAATCAAAACCGTCATTAATTGAATATGCATGTTTCTTTGGATCAATTAAAATATTTAAATTTTTATGGCTCAAGAATTTAGACATTGATCAAAGAATCTACTCATATGCAATTGCAGGAAATAACACAGAAATAATCCATATTTTAGAGAGTAAATATCCGCCTGAAGTAAGCGATGATGGTGGATGTATAATTCCAACAATTTTGTATCAAAGACCTGAAATTTTTGAATACTTTATTGAAAATTATAACTATTTGGTATTGACTCAGAAAATGTTGGCAGAAACAATAGAATCTCATGATTTCGTCATGTTTAACTGTATTATGAGTTATATTTCAAAAGAAAATCCAAATTGCCCAATTCTTATAACAAAAAATTATAGAACTTCAAAAGTAAATTGTTCAATTGAGCAAGTATTGCTAATGAAAGACATTTGTGATAAGAATTTATTGCATACTGCTTGTATTTATGGTAATCTTGAAATTGTTAATTTTCTTAGTAAATTAAAATTTGATAAATTTTCAACATCAAATTCAACATCAAATAAAAATTCACAATTTTTATTTGACATAAATGAAAAAGATAATTATCACCTTGCACCACTTCATTATGCATGCAAATATGATTATCTTGATATTATTAAGACTCTTCTCAATTCTTATGGTGATTTAATCGATTGGAATATTGAAGATAATGATTACAAATATAATTATTTTGCTAATATGGCGTTTTTTCTTAAAATTTTACTAACTTTGGACACCACTTCACTTTGCTGTGCTGAATAAATTCGAAGATATTGTTGCATTTCTTTGCGAACAATCATCAGTTAACATAAATAAGAAAGATAAGAATTTTAATCTTTTTTATTCTCATATGAAATATGCTTGATTTTTTTTAACAAATGGCTCCACTTGATTATGCTAAAAAAGATAATACTATGATTATCTCACTTTTATCACAGAAAATATAATAGTATTATTAGTGTTTTAAAAAGAAAAAAATGATAACTCAAAAAAATATTCAGATAGTCATAAACTTTACTATAATTATTAAAATAATAAATAAAAAAAAATTTAGTTATAAATTTGATGACGATATAACTTTTTTTTTTGAAGCCTTGCGGTAGCAATTAATTTTTATTTTTCATAATGTCCAATAATTGGAATCCAATTAATATAATGCGAGATTTTTTACACTTTTTAAATAATTGCACAATAATCTTGTGGAATTTGATAGCATTTGTGCAATGGAATGAGTATAAAGTGCGCAATAGTAAAAAATAAAAAAGTGCTATATGTAATTATAATCAGAATGTTTAAAGAAGAAATTACGTAAAATTTAGATGTTGTATTTAAAGAATCCAGAGAAGAATGCAGCAAAATCCCATCCAACAATTGGGCGAGGTTCATCTTCAGCATCCAAAAGTTTCTTATATGTATCAGCATAAATAGGATAGTTTTGGTTGAGTGTCTTCAATATATTATCCAAAGCTCTTTTAACATTTTTACCTTCTGGTGGCAAGTATATGAGTGAATCTGAGCTTGAAATTTCTGTAAGTGTGAAGATAAAGGTCTTGAGCTTGGGGAAAATGTGTTTTTCAATTCTTGTGTTCCATTTCTTGACGAATTTGGCCTTTCCTTCGATGAGTGAAAAGCTGAGTGGCTTCTGGAGAAGATGTGAAAATGGAGCTAAGATGTTTCTGACATCATCTTCAGAGACTTCAATTGTAGAATCATATTTCTTTGGATCAGCAATAATTGCTGTGATGAACCTAAGGATGAAGAATCCACTGAGTGTGTTCTGAACAGCTTCTATATCATTGAAACGAGTAGAAGCTGCTGATCTGAGGATAGATCCGAAATGTTTAATTTGTGGTGGAATGAGAGGTGCACTCCTGAGTATATATTTCAAAGATGTGAATAAGACCTTTTCAACCTTTTTGTCTTCGCAGTTGTCGATACTTCCTAAGTTAAGATTTCCAGATTTAAGAATATATGTAACAAGTTTAGAAGCAAAGTTTGTAACGTATTTTGTGCAATATTTGGAAACAAGAACCTTAACAAGATTTGTCAAATGAGTGTTTGAACGAAGGACTGATTCTGGTTTAAGATCTTCGTTTTCAAATTCTTCAGCAACAAGAGTTGTGTAGAGTTGATTAATACGGCCTGAATAGCAAGCAATATTGAAGAGATCTGTCATATTTTTAACACCATCGTTGATCTTGACAATAGAAGGTGAAGTTAAGATTCTGATTAAGAAATTATCATCTGAGTTGATGGCTTCAAGTGTAGCTGTAAGAACGGCTTTAGGAACTGGACCAGTATATGAACCAAGGAAAAGTGGGAATGGAGTTTCTGAATATTGTTTCCAAACTTCAGACATGCTTGGGTTATCGAGTTGGCATCTAACCTTTTCATCATCTGCGGTCTTGAAACGAAGTCCACTTTCAGAAACTCTGAAAGTTTGAACTCTGCAATTTGTTGTGTTACGAATTTGCTTGTCAACGATTTCGTCAATTCTGAGGTATTTATCGACATCTACATAACACCAAAACTTCTTTGAGTTCTTTGTGATGACTGAACAACCTTTAAGGATGCTGTTTTTCTTTGATGAGCATTTGTGCCATTGAGGAGCAACACAACCAAATGATACAAACTGAAGTGTGTTGTGTGGATTCTTTGATCCTTTGATGAGTCTGATAATAAATAAGGCAAGATTGCGAACTTCTTTTGAATCAGTAACTAAAGCAACTGGCCAAGAATCAAAAATAGTTGCATAAATGCCTGCCTTTGAGAATGTATCACGGACTAACTTGCGGAATGATTGCAAAATTTTTGGTGGATTGTTCAAAAGTTTGTTTAAATCTGTAGAATCGAGTGATTCAATGAGAGCTTTATATTTATCATTTAATGATTTATCATCCAATTTAGGAGCTTCGGAATAATTAATTTGATTGACAGATTCTTCTACTCCTGGGGCGTATTTACTGTAATCGATGAACGGCTTGCTCGAAGACATTTAACGCTTTTTGATTGATATTCAAAAATTAATAACTTTTTCAAAATATAACGATGAAAATATTGCTTTTTAAATGAGATCTGGCTAGTTATATTCATAGTTATTTTGATTCGAAAAGTTTAAGAGATATAGATTTATTTTTAGAATGCCTTTATTCCTTTATTTAACACTATTTTTTTACTATATCAATTGGAATTATGTATACAACGAACTTATTCATAACAAATCTGGCCATTATTTTAATCACATTCAATTTAAAAATTTATAACCTTTATTAAAAAGTTACATTTTAGACCATGGTCTGAAAATAAATTTAATATGTAACTTTTTAAATATTTTTCAATGTGTAGAACAATCGTTTTATTTTATTCCAATCGTTTCAATTTTTTTTCTAGATACCAAAATCATTATAATTAATTTTTCTATTTAAATATTTTTTTTTTTTTTAAAAAATGATTTAATTTCATATCGTTTTGACGTTAAAATATACTTTTTGAATAATTTTAACTTTTTGTAATCAATGCGTTAACATTTGAATGTTTTTTATTACGAAAAGAAACTAGTTTCTATCATTTGATATCTGCTGTTTTCACAACTCATGCTTTTTTTATATGTTAAATTGCTTGTATATTATATAAATATATTCGATACTTCATACCATTTCACGAAATTAAATTAAATCTGTTTTCATTAAAAAAAATAAATTTGTTTTTTTAGCTTTTTTTGTAAATATTAACATTGAAGTTGGATTTAAACTTCGTTTTGACTTTCATTTGATAGTAATTAGAAAAAAAAAATATTGCATTTGATTTTTTTTATTATGGTTTTGATAAATATTTCAATCTAGTCTTAATGACATTATAAATATGTATTTAAATTCTTTACTTTCTTGATATTATTTTATACAATTTGTTTAAATTTTAATAATTATGCATTTTATCTGGTTATGGTTGCAGATTTGATATTTATTTCAATTTTTAAATTATCAGAAATAAATATACATAAATTATTTTATTGTTATAATTTTTAAATATGTTTTTGTATATATATATTTAATATTTATATCATTATTAAAAATATAAAAAAATATTAAATGAAAATATAATGTATTGAACAAGATATATTATCAACAAATTAAAATTTTGTATAAAATACATTTCATTCGTATAAAATAATAATTTACATTTTTTTTACTAAAATAAATGAATTACCATTTATACTATATATTATATTTAAATATATATATATTTGAGATATAAATAATCCTTTTATTATCTGATATAATTGATATAAAATAGTATTTTATAAAATTAAACAATTTCGCGATAAAAAAAATCTCACAAATCAATTTCTATAGAATTGAATTTTCTAAAGATTTTGGAACTACGGATCATTAAAAAACTAATTATAGCTAAAATAGAAGCGAATTTAGCTATTATCAGAACTATATTAACCATATTAAAACAATGCACTCCAAATTTATATTAGGTGATCTTCCACCCCCAACTCATTATTCAATGATTGCTTTGATTATATATACTTTAATTTGTATCATATAATTACTTTGTTGATTTATGTTATGTCTTTCTTTCATTTTAATAAATTTGAATCTAAAATTCCCAATTTTGTTACTTTAATATGTTTCATTAAAAATAAATATTTATTTTTTGTTGGAAAAGAGTAGAAGGATATGATTGGTGGATGATTCCAATACTTAATTTCTAATTGTTTGCTTTTATTAAATGACTTATTAGTATTAATAAATGAAAATTTTATCCGATATATATGCATATATTTTTCGGAAATAAAAGATATCTTTTTTTTTTTTATTATTTTTATTGTGATACATCAATTGTAAAATTATAAAAAAATTGCTATGAAAATAAGAAATCATGTAAAAA
Organism: Tritrichomonas musculus; assembly: GCA_039105265.1. Lineage (NCBI taxonomy): Eukaryota > Parabasalia > Tritrichomonadida > Tritrichomonadidae > Tritrichomonas > Tritrichomonas musculus. Next base: position 327,677 of record JAPFFF010000004.1, read on the forward strand.
ATCAAAAATATTGTGCTTTTTAAAATAAAAAGATGATATCATAGGTAAACCTTCGAAAGGTCACCCTAAAATATTATCCCTACCATAAATGTTATGTATACAAGTAGACATAAAAAAAAAAAAAAAACACACTCATGGCCGTTGAATCCCCTATATGATATCTATTCATAGACATAACATTCATAAAAAAAGATAATAACAGATAATTTAAATTGAATTAAAGTTGATAAATCTATAAATATTTTTTATTTAATATATAAAAGACAAAAAATTATATATATGTAATCACATCAGCATTTCACCAAAAAGCTCAGGTGTATGCTTAAACATTGTTCCTGGAGAATCATATCCATTATTTGGATTCATTACCGCGTTATACATTTTTTTGTATGCATTTACTAGCTGGTCAATAACTTCTTTATGTGCTCTCTGTCTTAAATCAGCATTGGCAATTGAATCGCATCTTGGAGTAACTATTCTTCCATTTCCTTCAAGCAAAGATGCTTCAAATCGACCAATTGCACGTTTCATTATTTCAGGTTCCAAACCTCGAACATTTGATAATGGTTTGTCTTGTCTAATTGATGAAAGTAAATCGAGAGTTTCTAATATTCGGCATCTAATAAATATATCATTCGCATCATCTGTGACAATTTTAGCAAGTAAATTGTCAACTTGTTCAGCAATCGATGTTTTTGACATTAAATTTGCATCTTTACAAACAATTAAAAGTTCATACAATGCGTTTGCTTGAAAAGTAATACTATTATTATATTCGTCTATTGCTTTTTTGAGTCCACTAGCATAACTATCAATGAGTGTTGCGATATCAAATGAAGATGATAATGAAGATTGTTTGTGGAGTGATGTAATTTCTGACACAGCATGAATTGCCTCAATAATTGCTCCTTGAGAAGCAGAACTATATGTACTTCCTTTTGAATTCTTTTCATTACGTATCTCTTCGATAGATTCATTAATGCTCCTTTTGAATCCTTCTGTAGCCGAATTTTTTAATAAATCAGTAGTTCGATACAATGTACTAGTCATTCCGCATATATCTCCGAATCTTTCAACAAAAAACGCGCATATGTTGGCAACTTGATAATAATCTGATGGTTTGGCCAAATTTTTAATAGATTGAAGAACTCGTATTTCAAGTGGATGAATGATTGAGTCAAAAACAGTTGAAAGGGCATTTTTCACATTTTTTGATGTTGGATCTTCCTTGAGCAAATTTGATAAAAATGATGATTCTGTAGCTGTGCTTTGATGAATCCAAGCGAAAATATCTCCCACAAATTGAAGTGGATCTACTCCAGCTGATGCTTCGATTGGTTTATTATCTTTGTCACCTGTTGCTAAAGCTCGGAGAAAAGATCTTCCTACTACTTCGCCACGAACTTTAGCTATTTCATCAATAACAAAACCATAATGAAATGGTTTAACTTTAATTGCAGCTAAGCACCTTTCATAAGAACTGTTAACAACAGGATTTAAAGAATCAAATAAATGAGAATTCATATGCAACCAATGATATATTCTTTGATATGCACTTTCTTTAGTTTTGTTTAATGATGCTGAAACATCTAATAAGCAAGTTGATTGATTGACTTTTAATTCGTTATTTGTTCGCTCTTGAACAGCTTCAAGTCTTGAAAAAGCATCAAAGAAAGAATCGTTAATATCGCCAGTATTAAGAATTTCCAAATCTGGCTTGGATAAATAAAATTCGTCCATGAAATTGTGGATTTTTTTCAGTTGTTGAACTTGCTTTTCTTGTTGCGTATGAAGTGAAGTGGTCATATCTAAAACTTCATCAACACCTTTGTCACCTATTGATAGTTTTTTCAGCATTGAATCGCAAGATTGGTCAAGGGAATCTAGAGCTTTGAATATAGTTCCGATTGTATTTGAAAGATTTGCAAATGAATCTATAAATGAATTTAGTGTAGCAATTTCTTTCTCTTCAAGAGACGATCGTACATTTAATGAAGCGTTTGAACTATCGATTGAAGATAAGGCATCAATTACTTCTGGTCGAGTATCATTTGCAAGTAATTCAATTTCACTGAGTTTTCTTTGTATATTTTTTTGCATTAAATCTAACCAAGATTTTAATTGATTTCATATAACATTTCATATATCAAGAATCACAATGATGAAATCTTTTTTGCTAAATTAGTCTTCAAATTAACAATAGGCACAATTATCCTTGATTACGGTCAACAGTTAAATCTTGTTTTACCGAAAAAAGTTAAATATAGCCTTTCTCATTTAATTTAATATATTATTTTCCCTCAACTAGACAATCATACTAATAAATTACTAAATTTTCAAACTAGTAAAATGTGGAACTTTTATATACATATATATAAAAGTTGGTGAAAAAAAGATTATTTTCTAAATTTTTGATTATAATGATTTTTTAATTATTTTCAATTAAAACTAAAGTTATTTCATCTTCTTCCACTTTTTCTAACTGAAGTTCTCATTCTTCCGCCGCCTCCACCTCCGTTCATCCTTTCACATACTGCAATATGCCTTTGTGCTTGTTCTGGGCCGAATTTTCTACCGCAAATTGGACATTGAACTCTATCATCATCTTCAATTTCGTATTTTGGAAGTTCGGGTGGTGGACCAACAGCTCTTCCTTCTTCCTTTGCCTTTTCATATGCTTGATATTTACGAGCTGCACGAAGAGAAGCAACTAATTTTTCATGCTCAGCCTTGTATTTTGATGGTTTTGGCCTTTCAGGCTGATATGCTGCAGCTTTTCTAGCGTATGCTGCTGCTTCTGTTCCTTGTAATCTTTGCTTTGATGAATCAAAAACCTTCTTTTTCTTTGTCGACATTCTAGCGCAAATTGATTCGTGTTGAGCAATACGATCTGATGCAAATCTACGATGACAATATGCGCATTCAACACGATCATCATCACCATCTGGTGGAGGTGGAGGAGGGGCTTTTGATGCTTTTGCTGGGGGAGCATTTCTACGTAAAGAAGTGTTGAGATTATTGTTAGAGCTGGCACCAAACTGTGCTTTCTTTGAAGCTGCTTTTTTAGGTGGTGGGGTATAATCTACATCATTGTCATCATCATCGTCGTATGATGGAGGAGGAGGAGCTGCTTTTTTCTTTTGTACTGGTGCAGCTTGAGGCTGAGCTTTTTTAGGTGGCTCCTGATAGTTGCTATTGCTGGATACACTGCCGCTAGTTGCAGAAGGGCGAGATTGCGGTGCAGCAGACGTAGTGTTACTTGTTGATTTAACAGTACTTTTTGTTGAAGATGCTGGAAGAGGGTCAAGACCTCTTTCAAGCATTCTAACAAATTTAACGAACTTAAGACGATGACCAACAATAACCATTCCAAGTTCTTTGAGATGTTTTTCAGTTAATAATGGCAAGACTGAACCATCAATATCATTTTGGCGAAAAGTATCCACATACTTATCTAGTTTGAGCTCTTTAAGCTTTTCCAGGACTGTAGAGGTGGGCCAGGAAAGGTAACTCATATAAAATATATAAAATTTATTTTAAGTGAAATAAGACTTTTTAAAAATATAAATATCCTTTGATAAATAAAATATGTTAATAAATTTATTAAATATTTTTAAAATAATATATTTGCAAATTCTTATTAATCGATTTAAATATGTATTGGCAAAATATTTATACTAGAAAAAGGATTTTTATCTTCAATAAAACGGTTTTTCATAAAAATTGAGAAAGAATAAAAAATATAATTATCTTCATAAATATGAATCAGTTAGAATTAATTATTATGTATAATTAACTAAAATATAGAAAAATATTATAAATTTAATTAATAATTTGATTTATTAGATAAATAAAAAAATAAAAGCATTTAATATTTATAATTATTTCAATATTTTTATCACTTTTCTATTAAATTTAATCGTTTAGTAAAAACACTAGATATTGATCTTTGATATTGATCAATGAAATCAAGCCTTTTAATATTTGCTTTCACACACAGGTATGAAATATTTTATATATAATTTTCATTTTTTTATTTATTATTCAATGTTATGTTTGTACAATTTGTGGAAGAAAAGCTAAAGCTATCTGAAAACTGTTTTCAAAACCTTAAAGATAAGTATAAATAATATATTAAATGAACATCTTTTATCTTCGAAATTGAAAATCATTTTTCCGTTTCAAATTTTTTTCAAAAAATTTAATACTAATAAATGCTATACCAAAAATGGGGATTGTCAAATTCAATCCCCAAAGAAAGCTCACAGCAACAGCTGTTGAAGCCAATTCGTGTAAAAAAAACTCTTCCTTTAACTGCAGACCCAATATCCCCAATTAATAAAGAGCGAATTGCCTATCAACTTAAATATGAAAAAGAAAATTTTCCATCGCTATTATTTACATTTCCTGTTCGAAAAGGAATGGAATGTGAAGCTATATACTCTTTACTTAAAATTTCTGAAAACGTTCCTTCTGTATTTAGTACAACGTATTTACCAAATCGTCCAAACATCATTTTTATTGAATCTTCAGACAGAGAATCATGTATATCAATAATTAAAGAAGCAATTATAAATGACAATTCAAATTCTATTTTTTTAGGTAAATCTGTTGATGGTTTAAAAGAGCTCGATAATTCTGAAATTTTAGAATCCTTTTGCTATCCTATTCAATTTTTATCATTGTCAATTGGATCAATAGTCAGAATCAAAGATCCAGAATTTCAGAACGAACCAGCTCAAATTGTAAATATAAATTCTGATACTGGATGCGTTATGGTGAAAATGTATGGCCATATTGATTACCGAAATTTAAGTCAATTTGGCCTAACCAGCCAAAAAGCTTTAAATCTAAAAATGCCAAATTATTATCGTGCAGATCCTGCACCATTTGAAGAAAGTTTTTTCACCCGTCATTCTGCCAAGATTGAAATCAAACGTATTAAAATTTCAATGGTTCCTGAAGGAGAAACTGATATGATTTATTGGGATGGTAATTATTATTGTGATAAATTTATGTATATTGAGTTTCCGATTAAAAGTATCCTTACTCAGAACTTAGAAATCAAAGAGGAAGAATTTCAGCGATTTTTAGATTCGCGTTTATCGTGGGAGATTACTAATAAAGATTTTATTGATCATATGAATCGAACAGTTGTTATAAAACCTATCAATAATATACCTTTTAGTCAACCAGTTGCAAATATTAGCTTAAATTCAAGTTCAAACGATAATAACAACAATGAGATAGGTAGTTCTTTTTCATTGCAAAACGATTTACTTGTTGATCATTACTCACCTCCTCCAATGCTTCAATCTGTTCCTTCAACTCCTTCAACTCCATCAACACCAGCAAAACCAGTCAAAGAAGCAAAAAAGGAGAAGAAGTCCAAAAGCAAAAGCACGAAGGATCAAACTGAAGAAAAAGAAGTCAAAAAGAAAAAATCAGAAAAAGAGAAAAAAGAGAAAGAAAAGGAGAAAAAGAAAGTTAATACAAAATCATCTCTTTCTTCAACTCATAAAAGTGCCAGCGAATTAACAGTTGGATCTAGTGGAATTATTACCAAAAGAAATCTTCCATGTGTAATCAGAAAAATTGTAAATAGCACCCTTCTTGTTGATACTGTTCAAACCACAATAGCTGGAAATGTAGAAGCCTTCCGTGAACCAGGAAAATATGAAATGGCTCTTATTAATAGAAATAAATATAAATATGAACTTTTAGAAGTTGAGAAAAAAGCCCAAAAGTCAATTCAAACAGATCTTTTAACTCCAGAAGATTCAAAGCGTCCAAAAGTTAAACGAAAAAAGAAAATTCATTCAATTTTGTCAGAATCAGATTCAGATGAATATTCATACGATTATTCCGAAGAAGAAGAAGAGCCCAAAAAAGCAAAGAAAAAGGTTGAATTCAATATTGATAATAATAAAAATCAAACCAAGTCAATTCAAACAGCTCCTCTTACATTCAGAAATTACGATATGGTTGAAATGAATAATGGTGAAATTGGAGTAATTGTTTCTCCTAGGATATCCACAAAATTGAGTGTTCACCTTATTTCAAATAAAGTTTTAGAAAATGTTGATATGAGTGATTTCAAAAAAATTATTCCTGATCAAGGCTTTGTTTTAGATTTAAGTGGACGACAGATACTTTTAAATGATAATGTATTTTATAATAATCAAATTAGAAAAGTCATTAGAATGCATAATCGAAAACTGTTTGTGAGGGATGATAAAGACAGATTTAGCCCATTTTATGAATGGATAGAAGCAAATAAAGCTTTAACGAATTACTTATCAGACGACCTGCTCTTAGAAAGGAAAGATTCTATAATTGGAAAAACTGTTCATAAAATAACAAATGGAATGAATTCACATCCATATAAAATTGAAGCTGTTTCAAAGAAAGGATGCCTGCTGTCGTCTGATGAAAAAGGATTTAAAAACAAGTTTAAGTTTAATGACATAGGAAAATCATGGTCTTTTGATTGATATTAGTATTTATAATGTAAATAAAATTGATTGATAATAAGTCAAGATTACCGTTTTTTATTGAAAAGAGATAGAATTTATAATATTTTGCTTAAATATTAATGATATAATTAATAATCAAACATTATAAAAAAACATAATAAAATACTTTGTACATGAATTCGAAAAATCTTAATGTAAAGGATGATTTCGTTTTTCTTGTTCAATCTCATAATTGGTTATTGCTGCTCTAACATCATCAGCACGAGAGCATTCATCTAAAAGAGGCGGGAGCCAATCGATTAAAGCTTTATCTTGAGGTGAGCCAACCCATTTGGAAATTTTGATAGTATTTTTTGGATTAAAGTGAACAGCTGACGCGCTATCATCAACAAGAATTATATCTTTACATGATCTTTGAAAAATCCGAAGGTCCTTTCTAACATTGCCTGACTTTGCTTCACATAAATCGCGATATAACCGATGATTTGAATCAATAAATGGACAAAGTATATCTAAAACTGGTTCTGCATAATCCTTGTCCGCAAATGTAAATATAAATGTATCAAATTTTTTGCAACACATTTGAAGAAATGCATCAAGACCTGGCCTTTTATATACGTAAAAAGGTGGATCACCTGAAATAAAAAAGGAAATAGATGATGGAGGTAAAGAATCTGATGAATGAATTAATGTTTCGTCTAAATCTAATATAAGTGTTTTTTTCCCTTCGATTGGAGGTGGAGGCTGATACGTATCTGATTCAAGTCCAAAAAATTTTTTTAATCTATCTCCAAAAGAGCCAGGATAATGACGAGTTTGACTTGTAAAATGATGCTCATCTAGAGTTGCTGCTCGAAAATCTTCATAATCTTGGAATTCATTTTGAAAAGCGCACATTTTAAAAAATATTTTCAGAAATTTTGGAAATTCAAATCGTTTTTTTTAAATGCATAGTTATATCCTCTTATTTATTCAATTATCTATTCAAAAATAATCAAGTTTTTGACATACGAGCAAATTCAGTGTTTCTCAAAAAGTTAGTTTATAAAAAATTTTCATAGTTTCGATTTCAATTTTTTTGAAATAAATAAAAAACAAAAATTTTGAAAAACTTTCGTTGATTGAGCTAATTTATGGCATATTTTTGCCATTTGATTTATGATAATGTTTTTTTAAGATTCTAGTTTATGACTGCTTGACTGGAACAGTTTCATGAATAATAACTATTAATGTCTTCATCTGATTCAATTTTTTGAATTAGTTTAATCGTATTATACAGAATTTTTTTGAAAAATGAACAATGAGTTTTTATTCATTGGAATTAGTGTGCAAAATGCTTATTTATTTTGAATTTATATATCACAATGATAACTTCGTTATATTTAATATTTTTTTTAATTAAGTTCATTATCCGAAGTGTAAATAACATAAATATAATATTGATATTTTGAAAAAGTTTTAAGAGATTGAATCCAAATGAGAAATCGAGGACAAAGTAATTCTAAATCGAGTTCTAAATCAGGAACATCAGATTTGATTGCTCGTTTGGGATTCTTTAATGTTAAATCTCAAGATCCATCATCATGCGAGATCGATGAATTTGCCATTGAACAATTTTTTGCAAATTATCAACGTACTGATTTATTTTGTATAATGACAGCTGATCATATTGAACATGGCTTCAATGAAATTGCTAAAGCTTCAGAAACAGAAGAACTCGCACCTTTAAAAAAAATCATAGAACAATTATTTATTTTTTCATTTTGTAACATTATAGTTAATGATGGATCCGAACGTGCAACTATTTTTTTAGAACGTGAATCGCAATATACATCATTTCCAGAAAAATTCATTGATGCACTTAAAAATCTTGATCCAAAAAATATAGATAATTATCCTCAAATTTCCGATTTTATTTTAAATCCATCAGCAATCGATTTTGACCCTGAGTTTTATGATAATTTGAATAATTTTATCAAATCCAATCCTATCCCAGGCTCGATTTATCTTTTAAAACACTTTTTGCATAACGAAATTCAAGTTGAAGCGCCAATCATGCTTTCGAACGTTCGTAACAATCGTCCTATTGAATTAAAATACAGGCCAGAATTTCTCACAATCCCATTTCATGAATCTAATGTTCCACAAATGATCCCAAAATCTCATCCATATTCTGAATATAAATCATCACGCGCTTATACATCAATATCAGGAAATTCAAAGAAGTCGTCTATAAAGCAGCCTCATATTCCTTCATTAACATCGGTTACTGTTCCACAATATGCTCCAATTGCAGCAATAGATCCATTGTCATCATCAATTGCTTTTACGTATAATAACGATATATTTTTTATTTCCAAAGAGTGCAAAGTAAACAAATTAATCTCTCATACGCATTTAGTAACTGCAATATCGTTTTCTACTTGCGGAAAATTTATTCTTAGTGCTGATTGTTGTGGTGATATTCAAGTTCAATCTGTTTCCAATGGAAAAAATTGTTTTTATCAAAGAGTTGTTGATGAAGCAATCACTGCTGTTACTTTTTATGGTAAAATTTTCGCTATTGGTACTATATCAGGGAAAATTTTGATATACGAGACAGATAATGAAAAACCTCTCAGACTATTACTTTTTCATAAATCAGCGATCACTTTCCTCTCAATACATCCTAACTGTGAATATATATCTAGTGTATCACTTGATTCAACGATCAGAATATTTTCAATCACTCAAGCTTCATGTGTTCGCCTTTGGAAATGCCCAACAAAGATTACAATGAGTGTACGGTTTTCTCACGATGGTAAGATGCTCATTGTATCTTGTAGTGAAGGATTTGTTTATATATACGACATTGGATCAACAAAACTTTTTAGATCTATACCTATAGATGCACCATTAATTGATGCAATGTTTTCACCAAATGATCAAATGATAGCAGTCGCTGATAAAACAGGAGGTTTCTCTTTATGGGAAACGACTGACATGCTCTCTGATTCATTAACAGTTTTGAGAATTGATAAATTGAAACCAATAGCAATGTATTATTTAAATTCTGATGAGATTAGAATTATAGGAAACTTAATGCCAAATAAATATTTTGAAGATCTCTATCATTATTAAGAAAAAAATCATCACAATCAATATCAGACTTATAATTATTATCTGTTAAATATTGTATTTAATCACTTATTATTTTTAGATTTATTTATTTCCATTCGATCTAACCATTTTTAAATTTGCAATTAGATACAGCACCAATTTTTTGCAGAAACAAATATACAAATATTATTATTAATTCACTTAAGTTCAAATTGAAAAGTATATTACTATATAATATAATACAATTAAAAATCATATATTTGTAATAGGATTATTTTTATTCATTCTGAATTTATCGTTGAGTCTGGAACATTTTATTCTTCTTTAACAGCACTTGTTTTTAATTCTAAGTATTTTTGTTTTATGGCTTCTAGCTGCGGGGCATATTGATTTATCATCCATTTAGGAAGATTTCCCCGATTGTTCAAATATTTATTGATTTCATTTTTCTTTTTGAAAAGGTAATGAACAACTCTTTTTTCATCAAGATCTAATTTTTTGGAAATACAATTGAAATTAATTTGCTGCTTTGATAAATTGAAAAAAGATTGAAATAAAAAATCAATTAAAATATATTTTTGCTTTTCTGTTAATGGACGAAATGGTTTTACATCATCAGGAGTATTAGTGATGATGCAGTTCTCTATTTTTTTTTGGCATTTGTTTGTTAATTCATTTAAATTCATGATGAAAAAATCTAGTTCGGTTTGAAGAAAGTAAATATTTGAATTTGTCATATTGACGCATTTATTCATCCTCCTCTTAAATAAAAAAAGCATTTGTTCTAGTATTTTTTGATACCAAAATAGAATTCTTATTATTGAGCTTTTTGTTAATAAGCCTTGCTTATTTAAATCGGAAATGAAATCCATATTTAATCTTTGTATTTCTATTTTTTTTTGAAGAAATACTTTTTGTTGTTGCATTTCAAATTCTTTGCTTGTATTTTGACTAGAAGACTTAAATGAGCTTGTGAAGCTTTGAAGCCATTGAGATACGTCAAATATTGATTGTGTCTTTTCAAAAATGTCATAATCGTTTTCGTTCTCGTCTACATCAACAGGTAAAATCAAAGTCATCAATGAAAAATGAATTCTTTGTATATATTTATATTTTCATAAAAAATACAAATTTTGAATGAAAAAGCATCACATTTTTCATTAAAAATTGAATTGATTTGCATCACAAACTTTATTATGAAAGTTAGTAAATGTGTAGCAATTAGATTTAAACAAAAGTCATTAGTTTAGCTAATTGATTAATTTGAAGTGTTTATAATAATAACCTTGAAAAAAATAATCAAAAAAAAATTATCAAATTTGTTTATAAAAATAAAATAAATGGAATGAGTAAAAATGAGAAATATAGGGTTTTGTATTTCAATATAAACAAATAACATGTTTTAACGAACATCATTTCCCCATGAGTTGTAAAAGTAATCGTCAGGGACATTCTTTCCGTATACTTCTTTATTGAGATATCTTTCTCTTCTCTTGAATTCTTCTTCTTGTTGTAAACGAGTCCTATAAAGTTGTTCTTGCTCTTGTTGTTTTCTTCGGAGCCAGGTAGCTTCATTCCTATCACCTTCTGATTTAAGATATTCTTGGTATTCATACCACTGCTGTTCTCTTTCTCTTTCTTCTTGTCTTCTTCGTTCGTTATCTTTCATTTGAGCAGCTTGTTCGTCAATAATCTGTTTTTGATCTTCGATTGTCATTCCTCTATAATCTTGAGGAGCATCTCCACGTCTTGCCATTCTTTCTGAGATTATTCCTGTCCTAACGTTTGAAATCATTTCTGCATTATTCATCTGTTCATCGCGTTCTTTGTCTTCTTTTTCTCTTCTCCGTTTATCAAGGAACATGTTATAATTATCATCTGCAACTTCGCGCCTAATTTGTGATTTTGCATATTCAGTTCTAGCATCAAGATCAGCTAATGTTTTTTGAGTTTCAAGTTCAACAAGCTGATTTTGAAGATCTTCCATTTGAGCTCTCCTTTGTTCAGCTTGTTTTTCCTTCATTTGCTCGTTGTACCAATCTCTCCTTTGCCTTGCTTGTGCTGCTAAACGTTCAGAAATATGCAAATCTTCACCTTGAAATATTTGGCCAGAACTAACGCCAAGTGTAGGATCTTCATCACCAACACGTGCCGGGCGAGAAACCTTTAGTAAATCTGGTCTCCAAATGTCATATTCAAGTGAATTAGAAGGTTGTTGAACTGACATGCGAAAACGATCCCGATCTTCTGCCATTTTACGTCTAGCTTGGCGTTCTTGCTCCATTTTATCCATGATGATATCTTGCTGTGTGAGGACCATATTATCAAATGCATCGTCACGGGCCTTTTCACGGGCTTCACGTTCGCGTTTTTCTTGAATTTGCTGTTGGATTGCATCAATATCAATTCCTATTCGACGTGTACGTGGATCAAGAATTGTAGTTTTACGGGTTTCGTTTCGATCACGCTTAGCGGTAGAACGCATTATATCTCGATCTTCTGGTGACATCCAGCTGCTACGATCCATTGAATTTGTTATATAATGCTATAAAATGAAGAATGTAACGTGAATAACCGACTTTTTTGAGAACAAAAGAGCTCTGAAAATAAGATCGTTAAGGTGTTTTTAAAATAGGTCAAAAAATATTTTAACATCTTTTTTAATTTTTTCAATTAAATTTAATCGTCAGATTTTAAGCTGATTCTGAAAAATATAATAATGCCTAATCTATAAAAATCAAATCAGTAATAAATGAACCTAAATAAAATAATAAAAATAAATATGAGGTGAAATAATTGACCATAATTCACATGAAAAGGCAAAATAGATATGATGAAGAATATGAAACTTTATTAAAGAAAAAAGAAAAACCTATACTGCCTCCTCCTGAAATTCCAAGCAGAGCAAAACGATCAATTGCATTAGCATTTGCTATTATTTTTGTTGGAATTATTTGTATTTACTTATTTGTTGCCACTTTCTTTTCTAATACTTGTATATCAAAAACAGAAGGAAGATGGGCTTACTTTATTTTTGCTATATTAACAATTCCATCAGGATCATATACTTTATTTATAGCATACCAAGTTTATCATCGAAAACCAAATTATAGCTGGCCTATGATTTTTTGATTTTATTTAAGTTTATTTCAAGAAGCTTAAAGACTTTCAAATGCTTTTTCGGAAATAACAATTCAATTATATTATTATTTATTTATATCATATTAACATATAAGATTTGTTAATCTTTTTCTATATTTTGAACTTTAATTTATAATTAAATATTGTATCTATCAACCTTTTTAATAAATCCTATGAATATTTGGATTGAATTTTTAATTAAATCTGCTGAAAAGAACTAATGTAAATGAAAATCAATAAAAAGATAGAAAATTAGAAAAAAATCAGTTTTGATAAAAGGAAAAAAAAAATATTTACAAACATTACTAATTGATAAAATGTGAGATCGTACAACACCACTCACATTAATAAATAAACTATCTTATTCTGATACAAAATACTTCTCAACGTTAAATTCATTTAATTTCTTTTAAGTACTGCAGCCATTCTTTCATTTTCAGTTCTGGCCACTGCTTACTCAGCAAAAATTTTTGATCAAAGTAGTTTTCATTCCAAACAAGTTTATTTTTCAATCGTTGATATTCTGTTTCCAGGTTAAGCTGAAAGTTTGCTTGTATACCATGTTTTCCCATTAACTCAAGATATAATCTCAAAAAGCTTAATTTATCTTCAATAGATGATGTAGTCGAATTAAATATTGCATTGAAAAGGTAATTGCTGGTTTCATTTGGATCGTGTGCTGAGTATTTTTTTGCATATTTTGTAATATAAACGGCACCAGAAATATTATCAGACGATTCATTAAAATCAAGGAGAGCAGCTGCAACTGCTGACGCACCTTCCATATCACCTTTTTCAAGAAGTCTATCTCTTCCTTTTCTCAAAATTTCAGTTGCTCCATCATAAGAATTATCATTATTATTATCATTTGTATCTAAAAGCGAATGTGACCGAATTTGATATGTTGCAGAAGCAATAATCTGCTCAGCATTATTTGATTGTGCCATTTCAGAATAAATTTTAGGAGCATTTTCATTTGGTGAATAAACTTCTTCAAATTCAGCATAAATGATTTTTGCTCCTGGTATAACTTTAAATGGAATTCTTTGGTAAACTTCTCGTACATCTTCGTTCGTTGCAAAATTTAAAGAAATGTTGTCTTCAAGGAAATTAGCATAACGCATCCAAATATTATCTATAAAAGCGCATGGTATTAAAGCACGCTCAAAGGTTAAAACAACGTCGTCAAAGCTTTCTTTTGAATGTGTTTTGTTGAACTGGTCTTCAAGAAAAGACGTATATCGTTCCCAATTACTAATTTGGACTTCATCTGGTGCATTAAAATGAAAAAAATGGCGATTTATATTTTCTTCATACTGGCATCTACTAGAAATTTTGTCGAGAGATGCGTTATAAATCTCCGCTAATATATTAATACAATTTGACCTCTCTTCAGTATCATCAGCTAGCTGTTGTGTTAATCCACTAGCTTGTGATGGTGGTACAATTGTTTCATCAAACAGTAATAAAAGTTCTGAAATTGATTTTTCTTTATTGGCAATAAAAAGCTGAAAATCAGAAAGTGAAACTTTTGGTAAAATGAGCTGCAATTCTGCCCAAAATTGTTTCAACTCGCTGGTTGGACAAGTAATTGATTTTGCTAGGAGCGGAAAAGTGCTTCGGCGGTTTTCATCTTCATAATTTAAAGCAAGACGCCAAAGATTGCCTGAACAATAATGCCTTCCAACTGCATCAAGAGATGCAGTATGTATCTGTCGCATTTTATCTTGCTCTGTTTGTGGTAAATTTGCTTTGAAAAATTTAATGTAGCATAGCCACATGTCAATCGAATAATATAATGTTGTTTTCGATAATGCAGACAAATAAATATTTTGAGTAAGAGATAATTCGCATCTACTCGACCACAAAAAATTTGCAAGTTTATCCCAATAAGCATAGAGCCAAGGAAATGTATGTAGAAATTTTTTGAAATTTGAAACGCAGTCTTCAAATTTGCTACCTGAAATTGATGCAATATTTAAAGAATTAAGTTTTGAAAAATATTGAGCCCATGCTCTAAAATCGTAACAATCTGATGGTGGTTTTAATTCTAAATTTTGCCCGAAGCTCAGCTCTAATTCTTCCATATTATATTAATACTCGCTTTTATCAATTTTATAAAATCATATAACCGATGCAAGAAGGTGAATTATATAAGTGAATTTTGATTTTTTAAAATGAATGAATTGTTGCTATGATATCTTGTTCATGAAGGGAAAAAAAAAACTTTTTGTAACATTTTGACAAAATAATTTTGTTTCGCCATAGTGAAAATTTAGTAAAAAGACCTATTGATTAATATGAACATAAATAAATAAAGCCATTTACTATAAAGGAAAAAAGTATAAAAAACGCATTTAAATTTATTCATGTTCAGTTTCAATAATAAGCCAATATATATATATATAAAACATCAGTTGAAAATATGTAACAATAATAATTTTTTCAAAACAAAAATTTCTGCATACATATAAACGAATCAATCATTTTTGTTCATCTTGCTGTTTTTCATCTTGTTGTTTATCATCTTGTTGTTTTTCAGATTCGAGGATAGAAGATTCTTCTTCCTCCTCTTCTTCAAGGAGGAGATAAGCTGAATAGAGATCATCCATTGATTTAAATAAGTCGCGTTGTAATTTGCTTGCTTCCGTACTTATAACACCACCGTATTCAGCCATTGATTTTTTGTATCTTTTAGTAAATTTGCATTGTTCAAACTTAGTCCAAGCTTCTCGATGTTCTTCGCAGCAGCAAACTCCTTTATCTGAAAGATATTTAACTAGTATAAGAAAATGCCCATTGGTCTTTCTATGTTTGTAATCTTTGTATAATGAAATAATCGCAGATGAAAGATGAAATTTGGTACAAAAACTTTGTAATTCTTCAATAGGAAGTTTACATATTGATGACATAACAACGTCACATACTAAAGTTGGTAGTTCTGATTTTAAAAATTTCATTACTAAGTTTATTGCGCTTTTTGGAAACAATTTTAGAGCCTCTGATGTCGCAGAATTCGAAATAAAAGGTTCAGTGTTGGTATTAATATTAAGGGTTGGTTCAAAATTATTAAAATTAATAATTTCGTTATCGTTTTGGGTTGAAGCTGAATCTTCATTTTTAATGGCATTCTCCAGAATAATTGAAATGCAATTAAAAAGTAAAGATGAAAATAATGGATTTTTTTCATAATTGAAAATTGCCAATTTCAATAATGTTTGAAGCGTATCTGGAGATTCAAAGAGAGATCCAAGATGAGGATCTGTTTTAAGAATATCATGTATAGTAAAAGCAACAAATAATGCCTTGGGATCAATCTTGGTGTATTTTAATGTTTCATCATTAGATTCTTCTCCATGCATAAATATGCAATTCACAAGTTCATCCATCATTTGTGATGAAACCATGAATGGATAAGAAAAATCGCAAACAAGGCGAACGAAAAGTTGTCGAAGGCCCATAATATCAATATTATTCATTAAATAATTTGCCAAGAAAGTGAATTTTGAGCTTAAAATATCTCCACTAGATGCTTTTGCAAGACTCTCGATTAAATATGAATAATTGCCGCATCTATACGGATCTCTAAACCATTCAGATGTTGAAAAATCAATCAGAAGATCAATATATTGCTCATTTGATGATAACTGTTCACCTAACTTTTCAGATTCTGAGGTTAGAACGTTGAGGCATAAAGGTCTAATTTTTTTGAAATCTTTTGTGTTTTCATATGAGTCAGTTAATAGATAATCATGCATTTTTTTAACATTATCATCGCGGATAAGAAAATCGATTAAATATTGATTTTCGTTTCTTAATAAATTATTGAACGTTCGATCAGCTAGAACAGTTTCAAGTTTTGCGTTTGGATCAGAAAGTATTTTGGGAGTTGAATTACGATTCATACTCGCTCCCCAGGCAAACATTTTACTGATTCAAGATTTTGTTAAAATGAAATGATTGATAATTACCCTGTATCAGCTTTAATTCGTACTTTTTTATTTTAAACGGTTTTGAAATTTTAGAAATGGTTTAAATCATTTAAAATGTAATAAATATATTTCAAAAAATATATATTAGATATATTTAATTAAAAATATATATAATTCTTTTTTGTTTTATGAGATAAAAATATCTCAAAATTCTTATACATCCTAAGGTTAAATTGAATTTATTTTGACCTTTGACCTTTTCGGTTATTCTAATCGTTTTCTTTCAATTTGTTTAAAAACAACTCACAATGTCCCTTGAACATTTTCTTAATATGGAAAAAGGCGATATTTTGTTTTCATAAGATGATGAAGAAAGAGATTTATTTTCTTTAGAATATGATCTTTGAACAATAGCAGAAAAAATTGAAAAATATTTATTTCACAGATAATTCCGAATTTTTTCGAACAAATTTATTATTTTAATTCGCTTCTATTATTTTTTGAGAATAGTCTTTATTTAATATAGATTTCAAAGCCATGGAAACAGATTACTGCAAAAGTTATTTCGATTTTTTAAGAAAAAATGTTTTTCACATAATTTTCTAGGATATAAAATGATACAAAAAACAAAGCAAAGAAGTTTTTCAAAACAACAATTCTACTTAATTTTCAATTATTGGCAATGAAAATTATCAAAAAAAAAAGACAATCAGATAAATGCGAGAATTCTGAAAACCTCGAAATTTTATTGTGAAATATTTCGATAGAAATAAAAGAATTAAAACGAATTAGTAAAGTTAAAAAATTACTATCTTCGAAATAAAGATTTTGTTATTTTCTAATTTTTTATTTGATGTTTTTTTTTTTTTTTTTTTCTCCCCCTCTCAATTTCAATTGATAATTTTATAGAATAATAATGTTTATTCGAGAATATAGCAGAACTTTTAAAAGTTCTTTATATTTTTAATTCAATGATTTAAAAACAAGACATTCAATTTTTAAAAATAGAATTCAATTTTTTAAATTAGAATATCTTGAATATACAAGAAAATCTTTTATCAATACTCAAACTTGCTAAAAAATATAGGACATTTTTGATTATGTACTTCTAATATTAATTATGAAAACCAACTATACTAGATATTTTCCAATATTTATTTTTTTTTATAGAATATCTACTTTATCTTATATTTCATGAATAATACAACATCCTGAATGAACAGTTTGCTTTTTTAAAAATGGAAAAACATATATTTATTGAAAGTTTTCACTGAATTTATCCGTTTAAATTGAAAATTTTCAATTTAAACGTATGAAAAAAACGAGGAAAAGGAAAAGTCTGTGAAGTGATTTTGTCCACATCAAGATATAGACAAAAATTAAAAGAACACAAGAAAACATTGATTTTGAACCAGTTTTTAGCGCTCAAAATGATTTAACTAAATAGGAAAAGTTAATTAAATATAATTGTCGAAAATTTTTTTTGTTATTTTTTGCCTTCTAGATAGCCACAACTATTGATATAGGTTTAAAATTTGGTAAAACATTGCTTTTTTAAAGTAGAAGTTCTTTTTTTCTTAATATTTAAATTTTTTTAATAATTGTATTTTATAAAGCTATTTTTATTTCTTGTATTTAATAAATATTATATATTTTATTCCTATTTTTTTCTTTTTTTCTTTTTTCATTTAACTATGTAAATAGATAAAAGCATTTTTTTGAAAAAATTGAATTGACCTTTTAAAAAAATTACGAATTAAAGCTGATACAGGGTAATTGATGATTTCTATAGAAATCGCTTAAACTTTTTATAAAAATATAAAAAATTTTTCAATGAAAAAATTTGAATTACTCATCATCCAAAATATTAATGTATTTCAATGCCAAATTTAGATAAAGGTAATTCTCTTATGCATTTGAAATATTCATTGTTTATGTAAAAAGAAAAGTTATTTGGATCAATTTTTATTTAATAATTATATTATTTATGGCTTCTTCTAAAGTTTTCAAACAATTTAATGATACACGTTCACGAGTACTTTCAAAATTTGATACTGAAAATCCTAATTTTATAACTTCATGTGAAATTGAATCTATAATTTGATTTAGATTTTGGTCTAAATTAATATGAATTTTACAGCTTTGAGTTTTGAATTTATTGATAAGAATGTTTTCAATGTTTTTATTTGATGAATCAAAGAAGATTTTATTTTCAGTTTTATCATTCTTCATTGGAATAATATTAAAAGTAAGACAATCGTTTATAATTCCAACTTTTTGAAATAGATTTGGTAAAAAGTCGTTGATGAAAGGATTTGTTGGGTCATTCTCATCATACAAAATAAATGAAGAGAATCTTTTTTCTTTTCCATTTCTATGTTGTTCTGAATTCAAAAATGAATTAAAAGCCAATATTGATGGGCACAATTGTGAAATGTTGTGGCCAGAGATAATCCTATTTTCGATTTTATTAGAGTTACCTATTAAGATAGAATCGTTTGAATCAACTAAAAATAAGTCAGAATTTCGGATAGAATATGGCGAAATTCCGAGTTCATCAGAAATTATCTTTATAATTGGTCCAGGAAAATCATTAATAAACGGATAACTATCTCTAGATAAACCTAAAAACAAATCAATTAAATCATTCGAATCTGGTGAATTACAATTAAAATTAATTTCTTGATTTGATGGAAAAATTGCTGCTGGAGTTTTAGGATAAACGTTCTGTTCTATTATATTCTTTGTTGTATTTTCTTGAATATTAATATGCCCTGCAACTCTCATTGTTCTTCCACTCCAATAGTTATAATTTAAACATGGTGCCTTAATTCGGCAAAAGTTATAATCTAATGTTGGAACTTGCGAATTTTTTTCGATATGAAAGAGATTTTTCTTCATATTGCCAATAAAAAACATACCTTTTAGGTTTTCTTTGTTATTAAAGGCGATAATATTTTTATTTTTATAAATAATAAAAAATTTTGAAGGTACCGATGACCATTCAAGATCATCTTGCAATTCAGTATAATCGCTCTCAAGCAATTTGTCTTTGAAAATGCTTATTGCATGGTAAATTGTCGGGCATTCATTCAAAGCTTTGATGATATCATTATCTCTAATCATTTAAAAAATTCAAGATTTTGTTTGAAATATTTCAATAGATTTCAAATTTAAATAAACAAATTGCATTTTTAAAAAACACAGCATTTCACTACCACTTACTTTTCTTGAACTCTTCTATAATGTTTAAAAGAGATATTGACTAAAAAAACATTTTATGCAAAATATTCTGTAAATTGCATTTGTTTCTATTTTTTTCAGAAAAAAAATAGATCTAAAATGATCTTACATTGGCTTATTAAGTGATGGGAGCTTAATTTGACTTCCGTTAAGCGAATTATTTGAAGTTGGGGCGGCTCGAGATCGAAGCATGAAATTGCTTTTCTTTCCATCTGTTTTTAATAATCTCGTTGTCGTAGATCTTAATTGAACTTGTGCTCCGTTTTGACTTCTTGATGAAAAATCATTTGCTTGTAAATGCATAAAACCTACATTTACTCTTCCAGTAGCGTTTTTGTGGTAATCGGGACGATAAGAAGTGGGCTTACTCATTTTTAAGGCAGAATAGCTGGCACCTATGCTTTTGTCAGTACTATCGTTATCAGTTTTTGTATTATCATTTGAAGTTTTTTCAATATTTAATACACGTTTATCAGGATCTATCTGAAGGAGATTTCTAATGATTTCTTCGTACGCTGGAGAAATCGGTTTAGAAAACTTGATGTTGCAGGTGTTAATTTGTTGAAGCATTGTAAAAATATTTTTTGAAGACCATGGAAGTGATCTTGTCAGCATAAATGAAAATAAAACTCCTAATGACCACAAATCAGAAAATGAGCCAGTCCTTCCTTGATTGAAAAATTCAGGTGCTAAGAAGCCAATTGTAAAAGCATTTGGTGAGTGAATCATTACATCAATATCTGAAGGTGGCGGGTATAAGTCAGTTACAACAATTGCACTATTTCTAATGATGAAAATATTTGTTGGCTTTATGAAGTTTGGAGATATGTGATGTGAGTGCATATTCAAAAAGCAATTACATATGTTCTTCCAAAACGAAAAAATTTGTTGATCATTGAATATTGGATTTTGATTATTATCATTGCTTGAATTCAAGTTCGCTTCAGCAAAGGCTTCAATAAGTGGTGGCTCTTGAATATAAGGCCTTATTAATAATAAAAAATCTTTTGTATCAATGATTTCGTTGTAACTTAAGACGTATGGATTTCGAACTGATTGTATGTGGTCTAAACGCTCTCTAAATCGCTGTATTTTATCTTCATTTCCAATCTCATCCTTCTTAATCGATTTACACAAAAAAAGTTTTTCTGTATTTGCTTGGACAACTATAGCTGAATGTCCGAGACCGCTTCCAAGAACTTCATCGTGAAAAATGTATTTTGGAGGAAGAGGGAAAAATTCAGTAGCCATTGAATAAAAATAAAAATAAAAATAAAATTTCGTTTTAAACCCGTTTCAATTTGAAAAAGCATTTAAATTTTCTAACGATGGTAATAAACAATGAAAAATCTATCAATAGCAAAATTTTAAATGCAGTTAATTTAATATAAACATTTATTTTATTTTAAAATATTAAAGTCAAATAATGATTAAATATGATGAAAAAAATTAAAATTATGATAATAGTACAAAAGGAAATCAGTTTTAGAATTACATCTATTTTCAAAAGAAGTTCAAAAATTAAAATTAATTTCTCTTTTTAGAATTCAATTATTTATTAATATTTCATATATATTCTTATAAATTTATTATTGTTACTAGTGTAAAATAAAATAAAACGTGAGTTATACATTAATAAACAAAATATTGTAATTTTAAAATGTAAATTACATTGATATTAATATTTTTTTTTTTTTTTTTTTTTTTTTTTTATTAATTTACATTAGACAAATTTATATTGTATTAAATAACTTTAATGAACATGTTGAGGAAAACAGTAAAAATTTTAACTTCTGGTGTGAATTTAATGAATCAATTTCATATTAAATTTTCATATTTATTGATAAGATAAAAATGAAAAGTAAAAATGTGTATAATAATTGTATTTATTTTTAAATTTTTAATCATAAAACAAAGAATAAAGAAGAGGGACGTAAAAAAAAAAATTATTGTGTTACATTATGTCTAATTGGGCAAAGCTTGTCAAGCCTTCTTTCTATTTGCATTAAGTTTTGTTCTGAATTCTTTACTTCATCAGGTTCTAAACCCCAAATATCCATATCACTAAAGATTTTGAATCTTTTGGTAGTACGTCTAACAAATTTATCAAATCTCATGAAATCGCGAACCATTTTAGCAGCTAAAGTTGATTGCTTGTCTCTAAAATCTGCTATCATATTATTAAGACTCTCATCTAGTTCATCAATTTTATTTTTCATTTCATCGAAATTATTCTTCAAAGCTGCAATCGGTTCTTCTGCATTGCTTGATAACGCTTCTGGTCTGCTTCTTATTGTCTTGCCTTCTTTTTTCAAATCTTTAACAATTTTATCTTTTACACCATGAACATCATTTTCAATTTCTTCCTTTACATCATCTTTCAATTGTTGAAATGCTTCAGCTCTAGCGAGGAGTTCTTGCTTTTCTTTTGCCATCTGATCACGTAATTCTTCGGTTTGTTGGCGAAATAAATTATTTTCTTCTTCATGTTTTTTCATTTGTGCTTCCCGATATTCACGAATTGTATCGATTTGAATTTTCTGTTCAGCTATAATTTGTTTAAGATGATCAACTTTTTGCTTGTGTTCTTCATGAAGGTATTTTGCATCATCATGTCTTTGTTTTCTTAAATCGTCTTGAAGGTTTTGAATACAGTTTTGAATTGATTCAACAAGTTTAACACGTTCATTTTCTGATGTATTTCGAGTTGCAGAAACAGCAAGTGTTACAAAATAGTTCATATTTTGGTCATGGACTTCAGGAGTTTCATAGATAAAATTGTCTTGGCCTGGTAAGAGTTTTGAGAAATTAAGTCTTAAAATAAGTGGAATCGCTACATATATATTATGATTAAACATTTTTATAACAAAATCACGATATTTTTCTTGATCGAGCTTATTTTCTGATAGTTCTGAGTTCAATATAACTTGAAACAATGATTCAACATTTAAATCTAATAGTCTATCGTCGTTGAAATATTCATTTAGCCGTTTTCCAACTTGTTTAAAAAGAAAGTTAGATGCTAAATGATCATCTGCTTGTGAAAGAAGTTGACCTAAGTAATCAACATTTGGGAGTTCAATTTCCGTATTTAATCCTCTGGATTTCATAAATTTTAAAACATAATCCTCTAAAGTTTCAATTTGCCATTCATTTGCAAGATATAGTAATTCTGGTGAGATTTCAGGAGAAAGCTTAAATTGTTCTACACGTGTTGCAGCAAGAAAAGTTTCAGCCGCTTTTTCAGAAATCGGACGATCTATAACGGCTGAATATTGAGAATCGTTAACTAAAGCTTTAATTCTTTTAGAAAGCTTGCAAATTGTACGGCAATTAAGTTCCTCATCTTGTCCATTGATAGTAAGCGTGAATATTTGTTGATCAGCAGGTTTCATATTATATTTTTTGAAAAAAAAAAAAGCCGTTTAAAACTTGATTTTAAGCAAAATATACAAGATAATATAAATATATTAATTATTTCAAATAAATATCAAATAATTAATATAATTAATATTTTGTCTATAGTGTTTTGGAATTAATTTTTAAGATACATGTAGTAGGATCTAATGTTTTTTGTATCACTTTTTGT
Source organism: Tritrichomonas musculus (assembly GCA_039105265.1). NCBI lineage: Eukaryota > Parabasalia > Tritrichomonadida > Tritrichomonadidae > Tritrichomonas > Tritrichomonas musculus. The sequence goes on from JAPFFF010000004.1 coordinate 351,157, forward strand.
GGTGGAAATGATCGAAATTTGATCTTTTTTAATTAGTTCTGTATCATTTTTATGGAACAGAACTAATTATTGTATTAAAATTATTGTATTAAAATTATTGTATTAAAATAATTGATTCGCATGTGTTTCTGGTCATATATCAATATCTTTAAAAAGGTTGTTCACTGTAACAGTGAACTTCACTGTTTGTTGTTGACCAAATAGTCAAATTTTTTGAATTTTATTTAAATTGAATCATACAGAAGGAATTCATACTATGAGAAAAAGAAATCAATTCTTTTTGTATATCATATCAGTTTCTAAAATTGCATGATGATGATAACTCTAGATCGAAAATGATTTTAGAAATGTAAAGGAAAAGTGTAGGCTTTTATAAATAAAATTAAGAATACTATATTTTATCTACTATTGGTATCATTTGATTGTTAATATCAAACTTTTTATCTGTATATTTCGTGAATTTTTAAAATTTTGTCTAAAAATTTGATGAATTATAAAAAAAATTTAATTTTGGAATATCTTCATTTATTCTTTATATCAACTTAAAATATACATATTTAATAAATAATAAAATATAAAAATTTTAAATTATCTTATAATATTTCAAGATAATAATTTTATATAAGTATAGAATCTATTAATTTAAGTAAATTCTATTATTCAATTGATTTTCAAAAAGTTGATGATTTTCCATTAGAAAATGGTCCAATATTTAAAAAGTTCGGAATTCTTTTGAAAAAGGCGAAATTTTTTTTTAGCCATTGAAACCGTTTGGCCTTTCATTAGAATGTCTAATCCAGCACCAGAAGCCAAAGTTCAGCCAGTCAAAAAAGGAAATAAAGATGATGTTTATGTTGGCCCAACCAAACGCAAGGATGAAATCGTTCTCGGTGTAGCCCATATTTATGCCACCAAAAATGATACATTTATCCACGTTACTGATTTATCAGGTGCAGAAACACTTTGTAAAGTTACTGGTGGTATGGTCGTTAAAGCAGCACGTGATCAAGCTACTCCATATGCAGCAATGCTTGCAGCTCAGCAAGTTGCAGGAAGACTTAAGAATCTTGGCATTGATGGACTTCACATAAAATTCAGCGGAAAGGGAGGATCACAACGTCGTCTCCCAGCTCAAGGTGCTCAAAGTGCACTTCGTGCACTTGCTCGTTCTGGAGTCAAAATCGGAAGAATTGAAGATGTTACTCCTCTCCCACATGATTCAACACGCCGTAAGGGTGGTCGCCGTGGTCGTCGTCTTTAAAATCTTTTAATTTGCATTTTATCACATATTTTGATTAAAATAAAATACATATAAAATTGTTATATTATTTCATATATTTATTATTATTATTATTTGTTTTTCTCAGCTTATAAAGTAGTTTGTTTTTGTGGCTAGTTCTCTGTTTCTATATTGCATATAAAAATAGGTCAGCAAAAATAACTTCATTCGTCTTTTTCAAATTTTGAATGATACTTAGAAATTTTTTCTTTTTGATTTTTTTCTTTTTTTATTGGTATATTATAGTATATTTAATAAATTCATTATTAACAATAAATTTATATTTTAATAAAATAAAATATTTTCAAGAATGCCATTTATTATATATGATAAAGCGAAATTGTGATAAAATTCTAAATTTAATATATATATTATGAGTGATGAAAGTAATACACAAAATATTGATATATTAAATTTAGTTGAAGAAGAAGATCAGACAAATATCAATGAAGATAAGTCAGATGCAGGATTAAATTCACAAGAAGAAGATAAAAACGTTAATGGTAAAAATTTTTCACAAATTTTTGGATTAAATGTTAACGAAGCTTTAGCAAAAAAATCTTTATCGCCTTCAATGATATTAATTATTTCGATTGAATCGAGTCTTAACCAAGAAGACTATTTTTGGAAACAGAAATCTGTATTAAATGTGATAACACCAGATTTTATTATTGTAAGACTGTCAAAAACAAATAATGTTATTGAAATAATGCAATTTTCTTCTATTTTTATGATTAAATCTGTTCCATCACTTTATGTATTTGGGCCATACTCGCAAGGAGTTTCATATGCATGGCCAGACAGATATCCAACACCACCTGAGTTTATTCAATATGTTCAGCAAAATCTTTTAAATGAAAATCAAGCTTCTTCATCTAATTTTTCTGACCTTATAATTCAACCAGAAAATCAAAATTCATCTGCATCTGCAGATCAATCATCTTATAATTTGCATTCTCTTCCAAATTTAAGCCATCCACAATCAACAAATTTAAATATATCTAATCCAATTCACTCCATATATAACCCCTCTCCAAGTCATCAAGAAACTTTAATATCTAATAGTCATTCATCTCAAAATATGAACACCCGCAGTAATGATATTAATAGTCAAAATGATAATAACAACAATAATTTTAATAATTACCAGTCAACATCAAATACTCTCAAAAAATCTTCCTCAACAAATATACATAAAAAAACTGCTCGTATTTCTATCCAAGTAAATGGTCAGCACACAGTACTTGAATTTCAAAGAGAAGCACATGTTAGTGATGTTGTAAAAGCAATTGAGTCCAAATTTGGTCGTTCATATGAATTATATGTTCCTCATTTAAGAAGATGTATTGGTTTCACCTCTGATGAACTTCAACGTACTATTTCAGCTGCGGATTTAGCACCATCTGCAACAATTATTTTGCGTGGCTCTGGGGATCCAGGATTTTCATCAAATACCATATCAGATGGTGGATATAATAGTATGTATATTAATGACCAAAATGATCAAATAAATGATAATGATTATCATGAGCCTTATGTTCCACCTCCTTCAAATTCCAATAGACAATTCATATCAAATGTTGGAGATGATGCTCAACCATCACTTGAAATTGACGATAATCTACCTGCTCTAGGCCATACTGATACACGGGAAGTTGTCCCTTCTAATAATATTAATAATGATCTTGAAAATATTCATGCGAATCAACGAACAAATGAAGAGCAAGCAAACCAAAATAGGTGTGGATGGAGCCTGATTAAAAAGATCCTATCTGTTGTGAATCCTTTTGGTGACATTGAAGAAGTCGAAGATTTTTTCGAAACCAAAGAATTCAGAACATGATAATATAATTATTTTGCAGATTTTATTTTTTGGTGTATCATTGAAAACCGCCTCGAAAAAATCTCGTGCTCGCTCAAATGATCAATGTATTTTTGAAGTATCACAAAAATTTAATATGTATGTGGAATATCAAACTTTTTTTTGTAAAATATACCATTAGAATTTCAAATCACTAATCTATTTTTTTGGAAATCAAATAAACAAGAATTAAAAAAATAGTAATATGATACCGCTTTTTATAAATATGAATCATTTAAAAAGTTGTAATAATGTTACTCCTTTTTGAATTCCAGCTTAGTTGGTCTTTTTAGATTTGATTGATTGAAACAAATTTTCAAATACCTCTAAATTAATATTGAATATTTAATTCAAATTGTGGTTCGCGTGTCTTTTCATGCCCTGGAAGATATAGAGTTTTCTTTGAAAATAAAGATCGATTTTATCTTAAGTAATCTTCATATGTAACATTTATCATAGGTTTAATAAAATCTTTTTTGTAAAACTGGGAAAATCGTTTTTTTCTACGCCACTTTTTGAGTGGTTAATCTATCCATGAGTAGCTATTCATGGACAGTAAAAAAACCGCCATCTTAAGGTGAAATTTAACTTACTCTGTTAAGAAAATTAACCAAAAAAATCGTAAATTTAAATTTTCTCTTAAAATTATAACTATTTGCTTTTTTTGATATAATTTTTTTTTATTTTTACATAATTTTTCAGGAATATACGCACCAGTGATCACCACAGGGCTGCGCGAAGCCGAATTAGGCTCCTTGAATTGCTGGATGAATCGGGAAGCCATTTGAACTAAATATTTATGTATTATTTAGCAAAAATTGAATAAAAAATGTATAAAAAAGTATTCAAAAAGTTTAAAAGTTTTCAAAAAGTGGCGTAGAAAAATACGATTCCACGTAAACCTGATTTGAAAAAATTGGAGCTATAAATTTTGAAAAATGAAAAATTTTATTCCTTTTCCTCTTTCTACACCATTATTATTAGATTTATTAACGAATGAAAAAAAGATATGGTTTCTATAGATAAACATATGATTAATCCAGGAATAAGAGTGTAAAACATAGATCAATCTGGAAAATTGTTTACATAGGCAGGCTCTGAGATAAAAACAGTATTAGCACGCTATTAATTTTTACATTTACGAGATCGAATTATTTAACCAAATTTCTAATGTTTAATTTTGATTTGACTTTTGCTATTCTTTGAATTATGTTTTCTCTTAATTACATAATTCAAATTTTTTCTCACAATTTATACAAATATTTTTTTACATTTATACAGATTTGAAGCAAGTGTTCATTTAAGTATTGAAATTTTTCTATTAATCCAATTATTTCTTTTGAGCCCAATTTTTCATGATTCATCCTACATTTTAGAGACAAATTGACAAATTTAAAACTTTTTCATAAATAAATATTTTTCATTTGATTAGATTTAAAAATCTTAAATAAAACAAATACAGATGATGGATAATTATCTAAAAAAATTAGTAATGAAATTAGTTTTTTAATTTATTTCAATAATTTCTGAAAGGCATCCACCAAATCGGTTAAAAATTATATATATCATTATATTTATTAGTTTTTTATCTATATAATTAATATATTTTATATTAACTATATATATTATAATCATATACCATAAAAATAAAAGATTATTTATTATATTTTTCACAAAATATTAATATGAAATATTTTATATGAATATAATATAATCAAAGAATCAAAATTTATTTGAAAATTTCTGATAAAAATTAATAGATTGAAATTTTTGTTTTAAATATAGATATAATCATATATATAATCAAATATATTATAAATCATTAATTATATTTATTAAAATACATAATAAATTCTTAAAATAGTGATATATCATATATTAAATCAATAATATCGAAAATGCACGCCCGCATAAAATTCTATGTAAAATTATTTTTCTAATAAAAAAAAAATCAATAGAATTGAATATACAAAGAAATCTTTACAAAAAAATATTTTTATTTGAATATAAAAGTAAATTAATTGAGATGGGACACATCCACAATAAAAAATAAATAATATAAAATAATTAAATATATTATATGCTAACTTTATTTTTTTATGTAAATATAACAATCATTTTTCTATAATAAATATAATTCATAATTTAATTGACATCTCACTCTCAATTTTGAATTAATAGAAAATTAAAAACATTATCCCACACAAAGCAGACACACCATGAATCCTGGGTTTAGCGTTCCCTGCCAAATTTCTTCACAAGGTATGGAATATTTCGATTTTGAAATAGGACAGGATGATCCAATTCTATTTCCTTTTGAAGATATAATTAATTATTCACAACAACCAATAAAGCCTTTTCATGACCTGGGAATTAAAGCCAAGGAAAACTCGGTTGTTCCCAGCCATTCTGTTTCTTATCATCAAATTACAAATAATATGCAAACATCCCAAGCCAAAAAAAATTTTATCATTGATGAAACTTCAGCAGACGCGAATTTTCAGCCAATAGAAAACAACCTAGTTAATAATTCTGATTTTCAGAGTCAAAAACCTTTTCAAAACAAAAAATTTAATCAAACATCATGTATTAATTTGTCACCGCAGCAGGAAATTACTACAAGGCAAAAGTTTTCAAAAGAAGAAGATGAAGTTCTAAAAAATATGGTCAAAATCTATGGAGCCAAAAAATGGTCTCGAATTGCCTCAATGATTCCAGGTAGAACTCCAAGGCAATGTAGAGACAGATATGCAAATTATCTTGCACCAGGAGTAAGTAGTTCTGAATGGACACTTAATGAAGATAAGCTTCTTGCTGAAAAATTTTCTGAATATGGATCTCAATGGACCTTAATAAGCCGATTTTTACATGGAAGAACACCAAATTCTATTAAAAATAGATGGAAATATAATGTTTCAAGAAGGATAAACACTTTATTACCAATATCCAAAACTCAAAACATGAAAAATGATGAAAATAAAGAGTTTTCTTTAAATAGCAACTCATCACACATTTTGAATGAAAATCAAAATGCTGGATGCTCATTTAATATACAAATTGATAAAAATGATAATTATATACCAAACTACAATTATGAAGCAACATCAAAGCAAAGCACATTTTTATTATCAAATCAACAATTTTCTTCACAAAGAATAACTGAAGACAATTTTATGAAATATCAAGATTCAAATAATACAATTAAAAATGAAACAAAAAATCATTTTTGCAATATCAGAAAAGAAAGTAATAACGCCGAGGACAAATCACATTTGAATACAAGTGAAGTTATACAGAAAGAAAAGGAGCATAGTTTTCATGAAAAATCAGATATTCTTATGGAATTTGAAAAACAATATGATGACGAAAATTGGGCCTTTGAATGCTTTGAAGATGAAGATGAATTGTTAAATAATGTTTCTATATAGATGAATTAAAATCAATTGTCAAAGAAACAGTATTTCGCTTTTTTCAAAAGTAATTGTTTCTTATGCAAGTATAGAGTAACGGATTTTTACTAATAAAATGTTAAATGATAATATTTTTTTTAAACATTTTAATTATTCATTCTTTTTTAAAAAAAAGTTTTATATTTTAACCTAATTCACCAAAAGCTCAAATTAATTATGAATCTATTTATTTCCCCAAATCAAAATATATATAGAATATTCTATTGAAAATAAGAAATTTTTTATGAATCATCAAAAGATAAAATTTTCTTTTACGATTTTTTAACTGGATTTCTCACAAGTTATAATATATTATTAATCATATAGTTGAAAGTATCAATGAAAGCTGAATCAATTAATATCTAATATTTCATTTTATAAGATAGTTTCATAATACAGCAATAATACGCATTTCATATTAAAGAAAAAATGGGGAAAAAACTTGCTTTATTTAGCACTTTCGAAGCTTACTGTGAAGATGCTCCATTAAGAAATTCGTAACATCTTGTGTTTCTTGAGCTGATCTAAATATTTTAACACTTGGTAAACTTTCAGGGGCTACAAGAGTTTTCTTATAAGGAGTGAAGTATCCAATTGGCTTTAAAGTTCCTTCTACAAATTTAGGCTTAATTTCGGTATAAGATAAATATTGACTATTAATTGAATGATCCGAGTGATTTACAAGCCATTTTATCAAATGGGCAGCTTCTTGCTTTCCATTTTCATCGCAGGAAATTGCTAAAAGTAAACTAATTTTAACGAGGTTGTCATATAGATTTGGATTTAGATTAACTTTTGAAAATTCAAGATAATAGCGAATGATCATAATTGCTACATTATCTCGATATAAATCATTCATTTTGAAAGATGTAAGTCCATGAGCAAAGAATTCGACAACAAATTGCTTATAACTTAATCCGACTAAATTATTATTCAAAAATTCCGCGAAATCGCTAATTTGAAGCTCTTTATTTTCAAAATCGAATATCTCCTTTGAAACAATTTGTTTCGGGATTGGTCTATCTGCCATTGCAGCTAAAAAGTGGCGATATCCGTCCATTAGGAATGCCAAAATGAAACACCAATTAAAATCACCAACTTGTGAATTATCACTAATGATCAGCTGAGCTATCTCAGACAAACAACGGATGATATCATCGACAGAAGGATCTCCAAAACTAACACTTTCATCGATAAACCGAACAAATAATGACGCTGCATATTCTTCACCACCAAATTTATTCAAAAATCCTGATAATTCTTTTGCGATAGCACCTTTTTCTTCAATTTGAAGAGCTCGGTGAGCAATATCAGCGATGATCTTTATAATATGAATTGAAAGAGTTCTTCGACATTTCAAAGAGAGGAAGAGAATGAAACAAGCTATAATAGAAGTAGCTTCTTTAGCAAATGTTTTTGAATCCAGATCCTCGCTCAACATTCTTTGCTTAACAATATCAATGATTGAATCAACAATATCAGTTCTATTGCTTTGAAATGCGCAAAGTGAGTAAAGCATCAAACTAAAAACATCACGTGTATCAAGTTGATCGATTAATGCCATCAACATTAAGAATGGTTCTACTGTTCTTGGATTATCTGTAATCATAAAAGCATTGGCGAGGACAATCTCAAAGAATTTGCTCTTGAATTTGGAGCTGCTTTGGCATAAAAGCGAAGTGAAAGTTTGAATTGCTGTTTGGTCGTATGGAATAATATGTTTTGATGATGATGTACCAACATATATTTCGTATTGCTGATCGAGAGAAGAAGCTCGCATAACAAGATTGGCTGCTTGAAGTGAAGCCAAGTTTGAAGAGAAAACAGATGGTTTCTTTGCGAATCTGAATAATGCAGTCGTAAGTATTGCATCTAGCAAAGGATGGAAAGGAGTGATTGCGAACTCGTCATTATCGTAATTAATTGAAGCGAAAAACATTAATGGCGCTAGTTTCGGTTTAACGATTTCTTTGAAAACTTCTTGAGATTTGATTGATAAAAGAATTTGTGACATTGCGTTAGAAGCGATGATTGCTTGCGGTGTAACTTTAGTAAAGTCAACTGACGGCTTGGAAACAAATTGGATAAATTCGTCATAATGCTTTGGCGCTTTTTTATCATAAATATTCAAATACTCATAAAGATAATTGATGACTTCGCCTTCACTCATTTCAAAGGCGAAAACGAGAACGTTTATTGCTGCAAAAGTTTCTAAACTCTTCAATGATTTTTGAGATGCAGCAAAATCTACAATAATTTTGGCTGCTTCTTGAACCTCTTCTTTTTTGATGAAAGAGAAATATTTCAGCCAAAAAGTAGAAATACTTTGTGAAATTTCAGCATCGGTGAAATCAGATTGCGCAGTTAATTTGAGTAATAATGGTATTGCTTCCTTAATTGGACATTCGATAACGAAAAGTTTTAAGAAAGATGCAAGTACTAATAATAATTGTTCTTGGAAATCTAGCATCTTCTTAAAGTTTGATGTAAATATTTGAAAAACTTTCATTGCAAGTTTTGAAGAGACATTTTGCGATGCATAATCAACAAAATGCGACGATTGAGTAACATAACCAGCGGTAGAATGCGAAGTGAGGCACATCATCAAATATGTTGGAACTTTCTTTTCAAATATTTTAGATTTGGTAATGAGAATGCACATCAATTTGAGCGCTGCTTGTCGAGGCAGGGCGTTTGTATTCTTTAAATGAAGAAGAACTGTTGCTAAAACGACAGCATTGCCGTTTGGATATTTTTCATCAAAATTGGCGGCTTCTTTCGAATATACATTGGAAATTGCTAAAATAACTTGTGATGCGTAAATACCAAACGATGTAATTGAATTTTTGAAGTAATTTGTAATAAAAACTGGATTTTGAGATAATGCGATTTCGAGAACTTGAACAATTAACTTTTGATTCTGCTCATTTTGCATTCCTTGACTAGAAACAATCTCAAGCCAGGCCATGAAATTATCAATAATTTCTGGATCTGTGAATTTAGAATAAGTAAACACAGTTTCGAGTGTCTTAAGATAAGTTTCAAGATATGAAGGCGGGAATTTGTCTTTTGATTCAAACATTAACATTTGATTTAATCCTTCAAGGAATTGCTGATATGCTTCTTTCTTTGGTTCAAGGATTCTTGAAAAATGAGTCGGCGATTGTGAAACATATAAAATAATGATATTCAAAGCTTTTTGGCATGTAATAAAGTATTGCTGATCTCCAATTGGGGCTGCATTGGCAGCTGCACTATTAGGATCATCATTATTTGTTAAACTGTTTTGACGCCAAGTTGCTGAGATATATCTTTCCATATGCTCTACAAGCTTAGGATTTTTCTCAAGTTGTGTTTTGAATTCTGGATGATTTGCTATTGCTGAATAAATATTTGTATATTGAGACCAAAAGTTGGGTATTGTTAATCCGGAAGAAGCCATCCATGTAGCTAATTCATTGAGGATAGTCACCCAAAGTTCTGGCATAGTTAATTCGATTGAAACTGAGAGTGGTGGATATGTTACAAACTTTTTGTATAAAATAAAGATTTCTTCTAAGAACATCTTCAATTGATGTGATTCTGGACGTGCCAAAGCACCCATAAGTTCGATATAACGCCCTCTATATTGCTTCTCGAATCGACTATAATTATCTCTCCATGTGAGAATAAGACTGTCAAAAATATTCTCAAAAATCTTTGAATTGCTTTGAGTCAATTTTGGTAGTGAACGGACAATATCACCACTTTTTTCATTTATATCTTGAAGAAGATTGCATACGTTATATTTTGGTTTTGGAAGACATATATCGTCAAGCTTTAAGTAGGCATCTTGAAGGAAAAGAGCTTCAATTTCACGAGCTTTCTTTATTATATCGTTATCTTGATAAACAAGAAGGCATAACATTGCTTCATCAAATTTTGTTCTAAATTCAACCCAATCTTGAACTCCGAGAGCAAAATTTCCTGTTTTAACTTCATCCAAATTACTTTCTTTGGATAATGCAAAATTGAACGATTTGACAATTCCATATAAATAATTAAGTTTTTTCATTATTTCCTCTTTTGGAAATGTAACTATCAAATTAGTTAATGTTTTACAATAATTAATGACCGTTAATGGATTTCTCTTTAAAGTGATCAATTTTTCGATGTATGAAATAACTGATTTGTAAGCATTAGACTCTGTTCCTTCTCGATCATTGAGTGATGTATCAAAAATAACTTGTGACATTTGAGCTAAAACAGTATCGTCCGGAGAGTATAAAAGTGGAAATGTGAGAATTGCATATTTGGTTTCCTCAGGATTGGAAGTAGCGCCTAGAAGCATTGATTGAATATATTGGTAAAGTTCATCATTAAATTCGACTAATGTATCAGGAATCCATTTTGAAAGTTCGCCAAGAACACGAACAAATATAATACGACCAGCTTTAGATTCAACAGGATCAGGCTCTTTGAATATGGCTCTACAAAGATCGACAACAGGGAGAAACTTTTTCTTTCCAATTTCAACATATATTTGAACAACAGCTTCAGTTTGATCAGGATTCTTATATTTAGGAAGATGGTATTGAGGCGAAACTTTGAAAAGTGTTGGTGTTAAACCGTTTTCAATAATTGTCTTAAAATCAGCAAATTGGTTTTCATAATATTGGTTACTTAAGCCCGTAATAGCATCTCTAATAATATGAAGCGTTTCAACGTCACCTTTTGTGGAGTTGACACATTTGAAAAGAAGATCAAAAAGTTGCTTTCCATGATCTTGAATGAAAAATTGCGGCCACATAACGGTTGCAACTCTTTGTAAAAATCTGAGACAGAATACTGTGTGCTTTGATTTACTAGACCATTTAACGACTGTATTCCAGATATCATTAATAAGTTTTCCAAATTCAGCGTTTTCCATTGCCTTTTGCTGATTAGAACACAATCTTGTAATAATCGAATCCATTGCTGAAAGAAACTTCATTCTGAGTACTCCTCTCTCGATTTTCTTAACATTTGTTGCAAATAAAGTAATGAACCCTATTGCTGCTTCAGCAAGCTCTGGAGTTTCAAGTGATAATTGAAGATCTTGAACACCATCAATAAGTGATGCGAAGTTTCTAAAATCATCATCTTTTTTACATGCTTTAAATGCATTCCAAAAATATTCACTGATAGCTTTGCAATGCTTTGGTGATGCCGAAAGAGCACATAAAATTTTTCCTGCACTAGCTCTAACAGTATTGGGCAAACTATGATCAACGTATTTAAAAATAACATTAATTAATCCAGTATCAATTTGTCCAATTTGACCATGATCATTATCGACGTTTTCTTTATTTTCAGAAGCTGATACCTCTGTTGCTGACACAAGAAGAGATGATAAATATACAAAGGTTTCGCAATTTAATTGATCAAGAGGAGATAGTTTTTCTTCTTGAATAATTTGATCTGTATGAAGAGCACTTTTTGTTCGAGAAGAAGTATCAATGATTGATGAAAGAATCTGATCAGCATAATTAAATATATTAGCGAAAAGTTTTGGAAATAAAGGATCTGTTTGAAACTGATTAAAAATATTTTCAATGGAGTTGCTCATCATTGTAACTTGCTCAGATGTATTTGTTCTTGAAAGTTGTAGACCTGAGTTCAATGCATTGGCAACTTGTTGTGATTTTGCAGAACGAACAGCTGATGAAATCGAATTATCAAGACTTGTTGGATCTTTGTTAGAAGCAAAACATAATTTTGCTGCAAGTGTAGCTGCCCACTGATCACAGAAATTGTCAATAAAACTTGTCATATCAGTCATTTTTTTAGTAATTAAGATAGATTTTAATTTGTGAAATTTATCAGAAAAAACAGTACAATAATTTGAAAAAGTTACTTGTTACTTTTCTCAAAAATTGAATAATTTATTTATAACTATTGAATTAATATCGAGATTAAAAAACCTATTTATATATTAATATTTAAATTATAAAATTAATTTTTTAATTATTTCAATACTATTTTATTAGATACTTCGTATATATAAGTATAATTATTATATCAATTAAATAAAATTTATTGAATAATTGCTCTTGAATTGCAGCGTAGCTTTTTAAATTAATATTAACATACAAAAATGTTATTGGGTTTTTCTGCATATTTTCTCAAATTAATATTATATCTTATGCAAAAAATGTTTTGAAAAAATAGGATTCAAAAGAAACTATAATATTTTTATTAAGATATAAAAGGAATAAGGTAGTATCATGTTTATTTAATAGAAATTTCATTGTACAGTTAGTTTCATGTCTTTTATGTGGGTAGCCAATTATGATAATAATTATTTATTGTGAAAAATTATTAGCAATAATGAAAAAGAACAAGTGAAGGAAAAGTTAAATAAAATAAAAATTTTTATGACCAATTTTTGAGATTTGTAGAAATCAAATTAATTACTTCATTTGCATCTTCTCTTTCTTCTTCAGGAAGAGATTTGGCGGCCTGAACACCATTTTCATATGCAATTTTTGCAATTTGAACAGCGGCATCTTTATTACCAAGAATTTCATAATGAAATACAGAATAATTTAAAGCTATTCCTGTTCGTAAAGGATGTGCTGGGCCTAAAGAATTCATTGCTGCTTCATATGCTGTAACATAAGCTTGTTGAACTTGTGTGACTTGCATTCTCTTAATTTCTGCAAGATATCTGCAATAGTCTGCTTTCATTTTCAAAAACAGAATTCGAGCTGGTTCACTTGTTGGATTAACGATGAAGGCGTTATCGATACTGCTGATAAATTGATTGAGAAGTCCTGCGAGTTCTTCTTCAATTTTTGATTTAAAGCCTCGAAGGGCGATAACACGGTTAACTTTTCCTTTATTCTCTTCACGCTCTTCAACGACTTCTATGATTCTACGAGCACGACGAAGTTGATCAATACGTCCTTTTGTAACAACACTGACTGTAGCTTCATCTTCTGGCGTTAATTTTATATCGCGGAGTGTAGCGAGCTTTGCGACTTCATTTGCGGCTTTTGTTTCAAGTCCTGCGGTGTGATAAACTCGAGCTAGAAACGAATGTGTGTTCATATAATTAATAACTGCTATCTGACACTTTTGTGAAGATAACGATGAATTATTAAATATAAAATGTTTTAACGAGCATAATAGAATTGAGAATTCTTAATTTATTAATAAATAATACATCTATGATTTATATTGAAAAAATAGAAGAAAGTATCAGTGACCAATCAAAATTTTGAATACGTTATTTGGTTAATTTATATTTTATTCCATTTATTAACCATTAGATTTGATAAACGTTCAAATTAGAATTTCAATTAGATGGAGATTGTAATAATTTAAAAGCACAAAAATAATGATTTTCAAATCAGTTTGACTTTGGATGTCACATGAATTGTTTAAAGCATAATTTTTGGTATTATTTTTATATTTTAACAAAAAAATTGATAATATAAATGTTTTAAATTATTGTAGGCTATAATATTATATTGATTTTACAATACTTTTAATCATTGAAAGCATAATCAATTTTTATTAGGAAGTATGCATAAATATGAATTTGATTTAATTGAGTATTTGGCCAATTCTAAAAGTTGTATTTTTAAATTGTAACTTTATCATAATTATTAAAAAAAATAAATACGAATTAATGATTTCAAATATTTATGAAAGTTAATATAATAAACTAATTGAATTTTTTTTCAATTTTATCATATTTTGAAGTATTTAATCATGATAACAATTTACATTTTATATCTTTAAAATGCAATATGAAAAAATCAAAATTTCCTCATATATTAGCACGTTTAACTTCGGAGTGCGATCTTCATTCAAATTATTTTAATTATAGAAAAAAAATTGATTTCATTGAAATGCTCAGAATTATCTTTTCATTTTTTGATAAAAATTGTTTCAATTTTTTTTTTCAATTAAATTATCGATGTATATATTTGTAATAGAGATTGCATTCAATATCATAACTCTAGCAATTTACAGCAGGCTTGCTTGAAAAAATTTTATAAATTTAATTTTTTATGTAATTTAATTTTTGAAAACATTATTTCTCCAATTTGATATCACTCGACATTGATTCCTTCCGTTTAAAAAATGGCGTATCAGCAATCAAATGCACCATTGTTCTCCTATTCAAATTCAGCATCTAAAACAGGTGTAGGCAATGAACAATCATTGCAGCAATCATATACAATAAGAATTGTGACATGTGGGCAGCCATTAGTAGGAAAAACATCATTGTTAAAAAGATTAACAAAAAAATCATTTAATCCAAATGAGCCATCAACGATTGGATCAGAATACATACATTTTGATTATTCAATCCCAGAAGGGAATCAAAAATTGCATTTGCAAATATGGGATACTGCGGGTGAAGAGAAATATCGATCCCTTGCACCTCTCTACTTTCGAAATTCGAATGGCGCTTTATTAGTTTATGATCAAACTTCAAGAAATACTTTTGACTCATTGAATGATTGGGTAGAAATATATAAAGATTCAAATGGTGATGATGCTTTATTTTTTGTGATTGCAAATAAATCTGACCTAGTTGAAGAAGAAAGCCATACTCGAAAAGTACAATTTAATTTTACTCAAACTGGCAATATAAATGATAACAGAAAAAATTCATTAAATCAGGATTCTTTTTTAGACGAAGCTTTTAATTGGGCGCAAAGTCGAGGATATCCATTTTTTGAAACATCAGCTAAAACAGGAGAAGGTATAGAAAATTTACTTTCTGCCATAGCTAAATCATTTATAGAAAAAATGGAAAATTCACAAAAAAAGCATTTCTGTCGAAATAAATTTATTTCTTTAAATAATGATAAGGATCAAGGAAAATGCTCTTGCTAACAAAGCATGTGACTCTTTATTCTATGAAGATTTGCATTTTTGTTTATAATAAATTAGTTTAGAATGTTCTTGCTTGTTTTTTAAAATTTCATTATAAAAATATTGATTCATATTCTATGAGTTTATTTAAATAATAATTGTGAGTTTATTGAATATTCAATAACGCTTTTTATATAACAATTCTAAAAACAAAAAATTACCACAGTTAAAGTTCGTTGTATGGCTTGTTTTCATTTTCTTTCTTGATTTTCTTGAGTATTGAATGAACTTCTTTCTTAAGTGGAATAAATTTCTTTTTTAGTAACTCTCGTTTTTCTTCAATATCTTTTGAGATAACGGAATCAATATTCTCTCCAATTGCAGAAACCCATTTTTCTGTTTGTTCAACTGTTCTCAGAAGATCATCTTGAAGTGTTGAATTAACTTTTCCGATGCCCAATGATTCATCAAGCAATTTCTTTGCTTTATTGATCGATTTCTTAATCTTTTGAAGCATCAAGCGTCTTTTTGTATGTTCTGTTCCTCTTTGTACTATTTCAGCCGTCTTATTTATAATTTCACTAAGTTTCTTTTGGTATGTTTCAATTGATAATTTTATTTCTTCTGAAATTGATATGTTTTCAAGCCAATCAAGCGCCTCTTTTGTAGTATTTCTAATTATTTCGATTTCTTCCTGAGTTATGTTTTGTGCAACTTTTATAAAGTTTTGAAGTTTAAATATTTCTTCTTCAAATCTGCTGGCAGCAGCTTCTTTATTACGGCGTTGTTCTTGTAAATTTAATAAGTCTGAAATGCGATCGCCTGATTTAATTAGTTCATCTGTTGACACTTCCCATCCAATATTTGAATATATGAAATCTAAATTAACGTTTTGATCTGATACTGATGCCCCTAAAGGAATTGGCATTAGAAAATAATTATGGATAAAGGATAATTCAATATTTGTTGGTTCTGTCAGATTATTTATTGAAAACTGCATGTATGGCGCAAGATTAGAACCATCGGCAATAATAAACTGTTGTCCTGGAGTTACAGATACTTGAACAATTGGGCTTGAATCTTCGCTATCTCCCTGATTAAATATTTTATATATCTTATGCTCAGTTTGCAAAGTAACAGGCTGAGTAAGCATAAATGATTTATTAACAGGTTTAACAATAAATTGTTGGGATCTTTCTGCTCCAATATATCCTGCACCAATTGCAAATACAGAATTGGCATTTAGAGTATGACTTAATTTTGATACGTTAAAAGCACTTTTAGCTTTTTCTTCTACAAATTGAATATGTGAACATCCACCAATCATTTCAACTGTAATCTGAGTATTATTTGGGCTTATGCCTGCCTGCATTAGTGCCTTATTGATAAGATCTCCAAGTGCATTTGCCGTTTCATTTCCAGCTTCGTTTAATTCTTTTCGTGTAATGGTTATGATCTTCTCATCAACTTCATCATCGTCTTCTTCGAATTTCAAATCGACAGATGGGTGATTTGTAAGCATTTCTTTGACCATCGATATATCATCTAGAAAATTGAATCGAGTTTTAAGATTATTCATATTAACGTGATTTGTCTTTGCAATGTTTTCAGCAAGTTTGTAATCAATATTCATTCCTCCTATTGATTCATTGCATTGAACTGCAAGTTGGGTAATATTTGTCGTTCCTGTGGAATTATCAAAGTTAAAGATTGATACTCTTGTGCCTTTGGCGCCAACGTCAACAAAAGCAACAATTTTATCTTTTTCACCTTTGTATCTTTCAAGACCATAAACATATGCTGGCGCAGTCGTTGAATCTATGAATTGAACTACTTCAAGTTTTAATATTGATAAAGCTGCATAGAGAAAGCTCTTTTCACGCGGACTCATTTTTGGTGGAATTGAAACAACTATTTGAACAGTGTCGTTAATTTTTTCTGCTTTTAATATTGATTGAACGAATGATTTTAGAGAAAGTGCAGCAATTTCATAGCCACGCAAGTTATAGTATGTGTTATCATTTAAAACTGGAAGACCTCTTAAGCATAGTCTGGGGAATCGAAGACATTGCTCACGTGCAACATCACCAAATGCCCATTCAAATTCATTTGATGTCGATTGATTCCATGTATTAACAGAATCGTAATTTGAAGAACGCGTCCTGTTCCAAAATGCGAAGTAATTAGGTGTCAACCTTTTGGAATTCGAGTTTATAGCGAAATGAAGTGGTTTATCTTTTGAAAGTATTGATGCCTTTAAATAATTATATCCAAAATCAATGCCCATTATTGAAGATGAGCAGAGTGTAATGAATGTAAAAAGCATTATTTGATGTGATATACAATAATTATTTGGCCGAACAATAATCAATTGAAAATTATTTGGCCGGCCAGTAAGCTAAATTGCTATGAAAATGCAATTGTTGTAAATATTTCTTTATTGCTTTCAAATAATCTCATTTTCAATAACTTTAGTTGATAAGATTTTGAAATAAAAGATTTATGTGAATTGAAAATTCTGACCAAATATTCTCACAAATTTACTAATAACACATCAACAAATTGCTTCTAATTTTCTCTGAAATCTTGGTGAAAAACTTTTAATTCTTCGGCTGATCGACCAAACTCTTGTGAACGATCATCAGAATCAAATGTTGGTGTTACAACAGTTAATGGCTTAATTTTCTGATTTGCAATTAAATTATCTAATATATTGGTTAAATAACTGCTTGAATTCAAAAAGAAACCTTCTGACGTCATTGCCCACCCATACATCAAATAAAGGATATTGTAACGTTTTTAAGGATGATCATTATACCCATAAGGAAGAATCACTTGTTTCTCAATGTATGATCATGGCTTTGATGTTCAATATCTTAAAGTTGATGATGAGAGAATAAAATCTGTGGTTTTATATCTGCTTGCATCATAAGCAAATAAATAAAATCTCAAATTTTTTATTCAAAATTTCAGAATAAATAGGGGGTGTAACGATAGAAAATTTTCAATAAATTGAGATAAAAAATCAAATATCTATAGGATTTCCTTGAAAAGCATATCGTTAAAATGCGCACTAAAAACCATAAATAAAAAATAAATTCAACTGATCAAAAGTCTACCAGAAGAAAGGTATGGAAACTCTTTTCCCTCTTACAGATTTAATTTTAATTGATATATTATTTTAATTATATAGTATATATGATAAAAACATAATAATAATAATAAATTTATTGAATAAATATTAAGATATAAATAAATATTTTATTGAAAGGTTTATATCAATTTTATTTAAATATTTCATATCATATGTAATATAAAAAATTTTTAAAAATTGTATTTTATATATATATATATATATATAATTAAACAGTTAAATTAATATTTTTTTAGATATTTTAGTTATTAGTAATTAGAAAATTTAGTAATTCAAAGCATTTAAATTATTCTTCAGCTTCCTCTTCTTCGTTTAAAAGAGTATCTATTTGGTTGATTTCATATCTTAATTGAAATTCGTCATCTTCATCTGCATCAGGATCATCACCTTCATTTATTGCTGTTGAAGATTGTGACTCTTTAAAGTTGGTAATTTCACGAGAGATAATTCTTCTTCCAAAATGAAAATGTTTACCTGCGCATTTTAAACGGAGGGAACCTTTACTAATAGTTTCCAGAAATGAATTAAGCAGTATAATAAAAATGTCCGCATCTCCATTATCTTCGCAATAAGATGACAATTGAAACAATTATTCTATGATATCCTTTGGAGTATATTCAAATGGAATATCAAGAACGTGTTTTTGTGGATCAAAATGAATTCCTCCAACAGAAAATCTTGTTTTTTTTTTACTGGAATTAAGTCCATTTTTCGATTGAATATCCATTACAATATTGCTTCTCACAAAGGAATTAATTGTATTATCTAGAGTATCAACACCTTTGGTCATTCCGCGAAGCAAGCCATGATAATGTTCTTGTAACATCGTTCCGAATTCAGCAAATTTGAATATACCGTTGGAATCTTTAAATTCTTTCCAAATCAAAGCAATAGTCGAAAAAGCTCTTTTGATAGCAATTTGTGGCATAATTTCCATTTTCTTTTTTGTTTCAAGTTGTATTTGATAAAACTTTCTGAAGCCATATAATGCACATTCCAATAAAAATAATCTCAACTTTTTTCCAGCTAAACTATTGTTAGTTGCTTCATTCAAGCATATTATTGGAATTAAATAAAATGCAAAGTCATAATTTCCACATTTCAAAACGCCCAAAAATACTTGAAAATTGAAAATTTCGACAGGAAAAGTATCCTGTAATTTTGATAACGATGATGTATCCATAATTGCAGCATTTTGAAACAAAACAGTTTCTAGACATTCAACAAATACTTCCATTTCATTAAGTTCTAATGATCCTATAATTATTTGGGGTCTTCGATTTTTCAGGAAATGTATCATATCTGTTAATATTAACCATTTTTTCTGTTTAAGCATATCAATTTTTAATTGATCTATGAATTCAGATAATCCTTCTATTCCATTATCATTAAAATATCTGAATATTATTTCAAATTCATCTTCAAATTCACCATTATAACCATTATCACCATCTACAGCCTTATATTGCAAATCAACAAATGGATGATCTATGAATGTTTGAACAATTTTTTCATTAATTATCTCAAGAATATCTTTCCCAACTTTTCCATTTTGGTGTGTTAAAGCTTTATCCGGAAACGGTTTTTCAGATATATTTGTTGGTATTAATAACATGAGAAATATGTTCTTGATTAAATCATTAACTTTTCGAAAAAGAGCAATTTCAATTGGATCGATGCTTAAAACTGCTTTAACTTTTTCACCTTCTTGTATTTTATCGGCCAATCGCAATCAAATCACTTCACTCATGTTTCCATCATTAACAATTTCATTTTTTAATATATTTATTTCTTTTTCACGTCGATTTTTCAAAGTTTTAACACACGGAGCAGGAAGAAAATAGCGATAATCGTCATATGGATTTGGTCCATATTTAAGGGAGGACTACCAAATTTTTTTCCAAAATTTTCTTTCAATTTTTTCTAAAAACAATATTTTTTGTTATGATGAACTTTCAGAAAATGGAATCGAATTCTTCGAGAAGGCAACGGAAATAAGAAATTGTTACCCGCTAAAAAATATCGGATTCGCTTACGAAAAGAGAATCGGTGTACCTCAGAATTATTCAAATTCGATTGAATTCTCTATAAAAGCAGCTGATATGGGAAACGCTGAATCTTTCTATAATTTGGGACACATGTACGAGGGAGGTTTCGGCGTTGTAAAAAACTTGCCAAAAACTATTTAGATGCTAGAAAATGAATCAAAATATGGACTAGAAATGGCCAAAAAAAGCTCAGTACTTTATAATAATCGAATTTTATCTTGATACCCAAATTATAAATATGTAAATACTTGAATATTATAATTATAATTCAAATATTTAGCAAATGAAAACAAATTTCGATTTCCTGATTGAAGAACTTTTTATCATAATCCAAATAAACGATTATTTATTTAAATGCTTAAATAAACATATTGATTACTATTTTTATTATTTTTACATTTATTTTTCAATTTTTTCTTAGTGATCATTCAAAAAAATGGTAGTCTGTATCACAATTTTTTTCATTTTTGCAATTCGGTTTTTTCATATGATAAAAATAATAAAACGCGATTTTTTTTGGCTAAATCATTATATCCACACATAGAAATTTAGAATATCGAATTGCTGTTTAATTTCATAGAACTTATTATATAAATTTGAAGCATTAAAAAAATCAAAAATTTTTCAATTTTCAAAATTTTTTGATTAATCTCTTTTTTTTCCATGAATATTTGAAAATTTTTAAAAATCGATGCTCATTCTTTTTTTTCATATAAAAATTTATATATTCGATAAATTAAGACTCATATTATTTCAACAACCATCACACATAAATAAGAAGAAGTTTCTATAGAAATACTGAATGAATTTCGTGATTTGTGCACCATGGGTATTCAAGTAAAATAAGAAAACAAACAATCTCCATATAATTTAAAATGGTTTATTGAAGAATGAGCTTGATTTTTTTGGATTTATAAATTCTATTTTATTTTATTCATGTTTTTTTAATCTAACAAAATTGACCTTTTAAAAATTTTGATGAAAAACTATAATAAAAACATTTTTAATTTTCCCTTTTTAAAAAATTAATATTAAATTAAATATATATTTATTTTTATATAATGAATAAATGAAAAATTAAATAGATTCAAAGATATAAATATTTTCAAAATCATATTTTTACCTTATTTTTGAATGAAAAAAAATAACGATAGCCCTCCCTTAAATGCTTTCCTAAGAATATTTATGTGTATATATAGACCATATAAAGGTAGAAAAAAAGATGGATTTTATATAATATTGCAATATGATATAATATACGATGACTCAAATCTAATTTCTGAATAGAATGATAAAATTGACGTACAATATAAAAATAAATTTATTTATTTTTTTGAGAGAACATTTTACAAATTGATAAGTTTATTTTTTTACATAATTGAAATTGAAAAAAACAAAATATCTTTACCAATATAAAATAAAAAAAATTAAATATAGAATATATATTTTTTTCTTTACTTATTTTATAAATTTAAATTTCATTTGGTTGAGAAAAGTAATGCTTATTTTTGATCATATTAAATCTGCATAAAAGTTGTGATCCTGATGTATAACTTTCATTTTTTTCAGAATAATTGGTTGATAAATATGGTTTAATGTTTAAAACTTTTAAAATTTGAATAGTTTCAGGTATATTTTTTTCTGAAAAAGTGCTAATTTCATTTACCACAAATTTCCTTATATAAAAGCATTCATTTATTATTTTTTTATCATCTATATCAATATTGTCATCATCATTGTAAGTAGGAACTCCTGCTATATTATTTTCTTTGTAATTTGGAATTTTCACTATGTTATTTTGAAAAAAAATTTTCTTTTTAATTATTTTCCTAGCAACTATGCTCAAAAATAAATCGGCATCAAGTGAATCATTAAGATCAGATCTTACATTCCCAAAAAAATTTTCTTCGCATTTAGTAGATATTCTTTCAGTACCAACATTTTCGGAACTATTTTTTATGGAATCTCCTAAGCAAACTATAGAGTTCAAGTATCTTATAAGATCAATTTTTCTATAAAAAGATAATTTTAATGTATTTTTTGTTTTTTTTGAAGAAAAACGATCATTTGGATCTGAATTTGGGAAATTGTGAAGTTCAAATTGAAAAATTGAGAAGGCAATATTCAAAAGATTCAATCGGTCTTGTCGTCCAATAAAAAGAACTTTATCTGCTAAATACCAAAATGTGAATGGTAACAAATAATAAGCAAAAGATATAGTTTCTTTTTGTTTAAGTGATTCAATGAGAACTTTTGGTGAAAAAAATTCTAATGCATATTTATCTTTAAATCCACTTTGTATACTTTCATCAGTAAATGCTTTACTTTTTCCTACAGTTAATCCTAAATATAATCTTACAACATGTTTATCAACACTCTGTGATTTTTTATTTAAATATAATTTGCATCTAAAAAAACGTTTTTTTTGGCTTTTTAAAGCGTGAAAAAAATCTGTAGAAAATGATAATTCTGGCATATTTTTAATTGAATCATACATACTCTGAATTTCTGGGTTATATTTTTTATTTATAATAGATGTGTGCCATGGATTAGTGGGAGTGTCTGCATCAGTACATATATATTTAATTACAAAACCGTTATTTTTAGCAATTTCTCTAATTTTTTTTGAATTTTCTAATGTTTTTTTACTCATCCGACCGTTTAAGTCAAATTCAATATAAATTGGAACATTTGGATAAAAATTATTTATTGGTTGAAGGTAATATAAGCATAAATAATTATTTTTTTTATGATTATTGAAAAACATTGGATTTCTTATTCCAATAGTTTGGTCAATTGCTAATGAACAGTTGATTAATGATTCAAAATTCTGAAAAAAAGTATTTTTAAATTCATTAAAAATAAAATCCGTTTTTTCAATTGAAGTAAGTGATATTTTATAATCTCCTAAATATTGACGTGAAAAATAATATAAAGTTGTGATAGAAGGTACAGGTATAATCTTTTGTAGTGCTTTATATGAACTTGTATTAGTAAAGTACAATCCAAGACAAATGGTCTTATAAAAATCTGAATATCTTCTTCCATAAACTGAAACTTTTGCATTTTCTATTAATTCTTGTATGAATAAATCAAAAGAATCATTGTTATTTTTTCTAAATAACAAATATTCAGTTGTATCATACCATATTTCACTTTTTTTATTTGATTCTGATTCAATTGTAAATTCATTAATAGCTTCTTGATTTTTTTTATTTAAGTCATCTATTTTAGCTTTTAATTTATTAATTTCTTGAATTAGTCTAATATATTTAAAATAATAGGAATTTTTTTTAGAAACATCCTCTTTTAGCTTGTTGTTGTACTCTTTAATTTGTTCAATTTCTTCTAATAATTTTTTGTTTTCTATTTTCAAATTTTGAAGAACTTTTTGATATTTATCTTCCATTTTGAGATAATTATTTTCCAACGTAGTGATTTTTTCAAGTAATTGTGTAATTTGAATAGATTGCTGTTGGTTTAGTTCCCAAATATGATTATATGAAAGTTGATTCATGATTTAGATTAAGAAAAACGCCTATAAAAAATTGAATTAGTTTTTTTATGAAATATTTGAATGATCAGAAAATTGTGTTAAGTTTTATGAAATAATTGTATATCTCAGAATATCGAGTTCTTTTTTATGAAATAATTGAGAGTGTGTAAAATATAAACAATTGAAAAATTATGAGTAAAATAACATTTCTGATGTGAAAAAATAAGTAAAGTATTCAAAGATAAGATCTATCTAGAATAAAATTCCCATCGTCGGAATTTTGGATTTTATAAAATAATTCTTCTTAAAATTGCAAAATATTATCAATATTTCAAGTTTTAACTCAAACTAGCCAGATTTTTTGAATCAAAATTCATGGAATCATCTATGGATTCAAAAAGATGTGAGATATTCTAAATATATTTTTTAAAAATGTTATTACTTTTAATGTATATTTTACAAATAAAAATAAACATTCATAGTAAAATTTTTGCAAAATTTGTATTTTTGTTGTCATTTTTTGAATACATAAAAATTGAATGTACACCTTAATAGGGTCTGTATATATATAAAAAGCGTTTAGGTCCAAAAATAAAAAATTATTGATATTAATTTCATTCAGGCATATCAAAATTATTTATGCTCAATTATGCATATAAATGTATGCCTATGCTTGTAAACTTGCAATGGATGAATGTAAGTCTTACCATGATGTGAAAAATAAAGATCTCAAAAAGTGAATAACAATGATAAAAATAATTCAAAATATTAAAAAAACTTTTTAACAAAAATGGAATACGCATGCATATGATTTACATATAAAATGAGGCAAATAACAAAAAAAATATTTTGAATTCATAAATACCTTCCTTTCAGAAAATTGATTAGTATTAAATTTTCTAATCAGAAAAAATTAAATAAATCAATTCAAGTATTGAATTTTATATCACTTCACAAAATCTCAATTATGAAAAAATAAATAATTAAATTCAGATAAGCAATTTCTTCAAATATCCATGTTTAATAAAGCACATACAATAAAATAAAATACACACATTCATAAATATGAAACTGTATTGGTACTTTCGCTCTTACTTTCCAAAAAAAAATCTTAATCAGAAAGCAATAATTCACCCAATGAAGTTATTATAAGTCCTAAATATTCTTTTCCTGCTATGTCCATCATTCCCAACAAACAGCATTGAATCCCTCGATGCAATATTTGCCACTTCTCCAAACATCGCAACAGAATTCAATTCATGGTTATAACATAAAGAAGTCGCTTCGTAATCATCAGTTGGCACACCAAGTATAGGTTTCGCAAAGTCTTTTCTTATATCAACGACTCCAATTTGATTATGAAGTCCAAACATCAAATATTGATCATCACCTCCAACATTTAAAAATGGGCATGTAGATGGCATTTGTTGAGCTGGTGGGCTATTCCTGTTCGACAATGCTGAATTTTCTATTGGTAATTGAGCGTTTGAAGAAGTTGGCCCAGAATTTGAAACAAATGACAACGAAGTTGTGATTTGGAAAAGAGGAACCCTATCTCGAATATCCCAAACCCGAACAGTATTGTCATCTGCTCTTGAAGCAAACAAATTAGTTTCGAAATTTTCACCAGATGGGAATAAAGGATGAACACCCAAGGTAGGCCCACAGTGTCCTACAAACGATCTAATTTCATCGCCATTTTTATTAACTAAAGTTACTGTTCCATTTAATGGAACGCCACATACAATTTTATCATTTGACAAAGTAGCTATACATGAAATTCCTGAAAATCCGGTTTTCACTGTTTGAACCTCGTGATTATTTGTTTCATCAACAAACAAAAGATTTGATGAAGAAGAAAAGCAAGCAACAACGCCATAACCATTTAAAATACCACTATTTCCTATCAGCGATAAAAATCTACTCCCACTACTTTGAGGAATATCAATTCTAGCTGATTGGGTGCAATTGTCATTAGCATTGTTCCTTTGATTGTTCCAAAGTGAAGAATGGATAATTTCGTGATTAGTAAGAATCCATGCAGAATCACAATCTACAACCATCGACTCAACAACTGACTGGCAATCAACCATAATTGTTTTCCATGAGTCATGCATTGTATCTACAGCGTAATCGCTATCATCAAAGTTTTTATTACAATTTAATCTACTTGTAAAGCAAATTGCTCGCTGATTTTGGTTACTATTAAAATCGATATGTTTATAAACATATGCTGCTGTTTCAAGACCTCTACTCAAAGCTGTGCATTCAAAGTATGGAATATGAGTACTTTTAAAACCTCTCGACTGCAAAATATTATTAGGCGTAATTTGATCAATAAAGCCACCATCTGTAATGTTTCCAGGACCATTAATCAAATTGTTATTATTACTCGCCAATACAATTTTATTATTGATATTATTATTATCTTGATGATTAGTTGATTCATTCGATTGTGTAGCCATTGAAGCGTCAATTGATGATGATGTTGAAGGTGCAAAAGAAGGTGATGATGAATCAGGCGATTCGTTTTTAATTTCATTATTTTCGCTATTTTTTCCAAAAATTTCAAAATTTGACAAACTTTCATCTCTTCCAGCATTAAATATAGAATTATCTTGCATTTGTGACGGTGCTCCAGCTGAAGGCTCGTTTATTAGGTTCATCGATGTTGAAGGCGAAAAAGTATTTAATGAGAAATTAGAATCAGAACGACCAAAAGCGCTCAAACTTCCAATACTTCCCATATCATTGTACATGAAGCCTCCATATCCATCATTATCGTCATTCATATTTGAAGTTGATAAAAGAGAAAATGAAAGTGATGAAAGCGATGCAGGCATGTCTCGTAATGGATCATTAACCGGAAATCGAGTAAATTTGAATGATGGATCAATTATTTGGGGTGAAAGAAAACCATATTGAGTCCTATAATCACGGCACATCTTCTCAAATTCATCAATCTTCATCTTAAGTAATGAATATGGATTATTTGGTTCCTCTGGTGTCTCTCTTATCTCTTTTAATAGGGATGTTATTTGCTTGCACATTCGTTCGCGTGTTTGTGGGCCTGCATCAAGTGAACTTCCTCTGTCAAAATTATTTGGCCAGTAAGATATATTTGTTGGAGTTGGTATTTTTGATGAATTGGCGGGCGATAAATTAATTGGTGGCATAACGGTAACTTTCTTGTTCGAACTAGATTTATTAGATGGTTGGGGATTATTATTATTATATGATGATGATTCAGAATATAGAGTTCCATCGATTTGAGGAGTCGGAATTCTCTGGAAACGAGCTGGTGGTATAGATGATGTTGAATTAGATACTATTGATTTATTTGAATTTGGCAATGTTTGCTGAATTTGGGGTTGCGGAATTTTTGGTGGCATTTTTACTTCAAACGGTTGCGTCATTGCTGGTGATTGCATTTGGGGTGGTGCAACCTGTGGTACAGATTTGACAGTATTAATCTGTGATACAGATTTTACTGTATTAATCTGTGGTACAATAAGTTGTTGCTTTGGCTTCGGTGGCGGTAATTGATTTTGCTCTTGTTTTACTTTTTGAGGTTGTTGCTGATCTTTGAGTAGAATGGAAGCAGGAATCAAATTTTGTATCGTTGGTGCAATAGCACCAAGAGTTTGTTGAAACACTTTGCCTTGCATTTGTATTGAGCGGTTGTCACCTTTTTCGCTCATTTGAGTAAAGTTTGGGTATTGAATTCCTGGAATTGATGTTGGTTGGGGTTGGTTTGGGAGTGGCGCTTGTGGCATTTGGAGGTATGATACGCTGCTTAAAATAGTATTTGCGTTTTTTTGCGATAATGGGTCGAAATTTTGGTTGGCATTCATTTTAATATTATTATTATAATTAGGAACATTGGCGGGAATGTTGTTCGCGTTTTCTGTACTTGGATTTTGAGTGTTGAAATATGAGTGCTTGTTGTTGTTAAACCAAAGCCTGACAGCTCGATGAGACCAATGAGGAGAAAAGCATCTTAAAAACTGAGATACTTCTTTTGTGATTTTGTTACGGTTCTGAGACCTCTCAGGTAAGGAAAAATAGCGTTGGAGACCTTGAATCAATATTTGTTGCTCCGCTGCGTTTGCGTAGTATCGAGCATTTGATATATCATTGTTGGTTTTCATTCTTCTATTTTTATAAAAAAAATAGAAATTTTTTCAGAAACTATTTGGTCATATCAATAAAAAAAATTTTTTGTAAACTTTTTAAAACATTGATATTTTTTTCTTCTTTTTAAATATTTCCGACAATTTCCTATGCAATCAAATAAATGAGTGCATTTATTTCCTCCAAAATAATATGATGTCAATCTCAACAATCAAAATGGCAAAGGATGAATATTTGAATGTGGTCAACAGACTATTTTCACTTTTTAAAAATACAAAGATTGATTTGATGCAATTTCTCATATTCATTTGATGATTCCAGCTAATATAATGAAGTCTGTTTCATTTAAATGATTGATTCTAAAATAATAAAATAGCCCTTCTGCGGTTTTGTAAAATACGGCTATTTGGTCGCTCATTGAATAGTTTATTATACAAAACTTCTACGAGGCACGGTAAAAGTGCAACTTTTTGAATACTTTACATAAAAAAATCTTCAAGTACGGCATACAAAGAATTTGACCTGTTATTTGAATATGATGTCTTCTTAGTTTTTTACTTATTATATTAACTTTTTGTTCATCTCTAACTAGCATTGAGATACTTTGGAAAAGACGAAACTTCTTTTTGTGAGCCAGCTTTTTAAAGTGAGTCGTGGGGTGCGAACCCTTGGAGTAGCGGTTGGCTGAGTAACGCTGGGCTTGTATTATACTATTATATTTGAGCTTCATTGTCTAAAAATCGCAGTATACAAAGAAGTTATTATCCAATTTGTAGTAAACTGTGTAAAGATAGTCAAAAAAAAAAAAAAAAAAAAAAAAGATTTTATAAGAAACCAGTTTATAAAATAGAAAATGATGAATTTATTTTTTTTCCAACTCGGGAGCTGGAATCCAAGTATAATTAAAATGTTCAAAAATATCAAAGTGTTCTTGTTGTGAAACAAAGTGAGGTTCAGTTGAGTTATTTTCTTCTGATGAATTTTGTGGAAGAATAGGAGGAATATATTGAAGTTCTTCGCTACGATTGGTATTTGGCAATTGTATTTTAACTTTGCTTTTTATATATAACCTTGAAATTGTTTGATCAGATTCCTCTTCTGAACTCTCGATAGAAATCGGTTCATTAAAAGTAGTATTTGGTGGTTGATTGATGATATCAATTGCTTTTTGATCTAGCCAATTTTCTGCCATTTGAGTTTAGCTATTTTAAAACAAAATTTTTTTTTTAAAAAAAAAAAAAAAATATTTTTTTATTTTGCATTTATATTTTCCCAAATAATAATTTCTTCTCCTATCAATTATGTTTAATGAAATAAACAGAAAAAGAAAAAAGAATGGAATAAATGCTGTTTAATTACAGTCTAATTCTATTTTTGTGCATCAGTACCTATTAACCTAGAATCAAAAACGATAAGAGACCCAAAGGTGAAATTTCATTCAATTTTGACCCGAGGTGTCTTATCGTTTTTGATTCAAGTGTATGTTTTTAATTAAATAGTTCATACAATAATATGTTTTTTATAATAGTATGTAAATCGAAGATTGTATGAACAAAATGTTTTAGTCATATCTTATAGTATAAGTTTTTCGCTCCTATAAGATTCCTGATATAATTCTCTGCATCGGCCTCAGCAATTGTTACGTAAGGCAATGTTGGGCTGAACAGGTCTCTTAATGCTCTCCAGCTACGGGCATTTTCTTCACCATCTTTAGTGACATAAACGAGCAAGTGATGTGTGTATAAAAGAGATATCTTAATGATTTCCTGTAGGGTAATTACTGTCTTACCCATATTCTGTTTACCTACGATGACATTAACGGAATTGTATTTAATATTTACCGAGGGATGGATAGGAGCAATGAATGCACCTAACATTTCTTCTTGATGGTCCTTTAGTGTATTCGCTATGATGTTATTTATTTCGTTCAGATTATTTCTGCTATCGAAGTCATCCATAGACACAAGCCCTTGCATTGCCTTATCTATATAGTCGTTTATGTATTGTCTGTATTGATTTATACCGCCCATCCTTTTATGTTCTTTATTGATTTCTGGTCGGTGCAATACTGGATTTCATTTCTTTTTCTTGGTGTTATCAGTTAAATATCCTTCGGAGCGTACACTATTGTTATCATTATCTGAATCAAAGTCGTATTCACCAAATGCTTTATTACTGTATATATCATCACTAGAGGCGTAATCGTTATCATTCTTTTTTACCCTGATATAAAAATAAATATTGCTTTATTTTTACTGTGGTGGTGCTGCTGGTTGATTACCTGGTAGTCTCTCTTCTGGCATACCTGCTGCTCTTCTGAATGCATTTGTAAACTGAACTACTTCTGTTGGTGGCATATTGAACTCTTCTGCTTCAATATAGACAGGAATGAAAGAAATGATTTTCTCCCAGACATTACCTGTAAGATATGGGCTTGCAAATGCATCTGTGGCAACTCTTACTTCTTTCTTTGACTTCAATTTCTTCCACATTTCTTCATCAACTCTAAGCACATCTTGTCCGTATACTCTTACCATTGTTGTTGCTACAAATGCTTTCTCCCAGACGTTAGATGCAACTTTAGCCAGTTTCTTATTACCTGGATATGTTCCATTATTGACTGATTTAAAGCCTTTATATATTGGATTAATGATTTTACTTGTAAATACCTGGAAGACTGTTTTGTTGTGTGGCTGTAATACTTTGGTGTAACCTGCGTTTTCAACGGCGGCTGCGAATTGCGCGCCTTGTTCATTTCTATTACGTAATAGTCTAACACCTCTCTCATCATATTCAGGTTTGAACATATCATTAACGAAGCCTTTGAATCCCTTACCATATTCTTTTCTTTCATCTTCTGTTGGGTAAGTACTGTAATATTTATATCTATATGGATATGTGCTGTCGACGGTAGTATAACCGTTAACTATGATAGGTTTATTTGTGCGTCTTTCTCTAACAATAACATCTGCTATTCCATCTCCATCTTCATCATCACCGGTTACATGATAGATATCGCTAAATCCATGTTTATCTACCCATCTTTGCGCACCTACAACACTTTGTGCATTGTTGATTCTCCTGATGTCCTGTTTGCCACTAAGAACGGATGGAACAATTCTTTCTATTTCGGCTCCATATGGTTGCTTTTTTGGTTTCGCTATACGTGGTATTGGATGTTGCCTAAAGTAGTTAATAGCGTCAATACTGTCATTTAAGTCTCTATGGTCAACACCTGTTGCTTCTAAACCCTGTCTGAATTCATTCATGCGGTTGGTAGTGAGAAAGAGTGGATATGCTATATTGACATTTGACTGTTGAGCCTGACTTGGTGGTGGTCGGTCCATTTGTGTTTGCCTTTTATCACCCGATAAAATATTATTTTCGGTGTTTACATTTTCATCATCGTCGGAATCTGACGATATGTTGAATGGAACATCACTGCTTCTTTGATTAGACGTTGTTGGCTTTATTACATCCTCGAATGTTTCTTCTACTAAGTTATACAGAAAATCAAATATATTGTTTGTCGTTACTTCATCACTATTGAAGTTGTATGTAGCTAAGAAGTCAGTTACTCGCTTCACATTTTCGAGATACTTAGTTGATTCTCTGACTTCTCCTGCATAGTTATCCATATATACCGAAACGTGTTCTCTTATGTATCTCAGTATTCTCGTTACTGTTTCAGACCCTAGAGATTTTATTTTATTGAACAGTGACATTTTCCTCTAATAAAAATGCAATTATCCCTGGCCGCAAGAGGAAATTATTCGAGCAACATTAATATTTGGAATGATTTTTGTCCTGCGGACAAAACCGCTCGCTCCGCTCACTATCATGTCCAAACAGATTAACGCTTTCCTCGATGGTTTTGCTTTGTAAATATCTCAGTAAAGAAACAGAAAAGTAACGTATAGAAATAGCATGATTGGCTAGGAAGTGATATGTGAATGTTAGTAATGTATGCTCCAGAAAAACGCAATATATCAAACATGAAAATTTTATTTTTACTAGGGTAAAAGGGAGCACTACAGAAAATGTCAACAGCCCCAACAAGCCAATCAGAAAAGTTTATTCATGCAAAACCATTAAAGGAACTTTCATACGATTATTTACTATTCCTCTCATCACCTAATTACTTGTCATTCGAATATAGCTATTATGTATGCGAATACGTTAGACATGAAAGATACTTAGATATATACAAGAGATACCAGATAGGCCATAGAGAGATATTAATGAAGATAGATGAAGAGATAGAAGAGATAAGAAAGGTTCTGTATGAATACCTATTTTAAACAAAAACTAATTATATTTGCGCTAATGGTTACACACAAGAATTTAGCCTGATGAATTATCTTGAATGTAATCTTACTGGAGGTGCAAAGGAGATGATAGAAAAGATTAAGCCGGCCAGAAATAATAGGAAGAAAGAATTCGAAAGGGAAAAGAAAGATCAAGAAGAAAAGCAGAAAAATAAAACAAAAGAACATTGTAATGCCATGCATGAACTAAAGAAACTTGCATGGGATAAAAACGGTACATATACGTACCAACAAAACAGCCTTGTGAGTGTCAGTCAAGAATGGCTAAATGAAGTTAAAAGCCTATTAGAGTTAGCAGGAGAGAATACCAGTTACGACAATATTATATACCTTATGTCATACCTAGCTGAACAAACTGATTGATAATTTTTTTCCGTATAAAATGGAAGGCGACATTGAAGTGACAAAAAATGATTTTGTCGTGAAATTGAATGAAACGTAAATGTCCTGAGTGAAAAGTTCGTTGTTAATAAAAAACAGGTGTTTTTAACGAAAGCATAGTGTGGGCAGTAGAGTATCTGGAAAGGTATCCAAAAACGAGAATTTTACAACAGTGACGAAAAATTGAATGGGCTACGGGGTTTGGAGGGATGTTTGGCTGTAAACCAGACATCACTCCAAATTCGATTGATGCTTTACCAATGCATTTATTGGCAATATGGTTAAATTAACTTTTGATTAGTATTATATATAGAAAACAAATGCATAAATAAATATTCATTTTATCACAAAAACCAAAATGTTAAGGTTTTTTTTTGGAAAAAAAAAAAAAAAAAAAAAAAAAAAAAAAATAAGAAAATATTTCAACAATTGAATTTTTGAATAGTATAATTTGATAAAACTCATAGAAATCTCAAGGCTGGAGTTTTTTCAATATTGAATAGTTTACATTAAAAACGATCAGTAGACACTTAAAAAGAAATATATTTTTAGATAATTTTTACAGAGACTAATATTTATACGCATTTTTTACAATAAGTATTGTCTCAATAAATACTATTCATCATTTTCATCTTATTTTTTTCTATTAGTTCTCTCAAAAAGTTGAGACACAATCTCTCTTGTTATAGTTTCCAAAAATAAATATTAATATGAAGTAATGTTTACTCACTCTATGTTAAAACGGCAATGAAATCTTTATTGTGTACTGACGATGAACCACCAATTTGGTCTCCAACTTTAAATCCGAATTCTGACATTTTCTTTGTTAAATTATCTTTGGTAGACTCAATAAGTGGTGTAACAATATTTTGTTTTCCTTTAATTAGAGATGTTGCATCTGGGAAGTTTATATCTGCTGCTAACCTTTTAAGGAAATCTCCAACTGTTTCATCTGGGTTGTATTTAATTTGTGGCGTGTTTGATCTACAAACAGGACAATTCGGGACTCTAGCATATGTAAGAGTACTCAAATTTGCACCTAAATATTCTGAATTTCCATCAAATAATACATTATTAACTGGATTATGTTCAAAATCTGGGTTAACTTTATTACTGAGGAGTGGTGCACAATCAGATATAATTTTAATTGCTTCAGTAACACATAACGATGCTATGACAGCTTGTGTAGAAGCAATTGCAGCAACAGTATTTTTAAGAACTTTCCTGGTAAGTCTATAATCAATAGGATAATCTAAATTGAACTTCTTTGCATGCTCAAGTGCTTTATCTGTAATCCATTGGCAATGCTCATCATTATCACCATCAAATTTTTCCCCTTTTCTTAATTTATCCCATAAATTTTGATATGCATAATGAATGCAATGTTCCGGTTTTCTTGGGTGTGAAACAAGTGTACACGATTGAAATTGAGTTGGTCGAGAAAATGTTTTTCTCTGACATTCCATACATGCATTTTGATTTGGGAAAATGGACATAATGTTTCCTGACCAGGCAGTCGTTCCACCATCAATGTATGGAATAGATACATCATTATTTGTTTTCTTTGCTATTTCCACAAGTTTTGAGCTTAACCAAAGGCGGGCTTCAACATTATCAAGACCTCCAATAACAAGATGGAAACCTACATAGTATTCATCTGGGAGCTCTTGGATTTTGCATGTTTTATAATTTATTTCGATATCGTCTTCGACTTCTTTTCCATCTTTATCAGTGTATTTAATTTTACCAAATCGTCCACGAACACGGTTTCTGATATACTCTGCTGCAACTTCTGATTTATAACGACCAACATCTTTTTGTCTAAAAAGAAACTGCCTATTTAAATTTGAGATATCGATTTGATCCATATCGATAATGTCAATATGCTTGAAACCATTAAAAGCAAGCGACTTTAGAATTTCACAACCCAAACCTCCAGCTCCTATAACAAGCACTCTGACATCGCGAATATAATCTAGTGATGCTTTGGAATCGCTATCAAAATATTGCCCCACAAATGGCCCAACACCTTCTATCAAAGATGTAACTCCTGGAGAGAACATTTGAAAAATGAATAAATTTGACATTTTACATAAATTTTCAAATAGAAAAAATTCAATTATTTTAAGAATTTTTTTAAAATTTTAGAATTACAAATGCAGTAATAATGAAATTGAACAATACAATCATTAGATAAATGTAACCATTTTTTTATTATATTTATTTTAAACTTTTTGTTATATAGATGCCTGAAAAAGTTGCCGACGACAGGAAAAAGTTGCCAACGGTGGCCTTAAAAGCATTTTTTCAGCATTTAAACAATACGATATAAAAAAGAAATCATTGTTTCATTATTTGTTGCATTTTAAAATATAAAATGATGTTTATGTTTCATTTTTTTAAACAAATTTTGTTAAATTTTTTAAAAATTTTTATGTTAACTTTTTCTTAGCATTTCAATTGAGCATTGAATATAAGATATATATATATCTTCATATTTTTTTAATTATTACTTTTTATTACATATTAATAATATTTAATATAATTTAAATATAATTAATTATAACTTTCATTTAAATATATCCTTAAAAAGGTCATCGTTGGCAACTTTTTCCCGCCACTTTAAATTGAAAATTTTTAAAAAATCATATTAAAAATATCAATATCATAAAAGATAAAGTGCTGCGATAAGAAGAAATGCATTTGAAAGGTTTATTTCATATAAAAATCAGCTGTATCATAAATTAATTATTATCCAATATCAACTTTTTGATAATCATATAATAGATAATATACGATCTTGGCAACATCTCAATTTTCTTACAAATTTGAAAAGAAATACATATATCAATAATTTTTTCTTAGTTTCACAATTATATTTTAGCTATATGTCGAGAAAAATATCAAAAATCATAACAATACGATCATTTTCAACACAATTTTTTAAAATCGCAATTTTATTATAATCTATATTAATAAATATGAATATAATCGATTATAGTTTTTATAGTGCATTGTATATTGGTTTACTAATTGTTTTATACAAAAATATTTCTCCAAAGCATTCGTTGAGTGTATTTCAGGCTTTAAGGACAATCGTTTTTTTCTACGCCACTTTTTGAATGTTTTTTCTATCCAAGAGTAGCTATAGTACTAAGAAAAAGTGGATGACTTCGGGAAAAACTGGGTGACGCATTCAATTTCTATAAATTTTGAATAAAAATAATGATCGTTCTAGTTTATAACATAAATTTGAATTTGAATTAATTTTCACAATTTTTTTTCTATAGATTGAGAAGATTCTATCAAAAAATTGAATTCGTCACCTAGTTTTTAGCTTCGTCGCCTACTTTTTCCTGTTACTATACTCATGGAAAGAAAAAATTCGCCATCTTAAGGTGAAATTTAACTTACTCTGTTAAAAAAATTAACCAAAAAAATCGTAAATTTAAATTTTTCCTTAAAATTATAACTATTTGCTTTTTTTGATATAATTTTTTTTTATTTGTTCAATTCTTTTGAATACATAAAAAGCCGATGTAAAAGGTATGCGGTTTCGTCCTTTTTGAAGTCTATCTATTTTTACATAATTTTTCAGGAATATACGCACCAGTGATCACCACGAGGTTGCGGGAAGCCGAATCAGTTTCCTTGAATTGCTGGATGAATCGGGAAGCTATTTGAACTCTATATTTATGCATTATTTAGCCAAAATTGAAAAAAAAAAATGTATAAAAAAGTATTCAAAAAGTTTAAAAGTTTTCAAAAAGTGGCGTAGAAAAATACTATTACCCGATTAATAATATAATAATATAATAAATATTTGATTATAAGATTAAATATTAATTATTGAGCTAGATGTAATTCATTTTATCCAATATTTTATAATAAAAATCGATTTTTGAAAAGTATATATGATAATTTTAGCAAAGTATTTAAAACATAGCAAATGTAACAAATTAGCTATAAATATTGTATACTGATTCATCATCTTGATATTAAAAAAGGATTTTTTTTAAAAAAAAGGGAAATCGTTATCGCCCGTAATCAAAATTTCCGTGGCGGTTTAGGTCAATATTGACCTTATGTCGTACCATAGAAAAAAAGTCTGGAACTTTTTTGCACTTTTGCAAAAAAAAGCATGGGTAGCTACTCATGTTTTTTTCATATAAAAAAAATATAAACAGAATATTTTTTTATAGTCTAAAATCGATATTATTATGAGCATTCGCATATAAACAAGAAAGCGCAAATATTTTTAACACCATCATTTTTTTATTTTGATGTATATAATTATGTAAATTCCAACTTTTCGCCAATATCATTGATATTGGAAATCATATACTTTTAAAGTTAAAAGGCAATTAATTAATTTTGAGTAATACGGTTTCATATATTTTTTATGCCTTTGGATTGTGCATTTATTTACACAATATAAAATATTCATATAATATTTAGATTAAAATTTAGATTTTCTTTGTTATAAAGTAATCAATAGAACTTTTATTAGCATATAAAATATTTGTCCTTTCTTGTTTATAAGCCAAGGCTCATAATAATATCGACTTCAGACATTAAAAAAATATTCCGTTTATATTTTTTTTATATAGAAAAAACTATGAGTAGCTACCCATGCTTTTTTTTTTTGCAAAAGTGCAAAAAAGTTCCAGACTTTTTTTTCTATGGTACGATACAAGGTCAATATTGATCTAAACCGCCACAGGCAATTATGATTTCCCAAATATATATATATATATATTTACCTGATCTTATCATTTCCCTTCCATTAATTTAGATTAATATAAATTAAATTTCAAACCAATTTTGGAAATATTTATTTTTGAAATAGATATTTTGAAAATATGTTTTTTCCAAAAACACGTTATTTATTTTCCCTATTTTTTGATAACTTTACAAACGATTTTAAAAAACGATAAATGAGTATGATAGATATTAAGATATTCAATTTATCTTTCTAATAATATAAAAGATACAATACAAAAAACTTTTCAAAAAGATTTTGGTAAGCTGGGTTTCCCTGTCCAGTGAGGTGAATAGCCAAGTTTGACTTTTTGAAGCATTTCTCGTTATTTCATATGGACAGCAGACCGTTTTATTGTATTCAAAAAAAAATGTAAAGTTATGAATTATTTGAGAAAAAATGTCCATTAAAATCTTATGGACATTTAGCTTTTTTCCTCCTCCAATATTTATGAATAATACAATAGATGCAAAATTTAATAAAAATTTTGTCTTTATTTAACAAAATAAAAAAAACATTCAAAAAAATATCTACATTGAAATATTTCAAACAATTGCTATCATTTTTCAAAGTGATAAAATAAAAATATCTCAAAAAGTTTATGCTACAATCTATATTAAATTCAAAAAATAAAGAATATCTTTAGCATTTCTAAATTTAATAATATAAAAAAACAATATTTTATTTTTTAAAACATTATAATTCAATTATAAATATGAATTGTACTCTAAAATAAGCAGAATTGAAAAACAATTATCGTTGCAATCTTTTCAAGGTAAAACTTAATTACATGTGATATTTTCTGTAAATATTCTCTATCAGTAAATATGACCAATCGATTTATCACATTGATCTAGAATAATACAAATAATAGAACAAAATTTATTAAAAATATTATTTCAAAAGATTATTTTAAAAATGAATTTATAAGACAAATAAATATTGAATATAATTGGTCAAGCCAAATAAATTGAAAGATACATTCAATTTTTCTTAATAACAAAATAATTTTTTATTTTTTTGGCGATTTATACATTTTATATATTATTATGAAAAATTATTTAATTAAAATTCTTTATATTTATTGTGAGACTAGCCTTGATTGAATGAGTACATTCAATTTTGGATATTTTGG
The DNA here is from genome assembly GCA_039105265.1 of Tritrichomonas musculus. Classification (NCBI taxonomy): domain Eukaryota; phylum Parabasalia; order Tritrichomonadida; family Tritrichomonadidae; genus Tritrichomonas; species Tritrichomonas musculus. The sequence continues at coordinate 390,037 of JAPFFF010000004.1, forward strand.
ACATTTTCAGAATAAAAATAAACCGTTAAATGGACATTTTTTCTCAAATAATTCATAACTTTACATTTTTTTTTGAATACAATAAAACGGTCTGCTGTCCAGTCTGACCGATTCTATGAGATTATTCAAATTAATTGAGATATTTTTTTGAAGTCAATAATTTATATATAACTCATAAAAAAAACAATATATAAACAATTAAACATTTGAATATAAATAATAACATTATTTTATAATATATAATAATATTAAAAAGTGCTATTAAAGCAGTATATGAAAAATCAAATTTAAATCATTCTGAAAAAATTAATTGTAATTAAATAAATTAAATAGATAAATCATTTGATGTTTATTAATAGCAAATCAGTTATTTGTTCAGCAAAAAATAATGTATTTTTTAAAAATGAAATATTCGTAAATAGAACTCAATTTCAACTCCAAAATTTTAGATTGGAAAAAAAAATAGTATTATATATTAACAATTATTTATCAAAAATATTATTTATCAGGTATTTGGCGAGAAAACGAACCTCGACAAAAAAATTCGAACGATAGATTCAATTCTTTCAAATTATTTGAAGGAAAAACTCACAATTTACTCGTTAGACGATTAGAATTTCAATAAATTATTTTCATGCTAATTATTGAAAATTGAATATCATTGAAAGTATGTATTATTTATTATATATATTTCTTGATCAATTATATATATACATTTAATATAATTTTTAAATAAATTATATATATAAAAATAAATAACAAATTAATAAATAAATCTAATGTAATCCTTTGTTATTATATTAAAATACATAAAAATAACATTATAAGGTCAATTTATAACCATATCTCTCTTTTTATATTAATCTATTTTTATTTTGATAAAATTTGAATAAATATCTCATTAAAATAAAAATATAATTTTAATAATATATATATAATTACATGAATCTGCATTTATATTCAAAATATTAATATTTTTATTGAATATTAGAATATATAAAAAAATATTAATCGTTTTTTATCTGAAAAATTTATTTAATAATTTCAATTAATTCAAAAAATTTGGGACCTATATCTCAATTTTCATTGAATTTTGAGAAATATTCTCAAATCATATTACAACTCTGCTGCTGTCCATATGAAATAACGAGAAATGCTTCAAAAAGTCAAACTTGGCTATTCACCTCACTGGACAGGGAAACCCAGTTGGTAAGCTTATAAAAAAACTTTTTGATGAAAAATTCAATAATTTCATTGAATATATTGAAAAAATGCTTTTATAATAAAAATTCTAAAACCAACTTGTATTAATTAAATGATAAAATATTAGAATATATATATGAAAAATAGGCTTTTAATGTGTAATCGAAAATTGAATTTAATTTCAAAATTGAAAATGTTTACAAATAGCGTGTTTTTTTTATCTTATTTGAATTTGAAATTATTTTTTGATGCTTTTTATTTATCTTCTGAAGCAGTATTTTTAAATTAATAATAATTTAATATATAAATTATTCATTTTGTTATTGTATATAAATCTTATTATTTTCATTTAAAATAATTACTATCATATCTTTTTTAATTACTTTCATTTTAAAAACCATCATTACTTGCAAACGTAAATACAAAAACAATACGACAGTTGAATAGGAACGGAAATTCAAAAGATTCTCCTCACCTATATGTAATTAACATTTAAATAATGTTTAAAATATTAATTTTTGTAGAATTGAAAAAATTAAAAAGAAATTGTAATATTTAAAGACAACTTGGCAAGTTATAATTTTATGCAATCATATAAACCATTTTACTGTAATTTTAAATATTGCTAACTTAATAATAGCAATATATATATGTCAATATTTCAAAATAATATTCAACCTTATTGAAATATCTCTCTTTAGGATGAAAAATTGTTATGTTTCAAGATTTTTTTAATAATAAATCGTTCAAACAAGAATCTTTCTATTTATTTCTAAAGACAAGTAAGTTATAAATACATATAAGCCATTCGAAGTTATAAAAAGATGTTTTTTATAAAATGATAAATCTGAAAATTGTCCCAAAAAAGTGCTATTTTTATAAAACACTTTATATGAAAAATTTAAAAAATCTTTTTTTTTAATGTTAAATAATCACAATTAAGCATATAATAAAAAAGATCAAATTTACATATAACGTTAATTGCTTTTGAGATTCAAAGTAAGAAGATGTGATAAAAAAAAATGAATCAAAATATTGAAAAGTAATTCTTCTGAAATTTGAAAGAAAACAGACGATGTTATTAGATTCAGAAAATTGAATATAAAACAGACGCTATTTAGCGAACATTCAAAATCCCACAATAATTTGTGAAAATGATAAACTCTACTCACATTTTTTTCAAAGATGAGAATTATTCAATTTGTATAAAAACATTCAAAAAATTGAATTTGGTAATAAAAGATTATTTATTTCTCAATATCACATCTTTTAATGTCTAGTTCATCTACTGATTCAGATAGCGAATTAGGATATACTTCTCCATTATTCATTCAATCGAGACCTATATCATCTTATAAGCTTCCATCAATTTCAGAACTACCACTAACAGAATCTGAATCATTATTCTTTAATCAAATTAAAACAGCCCAAACACCATCTTCATTTATATTTGGACATCTAGATACTAATGGAGCAGTTGCTGCTGATTTTACAACAACAAAACCATCACCATCTTTAATGGTTGCACCATCAAATCATAAGAAAAATGCTAATTCTTCATCTCATTCCAAGAGTTCTTGGTCACAAGAAGAAGATGAAGTGCTTCTTAATGCTGTTTCAGGCAAATCTAATATTAATTGGGATTATATTGCTTCCATAGATGGAAAGCATACACCCAAACAATGCAGAGAAAGATGGCTTGTTAAATTAAATCCTGAAGTTCGACGATCCCCTTTTGAATCATGGGAAGATGAACTCATACAACGTGAGAGGCAAAAAATTGGCAATCATTGGTCACTAATTGCGCAACTTCTTCCAGGTAGAACATCTTGTTCTGTAAAGAACCGATGGTATACTGTCCTTAGATATAGACCTGCACGAATTCCTACACTGCCAAATTACCCATCGTTAAGATCAACAATCAACAGAAATGTCTTTTGTTGAAAAGATGCCTTTAATCTTATTGTTTTTAACCATATATATAATAACTTGTTTTTAAAAATTCTTTTGCTTAAATTTCTAATGATTTTTTTATTTGAAGATTTCTGGCTAATTTTGAAATAATTTTCTTTCAAAATGTTCTGAACGATCTATTTAATTAGTTCTGTCCTATCTTTTAGATTATTCTAATAAATATAAAATATTTATTTTTATTTTTTTGAGGATATTTTGTATTTTAATACAATTACTATAATTATTATGTTAAATATTATATATTTTTGTTACATTAAAAGATAATTTAAAAAAATCAATTTTTTGTATATAAAAAATATGACTTTTTCTCATAAAAATTGTGAGAATATTTTCATAAAATGGTTCATTTTTGATTTTGTAAATTTATACAAAAAACATTTTCATCTTTGAAAAATATTATATTACACTCAAATAAAAAGATGAAATAATGATTTAAAATTAAACTAATATTTATTTTCCTGCTTTTTTTTAAATGAAATGTTTTTTTTTAAAAATCTCAAAAAACATTTGCTTTATTTTATTTTTATTTTGGGACAAATCTATATTAAATGAAATGCAATTTCAAAATATTTAGGAGGAATCATTATATATCTTTTTTTCCAAAAGAAATATTATTTTAAAATTCAAGGAAACGATGAGAAATTTTTAAGAGTAAGTCTTTTTGAATTTTACACAGTGCTTTGAATTATTGTTAAGGGAGCAGTATAATTTTGAATTCTTTTCAATTGTTCACTTTTTGAAGGCTGCCACTCCATTTGCTGTAGATTATGGAAGCTACTTTTTCAATTAAAATAAAAAAAACGAATATGACAAAAAAATTCAGAGAAATTAATTTTTTATTTATTTTCATATTATATTTGCTTTTCTAATGCTAGTGATTTGGGAATCTACATCAAAGTGTCTTATATAAGCTTCTCTTTTCCATCAACAATGTTTTTTCCTCTTTGGATCGCAAAATCCTGATATTGATATCTGATGAGCACCGCCTCGACGTAACAAATGCCAAGAATAATGGCTATGATCAAATCCAATTTACTCAGCAGTTGCTTTTAAATGGTTTCAAAGTGTATCTCCTGAAGTTTCTACAATTAAATTTGAAAATAAATAAAAAATTAATTTCTCAGAATTTTTTTTGTCATATCCGTTTTTTAATATTTTAATTGAAAAAGTAGCTTCTAATCTACAGCAAATGAAGAGGCGCATTCAAAAAGTGAAATTGAAAAGAATTCCAGTTTGTCGAACCTACTTTTTGAGCTTCGCTCAAAAAGTAGGTTCCACAAACTGGTAATTTTTATAAATTTTTCACAATTTTTGAAGAGGAAATAAATTGAATTTTTTTTAAATCAATAAAATAGATACATACATATTTCATAAACATCAGAGAATATATATAAAAACAAATCCTAGAATTCATTAGATATGATGATTATTCCTTTAATTTTTTGGCATCAATAATTTTGACATATCTTTTTAAATAAACAATAAAATGATTAAACATTTTCTCAACTTATAAAATGTTCATCTACTAAGGTATTTACACTGTATTACTTTTAGTTATCTCTATGATGATATTTGCATAAATCACCAAAATCATACCATAAAAACGCTTAATTACGATGTAATTCGTTCGATTTACCTTAAATGCATGATAAGTTTTTATATTTTTATAATATATTTATATATAATATAAATATCAGTAAAAAAAGTTGAGAAAGCATTAAAAGATTTTTCTTTGAAAAAGCTGATATCATCCTTTATTACAACTTATTAGTTTTTACCAAAATATTGGATTCATCTATTGATTTTAAAAATAAAATCAAACAAAAATCTGGGGCTTACTAAAGTATCTGCTATAAAATGAGTAGTCTCAAAAAGTTCGTCCTTCAGAAAAAGTTCATGATTATTTTTTGAGAGAGCATAGAATTGAGGTCGACTTTTTAAAAGCATAAATGGTCGTATAAGAATTTAGTAAACCATTCAAAAAGTAAAAAACGATAGCAGTTTTATTAGTAATATTTTGGAATCTTTTTCTTCATGAACCTGATTTTAAAGATTTTAAAATCTCTCGCTTTTAATAAGTAATGATTGGTATGAGTCATATATTACTGCTTTCTGACTGTAATTTGGTACATCTAATTATATTTCAATTTCCAATTATTATTTATTAATAATCCAGATTAAAAACTACATAATATATTACGGCATATATATTGGGACATTATCTCGGGGGAGTAGTCGCATATCTTGGCTACTAAATATAAAACATTAAAATAATAAGCAAATGCTGAACAATATAGTGTCGGCCATGAAATTCATTGTTTGATAATTGCAAATCGCATTTCTATTTGTTAAAACATTACCAATTTTAAATTTATTCTTCAATTTACATATTTATCTATTTATAAGAAAAAATCATGTGTTCATAATGATTATATAAATTAAGTTTAAATTTCATGATTGTTTTATGAAAATTCCTTGAATATAAAAAAGTTATGAAATTCAAAAAGTTGAAAAATTCTTTTCACAAAAAAAAAAAAAAAAATAAAAAATACAGGAATATAAAATTCCCGGAAAATAAAATCCGGAACATACAGTTACCAAAAATTAAGAAAGTTTGTTTTTCTAGAAAAAAAAAAAAAAAGAAAAGAAAAAGAAAAAAGAAAAAAGTTATGAAATTCAAAAAGTTGAAAAATTCTTTTCACAAAAAAAAATAAAAAATAAAAAATACAGGAATATAAAATTCCCGGAAAATAAAATCCGGAACATACAGTTACCAAAAATTAGGAAAGTTTGTTTTTCTAGAAAAAAAAAAAAAAAAAGAAAAGAAAAAGAAAAAAGAAAAAAGTTATGAAATTCAAAAAGTTGAAAAATTCTTTTCACAATGAAAGCAAATTAAAATTGAGAGAAAAATTACTTTTTGAATACTCTATTCTAAAAAAGCGCCATTATTTTTTTTCCCAAAAGCGTGCGTTTTCATTACTCCATTAAAGATCGAATCCTAGTTGTTCATATTCCACGTGGGCAAAAAGGGAAGTGGAGGAAGTCAATGCGTGTGGGGGAAGATCTCTTGAATAATCCATTTACAGGATTACTGTAAAACCTCAAATTTCAACAGAAGGATTCCTCATTCTGTTGAGTCAAAAATTACCGAAATACGGTGATACCTCAAATTTCAACAGAAAGATTCCTTATTCTGTTGAGTCAATAATTACCGAAATACGGTGATACCTCAAATTTCAACAGAAAGATTCCTTATTCTGTTGAGTCAATAATTACCGAAATACGGTGATACCTCAAATTTCAACAGAAAGATTCCTTATTCTGTTGAGTCAATAATTACCGAAATACGGTGATACCTCAAATTTCAACAGAAAGATTCCTTATTCTGTTGAGTCAATAATTACCGAAATACGGTGATACCTCAAATTTCAACAGAAAGATTCCTTATTCTGTTGAGTCAATAATTACCGAAATACGGCGATACCTCAAATTTCAACAGAAAGATTCCTCATTCTGTTGAGTCAATAATTACCGAAATACGGTGATACCTCAAATTTCAACAGAAAGATTCCTCATTCTGTTGAGTCAATAATTACCGAAATACGGCGATACCTCAAATTTCAACAGAAAGATTCCTCATTCTGTTGAGTCAATAATTACCGAAATACGGTGATACCTCAAATTTCAACAGAAAGATTCCTTATTCTGTTGAGTCAATAATTACCGAAATACGGCGATACCTCAAATTTCAACAGAAAGATTCCTCATTCTGTTGAGTCAATAATTACCGAAATACGGTGATACCTCAAATTTCAACAGAAAGATTCCTTATTCTGTTGAGTCAATAATTACCGAAATACGGTGATACCTCAAATTTCAACAGAAAGATTCCTTATTCTGTTGAGTCAATAATTACCGAAATACGGTGATACCTCAAATTTCAACAGAAAGATTCCTTATTCTGTTGAGTCAATAATTACCGAAATACGGTGATACCTCAAATTTCAACAGAAAGATTCCTCATTCTGTTGAGTCAATAATTACCGAAATACGGTGATACCTCAAATTTCAACAGAAAGATTCCTTATTCTGTTGAGTCAATAATTACCGAAATACGGCGATACCTCAAATTTCAACAGAAAGATTCCTTATTCTGTTGAGTCAATAATTACCGAAATACGGCGATACCTCAAATTTCAACAGAAAGATTCCTTATTCTGTTGAGTCAATAATTACCGAAATACGGCGATACCTCAAATTTCAACAGAAAGATTCCTTATTCTGTTGAGTCAATAATTACCGAAATACGGTGATACCTCAAATTTCAACAGAAAGATTCCTTATTCTGTTGAGTCAATAATTACCGAAATGCTGTATTTTCTTATATTGTAGCAATCATGCCACTAATTTAACTGATTAATAAATATATATTTAATTAATGATTTTCTTTCTTTTCTTTGAAATTCTTCTTTTTCTAACTTCATCTTGCTTTTTTCCCTACTTCAACATTTGTCTTTCTTTTCTAAATTCATCATCTTTCTCTTCTTTTAATTTCCTATTTATCATCTTTATCTTTTCTCTTTATCTTCGTTAACATTATTTTTATTAAGTCATTATCTTTTTATAATTCAGCATTTATCTTTCTTTTACTAAAGCCATCATCTTTCTTTTATTCAGTAAAATTATATTGTAAAGATAAATAATTATTAAGCAAAGCCAAACATAAAATAATTATTTAATAAGAAGAAGATGAAAAAATAAGAAGTTGAAGCTAAGAGATATAGAAATTGAAAAAGAGATATATAAATGCTAAAGAAAGATAAAGAGAAAAGATAAAGATGATAAAGAGAAAAGATAAAGATGATAAAGAGAAAAGATAAAGATGATAAATAGGAAATTAAAAGAAGAGAAAGATGATGAATTTAGAAAAGAAAGACAAATGTTGAAGTAGGGAAAAAAGCAAGATGAAGTTAGAAAAAGAAGAATTTCAAAGAAAAGAAAGAAAATCATTAATTAAATATATATTTATTAATCAGTTAAATTAGTGGCATGATTGCTACAATATAAGAAAATACAGCATTTCGGTAATTATTGACTCAACAGAATAAGGAATCTTTCTGTTGAAATTTGAGGTATCGCCGTATTTCGGTAATTATTGACTCAACAGAATAAGGAATCTTTCTGTTGAAATTTGAGGTATCGCCGTATTTCGGTAATTATTGACTCAACAGAATAAGGAATCTTTCTGTTGAAATTTGAGGTATCATCGTATTTCGGTAATTTTTGACTCAACAGAATAAGGAATCCTTCTGTTGAAATTTGAGGTTTTACAGTAATCCTGTAAATGGATTATTCAAGAGATCTTCCCCCACACGCATTGACTTCCTCCACTTCCCTTTTTGCCCACGTGGAATATGAACAACTAGGATTCGATCTTTAATGGAGTAATGAAAACGCACGCTTTTGGGAAAAAAAATAATGGCGCTTTTTTAGAATAGAGTATTCAAAAAGTAATTTTTCTCTCAATTTTTAATTGAATAAAAATTTTTAATTTTAATAAAAAAAATTTTGAAGTGAAAAATTGGAAGAACAAAAATCGAAAATACATCACTGGGAAAAATATTGAAGGAAAAACAAAATAGTGTAAAAGGTTATAAAATTCAAAAAGTTGAAAAATTTTTTATTAATAAAGAAAAATTTTTGAATTTATATTAAATATTACTAAAAAAAAATAATTGATATATCTATATAATGATAATTATTTAAATTCAATTGTTTATTTATTAAACATTCATGCTTTGATCAATTGGTTCAATCGAAAAATTTCGTTGATTGCATTGAATTATCGGCATCCTTCCAACAGCTTATTTTAAATTGGGGAAATGTATATATCAATTCATTTTCATCTCTTTGAAAAAAGAATTTTCTATAATTGAAATCAACAATTTTAATAGATAAGTTCTCTTCTTTTAATTTTGGATAGAAATACTCAATTTCCCAAAGAGTTTCATATTTTAATTTATGTGCTTTTTTAATGACATCTGAAGTTATATCTTGGAACCAAAAATCATTATCATCTTTTTTTATTTTACTTTTTTCTTTGATTTTGTTATTGTTATTGCTGTTATTGCTATTGTTATTTCTTTTACTAAAATCTATTGTTTCTTCTTTTTTTTCAATTATCAATTTTTGAAAATTATAATCAATTTCAAATTGAATGCCTGAATTTGGTTTTATTTGAAAGCACATTAATACAGATTTTATTAAATCCTCAATGTTTGAATGATCGTCGGGTTTTATTTTGTATTTTTCCATGATTTCTTTTTTAAGATCGATTATTTTGTTCTCAATTTTTTGATGTGGTGTTTCTTCGTCTTTCACAAGAATGGTTAAGATTATTTCTTTCATAACTTTTTTATCTATATCAATTTTTTCTATGTACTTGGCACAATTTTGAAAGATTTTGTGTTCGCAATCGACTTTGGTTCCATATAATGAAGAAAGAAATTCATCTTTTTTGCACTTACACTCAGTATTGCAAAAATAACTGAGGTCACAATAAGTATTTTGTAATTTTGAAATTATGTTCTCTCTCATTTTTTTGCATTTGGCGTGAAGAGATTTGCCATGGTTCAGGGAAATATTGTTTGCGTGACCAATTACTTTTTTGAGCAAATTTGATACTCTAGAACAAAAATTTTCATTATTCGAATTCACTTTGTTAGCTCCTGTATGAAAGCCCTCTGAATGATTGGAGCACGTTGAAACACCAAATTCTGAACGAGTCCAAAGTGCCCAATGGCTGTAATGCCATTTACTATCTTTTTTAGTTTGGTCTATTGATAGCATTTTTTGAAGCTTTTTGTATTTTTTGATAAAGTTTTCATCCATTTTATCTACGTATTTAGTTTTCTTTTCATTGTAATAAGCTTTTGACTGCTGGATAATGTCTAATCTTATATCATCATACTCTTCAAAAGAATAGCACTTTAATAGCCTTGCAACAAAGAAATATAGTGCTGAATTTGCCCCAAAATATTCATAAATATGGCGATGGCAAAAAAAGTGTTCTTTGCAATTTTTTTTTGCAAAACAGCATAACGAAGGATGCATGTCTGACAACAAAGTTTTGGATTTCCATATTTCATTTTTTATTTTAAATTCGGAACTAGCATCAACAAATATTTGATACAGAATTTCTGCTTCAGACGGGCAAATTGACATTCCCATTGGGTACGATTCATTCATATGAATTCCATTACATATAGAAAAGCAATAAGGCTTTAAAGATTTAAAGCAAGCATCCATCTCTAAGAAATAGCAATTATCGATAATGCTTCTTGCCCATGGAAAAAGAACAACGAATGAATGAATTGAATATTCTTCATTATTATTTATCTGAGAACTGATAAATACATTCTGATATTCTTTCCATTTTGGATCAATTTTGAAAGAATATCCTGAGTTCAATTTTTTCTGTAAATTAATCTTAACAACGCCAGGGAATGACATGATCATTTCTATGAAATCGTCTGTTTGTCCAATTCTTTTTTTCTTGTTTTTTATGGGATCACTTTGAAAGTTTATAAATATTGAGCGTAGGCTACTTGGACAATGGCGTTTCTCGTTTGCAAAATATATTGCAATGTTGTAGAATAAAGAATCTTTCCTGATTTGGCCATAATAATTGCATATTTGAAAATGGTCCCATTTGCTTTTTACAAATGTAATATGCTTATTTCCTTCGATATCTGTATAGTCAAATCTGCTCATTAGATTTTTAACATAAACCTGAATGTCTCTAAAATTTTCAGTAATTTTTATTTTGAACGCGAACTCATCTTCAGGAGGAGTATTTTCAAATTTGGATTTTCTGTAAACTTCAACTTTAGCATCTCTTGAATGAGAAATTGTTTTGACTGGTTCTTTTACATAAAAATAATAAAGTCCATTTTCATTTAGTGCGAGGGCAAAATCAATAAAAGAAAAAGCGTCAAATTTTTCATAATCGATCGGAACAATTTCAATGTTACTTCTAGCTTTATAATATGTGCAGAATGTATTTAACATATTTTCTGTTTTGGATTTGTAATAAAGTAAAACCGAACCTGGCGGGTACTTTAGAGTAGGATTTTCGAGTAATTCAGTTGAATCATTTATTATGTCTTGGAGATCTAATAATTCCATTTTTCAGCTTTTTGAATTTTATAACTTTTTTCTGTTATTTTTTTTTTTTTTTTTTTTTTAGAAAAAAAACTTTCTTAATTTTTGGTAACTGTATGTTCCGGATTTTATTTTCCGGGAATTTTATATTCCTGTATTTTTTATTTTTATTTTTTTTTTTTTTGTGAAAAGAATTTTTCAACTTTTTGAATTTCATAACTTTTTTCTTTTTTTTTTTTTTTTTTTTTCTAGAAAAAAAAAAACTTTCCTAATTTTTGGTAACTGTATGTTCCGGATTTTATTTTCCGGGATTTTTATATTCCTGTATTTTTTATTTTTTTTTTTTTTTTTTTTGTGAAAAGAATTTTTCAACTTTTTGAATTTCATAACTTTTTTCTTTTTCTTTTCTTTTTTTTTTTTTTTTTTTTTTTTTCTAGAAAAACAAACTTTCTTAATTTTTGGTAACTGTATGTTCCGGATTTTATTTTCCGGGAATTTTATATTCCTGTATTTTTTATTTTTTTTTTTTTTTGTGAAAAGAATTTTTCAACTTTTTGAATTTCATAACTTTTTTCTTTTTCTTTTTTTTTTTCTAGAAAAAAAAAAAAAAACTTTCCTAATTTTTGGTAACTGTATGTTCCGGATTTTATTTTCCGGGAATTTTATATTCCTGTATTTTTTATTTTTTTTTTTTTTTTTTGTGAAAAGAATTTTTCAACTTTTTGAATTTCATAACTTTTTTCTTTTTTCTTTTTCTTTTCTTTTTTTTTTTTTTTCTAGAAAAACAAACTTTCTTAATTTTTGGTAACTGTATGTTCCGGATTTTATTTTCCGGGAATTTTATATTCCTGTATTTTTTATTTTTTTTTTTTTTTGTGAAAAGAATTTTTCAACTTTTTGAATTTCATAACTTTTTTCTTTTTCTTTTCTTTTTTTTTTTTTTTTTTTTCTAGAAAAACAAACTTTCTTAATTTTTGGTAACTGTATGTTCCGGATTTTATTTTCCGGGAATTTTATATTCCTGTATTTTTTATTTTTTTTTTTTTTTGTGAAAAGAATTTTTCAACTTTTTGAATTTCATAACTTTTTTCTTTTTCTTTTTTTTTTCTAGAAAAAAAAAAAAAAAAACTTTCCTAATTTTTGGTAACTGTATGTTCCGGATTTTATTTTCCGGGAATTTTATATTCCTGTATTTTTTATTTTTTTTTTTTTGTGAAAAAAATTTTTCAACTTTTTGAATTTCATAACTTTTTTCTTTTTTCTTTTTCTTTTTTTTTTTTGGGTGTAATTTTTTAGCACAGTGCTGCAGCACAGAGAACTTTTTGTATGTATATATGGTCCAGATAAACTTTTTGAGAAATTAAAATTAATATTTTTTAAACAAAATAGCATGACCCCCTATTCATGCTTTTTTTATTCCTTTAAAATAATTTAAAAATATTTGTTTTCTTATTTAATATTGATTTTAACCATTAAATCCTAAATTTTATCAATTTAGGAAGCCCAACAAGCCATTTGATTCTCTAAATCAACCATTTTTGAGAAGAATTATTAATCAAATAATAATCTCATTTTTGAAAATTTTCGATTATTTCGCCTTTAACATATTCTCTAAATGGCATAAATTAAGAAATCAATAAAAAATACAATGAACTTTTAATCTTTTCTATGTAAAATAAAGCTCGAAAAAATGGACGATTATTTTCTTCTGAAAAAGTTGTATGTGCTATAAAGAATTCCTCTTTTTTTTTTTTTTTTTTCTAGAAAAACAAACTTTCCTAATTTTTGGTAACTGTATGTTCCGGATTTTATTTTCCGGGAATTTTATATTCCTGTATTTTTTATTTTTTTTTTTTTTTTTGTGAAAAGAATTTTTCAACTTTTTGAATTTCATAACTTTTTTCTTTTTTCTTTTTCTTTTCTTTTTTTTTTTTTTCTAGAAAAACAAACTTTCTTAATTTTTGGTAACTGTATGTTCCGGATTTTATTTTCCGGGAATTTTATATTCCTGTATTTTTTATTTTTTATTTTTTTTTGTGAAAAGAATTTTTCAACTTTTTGAATTTCATAACTTTTTTCTTTTTTCTTTTTCTTTTCTTTTTTTTTTTTTTTTCTAGAAAAACAAACTTTCTTAATTTTTGGTAACTGTATGTTCCGGATTTTATTTTCCGGGAATTTTATATTCCTGTATTTTTTTTTTTTTTTTTTGTGAAAAGAATTTTTCAACTTTTTGAATTTCATAACTTTTTTATATTCAAGGAATTTTCATAAAACAATCATGAAATTTAAACTTAATTTATATAATCATTATGAACACATGATTTTTTCTTATAAATAGATAAATATGTAAATTGAAGAATAAATTTAAAATTGGTAATGTTTTAACAAATAGAAATGCGATTTGCAATTATCAAACAATGAATTTCATGGCCGACACTATATTGTTCAGCATTTGCTTATTATTTTAATGTTTTATATTTAGTAGCCAAGATATGCGACTACTCCCCCGAGATAATGTCCCAATATATATGCCGTAATATATTATGTAGTTTTTAATCTGGATTATTAATAAATAATAATTGGAAATTGAAATATAATTAGATGTACCAAATTACAGTCAGAAAGCAGTAATATATGACTCATACCAATCATTACTTATTAAAAGCGAGAGATTTTAAAATCTTTAAAATCAGGTTCATGAAGAAAAAGATTCCAAAATATTACTAATAAAACTGCTATCGTTTTTTACTTTTTGAATGGTTTACTAAATTCTTATACGACCATTTATGCTTTTAAAAAGTCGACCTCAATTCTATGCTCTCTCAAAAAATAATCATGAACTTTTTCTGAAGGACGAACTTTTTGAGACTACTCATTTTATAGCAGATACTTTAGTGAGCCCCTCTATGTTAACTAAAAACATTTTTATCTAAAATAATTTTATAATAATAATATATATTATAATTGTAATAAACATATATTTATGAACATTATACGATATAAATATTTTGCTTAATGTTTTGCATCGACCACTAATTGATTGTCAGAATATCTATAAAATCTTTAATGAAAATAAGATTTTTATTGATTTTTAGGGTGAAATCCACAATGATGATATTAAAGATTGAAAAAATTAAAATAATATTATTATTAATTATTTTAGGGACGGTGATAAAATATACAAAAAAGTTAAAATGATAAACAGATTATGCCAAAATGACAGCGAACAAACGAAGGTAAATGAAGCACTTTATCGGGTGATTACTTTGTTTTTATTTGGAGTACGTTTATGAAGCATAAAATTATAAATGTGCCATCTCTCGTCCTATGAAAACAGTTGAACTAGAAAAATTTGAACAAAAGACTACAAATATACCATTTATTCAAATGCTATCTATTTTCTTTTTGCTTTTTTCTTTTGCGCTATTCTTATGCAAATATTTTTTTCTTTCCTTTTTTTCGAAATATTTATCATTAAAAAAAAGTCAGTATGAAATTTTCATACCAAATTCTACAAAATATGCACTGACGACTCCATTAGCTGTTATTGATTTTCATTCTTCTCAATTTACATTTCATAGAATTAATTTCTTGTATAAGAATTACTGGAATTATAATCCTTATTTGAAATCGAATATATTTAAAATAAGAGTTATTTGCTCAAATGACTTTACTCCGAGTTTTGCCAATTTAAGTTCACAAATCAAAATTCAACTAATTCCTGTCAAATGTTTTGATTCAATACATGATTTGTCTTGCAGAGTTGATGAAGGTTATAAATCATTTTTAAATGATTCAGATAATAAAAAAATTGGGTGGTTATTTCGAGCAACTGACGATTCTTTTATAGATTTTGAAAATCTTTTTTCTTATATTACTATGTTAAACAAAAACTATGATTCTATGAAAGATTTGGTCGTTCGGGCCCATGCTAACTTTGAAATGAAATCTAATTACTATATTCATGGTGGCCCTGGATATCTGATGTCAAGAGAATATGTAAAATATCATTTTGTGTCTAATTTAACTTTAAATCGCCTCAAAGCTTATTCGAAATATAAACAAGATGATACTGCAGAATCAATTATTGTACGAAAGATGTTTAAGAGATACAGACAATGGGATGAATTTTATATAGATGGATTTAAATGTAGAAATTGCCACTTAACTAATGTTCAAAGTGGCAATCTTCCAAAGTGCCCTCCAGATAAAAGAATTGGAAACCTTAAAAAAATGATTTCTTTCCATATGTTTGGATTAAAAGATCAACAATTGTTATTTTTGAACCTCCTGGATAAAATTCATCAGCATAATAAAATTAACATTTCTTTAATTGACAATGTTAGATTTTATAATGATGATAATTCTCAATCCTTAATGTTGTGTAGATCTAAATTCGTAAAAACAGAAAATTACAATACTGATTGCAATAAAAAAATACAAATCTCTCAGTTAAAAAATCCATTAATAGATATAAAGTCATTGAAACGAGAATCAGACTATTCATATCTCTTTGAAAAATAATGATATATTATATGATAAAGTACACTTACTTAAAGACCAATTTTTCCTGCTCATTAAAGGATTAAATACTATGATTAATAGATTGAGGTCTGCTCATTAGGGGATTACTATTATTATTTAGTAATTTCTCTTTAATATTATCTAATTTTTTCATGTTTAAATATTTAAACTTTTTGAGTCAAAAGTGAAATTCACTTTAATTTTTTTGATGTTTTAAATTGAGAGACTACCATTTCATTTCTTTTTCATCATTAATTTATTTATGAAAGAGACTGGTGATCCCGATATTTCTTTAAAAAGTATACTTTTTAGATCTTTCAAAGAAGAATATCAATCAGGAAAGCATCTTTTTACCGCATTTTCCAATACTCTTTTAATCGCAGAATCGATTGTTTTATGTGACGATGATCTTTTAAATCTCAAAGAAATATTAGTAGCTACGTCTACAAACCAGAAATTATTTTTATCAGCTGCTAATTTATTAAAAAAATTAGATTTCAAAATCCAAAATATTGATTTTTTAGGCAGAGTGGTTTCTATTCCAATAAACGCTTTTTTCGCTAGATTTAAAGATTTTGATACTTATAAAGTTTTTCAGGATATTTCAAACGAAAATGAATATTTAAAATCTGTAACTCTCGTTTGTACAAAATTAAATAATATTAAAAATTCAATAATGGAAGCAACATTTAAAAATTTTTGTCAATTTATATCAAGTATAGATATTAATTCTTGCCAATCAAATATTGTTGATTCTATCAATACTTATAATATGAGCACAATTACTATTATTGAATCAATATCAAAGGTTTTATCATCATTATTCCAATTGGAAATAAATTTAATATGGCGATCACAAGAAAATCAAAAATTTATTAGACAAAACATAAAGCCAAATCATTTTACTCAACTTTTAAATCTTATTCAAAATTCACCTAATTCTGTTGTTCAGATGTTAATTACAGAATGGATGTGGAGAGTTAAAAATTGTCTACCACCATCTTTTGATATTCAAAAATCATTTCAAAAGCTCAAACATTTATTTCTACAAATTAATGAAACAAATTTTAGGTCATCACTTCATTGTTTTATTCGAACTATTAATTTAGCAAAAAAAGAAAAAAATCAAAGCAAAATAATCTTTCATTTTAGGTTTACGAATATTATCTTTAATGACATTGATTTGGAATCAAGTGGATACATAGATCTAAATCAAGATAACATTGCTGTTTGGTTTATTGAAAAAAGAAATAAAAAAGTTCCAGATGTCATTATTTTCAAGTTTTTTCAAATTTACAATATTAATATTGATGAAAAATTGATTTCATTTTTATCTAAAGAAAAATTAATTGCATTTGAAGTGTTTTCTATTACTAAACCAATGAAGTTTGTGTTTTATTGTTATGATATTATCACGAAAAGTCAATCATTAATTTTCACCCAAAGATGTCGTTGTAATAAGTTTTCTCAAGGAAACCAAATTAAAATTAAGCCAAAAAGTAAAAAAGTATTTGATCATTTTGATAACTTCTCAAACAAGAGGATTTATGCTGATAGCCCACAGTCAAAAATGTCCATTCCAAATTCTAATAAGGAAGATGAAAAAGAAGATAATATCAAAGGAGGAGAATCTTTAGTTGATAATAATAATATAAGTGGTGATATAAAAGATGGAAACGATATAAATAAAGAAGAAGGCTATAAAATTAAAATCATGACATTTGATGAAATTGAAAGATCACTTGACGATTTACAAGTTTTATTTAATAAAATGGTCAATGAACTTGAAGAAAAAGTGATGTCTGAACTTAATGATATAATTGATTTTACAGAAAAAAATATAAAAGAGCTTCATATTCTTTCAAAAAAGCATCAAAAGGCTGTTACTAATGCACAAATGGCAGAATCTTTTCTTCTAAATAAAACAAGTGATTTTGAGGATGAATATGAGAATTCATTTATAGAAACTGAACAAAAGAAAAACAAAATTTTCAATTCGTACATCAGCCAAATTTCTCATGATAAAGCTGAATTTATAAATGAAACAGATAAAATTTTTATGAAGAACGCACTAATGGCTCTATCAAATAATCTTCAAAATTTTCAAACTCATATTGAAGAAAATCTAGATGATAAATGATTTAATCATCAAGATACATGCCATTATAACTCTAAACAAGAGAAAGAATTGCTTTTTAGTCATCTATTTACATAACGAAAAACCACCAATTAAATGAGTTTTACATATATAAAATATACATTTGTTTACATCGATAGCTGATTGAAATTGCTACCAAAAGGATACAAAAAACATTTGGCTCATTTATCTACTTCTCTTTGGTGACATAATTTAACATATATATATTATTTAGATTTTTTTCTTATTTAAAAAAAGCGTATAATCATATCGTCAAATGTATTATAGTGATGTATTTTAGCTAAAATACGTCAACTTTTGATTTCTTTAAAATAATTAGATTTTTATTTACTTAGGAATAACTGATTCATTTAAATCAGCAGTAGCAATATTACCTTGTAATTTTGGTGTTGGTGAATTTATGTTTGTCAAATCAGAAATTTTAGGTGTGGTTAAAACATTGGAGGAGATCTTTATTCTGCTTTTTGGCGACATTGATTCTAGCAAATTATTTTTCACCTTATTTGTTTGATCGCTGATTTCTTTTTGATTGGAAGCTGTGCTTGCAATTTCGCTCATTAACTCATGATGGATTTTTTGAGTACTTGATATATGTTCGAGTATCATTGAATATTCTTGCCTTAGATTAATTAATTCTTGTTCTGTTTCTGTTTGTTTGTTTCTTAACTGGCAAGTTTTTAATTGAGTTTCGTTTTGAATTTTTAAATTATTGCTGATATCATCCAAAATATTACTAAGTTCATTTTTTGATTGAATTTTCTTTTCATTAAGCTCCTTTAGTTCATCAATCAATGAATTGAACTCATTTTGTTTCTGTTCTATTTTTGCCTTTTCCTCTATTATTCTTTCATTTATCTGAGCTCTCTGTGTCATTAAATTGCTATTTTCTTGGGACAACTCTGTATTTTCCTTTGTAAGTTCTGTATTTTTTTCTTGTAATTGTTTGTACTCAGCTTTGGCTTCATTTATTTTGGCAAGAATCTCTTCTAAATTTTTTTGACTTTGATTGACCTTTTTAATAAATTCTTCATGATCTTTTTTGACTTTATCTTTTTTATTTTCGTAGTCAATAATTTCCTTTTTTAAATTATCAATGACTGTTTGCTTATTTTTTATTTCATTAGTGCATTGTGTTATTTTTTGTTGGTACTCAAGTGCTTCATTGACTTTTTCAATTCTTAAATTTTCTATTTCTTCGCATTTTTTGGATATATCTTTTTCTTTTTCCATCTGTATTTTGATTTGTGTGCTTAAAAATTCAAGTTGGCTTTGTTCACTATTAATATCTTGTTGAACAATTTTTTTGGTTGATACTAACTCATCTACTTCACGATTCAGTTCTTTAATTTTGGTTCTTATTTTTAAAGATTCATTTTCAGAATCACATATTTTTTGTGTGATCAACCGATATTTTTCTTCAGCTTGAGCAACTTTATAATTCATTTGTTCCAAATCGATTAATCTTTGGTTATTTTGTTTTATTAAATCATTTTTAACTTTTTCTTGTGTATTAATTTCTTTTTGATTAATACAAATTTGCTTTTTTAATGTGGCTAATTTTTTTTCATGGAAAATCGTGCAGTGGGCTGCTTTCATTTCAGCAAAATCATATGCATCTAAAGGCTTGTTCTTTTTGATCATCAAACTTTGATTGAATTATTATTTCTGTTTTTTTTAATTCAATTTATTGAATTATTATTCAAATTTGATGTATTTTTACTTCACTTTTCTTTTGAAATTAAAAAATATATGTTTTAAAAAAAAAAAAAGTATGCATTATATTTTTCTATTAATGTTTAATCTTTGTTTAGGATGTAAGATAAAAAATAGTCAGATTTTTTAAAAAAAGTTTGGGTAAGCCGTGAATCGAACACGGGTCTATTGAGCCACAATCAATAATGCTAACCATTACACTACTTACCCTTGATATATGGGGTTTTAAAACTTATTAATATTAAATATTTAGGGTAATTATAATTCGTTCATTTGATCAATGGCATTCAATATAATGGAATAGCTAAGACAAATAAAAGTTTTAATAACAGATGAAAAGAATTAGTCTAAATGAAAACAATATTGAATATAAGAATTTGATCAATATAATTATATTGAATATTCAATATAATTATTATAAGAATATATATATTACAAAAACCAATAAAAAAATATCTAATTAATTTTATTTAATGATCCTTGAGTTAAAAATAATAAAATTTAATTACTTATTGCAATAAATATGTTTTAAATTGAGCGTTAATATCAACATAAAAAGTTTATCTATAATATTGAAAATTTCGAAGTTTTTCTATGATATTTTAAAATTGTGAAATTCAATAAAAACTTTTTTTCAATATCAAATATGTTATGTTTATCTTGAAAAATCTATGAAACTTTTAAAAATTCATATAATAGATATATAAATATTTCCGTTAAGAAATCCAATGCCATTAAAATTTTTATTTAAAAAGTTTACATGTAACGTCTGTTTTTTTTCAGTATCATTCAAAAAATTATAATCAATGAATGATAATAATTTTTCTCTTTCTCGGATTCTTGTAAACGAGGAAACCCAAACCTCAGCATCTCCTTATATTGACCCACAATTATTCAATTTCAATAGCGATAAAACGAAGTTAGATATTGAAAATTCACTATATCAGTTTAAGTATACTATTGAAGAAGTAGCACGACTTGTTTCTGCAGTACAAGGAAATGATTTGTCAATTAGGAACAAAGGGAGAATCATCAGCCCACGATCAAAGCGGTTCAACAAATTACTTGACTCGTTGCAAAGACAAATTCAATTAAATTCCAGATATCTTCATACTTATAAAGAGCAAAAAATTCTTGTTGAACGTTTAACTCGTAGCCTCGCATATGCAATAGACCCAGCTTCTAGATATAGTCGAAATCATCCAAATAGTCAAAGACGTCCTTTATTCAGCCATCAGAAATATGAGCATTCGATGAAACTTGGTCGTGCATCTTTATTTTTTGATGATCCACAGCAATTTGGTGAAGAAAACAAAGATTATGATATTGTTTTCTCATATCAAAATTCTCTATGCTTAATGAATGATTCATATATTTTTATTTTCGATAAAGTTTCGCCAAATTCTCTTTCTGCTGGAAAAGAATTTCCAATAACCTACAAAAAGCATTCTTTTGGATCTATAGTTTTATACGATTATGACCAAAATGAAGGTGATAAAGAAGGTTCTGAAGATAGCAACGATCCTTTTGCTCATCATCGTGTTATTATGCCGATTATTGACGATGATCGAACTGTATATCTTGTTCATAGTTTGGGAGGTTCTGACTCTGGTTCTGGTCAAGAAATTAACCTTAAGACTCTAGTTACCCCTTATGATTTTTCATTTATCGATATTATTCTATCTATTCCTCATCTTTCTGCCACTGAAGCTAGAGATTTTCTCATTTTCCTTTACAGAGAAAGCTATCTTTCAGCTTATGTTCGCTCAAAACTTTGCCAATTTCTCTATGAAAATCGTGAGCCAGACAAAGAATTAGAGAGTGAAACGATTTCTATGAGAAAGAGTTCGAATGGCAGATCTACACGTGTTAAAGTTAATTTAAAAACAGATTTGGTTGCAGATAGCCTAAAAATTAGAGAATGGCCAGAATTACTTGGTCGCTTTATCACTCTTCTTGATCATTCTTGGTTCATCGAAGCAGCTCATCGAATGGAACGTTTAGAACTTCCTCAAGTTATTAAAAGTATTGCCAAAAACAGTGACTCGCAATCCCATTCAAATTCAAGAGCAGGAAACAAAAATGAAGCAAATAGCAGCTCTGATTCAATCACTCCAATCAATTCACTAGCTCAATATCTTCTTGGAATCATTCTCTGGGAATTCCAAGGTCTTGATAGAGGAGATCCATCCGAATTTCTTTGGGAATTTCTCTGTAAATCAGTTTTTTCGAATCTTTATTTGAACAAAAATGATGAAAGTAGTGTTAAAAAACGACGAAAGCTTGAAGCTCTCTTCCTTGGAACAAAAGGAAAACCTTCCACCTCAAAAACTCGAATTATTACTCAAAAAGCTGTTGAAAGAATTGACAAAATGGTTAGAAGCAGGACTCTTGATGACATATTTCCAAAGGGAAGTACACCGACTAGTCCAAAATCTAGATCAAAATCTAATTCACCAAAATCTCCTGTTGAGTCATTCAATCCTCATAAGTTCCTTCTTGCATTAATTCAAAAGCATCGTAATCAAATTATTACAATTTTGAAGAATATTCCAAGAACGACTGAAGAAGCATCTCCTCTCTTCTATCCAATTGCTCTTGAAATTCGTGACGCTTTATTTAAGAAAATGGATGAAAGTGTAAGGCCAAGGAGTAGTAGAAGAAAACGCGTAGTTGAAGAAGACAATGAAGATGATGATGAAGATGAAACTGATAGTGAAGTGAAAATTTCTAAAAGTAAAACAAGATCGCAATCACTCCAACATACAAATAAATCAAGCAGAAAACAATCAAACAGTAACAGTAAAAGACAAAACAGAAACAACGAAGTAGATGATGTAGATGATAATCGTAGGAGAAAAAATAGTCATCGTGCTGCTTCTGCTTCTCAGAGTTCTCAATCATCTTCTGCTCCTAAATCGAGAGTATTAACTGATCAAAGACCTTCTCCTCTTCCTCTAAGGAAAATGGGAATCCCAACAGGAAAGAAGGGATCTCCTAAGAAGAAACAGCAGAAATATCATTCGGATGAATATGAGATTGAAGAGGATGAGGATGAGAACTATGATATTTTCATGGAAGAGGAAGAAGAAGAATATGAATCAGAAATTAATAATAACAATAAAAGTAGAAATAGAATGAATAAAAGCCAGAAATCGCCAACAGGTTGTAAAAGAAAGTAAGCTAGAGTAAATGTTTATTATTAAATAATATTTTAAAATATGATTTTTATTTTTTAAGAAAATATTCAATAAATATTTATAAAAACAAACAATTTTTTATATAATAGATATCGCGATATATTTCTAAGCAATTTTGCTCATTAAATCAACAACAACAACTGATATATTATCGGAAGATTGAACCG
This sequence comes from Tritrichomonas musculus, assembly GCA_039105265.1. Taxonomy (NCBI): domain Eukaryota; phylum Parabasalia; order Tritrichomonadida; family Tritrichomonadidae; genus Tritrichomonas; species Tritrichomonas musculus. Next base: position 413,139 of record JAPFFF010000004.1, read on the forward strand.
CAAAAGCTGCATTTCGTATCATAAATGCTGCTTCAGTTGGGGATGAGGCATTTACTGCAACTTGTGCAACTTCATCATTTGTTAGAACATCGAATACTCCATCGCATCCAATTACAAGAAACTTATCTTTTTCATTATCAATTTCAAATTCCTCGATTTCAGCATCTCTACAAACGCCAGATACATGATAATCTCCCATTGCTCTTGACACTGCAAGAATTCCATCAACACGGTTATCTTTCGAAATTCTTCCATAATCATTATGTATTCGTTCAAATTCACTTCGAAAGAAAGGCTTATGATCCTTTGTTAATTCGCGAGATGTACCATCAGTTCTTATAATTATTGCTCTTGAATCTCCAAGATTAGCAGTTACTAATTTTTTACCAACAAATAATGAGTAAGATGATGAATCAGATGAAGGGTCATCTGAAGGTGAGGTTTGCTTGGCACAAGGAGAATCATAAATAAAAGAAAGGCAAAGTGTTGATCCATCTTGAAAATTATGCTTTTGGAGACATTTTCCAGTTTCATTTATTACTGATTCAATTGCGTGCTTCACTTTTTCAAAAGTGAACAAGTTATTTTTGATGTGCAAATTTTTATTAAAACTTTGTTGGTGTATTTGATTTTCAAAATATTTTTCAAATAATTCCGAAAGTTTAATAGCAACATATTTTGCTGTATTAGATCCACCGTGGCCGTCACATACTGCATATAAATTTAAATCATCACGAACGATTATTGAATCTTCCATATCTTTTCTTAATCCCAAAATTTCAGAAAATCCGCTTTTCATTTTTCCATCTTGCTTTTTTTGATTTACGTACAATTGTTTTTTCTTTGCCGCAAATGTAGTTTTTGGGTCATTTTTTATTATTGGTGTAATATTCAAATCGTTTTTCGATGTTATTATTTCGCGCAATAATTCATTAGTACTGTTTACAGTTGTAATTTCAGTTTCTGATATATCAACAGTATCAAGAAAGATTAATTCTGTTATATCAAGTGTTCCTTTCAAAGGATTTCCAGCAAGTTCAAGACATTGGAGAAGTGGTGCGTCTAAAAATTTCGGAATTTTCGTCAATTTATTATATGATAAATTCAAATCTACAAGAGAATTACCACTAATTTCTTCGGGAATCGAGTTTGGCTCCGAAGTAATATTATTCATTGAAACATCAAGAATTTTTGTGTGACTAGAAATCACAGGAAGCTCAGTAAGTTTATTTTGTGATAAATTGATAATTTGAAGATCGAAAATCCTTGGAAATGACTTAAGTTGGTTCCCACTAAAATCAACATATTTTAAATTCATAAATGGATGAGAGTATGTTTGTGAATGATAATTGTTTGAAGAAATGCATGCTAATACGAAATCATCTGCGTCATTGGTACTATTTCCATCATGAGTAAAAAATCGACTTGGTTGAGTACGATCAAAAAAGGCTCCTTCAACAGATTCAAGTTGGCAGCAAGAAGCAGAAATATTTTGGAGTGTAACTGGCATTTTTGGAAGTTCTTTGATTGGATTATGAGATACACTCAATCGCTGAAGTTTAGTACAATTGATGATTTCAGTAGGAATTTCCGTTATTTTGTTGAAATCTACAGAAAATGATTGAAGTTTTGGTAACTTTTCAAAAATTTCATTCGGTATCTGTTCAATTTGGTTAAACGAAAGATCAATTGCAATGATTGTACTTGGAAAACTGGTGAAATTTATTTCTTTAATTTGATTACGATCAGCAGTAAATGTTTCAGCTTGTTCCATTTCAAGGCCTTCAGGAAGTTCAGTAAGTTTATTATCAGCTAATAAAATATCTACCAAAAATTTCAGTGATTGCTTTGAAATACTTTCAATTTGATTGCTTGAAACATCAATTTTTTTAATTGATGGCTGAAAATCTGGTAAATTCGTAATTTTATTTTCCGCAAGAACCAATTCAGTTAAATTTGGAAGGCAGAGAATTGATTTTGGGATATTTACTAAGAAATTATGAGTAAGATTAATTTGCTTAAGAGTTTGTGGAAATACAAAATTATCTGATGTTTCAGAATTAACTTCAGGAAGTTCTGTAATTAGATTATCGCTTAAATCAATCGATGTTAATGCAGGAAAACTTTTTGAAAAATTGTCTGGAATTACTTTTATTTGATTTTTAGAAAGATCTAAAGTTGTAAGTTTGGGTAAGCTCAAAGTTGCTGTTTCTATAGATTGGATGCAATTTAATGATATTGATAATGTAATGATAAGTTCAGATTGAAGTTTTGAAAGCACTTTCAAAAAATTGCAGTCTAAAGAAATAATTTCTAATGAAGGAAATTTTACAATTAGTTGATCTGGAAACTCGTTAAATTGATTTTGAGTTAAATTTAATGATTCTACTTTTTTGTTCGTTAAGGAATCATTAAGTTTTTCAAGTTGATTGGATGATAAATTTAATTTTTTCAAGTTTTCATAAGACGCGAGAGCTTTTGCAATATGTATTGGGACTGAAGATCCCATCTGATTTTTTGAAAGGTCAACCAATAAAACGTTTTTCATATTTTCAGGTAGTGTTATAAATTTATTTCCAGATAAATAAAGATTTTTTGCTTTATTTTCCAAAGGAGGAGTAAAAGGGAGTTTCGTAAGATGTTGATCAGTTAAATTAATGTTTTCTGTATTTGGTGTAATATTATAAGATGCCTGATTTCCCATTGATAGAAAAAATAAATCAAATGATGTAAATAAATAAATACAAATAAATTCCACTTTTTATGAATATTTTATATTTTTCTTTTGAAAGGATTTCTGAGATGCCTCATATTTATTGAAATTATTCTTTACAAAAATCTGAATAAATCCATTTTATCGGTCTTTCTCTTCATAATTGGTTTTTTTTCAATATCGTTATTATTGAACGTTGATGCTGAAATAATTTAAGAATCAAAACGTTTTTCATGTCTTAAACTCATGAAATAGTTAATGAAATAAAAATTAAAGCAGAAAATATATTTTGGATACATTTAATGCAAAAAATGGTAATACTATTCAAAACCATTTTTCAAAGGAGAAAAATGACGTAGAGGGAAATAAATATCTTCCTGGTCTTTCTTTAATCTCTCGATTTTCAGACATTTGATGTTGCTAAATTTCACAGAATCAATATACAAATCGAAAAATTCATTAGATCCGGATTTAATCATTAAAGAGCATATCAATATTAACTGATTATTAAATGAAGCTTCACTTATCAAATTATTGGTTTCTAAAATCAATGCATTATCTTCTGGTGAGCAAAGGAAGCAATTTTCGCTAGGTAAAGACATATTCATTACTTTGATATCGTCTGAAATTGCGTTAAATTTATAGCACTCAAGTTGAACTTGATTTGTATCATTAACAGGTGATGAGAGATTGAAATAAATCATTCCACTAATCGCACATGGTTTCAAAATAACAGAATCGATAAATGGAACTGCAAACACTTGATTTTTTTTATTTGTCAAAAAAGCGGTCCATACGGCAAATTTTGTTGTAAAAGTAGCACAACCACAATAAAATGATAAAAAGCGATAAAAAACTGAGAATGGTGAGATTGATTCACGCCATAAATCATTTGGAAATTCTGATGAGTCGCTCGGTGCCAAAATTGGTAAATTTGAATCATTGACTTTTCTTGAAATACTTGGAAATGAATCAAACATCAATTTAATAAATTCATTACTAGTGTGGCGAATGCATACATCGTTTTCATTCAAAAAATGGGAAAGCCGCGAATCTTCTTTCAATATAGGTAGAACAAAAAGTTTTTTCTTTATTGAATCGCTTCTATGTTCAAATAAAAATGTTACGTAATCAATTAAAGCATTCATCATTTCAGCTCCTCCACCTATAACAGCAGCATAAAGATCTGATTTATTACCTTGTTTCATTTTGTCGAAAGGGTTTCGTGAACTTCCTGATAAAAATGGAACGCCGTTTACTTTTGTTGATGAAAATACAAGAAAAATATCATTAGGAAGCTCGGATGGCTCAAACGGATACATCAAAGGCGTATATACTTTTGGTTGGGAAGTCCTTGGAACTGATCTTGAAATGAGAAATTCCCATAATTCAGAATCATACATAATTGTTTGATCATTAATGTCAACGTCAATGTTTGAAAATACAGTATAAGCATGTTTGGATGATATAATCAACTTTTCGAAGATCTCGTTGAGATATTTTGGATCTGGTGAAATATCTTCATCTTTGAATTTTTCATAATAAAGATTGTCGAGAAGTGAATATATTGATTGAAATTGGTTTACAGTTGAATAAACTTCAATATTTAAGAAAGTTTTATACATCTGAAATGGAATAAATAGAATATGGCTGGTGCTTGAGCATTTAATTAGATCATAATTATATAGTGCAGCATTTGAGTAAGGAATAGACATTTCAGTTAGTAGAGTAGCATGTGGTTGTTGGCATTGCAAAAGATATGGATCATTGAAATTTTTCATAAAACTTTCATATGTTTGTTTCAGATTTGATTCGCTTGATGTTCTAAAGAATAGTGAATATCGAAGGATAATCCGAAAAATGTCAGGTGATGAAGTGAATTGATGTAAAAAAAGAAATGGATCGCTTTTATGCACGATAGTAGGATACAAAAGTGTACAAATAATTGGAAGAATAGGATCATTACTTACATGCTTAACCCAGATTGCAAAAAAATTCATTAATTTTGGAGTATTTTGTAAAATGATTTCTTTAAAAGATGTAAAATCACTGTCGCCTAGTTTTCGAAATATTGTGTTAAGGTAATTGATATTTGTTTGATTTATTCTTTGTTGATTCAATGTTAACAAAATTATAGCAGCGATATGTTTTGTCATATTGCTTTCTGTTTGTGCAAAACAAAATAATAAATAATCATATAATTCCTGATTCGTGTTAATGTTATGCCAAAACTTATAAAAATCTTTCAAAATTGATTGATCACCATAAACAGCCCTTGATATAAACAGTTTAACTTGTTCTATATGCTTTCTATCGCAAGGAGTATAATATTTTTCTGTGTTTTCATTACTCATAATTGAATCTGAACTCTCAAGCATTGAAAAATATATTTTCAATATTTAAATGGTTGTAAATTCAGATAATTATTTATTAAATTTCAAAAAATGATAAATTCAAAAGCAATTTCATTTTCTGATCAAAATCAGAAGGTAGCTGTTCAAGAGCCATATGAGAAATTTGAGAGAGAAAATATTGACTATTTCCCTGTTATTGATTATTTGACTTTTGATGAAAAAATCGGTGAAGGAAATTTCTCCCAAGTTTACAAAGGTTTATATTATCAGAAAGATCAAGTAGCAATAAAATTAATTGTCAGAGGCAGCGATTATTTAATTAATTGTGAAATTGAGATTTTAAAGAAATTAAAAGGAGCGCCTCATATAGTTCAACTTTATGAAGTCATTTACTGTGATAAATGTGGAAGTAAAGATGGAAATAAAAATTCTAATATTGAATATATTCAGAATAAAGATTCTCAAAATGAAATAAATAGAGCAGACCATAATAAAAATGATTTTCAAATAAAAGCATTAGAAACTCATCATCATTCAGGTTTTAAACCGTCTTCCTTTTCAAAGCTTACGTTACTTGTTTTTGAATATCTTGAAGGAATCGATGTCATGAACATGTATCAAACTTTTACACTTGATCAAATTCGAATTCTACTTCGTTCACTTTTAGAATCTTTGTCAGCTGCTCATGATTTAGGAATCGTTCACCGAGATGTCAAGTTAAGTAATATCATTATTCTTCACAATTTTTCTGAAGTTAAACTAATTGATTGGGGATGCGCAACATTTGTTAATGAATGCATGTCATCGAGAGCTGGGTCAAGAGAAGGAAGGCCACCTGAAATGCTCCTTGGATATCAAAATTATGGTTTTGGTTGTGACGTCTGGGCTGTTGGGATTTTGATTATATTCATACTAAATAAAGGAATTATTCCTTGGAAAGCAAGAAATAGCAAGGAAACCTTGATTAAGTTGTCTGAGTTTGTTGGTGGTGAACTTATTAAAGATTATTCAAAAAAATTGAATTTGGAGATTGATTCTAAAATTTATGAGGATTTTTATAGTAAACCTGTAAAAACAATTGAATCTGAGCTTATTGAAGAAGGTTGGAAATCTGATCTAGATTATGAATTACTAGAATTAATGAAGTCGTGTTTAACAATAGATTACCAGTTAAGACCATCTGCAAAAGAACTTTTGGATAAGCCATTTTTTAAGCATTAGCAGTGTTTTTTATTTATTAACCAAAATTATTTGTTAATCAAATTTTATAATCATGAATCTTTAAATATAGCAAATCCAAATAGAAAAAGTATGATTATTTGTTATTTTGAATAAAATTTATTATTATCTTTTTTGATCGAAATTGTTCAACTGAAATTAAATTATTTTAATTTTGTTAAAACCTTTAGGAAAAAAATAAAATCTAGGCTTTAAATTGGTGGTCATATTTAAAATAGATAATTACCATTACCGACCAAAAAGACAGCAGATTTTCTTTTAAGTTGTCATTGATCTTTTTCAAGCCTAGAATAAAAATATATAAATATTGTAAGAAATCAAAGGGAAATATGAAGAAGATGAAAAAAATCATATAAGTAAAATGTAACCATTTCAAAAAAAAAATGTTTATTTTTCTTCTCTCTAGCATTGTCACATCGCAATTTGTTACGTATGGATCAGCAGTGCAGCTGAAAGGACTTTTTACTAAAAATCGAATTACGATTGAGATCAACCAAACGAGTCTTCTCCCAGTTATTAATTGCAAACGGCCTCCTTATAACGATGGATGGTATTGGGTCATTGAACCTGCTAATGGGACGCAAGAAGTAACGAGGAAACCAATTATTTGTGGTGAAGATATTACACTCCATAACCCACTTTTTTCTTATTACATCACAAGTGGAGAACGATCACAAGGCACGATTACAGCCACGAAATTGATGAATCAAGAAGGTAAAAGTCATTGGAAAGTTATATGTGACCAAAGAACGAAATATTGGGAACAAGATAAAGCAGTTCAATTTTACAACGTTAAAGAAAAATGTTATCTTCAATCAGGCTTCAATTCAATTACTAATGAAGTGGAAAATCAAATATATGAAGTTAAGTGTGCAAAGAAGTTTTCAAAAGAAACACAATGGAGGTCGTCAGAAGGTATTTATCTTGATAACGAACCAATTTCTGAAATGTATGCGAAATCACCACGAAATTAAAGCAATTTATCAAATGGTTCGTAATAATTATTGTTGTTGTTGTTGTTTTCAATATTATTATTAATAAAGTAAAAATTCTTCTGTTTGATCAACATTATCAAATAGTCATCACATACTTGAATAATATTTTATTAATCGAAATACGTGAAGTTGAAAAGATGCATCAAGTAAACTGAGTTTTCATTAAAATCATTCCTTACTATTAAAATGAGTAAATGATGGAAATAAATAGAGAAAGAAAGAAACAACTTATTGAGTTTATAAAAATAAAAAAAAGTTTTAATTCCCCTTGGCTTTAAGCAAAAAGCTTTTTAAAGTTGTAATTTGTAGCAAAAGAAATCATTTGAAATTGGATGATCTTTCTCAAATTGTTCAATTTTATGTTTGTAATCGTCGATTTCTTTAAGTTCTTTCTCTGTAAATTTAGCAATAAGGAAATCTTCATCTTTAGAAATAGCTTCATATATTTCTGATGCAGTTGGTCGATCGTCAGGATTAAGATTGCAGCAGCACTCCAAAAGTTCTCTATACTTAGGAGATACATTTGAAGGAATTATTGGAAGAACGCCTTTTACAATTTCTGCCTGAAGTTTAAATGAAGCATATTTCCTAGAAGGATCGTCATCGAGTTTAAACGGTTCGTAACCTGTAACCATCAAGTAAATCATACGGCCAAGTGAAAAAATATCAATTTCATCTTTGTATAAATTGAATCCTTCTTCAAAAAGTTCTGGTGCTTTATAATATGTAGCATCATCTGTTAAAGTAGTTTTCGGTGCATCTTTGCTAACATCAAATTCACGTGATGTACTGAAATCAAAAACTTTGGGGTAGAAATTGTCATCAAGCCAAATCGTTTTTGGATTTATGCTTCGATGAAGAACATGTCGGCTGTGAAGAAAACGAACTGCTGCACAAATTCCTAATATGCATATTTGTCGTTGAACTGGTTTTAAATCAAGTTTTGATCGATTTATATGGCTTTGAATTGATTTATTTTCAAGGAACTCGAGATATATAATAGGATTGGGGTGGCTGGGGTCATCATCCTCTTCGTCATATTTTATGTCAGTATTATATAAATCTAATCCTTTAAATTTAACAATTGTTGGATGATCAAGTTCTTTGAGAATTAAAGCTTCTCGAAGAAGCATGAGTTGTCTATACCAGCGAAAATCTATTGCCCTATCTTCAGTTCCCATATCTTTTTGAAGTACCATGGGATCAAATACTTTACATATTACTCTCTCGCTTGTGCTTTGCTCAATTGCTAGGCAGAACCTAATTGCATTAGTTCCATTATTATTTAAAATATCATCGTCGTCTTCGTCTTCTTTAAATTTGCCATGTTGAACAAAAAGGTCTTTAAAGTCATTCATTTTTAAAGATGATGTCAAAAAAATACTATTTTGGCGGTTAGGCGATTTTAAGGGACTAGTTTCCAATTTGAATTAAAATATTCTATGTGTTCTCACAAAAAACAAAGTATTTTTTTTGACTGAAAACTATATTAAATAGTTTGATCTAGATTTTAATATTCACATATTATTTTATTTATACATCAAATATGCTAGGTTAATAAAAAAAACTTGATAATATAATAATTTTCTATTGTTAAGGTACAAATCCAGTACGTTTAAAATTGATAAGAAAATCGTTAAAAAATTGAGATAATGCCTCTCTCAGAAAAAGTTTAGTATTTCTGAGTAAATTTCGATGATTCTGAGGTTTACATTTGACACTTTATAGAACCTAAGAAACTAAATACGTTATTTCCGTTAAAATATAAAATCGCATTTTTTAATTGATATAAATAAATTCAAATGACGGCATTCATATGATATAATTTTTATGGTGTTTAAAAGTTGTTGAAAATAGTAAACTTCATATTTGTTGGCTGCATTTGTAAAAAAATAAAAATTGGTAATTGAAAAGTTTACGTTAAAATTCAAAACTTATCGTTTTTTTTACTCAGAAAATAAAATGAAGCTGTAGAAAAAAATTTCTCTGATTTTCTTGTCATAGTACTTCTCTCAGTTAAAATATGATGCCTTAAAATTATATATAAATAAAAAAATTTAAATTTCCAGCGTAACGTTTTTTTATATTTTGGTTTTTATTTTTTTCTATTTTCTTATCAAAATTTCCTCTTTATTCCTAATGGTGCAAAATGGTATTTATATCGACCTTAACAGACCTTTTGTCAATTGTAATAATAATCTATAATAAATACCAATTTATAAATTATTCAAGATAAGAGCTAATCTACTCTCTCGATTCCGCAAATAATTCTTGCATTCGCAGTTGCATCAAAATAGGATAATGGTCTCGTTGACCATAATTATTTTTATTTTTAGAAATAATTTCGTTTTATGTCCAATAAATTCGTATATCTACAAATTTAAGAATAATAAATAAGAATTTTTGCTTAGAAAAATCAAAAAGAACGTACATTTATAAAATATTAATTGATAATTGATTAATTGATCAATTAAAATGCTTTTATTTTTTTAATATTACTTTAACCAGGCTATGCCCTCTTTATAATTCCTACTAAAAAATTATAATCAAAATCTTTTTATGATATATTTTTTTGTTTTCAAAACCTTAAATTTCATAATCACTGAGTCTGCTAGCTGTTTTTTGCATGCAGATTATCCCGTGGATGAAATAAATCTTCTTGCCTTTTGTTTTTGAAAATAAACCATTCAATTATTTGTATTAATTAATACAATTTCAGATGAAAAATAAAACATTTATATCTTTAAACGTTACGCCGAATTTTTTTATTTTATTTTATTTATAATAACAAAATATATGATAAAACAATATATCATGCTTTTATTAATTTTTAATCATATTCATGAGAGTTTCCTAGGTTCTCACTTTATCGAAAGGGGGATTATCTTATCAATTTTTAACGTATTATTTTCAAGTAAAAAATTGTTTTATATCAAAATTTAAGATATATTTTCACAATTAAATTATACATAAAAGTTTTATATAATAATATATAGTTTATAATATAAGTTAATTGTTAATAGTCTAATTGAAAATATGGATTTTGATATATTTTTCAATATTTCCCATATATGATTAAGTTATGTTTTCATATTATATATTTAATAAATATTCAATTAAATTAAATTTCGTTTAATTATTGATGAAAAATATTTATAGTAGAAATAAAAAGATATCAAAGAAATAAATTTTTCTGAGTGCGTTTATTCAAAAAAAAATTGAACTATTTCCAACTCACTTTTTGAATATTTTATAATTATAAATTTATAAATTAAACTTTTTAATTATTATCAATTTATAATTTTGAACTATTTCCAACTCACTTTTTGAGATATTCCTAAATATTTTTATTTAGATTTTTTCAAGCATAAGTAATATTTTTAGCATTTTTAATTTATTAATTAGATTATTTTATCTATATAATTTTTAAATTTCATTATATAAAATAGATTATCTTTTAATTCTGAAAAACAAATAATCAATAAATTTGAATATTTCAGTTTTGTTTTTGCTTATATAATAATTTTTTTGGTAACATTCATAAAGATATATTAAAAATTAAGGCTTTCTAATATCTTTACTGATCAGTTTTTATTAAATACATCTAAGATATGATTTAAATTTAGTTTTTGAAATATTTTTAATAAAACCAGAATTTATGAATAGTATAGTTAGTAATTATTTATTATTATTCTTGATATCTTTTCTATTAATTAGTATTGATTTATTTTTTTATTTTTTTCTTTATATGAAATAACGTTCAAATAAATAAGATAATATATTTGTATTATTCATATATCTTGGTAATTAAGAAAATATGTTTTTTATTTTATATATATAATTGTATAATATTTAGTATAAGTAAAAAATAAACTATACATATTTACTAAAGCTGATAAAAATTTTAAAATATTAACATTTTTCCATTTTTTATTCAATTTTTATAAATAAAAATTGAATGTAGAAAAATAAAATTTGAATGCGACCAAATTTTTTTATTAGAAAAATTCAAACTTTTTCAGAAATTTAAAAAATCATCATTTATCTTTATATCCCTACTATAATTTTTATTGAATATTCTTTAACTTTTATATAATTCCATTAATTAAATTCATTTTTTATATTTAAATTACTTCGTTTTCACTTTGGTAAAATTGTAAAATTGATTCCCCTTTCTTTATCGTAAAAATAATTGAAAAAAAAAAATTATGTTTTTATATCACATGTCATTTTAATTTTCTGTTATTTAACGTACTGGATTTGTACCAGTCTGACCGATTCTATGAGATTATTCAAATTAATTGAGATATTTTTTTGAAGTCAATAATTTATATATAACTCATAAAAAAAACAATATATAAACAATTAAACATTTGAATATAAATATTATCATTATTTTATAATATATAATAATAATAAAAAGTGCTATTAAAGCAGTATATGAAAAATCAAATTTAAATCATTCTGAAAAAATTAATGGTAATCAAATAAATTAAATATATAAATCATTTGATGTTTATTAATAGCAAATCAGTTATTTGTTCAGCAAAAAATAATGTATTTTTTAAAAATGAAATATTCGTAAATAGAACTCAATTTCAACTCCAAAATTTTAGATTGGAAAAAAAAATAGTATTATATATTAACAATTATTTATCAAAAAAATTATTTATCACGTATTTGGCGAGAAAACGAACCTCGCCAAAAAAATTCGAACGATAGATTCAATTCTTTCAAATTATTTGAAGGAAAAACTCACAATTTACTCGTTAGACGATTAGAATTTCAATAAATTATTTTCATGCTAATTATTGAAAATTGAATATCATTGAAAGTATGTATTATTTATTATATATATTTCTTGATCAATTATATATATACATTTAATATAATTTTTAAATAAATTATATATATAAAAATAAATAACAAATTAATAAATAAATCTAATGTAATCCTTTGTTATTATATTAAAATACATAAAAATAACATTATAAGGTCAATTTATAACCATATCTCTCTTTTTATATTAATCTATTTTTATTTTGATAAAATTTGAATAAATATCTTATTAAAATAAAAATATAATTTTAATAATATATATATAATTACATGAATCTGCATTTATATTCAAAATATTAATATTTTTATTGAATATTAGAATCTATAAAAAAAAATTAATCGTTTTTTATCTGAAAAATTTAAGACCATATTAAGGTTGAACAAAAGCAGTATATTTTATCATATTATAATATAATAAAATATATGATGATAAAAAATTTATTTACTAAATATAATGGTAAAATTGACGTATGATATAAAAATAAACTAATTTTTCTTTTTGAATGAAAATTTTACAATTTGATAAGTTTAGAAAAAAAATGATGTTTTGTATAAATATTATAGCAAATATGAGGAAAATCCAATTTAAAATATAAGATATATTTTTTAGTTAATTTATTAAATTGAATTTATTTTTTATGAAATATTTGAATCATCAGAAAATTGAGATCAATTCTATGAAATTATTATATGCTTCAGAATATTGAGCATTTTTTTAAGAAATAATTGTGAGATTGTAAGATATAAACAATTGTAAAATTGTGAGAAAATAAAGATTTCTGAAAAGTAAAAATATGTAAAGTATTCAAAGAAAAAATCTATCCAAAATAAAGTCCCCAGCGTCGGAATTTTTGATTTTTTAAAATAAATCTTTTTAAAATCAAAAAATATGGCCAATTTTTCAAATTTTAACTCAGGTTGAAAAGATTAGCTGAGTGATTATTTATGAAATTATCTCTACTTTTAGCAAGATATACAATAATTTAAATATATTATATAATGATATTATTAATTTTATGAATATTTAATAAAAAAAATTAAAATTTATAATGATATATTTCGCAAAATATGTATTTTCGTTGTCACTTTTTGAATACTACAAAATTGAATGAATACCTTAATAAGGCCTAAAATTTATTTAATAATTTCAATTAATTCAAAAAATTTGGGACCTATATCTCAATTTTCATTGAATTTTGAGAGATATTCTCAAATCATATTACAACTCTGATTTGTACCTTAAGGTAGTGTGGCGATTTGTATGAGGTCATTCAAACATTTTTGTGATGATATTTGGTTTATAAACAAATCGATATATATTTAATTCTTGACCTGCTATGCAAAAAAATTATATAATATAATTTTAAATATTTGGTATATGTTATTAAACAAAAATATAAAAATCATTATTCTCTGATTTATGCGATTTTTGTCGAATTAAATAATATGATGATCTATTTTTATGGGAAAATTTAGAGTTTTAAGAAAGGCAATATATTTAAAATTATATAAAAAAATATATATGAATATGTATAATGCTTTTATTTGGTCTATCTATCTTATTTAATTAAAAATATATATTCAAAAAAAGTCTGGTTTCATTATTTAAAACATGCTTTATCAAAAGAAAACCTCATGGGAAATATTAATTTAGCATTCATTTTTAATAATTCGCATTCATTCTTTCAAAATAGGCAAAACAAATAAAAATCATAGTTTGGGTATTGAAAAATATTCAGAGCGACGTTCAATTTTAAAAACTTTTTCATTTTAAAAATTATATGAGTTCATTGAAATCATATTTGATGATTTATTTGGTCGCTTATATTTTTGTAAAAATGCAAGAAATAACATTGTGGCATCCCAATATGATTAAAACAACAATATACAAAAATCAATATAATAATATTCATCGAAATCAGATTGATTATGGAAGATAAAATCCATGTTTCTAAAGCATATCAATGCCAATTATGCGGAAGCTATTTATTATCAAAGAAAGGAGCAAAAAATCATAAATGTTTTTTTCATAAATAACGCAAATTAAATAATATTGAATAAGGTAGCTAGATTTTTTTATCAAAAATGTAAGATCATTAAATTTTTCATTATTTAGGAGATTTTGGCTATGATTCCTTCCTGAAAAGTTTTTAATACATTTATTGATGCATAAAAAATAATATTATCCGGTAATAAAATGATTTATTTCAAAGATCTAAATTATATTATTTGAAATTTCAATCAAATATTGAATTATACAAGATTTCAATGCAATGAATAAGGATACTACATGATAAATTCATATTTCTTGTATAAAATATTATCTTTATTTCTAAAAAAAATTCAAATATTATATACTTATTAATCATAAAAGAGTTTGTTTAAACTCCATTTTGTTTTATAAAAAGCATGTAATTTATTATCTATATGGTATATTTTTATTTTTTTTAAATAAATGTGCTTAATATTTTAATAAATTGATAAAAAAAAATTTACTAATAAAAATTCAAAAAATTCAGAGCCATGATTTAAATTTCTGAGAAAATTCAGAATGGCTCTGAAATCAAATCGCCACACTACCTTAAGGTTCTCCTTTCAAATTCAAAAGATTAAATTCAATGAGATTTCACAAATAAAATATACATAAATATCATTTTTAAAAATGAATTAAAATATGAAATTTATATAGATATATATTTCAAATGATTGAATAAAAACATTTTTATGAAATCTTATAGATTTTGTTTTTTTACAGATAGAAATCATAGAATTAAAAAATCAGTAAAATTTTGAATGAAATAAGATAGTGTGGCGATTTGATTTCAGAGCCATTCTGAATTTTCTCAGAAATTTAAATCATGGCTCTGAATTTTTTGAATTTTTATAAGTAAATTTTTTTTTTATCAATTTATTAAAATATTAAGCACATTTATTTAAAAAAAATAAAAATATACCATATAGATAATAAATTACATGCTTTTTATAAAACAAAATGGAGTTTAAACAAACTCTTTTATGATTAATAAGTATATAATATTTGAATTTTTTTTAGAAATAAAGATAATATTTTATACAAGAAATATGAATTTATCATGTAGTATCCTTATTCATTGCATTGAAATCTTGTATAATTCAATATTTGATTGAAATTTCAAATAATATAATTTAGATCTTTGAAATAAATCATTTTATTACCGGATAATATTATTTTTTATGCATCAATAAATGTATTAAAAACTTTTCAGGAAGGAATCATAGCCAAAATCTCCTAAATAATGAAAAATTTAATGATCTTACATTTTTGATAAAAAAATCTAGCTACCTTATTCAATATTATTTAATTTGCGTTATTTATGAAAAAACATTTATGATTTTTTGCTCCTTTCTTTGATAATAAATAGCTTCCGCATAATTGGCATTGATATGCTTTAGAAACATGGATTTTATCTTCCATAATCAATCTGATTTCGATGAATATTATTATATTGATTTTTGTATATTGTTGTTTTAATCATATTGGGATGCCACAATGTTATTTCTTGCATTTTTACAAAAATATAAGCGACCAAATAAATCATCAAATATGATTTCAATGAACTCATATAATTTTTAAAATGAAAAAGTTTTTAAAATTGAACGTCGCTCTGAATATTTTTCAATACCCAAACTATGATTTTTATTTGTTTTGCCTATTTTGAAAGAATGAATGCGAATTATTAAAAATGAATGCTAAATTAATATTTCCCATGAGGTTTTCTTTTGATAAAGCATGTTTTAAATAATGAAACCAGACTTTTTTTGAATATATATTTTTAATTAAATAAGATAGATAGACCAAATAAAAGCATTATACATATGCATATATATATTTTTATATAATTTTAAATATATTGCCTTTCTTAAAACTCTAAATTCCCATATAAAAATAGATCATCATATTATTTAATTCGACAAAAATCGCATAAATCAGAGAATAATGATTTTTATATTTTTGTTTAATAACATATACCAAATATTTAAAATTATATTATATAATTTTTTTGCATAGCAGGTCAAGAATTTAATATATATCGATTTGTTTATAAACCAAATATCATCACAAAAATGTTTGAATGACCTCATACAAATCGCCACACTAAAATAAGATTTAATCGTTGAGGCCAAATTTTTTTATTTTTCACCAAAACTTTTTCCGAAAAATGCTCTATTGAATTATTTATTCTATGAGTTAATTCAATATTGAATGATTTACATTTTTTTTGGGAAGGAGAACCTTAAAAGAAAAAACGAAATATTTTTTTATTACCCTGTATCAGCTTTAATTCGTGCTTTTTTTAAAAGGTCAATTCAATTTTTTCAAAAAAATGCTTTTATCTATTTACATAGTTAAATGAAAAAAGAAAAAAATAAAAAAATAGGAATAAAATATATAATATTTATTAAATACAAGAAATAAAAATTGCTTTATAAAATACAATTATTAAAAAAATTTAAATATTAAGAAAAAAAGAACTTCTACTTTAAAAAAGCAATGTTTTACCAAATTTTAAACCTATATCAATAGTTGTGGCTATCTAAAAGGCAAAAAAAAAAAACAAAAAAAATTTTCAACAATTATATTTAATTAACTTTTCCTATTTAGTTAAATCATTTTGAGCGCTAAAAACTGGTTCAAAATCAATGTTTTCTTGTGTTCTTTTAATTTTTGTCTATATCTTGATGTGGGACAAAATCACTTCACAGACTTTTCCTTTTCCTCGTTTTTTTCATACGTTTAAATTGAAAATTTTCAATTTAAACTGATAAATTCAGTGAAAACTTTCAATAAATATATGTTTTTCCATTTTTAAAAAAGCAAACTGTTCATTCAGGATGTTGTATTATTCATGAAATATAAGATAAAGTAGATATTCTATAAAAATAAATAAATATTGGAAATATCTAGTATAGTAATGGAGTGAGATGAGATGATATCGAGTAACTTGTTATTAATCGAATCTGATGCGTATATAGATGATCCGATATCGAATGAACCATATAGTTGGATCCGTTCATGGTTCATTTGTTAATGATCCGTTAAGAGATGATGACAGACGCTTCATTAGTGACCAGAACCATCATCAAATCACTCCCAAAGTTAACTAGTTAGATCTCACTAGATATCTAACGTAAAATCTAACTATGCGATTTTGATCCAAAAATAAGCTGTTTTCAGTCGAATCTGATGCGAATATAGATGCATCGATATCGATACTGTTATCGTCCAACTGTTAATGGTTCACTGTTAATGATCGACTGTTAGTGATCGACTGTTAATGGTTCATTGTTAATGATCGACTGTTAGTGATCGATAATGATGTATCTGTATATGATGAACCATCCACTTATATTTGTATTCGATTCGACTGTTATTGGTTCATTGTTAATGATCGACTGTTATCGGTTCATTGTTAGTGATCGACTGTTATCGACAATATGTATCCGCATGTGTTGCGATCGATAAGATGTGATCGATAATATATATTCACATGTGATGATGTACTCGATAAGATGTATCCGTATATGTTGCATCCGCATGAGATGTATCCGATGATGTGTACTAGATGATGTAATCGATAATGATGTAATCGATAAGATGTACTCGATAAGATGTAACCGCATATGATGTACTCGATAATGATGTATCTGTATATGATGTATCCGCATATGTTGTGATCGATAATGATGTATCCGCATAAGATGTAATCGCATATGATGTATCTGTATATGATGTATCCGATAAGATGTATCCGATAAAATGTATCCGCATGTGTTGCATCTGTATATGGTTCGTCGTTAAGAGATGAATCGTTATATAATGGTCGAAATGTATCAAAATCGTATCAAATACGGATCAAATTCGCATAGTTAGATTTTCCGTTAGATATCTAGTTAGATCTAACTGTCTAACTTTTGGAGTCATTCATGAGTGTTTCTGATCGATTTCGCATATGTTGTGATCGATTAATGATATATCCGCGTATGACGTACTCGTCGCGACGTATCCGCATGTGTTGTATCCGCATAAGATATGTTGTACTCGAATATGATATATATCCGCATATGATGATGTACTCGTTAATGTGTAATCGATCGATAAGTTATATCCGCATATGATGTATCCGCATATGTTGCATCTGTATATGATGTACTCGTCGTGATGTATCCGCATATGATGTGTTCGATAATGATGTATCCGATAAGATGTGATCGATAAGTTATATCCGTATATGATATATACGCATGTGATGATGTATCCGTATATGTTGCATCTGTATGTGATGTACTCTCATATGTTGTATCTGTATATGATGTGATCGATAAGATATGTTCGATATGCTGTATCCGCATATGATGATGTATCCGCATGTGATGTATCTGTATATGATGTATCTGTATATGATGTATCTGTATATGATGTATCTGTATATGATGTATCCGCATGTGATGATGTATCCGTATATGATATGATCGATAAGTTATATATGCATATGATATGATCGATATGATGTATTCGATAAGATGTGATCGATATGATGTATTCGATAATGATGTAATCGACAATATGTATCCGTATAAGATGTATCCGCATATGATGTGTTCGATAATGATGTACTCGATAATGATGTACTCGATAAGATGTGTACTAGATGTGATCGATAATATATATTCACATGTGATGATGTACTCGATCGATAAGTTATATACACATATGATGTAATCGATAAGATGTATTTGATATGCTATATCCGCATATGATGTATCCGCATAAGATATGATCGATATGCTGTATCCGCATATGTTGTGATCGATAATGATATATCCGCATATGATGTATCTGTATATGATGAACCATCCAATTATACTCATTATCGATCAAAAATAGATGGATTGTATATGGTTTATCGTTAAGAGATGAATCGTTATATAATGGTCGAAATGGATCAAAAACGTATCAAATATGGATCAAAATCGCATAGTTAGATTTTCCGTTAGATATCTAGTTAGATCTAACTGTCTAACTAATGAAGCGATTCATGAGTGATTCTGATCGATTTCGCATATGTTGTGATCGATTAATGATATATCCGCGTATGACGTACTCGACCAGATGTACTCGTTAATGATGTATTCGATAATGATGTATCCGCATATGACGTACTCGTCGTGATGTATCCGCATATGTTGTATCCGCATATGTATCCGCATGTATATGATGTACTCGTTAAGATGTAATCGATAAGATGTAATCGCATATATGTATCCGCATATGACGTACTCGCCCAGATGTACTCGATAAGATGTAACCGATAATGATGTGTTCGATAAGTTATATCCGCATATGTTGTATCCGCATATGTATCCGCATATGATGTATCTGTATATGATGTAATATATAATGTGTACCTGTTTATGTTGTATCTGTATATGATGTATCCGCATATGGTGTATCCGATAAGTTATATCCGCATATGGTGTATCCGCTTATGTTGCATCTGTATATGATGTACTCGTCGTGATGTATCCGCATGTGTTGTATCTGTATATGATGTATCCGATGATGTATCCGTGTATGGTATATCCGATAAGATGTATCCGCATGTGATGATGTATCCGCATGTGATGATGTATCCGCATGTGATGTATTCGCGTATGGTGTATCCGCATGTGATGATGTATCCGCATATGATATATATCCGCATATGATGATGTACTCGTTAATGTGTACTCGTCGTGATGTATCCGCATATGCTGTGATCGATAATGATGTATCCGCATATGACGTACTCGTCGTGATGTATCCGCATATGATGTATCTGCATATGATGTAATAGATAATGTGTATCCGTATATGGTGTATCCGATAAGTTATATCCACATGTGATGTATCCGCATATGTTGTGATCGATAATGATGTATCTATTTATGTTGTATCCGCATATGGTGTATCTGTATATGATGTACTCGATAAGATGTATCTGTATATGATATATCCGCATATGTTGCGATCGATAATGATGTATCTGTTTATGTTGTATCTGTATATGATGAACCATCCATTTATATTTGTATTCGATTCGACTGTTACCGATCAAAAATAGATATGTTATCAATGGAGTGATTCACTTAGTATTTGGATTGTATTCTAGTGACATACTTAAACGTTTTGGTATGTGGATCATAGTATCTGGACTTGTATGTGTATGAGTCACTCTCTTCTGGTTTGGTGGTACTCTGTCGTGGAACTGTTCGTGATACATTACAGAGTTTGCCATTACGTTTGGTGAATCGTTTTGTCGATTGTGGTATATCTTCATTAAGTGTTCTACTGTCGAACTTACTAGCATTTGGATTACGACGAAACAGGGTGTTGAGGGTCTTATAATCTTGTTTGGTTGTTAAATCAGTGATAGCTCGTTTAAGTACTGATAAGTCATCGGTAGTGTATAACTCTTCGAGAGTCGGTTGTCCATTGTATGGAGTTTGCTTTGCAAATGATGTATTCTTGTTCTTACTCATTTCGATGGAATTAAACTTACACGTTTATCACACAAAAACAATACTATATTCACATTATAACACGAACGATACTAACTTTCGTTTAGCAACTGGATGTCTCTTTTCGATACCGGTAACACATTTAAACACACACTCTCGATATTTCAATATATCATCCATCCACTTGTTGGACTTGCATTCGACGATATTATCATTAATTCGACATTTAAGTAAGTGCGTACATTTCCAATCGTAACAATCTAGTACTTCGACGACATCACCTTCTTTAACTATCTCATCGATCTTCTGGAGTTTATTACTGTTAATGTACTTGTGTTTAAAGAACTCATCGTAGACGTATTCTTTCGCTATCGATCGACTATATTCTGCATCTAAAGTAGAGTAGTCATAGACTTTATCGACACCTTCATCTTCTTTTCGATCGTGATCGAATACATCTACGATATCCATTACTGGCTGTAGATTCTTGGTCTTTTTGTATGCTGTTCCATGTTTTTCGATAACGAAACACCATAATCCAGTATCTCTTCCACAGATCTTATTGGTTTCATCTATCATATACCATTCGCCATATAATGAAGAAGATCGATCTACACCTCCGTTATTATAGATGAAGTCTTTCAGTTCTCGATCTGCTGGGTATAGCAATAATGGAGTCGATGTTGTTAATCTATTATCTGGACTAACTGCTAGTAGATATCGTGTCCGACACTTGGTAGATATATCTCTAAACCCATACACGTACATCTTAACATTATCTTCCATATCCAACAATCTCTTGTGATATGTTTTCGGTTTCATTAACTCGGTTACTAAGTAATTACGTAGATGCATACGCAACTGTTTAGACGCTTGTATCTCTTCTTGTAGCTTGTCATAACTATCGTTAATGGTTTCACTACGGAATCTACTTTATCGTTATCAGCTTTAACAGACTTAATCGTATCATCATGTTTCTTCATAAACATCTTCTCATCTTCTAACTCTTTTAAATATTGTTGTTCTATAGTGTTTCTCATTTCGGTGTGAACAAAATAGACTGTGGAGTCGATAAACTTAATTGGTACGTTATCGGTTTTAAGTGTCGATATGTTCTTGGTGTTAATAACTCTAAATTTCGGTATCGAATTATCTTCTAAGTTGGGTGCGTTAACCAGATCTAGCTTGTATATTGGTGCGAATCGTTTATTGCAATTCGTTAAGTATGTTACAAGCTCATCCAAATCGAATCGTTTAGTGATATTCGGTACGAGAACCTTCTCATAACAGCGTTCTCTTATTATTAACTCTTCCCCGTCTCGCTTACATGTAACTATTAGTATTGGAAGATTAAAACTAAACAGTTTAAGTACATTGTTTACGTAATTATCGGTGATGTTGTACATGTAGAATCCATTTACCTTGCCGGTAATGTCGTTAACGAAGTATGAAAACAGTGCTATTTTGTTATCTAAATCGACGACGAGTAAGTTATATGATAGTTTGTTTAACACAGACTTCCATTGGTTGTTGATGGGATTGTGATAGATTAACTCTTGTGGAAGTAGTTCGGTGAGATAGTTAAGATGGTTGTGGATATACTCTTCACTAACAGCATTGTTGTTTATATAGAATTTATATCTAACTTTACCGTGTTCTGTGTTATGGATGAAGGTTAAACAGTTCTTTCCAACTAGTTTGTCGTTGTCCATAATTACGTAGTCTCCATCATTATTGGAACCTTCCATAACATAGTCGTTGTTGTCTATCAGATACCGGATCACCTCTTCTTTGTTAATAACACCAGCGAAATCTTGTGTAAAGTCGATATCGTTAATGTAGATACCTTCATTGTTAAAGGATTTAATAGCTTCTTCGCTAGTAATTAAAGCGAATACATCGTTAACTGGAATCGCTGGTAATGCAACTTTAATGTACTGTTTATAGTATTCACCTTCTTTGCTACTATACGTCGGTTTTATATATCGTTTGTTAACGATAATATCATGGGATTGTAATATTCGTTTAATCTTAGATGTGTGTTCTGTGAGGTACTTCGATAGATAATCGTTCTTGTTCTTGTTATGCGAATCTATTGGAACCATGTAATAGAAGATTACGTTGTCGCAGAATCTATCACTTAAAGGATTAAGTTTATGGTTGTTAGTAGATCTTTCTGTGAAATCTATATCGGATATATTGTTCCAGTTAATCGTTTTCGTGAGATTATACAACATCGTTTCCGGTTTAACGTTCTTGCGCTGTACGTGCTTTAACGGAATCGTTATCGAATACGAACTAATATCGTTTATAGTAATCTCTTTACGTGTGTGGAAGTCGAGTTCGAATAATCTGGCTTCTTCTTCGCTGTTCATGTTTCATTTAAAGTAAAATGTTACATGCGGAGATGATCTTGTGCTAGTTTAATGCAGTAGAAGGAATAAAAAAGTTAAATTAAAATTGGTTTAGAATAGCTGGATCGTTTATGATAACTTCGTTAGTGATATACATTTATGATAAGTTCGTTAGTGATGTTGTTCGTTAATGATCGACTCTTAACGGTACAAACCAAAAATAATAGACCTACTGCGCATATGATCCTACGCAAGTGACCATTCGATGGGTCTTATGAAGTGTTCATCATTATCGGTATAATATTTATTGGTTCCATAAGCAGTTTCAACTCTTAACGAATCAACTATAGAGTTATAAACCGTTTCGATTGGTAACGGAATGTGTTCATCTTCTGTGTTATCTCTTCTATAACTCATTTAAGTGAAACCAAAAATAAACATCATTTACTCTTCATCGTCAGCGAATTCATCTCATGATTCGTCAGCGAATTCATCATTATCGACCATAAAATCGCATGGTTAGATTTATAGTGAGATATCTAGTTAGATCTAACTAGTTAACTTTTGAAGTGATTCATGAGTGATTCTGATCGTTTATAGATGGTTCATACATGTTATCGTTAGTGATTCGTATTCAATGAATCGTTAGTGAGTTCGTTTACTAAACAATACACATGAGTTCGTTTAATGTATTTCGTTAGTGATATCGTTTACAGATTAATTCGTTAGCGAGTTAGTTATTAGGTTTATCAGTTACAAATCAATATCGGTTGAACTATAATAATAATTTCTATAGGGTGACAAAATCAAAGTAGATAGTATAAGGGGAGTCCTATGGCTATTGAAATGATCTCTCTATTATTTTTAGTATATGATTATCGTCTGTGATGGACTTTCCAGACGTTGTTAACGGTTTTATAGAACTATCGGACTTATATGGGTATCTCTAACGTTTCCAATTATTTTTGTAATGGTTTTCAGTTAGTGGGTATCAATATACCGGCGATGTGTTTCGAATTGGTTCTGAACTGTTGAGTGTTGTTCGGACCTAGTAAAACCATATAAAGTTAACGTAATTGTTTTAGCGAATTTCAATAGCCATCGGACTCCCCTTATACTATCTACTCCAAAACATAATAAAAGTGATATCAAAATTCGGCGGAGAAATAGCGATAATTAATTAATTCAACTTTTTAATAATGAAAAAAAATGTTGTCAAATTTCTCGCCATTTTATAAATTACATTGTGAGAATACCTTTAATGAATATAATATATATTAATTTTAGCTCTCAATCAAAAAACGAGAATGTACTTATGGTGTGTGCTAAAAATTAAGTACAAAATTCCACTCCACATAAATCATTGCATCAGCATTTAGGTAGTCGATTTTGGTATAATCCCATGAAAAGGTATTACCTAATGGATGATCAGTAGCAGCCTTGGGAGGTTTTACTGTTTGAGAAATTTTTAAAGACTTCAATGAAATGCCACTTAATGCTATAGCTGCCAAAACTGAAACATGTTAACCATCGTTGCAATCATTACAGCAAGGATGAATATTACAATCTTTTCAAAAAACGCAGTATTTGGACTTGTTTTTGCAAGGACGACTAATGAAACCAGTCTCGTCAATATTTATTATTATCGGAGGAAAAGGACATTTGGCCAATTCCTCTGATAATCATCCGAAGTCGTCAACAACTTGTCCTTTTGTTGCTTCAAATCTTCTGTATTCCAAACAATGTATTTTCATTACCTTCAAGATTCTATTATGTTTTTCTTTGAAATTATACCACCACAGTCTATTTAATGTAACCACTTTTCCTCGGTTAAAAACAACTTGTTCGAGCCATCGTCGAGCTTCACGAGGCGTCATACAATTCCCATGTTGCTGACACACTAATATATGTTGCAAGAGTAATGATTCTTCATCATCTTTTACTAACTGAGGTTTTCCTACTTCTTTATGATCATCTTCTGCAACTTCTTCTTCATCCTCCATGTCTACTTCTTCATATTTGTCATCATTATTTTGCTTTTCTCTACCCAAATTTTATTAAAAATTTTTGTTGTGATTCCTAGTATTGAACAAATTTCAGTTATTGTAAGAAATTGCATACTATTGAAAAACTGTATCTAGTTATAAATCGATGAATAGAAAGACCACTGCAAGCCAAATAAATTTCTTTTATTTGAAATTAAATTGATATTAATATATTTTTGCTCCAATAATAAATCTACAGTTTTAATATCTGTTTGATCTTTCTGTTTAATATTGAGATATATATATTTTAAAATTTATGCAAATTTTTTTTCTGAAAAAGTTGATATTTTTATTCAAAAAATATCAGTTTTATTAAAATGATTTATAATTCGCTAATTATGAATACGATTATTATGAAATTATAATAAAGTAATTATATCATGTTTATGAATAAGTGTACAAAATATTATAAGAAAATTGGCGCTACGTTTTTAGAAAAATAACATTATAAATTGATAGAGTTTTAGTGGTTGAGGACAAATTATTCTGTTTAACGATTAATAATTGAATATAATTGTTTTTTTTATAATTCATTAGCCAATTATTAAAAAAACGCAATGTTAAAAGGGCCATATTAGTTATTATCATATTTATTTTATATTTCAACGCAATTTAAATGTATCTAAAAAAATAATCATTATTGATACGAATATATAAAAAAATTTTATCTTAATTGTTTCAAATCTCATGCATATATATACATTCAAGTGCCATCATTTTGTGGCTAATTAAAATAATCATTGAAATTGGTTTGAACTAATATTATAAAATCATTTTAAATTAAGATGACTTTTATTAAAAACGTAGCGCCAATTTTCTTATAATATTTTGTACACTTATTCATAAACATGATATAATTACTTTATTATAATTTCATAATAATCGTATTCATAATTAGCGAATTATAAATCATTTTAATAAAACTGATATTTTTTGAATAAAAATATCAACTTTTTCAGAAAAAAAATTTGCATAAATTTTAAAATATATATATCTCAATATTAAACAGAAAGATCAAACAGATATTAAAACTGTAGATTTATGCTTCAATTTAAAAATTATTTTTATTATTAATAAAATATGATAAAGTATTTTTCACGCTTCTCACAATTTTGAATGGTTTATTTTAGGCTTACAGTTCTCCGAATAGAATTCATCATTGATTTCGATAGGAATGATTTCATTCCAAATCAATTTTTTGCAAAAAAGTGGTTTTTTCTTAATGTTCAACAGTATAAAAACCTTTGATCTAGGAAATATATCCAAAAGGAAATAAAAAAGAAAAATAAATAATGTCCTGCATCTCTTTTTGAAAAAAAAAAAAAAAAAAATACCAAACAATAGGTTTGCTATTTTGAGAATCGATATCGATTAAAAACGTCACTTTTTCATCTGATACCCGATTATCAGTTTAAAAATCTGATATCGAGATTATCGATTATCAAGATATCAGACATGAAATGTGATATAAAAATATTTGTAAACTTTATACAAAAGTATTTGTAAAAGATATCAAACAGATTTATCTTTTTTTTTAATTGGTATTTGTGATTTTAAAATATTTAAAAATAAATAATATAATGTATTGATATTTATTTTAAGATTAAAATAAAAAATGCATTCTTTTTTATGAGATATTAGAGACTCAATTGCGATCATATACTTATCAAAAAGTTTAATTGAAAATTCTGATATAAAGTTGAGGAAAAAAATTTTCGATCTCTGAAATCTATATTTAAAATGTAAATCAGAAAAACTTACGGAAGCATTTCAAAGATAGATAAAAATATTGGCAGGTTTTTTTTTTTGACATACTCTTAATTATCCCATCTTTTTCATTTATTGTTAAATAAATGGTAAAAGTAATTTTTATATATATTTACTATTATATCATTTTAAAATAAAATAAAATATTGTATTCATTAATTACAAAGCGCAAAAAAATAGAAACAATTCAAATAAACTGCCCATTCAATTTTTTCTATCATAAAAGAATAAAATATATGTACGTTTAGACATTTTTTAGTAAATGAATAAAGGGATTCCAAAACGAAAAAATAAAATTGAAACAATTGATGAGGATACAAGACACACATCAACTATTGAAATGGACGTGATTTCTTTACCTTTAAAAAAAAATCAGAAAAAACAAGATCAAAATGTTGGTAAAAAAAAAGAAGTGATTGGTGATAAGTTATCAAGATCATTGGATCGAATTAAATCTTTAGAAAGCAAAATATTAATTCTCGAAAAAGAAAATGGAAATTTGATTTCTAAAAGCAAAAGATTAGAAGATGAATATGGTAAATATTTAGAAGAAAAAGAAAGAGACGATAATTTAATGAAAGAAATGAAAAGGAAGGCTGAATCTGCAGAAAATCTCCAAAAGCAATTAATTAAATTACAAGGTGACTTAAATGAAATGATTGAGCGTACATCAGCTGCAGAAGCAGCATTGGTTGAAAAGGAATCACTTTTAAATGATATAAAAAACAATACACAATCCAGTCATTATGAGCTCCAATATTTAATACAAGAAAAAGAAAAATATAATCAAGAAATTCAAAATAAAAATCAAATAATTTCTCAAAATGAAAATGAGATAGAATCGCTCAAAGAAAATATAGAGAAACTAAATATGCAAAATCAGGAATTAAGTTCTCAAATAATATTATCGGAAACAGAAAATGATTCAATTGCAAAAAAATTAACTGACAAAACCAAAGAACTTGACCAAGTTCGTAATGAATTGGCATCGTTAAATGAAAAGCTTGATAAATTAAATGAAGAAATTCTATCAAAACAAAAAGAAATAATTGTATTAAAGCAAAAAAATGAAGAAGCTACAATGAATTATCAATCCACTTGCGCTAATCAAATTAATGAAAATACACAGCTTAAAAGCACAATTCGAGAAAAAGATATTATTATTTCAGATTCGAAAAAACAGATTTCATTAATGGCTAAAAATATCAAAGAACTGGAAAATAACTTATCAGAAATAACAAACGAGAAAGATGCATTATCTCAGAAGTATAATGAAGACTTCCAAAAATTGCAAGATTCAATTTCCACAATAAAAACTCAAGAAAGGAAAATTGAATCATTAAATCAAATGATCCAAGATAAGGAAAATGAAAAAAAAAATCTCAAAGTTCATTATGACCAAATGCAAAGTTTACTGCAAAATCAAAATGATGAAAATAAGTCTTCTCTTCTTTCAACTATTGAAAAACAACAAAACCAAATTTCAAAACAATGCGAGGAAATTGATTGCTTGAAAATTAAACTTTCCGATGCAAATTCACTCAACCTCGATCTACAAGATAAAATCAAAATAGTTAATCAAGATAGCAGTCTTAATAAAAATAAATACGACGATTATCTAAGCAAATATGAAAAACTACAATCAGATTTTCGAAAAATAAATGTTCAATTATCAAAACAACAAAATGAAAATGATAAATTAAATTCAGAAATAAATTCTTTGACTCAAGAAATTAACGAGAGCAACTCTCAAATAGCAGCATTAACAAATGAAAACCAAAATCTTCAAGATAGAATAAATTACCTTACAGAAACTGCAGATCAAATTAATGGCGATAATGACAGGCTAAAAGCTCAAACTAATGAGAATAAAGAGTTGCATTCAAGATGCAATGAACTTGAAAGAGTAAATGAGTTATACCATAAACAAATAGAAAAAGCAAATCAAGAAAATATACGGATAAAAGCAAAATTAAGTGAAAAAGAGAAGGAAATTGTTGAGATTCAAAGCAAAAAATCTCTGGAAGATAATAGTTTGAAAATACATTACACTCAAAGGATTATTGAATTAGAAGAAGAGCTCAAAACTTATCGGCAGTCACCTACAATTTCTGTAACAGAATCAAAATTGAAAGTTTATGAAGAGCACGTCAAAAAATTAAATACAAAATTGCAAGCTCTACAAGCAGAATATAATAAAAAGGAAATAAAACATTTTGGTAATCAGCCATCAGGGGAGAAATTAATGATTCAATCTCAGAAAGCCAAAATTCAAGAAATGGAAAGAATCATTGAAAATCTTAAATTTGAAAACCAAGTCCTAGCCAATTCTCAGGCATTGGAAAACCAATGGAAAGAAAGGTTTGAAGAAAATGTTAAAAGAGATGTAGAGAGCCATGAAGATCTGAAAAAATGCCTTCTACAAATTCGTTATCGAATAGCATCAGGAATAGAAAACCCTCAGAACCAAATGTAAAAAATTTCTGAGACTTTAAATTAAACGATAAACTCTCAGTAATTTTATTATGCATTTCTTCAAATAATGTTATATTATGTATAAATTTTCTAACTTGCACCAGTATATATAAATAAAGTTTTAATTTCTGTATTAAATATTTGTTTAGCTGTTTAATATTCCTGTATTACATCATAATTCATTATTTGTAAAAATGATTTTTCATTATTTTAATACTTTTAAGATCAAGGGCTTGTGAATAAACTATATGCTTTTCTTGAATAAACATGATTTTTTTATTAAAATTTGAATTTTGTCATTCAAAAAAATCTGCTATTACTTTTTGCGAAAAATTTTGAATTTATTTATAAATTAATTCAAATTTTTAAATTTTAAGTAAAAATACTTATCAATGAATCTTGAAAAATTAAAAATCGTTTTTGAATTGTCATATTTTCGAACTGCTATTCTTTTCAAATGTATTCACATTTTTTATTCAAAAAAATTGAAAGGTTCATATTCAAAACCTTTTCAATTTAATCATAAAAGTGAATAAATAATATTTTCAACTTTTATATATATAGTAACAATATAAATAATTTTAAGATTTGAGAGCTATTTTTTTATGGTCAGACCGTTTATAAATTATTTCAATACTATGACGTTTATCATTTGTTTTCAATTGATTTTTGACTTAATAATTATTTGACCAGAAAATAAACATTTTAAAATATATTAATTTGCTGTCGTTATTGGGAATATATATTTTTTTTATTATATAAATATAAATAACTATATATATATTTAATAAAATTAAATAGAAATTTTTATTAAATAAAAATATAAAGTATTATATTTATAATTCATTCACTTAAAAACAATATATATTTTATATTGAAAAAATGAATGAAATTTGACATTTTTATACCATTATTTTCTAGCAATATATTTTCAAAACAATTATATTCTCTAAATTTTTCTCATTTTATATATGAAAAAATATTTATTATAAATAATTTCATGTTTTGAAATAGTAAATTTTAGTATCAATTGATATATTGAATAATTATTTATTCTTTGTAATTTTGTTTTATTTTTATTTAAAATTTTAATGAATATCCCCGTTCCCGATTTCAGTGAAGATGATTCTGATTTTGAGTCAATGTGCTGTGATAACAATTCCAATAATACTATTTGTAATAGTGCTACTCTACCAAAGGTTAAAGAGTCAATTAGTCAACACGATTTATTTAGTCTTGCCAAATCTTGCGATCCTAATACAACATTTATGTCTACAACGTCAACTGGAATTGAATATGATAAAGATAATCCTATTTACAAAACTAAAACCTGTACTTTATATATTGGACGTTGCTCTGGCCGTTATTATGCATTAAAAACTTCTCCTAATTCAAAAATATTAATGCATGAGTGGGAAATATATAGAAAAATTGGTAAATACCCAACCATTATAGATGCTGTTGATTTAATTCAAGAGCCCATTTCTAAATCTTTTCCACGTTCTTCTATTGGCAAGCCTACACTTGCATCAAAATATTTTTTACAATTGGATTATGCTTTTGGCGGTTCGATATCAAATACAATACAGTTTTTTGATTCAAAAAAAGCTTGGAAAGTTCTTGCACACATAGCATCAGCTTTGAATCATATACATAAAAATGGATATATTCATCTTGACATTAGCCCATCAAATATTCTTATTTGTCAAAACAAACAAATATATAATATTTTCAACTCTGATAAATATGTAGACAATGTTACATATAAACTTACAGATTTTGGCACAGTTCTAAAAGAAGGTTGCTTTGATTCCTTTTGTGAAGGAGCGGGTCCATATGTTTCACCAGAAGCTCTTTATTTTCCAAATTCTAGATACCCTGTTTCATATGCAACTGATATTTGGAGTTTAGGCGCTGTTATGTTTGAAATAGTAATGCATTCAAAGATGCCACGAGATCCAGAAAGGTATGACGCAATAAGAAAAGGATCAATTGATCTATCTGAAATTATTCCACATGAATTTGAAGTTGTTCTTCATATGCTAAATGTTGACCCATCGTTGCGTCCTACTGCTGAACAAATATTGCAAATTCCGAAAATCAAAGAGATTCTTAATGAATTAGATGAACAATTAAAATATGCTAATGATCAAATTAATATGAATACAAATGGCGATATCATTCAAAAAGATAATGATAACAAAAATGACTTACTTGGATCATCAGGTAGAAAAAAAATCAGGCAAAAGAGATTTTCAGATGATGACATCATTATTCGGAGACAATCTTTCGATGGAATTTGATCTTTTTTTGTTTGTTTAATTTAATGACCACAAGAGAAAATATTAATTTCATTGAATAAATCATGTTTGTTATAACAAATTATAGTCTTAATTATATATATGTTTAAATTATAATTATTTATTTTTATATTGATATAAATATATTATAAATTATAATGATATATATCTCTTTATGAAGAGAATAAAGATTTTTGTTGGGATTGCATATAATATCCTTTTTTCGAAAAATTGTATTTTGATATCATTTATACATTCTTTTAAGCATAGTGAATAATATGAAATCAAAATATTTTAAATCGATTTACTATATGCTGAGTTAAAACAATCATTTAAATTTAGTAACTCAAAAAAATTTCTTTTTTTTGCAGAAATATATGAAGCTATTTCTAAAGATGACAATTTCCTCATTGCTAAATTTACAGAGAAAGAACTTAAAGAAATCGACGATTACAAACATAAATTTGAACAATTTGAGAAAGATCATCCAATTTCAAATGATTTCTTTTGCTACAAATTACAACTTTAAAAAGCTTTTTGCTTAAAGCCAAGGGGAATTAAAACTTTTTTTTATTTTTATAAACTCAATAAGTTGTTTCTTTCTTTCTCTATTTATTTCCATCATTTACTCATTTTAATAGTAAGGAATGATTTTAATGAAAACTCAGTTTACTTGATGCATCTTTTCAACTTCACGTATTTCGATTAATAAAATATTATTCAAGTATGTGATGACTATTTGATAATGTTGATCAAACAGAAGAATTTTTACTTTATTAATAATAATATTGAAAACAACAACAACAACAATAATTATTACGAACCATTTGATAAATTGCTTTAATTTCGTGGTGATTTCGCATACATTTCAGAAATTGGTTCGTTATCAAGATAAATACCTTCTGACGACCTCCATTGTGTTTCTTTTGAAAACTTCTTTGCACACTTAACTTCATATATTTGATTTTCCACTTCATTAGTAATTGAATTGAAGCCTGATTGAAGATAACATTTTTCTTTAACGTTGTAAAATTGAACTGCTTTATCTTGTTCCCAATATTTCGTTCTTTGGTCACATATAACTTTCCAATGACTTTTACCTTCTTGATTCATCAATTTCGTGGCTGTAATCGTGCCTTGTGATCGTTCTCCACTTGTGATGTAATAAGAAAAAAGTGGGTTATGGAGTGTAATATCTTCACCACAAATAATTGGTTTCCTCGTTACTTCTTGCGTCCCATTAGCAGGTTCAATGACCCAATACCATCCATCGTTATAAGGAGGCCGTTTGCAATTAATAACTGGGAGAAGACTCGTTTGGTTGATCTCAATCGTAATTCGATTTTTAGTAAAAAGTCCTTTCAGCTGCACTGCTGATCCATACGTAACAAATTGCGATGTGACAATGCTAGAGAGAAGAAAAATAAACATTTTTTTTTTTGAAATGGTTACATTTTACTTCTTTTACAGAAGTTCTGTATTTAAAATGATCGTCAAAAAATTGAAAAAAAAGCTGAATTTCTTCAGAAAAAAAGAGATTTCATTCAAAAAATTGAATTAAACATCGGATTAAATTCAATATAATTTATATTTATTTGACGATAATACTAACCAATATATATATTTTTTGAGCATTTTCATTTTATTATTTTCTTTTTTTTAATTTATACTATGATGAAAATTTGTGAAATTGAATTAGCGGCGTATAGAATCATATATTTACTTGTAATACAAATTTTCGAAATCTAATGTTTCTTTTTAAACTCATCTTGCTTGGAATTTTCCTCTACATTCTATTCATATATTTAAAATATTTCCTCAATTTCCTTCTAAACAATTCCCTTTCCAAGAAATGCAGCGTGGTTCGAGGAAAACAACCATTTCATTTTAATTCGATTTCTTTTAATTCACCTGACTTAAAATTTTCTATTACTAA
The DNA here is from genome assembly GCA_039105265.1 of Tritrichomonas musculus. Taxonomy (NCBI): domain Eukaryota; phylum Parabasalia; order Tritrichomonadida; family Tritrichomonadidae; genus Tritrichomonas; species Tritrichomonas musculus. Next base: position 446,694 of record JAPFFF010000004.1, read on the forward strand.
TATAAAGCTTGACATTAATTTGTTAGGGATTTTGTTAAGTCAAACCAAATTTTTAGTATTTCAACTTGGCGATATATCAGTTGAAATAATTAACATCCCTAATAAAGCTAAGACAAAAAAATCCGAAGAAAACAAACAAAAGCAAATCACACCTTTTACAGTTGTATTGCACGCATTTTATTACTTTCAAGTATGCTTGTTATCATTATTATTTAGATCTGCTTTATTTGAATTTAAATCTCTGAATATTAAATTTCGAATTTTCAATTATCTCCTGAAAGGATTTAGATTTTCTTATCAGCGAATTGGAAAACAATTTAAAATTGATATTAACATTGGCAAAACGACAATAAATATTGCAAAAGAACAATTTACAATAGAACCAATTAAAAATTCTAGCAGTTACGATTTAGCTCCGATTATGACTTTATACAATTATGAATCAATTTTAATTCCAATAGACATATCGTTTCCAGCGTTTGAATTTAGTTGTAATAAAGATAAAATAACTATTCATTCAATTATAGTTTCTGTTTTATTACCACGTGGGTCAGTACCTCTTTCGTTTAAAAATATTAATATCACTTCTTCAGTTTCTGTTCCCCCTCTCCTTTTGAAGATCAAAGAATTTTCATTTTTCAAATCAGTTTCCCTTGTTGATGTTAAACGCCTTAACCTTGATGTACTATTTCTTGAAGTTAAGCGGATTACTCTATATAATGAAGAGAGACAAGTAATTGATATCAAGAAGCTCAAACTTGACACAAAATACAAAAAACTTGATGTTTCATGTAAAAGTATTAATGTTAATTATAATACATTAACAGGCTTATCAATTTTATCATGTGCTGCCCCATATATCTATCACCGACATCGAGATCCATCAACAACACCACCAATGAAAATTGCTTTTCCTGATATAAATGTTAATGTTTCTTCACTTATTTTAACACTTAAATTTTCTGATCTTGCAATATTGAAGGGCGATTTTGGAAAAGTGAAAATGAAGGACAGAGCTTTTCAGATTCCAAATGTTGCTGTTTTCTTAAATCAAATGAAAACCATTACAATTAAACCATTACGTATAGACGATGCGAAAAATCAACTTCATTTTGTTGCAGGTAAAATACATTTACATGATCGGAAACAATTTTACATATACGACTTTTTACGCGATCTTGTTAAATCATGGAGGGCAATAGCACCATATGTTCTTGATAAATTCCTTGAGAAAGAAAGTATTCCATTTCCAATATATGTTGAAGCTGATTCATTAAAGGCAAAGTTTGATGATTATCCAGTTAACATTCATTTATCACGAGCTGTTAGAGTTATGCCCAAACATATCATTAATGATGCTGTGCGTAGAAAAATTTTTACTGAAAAAACGAATTCATTAAATTTGTCACCAGAATCGATTGCTGATGGTGAAATGGCTTTATCAAAATTAACCTTCGATGAATATCGAAAAGAAATCGAAAAGACCAAATTACACAAGTTTCAATTTTATGTAGATATTAAAAAACCGAAATTTTTGTTAGACTGCGTTGGATTTATAAATAAAGTTCAAAAGATGGGTGAATGGGATCCTACCACGAAAGAATTCTATCCTGACATGGTTTGGGAATTTTTAATTGGTGGTCAATCAGACATCAAAGCTGATGAATTGAAAGCTTATTTTTATGACATTGAAGAACCCTTAATTCACATTAAACATGGTCATTTACATGGTCCTGTTGTTTTTGCTGAAGGCAAGAACCAACAACAAAGTCCAACTCACATGACAGTTGATGGTCAAGATGTTATTGCCATTAAAAATGCGAGTGACTTTAAATTGTACACAAATATGAAAATAGAAATAGATAATTTTCAAGCCATTTATGGAACTTCTTATCGCAAAATATATCATACGATTAATGATATTATTCGAACACTTATTCCATACTTCCCAGATCCTTCAGCACGACCTGAATGGTGGGATATTCTTCGATTCCAACTTCGAGGTCGATTTGCAATTAAAGTTAAACATGCAATTATTAAAGTATCAGCTGTTCGTGATTATACTGACACTCATGATTACACTGGAGTTCATTTTCATAATCTGGCAATGAAATGGAAAGAAGGAAAATTGAATGCTGGCGCTCATATGTTTCGTGCTGTTCGTGTTGGTGAAGGAAAACAAAGTGGAATAACTTTGATGGAATTTCCTCATTTTGATGTTAAGGCCAAATATATTTGGTCGAATAAATCTGGAATAAATCCACGCCTTCACTTTATAATGCCTGACGTTTCTACTTTTAATGATCCTGAAAATTGTGACTCTTTCGCTGATTATAGAGCAACTGGCTTGAAAGTTAATTTGAAAATTAATTTCACAATGAGTCATAATATCATTCCTCATTTTACTTTTGACTGTGCTCATTTTAAGTGGCTTTTTGGATCGATGCTGATGTTTTTAAAAGATAATATAATTAATTTTCAGATATCTCAAAAATATTATCTTCCTCATAAAAAGAAAAATAAAATTGTCAATATTAATCAGCTTCATATTGAGGGAAATATCGATATTTCTTGCAATTTCATGTATTTCCAAATTTTTGATCATTTTCCAATATCTAATACTAAAATTAAAGGTTCTTCAGTTGATATGAGAATAAATGAATTGGCAATGAAATTTAAGGTTAAATATCATCGTTCAAAGTTTACTGACGTTAAATATGACGGTTATATTAGTGAAATTGAATTTTGTGCAACAGATTTATATCAATATTGTTCAGTTGACAAACCAAGAACAAATTCGTTCTTTACAATTAAGCCAATTCAAATGGTTTCCGATGAAAATAAAAACAAAATGATAATTAAAGAAATCCAAATCAACATTGATCAGATCATATTAGGATATCTGTTTGAGTTTGTCGGAACTGCAAAAGCTATCACTGAAGCTTTAAACGGCACCAACGTTATGAAAATTCCTAAAGAAGCTCCAAAAATTCAAGATTCTTACCAAAATACAATTGCACGATTTACAAATGTAATTGACCAAAGTCAAATTAGCAGCATTAAATTTAATTTCACTTCAGTTGAAACAGAACTTAATGTTGTTATTGATTTTAGTAAAAATATAGCTTCAATTCTAACTGAGGAGAAAACTGGTTGTATCGCATACCGATTAAATATTGACCATTTATCGGTTTATTCGAATTCGAAATCACCAAAAGTTGATACTAATCATCCACTTTTGACAGTAAACAAAATAACCATTTTTATGACTAAATCACTTTCATATTTTAATTCTGAATCTGCAGAGTTAGCAATATCAGCTGTCGATTTCACATCATTACATCTTGTTTTCCAAGAATGCTTTTCAGCAAAAAGAAATATGTCTCTAGATCAAGTTGATCAAAAATCAAACGTATTATTTGCTATTTACATATCAATACCAAAAGTTGTCGGTGAATTGCTCGATAGTAACAACACAGCAATCTGCCGGGGAGAATTGATAGATACAACTCTGAAATATTTACAAAATGATAACATGTCAAGGAGTATAACTTTGATAATTGATGGAATGGACGTTAAGGATTTAGTTCCTGGTTTTATTTATCCTCAAGTCATTAAAAGATGGACAGAAAAAGATAATCCTAATACAAAACAACCACATATAATGGTGCAACTTGTTTCATTACCAGGCGTTGCTGGCTGCATGCTATATTCACATATAGAATTAAATATGAGTCCTACAATTGCAAAATACGAAAAAGCATTTTTCAATCTTTTTATTGATTTCTTTAATCAAGATCTTCCAAAAATGGCAAGACAGTCAGTTGCATATTTAAATCAAAAGAAAAATAAAATTGAAATCCCATTCGTTACTTATCCAGCAGAAAACTTCCCCACAGTCGAAGAATCTCTAACAGATATTGTAAAGCAAAATAAATCATCTGAATATAATTTAATGAAAAATCCCCAAAATACTTCAGTTTTTGTTCGTTACTTTAGATTAAATCCTTTTTTAGTCAATATCTCATATAAAAATCCTGATAATAAGCTTATTCAACTCATCAATGATTTCAATGGCCAATGCACCGAAATTTTATATCATGATTTTAATGGATCTATGGCTCAATTTATTCAAAAGTTAAAGAAAGAAATTAGTCACATTTTATTACCACAGTTGATGAAGCATATAGTTGGCATTAAAGAAAGAGACGCGACAAACAAACAAGATGTTGGCGAGTGGCTCAATACAGAAGATGGAAAGATGAGCAAAAATGATAAGAGAAAAGAAATGCTGTTTGGCCACAAGAATTTGAAAAATGAAAAGAAATAATATTATTTCAATCAATCTTTATACTGCATACTACTTGTTATTTATTTTTCATGCATACTTATGTTTATTAAATTTAATAAAAAAAGTTGTCTTTAGTATATCTGATAATGATATGAATTTTTTCATTTATCATAGATCGAAAAAAAATCAGCAATTTTCAATTATGTTTAAATTAATTGGCGTATAGATCAACACATATTTGCAAATTTATACAATCGTGTGAAAGAAAATGTTTAAATTTAAACACGATTATTTTCCAGTCAAAAAGTTATATAAAAATATAAAGCCAAGCCTTTCTCAAAGATATTTTCAATATAGAAACATCAGAGAGAAACATTTAATTTTCAAAACCATAAAACATTAGTTTTCTAATGAACAACAAATTAAATAAAATATTAGAAATTTGATTTAAAGAAAGAAAGAAAAAAAGACAAAGGAGTGAAATTAAAAGTCAAAAAGATAAGTTTTACTTGACTATTATGCTGTTTAAGCACCACCGAGTTCTTCCTTACGTTGTTGACGACGTGTCTTGTGATTTGTTGCACGAACGCCAGTACCCCAAACCTTCATCTTTTGTTTACGTGTGTTCTTCCTGGAACGACGAGTTTGTTTTGACTTTTCTTTAAGATGAGCTTTGACAAGTCGATGAAGTGGCTCAACTTTAAGTAAAGCGTCTTTAGAATCGTAAATAAAACCGAATCCGGTTGTGTGACCGCCTCCATAGGATGTCTTTAAGGCAAAGATGACGGTGTTTTCTTTATTGGCTTTTAATTGTTGTGAAACTAAATCTTTAATCTCTTCGCGAGTTGGTGCTGGTGCGCCTGGGTGCTTAAGATCAACAACAAATTGTTTACGGTCAAGAAGTTTGTTGACAATATATTTCCTGATGCGCAAGGTAGCTTTCGACATCGTTTCAAAGGCCGGACCATCGTGTCAAAACCGTTAAACTCAATAGTTTACAAAACCGTATTTTTTGATAAGTTTACAAAAACAAAATTTTGGAAGAATAAAAAACGATTATTTTGAATACATTTTCTATCAGTGCTTTTTCTCTATAAAAATCCAATTAAAATAGTAATTATATCAAATTTGGTATATTTATAGATTTGAGCTTTAAAAATGTAACTTTTTCAACTTTTGAAATATGAAGAGTATATACAACTTATGGAGATTTTATTCTCAAAAAGTTTGTTTTTCTGAGGTTTATGCAATTTTTTTGAGATAGTTGAACCTAATCTAAATATGACAAAGAATTTCTAACTAAATGTCAGACAAAAACATTGATATAAAACAAATTGAAGATGAATTGGCTAAAGGAGAAGAAGAGGAATCAGTGGCGAAACATTTATTATTATATTTATCTTGCTTACCTTATCCAAAGGGTAATATGAAAAACCTCAAAGACGCTCAAGACGCTACAAAAAAATTATCAGAAGATATTCAAAATGAATTAACAACCAAAGAAGAATATAATAAATATAGTTATATAACTACAGTTGAAGCAAATTCTATTAATGGGCCAGCATATGCAGCTTCTGGTCACTATCTCATTGGAAAAAAAGATTTTCACGTATCAACAAAAATTGAACCAAAAAGAGACCTCGAATTTTGCTTTTTGATCAATGTATATGGATTTTATAAAGAGAAAACCCAATGACTAAGTGATATTATTCATACTCTTTTTTGTTTTTTTTGTTTTCTTGTTTTTTTATTAATGTATGAATGTTTTCAATAAACTTACTTAACTAAAATAATTAAATATTTCAATCGATTTTTTCATTCCTATAGAATCGATAAAAAAATTAATGCTCCATATAAAAAAAATGCTTCACATAAACGTTTTGGAATGTAAGCAAAAAGTATTCATTAAAATATGAAATATATATTTTTAAAATTAAAATTTCATGATAATACGGTGAATATCAATTAATATCCTCAAATTAGCTGAGGAATTGCATTGCATGATCATCTTCACAATCATCATGAATATCGAAATCATATATACCATTTTTCACAAAACTTGCATTTGGTAGAATCAGCAATCAGCTAATGATATTAAAGAATTCCGATAGCAAACCATTTAGAATCAATTTGCAATTACAAATTATGAACAATTATTAAAACAAAATACTTTTATATTTTCTAATGAGATTAGAACAATTAACAATTATTTATTCTGGAACAAAAACATATTTCTTTTTGAGTTGTTCAAGTGAGGATTCGATATCAATAAGCTGCTGCTCAAGCATTCTCTGTTGTCTTTGAAGCTGAGGGCTTTCAATACGTAATGGAGCCCTTCCAAGAGTTGATTCAATTTCTTGTTTCTGTTCTGTCAAATCATCTATTGCAATAGCCTTTTCTTCTTCAGAAAGAAGACGCATTCCTGGTGGACAAACGCTTCCATCTTCATAACAATGGGATGATTTTTCCATATCTAATGCACGTTGTGAATAGTAATCAGGGATTTCTCCTGGAGCATGCTTTCTGTTAACTACTTTTTCTTTATGATTAATTACCTTTGGCCCTTTTGCACGGCTTTTTTGGTTTGATGCTTGCTCTATGTTTCTTTGAATAAAATCAATTCTTGGAGCTCCATAAGCTTTAGGAATTTCTTTTGGTGCTGAATGCGTGATATCAATCTTATTTATTTTTCCATTTTGTGGATAATCCAATTTCTTTAATTTAGATTTTGTTGAATTCCTACTTCCTGAACGAAGTTCCTTTTGATATCTAAGCTTTGCTTCCATTTAAAAAAAAATTTTCATTAATAGTAAACGCATATTTTATGTGATTTTTTTCATTTCATCGAAATTCATGAAAAAATTCAATTTGCAAATTTATCATTATCATTATTATTAGATGATGCTAAAGCTGTTTTAATCAAAACATTATTAATTTATAGCAAATGATATTTCATTATATATCATTCAATTTTGTAATATCAATTAAACATTTATCAAAAGATTAAAACAAAATACAATATACAAATATATTTAAATACAAATATTTTTATTTATAATATAAAAACAAGAATTTGTAAGTATGCGAATAATGCATATGTCACAAAAATTAAATAAATTTATAACTAATAACAAAAATTTAAATATTATTAAATTTTGGCATTTCAAGTTTTGGCAAAGGTCCTTCAAGAGCATGAGGGAACATTTCATCGAATTTCACAATAACTTGTTTTAAATCTGGTCTATGAAGGACGGATCGTTGTAATACGAATTCCAAGAAAGTAGAGTATTGCTTGTTATGATCAAGCAAGGCCAAATTTTCTTCTGTTAGTAATTGTTTAGTAGGATCTGTAATTCTTAAGAAGAATCTACTCCAATCTGAATCCAAGAACAAGAATTCTCCTGTAATTAGTTCAAAGAACAGACAACCAATTGACCATATGTCACTTTCTGGTCCAGCACCAACTCTTTTTCTACGATCATAATTAGGATTTGTTGCAGATGAGTTCAAAGCGATAGACAACATTTCTGGCGACTTTATCCATTCAGTTCCTTTGTTTAATAAAGTAATATTGTTCATTTCATTCTTATAGCTCATTGCTTCTCCAAAGTCAGCTAATGCAGGATAACCATCTTTATCGAGCATCACGTTATCGCATTTAATATCGAAATGATTGATTCGATGATCAACCAGAACAGTGCAGCTTTTGAGAAATTCTCGATAAAGTCGAAGTAAAACTTCTTCTGGTGGTTTTTCATTTCTTTGGCTGAACTTTTTTCGCCATCCTTTCATTGTCATTGGATAAAATTCCATAACAATGTAATAAGAATCAGAAGTACAGCCGTAATCAAAAAGTTGTGTCACTCTTCGGTCCCCTTTACAAACTTCCAAGATTGATACTTCAGTGAAAACTTCAACAAGATGAGGATTATCGAATTCGTTTCGACTCTTTTCAAGAACTTTAACCGCTAATAATTGTCCTTCATAATTAACTGCCATAACGGCTCCGAAAGCACCTGATGCTACATGTTGACCTCCTGAATAACCATCGGGATTAAATAACCCTGGTCCAAGCATTCTTAATAAACGTTGATAATCTTGAAATTGTGCTTTTTGTTCTTCTCTGAATATTCGCCAACTATCATCCTGATTTCGAGATGAATGTTGAATTGCGTTCTCGATTATTTCTTCATCATTTGCACTAGCAATGAAGTTTGGAACAGACTTGAATGGCTGGAACAAATTGGCTGGCATTGAATCAACTGAGTTGAAATTATTAAATACATCCTTATCTACTCCGTTTCCTTCGTATTCATCCTCTTCGTAGTCATCATAACTATAATCATTGTCATCATCATTATTTCCTGTTCCTTCCTCAGCAACACTTTCAAGTATTGTTGTCTGGAAAGACAAATTTTTCGAATTTTTGGATCTACCCGACCGTTTAGATTCAGAAATTGAAGTTTGAAGGGATGATTGGTCGACTGATGCATATCTTTTTATACTCAATCTTGAATTATTTTTTGAGCTGTCACTTCCAATTGTATTATTGAAAGGATCATCATCATCTTCTTCTTCTTCGTTGTTTGTTGAGTCATCATAAATGTCTTTAGGAGGAGTGAAAAGGTCCTCGAGAACATCGAATATGTCCTCGTTGTTACTACACTCCATGTGCTTCATTAAAGTGTACAAGACATTTGGTTTCCTGTTGACTTGTGGGAACGGATCGCAGAAGAATACGTCAAGACGATGTAATGAGTGATCAATCAATGTTGCAAACATGAGCTGAACAAAATGTACATGAACATCTCTTGATAAATAAATTGGATATTTTCGTCTCATATTCAAATAATCGGTAACAGTGATTCGTAGTTCTTTTGGTTTGATTGATGTAATCTCTGCAATTGGCTGGAAGTGAAGCTGAAGCTTTGGGTTTTCAAGATTTAAGGATGGAAGACCATCTCCTTCTTCAGTTGAAAACTTAGGAAGATCTAAATATGAAACTGTTTTGTTTTGAATACCTCCAATAATTGGGATGTCATTTTTATTTTTCGCTTTCAAATTCAAATTCAGATTCAATTTGGTCTTCTCTTTAGCTTTAAGATTAGATTCATTAAATTTATCTTCTTCTTCATGATCATCGTCTTCTTCACTGTTGCTACTTATATCATCAACTACAACTTCTTTTCCACTATTGGCACCAATTGAACTATGAGTTGTTTTCTTGGCGCTTCCTTCATCTTCCTCTTTCTCTTTTGTGCTGTTGAGATTTAATTTAAGACTTTCAAAGTTGAAGTTGGTATCTGCTCTTGGATAAGTAATTTGTAGCTTTGGAAGTTCAAATTTAGTTAATGAAAACTTTTTCTCTTTAACTGGATTGCTGAAGTCCAGATCAGAATCAGAATCATCACTATTAGTTCCATAACCGTAATCATCATCATCAGCATTTTCTTCTTCCTCATCATCATCATCTTCCTCATCATCATCTTTTGTCTTGTTTTCAGTTTCTGTTGTTGCTGTTGTTGCTGCTGTTCCGGTGTCTTTATCAAGATTGATTTCAAGATGCTTTGGAGCTTCTGGAATGTATGATTTATACGGTGTCTTGTCACTAGAATCTTCATCTTTAGGTGCCATTAATGCATTTCCTCCGTTATCACTTGTGTTTTCAATCAGTTCTTCAAGATGAATCGCATCAATCAGAAATGTCAAGAAATAAAATCTTTCAAGTTGTTCCATTGTGAATTTTTGACGATTGGCAACAATAACTGTCATAACTGATAAATAACAGTTCAAATTGACCTCGCGAAGTGGAATTCGAACCATCTCACGAAAGATCAAGTCAAAGAAGACATAAGTGTGCCACATTAGAACAGATTCATCAACATAATGATGACAGGCAATGAAAAAGTCAGTGGATGTCTTCACACAAGTTGGGAAATTAACACTTGTTCTCAAAAAGTTGTGAAGAAAAGATGTCGCCTTGTTAGCAAATTCAATGTGCCAATGAAAGATGGTTGGCAAATGACAGCCTAGCTCTAAAAGTGCAACAATTCCAGCACGATTCTCCGAAGAATCTTTGCCTTCTGTCAATTTTGGTATGCATTGTGATAGTTTGGCAGTTATTAAGTTGGTCAGGTTTTGATGAAGAGCATTTGATGGCCTGAGAATCATAAAAGTGGCAAAAAGTGCTGCAAATGGAACTAAATACATAACTTGCTCGTATTTAAGATCAATTAAATCGGTCTTAGGATCGATGACTGTAGCACTTGTGTAGATAGGAAGTTGGGATTGCTTCCTTTGATATAGATGTGATATCTTATCGAATAATTGGGGAATTAATTGAGCTGCTTCTGTTCGAATGACAAGATCGCGAATAAGCCACAAGGCTGAACTTTCATCAACAATCAGCATTGCGAAAATTTCTTTCATTAATACTTCATCATCATATACTCTCGAGAAAGCGTCAATATATTGATTTCTCTTACCAATAAACTCGAGAAAACTCGAATCGATCTGATAAATCTCAATATTATCAAAAACTAGAAGATGCAGATATGCTTTATATTTCTTGTATAAATCAAACAAACCATTCAAAATCTTCTTTGCTGAGTAAGAATCTAAATTGACTTCAAGTTGGGCATCAAATTTAAGATGCGGCTCTTCTCGTTCAAGTGGACAACATGTATCTTTGAACTCCAAGAATTGCGATGCAAAACGTTCAACGAAAATGTGGCCAATTGAAACTCCAAAGAAGTTCAACTCTTGATCAATGTCGTTGATTGGCTCACTGTCTCTCAATGAATATTTGGCTGTTAAAACACGACGTGAAATTCTGTTTTGAGGATTGATTAGATTAGTGCTACTGCCAAGTCCATGACGATCAAGAGGAAGATGTGGAATCATCATTCCCGATGGTGCTGCTGTGAATTGAATATTACTCACGTTACTCAAAGAGCTTAAGCTACTCAAACTGCTCAAGCTTATGTTATTAAAACTGCCTGTCATGCTGCTTAAAGTGCTGAGTGGTTTTCCTCCGGCAAGATTCAAGTCATTTCCATTTCCAAGGTTCAAACCACCAATCATTGGAACACTCAAGTTCAAATTAATATTGGAAGATGAATTCGAATTCAATGGGATATTTTTCAGAGTTCCACTGTTGCTTGGATTTAGACTCATATTCATGGTCATGTTATTATTATTAGTAATATTAGTATTAGGGATACTAGGATTGTTGCTGTTGTTAGTGATACTAATATTGCTGTTGTCTGTGGTTTGATTTGGATTCGGATTTTCTTCTGGAATTTCTTCAATTAAATCATTTGGAATGATAAAATCTTGATTTTGACCAAAGCTCAAATTCATGCTAATATTCATGTTCATATTTATATTCATGTTCATTGATGATGATGGTTGCGTATATTCTTTAACTGAAAGAAGACGTCGTGATGAAGATGTACTATCAACAACATGAAAGCTTCCTTTGTGCTTCAATTTGTAATTCTTATGAAGATTTATTAAAGATGGATTCTTCTTAAATAGCTGTGACATACGTTTTAATACATAGGAACAAATTACTACGTCTTCATTGGCAGCTCCTTCTAGAGATGGCGGCTTGAGATCAATTTCAAAAAGAGTTCCAATTCTTTTTATCCCTTTAGACATAGCTCGATTTTGCATTTGATATTCTTTAATTGATTTTTCACTATTCTTTATCTGATTCTTCTTTGATTTAATTAGATCGTTACCTTCTTTTAAAATTCGATCCATTCCTCGAACATCAACATTCGCCTCTTGGGCAATTTTTTGAAGTTGTCGAAGATATGTATCTAATTTGGATAATTCGAGCTTAAGCGATTCTTCTTCTTCTTTCATTATTTGATTTTGGTTGTCTATTTTAGGCATTTTTTCTTTGATTTTTTTGGGATCTAAAGTTCCAAAAAACCTATGTATAATATTTTGAACATTCTGCGCATTCTTATATCGTTTGGTAACTTCAGATAAAATTGAATTTTCTGTATCTGTATTAATGTGTTCGATTTTGATTTTGGGCAAAAAATTATTGGAATTAACGAAAACAGAATTGTTTTTATTGCTTAAATATTGTGTACTGGGTCTCGAAAAAAATTTCGGAGTGGTAGAAGATGAAAGTGGAATTGATGTTGTATGTTCTGGCGTAGCTGTATAAATTTTTCTTCCCGAATAAGCAATGTTGCGACGCACAGTTTGGCGTGAATTTTTAATTATTAAAGGCATGGCTTTGCTTGTCATAGCATAATTAATTTCTGATTTTATAGGTTTCAATATTGGAAGATTTGTTTTTTGAATAGAATTTTGATAATAGGCTTCGGTGTTATCGTACTCATCATTCGAATTTAAAGAATCGTATTCTGATGGATCAATAGATATATCACGAAATATAGCATCATCTTGAACTTGATAGCCGTATTGTTCAAGAAGATTTTGATATGTTTTAATTAAATAATCGGAAGCTGAAATTTTTTCTTGAACTTGCTGGCATTTTAAACGAGCGGTTTGATACCTACTTTCACCAAATACTTGTCTTTTTGGAGGTTTCTTTGGTTGAAGGCAATTGAGTTCGCCTTTTAAATTTGATATTGTATTTTGCAATTTTTTAATTCGTAGAATATAATCATCATAATTCTTTTTAAGATGTATGATTTGAGTCTGAAGCGTATCTGATTCAGAATTTTTCTGATAAGGATTAGTAAAAGGAGAAGATATCAAAACAGAGAGAAAAAAAATGTAAAACTTAAACTTTCTGTTTCTATTTGGTCGTTAAAATAACTTTTTCAAATGAATATTTTTTCGAAACATTGAAATTTAAATTTAAATTTAAAATTTTGATACTTTAAAAAACGGATTTTAATCGTTTTTGAGAACAATCAAAGGATGATGTAAAAAAATATGATTAAATCTTCATCTTGGAAATGAACATGCAATTTTCAAAATAGTACTGTCATAAATAATAACTTTAACTCATTATATTAATGGATTTTAAAAAAATCGATTTGACTTTCATTTCATTAGAAAATCGATTATGATTGAAAAAAACGAAGTGGATAAAACAATCATCAAAAATGATCATTATTAAATGAGATTTTTTTTATTTTTCATATGAAATCTTAGAATATGGTATCATATTTCAATTATCATATCTTTTTACATCATCCATTCTATTTTTTTGAATCATAAAAGTTGAATTTAAATAATGCAATTATATGATATTTAGTTTTTTTTTTTAATGATTCAAGTTGAATCAATCCAGAAAAATATCAAATAACAAATAATTAATGAACAGATTTATGAGGTTCATTGAAAGTTATTGATTTAGCTTTCATAGCTGTTATGTTTTTGTTGTTTGTTATATAATGAATGCTGTTCAATATGGGGAGAATGAGAATAGTATTTTTTTCAATGATCTCAATGAAAAATTGATTTTTAAAAATTCGTTATTCGTATCAACGAAATGCCGCCTAAAGGTGAACCTAAAGGTGGTGCACATAATAAGCAAGCGGCCAAAATTAAAAAACCATCTATACAATCGCCAAGCAATTCAAAAGGAAAAGGAAATGCAAGAGGTGGTATAAAAGGTAATAATCGAAACTTAAATAGATGGAATCGTTCTGTTACTGAGGAAAATGATTCAAGTAGTGATCTAAACAATTCTCTTGATTTGACAATAAATAGTGTTCAAGAAGAAGACAGCTGGCTAAATCATCTTCCACCAGTGGTCAAAACTGATGAAGATCTGCATATAAAACTTTTAAAGGAACGAAAAGAGAGAGATAAAAAGAAGCATTTTGATTTTTGCCATTCTGAACTCAAAGCTATTCTTAATATTGCTCTAACCGAAGTTGACTTACCATCAAACGATCGGGACAATTTCTTGCAAAAAACGAGAATCGACTTTTTTAATGGTTTATACCATGATCCAATTAGCAATACGCCAAGATCTCCAAAAGCGAATAAATCTAATAGCACGCCACTACCAACCATATCAAATGAAAATGGGGTTGATGTCAACAGGCTAAATTCTGATTTTGCTCAATTAAAAAAGTCAATTCATCAACTACTTGATTCAGATACAATGACCAATGAAGAAGCTTCGAAACCTTTTTCGATCCAATCGTCAAATTCGTCATTAGAATTTGATGTTAACCTAGAAATGAACAAGATTTTTTCTCGAATTAATCAAGAGATGCAACCTTATATAAATCAAGATGAACCAACTGAACTTCTTAATTTTCCTTTTCTTATTTGTATTGTTGGCCCTCCATGCAGTGGAAAATCAACAATTTGCCAGTTTATTGCTGCTCATTTTGACGTGCACATTATTTGTGTTAAAAATCCAGACTCATTAGTAAGTAACAAAACAAATTTAAACGCGCCACTAGCTTCAGCCAATATTTCTTCAAATATAGCATCAAATAATAATTCAAAAACTGATCCTAAAGTTAATTCAAGCGTCAATTCTAACAATGTATCATTTGCTGATGAAGAAGAGAATATTATAACTCCCACTAATTCATTAAATACCCCTTTTGTTATATGTTCTTCTGATGATAAAGTTATCATTAATACTATTATCACAGAAATATCGGATTTGCCTGAAAAAAAAGGTGTAATTATAACAAACTATCCGGATACCAAAAATCAGCTTACACAACTCGAAAAATCTCTACAAGCTGCAATGAAAAAAAAAGGTGATGGAATTTTTAGATCAATTAATGGGATTATTAGGGCTTCAATGACAGCTGAAGAAGCTGCACGCCAAGTTCAAAAAAGATTAATCGATCGTTCAACAGGTCTTGTTTTTCATCCAATTTTTAATCCGCCTGACGTATCACCTAATTCAAAATTTAATACGGAGCCATATCCTTATCAAATTACATCGAATTTAAACTCTACACGCAATTTACCATCAAGTGCTAAATCAGCCTCAAATAAAAATACAAAAAATAATGCGGCTAATATTAATAATAATGAACAAATTGTAAATAATGTAACCAATCCACTTATGGGAGTTTATGCTGATTTAATAGGTATTTATTCAAAAGTAAATCCTCAATTGTCAACATTTGATAATATTATGAAAAAAATTGGTCCCTTAGCCTCTATTGGCTTTTGCAGTAGTATTGGCCAACAGAATCTTTTAGTAGAATCTTTTCTGAAAGCGGTTTACAAATCAAAAAACATTGAGCCTCCTTTTACTTCATTTGTTGTGTTTGAAACCCAAGATCAATTTTATTATTCTAAATTATGTTATAATGTTTTTCAAATATGGGATAAAGAATGCGTTCCACAATTTAGAAAACAAATTAATTCTCTCTGTGAAAAATTGAAATATTTAAAAAGCAAAATTGATTATTTGCTAGATATATCAATGCAAATGTTTTCACTTATTATATCAAAACAAGATAATCGAAAAATTAAAACAATCGAATTCATTAAATCACAAGATGAGATCCGTAACAAGATAAGGCAATTACAATTAATTAAAGCAGAAAAAGAAGCAAAAAAAGGATCCAGGCAAAGTTCTCAGCTGAGTAATGAAACAAAAACTTCTGTTTTATTAAGGCCTCGAGCGAATACTTGCATAAATTCAAGAGCCAAAACAGCTTTATATAAATCAAAAACTATCGAAAGTCCAATAAAGAAAACCAAAGAGCAAGCAATAATGACAATTAGAACAAGAAATTTATATTTAAGAAACGTTTTTCCAAATTTCAATATTGACGATTTATGTAACAATCGAAATATAGCCTTGAAAGCACCGGAAAGTTTAAATTTCAAGCAAAAAATTGGTAAAACAATCAAAAATACGAATACGAGGCCGTATACAGCCATTTCTGATATTCATAAAAATTTGAATTTGAACAGTTTTTATAATTCAGATATAAATAAAATAGACACAGACAAAGAAATAAAAAAAGAAGAAAAAAATTTAACAGAGCTGCAGATAGATTTCTATCATTCAATTTGGCAGCAAACAATTGAATTACGGAATAGAAATACACGAATAGTTGATCGGTTTGTTCGTCGCTCCCCGATGAAGGCTCTCAAAAGCATCATGGAAGAAAATGTAAAAATCATATTTGATGGTGTTTTAAAGCGTTACTTTCTTGTTGTCTGGTTTTTAAATAATCTTTATCCACTTTTAGAAAAGAAGGAAACCGAAAAAAGTAATCAAACACTCAATACTAGTACAAATAATATTATAAAAAATATTCAAAAGCCAAATTATCGACAAGGCTCAAAGTTGAATTTACTGGCAGAAAATATTTTTTTAGAAAATGACAATTACTCTAATATTACTTCTCAATATAATATTACTGATTTTCCGCACCCAACACTACCAAATTATGATCTCACAAATTTAAGGGATCTTTGTTCTCTCATGCATATTGAATATAAAGAACTTGATGAAGATAAAAGCGATATTAATTTTGATCAATTTAGATCAACCAAAAGTAGCGAAGTAATAGCGCCCAATTTTAAAAATATAAGTTTAACCGTTGAGATTCCCGATGGTAGCAATAAAAATAGCTCTGAAGACGAATCATTGTCAAGTGATTCTTGTTCCTTTGCATATCTAATGACACCAACAAACAGATTAAATAATATGTCAAAAACGCCAACGACTGCAAATAATGTTTGGTTTCCAGATGTAGCTTCGACAACTGTAATATCGAGTTGTAGAAATAATGAAAATCCATTGAATCAAATTATTGTTGATAAAGAAAAGAAAAAATTGTATTTTCCACCAATTATTTCGTTTGATCATTCCTCGTCTTCTTATATGGGTTCTTCTTCGGTTTCTGGAGTATTGAGTTCACGTACAGCAATCAGTACTCATTCAATTCGAACAAGCTCTGAAGCTTTAGAAACAATTGATGATGAATCGGAGGCAAATTATTATTCTGATTCGGGCTACAGTTATAAAAATGGGGAGGAAGAAGAAGTTCATGAAAGCGTTAATAAAAAGATTAATCAACCTTACTTCCCATTTCATTTTCCAGAATGGAGGAAGTGTAACCGTTTGAGTAGTCAAAAGCTGAACAATGAAGATCTGAGTTCAAGCAGTAGTTTAAATATTCAAATAGAATCAAAACCAAAGAAAAGCAAGATAAAAGCAAAAATCAATCAAAATGAGATTAATGACCAAAAAGAAACTGAAAAAGTTGATGATGTAAATCAAACTGAAAGTAGCACGAGTCAACAGCAAAATGCTTCTCATACTTGTTCAACTCGTCATCATCGTCATCATATAACTAAGGAAGAATCTATTCGAAATTTCCTCACATATCTTCAAATTGAAACAAACGATCCAACAATAAAGATCGAAGCAGGTGTAATGCTAGACTTTTTTGTTCACTTCCTTGATGAAAAATCTCTCATTGATGTAAAAATTGACAACGAAATAAAAAAATTGCGAGAGGATCTTAAAAAAATGATTCAAAAAAAGTGTGCCAAAGAAATGGAAATATTCAGTCAACGTTTTAGATCATACAAAGATCAAGTTGATGAGCAAATTTTGCAATCACATAAACAATTTTCTACATTTGATTCTGATTTTGATTCAAATAACAACGAAGAATTAAAACCGCCTGACTTTAAGAAAGAATCGAATGCAATATCGGAGCAAGGAAAAGTTCAATTGAATAATGAAAATACTTCCATAAAATTTGATTTTGATATAGATAATCTTAAATCTGATGATTTGTTTCCGTTTGACACTAGTTTTATGACTGAACGTTGTATTGAGATTCTCAATGCTTTAGATTGTAATTTCATGCCAGCAACTTTTATTGATTATGAGGATGCTAATAATGAAAGCAATGGGAATGTTGGCATAGGCAAGCTGAAAAAGCTTTATTCGTATTATTTCAACAAATGTTCATCTGATATGAAGAGTTCCCAGCAACCTTCTGAAATCCATAATAATAATGATTCTTCCAAATTTAATTCAAAAATAATGGAGAATAATGATAAAACGCATGAGCAAGACAAAAATAATGATAAAGAAACTATAATTGATGATGATAATGATGAAACAAATGATGATCCTGATTACTTTGTTTCTCTTGATGATCTAAATGCTGCCATGGACTTATTTGAATTTACAGAAAAAGAGAAAATGTTTATTGAAGCGAATGTTAGGATAAAAACTATTCCTAAATTCATAAATATCTTATATTTCATTCGATCTTTTTTACCAAAAGATGTAGCTTTATGCTCTGACACAAGGCCATCCACTAATGGTCAAAATAGTATGATAAATACAGCTAAAAATTCTAACTCGGCCCTCCCTGATCACATTAAAGTTGATGATAATGAATACCGATCTTTAATCCAGCCAAGCGTCATTATTGAAGAAGAGGGAAACGAGAAAAAAATTTAGTTTATATTTCTACCAATATTTAATGTTGTTTTATTTGTAATTATTATATTTTCATCTATTACGAAATCAGAACTTTCCTTAATTGAAGAAGTTCTAGATTTTAATAAATAATTATTTTAGTTAATCAATGAAAATTAAATTTAATAAGTAAAATTGCCAATAATAAAAGTTAAAATATAGAAAATGTTGATATTTAAATGTTAAAATCGATTTTATAAATCGTCTTACAAATTAAATTCAATTTCGTACATCATTTCTTGGTAAAGCATAAACAGGTTTCATAAAAAGCTAGGTATTGGTATATTTTCTTGTTAAATTTTTGTATTCGTTCAAAAAATAAAATATTATAAAAAAGTCAATATTTATTAAAGAACATGATGCCTTTTGCATTGCATAAGAATCCATTGAGTTGTTTGAGCTCCTGAATAATGGAAAAGTTCATCATTGCCTGAAAAGAATGTTACATCAGGAACGCCATGAACATTTGGGAATTTAAAGCAAAGATGAGGTATCATATCCCTATTAAATTCTTTTTGATTAGCTACCTCGTCCCCATTAAGCCCAACGCTTGAAGCAACTTCGCCAATAACTTTTCTTAGCGAAATATTTTTATTTTCTTCATAGTTAGCTTTAAGAAGAGCAACATGAAATTGGTGTTGCTTTTCTGGATAATGTGCTGCCACATATTCAGAACAGCAGTGAGCTTCAAATGTATCAACTGCAATATCATTCCATTTCAGAGGCATCTGGTCGTCTTTGGCAGATTCTTCAACATCATTTAGCCAATAAGGATGAGGTGCGCCCCATCTTTTAGCCATGTATGTTCCAAAATCCATTCCTCCCTGAGGTATGCGATCTTCTATCAAAAACGTATGCCATGTAACTTCAACAGGTATTTTTTCTTTTTGTAGGAATTGAATAGCACGATCTAGCCTGACTCCACCTACATAGCACCATGGGCAAAGGAAATCGGAAACAACTTGAACTTTGATAGGTTTGATAGACATTTATTTACTCATAAACTATTCAAATGTCTATGAATGGTAGTTTCTGTTTTGTATTACAAATTTGCATTTTTTCTCATTATTTATTAATTTGTTAACTTATTCATTTTATCTTTTAAATTTTTATTCTCGATATTTTGACAATGTTTCATTTTTTTGGCAAAATTGAATTCAAAATTCAAAACTTTGTCGAATATTAATCATAATATATATTTTAAATATGAGCGACGAAATTACTTTCGAATTTATTACCGACACAGGATTCAGAATAAGTCAAATTCTTTATAGCGATCCGGACAAAGCTGACTGGTGTAACAATGTTATTAACAAAGTCAGCCAAGAAGGAAATTTTCCCCCAGGCTTAGTACATGAAATTACTAACTATCTTTCTGAACTCGGAGATGACGAATCAATAGAACTTGGTAATTATATTAGTCAAATTTGTCAAGATGAAGATAACATTGATAACTTGTTAAATTCTATATTCTTCCCAGTGGATGAAGAAGAGGATATTATTGAAGAGGGAGGAAGTGTCCCTCCAATTGTAATTCCTGAAGAAGAAGAAGATTCAAAAACCATAAATGAAGCTGATCTTGATCCTGAGTCTTATTTCGAAAATGAAATTAAGAAGGTAATGAGTACATACTTCTTATCTCGTGATATCGCATATGCATTGCTTAATAAGTTTGAATGGCAAAATAATAAATTGCAATCAGAATGGTTCAAAAATCAAAAAAAAATTCTTGAATCATTACGAATCGTTCTTGGAAGCAAAAATGTCCCAAATCTCAAATCACCACTTACTTTTAGGGTAATTAATCAAGGTGAGTGTCCACTTTGCCTCGAAGACAAAGAGTTGTATGAGCTTTATTGTGGGCATCATATCTGTAAAGAATGCTTGATCGATGAGATTCTCCAACTAATTTATGATAATAAGCCTCCGGTCTGTCGTCAAATATGTGAAAATGGTGAAAAATGTAATGCAGAAATAATGAAAGGAGATGTTAAAAATCTATTTGAAGGTGACAATGAGAATTTCCAGAAATATAAAAAAGTTATATTAAGTAATGAAATTCTTCGTGATAGTGATGTAAAGCAATGTCCAAATCCACATTGTGATTGGATTATTACGCCAGCAAACAAATTACCTTGCCATGTTGGAAGATGTCCTCAATGTCATGCTGTTGTTTGTTTACTATGTGGTCATAAAGCTCATGCCCCTCTCATTAATTGCGATAAAAAAGAAGAATTTCGTAAGAAAATTGCAACCGAAATGCGTCAACTTGAAGATGATCAAGAGGCTTGGTTTGCTCGTGAAGAACGTCTCAAAGATTATCGTGCCTCACATATTGCAGAGGTTAAACAGGTTTTTGATCGAAGTGTTAACGAACTCAGGCAAAAAGTAGAAAATGACACTAAAGAAGAAAAAAAGCAGATCCAAGATCTCAATAAAATAATTAATGAACTTAACAATCAGATTTCTGGACTTAGACGAAAACTCAATAGTTATCTTGATTTGAACAAGCCAAAAGAAGATGTTAATCGCCTTACTTCAGAAATTGAGTACCTAAATCAAGAAATTAGTAAAAAGACTGAATTGAAATCTTTATATGATAAAGATCTCAGAATGAAAATTAAAGAAGGAAATGCTGATATAAATACAGCACAACAAGAAGCTGGCTTTTTCACAGCAGCTCTTACTAGCTCAGGCCAATATCAATATTATATGGTTAAATTCAGAGAGAGTCAAGATATTCGTGCCTATCAAAACATTTCTGTTACCAGTAATGATGATGATTATATCAAGAAAATCACCAAAAAATGCCCAAAATGTAAAACTCCAATTCAAAGGAATGAAGGTTGCAATTATATGCAATGTCATCGCTGTAATTTCGAATTTTGTTGGGCATGTGAAGGCCCTTGGAATCCAACTCACAGTAACCACTGGCAATGCCCTAAATATAAAATTGCCCAAGATGTTAATCAAAAGAAAAAATCACTATGTGGAATCGACTTTAATGATATGAATGATAAAAAATTCTATCCACAACCGATGTCTGTTGATAAAAGAACTGAATTCATGAGATGGAATAATTTGTATACATCATTTAGACTTCAGAAAGATAAATATAAAGAATTATATCAGAAGTTCATGAACTTTGATAATGAAGAGCATGACCCTGCTAAAGGTCCTTTCCCTGATTTTAAGCTTAGTCCAAGAAACAAGTTGATAAAAGTATTAAATCAGGAAGCCAATGAAAAAATTTCAGAAATGAAAGCAGTTCAAATTTTGAATACTGCCTTATTTGCTCAATCTGTCATTATGTGGAGTTATCCATCTTTGTATTATATGGCCAGAATGCCGCAAAAAGCACGAGTCTTTGAATACAAGATATCAGTTTTGGAAGAAAACAAAGATAGCCTATTAAGCTTTATCAACGACGCGACTAACTTTTCTTGTAACGACATTTTGAGACGCACAGAAGCTCTTGAGAAAGAAATAGAAGTTATTCTTGATGACGCTGTTATATTCTAATAAATTTAAATTTAAAAATAATTTTATTATATGTGAATATATTAAGATATCCAACTTGAGGGGAAAAAATTATCTTTATTTCTAAATGTCAAAATATACAAAAATTATAATCTTTGCAAAATTATATATTCCAACTAAAATTATTTCAAAATTAGTGATGAATTCCAATATATTTCATATTTAAAAAGTGTTATGATGTTCATGTTATTAGAACTGTATGCAAATATATTTAATTGTATATTTTGAATGAGTGCAGCCTGCTTTCAATGTATTTTGTTCAGCCTATTTAAATTTAATAATTTAAAAACTAATTTATTCAAAATTTGAGAGAAGTATTATATAAATTTCATAAAATTTTTATAATCTAAGAATAAATTGAAAGAATATAAAATTTATAAAAAGAAATATATGGAGAAGTATTGATATCATTTTTATTTAAATATGTCGAATACAGAGAATCAATTACAGACAGTTCCACGTAAGGAAGTCTGCCGCGAAATGAGAGAAGAAAAGCGTGAAGAACGTCGTGAAGCAAGACGAGAACGCCGTGCAGAAAAGCGAGGCGAGAGTTATAGTGATTCGGAAGAAGAAAGTTCGTACAGCTATGAAAATTCTCCAGAAAATAAAGATAATGCAAGTCATCAACATCATGATTATAAAAATGAGATTCGAGAAGCCAAACGTGATGCTAAAATTCACAGACGCGAACGCAAACAACAAATGAAAGAAGAACGCCGTGAAGAGAAGGAAGAACGCAAAGCAGAGCGAAGAGAAGATAAAATCAAGCGTAAAGAAGAAAGGCATCATCGAAGACTAGAAAAAAAGAGTGCTAAATATGAAGCAAAGCTTCATAGATATGAAGACAAATTTGATTAAATTTATTATGTTTCTTATTAAAAAAAAAAAAGTTCTTATTTCATCTTTATTGTTTCATTTGTATAATAAAATTGTTTATTTTGTTAATCCTTTTTTCAATAAATGCTTAATTTCAAATAAAATTTCAAACTTTAAATATAGGTTAAATAATTTTCATGAAATACATGGTGCAGCAACAAGTTAGGCAGTAATTCGAAGTGATATAAGCAATGCTATTCAAATACGAAAGTTTGATCTAATCAAATGCATTTATTTATATATTCTTTCAAATTCACAAATAAACTAATTAAAAAGTTTAAATAATTTAAAATGCAAAAATCAAGCACTGAAGAATTGATTGACGATTCAAAAAAATGGGCGAATGATGTAAAACTTGATATGATCGCAGCAACATTATTAGATCCAAACTTAATTTGCTTTCGATCAGTTGCAACAGATCAACCTGAAGAGGTTGTTATTACCGATTTAATGGATCAAATGTCTCAACAATATGTTCCACACCAAGTTAAAGATTTAATTAGTTTTTTACCAACTTTAATCGGAAATACTGTAAAATGATATATTTATTTTTTTTTTTCGCTAGATATTCACTTTTACCTTAGCTTAGTTTCAAATTATAATTAGTAAACTATATAGATAAGCATTATATATAACAAACAAGTAAAGTATTCTTATTTTATGAATATATTCTTTTTACACCAAATCTTTTTGGTTTCAATGGTTGCTGTTCTTCTTCTTGAATGTTAGCAATATCTTTGATTTTGGCTAAAATTTTTAAGTCTGGCTCTCCGTATTTTTTCATATTGTAATAGAGTTTCTTTAAATCATTCTGTGAATAAAAATTCAAAGTTTTTACATATTTCATACTGATTAAAGTATCAAGGATGCTGACAATTACCTGGAAATCATTTTGATCTTTTGTGGGATCAATGCTCAATTGGATTAAATAGTCTGAGCAAAATTTAATGCAGCCCTCTCGAATAAGATCGATGCACATTTCATCAGCAATACTTATATTCTTAGCTAAGTAGAGCACCAATTGCCTTGCTCTTGGTTCGCAGACCAACTCATAATTATTAAATAATTTTTTGATGCATGGAATTGGTGACTGATGAAATGCTTTCATAAGAGACTCTCTTCCTTGATATGATGAAGAGAGATTAACCAGAATTCCCAAAACAGCGAGGTTTGAATTAACATTGTCTGCTTTCTCAACAAATTGAAAGAGAACGTCATATAAATCATCGAATTGTGATAGAATTTCTGCATTAAAACTTTTTGATGTCATTGACCAAATCAAAGAGAGAAGAGGAGTTATTCTTTTATTTCTAATAATTGAAGCTTTGGTAGCAATTGACCTTGACATAGATTTTGCGTTATTTAAATCATTTTCTAAAATTGAATGTTGATTTTTGAGTTCATCATATTGTATATTATATTGTAAGATATCTTCAATTCTATTTTCATTGCAATATTTAATTTGATTCTCGATTGAATCAATTATGGTCATAATATGATTGCATGTTAGCCAAAAATCTGATTGGCCATTGATTAATTCGATTTCAGTTTTCATTGATTGATTTGTCATTTCCCCAAATGTTTCAAGTTCAGTTGAAAGATTTGAAAGAAGAATATTTCTTTCCTGGATCATTGGTAAAATTGAAGAATCATTGTTTTCTTCAAACATTTTATTTCTGATCGAAAAAAATCCTGCATCAAATATTTTGATGTAAATGACATTTGATATAAAAAAATGTTATTTAAATAACGTTCTTTGATGAATAATTCGCTTTTCTTCGATATGAACTTTGGAAATGATATGTACTCATATGATATTGAACGTATTGCAGACCTTAAATCTATGGCAGAGTATGGAAAAAGGACAATTAAAAGATTGCAAGACGAACTTAAAGAAGTACAACAAACAATTGAAAAACAAATGTTAATAATTGATAATATTAATAATTTATTTGCAACGACAAAAGCGTCAACTTATTGTACAAACGAGCAATCTATTATATATCAGACTTTATCAAAAGAAAGTTTACAGAAGAAGGATTCCGCATTACCAGAAATTCTTGAACCTAAAGGTGATCTATATAATTATCCGCAAACAACAGAAATTATTTCGGCTTTAAAGAAAGCTAATGATTTTCAAGATTTTTTTTATGATTTTCCGCTCGCATTTGTTGCACTTTTTGATCAATCACCAATACAATTTAATACTGATGAAATTATTTTAGAGGTTGAAACCTGGCCAACAGAAAGGAGAATTGATTTTTTCACTTCATTTTTTGAGCACTTAAACTCAGTTGCATTTTTTTTATCTTCACTATTGTCGTTGGTTGATTGCCAATCAATACCAACCATGAGTGAATATCTCGAAACAGGTCTTTCATCTATATTAAATTGTGCCCGTGTTGCGTTTTTTATGTTTGATAACGAAGAAGACGAATTAATCATGGAAAAGCATCAATTACAAATGAGAATGCAATTAAACAACGGAATTATATTCGAATCATTACAAAAAAACAAGCAATCGCTAGTTTCACGAGGATTCGAAAATATATCCAAAGACGATCTCTCCTTACTTAAAAAGAACCATGTTGTTCTATCAGTTCCTGTATATTGCAATTCAACTCCTACAGCACTTTTATTATTATATGATAAAATTGGAGGATTCCGCCAATATGATTATATAATTGGTCAAACACTTTCAAAATTCATTAGCCAAGCCATCCCTATTATTTTAATGAGACAAGAGCAAAAGAAAGTTTCAAAGATGCTCCACGGATCACTTGATTCTTTTCTTCAACTTGTCAGTGCCAAAGATTTAAAAACTTTTTTAAAAGTCGTTCCTTCCACTTTTTCACAGCACTTTCAATGCGAAGATGCCAAAGTTTACAAGATTTCAGAAGATGGCCAATTTTTCTCTGAAATTGTAGATGAAGGGAAATCGGAAAGTTTTCCAATAAACACTGGAATCATTGGCGAATCGATTTCGCAAATGGAGGCAATAAATGTGACGCATCCTGAATTTTCGGTGTCTTTTTGTGCAGCCGTTGATAGGTCAAATCCGACGGTTATAACGAATTCCATATTATCATGTCCTATTCTTGATGAAGAGAAGAAGTTTCCAAGATTCGTCATTGCGCTTTTCAACAAGAAAGACTTGGACTCTTTTACTGATCTTGACATTGAAAAAGTGAAGATGGTTTGTGAGAATTTGAATAACATTATCATTTCACTTTTGACGTCATCGGATTTGACAATGGCGGTTGAAAATTCAGAGCATATGGTTTCCCTTTACAACTCACTTTTTGACATGTTCGCAGCACTCTCAATGAAGGACAATTTGAATGACTCCTTCAATGAATTGAGAGAGGCTATCAAAAAGTCGATTATTGAAAAAGTTTCTGTTGATCTTTTCTATGTTGAGCGGCCCTACAAAAACATATCGTCTGCCGACGGAGACTACAACGCTCGCCTATCGTCAGATGACATTCAGGATCCTATCGTTCACATCACTTCATCTTCTGAAACAAAAGAATTGTTGGGCGAGCCAACACCGACAATTTTGTCTGGTCTAAAAAGTGCTGAAGACGAGCCTATTGGGCTATTCAAAATAATATTTGAGAATGATTCAAAATTGAATTCAAAAAAATTGAATAATCTATCGGTTTTTCAGTCATCGACATCTTTCATTATAAAGAACGATGAAAATCCATTGAAAAGTCAATCTAAATTTGAGAAAAGTCCTCAATTTAAAGATTTGAATGATAAACCGTTGGAAGAGATCCTATCGTTCTGGCAAAAATTAATTGGCCCTATTATTGACCTTATAGTAAAGAAAAATAACATTTTAAAGTTGATTCGAATTTGTGACAATGTCATTGATAAACTTCCTTCTGATCCGTTTTTGGCAGTGTCTGTTTTCAATGATCTTCAGTGTGTACTAAATTCGAACAATCAAAAAGGTGAAAAAAATGACCATTTTGAAATGACAGTTATTGATAAAAATGATGATTTTTATCAAAGAACAAGAGATTTGATTGTTTCTTTTAGTTTGTTGCTTGCTTCATCACAAAAAGAAACTGAAAGTTTAGAAAATGATGATGATGATCAATATTTTTCGAATTTAAAAAAGTCTTTTGATTTTACACCAGATTCAAAATACAATTCAATTTTGAATGATTCAAAATTTGATGTGTTTTCTTTTCAAAATGACTTTTTGAATGAATTGATAATTTCTGCTTTGTCGAACTTTGGTGTCCTCAACTTCTTATCAATTGACTCGAAATTAGCATATTCCCTCATTGATGAACTAAGATCAATGCATACATCAAATGGATTTCAAACATGGGACCTTGCTGTCGATCATTTTCAATTTGCTTCTTTTTTGCTTCAAAATCTTGGGAAAAAAGTGTTAATTACAATTGAACAAATCACTTCTATATTGTTTTATCTTTTATCTCTCTATTGCGTTCCATATTTGAACGATCCAGAAATGAATCTGGACAAACCTCAAGTGAATTCGGTTTATACACCATCAGAATTAATAACAAAATTTTATATTGAAAATGGTGAAGGAATTATGCCACTTTCATCTTTTATTGCGGCTGTCTCAAGAATGAATGATCAATCTGCAATCAAAAAAGAGTCAATTGACGCAATTGCGCCTTTGATGAAAAAATTAGATTGTACTCAATCATTTGACTTCTTAAATACAGGAGAATTATATATTTTTATTACTTGTATATCACAATACTCTTATCTTTCAAGATCACCAGAAATTTCCAAAAAATGGATTGATAAGAGACTCAAAGAAGAGTTTTCTGAAGATGAATTGCAAAATGATAGTAATGATTCATATAGTTATGAAATTTTAATGTCTCAGATCGATTTTGAATTAAAATCAATTTTAATGCCAACTTTTGGGGAAATAGTAAAAAAGGACATTAAAATTGATCATATACGCAAACTGTTCACAAGCACTATGTCTGCTATCACAGAAAACACAATTTAATTATTGAAATTTTAATTAATTTTCAATGATTTTAATATGTTTTTTAATTTAAGATGCTTATTTTTGTTTATTTGTTTGTAAATATTTCAATAATTTCAACCTATCCAGCAAATGTTTTTTTTTTTTTTTTTTTTTTTGTATATTTATAAAATAACCCTTCGGCGGTTTTGTAAACTACGACGACATCACCTATTTTTAAATAGCTTATGCTGAATTTTGGAATTAAGGCGCGCTGAGTTGCAATTACCTCATATAAAAAACTGTAACTTTTTCAAATAAAAAATGGCCAGATTAAAACTTTTTGAATAACTATTTTGAATACTTTATATTATATATAAAACTCATTTTATTAAACTAAACCAATTTATTACAGAAACTAATCTCACTTTCATATGATTGTCCTTGCAGTTATATAAATTGATTTTATTCATCATTAGCATAACATTATTTACTCAAATCATCCTTGCCTCAATACTTATATTAATAATTAATAATTTTTTAAAGCGATATCAAATAACATATATTTCTTTTCAAATATGTAATAAAAAATTACTAGTAAGTAATTATATTAATTGAATCTAAAAGAATTTGAAAAAATAATATAATTATATTTCTTTTCAAAATCGACCAAATAAAATACGGCGATTGTATAGAGTGGTTTTGGCAAAATTACGGATTTGACAACGGCACTCCCCAACTACGGCCTACGGCCGGAAGGGTTATTTACAAAATTCAAGTTTATTATTAAAAAAAAATAATAATTAATATTTATGAATAATTATGGTGTTGTTTGAAATAGTTGTGTTAGCTTTGCTCTCTTTAAAGATAACATAATTAATATAAAAATAAGAGGCATTTAAAAAGATGAAATTGTATTTTATCCATCATATTGAGAGAGCTTTTATGTGTCCATGCATTTGTTGTAATTTAATTATTTACTATTTTTTACGATTTAATATAACCTGATTATGAAGTGGGTCTTTTTTGTCCTTATTGAAATAAATTAAAATGTACGACCTGCTTCTTCTGGTATTATCCTATATATAAAAAAAAACAATTTTATTTTTTGAAAATTAAAGAAAAGTATCAACTCACTATCCATATTTAACAGCAAGACCTTTTTGCGGTGTTTGATAATTTTTTGAAAATGAATCATAGTTAATTGTTCCGAGTCTATCACCAAGTTCTTTTGATCTTTTGAGAAGTTCCAGTGCTTTTTCTGGATTTGGGGTAACGCCATTTCCTTGTATGTAGCAGACTCCTAAATTATTTAATGCACGTTTATGATTTTGATTTGCAGCAAGGGTATAATAACGAATCATCTCTTCTTGGTTACTTTTTGTGGAACTAAGTTTATAGTTTCGAAATAACGGTGATTTTGCAGATGATGGATTTAATACTTGATCAATACAATAAGCATACTTATTTTGAGCTGGTGGATAACCCATTTCAGCAGCAGTTCGAAAATATAAAAATGCCTGATCAAGATCATCAATTGTATGTAATTCTTTATAAAAACTTTTTCCAATTTGATAGATTTCTTCAGGAGTCAAAAAAGAGAGTTGATTTGTCATCTGTGGAAGCGGAGGTGGATTATTAGCATGATCATTAATTTCTTCTACATCTGTAACTTTATATGGAAGATTCGGTGGTGCTAATTGAAGTTCAACTTTTTTCCTTGGTTGTTTTGGAGTGTAAATATACATTTTGAAAATTTTGAAATAAAATTTTATTTAGAAGTGCAGGGACTAAAATAACGTATTTTGTCTATTTAATATTTTGCTTTTATTTCCTTTAATATTTTATATCTCAATAATTTTATTATATTTTTATTTTAAACATTTATTGTATTATATGAAATACTTATTGTTTTGATTATTTATTCAAAGGGAAAGAAGTTACTTAATTGCCAAAAATCATTAAATATATATAAATATCTTAATGAAAAAATATTTTTAATTCATAATTATCGTATATTTAACTAATAAATATAATATTAATATTTAATAATTATTTGTATAAAATAAAACAATTTTTTTCATGAAAAAAAATAAAATTTAAAAAAAAATGTATTTTACAACTCATTTTTTGGAATGGTTGTTTAATTCTCAAGGGATAACTATATATCAATTTATAGGATAATTAATATATATCACAATAAATATATGAAAATAAAAAACGACTCGTCAGGCGTAGCTGCGTTTTAACCTTTAATTTTTTAAAAAAAATTTAAATTTTTGAATGAAAAAAAAAATTGGCATGAATATTTTTCAAGGATTTTTTTTAATATGTCAAAAACTTTTTGACTATTTCCGGTTGGATATTTGACTATTTCCGGTTCATATTGAATTTTTTTAAATTGCTTTTTTTTTTTTCAAGAAGGAAATTAAAGCATTCAAAATATTTTTTGATAAATTATATATTAAAATATGCATTATTCCAATAGTTATCTTTTAAATTGCTCTGTTAAAAACAAAGAAAATTCTTTTTTTACTGAGATAAATTAGTTTTAATTTATAATAAAAATACAAAGAATACGACATATTCATTAATTTCTCCCAACAATCTCTTATTTAAACCAATTATGGTAAATAAATAAATCATCAGCGCATATCTTAAGGTATTTTTAAAAAATTTCATTGAGAATATTTAATATCAGATTTTAGCAATTCATGTTTTCAAGAGTAGAAAAAGATTCAAAAGATAAATCATATTATATTATGCAAAAATCATTCTTCATTTTACACATTTATCATTTAATTCATAGAAATTTAAAATGGCATTATTACAAGATCGATTGAATTAATTTTTTTATTAAACATTTTCATATAATAAAGATGCATTTAATATTTTATGACTTTTTTTATGCAAAAACATGAAAAATATTTGATGAATTTTTTTTATAATTTCAATGGTTTACGAAAATTAATAAAAATACTCATAAAACTCCACCTGACGAACAAAACTCTTTCATTAAATATTTTTTATATAATATGGAATATACTTAATAAAATATATTAATATAAAGAATTTCTAAAAAAATTTTTAGTACCCGTACCTCTTTTTATTTCAATTAGAGGTATAGAAACCAAAATATGATAAAGAATTATTATGTTTATATATTTAAATTAATCTGTATTATATATTTAAATTATATTTATGATTTAATTAATATTATAATCATGAAATTTAAAGATATATATCTATTTAAAAAATTGGTTTAATTGAAATTTGTTAAGTTTATTTTTCGATTTCTGAATTTTAATTCAATTTTATTTTGAAACATAAATAATAACCGCTTTTCCTTATTCACTTTTTCAATAAAAACTAAACTAAAAAAATGGAATTAAAGTAGAAAAAAAAATGGTGTGATCCGATTCTTTTTCAAACCAGCTAATTTGATTAACTATCAGATAAAACTTATTATATATTCCGAAGGAAACATACGCTTGGGCCAGTTTTGAGTTATAATGTAATCTTTTTGCTTAATGATAAAAATGTTTATTTATAAAAATTAATATTTATAATATGAATTAAATATAATTATGAAATTATTATTATTTTTATTTATAGGATATTAATAAAGATACCAATGTTTTAGATTTAATAAAACATATTGAAAAAGTTTAATTCAATACCTCTTTTCAATTGAATTAAGAATAACGAACTATTTCAAAAAGGTCAAAATTTTCATAATGAATATTGAATCACTTTTTTAAATTAAAAAAAAAATGGAAAAAAATAAAAAATGATGAGTAAAAAAGTGATTTTTTTTTCCAACTTTTTAAATACATTTGTAACTGCTTTTCCTGTAGTATTCATTTGAATACTTATACTTTTTATGTATGCTGTAGATTTCCATTAACAATGACCTTTTTTAAGTGTTCAACAGCTCCTTTTAGTCATCAACGTCATATATAAGTTTTTAAATCCAATATCTTTTGTTAAAATAGGTAAATCTTTGTTTTGAAAATGGTCAGTAAAGGAAGCAATTAATCCTATTTGTGTGTTTTATTTAGGTCCTGCTCTTAGTCGATTTCCACTAAATCCTTTAATTTTTTAGTAGTATATGGAATGGCGTGATTTCTTAACGTCCGTGTCAGTCCATTAAGAACCATCTCCATTCTGGCTGCCATGTCTAACTTTTGGTAAAACAGAAACTGCTATTATTTTGAACTGCAAGTATGGGTTTGGTAAAAATACTTTTTCAAATACAATATGTTAATTATCGAAAGGATATTCAATTGATAATGTCAATAAGATAGATGAAATTGTTGGCAGAAATAATTCGTTATTGAAAAACAGAAAATTGATTGTTTGTAATGAATTATCGTCTGCTGACTCAAATCATTTTATCGATTTTGAAACCCAAAAATCAGCAATCACTGAGAAATCAATTGTTATCTCAGAAATATATCAACTGTCAAGACCTGCTGAAAATGTGGTCAATTTGATTTTCCTCTCAAATCATGACTGTCTTATTCAAATATTGAAAGGAGACAGATGCGTTGTTTCTGAATCATCAGATGCAAGAAAAAATGATTTTGAAAATTAATAAATTATTATTTTATTTTAGATAGCTTCAAAGAATCCATGGATTCTTCATTTAATTTAACCTCTTTATCATCGCTTGTCTATAATGCTACTTTGTATTGATCTTTCAAACAATCCCTCAATGTCTTCCATTCTTTTTTGTCTTTTATCTTAATTAATATCTTATCGTAATATATTCTCTTTCTATCGATTAAGTTAACTATTGTAGCATGCTTTTTATCAGCATTTGTCATCAACTTATTATCGTAAATGTATCGATCATGTTTCTCTTTAATAATGTAGAGATTAACTATTATGCAATCTTTAAAACATGCAAAGAGTTTAGTATCATCAGCAGTACCGCTTATTAATGCAATTTTATTGAATTCCTTGGTTATCTCTGTTAAACATATTTGTTGTAGTAACAAGTGTGCTTCATCGATAACTAAAAAATAGCCGAGTCATTTATTTTGTTTGTAATACTCTTCAAGCAAATCACCTAAACATATGGATGCAGTGTTATATGTCGTAAAAATTGCATTAACTTTATTATATATAGCTTTATGAAATATGCTAAGTGCATTATCGTTGATTGTTTATCCAACTCTGTCATACAAATTTTACACAATTTGGCATAGAACTCTTCTGCTATATTCACTGTTTGAACTAATACCATAAACTTATTAGTTTTGTGTGCAGAGATCCATTTGTAGATTGGAGTCGATTTACTAGAGGAGATTGGAACTTCACAAATAAACTTCTTCGTTCTAATTTGCTTAGTCATTTTACATTAATCACATTTATTATCATTTTTGAAATAAGAATTAAGTGGAGTAATGTCTTCATCATATAGCTTACTTTAAACAATAACATATTCTCCGCTAGTTAAATGTTTAATAGATATTTTATCGACATAACCATTGCAATGTATAGTGTATACTCTCTCAGTTATCTCATCAAATATCTGCCATCGAATATATGTTGGATCTTTAACGGTTTCCTTTACTGTATTATCAGCTTCTCTTTCTAATTCTATGATTTTCGCGGTTTTTCACCAATTTTAATATGTTAACGAGACTGTGGCCCTTACACATAAGATAATTTAGTCTATGATGACAACATTTCAAATTTGATAGCATGAATGAATTATGGTTAAGGGAGTGAGCGACAGAGACCTAGTTTCAAAAGAACCTTAACATTAATACTACACATATTTATTAAGAAAATTATTCTTTTACCTTATCCAAATCTTTTGAAGAATATTTATCAATACAAAATGAAAAATAAAAAAGAAAATTTTTAAATAAGAATCAAATAAAGTATTCCAAAGATGAAAATGAGTCAATCGTTGCAGCTCTAAGTTTTGATGCGGTAACTATAGAGCCTTGTGATCAAAGTTCTACAGGTTTATTTGTTTTTACTGCTCAGCCGATTAGAGGTCAATTGAAGAAAATTTTGTTGAGCCCAACCAAATCAAAATGGAAAAGGAAATAAGAGAATAATGAAAACAGTTGAAGATATAAAAGAAGAAGGCGAAAAGGCAAACTAATAATTTAAATTCATTTTATCAGATGTAGATTCTGCTAACAACCAAATTCATATAGATTTCAATAATTATATAAATTAATTTAATGGGAGAACATTTTTTGAATTATTAGAATGTGTAGGAAATAAAATGAAGCCAATACCAGTTTCGGATTGGCTTCATTTAATAAAAAACTTGAGGCCCAGAATAATAAACAATAGTATAATTTTATTCCAAAATTCAGATATTAATGAAATTAATAAACTTGATGAAATTCTTCATCTTAAAAAAACGGTTAAATCCTCGAGAAGCAGAGCCACAATGCCTGACGATATGGCCCATATATTGACCAATGATGAAAACACTATGACTCTAGCTGAAATTGAGCAGTAGTGCCCTCTTGTTTTAATGCTTCCGAATATTTTCTTCTTGTAACTTTTGGGAAAAATATTTGTTAAAGCCAAATTTTGATAATTTCAGTGTTAGCAAAACCGTTTTTTTGACTTTTGATCAGTACATTATTTAAAGTTAGCTTATAAAAATAATTGAGTCTAATATTTTTCTTGGAATTATTATTAAAGGTTTTAAGTATGTTCCATCTGAACAAATTCAATTGACTAGAGTAGTTCTTTTAGAATTTCTTCGAACTGGAACTTTAATTACATTGCCTTGGTAATCAGCTGGTACTATAGCATGAATATAGGTCAACAAAATCATCTTGGCCTGCTTTATCAATGCTATAGACCAGCGATACAGGTGTTCCATCAATCATTTGAGAAAGAAGTTGGAAATAAAGGTCAATTGAATCTTTCGTAACATTTGTTCTTGATTCTTCCATCGGTTCACCCAAAATTGTTTTAAAATCGTTATTGTACACATATTTTTTGAATAATTTCTATTGAAATTACTTTTTTTGTTTTTTCTATTATAAATTGCGGTATATCGAATAATGTAAGGTTTTCTTTTGTATCTATTAATTTCTTAATCTCAGTAATTACTAAATAAACTTCATTATCATTAAGAACTCTAGGCCTTCTTATAGGTCTATGTTCGAAAGGGGTAAATATCTGTTTTTCAAAACATTTATGATCAACATCCTAAAGTTTTGCAACCTTATTTTTGCTGCAATGAAATGAATTTAGATACTACCATAAAAAATGGCATTGTTCATGATAAGTTTGACATTCTTTGTGAAATTTCATTCAAAACCAAGAAAAATTGAATATTTTATTCAACTGTAAAATCTCGGGTATCCATTTCGGCCTTATGCCGTAAATGAAGATTTTTTTATGTAAAGTATTCAAAAAGTTGCAATTTGCCATATGCCATAGAAGTTTTGTAAAATAAACTATTCAATGAACGACCAAATAGCCGTATTTTACAAAACCACCGCAGGACTAATCTCGGATCCGAGATCTATTTATTATAATAATCAATAGAATATCATTATTTCCAAACTAAAACAGCATGCTTAAACAAATAATAATTTATTTGAATAATATGTAAGTATATTTTGCATAAATGTTTTATTGATTTTGCATTCTTTTAGAAGATATCATATAATCAAATCTTTTTTTTCTTTACTTTACAAATTAAAATTTCAGAAATAAAACGATAGAAAAAGCATCAAAAAAATAAAACTGGATTTTTGAATTAATATATTTTGAAAATAATATCTATTAATTCTTATTAAAATACTGAAAATTATAATAAAGAAATGAAAATAAATGATTAAATATTAATTTAATTACAATCAATTTTTTAAAATAACTTTTTTTTTTATTGAACTTATATGTATAATAAGATAACTATGCATTAAATTTAATATCATATAAAATGAAAAAGAAAAATAACAAAGACTATCATCGACAATCTCATTCTAAATTATCAAGCGCAATTAATTTTATAACCATTTTAATTACTCCTTTACTATTAATTACAACATTAATGTCAATTTTTATCACATATCAATCTGATGTTGAACAATGGATTTTAAAAATATCATTATACGGTTCAATTTTTTATGATTTTATAATAATAATAAAGCACCTCCAAGCATCACAATATAATAAAATCAGAACTTTATATTACGATTTATTTTTTCATCATTTAATTAATGACGCATGCATTATTATTACCAAATCTTATTCATGCATTTTCCTGATTTCGAAAATTCCCAATTATGCATATCGAATTGCAATCATACTTGATCATTACGTTTCCAAAAAGTCTAGCATAAGTGGCCTTTCAGATATTTTTCTTGATTTTTCAAGACCTATTTTAAAATCTGTCAATCTTCAGTTGTTCCGAGCAACTACAGAAATTTTAATACTTCCCTACTTGCTTGGGATTACTATCTTGTCTTTATGTTTTGAAAAACTAATTGCTTTCCTTGTTGATTTTTTCTTTTTCATATTATTGGCATATCGTATTGACCCTTTTCATCGTACAATTTTCCAATCATTTAATAACATGTTTGAAAAAGAAGCATATTCGAGAACAGAAAATCTAAAAAATCTTCTATACTCAAACTCATATATATGTGAAAAAATTGAATTTGTAGGAAAATTAATTTATCCAATCCCTTTTATGTATTAGTAAATTTTTAGAAATCTTTTATATATTATAAGCTCTGCTTTTGCTTCCTTTACTCATTAATAATAATTGAAAATAAGAAAAGTGAAAAATGCAATCGATTTTTTTGGATTCATTTATTTGAACATATTATAAATTAAACAACTCTCCATGAATTCTCTTTGTTCTCGTTAAATAAAACTATGCTTTTTATCGAATTCTCAATCATATCGCTTACTGATTGATCTGTGTAAAATGCCATATGTGGAGTAACAATTACATTTGGAAAAGAATTTAAAATAGCAAGGTCATGATTATTTAGAACTTCACCCTTTAGATCATTATAATAAAGTTTGGTTTCGTTTTCAATTACATCTAAAGCGGCCCCACCGATTTTTCCATTTTCGATTGCTAAAATAAAATCTTCTGTATTTATTAATGAGCCTCTGCTTGCATTAATGATAAATACGCCGGTCTTCATTTTGCTAATTGTATCTTTGTTAATCATATGATAATTATCATTCGTTGCTGGCATGTGAAGTGATATAATATCTGATTTCATGAGTAAATTATCCAAGGTTTCATAAGTGCAATATTTTTTTAATTCCTCTTTTTCATATATGTCATGAGCCAAAATATTACATCCAAAGCCGCTTAAATGTTTGATTACTGTTTCTCCTATTCTCCCTGTTCCAATGATACCTATTGTCATACTAGGAAAGCTCTTTCCCTGTAACATTCCAAGTGAATAATCTTGTGAAGAACTTCTTTGCATAATTAATTTGAT
Source organism: Tritrichomonas musculus (assembly GCA_039105265.1). Lineage (NCBI taxonomy): Eukaryota > Parabasalia > Tritrichomonadida > Tritrichomonadidae > Tritrichomonas > Tritrichomonas musculus. The sequence goes on from JAPFFF010000004.1 coordinate 484,268, forward strand.
TTTTCGAATTGACATAAGCATAAGCATGATTGTGTAATCTGCAACACTATCAGGAGCATATGTAGCATTTCCAATTCCAATTCCTAATTCTTTGGCTGCAGTAATATCAATATGATCATATCCAACTGTCCTTGTTGATATAAATTTAACACCATTTTCTTTGAATTTTGCTAAAAGCTTTCTGTCCAATGGAGTTGTAATAATAATAATAGCATCAAACCCTTTTGCTAAGTCAGCTGTTTCAATTGATGGCTCTTCATGTGTAAGCTCTAAATGTACTGAATAATGACTACTGAATTTTTTAAAAAATTGGGTCTCGTCTTCTCTCTGACTATATACAAGTATTTTCATTTTATTTTATGTCTTTTTTTCTAAAAATGTTATTTGATCATTAAAAAAGTTATATCCAGAAAAACTAACTTTTTCAAAACAATATTTTTACATTCATTCAATTTAATAAAACTTGATTAAAAAGAGTTTTCATTAAAAACAATTTGACTTTGAACCAGAAAGAAGTAACTACATCCAATTTTATATAAATTTTATAACTATAAAATCAAAGTTAAAAGAGAATTAAAAGTAAATATTTTTTATATAAATGATAGACATAACATTAAAATATAATTACAAATGAAGTATATAATTGTTTAGACTGAGGTTTGAAAAGAATTTTAGTCAGTTTTAATGCCCCAGTTCAGAGATTTCTTTACTTTTTGAATACTATTTACATAACCATTAATTATGTAATATTTTAATTTTCATCAATCTTTGCAAGGCAAGAGAATTACTTTTATTTCAAATTATTTTTAGCGTTATTGATTTGTTTGATAAAATACAGATAAACTTTTTTTCTGAATTTGAAAATTCAATTTTTCAGGTAAATACAAAATTATATAAAAAATAAAAATTTGAATGAATAAAAAAACTGAGTTCAAAAAACTTTACCTCCATTTCATATTTTAAATCATTTTATCTTTTTTATCAAACAATTTAATTGCATCATTCTTCATTAATAATATATTAGATAATTATTATAATATTAATTAAATTTTAAAAAAATTAATTCATATTTAAAATATAAAGATATGATTATTTTAAATTTAGAGGGAGGTAATGTTTTTTGAACAAGGTTTATTTTAAAATTGTTAATCAATCAATACAAAATAAATTAAATTTTCAATACTCATAGAAAAATTGAAAACCGATAAAATTTTAAAAAATAAAAAAATTAAATAAGAAAGACATCATTTTATTTTATAATAATGTCAAACTCAGAATACCAATTACAAACAGTTCCACGTAAAGAAGTTTGCCGTGAAATGAGAGAGGAAGCACGTGAAGAACGTCGTGAAGCCAGACGTGAACGTCGTGCAAAGAAACATGGTGAAGAAGATAGCTTTTCGGAAGAAGAAAGTTCATCTTGTAGTGATGGATATGTTCCTGATGGCAAAGAAGAAGCTCGTCAAAAACATCGAGATTATAAGAATGAAATTCGTGATGCAAAACGTAAAGCCAAAGAGAACAAACGTGAACAAAAACTAAAGGAAAAAGAAGAACGTCATGAAGAAAAGGAAGAACGTAAAGCTGAACGTCATGAAGAAAAAGCAGAACGTAAAGCTGAACGTCAAGATGAAAAGGCAGAACGTAAAGCAGAACGTCAAGAAGAGAAAGCAGAAAAACATGAACAAAAAGCAGAAAGAAAGGCAGAACGTAGAGAAGAAAAACTTGATAAAAAAGGGGCTAAACATGAAGAAAAATTAGAGAGAAAGAGCGCCAAATTAGAAGCTAAACTTCACAAATATGAGGCAAAATTGCCACACGATTAAAAATATAATTACAAATTAATAATATTATACTAAAAATATATTTAAAATAAATATTTTTTTATCTTATTGATATCATTATAACTTTATAAACAAATATGAGAAAAACAATTAATTGCTAATGAATTTTTTATCAGCAGAGAAAAATACTATCTTCTATGATTAGCTATTGAATGTGAGACTATTACCACAAAATTTTATTTCATTCATAACAATAATTGATATACATATATTAAAATAGAAATATTAAATACATTATAATGGATTTCGCTAGAAACTTTTTGAAATTGTGGATCTCGAATAAATACCTGATAATTGATCCAAAAAAACATACAAATTTGTAAAAGAAAGTGATATTGCATGAAAAAGAGATTATTTATTATTTATTTAAAAAGATTTTTTAAGATAAAAGGTTATCATTAATAAATGAATAAAATTTATCAAAAAGTTTAACCATTTTATTCAAAAAATGTCAAGTATAAACCTAAGCATCCAAAAAGTTTACAAATTCAAAGAGTTGTCAAAAAGTTTCAACCTTTTGGATATATATTGCTTTTTTACAATGCAAAAACAATAAAATTCAATATATTGAATTCTAAGAAAATGGGAGATAGTATTCATGTTGATCTTGAAGAACTTCAACATTATCCTCCTTTGGGCCATGAACTAATTCCACCCGTATTTGTTGATAAAGGAATTATGCCAGATCGTAAAGGTGGTGGAAAAACCAAAAAATGTCGTATATTTATTAATCTTTCTGGGGTTTATTTCCTTAGACCTCTCCACATGTCTAAAGATTATAAAATTTCAGAATATATTCCTTTATATACTATTTCTCAAATTCATTATAATAATGAAAAAAGAAGAACAATTGTTACTAACAGAAGAAAAGAATTATTTTATGAATGCGATTTTCCTGATGAATTAATTTCAAAGGTTCTTCAATGCAAACAAACTCTATTTGCTGGAATAGAAGATCCAAACCCAATCCAATTAGTTGGATTTCCATTTGATCTTTCTCAAGCAGATGTGCCACCTCCAGAAAATATTTTGATGCTTAGATATATTGTGTTCTGCCAACGCTTTAATGATGTACCAGACCCATTGATTACACAAACATTAAAGAGCTTTGACCATATACATCATGAATTTTTAGTGTTTGGCCCTGAATGCAAAATTCCATGCAACCAAAAGGTTCTATTAATCCCAATTCAAATGGCAAAAGTTCAGAGAGTTTACTTAAATGGCACTTCCCCTTATGCAGCTTGCAGGTTTGCTCATATGCTTCTTAAACACTGTCCATCAGTGATTTCCATTGTTTTTGCCAATTATTCGTTCCTGCTTCCTGATCAGCTCAGACTTGTCAAAGTTCCATCTCATAAACTTTTGTCTCTTGCATTTTACAATTGCTCGTTCAATGAGAATCAATATGATTCTCTTTTCGAACAACTATATAAATATCGTGGAGATTATGAAAGATTATCTTTTGACGGCCTTTCATTCACAAAATCACAGTTTGAGAAATTAGTTAATTCTATAATAAATTCAAGATGCCTTAAGTCTCTTGAATTTTTAGAATTTAACAACTTTGAAACAAAAGATATTCCTTCTGAATTTGTATCATCTTTGATTAAAAGACTATTGAAGCGCAAACGCTTTGTTCAAAGATTGTCTGTTTCGGGATGGAACAGCCCTCTTTCAATTGGACTTGACCTATTTACAAATTCTCCTTACACAACTGATATTATTTTGTCAAATCAGGACATGACACAACCAATTCCTGAATCATTCCGCCTATTCCAACAAGCAATTAATCACTTAGATTTCAGCGGTTCCTCATTCACTTTTGCATCACTTCATAGTCTTTTCAAAGTTTTATCTCCAATTACTGCCAAAATGACTCAGATGACACTTAATTTATCAAATATTCAAATGCCACCAGACCAATGGACTCAATTTTACAATTCTTTATCAACTCTACCCAAACTTAAGTGCCTTAAAGAACTCGATTGGTCAGGAAATCCTATTGATAATGCATTCATTGTTCCTTGGGTGAATTTCTTCTTTGGATCTAGCAAAATTACCTTTTTGAAGATTGATTCTATTTTTGGTTCAGCAAGAATTGAAGATCTCAGAATACTTATTAATACAATTGGGCCAAATAAATTATGGGGAATTTCTATTGGAGGTACTCCAGAACAACACTTTGGCGGAAACATTCAATTGTTAATGAATGTTATCAATGATCTCGGAACGTTACATTTCCTTTATCTAAATGGCCAGCAAATTTCTGATATGGATACATCTAGCGTTCAAGAATACCTCAATAATCACAATAATCTTTGTGAATTTTCAATTGACGAATCAGCTATTTCAAGTGAATCTAGATTATTTGACTTTTACACAAACATACTTCAATTACCAATTACAGCTGTTGCCAGACCAGAAAGAGATCTTGATCGCCTAATTACTCCTGTTCTCTCTTATCTTCAAGATTCCATGAAATATTCAGAGTTCAGAAAAGCATTCCATGAGAAAAAACAATTACTTGATGACCCAGGAAGATCAATCTTCTTATGCACAATTGCAAAAGACCAATTCGAACGAGAGAAATATGTTTCGTTTAATCAAAAATATCCTCATGCATACTTTAATGTTAGAAAAACAGATCCATACTTCCTCTCACCAACACCAGACAAGCCTCCATTTCCATCTCTTTCTCGTTATAAAGCTAAAGGAGGCCAATTCAAAACACTTGCCTCACTTCAAGGAAGCCTTCTTAAGGCGCCAACTTTTGCGCCAACATATTTACATCCTGAAATAAACGAATATCCACTTCCAGTTGCATTTAAAGAAGGTGAAGGTCAACCTACTAATAATTTTGTTCCAATCAAGATGTTCCCAATTACTCGTCCAGAACAACCATTCTTAGAACTTCTTCTTTATGAAGAAACAGGCAATGAAGATGAAATTGAAACAAATATCTCAAGAATGAGAACTACATATGACTCATCATTAATGGTTGGTGAACAAGAAAACTATAATTACAATCAATATGGCCAAGAAGATATGATGGGTCCAGTTCCAACAGGTGAGTATGCTCAAGATGAAATTATGAATGCTCAAGACTTCCAACTAAATCAGTATTCACAAGATCAACAATACTATTTTGCAGAAGATCAAGAAGGACAAAACTTTTACCTCAATCAATTCAACGACGTTCCCAATTTATATCCTGGACAACAATTTATATCAGATCCATACTCTGGACAACAGTTTATATCAGATCCATACACTGGACAAACTCAGCAATATGACCAACAAACATATGACCAAACTCAACAATATGACCAACAAACATATGACCAAACTCAACAATATGACCAACAAACATATGACCAAACTCAACAATATGACCAACAAACATATGACCAAACTCAACAATATGACCAACAAACATATGACCAAGGTCAACAATTTAATCAAACTCAACAATTTGATCCTAACCAACAATATGATCCTAACATGCAATACGATCAAACTCAACAATTTGATCCAAACGCTCAATACGATCCTAACCAAACTCCAGTGGGAGACAATTCTGGATTCCAACAATTTGATCCAAACCAGCAGTTTGACCAAAACCAACAATTTTATCCAAACCAGCAGTTTGATCCAAACCAGCAGTTTGATCCAAACCAACAATTTGATCCAAATCAGCAGTTTGATCCAAACCAACAATTTGATCCAAATCAGCAATTTGATCCAAATCAGCAATTTGATCCAAATCAGCAATTTGATCCAAACCAACAATTTGATCCAAACCAGCAATATGATCCAAACATGCAATATGACCCAAACATGCAATACGATCCAAACCAGCAATATGATCCAAACATGCAATACGATCCTAACCAGCAATATGATCCAAACATGCAATACGATCCTAACCAAACTCCAATGGGAGACAATTCTGGATTCCAACAAGTTGATGGAGGATTTTCTATTCCAGCACCAGCAGATAACTCAACTCTTCAACCACCAGAAAATGGTCTTTTTATTCCAGCACCAGTAGATGGAGTAAATGCACAACCTTTAACCGATCCTGCTTCAAACCAAGCACCTGCTGGAGACTCATTAGTTCCACCAACTGGCCAACTTCAAACACCTACAGGAGGAATTCTCATTCCTCCACCAATTCAACCACAGCAACAAGACCAACCTCCACAATAATTCAAATAAAATTTATACTTCTAATTAATTCATATTATTTTATATTTTATAATTATTCAAAAAGTTTAGTTATTTGATCCTATTAAAAAGTTCTCAAACCTTTTAAATTTAAGTTTTTCAAAAACCCAAAATTTTGTCACAACATAAAAATGAGCGAAGAAGTAGATTTTACTTTTATGCAGAACGTTGGACAAGAAATCAATGAAATTTTATTTAATGACCCGGAGCAAGATGACTGGATTAACCAAGTTATTGATTATTACAACGAAAATAATTCTTATCCTAGCGACACTATTCATTATATTAAAGATTATATCTTCAAGAAAAAATTACCAAACTCACCAACTATTGTGGATGACATTAGCTTAATTATTCAAGATGATGAAAACTTAGAAAACTTGCTAACTTGCATCTTCTTTCCTTCAAATGAAGAGTACATGGAGAATTATGAAGAGGAAGAACAAATTTTTGTGGATGATACAAATAACAATGAGCAACAAATAAATACAGCAGATCTTAGTCCTGAAGAATATTTTGAAAATAAAATTACGAATACAATGAATACATTATACTTGTCGCACGATATTGCATATGCTTTACTTAAAAAGTTTAATTGGAGTCAATCAAGTATATTAGAAACATGGTTTACAAAACAGGCAAAAATTCTTGAATCATTGCGAATTAAATTAGGAAGTGAAATGGTACCAAATCTCAAATCTCCTCTTGGAATCAGGGAGGCCGGAAATGGAGAATGCCCTTTATGCCTTGACGATGGCGATCTCCTTGAGCTATATTGTGGTCATAAAATTTGCAAAAATTGCTTAATTCGTGAATTAAGCGAACTTGTTTTACAAAATAAAGTACCAGTCTGCCGGCAGGCTACTTCAAAGCAAATTTGCGGAGCAGAGATAATGTGCAGTGTCGTTAAACAATATCTAAATTCTGAAATTTTCAAAAAGTATCAAAGACTGATCTTGAAAGATGAAATCGTACAAGATCCTGAAGTTAAAGAATGCCCTAATGGGGAATGCGACTGGATTATCACTACTGCAAATTCACTTCCATGCCATATTGGAAAGTGCCCAAAGTGTTGTTCAGTCACTTGCCTAAAATGCGCTCAAGGAGCTCATGCTCCTCTTATCATTTGCGATAAAATTGATGAATTTACAAAAAAAATATCAGTAGAAATGCGTGAACTAGAGCAAGATCAAGAAGCCTGGTTCAAAAGAGAAGATAGACTAAAGGAATATAGAAAAAGCAATATTGGTGAAGTAAATGCTTCATTTGAAAAGGAATTGAATGCAATAAAGGAACGACAAAAGAAAGAATCTAATGAAGAACTAAAACGAATTAATGAATTAGATAAGGAAGTAAATATCCTAAATGGCCAAATCGCAGAACTTTCTCGAAAACAAAATGCTTATATCGACCAGCAGAAGCCGATGAGCGAAATTAATATTATCAAAGATCAAATCGAAGAATTGCGCAAACAATATGATCAAAAAGTTGGTATGAAACAGCGTATTATGCATGATAGGAATGTTAATGAATCTGAAAGAAGAAACGAACTTAAAACTACCCAAAAAGAACAATCTTTATTTATCGAAGCACTTCGAGATACTGGATTATATCAACGTAAGATGTACGAATATGAAATGAGTTTAAACAGCCGCGCTTATCAAAACGTTTCTATAACAAGTAATGATGATGATGTAGTTTCAACAATGACCAAAAAATGCCCCAAATGTAAGGCTCCAATAGAACGAAATGATGGATGCAACCATATGACATGCCAAATTTGTAAATATCAATTTTGCTATGTTTGCGAAGAGCCTTGGAGCACTCATAAAGACTATTTTGTTTGTCCAAAATACAAGAAAGACATTGTAGCTACATCAAAGAAAGGGAGATCTCGATGTGGAATCGACTTTTCCAATATGAATGATAAAAAATATTATCCACCTCCAATGTCAGTTGAAAAAAGATCAGATTTTATGAGATGGAATAATCTTTATACTCAACATAATATGGCAAAAGAAAAATATGATAAATTAATGAAAAGCTTTTCCAAAAACGTTGATGAAAAATTAAGTAAAGGAGAAAAAGTATTACTACCTCACAAACTTTGCCCACGGAACAGAATAGCAAAGGTTCTAGAAGAAGAAATGAATGCTAAAGATGCCCATACATTGGCCATAAAAATTTTAAATACTATATTATTCGCCCAATCCATTCAAATTTGGGGATATCCTTCTCTGTACTATATGATGAAAGATCCTAGAAAAGCTAAAGTGTTCGAATTTAAACTTCTTCAAATGGGCGAGCAAAGAGATAAAATAATTGAGCTTATTTCAAATCCAACTTCAGTTAAGGCTAGTGATTTTAATTGCAATTTTGATGTACTCAATCAACAAATTGAAGATATTCTCATGTCTGCAGAGACGTTTTGAAACAACTTTCTATTATAATTCTGTAATTAATAATATTCTAAATACAATCATTTAATTTACATTTCCTTCTTTTTTTAAAATAATTTTTAATACTTTTCAGATACTCAATTTTTTTTTTTTTTTTTTTTTTTTAATGATTTTAAGTTAAAACACTCTACAAAATCAAGGCTCTCCATATGGATTCAATAACATTTTAAGAATGTTGAATCATCTCCTATTTTTGACAAATCATATGATATCATATGATACATTTTGTTGGATTGATTTTTTTTTTTTTTTTAATTCTAAATTCCCTTCCAAAATAATATGTGCATGATTGTTTATTAAAATAATATAACAAAAAAAGTGAAAAATTTCAGACAAATATGTTTTTTCCACATGTTTTGAGGATGATTGCTATTTTGAATTGAGTGATGCTTTGATAGCATTTGAGAAATTCATCAATTTAATATAGTTAGGATCGTTTTGCATTCTTTTCTTTTTAGAATTACGATCTTTCCTCATTTTTATTTCATCTTCTTCATATTGACTTTTCTTCTTGTATTCATCTAAAGCTTCGTTGAAATAATCATTGAATTGGATATTGGGGTCTGTTAGCTCTGGGTCAATTATTGTAAAAGAACAATTAAAGTCTTCATCAACATACATAACGCCACCATCATTTCCGAAATTACAATAATTTGGAGCAGAAAAAATTGTAATTAAACCAATATCTTCTGTAAAAGGGAAGTCATAACCATTTTTAACTGCTTGGTGCGCTCTAAAAACGTATTCAAAACCATTTTTATTGATAAAATCTAGAAAATGATTTAATCCAAAGAAGACACCTGTACCGCGATCATTTTCTTCCCATTCATCAACTTCATTATTTGGATCAGACCAAAGTAAATCAGAAAGCAAATCAGATGAATGTATTTCAATAGGGCGCTTAATACTATTTAAATCATTTTCTATATCGCGTAATTGCGGTGATATACCACCATGAACGCAAAATATTTTGTTTCCAATAACAGCAGCTATAGGGAGGCAATTAAAAACTCCACAGAAACATTTCCAAACATCTTTATCATATTTTTCAATGCATTCATCATAAAACCCAAATTGTTTTGTAATAACTGAACTTTCATGATTTCCTCTAAGAAGATAAAAAGTGTTTGGATATAGAATTTTGAATAATAATAAATAACATAAATTTTCAACACCGTTTAAACCTCTATCAACGTAATCTCCAAGAAACAAATAACTATTCGATGATGGACTACCACATATATCGAAAATTCGGCATGTATCTCTGAACTGACCGTGGGTATCACCACAAATGATAATTGGAGGTTTGAGCTTTAATAAAGTTGGCTGATCTAGTAAAATACGTTTCACTGACTGACAAATCCATGTTATGTCTGTTTTTGATATTTTGGTTTTGTGCATCAATTTTTTTAGTATAATATTTGCAAGCATTTTTCAGATGATATAAATTTTTATGAAACGTGTATTTTCAAATGGCGAATTTTTTGCCCTTTAAAATGTAAAAATACGTTAACCAGCATTTTCCATTTAGTTTCTAATATAATAAAATGAAATATATCTATAAAACAGGGATGTTTATCGATAGTGTCCGATAACGGTTAAATACGTTGCCAATATTATCGATATTATCGGGAGTAGAGTAGAATAACCGATACTATCCGATAATAAATATCATTATCGATAAAAACGGTTTTTATCATGGCCAATAATGACCAATATTTTTAACTTTTTTAAGGTAAAGAAAAGATATTTACTAGAAATTATGGCTATTTAATTGTTATATAATTATATAAAAGTTATTTTTTCAAGTAATGACATATAAAAAAGCTTGTATGTACAAATGATCAAATTATTAAAAAGGATTTTTTATATTTCATAGGAAATTAACTTTTATTATAATAAAAGATAAGTAATGTATTATAATTCTAATAATATTTAAGTATGAAATTTAAAATCAATAAAGATAATTTTATTTTGGCAAAAAAATTAAATTTATCAAAAAGTGAACACGATAACTTTTTGTAAATTAATAAAATTCTCTCCATTTCTCTAAATATTTTTAGACTTGATATTCTTTTAATAAAAAAAAACGCAAATTATTTTAGTAGCATTGCATTAATATTTCATTACATATTAAGATTCGTTAATTTGCAAATATGGAAATAATTTAATACTGAGAAGATATGAGGAAATTATCGTCTTATAACTTTGTTCTTAATCATAATCTTTTTTTGTTGGCCAATTGGTTCTTTTTTAAAAATTTTGAAAATAATCTTTTTATGTATTAATCAAAAACCTGATTTTTTAGCTTCTCATTATTATATTGGACATATAATGCACTCTGACCTTATTTCGCTTATTTCAGCATGCACTATTGAAGTACAATTAAAAATATAAAATTCCAAATTTTAATCAAAAAAGTAAAAAAAAAGTATGGAAATTTTATTATAAAATATCGGAGAATATCGAACCGTAACCGTCCGATAGTGACCAAATATCGGCGGTTTTACTTAACGTATTTATCGATAATTATTGGTTATCGAACAAATTTTTATCGATATTATCGGACTATCGATAATGAGCCGATAATCGATATTTATCATCGATCGACAACCCTGCTATAAAATATATAACTTTTCAAAAAGTCTTATTTTCTTTTTGTATTTAATGAGTAAAAATAGGTGTTCTAAAATTTTGTAAAGTACTCATATTACTTTTTTCGGTCAAATGTCACTATAATGATATATTATTAATGTTTAATAGCATATAAACTAATTTTTAAATAATACATATTGATTTACCATACATTTTTGAGATATTTTGGATTATTTTTTGACAATTTTTTAAATGCATTTTTGGTCGGAAATTGGATTTTTCTATGATTATTTTATCGCTGCTATTTATAAAAAGATAACTAAAAAACATAATGAAAGCCACTAAAGATGGCAAAAATTGCAATGAATTAAAAAAAAAATAAGAACAATATGCCTAATACATTATTTTTGATGAACTAACAGAAAAAATCAAAGTTTATGATAATTTTATGCAATATATCAGATAAAAATATGATATTATCCATAAACTTGCATATTATGAAGGATATTAATAATAAGTATAAATAACATATACAATTTGAATTTCAAAAAGAAAATTATGAATTATGATATAATGCATAGGTCATAAAAGAAACCAAACTGGAAGAATTTAACATATTTTTTCCCAATTTTCCCTAATATGCAGATAATAAGTAAAAAATTATCGGCCAAATATTCAATTGAATCTTTCTAAGAATAATTCATTTTTTAAATTTTTGAATTAATGTTTACATTCAAAAAATTATCGGATTAAAATTAATAATATCGTAAAAATGTATGGTAAATATTATTTAAAAATTATAATTATAAATATAATTATAAATATAAAAATCCATAATTAAAATTCATACCAATCCTCCGTAAAATTTAAATTTCTGACACTTTACATAATTTTCGCACACATATTAGTAAAAGATTATAATTCAATTATTCAATTGGGTAAATCTCTTTTATTATTCAAATATAATCAACCCAATTAACATTTATTTGCTTAATATCTTTATTAATTTAAATAATTTTTTATATTTTATTCAATAAAATATTATAAATTATAATTTTTTTACTATATAAAATATTTATTCATATATAAATGCTTTTTATAAGGAAATAAAATAATTTTTTAAAAATTTGAAATACATTCATATTGAGGAAAAATAAAATTAGTTGTTGAATTGAATTTCTTCAAAAAAACTTAAGATATAAAATATGAATATTCCTTCAACCAATTCTCTAATTAGCCGTTCTAGGCGAGCATCTTTAAGCCTAAAAAACAAAAACTTAAGTCCTATAACAATTCCAACTTTTTCCAATCTGGCTGATACACATGCCGCTCCATCTAATCGAAAGAGAAATATATCTTTGTCATCAAGCCAAATGGGTAGCCAAATTAAATTCACCAAAAGCTCAAGGGCAGTTCAACATTCATCCCGCAATTTAGTTAGCCTTAAAGAAACACAAGAAGCAATATCTTACATGTCATTCAAAGATCTTCTAAAAAACAATATCCAAAAATCGAATGCAAATGCCAATGCAAAATTATCAAATTATGAGGTTAAAATTCGCGTATTTTCAAACTATGGACACGAAAACTTAATAACTTCGGGAGAAATAGATATTCTTGATCAAAATCAAGCAACAATTAGGAATATTACGTGCTCTGTTTCATCAATAATTCTTGACAAAAATAAAAATATAGCAATTACAGTTGATAAAAATAACGAACTTCCGGTGATTGATGAAAATGAAGAAGTAAGTAATAATAATGCTTTCACTCAACCTTTCAGTAATGAAGATACTTCATCACGGCTTGTAAATCAACAAATTATCAAAAATAGCATTGAAGAAACATGGATTCACAAGTGGGAAGGCAACAATAAAGACAATAAATCTGAGGAAAAATTAATTGATATTATTTTAAATTTCAAATCACAAGAGAAACCTTTATTTGTTCGTATTTTCCCATCTCCTTTTATTCCCGAAGCTAATCTTAACTCAATACAAGTATACATCAATGAAAAACTGATGCATGAAGGAACATTAAATCAAACGTTCTGTTCTGTTATAGAATTACATTATGATGAAGGATGTGCCACCGATTTGTCGATGTATATTAAAAGTGAAGATAAAAACATGCCACATGTTCTTCGTGATCAGTTTGGAATTTTACCATTTTCTTTTACGAAAGAAATCTCTATTTCAATAATTGAGAGCTCTTCAAAGAAGCCAAGTTCAGATCCAAATTTAAGTAATTCATCCTTTGTTGATCCCAACGATCAATCATTAAATTCTATAATGTTTGGAATTAGAAAAATTGCTTTCTTTACAACCGCTGGTGAAATGGTGAAACCTGATTCGATGGAAATAGCATCCAAAAACATCAAATGCTATCAACCACTTCCACAACTTTTTACAGATGAAATTACAACAGCTAACAGCCAGCCATGGAAAGGAGCTTTCATAGATGATAACGAGTTTTTAATTACATTTAAAAATCCATTGCCGATAGCTGCAATTGGAATCCTGTCTCCTTCTGTCCACACAACTTTAAGAGGCATAAGGGTCAAAAAAATAGCGGTTAAGGTCAATGGCGTAATGAGATGGGTGGGCAAAATCTTTAATCATCTTAATAACTCTTACGATAGAAACGATGAAGATGATTTTCCATTCTATTTGTATCTCACTAACCACGATGAAACTAGGAAAGCTATTCCGAAGTACTTCTCATGATATTAATTGTATTTTTATTATAACTTTTTGTGTTATTTCATTGTTATTTATATAGTAAATTAGTATGTTGTTGGATTTTTTATTTGTTTATTTAAATTTCATGATTAATATTTATATTTGGAAAGCAACAAAAGTCAAGAGTAAGGAACACAAAAAGAAAAAAAAATTCATCAGCTTTCATCATCGTTTTCTTTGTCATTCATCATTTTCTTTGTCATTCATCATTTTCTTTGTCATTCATCATTTTCTTTGTCATTCATCGTTTTCTTTGTCATTCATCATTTTCTTTGTCATTCATCATTTTCTTTGTCATTCATCGTTTTCTTTGTCATTCATCGTTTTCTTTGTCATTCATCATTTTCTTTGTCATTCATCATTTTCTTTGTCATTCATCGTTTTCTTTGTCATTCATCATTTTCTTTGTCATTCATCATTTTCTTGTCATTCATCATTTTCTTTGTCATTCATCATTTTCTTTGTCATTCATCATTTTCTTTGTCATTCATCATTTTCTTTGTCATTCATCATTTTCTTTGTCATTCATCATTTTCTTGTCATTCATCATTTTCTTGTCATTCATCATTTTCTTTGTCATTCATCATTTTCTTTGTCATTCATCATTTTCTTTGTCATTCATCATTTTCTTGTCATTCATCATTTTCTTTGTCATTCATCATTTTCTTTGTCATTCATCATTTTCTTGTCATTCATCATTTTCTTGTCATTCATCATTTTCTTTGTCATTCATCGTTTTGATCATGACTAATTTTTTTTCAATTACCATTTTTTGCTTATTAATATGTTTCTTTACGATTGATTCCTATAACCAATTATATTTCACCTCCTTTACGAATACTTGATTGCATTTCAAATGACCAGATCCAGCCATGGCTTTATTTATAGACACACTCCTCAAACAAAATCTAATTTCAAACGAATATGAACAAATTACAATCTCGCCAACTACGAATATTTTTTTCTAGTCAATTTTCTTCCAGTTGTTTGTTGCCTTTCTTTTCACACAGAAGAAGGTGACAAAACCGACAAACTCGATCACGCACACGAAGAACATCAGCTTAATTATTGCATCTTTTTCCAAGTCGCCAGGAATCTTAATTTTAACTCCTTTACTGTCGACATTTCTAATTTCCTTAACGTATGAAACAACCGATTTTTCAGTTTCATTTTTAATTTGGTCGAAATTTGAATGAATTGAGACAGATATCTCAAAAAGTTGATCTTTTACGTTATTCCAGGTTTGAATCAAGTCAAGTTTCAAGTCAGTCAAGTCGTTACTAATCTTCTCAATTTTTGAGAGGGCTGAATTCAATCTTACATTCAAAATTTGAGTGATGAAAATATGTAGGTCATCAAGTGTCAAATCTTGGTCAGCTCTTCGAATCATTTCGTTAATTTCAATGAATGAGTCTTTCAATTTGGTTTGATTATAGTTTTCTGCATCTTCTTCTTTTTCATCTTCATCTTCTTCTTGATTCGTTCCTGCATTCAATTTGCCGCTATTGAATTCCATTTCTTCTCGGTAAAAATTGACTTTTTTCATTGAAATTTTCCGTTTTTGTTTCGAAAATGATCGTGATATGGAACCACTGCTTAAATATTTACGATTTAAATTCATTTCTGTTTCATTTATTTCATTATTCACTTTTTGTGAGATTTTGATGGAGTATAAACCATTCAAAATTTCTATATTGGATTTTTTTTCTTTTCTAGAAATAAAATTGTCGTTGTCAATGTCTGATATTTGGTTGATCACACTGAAATAGCCGGTTGTCATGTTCATTTTCATTGAATATATCTTTTGATATTCATTTTTCTTTCCTGTTTGATCATCAAGATAGGAAAAATCAAAATTCTCATTTTGTTTGTCAATTTGGATTGCGAAAAAATGCTCTTTACTAGATATGAAATATGGTATTGATTTGATTTCATTACTTTTTGAAAAACCAACTAGCGTTCCATCATTGGCTTGTATCGAAAAAGCTAAATCCAATTTATTATCATCATTTACAGATGTAATATTGATGATAAATTTGAAGCCATTCCATGAAAGAAAAGATTCCGGACAAAGCTCATTTGTAAAAGAAATTATAATTGAACTTTTTTTCATATTTTTTTTCATGTTAGAAAATGAAATTTTATTTAATTGTAAAGAAAAATTAAAATTAATTTGCCAATCTGCAGAAAGTGTTCTTTGATATGCACAAAGCCCACCATAATCATTTGTCAATAAAGATGTAAGTCGAATGAATTTTTTCATATTTATTGCTGATCCTCTTAGAGCCCAGACACCAACCTCACTAATATTACTTTGAACAATAGGAGATTGAAAGTTAAAATCAGGCTGAATTAAACTAAATGATACAATAAATAAGTAAATTAAAAACATTCAAATAATAAAAAAAATTGAGTTTATTATTAATCGTACTGGTTAAATAATTGAATATTTATTTGAAAACCTTTTAATTTGAAATTTAAAATTTATAAAATTTTATATATAGTTAATTTATTTAAACCTTCATTTTTATTCCAATGACACAATCACAAAATGAGCAAAATCAAATACAAAAGTTTGAAGTTACACGTGGAGGAATTAAAACAGTTTATAACGGTGATCGGAATTTATATTCATTACAATTTGTTGCAAGAGACTTTCGCCAAAAATGTCGAAAACAATATACGACATTTGTTATAATACAATTTATTTTTTCATGCCTATCAATTGCAATAAGTTTGATTCAAATGGAAATAGCTAGAAATGCACAAAATACAGATAAAATGGCAACAGTTCAACTTCTAGTAATTATAAATATTATTGTTTGCGGACTTAACTTCTTTATTATAGTTTTTCGAATTAATATAAAATATTATCAATTTCGTGTTCGTACTTCATATCCGATCGATTTCATTCACTTCCTTTTTCTTCGAAATAAGGCCCTTATGTTCTTTCTAGAAATTGTATTTAATTGGATTATTCCTTATTCAACAAATCCTGAAATTTCAAATTGGATAAATATATTAATGATGTTCAAATTATATCCAATTGTTATTATCAATAATTGCTTTTCAAGCATCAACAAAAACAAACTGTGCATTACCCAAAATCTTGAATCCTTTAATCTTCCATCACCATCTTATGGCACAGTATTTTATTTAAAGTATATAATTCAAGTACACGGAGCCATGATAATTGGGGGCATGTATGCTATTTTAATTCTATTCTTTGCATATCTCTTTTATTCTTCAAATAAACCATCAAACCAACTTCCTATCGAAGAAACAAGAGACTACAACTTTTTACAGACAATTTATTGGGCAATTATCACAACAACTACAGTTGGATATGGTGATTTAGGTCCAGTTGGACATTTTCAACGAGCAATTGCAATTATTCTTGTTTTTCTCGGCGTTATTTTAACTTCTTTAATTATGGGTTTCGTTACGACTTGGATGCAAATGCAAGAAAATGAAGTTCAAGCTCTAAGAATTGCAGAAAGAAAAGTTTTGGTTTCTGAGCTTGATAAGTGGGCAGCAAGAGTGATTCAATATTCTTATAGAATCAAAAAATATCATGGATCTGAGCCAACAACGAATGCCCTTTTGAATAATAAAAGGTTTATGGAGCTACAAAGACACCTATTACAAGCATTGACAAAAGTTCAAGATATTCAAAGAACATTAAATAATGAATATAATTTCGATCCAACTAAAAAATCGAATGATGAGCCAGATAAACTAATCAGACAAGCTAATGTGCTTGATGATTATCATTATACTCTTGACCACCAAATCGATTACCTAAATGAGGAAATATCAACCTTATTGACATATTTAAAAATCCAACCAGTCAAATTTATGGACGATGCTTGAACCATTGATTTTATTTTGTTTGTTTTATAAAATTCTGGAAATATTATTTAAAAATTTACGATTTCTTCTAAATAAAGATACTTGCTTCAAAATGATGATTCCTTAAATATACTGAATCATGAATCATCAAATGATTTTAAAAAATAAACGTCATGGTGAAATTTTGGTTAATTAATTAGTTATAGCTTCTCTTTTACCAAAATATGACTGAAAAAGGAGAATTGCAACTAACTATTGACCAATTAACACAACAACTAAATTTATTATATTCTGACGAAAGCCAAAAATATCAAGAAATTGGCCAGCAAATATCAAACTTTTTTATTTCACCTGCGTCAATACCAATTTCTTTTGAAATTATCCGATCATCTAATGACGAAAGATTACGTTTTTTTGCTGCTTGCTCATTTCGCTATTTTATTTTTGAAGATATTAAATTATTTTCTCAAGAAAACTTACTTGAAATGGCCAACTTATTTGGATCTTTTATAATGAATAATCAAAATCGAATTTATTCACCAGATACAAAATATGTTATTCTTTCTTTAGCTGATTTATGTGGAATTTTTACCAATCTCATTGATACATCATTTAAATTGTTTCCTCCAGAAATATTTCTCACTTTAATGGGATCATTAACATGCGAATTAAAAGAAAATAAATATAATGATAAATATAATAGAGATAGTCATATCGAAGATGCCGTATCGAAGTACATAGATACAATATATCAATACTTTGCTGATACACCATTTAACATTCTTTGGGCTCAATCATTTAGTCAATTATTTGCATTTTTCCGGCTTACAAAATATTGCGTTCCTTTTTTAGAGAAAATTGCATTGATGACGCAAGATCAATTATATTTCAAAAGTTTTATCGATTTTGTTGAACAAGCTTTTCAAATCGATTATTTTGATGAAGAAAATAAACCACAATTGTTTTTCCATTCAAACATTGCACAACTAGCAATCAACTTTTTAAAAGCAAATCCTAATTATGCTTCAACTATATGGAGTTACATATTTGATTATAGCGACTCTTTTTTATTATCAAATGATCAAATTGAATTTTCAGAAGCAGTGTTTCAATCATTTTTTGACAGTCTTCCTTTGTTTTTTGATGATTCAGAAGGTTTTACAGCTGCTGTTGAGAAGTTTACTGTATTAATATTAACAAGCGATAATGAAGATTATCACATATTTTATCCAGCCGAATTACGAATCAAAAACATTATATCTCTTATTAATGCTCTTATAATATTATATAATAAAAATGGAAATGATAAAGTATCCATGTGCATTATACTTTCAATGAATCGTTTGATTAATTGCCCTTTTAGGGATCATGTTAAACAATTTATTGCATCTCAACAACTTTCTCCAGCTATATTTTTGATGTTAAGTTCACTTTTATTTACTGACAAAGATTCTGAATTATTATTAACTGTATTTAATCAAATATTCGAAATTTCAGATGTTCCAATCGAATCACTTCATTTCATCAAAGCAAAACTCCTATCAACTGAATTCATTATTCCTCATATACAGAAACTAATTCAATTTTGCTTGAATATATTGGATAAAAATCCAGAAGTGGCAATTGGGACATTAAAAACGCTTGCCGTCCACCATTCTACATATATCATTCCTTATTCATATGACTTATCGCAATCATTATTACCAATAATTCCACATTTTACTTTAGATCAGCAAAGATTATTAATTCAATTCTTTTTCCACATTTTTACACCATCAGATTTAGATAAACTTATGACAATTCAAAATCAAATCATTCAAACTTGTTCTGTTGCAGTTTTATCTCAAGATCTCAATCGTATCAACAGCGTTCTTACGAAATTATTAGCCAATTTATACGCTAATTTTAACCAAGGTGTAAAACAGTTTATTGTTGACTTTATGGCTCAATTACTTCCTGTTGTATTTCATGAATTTGCTCCAATATCGAGTTTACCGCCATTACAAGATTCGTTATGTCAATTGATTAGAAACGCAGGTACTGAGAAATGCATTGTTTTCCCGCAAATAGAAGATCGAGGACAAAAGCAAAACGAGTTAATAAATGGAGGAATGTACACAGAAATTTTTCAATGGTTATTTTCAATGATGAACCAAGATTTATGTTCATCTCACTTCACCGTCTTAACGGCTTTTCAAATATATCCATTTCCAGAGCTTCTTCAAATCATTTCAAGAATTGGTCCAAATGAAAATTCATCAATAATTCAAGAAATGCTTGATTATCTCAAAATAGTATTCCATGAAAATTCAGACGATCTTTGGCCGCTAATTCCAAGTGACTTTTTCATTTCATTCTTTGCATCTGGCCGATCAAGTGTTGATAGTACTCTTCTGAAGTTCTTTAGGGATATTCATATTAAATCCAATGACGTAAAGCTGCATTTAATGGAAGCATTTATTGCAAGAATCGCCTTGAGTAATTTTGAATTTAGTAGCAGCGCTCAAATTGAGATGATTAAAACGTTGGCAGTTTTGATTAATGGCGATAAATCGTTATATGAATCTTATGTACAAATGATGGCTTCTGCATTCCCTATAATTGACCAAAATAATAAATATTTCGCTCTTTTATGGGAAAAGGCAAATTTAAGTCAAGATAAAATCGAAACTTTAAAAAATTATCAATTGCTTGATATATGCAAAGAACTAAGAAATATTATCTTTAATCAACAACGTTAATTTATAGAGATTTGAATAGTTAAATATTTTTATATTGAATTTTTTTTTTTTGATGTGGCAAAAATTATTTGATGTATAAAACAAAATATTCTTCTTTTTACTTTTTTTTTTATCACCATCTTAAATGACTCCACTCGATTCTTAATGATATTAATTATACAAACCAATTACTTTTGACAACAATACCGAAATTTGTATAATTAATATCTTATTAAATTTTCAATTACGAAATTGAATCATATTTTATGTTTTATCTATACAAATTTTCAAAAATAATAAACGGAATCTTCAACAAAATATTAACAATCTGAATTTGTACCCTAAATCAGGAAATGACTTTGAGAAAATAAATGAATTCTCTATTTTTTCATATAACATATCAGTATAAAAATAACTTAGTCATATCTCAAAACATACTTACTTCTTTATAACTTACAATTAATATATTAATAAATCACAATTAATATATTTATAAATTATGAACATTCCTTAAAAATTCCTTTACTTCATACAGATTATAATGTCTTAACAAATGACGAACAAATAAATTTTGAATTTATAAATTGATATAGATGACGAGCATATCTGTGAATTTTGATAATGAAAAGTTTTATAAAGATATGCTCAATATAACTAACAATAAAAATACAGTCGATATATATATCAATGAAAACTTCTCGAATTTTTGGTCTTCTTTTTATAGTTTTTTATCTATTTTCCATCAACAAGTTAGAGTATCTTCATTTTTAAGAAGATCACCAAAAGTATACCTTTTCACATGCTTTGATGTCATACGATCAATTCTGAAAGAAGCCAAAATTGAAGATTATAACAAATCAATGAAGGAAGATATGACAAAATGCTTTAAATCAATGCTTCACCCCAATAATTTAGATTCAATTAAACAGAAGGCATTAGAATTTTTTATTATAATTTATCCTCGTCTCAGAAAATCTCAATTCAATTATACAGAAGATTTTGAGCAATATTTTTTTGATTTTTCATTTTTAGATACTTCTCTTAAAATAACATCAATTGAATATGAAATCAATATTAGAGAGACAGAAAATACTAAATCTTTTGATGATAAATTAACTGATTTTCTCGAAAAAATTTCAGAGAATTTTACTACCACCAGTGATACTGATGATATGATATCTTGGTGGATCTTTATTCAAAAATATATCATTGGAATAGTTTATTACTCAATTTTTAAAAAAAAGCCGGAGATTCAAGGAATTTCAATTATAGAAAATTTAACTCTTAAAATAGAAAGCATTATCATTGATTTTTTAATTAAAATTTTTAAAACAGACATATTAAAAGATTTAATAGAAGTTGAAAATACTTCAAGTTACATCATTGACATTTTAAGTTATGTTAGCCACGAGGATATGATTTCGAAAATTAATTTACCATCTTTTATCGAACAAATGTTATCAATTTTTGCTGATCCAACAACACAATTTAGCCTTATTAATATTTTCAATGAGCAAGACCATCACTTATTATTAGAATTAATGAGTATTTACTTAAATTATTTAAATTATGCATTCGAAAGCAAAAAATTCGACCAAATTTCAAAAACCACAAAAGAAATTTATATTTATTTCTCTCATCTTCTCGAGATATTTAATGATGAATATAAATATGAATTTTGCTCATACATTTCGAAAAATACCAAATTAACAAATATCAACTGTCTTTTTCACTTTCTCTCCCTTTTGCTTTCCTTATTCATCAACAACCGAATAGTAGATAAAAAACTATGGAGTACTATTGTTGATTTCACAAATTCATCTGATATGAAAGAAACTCTTTCTATAATTTTAATTTGCTATTCATACTTCGCAGGGTATTATTCAACTTTCGTTTTTCTTAGACTTCTTGATCTAAATGAATCAAAACTAACCGAATCAATGGCATCAACGAACATATTATCTAATTTTTTGAATTTGGATAATATACTATGGTTAAATGAATTTACGGATATTTTAACGCATGATTATTTAAATATGTTTTCAAATCAAAGATCTAAGCTTATTCATTCATCAATTCTTGCTACTCCTGGAATTGAAGAGATTAAATTACAACAGCTTTTTCCAAACGAAAACCGTGAAATTCCTCCAAAAGAAGAAGTTCTTCAATTATTACGTGCAATGTTTTCATCTTTTGTCTGGCAAGATAAAAAATATGAATCTGATGAAGAGATACAATTTTACTGCTATTTGGTTTGCGCTTCTTTCATCACTCCTCTTATCAAGATATCAAATTCTATTTTACCTAGCATTGATTTTGATCGAAATTTCCTTATAGAAGAATTTTTACCATATCTCAAAAATTGCATGAAACCGACTGTTTCAAACTTATTAATTAAACTACACGCATTACTATCACTCGGCAGTATCATTTGTAAAAAAACATCTTTAAATACACTTGATGAAAATAACCTTGCAGATTGGTATCTTACACTTCATAATTTCATCATTAATGGCGGAGATAACAAAGATGATGACAATGAAAGTGATAAAAATAGGCTTGTTTTGAAAAAGAAAATTAAATTAACAGCTCTAACTTTTGCATGCAGATCTGTTTTGCTTGGATTTAAAGGATCAAGCATCCTTCTCAAAACAATTGCTGATAACATTAGCTTGCTAAATCAGCAATCATCTGAAATACTAGAATCATCGTCAACATCTACATCAAATGTAAATTCATATTTAGTTAAAGAAGGATATGAAACATTAACACCAAAAGAAGCAGCTTCATTACTTGTTTCCTTTAGCAATATTTGCGAAATTAGCGATGTTTTAAGCTTTGATTGCTATTCATCAGGTGAAGATTTGGATTTAGATGCAAAGAAAAAAGAGCTAAAGTTAAAAATAATCAAAAACTTCATACATTCCGTAAATCCTTCCCTTTGCGCAACATCAGTTATTTCTTTGTTATGCGAGGAAGCCGAATCGAATCGTAGTAATATAGAATATATAGATGCATTATTAAAATTACTCTTTAATTATTTCAACGATTTTACAGTAGAAAATGTTTATGCTTCAACTACAATAACATTGATTTTACCAGAATTGGAGAAAATAAAGAAAGGATCGGTTTCTTTGATACTTAATGAAGCTCTAAGTGCAATTGAAAAAAAAGGCTTTGCAGAAAAAATTGATGAGCTTTTGTTTGGCCGTTTTGTAGAGTTCGTTGTTGATCTTTTAATTTATTCTTCTTTCATAATTAACACAGAAGAACATCTTAATTATTTCAAAAAAATTGTTCAAACTTGGGATATAGATTATGTTATAAAAGACGATCAAAATAATCTGAAAAAGTTTCAATTTGAAACGGCTCAACGCCTCTCTTATGCTGTGCTTTCTCTATCAGCACATTATTTAAGATTCCCTCCTCCAACACCAAGCTTCTCTTCAGTTGATCAAGAAGAAAATAAAATTACTTTCTCATCAGAATCAGATACAAATCTTCCAACTGCTAATTTTGGATCAAGCAAAGATTGCGTGATTCGCATTTGCGATGAGGAAATTGCCTCTTTGCTGCCTGTTGGCCAGTTTACATGGAATTATAAATCTGTTGCACCTAAACCAGAAAAACGTATCGTATCAGATGATGTAAGTATCGCTGAAAACGCACCAAAAGTTTCAGATCATCCGACACAAATTGCCTTCAGAAATCGTTGTGTAGATTTTGCTGATAATCTTTACTCAAAACATTTTATTGAGTCCAGCAGAGAAAATTCTACTGGAAACGACGGCAATAATTCAAATAATACAACAAATGAAAATAATGATAATAATGATAATAATGAAAACAATAAAAATGATAATTCAAATGAAAATAACGATGAAAGTCATTCAGATAATAATAAAGATAGCAATGAAAATGATAAAAACGTTAATGATAACGAAAACAAAGAAAATGCGGATAATAATGATATATTTGAAGTTTTTGTTAATCATCTTTGTTCCCCAAGTGACTTCAGGGCAAAATCAGCTCCATCATTGGAAAACAGATCAATTGATGAAATCAAACTACATGAAGAAAAACTTCCTCCACATTCTGTTGGACCTAGATCTGCTGCATTTTTGAGTACACTCAACTTTTTCGATTCTCAATTGTGCAACAGATTTTTCCCTACTATTCAAAAATACAAAAATGTTGAATTATCTGATTTTCGTCATGTTATTCATGTATATTTCATCTCAATACCAGATCAATATCAACCAGATCTCCACTTTGACGATTTTAAATCTGGTCTTGGACTGGTTGATGATTCCAAAGAAAGTATCATTTGCGCTGACACAAGACATCAGATAGTTTTCCATTTGGACGATCAAAAGAAAATGAAAGAAAAACGAAATATTTTTATTTGCTGGGATAGAGATAAATTAGTAAAAGATGAAGAGGGATGGGATAAAACATTTAATACAAAAGAACAAAGTCTTCGAATAGAAATATGCCCAACTCATAATGGTCTTTTCAATGTTTCTATTCTTTTAAATAAAAATTATTATCAATCCGAGTTCCCATGCTTAACAAATGTTCTTGTATCAAAGAAAAATTTACCTGCTTTTGTAATTAGTCAAATAATTGTGAATGATCATATTTTAGATTTTAAGAAAAATAATGTTGTAAGAGCTCAGCTCCAAAATGGAAAGATTATAAGAGACAAAAGATTAATTGATTTCCAGTCTTACTCTTTGCTGATGAAATGCGAACAAGTTCTTCTTACTGATTCCAATTCTAATAATTTCTCAGATGAGGAGCTTTGAAATTATTCATTTATAATATTATATTAACTGCTTTTTTTTTATAGGCTAAATTAAAAGGTATTGCAGCATATCAAATAATTAGTGCCAATCTTCTTGAATTTTTCTTGAATAAAAAAATCTATAAAAAATAATTTTTTTAACTATATTTTATACATAAAAACAAATTAAATCAGAGAAAATCTAACTTTCTAACATCCGGAATAGTTCATCTTCATCCATTTGAGTTGAATGCTGCTCATTTAGCTCCTGCGTTTCTTTGGTTGTGTCATAATAAACATCATTAATGAATTCATCTTCATTTTCATCATCACGCGGAATTTGACTAAAATTATTTAAAAAACTTAATTCTTCGTAGGAAGGAATAGATCTTAAATTATCATTTGATTTTTGATGTTTTTTATGCGATTTTTTGGTCAAAATTTGCATTATTTCATTTATTTTTGGAGAAACAGTGTGATTAGAATTAGCATTTGATATTCTTCTTGGTGAATTTTGCATTAATTTTTCAGCTTCGTCAGGCACTGGCAAATCAGGACAATCAATTATAACATTTTGCTTTGATTTAACGTCAAATTCCAAACTATATTCAATATCATTATTATTTTTATCTTTCAATTCATTGTCCGCTTTGGCTTTGTTTTCGTTTTTTGATGACTTTAATAAAAGAGGACTTTTTTCAAAATCACTAAGAACTGGTTTAGGTATATTCTCACATATTTCATCTTTGATTTGGTCATTTATACTTTGCGAGGATTGTGATAGAGGACGAATACAATTTAATATATTTCTTCTTTTTGAAGGTTTCGATTGTTTATTTTTTATATTGTGCGATGAAGCTGAAATATTTTCTTTCTTACAAGAATTCTCAAATTTTGGCTTATCTTTTACAACGGAGATTGTGATTGCTTGAGAATTTGATGAACTTGAGCTTTTAACTGCAATTTTTGGCAACTCTTGTGTTTGGGATGACTGTTTTGAATTAAGATTACTAGGCTTGGAATTCTCTTTAGTTATAAGATATTGATCAAAAGGTGTTTCAAGAGTTTGATTAGAAATAGCATATATCCATGATGAACTAACAAGAGGAACAGAAAAATCTTGCGTTTTAAATTTTTGGTCAGTAATAATAATATCTGCGTCATTTAGGTCGGAAGACTCATTTATAGTCCCTCCCATTGACTTGATAAGACTAAATATTGGCTTACTAAATTGAATTTGAAATAGCGATATTTTCTTACCAAGTAAAAATATATTCCGAAGACCAATATTTCTTGGCTGAAATTGAAAAGGATTGATATTTTTTAGATCCATCTGTTTTAAACATGGAAATGTAACATTTAACGATCTATATACTTGATTCGTCAGAATATCACTTTTGATCCGAACAATTAAATCGATTCTCGAATCATTTGGTATTTCAGTATATTCAACACTGTCACTATATTTTTCCAATATCGTTTTTGTTTCATCTTTTTCTTCCTCTTTAAGACGCTTAGAGAGGAAAACGAGAGGCATTTCAATAATTTCTAAACGGCAATGAAATTTCTTGAAAATTGACAGATATTGGATTGAATCATAAAGTACGACCAAAAAATGCAAGAATTTTTTTGTAATGATCATATCAATTTTTTTTAAAATGATTCTAAACATTTTATACACTGTTTAATAAAACGAATTTATGAATATACACATCTAATTAAAATTGAGAAAAAATGTACGTTAAAAAATCTAAATTTTTAGAATGATTGACAATAATAATAATCCCCCAGCTCCTCCATTATCACCAAGACGTTATCTGTGTAATTTGGATTATTCCAAGCTTGGAGAAAAATTAGATAAACTTGAAAACTCTCCTAAGCGTTCTAAATCTGAACGAGAACAAAGTCGATTTAAATGGATTCAATTAATTGTGAAGGCAAACAAAATTAGATCAATGCAGCCTTTATACAAGTATTTGAAAGATGAGAGTTTTATACAAAGCGTTAATGTTTCCAAACAACGTATATATTTCCAAAAATTGAAAAAAGAAATAATTAGAAAAAAGTGGCTTCGTTTAAGAACAGGAATTCTCAATAATTATAGAAACAATAGATTTGATAGTAAAGCTATTAAAGTTCGTGGTGTTCGGATTAAACAAACTTCTCTATATTTAACAACAAATGATACAAGTTATATAGATCCTGATTTTTCTGCTTTATTGAAACTATCGATACCTCCATCTCTAGAACCTATACACTCTTTGCGAGGCCATGGACCTTTTGAAAATGAGTCGAAAATATTGAATGAAGAATCTGCTAAGAAATTTAAACATAAATCTACACAGAAAAAACCAATTTTCAAGAAGGAAGCGTTGAAATTGTATTGTGCATTTATATTAATCGGACTAATCATTGGTTATATATTATATAGATGTTATCATCAAAAATTATATTCATTTTTAAAACTAAAAGATAGCGAAATTCAACAAATGACAATTATGCCAAAAGATGAAGATTCAAGCTTTACCAATATTAAAGGTCCTTCTCAGGATTCAATTTTTCAAAATATTGCAGATGAAGTAAAAACAGCAACAAATACAGCAGATTAATGTGAAACATAAAATTTATCAATAAATAAATATATCTTGTTTTATTGATTTTGAATGAATTGCTTTTTTTAACATTATAAATCACTTTGATTATATGAAAATAAACGTCCTTTATGAAAAAAAAAGAGCTTGAAAGTTTAAAATATAAATATCTTAATGAAAACTTAAAATTTAATTTTTTTTATATTATAATTTAAATAATAAAGAGAAATTTAATTTTAAAAATTTAGAAAATTGCAGTCAAAAATATTTTAAAGCATATTTTTTAATAGATCAAAATATATTAAATAAATAAACCAATTGAAATATTTCGATGTGATGCTTTAATTTTTTCAAAAAACACATAGAAAAGAATTCTATCTTATCAAAAGGTTATTTTTTGAAATAAATTTATTATTCTTATATGATCACTCTCCTCCAGACCAAGCTAAATCGCCATGATTTATATGAGATTATCCTCTCAGTTCTTACATCAAGGTGCCTTTATATGCGAGGCAAAGGGGAAAATAGATCGTTTCCATCCTTCCCACCACCAGAAATAGTATTCAACCTAATTAAAAGTACACAAACAATATTTCAAAACGAATCAAGCCTTCTTCGATTGCACTTTACCAAGGCTAATAATGACAATACTAAGGAAGATACAAATAACACTGTTACTCCCATAAATTTTATTATCGTAGGCGATTTACACGGAAACATTGATGACTTGCTTCGCATCTTTGAAGATAATTCATATCCTCCTGACGCAAAATATGTTTTTACAGGGGATTATGTTGACCGTGGAACATGCAGCGTAGAAATTATGCTTCTTTTATTTTCTTTAAAAAACTTATACCCTAATCATATATTTCTCCTCAGGGGAAATCATGAAAGTCAAGATATATGCTCTATTTATGGCTTCCAGTCAGAGTGTGAGCGAAAGTATCCTAATTCTCTTTTCAAAGATAATAATATAGTTTCAGACTCATTTGAGCTTGATAATATTTCTGTTGGCCCATCATCGGATCAATTACAACCTTCAACTTCTCTAAAGAATGTTAGTAATTGTGATTCAACTGAGAATCAGGAGGTAATTGAACTAGATTCTAGCAGAAATAGTACCATCGATGATGATCACACTAACGATGGCTTCAATTCATCCTTCCTTGATCTAGAAATTAATCTTAACTCTATAAATTTGCCATCTCTTTTCTCAACATCATCAACAAATGTAACACACGAAGACAACCAATCCACGAAGATTGATGTAGAAAATGAGTATTTTAGTTTTCAAAATTATCATTATAATAATTATAATGATAATGATGAAAACTATAATGATAATACTTCATTCTACTGTCATGATCAAAATATTTTACCAAATAAAATATATCAAGCTTTCACAGAATCATTTTCATATATGCCATTTGCGGCTGTCATAGAAGATCAAATTTTCTGTGTACATGGTGGAATTTCACCTGACGTTTCATTTCTAGAACAAATAGAAGAAATCAAAAGGCCTTGCCTTCCATCAGATAATCTTGTTTCTAATGGCATCCTATGGAGCGATCCACGCAATGATCTTCCTATGGGTGAAGGAACAGGAAATGGATTTGAGCCTAGTGATCGCGGAACAGGCTATTTATACAGCGAAAGTCGTCTTAACGATTTTCTTAAAGCGAACAGTCTTACTTATTTGATCAGATCACATGAACCATGCGAAGAGGGTGTTAATAAGCCATTTGGAGATGATGGTCGATGCATTACTGTTTTTAGCAATTCAGATTATTGTGGAATGGAGAATAATGCAGCTATTGTTAAGTTGACTCCCATAGATTCTTCATTATTACCTTCATCATCTTCATCTTCGACTTTATTATCATCCTCCTCATTTAGTTCTGGTCCAAATGTAGTTAATGACAACAACAACAATGATAATAATAGCGTGAGTATTAATATTGAGAATTTGAGTAATCAATATAAGCAAAATAATCATGAGAATATTAATAACGATAAATATAATCATGATAATAATATATATAATGATAATGATAATGAATTCGTGAAAGATTCTGTTTATATATCTTTTCGGTATTATGAGCCACTTCAAAGGAATGAACTCAACACGAGACGTGTTATTATTCCTGAATGGATATTCTCAAATATAAATCCGAAACCTCCAATTAATTTCTCGAATGTCAAATATCATTATCATGATAATGACCTGTTTAACTCCATCATTGATGAGCCAGTTGAACTTTTTTATTCCGGAATATGATTGTGGTTTTGTTTTATATTATGTTTATATATATGTTGTATAGATTTCCATATCACATATACTATGAATAAAGTGGTTATGAATTAATGAATTTTATTTTTTATTTATTTTTCTAAGTTCTTCCATGGCCTGATGAGTATTAATTTGATTTTTTGAAATGTTTTGATTTCTGCTTAATTTCATTTATAATTGAAAACATTATTATTTTTTGTTTATGATTATATATTTTTCATCTATGTTTAACCCTTGGTTAACGTAATATCAATATTTTTAAATATTTTAGATTGTGAGGATAACTGGTCATTAATGGAAAATAAAGATGATGATAATCAAGACTTACTCCCAGTTGAAATAGAAACGCATCAAAGCTATCTCTTAAACTATGAAAAAAATAATATAAAAGAAGATATAACTATTATAGTGGTATCATTTTTGATAATCATATCTCATCTTTTGAATTCATTCTTCAATCCAGGAATTAACCTTAATCATACCCAAACAATAGGAATTCCATCATCATCAAATATAAATAATATAACAGCTACATATGAAATTACAAATATCAAAAAATCAAATCTTTTTTTAATAATAGGATTCATGTTTTCTAAAAATAATACTGGCAAAGAATCACACGCTTATGTTAATTTAACATCATTGATTGAAACATCATACAACAATCAGAAAGTATTTGAAAAAGGAATTCATAAACAAAACATACATTTGCATTCAAGAAAAAATCAAATATCAAGCAATTTCGCACAGTTTTTCATGACAAATCAGATAAATTTTAATTCCTTTATTATTATTTTGGCAGTACACGGACTTTTTGATGATTTTACAAAATGTTTGATTGAAATATATTATGCAAGTCCAGCATTTACTTATTTTAATATATTTGTAAGTCTAAGTTCAATTATTTTGATAATCTCTTTTTTATTAACTTACATTTTAAAAACACGGAAAATAAAAGGGAATCATCCTTATCGCCCCGAATTTTATTTTCCTGTTTGCTTATTATTATGCTTGCTTCTTTATATTCTCACAACTATAATCATTTTGAAAGATAAATACATTTTTAATTACATCATATTGGCATTAAGAAGTCTTGCTACTTCTAGTTTTTTTTCGTCTATTATTTTTTACAGAAATTTAAGTTATCCTTTAAATCTTAAGAAAGATTTAATCATTTCGTTAATGATGCTTATAATATATTTTTCAATCGATATCATGCGCTTACTAGAGATAAATTCAGTTTTATGCACAATTTCATATTTTATGAGGTTATTTTTCTCTATACTTTCTTTGTTTACAACTGTCAAATATGAAAAAGCTTCCCTTAAAGAATATGGAAATAACTTGTTATTTTATTCTGGCTTTATTTTACTTATAGGCTTTGCTTTCAATAATAATGACTTAATTTTGTTGACACAAAAATATTATAATGAATTTTCTCATAATATTTTATTTTCACAAACAATGCTTGCATATACACTAGCTGTTACATATATTTTATTCCCATCTCCTTTAGAAAATATTCGTATGAATGATCATCAATCAAGCAAACAATTAACATCTTATGCAGAAGAAAACCCACAAAATAATCAATAATTTTAACACAAATAATTAATTTATAATATGTAATGTATATATATATATATATGGTAATTTTAATAAAAATCTTTTTTAAAAAATTACAATGAATAATTTTTTTTTATAACTTCCGCCATGCTTATTTAAATGGGGGACTTGTAACAGTGGTTACTTTCCCGTTTTGATCAAAAAGTGTAAATTCTTCAGATAAAGGATCAAAAGAAATTGATAATAAGTTTGGCACTCCATTTAATGTTACTAATTCTTCATTAATTTTATCAAGATAAAATGCTTCAAAATACATAATTGTGCTATTTTCACCATCATTTTTCACCATTCCAATATAATCAATTCCATCTCTTGTTGTAAATTTGAACCAGTGAACAATTTTTTGGAAATCAAAATGAACTTTTCTAATCAGTGTTCCATTATTAGTAAGCAAATATGCTTTAGATTTCGTAGCAATAAAAATAAATCCAAAAGAATCTGTAATTAATAATTCAAGCGCTACTTTACCGTTTAGGCTGAATTCATTTATTAGTTTTCCATCATACAATGTTATTAATCTAACATATGTATCTTGTGAAAAAATAGCGATTATATTGAAATTCAAAGATACTTTTAATATTTTTACGTATGATGGAATTTGGTGAATTTGTTGATTTCCTTCGATATCTAATTTTACTGTTGTAGATTTGCTTTTGTAAGAAGGCAAAATCTTTCGCTTGTCCGAATGGACTTGTTGTGATAAAGAGCCTTTAAATGTAAGATCACGTACTAAATTGATTCGGGTTGGCGTTGAAAGATAAACTAATCGATTTATTGAACCAGCAAATAAAACAATAGATGGATCAATGAAAATATTCTTGATTATATTTGTATTTCCGTATTTATCAACAGCGATTAAGTTATGAAGTTTATTACTATATATAATAACTCCATCTGCTAATGAAAAGAATTGTGCATCTGTAGAAAAATCAATAGATTGATCAGAAGTATCTTTTGTTTCTTTATTTGTAACAAAAAATAAATAACCTTCAGTCGAACAGACTATAAATCTGTTAAACGAGTCAATATCCCTAATTTGTGCTGCAAATTTTATTTTAATATCTTGATTGCTGAATAATAGATATTCCTTTTGAGGTGCAGATTGTGACTTATAAAAAATAGGTCTTGATTGAATTGTAATATTAAAAACTTTTTCAACCCAAACCTCAATATTATTGATATTTTCAATCATCTTCCTAAGATTATAAACAAATTCAAACCTATCATTTGCAAATTCTTTTGGTATCAACTGTTTTTGAGATATTGATTCAAAGAAATAATATAATTCTGCAGATACAACATTTTTTGATTTTAATTGATTTATCATCCTATTACTTGAACTTGATTCACCAGCAAAATCAACATCAAAAGACGTATCATCAATTTTCATGTTATTTGAAAATTCATAAATTTGATCATTATTATCACTTTTGTGAACATCTTTAGATAACATTGATGGAAAACAAGCATTTAAAATCGATTTCTGTGTTCTTCCCTTATAAAAGTTTATAAACATTAACAATTGAAAAGTAGTAATTCGGTAATCTCTCCAATTGTTAATATGATCGTCTAATAATTTTTGAGTTACTTTTCTTGATATAATCTTCTTTTTTGTCATTTTTGATCTTAAAATTTTATTTGCTTCGGTATCGTTAAAAGTTATAAAGAAAGATTTTCCTTCATTTGTAATGTATTCGATTGTTAAATTTTCACGTTTAAAACCATAAATATCTTTGTAATCAATTTTAAAAGACTTTGAATCTGTTTTTATAGATATTATACCATGCTTCAGTTCGAAAGAAGCAGGAATAGCTTCATCACCTTCTTCCTTATAAATATGGCAGTTAATATTATCCTCCTTTAATTCAGTTTTTTCCTCTTTGCTTGCAGCCGATATCTGTTCGAGGATACCTTGTCTATACTCAAGGTCGACTGATCTTTTTCTCTTTAAATTATATTGAGAGAAATGGTCAATATTTTGACCAGAAAAAATCGAATTCTGAGTTGAAATTGAAGGTTGATTTTCCTGATTCAAATTTTCAGAAGGTGAAAAAGTTGGACTTTTTGAGTTAGCAATTGAAGTCACGAATTTTTCATTTGTGAAATCATGAAAAGCTTTAGAATTCAACGACCGTTTAATTGTCTCCAAAATTGAATGGATCTGCTTTGAATACTGTTCTTTATAATCCTTTCTCATTTTCTCAATGAACTTGCACATAGATGCGTAATTATCAGCACTTTGTGGCTTGAAATCAAGCGAGATTGTGCTCAATATAACTCTGACATTTTTGATGTAATCCTGAGGATAAAAGCGGAAATGATTTACAGCATCATTTATTTGATTTAAAGCCAAATCATTCAGTCCTTTTTGAAAGATTGCTTCATCTTCAAGTCTAACGAAGAAACGAACGTCAAATGACGAGTAACTTTGATTGACGAAAATCAAAACATCATCAATATTATTGAATTGAAAAGGAACAAATTTTGGCTTCGTTGGAGTTGCAACGAAAAACAACGAATAACAAATCTGCACGAAAATGTCGCCCAAATTTTTATTATCTGGATTGAAGTTAGTTAGAAGCATGTAGAATATTAACAACGAATCATCATTGGATGACTTGAAGAAATCTTGAATGTAAGTTATCAATGAAATAGAAGTAACAATTGCATCCCAATTTCCATTGACTGATCGTGCAACTACAGCCAGAATTTGCTCTTTTGCAAACCTCTCTTCAACAAAGAAAGAAAGAACAATTGGAAAGAAAAGCCATTTCTCAAAATAATCATTAATAACAACTTCATTTAAATTCGAAATGAATTCTTCATCATTGAAAATCGTCGCCATTCTAGATGAACGTCTTCTCTTCTTTCCTTTGCTTTTGTCTTTACTTGTGAAGAGAATCAAGGCGCACAAAAGTGGAAATAGATACGGATAAAGATGAATCTGCTTGCCTAGGTATTGAATCACTCCTTCATACATTCGAGGATCAATGATTCGAAGAGATTCAGCAGTGTATTTGAGAACTGACGTGTGTGGAATGATCTCATGAATACCAAACAAAGCTTCACAAATTATGGTTGAGTCTTTGATTCGCAACGCTGAAAAAATGACATTGAATTGGCTGCTCTCTTTCTGAAGAACTGTGTAAAGTTGACGAACTAGATCTGGCATTCGCTTCTCATCATGCGGATTGTTTTGGGATGTTGATACGATCATGCTGCTGCTGTTGCTACTGCTGATGTTGGCACTGTTGTCATCATTGACGTTGTCATTGTCATCGTCATCAATGTTGTTCTGGTTGTTCTTGCTGTTCTTCGCATACGAGGAAAACTGCGAAAGTTGAAGAAGATAGATCAGAGTGTTCGTCTCTTTTTCTAACTCATCCTGAGATGAAAAGCCAATGTTCAATGACTTGAAGTACTTCTTGTCATAATCAAGCGACTTCCTCTTGAAATAAGGAAGCTTCGCAAAGAAATTAAGCTTCGATAAAAATTTCTTCTTTTTCTTTTTACCACCACCGCTTCCACTCTCATTCTCGTTCATATCATCATCATTTTCAATATCATTTTCAATATCATTTTCATTATCATCACTAATTTCATTATTATTATTATTGTCATCATCATTGTTATTGTTATTATTATTGTCATCATCATTGTTATTGTTATTACTGTTACTGTTATTGTTATTATTACTGTTGCTGTTATTATTGTTACTGTTACTATTGCTGTTGCTACTGATGTTGTTGTTACTATTTGTGTTTTCATTATCACTTTCAATATCATCATCATCATCGTTGTTGTTGTCGTCGGCGTTTTGATTGTCATCGATGTATTCGACATCATTTTCAAATGAACTTGAATCATCAGATTCTTCTTCGTTTAATGATGATGAGGATGAATCTGAATCAATGGCGCCGATGTCATGATCAAGAGACATAGAAGTTGATAATGTTTGACCATCCTGCAGATTACGAGAACTCTTTCTTCTTCTATGCAAACGACGATGGAAGTGTTTTTTAATTTTTTCCTTCCATTTTTTGACTTTTGATCCTTCAGAAGGCTGCTTCACAATTTCATCATTTCCGAAGACGTCTATACACATAGATTTGAGGTTTGATTGAGGCAAAACCGTTCTTCTCAATTCATTAGAAGCAGTACAATATTTCTGTGTATTTTTCAAATAGGCTTCATTTGTCATTATTTTATTAAATTTCAAAATCAATTCAGAAATCATTTGGAAAAGTATTTTTTCTTCATCTTGATTCATATTAATGTAAGCCAAACGTTCAAGGAATAAGAAGAATTGATCCCAATGATAAGGTGACAATTTCCTCTGCTCAAAAAGTTCAATTTTATTCAAGAAAGAAGAGATGAAAGAACCTTCTTTGAAAAAATTTTGATAACGAATTAATAAAGTGTCATTCCAAAAGTAAAGAATCTCGTCGAAATTGGAATAATTAATCCAAATGTCAAGATTAATTATTATATTTTTGAACCATTTTTGTTGTAATGATACTTCTTGTTTACTACTTTTTGGCTTAATTAAATTCAAATTCAAATTTAAATTATTCTTATAAAAAGCTTCATTCAAAACAGCACTGTTACTTGCACTAATGTTGTTTTCTTTATCATTGGAGTCATCATTTTCTCTTGCTTGAGGAATATGAGAGAAAATAGAGAAAATAATTCTGTACAGCTTTTTGAATTGATAACATTTTTCTAATGTAACAAGGTGATAAATTGGCGATATTTCAATCGGTATCACAAAGGCAAGACTATCAATCAATGAAAGATAATAATAACAAACTTTTTCATCTTCTTCTTCAAAGAGAAGTTGAAAGATCTTATTAACAGTGTTCGGATTACATAACGTAGAAAGAAGTGTCTCATTCGTATACGAACGTTTAGAATAAACAAAATCGCCTGGAATTATTGAAGAGACAATAATTGAAGATGAGTCAAAAGTTCGTGTAGAAGATTTAAAGAATGTCAAATGTTCAATTTCACTCTGATTTAAAGCACGATTAAACAAACTAATCGTTCCAATGTAACCGCAAATTTGATGGTGAAATTTGGCACTACTTGATCCACCAACCGAAAGTCTAACCGTCGAATTACTCTGAAATGTAATTGGAACAAATTGTGACTGATTCATGTCAGAATTATCAATGTAAGTCGATATTAAAAATGACTCAGAATCAAATATTATCGTGAAAAGTCGCCATTTCATTTGGTTAAAAATGTTTTGACGAAGAATCACTTCAGTTACATTTTGCTTTGTTTCCAATGAAATTTTCATCTGATTCTTTTGTAAGAAAATATTCAATGCCGTATCGTTACTCCTACATTTCAAAGAAATTAGATTAATTTCAATGTTTTGAATCTCTACGAATGTGTCAATTAACAGCCAAAAAGATAAAGTGAAAGTCTTTTGAAAGATCGACGAATTCAGCTTTTTGCATGAATAATTCGACTGGAAAAATCCTAAAGGAACGATAGGACGCGGATCATTCAATGACCTTTCTAATAGATAATAAAGATCAGGAAGTAATGATTGATTTGTCAAGAATGACGACACAATTGAATAGTCACAATTAACTTTCATTATTTTAAATAACAATGATTTCATTTTATTTTTATCATCAACTCGAATATCAAAGTCAACACCTTCTCTTTTGAACTTCTTTTCATCGTTCTTCGTCAACAGCTCAACAATGATGTAATCTATCTTGTAACGATGAAAGTAGGCAGCATTAAGCAGAGAGAATTCAATGAGATCATTGAAAAGTTTCAATACTTTATTTGTGAATCCATAAGTTAAAGCCAAAATCAGCAAAAAAATCGGATTTTGAATCAAGAATCCTTCTTTACCAACCATTTTTGATTCTGGATTTCCGATTTTTAGAACAAGTTGATTTTGAAGCTCAGGTGAATTGAACTTTTGAATGAACTGGCCAATTAATCTCAATTGAAAACCAGGAACTTTTTGATAAAGACCGACAAATTCAAAGATGAATTGTAAAGCTTCATAACAATGAAAATCAACGTTTTTCTCATGGCACATCGAAAGGTAGCTAATTAATAAGTCAAACACACTTGTTGTCAATTCAGCGCAATGCTTAAATCTGAGGAAGAAAGACGATACGATTTCAATAAAGCGCCAAGAAATCTCCAAGTTGGAGTCCAATGAACCATTGATGAAGTTGAAGACATATTCAAATTCGTAATGATTCCTTTCTGGCGCTTTCAATGTGCTTTTGAAGAGGAAGACAAAGATCGAAGTGACACTTTTTTCATAAGAAAATTGCATGACTTGGCTGAAATATTTGTAGCTATCGTCCATCTCAGAAAACAGATTCGACATGACCAGAAAAAGTGATGATCTAGCCTTCTCAATATTTTGAGAGTGACTCTCAATATCAATCCTTCTCAAAATGAGTGATGTGCTGATGACGGTTTCAATGAAAAACTGGTTATAATAAGCTTTCAAATTCTTTATTCTGGACAGAAATTCTGCCATAAATAACGGATTTGTTATCGCACTCAATTTTTGGTCGATATCGACATTTCCGTTAGACGATACAATTGAGAAGACAAGGGAACGTATCGTCTCAAGAGTCGGATCCAACTTTTTCTTATTAAAGGCCGTTACATTTTGATTGAAAATGCATGAATTGAAAAAGAAATTTGAATAGTCAGAGACGATAGAATTCTTTGAAATTTTGTCACACAAAACAATGAAAATAATGTATAACGAAACCTTCTCGTCTTCGTTGGCTGAACTTTCAAATTTATCTACAATGACATCCAAAAATAATTTCACAAGATTTTGTGAGAAAAATTGAAAGGAGCTCTCAATTGCATTGATTTTTTTCCTGACGGTTTTATTCAAAATTCTTAATAAAAATTCTGACTCATTATCACAATATTCAATGTAGCTCTTAAAACCATCGGAAAAGTGACTCTCTGTTTCAATAGTTTCGTAATTGAATTTGATATCTTTTTGTGAGGGAGCATTCAATTCTTCTTCATACTTTTTGACTTTGGTTTCACCTGCATTTTCGCATATTTGCACTGCCAGATCTTTCATGATTTGCTCAGTTTTTGGAAAAGGAGGTAATAACGATAAACAATTCAATGCTTTTTCATTGAATTTTTCACATAATGGCTGTAGAAATATTATGATCTTTTCCGAAAGCTCATTTGTTTGCGCATTTGATAATACTAAATCTAAAAGAGATTCTTCAGAGTTTGTAGAAATATCTTTTGCTATATTAACGAAATCGATGAAAAAATCAACATTTATTATAAATGCTGATGAGGTATAAAATTTAATCGTTTCCGTACAACATATTGATGGTTTGTTAAAATCTCGATGGTAATTAATAAAATAAAGAACAATTGAATTCGCAAAAAAAGAATAAATATCTGAATAAATTTGTTTCGCTTGAGTTTGGTACGGATTTAGGCATATCATAGCGTTTACAATTTTTATAAAATTATCTTCATCGTTTATGTTTTTTTGTTGAGAATGGTAATAAAAAAATGAAAGAACTTGGTAAAAAAAAATGAGTGCATTAAATTCTTTAAAGGAAAGACTCATATTTAAAATTTCGTTGATAACATTTGGATCAAAGGCATAATTGTATTTGATTTTTTCTAAGCAATTGTAAAATTCTCCCCAGTTTTTGCATTTGGAAAAATTGGAATATTGATTTTTATCATATTTTGGTATTTGATTTAAGAATTGAATACAACTCGAATCTAATGACGAATCATCAAAATGTGATCGTAAAGAAAAAAGATCAGAAATTCTGGCAAAATCATTTCCTTTACTCATTGAGGGATAATCTATTAAATTTTGATTATATGAGATTAAAAATCATTGAAAGTGGTTTCTTATGAAAAATCAGATTATCTTATTCAATTACTCATAAAATAAATTAAAAATAATTAATAAATACTTTTAAATATGCAGTTAGTTTTATTTAGAAATTATATTAAACAAAATTTTTTTTAAGTAATAATGTTGTAAACTTTTCAAAATTGAATAACTCATAGAATATATTTCAAATCTTTCAAATTAGGAAAAAGTTTAGACACAAAGAAAAAGTTCGAATTATTTGGCTGATTTTTTTTTTTTTTACAACAAATGGTATATATAATATTTAGCATGTGAGATAGTATATTATATTAAATAATATAACATCAAATAATCTTAAATTTTGAGTTATTACATCTTTGATTTCAATTGAAAATTGATTTTCTTCTTTTTTGATTTAATTTGACTTTTTCAATTGACAGTTTTGATGGTAAATTTGAATTCAATACTTCTTATTTTTTCAGATCATTTTTTAGCAAAAGAAATGCAATATGGAGGCAATCAAAAAGCGCATCCAAGAAATCATTTTACTGGAGAAGAAGATATAAAATTAATTCATATTGTTGAATCAAGTAATGATTGTGTAATAAATTGGAAAGAAGTGGCAAGAAAAATGAAAAATAGAAATTCTAGACAATGCAAAGATCGTTGGGAAAAATATCTCAACCCAAATTTATCTGTTCAACCATGGACAATCGAAGAAGATAATTTGATTAAAAATTTATATAATATTCATGGCCCAAAATGGAAATTAATATCAACATTTTTTAAAAACAGAACAGATATAATGATTCGAAACAGATGGAATGCACTTCATAGGAAAGCACTCAAAAAGTTAAAGAGCAAGAATAATACAATTTGTAACAGCATAAATAGCACAGAACAAATTATCAAAGAAAAGAATATTGAAATTTTAGATCAAAATCAACATATTGATAAAAATGATGAATATTTGCCATTCTTTTCAGAAATACTTAGCGAAATAGATAATGAAAATTTTATGTTTTGAATATCTTATAAATTAATAAATACTGTTTATGCATTATCATATTTGTTCGTGATCTATAATTTTTTTAAATAACAGTTTTTGTATTCAAAATATATAGTCGGAACGGTTATTTTATGAAAAATTAATATTTTGAATTAAAAAAATAAAAAGAATGAAATGCTAGCATTTCCCCATAATGCATTTTTTAAAATTAAGATAAAAATCCAGTTGATTTAAAAACCGCGATCTTTTTTTTTTTTTTTTTTTTTTTTTTGTAGCTTTATCCTTAAGGATATCCTTAAGGATAAAGCTACATACGTAAAATATTGTACAAATTGATAGATTTTAAAAAGGACGAAACCTCATACCTTTTACAACATTCAATTTTGTGAAAACGCATATAAACTTTTGATTAATACATTCAAATTTGAATGTTGTAAAAAGTATGAGGTTTCGTCCATTTTTAGTCTACTTATTTTTTAACAAATTCTGTAAAAATATGGAATTAGAAATAACATGTATCAGTACCGTCATTTCATATTTTCAGTAAATCAGCTTTCGATTTATGAATCAAATAATTTTTGAATATATCACATACAGAGGCAAAACAAGATTAAAAATATTGATTAACTTTGATTGAATATACTTTGTATTTTGGATCAATTCAAATATCTTATTATTTATTTATTGAATAAAAATAGAATAAACATAATCATTTTGGACTTTGGATATTCATTTTCAATGCAACATTTAATATTATTCCACCATTGAATTTATTACAAAGCATTTACAATGATTGATTGATTATTTTATGCCCATTTTCAATGACTGATTCATCTAGATAACTTGATGGAACGATTGATCTAAAATAAAAAGTAAAAAAAGATTTCAATAAATCTTCTCACAAATTTCAATGTTGTAAAATGCATTGAAAAGCTTTACTTTTCCGTTGGATAATATCCAATTTTACCTGTGCAATCACAAAAACTCATCCAAAATCATGATGAATTTCCCGATACACATTATTTTATTTATTTAAATAAGAAATATCCAATTAAAATTGGCCTTTTTAGAAATTCTTAAGAAATATTTGCAAAAAATCAAATTGACATCAATGAAAACAGATTTATTAAACTTATTGATGATGAATTAACAGAAACCTTCAATTTATCTGAAGATTCAATTCAAAATTTCATTAAATATATTCATCATCAAGATACGATCTTAAACAATGACAATCTTATTGGAATAAATTATCTAGCAAAAGAATACAAAGTTCGTTCATTAATCGAAGCTACTGAAAAGTACATAAATGATCATCATCATAATATATTAATATCAATTTTTTTTAATTAACCAAAATAACTCTTCATTTGACACCATCACCTTTGAAAACATTCTTTCAGAAAATCTAGACCAATATATTAATGACGAACGCTTATTAAACTTCAAAATTCCAATTCTTTACCGTGTTTTTTAAAAGTATTCAAAAAGTAAAAAATATCAAAACGGTTTAAGTCAAAATGCCATTGAATTTTTGTTTAAATGCCTCGACAAGTATAAACGAGAGGCATCTGTATTGTTCACTTTTGTTGGCATTGAAAAAATTCAATCTAAATATTTGAAACGGTTATTGACACAATATTCAGAGGCTTTTGACTTTCATTTCATTAATTCAATGCTGGCAAAAAGTTTATATGAAATTCAGAATGAAATGATCGTTAAAGATCAACAGAACCAGATGTGGCAAAAAAAAATTTAAGGAAAACGTCAATGACAAATTATTACAATTGAAAAGAGAAATAAATGCGCAAAAGCAAAAAGAAGAAGAACATTCAATTGAAATGAAAGAAAAAAAAAAAAAAAAAAAAAAAAAAAAAAAAAAGAAATCGAAAATTTGAAATCAGATAATATTAAACTTATAAATGAACAAAAACAAAAAGAAGACGAGCATTCGAATGAAATTAAAGCAATAAAAATTGACATTGAGATATTGAAATAGTCAGTCAAAATTACACAAGAAGAAGTGAAAAAAGTAGAAACAAAACAACATATTACCATCCATTATCCTGGCCAAAATTATAATGGAGTTATAAATTACTTGAAACAAAAATCAAATATTAACGATGAAATCAATTTATCTTGTTCATCAAAACATTTTGGGGAACTTCGTAATCTTTTAAAATTTGAAGGCACTGATCCCTTTTATACAAAAAGTGAAAAAGATTCGTGGATTTGTATTGAATTTAAGAATTATTATATAATTCCAACGATTTATACACTCAAATCACACGATAATAGTCCACGAGGGCGTCAAACAAGAAATTGGGTTATTGAAGGCTCCCTCGATAATCAACACTGGAATATAATTGCCCGTATCTCAATGATTATTGTATACTTCATAATTTTACTATTAATAGCAAAGATGTAAAAGAATTCAAATTTATTAGAATTCGCCTTACAGGCCAAAATTGGGTTAGTACTTTTAATTTAACTCTTTGTTATATTGAATTTTATGGAAAATTGATATAATATAATGCATCATATCAAAGAGAAATAATATTTTTTTTTTTTTTAGATTGAATTGTTAAGATAAAATTCATTATACAATTGAATTACATACTTATAAATCGATAGGTTATTGAATATTGCTCTTCATTAACTATCAATAATATATCAACTTTTTTTGTATATGAAATTAATGTTGGAATCATTATTTTTTCTACATTCATAATCTTTGAAAGATTATATTTAAGAATGTTGGAAATGCGCACATCTTAAATTCTTAAATATTTTGGCGGTTGTTAACCGATTATTGATTAATTAAACTGATTCAATTCTTATTAATAAATTGACAAGCAAAACTATTCTATCAACGTCCAATCATTGAAATTCATGAATATGCATATAGTAACATACATAAGAAATGGCTTAAAACCAATTAATTGAAACCTGATGATATTAAATTCATTCGAATTTTGAGTGTGTTTATTTGCTGTTCATGAGATTTGCCTATTAGAAATCATCTAAATCAAAAGTCCAAAAAAGCAATTAATAAGTCTGATCATAATTTATTATTGAATTTGATTTCTCCAAAAGTTTTGGATAAATTCCGAGTCCAAAGATAAGAAATACAAATGATAATGAACACTTCTTTGCTTTTATGGCTTTTTTTTTTTTTTTTTTTTGTACAATCAACAAGAATCTATTTTAACTTTTTTTTTTTAAAAAAAAAAAATTATGTCAAATTTTCTTTAACATATTGAAAAAGTGTTTCATAATCCTCATATTATTGAGAGATTCGGGAAAAACCTCAGATTTCAACCAGATTTTATATTAGTGGCATGCTGTATTTGTCTGGATTGAAATCTCGTGGATGATGATTAGATTTGGTAGAGAAACTTAAGCCAACTTCGGAACATTTTATTCATCCTGCTTTCTTCCCTTATTATC
Organism: Tritrichomonas musculus; assembly: GCA_039105265.1. NCBI lineage: Eukaryota > Parabasalia > Tritrichomonadida > Tritrichomonadidae > Tritrichomonas > Tritrichomonas musculus. Next base: position 528,328 of record JAPFFF010000004.1, read on the forward strand.
TACCACTAATATAAAAGAAAATCAATTAATTTGATATTCAAAATAAATGATCTGTAAGATATATTATTAACAGAATGAAACATGTAGTTTTGCTGTCAATCTAATTTTGTAACATTTAATATTGCTGTCATCATAAATTATATTATCATTTGTTTATTAATATCATTTATTTAGTAAATAAAGATCATTTGATTTTTAATTTAGGATTGATATGAAGATAAACGGTCATCTAGCAACATCAGTATACTGATTGTTTAATAATCAGTTACCCAAAATTTTTAAATATTTTATATAATTGGATCATAAATCATGGATCAACTAAAGAAAAGTGTTCTCATATCAATTTATGATAGTAGTTTTCAAAAATTGAGTGATAATACTGATCGTATGAAACAATTTTTTGAATAAAAAAAATACTTCTTCACAATTTGAATATAAAAAAAAGATGAAAGCGACAAATATAGACATATCATTTCATTCAAAAAAAGGATTAACTGAAGTATTGTTAGTCTTTTCTGAAGAACCTTCAAAAAGTGGATATCATTCAGAAAAAATAATCTAAATAAAATAATTGAAAAAACAAATCTTTTTATATTTTTACATAATTTTTACCGAGACTACATACCGCCTCGCTCGACGCCCGCTAGGCGGTAAGAATCAGTAAAAATTTTGTAACATAAAAAGATTATTTTTTTATTACATTTGAGTTGATCCTAATTACTTTAAAAATGGACAAAAAATAAAAAATTAAAACAGATATATTTTATTCTATTTAAATTGAGATAAATTTAAAATATTTTTATACAATTATTTCAATTCTATAAATTACTCAAGTTTTTTTGGGGTCACAGGTTCGATTCCCATCTTCTAGTCAAAAATTTCAATCTATAGAAAAATTTTAATGCTCCTTGAAAAATTCAATAAAGTACGTTTTCAATTTATATGATGAGAAATCAAAGACGTATATTTACAAAAAGGTTTCAGCAACAGGAATTAAATGACAAAACACAGGAAACTTTACAGGAGTGCGGAGCAGATAATCATATCCAGTCTCTCTTTTTCACATATTTATCAAGTGAAGTTAATTCTACACCAAGAAATCATTTCGTTCCCTTAAAATGCCATATCAAAGATAAGTCACGAGAACCGTGGGCAATTGCTTTTCAAATTATTATTGAATATTTATCATCAAATAAAATGAACTTAACTCTTCAAACAATGAATACTGAAGATAAAAAGCCCTTGCAATACAAATCAAATATAGTCTCTCGTCTTCGCTTATCAAGTGGATATCCAATTATCGGTGAGCTCCTTAGAGCAACAGCTTCATACAGACGCTTACCTTTGAAGCAGAGACTTATGTCCAATTCTAACGACACTGATCCAAAAACAAGAAGAAGAAGAAAATTATAAATTATTGTTTAGTTAATTTGTTTGTAATAACATGTAAAATAAATAATTTTTTTTTGTTATTCTGTAAAAATAAATATACTATTATTAAATATATAATTTCATTTTAATTTCGCATCACTCGCAGAAACTTGTAACATTACTTGGCCACGCAATTTGAGAGAGGCAAGTGGCTTATTTGGATCACGAGGTATTACTGTCTGAGGATATGAATTACGTATTTCGAGATTTGAAACAGATGAAAATACTTCTTTTTCAAGATAAGTATATAAATTCTCAAGTGGTTCGCTAGTCGCAAATTTTGCCTCGACAGTATAAATTTGTTTTTTAACAAGAATATTGAATTTAATATTAGCAGTAGTTGGTGGAGGTTTTGATTTTGGCTTGTTTACATCAGCGAATGTTTTAGGCTGGACATCAGCGCCAACTCTCATCCCTTTAACGTCGACTTTTGATAATTTGTAGTCATCGTCATCTTCTTTAATTTGATTTAATGTATCGGAAGCTTTATATGCATCACGTGATGAAATCTTTGTTTGGCGGTTGTCAGGGCCTGGTGGAGGTCCTGCTAGCTCTAGCGGTTTTTGAGGTGCATTAACAGGTTCTGATTTTGGAGGGGAACTAACGGCTTTTGGTGGAGGCTTTTGCGGTGCAGGATCATTAAGAGTTTTCCCTTTTCCTTTGAAGCTCGATTTCTTCTTAAACATTGTAAATTTTGTCAAAACGTTTTTAGTGAAAAAGTATGCTAAATATGATTTCAAAAAGTTTCTATCGTACAATCGACTATTTATAAAATTTTAATGATAAAAAAGAGTATTGAAAGTATTTTATTGTTTATAAATATATTATAAGTGATTTACTGTTTTAAATTATTGCATCAAATTTTAGCTTACATGAAATTCATTACCTTTTTGATAATTGCATAAACAAAATAAATTGGAACTAAAATATAAATGAAGAGGGCCTTGATAGTGAACATAACTATAAATTGTACAATGATAGAAAGGAAAACAAGTTCAATGATTGCGGATTTATATAATTCTTTTCCAGGATAAAGTTTGTTTGTTTTTTGATCATGACGAGGTCTTGATGATATAAAAGCACGAAGATATAAAAGGCCAAAGATCAAAGCATTCCATTTAAAACCATCATTTATTTCTGGAAATACTGGATCTCTCTTTTTGAAATAATTAATCGAAAGTTGAATTAATATAGCTAGAAGAGCAACAACAATAAATCCAATTAAATAGCCTTTGATAATTTTCTTATTTGTAGCGATAACTGTCTTTGCAGATTGATTTGCCATGGTTATGGTTAATAAGATCTGAATCCTATAACTTTTTTCAATTACTTGATATATAAATATATCTTATTGATCAAGCAAATATATTTTTTGATATTTATAAAATATTTTAAATGCTTGAAAAAATAATAAATACTATAAAAGTTAATGAAAAATGTAAGAAATTACTTCCAATATATTAAATTTTAATATTTCAAATTTTTTTATAAAATCATTCAAATATTTGTTAGATACTCATAAAAACTTTACAGCATCAATTAAAAAAGTTTGAAATTTAATTCCTATGTCTATATTAATTTCGTCAACATTGTCTCAGGAAACGATTTTATGCGTTTTATCCGATCTTTCAATGTACGTAGTCGAAATTGGTAATGGACATATTTTTGATTTAGATAATTTTTGTCATCAATATACTAACTCTGAATACGCTTTGTTTTATATATCACCATCATTAATTCAAATTCTTCCAGATTCAGGAAAAATACAAATTCCGGATAATCTTACAAAAAGCGCTCCAGACTTCCGATTACAACTACTCCCACGTAATGGGCCTCATTTTATACTCCGAATATATATACGAACGGATAAAAATCTCGATCTTGCACCATGGAATATCATATTTGATCAGAACAGCACTTTTTCTCTCGAAATATTAAAAACAATTTTTAATCAATCTTTTTGTGTCGACACAGATAAAATAGAATTTGAATTTGAACCGAACACTGCACAGGTAGATCTCAATAAGCCGGTAGCAGATCAACGAGTTATTCTAAACACCACCAAAATTTTTTTAAATGTATATATGCAAGAAAAAGCGGCAGATTATGCCAGACGTCGTACCAAAATTATTGAAGAAATTTTCAAAACAGAAGCGAATTATGTAAACGAGTTAGATTTAGTTAAAGAGCAATTTAAAGAAGAATTTTTTCGTGATTTAAAAATTGGTGATGATGTATATCGACGAACGTTTAAATCAATAGGAGAAATATGTCCAGTGCACGAACAATTTCTCAAAGCTTTAGCACCAGTTGGTCACGCCATAGAATCCTCAGTTGGCCGTGTATTTCTGCAATATTATTCACTTTTTAAGGTTGCATCGCCACATGTTTGTAACTTTGCCTCAGCAAACGATGAAATCAACGAATTAACACACAAAAGTCGACCGTTTGCTAATGCAGTCATGAAGATTTTACAAGAGCATTTTAACGGTAAAACGATCGAGAGTCTCTTGGTTACACCTGTTCAACGTTTACCACGATATCCATTACTTCTTAGGGATCTTTTGAAAGCTACTTCAGAACTTCATTGGGATTATATGGATATTAAGAACTCATTGAACAACATAAACAAACTTGTTCAAGATATGGATGCGAAGAAGAGAGAACAAGATGAGCTAAACTTTGTAGCTGATCTTCAAGCAAAGATTGGAAATCAATACCACGTTATTAAGACGGGGCGTAAAGGACTGGCTAGTATTGAAAATATTAAGACAAACAATAAAGGATTTAAAGGTTCAGTTTACTTATTCAATGATGCTTTATTAATATGGAAAAGCTCACCTACTGAATTCTTAGAAGAAAGCTTGACAACAGTTAAGTTACAAAAGAAAAATGGCTTTTTAATAATAAATGACACGTATTCAATTCCAGAAGGTAAGGACACTGACTCTTTTTGCGCAAAATTTTTAATAGCTCGTCGCGAAAAAATTATGAAACTTTGCTCATATGGAAATGCTCTTGCTTGGACAAAAATGGAATATGGAACAGGTCCAGAACTTCTTGCTTATACGAGCATAACATATTATGACGATACAATGTATTTGTTCGGAGGAAAATTTCCGGACGACCGGCCTTCAAATGATCTTTGGATGAGAGAAGAAGGACGTTGGAAATTGGTTGAAACCATACATACGCCGTCTCCGCGTTATGGATGCTCAATGTCAGCTTTTGAGGGGAATTTGATCGTCTTTGGAGGACAAGATGGTGAGAAGTGGTTCAATGATCTTCTTGTTTATGATATAAATTCAAGAACTTGGTCAATTATTGATTCCCTTCACAAGCCGTCACCGAGAATCGGCCACACAAGTGTCCTCGTCGAAATTAATGAGAATTTCGATGATGAATATGATGATGACATATCGGCTAATTTTATGAGTAGTAATAGCGATAATCTTGGAAATGAATCTGATGAACTTAACACTGAATCACATCTAGCCCAATTATGGGTTTTTGGTGGAAAAACGATTGAACAGATATATACAAATGACCTTTATGTTTTCGATTTCTCGGTTAATCAATGGTTTCGTTTCGATACCCCACCAAATGAAAGTCCTTCTCCTCGAGCTTTCGGGGTATCATTTCTAATCAATGATGACAAAGGCAATCTTTCGTTTGCAATTCAAGGAGGCAGAGATTCAAATAATGCTTTTAATGATTTGTGGGCTTTTGATGTAATTTATAAATCAGGATGGTTCCAACCAGAGACTCGTGGGAAATTGCCAGAATGCCGTTACGCCCATGTAGGAGGAATCATAAATAATAACTTTTATATAATTGGTGGAGTTGATATGAAAAATGAATCTGTTCCTCCATATAAGCTAAACATGAACGAAGTACCATATATATGGGAAAATATTCCTCAATGCGACGAACCGGAAACTTTCATAAAAGGAGCTGCCACAATTGATCCTAATTATGGCCTTATTGTCTTTGACCCGACAATAGGCTATACAACAATCAGATTATCATATAATGCGGAAAATACATTAAATTGTGAAAAAGAACTCTCAAAAGAGAAAAAGAAAATTAAGAGTGCAGGATTGACGTGTACTGCTTGGTCCAGACCTTTCTATAATAAAAAGACAAATACTGTAACTATGAAAATAGATTCTGATGAAGAAACTGATTTTGTGCTTCCTTTTGAACAAAAACGTTTTGAACATGTTTGGTCACATAAAAATATGTTTATTTTGAATGATGGAAGGACACATACAGATAGAGATGGCAATAAAAATTGGTTTTCGATATCTTCTACCTCATCATTTGCAAATGATACTGTTAGTCAAGATAAGATTAATAGTTTTATAGGTGATAATGATGACAGCGATGATAAGTTGAAAGATAATATTTCTAAAAATTATAATTCTCTTAGTTTGACGCCTGCTCCAAGAGATAAAAGAAAAAAATTACCTGAAAAAGGTCCCACAAAAGAAATTAACTTAAGGAATTCAAATATTAGAAAAAAAGGTAGACGTCCTAGCTCATTAAATATATCAGATAGTCAAGAATTATTTAATCTTAGTCAATTAAATAACTTGACTGTTACTGATCATTTGCCAACAACCACATGCAATACTCCAAATACAAATTTACGCGATTCGATAGGATTAGGAGCATCTCACTCAGACTTGATCGATTTTTCAGCGTTACATTCAAATCCAATTCCACAACAGCATGATTTTAATCAACAAACCCAAATATCTAACCCAAATTCAGAAAATCTTATAAATAATAATCAAAAGAAAAAATTTTTGCCCGTAAAGAAATTTTCAAGCAATGCTAATAACTCTGAAACCCCAAATAAAACTACACCTGGAATATTTAAAGGTTTTAGCACAATGAAAGTTAAAAAGAGTAAAGCCAGAGATTTATTTGAGTCATCTTCAAAAGAAGAAACCATTGATCAAGAAAATCAAAGCATTGATAAAGATATTTTTGTTACTGAGGCATCAGAGGTTCTTCATAGATCAGAAACATCACTTGCTAATTCATATATTTCTAATTCTCCTAAATCACCAAAGAAGTTATTAAATTTTCCAAAGCCTTCTCAAAAGCAAGCGAAAAATGATTCAAGTGTTCCATCTCCTCGAGATAATTTGGATGATTTAATCGATTTCTCTCCATCACCAGAGAAGAAATGATATTATTTTTATTATTATTGTTAATATATTTAATCGAATTTGTTTTTATTTTGAGCATAAAAATTTTCAATTTATCTTATCCTATCTTTTTTTCTTAGCATAATAATCGTATTGAAGAGAAAGTATGCTGTTAAATAAATAAATAAATAAAAATGAATTTTAAATCTACACGCTAAAGTTCTGAAATAATCATTTGAGAAAATAAAAACATCGTTTATAAAATAACAAAACAATTAAATAAATTATATTATTCATGATATTCATAATAAACTACTTAATACTTAGCATAACATTAGTAATTGATCCATTTCAAACATTAACTTTGGCTTTTTCCTAATATGAAAATAAAACTGTAAATTCTGAAAAACTGAGCATCATTAGTCAATTTCAGGAGCATAAGAAAATTGGAAGAAGCTGTTTTGATATTGCGTGAATCTAACGCACTGATAAATGCTTAATACGAATAACTCAACGACATGAAATAGTGTAGTACAAGCTATTACAATGCAATCAAATCCGGTCCTTGTTTTAACGTAAAATACCCAAAGAAAATCGAGAAATAGTAATGGAATTGCAGTTAAAATCATGAAAACAAAGAATAGCGGAATATTTCCATGATTATATCCTGAAGCTAATATTAATCGAAAAAATTCGACGATTGAAAAAACGATAAACGTGAAAATGAATGTCTGATCGCTAGTTCTTAATAAAAGAAGGCAAAGAAAAACAAAAAATAAGATGATGACGTATAACTTATTGATCTCTAGAAGAATTTTTAAATAAACAATTCTTGGATCACCGCCAAATAGTAGCATAAATATGGATAAACGTTTAAAATTTTAAAATTCAATCAAAAAGTTTATGAAAATAAAAATAAATATAATTATAGTTTAACAAATGTTTTTAATAAATTATAACTTTATTCTTCGTTGCCATCAACAATAATTTGATCGACAACTGCTATGTAATTTTCGCAATTATGGTCATTCAATGAATTTAATTGAACTGCAAGACTATTGAGAACAATTTCTGGATTAATTTGAGCATCAGATAGTGTTTTTGGATTGTCTAATTTTAATTGGTAAACGTTTCCTGCAGGATACCTTACATACTTCTTTACTCCTTTTTCATATTCTTTGGCAGCTTGAACAATTGTTGGAACAGCATCCCATAACATATTAAACATTCCATTATCAATAGCAGAAGTCAATTTCATCAACTTGAGTAGTGAATCTAATGTGCCAACAAGGATATCAGATGGGACTAGGCGAATTGTTGGATAAAGAAGATGGAATTTTTCATAAACGTTTGGAACGGACAAGGTTGGAATAATATCATCGTCATTCACAATAGCATATAGACGATCTTGGATTTTGTCATCAGCAGTAAGATCCATTGCTGGCATTGGTGCATAAGCAAAGGAATATGCATCAACATCAGATTTAAAATGAAAACTCATTACATTTAAGATCTGAGAAACAGCTGCACCATATGAATGTCCAACAAAATAAACCGGGCCATTCCAAGATTCAATGTATTCTTTGGTGTGTTCGTAGACATAAACAGCTGCATTATAAAAGCCAGTATGGAAAACGCCAAAATCTGTTACAGTTTCAGTAAATTTAGCATCTGTCCCAAAATCTTCATCATCTTGTGACCCACGTATAATAATAAATAAAGACTCATCTTGTGTATAAACAAAGAAAACAGGCTTTTCAATTTCGCAATTTGTTGATGAATAGAGAACTTGTCCTGAATAATTTGAAAAATCTGCATAATAAGCAGAATTTGAAAGTCTTGCGCCTAACTGAAGTAAAGCAAGGAAAGATCCACCAACAAGCTTAATCATAGATTTTATATTTTAATAAACTTCAGAAAATCTTAACCTCTAATTCAATTTGAGAATTCTCAAAAATTGGATATATTCAAAAAAATGAATTAAATTCAAAGCCCTCTCTAAAAAAAAAAAAAAAAAATGCAAATTTAAGGTTTAAAGCATAGAATTTTATCATAAATCTCATAATAAGAATTCTTATACAAAAATATAAATGGTCAATGAATTCATAAAGTAGGCTCAATCTTTTTAATTCAAAATTTGAACATTTCCTTGAAAAAAAAAAAGCATAAGTTTAGAGCATATCAATAAAAGAAACATCAAATTATAAGTAGTATGGGAAATGATATGATTTATTAGAGAATATCAGAATTATTGTAGAAGAAAACTATTCTATTAGTTGACAATATTGACATTATATTGAATCAGAAAAAAAAAAAATCAAGAACTCCCCATTCCTAGTGATTTTGAACTTTTATTATTATTATTAAAAAATGAATGAAGCAATTGAAAAAAAAAAAAAATATTAAAATAAAATATTAAAATAACCTTTTAGATTTACAATTCCCTTCAATGATAAATTTTAAAACTTAATTTGATTGATCCATGCTTTAACCTTTTCATCATCTTCCTCATCATTCATTTCATCTCTAGTACAAAGAGGACAAATTTCAGTTCCACCAATTTCAAGAAGTTTTGCTTCCAAGTTCTTTGCAAAGCCAACAAATGTGGATTCGAAAGATGAAGAACCAAGACCAAGGACAGCAAACTGAAGATTCAAATTGATAACTTTGGATTTGTCAACTGCAGATAATTTTTCCCAGAATTCTTTGGCACTTGGTGGTGGCATTCCTCTTCCATAGGTAGCAACAACAAATACAATTCTCCTTCTTTTTCCGTTACAATTAACCAAAGCATTTTGAACAAAATCTTTTGGAAGAGATGCAACATCGATAACTTTGCTGAAGCCAATTGTTTGTCCAACTAATTCAGCAAATTCTTTAGATGTTCCAGCCTTGGTTGCGTAAATTACAAGGTCATCCCACTCATCACCACCATTAGCAGAACCATCATCAATGGCTGCTGTTGCAGTGTATTGGTCTAAATCGCACAATTCATCTGGAACTTTGTCTAATTTATCTTTTAAGTTGATTACAAAACGAGAAGGTGAACCTTTATGAGCAAGAAAGACACCAGGTATAGCTTCTCCACATTTGCAATGTCCATCAACAAAGTCTTTCGAGATAGATGCAGAAAACCAATCTCTATCAACAAGCTGAGCACCACATTTTGGACATTTTGTGATTCCAGCATCACGTGATGAAATATTCCCCATGTAAACATACTTTAATCCAGCCTTGTGACCGATATCAGCAGCCCGTTGGAGAGTTTTAAGAGGCGTAACACCGCGGCCTTTGAATAAATAATCATCGTGGTAAGCAGAAATGTGCCAAACAATATCAGGACTAATTGAGCTAAGGAAGTTGGCAATATCTGTAAGTTCTTTGTCACTATCGTTTGCATCTGGGATAACAAGAGTAGTAACTTCTGTATTAATTCCCATTTCATAGCATCGTTTGATGGTGTTGCAAACGCCTTTGAGGTGGCCACCAAGGACTTTAACATAGAAATCTTCATTAAATGATTTTAAGTCAATATTGACAGCGTCTAAATATGGTCCTAAGTAATTAAGAGTTTCGACACTTTCAAATCCATTTGTAACATAAACTGTAAAAAGACCTTTAGATTTTGCTAACTTAAAAACTTCGTGTGAAAATTCTGTTGATATTGTAGGTTCGTTATACGTTGAGGCTATTGACAAACATCCAGTTCGGATTGCTTTTTCAACCATTTCTTCTGGAGTAAATTTTTCGAGGACACCTACGTCTGATGATCTGATACATTTTACATCTTCTATATCTAATTTCCACATACTTAATGATGAATTTTGGCAAAATTGGCAATTAAAATTACAACCAACAGTTCCGTATGAATAAACTTTGGTTCCGGGTAAAAAATGATAAAGTGGCTTTTTTTCGATTGGATCTACAGCAACTGTATAACGGCCCCAAATAGGTGAGAAAGGCTTGCCTTTGATATTTCCACGTGCACGGCAGCGTCCAAGTTTTCCAGGAGGAATGATACATTTATGCTGACAACAGAGACATTGGATGTCTCCTCCTGGTAATGAATGAAAGAGAGGAGAATTCTCGAATACTTCCATCAAGAATAATTATTTTTAATTCATTCAATTCCCCTCAATTTTTAAAAGAATAACGATAAAAAAGTGAAAATAATAATTATTCAAAAAATGAATTTGAATATATTATACAATGCATATTTGTTCGGGTAATTAAATATTGAAAAAATATATATTTCACTTCATATGTCATACTTGATGCTGTTTTTCACAATTTGATGTTTCAAAAATCATTTGGCCATTAATAAAGCCATGAATGAATTTAATAATAATGCAAGTTTTATTGAACATCTTGAACCACTAGATGTAATAGGAAATGGAACTTTTGGAATCGTTTACTTGTGTAATGATAAATGCTTGCATAAACATGTAGCATTGAAAAAATTATTTTGGAATTCATCTCCACTTCTAATATATAATGAAATTGAATCATTAATGACTTTTACTCAAAACAATTGCAGAAATGTTCCAAAGCTAATTAACTTGTGTAGATCAAAAGATATGGTTTTTATTGAAATGGAATATCATCAACACCAATCAATTAATACTTACTTATACAAAATGAATAATGATGATATTGTTCAATACATGAAAGAACTTCTTGTTGCATTATGCGATATTCATTCGCTTGGATATATTCATTGTGATGTAAAACCAGGAAACTTTCTCTTTGATTTTGAAACAAAAACAGGATATCTGTGTGATTTTGGCCTTTGTGAAAAAAGAAGTCATATAAGTCAGAATCTTATATTAAAACCATTAAAATCTAATTATACCAAAATAGATAATGATGATGGAAATGAATACAATGAAAAACAATTCAAAATTGATCCAATTAAATTTAACTTTGATAATCTTGAAAGAGATATAAAAATTGAGTCTAACTTTGTTACATATAAAAATGAACCTCAAGAGTCGTACCAAATAATCAGACAAGATTCACAAAGTTGTACAATTCATTTTGATATCCCTTTGACCAGTGATGAATGCTATGATAAAGGATTGAATGAACAACAAAATTATCTATCAAATAGATATCAAAATACTCAAAATAATTTTACTCATGCAAATGAACAACAAAAAAGAGATCAAAATGATAGTTATTACTCAATGGAAGAATATGACTCCCGTGATACAATGAGAGCAAGAAGAGCAGGAACAAGAGGCTACAGAGCTCCTGAAGTTCTTTGGAAAATGGAGAATCAAACTTCAGCAATAGATATCTGGTCAGCTGGAATAATTTTCCTTTCTCTACTCAGTAAAAGGCAGCCTTTTCTTTCTGGAAAAGATGATCTTACAGATCTTTATGAAATCAGCTGTATTGTTGGTCGAAAGAGAATCCAATTTGAAGCCCTAATGTGTGGAAGATTTTTGGCTCTCCCTGACAATGGACAAGAAAGCATTCCATTAAAAGAGATTGTTGAAAAACTGAATCCATTCATTAATGAAATGAATGTTCCTGATTCTGCTTTTGATCTTCTTGAGAGAATGCTTGAACCATCTCCATTTAAAAGGATTTCTGCAAAAAGATGTTTACAGCATCCTTATCTTAACAACAAATAAAATATTCACTTTTTAATCCTATATTTATACTTTTAATATGATTTTTTGAAATAAAAAAAATGTATCAATATTCAATATTTTTACAGCTGAAAAAATCAAATCAGAAATTTGGTTTTCAACAGATATCCATCGCTGGCATAAATCAAAATTTCTATTTTTGTGTCCTTTTCAGTTTAAAAGAGAATATTTTGGATAATCTTTACTTTTATATAAAAAAAAATAAAAATTAATAAATTAAAAATTAACCAATACAAACATAATTAAGCGCATAATTAAAATATCATTATCAAGAGAGAAATCGTAATGGTGACGAATGGCATGCAAATCTTCTCCTTAGAGCAGGGGGTATATTCTGCGGTTTATTGATCAACAAATACTTCTCAGCACCGAGTTCCCTATCAAAAGAAACACTTTTTTTGCTGGATGTAGTAATTGTTGTATCTGGACTGCTATTATCCAACGAATCAGAAGATGAATTGTGTGGTTTAAATTTAGAACGTGCACTATCAGTAACTTGAATTGGAGCTCTATAAGAACACGAAAATTTAACAACCGATTCGTCTGTTTCATATGATTTGTCAGGATCAAAAAGTTCTTTTGTTTTAGGATTCATTCGACCATAAGCAATATTAACAGCTTCATAGTTTGAAATAAATGGTCCAGCAATATCAAGAACACATTCATCATATATTCCGACAGCACAATTTGTCCGAGGATCGAAAACGCGCTGTTGGGTAAAAATTGCGCATGCATCTTTGAAACTTTGTTCGTAATTGTTAGGTATTTCCCATTTTGCTTCAGCACGAAGACCTGATATAACTGCTTCGCTTGATCTGTATGTAAGAAGGCGTTTTATGGCAGTCCTAATACCCATACGAGGAATAGATGGAAGATAATCGCAACCTGAAAGAACACAACATTCAATAATCATTTTTTGGTCCATTTGACTAAATGTCGGGAGTTTCAAAAAGTCTGAACGTGAAAGTGATTGACAATTTCCTTCTCTATCGAGCTTAAATATAGTTAATGGGCTTTGATAAACAATTAAATCTGAATCTTCTGTAATTACTAAATCAACAATCTTATTATAAGCGAGAAATGCAAGCTGTGCATCAGCTTCGTATGGTGCTACAATAAATTCAATGTGATTATGACGAAGCCTTTCAAAGAGTGGATATAAAACATTTGGAGTTATTTCAACAGTTTTTTGGTAATGCTCACTGGCCTCGGTAATTAGACCTCGTTCCTCCAATTTTTTAGCAATTTGGATTTGTTCAATTCTATCGTTGCGACGTTTCTCATTTGTAACTCGTTTTGCTGGAAGATCACAACCATCAAAAACAATTAAAGGACGAATACCATGATTTAATAAAAGCTGAACTTGCTGCATAAAATATGTTATGTATTTTGTTGTTTGCTGGTTGTTTGCGAGTTCTTTGGCACATGTTAAACATCCTCGATGAAGCCATACAAAACCATCAACTGCAACTTTTTTGCCAGTAAAGGTAGATATATGAGTGTTTTTGATAGCATCGCGGACGAGAGGCAGAAGCCCATGAATACCCATTAATAAACGTAATTGAATTAGGCGAACTTCCTTTTTCCATCGTTTTCACATTCTTTTTTTTTTTAGTTTTTAATTTTTATTTTTAATGTTTAAAAATGGTTTTAAATAAATTATTTTTACAATAGTTTTATGAAAGAAAACATGATATATTAATAGATATAATTTTCTATTGATATTAGAAAAAATTGTATTGGCTATTTCAATTTTTTTCAAATTTTTTTTCTTTTTTGGATTAATAAAATGTAGATTTTATTTTGATATTTATTCCAAATTTATTATAATATTTAAAATAAACCGATATCAATTTCATATATATTAAGAAAGCAAGGAAGAAAGGAAAAATAGTTCATAGAATTTAATAATATTCAGAAAATACTTATTAACAAAGTCCGCAGAAGAGAATTAAACTAAAATTAAAAGTATTACTTCAATGATGCTTTGTGCGTGGAGGGAATCCATAACTAAAAATATCAAAAAGTCGCTCACTTTTATATACAGGTATCCAAACTGATTCAAAATAATCCTTCATGCCTTCTTCAATTAGAATTTTCCGATATATCTTAGAGATATCTTTTGGATCATTTTTAAAAATGCCGCAACCAAAGGCTCCAAGAATCAAAATATCATTTTCTTCATAGGCTGCTAATTTAATAATTTTTCTAATTCTTCTTTCCATAATTTTTTGAGAATTTTCAATGTTGCCCTTTCTATTATCAACTGCGGCTGATGAAATAATGTTGATTTGGAACGGATGATCAATAAGTTCATAAGAATCATCACGTATAACATATACATCTTTAGAATAAATCATTGTATCGTGATCAATAGCATTTTGTTTGTTGGATCGGTTATCACTGTACAACTTCCAACTATTTTTGTTTGTTAATGTTGGATATAAAAGTGTTTGACGGCATAGCGTTTCCTCTTGTGGGCTACGTCCATTTAAATAGCCACCACCTGGTTTAAAAGCATCAGCAAAATTAAGAATACAAATTTTTTTGGTTTCATCATTTTCGTGGCATTCAATAGTTGTTTGAATTGTTGAATAATCATTAACATTGACCCATGTGCCATGATGACTTGGACCACGATCATTTAAAACGATTTCAATTTCAGAGTGTCTTGAATCATCAATAACTTCTGCAGTTCCAATAGCATATTTTTTATTTATTACGATTTGCTTGTTTTCATTAGCGATATTAACCATTTTTTGTTCTTTTTCTGTTAAAATTGGTTGATTTTGCTTACCTTCATTATTTGAAAAATATTTGTTATTAGTATTAATATTAGCATTATTATTATTATTATTATTAGCAGTATTGTTATTATTATTATTATTAGCAGTAATGTTGTTATTATTATTATTATAAGCAGTCGTAGTAGTAGTAGTAGTAGTAGTACAGTTCTCATTAGCATTATATAGTGTACGATTAACACTATTTTGGTTGGAGTTATTTTTGTGTGATTGACTATTTTCAACTTTTTTACATGAAAATAAGGTTCCCATTTACAAAATAATTCTTAATTGAATTAAATTTAATTAACTTACCTACTTTTTCATAATAAATAAATAATAAACTAACAAAAAATGAATATAGAGCAAAAGCATGAGCTTATGTTTATTATTGCTAAATATCTTCAAACTCTATTTCCAGATGTTGCAAAAACTTTCATTAAACGATGCGAATCCGAAAATCTTTTTCCAAAGCCAGTTTTTTCCGAAAAAGCAACTTTTGAAGAACTTGAAACGTCTTTTTTATCAGGCGTCCCAGATGATCAACTTATAAGAATTATATCTCACGTTCAAAACAACTCGAAATTTGCATCGCTCCTCGCTTCAATGAAACAAACAACTCAAAACGTAAATAATAACTCTAATTTTGTTGGAAACGAAGATAGTGGTGGCTGTTTTGATGCTAAATTATTTGATGATCTGATTTGCGATTCTTTAAGAAATCAAATCAACCCACTTCAGACAGTTATTCCTCCATTTCATCGCTTTGCTGCGCAACATCGGATAATTAGTCATTTGGATAAAATTTATTGTCTAGCAGTCGATATTACTTCACAAGTTTTAATTACTGGATCAGATGATTTTTTAGTTAAAATATGGAAAATACCAGAAATGATTCCAATGAAAGTATTCGACGTTCACATTGACTCTATCACTGATTTACAAATTCATCCAAGCAATCTTTATTTTTGTTCATCTTCACATGATTCAACGATTACTGTTTTTTCTTTTAAAGATGGCGGGCGTGTTGTACTTAAATTAAAAATGGATAGTATGGTTCATAACATTAAATTTTCACCATGCGGAACTTTCCTAGGAGCAGCTTCTGATGAAGGATGTGTATCAATCTGGAATTTCAACGAAATTATTGAATTTGACAAAAATGTTCAAAATAATATTAAATTAAAGCGATCCGATTACAACATTGAACCAATTAAAAAAATTAATTCACCTAAAAAGAAACCAGTGGCATGGCTTAGTTTTAGTCCAAATAGTGGCTTTGTAGCTTTTGCATGTGATCCAAATCTCATTGTTGTTTCTTCAATTCTTGAAAATTATAGTGTTCGACTTCGAGGTCATACAAAAAGTCCTGATTTTGTCTTTTTCTCTAAAATAACTTGTAACAGAATTTTATCTTTATCATCACAAGAACGTGGAGTTCGTTTATGGGAATCTCAAAATGATATTTGGGATAAATCAGCATTTTTATCTCATTCTCAAAAAATAAAGATAAATCGAGCAACATTCAATTGTGATGAAAGCCGAATTATTGGTGTTTCTTCTAAAATGATTTTTGTATGGGATACTTTTAGTAAGCAACAACTTTTTATGATGAGATATAACGAATATGCTGATAATGCAACCATTGTAGTTTCACATCCGACTCTTCCTGCAGTTGTTTTTATAGCCACATCCAAAGGCCGATCAAGCCTTTGGGATGTCATAAATGGTCAATTTATATGTGGGCTTCAAAGTGAAGAACGAGTTGAAATTTTAGAAGCTATTTGGTCGCCGGATGGACAATTTATTTTCACCTCTGATGTATTAGGAGGAGTTACAATTTACGCCTCAGATCCCAGAAATAAAAATTTAAAAATTTCTGATCAAGTTCCATATGTTGAAATGTTCTTTTTGAAAGAAGTTATTGAAATCCAAGAAAAAGAAGAGCTTCGTGAAAAAGAACTTCGTGAAAAAGGTTTAAAGAAGAAAATTAAAGAAAATACATTTAAAGACAAAAATATGTTCCTTAATCAAGCTTATTATACAAAAGCTAATGATAAAAATTATGAAGTAAATACGTTAATAACCGACCAAATAGGAAATCCATTAGATCCGCAACCTGAGAGATGGTTTCTTCATGATTTGAAGCTTCGAGTTGTTCCATCATTTTCAAGATCGATGATATCATTTTCTTCATATGATGATGAAGAAACAGTTGCTTTAAATCTAATGAAAGCTTTATTTTCATCATTTAATAAAAAGAAGAAAAAGAAAGAAAATAGCAATAGAAACGATAATGATAATAATACTCAAAATGATATTAATGAAGACAATAATGATGATGCAACTGTTGTTCCAAATTTCGATATGACAACTGATTCTGATAACAATGAAGATGATAACAACAAGCGTCAAGGTAAAAGTAGTATCAATTCTGATAGCGAATATGAAACAAGCTTTGACGGTGAGAACATTCGCTTAAGAAAAAAGAAATCAAAAGAAGAGGCCAAAAGAGAGCGTGAAGAGAGGTTAAAGAGGAGACATAGAAGATTAGCTGAATCTGAGAATGATTCTGGATTCACTTCAGAATCAAGCATTGCTTCAAGGAGGAAGAGAAGATCTAGTCAAAGGAATGATAAGAGGAAAAATCTCTCACGAACACCTTCTACAACGAATTCAAACGCTCTTCTTCGAAGGCAAGGCTCAAGAATAGAGATAAGAAGGAACAATTTCTCTTCTTCATCATCTCCATCTTCATCAGTTGATGATCAAGAGTACGAAATAAACGCTGACAACGAAAACGAAGATGAAAATGAAGAATATGAAGATGAGATTAAATTTGAAAGAGAGATTGAACAAGAAGAAGAGGAAGAAAATGAAGAAGAAAAACAAGAATCTCGACCAAGACCACAAAAGCAAAGAAAAAGTTCAAGAAAACAAAAGAAAAGTTCAAACATTAGTTCTAGCTCAAGCACAAAAGCAATTACAAGATCAGCCAATCGTTCCAGTGCAAACATTAGTTCCAGTTCAAGCACAAAAACAGTTACTAGATCATCTAACCGATCAAGTGCAAATATCAGTTCCAGCTCGAGTTCGAAATCAGTCTTAAGAACTCGTGGTAGAACTAACCAGAGCAATAGAGTCCCTTCATCTGAAAATTCAGAAGATACTCTTGGAAGTGAATATGATATTGGCTATTCATCTTCTATTTCTTCAGATTCTGAGCCATTGAAAAAGTTCGAAATTGCAAAACAAATTTTGCCTTCTTGGACTTTCTTTTCAAAACGTCAGATACACACTTTCGTACCGCAGATTGGCGACGAAGTCGTCTATTTGAGGAGTGGTCATGCAGATTGGAAGAGACAGTGCAATCCAATGAGACTCGAAACGCCATATCAGATTCGATCTGATCTGCCAGAAGAAGCAGAAGCTCTGATTTCAGATATTCGCTTTTATGTGACGCATCTAATTATAACTCTTCAGTTTTATGATTATACTGAAGATGGTGAAAATGGAAGAAGAAGGAGGAAACCATTGAATAGCAATTATGATAAAATTGTCCAAAATTTCGCCTTAACCGGAAAAAAGAATAGAAAAATTTTATTTGAAGGAAAAATTGCTTATCCGATGCCTGATTCCCCTCATTTTATTGTGAAAAAGTCAAGGTTCGTGTATAGCATGCTTTACACGTTGTCATTGAAGGTCAATGACATCGTCAAGGTCGAGCTCGCATCTGATGATTCAAAAAATTCAAAAAGTTCAAAAAATGGAAAAGATAATGATGGTGTTCAACTGTTTAAGGGAAAGATAAAGAGTATTGATCAAGATTGGATGAAAAAACCTTGGGAATGCATTAATGTAATATTTACAGATGACAAAAAAATGGGCAAGCTTCAGCCTTGGGAATTAATTTTTGATGAACAAAAGATAAAGAAAACACTTCGAGAGAGAATTATGGCTCTTCAAAATACAAAATCTGGTAATGAGGTGAATATTGTTGATGAAGAAGCAGAAATGGATCGGTTAAATGATTATCTGTTAAAATTTGTGCGTGAGATGTTTTCAAAGAAAGATAATTCACGTTTTGTTAAAACGAGATCTGAAGATGATCAGAAAACTTTGAGAAGAAAATCTAAATTCCCAATGGATCTGACTTTGCTCAGTGATCGTTTAGCAAATCATTGGTATACAAGTGTTGAATCTGTTAAGCATGATATCACATTAATCAAAACAAATGCACAGTTTTTGATAGATTTAGACACTAATTTTGCTGATCATATATACGATCAATTAATGGAAAAAATTAATATATTTTACCATGGTACAGAAAAAAATAAGAAGAAAGCCACAAATAAATCTGATTCTGAATCTGAACCTGAATCAACAGTAGATTCAGAAACTGACTCAGCTCCGGATGCTGATAATGAATCCGAAGTTGATTCCGAAACAGATAGTGAATCGGATGCACCTGCTCCTAATACGAAAACAAGAAATAATATGAATACTAAAAACCAGAAAAAGAAGACTTCGAAATCTCCTCAAAAATCAACAAATAAGCAAGTTAAGAAGAATGAAAGTCCCAAACCAAAGCAAAGATTAAATATTCAAAAAGTATCTGAATCATCTACAACTGATTCGACAATTTCATCAACAACGTCAGCTTCTTCTTCCATTACAACGACATCAACAGATGATGATGAATGAATTGATTATTATTTTATTTTATATGTTTTTTTTTTATATATATATTAATTATAGAGTAAATTATGTTTGTTAGTTGAAATATTTATTAATTCGCATGTCTAATATTTAATAAAAAAAAAAAAATAAACATTCATGGAAAAACAGTTGGGAATGAACTTGATCCCATCGCATCAATATCTTTTCCATTCGGAGTGAACAAGAGAGGATTCACGAAAAACAGAGAATCGTTTAATGCTTTATTTTCTGTTTTTTGAACATTTGTCTCATGAATTGAGCTTAAAGACTCATCAAAGCTCTGAGAAATTTTTGATTTTTCTTCTTTTTCCACTTTTTGAATGGATTCAAAAAGTTCAATTTGATGAGAACTCTCCTTTTTGTGAGGCTGATAGAAGAGCGACTCCTTGACGAACTGTCTAAATTTGTTGCACACGTCAACAACTTTTTCAGATGAATTCAATTTTTCAGACAAAATTTTATTGAAATCAAAAGAAACGTTATTTGTAGAAAAGTCATCAAAAAGTGACAGACTTCCAATCATTCTTATTTTTTGGCTTGCGTTCTCAGCGTTTGATATCTGCTCATTCCAGCCGGTGAAAGGCTCAATCTTGGACCTCGCGCAGGCCGCTTCTTGGATGTCGCTCACAAACTTCAAAACAACAAATTCTGAATCAGTTGGAAAATAAACGGTCGCTCCACAAAAAGTGTCTTCTTCATCGTCTTCAAAAAGTTCTTTTTTGAGAGGATCAATTCCATTGAAGCTGAAGGACGTCGTCCGATCTAAAAGCTGAACGTTCGGCTGAGAAACTTCTTCTTGCTGGCTCGACAGGAACTTCCTCTTGCCCTTCCTCTTTGCGTGGCTGGCTGCATCGAAGGCTGCGTCGAGGTCGAAGGGAAGACTCTCCACGGGAAACCTGCTGGAGACATGTGAGGAGACCTGGTAGGTCTCAAAGCTTCCGCCGAGCCTGTGGAACGACTGTATGAACGAGCAGGCGCTCGGCGCGTTTGCCGTGTCTTTGTCGCGAAGAGCAATGTGAACCAGCCTCAAAAAGCAATTCTTGTGGATCTTTATCATCAAAGAATTGTCAACAACGCTCGCGCTCACATTTAAAACAGCACCAGCATTTTCATTTGCGCTCGCACTTGCATTTGAATTTGTGTTTGCATTTGAATTTACATTTATGTTTGAATTTGTGTTTGCATTTGAATTTACATTTATGTTTGAATTTGTGTTTGCATTTGAATTTACATTTATGTTTGAATTTGTGTTTGCATTTGAATTTGTGTTTGCATTTGAATTTGAATTTGTGCTTGTGCTCGCACTGTTGCTGTTGGTCCTGAGAATAATTGACTTTCCCGTCCTGGTTGTCTCTACGTTGGTGCTCGAGCAGTCGAGAGACAAGTTTCTGCAGTTCAGTATGCGCGTGCACGCGTCTAGGACATCCTTGACTCTCGAGCTGTCGTTCTTGACGACGACGAGGTAGAACTGAAGGACGGTTTCAATGAGGTCAATCTGGCAGTTGCCTAGTAAAGCTTCATAAACTTTTTGAATGCTATTCAATTCTGTTTTATCGTCGCCGAGAGAGGCAGCCACTTTTTCCAGAAAAGCGTCACTCGTTGCCGCGCAGTCAGCGAAAGGCACAATGAAGAGTCCTGCCGTTGCAACGTATTTCTTCTTCTTCTCAATTTCACCTAACATGTCATTGTTCGAGCTGAATCTGTTTAGGTTTCCAACGAGGTGGTAGAGCCTATCGTTCAAGAACAGCACTTTTGTCATCTCGATGATTTGCTCGATGATGTCGAAGCCGTCCTTCTTGGATATCACTGAGTCGTTCTTCACAATCAGTGAGAAAATGCCTTCAAATGAGTGAGGTGATATGCTCGATAAAGCGGTTATTGGCAAATTTTTGATAACATGCTTATAAAGCGAATCAACTACAACAGTGAAAATTGTTCCGAAGTCTTTGTCTGTTGCAACCAAAAACTCGCACAGAAACCAAAAAGCGTCAGAATTCACACAACTCATAGAATTCACAATTTTTTCTGAACTTTCAGAATTTTTCTTTGAATTTTTTTCAGAGGTTTTTTGGTCGTATTTCAAATCGAAATTTGAGAGTATCGTGAACAATGACGACATGTAGTTATAGTATGGAGTGTAGCAGAACTGGTGGTCGCCCGTGATTTGCGTGCTCTTTGTTGTGTTTCGACTGTGAATTGAGAGTGTCAGAATTGTGACGGTTTGAATGATTTTCTTGATTATTTCATCAAAATAGGCAGAAAGTGACTCAATTGAGAAGCTGTCAAAATGGTCGACCAAATAAGATGCTGCTGAATTTGATGCGTCTATATCACCACAAACCGTTGCCCATTCAAAAAGTAATTTAAACGTTTTTTCATTGAATTCGAAAAAGTGCCAAATATTAGAAAAGTCATTCAAAAATTTTCTGACAATTTCATCCTTTCCAAAAACGATGCAGAATGTCAAAACGTGGTCCAAAATTGACTTAACTTTGAAAGCATTCAATTTTGAAAAGTCGGTTAACGACTTCATTGAAATGCTGTTAAAGTTTGTCAATGAATCGGAACTAGTCTTACTTAGTATGTCATTGTCGATATCTTCATCATTTTCTTCTAAATGGCTGTTTTTCAAATTCCTTCCGAAAATGAAATCGAGCTCGTTGAAATTGTCCGTGATTAGCAAAGGAATCACTTCTTTTAGTAAGAAATGAGTCACGTCGAAAATTTCTTCATTATCATCATTTTGACCATCGAGTGAATTTTTAGAAAACGATTCACTTGAAATTGCAAGAAATTGAATTGTTTTTTCATCGTATATTTGGTCACCCAATTTACGCAATTGAACGACTTGGTAACGCCAGAAACTGCAGCTGAAATAAGGGCAAATTAAATCAAAACATTCAGGTGCATTTTTCAAAACACGGAGAATTAATTCAGACTTCCTCAAGTTGATTCCAATGATGAACAACGATTCAACACTTTCGCGATTCAAGTTTATAATTATGTCAATTAACTCATATAATTTAAACTTGTCAATTGTCTCAACAAATGTCAAACTAGTGAAGCAGAACTTGAAGCATGTTTCGGTATTCATTGATAACGAATCACTTCTTTTCTTCAAATTCAAGTCAACTTTCTT
The DNA here is from genome assembly GCA_039105265.1 of Tritrichomonas musculus. Classification (NCBI taxonomy): domain Eukaryota; phylum Parabasalia; order Tritrichomonadida; family Tritrichomonadidae; genus Tritrichomonas; species Tritrichomonas musculus. The sequence continues at coordinate 551,216 of JAPFFF010000004.1, forward strand.
CATCCACGGTGTCAAAGCGAGCACAAAATTGGATGAAAATGACTTATTAAGAAGATCAAAAGACTCTTTTAAGAACTGATCAAGACAGAATTCAAATGACAAACATAACAAATTACTCAAAAATTGAATATCATTTGAAGGGTTATTCAAAAAGTGGATCAAAGAGGCGAAATTTTGAATGTCTACATCCACTTTTTCAATGGCTTCTTCATCTATATTTTTTTTGTTGTTCAGGAATATTCGAATCAAGGCAAATGAAAGTGTCATGTTTAAAAGAGTGTTGATTGAGTCACTCGAAGGGAAATTCCACAAACAAGTAGCAATGATTTTCCCAGCCAAATTGTAAATAACGTTGCAGAAGTCAATGTCATTCAATATTTCACAACTGACATCTTTATTTTCTACAGAGAAGTTGTAATAAAGAAGATTCAAGTTCTCAGTGATGTTTTCAGTACTGTCAAGAATTGATGAGATTGGATGAAACAAAGCTGAAATTGTTGATAATGAAGAAGAATCAGCTTTAATTGTATAAAATAAAAATTCAATGCATTGTGGTGATTGACAGAAAATTGCACGAAGTGCTTTTGGAAACTTTTTCAAGTCATCAAAATGAACAAGTTGTCTTTTATATAACGAAGTAACTGAGCAAAAAGCTTCCAAAGCTTCTTCGCCTTCTTTTTTAAGATCATATGAATTAGCCGAATTTAAACAAAACTTGAAAATTAACTCTTCTTTTTCAATACAATGACAAAACCGAAAAACGTCCTCACAAACCGAACATCTTAAGAAAATCGAAGTTGTTAAAGTTTTATGTCTTTTAGCAAAAGAAGAAAACATCTTTGAAAACAGAATCAAAATAGAAAGAGAAGCTTGTAAGTTGTCATTCAATCCTTTTTCAATTATGTTTGAAATTGAATTAAGTAAAGAATTAATTGTGTTGTCATTAGGAAACCTTTCCCACATGATTAATGCAATTGCTGGAAAAAGTGACAATTGCATATCAAATGACAAATTTGTCATAAAATAATTCGTTAATGAAATAACATCAGAAAAAGTGGACGCAAAACTTATCAATAATTGTTGATTGTCACAAAAATTATTTATTTCAATGTAAAGATGGTTTGGAATATGAATTCCATCATCGTTGTCACCGACAGCTGCCAAGAAAGATATCACATTAATATAGAAATGTTTGTATTCAACGTTATCTTTTTTCAATTTCAATTTTGAATACAAATTTCGAATCATTTTTAATTCATCATCTTCAAAATTGATCGTCAAATGACTAAAAATTACAGATAAATAAATGGAATGAATAGTTTCATATTTCGTTGTTGCTATGTCAGAATAAGAACGAAATGGCAACTCAGAAATATCCAAATTTTGACTTGTTGGCAATGAAATTGTTTTCAATTTGAAAGAGAATTGCTTAAAGCAACGATCATCAAATAATACTTTGAATTCATCAACATTCAATAAGTTAATGATGGTGAAAACAGCGTTTCTTATTTCATTCCGATTCGAACAAAGTCCGATAATTAAAAGTTGCTGAATTTTAATGAAAATAGAATTTACATTGATTCCTTTGCCAGATGAAAAAGCAGCTTTTATGAAGATTGAAATGAAATAGAATGAATTATATAAAATTTCAAAATTGTCAAATTCTCGATCCATCATTAAATCGAGAACTTTTTCAATCAATGAAGGATCTTTACGAATTACCAATTGAATAATAAAGACCGAATTTGCAGAGATTTGAGCAGAGAAATCAAAAAGGTAAGGAACAATCGACAGAATTATTTTTTCATCTGCTTTTAATAATGGTATTAATGAAATGAGTAATGCTGTTGATTGGTTCTCTTTCAACATTTTACAATTGTTTATTTGTTGTTGTTTCTTTTCATCAGCAAAAAGATCTGCCACTTTTTTATAGCACATTTTTGACCATAATAAAACATCATTCTTGATATTGTTTGAGATGGAAGGAAATAAAACTGAATTGGGTTCAATGAATTCAAAAAGTCGATCTATGAAAAAGTTGTGATTACTTGACTGCTTCTCAAATTCAGATAAAAATTCAAAGCCAATTTCATCAACTTTTTCTTCAAAACCGCCTTTTTTCTTTTCTTCAAAAATCCAAGGATTGAGTGAATAAATTAGTGCATCCTTTGTGAGTGGTGGATTGTGTGAAATGTGATTTGTTAAGGTATTCAAAATATTCTCTTGAAAAACAAGAAAATCTTCAGAATAATTTTTTTTTATATTTTCATTCAATAAAATTTCACGAAAGAAATAAAAGGCAGAAAATGAATTAAAACGCAGAAAAACAGGAGTCATTAGAAGTTTCAAATTAACTTCAACAAATGAATGAAAATCAAGCAAAGCAAAAGAGACAAAAAAATTTGTCAATTCTAACAAAGAATTATTATAAGAGCCATAAGAAGTAATTTTTTGAATAATGTTGTTTCTTCGCTCATTGGTAATCAATGTATATTCAGAAAAAGTGGAAGGTACTTGAATACCATTTGCATAAATATCATTGAAAAAGTTGCGGTTGTATTGAAAAAGTTGTGAGAGTGTATTCAAAATTAAGATGGAAGAGCCAGATACTGAAATCAGCATTGTCAATGCTTGTGTCACAATTTGGTTCACAGAAAAAGTTATATTCAATTCTTTTTTTTTATTTTTTTCTTGCAAATTTGAATAGTTTACAAAAATCGCAGCAATTGGAAGAGCAACCGGAGTTATTGAAAAGTTGTCATTGACATATTTCAAAATCTCCTTAACCGTCTTAGTTATCGGTTTTTTCTTGATGATTATTTCGTGGACGATCAAATTCATCAGAAAAATTGAAATTGAAATTTGAATGTCATTCAAACTTGAAACTCTTTGAAAACATGGCTTGATAATATCATCCATGATTGACCTATCCATGATGGCATCAATATCTGAATCTGACAAACAACAAAAATTGAAACATCTGAATAAATTGAATGAAAAAGTCCATTCAAATTTTGACTTATTGAAATTTGAAAAAAAATTGGCAAAAAATAAAGATGAGCCTACCGGTTCAACGTTGGATAAAATATGCATAACACGCATCCAGCCTTTAATATTAATGTCTCTGATTATTAATTCATTCTTCCTTTTGATATCAGCGTTTTTTTTAATCATTTCGTTTTTCTGCATATCATGTCTTGATGATACTGTTTTTGAGAGATTATTTGTTTGTTGAGGACCAATAAATGTAAAAAAGAATTTAACAAAAATAGATGAAAGGTCTGCATTTGATTCCTTGTCGTATTTTTCAAAAAATCGTAAAAAGATTGTAATGAATAATTTGTCAATAACAAAAAATGCAACACTTCGAACTAGTAAGGTAGGATTGCGGAATTCTGATTCGAGTCGTGTTAATAATGTCGAATTTTGTTTTTCTTTGGAAAAATGTGGATTAGGATCAAGATTGATCATTGGTAAGTTTGAAAAAAGAATTGGAAAGCATTCACCAGGATCAATTAAAAGAAAAGTAACACATTTATCAATAAGGCAATCAATTGATGAATCAAATAATATTGAGCGTGAAAGAAAAGTTAAATCTTGCTGAGAAATCTTATCATTTGAATTTGGTGATTCAATTGATTTAAATATTTGTGAAATTAAATTTGATAATGGAACTGATAAACTTGTAAGAACAGTAACAATTGCGGATTTATATGTATCTTTTCGTGTTTTATTCATCATTTACAAAAATTTGCATCATTAATTCAAAAAATTGAATAAAATAAAAATATTCAATAAAATAAATTTATTTTAGTAAAGACAAATTTTTAGACAATAATATTTATTAAATAATATTTATTGAAACTTCTTTATTTTGATTCTAACGTTTTATGTTGAAAGAAAAAAAAATGATATATAATATGATAAATAAAGAAAAAATTTTGGGCACTGTTAAAAAGATTCAAGTATAAATGTTGGGGAGGGGAAAAAAAAAAAAAAAGAATGTCTACATACCAATTCTAAAAAAATCCAATAAACAAAAAAAATGAAAATTAAAGCTTCAAAAAAAAAAGTTTTCTCTTGGGAGGAATCGAACCTCCATCCCGGGATTCAAAGTCCCATATGATAACCACTACACCACAAGAGATTTTCGAAAAAAGTATGTAATTTGATAATATAAAAATACAAAAAATTACCATTTTTGAAAAGAAACTCAAAATTTGAAATAAAATTCTGATTTTGATCAAATGCAAAATCAATGATTGAAAATACTAAATCTTCCGTTTATTAAAATAAACAAAATATATTTTCATATCGATAGATTTTCATTTTCTGATATTTCAAAATCAAAATTAGAAAGGTCAAGATCAGAATAACCGCTTTCAGAAGTAGATGAATAATCTTCATCTGGAAATGCCATATTTTCATCTGAAGAAATATCAATCTCTTCAAATATCTGTTGTGTCTTAGCTGTTTGTTCCACTTTCGTTGGTTTATCCTTTGAATTTGCATTTGAATAATTGTCATTATTAATAATATTGTTGATTTCAGTGTTATGTGATTGAGATGGAGGAAGTGAAGAACGGCGATTTCTCGAAATCTCGTCTTTATTTGACGTTGATGATCCAAAACCACCAAACAGCATTTTCATCACGTTTCCGACTACATTGTAAAGTCCAGATCCTTCATTTTCCTGAGAAACTTCGTTTAATTTAATTTGATCTTCTTCTTTATTTTCAACTTGATCTTCCACATTTTCATTCTTTTGTTCTTGATTTTCATCAACTTTGGGACTTTTTATTTCTTGTTTTTCTGGTTGGTCAGCATCATTTATAATGTTATCTTCTCTTTTTTCCTTTGAATGCTTGTGAGATCGGCTACTCTTTCCATGATGGTGTCTAGAATGCCTTCTATCAAGTGTATCAATCCTATTTAAAATTCTATTTACAACTTCCTTTGTTTCTACCTTATTTGAACTTTTGTTCGTTATTATTTCTATTAAAAAGTTTTCTATTTGAATGTTGGTCAATTTGCACTTTTTATCTTCGTTTGCTATTCCTTCTTGTTTCTCTTTCTGAGGTGGGTTCAATTCTACCTCTGAAGCATGACTGTGCCTCGATCTTCGAGTATGAGATTTTGATGGCGAGAGCGGAGCCTGTGGAAGACTTTCTTTCAAGGCTGATAGATTTGAAGTAGAGACTGTTCTTGTTCTTGTTCTATGTTTTTGTGGTAATTCTTCATTTACCTCGCTCTCTCCTGTTCTTCTTGATTTTGACCTTGATTTGACCTTTGGTGAATCTTGAGGTGAAAAATTGTCAGCACTTGTCTTTGATCCTGACCTTGGTGAAAGTGAAGGTAAAGGAGGAGGAGGCTGCAATGGCTGATCAGTCTGTTCATTCAATTCTGTATTTGCTTTCATTTTAGATTTTGACCTTGAATGAGATCTTGAAGGTGAATTAAGGTCAATTAGAGTGTCATTTGAATCTATTGGTTTTGTATGACAACTGATTAGGTCGTAAAGCGGCTTTGGCATGTAGCTTCTTGGTTTCAATTTTTCAACGTTGATTTTAGAGACTAATTTTTGAATGATTGAAACAAGTAACGTCTTTCTGACTTTTTCAGAACAAAATTCAGAGGATGAGGCCAAATTGTAAAGAGCTGTTATAGCGTGTCCTCCTCTCTTGCAAATTGTCTCTTCGACGTTAATTAGTACATTTATATTTTGTGTGTTGAAAACAGAAAGGAGTAGCTTCGTTATCAAAGATATTTCATCCTTCTTCCAATTATCAATGATGCCAAGTGCAGCACTCCGGTGAGTTGGATTAGAAAACATCTTTGCTATTTTAATAAAAACAAAGTGTGAGAACTCTTCTCGTGGTGTCTTAATTTTGCCAATCATATCAATAACTATGGGATATGATAATGAGTCGTTTGAACTGGTCTTCAAAAAAAGCGCCATTATGGAGTAGTCTAGAACTTTTCTGAGGTATGAATTTGGGTTGGTTTTAATTGATTTCTTATAGCATCTTTTCAGATAGTTGATGTAATCTTTGTTGATAATGAATTGTTTGGCAATATATTTTAATAGAAAGTCATCAAGATGACGGAAAAATAATGAAAGTGCGAATGGTGGTATTTGAATATTACTATTAATCATACTTGTAAACATTTTTGGGCAAATAATATCTCCTTTGAATAGCTCTGGTCTTATTAAAATAAAATTGCTAAAGAAAGTCATAAAAAAATCTTCACTTGTCGAAAAACGTTTTCGATCAAATAATCTAACGTTTCGTTGGGTATAAAATACGAATGATTCGAAAATACTCGAATTAAGCGAAAATTTTCCATTGAAAAAATTGACTAATATTAAATCTATGGTGGTCGGAAGCAATTTTGCACATTTATATGAAGATAAAGCAGATGCGAGAGCTAATTCATACTTTGAATTATTATTTTTATTGTACTCATCAATATGGTTTCTAAGCCAATTTTCGATAATTTGTGGGCTTGATTCGTGAGAAATAATAAATGGAATCAATAGTTTAATTTGTTCATCCGATCCATTTTCTATGATTATTTCTGATAATTCATCAAGTTTTTGATTCATCAGTTTTTGCATATAATTAATAATTAAAAAGGAGCCATCTTTCAATAGCAAAAGGGATTCTAAAATTTTTTTATCGAAAAACGTGGGAATTAAATCGATGAGCATATTTAAATTAATTTGTAAGTTTTGTGTTTCCATATAGTAATTACAAAGATTAGTCCAAAAACTAACCAATATTTCTTGTGGAAGGCATGTCAAAAAATCTTTTGGTGCAATATATTGCAATTGATGATTTGAATTTTTATCTTGTTCGGATTTTGTTGATTTTTCATTTTGATATTGAATTTTATTACTGATATAAACAAGTGAATAGTTCATACTATTAGGTGATTCTATCATAATTGATATAAGGCATAAAAAAAACTGCTCTTTTTCTTCTGTAACTTGAGATAATATATTTGCATATTGATCTGTAGCGATTTTCTCATACGGTTTTAAAATGAGGTTCATTGCTTTTTTTGCTTGATGTGACAAAGAATTCGTCATTTGAATTCGCTCAATGAATATATTAATATCTAGCCAATTTTGCTATAGATTGCAAAAATAAAATTGAAGACAAAAATTGGTATTTTTTAATAGCACTCAATGAAAAAATTGAATGTGCTCAAAATGTTAAAAATGCTGAGCAGTCAAAGCTCAAAGTAAATTTCCTATATAAATGATAATGAACTATGGGGGAAAAATAGGCTATAATAAACATAATATGATCAATAAGAAAAAAAAAAAAAAACATAATTTATAAACTAATATATTTATAATTGAAATCAAACAAAATTTCATTGTATACAGAAATAATATTATAATACTAAGTTAAGCAGCTTCTTCTTCCTCTTCCTCCTCTTCTTCATTTTCGTCATCAAAATAAGTAATATGAGATGAATTATCATCAATATCTATATCAATATCATCATCGTCGCTTGCTTCTTCACCAGTCAACATTGATAAACTTACAATGTAAAAAGCAATTTCAGTTGAAAATACAAGAAGAATCATTATGGAATTAGTGCTGTCATTATACCCAGCTATTAATTGTTTAACTTTCTTATTCTTATCATTTGATAATTTTAGAGGAATTTTTGCGCATTGGTCCTTATCATTAATATTTGATATTACCAAATAATTGCCTACGCATAAGGCAACAGCCCACTTGTCGCAAACATCAATTAAAACACTTTTTCTTATTCCAAGCTTTTTTTGTCCAGTTATTTCATGAAGGATGATGTCTTTTTCTAATCTATCAAGAATAATAATTTTCTCATCTTTTGATTGATAAGCATTCTTATTCTGATAAAGAGTCATATGCTTAATTTTATCATGCTTATCAATTGGACTAGTTACAAAAAAAGATGACAAAGATTCTCCTTCATAGAAAGTTGAAATTTTGCAATCATTATAATATTCAATAACATTTCTCCTCAACATCAAAAAACCGTTAAGAAAAGGTGAAATTTTTGTTATATTGGTTTGATAAATAAAAACCAAATATTTATTCATTTTATCTTCATTATTATTGCTGTTATCATTGTTATTATTATCTTCTTCTTCTTCAATTTGAAGTGGCATTTCATATATTAAAACTTCTCTTTTTGTCAATATTGCAAATTGTCCATTTTGGCATTTTGGATTATTAATTCCGCAAATGTCAATTATATCTCTAACACGAGGAAATTTGAAGCTAACTATATTGCATCTTGATGTGAGTGAAAAAACTGAAAAACAGTTATCTGAATCAACGTAAAGCCAGACCATTTCGCTATTGCTTCTGTCAAGATACTCTTTTTCGTCCAGTCCGTCATTAACATTGTTATTTGAATTGTTAAAAAAACGAGGTTCTTCATCATAATTATTATTGTTATTATCATCTGCTCTAAAATTATTATCGTTTTTATCTATATTACTAAAATTTTCGTTATTAAAAGAATTGAAATTATCGTTATTGTTTTCAGTCATTTCTTGAAAATTATCATTATCCAAATCGTTATCGTTATTTAAATTAAAATTTACATTGTTATATTCTGTATCATTTGTATTAAAATTTATTTCATCATCATTATTATTATCGAGTTCATTTTCATCAAAATCTCCAGGAACAAAATCATTATGATTATAATTTATTTGATCGTTTTCAATTGAATTCTCAAAATTGCCCTCAATTTGATTGATGAAAAAAATAAACACTGCCAAACTAAACTGATTTAAATAATAAATCATTCGAAAAAAATCGATTGTTGAAAAGAAAATATAATACGAAATTATCACTGTTGTTATAAATATATCCAATGATTCTTTTTCTGATTCATTTAATTCTTTTTTTATGTTTGGGTTGAATTGATTTGTATTATTATTGTTGTCTGTATTTATATTTTTGTTATTATGTATAAATGATTTGTGCTTAATAACATTTGTTCGAACTTTTTTTTGAGTGTGAAAAGGTGTCTCAATTTTGACATTTTTTATATTTTTTTCATTTAAAATTGATGGATGATTAGGAAAATTCAAAAGCTGAGTGATTGATGAAGATGAAGATAAATTTGGACGATGATTTGAATCGGTAAAAACCCTTTTTTTAACGATATTTTGAATTCTTCGAATACTTAAATATGGTTTTTCGATATCGGAAGATTTAACAGCATGCAAATTAATATTTGTCTGATATTCGCTTGTATTTGTTTCTTTTTTTATTTTTGCTTCTTCATTAACTGGTGGGTAAATATATGATCCATCACCATAAAAATGTTTGGCTATATATGAATTTCTTACGCAAACTGGGCATACCGCTATTATATTTTGTGAATGTTGGTAGTTAACATGAAAAATTCCTCCTAATTCTCTGTTTAATGAGAAAGGAGAACATAAAATAAATGATTTTTTCATTATAATCACAACATTATCGTCAAATCGCTGAATTCGTGTAATTGGAGTCTGTAATTTCAGCGTGTTGATTAGGTAAGGTTTTTTTTGATCCATGTGTGATCCTTACCTTTGAGGATAAAAAAAAATTCAAAAGGATTCCACTTTTTCTAAACTTTGATGAATTATTTTGCAACTTTTCATAACCTGCATTGAATTTTACACCAAATTAGCTTTGAAATAGAAATAATTCTATTTAAAAGAGGATAATTCTGAAAATGTATTATTTGACAAATATAAAATAGATTGTATTTTTTCTTCATGATTTCATTTATAGGTTGATTGAAAAATTTTATATGATTGATTTTTCTTTGAGGATGATTAAAATAAATTCAAATAAACTTTTTGGGCTGGGTTCAGAAAATTTATAAATATCTTATTCATGTAAATTATAACTTGGAAATAAAGAAAGAGAGTTAAAAATCTACTGATTTACAAATAAATATTTCAAAAAGCATTAGCCTTTGAAACAAAAATTTTTATTTAATTAAATAGAAAACAATTTTAAATTTTTGGTTATAAAATGCTTTTCTGTCTTGGCGTTTAAATTTTTTTTCTTCAAATTTAGATAAGCCTAATTTTGTAAAATTGACAAATATTTTAATTAATTGTTCCATAAAACTCTATATTTGATAAATAAAGAATATCATTTCCATCAGAATTGGGACCTGTCTGTGTAAGTTTGATGGTATTAAAACTGTCAACTTCTTTGCATTTAAAAAGGCATTTACTACTTGGTGAGCAAAGTTGAGTAACGCTTTGACGTTCATCAATGATGGTCCAATTTTTCCCGCCATCATTCGAACCTTCAAGTTTCCATTGAGTCAAGTGACCAGTTTTTCCATTGAAAGTAGTCAATAGATACTTATTAATTGTAACTTTTCTATGATAAAAAAAGAATTGAATCCAAGAATTTTTCTGGTCAGCAGATTCATAATGGCTATCCCAATTTGGTGCGGCTAATCCAGCGAGTGAGCGATGCATTTCTTCATTTGTATAATTTCCAGATATTCCAACAACGCCCAGTTCAAAAACATTTCCACCGCATTCTTTTGTTAGCCTTGAAAAAATACCACTCGAAGGATCAAACAAGTTTTGATTATTATTTCCAAAACTTGGAGAAGTTGATACTGATTCTGAATTTGAGTTATCTTCATTTATATGTGATGTTGATGATGAAATTGAATCAAGTAAATTTTGGCTGAAATTATTACTTCCATTATTAGAATTAAGATCAATATTAAAATTAGCATTTGAACTTTTCTGGAAAAATAAAACTCTCATTAATGTTCGTGCTGCAAATTCTCCTGAAATAGTGGAGCAAACGTAGCTTTGATACTTTGGAATGTGTACTTTAGGTAACAAAAGTTGATTTTGTAAAAGTAAAAGAACAACATTTGTAAACGATGGTCTCTTTGATGGATCTGGGCTCCAACTTGCTGTTAACCATTCGCATATTTTCGAGGTAAACTCAGGAGCTAGTCCTGGTCTTTCTCCACGATCAATTCTTTCTCTAAGATTTTTGTTATTTCTACCAAACGGAAAAACTTTTCCTGTTAAAACTTGATATGCAATCATGCCAAAGGCAAAAATGTCTGAACTGAAAGAAAAACGATCTTCTTTGGGCTTGTAAAGAGGGTTTCTTTGAATTTTGTCTGAATTTGAAAAATTTAATAAGCCAAAATCGGAAATTAAAGGATTCATAGAAGGAAGCTCGAGAATAATATTAGATGGAGAAAGATCTCCATGAATAATTTGATTTTCATGAAGATACCTCATTCCTTCTGCAATCCCAAAAATAATTTTTGCTTTTAGAGTTGCACTATCGCTATCTATATTGTCACTTTTGAAATCGGATGAAAAACATGAGACTGGTGATGAAACTGAGGAAAGATTATCAATTGTTCCATCTTCTAACGCTTGTTGCAGCGTGATCATGTCATTGACATATTTTGTAGCGAGAATTAAAGTGTTTTCTGGATCTTTATTATCTGGGCATGAACCCACATAGCGAAGAACTGTTTTATGTTTCAGTTTAAAGAAAGGAGCTACTTCATTCTCTAGATCAACATCTGGTAATAAAATTTGTTTCGATAATCTTCGAAATACATATAATTTGTCTGTTTTTTTATTTTTCACAAGAGTTAATTCACCGAGGCTATCGCTATCAAGTTTTTTGACTTCTTCGAAATCATTTATGTTTATATGTTTCATTATAAAATATAAAAATTTTTGGGTGAAGTTGTTAATATCATTCAATTTTTAATGACCATATCTCTCAAATTGAAACTTTTTCAATTAAAAACAGATTATTTTTTTTGACATTTGAATAGAAATAAATTTTTTTTGTTTTAAATATTCAATGTCCTGAATTTTCAAATCAATTGAATTTGGAAATAAAAATGAATAAACTTTTTCAGATTTATTGATCGGCTTCATTTATTGCTAAACGATCTAAACAAAGATATCTAATAAGTAAGCAGATGCTGCTGTCAAGAATTAAAAAATGAAGTATTTCAATGTTTGAATCTCTATCAAATGCTGTTTAGAAAATATCAATGAGATTACATATAAAGCAGAGTTTTCCAAATTTATTATTGAATAGATTAAATATTTAGAGTCATAGCGTTGTTTGAACAGACCCTTGATAAAAATTTAGGCTTTAAAAAATTCAAGCATTTAATCTGTTCGATATTAAAATCGCAAAACTATGTTTAATATAAATTCAATTTAAATTTTGAATTTCAGTTGAAAAGCCAAAAGTTAAGGTAAATATCATTCTAATGACAAAAAAGATTTATTAATTTTAATTTAATGTGAAATAAAAAACACAATTTTTTTTAGTTTAATTTCTCTTTTTCTGTATTACATATGATCATTTATAGTTTGTACAACCTTAAAAAGATTTGGATCGAAAATCATCTGTTGAGGAATAGTTCCAGCTCCAATTGAATCATCATATTTTATCCAAATATCATTAGCTTTGTAACCAACAACAGTTGCAATTCCAGTAGATGTTTGAATTCTATCACCAGGGAAAACTCTAAATCCTTTAAATTTAATTGAGTCAACTTCAAAGAAAAGCTCAAAATTGTGACGGGAATGAAACAGTCTTTGGCAAGGAATGTCAGCTCTAAATATAACATTCATTCCATTTGATAAAGCTTCATCTTCTTTTATAGAAACTTCTCCATCTTTATTTCGTAAGACAAATTGCTTATCTTTGTTTCTTCCAAGGATGACATAATATTTATGATCATAGGAAACAACATCGCCTGGTAAAAATTTAGATGCTTTGAAATCATCAACACTATTTTCAATAACCTTGTCTGATGGAATTGAAGGAGAGCCGATCCTTCTTACAATTATTACATCTGACATATTTTTACAAATTACAAGTCCGGCATTTAATTTATATGCTGTATCTGTAAGTAACCAATAACCTTGGTTATTAGGGTCAACGGATCGTCCGATGACAGTTGCAAATCCTTTCTTTGTTAAAATTCTATCATAAGGAATGAATTTGTCTTCTTTTGAACAATTAACAGCTACATCAACAATTTTTCTGTTAAAACTTTTGTGCGATACAATAACTTCCTCGGTTCTGTAAGTGCGAAGAAGGCTAACTGAAGTTGGATTTACAAAGTATACATCATTCTCTGAAAGAATAGATCGAACTGCACAGAGATATCCAAGTTGGCCCATAACGATACCAATTTTTTCGCCTCTTCTGATTAAGTCACCACAACGAAGATTGTATTTTTGTATGAGGTTGCATGGCTCGGTTTCAATATTTACATAATTCAAAGAAGCTAAGGTAAATGTTGATGAAGTGCGTTTAAAGCTCATATCAGGATTGACTGGTGGTAGTGAATTAGTATTAACCTTGAGATTTGTTGGATTAGAAAGTTTTACACGAATAACTTTACGATCTTTTGGTTCAATAATAGTAAGTAAACTATGGAGATTTAAAAAGTTTGACGAAAGCGTTGTTGATACTTTGCCATCATCATGATCCCAAGCTATAAATAGTTTAGAACCAAAAGATCCAATAATCGTGCCTTGTCCAAAACATTCATGAGAGACTTTCTCACCCGATCTAAAACCGAAAAGAAGAAGAGATTCATCAGATGTGTCAATATCATAGCTAAGCTGACTTCTTCCCTCAATTGTTTTCAAAGCTATTCCATTTTCTATATCGGCATCTTTATGAATTTCATTATTTTGGTCGGCTGGCCTTTTTACAATATGATAATGTTTATGAATCAGCACTGGATTTTCCTTAATGAATGTATATGATGAATTTTCTGTTTGGACAATAAGTGAGGCATCTTGAGACAACCCGAGTATTTTCACTTGACTTGAAGGATTATTGTTTCCAATTGGAGCAATAATATCCCCTTTCTTAAAACCGTTTACAGATAATCCTGCAAGTGAAATATCAATGTTAGTTGGTTTGGTATTTGGAGCTTGGGGTAAAAGAGGAACAAAATAAGGTACATGTGCAAAAAGAGAGCGATTATGCATAAGGACCATTGGATGAGTTAAGAAATCTCTTGGTTTCGGACCAGTGAGGACGATGATATGTGAACAGCCAGCGGACATGAAAACAACGTTGAGATCTTTTGTTCTATCGCACAAAACAGGTTCTTTATGATTGTCACCATCGTTCATTAGTAATCTTGAATTGTCGCTTTCACCACATGCGTAAAGATGGCCATCTTCTGTTAAAAAGTATGCCATTGAATCTCCACAAGCAATATGAACAACTGGAGATTTTTGCCAAAACTTTGTGATCATTTTGAAAACGTTGGTTTTATTGGGTCGTCCTAAGCCAATTTGACCATAATTATTTGCACCACAAGACCAAATATTATCGTTCTCATCGATTAAAAAGCTGGATATATTGTAAGCGAAGCAACGTTTAAATTTAATATTTTCATCAAAGGGAATTGGTGATGGAGTAAAGTCGCTAAACTTTCTTCCTTGTCCACAAGCTTTTCTTCTTCCCCAACTATACGCAACGCCAGTTTCAGAAATAGCTAGATAATGATATTGACCTGCTGCACAATCAATAAATTTAACAGTTTCGGCAACATATTTAAAATTGCTATTTCCACCACCGCTATAATAAATGCCTGGGCCTTCTGGAATAGCAACAACAAGTTCCATTCCGCAAGCAACAAATCGAATTGGACGATCAATGGGAACTGGTCGCTTAAAATTGCCATAGCTTGCTCCAGATACGAAAAGTTGACCATCTGTACTGACAATAGCTGTCATTTTATCACCACATGCCGCCCAAGCTGGCTTAATTGTTAATTCAGGAACGAGCGAAATTGTTTGTAGTTCGTTTGATGACGCGCCAATTTGTTCGCATTCATTATCTCCGCATGCGTACCATTGTTGTTGTCGTGTATAAAATAAATTAAATTTCCATCCTGAGGTAAAAAATAAAATTTGCGAAGGATCAAAATTGACTTGTGCAAAACTAGAGCTTCCACTTCGGCAAAGACGAGAGCCTGTATAACCAGCGCTATAAAGTGTTAAAGACATTTTATTTTTATCGGTCTGATTATTTTTGTCAAATTTTTTTGGGTTTCTAAAGGTGTAGCATATAGCATTTTCATAAAAAATATTGATTATTGGCAAAAAATAGATGCGTACTAACATTCTAATTTATATATTTCATTAATTTTGAGATAATTTGATTTCAAAACATGTAATCAAGTAATTTTCAATTTCCACAAAACTTTAAAAAATAATATGTTTTCATAAATAAATGCTAATAACTACATATGCCAAATTTCTTAAGATAAAATGGATAAATTGATTTGAATTTTATTTTTCAGGTGCATTGAAAATTCTAACTTTTTAATTGTTTTATTTGTAATGTTTTCATCTTTGTTTTTTTAAAAAAACAGCTTTTTTAGAGGATGATAAAACTTTTTGAATGATATTTTTCTTTCATACACTTGATATGTTAGCAACTGATATTAAAGTAGTCTTTTTGGGTGAATCCACAGTTGGAAAAACTAGCATAATCAGCTGTTTTTCCCAAGGCGATTTTAATCCGGAACAAACCTCAACGATTGGAGCATGCTTCACAATGAAAAAGATAACTCTTGATGATAAAACAGAAATAAAATTGAAAATCTGGGATACTGCTGGACAAGAACGGTTCCGTGCTTTGACTCCGATGTATTATCGAGACGCTGACGTTGCAATTTTAGTTTATGCTGTCGATGACAGAGACTCCTATGAAAAACTTCAACGATGGATTGATGATCTTAGCCGAGATACAAAAATTATGCCTCCTCTTATTATTGTTGGAAATAAAATTGATTTAGTCGATCGCAGAAAAGTCACTTCTGATGAAGCAGAGAGATTTGCTGAAAGTGCTGGTGCAACGTTTTTGGAATGTAGTGCAAAGCTAAAAGAAGGAATTGAAGAACTTTTTACGACTGCAGGCTCACTTGCATCCAAGTCTGTTCCAAAAAACGACGGAGAAGCAAGTAAATTAGCCAAAGAAATAATTGAAGGTAATGAGAATACGGAAAACAAGAAAAAATGTTGTTAATTTATTATGATTAGCTATTTAACGTTAAGCAATAAAAGTGTATTTGTATTACTTAATTTAATTTAGTTAAGTTTTATGTTTTTTAAAAAAAAAAAAATCGATGAAATAATAATATTTTAAATGAAAATCTAAATTGGTGAGATTAATGATATATACTTTGTTTTAGATCGAATATTTTGAATAAAATATATTGATTTATGAAGTACATTAACATGAACATCCGTTTCCATTATTATTTCCATTATTTGCATTTCCTTGAGTGGGACTAAAATTAACTGTATCGGGCGTTTGAGCTGGTGCATCCTTGGACACAGTCTTTTCAATTTGCATAACAGTTTCAGTAACAGCAGCTGGAACTGAATCGCCTGTTTTTGCTGATGTTTCAAAATATTTCATTCCATGTTCATCTGCATATTGCTTTGCTTCTTCATATGTAACATCTCTCTTATCTTCGAGATCATTTTTATTTCCGATTAAAGCAGTAACAACATCAGAGCTTGCAATTTCTTTTAAGTCTTGATACCATCTTTCGACACTATTAAATGAATCTCTTGAGGTGAGATCAAAAACAATTAAAGCGCCAGCGGCTCCACGATAATATCCTCTTGTAACTGATCTGAAAAGTTCTTGTCCAGCAGTATCCCAAAGTTGTAATTGAATGTGATGCTCATCTTCTGTTTCAACAACTTTTGTAAGAAATTCAACTCCTAATGTAGGTTGAGTATCACCTTCCCATTGATCGTGAACAAATCGAAGAAGAAGACATGTTTTTCCAACACCTGAATCGCCTACAACAACAATTTTAAGCGAATAATCGAACTTATGCCCTAGCATTAATTCTTTTTTTTTAAAAAAATGAAATTCAATGATCGGTTGATTTTTTAAGAAAGATTTGATCGTTCATCAATTCAATTTTATTTTTTAAATCAATTCGTTAGTGATTTAAATCATTTTCGATAGAGATTATGAATCATATTCATGTCTTGATTTTTTATATTCATATATCTTCTAGCTAATTACAATCTAATGTTTCATTTAAATAAAAAATAATATCACAAATACCTTTCATTTCTATCATACTCTTTAAATACCTATATTTTCATTTTGGATTCTTAAAAAAATATATTTTTTGTATGCTATAATGTTGTTTCCAATCAAGAAATACAAAATATTTCATTTTATACAAAAGTATGTAATTTATATGCATAGTATGGTATTTCTATTTTTAATTAAACTTTTGGGTATAGCATGCATCTAACTATATTGTTTCTTATCATTTCATTTTAATTGTTTCAAACTCCATATTGAATTTTGAAATTTCGGTTAACTGAAAAAGTTTCTGAAAATCAAGAACTATATCTTTTTAAAAATCCAATGTAATGCGTTTACAATATATAAATTAAATATGAAGTAATGAATTGTATCAAAACTTTTAACTAAAATTTAAAATAATATTACAGTCTGAGCTTTTCAAATACGGATATTTGACCATATATTGACCTTTAAAAATGCTAAAAAGACTGTATTCCACAAAGTTCTAAAAAACTTAGAAATTATATTTATTTGTATTTTGGTGGATAGAAATGCTTACCGATAAATCTAGATTTAATGTTATGAACCCAGTCCTTTACCTTTTGTCTTTTATCATTTGTCTGTGATGATATGATAATAAATGCACACATCACAGTTAAAAATTCTGGATCATTTTCATTTGCATTATAAATTGTGGTTGAAGAATAATTAGTATTTACAAAATCTACCAATTTTTCCGCATCATCACTGATATGTTTGAACATGAAATCTGAATGAGGAGTGTAGTTTTCAAGTTTTTCATCACGAGCAAATGACTGTTCAATTGCAGTTTCATTAATATATTGGAAAACTTCTCTGTAAATTCCTTGAATGAAGTTTAAAATAGGAATTAATCTTTTATTTTTAATTGGTTCGTCATTAGAAGGGTGCATAACCAACAAATTCATCATTCCTGAGTCAAGGCCGAACAAGAAAGAAACAATCATAGTTTTATAATATCTCATACAAGTTGTAGCATTGATATCGTCAACTCTTTCTTTAATATACAATAGAATTTTGTCAAAAATTGAAGCATAAATAGGTGATCCAGTTTTGAAAAATTCAGGATTCAATATGAATTGTGAAGCTTTCTTAACAAGAACTTGTTTCATTGTTGAATTTTTCACCCACAAGTGTGGTGAAATTGTATCGGTAACAAGATGACTTGTTAATCTTGAAAATAGTGTTGGAATTGAATTTGATATGCCAGTTAATTTCGGTACTGGATCCATGACTTGTGGTGGCAAATCTATTGAAGGCGAAGAAGCAAAAAGAGTGCTTGAATTAAAGCTTGAACTTTCTGCACTTAAAGGAATTTCCGTTTCATTATTATCATTACCAGGAAAGAATGATGGAAACAACTTTTTAACGTACAACAAGAAGTTATTCCACATTTGTCTTAAATTAACGAAATCATTAATTATAACAAAAATTTTTCTAGGTGTAATTATAGTTTTTTCATTTTCTTGATTTTCACTTTGTTTTCTGGCACTTTTTTGCTCGGCCTCAAGGTCACTAATGTAATGCCAAATTGCTTCAACTTTTGCTTCTCGAATTACTTTAATTGGGAAATAAGATAGCATTTTCATAGTTAATGTATCAGTGTAATTTCGCATGCACGAGCCACAGAGACTTAAAAACGTCATTACAAACATTTCAATATTAGGGTCATCCCAATGAAGTGACCCTATGAAATTGAATGACTGTCTAAAAACTTCCATTAAATCTCTCGGTGATGAAGAAGTTTTGAACTTCTTATCTTCAATTTCAAAAGTGTCATATTTAACAGCATTTGTTGTCCAAATAATCATTTGTTCTCCAATCTTGCTGATCCAATCAAGAATGACATCGAAGAACAATTTGAAAGGACTATATTTATCACTTATAGTTTCCACTTTTTTAGTCCTTCTAGTAATGATTGTGCCATTATCATCAATATCATCTTCAATGTCATCTTCAGCTTGATTTTTATGGTTTGTGATTTCTTCTCCTTTGTCTTCTTCTTCTTCTTCAATTTGAACATTCTCACTGAAAAATGAGTAGAGCTCTCTATATGAGAAAATAATTTTGAATACAGATTGATCAATGCAATCACTTTTGTTCTGCTTGGTCATGTACATCTTGATAAGTGCAAGTGTAAATTGGCATAATTCACCTTTAATCGACTCCCATTGATTGATGAAATTAGGCAAGGACGAATCTTCATAAAATTTGCTCAATTGCTTTGTTCTCTTATTCAATATATCAAGAGTCTCTGAAATAGCTTCTATTGAAAAAGTTATTTTCGACAAATCCAAATCATTAAAATTATCATTATTAATATTATTAACAATTTCAACTTCAATTTTATTTACATCTTCATTTTCATCTTCTTTTTTGTTTTTGGTTTCTTCTTCTTCTTTGTTTTCATCATTCAAAATATTTTTAATATCATATTTTTTGGTATCTACATATTTCATTAGATTTTCAACTTCAGGAAGAACTTTGGATGTTTTTTCTTTTTCATCAACTTTTGTTGGTTTCAAATAGCCGGTTACTGATCGAATGATGTTTTTATGAGACGTTTCAACAAGTGTTTCAACATAAGAGTCAATTTTGTCATCAGGAATGACGAACGATAAGAGCATGAAAAGTGGCAATAACGCATGTCTCTGATAGAGGGCTGGCTTAGAAAGATGCTGAATCATGAACATTGGAACATTTTTCTCAAGAACTTTAATGATATAATTATAAAGTTCTTCTTCTTCATCATTTAAGAATTTGCTTCCAATTTTCTTCTCGTTATTCATTATGCA
The DNA here is from genome assembly GCA_039105265.1 of Tritrichomonas musculus. Taxonomy (NCBI): domain Eukaryota; phylum Parabasalia; order Tritrichomonadida; family Tritrichomonadidae; genus Tritrichomonas; species Tritrichomonas musculus. Next base: position 571,179 of record JAPFFF010000004.1, read on the forward strand.
AACATGGGCACTTAAGAACATTGCAGTGAATGCATTCAAATAGCATTCAGCATGACACCAGGCATTCAAAAGATTCTTTGAAATATGAAGAAAAATGGTTGATGCTGGAATTGAATATCGTGTTGAAAATTCAATCAAGCCAACATAATATTCTTGTGGTGGATAAATGGACATTAAAATGGATGTGGAACCGGTTGATGTCATTCGATATGGTTTCCCCATTATCCATTCATTAACAAGATTCCCAATATAAAAATCAAGAAATTGCTGAAGTTGCAAATTGTCAGAATAACGATTTTGAAAATAGAGGTTATTCTGAAAAAGATCTGGTACATTCTCACCTTGAAGATCGTAATATTTGCTTTGTAGTGAAATTGAACCACATCGTGTCGATAACGCTTTTTCTTTCCTCTTGAATTCAACAACAAAAGGTTGTTCATCGCTATCGCTGTGAATAACATTTAATTCAAAATCACTTTCAGATTTGGATTTTGCACTTTTTGTCTTTTGATTACCAGCCTGTGGTTTTCGTGATGATGGATTTAATGGAAAAGTGAATGAGGCAAGTGTACCAATACCTTCAGGAGGAACTTTTTTCCTATTAGTATCAGTGAATTTCTCTTTTACATAAAGTAAAGAAATCTCAATTTTATCATCAGCTTTCGTGAAAGCTGGAAAAACAGCTTCAATATAAGGGTTTTCAAGAGAAAAATGAACATCATTTGAACTTTTCCTTTTGTTTTTATCTTTGTCTTTTTTCTTGTCATTTTCTGAGCTACGTGGTTGATCGTTGCTATTCGGCGAATCTCCTCCATTTATTTCAAAAGTTTGTTTAATTTTTTGATATGTTATTTCTATAAAAGAAGCATTTGACAGTCGAGTCCCTTTGAATTTTTTCTCCCAATTTACTATTATTTTTAACACATAGCAACCATTGGCAAGAGTTCCTTTCGTTAGGATATTACCTGTTTTTTCAATAAGGACATTGGTTTTGGCTTTGGCTTGCTCTATTATTTCGCCTTTTCCTTGATCAAATGGATAAAAAATATGATCCTTATCTTGTTTGAGATAACTTTCATAATAAACTAATTTTATTATTTGATGAAGTAAAGTATTTCCACTTTCATTTTCACTTATGAGTTGTGATGCAGTTGCTTTACTGGCACCTGATGATTCTAAAAGGCATTTTAATGATTCTTTTATTGATTCTTTGCTTATTCGATTATTATGAATGATTGATCGAACAAAGCATTCTTGAAAAAGTGGTTTAAACATGCTTAAATTTGTTCCTTGTATTTTTTTAGCAATCTTCAAAATCTCGATATTTAATTTGGAAATATTTTCTGTTAAAGATAAATTTTTTGTATGGAGAAGAACATATCTGATTATATCTGATAAAGCATCTTGTGCATCATTCATGTTTAACGGAATTGTCGAAAACGAATCAAATAACTCTTGAGCAAATAAAAAATATGAAAGCGGGTCTAATTTCTCGGATAAAATTTCATTATAATTTTTAGGAGGATTTGAATTGTCAAATCTCGAGAAGTATTCAAAAAGATAAAGGTAATCTGGATTAATGGATATAGTTGATTCGATCAAATCTCTTCCAAAAGCAGAAAGAGTTCCTGTTGATGGATTAACTATATAATTAATCAATGGAGTAGTTTCATCACTGATTAAGATTTTCAACTGATTATTAGGTAAAAAAATCTTAGTTGGAACAAATCTAGAAACTCCTTCTCTTAATGCATTAACTTCTGTTGTTGATGTTGTAAGCTCTGAAAAATTGCAACAAGCATTTGATAGTTTAATTAAGTCTGAAAATTGATCTATCATAAAATTTTAATTCAAAGTTCTTTGAAAATTTCTGATAGTCTATAAAAAATATTCAAAATAAATTTGGTTATTTTGTGCATCATCTGTTTCTAAATGAGTGATGATGATGATTGGTACGATATCGCAGACCCTAAAACAAAAAATTTAAGACCTTTCATGGTTTGGATCCATGTGATTGTTCTAGCTTTAATGCCATTTACTCAATCAAAGTTTTGGTTATCTTTTTACGATGACACTCCATTAAGATATTATTGGATAATATTTACGTTTGGCGTTTCTTTTTCTGCATATAGATATTGTGTTCATAATCCAGGTTGGGTTAAACCGTCTGATAATCCAGAAAGCTCAAACGAAGGATTTGATCCTGATGAAAATAATAAATCACATTTTTTTTATTGCAATCATTGCAAACAATATATTCCATTACGAGCTAGTCATTGTAGACATTGTCAACGATGCGTTATGAGACGTGATCATCATTGCCCTTTTACTGGACAATGTGTTGGAAGAGATAATCACTTATCGTTTGTAGTATGGTGCTATTTGGAAATTCTGCTAATATGTCCTGCCACTTATGATACACTTATCGCCCTTTTTCATTATTCAGATTTTACACAGCATATTCAAAATTATTATTCTCATGAAGCTTTAACTCCTCCTTCTTCAAAAATTGAGTTTTTCATATCTTATATAATAACATTCAAGGCTAATTTATTTTCCCTCCCATTTATGTTTTTTGATTCATTTCAAGTCGTTCTTTTAGCTATAATGCATACATTAATGGCTTTTAATAATATTACTACATGGGAATTGCAGAGACGAAACACAATTTCATACTTTACATCGTACCCACTAACAACTAACCCATTTAACAAAGGACCAATAAAGAACTTTCTCGAATTTTTAAAGATGCAAGAAGAAAAAACAAAATGGAATCATCCAACTCCACCAGATTTAAATGATTTCCTTGATGAGTACAGAATGTTTGGTGTTAGAATTATGAGCTCTTTAGTTAGTATGTTTTTCTATTAATGCAGAAAGAATATATGATGCTAATCTATTTATATTTGTGTCTATTTTAATAAATGCTCTTTCTCTTTCATCATCATTAAATAATCCTAATTATTTTTTAAATGCAAGCCGATTTGAATTAAATTTGGTAGAAATGCTTATTATATAATATGTTAATTATTCTCTTGAATTTTGTTTATCTTATTGTATTAACATATTATAATGAAACTCATTTTTTGTGTGATTAGACATTTCATACCCTCCTCTGTATTTAATTTCCCACTTCATATTTTTAGTCATTTTTTGGACAATCGTTTTTTTCTACACCGCTTTTTGAATGGTTTTTCTATCCATGTCTAACTTTGGTTAATTTTCTCAACAGAGAAAGTCAAATTTCACCTTTAGATGGCTTCTCGCAGCCCCGTTGTAATTAACCAAAAAATCGTAAATCAAAATTTTACCTTAAAATAATAACTATTTGCTTTTTTTGATTTAAATTTTTTTATTTTTACATGATTTTTCAGGAATATACGCACCAGTGATCACAACGGGGATGCGAGAAGCCGAATCGGGTTCCTTGAATTGCTGGATGAATCTGGAAGCTATTTGAACAATATAACTATGAATTATTTAGTAAAAATTGAATTAAAAAGTATAAAAAAGTATTCAAAAAGTTAAAAAGTTTTCAAAAAGTGGTGTAGAAAAACACTATTCCCCTCATTTTTAAGAGTCTAAATTTTCGCAATGGATTATTTAACAGTACATTTATGATAAAAAGTCCATGAAAAGTGCATTTGTCCCGGACTTTTGACAAGTCAATAATATAATTTTTATGACAAATATGCACTTATTGGACTTTTATTCCAATGTGTTATAAAATTTGAGGAGTAATAATTTAAACTTGTAATGAATTGCTTCGTTAACTGTGCATTTTGCGCCATTAGTTTATCTTTTATTATTTCTTTGACAGATTTTGGGTAGAATATTTCTTATTTCTTCTTCAATCTCTTTCATAGCGATTGACTTTGTTCTTCTTCTCCTTTAGGAAATTACTATCTTGTGCAAAATTTTTGATCATTAATTTCTCTGATTTTGTTAAATGCTGCTCATTTGTGGATGTTGATGATTGGACAGCTGGTATTGGTAGTTTTTTTTTGAAACAAGAAGAATGTCTGGTTAAATTTGCTATTTCTCTGTTATCTTAAATATAGAATTATCATTGTCTTGTTGAATTCGGTCACTTAACTCCTTTTTATTAGATTGTTTTTTTTAATATTAACTATCTATAAAATCAAACAACTTCTGTTCGAAACCAGCAAGCTACAGATTATACGGAGAACGCTGGCCAAATTTTGAGGCCAATCAGGTTCCTGCGCATACTTATTCGATTAATCAATCGAACCCAGCAAGATACTGAAAATACATCGTCACATGCAACAAGTATCGGTCCAAAAACAGGTTTTATAGCAAATACTCAACATGTTATAGATCGACCTTTACTACTGCTAACAAGGAAAAGTCCGAAAAATACGGAGAATGATAATCTAATCCAGAAAGTCACAAAGAATAACAAGGATTCTAGCATTCTTGAAAACTTTTCATAGCAACCACCGCCAATTAAAAATATAGACACTGTTATATCTTATGACGTCGAAATGTCTGTACAAACCATCACTAGATCTCCTGCAAATAATAATAATACTGGGGAGTTGCATTACAGTGATCAATTTTTGCAGAGGTTGGAAACTGATGTTGAATGCGAAAAAAATAAGTAAAAAGCATCTAGCATTCATGCATAATAATGAAGATGACCAGCAATTAAGTTAGGCAATCAGTAAAGAGCCGAAAGCAGAAATATAAACGTACTTTTTCATTCAATTTTGATTTTGTTTTTTTGAAACCAATAAGAAAAGAAACAAATATTTATTTAAACAAAAAGATTCTACTAATGCCAGGAATAGATAATAAATAACTCCCACATATATAAGCATATACTGATTTACTGAAATAAATATGTATTATTTGAAGATTATTTAAAAATACTCTTTCTTTTACTTTTTTGTTTGGCTCAAATAAAAATTTTACATTTTTCGAATCGAATGATTGTTTTCGTTTTCGAAAATTCGATGTCGTAATTTTGAGAATTTTGGATTTTAACATCACCGATATTATATATTAGCTTGGGATTTAACGTATTTTGGTTTTCTGAAAATCATACTTAATTTTTCTGAACCTTTTGAATATATTTCTGATACTCATTTTCATTATTTTGAATTATAATTTGGTAATTTGAGCTCAAAAACTTTCATCGTTTTTTCACTTTTTAAATAAAAAGCTGATTAAACTTTATTGCTTTTTGCTTTTTCAATAGACTTTGTTTGATCAAATAATTATTGATTTAGTTTATTAATTTATGGGACATATCAAGTATCAGAGACGTATTTCTTTACTTAGAAAGGAAAATAGAAAATTGGATAGATTTCTGTGTTTCCACTTATTGTCCAAATTTGATTATAACTTTTTCAAAACAATACCGTTTATAAAAAAAAATTTATTTTGTCAAATGTTAAGCAAGTGAAATTAACCCAAGACGACGATTAGTTTGAGCTCCTATTCGAAACTTTATAAGCTGAAACATCGAATATAATGAAATGCAGCATGGAGATAGGCCAATGAATCTGATGATGATGATATTTTGTTGATACCTGCTACCAGAAATTTTAAAAAAATATGTGCAGCGCAATGACAAAATTCTACTATATAGGAAATTCCTTGAAAAAGCGTTGAAGCTTAAATTGCATTTTGACGATCCATTTAATGGACCATTTCCATTGTCATATTTCTCATCAATTTCTTTAGGAATTTATAACCTTTTTAGAAGAAAAATCGAAGATATTTGTATTAACAATGATTGGGATGATGATGAGTTAAATGATATCGCAAATCAGATATCAAGATTGTCATATTTCTCATCAATTTCTTTAGGAATTTATAACCTTAAGAATCTTTTTGTAAATAAAAATGAAGTAAAAAATTATTTTTCTTTATTCCTTTTTAGTTTAAAAATCAAAAAAAAAAAAAAAAAAAAAAAAAAAAAAAAATAGGATTTTAATTTTTGGACAAAAACTGGAAGAAAAGAAATCTATCGAAAAATTAAAAAAGCAAATTCGTTTTTTAACAAAAAGTAAAAACTATTTAAATGATATCATCCATAAATATTTACAAGATTTTAAACTTGACGACGGAATCGATTAAAATAATAGTAAAAAAAAACAGGCAAAACGATATAAAACCCCCCAGAGACGCAAATTTTAAAAGACTTATCTGATCATATAGGAATAGCTCCAAATTGCAGAGAATACTCAATGGAAACAAAATTGTTTTGTTACACACTTTATTCTATATCCTCTGGTTGCTAAAGAGTTTTAAGAACAGAAATTCCATTTCCATCAGAACAAATCCTTAGGAAAACTTTTCCCGAAGATGTTAAACGTGTTCAAAATATGTTAACTAATATCGATATGGTTAACGAAATCTTTAAAGAAAGAGAAAAACATTTTGATATAAATGTAATTAAATGCACTTTTTCGGTTGATGCTTTTAGCGTAAATCATTTTTCTAATTCAAAAAATTATTCTTTTAATTTACTTTAATTTTCCTTTTAATACAAATTATAGACCTTTTCCTATATATTTGGAAGAAGCAGAAAATGGAAATGCTAATCCAACAACTTTTTCAAATAAGAAATCGATTATAAAACAAACTAAAGAACTAAATATGAAATAAAATTAGTTTTTGTCATTTAATTTATTAAATAACGAGTTTTTAAATGACCTTTAAAACATCAATTTAAAGTCTATTTTTTCTTTTTTTGAATTAAAAAAACAATTTTTTTTAGGAAGTGACTTTTTACATCTTCTCAAAAAATTTAGGTCAAAAGTACTTACTGATTTAGTTATAGTTAATCCAGATTCTGTTTTTCCTCCTATAAATAGTTTGGAAATAGAAAATGTTTTAAAACTAGGAGCAGCTTAGACTAAAAAAGGCTGCTTTGCTAAATTAAATGATTGTAATCCATTAAATATTTTTACAGTTAACAATTCAATTAAAATTTTTTTCTTTGCACAACCAGGAACTTTTCTCTTTTTTGTTATCATTAGTTTTTGGAATGAAGGTTGTTTAAATACCAAAATAACATTAAAAACAAGAGAATATTTTTTAGAAACAGTTTTGTTTACTTTTATAAAATTTTACTAATATTTGACAGACAAAAGTACTATTCTTCCAGAAACAGTTACATAAAAAAGTCGGGAGATAAAAAAATTCTATGGGTTTCTCCTACTAAACTTAGGAGATATATTAATACTTTGTTTGTGCCTTTGATGGATTCAGTACTCAACCCACAGAAAATTTAATAGGGCTCATGAGAATGTTGAGCGACGATGACAATTCATTCAATATAATTATTCACAATTTAAGTTGTTATGAATACGTAAACAGGGTTTCACCTCACATTTTTTGCAAGCCTCATCCAAAACGGCTCAATTTGGGCGGTTGTGTTCTGAAAGAGGGAACTGTTAATTTAAACTTTGAGCAGACTTCTTTTGAGTTAAGCGAAATATTATATGAATTTATGAAAGGTAAATATAATGTTCAGACCATTCAAAATTTGATTCAAAGGCTAAATGATTTCACCATTAAAGCACCTTATCGTACCAAAAATTCTCACAACATAACAAATGGGAGAAAAATATTGACTAGGCTGGTTTCAATCTCGCAATATAATCAAGCCAATAAAAACAAAAATTGGTCAAGTGAGCAAATTCACTTTATTAACCAGAGTTTGCTATTACACAAAAATTTGTTTACAAAAGAAAATTTCAATGCTCTACATAATGCACAGATATACAGTTCAAATATATTGTACAAATAAGATTCATTCAATTATCAAAAAGACTGTTCACCAAAGAAGAAGATGACATTATTATATCTCATTTAAATGATAAAGCAAGCAACAAAACAATTGCAGGCGTTCTTATTTGTAGAACAGTCAGTGATATTCATAAAAGGAGAAAATTCTTGAAAAAAAATTTTATAATAAAAAATGATTAATTTAAAAAGATTTAGTTTTAATTTTAAATTATTATTAAGAAGATATAATATATTAAAAAATTATTAAATATTTTTTATTAATCTATTTTTTACCAAGATATTTTTTAAATAAAATAAAAAAAGAAAGTTAAACAAACTTTTTGAGTACCTATCGTCTTTAATATAATTCGACATATATCTTAAAAATTCCAAAAAAAAAAAAAAAAAATATTTTATTTATAATTTAATATATAATAAAGATATAAATTATAAATAATTTATTTGCATATGTGTATCTATTTTTTTTTTTTTTTTTTTTTTTTTTTGCTTGCGGTCCTTTCAATCAGTCAAATTACATATAATATTGTAAATACTTTTGCACAAGTAATTAGAGAAGAACAAGAAAATGAAGGGAAAACTAGGGGAAAATGTCTGCGTCTGAAAAAATTGACTAATATTCGAAAAATTATGTTGTCCCTGATGATAAAAAAATTCGACCTGTTAATTTTAAGTGCTGGCTTCCATGGGATTATTTGATGAAAAATTTCCCAGGGGTATTTACATTTTCTGATTCCGTATGCAACAGAAGATTAAAATTATTCAAAGAAGGTATAGAGGATGATTTATCGTGTGGTGAAAAAGTTTTTGAATAAAATGTAATTCGCTGAGTATTGATCATTTTTAAATTTAAATAGTTTATATATAAAATTAATTATCATCTCCATATAAATCTTTAATTATCAGTTATAAAATAGCTTATTCATCAAGAAATTACATTTTCAAAAAAGAAGCCCTTCTTAGAATTTCACAATATTTGAATTGTTCACTGTTAATTCAACTTTTATGATTTCTTTAAAATTTAATTTTAAATTAATAAAGAGCAATGTAAAATTTATTATATTATAAAGCATACCAAAAAAATATTACTTTTAAAATTAGAATTATGAATTTTATAAAAACAATTGAAAAAAATAATTCTCATAAAGTTACAAAAATATCAAAAACAATAATTTAAAATTTAAATTTTAAAGATATTTTATATAATATATTTTGTAGATATTTATTATTATCAGCTACATTATAAATTATTTTGATCCATTCACTATGCATTTAGATAAATGCAAATTTATTAATAACATGATTGAGTGATATTTTCTCATTTTTTTAATCTATAAATCGAATATCCATTTGATCCATTCTAGAGAAAAAATAATAGTTTATCTGTTACAATTACTTTTATTATTAATTTGGTTGAAAATGATTTCAATGGTGTCAGAAGTTTTTTTTGATTATACAACTTATGAAATTTTGATTTTCAATAAAATTTTAATGTATATATAAAAAAAATATTTTTTTCATATGTTTATATACAATTTTTATCTTTTTAACTAGATTAGAATCAATATTTATAATGTGAATAATGTAATGGCATATTTAAAATTTATATTTATCAGTAATTTTTTTGATTGTATTAGTTTTTTTCCAAAAAATGGCTTTTCGTATCGAGTCAAATATAATGTAATTTTTCTCCAATCATTAAGTTTATTTACTAAATAAAACATTATGAGCAAAAGAGAAAATGTATATGCATATTATATTCATATTTTTATTTAATGAATTTATTTCTATCCAATAGCAAAATATAAAAATTCTCGATTTCACATTTTTTGATGTAATATAAATAATTTCATAATTTTTCAATAGTTTATAACTTTTTATCAAGTCAGCATTTAATCACTAAAATTTAATATATCATGCATTAGATAATATATTACATATTTAAAAAACATACTTGAAATAAAAATAAATTAACTTAGAGTTAAACTAAAATTCAAAAACTTTTTCACGACACTATAAATCATTTTATCAAAACTGAAAAAGGGAAATGAGGAAAATTCCGAGCATATATATTCATTATTCTCTGATAAACCAAAAATATGTCTTGGAACAAGACCAAGCAATGGATCTGGTTGTCTTTGAACCTTTTGATGTTATGTATTTTGTGTGGTTTGGGCATAGCAAAACGGACTGCGGGAATTCTGATTGGATTAATTTTTACACGAAAAGCTTGGAAGGATTTACCTCGCGTTTTTTACCTTGACAGCATGAGGGCAGGAACCTGGTCTTCACCAATCAATAACATTCTCAACAATTCCATCAATCATTTTTTCAAGTTCATTGAAAGTTCCAGTTAATGTTTCCGTCAATTCTTTCATTTGAGCATTTTCTTTTTCATCCATAAACCTTTCAATTTAACAGCCTTTCCCAAGCAATTTACAATGAATTTCGCTACTACTATCAAAAAATCAACATTTACGGTAAGAATATCTACATCAATTATCTTTCTAACATATTTCATGAAATTCGAAAAGCATATTTTTACAACATAGAATTTTTAGCGAGGAAACAATATTTATACATCTTGAATGGTTTCTCCAAATTTTGCTTTGATGTATTTTTCACGATCTGAATCAGCTTCCTCCATAATTTCGTCCAAATATTCTTCTTCAAGTGATAAGCAATTATTATCATTAGGAGTTTGACTATTTATTTAGTTTTTCTTCAAAGGAATATGATTTTGTGTATTCAACTTCTTCGTTTATGTCCGTGTTATAATTTCTAGCTTCTTGGAAAAAGGCCATTAATATTACCATGTGCACCTTCCGAATGCGAAGTTATAGTAATTGTTCCATATGGGATCCCTCTGCAAGTTTTCTTTATTACTATTTAACACTATTATTAAAATGAAGCTGTTCCATATTGTCCATTTATTTTGTGTTGTTTAGTTGAAAGTATTCTTCTAGTTCTGCTTCAATTTGTTTTTTTGAAAATATGAATTCATCATAATTCTTTGATCCCACAATCAGGATGCACCATAAACCATGAAGTCTATGTGCCCTCATTGATTGGATCAATTGACAATGACAAATAAATCTTTCTTTGTTGTGAATCATACAAAATTTTTTAATCTCTTTTCTCATGTCATTGGCATTCCCATTTTTTGCAGCTTCTAAATAGACCGGAAAAGCGTCAAGTCTAATATCTGTTGGAATAATTAAGAATAAAAAGCAATTATTAATTTTTTCTTTAGATAATGTAGATACACTAATGGCATCTATGGCCAAAGTACAATTGATTTTGATAAAAAATTTTGCTTTTTTATTGCTTTACCAAATGAATAAAGTTTATTCTATTCGATCAAGAGATGTTAATCTTTTTTCAATGGCATTAACAATTGGTGAAAAATGGTATCTCAAAGAAGACTCTGCAGGAAAAGGCAAAACTGACCGCAAAATTCGATATGCTACCCGAGAAGTTGTATAAATTGAATAAGCAAATTCATAAAAGACTTTTGAATATGAGTACTTATTTGGACTTTTCCCTAAATTAAATATTATTCCATGAAAAATTTCATATTCATAGTCATTGAGTTTTTTGTCATATTTTTTCACAATATTTTTTTGACCTGTGAATAAATTAAAAACAATTTTTTTGTCTTTGTGAATAAAAGTATAATCATAATCAATTCTATAATCATCAAGTTTTCTGATTGCATAGTTAATACACTTTTGTTTTACCATGAGCGCTCGCTTTAATGAAAATACTTGGCGTTTAAGTCTTTTTATTTGGCTAAACTTATATAAATTTCTGCAGTTGAGTTTCATTTGAAGTGATATTATTTAGATTGTCGAAAAAACAATCAAAAAGTTATTGATAATTATTGACGTTCTAACTGTTTGTAGCATACTTAGTCGTCTCGTCTTTAAGAATTTTTCAAATGATTCTTATCGATGCATTCAAATAATTGTTATCATTATATTCAATTTTTCTTAACCAATTCAACTTATTTTTGATAATGGAGCTTTCAAAATCTTAAACGTTTTTTTTTTGTTTATTCTCAAATATGCTCTATTTAAAGCACGAATAATAATAATAATAAAAAACCCAACATTCAGTTAGATCCATTAGTTTCACAAAAATAATATTTATGTAATGATCTTCTTAATCTAAATTGGTGCTGGCACCAATATTGCTAGTTTAAGAAAAAAATTGCATTGTATCTGCTCTTTAATTTTACAATAAAATATGATAATATGGAATCTATTTTGAGTATTTTATAATTGAATTGGCAAATATGTATAAATATTTCTTATTTAGATATATCTATAATTTTCCGATTCAGAAAACATTATATTTCGATAAAGAAAAAAAAAAAGCATTGAAAAAGTTAGCCGGCGCCCTCCTATATGTATATTTTACCTTTATTTTTATTTTTTTTAATATTAATAATATTTCTATATATTAAAACAACAATATTTTTCTAAAAAAATTTAATTTTGAAAGAGATAATTTGAAATTTTAAACTCCCAAAATTTCATGAAAAATTTCAATTGAAATTTTGATAAAATAGAACGTTTAAAAATTGGTTACCGACAGCATCAAAATGGAAGATTTTATTCCAAATGAAGACATTCAGCTTGCTGAAGAAACAAATGAATTGCATGAACAAATTATGGATCTTACTATTGAAAACAAATCTGAATTTTTATCATATTTTTTAAATTCTCATTTTGTTGATAAAATTGATGAATTTGTTGATGCCATTCTACTTTCTTTTCAATTTAGACCAAACAAACTTCATTTATATATAGAACTAATTCAATCGTTAATAAAAATAGAAAATGATCAAAACGAAATAGACGACAAAGAGAAAAATGAAAAGCATTATTCATTTTCATTAATCCCTACTTCAATACTACGAAATTTTGTACCTATTAAAGTGAAATATTATTATTATTTATCATTTGTTCAGAAATGCAATATGGAAAACATAATCAAAAATGAAGATTTAATATTAAAAATCAAAGAATTTTTCCAAGAATACCCTCAAGAGATTATGCCAACGGCGTATTTATTTTTATACTTTGCACCTTTAATTTCATCAGAAATGCCCGAATTTTTTGATAAACAATGCGCTCTTTTCACCAAACAGCTTGAAACATTTGGTACATTTTTTGAGGCAAAAGATTTTTTAACTCGTTTGGATGAACTTCGAGGAAATGATTGGAAACTTTTTCAAATTCAGGCGGAAACTAATTATCCTCTCTACTCTATTCAATCAATCATTAAATTAGATGACATTGATTCTTTTCAAAAGAAATATGTAGAACCTAACTTTAATATCAATCAAGAAACAAAAATACATTCATACGAAAATATTGCTTTTCCTGAAGTTAAACCAACTTTGCTTCAATTAGCTGCATATTATGGATCTATGAAAATTTTCAAATTTATTTTATTAAATGGCGCAGATTTATCAATTCGTAACAAAGAAGGATTTTCATTTGAGCATTTTGCAATTGCAGGTGGAGATCCTGAAATGATTCGCATTTTCGAACAAAAAGGAATGTCATTTCAAAATACATTGAAAGTTGCTGCTCAATTTCATCAAAATTTAGTTTTCCAATGGATTTACGATAGCAAAGAAAAAGGAGATTTAAATAGAGTATTTCTTGAAGCTTGTGCAGCAAATAACCTTCATGCAGTATTATTTTTAATTCAAGAAAATGTAATTGACATTAATTATTTAGATGATGAAGACGAAGGATGTCTTCATTATGCCGCAAAATATGGATCAAATGATGTCTTAAAGCTTCTCTTAGCACATAAGAAAATCAATGTAAATGCTGGAATAGGAAATCGAACACCTCTTGATGTCGCATCTATTTCTGGTCTTAAAGAAACCGTAAAATTATTAATAACGAAAGGATTAGAGCACGATATAAAATTAAATGAACTTGATAGAACAGGAAGAACTCCATTTGGAAATGCAGTTCAATTTAGCCATTGTCAACTTGTTAAAGAAATGGCAGAAAATGATTCAATTGATTTAAACAAAGGTGATTTTTCTCCAATTCAAGAGGCAGTTAAAAAGGATTTCAATCAAATAGTTGAATTCCTATTATCAAACGAAAAAGTAGATTTATCAATTAAAGATTCAGACGATGATACCTTACTTCATCTTGCGTCAACTTCTCAAAAATCAGATTCATTACATTTATTACTTCAAAATAAAAAAGTTTATGAACAACTTAAAATGATCAATATTGATGGTAATACTCCACTTCATTGCGCTGCCGAAAAAACATCTCCTGATTATGTGGCAGAATTTGTTGAATTTTTGAAAGTAAATAATCTTATTACAGATGATAACCAATATATTGATATTAATGCAAAAAATAACGATGAAAAAACGCCGCTTCATTTGGCAGCTGAAAAAGGAAGTCCAAAGTCAGTAATGCTTTTGTTAACGCTCCCGACCATTGATGTTAATGCCAAAGATATATTCCAACAAACTCCTCTTCATTTAGCAGCTAAAAAGTGTAGTTATAATCATATGAAAGAGCTTTTAAGCTGTCCTGATATTAAAGTAAACTCTAAAGACTCAAATGGATCTACTCCTCTTTATGTTTCAATGTCAAATTCAACAATAAAAGGATTAACATTACTTTTGAGCCATCCTGATATTGATATAAATTCAAAGAATAAAGATAATGAAACACCTTTACATATGGCTGCAAAAAGTTTCCATCCTGAGAAAATTTCGCCCCTTTTGAATAATCCCAATGTTGACTTTTCCATTGTTGATAAAAATGGTCAAACTTGTTTTCATAAAGCTGCTAGAAATCCAAAACCGCTTTCAATGAGCAGTTTCCTAGATGCATTATTAAAACGTTCTCAAAATGATAAATCGATAAATGCAATTGAATTAATAAATTTGCCTGATAATAATGGAGCCACTGCTTTACATATTGCGACAAGTTCTAAAACCGATTCTTCAGTTCAAAGCTTACTTTCTTTTGAAGGCATCAATGTTAATGCTATTGATAAAAACGGCCAATCACCGCTTCATTATGCTATGAAAAACGGGAATATTGACATTATCAAAGCATTGCTTAATGCTCCAACTATAAATACAGATATTTTGGATAAAAATGGGAAAAAGCCAATAGATCTATTAAGAAATCAATCAACAAAAAATCAAATTGAAGCTTTGTTAAATAAATAGCATTATTATTAGAGGAATTGTTTCTAGCACATAGAACTTTTTGAATATATTGATCGTTAAGGTATAATAAAGGTAAATTGTAAATACGCGGGTTTTTGTTTTTTTATAAAATTTAAAATTTTAAAATAATGATAATTCAATTAGGAAACGACAACGACGAAGATAATGATTAAATTAGGAAATGGCGAAGAAGAAGATTCATTTAGGAAACGACAACGACGAAGATAATGATTAAATTAGGAAATGGCGAAGAAGAAGATTCAATTAGGAAACGACAACGACGAAGATAATGATTAAATTAAGAAATAAAGAAGACGAAGATGATGATTCAACTAGGAAATGGTGAAGAAGAAGAGGAAGATAATGATTCAATTAGGAAATGGTGAAGAAGAAGACGAAGATACTGTTAGAAAACGACAACGACGAAGATGATGATTAAATTAGGAAATAAAGAAGACGAAGATGATGATTCAACTAGGAAATGGTGAAGAAGAAGAGGAAGATAATGATTCAATTAGGAAATGGTGAAGAAGAAGACGAAGATACTGTTAGAAAACGACAACGACGAAGATGATGATTAAATTAGGAAATAAAGAAGACGAAGATGATGATTCAACTAGGAAATGGTGAAGAAGAAGACGAAGATGATGATTCAACTAGGAAATGGTGAAGAAGAAGACGAAGATGATGATTCAACTAGGAAATGGTGAAGAAGAAGACGAAGATGATGATTCAACTAGGAAATGGTGAAGAAGAAGACGAAGATACTGTTAGGAAACGACAACGACGAAGATGATGATTAAATTAGGAAATAAAGAAGACGAAGGTGATGATTCAACTAGGAAATGGTGAAGAAGAAGACGCAGATACTGTTAGGAAACGACAACGACGAAGATGATGATTCGATTAGGAAATGGCGAAGAAGAAGATTCAATTAGGAAACGACAACGACGAAGATAATGATTAAATTAGGAAATAAAGAAGACGAAGATGATGATTCAACTAGGAAATGGTGAAGAAGAAGACGCAGATACTGTTAGGAAACGACAACGACGAAGATGATGATTCGATTAGGAAATGGCGAAGAAGAAGATTCAATTAGGAAACGACAACGACGAAGATAATGATTAAATTAGGAAATAAAGAAGACGAAGATGATGATTCAACTAGGAAATGGTGAAGAAGAAGACGAAGATGATGATTCAACTAGGAAATGGTGAAGAAGAAGACGAAGATGATGATTCAACTAGGAAATGGTGAAGAAGAAGACGAAGATGATGTTTCAATTAGGAAATGGTGAAGAAGAAGACGAAGATGATGATTCAACTAGGAAATGGTGAAGAAGAAGACGAAGATGATGATTCAACTAGGAAATGGTGAAGAAGAAGACGAAGATGATGATTCAATTAGGAAATAAAGAAGAAGAAGACGAAGGTGATGATTCAACTAGGAAATGGTGAAGAAGAAGATTCCGTATGGAAATGACGAAGACAAAGATGACGAATAACAAAGAAAAAGAAGAAGATTCAATTTTAAAATGATGATTCCATTAGAAAATGACGATAACGAAGAAGGTTCAATTAGGAAATGATGAAAAAGAATTATTCCATAATAAAATGAAAATGATTATGAAGATTCCAAATGAAAACGAATGTGAAGACTCCATTCAAAAATAAAATACTGAAATCAAATCACACTCAACCAGCTCCCATTTTTATTGATGAATGCAAAAATCTGTTGATAGAATTAAAAAGATTATTAATGAATACAAATTTCACATAGACAGTCCTCTCTCTTATTGACATTTGAGAAGGAAAATTGATGAATGCAAAAATCTGTCAATAGATTTGAGAAGAAAAATTGATGAATGCAAAAATCTGTCAATAGATTTGAGAAGAAAAATTGATGAATACAAAAATCTGTCAATAGATTTGAGAAGAAAAATTGATGAATGCAGAAACCTGTTGATAGAATTAAAAAGATGATTAATGAATACAAATTTCGCATGGACAGTCCTCTCTCTTATTGATGAATGCAAAAATCTGTCAATAGATTTGAGAAGAAAAATTGATGAATGCAAAAATCTGTTGATAGAATTAAAAAGATTATTAATGAATACAAATTTCACATAGACAGTCCTCTCTCTTATTGACATTTGAGAAGGAAAATTGATGAATGCAAAAATCTGTCAATAGATTTGAGAAGAAAAATTGATGAATGCAAAAATCTGTCAATAGATTTGAGAAGAAAAATTGATGAATGCAGAAACCTGTCAATAAATTTGAGAAGAAAAATTGATGAATGCAGAAACCTGTTGATAGAATTAAAAAGATGATTAATGAATACAAATTTCGCATGGACAGTCCTCTCTCTTATTGATGAATGCAAAAATCTGTCAATAGATTTGAGAAGAAAAATTGATGAATGCAAAAATCTGTTGATAGAATTAAAAAGATTATTAATGAATACAAATTTCACATAGACAGTCCTCTCTCTTATTGACATTTGAGAAGGAAAATTGATGAATGCAAAAATCTGTCAATAGATTTGAGAAGAAAAATTGATGAATGTAAAAATCTGTCAATAGATTTGAGAAGAAAAATTGATGAATGCAGAAACCTGTTGATAGAATTAAAAAGATGATTAATGAATACAAATTTCGCATGGACAGTCCTCTCTCTTATTGATGAATGCAAAAATCTGTCAATAGATTTGAGAAGAAAAATTGATGAATGCAAAAATCTGTTGATAGAATTAAAAAGATTATTAATGAATACAAATTTCACATAGACAGTCCTCTCTCTTATTGACATTTGAGAAGGAAAATTGATGAATGCAAAAATCTGTCAATAGATTTGAGAAGAAAAATTGATGAATGCAAAAATCTGTCAATAGATTTGAGAAGAAAAATTGATGAATGCAGAAACCTGTCAATAAATTTGAGAAGAAAAATTGATGAATGCAGAAACCTGTTGATAGAATTAAAAAGATGATTAATGAATACAAATTTCGCATGGACAGTCCTCTCTCTTATTGATGAATGCAAAAATCTGTCAATAGATTTAAGAAGAAAATTGATGAATGCAGAAACCTGTTGATAGAATTAAAAAGATGATTAATGAATACAAATTTCGCATGGACAGTCCTCTCTCTTATTGATGAATGCAAAAATCTGTCAATAAATTTGAGAAGGAAAATTGATGAATGCAAAAATCTGTCAATAGATTTGAGAAGGAAAATTGATGAATGCAAAAATCTGTCAATAAATTTGAGAAGGAAAATTGATGAATGTAAAAATCTGTCAATAAATTTGAAAGGAAAAGCTAAAGTATTCGTTTATAATTTATCATTATCAAATGTCTTTTTGGACAGCTGAAGTACTCTCAAAGTTAAGATTTGATTCAAATAAGGAGTTACATGAATATATGAACATAGAAGCATTCAGGTCAGGTTTTACTTTGTGTTCTCGAAGAGCACATATAGATCCATATGGTATGTTTTATTGCAGTAAAGCAGGGAGCTCTGATAAGAGTACCAATAAATGCAATTGCTCTTTTTCATTTACGACTGCTCCTATTTTCAAGTTCGGGAAAATGCAAATTGCAATCAAAATAGATAATACTTTAAATCTTCAGCATTCAAATCACGCTCCGGACCCTCAAGAATATGTTCATCGCCTCTTACCAGATGATACTCTTTGCCAAATCCAAAAGCTTCATGAATCAGGCCTTACTCCAACACAGATCCAGACATATTTGCTGAAAACAAAACAACCTTTCATTTCAACTTTACAAATTCAAAACATTGTATCTAAAGAATTTGTGAAAACTTTTACAGCTGAATCAGAAAATCTAATCCATTATATGAAGAGTAATGGTGGAATTGTTGAAGAACTTAATCTCCAGTCAAATGATGAAATTATTCGGTTTGCTGTGTTGACTTTTCATCTGGACGAATTGAAAAATTTGAGAGATTATGGAGATGTTTTATTCATTGACGGGACTTATGCTTCGCTAGCATCAAAATGGGAAGTGTTTCCACTAACAGCGATTACAAATGATGGAACTATATGCTCTTGTGGCATAATGTATACTGCTTCTGCAAATGAAGAGGTGCTACTTTGGATGTTAAACAAAATTTCAATGTTTCCTGATTTTCTCACAAATATTCGTGCCATAATCACTGATGAGGATCACGCATTCATTAGTGCCTTTAAATCTTGGATAGAAACCATTAAACAATCAACATCAAATCAGATCAATGTAAATCATATTTTATGTGCACTTCACAAATCTCGTAATTTTGCCAAGAAGTTGTTAAAGTATGGTCTCAGTAAAGCGCAAAGAGAAATAGCCAAAAACCTTTTTAAAATTATTTGTTATCATCCAAACAAAGCATATGTGGACGAAGCTATTCAAAAATTAAGTAGTTTTGGCCCAAGGTTGAATCATTACTTAGCGAAACATGTTTTACCATATATTAATAACTTTGCAAAAGCATATATATCTCATATTGATTGTCATGGTTACAATACAACTTCTCCCAGCGAAAGCATGAACAACCTGATCAAGAGATCTTTACGGAAACAAGATATAACTCTAATAGAAAGCCGAATGCATTTTGATCAAAATTTGATTAATCATAAGATTAATTCAACAATTCAAATAAATTCAAAACGTAGACCTAATCTATTTGAAGGATCATTTGCTGTATCACCAAGAATACTAGAAAAAATTGAAGTTCAATTAAAGATCTCAAGTAATATTGAAATTCTCCAGCAAAGTGAAAATGTGTTTTTGGCTAGGCATAAAGCACATCAATCAATTATTTACAAAATTGAGAACGGACAATGCTCATGTAATCTACAAACATTTGCAGGATATCCTTGCGCTCATATATTACAACTATTTTTTCAGTTAAAGCTTGAATTTCCTATTTTTTTAATCTCAAAAAGGTGGGTTAATCCGCAATTTCTCCAGTGCAATTCATGTACAGAAAACAATCTTATTTTCAACGAGAATGAAGAAAATGTGGAAATCTTCGGTGAAGTTTATCATGATGATACATGTTCCAATGAAACCAATGAAGAAGAGATGATTTTTACTGAAGAGGACGTTGATGAAATGACTTTGGATGATATTACTACTGAAAACATTTCTGTTAATGAAGTAAATGATACACTCCCAGAAACCAAAACTGAACGTTATTTAAAATTATTACACAAAGGCAAAGAGTTAGCTAAATTGGGATCAAATGATGGAGCTATATTTCAAAGATTAATAAATTTAATTCAAACTGAAATTAATTCAATACTTAATATACCTAATGACGCATTTCAAAATGATAATTTCAGTTTTATTGAAGAAAATAAGTCATTACCTGTTCATGATGCAGTTGCCAAACCAAAAGGAGCTCCTAAAAGAGGTAAGAAAACGCAGTCAAAAAATCTTGTTGATCATAATGCACAACCATCTTGTGAAATTTGCACTGGTCATCATAATACTATTGATTGTCAGTTTTATGAAGAAATGAATATGCTAGTAGAAAAAAACAAAAAGGCATATATTAATGATCAAGGAAGAAGATGTTCTTTATGTTTGGGAATTGGACATCAAAATAGGACATGTCCTCTTAGAATCAAAGCAAAAGAATACTATCAACAAAAGTCATTTATTTAACAATTTTAAAGAAATAAACAATTATAAAATATTTTAGAATTACACTTTATATGATTTTCACTGAGATATGCTTTTTTCTTTTAAAACCTATAATTATCAATTTTAAATTCAGTGGTTTACAAAACAATTTCAATGTTATTTATCAAAAATATAATCCTTAATGCCTTCTTTGAGTTTTTGAAGGGAATAAAGATTACTAAATATTTTTAAACATATTTATTCTTTTGATTTAATATTTAAGTATAAATTCCAGGAATGAAAGAAATGTAAAATGATATCATGTTTAAAAATTGAAAGAAATGTTGAAAGATTTATTAGAAAAAATGAATAACTTGACTGACTTTGTTTTTTTGTTTTTATAGTATTTTTTTATAAAGATATTGAATTCTAATTTACATCAGCTACCTAACATATCTATTGGATTAAAGCCAATAATTTCTTCTTTTTAATAAACCAATCCACAAGCAAATTATAATAAATATTTGATATTCAACTCTTCCACCAATACTAAAAAAGTTGATCATAAAGATTACGGAATGTTTTAAAACATATGCACTTATCACATGGATATAGACCTTTTATAATGAAATTCAGCACCTACTCTTTTTTTCAAACTCATTCAGAAGAAGTTCGCACAAAACTCCATGCCTACCGCATACTCATATGCTACCACTTACTGCACATCAGAGATTATAGGATATATGTTTTAGCACTAAATCATCAATTTCATGAGCATTCACTTAGAATTGAAGTTTAAATACCAACTCATTGGCCAGTTAATAGCTCATGTGAACCAAAAATTTGTTGCCTGCCATTCTATGTCATGCCCTTTATTTTATTTGCAGCAAATTATTTAACGAGTCTAATACACTTATATTATTCAAATATTAAATCATGAGGTTAGTAGTATATACGAGTCGGTTTCCGTTGGGGCCACGCTACGCTTAAGCCCACACGTCAACACGAACTCGTGATAAAAATAAAAAATAAAAATGATAAAAATAAAAAAAAAAAAAAAAAAATAAAAAAAAATTTTTCTTCAACTTGTTTTTTTCTTGAAGTACTACTAGGGACCTAAACAACTACCTCGGGTCCCCACTACTACTAGGGACCTAAACAACTACCTCGGGTCCCCACTACTTGTTTTTTTTTTTTCTTGAAGTACTACTAGGGACCTAAACAACTACCTCGGGTCCCCACTACTTGTTTTTTCTTGAAGTACTACTAGGGACCTAAACAACTACCTCGGGTCCCCACTACTACTAGGGACCTAAACAACTACCTCGGGTCCCCACTGCTTGTTTTTTCTTGAAGTACTACTAGGGACCTAAACAACTACCTCGGGTCCCCACTACTTGTTTTTTCTTGAAGTACTACTACTGAAACGGCACAGGTACCTCCTTATAATGAATGTATCTCATTCTTAGTGTTATCTTCAAGTAAGATACCATTTGATGTAAAGAATGTCGAATTAATCGCTATGAAATTAGCAGTTGAATTGACCATTAAATTGCTACTACTTAATGGAAATTCAATATTGTTTAACCAAATCTTAGTTGGTTCACATTGATATTCACTCGTAGGTGAATTTTTAACATTGTATGATATATTGATTTTGATTTCTTTAACACTGGTAACATTATCTTTGGTTTCATTATAATTCAAATAGAGGGTTGCCTCATATGCATCAAATGGTTGTTCGAATTGGTAACGAATGCTAGTACTATTTGGTACGCTGAATGTATACTTAATTCGCGTTAATCTATTCGCTAATGCAGTTAACCTAGCTTCCATTGCTGCTATAGTATCCTTTAATGTTGCATTCTCTCTCTCTAAATTTGATATTTTGCTATTTATTGTTACGATACTAGCAACATGTTCACCTACTAGAATAGCTAAATCTTGATGAGCTTTAGATGTATTATCTATTTTTGTTTTTACTTCCTCAAGCTCACTTTTTAATGCATACTCCTTTAGTACATCATTAACCTCATCAACTGTGGGGTATTCATTCATAATAGTAGCTATTGATTCATTATTGTCGTGGGATATCTTTTCAAGTGAGTCTACCTTGTTGTTAAGTGCATCTATATCACATGTATATGCTATATCCTTAACCTCAAATGACATTCTCCTAACAGCACTATTTTCTTTAATGGCTATACCAGTAACTCTTACTTGCTGTGGGTTGGCTATAACTATTGTCTTGCCATTTAAGGTGCATGTTGGGAAGTAATCACTGCCCTCATATTGACTTATAGTACCACCTGCAATAGTAATAGTTATTATACACTCCTCATAGTCGATGTCATTAAACTCACTAACCTTCATAACCATTAGCCTTGCCTTAATAGTACCATCTGTAATAACATCTTCAGCTTCAAGGTGTACTTCCTTATTAACAATATTACCTACTATATCAATAGTATCATCTCTTACTAAATCATTCTTATCAACATAGTTATTATTTTCTACTTCCTCATTAACCTCATTTATTTTATCAGCTAATAGCCTAAATGCAGGTTTTAATGATTCCCTGAAGTGGTTGCATAAATCAATAGCATCTCGATATGTTGTTATCGTCTTTGAAATGTCTTCAGTTTCATCAGTATATTCAACTACTACCTTTTCTGCATCACACCAATCAATAATAGGTGTTAAATCAGTTGTAGTTGACCTTCCTATTTTTAATGGAGGTAGGTTGCTTCCATCACCTAGATGATACAAAGCTTGTTCACCTTGTGATACACCTTCAATAGCAGAATCCACACCAGCCTTTGTAAATGTGAACCCTGTTCGAAATAATGTAAGACCAACATTAGCTATACTACCTGCAGTTCCTATAACTCCAAATGCTAGTGCTACATTTGATACTATTCTAACCTGGTCTATGTCTTCTTGTAAATGTTTAGTAATCCTTTTAGTCTCTCCCATTTCTGCATTTAACACATTTACTTTCGAGGTTATGTCCTTAACATCATAACTAACTACATCAAAATTATTGGTTAACATATTTAAATCACTCCTCATGGTAGTAATATTATCAGCTGTTATAATCTTTGAACTAGTAATATTATAGTCTGTATATAAGGTAGTAGCTGCATTAGGATTTGGTGTTATTTCATAAAACTGTTGGTCTATTATGTACTTAAATGCATTAGTTGATGAATCCCAATTAATCTCATCAATCGGGTCTGTATAATCCTTCCTCAAATATAATTTTATGTCTCTGGTTTCACCAACATCTAAGCAAAAGCCCCAATCATAGCTAATTGTCTCAATAGTATCAAGAACAGGTATAACATCAACAAATACCTCTCCATTCTTTTGTGCATGGAACCCATCAGGTTTGAATGATAACCTTGTTGCTGTAGAAGACTCACCTACATATATATCTAAATATATCTTTTCAACCAAATCAGTTCTAATTCCTTCAGTACTATCCATCGATATGTATAGAAGAACAGTGCCATAATAACCAGGATGTAATGAGTTTGATAAGCCATCAGTTAGGTGGTTCTCATATGCACATGTCATATTCCATTCACTACCATCTTTAATAGTTCCATCTTTCATTTCTAGTTTAAATTCATTTTTGTAGTTCTTTAATAGTGAATGCATTAAACCATTTCCTTCATTAGTAATTATTGCTTCATGCATGTCTGTTTGTTTGACTGTTATCCAACAACCATAACAACTATTGGCTTTCTTAGTAGGTCGAATATTCCATTTATTAATGACTTTCCCATTAAGATGACCTTTCGCATTATCTCCTGACCAATACCCCTTATTCTCACGACTTTTATCAGTATTCCATTGTAGGTTCCATGTATTGCCAAAACAATGTTCCTTGAAGACAAAGTTTAATTTATCAGGTATTTCATAGTTATCAGGTACTTCATATACCATCTTATAATATTCGTCCTCTCCTATTTTTTCTTCTGTGATGATAGATGGTTTATAAAAGTAGTGAACATCGCTTTTATGGAGTTTTAATGCATTTTCAGCTTCAATGATAGAACATTTTATTGCCTTATCTGTTTTTAATGCCGTCGGTTCATATTCATTCATAATACTTAGTTCTCCATTTAGATATAAAGTATAAGGGTGAAAAGGTAGACTTTTGTCGAATGCTATATAATACCTATCATCTGTTGATGAGTTATCATTGATGGTACAATAATCATTCTCTTTATTGTAGGTAATAACTGGACAAACTATTTTACCATTTCTGGATGTTATATAGAACTCTTTTATGTACCGACCTCTTTCATCATATATTACATTCTTTCTTAATACTATCTTGAAGATAGGCTTATTCGAATTTAAAAAGGCTTGTTTTTGTAAATCGGGTACAAAGATGCCTAATAGGTTGTATGCAACATCATTAATAGTATTAGATAAAGAGTATACATCCTTATTAGTAATAACAAATTCAGGTATACCATTTTCTATAGTAAAATCAGAGTCTACAGGTGAGGTACCTCCACTTGGAATAGAATCACATATTATTTTTCCATTTACTTCTAAATCACCCTTTATAATATATTTACCAAGTACTGGTTTAACTGGGTCTAATGATGGAGTATCTTTCGATATTTGAACACCATAACATTTTAATACATCCTCGAATTTATCAAACCCTTTGACAAAGTCAGGTATTGCTACTGCGGAAGAGTTATCTGTTTTGGCTTCTTTCGTATTTTCGATTGATAACGCCATTGGAGATGGGTCATCTTTTGGTTCCCAAACCCATTGCCTTTTATCTTCATTCCAAACTATTTCTCCAAAAACCTGAACAAAACTATTTCTTGCACGTACAAGAGCATTTACTGCTGGGGTGTTTTGTGTTCGCCATCTATCTATCCATTCCAAATGTTGTGATAAAATAACCCATTCTTCATGTGTCATATCCCATATTAAATTGTCAGGAGCATCTAATAATTCATCATGAATCCAATCATCATCTTGGAAGTCATATCCATGTTCTTGCCATTCCTCATCTACAATATTCCAAGCTACATATTGACCTAATTCTGCATGATATTCTCTATTACGGTATAACATTTCATTTGTTGGCATATGTAGATATGAATTCTCTTCTGGAAAGAACACCCATTCTTCATATCTATCACTATACCTGAGATGTCCTCTATGGTCATTTTCAAAGATTGGTATTAATACATCTACTATTGCTTCACTAGCTCCTTCTCTCCAACCTTCCTCGAAAGGATAATAAATATTTAACATAACCCATTCATCATGAACAACATCCCACATGTAATTTTGAGGTACAGGAGCATTCCTATTTCGTCTCCATCCTGCAGGTCTATCCAAGTTATCATCTCTTTCTCGCCATTCCTCATAGATGATGTCCCAAACATAATTACTATCTTGATTATATAGACCGTTCGAACGGTCGCCAATTGGTCTAAAAACTGGTATTTGTTGTTCTTGGTCTTGTTGTTCCATAGCTTGTTTTGCTATATCAGGTATTGCATCCTCATACATAACAACATCAAGCATAGCATCTTGAAATGACTGTACTTGTTCACCAAGATTCAATCTATTTATATTCTCATCAATATCACCTAAATGTTCTTCAAGATGTCGATTTTGATTTCTTAGGTAGTTCGTCAATTCATCAATCTCATCTTGCGGGATACCTATGCCACCTCCTCCTTCCTCCTCTTCATGATTGCAATCACAGGATTTTATCTGCGATACTTGTCCTATCAAATCATTAATTACAATCATGAGTACTTCGATATTTCGTTGAACGTCATTTAAGTGGTCATTTAAGGTGACTGACATTTGAGTACCATCAATATGAGTAATGGTAATTTTATTATCTGGAGCTTTGGATAGTCGAAATAATTTTAAGGCTTTTGAGATACCTAAACCTAATACACTCGAAAACAGCAAATATTGAAGTATTTGAGGAGTGTGTTTGTAATTTTCTAAGTAGTATCTTGTATATATATCAAGGAATTCACATGGGCTACTTACTTCAATAATTTGGTCTGCCTCAACCAAGTCTGTACACCCTTTGTATCTATATCCTATTCTTTGTACTGACAATTTATCTAGATTCCAATGGTATTGAGATATCCTAGATACGAAATTTTTAAAGTTAGATTCATTAAAAGCCTCATATAAGAATCTCTTTGTTGTCATGTTAGTTCTTTCATTCTTTATGACATTTATCAATAAATCTCCCAGGTTCGAATAACCAAACTCAGCTAAAAATGGGTCAGGCTCTGGTGTTGGAAGTGGTACAGGGTCTTGAAGATATCGAATAACCTTTGTTTGTCCTAGTTGTTCATCTGTTGATATTTGTTCATATCCATCAACAGCACACATCAATTCGGTATACATCTCATGAATAGCCTCACATGTATTAGATTCTTCTTCAATAAATTCATTTAAGGTATTTACGCAAAGTTCATCTTTTATCAACTCCTTATATGACTCTGCTTTTTCAGGTAGTGAGCCTTCTAATAGAGGTGTCTTTTCAGGTCCTTTAAATACATATTTTAAATAATTGGCAAATTTGTGTGTAATAGGTACATTGCCGAAACCATCAAGCTTTCCTCCATTTTCGATATAACCTTTGACTACTCTTTCATCTACTTCAGCCTTGTTATATAAACAACTAAACGTAGGATAATCATCTGGGTCCTCATTTCTTATAATATCAATATTACCTTCATCATTAACACTTATCTCAACATCCTTGTCTTTGAGCTTCTCTGCTTCATTTGATTGCAAAGAATAAAGTTTAATTGACATTTTTTGGATATAATAAAATGTTAGTATCAGTACAAAGTACAAATGCTGATGAATATAATAAGGTATCTATCAATTTGGATATACCTTGGAAGTGTAAATATGTCAAGTATTATGTATCTTCAATTAGTACCTTGAGTAATATTCTGTTAACCAATGGTGATGATTATATTGAAATGTCAAGTGATTCAATACCTATTAAAGCCTATTTTCGAACTCCTAAATTTTCCTATACTATCAAAGAATTACAATCGGTATTAAATTTAATGTCTTGGTTTCAATGGGAGTATAAACAAGAAACAAGAACATTTCAATTAAAAACCACAATGAAGACTACCATTACGTCTTTAACTCATCGAGCTGCATTAGTAACTGGTCTTTATAATACTCCATTGCCTTTAGAGTTGCCTGCTAATACAACCTATATAATAAAAGATATACCAATATTAAATCATACTAAGTTGTATTTAGTATCATTACAAGGTAATGCCATATACTCCAATATAGGTGAACAACAATATACACCATCAGTTATTGGTAGTATAAATACCTTCACCTTAGATAATAAACCACTTATATATGATTTCGAAACTGAAAGTAAACCATTAAAAATAAAAACATATACAGATTCATTAAAATTTTTAGAATTAAGTTTAGTAGATTTCCAATACCAGCCGATATTGTTAAAAAGTCCTTTGTTCATAACTATCAAAATTAAACCATCTACGTAAACCTAAGAGTACGTGCAAATTTAGGTAAGTTGGTTTGTTGAAATGTCTTTGACTTCCTGAATGCATTCGAACCATCCAACAAATCAAATGTCATGCTTTCTCCTTTGTACATCCTTTCAAAAAGTTCTTCAACTGAGATACCCATCCTTTTGCACTTGTTGAGAATAACTTGTTTTGGAATTCCTTTAAGTCTAATATGGTATCCTTCATTTCCTTGTTCATCAACCAAGATATCGAGGTAGCTCTTTTTACCAAGTGCAATGAGTTTTCTTGAGTGTATTTCCCCTTGACTACCTTCGAACTCATCGAAGTCATTATGGAACTGACACATATTTTTACCAATAAGAGGTTGATGATACTTGAACTGGAATAAGTCAGCTATCTTTGGCACGTCATTTTCCATAACGTGACAAGAATCTGTGTCTTGGTAGTAGATAGGTATACCTGCTTGCTCAGCTGTAGCCATAACCCTGTTCATTAAGTGCTTACTCCAAGAGAGAACGCTTGCACCAAATTGAGGTAGGTTGAAATGGTCATTAATTGGTTTCAACTTCTTGACATAGCACTTATCAATATTAACATCTTCAACAACCTCCTTGACAAAGTTGTAGTTCCGCCAGAGATACTTGTATAGTTGGCTTTTTGGTACTGTCTTTGTTTCAGTCTTAGTTGCTTTTAATATTGACTTGCCATATATGGAGTTGAGGAGGAGCTTTATTGTTTGTTCAAGAGGGTTCTTTTGCTTTTTATAACTTGCCCTGAGATTAAAGAGCTTCTCAATGAACTCATTGATTTTCTTGTTAAATCCTTCATCAAAGTAATAGCCACGTATTAACTCATATTCAACATCATAAAATTCGAACAAGTCCATAAGACCTACTTTATCGATATAATAATGGTCAACAAGGAAATTGCCGAATATTTTACTACCTGTTTCATTCCTTGTAAATACTTGTCCAAATTTATATGGCTCTTTTGATTTACATTCGAGTTTCTTGATGTTGACTTCGATAAAGAATGTATCATATTGCATAAGTTGTTCATGGGTAGTACCTTGTGGTATTACTTTAGGTCTTCCTTTTGGTATACCATCCATGACATACATTGCAGATGGATATAAGCTAACTGCATCAAAGTCTTGTATCCTTCCTTCGATGTATTGCTTTTCATTACCTGCTGTCATTGTTCGTCCACCTGAAACACATCGTTGAATGAAGTCTTGACACTTACCTGATAATTCATAACATCCATCAAAACAACCATATTTTTTTGCAAAGCAATATCCAATAGCACTGATAGATATAAAATCATGAACACCATACATATCTGTCTTTGTTTCTTTAAAGACTTCTCCGAGGTCTCTATTAAATTTTTCCATTCCCTTCATCAAAACAATACAATCCTTGAAACAATAGAAGATGGCATATTTAATGATGTCGATTTTGCCATCATTATAACAATTTGCTATTTTTGCATTTTCGATAATCTGCTTGCAGTTTGCATCAAGTTGTTCTTTCGATAACTTGTCTTGGTTTTCATCGATGTATTGCTGTTGGAACTCAGTAGCATCAACAATTCTTCTTTGTATGTTCTCTTGTGTATATAGCTTATATGCCATGACTTCCTTGTGAACATTGAGGTTGAACATTGTAGCAAATTTACTTAATGCTTGTGGTATTATACTGTATGAGTTCCTGAATGTTAATCTTTTTTTGACTTTCCTTGTACCTTCTTCGAATAATGTCATGATGATTTGAAGTACAGTACCACTTCGTTCTGTTATCTGTGTATCCCATCCAGGTGTGTTAATGAAAAAGCATGCATCATACTTGAGGTTGTGAAAATATGTTAATGAACCACTCCATAAATAATTCAAGAGCTTCTGTCCACAATCTTCACCTTGAATAGATATTTTATGTATGTTGGCACCATCTCGAAAGATAGTACAATTGAGATATGGTATATGTGGACTGACTGTAGAGTTTGTTTCGAAGTCGCTATAATAAATCCTTGACCATGTATTTTGTTTCTTCTTGTTATTATCAATGAGTCTTGTACATTGTTCTGCATTATATTCGAGACTTACATAATCTTTCACATGGTCATATTCAGTTGTGTTGATTATATCCATTTCACATGCTTTTATTTCTTCGAATAGATGTAGTTCAAACATCTTTTGGAAAAAGGTTATTGGTTTGATTCCTTCATGATTATAGTCTTTGACAGTCTTTCCATTATCATGCAATCTTTGTATCTTACATCTTTTTTCAAAAGGCATATGTGCAAATGTTTTATCAAGTTCTTCATAGTGTTGAAGGTAGAATAATGTACAAGGTATTTTCCTGTTGAGCATATAATGGTCTTTGAACAATATCAGTTTAACTTCTCTTTTAAAATCAACAGACCATTTTTTCTTTCTGGTGTTGATTCTTGTTTCATACTTGTATTTATCAGGTTGTTCAACAACTCTAATGATGCTAAAATTGCACTTGAACTTTTGAGCAACATCAATTATCTTGTTATTAGGTATGGTTCTTGTTTGAACAAAAAATCGTAGGTCATCTATTTCATCATCAGTGAACACACCTGATTGTATACAAGCATATACAAAACAATTATCTCTGTAGTTCTCTTTCCTTACTTCATGAAAGATTTGATATGCTGATAGGTCTATTGGAGAACGATTGATGTATGGAAAAAAACTACCTTCTGGTGTATTTCGATAGTCTTCATCAATTTCGACTTCATCATCATAGATTTCATGAGTATCCATATCTTGCATCTTGGTTCGAAAATGAACACCATCATTTGTTTTATTCATGTCAATAAATTGTACCTCATATCGAACAGGAATGAACATGTTTGAGATGTATGGATTTGTATCTGATTGGTCTTCACTTAAATCAAGTTCTCCTGTTATATGTCCGAGTGTACTTTCGATGTTGTGCTTATCACTGAGTGTGAAGTACTTGTGAGTTCCATCAAGTGCTATTGCTTTTACAATAGGTCTTCCAGCATGTTTCATTTTATAAATCTGTCTAAGTGTTTCAGTAAACGCATACCTCTTATCTTCATCTTGGTTGATGTCTGTTGCAAAACCAATACCTTGTCCTGCTGGAATCATGAGCTTCCTCATTTCTTCTTTAAACTTGTCGTTCTTTTTATATTGTTTAGCACGTCGATTATATTCACGACGAAACTGTGATTTGGTATCAGCATAGACATCTCCAATAGCATCTAAAAAATCATCTTCAATGTCCTTGTTCATGTTTAACACAAAATAAAAGTGAAACGATAAAAATAAAAACAAAAGAAAAAGTTAAAAAATTAATTGTTTATTGAGGATATCCATTATCATCATCATCTAGATGTGGAAAATTATATTGGAATTCATTTCCTTTCGACTTCATATCAGATTTTTGTTGATATTGGTTCTTTATCATACCTTCATTGAAGGTTTTGATGTTCTTCATCACTTGTTTCGGTGATTGCCTCCTGTCTTTTTTAACGAAGTCGCATGAATTGTCCAACTTCTCTTTCTCTTCTGGTGATAAGTATGGTCGAAGATGATAAATGCAATTGGACAACTTCCATCCATATGTCTTGAACAATGATGTTTGTTCAGCTGTAGAAGTCTGGGGAATGGTGTCAAACATGTATCGAAGATGGTCTAGTTCGTTGTCCATCAATTGAGTTCTTACATACTTCTCTGCAAATGAATCAGTTGTTGGAGGACCAGCTTGTTGAGCATTTTTCAGATCCGCCACGTCCTTCTTGAGGTCGTGAATTTTGTTAATGTACTTCGCCACCTTTTTTGGAGTAAGTTCCAATTTCATCAGCTCGAGTGCGTATTCGTCGCTATTATCAATGTCTTTCCTGAGTTCTTCAGCATTGTGATTGATGTCTTCAATGTGAAATTCTACACCAGTCATTTTCTCCTCCAACTTCGTTAATCGGTCTTTCAAGTTTTCATTTTCTTCTATTAATTGTTCCATTTCTTCTCGAAAGTCGAATGGACGAACATTATCCTCCTTATAATCACTATTGGATTTCATTTCATGAACACTTTTCGGTGGCTTGTATGGTTCTTTGCGAGCTGGTGATGGTTCTTCAACAACATCTTCGATTTTTGTTTCTTCCTTCGGATTGGTACTTGTCTTCTGCGGTTCTGTAAATCCAGATGGTCTGGATATAGGACCAAGTCTTGGAGGTGGTGGTGGTATTTTTGGTAATGTATTTGGTGTAGGAGGAAGGAGTGGATGATATCGAGGTGGTGGAAATACTTTACTCGAAAATGGCACGTACTGCTGCTTCTTCCTTCTTGCATCGTCTTCTTGCTTCAATCTTGCTAATGCTTCTTCTTCTTCTTGTTGCTGCTTCTTCCTTCTTGTTGCTGCTTCTTCTTCTTGTTGCTGCTTCTTCCTTTCTTCTTCTTCTTCTTGTTGCTGCTTCTTCCTTCTTCTTGCTTCTTCTTCTTCTTGCTGCTTCTTCCTTTCTTCTTCTTCTTGTTGCTGCTTCTTCTTCCTTCTTGCTTCATCTTCTTCTTGCTGCTTCTTTAATCTAGCTGCTTCTTCTTGCTGCTTCATGATGTACTGCTTCATTGATTCGAGTTGTTCTGGGGTCATGTTCTTGAACCAATCGTCTGCGGGTGGAGCTGATGGCGGATCTGATGGTGGAGCTTGTTGACCCAATTGCTCGATCGAGTCAAATAGACTAACATCGCTGTCTGAGCTGTAGTTGTATGACATTACAAGTATAAAAATGATTAATTTTCTTGTTGATATCACTAAATTTTAAATTTCGTAGAAAAACTCGAAGGTGGATATTTTTCTTTGAAAAAGTTAAATACACTATAAAAATTCAAAAATTGAATTAAAAAAAAATAAAATATATTGAAATTTTAAAAAAATATATTTATTAATATCACTATTATTTTATTAATGATGAATGAAGAAGAAGATAAAATAGAAGATATTTTACAAAAACAAACACCTCCTAAAGGTTGTGATTCATTCGACTACAAAATAAATATAAACATGTCGAAAAAAATATCTCAACTAAAAGTTGAAGATGATACATCAAATTTAAGAACGATGTGTGAAAATTATGCTCATGCTCTTGAAAATGATGCACATCGACTTCGAGCAAAACAAAAAAAGAGGTACGATGAATGGTTTGACAACCTCGAGAAAGATTGTTATCCTGCAAGAGACATTGTTAACTTGTACAACATGTTCTTTGGTCATGAACTACCTATTACTCGACTTGGTTTCGGGCATCTCGATGGAACAAAGAGACACTTTACACATAAGAAAGTGAAAAGAAACAAGAAGTTCATCACAATGTACTACAAGAAAAATGAATAACTAAAAATTTTTTAACTACTTGTTTTTTTCGAGGTACTTGTTTTTTTTTACGAGGTACTTGTTTTTTTTCGAGGTACTTGTTTTTTTTCGAGGTACTTGTTTTTTTTTTTGAGGTACTTGTTTTTTTTCGAGGTACTTTTTTTTTTTTCGAGGTACTTGTTTTTTTTTTCGAGGTACTTGCTACTTGTTTTTTTTTTTTTTTTCGAGGTACTTGTTTTTTTTTTTACTTGTTTTTTTTTCGAGGTACTTGTTTTTTTTTTTACGAGGTACTTGTTTTTCCTCATAAGCTACCTTTTTCCTCATAAGCTACCTTTTTCCTCATAAGCTACCTTTTTCCTCATAAGCTACCTTTTTCCTCATAAGCTACCTTTTTCCTCATAAGCTACCTTTTTCCTCATAAGCTACCTTTTTCCTCATAAGCTACCTTTTTCCTCATAAGCTACCTTTTTCCTCATAAGCTACCTTTTTCCTCATAAGCTACCTTTTTCCTCATGTGATACCTCTTTATTTTCATATTCTTTTATTTTTTCCTTCATACTTTGTACTTCTTTTTTCTTTCTTTCACGATATGCCTTTTGTTGTTTCTTACGTGCTTCATTTCTTTCTTCAACTGTTGCATATTTTGGTTTCCTTCCTCTTTTTTCGACACTCTGAAGATTCTCTTTGCTTTTCGACTTCTTGAGTTTTTTGATAATGGCTGTTTCTTTGAACTCACCTAAATCTAAATTTTGGCTCATGATTTCATTGGAGATAAAAAATTGAATTATTTTTTCAAAATCACTTCATTTTTTAAAATGTCGTCTACCGCAAAAGACTTCAAAGAATACCAAAAACAGCAAAAGAATGATATAAAAAGTGCTAATGCTGAAATCACCAATGCTGTTAAAGAGGTTGTATTCCTGTTCAACCAAAAAATAACAAACTCTACACCATCTAGTGTCTGCATCAACTATGACCCTTTGATACAAACCAACTTGAACAAGATTGCTGGTGCACTTACTCAAATGAATCTCACTACCTGTGAGGTTTATATCAAAAAGAATCCACAATCTCCAAAACCAAAACCTCTTGGCTTTCAAGTGCCAATAGTGTCTGACTCGCAAGAGACACAAGAAGATGATGAACAAGAAGCTTCATCACCAAAAGATAAGGAGTAAGAGTAAAAAATAACTACTTCTAATTTTTTATACTATACAATATTTTAAACATACATGATAATTATTAACAAGTTCATTATATTCTTTATTATATACTTGTTTCAAATCAATAACTACTTCTCCATTATCTTTAATGATTTTTATAGCATCTATTTTTCTTATTGGACTACTCTTTGCTGCACAACATCCAACATCTTCATTAAGTTGTACTTCAACCTCACTAACATGTAGTATTGCTTTGATGATGTTGCTAAGAGATTCAATAGGTACTATGATGCATTTCTTTGATATAATGTTAGCTAGTAGTGCTTTGTCTTGATTAAGTAGTATTTGTGCATATGCTTCAAGTATAACATTACGTACATCTGGTTCAACTTCAACAGGTTCAGTTTGCACTCCAATGTCTCTTGTAATAACAATGTCTTCCTTGCCATCATCTCTCTTATTAATAATAATGTTGTTGTTGATGTTCGATGTAGATGATGCAGCTGCTGATGGTTCTAAAGATACATTTGCTTGTACACCATTAGTTGTACTTCTCTTCTTAATCATTTAAGTTTGAAAAAAAACTTTTAATAGATATTGTTTTGAGTAATAACATGTTGTGTAGGTCCATATCTAATATCTTGTTTATTATATTCTCTTGCTCTACCTTGCATAGCAGGTGGTTCAGGCTTCTTAAGATATTTTGGTAGTAGAGGTACTGGTTTATCATGTTGACCAATATGTCTATAAAATCCACCATCAGTTATGCTAACAGGAGGTTCATGTAGAGGTTTCGTTATATGTTCTCGAGTATCTGGGAATCTAACAGGCTCATCATGTTCAATAATCTGAGTAGGTGGTCGATTAATAAAAGGATTGAATGTGACTGAATATGTATTAGTATTGCTGAATACACCAAAATGTTGGAATTCTATGTCTTTATTTTTCATGGTAGCTTCATTAAACATCATACCTTCTCTTCCAACAATCTCAGCATGTGGGCTTCTATAATCATTCGACA
The DNA here is from genome assembly GCA_039105265.1 of Tritrichomonas musculus. NCBI lineage: Eukaryota > Parabasalia > Tritrichomonadida > Tritrichomonadidae > Tritrichomonas > Tritrichomonas musculus. The sequence goes on from JAPFFF010000004.1 coordinate 606,916, forward strand.
TTTACAAAAAAATAAAATATCCTTCTTTATGTTTATTCAGGGGTTGTTAAATCATAAGGACCAATACGTACTGATGGTGGCATACCATTTGGTCTAATCAAAATACTAATTGATATATCTGTTAATAAGCATAATAATGGAGGCGTATCAACTTCCTTTCTAAATGGATTATCTGCCTTTTGACTACATATCAGTTCGAAGTTAATAGGTGCAAGACTTGAAAGACCTTGTTGATATGTTCCATCCGTTTCAGTTGGAAGACCTATGAAGAATGAGGACCTATCATTTGGATAATAACCTGTTGTATTTTCATTATATTGATACTCATTAGCTAGACTTGCTATAACCTCTTTGTTAAATCCATTTTGCTCTCCATTCATGTTCATTGCATTCTGGCAATATTCGAGGAACTCTGGATACTTACCATTAGTACCAAATGCTTTAGCAGGAATATTGTTGTAATTACCACAATTCATATGAAATGCTTCAAACATAGGATTCTTGAAGTATGTCTTATGCGTATGCTTGAGTGGGAATAAGCAAAACATACTATCTACAAAATTAGGTGTAATAGTAATAGTTGCTTTATCTTGTTCATTATTAAGAGGTCTTGTACAAGTGTAAAATGACATAATCTGTGTTGGGAATGTAAGTGGATGTTGTGGGTTAGCATATCTTTGAACAAGTGCTGTATATACAGATTCATGAATACCAAAACAAGGTATAATACTCGCGCATTCTTCAATGGAATAATCAACAACACTCCAAGTTCTCCAATCACTGTAAATTGTTCGGTCAACTCTTGCCTTAGTATTGTTAGCTCCTGCGACTTCATATGCTCCTCCATGATTTTCACCAACAGGTGGAAGATTCTTGGGGTGATTAATCTTATCCATTGCTATTTTTTCGGTACTTGTCCACATCCATATTGGTTCTCCAATAGGTCGAAATTCATTGGTAATTTCATCAACATTGAAGTCTTTCATTATATGTGGATTAGCAACCAAGCTCTTTTCAAAACCAACTGGACAATATACCATACCAGCTGTTGAAAAGTATAGACGTAATTCGATTTTACCTGCAAATGCTGGCAAGTACTTGATATTAGATAATGGTAGGAATCGTCGCAAATCAATCTTTAATCTAATTGTTTCAGTGACGGAAGTCACATCTTTGTTAAGATTTGCAACAAAACCACATCTCCTTCCATGAGTATCATTCCAAATATCCTTATGTCTTGCTTTACTATATATATCAGCTCTTTTAGTAACTTCATTTGCACAACATGCAGTTAAAAAGGATTCTTCACATCCAAAGTTCTGGGTATAAAGCGTCATACCATTAGCTACAATTTCATACTTCTCAACAGCATCTCGAGCATCCTTAAAACCAAACCATACCTTACCAAAATTATAACCACTGACATTTTCTAAATCACTTAGAATTGGCTTGTCTATTTTTATCATCACTTTCATATCTGCTCGAATAAAGCCATTATATATATCTGCTGTATTATGAGTATTAGGAGAGATAATACATGTTGTATATGAACCACTCTTAATTGGTGGTGATGGTGAATACGAAGTTTGTGGATTTAATGAGTATGCTTTATTTGTATCACTAAGTGAAATGCAATTATCGACAACATCAAAATAGGATGCAATTTGGGTACAAACCTCAGCTGAGGTTCTCATATATTGTTCCTTGTTGAGCATTTTTTAGATGAAAAAAATTTACATCATATCTTCAAAGATGCGATTTCTCCTACCCATTATTCGTTGAGGAGGTATATATTGTTGTGGTGGTTCTTCATATTGTTGTGGTGGTTCTTCAGGAACATATTGTTGTCTTGGTTGACTCATTCTTTTATCAACAACCTCTTTTATCATTCGTCTCTGTTCTTTCTTTTCTCGACTTATCTTCATTTCTTCACCTAGTGATTTTAATTGTTTGAGTATTTCTTCATTCACAGTAGGGTCATATGTTTGTTGAGGTTTTCGTGGTTTTGGAGGTTTTCGTGCAGCTTTCGAACTTAATGACTTTCTGGGAGTTTCTTCAAAATCATCACTATTTGAGTTTTCTTGAGTTTCTTCGATATTTTCACTTTCTGAGTTTTCTTGAGAATCTTGACGAATTGGAGTTTTTCGGGGTTTTACTATATACTTGTCTTTCTTCTTTGTTGGCAAAACTTCCCAATCTGGGTCATCCCTTCCATTCAACCATTTATGAATAACCGCAAGTCTCTTAGAACCTGTTAGATGTTTTGACATTTAAAAATAAACAAAAAAAGTCCATAAATTGAGTTTTATTGAGTTTTCATCAGATGTAAGTTCTCGCATGATTGTTTGTAGTAAATTCACTCTCTTTTAATGAATTAGATGAAAATGTTGGCTTTTCAAGAGGTGCACCAACTGAATCGCCTTTTGCAGATTTATTAATTGATGACAAGGCAGTTTTCACATTTCCTTCTGGGACATATTTTAATGCTGTGTCAGCTATGTTTGCTAATCTATTTCTTGTTTTATCGCTCAAGAAGCTTTCACCAAGACCTCTCGCAACTGAACCAATAACACCAGCATGCTTGGTTAATCCACCTGCTGAAGCATCCAATAATTTACTTGCAAGACCTCCAGTAAAACTATCTGCAGCTCCCATTAATAATTTACCACCTAAACCTACTCCTCCTTTTATTATCGTTTGCCATGGAGAAAATTCTTTTTGTTTAGCATAATTTGGCTTCCAATAATCTTCTTCTGAATGACGTTGAATTCCCATTTAAAAAATAATAAAAAATTATTCAAAATAGTACTTATTAGCAGAAATATTCATTACGAACTTCTCATGTGGTTCTTTATGTTGTAGGTACTCAGCTACTGTCTGTTTAGTATTTAATGAGTTATTTGTTTGTTGCAACAAGCTCGTAAAATCTTCCTCACTATATCCTGTATAACATATGATATCTGTTGCTAACCTTTTAGCATTCATATGAACAAATCGAATTGTTTGTATTGCCATGATACATGTTAAATTATAGTGTCTTGTTTTGGTTAACAACTTGATAAATTCACTATTACCATTCTTTAATAAATCACTACCTGCACAATCATCTAGTATCAATAATGTATTATATGGATATGATGATGTTTCATACTTGACGAGCTTATTTGCTATATATATTATTTTATCATTGAGCTCATTTAAATGATGCTTCTCAATGAGCCTCCTCATTTCGTCATTGGTCTCTTTCATTCGAGATAGTACATATTTGACAATGGCATAATACTTTATCTTTCTTCGAAGATGTCGTTTTAGATAACTCATTAATTCTCTTTCCTTTACATAATCGATTCTTGATTGTATCTGTTTATTAAGTGTTTCAGCTGTTTTATCCATTTTACCAGAGCTTGAGCAAAATATTATCTTTTGGTAGTATGGATGTTTAAACAACCTCTCTGTTATCATAATATGTCTCCATATCCAAAAACTTTTACCAGCACCTGGTTTACCAATTAAAAAATATATACCGTTTGTGCTAAAAGGATAATCAGGTGATAATGGTTTAATTAATGCTCCATCTATTTCTTTCATGTTCTTCCGTAAGGTTTCTTTAATCAATGTTTCTACTTTATTTATTAGTTCTGCACTTGGGGGTTCATCCATTTACAAATTTTTAAATGTATTTCATAATTTTATCTGGTATTGGTTCTCCTTTCTTCTTTTGTTCCAACCAATATTGTCTTTCTGCTGTACCAAGTACTAATGGATTACCTCTCCTTACATCTCTAATAGTTTGTCTAGCAAAGGCATCATCACCTTCGACTCCTTCCCATTTTAAATCATACTTACCAGTATCTTCATCAAAGTTATATATTTTTTCAATAATACCTTCTTTACCTTCATTTAGTCTTTCAGCTACTTTAATCCTTTTGTCTCTTGTCCTTAACAACCTATATCCAGGGAATGAACTTGTTGAACCATCTTTGGACTTGACCACAAACTGGTTACCTTTTTGTGAGTCAACTATATAAGACTCATTAGACAAATTACTTCTTCTTTTACCAAATGGTTCTTTTTCGAGTACTAACCTGACCTTCTCACCTGGATTAAAATGATATGGGTTAATGCGTGCATTCTTTTGGATGTACTTTATTTCATCCTCTGGAGTAATATCATTAGGTGCTTTATTATCTAAAGACCTATGAGGAGAGTTATTATATATGTTTACCAAATCATGCATCTCCTTTGGTTGAATAAACCTATTTTCACCAATAGCATCTCTTATAGTTCTCATAAATCTATTAATAATGCCAAGTACATTATGGTTATTCTCAGTTGTTGTTCGGTATTTTATGTTCTTCTCTCTCATGAAGTCTAATACAGTTGATGATAAATATGCAGCATCCTCATCACTTGTTATTGAATATACATGAGGTACATCATTAACAAATTTATGAAGCGCTGCCAATACTTCCCTTGCTCCTTTACCATTCATAGGATATGCATATGCTTTTCGAGTGTTGATATTGATGAACATTAGATAATTCAACCCACCTGCCTCTTTATTGTTAATGAAGGTATCCATTTGATAACCATCAGGGTGTTTCGATACGATAGGTATATATTGTGCTTTTGGTACTCTCTTATCATGTACTACTCTTTCATCAAAGTATTTCTTTGCTTCCTCTTCATTCAGATTCTCTTGTTTTGCCATGCTAAGGTATTTGTCCAAGGTCCTCCATTTAGCTTTGTTGTATAATTTTTCATATGGGCTTGGTTCTTCTTTACTCATTTATTTTTAAATAAACATCTTATCATATTGAAGGAATTGCATTTCGATAACAAATGAATCATTTGGAGGTAGTTTGGTTGGACAATAATAATGAACATCACTATAGAAGTCTATCCAAAACCTTTGGTCCATTGAGTTTAACTTGAAGTATTTAATAGGACTATATTCAACATCGCTATTTCCTATATAATTATGTAATGCTTGTTCACCTATCGATGAATATATTTTGCATGATTGTCTGTCCCATATATTATCGAATATTAATTCCTTACTCCATGTTTGATATTTTTCTGGTTTATTTTGAAATATGCCATTACCTATATTAAACACATCTGCAAAATCATCATTCCAGGATTTAAGTTTGAAAAAGTTCATATATGGTGCGGTATACTCCCAATCTTGTTCATTCTTACTGTTAGTATAGTAGTATTTATGATTCTCTGCTTTATTTCTTTCTGTATAAATAATTTCATGAAAACCATTTTTATCATAATATCCATCTGTTTGTATATCTCTATCCTGTATATTGTCATCATTTTGAACAAATTTGTCTAATGAAGAAGTTTTAATGTATGACTTGAATGCATGATTAACTGCATCAAAAAATCCACGTAAATCTCCATCGATTGACACCCAATCAATGACTTTGAAGAATCCATATTCATGATTAGTACCAGTTATATAGTCTTCTTTTAGTGTTCCATCATCCCATGTTCCACCACAGACAAACTCATATGTTTTCTTATGTATCTTATATATTTCAATCTCTACTTCCATTTTGCGTCGTCTCTTAATGATATGTGCTGAACGAACGCCAACAATAGATTCCCCTTTGTTTGCAGTTGACCATTCTGGTGGGAAATTAAACCAATACCTATTAAACTTAGCTTTATCATGTTGAGCATCCTCAAGGAAGTAGGCTGTTTCGATTGGAAGAGGTGTATTACCATCATTAACTATATTATCTCGATTAGGATAAAGAGTTTTAACACTTGGTGGTAATTCCATTTCGAGTTGAATAAAAAGTCTTTATTGATATACGACACCTGTTTCTAATTCATTGTTTTGAAGTTCTCGAAGTATTCTCTTTCTAATATCTGGCATATTGCGTTGTTTAAACTTACCATTTCCTTCATGCAAAAAGGTACGACAAGATTCCATTAGAAACACTCCACAATCCTTGTTATTCCTTTGACTAGGTACATCATAATATTTTGCTTTTAACTTACCTGTTCCTGAAATATTGATCCACTTATTAAGTGTCTTTACCTCTGGTGCCATTGACTTATTCTCAGAGTCATAGCATTCGATTATTTTCTTTGAATATCGAACAATACATAAAACCCAATGTTCTCCATCTGAACAAATGGGGACAAATACTTTATCGAAATGTGAAAATGACTGTTTACCTGAGATAGGACTTTTCATCAGTTCATGTATTTTTTCCATATCATTAGTCTCATATGCTCTAGAAAGGAGGGTATAAAATGCAGTAGGTAAAACCAATATTTTCTTTTTATCAAACTCTGCCTCATTTTGACCAGGTTGTTTATTCAATCTCTTTCCTTTGTTATATAGAAGTTTCAAGTAGTCATCAATAACATCTTCTTCTATATTTTCATCATTGACTAAACTCCTCCAATCATGAATTTTATGACGTCTTTGGTCTACTGTATACTCTCCTGTCTTCTGTGGTGTCATACGGGGTTCTCTTGGAGGAGGACTAGTACCTCGAGAGGTATGCGATGATGGAAACTGTGGAGGTGGTGATGAAGGAGGAGGAGGTGGTGGAGGTGGAGGTGAAGGTGAACGAGGTCGTTTTGATTTTGTCTTAGGTTGTTTTGATTTTTTCTTAGGTCTATCATCCTCGTCTAAATTTGTACTACTTTGAAGTAAAAGTTGAATTCTGTTTTGATTTTGGTCCCTTGTTGGTGGCTCAACATTTGTGGGTCGGTTCCTACCGATTTTCCTAAGGTTAAGATGATAATCATTTCGATTTAAAGTTGGAGGTCTGGGTAATGGAGCCAATTCTGGTATATCATCTGTTTGAATACCTCTAGTTTTATATTCTTTCTTATCACTTTTCAATGTTCTTTCTTTCATCTGCTCTCTCAGTTCTCTAGCTGCTTGTTTTTCCTCCTCAGTCTTCATTCGAGATATCCTTATGTTGATAATATCATAATGTAATTTTATCTCTGTTAATATACCTGTTGTTGATTCCTGGAGAGTATATTGATATGGCTTTAATACTGTTATGTAATGTCCATGTTCATCTTTATCATCTTGATTTTTCTTAATTGCAAAAACACAACCTGTAAATTTTGCTTTTGGTCTCTCTCTCTTGAGTCTATTAGCAAATTCAAGTACGTCTTTAAAAGCTATACTAGTATTTAAATATGTCTCATATAATTTTTGTAGATTTATTTGATTATTAGAGAACTTCCATATAGTTTGACCCAAACCTCTTGTTAATCTTGCAACATCTCTATCAACTAGTTTAGGTCGAAATTTAAAAGTACATTGTAGTAGTTGTATTTTATTGTTAGGTTTAGTTTGTGTGCCTTTATCACTTGTCATTTTTATCATTATAAAATGTCTCAATCAGACCGTATGTATATCCTCGTTAGAATTCTATCGAACATCCATGAATATAGTGTAGAGAGTGATGAAACTAGAAGAAAAAAATTGATGAAGACTATAAAAGAATTATCAGCTCAGTATTTCAAACCTGAACATCTTCAAATAATGAGGATAGATAATGATGTTGATTTTTTAGGTCGAATTGAACACTTTGCTTTGGAGTTCTTAGAACTATATATAGTTAATCTGCCCTCGCATTTATAATTTTGGGCATATCCCTGTTATAGTTACTATCAGTTGGGGTTATCCATCTTAAGTTGCTTAGATGGTAATCAGCCCTATTCCTATTGATATGGTCTACCTCTATTTTATGTTGTGGGTCATCATTAGGTATGAACTGTCTTGCTATAAGTACATGTTTCAAGTAGTAGTCGCCATTTAGACATACACGTATATACCCCTTAATATGTTTTGCATCTTTGCATATAAAATGATTACTCTTACGTCTTATAGTAAAGGGGTACCTATTCAGTATTTCATAGTCGTTAGTAAAGCCTTTGAGTGGCACAAATGACATTTTCTCACTTTTTGAATGATTTAAATATTTTCATTTCATTTTTATTTTTGTATGAGCAAGTGGGGGACAATCATTGTTGAAGGAATTGATGATAAAGGACCTCTTTATTATCCTCTCGATGACAAAGAAAAAAACGTTATCAAGTTTCCAAAGAAAAAAAAGCGAGTAAACTTGTATAAAAACTATTATGAACATCAAGAGAAAGAAGAAGAAGAGAAAGAAGAACTTCTAGATGTAGGTGTTCAAACTGAAAAAACTGAACTACCTCATATAGACGAACTACTTAGTAAAATTTAACTTCTTTTATTTTATTGTTATTTTTTTATTTTTGTCTTAAATGAATAGCGCTCTTAACGGACTGAATAATGACGCAGAAGCTCTATATGCAAGATTTAAAGTTATTAAAGACAAGATATTTGGAAAATGTATGAATGAAGATGATGATAAAATAGCTAGTCAATTCGATATAATGATAAATATAATCAAGTCATACAAAGAACTCTTTGAAGACATTGAAAAAGCTAAGTTATTATTGAAGTCAATTGGTGCACGTATCTCTATAGCTGAACATCAAAATAGACTATGAGGGACCCGAGGTAGTTGTTTAGGTCCCTAGTAGTACTTCAAGAAAAAACAAGCAGTGGGGACCCGAGGTAGTTGTTTAGGTCCCTAGTAGTACTTCAAGAAAAAAAACAAGTAGTGGGGACCCGAGGTAGTTGTTTAGGTCCCTAGTAGTAGTGGGGACCCGAGGTAGTTGTTTAGGTCCCTAGTAGTAGTGGGGACCCGAGGTAGTTGTTTAGGTCCCTAGTAGTACTTCAAGAAACAACAAGTAGTGGGGACCCGAGGTAGTTGTTTAGGTCCCTAGTAGTACTTCAAGAAAAAAACAAGTAGTGGGGACCCGAGGTAGTTGTTTAGGTCCCTAGTAGTACTTCAAGAAAAAAACAAGTTGAAGAAAAATTTTTTTATTTTTTTTTCATTTTTTTATTTTTATTTTTATCATTTTTATTTTTTTATTTTTATCACGAGTTCGTGTTGACGTGTGGGCTTAAGCGTAGCGTGGCCCCAACGGAAACCGACTCGTATATACTACTAGGTTGTTCAATTCATAATGAGCCCCAAAGAAACCTGCGAGATCATGCTCATCATGATTTTGTTAAGAGAAGATTCAACATACAAATCGCGGCGCACTTGTTTAAAAAAAATTTAAGGTAATATTACTAGCATTTAAAATGAGTACCGTAATAATTGAAGTTATGCTCCATTTTCAGTCACCAAGACCTAGTTTAACTTCTGGCATTATATTGAGTTCTGTGCAAAAATTCATAATTGTCTTTGATAATCTCATTATTTTCATTATTCATAATTTGAATTCGTCATCAATAGCACATTCTAAGTGTTGAAGCTACTTGATTGGTTGCAAATAAATAATTTTTGAAGAAAAATATTTTATCTTTTCAATTGCTTTATCAGGTAGACTCTAAAAAGAATAGGAGTATAATATGTCCGAGATGACCTCCAAATAAAGTGCATTCACTAAACGGTTCCCCACATGTGATCCACAAGGATATCTAGTCAATGAATTTCATCATTGAAACTACAAATGATTTTTCATAAATCTCAAAAATGGGTCGAACAGCATAGAGTATAAGAATACACAAACACTGAAACTAACACCAGAGAACTACTATTTTGATTAGGCATAAATTTGATTTCAATATTTGTTTTTTAATATTGTTTCACACTAACATCATTTTCGGAAGACAATATAAGAGCCTTATTCATGATGTTTAACATTAACTTACTAAAAAATCTACTTGCAACTTATCAAATAAGTTGTTAAAAGATTTATTTGATTACTCATTATCTAGTTAGATACTTTATGTTTTAACGAATTGATATCATCGTTTAATAATTCCCGCATATCTAATACATTAGAGCCTAACCTACCTGATTTAAATTTATTAAGATGATGTTTGTATTTCCTTCTTATAATCAAAAATGTATTTTCCGCAGCAACAAACATTAAAAGATGACAATATAATAAACTATTATGATAGACCTCTGTTGGATATGTAAAGAGAGGGTACAAGAATTAATTCTGCAAAAATAATCAAAAAAAGAGATATAAAAGGAAGTATCAATCATGAATCACCACAGATAACAACTAAAATGCTCAATTTTCACATTTATTCGTTAAATCATTCAGTAGTGCCAATCAATCGTAAAAACTAAAAGAGTGAACATTAAATTGACGGCCAAATACTAAATTTCTATGGAAAATTGAACTAACCATACAATTTTAGCAGTTATTATATTGATTTTCATTAAATATTGGATATTTGTAGCATGAAAAAGGCATTTCATACGTATGAAAAATATAATCTGTTTTATTTTTTTAATATTTTACTTGATCACCTATTTTAAGTGATTTTTTTAATAACAAGAAATATTGTAATCCACAATATCAATAATAGATAATAAAATAAAATCAAATCAAATCAAATTAAAAAAAAAAAAAAAAAAAAAAAAAAAAAAAAAAAAAAAAAAAAAAAAAGGGAGATATTTTTTGCCCCCAATCTCTTTTGCCCCCAACGGTTAAGGTCAATATTGACCCTGTATCGTACTTCAGAAAAAATCGGCTAGAACTTTTTTGCACTTTTGCGAAAAAAACCATGAGTAGCTACTCACGCTTTTTTTACGATAATTTCTAAAAAATTATTTTTATTAAAAAGCAGCTCTAGATGAAATTTCTTCCATCCCGAGTAAGTTATTCGTAATTAACATCTCATTGTAGTAATTATTAAACAATTTTTTTCTTTTTTTGGTAAAAAAAATATTAATCAATAATATTATAGATATCTCTTTATAAAAAAATATATAAGATTTTCTTCACATATTCGGGCCTATGATGTTATAAATAACAATAAATGTTTACTAATCTTTTCAAAAATATATAATTAGCATTATTTGTAAAAAATAAAAATTTAACGAAAAAAGCGTGAGTAGCTACTCATGGTTTTTTTCGAAAAAGTGCAAAAAAGTTCTCGCCGATTTTTTCTGAAGTACGATACAGGGTCAATATTGACCTTAACCGTTGGGGTCAAAAGAGATTGGGGGCAAAAAATATCTCCCAAAAAAAAAAAAAAATTGAATAGTTTTTTTGAACCAAATATCCTTTCAAAAAGTTTCATGTGCTACAGCACTGTGCTATAAATTTGGACCCTTATTATTATTATTTTTTTTTTTTAATCATAATTCAAAAAGTTAAAAATTAACGTTTTTTATTTTCATGTCTGAGAAACTTCGTTCAAGTCTTTTGAAATATAATGTTCCTGTTCTTTCAACAGGTGAGAAGCATACAAAGAAACAGCGAAATGCGCTCAATAATCTTTTGAATAGTGGTGGAAAAACGAAATCATTACTTAATAGTGACGGTCAGCAAGAGCAGATGCTCACTCGAGACGTACTAAATGTCATACTTCCTCCTCGACAATTCAATGATAATGGACAAGATGTCATTCAATTTGTTAGCACAAATCCAGCTACAAAGACTGATGTTATTAAACTTCAAGCTCAACTTGATAAAGAATTACAAGAAAATAAAGTTCGTGAAATTGGAATAGATTCCGTTCGTTCTGAAATATATGCTCAATGCTTTGATGAAATCATTCGTCAAGTGACAATTGATTGCAGTGCTAGGGGATTATTGCTAGTTAGGATTAGAGATGAGATGAAAACCACAATATCAAAATTTCAAACCCTATATGAATCAGCAATTACTTGGGGTATGAGAAAAGCTTTCGAGAAAGAACAAAATAAAGACATGTTAAATGCCGAAAATGAAAGCTTGAAAGAGCAAGTAAAGGCTCTTAAAGAGAAAAATTTAGAGCTTGAGCGGAAAATTGAAGATATGCAAAAGAGAGAACAAGATTATCGCGCACAAAAAGAAAAAGAGCATGCTAATGAAACTGCTTTCTTAAAGAGGCAAGCTGCACAACTCAAAACACAACTTGAACAAACTTTAAAATAATTGATCTTCTAAAATTATATAAAAGTGTTTTAATCTTCATCCCTTTAAAAAGAATTTTTTATTTAATATTTTATATATTAACACCAAAAATAATAAAATATAATTTGAATCATTTAATCAGATAGGTGGAGTAACTCCACTGGAGTTTACGTGAAAAAATGATAAAAAAGAATATTATTATGGTAAATATTTAAATTAATAAATAAAAATAAAAATAAAAATATATAAGTAAAGGCATACAGAATAAAATATACTCACTTAAAAGCTTTTTTCATCGATTTGATCTGATGCTTAAAAATATTTCGGCATTTGAAAAGCTGCTTTTTAAGTGATTTATTTTTGTTTTCTGCGGATTTAGATTGGTTAACAAGCTGTTCAACTTTTTGACGGAGTTCAAGATTTTCGCGGGCGAGTTTGTTTGATTCTGGTAATGGAGGCGCTTCTTCATCTGAAGATGACCCAATTTCGACTTCAGGGTAAAGATTTGGAGATAAAATATTTGTTTGGTCAGCGTTCATTGGTGGGTTAGACATGCTCTCGCTATTTAGAGAAGGGCATGGCGCATCGGCAATAGGGTGGTTCTCATATGATTCGACTTCCCATTCATCAAAAGGGATATTATCCCATTCATCCATATCCATTTTTATAAATAAAATTTTTTAAGAAAAAGTTAAATCTATGATGTCAATCGAAGTACAACAAAATTTTCTAACAAATCTTGTAATATATATATATTTCTCAGCACATTTAATTGATCACATTTTTAATAACAAAAAAGATAATTGAAAGAAAATGTAACGAATAAAATTTGCGGGTCCATCGTTTTTTTTTAATTATTATTGCTCTTAAAATATTGAATGAATATTTATTTGGTTGAATTTTTATTCAATTTTTTATTAGTCTTACATTTATTATAAATTCACATATTTTCTACTCACTTCTATTTTCCTTATTTTTTTTATAATATTTAATTTATTCTTATATTAATAAATGCACTATTTAAACCGATATTATTAAACCAAAAAATATTATTTTTGATAATAACCAAACTTAATATAAAATGAATGATATACATATGTATATATTTAAATAATGATTTTAAAAGGGATAAACTATTTAAAATGCGTTTTAGTGCCAAATTTTATAATTTTTTGAATAAAATGAATTCAATTCAGCAAATTTGCATGCTCTAGTAATTTTTCTGTATATGATAATATGTATATAAGTTAAAATTAATTATTATTACTGATAAATGCTATTTATCAAAAGATTCATAATTTTATATATATATAAAGCATTATAATAGGTTAATTGAACGTTTGCAAGTTTTAATATATTCATTTTTAGAAATATATAAGCACAATTGATATTTAGTTTTTCTATTAAAAGCTAATTATTTTTATTATCCAATATTGTTAAATGCGTTGAATTAATGAGACTAACTATTTTATATAATAGTCTCATTATATGAGTTTAGCTTTTGTAGTATAAAGCTTGATTTATAAGCATTATCATAAAAAACCATTTGAAAAACTTTTTTTTTCAACTTCACAAATATTTGATAAGATTATTTTTTTCTATTTAATAAACAATTGAAATTTATGGGAAAATAAAAAAAAAAATATATAGAAAAGTTGTTCATGATTTAAGGGGGTTTTATCAGTTTTTGTTTTTTGAATATCTTAACAAATACCCAAATTTTAAAATTAAAAATAAAAATACATAATTATACAACGGCATAATAAATAAAAAATTGTATAATAAATAATCAAACTAAAGAATTCTTGAAGCATTTTTAACCTTTCTATTCAAATTTCGATATGAAATTGTTCCAAAAAATCAAAGAAGAAGAAGAAAAAAAACGAAATTTATGTTCAATAAATACAATATGAAATGAGAAATTAGTCAACTCATCATAAATAATTAATAAAGAGAAATAATTTAAAATATTATTTTATTGAACAAGTAATGAAAAATTCTTTTCTCTTTTTTCAGCATGGTATATAGTTTTATTAAACATTATACAAATGCAATGGTTTCAACTTGCGCATAGATTGAAATAATATTTTCATTACCCCAAAATATTTTGAGTGAAAAATATGGAAAAAAACTAGCAAATAATCTATTAACTTTGACAAAAAACTTAGACTTTGTCGGAGCCTGATTTTTGATTTAGGTCTTTAAAAAAAAATATAAAATTTTTATTTTTCCATTTTGAATTAAAATGCAAATTTGGTCCCCTAGATCACGAGATCGATTAGATTGAAACGCTATTTGCTAAAAAAAGATTTTTTGAAAACTTGTATTTGAAGAGTTATAAACGCCTGAAAAGATGTGTATATTAACGAAAATAACGTATTTTTGATTTTTCAATATTTTGAAAATATCCACCAAATTATTTATTTTTTTACATTGTTCTCTTATAAATATTTATTAATATCGCAATTAGGCTCTAAGATTTTAATTTTAAAGGGAGATTTTGAACTTTTTTAATATTATTATAATTAGAATATCTTTCCTATCTAACATTATTTGAGAAAGAATTAATAAATATAATACCTTATTCTGTATCATATAATGATATTAGCATGCTTCTGAGGTATATATTTAAAAATGAACTAAAATTTAAGGGCGTACGTCCCAAAAATGTTGTAAACTTGTTAATATTGAATAAACTCATAGAATACATCTTTCAATACTTCCAAATTATGAAAAAGTTTAGGTCAAAAATGATGATATTTGTCCTAAACGATCAGAAAACTATTATTTTTTTAGACCGATAAAATTTTACAAAAAATAATTTTGAATAAAAATGTTAAAATATTTCATAAAAATATTTTTTTAATATATCATCATTCTATAAATAATAGACATTTTATTTTCTCCAAAATATAATTTATTCTTCAACTTTTTTTACTCCAAAAAGAATTAAAATATTTGAGAAATCTCATTGAATTCTGATCATTGAATTGGACGTACGCCTTTAAGGAATTAAAAAAAAAAAATTAGTTTTTTGTTAAATTTTTATTATTTTAGAGGATTCTGGTTAATTTTATTTCTTACAAATTTAGTATATTATTTTTATTCGTGTATGAAATAAAATGAACTGATAATTGCAACAAACTACTCGATAGGTGCATCTAAGAATTTCTTTTAAATATGGGCCTCGATAATTTCATTAATCCATTGATATTAGCTGCAATATCAATTTACAATATTTTATATTAAACATAATATATATATTAGATATAAATAAATGAATATACATGTTTACAGTCAATAAATATTTTTATAAAAATTGTCATAAAATGTAAACACTTTTTAAAAGGTTGTTTCAAATATTTCAATATCTCATAAACTAAGTTTTTTAATTTGTCCCTTCTTATCGTCCTCTCAAATTTGAATAAAGCTAAATATTTTTTTTTAAGTTATTAGGGCATGAATACCTTCATTCATTTCAGGTCGAGGCTCCCGCTATTACCTTAACCAATTGGGCTTAGCCCTCAAAGGCTCCCAAAGCTATTTAAAAGGTATTTTTCCTGAATAAAAAACTTTTTTATATTCTTTTTTTTTTATTTTCATCTTCTCAAAATTGAAAGATATGGTATTTTAAAAAAAATAATTTGTCCCTACTTATCGTCCTACTTTCTGAAGACTCATAGAAAATTTGAATTAAAAACTCTCAATTTTTTTGTGAATAAGGTAATAATTAAAAAACTTAGTTTAAATATTAAGATATATATATAGATGTACCAGTACCATTGAATTTTTTTTCATTTTTTATGAATAATCAATTTAAAAAGTGAAAAATTGAATGAAAATTGCTACAGCAAAATTGGCCCTACCATTTGGAAATTTGATTTAGCCATATTCTATAAAAAGATGTATATTATGTGAATATCAAGTTTATTTAAAGAGCTTGGCTTAGCATCTTTCGAAATAGAAAAAGTATTCAAATTTTCTATAAGTAATCACAAAAAAAAAAAAATTTCAGAGATATTATTTTTTTTATATTAGTAACTTTTTGAATATATGGAAATTATATTTTCAATGTAATAATATAATCAATACAAATATTAAATTGATTATTTTCTCAAATATTAAAATATGATTATATATTTATAAAAAAGTAATTATTATAAATGTATCCATTTATTTTTAAATAAATATTATATTATTAATAAATAAAAAATATAATTCAAGAAACTCTTTTGTAACCCGAAATAACTTAGTCCAGGTACATCTATATATATTCAAAAATATTGAGATATGAATTCAAAATACATTCTGAATTTTTTTTTCAATGATCCATTTTCTATAGATACTGAATAAATGAATAAATCTAAAAATAAAATATAACAAAATTGAAATAATTATATTATGCTTTGAGTTAATAAAAATATAAAAAATAAAATATAAATTTTTAAAATACCAAAGAACGAAATTCCATTTTTTTATTGATTGAAACCAAGAAGAATTATAGTTTTGTTTATCAACGAGATATACATTCATGTATTTAGAGTAATTTTAATGAATATGAGTTCTAGCATCAATTTTTATGTCAAAATAAAAATCAAACCTTGGTCATGCTGATGATAGTAATAATGTATTATTTTATGCTCACAAGAGTAAACTAGCATGCTAACATGAAGAAAAACATAAATATCACCTTTGCAGTATAAATATAATTTTAATAATTAAAACAAATGCAAATATTAAAAGTTAAAGAAATAATAAATAATATAACAAATTTAACATAATAATATAAATATATAAAATATATCGAAAAAACAATATAATAAAAAGATATGAAAAAAAAAATATTTTTATTAAATTGAATATTTATTGTAATTATTTTTTACAAAAAAAGTTTTTTGTTTACAGATGCATTTATCGATTAAAATCAGACAATATTATATTCAATATTTATTAATACATTAATTACAATATATATTTAAAAAATAAAGCAATTTTATATTTTTGCCATTACTATACACATCTGAAAAGGAGCTTTTTTGGTGGTGAGGTGGGAAAACGAAAAAAAATTAAAATAAAACTCAGAAATCCCCACAATTTTTGATAGAACGATCATTTTTTTGAGAGGCATCATACTGCCTTAAAAAAAAAAAAAAAATTACTTTTTATGAAATCATTTTTTTCTTTATAAAATAAAAATGGAAGAAAAAAATCAGAGAACCTCAACAACAACAATTAATTCATAGCAAAGATCCTGAGAGATAAAATCTGAAGTTCAATCATCTTTTCTTGGTTTTCGTTTGCAAAAAATGATATATCTGATTTTAAATATCGTTTTATAATGATATTGGTTTACGCAATAATAAATCCAATAGCATTAACAATATCAAAAAAAAAAAAAATCAGAATTTTTAGGAATTTTTTCAACATTTGAACTATGCTTCATAATTTTTTTTAATGTTGAATCATAAAAGTTTGTGAATTTGTTCCAAAGTATGGAATTTCAAGCATAGTTCAAATCGATTTGAAATGTAAATATTATCAGCCCTTGGTGCATATTCTTTAACTTTTGCTTTGTCATTCATTCTTATTTCTGTCCTTCAACCTTATTCATGTCACTTTCAATATGACAGTCACTATTCAAGTGCTTTTACTAATGTTTTTACCTCAGTGTAAGCCAGCAATTGCTGTAGGTGGTGCTCTTGGTGGATGCTTCGGATGATGTACATATCCTTCATTATTAAATATTCTAGCATCAGATAAGGATATGTACTGCATATGCATCTGTGTTAGAAGTAATCGATGAATTTACTGTAATTCCCGTAATAAAACAAATAAAGATATACACTTACACATCTGTGTTTTAGAATTATAAAATATTTCGAGGAATCCTGTAATAAATGTATTATTTTAAATATTGGTAAGTTTTCCTTTTATATAAATATAATCTAATTATTTTTATGCAATCATTTGATTGAACTCGTGAAATATTTCAATCAAACTTTTTCAATATTTTACATATAAAAAATTCGTTTATTATAATTTTAACTTTTTCATTACATTAATTTGATAAAATTTTCTCAAAATCCATTCAAAATCAAAACTAAAAAATGTCGAGCAGCGAAACATCCAAAAGATCTATTAAATCAAATCAAAAAAATATCTTACCAAATTCTAACAACGCTACTTTATCACGACTCAACGAAGAGATTTCTCAGTTATCAAATATTTTATCCAACCTGGCACGTGAAAATAGTGAAAAAAGAAAAAACATTTCGCTGCTTGAACGTCAACTTGAATCAATTACCGATGCCGTCAGCCAAAATATTGATATTGTTAAAGACGTCACTGATCAAATGGAAGCAGAAAATAACGAACTTGTAGAAGCTTGTCAATTACAGCAAGATCTCCTTAATGAAATTTCTACCAAATACCGAATTTGTGTTGAAAAAGGAATTGACTTTTCTCAATATCCTGAATTTGAACTTGAAGAGTTACAAGATTTTCTTCCAGAAGAAGCCCAAATTGAAGGAGATAGTTTAGCTTTTATTCGCCAAATTGGCATGAAAATTCCTTATTTTTCTGATTGTAATTCCGTTGAGTCTTTTCTAGATCGTTGTTCAGAACTCATGAGGGAAGTAAAAAAAGTTACAAATGCAAAGCTTTATCGTTCTGCACCATCAAAGTTTCGTCCTGACGAAAAACTTTTAAAGATGACGTTGCCTGAATTGAAAGAAAAGTTGCATAAAATGGAATTAAAATACTCAATGAAATATTCTAAATATTCACGTCAATTGGCCGACTTAAACAACCAAAAGCATTTTTATGAAAAGAAATATGATGAATTTTTGGCTCTTGACCGAAAACAGAATTCCTATTTTTCACCCTCAGGAACAACAGTGGCTCCTTTCAGTCCTTTCGATGATCTTTCTGTTGTAGAGCCTATATCATCTCCTGATGATACAGAAATTAGTGATATTCAAACTCCTAGGAAACACTCAGGAAGGATGCAACCATTATCACCAATTATATTTGAGAGAGCCTCTCCGGTCCACAGCTTGATAGATGATTGGTGATATTTTGATGTAATAATAATGTTTTGTAATTTTTTTTTAATTGTAAATAAACTATAATACCATTCAAACTAATCTTTGTATGATTTCATTTCATTAGATAGATATTACATTTTTTATGATTAAAATCATATTTAAGATCCATCAATCATATTTATTATTACACCTTATTTGCACGATTACGGAACTTGATTTGGATTATATAAATAATCCTATTTTGATGACCATTAATTAAAAAAAAAAAAAAAGCAAATATGCTTATTTTTAAATTTAGTGATTTCATATAATCCAGTAGTTGTTTCAATTTTATATTATTTTAATTCGTTGACTATTCTTTGACGATTCTTTAAAATTTATTTTATGACCATATTTAGCCACAATTTTTTACTAAAAAGTGCTCAGAAAGATTTATCACAATTCTTAATGACAAAAGATCTTTGGGAAACTGAAAAAATAGGAAACTTGGCTATTGTTAGAGGCAGTGAAGAAGAGCTCAGATCATTACGTAGTATTTTAAAATCTTATCTCAATGTTGATATTTATGGTTCCATAAACATAGAGTTTGTTGAAAATGAAGATAAAAACTTGGTTGAAAAATATAAAGCTCTTTCCTACCTCAAAAACTGTTTAGACATTCCGCCATTATCGATTGATGATCCATCAGTTTATCCAGAATTGCACACAGAACTAGCCGATATAAAATATGAAATTCCACCAATTCAAGAATTTAATAAATTGGAAATGCCAGTTTCTTGCATAATGGCAAGCTTTTTGGTTGAAGTTTTTTGTCCAAATCAACAGCCAGAAGAGAAATATATACTTGAAAAAAGATTTTTCAAACAAAAAACAGTCTATAATTTACTTATATTTGCTTCATTACCTGTAGCAATCGAAATGGTTCAACTAAGCAATGCTCCTCCGTATTGCCTCCTTAAATTCGCTGACATTAAAACTGATTCAAATCAAATTACAGCAGAACAAATTCAAGAACAAGTAAAATTTGCACTTAGAGTCTTTTCGGTTAAATGTTGTTGTGCATTTTTCAGGCAAGTTGATATTAGTTCATTAAAAACAAATCGTCTTGAAAAAATAAGTAAAGAGTTGGAGTGCGCAATTATTAAGACCGGAAACTTTGAAGTATACGATACTAAAGGTAGTTTCTACTTATATGTTTTACCAAATCTATTTGGTGAGGATGCAAGGAATCGTATAATGTTTGCTCTCCAAAATCTATTCGGTTCAATCCAATTATTCCAATGTGAAAGATGTCATAAATATTCAACAATTTCTAAAAAAGAAGAGTGTACAATTCAAAGTTTTGACCAAAAAGATGAAGATATGGTATTTGATAATCACCAGTTAACAAATGATTCGCCTTCAGAATTTTACTTCAATGTATTACCAAATGTGTAAATAAAAAGAAATAATATTTTTAAAATTTTATATCAGTTTTTATTATGCTATTATTGGTTGCTTTGAGTATTAAAGCTTAACTTAATTCATTCTGATTCCAAAATTTTTCATCCACAATAAAATATGGCAGATGATGATGATACAAAATTTATTTTATTGCCAAGAAACTATTTTCCATTTTCTTGAATTTTATTTTTTTATGCATTCTTAATTCAATTTTTTTCGCAGTTAGGTGAGATTTGCAGCTAAGAAAAGATTGTAATAATAAGTAAAAATTGGTCTTATAAAATTAGTTAAAACGCTCATTTTCTCATAGAATAAAAGCAAACAATAAGTTTAATGCATATAAAACATAATCAAAAATATAAAGCTCCTCTTTCAAAGATCATTGTTGGCATTACTAAAGAAAGACAAAAATTTTTGTGAAATGAATATAGCCTCATCGCTGAGTTGGGAATCTTTGGCGATTTCTTCCAAGTAATCTTGATCAATATGATTTAGAACTTCTGAATTTAATTCAACAAGTTTACAAAAAGATCTCAAAGTTCTTAAAATTAATTCATCATTTTGCATATCAAAAAATTCATTCATTAAGTAAACAAATTCAGGCGTATTAAAACAATTTACTTGTTGTTGGTTTCCGCAATAAATCATATGCGTGATACAATAACCAAATTCAGTTTTCAATGGAAAAGAAAAATTATTGAATGTATTCAAAATTTGGATGTGAAATTCGAGATTGAGGAGATTTTGAATAAATTTATCACCACGTGCTGCATAATTAGAGCATAAAAAAATAGCATTTTTTTTGGTTTCTTCGGATATATCACTATTCATATTAAATATTAATGAGATGATATTTTGAATAGGTAAATTATTATAAATACGGAATAGATAATCATTATTATCTGTTGAAAGTGATAGTGATAGTAAAGATATTGCAATGGTTGCACAGGTTTTATTGGGGATATTGATTATACCATTATCATCATCAAAATTGAAATTGATCTGATTCATAACAACATCAAAAAAAAATGTTTCATAAAAAGCAGGGGCAAAGCTTGATGTATTACGATACCAAAAATAGAAAGCCCAAAACATGTGTTCAATTACAATTTGAGACTTAACTTGAAACCATTTTTGAAGCATCAAAATCATTTTTTTAGTCTCAGGATGTTCAATATCAATGGCATTTTTGGCGGTAAGGGAACGAATTAAATTCATCAAAAAGAAACTTACTTTTTCCTTAACATTTATATTTTCTGTTTTTTTGTGGAATGTATTGAATGTTATTCGAGATATATATGTTAAAGGGAAAAAAGTGGCCCCGTCAAAAGCAAGATTAAAGATCAACTTAAATATGTCATTAAAATGTTTTTTTGATTGTGGTAAATCTGCAAAAGTATTTAAAACTGTATTAAAAGCACTAGAATGTGAGCATAAACAAATTGAGAAATCTGGAACATGGAATGAAGCTTCTATAAAAAAGCGAATTAAAGTCCATTTTAATTTCTCTGGGAGGTCTTTACTTGAGAATAATTCAATAAGATACATAAAACTATTTTTTGATATCCAAAAATGATCAAAACAATAAATAGAAGTAAGAGTGTCTTTTTGAAATATCGCGCATAATAATTCAATTTGGTGTGGAAGATAATATATATTTTCAACATTGCAAAGTTCATTTATATATTTGCAAATTTTTTTAACTTCGTCAAGGATAGACATATATTCACTATCTTTTGCTATTGTTTTATCTGATAGATTGAAAAGTTTATCACTAATATTTAAGTCAGCATCAAACAATGTGAATTTGCACTCATCAAAAGACTGTGATTTAAAATCCATTCAGTATCAAACACTAAATTTTTCTCCTTTTCAAATTGTGTTAAAAAATTTTAATTAAAACTTTTTAAATAATTAAATGGTCTTTTTTAAAAAAATCATAATATTGCAGTATATATATTTATTAATCATACAAATTTAATGGTAATTAAAATTATCATGCATCATAAAATAGAGAAAGAAACTATTTTGATATAATCTGTGGTCTTTTGACATTTTCTGGGATTAAAAGCTCGGAGCTGTTTTTCAATGCTTGTGTAACTTCTTTTGACTCATTCAAGCATATAACTAGAGATTCATCATTTCCTCTTCTTCTGAAATATATGTAATATCCAGCTCCAGGAAAAACAATTGTAACCAAAGGAGAAAAATTTGAAGCAAACAAATGCGCTTGAATAATCTTTTTTTCAGCAATAGGGATAAATGGATCGCTCAGCTTTTCATGTGTCAAAAATAAAAATTTCTGTATTGATTGATTTTCTAGTACAATGTAAGGACCGTTTTTACGTCCATTTTTTGTTTCTAATTTAACTCTTCTGAAAAGTTGTCTCAATGGTGTTAAACTAGCAGGAATTCTGTCTAATAATGTTAGCGAGGGGCAAACTGTATTTTGTAAAGTTATTATAAATCTTAGCTTCTTCTCCCTAAGAGCTAAAAGTGGATATTCTTTACCATATATAAAAAGAGGAGGCGAGTAAAGTGCTAGAGTATTGCGTTCAGTTTTTGAAAGGCCAATTATCCAATATAATAATTCATCGTCTTTAGCTAAAACACGAGGAAACAAATAAGGAAGTTTCATTCTTAAACAAATTGATAAAGTTCGGGCAATATCAACCGGAAATGTAGAAAATATAAAGTATCGTGAATACAAAATAGCAATATGAGCAATAGGAAATTTTGCTTTTAATTGTTGAACACTCTGATTAATTAAATATAAAAATTTGTTTTCGAGTTTTAATTGAAAAAAAGAGTCAAATAAATGAACGAAACTAAGATCAGCACATGCTATTGATTTAACTATCATGTCAAACCCCATTTGCATCCTTTTAATAGATCGAGGGGTAACTAAATTTGTGGTTGGATCTCTCTTTGGTGGATTAAAAAAGAGTTTATAGATATTTCTGCATAAGCAGAGAATTGAGTGTAAAATTTCTCGATTTGATGGATCAGAAAGAGAGCTTTGGCGTTGAGCAGACATCCAAATTTGGTCATCAAGTTCAAGTAAAGATGTTTCATGATTATCGGTTCTAACATAATTGCAAGGTATGTCTTGTGTAAAATGTCGAGAGAATTTTATAAACGTTAAAAGAAGACCTACATAATTTACTAAAAAGAAAGGCCTATTATAAATAGAATTGGCGTTATTGGTGCTATTATCGCTCTTCCCGTTGCGATTAAAAAATTCGTTTAGGTTAATGGAGTAAAAAATTACAGGCTCTGCACCTTCCTTTTCTGAAACATTTCCATCAAATATAATAAAGTATTCTAAGTTTGTTATTTGTGATTCCTGATCAAACAATTTTAAATTCTTCATTATGATTTTCTAATGATACACAATTTTTTTTTGTGTAAGATAATTGAATACATGAACAAATATTTCTTTATACAAAAATTTTTTTTGCATTGAAAATTGAAAAGTATTGTTAGATTAAGGTTGAATTAAATACATTTGTAACTCGAAAGTGTTCAAATATTTGCTCATTTTAATTTTAATTATAAAGTAGTTAATGATTTTTTTTAATGATTTTTGCGTTGGCAGAACATAAATTTAGATATATAAAATCATTTTTCATTGTTTTATTTGTTGAACGTTAAATAAAGATGTCTTTCTTTGAAAATTGGGCGAAGCTTTTTAGCGCTATTTTTATATTTGTTGCTTCATTAGGAGGGATACTTTGTGCTTTTTGTAGATTCAATTCTTTTACATATTTCTATGGTGAATCATTATATGTCGGAATATTTGTTTCAGTTGCTTTTTTCCATTTTCTGCCCGAATCATTTTCAAAAGATGATACCTCTTATAATAGGAGTAGCTTAGTTTTATCAGTTTGCTTTCTATTTTTCTTAATTATTGAGTTAATTTCACGCCATTTTTCAAATGTTTTACGATCTCCAACAAACCTAATTGACGTTCAAAATGATGTTTCAACTACTTCTTCACAAATGCAAAATATTCTGATTCCTTATCTAGAAAATAATGGTCGCCCGATTACTATACAAGAAAGTATACTCATGGCTTCTCGATTATTTTTCAATTCAATTTTAATTGGTCTTGCAATGGGTATCACCAAAAACGATGATACAATTTTTACAATGGTATTAGCTGTTGCATTGAGCAAATTTTTAGAAGCAATAGCATTAGGGACACGCTTAATTGGACGTACCAACAAAGCTGTTTTTTGGATAATAACAGTTTTATTTTCTTTTTTGACTCCAACCTTCACTTTAATTGCTAATCATTTCCTTTGCTGTAAGGATGATGTAATAATTTCAATATGTGACGCAATCTCAGGAGCTCTTTTTATATATATTGGATTTTCTCATTGGCAGCGATTATTTTTCTCTCCTTATGAATATAGCAGAACAGAGCTCATTTGCATGACAGTTCTTTTTTTGCTTGGCATTACAATAGTATCAATTGCTGCAATCAATTGGGCTCATCATTCTGATAATTAATTTATTATATATCTCTTTGCTAATCTTCTTGATATTGTGATATTATAATATTAGATTAATTGATATGAATAGAATCAGCCATTAAAAATGTTATGTATATATAAAATAAAGTTTGTGAATTAATATATTATATTTAAATACAAATAATAATAATAAAATCATTTTCTGCTTCCTTTGAGTCCTGGAAGTTTTTTATTTTGAGTTCTGTGCGGTAATGTAACTTCTTTCATTCTAATCCATGGATGTTGCATTGCCTGCTGTGCAGTTAATCTAACTTTGGGATCCCAAGTTAAGCATTTCATGAGGAAATCAACAATATAAGTATCATTGGTATTTAAAACTTTAGCAAGGTTCATTGAGCCAGGTTTTCTATTTGGGTAATCTTCTAATTCTTTTATATGATTATCTTCATCAAAGAATTCATCACTTCTTTTTCCATTTTGAACCATTTCTATTGGAGGTTCACCTAGTAACTCGGCAATCATAACCAATTGTTCGTCTTCATCGTCACCTGGAAAAAGAGGTCTGCCAATTAGCAATTCAATAATAACAAGTGCCGTGCTCCATATATCCATTGGAGGCCCATAAGGAACTCCTATTATAACTTCAGGAGCTCTATAAAATCTACTCTGTATATATTCATATTTTTGTTGCCCAGCAAAGCAACTGCTTCCAAAATCAATGAGTTTTATTAACGCATTACTTCCAGGAACCAAAAGAACATTTTCAGGCTTGATATCACAATGGATAGCGCCAACTCTGTGGCATTGTTCGAGGGCTGAAAACATTTGTAAAGCGTAAAGGCGAACAAGTCGTGCTGGAAGTGGGTGAAAATCATTTGACTGGCTTAGCTCATATAAATTCATTCCTAGAATTTCAAAGGTGATGCAAATATGTGAACGAAAAATAAAGAAATCAAAAGCACGAACAATATGATGTTGTTCCTTAGCATTTAACCTAGATAGAATTTGAGCTTCAATTTGACCTTGTTCATGCATCTGTTCTGTATTAACAATCACCTTAATTGCAACAGGTGATTTTGTTTTATGATCAAAGCATCTGACAACTTGACCAAACGCGCCTGCACCAAAAAGAGATATTATTTCATATCTATAAGCGAGATGTCCACCAACTATAAGTTTATAATTATTTGTATCATCGTCAAAACCTTGATTATACTCATCTTCTGGATCAATTTCAATCTTACTGGATGGATTTCCGACGAAATAAATATCTGGGAAAGCAACAATTTCTTCAATTTCATAAGCTGCTAAAAATGGCGAAAATCTGATTCTAGCTTCTTCTGGTGAAATAGGGCCATTAGAAACAATTGGCGATGTCGCTTTTCTTCGTGCTCGATATCGATATTGTGAATTCCGTGGATTTGATCTAGAACTTCCATTTTTTTGCGAAGGCGGATGAACTCGAGATGATTTTTGATTTGAGCTTCCCAAATTTCTTCCTCTGCTAGATCGAGGTGGCGGATTTTGAGAAGGTGGTTCGACTGGAAAATTAGGATAGTGAGGAGTGATTCTTGCGGAATATGGAATCACTTCTTCATTCATATAAATTTCAAATTTTCAATTCAATAAATCAAAAATAAACGAATGATTCTTATTCAAAATTGTTTTTGTTTTTAAACGTATTGCATTCAATGCTGCAATAAAATAAAAATATTATTTTTGTTAATATTAAGCATAAATAGATACAAAACTAAACCTTGATTGTTAAATCCATATATGGATTATTGTATTCAAAAAGTTTGATTATAAAAAGATTTGAGTGTAAACTTTTGAATTTATAGATTTATAAATTTGAATAAAGAAATACGATTTGCATTCATAGAAGATAATGTTTAGTAAGTGGTAAATAGTTATTCTATGATTGTATGTTACTCAGTTAATGATTTTTCTATATGAATTTGATTTATTAATGATTTTTTACATAAATTATATATCTTCTACTTTAATGTTAAATAGAATATCATTGTATATAATAAGGAAAACTTTTGATATAAATATGATGATGTGATGTAAGTTGGCATAGATCATAATCAAATTTTTGTCTCAAAATCAAATGAAAAAAAAAGTAAAGCTTCATTTTTTAATTGATGGATCATAATAATCAAAATCAGCAAAATGAAAATTTTAGATACAAAGATGATAGTGATAATTATCAAGAAGAAGATTTTATGGATCAGCTGATCAACTCAAATGATTTTGATGATTTTGATGACTTTGGATTTTTTGCCAATGAAAATGAGTCAAGCATTTATGATCAATTTTCATATGAACAGAAAAAAGAAACTACTGAAAATCACAATGATTATCAATCATTATTAAAAATACAAGAAAACAACAGACAAGTAATAAATCCAGATCAATTTCAAAATTTTGAATATACTAATCATTCATATATGCAGCAAAATCAAAACTATTCTTGCCATTATACCATAAAAAATTTGAGAAAGAAAAGCATTTCAGCCCAAGCGGCAAATAAAAAAAATGCACCTAATGACAGAACTGGATCCGCATTTGGAATCTACTGTTTTTTGTCTTTAAAAGGTGCCGCAGAACAATTCCGCAAAGATTTTAATCGTATTTGCGGTAAAACCAGAATCCAAAAAAAAATTGTTAGAGATCTTCATAACATAATATGCAGATCAATTGATCTTAGAAAAATGAGTCGTGATGAATATCGATCAATCAATACTTATTTTGTTCACTTTGTTAACAACCGTGCCCAAATAATATGGGCGATTCACGAATTTTTGGAAAAAAATCCTGAATATAGGAATAGCATTCTACATTCAAATAAAAATCACTTTTAATTGAGTTTAAGGACGACCTTTCACCGTTTATAATTTATTTTTAAACGATTAATTTTTGTATTCATTTTCATCGTAAATCATTGAAAATTAAAAAATTTAATAACTCAAGTTAGAAGGGGAAAAAGAAACTTGTTTTTGTGTTAATACAAATCAAATAGAATAAATTATTGATATCCGGTTCGAAAAGTTATATTAATACTTGTTATTTATCAAATTTAATCATTTTTTTATTTTATCTTAAGGTGGTTCTCAATAAATTGAATACTTTCCGAAAAATGATTTTTTTACCCAAATAAAAAAGATATATAAACAAAATAAATAAAGGATTAATAAGTATAATTGAACATGATTTAAAATATATTTAAACCATAATTCATTTCTCTTTATATCATGGAATTTCATCAATCATTATTTGGGATTTTTGAGAATAAATGTCTTTAAAAAATAGACAAATTACTGCAATTTTTGCAAATTTATAAAAAGGATACAAATTTAAAAACTATATAAACAAAATAATGCGTAATTAAATAATTTTCCTTTATAAAACATTAAATGATAATATATAAAATTTTGTCTATTGAGCATAATTGAATTACAATTCATATTTCGTTTAATAATTTGTAAACAAAGCTTTTTGATCCATTTTGAAACGTATTTAGCCGTAATAAATGTTTAATTGTAAAAAAAAATAATTGAAACTTTAATAAAAAATCCATGAGAACATTTCATAAAACCAGGCATAAAAATATTTTACTGTTGCTTTTTAAAGAAAATTTTAAAGCTCGCCGATTTTTAAATTAGGTCTTTATTTAAAAATTAATATTATATTATTTTCCTGTGAGCGGTCAAATTGCAAAAAAGTATGATCAGATAAAAATTGAAAAAGATCATAATTTATGTTTTGAGTTTGGTTTGTAAACATTAAATATTCATCGAGAACCAGCCGTGTAAAAAAAAGCGGTTACGGTGGTTAAGTAGAACCACCTTAATCTTTACTTTTTTTACATCACATTTTTATTAACGTAACTTTTTAACGTAACTTTTTATAAAATCAAAAATTTTGATGTATATCAGTTATTTATGTTTAAAACAATATTTTTACTCATAATCTAAAGATAAAAACTATTTTTCATTAACTCTTGCTAATTTTGATCAAAAAACCATGTTATCGCAGATGATTATATCTGATAGATATAATTAGAAGCAAAATATCATAGAAAAAAAGGTTTTGTACGTCGGTACTATTATAAAATAATTCAAATGCATCGAATAAATAAATCAAAACGATTTAGCCAATCATAATAAGTCGAAATAAAATCAGAATTTTATAATAAATATAAAGTGCCATTTTACACCATCAAAAGAATGATCAAAGAAATAACAAAGTTTTAATAATTTATTAGCAATAATAAATGAATAAAAATTATTTCTGCTTTCTATTCATGCTTTTTTTATTATAATTGATTAAATTTTTGAAGATAAAAGTATTTCTCAAATAAAAAAATAAACGAAAAATTACATACAGTATAGTCAAAAAATTAAAAACGTCAAAAAATTATTAAAAAGTTGGAAAACATACTTTTTCTTAAAGTATTCAATTATCAAAAAGTTATAAAACATACTCTTTTATGAAATTCATATATTAAAATAAATTGTTCTGTGTTGAAATAATTTAAACTATTATAAAACTTAGCTTATAATAAATAGATATAAAAAAAAGTTATTTTGCTAATTGATTTGTAGATATAAATGTATTTTTTTTTTTCTTTTGATATAGATATAAATATATCCATTTATTCATAAATTATAATTTGACAAAATGCAACTTTTTGATTCTAATATTATGCTAGAGAGTTAAGATAATCAAAAATTGAAATCTACAATTTTTAATGCAATCTGTATAATGACTTAGATTTGAGTGAACAAAACAAAAATGCTAGTCTTTAACAAAAAACATGCTTCTTTGTGCTATAAAAATTAAAGATGATATAAGATTACTCATGGATTAGTTAACTGTAGCAAATGAAAAAGTAAAGCTGCTGTTCATTAGCATGGATGTTTTATGACCAGGCAACTGAGCAATCAAAAAGTTTTCAAAAAATACAATGTAATTTGGTCAAAAAAACATGCTTCTTTGTGCTATATACAATGTAATTACATTGTATATACAAAAAGTAAAGATTATTTTATCTACTAAAATTTCATCTTTTTCTTTAATATATTATGAGTTTGGAACCGGATTATTTTAAATATTCATGTTATTTAATAAATGGTGCATAGAAAACAAAATTGTTTTTCTTTGAAATTGAGTTATTACAGGGGAATAGTATTTTTCTACGCCACTTTTTGAAAACTTTTAAACTTTTTGAATTCTTTTTTATACGTTTTTTATTCTATTTTTGCTAAATAATGCATAAATATTTAGTTCAAATGGCTTCCTGATTCATCCAGCAATTCAAGGAGCCTGATTCGGCTTCGCGCAGCCCTGTGGTGATCACTGGTGCGTATATTCCTGAAAAATTATGTAAAAATAAAAAAAAATTATATCAAAAAAAGCAAATAGTTATAATTTTAAGAGAAAATTTAAATTTACGATTTTTTTGGTTAATTTTCTTAACAGAGTAAGTTAAATTTCACCTTAAGATGACGGTTTTTTACTTTCCATGAATAGCTATTCATGGATAGAAAAACCATTCAAAAAGTGGCGTAGAAAAAAACGATTGCCCGTTATTACATTTTGAAATTCTTAGAAAAAATATAAACGTATTTTGGTATAATTCACTTTTATTTTTTGAAATATCTCTTTTTCAAAGCTGAATAATTAATTATTTATTTTTTATATGCATTATATTCCAATTATTTATTTGTTAATATGAGTTTCACAATAAAATTATGAAAGATTGAAGAAAAATTAAATGTAACCACGACGATCATTTTTCATAGAAAGGTCGTCCTTAAAAGTTTTTAATTCAAAAGTTTTGAATAAAAAATTTTGGGAAAAATTTTTGACTACTACTTATAGAAAAAGTTTAAATTTTATTCATGACAAAATTTTATATTCAATTAAAATTTTATAAAAATTTTCATTTTTATATATGGAAAACGATTTTGAGCAAGATTTTTGGAGTCCATATAACGGATTTGATTGTGAAGATGTTAATGGATATTTTCATGATTGTTTTATGCGTGATATTTCAGAGCCAATTTTTGAAAAAGAAATGCATATATTAGATGACGAGCTATCAGCAAACAGAGTTTCGCATATAAACCCTGTTCATAAATGTGAAATGCCAGTTAACAAAAATCAAAAAATAATGAATGAAATCGATTGTTTATTCACCTCAAGTGATGATGAAAACGATAAGCAAAAAATTTTAAATGAAACCCAAAATTCTTTGAAAATACATATCGCTGAAAAATATTATAATACTAAAAATTCAAGGAACAAGAATGGTAAATACAAAGTTCGAAATCGCGAAAACTTGTTTTTATCTGGTGAAGCAGAACAATTTCGTATGAATTTTTATCATTTTACAATTGGACAAAAATTTGATAAAAGGTATGTTCAGAAATTGCATAATGCTGTATGTAAATCTTTAGGGCTTCGGCCCATTAATCGTAATGAGTATCGATCAATAAAACTTTATTTCCAAAATTTCGCCCAAAATAGTAATGAAATTATTTGCGCAGTTCATCAATATTTGCAAGAAAATCCAAATCTTAAAAGCCAAATTTTGGACAAAAGGAAATTTAACTAAATTTAACAAAATTCAAAATTAAATAATAAACTTTTCCCAGGCGGGAAAACCTGGGCAGAGACTAAAAATGATTATTTATAAATTATTGTTTTTTTTTTTTTTTTTTTTTTTTTATTGTTGTTGTTGTTAATATTTTTTTGTAAATGATACGATATATATTAATTAGATATAAATGATAATGGAAGTAAAACGCTATAATAATAAATTGATGTAATGCAAAACTGGCTTTCAATAAGTATTTATCAAAGATAAAGTAAAAATGTTTATTTACGAAGTAAAATTTTTCTACTTCATCTTTAGGTCAATGATAAGGTGAATTCTTATATTCTCTATAATGACTAATTACTTATCTTCATTCAATGAAGATGTATTAAAAAACGCAATTTCTTTATCTTCTTTTCAAGATATGCTTATTAACGCAACACAGCAATTGCTCGAAAATATTTTGCAAACAATTGAATCAATATTCTTTGTTTCAAAGCAATCAACAATTCCTCAACTTGTTCATTTATTATTTATAGCTTCTGAATATCGTTATCTTAAAGTTCCATATTATTGTTATATCTTACAGAAAATAATTGAAACACATCAAGATGAGCTTTTAACAGCCAAGATAAAGAAATCTCTTTTACATTCATTTATACAGCCAGCAACAATACATAATGCAAGATGCTTTTTTATTCGATCATGTATGAAAACTGGTATACTAACTCCAGAAGAAATTGTTGATACTATCCATAAGCATTATTTAATGCGTCCATCAAATCCAGATAGACTTATTTACTCATTTTGTTGGTTTTGCCCCGAAATTGAATCATTAAACAATCCACTTTTCAATACAATTCTAACTTCTTTTAATCAGAACGTACAATCAGGAATGATCATTCCAATGTTTGTCAATTTTTTAAGAATATTCGAACCATTAAGTTCTAATAATTGGCAAATTTATCACACATGTTGTCAATATGGTTTTAATCCAGATCGCTACGCTATCATCATTTGTCGTGATGAAGTTGAAGTTTTAAAAACAGAATTTGAAAAAAGTAATGATGATCCAAATGAATATGTCATTCCAGAATGCGTTTTCGATTGCACTCATATTTTATCTGAATCAAAGCCAAGTCTACTTCAAGTTGCAGCCTACTTTGGTTCAATGAAATGCTTTGATTATCTATTATCAATTGGTTCTGACATTCGATTTCAATCAGATCAACGTCATTCATTATTAATGTTTGCCGTTGCAGGAGGAAGTCTCGAAATGATCAAGAAAGTCATTGCAATAGAAGAAGAAAAGGCACATCATAAAGTAAACATGAACAAAGTCCTTGAAACTGCTGCCAGATTTCATCAAAATGAAGTTTTTTATTTTCTCCTTGATAGGTCAATTAAAAACCGTTATTTAACATCAGAAAGGGAATATTATCAATTAATCATAAATGATTGTGTTATTAGTAATAATTTATCATTGTTAATTAAATCACTTGAAAAAGGTGTTGATATAAATCACTCAGATATTTGTAACGTTTTTAATTCAATTTTTTTTTGAATAGAACTCCACTTTTAAATGCAGCACGAGTAGACAACTTTGAAATTTTGCAGCTTTTATTAAATCATCCTGAAATTGATTTAAATGCTGCATCAACAGGTGATACAAACATTTTAGATTGGTCGATAACCGCCGAAGATTCAGAGGCCGTTAAAACCATTTTAAAATTAGGTGAAAAATTTGTCAAAAAGCCTGAAAATAAAGAAATGAATTCAGTTAAATTGGCCATATCACGTGGTAATGCTGAAATATTCGACATTCTTGTAAAAGAAGGAATGATTGAAGTAAACGAAAGACTCGAAAATCAACTGACGCCGATCATTTTGGCCTCAATTTTTGAATCCATTGAAATTGTACGTTATTTAATTCAATTTGGAAAATCTGTCGATGTGAATGCCGTAGATGATTCTGGAAGAACAGCCTTGCATCACGCTTCTGATGAAGGTTTTGTCGATATTGTAAAGTTGCTCGTTGACGTGCCGGGAATTCAATTGGATATTGAAGACTCTGAATTTGTTTCACTTTTTCTGTGTTTTATATGACACCACTTCAACTTGCTGTGAATTGGAATCAAGACGAAGTTGCTCAGATTTTAAGAGAGCATGGCGCTCACTTATCAACTAATCCACTGGCGCAAAGAACCGTCACTGTAGATCAATATATAAGAGATCAATGCGATCACTGTCCTGGATATCATCATCATGAATAAATAAAAGTATTTTATAGTATTTCTATCTTTTGCTGAATAATATTTGGAATTCATGATGTAGCAAGAGAGATTGTGTCTCAACTTTTTGAGAGAATAAATTGAAAGAAAAATAGGAGAAAAATGGTGAATAATATTTTGAGATTATTCATGTAAATAAAAAATTGATGCATCTTTTTATATTTTTACATAATTTTTACCGAGACTTAAACTTTGTTTTTTAATTTTCGCGTGTAAAAAATAAATCATTCAATATTTGAAATAAATTCTTAGAAACCGTAAGTTTACACGCGAAAATTAAAAAACAAAGTTTACATCAAAAGGAAGGATCGGTAAAAATTTTGTAACATAAAAAGATGCATTTTTTTAACATGAATAGACTCAGTAAATATTATTCTCCATTTTCTTCTAATTTTTTTTCTATTAGTTCTCTCAAAAAGTTGAGACACAATCTCTCTTGCTACAATTTGATATTCATGATAATGTTCTCAAAAAGTTGATATTCATTCAATTTTCATATTAATTTTTCTTTTGAATTTTCTTGAGTTTTGAACACAATATTAAAGATTTGTATCAATGTATTAAAGTACTGTAGTTTGAAGAATGAATTTGATTTAAACTGATATGATAATATAAATGATGATATTACAAAATTGTGATATTTCTGTTAAAAAAAGTTATGTAAACCTTTCAAAGCTTGGATTTTTTGAATAAGTTTGACAAGTACAAATTAATAAAATTTCCAGAAATGGTTTGAATAAAATATTGCCTTTCATTTTAAATGAATTTCAAATTCTTAAGCATTTTGACACTCATCAGATGCCAATTTTTGTGGAAATTTGGATGAATTCGTTCATTCAAGAATAAGCAAGCCCAAAATTGTATCTTTATTCTTTTTTAGAATATAAGATATATTCATGATAAGTAACAGTAGGATAATCTATCTCAAATCCAATCCCCAAATAAAAATATTCAATTTTCAAGTACATCAAAATCAACTTTTTGAATAATTCATTGATAAGAAAAATACTAATATCTAATGATTAAAAAGGAAAATTAAAATAAAAATATATTTTTTATCTTTTTTATTTAAATTATAACTATATTTCAGCGATGTTTACCGGTTACGACTTTTACAGGATACCGTAGAGATTACCGCTTACCGGTAATTACCGGTATTTTAAACGCGGTATTGGGTACGTACCGGTAACGATGTAAAAAAAAACCGCCGGTAAAGACGCATTATCGCCGGTTTGCAGTTAGGTATCTTATAGTACTTTTATATCGTTACCGGTATGTACCTTTATATTAATATAAATTTTAAATAATTTTTTTCTTTTGAAAAAGCTTTCAATTTAAAGCTATTATTTATTATTAATTATACTGTAAAACGAAAATCATATATTTTGATTTTTTTTCACAGTCATATAATTTGATATTTTTTATACAATTTTTTAAATTATTAAAAAAGTTTTCATTAAATTTACCGGATAATTACCGAAAAAATCACTTAACAAAAGTACAAATATCAACCGGTAATTAAGTATTTGTACCGGTAATCCCTAATACCGACGGTTTGACAGGTATTACCGGTACGGTAAAAACGGTTAAAATGGCTACCGTAAGTAACCGGTAAACATCGCTGCTATATTTTATATGCAAATCATTAGAACCAAGAATGTTTGTTGATTTTTCTCTCAAATTGTTTTTTGGAGATTTTTGAATGAGCAAAAAGTTAAAAAATATAAGAAAAATTATATAAAATATAATTTATTATATTCAAACAAAATAAAATACAAATAGTTATTTTTTGTGTCCTTTCTTTGGAAGCAAATCATTGAAAGCTCGTAATTCAGAGAGCCTTCTTGATTCGTCTTCTTTGTAAATTGGGTAATTAGTAATGATTTCCTCTTTAATCTCATTTATTTGAGGCTGAATTTTCGAAAGTTCTTCTCGATACTTCTCGATTTCTTGAGCCAATGAGTTGGTGGCCTGGAGTTGGTGGCTTGGTCTATGAATTCCTGCACTTTGAAGTTCGAATTCAAGTCTCTCTTCAAATGAATGGCTTAAATAGTCGTTAAATTCTAGTTGAGGTGCAGGAACATGTGTTGGTAAGTAATTATAATCTGTTGAATCAGAAATATCTAATTCATCATCATTATTATTTGGGCCAATTTTTTCACTTTTATTATCATTGCTATCATTAATATCTTTAGTGTTTTGGTCAGTATTATTGTAGATTCTATTATTATCATTATTAGTGTTAATAAGATTCTGATGATTTATTTCATTTGGTGGTACACCTACTTTATTATCAAACGAAAATGGTGACTTATATTCAACCATCATCTGTTTCATATAATCATCATGTTTTTTGTCAGGTTCAGCGGTAACAAAAGCTGACAAAAGGGAGTGCATAATACTATAATTTTGCATCTGTAAATCGGTTGTTGGAAATTCATGGGCTGAATTATCCCAAAAAGTTGAAATGTCAGACATTTCTGGAGTTGGTCCTGGGGGAAACAAAATGCCTGGGTGGCTAGTTGGCATATTTCTAATAAAGTTTACATCTCTGTTTGAAGCATCTGTATTATTATTAAGGTTGGTCAGATTATTGTTTGAGCTATTTCGAGATAAAATCTGATCTGATTCGATTGGTATACTTTTTTGTCCTTTTGATGAATTATGTAAGGATGCATTTGCTGTATTATATACGACATCTTTCATCCAGGTACTCCAATGTTTAAATTTTTTATTATTTTCAGATTCTTGATTTTCGCCAATGACGCCATTACTATTTATGCTTTTGGGAAAAAGAGAGGTTGATTTAGATTCGGAACTATGGAAGATCATTTCTTTTTCAATGTCTCCGCATATTTCATTGATTTCTGATTCAGTTGGAATTGGATTGAAAAATGGCATTGACATTACCCAAATATCAAGTGGATTTCCTGATACTTGTTGGTGAATCTGATCTGTATTTCTTCGAACGCTTCTTTCGCTTCCAGTAGAACTATTGTGCCTTGAAGGCCTCGACCATTCTCTGTCATCATTATCATTATCATTATCATTATCACTATCTGAATTCATCTTACTCTTTATTTTGTTAATTTTGTGAAATTTCTTCGTTTTTGTTTTTTCTTTTTTATCTTTTATCTTTTTTTCTTTGAGTTTTTTATCTTTCTTTATTTTGTCTTTTTTATTTGTTGAAATTGTAGATGGTGATGGTGATGATGGTGGTAATGAATTTACATTTGTGGTATTATTAGAATTGGTAGATGAGGGATAAACCGATGAATTTGGAGTCGAATTTGTATTATTGGTACTAATCGAAGGTATTATATTTAAATTATTCAA
Organism: Tritrichomonas musculus; assembly: GCA_039105265.1. Taxonomy (NCBI): domain Eukaryota; phylum Parabasalia; order Tritrichomonadida; family Tritrichomonadidae; genus Tritrichomonas; species Tritrichomonas musculus. Next base: position 644,072 of record JAPFFF010000004.1, read on the forward strand.
GTTTGCCATATTAGAATTTAGTCTTGTGCTTCTGATGTTAATATTCGAATTGTTATTAATAATTTGATTTTGGTAGAACATTGAGGTATTAGATGAGCCAGAATTGCGGAGTCGACTTCTATTTCCTTTTGGTTGTTGAATTGTTTTCATGATGTTTGAGTCAACATTCACATATGATGAGCTTATTGATGAGTGGGCCTTAATATGCTGATTGTTATCAAATTGAAGTGGAAATGCTTCGTTCACACTTTGAGGATTGGCAGCAATATCTTGTGTTGCGGTTATATTTTCTTTAGAAAGATTCGATGGCAAAGAAGTTTCATTCATTTGATTGGAAGTATCAATTTGATTCGGTTGTGATACATCTGGTTGTGTTTCTTGAGCCAATTGATTCGCATTATTTAAAACATTTTCTTCCATTTATCTTGTAGCATATGGTCAAACTTTTTCAATGTGTCAATTTAATTTTCTTTTTTTTTGATTAGAAAATTGTGATTTTGATGGATATAATATTTTTCTTCCAACCAACATTTAGTTTTATTCATAAATTAAAAATAATAAAATAAATGTGGCATATAAAATTCTGACAATATTTGGTCGGTTAAAAATATGTAAAATGATAGTCTTGGTAAGAATGATTAAAAAAATTTTTTGTTGAGCAGCTTCGTAAAAATAGGCATTAAAAGAAAAGAAAAAAAAAACAATTATCTGCAATCAAAATATCGCAACTATTATCAAATAATTTCATATAATTATATATTATTAAAAAAAAATAAAAATAAAAAAGCAGATTTTTCATTATATTTTACAAACAATTGATTGATTCTTCCTTATTCATAATCTAACCGAATTTACTTTTTGACTTTAGATTTTTTGTCTTTTTTATCATCTTTGGATCTCTTTTCATTGTCAGAGTATTTTTCCTTTTTATACTTTTTATCATCTTTTTTCTTTTTATCATTTTTTCTTTTAAAATAATTAAAGATATGAAAGTTTTTCTTTTCTTTTTCATCACTAGATTTCTTAATATCATCATCATTCATTATCTCTCTTTTTTCCTCTTCTTCTTTCTTACAGCTACTTGCCTGCGAACTTTCATCATCGTCAATATTACTCTTATTCAAATTACTACTCTCTTCGTTGCTAACATCTATAATTAATGAGGTATTGTCAGTATCATCACTATTTTTCACATCGCTTGGTTCATTCTTGAGATAAAAACTAACATTTTTGCTTGATTCAGAAGTTTTATTTTCAGAAGTTATTTGGTCATTTATATCAATTGATGGTATTTCATTTTTCTCGAAGTATATGTCATTTTCTTGGCTGTATTTTTGTGTCATTTTATTATCATTGCCAAAAATTGGTGAATTTAGAAATTTTGGATCGAGCATTGGAGCTGGTGGAAGAACTTCATTAGTATTAGAACTGACCAAATTTTTATAAAAGTCAAACTTAACTTCAACACCTTTTTGGCTATCACTTTTATCATTGTTATCATTATTTTCATTATTTTTGTTTGCTTTTCTTTCGTTTGAGTTATCAGCATAGAAGTAATTGTTAAAGTTATGATTTGTTGCATAATTTGTTTTTTGTAAAGCCTGATTTGCATCCAAATAATCGGGAATATAAGGTGGATTTGGTATTTTGTTAGGATTATTATTCAATATATTATCTGAATAAGATATATTATCAGATGTATCACTTTTATCTCTAAAATTCCTTAGTCTCTTGGATTTTTTTATTTTGCTGGTTTTATTATTATTATTTTCAATATACTTTTTTGCTTCAATTGGTTCAAAAGTTTGATCAAATTTATTTAAGTTGGGATCTAGACGCGTATAAGAATAAAAAGAATAGGATGATGTTGTTGATGATGTAGCTGACGATGATTGAGTCTGTGAATTTGTTTTTGAAGACGAAAAGTCGTCGTACGATGAATAATTATTGATGTTTTTTTGTAAAGTCAATGTTTTTGAATGCGTTTCGATAACAAAAGGTTGATTTATCTGAAGGTTTTTGCGTTTTTTTTTAATTATCAGTGGACTATCTTTCTCATTTTCTAGATCTTTGTTTTTAACACTTCTGGATAAACTTGATGTTTCTTTTTTAGATTTTTTACTTTTTGGTTCAAATCCGATTATGATGACATTGTCAGAAAATGATAGTATTGAATTTTTTTGGCAATCAGTCTGAGTATATGAATCTTGGTATAAAAAATTGGATGATATAGGATAATAATTTGAAAAATTGGAATCACAATTATTTAATTCACTTTCACCGAATCGTATATTATTATTATGCAGATTTTTTACACTATTAATTAGGTCCATGGAATTTGCTTCATCTAACATTTTCTCTAGCTTTTTTTGTGATATTTTTTCAGGAGATAAGTTTCCTTCGATGTGAATTGTATTAACTGTTTCTCCATTAGCGTATTTCTTGAAAAGAAAATCGATTTGTTCATTTGTCAAAAAAGCATCTTCTTTGGAAACTGAACCTTGGAATACTGTATCATGATTGCGAAGAAGTATCCTAAAAATTTCTTTTAAAATTGGTTTGTTTAATTTAATTGATTTTGGTCCAAAGAATGGAAGTGAAAAAATACGAAAAAGTCGATCTTCGGATAATAAATACGATCGAGTAAGAAAATCTGTCAGATATGAAAGAGTTTGAAAGCGACCTGGATATAATTTCAACAAAATCTTTCTTAAAAGTTTTAAATATAAAGGCGAATCTGTAAACTGAATTGATAGTAATATTTCTTGCACATCTTCGGTTATTAATGGTTCATTATAAAAGATTGAATTAATATATTTTAAAAGCGCAATAGATAGAACAGCTGGATTATCATATTTTGCCCAATTATTTACACGTTTTATTTTCAACTCCGATATAAGTTCTTCTAGACGATTATCTGTATACTCTCTATTAAATAAATATTTACTTGTGTGCCATTGAGATTTTTCAAGTTGTGTTATCAGGTCTGTGATAATAAAAGGAATACGACCAAGATAAAATTCTATTACCATACCAAAAAATCCTTCATTTTCCATAATAATGCAATATTAAAATTTATTCATTCAAAGTTTCAAACGAATTTTTTAAGAGAAAAATTGGCTTAACTACTTTTTCTTTGAATAAACTATTCAAATTATAATCTATCCACAAAATACAAAAAAAAAAATAATATTTTATTTCAAATGCATTATAATTTAATAATACATTAGATTTTGTATAAAGGATAATCATATATTATGACAAGTTCTGAAAAAATTTGATAAGTTTATAGAATAAAGGAAAAAATGCAATTTTATCAATCCAAAAATAAGATATATGATTTTAATTTAAGTATTTAATTAAAATCTTTGTATATAAATATGAATATACAAAATAATAAGTTATTTAAGATTTGTCATAATTAAATCAAAATACTAAATAAATGTTTAATAAGATCTAAAGGTTAAAAGAGTTAAAATACCACAGTTTATTGCTGATTTAAAAATACAGATCTTTTTTTTTTTACTCTATAATAAACTATTTCTTATTGTTTTGATTGATTTCTGCTTTGTATAGTGGTGAAAATGTGCTGTAAAAACTTTAAGAACTAGTTTATTATAAAGTAAAAATCAATCATAGTATTAAGAAATAGTTTATAATAATGTGAAAATGGATATTCAATTTTGTGAAAACTTAAACAATATTTTGTTATATCATTATTTCAATATGAATTGAATAAACATTTTAAAAAGTTCTTGAGCCAAAAATTTTTAAAATGGTAAAACTTACGCCAAAAGATTTCATAATACAACTTGAGGCTATGTACAAAAAGCAGAATGGATCTGTTTTTATTACTTTTAAGCATTTTACAGGAATTTATTCAGTTAAGAAAAGTGGAAAAGAGCCATTAAAGCAAATACCTACTTCTAAAAATCCTAATGACCCACAACCTGGAACTCCAATGCTGCTTATTCGAGCTTCAGATGGAAATAAAAAGAAAATATCTTCATTAGTATCAAACCGTGATATTGTTTCATTCCAAATCGCACTTGATCGTATATTAAAACAAAATCTTAATAACTTTCCAAAAGTCTAAAACAGATAATTAATATGTGATTTAAAAAAAATTATATTTTATTAAAATAAATTTACTGATTAGTTATTCAATTCTTTTTCTTTATTAATTTTTTAATAATTCGCCAAAGCTATATAGCAAGGAATAATTCCAAATATACAATTCAGAAACCTTTTTTATTATGCTTCATTTTAGTTAATAAAAAGAAAAGGAAAAAAACTGCTTTGATTTGAGAAAAAGTTATATATAACTCAAGTTTGATTTCGTATTTTATATTTTATGAAAAATAAAATATCATTTATTATTGTTGCTGTTCGAATGTCAGGTTTTTGGTCATTCCATTTTCCATCGCTTTTTGAATAACAAAATTATTTAGTCTTTGTGTTATTTCTGTTTGCTTTTCTTTCTTATTTACTTGATTGTTTGCTGCATTTATTGCATTAAGTAAAGAGCTTTTTACATTGATTTCAATACTCTTCTGAACGTTTAAAATCTGTTGCTGATATTGTTTTTGAATCATATTTAATCCAGAATCCAATTTCCCTTGAAGACCATTTAATTCTAAAGTAAATTTTTGAAGCAATGAATCTGTTAATTTTTTGTATTTAAGTTCAATCTGATAAAGTCTTTCTTCAGCTTCCTTCTGTTGTAAAAGTTCGGCTTCATGATCAGCATCTATTGCTTTATCGAATTCTTGTCTATCAGCAAGTTTAATTGAAAGGCTAATTAATTGCTGGACGCTTGATGGTGATCTTTTTTTTTCTCGGATTAATTCCGACTTCTTTTCAACTTCAAGCTCTGTCATTTCCAAAAGCTGTCTTTGACGCATTTCTGAAAATGAATCTTCAATTGACTCGCGAAGAATATATTCATTCTGATTTAATTCACCATCTTTTTCGTTTGTAATATTTTTCAGTTCTTGGAAAAGGCTGTCCAATTTATGGCCTAAATCATCAATAATTGGTTGAATTGTAGACTCATAATCGTTAGCAATTTTATTATTTATCATATCATTTATCATTCGGCTTCTTTCAAAAGAACGCTGACGATTAGACTTTTTGAGTTCCGCGCGAAGTTCTTTTACAGTCATATCTTCAAGATTTTTCTCGCTAGCTCTACTCTCTGGTCTAGACATCTCTTAATAACTTTTTGATAATTTATGTATAATTCATTTTATTTAAAAAGTTTAATAGTTTCAAATTATCTGATAAATTCAATACTTAATATTTAAAAAATTTAAACTTTTTCTTATATTTATTTATTTAGGTAACAAAAAATGAGGATGCTAGTGAAGCTCCCTGTAGTTTGAATATTTAAGGTTTTAAAGATTTTAAAGTATTTTTAATAGCAAAACACTTTTTTTTTTTTTTTTTTTTTTTTTTTTTGGCGGTATTTAAAATATAAATCATTCAAAAAAATATTTATTATGTTTTTGTTTATTCTATTTAATGCATGGTGCTAGTTTATATTTTCATTAAATTTGATTTCTATTTCATTCATGGTTAACTGACTTATTACATTTTATTGTTTGCATCATATATACGATACTGTGGAAGCTGGATTTCTTGTTGGTCGCTATCTGCTTTAGGTATTTCTGAATCTGACGGGTTGAAAGTAATATGAATATATTTTAATCCTCCTTTTGGAATAGATGTTGATCCAGTTATAAATTTCAATACGTTTAATTTTTGATCTTCATCAAGTTGCTCAAAGTATTTCCAAAACCAAGAAATCACCTTATTGTTTGTATCATAAGGTTCGCTATATTTTGCACCTTTTTTCAAATCGTCCCAATTAAATGGAGCATTTCCAATAATAATTTCGTCGATTTCGCCACATGAGAAATTTGTGAATAGCATTTGATTTGCATTATCCTTCTTGATTCCTTCTTCAAAAGCGTGAAATGCTTGACTACATGATTTTTCAAAAACCCAAGTGAGTAAATTTTCAATAAATTCATTTTTGTTCTCGTCTGTTACTGGCTTTGGTATGAAGTCTTTATCATCTGTAGTATCACAAAAATTTGTCAGATCAATTAAGTAATTGGCAAGATCATCAATGTAAATAAAGTCAACTGAAGGATATATCGGAACTGATCCATTTTGAATTGCTCTCAAAGATGCATACAAGGCTGGATTAAATAAAGCTAGATCAGCGAGGACTATTGGCTTATTCAAAAGTTTTTTATATAAATAACGAGGAAAATGAATTGGAATTGGCATGTTATTTAGAATTGATAACCCAAATAAAGTTCCAACGCATTGATAATATTTGAGTAATTCATTTGTCATGAATTTATGATATTTGAACAAATAACATCAATGCCTCAAATCAAACAAATCTGTTTCAGGTTTCATGACTTGTTCAAATGCAAGATCGATAAATTCTTTGGTAAGATCGCCTTTGTCGTCGGATTCATCTTCGTCAGCATAATTGATACTTAATTTAATATTATAATCAATTAAGTAATTAAATGTCCACACGGTACTAAGAATATCACTACGATTAACTGGAAAAACAGAATTGGTAGCAATAACTTCTTTTTGAGCGTATTCTTTACATTTTAGGTCAAAAGGCAAAATGAGTGGAAATTTTTTTTTAATTTTTTCTTCCAATTTCTTATCAATTTCATTGGATTCGATAAATTTCATATTTTTAATAGATACTGGATTTGGAGAATCTTCATTAGCGAGTATCATATCATTAATAAGAGGATACAATGCATCATCTTCAAATGTATGATTTTTAATAAAGTCATGAATCGATTCAATAACATCAAGCATGAGACTTCGACTATTTTTAAGTTCGTTATAAAATGATTTGTTAAAATTATACCTGTGTAGTATCATTGGAATGATTGGTGATATATCGATTTTGTTTTTTAACATAAAAATTAATAAAACAGCCCTTGTTATTAAAAAATCATCATAACTAGTCAATATTTTTTTTAAAAGTTTATGTAAATCTTGTAACGTCAATATCCAATTTTTCGCAATCTTCACGAAAATAATTAAAAATAAAATTTTTTAATTTGAGAACTGTTTCGCTTATTTGGGATTTATCTTCAATAAACGTCAGTGGAAATAACTCGGGATCGTAAAATGTTTTAATTAATTTGGTACTTGTCATTTCAAAAATGACTTTAATTATATAAAAATAATCATTTCAATTTTATAAAAAAAAAAAATTCTGATGAAAACGATAAAATAATTCAATTTTCAATTCATTTTCTGTTATCAGAATGTTTTATTTTTTGTGATAGGTTTTATTTAACTGATTTTTCAACAGAAAAATATAAAAAAATAAACTATTTGAAAATTTATTCTTAATTATTCATATTTATTTTGATACATATAACAAATGTATTACATCCAACAGAAGTTAGAAATGATGAAATTGAAATATTTGACAATAAAAAGTATAGGTAAGCCATATCTCCAAATGAAATAGCAATGGAGAAAATTACAAAAAAGCTCCATTTCCAATTGATCAAATGGAGTATAGAATGGTAATGTCTATTCTTCTGCATCGTTAATTGCAATATAATGAAATGATTTTTATGTTTATAGTCATGAACAGCTTTCAACAGATTGAAAACAAAAATTAGATCATTATATAAGAGTCAACTTAAACAATGTAATAAATAAATACCAGAAATAAAACGAATCAAAAGAGATTTAGTAGAAAAGTGTAATGATTAGAAATATTTAAACAATATTAAATCAAGAATACTCCGTTATGGAAGTTTAGCAGCTCGTGAATCTTTAATCGGAAACACCAACTGCTTTAAAAATAAAATTCATCAGTTAGCGAATGAATTAAATGAACTAACTAGTAAATGAGTTCTTTCAATTCATTTATTAATTCTTCAATTATTCAATAAAAAGGTTTAAAATTTGTATATTTTCGTTTAAGCATTATCAAAAAATGTTCGTTTCTTGCCAGTATGTGGACTATTCTCAGCATCGGCAAAGTATTTCTTCATTTAACTTTATGTGTAACGAAAACATTATGTCTAGTGTGGCCCATGTCCAGTTTTGAATTTAGTTGGTATTAATTTGTATTCATTGCCTTCAAACAAACAATATATATCATCTGTGAATATTATGACCTAGAAATCAATTCACTGCCTTCTTTTATCATCAGTTCTCTTAATTTATCCTTTTTCTTTTGTCCATATTTTTTAATCTTTTCGTATATTTTTCGATTGGTTGGTGAAAAATGAATTAATATCATCATTGAAAATAATAATTCTTTAAAAAGTGAATCTATTTTTTGAAAAACTACAAGAATTTCTTTTATTTTTAATAATGTTTTTTTTTTATTTTTTAATACAAATCATTATTACCTGCAAATTAAAAAAAAAAACTTGATAATTACAGATAGTTTGGGGAAAAGGTACTCAACAATTATTGGCGGGAAGTCTCCAAACATTGCATTTGTTCAGTGATTAAGATTATTCAGATGATGATTATTTTATTTAAAGTGGAGAAGAAGAAAATCGTTATCATTCTTTTATTGAAAATAGTAATAATAAACAAATTACTGATAATCTTTCTCTTGAAGTTATTTTTCGAAAAGGACTTTCATGATTTTTTTCTTCCAATTTTTATAACTTTAACTGTTAAAGAAAAGATTAAATCTTTTGTTGAGAGGCCTAAATATTCAAAGCTTTCACTCGATTAAAAATGCGAAATAATAAATATTTCAAGAAAAACATTGTTTGGTTATGGTAAAAAAGATATGTAACCCAAGAAACAAATTGAAAGAAATAAAAATAAAGGACAGCAGTTAAAACTAAGTGAAGGATAATTGGATTGATTCTTTCATAAGAATAAAGAGATTAACAAGTTGAATTTACAGCAAAATAGGCCAGGAAAATAATAAAAGAAATTACAAAATAAAATGGTCATGAATGGATGCCATGCAAATCAACAATATTAGAATTTTTTCGAATGAATAGCTAACATAGAAGGAAAAGTCAAAAAGAAATCCTCAAAGTGAAAGAAATTATTCGATAAACGTGAATTAATTTTTCACATTCCATCATATGATGGAAGAACAAAGCATTTATTTACAAATAACGAACTTACATCGTTTTAATTGTGATAATTGAATGAAAATGTTTATTTTTATTAGCAATAGGTCCAACATATTCATTAAAATTTTCTTTAAAAATAATTGTATTGTTTACTGCTACATACTTTGATAATCCATTTTCGAAAATTAGATCCATTATTTGAGGCATGCAATGAGTAAAGTTGTCAGCTATTTCCCTTATTTTTTTAGTAGTGAAGAATAAAGATTTTTCACTGAACCCTTTTCATTTGATTACAGCTAAATGAGCTCGAATCAACCAGGAGTGCCTCCATGCTACATTCTTGTATGCAATCATTGATCGAACATGGTTAAAGGATTCCTTAATATTAGTACTTAGAGCAGAGTCAATTAAATAAAATGAATCTTTCAAATCAGCAACGAACTTTTTCAATTTTTCAATGGCATCGCCATTGATTTCTTCTGTCCATTGATTCTTTTCTATATAATGATCTGGTACTTCGTTCCATTTTGAAATTTTCTGCTAGGTATTTAGTTCTTGATCATGAACCAAAATAGCATAGAAATTTTGAACTTTTTCAATGATAGGTTTTAAATCTTTATTTTTTGATAACAATTTTTTTTAAAATTCTTTTTCTTTTTAGCGTAATGATTTGTATCAAAAAGAATTGTTGCTTCATGTGATTCTTGTTCTAAGAGATGGTGATCAGAGAGATCACAATCATAGACAAAATATAATTATATAATCATGTACAACCAACGAAACTGACTTTTATTAATTCGCCTTTTAAAGTATTTGATAAATTCTGGTTGTAAATTTTGAAAGCCAGTTTTTGAATAATTGGACCTACGATATGCAAATAATAATAATAACAAGATTTTGATATAATTTTTCTTTACGTGCCGCTGCAAAATGATGATATGTTTTGATAACTCAAACCGTTGATTAAAATTGAAATAGTTTCAACGACATTGTTTTTAATTCTTTCAATTTTTGCTGGTTGGGATGCATTTCGCTCAAGCAACTCTTCATATGTACTTGAATATAAAAAGCTCTCTTCAAACTCCATTGAATAAAATTTGCGATAGATAAATTTTTATTAAAAAGTTAAAAACTTTTGAAAGTCAACCCACTTTTTAAATATAAAACTAGCATATATTATAATATATATAAATGATAGAATACTTAGATGTAACATTAATGCTCTCAATAATTTAAAAGAACATTTTCATCACATTTTAAACAAAGGCAAATAATGCTGTCTCAAAAAATAAAAACTTTATATCAAATTGCTCAAAAGACTCATGTCCATGCGAACGACACTGGTATTATTCATGTGTTTATTACTTATTACTTCCGTGCATACATTGTATATTAAACAAAGATTAACTGGATGTTGAGTTTTCATATCAAAATAAAATGGTAGCTTTTTAGTAGATCCAAACGCCCACCTATTAAATTAAAACATGAAATTCCTCGCTCGAATAAATGATGTTCAATTCGGTGGCTATAGATTTTATGACTTTTTCTGCAATTATATGCATATTAATAAATAAATCTTCATTAATGATTAAATCAAAATCTTTTTTTTGAAGTTGAGAATAAATTTGTGTAAACGTTTTGTGTAGAAGAGAATCTTCTTCTTCTTTATCAGATTCAAGTAATGATGTACTTAAAATCTCTGATTCTGATTTATTTATCGCTTTTTCTAAAAATTGATGAACATTATCTGTTTTAATTGGATCTTTCGTTAAAACAAAAGGAAAATATTGCAATGGTGGATAATTATAATGGGTTTCTTCTTCAACAAACATATCGACAGAACTCCTGTTTTGCTTCCTAAAGTGACTCCGTCCTTCAGAAGATAAAAAATAGGCAGTGATAACAAGATCAAAATTATTACTTTTGATCCTAGATATTAGAATAATATATAAATCTTTAAATACATCATCAATTAACTTGAACTCATCTATTTTTAAGTAACTGAGCAGTTCTTTTATATATTTTCCAACACTACATATTGAAAAATTTGTTTCCAACTCCATGAAGATAGTTAGTATATCATTTTTATATAATTCAATGAATTCAAGTATATCATATAAGTAAATCCATCTAGTTTCAACTAGAGTAGGACAAACCTTTCCTATAAATTGAATTGATTCGTTTTTTCTTAAAACTGTAACTATGTTTTTTATATTAGAAACCATTTTTTGTAAATGACCATTAATTTTATGCGTATTGTTAAAAGATAAGTTGATTAAATGACAAAAACAATGGACTATTTGAATACTTTTAATTCTTGGACATTTGTATTTTCTTTTAAATATTCAATGCCTTTTGTTTGAGCTCGAAGGTTATCAATTATAATGGAACATATGTGAATGTTGTTATCTAAAAGCAAATTTAAGCAATTTAGTGTATATTCGCTATAATCACTAAAATCTGAATGATTATTTTTTTGTAATTTGAGCAAATAGGGTTTCATATATTGATCCTCAACAACTGAAACAATAAAATGGATGACATTGAGTTTTTTGACTGTTCCCGAGTCAACTTCCAGATTGACATATTTATCATTTAAACTTCTTAAAACATTTTTACGAATTTCTTCAGAAACCATGAGTATATAATCATTGAAAGATTTCTGATATCCGATTTTGAAAATATCTTTTTCAATTAATAAATTATTCTGAAAATTTTTGTGGATTTGAATTCCGATTTTTAAAATGAAATGTATAAAAGATTCCATTTGCTTACTAACTGCTTTTTGATTTGAAATATTTAATGATCCTGCTAGAATTGAAAGGGCCCGCATTATTACCATTTGCAATTGCTCTTTTGATTCAATTTTGTTATTAATAACAAAACTGGGAGGAAACTCTTTATCAAGTTTTCTGGGAAGATTAAATATATGCTGCCCTTTTTGAATATGCGATGCAAGTCTGTATCTTCTATCATGGAAAGAACAGCGCCTGAGTTCCATGCTAATGGAAAAACCAAGTACAGGACAGCGATAATGTAAATGTGTGTCATACTCCACTTCTAAAGGTGTGCATCCTGGTGGAAGTGAGGTTCGAGTATCGTCATCTGTTTTCTTTTGAGTCATTATAGCAGAAAAAAAAATATCTCAATTTTTAATGGCAGAAAAATAATTAATTAGCAAACAAGGATTTTTGAATGTTTCTATTCTGCCCAAAAAAAATAATTCAAAAAAAAAATCTGTCGCCCAACCGCTTCATTGAAAGCTTGATGTAAAGTTCAGAATTTCATTTTTTTTGCTCGTTTTTGCCCAAAATGGCACTTTTTATTGCCCGAATAGAATGACATTTTACACCTTTAAAAAAAAAAGAAAAAAGAAAAAAGTGACCGATTTTTTAAAAAAAAAAAAAAAAGGGAAATCGTAATCGCCCATAATAGTAATCGCCCGTGGCGGTTTAGGTCAATATTGACCTTGTATCGTACCATTGAAAAAAAAGTCTGGAACTTTTTTGCACTTTTACATAAAAAAGCATGGATAGCTACCCATGGTTTTTTCTATATAAAAAAATATAAACGGAATATTTTTTATAGTCCAAAATCGATATTATTATGAGCATTCGCATATAAACAAGAAAGCGCAAATATTTTTAACACCATCATTTTATTATTTTGATGTATACAATTACGTAAATTCCAACTTTTCGCCTATATCATTGATTTTGGAAATCATATACTTTTAAAGTTAAAAGGTAGTTAATTAATTTTGAGTAATACGGTTTCATATTTATTTTTATGCCTTTGGATTGTGCATTTGTTTACACAATATAAAATATTCATATAATATTTAGATTATAATTTTGATTTTCTTTGTTATAAAGTAATCAATAGAACTTTTATTAACATATAAAATATTTGTCCTTTCTTGTTTATAAGCCAAAGCTCATTCTGATATCGATTTTAGACTATAAAAAAATATTCGGTTTATATTTTTTTTTATATAGAAAAAACCATGAGTAGCTACCCATGCTTTTTTATGCAAAAGTGCAAAAAAGTTCCAGACTTTTTTTTCTATGGTACGATACAAGGTCAATATTGACCTAAACCGCCACGGGCGATTACGATTTCCCAAAAAAAAAAAAAAAAAAAACAAGAAAACTAACGCGCGATATAATCATAAATCATTTAATAAACTATAATCATTGAACATACATAAATGTTTTTTGTATTTTGAAATTAAATTAATAATTAATATCATTTAATGACAACTTTTTGAGCAAAGCTCAAAAAGTTGTCATTCTTGAGATCTATTGGGTATAATATTTCATTTGTTTTCTTCATGGAAGCTGATTTATGTAAGTTTTGAAAAGAAATCAAATTTGAAAATAATAAAGGGACACTTTTTGAGCTTCGCTCAAAAAGTGTCCATGCATAAGATTCAGATATGTAATAACTTGGTTATAGCTGGTTTTGATATTTGAATATCTGATTTGAGGAAATTGCAAGAAACGCCACTTTTTGAGCTTCGCTCAAAAAGTGTCTATTCTTTAGATAATAATGGCGTAATAATATATTTTTCTTTCAAGAACATTGTTCTATTTTAAGCAAGTATTCTATAAAAACAAACGATTAAAATAAATAGAAAAATAATTGAGGGTCAATTTGGTTTCTCTTGTCATAAACATTTTGCATCAAAAAGTTATTTTATTTTTTATCTTTAAGAAAAAGTTATGTTTTATTTTTTGCTCCAAGAAAAAGTTCATGATTATTTTTCTCTCTATCAAATTGTGGAAACTTTTTGACCGAAAAAAAATCAAAATAAACAAAAAAAATTAAATATACTATACAGTAATTCAACAAACCTTATAGTACATACAAATTAACCTTATACTAAATTGATAATATCTTTCAAAAATTGTGAAAATTTTCACAAATTTAAACTTATCTTTCAATTATTGAAAAGCTACTCCAAAGTTTTTTTGTTAAAAATTATTTGAAAAAGTTAAAAAAAAAATGGTGGGTGAATTTATTTTTTAAAATTTTTACATGGAAGGAGTCAGCACAGCTCCAGTTATTCAACCTTTTCAATGGACCAAAGATGAAATAGAAGTTTTGTCTGAAGTTCAAAGAGATATTTGCATGATGAAGGCATCAGGGAAATCCTGCGATGAAATTGTAAGAAAACATTTGCTTCACTCCTTAAATAACATATCAACATGTATTATTAATACTATACAGGGTAACATTTGGGCCCCAGGACAAATGGTTGGTGGAAGACCTTGCTTTTTATCTGACGTAGAAATTTGTACTTTTAAAAGAAAGATTAATGCTGATTGTTATGATCTTGATTGCTTGAATACAAAATATGCTTTGCAATTGATATTAGAACTAAAAGATTACCGTTATGCAAGAGGTAGTTTCATTGCTCAAATGGCTTCTCAAAAAGTTTCACGGCCAAAATCCTATACAGAAACACTCAATAAAATGATGACATAATAATCAAAAAAATTAAAAATTGATAAAAGTTAAAAAAATAGCAGATTTATATTTTCCTTTGTTAAAAAGATTTCTAATTAAATAATATAATCATATTTCTACGCCTTCATTTTTCGCCCAAAAAATTAAAAACAAGGGCGATTTATTTTTATGAATTGAGTACGTTTATTTTTTTTTTTTTTTTTTTATTTTTTTTTAATATATATATATATTAAATTAGGTAATTGTAAAGCTATGTTATTAATAATGCTTTTTTAGGCTTCGCCTTAATGCTATATGTCCTTTTAAGTATATATGAAATATATGAAATATATGAATTTCATGATATAAAATAGGATTACATGAAATGTTTGTCTGATGCTTAATTTTTTTTGTTACGCAGTGAAATATGGTGTTCAAATTTTCATATTTTTCATTAATAGCATTAAAATATTTTCCTCTCAATTTTAATGACATAAAAATATTTTTCTCGCAATTTTATTGACATAAATATTTTTTCTCTCAATTTTATTGACATAAATAAAAAAAATCCTCTCAATTTTAATGGCAGAAATTTATTTTCTTCAACTAGATATTGGTAAATCATTGAATCAGATGACTTAGATGTAGTAATCGTATTTGGCAAACACTATTTGTTATTTATTAAAAAAAAAAAATAATTTTTGAATTTCATTTATTATGATTATATAATTAGAGATGGTTTAATTAATTATTTAGTTAGTTAGTTATTCTTTTAATTTATTCATTACTGTACTTGATGCTGAAAGTATTTGTAGCCTTGATTCCATAGATTTAGGATTATAATTTGTTCCGTGATCTCCTGTTACTTCTCTCTGTCTTGAAATAAATCTTTCACAGTTAGCTTCCGATGTACCAATAGAAACAATTCTTATAACTGCGGTGGCTAGTGGTTTCCAATCTGAATATGTGATAATTCTTTTCCATAAGTCAACAGACTTTTTTGTTTTGATATCAACAGAAAATGGTAGTTCATTTGTTGAATTAAATGCCCATTTATCAATTAAATCATGTATATTCTCAAATGAATAATCAAATCCTATTTGACTTAATAAAGAAATAACAAAATCTCGTGATATAATATGCATATTTTCAAATAGATTTATATTTAATCTTTCACTAAATTTCTTTTCTGCTAGTATTGAGTAGTTTGATTTAAAAGATTCCGTGATGAACGAATTATCAGCATCACATTCAGACTCTAAAAATGACCAATTTGTTATTTCTGAATCCAATTTACTGATTGCTGTGTCCAAAAAAAGATGAATATTGTCATTGTTTTGAGGTTCTTCGTCATATACTAGCTGATCACCGAATAAAAGAGGATTATTAATAAATGATTCATTTTGATCATAATTTGATATAGAACTGATATTCATTTCTCTGAAATGTGATCTACCTGGAGGAGAAAAGAAATAAGATGTAATTATCAAATCAAAGTTGTTACTTTTAAATCGGGTCAAAAGAACTGTATATAAAGTTTCATAGATATCTGAAATCAATTGAAAATCGGCACTCTTTAGATAGTCAAACAAATCACGAAGATATTTTCCCACACAGCAAATTGAATTATTCGATTCCATTTTCTGAACAAAAAGCCGTAATGGCAAAACTAAATTGAAAAGTTGCCTGAATTCGTCAATCTTAAAGATATCATCATTTTCCAAAAGTATTGAAATATCATCTGAATTATCTAATATGAATTTTAGAACATCATAAATATAGATCCATCTATTTTCTACTATACATGGACATTTTTTCCCGATAAATTGTACAGATGTATTTTTCCTTAAAATTGTTACAATTGCTTTTATATTGGTGATAAGAATATCCAAGTGAGGACATAATTTAATAGTGTTTGAGAATGCCAAACTTATGAGATGGCAAAAACAATGAACTATTGTAATTGATCTAATTCTTGGGTCATCTGTTGTATTTTTCAAAAGCTCAATTCCTTTAGTTTGAGAACGTAAGTTGTCAACAATAATTGAGCATATGAAAATGTTTTTATCTAACAATGTTTGTATAACTTTGTTTGTATAATTATAATAATCCACATGATCAAAATTAGTATTTCTCTCCAATTTGAATAAGAATGGTTTGATTGAATCGTCTTCTGTTGCAGATATCACGAAATGAACGACATTCAAATTTCTAACAGTCCCGGAATCGATCTCCAGGTTAATATATTTTTCTTTCATCGTATCGAGTGCTTTTTCTTTGATTTCTGCAGCAGCTATTTTAGTATAATCAATCAACTTGTTTATATTTGGCATTTTAAAGAGATCACTTGGACTTAAAGAATTCGATGGAAAATTTTTATGAAGTTGGCAACCAATGTCAATAAGAAAATGTATGAAAGCTTCCATTTCCGAGCTGACTGATTTTTTTGCAGAAATATTAAGTTTTCCAGATAAGATAGCTAATTTTTTCATTATAGTATGTTGAAGTTGCTCATCGTTTTGAATCTTGTTCCCAGCAACAAATGCTTCAGGGAATCCTAAATCTTGATCACGTGGAATATTAAACATATGTCTATTCTTTTTTAAATGATTTGCTAAATTATATCTTCGTCCTTGATAACTGCATCGGCGGAGTTCCATTTCTATGGACCATCCTAATTTTGGGCATCTATATTGTTTATGAGAGTCGGTTGATAATTCTACTTCTGAACATCCGGGTGGAAGTAAGTTTGTTTCTTTATATTCCATTTGGCAGATTTAATATTTTTTGTCACATTCAAAAATTGAGGAATTTTATATTGCCCGGAGAAAACCTTTCAATTCATTTTACATCGCCCGGCGGTTCCTTTCAAATGATCATATAAACCTTTGAATTTCCTATTTTGGTCACTTTTCCGCCCAAAATGCCACTTTTTTTCGCCCCAAGAATTTGAAAACTTTACAACCAAATTTCATAAATTTTCAAATTCTATGAGTATGTTCAAATTTCATTATTCTATGAGTATTCTCAATTGCAATTTTTTTGAATAAATTCATTGAATTAGTATTTTTTATTAAATGTTAAAAGCATTTATTTTTAAAAGTTTAAATATATTTTCATGATTAATTTTCTGAGAATAACCGCTGCCCATTGATATTTAACAAGTAAAGGCGATTAATGAAGGCGTACATATTTCTAAAAATTATGCTTCAATTTTAACCAAATGAAGAAGTAAACTCTTTCTTTTAAGTAAAATAACTTTTTAAATAATTTTACTTTTTTTCACAATTTTTTGAATGAATTTGTGAGAGAAAAAAAATTGAGAAGCTAATATAAGGTTTTTTGAGAGAAACCTATGGTTTTTAGAATTACTGTATGATATATGAAAAAAAAAAAAAAAAAAAAAAAATTATATAACATTTTAATATGAAAAAAAAAGAGTATTTTACGAGCTTTTTGAATGAAAAATGTATATTTTCTAACAAAAAATCTCTCAATATTCTAAGCTTTTTGAGTAAAAATAAGTAAAAAAGTTATTGCCCAAAAAAACTCTGTCTCCAAAGGGCGATTTTAGGATACCTAACAAATGTTTTTAATTATTAAATTTTTAAAAATTATATTTGAGTTATGGATTTAAATAATGTTATTAGTTTAATGTCTATATTTGAATAAATCAAGGATAAACAAGAAAATGCTTATGAATATTGAATATAAGATTGATCATAGAAAAATAGCCGCTTTGATCGCTCCAGTATCATCTTTCTGCTTGTTTCTGTCCATTATTGGCACTGTTGTTGATGCTGGAGCAATCGATCTATCTCAAGTAGATGCAATTCTTTGACCCAAGAAATTTGGAGGCTTTGATCGCTCCAGTATCATCTTTCATTTTTGATAAGTTCATGATTGAATACCATTTCAATTTGAGAGAATCTTTATTGAATGGCTTTTCAATTTGAGAGAGATTAATTGAATAATCTTTCAATTTGATAAGAATAAATAAGTCTCATTTATAACTTGAAAATTGAATTAACTAAAACTTATTTTATGATATAAATATACTTAAATATTAATTATAAATTTATAAAAGTAATTATATTTGCCTGTCACAAAAAATATAAAATAAATATTTAAAAATATTTTATTGTGTTTTTACAAAGTAGGTAAAATCATTATTTGATTTATAACAAAGAAGTGTAAAATTTTTATTAATCAAAAAAATAGATTTCTGTTCTAATATTCTCAAATCTTTATTTAAAATATAAATATTTGAAAAAGTTCGATCGGTAAATTTAAAAATCTCTTGAATGGTCACTTTTTGAGTGAGAAAACTCAAAAAGTGAAAGCAATTCAGAGATTTACAAATTCCACGTAGCACTTTTTGAGAGCTTCACTCTCAAAAAGTTCGGAGGACACTTTGTAAAAAAGATTTATTTCAAAATTTTTTTTTTATTTAATTTTAAAGTAAAATGAAATGAATTTATCATAAGTTCTATAAATCCTCTAAAAATCATATTTTGAGCACTAATTATATTTTATTTTTTCAATGAACTATCAATTGAATTGAAAGTATAGTATTAATGTATTTTGAAACGTATAAAAGAAAATCCCAATATAATTATTAAAATGGTTGTTTTATATTGATTAAAAAATAAATTATGATTAGTATCACAGCTATTTGAAAATAATCCGTTTTATGTTTAGATATTTAAAAAATGTATAGAGTAATCATAAAAACCATTAGTAATTTGCTAATATTATTAAGATATAAATGTAAAGGATCTTGGATCTTATATTTCTATAGAGTGGATAAAATGAAAAATCAAAATTATAACTATTTGCTTTTTTTGATATAATTTTTTTTTATTTTTACATAATTTTTCAGGAATATACGCACCAGTGATCACCACGGGGCTGGGCGAAGCCGAATCAGGTTCCTTGAATTGCTGGATGAATCGGGAAGCCATTTGAACTATATATTTATGCATTATTTAGCAAAAATTGAATAAAAAATGTATAAAAAAGTATTCAAAAAGTTTAAAAGTTTTCAAAAAGTGGCGTAGAAAAATACGATTCCCCCTTCTATATTATTATCAACTCATGGTTCAGTTTTTTCAAAAACGATACTGTTAGATTTTTAAAATATATTTTAGAAAAAAATATATATTATTTTATATTTTCTTTTTATCATCAGGGAAAAATTACATTTTAAATAATAATTGCTCAAGATAATTATAATCATTTTTATATTGGCACTTTTTAAATGATTATTCAAAAAGTGACCTATATTAACTTAAAATTTTAGTCATATAACGAAAATAATTCACATTTTTTTAATTAAATGAAGGGACCAAAATCTCGTAAAAAAGTCTCAAAATTTGATAAATCTTTGCGAGACAAGATGATAGAATTGAGCAAAACAGGGGAATTAGTCATGAAAGACAATATTTCTTTTAGTAATTATGATGAAGTTGGACTTGAAGGTTCTTTGATAGTCATGAAGAGGAAAAACAATGCATTGCCAGTAATAGAATCTTTGCCAGGTAGTATTTTCACAACATTAGGTGAAAAAGATCCAGGTACATTTTCAAATGATTTTTTAGCACAAGAAGATTCGGATTCAGTCCGTTTATTTAATTTTAAAAATCATTTTCTCTTATTCGCATATCAAGAATTTCGACAAGCCACATCACCAGATGATATACCATATGAGATTTCAACCTATTCCAAAAATTTCCATATTTCAATAGCAAAATATATTGGATTTTCTCTATTCGATCCAAATAACAAAGAAGTACCATGCATTTTAACCGAACGACCAATTAATGGTCCTTTATCAATTTATTTTAGTAATGATTCACATTTTAACAGCTCATCTGATTCGATTAAATCAACAGATTCAAAAGATTACTCTATTATTAATGATCGTTTCCAAACAAAAAATATCGAATTTACTCCTCAGATGAAATTAATAATGATAATTGGAATTGCTGCTGGTATTGAATTTATTCATCGAAACAACAAAGTTCATGCTCATCTTGATCCTACAACTGTTTATTTAGATGATAACTTACAACCAATTATTTGTGGATATGGCTTTATTGAACCATTGAATATTAATGATGATTCCGATGATGATGGCATTGGTAATGACAGAGAAGATAGTAGATTATCATTTTTAACAAATATATCTTTTGTTGCACCAGAAGTATTAAAATACAATCGAATATACCAATCTAGTGACATTTTTAGTATTGGAATGCTAATGTATTATATTCTCTCAGAGATGGAACCTTTTAAAAATCTCAGTCCAAATGTTCAATTTCAAAACATATGCGAAGGTAGGCTACCAGCTTTTCCTGAATGTATCGATGTAAACTGGAAAAAATTGATATTCCGATGTTGTGAATTCAATCCGAAAAAACGTTTGACTGCAAAAGAATTACTTTCATTCCTACTACAAGAAGAAAATAAAGTCAACCTTTTAGCATCAATTTCTCAAGATAAAACGGCCAAATTTACGAAATCACAAAATGAATACTTAACACATATCAGAGATAAGTTCGAGTTTGATGATGATTTCCGAGATTCGTACATAATAACAGATATGATTCTCGATCCAACACTCCTTAGTATTGAAACAAAAACACTCATTGATTCTGCTACCAAAGGTGATCCACAAAGTCTCGAGACTATTGGACTTTACTTTATGGAAGGGAAGAACAATCTTCCTGAGGACAAAATTAATTGCTTTGAATTAATTAAAAAGGCTGCTGATTTAAATTTCCCAAGTTCAATTAAAATAATCATCAACTTGTATCAAAAAGGGATCGGGACAAATAAAAATCTCGACTATGCACTTTATTACTGTAATCAAGCGAAGCAACTTTATAATGATAATGAAGAAGAATTCAATAATATTTGTGCCATTGAACAAGAAATTAAAGCAGAAAAAGAAATAATTGCTTCAAACAAAGAAGAACATCTTCAGAAAGAGTCAGAAAGTAATTTATTTGCCTCGGCAAGAGATATTGTTGATAAAGAAGCTATATCTTTACGAGAGAGAGAACTCAAAAATCTTAATAAAAGAAAGATTACATTAAAATCTTTACCCAGCTTTGTGACAACGGCAGATTTTGAACAACTTTTTAAAAAGTATCAAAATATCCAAATCGAATTATTCATTCGCGCACGATACAGTTCAGCAACTGTTATATTCGAGACCCAAGAAGATAAGAAAGATGTTGAAAAAAAATGCCGAAAAAATAAAAACTTTTTGAAAATCAGAAATAAAGTTTTGATACCAATATTGACACCAACTAAACAAGAGATAAAGAGAATGCAAACTAAAAATTTTAGAGAAAAGTTGAAGAAAAAACGTATAGAGAGGTTGAAAAAGGAAACTAAAGACAAAAAGAAACATGCAAAGGAAGAAGAAGAGGAAGAAGAACAATCAGAGCAAGTAGAACCACAGGTGATAGCAAAAGATACATCTGTTTTTTCTTTAACAACAGTTATCAAAGAACAAGTTAATCTTGAAGATTATACTCCAGGAGAAGGACGGAATTCATACAAAAAGATAGGAGGTGGTTCATTTGGAGATGTTTATGAAGCTTATAATAAAAAAGATGGTAAACTTTGTGCTGCCAAAGTTTTTATTAAGAAATTTGAAAATTCTAAACAAAGGCTCAACTTTTTCAGAGAAATTGAAATATTAAAAAAACTTGATTGCCCATTGATTGTTAAATTATATGGATATAACATGAATTCATTAATTCAACCAATCTCTGAATTACCAACATTATTCATGGAATTTGCCACCCATGGCACCTTATCAAATATGATCCAACAAGAATATAACAAGCATACACATCCTAAATGGAATAATACCACAAAAATGAAAACCATAATTGGCATTACACGAGCTATGGCCTACATGCATTCCCTATTATACCTTCATCGAGATTTAAAAACCGAAAATATTTTCTTTGATGAAAATTATGAACCAAAAATCGGTGATTTCGGATGTTCTAGGAAGATTGACAAGCAAAATAGTGTTAATTTGACACTCGGCGTCGGAAGTCCAATATATATGGCACCTGAAATTCTACTTGGAAGTAATCCTCAATATTCATGGGAAATTGATGTTTATTCATTTGCCATTGTTTTGTATCAAATTATAACAGGGAAACCTGATACTAAAGTATATGAGGATAAGTATCTGAAAAATCTTTTTACTTTTCAAAATTATATGATTAAAGAAGATATTAGGCCCAAACTTCCAGAAGATTTGGATGAAAATTTGAAAATGCTGTTGAGCAGGTGCTGGAGCTCTAGAGTTAATGATAGACCCTCTTTTAATTTTATTTTCTCGGTTTTAAAAGCTACTTTTGAACAGGAACATCCACCAACAACATTTTTGCCGAATGTTGATCTGGATGAAGTCAGAAAGTATTTAAAGAAATTAGATAGTTGTTTTTAAATTATAATAAACTGATATTCGAATTGAAAAATATTCTGATGCATTTTCTCTTTTTTATTAAAAAATTCAATTTCAACCAAAACATACAAAAAATGAACGAGCTGACAATAAATAATTAAATGTTTATTTTGTTCAGCGTGGGCTATAAATTAATCTCTTTATATTAACAACATCAAATAACTTTTTAAGTAGTTTATTCTCTGAAAAAGTTCAATCATTTTTTTTTCTTTTTCGTTTATTTAAAAATAATACAAAACAGAACTAAAAATAAAAATAATATAAATATTGATAAAAATCAAGAATCATCCGTGCTCCCTGGTTCGTCAGCTTCATTTATGCTTTCATTCTCATTTTGGTTTTTATTTTGGTTATTTTCATTTTCATTTCCATTCAAATCGAACATTTTCAGCAACAATTCAGAACTCTGAGCGTCGAAACCACCAACAACACCATTTTCAGCAACGCCTTCTTTTTGTGTCAAAGGAACAGAAGTTGTTATGAGCGACTTTTTGAATATATCAATCAAATTTACTTCATCATTATTAAACAACTTTTTCTTGTCTTCTTTCTTCTTCAAAATAGAGTCTGACATTTTTGTCATCATCTCCATCAGAGAGTCCATTGGATGAACAAGCATACTTGACGAATTATCAAAGGTTTCATACTCGGCCACTCTCATCATTAAAGTTTTCGGTGGAGGTTTGCTGTATATCTCCTTAGGAAGGGATCCTTTGCGTTTACTTTGGAGGAGAGAAAGATCACGTGCTGGAATTTCAACGCGATCGAGACGAGCAAAAACATTATAAGCATCACAGAAAAATCCTTCGTTTTGTGGATTGATTCCATCACATGAAATAGATGTCATTTGGGTGTTCAATTCAACAAGGTTCCGAAGGGCTTCAAGACCAGCATCGCTCATTCCTGAATATTTAAAAACAAGAGTATGCAATGAGGTCTTTCCAATAAGCTTTTCAATGAATCGAACACCTTGCTTGCCTAACGGATTATTTGTTGTACATACGTATTCAAAACCACTCAATTTTGATTCGTTAATATATTCTGCAATCTGATCAAGAGATTCATCAATTTCTGATTTTAGACAACGACTCAAATTGAGATAGCTTAGTCTGGTTTGAGTTTTTAAGAAAGAAATTAAAGTTGTGACATCATCTGGTAGCATTTCATTTCCAGAAAATATAAATTCTGCAAGAATTGGTTGTGCATGCTGAATATTAAAACAGTTGACAATATCTGAGCATGTAGCACTCGTAGCTAGGTCGGAGACGTTTAGCGTAAGAAGTTGCGATCTAGGCGTAGTAAAAAGTTCACTTAAGAAAAAGTTTAAAGAAGCTGGCGCCACTTGACATTTTGTCATATCAAGATAAACAAGAGAATGAGGAAGTGCCATGCCTAAGTTGATTTCATCAAAAAGACGATTGTTAATTAAATAAATTGATCTAAGGAAAATCGAATAGGGCAATATATGATTTAATAGAGAACTTACATCATGCGATGTTCGGCTAATCGTAATACCTTTTAATCTAGATTGTTGCAAAAATTCACCAAGATCATCAACATTAAGGCCATCAGCTGTTCCTTCTTCAATACGAAGATTATTTAGTGACATAAAACAGGGAAGCTTATTCAATTGTTCAAAAAGAGCCTTAAAATGTTCGTTATTTAATTTTGTTCGTGATATTGTAAATGTTTTGAAACGGCCTTGATATGTTTGCAAGCCATTTAATATAGCGAATATGACGCTAACATGACATGCTCGAAATGAAATCTCTGTAAGCTTGGATTGCTCTTGCGAAGGAAATTTAAATTCGCTGTTTGGTGGCTCTTTATAATTCTCAATGCTAAGTCTGGTCAGCGTTTTAGAAGTCATAAATATTGTTTGTAAAACTGTTTGAAGTTGTGAATTAGCAAAATTATCGAGAATTAAAGATTTCAATGAAACATCCCATGCAAGAGCGTTTGCAAATGCTTTTGAAGCTAAACCTAAATTAAAAGCGGAAGTCATCTTGAGCGCAGGCGTAGGATTTAAGTCCCATTCTGCAAGTAATCCTAATTGTTCTAAAGGAAAACGATATCCAAATTTGTGTGCCATTTGCAAAATTCGAGTTTTCAATGCATTAAGTGGCCTTGATTTAAGTTCCGGCGCTGTAAGTTCATTTGGTGGCGTTGATTCAATTTTTACGTTATAAACATCTAAATCTAATCGGTACTTACAGATTTTGTTGAGAATTAGAATGATTTTAGCGATATTTAATGCGTATTCCGATTTTACGGTAAGAGTTAAAGGCTTTAATTCTTTCCCGGCAAGGGACACAAAACTCACGATACTCGGCTTTATATATGAAACTTTTTGTAAATCAACAAGGTTGTATTCAACAACTTTGGTGCTCTTTGTAAAACGTGCCCTCAATAAATAAATGCATCCTATAGAAATAACGAGAATACGAACGTCTTCTCCTCCATTTAAGTGTAATTTACGAACCTTGGCAGCAAATAATATTGTTTCTTCTGGACCATACAGATTATCTTGAGTGATTGCATCGATCTGTTGTTGAGAAAGTAATATAATTGGTTTAATTGTTTCCATTTATTTATTTTTTTTAGTGGTGAAATATACGGTCAAATATTTTTAACTTTTTAAATTAGCTTTAAGAATATAAATATTTTTTTCAAAAAGATATTGTATAGTTTCAATTTGAAACTTTCAAAATGAAACTTTTTCATTTTACTAAAAAAAATTGACCCAAATCCAACAATTTTCATACTCCATAACTTTTTTTTATGTTAAAATCAGATTTATTAAATTTAAATATTCCACAAAATAACTTTGAACAAGAAATAATTTCGACGTACAATGTCACAGCGCTTGAATATACACCAAATTTTAATTTGTCCGAATTAAAACCACAACCTGGCGATATTTTTCGTATATTTATCGATCAAAAATACACAAATTACTCGCATCCGCCAATATCAGGACGGGTTTTGTATGGAGGCCCTTATTACGCACCTGAGAGTGATATCAGTGCTATATCTTCACACTTTGGCTGCCTTTTCCAATATCATAAAAGAAAATCAACGTCACATCGACGCTTAAATACAATTCGTAACGCTCTTGAACTTTCTTTGTGCGGCGAAGCAGAATATGGACGCAGAGCACAAGTCATTCAATTTCCAATAGAAACGCAGTTAAAAGGAGTTCTTCTTACAATTTGCATCGATTATTCACCACCTTATTTTTCACAATGCAAAAAAAATGGCCTTAGATCACGTGATATTCGAGAGCCACGTAGTTACTCAATAAGAGTTTCTCATTTTTGGCATGTTTCAGAGTTTGATGAGCCAATCATATTTGAAAATGCTGACAATTATGTTCGGCACAAATACACAATGCCAATAATATCGGAAAATGATTTTATAGACTCATCAAAAAAGGAATCTTTTGCATCAATCGAATTTAACTCAGCTTTTTTTTCTCAATTCCTTACCAGATTAAATATAATTAATGGCCTTTTCATCGTTTATCGAGTCTTTTTCAATATGCCAGATAAAAAAATCGAAATGACTGGCGATCAAACTTGCAATATAATTATCAGGGATGCCCCATCTGAAGATATAAGTTTAACAGATATTGCAAAACGAAAAGATCAGCCTGGAAATGATATTGTTACCTGCGAATTATCTGAAGTTGAGATACTTCCTGATGGTCTTAATATCAACAAAATGCATTTTTTAAATATAACAACTATTACTCTTATTCCTATAATCACAATTAAAGCTTCAAAGAAAGATAAATTGTCATAATATCTAATTTTATAATCAATTATTTTTAAGATCTTTCCTATCACCGGAATTTGTTGTTTTTATTATAAATAAACATTTTAAATAAATATAGCATATTTGAATTCTAAATCCTCTAGCATTTAAGACAATGAATTTTTGATAAAAATAATAAATACAAAATTTATTTCTGGCCTCTCTTAAGTCTTGATATTTCTAATTTCATTTCTGCTTGCGTCGCAGATATTTCGGCAACCTCTTGTCGTAGTTGGCAGATTGCTTCAAATATCTTTTCAAGAGTTACAGCGCTATTCCTAGAATACATTGATGTGCAACTTGTAGGTGATGAATTTGGCGATGTAGAAGGTGCAGATGTTGGTGCAGAAGCAGGCGAATATGATTGACTTATTGGCGGTGAAAAGTTTTGAGGTTTTGCTGTGCGATTTCTTTGTTTAGTGCTAATATTCGAGTTCACACTCGAACCATAATTGCTATGAATTGCTGATCTGTATGATGAAGAAGGAGGTGGAGGTATTTCTGATGTTTGCGAGAAAGCAACTGGTGATAAAAAATTATTTTGATATCGTTGTGATGACGATGACTTTTTCTTTTTTGAAGGCGTTTTTTCACGAAGTTCTTCAATCCTTGATAATTGTTGATCGATCTGGTTTGAGCGTTCGATAATGTCATTTAAACGATCGGCGATAACACGAAGATCTCCCGCAGAATCTTGCGGAGAAGTCGACCTTCTTTTTCGAGAAGAAGAAGAAGCTGAGCTCCTTGAGAATTGATATGATTTCATTATAAAAAACCGTTTATTCAATTGAATAGCATATTTTCAAAAAAAAATGAAGTTCACTATTCTCACAATATGGCAATAAGGTAATAATGAAGTTCACTGTTCCCATATTTTAAAGTTGATGCGATACTCATGCGTATATACCCAAAGAATTACACAAAGACAGAAAAAATATAAGGACGGCTTTATAGAGATTACAAAATGTAGCAATGGATTTTATAATATTATTATCTTTGATGAAGAAAATCAAAAACTTGTATCTTTAAGGAGTTCTGAAGAACCTATTCTTGGTTCTGATTTTCAAGTTGGAGCTTTTTTAATCCAAATAGACTCTTCCATGCCTCTGCTATCTAAAGCCGAACAGAAAATTTGCAATAATACATTCATTCCATCGTCACGAGTCGCACCATTGCGACCATTACCACAAAAAAATTCTTTTAATAATAATAATAGCAAAGAAAGTTCTAAAAACAATAGGTCTACGTGCAATATTGCCAAAAATATTGGATATTTCAGGAAGTTAAGAGCAAAACCTAGAAGATTTGAAGAAATTATTGCGTTTTATAACGTCGAATGTGATCCATCGATTTTAAATAAAAATCTAGTTCAAAGAAACCTTAAAGAATATCTTGATTCTTGATAATTTAATAAACAGTCATTTCATGCATGTTTTTGACATTTTTTTTTTTCTCATAAAAAATTTTTTTTTTTGCCACATAATCAGAAGTGTGATATGAAGTTTTTCAGTTCATAAGGATATGAGAAGAAAATCGAATTGGGGATATATCAAAGTTATCGGTGATAACATTGAGCCAATGGTTATTGAGCTCAATGAAAAAGGAGGGCTAAAATACAAATTAAACAGGAAACGTTCACACCCCGAGAGGTGGAAAGACTATCATGAGCAATTAGGTTCCAAGATGTGTTTTCAAAACAGCTCGATAGGTCTTAAGCAGGATCCAAACAACCTCGGGGCAAGTGGTGATCCTTCTCATATTCCTTTCCCTCCTCAACAATGCGATGATATCGGCATTATTCCAACTAATAATCCAAAAAATCCGTCATCTGGCCATGAAAATACCCTGAATGGGATAGGTGACCCTCCTTCTGGAGGTCCTCCTACTAGTGAGGGATGTTACTGTGACATTTGTGGTATTTTCGATCATGTTTCCTCAGATACGCAAGATGACTATGACAATGCAGATCAAATGCTTTTTTGGCCAGACCAAATATAATGCCGAATACAAACATGACAATGGAGCATCTTTGAAGTTTTCATAAGGGTGGCTGAGGGGTTCTATTTTTGTGATCCTTATAAATTTTAAAGTATCACAAAAAAAAAAAAAACCTTTTAGGTTAAGGCTTAATAAGTTTCAAACTTATATCTTACCTAATAATTAATTAATTAATTAATAACTAACTAATAATTAATTTAAAATATAAAAAAACTATCTTATTTCTTAGAAATATATCTGATCTAGGAAATAAAACCTCTCCCCATCTGTTCCCAATACTTTGATTTTGCTCCATCCATGTCGCATTTTAATTTTATAAAATGCTTATTTTAAAATTTTTATATTATTTTTTTCAATGACCAAAATCACAAAAAAATTATTATTCAAAGAATGAGAAATTGTAATATTTTGAGATTTTTTCTAGTGATATCACAAAAAACGTATGATAAGATATAAAAAAAGATATCAAAAAATTATTTTTTAAGGGTACCATTTATGAACAAGATACAATACTTAATTACTTAATTTATTTTTTATGAAGTAATATTCGCAAATATTACTTGATAATGAAAATGCTATTAATTATGTTCATATTAATTTTAAAATGACTGATATCATTTCTCTTTTCGAAATCTATCAATTAATAATTGAAGTTTTTGAATATCCTTTAAAGAGAAATGACTATAATTAATATTAATTTCGTTAATTTTATCAAAAACATTGATTTTCCACAAATCATGATGAATTGATAAAAAATACTTGATTATATCCCAATTTTGCCTTAAAAATGCTTCAACAATTAAATAATCAATATTTTCTTCACAGTTTTTTTTGAATATATAAATGGTCATCAAATATTTTATAATTTTTAAACGTCCATACATAATTGCTAACTTTATATATTCATTTGTTGAACAATCAAAATTTGTTTTAAAAGATATATTCTTTTGATTGCAAAGAATTTCGACAATTTCCAAATTTCCACAAACAATTGCCGCCATCAACGAATCAAATCCGATCATATTTTTTTTATTAATATCAATTGATCCCAATTTTTTTAATAATATATTCAAAACATCAACAGAATTATTTTTAGCTGCAGCCAGCAAAGGGAACTTAACATTTTTAGCATCGCTTTTATTCACATCGATACCATCAATAGATAATATCAGATTTACAATTTCAACATTATTATTTTCAGATGCATAAATCAAAGGCGTCACACCGTCAGAATCATATTCATTTGCATTTTCATACAACATATCAAGTACACGAACTAACACTTTATAATTTAGATTCGCAATTGCGGTACAAATTGAATCAATATCGAATTCTTTCAGTTTGTTATCAAGAATGTAATCTACTATTTCGTCCTTCTGGTCGTGGATTGCCGCATCAAGAGCAGTTTCAAACGAGCAATTTGAATCCTCTAAAATATGGATTATTTCAATATTTCCTCCATTGATCGCGTAGTCCATCACTGACGGACTCAATTCAGCATCGTTCATCATTAAAAATTTAAAAATTTTTAATGATCCAAAAAAAGAAGCAAATTCAATCAAAGTTGGCATGTTTGACTCACTTCGGTTGACATATTGACAGGCTTCAAAAATTGAATAGGGTATCGTCGAATTAATTGAAATATTCGTCTTTGATAGAATTTCTTGAAATTGGTCAATGTCGTCTTCTCGAATAACTTTTGCTATTAACGAATCATTCATTAATTTCGATCTCTGTTCTCGAAAAGTTGTAAAATTGAGATTCTTTGTGATCGTTCTGTATTCAAAATTTGGCGAATTTTTCTGAATTCTTTGAAATTCGGATGGAACTTTTTCTTTAATCTCAATTGAAAAATATTTGAAAATAATTGGCATATATTCCGCTGCTGCTAATATCGTTTCAAATTGGATGAAGCCGTTTTCGTAAAGCCACAATCGTATAAAGTTGTGCTCTGATAAAGTAAAAATGTCTTCGGATGAGAAAAAACTTTTGATTTGAGCTGATGCTTGCGTAAAAAATGAATATATCAATGAGGAATTGCTTATACTAGCATTCGCAATTATGATTTGCAATATGTTCAATAATGAGATTCTACAATAAAATACTTCTTCTGGGAAAATTGAGATAAAATTATCATTGGTTGTTTGTTGTTCATAGTCAAAAACAGATTGCTGTATTTCAATGAAAGACTCAATTTTTTGTTTCCAGACTTTTAGGAAAACATTTTTTTTCATTTTGTTAATTTTATTTGAAAAAGTTTTTCTTATTATTTTTCAATACATATTTGGCCTATATATATATCAAAATAGAAAATCCTCATAAAATGAATTGTAAAGAAAAAGAAAATACATAAAAATATGTAACATTTATTTGGACGAACATCGATAAACACAATAAAACAATACTATTCAAACAAAATCTAATATGAATTGTGTCAACATTTTTTAAAATATTTGAAATGTAAAATATAAATCAAAAAATTGCTTGTAATGCATTCAATAGGAAAAATTATATGACCGATGGACATTGGCCAGAGTTAACCATTGAGAGAATGAATCATCAAGATACCCTGAGAGGACCTTTATTTCGTCTGGACTTTTTGAAAGTATGCTTCCATTTATGTTACTTAAATTTCAATGCATTCTGAAATATATTCAAAATAAATTCTGATAAAATTAAATAAGATATTCGATCTCAATGGATTTTCAAAGTTTAAAAAAAATAAAATTTTCTTTTCACGTTAAATCTAAATATATCTTTATATTAAATCAAATTTTAGAAAAAGGAATACCTTATTTCAAATTTTTATTGTTTTTTTCAGCGGTTTTACACAATTTTTGAAATAAACTCGAATAGTCATATCACTACGACTATTCGAAAGAGTTTCAATTTTCTAGATATTCCTTGATTATAGCAAGCAATGATCCAACCCAATTAATCCTCTACAAAACACAAAGCGCATTCATCAATATTTTCATGTTTTTTCATGTTTTTCTACTCATTTTTTTTTTCTGATCTTTCAAATAGATCGTAAATTTCAATATATCAGTAACAATATTAATATAAAAACCTCATTAAAGAACTTTAACTCGCACTTAATGTTATTTTTTTAAATATTTCTGAAATATTCAATTTAACTAAACCATTTTTTTTAATATTTTAATGTTTAAATCTTGTTTTATTATTTGTTTCTGTCATAAATTTGCTTTTTTAGACTTAATAATGTTGCCATGTTTACTTTTTTTTCAATTAAATTCTTATCATTTCTTTTTAATTTGGAATAAAACAGTGATTTATGAATAAAAAACATTTATTATATGAGATGCATTATTTTTTTCTTTCATTCTTTAAGATTTAATGACTTTGTTTTTAATCCTTATTTGCTATAACGTATAAATTGCCACCACTTTTCAAAATGATATATATTTATTATTACATAAAAATAAAAAACTTGACCAAAGGAAATTCTTTAACGCTATTTAATTATTAAGATATTTCAATTTTTATGATTTTTTAAAACATATTTTGATGGGGAACCACTAATTTTTCTGATTCCAATCAATTTCAAATCCGATAAAACCTCAAAATGCATAAATAATCTAAGAAAAAATGTTAACTTGTAAAGATATTCGAAATTATATATTGAGAGAAAATTTAAAAAATAGAAATAAACTGCACCATAAGTAAAGATAAGATGAAATAAACAAATCTACCAAAGGAATTTTAAAAATATCTCATATTCAAGGACTTTTATCTGAATTTTGAAGTTTTATTTTCATTATTTTTTATTTTTTTGAATAAATTGAGAGAAATTGAGAGTATAAAATTTTGTCTGACGAAATAAAGGTCACTTGAGGGTATTCAGAATGTAAAAATCTCTTGAATGGTTCACTTTTTGAGGGAGAAAAACTCAAAAAGTGAAAGCAATTCAGAGATTTACAAATTCCCCTCCTCACTTTTTGAGAGCCGAGCTCTCAAAAAGTGCTACGTGGAATTTGTAAAATTCAATTCAAAATTGAAAAAAAGTTATTTTTTTTAAAAACATAAATATCTGCATTGGAATTTAATTTTTTGAAATTTAATTATAGTTAAAATAAGAATTATATATAAATCAAAATGTTAATCATTTGAATCTATTTTAACCTTTAAATAAATGATAAAATTCCTATTTTTATATTAATTGAATTATTTATCAGATTGAATAAAATAAATTCACTTTTTCTTTGCAAAATGATAAATTGATTAATTTTGAATGATTGAAAAACTCAAGATTTCTTCCCCAATCTTTAATTATCTGGAAATGAGCTTATCACCAAGCCCAACAGCTATTCCTGAAGCAACAAAATACCATCATTTTACACCAGCCCAAGTTTCGATATTTATTATTATTGCCCTTCTTATAATAGCTGGTATAATTTCATTAATTTTTTGTTTTAGATTTCAGAAAAAGAATGCTCGAAGGCTTCAAATTAATATGCCAGATCCATATCGTACAAATAAAATTACAAATTTGCAACGTTATAGCGCCAATCAACATAATCAAGATGAATATAATTTAGATAATATAAATAATTTGAGTGGTATAGACAATAAAGATGAAAATAATGATCAAAATATTAAAAATGAAAGTAATGATAGCATAAGCAGTTTTAATAGTTTAGATAACAGCACTATAAAAAAAAGTAATAATAGTTTAGATGATGCATATAATCCAATTTTAAAAAATGTTGAAATCGAAAGACCTCGACTAAAAGGATCAGTTTCACTCCCAATTCGAGCATTATCACAGCCAATTCCTCATAAACCTAAAGCTGATGCTGCAAATGATTCCAAATATTCTTTTAATAGAGGAAATTCAAATATTATTAACTTAGACGTATAAGGATACCAAAAAATGCGCCAAAATGAAAAAAAAAAAAAAAAAAAATTGTTGCATATGATATATTATATCATATGTTCTGATGCAAATTTGTTTATTTTTTTGTTGTTTAAATAAGATATTTGTATTTATGTGTATTGAATATCAAATTGATATTTATTTATATATTAATATTCATTTGATTGAATATCATATTGCAACAAGATTTTTAGAAAAAAAAATACTCGCTGGCCGGGAATCGGACCCGGGTCACAGGAACGACAATCCTACATGATACCATTACACTACCAGCGAATTCAAATATAAAATAATTGCATACAATAACCGGAGAATAAAATTATTGAAGGATTATAAATTGCATGCAATGAAGTCAAAGTGCAGTTCATATTGTATATTAATGAACCTAAAAAGCATATTAATTTAATTTTTTTTAAACAACAGCTTTGCTTTCTAGAAAAGTTGTGAACTAGTAGTCATTGAAAATGAAATGAAGAAACATTGATATCAATCATTTGGTTATATCAAGTTTTTAATGAAGTAACATTGATATCAATCATTCACTAAGACATCCTTCTAAATAATATAATTAATAAGCAAATGATAATAATGATAAATGCATCATTTATCTTCAATTGATACATATTTCCTATATATTTGGTAGATATGAAGAAAATTTAAACTTTTACATGAATTTCAATAATCTTTCAAAATTGAGATTCATTGATTTAACAATTTGAGTAATTTCTCTAAATAATTGAATGAGTTCTATGATGATGTCGACCAGTTTTTTCTGATGTTTACTGGTTTATCCACTTACTTTACCTAAAAATTTAATACTTCTTAAAAAGTCAATCTAAAATTATCAAAAAGTGAATAGAAATTTAACAAAAAATAAATCAAAAGTTATCAAAAAGTCATTTGAAGATTATCAAAAATTTAAAAAAAACGTTTTCCCCAGAAAAAAAAATAAGTTTTATATATATAAATATGATATAATAAATTTATATTTACAAATATATAATAATAGTTATCCCCTAGAAATTCAATCTAGCCCTCAAAACAAGCTCAAATAAAATAAATATTTTATAAAATGCAAATAATAATATTTAAAAAAGTTATTTTTCTTTATAACCAAAATATATATTATATATGATATTAAATAAATCATATATATATATAAATAATATTAATATATTTATCAGATATCGAGATAACTAAACAAATTTTAATTTTTTAAAGGCGGAATGACAAACTATAGAAAAAGTTACACCATTTTTTTCTGAGGAAAATTCGTTATTCTGACTTTTTGAGTTAATTGAGAAGGCATACAAAAAGTTCTAAAATTTTCTTGTAAAGTTTTGAAAAAGTTCACTAAGATAAAACCATGAAAAAGCGCCATTTTTATAGAACTAAACCAATCAAAGAAACCGAGATGACGACATTGCCGCCCATAGCATGATCACGATCAGTAATGCTTAGCAGCTAGCTGGTTGTAACTGCGGCGAGTCGTCATCCGGACAAAGATATCACGATTTCATCCGGAAGATCTGGAATGACGACATTGCCGCCCATAGCAAGACCACGATCAGCAATGCTTAGCAGCTAGCTGGTTGTAACTGCGGCGAGTCGTCATCCGGACAAAGATATCGCGATTTCATCCGGAAGATCTGGAATGACGACATTGCCGCCCATAGCAAGACCACGATCAGTAATGCTTAGCAGCTGGCTGGTTGTAACTGCGGCGAGTCGTCATCCGGACAAAGATATCGCGATTTCATCCGGAAGATCTGGAATGACGACATTGCCGCCCATAGCAAGACCACGATCAGTAATGCTTAGCAGCTGGCTGGTTGTAACTGCGGCGAGTCGTCATCCGGACAAAGATATCGCGATTTCATCCGGAAGATCTGGAATGACGACATTGCCGC
The DNA here is from genome assembly GCA_039105265.1 of Tritrichomonas musculus. NCBI lineage: Eukaryota > Parabasalia > Tritrichomonadida > Tritrichomonadidae > Tritrichomonas > Tritrichomonas musculus. The sequence goes on from JAPFFF010000004.1 coordinate 679,757, forward strand.
CCATAGCAAGACCACGATCAGCAATGCTTAGCAGCTAGCTGGTTGTAACTGCGGCGAGTCGTCATCCGGACAAAGATATCGCGATTTCATCCGGAAGATCTGGAATGACGACATTGCCGCCCATAGCAAGACCACGATCAGTAATGCTTAGCAGCTGGCTGGTTGTAACTGCGGCGAGTCGTCATCCGGACAAAGATATCGCGATTTCATCCGGAAGATCTGGAATTGACGACATTGCCGCCCATAGGACGACCACGGTGGCAATAAAAAGATGAAAATAAAACAAACAAAAAACAAACAAAATTGATTATTTAATATTATTATTACGATTTTTTAATTTTTTTATTTTGATAAAGCTTATTTAAAATATTCTGAGTCTTCTCAGAAATTTGTTAAATTTTTTTTTTTATAAATATATATAACTTTTTGAAAGAATTATGGTCTTTTTATATTTATGGAAGAAGACCAAAATCTTTATTATTCAGCGAAATATCTATCTCATACGCAAAGACCTAATTCTTTAAAAGATAAAGTTCTAAAATTTTCTTGTAAAGTTTTGAAAAAGTTCACTAAGATAAAACCATGAAAAAGTGCCATTTTTATAGAACTAAACCAATCAAAGAAACCGAGATGACGACATTGCCGCCCATAGCATGATCACGATCAGTAATGCTTAGCAGCTAGCTGGTTGTAACTGCGGCGAGTCGTCATCCGGACAAAGATATCACGATTTCATCCGGAAGATCTGGAATGACGACATTGCCGCCCATAGCAAGACCACGATCAGCAATGCTTAGCAGCTAGCTGGTTGTAACTGCGGCGAGTCGTCATCCGGACAAAGATATCGCGATTTCATCCGGAAGATCTGGAATGACGACATTGCCGCCCATAGCAAGACCACGATCAGCAATGCTTAGCAGCTGGCTGGTTGTAACTGCGGCGAGTCGTCATCCGGACAAAGATATCGCGATTTCATCCGGAAGATCTGGAATTGACGACATTGCCGCCCATAGGACGACCACGGTGGCAATAAAAAGATGAAAATAAAACAAACAAAAAACAAACAAAATTGATTATTTAATATTATTATTACGATTTTTTAATTTTTTTATTTTGATAAAGCTTATTTAAAATATTCTGAGTCTTCTCAGAAATTTGTTAAATTTTTTTTTTTATAAATATATATAACTTTTTGAAAGAATTATGGTCTTTTTATATTTATGGAAGAAGACCAAAATCTTTATTATTCAGCGAAATATCTATCTCATACGCAAAGACCTAATTCTTTAAAAGATAAAGGATTAAGAACATTCATTGAAATTGTTCCTTTGCATTCTCAGAATTTCAATATCATTTCGCTAATCCTTTTCCTCGATAGCTTAACCAAAGAATTTATATGCAACAACAAAAGAGTTTATAATGACATTTTTTCGTTTAGTTGCTGTAATAAATCAAAGATAAATACTGAAATTCAAATATTTAGCATAACTGTCAAAAACGATTTGGAAACCATTAAAGTTCTCGCTAGAGATCAACTCCTTGAAAACCAAACTATGAAAGTTGTTACTATTGATTTTGAAGAATGTATCATGACGTCGCCATATACTTTGAAAAATAAAGAGTGTCCTTTTTTGACTCAAGATTTTTGGAATAAACAATGTAAACATAAAAATACAATGCTTTATACTTTTTGTAATTACGTAGCTCGAAAAAATTCTAATTTTCCAATATTTATAAAATTTGCTTTTCAAAACTTTTTAGATAAAAGAACCTTGCGTAGAAGAGCCGTTAGTTTTCAAGGTTATGATGATTTTTATAAAATTTTATTGCATTTACCTGGTTTTGTTTATATTGAGATAAGTACTCAAAAAGTTCAGGACGATGGATTTGCATTTAAATTTAATAATGATTTTGCTTTTATTAAAAATATAATATGGATTATGCCTTGGGCTTTAGAAGTTATAAATTATATGCATTATTTGCAAATTGATGCTTCTTTTTATGCGCTTAAGCCTTACAAATTTTGTATATACCATTCAATTTATTTCAATTCAAGTTTTCCTTTCGCATTATCAATTGGCCCTAAAGAGAACCGTTTTTTATATAATTTATTATTTGATGGATTAAATAAGTTTTGTTTAAATAAAAATGTTTTTGAAAATAAAGTTGTTTTATCAGATTTAGGTTCTCCTATCAAAAAGTTCTGTAAATTACATTCAAATATTCAATATTTTTGTCATCGTCATATTATACAAATATTTGGACCTAAATCATCATTAGGCATATGGGTTGCAAGGTTATTGAGATGCAAAACATATTTAATATATAAACAAGAAAAAGAATTTATTTTAGTTGAAATGGACGAATATAAAAAAGATCCAAATTCACCTTTATTTGACGATACCGATCAAGATAATGAAAAAAAACAAAAATTAAAAGATTTTGAAATTATGTTAAAAGATATAGATGAAGTGGAAAGAATGCCAAATAAAGAAGAAATTAAAAAAAGTGATTATTATATTGCTAATTGGGCAATATGGATTCGTTCTGACCACCATGTAGCTCGTTGTTCAAATCATTCGGAAGGTTTCCACGGAAATATCAATCAAAAATTGCCAGATTCCGGAACTCATTCATTTAAAACTGGTTTCACAACAATTGTAAATTATTTATTAAATTATATAAATAATTACTCAGATATTTGTGGAAATTCTTTTCAAAACAAACATCAAAAAATGATTCAAAAAGTTATACAAATTCTTAGCAAGAGACCAGATAATTATTTAAAATGTTCAAAAGAAAATTGTGATTGTGGTGAAGATGATTTTGTTGAATCAATTTATGGAGTGAAACTTCCTTGCATACATACAATATTAAATAATTTTTGCAAATCAGAAATATTTAATATTGTTAAAAATAGCAATGAAATTGATATTCAATATTTATTTGTTCAATCTCTCAAAAAGTTCCCCAATTATAAATTTGAAAAAAATCTTTTTAAATCAAATAGAAAAAATATAGATAGAATAATATCAATATACGAAGTTGAAAAGAATAGAAAGTTTGATAAGGAATCATTGAATATATTAGGCTCTTTTATTAATGAGTTTCTTAATTGTTTTACATATGTTTTACCAAAATTCCCAAATATTAATCCAAATGATGCCAAATATTCTGGAAATCATTTTGATTTTCGAGCACTTGATGAAAAATTGGTTTTCAGAAAAAAGAAAGAAGAAAGTAACACAAGTCAAAAGAAAGAAAAATTAAAACTTGAAAATTTATACGACGAAGATGACAATTTTGATTCAATGATAAAAGACTGTAATGCTGACATCGAATTAATTAAGAAAAAATACTATGAAACGAAGGCTGAAATTAAAGGAATGTATCCTCAATTATCATATCATGATATCGAAAAAATATGTTTTTCTAATTTTGTCCGCTATGTTTTTGAAACTAGATGCGATAATTCAGGTGTCATATATTTTTTATCTAAATTCAAAATAGCAAGTTGGAAAAATGCAGATTTAGCTGCAGGTGGTAACAGATTTTTCTCTTAACAAATTTCTGAGAAGACTCAGAATATTTTAAATAAGCTTTATCAAAAAAAAAAAAAAAAAAAAAAAAATAAAAATAAAAAATAAAAAATCACAATAATATTAAATAATCAATTTTGTTTGTTTTTTGTTTGTTTTATTTTCATCTTTTTATTGCCACCGTGGTCGTCCTATGGGCGGCAATATCGTCAATTCCAGATCTTCCGGATGAAATCGCGATATCTTTGTCCGGATGACGACTCGCCGCAGTTACAACCAGCCAGCTGCTAAGCATTGCTGATCGTGGTCTTGCTATGGGCGGCAATGTCGTCATTCCAGATCTTCCGGATGAAATCGCAATATCTTTGTCCGGATGACGACTCGCCGCAGTTACAACCAGCTAGCTGCTAAGCATTACTGATCGTGATCATGCTATGGGCGGCAATGTCGTCATCTCGGTTTCTTTGATTGGTTTAGTTCTATAAAAATGGCGCTTTTTCATGGTTTTATCTTAGTGAACTTTTTCAAAACTTTACAAGAAAATTTTAGAACTTTATCTTTTAAAGAATTAGGTCTTTGCGTATGAGATAGATATTTCGCTGAATAATAAAGATTTTGGTCTTCTTCCATAAATATAAAAAGACCATAATTCTTTCAAAAAGTTATATATATTTATAAAAAAAAAAATTTAACAAATTTCTGAGAAGACTCAGAATATTTTAAATAAGCTTTATCAAAATAAAAAAATTAAAAAATCGTAATAATAATATTAAATAATCAATTTTGTTTGTTTTTTGTTTGTTTTATTTTCATCTTTTTATTGCCACCGTGGTCTTGCTATGGGCGGCAATGTCGTCATTCCAGATCTTCCGGATGAAATCGCGATATCTTTGTCCGGATGACGACTCGCCGCAGTTACAACCAGCTAGCTGCTAAGCATTGCTGATCGTGGTCTTGCTATGGGCGGCAATGTCGTCATTCCAGATCTTCCGGATGAAATCGCGATATCTTTGTCCGGATGACGACTCGCCGCAGTTACAACCAGCCAGCTGCTAAGCATTACTGATCGTGGTCTTGCTATGGGCGGCAATGTCGTCATTCCAGATCTTCCGGATGAAATCGCGATATCTTTGTCCGGATGACGACTCGCCGCAGTTACAACCAGCTAGCTGCTAAGCATTGCTGATCGTGGTCTTGCTATGGGCGGCAATGTCGTCATTCCAGATCTTCCGGATGAAATCGCGATATCTTTGTCCGGATGACGACTCGCCGCAGTTACAACCAGCTAGCTGCTAAGCATTACTGATCGTGATCATGCTATGGGCGGCAATGTCGTCATCTCGGTTTCTTTGATTGGTTTAGTTCTATAAAAATGGCGCTTTTTCATGGTTTTATCTTAGTGAACTTTTTCAAAACTTTACAAGAAAATTTTAGAACTTTTTGTATGCCTTCTCAATTAACTCAAAAAGTCAGAATAACGAATTTTCCTCAGAAAAAAATGGTGTAACTTTTTCTATAGTTTGTCACTTCGCCTTTTTTAAATGATCAGTATTTTGATAAATAATTAATCTATTTCATTTTATACCAATAAATGGAATATAAGGCAGTTTATTAATATTAAAATGAAAATAATATTAAAGTATTTTTGATAAGATACAAAGATAATGAACATGCTAAATTATTCAAAAATACGTTATTTAAGTTCTAGCCCTTCTCAAAAAACAAAAATATAAAAAGTTTTAAATGTTGCATTTTAAAAAATAAAAATTAAAGATGTTTATTATATAAATATAATGCAACTTAAAGTAAAATTCAAAAATGAAACAATTTTATTATTTTTTTATCTAGATATATACCTTTTAAATTTTGTCAACAACAATTCTGAAAAAAAAAAAGGAATTTGATAATGCATTTTATATTTTTGATTTAAAATTTATGGTTTCATTGAAAAGTGATATTTTTTTTTGAGAAGTTATTCTTGACTTTTTGTGAAATTTCTATTGAATAGTTTACAAACCTTTTTTTTTTTTCTCCTCTATTGAATAGTTTACAAAATCATATTACCTAATTAATTGAATTAAATTTTTTTTTAAAAAAAATTTTCATACTTGCAATGAATTTAGTGCCTGGATTAAAAAAGCCTTTACCTCTAAAAAAAATAGGTGTAAATGAACTTTCAGTTCTTCGTCGTTCATGTGTACAAATGCAGCAAGATTATCCAAAAGTTAACAAAGAACAAAAAATATTAGACCTTACAGGAAGGATTTACGACTTCAGATTACAACTTCCTCCAGGGCTTCAAGTGCTTGATCTTTCTGATAATCTTGGTTTAGATCCAACTTTTATTTTTGAATATGATATCCCTACACTCCAAACACTACGATTAAATCACTGCGATCTTACTGACCTTCCATCAGAAGCTCCTCGATTCGCTTCTACTCTTCGAACTTTTTCTCTAGATGGAAATTTACTTAAGGAATTACCTCGCTGGCTCTTCGAAATGCCAGAATTAAATGAACTCAGTTTATACGGAAATGAAATCGAATCAGTTGAGTTTCCTCAAAATTCGCACTTGATTAAAGTTATCAACTTTTCCTATAATCCAATAACAAGAGTGACAACAGAAGAGAATTTCAATGTACAGCTATTAAATTTTACTCAAACGAAACTTTCATCGATTCCTGATTTATTTTTACCACAACTTAAAACGTTATGTTTATCAAAATGCTGTATTGAAGGCCATCTTGACTATTCAATTTGTCCCAATCTATTATCTCTTGATCTTTCATTCAATAAGATAGAATCCCTCTCAGATAATTTTGTTAACTCGTGCAAGTGTTTAACAAATCTTAATTTATCAAATAACTTATTGGAATGCTTACCAGAATGCTTTTCATCATCACCAAATCTCACCAAGATTTCTCTCTCAAACAATAGATTAACATCTTTACCTACATCTTTTATGAATTCATTAACATTAGAAAATTTAAATATATCATACAACAAAATAGAAAAGTTACAACCATTCAGATTTAACAATTTGAGGTATTTAAACATCAGCAATAATCAAATAGCAGAATTACCAGATTGTTTTGATACATCTATTTTTTTTACATCATTAAATGCGTCATTTAATAAATTGACAGATTTACCTCCTTCAATGAAGTCATGCCATAAGATCATGGAACTTAATTGTACTCACAACCTCTTTAATCACATACCATCAGCTGTATTTTCCTTCTCCAACTTAAAAACACTTATTTTTTCCGGAAATACGTTAACAACTGTTCCAGAATCACTCAGTGCTCTTTATTATCTCACAAATTTTGATTTATCGAACAATAACATAACGACTTTTCCCACTTTTATACAAAACATGCATGATTTAAGAACAATATCATTTTCACATAATCGAATCTCATCGGTCACCAATGTCACTTTTCCGTCTAAAGTGCAAAGCATTGATCTTTCCTTCAATATCATTGAAAATTTGTCAATTAATCCACTTACATCCTTGGCCAACTTGGCAATCCAATACAACAGACTGAAAAAAGTGCCAAATTTAAGTGATTTCCCAAACCTCCAGTTCTTCTCAATTGCCTACAATGAAATCGAAGAGAATTCATCAATAGAACTCTTCGACACTTGCTCAGCTGAAATTGAAGTATTTGGAAATGACGACCATATAAGCATTCAAAATTGTGGGAAGGCCCATTTGGCCTCTATTTGCCCTTCTAACCACTTCGGAATAGGAATAGCATCGTCACTCGGCACAAGGCAGACAATGGAGGACGCGTTCACTATTACTTCAAGTGGAAAATCGGACTTTTTGGCAATTTTTGACGGCCACGCAGGCCACAACGCATCGAGGCACCTGTCAGACTTCATTGGCGACCATATATTTCAGAACATGGACGCAGAGAACAGCAAGTCGGCAGAGAGGATCCCGTCTTCACTCGTGTCAACACTCGTAGAGTCAAACAAGTACATAAAGAGCCTCAACATAATCGACGGCTCAACTGCTGCAGGAATCTTCGTGACAATGCTGCCGTCTTCGGCGCTCGCAAAGGAAGCACAGCAAGCAGAAACAGATGAAAACAACAAATCAAACCAAACAGAAAACACAAACACAAATGAAAACATTGAATCAACAGAAAACACAAACACAAATGAAAACATTGAACCAACTGAAAACACAAACACAAATGAAAACATTGAACCAACTGAAAACACAAACACAAATGGGAATCAAAACGAAAACAATAATTCAAGTGAAAATCAAAATGAAAACATTATTTCAAGTGATACTCAAAATGCAACTGAAAACACAAACACAAATGAAAACATTGAACCAACTGAAAACACAAACACAAATGGGAATCAAAACGAAAACAATAATTCAAGTGAAAATCAAAATGAAAACATTATTTCAAGTGATACTCAAAATGCAACAGAAAACACAAACACAAATGAAAACATTGAATCAACCGAAAACACAAATTCAAATGAAACTCAAAATGAAAACAATAATTCAAGTGAGATACAGAATGCAAATGATAATTCAAACGAAACAGAGGCCATGACTAAAGGTGAAAATGCAAACTCAACTGAGACAGAGAATCATTCAAAGACAGACAACTGCAACTACAGCGAGAGTGGCGATGCCAGCGAGTGCAGCTACTCTGGCGAGTTTGACACAGAACCCGCCAACAATCTTGTCAACATGATGTACGTCTTCGGCATTGGCGACAGCCGCGTTCTTCATGTCTCAAAGAAAATTGAAGACGATGCCCAGCTGACTGAGGACCAGAAGCCCACGAACATCGACGAGTACAAGAGATTGAAGCGCGCAGGCTTCTTCATCTCGCCAGAAGGACGAATCAATCGGAAGCTCGCCGTGTCTCGCACAATGGGCGACTTCTGGTGCCACGAAGAAGGACTCTTTGTTGAGCCAGAAATCTGCCAAATCGCCATCAATCGCGAAAAGGACGTCGGCGTTGTCATCGCCTGCGACGGACTCTGGGACGTCGTGACAAACGAGACAGCAGCGGACGTCTTGAGGATGTCTGAGACAGCCTCCGATGCTGCAATTGCACTCAAAAACTTGGCAATTGCGTCGGGAAGCCAGGATAACGTGTCAGTCATTGCTATCTTGTGGAACCCGAAGGAAGGCGATGAAGGAATCGCACCGAGAAACACAGTCGCTGAACTGCCGCCTTACGTGGACGAACAGGACGTGAACGAGACACCAACAGTGATGACCGGACTGCCTCCAAAGAAGAAAAGAAGGAGGGTGTGACTTATTTTTTATTTATATTGTTTTTTTTTTGAATGTTGGAAATATATATATATATATACTTTTCTGTATGTTTCTAAACTGTTTTATTTTTTAGTACAAATATTATATATTTATTATTTTTCTTTACTATTATTTTACATTCTATGCAAGAATAACAAAATGTGTCTATACTATTAATGCCGTGGAATAATCAGTTCTAGATGCATCTATGTAATTAGTTCTGTGAAATAATCAATTCTAGATGCATCTATGTAATTAGCTCTGTGGAATAATCAGTTCTAGATGCATCTATGTAATTAGTTCTGTGGAATAATCAGTTCTAGATGCATCTATACAATTACTTATCATAGTTAAGTCTATGAGCATCTGTTTAAGTAACTGTGCGGAGTAAAGCGCTACAAAGGCGACGAGGTTTATATGCACTCTTCCCTTTTGAATGCGAACAGCTTTTTCTTTCTTTTGCCGAGCAAGCAAGTTATCAGAAAATTCAAAGCGAGAAACAAGTTCATCACGACCAGTGGCTCAGGACTGATGAATGGGTTGTCATCGACCTCAATGTCAGATGCCTCCTTCAGCATTGCGCCGATTGCCCACGACAGGTCAACTCCCTCAATATTTTCTGTCTTCACAATCGATGTTTTTCCATCGTTGAAGCCGAATCCTCTCGACAAGAAGTTCCACTGGTAGACGCCACTGAAGCAGTAGCTTTTGAGGAAAGGGTTGTTTGAATTCTCAGCGAAAGAGATTGACCAATTTTTAGCACAAAATTGAATAGCTGAAGATTTGAGTTGATTTAAGGTTGAATTCAAAGGAAGATTTAAAAAATTGTTTAAATAATAATAAGATGCCATTGCAATATATTCATTAGTTTCATGCGGAATTATAATATCTTTAAATTCTTTTTTTGTGAGGAGAACTTTTTCAATCAATTCTGAGCACCTCTCAAAATTTCCAGTACCAGTAAAATTAATTCCTTTATAAGTTACAGGGCAATGCATTGGATAACAGGGATGATAAGTGGTATTTGTTTCTTTCAAGTAACGAGAAATACTTTTAAGGGCTTCGTTTCCTCCGTATCCTAAATATGAATGAACAAATAACTTTAATGTTTTATAACCAAGATCAATATAATGCTGAGATGAAGATTCTGTAGAGTCTTTGATTTGAATTGCAATTTGGCTTGATGCACCACCCATATCAAGTGCTCCTATGGTTCCAGTCGAAAATCTTCTGAATTTGCCAAATATACTTTTACTTGTAAGCTTGTTCATGAGGTGATTAACTGAAAGCCACCCATAAATTCCTTCTTCTGTACCTGTGATACATCTGACATATCGCCGTTTGAGTTTAAATGGTGAATACTTTTCTAGAAAGTTATAAGTTTCGTTTATCACAAATTCTCGATCTTTTTCGTCAAGAAGTCTAACACCAGCTGTAGCATAAACAAAAATTCTCGTAGTTGGAAAGTTCTTAGTTGGAATATTTTCTGTAGCAAATTTAATTATAGGCATGAATATTTCTGAAATAATTGTAATATTTTTGTGAGATTTGGCTAGTGGTATTTTTGATTTAAGAACTAAACCATTTTCTTTTGAAGGCGATGGAATAACATTTGGAATTCCTCTTCGAGCTTTTTCCCATTGATATATATGAGCACGGGTGCCTGAACTACCTGCATCAACCATTACAGAATACTTTATTTTGCGTTTTTTCTTTGCATTCGTAAATATTAAAAAGAGATATAAAAATAAAACCATTTAATGAAAAGGTAGAACAAATATTTTTTTTTTTTTTTTAACTAGATTCTATTGTATTTAAAGATGATTATTACTTATCTCCAAATTTTAATAAAAATGAAGTAAAAAAATATTCAAGCCAATGAATAAAAACCGCTTGAATAATGAAATTTTGTGATGTTTATTTATCATTTTCTCAAAAAGTTATTTCGTAATAATATCAATAAAAAAAGAAATTTAGGGATTAAAATAAAGTATATAGATATTACGTTATACCTAACATCACTACATATAAATGAAATAGTTTATCTTGCATTAGAAATCGGATAAAGATGTAAAATTCTAATAAAATAATATTTGATATATCTGTATTTACCTTTTTTTAATGAAAAAAGTTAACGGAATAATCATTTTAACTGCATTAGATAAAAAAGGAGCAAAAAGGAGGCGCCTCATACAAATATGGAATTTAAGTAAGAAATGATCTTAGTTTTTGAAGTTTCGACGATAACTCCGTCCATGATGATTTCGTTCAATGCAGTGTAAGTTTCAGCAAGGTGGTAAAGAATATGAAACTCGGTAATATCACCGAAATAATCGCGGAGTGTTTGGAAGAGGAAATCGAAGAAAGAAATGATTGCGAGTTCGTTGGCATCTTCGTCTACGCCAGCAATGCAGTAAATAGCTAAATATCTCTTGTAGATGATTTTCTGGTCGCCGTGGTGGAAGCAAAATGATGTATCTTCATTACGTGAAACGCATTGACGAATGATTTCGTTTTCGAGCTTTTGCCTTTCTTCGATATTTGGCCTTTCACCATAGTATTGAGCTAAACGCGTTTGGCCGTGCCTGTTGACGATGAGGAAAAAGTTGATCATTTGAAAGTAGTTATGTCTAAACTTTTGAATTTTTTTGTTTCATAAATAATCGTTATCAACTTTTTAACAAAAAATAATCGACGTATAATCTTTTTCAATAAAAATAATAGGTATAAACGATGGAAGCAACTTTCACATTGAAATTTGTGATATTGAGAATTAGAGAACCAGATATACATTGAATAACACTAAGGCAAATTTATTTATAAAATGAGGTCAATTTTTAGCCAAGGAAAATTTTACCTAGTTTTTATAAAAATTTAGAAAATAGAAATTATGAATTCATGTCACAACTTTGCCTTTCTTTCACCATTACAAGCGCTAGATGAATTTAATTCAGGACATTTTTTTGATGGACAATCTTCGATTGAAACAATTTGGCTTATATTAAGCCAACTTGACGTAGATTCAATTCAAGACAACGAACTTGAACAAATTTCCGCTTTTTGGTGTTCATCAGTAGTAACAGCAAAGATTTATAATTTTACAAAGAAACCAAAGACAACTACGCATTTATTTTATTCCTATTGTTTGATAGTACAAGTTGCTTTTTCTTTATATCAACGATTACTCAAAAAAAGTTTAAACTCGCAAGATTTAGATTTAAAAAATCATTTATACGATCCGATTATGGCAGTTTTTGGATTTCTTGATCATATTTTTGATGAAATCGAAACACCTTCAAATTACCCAATCAAATTTTCACCTATATTTGATAATTCAAATTCAGTTATTGAGTTCTTTAGACAGCATTCAGACTTACCTCAATACAATATAATTATTTCATGGGGGCTTCGATTTTTATTTTCGCCAATTTATTATTCAAACAAAGATGATAATAATACAGAAATCGAATCTTTTAACCAAATCAAAGAATTAATTGATCCAGACGGCTATTATTTCTTTGATGTTAAAGCCCAATTGCAAACGCAAAAACAAACGAATTCAGAAAGTGATAATAATAACAACAATAATGACAATGATAACAAGCAAGTTATTTTTGACAGATTTATTAGAACAGATTCTGAGATTCCACTTGTTTCCATTTTACTTGTACGTTATTCACTTTCAAAATTTTTCAACATCCAAATTGTAGCACCAATTGCAGCTCCAAATTCAGACTTTTACGACAATTTCTACAATAAAGTAATATTGAATTCAAATGACAATACCAAAGGAAATTCAGAATCAAACGAAAACATACAAATTGACAGCAGTGTTGCTCAAGGCCCCAGTGAAGAAGAGATAATCCATCTAGGCGAAGAAATCATCAAAATCTCTCAAACATTTTTATATGTAAGCGCGAACAAAATCCAATTTCCGTCCAAACTTTTCGTGAACCATCTTATTCCTACTGAATTCATTACTCTATCATTTCTGAGCGATACAATTGACGATAGTCAGATTGATATTCATCAAATATTTGAAAGAGAGCCAAGCTCTCGCAATTCAGTCCTCTTCCTGCTCAGCAAGCTGAAGACAGCAGATGAAATTGACCAATTTACAGAATTCCTCAATTCGAAGCAGTTTAGTGATGGTTGGATCAATGAAGCGCGAGGATGCATGCTTGGATTTGAGCCAATTGACCGACTTATTAATGATTCTATATCAGGTGACTCGAATGCAGCCAAAGCACTTCTTGATCATCCAGAATGCAAAGAATCATTAACGCCATCAAGTTCAGTCTTACACAAAATCCTGTCAATACTCCTCTCGAACGATCCAGTAGAGCTACCCGAAGAGTATCCGCAAATAGCGAAGCCAGAACCAGAACCAAAACCAGAACCGAGTGAAGAAAACAGCAATGCACAAAATGAAACCAATGCAGAAGGTCAAGCTGAATCCAAAAAAGATGACAAAAGTGCTTCTGCTGTTGTTGAAGTTCCTGCAATTTACAATTACAATGCAGCCATCATTTACAAAGCGATACAACACAAACACAAATTGAACTTCAAGCCTTTGATAGCAGCACTTCATGCGATGCTGATTGACGTTGTTGACTCAATCACGAAGAAGCGAGGACTGACCTATCTTGTTCTTGCCGGTTTCAAGCCGAATGACGAGTCTGATGCCCATCTTCAGCACCTACAAATTCCACAAGATGCGAAAGACCTGATTGTTGATCTTACGAAGAAGCCACTCTCAATGATCTTCATGAATGTCTACATGTATTTGTACTACATTGAAATCACCGGCATCAAGGATTCATTGGACGAAGAGTGCTTGAATCTATTGGCAGATTTTTCATCGAATTATTTCTTCTCTTCCTACTTGGAACGAATAGTTCGAAAGACAATGCCAGCTTCATTTTTGACAATTGTTTCACAGCACCGAATCAGCCACATTACAAACTCACTGAAAGACAAAGGATTACGCACACAGATTCTTGATTTAATATTGCCAACAATTAAATCAGAACACAGCTCACAAATAACGGATCTTGTTAAGTTCTTCATTGACGATGATGACATTGAATCGATCATCACTCTTCTGTCCGATAATCCGCCGTCAATACGAGACATTATCTCGTCGATTCCTATTGAAATACAAGACAAGATTTTTGACAACTTGATTGAAAAAGGAGACCAAAACAAGATGAAACTTATCGTTCCTCTTATTTTAGAAACGAATCCTTCTTTATTCAAGAAACTTGGCGTAATTGCTTTGAAAACACCAAAACTTCTTGATTCGCTTTTAACTGTTTGTAATTGTTCAAATGAAGCTTTCATTGAAGCTGTTTCTTCATTCTCAGGCGAAATAACAACTGAATTTGCACAAATGCTCAAGAAACTTGTTCATTCGCTCCCAATCTACTTGATTACTCATCAACTTAAAGAAGGAGAAAAAGAAAGACAAAGAATGAATGCTGATTGGAATGATGAAGTTGTCTCCCAATCAACACAGACAAAAACAGTTGATCCTTGGATTTACAATGAGGATGAAACAGACCACATAAAGGAGCATAACACTGGAAATCATCATTGCTTCTTCTGTTACACATGCGGAATCTTTGGTGATAGAAACAACATCTGTCTCAACTGTGCATTAAAGTGCCACAAAGGACACGACATTGCTTATTATGGACTCACTGAATCACCTTGTGCATGTGGCAAGAAATCATCATCAACTTGCAAGATCAACAAAGCAAGCAGCAATGAAAACGAAACCCAAGAAGCATCGAAGACACCAAAGCAACAAACTACAATTACAACAACAAATGCTGCTTCTACCAAGAAAACAGACAATAATAATAACAATAATAATAAAGTGTCTGTTAAATATTTCGATGCTTGCAATGATCATAACATTTCTTTGCTGATTACTTTGTTTAGGTCTCTTTTGAACTCTAAGATAATGAAGCCACCAGATCCTTTGCAAGTCATTCGACTAACGACGGGAAGTATTTTCGACGTTGACATTACAAAGTTCCATTCATCATTCACTCCTTCCAGATTCAAATTTGCCACTGTCCAATCGAATCCAAACGAAACTGCAGCTGCTCACACCGGAGGATCAGCAGGCGGAACGGATGGCGGAAGCTCGTTACCAATTTCACTTCTACCGAAGTTGATTGATTCACAATCGATCATTAATGAAGTACAAAATCAAAGCTCAACATATGAGCGACATTTTGAATACAGAAGTCGAGCCATTCCGATCCAAGCAGCTGCTGTTGGGGGTCCATTATGCAACATACTAGTTGTTGCTTCAGGCAGGACATTAACATCGTTCAACATTGAAACAATGCAGCAACTTTCAACATATCGAATGTCACATCCAGGCTTCCAAATATCATTTTGTCCATTGGATCCGTCTGTTTTTGCAGTAGCTTCATTGAAGCATGTCATGATCTTTTCATTAACAGAAAATGGAACCTTCCAAGAGTCAGAACAAATCATGCTGCTACTTGAAGAACTCAGTCCGACAATCTTCGTTAATTCAGTTGTTTGGGTTCCTTTAGAATGTCTTCATCTTGCCGTTGTTTGCAACATGTTCATCAAAATATATGACATTCCAAGTGATCGTTTTTCACCAATTGCTTGCTTCTTTGCCGATAGTCCCAACTTTTTCAGTTCGGCTGTTTTTGTAGAACATGAAGAAGAATGTTATGGGCTCTTCGCTATGTCAACTGGCCGAATAGCAATTCAAAACACTAATGTTGATCCTTCAGATGGTCCTATTCCATTGACACGATTTGCTACTTTTCCAAGATTTTCTAATCATCAATTGACATTGTCTTACAGTCCTGAATCTGACATTCTCTTCATTTCATCGCCACCACAGCCGTTGCTTGCAATGAGGCTCGATGAGATCTTCAAAGAGAAAGACCCGCAATTCTTGGCAATTGACATTCCACAGAATTTAATTGGCCTTCATTTGTACTTTGTTCATTGCGTAAACGGCTCCCTTCATTTCTTAGTCAATCCCAACTCAGGTGCCGTTTTTACAATCGAGTTCATCGATAACGAACAAGTTGAAGTTTCTTCACTGTCACCGCAATCAATCATTCCAATGGGAGGCATTCCTATCTACGACAGATCCATCATTACGTTGACGACATTCACCATGCAAAACAAGCTTTATGCAATTGGCAAAAATGGAAAGATCCTCGCTTTGCAGTCCGCTGATGAGTCCAATGATGACGATGATGAAGAAGGCGACAAAGAAAACGAAGATGAAGAGAATGATGAAGATGAAGACGAAAATGGAATTGATTCAAAAGCAAATCTTTTTAATAAGTTCATCGTTCCTCCTTCTTTTTGGACCATTTCAAAGATAGCTTCAAAATTCTTGATTGAAATATCAGCACATAACATTCAAAGCGATCCATCCATTCTTCTTTCAGGCATTGGTGGTGGTGGCTTCGTATTTCCAGGAGAAATTCGTCACAAGTGTCTCGATGTTTCAATCAAAGATGACAATTTATTGATCGTTGGATTTAGAATCACAGTTGGCTTATCAAATCCAAGTCTAAGAAACAGGCCTTCATACATAAAAGTGTTCAATAGAAAATATAGCTTGCATTCTAGTTCATCTTCTTCACCTTACACAATTTGCGTGCCTTTAAGACCTGAAGAAATTCGTCTAAGACGTCGTTATAGATTAGGAATTGGAAACAATGAAAGCAACGATAATTATGACATCTTTATTGACAGCTTAGATGTTTTTACTATTCGCGTTGATCAATTAGATGCCAAAAAATACAGTTGGATAAAAAGATCAAAAGAAATTGATTGGTTTAAGGATGGTAATAATGTGTTTGATTTTAATGATTCGCGTCAAATTGTTAAAATAAGTAAATCTATTAAAATTGATGAAAATCATCTTAAAGGAAGAAATCCAAGAATCTTTAAGAGAAAAATTAAATTGGGTAACGACGTAATGAGCTACTTAATTAATAATATTTCGTTGGCTTTCCCTTTGGAATTCGAAATGGATGATAATACTATCGGCGAGTTGGTTGGTATTATGTATGGAAACCCTGATATTTCAATGGCAGCAAGAAGAATGATTATTAAGGGCGCAAAATTGTTCGGTGCTGATTCGGATAGAAAATATGCAGTTTTGAAAATTTGGGCTGATACTATTTGTAAACTTGTAAATGACGGTAAAATTAATGATAAACAATGGGGACTCCTTTGGAGAGATTTGGCATTGATGCCTCAAGATTTAAAGGATGCAATTACTCCAATTGTTTGGAAATCGAAACCACAATTGTCAGGTACATTTACTGCTTTATCTGCTTTCCTGACAAAGTAAAATTATTTATTTATTTTTTTGTCTTATTTATCATTATTCTTTATAAACATTTTCTTTTCTATAAATTTTTTTTGATTTATTTTCATATCAAATGTCATATTTTAATCTTTATCAAAATAAGTTGTTGTTCTTTAATAATAAATCAGTAAAATTTTGAATTTTAATTTCATTAGAAAAGAGAGAGAAATAAATATAAATAAAGCTAAAATTACTAAATTATATATTCTATTTATTTATAGTATAAAAGAGTGGTAAATAAAAAAACACAAAAATGGTTTTAGTTTGAGATGAGATCACGGAAAAGTAAGTTTGAATCATCTTTGTTATTGTTGAGAAGAGAATTCATTTTAGGGAATTGTTTGTTGTTGTTCTTTGAATAAAGTTGATTGTTGAGATTGTTGTTTTGACGTTCAAAGCGTTCACATAGAGATAATTGAATTTCCATTTTACCAACAATTTTTCGGTCATATAAATTTTTAGCAACTTTTTTATTTTCTTTAGACATATGTTGAACTGGTTCATAAATATTGATTCTTCTCATTTCAATACTTTCTGCATCTTTAAATAATTGAGGAAATTCATCAGAATTTATAACTGTTGAGGCAATAATATGGTCGTTTGATAACATGCTCTTCCTTCTAAATACAATAACAATTTTTTCAGTTATTTCACTGAAATTAACAGTGAATGAAGGATGTACAGCATAAATTTTCTTTGTGTCAAAAGTCATTGCTTTTTTTTGTCCATCTGGAAGTGTTGTAATGCTTACACGAATTGTATCATTAGAGCCAACAAGTCCGTTGAAGAATTCAAATGAATGCATTTGGAGATTTAAGCACATCATTTTGTTCTGGTTTAAATAAAAATGATCTGATAAAAAGTCTTGATGTTTTTTTATCTTAACGTAAAATAATCAATTGAATTATTGAATAATTATAATATAAAATGATGATAATGATGAAAGTTGGAATACTTTTTTTATTTTTTTGAATGGTAATTCAATTTTTTATATAAATGACCTTCAAAAAAATATAAAATAATATTTGATAATATTTTGAAAGATGTACTAGGACTAAGTTATTTCGGGTTACAAAAGAGTTTCATGAATTATATTTTTTATTTATTTATTATATAATATTTATTTAGAAATAAATGGATGCATTTACAATAATTGCTTTTTAATAAATGTATAATCATATATTAATAATTGAGAAAATAATCGATTTAATATTTGTATTGATTATTTTATTTCATTGAAAATATAATTTCCTTATATTCAAAAAGTTACTAATATAAAAAAATAATACCTCTGAAATTTTTTTTTTTGTGATTACTTATAGAAAATTTGAATTCATTTTCCATTTCGAAAAATGCTAAGCCAAGCTCTTAAAATAAACTTGATATTCACATAATATACATCTTCTTATAGAATATGGCTAAATCAAAATTCCAAATGGTAGGGCCAATTTTGCTGTAGTAATTTTTCATTCAATTTTTCACTTTTTAAATTGAAAATTCATAAAAAAAAAGTACATCTATTTTGAATGCATTTTATATTATAATTATTCAATAATTCAATTGATTATTTTACGTTAAGATAAAAAAAAAATCAAGACTTTTTATCAGATCATTTTTATTTAAACCAGAACAAAATGATGTGCTTAAATCTCCAAATGCATTCATTTGAATTCTTCAACGGACTTGTTGGCTCTAATGATACAATTCGTGTAAGCATTACAACACTTCCAGATGGACAAAAAAAAGCAATGACTTTTGACACAAAGAAAATTTATGCTGTGCATCCTTCATTCACTGTCAATTTCAGTGAAATAACTGAAAAAATTGTTATTGTATTTAGAAGGAAGAGCATGTTATCAAACGACCATATTATTGCCTCAACAGTTATAAATTCTGATGAATTTCCTCAATTATTTAAAGATGCAGAAAGTATTGAAATGAGAAGAATCAATATTTATGAACCAGTTCAACATATGTCTAAAGAAAATAAAAAAGTTGCTAAAAATTTATATGACCGAAAAATTGTTGGTAAAATGGAAATTCAATTATCTCTATGTGAACGTTTTGAACGTCAAAACAACAATCTCAACAATCAACTTTATTCAAAGAACAACAACAAACAATTCCCTAAAATGAATTCTCTTCTCAACAATAACAAAGATGATTCAAACTTACTTTTCCGTGATCTCATCTCAAACTAAAACCATTTTTGTGTTTTTTTATTTACCACTCTTTTATACTATAAATAAATAGAACATAGAATTATGTAATTGTATTTCTTAAATATTTTAAAAAAATTATTTGATCTGAGATTTATTAATATTTTTTTTACGTGATTAAAGATATATTTATTATTTATGGAAAAGAGGATTCTAATTCTTTTAAGAATGATCGAGGTCAAAATTTTTTTATCACAAAAAGATTTTTTTTGACTTTTTTCAATTCATTTTTATCAACTTGTGATGAATTTTATAACTCAAAATCAGCAAAATATTAATTTGGATATTCTTCAAATTACATAGCATATAATAAAATAAAGTAATTTGACTAACTCTTTCACAATCCGATCAAAGCTCCGCCTTTTCTTAGGATCAAGAGTTCCAGCACGTGTTTCTACTTTAAAATTTAAATGAAGATGCGTTTCCTTCTATAACTTGAGCTGGCGAATAATATAAAACAAATCTATAATAATATAAAAAACATTTATAAAAACAATTAAATAAAACATACAAAAAAACAAATTCATTATTTTGATATTTTTGACACAATCTCATCTTTTGAGAAATCAGTAATTGAATCGAACGACATAATGTAAGGCAGCAAGAAGCAAGATGTAAACACATCCCTGGATGTGATTGGCTCGTCAATCAGCGACGCCGTTGAAGACATAGAAAAAGTTCCAAGCGACATCACCATTGATCCAAAAGTCACAGATCCAAATCTGGAACTTTTTGAGAGAGAACTGAATTGCTTAATTGACTTCAAGCCGATAGGTATCTCAATTTTTGTGTACTTTTTCTTTGAGTCGTTCCACACCTTGTTCAGCGTGTAGGCGAACAAGTCGTCGCCAACAACAACAGGCTTCGAGAACGGAACCTGGTCGCAATACTGAGACAACGAAGTCTTCATTAGCGCCTTGTGAATTGCCAAAACCGCAATAACCGCTTCTTGAGCGTAAGAAGGAGCGTTCACTTTTCTTGGCACTTTTGACAGATCTTTGATGCCGGCCATCTGAGCGAGGAAGTGCGCGATGTTTCGCGTCATTTTATGAAGCATCGATGGGTCCGCGTCCGGCTGAATTTCCTCTGAATTTGAATTGAGATCAGTTTTGGCCTGACAATCCAACATGACGCCTGATGTATCAATGATGAATCTACAAACAGAAGAGATCATCTGGTCATAACTTCCCGTCTGTTCGAGCGTGTTCTTGAAGTAGTCAATTGTGAAGAATTTTCTTTCATCTTCACGCTCTTCCCCGCCAATTGAAAAAGTTCGACTGCTTAGGTTGCGACCACGAGAACTCATCAGGCCTGGCGTGTGCACCGAACGGGAAGACGCAAGGAGCTGCTCAAACAGATCCGTCTTAGAATCCGTGTCCACTCCAGAGCCGGTATTAATTGAGGTCAAATCGAGGGTCAAATCGGGACCGTTTTCTGGCATCAAAGTCAAACTTTTCTGGCTTGAAGTTGACTGGTAAGAAGAGATCAAAGGGTTCTTGTTCGGCTGAAGGGCAGTTGGGTCAGGCGTAGGACCGGCTGCTAGTTGCATCATGCTCGTCATGAGCAAGCTCATTGCTGATCCGAATCTTCCGGTCTTCTTCGTAAGTGTCTGCGGGTCACGAAGCCTTTGATGGAAGGCTTCGACGAGCTCGTCTCTCTTCTCCTCGAAGTTGTAAGGAATCTTTGGCGGCGCATCTCTTAGCTCCCTCAGCAGGCAAGCTATGCTCTCGTTAAGGTCAGGGAAGACAATCACTTTGTCCTTCATATTTGACATGTCGTGAACTGGACTCTTCACAAAAGTAAACGTTCCCATTGTCGTAAAACCGTCAATACTTTGAGAGACCTTAGAGGCCGATATATGAGAAACCATACCCGCTAAAACCGCCTTGTCCCTCGACATCTTAACCGTTAACCGCCCTCTCAAAAGTGAAGTGTTCTTTTGAATGGCATCTGTCAATTCATCGAAACTTCGGAACTTCTCAAAATACGGGTTTTTCTCAACGCCGGAGCCGTCGGCATTTAGATCGAGATTCAAGTTCGACGTAGACGTAAAGTTCGAGTTTGCATTCGATGCGTTGGCTTGTGATTGCTTGTTGCTTCCATTCTCTTTACTGTCGAACTTTTTCAATGAATTAAGACGCAATAGAAAACACCTCACTAACGTCTCCCAAGTATAGATTGGCGGCTCCTGCTTCTTCTTGCCTTCGGTCAAGAAGGCCCACTCCTTCTGGGCGTAAATGTGAGCATGCGCGAGCTTGGCATCTAAGACTCGGCCTGCCACGTATTCGCGCTTTGTCAGCTCAAAAGAGAAGCCAACATGACGAGGGAAGAAAGCGCCAGCACTAACGTATATTCTTCTCAGTAGGCGAAGATTGGCAACTCTTCGCAATTCAGTCAAAATAATCTGCTTCGTTTCTCTGTCTGGATCAACGTGATCCGACCAACGTGCGAAGTTTTTCCAACGGTTTCGTGATCGAATGAAGCGGATCCAAAGGCGAAAGGTCAAAGTTGAATAGAACAATTCAAATTCATTCTTTAGCATGAAAATAATGGCTAGGCAAAGACTCGGATTGGCTTGTGTTTTGAGCATCATGCCCATTGCTTTGATCTTCCTTTCTTTCGATATCAGATACCATGAATTCATGATTTTAATCAGCTTCATATTGTCATGCTTCATCGTCGATAGATCAAATAAAAAGTCACGCTCAGCGTGCTCATATATTAACGTATACCATGATCGGAAACAATCTCGAAGAGTTTGCGTTTCTTGACTCTTCTTCTGAAGGAATTTAAGCCAGGCTCGATGTGCAAGCATCTGGAGATGAAGATTACGAAAGTTGTCGCTGGTTTCTATAATCTGAGCTTCGGCAATGGTTTCAATGGAACGGTTGTATAAGGCGCGTATCGCTTTGGCACAAATACGACGTTGTGAGTGTTCATTGGCGCGTAAAATATGAATTCGCTTGGTGTTCATTTTTCGTTCTAATACATTCCATCGTGGATTAACTTCTTTTGCATTTATACTTAAAAATTTGTCACTCTTTTTGGCGTTTTTTTCTAACTTTTTCCATTTAACATATCGATGCCACATTTGAAAGAAATGATATATCTGACCATAACACGTGAGCTTTTTGGATGTAAAACGAATAAATTGAAGCGTTTTCCAATGATTTCGCCTTTTACGCGTAGTATATGCCCAGAGACGAATGATTCTGTGTAAAAGAGGCATTGACATTAGGTAAATAAAACTATAAACAACAGTTGCAGTGTAACCTTCTGGTAAGAAAAGTCGACCACTGATGTAAAATAATCGAAAAGGAACAATCTCACGAACCTTGAATCTGTTTTTAATAAACTCATAGAATTCTGAAAATTTAGAAAATAGTTTTTCGAGCTTAACTGGATCATTTGTATTTACTAATCTCCAACATAAAAATGTTAATCTTTTTAGTCGCATATGATATTGAATATGAATTCCAATGCATCTTTTCCAATGAACCTTTTTTAGATAAAGTCGAAAAGCGTTTTGAATAACAAGGGCTTGAACATCTTGAGTTTTTTCTAAAATGAAATTTCGAACAAAATCTGCAGCCAAAATTTTGCTTTCTTCTTTGGAAGCTTGTGGTCTAGATTCTAAGTCTATTACTTGAACGCCGCCATAAGTCGAATTTTGATTGAAATATCTCGATGAACTGTTTGATTTTTGACTAGGCATTTCCTCTTTATCAATTGTATCTGCAGCATTAAGAAAATTTTGAATTTTCTTAGATTGAGGATTTAATTCGCCAGGTGTATGTGGAGGAGTGTAATCCGGAAATTCATCTTCATCAGGTGATTTTAAAGCTTTTAAATTTTTTTGAGTAATAGATTTTTTTGTATATTGATTATTGGATTTGAGAATTGCTGTACTTGAATTGACTTTTGGTTTGACAATTCTTGCCAGGTTAATTGGTCGAGTATCTGGATTTTCTGGATCAACTGATATATTTTGAGTGTGCTTTATGCTATACATAAAGCGCTTCATTGTTGATTAAATTTAAATAACGAACTCTTTTCATATCAAACTTTAATTCAAATTAGTATATTGAAAAAGTTTAACTTTTTAATACCATATTTGAATATGAAAAAAATAGATATTTCTCATATAAAAACTATAAATTACTATAAATAACAATCAAATAATAATTTTTCAATTAAAATATTTATATTTATTAGCAGATATGTTAAATCTTTATAAAAAGATTTGATTCTAATATTTGAATTTTGGTTAATATGAAGCAAAATGTTGATTTCATTTACAAATAATATGAATAGAAATTAAAATTAAAAATTAACAAATCATAAGTCCAGAAATATGGAAATTATTTAAAATATTTTTTTTAAATACTTTACAAAAGATTTTCTGAATAAAATTCAATTTTTTGAAACGATGTTTGGCTGTGTGGTTAAATTGAAATAGAATTTAAAGAGAAATACTGAGTTATTTGCTCAAATAATGACAATTTTTTTTATGTTATTTGATTTAGTTATAAGTTGGAAATATCCAACATTTGATGAACTCAATGTTCAGTGTGGAATTTGTAAATACATTACAAATCGTTTTGAGAATGATACTTCTAAAATTGATATACAATTGATACCTTCAACAGGAACATTATGTGAAAAAGATAAAGAAAATGAAATTTGTAAAAGTACAGAAGCGATCGCAAAAAATTTTCAAAATGCTACAAATAAAACCAATTATTGTAGAAGAACTGGCTTTTGTCCTGAGGAAGTTCCTGAAGGTATTGTTGGTCAAAAATGCCAAATATGCATGATGGCATCAAAGCACCTCTTACATTATTCTATTAATGATAGACTAGCAGCATTTCATAATTTTTGCAACACGAGTAACTTAATAACAAGTCTCTTTTGTGGTGATGTGTATGATGAAAGTATAGAAGATTTTCTCGATGATCTAGAAGATTTACAGAATCCTTTCAAATTTTGTCATTTATCACATTTTTGTAGAGATAAACCAAAGCCTAAAGAGAAAAAGGAATATGATAATGATGACCTATAATCTATTTGTTTTATAAAGTTTGTTTATTAATTTTTTATATTCAAAAGTTGAGCTTAATTCGATTGAAATTTTCTAAAGGAAATAGAATTCGTTAAATAATTCAAAAACTCTTAATGTCAAATGCGAAAGAATTAAATTGGAGAATTGCTTTTTCAGATAAAACAACCGGAATTGCTTCAGTGCCACAATGTTTGACCGCAGGCGATGTTTTTGGCGATGGATCAAATCGAATATTAATTGTATCTCTTGACCAAAAGCTTATTTGTTTCGAAGGTTCGCGAATTACGCACGAAATTACTCTGCCTGATATGCCAAGTGGAATTTGTATTCATTACAGTGGTAAATCGAAAGGTGGTATTCCTCTTGTTGCTGTAGGTGCGGGCAACAGTGTTCTCTTTTTTTTAAACATGCGTGGTTATTCAAAGTTTTCACTTCCTCCTCCATTCAAAAGCAAAGACGAAGAAAGAATTTATGACCAATTCAAATCTGGATCTTTATCCCTATCTGATTTACAACAAGAATTAAAAGCCGCGAAAGAGCGAGGTACTTCACTTTGCCAGCAATCAATTTCATTCCTTCGAGCAGATCTCTCAACAAAATCGGCATGCGATAATTGTCGTGATATATTATCTCAAATTTCAGAGTCAGACTGCATTACTACGCTTTCATCTATTAAAGTGAACGCAGTTGTAAATGATTTATCAACTCGAATTCTCATTGGTACAGAATCGCGTACTTTATTATTATTAGACGCCAAAGACAGCAAAGTTGAGAAAAAATGGGAACTTGGAGCTCCTGCATCTGTTATACGAGCAAGTGGATATCAAACTGGTAACTCACTCATTGCTGTTGTTACTCGAGATAGATCAATTCGACTTATATCTAATTTAGCAGATGAAATTGCAAATGTTAGTTGTGAATCCCTTCCTGTTGATGTAGCTATATGTGGAGGGAATGTTTATGTTGCATTGATGTCACGATTAGTAAAAATATTTGATTCAGCTGGAAAATTACTCGAAACAGTTGCTTTTGAAAACCATATTATCTCACTTGTATCCATAAACATCGAATTACGCCAACTTACGTGCTGTTGTGTTGCCACAGAAGACGGAGAAATGACTTTCCTTGATAGAGCTACTCGTTTGTCATCATTTAGAGCCGATGAAGGTATTTCATCAATGTTTTTTGGTCAAGTAGGACGCGAACCGCACAACCTATTAACAATTTCCCGTCAAGGAGGACTTTTTTTGAGAACATTATCTCGAATACCAAATTCTATTAGAGGCAATAATAAAGGCGAAGCAGAAGAAGCTCCATCTCCAATACCAGTACCAAAGAAAACCAAACTATTTATTGACAAATGCGAAGAAGAAAGAGCGAATGCATCCGAAATGCACAATCAATGGAAAAACTCCCTTAGATATCTTTATTTACTTGCTGCAAATACTTATGCTCAGATTATTGAAGATTCAGTTGTACCAACTGTTGAAGATGTCTCATTTACATCTAAAATATCGGGAATGGGACCCGAATTTTTACTAACAGTTCAAATTGTTAATAGTGGAAATGATGTCATTTCAATGGTGAAGGTTATTCCAAAGTTTAATCCTAAAATATACAAAATTTCACCAGATTTTATAACCGTTCCTCCAATGGTCTCAGGTTATCAGTATGTTGCCAAGTTTTCTGTGGTTTCTATAGATAAGGATGGAAAATCGGATACAATAAATATAATTGCAACATCCCCAACATCGCCTACGCCATTGTGCTCAAATATTGTTCAAGTTCCTGTTTCTCAATTTCCCGTTGAATGAAATATAAATTTACTTTTATGATTTGAAATGGAATGAAAGTGCCAAATAATAATATTGATGTATTTAGATATATTGTAAAATTTCTAAAAAAATATATAATATACTTTTTTTTTATTATTATTTTATCTTTTTTTATGTTTCAGATTATTTATATAAATTAGAGAGAAATGATTATATCAGTAAAATGATTTTAATTCATGAATAATAATACTTTCAATTGAAAAAAATATATTCTAGAGACTTGATAAATCATTTTTCCCCTTATTAAAGTACGCATCTGTATAATAAATCATAATAACAAGTTGAGGCGATTTTAAATTGAAAATCGTTATATTCCTATTGAATCAAAATATTAAAAAAGTATGAGTTATTAAAAATAATAGTCATGAATTATGTAACTGACTGATTCTCTTAAACCAAAAAAATGAAAATATAATAAAGCCAAAAAAAATTAATATTATAATTAACAATTGTTAATTGTTTGCCAGCGTAAAAAATCCCACAACAAATGATGTTCAGGATAAATGCCGGAGAATTGTGTATCCGATTTATGAATGGCGAAATTTCACGATGAAATCCACCGGCCAAATCGGAATGATTTCAATTCAATGAAACAGTTTATTTTAAATTGAAATTAGAATATAAAGTTTCTCAAATTATAAATTTAAATATCTTTTAACTTTACAAATAATTTTTAATAAAAACAATCTTTTATAAATTTTAATATAATGTTATAATCAAATTATCAATTATAATAATACAAATATTTTGTATCTCCATAAAAAGAGCCTTTTTTATTCATAGATATTAATCGTTTTTTAAACTCGCTAAACAATGTCAATTCAAGACTATTTATCAAAAATGAAAGCGATACAAGATTCAATTCTCAAATACATTGATAATGATGTATGTTCTATTATAAATTTTTCTCATTTAATAAAATTAATTGATGATTTAAAAATTCGAAGCAATAAGCACGAACTCAAGTCAGTACTTCACATACTTGTAAATATAGCAAGTAATCATCGTCGAAGTCCCACTTTCTTTAAAAAAAATAGAGAAAATCATCAAAAAATTGAAAAAAAGCATCAAAGAACATTTTTCAAATCATTCAATTTTCACTATTTTTAGTAGCGACAAAAGAATTCTTTTATTTCTTATAGAAAATGAAATATTATTCATAGACGAAAACATTTCTTCAATAATTACAAATAATTGTCAATTTAAAGCCGAATTTTATAAAGATTATTTTTTCAAGCACTTTAGACAGTTTATGAAAAGTGCCGATATTCAAGAAGCATTAGACAAACTTCCAAAGGAATATGAAGAAAAGCAAAAACTTGGCGAAAATGACGAATATATTTGTGGTTTAATTCGAGAAGATCGAATTGAAGATTTTATTTCATTTGTTAAAACAAGACAAATTCCGCTTTCAAGTAAAATTCACAAATCGATATTTGAAACGAATTCATTTTTGAGTAAAGAAGATCCATCATTGATTGAATATGCCGCATTTTTTGGATCAATTAAAATATTTCAGTATTTATTAAAGAGGAAAGTTGATTTGAATCGGAAATTGTTGCTTTATGCAACTCACAGCGAAAGTTTAGAATTAATTCAAATTCTTGAAAAGAAACATTTGGAGCTTGATGAGAATATATATGAAGAATGCTTTTATGAATCAATTAAAAGTTATTATAACGATATTGCTATTTATATTCAAAATAATTATTTGCGAGATTTTGATGAAAATCGCCATTTCAATCAACGTTTTGAAAGTTACAATTTTGATTTTATTGAAGAAAAAAATGTCAGTCGCTTTTCTATCTATAGTTTATGTGAATATGATTACTATTGTCTTGTTGATATGGCTTTAAAAAAAGTATCAGATGAAAAAATCGAAGAGGATTTGAATAAATTGACAGGATTTCAAATTGCTGTTGAAAAAGGCAATATTGAGATTGTTCATCTTTTACTAGATAATGAAAAAATTAATATCAATAATGAAGAGAGAGGGAAAACAGCATTATATTGTGCCGTTGAAAATGAAAATATTGAAATGACTAAAATTTTACTGTTAAATGAAAATATTGATGTCAATCTTTCTTATGTATCGTTTGTTAGCAATCGTGAAGATTCATTTAAAATGAATGCACTTCATATTGCTGTTGAAAAAGAAAACATTGAAATAGTTAAACTTTTATTGGCAAATGAAAAACTTGATATTAATTCTTATTGTAAATCTTTTGAAAAAAAGAACAATGAAATAGAAAAAACAGCATTACATATTGCTGTTGAAAAAGAAAACATTGAAATAGTTAATCTTTTATTGGCAAATGAAAAGCTTGATGTTAATTCTTATTGTAAAACTTCTGAAAGAAAGTATTATGAAAAGGAAAAAACAGCATTACATATTGCAGTTGAAAAAGCAAACATTGAAATAATTAAACTTTTGTTATCTAACGAAAAAATCGGTATTAACCTTCTTTTAAAATCAAATAAAGAAGATAAAACAGCATTGTATATTGCAATTGAAAAAGAAAACATTGAAATAGTTAATCTTTTATTGGCAAATGAAAAACTTGATATTAATGCTTATTGTAAAATTTCTGATAAAGAAGAAACAGCATTGCATCATGCAATTGAAAAAGCAAATATTGAAATAGTTAAGCTTTTATTATCCAATGAAAAAATCGATATTAATCTTCCATATAAATCAGATGAAGTAGAAGAAACAGCATTGCATATTGCAATTGAAAAAGCTAATATTGAAATTGTTAAGCTCTTATTATCCAATGAAAAAATCGATATTAATCTTCCATTTAAAATTTCATTTTCTAGGTCAAGAAGGCATGGAGATGAAGAAATTGAATTAAACCTTCAAGCAGAAATGTCAGCTCTGTATATGGCTGTCGATAATCAGCATATCGAAATAGTTAAACTTTTAATATCAGAAAAGAATCTTGATATAAATTTTTTCCTTAATCAAATGGATGAAGCAGAGAAATTTCAAAAAACGCCATTACATGTAGCTATTGAAAAAGAAAATATTGAAATTGTTAGGCTTTTAATGACAAGAGAAGACCTTGATATCAATATTGCGTGCAAAACATCAATCAAAAACTTCGAATATACAAATTTATATGGCTATTATGATGACTATGAAATAACCAAAGAAGAAGAAAAGACAGCATTAAACCTTGTTAAAAAAACATTACCTCCCTCTCAATTTAAAATAATCATATCTTTATATTTTAAATATGAATTAATTTTTTATAATTTAATTATTTTTATGCTAATTATATAATATATCATTACTGAAGAATAATGCAAATAAATTGTTTGATAAAAAAGATAAAATGATTTGAAATTTGAAATGGAGGTAAAGTTCTTTGAACTCAGTTTATTTATTGCTATTGAAAAAAGAAATATCGAAATCATTAAGCTTTTGCTGGCCAATGAAAAACTTGATATCAATTTTCCATGCAAGTCAATAACAAAGGCAGGAAAAAATGAACTGAAAACAAATGTGTTGACGAAAGAAAAAAAGACAGCATTTCATTCTGCTGTTTTATATGGAGATGTTGAAATTATTAAACTTTTAATGATGAATGAAAAGCTTGATATTAATCTTTTATATCAAAATATAGACAATTGTAGTTTTCAAGAAAAAAAAGAAGAAAAAACTGCATTACAGATTGCAGTTGAAAATGATAATTTTGAAATATTTAATCGTTTGATTATAAATGAAAATACCGATGTTAATCTAGAATATAAGCGAGTTATCGAAAACAATTTATGGAAAAAAACAGCACTATATATTGCAGTCGAGAAAGAAAATATTGAAATGGTAAAGATTTTAACTTCACATAAAAAAATTGATATAAATATTCCATATAAAACAAATGAAAATGGCGGATATGAAAAAAGATCGATTTTGAATCTTGCCATTGACATGAAAAATGTTGAAATAGTTAGACTTTTACTTGAAAATAACAAAATTGATATTAATTATACATGTATGGAAACCTTCTCTGGTATAATTGAAGAAGAATGGACAGCTTTATATAAACTTAATTTCATAAGTCGGAATATAGGTGAAATTTTACCATAACCGTTGAAAAATATTCAAAATTTTACTTTTATTTGAGTGTTATAACAAATTAGTGAATTTTCATTCCAAAAGACAAATCAATATATATTATTATCTCAAAAATTTGTGTTGAAACACTTGCAAATGGATTATTCTATTGAATGTAAAATATTGTATTAGATAAACAGAAATAATATCCCGTATATGACGAATAATTGAAGAAATATCCCCGAATAATGAATTGAACAAAATACTTTTGAGTGATAACCAACTTTTCAAACAATGTTTAGAAGAAGATCCTAAAGAACGACAGACAATTGATGATTTAATCAACGAACTATTAGATATTTTACTTAATCATCATCAATTAGCTATTTTATTTAATTCTAAAATTAAATCGAATGAAAAATATTATTCAACACTCTTCTATAACCGAGACCAATTATATTCTGATAAACGCAGCGAAGGAGACAACAAAATAGCTATTCATTATTTATCACTTGATGCTGATCAAAATGATCCAGAAGCACAAATTTATCTTGGTTTAATTTATTATTTCGGAGAATATATAACACGAGATATTAACAAAGCTATTCATTATTATTCACTTGCTGCTAATCAAAATGATCCAAAAGCACTATTTATTCTTGGTGCATTTTATTATAAAGGAGAATATATAACACGAGATATTAACAAAGCTATTCATTATTTATCACTTGCTGCTGATCAAAATGATCCAAAAGCACATTTTATACTTGGTTTAATTTATTATAAAGGCGAATATATAACACGAGATATTAACAAAGCTATTCATTATTTTTCACTTGCTGCTAATCAAAATATTTCAGAAGCACAA
The DNA here is from genome assembly GCA_039105265.1 of Tritrichomonas musculus. Taxonomy (NCBI): domain Eukaryota; phylum Parabasalia; order Tritrichomonadida; family Tritrichomonadidae; genus Tritrichomonas; species Tritrichomonas musculus. Next base: position 711,031 of record JAPFFF010000004.1, read on the forward strand.
ATTATTCTTGGTGCATTTTATTATAAAGGAGAATATATAACACGAGATATTAACAAAGCTATTCAATATTTTTCACTTGCTGCTGATCAAAATGATCCAAAAGCACAATTTATTCTTGGCGAAATTTATTATAAAGGAGAATATATAACACGAGATATTAACAAAGCTATTCATTATTATTCACTTGCTGCTGATCAAAACGATCCAAAAGCATAATTTTATCTTGGAATTGAATATTATAAATCGATTGATATAAAAAAATGCATTCATTATTTGATTCGATCATCTCTGAATGGCTGCAAAGAAGCATGTTTTGCAGTTGGATATTTGTATCATGAAGGAAAGTACATGAAGAGAAACATCGAACGATCTATTCGTTTTTATAAAGAGGCATCATCATTCAACATTCAATATGCGAAGAACAACCGCGGAATTATTTACAAAAAAGGATTTGAAGACAAAATTGAACCAAGGCTTGGCTCATCGATTGATTATTTTAAAGAAGCGATTAGACAAAAGAATGATAAAGTATCAATGTACAACTTAGCACATCTATATTTGTATGAAGAACCAATAAAAGACAGCATCGATAAATCGATCGAGTTATTAGTTCGATCATTGAATGAAGGATTTTATCCATCATTTGAATTATTGTGCATTTCATTAATCAAAAAATATGGGAATGATTTTGATTCAATCACGAAAAGGCTTGATGAACAAACAAGCCATTTTAATAAATATAAAACTCCGATTCTTGTAATTGTTGGAAACTACATATCATACAAATCTTTTTATGAGATGAAATATTTAGAATACAAAAACGTCGATTTTTTATATAATGTTTTGTTTGAACCCATTCGATCAGACGAAATTACAAAAGCCAAAGAAAACCAACAAAAACAAAAACAAAATCCAAAAATCAAAGAAATTTCGAAAGAATTTTATGAAGGATTTGCATATTTTACAGGTTCTGGTGGCATTTTTTTATTTCTTGGCGGAAATATTAAGATTAACGTCAAAAAATTTCGGCTCCATGCCTAAAAGCCCGAGGCAAATTATTCCAAATTAATACTATGATTATTAAATAAAGTTAACAAATTTTGCAATTCACTTTTTGAGCTGAAGGCTCAAAAAGTGAAGAAAAATTTGTAATTCTCGCGGACACTTTTTGAATATTTTTTATTAAAAAGTTGTATAAGTAACATTATTTTAACATAAAAAGTTATGTTTTCAAAGTATTCAAAAAGTGGCCTTGCGAGAATTTTTAATTTTTTTAATATTTGTATTTTTTAAGACAGAAATTTCAGAAAATGCCAGTGCCATTCCGCTAATGGCATTTTGCTTGTTGTGTTGCAAATTTGACCGAAGTGGCCATGGCGATATCATTATTAGATATATATTGTCATTTGCCATTCATAATGAAAAAACTCAGCCAAACACCAAAATCAATAGAAATATTAAAATAAAAAATTGTTTTATAAAATAATATATTTTGACTTTCAAATATCTAAATACCAAGACCATCATAGAAGGATTTGTTAATTTCGTTAGTATTTTTAATATCCTGTTTTTGTTTAATCCGACCAAATAAGATATTGTAAGGTTGTTTGTAAATAATTGAGTTTATTTCTTTCAAAATATTATCAATATCTATTTTCAATGTTTCAATATTTACAAAAAGATTATTGTACAAGTTATTATCATATTCGAATATTCGTTCGATTTCTTCTTTCTTTTTTAATCGAATTGTATTTACATTTGAATCTTCATCAAAATTTGATTCTAGATTTATTTTGTTGCTTCCTTCTTGATCATTCATTTCCTTAATAATGCTTTCAATTTGTTCCTTAAAATGTGTGTCCAAATATCTTTTATTATACTGGCTAACAATATTGTTTTCTTCCTCTAGTTTTTCAATCAATGATTCTTTTTCTTGATTGTTTTTATTTGAAATAATGTCATTTTCTTCTGATTTGCATTCTTCATTGTGCAAAATTGAAATTACTTTCTTTTTATCTGAACTTTGTTCAATTAACTTCCATTCAGATGATTCTTCATTTTCAACATTGAACAAAGGGAAATTCAAAAAGAAATCATTGATGTTTGAAATCTTTTCATTCTCGCTTCTAAAATGAAACGAATAAGAAATGCAATTTTGATTGAGCAACAATCTAATCAATGGATTGAAAATAGCTTTAAACAAGTATTCTTTTGCTATTTCAATATCGAGAGGTGTTGGTTCATTATTCAAATATAATTGAACAAGTTTCAAATTTGTGAAACAAATCAGAAATGTTTTCGACAAGTTTAGTCGTTCATCATCATTAATTATCTGATCTCTGAACATATAAACTGAATTTTCATATTGTGATGCTAATCTATATTGATTGAAAGCTTCTTCAATATTTTCTTCTTTTTCATAAAAATGTCCCAAATTGAAATGAGCGAGTGCAAAATGTTTTTCACAACTTCTTTCATACATATGTTTTGCATCATATTTTGAATTCAAATAAAATTCAAATAAAAGACCAAGATTATTCTGGCCAAATGGATATTCATCGAAAGCAGCCTCTTTTAAATATTTTTCTGCCAATTTGACATCTTGATATTCAGTGATATAAATCAATCCAAGATCATTAATAGAACGATTATAATTTAAATTTTTCATGTTTATTTCAATAGCGAATGATGAATAATTTGCCTTATCCAAAACAACTGTTCTATCATTAAAATAATGAATGGATGCACTTTTTGTGTAGTATTCAATTGCTTTAGAAATATCTTTTTCAACACCTTTTCCATTTTCATATATGAAACCTAAATAAAAAAGTGCTGATGGATTGTTGTACTTCACACTCAAATCGAAATATTCTCTCGCTTTTAGGTAATTTTGATTTGATAGTTCTCCTTGATGATAATAAATCAACCCTAAATAATAAAGAGAATAAGAATGCTTTAGATAAGACGCTTTTTGAAGATATCCCAAAGATTTTGTCAAATCTTTTTCAACAAATTTCCCTTCATAATAAATAGTGCCTAGAATATAAAGTGCATAAACGTTATCAAGTTTTGCTGCTGCTTCAAAATATTCAATTCCTTTGGATAAATCTTTTTCTACTTCTTTCCCTTCAAAATAAATGGCTCCTAAATTGACAAGTGCTTGTGAATTATTTTTCTTTGCACACAATTCATAATAATATTTGGCTCTCAGAAAATCACGAGGTGTTCCAATTCCATTATAATAAATATTAGCGAGATTAATAAGAGCTGTTTCATCATTGAATTTAGCTGCTTGTTCAAAATATTCTTTAGCTTTAGAATAATTCTTTTCAACACCTTTCCCTTGAATATAAAAATCACCAATATTAATAATTGCATTCACATTGTTATGTTTTGCAGCAATTTCATACAATTCTTTTGCTTTAATATAATCTTGTTTGACACCTTTTCCTTCTGAATATAAAAGTCCTAAGAAATAATAACCTTCAGGATTGTTCATTTCAATTGCTTTTTCATAATATTTTTTAGATTTCGCATAATTCGGTTCTCCTGCACCTTTACCGAAATAAATGTTTCCTAGGAAGATGTAAGCATTTGAAATATTTAACTTGGCAGCATGTTCAGCATATTTTATTGATTTCTTATAATCATGCTCTGGAAATTTGTCATCAAAATAAAGAACTGCCAGATTCATAATTGCCCTTGGATTATTTTGTTTAGCTGATTGTTCAAGAAAGTATTTCGCTTTTGAATAATCTTTTTCAATTTCTTTCCCTTCATAATAAATGAATCCCAAATTAAACAATGCATTTGAATCATTATGTTCTGCAGCTAATTCAAGATATTCTATTGCTTTCTTTGTATCTTGATTAACTCCTTTTCCATAATAATAAATCATTCCCAGATTGTTTAAAGCATCAGAATTGCCTTGAATTGCTGATAATTCATAATATTTTTTGGCCATTATGTAATCTGGGTCTCCAATTAATCCTTCATCATAAAACTGTCCAAGTGAACATTGTGCTTTATGATTGTTTGCTTCTGCTGCTTTTTCAAAATATTGTTTGGCTCTTAGATAATCTTTTCCTGCACCAATTCCTTTATAATATGCTAATCCGATTATATAATAGGCGTCTGAATTACCCAATTTCGCTGATCTTTCATAACATTCAAGCATCTTTTGATAATCTTTATGAACACCAAGTCCTTCTCTATATAAATTTCCAAGATTTAAAAGAGCTCGAGAATTATTCATTGATGCTGCTAGTTCATAATATTCTCTTGCTTTTGAATAATTTCTGAGAACGCCTTGGCCAAAATGATAAATAGTTCCTAAGATAAAAACGCCATCAGGATCTTTTAATTCAGCTGCTCTTTCAAAACACTTTTTGGCCATTGAATAATTTATGGAAACACCTTGTCCATTACTATACATTGTTCCAAGACAAATGCATGCTTCTGACATATTTTCTTGCATTGCTAATTCAAACAAATTCTTTGCTCTTTCAAAATTTTTCTTATAATAATTTCCTCGATAACAGAAAAGGCCTACTTGGAAAAGTGCTTTTCCATTTCTTTGTTTCATTGCTTGAATAAAGTAATCTTCTGCTTTTTCAAAAGATTTTTCAACACAGTTTCCTTTCAAGTACATAATACCAATGTAATAAAGAGCATCCGAATTATTTAGTTCTTTTGACAAAGCAAAATATTGTCTCGATTTCGTGAAATTTTCTTCAATTCTGTCTCCTTCCAGAAAGGCGGCTCCGAGGCAGCAAAGAATTTTTGAGTAATCATTTTGCATCATTGCTTCACAGAATAAAGAGACATAATTCATATATGCATGATACATGTCATCATTAAGAGAATTCAAAAGAATACTCTCTGCGAAATATTGAATAAAAACATTTCTTTCAATTTGAATGATGCTTTGTTTTACTAAATTTTGTTCAAGGAAATTGAAAGAATTCACTTCTAGTAAAACTTCTTTTATTTCTTCTTTTGTTGGCCTTTCACTTGGATCATATCTAATGCATGCTTTGTACAGTTCTTGTAGTTCTTTCGGACCATTTTCCATCTCTTTGAATGATTTTTCATTGAAATCGGGCTCATATTCATATCTATGCTTTCCCTCGTAAATAAAATAGACAATCATGCCAAAAGAATAAATATCAGTAGGGAAAGAAATGCTTGTTCCATTCATTTGCTCAGGTGAAACATACTTTGGGGATCCAAATGAATATGTGTATTCACAATCGTCGTCGATTTGACGAATTGTTTCAAAGTCCCATAAAAAGACGTTAAAATCATGATCAATTAGAATATTAGATGGCTTCAAATCTCTATGAATCATGTTATTAGAATGAAGATAATCAATTCCTTGGAAAATTCGATTGATCATTGTTAATTTAGTAAAATCATCGATTTTTTCTTTATGATTTAAAATGAATGATTCCAAGTTATCGTTGCTCATGAACTGGTAAATTGCACCAATTATTTTATTAGTTGGATATTGCCTAATGAATCCATAAAATTTGGTGAAGTACCCATTCTTATTGCGCTCATCAAAATCAATTTCATGGTCAATAAAATTGCCGTCTGAGAAACGAGAATCGAACATTTTCATTGCACAAAGAAAAAGTGTCTTTTTGTGAATGACCAAATGAATAGATTTATTTAAAGGACGCAATTTAATGAATTCGCTTTCTTGAAAATTATAAATTTGTGGTTCATCACTTTTTTCTTGATGTTGAACGTTTATTTTTTCTTTAATTGAATTTGAAATTTGCGGAAATTTATATTTTAGCTCTTTTTCATTCTGTATTTGAAAGAGATCAGTAAGATCAGCTTTTATTGATTGCTCACACGATACTGTTCCAGGATTAAACGAAAAAAATGAATCGTTTTTGAAAAAATGTGATGGATAATAATATCTTCGTATTATATATGACACAATGGCTCGAAATGTCTTTCTAACAAATGAATTTTTAACTAAATGTCTTTTGCAATAATTTATAAAGGATTCGATTTCTACCTTTTGATTATCATCTAATTGATTATGGGTAACATTAATAGCAATTGCATTTGTTTTTTGAAAAAGTTCAGGAATAAGTATATTTGGAATTGATTCGATTATGATGCATTCTTCTTCAACACACGCAATTAAGTCTTTGTATTGATTGTCTAGATCTTCTTTACTTTTGGCAACATCATAAGTAATAAATTTGTATCCTTTTAAATAATTAAATAAAAATGTTTTGATTAAATCTTCTTCTATTTGATCATTAATCAAATTCATGAAATTAAGAGATTTAAAATTAAATTTTGAATAAATATGGCGAATTTCTTCACTCTGGATACCAAACATGATTGATTCCTGTGTTATATCTTTAAATGCAATATTTTGTGATTTTTTAAAAAACGATAGCATCTTATTAGTAAAGATAAATTCTATATTTAAAATTTTCAATTGAATACCTTTTAGAAAAAGTTAAAAAAACTTTTTTATTTTATGATAAATTTATCTCAATATCTGTAAAATTAAAAAAATAAAAAAAGCATAAAATAAATTTATTTTTGTATGTTGTTACTTACAATTAAAGTTTTCTTCGAAATAAATAAAAATCATGATTCCATATCAAAAAAAAAAACAAAAGTAAAATAAGATCAAATACTTTTTTTAAAATATAAATCATATTAAATTAAAGATTGAAATTTTTTTGATTTGAACTTTTGAATCAACCCCAAGATATAATTTAATAATTTTTATCTTGAGTGGAGAAGGATTTGAAATAGTTGTCAACGATGTGCAACCCTTGAAAGCAGCAGGACCAAAAGCAACATTTTGAGCTAAGACAGACACGTGCTCCAATGAAGAACAATCAGCAAAAGCCAAAACGTCGATTGCAGTTACCGATGAAGGAATCGAAATCTCCTTGAGTGCTGTGCACTTACTGAAGGCCTCGTTAGAGATTGATTTCACAGAGGATGGGATTGAAACCTGATTTACAGAAGTGCAGCCGAAGAAAGCGCTGTCAGTAATTTTTGTGATTGAAGAAGGAATGACTAATTGAGACAAAGTTGTGCAGCCTCGAAAAGAGCCTTCATCAAGTTGTGTCACTGAAGAAGGAATTGTCAGCTCTTTCAGAGATGAGCATTTATCAAATGAATGCTTTCCGATTTTCGTCACCGAAGTCGGAATTGCCACTTGTGAAAGAGAAGTGCAGCCACTGAAGACATCCGTTGAAATGCTGGTGATTGATGAAGGAATTTCGATTCCAGTCAATCCCGAGCAATCATGAAAGGCAGCATCATCAATCATTGTAACCGAATCAGGAATCTTGACGTCATTCAATGCTGCACACTTTTTGAATGCTTCCTTTTCATTTGTCGTTATTGATGTTGGAATTGTCACAGTTGCAAGCGATGTGCAACCGCTGAACAAACTCGCCGATATCTTTGCGATCGACGAAGGAATTTCAATTTTGGTTAATGATGAGCATTCTTTAAATGCTCCTTCTTGCAAAATCAACAACAGAAGTCGGTATCGCAATCGTTGTCAGCGACAGGCAGCCACGAAAACAATTGACGCCAATCGATGTGACAGACTCAGGAATTGTTACTTGCGCCAAATTTTTACAATCACCAAAAGCATAGCTTTCAAGAGATGCCACCTTTGAAGGCACGTTAACTTGCGTTAATCCGGAGCTTTCAAATGCATGCTCTTTGATAGTCGTGACGGTTTCCGGTATCGTTATTTCTTTGAGTGATTGGCAATCGCCGAATGTCAATTTTGGAATTTCAGTGATTGTTGATGGAAGCTTCACTTTTTCTAACGATCGTGATACATTGAATATTGAATCACCAAGAGACGTGACCGAGTCAGGTATCTCTATCTCCTTCAGCGACATGCAGCCACTGAATGCTTTTGGTCCAATTGAAGTCAACGTTTTTGGAAGCTGTACTTCGACAAGTGATGAACAGCCGAAAAAGATGCTCTCTGATATCGAGGTAACTGAATCCGGTATCGCTATTTTCGTGAGTGAAGTGCACTCGCTAAACGCATGGCCGCCGATAGAGGTGATTGAAGAAGGGAGCTCAAATAAGACTTGTGTGAGAGATGAGCATTTGTCAAAGGCATGTGGGCCAATTCGAGTAGCTGAGGCTGGAATCATGACTTGGGCTAGTGAGGTGCAGGTAAAGAAGGAATAGTCTGAAATAGTTCATTTATTTTTTTATATTAATAAACAACAATTACAATTATAAGTATAATTTCCATTATCATTTGTAACATATCTAGTATTATTATTGTTACGATTATCAATAATATTGATATGTCTGGTATTATTGTTGTTTCTGTAATCGATGTTTTGAACATGATTATCATTATTTTGAGTATTTTCGATTGAGCAAATTCTCTTTTCTTGCTCTTTCTTTTCAATTACTAAATCATCTGAAGAACTAACGCTTCTATCATATGATCTGTCAATTTCTCTTTTACAATCTTTTCTAAAAGCAACAAAGAAACCAGAAATGCTATTTGTTGGGATATCAATGATATGTTTTCCATTGTCAGTCAAATGAGATTCTAAAGAAACTCTTACAAATGCATATCCATCTTCACAAATCAATTTTCTTTTATCTACTTGAACCGATTCTTCTATTTCTAGCAAATGATGATCTTTTCCAACTCCATATGTTACCTTGTATTGATTAATAAAACAAGCAAGCATGTAATCATCTGGATTGAAATTCTTTTCTATGCTGCCAAAACTTATTCTTCCTGAACCATGAATTTTGTTTGAATCAAAGATAGCGCATAAAACATTTCGATTATCACCATTGTAAATAAAGACACTCCCTAAAACATCTCCATCACCATAATTTTTTCCATGATCTTGAATAAGAGATTTGCCTTTCAAGCTATATGTGTTTGAAACATGTTCCGACTCAATTTATGAATAATACTCGTTTAAATGATGGTCTTCTTTCGGAAATTTAGTTGATGCATAAGTTAAGGCAGTTTTGACATAAGTTGCGTTATTAAATCGCATTTGATAATTTTTATAAGTTTTTACATTTGTACTTAAGTAAATATTTGGATCTTTATCACCTACTTGCGCTAGTACAACAACTTTAATTGTTGAATAGCTGGATTCATTGTGATTGGATGTTGAATAGTTGAAAAAAGATTTGGAAAAAGTTTAGGAGAAAAGTGAGGTAAAGAGTGTGATCAAGTGTAGTGGTTCTAAAAAAGGAATAATAAATGTGCTAACAATGCGGTAAATTATAGTTGAAATATTGATACTGGAGACTGATTAGAAAAGTGAGGTTGACCAATGATGGAATTTGAAAATTTGGAAGAAGTGAAAATGATTAAAAATACATAGACATTGAAAGGAAAATAACATGATTAAGAAGGTTAGGTAGAGTAAAATCAACATGGTAGACAAAAAATTGAAGAAATGGTAGAGTTGAAAAGAAAAAGTGATAACATGGTAGTATTTGTGGGTAAATATACTGGAAAATGCTGAAATTGAAATTCATCATGGAAATTAAGATAAGACCATTAGGCCGTTATATTTGTTTGGAGGGTAAGACAGTAAAAATTGAAAAGGGATTTGAGCGTATATAAGGTTTTTAAGGGTTATAAAAAGGTAAGATGTTGGTTTTGCGGATAAAGTTGAAAACAAGAAAAAGTTTGAGTAAAATTGATAAAAAAAAACAGATTTGAGATCAACCTCTGGTGAATAACATGGAAAAGAGGTCGTGACGGCCCCGACTGTCCTAGAAAAAAAATTTGGGACTTCGCGGACTCGAACCACGTACCTTACGATCTTCAGTCGTACGCTCTCCCAGGTGAGCTAAAGTCCCGCTGAAAACATAATTATGATTGTTATATAAGTAAATAAATAATCAATTTATGACCTTTAATTGAATTCACATTTTTTACAATTCTCAATTATTATAATAAAATGACTACAAAATGGATGGAAGAAGTTCAACAAGAAAATGCAAATATTGAAAAGTTTTTACGTGGTATGAGTGAATATCCATCTCCAATTCCTGATACAGTAATTATGCATGTTCTAGCTGAAGCTGGTCTTCAAACTTCTGATCCTCGAGTTCATCGAACATTAAACGTTGCAATTCAAAAATTCATAACTGAAGTTCTCGCTGATTGCGCCACTGCTGCAAAACAAAGAAATAAAGCATCACAGCAATCGTCTTCCAGTAAAAAAAGTTTGGATCTTCAAGTTTCTGACCTTAAATGCGTCTTAGAAAGGAGAGATATACATGTTTATCGACCAGAGTTTATAGTATCAATACCACAAAATGGACATGAAGAATAATTTTTTTTTTTTTTCAATTTTAAAAACGTTTTTATATAAAGTTGTTCTTACAGTTAATCATTGTTCTTCTTCTTTCTCAGAAAAGCTAACGAAAAATTTTAAAATGATAATGATCTATCACAGTTAGTTAACTATATTTTTTTAACGTTTTTTTTTTTTTTTTTTTTTTTGAAAAATGTAAATATTATGTTTAATTTATTTATTAAACTATACTTACTCGGTTAAATATTAATACAGAATGGACACAAATAAACTCGTAAGTTTTTTATCAATAGGCAAATTGAAATTTTTATGAACATATTTGGTCTTTGGTAATGAATTGATTTATTATTAAAAAGTTTGAAATGAAGCTCTTTCGTCAAGCAATTAATAAAGTTAAACATTTCCCTGAATTTCATAATTTAGCCGACGCATTTGAACGATGGAGACATAATGAACAGAACATTTTCATTGAACAAGGACAAGCATTTGCTGGTTTAAAGAAATACGCAGAAAAGCAACATGAAAGCCTACCAGCCGCACTTGAAGAGATCTCTACCGTTGGAGGACGTCAATTAGGAGCTGAAAATGAAACATTAACTTCCTTGAGCTCTTTCCAAAATGATCTTCAGCCATTATTACAACAAGAAAACGAAATTTCCAAATGGAGGGATGTTTGTCATCAAATGGAGAGCGATGCTAAGAAAAGCGAAGCAGCTGCTGAAAAATCTCGAATTTCATATGAAAAAGCTAAAGTTTCTAATTCTAATGTGCCTAAAGCAGAAGCTGACTACAACGCAAAGAAACGAAAAGCAGATGATGATCGTAAAAATGCTGATTCACAACGTGAAAAGCTAAATGAACAAGAAGCTCCATACAAAGTCAAATTCCTTGAGTCTTATGTTACTCCAGTTCAGGCAATGATTGACATAAGAATTAAAAGTGCAGAAGCCCTCAAAGCAGTTGCTCCTGATTACCTGACTGCTGCTGAAAAGCTCAAAGAATTTGAGACAAACAATCCAAGTTTGCAAAAGTTATTCGATGATTTAGAAAAGTATAATCAAATAGCCGTTGAATAAAAAAGAATTTATTATAATTTTAGATTTTTTTTAAAAGCTTAGCTATTAATTGCTTTATGATTGTAACTTTTGAACTTCATTTAAATCATTTTAAGGCACATTTATTCATACATTTTCTTTTTTGAGTGGTGGGAGCAGAAGAAAATCATAGAAATACTAAATATTAAAATATATTCATCCTCTAATTAAATAACATATTTTTTATATAGTACGACTAAAGTATAATGTCCAAATTTCTCAAATGGTCCACTTTTTGAACTTTGTTCCTTTCAATTTCTCTCAAAATACATTTTGATCAGATACTCTCAAAAAGTTAATTAATTGAATTCATAAAAAAAAAAAAAAAGAAAAAAAAAAAAATTATAAAAAATTAAAATTTTAATTAAATTTATAGGATATTACATGATTTGAAGGCCTGCTTTATCCATTAATTTTTAAAATACTAAAATAATAATTTTTTTTAAAGATAATTTTATTTTATTTCTAGGAAAAAATACGTTTTTCTGCTCTCGCCCGCCTTCTTTGACATAATATCTTTTTAATATCAGATTTCTAATTCTGTAATAAATTTCATTCTAAATTATTTTTTCACATAGTTCTTTTACTGTATTACTAATTAAGTATTTATTTGCTATATAATAAAACTTGAAAAATGTTTAAATTATTAATTTCATATATTATTTAAACAAAAATATTTATTTTAATCAAAATTCTTTTTTATTTTTAGTTTTTTCCCAAGATATTTATACATCATTTGTTTTATTCTTTGAATTTTTTTTAAAACATTTCAATTTAAATTGAAAAAATAAAAATCAGTTTTGAATAAAAACCAAAATTTGAATGATTCAAAAAATGGATGAAACAAACAAGAAAAATGCTTTAGAATATTCATCAAAGGTTTGCAGCAAAGTATTTGATGTTTTCTTAATTGAAAAATCCAAAGATAATAATAAAAAATGGGAATCATCAATTATAAGTGTTTTAAATTTTGGTATTATATTATTCAAACCAAATAATAACTTAGTTGAAGATTCGAGATACTATTGGATTGAAATCAAACAAATTAAATACGACAATTTAAATGACTTTATCGATATGAAATTTGGCTCTAAACAAATTAAAATTAAATCAGATATTTTAAAAAAATTATATAATTTGTTTACGAAAATATTGAAAAGAGTACTTCCAATTGAATCTCAAAAAAGTTTACAGCTTGAAAATTGCCAATCACAGTTAGATGGTATAGGCGCGATATATCGTTTTGAAGCTTATCTTAACGTTTTCAAACGCAAAGATGCTTATTCACTTATTCAAACCAATTTTATGCCTTTGATTCATTTTGGAGCAAGCTCGTTAACTTATTTCGATTTTGGAATTTTTCATAGGCCTGATATATTTCTTTGTTTTTGTGATGCTTTTTCACCATGCTCAAATCTCGAATCACTTATAGTTCCAAATTTCGAAAAATCCGATGTTTTTTCCGAATTAGCTCAAAAGATTCATTTATTTACTCATTTACAACATCTCTCGATTGATGCTAAAAAAAGTGGCAAATTTAAAGATTTTTGTGAAAAATCTGAAAAAGCCAATTCATTAAAATCAATAGAATTATCAAATCCACATTTGGAACTCCAGCAAAAAGAAATAACAAATTTAGGCCATCTTATGAAAAAAAAATCATTCAACTCTATTTCGATTCATTCAAAAATTACAGATTCAAAATTATTTTTTTCTGTATTAAGTGATTCAACAATATCTAGCAATTTACGTATTTTTGAACTTAGCGGATTTTTATTCAATGAAAGCACCTTTGATAATTTATTGTCGAAGTTAGATCACCTTTATTGCCTTTCATTAATTGGCTGCAAATTACCTATGAGTACAATCCTCCTATCAATCTCAAAAAGTCAAACTCTTCGAATGTTAAAAATTGAAAAAACCAACTGCCAACTTCAAGATAGCTTTAAATGCACATTTCCACCATTCTTTTATAGACTTGATGTTCCTAATTTGGAATGGGATCCAAAATCTTTAACAACATTTATGAAACTTATCGTCACAAACAATTGGCAATATGGATTTCATTTAAATATTTCAAATGCTAACCAATCAGCTAATGTATGGGATGAAGTTTTTAAATCTCTTCCAAATGAACCAAATTCTGTTACTCGATTATATTTTGATGGTAATCCCGTAAATAAAAGTTTTTGCAGATATATTTTGGAGTACAGCAGATACCTTCAATTTCTTTCTTTATCAAATTGCAAATTTGAAGATGTTAAAGAATATCAATCTTCATTTGAAAAACCAAAATATCTTGAAACTGTTTTGATTCCGAATAACAATTCATCACAAAAAGTTAATAATGACATAATTAATGAAGTTCTGCCTGCTTTGGCTCATTGCAAAATATTGGATATTAGTGGCCAGCCTTTAACCGACGATAATGCTTCTTTAATAGCAGATCTTTTTGATAACCATTCATTAAACTCATTGCAGTTTGATAATACAAAAATCACAGCAGCTGGCATAAATATAATTTTACCAGCTGCAGAAAGGAAAAAAAAATTGATTGGCCAAAATTTCTCTATCCAACTTCTATATCCATATAATACTATAGAATTATTGAAAAAACAAAACATGGTGGATTCTCAATTTGAAAAAGATATAAAAATACGTTTTACAATAATTCAAGAAAAAATGTCTCCACCAGCTTCTTGTTGGACATTCAATTTTGATTTTCCAAAATACATATCTAGAAGTGCTATAGAACCAGTTGATACATTACCTCAGCCATTATCTAATTATAATTATAATACTTTTTCAGAATCTGAAAAAGAAAATGATAAGCAAATTAAAAAAGATAATGATATACAAAACAAAAGTGATAATGATATGCAAGATAAAAGTGATAATGAAATTCAAAATAAAAGCGATAATGACAAATCCACTCTAGAGGAATCCCAAAAATCTCATTTATCAAATCAACGTAAAGTAGAAGTTGTTAAAACTCGTCCAAGGAAATTTGTCAAAAAAATTATTAAGAAAAGGAAAGTTAAAAAAGACAAATCAGCACAAAAAAGTGAACTTCAAGGTGACAATAAAAATGAAGATAATTATGATTATAGTTTTTTTGATGAAGACGAGAAAAGTCATGGCAATGGAAAAAATTCTGCCTCTGGTGGAAACAAACAAACAAATGAAATAGATATCGAGGTTACTATTGAAAGCAAAACTATGCAAAAGCAGGATAGCCAAATTATAAATGCATTTGACAATGATGATTCTGATAATTTTCCTTCAAATAGCAAAAAATCAATTGTAAATCAGAGAATTAACGCTTTAACATCATCTAATCCGGATGAAAATAATCCAACCAACAAAAAAACAGATGATTCTAATTCAAAAGATAATGGTAATTCAAAATCTAAGCCAAATAATAAATTTGATTCAGATTCTGATAACTTTAATTCAATAAATAAGAGTCAATCAAAGTCAAATCCAAAAAATACATTTGGATCTGATTCTGATAAATTTAATCCAGATATTAAAAAGTCAGCAAAACCACAACAAAAAGATAAATTTGAATCAGACTCAGATGAATTTAAATCAACTAACAAGAAGCATTCAAAGTCAAAGAACACTTTTGGATCTGATTCTGATGATTTCAATTCGACATCCAAAAAGACAAATAAACAACAACAAAACAACAAATTTGAATCCAATTCAGATGAATTTAATTCAACTAACAAGAACCAGCCAAAATCAAAAACGAAGAACACCTTTGGATCAGATTCAGACGAATTTAATTCTACTAGTAAAAAGACAATCAAACCGCCACAAAAGGACAAATTTGAATCAAACTCAGACGAATTTACTTCAACAAATAAGAAAAATAAGAAACCAGATCAAAAAAATAATTTTGAATCAGATTCTGGCGAATTCAATTCAACCAGTAAAAAACAAACCAAACCACAACCAAAAGATAAATTTGGATCAAATTCAGATGAATTTAACTCATCCAACAAGAAGCCAGAAAAGCCAAAACAAAAGAATAATTTTGAATCAGACTCAGATGACTTCAAGTCAATGAGCAAGAGTCAGCAGAAGCCAAGTCAAAAGAATGCCTTTGATTCTGGCTCGGACGGATTCAACTCAGCCAGCAAGAAAACTGCAAAAGCTAAACAAAATAACAAGTTTGAATCTGATTCAGATAAATTCAATTCATCCAATAAAAAAGCTGAAAAATCAAAGAAAACAAACGCTTTCGAATCTGATTCAGATGAATTCAACTCAACGAGTAAAAAACAGCAACAGGCTAAGAAAAAGAGCAACTTTGAGTCAGATTCAGATGAATTTAATTCAGCAAGTAAAAAGTCAACAAAACCACAACAAAAAGGAAAGTTTGGTTCAGATTCAGATGAATTTAATTCAGCAAGTAAAAAGTCAACAAAACCACAACAAAAAGGAAAGTTTGGTTCAGATTCAGATGAATTTAATTCAACTAGTAAAAAACAGCAACAAGCTAAACAAAAAGATAAATTTGAATCAAATTCAGATGAATTTAATTCTACTAGCAAAAAGCAACAGCAGGCTAAGCAAAAGAGCAACTTTGAGTCAGATTCAGACGAATTTAATTCGACTAGTAATAAACAGCAACAAGCTAAGCAAAAAGATAAATTTGAATCAAATTCAGACGAATTTAATTCAGCAAGTAAAAAGTCAACAAAACCACAACAAAGAGAAAAGTTTGGTTCAGATTCAGATGAATTTAATTCTACTAGTAAAAAGCAGCAACAGGCTAAGCAAAAGAGCAACTTTGAGTCAGATTCCGACGAATTTAATTCGACAAGTAAAAAGCAGCAACAAGCTAAACAAAAGAGCAACTTTGAGTCAGATTCAGACGAATTTAATTCAGCAAGTAAAAAGTCAACAAAACCACAACAAAAAGGAAAGTTTGGTTCAGATTCAGATGAATTTATTTCGACTAGTAAAAAGCAGCAACAGGCTAAACAAAAAGATAAATTTGAATCAAATTCAGACGAATTTAATTCAGCAAGTAAAAAGTCAACAAAACCACAACAGAAAGGAAAATTTGATTCAGATTCAGATGCCTTCAATTCATCCAAAAAGAAGGCAGAAGACCAGAAACAGAAAGGTTCAATTGAATCGGATTCAGAACAATTTAATTCAGCAAATAGGAAATTAGCAAAATCACAACAGAAAAATAAATTTGAATCAGATTCAGACGAGTTTAACTCAGCTAGCAAGAAGCAGCCAAAACCAAAGAACACTTTTGGATCAGATTCAGATGGATTTGCTTCATCAAGTAAGAAAGACAAGAAACCAGAGCAAAAGAAAGCTTTTGGCTCTGATTCAAATGAATTCAATTCAACAAGTAAAAAGCAAAATAAACAGCAGAAAGACAAATTTGAGTCAAATTCAGACGAATTCAACTCATCCAACAAGAAACAAGAGAAGCCAAAACAAAATAACAATTTCGAATCAGATTCAGACAAATTTAATTCAAATAGTAAAAAGCAGCAACAATCTAAGCAGAAAGATAAATTTGAGTCAAACTCAGACAAATTCAATTCAGCAAGCAAAAAGTCAGCCAATAAACAAAAGAAAGACACGTTCAATTCAGATTCAGACGAATTCAACTCAGCAAGTAAAAAGCAAGCTAAACAACAGCAAAAAGATAAATTTGAGTCAAATTCAGACGAATTCAGCTCAACAAGTAAAAAGCAAGTTAAACAACAGCAAAAAGATAAATTTGAGTCAAATTCAGATGAATTCAACTCAGCAAGTAAAAAGCAGCAACAAACTAAGCAAAAAGATAAATTTGAGTCAAACTCAGACGAATTCAATTCAGCAAGCAAAAAGTCAGCCAATAAACAAAAGAAAGACACATTCAATTCAGATTCAGATGAATTCAGCTCAGCAAGTAAAAAGCAAGCTAAGCAGCAAACGAAAGATAAATTTGAGTCAAATTCAGATGAATTCAATTCATCCAACAAGAAACAGGAGAAGCCAAAGCAAAAGAATAGTTTTGAATCAGATTCAGAAAAATTCAACTCAGCGAATAAAAAACTAACAAAACCACAAAACAAAGAGGCACCTGATTCAGACACGGATGGGTTCAATTCAGCAAGTAAAAAGTCAACCAAAACACAACAGAAAGACAATTCTGAGTCAAATTCAGATGGATTCAACTCCACAGGCAAAAAGACGACAAAGTTACAGCAAAAAGGAGACTCTGACTCTGATTCAGAAGCTTTCAGCTCAACAAACAAAAAGTTAACAAAATCACAAACCAAAGAAGCATCTCAGTCAGACTCAGAGCAGTTCAATTCAGCAAGCAAAAAGTCAACAAAACAAGAAAAGCCAAAACAAAAGAACAGCTTTGAATCAGACTCAGAACAGTTCAATTCAGCAAGCAAAAAGTCAACGAAACAACAGCAGAAAGACAAATTTGAATCAAATTCAGAATCATTCAATTCAGTAAGTAAAAAGTCAACGAAACAACAACAGAAAGACAAATTTGAATCAGACTCAGAATCATTCAATTCAGTAAGTAAAAAGTCAACTAAACAACAACAGAAAGACAAATCTGAATCAGACTCAGAGAAATTCAATTCAGCAAGCAAAAAGTCAGCAAAACAAGAAAAGCCAAAACAAAAGAACAGCTTTGAATCAGACTCAGAACAGTTCAATTCAGCAAGCAAAAAGTCAACGAAACAACAGCAGAAAGACAAATCTGAATCAGACTCAGAGAAATTTAATTCATCAAGCAAGAAATCAACGAAAACACAACAAAAAGACAAATTTGAATCAGACTCAGAGAAATTCAATTCAGCAAGCAAAAAGTCAGCAAAACAAAAGAACAGCTTTGAATCAGACTCAGAACAGTTCAATTCAGCAAGCAAAAAGTCAACGAAACAACAGCAGAAAGACAAATTTGAATCAAATTCAGAATCATTCAATTCAGTAAGTAAAAAGTCAACGAAACAACAACAGAAAGACAAATTTGAATCAGACTCAGAATCATTCAATTCAGTAAGTAAAAAGTCAACTAAACAACAACAGAAAGACAAATCTGAATCAGACTCAGAGAAATTCAATTCAGCAAGCAAAAAGTCAACAAAAACACAGCAGAAAGACGAACCTGAGTCTAATTCAGAGGCACCTAGCTCATCGAAGGGAAGCAAGTCCAAAACGAAGGCAAACAGCAGAGGTCGCCAGAGCGACACAAAGAGCGACCTTGAATCATCAGAAGCGAATCCAGAGAAGCGTAATGACGAGCTCTCCAAGTCGCAAAGCCCCAAAAAGAAGAAAAGCTTCTTCGGCGACTTGTTCACAGACTCAGAGTCGCATTCAGAGAGCGCCGCAAAGAAGAAGGAGAAGCCAGAATCAGTGCCAGCATCATCCAAGCAGAAGAGCAAGAAATTAGATGGCTCCTTATCAAACAGCATAAAAGACAAGTTCACGACTTTCTTTGCTTCGTCGACAGATGACGAAAGTCAAAGTGAAAACGGTTTGGCTGGACTGAAAAAGTTTAATTCATCTGCTAGAAAAGTTGACAAATTGTCAGAAAATGAAAATTCAGAAGACGACATTTCAAACAGCAGCGTATCTAAAAAGAGCTCGAATAGGACTGTCACCATCCATTCGTTAGAAAATCAAAGCGAATCCGGAAGCTCTGAAAATCCATCCAACAAAAAATCAGTAATAAAAAGTGATCTTGGAAGTGATACAAACAATAAAAACTCAGAAAAAAATGAAGAATTAAGTTCAGACAGTTCTAAACAGAATCATAAAGATGAATTGAGCGAAAACGAAGATGAAAAAGAAGATGAAAACAATTATTTAAATGAAGATGAAAATAATTCAAATAAAGATGAAAAAGAAGATGAAAACAATTATTTAAATGATGATGAAAATAATTCAAATGATGATGAAAATAATTCAAATGATGATGAAAATAATTCAAATGATGATGAAAATAATTCAAATGATGATGAAAATAATTTAAATGATGATGAAATCATTGATGATGATGATGATGATGATAGTGGATTTGGAAATAGAAGGAGGAAAAATAAAGGAAAGAATATTAATTTAGCTGATGATGATGAGGAAGAAGACTTGGTGAGCTTTATAGAGAGCATGACAAATGAAGATGACAATTTCAGCAGCACTGCTGAAAGTGAAAATGGCAAAAGAAGTAAAAACAGAAATAGAAAGAAGAGTGGAAGTGGAAACAAACAAAACAATCAATTTGAATCAAGTGAAGGACAAGATGAAAGTTCATCAACAATGAGAAGAAATGCTCAAAACACTTCAGAAAAACAAGAATCAAGTGATTTTGAAAGTGACAAACCTAGCAAAATCCCAACAAGAACTAAAATTCCAAAATTCACCGACTCAGAAAGAGAAAACGATGATGAAAGTGAAAACCAAAACCAAACTAAGCAACTCAATTCAAGTGAAAACGAAGATCAGCACCAAAGTTCATCTTCATTAAAGAAGCCAGCGCAAAAATCAACAAAGAAGGCCCGGGACACTTCAGAGAAGCATGAATCAAGTGAAAATGAAAGCGAAAGTGGAAAGATAAGGACAAAGTCTCCTGAAAAGCAAGAGTCAAGCGGCCTTGGAAACGAGAGTGATGACAAGAAGCAAAGCTCATCGGCAATGGGAGGCAAGTCAATTAAACAGAAGAAGTCGAGACAAAATGAATCAGAATCAAGCGAAACTGATGACAAAAAAGACTCACTACACAAAAGTCAAAGAAAAGCAAATCAGACAACAAGAAACATGCCATTTGACTCTGAAAAAGAAGATGAAAGCGAAAGCCAAAACTCACCTAAAACTAAGAAGCAAACCAAGAAAGAAAACCAGCCCGAACCAAGTGAAAATGAAAGTGAAAGCGAGAGCCAAAGCCAAAACTCACCTAAAACTAAGAAACAAAACCAGCACGAACCAAGCGAAAATGAAAGCGAAAGCCAAAACTCACCTAAAACTAAGAAGCAAACCAAGAAAGAAAACCAGCACGAACCAAGCGAAAATGAAAATGAAAGCGAGAGCCAAAGCCAAAACTCACCTAAAACTAAGAAGCAAACAAAGAAAGAAAACCAGCCCGAACCAAGTGAAAATGAAAGTGAAAGCGAGAGCCAAAACTCACCTAGAACTAAGAAACAAAACCAGCACGAACCAAGCGAAAATGAAAGTGAGAGCCAAAACTCACCCAAAACCAAGAAGCAAGCTAGATCACGCAGCCAACAGGAAGACAGCGATCTGGAAAGTGAGAGCGGAAGCCAAAGGCCAAATCAAAAGCAGGCAGGCCAATTTGAGTCAGGCGAATTTGGAAGAGAGAATGAAAGCGAAGACCAGCACCAAAGTTCATCATCAATGAGGAACCAAGCACGGAAATCCACCAAGCAAGCCCAGAACTATTCAGAGCAGCAAGAATCAAGTGAAAAAGAAAGCGAAAATGAAGGACTAATGAAAAGTCTGACTAACAAGAGACAAAAACCTGCCAGACAGGCAAAGTCTGCACAAAACTTGTCAGAGGAGCAAGAGTCAAGCGAGAATGAAAATGACGAGCAAGACTCACTGCGAATGAGTCAAAGAAAATCTCGTCAGCAAAAGCAAAATGACTCAAGCGATTTCAGAAACGAAAGCGAAAGCGGAAGCCTGATGAAAAGCCAAAACTCGGCAAGTAAAAAGAAAGCCAAGCAAACAAGTCAGCATGACTCAAGCGATATCGCAAACGAAAATGAAAGCGAAAATCAAAATCAAAAGCAAGAGTCAAGCGAAGCTGAGAACGAAAGTGAAAGTGGAAACAGAAAGCCAACCAAAAGCAAAAATCAGGCACATCAGCAAGAGTCAAGCGAAGCTGAGAACGAAAGTGAAAGTGGAAACAGAAAGCCAACCAAAAGCAAAAATCAGGCACATCAGCAAGAGTCAAGCGAGGTTGAAAACGAAAGTGAAAGTGGAAACAGAAAGTCAACCAAAAGCAAAAATCAGGCACATCAGCAAGAATCAAGCGAAGCTGAGAACGAAAGTGAAAGTGGAAACAGAAAGCCAACCAAAAGCAAAAATCAGGCACATCAGCAAGAGTCAAGCGAAGCTGAGAACGAAAGTGAAAGTGGAAACAGAAAGCCAACCAAAAGCAAAAATCAGGCACATCAGCAAGAGTCAAGCGAGGTTGAAAACGAAAGTGAAAGTGGAAACAGAAAGTCAACCAAAAGCAAAAATCAGGCACATCAGCAAGAGTCAAGCGAGGTTGAAAACGAAAGTGAAAGTGGAAACAGAAAGTCAACCAAAAGCAAAAATCAGGCACATCAGCAAGAGTCAAGCGAAGCTGAGAACGAAAGTGAAAGTGGAAACAGAAAGCCAACCAAAAGCAAAAATCAGGCACATCAGCAAGAGTCAAGCGAAGCTGAGAACGAAAGTGAAAGTGGAAACAGAAAGCCAACCAAAAGCAAAAATCAGGCACATCAGCAAGAGTCAAGCGAGGTTGAAAACGAAAGTGAAAGTGGAAACAGAAAGTCAACCAAAAGCAAAAATCAGGCACATCAGCAAGAATCAAGCGAAGCTGAGAACGAAAGTGAAAGTGGAAACAGAAAGTCAACCAAAAGCAAAAATCAGGCACATCAGCAAGAATCAAGCGAAGCTGAGAACGAAAGTGAAAGTGGAAACAGAAAGCCAACCAAAAGCAAAAATCAGGCACATCAGCAAGAGTCAAGCGAAGCTGAGAACGAAAGTGAAAGTGGAAACAGAAAGCCAACCAAAAGCAAAAATCAGGCACATCAGCAAGAGTCAAGCGAAGCTGAGAACGAAAGTGAAAGTGGAAACAGAAAGCCAACCAAAAGCAAAAATCAGGCACATCAGCAAGAATCAAGCGAGGTTGAGAACGAAAGTGAAAGTGGAAACAGAAAGCCAACTAAAAGCAGAAAGCAGACTAGGCAAGATAATCAGCAAGAATCAAGCGATTTTGAAAACGAAAGTGAAAGTGGAAACAGAAAGCCAACCAAAAGCAAAAAGCAGACACATCAGCAAGAGTCGAGTGGCAATGAAAATGAAAGCGAGAGCCAGCAGCCAACCAGAACCAAGAAGCAGGCCAGGCAACAAAAAGAGAGCGATTTTGAAAACGAAAGTGAAAGCGGAAGACAGAAGCCAAGCCAAAAGCAGAACAAGCGAGACAATCTTTTTGAGTCAAGCGAGGAGCAGCACGAGAGTTCATCATCAATGAAGAGGCAGCGCCAAAAATCTGCCAAACAGAATCAAGATGCTTCAGAGCAGCACGAGTCAAGCGACCTTGGAAACAATGATGAAGAACCAAGCCAAAAGGCAAGGTCAATCAAAAACATTCAAAATCCAAGCAATCAATCAGAATCGAGCGACAATGAGAGTGACCCTCAAAAACAAATAAAATCAACAAAATTGAACAAAAGTCAGAAGCAAATCAATCAAAAGCAGAACAATTCTGAACAACAGCAAGAGTCGAGTGAAAATGAAAGTGACACTCAAAAACAGAAAAAATCAACAAAATTGAACAAAAGTCAGAAGCAAATCAATCAAAAGCAGAACAATTCTGAACAACAACAAGAATCGAGTGAAAATGAAAATGAGAGTGACACTCAAAAACAAATAAAATCAGCAAAATTGAACAAAAGCCAGAAGCAACTCAATCAAAAGCAAAATGATTCTGAGGAAGAATCGAGCGATTTTGAAAAAGGAAACCTAAAATCAAAAACTGCAAAATTGGAGTCAATTAAACAGACACAAAATTCAGATGAGCCAGAATCAAGCGACTCTGTAAGACAGAATTCAAAGACAATCAAAAACACGCAAAATCAAAGTGAAGCTGAAAATCAAGATGCAAACTCGTCTGGAAATGAAGATGACATCCAAGTGAAGAAGAAAGCAGCCAAACTGAGCCAGAGCCAGAAGCAGGACGCAAGCGAGACACGAGAAACAAGCGAAGATGAAAGACAAGAAGGAGAGATAATCGAGTCTGAGAGCGGGAAGCGAAGAAACAAGACACAGAAGCCACCTTTTGAAGACTCCAGCGAGCACAGCGACAATGAGGAGCACGAATCAGGCGGACTCGAAAACGAAGAAGAAGTGCAAAACACGCCAGACAAAGATCAGCGTGAATCAAGCGAGGAGCAGCCAGCCACCAAAAATAAGAGAATTCCAAGTGGCTCTGAAAATGAAAGTTCAACAAGAAACCAGACTGAGCAGAACGAGCCAAGTGGTTCTGATGATCAAATCGCTTCAATCCAAGGCAAGCAAAGCAAGCTCAGGCCTAATCAAAGCGCCACTGAGCAGAACGAGTCAAGCGATTCTGAGAGGGACCAGCTTCCAGAGTCGATCAAGAACTCAAGCAGAAAGAGGGACCAAAATTCAAAGGCAACAATTGACATAGAAATCGAAATTGAGAGCCAAAATGCAGGCAGAAAAGGAAAGAAACAGTTCATCAGCTCCGAAAGTGAAAGTGAGAGCAAGAGGCAATTTGCAACCAGATCTGATGATGATGATGATGAGAAGCCAAATAAAAATCAAGCAAATAATGATTCAAATCAAGCTGATATCGAAAGTGAAAATGAAATGCAAAAGAAGAAATCACAAGTAAGTGCTAAACAAGGAGAAATAGGAGAGAGTGAGAGTGATGACCAAATATCAATTCAAAATCAGAAATCAAAGTTAAACAACAAACAACAAGAATCATCTGGAAGTGAAAATGGAATTATAAATCAAAAGACAAATCAGGATGAAATTAACAACGAAGGTGAAAGTGATGATCAAATAAATATTCAAAAACCAAATTCAAAGTCACAAAAGTATAGCAAGCAACAAGAATCAAGTGAAAGTGAAAATAAAATTCAAAAGCCAAATTCAAATCAACAAAAGAATCTTTTCGGCAGTGATAGCAATGACCAATTATCTATTTCAAAATCACAAAGAAAAGTTATACAAAGAGAATTAAGTGATAATGAAAACAAAAATCAAATTCCTAATCAAAAACAAGACTCCAAGAAACAATTAAACGATATCGATCAACAAGATTTAATTCTGAATGTAAACAAACCTAAAAAGCAAATCTCAAAGCCTCCAAGAAGAGAACCAACAGAATCAGAAAGTGAGAGTGAAAGTGAGAAACGAATTCAATCAACCTCCAAATCCCAAAACAAGCGAGATTCTAGTGATGATGAAAACAATGACCAAATAGCAACACAAAAATCCTCACATTCAAAGCGACAAAGGAGCAGGAAACAGCCAGAGCCAGTCCAAAGTGACACCGATAGTGAAGACCAATTACAGATACAAAAACTCAAACAGAAGCGAGATTCAAAGAAGCAGCTTCCATCCGATAATCAAGATAGCAAGCGTGACTCTCTCAGACATCGAAAGACTCATCAAGACAGCCAGAACATTTCACCATCATCGATTCTCAACAACAAGAAGAAAGATCCAAGCAACAACGGCAATAACAATATGTTGGATTCATCATCATCGGCATCATCGATGTCGTCAGGAATCATCAAGTCTAAGAACTTGCAGTTCATGCAGAAGCAGAAAGAGAACTTGAACAACTACATGTCATCTTCATCTGATTCATCAGATTCAACAATAGCAGCAGCCGTGGCGCCACCAAAGCCGAGGAGAGCGGCAGCCACAGCGGGCAGCAGAGACAGCGAGGACCAGCCAAGAACCCGCCATAATAGCAAGCCAAGGGCGAACGATAGCGAAGATGACGAAGAAAGCAACAAGAACTACGCAAGAACGCGCCACCGCAGGAGCAGAGACAACGAGGACGATGGCGAAAGCAGGGCCAGGCGAAGAGGAAGGGCCGGAGGAAACAACAACTTTTTCAATTACGGCAATAGCACGCTGAAGAAGGCGCAGCTGTTCATCTCGGAGTCGCTGACTGAGGACGACAATTACAACAGCAGCAGGCGCGGCGCGAAGAGCGGAAGACACAGGAGCAGGCAGGGAGACGCCGCAACAAGCCAGAACAACGACTCTGAAAACGACGTCTTCAACTCAAACATCGCGCAGCCCCCTTCGGGCAACCAGAGACTCAGCAACAACAGCTCCCTCATGCTCAGCAGCTCCTCCGACGAGCGGCAGCAGTTGCAGAGACCGAAGCCGAAGCCAAAGGTTCTCAATAACAGCCGTTATGGACTCGAGCCGGCGCGTGCACTCGATCCTTCGAGAAGCAAAAAACAAGGCAAAAATGACGAGAAGGTAAAAGTGAACTCTATGAGGTCCACTTCACCTCACAACCGACGACAACCGTCAAAATCACCTCCGTCATCTGCAATACGATACAACAAGTCATACAACCAGCGCAATCTACTTCGTGGACACAGAAGAAGGAACAACGAAGATGATGATGAAATTGAGGGAATTGTGAACGACGATCAAAATGCCCTCAATAAAACTACTAGTAATAGGAACCGTAGAAGATCTCAAATGACAAATATTACAGAGATTACAGATCAGGAAAACGGTCTTCATCATAGAAGACACTCAAATCGTACTTCTCAAAGTCCAACTAACGACCATCATAGATCAAGATATAGAAATTCACAACAAATTCATAAAGATGGTGTAAATCGTAATAATGAAAGTGAAAATGATACTGAAAGTGATCAAATTAGAAATATTCACTCAAAAAGTAAAAATAATAATAATAATAATTATACAACGAATGATCACATTCATAGATCTCACAGTCATAGAAATAATAATGATATTGTTGATTTAAATCAAAGCCAGAGGCGAAGAAGAAGGAGAAGAAGCGTCCAACCTGAGAGAGAAGTCGATACGATTGATAATGGTGAAATTGAAGGTCAAAATGATGATTTTTATTCAAATAAAAAGAAAGGGAAGTTGTTGCTTCAATTCTCACTTCCTCTTTATTTCACTGACCAAGTATCTATTCAAAATAATATAGGAGATGAAAAACTAACAGAAGATCAAAATGGAAGAAGACATAGACGACGTAGGAGGAGAACTGGGAATCAAAACAATGATGCAGCAGATGTTGTAATTGATATTGATGGGTTCGAAAATGAAAATGAATATGATGAAGATAATGATAACGATGGTGACGAGCTCGAGCCTAATTGGACAGATTTTCCATTAAATATGATCACTATTTCTTCTGATAAGCAAATAATACATCAGTTGAATGAAAAATTTAGCTTATCAAATGTTATTAATATTCTTAAGAATCAACATTAAATTTTTTCTATTTTAATTTGATGAAAAAAATGAAAAAGATAAAAATAAATTGTATGTTTTATTAAAACGAATTCATATATATAAAATTGTTTTTTTTTTTTTTTTTTTTTTTTTTTTTCATATAATTTCATTATCTATTGTATAAAAAGTGAAACAGTTGATAAATATCTGTTTTATATTTTTGCTGCCTATTGGATTTTGAAGGATGTCGATGCCTCTCAACAGGCTGTAAGAACTGGCGCATTCGATCATTTTTTTTTATGAGTAATTTTTTTAGTATTGTTGTAAATGTGCATTGATAAGATCAAATTAACTTTATTATCACTTGAAAGATACACATCTGCTTAAAATAAATCCTATAATCAAATTAAGCAAACGCATAAACTCTTCTTATTTTAATTCAAAAATCTTCTGATTTTTTTTTTTTTTTTTTTTTTTTTTTCTTATTTAAGAATCATTGAACTACGTAGTTCATTACATGAACAAATAAATATATTAATTAATGGACTTGCTGTTTCATATCATCTCACAAAGCATAAAGCATGCAAATATTAATATGCAGAAGATAAAAAGCAAATTTACATATCGCAAATTGAGATGATATAATTTGATAGGACGACCTATATTTTATAAATTGTCATAAATTAAATAAATTTTCATTTATTTCATTCCAATGTAATTCCAGTGATTCCAAATACTTATTGGACAAGCTGCCTTTTTTCACAATAAAAAACAAGATTGAAAAGAAAAATATCAATGCAATCACTGCGAAGCAAATATAGGATCTATTTTCCCTATTGATAAAATAAGAATTATCACCAATTAAATCCTCATTTGCCACATTTTTAATTTCTTTTCCAAAGTTGCACGATGTTATTATAAGATTCTCTTTATCATAAAACTTGCCATCTACATAATAAGATTATCCCTTCAATTTCCCTTTGAATTCACATTGAGCAATATTGACAATGTTGTGTAATTTCTCTGTTTCAAAGTAAGAAATGGAACTCTGTGATTTTTCATCTTTTTCATATTCACATCCAACAAAAGAAACTGAACTTTTATCCATCTAGCTGAATGCTATTTTATTTTGCCTTATTTGAAGCAATTATCTAAATAGCGCCTGCTGGTCCAATGCTCTTTCTAAATATGCATTTAGTACAGTTTAAATTTTGTCCAATGAAAAAAAATGCTGATCATCCAGAAAAGTTCTTTTAATCACCAGTTGGCCTATTCGAAAGCAAAGCTTGATTAAACTCAAAAAGACAGGTTGTGAATGTGGCATCAGTGACATTTATCGAACAGCAAAGGAAAACGCCTCCTCCAACCAAAGCTTTAAACCTTCGAAAGACACAATCAACAAATGAAGAATTGTTAATTATATCATACGAATTATCAGAGTAGATTGCACCGCCATTGCCTGATGTTGAAATGCAATCTAAGAAATTGGAGTTGTTGCATTGAATTCCACAATTGACAAGATAAATGGCAGCTCCATTTTCTGCTTGACGATTGTTCGTAAAATTTCTGAGTAAGACATAAACATATGCAAACTTTTTATTGGTTTCTGTGTATCTGCATTCATCAAACAATTTAGAACTTTCATTGTCATACACAATGCATCTTGGTTTTTCTGGAATTGGCTTTATTGAAGGCGTGAAATCAAAAGACTGGCTAAAGTATTGTGTCGGATTGAATGTATTTGACTTTGAAAAACTTACCGTTCCACTGAATTCTTTTGAACTTGAAAAACATGTGACTTAGTAAAATAAAAAGTTTTACCAAACTTTTTCGAATTTGAAAAACTCGCAGACTTCGTGAAATAAAAAGTTTTACCGAATTCTTTTGAATTTGAAAAGCTCGCAGGCTTAGTGAAATAAAAGGAAGTTGAGAAATCTTTTGATTTGGCCGGATCTTCAGTTTTGTCAATTACAAATTTAAATTAAAAGTTTCCCCAATTGCTATTATCGTTGTTTTTAATAATATTCTCATTATACGGGGATATATGAGTGTTATCACCAGTAATTTTCGAAATTGATGGATTATTTTGTTGGTTTTCACTGAAATTCAAGTAAAAAACATGAAAATTGTCAAAAGAATCAATATTTTGGAAATTACTTGAATTATCAGCGAAATTAAATTTAATCCCATCTGTTCCAGTAATGAAAAATGTGTTCTTTGATAGAAACTTTGAATCTGATATTTCAAATATATTGTTAGTAAAAGTAAATTGTATGTTTCAAATAATAATTCAAATTCTTCATATTTAGGATTAGTTGTTATATAATATAAAAAAATGTGGCCTCCATTTTGACTTGCATAATTATTTGTAAATATACAATTTTCAAAAAAGATGCTAGAACCGTGATAATAAACATCACCAGCATTAGAAGAAGAGAGTCGCATTTGAGAAAACCGCATCATGTGAATTAGCATTCTAATCATGCTTAATTCAAAAAAGGCCACAACTCGATCTATTTCTCATCATTCACAGTAGCAATAAACACAACTTCCCTTTGGCATGAATGGCCAGTGAAATCTTTTATCATTAAAAATAGTTTCTTGGCAACAAAAATGATGCACTTATGCGCCATCTTAAATTTGATGCTTTCAATATAAGGCAATATCATGTATTTCAATAAAATCATTAAAAATTTTGTATAAAACAACAATTTTTGCAGTTATCGATAAAGAGAAAACATTGACTAATGATAAACTTTATATCAACACTATTATACAATTCATAGTTATACACTTTTTTTGTAAAAAAAAAAAAAAAAAAATTACAATCAATTATCCGAAAAATATTTAATTTCTCAAAAAATTAATATAAAAAAGAATAAAAAGATTTGCTTATTTAGTTAAATAAATCAATTTCATTGTTGTTTTTATCATTCATCTTGGTGTTGATACTCAAATGCTTCAATTTTAAGAATTCGTTTTTCTATAAATCTCTTCATATTTAGCTTCTTGCCTGTAAGTTTTCCTTTCTTTCTATCACTGAAAAGATCATAATTATTCTTTTTCATTATTTCAAATATTTCAGCAAATGATGGACGTTCATCTGGTGACAATGACAGGCATCGAACGATGAGTTTTTGAACCCAAGAAACAACCGTGTCTGGCAAAGATGGAATGATTCCACGACTGACTTTTCCAAGACTGAAGTCAGGATAATTTTCTGTTACGATGTAAATAAGAGTGATACCGAATGAATATACATCGACTTTCTTCGTGTAAATGATGTCATTATCTTCAAAAAGTTCAGGTGCCATGAAACGAAGTGTTCCGACTTCTTTTGTTTGAGAATCATCAAAACTTTCTGATTTAGCAAGACCGAAATCGCTGATTCTTGCATGCTTGTTCTTGCTGAGAAGAATGTTTGAAGGCTTCAAATCACGATGCATGAATTTGTGTTCATGAATGTATCTCATTCCAAGAACAACTTCAACCGTCAAACGATTCTTTAGATCATTTGTTAGCTCTTTATTTTGGATTGCTTTTTCAAGTGACGTCGGCTCAAGTTTAAGAATCATCGATGGTGCATGTGTCTTGTCACCAGAACTGAAAGAATAAATGCGAACAATGCAAGGATGCCGAAGAATGAGAAGAATTTCAACTTCTGCAATGAATCGTTGAAGAGTTTTGTAAGTGAAGTCTTTCAGTTCTTTCTTCGCAAATTTCATTCGTTCTCTTTTAACGACAACTTTCACATTCGATGTTGGTCCTCCTCCGATGATTGACTCTTCTTTGTATTCGTTATTGCTGAAGTATTCAATTGATTTCATTTTTTCTTTCAATGCAAAAAGAAGACTTCTCAAATATTCAACTTCTTTTGATTCATCTTGATGTTGATTTTCATTTTCAAGTGTTTTGATTTCGTTCTTTAAACGGTCGTTTTCTTTTTTTATGAAACCGTTTTTTGCTTTTTGTTCGATCAATTCTCTGTTTAATCTTTCATTTTCACTTTCTAAAAAACTATTTCTTTCATTTGGCTTTTTCAATTCTTTGTTTTCTTTTTCTAATAAAATGTTTCTTTCTTTTTGCTTTTTCAATTCTTTCTTCAATTGAATGTTTTCATTTTCTAACAAACTGTTTTCTTCTTTCTGTGCTTTCAATTCCTTGCTTAATTGATTTTTCTCTTTTCTCAGGTTTGTAATTTCATTTAGTAATGCTTCATTGTCGTTTGAATCATGATGCTTTATTGATTTGGTTCTTTCTTTTGATGTTATTGGTGCTCGTTTTGTTTGTCCTTTGGAAAGAAGTCTAACAATATCTGTATGATTTTTCTCTTTTGCAATATCAAGCGCTGTTTTATAAATCATTTTTTATATGAAAAATTCCATAAATGAATGTATATTTAAAATTTCATTTAAAAAAAAGTTGGTGTTTGGAATATCATAAATTTTTATGGATTTTAAACGTTTTTGCAGTTGATATCAATTTCTTTATGTGATAATAATTCTTGAACAATTTCTAAATAGCCTTTTTCTGCAGCCTTCATTAATGATGTGTTATTTAAATGTTTTTTTATTAAAAATTCCATAAATGAAAAGTGCATTAGAAAACACTATGAAAAAAAAAGTTATTTTTTTTTTGAATTTTATGAATGTTTTTGATTCAAAATGTCTTGGCTGTTGATATCAACTCCTCCGTGCAATAAAATTTCTTGAACAACTTTTAATGCACCACCCGATGCGGCCCAATTCAATGCTGTTTGATTAAATGATTGAAATTAAAAATCCCATAAAAAAAATAGAAAATTTAAATTTTATAAAAAAAAATATAGATTCAAAATGATATTTAAATGCTTTTGAATTAAAATGTTTTTGAGACTGAGATCAATTTCTTCACGTGATAATAATAAACGAACAATTTCTATTTTTTCGTCAGATGAAGCAAACATCAATGCTGTCAAATTAAATATTCAAGTTCAATTCCATAAATGATCGTAAGCATTTAAATTACATATAAAAAGTTAATTTGTAACCCCATAAAATCATTTGAATTCAAATGTTTTGGTAATTGACATTTATATCTTTATGTGATAATAATGCTCGAACAATTTCTAAATAGCCATCACTCGCAGCTTCAAGCAATGGTGTATTATTTAAATATTGAAAATTTAACTGTATTAATGATTAAATATTTAAATCCAATAAAAAAAAGATATAAAAAATTAGATTCATATTATTAAATGAAAATTGTCATGTGGTTGACATCAACTCTATCGTCAGCAAGAAGTCTACAAACTAATTCGAGATCACCATCTTTTGATGCACTATAAAGAGCATCACCCAAAAACATTTTTATATATTAAAATAATGATTTCAAAAAAGGGCAATTAATTTGAATGCATTTTATTTTGTTTTTTTGAGAAAATAATTCTCTTAAAAAGTTTTTTTTTTTTCTATGCATTCAAAATAATTGCCATTTTTTAAAAATAAGGAAATTATATGTAAAATATATAAAAAAAATTATTAAATATCGTGCATATTTTATGAGATAACTGTATTAAAATAGATGAAAAACTTTTATTATTCCAGGAATCATATAAATTCTATTAATGATAACTTATCTACGTAATAATTTCATAATTCTTACAGAATTTTTGGGGAAAGGCATATCAATAGCAGTATATAATTATGGTAGGATATGTTTTGAATATCATCTAAAAAAAAAAAAAAATTTCGATATCAAGTCATCATCATAGATATGCCATTAATTGTTGAATAGATTATTACTTTATTGCCAACTCAAGGTTTTCAGCATAATAGATATCCAAGATTGCACATTTTATGTGATATCAATCTGAATCATATTATTGAATTTTGCATTACAAAGATGCTAGCAAGCGACTGCATTGAAAACTGATCATATAAACGTTTAGTAGATTTAAACCTAGCTATTTTTTTTTTTTTATTCATGAATAAACACAAAATAAAAACCTTTTTTAAAAAAAACAAATAAATAAAGAATTATTTGCCAATTGCGTCCAAAATGACCTTCTTTTCGGACTCGTCCATTTTCATGTTAGACACGGCACTTTTCAGATTTGGATTGCTTGCAGCAATTTTTTTGATAGCTCCTCTTGCGTACTTCCGTGCCTCCGGGTTTGCGTCAGTGATGAAAGACCCGATTGCCTTTATCACTTCGGGCGATGAGTCCTCGTCGCCGCCTTCTCCGACGAGCTCCTCGATGCACATTGCGAGCGCTGCCTTGCAGGACCCTGGCCTTTTTTTGTGGTCCCCTGTCAGATAGTCCAGGGCCCTCTTTCTTGCGACGCTGTGGAGGATTGTTGAGATGCACGTTGAGGCGAGCCTCGTGATGAAACCGCGGCTGGAGAGGAGGATTGTCAGGATGCTGTTGACGACGCTCTCGAAGAAAGGATTCATTTCGGCGCCGAACGACGATGCAATCGACGTGAGGCACTCGAGGGCGGTCTTCGAGAGCGCTGAGCGGACGGAGGAGCAAAGAGGGACGATCTCGAAGACGAGAACGCGAATGTTGGCAGATATAAAAGATGGTGAACCGTTAATAAGTGAAGTGATGTGAACTAAGGCAGAGTTTTGCTTCTCCCAATCAGACGTGCTTTGAAGGTCTGCCACAATCGACTGAAGATCAGGCTTAACCGTCGCCGATGCAACTTTTTGTAAGCCACTTTTATTCCTGGCGGTTGGGGCGGTTATGCTGCTACTACTAGCGTGCTTGGCGCGAATCGAGGCGCCCCCCGGATTGTACTTGAGCTTCTTGATTTTGAGCGCTCCTTGCGGCGGTTGTGAGGCGGTTGGATTGTCATAACCGTTATCATTGCAGTTGTATTCATCGTCGCCCCCGCGCGGCAGATAAAGAGGCGGCGGCGCGGCAGGGGGAAGCGATGGAGGACGCGGCTTGAACTGGCGGCGAGGACGCGGTGAAGTTGGCTGGATGAAGTGATCGACGGTTAGTTCTGAATCGTCAAAAACAATATGGGGCTCTTTAACGGAAATTGGGGTGTCTTCAAAATTGTGAGCTTTTTTATCGTTCTTGGATGGAATGATATCTGGGGAGTAATTCGGAGTGGGACTCGCGGAGGAGTCATTGTTGTCATGCGATTTGAACTTGTCGTCATCGCCTAGGTCGGTTTGCTCGTTCATGTTGATCAGTGATGCTTTATTGTATTTTCGCTTGTTTTCTGTAATGACTCGAGGAATGGGCATGGAATCAAATTCATGGAAATCGGAGTTGTTTTCATCGGTATCGATATTTTCAGGATTTGTAATATCATTATTAATATTAATATCTTCTTCTTCTGTTTGGTTTATACCTTCTTCTTGGTTCTCATCAATCCCATATTCATTATTTTCTTCTTTGATTCCTTCTTCTTCTTCGCTGTTTTCAATAGTTTCATTGTATTCAATATCTTGATTATTACTAATTTTTAATTCGGGTTCTTTAATGCTTTCGCAAACTTGATCATATATATGGATTTGTTCATCTGTGACTAATGGCGAATAGGATCCTTGAGGTTGAAAAACAGCATCTGGAGTTCGAACGAAAGGATTTTTTGAAATTTGGTGAATATTGCCTGTTGATCCAAATGATTGTGATGATAAAGGAGAATATGAAACATATCCTCCTTTTCCAATGATAAATCCAGCTGTTTTTGCAAATCTTGGCTTTGATCTGTACCAGAATTCATCAGTTCTCTTCTTTGATGCTGCTGTATCTGGCGGTTTTGAAGATAATTGTTGCGCTTGAGATAATTTTTGTTTCATATTTTGACTGTTAAACGACATATAAATAGGAGGTAATACTGATGTTGGGGTTCGTGGGAGTCTCGATGTTGTTATTTTGGATTGATTTTCGTTTTCTGCAACTTTTTTTACATCTTCTGGAATTATTTTGTATATTTCTGGCTTTGTTTGATTAATCTTGTGCAAAAGTCGAACAGCTGCGGCATGAACATTGGCGTTTACGATTAGAAAAGCATTTTCAATTAGGTTAACTAGTTTTGGCTTGAAAGAGTCATCATCTAAATCTATTTCATAGATCGATAAAGCTCTTTCTACTATGTTAAGAATTTCAATCTGAGAATTTGCTGGTTGGTCATAAAATATTGAAATAAGATATTCAATAAGTTCAGTGGATTGCAAAGCTGTTGAATATTTAATAACGAGATTAGAGCTTATACTCCTAACAGCATTGCGTTTATCTTGTAATGGCGGAAGAAGCATACTAATTGCTTCATTGATATCCTCTTGCAATACATTTTTATCTATGCAAGTAAAAAGGTTTTCAAGAATTTCGCTGAAACAATTAATAACTCCAAAGTTTTCATCAATTAGAAACTTTTTTGCAAAATTAAAAAATGACGTTAGCTCTATTTTAGATACATCGCTGTCGTTTGACGAGGATAAAGATAAAGTCGATTTGGATAATATTTGAGCTGCATCGAGTCGTATTGTAAAATCTAAAGACATTAAGCTTTGGTATACACTTTCAGGGACAAAACCATATCGAATGTTTTGCTCATCCCCCTGTGTTTCTATCATAAATTAAACGAATTCAATTTTTTAATTTTTTGAAATAATTTTTGAAAAGATTATAACTATAAACATATTCAAAAATATCTCTTTTTCCATAATCAAAAAGTATTGAAAATATTTCATTATCTTTCAAAAGATGGTATAAATATGATGATTTCATTAGAATATATTCTGTTATATTTTTTTTATGGTAATATACTTAATTAAAATATGTTCAAATTCTCAACTCAAACGAAATAATTTTTTAATAACTCATGATTATTTTTCAGAAAGAGATTCAATGATAATATACCCATTCTAACATCGATTTATCTTTAAAAAATGGAGTATAAAAGTATGATTGTTTAGGAAATAGGAATCTTTCTTTATAACATAAAACAAAGAAAAGCTTAAAAATAGAGTATGCTTTAAAAAGTTATTACATGTTGATTAAAGCATATTGGTTCAATTGATAATTGAAATATCTCATATGTTCAAGTTTGGCGAAGAATTGAGTATTTACTCACAAAAAAATTGAATACAAAATAATTTCATTAATCTTCGATTTTTCATGAATATTTTTATTAAACTAATTATAATATCATAGTATATTAAATTTCATTAAAAAAAAATCTTTGTATCAAAAATTCAATGGATGTAAAAAAAAGAATCAGAATATTTGTTAGTATAACTATCATCACTAGTAGTTTTAAAAATCAAAACATGAGCCATGAACTCCGTCTTTTAAAAATGCTTCAAAACGAATTTCCTTCTTTTTTAATTGATCCAAAAGATTACGAACGGGAAAAGATAATAGGAAAAGGCGGATATGCTGAAGTTTGGCTTGCAACAAATAAAAAAAACGGAGAAAAGGTTGCATTAAAGCAACTTTACCATTCGATTACCGTTAAGCAAGCACGATCATTTGCTCGTGAAATCAAAACAATGTTATATGGGCATCATCCTTTTTTTCTAAAATTCCTTGGGTTTTCAGCTACATCGCCATTAATATTAATTTCTGAATATATGCCAAATCGATCTTTATTTCATTTTCTTAAATCAAAACATAGACGATCTAAATTAACAGGAACGCATCGAACTCTAATTGCAATGGGTATTTCGCACGCAATGTGGTATCTTCATTCGCTTGGAATTATTCATCGAGATTTAAAATCGATGAATATTTTATTAAACTCAGATTTTTCACCTCGATTATGCGATTTCGGAATTGCGCGATTCCTTTCCAGTGATCCGGATGATGTCATGACAACACGTATTGGGACGCCGCATTGGATGGCGCCAGAAATTCTTAATGATCAAAAATACGGATTTCCCGCCGATGTTTACTCTTATTCGATGTTATTATATGAAATGTTGACAAATTCTATTCCATGGCTAGGAAAAGACCCTGCTACTATTCTCAAGTTAGTTTGTACTGATCATGCTCGACCGAAATTTCTTCGAGATGATGAAGAAGATGAAGATAGTAATAGCAAAGAAGAAAGGAGAAAACCTAAAATATCTATAAAGCAGTTAGCTAAATTATGTTGGGCCCAATCTCCTGATGACAGGCCTACATTCCAGAAAATATATGAATTATTCAAGACGAAGCAAGTTTTCTTTATTGGAACTGATTTAAAAAAAGTTGATGAATTAGATCAAAAGTTAAGTTTATTTATGTCTAAATCAAAAGGGACAAACAATAACAAAAATAAAAATTCGTCAATTAGTTTTGATGTAGATTATTCTGAAGATGAAAAATTTTCATCGCCAATAACAAAAAATACAACAACTGAAAATAATGATGATGATTATTCATCTTATGATGATGATTATGATGATAGTTCTTTCGTTGTAGGCAAAAGTCAACTTATTTCACGTCAAAAGTCAAGAAATGTCCCAATTAAAGCAAGCAAATTGAAAGCTATGACAGCAGAGGTTATATATGACGATTCAACAGCGCATGATGATACAAATTCCCAAATAATTAAACAAGATTCAAATTCGATATCTTCAATCAGCGCTGAACAGAGCAATGAACGCTCAAGTTTCCGAAATAAAAGAGGTCGCAAATATAGCGAATACTCAAGTTATGCAAACGAAAAAATTCGTGATTCTCAAAGAAAAAATCAAATTAATTTTGATAATTTAAAAAGCATTGAAAATTTTTCAACTTTTTCAAATGAATTGAAAAAAATACCTACGATGATTTCTATCAAACAGTTAAATCTATTCTTCTCGACAATAAGTGATTATTTCGATGAAGAAATTGATGAAGATGCGATGGAATTAATTCTTACGACAATCCGATCAATTCTTTCCAATAATTCAATTGAGAACAACGATGATTCACTTTCTATCGATCCAAGTTCAGCTTTCAGAAATGCAGTTATTGATTGTATATTGCAATTCGACATTCATCAAAAGATAATTTTCAAATCAAGCGAATTAATGGAAATATCGCTTGAGATTTTGTTAATTTTGTTTAAAAATCGTTCAGTTGCTTTTCAAAATGATTTTGAAAAACAAATGAATTTCATCATTAAGAAAAATCCATCAAAAGCGGTTATTCTTCTTGCTTATTTCGCATCTGCATATTTATCATCTTCGGCAACTCCAAAAAAAGGCAATAAAAATACCAAGCATAATTATTTGAATTCATGGACTTTACTTGATTTATTAATTAAACGTTCTAACGACTTTTTCAAAGGTAAATCGGGCATTGAATTAATTTCATTACTTTTTAATTTGTGTATTTATTCCAATGAATATAAGGAAAATCGACTTGAAAGTTGCATAAAAGTATTCCAGAATGGATCTAAACTCGATATCAGCCAAGAAGATACAATCGCAATTTCTTATAATTGTCTTTCCTACTTTTCATTTGAAATTGAGGATATCGAATTTGAGATTTCAGATCTTACTTTTATTTTAAAAGAAGCTTCAAAACCATCAACAATACGAATGATTTTGTATATTTTATTAAAGTTAAAACGAATTTCTCGTAAAGAAAAGAAAAATCTTATTCAGGTTCTACTTGGAATAGCAAAAACATTTCCCGAAGCAAACCTTTGCTTGATTCGATTATGCAGTAAAGAAGATGGCGCTAATGTTTTAATGGAAGATCTATCATGGATATCAATGAATCTTCCAACAATTAAAGATACTTTATCTCTTTTCTTAGCTGTTTTCTACCAGATAGATAACCGAAAAATTTTGTTAAAATCAAAGCACGCTTCAAGTATGCTCAACAACTTATTAACTCTGCAAAATGGCAGTGAAATTGATGGTAATAGTGAGATATTAACGATAGTTTCTATACTTTTTAATTCCTTTGGTAATCTTCCTATTGAACTTTTTGATTTGTTTACAAGAAGAGGAGTTTTCACTTCAATTGTTGATGCAGCAATTAGTGCAAAAAGTTTTGCATCCCTGAAGGCAGCCATTGAAATAATGGTATCGTCTTCTGGTGAAAAATTTAACGATGAATTTTTGAGATTATTTGACATAATTTCAAAAAAAATACTAAAATGGCCAAAACTTATTCCGCGAATTATTCAAGCCTTCACTACTTTGAGTGAATATCAGCAATGTGCAAGTAAAATTAAAAGTCTTAAATTAGACAAGATTATTCAAGAAAATTTCGGAATTGATTCGAAATACTATAAGATGGCCTCGAAATTGGCTTCTTCTCTTAGATAATGTTTTTTATTTCTATTTGTTTTTGTATTTTATATAAAAGTTTTGATTGGTTTGCATTTATTTTTGAATATGTTAAATGAATAGGTTTGAGCCAAGAATTTCCTTTGGCTAGCTAGCCAAAAAACAATCCAAATCAAATAAATTGAAAATCAAATTTTCTGCAAAGCTTACATTTGAATGGCTTCAGAATTTACATATTTAACGTACAATTTTTTTGGATAATGGAAACAAATGATCACATAGAAGTCATCGAAGAACTTATTAATAGAAATAAAAATTTAGAGCAAAAAGCTCATAGAGTCATCAAAAAAGATAAAAAAGTATCAATGTATGAAGATTTAAATTTAAAGAATAGCTCGAAAAAAAAGTATTTTTATGGTGGAAATTCAGCAAAAACAAAATTTTCAAAAAGTAACTCCAAAATCTACGCAAATACCTTTAATCTATCGAATTTCAAGTATCATCAAAACGCTCAAGAAAATAATTCATTTTTCAAGAATGAACGAAATGAAACGCCAATGAAGGATTTAGATGCATATAAAATCGAAAGGGAAATGACAAAATATGCGATTCACAAAATGTTGAAAAATATTGAAGAAAATTCAAAAGGAATAGTAAGAAATAAAAGAAATATTGAGAGTTTTGATTGTTTCTGTTCAAAATTAGAAAACGATAAAATTCAAAATTCAAGAAAAGCTAATCGTCGATGCAAATCAAGTAAGAAAGGAAATAGAAGAAAAAAATCACCACAACAAATTTATGATGACTTAAATCGCCAATCATGGACAATCAAAATTAGAAAATACAAAAATCCAAAGCTTGTTCCAGTAGCACTAAATCCTCCTCAATCGGAAGTTGATACTCTTCAGCACACTGAAGTGCAAACTCCAATATCTATGAGATATGGTGGAGAAAAAAAGGAAATTATCAATTCAAAATTTGACTTTTATCAAACAATTGTAAATTCCAAATTGAAGAGATGGGCTTTTAATGCATGGCTTTCTAGATGGAGTAGATTGGAAATAAAAAAATTACGAAATGAATTGAGAAGAGCGATAGACGTAACAAAAGATGATATAGAAGAGAAAAAAAAGTTTGATCGATATCCAGATAATAATTCAAAATATGAGGTAAATCCGAATGCCTCAAATAAAGAATCTGAAAAAGATACTCCTGTTAATGAAGATTTGTATAATACTAACTTATTAAAAGAAAAAATATTTATCGATCCAAAGGAATATGGAAAACCAAATAATGAAAGCATTGAGCAAATAGTTGACTACTATTTAGGAGGTGAGTAATTTGATTGGTTTTAGAATATCTAAAGTATATCTTTTATTAAGGAGATATAAAAATTTATAATCAAAACAAGGTTAGTTATAAAAACAATGAATATTCTATTTGTTTGAAAAAGTAAATGTTATTATTTAGGAGGTATTTTCGTCTTTCTCAATTTTCTCATTTTTTTCTTCAGCATTGTCATCAAGATCTAAATCGTCAATATCCATGACATTGTCTAATGAATTTTCGGAAGGTTTTTCCAATATACTAAATGGAGAATCATTTATACCAGTCATTACAATTTGTAGGTTTTCAAGATCATTGGGTGAGTGAAGCATTATACCAATTAAAATTGAGGGATTTATTTTATCAGTTCTTATTCTCTTTGGTTGAATAGAATATAAAGATTGAATATCATCTGTACTTTCTTTTGTGAAAGCTGGCTTGGTATAATGAGGATCAAAGTAAATAAAGTTTTTGTCATCAAAACCAACAACGTAGTATGCTGAGTTTCCTTTCCCAGATATAAATCCAAGCGATCCTTCCATGCAAATTTCTGCCTCTAGCAAAGGAAGAAATGTTACGTCAAATTTATTAAGTCCAAATAATCCTGGCATTAGTAGAAGGCATGGGTAAGAAACATTTTCCAGTTTTGGTGAAATTAAAAAATCTCTAAAAATAGTACAGTTGAGACCTAATGAATGAAATATATTTGAAATGCTTTCAGCTGCCACAGAAGGCTTGGCCCACTCGCCAGCTGTCAATTGTGTGCTATCACCATTTGCAATTATATTGTGAATGCTAAATGGTGCTTTGGGTGTATCAAAAAAAAGAGATAAAGGAGACGCAGATGGTGAAGCTAAGAAATTAGAAAAAGTTTTCATATATAGTGTTGGATATAAATTATACAAATGGAGTATGAATTGAGCAATCATGCTTTGAGTAGAGCGAAGGCAGCACCCCCAGCCGCGATCAGTTTTATATTTTGAATCAGATATTGGTTCAAAATCTTGTCGATAGCAAAACCTTGGTATTTGATTGAGATAAATCACAGAATCTGAATTGTTGTCTAAACTAGATCCAAGCGTGTGTACAAATCCCATGACTCTCATTTTTAAAGAAATAATTCAGAAAATTTAATTGAAATGTTGTGATATGTCTGAAAAATATTCAAATATTTCAATGATTTGTTTTATTTTTCTCAATTAATCAAATTTTTGAAAATATATTCAAATATAATCGTAATTTTTTTTTTTTTGATTAGGTTAAGTTTACTCTTTTTTTTTTTTTTTTTTTTTTTTGATATACATCACTTCTAGTTTTGATTGTAAGAAGATTTTGTTCTCGTTACTATTCGTTTGGGTATGCTTAATTCTATTTTCTTAGCATAATTTGGGTTTTTGTTTGTTCGAGATTTTTGTTGAAGATTTTGTGCTTATTGTTGACCATACTTAGCAATTACTATTTGTTTGTTTGGTACAAAAAATGATTGTTCATTGATAAGTGACTGAATTGATCTGAAAAAATCTATAATCAAACTAAAATAAAGATTAAATTTCTGCATCAATTGTTGATATTATTTCACACCATTGCACACAGGACATTTTGTGCCCTAAATGTTAATCTTTAATTTGAAATAAATAGATTTTAATATATAAAATTTTAAAAATTGTTTTATTAAAGCTTTATGAAAAAGTTTTTATAAAATACGTTATCTGAATATTAGAATATGAAAAATACTCATGTAAAATGTAAAATAATTTAATTTTACTTTAAGAATCTGTATTTTTTTATAATTCTTATTGTTTTATATTAATTGAATGACATTGAAAAACTAGATTAAAGGTGAAATTATCCCAAAAGATATCGTAATGTCAAGCCCCCCTCCACCTCCACCCCCTCCTCCTCCACCACCGCCCCCTCCACCTCCTCCACCTCCATCATCTGCACCAAAGCCAGTTGCAACAGGTGGAATTACTTCTCTATCACCAGATAACATGCCAAAACTAAGAAAAGTTCCAGCACCATCTGAAAAACCTCCTCCCCCAAAGCCTGCTGCCACTATGAGTCTTGCAGATCAACTTAATGCTAGATTTGCTAAGAAAAAGGCAGCTGCAGGTGGTGCCCCACCATCAGCTCCTCCCCCGCCACCATCAACTCCTCCGCCACCACCATCAACTCCTCCACCGCCATCAACTCCTCCACCGCCACCATCGACTCCTCCTCCACCTCCAAGCGTTCCTCCTCCACCTCCATCTGTTCCACCACCGCCCCCACGAGGTGGATCAGATGATTCAGATGCACCACCAACACCACCTGCAAGACCTCCTCCTCCTCCATCTTCGCCACCACCTCCACCATTTGTTCCTCCACCTCCAAAGGATGATTCTGAAGATGAGCCTGAATACGATTCTGAAAGTGAGGAATGCCCAGAGGACCCACCTAGTGAGAAGCCACCTCCCCCGCCGAGATCTGCGCCTCGTCCTCCTTCTTCTGCGCCACGTCCTCCAGATTCAGATGAGCAAAGTGAATCTGATGAAATATCTGACACTGTTTTGCAAATGTATAAAGCAGTTGATATTGTTCCTGATGGTCAATCTCATTGGCAAATATTTTCAAAAATTGAATCCCTTCGCGATCAAATCTCGAAAAAGGCAGATGAAGCTCTTTCACAAATAAATGAAAATCCTGAAAATCCCCTTATCGATTTTTATGCACCAATTGAAGATTTTTATAAAAGCATTACCAAAGAGATAGAAACTGCAGCAGAACAGCTTGTTGTTTCAATTGGATCTCGAACAGAAAGAGTTGAAAAGGCAAATAGGCACTTGATTGAAGATAGTAAAAAGTTTAGAAAAGCGCAATCTACTGCAAACA
Organism: Tritrichomonas musculus; assembly: GCA_039105265.1. Lineage (NCBI taxonomy): Eukaryota > Parabasalia > Tritrichomonadida > Tritrichomonadidae > Tritrichomonas > Tritrichomonas musculus. Next base: position 754,066 of record JAPFFF010000004.1, read on the forward strand.
ATAACTATTTCAAGAAATCTTATTATTCATTCCCTGCTGTTCAATATAACTACATGCCACAGCCAAATTATGCATTAGATTATCATTCGATTTATGTTTTCCCACCAGGATGCCCAATAAATCAAGAAATGATGGATGTCTATGGTGCTTATGATGAGCCAGTTTCTGCAAATGATCTTGTTAGTAATCTTGCAGATGATGAAGCCCCAACCAGATTCTTTGACGATGCAACTTTATTCTTTAATGTACCTGGTAGTATTAAAGATCCATTTAGAACTGCTAAAGATAAGGAGAATCAAAATGAAGTTTTAGGTGACCAAGCCTCTAACGTTCATGGTGGAGTTGAAGGTGAAGGTGAACAAGAGACTGATAATGAGGACGAAACTACACAATCAAAGAAAGAATCTAAGAAAGAAAAGAAGAAGAAAGAAGAAAGAAAATCTGCATCAAAGAGAAGGAAAGCAACAAGAAAAGATGAAGGATCTGCAAGCAATTCCTCAAGAAGAGGAAGTGCTGCATCAGAACAAGATAATGATAATAACGAAGATGAAGTAGCGCCATCACCAGTAGGCGGAGATGCTCCACCTCCACCACCCCCGCCTCCACCACCACCTCCACCTCCTCCACCTCCACCACCTCCTCCTCCTGCTGCACCAGCTCCAAAGACATCTTCAGTTGGAATTACATCTCTTTCTCCAGATAATATGCCGAAACTGAGGAAAGTCGACCCGCCCCCGTGATAATAATTTCATTTGAATGAAGGGACTTAAAAAATTACCTAGCTTAGTTTTTTTTTTTTTTTTTTTTTTTTTTAATTTTTTTATATTAAATTTTCAAAAGTTTACAATATTTTTTTACATAAAATTAAAAATGTAATTATCTTTTAAAAGAAATTTGCAGCAGGAATTGTTTTTGAAGAAAACTAATGTGTTATATGATGAATAAAATATGCAATGAGGAGTTTGCATAGAACTTAAGTAATTATACCAAAATCAGCTTTTTCCTTTTTTTTTGTATTCATAAAGAGATAGAAAAAATTTCACTCATTATTTACATCAATGTTTAGAAGGAGTTTATATATTAGTCATACGGTTGACTATCAAGTCAGCCCTTCTGAGCTAGATTTCATTGAGCATTTAGAGGATTTCAATTTCATGACTTTGGCTCGTGATGATCAAAAATTGATAGATTATTTTATAGATCATTTTGATTTTCTACTAAAATATGCGTTTCGTCTTAATGCAATTAGTGATAAGCGGCTTTATTCAAAAGCAACTTCTGTTTTTCTAGCTGATCATCCAACAATTCGCGAACAATTTCATCAAAAAACGCATCTTAACAGCTTTATCTTGCGATACACTCAAAACATTGAAGAATACAAATCAGAATCGCATGCTGCTTTTTTCGATCTACTCCCCCGCCTTATTATGACAGACGACCAGAAAAAAATTTATCCAGAGTTTTTAAAAAAGACATTCTTTCAGGACATTTTGGAAAATATTAACATTCAGCCAGCTTTTGAATTTTTATGCAATCTTCCAAATATTATTCCTGTATCACTTCATACGCCTTTATTTACTGTTGAAATACCTCAGATGATTGTTCAAATACTAAAGAATGATGGTGAAATTGATTCAGATGATAGTGATTATAATGATATCCTAGATTCTGAAAATGAATCTGAAAGTGCTCAACAGAATGAAGGCAAATCAGAAAATGATATAAATAAAGATGATAATAGTAGTATAGATAATCGTGAAAAAACGCAAAAGAAAAATTCCAAGAAAAAGTCACAAAATACGCCAAATGATATTGATGATTTCAATAATGATGAAATAGAAAGAGACTTCAAAACTGAACAAAAAATTCAAAGAACGCAGAATTTGTTCATTTATTATGTAAAACAAAGAATGATCACAGATATCCCAGCAACTTTAATGTTTGATGATTCATTTGAAGAAATTGTTAAAAATTCAATTACTGAACGGCGGCCTGAAACTTTTGAACTCATCCAATTTTTGATGACAATTCAGAATGATCTTTATCCATCAAATAAATGGAATGATATTTATGGAATTATTCTTGCTCATTTCAATGATTACTGCAAAGTAATTCTTCATACAAAACCATTTGGTTTATGCAGTAAATATTGTATCAATCTTACTTGTGCAATTATAATGTCAACAAAGAAACTCAATGACACTTTCATTGAAGTTTTTCTTGCTCTTACGGAATCATTTTTCAAATATGAAATAATCAAAGACGAGCCAAAAAATCAGAAAAAATCAATTTTAATTGACCCAAATAGAAGTCACTTCTTTAAGCCAAATCTTGGTCATGATAAGGGCTCAGATGATAATAATGAAAATGGCTCCGATAATAAAGTTATTGAAAGGAATCGAAATTATACTAATCGTAATTCTTTTCTTCACAGCTGCTACTTATTTATAGTTAAATTGTTATTGAACTTAAACTTGCTTTCTGAAGATTTAATTGAAAAGTCTGACTTGCCAAATAGAATTGTCGATTTTTTCCTAGCCAAATCTCCAAAAATGTTCGCCGCTCAAACGGGGCAATGCATGGAGTTATTCATTGTTTTCGACCCAATTGTTTCAAATTTAAGTTTAGTTGATAAAGAAGATTGGGATAAAGTCAAGCATATCGTTGAAGAAAAGAAAGTAATTTTATCTAAGCCCTATGGAAAACCATCAGGTCTGAATGATTCAAAAACAAAAACATCAAGTAAGCCCCAAGGAAATTTCACTATTCAGCCATTCATTTTTATTTTTATTTTAGGTATGCTCGTCGCATTTCTAATCAAATTTATTAATTAGTTTCTTTTTAACTATTTTTAGGTATGTATGTATTCAATGTATATAGTTTTATTATATTATTAAATCTTTCATCGTCATTTATTTTTTACTTTTTTTTTATTTTATTTTTTTTCTTTGAATGAATTGAATGGTATAGAAAAAGTTTAATTTTATAAAAAAATGCTTATTTCTTTAAAACTTATGAAATATAAACTTAATGTTTATTTAAAATATTATCCCAATAATGAGTTTATTCACAGAGCTGGTTTAAAACAAATTATAATGAGAGAAATTCCAATTTGCTTATTTCTTATTTCTCTGGTCTTTTTTTGTTTTGTGAGAATTATCATTCATTTGAGTCGTGTTTTGTGTGCTCAACTTTGATGTTCTTGTTTGGCCTAGATTTCTAGGTCTTGAGAGTGTTTCCATTGCCTGAAGACTGTGTTCTTCTTGAGCAAGAGAGAGAGGTGTTTTTCCTGTTGAATCTGGTGTAGTAACGTTAATTCCTCTTTCAATGAAGAATTCAAGAATATTTGCACGATTAGCATCAGCTGCATAATGAACTGGGGTTCTCCCTAAAATGTCAGTTACATCAGGTTTTGCACCTTGAAGAGTTAATGTATGAACTAGCTCAAGATTTCCTGTTTGGCAGGCAATGTGTAATGGCGTTCTTTGTTTCAAGTCATATGATTGGCATTCTGAGCCATAGCCGAGTAAAACCTTAACCATCTCAATATCCTGGCGTTTACAAGCGAGATGAATTGGAAGTTTATTAAATAAATAAAAATATAAAATTCCAGCTTTGTCGGCTATTGCAACACTCGCGCCTGCTTTTAGAAGTAATTGAACGACAGGAAGGGATGAATATTTTGTAGCGAAATGAAGTGGAGTTGAATTAAAACAAAATTGAAAATACCATTTTAAGATAATTAAACAATTGAAACGCTATTCAAAAAAAAAAATTGATGTTAAAATTGTTTGTGCATTAAAATCTACTCTATGATCTAAAAGGTATTGAACAATATTTAATTTGTCATCATGAGTAGCAAAATGAAGTGGAGTCCAGCCATTTTTATCTTTTGATTCTAAATCTCCTCCATTTTCTGCAAGTAAAACAAAAAATTCAAGCGAGCCATTTGCAGCTGCAATATGAAGAGGAGTTTGATGTTAAATTCTTTTTAAAGCACCTTCGCTATTTTTTGCATTAATTAATTCTGTATATTTAATTAAAAGTTGTCCAATATCGACATATCCAGTTTGCGCAGCAAAATGAAGAGCATTATCCTTTTCAACAGTTATTACATCAGGGTCAGCTTTTTGAGATAAAAGAAATTCAACAATTGAGGCATTTCCTAACCTTGCTGCCAAATGTAATGGAGCACGATTAAAATTATTAATTATAAAAATTCCAAAAAAAACATATAATATAATTCCATCGTCTTTTTGATTCGGATTTGCACCATTTTCTACTAAAAATTGAACAGCTTCTAAGCAACATGTTTCAACGCAAGCATGTAGTGGAGTCCGTTGAGTTTTTGAAAAAATTAATAGTAACGCCACTAACAAAAATGAATTGAAATCCAATAGTTCTTATGATTGACTGAGCATTCATGGTTGATAAAAAATTCAATTGTCGGGACTGATGATGACATTGCTGCATAATGAAGGGCGTTGGAATGAATAAAACAATAGAAATATTATGAGTTTTTACATATAAAAATTAAAAACATCATTTAAAAAAATTGATTTGAAATTGAATCAAACGCTTTAAAATCAGCACAATTATCTTCTAAGTAAGGTAAAATAGCGTCTTGTCCTCCATCTGCGGCAAAATGAGTAGGTAGTCTATAAATTATAGGAATAAAACGCCATTTACCAAAAAAATAATTTGAAACTTTAAAACTTAAAAAATAAAATATCATCTGGCGTAAATAAATCATAACCATGATCCAAAAAGTATTGAAGACAATTAATAGATCCATAATAAGCGGCAACACAAGTTAATGGCGGATTCTGATTCATTATTATTGGTGAATCAGGAGGAATTTTGGATATACATGTTTCTGTGAATTCTCCATTTTCGATTAATGAAGAAACTGTTTCAATATCATCAGCAGAAATTGCATTATACATTTGTAATATAAAAATTTTTTAACGTGTAAATTTGATTTCAATTGATTTTAATCGTCATTTCTATTTCGCAGCATTCCAATGTGCATCAATCCATGCAAAAAAAAAAAACATATATGTTTAAATATAAAAAGAAAAGAAAAGAAAAGAAGAGAGAAAAATAAAAACATATAACTACTTTACTCTTTAATTCTATAAATTAAAAATAATATAACAGTAATTAATAAAGGTTGAAAATATCTGATTCATTAGTATCAAGATAGCAAAGGTTGCATAATTTTAATTCATCATCGTTAGAAATTGAACTTGAATCAATATCATCAAATAAGTTATCAATTTGATCGTCATTCAAATCCAATGAAACATTCTCATCTTCAGATTCACTTGGTGCTGGTGAAGGAGATGATGAAGGTGATGATGGTGATGATGAAGAACTCTGTCCAAATCCAATTGATTCTGTACGTGGAACAACATTTGGTTTAACATTAATAGTATTATTATAATTATAGCCGCATCTACTATAGTTGTTAAAATTATTCTGACACATTGCAAAGTTATTGGGTATTTGGTAAGGCATGTGTGCATTCTGTTGAACATTAAGTTGAATTGAATGTGTCTGATTAGGAGAATAATATCCGCAATTTACTCCATTATACATGGCAGAATATCCATTAGAGAATATTTCTGGTTGAATTGGGCTTAATTGTTGAGGATGAGAAATATAATTTTGGCCAGCCCAAATTGGGAACATTGGAGCTGAAGCATTTGGCTTAATAACTGAAGGTGGAGAATAAATACCTTGTACTGCTTCGTTAAAATATACATTATCGTTTTTATGAGCCATCATGTAATTTTGAGCTCTTGATTCTTTTTCACAGTTTTGCTTTTCAGCATTAACGCTTGAAGCAATAGAAGCGGAACGACTAACGAAGTAGTTCCATCTGTTCTTGATGGCATTTGGGCTTCTGTTTGTGAAATATTCTTTAATAACTGCCCATTTTGGACCATATTCTTGATATTTTCTATAGAGGAGTTCATCTTCCTCCTTGGACCACTCTCCGTTGAAGAATCCTGGAATGAGATAGTTTGAGTATCTGTCTCTGCATTGACGAGCAGTTCTATTATTTGGCATGTTCTTTGCGATTTGGTCCCATTTTCTTGGTCCCATTTCAGAAACAAGTTTGCTTAATAATTTATCTTCTTCTTCTGTGAACTTTCTCCTAGATGTTGTTGATCCTGAAGAAGATCCTTTGCTGCTTGGTGTTTTTGCAGCAGTTGATTGATCACAACTTGTAGATATGTTACTATCTTGGTTGTCGTTGTTGCTGCATGGTGATTCAATGCTGCTTGAGAAATCATCTAAGTAAAGAGAAGCTGCTTCCATTGTGTGTTTTGATTTGGGAATGGTATATATCTGTCTTTTCTTTCGAAAAAATGATATGATTAATTGGTTATATGAAATTTGAGAAGAAATAGAAATCAATTGAATTGAAAAATGAAGACCAAAAATGTAATATATTAATTAATATTCTTTAATTTTAAAATTAAGCTACAAAAGAAATCTTTTAAAAATTGTGATAATTAATCTTTAATACAAAAACTACATTATGCGTCCACTTTTTGTGTAACTTCATCATATCACATCATTTAAATGTATTTTTTATATTTTAGGTTTATTTGAAATAAATTATTTAAATATTCTCTTTTTCTGCAAATTTTATTTTTAAGAACTATATTGGAAATTATAAGAAAAAGTGGAAGCATAATGAGGTTTTGTGAATAAAAGTTTTTGTTATGTGAAACCATATCAAAAAGTGGACGCATAATCATCCACGTAAAAGAATGAATTCAAATCTATAGAAAATAAATTTTTTTTTTATTTTTTCTGAAAAAAAAAAGATAAATAAAAAACAATTATTAGCTTTTTAAGATCAAATTATATATAGAATCCTAAATCAGAAAACTGCTCATGTTTATAACCGAATATGAAATTTTATACTCAATGAAACTATTCAATTTTACATTGTACGATGATAATTCAATGTTTATTCGTTTTTTTTTTTTTTTTTTTATTCATAAAAATAGAAGTCTGATGATAAAAAATTGGTATTATTTTTCATTTCTGGTTTCTAGATAGAATAATACCAATTTTATATTAGTTTTTTTTTTTTTTTTTTTCGGGATATAAAAATCTCCAAAACAAAAAATATGGATATTTTTATATTATAACATTATTAGAAAAAATTTTAGCTTTTAAATAGTATTTCGAATAAAATGCTTAAGGTACAAATCTAGTACGTTATAAATTGAGAGAAAGAACGTTATATATTTGAGACCCCTTACCCTATTGAAAAAGTTTTATTTTGAATGAGTGTCAGATTTGAAATTCTGAACTTTATTTTTTTTTATAAAATTTTTATGATAAATATATTTTTTTTTTATATAACATGTCGTTTAGTTTAATAAAGTGTCAAAAAATTTTGCGGTTTCTAAACGTACTAGATTTGTACCTTAATATTATGAGAAAAGATTTTAGATTTTGTAATATTGTTCTCAAAATCTAAAATCTTTTCTCATAAATTTTTGCATTTGGGTCTTAAAAAGTTGATACAAAATTTTATATACAAAGATTAAATATAATAATATCTTGCAAATAAAAATGTTTTAATAACTCAATTCATAAATGATCTTATATTTAATACCAAATGAAATAAATTTTCAAATTACTAATAGCGTTATATAGATAACAATAATCTCTCGAAATTTGAAAAGATTTCGGTTCTTTTAATTTTGAATAGTTTATTTTTAAGGAAAAAATAACGTTATTTAAAAAATTAAAAGATATGCATTTGCAAAAATAAAGAAATAAACAGACTTAAAATACTTTTTATTTTTTTAACAATTATCTTTTGTATATTTTAAAAGGCCTACGAGTGAAAGTTTGCTGGAAATGCTACAAATATAACATCTTATTTGGAGAAGAAAACAAAAAAACGATTTTTACTTCAAAAGGAACATATTTATTCAATATTCTAATTAAATAAACAACTTTTACAAATTTTTATCAAATAAATATCAAAATATTAAGCTTTTTTTTCTAAAAATTTTGAATATTTTATTTTCTCAAATTTACTAACTAGTTTTTGAATGGACTACCTTTTTTTTAATAAGCATTATAGAAAAGTATTCCGAGTATTTCTATGAGTTTAATGAAAAAGTTGATAATGTCGACCTGTTTTTCGTGATGTCGACCAGTTTATCGTCAAACTATTTTTATATAAAGATATAAAATATTATTCAATAATATATCATTGTATATTTTATTAAAAAGGCAAAAGATATGTATATTATGGCAATTGATCTCTAAAAGTAAATAGTATCATGTAATATGATGATAAGATACGATAAAAATAGTATTTATTAAAATAAATTCAAATAAATAAATGAAATTCTCAAAATGAATATTATATTTTTTTTCTCCATCATCATCAATATTTGGTCCTTAATAATAATTGATTCAACTCATATCAGCAATAAAGAAATATTTTTTAAATTTTGAAAATATCTCAAAAAATGAAAAAGCGGGGGGGTTTTACCCTTCGGACGTAATTGTAATTTTATGAAATGAAACTTATTTACATAATTTTTATTAAAAAAAAAGCAAAGAGGTTTAGTTTCGAACTCGATACTTTGAAATCAAATAAAATTTATCCTCTAAGCGAGAGCTCTCAAATTTGAAAGAATATAAAAATTATATTTAAAGATAAATATCCCTATTTTTCAAATACAACTTTTTTTAACTTTTTCTAAAAAAGTCGTATTCCAATTATTTTCACGTAGACGTAATCGTAAAACGTAATTGATTTCTTTTTCCTGGTCCATTTTATTGAAAAAGTTTAAACAGAACGTAATTTTTAAAACCACCAAAGGGCAAGGGTTTTTTCAATAATACAAAATTTTCAAGAAACCATTATAATTAAATAAGCAATATATAGCTATTTTTTTAATTAATATAGAAATGATTCATTTGAATAAATAAAAATTAAGTTAGACGAATCTATTAATTTTTTACATAGAAAAATAATAATATATATTTAATTGATTTAAAAAAAAAACATTACAAATACTTAAACATATGGGCAACATTCGTAAACATATTATATATAGGCTTTTTTCTGGGCTTTTTGCATCTTTTGATACTTCGAATTAAATCGTAGGAAACAACTGATGATCCAAAAACTGTATCGAAATAATCATTTACCGCAACATTTCCCGCAGTATGATTTCTAACGTGATTCTTTTGATATTCAAAAAGCCAGCACGCATCAACTAAATCCCGAACAATAATTAAATCAAGATTAACTTCACGGCAATATAAAAAAACAGCCATTAAGCACATATTTGTATGTTGTCCAAGAACAATAACGTGTTTAGCTCCCAAACCTACAAAAGACATTGCTGATTCTTTAAAATTTTGAACGAAATAGTCATCCTCAGCAACAGCTATTACTTTAGAGAATCGATTATCACGATATTTACCAAATCGCTCTTGATCCTTATATACGCATGTATCAATAAAACCTGGGATATAATCTTTATGATATCTTGCTGCTTGTGCGTTGTACTTTTCAAGGATATCTAAACTTCCTTTTTCAACAATTTTTTTTCCTTCTTTTCTTTGAATTGAATTTCCATTGAAAGCATCAACACTCATTGAAATTTGAACAACCGGAACTGAAATCTGGCGAAACATCTGCAAAATCTCGTTTATCCTTGGTGTAAAATAGAATTCACGATCGTTATAGTATGTGCACCAATGAGAACGCCACATATCTACATATACAACTGTTTCTGAAAGATTGATAAGTTTCTTTGAATAAAATATGCCAGATGAATTTATGTGTCTAGTCTTAATAATAAGAGTATCCAAGTCAGCAGAATGGTCTGGATGGATTACATTTTGGTTGTTTGGTGACAATTGCGTAGTATAAAAAGCATAAGATAGATATATTACCCATATAAAAACAGCTGCGAAAGGAATTATTTTGAAAACTAGAATAAAATGTGGAGAATATTCATTCTTTTTTCGCATATTTAATAAATATAACCATAATTGAAAGGCTATAAAAAGAACTTTTTGTTAGCCATAATTTTTAGAGAATTAATTCATGTTCTCTCAATAAATCTATGGTAAAATTCGCAATTTCACATACATTGAGTTGTTTGCGATCTATTTCTCCATATAGCTGTAGAAAAGATTCATAAACTGAAAAATTTTATAACAGCGAATGAAAAACTATGACTTACAGTTTACGCATTTCATATTGGCAGATTTGAAATGTGTAGTCTGCATTGTACTTAAAAAAAATAGTTGGAAGAATTCTAATAATTAAAGAATCATTTGAAAAAGCAACTTTGAGCTAAGATTTGATGAGAAATACGAGATTAAAAAAAAAATATCAAATAATAGTAGTGTAGTATATGCAGTGATCACTACACTCTCCCAGCCTAAACATTCATTGAATGATCCTGAAGAAAACATGTAAGTTATTACTATTGAGCTGACATACGCTGCTGCTATATTGAGTAGTAATTTCGTTACGACACCTACTCATGATAAAACTCTTAACTACACAGCACTATAAATTGGATTCTACAACAATTTCAGCAGATATGTTGATGAAAACGATATCAAGTACACGTATTCAGCTGATGTTCCTGCAATAACTATTAATTTCAATTGATTATCAAATTACGTTCATCAATTCGTGTTCATGCTCCATGATAAATACAATCGCAGTCACAGTTTTAGACTGTATAAGATTTGAGATGATTCTACCAAAATCATTATTGATGAGATATATGGTTGCATGGAATCTGATTGTTATCTTTTGCGTAATGATAGTAAAATTAGTATCACAGGTAATGATATATCCAAGCTTGAATTGAATGATAATGGAAGAGATTCAGATTTCATAAATTAGGTTTGCTTATTTGAGTAAACGCATGACAATTTTTTACTCTGCTCATTTAAAAATTATTAAACGTTTTTCATTTCGCAATGTTGCCAATAGATTTTGAGGAAAATGAAGGCTTATATTGAGCTTGGGATAAGCCTAAAGAACTTGAAGAAACCAGAAACAGAAAGACATTGCATTCCAAGATTGAAATCGTACCTTTATATAGAAATGATTTCGATTTTATTTCTTTCATTGACTTTTCCAACTTAACTTCCTCATTATACTTTGTAAATGAAGTAAAAATCTTGTATGACAAGATATCTCACATATATGTATATCTCAGAAAATATAAAAAATCACTTCGTATATTATAGTACTCTTTTCATATAAAGTTTGTCTTAAGAATAAAATCTATTCATGTCTATGTCAAACACAATATGATTGGTGTTGATTACAAGTATTTCTAAGGTTCTCTTTGTATAAATATCAAAGGAAAAGGCGTAAATGCTGATGATTCATTGGCTTGATATTGGATTAAAGAGAAAAAACACTTTTATTTCAAGTTGCAAAGTTGAAACAGAAAAAAATAGACGATAAATTGCTTCATGAAAAGAGGAGATCTAATTTATTTCAAAATAAATATTCCGCAGAAATTAAAAAGAAACATGAAAGAATTCAAGAATCAGAAGACATCCAAAATGAATGTATCATTAAATCTTCAATTTCTTTTGATGAAGAAAATGAGCAAAAATTGCATTATGATATTCCAAAAAAGTTAACTGAATTAACCGATGTTACAAGAATAGTAGATATATTGGAAAAAACGATCATATATTCCTAAATCAGATACAATATATGCATGCCTTTCTGTTGCCGATATTCATATTGACGAAAAATCAATATTCAGCGGATTGATTTTGGACGAAAACGATGAAAAATTGATTTCTAAAAATTCATTTGCCCGTTTTTCAAAAAATCCAAATGAATTACAGATATTTTTACAACTCAATGCCGACAAAATAATACGTTCGGGTTTCATTTTCCAAGTGCAGCCATATAATCCAATATATGACACATTTATTGCTCATGTTCATCCTGTATCAAACAGGAAAGCAAACGATTTAATTTTATTCAAATTAGACGAAATTAAAAGGCTTTTGAAAAATCGAAATATCACAATTCTTTCTTATTCTTTTGACGGAGATAACAAGTACTCAGTTTTACACAAGAAATATTTCAATTCATATTTTAGTACAGTGATTAAAATATTATAACTTTTTCAAGAACACAAGTATTCAAAGTAAACTCGAACTTTTTGCATTTAATAAAAAGGCTGCGCTATCGACTTTTTGGAGGTGAAATTCACTCAGGTTTTCTTATATCTAATCCATCTTTTAATACTCAGAAACTTCAGTCAATTTTCCCAAACATTCCGAATGTTGTTTGGAATGATGAAATTTACACGAAAACGCACGATTCACTTCCACTGCTTTTGTTTAAGCCAGAACATTTTTTATATCATCTTCTAAAAGGATTTTTTGTTGACCAATTTTTTATAGCTTATTTTGCACCAATTTCTCTATCGATTCTTGCTTTGCACTACAAAGATTTAGGATATTCTAACAGAATGTATATTTTACAAATCTCATTTTGGATACTTGCATACTATTATGAAGAAATCGAACATGCCGAACAAATTGAACTGGCTCAAACAAAAAGAAGTGGAAATCATTTGTTATTCTTTTCCAATCAATTAATAATAGAATTCATTAATACATTACATTGCAATATTCAGTTGATGCATACTCTTAATTATTTTTCTTTTGATAGAAATTCAACGACTCCTCTCGAACACAAATTTGGAAGTGTTCGAAGGAGATCAAAATTTGTACATACATTAAACAAATTTTTAAGAATTATTAGTCAAATGCAATCTGATAAAAGAGTGAGTAAATTGATCGATGGAGAAAAATATGAAAAAGAAATAGAAAAAATTCATTTGGCGTTTTAGTAGAAAAAAATGAAAATAATGATTCAGATATTCTCAATGAAAATGACGAATTAGATGAGTTAAACGGAAAATTTCCTCCTCAAATAAATGCAAAAACAATTTTAAGTAAGTCTGGATTTGATTATTCATTTTTAAGTTATATTTCTGATGATGATGCAATTGAAAACTTGATCGTTTTTTTTGTCAAATATTGTTGACGATTTACCACCAATAAGAAAGAAAAAAACAATTTCAAACCATTCAATTACACTTGGAGTTGGCCAGTGTACGCATGACAAGCTTTTACCCACATCTTCTGCCAAGATAATGAAAGTCAAAGTACCAAAAAACCAAATTAAAAAAGAAATATTGGATAAAATAATTAGCGAAAAATTTGGATTGGAAGAAGATAAGACAATCACAAAAAAACAATATTGGATGATAATTAAAGGAATTTTGAACAAATGCGATGCAAGACAGAAAATAAGATTAAATGCACCAACTCACAAAAGCTCAAAAGAAGATTTCATTAAATGGCTTGTAAACCATATCGCTCAAATAATTACAATTATACCCGAAATATAACTTAATAATGCAATAATGAATAAAAATAAAATTCTTTAACTTATATTGAAAATTTTCATAAGATACTTTGAAAAAAATTGAATACTTTTTGAATTTAATATAACTTTTTTAAAAAAATTTTACATGTTTTGCTTTTTTTTTTTATTATATATTTAATGTAAAAGTTTTTTCTCTTGATATATTATAATACATTTGTTATAAATCATTTTATAGAGTTATCTCTACACCGGGTGAAACATATAATCATATAATTATTATTTATCTTTTTATTTTTTCAAAAAAAAATTTTAATTTTTTTTTTCTCAACTCAAAAATAAGTTACTGTAGATTTACTAATTATAATACCATATAAATTTGAATATAAATACATATATTCATTTTTAAATGAATCGAATAACACAATCCCAAAATCACATATTATATTGTTTTCATTGATACTATTCAATTTTTTTTCAATTCCTATTTAGTATGAATGAAAAAATTGAAAGACAATTAAAACAAATTGAATATATTCTCATTCCCAAACAGATAGTTGTACTGTGACAGTACTATATAAAAAGACAGAGGCTGGCTCAATGGCAGTAAAACTCAAAAATTTTTTATTAATAAATTCAGTTAAGAAAAAGTTTAGGAAAATGTCAAAAAATTTTGGCCAATATTTAAAAAGATCAAGAGCGATTTCATTGAAGCCAAAATATAAACATTAATATCAACTATCAATATCAGCACTTTGAATGCCGAATTAATTCATTCAAACATTAGAATATTTAGCTATTATTCTATTTCCATTAGCACAAATGAAATACTGTTCATAGATTAAACAAAAAGTATTGTGTAACTGGCAATATATTTGATTTTTATGATTAAAATGAATATGTAATTCAAAATGTGTTTTCTAATTGAATTCGTGAAATTCATTTATTCGTTAAAATTACTCACCAGGCGAATAGTTATCATCTTCTTGGTCAGATCCCGAATCATCAGAATCACTTAATGGCTCTGCATTTTTAATGAATTGATTATCAAGTTCACTTGATAAGTTAGCTTCGTCATCATATTTAACTTCTTTGATAAAATCAATAAGGTCGGCTGTAGTTTTATCAAGTGCATAAACAGCAAGAGTACTGTATGGAAATACCACAAGGTGACCTTTGTCGTCACCATCAGCGAATTCATACCAAAATGTGACACTGTCTGTACCATCCCAAGTAGTTCCAATAAAGAACACATTTCGATTTGCAACTTTGGATATTCCAATATATTCTTCATACTGAGAAGCGTCAAGTTTCTGAGGTCCTGATGGCTGTGCAATTTCTATAGAAGAACTTGTCAGCTCGCCGGGGCCAACTTTCTTCCAGAACTTGAGTAAAGCTTCTGATGGCTGCAATTTTTCTTTCCCAAGGATTTTTTCAAGTTCTGATTCAGGAAGTGGGGGATTTAATTTAAGTGTGTTATTTGTAAAGGCTTCAAAGAACGTTGGTTTACTCATTATATTAAAAGAATTTAAAATTTCAAAATTTTGATAAATTATACAAAATTGAAATTATTTTTTACAAATTGTTTTATATTGCTTAAATAATTTGACCTCTATAATTGATGAACAGATCACAATAAATAAAATAATACATGTGAGATGATCAATTGAATTGAATTTCATATGTATTAAGAACGTCACAAATTACATTATTTATTTATAAAACGAACGTACTATAAATATAATATATTTATACCAATTTATGACTTTCGTTTATAGAACTATGAGATATAATTAAAATAATATCATTCAAAATTTGAATTCAATTTTATTAAAAGATTAAAATACAATTTGCTCGTTTTTAATAACAAAAAAGTATAATGATTATAATATCAAATAAATAAACATACGACTGACATTTTTTTTAATATATTAATTAAGATAAACTCATTATTTTTATTATTAATATTTGTATTTTTCAATTTTCATTGATCATTTTATTAGTAATAATAGAATAGGAATAATATTTATTGAGATATATTTCAATTGAGGGCCATTGGAGATTAATTTAATAAATAAAATTTGAATAATTGTTTTGAGCATTCTAAATTACCCTTCGGATGTAATTGAAATTTGATAAAATTCAATGAAAAGACGTATTAAAATGTAAAAATTGCCGAAATGAAACGTAATTACATAATTTATATATAAAAAAAAAAGCAAAGAGTTTTAGTTTCGAACTCAATACTTTGGCCATAAAATAATTTAACCTCTAAGCCAGAGTTCTCAAATTTGAAAGGATAAAATATTTATATTTACAGATAAATATATTAATTTTTCAAATACAACTTTTTATTAACTTTTTCTATAAAAATTGTATTTAACTCTTTTTTATTTATTTTAGTTAAATTAAAAAAAAAAGTCGTTTTTTTCTATCGTTACCACCTCTATTATTCTAATGATTTTCACGTAGACGTAATCGTAAAACGTAATTGATTTTTTTTCTTGGTCTATTTTATTGAAAAAGTTTGAACAGAACGTAATTTTAAAACCTCCAAAGGGTAAATTCTAAAAAAAATACAATTTAAAACAAAACAAAAAACATTATATCATTATTATCATATATGCTAGTCTTTTTTTTTAATATGATTTTGATGACTCAATAGTTAACCAATGAAAAAATTTACTTTTTGCATCACCAAATGTAAAAAAAAAACACATCATAGATGAAATTTCAATTTATTTTTTATGACATATATATATAAAGAGTTTTTGTCAACTTTTTTGATGTATTAAAAGCCATTCATTTGTATCATTGCACAATTTCTTTGATATTTAATTGTATATCAATAATGATCATATCAACAGAAATTCTTAACATTTATATAAACTATGTTTTTTAATTTTGGCATGTAAACTTACGGTTTCTAAGAATTTATTTCAAATATTGAATGATTTATTTTTTACACTCGAAAATTAAAAAACAAATTTTAAATTTCAAAAATAAAAAAGTACACTAAATAGAATATTTGATAGTTTAACAAAAATAAATAATTTTAAATAAAAACATATTATTTTTTTTTTCTTGAAAAAGCTGGTTTCTTGATTACTCGTTAGAATTACTATTTTTATCCTGATTTTCAGGCTGGGGATCCAACAACGATGCACTTTTTTCATATTGGACAGCAGATTGGATATCGTTAATCAATACAGCGGAGTTAGCCATTATTCTGAAGAACATTGCCTTTTGCTTTTTTCCTTCTTCAGTTTCTGTGTTGCAGAAGCTTAATTTTGACTGGCAGTACTTAATAGCGAAGCTTGGGGAAGCGTTGAAAGCGAAAATAGCAGCATTCAAAAATTGAGCGTTTACCCACGGATGGCCTGGGAAAATAACGGATGCCAAATTAGCAGCCCGATCAGCAAAGGCGAAAGACAAGGTCAAACTTCCAAGTTGCTGGGCATATCTGCCAAGCAGGTAGTACTTGATTGCGATGTCCGGGCATGGCTGATCATTGACGTTTTCTTGGACAATGAGGGACTTCAAACAGGAAGCAAACGCTGACTTAAAATCGCCTTTTCTTTCAAAGATCAGGCTGAGATAGAAGTAGCACATTGAAATGCCTTCGTCAAACGGCTGCACTGAGTTCTCGCTGCTCGTTTGCAGAGACAAATTGAAGAGTTGGAAGGCCGATTCGTACTCGTTGTTGTTGAACATCGTAACAGCAAGTTCAATCTGGGATTGGAACTGCGGATTCCTTGAAAATGGAAATTTGACCACTGGTGAAATCAAGGCGATATCATCGGCGGTTATCGGTTCCTCAGAATTTCCAAAATCACGCGAATAAAGAGAGATGCCGAACGGACGAAGAATGCTGCGTAATAACATAAACCGTTGGCACTTTTGTGGCGGTTTCGGTTTGACTCCGAATTTATCGTTCGAGACGTTAGAAATTTCATTGAAAAGTTTTTCAAATTCAGAGGAATTATTAACATAGCCGAGAAGAAGATTCAATGACGATAGAAAACGGTTAAGATCGGCCTTTTCCGTTTTCATTATCGTCTTGAATGAACGTGATATCATCTCACTCTCAAGAGCCGTTATGAAGTACTTCACTTCTTCTGTGATAACTTTTTCACTCGATAAATGGTCGTGTATTCTACCTAGGTATCTGACGTTGATTCCTCGAAGGTGCATCTCATTGACAATCGTCTGCCCGTCAACGACAAACTTGCCCATCTTCGCGTACTCGTCAATGAACTTTGGAATGTGGACATCCGTCATGAAGTGCGCCAAATCGAGGATGTTTTTAGGCGTCTCATTTGGACCAAGCGCCGAGTCCAAAGTGAGCGCATTTATGTCAAAGCACTCAGGGCTCTGCGAGTCATCCAATTCGTAATTCAAACCGACGCCATTATTTACATCTTCTGACTTTTTCAGATCATTTGAATCATTTACATTTTCTGACTTTTTCAAATCATTTGAATTATTTACATTTTCTGACTTTTTCAAATCATTTGAATTATTTACATCTTCTGACTTTTTCAAATCATTTGAATTATTTACATCTTCTGACTTTTTCAAATCATTTGAATTATTTACATTTTCTGACTTTTTAAAATCATTTGAATTTTTCTGATCTTTTGAATTTTTGTCTTCGTTTTTCTGCTCTTCCTGGTGTGCAAGGTGCGCTTCGTAGTTCCTGATTGCTTCCTGCCTGATGACGAAGGCGTGATTTTTGACTGGATCTGGGTAGTTCGCGTCTCTTGGCGTGATTCTTCTGAAGTCTACGGCGTAGAAGTAGCCGTCGGTTGCCTCGACTCCATTCAGCTCGCTGCTGCAGTAGATTGGCTGCTCACTTGCCTTGATCTTTGATGCCGCGATTCCGAGCTGCCTTGAAATTTTCTTGAAGGCGTCGTCGAAGAACTCTTGATGCATGTACTGGCTTCTATCGTTGAGATTGAATCCGTAGACTATTTTGGACTGCTGGGTGAGGAGGCCTGGAATGATCGACTGTGCAATCCAACGGTTTGTAAAGTAGTCAATTATGACAGTTCTGACAACTCGTAAATTTGTGTTCAAAAAGTTGGGATTGGCAAGAGTATTTAACGCAAATTGCTGGTATGACTTTATTTCATTGCAGATCTGCTTGTTGGCTGTTACCAATCCTCCTCTGTTTTTCTGGAGTTCGGCAATATATTCGATATTGGCTATGAAAAATTCTTTCCAAACGTAGTTCTGTGAATCTTCGTAGGGAGAAAGGTTGCCTCTTTCAATCATTTTGACACCGTCAACTGCTTGCTGTGCATATTGCATTTCGATCTTATTGGAATAAATACCACAACTACGGTATTCATCAGTTTCATTTCGTATATCATTAAGAAGATCATCAATTGTTAAAGATGAGAAGCAATTCTCATCTTCATTGGTTTGGAAAAGTTTTAATGGAGTATAATTAGTTACTTCACCTGCTTTGTTTAGCTTTTTCATCATAAAAACAGTAGGAATATTAATAGGAGAAAATGATTGACGCTCATATGCCATTAAGTTACACCACTTTTCGGCAATTAGGGGAATTAAGTCGGAATATCTTTGAGATATTGTAAGTAAAAGATGGTGAAGAGTGGGATACGTTTTTCTTTTGTTTTGCTTGCTTAATTTTTGATTTGAATACCAGCCATCTTTTGTACAATAAACAGAAAGCGATTCTTTTTCACATGTAATAATATCTAGTTTTAATAAAACACCTTCAATTCTTTCTTTCATAGTTAAAGGCGTTGATGATAAGTCCATAAATTTAATTGGTCTAGGCAAATCATTTTTAATAAAAGGCTCTGGATAAATACCTTTCAAATCATCTACTCCTGGAAGTGATGAACTATATGCTTGGTTAATCCAATTTGCAACCGA
This sequence comes from Tritrichomonas musculus, assembly GCA_039105265.1. Taxonomy (NCBI): domain Eukaryota; phylum Parabasalia; order Tritrichomonadida; family Tritrichomonadidae; genus Tritrichomonas; species Tritrichomonas musculus. The sequence continues at coordinate 773,426 of JAPFFF010000004.1, forward strand.
TTGATGACAGTCAGTGAATTGACGACGTGAAGATAAAGTAAAGAAAATGCGCGCAAGAGTTTTTGAATGTGAAATTGCTGCAATTTCTGTATATGGAAGGTTTTGTACTGTGATCGTAACTTTTTTATCATTCTTTTTATTTGAATTATCGGTTTCAATATCGGCAGAAAAATCGTGGTTTTGGTCATATATAGATCCATTTTTAGTTATTAAATCATAATTTGTAAGAAATATAAATTCTGGGTGAAGGAAAAATATTAACGTAATGCTATGCGCATTTAGTGACGAAACTTGAAACTTAACTGGTTTGTTTGGTGGACAAACAATGTTAACATTAATAGGTTCTTGCTGCTCTTCCATATTTATTATGGATGCTAAAGATATGAAGTGATTATTAATTGTTTTCTATGATTCAAAATTGAATTTGCGGCCAAATTACTTTTAAAATATTCATTTTTTGAAGGGGTTAATAGAAAATATTATTTTATATTTATTTCAAAAAATAAAAAATAATATATAATAAAAAACAGAAATATATTTTAAATAACAAAAATTTAGTATATATTTATTTTAATTATTTTAATTCATTTATTATTTTATCATTTTCTGATATCAAATGTAATTCTTTGAAATAATGCGAAGAATGAAATTATTGAATTTTTGACCTTCATTTTATCGACACATAATCGTTTTATTACCAATAAAATGATTGAAGAACAAGAGCCTCTTATCATTCGTAGCAAAATTGTTCATGATTCAAAAAAAGAAACTGATATTTATATGACAAAAAATTCTATTATTACTTCGCTTATTTCAACAATCGAAAAACGTATTCATAAATTTGGTTTTGTTGATGTTCATTCGCTTGGAGCAGCAAACTATAAAGCCTTAAAACTCGCCTTGCTTATTGTTAAAGCTCATCCAAACGAACTTGACACAACTGTTAAAACAGACACGGTTGAAACAAACGATTTTGTGGTGCCAACTACACCAGATCAACAACGAGAAGTAAAACACAGAGAACTTAATTCAGTTCATATTCATATTTTTAGGAAAGGATCAAAGTCATAGTTTTTTTTGTTAAATATTTATATATTAATCTGTAAAATAAACATTATATATATATTTATGGTATGCATTATGCAATATATTAAGGTATGTTTTTATTTTTATATTTATATTTTGACTAATTAATTTGTCAATATTAATTGATGTCAAACAATTTTGTTTGGTATATTTTATTCTTATTATATATATATATATATATATATATATTAAAACTCATGATGCATTAGAATTATATGTAATAGAGAACAATTAATTTTATAAAAATATATTTCTTTTTTATTCTTATTTTCATTTATTTATCAATGAATAAATTATTTTTGGATCATGATATTTTAAATATATTATTTACATTTTACATTCTATATTTATAAATGAGGAAATCAGGAAAATATTAAAAATATAAACCATTTAAAAATTCATTGCCTTTTGAATTATTGAATAAAAAAATTAAAGAGGAATGCTTATTTCATCCTCTGGATTAAAGAATGTAATAATAAATTCTGGCAAAGAGAACGATTTTACTTTTATTTATGGAGATCATGAAATTAGAATGAACAAATTTTTTGCTGAATTCATTTCACCAAATGTTTCTCGTCTTCGACACTCAGATCCAACAGCCAACTCAATTAGAATAGACAATATTATAAAAGATCTTTCATATTTTAATTTTCAAAGCTATGATGATTTATTTACAACAGATTCAATATCACTTCTTCATCAAATTTCAAGTGGACATTCCATTGAACTAAATGAAGACCAAAGTATCAAACTACGATTGATTTCCATTCTTCTTGGCAATGACGAATTATTTGCAAAAATTAATGAACTTTTCCCATTAAAAATCAACGATTCAAATATTGACCAATACTTGGTCAATTTACCAAATTTAGAATACCTATCTCAAATATCGACAGAATTTAGTTATTCAGATTTAATTGACTTTATTTCGAGCCATTTTTTTTCAATAGATCAGAGCAAATTAATAAAAATGCCAAAATCAATTTTATTTTCAATTATTTCAAACAAAAAGTTGAGAATAACGAGCGAAGATTCGTTATTAGACTTCATCACAGAAATATTCAAGAATGATGAAAACGATGAACAATTTAATATCAATCAATTCTATGAAGCAATTGAAATAAACGGTTTAAGTGAAAACAAACTTTTTCAATTTTTGAATGAAATTGAATTGTCTGAAATTTCGAGAGAATTGTGGGGAAAAATAATTCAATGCATAAATCGAAATGAGTCATCATCAATAGAAAAATTGAATAAAACACGTTATTCTTATGAAAGTTTTATTTTTGACGGAAATCCTGAAAATTCTTTCAAAGGAATCATTCATTACTTGACGCAGGAAGTTGGAGGAAACGTTTCAGAAAAAGGCACGGTTGATGTAACTTCTTCTTCATCATTCGGTGACGGTTACTCGCCTAAAAATTCAGTCGATCTCGAAGATAAACGTCATTATTTTGAGTCGCAAAATAAACAAAATTCGTGGCTGAAGTACGATTTTAAAGAACTGAAAGTGCACCCAACGCATTACACTATTCGAACAAGACACGACAATGGCAAGGGAGGTTATCATTTGAAAAATTGGGTAATTGAAGGATCTAATTCTGATGATGATAATGATTGGAAAATTTTGGATCAGAGAAGCCAAGTCACTTGCCTTGATGCTGCTAATCTGGTTCATACATTCAATATTCAAAACCATTTGGAATCACATGAATGGTTTCGATATCTGAGGATTAGACAAATTGGTACAAATATCGCTGGAAATAACTTCTTGACGTTATCTGCGCTTGAGTATTTTGGTTTATTAAATTAATCTCATATGAAATGATTTTTATAAACTATTGAAAAAAATCTCAAAAAAATACAAAAAAAAAAAAAAAAAATTTCAATCAAAAAAGTCATATTTCTGAATGCTTGATTGACTTTTTTTTATTCAATTTGGTGAATTTGTATTCATGTTATTTTTTTCATCATTTATAATATATTTTTATTTTATAATTAACATATTTTTTTAGTAATTCTTTAAGTTCCAAATTTACAAACAAAATCAGAAAAAAATCATTACGAGATAGAAATGCCTGTTGTTCATCATAACAAATAATATTTGATACAACAAGTAACTTGTAACAAATCAATGCAATAAACAAAAAAAGCAGTTGAAATATTGATACCTCCAAGGATGTACCTTCAATTGAAAATTCCTCCAAATTTTTACTTGGAGGTATTCATAGTTGATAAAAGAATAATCTTGAATTTATCAATACTTCTATTACCAAATGAACAAATACTAATTGAACCATAAGATCATTATCCCAAGCAAAAACTTTTTTTTTGTTGGTCACAACCACAACAACCTCCATAAATATCAATGGATTACATTTACAATTCATAAAATATACTGTTAATGAAAAAATAACAGTTCTATTTGCTTTCTGTCAAATATAAAGTATTTTTATCATATCTGTTTGAACACAAATCACTTTTCCTATTTTTCAATTCAAAATGAATCAAAGTTTTTAATCTTTCATATAGGAATATAAAGACCTTAAATAACTACACCTTCAATGCAATTTATCATTGATATACAAATTATTTCATTCATAAATATTTTAAAATGTATGTTATAAATGAATTTTACAATCATCATTGAAATTTATAATGAATTAAATTGGTAAAATATCTTTTATCTCATTTATTTAAAAGATATTCTATATACTCATTTTTTTATTTTTCTTTGAATATTTTATAAATTGAAAGAATGTGATTTCAGAATTGGATAGAAAAAGTTATTTCAGTGGATGAAATTTATCAGAATTTTTAAGTTTTACAATTTATATTAACGTACAACGAAATGGAAGAGGTTTTACAACTTTATGAATCAATATCTCTTCCATACAAATATTGCAAAATCCCACTTCCCGATGAGCCAGATTTGGTTCGCAAAACCAAAAGATTTTATTGGGTTAATCAAATTATTCCTAATGTAGCTAAACAAGCTTTTAAGCATGCAGGATTTTCACCAACAAACAAAAAATTACGATGGAATGCTTCATGGGGAAAACAATATGATAGTACACAATTTGATAGTTGTAAATGTTGGCAAAAAGTTAATCATTTTTCTGGTGCCTATTTAATTGGCCGAAAGGATCAACTTCATAAAAGGATGACTGAACTTCGCCAAAGGACAGACGATAAATTTACATCATTTTATCCCAAATCATACTTAATACCTGAAGATTCAACTAAACTTCAAGAATCATGGAAAAAGAAGGTCCTATGGATTGTTAAACCAGTTGCTTCTTCTCGTGGAAGAGGTATTCATGTTGTTTCATCAAAAGAATCAAAAGCTCCTCAAAAATCAGGAACAATTGTACAATATTACATATCGCGTCCGTTTTTAATAACAGGCAGAAAATTTGACATTCGATTATATGCTCTGGTAACATCAGTTTCTCCATTACGCATTTACCTTCATACTAGTGGATTAGCTAGATTTGCGACACACGAATATGATACAACGACTCCAACTGATCGTCACACTCATTTAACCAATTTTTCTGTTAACAAATCAGATGCTAAGTTTATCAAATCGACTTCATCAGATCTTACCGAAGAAAAAGTTGAGAATTCTAAATGGTCTCTTTCTTTTCTATTGAATTATCTCGACCGAATAGGCATTGATTCGCAAAATGTTATGAAAGAGTTAGAACGAGTTACATGCATGACAATTATCGCTGGAATGTGTGAAGTCAGATCATTTCATAATCGTCATGTAATTCATCGTCACACATCGTACGAATTATACGGAATTGATGTCATTTTAGATGAAGGACTTTGTCCTCACATAATGGAGGTGAATATTTCACCTTCACTCAATTCCACAGATTCACCACTTGACTTCCGCCTCAAGTATCCAATGGTCATTGATATCCTCAACATTGCCCGTATCATCGACTGCAACCCAAAACTAGACAATCCCTGCCCTGGAATGGCCCTTATTGACAAAGAATGCAGGCTTTCAATGGCAAAAGGAAGAACAACTGAAGTTGAATCATTATTTAAAATGTCATCTTCATCATCATCTTCATCTTCATCTTCATCTTTGCCAACTTCAAGAAGAGCCAAAACAAAAAGTTCTTGTCTCTATGACAAATCAACTTTTTCTTCAAATTCAAGTTTTCAATCTTTTTCTTCTTTGAATGCATCAAGCAGTCGTCGTTCCAAGCTAGTCAAAGCAAGCAGCAATCAATCATTGACAGCCGTTTCAGACGCAGATGAAAACGACAATGCTAAAAATCCAAGCAATCAATCATTGGAAGAAATTCAAAGAACAAATTCAAGTCAGCAAAATTTAAATTTGAATATTGACACTGATGATGAAGTTGCTTGTGAGAAAAGTGTCAGTTGTTTCAATATGAGAAAGTCTTGGAATCGACCTGCTTTCGCTGATTTTGTGATGATTCGCGATTTCATTGAGGAAAAACAACGAATGGGCGGTTTTCATCGCATTTATCCAAAGAGGAAGACAATGGACCACTATTCTTTGTGCTTTAACAATATGAGATATCATGATATTGTGTTTGGTTCGTGGATAAAAATGACCAATGACGATAGGCTTAAAGTGCTACGAAAGAATTGGAAGGTCTATAAAGACACAATGGACAAAATTCAGGCACAACTATCTTCTAAATAACAAATTTTGCTTAATTTTATTATTAAGAAATTTGTTTTAATAGTAACTTACTCGTAAATAATAAAAGAACAAAGATGTTAAAATATATTAATATATCTTTTCATAAAACTATAATTTGAATTAAAGTGTTATTTAATGAAATGGTTGAAAATAAATAAATATTTTGCTGTTTTAGTTCAACTTCATCAAATTTCTCAAGATCTGTGGTGAATGCAGATGCAGAATTTGGCTTCAGTAGATGGTTTTACGTTTGGTGGAAGTTTTTCAAGTTGGTCAGCAAACATCATGAGCAGCAGTAAAACATTCTGGATAAAGCATGTAAATCAAGCTATAATAATAAGAGTGACAACTTTATCATTTTCGCCAGTTTCTAAATGGTTGGCAAGTTTGACAACAACTGGATGTTTGCAATTCAATTCGAGTGTCTATTTTGGTTGCATGTTATTGTATCAAGAAGAGCTTGTGCATTCAATCTTTAACAATTACATAAGGCACAGCAACATACCTTTTTGAAACAATAACTTTTTCACAATCAGTTCCAATAACATCTTTGATCTTCTTGAAAACTAGTTCATATTTTGTCTTCTATTCTTTGAATTCTTTCTTCTCTTCTTCTGTTTAAAATAAATTTCTCAATTTTCTTTAGTGATTCAAAGAAATTGGTGATCAGAATAATATTAGAGTTGTTGGAAGCAACATTCATGTTGTTAAGTGTATCAAGGACATTAGAAATAAGTTCTTGCAAAAATTTCTTTGTTCGTGTACAAAGCATTGATAAGGCTCATCAATTGGTTAATTTCTGCTTGAAATTCAAAGTTTTAAACTTATGTTCCGTTCACTAATCAAATTAAAAAAAAAAAAAGGTTACATTCTTTTAATTAAATACTCTCATCTTATGATTTACATATTATATAATTTTTCAATAAAGTTATATACTTAATATATGATCAAAAGCATCTAACTTTTTGGCTGAATTAATTGGATTTCAAAAAATTAATTTGATGATTAAAGATACAAATAGATATAAAGGTGAATATATTAAAACATTTATACATATTCAAATTCTGAAAGGCGGTTGGAATTAATTGATGAATTAATTTTACGGGTAGTTCGTTTCTTTTTAGAAGGCGCTATTTTTGGCGAGTACTTATCTATAATTGATTTTCGTATTGAATCATTATTCGTTTTTTGCAGAACTGAGTTGATAGCATTAACACTTGATTCTGTTTCATCTGCAATTTTGGCTGTGTCAGCTGCAATTTTCATTTGCTCACACTGATTTTTGAGAATTGTCATATAATTTTTAATTAGAGAATGCAAATGATCAAATTCCTGTTCATGCCTTTCTGTCATTAATTTATATTGTCTTTGAAAACTTTCACAGCATTCTTTTGCACATTTCATATCATTTGGCTTAATTGAATCACGAACAGAAATGGCAGTTGAGTACATGTCGCATTTTGCCAAAATACGAGCTGATATTTTTGCAGTTTGAGTACGGCTTTCAGCGTCTTCAATGGCTTGATCATAAATATGCCTCCATTTTTTTTCAAGATCACGAGCTTCTTTTCGAAATTTATCTGCGAGTTGTTTTGCTGCTTTTCGAAACTCCGCTTTAGCGTTCCTGGCTTCCATTTCTTGTCTCAAAGTAATTGATTCGCATTCTTGATCATAATAATGAGAATAAGCATCACTGTCTTCATTTACTTTTGCGTATATGGTATTTTGAAAATTTTCGTAGGATTGTCTTTGATATTCTAGAATTTGCTTTGAAATATTATCAGCAACTTCGAAATTGAGGTTATGAATGGCATCATTTTGAGCTTGAAGAAGTTCTGGCGGAACTGTGCAACGATTTCTCATTGATTCAAACTTTAGAAAATGTTACGTTTACAAATTTTTTTTTCATTTACAAGAACAGTAAAACATGTGTTTTATAAAAATCTAATTTATATCTTAAATAATATTTTTAAATAAAACATTTGTAATAAGAATTAATACATACTTATTAGTATACGAGTAAAACTTTTTTCATATTTTTTGATTACTCTCATAAATTTGATTATATATAGGAATTATGGGTAGAACAAAACGAGCCAAACAAAAAAATCAACAGAAACAGCGCAAAGAAAATCAAAGAATCGAGCCTGGATTTATCCCTGAAGATTTCATTAATTATTATAGGAATCAACTTATACCAAACGTATTTTCAGAAGAAGAGTTTAAATCATTCATAGATACATACAGAATTACTCTTCCTCACGTATTTAGACTTCCAGTTGATACACCTGACTTTCCTCAAGTCCGAAGCGAGCTTGAACAACACATAAAAAAACTGAAAGAATTGGGATTCGATGGATCGATAATTGATTACATTGATCCTAGCAATGGAGTAATATGCAAATTAACTGTTAGCCGTCCAGAAATGAAGAAGAACGTTAATCTTCATCCTTTCCGTGATTGGCTGCACATGCATACAGAAGTAGGAGATATCACCCGCCAAGAATTTGTTTCAATGCTCCCGCCTATTTTTCTGAATGTTGAATCTAACCATAGCGTTGTTGATATGTGTGCTGCACCAGGATCAAAAACAATGCAAATACTCGAAATACTCATCAATTCGACAGAAGGTAACGATAACAAAGGCTTTATAATAGCAAACGATATCGAAATTAAAAGATGCCACACACTTATTCATCAGCTGAATAGAATCGACACAACGAAAGTTCTTGTTATCAATCATCCGGCTCAATATATTACAGATGTCGGAGTCGAATTTGATAGGGTCTTATGCGATGTTCCTTGTTCTGGCGATGGAACATTTAGAAAGAATCCAGATGCTACTACAAAATGGAGCGTTAGAAACGGAAGTGGCCTTCATTCAATACAGCGCTCAATTCTTATTAGAGGTCTTCAAATGCTCAAAGTTGGAGGAATTTGTGTTTATTCTACATGCTCAATGAATCCAATCGAAGATGAGGCCGTCATTAATTCAGTTTTACAAGAAATCTCGAGCAAATCAGGCAATGAAAATGATAATTCAAATAGTAATGCTGAAACTGTTATGCCAGTTTCTGTTGTCGATTGCTCGTCTATGTTTCCAGGTTTAAAAAGAAGCAATGGAATGAAAACATGGAAAGTTTATTCAGATGTTACAACTCAATATGAAAAATACGATGATGTTCCTGAAGGCCTCCGAAAAAATATCAGAGAAACAATGTTTCCAACCAATGTTATTGATACAATTACTCACTGTATGCGCTTTTTCCCTCATCAAAATGATACTGGCGGTTTCTTTGTCACAGTACTTCAAAAAAATGCACCATTCGAAGCTCGCATTCAAAATACACAAAACGCTTCTAATAAAAAATGGTCAGAAGCACCCTTCGTTCCACTTTCAGATACAGAAGGAGGACAAGACATCATCGATGATATTATTAAAGATTATGGAATCAATGATGAAGAGTCCAAATTTTCATCCAAATTATTTGCTCATACTGAAAATACAGTCAAAACAATATTTTATCTCTCAGATCCTATTGCTGAAATTGTTAAAAAAATTCCTTGTCAAACACTTCGACCTGTTTCTTGTGGCACAAGAATATTTTCTGTCAAAAAGTTCGATGACGAAGGAGCAGTAAATGCTTTCCCATGCTTTGAAGGAATGGAGATCTTAAGTAAGGTTGCTACCAAAAGGGTAGTGAGTATTCCACCAGCTGATTTAAAGGCTGCTCTAAAAGCTGGAAATGATGGGTTGCAGCTTAGTGAGATGTCTGAAAAAGATTCAGAAGAATTGAAAAAATTAACAGTTGGAGGATTAATTATTAAATGCGAAGGAACAAATAACTTTTATAGCGGAATGAAAGGAAAAAGCAATTTCACTCTTCAAATAAAAAAAGAAAGAATAAAACAAGAAATTCAAAAATTAGAAAATTTGTTTCCAGAGCTAGTAGATGAAAAAGACAAAAATGCAAATGAAAGCAGCAAAGAAAGCGAAAATGAAGAATGATGACACAAATAGTAGTAAAGAAAATGATTAATACTCAAATTTTTATGATTATTATTTTAAAATTGCATTTATCTATCTTGCAATACATTATTTTATTTATATATAAATGAAAGATTATGCCTTTTAAATTGTATGATAAATTCGCCTTTTATAGTCTATCATCATTTTTAGTAATAACATTTAATTAATTTATGGACGACTAGGTAACTAAAATGCACGATTAACAGCACGAAGACTTAGTTTCATTTTGCAAGGTATCCTTTTCCAAATCTAAATCATGAGTTTCTATTGAACTTTTTTGCGTTTTTAATGATGAAATATAATTTGCAGCAATATTTTGGAAAAGTTCATTAATATTTATACCATCAAAAGCACTAGTGTAGAGAAAGTCGATACCTAAACTATCTGCTTTGTTTTTTCCTTCTTCAAATGAAACTGAATTTTTATCATTTTCATCATAAAGGTCACATTTATTTTCAACAAGTATATAATATGGATTTTCGTTATATAGAACAGATTGAGCTTTGTCATACCAATCATCAACAGAATTAAATGTACTTCTATCGTTGGCTGAAAAAACAATTATAACAGCTTTTGAAAACCTGATAAAAATGACAGATAATGATTTATATCTTTCTTGACCAGCAGTATCCCAAACAATCAAATCCAATTTTCTATTATCATACTCTTCTTTAATAATTGTTTGCTCTGAGCAAATTGTCGGAGAGCCCTCTTGATCAATTGAACCTCCCGAGCGGCGTGATACGATTGATGTTTTTCCAACACCAGAATCTCCTATAAATATTACTTTTTCTTGCAAAATTTTCGAACTATTGACACTCATATCAAAAAATGATTTTTTTAAAAAAAAATTCATAAAATTTTTAAAATTTTACATTCAAATTGGTAATTTTTCACTTTTTGGCTGAGTTTTTTTTCTTTTCATTTAGAAATCAATTCATTCCTTTTTTATACCAAAATTTTATTCAAAATCTGGCCTAGATTACCTTCATTTATTTTGATTATTATTTTTTTTTTTTTTTCAGATACATCAGAATATAATAATTTTTTTATATCATTTAAAAATAAGTAAAAAAAGGAAAAATATAAAATATTTTTTGGTAAAAATTAGACACATTATTTAAATAACGCATTATTAAATATAATATTAAATACCATTACAAAATATAATTAAAATAAAATTGTTCACCATAATAACTTTTTGATTTATATTATTGAAATTTAGGCTATATCTTTTAATTTTTTTGAGTGAAATTGTGAGGGCTTTCAAATAAAAATCTTGATCAAATATGCAAGATTCATTTCTTGATAATCTCACAACAATAGAACAATTTGATATTCTCAAAAAATTTGGAGACTACTACTGGTCTTCCAAAGCGCGAGTTAATGAATATTGGTCTATACCTAATTTATCAGAAAAGATTTGCTTAAAGTTAATAGAATTCAAGCAAAAAAAATCTATTTCTTTTAAGCAACAAATGACATATTTTGCAACTACAGATGATTTTTTCTTAATTAAACAACATGTTGATACTTCAATTTTACCATTGATGGACATGAAACGATTTTTAAATAGCCTCATTGCAAAAGTTGATGATATTGGCGAAAAAGGTACTGTCGATTTTGAAAAAATGCATAGAATTTGCTTATATTTTCGTCGTATTTTAACTCAACAGCCAAATTTCAATGATTGCTGCAAACTCCTCGAATCTCTTATTGACAATGATGATTCACCTAAAAAAGCCAAAAAAATTGATGAAATTTCTCTTTTTGATCCTACTATTCTTTCAATCTTTCTTTATTTTGGATACACAGCATTCTGCGAAGGGATGAAACTTGATAAAGGCCCAGATGGGATTCCTGCTTGCACCAAAAAAATGGTTCCGGTCAAGCCTTCAATAATTGGTGGAAAAGCAATTGCTAAGATGGATGATTTGTGATTAAAAAAAAAATGCTCCTCGGATTAGCATAATTTATCCAAATGCTGCAAAAAAAAGAAAAAAAAAAAAAATCAGAGAATGAAATTCATATTAATTATGACTAATGTTATGCATTCATTTTAAATATTATTATAATTTTTTATACATATAGATATAAACAGTTCTATTTACATGTCTTTTTAATCATCTTTCTTGAAGAGAAAAAAATTGAATTGAATTTAATCGTAGAATCGTTTAATAATTCATTATCAAATTTTTTTAAAAATTAATGAATGAAAATTATTCCGAAATAAGTTCCGATCTTAGCTATTCACAAACACTTGAAGAAAACGAAAACAGTGCACAGTTTATTCCAGGATCGCCTGTGTCGTCAAAATCACCTATATCACCAATTTCTGTAAATTCTCAACAAGCTTTAACGACATTAGTTATTGATGCAGTTAATCAACTTCGTGCAGTTACATTACCAAATGACAAAGAACAATTGCAATTTCTTGATTCTTTATACATACAAAACACTAAATCAAATATTAATAATTCCAATATTAGTTCTCCAGTCAATAAAATTTCATCGCTTATTGATTTTTTGATTGAAAAGGTTACTTCTTCTTCACTTGAAGTAACAAAGATGTATAAAGAAATGCAAAACGCAAAAGAAGAATCAAGAATATCAGAAAGCAAAGCTTCTCGCATGCTTCTGCACTTGCAACAAAATATTAAACTTCTCTCACGAATTGCAACTAATAATGGTGATACAACAATTGCTCAAGAAGCAGCTCTGAATGTTCAATCAATTAGTAATCTCGAAGATGCGCATATTCCACCTGATTATATACGTCAGCTCAAGCAAACACTTTCAAATAAAAAAGATCCAACTGCACAAGTTGAAGTACTGGAATTACTTAAGCAAGAAATCTCGATTAATTCTATTTTACGAAAACAAATGCAAACATTATCGCAAACATCAGATAGTTTATTAAAATCGATTGAATTAATAAAAGCGCAAGTTTCAAATGTCTCGAAAAAAAAAGTTGACAAAATGAAGCTGCAAATTAAAAAACAACAAGCATTTAACAAGCAGTTATGTTCATTGTGTGGATGCGAAGAAAACCAAATCATAGAAACCATACAAAAATCAGCCGAACAAGCGAAACGAAACCAAGCATCCATTGAACTTTTAAGCAAAAAACTTCAACAAATGAAAACAGAAACAGAAACAAAGATATCTGGTTTAACAGACGAAAATAGTAAATTAACAAATGAAATTAATATTTTAAAGCATCAATTAAGTCAATACGAAAATATTCAGAAAAGTGCTCAAAAAACTAGAATGAAATTATGTGAATTATTAAATATTCAAACAAATCCAAAACAAACTGAATTTGAAGCCATAACCACAGCTGCTAATCAATCAATACCAATTCTTATAAGCTATTTCAATATTCAAAAAAAAACTGATGTTGATATTTCGAATATTGCTGATTACATACAAGAACTGAAGGACGAAGTATCAAAACTTAAAATAGATCAAGAGAAAAAGCGTGCTCTAATGGAGAAACAAGCTGCAACAATCGCCGAACTTCAAGACAAGTCATGGAAAAACTGGGGAATAGATGAAATATCCAAAAGTGGTTCTCTTGTCAGAGACGATGATGAAAGCAAAGGGTCAAATACCAATAAACTTAATTATAATTATTCAAGCGTTAATTCAATTCATTCAATGGAGGGTAAAGAAAACAACGAAGCGAATTCATTTAGTCAATCTTCTTCTGCATCTTCAACCAAAATAAAGCAAAGACTGAAGCAGAAGGTTCCAGCAAACAGAAGCACAAACTCAAGTAGCCCATCAATATCTAAATCAAATATCAATAGCTCGAAATCAAATTTGGATGAAAATTCGTCGTATAGTAATAACTTAATTGGAATTGATAAAGATTATATTTTTAACGATGATAATGACGATGAGTCTCAATTTGAACAACTTAATGTTCTTAAACATCAATTTAGTTCAATCGAGCAAGAATTAGTAAAAATTCAAAAAGCAGTTGATGTCGATAATTCTGATAATGAAGTCTAATGCGCTATAGAATAATGTAATACTGTTAGAAAATAAACATTGTTTTTTATTTGTAAATGAGAAAAAATATTATTTTGATTATTCTTTTTAAATAATAATTTAAGTATTCAACAAGTATATTCACATAATATTATGAAATAAAAACAAATAAAAACGTAATTTATTTAAAATGAATACAATATTAATAATAATATTTTGAAGAAATCATTAAATAACAATTTTTTTTCCTTCATATGAGAAAAGGTTATTTTATTTAACTTAATCTCATAAGAAAAGATATGAAATGAAAGAATTAAAACAAATAATCTTTATAAAAACAAAACAATTAAAAATTAATGGAAGTCATTTTGGTCAAGCATTCAGTAAAGCAATTCCGAATTTCATCAATTCTGATGCTATTTTTTGTAAATTCATTGAACGAAGGCTGAATCAACAATCTCATTTCAAACTCAAGCTGGTAACGTACAATATCATCAAAAAGTTCTGTTTTTTCCACTTTTTCAGAATCTTCATCAAATCTGAGTTTCACCCAATTTTTGGAGACTTCAAAATCTCTTGCAAGATACGAAAAGGAGCAAATCAAAGCTGTCAAAAGGAGCAAATCATTTGTCAATGAAATTTCAATTTCATTGATTTGGCTGAGGTTTTCAAGCTCTTTGAAAAACTGGGATTGTTCTTCTTTTCCAAGCTTGAAGAAAGGAGAATCAGGAATTGATGACAAAACCGTAAAAACCGTCGTTCCAATGTTCAAAGAGGAGCCAGATTCCAAAAAATATCTTGATTTTGCAAGTGAACTGTTTGAGGAAACGATAGGCTCACAATTAATTGATATCAAATAGAAAAAAATGGCAGCTTTTTGAATCCTTGTGAATTTTTTCAATAGGTTTGTTTGATTTAGAAAATAGTTCAAAAATTGGATACGATCAATTGAAAGCTGCCAATTTGTGAACTGTTTTGATAAATGAAGGCTTCGAATCGAATCAATGCACTTTTGAATTTGTGATGGCCCGAAATTGAAAAATTTGGAGATTTCCAAATCATTCATTAATTTCATCAATGAATTTGAAACCTGCTTCTCATTATATTGAAAAACATCGAATGAATGAGAAATTGGAAATTCATCAAAATTTTCTTCAATTTCAAATTTTTTTTCAATTTTTTTCATTTTCATATTCAAAAAGTGACAATGATTTGGAAGCTGATGCAGAATTGACATCAATGAGATGTAATTTTGATACAAATTGTCATTTAAACTCAACGAAAACAAAGGTACAGTTTCTTCACTTTTTGAATACTTTATTTCTTCATCGATGAAATTCAATTCAATTTGAGGATAAAGAAAGAGAATTGTTTTCTTATCCAATGAAGAAAGAGAGTCAAGCATTCTTTCCTCCAATAAGATCAATTGTTGAACCTTCTTGTTATCTTCAATAACATCAACAAATTTGCCAACAATTTTACTCCATGAAGAGAAAATTTTTCTTTCTCTTTGATTCGAAATTGAATTAAAACTCGATTTTTGTTTTTGATTCAAAAAGTTCAATTTCAATTGAAGTTTTGATTGTCGGCCTGATTGAGATGAAACAATAGAGAAGTTCGACTTTGTCTCAGCTATTTCTTCTTCTTTAGATGTCAAAACCATCATTCCAATCACGTTTGATTTTATTCCGATCAAAGGACAATAAATTTTCTTCAATGAATCAACTTTTTCTTCTTTTAATTGGTTGGCTAGAGTGAATTTAATGATTGGATCTTCTGATTCTGGCGTTAATTGATGCATATAAAAAGTTCCATCGTCATTTTCGCCAATAAGTAGATTTAATCTTTGATTAATTGTGAAGATTTCAGATTTTTCGGTTTTGACAAGTTGATTCATTTTTTTGGTGACTTGTAAAGTGATATCTGATAAAGATTTCAAATTTGAAAGCTCTGAAATAAATTCAATAATATGATTCATGTCTTCTATCGTTCTCTTTGAAAGTTTCATTTCATCTGACAAATTACTGGCATTTAAAACGGAAACAATAATTGGATGTAAATGCAAAGTGAGGATTTCAATGCTTTTTTCATCTTCCATTGAAAAATTGTCTGAGTCCAATTTATTATAAAGAACAATAGACCACTTTACTTCCTCTTTTTCATTGAAAATCGGACAGCAAAGTATTGAATTTATTTTAATGCCAGTTTCTGGTCGATCTGAATCATTTTCAAAAAGAATGGAAAACTCAGGACGTGAAATTGTCATTATTGACTTCTTTGCAATTGAATATCCAACAATTCCATGGCCAATTGGAAAAGTAATCTGCTTCTGAGAAAAAGTAATATCATTATTATTATTATCAGGCGATTCAAATTTCCAGAATGAATGTGAAGATTGCGAAACTTTGAAAAGACAAAAATTGGAACAATTAAATCTTTTTGTGAGGGATGCACTCATCGTATTTAAAAAGTTTCTAATACAAGTCATTGAAGATAATTCAATGAGTATGTCAGAAATACCTTGAAACGTGGAAATCTCGTCATTCATTTGCTTGTGAAGTTGAATAGCATGTCCAATTTCACTGATAATTGATGCTGAAGAGTGTGCAATTAAATCATCAACTGGTGTAAATTTTTCAATCTTATCAAAAAAGGCCAAAACGGCTGAAATTTTAGGAATTGGTATAAATAATCCTTTTTGTTGCTTTACCATTATCGACAAATCATCATCTTTTATATTTGGATCGTTGCGATCAACTAAAATCGGATTATTTTTTTTAATTGCATTTGAAATAAGTCCATCACTTAAAACATGACTGACATTCACCTTTTGCTTCTCAATTGTTAAAAGTGATTTTTCAGCATCATACAAATACAAAAGTGAATGAGTAAAATTAAGTGATTGAGACAAAGATATTTCGACTAATTCGCTCAAACTATGGAATGAATCTGATTTGAGTAGTGAGAATAAGGTATTCAAAATAAAAGGAAGATTATTTATGGAAGACCAAAATTCAGAATAAAATTCTTGTCTTTTCTCTTGATTTAAAGTTTGAATATATTCGCAAATCGGCTGAATAGTTAGTGATGAGTTATTATCAAAAAAAGTTGATTCAATAATTGGAAATTTTTGAAATATCGCATGCAAATAAGATGATTTTTGACGGAATTTATTCTTTGGATTATTGTTATTGGTCATTAATTCTTTTTTAAGGAAATTTAACAAATAATCTGTGCTTATTGGCGTGTATAATAATTTATTAATTTTTTTTGCTGATTTGTCATTTTCATTCTTTTTACTTTTATCAGAAGCATTATTTTCATTTTCATCATCATTGGATTCTGAAAAATTATCAATATCATCGTTTGTGCTTTGCTGATTTTCAACAGGCGAAAGTATCATATTATTTGGTGTAATTCCCAACTTATTGATTAAATCATATTGAAACTCTGTTAAATCTGTTAAAATTTTTTTCTCTTCTTGAAATCTTTTAAGGCGTCTTTCATACACAGACACAAGAGATCGAATTGTTGCTATTCGTTCACCATTAAGAGATGATCTTTCATTAAGTTTGCTAGAATTACCATATATATCAAATTCATCCATTCTAATAACGATTTTTTATTATCAACTTTTTGAATATTTAATTGGCTATTTATAATACTGATGATAAAATTACAAGAGTTTAAACTAAAAAAATCTAATTAAAAAAATTTATTTATATAAAAAACAAACAAATTATGATGAATGATTAGAATCCGTCACTTTCTTCTTCATCATCATCAGGAATTGACTTCATTAACCATTCTCTATGAACAATGTCATAATCAAGACGCTCATTTCGCTCTTCTGATGTTAAAGAGAAGAAATGAGAACCTTTACCAATACCAACCGCCTTTTTGACAAGATCGTCAGGATTAATCAGATCTTTTTCTTTTCCAGATAGATAGTGAAGAGATTCTGTTAGCTTTTTTGCTTTCTCAACTAATTCAGGTGAGCTTTGTAAAATAGCTGGATCAATAAATCTGTCAATTATTGTTAATACTCTCTTTTGCTTTGTTGAATTAGCATTTTTCAATTCAGCTTCGAGGTATCCAATAACATCTAATGCATATTGAGGCTCTTTTTCACAAAAATAGCAAACACTTTCCAAAAGAAGGATTTGTGCATCTTCATCATTGCATAATGTTTCAACAGCCTTTCTTAATTGATCAGTATCTTTTCTATTTGAGCTTGCAAATTCTTTAAATAAATGAAGATATGTGGATTCGATAGAATTATTTTTCTGATTATCGTCATCATGAATCTTCTCTGAAAAACTATTCATCATATTAGGAATAAAATTATTAGCTGCTTGTGTCATCTCTCCTTTAGTTTTTTCCAAGAAATGGTGCTTTAAATTGTCAACTTCGTATTCTTTAATTCTGATCTGGCTCTTGAAGAATTGTCGAATTGCATTACTTTCCTCCTCCGTCAGAGGATAAAAACATAAATTACAATCAGCTGTATGCAAATCAAGATAGAATGTTTTTGGATTTCCATCAGGGAAAGAATTAAGGGCGAGTTTATTAATTGAATTATAAGGAACTTGAAAAACTGGAAGAAATTTCATATCAAGAGCAAAATTAGGCATAAAATCCCATTGAAGCATTGATAATTTAAAGATGAGCATACCAGGTAATGGTGATGCTTGCTTTTCTTTAAAAATGTTTGAATCACTACTAATTGACTCACGATTGACCAATCTTTCTGATATAGAATCGTACTCTACAAATATATCTCGAATAACAGCAATTGTGGAATTGGCTGTAGGTGAACATGAAAATATCTTTGAATCGAAAAATGGTTGACATTTTTTGTTTTTCTCATCGGTTTGTCTAAGGACTTCGATATTTGGAAGTTCTTTTTTTAATAAATACGGTGATAATGTGAAAGGAATGATTGTTTTAGGATTCAATTCCATTAATTTGTGAAGAGGTGTCCCAGATAAATCTAAGAAATAATAAGGGAGTGATTCATTTTGCTGATCTGAAGCCATTTTAATATCATTTGCATTTTTAAGTATTGTTAACATTGATTTTTTGAAATCATTACGTATATTTCCTTTTGGCATTGCTTTTTTAAGTTTATTTACTGTCTCAAATATCGACGATGAGATAAATGGCGAATAATCAAGTTTTGTAATTTGAGAAAAATAATCAGAAAGTTTGATGAATGCATTTTCAAAAAATTTACTATAATTTGAATTAATGGTCAACTCAGATTGTAATGATTTATAATCATCATATATTTGATTTGCAAATTCAATCATGTCACATATGCCTATTGATCGAAATGATTCGTCGTCAATGAATCTTTTCAAAAAATACTGAGTGAGCAAAATGTTATCCTCATCAGGATTCGAAGAATATGCAAGTTCCATCAATTCTTGATATTTCATTGTGGCTAAGACTTGATTTAAAAAATGCTCCATCACTGAATCGAAATGAGATTTTATTTCATCTGTTGGATAGCTTTCTATAATTATGTTGATAACATCATCATCTATTTGAGTAAAATTTTCTTTCATACCAAATTCATCAATATGATATCTATCCATAAAATAATAAATTATTGGTGTTAAATCGGAAATAGATGCCATAAAGATAATATCGACTGGATAATCAAAAACGAAATCAAACCTGTCTTCATTACTTTTATTTTTACTATTTGTGTTAATTGTATTGCGTTTGCTAGCTTCATTCATTGCATCTTCGTACAAAAAATTATTAATTATTGACAAAATCATAAATATAATAACTTTTTCGTTGTCATTGACTCCATATAAAGGTTTTGCTTTAGCATTTTCTGGTAAATTCTTAAGAAGCATATTCATTGCTTCACGTAAATCTATAATTTGCTTTGAAATTGATTTAAAATTTTCGAGTTTTCCTTTATACTTTTTTTTGATGATTGCATCCGATCTTTGATAAAATAGCTCAAAATAATTTAGAGAATAAAAAAAAGCAATGAGCAGCTGATATTCAGCAATCACATCTTTTTGACTCTTTATTATTTGTTTTCGTCTGGAAAAAATGTTAAAATAATAATTATTCATATAGTCTACTATAAAACCTCCCTACCAATGGAAAACCCCCTACCATTTTTTCACCTATTTTTGGCCTTTAATGGTGGCAAAAAGTACGGTGGTGGAAAACCCAAATACCATTTTCTATTCAATTTTTCTATAAAAAAATTGAATAGATTGCATTTTTAAATACTAATATCTAAATATAAAATAAACATTTTTTAAATAATAATAATTATTTTATCAAATGAACATTTTATCTATATGTATATATAATATTATGATTCTAACTCTTTTATATAGAGATTTGGTAGAGGGGTTTCCATTTGGTAGGGGGGTTTTTACTATAGACTATATGTTGGAAAATTATTAAAGCATTGAAAATTGAATTACAGGGCGCGACATTCAAGTTAGGCACTCACTTCACTGGGATTTCCAAGTTATACACTCATTTAACTTTCAAAATAATAAGGAATGCAAAATTAAAAAATTAGATTAGAAACAACTTTTAATATTACATCTGAGAGAACATAAAAAGACAAAACTCAAAAAAGATAAAACGCATATATAAAACTTCAATATACTGGTTAAGGTTGCCATTAATGAAGAGATTAACTTTTTGTTAGCTTTAAAATCTCTGAATAATTTGAGTCCGAATTCTTGCGCTTCTTTGTCATTGCAGAGAAAAGCAAGACTTGAAAGAATGCTTGCTCTGAGTTGTTTGGTATCTGGTGATTCACCTTGCTTTTCATTTTGTCCGATACGATGTAAAATTCCGCTGAGAATCTTATGACCAAATTCTTGAAGTTCTTTCTTTAATGAATGGAAAAAATTTAATAATTGTTCAAAGAAACATGTTATTTGACTTGCTGTTATAAATTCATTTTCCTCGCTATATGCAACAAGTAATTCGAGAACATCGCCATATGGCATTAAACCTGCTCTTGCAATACTTAATGAATCATATAATATGGACCATCTATCGATTGCATCAAGCGACTTGTTTTGTATTGCTGGTAAAAATCTCTTTAAGTTTTCACCACAATACCAAACTCGGCAAAAAGCTTTATATCCTGGATTTAATTTAACCCATTCACTATCATTTATAATATTTTGAATTGACATTGATTTTTTATCGAACATTTGTTTCTCTTCGACAATTTCGCCAGTTCCCTTCTTTTTACGAAGAATAAACAACGGAATTGGCCATGCTTTATCTTCCAATTCAACAATTCCACTAGTTGTGAACCTTGCTTGTTTAATAGTTCCATTATCTCCAAGAGTAATTAGAGGATAGCCATTTTCGCCAGTCCAATACATTACAAGATGTCTGATATTACCAAAATCTGTATTAGTTCCTTTAATTACTTCACTTAAACAGCAAATAAGATCGTTTATATCTGCACAATTGTAGTAGAAGCGTTTGTAGAAAATGCGAAGAGTATCTCGAATACTATTTAATGTAACGAGATGCATTAACATGAAAATAAGTGCACTTGCTTTAGAATAGCTTATTCCATCAAATAATGCTTCAATTTCTTCTTGTGAATTTGCTTCACAACATATTGGATGCGTAATTGGGTTTGAATCAGCTTCAAGAGCTGCTTTTGTTTCCCAAATGTGATAATTTGTCATTATATGCCAATTTGGAAATTCTTCATTGAGAATGATGTAAGGCATGATTGAAGCAAAGCCTTCGTTGAGCCAAATAGAGTTCCACCATTTTGGAGAGGTGCAATCGCCAGCCCATTGATGAACAATTTCATGTGTAATAGTAATTGCGCTGTTATACATTGAACGAAGGGAAGTAACGCCAGTCTTAAAGAGGAAGCAACTTTGACGAAAGATAATAAGACCGAAGTTTTCCATTGCGCATATTGAAATTCTGGAACTGCCATTAATTAAAGGCGCGGAAGTGGAAAATCAACTTGAAGAAAATCTTTAAGCCAGTCGACAGCATAAATACAAACTTGAAGAGGTTCGTCCATTAGTTCAGCTTGGCCTCTTGGTGCAATTACATCAACAGGAAGATGATGACGTTTTGTATAACCTTTTTTCATATCAAAATCGCCAACAACAAGAGAAAGTAAATAACAAGACATTGGTGGAGTTTCGTGGAATGTAAATGTATGCTTGGTCCCATCTTCATTAGTAAGAATTGAAGCCGGTGGCATATTAGAATATGCGGTTAAATGCTTGAGGGTTTTAATACAAATTGTAAAAATTGATTTAACGCATGGTTCATCAAAGCATGACATTAAATAACGTGCCATTGATGATTCAAATTGTGATGAACAGCATTCATCATTAACATAATACCATCCCATTGTAAAATGATCAAGTGAGCCATCAAAAAGAATCTCAACAGGACCTGTTACTTCATTTAAATTAGTTCCATAAATGTAAAGATGACTATTAGACTCATCTCTAGTGTATTTTAAATGATTTCCATTTTGTTTAATTGAATGAATAAGCAAAGATTTATGAGCAAAGAGTTCTGCGTGATCTGAATTGCTTTCTGACTTTGTTTTAAAAGTGATAAGTAAGCGAGCTGAATAACATTTTTTTGGAATATCTGGTTCAAATGATACGTCATAATGCACTGGAGTTATATCCTGAGATAAGCGAAAATGAGTCATTTTGGGAATTCTTTTTTATCGTCCATTGAATTTTTGAATTGCGTAAAACATTTATTTTTTTATTATTGAATCAAATGGAAACACCCAATGATTTTGAAGCCGAAATTAAAAAAGAAATTAATGATGCAATTAAAAAACAGCAATCGCAAATCGAATCCGTAATTAAAAGTAGTAGAGAAAGAAATTCTTATCTCTCACAGCAATTATCAAATTATACCCCTGTTCAACCACGTGAATTCCCTGATTACCCTGAATGTCCTCCTCGAGAATTAATAGAACAATTTTATGAAGCTCGTCGTCAATCACTTTTAGCCCAAAAAAAGAAACAATCGCTCCTGCAAATTCAAAATCATTTAAAAGAACGAATCGCAAATGCGGAAGCTATCTTACAAAAAGAAAAACAAGAAAGCCATTATCGGGCTGTTGTATCTTTATCACCAACAGCTGCTGAACTTCTAAAAATTAAATTACCTCAATCTGTAAGGCCCAGCAAACCTACTATAATTGAGTCTACAATATTTGAGGAGCAGCTTGATGCAATTAAAGCGCTTAAAGAAGGTATCAGTCCACGGCCATATGGTGAAGTCAAATATGATTTTGATAAAGAATTGGAACAAATAAATGAAAAAATTGCTAAAATTAAGTCAAAAAATAATCAATTATTATTAAATATAACAGTCAGTGTTAATAACTTTTTACAGGATTCAGCAGCACTTGATAATGAGCTTGCTCAAAGAGAAAAAGATATGCTCAGTTTTCAAAAATTCGCAAAAACATACTATAATTCAAATAATGAAATAGAAAAATTAAAATATACAAAACTTCTCAATATAATTAAAACCATCCGAAATAACGTTCAAGAAAAAAGATTTGATGAATTGCTCGCTCATTTAAACGCAGAAAAGCAAATGATTGATGAGCAGTTATCTTCTTTTGGTGCTGGCGATTTCGAAACAAATAGCTTGAAATCAGAAATTGAATTTCAAATGCTATATCTTGGTCATCTTACTGCGATTGCTGGAAAAGCTTTATCAAATATTTCAACAGAAAAGGTGCCTCCTGATCCAGTTGAAGAAATGCAAGCTGAAATAATGCACATGCAGCACATTTTATCAAATTCTAACACTATGTAAATCATCGCTAATATTATATTAATGTTTAATAAAATCATGTAGTTAGTGTTTTCTATCTGCTAAAATTGATTATTTTAGTTTTTCTCTTGAAAAATTCTTAAGTGATTACATGTTCACCTGTTTCACTTTTGACACTGAAATTTTCACTTTTTTTTTTTTTTTTTTTTTTTTTGAAGAGTAGATAACACTCAATAATTTTAGAAAAGCACTGATCTGTATTTAATTGAAATTTCTGAAATTAAAAGTTGAGAAAATTTCAGATTTGTATTTAATTGAAATTTTTGATTTCTGAAATTGATATCGAGTATCAATATCAGAAAGTGAATCAATTAACAATCTCGAGAATCGGAAAATACCAAGCTTATTTGAAATGACAAAAAAAAAAATTGATGAATATTAGATTATTTGATTTGATTTATTGATAATTTTAAAGAGCACTAAATATATATGAATATAAATATATAAATCACAGACGAAAACCTAAAACTCAAAGAGAAATTGAAACTTTTTGAAGTCAAAAAAAATATGACTCACCCATGTAAAATCGTTATCTATCGTTATACCCTATTCTAAATATAATTAATGGATAACCCAACTGCTGGAATTCCTTTAATTATATATGAAAGTTTGAAGGAAATTAAAGAAATATGTGATCCAGAAATGTTTCCATCGCTTTTTGAATCTCTAAGCAACTCCATCAATAATCTTCAACAAATGATCGAAAATAAGGATTTTAAGCATTACAGAGTTGAGTCTAAACCATTTTATGATGCTTTTACACTTATTGTAGAAAGCGTACGTTCATTACCGCCAAATCAAACTCTTTCACCGTCTGATATTAAATTATTTGATTCTTTTCAGCGAATTATTTTTAATGCTTTTTATCTGATTTTCAGTCAATCATCGCCTGATAATTATCCTAAGCGCAAATTAACATCTCTTATAATGAAAACAATGAGTATTACGCAATTTGAAATATCTATTAACACAATGGAGGGAAATGATTCAGATTATGCAATTGAAGATTTTGAATTTCTTGTCGCAAAAGTTTGTCATGCTTGCTTCAGTTCAATTTCAGGTTCTTTATATGTTCATGGTCCAGCTGTCCGAAGAGTATTTGAATTAATGTACCGAGCCTTTTCAATCTCCAAGAAACCAGAAATTAGAGAAAAAATCCAGTCACTTATTGATGACGTTATTATTCTTTTATTCAATAGATTTAGCGAGTCTGCTGCTCTTCCTCAAGTTTTAGATGAAAATAGCAACTATTCCATTGGAACATTAACTCCTATTGAATCCTTTTCGCACCAAGTTGCTCATAATTTAATTATCAATTCCAAGATCATCCGAGCTTTATGTGAAAATTTATCATTAACGAAAGATTACTCAATTGATATCAGTCAAGTTGATCTTTATGTTTTAATTTCATTTTTATGCAGAGCTTCTGAAATGATTGATTTTAATTACTATTCAATGGCTTTTGCTGTTCATTTTTTAATATCTGTATTAAGTATCAAATCCGATTTTTTTAATTCATCTCTCTTTGAAATACTTTTAAAAAAGCACATCTCTCAATCACTAACATATTCCTTTTTGAGTCGTCAAGATTATTTTATACGTCCTGGAAGTGACCTTATTTCGACTATTTACAAATCTTTTTCGAGTGGTTTTACATCATCTTTTCATACTATCTTAATGGATGGTTTATATACAGCATTATCATCACCCAGTACAAGAGCAAAGAGCAAAGGGCTAAAAATGTTTTCAAATATTTTACAAGAAAAGCACTTCTTCCCTGATATATTTGTGAATCTAGATTGTAGCAAATATTATTCAAATGTATTTCAAAAATTAACAGAAGTCATCTCTGAGAATACTTATCCTAAACAAAAATATAGGCATGATTGTACAGAAATCATTAAAAACATTCTTGAAATGATGAGAGATTTTCTTAATGATATGCCATCACTTATAGTTAAGAACAGTGAAAAACAAACAGTTCAATTAGATATATCAAATAGCAATTCGAATATTAATTTATATGAATTATTTTTATTTAACAGTTATAATTTACTAATGAAAGGAGTTTCAATTTTTAAAAACTCCTTTGAAAAAGGAGTTAAATATTTTATTGATAACAAAATAATTGAAGAAAACACACCTGAATGTGTCAGTAATTTTCTCTTTAATTGTCGAAAACTGGACCGATATCAAATTGCATTATTTTTAACAGAGAGTACAAATTTTGAATATCTCAACTTTTTCATGAAAAATTACTCATTTCAATCTATTCATTATTTTGATGAAGCTCTTAGAATCTTTCTGGCTCATTTAACGCTTCCAAAGGATGAATCACGAACTGATATTTTGTTAACCGCCTTTGGCAACCTTTACATTCACACAAAAGGGAGACAAATATTCTCCAGTGCAGATGCTGTTGCTTCCTTCACCCGCATGATTCTTCCTTTCCAAAGTTACAAGCAAAGAATCAATACTTTACAACAAAACGGACTTTCAACAATTATTGTTGTCGATAACAAATATTCTTCGCGGCCTTCTAATTCTAATTCTGGTTCCAATTCATCTGCACAGGAAGTTCCTCCTCTTGAAAAGTTCGTCGAGATGATGAAAGGAGTCAACGATGGCTCAGATCTTCCTCTTGAATTTCTGAAAATTATTCACTTTAACATCTCAGTAGCGCCAATCATTCTTGCTCCTCTCCACCAGTCCAAAAAGGCCACCGAAGCCCCAGCGAACGCCAACACTAACATTGACAACAACGACAACTCAAGCACGCTCAATATAAACAGCAGCACTGTTGCAAGCAACATGAATTTGAATGACGATTCAGGAACTTACATAAAGAAAAGCGAAGAAAGCGCGTCATCGTTACAGATGAACGTTGCAAACAACAACGACAACGACAATGACAACAAGCAAGTGAATAATACAGCAATGTCAAGCTATGAGCTGCCAACTTCATCGTTCTTGTACTCGCTTGCTTTTATTGATCCTGAAATCTTAATAAAAAGTGACAAAAACATCGAGTGGTATCTTTGCAAGTGCAACCAAGTTGGCATCTTATCAAAGATACTTCAAAAGAACGACGAGCCTTTCTATCATTGCAAGACTTCGTATGTCATTCGGCCGATGTTTGAGAGCGTCTGGGGAAGCATTCACGGCTCGATCGTCGCAAACATTGAAGCTTCAATCGACGATGAAGAAGTGAATGAACACATTAATAATTTGCAGCTTTGTATTCGTGTCGCTGCGAAAAGTAGAGCCGAGGAAGCATTGGTCATTCTTATGTCTTCTTTGGCAACTTTTGCAGGACTTTTGAATCCAATCTATCGTTCTCACGGCATTCAAAATCCATCTCAAAATTTGAATTGGAAATTGACTCAGAAAAATGTTACATGCTTCAAAAGACTATTGAATATAGCGACCGAAGAGGCCGATTATTTGGCACCTGTTTGGCACATCTTCGTTGAGCAGTTAAGTCTAGTCGACCTTTACAAACCTAGAGAGTTTTTCACTAATGATCATGAAATAACGGATTATATTGAGAACTTTTTCAATTCGTCTTCGAAATTCCAATTAAACAGCGTAATTGCGTTGATTAATGCTATGATTAAGGTTTGTAATAAGGAGCTGAATGAGAAACCAGTACGTAGGCTATACATGTTGGAGAAATTGGTAATGGTCGCTCAATATAATATGAAGAGGAATAATGAAGAATATTCTCAGATTTGGGAAATAATTGGAAATAGTTATTTGGCTTATATTATAGCTGTTGCTGATTCGAAAAATGATCTACAATTATCAAAAAAGGTTATCGACTATATTAAATATTTAACTTCGTTCTTCTTATTGATAGAAGAACAGCCTAATGAAAATTACCAGTATTCGTTCCTGATGACCTTCTTAAACGTTTTCCAGGATCAATGTAATGAAAGATCGAGAGTATATTTATTAGAAACAATATTCTTAATAATTAAAGAAAAGTCTATTTCAATAAGAAGTGGCTGGTCAATGATATTTCAAATCTTGACTTTGGCTACTGCTGAACAATTTACACAAGACTTTGCTTTTAAAATTTTGGCTGATCTTGTGAACAACCAAATAGTCATTGAAAATCCTAATTACGTTATTCATTTGATTTCATTTATAGCAACTTATTCTAGGAATGCTAACTCACCTACATCAATTCCTTTCTTTGATAAAGTTTGTGAGAAACTTTCATTAAAAGCTGATGCTGAGAATTGCAAATCAATCAAAAATTCTTGGATAGAACTTTTTCAGAGCATTTCAAGAAGTTCAAGAACAAACAGAATCGAAATAAAAAGGGCAGCGCAAAATTCTTATTTGGCATGTTTAATTATTTTAGCTGACAAATATAATGCAATTACTACTAATAATTCATTTGATAGCGAAGTTTTCCAGCCAATGATGAATTCATTATGGGAATTTGCAATTACTAATACTTTTGAAGATATGCGCTTTTCTGAACTTGATAAATTTTTAATTAAATACGATGAGCAATTTATTCAGAAGTATATTACATTACTCGGTGATAATGTGAAACATATCATTAATATTCTGATACTTTCTCTCTTTAAAGACGGAAGTGAAAGCGGAAGAATAAATAAGAGCTCAAACACAAATGTTAACGCTGATGTTGCAATACAAATTTTATTAAATCTCGTTTCTCAAAATATTGATCAATCAACTAGAGATTTTGTCATTTCTCTTCTCATCCAAACAATTAAAAAAGTGCCAACATTATCTTTAGATCATGCCAGGAGTTATGTTTACTTATTAAACCAGTTTTCGAAATTATTTAAAGATTCACAGAAAGAATTCATAGCAATTTTCACTGACATTGGAAACACGATGATTAATTCAACAAATTCGGATGCCGCAAAAAGAAATATCGTTTGCGCATTGGCCAGGGAGTCTCTACTAGAAGAGATGGAGCAATGCGATGCTGACTTGTTAGATGAAAACCATAAGGCAAAAATTATAAATGAAACTTTTGTGATTTATTTGAACTCTGGATTCACACAAAGTGTCGAAAGCTTGGCTGGTAATGAGTGGATGAGAGTTATTTGTATGTATTTGAAAAAAGTGAACACGATTGAAGATAATAGCCGCTTTTCCGCTTACTTTGATGTAATGGCGGAAAGCATCTTATTAATGATCGAGTCTTCCTCAAAAGAGATTAGATCACAGCTTGGAGCAGCTGTCGAAAGAAAACTTATGTTGTAAATATTTTTTTTATGTTACAATTTTTTTTGTTTTTGTTTTAAATTGTATTATTGACACTTTTCTTTAATGCTTTTATCAAATTTGGACAAAGTTGCATAATAATTGAACAAATGATATTTGTCTTCAATTTCATTCACCATTTAATAATGGTGAAAAAAATGATTATTTCTCATCTTATGATTTCAAGGATACTTGACCATCATAAAAATTGTGTAATATTGTATATAATATCAAAAAATATATAATTAATATAGCGATAAATAATTTGAACAAAGTTTATGATGGATAAAAAGTGTATAGATGATCTAAATATAATTCATGCATAGTAATAAATGATATATTTCATATTGATTGTTTAAATACCCGAAATTTTCTATGACCATAAATAAAAGCTTTTTAAGTTTGTACATCCAATTAAATTCTGAAAATATTTGTGAGTCATTCAAATTAATTTTATTTAATTTCAAAATTTTGAAACTTTTTTAAATAACTTGACCAGATATATTCTTAAATAAAAATAATAAACTAATTGATCAAAATTTCCTTCCTCTTTTTTCCTTTTTTAGATGGAAGACGAGAATTTT
This sequence comes from Tritrichomonas musculus, assembly GCA_039105265.1. Classification (NCBI taxonomy): domain Eukaryota; phylum Parabasalia; order Tritrichomonadida; family Tritrichomonadidae; genus Tritrichomonas; species Tritrichomonas musculus. The sequence goes on from JAPFFF010000004.1 coordinate 802,923, forward strand.
GAAGATCCATCTTCTCCAACATCGCCAAAAGAGAGTATATCGCCAGAAGTTTTACGGCACAACCTTAAAAACGCAGTTAAAAGAAATGAAAAATTAAAACAAAGATGTGATGCACTTTCGCATAATTTTTCAGTACTTGAAGAAGATTATAACAAGAAAAAAGAAATTATTTCACAGCTTTTAAAAGAAAAAGAAGCGCTTACAGAAAAGAATTCCGAATTAGTTGGAAGAATCGAAAATAAAGATTTGCAAATAGAGCAGCTTACGAATCTTTTTAATGAAAAAGATGAAGAATGTAAAAAGCTAAACGATTTGAATGATGAGCTTGTTTCTACCTTTAATCAAGAGCGCATGAATTTCAACAAAGAGATTGAAATCCTTAAGAAAAACAACACAAGTATTAAATCCGACGAAAATTCGCAAGATTTACTCCTAGCTATTCAAAAATTAAAAGAAGAGCTAGAACAGGCGCATAAAACAAACGAAATGATGTCAAGTGACCAAACCGCTTTTCTTGATGAAATTGACAAATTGAGAGAAGAAAACGATAGACTTATCAAAAAGTTAAATGGACAAGACTCACAGCCAGCCAACACCAGCGAGACGACGGCTCCAAGCAGCCCGTCCAAAAACGTCAACAACAGCGGCATCGACGACATAGACAACTTGCTGTCGATTTTCGATGAGAATGACAGTAACAACAACAGCAATCAGCAAGCAAATGGCGCGAGTGACTTGTTGGACTTGAACAGCAATGACACCACAAGTAACAACAACAACGGCTCACTTGAAAACAATGCAAACAATGACTTATTTGGCAATAATAAAGAAGCAAATGATAACAATTTGTTCGGTAATGCACATGAAGACTTGTTTGCTAACAATTCCAACGCAAACAATAATAATAATAATGATGATGACTTATTTGCTAACAATTCCAACGCAAACAATAATAATAATAATGATGATGACTTATTTGCTAACAATTCCAATGCAAACAACAACAATAATGATGATGACTTGTTTGGTGGCAGTGGCGAATTGTTTGCAAATACAGTTGATGATGGCAAAGCCAATAATGATGCAAACATAATTGGCAACGATCTCCTCGGTGCTGCATCGCCAGGCAGTCACGAGTACGACAAGCTGCTTGCAGAGCTAAACGAAATGAAGAAGAGCTTTGAAAGCGAGATGATAAGCAAGGAGGAGAGCTACAGAAATGGCGTAGAAAGCCTCCAAAAAGAGAAGAGCCAGTTTGCCGAAGAGAAGAACCTTGCGATGACCGAGATAAGCAGCGCCCGAAACGAGCTCGCTGAACTTCAATCCAAGCTTGAATCCGAAAAAGAGAACCTCGGCAAGCTCAAGCAGCAAATCGACACTGAAAAAGCCAAACTTGACGAAAAAGCAGAAAAGCTTGAGAAAGACAGGCAAGCGTACAAAGAGAAGAAGAAGAAGCAAGTTGCGAAGACGAAAGAAATCAATGAAACAATTGCACAATTCAAGGCTGAAAGGCAAGAGTTCATTGACAGCAATAACAAGCATAATGAAATGCTCAAAGCTAAGGAAGAACAATTGCAGCAAAAAGAGGCAGAAATAAACAATGAGAAGGCAGAAATTGACATGATTAAAAACAGCTTGCAAACTCAACTTGACCAACTTGAAAACGACAAAAATAATCAAAACTTTCAACTGCAACAAATAATTGAAACAGAAACTTCAGAACTAAACAAAATGAAGAAAGAACTCGAAGAGAAAAGAATTCAACTCGATAACGAAAGAAAACAATTTGAAGAAGAAAAGAAAAGTATTGAAAAAGTGGAAAGTGGCCAAATAAGTCCTGAAAAAGTCGAAGTCAATAATTTTGTTGAAAAGGAAGAAAGTTTACAGCCTGTTGAAAACAATGAAAATTCTTTGATTATTGAAAAAGTTCAAATGATTGAAAATTTGCAAAAGCAAAATAACGAACTTTTAGTCAATATTAACCAGTTGAATCAAAAAGTTGAACAGTTGACTTCATCACTGACTGAAAGTGAAAATAAAAGTCAGAAACTTGAAGAAACAGCTTCTTTGGTCTCTCAATATCAAGAAGAGATTGAGATGCTTAAGTCAAGCATTCAAAGCAACCAAACCGAAACAAATCTGCAGCAAATTGAAATAAAAGAGAAAGAAATTGAAATTGCACGAAAAGAGAAAAACTTTGAGCAAAAGAAAGCTCAATTTGAGCAAGAATTAAAGCAGAAAGAAGAAAGCCTCAGTGAGAAAGAAAAAACATTAAATGAAAGCTTTTATAAGAAAGAAGCAGAATTCACAAAACAAGTTGAGAATTTCGGTTTGGTTCAGAAACAAAAAGTTGAATCACTGGCAGCATCACAAAAAGAAGCAGCTCAAAAAATGAAAGAGATTCAAGACAAAGAGAATGAAATCCAAAAGAAAGAGAAAGAAATGATGAAGAACATGAAAGAGAAAGAAAACGAATTCATAAGTAAAGAAAACGAATTGAAGAAGAAAATTGAAGATTTCAATTCTGAAGTTCAATCCAAGAATGATTTTTATGCCAAAAAAGAAGAAGAAGTTCAGAAACTGAAGGATGATTATGAGAGCAAATTCAATTCAATTCAACAAGCAGAAAATGATTTGAATTCGCATAGAATTGAACTTGAAAACAAAGAAAAAGAATTGAATGAAAAAATCTTGTCAACAAATTCTGAATATTTGGCTAAAAAAGAGGAGATCGACCAAATAGACTCTCAAATTAAATCAAGGCTTTCTGATGTGGAAATGAAAGAAAAAGAGTCTGAAAAAATTTATGAAGACATAAATAATCAAAAAGAAAGTTTGAACCAGGCCAAAAATGAAGTTGAAAGTGAACGATCACGAATCAAGGCGAAAGAAAGTCAACTTGACGCCGATAGGAAAAGTTTAGAACAGAAAGAAAGTCAGCTCGAAAATGACAAAGAAAACCTTCAGCAAAGAGTGATGAAGCTTGATGCAATGAACATCGAAATGCACAAGAAATCAGAAGAAATGAAGAAAAAAGAAGAAAACTTGCAAAAAATGATCGAGTCTAACGAAGAGAAAGAAAAGAAGCTCGATGAAGAAATACAAGAAAAAGAAGCTGATTTGGCAAATAAAAAAGTTCAGCAAGAAAATGAATTTCAATCAAAATTGAATGAAATCAAACAAAAAGAAAATGATTTGTTAGAAATGGAGAAAAAAATTGACCTTAAAAAAGATGAATTAAATGATCTTCAGAAAAAGTTCGCTGATATGCCAGCCAAGATTGAAGAGCTGAATCAAAGGGAAGTTGAAATTATTAAAAAGGAAGTTCGCTTGGGTTCAATGGAATCCGAATTGAATAGAAAAGCTCAGCAAAGAGAGTCAGAAATTCAACTTCGAATGTCAGCTTTCCAGGCCGAACAGCGCCAGATTGAAACAGAGCTAAACAGAAAGAAGAGAGAAATAGAGGCAAAACTTAAAGAATTGGAACAGACTGAAAAAGAACCAGAAGAATCAAAGTCATTGAAACAGACTCAAGAATTGATTGACTACAAAATGAAAGAATTAGAAATCAAGCAAAAAGAGAAAGAATTGACTGAAAGAGAGAAAAAAGCACAGAAGCTTAAAGAAGAAATCGATAAGAAAGAAAAAGATGTCAATGAAAAACTGAAATTAATTGAAACCGAAAAAAGTGACAAAATTGATGAATTGACAAAACAAATAAAAGATCAGCAAAAAACAATTAAAGATTACGAATCAAAACTTCAACAACAAAAACAAAATGAAGGTCAAATTAATGACCAAAAGGATCAAAATTCTAATTTCGGTTTTGATGTCACTTTTCCTACTTTTGATAATGATTCTGTTGTTGATAGAAAAGTTGATTTTCAAGAGAGCCAAGATGACGAGAATGTTCAAGAATTGAAAGAGAAAATTGAAGATTTGACAAAAACTATTGATGAGCAAAAAAGTGTCATTTGTTCTCAAAAAGAGAAAATTGAACAAATAACCGCCGACTTAGAATTTCAACGCCTTCAAAACGGAAGTCAAACAGAGACTGTTGAAAGCAACAATAATGATGACACTTTTGAGTTCTACACTGATGAAGATCTTAATAAAAACAACAATAGTGCTGCTGTTGAAGAATTGAATGAAAAATTGAATGATCTTACTGAAAAATTGAATGATGCTTTAGAAACTAATGTTTTACTTAAACAAAAAATTGAATTATTGGAAAAACAAATTAAAAATAATGAAAATGAAAAGAAAAAAATTAAAGATTCTAGATCAAACGTAGATCCTGGCTCTTCTTCTTCAATAAAAACTATCAAAAAGTCTAAAAGACAATTATCTGTACAATCAAAAGCTAAATCTCAATTGAAGCCTGATCAAGAGATTCCTTTTGATTCAGTTACAGTTTCTTATCTCAGAAAATCATTGTTGCAGTTCTTCTTGCAGGATGAATCTGAACAAAGAATGATGATTCCAATCATTTTATCTTTGGTCGGATGTGATGAAGAACAGAAACAAACAGCTGTTAGAAAATGGATTGAAAGTCGTCACCTTATTAACAAAACCAAATTTTGGCCTTTCAAATAATTTTCATTAGAAATGTTATTTATTTTTATTTTTTTTTTTTTAAAAAGTGTTTTCAACAAAATGCTTATTAATAACTATTTTATATATATATATTTTAATTGATCTAAATGATAAAAATGCTTTTAGAAGATTATCTTTTAAATTAATTATTATAAACTCGTTGAGAAATGAATCTTAATGAGTAGAATTATTATTTATCATGCGGATATTGTTGATATATCTGTCTATATAATATTTCTACTTAAGAAGAATTGAATATAATTGAACAAAAATATATTCAATTATATTCAAGATTTTGCTAAACTCTTTTAATAATATTATTGATTTGTTGCTCTTCTTTTATCTGCAGAGTTGAATAGATAATTGAAAAGATTTAATAAAAAACTTTTTGATAAAAGAATTTTTAAATGGCCGAAGAAGGTTTCTCTTTTGATCCCTCCAAAAAAACTTTATCAGAACCAATCAGAGCTGTCAAAACATCAAGTAAAAACTTTGATCTTTCACTCGATGATATTATTTCACAACAAAGACAAGAGCGAATTGAAGAAAGGAAAAATCAAAATCAAGAAAGAGGTGATAACCGTTTAATTGGAAGACGTCGCTCGTATCAAGGAAGACCAATTGCATCAAGAGTTAGTCAAAATTCCAGATCAAGCCGTAATACTCGATCTCCCCAACAGGGAAGAAGAGGTAGCGTTGATAATGAAAGAAGACGCTCACGTGGTGATAATGAGGAACAAGATAAAGCCAGAAAGGTCAGTCAAAAAGCAAAACCCCGCCAAATTGAAGTTGACGAGGAATCACTTAGAAAGTTTCTCAGAGGAGAAGGAATTAAAATGGACAAGAACTTTACATACAAAATTATGTCTTATCCAAAAGAATAAATAAATATTTAGGCTCTCAATTCAATTTCATTCAATATATTATTAGTAAATTATAAATTTATTGTTTTCCGCATTAATGCCAAATACAATAAATGGTGAAAATCGATTCAACAAAAATTCCGAATTCAAATCAGAAATTTCAATGATGAACCCGGTTTTCATTTTCTTTTTTTCTTTCAAATTTTCATTCGACAAGATACAAATGTATAATTATTTCAAAGTTAAGAATATGGATGATCAAACAAACCAAATTTTTAATATTTCGTTTGTGTTCATCGAACTTTAGATACGAAAATGGAAAGATTGTAATTTTTCGTTATATCCGTTTATATGGATATTTCATTTTTTGAGTTTTTACAAATATCAGTATTGAAATTATTTTAGTAATTTTATATCTTTGAGCTAATTTTTTTAACAAACGATTTTATATTTCTCCAAGTTAAAAAAAGTCGATTTATGTAGATAAATTTAAAGATAAAAGCTGATGAAAAAAAATGAAGACTGGTATTATATAGATTATTTTTTCTTTTTTCGTTAATAACATAACTTTAAGGTATATATTCAATCAAATAATAGTACTTATATTATAAAGATAAAAAAATTCATGGCATTATTATAAAAAGGATTTAATAAGTAATCTAGTTGTCGGAAGCTAGGTTTCTGCTATTTAAAAACTTGCTTTCGTTGTTATTAATAAAAAAGGAACTTATTATTTAAATTTGAGAGTAAACTTTTTGAGTTTGTATGGTTTTCAAATTTTCTAAGGATATTCAATATTTTTCAGAATATTATTTTTTGTTCACAATTTTTATTCCCTAATTACAATTCTATCTTCCAGATTACATTAAAAATGGCTCTTTATTTAGGAATCGACATTGGCACAACATCAATAGCAAGTGTTATAATTGACAAATCTGATTTATCGACTAAATCAGTTTATAGCACAATTCCTAACTCTTACATTCGAAATGAAGAAGGATTCGCTGAACAAGATGTTAATACTATACTTTTAACTATTGATCACTTAATGAGTCAACATCCAGCAAATCTTCTCCATCAAGTCAAAGGAATTGGTGTTGCTGGGCAAATGCATGGTATATTACTTTGGAATAAAACAACTAAAGTTCACTCAAATTTAATTACATGGCAAGATATGCGCGCATCGACACAAGGAATATTAACCGAACTTCAAAAAAAGCCAAATTGTTCTGGTCTTCGTGATGGTTTTGGTTTTACTTCACTTGCGACATTATATTATAATCAAAAAAATAATATTAAGCATAACGAAGATGAAATTTTTGATATTCAAAAAAATAATTATAATTGTTGTGGTACAATTATGGATTACCTAGTATGGATGTTAACAGGATGTCCAGAAGAGTGCTTTATTGACTACACAAATGCAGCTTCTTGGGGATTGTTTGATATTTCAAAAAATGAGTGGGATAGAGAAGCAATCAAAAGTCTCGGAATCGATTATAATATACTTCCAAAAGTACGCAAGCCTGGTTCTGTTGCGGGTGAATTATGTTCTGAATATCGAGAGAAGTATCACATCGACTCAACACAATCTTCAATTTTCGTAAAATGTGCAATTGGCGATAACCAAGCTTCAGTTGTTGCAACTGGGAAGAAATACAATGAAGAAATCTACGTCACTTTTGGCACAGGAACTCAACTCTCAATTGTGATTGATAAAGAACAGTCAACAAAGCTGGAAGAATCGATAAAATACGAATTAAGACCTTTTCCATTTGACAAACTTCTCATTGTTACAGCACCTTTATCTGGTGGGCATACATGGGTATTATTAAAAAATATGACCAAAGATCTTCTCAAAAAATTTGATACATTTTCTGATTTCTCAGACTCTCAAGTTTTTGAAAAGTTAGACGAATTAGCACTTGCAGAAATAAACTCAGTTGATTTGCCTCAAGTTTTGCCACATTTTTCAGGTGAAAGGTGGGATCCGTATTGTCGTGGTTCTATCAATAACTTAACACCGTATAATTTCACTATTGAAAAGATTGCTGCTGCAACATTAATTGGAATGGCATTGAATCTTAAAGATAATATACCAATCCAATGTTTTGAGAATCATAACGTTATTGTTGGGAATGGTACTTTTATAAGGAAATCAGAAGCTCTTCGAAAAGTAATTGAAAAAGTGTTTGGATTGCCATTGGTAATGACTAACATTGCTGAAGAAGCTGCAACAGGAGCTGCTGTTTTAGCTTCTATGTAGTTTTTTTTATATAAAAAATTCTATCTGAAATATTTGAATGTTTTTATATTTGTCATAAAATAAAAATTCTCTCAAATTTTTTTACGTATTTATTGAAATGAAATGAGTAAAGTAGCACTACTTGATCCTAATTTTAAAGTAATTGTTGATTATATATCGAATACAGATTCAGGTATATCAACTTTGTCCCTTAGCCAAAGTCTTCAAGATTTTCGCAAGCAAATTAATTTAAATTGGTTTAGTAAATTTTTAAATTATGATCATATATCTTATTTAACTGAGATTTGGGATACTTTATTTCAATTATTAGCAGAGAATGTAAGTGAAGATCCTGGATTACGAATTTCGATATTTAAAACTCTAGGTGCCTTAATATTTGCTTTAAGTCCATTTATCCCATTTACCACTGTTGCTTCATTTTTGCAATCCATACAAAATAAGCCATCCAATCTACATTTATCAATGGCAATTATTGCATGTTTTTGTCATATATCCCGATATGTTTCTCCGCTTGATTCTGACTCCTTCATCTCCGAATCACCAATAGTCCAATGTTTTTCCGATCTTAAACAATCGACAGATTCCGACAACCAGCCGCAGAATCAAACTTTTTATGTCAAATATCTCCCTCAAATAATTTTGAATGTGAAACCGTTAAATACAGAATTTCAGAGATTTCTATTGAATGCCTTATTGAATACATTTGGTGAGAATCCGACTCTTCCTTTTATTTTTGCCATTTTGAACCTGCTTAAAAAAGCGATTGATCCAAACATTCTTATCAAAGACATGATGCAATATGTCAACCAGAAGAAGCAGCAGCGTCAGTTGACGTTACTTATGATTTCACCTTATTTGATAGCGAATGAAAATGAAGGCAAAAAAAATTCAATAAAAATAACTAGTGAAATGAAGGATGATTTGTTTGAGTTGGCAATTTCAATAATTAAAAAAAATGCGCCAAGCATTCCTTCTTTTTCAGAATTCGAAGAAGCTTGTCGAACTTTTTCTACACTTTTGGAAAAAGAATCACCTTCGAAATCGGCCGAAAAAGCATTGAAAATTAAAGAAGTTTTGAATTTGATTGACTGTCCTTCTTATTTGAAAATTTACACGTTTCCTTTCATCGATTCAATCGATGAACTCACGCCAAAAGAAGACGATAAGTTGAGTATCGTCACGGCCAAGTTATCGGCCCTCTCAAATTTTCTGAAGAGATCGCCAACGATAGAAAATATTGAATGCATATTCAATATTTTCGTATCGTTCATACACACTGAATCTAAAGAAATCCTCACAAATTTGATAAATGCCGTTTCAAGGTCCTTCTCGATTTTAACGGTTGAAACTTTTTCTGAGAAAGAAAATTCTGAAAAAGTGAAAGGAATTCTGAAAAATTTGAAGATTTTATTGGAATGTTTTTTGAATATAAAAACTTCAAATTTCGTTCAAAATATGGCAATTGTTAACTTGATTCAAAATGTGAACGTTGATGTAGGCAACATGATAATTCATAATTACAAAAAAATTTCTTTTCATATTGTTTTTAATTTTTGTTTTTCAATGCATATTAATTTGAGTGAAACCGCCATTAACGTATTGAAGTCAATCATTCAATATAAAACGGTTTCTGAGTTTGTCTCTCTTCTTTTTAATGAAATCGACTTCTTCGATTCTTTTTCGTTATTTAAAATTTCGCAAATTTCAAACATTTTAATTGACACAATCGGTTACCAAACGGTTACTGAATTGAATTGTCTCATTGATCCAATTTTTGAGTCATTAACGCTGATTCATCACACAAGTAATGATCTTTCAAAGATCATCAGAAGTGAAGCAGAAGCTTTCCACTTTTTCAATAAAATGAAGAAAATTTTGAATTCATTTAATCAAGAAAAAGAAGGCAGTGAAGTGTTCCACTTTTTGAATGAGGAGCAAGAGAATGAATTAAAAATTATTTGTTTTGACCTTATAGGTCGAATTTTTGAATCATATACTGGAATTAACCCACAACTTCCGACCATTTCACAACCGATTCAACCGGTCACATCACTTATTGAAACCGACATTTTAATGAAGTCCCTTGATGAAGAAACTTACTTCAGGAAGTGTCTGAAAGAATGCATAATCTTCCTCGGCTGCATGCAGAATCCAAACCAGAAAGAATTCTCAAATGAAAAGTTCACTGAATTGTTGATTCGACTTGTGAAAATTCTTCCTGAAGAATCTTTGAAACTTTTGAAAAATTCGAAGTCTTCTTATTTCATCAATTCCAATTCATACCTGGTTTTGCTGCTCGATATTATGAAGTCAACGAATTCTGTTTCTGTTGCTTCTCAGTGCGCGCTGGCTTCGTCGAGCATCAGTTTGATGGAGCAGCAAATTCAATCGTTTATTCAGTCACAGCAACAAAAACAGCCACAAATTCTGTACAAATTGAAAATGTACAAAGTCGTTCTGTTGTTCATCACTAAGAAACTGGTCAAAAGTGGAAGATGCAAGTACAATTTCATGCAATATTTGAAAAAAGTGCATCAGATCTATGAAAAAGTGAATCCAATTGAAAATGAGAAAATTTCTTTGCCTGAAATTGAATTAGATTCAAAAAGTGAAGATGTTCTTTATAACTTTTTGAATGAAGACGATAAAATAGCTTTCATTAAGAATGTTGAGTTTAGTGATTGGCCTCTGTATGATAAAGAGTTCTCACTCTTCATAATGAAAAATCAAGAAAAAATCGCGCCAATTCAAATTGAAAATGATCCGAAACTCACAAATGTTGAAATAAAGTTCATCGCTCAAAATTGGAGGATGTTTGACAAAGATGTGATAAAAAACATTAAAATGAATTATTCTCAATTATTTGAGAAATTTTTCAATGAGGACTCAGAAAATTTCATAAGTGATATTCAAAAAGTCCAATTTGAATTGAATACATCGGTGAAAAAGTTGGAGTCAAATGAAGAAGTTTTAATTAACGATTGTCCTGTCACTTGTTCTTCGTCAGTTCTTCCTCTTTTATCAGATAAAAGTGGAAATCAAGTGAATTCAAATTTATCTATTCCGTTGATTAAAAACTTTTTCATTTTTCAGAAAAATAAAGCTCTCAATTTTGTTATATCCGATCAGTTATACAATCAAATGCTATCGTTATTAATTGAGGATGAAAATTCATGTCATTCATTTGACTTCAAACTTGTCATCAGCTATGCAATCGACCACAAAATTCGAATCAATTTTGAATTGATTCAAAAAATGTTAGAAAACGATCAACTTTTCAAATACATCTATGAATTTTCAATTTATTTGAAAACGTCGTCATTGAATCAAGTTGATCATGACAAACTTTCTTCTTATCTCTCCATGTTGGCATCGCCCGACACCAAGCAAGAAAAGAAGGAAGGATGGTTCACTCGTTATTTGTACGACTTGTTGATGCTTGTTCATTCTTCTGACAAAAGCATCGTCTCAAACGTGACAAATTTGAATTCAAGTTGGTCGTCGTTGTCTTCTTATTGTCGCTGCTGTGATTATGACTATTACAGCTACATCGTGTCAAAATTGAGTCAAAAGAAAAGAGTCGTTGATTCATCGTTCGTTCTCAATTCTTTCAATTATTTCAAGGAATTGAAATCTTCTCAAAATTCTTCGTTTTTCAAATCTGTTGAAATTTTGAGGAACTCTAATTACTTCATTTCGCTTTACTTTAGATTCGTCTTTCAATTAAATAAATGTTTCAATTACCAGAATTCTGAATTTAACACAGATTTCGTGTCGTTTTTGAAGCAGTTCGCAAAATTCATCTTCGACAAGGCAGAGTTCTTGGTCAATTCAAATTTCAACTTGTTTTCGTTGAATACTGAAAGTCGGCCGAGTCTTGTTTACTTCTTCAGACTCATTGAATCATTCCTTTTCAACATTTACCAAATTCTGACAAAAATTCAAGAAATCAAGCAAAAAAAGTTAAGTGAAAACTCAAAAATTGAAAGAAATGAAAATAATCAGAAAAATGATAACGAAAAAGAAAGCAATAAAATTGAAGGAGATGAAAACATAGATAAAGATGAAAATTCTAAAATTGAAACGAATGAAAATAATCAGAAAAATAATGATGAAAATGAAAACTCTAAAATTGAAGGAAATGAAAATGCTGAGAAAAAAGATGAAATTAAGAATTTGGATGAAAATGTTGAGAAAAAAGATGAAATTAAGAATTTGGATGAAAATGTTGAAAAAAAAGATGAAATTAAGAATTTGGATGAAAATGTTGAATGTCGTTTGAATGATGAAATTGAATCTGTTGTCAATTTGGAGAATGAAATATATAACTCAGTCAGCAAGCTTGTCAAATCCTTGGTTTTCTTCTTCCACTCGATGCTTGACTCAGACTGTCTCTCGTACGTCACTGTGCACAGAGAAATTGGTCGTGCATTGTCACTCGTCATTCTCATAAGCAGAATTTCTCTTGTCGGCCAAAATTCATCATCTGAAGAGAAGTCAAAGCGAGTCCAAATTGATGAAGAACAAATTGTTGACTTCATTGATAAAGTGACCTCAAAAAGTGGCATTTTTTCATATTCAAGCTTTTTTGAGTGTTCGTCATTGTTACTTCTTTCATCTTCCTGTGTTTTATTTGCAAAAATTCTCAAAAATAACGATAAGTCGATCATTCAAATTTGCAAGTTTGGCAATTCAAACACATTTGTGAAGATTCCTTCCGACTGTCTGTCTGTTCTGAGAAGCCTGATGATTTTGATTCAACCTTCTTTGACTGAAATGCTAATAAAAAATTTTTATTACATCTTTTATCCTTCTGTGGTTGACGTGTTCAGGATGTTTTCGGGAATGAAAATTGCACTGGTTGACATAATGATTGAAAAAGTGGTGAGGCGGTTGCTTTCAAATCAGGAATTCAATGTCATACAAAATTTGGTCTTGCCTTATTTGGAAAAATATGCAAAAGAACAAGTTGAACAAGAAAGTAAAAAAGAAATGAGCTTCGTTTTTGGTGTAGCAAATAGAATCATTGACATTTTGAATTCTGCCAAAATTCAATGATTGATCAAAAATATTAAAATTATATAAATTCTATCTAATATCTTAATTTCAAATCATTTCTTTTTTTAAATTTAAAAGATATCATAATAAAACAAGCAGCAATAGAAAGAATGTAATTTAAGGAATGATCTTTTTGTAAATTGATTTTTTTTATTGATAAAAATAAAAAAAAATAGATTCTAATTTTTTATTCAATAATTTTTAATGTATATCCGGTTTTTAAGTTTGTATGATTAATTTGTGTTCATTTCCTTTGAGCATTAAACAGATGTCAGCAAATGATGGACGATGACTCGGATTAAAAGACCAACATCTTTTGATTAAACTTGATGAAAACTTGCTAATGTAGCTTGGAATTGATGCCTTCTTACCAATTGTTACCTCTGAAATTGATATGGATGGGAAGTCTCCTTGTGTGAGAATCAAGAAAACAACAACACCAAATGCATAAACATCAACTTTCTCATCATAATGTTTTTGCCCACTAAAGAGCTCAGGAGCCATGTACCTCCAAGTTCCAGCCATTTCAGTTCTTGTTTCATCATCATCAATAAAAGTACAGAGGCCAAAATCGCTAAGTTTTGGTTTGTTGCTTGAATCTAATATCACATTTTCAAGTTTTAAATCTCTGTGAATGATTCCAGCAGAATGTAGAACTTCCATTGCTGAGCTTAAGGATACAATAATTGAAATTTGTTCTTTTTTATTCAACGTTTGGATTTGTTGTTTCAAGTTTGTTTCGCAATATTCAAGCAGAATTGCTGGTTTATTTGTTAGATCACCTAAAAAGATACCATATGTTTTGATGATATTTGGATGATCAAAATGATTAATAACTTCACATTCTCGAATAAATCGATTGAGTTTTTCATTATCATATTCAGGACTTGGTTTATCTTCTCCTTTTTTGTGAACATTGCAATGTTCTATATCAAGAACTTTCAAAGCACGTACCATTTTTGGATTGCTTTTCATTCTCAATTTATAAACTATGGACGTAGCTCCACTGCCTATTTTCTTTACCCTATCATATTTTTTGATATCTTTAAGGTCAAGAATAGGAAAAGGAGTTATCTTTTCATGTACTTGATTATCTTCGGTTTCATTGTATGTATTTGATTCATCAGTGGATCCAGAATTTTGATCGTCTAAATAATGATTTACATTAATGCTTCTTTTTACAACAATTTTATGCACATCACCTACAAAATTATTATTATTAATATATTCATTGTCTATTGAAGAATCGTCCTCACCAGTTGATGAAGAATCTTTGTTGATTTCTCCTAATGAAAAAGTTTCCACATCATGTTCTCTTTTAATTGATGAATTTTTTTGAGTTTCCATATTATTTTTATGTTTCTTTGGTTCTTCGGGCGAATTATCATCACTAATGTCTCTTTTATTGCAGCATGAGCATATATTTATTATGGGATTAAAGCAATTGATTTTGAAACAAGTGCAATTGATTTTGAGACAAGTACAATTGATCTGCGGACATACTGCGCATTTCTTAAATTTAAACAACAAAAGGGAAAGAATTATAATAATTACAATCAAAGCAATAACGCCAATAACAATTCCTACAATTAATCCAGATTTTGATTTTGTCAAATCAAAATCAATTTTAAAAGTTGCTGGTTCAAAATTGTTATTAAATATTGCAATGCAGATCTCTTTCTTCTTATCATCGAGAATAATTTTACCGTTCATAATATCCTCAATGCTATAATATTTAGAGTATTCAAAAACTGTTACATGACAAGAATCATCAATCCAAAGAGTTGAATTTCCACCTTTAGATCCAGTTAGTTGTATATTCATTTCTTTGATGTATCCTTTCTTTACAGAAACTTTGATTGTTCTTATCTCACTTTCATGTATCAAAAGGGAAATGTCATTTCCTTTTGTGTTTATTATTTCTGTCTGGCAAAGAGGTCCTATGTGATTGCTGTCGCAAATGCATTGCTTATTATTATTACATTTTTCACAAGGGCAACGGCTTTCTTGATCTTCATTTGGAGATCGAAATATCATGATCTTATTCTCAATGTCACCTGTGGCAACAACACCGAACCTTTGTCCAGTAGTTTTAATGTCAGCCCAACAAGTGCCAGTTACAACATAAACCAAATAGGTACCAATTTCAATTTCATTTTTATTTATGATAACTTTTTCATTTGTCGAAAAATGCTGTGTGTCTTTGTTTTGTAAATGATCGCCTAAAAATCTTCGACCAGTTTTCGAAACGAGAACAAGATCTAAATCAACAACTAATGGGATCATTGAATCTTGGTCTGTCATGAGATCTAAGTATAACATTGTGACTTGCAAATCAACCTTGTTTGATTTAACTTCAAGTTGTGCAACTTTAAATTCTCCTTCACGAATCTCAGGAGAATTTATCTGGTCTGTAATCTGAACTCCAAAAGAATTATCGAAGGGAAGAACAGTTGAAATGTCAACAACACCATGACCAAAAACAGAATCTGGCTTTTTTTTGCCTCTTGGATGGCGGCATGAATTAATCAAAAGAGCTCTTAAAGTATATGAATTGAGTGAAAAATTGCCAGGATTCCACCATCCTGTTTGAAAGTACTCTCTAATGAGTGCAGCTGCACCAGATACAACTGGTGTTGAAAATGATGTGCCACTTACATATCTGAAATCGCCTTCATTTTCTTCTCTGCAACTTTTGGTTTCAATTATTATGGAACGAGTATTATATTTGGCTGCTATGATATGAGTTCCAGGTGCAACGACATCTGGCTTGATGATTCCTTTATTTGCTGGTCCTTTTGATGAGAATGCAGAGTGCTCAATTGCCCTTGATAAATTCAAGGAAGTGATATCTGTGATTTTTAAAAGACTTCCAGCTTTGATCATTTTAGCAGTGGAAATAGAATGCGTGTAAAGAATAGGTGGCAAACTTTTAATTTTTGTTAAATCAATGCACATTAAAATATTGCTAAAGTTTGTATGTTCCGGTCCATACAAAATGTTTATCACTCTTGTATTAATCTTTTGGCATATGTTAGGCAATGTTACATCAATAATTTTGATGTCTTTTTCTAAACAACCTTCAGTCCATGGATCAGCATCTACAACTGAGTATGCAAGAAATTGAAGAGAAGAATCATTGACTACATCCACTTTGTATTTCTTGAGTGTGTCATAGAATTCATCGATTGCACCAACTGTTAACACGTTTTTAGAACCTCCAGGATCGCAAACTGTTGAATATTTTTCAGAATATTCATTTCCAGCAGCGAAAACAAAGAGAGTATTGCTAATATATCCATAATGTCCATATTTATAATTGTACAGATTGTTATTGTATTGTCCAACACCCCAGCTGTTTGACGAAATATAGGAATTGTACAATTGAGCATAATAAGAAACTTGTTCAACTTCTGTGTCCACGTTTAAATAGAGAATTTTTGCATCTGGGGC
Organism: Tritrichomonas musculus; assembly: GCA_039105265.1. Taxonomy (NCBI): domain Eukaryota; phylum Parabasalia; order Tritrichomonadida; family Tritrichomonadidae; genus Tritrichomonas; species Tritrichomonas musculus. The sequence goes on from JAPFFF010000004.1 coordinate 819,159, forward strand.
CATGCCGTTGAAATAACTTGTACCTTTTGTGGATTCATTGGTGCAAATGCTTTTTCCGGCTGCAATTGAAGCAACTGCAGTTCCATGCTGTGAATCAGATAAATCTAAATCATTTGCTCCATTTTCAAAATGGATGAATTTTCGATGATTCATTTTTTGATTAAATTTGATGGTTTGATTTTCATCTCGAAACATGTCATGGCATATGTCAATATCAGTGTCTTGAATTGTAATTATTTGGCCTTTTCCTGTTATGCCTTTGTCATTAATATATCGAGGAAGATAATAAATATTTGTGAGATCATCTTTTTGTATTTCTTTTAGTTGTACATTTTTTTGTGTAAAGCCTGCTGTGATACTACTTTTCACTTGTGGATGTGTCAATGTTGAAACTAATTTAATTGAATGAATTGAAGTTAATAATTCAATAACTTTCTTTTTCTTTTCTTTGATTTTTTTATCATCATTTCCTTCATCATTTATCTTGATTATATACAAATGAAAATCATCTTGATAATTTTCAATTTGATAAAGTTCAGGATTTATTGGTAAGCTTGTATTCGGAGCAGTTATGACATACAAAAAACTTGTGTTTTCAATTGACCCACCATCTTCAACAAATTTATCTGATTGTTCTAATTTTTTAACAAGCGAAATCTTTTGTATTTTTTCAAGTTGATTTGTGTCTAAATAGAGAATAAATGTGTTCTTGAGAATCATGTCATTAGTTGAAAAATTGAAAATTTTTCGAATCTTTTGGAAATTCTGTGTTAGAAAATGAACATAGAACCAATCAGCTTCATTTTTATCATCAGAGTATCCCATTATTTTTTTTGAAAAACTGACAAAAATATTCTTATTTATATAATAATCAGGTTCAATTAGCATGACTCTTTTTTTATAGCATGTGGTAAATGTGAATGATGTTTGTGGATGATCTTTTTCATTTATTTTATTTTGGATCAATAAAAAAAATAAAAAGAGGTAAATCATTAAATGAAAAAACGAAATTCGACATAATCAAAATAATTTTACCAATTGTTATGAAAATTTTAATGAGCAAATAGCTTCATTCAAAAAGTTTCTGGTTTACAAAAAAAGAAAATTTACTAAATATTCATAACAATTTCCCGGATAAAATGAAAAAATATTAATATCTTATTAAGAAACAATTGAAAAATTATAAAATTTAAATTTGAAAAGAAAAAATTGAATATATATTCAAATTAGAAATTTGGAATAAAACATTTTTATCTCACTAATATAAATAAAGTTTATATATATTTTAGATTGAATAACTATCATATAATATATTGCATTTTTTATATACATATATAAATTCCAAATCAATTATACTTTGAATTTGTTGAGTTTATTCTGTGAGAAAATTGTGAATGCTCAAAAAAAAACATATAAAATTTTTACTTTGAAATTTTTTTAATATTTTGAAAGAAAAAATTTTTATTGACTAGAATTATTTTCAAAAAGTAAATGAGTGAAATTTATTAGTTTAGTTTTGATCATTTTATTTAATGTTAAAATTAGATGATACTTATGAAGAAGAGGAGGAAGAAGAAAATGAATTCATAGAAATTGTATATAAAATACATAGAAATGATCAAAAAGAAGAATACAATGAAATCATTAAAGAGTGCCTTGATAATGGGTTCTGTTTAAATGATTTGATGGATTTTAATTGCGCCTTAGTTTATGAAGAAAATTTAGTTCCATCGAAAATGAGAGGTCTTTTTGTCAAAATTGACAATGTTTTGAAAGTTTTCGAAAGACACATAAATTATAAAATTTTTGCTGATATGGCACGTTCATTATATAAACTTTTTGCTATATCATCAAAGTTTGTCGATTTCTGTATATCCGATTATTGCGATGAAAATACAAAAAAAATTGTGAACAGATTTTTGGGTCTTGCTTCAAGAGCTTTTCTTGAAATCAATAAAAACGTAATTAGTGAAGGATTAAATCGTGCTGCAAAAAATCTCATGAATAATGGTTTTACTAATGAAGATCTTTTATTATTTCAAGATGTGTATTCTTTAATATCTAATTTAATATCAGCAGAAGATGCCATTTCGGAAAACAAAGATTAGTAATAAAAAATATCAAAAAAAAATCTTCATTTTATCTTGTTTAATTATATTTATGGAAATGAAAATTATTTGAAATAATATAAGGTAAAAAATAAGGTAAAGCTTCCTCTTGGTCTCACTTCTGATGAAATATTTTCTCATTGCAAATAATAATGTAAAAGATTGCTTTTATATATAAAGATATTAACTTTTTAATTTAAGTAACTTTTTATTATACATATATTTAATGAACTAGATACAACTCATACTCAATTGTTTATAAACTAAAGAATTATAAAAAAATTATAAAAAAAAAAAAAAAAAAAACGACACGAACCAGATTCGAACTGATGAGGGATAAACCCATGGGGACTCAAATCCCACGCCTTAACCACTCGGCCATCGTGCCTTATGTCTTTTTAAATTTTTTAGTATAAAAAGCAAATGATAATGTGATTTAATGTAACTTATTAAAATAATCAATTGATTATATTGTATGATAAATTGTCTGGGATGAAGCATAAGGGAAGGATTGATTAATATTGATGTCATGTCCTCAGTTCAATAGATTAATTTTCCAAAAGAATCTTTCATCTCTTTTGCCATTCCTTAATATTGAAGATGAGATCGTTCTTCAAAATATTGAGATTGGAAGATACATTCAATATATATTAATAAATGGCAAATGAATTTGATGCAATTTAAGTACATTATGATATATAGAATGAACATTTAGTGTATTGAAATAGAACTTCATGATTATTTGTATCAAAACCATCAGAAAAATATCAGCATTTCTTCCATACTTAAAAATTGATCCAAAAAAGTATCTTCTTCTAGGTTATTTTGTCATTGGAAATTATTTTATTGATTAAATGTTGAGAAGTTCATTATAATGAACATTTCCCAAAAAAAATATTAATTTTGAGCGCCATTAGGTGGAAACTCAACAATCCTCCAGCTCATAGATCAGCTGAAACAAAAGCTGTTTAACATGAATTAGGTTTGAAAATTCTCGATGGGCTTCCATATATACTATATTTGTTCATTTTTATTATTATTTTATGAGAGTAAACTTTAACTGGGCAGATGAAGAAAAGTTTATATTCTAGTAGAAGCATATACAAAATTGTGAGATAAAAAATCAAGGCAGATCTCAAAGTTATATTGAAAATATAATCTGCATAAATCCTCTAGCAATTTCTTCAGTAAGTAGTCCTTAGAGTAGTGGTAGGTTGAGCAGCTCTGGGCCTACTGTATACTACTTGCTAGACTATCTTTAAAATCACTGTTGAGAATTTCATAATTGGATCTGCTCTCCCAGATGAGTTAATAGAAAAACCTAATGATAATCCATTTGTATTTTTTACATAAAATCCAAATACTTTTAAGGAATTTATAAAATTAAATTGAAGGGAAATACTTTTAAAAGCTTATACCAAAAGGAAAATCAAATGATGAAATCAAAAATAAATATTTTGGATCAAATTAAAGTTTTGCGTTTGATGGTGACAATGCATACAAAAAACTTCATATTATGTATTACGAATCTTACTTACCAAAAGTTCTAAAAACCAAAAATATAAAAGTTAAGTTATAGATATAATAAATTAAAAGATATTTTAGATAATATGAGTGATTTACTAGAAAACAATTGATTTTCTAATGGATACAGGCTTTATGACAGGAGAGAACAATGATTTTTTTTTTTTTTAGTTTCTGTTCATAGATGATATCAAAAGTTGTTAAAATCTTTTCACATATTATGTTTTTATCCTTAATGCATTTTTCTTATATTATTTATTTTTCTTTTCCCTTCAGCTTTCACAATTATGAAAAGGGCCTTTTTCACCTATTTTTCCTTTTTATTTTCTGACATTTTTAGTCGTAACATTTCACAATTACTTTATTTACAACTCAAATAAAAATCAAATCATTTATGGTAGATTTACAAAATATTTTCGTAATGTTTTTAGTTTTTTATGAAATATTTCATACCTGGTAATAATATCATATCATATGAAATCGTCATGTCAATAAATTATGTTGATTTTAGCTGTGAAATCATTCAATAATAAATGATAAACTAAATAAATAAATAAATAAAGTTTAGATTTATTAATTCATTTCTCGAATCATTTTCTTTTTCAGAATATTGTTCTGAATTAAATGAAATTAAACGAGCTAATATTCCATACATTTTGCAGTTGGATTAATATTATAGACGGCATCAAGGAGGTCGTTTACTTTACATCCACCATTATTTATTCTATTTTATACATGTAAACTGAGGTTATGTTTCTTGACAATTTTTTTTTTTTTTTTTTTTTTTTTGTACCCAAAGTATTGGCGTTATCCAGCCAACTCAAAGAAGAACTCTTTTGAGTGATTGTGGAGCCATTCTTTTAAACGACCGAAAAAAATTTCTACAATGATTCTCACTTTCCAAAGCTTTTCGTTAAAAGTGAGTTGTTCCTTAGTCAAATTGAAATAAGTTTCTTTAAATGGTATATCTAATTTTTGAGAATCAGCATCTTTATAACCTTTATCCCCGATGATTAATAATTTTATATAAAACAAAACACGATTAGCTTTTTGTCATTGGTTGTATTTTTCTTTCATTTCTTCCAGTAGTATTTGTTAGGCTGCGGTCAGTAATATCTTCCAGCTTAACCTAGCTCGTTTGGCTGGCGCTAATAACATGCAATGTTTTAGTTAAGTCATCTCTTTATCATTACACATATGGGGCTTTCAATATGTAGATCAGTCAAACATAATAAGACTTGTTCAATTTCGGGAATAATTTATTGGTATTCATAATAATATTTTACATTTTTATAGATAAACCAATCCCGACTCAAAATTGATTGCTTTTAACTACTTGCATATAACATTAAAATCCTAAAATTTGGATTTTTCATCTTTTCAACAATCTCATTCTTTTAGCAAATGAAATACTGTAAGCAACATTCCTCAAGAAATTGAAAACAACTATAGCTGTAAAATTGTTGGAGCATATCCAGACAAAGACAGCAATTTCACTTAAGTTTTTTATTCCTGAATTATAAACGCGTATTATGATTTTTTAATCTCATGAGCCACATTATTCTAGCACTTATAGAAAAGAAATAAAGTCTTATATTCATTTTATTAATGTATTTGAATTGTTGTAATAAATTGTGATAATCATTCAATATATTAATTCAATTGCAGAACCCTGAAAACCTGAATAAAACTCACAGAATATTTTGAATAAGAGATGAAATCAAATTTTATCAACTATTTAAATCAGCATTTGAAAGAATATTTGCAAGAGCAAGTGATATTATAAGTGAAAAACAAACATGATTATATACAAAATCAATATGATCTCAAATTATCTTGATTTTTAATACTGACCAAATAAAAAAAGAAAATTGTGAATAAATGTTTATAATTGTTATTTTTTAATTTGATCTGAAATAGGGCAGAATTATAAAATTATCACATTTAAACTTGTTTTTTTAATCATTTCAATGGCAGAACAAAGTCTTTTATTAATTATCTTAGTGATTTTTACTGAAAATTTTAAAAAATACTTCAGTTTTCAAGTCACAAGTCATTACAATTTTATTGCTTTGCTTTTTATGGCTCTATAGATAAAATTAGGAAAAAATATTTTTAATAAATAGTATATTCAATGAGATATATAGATCTATATTTATTATACAAAAATTCTCAAATTTTAAGGGTGTACTGCTGTAAAATATATAAACCTTTCAAAATACAAAAATCTTATAGAAAATAAATTCAATGGTGGCTTTTTCGGAAAAAGTTTAGGTCAATTTGCACATTTTTTCTCCTAAACGATCAAGACGAATATCCAATTTAATACGTTATTGTAGAAAATAAATTCAATGGTTGCTCTTTCGGAAAAAGTTTAGATAGTTTAGAAATTAAATATTTTTATGATTGAAATATTTTTTTTATAATTTTGGTCTTAGTTTTATGTTATTTATTTCATTTTTACAGGAAGGAAATAATTTCACTAAAAAATTGAATAAAATAATTATTTCAGAAAAAGTTGAAATATATGAACAATTTTTAATAATAGATTAAATTAATTTAAATTTATTTTATTCAGTAAACATTTATTTTTATATATTTATCTCTATTTATTATTTTATTTATAACTATATATTATTTAAATATTGTTACATGTTAAATATTATATGCATCAATAAATATTATCAAAATTAAAAAAACCAAAAATTATATATTGAATTGATCTTTCAAATATTCTCAAATAGAAAAAATATTTTTAAACTTTTTCATAAATTTTTTTTTTTATTATAATAAGATTATATCTATCTTTCTATGATTTATTTATATGATATTATTCTATTTATATATCTATAATATAAATATATAAATATATTTTAAAAATCAATTGATAATATTTTTCCTAGTAATGGTTTTAACGTAAAAAAAAAATTAAATATATTTTTTTTAATTTTAAAAGAATTAATATTGCAGTAAATATTTCCTTAAATAATTTAATATTGAAATTTATATAATATATAATTTATTTAAACACAGAAAAATGTATAATATATGCAAATAATATTATTAATAAGAAGGTTTATATATGATATAAAATCATAATGTCTTTCACAAAAAGTTATATAATTCTGATAATAAAATAAATATCATAAAAAGTTTTATATTATTATTTCTTTTTGTATCTCATGAAATATTAGAAAAATATTAAATATATATTTAATTATAAATTAATAAATGAATATAAATATATATATATATTTAAAAATAAGTTATATAATCTTTTTATAAAGAGATTTTCTTAATAATTATTATGAAAATCAGATTTTTTTGAGATCTAAATATAAAAATAATTACTATTATATTTATTTATTGTATTGTATTTAAAATAAAATTTATATTTTTATAATTAATAATTGTTGCTTTTGAGAAAGCTCATTGAATTTTTTCTTCAGAATTATCAAGTACACCCTTAAGTTTGCTTTAAAATTTTGACAACTATTTCTTGTTTTTCAACAAAATTCAATAGCTTATTGTTTTTTTCCCACATTTGTCCAGTACCCTTTGTCTCAAGATAATTTTAGAACATAAACTGGAACCAAAAAGTCAGTACCACCAAATATGTTATCAAAAAGTTTTATATATTTTAAAAATATATAACAAATTAGGCCAATATCGCATTTAGACTCCCAATACCGATATCACCAAATGTACATCCGATGCATTATACCATGAATTTCAAGATTTTTTCAATTTGGTCATGCTTTTATAAAATCGCATATCTTTGAAATTACATTGTTACTTGATATTCTTACCTACCTTATTTAGTAATCCGACAGAAAAATAGGAAAGCTTTTCCTTACAACTTGTTCCAACTAATACTGTTATAGATACAATACTATATTTAAGTTATTCTCCTCAAGATCTTTTTTTTTATATATAATTTTAAAGTCAACACACATATGCTAAATGGAAACTTAGGAAAGAAAAGTAGTTACAGTGTTAATAATTAAGATAATTAAGATATATATTTTTTATTTTTATAAACTTTTTGAAGCGGCCAAAATCTCAGTACCAATTATTTTCACTTTTTGAGGCAATTTTATTTTATTTTCTTCATTTCTTTGAATTTTCACTTTTTTGAGAACTTTGGTGGTACTGATTTTTTGGTTCCAGTTTATATGTTAACATATATGATTTTTTTTTTTTTTTTATATTATATCAATTTATTAGCAGCAAAATTATCAAGTATGAAATCATTATATGTAATATATATGAAAAAAAAGACAATTCAATTAAAATCACGTCAAAATAAATTTTTTTATTAAAATGGATTCAAATTTAATGACTACAATTGTCAATTGACAATTCTTCAAATATTTGTTTGATGAATAGAGATAAATCAAAGAAAGTTTTTTCAATACTTTTGTCTAATTTTTCAATATCTTCTTCCTGATTAAGAGAAAACAATTCTGATCTCTATCAATAAATAATACTTTAGTATGCTTAATAAAAATTCGTTTTTCTCAAAAATTATTGAGGTATTAGTAAATCTTATTTTGCAAAAAAAAAATATAATGTATTCACCTTCATAGGCGAATAAAATTGAATAAATTATTTGTTTCTTAACATTTCAAAATTCAATTGCAAAACTTACAAATTCAAAATTGAGGGCTGATCATTTAATATTTCAAAATTGAATTAAAGAGATACAATCAAATTAAACAAGATTCACATAATTAAAAATGGACATTTTGAAACAAAATCAATGAATTTACTTATGATAAATTCACATATATTTAACTCTGAGTTTATGAATAAATTACTTAATCCATTGATGAAATTTCCTTTATTTTTAAGATATAAAAATGAGAATAAATATTTTTAATTTAGGTTAAAACCTATTTTGACCACTTTAGAGCAATAATTGTGATGAAAATTCTTCATCACAATATCAAACGTAATAATTTTTGAATTGGAAATAATTTCTAATTTTATATAAATGTAAATCTATCAAAATTTGAAACGACAAAAAAAATTGAATGAGTGTAAATAAATTGAAAACTTAAGAATTTTGTAAAGCTTCCATTTATTTTACACTGTTAACTTTTTGATACTTCTATTTTGTTTATGACATCTCTCAAATGATTCAAAAAAATAGTTTATCAAACGGCTATATTTGTTCAACTTGTTGTGATAAACAAATTCACTTTAAATGATATCAAAGGCCTTCTTATCATTATTGTAAAACTTTTAACCCTGTAAATCTTAGCATATTTTTTAATAAAAATAAAAATTAATTTTATTACTTGTCATGTTAGCGTTGATACATAAATAATACTATGCTATTGATTAATTGAGCTTTTGGATATCATTTGAAAAATGTAGAATTGATTTGAACCAAATTTTACGAACACCATTTATGAACTTTATTTCAAAAAGTTTGATAATTAGTGATGTAAAATAAATGAATTGATCTGAAAATTACGCAAAATTATTTTTATCAAAAAGTTGAAGTATAAAAAAAATACTCAAAATTGAAAATTGATGTTACAGTTTTTTTCGATATGGTAAACGACAAATACCAATTCTCATATTTTTATTATTTATTCATAAATAACTAATTGAAAAATGATATTATAATTTTCTGGAAAACTAATCGTCAAGGTGAAAAAACCTAATTTATTATGAGATTATTTAGCGGTATTCTATTTGAAAAAATTCAATTATCTCATACAATATTAAAAATAATAAAATCACTTTTTTAATAATATTTTCAATTAATTTATTGAATTTTTTTTGTTTTATTATATAGCTAAGTCTCATATTAATTTTACTTTATTTACTAATTTTCTAAAAATAAGAAAAAACATCATAAATAATTAAGCTCAATATGATAACAAAAGGAGGACGATAAGCTTTCTTTAGCGGTATTTTTATTCAAAAAATTAAATTACCTTATTCAAAAAAAGTTTAAATTGATAACTTTATTTAATTCAATTTTTCATCAGCGGTATTAAAAGAAAATATAAAAAGAGGGTGAGGTGAATATAAAATTTCTTTTTATCTTATTGAAAAATTTATTAAATTTAAATTAAAACATCTTACTATATTATATAATGTTTAAAATACATATAAATTTAAAAAATATTTTAAAAATCATAAAATATCCTGTTTTTTTGATTTATCTACATCTATCAAATTTTGATGTGAAATGAATTCATATCATTTTTTTGTTTAAAAAACTTCAAAATGAGTCTTACATCCAAAAACCAAGAATGGATCCCTCTCCAAATTAAGGTTTTCACAAGATGGGTTCAAAGCCACCTCAAAAGTGTACCAGAATGTCAAGTCAATGATATTACAAAAGATTTAAACGATGGCGTTGCTCTCGTCGAACTTGCAATTCTTCTTACAGGAAAGCAACCACCTCGTCCATGGGCTAAAAAGCCAAAGTGGAACGTCGAAAAAGTTCAAAACTGTGAATTAGCAATTAACATGTTTACAGCAGACGGAGTCAAACTTGTTGGTATCTCCGGAAAAGATATCAACGATAACAACGAGAAACTTATCCTGGGTTTAGTTTGGTCTTTGATCTTACACTACCAAATCAGCCAAGTATTCACAGGAGAAGAAGCAAGCACGAAACCAAAAGGCAAAGATGCATTATTAGAATGGGCTATCGATCGAACGAAAGATTATCCAAACATCAAAGATTTCGAACCATACGAACTTTCAATGTGCGCATTATTAGATTCATACGTTCCAGACAAAGTTCATTATTCAGAACTCAATCCAAGCGACAAACAACATAACGCTGAAGTTGCCGAAAATGTCATGAAAGAACTCGAAATCCCAGTCTTCCTCGAACCAGAAGATGTTACAAATCAAGAACAAATTGACGAAAAAGCTCTTTTGACACAACTTTCATCCGCCAAACAAGTCTTGGATCACCTCAAAGAGAAGACAGCAGCACAAGAAGAAGCCGCCAGAAAAGCTGCAGAAGAACGTGCTCGTGCTCAAGCTAAGGCTGAAGAAGAAGCTCGACTCCGTGCAGAAGAAGAAGCCAAAGCCAGAGCAGAGGCTGAAGCCAAAGCTCGTGCAGAAGCTGAAAAACAAAGATTAGCTGATGAATTAGCTCAACAAGAAGCAGCTGCCAGAGCCAAAGCCGAAGAAACCGCAAGACAATTAGCCGAAATCGAGAAAGAACGTGAAGCAGCAGCTCGTGCTCGTGAAGATGCAAATAATGAAATCGAACGTTTGAAGAGATTATTAGCACAATCAAGAGCAGAAACTCAACAAGAAAAGCAAGCCAAAGAACAAGCCGCAGCCGAAGCAGCTCAAGAAAAAGATGGAAGATTAAGAGCCGAAGCCGAAGCCGACCGTTTAACCAAATTGTTAGCAGAAGCAGAAGCTAAAGCCAAGGCAGAAGCCGCCGCAAAAGCAGAAGCACAAGCAGCTGCAGATCGTGAAGCCACAGCCAGACAAGAAGCCGAAGAAGCAGCAGCACGTGAAGCCGCAGCACACAAGAAGGCCGAAGAAGAAGCTGCTAAAGAAGCTAAAGCTCGTGAAGAAGCCACCAAAGCCCAAGCTGAAGAAGAAAAGAAACGCCTTGAAGAATTAGCAGCAGCAGCCAAAGCAGCCAAAGAAAGGGCAGAAGCAGAAGCAGCATCACAAAAGAGAGCCAAGAATGAAGCTGATGCAGCCGCCGCCTCCGAAAAAGCAGCACGTGAAAAGGCAGAACAAGAAGCACGTGAAGCGAAAGCAGCTAAAGAAAAGGCAGAAAGAGACGCCGAAGCACAAAGAACAGCTCAACACAAATTAGATGGACAAGTCAGACGTCTTTCAAAGTCCTTACTTGACGCTGAAGCCGAAGCTGAAAGATTAGCAAAAGCATTAGATGATGCAAACGCCAAAGCCAAACAAGAAGCAGAAGCAAGAGCAGTCGCATGCCAAGCAGCAGAACGTGAAGCACAAGCAAGAAAACTCGCAGAAGAAGCCGCCAAACGTGAATCAGCAGCTCGTCAAAATGCTGAAGAAGCAGCCAAACGTGAAGCCAAAGCTCGTGAAGACGCAGCAAACGCTAAATTACAAGAAGAAAAGACACGCCTTGAAAAATTGGCAGCTGAAGCCAAGGCAGCAAAGGAAAAGGCTGAAAAAGAAGCCGAAGAACAAAGAAAGGCCAAATTACAAGCCGATAACAATGCAGCCTCTGAAAAGGCAGCTCATGAAAAGGCAGAACGTGAATTACAAGCCGCTATCGAAGCCAAGAATCGTGCTGAAGCAGAAGCTGAAAGACAAAGACGTGCTAAAGACCAGGCTGATGCCATTGCTGAAACAATGAAACTCGCTAAAGAAAAGGCAGAACAAGAAGCAGCCGCCCAAAGAGAAGCCAAAGCCAAAGCAACAGCTCAAGCAGCTTCATTGAAGCAAGCCAAAGATCGTGCAGAACAAGAAGCAGCCAGATTAGCTAAAGCGTTAGCTGATGCTCAAGCCAAAGCTGAAAAGGAAGCTCAATTGAAGGCAGCAGCTCAAGCAGCAGCACAAAGAGAAGCAGATGCAAGAAAAGCTGTTGAAGAAGCATCCAGAAAAGAAGCTTATGCACGTGCAGCAGCTGAAGAAGCAGCTCGTCGTGAAGCCAAAGCACGTGAAGATGCAGTTAAATCATCCCTCAAAGACGAAAAAGAACGTTTAGAAAGAGAAGCAGCAGCAGCCAAAGCAGCCAAAGAAGAAGCAGAGAAATCAGCCGAAAGACAAAGAAGACTCAAGGCACAAGCTGATGCTACAGCAAGACAAGAAAGATTAGCACGTGAAAAGGCCGAACAAGAAGCAGCAATTGCCAAAGCAGCTAAAGAAAAGGCAGAAGCTGAAGCAGAAAGACAAAGAAGACTTAAGGCACAATCTGACGCAGCAGCAGCAATGGAACGTGCATCTCGTGAAAAGGCCGAACAAGAAGCAAGAAGATTACAAGAAGCATTAGCTGATGCTAACGCAAAGGCTAAGACAGAAGCTGAAGCACGTGCAGCAGCCCAATCAGCAGCAGCTCGTGAACAACTTGCTCGTAAAGAAGCTGAAGAAGCTACAGCTCGCGAAGCTCAAGCTCGTAAGAATGCTGAAGAGGCAGCTAAACGTGAAGCCAAAGCACGTGAAGATGCAGCTAAAGCACAAGCTCAAGCAGACAAAGATCGCCTTGAACAAGAAGCAGCAGCAGCCCAAGCAGCCAAAGAAAAGGCCGAGAAAGATGCAGCTAATGCAAGAGCAGCCAAGGAACAAGCTGACAAGAACGCAGCAGCAGAAAGAGAAGCTCGTGAAAAGGCAGAACAAGATGCAGCATCAGCAAAGACAGCCAAAGAACAAGCCGAACAAGAAGCTTCAATCCAAAGAAAGGCAAAGGCAAAGGCTGATCTTGAATTGAGCAACATGAGAGAAGCCAAAGAACGCGCTGAACAAGAAGCAGCTGCTCAACGTGAAGGCAAGGCTAAAGCTACAGCTAAAGCTGAATCATTAAGACAAGCCAAAGACAAAGCAGACTTCGAAATCGAACGTTTAGGACGTCTTTTGGCTGAAGCTCAAGCCAAAGCTGAGAAAGAAGCTCAATTAAAGGCAGCAGCTCAAGCAGCAGCAGAACGTGAAATCCATGCACGTGAAGATTCAGAAGTAGCAGCCAAGAAAGAAGCAGCAGCTCGTGCAGAAGCCGAAGAAGCAGCCAAGAAAGAACGTGAAGCTCGTGATCAAGCGGCTAAGGCAGCATTACAAGAAGAGAAAGAACGCTTAATGAAAGAAGCACAAGAAGCAAAGACAGCTAAAGAATATGCTGAAAACGAAGCCGAACGTCAACGAATTGCTAAAGCTCATGCTGATGCAAACGTTGCAGCAATGAAGGCAGCTAAAGAAAAGGCAGAAGCACAAGCACAAGCAGCACAAGCAGCTAAAGAACGTGCCGAACAAGAAGCAGAAAGACAAAGAAGAGCCAAATCTCAAGCTGAAGCTGAAACACAACAAGAACGCCAAGCTCGTGAAAACGCCGAACAAGAAGCCGACAGATTACAAAAGGCATTAAAGGAAGCTGAAGATAGAGCAAACAACGAAGCCAAAGCTAGAGCATTAGCTCAACAAGCAGCTGAAAAAGAAGTTAAAGCACGTGCTGAAGCTGAAGCAGCATCACAACGTGAAGCACGCGCTAGAATATCAGCTCGTGAATTAGCACAACGCGAAATTGTCGCCCTCGAACAAGCAGCAAACACTAAATTGAAGGAAGAAAAGGAACGTCTTGAAGCAATTGCAGCAGCTTCAAGAGCAGCTAAAGAAAAGGCTGAAGCTGAAGCAGCAGCACAAAGAAAGGCAAAGGCAGAAGCTGATGCAGCTGCACAAAATGAAAAGGCAGCTCGTGAAAAGGCTGAACAAGATGCTGCAGAAGCTAAAGCAGCCAAAGACAAGGCTGAAAACGAAGCCAACAACCAAAGAAGAGCTAAACAACAAGCTGATGACGAACTCGAAAGATTACGTGCAGCTAAAGAAAAGGCCGAAGAAGATGCAGCTCGTGAAAGAGATGCTAAAGCTAAAGCAACAGCCAAAGCCGAATCATTACGTCAAGCTAAACAACAGGCTGATCAAGAAATCGAAAGATTAAAGAGAGCCTTGGATGACGCCCAATCTAAAGCAGAGAAAGAAGCACAGGCCAAATCAGCAGCACTTGCAGCTGGACAAAGAGAAAGAATGGCCAGAGAAGCAGCCGAAGAAGCACAAAAGAGAGAAGCTGCAGCAAGATTAGAAGAACAAGAACAAGCTAAAAGAGAAGCTGATGCTCGAGCTAAAGCAGCACAAGCAGCTATCAAAGAAGAGAAGGAAAGATACGAGAAATTGGCTCAGCAAGCAGCCGATGCTAAACAACGCGCACAAGCTGATATCGAGGCACAAAAGAGGGCTCGTGCAGCAGCTGATGCTAGAGCAGTTTCCGAAAAGGACGCTAAAGAGAAGGCAGAGAAGGAAGCAGCCGATGCTCAAGCAGCCAAAGAAAAGGCTGAAGCCGATGCAGAACGCCAAAGACAAGCTAAAGCACAAGCTGACGCAGCTGCACAAATGGAACGTGAAGCACGTGAAAGAGCTGAACAAGAAGCTGCTAGATTAGCTCAAGCTTTGAAGGAAGCTGAAGAAAAAGCTCGTCGTGAAGCTGAAGCTCGTCACAATGCCGAAGAAGCTGCCCGTAAAGAAGAAGCAGCAAGAAAAGCAGCCGAAGAAGCTACAAAGAAAGAAGCCGATGCTCGTAAGAGGGCAGCTGAAGCAGCCAAACGCGAGAAGCAATTAATCGAAGAACAAGCTAAAGCAGCAATCCAAGCTGAAAAGGATCGTTTAGGCGCTGAAGCAGCTGCAGCCAAAGCAGCCAAAGAGAAGGCACAACGCGATGCTGAGAACCAAAGAAGAGCCAAAGAATTAGCCGAGAAACAAGCTGAAGCAGAGAAGGAAGCTCGTGCAAAGGCCGAACAAGAATCACAAGCCGCTAAAGCAGCCAAGGATCAAGCTGAAATTGAAGCAAGACAACAACGACAAGCTAAAGCACAAGCCGATGATGAACTCGCTCGTGTCCGTGAAGCCAAAGAACGTGCTGAACAAGACGCTGCAGCACAACGTGAAGGAAAGGCACAAGCAACAGCTAAAGCTGAATCATTAAGATTAGCCAAAGACAAGGCCGACATTGAAATCGAACGTTTAGGACGCGCATTGGCTGAGGCACAAGCGAAAGCTGAGAAGGAAGAACGTCTCAAACAAGCAGCCCAAGCAGCAGCAGAACGTGAAATTCAAGCTCGTGAAGCAGCTGAAGAAGCAGCTAAACGTGAACATGCAGCAAGAGACGCAGCTGGCGAAGCAGCTAAACGTGAAATCAAGGCACGCGAAGATGCAGCTAGAGCAGCTCTTCAAGAAGAAAGAGACCGTTTGAACAGATTGGCTGAAGTTGCTCGTCAAGAACGTGACCAAGCTGAAAAAGAAGCCGAAGCACAAAGACGCGCTAAAGCACAAGCAGACAACAAAGCAAACACAGAAAGATCACTCCGTGAACGCGCTGAAGCCGAAGCAGCAGCAGCAAAGGCAGCCAAAGAAAAGGCAGAAATCGAAATCGAACGCCAAAGAAAGTCAAAGGAACAAGCTGAAGCAGAAACACAACAAGAACGTCAAGCACGTGAACAAGCTGAAGCCGAAGCTCAAAGATTGGCCAAATTATTAGAAGAAGCAGAAGCCAAAGCTAAAGCAGAAGCAGAGGCTCGTGCACAAGCACAAGAAGCAGCCAAACGTGAAGCCGAAGCACGCGCACAAGCTGAAGCAGCAGCTCAACAAGAAGCACAAGCACGCGCACAGGCATTAGCTGCAGCACGTAGAGAAGCAGAAGCTCGTGAAAAGGCAGCAGAAGCACAAGCACAAGCCGAAAAAGATCGCTTGACAAAGGAAGCCGAAGAAGCC
Source organism: Tritrichomonas musculus (assembly GCA_039105265.1). Taxonomy (NCBI): domain Eukaryota; phylum Parabasalia; order Tritrichomonadida; family Tritrichomonadidae; genus Tritrichomonas; species Tritrichomonas musculus. The sequence continues at coordinate 835,238 of JAPFFF010000004.1, forward strand.
AGAGCAGCCAAAGATAAGGCCGAAGCTGAAGCCAACGCTCAAAGACAAGCCAAACAACAAGCCGATGAATTTGCAGCCTCATTGAAGGATGCCAAAGAAAAGGCAGAAGCAGAAGCTTCATCTGCAAGAATTGCCAAAGAAAAGGCCGAACAAGAAGCAGCAGCACAACGTAATGCTAAAGCACAAGCTGATGACGAATTGGAAAGATTAAGAAGAGCTAAAGAAGCAGCCGAACTAGATGCAGCACATGAAAGAGAAATCAAAGTTAAGGCAACAGCCAAAGCCGAATCATTACGTAAAGAAAGAGACCTTGCTACACAAGAGGCAGAGAAATTACAAAGATTGTTGGCAGATGCTCAAGCTAAAGCCCAACAAGAAGAGAATCTTAAGAACTTGGCACAAGCTGCAGCTAACAGAGAAATTGAAGCAAGATTAGCCGCACAAAATGCAGCCGAACAAGAAGTTCGTTCAAGAGCAGCAGCTGAAGCTGAAGCACGTCGTGAAGCATCCGCAAAAGAATCAGCAGCAAGAGCAGCAGCCAAAGAAGAAAAGGAAAGATTTGAGAAATTGGCAGCCGAAGCTAAAGCAGCCAAAGAACAAGCCGAAGCATCCGCAAATGCTGAGAAACAAGCCAAAGCAGCAGCAGAACTCAGAGTCCAACAAGAGAAAGAAGCCCGTGAAAAGGCCGAGAAAGAAGCAGCTGAAGCCAAATTGGCTAAAGAAAAGGCTGAAAAAGATGCCGAAAATCAAAGAAGAGCCAAATCACAAGCCGAAGCAGCCATCGAAATGGAACGTGCAGCTCGTGAAAAGACAGAAGCTGAAACACTTCGTTTACAAAAGGCATTAGAAGAAGCTGAAGAGAAAGCACGTCGTGAAGCCCAAGCTAAACAAGCAGCAGAAGATGCAGCCAAACGTGAACAAGAGGCTCGTGCAGGTGCTGAAGCAGCAACAAAGAAAGAACAAGAAGCTCGCGTTAGAGCTGAAAAGGCTGCACAACGTGAGAAGCAATTAATCGAAGAACAAGCTAAGACAGCAATCCAAGCTGAAAAGGATCGTTTAGGCAAAGAAGCAGCAGCAGCCAAAGCAGCCAAAGAGAAGGCAGAACGTGATGCTGAGAACCAAAAGAGAGCAAAGGCACAAGCTGAAGAAGCCGCACAAGCACTCAAAGAAGCCAAAGAGAAGGCAGAAAGAGACGCCGAAGAACTCAGAAAACTCAAAGAAAAGGCCGAAGCAGATGCAAACTTACAAAGAGCAGCCAAACAACAAGCTGATGACGAACTTAACAGAATGAGACAAGCTAAAGAACGCGCTGAACAAGAAGCACAAGCACAACGTGAAGGCAAAGCTCACGCCACAGCTAAAGCAGAATCACTCAGAGTTGCCAAAGACAAAGCCGACGTTGAAATCGAAAGATTGGCCAAATTATTGGAAGAAGCACAAGCTAAAGCAGCCAAGGAAGCCAATGCCAAAGCACTCGCACAAGCAGCAGCAGAACGTGAAATCCAGGCAAGAAAACAAGCCGAAGAAGCAGCCCAGAGAGAAGCTGCAGCTCGTGCTGAAGCAGAAGAAGCAGCAAAGAGAGAAATCAAAGCTAAGGCAGATGCCGCTAACGCTCAAGCACAAGCAGAAAAGGATCGTCTTCAAAAATTGGCAGACGAAGCAGCAGCAGCAAGAAAGAAGGCCGAAGCTGACGCAGAAGCACAAAAGAGAGCAAAGGCAGCTGCCGATGCAAGCGCCGCTGCAGAGAGAGCAGCTCGTGAAAAGGCAGAAGCCGAAGCAGCATCAGCCAAAGCAGCCAAAGAAAAGGCAGAAATTGAAGCAGAACGTCAAAGACAAGCTAAAGCTCAAGCCAAACAAGAAACAGCAGCTGAACATGAATCAAGACAAAAGGCACAATTAGAAGCAGAAAGATTAGCACGTGCATTAGCCGATGCATCTGCTAAAGCACAACAAGAAGCAGCAGCAAGAGCACAAGCACAAGAAGCAACTCTTAAAGAAGCTCGTGCAAGACAAGAAGCTGAAGCAGCTGCTCAACGTGAAGCTAGCGCAAGAGTTGAAGCAGAACGTGCCGCTAAACAACTCATCGAATCACGCGAAATCGCAGCCAAAGCACAAGAACAAGCTGAGAAAGAGAGATTAGCTAAAGAAGCAGAAGCAGCAAGAATCGCCAAAGAAAAGGCAGACGCAGATGCATTAGCAACTAAGAAGGCAAAGGATGAAGCTGATGCAACAGCAGCAGCACTTAAAGCTGCCCGTGATCGTGCCGAAGCCGAAGCTCAAGCAGCAAGAGCAGCCAAAGAAAAGGCTGAAGCAGAAGCTGAATTAATGAGAAGAGCCAAAGAACAAGCTGATGCTGCAGTGAAGGCTGAAAGAGAAGCTAGACTTCGTGCTGAAGCTGAAGCAGAACGTCTTAAGAAATATAAACATGAAGCTTCAGCAGCTCAAGAAGCTTTAAAGATCGCTCAAGAAAAGGCAGAAAAGAGATACAGAGAAATCGTGACTGAAAGAGATGTTGCCATTTCGAAATCAACCGATGTTGAACGTTACTCTAAAGAATTATCAGAACAACGTGAAAGATATCAAGAACTTCTTAGACAAATCAGCAGCAAAGACAATGAAACTGATGCAGAGAAGCAAGCTAGACTAAGGGCAGAAGCAGAAATCCAAAGATTATCTAAAGAATTGGCAGATGCTGAAGCAAGAATGCGTAGACAAGGACATCCAATGGACGGTGACCATGCACAATACGGCGATAAGCCATTCGGATTGACAATTACTCTTCGTCTTTCCCCAGATGGCCCAACAGAAACATACGCTCTTACTCTTATTGATTATCAGAACTTTTTGAACTCAGCTGGTAAGAAACTTGACCTTCAGAAGGCTGACGTACAAAATAACGCATACCAACAATTCCACTTCGGTAAAGGTGATTTGAATACAGTAATTAACACAGTTACTCATCAAGAATTGGTTTGGGATGTAGCCGATATGTATAATATGAACCCACCAGAGGGAACCCCATTCTATGTCTTCCCATTCCACGGACGCCACAACCAACACTTCCTTTACAAGGATAACATGATCTATGCTAGACAAAACGGACAAGTTGTTACATACGTCGGAGGAGATGTTCCTTTAGTTATGATGTTCCCAAGCGAAGAACTTAAAGAAAGACAGACATTCAACATTAATCCTCTATAAGATAATTATTGAAAATTAGAAGTGAAAACAAAAGCCTTTTAAAAATCATTGAATTTTAAAATACCTCCTATGTAAAAACCATTTTTTTAAATTCTTAATTCTAATATTTTTATATTTTTTTTTTTTATTCACAAATAGGCTTGTTATTCTCCGATTCTCGAGATCGATAATTGATTGACTTTTTGATATCGATACATAAATATGCACTGATTCTCGAGATCGATTGCAGAGATCAAGATTTTTTTTTTTCGGCTTTTGATATTTGAATTTTCAATTAAACTTTTTGATAAAAAATATGATCGTAATTTAATCTCAAATATTTCATAAAAAAAAAATGTATTTTTTGAATTTAATCTTAAAATAAACATCAAAACATTCTATTTTTTATTTTTAAATATTATAAAATCACAAATATCAATTATAAAAAAAGATAAATCTGTTTGCGATCTCGAGATCACTTTAAGGTACAAATCCAGTACGTTTAGTAACCGTAATTTTTTTTGACATTCTCAAAGAATAAGATGACATGTTAAATAAAAAACGATTATTTTCATCCCATTTCATATAACATGTCATAATGTTTATTTAAATTGTAAAATAAGTGTCAAAAACAAACCTAGTCAATTTAAACTTTTTCAGAGACATGCAACTATTCAAATAATAAACGTTCTCCTATTCAAAAAATAACGTACTGGATTTGTACCTTAATTGTTATCAAGTTTACAAATTTTTTTAAATCACATTTTATGTCTGATATCTTGATAATCGATAATCTCGATATCAGATTTTTAAACTGATAATCGAGTATCAAATGTTAAAAAGTGACGTTTTTGATATCGTTTCTCAAAATAACAAGCCTATTCACAAATATGTATGGGTACTGGATTCTCTTCCGTCATTTATTTATATATTCAAATATTATATTAATTAAGAGTTAATTAGATTATTTTATAAATACCAGAATATTTTAATAAGCAATACGTGATATATCAATAATTTTATTTTTAAATGAGAAATGATCGTTTTTTGAATAAAATTATTGAAAAATTTGATTTTTTTATCTTTTAGAACTATTTATATCTATAAATTATTAAATATAAATAAATATATATAAATAAAAAATAATAATTTTGTTTTTTTAAAAAAAAAAAAAAAAATCAATATCTTTTGGTCAAGAGCAACAATTTTTTCGTTGAGCGCAAATAAAAGAATTCGTTTTTTGGTCCTAAAAACATGGAATTTTCAATATTTGACTAGAATTTCATGATTTTTGGCTCAAAAAATAATATATTTTTTTCAATCTTTGAAAAAAAAAAAAAAAAAAAAGGGTAAATTTCTAGGATAATTATTTGAAAAAATAATTATATTTAAAACATCTTTTAAATCTTGCGAATTTTCAAAATTTTGTAATCATTAAAAATGCGAATTAAATTTTCATAATTTTCTTCAAGATCACCTGAATTTTTCAAGAATTCCATTAAAAAAGATTCGATAAGTTCTCGAGAATGCAGTTATATTATGATATCTGAGTTTTTTTTTTTTTTTTTTCAAGAATTCACTCATTTTAAATTTATAATGTATTAATAAAAGTGACAAATTGGCTTGTTTGCATTTTTTAAAAAAACTGCTGATTAAAAGTTCATTCATAATATAAGTATAAATATAATATAATTTGATACTATTATATATTTATTTATTTAATATAAATTCGGAGTTTTATAACAAGATAATAATTGATTTTAAATTTCTTTCAATATTTATATAACTATTGAAAAATTAGAAATCTTAATTTGGACAACTTTTATTAATTAAATGCTTTTTTATATTATTATATATATAAAAATAAAATAAAAAAAATATTTCATAAATAAAAATTTTAAAAAATTTAACGAGTTTTGATCGTCTACCCCCACATATATTCACAACCATTTCTTTCAATTTAATTATTAAATGAAATAAATTTGAATAATTTTCAATGGCTAATAATAATTTTTCTAAAGTTAGATTATAACGTTCGTATAAAAAAAACCAGAGGTCAAATTAAAGCATAAATAAACAATAACTTTAAAAAAGATTTTCTGATATCATTTTGAAATAAAAAAAAGACGGAACCATTTTACTACATTAATATGCATAATTATGATTAAATTTCTTTTTTTAAATCTTAAGATTTGATGAGTATTTAACCTAATACTTTTGCCTACTGTTAGTTAAACGAACATGATGTAGATAAATATTAAATATGTTATATATTTATTTATTTAATGACTATTATGGAAAAATATGCGGTTTTTCTTAAGTTTCAATCAGAATATGATGTAAGAGTAAAACATAGATTCTGGACTAAATTGAGTTGATTTTAGAATTTTTTTCAATTAATAAAACAATTTTTGAAATAATTTAAAATTTTCCTTTATACTTAATAAATTGTTTATTTTATAAATGTGTGCAGAAATTAAAGTAAGAGTGCAATGGTCTCGTGGTGCAATTCTACCAGTTTTGACAAAAGGATCAGCTAAAACCTCAGAACTAACAAGATTACTCAGATTTGCTTGTTCTCCAAACGATGAAGTAGTATTATTACATAATGGCGTCCCATTGAATCCAGATTTATCTCTAGAAAGCCAATTAGTTAAAGAAAATGATATACTTGAAGCTTTTATTACACGGAAGTCCTCAAATAATTCAGATGAATTGGATTCCAAAATACATTCAATAGTTTTTGAAGCAGCTAGAGTTTCAGATAGGCATTATGATGCAATAGAAAAAGAGTCTTACAGAGTAGAACCTACAAAAAAGTCTTCATCAGATGATGACTACATGGATCTTTTCGATTTTGACAACAAAGAAGATAAAAAGAAAAAGCTCTCAATATCCTCAGAGCCTTTACCTACATTTTGGGTAAAGCCTAATCCAGAACCACCTGATTTACTTAATACATATGTTCCTACAAAAGTAAACTCAATTGAAGAAGCAGGCCAGTTTCTTGAAAAGCAAGGATGGTCATCATGGATGTGGTAATTTTTTTTTGCTAATTATGCCTTTTTTATTTGTAACTATGAATATTTATCCTCACATTTTTACAATATTTGATTTTATTATGTATTTTCTGTTTTGTTTTTGTGTTATTAGTAAAACTCATAATTATTATAGTACTTTATATATTTAATTATTAGGATATGAATTTATTTTTTTTGGTAATATAAAGTTTTTTTCAATTAAATTAATTGAATATTTGAGTTCTCCGAAGAAAATTTTTAATATTTCAATTATCAAGTAAATTAAATTAATATTTAGCATTTTATTAGTTAGATCTATAAGATTTGGAGGATATACTATTAGAATTCAATTTTGACTATCTCACAAATTATTTCAAATTTTTATCCCCTAAACAGTATTTGCCAATTGTAAATCATTTATTATCAAAATAAAAAATTTTATAATTCTTAACTAATACTTTATATATAACTTTAATACAATTTATTTTATATATATAAATATGATAAAATAAAAATATGAAAATTAAGGAGATAAAACCTAATTTTTTTTTTCGCATTTTTTTTTAAAAAGTTCAATATAGAAAAATTGAATAACTTCGCTAATAATCAATACAAATATTTGTAGTTACTTTTAAATATTTGAAATAATTTAATAATTTTATAATTATATCGTATTTCTTTTAAGATGAAAGAAAAATCCGAATAAATATGTTATTTATACCAACATGCAAATTGTATATATAATGAAACAAAATAATATTTACTTCTTCAAATAATATTTGATATTTCCAGGTATTTTTTTTTTTTTTTGAAAATTAATCTAACTTTTTGAATTTTGTTGTTGACAATTTTTAAATTATTTGGAATTAATAAAATAATGAGATCTTTTTAAAGGCAAACTATTGAAGCAAGTAACAATCGGATTAATTTTAAAATAGTTGTACTTTTGTGAGGAGACTTCAAAAAGTGGAAAATCCTCAGAAAAAATAATCTTAAATAAATGCTGGATAAAATAAAATCTTTTTATTTTTTTACAAAATTTTTTCCGAGTCGAGACCTCGCGGCTGGCGGTAAGAATCGGTAATAATTTTGTAACCTAAAAGATTCTAAAATTAATCCTAACATTCATTTATTTAACGACAAAATTGAAATAACAATGCTATTATAATTAAGTAAGAATAAATAATTATAATAATATAAATCTATAAAGGGCTAATCATCAAAACATAATTTTTTACAATAACAAAAACCAAATTAAAATAAATTAGAAAAGTTACATTAATCAACAATTTCAATATATGTCGGAAATAATGGTTCGATTTTAACACCGTCTTCTTCAGCCCAAAATTTCAATTGGTGGTAACCAGAATTTAATGGAAGAAAAGAGATGTTAATTGTGATTGATTCGCCAGTTGCTATTTCAGGAAGACGTATTCTTTGAGCAACAGGCTGAATTGCCCCACCATCAAAGACAAGCTCAAGATTTTTTCTCGTTTCTTTCAAATTTGTGATTCGAAGTGGGACAGTTGTAGTTTTAAGTGCTTTCGTAGTAACAGGTGGTAAAAGCATTGCCATTCCGAAGGAGGGTGCATCCATTTCTGCAATCCATACTGTGGTGTATGCCAATTCTTTAATTCTCCAGGTAATTTTGAAATTTAATGTAATATTTGAAAGGGTGGCAGCACCAAGCTCAGTAAGAGGAATGAGGGAAAAAACAGCAGATAAACTTTCATTATCTACAACTTCACATTTACAATTACAAGGCTTATCAATTTTTATATTTGATTTAAAATCTTTTCCATTGTGAGGAGGACGAGTATCAAAATCGATATCAGCTGATTCTATATATAATTTATCAATACCTTGCACTTTAAATAATGCTTCAATTTTGAACAAAGTAATTAAAGATAAGGATGTAGCATGCGATTCAACAGTAACATTGAAAGGGGAAATAGATCTCATATCTATCTTGGCAATCGGAGCTTTTTTTCGAGGTGTATAAACTTCAAGTGAAAATGGAGCATTCATTGTTATGGGTATTTTAACAGAAAGAGGATATATTGCTTCACCGCTTGGAAGATGAAATGGAACCATTGATGGAAATTGATGAAGGGCATTAGTATCTATTATATCAAGAAAGTACTCTGCGTTTACAAGCTCTGTTGATGATGCAGTAGTTAACGTACTTCTACGTGATTTAACTTGCTTCTTTTTCAAAAACACGCTAAATGTAAGAGTGTCAAGTTGAAGGATTGATGCTGAAGTTCGAATAATGAAAAATAACGTTTCACCTGGTACAACCCAGTTTCTAGTTTCGCAATTATCAATATCATTGAGACAATTTTGGAGATTAACAGGAATAATTATTTTAAAGTTAATTGATTGGATAATAGATGGATCAATATTGTATCTTTTCATTATTATCAAACTGAGCAACTTTTTGTGAATGCTTTCAAAATCCAAAAATTAAGAAAAACATTCACAAATTGTAAAATCATGATATTTATAAAGGATCGTCCCTCTTGACATATCAAAACTCTGATTTATTAAATTTCCTTTTCAAAACTGTTTAAAAGAATAATAAATAAATTTTGTGATTAGTTAGTAGAATTGATGTTGAAAAAAAAAAAAAAAAAATAAAACAGTGCAGTTATAGTGTTAAAAAGTGTTGGTGTTACATATTTATTATATACATAGTTTTTTTTTATATTAATAATAATACAATGACTTGTCATAAAACTACATCAATACAACATTTTTATAATTCTAATGAATATTAGGTCGAAAATTTTATATAATAAATATATTTTTATATGGTACAATTTCAATTTTATGATGACAAGTAAGATTATCTCTAAAATATAATGCCTTCTATGATAAAACTATCATTAATCCAATGAATTTATAAAAACTCTTTATAAAAACTCTAATTGATGTAATAAATATATAGATAATAATGTAAGTTTCGAAACATAATTGATAGATCAAATATTTTCCATTCCATGACAAAATCATGAAGTATGTATATGCTTTGCTATAATATAAAGTATTCTATTTTTAGAGATATATTAATTTGCTTGCCTTGGTATAATTTTCAGCGGCACGTTTAAATTTTCAATCATTATTTACATAATGATTGAAAAAATTAAACGATTTTTTTTATAATAAAAAATCATTTATTTAAGCAAATAAAGTTAAAATAAATAAAGTTACATATCAATTTAAATAGAGTAAAAAATTGTGAGAATCTCTTTTTGTAAAATATAACAAAAAGTGGATCTAAAAAATTTGAATAAAAATTATATAAATACTTTTTATCTTTATATATATAATGTAAAATAATTTTGTTAAGCTTTACTCTTTATTATTATTATTTTTAATATTTATTTAATCATATTTATAGATTAATATGACATTAATATTTGATATACAAAACATTTTTAGTATGATTTGACATTAATAAAAAAACTTTAATATTTCAGAAAATAAAAGAATAGATCATAAAATAATTCATATTAAAAACGCTTATTATCGAATATTTTTGGATTTTATTTTTATTAATGTTATATTTATAATTTCCAATATATCAAATCTTAAAAGATTGCCTTTTTTATTTTTTGGTTTTTCAATATTAAAGTATAAGAGTTATCTTTAGATAAAAAAGCACTTAATCCATTAAATATTAATTAAATGTTCTTATCCACGTTGAAAAAAACAAAGATTTAAGATTTTTCACTTTTTGATATATGGTCAGATTAAAATAAAATCAATTTTTTGGATATATCTTATTAAAAATATTTTTTTAAACTAAAAAAATATAAATAAAGCAAATAAAAATAAAGAAAAACTATATTTTTTTATTAAGTTTAAAACATAACAAATGTATTTAGTGCGATTCCATATTATAAAATATTCTCAATTTTATAATTTATCTCCTTTTATTGAATTGGAGGAAATATTTTTTTATGGTCTAATACTTTCATCAAAAAATGATTTTTAGCATTATATTTAATTAATTAATATTATAATAATCTTTTAATAATATATATCATATTATAAAATCTTTTACAAACTAATTTATTAAGATATATGTGTTTTTTATATTTTTAAATTGAAAAAATCAATCTCATAATTATGATGTAAAACGATGGTGTATAAGAACAAGCAACCATATTCTTTTATTTTTTATTTAAATCTAGATCAGATTTTGATGTAGATAGCATTCATATTGTTTCTTCGAAAACATTCAATATGCTAGAATAACTGTAAAAGTTCGTTCAAAAGTTGAAGGTATTTCTGCTATTAAATAATTTATTTTGACGATATGCTTTATTTAGCGGTACTTTCTTTCAAAAAATTAAATGATTTAATTCAAAAAAATTGAAGAAATTTAGAAGAGGTTAAGTCAATTATTTGTTCAGCGGCGAAAAAAGTTTTATGAAATAAAATTGTGTGATATGAATTATTAACTTTTTAATATCTCGAGCAAAAAACAAAAAAACATAAAATTAAATATATAATTAAATTAATATCTAGTAATATATTTATATAATAGAAAATTTATTTAATAATTCTTTTTAAAATTGATTTTTTCTATTATTTTTACAGATAATAATCAAATAGGTTTTGATGTGAGATGATTTCATATCATTTTTTTGTTCTATAACTAATTCTGTAGAATTATCCAAAATGAGTCTACCACAAACAAACCAAGAATGGATCCCTCTCCAAATTAAGGTTTTCACAAGATGGGTTCAAAGCCACCTCAAAAGTGTACCAGAATGTCAAGTTAACGATATAACCAAAGATTTGAACGATGGCGTTGCTCTTGTCGAACTTGCAATTCTTCTTACAGGAAAGCAACCTCCTCGTGCATGGGCCAAAAAGCCCAAATGGAATGTCGAAAAAGTTCAAAACTGTGAATTAGCAATTGACATGTTTACAGCAGACGGAGTCAAACTTGTTGGTATCTCCGGAAAAGATATCAACGATAACAACGAGAAACTTATCCTGGGTTTAGTTTGGTCTTTGATCTTACACTACCAAATCAGCCAAGCATTCACAGGAGAAGAAGCAAGCACGAAACCAAAAGGCAAAGATGCATTATTAGAATGGGCTATCGATCGAACGAAAGATTATCCAAACATCAAAGATTTCGAACCATACGAACTTTCAATGTGCGCATTATTAGATTCATACGTTCCAGACAAAGTTCATTATTCAGAACTCAATCCAAGCGACAAACAACATAACGCTGAAGTTGCCGAAAATGTCATGAAAGAACTCGAAATCCCAGTCTTCCTCGAACCAGAAGATGTTACCGACCAAGAACATGTTGACGAAAAAGCTCTTTTGACACAACTTTCATCCGCCAAACAAGTCTTAGATCATCTTCCAGAAAAGACAGCCGAAGAAGAAGCCAGAGCACGCGCAGAAGCCGAAGCCAGAGCTAAGGCAGAAGCAGAAGCAAGAGCTCGTGAAGAAGAAGCCAGAAGAAAAGCTGAAGAAGAAGCTCGCCGAAGAGAAGAAGAAGAAGCAAGAGCCAGAGCCGAAGCTGAAGCACGTGCAAGAGCAGAAGCAGAAGCAAGAGCACGTGAAGAAGCAGAAAGACAAAGATTAGCTCAACAATTAGCTGATTCAAGAGCCGCCGCCGATGCTAAAGCAGCAGCAGATGCCAAAGCTTTAGAAGATGCAGCACGTCAACGTGATTCTGAATCAAAAGAACAACAAGATGCCAATGCCGAAATCGAACGTTTGAAGAGATTATTAGCCCAATCACGTGCTGAAACCGCTCAAGAAAAGGAAGCAAGAACACGAGCCGAACAAGAATCCCAACATCAAAAAGATGGAAGGCTTAGAGCCGAAGCCGAAGCTGATCGTTTAGCCAAATTATTAGCTGAAGCTGAAAAGAAAGCACAAGCTGAAGCAGCCGCTCGTCAAGCCGCCCAAGAAGCTGCAGACAGAGAAGCAGCCGCCCGTAGAGCAGCAGAAGAAGCAGCCGCCAAACAAGCTCAAGCAATTAAGGAAGCTGAGGAAGCAGCAGCTCGTGAGGCCAAAGCACGTGAAGATGCCGCCAAAGCTCAAGCCGAAGAAGAGAAGAAACGCCTTCAAGCATTAGCTGAACAAGCTCGCCTTGAAAAAGAAAAAGCAGAAGCAGAAGCAGCCAAGCAAAGGGATGCAAAGACACAAGCTGATGCCAATGCAGCAGCTGAAAGAGCAGCCCGTGAAAGAGCCGAGCAAGATGCCGCAGCAGCCAAATCAGAACGTGAAAAGGCAGAAATGGAAGCAAGCGCACAAAGAACAGCCAAAGACAAACTCCACAACGAAGTCAGACGTCTTTCAAAGACATTAGAAGACGCTGAAGCAGAAGCTCAACGTTTACAAGCAGCATTAGCTGAAGCTGAAGCCAAGGCCAAAGCAGAAGCAGATGCAAGAGCAGCAGCACAAGAAGCAGCAGATCGCGAAGCCAGAGCTCATGCTGAAGCAGAAGCAGCAGCCAAACGTGAAGCAGAAGCCAGAGCTCAAGCAGAAGAAGCTGGAAGACGTGAAGTCGAAGCCCGTGAAAAGGCAGCCATTGAAAAAGTTCAAGCTGAAAAAGAACGTCTTGAAAAATTGGCACAAGATGCAGCAGCCGAGAAACAAAGAGCCGAACAAGAAGCCGAAGCTCAACGTAGAGCCAAGGATGAAGCAGCAGCCAACGCAAAACGTGAGAAAGAATCGCACATTCAAGCCGAACACGACTTGGCCGAAGCTGTCAAAGCAAAGAATAAAGCAGAAGCCGAAGCAAACAAACAAAAGCGCGCTAAAGCTCAAGCTGATGCAATTGCTGAAACAATGAAATTAGCTAAAGAAAAGGCCGAACAAGAAGCAACATTCCAGAAGGAAGCTCAAAGCAAAGCACTCGCGCAAGTCGATTCAATAAAACAAGCTCGTGATCGCGCCGAAGCCGAACGTGAAAGATTACAGAGATTATTGGAAGATGCTCAACGCAAAGCTGAAGCAGAAGCAAGAGCTCGCGCTGAAGCCCAAGCAGCAGCACGTCGTGAAGCAGATGCAAGAGCAGCAGCTGAAGCAGCAGCCAAGAAAGAAGCTTACGCACGTGCAGCAGCTGATGAAGCAGCCAAACGTGAAGCACAAGCTCGTGAAAACGCGTCAAAGGCAGCAGCAAAGGAAGAGAAAGATCGCTTAGAAAGAGAAGCAGCTGCAGCCAAAGCAGCCAAAGAAAAGGCTGAACAATCCGCCGAACGCTTAAAGCAACTCAAGGAACAGGCTGAACAAAACGCACTCAATGAAAAGGAAGCCCGTGAAAAGGCCGAACAAGATGCAATTGCTGCCAAAGCCGCCAAAGAAAAGGCAGAACAAGATGCAACAGCCCAAAGAAAGGCCAAGTCAGAAGCAGACGCAGCAGTTGCAATGGAACGTGCAGCACGTGAAAAGGCAGAAGCTGAAGCTAAGAAATTGGCTCAAGCTTTGGCTGAAGCAAATGCAAAAGCACAGAAAGAAGCTGAAGCACGCGCAGCAGCCCAACAAGCAGCCGATCGTGAAGCAGCAGCACGTAAAGCAGCCGAAGACGCAGCAGCACGTGAAGCTCAAGCTCGTAAAGATGCTGAAGAAGCAGGAAAACGTGAAGTTAAAGCACGCGAAGATGCAGCTAAAGCTCAAGCTGAAGAAGAAAAGAGGCGTCTTCAACAATTGGCCGAACAAGCTCGTCGTGAAAAGGAAGAAGCAGAAGCAGAAGCAGCAAGACAAAAGCAAGCTAAGAACGATGCTGACGGCAACGCCAAAGCTGAAAAGATTGCACGTGAAAGAGCCGAACAAGATGCAAACAACGCCAAGGCAGCCAAAGAAAAGGCAGAAGCCGATGCAGCCCTTCAACGTAAAGCGAAAGCTCGCGCCGATGTCGAATTGAACGCAATGAGAGAAGCCAAAGATCGTGCTGAAAAGGAAGCCATCGCACAACGAGAAAGCAAAGAAAAAGCTACAGCCAAACTTGACCAATTCAAACTCGCCAAGGACAAGGCTGATGAAGAAATTCAACGTTTAGCAAAGGCTTTGGATGAAGCACAAGCCAAGGCTCAAGCTGAAGCAGACGCAAGAGCTAAAGCACAACAAGCAGCACGTCGTGAAAAACTCGCACGCGAAGCATCAGAAAGAGCAGCAGCTAAAGAAAAGGCAGCCCGTGATGAGGCAGCTTTAGCAGCACGTCGTGAAGAAGAAGCTCGCGCACAAGCATCAAAATCAGCCCTCCAAGAAGAGAAAGACCGTTTAGAAAAGGAGGCAGCTCAAGCTAAAGCAGCTCGAGAATACGCCGAACAAGAAGCAGAACGTCAAAAGATGGCACAGCAAAACGCCGATGCTCGCGCAGCAGCAATGAAAGCAGCCAAAGAAAAGGCAGAAGCTGAAGCAGCAGCAGCTCAAGCAGCTAAAGAAAAGGCCGAACAAGATGCAGCTGAACAAAGAAAAGCCAAGGCTCAAGCCGATACACAAAACCAACAAGAAAAGGAAGCTCGTCAAAAGGCGCAAGAAGAAGCCGAAAGATTGGCCAAAGCTCTAGAAGAAGCCGAACGTAGAGCACAAAAGGAAGCACAAGCTCGTGCAAACGCACAAGAAGCAGCAGAAAGAGAAGCTCGCGCTCGCCAAGAAGCAGAAGATGCAGCCAAACGTGAAGCCGAAGCTAGAATCATGGCAGAAGAAGCGTCAAGACGTGAAATTGAAGCACGTAATGCAGCAGCTCAAACCAAAGTCAAAGAAGAGAAAGAACGTCTCGAAGCAGCAGCTGAAGCAGCCAAAGCAGCCAAAGAAAAGGCAGAAGCTGAAGCAGCTGAACAAAAGAAGGCCAAACATGACGCTGATGCTAAAGCAGCCAACGAAAAGAAGGCCCACGACGAAGCTGAAAAGGCAGCAGCTGAAGCCAAAGCAGCCAAAGACAAGGCCGAAGCAGAAGCAAACAGACAAAGAATTGCGAAAGCACAAGCCGATGATGAACTTGCAAGAATGAGAGTTGCTAAAGAACAAGCTGAAGCTGAAGCAGTTGTCCAAAGAAAGGGACGCGAATCAGCTACAGCCAAAGCTGAACAACTTGAAAGAGAAAGACAAACCGTCATCGCAGAACTTGAAAGATTACGAAGAGCACTTGATGATGCACAAAACAAGGCAGAAAATGAAGCTAAAGCACGCTCAGCAGCACAGGCAGCTGCCCAACGTGAAGCATTAGCAAGACAAACAGCTGAAAATGCAGCAAAGAGAGAAGAACAAGCAAGACTTAAAGCAGAAGCTGCTGCACAACGTGAAAAAATCGCTCGTGAAAATGCAGCTAAAGCAGCAATTGCAGCTGAAAAGGAACGTTATGAGAAATTGGCAGCCCAAGCTGAAGAACAAAGACAAAAGGCAGAAGCTGAAATTGAAGCACAAAAACGTGCCAAAGAAAAGGCAGAATCAAATGCACAAGCACTCAAGGACGCAAGAGAACAAGCTGAAAGACAAGCTGAAAATGCTAAAGCACTCAAAGATCATGCAGTCGCTGAAGCCGATGCACAAAGAAAAGCTAAAGCACAATCTGACGCAGCTCGCCAAATGGAACGTGTTTCACGTGAAAAGGCAGAAGATGAAGCTGCCAAATTGGCTCGTGCTCTCAAATTGGCTGAAGAAAGAGCTAGAAAATTAGAACAAGCTACTCGTAACGCTGAAGAAGCAGCTCGTAAAGAAGCCGAAGCTAGACAAGCAGCTGAAGATGCAGCCAAACGTGAAGCTGATGCAAGAAAGGAAGCCGAAGATGCCGCTAAACGTGAAGCTCAAGCTATGAAGGATGCAGCAAGTCAACAAGTTAAAGAAAAGAAGGAAGAATTCGAAAGACTCGCAGCTCAAGCACGCGAAGAGAAAGAACAAGCTGAACGTGAAGTTTTCGCACTCAAACAAGCCAAAGCTGATGCAGAAGCAGCAGTTAAGAATGAAAAGGCAGCCCATGACGAAGCCGAAAAGGATGCAGCAGCAGCCAAAGCAGCCAAAGAAAAGGCCGAAGCTGATGCTAGATTACAACGTATTGCTAAAGCACAAGCTGATGATGAACTCGCAAGAATGAGAGAAGCTAAAGAACGTGCTGAACAAGAAGCAGCAGCTCAACGTGAAGGAAGAGAAAAGGCAGCACAAAAAGCTCAACAATATGAACTCCTTAAGACAAAGGCCGATCAAGAAATTGACAGATTAGCTAAGGCATTAGCTGAAGCTCAAGCCAAAGCTGAAGAAGAAGCACGCTTAAGAGCAGCAGCCCAATTAGCAGCACAACGTGAAATTCGTTCAAGAGAAGCGGCCGAAGAAGCAGCAAAGAGAGAAGCTGCAGCAAGAGCAGCAGCAGAAGCTGCAGCTCAACGTGAAATCAAAGCACGTGAAAATGCAGCGAAAGCAGCAGCTCAAGAAGAACGTGACAGACTTGAACGTGAAGCAGCTGACGCAGCAGCAGCGAAAGAAAAGGCAGACCAAGAAGCTGAGAAACAAAGACGTTTGAAGGAAGCTGCCGATAACAATGCAGACAGTGAACGTGCAGCTCGTGAAAGAGCCGAAGCCGAAGCAGCAGCAGCAAGAGCAGCCAAAGAACAAGCCGAAATCGAAGTCAAACGTCAGACACAAGAGAAATTCAAGGCACAATCCGAAACAGAAGCAGAACGTAAAGCTCGTGAACACGCTGAACAAGAATCTCAAAGATTAACCAAATTACTCGTTGAAGCAGAAAAGAGAGCACAAAGAGAAGCTCAGTTACGTGCAGAAGCCCAAGAAGCAGCTCAACGTGAAGCTGAAGCTAGACAAGCAGCCGAATCAGCAGCACAACGTGAAGCAGCAGCAAGAGAAGAAGCAATCGCTGCAGCTAAACGTGAAGCTGAAGCACGTGCACAAGCAGCAGCAGCTCAAGCACAATCAGAAAAGGATCGTTTAATGAAATTAGCCGAAGAAGCTCGTGCAGCTAAAGATGCAGCAGAAGCTGAAGCAAATGCACAAAAACAAGCTAAGATTCAAGCTGAACAATTCGCTAACCAATTACGTGGTGACAAAGAAAAGGCTGAAGCAGAAGCAACAGCAGCAAGAATTGCTAAAGAAAAGGCAGAATCTGATGCAGCTTACCAGAGAAATGCCAAACTCGCAGCTGATGATGAACTGGAGAGAATGAGAAAGGCTAAGGAAAGGGCTGAACAAGATGCAGTTTCACAAAGAGAAGGAAGAGAAAGAGCAGCACAAAAGGCAGAAGAATTACAAAAGGAAAGAGATCTCGCTAAGGCCGAAGCTGAGAAATTACAAGCATTATTACAAGACGCTCTTGATAAAGCAACACAAGAACAGAAATTGAAGATCGAAGCACAAAGAGCAGCTGAAAGAGAAATCGATGCAAGAATCGAAGCTGAACGTGCAGCAGAGAAAGAGAAACGTGCCAAAGCTGAAGCCGAAGAACAAGCACGTCGTGAAGCTTATGCTCGTGAATCTGCTATCAAAGCAACAATTGAAGAAGAGAAATTGAAGTTCCAAAGATTGGAAGAAGAAGCAAGATTAGCTAAAGAAAGAGCTGAACATGAAGCCGAGAAACAAAGACAACTTAAGGAACAAGCTGACAAAGATGCAGATGCTGAGAAAGAGGCAAGAGAACAGGCTGAAAAGGATGCAGAAGCAGCTAAAGCAGAGAAAGAAAAGGCTGAAGCTGAAGCAGAACGTGAACGTCATGCTAAATCACAAGCTGATGCAGCTATCGAAATGGAACGTGCAGCTCGTGAAAAGGCCGAGAAAGAAGCATCGAGATTAGCACATGCTTTACAATTGGCTGAAGAAAGAGCAAGAAAGGCTGCAGAAGCTAAGAAGGCCGCTGAAGAAGCAGCCAAACGTGAAGCTGAAGCTCGTGCAGGTGCCGAAGCAGCAGCTCGTAAAGAAGCCGATGCAAGAGCAGCAGCTGAAACAGCAGCTCGTAGAGAAGCACAAGCTTTGAAGGATGCAGCAAACGCAAAAGTTGAAGCTGAGAAGCAACGCTTACAAAAGATCGCTGAAGAAGCCCGCTTAGAGAAAGAAAGAGCCGAGAAAGAAGCACAAGCAAACAAGCTTGCTAAAGCACAAGCTGAACAAGATGCACTTACATTGAAGGAAGCCAAAGAGAACGCAGAGAAGGAAGCATCATATGCAAGAGCAGCTAAAGAAAGGGCTGAAGCAGATGCCAAATATCAAACAAATGCCAAAGCACAAGCTGATGATGAACTTCAAAAGATGAGAGCAGCTAAAGAACGTGCTGAACAAGAAGCTCAAGCACAACGTGAAGGTAAAGAAAAGGCTACACAAAAAGCACACGAATTAGAATCACTCAAGACAAAGGCTGATGAAGAAATCAACAGATTAGCCAAAGCTTTAGATGAAGCACGCTCAAAGGCTGAAGCAGAAGCAAGAGCAAAGGCACTCGCACAAGTTGCAGCTGAAAGAGAAATCACAGCAAGACAAAAGGCTGAATTAGCTGCAAAGAACGAAGCAGAAGCACGCGCTAAAGCTGAAGAAGCAACACGCAGAGCAATCAAAGCCAAACAAGATGCAGCTAACGCACAAGCCGCAGATGAGAAAGCACGTCTTCAGAAATTAGCTGAAGAAGCAGCAGCGGCTAGATTAAAGGCAGAAGATGAAGCTGAAAGATTACGACATTTGAAGGAACAAGCTGATGCTAACGCAGCAGCTGAAAGAGCAGCACGTGAAAAGGCAGAAGCTGAAGCAGCAGCAGCCAAAGCAGCCAAACAACAAGCAGAAATGGAAGCAGAACGTCAAAGACAAGCTAAAGCTCAAGCCAAGGCAGAAACAACAACAGAACGCGCATCAAGAGAAAAGGCTGAATCAGAAGCAGAAAGATTAGCCAAGGCATTAGCTGATGCCGAAGCCAAAGCACGCAATGAAGCAGCAGCAAGAGCCCGTGCACAAGAAGCAGCCACTAAAGAAGCACGTGCAAGAGAAGCAGCTGAAGCAGCAGCAGAAAGAGATGCACAAGCCAGAGAAGCAGCTGAAAGAGCAGCAAGAGATGAAGCTGCACAAAGAGAGCAAGCAACTAAAGCTAAGGAACAAGCTGAAAAGGACAGATTCATCAAAGAAGCAGAAACATCAAGACTTGCCAAAGAAAAGGCTGAAGCTGATGCAGCAGCAGCAAGAAAGGCTAAAGAAGAGGCTGATGCACTTGCAGCACAACTTAAAGAAGCTCGTGATCGTGCCGAAGCAGAAGCAAATGCAGCCAAATCAGCCAAAGAAAAGGCAGAAGCTGAAGCAGAACTTCAACGAAGAGCCAAACAAGAAGCAGACTTATTAGTCCAACGTGAAAGAGAAGCTCGTATCCGTGCTGAACAAAAGGCAGAACGTCGTAGGAAGTATCAACATGAAGCAGAAGCAGCTGCAGAAGCATTGCGTATCGCCAAAGAAAAGGCTGAACAAAGACTCGTTGAAATCACAAGTGAAAGAGACGTCGCTGTTCAGAAATCAACACAAGTTGAGAAGATATCACAAGAATTAATCGAAGCACGTAGAAGATTACACGAAATTGAAGTTCAGATCTCAGGCAAGCAACAAACATCTGATGCTGAAAAGGAAGCACGTCTTAGGGCAGAAGCCGAAATACAAAGATTATCACAATTATTACAAGAGGAAGAATTAAAGAACCGTAATCTCGGACGACCAATGGATGGTGACCACTTCCAATACGGTGATAAACCATTCGGTTTTACTATTACTCTTCGTTTAACCGAAGATGGTCCACTCGAGACATTGGCTCTTACTCTTATCGATTATCAGAACTTCTTGAATTCTGCAGGTAAGAAACTCGACCTTCAGAAAGAAGACATTACTCATAACGCTTACCAAAGATTCCACTTTGGAAAGGGCGAATTAAACACAGTTATCAATACAGAAATTCATGACGAATTAGTTTGGGATGTAGCCGATATGTATAACTTGAACCCACCAGAGGGCACCCCATTCTATGTCTTCCCATTCCACGGACGCCACAACCAACACTTCCTTTACAAGGATAACATGATCTATGCTAGACAAAACGGACAAGTTGTTACATACGTCGGAGGAGATGTTCCTTTAGTTATGATGTTCCCAAGCGAAGAACTTAAAGAAAGACAGACATTCCACATCCAATTCCCACAATAAATAGAGAAAAAAGAGGATTAATTTAATTGGATTCCAGTTTTTTTTAATAACCGAAAATCATATGTAAAAACCTTAAAAATCAATCTAATTTTTTTTTTTTTAATTTTTTTTTGTGTATACCAATTTTTAACTATAATCAAAAAAATAGGATTATATTGAATGGAAATCCCTTTATTATAACCATGGGATTTGATATTTTGAATAACAACTAAATATAATGAGATCATTAACAAAAGTTGTCATTTATAATTTAATGAAAGGAATAAAAAAATATCTTACTAACAAGTAATAAAAATGATTTCTTTCTTTTTTTTTTCATTAATAATCAAACAATGAATTGAGATGAAAAAATATTTAAAGCTTTAAACATTAAATCATTATTTTCTTATTCTATTTAATTAATTCAATGATGAGTAAAATACATTTTATTTGAATGATAATAATATAGTCTCATTTATAATTTTATATGATATTATAAAACTGTATTATGATAATACGATGCTGATAATAACATTTATCGTATAAAATATATATTTGAAATATATCCTGCATTAGTATGTATATCAGATAAAATAAAAAAAGAAAATTTTAATTAAATACTATGGGCTAAAAATGTAGAAAGTAAAGTTAGAACAATTATTAATTATCGGTAATTTACTTTTTTTCTCTTTTATTAATATTTCTTCGTTTTCATTGTATTTTTAATATAAAAAAGCTTATTGCTGAACAGGAGTAATATGAATAACATTGCTGCCTCGGATAAAGACAGATTTGAAAGTATTTGGCTGTTGACCATATATTTGCGTTGCTGTTTCTTTGGCGTCCTTCAAAACAAGATTGAAAAACCCATCAATTGTGCATAGAGTACCTGTTATTTCTGTACCATTAGTTAATGAGACTATACATGGATGACCAGTAGCACTTTGGAGGAATATTGTTAGAGAATTGAGTCCGCTCATTTATAAATCTTGTTTGAAAAATTTTTGGAGAACGTTTATTTTCAAATAAATGCTTTTCTCTCTTTTGCTTGTTTTTTCTCTTTCTCAGAGCAACGAAAAAAATAAAGAGAGTCCTGCTATGCATACTATGCGAGAAATTAGAGCTCTCTCAAGCGATATCTCATCAATACAATTCGATTCAAATGATTCAGCTGAACATTTTGATAAAGACGCAATAAACTTATTTTTAAATGAATCAAAAATAATTGGAAAACAAAAATCAATATTTGATGCATTTGGAAAAGTTTTAAATAACGAAGATGAATATCTAAAGCAAGATTGTAATAATTGTATTAAAATTCTTTCGCAAACCGCCGTTTTTTCCTTTTTGGCTATTCGAAAATCAATTACTAACACAGTTAAATTTTATCAGGCTACTAGTTCCGATTGCTCGGTGAAAGACGTTCAATTACTTTTTAGTAATGACGGTATTATTAATTATACAACTGAAATATATCATTTACAAGGGAAATCATTAAATACTTTTCATTTTCAGCAAAATGTCACTTTTGATAAAGTACAAGTTAATGCAACAAGTAGTAATCCTTCTCTTTTATGTTTTGGCAAATTCTCTCTTTTAAATCATTGAACCTCATGTATTATATTATATAAACTGTATGTATTTAACTAATTGATCTTCTTCCTTCCTACATCTAATTTATATTATACCATTTTTCTTTATAATTTATATCAAAAGTGAAAGATGAAAAATGATCAAGTATTTATTTTTTATCAGTTTTAATTCCATATTATTAATGAGCAAACCAATATAAACATTCATTTTATCATCAATTCCAACATAATCATCCAATATATTTCTTTTGATGCATTTTTTTTTTTTATTTAATACTTCTCGCCAAAGATAGCCAAAAATATTTTTATATTTCAATATCATTATCTACACCAAAATATGTCTCAATATGAAAAAAAATACTAATTAATCTTACTTCTCTGTATTATAAAACATCTAAGCTTACATTTCTAAAAATATAAAATGAGTATCTTTAATCAAGAAAATTGAACGCTCATACACAAAGTTATTTTAATTATTTCTTTTTGCATTAAAACATCAACTTTCTTTCTCAAGAATTTCCGAAAACTTTCAAAATTTTGTAAATTTTTTTGGTATTTTTTGAATGACCTCATATAAAAAGTTAGGATTAATACTTTCATCATGTAAACTTCTATTTTAGTTACTTATATTCCCATTAATTTGCATTTTCATTAAGAAAATATACCAATTTATCAAATAAGTTTTTTCATCAATAACTTACGAAAATAAAATTCTGTACGTTTAGATCATATATGAAAAGTTCAGATTTATCACCAAAAAATTATTACTCTAACAAACAAATGCTAAGCCCAAGAGATAATTTATCGTTTAATATATCTCAACAATTAATTTCGTCTCCAGCTAGAAAGGCAAAAGGGACCACATCAAAATTATCACCAACTTCTGCTCGTGGTTCTTCATCAACTAGTTTTTCAAACAACTCTAGTGGTAATAGCAGTACATTTAATTCAAGAGAATCACAACAATCATGCAATAAGTCAATCCAATTTGAAAATGACCATATTCAAGTTTATTTGAGGATGCGACCTCCATTACCAAATGAAAAAACATTTCCTTATGAGATTGATAATAAAACAATAACCCTTCAAGCTAGAAACGCATTTTTATCTAGCCAGGGGATTGAAAAAGCTTTTTCATTTAAGCAAATTATGGATCATAACACAACCCAAATCGAAGTATTTGAAAAAGTTGCCCTTCCATTGATTCCAGATTTTCTTGCTGGAGATGATGTTTTAATCTTTTGCTATGGCAGTACCAATGCTGGTAAAACATTCACAGTAAGTGGAACAAATCAGAATCCAGGTATTTTACGCCGATCACTTGAATGCATTGTTACGAAGCTCTATTATGAATCTGATGAAGAAAATGAATCTGAAAATGTTGAAAAAAATGGGAAAGTCTCCCATACCAAAGCTCCTCAACTATTTGCCTCATTTGTAGAAATTTATAATGAAAGAATATATGATCTTTTAAATATCCAAAAAAATGCTGAATCTCTAAAACTTGGCGTTAATAGTGAAGGAGAAACAGAGATCAAAGGAACCTATGAAATACCCATTAATTCTATAGAAGATGTCAAAACAGTTGTTCAAAAAGCAGAGGCAGGAAGGCATCGCGGTTTTACAGAACTTAATTGTGACAGTAGTAGATCACACACAGTTTTCCAGCTTAAAATTAGAAGGAAAAATCTTCATTCAACATTTTCAATTGTTGATTTGGCTGGTTCTGAGAGATTATCTTCAATAAATTCAACGAAAGGCTCATTTAAAGAAGCATGCAATATTAACAAATCAATGCTGGCTCTTGGCAAATGCATTAGATACTTGAAATTTAATTGCCAATCACCTGCTAAATGCCGTCAAATCCCATATCGAGAATCAAAACTAACTCATATATTCAAAAACTTTTTTGAGCCAACTATAAGGCCTTCAAAAGCAGCAATGATCATTAATGTTTCACCTTCTCTTTCTCAAATTGATGATACTGTTTTTGCAATGCAATTTGCAGCATCTGCGTCTCTCTGTTCTATTAAACATGTCGAAAGACAAGAAGTTGAATCTGATGAATCTGAAGAAGAAGAACCTGAAGTAATAAATCCTCCAGAACCAAAAGAAACAATTGAAGAAATTGAAGCAAGAATTGAAAAGAAACTTCGAGAGGAAATGGACGAATATTTCGCAAAACTCGAAAAAGAATTTAAAGATCATTACAATAAAGTTAACAATTTAAATCAAACAATTTTAAATACTAGAAATGAAATAACAAATAAACAATTGGAATTATCACGTAAACAGCATGAAGAATCTTTGAAGAATCATCAACAAGAGAATAACAAAACAAAACCAAAAGCAGCTCGTCCCAAAAAAATTAAAAAGAAAGTTAAAGTTATAAAATCAGAAAAAAATGCTGATTTTGCTCAATTACTCAAAAATAAAGATAAAATTTCAGAACTTCAAAAGATACTCAATAGTTTAACCCAACAGAATATGCAACTTCAAAATGAAAATGATGATTTACTCAAACAAATTAATGAATCAAAGGAAAAATTAAATGATTCTGATTTAATCAATAAAAAAATAACTGAGAAAAACAAAGAAATGAAAAATGTTATTGAAAAAATTGAAGCAAAAAGTGATGAATACAGTCAAACTATTTTATATGAGACACAAAGTGTTGTCCAAAGGGCATTTACTAAGTATCCAATACAGCCAATTGTTCATTTACCACCAGCAATAACATTCTCAAACAGCCATGCTGATAATAAAGATGAAAAGAGGGATTTAAACAATAACAACAACCAAACCCCAGAAAGCAACAATCAAAATTCAGATCCATCCTACCATCCAGTTCGCCGTGTTCTAATTCCTCCTCCAAAATAAGACGAATATCCTCCAAAAATTCACAATTGTTTATTTAAAAAATTACGAGTATAATAAAATAATTTTTACAAATCGCTATTTTAAACTTTAATAATTCTTTAAATACTACCAGACAAAGAACATTTAATTTAACAAATAAATCAAAAATAATATAAAACTTGTATATGACGATACTTTTTATAATTTATTATATTATATTATATATAAAATATAAACCTCTAACATTAACTATAAATATATATATGTATGTATAAATCTATTTCTAATATTAAAAATGATGGAGATGTGGCTTTGGAGATGTAATTTTTTGCGAAATCGTAATCGACGATGCTTGAATAATGGGAGAACAAATTGTTGGTCGTCCATTGACTGAATAGCTTCTATTCCTTCTTACAATTGCTGGAGACGGCAATGTCGAAACAGCTTTGGATGTATTAAAATATTTGAATACATGGGCATTTGATACATTAATTTTCTCTCCACAATCAACATTAATATAATGAGGCTCTTTTCCAACATTAAGGCCAAGAGAGTGAAAGTAAACTGGTGATATTTCACAAATTCCACCACCATAATCCGCGTCAGGCACATCATTATCACTGAAGCTACCTGATATTTTAGAATTGTTATTAGATGAATCATCTGTCGGCTCAATTCTAAAACGTTGTTGACTTACTGAATTTGATTGATAATTTACATCTGAAAGAGGAATTATGCGGACTTCTGATAATGTTCTATTAGTAAAATCATCAATACTATCAAAATTTTTGGCAGAACTTACTGCTTTTGTAGAAACAGATCCAGCCAAAGGAGAAAGTGGTAAGCATAATGAAAGTTGCTTTTTTACTTGCAGACAACTATTTGGTGGTAGAAGTGGAGATAAATTTGAATTTCTGTCAGTGGGAGGTGAAATTGGAGTACTATCACTTCTTCTAGATTTCTTTTTTTGACCTGGAGTAGCTATTAGAATTGCGCAACCGCTTTCTGTCCCTTTATTATAATTTGAAGATGAAAAAACTGTTGTTACCACTCCGTTAAAAAGAGTAAATATGCCTTTTGGAATCCACTGGTGAGCTCTAACAAGATATTTAAGATTATTTCCTTTCAAAAAAGTAGATGTTGCATAAAAACCAAATAATGTTCCACTTCCACGAGCAGATGGTAAAAAAGCATCGATTTCGGTCGTAGGATCAGACCACATTAAGTCTTGGAGGAGTTGCCCTGAACACTCTTTAATAGGCCTTTGTAATCTGTTAATTGTAGAAACTAAGGTCAGCTTTGATGAAAGTCCACCATGAACACAAAAAATGCATTTATTGACAATAGCAGAGATTGGAAGAAAGTCAAAAGCATTATTGAATGTTTCGAATAGTTCATCATGACATTCTTCGTACTGAGACTTTATTTGTTCGTAAAAACCATATGACATATTTGTTTCTCGAAATTCATGATTTCCTCGAAGTAAATAAATGTGGTCTGGAAATAAAATCGCAAGGCTAAAAAGGAGTGTAATTACTTCGATTGAATAGTCGCCTCTATCAACATAATCACCAAGAAATAAATATTTTTTACAATTAGAATTATTATTTATGGAAGGCTTATCAAGAGCAACGTTATTGCCTCTCTCCAAATATGAAAGATTATCTAACTCACGTTGCTCTTGACTATACACTTCATCAGATGGAATTTCTGATTGATCATCTTCCAATTCATCTATATATGGAAGACCTGAACTCGAGAGGATTCGTAATAAGTCGATTAAATTGCCATGTAGGTCTCCAACAATAACCGTTGGTCCTTCAATTGTGATTAGTGAATGTTGTCTTAAAAAAACTTGAACAACTTGATTTGATAACTGCGTGAGAGTATTTGATGTAAATCTTGGAATTGGGGATAATCCGCATCCAATCTTTGAAAAATCAGTACCAACTTGTAAAAGTGGCTGGTATGCAGTAAAAACCATTTTTGCGATATCCATTTAAATGCAGATTTTGTTTCAATAAAGAATTATATATTATTAAAATTTTGAAGTTTTTTTTTAAATAATTGAATTTGATTTTCTTAATTTTTTCATATTATATCTATATATATCATAAATATAATAATTTTATTTTGATTTTATAGAAATAAATTAATATCTTAAAATATTTTAAAAGTTAATTTGGTTTGTTTTAAAATTAGAAATGGAGATAAATATATATAGTATTTAAATATTTTTCTTTTATTATAGAAAAAAAGGAATTATATTTCATAAAGTTCTCAAAAAATAAATATATTTTATTGAATTAATAATTTAAGGGAATAATTTTATCATTTATGTATCTTTATATTTTTATTTTTTATTTTGTTAATTTTGATTTTTAAATTATTTTATATAAATCAATATATAAATATAATATTAAATGTGGGATAATTTATTTTAATGTAAAAATAATATCATAATTGTATTTGAAAACATCATCTTTAGTATTGATTTCATTCAATTGATTTTACTTTTTTTTTTTTTTTTTTTTTTGATTAAAATGTTAGTAAAAACGAGTTTAGACTAATTCGAGATTAAACTCATTATTATGATTTTAATGAGGGTAATTTATTATTGAGTTTTTGATAGGTTATATTCAACCATATCTCTCAAAAAAAAAAAAAAAAAAAAAAAAAAAAAAAAAAAAAAAAAACTGTTTTGAAAATTATCGAATTATAACTATGTTATTCATGAAAGAAAGCTATGATACTGTTATATGCTCAATATTTTTATTCATTTATTATCAATTTTTCTAATCTATCTCAAAAATGTAAAATGAAAATTCGTCTTTAAAAATCTTGATCCTGTTAGCTACTAGGTGCCAATAATTATATCTTTAAAAAACAAATGTATAAAAACTAGTTATTCCCATTGATGTATATTTAATTACTCTATTTGACCATTTATAAATTTAAAAAAACTATTCACTATTACAATTACTTCAATAGTAATAATGTTTTTACTCTATCCTTTTTTTCAATTAACTGCTTCATTAAACGTAAAAAAAAATATTATTGGCGAATGGACAATTTACAATAAGTTGGATGAACAATCGTTATATACAATCGAATTTCATGATTTTGCAAAAAAATTAAATTCAACAAATAATATCAATAACACAATTTCTGGTACGATATGGTTAAACGATTATGAAAAAGAAGATTTGGATAAAGAGGAACAACATAATATTTATAATCCTGATAATTTTTTATTATGCTCAGTTATAATGACTTTAGATGCAAACAATGAAGGTTATATCGAAATAATAGATCAATTTAACAAAAATAAAGACATATCTCTCTTCAACTCATCTCATTTCATAATTTTTGACAATGAAAATAAAAGTACTATTATATCAGTCAATTCATCTTCTTCGAAATTAGTATGTACGTTTATAAATTCAACATTTGGATTAATTAAATATTCACATATGATCGATGGCTACGAAAAAGTTATTGAACTGCATATTATAAAGAGCAAAGAATTATCATTTATTCAATGGAATAAACTCTTTGTATATTTATTTTATGCTGCATTTATCACAATGTTTTGTCGTACCATTTTCGTAACAATATCAATTATTTTTCAGAGAAATAAACAGAATCAGACCACGAACAAAAGTGAAAATATAAAAGAAATTGCTTTCAATAGAAATGGTATTGATGAAAACGATAAAAAACCTCATATTAAGACTGAATGATCATCTTATGATTTAGTGTAAGAGATACCATATTATCAGCTTTTGTTAATATTTTATATTATTGTAATTATTTATTTACCAATAAAACAACAATTGTTTATAAACAATAATATTAATCATTGTAGATTTTATTATTTTGATAAAAAGAAATGATTTTTTAAAAGCATTAAATAAGAAAAATAATTAATAATATTATATTTTAATGAAAGACTACAAAATTTTCTGAAATGTGAAAACCAATTTCAAGAGAAATTAAAGATCATCATAATCACTTTCCTTTCTAGAATTTTGACCAGATGCTGTATCATTTTCTTTTTCATAATGTGAGGATTCATAAAGAATGCTGCGAATCATTGACAGAAATTCATTTCCCATTTGTTGGTATTGATATGGTAAATTTCTAAATTTGAGTGAAAAGTAAAATGATTCCATTTGTGCTGACATTTTGTCAAATGGTATATATTCAATTATTCCATTTTGAGTGGGAGGTTTCAAAGTCATTGATTTGTTCAAAAATCTGTTGAAATTAATATTTTCATAACTAGTAAACATAAGTTTAACATCAGTTTTATTTTTGGCAGGAAATAGCATAAATTGTGGGACGGTTGTAATTGGCGGATAGTGGAGAGGTGATGAATTTTCATTGATATTAATGTATCCAAAAGAAATTGTTGAAGATTCAATTTCTTTTTCATTTTTATCATTAAATATTTCATTAATTGTTGAATTTAGAACGCTAAGAGTATTCTTTGTATCATCACTCTCTTCATTATCAATGAATAATATGGCAACGTCTTTGTCTGGATCTTCGACAAATTGTTTATAATTAGTTCCAACTAGTTTATAGAGAGCAGATCCGATTTTTCCGTCATTTTTATCGTTCTGCTTTTGCGAAAAGAACTTTTTCTCAATTTTATGCTCAATGATAGAGTTAAGATATTTTTCAGCTTCTTCTTTCCATCTTGGGTCAGTGATCAGTAAATTCTTTAATGTTCCATCATTAGGATAGTAATAACCGTCGGAATATGAAAAAACAATGAAATCAGGTCCATTAATTGTCTCTCGTACTATTTGACTAATAAAATTACGAGTTATGTTTGGTGAAATAACAAATCGAAAAGCTTTTTCATATTTCTGATTGGTAGATATATCATATTTCAAAAATAGATCGCCATCATTAACATCACTGCTTCCTTGATTATCTGGTAATATATAAGCAGCAAAGACGTCGCTGCTTCTTGTAACAAGGAAATCTGTCAAAATGGAATAATACGGCTTTGTAGCATTATAAATTGTACCTGCCATATCCTTTTGGTTTGGTAAAGGAACAATAGTGTGATCTGAAAGTTTATATAATGCAAAATCAACAATATCATTGTTATTTTTGAGATTAAGTTCAGACATGAATATGTCAGAAACTCTCACTATAATGCAATTTTCAATAAAAGGAAGTACTTCTGAACACATCATAATGGCTCTTGTTTCAAGATTAAGAGAGTTCGGTCTACCTTCATTCAAGAAGGATATTTCACGTCCCTCTCGAACAAGAAGAGCAAGAGGAATACCACCTAATGATTGATAAAGTTCCTCTTTTGTTTTAACAAGGTTCGGCTCAGGATCAATCCATGAACCAACAAAAAATGCCAAAGTTGTTTCTGATTGAGGTAATGGGCATACAAGTGCAAGTTTTCCATCAAAAAGGATGCATACAACAGGAGGCGATATTGGTACCTTTTTGAAAATTGGTGGAACTGAACTTGATCGCAAGAAAGCAAAATTTGCAATATGAGAATAAATAGGAATAATACTAGAAAAGACTGATAGCATAAGCGCTTGTTGTTCATATTGAACATTGTCAGGTAAAACAAGAGCTACCAAAATTTTTTTGTCGGGCTTGTATTCATAAAAAGATGTTGAGTTCAATTCTTTTAAGGCTGGAAGAATTGTTTTTTTAAAAGGAACGAAAACAGATGATGAGAATGATAAAAAGAAATAGAAAAGAATCATCTTGTGATGTAAAATTTTTTTTGAAAGAATAAAGTGAAAAAGTCGAATTTTACAATTTCATATTATAAATACTCATGGTTTTACATATCAAAAATCCAGCATAAATTTAAAATAATAGATTAGATATGATTTCTATTGTTTCAAAACCATTCAATTTTTTCTCAGAATTTTTTATGGCGCAAGCTTTTTTTATTCAATTTTTTTTTAAAAAAAGTATTTTTTTTCAATTTTTGTAATATTTTATTATCATAATAATAATAGTAATATGTACATAATATAGAGCATTAATATATGCAATAATGACATAATAATATATATTATCTATTTGATGTTAATCTTCATCATCATCGTCATATTCAAAATCAATATCATCATTGTTGGCCTCATCTTCAATATTTTTATTATTTTGATTGGCATTAATTAACTTATCTTTATCATTTTTGTTGTTTCCGTCTTCATCTTCGTCATCGTCATCATAGTCAAATTCGATATCTTCATCATTTTGCATGTAGGAAGCATGATTTTGGTTTTGATTTGCGTGATGAGATGTATTGTTGTAATTATTATCATCTTCTTCAAAATCATCAACTTTGTCATCATAATTATTGTCATAATCATTGTCATCATTATTGAGATCATCATCATCAGCGCTTTCATCATCATTGCTAAAATCATCGCCATCAGTTTTTTCATCATCATCGTCATCATTTTCATCAATGTTAATATTGTGATTAGGTGCATCTTTATTATTTTCATCTTCGTCATCATAGTCATATTCGGAATTTTCTTTATCTTGAACTTCTTCTTGTTTTGGTTTTTCCTTCTCATTTTGTTCTTTCTTATTGTTGTAGCCACTAATTTTTTTGCCTAAAATTCTTTTTATCCAGATTCGATGAATGTTCCAGCAGTGATCCTCGAGCTCTTCATCAGAGTTGAACTGTGAATTGCATAGCAAGCACGTATGTGTATCCAAATTGATTCTTTTTACATTAGCAAGGAAATGTAAAAACAAATTCTTGAAATTATATTGCTCATCAGATTTCTTTTTGAAGTGTACTGATTTAAAGTGATTAACTAATGAATCAAAGTGTTTGAATTTTCTGGATTTCGTGCAAATTTTGCATTTCAAATCGTGATGACGGTTGGAACCCAATCCATTCATTATCGTTTGGCCAATAAGATCCAAATCAACATTAAATTCATCTGCAAGTAAATTAGGACTATTATTCCAAAAATTATCAATTTCTTTAGTAGATAAATCTTGTTCTTTTATAGTTTTGATATATTCTGCAAAACGTTTTTTAATATCTATTTTTTCAGTTGTTTCCTTTTGTGTAGGTTGAGAAATTGGAAGCTGTGGAAAGTTTGGATAACATGTAAATATAGAGACAACATCAAAGGCTGCATATAATATTTGCTTCTTTGTCAAAATATCAGCATTCCAGTTTGAATTTCTCATACTTCTATCTTTGAAGTGAGCTGTTGTTTCTCCTCCGAACATGTTAACCATATCTTCAAAATTAAGTGATAGATTATTGGGCGAAAGATGAGTTTTTTCAATATCTAAGATATTTATCTTGAAACCTTTGCCAAACATAATCTTTAGATAAGGAAGTTGCGACTTAAATCCCTTTACAACAAATTTGTGCTTACTTTCAGCAGATAGAAAATTACGTATTTCAGAACTTGGAGTATTCTTTGTCTGCTTAAAAAGAATGCAACCTGAAGAACAGCAAAATTGGAATAAGCCAATAGGAGGTGAAGCCGGTTTACTTGAACGAATAAATTCAAAGTCAAAAAAGATAAGAGGATCTGATGACATTTTTTTAAAGATTTTTGGATGATTTTCATTTGCATCAAGAAGCTTCACTGTGATAAATTCACCTTTAAAGAATTCTATGTTATGCGATTCGTTAATCTTCCATTCTATAGAAGAGTATGATTCATAATCAGAATCAGAGTTAAATGAAATTGTATCTCCACCCACATTTTTGGGAACTGAAGGTTGCTCTTTTTTAGTATTAAATAATGGATTTGGTATCTGAGTAACTTCAGCCTTTTTTGGTGGTAAATTTGGATAGATTAATGAAATTGAAAGAGCTCTAAATGCTGCGTAAAGGACAAGAGTGATATCCAAATTGGCATCATTCCATTTTGCATTCTTTAAATTTTGATCAAAGGTTGTTGCTGGCTCCATTGCATACTTTTCAACAAGTTCGCTTATGCTTTGTGGATCATTTTTAGGTGATAGTCGAGTTTCTGCTATATCTTCAATTTTAACTTTAAAATTGTTTCCAAATAATTTGTGAAGTCTGTTCATTGCGCCTTCGATATTAATTCCTACGAATTTGTGGCCTGACTTTTTCGATAATAAATGTTTGATTTGAGAATTTGGCTTTTTTTCATCTTCTTTGAAAATATAAACGCCAGATGAGCAGCAAAATGTGAATAGACTAATCAAAGGAATTGTTTTTAATTGTTCTGGCGTAAGTCTTCCTTTTTTAAATTTAAAATCAGCAAAAATTAACTTGTCCTTTGAAATTTTGTTAATATATTTAGTTAAATCCGAATTTGCTTTGATCAAGCATACTGGAGTTTTAATACCTGTAAAAAACTCGACATTATATATCTCATTAACATTCCATTTACCTTTGATGTTATTTGGAGTTACTTTTGCAGAAAAGATAATATTGTAATTTGGAGTAATTGATGAGTTGATTTTTGTGATTTTAGGGTAGATAAGCGAGAGGGCATGAACTTTAAAAGCTATATAAATGACATGCTTCATGGTAAGAACTGGTTGCCCACAATTTTTAATATCGTTAGGGTTGATCACCTTTTTTGGCTCTGAGTAATATTTAACAACCGTTTGATAAAAACTTATATTTTTATCTTGTTTTAAGTAAGTTTTTGTGACATCCTCGAGATTAATTGAAAAATCATTTCCAAACAATTTGCGTAATTCCTCAATAACATTATTTGTATTATACCCAATAAATTTTCTACCACTTTCTGAAGAAAGAAATTGGCGCATTGAATCATTTGGATTATTATCTGTTTGTTTAAATATATAAACGCCTGATTTGGAAGAAAATGCAAATATACTAATATATAAATTATATTTTTGATTAGTCATTTTAAAATCAACAAAAATTGTTTTATCTGAGGACATTTGGTCAATAAAATGACTAATATCTAAATTTGTATCAAGTAAAATAACTGGTGTGAATATATCTGTGAAATATTCGATGTCTCTTGAAACACCAATGTTCCAATTTTCTCTAACCAAATTGATATTTGTTGAATTATCATCAAAGGAATAATTCCCTTTATACATTGCTTCAAATTCACCTCGATCCATTCGAAGTGATTCTTAAAATTTTCTCATTTGCAAAATTGAATAATAGATAAATGATCCTTATAGTTTAATTCTATGATTGTTTCTAATCAACATAAGGTCATTTGGCCGAGCGGTCCAAGGCGCTAGTTTTAGGCACTAGTCCGAAAGGGCGCGGGTTCGAACCCCGCAGTGACCATGAATTTTTTTTTTTTTTACTCAATATTTCCTTTTTTAAAAGGTTCAAACTCTTCATGAATATCTTAAATTCCATATTACACATTCACTAAAAAGATTTTACATCAATGTTATAATTGAAAATAGTCTTCTTATCATTCTCAAAATTAATATCAAATCTAATAAAAATAAAAAAAATCATTATTTCTTTCCACTTTTTATTATTAATATATCAAAAACAAACAAACAAAAAAGAAAAATAAATAATTGATCAATGAGCCAAAATTCCTTTCATTGCTTGATCATGAATATAAATCATATTTGAAATTACTGAAATTTGTGCCTTTAGTTCGTTAATATCATGAAACATTTGTTGAATAATTGCTTTTCTCGATGGAGAAGAATTTTCAACTTTTTTTGCTAATAATGGAAGTTTCCGCTCCAAATTTTCTAATTTTTTTTCAAGAGATAAAATAGGTGAGGGAGGTGTTACTTCATTAAAAGTTATGAATTGGGGTTCATCCCATGTAATTTTTTTCTCATCACTTTGAATTATAGATCTAAGCTCGCTTTCGTTGCCTCGAACGAGAACATCAAGCAAATAATCAGGATTTGGAAAATTTGGTGGCATTTCTTCAGGGCATTCAGCACCATCAAACAAAACAAGAGAAGGGCAAAGATGCTTTACAAGTGCCAAAAGTTGAATGTCACGGTTTGATTCCAAAAGGCCGACGTTTAAAGTACGAAGATGTGTGAAAATTGCAATAACTCTAAGAGAAATAACCTCGCTAACTAAATTAGATGATATGTCAAGTCTTTGAATAGTTGGGGGAAATTTATGTTGTAAAAAATCAAGCGAAACTATTTCATTGTTTGATAAATCAACATCAATTAAAGTTTCTGGCATTTGAACAGCAACTGTTGAAATTCTGTTGTGAGAAGCACGCAAAACTTCTAAATTTACAAGTGACGCAACAAAGCCAAGTGATACAATTCGATTTTCACTGCAATCAAGGACGCGTAACGATGTTATCGATGAAATTGGTGAGAGATCAATGAATCGGTTACGTGAAATATCGAGAGTGCGGAGAACAGTGAAATTGGATAAATTCGGTAAATTTAGCAATTTATTATTTTTTAGATTAATCTGGACAACTAAATTCTGTTTGGCAATTATTGGAAATTCTGTAAGTTTTTGATTAGAGTAATCAACAGTATCATTCGATTGATTTATCATTGAAAACTAAGTAAATAATAAACGTTCAATTTTTATCAATTGCGCGAAATATTTAGTTATCAATTGATGTTAATTATTAATGATAATATAAATGTTGATTTTGATGCTTGTTTAATTTTAAAATCAAATGATTAATGTCTTTTATCAAAAGGAGAGAATTTGATAAATTATATGTAACTTTTTGAATAAAAATTTTGAAATAACGATTTTTTTTTCTGAAATATTCTGAGATTTACGTTTACTCAAACTTACTCTATAAAATCTCTTTCGTATGAATCCTCTTTTTTTACGTTCTCAAGCAGAATCAAGCTCAAAGCCAAATCTTGAAAAGCTTCATAAATTAATTAAAAGTGAAAATTCAGCTACTCCTAAAAAAGAAGAGGAAAAGATGAAAAAAAATATACCAAACAATTGGATTTATAGTGAAAATGCTGCTAAGCAAGTTTGGGATGATATTGAAAAATCAGTAAAAATTAATTATTTCGACGATACAACAATAGAAGAAAATCCTTTTAAAAAAATTGATGAATCTGCAGCAAGAATTCGCCAAGCAATCACTAACTATGAAATACAAGATCAAGATTTACTTATGGAGTTGATAGATGCTCTTGATGATGAAAGTGCTGTTGATAATCTCGATCAAGAAAGTCTTTTAAATGAAGCTCGAGCGAAACTGTTTCAAATGATAACTAATCATGTTGATAATTCAGAAGAGCAAAAAAATATGCTTGATTCTCTTCGATTTTGGTTTTCTGATCTCCAAAAAGGTAAAACAAATGATGATCCTGATTTTAAAAACGATAAATTTGATGCTAAAGCATTTCTTGATTTTCTAAAAAAAATGGCAAAGGATAAAGAAGAATATGCAGAAAACGCAATGACAATTCATACAGATATTGTGTCAATGTTATTGAATCGTATTAATGAAATTCAGAAAACTCTCAACGAAAAAGAATTTTTATTATCTCGAGAAAGTGAAAAAGGTGGAGCAATTTCTACAAACAAAGCAAAGTCACGTGGCAGGCGTGCTATGAATGTTCGAGGGAGTTTTGAAGTTGACAAAGAATTAACAATCGCACAACGAAAAATTTCTGAACTACAATCACAAGTCACAAACTTGAAACAGGCTTTAATAGAATATGCTAAACCTACCAAAGAAGGTGAAGAAAAGCCATCGATTGCACCTTTAATTTCATTAGAAAAAGAATTTGAACTTGATCAAAAAATAGCAGTTTTAACTGATGAAATTAAATCATTAAAATCAAATAATAAATTTCTTCAAACGCAAATTGGTAAAAGTAAACAAAACGAACTAGTTCTTGAAAATAAATTGGCTAATGCAGAAAAAGCTAAAAAAGCGATGGAACATAATGTTCAAACAATGAATCAAAAAATGGAACAAATGGAATCTGTTTATCAAGAAAAAATTAAAGCAATACAGAATGAGACTTTACTTTCAAAAGAATCAGATACAAGTTCATCTTTAGCTGAGTCACAGAAGTATCAGAAACAAATTCAAGAAATGAACCAGCTTCATCAAGAATCGGTATCTACCATTATGAAAGAGAATGAAAGACGTTTTAGACAACAAATGAAAGAATTAACGGCAGCATATGAATCTGGTGATCAATCAAAAATATTAAGTACAACTGTAGAAAATTACAATAATGAGATTAAAAAACTTCGAGAACAATGTGATAGCCAGATTGAATCTCAAAAAAAGTTGTTTTCTAATCAATTGATGGAATTGACATCTAATTATGAAAAAATAATTTTAAAAAAAGATAAAGAAAGAGAAATATTGAAAGAATCGTTTAACTCAACATTAAAAGCTACTGAGATGTCAACAAAATTGAATTTTGAAGAAGAAGAAAGAAAGAAAATTTTCGAATTAACAGAAAAACAAAATGAAGAATTAGTTTTCATTCGAGTCGATTTCACCAAAAAAATTGATGATTTAAAAAGAAAGCTTGATCGTGCAATTCATGAAAGAGATACTTTAAGAAATCTTATTGAGACTAGTACGGTAGCAACTCTGCTTGATGAACTTAATTTTGATGATGATTTCGAAGAGGAAGAAGAAGAAGATAAAAATGAAGAAGATAATGTTCTATTCAAATCATCAATGCTCATTAAGCAAAGGGAAATTGAAAGAAACATAACTGATAAATATTTGAATATCATCGATAATCAAAAGAAAATTCTAAAAGACGTCTTTGATTGGGAAATTGAGCATGCAAGAATTTATTATCAAACAGAACAAAATAATAATTTATCTAGCTTCAGAGAAAAAACGGTTGAAAAGATTCAGCAAATATACAAAAATATGACAAGTTCGGAAACAACACTTGAAAATTTGCTCTCTACAATTATTCAACAGCTTAGCGATAATGAACAAACGATTTTATCTCCATCAATGGTACCAATGAATGAAGTGGAAATCAAAATGGAAGAATTGAGAACTAAGTTAGTTGATTTTGAAAGTGAAAATCATGTTTGGAAAAAAATGTTTGAGAAACTCGGAAGCGATTTAACTAGTTTTCAAAAAGAAGAAATCTTAGATGCAATTCATGGTTCAATTCAAATTAATGTTGGAGGTGAAGCTCAAAGAGATGATGAAATTCAAAAAGAAGAGGATAAAAACCTTCTTTCAAGGCAAGCAACCGAAATTAAAACAAATGCTACTCAAGATCCATCCAAAGAATCAACCGAAAAAAATGAAATATTTAAAGAAGAAGAAACCCCGAAGAAAACAGTCCAAAGAACTCCAACTAGAAGGAGAGCAAGATTGACAAGAACGATGCCTAGTGTAATTATTCATTATGCCTCTTCTGCAAAACCTAATTCAACTCCGCAGCAGCCATCAAAGCAAGCCATGCAAACACCAAAAAGTTCTACGCCAAGTAAAAGTAATTCAAAGATTGAAGAGGTTTCTACTGATATCAGCAAAAAGACATCGACATTTAATACACCAAGCAAGAAAGATCAATCATTTAGTCAACAAGAATATATTGAAGCAAATGAGACCGAAATGATGAAGAAACTTCAAGAAGCAGAAGATGATGCTGTTGAGATGAGAAAAATTTTCATTGAATATTCACTTCGTGTGATTAATTTATTGAAAAAGAATCCAACTGCCAGACATTCTAACGACAAAACACGAAAGATAAAATACGATACTTGTTTTGATATATCTAAAAAGATTTCTGATTTCAATATTGCACCACAAGGAACCTTAAAAATGAGCAACACTGATATTCTTGAAAGGTTAAAAGATCGAGAAATACATCCACCAGATCCAGATCAAATAATCGATCAAGTCCGATCACTATTGCTTCAATTATCGAATGTTCAATTGAAATTTAATGCACGTGAGACTGCAAGCAATGCGATCATTACTGAAGCCAGTCCTACTATTGTAAACGCTAATCTAATATCAAGCAATAATTTGGAAATATTCAAAAAGTTCCACGCTTCATTAAAAATAAAAATAAACGATGAACTAAGGCCGATGTTTTTGACCATTGCCGAAAGCGCGAAGAATCTAATTGAAGAGCACGATTTAATCATTAGCAAATTGAAAGGCTCTTATGTTGAGCTTGCAAAGAAAAGTGCCACGGAGAACGTCAAGAGCAAGCAAATGATGGAGCAAGCCAAATCTGAGCTGATCAAAGAGCGAGAAGAGAACCAGAAGAACAAGGAAGCAATCAGGAAGAACCACGACCTGATTGAAAATCTTGAGTCAAAATTGAATGACAGCGTCTCAAAGCTGCAGCAAATTGCAATCCAGAACGAAGTGAATCAGCGGAACATCGCAGCATTCAACCAGATCGAAGAAGAAGGGAAGCAGTCGATTGACTCGATGACAGAGATGATCCTCAAGTTGAGAGACATCATTCACCAGCAAGAGAAAGAAATTGAGAAGCTTCGTTTGAACAACCAATCACTTGAAGCAACAGTCGAACTTTTCATCACTGGAAGGAACTGCAAATTGTCCCGAGAATTTCCAACAACAGTCATTCATTACCCAGACTCGGATGACGAAGTTCAAGTTCCTCATTTGCAAGGCATTTCAAACATCCAGCAACAACAGCAGCAGCACATTCTGACACCTAGTTCAGTGAAGAGTGAAAGAATTCGCTGCAGAGTCACAAATAACGGAAACAACAACAGTTGTAGATCGCAATCAACAGCACGTGTCTTTGTTCCTGCAAAGAGGCAGTCTCCAATAACTAAAGGTAGTAAGAATCCGATACCAACCGTTGAAGTTTCACCTATCTATGGTGAAAATTACGAAGCTGTCACAAACAAGGATAACGACGATGGAAACAGTTCTATCGTCGTTTACGTGACCCCCTTCATTAAAGAAAAACAGCACCAGTTGCCAAAAGGGGCCCCTGGCCTTCTTCTTCCTGCCAACATCAACAACCCGAACGGAGTGGCAGCGAACACGAACTATTATATAAGCAATGATGGATTTTACACTGTTAATCCTGGAAAAACCGCCGCTGTGACGGTTAATAATGAGGGAAGTTCCTCCAATTATCTCGTTTCTGAACGACTTCCCTTTAAGGAAAGTGAAGTAAATTCGTCATATTTTAGAGATTTGGAGATAAGAATTCGTTCCTATGAAAAGCAGCTTCTAGAGATGCAAACGAAGCTTCATCTGGAGAAGGACAAGACACACGAAGCTAACCAAGCGTTGTTTAGAGCCGGAATTCAGAATCAAAAGGCTGTACGAGAAATTAAGAAGCAAATGATATATAAAGAAAATGCAGTGAAAGGGATGAGTAAAGCTTTGGTGATGGTCTCTGAAAGGGACAAAAAGATACGTTTATTGACCACGAAAATTAATAAATTTAATAAGATTGCGGCTTCTATATCCGATAAAATTGATGAAAATGAAAAAGAAAAGAAAATTGATGAGTTTTCATTGAATAGTGATGAAAAAAGAAGAAAAAGATTAAATAGACCTAAATATTTGCTTTTCGACGATCCTAAAGTAGAGCTCATGTATGAAAAAATTATTAAATCTTTGAATAATAACAGCATTTTCTCGGCAATGGCACAAAATGAAATGAAAACAATTGCTAGAATTCAATTGTTGAGGAAAAAGGCTATTGAAGAGGAACAGAATAGAATAATGGGAGCTCTTGACGCAATGTGCTTTTTAACTCAGCCACCAATGAGACCAGCTTCTTCTGTCAAAGTGACATCTACAAAATCATTAACTCCTAAAAAACCAAAAATGCGAAAACCAATATATGTACCTGTAAACCCAAAATAAATTTTTGTTGTAAATAAAATATAGAGTATATTAATTAAATATTTTTAATCTTATTTGTTTGGTTAAAATATTTATTGCATTTTATTTTGAGTTAAAGTATATATATATATGAGCATTGATTATTTATCTATTTAAATTGTTCAATCAATATTAATTATTTTTTTTTTGGAAATATATAAATTTGATTATGACTTTATATGTGTATTAGCATACTTTAATATTTTCTCTTATTTATTGAGTTTATTTTGTTGTTCGTTCAGTAAATTTGAAAAATGCTTTGAGTAAAATAATGTATTATTCTGTATAAAAAAAAACCATAAAGCGTAAGTGAGCATAAAAAGGAAATAATATTATAGATTTATAATATCTTTTCTTGAAATGAATAGAAAATATTATTTCGTTCAATATTTATCAAACGTAGCAAAAAAATAAAATATTAAAGAATTACAACGTGAATGATCATGCTAATTAAAAATATCAATTTGTTTGGAGAAAAAAATAATTCTTTGAAAATTTTGATGTAACTTTTTGACAGGTTAGCAAAAAATTTGAAATTGTGAGAAATTTAATCGTACTCCTGATATGATGGAGGAGCTCTTACAGATCATCAACGATAATAAAAAAGAGGCTCCTTTAAAACTTATGCATTGGCTCCATCAACATCATGTCGATATACTACTAGAAAAAAATTATAAATTATGCGATTTTGTTCGTGATTTTTTCGCGATTTTTTTACATTCACCCCCACCTATTTACACAACCGAAGAATGGGAAAAACTTACAACGATTTGTTTTATATTCATTATATCGATTTTTCCGCCGCCTAACTTAATTCCAAAGTTGCCTTTAACGATATCATATGGACCTCTTTTTTCAGTTACTTTACTGTTGAGTTCATGGAGAACTCCCGACGAAGAAACGACAGAATCGTATGTTCAAATATTTCACCTCGCTATCGACTATTATAACAATGGTTTTGGGACGAAACATTTTTATTCACGATCTCCAATTTCCTTTTATCAATTAATCCCTAATATACTTGAAAAGGAATTTATAAAAGATAGATTTTCAAAGGAACTTAAATTTTTTCTCCAATCGATACCAAATGTTAAAGATTCTGATTTAAATTATGATTTCATATCTTTTACCTCCGAAATATTAAAACGAATCAAAGATTGTCCAGTTGATCCGCAAGATGTAATACTAGCATTCCAACGTATTTTTGAATTCAAATCAGTATCAAGTAGCATTTTTCTTCAGCATTTTTTTTTCACATGGTTTTATTTTGTCAAGAAGTTTACAAATGAATCACCATCGATGATCGAAATCTTCTCAAATCAAATTGACACAGTTACGAAGCTTTTTTCTATAGCTTCATCATTAAAGCATCATGAGCTTCAACGAACTTTTTCATGGCATTTATGTTTTTACTTTTACGGCTTTGTTAATAAAGAAGAACATAGAGAGAGGATTCTATCTCTTATTTGTAATGGAATTCGTCGTGCCAACAGGCTTGATCAATTTGATCGAATTCCGAAGAATGTTCCACGTTTTACAACCAATCTGATCAAGAATTATCAAAACCAAAATTCGTGGCCTATGTATTATTTATTATCTTCACTAGAATCGACTGTCTATTCACTCATAATGAACATGAAACCAATCATTGGAGCAGCCTCGATGAATTGCACACAATATGATTTAATAACGATGACAAAAGTTACATTTGCAGTTGAAAACACAGGTCTTTCACCTCTTGATTTTGAACTTTATTCATTGCATCCTTTACGAATCTTTAAAAATCTTGAAGAAATTGTTCCTGTCTTTGATCTTATGACCAAATATTGTGATTCGATTAGGAAGCATGTCAGTTCCGTAGCACTTTTTCAACTTTCATTTGCCAAAAACATCAGTGAAATTTTAAAAGAAGAATTAAAATATAAAAAAAGCATGTTTTCTAATATTGAAGGCAATGAAAATAATATGAATAGTAGTATAATTAATGGTGATACTAATAATATAATTGAAACTGATAATGAAAACATTGTCATTGATGTTCAAACATCAGTTCCTCTTCAATATTTAGTGTCAATTGTTCGTTCTTGGACCAAATTGATGATTGTTGTTGCTCATCGACAAAATGTAATGAATACTTATTCTCAAAGAGAAATAGTTTCATATCCAAACTTTTCACCTGGATTATCAGCAAAACTAGAAGATGTTGGGCGTTTATTAGATTTTACTGCTATTTTTAAACGGTTTTTTGACATCCTTGATAAATGTCCTCATGAATTCTATCCACTTTTTGCACATGAAATTGCACGTGAAATGTTCAAGGCAATGAAGAAAGGACTCATTACTTACAGGTTCGTTGAATATTTCAGATTTTTGCCAATCGATTTCAATAATTATAGGCATTCTTTATTCTTTAATATTTTGAGCAAAATGATGGAAATAGCAGCTAATAATACTGACCTTTTTTTTTCTCAATTGGCATCGTCAACAAACACTCTCTATTTGTGGATCGTGTTCACAATTAGATTCGGTGCATCTTCTACAAGTGACGAGCCAAATCCTGTTCTTGGGATTCTTCTGAGCATGTATCAAAAATTGTTTATAACCGCCGTTCTCTTCAATATTAAAAGAATTGTAAACCAATCAATTGCTTTACGAACAGTTACAATTTACCTCAAAAGTGTCAAGAGACATTATCAAACAAATGATTCTCAACAACAAAATCAAGCAGCTC
Organism: Tritrichomonas musculus; assembly: GCA_039105265.1. Classification (NCBI taxonomy): domain Eukaryota; phylum Parabasalia; order Tritrichomonadida; family Tritrichomonadidae; genus Tritrichomonas; species Tritrichomonas musculus. Next base: position 878,556 of record JAPFFF010000004.1, read on the forward strand.
AAAACCAAAACCAAAATCAGCAACCAAATCAAAATCCACAAGATATTCAACAACAAAATCAAAACCAAGGTCAACAGCAGCAACAACAACAACAACAGCAATCAAATCAGCAGCAGAATCAACCTGCTGATAAGGGTAAGAAAAAAGATAAAAGAAAGCATAGACCAATTTTATTTGATGAAATTCAGGATTCTGCAAAGTTTGAAGCGTTGGGAACTATGATCACTCTTTTTATAAAAGAGCCAAAATTCATTGAAATCCAATATATAATGCCATTCTTGGCAGCAACATTTAAAATTGGTAATAAAGAGTTAATAATGGAAGCATCTGAAATTTGTTTGAAAAAGTTCACCATTGAAAAAGCTAAGAAATATTGTGCATCGTATGATTCGATACAGAAACTTTTTACTTCATTTTTCAATGCAATGAACAAAGTTGAGTTTGATACAGCCAAGCAAATATTGAAGATCATTCCAGCTTATGCTCCACTTTACTTGCAGACGCCGCATAAAACATTCTCTGTTTCGAAAGGTATTTTAATTGATGATCTCGATTTTGAAATGGATCTAATTTTGGAAGCAGTGACGAACAATTTAAGTGACAATCCTGAAATCATATCGTCACTTTTCATCTTGATAACATGTTGCTTTGAATCTGTTCTCAAAAAGCTCGATTTGCCACCTGATGCTTATACTAGAACGATAAACAAATTAATCATTCTTCTTTGTCAATGTTGGTGTTATGATCATCTTCATCCGAAGATTGACAGTTTTGCATATTATTTAACTTCTGCCTTTGGTGATGCTTTTATTCGAGGTGAGTCGAATGCTTTCATTCTTTGTTTGTTGGATGTTGCTGGAGGAAGTCGTTCTGAGATGTCTAAAATAGCTTTGGATATGGCCAAGACATTCTTTGAATATTTGAAGCAGAAAAAGATGAATGATAAAGCTTTCTTAATGCATCAAACAATTGATCAACTTTTAATGTTCTTTCCACCTGCAACAAGATTGTTTTCAATGTTGTGTGGCTTTTCGTTAATGATTCGTTATTTTCCTACAAATGTCAGATTGTTTCATATTCGAAGTTTCTTGGTTCAAACAACTGACTTTCCTCCTCTTGACTTAAAATTCCCTCAACTTGTCAACAGATTTCTTAAAGAATACTTATTAGCTAAGCCTGACAGTGAAAAAGAACCATTCATGCAAATGATTTATGATATCATTTGTCCTTTGTCAATTGGAATCAGGAATGTTTTAATGAAGCGTGCTTCAAAACTAGGATTGCCAATTCCTGTTTCTAGTATGGAAGAGATTGAGCAATGTTCAACACAAGTTTTGATGATACAAAGACTCACTCTTGCCTTTTTGTGTGGTTTACAAAATCCGTTTGAAATGACACCATCAATTGGAGCAAAAGTAATGGAGTTTATTTCGCCAAGAGGAGAATCGTCATCATTAGAGAAACTTTCAAGAATCTTGTCATTAATTTATTCCATTTTAAAGAACGATCAAGTTTTTCAATTCTTCAGTTTGAATGGGAATTTGTCCACTTTTCTCCACTTTTTGTGTAACTCCTTCCTATTGTCCCGATATCCACCGTTAAGCAAAAGTGCCAAGAAATGTTTCACAATATTAAAAGATAAGGCTGCTAATGATCCTAATTTTGAACGTCAATTACAATTTATTTATATGGAACCTGAGAAATTGTTTCATTTCTTCTCTCCTCTTCCAGAAAGGATTAATTTTTATGTCCGTTTAACGAAGATCATTCCAAATAAGGTTCCGCCACATGTTATCAAACTTTTTTTTTCAGCAATCTTTGAGTATGAGTCCAAAAGGGATTCTGAAAAGATGAAATTTTTATCAAATTTCATTAAAATATTGAAATTTTTGACTGTTTCTGATTATATCAATCGAAATGATATTCGACAAATCATTCTTTCTTATGCCAATTCTGAATTTACATATCTTCAAATGTATCTTAAATTTATTGCGCATTTATATGAACATACTGAGATTCCATTCATCACACTTACAAGGAAATATATCATTCGATTTTTGGTGATGTTTCCTGATGAAACAATTGATTTCTTAATGAACAAAGAACGGTCACTTTTTTCATTTATTTTCATTGAGGATTTAATCATTCATGATGAATCGAAGACATTTTTAATGACATTTTTAAACATTTTTCAGCAAATTTGTGATTATTCAATCTGTCAGCCAGAGTTATTTAAACTTGTTGAAAATTTGTCACATTATGAAAGATTCGCTTCTGAATCATCATTTTTAAATGCTTTACAAAAGAATTTCGAGAAACTATTTCCAATTGTTTCTGATCAAAGTTTTCATCATGAGAATGATTTTACTTTAATTACATATACAGCAAAAGCAATCATTAATTGTTTTCAATATCAATTCAATGCACAAAAAGTTTTTGGTTTCTGTAAAATATTTTCAATTGGTTATTTTGCATATTCCGATGTATATCGAAAATATGTCAATATAATATTTAAGAATTCGCCTGAGAATCGTCTGAAGCAATTACTTGACTTACTTGTAGAAAACATTCATATTGTTTCTCCTCTTTTCTTGGACTTTTTAGGGCCACATATTATTCGTAATTATAAAGGTGAACTTCCAGCTTCTTTGTGGGATTGCTTAACTGAATGGCTTGTAAAAAAAGAAGAGTTACAATATGCAATCTTGCATTCTTTTGTATATTTGTTAGATAAATTAGATCCTCCAAATGAGTCTGTTAAAACACTACTTAATGTAATGAAATCAACAATTTCTTCAGCTGATATTCGATTAGTTATTTATTCTCTTAAAATTGCAACTAAATTATCTAAGAAGAAACTTCTTCCTCCTGAAGTTTTTGTTGCGTTTTTGAAACAGTTTTTCGCTTTTCAAAAGTTTTCAGAACCTCCTTATTCTAAATATTTCTATGAATTTTTAAAATCATCGCCTGAAATGTTAAACCAAATGAAGTTCGAAGATTATAATTTCTTGTCTTTTTATATGCATCATCGATTCCTTCATCCACAAGAATTGCAAAAAGTTTTATCACCTATAAATTCAGTTTTTTTAGCAGCACCAAGTTTAGTTGAATATCTTCCTTTTTCTTTGATTACAGCTGTTTCTTCAACGCTTGATAATAGACTTACTAATCCACAACCTGGTGATGATGAAGAAATAGAATCGACATTTATTTATGCAGCTAATTTTTGTCAAATTGCTAAAAAGACCCAAGAAGAACTTGATTATTTTATCAACGTTTGTTTCAAATATTTACAGAAACTGTTGGTGATGAATAAAAAATCAGAATTTTATGATAAGTTTTATTCGTTGTTAACGACGAGTACAACTGATGAATTTCCAACAATTATATTGAACTTGATCCAAGTTATTGACAACAACTCTTTTGGTTTAATTTGTTGTGCAGCCAAAATTAAAGGAGAAATTTTATTTAACAATTATCAAAACCTTGTAGAAATGACATTAAAATTTGTTGAAAACGAACATAATTCAGTCAATATTTCTTTTCTACAATGTTTCATGACTGCCATTTTTAAAGACTCTGAGATTACTTCAAAATATCTTCCAGTAATAAACACAGTCTTTCAAAATATATGCAAACGATATTCATCAACTAATTGTGATCGTTTGTTTATCATTGCACGTGAAATTGTCAAGCTTGACATTTCTTCCTGTCAGCATCTTTTTCAAATGTGGACTTTTTATGAGAATCTTAAAGGTACAAATGCTGATAGAGAGCCACTTCTTCGCTTTTTAATTAGATGTCTTGAATACATCCCTTCTGATAAGCAAATATCAGTTGTTCAAATGATCATTAATAAGATAGGACAATCTAAAAAGAAGACTCATGTTTTTACAACTTCTTTACCTTATCTTTTCCAATCTATGAAGTTAAGTAATAAAACAAAAGAGTTCATTGTTAGTAATTTAATTCATCTTTTGTTGATTGATAAACTTTGTAACGCTGAAAAGTTATTGGCAATGTTATATGAATATAGAAAAGAGGCCGATTTTGATACAACTCCATATATGATTCAAGTCCTCCTTCTTAGAGCACAAAGAGTTAATGATAGTGGATCTCTTCTCTTCATTGAACAAATAATTGGTTACCTTCCTGTTGATATGAAAGAGAGAATCACTTACTTGTTCTCAAAGTTGCCTATTGAACTTTGGGAAGATTCTTTTTTACCAATAATTATTGCCTTATTAACGCCTAAGGTGAAAATTTGGCAGCCTCTTTTCACCTTGTCTCATCAATTTAAGTCAATTGGCGCTGAAATGGTTGCTGCCACTTTTTCAAAATTATTGGATGAAAATAACAAGGACAGATTCATCCGCTTTTTAACAAACCTTCTTATGTATCATTCGAAGGCTAGATTAAAACTTACTCAGATCATCAGTGGCGTTATTACAATGTTCCATAGTTCAAGAATGAAGATTCCATATTATTTGGCTGAAAAAGCAATTAAGTATTCAGGAAATATTTATCAATTAGAATTCTTCTTAGAAACAGAATCAGTTCCTACATGGCGATATTTACTACCGCATGATGCAAATGATATTATTTACGGAATGCATCGTCCTCTTCTTACTACTTCACAAGCAGCTGCTATAGCTCTTACATTCATGAACGAATATGAAGCAGCCAAAAATTCTTACATTCAACTAATTGATGATGAAAATTCAGGAACACCTATCTTCAAAGCAATGAAGGTAATTAACAATCACTTTATAGCAATGTGTAAAAACAACGATATTCCTTCATTAATTCAACCATTGACAACTATTAATCATACTAATTCAGTACTTGTTCTTCTAGAAAAAGCTACATCAAGTTACATCAACAATGAATTAAAAGATTTTTCAATACTAGATGAAGTTACTGAAGCAAATTTAAACACTGCAATGAGAAAGAATTATTTATCTGCATTTGAAAAAGAAAGATTAACTATTATTCAAGCTATGATTTCAGCTATCTCAGGTCATCCTCAACTTAATCCTGATATATCCTGCTTAAATCACACATTTGTCACTCTTTATCAAAAATTCGAGAGTTTAATTAATCATCAACCGCCTAAACCAGATGTTATTATTGAAGGAGGAAATCCTGTTTGCTTGTTGATGCCATCTATGAGAAGCCAATTTGTTCATGTTTGCGGATATACAACTCGAGGTATGGTTGCTGTTGGAAAGCAGCATATTGATGACTATTTTAACAAAATTAGTAATAAGATCGTTAATAATGAAATGCTTCCAATTGATTGGCGAAACTTTGCAGCATTTGCATTTAATGTATTTTGTGTCCAGCCATCATCAGACTTATTTTCAACAGTTTATGGTGCTTACTATCGTCTTTTATCGCAAGAAAACTTGAATTATCCGCAATATATTGTTCATGAAGCATGTGCGCGTATTATCACTCTTTGTCGTTTAGCATTTCTCAACAATAGTGATGAATCATCTGAATGGCTTCAAACAATAAAGAATTCGGCAGCCACTGTTTTTTCACCTATGAACGGAGAACATTGGAAATTCTGGTTACAACATATCGTCGAACTAGCAAAATGTCCATGGTTTTGTGATATGGCATTTGGATTATTTGCTGAGATGTCATATAGATCTTGTCTTTATATGATGAAGGAGAATGAATGGGAGAAGAATAAAGATAATTCGAAAGCTTTACGTGATGCTCTTCAAAAGCTTGTTAATCATCCTTCATCCCAAATAAACATGATGAATATTGTTGAAGATTTGTTTGATACAATTTTCAGCAATATATCATTTGATGAGAAATTAGTTCAAACAAAACTTCTAAATTTCGCTTTAGAATGTCAAAAAATAACTGATGGTACTGAAGATACAATTGATATTATGAGTTTTCGATCGATAGTTGCTACCAAAGCAACAAATTCATTTCAAAGAGCGTTAAAAGATATGACTGAAAATCAATTGAAAATGATTGGTGATTTTCCATCTTTTGTTCGGACTGTCAAAAAGATGCAATATGAAGAAATTGTAAAGTTAATTCAAAATGTAACTAATTCAAAACAATCTATAATTGAAATAAGAGATATTGTTTCGAAATCAGCTCAAATAGTGAATGATAATTTGCCATTCATTTTCCCGGTAAGACTTGAAAAAATTCTCGAAATTTCGATCCTTCAAATTCAAGACGATTTTAGCGTTTTAAATCCAAATATGATTATTTTGCAAATGGCTTCTTCGATGTATTCATGGAAGCATTTCATTGTACAAAGAACGAATACGCCAGGAGGATATCGTAAATCACTATTAACTTTAACCAATACGATGTTCTTATTTAAAGTAATGCTTCAAAGGCAATATTCATCACGGCGAAGAAAGATGACAATCTTTCCTTTTCAATTCTTTGAAATTGGTGCGAATTTAATTTTGGTTCCTTTAATATCAAAGGCCAACACCATAGAAGATTATTTTCAAATGTCAATGGAAATGACATCAAAAGAATGGATTCAATCTTTCACTGTATCTAAGAAATCGTTAGAGAACAATAATAATTTTGATTCTGAATGTGATGTCAGCAACAATGAAGCCAATGATGATGATGATGATAACAATAATGATTTAGTTGTTACTGAAGAAGGAAGAAGATCAATCGAAACTTTCCCTGATAACTTTTACGCTATATCTATTCTTGAAAGTTTAACAACATCAAACTTTTTAAAAATGCGTCCATATATGGCAAATTCTATCATTTTAACTTGTTTAATGAGACATATTTTTAACGCTCCATATCCAAAGATGGATGAATGTGTTTTTTGTCAAAATTCTGCAATTGTTCCAATGATGCATTCGAGCTTTGATCATGGTAAAATTACTGACACTACTCCCAAAGTTAGTTCCTGTTTTAGATTGTCGCCAAATATTGTAAATGTTCTTGGTACATCTCTGGATGGTTGGTGTATTATGACTGTTGCTGTATTTTCAAAAGTGATGATAAAAAATATAGAAAGTGTAAGAAGTTATATTGAAGCAATGATTTTCGATGAAGATCAAACAAATAATCGTGTTAAAACTATTGAAGATATATTAAAAACAAGAACGGAAATTGAAGCTAGATTTATTGATTTTTGTCCACCAAGAGTTGCTAACGTTGAAACTAAAACTGCTGAAGAATGGCTCGATGGAGTAGAAAAATTCATTAATAGAGCTACAAACCCCGAAAATCAACCAATTGAAGCAATACCTTGGTTTTAATTAGACAAATTGTATTTATTAAATTTTATATTATCGAATTTTTTTTTTTAATTTTTGATGTATTTTTGATGTTTAAAAATATACAATATATAATTAAACTAGAGTCATAACAATATCTTTATTTAAATAAAACATAAGTATAAGGAATCTCGGATTTTCCAATAATTGGGACGCATTGAGATTCCATTATTAAAATTAGGACAATACTATAAAATATATTTTTTGATTGAATTGGTTATCATATTCTTGGTTTTTTGGATGACATTTTGCATGAATATAAAGGAACAACATTTGAAGAATCGAAAATCATTATTGATTCAACGCCACCTTCTCTATAGAAAAAAGAATCAAACTTGCTTTTCATTAGGGAATCAATTCTAGATTGAGTAGGAATGCATTTCGGATGGTAATCAATTGCTTGATTCCCAAGATAAGCAGCACATAGCAAGAAAGAGAAAGAAAATTTAACTTTTTTGATTTTTCTCATCAAATGAATTAAATCATGTCCATTTGTAACGCAGCGATGAGTTACGATTGTTTGTGGTAAAGGATTGTTTTTATATTTCAATGGGTACTCACATGGAAACAAAACTAAATGAATCCTTCTGTGTGAAATTTCATCATCATCTACATATTCTGAGCCTCTTTCAAGTTCGAGAAGACGGGAAGAAAATCCAAACCTGGTAAGTTCAGTTAAGTAATTGAACGGTTTCCATAGGCATGTTCTTATCCAAGACTCAACAAAATTAAATTCATCTGATGTTGTTAATAAAGGAACTGCATGATTACCTGGTGTTGGTACTCTCATTATTTCGAGAACTGATTCTTCAAAATAAGCAAATGATTTCGGCTTGAAAGGTTTAACTGGTTTATTTGGTCGAGTTGGTACAAGTTCTACATCAGAAAAGTCCCAAGGAAGCTTTCTTGGAGACATTTGTGTAAAGGGATACATCATTGGCAGCTGTTTTGGGGGAATTTCATTATAGCCACCCAGTCTCTCTTGTGTAAGAACGGCTTCTATGTCAGTCCAGTAAGAATAATCGGCATTTTTTGGTTTTGAATACTTTTCAAACTCAGAAATAAATCTAATTTTTTTCCGTGGTTGTACAGGCCAATCACCATGGGGAGAATGAATTACATCTGGATTTTCTTCATCACTACCAGGTAAAGGATGTTTTCTGAGATAACGAAGTTTTTCGATTGGATATGGATATTTTTCTCTTTCTGGAGTTTTTGCCTTTGGCTTTTGAGTTTTTTCTGGTAAAGCATAATAAGGTTTTGGCTGTGGAGATTCAGGGATATAATATGTTACTGCTTTTCTCAAAGGTTTTCTTGGTTCTGGATTACCTTCAATGTCATCATAATCGCCTGAAGGATAGCTGTCATCATATTCATCATCAGGCATTGGATTTTGGTCTTTATCGTCATCGCTTGAAAAATTATATTCATGTTCTCTATTTGGGATATTGGGATCTCTCTTTTGGGAATGATGAGAACGGCGAGTGTGACGACTTGTTGAATAATAACTTTGTTTTTTGTGTATTGTTTGTTGTTGTATATAATTGGTATCTTTTTTATCGTTATCGTGGTGACGGTGATGATGGTGATGATAATGATGGACGTGAATTACTTTAACACGGATTTTACGGTGTTTTCTTTCGTCATCCATCTTTTTCTTTAAATTAAGAAGAATTAACGTACAATAATAAACTTTTTCTATGAAATATTTCATATATCAATTCACTTTTAAGCTAATCGTTATAAATTATTCATGTATTTAAAATATTTAATCATATGTCATCAAGAACTCAAAGCTCTTTTTTCAATAATGTAATAAAAAATTAATATAACATATGTTTTATTATCAAAATAGTTCAGAATTTAAGTAGGTGGCTGGTCTTTTGGTGCTGCTTCCTTAGAATCATCTTTTTTGATATCTTTTATATCTTCCGCGCATAACTCAAAAATTTTCACAAGATTGGCTAATTCTGTAATAGCTTCCAAAATTTCTTTTCTTCTATGTTTATCTTGTTTAACCCTTATTCCTGTTCTTCTTAAAATTTCATTTAATTTTTCTTCTAGCAATTTATCATTTTCTTCGTTACTTTCTTGTTCAGCTTGCTCATCTTCTTCAAGATGTAGACTTGAAGATTTGTATAAATCTCTTCTTTCGCTGAGGAAATTATAAGATTGTATACTTTTAGCTTCATCAAGTACTGATCTATATTTTTCGTCTTTGAGAATTTCCCTAAATTTTTCAGGTGAAGGAACAGGAGTTTCTAAATCCCATCCTGCTTCGAGAAGTAGTCTTGTAATTTTTGGATATTTTGATGCTTCTTCGCGTTCACTTTTCTTAACAATTCTTTTGTTTATGATTGCGATTTGAGGGCCAACAACAATTATGCAAGAAAGGCGTGAATTGGGCTTACTTTCGAGGGGGCTTCCTATGAAGGAAACATCACGAAGCTTTTTATGGCGTGATAATCCTGCGAATGATGAAAGTTCGGAATTATCTGCAACTATCTGCTGGAGTATAGGTTGAGCTGGGAGCGATTCAAGAGATTTTATATGCGACCTTGTGATATTAAGTACTTTCAAGTGGGGCATAACGCCAAAACCAGCAAGAGAAGTAATGTCAGGTTCATTTATTGAAATAAGACCTGTCAAATTCAACGAACGTCGTTGTACAGTAAGTTGGTATTTTAATTTGTTCACTCTTGGTTGTAATGGATGAGATTCATAAAAATCATCTGCATTTAAATTTTCTTCCATTTGAGCTTATAGATAACCGTTTACTCTCTTTTTTGATTTTAAAAAAAAAAACTAAAATTTATTATAAAAAAAATGGCAATGAAATGAATAACATACATATTTATAAATATAATAATTGTTATATTTATATGGAACAGTTTGTCTTTCAATTTAGAAATATTTGATTTGAACAAACGTAAAGGAGTAAATAAAAAGAGCATTTTAGGACATAGGATATTTATACAAATAACAAATAATATAAAAACATTATAAAAAACAAACTTAACGAAATATTTCAGAAATACTTTGTGCCGAAGCATTCCTAATAAGAAAATGTTGTAAAATCGAGAGTTCTTTATCTTTTGGATCTTCAAACCATGATGATATTGCGATTGCATTTGTAGGTTGAAGCATATAAGAAGTTGGATTATTATCAATAATAATAATTCTATCTAAGTCTCGATTCATTCTCGATAAATCTTTAACAAAATTTCCGCCAAGTTCTGTACAATTATCTCGGAATAGTCTATGTTTGACCATCCGGCAAGGATCAAGTTTATTTAAAACTAAATCTGCGTATTCTTTGCTAGATGTTGTGAAAAATACCATTTCATAGAGAGGAGCGAGATTTGCAATGAATTCTTCTGCTCCTGGTCGAAAATTAACATAAACTGTAACTGGGACACTAGAACTTTTTTTGCGCTTTGATTCCATGCATGAATCTTGTAGAGTCAAAACTAAATCAGGGTGTCCTGTTTGAGTAATTGAGCTATGGACAAGAGTTTCGTCTAAATCAACTACCAAGCATAATTTATCCATATCATCTGGATCGGCTTGAGGTAATAAATATGACGTTAAATTATGGTCTGGCTGGTTAATTGATACGTTTTGGTCAGAAAAATCAGTATCTGTTGATCGATTGCTACTTTCGCTGTTTTTGGAATCACTTTTGCTTTCATTTGAATTGTTTTGTGAAGGTGTTTTTTTGGATAAATTACATATTGAACAGCATGAAGCGCTTTCATTTCGATTAATAAAATCAATATTATTATCGTCTGACATTTCAACAGTAGTGTAATTTTCTAAAACTAATGAAGGTTCATCAATTCTACTAAATCCATTTAATGAGGAGCTAGCGTGTAATTGACCTAAAGAATTTTTGGGAAAATTATGATGAAGAGAGTTATTATTGCTAATACGGCTTGCAATAAGATTGTCAACTATGTCAACAGTGACAGATGATATTTCTTTGTTTTCATTGAATTGATTTGTGTCGTTTGTTGTTTGTTTTTCAGAATCTGTTTGATTTTGATTAAGATAAGAACGTGGAACGTAAGGTTCTTTCATGATCTGTAATACGTCTGTTTCCATCCGTGTCTTTTTCACTTCTTGGTTTTCTAATGCAGAAGGAGCTATAACAACTCTTCGTTGAGGATGACTAGAAGGACTTGAATTTTGATTCTTTAATAAAGATTCTTCATCATTTCCGCTCATGAAGAATCTTTATTAAAATAAGGAGAATAATGAAATTGAATTAAAAACGTTTTTGTTCTGTTATTATTTCTTTGAAAAAGTCAATAGAATTTTTTTTTCAAAAAAAAAGAAAAAGCTTAAATTCAATCAAATGAAATGAAGAAATCTCACATGAAAAATTCAATTTTTTAATTTTCTAAAAATTGCAATACATAATTATCAATTTTATAAAAAATAAATAATTGTGAAAAAATAAAAATAAAGTTCAGAAATTTGCACTATACATTCAATTTACTTAAACTTTGAATAAATACATTATTAGTAAAAATCAATTCATAGAAAGATAAATATAGAAAATATAAAATAAAAAATAGAAAGATTATCTGACAAAGGAAACAAATAAAGAAAGCAGTGGGATATTTGTCATCCTGAAAGGCCAAATCTATGAATAATAGATTGTTGAACATCTTGTGGTAGAGTATTAAGATATTTCATTCCCAAAGTCTGGTTGTTGTATCTAAAGCACATTTCAGCGATATCTTCGTTTGTTGGTCCATCTTTCAAAGAAGATAAGAAATTCTCAAATTCAGGCCACATTTCTTTTTTAGCCATACTATCGCCGACTATTAAACCATAAGTTCTATCTGAAAATCCGAATTTCTTTGCAAATTTTTTAGCGCTAGAAATATCATTTAATTCCGCATATTTCATTACGATTCTCCTTGCTGAAGGTGGCTGCGCTCTTGTTGTTGGGTTCTTTGCTCGTTCTTCTAAGAAATTTGGTATTTTTGAAGCAACTTGAAGAACATTTTGTTGACTATCCATTGCTTTAATGAAAGGTGAATTTTGTTCAAAGCAAGATTGAACTAAATTAAACTTTTCATTTTCTTTAAGTATTGAAGCTTGATTTGGCGTTGTGATGAAAGTCCATTGAAGAAGAAGTTTTTTGTCAAAGTTTGGTATTTTTCGAAGCATTGAAGGATCAATAAATGATTTAAAGAGTGCATAATGTGCTGCAATATCTCTAGAAGATCCTAATAATGATACAAATTTCTGTACTGATGAAGTCAACTTGTTCAAGCAAAGAACTGAAATTATAGCTTCACCATCTTTGGTTTTAATAGCTACATTCATTGGATCGCTATTTTTAATCTTTGAAAGTGCCATAACACGATCATTAATTGGGAAAATTCGATCACATATTGAATAAATTCCTTCTGGTGTAAAATCATTACTAAAAGCAAATTTTGAAAGAGGGCGATAATCAAATGTTTGATATTCTGTTAATCTTTCAAGAACAAGATGAAGAGCCATTTCACCATTCTTTTTGAGAATAGCAAGAGCCCATCGTGCTGCAATAGCTTCTGTATTAAAGTTAAACATATTGCATATTTTCATTGCGAAACTGAATAAATTTAATGAAACTGCAATATCAATATAGCTGGCAGGTGAAACATATTTCAATGATGCAAAAGTTGTAGCAAAGCCAAAATCTCGACTTCGTAATGAATTCAAAAGAACAACGTTGTTCAATGCTGTAACATAGTTATCAGTGATTTTAACTTCAGGAAGGCATTTTTGAATAAATGCAACGATGAAAAAAAGAAAGTTTTGAACGTCTAAATCGATTGAAACTTGAGCAGCTTGAATTATTGCTTCGAGAGCAGTTTGAGGTAATTCTATTTTCTTCAATTCTTTATATGCATTAAGATTTTTACGTGTGAAGTAGTTGTAAACTGTTATGAATGAAGATACTTCTTTGATTCTGTATAATTGGACCACTTCCTTTGGTACTTTCATAAATAAGAAGAGGCCATTATCTGAGTAAACGCGAACATTATCGATATCTTGAATTACTAAATGAACAATCATATCTTGATCGAATTCGTGATGAAAATCTGGTAGTTGGAAAAAGTGAAGTCGCTTGTTTGAAACAAGTAAAAATGTTTCATCTGTAACCCAAGCAATTGAACTTGCAGCTATGTGATATGTATATGTTGTTTGAGATGGTTGTGTTGATATAATAGTAACTTGATCTGGAGATTGAACAGCAATGTTTATTGCGTTAGGTGATACAATCATTTTTGATGGAGAAAAATTAAGTGAAGCAATTTGGGTAATTGCACGTTGGCCAATGCAAACAATAGATCCGTCTTGATATGCCAAATATCCTTCTGTTTTATTTCCGCGATAAAATGCAAAACAAGATGTTTCTTTAGGAATATCTATTTTTGTAAATGCTTGATAACGCATTAATTGATAATCAAACATACATAACGTATTGCTATTTGTAATAACTGCGATTCCATTAAAGAAAGAACTTGCATATTTAACATATGAATCATCTGGAGCTTTAAAGTTTGAAACAACATCGCCTTTGAGAGATATAATGTCAATGTCGCCGTTAAAATATAGGAATCCGATATTACTTCCAGAACACCAAAATGCTGTGCAAATTAAATCTGTTATTTTATAAGGAGAAGATGACACTGGCTGGCCTGAGTTGCTAAATGTTTCGAGTAGATTTCCGTTAGTATATCGTACAAATAATCCTCCATGGTAAGAAGGAATAAAATCAGAATTGGCGAAACGGTGTCCATCACAGTCATAAAGACGATGAAAAATATAGTTGTCTTTTCCGAATCGTTTCCAGTTCTTTTTGATATATTCAAGACTCATTGTTTTTCTATATCTATTGAATTCAAAAAATTTTATATTGACCTTTTACTTAAAAATTTGAATATAATATCAAAATATTGAAATAGCAAAAAAACATTTATTATCCTAATATTTCTCATTATTGTTTGACAATTTATTTGATTATTTTGATGTATTGCACAAATAAACTTCATGTATACATAAAATTACCTTTATTTAGAATCCATTTCAATCTTTCTTCTTTCTCCTATTTGATCAATAAGATAATATATCTTAATAGATGTGAAATAATATAAGAAATATTTATATTTATTTTCTTATTAAGATACAAATAATATATTTGTTATATTTATTAATATATTTGTTCAAATATATTTATTCTATATAGAATTTTTAGCATATGTATATTTTAATAGATGTTAAATAATGTAAGAATAAGACTAAAATAATAAATATAAATATTTATTATTTATATGTATCCATATATATTTTGTTCAAAAAAAAAAATAATAATAATATATTTGTTCAAAAAAACTGTATCAAATTTGTAGCATAAGTATATTTTACACAAATCCTGTATAAAATCGTTTAAAATATATATATATTTGGTTGTTGTTTCGATTTTATACTTTTTCGTCAGGAGCAACATCAAGAGCACGGATATGGGGAGATCGGACAACAGCAGTGCCGAGATTCCTGGGGGTGAAATTCTGATTAATTCCCCATAATGGAATTGTTTCAACGCAGTCTTTTAAAACTATATTGCCAACTTTATCATATCCTTGGAGAACGCCTTCAACCTCACGATTGTTTGTAAGGGTAACAATGACTTTTTTGTTTAAAAATTCTTCAAGGGGCCAGCATAAAGGAAGTTTGTTATCCATTGAAATATAAATTTGAACAAACCCTATTCAAAATATATAAAAATTTTATGATGAAAAAAATAAAATTTTTGCGTGTAATTTTATAGCACAGTTCTGCACCACAATAAACTTTTAGAATTATATCAATTTAGGAAGCCAAATAGGGCATTTGCTTATCTTAATCAACCATTTTTATGAATAATATTAATCTAATAATGATCTCAATTCTGAAAATTTTCAATTATTTCGCATATAACATATTCTTTATATGACAGAAATGAAGAAATCAATAAAAAACACAAAGAATTTTTAGCCATTTCTATGAAAAATATATCTCAAAAAAAAGTACGATTATTTTCTTCTGAAAAAGTGGTGTGTGTTATCCATAATTCACAAAATATTTTATATTTCTAAAAATGGCCGAATTTAAATTTATTTACTTTAATCGAAACTGGATCCAAAGTATATATCTTCATTGTGGAATCTTCTTCAAAGCCACTCTCCGTACAGTTCTGGTATTTAGAATGGATCTTTGTTCAGATCGTTCACTTGGTTGAGCATTTGGCGATCTCAGAAACTGTCCTTCGCTTGAGATTCGGCTTCCATTTCCATCTCTAATTCTGGAAGCATAAATTGTTTTTGCTCTTGTAAAGGTTATCGCAATTGATGTAGTAGGTATTTGATATTGAGTTTGGTTGTTTATATTGAATTAGAAAAACATTGTTTGGTGGATCAATGGGAGAGATGCTAGTTTTGTTTTGTTTTAAATAATTATCTCTAATTCCTAAAAAATGTTCATCCCAAAAATCAAAAAAAAAAAATCATATTTGAACAGGTTTAAATATGGACAATAACAAAGGCATTCAAATCTTTATTTATAATAATCACACATATATTAAACAAAAATATCTAAATTGATAAGACAAAATGAATTCTTATTCGTTCTCTGCTCGTATTTCATGCCGCAATTAATACTATATCGAAAAGACAATCTATTAGAATTAATTAATTAATTTGCATTTTCAAAAAAAAAAAAAAAATGCAAATTAATCAAAATTCATTTTTCATAACTTAGGAAGCAAAGATTTCATTCTTCTTGCATTTATTTGTTCAAGTTTTGCAAAAGTTGAATTATCAATTGGTTCAACATTTAATTCAACCTTATTTCTAATTTTTAGCATTTTAATCCTATTCATTGTTCTAGGTGTTGCCAAAGTCTGATTCTTGGCCATTACATCTCTAGCAAGTTCCGGATTATAATTTTTTGCATTTAAAGGCGATGTTGAAGCCAATGCTGATGAAGATAATGAATAAAATGGTCTTTTTGCTTCATTATTTGCTTTTCTAATAGCTGTTTGTTTGATTGCTTTTTCAATTGGAGAAATTTCTTTGTGTTTTGCTGTTTTAATTTCTTTTTCCATTTTTTTGTCAAATTGCATCAATCTGTCTAAATCTTTTTTCTGTTTTTCAATAAGTTTCACATATTCACTTTGCATTGATTGTTGTGCGGCTTCTTGCATTTCTTTTTCTTCTTGTTGTTGTTTGTTATCAGCAATTCGTTTTATTTGACGAGCTTCTTCGTATTTTTTGGCTAAAGCAAGTTTTCTTTCACATCGTCGTAAATTGAGAAGTTGTTGAGAAGGACGATTAAAACGGGTCAAAAAAGATGGATCTTGATATTTTGCTTTCAAGTCATTCACTTCTTTTTGTTGTTTTTCTTGTAGTTGACGTAAACGAAATTCGCAACTTTCCGTATGATGATCAAGTTTAACTTTGTATTTAGCTTTTGTATCTTGTAATTGCTGATGAAGTCGTGAATCACGCTCATTTAAGTAACGACTTTGATTATCAGGAGTTATTGAATAAGATAACGCAAAATTATCATTTTCACGATTGATTGAAGTAATCATGTTTTCAAGCTTTTTGGCACGGTCATAATCTTGATTGTCTATCGCATCAGTTTTCTCTCGATAGATTAATTGAAGTAATTGAGGAAACATTGAGCTTTCCGGTAGTTTATTGTTTTCTAGCAATTGATTAAATGCATATTGAACATCTTCATCTGAAAAGGTTTGTGAAAAATGTAGCATTGAATCATCGTTTTTGTTTGAGTTATCTTCTTCTATATCTTCCTCTTCAATATGGTTTTCATTATTTTCCTTACTAGCGTCATCTTCATTGTCATTTTTAGAATCATCATTATCATTATTTTCGATTTTTGTCTCGTCACTTGTTAAATTAGCGTTTTCATCGCTTTGATTATTATCTCCAGTAGTTTCAGTTTTTTCATCTTCATTATTTAGATTGGCATTTTCACTAGTTTGATCTGTGCTATCATTGATTTTTATGGAATCATCATTTTCTTTGTGTTCATTGTCTTGATTATCAAGCTTATCATTATTTTCTTCAATCTTATTAATTTCATTGGAAGTAGGTAATAATCCATCTGTGATTGAATTTGTAATTGTTTCGATTTCACCTTTTTCTGAGCTTTTGTTTTCTTCAAGAGATGGATCTGTAATGTTTTCTTGAGATTCTCCTAAACTTGTATCACCTTTGTTATTGTCTTTTTTATCATCATTTAATTGGATTTCATCGCTTTTTACCTCATTTTGAGGATTAGAGGAAGATGATTCCATATCTGAAAGTTCTTAACGATTTTTTTAAAATTTAATTCAATGATTTATTTGAAATTTTTACGAATAAATTTCAGACTTTTTGAATGATGATTATTTCTCTCAATTGTAGGCTGGAAGTAAATCCACTTCATGCTAACAATTAAAATGATAGGTGTAGAATTGGTACACCTTTATAAATAAATAAATAATAAATGAAAATTAATTATTAAGGTAAAAGGTTTATGATTATTGCTTGGATAAAAATTCCTTTTTTTTTCGTTTAAACCTTGAAATTACTTGTTTGAAAGAAGGTCCTTGATTTCAGAATTACCAACGATTGAAGCAAAATCTTTTGGTGTTTTTCCTCCTTTTTCTTTCAAGGTTAAATCAACTTTGCGCCTTTTGTTTTCAAGCAAAATTTTAACTGCTGTAACATTATCAGCACGAATTGCACAATGAATTGCTGTGAAACCATTTTCATCTTGCTTATTAACATCAACATTTAATCCCAGTAAAAAGATGAATAGAGAGTGAATATCACGCTTTAAAGCTTGATTGATCATGCAATTGTTAACGTCTGCACCAAATTCAATTAAGAATCTAAGAGTTTGGAAGTTAAAGTATTTGATACAATCTAATGTAAATTTGCTTTGAACAATATCATAAGCTGTCTCACCTGTGCCATAATCATCATTGTAATAAGATAAGAAAGACTTCTTAAAGAGTTCGTGATGATGGAATTTAATAGCATATTCAAGATCATTTAAAAATGATTTGCCAGATTTTAATATTACTTCATATATATGATTATTTCCACCACATAAAGCATATTTGGTAATGTCATTAGTAATCTCATATTTCTTTTCGTTGTAAAGATAGTTAAAGCAATTTTCTGAGCCGTAAAAAGCAGCGTATTCCAAAAGTGTTGGCTTATTAGTTGGGAATGCGTTTCTTTCATTAGAAGTCAATTCAATTTGGTTGATTGATGGAGAAGATCCGAGCGCGTTTCTGAGAGATCCAACGTCATCTTTGATGATAGATTCGAAAATTGGTGGTCTGGTTTCGGGAGCTGCAGTAACTGCCTGAGATGTGTCAAGTGCACTAATTACATTATTTAGAAAAGATGGTGTTTCATCTTTAGAGCCGTTCTTATTAAAGATTTCTGCCTCCCTCTTTAATTGAAGCAGAAGATCGCATTCAACTTCTTTTGATCCAAGTTCTTTGACAAATCGGAGAAGAATATCATGATCATTGGTTCTGATAAAGAACGCAGAGATGAGAGCACGAACAAACTGTTTGACAAGTAATGATGGAGGTGTCGATGAATATGGATTCGAGGATATAAGTGTCCTGGCTGCTGCAATATAATCTTGTTTGTTGAAATTATTTAAGCCAAAAACAATTAGTTCAATAGAAGAAAGTTCTGCATATTGGAAGCTTTTGTTGAGCCTTAATTTGATACTGTCAAGGTACTTGCGAAAGTCGGCAGCTTTTTGGGTGATATCCGTCTTATTAAGTTGTCTACCAGCGTTTTCAATGGTTTGAACATTTGCTTGATTAAGCATAACATAATCATCATCTTGAATTTTCTGATTTATCGTTTTGCTTGTCACATCTCGTTTTTGTAAATTATTAATGTTGGTTGATGTAGGAGGATTCGAAGTTTTTATGTCTGCTTCATCTTTGCTCTTTTCTTTGTTAATTTTAGGGCCACCAAATGGTCCTCCTGAAGGTTTTCCAAATGCTGAAGCATTTCCAAATCCTGGGCCGCTTAGTCCTGGGCCACCAAATGGTCCTCCTGAAGGTTTTCCAAATGCTGAAGCATTTCCAAATCCTGGGCCGCTTGATCCTGGGCCATCATTATTTCTGGGTCCACCAAATGGTCCTCCTGAAGGTTTTCCAAATGCTGAAGCATTTCCAAATCCTGGTCCGCTTGGTCCTGGGCCACCAAATGGTCCTCCTGAAGGTTTTCCAAATGCTGAAGCATTTCCAAATCCTGGGCCGCTTGATCCTGGGCCATCATTATTTCTGGGTCCACCAAATGGTCCTCCTGAAGGTTTTCCAAATGCTGAAGCATTTCCAAATCCTGGGCCGCTTGGTCCGGGGCCATCATTATTTCTGGGTTCACTAATTGGTATTCCTGAAGGTTTTCCAAATGCTGAAGCATTTCCAAATCCTGAGCCGCTTGGTCCTGGGCCACCAAATGGTCCTCCTGAAGGTTTTCCAAATGCTGAAGCATTTCCAAATCCTGGGCCGCTTGGTCCTGGGCCATCATTATTTCTGGGTCCACCAAATGGTCCTCCTGAAGCATTTCCTAATGCTGAAGCATTTCCAAATCCTGGGCCGCTTGGTCCGGGGCCATCATTATTTCTGGGTTCACTAATTGGTATTCCTGAAGGTTTTCCAAATGCTGAAGCATTTCCAAATCCTGAGCCGCTTGGTCCTGGGCCACCAAATGGTCCTCCTGAAGGTTTTCCAAATGCTGAAGCATTTCCAAATCCTGGGCCGCTTGGTCCTGGGCCATCATTATTTCTGGGTCCACCAAATGGTCCTCCTGAAGCATTTCCTAATGCTGAAGCATTTCCAAATCCTGGGCCGCTTGATCCTGGGCCATCATTATTTCTGGGTTCACTAATTGGTATTCCTGAAGGTTTTCCAAATGCTGAAGCATTTCCAAATCCTGAGCCGCTTGGTCCTGGGCCACCAAATGGTCCTCCTGAAGGTTTTCCAAATGCTGAAGCATTTCCAAATCCTGGGCCGCTTGGTCCTGGGCCATCATTATTTCTGGGTCCACCAAATGGTCCTCCTGAAGCATTTCCTAATGCTGAAGCATTTCCAAATCCTGGGCCGCTTGATCCTGGGCCATCATTATTTCTGGGTCCACCAAATGGTCCTCCTGAAGGTTTTCCAAATGCTGAAGCATTTCCAAATCCTGGGCCGCTTGGTCCGGGGCCATCATTATTTCTGGGTCCACCAAATGGTCCTCCTGAAGCATTTCCTAATGCTGAAGCATTTCCAAATCCTGGGCCGCTTGGTCCTGGGCCACCAAAACCAGTTGTTCCAAATCCTGCAAAGCCACATGAAGGTTTTCCAGAGCCAGAACCTCCAAAACCACCAAAGCCAGATGTTCCAAATCCCATAAAGCCGCTTGAAGGTTTTCCAGAGCCAACGCCGCCAAAACTACCAAAGCCACCTGGGCTTTGGCTGTTATTACTTTGAACAGGTTGTTTGGATCTTTCAATGCATTCATTGACTTTTTTAATATATTCATCATTTGAATTATTTTCTTTATACTTCAAATATGCATCTTTTGCACTATTATTTACTGCAGATTCAGTATTTGGATTATCAAGTAGTTTTTGAGCAGAAAGTAAAATGTCGGTCATTGTTGTTTCTTTTTTCCATTTTTGAGGATCCAAGAGCTCAAGAGATAAATTTCCATTTTGTTCGTTGACATTTGGATGAAATATAGGTGGAATAAAGTGTGCTTCTGGTGGATTTTCAGGAAAATCTTTTGGGAAATTTATCTGGAGTACGAACTCTCCTTTTTCCCAAATAGAGCCTTCAGGTCCGGGAATAATGCAATCCAATGCAAAAATATCGCGGTTAACAGGATTGATCTTAAAAAAAGAAGTTTGGTTTTGTTTTCTGTAATCAGCATAGTAATGTAAAATGTTGACTTTTGCTTGAAGAAGTGTTGTCATTCCGATCAAAATGAAAAACGGTTAATTAATTGAATGAATTAGGCAAATGAATCATGTAAAAAAGAAAATTCAAAAAAAAAAATTAGGCAAAATATATAAGTTCTGTTGGACAATTGTTTTTTTCTACGCCACTTTTTGAATGGTTTTTCTATCAATGAGTAGCTATTCATGGGAAAAAGGAGAGTAGCTATTCATGGAAAGTAAAAAACCACCATCTTAAGGTGAAATTTAACTTACTCTGTTAAGAAAATTAACCAAAAAAATCGTAAATTTAAATTTTTCCTTAAAATTTTTACTATTTGCTTTTTTTGATATAATTTTTTTTTATTTTTACATAATTTTTCAGGAATATACGCACCAGTGATCACCACGGGGATGCGCGAAGCCGAATCAGGTTCCTTGAATTGCTGGATGAATCCGGGAAGCCATTTGAACTAAATATTAATGCATTATTTAGCAAAAATTGAATAAAAAATGTATAAAAAAGTATTCAAAAAGTTTAAAAGTTTTCAAAAAGTGGCGTAGAAAAATACGATTCCCCAGTTCTGTTTATCTGCGTAGCTATATAATAAAATTCTAGTTACAAATTAATAGCATGGTAATATAATTTTCTCATTATTATAATTTATATTAGGTATATTGCAAAAAAAAAAAAAAAAAAAAAAAAGATATGATAAAATATAAATTAAAATAATATATAATATTTTTATATCAATGAGAAACATGAGCCGCTATTACAGCAAAAAAGGATTGAATAACATTGAGAGGATAACCGCCACATAAATTTAGAGCATTAGTTCCACTAACTTTACCGCAAGATAAAATATCCTTCTTTTTATTAGATTCATGGAACAAAATGAAGTTAGTTTTACTATTATCTGCAAAATGGCCATCAAAGCTAAAATCAATATTTTCGAGACCTTGGGCTCTTGAAATGAGTCGAATCACTTCTTTAGATTTTCCTTCAAATTTATTAAAGATGGTTGAATTATCATTATTATAATGAATAGGGCACATAAAGCCTTTTCCTGTTGTTTTATTTTTCTTTAAAGCGGGGATAAATAAATTAAAAACGCCTTCGCTTAAAAACTTAACAGCGCAAATTTCATTTGGGTTTTGTTCGTTTTCACTTAGACCAAGATAATACACTTGATTTATTGAGTCAAAGTTTGTCTTAAACGAGTATTTTGAAGATGTTGATATCGTTAATTGATCGTTAACAGAAAATCCATTCAAAATAGCGGTCAAAAGAGGCTTTGACATGTCAAGGAAGAGATTAAATTTAACTTTGCTTTTAGATTTCTCGATTTCTATAATAAAATCGGCACTGCACTTCGTTGGGAAAGGTTGCATCCAGTAATCTTCATCTTCTTTAATAAAGTTTGCGATTATTGGATTTACTTGAATATTTGGTTTGGCGCTTTCTTTCTTAGGAGAAGAATTTTGATTGGAGTTAGATGTATCTTGGGGAGATTTTTGTTTTTCATCTGATTTAGGAGAACTAGTGGTGTTATTTTGTGGTGCCGTTTTCCTTATTGATGAAGAAAGAAGTCTTGGTTTAGGTCCTGTAGAATTTTCATTTTGAGGGAGTCGTGTAGCTGGGGTAACGGATTTATTTAAGTTTTGAAGCATTCCTTTTACACTTTTAGGTATTGATAACTTTATAGACTTTATTTCGCTTGTGTCGTACACAGGATCCATAATAGTAAACATGTCATTAAATACAATACGTCGATCGTTGAGGAAAGGTTCATATTTAGGTTGAGTCATTATTAAGTGTACGTTAATAAATATTTGTGTCTTAAAATACGATAGGTATTCTAAAAAAACGTTATTTGAATCATGAAAGTATAAAGGTGTGGGCGCTCACTTCACATTTCGCTTTTTCTCTACAAATAATATATAGATTTAATTTTTTATTATAATATTATAATCTTTATCTAAACAACTATTTAAATACATTATTTATTCTGCATTTTGTAGTAAATTGAACAACTCGTATTTTGAAATTAAACTTTTTTATAATATAGCAAAAAGCTTATACAGTCAATTTTAATACCACATATTATATTATTTATAAGGGCATGCAATGATCTTTCCTATTTAAGTTATGAAATATTGAGCAAAAATAGATCGGCAACAATTTCAAAAATGGATTGAAAGGAAAACATATCTAAATTCCTGAAATAAAACAGTTAATAATAGCTTATTTGTTAAGTTAGCAGTGACTATTAAATATAATTGAAGATTGGTTAAATTGGTTCCATACATCATGTTTTATTTCAGTTTTATTTTTGAATGTGATGTTTATACGTTAAAATTGTAAAGTATTGAATTTTTTATTTACCAAATGGATATTAAAATCAGCTTTTTGATTTAACCAATCAAAAATTAGACAAAAATTTATCAATTAACAGAGTATAAAAGCATTATAAATAATCAAAATAATACAGAATGCTATTTAATGTTGAATTTGTTTTAATGATGTTGAAAATAATATCAAATTAAAAGAAAAATTAGCAAAAATAAAAATAGTCAAAATGTATTCATATCAAAATAAGTTTTGGTGTGTTAAAAAAAAAAAGAATTGAATATCAAAATTTAATATTTTAAATATTTTCAATCTTATTGTTTTTGAATAGTTTACATTAAATAAACTTTTCAAAAATATTAAAAATTAAAATGCAAATAAAACACGACGTATTGAATATTTTCCACTAAAAATCAAAAATAATATTTTAATACTAATGTTAAATATTATATATCAAAATTAATGGATACTATTATTTTTAATAGCACCCGCACCTTTGAAAGTATTTATTTTTTTTAAATATGAGTACTAGTATATCTTACATAATAACATTAAATGTAAAAAAAATTAGGATATACCCATTGAAAATGTTTTCATTAAAATGTTATGACTTTTGAGTGAAGAAATAATCAATGGATGATAAGCAATCATATTCTGAATCAAATGAAAAACTCTGGACAATATCTTTCAGTGATCCATTGATTGAGAAGTTCCAGAGGAGAGGTGTGGTGAATATGGAAGGTGTGGGAAATGTGTGAAAGAGGATGAAATCAAATATTGTTTGACCAATTTTGAATTTTTTAATTGTAAATTGATCAACTTCTTCTTTTTCTTTTCTTCATAGGCTTCAGTGTTTATTTCAAGTTATTGTAAAATGTTTTCAATGAAGAACTCTTAAATAAAAGGTTCTTTATCTGGTTTTAATTTAAGAATAACTAATCCATTTATGCCAAAGAAAATATAGATCATAGTTTTTAGGTCTAATTTTTTAGTATAAGTTATCTGAGTTTAGCACTCATTTTCTTTTGTGATCAAAATGTTTTTTACACCAGGTTTCATTGTCTGTGAAAAATTATTCAAAACTGTCCTTTCTTCAACATTGTGAGCATGTGAAACATTTTTCTTCTTCTCTTTTCTTCTTGGCATAAGCTAAGGCTTCATCAAATAACTGGTCCATTCCCTTCAAATTTTTAAGATTTTCTTCAGGATCTTTTGACGAAAAGAAGTTTTCAGTCCTCTTCTTGAACCCTTGGATACTGGTACAAGGAAATGTTTCTAAGATTTTCAAGTATTTCATCAACGAAATAGAGTTCGGAATCAGGAAATTCCCTTGAATCCTCTCTTGCCTTTCCAGGAATTCCTTTG
Organism: Tritrichomonas musculus; assembly: GCA_039105265.1. NCBI lineage: Eukaryota > Parabasalia > Tritrichomonadida > Tritrichomonadidae > Tritrichomonas > Tritrichomonas musculus. Next base: position 903,573 of record JAPFFF010000004.1, read on the forward strand.
TTTCTTGCTTCTCTAAATGGTCGCTTTTTGGTTCATGGTAATATTAGCCCAAGTCCCAATCTGAGTACTTTTCATCATCTTGCATTTTTAAAAAATAATTTATCAGGCCATCTCACCAAAATTTTTTTTTATCTCTCACCTTGAAGAGGAACAAAAAATAAGACAAATTTTTTTTAATCTCTTACCTTAACTAAGCATACCTCCATTTGTCGGTTTGGAAGAATTTTGAATTGAATATTCCTCCATGGAGGAAAAAATCCTCTCAAAAATCCTCTAAACGGTCAAATGGAGGTATGCTAACCTTAACGAGGAACCAAAAATGAGTTAAAAATTTAATAAAATTTTATGAGGTGATCAAAAACACTGCACTTATATTTTATGCAAAAGCAAACTATTTACTGAGACTTCTAAAGATAGAAAAACAATTTAAGTACTTGAATGCTCATTTGAAGAAGATGGAAAAAGAAAGAAAAAGAACACTAAATTCTCTAAGAAAAGCCTTTGCTGAATCTGAGTTAGATGAGTCTTTTAATGAATCCGATTTTGACGATCCAGAGCCCTTCTTCATAATAACGAGTAATCACACAATTAATGACATTTTTGATACATCAGATACAGATGCAATCAAGAGAAGATTCTGCTCCTATTGTTTTGATAATGATTTAGAAAAAAGCATCAAATCATTTATATAAATAAAGAAACATCTTTTAATTTTCTTTTTGGTAATATTTTTCTTTATTCTTTTTATTCTTTTTTTGATTCACCAATTTTTTGAATTGATAAATGGCTTTCATATTATGATAAAAAACAAATTGAATTAAAATTGATCGTACTAAACAAATTATTTGAAAAAACAGTTATTTAGAAAATAAAATTTTTCATTGGATCAAAATGCAACAGTCCGATTTTGATGTTGAGAAAATAATTCAAAAAATAAAAAAATCTCCGCCCGAAATAATATCATCAGAAGATGTAATAAAAGTTATTGAAATATCAAAGTCGTTGTTTGTTAAAGAAGAAAATCTAATTTCTATTTCAGCGCCACTTGTCATTGTTGGTGACCTACATGGACAACTTTATGATTTACTAGAAATATTTAGGGTTGAACCTCCTCCTCCTGAATCTCAATTTTTATTTCTTGGTGACTATGTTGACAGAGGATACTATTCAGTTGAAACATTGCTGTTCTTATTATGTCTCAAAATTAAGTTTCCAAATCGCGTTTATCTTCTTAGAGGAAATCATGAATGCAAAACAGTTTCTCGTTCATATGGATTTTATTTTGAATGTAAATACAAATACGAAAACCAAATGGTTTATGACAAATTCTGCGAATTATTTGATTTTCTTCCTCTCGCTGCCTTAATTGAAAAACGAATATTTGCCGTCCATGGTGGATTATCACCAAGTTTTCACCTTCTTGATCAAGTTCAAGTTGCAAATCGGTTTACGGAACCAGATGTTGAAGGCATCATTGCCGATTTATTATGGGCTGACCCTCATGAGAGGTCTGGCTTTTTGACTTCCAAAAGAGGCGTTGGCTATACTTTTGGCGCAGATGTAACGAAAAAGTTCGCTCATTTAAATAATCTTATTCATATTACACGAGCACATCAGGTTTCAATGAAAGGATACTCCGTTTGGTTTGATGGACTTCTTTCTACAGTATGGAGTGCACCTAATTACATGTACAGAACTGGAAATCTAGCCTCAATAATGAGACTTTCTGATAGCCAAAGAAATTACTCAATGGTATTCAACGTTTTTGATGCAGTACCAAAATCAGAAAGAACTGTACCAGAAACAAATAGTTCAATCTTACCATATTTCCTTTGACATCGTTTTTATCACTAATTTTTTTATTTTCTTATTTATTATTATTACCATTTATTTTTTTTTTTGTTCAAAAAATCAATATCATTTTTAATAAAATAATGTTTAAATCGAATTATTCTCTCTGTAATATAGTTTTAAATTTTCTTCTTATATATATATAAGATTCAATCCTTTTATCTTTTTAAGTTGGGTTTAATCGTTTAATCTTTGAATTTAAATTTTTTTCACAATTTTTTGAAAGAAAATGAAATAATCATGGTCTAAAATTTGTATTAATGCAATTTCCTCAAGAACTAAAGGCTCAACTTCCTTGCCAATGCACTCGTCACTTTACAGGTGATACTCCTACTATCCAACGTTTCTGCTACTGCCTTACTTGCGGGATAACACCTGAAACAAACAGGGTTTTGTGTGAACCCTGTGCCTATGCATGCCACGCTGATCATAAGTTTTGTTATGGTGGTACAGGCCCAGTTGTTTGCTCATGCGGCTTAAAAGTTGAAACCCCATCAAAAAAAAAAAGTCGAAAGGTTCAATTTAACGATGAATCAGAAACAACAAATATTTGTCTTTGCTATGATCATCCTGCCGATGAAGTGGCTTTTGATTCAGACGAAGAAGAAGAAGAGGCTAATGATGATAACGATAAACCTCCTATAGAATTGACGCCATGTTTACCAACAGGCAATTTACCATATGCATGCACACTTGGACGAACAAATGAATTCTTTTATCTTCAACACAATTATCGATGTTTAACTTGCAGACAGAAAGTTGGTGAAGGGGTTTGCGCTGTCTGCGCTCGAATATGCCATGCTGGACATCAGCTTCAAGACAACGGAATTACTCCTTTTTATTGTGATTGCGGTCTTGGCTCGATTAAAAGATTCAAATGTAAATGCTATTACAAAAACGATAGCAATAAAAATTACTCATATGAAGATGGTGTAGCTGTATGCCTACCATTTGAAATTCCTTTTAAATGCACTGCTGAATTTGAAAAGAAAAATGATGGATCACCAAGAGCTTTTATTCAACGATGTTTTGCATGTGATACGTGCGGAATTGATGAAGAATCACCTATATGCGAAGCTTGCGCTTTACTATGCCATAAAGATCACAAGTTAACTGATTTAGGCCTCCGCGAAATAGTTTGCAGTTGCAATTCTGATACATGCCAATGTAAAAAGGATACAGATAAAACATTTATTCCTTCACTATGCGCTGAAGAAGGAATCAGCTCATATAATTGCGGGTGTATCTCCTCTGATGACGATTTAGCAGAAAATCCTGATGGTGAAGCTGATCATGATCATAATCACGATTGTGATGGCGAATGCAGCTGTGGAGGACACCATCACCATCATCACGAAGATGATAATGATAATTAAGAAAATTAAAACGCAATATCATTTATTTTTATTATATATATATATAAAACAATCAATATTATTTGAATTCTTTGAAATTTCGCTTAAAACAACTCATAGCTTTTTTAATCATTCAAATATTATTAATTAACACAACTGATATACATATATATATTTATTTGCAGCTAATATTAATAGAATGATGAATTATATTTATTTGAGCTTCTGCGGAAATAAAGAGAAGGGAATCAATTGGATGTGCAGATAAGGATCCATTAGTAATTGTTATCAAATGAGCATTTGGGAAGGAAACAATATAAAGAGATATGCATCTTTCAAAAGTACAACAACCAAAAAACAAATCATCACCCAAAAACTCGACATTTTTAAATTTCGAGCAAAAAGAAAAAGCATAATCATCAATAATCTTAGCATTTTCGGGAATTGATATAACCTCAAATGATGAATAAGAAAAGGCATATTTATTAATTGAGGTTAATTTTGAATTCTCTTGAAAATCAATTTTTTTCAGCTTTTTACAAGAAGAGAAAGAATTTGAACAAATAAATTTTATTGATGATGGAATGAAAGCTTCTTCAATATCACGACAGGCGAAGAGGAGAGAATCAAAATCATCATTATTTTGATCTTTTTTTCCAATAAGAATTTTTTTATTAAAAATTGACAAAAATTTATTTTGTGAAGAAATTTTGACATCAAATAAATTTGATGTTCCACAACACCAACCTTCTTTCAAATCAGCCAATTTGGATGGAATAAAAAGGTTTTCAAAAGAACAACAAAAAAAGGCACTTTCACCAATTGATTTAAGTTCTGAATTTTCTGGAATGTCAATTTGTTTAAGATTGAGACAATTTCCAAAAACACGATCTTCAATTAGTGTAACTTGCGATGGTATTGAAATCCTTTTGAATGAAGAAAAAGTAAAAGCTTCTTTACTTATAGTTAAAAGTTCTGAATCTTGAGAAAATCGTATTTCTTTCAAAAAACTACATCCATAAAAAGCGGACTGTTCAATATGTTTAACATGCTTTGGAATATAAATACTTTTTATACTTGAATCAAAGAATGCTTCACATCCTATTGAATTTAAATTCGAGTTTTCGGGTATTTCGATAATTTGTAGATTTTGACATTTTGAAAATGAATAAGGAAAAATGCGTTTTATAGACGATGGAATAACAGCTTTCGTAATATCCCGACATGCAAAGACAATACAATCATAATCTTTGCTTTCCTTGTCGATTTTTCCAATGATTACCTTACCATCAATTAGTGAAAAAAATTTATTTTTAGGAGAAACGCTGACATTTATTAATTTTGATGTCCCACAACACCATCCTTCATTTAAGGATTCAACACTTGATGGTAAAGTAATGCTTTCAAGAGAAGAAGATAAAAACGCGTTATCTTCAATCCTTTGAAGCTCAGAATCTTCAGGAATTTCAATACTTGTTAAGCTTTTACATTGAGTAAATGCATCTGATTTGATTAAATTGACATGTTTTGGTAGGAAAAATTTTCGAAGAGAAGAATATGAAAATGCTTCTTTGCTGATTGAATGAAGTTCTGATTTTTCTGAAAATTCAACTGTTTTAAGACTAAAACATCCATAGAAAACTCGCTCTCCAATTTGATTAACATGATTTGGAATTGATATGCTTGAAAGAGAAGATGAGGCAAAAGCTTCATCCCCAATTGAAAAAAGCTGCGAATCATCAGCAAATTTGATCGATTTGATAAATAAATTATTTTTAAATGAACATTTATCTATTTCTGTTATTAGATATTCTTGCGATTGATGATTAACTGAACGTGGAATAAAAATATCCCCTTTTGCATTTTGTGAACTAATAACTTTTGCAGCGGAGTTATCATAGAGTTCTAAAGATATACCACATTCAAGAGATAAAATCATATACCATTCAATTTTTTTCTACATTTAAAAAGTTTGCATATTGAATATTTAAATGAAAAATGAAACATTAAAAATTAAAATCATGAGACTTCTCCTAATTTATTTGAATATATAAATACACTAGGATCATTTTACCTTAGTCAAATCTTTATGAAAATTTGCTTTATAGGTATATAATTGTTTTTTTTTATAAAGCAAATTTTCATGCATATGGCATTATCCCCAATGATATTCCATGGAGAAAGTTGACTACTAAAAGTAAATTGTTAGCTCGACATAGTCAACGCGGTAACATATTTATTTTAAAAAAAAGAATCAACAACAGTAAAAAAGAAATACAATTAATTCATAACAAATAATATTTTATTCACAAGAAATAACAAATAATAAAACATTAGTTAGAACTTTTTTGATCTTTTGGAATTTTTGGAATGAGATTCTGCACTAATTGGAACACATCCAGCAAGCTTCTGAAGTCTTTTTATAGCCGTGATTACGATCAAAAGAGGAGTAATTGAATTCAAATTTGAATTTGAAGATAAATTCAAAAATCTAGGCTCATATTTAGTCATTAATCTTTTTTCTTGCCTTAATATTTCCATTTTCCCTAGTGTTGAGCGGCTAGAAATTGTATTTAAAATAATTTCTTCCAATGTTTGTCTCAACATATCATTAGAAAATTGAGAACAGTCTGTTTCTTTAACAACTCTTAAAACTCTTTTCGCCCAGTTTTCCCATTGAATCAAAGAAGCTATTTGATTTTGGTTTTTCATGAGCTCTTTAGCAATTTTCTGTTTTTCAACATTTGTAGAATCAATACATTTATTCTTATTCTGAATTTGCGATTCATTCTCATTTATTTTACGAATAAGCCTTTCCACATGTGGCGTTATTTTTAATCCTGGTTCAACATTTAATAATTTTTGAAGATTTTGAACATCTTCAATCATTGACGAATATAATGATTGAACTTTTCTTAAATCATTTAACATATCTGCAAGTTTTTTAACTGCTTCAAATGGATCAGTTGAATCACAATATTTCATTGTAACTTCGAGAATACGATTTTTCAGATCACAAATCTTTTCTTCATTTTCTTTTCTAATATGATCAAGATCAGCTTGCATTGAAGTTGCATTAGCTGAGATTTGTGTTTGGTATGTTTTCATTTCAACTTGATGCTTTTCATCAATGGCTTTAATTTTGAGTAATAAAGCTTTATTTTGTATCTTTAATTCATCATTTTCTGATTTTAATTTTTCTCCTTCGGCTTGAATTTGTAGAAGAATTTGCTGCATTGAAGAATTCTCTGTTCGAACTTTTTGAAGCTCATTGATTGTTAATTCATATTGAGAACGAAGTGAAGAACATTTAGATTTAATTGACTCAACTCCGTTCATATTAATACTTTCAAGTTGCTTTATCCTTTTTTTCAGTTGCTGATTTTCAATTGATGTTGCAGAATTTGTTGACTCAATTCTCTTATATTGAGAGGTTAGCTTTTTCAAGGCTGTAATCGAATCATTAAGTTTCTTTTGTAATTCTGATATTTCTATCTTTTGCTTTTCGATAATTGATTCACATTGATAAATTTTCTCTTTATTTGAATTTCCAACTTTTGAGATTTCACGATTTTGCTTTTCAATTTGGGAAATTAACGATTGATTTTGATTTTGATAATTTCTTATTTCTTTTTCATATCTTCTCATTTTTTCTTGAATTTCTGAATTTAATTTAACAATTTTATCTTCAAGGAATTTGATTTGAATATCTTTTTCCTCTGTTATTTGCTTAATTTCTTCTTTTAATTTATTTGAATTATGATCATTAAATGAATGGCATGGCGAAGTAGCTTCCGTTTTTTTTGATATGTGATTATTATTATTGTTGTTGCTGCGAGTAGGTATATTAATGCTATTTGTAGTAATTTGAATTTGCCTTTGAACTTTCTTTTGCTGCTTTTTGAGATGCTTGACAGCATCAACAAGCGCTTTGACAATCTGTATAGTTTGATCGCAATTTTCAAAACGAATAACTTTTGAGACTTTCTTACGGATTTTGCTATCAATATGTCGTAGATTTCGGATTTCATTTTGATATAAAACAAGCTGCTGCCTGAGTTCATTTGTATCTGCATCATTTTGATCCAATTTTTGAATTTGTCGATTTTGAATTGAAACCTTTGTACGCAAACTCATTGCATGCGAAGTTAATATATCATTCATTAAAACTTGGGCAATTAATAAATCAAAAAGTTTTCGATTCTCATAAATAGCATTTGAATTGTCATCGCTTTCAAATTCATGATTGATTTTGAATACAGGATTTATAATAGAAGCAACTTTCTTTTCAATATTAGCTGGCTGCATAAGCGAAAATATGGTATCTGCATTAAAAGTTGTTGACAAAGATGATTCCAAATCGGAGAAATAAGGTTCAACATTCTCTAACAGAATTTTTCCAACATTTTCATCAATATATTTTCCAATTTCAGCACATCTTTTTATTAATTCATTTTTAGATTTGGAATCAAGTGAAAGCGAAGTTCCTTCTGTGGGACGATAGAAAATAACACTTTGAATTTCATTGCTATGGGATAATTTTTGAAGAAATCGAAGTTCATCTTCAAAATGATGAATTATATCTTTACATTGCTTTTTTGAATTATTTAATTGATTGGTTAATTCTTGATTAAGCTTTATGCTTTCTTCTTGCTTTTGTATATCTTTATTGTAATGATTAATTATACATTTTATTATTGATAATAATCGTTCAGAAGCTGTTTTAGTCGAATTGTCTTTAATTTGATCTATTTCATCCTTAAAAGATTTATTTAAATTTATATCAATTACTCTATAGGCAGATGCAAGCAATTGATACGATTCATCATTGAATTGATCTTTCATTCTCTGAACTTCCTTAGAAAGATACTCTTCTTCTTTTAACTTGTTCTTTTCATTATTTTGCTGCTCCTGCATTTGCTGGAGTTGAAGAAGAGAAATAGATTTTTTATTGTGTAATAATTTGAGATTGTGCCCTGCATCATCAAATTCTCGGCAAACAATATCCATAGTCTGTAAATACTGAACTAGTTTATTTCTTTGTTGCGATAATTTCTTTGTTTCTTCAATTTGATTATCCAACAACTGCTCAACACTTGCAAATGCTTTTTCAAAAGATGATTTTGTTTGAATCAATGCCGTATTTTGTTCCATCAAGGAAGTAATTTGCGCATTTGCTTTCTTTAATTTAATTTGTCCGTTATATTCGTCATAATTGTGGCCTAATGGAACAAATTCCGTAATTTTTTCTTTTAAATCATCGACAACATCAAAAACATCATTTAAATCGGTAATATGCGTATTATATTTAGAATTAAACTTTTTTATAAAGCTTAAAACTGTGGAATCTAAATAATCCTCATTGTTTTTTTGAGAATAGCTAATTCTACTTTTTTCTGAAATGATTTTTTTATTTGAAACATCACTCGTTTTTGAATAGTAATCGGATAAATTATTATTATTTATGGAGTTGGATTGTGATTCTGTAGATGATTGCTCAGTCAAATTAATACTATCGATATTATTTGTTTGTTCTGATTTAGAAAAATTAATTTGCGTATTGAATTCGAATTCAGTATTTGATATTGATTTTCTTGAACTTTCATCATTATTCATCAAATCAGAATCATCACTACAAAATTTCATTGCATTTATTTCTTTCATCATTGATTCGATGTTACTAAATGAATCTTGCATTAAATGATATTCCGATTTTTATTTATTTCAATGTTTGAAATTGAGTGATAAACGTACTGATATCGTTTACTAATTTTTACTCTCTTAAAATCTTATTTGTAAACTATTTTTATTATCAAAAACATTATACAAATTTATGCTTTTACTTAAATCTCCAGATTTTAACTTTTAATACAAAATATTATTCATTACATGATCAAAATTGAAAAAACATATCTTTTTATATTTTTACATAATTTTTACCGAGACTACATACCGCCCAGCGAGGCTGAGCGAAGCGAAGCCGAGTCGAGACCTCGCGGCTGGCGGTAAGAATCGGTAATTGATTCAATGTAAAGTATTGAATTACAGAATGATCGAAAACTTTGAATGAATAAAATCATGTTTTAATATATGCTTTTATTTCTATTAATTTTCTGAAAAATTCGATAATTTTATTATAAAAAAATTTAATATTTATAATTAATAATCTTTACTTATTTAATTGCTATATATACTTAAAATTTAAGAAGATTTTAACATTAATTAAAAAATTGTTTATTCTATATCATCATATTTTTCTATTGTATCGGTATCTATCACTCACAAAAATAAGTGGTAATAGTATATAAAATTTGAAATTTCAAGGATATAATTTCAATATTTTTATCAAAAATTCAATATATAAAAAGCATCATACAATTCATTTTTTTGAATGAGGATTATCGAGTTCCGAATTGTTTTACCAACAAATCTTCCCAAATACAAAATCGGAAGCAGATATATGGTCAATGACTATGTTAGGTCAACGCAATCAAACGGTGAAGGAATAGAAATAGTAAAATGCGAACCTTACACAAAGGATGAGGAGTCTGGAATGTATACATACAAAATTCTTCATTTTAAATCAAAGATTCCGGGCTTCATCAGATGGGCAGTTCCTGACAAATATCTTCATTTTCATGAGGAGTCATATAATGGATTCCCACATCTTTTTACAAAGGAATTTGTCCCAGGACTTGGCGAGGACTTCCTTTTGAATATCGAAACCCAACATTCCGATTATAAAAAAGGAGAAGAATTTCCAGATAATTTAGTTAATTTAAATGAAGAAGAGTTGAAAATTAGAGAAATTTATTACATCGATATTTTGAATGGCCAGCCACAGAGTGAAAATCCCGATGAACAAATATGTAATTTCACATGCCCAGAAGCTGGAATTACAAAGCCAATAACAGAACCAGATAAATGTTTCGATCAGCATTCATTACCGAAATGGCTTGATAGTTATGATGGCGATTTAATGATTGCAGTTAAGGTTGTGAGATTTAATTTCAAGTGGTTTGGACTTCAAACTGCTGTTGAAAAAATGGTTGGCAATACATTTTATCCTAAATTGTTTACAGATTCACACAGGAAAGTTATTGGCAAAATGAAATACTGGTATAATATGACTTGGGAAGATATAAGAAAAGAAGAAGATGAAATTGCTGCGCAACAACAAAAGGAAGACGATTTATTCCAGAAAGATGACGATCAAAATGATGCAGGTGAAAATAAAGGAGAAGCAAACAAAGGAGAATAAAACGATTAAATATTATTAATAAAAAAGATATATAATTGATTAATCATAATAATTAACAATTGTTTTGAAATTGATGAATATACTTGTGGATAGTTTTAATCTTTATGCGTTTTTAATGTCCAAATAAAAATAATATGAATTAATAATGTTGAAATTAATTTAACTGATTTTTATTTACTTATTTGCTTACTTTCCAGCTTGTTTCTTTTCTGGTGCTGGCTTAACAAATGGAATGAATGTGATGTCTTCAGACTTTTGTGGGATTTTTTCAGCTGCAGCTTGTAAATCAACATCAGGCATGTTATAGTCAGTAAGTTGGTTTTCTTCTTCAATGATCTTTCTCATGTATGGTTGAAGGATCTTTGGAACACGAATACCATCTGGTGTTTGATAGTTTTCAAGAATTGCACAAAGAGTTCTTTCAGTAGCAACAAGTGTGCAGTTGAGCATATGAACATACTCCTTTTCGAGATTTCCTTTTTCATCCTTTGTCTTTCCATGACCGTATCTGATATCGAGTTTTCTTGATTGGAAATCAAGGCAGTTTGAACCTGAAACAAGTTCTCTATAAGTTCCATATGATGGGAACCAACCTTCGATATCATATTTCTTTGAAGTTGAATAGTTCAATTCACCTGAAACAACTAAAACGACCCTGAATGGAATTCCAAGTGTTCTATTGAATTCACATGCATTGTTGATCATTTCATGGTGGATCTTATCGGATTCACCGTTATGTGGTGAAGTGATGCAGAATTGTTCAACCTTTTCAAATTGATGGACTCTGAAAATTCCCCAGTTATCTTTACCTGATGCACCAGCTTCTTTTCTAAAACAGGTTGAGAAACCAGCATATCTCTTTGGCAAATCGGCATCAGAAAGTGATTCATTTAAGTGGAAACCACACAATGTTTGCTCAGAGGTAGCAATTAAGAAGCAATCGTCCTTTGGATCATTTGTTGGTGAATCAATATGATAAAGTGTTTCTTGAAAATCTTCAAGTTGGCAAACACGGCCCATAACATCACTTCTCATGAAGAATGGAGTATGCATTGGTTGGAATTTTCTTGATTCAAGGAAGTCAAGACCATATCTAAAGAGAGCTTGGTTAAGACGAAGTGCTGCACCCTTTAAATAAAATCCACGATGACCAGCAACACGTGCACCACGTTCTGAATCATAACCATCAATCATTTCAAGAAGTTCATTGTGTGGTCTCCAGTTTGGAATTTCTGGGATCTTTCCGCAGATGGCGACAACTTTGTTGTTTGCTTCATCGAGATCAAATGGTACATCTTCTTGAATCATACATCCGACTTGGCAGAGTTTTTTCTCGACAGATGTAAAGAGCCTTTCTGTTTCTTCTTCGGCTTCTTGAAGCTGGTCTTTGAGTTTCTTGGATTTTTCTTTTATTTCATTTTTTTGTTCTTCTGAAAGATTTCCACTTTTCTTGGGATTCATAGCTTGCATAACTGCACCACGCTCTTTAGCAAGATCTGCTTTCCTCTTGAGGGCAGCACGATATTGCTTGTCTTCTTCGATAATTTCGTCAATTAATTCTGGTGGTCGATTTCGCTTTTTTTGATTTTCTTTCCACTTAGCAATAACTGCTTCAGGCTGATCACGGAACCATTTGATATCAACACCTGCTTGGAAAACTTGTGCAACTCCTGATTTCTTGGTTGTCATTTGAACGATTAATTCAAGTGAAACGATCCAGCCATTTTTTTCATAAAATTTTGATAAGAAAATTCGTTGAAGGTAAATGCTTGGTTAACATAAAAAAAATTATATAGTTTTAATATTTAGTACGAATGAATACAGCTTTTACAATTTTTTTAATGCTATATATTGCTTTTATGATGTTATTTGTATATGTTATGATATGTGGAAATAATAAATTTCACCGAAATGGATTAATTGGAAAAATATACAGGTTTATAACGTTGACAATCCCTTCATTTTTTACATCTTTAATGAAACGAATATGTCCAAAATTCTGTTTCAGTGGACAAGATGATGAAGATGGATCGTGCACAGGCCCTCATGGACCATGCAAGTATTTTGTAGCATTCTTTTTTTATATTATATATATGTTTTTTTCAGTAACATATTTAATGAAAGTTTATCCAAACATACCAACAATTTTCAACAATCACTCAGAAAATTATATTAAATTTATCAAATTCTTCTCTTTGTTTGTTCTTCCTTGGCCATGGGTTATTTTTATTCTTTTTCAATTTCTGGACCCAGGAGAAATTCGAAATGATAATGTTGAATCATATTTGAAAATATACCCTTATGATTATCAACTTTATTTTCCAAAGCTATGCCCTACATTAAATATTCCTATTGTACCACGTTCTCGATATTGCAAATATACAAACAAAAGAATTGCGTATGTTTTTTAAATTAAATTTCTATCACTCATAAAAAAGAAAAAAATAATTTAATTTTCAGCACCACAATTAAATAATATATTTAAGATGCTAACTAAATTATTGTCCTTTTTTTTAAGTGCATAGAAATTTAAATTTTTTGGCTTTTCATTTCTAACATTCAGAAAATATGATCATTACTGCCCATGGGTTCTTATGCCTGTTGGAGAACGAACACACAGACTTTTCATTTTGTTTTTATTATCAGATATCATTGTTGCAGGGTTTTATGCGTATGGTTGCTTTATGAAACTTATTTGGTGCTTTAATATCAATAAATATCGAATTCCAACAAATGAAGACAAATTAGATCGCTTTTTATATGGGTTCGTTCTACTCTTTGATACTGAACCAATGACATTAGCTGCATGTGTTGTTTTAGCTGTTATTACGGCTGTTCTTCTTATTTTTTTAGGCCAACAATTCTTTTATATATCACATAACATACTCCAAATTGAGCAAGAAAAGTATGAATACTTAATAGAACTCAGAAGAGAGAGAGAGAGCACTGAACCTGTTATGAATTATTATGATAGAGGATTTATTGCAAATTGGAAAAGTGTTCTATTTCCACCAAAGGTTCCTCTCCATAAACCAATGAAATATAAAAAAAAAGATGAGTGAGAGAATATTTCAAATATTAAATATTATATCTATCAATTGATTTTGTTTTCACTTACCAAAAATCCAATTTAAAATTCAAATCTCTTTCCTTGTTGATATTGGAAAAAAAAATTTATTGTTTTTTAAATAGTTTATTATCTGAAAAAGTGATCAATAAAATTTTCATTACGTTAAAATTCAAAAAATACATGTCTTTTTCTCAGCAATCTTTTTTCACAGGAAACAATAATTTCCAAAATAATTTTGAAGCAGAACCTGCACCTAAAAGAAAATTGTTCTCAGAGATTAACCCAAATGTAGCTCATAACAATAACCAATATTGTGAAAAAGAACAAATGTTTCTAGAACCTCCAAATAAAAATAAATTCCAAGGATTTCAATTTCAATTAAATAATGATAATTGGCTTGATTCACCTCAATACTTACCTCAAGAAACATTAAATGAAGCAGATGATTGGCCTGACTTTCTATAAGTTTGGCCAACTCAAAATATTCGTAAATTCAAACCTTTTCAACCTTTAATACTTTATTATTCATTAATTTTTTTTTTTATTTAGCGAGAATATTTAAAAATAAACATGTTATCAAAATCCTTGTAATTGTTTATGCTATATATATATTTTTAATTGATTTAAATCATATGCGAAATGTTTCAAACAAAAACATTTAATTATAATGAAGATATTGCTATTTTTTTGAACAATTCAAAAACTGAAAAATTTTAATTCTGTAGTTTACGAAAATTTAAATTATTGAATGACCAACATTGCAGATCTTTATCTTCAAGCATTAATTCCAGATAATAATACTGTTGCACAAGCAACTAGTGCACTTTTAGAAAAATATAATGATGCAAATTCGATTTTTCAAGTTTTAGAAATTTTACAATCAAATTCAAATCCTTTAATTAGAAGACAAGCTGCAATAGGTCTAAAAACCATTTTACATAATTTTTGGTATGGATATAGCAAAACCCCATCAGCACAAAATATTATAGACTCCATTATAAATTCCTTAAAAAATGAATCAGAACAATTAACTCGTCATTTAATTATTTATGCATTGGATCCTATTTGCTCGCACCGAGAAGATATATGGCCACGCTTAATTGATGACCTTGCATTAAATTGCATTCAATCAGACGATCTCGCTATATTAGACATAGGCCTTTCACTTTACGAAATGATTATACCACATCTTAAGGAAAATCTAATTGGTGAAGTGCTACCCCCACTTTCTGAAAAAATAGCTTTTGTTTTTCAAGCACCAAACGATTTAATACCAACATCATCAAATCTCATATTACAGCTTTTCAAAATATTTACACCAAATATTCCTGAGTGTTTGGTAAATTTAGTCGAAGTGTTGTTTACCTGCTTCAGAGTTTTTTTGCAAACTCAGCATCCTCAAGTAAACGTTATAGCAAACAATCTTTCCGAAATTGTTTCAATGGAAGGAACTTCAACATCAACACGACATTTAATTTATTTATTAGAAGTTGCCAATGATCCGTCAATTCCTCCATTTGTTATTCATCACATTTTCACTCCAATAGAAGAAATAATTAAAAACAAATATATGGTACCATTTATTTACAAATATATTCCAGATTTGCTATCAACGGTTTTTAAATGCGCCTCATTAACTTTTATTGATGATTGTATCACGGAACAATCTGATTCGTCGTATATATATGGCATATTAGATTTTATTCAAATTGACAAAGAAGAAGGAAATGCTCTTTTTTCAGTTTTCTCTCAACTTTTCTCTAACTCGTCTATTCAAGTTTCATTTTCTTCTTTATTAGCATTTCAATTCTTTATTGATAACTATCCTCATATAGTAACAAACAACTTGAAACAAATGGTTTCATTTTTAATTGAGCAATCTACCATAACAAACCATCACTGCCTTTGTGAGCAATCAATGATTTGTATTCATTACCTTATAAATGTTGTAAATGGAGGTTTAATTGGATACTCAGATTCTCTTCTTCAAGCAATAATTAATGCAATTTCAGTTGATCATGATCAACTTGTTATTGAAGGATTAACTGCTCTTTCAGAATTTTTCAGAACATTAGATTTTGATCATTCACTAATTTCAAACATTTTGAATTTATTAATCAGTAAAATTAGAAAATCACCTGAAATAATGAATGGCTGCATCTCAGCTCTGAATGCCATCATATTAGTTTCTGGATCTGATATATCGCCATTCGCCACTCAACTAGCACCACTTTTCTTTGAAATTATTCAGATGAGTGAAAACCGAAATCCTCAAATGAAATCATATGCATCAGAATCAATTGCAGGCTTATTAAAAAATGCGCCAGCAGAGATGAGCGAATTTCTCGGACAGTCAATGCAATTGATGATTCAATTAATCACCACTAGTGAAGATCCATCAGATTTAGATAGCGCCATATCGGTCTTCTTAATTTTAGCTGATTCACAAATTCCACAAATCACGTCAACATTACAAATTGCAATGGAAAAATCAATCAGAATGCTTCAAATAGAATGTCCAGCAATAAGCTTAAATGAAAACGACGTAGAAAGTTCATTAGATCCAGTTTATTCAGCAAAACAAACTGCAATGAAATTTATAAATTCATTTGTTATTGCTCATCCTGAATCTTTTGCTTCATGTGCTGAACCAATCACAAACTTGCTTATTACTCACATTAATGAATGTTATGAACCACACACAAGATTAATTGCAATTAAAACTTTAGCCTCTTTTGGAGTTGTTAAACTTATTAATCCAGCAAATATTGCTAATGAATTCTTACAAATGGATTTATTATACGATGATGATCCAATGGTTGTAACAAAAGTTTTTTCATCTGTTACAAAATTTTTATCTCCTGAAATTCCACCTGAAATTCTTTCTAATTATATCGAAATAGCTATTAAAGGATTGAGAAATAAATTACAATGTCAAGCACCAGAAAATATTGAAAGTTACGAATTCGATAGTTATGAATTTGATCGTTCAATATTTAAGTTCTTTTCAAAAATTGCACAAACTCATATAAATATTTATCCTGTCATTAAATTGCTCCAAGTATACACACATAAAGTTAAGAAAAGTAATACAACTGATTTCATTATATTAGAAGTTGCTTCTTTTGCAAATTATTTAATTGCAATTAAAAAGTCTGAATTGAACATTAATGAAATCATACCTCCTCAGATTAATCAAATTATAGTACATTCAATCTTGAATTCTTTGAAATATTGTAATGGAACTACTGCACCTCTTCCTTTGTTTGCAGTTAAAGAATTGTTTAAAGCTGGAGTTTTTGATATAGATCCTTCTTTCACTGAACCTACTTTTCAAGCTATTAATTTAATTTGTTCAATGGAAAATGCAGGTCAACCAACTTTTGATGAAACAATTGCTGCAACTGCCTCTTTATTGTTTGTTTTATTTTCTTTAATGGGCGAAAACTTTAATGTTCAAAATTACCTTAACTTTATGATTTCATCTTTGCCCATAAAGTTTAAACGCTATGCAGAAGACGTTTATTTATCATTGATTCAGCTGTTTCAGAAATATCCTCAAGTTTTTACACCATTTGTACATCAAATAATCCTAGGAGTTGCAAAGACATTGGCTTTATCAGATGGTTCACTTACTACAGCTGGTTTGTCAATTGATGTTATTAATCAATTGTCTGTATTTTTCAAAGCACTTATCACAAATGTACCTGAATCAAATCAAATTATTTCTGAAACAATAACTAATCAAAATGAGCTTAATCGTCTTACTCATAGAATAAGTCAATGAATTATTATATTAAATATTTTTATTAGATTTAATAATATATACTTTATTTTTTTCATATTTCAACATAAAGAAGTATAATATTATGGTATTCAAACAGCTTTTTTATTATTTGAACTTATTATACATACTTATATAAATCTATAATCTTAGAGTTCTTAATCTGTTTATATATGCATGATAAATTTATAATTCTCGCATTTATTTAGATATCTCTTACTAATTCCCTATTTTGACATTTAACTTTCCATTGATGGTACGCAAAAAGAATGATGCGTTATATGCAAGATCTTGATTTTCTGATAAACAATGTTCTTCCGCAATCGACATAATTTCATTGGTAACACAAGTTTCTACAATGTTAAACGATAAAATAAAATGTTTATTGTAATGAATAATCAAGATAATAAAATAATATACTGCTCTTTTTGTATTATCTTCGTCGTTATTTACCATGTCGAGAATTTCTAATATAAAAGGCTTCGATAGCTGCAATGCGAAATCAGGTTTATTACTTATTATTATAGGGAAAAGATGATTGTACAAATGAATCAAATTTGATTTAATTTTAAAAGAAGATTTGAGAAAAATATTCTCAAACTGAAAATCTAAAAACTCTTTTGCAAGTTCAGGAAAAATTTGAATATAAAAATCAGAAAACAATAAAGCATGATATTGAATATCTTCTTTTTTATATTGGCAATATTGCTTTAATTTTGAGTTAAAATCATTAGCAACTAGCTGAGGTGAAAAGGTATCATCTTTGCTAATCATTATTCTTATTATTGTTAAACATAATATAAAATTTTTATCATTCATATTAGATAAAATTGGACCTATTAAATTATTATTTCTAATCAAATCAACTGCAATATTTGAATACTTTTCAAAATGCAAAAGCGAATTTAAAGCATATAAAACTCCATTTTTTGATTTAACAGTTTTTCCTGAAAGGCTATTTTTAAATATGGATAAAATTTGATTAAGATGTTCTTCAGGAAAGTCTTCTCTTTCAACAATAATTGAGTATAAATAAATAACATTTGGCACTGCATTAATTTTATCCAAATCTAATTGTAATAATTTTTTGATTAACATAACTTTTAAAGGCTTTTCAAGAGGAATTGTTATAAATAAATTAATAAATATGTAAATGCAATATTTAAGAATATCATTTTCAAAATCACGAATATGCTTCGAAACAAAATTAAATAAATTCGAATTATAAATAAACTCGTTAAAAAAATCAGTATAATATGTAAAAAGTGAAAGTGCTTTAAAAGCGTTCAGACCTGTTTCTTTTTGATAAGAAAGGTCTAAAACAATTTGTAAAATGCAAGGAGTCAAAAATGGCAACACCTTTTCATGCGATAACTGAGTTAGTTGAAATATCACGAACAAGGCTTTATTTTTATTTTGCAAATTTTCTGAACAGTCTGACAAAATAGATATTGACTCATCGAAATCATTTTTGCTAAATTCTATGCGCTCTGGTAGAACAAAAAAATCATTTAATTTTCCTTCTTCTCCTTCATGATTTTCAATATTATCATAAATTTGTGCAAGAATATCTTTTCGATTTATTGGTTCACTATCTTTATAGAAAAACATATCTATCACGGTCTTGTCTAAAAATCATTATGCTAGGTGAACTACTTTGACCATATTGATGGCTATGAGAACGTTTATTAATTATATTCAAATGAATTCTTCAGAAGAAGATACATATAGCACCAAATCTCGTAAACAAGTTCACATTATACCACGAACACGAATTAAAAAATTACAGAATAGTATTCAGCCTCCCGCTGGCTGGGACGACGTTATGCCAATTTTTTTGAATCTTGATCACCAATTTATTGTTGAAGACTCCAGAATTCCGGATGATTTCATACCTCGTGAACAATATGTTCGAATTCAAAAAGCTAATTATAAAAGAACAAGAGAACTATATAACCAACGTTTTATTTATAAGAATATTTCAAAAGAACTTTACCAGTGGATTATAAATCAAAATCTTGTTGACAAAAATCTACTCGAAAAATGGCAAAAGCCTGGATTTGAAAGACTCTGCTGTCTTGATTGCGAAAACTGTGTTTGTCATATGGAACAAGATAAAAATGCTCCTGAAGACAAAAAATGTGCCAGATGTTTCTGCCATGGATGTGCATCAAAATATTCTGATGGAACACCAGTCCCAGAAACACTCTGCCCGTATCTTGAAGATGATGAATAATTGGATGCTTTTTTTTTTTTTCTTGTCTAAATATTATACCACAATATAGTGAATATTTTTTTTTTATAAGATAAATGTATTCAAGCTTATTTTAGAATAACTTGATATCTTTTGTAAAAAAAAATATGTTAAGGTGCTCACCTTGCTTTATTCATTTTTAAATTGAATATTTAATTAGCTTGACTTCTATATTGCTTGAAACAATATCATTTACTGATCTGACTTCGTGAAAAGATCATCACACCAATTTTCTTCCAAATCTTTTTTATATATGCAATTAATATTATAATTTATATATATATAGAGTATAATATCCAAAATATTTGAATTTAATGCAGTAATTATAATTTATTTCACAAGAGTTAACTCTTTCAAAAAGTTTTAATTAAAAAAATTAATTCAATTTTTTGATTCTATAATTATCAAAAAGTTTCATTTTAATCTAAATTTTATTGAATTTTTATTTATAATAAAATATAATTTTCGCAATATTAATTATAAAATTTCTTTATTATTTCTTTTGATTGTTTTTATAAATATATAAATATAATATACATTACAATAATAAGGTTTTTCTCTAGATATATTTTAAATCCAAATATTTGATGAAAACACCAATACTAGGATGTATTTAAGTGCCATTTATACATTTTTTTACACACAATTAAAATTTTGAAATCAAAATATTTTAAATCGACTTATTAAATGTTGAGTTAGCAATCATTCAAAAATAGAGAATGATTAAAAAAAAAAATAAATATTTCTCAAAAAGTGAAACTTTCTATGAAAAAAAACAATAGTGTACATTACAAAAAGTTCAACTTTCAATGAAAAAAATTTTAAAAATTGAACCGTCGTTTCATTTTATGATTTTTCTTTTCATCGCACTTTCTCTCCAAAAAGTTGAACATTTGAATATAATTCCTTATCCGGTTGATTCTCAAATCTTGGAAGGTAAATGGGAACTTAAATCTAATGATTCTATTTATTATGATTCTTCAATTAAAGGGTCTGAAGAAGTTGCAAATCTATGCGCTGAATTTCTCAGAAAAGTTACAGGATTTAAACTACCATTGACAACTGATTCAATTTCGACAGGAATATCATTTGAATATTCATCTTCAGTAAAAGAAGAAGAAGGATATGACATAACCTCAGTGCAAAATGGAAAATTCATTATTTCTGGAAGTACGCGTAAAGGTCTTTTTAATGGGTATCAAACTTTATTACAACTTTTACCTATTGATGTTTTTTCTGATTCAAAGGTTGAGACACTTTTTGTTACACCCATTGTTAAAATCCATGATTATCCAAGATTTGAATGGCGTGGTTTCATGGCAGATGTATCTAGGCATTTTCTTACAATTGAAGCACTCAAATCGTTGATAGATGGAATGGCAATAAATAAAATGAATGTACTTCACATTCATTTAGCTGATGATCAAGGTTGGCGTATTGAAATCAAAAAGTATCCAAAACTTATTGAGGTTGGATCTGTTCGTAAATCATCTCCAGTCATGTGGCACAGAGATCAACAAGATGGCAAGCAATACGGTCCATTTTATTATACACAAGACGAATTACGTGACTTAATTAAATATGCAGAATTACGAAACATCGTCATCGTTCCAGAAATAGAAATGCCCGGACATTCACTTGCAGCTCTTGCATCTTATCCAGAGTACAGTTGCACTGGTGGACCTTTCGAACCATGGTGCCAATGGGGCGTATCAGGAGACGTATTCTGTGCTGGAAAAGATGAAAGCTTCAAATTCTTACAAAATATTCTCGAAGAAGTGTTTGATCTTTTCAGCAATACTGTTTATATTCATGTCGGAGGTGATGAATGTCCTAAACAGCGCTGGCAAAAATGCGAAAAATGCCAAAAAAGAATCAAAGATGAACAACTTAAAGACGAAAATGAACTTGAGAGTTGGTTCATTGAACAGATGTCGAAATGGGTTCAATCAAAAGGAAGACAACTTATTGGATGGGATGAAATTATGGAAGGAGGTATTCCAGAAGGCGCAATTGTCATGAGCTGGCGATCAACATCTGCAGGACAGGAAGCTGCTCGCCAAAATCATAAAGTTATTATGGCTGATTGGGGTTATCTTTATCTTCCAAGATACCAATTCCCATCCCCACTTGATCCATATGAATATAATAACAATTTAGTTACTATACGCACAGTGTATAGCTATGATCCAAGAAACGGACTAGATGAAGATTCACAAAAGAATGTCATTGGTGTCCAAACTAGCCTTTGGTCAGAATATGTTTGGGGCATGGATGATCTTCACTGGAAAACCTTCCCTCGCTCTTGCGCTCTTGCTGAAATTGCATGGACACCACTTGAAAACAAAGATTGGACTCGATTCGTTAAGATTGTGACAGAATCTCAATTGCCACGCCTTAAACAGATGGGATTAAATGTTGCACCTCTTGCAATGCATTCAGATGCTCAATGGCTCAAAAATGAAATTCCTGAAAAATGGGTTTCTGTCCAATGGCCAGTAACCGATTCTATTGATAGGACTGGACGATATGAAATTATTTTCGTTAAGAATGGTGGAGAAAGCTCTCTCAAAATCAGAAATGTGAAATTATTATTTGATTTAGTTGAAGTTGGAAAAGACGAACACGAAGGTCTTGCAGCTGATGTTCCTAAAGATGTTGTTTACTCTATCAATCAACAAACCAAGCCTACTTCTGGAGTGAAGATATTTATTACTGCTGAAGTAATGAGTGTTGATGGAACTGATTCTCACGGACATGTTTATCTTTATCATGTCTGAGAAGGCTATATAATATTTATTGGAAGTAAATAAGTCATTTTGTTACAATACTTGATTAATATTTTTTTTTTTTTTTTTTGATTTGATAAAAATACATAAAATCAAAAGTGGATTAGTGCAACAAAAAGATTCTTTCACCAATTTTGGAACGCTTGCTATGCTTTCAATTATTTTACCAATCGCGTGTGCCTATTTTTGAAGTCATCCTATAATAATATATTATATAAGATTATCAATGTTGAATCAAAAAAAAATGATTTACTGTTTCCTTATCGACCCAATGTTCAATTCAATTTTACAATGTATGCTAATTTGAATAGTAGGGCATTAGGTGTATACTTCATCGTGATGATAAAGAATATATCATATCTAACAGACACGTTGTTTATGATTTTAAGCACAAAATAACACATATTATAAATCAAATTAAACAAAACTAACTGCAGAACATCCATTTTTAATTTTTTCAAAAAGTGATGTCCAGATTTTATGTTTAACTCCCGTGCTCTTGTTGTTGATGGAAGCCTCATATACGATCTAATAAATCAGCCAAACATGGTAAAAAAAATATATTAAAACACAACTTACATTTGAGAATGAAAGCATAACATCTGAATTTCTCTCAAGTTTTGAAACAAATATCTAATTAACCCACGTGTGGTGAAACTTAAGCTTTCTCAGAAATGGCCATATACTTTAGCGTGATATTAAAAAAATTATTAAAGCATATTTACTAAATATAGTCTAAAATTTGTTTTTTAATTTTCGCGTGTAAACTTACGGTTTCTAAGAATTTATTTCAAATATTGACTGGTTTATTTTTTACACGAAAATTAAAAAACAAAGTTTAAAGAAAAACCTACCATTTTGTTATAGAAAGGGATATACTTTATAATATTTTAATTATAATTATAATAAAATCTAATTAAGTAATATACATTATAATATAAAAAAAGTATTTCTTCTTTTTAAAGATAATTATATTTTATTCAATTTTTGTTGAATTTTTTTACTATAAAAAAGTTTAAAAAAAGGGTGTAATTTTTTAGCACAGTGCTGAAGCACAGAGAACTTTTTGTATGTATGATTGGTCTAAATAAACTTTTTGAGAAATTAAAATTAATAGTTTTTAAACAAAATAGCATGACCCCCTATTCATGCTTTTTTTATTCCTTAAAAATAATTTAAAAATATTTGTTTTCTTATTTAATACTGATTTTAACCATTAAATCCTAAATTATAACAATGTAGGAAGCCCATAAAGCCATTTGATTATCTAAATCAACCATTTTTAAGAATAAATATTAATCAAATAATGATCTCTTTTTTGAAAATTTTCGATTATTTCGCGTTTAACATATTCTCTAAATGGAATAAATTAAGAAATCAATAAAAAATACAAGGAACTTTTAATCTTTTCTAGGAAAAATAAATCTAGAAAAAATGGACGATTATTTTCTTCTGAAAAAGTTTAATGTGCTATAAAGAATTCCTCTTAAGGTTCTCCTTCCCAAAAAAAATGTAAATCATTCAATATTGAATTAACTCATAGAATAAATAATTCAATAGAGTATTTTTCAGAAAAAGTTTTGGTGAAAAATAAAAAATATGGCCTCAACGATTAAATCTTATTTCATTCAAAATTTTACTGATTTTTTAATTCTATGATTTCTATCTGTAAAAAAACAAAATCGATAAGATTCCATATAAATATTTTTATTCTATCATTTGAAATATATATCTATATAAATTTTATATTTTAATTCATTTTTAAAAACGATATTTATGTATATTTTATTTGTGAAATCTCATTGAATTTAATCTTTTGAATTTGAAAGGAGAACCTTAAAAAAACCAAAAAATAAAATTTAAAAAATTCTTTTTGAACAGCCTTATAGGTCAAAGTTAGGTGAAAAAATGGTAGGGGGGTTTTCCTTTTGGTAGGGGGTTTTCCCTTATACTATATGAATATTTTTTAAGTATTTCAGAAATAATTAATTAGTTCAATAATGTTTCCAATCGATAAACCAGTTGATGCAGCTGTTAATAGCATTTTTTTACCTCTCTTTCAATTTTTTTGAGAGAATTTTTTTGAAAAAATTCTATTATTTTTCTCAAAACAGGACGATAAAGAGGTAAACTTAAAATCAAAAGGCAGACCGCCATTTTTCTTTTCAAATTTCTCTGACATATTTTTTTCCTTTCATTTTTTAAAATTTTGAAATTTTTATCTCAAATTTATTTTTTCTGTTTTATTTTGGCTGTATTCAGAGTTGTAATATGATTTGAGAATATCTCTCAAAATTCAATGAAAATTGAGATATAGGTCCCAAATTTTTTGAATTAATTGAAATTATTAAATTAATTTTTTAAGAAAAAAAACGATTAATTTTTTTTATCTATTCCAATATTCAATAAAAATATTAATATTTTGAATATAAATGCAGATTCATATAATTATATATATATTATTAAAATTATATTTTTATTTTAATAAGATATTTATTCAAATTTTATCAAAATAAAAATAGATTAATATAAAAAGAGAGATATGGTTATAAATTGACCTTATAATGTTATTTTTATATAATAATAAAGGATTACATTAGATTTATTTATTAATATATTATTTATTTTTATATATATAATGTATTTTAATATTTATATTAAATGTATATATATAATTGATCAAGAAATATATATAATAAATAATACATACTTTCAATGATATTCAATTTTTAATAATTAGTATGAAAATAATTTATTGAAATTCTAATAGTCTAACGAGTAAATTGAGAGTTTTCACTCAAATAATTTTGAAAGAATTGAATCTATCGTTCGAATTTTTTTGTCGAGGTTCGTTTTCTCGCCAAATACCTGATAAATAATATTTTTGATAAATGATTGTTAATATATAATACTATTTTTTTTCCAATCTAAAATTTTGGAGTTGAAATTGAGTTCTATTTACGAATATTTCATTTTGAAAAAATACATTATTTTTTACTGAACAAATAACTGATTTGCTATTAATAAACATCAAATGATTTATCTATTTAATTTATTTAATTATCATTAATTTTTTCAGAATGATTTAAATTTGATTTTTCATATACTGCTTTAATAGTACTTTTTATTATTATTATATATTATAAAATAATGTTATTATTTATATTCAAATGTTTAATTGTTTATATATTGTTTTTTTTATGAGTTATATATAAATTATTGACTTCAAAAAAATTTCACAATTAATTTGAATAATCTCATAGAATCGGTCAGACTGATTTTCATAGCGAAAAAAAAATTGTGAAAATTTATTCAAAAAAATTGATACGATTTTTTCAATTTTCTTTTTTTTTTTTTATTTTATTTTGATAAAAACCTCTCATAAACCTCTCAATATTGAATAGTGGTAAACATTAAAAAAAATTTGAATAAGTTTATATCAAACTCAGAAAATTTAATAATCTCTTGAAAAAGTTTCACAACCATTTTAGAAATCAAAATTTAATTGATTTCAAACTTAACTTTAAATGATTACCTTTTTCTTACTTTCATTTGTTTCACCTTCTACTCTCACACCAAAAGATATTTTCTGTGGCGAATGGGATGTTTTTGTTGGCACTTCTTCTGATCATGAAGTTGCAATCAAGTATTCTTTTGAGTTTCATGCTAATAAGACAAACGGTAGAACAATTTCAACAATTTGGCGCAGCGATGTCGTTTCTTATAACTCACCTGAATCAAAATTAGAACCTATGGTTGCTCAATACGAAATTGAATTCCCAAAAAATAATCAAGATTCCGATGATTTCGAAGGTATTATTTTTTATAAAGGACATTCAATCAATATTTTAATAAAAACTATTGAAAATGACCAATTGACAACAAAAATTGATCTTGAATTCCTAAAGATTTATGTATCTTTAGAAATTATTAACAACAGAACAATAGAAATTTCGATAGGCTCTTTGAATAATGCTGAAAATGAAGCCAACTTTGTTGCATTTCGAGCTCAACCAGTCAAACTTGCTCAAATTCTACCAATGTTTAAAGATCATAAGAGGAGCGAAAAGAGTGCAGAGAGTGTTATTAAAAAATATGCCGAATATGAATTGCCAGAAAATGGATCAACGTTTTCAGATTACGCCAGATATTATTTAGCTAAAGGAATCCAACTATTTTATCGCTACAAGATTCAAATTTATACAGTTATATTTGTTATTGTAGTTCAGATAATCTTATTCATGGTAATCGGATGCATTCAATCATTATGTTCTAAAGGAAAGAATCAACAAAAAATTGATACAAAAACTGAACAAAGCAAGCGAAAGAAGGATGATGATTTTCATTCAACATCTGAGAAAAATGGTAAAGATGATGAAGCAGGTGAAGAAGAAGAAGAAAATAAAGAACAAAAAGAAGAAACAAAATAACCTGACCAATAAAACATCATCTAGTTTTTAGTTTTTTATCTTACCTTATCTTATCTATATATATAAACATACTTTTTTTTCTGAATCAAATATTAATTTAAAAATCTTAATATTCAGAATGGAATAGGTAGCAATATTTGTATATATTTGAAAAATATCAAAAAAAATTATTTAACATATCATCTTTCTAAAAAAAAGTAAAAATCCAACATTTAAGTAAATACAAATCAACATTTCTACGCATTTTCAGAAAGATGATTATAAAAAAGTTCATTAAAAAAGAAAAAGTGGAAATTATTAATTATTAACAATATATTGAGATTGTGAAAGTTTCCAATAACGACCAAATTTTAAAATATAATTAAATATAAAAGAGTGTATATTATATTTACTATTTTATTCGGCTTAAATTGTTTACAAACCAATGTTTTTATATATAGATTTCTGTATTTTTAATCTAAACATAAGGTTAGGTGCTTTTGATTTTAAGGGTGAAGTCCATATCTGAATTTCCCTCAATTTTTACAACAAAATTATCTTAATAAATAATTTTTATATTTTATATTTTTCAATACATATATATATATTTATATTATTATTATATATTACAGTATGACTTTATGGTAAACAGACCACTCAATTAGGTTTTATCTTATGTAATTGACACATCACATGGTAACCAGGGATGTGAAAAGGGCTGCCCGGGCAAGCTCGGGCAGAATGTCACTTTTTTGCCCGAGCAAAATTTACGGGCAGAAGATTTGCCCGAACTTTCTTTTTTTTTTAAGTCACATTTCATTTGCCCGGGCAGAAAAGTGACATTCCCCGTCTTTGCTCTTAGAAAATATAAGAATATTAAACTATTATTATTAAAATAAATTATTATAAATGCTTAAAAATTAAAAAAAATATGAATATTAAAAATTTAAATGAAAATGTAATTTTTAATAAAATATCAATCAAAAAAACAATAGTATTATCTTATTTTCAAATAACATTTCATTGTCACTTTTAATCTCGGGCAATTTCCCGAGCAAAATTCACGGGCAAAGACGGGCAATGTCACTTTTTTTAAGAACGGCAAGACGGGCACGGGCAAGTACGGGCAAACACGGGCACGGGCACAGCCCGTGGCCCGTCATTTTTACGGGCAATTTGCCCGTGCCCGTCCATCATCCCTGATGGTAACTATATGAATTATGGTAACTATTTTTATTCATACATTTTTTTTCATATTTAAATATAATATTTTAATAATGTATATAATTATATATATATGATTAAAAGTCATATAATATCCATTCATTTTCAAGATATTCAACATATTTATAATTGAATACTTTACAAAAAAAAAAAAAAAAGAATACTAATAAAAATTACAATAAAATGTTAATTTTTTAGAATATATATTTATATAAAAATAATAATAATGTTTATTTTAAAATTTCAATTGTTTATTAAATGTTCATTTAATTCTTCTTCTTCTTGTTCAATCATTTCTTCCTCTTCTTCTTGTTCAATCATTTCTTCTTCTTGTTCAATTATTTCTTCCTCTTCATCATTATCATTAATTAATTTATTAATTAATTCAATATCATTTTTTAAGTTTGAATCATCATATTCTTCATAAAATTCTTCATTTTCTGCTATTGTGTTTTCATGATTTGTTTCTTTTTTTATTTCAACAGAGTTCGTAATTTCCCTAGATATAATTTTCCTACCATAATGGAAGTGCTTATTGGTACAAGAAATTCTGAGAGAACCAGCTGCAATTGTTTCAATGAAAGAACAAAAACATGGAATAAAAAGATCAGGAAATTCAGTATAATTTCCATACACACTCATTTTTTCTAGTCTATTGATGATGTTTTCTGTTTTATCCTCATAAATTAACTCTAATGAATGAATATCTGGGTTATAATGCGTCCCTCCAACTGAATATCTAGTCCTTCCAGATACAACTCCCCTTGTTTATCAAGTATTTCAAGGATAATGTTACTTCTTATTATACAATTTATTGTATTATCAATTGTGTCCACACTTCCTGTCATTCCCCGTATAAGAGCATGGAAATGCTCTTGTAGCATCGTTCCTAAATTAGAAAACTTGAAAATTCCTTCTGATTCACTGAATTCATTCCATGACAAAGAGATAGCAGTAAATGCTCTTTTTATTGCAATTGCTGGCATTATTTCGGTTGAATCTTGACTTTTTTGTTGAATTTCATGGAATCGTTTAAAACCGAACAAGCCGCATTCTAACAAAAATAATCTTGTTAATTTTCCAATTTTACTATTATTAAACGATTCATTCCAACAACAGGCCGGGAAAAGGTAAAAAGCTAAATTATAATTCCCGCATTTAAAGACTTCCAAAAAAATTTGAAAATTGAAAATTTCTATAGGAAAAACATCTTGAAGTTTCGATAATGAAGATCGATCAGCAATTGGCGCAGTTCTATTTAGTATATCTTGCAAGCAAGATGTGTTTACAACAATATTTTTCATATTTATTTGCGAGAATATAATTTGCGTCCGCCTGTTTTTAAGAAAATGAATTAAATCAGCTATGATTAAGCACTCGCCTTTCTGTGAATATAAAAATATTAGCTTTCCAATAATTTTAGTGTAACCTTCTATTCCATGTGCTTTAAAATAATCAAACCATAATTTAAACTCACTTTCATATTCAGGAAAGTATCCAGTGTCTCCATCGGTTGATAAATACTTCAGATTTATGCAAAGAGAATTTGCCATGATTTTTTTTGTTATTTCTTTAATTAATTGGATAAAGTCTGAATTTGCTTTACCATTTTGATGTTTAACAACTTTAATTGGAAAAGGCTTGTGACAGTTATCGAGAGGAATTAGATAAAAAATAAATAAACTTTTGAAGAAATTATTACTTTTCTTATATAATGATACTTCTATAGCATCAATGCTTAAGAGACAATTAACTTTTTTGTTTGCTTGAGGAGAAACATATTTTCTTAAAATTAAATTGATTACTATATTTACATCTCCATTTATCATAGATTTTTTAATTGATTTAAATTGTTTATCTTTTCTTATTTTAAGACTCCTAACTGTAGGAATTGGAATGATTCGTCTTATGTTTTCATATGGTTTTGGACCATATTTAATGCAATAACAAAAATCTACAACATCTTTGTAATATCTATATCTGCATGGATGACGTGTTAGATTTTTATTTATGTTTTCCAGGAAAAGATCTAGTAAATATTTTTCTTTTGTTGGAACGGTTATAATTTCGTGATTGCACATAACATTATTAGTTTTTTGATTATTAGTTAAAAGCATACTTGCTTTTGCATTTTGCAAATTTTGAGCTTTAAGTAATCTTTGATTTGCTTTGTTCTGCCTTTGAATATTCATCCTTTTTGTTCCAATGGATCAGAATCGTATTTATATTCAAAATCAGAATTATAATTCACAATAATTAGCTTATAATCGTTTTCAGTATACATGTATTTTTCTACTACTATCTCGCCATCTACGTCTAAGAAAGATAATGATGTATTACATCCTGAGCTTTTATTATTGTTGCTACTTGACCAACAAAAAGTGTTATCGCCTTGCTGACAGCATAATTGGTTTCCTTGGTTTTCAACTCCTTGCTCTGTAGTCACATCCTTTTTTCTGCCAATAATATCAGTATATGTTTTACTCTTGATCATCAAAAATTGTAATAAAGGCGACTTTTGCTCATGTAAAGTTTGAAGTAAATCAACTTCTATTTCGCATTTTTTTGCTAATAAAAACGAAAGTACTTGAGTGTCTTTTAGGAAGCAGGCTTCACGTATATAATGCTTACCATTTATATCATAATTAATATTAAATATTTTGTCCAAATATTTAATTAAATTTATATTTCCTAAAGACTTAAAAAACAAGTCATTTATATCAGATTTATCTAAATATTTCCCTAGATTATGATTAATATAGTATTTTACAACTTCAAGTTTATTATTTAATACTGCATTTTGAAGATGATTTTTTAATTTTTCTGTGCCTTCCTCAAAAAACGAATTTTTCTAGAAAATAAACTTTATAATATCTAAGTGACCTTTTTCTGTGGCTTCAGCCAATAATGAATGATCATGTAAAATTTCATTCATATTATGCTTGAAAAGAATTTTTAGGCAAGATAAAGAGCCATTTTGACAACAAGAATGGCATGCTGCTAGAATAAATTCATTGATATTTATTTCTTGTTGTCTTGGCAAATAAATTTTAACAAGCAAAAAAGAGACTACGTTATCTCTGTCATTTTCGCATGCCAAGCACAAAGGATTTATGTTTTCACACTTACTATAACAATAAGAAGGAATTTTAATATTTGAATCATTCTGATAAATAAAACTAATGATTTCAAGATTACCATATTGGCACGCTAAATGAAAAGGTGATAAAATTGCTGAATCTGAAAACATATCTGCTCCTTTACACCATAAAAACCGAAAGGCTTCAGTTGTACCTGATTTTGCAGAATAGTGCATTGGACCATAACCGCCAATATCATATTTTTGAGTTATGTTAAAACCAAACTTTTCGAGTTGATAAATAATTGCCATACATCCTCCTGCAACAGCAAAATGAATCAGAGAACGCCCTTTATCATCTGTTCTGTTGATTTCTGTTGATAAAAAACATCTTTGTATACTATTATATAGCAGAAAAAAACAATTTCTAGCGTTGAATAAAGAGCATAAGCATAGTAAAGTTGGATTATCTTTAATTATAGCTGGAATTTTATATTTCGTCATTGAAAATCTATGATTAATATTTAAGCTGTCATTAGATAATTGCGATAGAAGCGAATTAAAAGAATTTTCATCATCATCAATTATTGAATCAATTATTTTTGCATTATATAACTCAGTTTGATCATAAAACATCATATATGTATTAATTGATAGAACATTAATTAGGTTGTATGGTATTTCATATAAACTCCAGCCAATAATGCAATTTGGATATAGTAATTTAACACTATTCATAAAACTAAGAAAATTGCTAAGAAAAGGAATATCGTTGATTTTAAAATTAACTATTTGTCCTATTCTTTTAGAAATTGTAGATAGTGATGGAATTGTATTTAATTTTTGGAAAATTTTTTGTAAATAAGCCAGATTTGCAAATATAAAAATTTTATTTGAATCAATTTTAAAAATTATCGCACCAGCTGCAATATTTCTTCTAAAATTAATTAAATGTGAATTTGAATTTTTAATAAAATCGTTGACCTTAGATAAAAAAATTTCTCAATGTTTAGTCCTCGCTTTTCCCTTTAAAATTTCACCTTCGTTGAATAATTGATAAATATCTTTTACTAATTGGTTATATGAAAGCAAATCGTTGGGGTCGGTTAAAAGATTTTGTAATGGAAGATCTATTTGTTGGTTGCTAGATGCTATTTGATTTGAATCTTGCATTTAGAATAAACAAAATAATGGAAAAATTAAAAAAAAACTTTAAAAAAACTTTAAAATATATAGTATTCAAAAAGTGAACTGGAAATGCTTCAAAAAGTGAATTGGAAACGCTTTAAAAAGTGAATTGTAAATTTATAATAAACGAACAGAAAATGGTTCAAAAAGTTGCTAGTTTCTTTCAATTAATAATATGAAATTATATTGTTAATTATTGGAAATAGTATAATTTATAAATATATATATATTATTAATATGAAACAAAAAATATGAAATATATGTTAATTAAAAAACTGTAGAGTAAATATTGTAAAAAATTTATTTCCTTTTATTTTTGAACAAAAATACAAATATTTCAATTATAAAGAAAGAAAATACAATTTCATTAATGCTAAGATATAGCTATTCAGATATATTATTAAATTATAAAGGCAATATTGCAATTATTTTCATTATATTAATTTTTTACATCTATTGAATGTATATTTTCAACTCGGAGCCTACCAAATCTTGAAATGCATACTCCATATATTTTACATAGTATGTTTATAAATATTAACATATATTAATTTGAGCATGAATCATCCAATATTCATAGATTTTTTCCTTTAAAAAAATTGAATGAAAAAGAGTTTCCATACCTTTTTAAAATTATAAATCTATAAGGGCAAATTTTAATCAAAAAGACTAATTTTTTTTCTATTATAATTTGATGAAAAATATAACAGTTTTCTTATTAATTTTTATTTTCTTCATACGATTAAAATCATCTGAATTTTTTTGTAAAAAAAAATTAATTAAAAGTTATCGTTAAAATTTTTCTAAATACAAATATTTTTAATAAGGTCAATTTTTTGAATTAATATATGGTGAAAAAATGATCGTTTATGGTAAAAACCGTCAATTTTTTTCCATACCGCCTTTGATTGACCAAAGAAAAAGGTCAAATTAATTTGAATTGTTAAAGGAAAAATCGACGGTTTTTCCCACACCGCATTTGAATTGACCTTACTCTTGGTCAATAATGTATGTTCTATAAACTTTTGATTTTATGGAAATGGTCAAATAATTGACCACTTTATACAGAAGAAACTCTTATTAGCAATTTAGTTTAAGTAAAAATCGGCTCTTTAATTAACATAGAAAAAGATTATATAAAACCAAAATTTGACGAGTTTTTGTTCGAAGATCCTTTTCAATTAGGATTCACAAAATATTCTTGTTATATAATCCATATGTATTTTGGCACAAAGCTTATTGTTTTGATCGAACTTGGGAATTTTTCTCTGAATTAGCATTACGCTATTCCTTTGTCTTTGCAACTGAAGCTCTTGTGGAAAGAATATTATCAATTAAGGGAGCAGTCTCATTTTGAATTTTTATAACTTTTTCACAATTTTTGAATAGGAAATAAATTGAATTTTTTTCAATCAATAAAATAGACATATACACATTTTATATATTATTAGTTTTCATATACATCAAAGAATATATATATAAAGGCAAATCATAGAATTCATTAGACATGATGAATATTCTCTCAATTTTTTGACACCAGTAATTTTGAATAATTTTATTTTAAAAGCATCTCAATGAAAAATCAATAATTTACATAAATGCTTTCTCAACTTTTTTTAATTATATTTATATTATATATAAATATAATATAAAAATATAAAAACCTATCATGCATTTAAGGTAAATCGAAAGAATTACATCGTAATTGAGCGTTTTTATGGTATGGTTTTTGTGATTTATGCAAATTACATCATAGAGATAACTAAAAGTAATACAGTTTAAATACATTAGTAGATAAACATTCTATAAGTTGAGAAAATGTTTACTCATTTTATTGTTTATTTAAAAAGATATGTCTAAAATAATAATCATCAAAATTATTGATACCAAAAAATTAAAGGAATATTTATCATGTCTAATGAATTCTATGATTTGCCTTT
The DNA here is from genome assembly GCA_039105265.1 of Tritrichomonas musculus. Classification (NCBI taxonomy): domain Eukaryota; phylum Parabasalia; order Tritrichomonadida; family Tritrichomonadidae; genus Tritrichomonas; species Tritrichomonas musculus. The sequence goes on from JAPFFF010000004.1 coordinate 937,777, forward strand.
ATATATATATTCTCTGATTTTTATGAAAACTAATAATATATAAAATGTGTATATGTCTATTTTATTGATTGAAAAAAATTCAATTTATTTCCTATTCAAAAATTGTGAAAAAGTTATAAAAATTCAAAATGAGACTGCTCCCTTAAGAAATATATTCAAAGTAATCACATGGCAAACATTTCGCTTCCTCTCCTCAATGCACAATTACAATTACACGAACAAATTAATAAATAAACAAAAAGATTTTTTTAATTTTGTTTCAGATTTATTTAATTATTTATTTTCATTATGCTTTTGAATGATTTTTAAATCAGAAGATGTAGACTATTTTATTCAGATATATTTAACCAAAAAAAATGCATAAAAAGTATTTTTTTGACTAAGATACATTTGCTTTTAAATGAAAAAAGCTTCATATTTTGAAATAATTTTAATCGTACCAAACTTTTTGAAAGTGTATGATCATTCAAAAAAAAACAATCAAAAAACTATTAAAATAGAGTAGATAGAAGATTTTTAATACCATTTTTATAACCTGATGAATTACATAATGCTGTTAAAAAAGTTAATAAAGCTTTATTATTAAGAACCAAAATCCGGTAATGCATTTACTGAAGGAAATGGATGTGAGAAAGAAAGTTGAAGCTATGCAAATGACTTCTTTAAGTTTAACTGCTGTTTATATCCTAATTTTTAAATTAAATAATTAATTGGAAGCTTATTATAATCAACTTTGATAACATTAGCAATCGTTTTGCAAAATAAAAAAATTTCTACAATTAAGTGAAAACTAAATGATCATTAACCATAAGAGTAAAAATGAGGATTTGGTGATTAAAAAAATATAGTTAGCCAAGTAGGAGCCTTTTCACACCAAAAAAAAATAAAAAGATATTCTACCGTTATATTTCTTTTAAAAAGTTTGATTTTATAAACGTACACATTCATCAAATATGGTTATATATATATTTTTGCTTATGGGAATGTTTTCTACTCATTTCCATAAAGTCATACTGTATTATATATTATATATAAATATATTTCTTTTATTACGAAACTATTTGATAAAAAATAAGAGATTAAGTATGTCTTTTTCAGCTTTGTTTGAAAATTAGAATTATATTCAATTGCTCTGAATATCTTTTGAATAAAAATATCATGGTAAATATCATAGTTATAATTATTTAAATTTATGTTTTATTTATATATAAATAAATTATATACTAAATAGATTAAGATATATTTATCCAAAATTTGTTTAAAAAATACATTTTTTTAAAAAAATGTATTTATCTAGTTTTTAAAGGCCTAAATAAAAAATCGGCTCTTATAAAATTCTTACTATTTTATATATATATATATATATATATATATATATATTCATTAACTCCAATTTTATAAATTCAGATAGTTATTTCAACTTTTTATATATTTTTTGAATGTATTACTACGTGAAATTATTTCATATTTCATTTTTTCTGTTATCATCTGAGCAAATCCACATTTCTGGTTGAGGAGGATGAGTATTAGTGTCAACAGTTCCGTCATCAGCAACTTCAGGATTAAAGTAAGTATCAAAATTACCTTTACACATTGGACTACCTCTGAATGTAATTGTAATTGATTGAGAGCCAGTATCGATTCCATCAAACACATAACCAGAATTACCTCGTTCAAGTTGAAAGTTAATGCCAAAGCTAGTATTATCAGCAGCGGAACTACTTTTATATCTCGCACCACCATTTTCAGGACTTTTGTTAAGCGGTAATGAGATTGATCTAACGAATTCATCAGTAGCCTCAATATATCCATCTAATTCATTTGCAATTAATTGATATTGAATGAATCGTCCATCAAATGTTGTATCAAATGCCGTATCTGGGTATAGCTTTTTATCGACAGTTAATTGACATTTTTCATATACGATGTTCTGAAATACTGTACAATCTTTAAGATTACGAGGGAACATCATTGTAATATTAGTTGCATTTCTTAATGGAACAGATTTAGATACTTCAAGACCATTAGCAGTTGGTAATCCTTTAAATATTTCACGAGTTAATTCTTGAGCTGGTACAATAATTGGTTCTTTAAGTGTTTCCATTAATCCCAAAACAACTTCATGCTTAACACCAAATTCTGCGCAATTAGTTCTAGCAATTCGAATGAATCCATTACTGGCTAATTGAAGTATATTTTGTTTGATATGCCATAAATTAATCTTCTTATCAACAACACTAACTCCAGTAAATGTAGTAATAGCATCTCCACCATCTTCTTCATCATCTTTTTCTTCAATTTTGGTAACAATTTTGGCTGGACGATTGATTTGAGTAAAGTGAGTAGTAATTGGACAAATAGTTGGTGAGTAATAGAGTGCATTAACTTCATAATCCATGAATCTTAAAACTTCGGCAACTGGATCAACTTGGCACCAAACTAATGCTTCCAATGATGTTCGTATTTCTTCTTCAACTTCACCTAAAATTCGATATGGATATAAACGCCATGCTTGTAATGCTAATTGATCTGTGAATGGTATAACTAATTCCATTTGAACTGGTACAATAGCGTTATCTGCAAATTGTCTCATTGGAATGTAAACACCACATACACCTGGTAAGTATTTAGAGACTTTCTCCCATAATGAATGAGCTTTTGGTGATGCAATTTTGACTTCTCTAGCACGGATAGCATTGTATGCAAATGATTCACGAATTAATTGATCTTGACGATATGTTTCAACAAGTTTGCCATCAAACCAAAATCTACAGTCTTCAATGATTTCAACAGCATCTTTGAATCCAATGAATATACGATTGAGTCCTTCAGTGTCTAAATCAAATGCATTAGCATAAATGGGATCCTGAAATTTAACTGTAAAATCGATCTTCATTGTTATGAATCCTTTTTCGATTTTACTAATTGCATGGCCTGAATGAGTTAATTTCATGCGAGTTTTTGTACCTATTGGCATTGGAGCATCTTTGTTTTGAAATTCTTCTGTAACGAATGAGAAAGTATTATCACCACCATTTTTCTGTACTAAATTACGTAATGTATCGTTAAAGAAATCGAGAACATCACCTTCATCATTACCTGTATTCTTAAATTGAGCGTTTTGATACGGCATTTGCGAGTGAGTAAAAATATGAATGAACGATTAAATTTTTTATGCAAAACCAAATGGCTTTTGGTAGCTGGTTTAAGAAATTAGGTGAGAAAATTAAGAATGGCTTTAGGAAAGTGTTACCGATTGCACGAAAGGTTGGTCAAGTAGCTCAAACAGTTGTTGCGCCTGCATTAGGAGCAGTTGGTTCTGTAATTGGTGGTGATAAGGGTAAAGTTCTAAATCAATGGGGTAATGTAGTTAATCAAGCTGGTGGACAAATCAGTAAATATTCAAATATGGTTAATGCTAAAGTTGAGGATCCGAGATATAAACCCGGTATGTTTAATGTACCTTTATTGAAGTAGAATGATTAATGAACGAATGGATTGAAAATTTACCCTTAGGAATACAATCGTGCACGCATTTCATCTGTCAATTCAGGATCAATTTCATCACTCTAATGACAAGATTAGCGAACTCAATAACGGTCAAACATGTTAATATAACACTGATGTATAACATTTGAACTAAATCAAAAATATTTTTACTTAAGACCAAATATTTATGTCAGAGATTAAGGTTTTGGAACCAGTTAAGAATGTTATTAAAGAATTCAATACACCAGATGAGTTCAATATATATTACATGAAGAATAAGGATGAAATTGATAAACTAACGACTCATAAGTTGAATAAGATGTTCAAAATTGATGGGAATCGAATAACTAGAATGCAAGGTACATTAATGCTCAGAACTGATTATGCAGCAAAGAAAAGGATTGATAAACAAGCTTCATCTGTTGATGAATTAAGGGATAGAATTGATGAATTGCAGAGTGAGTATGATGAAATTAAAGATCGAATGAATCAATTGATTGAAATCATTAATAAACACTTTAGTTAAGGTTTTTTGAACGGATTCATTTGAATCCTAAGGAACTTTGTTCCAAACCAGAACTATGTTCATTCTTGGAATTTAATTATCACCACCTTCGGTGCAATTGATGATCATGTAAGGATGACTGTCTGGCTTATTATTTTTGATCGAAAGCAATTGTTGATATAGTGCATAGAATTCATCAAAATCAAGATTAGATGCTGATTGTGAATAAATGAAGTGCAATCGTTGTTTATTGAAGCATGGAAATATGAATAACGTTGTGATTTCATTCTTAATGTGAGGTTTAATGCTTTTCCATCCTTGAATGAGTAAGAAGTAAGTAATGTTTGTATGTCTACAATGACGAATTTGTTGACTAAAGAATGATTCCTCTGATGAAAACAATTTACTGTTACTAATATCATCAAATAGAATGAATGTATGTAAGTAAGGTTTACTGAAGTCATTAATGTGTAAAGCATCGAATAAAGCTTCACGTTGTTCATCAATGATTTTGTCTTCTAAATGTTCACGAAGAATGAGATAGTATAGATTCTTTGCAGCAATGAGAGTTTTAATGAATTCAACTGAATCCTTTTCACTAATGGTAACATAAGGCATTCGAATCATTTGCTTCAATGATTGAAAGGATTTATCGTTTTCATCACCGTTTTTAGTAACGTAAATCAATAAATGATGTGTATTTAATAGAGATATCTTAATGATTTCCTCTAATGCTATCACTGTTTTACCCAATGATTGTTTACCAACGATGACATTCACTGAATTGTAACGAACTTTGATATCTTGATGTATTGGTTTAATTAATGAATTACTGGTTTCATTAGATTTGGACTTTAATGTATCATTAACTTTGTCTCTAATGAATGATAAATTGTATGAAGGTTCTGTCGTCATAAATGTGTTTTCATCAAAAATAAACATTAATATTGAGCTTAATTGTTAATATGATGATTGAGAATGAATTTATTGTGGTGGTGCTAAAGCATTTGGTATCATGAATTCTCCTCCTTCACGTTGATAAGTAGGGTTATTAATTAATGCATTCTGATGCGCTCAATCAACTAATTGAGTTAATGTAGTAGTAACGTCATGAGTTAATGCAGTTTTCTGATCTTCACTCCATTGATCACTAGTGTAATTGAGTCTGAATATCATATCATCAACGGTTTGATCAATTTCACCAGCACATGATTTCTTAATTTTTGCAGCAGATTTTTCATTAGTGACACCATATTTTGTATACAATGGATGAAGAACTGTTACATTCCAAAAGTCAGCAATAGCTTTTGCAGAAACTTGTAACCTTAATTTCTTCGGAACTTCACAAATTTGAAGTGCACCATCAATGAATGGACCAGCTACATATTTACGGAATCTATTATATGAAGACATTCGTTTTGGTTCCTTAATTCTGTATTTAGATAAATCATAACCGGCAAACTCAATTGGATTCTTATTGTAAGAAGAAACGTTACCACATAAACTAACATTACTGTTTTTATCATCGTAAGTAACATTGTACAATTGCTTTCTGAAATCATTAAATGAATGTTTGTGACGAGATTCACGAGTTTGGTATTTATTGTAATAAGCTAATGTTTCAGGATAATTTCTAGCTTTAGTTGTATAACCATTGATATACATTGGTTCTCCCTTACGATTTGATATAACGACATCAGGAATACCATCATTATTTATATCAGTCAAGTTTTGTAATGAAGCTGGTGCATTAGGATTACGTTTATTGAGTTTCCATGGTGAACTTGGATTAGCTGCATTATGTTTAGTAATTAAATCCTCTGCGCCTTGTGAAGAGATTGCATTCTTTACACGTTTGATATCACGTTGAAGGTCTAATATAATGTGTTGCAGTTCCTTCATACCAACTTTATTATTATGGCCAAATCCACCAAATAATTGTCCATCTCTAGCGGCAGCAAGAAATCTTGAAATTAATTCAGTTTTAGCAACATTAACATCACTATCAGAGTAATGTCGGACTTCTTGAATCGTTAATGGTTCTGGTGCATATTTATTATAAAAGTTTAACAAATCTTGAACAGACAGTGTATTTTCCATGAAATCAGCTAATTGATTAACCTGTTGTGGTTGCATTGGTATGTCGTTTTGATCTAACATTTGCATGACACCTAAAATAAAAATGAATGAAATCGAATTTATGTTTAAAATGCTTCAGGGTTCATCAATGATTTGATTTCTGATTCGATTAATGTTTTGTTGATTTAAGCATTGATGAATCTCTGATGGGTAATAAACGAATTCTTTATATTCTTGAGCTTCAAAGTCAACATTTAATACAAACATTTTTGACTTGTTCTTAGGTAAAGATCGTTTGTCAGATTCACTGAATGATATACATAATTGCTTGTCATAAATTTCAAGATTTTGTTTGTGATTAATGTATATCTTTTTGTCTTCAAAGACGAACAATTCAATGAATACAGGCTTAATGCAGAGTTTTTAATACTTGTTCTTAAATGCATCCTTACCTTCGAAGTAAACGTTTGCTCTATTTGGTGTACATGAATGGTTTTGTTTAGTGTATTTACTAATGGTTTCAACGAATTTAGTGATTGAATTGTACGTTAACTTTGTCATTTGTGTTGCAGTAAAAATATTTGCAATAATGGTTTCAATTATTTTCGGAATTGTTTGAAAAATAAATGACATAACGAATTTGTCATATTCGATAAATCCAAGAAAATTGCAGTAGTGTCATTGATAACGGCAAATCAAATGTAAATCAAAATTGAAGACCACAAATTACAAAATTCTGGGAAGGCAAAAAAAAAAAAAAAAAAAAAAAAAAAAATACAAATTACCGGAATTCCATTTTGTACCACTACTTATCTACATTACACTACTTTTTTGATGAAGTTAAAAACTTTTGTTTTTAATATTTTATGATGATGAATGATTATATTTTTAAAATAATACTTATATATATAAATAATTTTGAAATTGTTTTTGATATATATTTTTTATTTATGGAGATAAATATAAATTAAATTATAAAAAATACGTTATTTTAGCTCTCGCACCTCTCTCAATTGTGATATACAAATAAACTGAGTTAAAATGTAAAAATATATTTTAGAATAATATAAATGTGATTTATAATATATATAATAAATACAATATCATTAATATGAGGATATTACTAATATATTATCAAAAAAATACAGTTGTTCCACTTTTGTAACGGAAAAATCCACTTTCGTAACAGAAAATGTAACCACTAAAATTTTCAAAATTTATTATCACCTAACTTTTTGATTTTTTATCCACTTTCGTAACAGAATTTTCCACTTTCGTAACAGAATTTTTTTTTATGATTTTTTAAAAATTGATATTTTTCATTTTTCATTTCTTTTTTTATCGAAATCCTTTCATAATGAGAAGTTTAATCAAGAAATGATATTTATAAAGAGGTTTATTAAGTTATTAATAATAATTATGGATTTACTCAAAATTCTTTTTTTAGAAGAAAATCGTGTTTTTATAATTGTACTATAATTTAAATGAATATTAAACATGAAAAATAAAAAAAAGGATAGAAATCAAGAAATAATTAGATTATAATTTCAGATAAAGCAAATAAAAAATCAGTATTGCATTATTATGATGAAATAAAAAACATTTGAAATGGAACTTTAAGCTTTTAAAATAACAAAAATTCTTTTTTTAGCAAAATATTTGCAATAATTATCTTCATCCATAATTTCAAATAAAATGTTGTTCCCAATAACTACTGTGTTTTCTACAATTATTTGCATTATATTAAAAATGTAAAAACTCATTAAAAACAAAGATAATTAAATAATAAAATTTTCTGTTACGAAAGTGGAAAATTCTGTTACGAAAGTGGATAAAAAATCAAAAAGTTAGGTGATAACAAATTTTGAAAATTTTGGTGGTTACATTTTCTGTTACGAAAGTGGATTTTTCCGTTACAAAAGTGGAGCAACTGTATTTTCAAAATTCTGATATTATCAAAATAATTTTTTCAAAAACTCACATTTAATTCAATTTTAAATTCAAAATTTTTATTTAGAAAAAAATAATAATTTCTTGAATATCAATAATATAATTTATTAAAAATTATTATTATATTTCAAAGCAACATATAAATAATATAAATAGTAAATCATTTAAGAAAATACCTCAAGTAGCATAATAAAAACACTATTTTTAATGATTTTTGGAATAAATAATCAATTTTTTAATTTATAAGATATAATAAATGAATCTGAATTCTATTTAATACTGATTAAAAAATTTACCCCCGAATCTCTACAAGTGAGAAAATTTTTGTACGTTATTAGAATAAATTTTAACGAATTAAAATTGAATGAAATTGTGAGAGATAATTGAATCAGTAAACGTATAAAAAATAAAAATGATTTATAACTAAAGAAAGAAAAAAGATTTTATTATATACATTATATATTTATTAACATTATACCAAGATACTTTGATGATATTAAAATGAAGAAAAAAAAAAGAGGTAAAAAACAAATAATTTTAATATCCGAGTCAAATGAAAGAGATAGGTAAAAATTGAATATTGGTCAATATTATATGTCTAAAATGTTTGTTATTTATGCACTTATCAGCATTTGAAATTTTTAATTTTGGTTTTCTCTGATAATATTTTTAAAATATCCGACTAAGCTTTAAATTTCGTTAATATTGGCAAAAGAAAATATAAACTTCCTCCAAAGGTATTTGTGAATATCAAATTAAAAATTAAAAATTTTGACTTTTCTTCTCTGATATGATATTATTTGAGAGTTTTTGAAAGAACTAAAAGAGATATTAAAATGAATCACGCGGATTCTACGTTGATATCAATGGTAGAATTAAATGAATAAATAAAATTGAAACGGGCTATTAAAGGTAAAATAATAACCAAATTATTAATTTAAATTTTTGAGAAAATATAAATATGTTTGCGAAAAATAATGTTAAAATAACTGAAAAAAGAAGTGTAATATGGAAAAATGATAGAAAAGCGATTTTTTTTGAAAACAACCTCGATTAGTAAAAAATAACAATGAAATAAAAACTTAACGCTAAATGAGAACATGAAATAAGAAAATAATATAATTTAAATGGTTTATTTATAAAAAAATTGTGTGAAAGTGGTAAAAAAGTAAATAAAGTAGTAATTGAGACAGAAAAATTGGACACGAAGCTATACAATATATAAATATGAGATAAAACATGCTAAAATTGACGATTTGAATAAAAAACTTTGAGGTTATAAGTATATTTAATTTCGAATTTTCGAAAATCAAAATTCCATTGAAATTTAAATAAAAGAGCAAAGAGATCTGGCTGTGTAGGCATATGCTATGTAGAAAAATAAGTTTTCTCGATTAAAATTAAGATGGTGGAGAAAAAAGTAAATTTGAGCTGCTCATCTTAATAAAATTTGCCAATGTGATAATAAAATAAAAGAGAAATAAGATAAAAAGTCAAAATCGAATCAAAAAAACTGATTTTGTAAAAAAAAAAATGTTATTTGATAAAAGCGAGTAGAAATTTGTTAACTATTTGAGTAAAAAAACAAGTAATCCTTCTTAATAAGGACCATTATTTAATTAAACATAGCTTTGATACTGAGAATTTGGGCGTTGAATAAAGAAACAATGTAAATAAAAAATATGAGTATTACAATAGAATTACAATAGCCATGTCACTTTTTTGTTTTGTTAATATAAAAAATGCTTCTGATTTTGATTTATAAAATAAAAATTTATTCATAAAAACAATGAATTGATTTTTTTATAAATATTTAAATGCCTGGTTTGAAGGTTTTTTTAGAAAAAAATTTTTTTTATAAAGTTAACGAATTTAATAATTCTTTGCTAACTTGAAATAAAAATTCTAACGTACAAAAATTTTCTCACTTGTAGGAATTCGGGGGTATTAATTAAAAAGAATATCTAATTTTTAAGATATAATTATTTTTCAATCAAAAAAAATTTGAGAGAGTCGACCCCTTTTCTATTTATCTTATTGGGTCGGTACTTCAACTAACTTTTTTTTGACCTTCAACTAACTTCAAAAATAAACGGTCACCAAAATCTCGACCTTCAACTAACTTCTTTAAAAACGGTTACAATAATTTTTGACCTTCAACTAACTTCGTTTTAAAAAGCAATCTAATCTTCACCTAATCTTTTAATTGCATTAAATGCATATAAATGTATTCATTTTCTTCCAGGGATGATTACCGTTACTAATCGGTAAACATTTAAACGTTCTCTACCGTACCTGTATTACCTTTAAAACTGCCAGTATATGGTAATACCAGTACACTTACCGATTTACCGGGAGAAATGTTACCGGAAATGAAGTGAAACTTTCAGTAAAACATCGGTATTTTTTTTTTTGATGATATTATAACATACTTTTCAAAAAATCATTCTAAATTAAATATGTTTGAGGCTTGTTATAATGTCAAATTAGAATACCAGTTTAATTATATAATTTTAATTTATTTCATTATATAAATTCTATTTTATATTTAAGGTTCAAATCCAGTTCGTTTAGTAACCGCAAATTTTTTTGACATTCTCAAAGAATAAGATGACATGTTAAATAAAAAACGATTATTTTCATCCATTTCATATAACATGTCATAATGTTTATTTAAATTGTAAAATAAGTGTCAAAAACAAACCTACTCAATTTAAACTTTTTCAGAGACATGCAACTATTCAAATAATAAACGTTCTCTTATTCAAAAAATGACGTACTGGATTTGTACCTTAATTATCTTAAGCCAAAAAAAAAATTATAAGTGTCATAGCTTAAAATTTTAACTCAAAATTATAATTATTATATCAATATGGAATTACCGGTAATTACCAGTAATCATAAAAAAATACATTTTACTACTTTTATGAAAAAAATCGGTATTAAATTTTTACTGGCGGTTATTTTAAACGTATTTACCGGTACATACTAAATACTCCAAAAAAAATACCAGTATTTACTGCTTACCAGTAACATTCCGGTAAACGGTAAAAACTGATCTCGGTAGCCATCCCTGTTTTCTTCTTTAATCATTGAATTATATAATAAATGAATTTTATGATTGAATTATTATAATATTAAGAAACAACTTCAATTCAAAATATATAATTGATTTATATATATATCATAAAAATAATATTTTCATTATTTATTTCAAATTTATTTATAAAAATTTAAAGATATTAAAAAATTAATTATAAATTTTTTTAACTTTTTGATAGAAAGATATCTTTTTATTTCACAATTATTCAATAATAATTCAAAATTTGATGAGCAAGAAAATTACAATTTTTTTATCTTTATTTTGACATCTTTTAATTTTATCATTCTTTTGCTTAAATAATATTTTATAACGAATTTTTTCTTGATAAATATTAACATTATCGCGAGAACTGCCAATAACATATTTGATGATAAAGATAGTTGAAGGTCGAATTGAAGTTAGTTGAAGGTCAAAAATCGCAATGACCGTTTATTACGAAGTTAGTTGAAGGTCGAAATTTTGGCGACCGTTTATTTTTGAAGTTAGTTGAAGGTCAAAAAAAAGTTAGTTGAAGTACCGACCCAATAATATATTCAAATTTTTTTCATAATCAATAAAATCAAATTATATTTATAATCTGGCATTAAATAAGATTAATGCTATAAAACTTAGCAAATCTTCAATTTTTCACTTTTTCTGAGGGATAAATCATCGCTTTTTCTTCTGGCATGAAAAGAACGGTAGACACTAAACCGTTTATAATTTTTTCAAAATTTTGATTTCGAAAAACGATTGATTTTGAATATTTTAAATTTATAGTTTGAATTTTTATTAAGCACAAATATAATAAAAAATTTAATCTATTAGATTTATTATAATTATTATTTTAAATGAGAAATTTATGTTTTTTAAAATCAGAATTGAGAACTTTACAAGATTTCCTCTCAATTTCAAATCCGTCTTTTCTCTCCAATTTCATAACAAATTTTTGAAATATTGATAAAATCATCGTTATCATATATGTATTTTCTGATGGCTAAATTTCATTGAATTTGGTGCGCTACATTTTTCGTAACAGAAATATGATTTACTTATTTAAGTTTATTTTTTTAGAAATATAAATTCCTAATGATAATTATCAATAATCAACAGGATATTTTATGTTTTGGAGCTTCATTTCATCAAATCATCAAAAAAATTATATATCTAATTTAATATACATTAGCTAAGTCCAACATTATTAGGCAAGAAATTCCAATTTATACCAACCAAAAAGCAAATATATGATACTTTTATGATATAAATGATTAATAAAATGATTTTTATAGAAAAGTTTTAACCAAATTATTCAAAGTTAAAAATTTGCCTATTACGATCAGCATTTGAATTCAAAAGTAATTATTTTTTTATAGTAATATCTTGTTTTCTATCGCATTAAATATATCATAATTAATAATTTAATTTTATTATATGTCATTAAATAAAATATATTAATTATAATCATATTTGTTACAAATTCGATAGTTTCGACACTTCTGCATGAAAAGATGAATTTTACAATAAATAACATATTTTTAATATTTAATGTGTATTTAAGCACATATATGATTTTGGGTCAAAAAATCAGGACATATTTTTTTTCAACTACCTTTTTTATTAGTATATTTCGACTTTTTTTAAAAAAATTCAATATTGAATTTTTTGAGTTCAGTTCGATTGATCTCAATCAATTAAATTATTTGATTTGTTAAAAGTAAGATTTCTTGTTGGTATTGCATTAAGTCCATATTATAATGAAGTGTGATTACAATCGATGATTCATCAAAAATGCATGCTAGAAAATATTTAGAAAATCATTCATAAGTTACAAATCTTCTAACCTGAACATTTGGTTCCCTACAGAAAGGACAACTATCTGAAGAATAGAATATCCTTGCTACACATTTCTTGCACAAAATATGCCCACATGGAATGAAGTAGCAATTTGACGGGAAAGAGTAGCAAATTGGACATAATTTTCCATTTTCAGGTGACTCATTGAAAAGTTGCACCGCCTTTGTGATCATTGTGCGACACAATGGACAATTTGTTGGCTTCGGATCGAGCTTATTCCAGCAATCTTGGCAATAGACAGAGTGTCCACAAGTAGAGAGACGGAAATCACGAATAACTTTTCCACAAGTAATGCATTTTGGTGGTTTCAGATGACCCATGAAGGTGGCATTAGGATCCTCCAATTCAGATTCAGTCAGTTGTTCAGCTTGTTCGGCTTCGAAAATCGCATTCAATTCTTCCAAGTTCAAATAACATTCGAATCCTTTTTTCTCTCCAAATAAGCAACACTTACTAATAAAGACTGGTCTTTTAGAGTTAATTTTGAAAATGTCATCGTCAATTTTCTTCTCAAATTCAGTTGGCTTAACGAAATTTGAAACAATTGATGATTTTTCTTTTTCTTTAAGAAGAACTGGATTTGTAATAGTTGGAAATGCTGAGAGCATTTTGAGAGCGTCTTTTTTGTCCCTTGCAAACCCACAACCAACAACTTGGGCATCACCTCCTCGATGAATATAACATGCGGGTTTGTGGAATGGCCCAAAAATGATGCTGTTTTCAATTGAGACATCTGAGCCAGTGTAAATCGAAAAAGTATATTCGGTTCCGTTTCCAATAAAACAATTATTAAATTTGACAGTTGATGAATCACAAATGTTGACACAATCAAGACCACAATTATCGACATAACAATTCTTAAACTGAGCATTTTCAGCATCAGTGATTTTTATACCAACATTTGTGGCATTTGTGATTGAAACATTTTCACACTTGACTGTACTACCGCTACGAAGAACAATTCCACTTTCGTTGAGGTCTTTAATATGGAGATCTTTGATGGAACCATCACAACCGTTGACAAAAATAATGGCAGGATAATCTGATTGTGATAATGATCCGCCTGTTATTTCAATATGACTGCTTGAAGTGGCAAAAATACAGTTTCCTCGAGTATCACGAATGACTGTATCACTCATAACTAAATTGCCATTGTAAACAGTGATGGTGGTGTCAGTGCCGTCAGATATATCACAATTCTTAACTTTAGTGTCGAAAGAATCACAGATTGTGATAGCTGGTCGTTTAAGCTGCGAAAAAGTAGAAGCTTTAACCTTTGCCTTAGAGCCGTTGTCTATGTAGATGCACGCTGATCCACAATTCTTGAATGTACAGTTTTTAACTCGAAGATCAGTACCGTCTTTAATAAAAATACCGTGCGTTTTGGTGTCATGGAAATTGGAATCTTTGACAACAACCTTACTTCCTATTGAAAAAACAGATATGTTTTCAGTATTCGTAAATTCGCAGTTTGTAATATTTAAATTTGTGCTTTCGCTGGCAAAAAGACCCATATAATTGGAATCAATAACTTTTGAATTTGTGAAATTAACAGTAGAGGACTTGGTTGCAAAGACAACAAAAGATTTGGGTTTGTCATTTTGTAATATACAATTTTCGAAAGTAACATTAGAATTTTCAATTTCAATTCCACCTAGAAAATGTAAATTTTTAATTACCACTCTTTCAATCGAATCTATAACTATTTTTGAACAATTATAAACATAATTTGGATCATCAGGATATTTAAAATCTAGAATCATTGGAGTTCTAATTTTGATCGATAATTCAGCTTTTTTTTTCTCTCTTTTTTTAGGTTTCTGATCTTCATTATCTTCACCATCTTCACCATCATCATCTTTTTCATCTTCTGTTTCTTCTTCAATATCATTAATACTAGATGGATAAACATTTATTTCCAAAATTTTTGAATTTGAATTATTAGAATCATCCTTTGATGTCGACGATGAGGATTCTTCATTTTTAACATCATTTTCTTGCGGGTTAGAATCTGGAGCTTTGATATCGGAAATTTTGTTAAATTTGATTTCCATTTATTAATTATGCTTTTTTTATGAAAAATTTTTCAGTATGTATACGGTCAAATTAAAAAAGTTTTCATTTAAAAATTCAATACTTTAATACATAATAATTCCGAAAAAAACATTTATGTATTGAAATTTAAAAGTCTCTCATAAAAAGTTTATGATTTTTTGGGGGAGTAACCATACTGTAATATCTTAATTTTTATTTATTGTATTCTTTAAAAAACATATAAAACCATTAAACAATATTAACAATATTTTACGAATAGAATATAATCTTAAAAACAAAATATATATTAAAAAAAATTAATCTTCATTCTTTTGATCATTAGGTTTCTGATTATTTACATCTTCTTGATCTACATAAGGTGTTACATACATAAAATATTTCAAATTATTTTTGTTTACAACACCTTTGTCAGTTGGTGGTCTCCATTTTGGCCTTAAAGGCTTATCCAATATTTTTGCTTTCTTTGAATTCAAGCTGCGCGAAGTTTTATTCTTAAATTCAAATTCAACTTGAGGTTCTGGAACAAGAGGATCGTATTTAGTAATTCTCGGCTTTCTCTTTAAAGATCTAGTTGATTGACTCACTTGCATTGGATCAGGGTCAGGAATTGGGATAGGAATCTCATTAATAGTAGTAATAGTTTTTTTAATAATCTTCTTTTTCTTCTTTTTGTTTTTGGATTCATTTTCATCGATCAAATTATTTTGCTCAATATCCAAAGATGAAAGCGAAGTTTTTGCAAGATCACTTTTTGCATGTTTTATTTCAACCTCAGGCTTTAATTCAATACTAGGTTTCATGTTTGAACTTGCCTTCACAAAAGTTATTCTTTTCGGTATTTGAGATTGTTGAGTTTTTGGCCTTTGCTTCAAATTCTGGGAGACTGGGCGTGAAACAGAACGAGAGACAGAACGATAAGGCGAAGAGGAAGGAGGTGGTAAATTCACGTCAAATTTAGTAATTTCAATTAATGGCACTTGAACTTCAGAATCATCAACTGTTCCCGATATAGTTACAGTTGAAGAAGAAGCTGAAGAATAAATGCTCTTTGATGAAACGGACGAAGCAACAGAAGAAGAAAAAGCAGTTGGTGGCAAACTTTTATTTTTCATTATTTTATTTGAATTGAATTGATTTTGATTTCTTGCTGAGTAATAAACAGTTGGTTGAATTTTATGAGGAGGGGCCCATTTTTGTACACCAGCTTTTGTGAAAACAGGTGCATCAGGATTATTAATATTTAATGATATTGTCTTCTTTGAACGAATTTCTGCTTTTCTTCTTGCTTCAGCAAGTTGTTTTTCTTGAATTTGTTTAATGAACTTTAAATTCTCATATTCAGATGTTTCATTTCGTATGTCTTTTGTAACTTTAATGACTTTCCTTGACATAAATCTGGCACATTCGAGAATAGCAAGAGCCAAATCCTTGTAGAAAACGCGTCTCCTTCCATCAAAGGAATTAAGAGGCGGTTGTTCACGGGATTCGGTATTGAAAGCGGCAAATTTTCTTTCATCGAATTGTCGAATTTTTTCTTTCTTTTTAATTTGCAAAACTGGACCTTCTTCAGAAATATCATCACTTGAAGTAGCTTCAGGATCAACCTCAACGAACGATGTCAGTTCTCCATTTTTAATTTTACTAGCTTCTTCGCGAAGATATTTAGTTGCTACTTTATCAATTAGATATAAAATTTGGTTCTTTATAACTTCATCAATTGATTCATCATTCAATATTTCATCCAATGCTTCTTTGATCTCTTCGTTTTTTTCGATGAATAATGATGTTCCTTTACTCATTTTAATAGAACTTCCTTTACTTGGTTGATCTTTCTTAACTAAAGTTTCTGGTTCAAATCCTGGCACTACATTTTCAGCAGATGGAAGAGAAATTGTTGGTGTCAAAGGCTTTGGTGGTGTTGCTTTCTCTGGTGAAGGTCCTTCTGCTTGCCAAGGAGTATTACTTAATACTTTTACACCTGAAAATAATACTTCCGCAAATTCAGGACATTTTGATCGTTGATATGAATTACCATCTGGTTGAGGTTCTTCTTGGAATTGTTGATCAGGATCTTCAAAAAGTTTTGATCTTTTTTTCTTTTGATCTTTTTCTTTGGATTTAACTTTTAAAATTTTTCTATTATTCAAAATTGTATCCTCTTGAATTTTTTGAGAGATTCTTTTCAAAAGTTTTGTAACATTTGTTTTCATTGTTTGCTCTTGGATAACTTCTCCAGAGAATTGCGCTTGATTATTTTGAGGAAGAGGACATGATCCGAGCAACAAATGAATTACATCTGAATAATGACTAGATAATAACGAGATTCTATCTGATTGATCGAAATCAAAATATTGAGAATCATTTAAAAAGTGCTTTTCAATTTCATCAATAGCAGTCATTTCATTATCCAACGATTGTTCAATTAAATCAACCTTACTTGTATTTTCATTAATTGGCTTTAATTCATCATTTTCATATTCGTATTCATAAGCAGCTTGTTCTTTATCCTCTTTATTATTGTCATTATTATTATTATTATTATCATCGTTATCTAAACCAATTTTAACTTTTGAAAACTCATCAGTAATTTTTCTAATTTTCTTTTTCTTCTTCTTTTTATTTTCATCGTCATTTATTAAATCACTTTCAATTTTGTTTTCTATTTCAGTATCACCATTTTCATCCTCTTTTCTTTCTTCTTCTTCAACATCTTCATATTCATAATAATCATTTAAATCGTCATCCAAAATATTTTCAACTTCCAAAATCGGTTCAAGTTCAATTTCAGCATCAGTCAATTGACCTTTTAATCCTTGAAGTTCTTTCAAAGTGAAACTTTTATTTCTCAATAAATCAATCATTGATTCATCAGGTTGAAGTGGAACAAAATGCTCATAAAAAGAACCAAAAGCACTTGAAACTGCTGAAATTCTATGAGAACTCATATCAAAAGCATTTCTAGTTTTTCGACTAGTTATGCTTCTCATTGGGAAAGCATCATGCGGCCTTCTTCTAAATTTCAATGTCATTTTCATCAATGAATCTTTAACTTCATTAATTGGTCTCAAAAAAGGAATTGAAGGGGTTGAATGTCTTAATAATTTATTCCTTCTTCTACGAAAATGTTGAAGGCTTCCTTGAGTTGAATTAGAAGATATGCTATAAGTATCATCATTAACATCCTCTTCTTCTTCCTCTTTGACATTTTCTTTCTTTTCTTCTTCTTCCTTTGAAAAAGTTTCAGGTGAAGTTTGAAACAGCCTGATTTCGTCGTTGATTGAAAATTGAGGAACTTGGGTTGCTAATTCAATTGCAGCTGAATGCGCATCATAAGCGGCTATGACATGAATATCTCTATTCAAAATAGCTTGAATTGATTTCTTCATTTCTTTGTCTTTTCGTTCATCTAAACGATGAACCAAGTTGACTTGATGAAGATTATAAAGCTGCTTCTGATTAATGAATTTTTTAATCTTTCGAATTCGCCTCTCTTGGATGTCTTTAGCACTCAATTTGTTCTTATATGAAATAAGACAAACAAGTCTATAAAATAACGTTTGTACTTGAGATGAACTCGCATATTTGGCCCAGTCTCCTTGATACATTTGATAGCTCTGGACGTTTTGATAGGCATTTATGGTTTCGATCAAAGATGTCGAAGGACACATTATTACTTTTTGCGAAGAAATGTGAGTAAATTCCCCTTGATCAGGATTTGAATTAAATGGTAAATAATTCGACTTTTTGAATGGTAAATGCGCTTTATCTTTGAAAATGTCAAATATAAATCGTAATAAAGTTTGCTTTTTCTTGGTTTTGAGTGACCAAAATACAAATCTTTTTAGGTTCTTCTTTTTATCTATCAATTTCTTCCAATTAATAAAACACGTCGCATATGTGTAATGCACATAATTATTTCTCATTAAGAAAACAAATGGAAGAAGTCTCAATAAATGCTTTGATGCTTGTTCATGCAAAAAAGCAATCTTTATTGATTCTTTAATTATGTTTTTTCTCCATAATTTAAAAGAGTTTGTCATTAATTTGAGCTTACATCTTTCTCGAAAAATGGAAACTTTAGTTCGATTCAACATTTTGCTGTCAATAACTGTGTACCAAGCACGAAGAGCTCTCATTAAACATCCTTGTCGAATTCGTTTAAAAATAATGATATATTGAAATGCACGATAACCAAAGAGTTGACTGACTTGGTTTGAATATTTAAGAGTATTCACATATGCATTTTTTATAGTGTTATGACGATGCATTTCATCACGAAATAATTGAATGATTTTTTTGCCAAGACGGATTTTATAATGCATGGTGGCTTCACGCCGCATTCGCGCTTCCGTAAGCTTCCTAGCTCGAAAATAAGTCCATTCTGGTACATATATATTAGAAGATATCGTTTCTACTAATTCTATTTTTCGATGCTTCTTGTAAAAAGTCCATCTTTTCCATACATGATAGGTCCAAAATTCAGGTCCAAAATTTTCTCGATATTGCGCAAAAAGAAGGGCTTGGTTTTTTGCCTTTGAAAGGATTAAATGCTCAGAGGCAATTGAAAACCAGGCTAGAAATAAGCGTTGAATAAGCGGACGATTCATGTTTTGATGATATTTAACTATAATATTACTAGGATACCTTGAAAAAAGTATGTTTGTTTGCATATAGTCTGAAAAACTTACCAATCGCATTTTTGAACTTTTCAAATAAAGTGACTTCCTCTTTTTGGTTAAAAATAAATATAGACGCAAAAATTTAGTAACATTTGAATAAGCTCGCTGTGCAAGATCACGGTTGGGCATTGTCGTTAAGATCCACATCGAAAAAGCATAAGAAAGTCTTCTTCGTCTAATTTTTAAGACGAAATTTAAAAAACGTCGTAACTTTTTCTTATACACACTGATTCGCCAATTTCGTTGAATACGCGTTGCCATTGCAATCAACTCTGCGCTTGATGAGCTAAAAAATATAAAATTACTTATACTTCTTGGCGTTTCAAGTTCTGATTTTTTTTCTGTAATGCGTCGAACTGACTTTGATAATGGGCGTTGCGCACTTTCAAATTTTTCGATAACTGATTCATTAAGGGTAAGTATTGGAACATTATCTTGAGTTGAACGCGTAGAATTTCTACTGTATGCACGACGAATTTGCGATGCTGGAGAACGACGCT
The DNA here is from genome assembly GCA_039105265.1 of Tritrichomonas musculus. Lineage (NCBI taxonomy): Eukaryota > Parabasalia > Tritrichomonadida > Tritrichomonadidae > Tritrichomonas > Tritrichomonas musculus. The sequence goes on from JAPFFF010000004.1 coordinate 957,970, forward strand.
CATAAAATTGAAATTTTTGACGGCTCGAATAGAGTTTTGAACGGGTGGTATCACTAACGCGATCAGAAGGAGCCACTAAATCTGATCGTGTTGTTTTACTCATTAAATAAATGCAAACAAATATTTGTTTTTTTTATTCAAAAAAATCTAATAACGTACTTTTCATATTGAATTAAATTTTACGATAAATTCAATATTGAAAAGCTCAAATTTAACATTGTTTTTGACTCCAGAAAGAAATGTTTTAAATGTGAAAAGAGATATTTCAGACTTTTGATTACCAAGTTTCATTTATTTAAAGATCATCGATATAACAATTTTTTTTTTTAATATGAAAAATCATCAAGTATTTTAATCTTTTTTTAAAAAACGAAAAATATATCAGCAAAACAATAAAGCACTTTTCTAGTCTACTGATATAAATGATTTAAACATATATTAAACGTACATTCAGTTTATTGCTCTCTTTTGCTCCGTGTAAGTTCCGTGTAAGAGATTCATTTTTGATGTATTTTCAAATTCTTCTTTTTTCAGTTCATTAAAATTTTAAGCAACTAAATTAAAATGAGCTCAACTAGTGAACATTCTTCAGATGTTAAAATCAATTTGCCATCACTTGGAGAGAAACTATTAACATCATACATTGAAAAAGGACGTGACTCAATTTTAACAAAAACAAAGAAGCAAGAAATACAAGAGCACATACAAAATGCTGAATTTGATTATCCTGCCTTTTTTGATATGCTCAATACAGATCCATGTGAATGCAATGAAGAGTGGATATTAAAGTTTAGTCAAGCAATTAGCAATTCTTCTGAAGATGATATCAAGAAATATGCTAGACCAACAATTGAGATCCTAACATCAGTCGTTCATTTTTTAATGACTGATAAAAATTTTAAGAAAAAGATGTCAGAGCAAATTGGTGATAAAAAGACTGAATACAATTCTGATTCATACGCACTTCATTATAGTCTTAATGACTATGAGAGTGATGAAATATTAAAAGAATTAACTAGTGGCCTTGATCCAAAATTTGTTGATTCTGATTTTGACATTGCTCGTACAGCGGATGCTCAAACCGAACAATTAGATGAGTATGAATTATCAGAAAAAGGAAAAAAATTATATAAAACTCATCAAGATATATATTAAAGTATTTTTTCCAATAATAAAAGATTAATTAAATTTCATTTTCTTTTACACCTGCATAATATTAATCATAAACTTTTATTTTGGTGATTTTAACTATTTCATAACTGCGCAGAAATAATTCTTCAAATTTTTCAAAATTATTATATTGGTAACACATGAAAATTATTGAATAATATGAATAAGAACTTCATGAGTATCTCTTTTTGAATTCATTCGCATAATGTTAGAAATTTTGGAATCATTTTGTGTATGAATAAGCTTTGGTGCAATACGAACAGTTTGATGTACTTAAATACTCGTAAGATATGATTAATCTCCAATTTCTATCTTTTTAATCATCCATCATGCTTCCATCTTTATAAACCATATTGTTACTTTTTGCACATAACCAATAATCTGATGAAAAAGAAAAATTACTATGAGAAACACTTGGATTTTAAATATAAGTGCCATTAATGACACTTTAGCTCTGAAAGAAACAAACAAACAAATAAAAAAATAATCATATAATCAATCTAAAAACATATTTATATATAAATAAAATGAGAGGTCACTAATGATGCATATAATACAAATCATTTCCTCTCTTAACTTATTTTTTTTACATAACAATTTAAAATGAGTCAACGCATTTCTTTTTTTTTTTTTTTAATTTTTTTTCTAATTTATTCTTCTTCTGCTTTATCTTCCCACATATCATTGAATTCTTCATTTTGTTTATCATGATTTTGACTTCTATTTTTTGGTTTATGCTTCTTCAACCTCTGTTTTTTCAGTATTCTTTTCTTCAATTTTTTCAAATTAACTTTTGGTTTTGGAATTTCGTTCTCATTAGATGAAATCTTTTTCTCAGGCAACTTTGTGGGCAGTAATCTTCTTCTATTTTGATTTGAATTATTCAAATCATCAATATCATCATTTGCGATATTTTCGATATCTTTATTTAAAATCTTTGTTTTAATTTTCTTTTTCTTCGTTTTGACTTTTATTTCTTCTTCTTCCTCTTCTTCGTCTGAAAGACAAATTGAAAGCTGAAGGTCATTCAAAAAGTCAGAAGGCATATAAATCTCAGCTCCTTCGTCATCATCGGCAGGGAGGAGGTCTGATGCAGGCGGAAGTTTTGGTTTTTTATTAATTTGAACGTTTTCCTCAATTTCGTTTTCATCTTCTTGATAACTAAAATTAAAGTTCATGTTTTTATTTTGGTCATTTTTAATAATTTTTCTTTTCAGTTTATTTTGACGAAGAACTGAAGAAGGACTGAGAACTCTTTGATAAGATTTAGGTTTAGCTTTCTGATTCTCTTCTTCTTCTACATGTTGTTGTTGTTGCTGTTGTGTGTAAATCTTCTCCAGATTGTTCAGCCTGTCAATTTCAGAGTCAATGAAGTTGCTCGATTCAAAATTGAGAGGTTGAATAACATCCTCAAAATTCTCAGTCGAATCAACAACGTCCTCCTCGTTCATGCACTGAGTTGGGCTGAAAATGTGAGCATATAATTTTTCATTTTCTTCTTCTTCATTAAAAATATCATTTTCATTTTCTTCTTCTTCTTCTTCTTCTTGGTTTTTGCGGTTTCGAATGTTGAAGCTTTCACTTTCATCTTTCGTTCCATTCACAAAGTTTTCAGTGCTGAATGTCTCATTTCCAAGATTTTCAGTGTCAAAAGTTATATTTCCAAGTTCTTCAGTAATGAATGTTTCATTGGCAATCGTTTCAGTAGTAAATCCTTGAATTTCAATGTTTTCAAAGGTCTCAGTATTTGAGGCTTGAATTTCAAGGTTCTCAAAAGTTTCGGTATTGAATGCTTGGCTTTCTTTTTCTTGCTCATTTGCTTCTTCTTCATTTAAATTTTCGTTTTCTTCCTCTTCTTCTTCGATTACGTAGTTGAACGTCTCGTTCACTCCGTAGTTGTTTTCATCATCGAGCTCGGCATCGTTGTAGTCATCGATCTCCTCGTCGTTGTACTCTGGCTCATCGTTCATGTTGAAGTGACTTTCATTGTCGTTCTCACTCTTCTCAAATCCAACTTCAGACTGGTATATATCGTCATTCTCACCCTCGCTTTGTTCTCTGCTCTTGATGTCGTTCTCGCAGTCAGAGATCGCGTTCTGCGCGTACTGCTCAAGCTCGAGGAACTCGTCAATTTGCGCTGATTCACTCGGAAGGTGAATTTGATTGAGAACAATTGTATCGTCAGAAATGAGATGATCGTCGTTGGAAATTGATAAGTTTTCACTTTTTGAATTAAACTCTGAATTTGAGTTTTTCTGAAGTTTATTCAAACGGTTCATGTTTGGCTTCCCTTTGGCATCGTTCTCATTCTCACCGTTAGCTTCTGATATAGTCTCATTACTTGAATTTTCAATGCTTATTTGGCCGTTGATTTGAATGGGCTTGTTGTGAGCATGGACAGACTTTCTGTAGATTCGGGACAGATTGGAAGAACTGATGTTGATTTTGGTGATGAGCTTGCCTGGCTTCTTGGCTCTGCTTGTTCTGTCATTTTCATTGTTTTCACTTTTTCTTTGGATTACATCTTCTTCTTCATTTCCACTTTTTGAGTGGTTTACATCTTCTTTAATATTATCTTCATCTTCATTTTTTTCACTTTTTACGTTTGCTTTCTTTATTATATTCTTTTCATCGTTATCGTCACTTTTGCTATGATAGTGCTGCAATGCCTTGCTGACTTTAAGTGACATGTTGCTGTCTTCATCGTCACTTTTGCTTCTATATTTGGCACTTTTATACTTACTACTTCTTATCTTTATTTTATTTTGATTTTCAACAACTTCTTTTTCAATTCCATCAACTTTTTCTTGTTCTTTATTTTGAGTTATTTTTTCTTGTTTTTTGTTTTGAATTGTTTTTTCTTGTTTTTCGTTTTGTGTTGTTTTTTCTTGCGGTTCATTTTGATTTTCTTCTTCACTTCTAGTCTGAAATTGCTGGAAAACACTTGTCACTTTTATTGACAAAACTTTTTCACTGTCATCAGTTCTGTTGCGGTACTTGATTGTTTTCCTGTTTGAATTTGCAGGCAAGCTTTTGTCATCTTCACTTTTGCTTCTATTCGAATTCTCACTTTTTGAAAACATTTTTCTATCGTCATTGTCGTCACTTCTGCTTATCAGCTGCTTCACTGAGAATCCGTTCTTCAACCTTCCATCATCATCGTCGTCGTCACTTTTACTTATGTATTTGATGAAGTTTTTGTTAGCACTATTCAAAAAGTTCTTATCGTAAAAAGCATCGTCATCATCTTCATCTTCATCGTCTTCATCGCCGATAAAATCACCTTTTCTTAACCGTTTCAAGTTACGTTCTTCATCATCGTCACTTTTGCTATGTAATCTATTCAAATTCCTTTTAACTGACAACTTTTTCAATTCATCATCATTGTCGTCACTTTTACTATGCAACTTGTTAAATTTAATGTCATTTGCTGATTTGCTTGATGCTATATTATTTTGATCTTGCGAACTTTTTGAATTGATTGAATTGTCTCTGATTTTTTGACGGATTCTCTCAATTCTTGATTTTATTGATTTTTCAGTTTCAATTTGGTCTTCTTCATTTTTGCCGCTGTTGAGATTGATGAACTTTTGGGTGGACTTTATGGCTTGATTATTGAGCGGTTTTTTATCGTTGTCAGTGGTCGTTTGCTTTCGCCAATGATAGAAAAGATTCATCGCTGGCGGTTGATCGTCTGAAAATTCAAATTCTTCCTCTTCTTCTTCATAACTTGCTTCTTCTTCTTCATTTTGACATCGAAGAAAATTCAATAGCTTTTCTTGAAGTTTTGACTTACTTTTTGGTCGTGGCTTAACGGTTAGTTTTGCTTTATCTTGTTCTTTTTGGGGTTTGGCTGATTTTTCTTCATTTTTGTTATTGTTTTTCAGTCTTAAATTGATTTTTGGCTTTTCTTCTGTTTGTTTCGTTTTCTGGCTTTGAGATGTTTCTTTTAATGGCTGATTATTAATTGATTTCAAAGAATTTTTGTTTTTTTCTGGTGGCTTTAGTCTTATTTTGATATTTTCTTCTATTTGAGATTGCGGTTTTTCTTGTTTTTGATCGTTTTTCTGTTTTTCTTGATTTTTCTGATTGTTTTTCATAATTTCTCCTGCTATTTTAATTCTTTCGTGTAGTTTTAAATTGCTTTTGGGATTCTCTTCATTTCCTTGGTTATTTGTTTGCTTCGTTTGATTTCTTGGATTATTGATTTTTTGAACATTTGGTTTAGATATATTTAGATTTTTTTTATCAGTTACTTCTAATTTATCTTCTTCCTCCTCTTCTTCATATATAATTATTTCTTCTTCTTCTTCATGAGGAGAATTTTGATTATATTTAGAAGAATTTTTCATTTTATTTTGTTCATTTATTCGCGATTTACTTTTATTTAACTTATTATTTTTCAATGGCTTTTCATTATTACCAGTAATACTGTAGGTGTTACTGAAACTTTCTTTTCTATTATCATCAAATTTATTACTTCTTTCATTATTAATAATCTTGGTATTGTTGGAACTGGAATCATTTTTATTAATATTTTGCAAACTTTTCTTTTCTTTTTTTGATTTTGCATTTTCGTTTTTCAAATATTTTATTTGGCTTTGAATAGATTTTTTACTAGGAACAGATACCTTTTCAGGACTGATTTCAAAAATGCTTTGCCATGCATAGTCATTTTTTTCTTCATCGTCAGTAGTTTTACTATTTTTTTTGCTTTCTTTAATTTTTTTTGAATCTAAATTTAAAGAGTTTGTTGTTGAAAATGAAAATTTAATATTTGACTTTTGCTTTTGATTTATATTCGATTTTTTTGCGACTTTTAGATTATCTTTATTATTAATTGATTCTTTTGCTAAGCAATCCTTTTGATTCAAAGTTGATTTACTACTTCCGTTACTCGTGTTTAATTCCGTAATACTTTGATTTGAGCTATCAGAATTATTATTGATAATATTATTTTTCATAAGAGTAGGCGAAATTTGATTTGCAGATAAAGATTGATTAATCTTTGGCGAATTCTTTGATGCCGATGAAGAATCAGAATTATTAACTGTAGATGATGAATTTGCTTCTTTTTGGCTTTCTTGGTTATTAGAGTGATTTTGGGTAAATAAAGGCTTATTTCGAAAATCAAAAATAGGACAAAGTCTTCTTTGAGGTTTTTCTTCAATTGGCACGACATTTAGAGTTTGCGATTTTTTATTATCAGATATAGCATTTTTATCATTTATTGACTTCTGCTTACTTGATGATTTTGTATTTGATAACATACTTTTTGTAGTTTCTTTTTTTACTTTGGTTTTAATAGCTCCTGTTTCTTTGTCAATTATTTTTTCAACATTATCCTTTTTAATTGTAGTTGGATTAAGTTTTGTGATGACCCAGCCATCAAATAAAAAAGATCTGAGAGAATCGTGCATAGAATCTGCAAGCTTTCGTTCTGAATTTGATACTGTTATATCATCGATAGAGGAAAGTTTTGAACTAAAAACAATTAGAAGCATTAATCGATAATGTTTAAGCATTGCAATAGGAGTTGCTGCTATTTTAATATTTGCAATTGAACTAATATCATGAACGCCTTTTAAATTTGAAATTTCTGTTCTTGAAGCGTCAAGAGTGACTATATGAGTGAATCTATCAAGAAAAGCTAGACTTGAAATCGACAAACAAGAAATATCAACAAATGAAGAATCTATTGGAATTGATTCAATTGATATTTTTTTCTTCATTTGTTGTTGAAATACCTAATTTAATAAACGTTTGTATTTTCTTTGAAATCCAATTTGATTTCAAACTTCGCCCTGCTTGTTCATATCTTACTAATGACGTTGAACAACTGCATAATATTGATCAAATAATGGTAGTTTCATTAATTTTTTCATTTGAAACCAAAAAAAAAAAATTTTAATTCATCTACCTTACTTCAATAGAAGCAAAATAACACACTTATCAAATTTACTTTTTAATTAAGAAAATTTCTTCTTTATCGATATCAAGCATGCTTTTTAACACTACATTTTAATAAAACATACTATAATAAGCCAAAAAGTAGTCTTTTGTCATTCAATCATAAATTTTAGAAACCCTTACTTCTTATTTTAACAGAATTATCATTTTTAAAGGAACTCATTTTCATATTTGATATCTTTTTCATTAAAAAAGAGTTATTCACAATCTTGTAATCAAACCTGTTTTCTATTCAAATTCATTGAAAAAGAGGTACTGATCACCCAAAACAGACTTTTTAATTAAGAAAATTCCTTAAGCTTAACTAAAAATATTTTTCAAATTCTGAAGTTCAAGGCATGGTGATTAATCGGGTTCCTTTCTTCACTTGGCAATTATATTCTTTTGCATTTATTTAGAATTTTCATCATCATTTTACCGAAGTTTCGTTTTGATCAATATCGAGATTTTCATCATTTTTTGTTCTGATGTATGTTCTCATCTCCATTTGTCCTTGTAAATAGTTTGCTTCTGAGATATAGTTTGAATTTTGCTTTTATCTATAGCACAAAAAAATGTTTTCCTCTAAATAAGTATGGCAATGTAGTTTTTTTAATTCACATGTCTTATTTTTTATGTTTTATGGGAGTTTTCTTATGTTTTGGATTATAATATAAGATAATTAAAGATTATAAAACAATAATACGTCCTTTTTTAACGTAAAATTCTTTGGTGACAATTTATATTTGAAAGGTTTTATTCAAAAAATTTCAATAACTCAGAAATCATCCCCAGAAAATTGAGAACATTGATTGTAAAAAAGGGTAATCGTTGGAATACCTATTAAAAATAATTTATTCACCCAAATGTTGAAAAAAATTAATTAAATATATGCTTGAAAATATATCGGAAATGTTTTTAATCAGCATTGAAAAAAATTCAATTAAAAAGTGAATGTCGAACATGTCTATCTAAAAATCTAAAAAAAAATAACTTTTCAGTAATTTTATTTTATCAAATAAGTATTAGCAGAATATCATTAAACATTAATATGTTTTAATGAAATGAAAATGCATTTTATAATGTGATATAAAAAGAATTATAGTGGTGAAGTGAATATTAAAAAATCTTTAAAAAATCGATTTTTTTCCCTTACTGAACAACATTTGTTAAAAAATATTTTATCCATTTTATAGTATATCCAAGCGATAATTTAAAAATTAGGAAATATTAAAAAAATGTTGATGTTATAAAATAATTTTTATTATAATATTATCAAAGCTTAAGTTCAATAAAATTGATAAAAACATGTATATAGATTTGTATTAATATGAAATGCGATTATATATAACTTTTATTAAAAAATATTGAATATTCATCGAGAAAACATAGCTTTGTCCTAAAAACGCAGTTTTTTCCACCAACTATAGTCCATTTATTTTTAATATAAAATATGTAATAAAAGAATTATTTGAGATAAATAATTTATTTGATAATAAAATAAAAGAAAAAAAATCTATATATGCTCTTGAGAAACAAGTAGATCACGACTTAGGAGTGGCTGAAAAGCATTAGGATCATCAAAACATGCATATTCTTTATTATGTTTCTTCCATTTTGGCATTAATGATTTACGGCGTGTATGATGTGGCTGAGGTTGCCCCATTGATTCTTGAGCCCCTTGTGGTTGAGAATTTCCTGTGTAAGTTTGTGGACTTTGAGCAAAGTGTGATGCAGCTTGAAAATGTGGTGAAGGTTGCTGTGGTGGAGTTGCTGTACTAAAAGAAGAGTTATTAATTGGATCTTCAACAAAGAATGCTTTTATTCCCATTGTTCCGCTTATTTTTCGAATGTTACTTCCATTATTAACTGTTAATATTTCTTCTAAGTAAAGTACTTTTTCTAATAGTTTATCATGTGGGAAAGATGATAATTTCATCTTGGTTCCTCCTAGGATTGGGTCTCCATTAATGTAACTTTTTCGTCTTACAATAAATAATATTTCTTGAGTATGTACACTGCAATTAAGTACGAATTCATGGTTAATTTGGCCAAGATTAGAGGCTGAGATTGTGATGCGATCTTTTCCATGATTTGGCATTGAGGTTAAACCAATTCTTAGTTCATCTTTAGGCTTTACAATGCCACCTTTAAGACGGACATATTGGACAATTATGTGGAGAGCAGATGTCATCTGTTTTTTTCTTTGAAATTTATGATCTGGAACTAGACTTTTGTATCCAGTGAACTGAGTTTCTATTTTCGACTTTTAGTAAAAAGCTGTCATTTTTTGTGGACATAAAACTGCTTTTTTTTTTCGGATTTTATTCAAAGATTTGTGTTGAAATATACAAATAATTTTTTATTGGATACTGTATTTTTACATTAATAAACTCATTAATATCAGAAAAAAAGCAATAATAAATGTCTTAAGCACAAACTATTCTCAATTTTTAAAAAACCTCTCAAATATGAATTATAAACTTTTCTAATTCACTAAGAATGAATTTCAATAAGAAGATCAACATTTGAAATAAAAAATAAATTCAATTGAAATAAAAAATTCAATTATATTTAGACATGTTCAACATTCACTTTTTAATTGAATTTTTTTCAATGCTGATTAAAAACTTTTCTGATAAATTTTCAAGCATATATAAAGGTCGTATAGAAGAATTTTTACAGTAAAACTCAATGATTGGTTTGTTTAAACTAATTATATTTTATTATTATAATAATAATCAGTTTTATAAATATTTGCATCGTACAAAATTCAAATTAAAATAAAAACTAAAAGGATATAAGTATATATAAAATTTTATATAAATTTGAGTATTTTATCTCAATTTATTTTAATTATTTTTAAGGGTGCAGTATGAATGAGTTTATCTCATTAAAAAGTGATTTATTAGTAAAATTATCGAATTATATTATATAAAAAAATTTTTAAAATATATAAATATAATACCCCCTAATCTCTACAAGTGAGAAAATTTTTGTACGTTATTAGAATAAATTTTAACGAATTAAAATTGAATGAAATTGTGAGAGATAATTGAATCAATAAACGTATAAAAAATAAAAATGATTTATAACTAAAGAAAGAAAAAAGATTTTATTATATACATTATATATTTATTAACATTATACCAAGATGCTTTGATGATATTTAAATGAAGAAAAAAAAAAGAGGTAAAAAACAAATAATTTTAATATCCTAGTCAAATGAAAGAGATAGGTAAAAATTGAATATTGGTCAATATTATATGTCTAAAATGTTTGTTATTTATGCACTTATCAGCATTTGAAATTTTTAATTTTGGTTTTCTCTGATAATATTTTTAAAATATCCGACTAAGCTTTAAATTTCGTTAATATTGGCAAAAGAAAATATAAACTTCCTCCAAAGGTATTTGTGAATATCAAATTAAAAATTAAAAATTTTGACTTTTCTTCTCTGATATGATATTATTTGAGAGTTTTTGAAAGAACTAAAAGAGATATTAAAATGAATCACGCGGATTCTACGTTGATATCAATGGTAGAATTAAATGAATAAATAAAATTGAAACGGGCTATTAAAGGTAAAATAATAACCAAATTATTAATTTAAATTTTTGAGAAAATATAAATATGTTTGCGAAAAATAATGTTAAAATAACTGAAAAAAGAAGTGTAATATGGAAAAATGATAGAAAAGCGATTTTTTTTGAAAACAACCTCGATTAGTAAAAAATAACAATGAAATAAAAACTTAACGCTAAATGAGAACATGAAATAAGAAAATAATATAATTTAAATGGTTTATTTATAAAAAAATTGTGTGAAAGTGGTAAAAAAGTAAATAAAGTAGTAATTGAGACAGAAAAATTGGACACGAAGCTATACAATATATAAATATGAGATAAAACATGCTAAAATTGACGATTTGAATAAAAAACTTTGAGGTTATAAGTATATTTAATTTCGAATTTTCGAAAATCAAAATTCCATTGAAATTTAAATAAAAGAGCAAAGAGATCTGGCTGTGTAGGCATATGCTATGTAGAAAAATAAGATTTCTCGATTAAAATTAAGATGGTGGAGAAAAAAGTAAATTTGAGCTGCTCATCTTAATAAAATTTGCCAATGTGATAATAAAATAAAAGAGAAATAAGATAAAAAGTCAAAATCGAATCAAAAAAACTGATTTTGTAAAAAAAAAAATGTTATTTGATAAAAGAGAGTAGAAATTTGTTAACTATTTGAGTAAAAAAACAAGTAATCCTTCTTAATAAGGACCATTATTTAATTAAACATAGCTTTGATACTGAGAATTTGGGCGTTGAATAAAGAAACTTTGTAAATAAAAAATATGAGTATTACAATAGAATTGCAATAGCCATGTCACTTTTTTGTTTTGTTAATATAAAATATGCTTCTGATTTTGATTTATAAAATAAAAATTTATTCATAAAAACAATGAATTGATTTTTTTAAAAATATTTAAATGCCTGGTTTGAAGGTTTTTTTAGAAAAAAATTTTTTTTGTAAAGTTAACGAATTTAATAATTCTTTGCTAACTTGAAATAAAAATTCTAACGTACAAAAATTTTCTCACTTGTAGGAATTCGGGGGTATATAATAATTTTATAATTTTATAAATAAGAAATTATGATTTTAAAAATTGAATTGATTATGACAAAACTTTCAAATATTTTAAATAGATTTTTTCAATATTTTTGAATCATAATCGATACAAAATTAATCATTATTGGTCAATTTCATATTATATGGCTTTATTCCAACAAATTTGAAACAATACTTAAAATAAAATACGGACAAAAACCAGCAGTTCATATTTGTATAGATGCATATAACAACTTGACTTCCATTACATGCCCGATTTTACACTATTCGTTGATTATGATTTTCGAATAAATTAACTAATAGTCAACGGTTTTCCAGCTATTTATGAATACTTTTTCAGCAATTTTAGAAATATTACTCTTGCTCCTTCATAATATTTATCTACTTATACATCGTTATTATTTCATAGCAGTTTTTCGAAAAAATTAGCATATTCCTATTCACTGTCCTGATTTTAATCTTGCCTAACATCATATTTAGCAGCTTTGCAGTCTCTTGCTTTTAGAATAAAAATTTTTATTAATAAACGAATGTTCAGAAAATTGAATGATCTTGCAAAATTTTAGACTTGAAATCGTAGTTTTGTATAGTGCGAGCAAACCCGTAACGTCCTATTCAAAAAGTTCTATCGTTCATTCAAAAATAAATATTCTCACAAAATTAAAAAATTATTTTCATTCAAAAAGTGGTAAAAATTCAATGGACATTCAAAAAGTGAGAATTTTTTTGCTTCATTCAAAAAGTGGGAGAAATTGAATACAAAAAGAAAAAATAATTTAATTTGGCCTTGAATTCAAAAAAATTGAGAAAAAATATTAGTGGCATAAATCAATGTTTTATACAGTTTTCTCTCTAGCTATGCAAGGCGAGGAATCTTGTAGAGTCGCATAGCAAACGCATTAAAATATCAAAAAGTAAACGATTCCTGCAAGAAATTCGCTTCAGCTTCAGATACACATACTCAATTTTGAAACGATCACGAATGACAACTTCAATAAAGCAACTATGCATGCATTGGAATATTACAGTGATAAAGATGAATGATTCCTGCAAGAAATTCGCTTCAGCTTCAGATACACATACTCAATTTTGAAACGATCACGAATGATAACTTCAATAAAGTAATTACGCATAGATTATATTTTTAGAAAAACAAAATAAAATAAATTTTTCCATCAAAAATCTTCATATATACTTATTTCATTTCATCTTCTTATATCTATATATATATTTTTTATTTAAATCATTAACAATATATATAAGAAATTGACAAAATAATTTATACATTAAATTTTAACATTTTAAAAAAGCTAATAAATAGTTTTATGAAGTTAAACATATTTTTTTGCTATTTCTTTTTTTAACTTTTTCAAAGCACATATAAAACTTTTTGAATGAACTAATAATCCATTATTACAAAAAAACTAATTTATCTTAAAAAATAAAAATTATTTTATTCAAAATAAATATAGATACTAAAAAAATTATTTATTAATTAATCTTAATCAAAATATTCTATTTTCTTTTGTGGATCATACGGAAAATCTGTTTCTTTTCCATCAACAACCCATTTCCATTCATATCCTCTTTTCCATCTCATATTAGGATCAAAGAATACATCACATGGTCGTAGGCATTTATTGTCACATTTTAATGCCATGCTTGCTCGAATATTATTATATTGGTAGATAAATTGATGAATGCCATTCGGGCAAGTTGTGTTATCCTCGAGCTTTTGCCAGAACCTTTCGATTTTACCGTTTTGTTGCGGGTTTCCAGGTTTAATGAAGGCAGGATAAATACGATTTTCCTTTAAAAATTGGAGCATATTTTGACCTTTATTTTCACCTCCGCTGTCCGTCCACATTATACAAGGAGGCCCATAAGTTTGAATAGCTCGATTCAAAACCTCTTTACATGCATTCTGTGTTTTCTTTGGGAGTAGGTCATATCCCACAATAAATCTGGAGCGATCATCAATGATACAATATAAATACATTAAATCTGGCATGCCAGCTTTTTAAAAATAATGGATGTCGGCATGCCAGATTTGATTAACGTATATTGCTTCGTATCGGCAACGAGGTTTTTCTGTATTTTGAACTAATCTGAATTTATATAATTTATATTTTTCAAAGATTTTTCGAACATAATTAAATTTTATATTGGGATAATGAAGTAAAAGCGTATAATATGTTACTTTTTCGCCACAGTTTAAATATCTTTGATAAGTTAATATAATATTTTCAAATTCTTTTGGTACTTCGGCCTCTCTTCTTCCTGAATAAGAAACATATGAAATATTATTTATTGAGAATTGATATTTGAGGGCAGATACTGAGATTGGCTTAATAAAAATACCTATTTGAGTTTCGTAATGTGCTTGATTTGCTGCTTCTGCGAGCGTTATTTGATTTTGAGATATCTGATTTGCAGCATATTGTAACCATTGTTTGCTTATTGTATAATTCATATTTATTTATATATAAATTAATATTTATTTTGAGATAAGGACGTTTATATGTTAATTTATTTTAAATATGTTCACAAAAAGTTTAATAATAGTATTGAAAAAGTGAAAACTAATTTAATGCAAAAATGACTTGTTTGCTATGTATTTCAGAAAATAAAAATTTAAAATGGCTCTAATAAAGCACATAATTATGGATTTATTAGTAATAATTATAAAATATGAATATATTTTAAAAAAATCAAATAAATAAAACAGTAATTCCATCGAAACAAAAAGCAATAATATTTTAAAAGAAAAAATGAAACTTAAAATGAGATTTTATTAATGATTATATGGAAAATTAGTATAAATGATTTAAATTGGTAGATGGAGAATAATGGATTATTAGTTCATTCAAAAAGTTTTATATGTGCTTTGAAAAAGTTAAAAAAAGAAATAGCAAAAAAATATGTTTAACTTCATAAAACTATTTATTAGCTTTTTTAAAATGTTAAAATTTAATGTATAAATTATTTTGTCAATTTCTTATATATATTGTTAATGATTTAAATAAAAAATATATATATAGATATAAGAAGATGAAATGAAATAAGTATATATGAAGATTTTTGATGGAAAAATTTATTTTATTTTGTTTTTCTAAAAATATAATCTATGCGTAATTACTTTATTGAAGTTATCATTCGTGATCGTTTCAAAATTGAGTATGTGTATCTGAAGCTGAAGCGAATTTCTTGCAGGAATCATTCATCTTTATCACTGTAATATTCCAATGCATGCATAGTTGCTTTATTGAAGTTGTCATTCGTGATCGTTTCAAAATTGAGTATGTGTATCTGAAGCTGAAGCGAATTTCTTGCAGGAATCGTTTACTTTTTGATATTTTAATGCGTTTGCTATGCGACTCTACAAGATTCCTCGCCTTGCATAGCTAGAGAGAAAACTGTATAAAACATTGATTTATGCCACTAATATTTTTTCTCAATTTTTTTGAATTCAAGGCCAAATTAAATTATTTTTTCTTTTTGTATTCAATTTCTCCCACTTTTTGAATGAAGCAAAAAAATTCTCACTTTTTGAATGTCCATTGAATTTTTACCACTTTTTGAATGAAAATAATTTTTTAATTTTGTGAGAATATTTATTTTTGAATGAACGATAGAACTTTTTGAATAGGACGTTACGGGTTTGCTCGCACTATAGAAATCGTAGTTTTGAACATATGAATATTAACTTTTTTAAAAAAATATCTATACACATATTCACTTTGAAATGTTTTATACATATAAAAAAATCAGATGAAGTTTTCATCATAAGGAAATAAAATTTGATATCGTTTTTTTATAAATACCAAAAATGGCTCTGTCAAGTTAATTATTAAAATTCATAGATTCGAATTTTTAATGAATAATTGATTCATTGTTCATATTGAAGGACTACATAGTTTTTCCATTTTTCTTGATTAACGGACTATTTGTAGATCTATGTAGTCATTCAATTTTTGATGAATGAAATTATAAAGCAGCATTATTCTTTTTACTCACAAAGAAGTTTAATCTGACAGAGAGATTTTTTTTTTATTCTATTTTAAAAAAAGTTTTTTATTAATCAATTTTAATTCATTTGTAACAAAATTTCAAAGCGCTATAAAAAAAACATGTATTTATAATAGATAACTTTTATATGAATACCTATATTAAAAATTTGATTTTATAATATTTTTTCATATAAATAAATAAAATATTACATGATCACATCTTGCTTATATTATCATCATTTTCCAGAAAATTATAATTTTGATTCTTTTACAATCTATTTTTATTTTATTGAAATAACATCTGGATATATGGATATTTAAACAATTCTATATTTAATTTTTAATGAGATATTCTCATTTGAAATATGAATAATTCAATTTTTTTTCAAATAATTCCTTTTTTATTTATTCAAAAAAGCAATTATTAATTCAATTATTGTTTTATAAATATACAATAATAAAAAATTGTTTTTTATTTAATAACATAATATTTTATGTTTAAAAAATCATACCCATCCCGCGCTTCAATTCGGATTGTTCGTTATTTATTTTTTATTCTTTTGGTTAATGAAAATATATTAACTCATTTATGAACTTTTTCAAAAATAATTGAATTAATAATTTAATACATTCAAATCTATTCAATTTATTATGGTCGATTTCATTTATTTAATGGCTTCAAGAGCAGAGTTATTAAATGAGCTAATTTCTCTTTCTCAAACTAAAAAATACATGCTTTATGATCGTTCACCTGATAAAATTGATTTAATTATGAAATTATTAGATGATTCCCATTACTCATATGGCGATTGCTCTTTTATCTCAAGCACAACTGGGATTCCAACAAGTACAATTAGCGATTGGAGAAAAAGGCAACGAGAAAATCCTAATTATCATCCACTTTTAAAACAAACATCACAATCTAAAAGAATTTTTACTAATGAAGAAGAAAGCTATATAACTGAATACATAGAAGAGAATATAATTAAACAAGGTCTACTTTTTCAAAATCAAGATTTTAAAAATTTAATTATGGATGCATATTTGGAAAAGTATTATTACGAAGATGATTATTCCAAGTTACCAAAGTTCAATGTATCAGATGGATTCGTTACTGATTTTAAAAAGCGCAATGATTTTGTATCTCGTAAATTACATGCTGCAAGAAGACCGTTGACAACACACTATGATGATACATTTTCAGAACAAATGGAGTATTTGTTCAAAAATGTTGAAGAAAGTTACATAATCAACATAGATGAAACGTCTTGGGAGGTTATTCCCAAGATATTAAAGTGCTGGCACAAGAAAGGAGAGGATCATGTTATTAGATACGTCAATGGCGACCCAAAAAATCGTATTACTGTTGTGGCTGGCATAAGAGCTGATGGAGTGAAACTTCCACTCCAATTCATTGCATCCGGAAAAACTGATTATGTTTGTGAGTCACAACTCGGCGATGTAAATTATCACTTTAGATCTTTCAGTGAAAATGGCTGGACTACCATCAACACCTTTAAAGATTATATAGTAGGAATTAGAGATTACTACGGTTATGATGATAATCAAACATTGCATGTAATATGCGACTCTTACAAAGTACACATATCAGAAGAAATCATTCAATTTTCTGAAAAAAACAATATTAAATTGTATTTCATACCTAGTGGCTTTACTGATCAGCTTCAGCCACTAGATGTAGGTATTTTTGGCCCATTAAAAGCAATATCAAGGAGATTGTATATGGACAGATTTCGAGATGATCCATTTTTAAAAAGGACCAAAAAAGATGCCTGCCAAGATTTGATATGGGCGTGGGAACATATTGGCATAGAAAATGTTAGAGAATCATTCAATAATTTAAGAAAGTTATTCTGATTAATAAATAAAAATTTTCTATTTGGATTGAGAGTGTTTATTTATTTCAACATCTTTGTTTTTAATGATATAAAAATTAAATCTATTGTATTTAGATTAGCATAACTACAGCAAAATGACCAAATCAATCTATATAATCTTTTGAAATATTTACAAGATATAATTGAAACTACGTAATCATATTCCGGGGGTCATTTAGAAAAACTGAATAAAAAGTTGAATTGGTTTATGCCAATATCATCAAATAGCATTCGATTAAAATAGAAAAACTTTTAACTGAAATTTGAATAAAAGATACAGCGGCATCACTTTAAACGATTGGCTACATGTTGGTTGTCCAATTTACTGGGTTTCCCCAGTAATAATGAAGTAAAATATGATCTTGCTTTCATTGAAATTTTATGTCTGAATTTTCGAACCATTTTAATTGAAAAAATAAATAAAAGTGGTTGATAATATAAAATAAAAATTTAAATATATCATTATTATCTTATTTTTTATAATATATTCTTTGAAAACATTTATTTATATATAAATGAAATGCTATATAAAAATATATGAATATATATATTTATATGTGTATTAATAAATAAATAACTTTTTTATTTTTCAATGGAACCATTATAATTGAAAAAGTTGATTAGAATTTTATAGACCAAACTTCATTAGGCTATTGACAGTAGCTCCTTCCGAATGCTTTTTTTATAACAAACAGCTGTTAGTATCATTTTCAACGATATCATATTGGCTGATAAATAAAAAGCAATCCATTTTGCAAACTTATTCCTAAATCTTTCAATGATTTCACGAAATTTAACGTTATACCAAGCTAAAACAATATATTTCCGCTTTATTAACTCTAAAATTCAAATTGAAAATGAATTTTACTTGACCATTTAAGCGCATATCTTTATTCTATTTATTCTCAATAATATCGCTATATTTTAATTGTAGTTACAATAAATATCAATGCAGCAAAAACATTATTCGAAAATTACTTGCTATTTGATGCCATGTCCTTTCATTTTTAAAATAATTTCTATAGTTAACGCAATCTCAAATATTTAAAAACAAATTGTTATCCAATTAACAATTTCTCGAATCGACATTTATCCAATACGACAAATATTTTAATTTTAGGCAAAATCTTACTTAAATGATTAATATTCCACAATACCGCGCGCAACAGCATTTAATTAAATAATTAACAAACATTTTACCCGTTTCTTTTTTAAAGATAATTAGGTAGAAGATGGAGTTTTTTTTCTTGCTTAGAATTTTCAGAAGATGGAGATTCTTCTTCTCAATTTCAAAGCATGATGATTTTTTCTTACCAAAAATGCTTTAAAATCACCAACAAATCGTTATAAGTTCTTATTATTATCATTTTCCCTTGATTTTAAATCATTCAATACGATAAAAATTCAATGCAATACGATAAAAATTCAATACGATACGATAAAAATTCAATGCAATTTAATCGTTTTTTTTTTTAGCTAAAACTTGAAATAAAATCAATGAATTATTCTCCTTTCATCTCCTGCAAAGATTAAATATACAATCAGTAATATTGTTTTTAACATAATATAGCCTTTTCATCATACAAACCTCTTTATTCAAAATATTCGTCATTTTATTATACACTCAGATCAAACAAATTAAACGATATCCAATCATTTCTCAGCTTAATAATTTTAGCCAATAGTCTATTTTCTGTCCAACGTTAATCTAATAGCAAATAATTTCATTTCACATTCACCAAAAAGCAAACAAGTTCTAAAACATGAATAAATTAATTTTTACAATACAATTAATAACAAAAGCGTCGAGAACTTTCTCCTATGCCTTTTAGATTTTCCAGAATTTTCTCAATATTATACAATTTTACAACTCTTTGCCCGAGAGTTCATTTTTGAACACAATATTTCTATTTAATATTGAAAAAATCTTTTATATATGAACCAAAATTTCCAAAATACGCTAAAGGTATCGAGATCTGATCATCAATATTTGAATGGTTATAAAATTCAACCTTTATCGAGTATCAATATAAATAATCATTTTATCAATGATGAATAATCCATTGGAAAATTTCCAATATCATTTATTTTTTGACATAATATTAAAGCATTAAAATTTCTACCATCTCCTTTTTTCTTTATATTTTTAATATTTAAATACTTTAAATTATAGCTAATATATATTGTTTTTAATAATGAAAATATTTATTTGTTCCTGAAATATAAACAATTTAATTTTTTTATACGTTTTTTACATTCAATTTTCTCTCAGAAATGCTCTCAATTTTTTACTCGTTAAAAGAACATTCAAAAAAATAACGAACAATCCGAATTGAAGCGCGGGATGGGTAATCATTGACTATATAATATAATATTTATATACTACTTATTTATCCAGATATTAGTGTTCATACTATACCCTTAATAAGAATTTTATGACACTTTCTAGAAATTTAGAATAGCGATAACTTTTTATATAATTTATTCTAATCATTAATTTCTTTTGATATCTTTTTATATGCTTTTAAAACATTAAGTGTTATATAAAAATAGTTATTATTATTAAAAAAACATTAAGGTAGTTAAAAATGCAGAAAAATAAAATTTGTTGAATTATTAAATGATGATTTTAAAAAATTGGACGTTACAGGAGTCCAATGAAGAATATAGTTTTATTTATATGCATTTACTTTCTAATATATTTGAATTTCATTCCAAATAAAATGTCAGTTTTTTCTAAAAATGAGGATTTAGTTGATTGGTTTCATAAATATAAAAAGTCTAATATTTCAGTTAATGAAGGATTTCGTCAAAAAGTAAAATATTATTTGTATAACGCATAGTATACCCATTCAAATGGCATCTATATTTTTTAAATGATACAAATACCCATATCAACCATATCGTGCATTCAATTTTGCGGGGATTTTTTTGACACTTATAAATGGTCGATTAAAATTAAAAATAAATAGAAGATTTGCTATCAAATATGTTTTGTCATCATTGAATTGTTTTTTTCATTGATTATCTTAATTGTTTTAATTTGATTTTTAATTTTTTTGATTTATTTATAATTTAGAAACATATTATAATTTGAAAAAATGTATAATTAAGCACCACTCCATTTCATTGTGTTTTATTTGATTAATTTTCATTTTAACAATAGCCATCACAAAAGTGCCAAAATTCAAAATTTGATCCCTATATCCTCATCTCCATCTCAATATTTTTGTAATTAGCTCAAAGTTCCCAATAACTAGCTTAAGGTTTCCGCAATTAACTCAAGTTTCTTAACAATTCGCTCAAGATTCTTACGAACGATTCAAGATTCCTACAAACAGCTCAAAGATTCCTACAAACAGCTCAAAAATTCCATCAAACAGCTCAAAGATTCCATCAAAAAGCTCAAAGATTCCATCAAACAGCTCAATATTCCTACGACCAGTTCAAAGATTCCTATGAACAGCTCAAAGATTCCTACGAACAGCTCAATATTCCTACGAACAGCTCAATATTCCTACAAACAGCTCAGTATTCTTACGAACGATTCAAGATTCCTACGAACAGCTCAAAGATTCCTACGAACAGCTTAAAGATTCCTACAAACAGCTCAAAGATTCCTACGAACAGCTCAGTATTCCTACGACCAGTTCAAAGGTTCCTACGAACAGCTCAAAGATTCCTACGAACAGCTCAATATTCCTACAAACAGCTCAATATTCCTACGACCAGTTCAAAGGTTCCTACGAACAGCTCAAAGATTCCTACGAACAGCTTAAAGATTCCTACAAACAGCTCAATATTCCTACAAACAGCTCAATGTTCCTACAAACAGCTCAATATTCCTACAAAGTTTGTAGTACAAACAGCTCAATATTCCTACAAACAGCTCAATATTCCTACAAACAGCTCAAGATTCTTACGAACGGCACAAGATTCCCAACAATTCGCTCATGATTCCTACAATTAGCTCAAGATCCCACAAACAGCTTAAGATTCCCACAATTCGCTCAATGTTCTCCTCAGATTATTATTTACTGAATCATCTCAAATTCTTATCATCCATCTCAATATTATCTTTATTCGACTCAATATACTGACAAGAAGCTCAAGATTAAAATTTTCATTTGAAAATTATCATAGCCAACTCAATATCGAGATCGATATTCACAAAACAGCCTCAATTATTTTGAAATTTAAATTATCTCTCAATACATTATGTATGTAAATCAATATCATCATCTATTTTATAATCAATAAACTAAAATTTTTGTTTTTTAAATTAAAATTTTGATTTTTAAATTATAAACGATTAAAAAAGGTCAATTTATATGGTGAATATTTTGGTTTTCACCTTATTATGTTGCATTTAACTTATATGTTTTTCATGAAAATAACTAATTATATACTAATTAATCATGAATTAAAAACTAGTGCATGGAAAATTTATAGCATTAATCATTATTCTTATAAATAATAGAATTGTAATTTGATCAGTTTTTTGACAACCTCATTTCAAATGAAAGAACACTAGCAGTACTATGTAATCAGATAGAAAGATCTTTCAATACTATAATATTGAATGATATAGAAGAAGATTATTATTTGTACGAAAATGACTATGATGAAATTTTGTAACATTTGAAAAGTTCTCTTTCTATAGAGTTGATTTATCCTAATTAATTCAGTCAATCCTTTATATTTTTAGAAAAAAAGTGAAATTTTTAGAAAAAATGTGAAACTTTTTGATAAGACGAAAAAACAGTCTCTTTTTTTTTGTTCGTTTAAGAAGAGCATCAGGTTTACATCATATATTCTTGAAATTGTTGACTTCTGAGAAATTGATGGTAATAATATTTGCAATATATTAAATAATTGATGAATTTGAATTTGCTAAAAATGGGAGAAAATATGTTCAAAGTAATCGTATAAGCTTAAATTTTTATTTGTTATAATATCTTTCGTCAAAAATAATCGCAAATAGAGAAAAAAGCAATTTATTAACAGATAATTGAAAATTTAACGTACATATATTTAATCTCTCACAATTTTAAAATTTTTAATAAATTTTTCTCAATATATTGAGAGAAAAAAAGAATTGTCATTTATTTGAGAGAATTTTTTTTTTCATCTCAGAAAAATGGAGATAAAATTCTGAGAAATTGAGAAAAAAATTTTGACAAAAAAATCCCGCAAAATTGAATGCACGATATCATCGATATGGGTATATAAGAAATCGATATATATTGAATTTTAATTAAAGTCTTTATTTCAACCATTTCATTTTATAATATTAAATATAAAATATATAAATTACATATTATAATTATTAAATAAATTATTTATTAAGATAAATATAAATTTATTTAATTTTATTTTTATTCAATTTAGTTGTGCGACCTTTGCATATATTTAGAGATGGGTTCCGACTTGAAATAACGTTTTTTTCATTTTAAAATAAATCTATCTTATTATATTTTCATTTTTTTAATAAACATATTTAAATAATAAAATAGTTATACATTTCTTTATATTTCTTTATATTTTAATGTAAAAAGAAAGATCTAATGCATTTATCTAATCATTTAAAAATTTATCAATTTCGGACTATATTCATAATATAAAATAATATATAAATTAAACAACTTATATTTTTATTAAATTTTTGAAATATTGTTTATTAACAGAGAGAAATGTATAATATATCAAAAAATGGGAGAAATTTCTTGGATATATTTATATGTTTAAGCATTTTAAAAGTATTTAATTTTTTAATATAATATAATCAATTAATTTATTCTAAATTATAGCGATTTAATATTAAGATATAAACTTAATTTTTTTTTAGAAATAATACTCTCAAAAAGTTAATTTTAAAGTTTATTCTATATACGAAAACCTCCAAAAAAAAGAAAATTTCACTTTAAAAATGCATAATAATAAAATATCAATACCAATTATTTTTAATTTTCATATTTAATGTAGAGAATTTAAGTAAAATGGACTATATATAATAATTCATTTCGATGTTTTGAAAAAAATACTCAATATCCATTTATTTCCAGACAATTAGAGCAACTATAATATTGCTAATTCGTTTTAAATGAGTTTTTAGAAGTTTCAAATAGAATGATAAATACTATATTTCTCTCAAAATTTTGAATGATATTCCTTTCAATTTTATAATTTAAGATTAAAATATGATTATCTTTAAATATAAATAAATATTTAATAATCCTATCGATGTAATTAAAGATAATCTTATATAATTAAACATATCATAATATGATTAAATAAAAAACCTATTAAGTCCCAAAAAGTCCCAGCATATTGAGTCGGGACCGATCTATATTTAGTTAATTTTTTTTTTCAACATTTGGGTAGAGTGGGGTGCATTGAAATTACGGGTTATTTTCTTATAAAAGAGCTTTAATTTATATTTTATGACTTTATTAAGTATATATTTATTAATTATATTTAAATTTATTAGTATAATTCAAAGATAAAAAATAAATAAATAAATATTTTTTTGTATGGTTTATTAGATAAATGATTCAAAATTTCATAGGCAAATTGAAATATATAAATTTTAAAAAATATAAATATCCATAGTATTATTAATATTATTTTATTTTAATTATATTCATATATATGATGATGATTGAAAT
The DNA here is from genome assembly GCA_039105265.1 of Tritrichomonas musculus. Classification (NCBI taxonomy): domain Eukaryota; phylum Parabasalia; order Tritrichomonadida; family Tritrichomonadidae; genus Tritrichomonas; species Tritrichomonas musculus. The sequence goes on from JAPFFF010000004.1 coordinate 982,294, forward strand.
ATGTTTGAATGGATTTAAAAGTATTTTTTATTTAATTTTTGTAAATAATATGAGATAATATTATAAAAGATGAGCAGTTGTTGATTGGAGTGATGATGGAGCAGTTGTTGATAGAGGTGATGTTTTAAAAAAGTTCTTTTTTAAAACAAATATCCAAGAACTCGTTTTTTTAATTTACCGTAAAAATATATACAAAACAGTTTAAATTTAACGCATTTTTTTAAATCTTAATTTTAACGTGATTTATTATTGTTTAATCGAGCCAAACTGTTTCATTATTAGGCCAAAAATTCCTGCTGATTTACTTGATAATGAACAGTGTGAAACAACAACAACAAAAAAAAGAATTGAAATGATTCCTTTCGATAGGCCAAACTTTGAATTTATTTCATTTATTGATTTTTGTATCTTTACTCAGAATGAATATTTTGTTTTCCAGGTTGACGTACAAACTAATATATCTGTTCATGTTGAAATGTTCAAAAGAAAAATTTCCTAATATAGTACATCAAGCAGAAACTTTTACTTTTTTGTTGAAATTAGCTACAAATTCTCGGTATTTAAAGTGTATATGAAGTATCACATAACAGATTTCAAATTTCAAAGGATTGATAATATTCCTTGTTTGAAATTTTTTCAAATCAAGATACAACAGATTTTATGCAGATGTACATAAATCCAAGAGAAGATAAATGCAAAACATAAATGTCATGATTGTATCTTAAGCTATTTTCACAATTTGATGAATACAACTTGTTCATTATCTAATTTTATATCAGGAAAATATACAAAAAATATAATGAAAATATTGAACACAGTACCAGGATACATTAGTATAATATATCAAAATCAAAGTTTGTTGAATCCAAGAGATTCTGAAGAAATACAAACTCATATATCCATGGGCCGTTTCAACTCTCAAATCCATTCACTATTTGGAGATTGACGGATCTTTTGCTGGTATGTCGCCTTATGTTTACTTCTGTGTGCAAGGAATCTTATTTAACGAATTGATTCCAATTGCTATCACTATTGCACCAACTGAGTGCTTAGAACTTTATAAAGATTTTTTTGACACGATTAATCAATTAACAAAAGAAAATCCATTCAATTTGAATGAATTTGTTGTTTGTTCGGACATGCATTCCTCAATTAAATCAATTTGCATGTCTCTAGGTATCATTCAATATTTTTGTCATCGACATTTGCTCCAGCATTTTAGATCTTCATGTTCTTTAGCATTATTTGCAAATGGATTATTGAAATGTTTTAGTTTAGATCAATATATTGTTGTTTCAACTGACATTCTCAAAGAATTAGAAGAATTTGAAAATGAAAGATCAACAATAGCGCCAAATAAACCACGACTTGCAACTCAAGATAGACGAAATACGTATAATGGCGAGCTTTGAAGACTGCGACCATGATTCTGATTATTACTATATCAGATGGGGGCTCTGGATTCGAAGAACTCATCATGTTGGCCGATGTTCTAATCACAATGAATCTCTTCAATGTGTATTCAATAGAACTTTAAATTCTCATAATGGATTACCTAGGAAACTTTTTCTTTTAGTAGATACAACTCTAAAGCATTATATTTACTTAGAAAAAAGGCATGGCGGATAAATCCAAAGAATGATTAATGATTATAAACAATTATTAATCATATTATTTATGAATCCAACTTTTGATATATTCGAATATACTAAAGAAGAATGCTTTTGCCAAGAAGATCTTTATAATAGCTTAGTCTATGGAACCAATATATCATGTCGTCACCAAATATTATTGAAAGCAAAACCTATAATGAAAATGGTAAAAGATATACTTAAATTGGATCCAGATAGCGTATCATTGAATGATCTTGTTAAAGAAATTTTAATGCAAAGAAACTTAATGAAAGTAATTAGATAAGATAGTGTAGAAATATTAAAGAACACTTTGCAATTAGCAGAAATTAATACAAGAAAAAAAATAAACTTAAACAATGACGTTATTCTACAATTATATAATGCAATTCAATCTTGTTTTATGTTTGATCAAAAAGAAAGCGAAATTTATCTTATTTCAAACTATCAAAGAATTAATGTATGTTTATCCTAAAATGAAGGATACATCATTGGCATATTCAATATGTTTTGATCAATATTTGAATTATATATCAATCTTAAATGATGATGAAATTTATTTATATTTGCCCAAATTTAAAATTGAATGTTGGAAAAATGCAGATAAAGCTATGAATGATAAAAGATTTTTTACGTATAGTACTGTTCATATTAGGTAAAATGTTCATTTTAAAGGAAAATCTGACAAAAAGACGTTAAGGAAAAAATCTATTTTATTTGCTTTTTTTCCAGCAACTAATGAATAATTTGATTTTTTAAGTAATAGCAAATTATCAACAAACTAACATGAATTAAAATAACCGATGAAATGAACGTTTATAAATTCATACAAAAAGATATCAGATTGGATGATCAAAAATAAAAGTCAATTAAAACAATTAATTTTATGATTTGCGTGTTTAAAACAGATTAATTTAACAATATTCGGTATTTTTGCCTATCCAAAATCGTCGGAGATGAGATAATTTGAATAAATAGTTTTTTTTTTTTTTTATATAATCATTTTTATTTCGATAATATTTACTTAAATATCAATTATTTTTTTTAGAAAAAGCAATGTAAATATAAGGTTATCATTCATTTTATATATTTCTATTATCAGCATTTCATAGTTCTCAGTATATATGAAAATTGTTTGATTTTTTAAAATATTCATCAAAAATGAATTGTTCAATTTCATAACAGAAAATATAAAAAATGTATAGCAAAAAATATAATATGCATGATTTAGAAATAAGATACTAGCATAATATCACTTTTTTAAATCCTTGTAATAATAAAAATGAAAATTTGTTTTTTTAATTGATTGCTTCTGGGAAGCAAAAATTTCTGGAGTATTGATATTTAAGGTGAAAATTATATTCTCTATAGTATAATATTATTAAATGTAAAATTATATAGATGAAACTTACTTTGTCATGAGAAAAATTCATTTTTTTCTAAAACTCAAAAAATTATATAAATGATGCAAAAGTATAGGTTTTCAATGCGTTTTGGCATTTATTTTCTTTCTCATATTTATTTAAGCGATTATTAATCTATTTTGATACTTATTTTAAAAAATCAATTAATCATTTAATAATTTTTCTTTTAAATCAATTTTTTTTCGAAATTTTCAAGAATTGAGCTGTTAAAATAACCTTTCGGCAGTTTTGTAAACTACGGCGACATCACCTATTTTTAAATAGTTTATGCTGAATTTTGGAATTACGGCGCACTGAGTTGCAATTACGGCATATAAAAAACGACAACTTTTTCAAATAAAAAATGGCTAGGTTAAAACTTTTTGAATAAACTACTTTGAATACTTTATATTATATAAAACTCATTTTATTAAACTAAACCAATTTATTACAGACACTAATCTCACTTTCATATGATTGTCCTTGCAGTTATATACCCGTATTATACACAATCCTAGTGAGTTTGCGATAATTCAATGGTTTACAAAAATATTTGAATTAAATTTATTTTTCTAAAATTTCATTTTTTATTCAAAATCTAAAAAAAAGTTACGTTTATTTTCGTTTATTTTTAAAAAAAGTTATGTGAAAAATTAAATGTTCTATAAAAGATGAACTAAATATAGTTCATGTAATTAAATCCCTCATTTATATTTTGATACATTTACACATTCATTCGGCTTTTTTTCAAAGCAAAACTCGAAATCACAAAATAATTCAAAATTACTATTTTTATCAAATCTCCAAAAAAAATTTATTTTATTGATGTTTTACCAGTGAATATAAATTAATATTTATGCGTATGATTTATAGATGATAGTTTCAACTAAAACAATTCCATCGCATTTTTAGATAATAATAATGCTCTTTATTTTTCTCATACGAAATCAAAAAATTGGTATTTTTCAAATGGAATTTTATCAAATAGAATAGGTTTAATAAATATTATCGATTAAAAATAAGAAAGGAAGTATTTGAAAAAAAAGCTTTTTTATAAGATTTTGCATTATTTTATAAAATCACTTAGAATTTAGAATTTGAACTGGTAAAGCCTCTTAATTAATCAATTTTGTACCAAATGAAATGAATTAAAATGTTTATCTTTGCAATTTTGGCAACATAATCAAATCTTCATGATTTTTGTATATTTGGTTTTTATTTGATTATACGCACATTGGAAATGAGTTAAATTAGTATATTTCATGTTATTTATTTCAATATAAACAAGCTTTTTAGAATATATTATGAATTTAAAAAAATCATAGACATTTTAAAATATCTTTAAAAAAAATCCGTAAAATAAGCATTTTTATTTTTAATAACTTAACTTTTTTTGAAAAAATTCAATGTACATTGATATATTTTAATTATTTATTTCCATTAAAAATTGAATGTTAACGTATATATAATTATTGAAATTAAAAGCTTTCTCTCAAAAATTGAATGTTAACGTATATATAATTATTGATATTTTATATATGAAAGTGTTTTTATTTATTTGAATTTTGGCGCCTTTTTTGCTTTTATTATTTACCTCTTTTGATTATTTTTAATTAATATTTTTTGAAAATATTCGAAAATTTCCAAAACTTCCGAAAATTGTTTTTTAATATGATTATATCACGAAAAATTGAAATGAATTGGACCATAATTTGCATTTGGGTGAATAATTAGCTTTTTTTAAAAAAATCCAATAACTTTTTTAAAATTATTTGCCTTATTTACAAAAAAATCATACTTATCATTTTTTTTTACTCCAATTTATGACAATGCTTAAAATAATTAAATAAAATACTAAAAATAATGATATAATTATGAAATTATATTTAATTAATGAATATAATCTTCATCTTTTGGATCATCACCATCGTGATATAAATACTGCTTGATTGAGATGTTTTCAGACTTTTGATTAAGGCGTTTTCTGACTTTTGATTGAGATGATTTTTAAATTTTTGTCGAAACGCTGTCTGATTTTTGATTGAGATGTTTTTTGACTTTTGATTAAGATGATTTCTGACTTTTGATTGAGATGTTTTTTGACTTTTGATTAAGATGATTTCTGACTTTTGATTGAGATGTTTTTTGACTTTTGATTAAGATGATTTCTGACTTTTGATTGAGATGTTTTTTGACTTTTGATTAAGATGATTTCTGACTTTTGATTGAGATGTTTTTTGACTTTTGATTAAGATGATTTCTGACTTTTGATTGAGGTGTTGTTTGACTTTTTAATGAAATGTTTTTTGACTTTTTATCGAGATTATTTTTTTCTTTTTATTGAGATATTATTTGACTTTTTATCGAGATGTTTTTGAATTTTTATCGAGATTTTGTTTGACCTTTTATCGAGAGTTTTTACTTTTTATCGAGATTTTGCTTGACTTTTTATCGAGATGTTGTTTGACTTTTTATTGAGACGCTGTCTGACTTTTATCTAGTTGCTGTTTGACTTTTTATCAAGATGTTTTTGACTTTTTATCAAGATGTTTTTGACTTTTTATTGAAACACTGTTTGGCTTATTATTGAGACGCTGTTTAACTTTCTCCTTGGACGCATTATTATAAATGTGGGCATTTTCCCGGTTTGTGTTATGAATAAGCTTCAGTGCAAGAATTTATAATAAAAAAAAAATCGATAAATAAACTTCTCAATTTTTGAATTAATTTTTTATGGTGATATGAATTATTGAATTATCGCAAACTCACTAGGATTGTGTACAATACGGGTAAATTGATTTTATTCATCATCAGCATAACATTATTTACTCAAATCATCCTCGCCTGCTCATATCAGCATAACAGCATATAATCAGGGGTGGTCAATGTTGAAAAAATTGATCAACGGCGTCACTTTTTTGGTGGCTCGTTGCCAACGTTAACTTCGTTATTTCAACGTCAACGATCAACGATAAGTGTTTCGTTGAAATTGATCGTCCAAAATTATGGCATTTTTTATTTCTATCGTCGTTGATTTAAAATTAAATTATCATTTCTGTAACATACATATATTTGGTATTTATATAGATATGATAATGATATTTACTAATTTTTTCAAAATAATAATCCTTTATTAAATCATACCAAATATAAATTGAATCGATAAAGTTTTTTTTCAGGAAAAGTTGTCTCTCAAAAAAATTCAATTTTTCAATAAGCATAACGTTAACTTAATTCATTGATTCAACATTATTTCAACGTTAACATGTCGTTATGACCAAATTGAAACGGTTATAATCAATCGCCTTAATGTCGTTAACGTTGACATTCAATTCAACGATGTAACATTTTGTTCAACGATTTTAACGTCAACGTTGGCCAACCCTGACTCAAATCATCCTTGCCTCAATACTTATATTAATAAATAATATTTTTTAAAGCGATATCAAATAACATATATTTATTTTCAAATATGGAATAAAAAATTACTAGTAAGTAATTATATTAATTGAATCCAAAAGAATTTGAAAAAATAATATAATTATATTTCTATTCAAAATCGACCAAATAAAATACGGCGATTGTATAGAGTGGTTTCGGCAAAATTACGGATTTGACAACAGCACTCCCCAACTACGGCCTACGGCAGGAAGGGTTACTGTTAAAACACATCACTTCTTTCATAATCAAAATTTTCTTCATAACACAAAACAATACCTCATATTCATTATAAATCTTAATTTTTTTATCTTGCTATTGATAGCTGGATAGACGAAACATAAGAATTAAAACAATTGTCAAATTTTAGTTTTCTGGAAGTAACCCTTCGGCGGTTTGGTAAACTACGGCGACATCACCTATTTTTAAATAGTTTCTGCCGATTTTTGGAAATACGGCGCTTGGAGTTGAAATTACGGCATATAAAAAACGGTAACTTTTTCAAATAATAAATGGTCATATCAAAACTTTTTGAATAATTGCTTTGAATACTATATATTATATATAAAAAATTCAAAATCTTGAATAATTGCTTTGAATTCTTTATATTAATAAACTAAACCAATTTATTACATAAATTAATCTCACTTGCATATGGTTGTCTTTGCAGTATCATCATTTTTTTTTGACACTCTAAGAATTTAATCTAGTTAATTAGCAAAACAATTGTTTACACATTGTTTAAAAAGTTGGAATGATTTAAAAACGATTTAATTTAATAATCTTTCATGAACAAACAGTAATATTTATTTTTCTTTTTTTTCAATGCGCCATTTAAGACGCTAACTCAACTCTTTAATAAATAATAGTTAAACCTCATAAAATCATATTATACAACTCTAAAGCTTATCAATCAGAGCGATAATAAATTTAGTCAAAATTATTATAAAAAAAAATAAAAACAAAAATTTCTTGTTTTTCCGTATAAAGAACATCAATCATTGAAATGAATGGTTAATGCATTTCATATGAGCATGTATTTATTAAGTATCATAATTAAAACAATTGAAAATAAATAGGTATTTTGAAAAATTAAAAAACAATAAAACATTTATAAAAAACGAACGTTTATTTTTCACACATTTCTGGAAAAACATATATTTTTTGCGCATTTCTGGAAATACGTTACATATAATCGAATTTATATCTTAAAAAATAGTTTATATTTTTTAAATCAAAATAAATAGATGAATAAATTAATATTGAAGATTTTTTTGTTTTGAAAATTGTGTTAGATTGAAAAAATAGAACTTTCTCGGACTTTTTTCTTTCAATTTTTACTCTGAATTTATTGGAACTTTCTCGGACTTTTTATATTGAAAAGTTTACAAAATTTTCTTTTCTTTTTTTTTTAAAGAGCCAAAAGACCAAATCCTCAATAATTTTCAAACTACGTTTATATAATCCAATGTAGGCCAGAAAAGCAAAACAAATATTTTTTAAAAAAGCTTTTTCCTAACGAAATTTTGATTGATTTAAGCAATAATATTATCTTAATATCAATTAAAGTATGCAGCTATTTTTCAATAAATTTTACATGAGTTATCGAATATACAATGGAAGAAAATCATTTTCCTATATCAATCAATTCAGTATGATCCTACTTGAAATTGAAGATTCCAATTTTTATCAAATCATGCCATTTTTCATAAATTCCAAAGAAAAAGTATATAGTTGGTGGAAAAAACTGCGTTTTTAGGACAAAGCTATGTTTTCTCGATGAATATTCAATATTTTTTAATAAAAGTTATATATAATCGCATTTCATATTAATACAAATCTATATACATGTTTTTATCAATTTTATTGAACTTAAGCTTTGATAATATTATAATAAAAATTATTTTATAACATCAACATTTTTTTAATATTTCCTAATTTTTAAATTATCGCTTGGATATACTATAAAATGGATAAAATATTTTTTAACAAATGTTGTTCAGTAAGGGAAAAAAATCGATTTTTTAAAGATTTTTTAGAAGTGTTTCAAAAATGATTGGCCCATAATTTCTTAATATCCTTTTAAATATAGAATGTGTATATACTCATGAATAAAATACTACAAATTAACACTTTTTCGACTGTTTGTTCTTGTGAAAAAAACAATTAAATAATTGACAATTATTACATTTTTTTCGTTAAAATCTCATATATTATTCATTAAAATTTTAACGTTAAAATCAAAAGATGGCAGCAAGGAAAATCGATTTCATATATAGATGATAATAACTTATTGCCACTGCATTGACAGCTCTTCTTTGTTGACTTATACATTGATATTTCAGCTTCCATTTTGTCAGCAATTTTTAAACCATGTGAAATCGTTTTTTTTTTTTTCATGACAATAATTATGTTTGATATGTTCATCAATATTGTTGCATTTCATCATTAAATTACAACTGAGTTTAAAAAAGGCATTCCAAAATTCATTCCTTTCAGGGACATATTGGTATAATTGGCCATGATATGCCTCTAAAGAGTTCGTTGTCGTTGGCATTTGCATTGAAACTCTCTCAAAAAGTGATACTTCTTTCCAACGTTTATCATTTGTAACCAATAACGTCTCACTCTCAAAAGAAAGTCCTATATTTGTTAATAATTTATTTAATAGGTCAATATCTTCTTCATCAGTAACGTCTTGAAAAAATTCTGAATAAAATAAAAATGCTGTTTGTAATTCTTCAGTTGAAGAACATTTTAAAATATTTGATATATCGTAAGAAAACTCATTCAATTTAAAATTTTTAATTAATGTCTTAAGCATAGAACATGATTAACTTTTCTCTCTTCAAAAACAGATATTAAATCAGGGCCTTGGTCGCTCTCAAAAGTAAATTTTTCCAGATTTATATCAAATTGTTTTGAGAAATAGTCGAAATGGCGATTATATAAACTTTTTGTTTCAGAAAGGCCAAATGAAAATGCAAGTGGGATCCCTGTATTTTTTATCGTTGCCATTAAAATTGAGCAAACATAAAAAGGAAGAACCTTCCATGTTGTATCCAGAAGGAGGCCGTTTATTTTTTCTGAAAATTGAGTTAAAATTGATTGAGCATACGGAGTTACATAAATACCACCAGTAATAATAAAATATTCTGCATCTTCATGGATAAATTTAATTAATTTTCTTCTCTTAAAATAAGTTTTTTCTAAATCAATGCTTAAATAGCCACAAATTTTATCCTTTAAAGATTCTAATGAGTTTATTGAATCTTTTTTATGATGTACATAAAAAGATATGTATTCATGTAATATAAAAGTATCAAAAATAAAAGGAAGCCCAACAATTTTCATTTTTTTAGCGAAATATGTAAAAATCAAAGAAAAATCTGATGGAGCACAAAAGGCAATTGAACGATGAAAGTAAAACGCATTTGTAGCAGTATTAATTGATTGAAAAAGTAACTCATGTCTTATATGTTCTTGCCAAACTGGTTGTGTTCTGAATTTAAACCATACTCGCAAATTTGAATATAAAATCTCTCTTTTTTGACGTGTAGGCTTTCTACAAGTTTTTTTATTTTTTTGGTATATTTAAATAAAGCATATATAATTAAATAATAATTGATAGGAAATATTTTTCAAATATAAAAGATAAAGTTTAAAATCGACTTTTTTAATTTGAAAAAAATTGAATGGTATTTTTATTTATTTTTATAATTTCAATAGGAATTGAATGAAAAATCAATGAATTTTCATTCTTTTGATTTAATAATTTTTAATCAATTATCTATGATATATTTATAGTTTAAATATATAATTTTTATTAGCAAATTTTACACTTGACCGTTTATTATTTCATTTGGCGTCATAGGAAATTGAATCATTCCGTTTATTAATTCAACTTTTTCAATATAAATTCTCAACTAAACTTTATCTTTAGAGTTAGAAATAAATAAATGATATCAAATTGTAGCTTGGACGATGGAGAATATAATATCTCAAAAATATATCTCTAGGTCTATTGTAAGTTGTGATATATCAATTTTAAAATTGATATATTTGTTTCATCTTTTTTGGAAGAAATCCTTTTCGGAAGCATATTTTAATTTAAATATTATTATACATATCTATATATCAATCTAAAAATTATTCCAAACCACAATTACATAAACTTGATTTTGTGATATTGGAAATAATGATGTAGAAAAAAAGTTCGTGAATAATAGATATTATGTGTTCTAATTAAGATAAAATAAATATGTATTGTGTATACAATTTCATATTTTAAATTTATTGAATATTTCTAAAAAATAATCGAAGAAAATGCACTTTTTAATTTCAAAAAAATGAGTAGCCTACATATCTTTTTTGAGAAAACATTAATTTTATAAATTTTATTGAATCAACAACTGAAATTATTTGACCTATGTACACTTTAATTAATACTTGCGGATCATTTATATCAACAAAAGTAAATTTTGTATGATATTCTGGTTTTTTGATTTTTGTTTTAAAAGGTTTTATAGGTCTTTTAATGAAATTTGGTAATTGATTCAAAAAACAAGTTAAAAGTGTATAATTCCAGGTTTTGTTATATTGATCACTTGGGTAAATATTAAAATAACTATTTGCATGATCGCTATGAAAAGCATCATCAAAAAAATAATTTGTTACAAACATTAGATCATAATCATCATTATGATCTGAATTTTGCATTTCCATCTTGAAAAATAATGGCCGAAGAAAACCATCAAAATGCATTCAAAAAAATAGAAAGAAAAAAGTTCGAGAAAGTTCCATTTTTCAAATCTATCAAAATTGTTAACGGAATACTGTCTACCCTTCTTTAAATATAAATATTTTATCCTTTCAAATTTGAGAGCTCTAGATTAGAGGTTAACTTAATTTGTGGCCAAAGTATTGAGTTCGAAACTAAACCCCTTGACTTTTTTTTATTTTTATATAAATTAAGTAATTACGTTTCATTTACGCATTTTTTACATTTTAATACGTCTTTTCATTGAATTTTATAAAATTACAATTACGTCCGAAGGGTAATTATTAAGATAAAATTATTTTATTTTATTTTTTTATTTGAAAAAGTGGGGTGGAAAAATACGATAACCCAAAATAAATTATATTTTATCAATGAGGCTCATTGAATGAGCACAAACTATTATTCCCTTATTCTGGATGAATTTTATAACCACAATTATAAAAAATGTGGTTTTCCACATAATAATTTGATCAAATATATATGCAATATTTATTTTACATTTATTTCAATGAAATCAAACTGTTGTAACTTTTTGTATCTTTATTTTGCTGATTGATAATAATTCATTCAATTTTTATGAACACAATAATATAGAGATAAGATTCAATATCTCAATATTAAATGGATCATTTTGGTTTAAATATGAAAATAAAAGTGGTAATAGTAATTTAAAGTCAATAACATCCTTTAGAAGAGAATTTTGAAAGATTTCATTGAAATAATATTGATTTTTCAAAGATAATACCTACTTTAAAAGAGAAAAACCCTCTACTTATTTATTTAATACACATATTATTGATATCATCAATATTTTATTTGGTCATTACTATAAATTATACCAAATTAACCTTTGAATTAACCGTTAACGTACACTTTGCATAATTGTGAAAATTTTTCAATTTTTTTTTTTTGTTATTGGTGAATTTTTGAAGTTAAATCAAAACCAACACAACAAAATTCAATTTTATTCAATGCATTCAATTATAAAAATATTCCATCGGCAAAAAAAAAATAAAATATTTAAAAATGATAGGATTTTCTGAGAATTAGTAATTTACACTTCATTGATATTAAATTCAAAAATTTCAATGTCTCGTACTAGTCTCGACGCAATTGATGAAGAAAGCCTAAAGAGGAAAGTCTACATCATGGATATGCCAGAAACACATCCAAATCCCGTACCTTTTGGATTTATTGGTTACGGTTTAAATGCAATCATTGTTGGTTTTGCGAATTTGACTGTATACAACAATGATATAATTGTTTGGATGATGGCTGCTTTTTCAGGGGGCTTGATTCAGTTAATTACAGGTATATTTGAATTCAAACGAAATCAAATGTTTACAGCAACTGCTTATGCAGCTTATTCATGCTATTGGTTTGCTCAAGTCGCGATTTGGCTTGAAAATAGTATTCATGCTCCAATTGATAAATACGGATATGGTACATTTCAACTGTTTTGGGGAATATTTACTTTAGCTATGTTTTTCGGAACATTAAAATCACCGATCACCGTCAAACTCGTATACATAACTCTCTTTCTTGTATACCTATTTCTCGCTATTTCCATATATATTGATAATAAGAAAGTTCAACAGGTTGCCGGAGCTTGTGGAGTTGCAAGTGGATTGATTGCCTTTTATAATGCAATGACCACGATTATTTGCCATGAAAATGGAATTGCAAATCCACCAATCTAATTCAGATAATTAAAATTTTATGTTAATTAAAACATTAATAATAATGTTTAAGTTTACTATTAAATTTAATGATAATTTCCAAATCATACTTGCAAATATTTTTTTTCTCCTACCAAATATAAATTCTATTTTATTTAGGTTAGATTATTTTAAGGGTGCCCGTTTATTATTTGTGAGAAGTTCCTTCCCAGAAAAAATCGATGAATTCCACTTTTTCACTAGTATATAAAAGATTTGGAATAGAAAATGACTTATTATTCCGAAATATCAAAATATTATTTACTGAGATATATAAAATGAAATATGTTTTACTCTAATAATAGTTATATTTAACTTATGAATTAGAAAATTAAACTGATTTACTTTTTAAAGATCGATACAGCATCATAACTAGGCTTGTTAAGTCTCGATATTCGATATCAATTATTAGCCTCTTTTATCGATATCGATAAAAACGTTTAAAATTAAAAGTTGTAATCAATATCAATTTACCAGAAAAATTTTTGATATCAAATACTTCATATCTCCAAAAATCAATATAAATAATTAATTTAAATTAAATAAACTATCTTTGTTAAAAGTATAAATTGAAAGGCATGGAAACTCTTTTTTGTGATTTTTTTTTGAGAGAAAAAAAGTTATGCTTTTTATTTTAAAAAAGAAAAATTATTATATATTAATACACATTAGAATTTATGATGAATTTATGAGTTTCAGATCAATCTAATCAAGTTGAAAATAATATGTATTTTTGAAATTTCAAAGATTATTATCACTTTATTAAGATACTTATTTATAATTATTTATATTAAAGTATTGGTTCATCATTATATGATAAATGTTTTAAAAAATGATCTTTGAATATCAAGATAAATCTTACTTTTAAAAATAATGATATTTATTTTACAATTATCTTTAAAATCTTCTTACAAATTGTTTTGGAAATTATAAATATAACTTAAAATAGTATATATTTTAAAATAAAATTATTTAAAGTATCAACTTTCTGGCTAAATAATGAGATATCAAAAAAAGCATTCAAAAAGTTTTAAAAATGAAATAACGTATAAATTTCAACAAATTCAAAAAAATTCAATATCATTATATAAAAAATTAAAAAACGATCGATTATTTGTGAGTATTTTAAAAATAAACATCTCAAATTAAAAATTGTTTATATCTTAATTTAGTTCCAATAATAATTATGTTATTAATATATATTTACATTATATACTAAATAATAAATATAAGAAATCAATATTATTGAAGTCTATAAGACAAATGGGAGTTTCCATGCCTTTTTTTTATTCAACAATAATTTGAGTAGAGGTTGAAATATTATTGGAATTTTCATTGAAAAAAAAGCGCCAAAAAATTAGTATTTCAATAGAAAACTTTTTTTCAATAGATACGTTCAAATTTTTTTATCAAATTTTTATATCAATATACCGAAATGAAAAAAGCGAAAACAATAAATAATAATAAAATTTTAGCCACTAAAACGAATCTCAAACCTACTTCCAAAGATACTGGTAATAATAAAAAAAACCAATTAAAATCAGCAAATACAATTACTTCAAGCAGAAAAATAATTAAACATTCGAAAATGCTTCTTCATTCTTCTTCATCAATTTCATCTCCGAATAAAGATATCAAAAGCAATTTAACTTCAACATCCACTTCTCAAAATATTGTTAAAAAGCAGGTTTCCAGTACCAGTTTGAGTAAGAAAAGTAGTAATATTCCCGAAAAGCCAAAAACTAATACATCTCAAAATCCAATTAATTCTAATACCAAAAATCAGATTACAAAAAAGCAAAGCTCAAATGTCAATAAAAGTAATACTAATAATTTGAGTCCTAAGACTTCTGCCAAATATACTAAGCATCTTTCTGCTATTGAATTAAATAATCAGGGCGATAAATATTATACCGGAAAAGGAGTTCAAAAAGATCTTGCTAAAGCCATTAAGTATTATCAACAATCAGCGTCAAAAGGAAACTCAAATGCCTTAAGTCGTCTTGGAGATTTTTATCGAAAAGGTGAAGGATTAGAAAAAAATATACAAAAAGCAATTGAACATTACCAACAAGCGTCGCAAAAAGGTAATGCACAAGCTCAATATCACCTAGGAAGCTTTTATTATGATGGCCAAGGTGTTGAAAAAAACTTACCCAAAGCCGTTTATTATTTTTCAAAATCAGCAGAAAAAGGCAATTCGAATGCGTTAAATAGTTTAGCTGTATGTTATAGAAACGGTGAAGGTGTTAGAAGAGATCTTCACAGATCATTTAACTTATTCAACGAATCCGCGAAAAAAGGAAATTCGACTGCATTAAATAATTTAGGCAATCTTTATTTCAACGGCGAAGGAGTTGAAATTGATTACGATAAAGCATTTGATTGCTATTTAAAGTCAGCTCGTCAAGGTAATACAAATGCGATGAATAATCTCGGTTTTTGCTACAAAAACGGAAAAGGAGTAAAACAAGACACTTCCAAAGCCTTTAAATACTTCCAGTTATCTGCCCAGCGAGAGAATCCAAACGCTTTAAACAATCTCGGCTTTTGTTACAAAATGGGAAAAGGTTGTGAACAAGATTACCAAAAAGCGATTGAATTTTACCAAAAATCGTCCAATCAAGGCAATCCTAATGCTATGTACAATCTTGGTGTTTGTTACTACAAAGGAGAAGGTGTTGAAAAAGATTTGGCAAAAGCTGTAGATTGCTATAAAAAAGCTTCAGAAAAAGGAAATTCTTATGCAATGAATGATCTCGGTTTCTGTTACCATTTTGGCAAAGGTGTTGAACAAGATTACAATTTAGCTGCCGAATTTTATCAAAAATCATCTGAATTGAATAATTCTAACGGATTGAACAACCTCGGTTATTGTTACAAGAAAGGAATCGGTGTTGAAAAGAACAATTTGAAAGCTTTTCAATACTATTCAAAATCTGCCAAACAAGGAAACATCAGTGCTTACAATAACATGGGAATTTGCTACTTAAAAGGTGAAGGTGTTGAAAAAGATGCTACCAAAGCAGTTGAATATTTCGATATAGCTGCTCAAAAGGGAAATTCATACTCGTTATGCATCCTTGGAGATTGTTACAATAGCGGAAAAGGTGTTGAAAGGGATGTAAACAAAGCTGTTCAATATTATCAAAAATCTGCTGATCAAGGAAACTCTGAAGCGCTAACTAAACTTGGTGATTGTTATTCTAAAGGTGAAGGTGTCGTTAAAGACTTGGCAAAGTCTTTGGAACTTTATGAAAAATCGGCCAAAAAAGGAAACAAAAAAGCTTTGTTGATCCTACAAAAAAATCAAGAACAAAATTCATTAGAATTAAAGCAAGATCAAGTAATTGACTTCCCTAATGAACAGGATGATTTATTAACTGACTCAGATGGCTGCTTTTTGAAAGAAGAAATTGACATCAACCATTCACCAATACGTGCAAATGATAACCAAGGCGAAATTTTGGCTGCAAATGCAAACAAAATTGATTCAAATGAAGATGATTTAAATAAACAAATCGATCTGGATGACTTTGATGACTTAGATGAACTAGTTTTGAAGGAGAAACAAGATAATAATAATGAAAAAGAAGAGACTGTTGAAGCTGCTCATTCAAAGCCAATTGCAAAATCACAAGACATATTCGAACAAAGCAATTCGGATCAGTATGACTATAAAGAAGATGAAGAATTAAATGAACTTCTAAAATCAGACGATATAACACAAAACAAAAACATTGATGAAAAAGAGAATGAGAAAAATCAATCACAGACAGTCAATGATGATCAAGATCAATTAATTAATGATGATCAAGATCAAATAATCAATGATGATCAAGATCAAATAATCAATGATGATCAAGATCAAATAATCAATGATGATCAAAATCAAGCAGTTAATGATGATCAAGATCAAATAGTTAATGATGATCAAGATCAAATAGTTAATGATGATCAAGATCAAATAATCAATGATGATCAAGATCAAATAATCAATGATGATCAAGATCAAATAATCAATGATGATCAAAATCAAATAATCAATGATGATCAAGATCAAATAATCAATGATGATCAAGATCAAATAATCAATGATGATCAAGATCAAATAATCAATGATGATCAAAATCAAATAATCAATGATGATCAAGATCAAATAATCAATGATGATCAAAATCAAATAGTTAATGATGATCAAAATCAAATAGTTAATGATGATCAAGATCAAATAATCAATGATGATCAAGATCAAATAGTTAATGATGATCAAGATCAAATAATCAATGATGATCAAGATCAAATAATCAATGATGATCAAGATCAAATAGTTAATGATGATCAAAATCAAATAGTTAATGATGATCAAGATAAAATAATCAATGATGATCAAAATCAAGCAGTTAATGATGATCAAATTGTAGCAGTTGATGATGATCATGTTGAAGTTGCAAATGATGACAATTCAAATGTTAACATTAGTGATTCTTATGTGAAAGGCCAAAATAATGATGATAAAGAAGGCGTAGAAAATGCTCTTTCTAATTCATTCATTAATATGGATGATTCATTTTTAACTGAGGATAAAAATGATGAAGTTGTTGTTAAAGTTGTCAGTGACGATCAAAGCATTTCAGAGCAAGAGAACTCAACTTCAATTATGAATCTAGATGATTCATATATAAATGAAGAGGATGAAGCTCCGGTTGCAAACAACAAAGATGAAAGTAAAGATAAAGAAGACAACACAAATGCAATTAATAAAGAAGAAGACAATTCAAACGCTAATGCAAACAATAATGAATCAGCTAATAAGGAAGAAGAAAATTCAAATGTTAAAAACATTGATGAATCAGCTAATAAAGAAGAAGATAATCCAAATGTTAATGCAAACATTGATGAATCAGTTAATAAAGAAGAAGGCAATTCAATTGTTAATGCAAACATTGATGAATCAGCTAATAAAGAAGAAGATAATCCAAATGTTAATGCAAACATTGATGAATCAATAAATAAAGAAGAAGATAATCCAAATGCAAACATTGATGAATCAATTAATAAAGAAGAAGTTAACGATATGAATTCGAATTTGGTTACAAACATGAACGATTCAATTGTTAAAGAAGAAGACAATTCGAATTCATTTGTTAACATGGATGACTCGATTGTTGAAGATGAGACCAAAGAAAGAGCCATCAGTAAGACTGTTGGCTTTAATCTAAATCAATCTGTACAAAGCAATTCAAACTCATTAATTAGTTTGGATGACTCATATTTAAAGGAAGAAAGCAATTCTAATTCAATGTTAAGTAGTAATCAAAATGTCTCTGAGCAAAGCAATTCCAATTCATTCATGAACATGGATGATTCTTTCATGAAAGAAGCAGAAATCAAAAAAGTTCTTCCCGAAGTTGTTAACCATAATGATAGCACCAACGATAAAGGAAATTCAGACTCATTCACTAGTCAAGGCGACAGTTTTGTAAATGACTCAGACACAGAAAGAGATCTAGAACAAGAATTCGAACATTATCGAAAATTAGCAGAAGATGATAATGCAGATGCAATGAGTAAACTTGGCGACATTTACATCCGAGGAAGAGGAGTAACAAAGAGCATCAGCAAAGCCATTTTCTACTATCAAAAAGCATCTGATCTTGGCAATTCAAATGCTTCATACAACCTTGGAAATTGTTATTATCATGGACGTGGTGTTCCCAAAGATCAAGTCAAAGCAGTTGAATTTTATCAGAAATCATCATCACAAGGAAATCCACGAGCATTGTGGAATCTTGGCTATTGTTATTCATATGGCAAAGGAGTTGAAAAGGACAACTTCAAAGCCTTTGAATGCTATCAAAAATCAGCAAAGCAAGATAATTCAAAAGCATTGTGTAGTTTAGGTGATTGTTACTATAACGGTCTTGGTATTGAAAAGAATTATTCAAAAGCAATTGAATATTATCAAAAATCAGCCCAAAAAGGTAATTCTTATGCACTTTGTAATTTAGGTGATTGTTATTACAATGGTGATGGTGTTGAAAAGAGTTACACCAAAGCTTTTGAATATTATCAACAATCAGCCAAACTTAAAAATTCAAATGCATTGAATTCTGTTGGTGATTGCTTTTATCATGGTGTTGGTGTTGAAATAAATTATGGTTTTGCAATTGAATTTTATGAAAAAGCAGCAAAACAAGGGAATTCAATAGCAATGTGGAATCTTGGATTTTGTTATAAATATGGAAAAGGAGTTAAAAGAGACTTAGATCGATCATTTTATTATTATGATCAATCCGCAATTAAAGGCAATTCGAATGCATTGAATAACCTTGGTAATTGTTATTATAAAGGAGAAGGAGTTGAACGAGACTTTTCAAAAGCAGTTGAATATTATAAGAAATCTTCAGAACAAGGAAATTCGAATGCTTTGAATAATCTTGGCAATTGTTATAAGAAAGGAAAAGGTGTTACTAAGAATATTTCAAAAGCTATTCAATATTATCAACAATCTTCAGAACAAGGAAATTCAAATGCATTAAATAATCTTGGCGATTGTTATTATAATGGCGAAGGTTTTGAAAAAGATTATTTAAAGGCAATTGATTATTATCAAAAGTCAGCAACACAAGGAAATCCTGATGCTTTGAATAATATCGGTTATTGTTATTATCATGGAAAAGGTGTTGCTGTTGATTACAAGAAGGCTGTCTTTTATTATAAACAAGCTGCTGAGCTTGGAAATCATAAAGCAATGTGCAGTCTAGGAAACTGTTATAGAAGTGGAAAAGGCGTTGATGTTGATAATAACAAAGCTGTTGAATTCTTCTTGAAATCTTCTGAATGCGGAAATTCAGCTGCAATGAATAATCTTGCTAATTGCTTCAAAAACGGCGACGGTGTTAAAAGAGATTACGAAACTGCAGTTGAATTTTATCAGAAATCAGCAAAGAAAGGTAACGCAGCTGCTATGTGGAATTTGGGCCATTGTTACCATAAAGGTAAAGGCGTTGAAATGGACATTCCTAAGGCAATCGATTATTACTTGAAATCGGCAAAACATGGAAATTCAATGGCATACATAACAATCGGTGATTGCTACAGAAATGGCGAAGGCGTGCCAAAGGACTTGAATACAGCAATCGACTTTTATAGAAGAGCTTCTGATGCAGGAAATTCTGACGCATCGTTCATTCTTGGTAATTGTTATGTCGGCGGTTATGGTGTTAATAAGGATATGAATAAAGCTATCGAGCTTTACCAAAGATCTTATGATCAAGGAAACTTGGACGTCATAAATACAATTAATGAAATTAAAAAGCAAAAGAAATAAAATCAAGAAGAAGAAAAAAATGTTCTCATTAACATTACTTGTTATTAACTTTACTCTTATTGTAATTAATGCGTTTTTTATTAATTTTACTTTTGATTATTTTTATTGTCATTATTCTTGTTAGAATAATTTACTTTATTTTTACTCTTAAGTGATTATTTTAAATAAACAACTTTTTATCGTTTTAACTTTTACTTTAATCTATTTCTTTTTACTTATTACTACAAAGAAAGTAAAATTCATCAATAGTATTGGCGCAGTGATTGGATGTTTGTCAGCAGACGTCCCTCCAAATACTATTGATGAAATTTGATATTATTCATACATCCATATTCTATAAAAATATTTTTCTTTCATTCAAACTTGAGGAGCAAGCTTTTTTGTTTTGTTTTGTTTTGTTTTGTTTTAGTTGATATATGTAAAAAGTATTTGATGTTTTCAATGAGTATATTTCTTTACATAATAATTATTATTATTTATAATTATATAAAACAAAAATATTATTTTTTTCTCTATGATCCAATTAGGTTCATTACATCACGGAGCGATTTCTGGTCGTCCCAGAAAGACAAGCTTTCAGGGTTAATTGATGACTTTGTTCTATTTTTGAGTGCATTATTTATTATGCTCCTCAACTTCTGCCTGTCGGGGTTGACCATCTGTGTGATGAACAGCTCGTCAACCTGGTCAATCTTCTCAATCTCTTCATTTGAGCAAGCGAGCACGTAAGCGTGAAGCACGATGTGGCCAACTTCTGGGCTGTAAAACGAGAAAGGATGGAGCATCCAAAGCATCAAGAGCATCATTGTCAACTGTCCTTGATTTCTGTACTGAACCTCTGAATCGGGACTTTCAACAAAACTATTGTCGCCACTTGTGTTGTTGCTGTTGCTGTTGCTGCTGGCCTGGTTCTGCTTGGTCTGGCTCAGGTGGATTTGGAGGGACCCGCCCTTAATCAGCTCCGTCCAGCAGTCCTCGATGACCATGTAGTAGCGCATTCTGTACTTTGGAAGAAGAGGGGGCGCTACGTAGACTTCGTAGCCAAGGGCTCCGAGGTACTTGAGCGACAACGTCGGTGCAAGAAGAAGAGTCTTGCCTGTGTCGTACTTCCACTTGAGCGTGATGTCCTTCTGGACGGCCTGGTACAGATATTTGGCACTTTTTGAGATGCCTTCAAATTCAATGCTCTTCCGGTGCTGATCTGAAACCATCAATTTCGCCGTGTAGGCGAGCTTCTCAAAAACTGATTTGGAGATGTGCTGGAAGCGGGGAGGACGACGGACTCCGTTTTGTATGAAGTAGCAGGGCGCAACTTGTGTATCGACAAATTGATCTTCAAAAGGACTGCCTGTGTATGGACGAAGTTGGCGTTTGAAGGGAGCTGGGGCTGCAATAACTTTCTTTTTGATCTTCTTTCTCTTCTTTTCTTTCTTTGCTTCAGGATTGCCATTATTATTATTATTATTGTTATCTGTATCGGTTTGTTCTGGGGTTGAATTAGATTCAGGGATCTGGGTGGAGTTTAATGAGTTCGTGCTGGGTTCTGAATTATTATCTCCGCTTTGTTGATTTGTATTTGATTTTTCATCAGTGGAGCCTTGTTGAGATTCTTCGCTGGGTTTGCTTCCTATGTTACGGCTTACAAAGCCAAAGCACTCATTTGGAGGTGGCGAAGATACAACTGATGCAGGATGTTGCATTGCAGATGCAAGACATGAAATCCACTTCACATCAATTTGAAAATCTGCAATCTGCAAGATTGCACGAATATCATCAAATGGTTTCGTCCAATGAGAAATCACGAAATTAGGTGTTTGATTCTTTTCATCATCAGAATTAACTTTTAGACTTTGATTCTCAATTTCAATCATTTTGTTCATCTCACTCCTCATAAAGTGTGCAAGATAGAGAACTGCAAGTCCAAGTGCACGAATTACTCTGATATTTTGGGTGACTTCGTAAGTAATTGGAATACACTTCATCCCAAGTTTTTCAGCATCATTAACAATAGAAGCTTCAATATTTACATTTTCTTTATCTTTATCGTTACCTTTTTTAGCTTTTTTAGAATCTTCAGAATTTGAATTCAAATTGATCGTCGTACTTGAATTAGAATTTGAGCTTGGAATAACAATTTTATTTCTGTTAAATGGCATTCGACCTTTTCCGCAATCTACTATCTTGTCTCTGACAGCCAATTCAAACGGCATGTCAATAATGTTCATCAAATGTAAAATGAATCGGTAATCTGTCGTATCAGATTTCAATAAAGGAGCAAAAGGATTCATTCTAGACTCTATTCGGCTCAATCTGGTCACTTCAACTTTCCCAAAGTCATAAATCCATTGGTCAAGATAATTAATATTCATATTGTTGGCCCAGCCACCATTAACACTATTCAAGTTTGAAGTCGGACTTGGGCATAAATTATTTGAAAAATTCGAATCACCGCCAGAAGCTATTTTCCCGATATTTTTGAGGATTTTTGCGCCTTCCATTTCATTTCCATTGTGAATAAGTGAAAAAGCTAAGCTTCGAAGCACTGAAGGTGAATTTCTACGAACTTCTAATGCCATCTGGTAAAAAGAAGATGCTTCAAGAAAGCAGGCGTTGGAATAAAAATAATCTGCTGCTATTTTTATTAGGGTAAATGTTGGATTTAAGCAAATTGCTTTTTTAATACAATTCATGGCTTCCTTGTAATCGCAATGATCTCGGGCAACAATGTAATGGCAAAGATATAGACTTGAATCTTCATAAATTGGTGAAACACAACGAAGTGTATCGAGAGTTTTTTGCAATTTTCCCATCCATGCATAACATTCGGCCATTAATACAAACACTTTATCTGTTCGGGTGCTATCTGGAAGACTAAGAAGATCATGAAGAGCTCTTTTATATTGTCCACGTTCAATTTGAATTTCTGCTCGAAGAAGAATTGAATCGTAATCAATTGGATTGGATTG
Organism: Tritrichomonas musculus; assembly: GCA_039105265.1. Classification (NCBI taxonomy): domain Eukaryota; phylum Parabasalia; order Tritrichomonadida; family Tritrichomonadidae; genus Tritrichomonas; species Tritrichomonas musculus. The sequence continues at coordinate 1,005,563 of JAPFFF010000004.1, forward strand.
AATAGAATTGGAAAGATTAATAACAGCATTAGTATCATAATGAAGTGCTGCAAATTCAAGACCAAAGAATTTGGAATATTCTGGATTTATTTGCTTTATTGATTGTATCTCAGATAAGCATTTGGTTGCTGATATATAATCACCATTTCCATATAACGTAATTGAACGGCCAATAATAGATTCTTCATCTTGAGGTTTAACTTGAAGAACATTGTTAAATTGATTTAAAGATTCAGTAAATTTCTTTTCGTCTAGTTTTTTGAATCCTATTTGAACATCATCTGATGTAAAGATTTTGGATGTATAATATTTTTCGTTAAAATAAACTAATTCTCTGTTGTTGCCTTTAAGAGAATATAAAGTGTGTCGCATATTATGATCTTGAATTAAATGTTTCATAATTAATGAAAAATGATCATAATAGTCGAGTTGCAATGAAGTACGCCAAACATTAATTGCATTCAACTCTTTTTTCTCAAAAAGAAGAATTATTCCTTTTATATAATAAGCAAATGTATTGTATTTGTCTATTGATATAGCAGTAACACAGTCATTAACAGCTAATCTATATAAACCAAGCGAGAGAAAACCAAAAGATCGGTTTGATAAATATTTTGATAAGAATTTATACCGCTTTTCTTTGTTGATTAAATCCGTTAATTGGGAAATAAAGCGTTTATCGCCTTTTAATATAGCTTTAAAAGCGTATTTGGGAGATGACATAAAAAGTGAAGCCAAATAATCTGGAGGAAGAGATTTATAATAAGATTGAAATAATCCTGTTGGAAGTGGAGCCATATTTAATGTTGGATTTTTTTTACGTGCTTTACTTTGAGGCTTCTCTGGCGTTTGATTTATTTGTTTGGCTTGAACTATTGCTGATAACTCATTTTGTATTTCAAAAGAATTCAAAATAGCTTGATCAAATCGATGGGATTGTTTATTTAAGCCAAGATCTTGAATATCCTCTTTCATATAGAGTGGATCTGGAAAATAAATTTCTTTTTTAGCATTCAAAATTGGATTATCTTTCGAAATTGGTCCAGAACCACTAGTTAAAATATGAAGTTCACTTTTTGCTTTTAATTTTTCTTTTCGATAATAATGGTCTATTGGAGATTCTCGGTTTACTTCATAAAATGAAGCATCATCTGTTGTATCTCGTAAAGAAGCTGGCTGATTGGAAAAAATGTACATTGGATCTGTTGGTTCTCGTACATTTTTTTCATAACTCATTTTTAAAATTTAATATGATCGGTAAGGTGAAAATTTTATATCGCCAAAAAAGAGAAACTTTAGATCTAGATCTTAAAACAGAACCAAGATATATGAAATATAACGATATTATTGTATTATAATGGTGAATTAATGCCGATCATAAAACAAATAATTTATAAAAGAACTATATACAAATTTATAATATTTAATATAACATAAGGATAAGTATAATTAGATGCATTTGGCACAATATATATAAACATATCAAGCTAGCGTTTGATAAGTGAAAATTCTTCTGTTTGAAAAATAATATGTATCGAAAAAAAGTGCATATTAATCTGATGCAAATTTCTTTTGAAGATCAAGTTGAATTTTATACCATGTCTGGTTAAATGTGCTTAGTTCAATATCAACTCTTTGATTCAAAAGAGTTTGATAGCAATCTTGGCTTTCACAGTAAGAAGGAGCACTAAAACAATTGTTAAAATTCTTTCCAACTAAATTGTCTTCAAATTCAATTGTTATCTGTTTTGTATTCATAACACTGTAATAATGAGATCCACTGATATTTGCTGCTATTTCATATTTATCATCACACCAAAACCCAAATGGCCGTAGTTCAATAACATGTGAATTATTTTTGAGCCAGACTGCGTGTTCTAATCCAATTCCACTTCTTGCAATTAAAACTGATGAAGCTGAAGCAATTTCTAAAAGAGATGAAATGTTTGGTGTATCAACATCTGCTATTTTTACATCACAAAATGGACAACTGCGTAAAATAAATCGTTTCAATGGTTCAATATTAATTATCTTTAAATCAATTTTTTGTTTTGAGGTATCAAAGAATGTAACCAAAGCTTTCTTTTTATTATTGTTTGGTTTTTTATCATTTGATTCTTCATTTTCTTCATCTTCATTGAAATCAAAATTAAGTTCATCATCCTCATCATTTTTATCGTATTCATCAAACAAATCATCATTTTCGTCATTTTTCTCGATATTTTTTTTATCTTCTTCTTCTTTGCTTGGCTTTTCATCATTTTGATTATCATTTGTATCTGAATATTTTATACCAAAGTGGTCCAATACAGTTTCTCGAAACCCTTTTGTATTTTCTTGGTTATATTTATATATGTGACCATATCTAGCAAAAATAGATCGTGTTCCATCGCAATCTTCGTCTGCTTTTTCAATACCTAAAATTACTCTGTCAAAAATTAAAAGTTGATCAAAATTGGGTAGTGAACTTGGTATCTCCTTGGTTATTGATTTAATTAACTCAATATTTCTTTGATCTCCTGAATCGCGAAAGAAAAAACGAACTTTTCTCCCTTCTTTGCTATTTTGTAAAATGACACTTTTTTGTAAAGTTTGATGTGCTGGAATCAAAAAATCGAAAATGACATCAAAAATTTTTGCTCTATTGCAGCATGGTGAAGCAAGAACTGCGATTTCATCGTTAGTAACGTGGCCAATGGAAATTTCTGCAATGTTTCTCTTAGTAAGCAATGGTTCATATCGAATTTTTTGGCTTAAATTATCAAATGGAGGAGACCTTCCACATAAAGAAAGAAATGAAGAAGGAAATTCAAAATGAGCTTTTGTTTGCATTACAAGTTTACCATGCGCCATTCCAATATCAAGAGCTTCACACCAACGGTCCTCAGATGAACTCCCATGACATAATATTTGAGTATCATCAAAATCATTCCGAAAATTGGGAACTGAAATGTTGAGATCTTTTTCATAAAGAATACCTGTCTTATTAAAAATGGGAAGTTGAAATGGAGGAATTTCGTAAGTATTAGTGTCTGCACAAAAAAAAATTCCACTGAAATCTGATATAAAAGGAATAGAAAAAGAAATTGATAAAGTGCTGTTTGTAATGATAGCTTTATATGCACTTCCTGGTGGCATTAATAGTGGCTGATTAAAAATTGATGTAAAATACCCAAAAAATGATGATAACTTAATTGGGTTATAATTCTGTATATTTTCATTGAATTGGATGTTAACTGTCTCATTTTCCTGTGTAATGCTGTCAATAAACATGCAGGGATGATTGGTTTGAATAGTTCGTTTTTTAAATTTAAATCCACTAAAATAAATTAATAGGTAAGCCATGAAACAAATATAGAATATAAAAAGAAATTTAACTATTGTTGATAATTTGTTCATTGAGATTCCAGGTAAGCATTTATTCAACATTTTCACATTAGAATGTGAATTTGAAAATTGAATTGTTCGACTAAATATCTATAGAATTAAAAATTTAATCTTTTTATTTGAATCTAAGAACAGTTTCTGCCCCTGATTTACCGCTTTTCTGCGTACAAATATCTAGCTTACACCAAGGTGAAGACAATTCGAAAATACCAAATATTGCTTTAATTAATTATAAATCACAACTTTATACTTTCTTTTGTGTATATTCAAAAGAAATTGACGATAAAATCATTTATGTAAATCCTGATATTATATTGCCAGAAAATCAAGTAAGTTTAGAATTAATTTTTATCAATCCTTCTCAGAAAGTGGAGAAAATTAACTTTAATCCTAAATTCCGTTTTGCTTTAATTGGTCTTCCAATTGTACCTAATTCCATTACTTATTTTTCATTTCATGGAAGAAATAATTTTTATAAAAATTCAACTGAGAAAATAGGATTTATCTCAGATAAAACAGAATTTGTCATTGATCAAAAGAAAGAATTGAATGAAATCACAGAATTATGTATTGAAAAGCCGATTTCAGACCGAATTGTTAAAATGATTTACCATCGGCATTCAATAGTTACAAAATCACTATTAATAGTTGGTAACAGTGGATCAGGAAAATCATATTTTATCAAAAAAATGGTTAAAAATACTAATGGATGTGTTAAGCTTGATCTTCTCAGATTTATCTCAGAAATTGAAATTTCAAAATTTGATTATATTGACTCAGTCTTATCAATAGAAGACGGTGTATTACTCATTGATGACGTTTGTACCTTAACTGCTCAAATTGCATCGATGTTAGTAGAAAAGTTATCCATTTTAGATGAAAAACCAGTCATTATTATAGGTACCTCAAGAGAGCCTCCATATAATCTTCCTATTCCCCTCCAGGCGCAATTTCCCTTTGCCTTATATATCAGTTCTCTTAAACAAGAAGAAAGGAAGAAGATGCTAAAAAGTGAAGTTCCCGATGAATATCTAGACTTTGCCGTTAGAGAAACCTCAGGAAATACACTAGGCGAATTAATTAATCTTAAAAAAATTTTACCAAGTCTTCAACCATTTTCACCTGTCACTTTTTCCCGTCTTTTGAATTCGATTTCCACGTCAGAAAAGCCAAACCAATTAAGAACTACTTCAGAAAAAGTGAAAATTGGCGGCTATCACAACGAGCTCTCAGAAATTCGTCTTTTTCTGCGTGTATCGTTCAGCGATAATTCATCCCTGCTTCAATACAACGGACTTTTACTCACCGGTCCAAGTGGAAACGGCAAATCATTGATAATTCGTTCAATCAGCAACGAATTTGAAGTTCCTTTCTTTGTCATCGAATTTGATAAGATATTTAGCCGCTACTTAAGTGAGTCAGAAAAGTCGATTCGCGAAGTTTTCAAGGCCGCCAGATTCTTCGCGCCAAGCGCGATTGTCATCGAGGATATCGACGCTATCGGCTCTAAAAGAAATGACGATAGCGGCGTTGGAGGACGCGTTTTGTCGACTTTATTGAACGAGCTCGATGGCGTTGACAAAAAGTCAAAAGTTATCGTCATTGCAACTACAAACGCACAGGAAATTGTCGATCCCGCCCTCTTGAGGCCTGGAAGGTTCGACCGGATTGTGCAGATAGGAATGCCGAGTGAAGATGACAGAAAGGAAATTTTTGAAATTTTGAGAGAAAAAACGCCAGTGGATGATGATGTGAAAAATGAGTGGCTGGCATCGATAACGAGTAATTATACTTGTGCCGAGATACAGAGTTTCTTTAGGTTCTCTGCACTGCAGGCGCTCAAAGAGGGGAAGGAATCTGTAACTAAAGATTACTTCATTCTTGGACAGAAAAGAATTGAAGAAAGGAAAAAATCTTTTCAAAATCTACCAAAAAATAAAATGATGTTATGATTCTTAAGTTTTATAAAAAATATATATAATTATTATTATAATTTTAATAATGGAAATAAGCATAATTATAATATGTAGCATAATTAATGTTAACTACTTAATATTGATAGAATATATGATGCTTTCTTCATTGTTTCAATTTCGTCTTCTTTGATGATATCTGGTTGAATAAGCACATCATAGAGTTCTTGATGATCTTTAATTCGGTCTTGATTAAAATTTGCAATTGCAATTATTGCGTCAAGACATAAATCAATTTGTTCTTGGGAATCGATTTTATCAAAAATAATATCATCATAATTTTTTTGGAGAAAGTAAGCTAACTGATTTTTATCTGCTTCAATAAAAGCTATATCAAATGTATTTAATAATGCTGCTTTGATTTCAATTGAAGCATCGCTGTACCCCTGGAAAAGGCAATCAAAATTAACACCGCATAATTGTATAAATTGAGAACCATTTTGGAAAAGCGAGTTAAAAAAATTTGCTGTTGCAAAAAAGATTGGTTCATTTATTTTCATATAAGCATTGAAACACTGAAAATCGACATGTGAGTATATGCTAAATAAGCGTTCATTTGGTAGATTCATGTTGCATATCTTCAATATTTGAATTAAGAAATATATAACAAATTGATCATTATTATTTAGTGTATTTGCAATAATAACTTCGGTTGTTGGATTGAAAATTAAATTTTGATTATTATAAATTAAATAAAATGTTCCGCATATTGTATCATTTATTAAATCAGGAGCATTTCCAAATGAAAAAAAGAAAATATTCATCAAATCCTCTTTAAAGCAATTAGTATTGGGATTATCTGATCTTCTAGCAATTTTTGATGCTAAATATACAACAGGTCTTAATCTTTCAATTGGTCCAACTGAAACAAAATCGTTTAATAAAAATTTGAGGAAATTTGGATATTGGGCTAATTTTAATAATGTTTTGTCGTGCTTAACAATTCCTCCTAAAAAAAATAGTGCCGATATCCTTGTTAGTTCGCTATATTTGTCCATTACATTTGTGCAAATAACATCAATAATATTATAATTTGAAGTAATATCAGTAGAAATAACTGAATCAGCTATTTTATCTGAATAATAGGATATGAAATTCAATGCTTTATATGATTCATCTAATATACTTTGACCAGCTTCAATATAGTCCAATAAGTCAAACTTTGATTGAGGATTAAAAGTTTGATTGTTGTCTTCTTCTAAAGTAAAAACAGAGACTATTTCCATTAGAGTTAAATGAATTTCTTTTTCAATAAAAATTTCAGAAAAGTTACTCATTTTTTCTATCATAATAGTCCTTCTTAATAAATATCTAATTTGTTCTTCAAGATCGGCAAAATCACAATCAAACCAAAAAGTGTTAAATTCATCACAAAATTTAATAATCTCTTTTTCATTTTGAAAATTGTCATCTTGTAATATTTGAAGAATACTATTTGAATCCAAAATTGAAGATTGAACTACATCGTTAAATCGTTCACCTGTAACAATAGAACTTTCTGTTTCTTTATAGCAAAACTTCAAAAGGAATTATTAAAAGTATATAAAAAAAAATCCTTATCAGAATTATTTATCGGGATAAACAAAAAAACCTTTCATTTTCCCTTTTTCAATGTTATTCATTCAAAAAGCCATTTTTATAAATTTTTAAAATAACTTTTTGATTAGAATATATTTTCGTTATGACTGAATCTAGATCATCAGTTAGTAGCGAATCTCTTTCTACAGAATTAGTTGCAAAACTTTTTAACGCGCTTCCTGATGAAAAACCAGATGAATTATCAGAATTTGAATTTTGTCTATTTCGTTTATTTGCAAAATTATCATCATTCCCTCAAAATCATTCCTTATTTACTTTTATCTTTTTCGCATTTAGTTGGATTCAAGTATTTGCATGTTTATGTTTAATTGGAATTTCTTTTAATCTTCAATCAGGTAATCCAGATTTTGCAACAAAAGTTTTTTATTTTGTATTGCACTTACATCCATATGGTACACAATTGACGTCTGTTTATTTTTTTGTTATCAATGTTTTATGCTTATTTTGTATAATACTCTTTTTTTGCTTATTATATCAAATGCACAAAAGAGCATATATTCCATCAAAATATCAAAATATATTAACTATTTTTGTTGTTGATATTCCTCGAATTTTAATATTTCCATTAACAATGAATGCTTCCGAATTAATATTTGATTTGATCTCTGAAGAGGTTGATTATAATTATATTCAGGCCGCACTAATGTCAATATATTTTATTATTTTTTTGTATAGTGTAACAGTTTGTTCTAATACAATGTATTCATCAATTTTCTATTGTTCAGCTTTTTTTGTATCTACTGCATCATCAATTTTCTTTCATTGTATGAATATTTTTTTGCTTTTTACATTTACCGTTACACACTCAATTCTTGATGAAAAAGATGCTAATTATTTAATGTCAGCAGGATTGATTTTATTCGGATTTACATTAGTTGGATTGTGCATTTCAAATTTTTTTATGACATTTGAATATATTGTTTTCTTATTTGCGCATAGTATTATTCAAATTACATCAGGTATTATCAGTATTTTCGAAATAGAAGGTAATATTACTAATTATTCACGTGTTTATTTAATTATTTTTTATTTATATATTTGTTTTTACATTATCATTTCAGTTGTATTGACAATACTACGCAAATCATTAAAGAAATCATTCCTAAAAATTGCTGAGACAGAACACTTTAAAAAGCTTGGAAGGATAACAAATTTAATGCTTCTCAATTATTTATATTTTGGTATACAAGAATCTCATGAGTGTATATATAATAATAGCTTCTTAGATTATGCTTTAAAGGCTCGTCCTCGTCCAACTTCTATTATGTTTCGTATTTATCACATTCTTGGTCTTTTGCAGAATCCTCCGTCGAAATTTGATGAATTAAGAAGGCAAGTCCAACAAAATCGTCAAATTAATCAACGTCAAAGATATATGCTTTTTGAAATTGAACGTTTAATAGCCTTACGAACACGAACTCAAGTTCCACCAGAAATGGAAGCCAAGATGTCAGAATTTGAAGCTAGGCTTGCTCAATATCAGCAGTTGCGAGCTACTTTTATGACAGAAATTGCGCATAGTAATGAAATTTCTTTCATGTATCTAAATGCTTTATCTATAATGAAAAATGATATGTTAACAAATTATGCATGTTCTCTTATTGAAAGATATCCTAACAGTCCCGATGTCATTCGTCTTTATGCACAATATTTATCAATTGTGTGTCAAAATCAAGTTGCATGTTCGAGATGGACCACCATAGCAGATGATATTCAAAAGAATTTTATTTCATATGCAGACTTTACTCATGTTAATGTATTACTAAGGCATCCTAAAATCAGAATTGCAATGATGAAACATGAATCTCAGCCAACATCAATTCAATTAATCAAGCCAAGAGCACCCTCAATTTTATTTTTCCCAGCATTTAATGGTCATAAAAATTACTCACCGGAAGCTTCCAGACCTAATAATCAATTTTCAGACAAAGTTAGTTATGCAGACATATTTTTAATTATATTTCTAGTTTTATTTGGTATTTATATTCTTACTTTTTCGATTACATTATTTGTTATTTGCAAAATAGAAGACGATGATGTAATAGAAACAGTTACCTTTGAATATTGTGCCGCTAAATATTTTCACTCATTTGCTCAGGTCATGTATTACCCGCTCGTTGATATTTACAACGGAACAACAGCAACAATCAACACTACGCGAGTTGATTTGCGTATTCGGAATATTTATAATGCAGCATGGAGCTATTTCAACTACAATTATACAAAATGTTATGAAAAATCAAAATATTTTAAGAAATCTTTTGAATGGGTGAAAGATGATTCATTTAAGATTCCATCATATGATGTAAGCAAGTCAATTATGGCACAATTTGAATGGATCATGTCTCGTTATACAAACTTGCTTCAGCAAATCTTCCCCATTTTTTCGCCATACAATCAAAATGCAGTTGAAATCACTGTTTTCTTAAAAACGTTGAGTGGCTCATATGAACTTTATATGCCACTGATAGGACGCTTTTACGAGTCATTCAATGATTTTAGCGATGAATTATCACATAAAGTTTTTCTTAAATATGTTTATACGTTTATTCCGAGTATTATCCTTGGTATTGTCATTATAATCATTCCTCCATTTGTATATCGCGATATTCGAAAGCTGACCAAATATTTCCCAAAGCCTGAAATTAACAGACAAAGTGAGCATAGGATTCTACGTCTTTATTTAAGGCGAGATTTTGCTCCTTTTTGGCATATTTATCTTGGAATAATTTTGTCCGTTATTTTAATTTTAGTTATTGAATTAATAGCGGTAATTGTATTGAAAATATCATCTGAAACATCAAGAGATTCGACTGTTGAGAAAGTTGGATTTATGATGGCAGATTCGCAAGTGTTTCTATCTGCATCGACCGCTTTAAATGACATTTTATTGACTCAAATTCATCGTTTTAATTTTGAAGCGAATATCAACGATACAATTGAAGAAATTAACCGTTGTATTGACTACTTAGCAAATGGTTCAGCAAACTTAATTCGTAATCCACCTCTTCAGGTCATGTTTCTCTTAATCGTCCAAATGACATATCAGGTGAAGCCGACTGAAATGTCGTTCAATCAACATGAAACACAAATTTACGAATCTATTTTTCTGAACCAATTAATTCCACTCATGATTGAACGATGTAATGAATACTTCAATGATATTAAGCATGAGACCACACTTGAACTTATAAGGAACAAAGATTTAATTATTATATTTTTTTTGATTTGTGTGATTATTTACATTTATCTTTGTTTTTGTGTAATCAAACTTCATCAAACAACCAAAATGTTAATTGAATTGTTATCTGGTCTGAGTCTTTCATCATTAAATCTTGCCAAAGCAGAAAATATTAAAAGAAATAATATTCTTGATTTTGTTGAACGACCTTGTGCATTAGTTGACAAATCGACGAGAGTAATTGCAATCAATCATCTGTGGTTAGCCTATTTCAATGAAACCTTTGACGATGTAGTTGGTCGAACAATTGGAGAACTCTCAAGTACGATGCCATTTAATTCATATGAAGTTGGTGATAATAAGCTCATTGTGATGTCCGAAATCAAAGAAGAAGCCGATGCCAAAGTTGAGCTTAAAAACACAAAGAGAGACATGCGACTCATTAAAAGTGTCTCTATACCGAAGCGTTTCTTAGACGTTACTGAAGGGACAATGGAAGTTGGCTTCCTTGTTGTCGCTAAAATAACACTCATTCCTTCAGCTAAGGACAACATTAGTCCCGAAGTTTGGGCAAGCGACGTTACTCAAATGGAGCAGTGGTTGATTGAAAAATGCCAGGTTTGGAGCAACGGTGATTACGACATTCTATACGAAAGCTTCAGAGAAATTACAATCATGTTTGGCGTGAATGAAAAGAACTTCCCCAATTTGCTGGTCCTTTCGGCTTTGAATATTTCAATGGACTTGCTGAGATGGGCAATTGAATGGGAATGGAGTTCCGGACCAATGAATGCTTGCATTACAATCTCGTGCGGACAGCCAAATAAGTTCATCTTTACACATAATCAGTACACTTCAATGGAGTCTTACGGCCCTCCTTTTGAAAAACAGATGAGATTGAGAGAAAGTATGGAATTGAATTCTATCGTTGTGTGCGATGAAACTGCTTTCAGAATTAAAAGTTTGATGTTTGGATTTGAATTGGAGGAATGCGGTGCTGGCGCTTACATTTTCATGATCCCTAACATTTACAGACCTGAAATGTATCCTGATAATTATTGACAGATATAATTTTAATTATATATATTGTTATTGTTTTTTTTTATATATTAAATTTCAATATTTGCAATATTTTTTTATTTGTTTGTTTGTTTAAAATAAATATATTATGTTAATATCATTTAAGAAATAAGTGAAATTTATTATATTAATAATAAAGATAAAAATGGTAAATAATAATTATATTACTCATAATGATTTAGATTATGCCATTAAATGTTTAATAATTCCTAAGTTAGAGAATTTTTTGCCTTCAATTCCTTCGATAAATAATGTACTATTAAAAGAACTAAGCTAGAAAAAAAAAAAAAAATAGTGTTTAGTGTGGGCATAAAATTATGATTCATGTCATTATTTTAAAAGTTAAAAAAAAAAAAAAAAAATGTGCATTATTGAAAGTATATTTAATATTTATTATTTTTTCGTATATCTTGATGTATTGTTGTCTGTATCTGTTGATAGTCTACATCAGGTAATTTGACATCATCTAAATTATCTACTAAGTCCTTAATAAATTCTTTAAATGAATTACCCATTCTTAAAGAAATTGGGTCTGTTGATCCTTTCTTAAATAAAAGAAAGGCTGGTTGGACTTTAGGTTGTGGAATTCCTTCTGGAATATCATTTTGCGTTAAATCAAATGTTAAAAATGAGATATCTGGAAGTACTGATTTTGATGCAAGGAAAATTCTGTAAAATGGATATTCTTTACCTTTCTTGGATGTTGTAAAGAGAACAATAGTATGGCGATCTTGAGATTTTAATTTATCAAAGAAGTTTGAATTAACTATTTGGTCTTTATCTTTAGAATCAATTTCTTCTGTAATTGCATTAAATGGTTTGTTACCACTTACAATTTCATCTAAAAATGATTCAATTTTTGATATATCGTGCATTGTAGTATTATCGAAAAGAGTCCAACGATGATTACTGACATCTGATGTATTCCATACAACTAAGTATGGGTACTTAATAAAATCAAGTTGGCCAAATGTTGCCATAAAGCTGGAAGCTGTACCAAATAAAGGGCCAAAGAACATATCTTTTCTTTTATTTGCCAGCTTTTGTAAAATTGATATTTCTAATGTTGAAGTATAACTATTTAATATATCCATAAAATATCCACAAAAATATGGTCGTTTCTGTATGTTATCTTTCTCAACATCAACAAGAAGTGAGTGAGCATACGAGCGATAATTACGAGTAACTTCGATTAATTGGCGATCCAATCCTCGATAAATGTAATAACCTGATGAAACAGACAAATTAAAGAAAGAAAATAAGTTGGAACGAACAGTAACAAATTTTATATCGTTCTTGTAATCCTTAGGAGGCTCCATATTATTCACACCTAAAAGAAAGGTTGACCTTGATTCAAAAAGTAATCGTAATTCTTCAAATTCATTAATAACTTGAATTTTTGATTCATTTTCACGGATTTCTTTGCACCATCTAATAAATGAAATAGAATTATGATAACCTCTAAAGTAGGAATGAAATTGGTCTTTATGAAATTGAGCTATGGAAGGAAACTTGTCAATATTTAGTTTCTTTGCAGTTTCTTGTGTTGATACTGAGAAATTAAATATTTTATCATATTTATATATTCCGAGATTTGTAAATTCAAATTGTGAAAGATTATTAGCGAAGATTACTATATTTATTGATGAGCTTTTAAGGAAACTATTTATATTATCATCATCGCACTTAGGAAGATAATAAATTTTACCAACTTCCTTTGGAACTCTAAAATAAGAAATTAAAAATAGGAAAGAAATCATTTTCTATTTTGATATTGAATTTCATATTGAAATTCTTCTTTCAATTGAATTGTGATGTGAAAATAATATTTGAATTTTTTCCTTCGATACATACTGTTTATTAATATTAATAAGTAAGTAAATAAAAACAAATTTATTTCTCTTTCACCTCATTGAGATTCCCAAAGGTGTTGAAGAGCTCTGTCATATACGTACAAAAGCTCTGTAATTTGAGCAATTTGCTCTTTCATTTCATTAATGTCTTGCTGCATTACATGAAGCACAGCATCATTTTCCTGCCTGTATGAAGGCTGTCCATCCTGATCTGAAGGCTTTAAAAAGCGTTCATGCATTTGATTTTCAATCATTGTAAGTCTGTCCTCAATTTGTTTTATTGGTGCTGGGCTAGTCGGATAATCATTGTCGAATGGAATGAAGCTTGGTTCATCCCATCGAATTTCATTCTTCTTATCTGACAAGAACTCGCGTAATTGTTGTTCTGAACCATTCATTATAATGCCCAATAGTTCATCTTCATTGAACATTGTATCTTCTGAATCGTCGATTTTAACCTCATCAAAAAACTCTAACGAAGGGCAAAGATACTTAACATATGAAATCAAATGAAGATTGGAATTTGATTCTAAAAGTCCAATTTTAAACATCCGGAGTTTTTGAAAAACACTGATATATTTCAAATCAATAATTTGATCAATGGAATTTTGGCTGACATCAATTGATTCGATATTGATTGGAAAATCTTCATCAAGAAAAGAAAGATCTGTTAATTCGTTAAATGATAAATCTAGGTATAGCAAGTTTGGTGGAAACTTACACCTTATTTCGCTAATCTTATTATTTGACGCACTTAATTCTTCTAAATTTTGAAGATTTTGAATAAAGTCAAGACTTTTAATCTTGTTATTTGAGATATTTAGTATTCGAAGATTAATTAATGTAGAAAGAGGAGATAAATCAACAAATTTGTTTCGAGATAAATCAATGTCTTGAAGCATTGTAAATCCAGACATATTAGGAAGTTTTGATAAAAAATTTCTAGACGCATTTAAATGGATAACATAATTTGGTTTCTTAATTGGTGGAAAATCTGTGTATGATCGTTGAGAAATATCGATTGTGTCATATCCTTCTCTTGATGGAAAAGATGAATCATCTTGATTCATCATTTTTTATTATAAAATAAGAACGTTTACTAATTTTTGTGAGTGATTAAATTTTCAATAAAACGTTAATTTTGGTTAATATGTTCAGAAGATATATGTTAACTTATTCTAAAAAAAGCAATATGATACAATTAATTGATTTAAGGACCAGCAAAAAAAATAAATAATTAATTATTTACAAATCCGAAGCAAGTGATCCGATATTAGGAATTTTTGAAGCAGAATTGAAATACTGTTTTCTCGTCAGCATTGGTGTATCTCCATTGTCTTCATTTTTTTCTTCATTTCTATTATTGACTCTTGTATTATATAAATTTCTGCGAGCATTAACAGTTGAATTTTTGCTCCGAGCACTCTTTCTTACTCTTATTCTATTATGATTCTTATATCTTTTAGCAGTACTGGGCCGAGAAGGATAAAAATCGTTATTGATGCTTCTTGTTTCTATATTTCCATCTTCTATTTCTTCTATAATTTCATATTCATAGTCTGAATCATAATCATCAAGCTTTCCATTATCGAGTGCCTCCTTGAATTGTTTTCGTATTTCAATTTGAGAAATTCTGAGAGGATTTTTATGACTGTTATCACCATATCGTCTGTCAATGTAAAGTGGAGGCTCTGGCAAATCATCCGAAAATATGATAGCTTTTTTAGTGGCTATGTTCGAATCAATGTCAGCAGAATTACTAATAATGGTTTTATCTCCACAAATTGTGAAACTCGGTATTTGTGGTTCAAATTTTCTCTCTTTCCTTTCAAGCATTTGAAGGGTTCGCTTTGCATTAGCTGCTTCTCTGTCTTCTTGAGAAGAATGAACAAATATGAATTGATTTCTTTTGGTATCTGCTCCATTTTCAATTTCATCATCATTAATGTCTAGATTCAGCATAAAACGGGAACTGTTTGTTTCATTTGAATCAATTGTTGCATTTGAGTTTTCTATGGAATCGTTTTGTGAATCTAAATTGCTTTTTTGATTTAAATCAACTTCGGTATTAGAATTAGATAAATCAACTTCGGTTTGATTGCTATCTGACTCTTTTTTTAAAGAAAAATATATTTTTTGATTTTCACTATCATTAGTTGGTTTTGAATTCATTTCTGACTTATTATTTGATTTTATATTTTGATTTAATTCGGAATTAAGTTTCGGGCTTGATTTTTTTTCAACAAGAGTTTTCTGTTTCTTGGTTCCTTCAAATTTTGAATTGTTTCTACTAGATGCACATCTAGTAACATTGTTAGGAGTTGTGTTGAGAGCACGTATAGTTCTAACAGATCTGCATGTTGTTGGAATAGATGCTAATTCCTTCAAAGATCTTCGGTCATTTTTTGATCTTGTCTTTGTTCTTGGAGAGAGCTTTTGACCATATGTTCCAACGACTGGAATGATAGGTTTCGGGTTCCTGTATGCGTCTTCTTCATTCATTATTTGAAGGTTATCATTTGTGATAGCAAAATTGTTATTATTACAAACGTATATAGGTGAATTACTTGATGGTGACGACAACGAAGAGATGGACGATGATTTTGAAGTAATTTTTTTTGTACGAGGAGGTGGTATATAAGGCTTTTTGAAATCTATTGGGTTAGTAGAATTGTAATACTTCTTGGAATTAGGTTCATGAAAATGCATCCAAATACTATTTTTTGTCATTTGAAGTTTTGCTGCGTTCCAATTTCCAACAGGAAGATCACGTAAATCATAAAAATGATCTTCATCCAGCATATACTGCCACATCGAGTGTATTTAATAAAAATATATGAAATAATAATTCTAAATTTTATGAAATATTCAGTTTTTAAATGTATATTTGGTTGCTTTGTTATGAAATATTTCAATTTAAAAATAACGTATTTTGTTCCATTGAGAAATGATAATCCAACAACCATTACAATCTTAATGGTGATGAATGTAATTTTTTATGGGCCTGAATTAAAACTTAATTCAAAAGTAAATGTATTTTTTACATAAAATAAAAAGAGGTAATATTAAAAAAATGGTTTATAATATGAATCGTTTATTTCAACTATGAAATTAAAAATTAACACCTACTTATTTTAATAGAAGATAAGATTAATAATTTTTTTTTTATGCATAAAACGAAGTATTTGTAGACACTTTATTTTAACCAAAAATAGGGTTAATCTTGCCGGTTTCTTTAAGTGGTTGACTTCTGTACATGAAAGTTGTTTGGGTAATCATCATCAATGGATTATTTCCTCTGTTTTCCAACATTAAAATTTGTTGAATAGGCCTTCCACCAATTGGCTCAAGAATGTTGGACGAGGGTGCATTTGCAACAATAGCCCAGCCTTGTGGAACACCGTATTGAATTAAGAACTGAGTGAGTGGAACATCGTTTAAATTATAAACAGTAGATCTAATTGCAAGCTGCCTTGGGTTCTGAGCATTTCTTTGTAATTCAAAGAACACTACATAATCAGAAGTCCTCAAAGCTTCAACAGATCCTGGAGGTGGAGTAATTTCTTTAGGTTTCTCTGGAGCAGTATTACCACTAGCAGTTGGAGTTAGAGCTGCATTACTTCCATCAGCACTTGATCCTAATTTTTGAGCTGTGGTTGGTTCTGTTTGGACTGGTCCGTCACCAAAGTCGAGAAGAAGATCAGTATCGTCTTGTTCAAGAAGTTCAATTCCTGTCTTTGATTGAATTTGTTGTGTGTTTTCGCTCGATTCGCTTGATAAAGGTTTATTGGATTGATCAACTTCTTCGATTTCAACTGGTGCAAGTAAATCTTCTCTTAGATTTGTCTTTTCGAGTACTCTGGCCATTTCACCTGCACGTTGTTGAATTTCGAGATTATTATTTGTAGACATTGTTTGAAGAACTGTTCCGGCGATATCGTATTTGTTGAATCTAACTGCAAGTTTAGAGATTGCGGTAATGAGATATCCTTTAGAATCTACACTTGTTTGTGGCATTGTTAAAAGTTTTGACATGATTTCAATTGAATCGTTTGGTTCTTCTTGGAATTCACCAAGTGTCCATGCAGCAACTTGGATGAGTGGTTGCGTTTCAATATCACTCAATAAAGCATTATAAAGTTCAGAAATTGCATGTGGCCTTAAATCTGGGTTTTGACCAATTAACTTGCAGAAGCTGGTGATAACATCATTACCAACATAGCTTCCTGAGTCCTTGAGCATTTTCAGAGTTGTATCAAAGTTCCAAACAACACTTGGTGAAAAGCGTTGAATTGATGAGAAAACTTTTGCAACAAGTTCAGTTCTGAAGTCACTATCAGCAAGTTTCAAATAGCTCATAATTTCAGGAATGAGTGTTTCAACATTTGTCTCATCAACAAGAGCTGCAACGACGTCAAGAGCACGACGCCTAATTGAAGGATCGAGATGATCAAGGCAGTGTACAACTTGGCTCTTATAACGTTGAAGAACAAGTGAATCTGATGATGATCTGTCGATGATTGTTGAGTTGTTGTAAAGAATTCGAGAGAACATTGAAAGAGCTGAATAAAGAAGATTTGGTTGTGGGAATGTGAATAAACGACCAACTTGGTTGAAGGCTAAACTACGTAATGATGGTTTTTTGGCTGTAACACCAATTGTTTGAACTGCTTGAAGCAAAAGAGAACGGCCTGTGTTTCTCTGAACATCAACACCTGTGACAATTGATGATAATGCATCATCAAGTTCATCTGATGGAGCTTTAATATAAGATAAAACTTTCATAATTTTGATTTGTAAAAATGGATCATTAAAGATTCCAAAAGAAAATTCTTGAGTAGGGCGTGTATCATATAAAGTCTTGAGGATTTTTGTAAATGGAACAGCGAATTGTGACCAAGGTTGAGCTAAATTTGGATCAACTTTTAACATTTCAATAGCAACGCAAATACCTGCTGCAACGACGCAATGATATCCATGATTGAGCATTGGAGCAACGATTGGACGGAATTGTTCAATTAAATCGGGGCATTTTCTTATGATATGAGCTGCAGCCATACCAGCGCATTTTTGAACAATAGGATTTGAAGAAGAAGCGAGTTTGATAACGTCGGGCATCAACGATTGACCCATTTCAGCTGAGCAAATATTTGAAATTAAGGTTAAAGCCATCTTTTGAACAGCTGGATTTGGATGTTTCAAATCTTTTTGAATTGAAGCGGTAATTAAAACAATACGTTCATTGTTAGAATCAAACATCAAAGAAGAGGCAATATATGCTAATTGTTTGTAAGATGGTCTTTCGTGCGTCATAAGGTTGATAATTTCCATTTGTGCCCATGCTGTATCGTATCCGAGCATCGTTAAATAGATTATTTTTGCCATTAATCGAGGCCATAATCGTTCATTCGCATCTTTGATTAAAGTACGCATATTTGCAAGCTCATTTGTAATTAGAATTCGTTCTTGCTCAATTGTAGGAGCTGTGATAAGACTCTGAATAAAAGCCTGAGTTCTTGTGGACATTGCTGATAGAAAATTTTTTTCAAAACTTTATTATAATCTTTGAATAATTGACAAGTTTATTTTTTAAATGAATAATTAAGAAACCGCAAAAAGTTCATATCACGTTTTATTGTATTGCATCATTTTTCCCAAAATTGATTTTTTTTCTATTTATGATATAGTTGTCATTGGTATCATATTCTTTTATATTCTTAAATTATATGATCAAATCAATATTAAATCGTTATATTTCGATCAAATTGTATTATAATTGAAGTCATTAAAGATTAATTTAGCAGCGTGATAAACTTCATATCATGGTAATAATTGCTGATATTGAATTTATTCTATTTTGTTACTATTTTTTTTTTTTTTTCATGATTTGCAATCACTGATTTTTGAAATCTTCATTGTTTTTTTTTTACCAAAATTTTTGCTCTTTTTCTAAATCGCTAGTATATAAAGATAAATAAATAATAATGAAAGTGCGATTATTTTATTTTTTATTATTCAAACATTTCTAGATTAAAAAAATAAGAACAATAAAGCTAATCATGTACTTTAGAATCCTGAATTAGCTTTTCTACATCATTTAAATTTATAATTAATTATGATGCGAGAGCTGAACAAATCATGGGTTTTGTTTGTATATTTGGTCATTACGATAAAATTTACTCTTGACTGTAAGATTCATCAAAATTAAAGTCAGAAGGCTTTCCTTTCTTGCGATTTAAGTCTTCTTTATTGTTAATTGTATTTTTTCCTTTACTTCGTTTAATTTTGAGATCATTCTGTAGATTTTTAGCTGGATTCTTCACATTTGACTTTTTAATCATAATTTTCTCATTTTCACTTTCTTCTTCAAAGTCATCGTTGTCAATTTCTTGTTTCCTATTATTATTTGGTTTTCTATTTAAATTTGCAATAAACTCACGTCTTTCATCTTCATCACTATCACAGTTGTGTATTTCAACATTATTTTTTCGTTTATTAGCGTTACGATTTTGATTAGGAATATCATAGTTATTATTTATTAATTCTTCGCTATCATCTTCTTCCCTGATGTTTGCTTTATGATTGAATCTTCTAATGTCATTATTGTCATTTGGATTTTTATTCATTTTCTCAATTATATCATCACCATCGCTCTCAATATAATCAATCATTTTTTTGTTTGTCTGATTATTCGCCCTTTTTTTGTTTTGTTTATTATTCAAAAATTCTTCATTATAATTTTCTTCATCTGAATCTGAATTCCTGTTTTGATTTATCTTTCTGTTATTATTATTCGCAAAAATATCTTGATCATCATCGCTTTCACTTCGAATATTTTGTTTATTTTGTCGATCAGTATCGTTTTTCATATAAATTTCTTCATTATCATCACTATATTTATTAGCATTTTTATTCTTTAGAGTAGATTTAGCTTTTTGATTGAAACCAATTTTATCTTCATCTTCATCTTCTGATGATTGATGAATATTTTCGTTTTTCTTTGCATTTTTATTGCTTCTGACGCTTTTTGTGCTCTGTTTTTTGTTTTCTTTTTCAACTTTTCTATGGTTGTCGCCAATTTTACGTTGAAGAAGTTCGATTTTCTTTAGAATATTGATTTTCTGGCCATCAAAAATATCTCTGAACTTTTCATCGAGTGAATCCTCAATTTGCTTTAATCTAGATGCGATTCCAATTCTTGTTACAAATAAATCTTCAAGCTTCTTTGTTCCATCATTAAATGAGTCAAAATCAATTCCTTTTGGTTGTTTTTGCTTTAATTCTGTTTTAAGAATGTTTAATGATAAATCAACTTCATTCAATTGATTTTCTGTATCAGCAAGGTTTTCTTGAACTTCTCTATAACTATCAATGCTGTTTTTGAATTCATGTCTAGCTTCCAAAAGATCGAAGTTGACTTTGTCTAATTCTTCGTAGATATGAACAAAATCAGAAGAATTGTCATTGTCGTCATTTTCATTAGTGTTACTGTTGCTACCTGAATTGATTTCTGCTTCTAATCGAGAATATTCTTCTTCTAATTGTGCAATATCATTTTCAGTTTTTTGAACATTTTGGTCATAATAAAGATAACGAATTTCCTTAAGTCTTGCAAACTTCTTTTCATTTTTATCAAATGTATCTCTAGTGATTAAAAGAGTTTTTCTTGAATTGAGGGCTTCTTGATCGTTCTTCCTATTCTTATTTATATTTAAATTCATTTCATATTGAGGAGGAAGTTCTTCTGATGATAAATTCAATGAACTAATTTCTTCAGAGTATGATAATTCAACGTCATCGTTTAAAGTAGAAATTGCATGTTCAATTTCTTCGATATCTTGATTTAATTTCCTAATATTCTTTCTATAAATAGAATCAATAGGTTTTTCAATATCAGTTGAATTTTGTTTCAATATAACTTTCTGTTTTGAATTTTTGGTCGTTGAGGACTTTTCTGAAATTGAAGATTCAATTGATGCCTTATTAATTAAAAGTTTTTCTTCTCCAATTCCAGATTCAACGAAATTAATCTCATCTTGAATGAAAGCGTTTTCAAACATCAAAAGTGAATAAGCGCTCCAAATTCTGTCAGCCGACATATTAATATTATTTCGATTCTTCGATGAGTGAATCATAGGTGAATTACTAGGTGAAGGTGAAGTAGAAGGAGCCAAAATGCTTGCACGTTGCTTCATATCGAACTCATATTCAGAACGAGCCTTATTAACTTCTCTTTCAAGATTTTTATTTTCATCAATCAATTGTGGATTTAAGAAAGCGACCGTTTGTGAAATTGTTCCTTTTTCAATGAGAAGTTTAAGTTCGTTATTTATCATTAAACGTGCCTGGTTGCCTTTTTTAAGTGACGATGAGTAATCTTCAAAGGCACGAATTGTTTCAGTTGTCACTGAAGATGCTGATTCAAAGGACGCTTTGTTCAAAAGTTCGTTGTTGAGCTTTGTGAGACGCTCTACTTCGTATTGAAGCTCCGTAATTGTGACATCTGGTGTCCTATTCAATTCTGCATCAATGTCAATTATATCAGCTTCTAGACGATTGATTTGTGAGCGAAGATTTTCGTTCTCCCTGGTAATTCTTGAGAGTTCTTTTGTTCTTTTTTCTGTTTCAACTGATTTGAGTGTAACTTTTTGTTTCTGAGAAGTAGTTGTCGTTGAGTTGGTTTTAGCAACATTTGATTTAGGTATAAATGGTGTTTTTGCTTGCCTCTTTTCTTTGTTGACTGAGCTGAAGCTTCTGTTGCCATTTACTTTGTTGCTCTGTGCCTGTTTCTGTCGTTGATTAAGTGTGGAAATAGGATCTGATTTCCTTCTCACTTCTGATTGTGAACTTCTCAATTCTTTTTGTTGAGGTTGATGGCTTAGGCGTCGATTTGATGAATTTAATTTTGTATTATTTGAGCTTGAGTTTAATTTATTATTTGATGTTTTATTTGTATTTGAATTTAACTTGTTGTTTGTTGTGTTTAATTTTGAATTTGTGGTTGTTTTCGTTGTGGTGGTACTAGTAGTTAATTTACTGTTTGAATTTGAATTTAATCTTGAATATGCTTTTGTGGTAGAAGTTGCTAATTTTGTTTTTGGAGCTGGTTTTTGTTTGTTGTTTGAATTTAGATTTGTTACTGAACTTGGAAGAGACTTTGATCTTGTTTTTGAATTTGTATTCTGTGTAATATCTTTTGTTGTTGATTTTGTTGTTTTGGTAGTACTTGATGTTGCTGTTGCTTTTGTTTTAGCTTGATTTGACTTGTTGATGATGTCTTGTGGTGTTTTTGGCTTTTTAACTGTTTTGGTAATATTTGATTGTGCACGTGCTGAAAAAGCATGAATAGTTGAATTTTTAGTTGTAGAAAGCTGTTTCTTTGTAGTAGGTCGTGATGAAGAAGCAACATTTGTCTTTCTTGTTGTTGTTGTTAATTTAGTATTTGTGGTGATTTTCTTTTGTTTTTCTTGTTGTTTTGTTTTTGGTTGAATTTTTTGTTTTGCTGGAATATTTTCAATTTTGTTGTTATTAGGAAGATTATCTTCATTTTGTTTTTCTAATTCCAAACTTTCTTCTTCTTCTTTTTGATCGTATTGATCAACTTTTGGTTCGTCAAATTCAGTGGGTTCTTTGGATTTTTCGTCAGTTTCGTATTCATTTGGCTCTTCCCAGGTTTGTTGATCAGCAGAATTATTAGTATTTGTGGTGGAAGTGTTATTAGCTGGTTGATCATTGGGTATCGAATCATTTTCCTCTTCATAAGTATCACTTTTCGGTTCTGGTTCATTTGGTTTTTGATTATATCCTGAGAATCGATTTTTCTTAATTTCATTTTGCCGTATTTGTTCATTTTCATTTGATATATTTTCTTGATTAATATAGTTTTCGTCTTGATGCTTTCGATTATCATATACATCATTTTCTTCTTCTTCTTCTAGAGCCGTTGCATCAGTATTGAATTGTTGTTTGTCTTCTTCAAATTCTGCATTAAATTCATCTTTTTGTATATTTTCATTTTGAATTCTGGGGTTCTGATATTCGTCATTATCAAATTGCTGTTGCTGCCGATTTTGTGATGAATAATAACCAGATGAGCTAAATTTGTTTTGTGTTGAGTTGCAATTCTGATTTTGAGGTTCCGGTAGTGAATTTTGACGATTTTGATCAAATGATGATGACGATGAATTGGCAGAGATACGATTATCTTCCTCCTTATTGGTAGTTTCTTCTTTGTCATGTATTTCTTCATTGTTAGTATTTGAATTATCGTTTGAGTTTTCATCTGAAGCTGAATTTAAGTATAAGAATGCTTTGTTTAATCTTTTCCGTTTTGAAAAGTCGCCTTCTTCTTTCACTTCAATATCTTGATTTCTATCGTTTTCAATCTCACTTTCATTTGTTCCTGGCCTATTCATCATTGATTCTTTCCTATTAAAATCATCGCTTTCATTTAGACTGCTTAATATCTTTTTCTTTTGGATTCGCCTTTGATTTTGCAATTTGCCTGATTCTTGAGAATATTCGTAATTGAAGTCAAAAATATATTCATGCTCTTCTTCTTCAATATTGGAAATATTGTTCTGTTGATGTTGCTTTTTTGGTGATTGTTGAAGATTTTGTTTGTTTCTATCTGAATTTGAATTTGGTGTTGAATGATCATTTTGATTTTGTTGGTCATTTTCTTCATTATTTGATTTAGAATATGAGGACAAATTATCAATTGGTTGGATGCTTTGTTGTTGTGAATCTTCGTTTTCATAAGGCTTCGAATTGGATGATTGTTGCTCATATTCTTGTTGGATATTTGATAAAGAGACGTTTTTTTGTTTGGATTTGATTTCATCTTCGCTTTCCCTTTCTGCACTCGAGTTATTTTTCTGATTATTATGTTTAGTATGTGCATTTATTTTAGGTTGGGGAGGAGATCGGTGAAAAGGCTCAGAAGAATGGCTCGATTTATCTAAAGGTGGTTCTTCGTCTGATCTTAATTGATTCAAATCAATATCATTATCTTCAATATCATTATCTTCAATATCATTATCTTCAATATCATTATCTTCAATATCATTATCTTCAATATCATTATCTTCAATATTATTATCTTCAATATCATTATCTTCAATATTATTATCTTCAATATTATTATCTTCAATATTATTATCTTCAATATTATTATCTTCAATATTATTATCTTCAATATTATTATTTTCTATATTATTATTTTCAATATTATTATTTTCAATATTATTATTTTCAGTATTATTATTTTCAACATTATTATCTTCAATATTATTATCTTCAACTTCATTATCTCCTATATTATTATCAATCGTTTTTTTGTTTAAAGATTTCTTTGGTACATTTTTAGTTATTTTTTCTGAATTCAATGATGAATTGCGTTTTGTTTTAGTTTTTCCTTTGATTTTTGTTTCATTATTAATTGGATTATTTTTGATTGAGTTTGAAGCAATTTTATTTGTTTGAGGTACATAACTCTTTCTTCTTGCTGAAAGTTGGGATGTTGTTTTTTTGATATTATTACTCTTAGGCGAATTTTTATCAGCAACAGAAGCTGGGCTTTTCTTTCTGCCTGAGTTAGCAATTGGTGGTGTTGATACTCGTCTAGAAGAAGAAATACTTGAAGGTGGTGTCTTCGATTTGGGTCTTTTTGGAATTACATGTTGAAATTGATTTTGGCTTTTTGAAATAGATTTTTTAAGTTTTCTGTTTGGTCTTCCTGATGGAGAATATTTTATTTTATCTTCATCTGATATATTAAATATTGTAAAAAGTTCGTTTTCTGTTGATCCCAGAGTAGAAATTGCTTTTTTGAGATTTGGTTCTTTTTGAATATAATTTGATATGCATTCTTGAATTAGTCTCAGTTGTTCTTGTGCATTTAATAAAACTGATGATTCTTCGGGAAATGAAGTAATGAGCTCATTATTAAGTTTTGAAATTGAATCTTCAATCTCATTGGTTCTATTTGACTCAGATTTATAAGTGCTCAAAGCATCATCCAATTCTGATATAAGTTTGGTAAATGTAATTCGCCTAGAGGTATTATTAATGAGTCTAATGACTGATTTTATTTGAGCAATTTGGTTAGAAAAAAAGTTGTGAATTCGATCAAATGGCGATGATTTTGTATATGAAACAACATCTCTTTTAAAATCGTCATATTTTTGAAAGAAAGATTGTGTCATAACAGGATTTGCTTCGTTTTGA
Source organism: Tritrichomonas musculus (assembly GCA_039105265.1). Taxonomy (NCBI): domain Eukaryota; phylum Parabasalia; order Tritrichomonadida; family Tritrichomonadidae; genus Tritrichomonas; species Tritrichomonas musculus. The sequence goes on from JAPFFF010000004.1 coordinate 1,030,864, forward strand.
ATCTGAGATTGACGAATTGCTCTTTTTCCAATATCAACCAAAAAAATATAATTTGATTCAAATTGCCTTTTTAATTGCGATGGTAAAAAAAGCGCAAGCACAACATCTTCATTTATTTTTTCCATAGTATCACAAAATCGTTTTGTTGTTTCATCCATTTCTTCATATTTAGGAGCTTTTGTTTTGTTTTGTTGAGGATGAAAAGGTTGGAGAGATTTTCGTGGCTTTGATCCTTGAAGTGATGGACGATTAGGATTTAATTGAGAAGAAACTTGAGTGCTTCTTTTGGAATTTGATTCTTTAGATGTTGAATTTTGTAAAAAAGATCGTGATTTCGTGTTTGGCAAGCTTTTCCTCGTCATCTGAAAAAATTGCTATAATTTTGCAGTTTTGATTACCAATTGAAATGATTTCAAAGAATTATAAGAAAAATACTCAACTTTTTGTTTTAAATTTCAAAAGGTTTTTTTAAATTTTGAATACTTTATGAATAATGATTCAAAGAGTGGTATGCTATCATTATTTATCATATTTAAGCAAATAGGCAAATCTTTGTTATATTGATATGTAGAATTATCATTAATAGCATTTTTTGAACGTGTTTATAATTTTATTTCGTTTTTCAATATGAAAATTTTCATAATGAAATCATATAATCCATGTAATATATTAATGATTTTTTTCCAACTTTGAATTGATTTAAAGATTCTTTGTAGTAAGATTGCAATGGAAAACTAATAAAAAAATGAAAAATAAAAGTCACTCAAAAAGTTATTTTACCATACAAATTGTGGAATTTTTTAAAATATGTCTTTTACTCTCTTTGAAAGCAAATTTGATGATGAAAATTATCCTTCAAAATCGTCAATGGCGGAAATATCAAACGAAGAATCAATTATTGAATCTTTAAAAAGAGAATATCTCTTAGATCAAGAACCTCATATTCTCTATGCATTCAATTTATACAAAACTAAAAGCCCAAGAGGTATGAAAGGAGAAACATTTTCAATTTGGAGTGCCACTTATTTCCTTTTTGTTTTGAGAGCTTTTAATTATGAAAAAGATCACGAAGAAGAATTCAAAGAAATCCTTGAGCGTACAAGAAAATACCTGGAAGAGAGAAAATGTGTTGGAGGTGGGTTCTCTGGCTTTAATTACGATCATCCTCATCTTGTTACCAACTATTCTTTGATAATGTCCATTGCGCTTATTGGAACAGAAGAAGCATATAATATAATAGATCGTGCAGCGATGTATAAATTTATTATGTCACTTAAATGCGAAAATGGTTCATTTCGAACTACATTAGATATGGAAAATGACATACGATCAACATTTACTGCTATTTTAATTGCTTATACGCTCAATATGTTAACACCAGAAATTACTCAAGGCGTGTCTGACTACGTTTTGAGCTGCCGTAGATATGATGGCGGATATGGTCCAGAACCTGGCATTGAGAGTCATGGTGGTTATGTTCACTGTGCTGTTGGTATAATGAAGATTCTTGGTGAGCTTGATAAATTAGATTTAAATTCGCTTATTAGATGGATTTCAATGAGACAAATGGAATTTAGTGGAGGTTTTCAAGGAAGAACAAATAAGCTTGTTGATTCGTGTTATAGTTGGTGGGTTGGGAGTGCTGCAAGAATTATTTCTGATCATCTTGGAATCCCTCCATTTTGGAACGATGAAGGTATTACTGAATATACCTTAAGATCATCACAAAGAGATTATGGTTTTAGAGATCATGCACCATCACAGCCTGATCCATTCCATACCTTCTTTGGTCTTGCTGGATTGTGTGTATGTGGTAATTTGAAAGATCATGGTGCTGAAGTACTTCCAGAAATTGATACCCTATTCTGTGTACCAAAAGATTTAGCAAATAAAATGAGAGATTACTTTTTAGCAAGACCATTTGATCCAAGTAAAGAGGTGTGATCTTAAATAAACATACATTTATTTTTTAATATTGATGTTATATTTAAAAAGTTATCAAAACGATTGTCAACTTGAGCCTTTAACGCATAATTCGAAAACAGAAATATATATATATATACAAAAGATTTGTTTTTAACATAATAATTTAAAAAAAAAAAAATTCACATATTAATAAACAAATAGCGTATTTCAACTTCTGGCAATATAAAAAATGGTGGCATAATAAGTATGATTTGTCTTCCTAGATAATATCGTTTTGTTTTCCCTTTTAAAATATTTTGTAAAAAGTCTAAATATAGAATAATGTATTCGAAATGTTCAGTGTGTGAATCAGGTTGAAGTCATGAAATTGATTTTCTTCGAATATTCCTCCGTATTTATTTCTTTATAGGAATCTTTAGCAGCTGATACAACCATATTCCACTTTTTCGCCTCTTCTCCAGATTTTGGATTTAATTTATCTTTGGCCTGGTTTTCCTTGTCATCTTCATACTTAAAAAGAGCATTTTGATAACTTTCTGGGTCAAGAGCTAAGAATCTTTGTAAAACGTTAACATGCTTGCCATTAAGATCTGAACACCAAAAATCGTCCAGACCGAGAAGCTTTGGAACTATAATTGGTATGATTGTTGTTGCAAAAGATGAGAAGGTACTGAAAAATGTTTCATCATTTATTAAATTGAGAGTAGAGTTTGTAACTTTATAATTGTTGCATTGAAGACATAAAGAAAGCCTGTGAAAAATAGGTACAACAATCTTCTGCATACTATCAGAACTGATGAAAGGTAAAATGACATTGATATGAGTAAGGAAAATTGTTTGTTTTTGAGAGTTTGTAGTTGGCCAATGGTTGAGGATATAATTCATTGATATCAAAGGAGCATCTTGATCAAAAAGACCATAAAATTGAGAACAAATTTGTGAAAGTGTTGAATAGAACGCTGGTAAAAAGTTTGATGTAAAAAGTGGTAAAAGATAAAGTTTGAAAAGGTCAACATAATTTGCTATATGATTTGGTATTACCGAATTGCCGTCAAAATTATCTGCGCTTTCTGGTGCTGAACCTTCTTGATTGGAATTCATAAATGAGTAGTGTGTGTCTGTATGAGCATCTGGATTGTGGTTCATAACCAAAACATGTGAATTTGTATTTAGAAAGTTGTTTAAAAAGCTTAATGCTGGATTTACACAATAGAAAGAAGTTTGATCATTTTGAATATGGTTGAGGATTCTTGTGAAACATTCGTGATATATGAATCTATTAAATGTTTGAAAAGATTCAGCAAGAAAATGGAATATGTTATCAACCATAAGTCTCTCTTCAGCTTCAGGTGAATTATAGAATTCAAATAGTAAATGAGCAAATTCTTGATTAATGAAAGATTCATCGACAACTTTCCTATTTCCATGATGAAGAATTAATGAAAGGATTTTATGAACGTATTGATATTCACCCCAATTAGTAAGTCTAAGTAAAACGACTTGGTCACTATATATGTATTTCGTTGGTATCTTATTTAATATACTTATTGTCATTATGTGTTTAACTGTATTTATTAGTTCATTAAGTAAATCTTCTTTAATATTAATTAAGCATGAAGGTTTTGACAAAATATTATATAGCTTAATCACTGGCTTATCTTCGAGCGAAATATTTCGATTATCTGTTTTCTCTTTTTCCTTATCGTCATTAATTTTTTCATTTTTGGATGAGCTGTTTTCATTAGATTGAGAAGCATTTTTGTGATCATCAATTTGATGGTTATTTATCGCGTCAACATCATCTGGTGATGCACATCCACTATCAGGTACATAATTTCCTCTATTGATATTATTTTCGTCTAGTTCTTTAATGTATTCCTTGATCAAACTAGCTGTTTGCTCAATTCCTTTTGCAGATTCTTGATCATTTGGAGCATTTCCAGCTTGGTTATTTGAATTTTTGAATCTTTGAAGAAGAGAATTTTGAACGAGTGGTGATGTTTTTCTTCGGCCGAGCATTGAATTAAGTTGTTGTTGTTGAAGAGAGGGTTGGTTTGATGGAATATGTGAAATTGGTGTGCTTGGACCAAAAACTAGATGCTTATTTGGTCCAGACGGAGAGTGTGGAGGCGGGATATCGGCCGATTGATTACTTTGTGAACCTACATTAAAACTGACATGAGAAGGGCCGAAAGAAATGTTTCGGTGTGCTTTCTTTGGGCTAGGATTGATAGGTAAGCCGCAACCTTTGGCATTTGGGCCATGATCAGACGATGATGAATTTGAGCTTGATGGCTTGTGGCGAGGGCTGCCAAGCGAAAAAGGAAATGGTCCTGGCAAAGAAGCATATGCCTTTAGCGCAGGGTTCGAATTCGAGATATTTAATTGTGGCGATGATAATGTTGTTTCTTTATTTGTTAATACAATATTTGGATCTCTAGAAATGCCGTTTAAAGTGTCGTCAATGAGAACTTCATCTTCATGGTTTTCGGAGGATACAGGCGAAATCATATTCTTATCTTTTTCGTTTGTATCAGAGATAAGCTCTTTCGCTTGAAAATTTTTGTTTTTTTTATCTGGAAAGAGCGCCATTAATAGTTTTTAATTGAATTTGAATCTTATTATTATTCAATTTTTAATTAATCGAATTAAATTGACCTTGAAACGTCAATATGAATCATTTATTTGACTAGTTTTTCACAGAATTGAAATAAACAGAAAATTCAATAAATAAAATTAGTCCTCACAAAAATTAGATAACATTTAAAGAAAAAATGAAAATAAATGCATATCAATCTATTTTATGGATAAAATAAAAATATTTATGTAATTATTTTTTATTATAATATTATTTATTTATAATGATAAATATATATGTTTTTATTTATGCTTTTTTTTAGAATATCTAGAAATATCATACAAATTATTTTTATGAAAAAGAAGCTTCTTTTTCATAGAATTTTTTTCATAAAAATAATTTTTAATATTTCAAATTTTAAAAGGTAAAATATTCATAATAAAAGAATATTAGTAATGTATTATTTCATTAATTAATATTATATTATACGTTTTGTAATTTATTTATAAATATTAATATGATTATAAGTTATAAATAAAGTTAAATCTTTATTTTTATTACATAAAAATTGAATTGATTTTCTTTTTCAATAAATAATTAAAAAAGTATTTGTTGATTTAACTTAATAAGTAAAACTTTTTTATGATTTATATTAATAGTTATTATTATTTATTTTAATTTGATAACTGATTATGCAATTATTTTTTCATAATTATTAAGTAAATTTAATCTTATTTTATGATATTCATTGAAAAATAAGCGAATTCAAATAAATAATATCATAAAAAAGATGTTTAATAAATGTACAAAATAAATTGTAGATAAATTATTTGCCAAACTTGATAAATGTTTCAAAACTATTTTTTTTAAAATTTAAAAAAATTAATGAGAATTATTTGCATAATATTAATTGGTTTATAATCATTAGATGTTTTATAACGATTTTATTAGTGGTAATGAATAGATCCTTCCATTTGATTTAGAATTTTCTTATGTTAGTTTGATCTTGCCAATTAACAATTTTGGGGGCATAAATATAATGTTAAATATTTATAAATTAACGCAAAATAAAATTAAAATATATCGATAAATTTAAAATATTATAATAAAAATGTATATAATTATTTTGAATAATTTTCTAAGTATTATTTTTTTCAAAAATATGATAGAATAATTGAAATAAATTTATGTTAGAATTATCTATTCAATAATTATTTTTATTAATCTTTGTAACATTAAAAATGGAGTCAATTTCACTTGAAAAAAAATATTTGGCGCCAAAAATATAGTTATTGCTTTTAAGATATTTAAATTGAATAAAAGATTTCACAAAATATAATATAAATAAACGTTTCAAAATATAATTTTGTTTTGTTTTGTTTTTATTAAATTGATAATGATTTGGTAAATTAATCATGAAATATCTTTTTATAAAATTCTTAAAAACTCTTTTTTTTTCTATATATTTTATTTTGTAAAAAAAATAGAAATTATTGAAATTTCAATAACATAATAATAGACCTATATGTTAAGAAAGGTGGCCGTTAATTTATTTATCTCAAAGTTCGTTATAATTCTAAACCAGTCTGACCGATTCTATGAGATTATTCAAATTAATTGAGATATTTTTTTGAAGTCAATAATTTATATATAACTCATAAAAAAAACAATATATAAACAATTAAACATTTGAATATAAATAATAACATTATTTTATAATATATAATAATATTAAAAAGTGCTATTAAAGCAGTATATGAAAAATCAAATTTAAATCATTCTGAAAAAATTAATTGTAATTAAATAAATTAAATAGATAAATCATTTGATGTTTATTAATAGCAAATCAGTTATTTGTTCAGCAAAAAATAATGTATTTTTTAAAAATGAAATATTCGTAAATAGAACTCAATTTCAACTCCAAAATTTTAGATTGGAAAAAAAAATAGTATTATATATTAACAATTATTTATCAAAAATATTATTTATCAGGTATTTGGCGAGAAAACGAACCTCGACAAAAAAATTCGAACGATAGATTCAATTCTTTCAAATTATTTGAAGGAAAAACTCACAATTTACTCGTTAGACGATTAGAATTTCAATAAATTATTTTCATGCTAATTATTGAAAATTGAATATCATTGAAAGTATGTATTATTTATTATATATATTTCTTGATCAATTATATATATACATTTAATATAATTTTTAAATAAATTATATATATAAAAATAAATAACAAATTAATAAATAAATCTAATGTAATCCTTTGTTATTATATTAAAATACATAAAAATAACATTATAAGGTCAATTTATAACCATATCTCTCTTTTTATATTAATCTATTTTTATTTTGATAAAATTTGAATAAATATCTCATTAAAATAAAAATATAATTTTAATAATATATATATAATTACATGAATCTGCATTTATATTCAAAATATTAATATTTTTATTGAATATTAGAATCTATAAAAAAATATTAATCGTTTTTTATCTGAAAAATTTATTTAATAATTTCAATTAATTCAAAAAATTTGGGACCTATATCTCAATTTTCATTGAATTTTGAGAAATATTCTCAAATCATATTACAACTCTGTTCTAAACCTTGTTCAAAAAACATTACCTCCCTCTCAATTTAAAATAATCATATCTTTATATTTTAAATATGAATTAATTTTTTATAATTTAATTAATATTATGATAATTATATAATATATTATTACTGAAGAATAATGCAATTAAATTGTTTGATAAAAAAGATAAAATGATTTAAAATTTGATATGGAGGTAAAGTTTTTTGAACTCAGTTTATCTAATTTTGTTATCTCCTCTCAAACTTTGTTAGGATTTTGAAAGAAAAATATAATTTTTAATTTGTAAGAAGCATTCAAAACATAAGGAAGTTTGAAATAAAATAACGAACTTTGAGATAAATAAATTAACGGCCACCTTTCTTAATTAAGAGGTCTAATGGTTATTTTGAATTTGACCTATATTTTGAAATAGTAATTTTCCGATAAAAAGAAATTCATTTTTCTTAGCTGAAAATTATAAAAATAATTAAATATTATATTTTATGACTAAATGTATAAAAAAAGCATATATCAAAAAATTTTACAAATTAAATGGTATCTACTTAATTTTTTGGAATCTATTTTATAAAATATATCAATATTTAAGAAAATTAAAGCAATGCATATGCTTAATTACAAAATTATGATAATTATACTTCAAATATAAAAAAGATATTTGCTGCAAAGAAAAAAATTCAAAAAATGCTTCTGTTATGATCTTTTTTAATTGCTTCCGAAAATAATTATACATAAAATACAACGAGATATCTTAATTGATCTAGCTTAACTTCATTTTTTAAAGCATTGAAAAAGTTTTAAAAAGTATTGAAAAAGTGGATTTAAAATGAAGCAAAACTCTGTGTAAGAGCAAAATTAACATATAAAACCTATATAATTTTGAATCTATATATTGTGAAGTTTAATGTAACAGAAAGCTTTTTTTTGACCCTCACCCTTTAGTATTTTGAAAAATATTTCTATTTTTTAAAAATATTTTTTAAGACTAAAAGTCCTTTACCATTGGGCAAATGACTATGATTATATGAAAGATAACTCTAGAATTTGATTCTTTTATCTTAAAATATTTTCGATATGTTCTTTTTATGCCGTTTGAATTTGCATAAAATAAATTTTTAATGAATATATTAACTGATAGAACATTATTTGTAGAAGTAAACCAAGATATATATAAATCTTTTTTTGAATATTATTTAAAGAAATAAATTATTAACTAGTATTCAAAAGAAAGAAAAAGAAAAAGTAGGTAAATTTAAGTTTTATCATTAACATGATTAATAAAACAAACAATAATATTTTTTAATCAATCTTCGCTCAAAGAGATTCGTTGTTATTCAAAAGAGAATCAAATGTAGAATCACTTAAACAAGATATGAGAGGAATAATCTCAACGTGTTCTTCTTTAAGATTTTCTATTTGATCAACAAGCTCTGTATCACTAAATATCATCAAAACAGCTTCTTTTCCTTTTATGGACTCAACAGATCTGATTATGTATGAAATAGCATAGATGCAACGAATGACAACTTTATTTTCTCCACATCCAAGCATTTCAATTAAAGTGTCGATTAATTCAGCACTTTCTGCAAATTTTGGTATGTATGATGCTGAAATTTTTGTAATAACTGTGGCAAGGAAAAATGCGCTTTCCTTCTTAACTTGATATCCTGATGAACATCCGATTGAAATAATATATTGAATGAATTCTGTTGTGATATAATTCATTAATTCTCCTGAAAGATTATCAAATAAACTTGACATAATCCAAAAGACATCTGCTGAAAATTCTGTGGGGATCATTTCAACCAAAATCTGGAAAAGAGAAGGATGTTCATCAGTAACACTGATTGATGGTAATAATCTTTTTGGATCTCCAGTAGCACACATATTTCCAAGTAATGAAAGTGTAAGGCTTGTTAATTCTGGATTTTTAAGCATTGAAAAGCATATTGAGTCAAGATTGTTGTCGAAATAAATGTCAACAACAGAAGTATAGCTTGAAATAATTGAGATTAAGCATGACATAATTGATTTAAGAGCAAATAAATTGATGTTGTATAAGGTAGGTACCAGTTGAATCATTTGATTAATTAATTTATCAGTAATTTGGTCGCCTAAGTCATCTACAAGATTAAGCTTTGTTACATAAATGCTTTGAACGGCTTCAGCTAAAGAGTTAAGAATTTGATTTGATTGAGCATCAAGTTGTTTCTCATGAATTTGTGATTGATATTGTTTAACTGAACTTGATATTGCTGTTAGCATGTTTAGAAGGCGTTCGTGTACACTATAGCATAAAAAAGAATCTCTTGCATAAGACGAATTTTTTGAAAGAATTGTGATAAGCATGCATGATTCAATAAGCAAGTTTACATCTGAGCATGTACAATTGTTATTACTGCAATTGTCAACGAAGTTTGAGAGAATTTCATCAACTTTTAAAGCAACTCCGCCATTAACAATTTCTTCTTGTGCTTCTTGCGAAAACATAGGAAAAGCAAAAATCAATGATGTTAAAAGTGAATGAAGTAAGTTTTCTGAGTCTGTCATTGATAATGCCATTCCAAAACTTTCACCTGCTTCTTTTGATTGAGTAATGTTTTTAAGTGAGTTCTGTAAATCTTTGCTACTTGATTTGGCAATTTTGATGAGCATGTCAGATAATTGGATTGTTTTGGTAACATCACCTGAATTAAAAATTTCGATAAAATTATCTAAGGTGATAATCTGTTGTGTCTCTGATTTTAAACTACTTAATAAATCAGATCCATTATTGTTGTGATTAAATTCTCTTGATGATTCTGTTTTTTTAAAGTTAGCAATAGTTAAGAGATTGTTTCTTCTCATTGAAAGAGTTCTGGAATTCCTTTGTTGGTTAAATTCTTTGGAGTAGTTTGAATCATTGTATAGGTATTCTTTATCAAGACTTGAGGTAGAAGGGCTTTTAGGAAACATTATAAAATGAAATAATGTAAATCAAAATTTATAAATCTTTGAAAAATTAAATTTTATTTTTTTTATTTCTATCAAAATTCAAATTAATAAAAATAATTAAACTTTTGTTTACTTTTTCAATGATATTATAAAACAATGAGCATTCAAAAGAATATCTTTCTCGATTTTTGTTAAAAATATATTATCTACGTGCAGAAATATCAAAAACTAATTTTTCACTCGATTATGGCTTAATTTTTGGACCTTTGGACGGACAATTTTTTTGGTCCATTGGACCTTATTAAAATTTTGTAAATTTTTACCCCAAAAAAATGAAATGAAATCATATATTTTTTATCTTTTTTTTTTCCTTTAAAATAAAAATTTTTTTCATCTTAAATTTTATTTTTTTGAATAACTTTTTGAACTATTTTTTCAAAGCTACCAAGCTAAAAATTCTCAAAAAATTGATAGAAAATTTACATTTTTTCCGTCCAAATTTCGCCTTGGTCTAAAAAAAATTCGCCTGGTCTAAATAGTTTTACATTTTGGTCCAAAAAAACCGATTTACCAGTTTTTGAATGCTTTACATGCTATTTTAATAAGTTTACATGGTCCAAAAAATCTTTTTTCTCTGGTCCAAAATATTCTGAGATATTTTAGTATAAAAGTATTCAAAAATTTGAATACAAATTCATATGCTAATAATAAATATAAAATTTTATTAAAAAGAATCATTTTCGAAAGATTTATATTTGCGCAAGTATTTATTATTTGCCTAAAATATTAGAAGTACTGGCTTGCTTATATAATTACTAAGCTAATTAAGTTTATAGCAAATGTAAAATATTTTTTAAATATCTTGTTCAAAAAGATGAATCAAACGAAGCGCAAATGCTTATATTACCAACTAATCAATTAAAACACTAGATTGCGCGCATCATTAAATCACTTTCTTAGATTATTTGGTCCAAAATACATTTTTATACCAAAAAAAACAAAGAGAGCTTAATAAAATAAATTATTTATTAAAAAATAATGTCATTATACTCTTTTTTGCTTTCACTTCTTTAGTGTGTATGAAATTTTATTCAATGAAAAGAATTTTGAAAATTTTGATCGTTTTTCTCTCAAAAAAATGGACCAACTTTTTACTCATCTTGGTCCAAAAATGAAGCCGTACACTCGATATTTCATTATAAAACATCTTATTATGCAATTTATAACAAACCACCAAGTGTAATAAAAATTAAAAAAAAAAATAATCAAAATATCATATCATTTTAATTAATTTAAATAACAGAATAAATCATAAATGTTAAATAAGCTTGTACATGCTTAATAAATTTTATATTGGTCATGGAAATTTGAAAATATTATTTTTTTTGTTTTTTTAACTTTTTGAATAATTCACCAATCTTCAAAACTATCAAAATTAAATGATCTGTTAGTGCTTTTTTTGATCCGTTATATATTTTATTATCAGTCTTTAAGTATTGTATCTCATTTATCATATGCGTTAAAAAAATATTTTATATATATTTTTGGATAAAGAAAACAAATTGGACAATTTGTAAAATGTTTTTGTTTCTCATAAACAATTTTTCATTATTATATTTTATTGATTAAATCCTCAACATTGCTTTTAATCTTCATGATATAATAAAGGTAAAATGATATATTCGAAGATAGATAACCAGAATTATTTCATACAAAAAGTTTTCTTGATTGTAACATTACAAATGTTTCAAAAATTGTTTTGAAGAATGAGTTGATTTGGACAGAGAACTTGATCTTTGTAATGGAATTGCTTTTAATGTTGTATTACTAATAAAACTTGAATAATTCATTGCAATTGTATATATTTTTTTATTCAAATGAATTGGGTAGAATGAATAATATCTAGAAAATTCTTTTATTTTAGAAATCTTTCTTTAAAAAAATCTTGCATAATTTTAGTTTTTCATATTAGTGATCTTAATATGCATTTTGAGTTCATCATTTCAGATATTTTGAATGAATATTTTATTTTCAATGTATAAAACGAATAGAATAATGAGAAAAAAAAAAATATTTTACTGTTTATATCATCTTTTTGTCATGAAAGGTCAATAATTCAATTCAGCAAAGGTCAGTAATATTGCAATGTTTTATGGAAGCTCTATACGAAAGTGAATTTATCGATTTAAAGAATTTTACTAAGTCAACAAATGTAAAAGCAAAATATCCTTATTATTCATTCAAAGTTATTGAACAAAATACAAATAATATATATTTGGCAAAAGAATTCCGATACCCTATTTATAAATTTAACAGAAACGAAATTATATCACTTTCGCAAGAAATAAATGTTTTTTCTCAAGTTAATCATCCATCTATTTTAAAATTTGTTGGATATAATCCAATCAATTTTGATAAAAAGCCAATACCGGTTATTATTACTGAATATACTTCATATTTTACTTTAAAGAAAATGCTTAGTTCAGAAAGAAAAGGTAAAGAGCATCCTCCGATAGATGATACGAAAAAACTAATAATAATATATTGAATCGCTGCAGGAATGTCCTTTTTGCACTCGAACAATATAATCCATTGCGATTTAAAGCCAGAAAATATATTGCTTGATGATTAGGTTTTATGTTATCAAAAGACATATCTAATACTACCGGCCAAATAGACTCAGAATTGGTAGGGACTGTTGCCTATTTTTCTCCAGAAATATTATTAAACAAAAATTATAGTAAAATGAGCGATGTTTTCGCATTTTCATTAATTTTATATGAAGTTGTTACAAACGAGAGGCCTTTTAATGATATAAATGACAGAGACATTATTGAAAAATTAAATGAAAGGCCGAAATTCAATAAAATAAAATACCCAAATATTTGCACAGACCTCATTGAAAGATGTTGGTCAAAAGAGCCACAAGAACGTCCATCTTTTGATGATATTTTGTCAATATTGACAAGTGATTCGAGTTTTTTAAATAGAAATGTTAACAATGAAGAATTTCAAAAGTACAAAAAGTTCGTTGATTCATCCATTTCTTCATTTAACAGAAATAAAAGAATTCATCATTTAGATCGCATTATTAATACTCAATTAAATTTCTTCCCAAAAAGATATGAACTATTATGCCTATTGTTTTAACTGGCATTGGCTTTGATTTCAGAATTAGGTGAAGGCAGTTTTGGAAAAGTTTATAAATTTGTTAATAAAAATACAGGTGTGATATATTCAGCAAAGGAATCATTTAAAGATGTTGATAGTTTTTATAATGAAAAGTCTTATAATGTTATACAAAATATTCAAATAATGTTATCAATTGATTTTCCTTCAATTCAAAAATTGGATTCAATTTTCATAATATAAAAAATAAGCCCAAACCAACATTTGTGCTTGAATATGCTTCAAATGGATCATTATTTGATATTCTTGAATCCGAAAGAAAAGGCGAAAAAGTAAAAGAAATGGATGAAACAAGTAAACACATAACAATTTTTGGAATCGCATCAACAATTAACTATTTACATTGAAAAGGTATGATTCATCAGGATATAAATCCTAGCAACATACTTTTCGATGAGTTTTTATTTCCTAAGTTATCTGATTTTTGTTATGCTTATATAAGAGAACGTTGTTTAGGTGAAGATTTTAATATAATTATCCCTGGCAATCCCGAATACCTTGCTCCTGATATTTTTGATGATAATGAAGAAGCATCGTCTTGTTGTGATGGTCGTAAATCAGATATTTATTCATTTGCAATTGTTATGTATGTGATTATGACCGGAGATAAACCATACAACAATTTCATGAAGCCAATTGGCATTATTAATTATGTTAAAAACGATCATAAAAGGCCCGTGTTTAATAAACCAATTCCTGATTGCTACCGTGATCTTATTGAGAAATGTTGGTCAGAAAATCCTGATGATAGGCCGAGTGGTGAAGATATTGTCGATATCCTTAAAACAAACACTAGTTTTTTAACAGAAAAAGTTGATAAAGAAAAGTATTTCAATTATATTAAATATATTGAATCAATGAAAACAAAACCTTTTTATGATAACCAATTAAATATGCCAGTATTTCCAAAAAGAGATTTTCAAACAGATTTATTCCAGAAAGTTGACATTTATGACAATTGATTAAGTGAAGTTAAATTGACGAATTTATTAATTAACATAAAATCAATTGAATTAAATCGATATGAAATTGAAAGGCGAGTTGGTGAAGGAAGTTTTGGAACAGTTTATAAAATATATGAAAAAGAAAGTGGAGATATATATGCTGCCAAAATATCAATTTATGCAGTGAAGACATTATCAAAAATTTTGAACGTGAAGTGAATATTATTTCACAATTGAATCATCCATCAATAATGAAATTTATCGGATTTAATTCATTGAACTTCAAATATAAACGAAAACCGACAATCATTACTGAATATGTTTCTAATGGATCATTGGATAAAGTGATAGAATTGGAACGCGTAGGATTTGGAATTACAGATTGGAATGACACAAAGAAATTAATAAATATTTTTGGAATTGCCAACCGAATGTCTTATTTGCACTCATTGAATATTTTGCATCGTGATTTGAAACCAGGAAATATATTATTAAATGATTATTCGTTTCCAAAAATATCTGATTTTGGATTATCTAAACCAATGTTAAAAGAGAATTCTCAAAATAATTCAGGTTATAAAGGAACGTGGGCATACACTGCACCAGAAGTATTTGAAGGAAAATATAGTAAAGCTGGTGATGTTTATGCTTTCTCTTTAATCGTTTATGAAATTATGACAAATGAAATTATTTTTAAAGATATGAATCAATTTCAAGTTGTGATTCAATTTAGATATCCAATTTATGAATGCTATAGAAAGCTTATAGCTGATTGCTGGAATGAAAAGCCTGATGAGAGGCCGTCATTCGATGAAATTGTTCATCGTCTTAAGAATGATTCAAGCTTTTTAACTGAAAACATTGATGAAAATGAATTTCTAAATAACATATCGTTATTAGAGGATGATGAATTACCAAACAAATCTTTTCATTCAGTTTCATTTGATAAAGAAAAGCTTAATGATAATGAAATAGATAAATATTCGAAGAATAAATTCTTTATAAACTGCGAGTCATTTTTGCATACAACTCAATTTTTCTGAATAGTATTGAAAAATGAAAATAATCAACTCAATTTTGAAATAAATAATTATAAGTTTTCAATGATAAATTGAAAATTGAGTTGTATGCAAAAATGAAAACCAGTTTAGATTTGAGTAAGTATGAAAAAGTAAGTTTGATTTCTAAAATAAAGAATAAAGAAACAGGAATGATTTACCAAGGAAAAGTATCAATTCTACAAATGAACAAGTATTCTAGAGATGATTTAATTTATTTATCTAATGAAGTTAATATTATTTCAAATTTAAATCATCCTTCGTTTATGAGATTCATTGGATACAGTCCATTTGATTTCAAAAAGAAACGAAAGCCTGTCATTTTAACTGAGTTTTTCATCAATGATTCACTAAAAACTGGTGCTGATATTGAAAGCTGGAATGATACGAAAAAATTAATAAATATATTTGGAATTGCATCAGCAATGGCATATTTGCATTCTAGCAATATTATTCATCGTGATTTGCAGCCTTCTAATATTTATCTTGATGATTATCTTTCCCCAAAAATTGGCGATTTTTGGATTATCGAAAAGAATTAATAATCTTGATACAATAACGTATCAAACAACATCTGGATTAAAAGGATCGCCAATATATTCATCACCGGAAATTTTAAAGTTTAATGATTATTCAAAAAGTAGTGATGTTTACTCTGTTTCAGTGGTGGTTCATGAAATCTTAACGAATGGAGTTCCTTTTGAAAAATATAAAAAATACAAATGAAATTTAGAACGAAGTTGTAGTTAAAAATAACCGTCCATTAATGCCAGATTCAATGCCCAGTTGTTATCGATCTTTAACTGAGAAATGCTGGTCACAGGAACCAAATGAAAGGCCAGCATTCAATGAAATTGTGAACCAATTGAAAACAGATTCAAATTTCATTACTGAAAAAATTCAAAAAGATGATCATTTGGAATATATCGATTTTATTGAAAAATCTCAAATTTCATTTAACTGGTCACATAAAATACTTCAAGTTGATGAGTTTATTCAATCAAAAAATCGAATTCGTGAAACTGAGATTATTGATGAAAATACGAAATAATTCAAAATTCTTTGATTTTGTAAAAAATGAGATAATATATTAATTTCATCTGTTTTGAATTGTCGTTATTATAAAGGATTCGTGTTTCAAAAGATTTAATGATAAATATCATTTATGAATCAAGATTGAAAAAATAATCAATTCCAGAAGAATCATATAATTTAACATACAAGCAGATCATAACAGTCATTTTAATTTGCATCATAATTATGACTTTATTGAAAAATTGCATAATAACAGTTGCACGAGTTTGAAATATTTGTTTTTGACTTAAATATGTTATTAATTGTACTCCTTTTTAATATAAAATATTTTTATCAAAGAGCAAAAATGATTTTAATCTTGTTTTTTCTCAAAAAATAAATATGTTTTCAAATGCCTGTTTTCTATCATTAGTTTTCAATTCCAGAGTTTTTATCGTTTCATTTTAATACAGGCTGCACACTTCAAATCTACCTCTTTTATCCTTTTAAAAAGTCAATTTATGGAACAAAAAACAGATTCATTATAATATTAATTGAATTTTCCAATTAATTTAAATATTAATTTACCGATTCAGAATAAATATAATTTAACCATTAATTTTATTTGTATAAAATTTACAAGAACTATTTTTATAAAATAATAATAATAATATATTTTTAAATTTCGTTTGGGTTCTCCAATTCTTCTTTAGTTTCACTATTATTTTCATCAGAAGATACATAATTTGGTTCTGTGTCATTATTTTCAACACCAAAAACTTTATCATGTGCATTATCAGGATTTTTCATACACAAAAACTTCAGCACGATAAGCAACGTAATCAAGCACACAACGAAAGACAAAGTGTCAGTGAAAGGAAAAGCCAGCATCAAGCGGGTTGGATTTTTCTTATCAGTTACGTACAAAATAGTAGAAAAAACGGGAATTGGAATTAGCAGAGTAATAATGCTGACAATTATAGAAATAACAATCTTTTTGGAAGCTTGAAGAGCAGTTATAGAAGCAAATTTAAACATGATTAAAACGATTGTATAGAAGCAATTTTTGAATGATTTTTCTGCAATATTCAAAAACGCTTCATCTTTCAGCCAAATTTTCGGAATGTTGCGAGCATTTGTATAAATAATGATTTCGACAATTGCATTCCAAACCATTCCAATCCACAAAGCATGAAAAACCAAATTTCGAAACCGTTTTAACCGTTTTGCGCCAAAAGCAAAAGAGGCGGAAGGAAGAAGTCCTTGTGCAATTCCGTTATTGATTCCTAAAATGAACATATAAATGCGTAATAGAACATTCCATGCAGAAATGACTTCGTTGTATTGGCCAATGGCGTTTCCCGAGTTACCTAGCCATTTTTGAATAATTACATCTGGCAAATTTCCAGATAAGAGCTCTACAAGGGTGGAAAGGCCTAGTCTTAATGCTGATTTGGTTTCGGGAGTGAATTTATTCAAAAACATTTTCAAAGTTGGCTTGACAGTGAATTTATGTTTAAATATTAATATCATCAAAATGGACATTGGCAAAAATGAAGCAATGATCGACGCTAATGATGCTCCCCATATCGGAGTTTTGAATGCTATCAGAAAAAGTGGGTCCAAACAAACCATATTCAAAACTAATGAGCATACTTGACAAATACCATAAATCCACGATAATCCTTCACTTTGCAAGAGACCGCAGCATATTTGATACATCTCATAGAAAACTGTGAGACCTGTAACCGGTATTAAGTATTGAAAACCCATATTTTGAATATGTTCATCTGCACCAAACCATTTAGTTAAAGGTTTACAAATATTAAGCATAATTATTGGTAAAATAATACTAAAAATCCATGATATTCGAATAATATCAACAAAAACTTGTGCACATTCTTCATTTCGTTTTTGTCCAAATAAATATGATATGCGTGCTGAAACACATGATAGAAGATATAATCCAAAAGCATTATTAATGGCTTCTAATAATGAAACTGCACCAGTTGCGGTTAATCCATCGGCTCCAATAGTATGTGAAACCCAAAAACTATCTACAATTAAATACATTGAAGTGACAATTTGTGAACATAATGGACCTAAAGATTGTTTTAATAATGTTTGTAAGGCTGGATAAAATCCTAGCCTTTTTTGCTCATCTGAATCATTATTTATCGTAAAACAACAAAATTTTTTGGGTTTATCTTCATCTATTTCTGATTTTTCGCTTTGAATCGAATCATTTAAGTCTGAATTTTCTGTAATCGTGTCTTCTTTTTCAGAATCCATTAATAAAATATAATTTTTTACATTAAGAATTTTTTGAATGAATTATATTCAAAATTCTAAAGGATTGTAATCATTTAAATGAGCATATTCAATTTTGAATTGTTTCTATAAATTGTTTTTATTTTTTACCAAATGATACAAATAGAATTTGAATATATAAAATATTTGGGATCAAAAAGAATTATTGGTACCATTCAATTCTTTTTTCATAGTTTTTTTAATCTTTGAAAAATTCAATATTAACTATCTATACGATAATTCAATATTGAAAATATTCAAAAAGTGGTAATCATTTATAATTCAATTAAATTGCTTTTGACTTTCAAATAATATCAAATTTCATAAATCAAACAAATTGAATATAATGCTTTCGCCATTTGTCTAAATTTTAATTGTTTAGAAGACGCTGTAAAACAGATTTTTTCATTCAAAAAGATGTATTTGACTGCAAAGTATTAACGGCAACAAACATAACATGAAGTGATGATGAAGCAGCAATCTTCATTATCTCTGGGCATTTAATGGTTCATCCATTGTTTTCAAATTTACCAATCACCAGTTGGTGATATTTATCCTCCAAGTGGTTGTATGAAATTGTGATTTCTGAGCATTCGTTCAAAATGATCAAATTAATTTATGATAAATTTGAATGTTATATTTTATGTTAGAATTTATTTAATATTTTATTTTATCAACAACTACACAAAACTATCAAAAAGATGATTTCAATATTTGATCAAATTAATCTAGTTCCACGTGCTAGACGTTATTCTAATACATTCAAAAATGTTGCTTTCATCATTTTTCATATTCACCTCCCACTTATCGTATACTTACATAATTTTCTCTTTTCCGAAGAAGTGAACTATAAGAGAAACATTTAAGCTAAATACCAAAGAAACAAAAGAAAATATACTAAATGCAGAGCAGCTGAGTGTTATTTTAAACAGATTTCTCAAATGTTACACTGATAATGACAATGAGGTCCTTATATCTGTTTTAGCGATGTATGCCGCGACAATGAGCACATGTGGTACAGGAAAAAGCGGACGCGTCGTTTATCAAATCCAACCAGTGAAACCAGGATGCAAGTCATGTATTTACACATATCATTAAATGAAACCAGCCGATTTAATCCTGCATTAATTGATGATGCACATGCAATTTTAAAATCAGCCGAAGAGGCGAAATTTGATATAAAAATATGACAACAGATGTAGACAACATAACGACTCAGATGCATACTGATTTTTTTGATTTTTTACACAAGACTCCAGGAACTTTCAAGCAAAAGTTAGAAAAAATGAAAGAATATGGTAAGGAATTTCCAGATTCCGATTTTTTTGCATTCATTCAAAGCAATGCAACGAAAGATAAACAAAAATTCGATCAGAATGACGAACTTTTGTCCATTAATTAGACAAAATAATGAAATTCTTGTTTTAAAGAATTCTCCTTATTATACTGATGATATCAAATTGAATACATCTCTTTCTCAGATGAGGGATGATCTTGTTCTACTAGTTTTTAATAAATATAACTTATATCTCCTTGGCATTAATGGTCATTATCAGTTTTTCGCTTTTCAATTTATGCTTATACTTTTTTTAACCTCCATTCAATCAAATAACTTGTCTGCAAAAGCACGCATCGATATTTGGAAAACTGATTATTTTTCAATGTCACATTTTAAATGTTATTCACAAAATAGGCAAAGTGATAAAATCAATAATAAAAATATTGTAAATTTTATTGATAATAATAATTATCATCTGATTATAAGCAATTTATTTGTATACTCTTTTGCATTCAAATACTTTGGAGATGAAATATCAGCATTTAGCTTAAGTTTCATCCTCTCGAGTTGAAATTTGGAGAAATACGTCAAAGTTCAAGAGGAGAAGACACAACAGATAATGCAACATATATGATTACTAAAAGTATAATTAGAGAAGAGTTATAAACAACTCAACAGATAATGCAACATATAGAGGGATTGCAATTTGGGAGGTGGCACAACTCAAATGGTTGGATTTTGGAGATTCCACCTTCAATTGAATATTTTTATTGAAGAATAAAGATATGAAGATTTGGATTCCTTAATTAATTTTTTTCAGAAAAAGGAACAGAAAAAAGTATAATTTACAAAAAGGCTATGAAATTCTCATTTCATAAAAAGTAATTGAAAATAATATCCTCAAATCAGAATGAGCAAATGACATTGCCATTATATATTATAATCCATTACAAATATGTAAGGCCTTCCTCTTGAGACCATAATAGAAAGCGATAAAACACTTGACTTCTTTCCAGTGGCCATTTAAATGATCCCTTTCAATCTGGTTACAAAAGTTGAATTATGCTAAAAAACTTGAATAGAAGTTATGAATTGTTTCATTTGGAATTGAATAACAAACTTTTTCTATTTTTTTTCTTTCTTTTTCTTTCTTTTTTTTAGTAGTAGTAGTTTCCTTAGTTTCTGAATTATAAATCTTTTTTAATAAAATTTCCCGACATGCTCAATATGCGATAGGTTTTTAGATCTCGGAGGCTATTTTAGCTTTTGAAGAACACATTTCTTTAATTTACTTTGAGTGGAGGAGCTTTGTCTTCCTGCCAGATCCATTGTGGGCCAATCTTCAAAATATCTTTCCAATATTGATAACTGTTTTCATTATTTGAAAATCTTTGATTTTATTTTTTTAATATTTATTTTAACGAGATATAATATGTGCGTGAAAAAGTTCTTTGGATTCTTAACATTTGTTCCACGAATCAATATTATAAGATCATTTCGGTTATCTTTAAATAACTTAGATTCTGGAAAGCATCCAAAGCCATCTACATGTATTAGAACATTACACTTATTAGAAATTGGTTGATTTTCATTTACATTTTCTATTAAGGGCATTATTGGCTTATCTAATTTTTGAATAGTTTATTCATTGAAAAAGTTCAATAACCAACTATGCCCTTAATTCAGTATAATTTAATTCAAATATTTGATAGTTCAAGGAATTCATTCAAATTTATACTCAAAATAAACTATTCAAAATTTTAGAAAAATCAAATGTGCTTTTAAATTGAGTGAAATCATTACTCAAACTTTATTCGATAAAGCGAATATAAAAGAATTCTATCGATACTATTTTAACTTCATCTCGTGAAGTATTAATATTATCAGTGAGTAATAATAAACAATTTATTTATAATTTTTTTTTTTTTTTTTAATATTTTGTCGTAAAAAATATTTAATCACCATCATCTGATTTCATTTTAGATGGTCTATTGTTATCAAATCAACTAGGCCAAAGATAATAATCGTTCGTGATCACTAAATAATAAAAAGTCTTTGTTGGATTTAAAAGTTAATTATATTGGATATCATTGATTCTCTTGGATTTAATATTAACACGCAA
The DNA here is from genome assembly GCA_039105265.1 of Tritrichomonas musculus. Taxonomy (NCBI): domain Eukaryota; phylum Parabasalia; order Tritrichomonadida; family Tritrichomonadidae; genus Tritrichomonas; species Tritrichomonas musculus. The sequence continues at coordinate 1,052,823 of JAPFFF010000004.1, forward strand.
ATTAGTTAACGAAAATGGATAGAAAATAAGAATGCGAATTTTTGGAGGTATTTGGTCAGATTTCATTTCTAAAGTAAATATAATGGTTTTAACCAAGCTATAGTTACTTTAGAAAAATCAACAATTTTGTATTCAAGTAAACAATGCTTAATATGAAATTAAATTTTTGAAAATAACAAAAAAATCTATTTCATATAGAGAATAATAATGAGAAACCCAAATATGCAAATTTAAGCACTGTTTATCTAAATATACAATAGAAATAGAATTTATTAATAATAATATAGTTTGAATTAAATTCAAAATAAATTAACAACAAGAACCTTTTTCATCTTGCTTTTCTATTGTCCAAATATTCGTTTCAGATGAAATTCTCCTTTCTCTTCCTTTTCTTCCACCAAGATTTTGAAAAGTTGCATAAGCTTCAAAAGCAAGATTTTCGAATAAAGCTCTAACATTTTCTCCAGTTAAGGCAGACGTTTCAAAGAATGGGAAATTATGCGATTCTGCAAAAATTTTACCATCATCATACGAAACTTTTCTCTGTCCAGTAGTTTCAAGATCTTTTTTATTTCCTACAATACCAATTATACATGTCGCTGGCGCATGCGAACGTACATTATCTACCCATTCTTTCAAAGAGTCAAAAGATCCTTGATCAGTTATATCGTAAACAATAATTGCAACATCGGTGTCTCTGTAATAACTTTGAGTGATTGCACGATAAATTTCTTGACCAGCTGTATCCCAAAGTTGTAGTTTCAGCTGGGTGGATTCAATCTGCATCATTTGAACTTGAAAATTGACACCAATTGTAACATCGTGATTATCTTGGAATCGGTCAAAAACCATCCGGTCCAAGATACATGTTTTTCCAACTCCAGAGTTGCCGATAATAATGAATTTATATTCTTGCATTTTTTCCGAGGGTAAAATTTTCTCTAATCAAAAAGTGATAATACAATACAATTATTGAGAAAAATATTGAAAGAAATCAAAAAATTCAATAAAACATATCTTGATGAAATTGAATATTATTTTTCGTAACGTTTATTTATAAGTATCAAACATAAATCCATATTTTTGATTTCAACTAAAAGTATCAATCAATATGAATTAATAAAAAAATATAACTACTTTAAGTGTATGAGCTCGTTTGACGTAAATTATCATATTCATTCGAAGTATTTTGAAGAATTAGTGGCTGCGAATTTGGGCTTTCCAAGTTATTTGTATAATTTGGTGGCTTTTCAAAGTGTTTGATAAGAAATCCTGGATTGAATTGAGTTCCAATTAGACTTTTCTTGAGAATACGAGCTGCTGAAAGTTTTCCGTTTGAAGTGGTAAAGCAACTCAGAATAGCATCAAAATCATCTAAAATAAACTTTTGGTTTGTGTTTTTTTTTATGATTTCTAGCCGACCTTTATCAGATTTTTGTTGATTTAGCTCATTAAGTAAAATCATTAGAGAATTACTTGATATATGCTGCGTTTCCAAATTCGTTTCAAGTTCATGAATGAGGGAACTGTCTGAGCATGTAATTGAAGGTGGCTCTAATTCTCCACTACTACAACAACCCATAATTAAAGTTTAACCTTATGTTTCACATGAATTCTTTTAATTATTGATCGTTTTTAATAAACAAAATTTCTTATTTAATTTTTTCAGAATTTATCTGTTCATTACAAACTTTTTCAATAATTTAATTTTTTAAACGAATCTATTTTTATGAGATTTTATTTTGGTCCACTTAGAGAATCTAGACCACTTTATGATCTTACTGTTTATATTGATGGGGCTGAAATAATATGCCCCAGAAAAAGTGCTGTTAAATTAGTTCCAAAAATCAGAATTGCAGATTTAGAACAAGAAGATTTACAAACTTTTACGATAGAAGGATTTTCCGTAAAAAATGATGAAGAATTAAAATTAGCTACAGATATTTTATCAGAAAAGCCAATTTGGATTACTTTTTCAAATTATCAATTTTTATTAGATATGGCAAATGCATTTGAAATATCTGAACTCACTGTTATTTTAAATACATATTACAAATGCCATAAAAATATAGATCAAAAAGCTATTAATGAATACATTGAATTACATGGTCAGAATTCATTACTTGAAGCCGCAGTAAGTGAAGAACCACAATTTGTCAATGGTTTAATTAATACAACCAAATTTGATATCAATCAAAAAGATGAAAGAAACGGAGTTTGCCATATTATATTAACTTGAGACACCATTGATTATCGCAGCCAAGAATCATAATACAGAAGTTGTTGGTCTACTTTTACAGAATCCAAAGATAAAAGTAAATTCAGCGACCAGTGTATGCATATAAAAAAAAAAATTAATTTTTTTTAAGGATGTTTTTTATTCAATTTTTTGAATGGAATTACAGCTCTTCATTATGCATGTATGAGTGACGATAGAGAAGCAGTTGCCTTTATTTTAAACCATATTGATACTGATGTTAATGCAATGGCCTTATCACTGCCAATTGACTATGATTTTGGTCGTAAAATATATCGAAATGTTTATCCAATTCACATGGCATGTCATTTTGGGTCCAACCGTCTTTTTGACCTCATCAAAGTTCAGCCAGGGGTTCGAATTAACGTTCAAGATGACTGTAACCGTTCAATTCTTCATTATTCATTCAAAAATTGCCAATATGACGTCTATCGTCAAGTATTGAAATTTCCGCGTTTCAATTGCAAAGAGGATAAATGCGGTTATGACGGTTATCCCATTCATATTGTTTGTCAAATTAATAATTTGAAAGGATGCCAGTTCTTGCTCTCACAGCCAATGATCCAGCTTGACGATCCCGTTGATGACAAGCGAAACAAAGATGATTACGGCAAGACTCCGATATTGATTGCATCTGCCAGAGGTTATGGTGAAATTGTGAAGGCCATTCTTGACCATGGACTGGTTGACTTCAATTATCGATTGAGCACGACGGGCGAATCAACTTTGCTGAATTTGTGCTTTTATGGACTCGATGATGCACTTTATGTATTAATGAATAAAAAAGGATTCTCAATGCGAAATCAAAAATACAAGGATGATTCAACGCCTCTTATTCTTGCTACAAATGCAAGTAGTGTCAAGTCTGTTCAAATGCTTCTTGATTACGGTTTCTATGAAATAAATGCTATTGAAAAAGTTCTGAAAAGAACAGCTTTGATGCTTGCTTGTAAAAAAGGTTGTTCTGATATTGTCGAGTTACTTTTGAAAGTGCCAGGCATTGATTATAATCGTGGCGACATTTCGGGAATGACTGCTCTTCATTTTGCGTGCAGGAAAGGAGATACAAGATGTGTTGAGCTTCTTTTAAAAATGCCAGAAATTAACGTAAATGCAATAGCTGTTTCTTTTTTTATTTTATTTTTGAATAACGTTTTAATTTGCCTTTTTAAGTTATCATGTTTTGAATTTTTCTTTTTGAAAACTGGCTCAAAGATCGGAGATGATACTTATCTGTTGTCAGTTTCATTTTTATTATTTTAGTCTCATTATGATAATATTTAAATATTATTTAACGTAACTCCTTTGCATTTGGCTTGTAGAAAATTGGCTGCTGATGTTATTCGTCTTTTATATAATTATGAAGGAATTGATTTGGATGTCGTTGCAACTTTCAGAATTTCTTTTGTTTTTATTTGTCTAATGAATCAATTTTTTTTTTTTTTTTTTTTTTTTTAATTTAGCTCCAAATAATTCAAATTTATTTGTTTTAATAACCTGCAATTTTAATTTATGGTTTTATTTATGAAATTTTAACATCATTACCCTTTTTAATTGCGTTTTTTTTAATATATTTATTATGTTTTCATTTATGTTATTTTAACAACGCAACTCCACTCGATCTTGTTAAAGGTTATCAAGAACTTGAAAACATTTTACTTGGTATAAAGGATGATAATGATCAAAAAGATAATAAAGAATCATAAAAAACTACTCAAAGCATTTTTTTTTTATATCATAAAAAAACATTTTCAATTTTACTAAAAAATGTTATCTTTAGACCAAATATAGCTTTAAATTTTTTTGATGTGATTTTTTTTTTTTTGAAAAAAACGTCATTTTTTTTAAAACAATTTTTTTATTATTAATACTAAAACTAATAAAATAACAAAATTTAAATTATTCAGCAATCAAAGGTACTGTTGAAAATTGATGATTAGGATCATCTTTATGCTTATACATTTTCACCAACCAAATGATAACTACAGTAAAGAGTATCAAAGGAATCCAAGTGAAAGCAAAGCTGATCCAATTTAACACAAAACCTACATTTGAAGGAAGAGTAATATATACCACGTAATAAAACCCATATGCTAAAATAGCTAATCCCATACAAACATCGAAAAACATGGCAAAATGCCAAAACTTCTTGGTTGAAATTGCGCTTATAATGATCATGAACGGAGCGATATAATACTTGAAAAACAGAAGAGTATACGAAGGCCCTTGAGTACTATATACGTAGTTTTTAGCAACATAACCGTAAGAAAAGATGAAACCTAGAACATCGCCTACATACATCAATGTTAAAGGCAACGCAATCGGCCAAGTAGCTGCAAGATAAAGCGTAAACCTCACGTAGAATGGAGTATTTAAGATCCTTGTTCTTACTGCCAAAAAACCAAAGAAAAAAGTTACCAAAATGTTCCAAAAAGTAGAAGAACATGAAACTTCATTCTTGATCACTTTCCCCTCAATCCACCTCTCAAGCTTCGGGAAACTGAGCATCTTCTTTGAAAATGGGAAAAGAATGACCTGAAAAATGATAAATAAGGCTAATGTAAAATAAATCTCACAATATATATTATGTGGAGAATTCCTTTCGGTCTCCTTTCTAACTTCAAATGTTGTATTTCCGTAGACAAAATCAAGAGAGTCGATAAAATCGCCCTCAAAATTGATTTGATAGACATTTTTCATATCAAATGTCGTTATTTTTAACGGACATGAATAAAGATAAAAATCTTCATTTACTTTCATTTTCATCTCCATCTTTTCACATTCACAGTCACCTGTTACTTTTATATTGGCGTTTGGACCTGGATATAAAACTCTGATTTCAGTCCCTTCTTCAGCATAGGCGGTATGATAATTGGTCTGATTAGATGGGACCGGATGAGTAATGATAGCTTTTGGCGGATTTTTAACGTGAATTGGGTGGTAGACAAAGCGATTATTATCTTCAGTTAGGAGACCAATGATATCGTGCTCCATTCCTCCAACACCAGTAATCTCCAATATACCTGTTTGCTGGCCATGATGACGAATCTTTGGATAACTTGGATGAGTGTGGCCAGTAAGAATTATATCGATATCTTTACTCGCCATTATGTCTCTAATCGTCCTCTTGCCATTCGTCGATTTAATTTTCCTCCACATGTCTGGAGGAAAGTGGCAAATGACAATCATATGGGTTAAATTATGATAAAATATTACTTCTTCAAGCTTATCTAAAAATGAAATCTGTGGTTCTGGATAGAAAAGTATATTTGCATGGCCTGTTGGAAATCTGAATGGATTTAAAACAACAATAGGATGCCCACCATATTTTTCTCCATTTTCATTAATTACAAAAATATCTGAAAAAGGATATTTTTTGAGATCATTGTCTAGCTCGTTTTTATAATATGTTTTTGTGTATTCGAGCAGATAAAAATTTTTGGAATTTTTTGATGATATATCAGTCATATCATGATTTCCAGCACATTCAATTATTTCATAAGTGTAATTTGTTGTATTTAAAACTTCATAATAGCCTTGCCACTCAGATTCGACTTGTTCACTATATCTTGGATCGTCTATAATTTTATAATTATCTGATAAGTCTCCTGTTAGAAAGTGTATTTGTGGATGATAAATATCAGCAGTTAAAAGATTAGCTCGGAATGCTGTTTTAGTGCCCTCATTTAATATATTTATATGAACATCAGTATCATGTGTAAAAATATTTGGCGCTAAAGATGAGTTCCACTTATGGTAAGGAGTGTGGGGATGAAATACGAAATCTTCATTGGGAGAAAATTGAGGAAATTGGGAAATATATAATGATACATACATTATTATTTGCCATACCCATTGAGATATAAGATAAGGTATACCAAGAAATATCATTCAATAAAAAAAATTCAATTCGTTATTAAATTTTGAAAAGATTAATAAAAATTCTTTTTTTATCAATATCTTGTTAATTAATATATGTATAAGATAAATAAATCAAAATTTGTATTAAATAATAATTCAAAAAAATCATTTTGCTGAGAATATTTCACCAAAAAGGTATATGCTCCTTTTCAAATGTTTAAATTGCTGAGTAAATGGTAAACCTCAATCATAAAAAGATTAGAATAAGATATTTTTGAATTCAAATAAATATAATGGAGTCTGTTGCCAGAGGTTTCAACACAATTTCAACATTCATATAATCAAGTGTGATTTAATGGATGACAATTAATTATTTGAGACAAGACTCCTCATAATAGACCCAAAAAAATGGAGAAATTATGCATTGATAACGATGTCATTCAACACAAAAATTAAGTCACAAACTGAAGGAGAACCTGATTTCAAACACATTTCTTTCATTTTAACTGATAAAGGTATCAGCTCAGACCGACAGGGTGAACCTTAAAACGAGAAATGTGTTAATCGAGAAATATGTGAACAAGAATGAATCCAGTTACCGAATAAAGCTGCTGTTCAATGGTTTTGAAGAATCATTCAGATTGACAAATAAAATTCGTATGACCTTCAATTCTGGATGAACTATTCAATGTTATGGCCATTGTGAAACAAATTAGCATAGAAAGACACGTTTTAGTTCTACGTAGAACTGAAACAAAGACATTTACTATTTATAAATTCAAAAGAAAGATAAATTATAAATTCATTTTTTTTGAAATAAACAAAGAACAAAAACATTAATAAAAGCATAATAGATGATTTTTTTTTTTTTTTAAAAGAAATCTAAAAGAGGTTGCTATGATCTAAACCAATGTGGTTATTTTGCTGACATATTGGAGAAAAACTGTTAGATCATTTTATTTAGTTGATTAATAATTTGATCAAGGTTTTATTACTTTGCCAAAGAATTCGAGTGCTTCTATTGCTAATCTTCCACTTTTTATTTGTGTTCTTCTAATACGTAAATATTTAAAACATTTAAATTTAACTTTAGAATGATCAATATCAAAAGATTGTGTATCATTAAATTGTAGATCTGCACATCTTGTGTCAATAGCTTGCCAACTATCTTTACCATTCGATGCTTCAATAACCCAATTTACCAAAAGATCATCATTACTAATAATTTTCTTATCAGGAGTTTTGATTGTATAAAAAGTTGGCTGAATTTTTATTTGTTCAAAATCATACGACAGCCATTGTTCCTCATCACGATAACTAGAAATAAAGCAATTATTTTTGCTCAAATCAGCTGCGAATTTAGGAAGATAGTTAATGCCATATGATGATGAGCCTGTCACCTTCAAAAATCTATGATCAATCGGACTTCCTTTGCATAAGGATGTCATATTATATATAATTCCTTTCAAACTATCATCTTCATTGACATAATCATATCGTTCCTTCAAATCATGAATGCTTGGTGATTTGGGTGATTTGGGAGGAGGAGGTGGTGGAGGAGGGGCACCAATGGTAGCAGTAGGTGGTGGCGGAGGAGGTGGAGGTTCATTGCTAGACGTTCTAGAGGTAGAAGATGAAAGACGTGGAGATTTTTGATGCTTGGAGCTTTTGCTAGTAGTACTTGAAGCAGGTGGTGGCGGTGGAGGAGATGGCAAATCATCTGTAATTGTTGTTTTAGAAGTTTTTGTCTTTAAACTTTCATCCTTGTTACTTTTGTGTGAACTATGAGAACTATGCTTCTTTTCAACTTTTTCTTTTAATTCATTAATAATTTCTCGCAATTGACCATTTTCTTTGTTCTGCTGGTCGATTATTTCTTCTGATCTTTTTATGTGATTATTTAACTTGTTTTCTAGTTTAGTGATTTTTTCTTTCAATTTTTGGTTTTCCTCTTTAAGTGGACCAATTAAACGGTCAACCATTTGCTTAACTTTATCAGAGTCTTCATTTGAAAATTGGTTATCAGAAAATTGAATGTCTTCTGCATAAGAAATTACCTCATCAACATCAACATCGTCAAGATAATATCTATTATTATCATCATCATCACTTTGATCTTCTTCTTCTTTTTCATTTCGTTCATCATAAATATCTTCAATTGAATCATAACTACCATATGCCAGCTTTTTGAATATTTCTTCAAAGGTCGGTCGTTCATGTGGATTTTTTGACCAACAGCGTTCTATCAACTTTTGGATTGATTTTTTAACAGGAAAAGTAAAAGTTGGGCGGTAATTTTCAGAAACAACCTTTTGATTGAATTTAAAAGGAGTGATTTTACCTTTTGTTAAAAGAGGATAGGGATCTGTATCAGTTACAACTTGGTACATAAGAATTCCGAATGAATAAACATCGATTTTCCCGTTATAATGAGTACCTTCGATGATTTCTGGTGCCATATATATACAAGTTCCGCATTGCTGCGATTGACTTTGCGAAAAAGATTCGATGAATTTTGAAAGTCCAAAATCAGTAATATGTGGATGCAACTCTTCATCAAGCAAAATATTTTCTGGCTTAAGGTCACGATGAACGATACGATTCTGATGGAGAAACATCATTCCATATGCAATACCGACTAATATTATTTGACGAATTGTATTATTGACAACTTCGTCTGATAAACCTTTTTGTATTTTATGGAGAAGATCAGCAAGAGAGCCTTTTTTTGCAAGTTCCATGAAAATAGTAACATTATTTTGCTTATTGAAATCTTTTAATGCATAACCAAAAAAGCGAATGATAGTTGGATGCTGGCAACGAACCATAATCCCAATTTCACGTGAAATCATTCGCTTATAATTTTTTTCATCATCTTTCATAGTTAATACTTTGGCTGCAAATGTCTCTTGAGTATCAGTCTTTTGAACACAAAAAACTGATCCAAAGCCTCCAGATTGAAGCTGCTTAACAATGCTAAAGTTTTTGATATCAAGCATAAATTTTCGATATTTTAATTGATCTTTTTGGCTCATATTTATTTATCTTAATTGATCTTGTTATTTAATTCCAGGATGTTTATTTTATTCCAGGATAACCGTTTAAGATGGTTTAAGATGGTTTAATATTTAACCATGTCGATTATCAACCAAAATATAATTCAAAAATTGAATTAAAAACGATCAATCATCCTGGGATTATAATTGAGAAAGAAAAATTTGAATAAAAAAGGTAAGGAAAAAATCATAAATTTTAAAAAAAATACGAACTTTTTATATGAGCTTATTGAAATTTTATTATTAAAAAACGGTTATCCTGGAATAAAATTAAAATTCTTGAAAAAAATTATAAACGTTAAATGAATCATTGTAAATTGGTTCAAATAAAAATAGAAAAAATTGAATATACGAATTTGAATAGAAGTTCTCAATAAATAACGTACTTAACACAAAAGAGAAGATAAAAAATAGAAATATCTTTGTTATTTTTGGGATATTTAATTAATAATATTCTAGCTACTGCTTGCAATACAAAACATTTGTGTTACAGATCAACAAAATTATCAGTTAAACAAAATAAATCATTCAAGATTATCATTTTTTTAATATCAAATATATTTTATTATTATTATATATAAAACAGATTTTCAATTTTAAATGAAAAACTCTATTACCCAGAGCATACAAATAAATTTATTTCTTGCTTGGCAATGATGGCTTCTTAATTATAGGCATTGCTTTAGCGCTTGATGCATGACTGTTAACATGACGCGATTGTATTACATTAGTTCTAGGTAATATTGGCTCTGTGATCTTAATAATAGTTTTGTCGTTGGGATTACCAATTATATTTAGTAAATTAGCAATTTTTACATTTTTTTCTTCCAATTCTTTCTTCAATTTGATATTTTCATTATTTTTGAAATTCAATTCTTTATTATATTCCTCTTTTGAAATGTGGTGCTGATTATCATTTCTCAATTTTTCATTTTCATATCTTAATTTATCATTTTCTTTTTTAAGCTCTTCGATTTCTTTCGTTTTACGTTCATTATCTGCAGTTAAATTGTCATTTTCATCGAATATGTCACATAATTTCATTTGCATTCTTCTTCTATTTCTTTCATTTTGGATATTATTAAATGTAATATTCTGTGTTCTGATTTTTTCTTGCTCATTTTTAATGCGTTGATTTTCTTCCAGCAATTTTTGTTTCTCTTGCAATAATAATTGATTTTGATCTTTTTCATGCTGAATTTCTAGTTTCAACTGGTCAATCTGCTTTTCTATATGTTCTGAGTTACTTGCACCAATGCTTCTTATTTGCATTGCAAGACCTTCATTAGCTCCCAAGAAATGTGAAAATCCAAGATGAATTGGTGGCTTTTGCCCAATTAAAGCTATCGAAGAACTGTTACTGCACCAGGCGAATGTAATCTTTCCATCATATTCTGACTTACTGGAATTGAAAGGCATCAATTGCTTGTTTTTCTCGGCAAATGATTTTTTAAAACTTTCGAGATTGATCTCTGTAGGTACTAAAATATTGTCATTTTGCTGAATTGTGAAAAGTTGATTTTTTCCATTTGCACCAAAACCAAAAAGCTTACCAGACTCAGTAATAATCAACGAATGTGAATCTCCAACAGAGGCATCAACAGCTATTTCATTAGAAAGAGCATTATTCATGTTATGTAAGGGTACAAATTGATATTTGTCAATAGTTGTTCCATCGCCAAGCTGGCCTGATGAATTATCACCTACAGAGTAAACATGGCCGTTATCAGAAATGGCAATACAATGACCACAATATCCATAGACATGTTTAACGTGTACACCATACATAGAGTAAATTTCAGAAAAGTTTGGTGAGTTATTATTTAAGGCTCCATTTGCATATAACTTGCCATTTACTGTGACAACTACTGTGAATGAAATTTTTAGTTTGCAACAATTAGATTTTTCGTCAGGATGTGTATTCACTTGACTTTTAATTGGTGGCAAATGTGATCGAATAGAATGTGTATTTGGAAAATTGGGTTGATTTGGAATAAGAATGCTACCATTTTTGTTAGCAACAGGAACATATACAGAACATCGACAAATATCATAAACTGGTTCCTGGAGATGAAAATGTCTAGGAGCTTTTGCAGGATTTTTGGAGAATATGTAAAAATCACCTTTTGCATCAATAGCAACAGGACTTAAATAACTTCCTGAAATGTAAACAATAGGATATTTGAAAGTATGAATTGAAGGAACAAAATGAACGCTTTTTTCAGAGCAAATAATCATAAAACCTTTTTCTGTTAAATAAGCAGTATATATTTGGCCACATTTTACGGATATAAATTTATCAGCAACGTTATCAAAAATAATTTGAACTTGATTTTGATAAATTTGTCTATTTTGTGTACCTATAAAAAATGATCGATCGTCTCCATAACCAAATGCTTTTCCATCTTTAGTAATATAAACACTGTGCTTGCTTCCCATTGAAAAAGCAACAATCTGGTTATAATCTAAGTTAATAAATTCAGGAGGATCAATCAAAGATGTTCCATCATCAGCTTGTTTGTTTGACTTAGTAAATAAATAATCAAAAGTGTTTCTTCCTGCGGCAATCATTAAAAAAATATAAAGAAAAATAAAATAACCAGAAAACTTAACTTTTTAAAAAGATGTAGATTATTTCAATTGAATTATTGTGAAATCATTCAATCCACAATCTCTCTTTTCAAAAATTGAATTATAAAAATATATCTTTTTATTTTTGAATTGATATTGGCCAAATTAACGTTCATAAATAATTCTCATTTTCTCTGAGCAATTTATTGAATATTTAAAAATTATGTGAAATTTATTTATAGAAAACTATTTTAATAATTTATTTATTATATTTGAAAATAATTCAATGATAACTTAAAAAAATAAAACAAGATTTTGATTAGCAAAATAGTTGTTTACCAATATTGCTGTGCGAAAATTCAGATTCAAATTACTAGTCAATAATTTTAATCAATTCAATATGTACCAATCATATATTTTTAATCAACTTATATAGGAATTGTAGTATTATGTTTTCTATTATTAATCAATTAAAAGTTCAACCAACCTAAGTATTATGACAAAACTCATAATTAATTATGAAAAATTTTTTTGATGAAAATTTCGTTCCATACAAAGAAAATTAGAAGGTTTTATAATATTTATATAATAAAATATTCAAACAACTAGTATATAATATATTCTATAAATTCTATTTAAAATGCAAGAAGGTCTGAATCATTAGTTTGAACAAGAGTATTTGACCATAAGTCGTCTTCACCAAATGGAACATTTGGAAACATATTATCAAATGTTTGGTCATTACTTGCTCCTTCTCCTTTTTGTTCAACCTTTTGCTCATTTGCTGGTACAGTATTTGTTGGTTCAACATTGATTGGATCTATATTTAATGGATCAACACTTATTGGATCAACAGTTAATGGATCAGCATTTATTGAATTTGCATTAATTGGATCTTCATTTAATGAATTTTCATTTAATGGATCAATATTTTCAGTAAATCGGAATTCGTTATTAGCAATTTTTTCTTCTGATTTTATGTTTTCATGATTATTTTCAATAAGATGATTTTTACGACTTTTAACAACAGATTGACTTACAAGTGAAGAATGATGATTTTTAATATTAACTGGTGACCTTGAATTGAAGCTCTGAGAAATAAGTGCCCATTTTGGACCATATTTATCGTAAAGATCAATTAGTAATTCATCTTCTTCAGGAGTCCAAGGTCCATTGATTAAATTTGGTCTGAGGTAATTATTATAACGTTCACGGCATTGGCGAGCTGTTCTATGTTTCATATGAATTGCGATTTCATTCCAGTTTGGTTGTTCTTGTGAGTTCACAAGTTGCTTTAAAAGTTCATCTTCAGCTTTAGTAAAACGAGTTCTTTGCGGCGCTTCGGTTATAGGCATATTGATAGGAGCGAATTGAGTATATGGGTTAGCAGTATTATATGTGTAGTAGTATTGGTTTGGAACAAACATCATTGGATGTAAAATATTAAAATGAAATCATTAAGTATGATTATTTTTTTATGAAAATCATAATTGAATTTTTATGATATATTCAATATTTCAGGGAGAAAATCTGTTTATTTTTTTATATTTTTTATTTTTTTCTTTTAATATTTTTATTTCTTTCAATTATTTCAATAATTATTTTTCATAATTGATATATTTTCAATGCATTTCTTAAATTTAAGAAAAAAATAAAATCTAATTTTAATTCAAAAAATATTTCATTTTTTATCAAGAACGCTTAAAATGTTACATTCAGAAACTCAAAATGGATATCCTATGAGTATCCCTACATCATTTCATGGATACAAAATAATTAAATATCTTGGATGCGGTTCAACAAGTATTGTTGTCTTAATTGAAAAACAAGAAACACATGAACAGTTTGCAGCCAAAATCATGGCAATTGATGATATAAGAAAAAGGAATTTGTCCAAATCAGTTAAAAGAGAAGTTACCGTTCTAATGCAACTTGACCATCCCAATATCATCAAACTTTATGAAACTTTCAAAATTAAAAATAAAGATGAAGAATATTATGTTATCGTTATGGAGTATTGTCCAAATGGTGATTTATTAACGTATGCAAAAAGGAATCTTTTTAAAAATGAACTAGAAAAAAAGAAAATGATTTATAGCTTTATAGAAGCAATAAAATATCTTCATTCAAAAGGAGTATCACATGGAGATATAAAATCAGATAATATATTATTAGATTTAAACAACTCACCTAAATTATGTGATTTTGGTTTTTGCAGAACAAAATCAATTGTTGGAGATGAATCAAAAAATGGTACACTTTATTACGCTGCTCCAGAATTATTTGTTAAGGGCAATTTTGATCCCAAAAAAGCAGATATTTATGCAGTTGGTATAACAATATATTCAATTTGTGAATTGCAATTTCCATTTAAAGATGGAAAACAAAATTATATTATCAAACAGATAATGAAAGGTAACTATTCAATTAGCCGAAATTTAGATCCACAGATCCGTAACATTGTTGAAGGATGTATTAAATCCAATCCAAAAGACAGAATGACAATTGATCAAATTCTTAATTCAAGCTACTTTAATGATGTCTGTAGTATGAAACCAAGTATATACAGTAAAGGCAACAATATAATGAGATACCCACAATATGGGCATCAATTAATGACTCCAAATACTTACGAACCTGTTTTATCATATTAACTAATAATGACAAATGTTTGTATTTAATAAAGTTTTTTTCAATTAAACATTAAAAATTTTAATTTTTTTTTTTTTTTTTTTTATCGGACAGTAAAACTACGCCCATTATAGCCAAACAAATTGGCTCACTGCAGATATCAAATATTATGATTTGAATTTAGTTAAAGCATTGTATATTATGATGGAATGACTGCTTTTCAACAATGTATTTAAAGCACATTTTTCTTGATATTTAAACATTTTTTATACTTATTTTACAATTTTAAAATTAATAATCATATATTTATAAATAAATATTATTAAAAAATTATATAACAATAAATAAAAATCAATATAAACATGCTTTTATCAAATTCAAATTTGGTGAAGTGAATTCTCTCGATTTTGAATTCTGAAATTTTGAATTTCAATGTTCTTTATTTTTTCTCTTGTTTCAGCATTACTCCATACAAACTTTCAAGGTAAATCTTTTCAATGCAATGATATAAATGATCCATGCAATTATGAAAATGTTCAAAAACAAATGTCTCATGGAGATACAATTATTATTACAGACAAAAATATTTTTGAACAAGACCACCTCGACTCTTTTCATAATTTATCATCTAAAGCTTTATCAATGGGAATTTCATTAAGAGGATTAAACACCACAATAAATGGAACCTTATCAAATTATTATTTTCCAGCCTTCATTTCTTTTCAAAGTTCATATAGTATTTTTATTGAATATTTCACATTTATCAGCTTTTCTTCTTCAATATTTCATTGTAAAAGCAGTGCAACTTTACTTTTTTCTTATTGCGATTTTCATAATAATCACGTTGATAATAAGCTTTCTATTTTAATATTCGAAACATCAAGTAAAGTGGTTATTAATCATACCATTTTTTCAATTCTAACCTCACATAATTCTTCTATTTTTTTATCAAATTTATCAAGCATTGTATTAGATAGTTGTACCATTGATAAAGCATTTACCTTTCATTCATCTAAACATTTTCCTATTTTTTTATTAGTACAATCTCAAATAAATATAATGAACTCAAAGATCATTCAAAGCCAAGCGCCATATTCTCCTTTTTTTATTTTAAAAAATTCATCAAATGTTTTAATTGAGAACACGTCATTTTTGTCGAATCAAAACACTATTATTTTTAAATGTAAAGAAGCAAACTCCATTATAATTCGGAATTCATTTTTTTATGATAATATGGGATGCTTCATAAAAAATGACAAACAAAAAGTTGAATTACGCATTTCTAATACTCGATTTGAGCAGAATTTTTCGCCTACACAATCTTTTATAAATCTATTAAATTCATCAGTCCACATCTATAATTACAGTTCGTTTATTTCAAATTCAGGTCATTCCTCCCTAATACATTTTTCCGGCCCGAAGTCTTTGGCTTTTATTAACGAAACTGCATTTCTTAATAATCAAAATGACGACTCGATTATCAAATGCACAGTCAATGACAAAATGACCATCTATTCTTGTATGTTTAACAATAGCCAATCAAAAAATGCGGTTATAATGGGAAATCACTCATACATAAAAATCGATCAATCTCACTTTTATAGGTCATGGTCGCTTTCGATTATGACAGTTTCTTGCGAAATTCATCTTCTTAATTCTTTATTTACAGGAAGTGAAACATATGGAAAGCTCGCTATTTCATCGTTGAATTGTCATGATTCGAAGATATTTAATTCTTCTTTCAATGATAACTCTCTATCTTTTCTTATCAAATTGAATGGATCAGTTACTCTTAAAAATTTAAATTTTAATTCACTGAAAGAATACGCTATATCAAAAAATTTATTAAAGAATTGTCAAAATTGCCAATTTTTGGAAGAAATAATTAAAGAAGAGAATTATAATTTGAATATTTCGACTATTTTTACCATCGTTTTACCCGTAATGATATTTGTACTTATTCTCTTTATTTTCCGGAAACGGTTCTTTTACTTTTGGAGAATATCGATAAATAAGAAAATAAAGGATTAGCATCTGCTTTATATCTCTTAATTTCCTTTACATTTTGCTAATTACTGCTTTTTGTTTCTAGATTATAAAAACCATGAACCAATATTTAGATAATTGTATTAATTGTTTGATGCTTTCACTTGATTGCACTAGAGTTGTTATGATATAAAATCATTATCCTTTTTTTTTTTTTTTTTTTTTTTTTTTGTATATAAATCTGGTCAGTATTAATTTCAAATTTGTATGATTTACGTTTTCTATTTTTTTTTAATGTCGAAAACAGATAACTTTGATGCTTTACTTGAAAAATCAGATGATCCTTTGGAAATTATGAACGCAATGAAAAAGCGTTTTAATATTCCCAGCGTTGAGCAAAAAAAGAAAACTGTTTCCCGTAGGAAATATCATGAAAATGTCGAAACGCAGACACAACAGTCAAATGCGCAACTTACAAATGAATTTGTTTCAAATTGGATATTTAATGAATCTCCTGACATCACTGATCCACCACCAGATCTTGAAATTTGCGATTCCTTTGATTATTACGTTCAAGATGATCCAAAATTAGGCCGAGGAGTAGATGATGGCTCATTTCCTGATGATCCTGTTCTTCGAATCTTAAGGAGAAAATTATGTCGTCTTGAAAATCAACAAAATCAATAATTGTATTTTAACGAGGAACTCAAAAAAAAAATTAGCAATGCGTAATTACATCAATTTCAACTGATTGTATATATGCAAAAAATGCTTTTTTTTTTTTAAGATATCATAAGCCAAAAAAGTGAAGAAATTAAGATACAATCGATGATATTCGAAAGAGATTAAATTATTTGGAAAGTCAATTATCATCATCAAAAAATATTCCTGTTGCCTCTCCAATTACTCCAAGAATTACTCGGATTCCACATATTTTTAATCCATATGTTCAACCTGCATTTGTTGCAACATTTGAAACAAAAGATGGAAACAACAGAATATTTAAAGATTTATTAGTTTTAGTTCTTAGAATCTGCGAATAATAAAATGATGAATGAAATAAAGTTTTTAGAAGCTAGATTATAGGAAAAAAGATTGAATTAAAATTGAAAATAACATAACTTTTAGATAAATGTTCTAACATAATTCTTCTATGCATTGAGATATAATTATTTTATTTTTTTTCAAATGTATTCAAAATACAAAAAGGCAATAAAACAAATGGACAATAATGTTTTACCATATTTTCCTATATACAAATAAATAGAAAAATACAAAAAAATAATAAACATTAAAAAATGCATTTTAGTTTATACATTATTAAGATAATTAATAATCAAAAATTGAATTAATAGATTATTTTTTCAATAAAAATAATTTTGATTTTTATATTATTGATCAGATCGAATTCTTTTTATAAATAAATTATATCGTGACCTGTTTTTATTTACAGATTTATTTATTTAAAGGCGAAATATTGACCTCAAATTATCTCACTTTTGTTTTAATAACATATTTGATAAGAATATCATAAAAAGCCCTTTGAAAATTCAATGATTCTTTTGAAAAAAAAACGATGATATTTAATTTAATATTCTTTCCTCCATTTTTTATATACTTATATGAAAATAGCACATAATAACAACCCAGAAATAAAAAATCCATCGGATTACTACAAAGTAATGGGAGAAATAAGAGGATGCAATAGTATTTTAGGAACAACATATCTTGCTACTTTAATAGATGACGAATCCACAAAACAACCAAACGATAAAAACGAGTATTTTTCGATTTATGTTACGAATGAAATTTTTCAACGAAAAGAAAATTATTTGCAATGGACAAAGAAAATAAGAGAAATGGCAATTAACAATAGTCATCCAAATATTCAGCGAATTATAGCTTATTCAATAAATGGGCAAATGTTTTTACCATTTAACCAAGATAAAATTTTTGATGAAATTTCTGAAGTTCAACAACCTATGGTAGTTTGCCAATATTTTCGCAATGATGATTCAATTGAACAAAATACCTTGAATTTATTTTCGAAGTTATATTCAACATTAGATGTTAATTCACCTTTCAATGCCACAATATATATCACATTACACGACTTAATCGACTTTGAAAAATCGCATTATCTTTTTTCTAGCACGAACAAACAAATGATAATATACGGTATCGTATCAGCTATGAATTATTTACACCAAAATGACATTTGCCATCATGAACTAACTCCATCCAATATTATGATACACTTAAATTCTGTTCAAAAAGTTGAATATAATCCCGAACAGCCCCAAAAATCAGAAAATGATATTAAATATTGCTTTCAATCAGATTTTATTGACGTTAAAGTATTTAATTTTGAATCTTCTATTGTTAACATGTCGCATTTGAAAAATTATCCCTTAATTATTGAATCGCTACCATATTATGCACCCGAGTCCCTTCAAAATAGTATTTTTGACAAAATGACAGACATTTACTCCTTCGGAATCGTTCTTTATCAAATTTTGACGAATGATGCGCATTTATACTCAGAGCTAGAGGACAAAGAAACGGAGATTAAAATAAAAGTTCCTGCTGGCTATCGTCCTAACATTTTCATTTCACTTCCCTTTCAATTTCAGAAGATAATTGATCGTTGTACCGACCAGGACCCCGAAAAGAGACCCTCTTTTCAGAGACTTGCTGATCTTCTTGTCACCGAACGATACATTCTCAAAGGCTGCGACAATGAAATGTACAAAGAATACTTCACGCGAATCACGAATGAAGAATCACAGCTCAACATCTATCCTGATGAAAACGAAGATGATGAAAGCATGAGTGATGACAATGAAGAAGAAGACACAAAAGAAATTGAAATTGAAAAAGAAGAAGAAATTGAAGAAGAAGAAGAAACTAAAAAGAATGAAAATATGGTCCCTTTAAGCCCTTCTAAATATATCAAACCAAAGGATTTGATTAGTTCAAATAATGAAAAAAAAATTGTCGGCGCAACACTTGAAAATTCTCATATAAATGCAAGCAACGTTGATCTTAACGACATGCGCATTTATCAATTCAATCTTGACGATTTGATAAACAACACGAAGTCAGTTTCGGAGATGCTAAAAAATGACGAATACAAAATCGGTGATGAGGACAAATTACTTCTGAAAAAGTCGCTCGAAGGCGATTCAAAAAGTTGCTACACAATTTATACAAAGTTAGTTAAAGGTGAAGATGGCTTTCCAAAGAAGATAGATGAAAGTGTTGTGTTTCTTAAATATGCAGCTGATCATGACGATGAGAAAGCATTGTTTGAATACGCCAACATATTGATGAAAGGTGAAATAATTCCCCATGATTATTTGACTGCCTTTCATTACTTTAAAAAAAGTGGCGAATTGTATGGTAACGACATATCGTTAGTGAAAAGTGGCATGCTTCTTGAATCACAAGGCAAATTAAAAAGTGCCAAAGAATATTATAAGAAAGCAATGGACAAAGGAAACTTGGACGCTTCTTGTCATTATGCTTACTTATTAGAGAAAGAAAGCTCATCATTATCATCATCACTGTCACTATTGCCACATTCCAAAAAAGACAGAAAGAAGAAAGAAGAAGAAGATAATAACAAGTATGAACAAGCATGCAAAATGTATCGAGAAGCTGCAGAAAAAGGAAGCATTCTTGGCCTTTACCATTATGAAAGAGTTCATCAAAAGAATTCTGATAATTACGATCCTAAATTACTAATTAAATACGCAAAACATATTGAAGAAATTAATCCAAAAAAGGCTTCTTTAATTTATAAAAAAGTTGCTGATGCCGGTGATCCTGATGCACAAGTTGGTTATGGATTAATGCTTGAAAAAGGCTTAGGTATTAGTAAACCAAATCAAGAACTCGCTTTCTTTTACTATGAAAATTCAGCTAAAGCAAACAATGCTGCAGGCAACTATAATTATGCACGAGCACTTCAGAATGGAATTGGCACACGAAAGAACATTCAATTAGCTTGCGAATATTACGAAAAAGCAGCAAAATTAGGAAATGCCGATGCAATGAATAGTTATGGAAAATTAAAAGAAGCAGGAGTTGTTCGAAGATCGAAATCATTAACGAATACAACTTTTTCTGAATTGAATTCTGAATCAACGTATCAACCAACTAAGAATCCAATTAAAAACGATCTTGATGACGCAGCACAATATTTCAAGATGTCTGCTGATGCTGGCAATGCAGAAGGAATGGTTAATTATGCACGATTTTTAGAACTTGGCTGTGCTTCAACTGTTCCTAAAAATATCAACGAATCAGCCAAATTTTATAAAATGGCAGCTGATAATGGCAATGCTGATGGAATGTACAATATAGCACGAATGCTTCAAGGAGGAATTGGAATTACAAAAGACCTTAAATTGGCCTTTACTTATTTCCAAAAAGCGTCAGAAACAGGAAATACTCGTGCAATGAATTCAACAGGCTTCATGCTTCACAAAGGTCTTGGTACTGCAAAGAACGATCAAGAAGCCTTGAAATATTTTAAAATGGGAGCTAAAGCAGGCCTGCCAGTATCAATGAACAACTATGCAGAAATGCTAGAAAAAGGAGAAGGCAATCCTGAACATCGTACAAATGAAGCTAAAGCATTAAAATATTTCAAAAAAGCGGCTGAAATGAATGATCCCAATGCGATGTATAATTATGGACGTTATTTAGAACGCGGTGTTCATGTTACCAAGAATATTGAAGAAGCAATTGAATATTACAAAAAAGCAGCATTACTAAGAAATCCCGATGGCATGTATAATTATGCACGAATGTTAGAATATGTTCTTCATGACAAAGAAAAAAGTGTTGAATTTTACGAACGTGCTGCTAATATGAGAAATACAAAGGCAATGATTCGTTATGCTGAAATTTTAGAATCTTTAAATGATCCTGATGATAATGAAAAAATTTTAAAGTTTTATAAATTCGCTGCTGATTCTGGTGATTTAGAAAGCATGAAGAAAATTGCTTTTATTTATGAAAACGGTAAAGAAAACATACCAATAGACTTGACACAATCTGCTCGTTATTGCAAGAAAGCTGCTGATTTCGGCTCGATTTCATCAATGCATAAATATGCAACAATGCTTCGTGATGGAGTTGGAGTTGTTAAAAATGTAAATGAAGCAAAACTACTCTTTAAAAAAGCAGCTGATTTCGGCGATTCTTCATCAATGCGTGATTATGCATTAATCATTGAAAAAGAAGGAAAAAGTGACAATATTGAAATATGTCATTATTTCTATCGTGCTGCCAAGTCAGGTAAAAAGGCAAGTTCTTATTATCATTATGGACGACTTCTTGAACTTTTATCTAATGAATTTAAGAAGCCTGTTCAAATTGATTCTCATTTAACTTTCTCATCAAAAGAAGAGTTGATGAAAGAAGCAGCTGAAATGTATAAAATTGCTGCCGATAAAGGGAACACAGATGCAATGTTTAGTTATGCAATGTGTCTTTCAGAAGGGAAAGGAATTGAGAAGAATTTGATCGATTCTTACAAATATTTCACAAATGCTAGTCGTGTTGGAAATATTAATGCTATTACTCACGCCGGCATTGCTTTAAAGGACGGTGCTGGTGTTACTAAAGATTTGGAAGAAGCTCGAAAATTGTTCAAAAAAGGTGCTGAAGGAGGAGATCCAATATCAATGACAAATTATGCACTTTTATTGATTGAAGACAATGAAATTGAAGAAGCTAAAACATATCTTTACAAAGCAGCAGAATTGAAAGAAAAGTCATCTTATTATCCTATTGCTCAATTATTAGAAAGAGAAAATTATTCAAATAAAGATGACATTCTTAAGTATTATAAGTTATCTGCCGATGTTCAAATGAATCAAAAAGGAATGAAAAAGTATGCTGAACTTGTTTCAAACGAAGATGAAAAGATTAAATATTACGAACTTTTGTATAAATGTTATCATGAATCAAATGATTCAAACGATTCAACAATCATCAATTCTAATGGTTTTTATGAAGCTATGGACAATCTAGGTAAAATTTACATCAAAAATCATTCAAACGACAATGCTTTACGATGTTTTAAAGACTCAATTAAAAGCAACAATATTGAAAGCTACTTTAATTATGCCAAACTAACTGATGACAAAACAGAAAAATACAAATATTACAAACTTTGTGCAGATTACAACATAACCGTCAACACAAACATGAATATAACCACATTTAATTCAAATTTATC
Organism: Tritrichomonas musculus; assembly: GCA_039105265.1. Classification (NCBI taxonomy): domain Eukaryota; phylum Parabasalia; order Tritrichomonadida; family Tritrichomonadidae; genus Tritrichomonas; species Tritrichomonas musculus. The sequence goes on from JAPFFF010000004.1 coordinate 1,075,438, forward strand.
AAATAATGACACCAATGCAATGATTGATGATTTGCATCTTGACGAAACAAGCCAAACAATCAAATGTGAAGCTGCCTACGAATATGCAATGTACATGAAACAGAAAAAAGTGCCAAGTGAATTTGAGAAGTATATTAAAATAGCCGCTGATTATGGAAATTTGAAAGCAATCATAGAATATTACAAATATTTAGAAAAGAACTCTCAACTTGAAGAAAGTGAAAAATATGTCAAAATAGCTGCTGATAAAGGCGACATTAAATCGATCCTTAATTATGCAAACTACTCTGAAGCAACGAAGAATGAGACAGAATGTAATAAATACTACAAAATGGCAGCTGAACAAAACAGTCCAAAAGGGCTTTACAAATACGGCAAGATTCAAGAAAAGAATAAAAAATATGACGATGCAATGTCATTCTATGAAAAGGCTGCTGATTTGAAATATACAGACGCAATGATCGGAATCGGTTCTCTTAATGAAAGAGGATTGGGTGTAGATAAAGACGATGAAAAAGCTTTTGATTACTACAAAAACGCCGCTGAATTAGGAAATGCCGAAGCTATGTGGAAATGCGGCCAATTAATCGAAGAAAAATCTCAGCAAGAAGCTTTTAATTATTACAAAATGAGCGCAAATCATCACTCGTTCGAAGGAATGCTTCGTTATGCGTGCTGCTTGAGGAATGGAAGAGGCACGCCAAACAACGAAAAGAACGAAAAACTCGCTCTTCATTATTACAAGGAGTTGGCGCATTTGGGAGACGTTAACTCAATGAGAATAGCCGCAATGATTCTGATGAAAAGTGACAAAATAACCGATCAGAAAGAAGCCGTTCAGTTCTTAAAGGCAGCCTCGGATTTGGGCGATGCTGACTCGCAGTACACGTTCGGTGTCATACTTAAAAAGGGCATTGAAAAAGTGGTTCAGAAAAATGAAAGAATGGCCGCCAAACTCCTCAGAAAAAGTGCTATCGGAGGCAATAGTGATGCAATGTTTGAATACTCTAAATTGCTCTTTAAAGGATCTAACTCAACCGTTATGAAAAACGAAAATGAAGCCATTCATTACCTTAAACGGTCGGCCGATAGAGGAAACATCAAAGCCATTCATCACTACGTTGAAATACTCAGATCATCAAACAAGCAAGAAGAATGCCAAGCCTATCTACGATCATTGTCAATTGAGCTTGAAGAGGAGAAACAAAGGCAGCAGACTCAAAAGAAATCATATATCGAAGATTTTTGTAAATTGAATGAGGATGACCATTTAAGTATTGAAAATGCAATCGTTAAGGTCAATAGTTTAATTGCTGAAATATCCGAAGAGATGCAGAACCACGCTGAGGCTGCCCGCATGTACAAAGAAAACGCAGACAAAAACGCAGACGTCCAATCGATGCTTAATTACGCACGAATGCTTTTGAATGGAACCGGCGTTGAGCAGAACTCGAGAGAAGCCGCCGAGTACTACAAGAAAGCGGCAGATCTGGGGTCAGTCACGGGCATGCTTGAGTACGCCAAGCTCAGCCAGCGGGGCTACGGCGATCAAAAAGAGCAAGGCGATGCTTTATCATACATCGAGAGAGCAGCATCGACGACAAACTTATCTGGCGCTGGAAGTGCAGCCACTGCAGCTAATGAGTTTGTGTTGAATCCAGACCAGAGCCTTGAATTTCAATCAATGCCACTTCCAACACCTCCTCCTCCTCCTTCTTCTTCTTCTTCGCCGTCGTTGTCCAATCCTCTTCCTCGCCATCACACTCACCACCACCACCTTCAGTACCACGCGCGAAACAAGGCAAAGAACGTCCAAGCAAACAGCAACAACAATAACAACAATAATAAGCCAATGACTCTAATGTCGCTTGGACGAGCCTTGTCGAGTGGCTTCTTTGATCTCGGTAATCCGCAGGAGCTTAGCGAGGCTTCGCAGTACTTCAAGAAGGCTGCAGACTTGGGCAACTCTGATGCAATGTACCACTATGCAAAGATGTGCTCTAAAGGAATCGGAATTGAGCAGAACTACGGCGAAGCCTTCAACTACTTCCTGAAGAGCAGCGAGGCAAGCAGGGAAGAGCGCGCTGAGAGGAAAGCTATGCAGAATGCTCAGATTCAGCCAAGCAATTCTAATTTTGCTGCTTTTTCACAGGTCTCCGATGACTGCGGCATTAAGGCAACAAGAAAGGCAGCCAAGATGCTCCTGGAAGGCATTGGTACACCTAAAGACGTTAAGAGAGCTGAGCTGTTGTTCAAGGAAGCAGCCGAAGAAGGGCAGGACCTTTATTCGATGTACGCGTACGCGTCGATACTTATAAAGGATGCTTCGAACAGGGAGAAAGATCGAAAAGAATGCGTGCAAAAGGCGGCGCAGTACTTTAAATTGGCAGCGCAAAATGGAATTGTCGACGCTGCAGTGGAATATGGCAAAATTTTAGAAAGCGGTTACGGCGGTTATGAAAAAAATATTGATTCTGCGGTAGATTTCTATTTTATTGCAGCGGAGGCAGGAAATCCTGAAGCTTTGTATTTAATTGGACATTTGTACGAGACTGGAATAGGTTTGGATAAAAGTAATAAGGATGCGAAAAATTATTATCTGAAAGCTGCTAATAAAGGGAACGTGGACGCAATGATGAAGATAGCACACTTGTATAAAAAAGGTAAGGGAGGTTTACAAAAGAGTAAACAACAGGCAATGCTGTATTATCAAAAAGCTGCTGATTTGGGTAACGTAGACGCAATGTTGAAATACGCTTCTATGAGAAAGAAACAAGGCGATTTGGCAACAGCTAATTTAAATGACGCGAAAATTTATTACGAAAAGGCAGCATTAAAAGGATCTCCAAAAGCTAAAATTAAACTCCTTAAACTTGAAAAAAGAATGAAAGTTAAAGAGAAAAAAGATGGAAAGCCACCACCAATTCCAAAAAAGAGTTAAAATTTTATTTGTGAAAAAGATAAAAAAAAAAAAAAAAGCATCACACACTTTTTAAGTGCTTGTGACTTTTTAACAATTGAATCACACAAAAATTTATAAATTTTGTAATTCAATTATAAAAACATTTTTTTCTTCTTGTAAAATTAATAAACTTTATTATAACTTCATAAATTTGATATTTAAATTAGATGTATATCTATATTAATAATTTATTTAAGTATTATTATTTAATAATATTGATTTTCACTTAAAATCAATTTTTTGAAAAGATATTTGGTGGGGCAATTAGCAACTTTTTCATAAAGAAGAAATTTGATTTGGTGATGTGGCATATTTTTGATCATTTATAATGTTTATTATTAGATAATTAAAATTCATGAATAAAATATTGATGTCATGAAAAGAATGCTTATTGAAAAAGTCAAGGCATTTACCAACTATATTGAAAAAAGAAATGCTCTGACTTTTTCTGATAAATCTCTATCCATTCATTTTTGATATTGTAAAATGAGCTTATTCTCTTCTTTTATAGAGACTGATGACCTCCAGATTGGAGAAGAAATTGGCCGTGGCACATATGGAATCGTATACAAAGGGAAATATCTGAAATCCGGGAAATCTGTTGCAATTAAAATTTTAAAGAATATTCTCATTTCAAAAGAAGATCAAACTGTTTTCCTCAGAGAAGCAATGATACATTCCACAATTCATCATTCAGGAATCGTTGAGTTCATTGGATTCCGTTTTCCATTATGCGATAATGAAATAAAGAAGGAAAAGAAAGAGAAGAAGAAAGAAAGAAAAGAAATAATTAGTAATCCTATTATTGTTACGGAATATGTTACAAATGGAAGCCTTAAGGATATAAATGAAAGATATTTAAAAAGTCGAAAAGTATTACCTAATTATGGTCCAACAGAAAGAGCAATAATAATATTTGGAATCGCATATGCAATGTGTAAGGCACACAGTGCTAACGTTATTCACCAAGACCTCACCATAGCTAATATATTACTTGATGAAAAAATGCATCCAAAAATTGCAGATTTTGGATGTGCTAGGCTTGCTAGTGATAAAACAGATTTTTCAATGGTTGGTACACCATTTTCCATGGCACCTGAAGTCATCAGATGTGAGCATCATGATAAGCCAGCTGATGTTTATTCCTTTGGAATTTTATTGATTTCATTATTTACAAATGAAGTCATTATGAATGATGGTTTACCAATTAAATCTGTTCCAGACTTTTTATCTAGAATTGAGGAAGGAGTCAGGCCAAGAAGACCTCATGGTATGCCATATTTTTATTGGAAATTAGCAAAGAAATGTTGGAATGATGATCCATCGCAAAGGCCTACATTCGAGCGTGTTGTTTCAAAATTGCTTCAAAATGATGAAGCAGCTCTTCAAGAAAAAGGAGTTACGACAGATTTGGAACGTCTTTTTAGTTATCAGAAAGAAATAATGAAAGATCATAAAAAAAAATCAAATCATTTTCCAAACTCTCAAACATATGTTGCTAAAAAAATTCCAGTTCCACCATCGAATAAATTTTTTTATTCATCATATAGGAGAGAGTTCCGAAAATCAAGTTTTAACTGGAAAAGGCACTAATTTGTTCTTGTTAATTGATTTTTTGTTGTTGTTTAAATTATAAAATTTCAAATGTTTTATTATATATATTATTATTTATTTTCAATTATAATATTTAAATTATAAACACCTACTTGAGAAATTTCAAAGTATTCCAGCTCTTTTATTATATCTATCTGATAATTAGAATCCCCGGTTTTTCTGCCTAAAATTATCACTAAATATCATGTCGCAATGCCAAAATTAATTATTAAATCTATAAAAAAATCAATATATATTACTTTAAATATTCAATAGGATTTCTCAACAATTAATAAGAAATAATTACTTTTAAAATGCAAAAACAATTAATTTTGCTTATTTACTTGTTATAGAACTCAAAATTAGCAGGATTTCTTTCTGATATTTGATAAAATAAATGTTTTTATGCTAACTAAATTTTGTTTTAATCTCTCAAAAAGCTCTTTCAAATAAGTCGGGAGTGAACTGTGTTATGAAAAAGTTAAAAGATTTATTTTTTCAATTAATTTATTTAATAAAAAGTTTCTATCGTACTCCCTACTTTTTTACTATCAATCTTAAAAATTGAATGATTTTATTCAGAAATAAATACGATATTTTTTGATTCAATTTTGTTCAACTATTATGCTTATATTTGTAAATTTACTGATAAAACACTTTTTACATCATTTATGGCCACAATAAAATTGAATCATGGGAAGTTATGATGAGCAAATAGTCCGTTCTTCTGCATCTTTTAATTCTTTAGATAATAGTGAATGTCTAAAGAATTATACGTATAATTGTCCATCATTTCCTATCGGAATATTCAAGGATTGACAACATCTATTGGCGAGAGGTTCCATTTTTGTTATGCTTCTTTTTCATCCCAATTATATTTTATCATAGAAATCGACAGATTAAGATTAACTAAATATAATATTAAGGGTTTACTGATCGGTTTTCATGTAAACCTTTCAATATTGAAAAAACTCAAAGAATATTATGATTCTGAGAGCACTACCATTGAAAAAATTATGGCCAAAAGAGTATAAAATTTCTCCTAAACGATCAATTTTTTTTGAAAAATATTTTCAAAAATCGTTTTTTTAGTAACTGGGTGCAAAAAAACAAATGTATGGGGACTCTAAAAATTTTTTAATTGGCTAAAAATTGAATCTTTTTCTTAAAAATTTTATTAGTAATATAATAATATTTTATGTTAAGCATGTCAACATGGATTTTATTTTTGAAAATGGTGGATTTATTGGAATTTTGGTTTTTAAAAAAAATTCATAAAGAATGTGATATGTTCGTGAATCTTGAATTCTTCATATAAGATTATATATTTTATGAGATTTTTAAACATAGTGTGCAACGACTGGAAGAAAAATGATGCTGAATTATGGTCGCATACCCTGATGCTTCATAAACCAGAAACACTTGATAAAATTGATATAATTTATTAACAGCAAATAACAGTCAAAAAAAAAAAAAAAAAAAAAGGGGAATACTTATCGCCCCCGATACTTATTGACCCCGGAGGTTAAGGTCAATATTGACCTTGTATCGTACATCAGAAAAAAAAGTTCGAAACTTTTTTGCACTTTTGCAAAAAAAACCATGAGTAGCTACTCATGCTTTTTTTCATCTTTTTTCTATATAAAAAAATTATAAACGTATTATTTTAGTATTAGTCGATATTGATCTTTATTATAAACATTCGCTAATAAGCAATCAGACAAAAGTATTTTCAGGCTATCACTTTATTGTTTTAAGCTATATACCTACGTATGTTCCAGCATTTCATTAATATTATTTATATTAAAAACTATATATTTCTTCAAAATCAAAAAGCAATCATATTAATATAAGCGATACCATTATATATTTTATGCAACTAGATTTGGCATTTAATTTCTACTTTATGAATATATCTTATAAAATTTCGATAATAAAAATTGATTAGATTGAGAAATTTTGATGTTTATAAGTTTGTTATATATGAAATAAATTGATTTTTATATTTTTAATCATCAAGATCACGGTTAGATGGTATCTTAAAAAAAATATCATATTTATATTTTATCTCATTCAATACATATCATTAAAAACTATAATATTGTAATTGATGTTAATCACATAATTAAAATGCCATGATTAAACTCAATAAATAATTTTCGCCTAACTTAATGACCTTCTTTGTTAGTTCTGTTTTTAATTGGACAAAAATGAAATGGCTTTGAATGGATGTCGCTTTGACAAAACTTTGATCTGAACTGAATTGACCTTGATTCTACCTGAATTGTTGTTTTTTTGGAAAAAATTTTTAAATGACAGAGCAATTGACTTTTATCATTTGTTTTAGTTGATGAAAGACTTTGAATTAATTGTGTTGATGCTTCAAATATCACCCTTATATTATTTTAACTTAATTTTTACTTTTGAGTTACCTATTTTAACTTAAGTTATTATTAACGAGATATTATTCGAATTAACATTTGAGCTATTATTAATTGATGAAATGTTATTGTTGATATATTATTGAAATGGTAGAAGTTCTTACCTTTAGATTGTAATTGGTAATTTGATATATTATTAAAGAAAAATATGAAAGTGATATTAGGAGGTGAAATGTAAGGTGAAAAATCGCCCATTTACCTTTGAATTATATTTAAATGAAATGTTATTTAGGTGATTATTATTTGATGGATTATTATTTAATGATATATTGATTTGATTAGAATTGAATTGGGATTAGAATATCATTGAAATGAATTGCGATGAAATATTATTAAAATGAATTGTATTTGTCATGTTTTGACTTGAACTATGATTAAAGGAATATTTTTTATTAAGATATTATTGAAATGGTTTGATTGAAATTTTTTTTGTAATAGATGAGATATTATTAAAAATTATTTGAGTGAGTGATATTAGTTTATTTTTGAATTGAATTAGAAGTGAAAAGATCTGATTTTATCCTGCTTTTTTTAATATGAGATATAAATGATTAGGTTTTGTTGATATTATATTAAAATTAATGTGAATGTTTATAATAATTTTCAATAATTATATATAAACAGGCTTTATGTTGAATTCTAATTTAAAAATATTAAATCTAAAAAAATGATATTTTGGAAAAATGTAACCATTTTTGTAAATATAGATATTACGGATTGTCCAATAAATCGAATATTTTTATTATTTTGACAAATTATTAAATTAATGAAAATTAACATATTGATATTTGTCAGCTTTGTGTATCATTTTTATTAGGTAACGGTTATTTTTTCAATGAAATATTGATATGACTAACCTTAAAAGTAGGTAAAAGCAAGTCAAATTAATTCATTTTAATAATATTTCATCCCAATTCAACATAAGAAAATGCTGAGAAAAAATATGTTTTTTTACAGAATACAGGTTTTTTTCAGCAACAAGTTTTTCTTGAATGGATTAACATTACTGATATTAGTATTTAAATTCAAATTGTTTATTCAATAATTAAAAGCAAAATTGATTTCAAATACTTTCATTGTTTGTTAAAAAACACATGTAATATAAAACACATCGATTCAAATACTAATATATTATATCATGCATATGTAATATGTATTATGATTTAGAAAATGGTACACTTTATTACAATTAGAATATGTATTATGATTTAATATTTTAAATTTTGTTTTATAAAATTTTTAAAAATTTTACCATCAAATCCAAATTGTTACTTTCTTAAATCTCCTTATAATAATAACTGTATTGATTAGATACTATTGCTGTTGAATCTGGATTTTATATTTGTTATTTAAGATGAGCTGCCAAAAAAAAAGAGATATTGATTGAATATTTGAGAATTATCATTGAATGCGAAGATTATAGGTTAAGGCCGTGCTCCCTACTTTTACCCAGCCTAAACCGCTCCTTACAAGCTCATCTACAACTCTCTTTGCTCACTAGATGACTTCAAAAACTCATTTTAATTATCACACTTTAAACTCTTCTCTCTTTGTTTTGTTATTTTAGTTTATAGATATGAATATACCATCAGATCTAAATATAAACAGTACACCAATAGAAACCTTATCTATACTTCTCGCAAAACGCAGTAAATATATAATCTATTCAAAGATGTTAGAATATGTGATTCTCATGAGCATCAGAAGTTGATCTAATGTTGCCTTGCCTGCCTTCAAAATGAACTTGTTTTCTGAATGTTTAATTGGCAGTCTAATCTTTATTTCTGTTTCTCTCAACCAATTGTTCTACAGATGATATATTACCCAGAGAGATCTGAATGATGATTGATAGTATCTTCTCTTCTATAATACTTCAACATCCTAAGAATAGTAAGAAATTGGTTTGTAATTTCTAAAATCAATTTTTTCAAATTATGTATTTTCTTGTTCGATTCATATTTAAAGCAATCTTTTAATCTATCACACTCTTTCTTATCTTCTATCTTGAAATGCTTTGCTACTTGTCTTCCTTTTTTAATATGCTATTTACTTGTTTTATGGTATTTATCAATCTCTGTTCCTTCTTCATCAAATTCATTAAATATAATTTAGTTGGAAGGCCTTCAAATAAATCCTTTCAGCAACTGTCTGGAGGTTATCAATGGTATTATACTGGTGACTTCTATAAATTGATTTTAATTGATGAATGATATATCTAATTGATTGAAAACAACGATTCAAAAAAAGGAAGAAAATCTTGTATTAATTATAAAGGAACATGTTTTTGGTAGCAATTACCCAACATTTGAAACCCTATTGAATGGGAGATTCAATAATCCTACCATATAATACTTTTACAAATAATGAATATATTTAATTGATTTCATTTATAATCTAATGAATTCAAATCTTTTTATACTTGCTCAAAAGAATGATTTTGTATAAAAATCTATAAAAAAAAAAACAATATATGCTTTTTTGATTTTATTTATTTCTAAAGCTTTCACTTTTTTATAAAGTATATTATATACATATAATTAAAATTATATACCAAAATCAAATTTTGCTTTTTTTATTTACTTTATTAGATATTGAATAGGTTTGTTTGATGCAAATCTTCCATTTTAAGATTTTGTTTCTGTTTCTTTTAATATCTAAATAATAAGATTTTTGATTGCTTTAAAATGATATTATATTTTAATTATTCTAGTTTATTTAAATAATAATAAATATAAACAATATACCGTTTATAATTACAAAAATCGTTTATTTTTAAAAGTATTCAATTTGTTATATTTTATTTATTTCATTTTTATGTTTGAGAATTTCATCGAAGATGCTCCAGATCTACAAATAGACACACCTGATTTATTCAAGCATACTATTGAAAAAATAGTAGACGAAGATCTTAATCATTACTTTAATTTTAATGATTATATTAAAAACTTATACTCAGAACTTAACTGTGGAGTTCCATATTTTGCTCGCCATACATCACTCAATTTTTCAAAAAAATGTACTTGGCGTTTTGAATGCTGCTATGGAGGAAGAACACGAAAAACGATTAAAAATACAAGAAAAAGTTGGAAATGTAAAAGTTATATTGAATTTACTGTTGAAAAAAAAGGAAATAACATGTATATAACCTTAAAAAAAGCAGATTGGACTCATTCACATCCAGTAGAAGGATTATTTAATATATCAAATTCAATAATTCCTGAATCCAAAATAATGGAAATAAGCGATGCGATTCAAAAAGGTGCTTTACCTACCGAAATACGTAAAAAACCAGATTATGCCTTAATTCCTCCGAAAAAGTTTTACCAAATAAAACAAAAGTGCAAAAAAAATAAAGAATTAAATGAAATAGAATTATTTATTCAAAACTGTGAAAATATCAAAGATATTTTCCACATTGTAAACCATTGGAAAACTGAACAATTAACAAATGTAACAAAATACAATGGATCCACATTTATTTCAAAACGTTTTTATGATTTGAATATAGCCACCGATATTGTTTTCATGGATGACACATGCTGCGTTAATTATTTTGATTTTCCACTTATTTGTATTACTTTTGAAGATTTTAATGGAGTCCGTCAATTGTTGGCTTTTGGTTTTTTACCAAGCAAAGAAGAAAAAGATTTTAATAGTTTTCTTTATGATATCAAAAACTATATTAGCAAACCTATTCGAGTTTTTATAGTTGACCGTTTAAAATCTCAAGCCAAATCAATTAAAAATATTTTTATTAACGCTGAAATAGTTTATTGTCGAGTTCATCTTGAAAGAAATATCAGAACAACGTTCGGTCATTATTCTAAAATAGGTAGTTTAATACACCAATTATTTAATGGAAAGATCACGAATGAAATATATTTAAATAACTTAGATGAACTGATTGATCAGATAAAAAAGCACAAAAATGCTTTAATTAGATTACGTGAAGAATTCAATTCTTATTGCCCTTCATATTTGTCTCAATTACGTTTAAGAAATAATTACACGACAAATCCACAAGAAGGATTTTTTGGTAACTTCAAACAGCGTTTTGGGAATCAAAGAATATCTTTGAGCGAACTTTTAAACGGCGTTGTTGGCTTTTATCAAGCAGCAATAGTGAATAGTATGAAAATAACTCCTAAAAAATTCAAAAAAAATATATGTTCTGCACCAAATTTAGGTGTATTGGCATTCGATAAATTATGTGATCAATTGAAAGAATCATCTCACATAATGAATTTACTTAAAAGCGAAAATAATGAAGATATAATAAAAGGACGAGAGATATTAAATAAAGAATGCAAATGCATAATAAAACATGAATTTGGTCTTCCATGTTATCATGATATAATTAATAATGCAACAAATACATTAAATCCAATTATTCCAATTGAATCGATTCCAAATATTTATTTTTATTCAGGTCCAAGCATCGAAGAAGAAACAAAGATTGTTAATATTCAAGATGACAATGGTGAAAAAATTGATTTTTCATTTACTAATTTAATGTCGATGTTTGCAAAGGTTGCGGTTAAAGCACCTAAAAATAAGAAAATTCAAGAAAATATAGTTTCAATGTTCCAAGAAATTGATAAATCAGAAATAGATGACAATCCAGAACCTTTAACTTTAAAGGAAAAAGGAAGAAAACCAAGCAGGCCTGCAATCAGGAATTCAGGTGCCAAAAAAAGAAAGAGAACCAATCAATGCGGATATTGCCATGGATATGGTCATAATAAAGCTACTTGTAAACTTTATAAGCTCAGTTTACAAAGCAATGAAAAAGATGAAAAGAATGATCAATTCAATAATCAAATTGATGAAGAAAACAATCATTTCAATAATGGAAATAATGATTTAGATGAGAATGATATACAGTATTATTCTAGTGATAGTAACGAAAATCAATTAAATGATTTTTCAAATAATTGCAATTCAGATAATATGAACTATTTTGCAAATGATTCAAGTGATGATTTAATTAACGATTTTAATGATCTAAAATCTAATTCAAATAATTTGAAAGATTATTCAGAAAATGAAGAAACCGATTTATCTAATGATGATTCAATTCAAAACATTGAATCATATTTGGAACATTTATCAAACAATCAAATAAAAATATTAGAAAAGTGTCCAAGCTTCAAGAAATTCATCATTCAAATTACTCAACCAAAAAATCAATATGACAGACCCACGGTTAATGGAATATATTATTCTCAGTACCCAACAATTTTAAGATATGCATCATCTCATTTGATTGAAGGAGAAGCAGCTGAAATTAATGCAATAAAACTAATTTATTTGATGAACTTTAATGCTGAAATCCCAAACAATCTCATACCAGAAATCTTAGAAATGGTGAAATATTTTGTTGATGATGATATAGGTATTTGAAATAATACATTTTGATTTAGAGATGCCTTTTTTTAAGTTAAAAATTAAATTTTATAATTGTTTGCTTTTTTTTCCTTCTATTTTTTTAAGCCAATAAATAATATTACAATATTTTAAATGATTGGTAATGATTAATATAATTACTCTTATTAAAATAACAAATGAACTGTACATTTATATTATTAAATTAAAAGATATGAATTTGATGATCGAAAATAAAGTTTGAGCAAATTGAGAAATTTTAATATTTATGAACTTACTATATGATAATTATAATTGCTTTTATGATTTTAGTTATCAAAATAAGATCACCATTATGCATATTTTTCTTATAAAAAATCAATAGTTTTTCATTCAATGCATTTGTCAACAAATGACTATACAAATTCCTTGAAAATGATATAATAATGTTTAATACATGAGAATAGAACTAAATAAATAGATTATTCCAAAAGAAAAATATAAATTAATAAAAGATTTCTTTTATTAAATTTCAAAATGAATTTTCATATTAAAGCTATTGACAAGTATTATACTATAACAAATATAATGCAATAGCAATGATTTGAAATTAGTATATGAACATAAAGTAAATGATGACCTGCAACTTCATATACTAATAAAACTTTTTCTGGCACTTAGATGCCATAATAGAATAATTCATCTGCAATATCTTAACAAGTATGCCAATTTGAAAAGTTTTCACCATATCATTATGATTCATATTAATAAAGTGAAGTTCAATTTTAAGATAGACTTCAAAAAGGACGAAACCGCATACCTTTTACATCGGCTTTTTATGTATTCAAAAGAATTGAACAAATAATAACAGAAATTAAATGCAATAGGAATTAGGCCAAATATAAATACAAAAAAGAAAAAAGCAATAAAAAGCAATATAAACAACCAAATATCTTTTAAAAAATTGAATTAGAATTCAAAACAAACATACTCATTTATTACAAAAGGATTTTATCAACGAAACATTTATAGCTTGCAAGTACTAGTCAAATTCGACATATCGCCTGGTTGTTCGCTAATTTGAGATTTTAAAACATCATCGATATTCTTCAACGAATAGATTGATTATGAACTATCAAAAACGAAGCCTATCAGAAACCTTACAATTCAAAATTATAAATATATCGAAATGAAACTGACTTTTCAAAAGGATAGAAATGAAAAAATCGAGTCTTCATTCATTTTTCCATATTAATTTACATATCTTCCGTTAGATTTAGGATCTGATACAATTGCTAATACAAAACCTTTTACTTTTTTTAAACAGCACCGATTTTTATCAATATTTTTACTTTTATGCAAGATATATTAAAAATTCCCTAAAAATTGTTTTACCTCATTTTTATTTGAGTTTTCTGAAATTTTTTATTCAAAAACAAAATTTCAATTCAGTTTTAGTCTTGAGCAACTTAAAAAAAGTCAAGGATGTTGAAGATAATTATTTTACTAATATTAGAAGTCCTGGTTTATATCAATTAGAAAAAAAAATATTGTTTTTTGTTTAAAATAAATAATTTTTTTAATTAATCTTTCTATCATTTTATCTTTCTTTTCTTTTTTTTGAAAGTTTTAAAAAAAATTTGAATGTTGTAAAAGGTATGCGGTTTCGTCCTTTTTAAAAAACGGTTATTGTAAAAGGTATGCGGTTTCGTCCTTTTTTAAGTCTATCAATTTTAACAGCATTTTTGCTTATAAAAAATGATAGGCTTTTAATATTTTTAAAGACATCCATATTTTTATGTATACATTATCCTTGGTTGTTAATTTTCAAAATATATAATTAATCGCTCAAGAAACTTTCCAGCTGAATGAATATATATATTGCTTTATTTGTCATAATGAAACAAAAAATTGCAAATTTCAAAAACAAACCGTAATGTTGATGATTAAATTTGTAATTAGTTTTTGTTTATAATCGATAATTTAAGATATTAAAATATAAAAATCAATTTATTTCATATATAACAAACTTATAAACATCAAAATTTCTCAATCTAATCAATTTTTATTATCGAAATTTTATAAGATATATTCATAAAGTAGAAATTAAATGCCAAATCTAGTTGCATAAAATATATAATGGTATCGCTTATATTAATATGATTGCTTTTTGATTTTGAAGAAATATATAGTTTTTAATATAAATAATATTAATGAAATGCTGGAACATACGTAGGTATATAGCTTAAAACAATAAAGTGATAGCCTGAAAATACTTTTGTCTGATTGCTTATTAGCGAATGTTTATAATAAAGATCAATATCGACTAATACTAAAATAATACGTTTATAATTTTTTTATATAGAAAAAAGATGAAAAAAAGCATGAGTAGCTACTCATGGTTTTTTTTGCAAAAGTGCAAAAAAGTTTCGAACTTTTTTTTCTGATGTACGATACAAGGTCAATATTGACCTTAACCTCCGGGGTCAATAAGTATCGGGGGCGATAAGTATTCCCCAAAAAAAAAAAAAAAAAAATGATAATAGCAATGTTCTTAAATATGCACTGATTGCTGTTTGCTCTACCGCTGGTGTGCTAGTTATTGCATTAATTGTCTTCATTATTTTGAAAAAAAGAAAGAGCGAAATAATACAATGAATAGTTCATTAATATAAACAATATGTTTATATTGGCTTTAAGTAAAGGTAAATACAAGCAAATTCTTTATTTGAAAGTTTTATCAAAAATATTTTTTTCTTACTTTTTATTATGATTTTGTTTTTTAAGCTTACTTTTAATCTCTAATTTGTTTGGAGTTTTGGTAGGAGAAGTATATTGATAATTAATCCTTCTATTTAAAACACCTTCTGGAATTTCTGGGCTTAAATAGTACTTATGCTTATGATGATGAGCTTAAATAGTACTTTCAGGCTGCTTTGCTAATTTGTCAACGAAAAAAGTATTCTTCTGATATCATTCTACTATACGAATTTTTTAGATAAGTCATCAAATTCGAGGGACCTATGAAGAAATTATACATAAAATTAGAATTTACATTGCAACAAAGCTAAACTTAGTAGAATAAGGTAGACCCTTTGGACCCTCGGATACAAAACCCTACCTAATTCCTAGGAAGTAAAAATATTTGGAGTTTCTGTCTTTGCTATTTTAGGTTGTAAAAATATTAAAATCATATGAAAAATGTAATGTGATATGAAAACTAATAATAAATTATGGCAATATCTTTTTATTTTTAAAATTTACAGTTCAAATAACTATAGAAAATCCAAGTATGATGATAATTATCTGATCCCCTTTGATTTTATCAAATAAAAAATAATTGCAAATTTCATTAAATAATTTACTTATAATTGTATATCAATTTTATATTTAGTACCATTAAATCATTAAGGGCCAATAAATATATTTTTTCACAGTAAATTATTAACCATTGAAATGATTGATCAATAATTTTGAAATACAATTGATGTATCACAAAAAGTTAACTAGAACTCTCCAGGTTTTTTTGACATTTCAAAGGTACACTATGAGTTAATTATTTTTATTTTATGTGGAATCATAACATTGGCTTTATCACAAGATCTTAAAAATGAAATATTTAAAAATTTTAACTTTGATTCTTCTGATATTTCTAAAATTTGAAGATTTTCACAATAGTGAAAAGCACAATCACTTATCGTTGAAACACTTGAAGGTATATAAATCTGTTTGATATTGGTATTTGAGAATGCCGTATTTTCAATTGTTTGCAAATTTGAATTTGTTTCAAATTCAACTTTTGAAAGATGTGTGCATGAAAAGAATGCACAAGTAGAAATGATTTTAACGCTAGATGGAATCAATGCTTCTTTGATATCTCGCCTAGCAAGCAAAAGAATGTCAAAGTCTTCATTTTGTTGGTCACTTTTTGAAAGCAAATATTTGTTGTCTTTATATAAAAATCGTTTATTTGATTTTGGAATTATAATATTCGTCAAATTATCTGTAAAACAACACCATCCTATCTTCAATTCAATTAAGCTCGCTGGAATAGAAATAGTCTCAACTCCAGATAAATAAAATGAATATTCATAAATAGTACTAACTGCTGAATTTTCGGGAAAACTAATTCTTTTGAATTCATTCAAATAATGGCCATTGGCACTGCCAATGATGCTCGTTATCAGATAATCTTCAGATCCATATTTTATCGCACGAGGAACAACTAAATTTTCAAGAGATTCATATATTTTGAATAGTGATGCTGTTTTTCTTTCTTTGTTTATTTTAAATGAAAATTGTTTGTTTTCTATTTCAACGTTGATCTCTTCGCTTAAGTAAATTTCAAGCAATTCAAGATCACCTCGACTTACTGCTCGTTTCATAAAAAATTTTATGTTTTTGAATTCTTCATTAGAACGGATTTCATTGTTGTTTTTAAAAAGATCAAGAATTTCGCTCTTTTTTTCTTTAGCTGCTTGTGTGAGCATTTCTGATTCAAATTTGCCAATTGGGATTTGAAATTGTTTATACATTTAATTAATAAACAAATCAATCAAAAATTAAAATGTGCCCAAATTCTCTTAAATTTTACTTGATTAATTATTTTATTTTCAAAAAGTGAATTTTCCAATTTTGTAACTTTTTCAACTTTTGCAATAATACAGCATGTTAAAAATATGGAAAAATGAATATCTATACCATGAAATGTGATATGAAAATATATAGAGTTTTTATATCTTCAAATGCATTACACTAGACATTACGAAGAATTAGTTCATAAGTGTAAAGATGGAAAGGCAAATTTATCGAATATTGAAGAATTGTATGAATTAGCTCTTGAAGAAACAGTTGCTAGGATAAAGATAGAAATGTTTGATTTAAAAGATATTGATTGGAAAGATGTAGAATATAATATAGGGGAAGATTATGATATTATTGATGGCTGTAACGTATATCCATATGAAGAATTACGAATTTATTTATTAAGATTATGGTTATTAAGTTTAGAAGGTCAACAACTGCCAAACAAAGAAAAAAGTTACATTCCTAGTGACTGTCTTGAATTTTTGAAGCAAAAAAATATTATAAAAAAGGCGAATGATTTATTTATGAATGTAAGAATTGATATCAATTGTATAAAATTTATTACAAATGAACCATAAACACCTCCTGAATCACATTCCACGTATTTGGTAGAATGCAAAGAAAATTAAGGAAATAAAATATATTTATTAACTTTAAAATTTGTATTTGATATGGTATTTATTTGATCAATATAAATAATTTTTGAATATAAATATTGCATCATGTGGAATATATCTATTCGTTATAATATTTATTCTTCATGAATAAACTTTTAACTCAATTATAAATTAATTTTAAAATAACAAGAATTTTCATTCAATTTTTTCAATAAATTTAATTAAAAATTATTACTTCACTTCTATTTTGCTAAAATGCAATACGTAACACTTCCAAATGGACTTAAAATGCCACAATTGGGATATGGCGTTTATCAAGTTACCAAAGAAGAATGCGAAAGATGTGTTTTAGATGCTCTTAAAGTTGGATATCGTCATATCGATACCGCTCAAGCATACCAAAACGAAGCAGAAGTAGGAAGTGCAATTATCAAATCAGGAATTCCCCGAAAAGACGTTTTCATTACCACAAAGGTTTGGATTACAAATTATGGATATGAGCAAACAAAGAAATCAGTAGAAGAGTCTCTTCGTAATTTACAAACGGATTATATTGATTTGATGCTTCTTCATCAGCCATTTGGCGATTATTATGGTGCTTGGAAAGCTTTGGAAGAATTATATGACCAAAAAAAGCTCAAAGCAATCGGAATTTCTAACTTTTATCCTGACAGAATGATTGATTTATGCTCATTTTCACGTATCAAGCCAATGGTCAATCAAATTGAGCTTCATCCATTCGATCAACAAATTGAAGCACAAAAATGGATGCAAAAGTACAATGTCGTTACAGAAGCATGGGCTCCATTTGCTGAAGGAAAAGGTGGACTTTTCACTAACCCAACAATCGCAGAAATTGGTAAGAAATATCAGAAATCAGTTGCACAAGTTGTTCTTCGTTGGGAAATTCAACGCGGTATTGTTGTTATTCCAAAATCTGTCCATGCTGACAGGATGAAGCAAAACTTCGAAGTATTTGACTTCAAGTTAACAGACGAAGATATGAATGTAATTGCTGGACTTGACCAGCAAAAGTCGTCATTCTTCTCACACCAAGATCCAAACACAGTTGAATGGTTCATGGAAATAATTGGAAAAAAGAAGAAAGAATAAATTATAAGATTATATTATCATCATTTAACTTTTTTTAAAAAAAAAGATCTTTAATTCACAAAATAAAAAGAGAGGAGATAGAAATAGAGCGATTATTTGAAAAAATTATTTACAAAACAAAAACAAATAAAAAAAAAATTGTTGGTTTTCAATGAAAAACTAATCTCTGAGTCGTTCCTCTCATAATATAAGAAGAACAATTTTTTACAACAGGTTTTGTTGGTTCAATTTTTCCAGAAATTCCATTTCTCGTTTGATGTAAACAATTATCAGCAATTTGGCCATCTTGATTTGTAATTGTTGCTGATGCTGAATTTGGAGTTGCTTGAAATTGATGTTGTACCAAACTTTTTCTATTAGATCCGATCATCTGCCTTTGTTGATTAAATTGTGATTTATAAATCATGTTGCTTGAAGGCTGTGTTCTCACTTGTTGAAATTGATGAATTGGTAAATGTTGTTGTTGCTGGATTTGTTGAGTTTGTTGCTGTTGTTGAAATCTGCTTTTATTTTGGACAATTGAATGCATGCAAAGGTTGCTTTCATTATTATTGTTGTTTGTATCATTTAAAATATTAGTTGGTCGGGGAGAGAATGAGAAACTTGTTCCATTTATATAACTATTTCGATTTCGTGGTCTGACCACTCGTGTAGAGACTGCGTTTGCACTTGAAATAGAGATATTACTGGGACATGCTTTATTATTATTTTTGCGAGGTGCTGCTGTTTTGAGATCATGTGGAAGTTGTGGTTTTTGAGGCTGTCTTGGTGTCAATTTTGAGAAGAGTAATGGTTCAGAAAAGTTTGTTTTGAAATTTTTTTGATCAAGAATTTCTTTTGAAAAAAGAGTGTCTCTGTTACATCGAACTTTCAAATCGTGAAAAACTGTTTTATCGAATTTTGGTGAAGGATTCAATCGACAAATGAAAGAGAAAGGTATTCTTTTTGTTGCAAGCATCAAAGCAGCATCATTTGAAATTTCAATCTGAACTGATTCCATTACTTTGCTATATATAGCTGAGAGTAAATCAACAATTAAAATTACTCTTCCCATGTATTTTTTCTTCAGTAAAGCAAAGACGCAAAAATAGCAAATATGCTTTACAAATGATATCATCCATTGAGTTTCATTTCGTGCTTTGATAAGAAAAGGAGGAAGAAGAGAGCAGATTGTGTGCGATAATACTTTATCTTTGATTGCTTGGAACATGCATAGTTGAACGAATTGGAAGCAATTTTCATTTCTGTTGTTTAAATTTTCTTTATAGTAAGTAGCCATAAAAAGAATTGAGTTATGATCAATACTTCTATCCACTTTAAGTATAATTTGTTGTGAAGTATTATTTTCATTTGGGTTGTTATCATCTGTATTATTGTTATCATTGGGAGTTGAATTATCGTCGTCATCATCAAAATTATTGTTTGTGGTGTTGCTAATTGAGTTGCTGTTTTCTTCATCTGCTTGCTCAAATAAGTTTCGAAAATGCTTAATAACAGATATTCCAGATTGCTTAAAATATAGAATGAGTTGAAGTGAAAGCGGACATAAATGATATGATTTTCCACAAGCTGAAATAAATGAATCAAAAAAAGTAACAAACTGAGGAAGTTGAAATTTTCGCTTTATAAAGTTGAGAAGTCGAACGCAATTTCGAAATATATGAATTTCCAGAGAAACATCTGAATTTTCGTTGCTATTGCTACTATTGTGTGATATGAAAAAAAGTAATTTATTCCATAGTCTATTAAGAATTTCATTAAATCGGCCAACTTCAGAATAGTGCCCAATCAAAATATCAAAAATCAGCTCGATTAAAATGAACAATGATTCACTTTTTTTAAATAAATGCTCCGATTGAATATTCAAATTAGAAGATAAATTTAAATTGTTAGATATGAACGGCATCATTTGATCAAGAAAGAGATCAATAGCACCTGATGAATTAAGAAAGGTGGACAAGATCCAATGCTTTTGACGATTTAATTTTAATAAAATTTCAAAAAAAATGTCTGCCCTGATATTTAGAATTTTCGGATCTTTGGGATCATAAAGATGAGATGAAAATCCCCAAGTAAATACAGAAAAATTTGTGCTACACGGTAAATTCTCTAAAAATCTTATCAAAAAATCTGTGTCCGTCACCGTAAATTGAGGATATGATTTATTGTTATGTTTGATTATAAAATAAATATTAATAATGAAATCATTGAAAGAATAAAACTCGTGTGGAAAAGTGAGAGTATCTCCAAAAAGCTTCTCGATGATTTTTTGTAACCTCTGGAAAAAAACAATTTTGTATTTTGAATAGAGTTCTTCATTTTCAAATTGACTTTCGTTCATATTATTATTATTTAATCTGTTATGATAGTCAAATATACAATTAGTGATATTATTACTATTACGTTCACCTTGATTAAAGGAAATTTCTTTAATTATATCGCTAAGAATGAGCATTGGTGGAAAATATCTATCCCAAATGGGGTCAAGAATCTGAGGATCTGGAAATTCGTTATATTTAGTTGAAGAAAAATTAATTGAAAACTCGCTTTGCCAAAAGTTAATGGCGAGTTCATCTATGTTTTGCATGCTATAGGATAAATTTTCTAGTGTTGTTATGAAAAATGTTTTGTTAAAGATTGAATAAAACTATTCAAATTTTTAGCTTTTTCGAATAAAGATTTTATTCA
Source organism: Tritrichomonas musculus (assembly GCA_039105265.1). Taxonomy (NCBI): domain Eukaryota; phylum Parabasalia; order Tritrichomonadida; family Tritrichomonadidae; genus Tritrichomonas; species Tritrichomonas musculus. The sequence continues at coordinate 1,096,803 of JAPFFF010000004.1, forward strand.
ACATATTTTTAAGAAATGTAAATTTTATAATTTTATTAGAAATGTAAATGAAAACACTATTATTAAATATATATTTATATGCATGTTTATATTTATAATCATATTAACCTGAATATATTTATCAATATTTGGGAATTTTTAAGATATTTAAAAGAAATTTTATATGAAATCTTTTCAAATTGTTTTTTATTTGGATCAATTTGAAAAGAAATTAATTATAATTTCAATGATCATACGTCAAATTAATTGAATTTATTATCATATTTATATTGATAATAGATTCAATATCCGTGTTTCTATAGTAATTAAAGAACGCTAATATTTTTATTTATTTATTTTTGAAATCATGAGATATAATGATAAAAGAATTAGTTAATCATTATAAAAGTTAACTTACTATATTAGTTAAGTAAAAAATCCGTAGAAAATGAGAAATGAAATAATTAAAAAATATTCATATAATTCAATATTTTATTCAATATTCAATTTTTTTGAAAGCATAGTTGACCATATAAACCTATAAATTTCCAAATAGAAAAAACAGATGAAACCAATTTCGAATGATTCAAATAACAGCTATAAAGTCATAACTCTTGGCGAAGCTGGAGCTGGAAAAACAAGTCTCCTTCTTCGTTACACGCGAAATGTATTTGATCCCAATATATCTACAACAATTGGTGCAAATTTTTTTACAGTTCCTGTTGAATATAATCAGCAGCTTGGTATCGAGCTAGAACTTTGGGATACTGCAGGTCAGGAAAGGTATCGAAGCGTTTTGCCTTTATATTCGCATAATTCTTCTGCAATTTTACTAGTTTTCGATGTTTCAGGTGATGATCCAGCTGGATCCATTTCATATTGGTATGATTATATAATTAATAACATTAAACTACCAAACGTAAGCGAAAATACTGATAATACAGTGCCAGAATCAAACCAAAACAAATTTATTCCTGTTTATTTGGTTGGAAACAAATATGATCTAATTGATGATAAATATAATATTTCTGATTTTCAGCATCAAATCGAAGAAATCGCAAAAAAATATGGTATGAAATTATTCTTTACATCAGCAAAAACAGGACAAAATATAAATGCATTATTTAAAACACTTATCAATGATATTGTTAGACTCGAAAACAGAGGAATGGCCATAGAAAAAAGAATGACTTTGGATTCCACAAAGACTGAAAATGCAAAATGTTGTGGAGGATAAGGGAAAAGTAATTGTTTTGACTTTATTCTGTATGTTTGATATTTGTTTGTTAAAATATTAAATAAATATTTATATATCTTTTTAATGTTAATTTGATTGAAATGAGGATATAAAAAATAATTATATGAATTTCTAGTTCAATCCAAATAAAATGCACAGTGCTTGCCATTCAATTTTTCCATATCCTTTTCCATATTGTTTTGACTTTTATTTTGATATTATATTCAAAAATTTGATAAATTTTTCATATAATAATCAATGACAATACAAAAAGTTTTTATCGGAACATATAACCATAGAAAAGAATTTAATCTAATCAATTAATATCAATTGATGAATGATCCGCAATCTCCAAGACCAGTAAAAGTTATCATGCTAGGTGATAGCTCAGTCGGTAAGACAAGCATTGTCCTTCAGTTCTACAAGTCTGAATTTGAAGTAAATGGAGAGCCAACAGTTGGAGCTGCTTACGTCACAAAAGTAGTAAAAACAATTACTGGAAAGGAAATTACTCTTCATATTTGGGACACTGCAGGACAAGAACGATTTAAATCAGTTATTCCTATGTATATGCGAGGATGTTCTGCGATAGTTCTCGTTTGCGCAACAGATTCAATTGATTCAATTCAAGCTCTTAATGATTGGATGAAAATTGTTACAGATAATGTCGATATAAGTGAAGTGAACGTATATCTCGTTTTAAATAAAATTGATAAACCGCCTGTTTTCGATATATCAGTTGCAGAATCATGGGCTAAAGAAAGAGATTATGCGTTCTTCAAAACAAGTGCAAAAGAAAAAAAAAATATAGATGAACTTTTTCAAAAAATTGCTGAAGATTTATCAGCTTCGGCACAAGTTCCGGCAACTCCTGCCGAACCTGAAAGAAAAACCGAAAAAAAAGGGTGTTGTTGAGTTCTATTTTATATTTTTTTTTTTTTATTTATTTTTAATATGTACTGATATGAATAAATATGATTCATGTTTTCTTAAAAATGTATTATTATGATAATTACAAAAAACAAAATCACAATTAAAAATACAAATAATATGATTCTTTTTAAAAAGATGATGTGAACGTTTTCTCTTAGAGATTCCTTTCAAAATTCTCTGCCTTTGTGTCATACCATTAAGTAAAATATTCATTTCATAATGGAATATGCATTCATGAGAAAATCTTATGTTGATATATACTGGTGTCATTTATATGATCATCAGTTTAAAAAGTTTAGTCAAATTGGAAAATGAAATATTTGTATTTTTAAGAGAATGAAAGAAAAAAAATCTTTAAAAGGAATACTTAGGTGCCTTTTATTTCTTAATAAATAAAGAAAACGATTCAAAATCTGATTAGGTATTTTATTTATAGATTCACATTTTTAAAAAAAAAAAGAGAAAGAGATTCAATAATAGTATTAAAATATCAAAAACCTTTATGAAATGAAGCCTTCAATGTCGAAATGTGAGATATAAATTATGAAAAGTTTATTTAAAAAGCCGATCTTTGAAAAAGTTATAATATGTCAATTTTGAATTAAATTAACCAAAGAATAATGATTGAAAAAAATATTAACCCAAATTTTTGATGAATAGATTGAATGCTTGTGAAAATGTTCGTATGATTTCGTTCATATCATGTTTTTATTTCGAAAATCTGATTTATTCATATCATTTGTTTTCAATCAACATCATAAACAGTATTGTGAATTTTGTAGAAACTTGAAATAAACAATTGAAAAGGTGAGTAATTATTTTATAAAAGAATTGAATTTGATTTTTTGTTCACATATTCAATTTCAATATAAAACTATTGAAATTTGTTAAATGAAACATTGAACACATCCATGTTTTGCTATTCTAAATGGAGGAGAAATAGAAGACGAAGTCCAATGATTGGTTTCTTTATATTAATCTCTTTCATTCTTTTGATCTCATTCATATTTTTTTCAAATACAAATCTTTGGAACAAAATTGATTTATATTTTATATCAACAATGTATTCTAATATGTTAAAAGAGCATGAAAACTTCAATAATTTATACAAATCCAAAAAATATAAGAAAACGAAATATGGCGAATTTAATGAAAGAGAAGATAAAACTCATGAAACATATGATTTTCAAATTGATATTGTTATCTCCTGGGTTAATGAAAGTAACTCGAAATGGATAAGCGATTATTATGCCTACTCAAAAAAAATCAAAAAAAATTTTACACATATTTTGATAATATTATAGAATTCGATCAATTACGTTATTCACTAAGAACAATAGATAAATATTTTGAATGTTATAGAAAAATTTTTCTTGTAGTGCCTGATTCAGATCATAAGCCAAAATGGTTAAATAATAATCCAAAGATCGAATTCATGAATCATTCAACTATATATTCAAATTATTTTAATTGGTTAAGAATAGAAAAATGTAATAAATCGTCAAAAAAAAATTTACAAAGAAATGATAATTCATTTGATGAAAATGGTATAGATATTTCTAATTATCTTCCAACATTCAATTTCAATTCTGTATCATATATAATCCCATTTGTTCCCAATCTCTTAGAACATTTCATATTTTTAAATGGCCAAATATTCTTTGGAAAAAATACGTTTATTTCTGATTTTTTCACAAAGGAAGGGAAGCCAATTATATATGCTTCAAATAAGAAACCATCTGTAATTTCAAATTATAAGATTAAGCATTTGCATGAATATTCACTCTGTCACGTTACTTTCATTGAAATTGAATCATCTTTTTTCGTATCAAGAACCTTCCAAAATTTTACAACATTTTATCATAATCCATTAGCAATGACAAAAACATTGTATAAAGAAATAATTTCTATTAAAAAATTCAATAATGAATTAAGAGAATCGATCGCTAACCGTTTCAGAACAGTTAAAGATATTAGTATGCAAACACTTTATATAGGAACAGGTTTTTCACTTAACAAAATGGATTTCATACAAATAAATAAGTTTAATACTCAATTTTACTTGATTAAGAGTATTAGTGATGATATAGGAATTAAATAATATTTTTCACCTTCGTCCAATGTTCTTTTCGATCATCATTGATGAAAAAAGTTGTGTTGATTATATTAAATCATTTTTTGATAACTTTGTAGGCATGCCATCAACATTTGAAAATGATTAATTAAAGCCATCCATCGTTAAAAAATTTAAAAATATTTGGCAGCAAAAAGAAAAAGATGCAATGAAGTATCATTATAGTAGTTTAAGAAAAAAGAAATGAAATATTTTAGATCCTAAATTTTGGAATACTTTTAAATCCAAAACTCAAAAGTCAAGCTATTTTGTATATCGTTATATTGATCTATAATAAAGTTGTTTTGATTGATCTAAATTGGTTTACGAGGTTTTTTCATTTGAAAAATTGCTTTCAAAAATCTATGTTTTATCAAATATTGAATAGAAGTGAAAAATGAATTATGGGCTAAAATTTTTTTTCATTGTTTTTTAAACTTTTGCATGTTATCGAAAATTAAATTAGATATACATTGTGTACAAGCAAGTAAATTATCAAGCCAGAATTTTGTTTTACCTCCTAGTTCCTTTGTTCAATTCTCTCTAAAAAAATTGGAGAAAAATTGTGTAAAAACCCACAAAATTGATAATGCAATCGATCCAATTTGGGATGAACACCTCAGTTTATATGCATCAGACTTAACAGATACTCTTATTGTTCATTTGAGAAATGGTGATTTTCCTTTTGAGCAATTAATGGACCCACTTGAATTCCCACTTTCAAGTATTTCGCCAGAAATGCCAATTAACTTTGATAATGATATAAAGCTCGATGGTAAAGATGCAGGTCATCTTGAATTTCATGTTTATTGTGTCAGTGAAGAATTAAGTAAGCAAAATAATTTGGCGTCATTTTCAATAAATATTTCATTAAAAGAGATTGATAATATTTTATCAGCATACAAAAGTGACGATTTTGTTTTTCTCACTTCAAATCAGAAAACAGTCACATGTAACAAAATCATTGCAGATATAATTTCACCAAAAATTGCGAATATTCATAAATGTGATCCGACTGTAGATTTTTTCGACCTAAGTTTTGCTGATTATCGTTTACTAGAAAAATTAATCAGAAATAAAAATAATGAATACTGTGTCTTTCATAATAATTCAATCGATTTTGATATTAATGATATGGATGAGATAATACAAATAGCAGACGCTTTAGGAAATGTTGATCTTTATTCGCAGATGACAGAAAAAGGAGAATTAAATGTTCATAATGTTGTTCATGTTTTGACTCACAAATTGAGAAACGAAAAATCAATCGAATCAAAAATTATTGACAGAGAAATTGAGTTTATCTCAGAAAATTTTTTTGATATTAATCAATGTCAATTGATGGATTTAAATTGTGATATATTGCGAATGATTTTTTCAATGAGTACTTTTCATGTTGAATCTGAAGATGATCTTTTTGATTTTATTTATCAAATAATCAGCCAAGATCCTAATCCTGAGACAGAATCTTTGCTTGAATTTGTTCAATTTGAATTTTTAACAAAAAAGTATTTGAAAAAATACCTATCTTTATTAGATTTCGATTCTATGAATTCATCGCTATGGAAAAGAATTTGCAGCCGGCTATTATCAATTCCTCCCAGGCCAATGATTGAATCACCACGTAAATCAAAAAATATTATAAAAATTGAATTTGATCATAAAGATCAATTCAACGGTATTTTTCAAAATTTAAATCGTCAATGTGAAGGTAATGCTCATCTAGGGAAAGTTATTCAAATAACATCTTCTGGAGATAAATTAAACAACTGTTATGAAATTATTAATAAAAATTGGAATAGTAGATGGTTTACCAAAAATTGCAACTTCAGTTGGTGGATGGTAGATTTTAAAGAAATGAGTGTATCTTTAACTGGTTATTCTTTGAAAACTTACACTGAGCCTGGTACTGGTTATCCTCATCTACAATCATGGATAATAGAAGGATCAAATGACAAAGAGCATTGGGAAAGAATTGATACGCAAGAACCTAATAATTATTTGAAAGGCTCTGGATACTCAAAAATGTTTGAATTATCACGTCCAACAATGCCATTTAGATATTTTAGACTAATGTCGAATGGTCCAAATCATGAAGGCAGTTATTATCTATTATTAAGTAGTATTGAATTTTTTGGCACCATTTATTTGTAATTCTATTTCTTCAAAATCTTTTTTTTTTCAATCAAATTAAAAAATATGAGATTCCACTGATTCTAAGCTGTTTATATGTACTAATAGCGAATAAAACTATTGCTAAGAGTATTTTATCATTGAGAGTATAAGAAACTTTCTAAATTTTGTATGGTTACCCCGTTTTTTCCTTCCATTGCAGATTCACCCAAATAATTTATTGAAAAAATTCAATGAAAATTTAGAAAATAAAAATATTTCTTAGAGACTCATTCAAAAAGAATTGTCTATTTACATTCATTGAATTTTCTATATATTGAAAATATTTTATCTCAATTTTGTTGATATTTGTGAGAAAATGTTATTTGTCATCAGAATTGAAAGATAATTTTTATTGACATCATCGGTCCGATTTTTTTTTTTAAATTCCTTTCAGCATAAGTTACTAGCTTATTTTTCGCAATACAGCCGAAGTAAGCATAATAATATATTTGTTGTAACTCACAATTCATCATACTCACAAAAAAATCAGATTTTTTTATGTTTTTTTTCATCACAATTTGATTAAATGTGAAATTTTCAACTTTAAAGCAGTTTTTTTCTAACAGTATTTATTCGTTTATATATGTTTATCGTTTTTTATTTACCTAAACTTCATATTTTTATTATTAAACTATTTATTAAATTATTTAAAATATTTTCATATTTTTTATTAGTATTCTAATAATATTGTCCAAGATTTTATTTTTAAACCTATCTAACATACTATTATTCTATTTTTACTATATTTTTTATATGAAAATCAAAAATATATATACAATAATTAAAAAGAAAATGCAATTTAGTAAAAAATCTATATGCAATCATATTTGATATTGATTATTAAGACTCTTAATTGGTATTAAATTTTCATTTTAGGATGTTTTTCACATAAATATTTCAAATTAAATAAAAACTGAGAATTTATGAAATTGAATAATTTAAACATTAGATCTTTATACAACTAAGAAAATTTAGTTTAAATAAACAAAAAATATCTAGAATTGATAAAAATATAAACATATCAAAAAAAACACATTGAAGTTTCAAAATCAGATTTGATTAAAACTGCATATAAAAAAAGATTTTGTTTCGGATAAAGATCTAATTGCCAGAATATGAGTCCAAAATTTTAATTTGATTAGGGAAATAATTGAATATAGAAAAAATTGATTTTGAGATTTTTCAAATTTAACAATATTATATAAAGCGCTGAAGCGTAACTAAGAAAAGTTAAAATGGGATCATTCCTCAAATATTTGTTTGGAGTGAAAAATCATCGAATTTATGTTTTTATAACGGATTTTAACGTAAGAAAAATATAACCATAATTTTAAAATTGAATAGGAAATAAAAATTGTCTTTTTTTGAAAGCAATTTTAATTTTATTTTATTGAATTTTTTTCAGAAAATTTGAATATTTCAATGGTTTATTTGGGTGAATCTGCAATGGAAGGAAAAAACAGGGTATTATTAGATATACAAGTAAAATGATCTGAAAACTTTATATTTTTGTGATGATTATACATCAGCATTTTGTAATAAAAAAGGCAGTATATTGTATACAGCATTTCGTGAATCTCTCATGTTTAAAATTTGTGTCAAATAAATCTCGTTATTAAAAATTGTTTCAACTTTTCTATACAAATTTTTTTTTCATTAATGGCGGACGATCTAGAAAGTAAACTTGATGACTTAAAGAACCTTGTTTTAACTTTCGAATATGAAAATTGTGAATTGTCTTCAGTTCCTCAAGAGCAGATCGATTTTTTTGGTTATGCATGTCTATCAAATTCTTTAATGTATAAGGAGCAACCAATTCCTAGGCACGATGTCGAAGGAATTACGCAGTATTTCAGAACGCATATTTTTACAACACTTGACTCCCTGATTTTTTATATCAATAATTTGTCAAGTGAAATTGATAGGCTTTTTGCAATTTTTGCATGGGAAGCTTTGAACATCAAGTATGATGTTGATTCTCTATTAACAAATGAACAAAAAGATTATTCGTTGGAAGAAATCTTTGAAAATAAAGCAGCTGTTAGTGAAGGCTATTCTTTATTCTTTTGCGAAATGGCAAAAAGAATCAAAATTAATACTAAAAGAATCAAAATAACAAAATATCATACATTTTCAAAAGCTTTTGGCTATGATCCTTTAAATATCCCAACTGATTTAGAGCCTGATCACTCATCTCTTTTGATTAAAATTGATAAAATAGCTTATATCTCAGATCCCTCATGGGCTGCTGGAAATTTGAACTCAGATAATCTATTTGAATGGAATTACCGGCCTGAAATGTTCTTAATACCAATAGTTAAAACATTGTGCGATCGTATGCCTTGTGATGACATTCCATCTTTATTGCCTTTCAATTTTACCTTTGAAGACTTTTTCAAATCGTGTTGTGTCTCTCCTATTGGAATTCGTTTAAAAACTGAATCTAACCCATTTGTTAGATGTGAATGCGTAGATGGTTATGCTTGTCAAATTTATAGTTGTATCGCCCCAATTAATTGGATTCAAATTCACCTTTACAAGCAAGATCCTTCTAACAAAGAAATTTTTACAGAAGTCCCTAATGAAAGCATTACAAGCTACGAAGTTGTTCAAGAAATGATTCCAAATCATCATGATAGGTGTCGATTTCGAACTAACATTGCTTTTCAAGAAGAAGGCTTTTATAAAGTCGAAATTTTTATAGATGGGCCACTACAAATTTCTTATTTTGTTAATAACCTTGCAAAAAGTGAATTGCCTGTGCCCATATCATATAATCCCTTTCATAAATCAAAGTTCATTCCAATTAAGCCAACTAGAATGTTGAGTAAAGTTAAACATGGTGTTGCATTAATTAGATTTGCTGTTTCACAGAAACAATCGGAAATAATTTGGAATATAATAAAGCTCGTAAACGAAGATACTTTCGTGGAAGAAGATGGCCAGACGATCAGTCGTGAATATGGTAGATTTATTAAGTTGGAAATACCATTTGATAATACAAGGTATGAAGATCAATTATGCATTACTTTTCCTTCAAATGGCCGTTATTCTATTCAAATATACCTTGCCAATGATGTTGGATCATATACAAGTTATGCTAAGTATTTTATTGATGTATCTGGTACCGAATCAAGAGACACTAAATCTGTCCTAAGCCCCACAGAATTTATGTATAATGGGCGAGACTTTTCAACGTTTGCAGCTTTTGATGATAATAAAAATCAAATTAAAATAGTTCCCAATCAGACTTGTCATATTATTAATTCTGAAAATGAACTTGAACAAACAATCCAACTTGAAGATATACCTGGTGATCAAAATATTTTACTTGAATTTAGAAAATCCAATAAACTAATTGCTAATCCTACTTTAATTAAGCAAAGAAATCAAACCTATACTTATAAGTGGTCAATCCCAAATAAAGAAGGCGAATATCAGTTGCTCTGTTGGATCAATGAATATTTTTCATTTTCTATCTCATATATTTATAGAAAGGGTCCATTAAGAAATCAGACAAATGAAGAATTAAGTATCCTTGGATCACTAAAACAAAAAATAATTTTAAATAACCAATATGAAAAGGGGGTAAATGGAGAAAATGCGGATGATGATAATTCTAATGTCAAAAAGCACTCTTCAAAATGTTGCTTATTAATTTAGTTTATATATTTATTATTGTTATATTTCTGTGTATAATAAACATGATATTAGCTTAATTAATTTTATTAAAAGCTTTATTAATATTGAAACTCAAATATAGAAAACAATATTGAATATTGTTTTAAGAAAAGATTTTGGTTAGCATTTTGTCATCAATTACAAAATTTATTTGTAATGTTTATTTATTTGAAATTGTATTTTGGATTGAAGCTTAATCCTAAAATTTTGAAATATTAATACGCATTAGTCTTTATTAGATTTATCCAAAGAAATCTGTGCATTTTCTGGTAAAATCTCCAACAGTATAGTATAAAATAGCATTTTTGATAGTCAAAATCATATTTTGAAATGAGACTTAGAATTTAAAAAAAAAAGTGAAAAAGATTTTTTATCGCCATTTTTATTAAATAATATTGATACATAATACAATCTTTGAGTAATGTTTTCAATATCATGCTAATTTAAGTGTTTTGAAGGAAGAAGATAATTGCTAATACCTGTTTTGGTAGCTTTTTCTTTTAATTTCTTTCTAATTTCAATAATTGGAGCAAAAAGAAATACAAGATTTAAGGCAAGAACGGATAGATCTGAAATATTATAAATATACATAATTTTGGTCACGTCATCTTTGTTCCTTTTAGCAATAATCTTGCATCCTGCGCATAGGATAACCATTTGAATCGCCTGTGGAATAAATGCAAAAATTGGTTTTCCAATAACAATATTTAGAAAAGCAATTGTCATTGATATTCCAACGAGTGGAGCCGTATAAAAAGGAATTGGTATCATTCTTTCAGCTAGTTTGATCTCAAGCTCATTTTCTAAAAATGTATTGCATATCATTGATTTCTTCATTACGATGATAAAAGATACAGCAAATGTTAATAGCGTGCTTATTAGCATTGCCCATAAAGTAAGACTAATCAACCTTCGAGGATCTTGTGATCCCCAAGCATGAGTTCCTGTTGATAAAAAGCTTTGACTAATTGCTCCTGGAATTTCTTGCGTAATAGCAACAAGTTTTGTATAAACAGCAAATACCCCACCAATTTCCTGTGCATATTTTGTTGCTGCAGATGTTAATGTTTGTAAAATTAATATTTGAGGAAGTGAATAAACTAAATAGCTTAAAAGCAATGGAGAAGCTGAAATTATTGCTTTTTTTATTTCTGGATGAAATTTATCAAAAATATCGCTAAATTTTAATTTTAAACTAAACTTTCCTCTATACATTAATATCATCATTCCAATTGCAACAATTATATTTGAAACAACATTCCCAAGTTTCATAAACGTCGTTGGAACTTTAAAAACAAATAAAAATAGTGGTGAAAAAATGCCGAGTTGCAAAACATATACAGCGACTTTAACTAATCCACTCAAAATGGAATTACCAATACTTTGTAGAAAATATTGAGACAGGAATACTAAGCTTGAAATCGGTATATTTACGAAAATTGGAATCAAGAATTTAAATGTTGAATCGAGCATATAATTTGGCGTTCCTAAAAATCGTAAAAATGGCTTCAGGAAAAAAACTATTGCTGATACAAAGACAAATGAAGTAATAATGCATAAATAAATAGAATCTGATACTAAATGACTAGCTGCATCACGATTGCCTGAGCCAATAAGAGATGACACTCGAGAGCAAATTGCTTGGCCATAAAAAATCCCAACATAAAAAGAAAATCCTATGATTTGTCCTGTAAATCCAATGATTTCGATAGCGTGAGAACTAGGCGAATCTTTATAACTTTTTGTTATCATTAGCATATCAAGCATTTCCCCAAGTGCTTGTACAAGAAGCGAAAGGGGACCAATTGACATAATAAGTAAGGTCACAAGAGGTGAATATTTTGTAAATCGTTTATTTTCTTCTTCATTTTGGAATGTTGATGACTCTTCTATGGTTGATGTATATGTTGTCATATTTTGTGGTATTTCTAAAGGAGTATCAATTGGATCCATAGTATTAAAGAAAATTAATTTATCAAAAAAAAAAAAAAAAATAAAAAATTGTGAGATGAAATTCTAAATGATCGTAATTCAATTTTTCTGATGATATTCAATTTGTGAAAAAAACAAAACAATAGTTTTATCGGTTCTGATATCTTTTAATGTCCTTACCCATTGGAGATAAAAAAAATTAGAGCATTGAATAAATTAAAAAAAATAATTCAATTCTATTTTGAAAAGATAAATTTTAATAATATATATTCAATTTCAGCAATAAAAAGCAAAAATTAATTGAAAAAAGTAATGAAATTAAATTATGAATAAGTAACAGATTTTATGATATGAATATATTTTTATAACAAGTTTTTTTAAAGTGCGTGTACGAGTTGACAATAGAAGTTATATGTAAAGCATTGAAAAATGAAGATTTATAACAAGCTAGGCTTTTGTGTTCAAACGAGTTTACATTCAAAAAGTATCCAATGGATGCATACACAATTTTGTTCGTTATTTTTTGAGAGAATTTGAGGTTCCAATATCGCCAAAATGGACACTTTAATTCAATCATGGATATACCTTTCAATTTTCATTGATTATTTTGAATGTATATTTCGTTTGACCAATTATATCGCTCCAAATTTACATTGAATTTTTTTATTTCAAAAGTTGATCTTCTTGGTGAAATTCATTATTTGTCAATTTGAAAAGTTTATAATTCATATTTGAGAGGTTTTTTTAATAATTGAAGAGGTATTCACCTTAAGTGACTTAACGGTCATTTTTATTCTTTAAAATGTATTTTTAATTTTTTGAGCTAAATACAGATTATTTTTATTTCTTTTTATCATCAAAATAATCTATAAAATGTTTAAATGACGATTTGAATATTAAATTGAAGAAAAAAATCATATTTTAGTTAACAATATAATTATATCATTTTATTTATAACATCGAATATATTTTGGATATCTTCATTATTCCAAAGTATTGTCACAATAAATGATAATTTCTAATTATTTCCTAATTCAGAAACTGCAAAATCTGCATTCTTCATACTTTCAAACCCAAAAAGCATTTTTAAAGAAAAACAGATGATAACTTCAAAAATTGTCTTTATATGATTCTACATCTTTAATATAATGATTATATTGGCCATGTGAATTTATTCTTAGAAGCATTAGTGATTTTATGCGGCCAATTTTTTGGAAAATATGTTTCATTTATTAGACTCAAAATAAAAAATAAACGTTTTTTAACGTACATATAATTACAAAAATATTCAAAATTTTTAATAAAATTAAAGTGGCATTTTGGAACATTTTTCTTTCAATTTTTTTCTACGATATTTTACGGTTTTGAATGGCTCATAAACATTGAAAAAAATAATTTTTTTTATAAAATCGAATTTTCTCAAAATCTAGCGCATAAATAATTTTGCAATTTTTAATGTATCATTTATTAAATAAATGCGTTTTAATTTTTATATTTTTTTTAAAAAATACAGTCAAAATCCTCAAAGTGAATACCTCTATAATTGAGAAATGGGTGGGACACTCTTTTTTTGACCTCAAAAAGTTTCAAAATCTCTTCGAATTTTAGGTTTTATTTGGTGATTTTAATAAATTTTCTTATCCATTTAATAATCTTTAAATTGGTCATTGAAACCAATCAAAAAACTTAATATTCATCGAGTTTTTTTTGACTTCACATACTAATAGATCTCTCTTCGTAAGAGATATCTTTCAAAACTACTAATACTATTTGATTTTATACATATGCATTATTCATTATAAAACATAAATATTTATAATTACTTTGTAGTTAGTCCAAAAAAGTTAATATAATAATTATTTTTAAGTTTTTTCGATACATGATCTTTTCTAACTTTTTATTTTGTAATATTCGATTTCTTCTTTTAATGCTCAATAAAATGATATATTTTGTTTGAACATAACTTCAAAGATAAAGTTTAGTTTGAAAAATGAATTCAAAAAGTTGAATTAATAAACGGAATGATTCAATTTTCGGCGGTTAGAAAATTAATTTTAAACGATCAAACTCAATATTTTTGCTTTAAAATATATTATAAGAATAGGGAATATTATTTAAAATGAGGTTCCGCCATTTATAAAATCAAAAAATTCAAAATGACCATTTTTTACCCAAATTATTTTTTATGGAAAATAAAATGCGATTATCTAATTCACCTTTGATGATTTTGATTTTTTAAATAGTAAATTATATGAAGCTATTAAAATTCTATCTAAATATAAAATAACTGGAAAAAGTCTTGGATAGCTTACACATATTGAGAATAGTATGTGTTTAAGACATTTATTATTGCTTTTTTTTTCTGATATTAGTGAGTTTATTAAAGTAAAAATAAAGTACAGCTCGCACTTATTACTGTTGCAAAAAATCACAGTAATAAAGAAATTTTGAAAATTTTAAAATAATTTTAAAAAAATGAAAAATTTAAAGAATATTATAATAGAATATATTATATAATGCATATAAATTAAATATTACAAAATATTGATATATAATATCTAAATTTATTTCAAAAATTATAAAAAAAGATTATTATTTTGTAATACAAAAAGTTCTATCTTTATTCATTCAATTTATCTTTTCATTTTAAAAAAGTGGATTTTTGAATGATTCAATTTTGTTAAAAAAAAATTAATTTGTTAAGATATTTAAAGGTCAAAATTATTAGCCTTTAGAAAGGTGAAAAAGTTCTTATTACTGCGGTTTGGCGGTTACAGTAATAAGGAATTCAATTTTATTTGACCTATAATAGGTGAATAATGATCGCTTATTACTGCATTTTGGCGGTTACAGTAATAAGGAATTCAATCTTATTTGGCCTTAGTATAAGGTTCAAAAAAATCTGTTTTAATCTACAAGGTCAATAATTCACTATATTTTTATAACAAAATTGATAATAAAAAAGAATCTGCATTCATAAAATATTCAATCACTTATATCAATTTTTTTTCATTAAATAATTAAAAACCTCAGAATATATTCAATATCTATAATCAATTTTCTATAAAGGATAAATAATTCATTCTCACAATATATTCAATGAGCTCATTCAATAAATTTTTTTTATATAATTAATTTATTATGAATTTATACTAAAAATATGAAGTGAATATGATAATAATATTTCTATATTTTGAGAGAATACTTATTTAATTATTAATTTTTTAAAATTTAGGCATCGAACTTCAAAGTGCAGTAATAAGAAGCAAAAAAATTGAATGGGTGAAGAGTAATAATTTCTACCTATAAAATAAAGTATCCAATAAAATATTATTAAGGGCGTACGTCCCAAAAATGTTGTAAAAATTTTACAGTAAAATTTTTTTTGTCCTAAACGATCAAAAAATAATTGTTTTTTTTGACCGATAAAATTTTACAAAATATAATTTTGAATTAAAAAAGAAAAAAAATGCATTAAAAAAATTTTTTTGGTACTGATCTATCAAAAGAGACTTTTTGAAAGGGGTAACTTTTTGAGTGTATATGTGGTCTTAAATTGAAAAGATTTTATTTTGTGCTAAAAAAAAATAATTTTCAAAAGAGATAAATTATGTTATAAGAATTTTTTGTATTGCCTCTGAAAATAATTTTATTTTCACAATTTTCATTTTCTAATAAACTTAAAATTACGAGCTAATACATCAGAATCATTGATCGATTCGACAATGTATTAACACGATTACTAATATATTGCAGCTCAAATGCAAATAATGTGTGTTTGTTTATCCAATGATACATCGTCAAAACAAATTTCAAATTACGAGCTAATACATCAGAATCATTGATCGATTCGACAATGTATTAACACGATTACCAATATATTGCAGCTCAAATGCAAATAAAGTGTGTTTGTTTATTCAATGATACATCGTCAAAACAAATTTCAAATTACGAGCTAATACATCAGAATCATTGATCCAATTATATATTAATAAAATTTAGTATACAAATTACTTTGTTTTAACAAACAAATTATCCTAATTTTTTTGGTTAGTTATTCTGATTTAGTAAATAAGTTATTCTGATTTAGTAAATAAGTTATTCTGATTTAGTAAATAATTTATTCTGATTTAGTAAATATTTTATTTTGATTTAGTAAATAATTTATTTTGATTTAGTAAATAAATTATTATGATTTAGTAAATAAGGTATTCTGATTTAGTAAATAAGGTATTCAGTAAGTAGGTTATTCTGATTCAGTAAGTTAGTTATTTTGATTTGGTGAATAAGTTATTCTGGCTTAGTGTGTTGGCTATTCTAATTTAGTAAGTTGTTCTGATTGAGTAAACGAGTTATTTTGTGTTTAATAAACATGTTTTTCTTATTCATTAGATTTAATATAAAGATCGTTATAATTAAGCATAAATTTGTGGCTTCCAAAAGCATTTAAAGAGTCAAAAACTTGCATTCATGAGCATCCCGCTACAATTTATATGGAAATCGCCGATGATCCTAATGTATAGCGCTCCTTGCAGCAAAGTGCAATACATGAAGCTTTAGCCTCAAGATTACGAAATATACAGCCGAAGAATTCCACAATGCATGAGTTCCATTAGCCGATAATAAAATTGCGTTGAATTTCTATACAAACTAATTTGCTAGATAGGCCAATTTTGAATTGAATTTTGATTTGGATCAAAAAGTTATCAAAACGAACTTTTAGACTTTTTAATTTTGGTATATTTTACGATTTAATAATTTCTTTGCCATAACCGCCAAATATAAGACAGAACCGAATAAAAAATAAATAACTCAGTTTTCCAACTAGCATACAAATAAAAGCTAGTATGAGGTAGTAAGATGACACATTTTCATTGCGATTTCCATTTTCTTGAAAGCTTAGTTGGAAAAGAATATTCAAGGAAATTAATAGCTCTTGGAAAAAAGGTCTATCTTGATATATTAGTGGATGAGATGGGAGATGAAGATTATCATGTGCATCTTAAAGGAATTCCTAAGCAATGTATTCTATATAAATGTAAGCGCATGGGAATAACATTAGAAAAATTATATGAGAGATTATATGATGGAGAAGAAATGAAACTTAATTTATTGGATGGCAGTGATTGTTTCAAAAAATCAAAAAGCTATCATCAAATAAATTTTCCGGTTTTCACATGAACTATCAAATTTTGATTTTTCATCATTTATAATTTTTAGTGTTTTCATTTTTATTTTAATTTTTTATCACTAATTAAAATGGGAGATAAACTGCAAGCAGCTTTGAATAGAATCCAAGAATTAGAAACAGAGAATAAGGAAATAAAGGAAGAGAATAAAAATCTTCGTGAACAATTAATATAGCTGTGCAGAAAAAATGAAGAGTGAACAAAATTTGGATGAGTTAGATGAACAATATGGTGAGATATACCTCTAGAATAAATTTTTGAAGAAGAGAGTTAATGGTTTCGAACAATCATACGATACAATAAATATAGAACAAAAAAAAAAAACTGAAACAAAAATATGATATTAATGATTTGAACAGCTTTATGAATTTTAATGTGATTGTTACAAATAGGTGTGGTATAGAATTACCCTGATCTCGGATAAAATGAGAAAGTTAACGTATTTTTTTTTTAATAAAAAATCGTTATTAAAAAATGGTGAAATTTAGGTGAATTTTTGACCTTATAATAAAATAAAAACTTAATTGGCTTAAAAAAAAGAAAACGGATGAGAATGACTAAATACAAATATGGCTAATATAATTCATATGCATTAGTGTTTATATATAAAAGATATAAAGAAAAAATAAAGATGCTAAAAACAATATTATTTTAATATCTCAAAACATAATTGAAGATAAGGTAAAACTGATATTTAATAATCTTAGTATTCATGAACCTTCTCTTTTGGATAGGTTATTAAAGAATTGATTTTTTTTTGGAAATAATATTCTGCTGCAATAGGCTGATTATAAAATGTTACTGGTCGTATATGGAGAATTTTCCATCTATGTTTGTAATACTTCTCATATATTGTATTTAAATCGCTTGATTAAATAATTTTGTAAAAAAATTTCCAAAAATATCATCTTATTTGAGATTTTTCTTAGAAAGTAAAAAGATATGAGAAATCGCTTTGGCAATAATATAAACAATACATTTGATAGATTTAAAAGAGCTATATATTATTCTTTGTAATTTTTTCTAATTCATCATCTTAGAATATTATATGCATCAAGTGAAAACTGATTGGAATATTATAGCGCAATTAAGTAATTATGAGGAAAAAATAGTATTTTTGCTGATTAAGTGTGTCCATAATAGAAAATTAAATCTTCAATTTAAGATTTGGTATTGGTACGAGAATTATAAATATTGATAAATTTGTGTATCATATCTTTAATATTGGTCAATCAAATAACAAATAATATGAAGATAAGTGGTAAACCAATTCGTTTATTATATGTTGTTGATATTAATAAACGGATTGTGGTATTTAAACTTTTTGAGTGAAAGCATCGGTCACTCAAACTTTTTGTTAACAAAAATAAAGATGCTTTAAAATCATGTAAAATTTTGAACAAAAGTTGGATATGCTATGATCGATTGTTAAAATATAAGAGATGCTGCTTGGAGAATCGTTGTTGTTTGGAAGAGAATCGTTGCTGTTTGGGAGAGAATCGATGCTGCTGGAAGAGAATCGATGCTGCTTGGAGAATCGTTGTTGTTTGGAAGAGAATCGATGCTGCTTGGAGAATCGTTGTTGTTTGGAAGAGAATCGTTGCTGCTTGGAGAATCGTTGTTGTTTGGAAGAGAATCGTTGCTGTTTGGGAGAGAATCGATGCTGCTGGAAGAGAATCGATGCTGCTTGGAGAATCGTTGCTGTTTGGAAGAGAATTGATGCTGCTTGGAGAATCGTTGTTGTTTGGAGAATCGTTGTTGTTTGGAAGAGAATCGTTGCTGTTTGGAAGAGAATCGATGCTGCTTGGAGAATCGTTGTTGTTTGGAAGAGAATCGTTGCTGCTTGGAGAATCGTTGTTGTTTGGGAGAGAATCGATGCTGCTTGGAGAATCGTTGTTGTTTGGAAGAGAATCGTTGCTGCTTGGAGAATCGATGTGGCTGGAAGAGAATCGATGCTGCTTGGAGAATCGATGCTGCTGGAAGAGAATCGATGCTGCTTGGAGAATCGTTGTTGTTTGGGAGAGAATCGATGCTGCTTGGAGAATCGTTGTTGTTTGGAAGAGAATCGTTGCTGCTTGGAGAATCGATGCTGCTGGAAGAGAATCGATGCTGCTTGGAGAATCGTTGTTGTTTGGAAGAGAATCGTTGCTGCTTGGAGAATCGTTGTTGTTTGGGAGAGAATCGATGCTGCTTGGAGAATCGTTGTTGTTTGGAAGAGAATCGATAATGTTAGTATAAAATTATTGTTGTTGGAAGAGAATTTTTGGGAAAAATTGCTGATCTATCGCAGATCTTTGTTGAATATCTATATTCACTCAAAAATGTCTGAACCCAAAACCCAAAATGGTGTTTCTTTGTTTTTTTTATGTGTTTGAGGTATATTTGTGATCTTCACTTTTGTGCCGTCTTGGCACAACAACAAATACAAAAAAACATTAAGTACATTTTTCAAATTTAGAGAATAATATTAGCTAAAAAAAATTGTTATTTTTTAGATATTTTATGTTTACCAAATAGAAAATTATATATTAATAATATATTAATAGTTTTTTTAATATTTAACTAACTAGTTTTCACAAAACCCAATAATTTTTTGTTTTAATTATTGCTTTTTTTGTTTTTTTGGGTTTGGTATTGTACAACTTATAAAAAATGTGTTTGCTTTGTCTTTATATTGTTTAATTATTCAATATATTATTTTTCTGTTTTGTTGTCTTCTAAATAATAAATTTATTGAAATATAAATATTTTAATAAATATAAATAATAAATTGAATTAAATTCAAATACTTTTTCGTGTTTTATATTTAATCATTATTTATCCCATTTAATAATTTTATAATCATATATAAAATAAATATATTTTATTATATTAATATATATTATTACAAATAAAACATTTACTATTTTATATATCGATTAGCAAATGAGTAATTTGATCAATGAATAAAATGTGAAATAAACCTTGTTCAAAAAAGTTTTTTGAAAAAACATTACCTCCCTCTCAATTTAAAATAATCATATCTTTATATTTTAAATATGAATTACTCTTTTATAATTTAATTAATAATATGCTAATTATATAATATATTATTACAGAAGAATAATGCAATTAAATTGTTTGATAAAAAAGATAAAATGATTTATATTTTTCTTTCAAAGAAAAATTGAATATTATGAAAGAAATTCAAAGAAAGTATTCGTTATATTTCAAATATTCTGAAATCTTGTTGAGAAAGTATATGAAAAATAAAACAACCATTTAATTTTTCTTAATTTATCATATTTTTTATAAAATTTACTTTTCGCACTTAAAATAAATAATATTCTATTAAGATTGGATTTTACATAAAAGATCTTTTTTATTCAAAATAATTGAAATATTGGTAATAATCTGTAAGAGCTATGCTGCCACTTTTACATAATTAATAATATAAATATTATATTTTAGATATATTTATAAATATAAATAAATAAAATATCATGGATAAAATTCATAAATAGTTAAGATATTTTAGTTTTATATTTTGTTAATTTATTTTTTTTATTTGAATCGATGAGCTTTAATTTTAAAAATTAAATAAAAAATAGATAATTGTGAATATATCAATAAATGCATTTTATCTTGATAATAAATGATATAGAATTACTTAAAATATGTATTATAATTTATATAATATATATTTATATAATTATCACAATTAAACAAAAAATAACAGCTTTGAATAGTCATAATGCATCTATTTATAATTATAAAAAAATTCTAATTGAACTTTTTCTGTATGATGGGTTTCACTCAAAAAAAATTAAGTTTGTTTGGGTTTATCTCAAAATTTAATAAAGTTTGTTTGGGTTCAATTTTTTTTTGAGAAGGTTTGTTTGTGTTTGGACGATCATTTTCAAACCCAATTTTTTTTTATATGATTTTGTGTTCATACATTTTTGAGTGATTATTTGGCAGAGATTGTGTGAACTCTGTTGAACTTTCTACAGAAAAATTATTTTCAATTGTTTTTTTTTTGTGCCGTTAAGTGACTTCACATTGTAATCAGAAGATTTAATTTTATTCAAAAAATACATAATAAAATGATCAAATAATTAAAATGTTGTAGAGAGATTTCGATAAATCATTTATTTCTTTAGAATCACAATATTTTTATCAGAGTAAAAATTGTTAACAGAATAAAAAAAAAAACTTAACCATACTAACTTTCTCATTTTATCCGAGATCAGGGTAATACAAAAATAATACATTGAATCATCTGGCATAAAATGTTCAGTAAAACAACTAAAGCATGAATAGGAGCAATTAGGATATCAGGTGAAACATGATGGTACAGCTAATACATATTTTGTTTCCAAAGATTTTTGAAGATACTTATATATAGTACAACTGATTAAGTATCAAGGAACAGATATATACATAATTGGCAGAACAATATATATGAAACAAAGATTAATGACTTGCAAACAATATGATGGTGGTTCTATTGAGATAGTTCGTATTCCCGTTAGCAATCAATATAAAACAGAAGTTAAACTCCTTCAATTAATTAACTAAGCTGTAGATAGAAATGAATTGATAAAAAAGTAAATATGGTGATGAATATTTTGAAGGATCATTTTTTATCAACACATCATTTATATCTTCTTTCAAAGCTGGTTTAATTTAAATAGATAAACTTTTATCCTTAAATTGAAATGGATAAATTTGATGAATATTATAATTGGACAACTTGTGATGAGAAATTTGCTTTGAAAAGTGATATATCAGATTTGAAAAATTATTGAAAAAGAAGAAGTTTATGGTTATTTAACAACATATTATTATAATGCAGAAGAATCAAACGATACTTTTTCTACAATTATTGAAACCAACGAGCTTAAAACAAAAATAAACAGCCTTAGAAAACATGAATGCAGTATTAAAAGCACAATATATAGATATCTATTTATATTTATATCAATCTATCAACTGGATAAAAAAAATATGTATCAGTCATATCAATAGTATTTCTTTCTTTGAATATTTCATCTATATTTGTTTTAATATTTTAGTTTTAGCTTTAATATAATGCTTAATCAATTATATAAAATTTCGGCAATAATAAAGTAAAACATCGCAATAATTATTCATATTCATCTCCATCTTCATATATTATTTTTGTAACTTGGTTATATCATCCTTTATTGTAATTAAGGACAATAAATAATTAAGGACGTAAAACAACTTTAACAACTTTATTCGAAGAATTTTTATTACATAAGGTATTAAAAACAAATTTAAATATATAAATGATTATACATGGTTCATGAGTTGAAATCCACTTCAAAAAACCTTCTGAATAAGATTATGTAAGCTTATATATATTTAAAGTTAACAACAATGTTTCTTGAGTAGCAGTTAATCAAATAATAAAAGTTTTTTCATGAAAGCATATCATTCACACTTGTACAAAATAACAACATAAATATATACATACTCTAATTACTTTTTCTATCATATTCGCTAAATAATATTTTGTTTTGTTCTGATTTTAATGCCTTAATTTCTATATTTATAAATAGGCATATTATGTTTCTGAGTTGTACAATTTGACTGTTAAGAGCTAATGAAATATGATATCTGTTAGCTACAGCATGCAAATTATAAAACCGTTCAGGAACATTATTTCAATATTTCTTATTACCTATTATCATGAATATATACTGAGTTTTATCATATTTTATATCGTAATTGCATTTACTTGCAGTTCTATAGTTATTTCGTTTTATTGTTAAAATGAAACAATATGATATATCGATATATTTTCTACACTTATTAGAATCCAGCACATGAAACATTTCATTCTTTAATGCATAATTTTGCCAACTAATTGAGGCCATTGCTAAACTATTTATTGCATTTCATTCCAAAATCAATCTCAGAAGATAATATAAAACTTTGTCTCATGAAATTATATAATATTTAAATAGATAAACTTTTAATATAAATCATGTCAAAGTTTAAAGATTTTTACGCAGTAATTTCGAGAAAAGTTTAGCTCAAATTGAAAGTAGAATTGAATAAATAACTATCAAAATACTCTCAATTTTGAAATAGTATTCAATCCATAGCCTCTCTAGATTTTTCTATAATCATTTAATTAAAGAATTTATAATATTTAATAAGTTTCAATAATAAATATATTAAATATTAAATATAAAAAAATATAAAGTAAAAATATGAAATAAATCTAGATATGAATATAAGTAAAATTCATATAAAAGATGATAAAATAAAAATGAACTATTAACGTCATTGCAAACACTTCATTTATTTTTAATACAATCAAATGTGCACAGTGGACTTAATTACTCTATTTAAAGATCCGGATGCTGCTTTAGATTATGCAATTCAACATGATATGTTATACATCCATGGCCAATGCGATGAATGTGACGGAAATTATGAATTATATTTATGTATATAAGCAAAATGAATGTTATTTGAAATGCATCAAATGTGGTTCAAAACGAGGTATTTTGCATAAATCTATTTTTACAAGAACAAAATTAAAGCCAAACAAAGTTTTGCATTTACTTTATTGTTGAGCAATGCAAAATTCGCGCAATATAGCAGCTCACGAGTGTGGCGTCTCAAGAGTCACTAGAAATTTTGGTATTAGGCAAGATCTGCTGTTCGATAATGGGAAGTAATGTACCTGCAGTACGATCGGGAACTCTGAGGACGAACTTCTCTTTTGTTTTAACACAATAACCGCCTAAAATCCATTCTGCGGATAGCATTCGTCCTATATTGTATTTTCTTTGGCTCATTAAGCTTTCATCAATTTCAACTGTGTATCCATCTCCACGGATTGGCTTTTGGCCTGCGTCGTTCAGCCAACACTCAATGGTGAATCACAAGCAGAACTTTGTGGATCCAGAAACAAAAACTCATACTCAACATATTGAGAGAATGAATCATGCTTCTTGTATTTTTTTTGGAAATAACGATCAAAAAAATTTTTTTTCAGTTAAAAATTTTAAAGATTAAAATTATAATTTCAACTCGAAAACAAATGATCAAACAATAATGAATTACCAGAAATACACAACATGCGAGTACCAATCAATTGCATTGAGAATTTTTGAGGAATTAAGTAAAGAAAACTCAATATTCATCATAAATATCTTTTTTTGTCCTATCACTCAAAATATCATTATAAATGTTACTGATTTTATAAATAATAAATTATTTTTTGGTTTTTTTGTCTAAAAAATATAAATACACCCTTTTTTTTACGATTTTTAAAAAAGTGACGTTAAAAATCCGTTAAGGTACAAATCTAGTACGTTTAGAAACCGCAAAATTTTTTGACACTTTATTAAACTAAACGACATGTTATATAAAAAAAATATTTTTATCATAAAAATTTAATAAAAAAAAATAAAGTTCAGAATTTCAAATCTGACACTCATTCAAAATAAAACTTTT
This sequence comes from Tritrichomonas musculus, assembly GCA_039105265.1. Classification (NCBI taxonomy): domain Eukaryota; phylum Parabasalia; order Tritrichomonadida; family Tritrichomonadidae; genus Tritrichomonas; species Tritrichomonas musculus. The sequence goes on from JAPFFF010000004.1 coordinate 1,121,521, forward strand.
TCAAAAGCGTAAGGGGTCTCAAATATATAACGTTCTTTCTCTCAATTTATAACGTACTAGATTTGTACCTTAATAAAAAATGTGATGTAAAAAAAATAAAGATTAATTATCAATCACCTGCTATTAAATAAATAAAGTTCTGCAAGGTATTTGCCAGCTTTTTTTCTTTTATTTAAGGTACAAATCCAGTACGTTTAGTAACCGCAATTTTTTTTGACATTCTCAAAGAATAAGATGACATGTTAAATAAAAAACGATTATTTTCATCCATTTCATATAACATGTCATAATGTTTATTTAAATTGTAAAATAAGTGTCAAAAACAAACCTAGTCAATTTAAACTTTTTCAGAGACATGCAACTATTCAAATAATAAACGTTCTCCTATTCAAAAAATAACGTACTGGATTTGTACCTTAAGGGACCACTATCAAATTCTATGTTAAAAATTCTATGAGTTATCACAAAATTAATTGACTTAAAAAAAATTATTTCATGAGTATTTTTGCTATATTTTGGTATATATAAATTATATAAATTACATATCATTTATTTCTATTCTTCTTTTAAGCCTATTCCCTTTTTTCAATAAAAATTTAAAAGTTGAAAGGAGTAAAAATTTTACAAAAATGATCGGAATGGTGAAATTTTAAAGTTTTAAACTTTTTCCGAGATAACAACTATTGAATTTTCTTTTCTGTGAGTTTTCTCAATATTGAAATGTTTACAAAAAAATATGATAGTGGTCCCTTAAGCTATTTTATTTAAATAAATAAAATAATTCATTATTTACCAGATTTTTAACCAATTTTTTGTTAAATACATATTATATCAACTACTTATCAGAATATTATTTCATATCATGTTTAGAGAAGTGTTTTAATTCAAAAACAATTGAAAATTTCAATCAATTTTTTCAATGATTTAAACTTTTTGTTAATTCCAAAAATTGAAATCATTTGAATTTTCAATAAGTATTAAATAATTATAATTGCTTCCTTGTTTTATCATTTCCATTCCAAATTGTAAAATAACTGATCATGCCATCTACACCAAAAAATGATCAACTAATAATACCAACTACAAGAAATTCATTCCCTCCTCAAATCATATCATTTTTATTCATTAATCTTATCATCGGTTCAGCACCAATAAAACTTGGCAAGATGTTTGAATGTGGAGTTATTCTAGCTCCAATCTTATCGATTTTAATTGCAGTGCTAACAACTTTTTCTATTTTTTTATTATCAAAAGCATTAGCATTGTATCATTTACCGACAACTGATGAACTCATTGATCACTTATTTGGCAGAATATTAAGTATTTCTTTTGGCGTTTTCACTGTAGTTTTTTATCTCTTGATAAATGTTCAATATTATGGCTATATTTCAGATTTACTTGGAAAAATCATTTTGCATTATCAATCAAATATTCCAGCAGTAATTTTAGATCCGTTTTTCCTGAACTCTCTTTTATTTGTTTTTTATATTATACCAATTATTCATACAATATCACTCAAAGTAATGTTTGTCTTTTCTGTTATTTCTGTTATAGCTATATTGGTCATGATTATAGTTAATATATATAATCTTGCTTATCAAAAAATTAATGAAATTGACTCGATCAACCAAAATGGAAAAATCATTTATTTTACTTTTAACCACTCAACTATATTTTGCTTTAGTCAAATGATTTCTTTTTTCCAAATCTATCCTTTTAACTATCCAGGAATTCGCCATCTAAAGCACAACTCAGTTAGGAGTTGGACGATTACCGTTTGCAGTTCAATTATATGCTCACTTTTCGCCTTTTTGATAATTGGTGAGTTGAAATACTTTATACAATATTATAATATTACAAACATCAATAAACAGGTTATAAATACAATCAACAATATTGCTCAGCTCGTTGTAATTGCCTCATCATTTCCAGCAACAATGAATCCTGCACGCGTTACAATCCAAAACAACTTTCTCAGGCTAAAAACTAACAATATTACAATGTGCTATTTCTTCGGATACTGCTTTCAGATAGCTTCTCTTGTCATTAGCTCACTTTATAACAAATTAGACAAATATATAAACCTTATTATTGCAATTCTATCTGCAATTTTATCTTTCATAATTCCGGCAATTATTTATTTGTATACTTTTCAATTCTCATCGCCTCAATTTGCTGTAACATCTATATTATTAATTCTGGTTGGTTTAGGATCAATTATTTTAAGTATTTTAGACATTCTTAATGTTTTTAAATATAATGGATAAAATATACAGCTTCATTTTAAAGGAAACAGACCCTTCAATTGAGTTTTGGCTTAAAGGTATTATTTCAGCAAAAAGAATTTTTATAAAAATGTAACTTTTTTTATGTTAAAAAAGTGGATTTTTTTGAAAATTTAAAAAAAAATTCTTGGAATAAAAGATTATTTTTAATTTAAAAATCGAATATTACGATCATAATTTCAATCATTATTAATCGTAATATTCAATATTTTGAAGCTATATTTGGGCGAAAAAATTCAGAGTTTTTTAAGGTACAAATCCAGTACGTTTAGTAACCGCAATTTTTTTTGACATTCTCAAAGAATAAGATGACATGTTAAATAAAAAACGATTATTTTCATCCATTTCATATAACATGTCATAATGTTTATTTAAATTGTAAAATAAGTGTCAAAAACAAACCTAGTCAATTTAAACTTTTTCAGAGACATGCAATTATTCAAATAATAAACGTTCTCCTATTCAAAAAATAACGTACTGGATTTGTACCTTAATCGCTTAAAAGAAAAACAAGTCGATTTTTCCTTTAAGCGATCATTTTTGACCTAAATATGGTGATTTAACCGTTTTACTTAAAGGTATAACCGCCAATTTTAGCGGTTATACCTTTATGCGATTAAAATAGGTGAATTTATAATATATTTATTTGACCTTATTTCCTATAAGGAAAGGACAAATATTTGATAAAACAAACAACCAAATATTAATTCAATTATTATTTTTATTGCTAAATAATTGTTTGAGAAAAATAGAATAAAAACTAAAAAATAATTTAAAATATACCCCCAACTCGCTACAAATGGTTATTTTCATGTACGTTATATGTTAACATGTTTTTTGTTAACCTGAAAAAATCATTTTTTTATGGTTAACATTTTTTTCTCCACATAACTATTCATAAAAATATTCAATTTCTTTTAAATAAAATCAAATAAATGAAATATTTTTTAAATATTTACAATAAAACAAAGAGCATGACAATAAATTTTCATAAAATTTTGACGATAAAATAACCAAAAAGTGACAAGAAGTCCATTATTTACAAAAGCAAAAACAATTTTTCAAACGCAATTTCCATTATACAAGCTTTTTTTTCGCATTTACTCGTCAACGAATCGATAGAGCTTCATTTAATGTTTTATTAGAACCTTTGTAGCATGTTTTTAACTTATTTTTAAAATTACATTTTACTTGTCGATACTTTTTTTACAGAAAATACTCTTTTTTTCCTCAAAAGTTTCCTATATCTCTTTATTTGTTTTACTTTCGACTTAGCTTCTTGCTTATTTTTTCCGATTTTAGAAAATCCATGATTCACCTAGTTTTATATATGTAAATTGCTTTTTTTCTCAATTAATTTCTTTTTTTTATTTGTTATTTAACCATTTTTTTTGTTTTTACTTGCTTTTTAAAGGCTATTGCCAATTATTCAAATATAAAAAAACAAATCTCTCAAATTCGATGATTTTATTCAATAAACCTACCAAGAAATCGATACTGCTAATATAAATTTCGTTATATACTTTGCATTTACAAAAAAAATTCATTTTTATTCTAATCTTATATTCTTTAGAGAAGCCTCAAAATTTTATTTGCTTTTTTTAATCGTGCTTTATACTCCACTATATTTGATAACAGAGCCATGCTTGCATATCTTTTACTTCTCTCTAAAATTTGCAAATAATATTATATTTTGGAAGAAAAATCAAAATTTTCAATTTCTGTTTCGATAGTTATTATCACCTTTAAAACTTATTTTTATTTTCTCATAACAGTTTTTAAAAGATTCAAAGCCGAATAAGATATTTGCAATTTATTATCAGTAAATCAGGAAAAATTTTAGGTCCGTATTTAAGTAAATATAAAAACATTAAATACTCAGAGCATATAATATTAAGGGATATGAAAACCTTTCATAACTCTTTTCTTTTATCACAATATTAAATTAATATCATTTTTACCTCTTTTTTTTTCCTTCATTTTTTTATCATATAAGCATCTTTGCATGTAGTTAATAAAAGGTATATTTATTTTTTGAAAACTCTTTTTCTTCAGTATTTATTATTAATTTTTGTTTTTTGTACGTTTTTCTTATTCAATTTTCTCTCTCAATTTCATTCAAAAAAATAACGAAAAAATAACGTATCAAAAAATAACCATTTGTAGCGAGGAGGGGGTAGACAAAAAAAAAAAAAAAAAAAAAAAAAAAGAAACAATTGAATTCTTTTTTTTTGAATGCATATAAGAACAAATATGTTATCAAAATATTTATTGATATAAGTGACAAGAATATGGTTACTTTTTTTTTTTTTTTGCTAAAATGGGTAGATCGTAAAATGAATTGAGGATAACAGGGTTGTCGATCGATGATGATAAATATCGATTATCGGCTCATTATCGATAGTCCGATAATATCGATAAAAATTTGTTCGATAACCAATAATTATCGATAAATACGTTAAGCAAAACCGCCGATATTTGGTCACTATCGGACGGTTACGGTTCGATATTCTCCGATATTTTATAATAAAATTTCCATACTTTTTTTTTACATTTTTGAATAAAATTTGGAATTTTATATTTTTAATTGTACTTCAATAGTGCATGCTGAAATAAGCGAAATAAGGTCATGGTGCATTATATGTCCAATATAATAATGAGAAGCTAAAAAATCAGGTTTTTGATTAATACATAAAAAGATTATTTTCAAAATTTTTTAAAAAGAACCAATTGGCCAACAAAAAAAGATTATGATTAAGAACAAAGTTATAAGACGATAATTTCCTCATATCTTCTCAGTATTAAATTATTTCCATATTTGCAAATTAACGAATCTTAATATGTAATGAAATATTAATGCAATGCTACTAAAATAATTTGCGTTTTTTTTTATTAAAAGAATATCAAGTCTAAAAATATTTAGAGAAATGGAGAGAATTTTATTAATTTACAAAAAGTTATCGTGTTCACTTTTTGATAAATTTTATTTTTTTGCCAAAATTAAATTATCTTTATTGATTTTAAATTTCATACTTAAATATTATTAGAATTATAATATATTACTTATCTTTTATTATAATAAAAGTTAATTTCCTATGAAATATAAAAAATCTTTTTTAATAATTTGATCATTTGTACATACAAGCTTTTTTATATGTCATTACTTGAAAAAATAACTTTTATATAATTATATAACAATTAAATAGCCATAATTTCTAGTAAATATCTTTTCTTTACCTTAAAAAAGTTAAAAATATCGGTCATTATTGGCCATGATAAAAACCGTTTTTATCGATAATGATATTTATTATCGGATAGTATCGGTTATTCTACTCTACTCCCGATAATATCGATAATATTGGCAACGTATTTAACCGTTATCGGACACTATCGATAAACATCCCTGGAGGATAATTCTGTTTATTTATTATTATAATTTAATTCAAAAAGTTGGTAGATCATAAAATGCTAGAGGTACGGAAACTCTAATTCCTGGACAAATCAAATTTAATATTAACATATTATAATTAATATAAAACATATAATATATATAAAATTTAATTAAATTTTTACAGATATATTTTAAAGATAAACAAATATTAATAATTTGAAGCAAACTTTCACAAAAAAAAACAATAAACTATTGAATATAAAAATTTTCAAAAATAAACTTTTTTTTAACATAAATCAGGAGAGAATAAGAATATTTGACTTGTAAATCCTTATAATTTCATATGAATAAAAAAAATGATTTTATCATTAAAATTTTTTTTTTTTGATTTGATATATTTATATATGTAAAAAACAAATAAAATAAAAACATTTACTTATTTTTATGAATGATATTATTTCATTTAATTGCATGTTTTCAAAAAAAAATAGTGTTTTATATATATATATATATAATTCCTTTTGAGCTTTCATGCTTTTCATTTGTTCCAAAATCATCAAATATCCTTTGAACAATTAAAATTCATTTTTTATTCTTGTTTCTGAATTATTCTTTTGGCCAATCATAATTTTTAATATCTAGATTTACATTGATTGTAATTAATTTATCCGATTTTTCTTTTAATAGATTTCATTAGGGTCGAAGACCTCAGATTTCTTGTTTTAAATTTGCAATTTCTAAGATTATTTTATTTTTTAACATGAAATTACAAATATTTTCATTTTTTTGGAAATATCTTTATTTACAATCTATAAAAATTTAATATTTTCTCTAATATAATTAGATATTTGTGTATATAAAATTTTAGTAAAATAAAAATATACGATAAGTCCAGGAATGAACGATTTTTTGCATTCTCAAAACATCACATCACAAAAGATTTCATAAAAATGTTTTTTTCTTAATAAAAAAAGATTTTTCATCATTTTGAGCTCTTTTTTCTAATATTGTAGTTAACACTGATAGATATTTTTTTAAAATCAATGTTGTATTGAGCGTTTTAGAAAATAGCAATATTTTTTCATTTCTCTTAAATTTAGTTATAATTAATTTTTTTCATATTAATATATTTATACAAATTTTAAATTTATATAAAATTTAATTTTTTTATTTAATATAATAAGATAATTTCATTTTTACATTTTTCACGAATTCTCACAAAAGTTCGTTTCCATACTTTTAATGGAAATAAAAATCTTTTTATATTTTGAATAGTTTATATTTATATTTTTCTGCGCAAAAAGCGGTTGGAAAAACTTTACTCTAAATTTTAGAGTCTAAAACAGAGTTGTAATATGATTTGAGAATATCTCTCAAAATTCAATGAAAATTGAGATATAGGTCCCAAATTTTTTGAATTAATTGAAATTATTAAATAAATTTTTCAGATAAAAAACGATTAATTTTTTTTTATAGATTCTAATATTCAATAAAAATATTAATATTTTGAATATAAATGCAGATTCATGTAATTATATATATATTATTAAAATTATATTTTTATTTTAATAAGATATTTATTCAAATTTTATCAAAATAAAAATAGATCAATATAAAAAGAGAGATATGGTTATAAATTGACCTTATAATGTTATTTTTATGTATTTTAATATAATAACAAAGGATTACATTAGATTTATTTATTAATTTGTTATTTATTTTTTTATATATAATTTATTTAAAAATTATATTAAATGTATATATATAATTGATCAAGAAATATATAAAATAAATAATACATACTTTCAATGATATTCAATTTTCAATAATTAGCATGAAAATAATTTATTGAAATTCTAATCGTCTAACGAGTAAATTGTGAGTTTTTCCTTCAAATAATTTGAAAGAATTGAATCTATCGTTCGAATTTTTTTGGCAAGGTTCGTTTTCTCGCCAAATACCTGATAAATAATATTTTTGATAAATAATTGTTAATATATAATACTATTTTTTTTTCCAATCTAAAATTTTGGAGTTGAAATTGAGTTCTATTTACGAATATTTCATTTTTAAAAAATACATTATTTTTTGCTGAACAAATAACTGATTTGCTATTAATAAACATCAAATGATTTATCTATTTAATTTATTTAATTACCATTAATTTTTTCAGAATGATTTAAATTTGATTTTTCATATACTGCTTTAATAGCACTTTTTATTATTATTATATATTATAAAATAATGATTATATTTATATTCAAATGTTTAATTGTTTATATATTGTTTTTTTTATGAGTTATATATAAATTATTGACTTCAAAAAAATATCTCAATTAATTTGAATAATCTCATAGAATCGGTCAGACTGGTCTAAAATGCTTTTTTTTCCGAGATTTTCCTCTCAATTTTTTGAATATTTTTTAATCGCTTACATAATGTAAGCCCACATTGGCTGATTATAATTTTTATTGATTCTATGTAAGCCCACGGTATGTTATCTCACTATTCTTTTCTGAAAACAGCATCAATTGGTTAGAAACAAGCTGATATCAGCTATCCCACATTTGATATTCTTTGAAATTTAATATTTATATAGTGAACGCTTTTCAAATTCAAATTAGCCATCAAAGCATGCTTTATGCAACGATTCTGCTCCCTTAAAACGAAAATTAAAAAGAATTGAAGCTATTGTAACACATATATTTCAACATTAGTAATAAGTCACAGAATTTTTATTGCCCAGCTGTTTGATTTTGCATCATTCCCAAAAAAAGCTAAAAAGGCTTTGAAAAAACTATACTTTATTATAATAAATATTTCTTTTTTACATTATTTATATTTATTTCATTTTACTCCTTAAAAAAAAGAAAAAATTGTGTGTAAAAACTTTTTCAAAGCGTTTGAGAGAAAAAATGGGAAAAAAATCTATCTTTTATAAACGCTTTGAAAAAGTTAAAAAGTTTATACTCACCTATTTGATGGCCAATTTTCAGAGTTCAAAATTGAAAGTGATGAATTGATTTCTTAGAAAAGTTGAGAACTTTAAAATCTTCCATTGAAAATCTTCCATTGAAAATCTTCCATTGAAAATTTCCGATTAAATCTAACTAACCAGAAAAATAAAAAACAATTCACCAAAATTTAATAATGATATTCATAATTGATAATACAAACTTTTTTGCTTAATGTAAAAATCAAAAATGGATAATCATGGTTGAAATAATGATTTTAATTCAATTCTGATTAAAAATAAACGCTTTCTATTCAAAAAATTGTGAATAATTCAATGTTTTAATTATTTTTCTCAACTTGAAAACTATTCAATTTTGAAGTTATTAAGTTAATGTGTGACTCAAGCATCCCTTTGCCAGATTTCGATTTTGACGATTTTGATGATTTGGATGAAATAACACCATTTGGAAACTCATTCAGAACATCTCCAAAATGCGGATTTAAAGCTAGTATTAATGATTTGGTAAAGGCTTTTGGATTTCAGTTAGTAACAGAAACCGCAATGAAAGAGACCGGCAATTCCTGCGTTTATACAGCATCAATCACATCAGTTGGAAAGACAATATTAGGAAATGGTAATATTTTTGATCACAATTATCAACAATTACCTTCAAATAAATACGCACTGAAGGTTAGTACAAGTAAATCTCGAATGTTAAAAGAATTTGAGAACTATGAAAGACTTCCAAAATCCTCGAAACTTGTTGAAAGTTATGATATATTTGAACTTAATGAATATATGATACTCCAAATGGAACTGTGTAAAGGAGATATATACGGCGCTTTACTAGAAGAAAAAATAATATGGAAACTGATTCATGATATATCTGAAGCATTGAATATAATTCATTCCTCAGATTTTATCCATTTAGATGTATCTCCTTCAAATATCCTTGTTAAAGACAATGACTTCAAGCTTGCTGATTTCGGTAATGTAATTGAAAGCGGATCTTTTAAAGAAGGTGATGAAGGTTCTGGACCATATGTTGCACCTGAAGTTCTTTCGTTCCCCGGAAATAAAGAAATTGGATATGTTCATGTGTGGTCGGCAGCTGATATTTTTAGTTTTGGAGTTGTCCTATTAGAATCAGCATCAGGCTATTTTGCACCAAGAGGAGGAACTTTGATGTATGAAGAATTAAGAAAAGGAAACTTGAAGCTTGGAGAAGGCGTGTTTAAATGCAATTGCTCCATGGAACTAGTGTCACTTATTAATTCTATGTTAAACCCTGACCCAATTCAGAGACCAACAGCGTGGCAAATAATGAATCATCCATATGTTAAGAGATTAGATAGCTAATCTTTGAATGGACCATGACATTTTTCAACATTCTTTTTTTTTGAAAATTTTGGAAGCAAGCCATGTTTTTTTTCGAAAGAAAAATTGCTGCTTCTTGATGCTTGATCTGGAACAAATTAGTTGATAATTTACATCTCTCTTTTTTTTGAATAATTCATTTTGATGTCCATGATAGAAAAATTGAAACATCTGGAATAACTATTCCCTTTTTGGGAAATCAAATGGTTCAGTTCGATTTAAATGCATTTATTTTACTTCGTGATAGGACCAAACATGATTTCTCAGTTTGAAAATAGGCCAATCATGACATTAATAAAGATTCGTTTATCATTAATTTTTTTGAAACAAATTATGTAAAAATATTTCATCACCCGATCTTCCGACAATTATTAAGCATCTGATACATTTTGATATTATAAAATTAATTGATGCTTTTTCCATGTTTTTGAATTGAATGAAAAATCAATTCCGATTTTTTCTGAAGTTTTCAAATTGTTCATTGAAAAAAAAAAAAAAAAAGATTCTTTTTGGCAATCTGTGGTCAATCATTTTTTTGCCCCTCATATAATAGGAACATCCAAATTTGATTGTTTTCATTTTGACTTGGATCGTGATATCAAATCATATAGGTCAATTATAGGTGAAAATTAAATATTGTGAGATGAAATTTCTTAAAATTGTCATTTTAATGGCCTCTTCTATTCCGAATGCCACTTACATAAAAATTAGGAATAAAGATGACTATTCCAAATATACGTAAATGGTATTCGGAATAGAATTATTTCTGTAAAATGTAGAAAGTTCAAAATACGCTCATAAATATGAATGCAAATATTTAAAACTTATTTAATATAAAGATATATGATTGCTTCACTAACATTTATTTTACAAACAATACCAGAAAAATAATAAAATTAATTATAAATATAAACACATAATCAAAGATACCGCTTCGAAAGAGCCACAAAAATAAAATTGTGTTTTCTTGTGATGATATATTAAAAAAATATAATTAATGGTACTGAACAGGAGCGTAATATCCTCCTCCCTGCGCTGTACTAAGGAGCGTTCTACCATTTCCATTACTAACAACGTAATCAGGATTATTTTTAAAACTATTGGCGCTATTATAGGTTCCATGATTGGCACCATAATTGGGGTTAAGTGTGGCTGAACATCGAATTTGCTGATTTTGAATTTGGCGACGGTCATTACTTAATGCTTCACCATTAATCAAAGTTACATGAACTTTTCTTCTTGGAGTTTGGATTGACCTTTTTGGAGAATTATTTGAACACATTAAAGCAGCTGGTGTTGCTATCGTTTGCCTATTTTTTTCAAGTTCTGATGAAATTGCAATTTCAAGATCATTATGCGTAACAAAATTTTCTAGACGTGAGTAAAGGCTATTAATCATTTTTTGAAAGGAATCTTTGTCAATTTTCGAGTTTTTTGTTATTTCCCTCATGGATATTTTCAATGCATTCATTTCATCAGATATTTGATCACACTTTTTCTGTATTTCTGTATTGGTAGTATCAAACATAGAACACTCATTCTGATTTTCATCATTTTCATTCATATCATTTTTTGGCAAAGCCGATAGTCGTGAGCTACATTTTTCTCTCTGCCCAAGACTACTAAGTTTTCTTTTCTGCTGATTTTTTTTAATTGATGATTTTGTTTTGAGCTCTTTTTTCTTATTTTTTGGAGAGCAAGGCGATATATTATTGGATTCGTTATTTGCATCTGGCATCGTTTGAATTGATTTTTCAATATTTTTAATTTGAGATTGGAAAGATGCGATTTTTGAATCAACATAATCTTTGAGTTTATGCGAAGATTCATCAATAATTACTATCTGCTGTGATATTGATTTAATAGATGCAGCAAATGCCTCAAGGCGTGCATTACAAGCATCAATAAAAATCTGAAAACTTTGCTCAGAATTACTTTTTGAATTTGTGCTGTTAGCATAAATTTCTTTTTCAGTTTTTTTTTGATTTTCTTCAAGAAGAGTTTGAATATGCTGCTTAATTGTATTAATATCATTTGTGTGCTGGCTAAGCTCGTGGTGATAATACCCAAGAATTTCGGTAATATTATCTGCATTGACAGATATTTTAATTCCATTCATTTACTTTTGATCAAATTTAATCTCTTGATTGATTGAATAATTATTCAAATACGTTATTTCTTCAGAAAATTCTTTGCAAATTTTAAGGAGGTAGTAGACCTTGTAAGAGGTACCCGATTAACCCATTTTCAATCGGGTCAAAAATTTTAGGTATATTTTGACCAGGGGTCGCAAATTACCGCCTACCCAAAGCGGTTTTTGAACCGAAATTTTTAAAATTCATTTATCTAGAGTAGACTTCACTTTTTGTACCAACCTTGTTCTACAAAGAACGATAGAAAAAATACAAGGTTTGTACAATGTATTTTTTATTGAAAATATTGAATACATAAAACAATCATATCTCTGAAAAAAGATAATATACTAAATAATTTTTTGTGAATAAATAAAATATCAATTAAATTATTTAATAAAACCATTTTTGTAAAAGTAAAATGCAATTTTTAAAAATCATTTTTGGCAAAGGTGAAATGATTGACCATTTTATAAAAAGAATATAATCACTCTGTGAGCAAACCAATTCACATTACTCAAGATTTCTAGATTATTTACTATTATAATATTGTTTTATAAACTTTTAATTCCTTTTTAACATATAAAACCAATACTAAAAAGCGATTATATAAAATATAAACTAAAGTGCCTCAAAATTTTAATTTTATCTGTTCAATGATTTTTTTAATAAAATTTAATTTGAAAACTTGATATTTTTACCAAAAACGTGCAAATACAACAACCAAAATAAGGATTAAAGAATATAAACGTTAAAAAGTTACGTTAATGAATTTGTGATGTGAAAAAAGTAAAGGATAATCTAGAGGCATGTCAACCAAAATTCTACTCGATAAATTTTTTTGAAAATGATAATATAAGATTTAAATGATGTATATTAAAACTTTTCCTCTTGAGCAAACGAAAACTTCTATACAGTTTTTAGTTTTCATTCAAATCATCATTTTTAACTCAATATCTTCAATTCAAAAAGTAGATATATTCAAATTTGATATATTGAAAAATGAATTCTCTTTCATTTTTGATAAGATCATGATTGAATACCATTTCAATTTGAGAGAATTTTTATTGAATAGCTTTTCAATTTGAGAGATGGTTAATTGAATATTCTTTCAATTTGAGAAGAATAAATAAGTTTTATTTATAACTTGGAAATTGAATTATCAAAAATTTATTTTATGATATAAATATTCTTAGATATTAATTATAAATTTATAAAAGTAATTATATTTGCATATCACAAAAAATTTAAAACAAATATTTTAAAATATTTTATTTTGATTTTATAAAGTAGGTAAAATCATTATTTGATTTTTAATAAAGAAGTATATAATTTTTATTAATCAACAAAATAAATTTCTGCTCTAATATTCTCAAATATTTATATAAAATATAATTATTTGAAAAAGTTCGATCGGTAAAAATAAAAAATGATTTATTTCAAAATTTTTTTATATAATTTTAAAGTAAAATGAAATGAATTTATAATAAGTTCTATAAATCCTCTAAAAATCATATTTTGAGCACTAATTATATTTTATTTTTTCAATGAACTATCAATTGAATTGAAAGTATAATATTAGTGTATATTGAAACGTATAAAAGAAAATCCCAATATAATTATTAAAATGGCTGTTTTATTTTGATTAAAAAATAAAATATTATTAGTATCACAGAAATTTGAAAATAAGACGTTTTATGTTTAGATATTTAAAGAACGTATAGAGTAATCATAAAAACCATTAGTAATTTGTTAATATTATTAAGTTATAAATGTAAAGAATCTTGGATCTTATATTTCTATAGAGTGGATAAAATGAAAAATCAAAATTGATGTTTTTTACCTAAAAACTATAAATTTTTATTGTACAAACTAAATAATTGGATTTCAAAGATCATAAATACATTCTTCTTTTTTATACTAATCTTTTATAATTAGACTTATCTTATTTTCTACTTTCACTTTTTGAGAGCTTTTTTTTGGTTGATATGCCTCTATTTATCTCAAAATGTGGAATAAATATTAATATAAAAAAAGGTTTATCAAAAAATTTACAAGCTTTTTAATCCTTTTTAATAAAAATTTTTATTTCATTAGAATAATGCATCTGATATTTTTCAAAAAAATTGTTTTTTGAAATTAAACTTAAAATCAAAAGTCAGGCCCCCATTTTTTTGTCTCAATTTTTTTAGCATAAATATTTTCTCACAATTTCCAATTTTTTTTCATTTTTTACTCAAAAAAAAAAAAAAAACAGATAATAGGGGGGTCAACCGTAAAATTTTTGTCAAAATTTTAAAGCAAACTTAAAATCTGAGAATTTTGGTATAATAATTATAGAACTATATAGTTCATTGAATATACTATTTATTAAGAATATTTTTCCCTAATTTTATCTATAGGGCCAAAAAAGGCAAAGCATTAAAGTTGTAATGACTTGTGATTTGAAAATTGAGTTATTTCTTAAAAATTTTCAGTAAAATCATTAAGATAATTGATAAAAGACTTTGTTCTGCCATTGAAATGATTATAAAACAGGTTTAATTGTGATAATTTTATAATTCTGCTCTTAAATTACATAAAATGTTATATGATAGTTATATTCTAAATGATTATATGAAATTTACACCCCGAGCTAAAGTCTATTTTAAACGGCTCTTATTACATCAAAATATCATTTATTCAAAAAGCCAAAAAAGCATATTTCATGAAAATAAAAACGGTTTTTTTTTAGTTTTTTGGTTAACAAATTTATCTTTATATTTATATATATATATTAAAATTTGGTTAACAAAATTAATAAAAAAAACTTAACGTTATCCAAAAATAACGAGCTGTAATAAGGATATTTCAATTTGTTTTATATGGCTGAAATTTCAATAGTCTCTTGTAAACTAAGTTTTTTAATTATTACCTTATTCACAAAAAAATTGAGAGTTTTTAATTCAAATTTTCTATGAGTCTTCAGAAAGTAGGACGATAAGTAGGGACAAATTATTTTTTTAAAAATACCATATCTTTCAATTTTGAGAAGATGAAAATAAAAAAAAAAAAATATAAAAAAGTTTTTTATTCAGGAAAAATACCTTTTAAATAGCTTTGGGAGCCTTTGAGGGCTAAGCCCAATTGGTTAAGGTAATAGCGGGAGCCTCGACCTGAAACGAATGAAGGTATTCATGCCTTAATAACTAAAAAAAAAATATTTAGCTTTATTCAAATTTGAGAGGACGATAAGAAGGGACAAATTAAAAAACTTAGTTTAATAAGAATTCAATACTCCTGCTTTAAGGAGTATTGAAATTATTTTATTTGTCAAATAATTGAATACTTTTTGCTTTAAGGTTTGAGTACTTTGCTTTAAGGATTCAATACTTTAAATATATTTTCAGAGTATTTTATATAGTATTTTTTACAAAAATATTGGATATATTGCATTATCTTTTTGTCCTCACGACAATTAAATTGCACAATATACTTATATATTTAAGATTATATATAAAAACATTTATTATTAATATCAAGATACAAAATAAGACAAATTTCGTTTTAATTCAACCGAACATTTTGCTTTAGATAATCATAATATCTATAATTATAATACAATATTATTATTAATTTCATAAAAAAAATCTTATATATCTATAAATAACCAAAATATTTATATATTTATAATAATAAATTTCTTTCAATTTTTAAAGTAATAAAAAAGTCCATTTATTCCTATCATAAAATGGTTTAATATAATATTTTATATTTATTTTGATATATATAAATGTTTGAATATTCTAAATAATAAATATATTATTTTTAATCGTTTAAAAACCAAAAAATTAATGTTCTTACATTTTGGGCTTTTTCAATTTATGTAATAAGATTTGAGAAATACTGTAATAAGGAAAAAATCTTTGATTTTTCGAACAAAAATTATAAATATATGATAAGTATAAGATTATAAATTTAAATAATTTTTTTATTTATATATATATTTGTAATTAAACAAGATACTCTTATTTATAATTTTTTTAATTAGGGTCATAAGTTCGTTTGGCAGCTCGTCTTTTTTTTTAAAAAAAAATTCTTATTACATTTTTATTTTTGAAAATGTAATAAGCTCGGGGTGTAATGAAATTGATGCAAATGTAATAAAAATATTAAAAAATAAGAGAGAAAATCTATTAAAAATCAATTTTATGATAGATTGAAATATATATCATTGATTATATTAATATGATATTTAAATAATTTAAATTGTGATTCAAAAATTAATTTTAAATTGATAACCTAAGCAAATAAATATTTTCATAATAACCTTCTTGAATAAAACTTAAAATATTAATCAATTTGATTCAAATAATCATAAAAGCCACTTTTTATAAAATGGTGAATTATGGTTAATTTTTTTTTTTAATTTTCGAAAAGTTGTTGCCTTTTGTGGACCTATAGATGAAATTTAATAATAAATATTTTAAAATAAACTATATAAAGTAAGGAATATATTTCCATCATTTATTTATCATTATCTTTAAAAAATATATTTTTTGACACATTTTCGGCGGTTGACAAGAGGTATTCCAATGAAGTGATTTTAACGTCTTTTTATATAAAATCAACTTTTTTTCAACCAAAATAAAATGAATTTGATTTAAATTAGTTTTAATACATTTTAATGAATGTGCTTTTTTAAAATAATGCACTTTTAAATATTTTGTTTTGACTTTTTTCCTAATGCAATATTCAGATTTATCGTGATTAGCCTTTTATATTTTAACTTTACCTTACATATATGATATATTGGACATTATTAATATGAGTGGAAGTATTTAAAGCAAAATATATTTAATTTTGATCCATTTTTCTGCATAAACAAATTCATTAAAAGTAGTTGATGTTTTTCCATCAATCCTATTTTGATTTTTTTGGTATACATATAATAGTTTCTACATCGTTCGATTTTTCCAAATATGCTAAATATTAAATAATTCATCGAATTATTTTTGAGAAATCAACTTTTGTTTTCAGGTTTACTATATAATTGTGATATTTTAATAATATTTTATATATTGAATATTAAATTATATATTGAAAATAACAATTATTAGTTTTTTATATTATTTAATTAAATAGTTTTAGAAATAATTAGAAAATATAATTTGAATATATTTTGCCATTAATAATTCAATAGTTGTGCTAAAAGAACATAAATATAATTTTCTTTGATAATTATAGATTAAAGATATAAACAATCATGTATATAAATCTAAATATATATTAGAAATTAAAAAACTAATTAAATAATAAAAAAAAATTAAATTATTCATTAAAAAATGAAAAATTGAAGATATAATTCTTCTAAAATTTTGAATAAATTTAATATTTTTGAGTTTATATTTTCATAATTCTTTTTTTTAAATTATCTTTTTGATAATATGAAAATTTTACATGTAAATAAAAAATTAATGTTTGATATATTTAATTTAATATATAATAAAAATTATTTTTAACATATTGCGGTTTTATATCTCAAAAAAAATAGATAATATTTTTCATAAATACCTCTCATTTTTTTTTGAGATAAAAACCTTTCATTTTTACAATAGTTTAAATAAATAGAAAAAACATGAAATTTATTCATTAATTTTTATGCATAAATCATTTTTAAAGTTTAGATATATTATAAAAATGCATTGTTATAAATAAAAATGATCGTTTTAGTAAAATATAAAGGTCAATTTTTTATTTTTTTTAAATGAATTTTTAAAATGCAAATTTCTTTTTAATAAATCGGTAAAAATATTTTATGTTATGATATTTCTTTTTAATATAATTTATAAAACACATTAATATCAGTTTCATCAATTTTCGAAATAAACCCCTTTCGTTGGAAGACCTCTGGTTGACCCCCTATAACAGATATCTTCTATGAAAAATTCTTAAAATCAAATTTTCATGAATGGAATCAAGTTTTTATTCGGAAAAATCACATAATTCCCAATCGGAAATCGCTTTCAATCTAGTAAATCCGATTCTATATCCAAATATTTACGAAAATATTATTTCGCATTCCAAATATGATACATAAAGTGATCAAAAAAAAGGGGGTCGATTCAATTAAATAGGGGTCGACGATCATCTTCAGAAATTATTGTATAATAAAAAACTTTTTAAAATAAAAAGTTTAACTTTTTCAATAGAATAATAAAAATAGGGGTCGGACTTATGTTCAATTTTCAGAGAACTCATTCAATTTTAAGAAATTATTTTTATGGATGAATGCTACCTTATCTCCCACAAGATCAATGAAAGTAAAGCTCAAAACGCTAAACAAAGAAGAAGAAGAAGCGTATCAACAAATGCTTAATGATGAAAGATGGATAAATGCAACTACATTTCGAAATCAGTGCACAATTATTAAGACTTATCTGAGAAATGGAAGAGTCAATGTATCATTTGAAAGACTTGGTGAAATGTTTGGAGGAAAGCATTGCGTCGAGAAACATATTAAAAAAATAGAAAGAGAAGAGAGAAATGAAATAATGGATATAGGAAGACCTCCTCTGCTATCTGACACTCAAAGATTTAAACTAATTGATTTAATCAACGATTTGCATCAAAGAAAATACTATCCTACATATGATGAAGTAAGAATTTTAATAGAAGATGAATTTAATATTTTATTAACCGATGATCAAGTCAGAAATTATTTAAGAAACAATACAGATTTTCATTTTGCTATTGGTGATCCAATGGAACAAAACAGAGTTGATTCTTCTGAAGCAGAAATTGATGAATATTATTCAAATTTAAATGATGAAACCAAAAATGTCGATGGAAGATTTATTTATAATTTGGATGAAGTCGGAGAAGAAGAATTTGGAGATTCTCAAGAAATGACCGTTATTGTTCCAGCTTCATATAAAAAAACTCATATTAGTGTTGGTTGTACAAGAAGAAAAAGATGCACAGGTTTAGTTTGCATTTCTGCAAATGGAGAAAATCCAAAGCCTCTTATAATTACTCCTAGAAAAACTATTGACTCAGAAATTTTTTCTTATGTTCCAAAATCTTCATTTTGTTGCGATTATCAAATAAATGGATTTATGACAAAAGGAATATTCAAAAAGTGGATTATGGAGGTTTTTATACCATTTTTACAAAATCAGAAAAGAAGATATAATTATTCAGGAAAAACAATTTTATTATTAGATGGATTAAAAGCACACGCTTCAGTTTTAGAAGAGCTACAACAATGCTTAAATGAAAATAATATCACTCCTATTTTTTTAATACCACATACAAGTGATCAATGTCAACCTCTCGATTTAGGAGTTTTTTCAAATCAAAAAAGGATTACACAAAGTTACAGAATTCCGTGGCAATTATCCAATCAGAGTAAACAAATTTTAAAAGTTTTATATGGAATTTTCAATTCTACAAATCCGATTCAATGCTGTTCAGCTTTCAGACAAGCTGGAATTGTTTACGTCGAAAATTTTGATGAACCAATTCCTCGTATAGAAATTAGAAGAGGTTGTGCTCGCGCAGTCAGACATTATCAAAGTGATTTCATTGAAAATGTTGAACCAATAACTACGTATCAAACAGAAGCCATAAAAACAAGGTTCGATAGCGAATATATACATAATGAAAGTAAAAGATTTAAATTGCCATTTTGGTAAATATCTTTTATTAATATTCAAAATAATCAGATGAAATATAATACAATAAAGACGGAATTGTATACAGATATGAACAAAATATGAGTTACACTTTGATTTTTTAATAAGCAATAAAAAATTATTTTATATCTAATATTATTTATAAAAAAAAAAATAAAAATAAAAAAAAAAAAAAAAAAAACAATAAATACAACCAATGAATGTTTAATATTTAACATTTATAATAAACAAAATATTAAATGAAATGATCTTTCTTTTTTCCTTTTTTTCCCGCATCCACCATTTTCTTTCAAAATTTGAGAAATAAGTTAACTTACTTATGAAAATTCAATTCAAATAATTTTTTTTAATTAAAATTGAATGTTAAAATAGATGAAAAAACATATTTCAAGTTCTCTTAACAGCAATATGAAAAAATTAAGCTAAAAGTAATAGTTATTCAATAATACTGCAATTAAAGTAATGATGAAATATGACAAAAACACATATTTATTCCTCATAAAAACAAGTAATAAACAGTCAAATCATAAACTATTAAAACCATAATTAATTATTAGCAACAAATCTTTTCCTTTTTTAAAAAATTATATAATATATCAAAAATAGGAATTCATAATATACTATATTAATAGTTAAAAATAGATTTGATATATAAATACATAATATTGTTATGCAATAATAAAATTGCTAAAGATAAATTGATTTTTATTTTTTTACACTCACTAACAACTTTTTCAGGACATATATGTCGACCCCTATTTTTTTGAATACGACCTCTATTTATTTCGCATACTAAATTTATTATTCATATCTTGCTGACGGATGCAAAAAATATTCACAGGATATGAATTTACAAATGTTTCCGTAATTTTATTATGCAGAATTCATTTTTTTTTTTTTTTTTTAAGCTTATTAAATTGCCTCTATATCAGTGCCTTTAAACAATCAAAAAATCAAATATATATGATAATTGTCTTTCATTATTTCATGTAGTTCATTAATTTCCTTATTTATCATTTTTTGCTTAATAAAAATTTGATTTTAATGATTTTTTTTCTTAAGATTTTAAAATTGAATGAGTCAAAACTCAGGCCATTTTTGAATAGTTTACAGTACCACATTTGAATTGTTTATATATTTCCCGCCAAATTTTTGGTCAAATATAGGTTAAAACCGGCCCGACTTTTGAGATGCAGTTTATTTTCTCTATCATTCTATTTAATTACAATTTTTAATATCATAAAACCTTTTTTCTTGAAAGTTAATTGATTTTTATTTGTATCGTTTTTGTAAATTTTATTAAGTTTTCTTAAATAGAAATGCTTATTTTCTTAACTTTTTTGTCCATTTTTTAAATTGAGAGGAATAAATCCTAATTCTCAGAATTTAATAAAATCAATCAAAAAATATATTTAATAAAGCTTTATCAATTAATTGAATGGATAGTCAAATATTAAAAACAATTTTGCCCATATATAAATAGCATTTGTATCTTAAAAATGGCTCTAACGTTTCGTATATAAAAATGTTTATAAGCATTAAATATTACATTTAATATAATAAATGTTAAATATTATATTATAAGCATTAAATATTAAATATTATTGAGAATGATAGGGCCATTTTTTACAAAAACGATACAAATAAAAAAAAAAATATTATTAGCATTAAATATTACATTTAATATAATAAATGTTAAATATTATATTGTATGATATTAAAAATTGTAATTAAAATTTACAAAAACGATACAAATAAAAATAAATGTTAAATATTATATTAATGTTAAATATTATATTATAAGCATTAAATATTAAATATTATTAGCATTAAATATTACATTTAATATAATAAATGTTAAATATTATATTGTAAGTTGATTTTATCTATTATAATAGATAAGTTTTATTGAGAATGATAGGGCCATTTTTTACATGGGAACTTCAAAAATAAAAAAGCTTTTTATTTGCCAAATTTCGATTTAAATGAGGAATTTCAAGCTTAATAAGAAATATATTGTTGATATAAACCGAAATAATGCATTACATTCCCAATTTACATAAAATTTAATAAAGATATGTTGATTTTAATATTTCGACTGACTCATCCAAAACTCAACGAAAATGATTTTTTTGCATAATATATCATGTATCAAATAATATGTAAAATTACTATATGTTCTTTTCAACTTGAAATATCAAATATCTATACTTTTTTATTAAATTTGGAAAATTGAATGCAATTGAGAGGAATAAATCCTACTTCTCTGTATTTGATTTAAAAAAAATAAAATGGCGTCTCCCGAGCCATTTCATTTCATTTAAAAATATAATAATATAAATAAAAAATGAAGTAAAATTATAAGTATTTATCCTCATAGAAACAAAAAAAGTTGAGATATTTTTAAAATATTAGTTTTTTGATAGTGTTTTAAATATATCTCAGCTATATTAATATAAAATCTTATTTTTATCATTTATAAAGATTTCTGATATAATTAAAAACATCAATAAGCATCTATCAAACAAAAATAACAATTATTTATTGAATTATTTAGTTTTTTGTTCCCCAAAATAGATATGCATTTTTCAGTCTCTATAATGAGGTTCAAGAAATAAAATATTATTTTTTAATTATTATACAATAAATATATATTATATTTATTTTAAATAATATAAAATATTTAAAATATTATGAGATATTTGAAAAATTAAAAAAAAACGGTTATTTTTTGTATATTTAAGTTCTCGCACCTTTAAAAAAAAAAAAAAAAATTATTTATCATAGCATTTTTATATTATTTAGTTACTTGCATTTTTTAAAAATTAGTAAAAATCGCGTTTCAGTAACTAAATAAAATGGTTAATTTTTTGAATTAAAAAAAATAGGGATGGGAAACGGGCGCCCGAAACGTGCCCGGGCAATGTCAGATTGGTCATATCACCGGGCAAGAATGGGCACAAACGTCTTTTTTACATTGCCCGTTTTTGCTCGTTCTTGCCCATTTGTTCGTTAAACTGATTGCCCGTTCATCATTTTCTTTCCTGCCCGTAAATTTTATGAAATAGTAAAAGCTGCTTGTTCGATTTTCGTCGAATCTTTTTTTTTTTTATCTTTCATTTTTAATATCCCAACCTACACTCCATTTTGAAAAGCTTTACTCATATTATTATGATTGTTATTTATTTTTCATTTTAAATAAGCAATCAAAAAAAGTTTTTTTGACAATTTGATCTTCATATTTTGATTATTATAGAAAAGGAATTTTATATGTTTTTTCCATTCGTTCATGATATGCTCCAGAGATTTCTTTTATTTTTTCAAAGAAATTTTGTTCAAATTGAAATTGAAAATGCTATCTATCTCAGAACCTTATAAAGAATGAACTGAAAAAATAAAAGCATTTATAAAAATATAAACTAAATATTTTATTTTTTTCTTGTATTCCAATTCTAAAAAAAAAGAAGTAATTAGATATTGTGATATTTAAATATACAAAAAAACTATATTTATCAGATAAAAAAATAATAGATAAGCGATATTCATTGTAGTCTGTATAAGTAAAAGTTGAGATGTTAAAAATAAACTACTCCTTTAATCAAAAAATATTGAGATCTTCGATTTGAAAGCCATATGTTAATAAAAAACGAAACATATATAATTTTTGGTATAGAATGAAAAAGTATGACTGTGCTTAATAAAATATCAAAAAATACAGTTTATAATAATAATCATATTTGACATCCTCCTTGACAAAATAAAAAATAATAGATAATTCATTGATATTAGTTCATTTATAACCATATTCCTCGGAAATATTTAAAAATTCAGATTTCGAAAAAATAGATATTATGGGATGAACTTGTCAAAAAAGTTCTTTTTTTTTCATTGCATGCTAAAATGTATAACAGATTAAAACCATAAAAATATAAATAAAACTTTTCAAAACATTGTATATATTGAGATATTGATAATATGAAAGATGATGATAAAGAGGATGATAATAAAGAAGATGATAATAAAGATGATGATGACAAAGGAGATGATGATATAGAAGATGATGACAAAGGAGATGATGATAAAGGAGATGATGATATAGAAAATGATGATAAAGAAGATGATGACAAAGGAGATGATGACAAAGAGGATGATAATAAAGAAGATGATAATAAAGATGATGATAATAAAGATGATGATGACAAAGGAGATGATGACAAAGGAGATGATGACAAAGAAGATGATGACAAAGGAGATGATGACAAAGAAGATGATGACAAAGAAGATGATGACAAAGAAGATGATGATAAAGGAGATGATGACAAAGGAGATGATGACAAAGAAGATGATGATAAAGGAGATGATGATATAGAAGATGATGATAAAGAAGATGATGACATAGAGGATGATAATAAAGAAGATGATAATAAAGATGATGATGACAAAGGAGATGATGACAAAGAAGATGATGATAAAGAAGATGATGATAAAGGAGATGATGATATAGAAGATGATGATAAAGAAGATGATGACAAAGAAGATGATGTAATAGAAGATGATGATATAAAAGAATATGAAGTTTTTAAATAAAGAAAAAATAAAAATCATAAATCTGTTTTTAAAGTTAGTTTATTATAAATTCATCATTATGCTTCAAATATATTTGTTCTTGAAATTACTTTTTCAGCTGTTTCTTTATTGATTTGAACAATCATTTGAGCTTTTGCATGCTCTGATGATATTCGTGTTCGTTGATCATTGATTATTAGCCTTCCTTTGGAAAAAGAACGCTCTGAAGAGACCGATGTTATTACAATCCCAAGAATGTCAAATGCAACATATGCCAGTGATGGATCTGATGCGTTTATTTTTTCATGCCAGAAATGCCATAATGTATCTGTATCATGTTTTAATTTCCTATTTTTTAATACAATATCCAAAGTTGATATTTCATCTTCATCACTGGAATCATAATATTTATTCATATAATCAGGATGATCATTTTGACTTTTTTTTTATTTCCTTTTCCAAAATCTTTTGGTTCATATTTGTGCATTCTTTGTATAATAGCTAATTTAGCACGGTGTATTTCATCTTCATTTAATAACTTTTTATATGGAACACATGGGTTCAGCAATAACGCTATAGGAGCTATAGTTTTCCAAAATTGAGAATATTCATTTTTTAATTCTTTGATTTTTTGCCTTGCTTTTTTTGATGCTTCTTTAAATGTTGTCTTATCTAACTCTATAAATTTATCCGTTATTAAATCAATGTAACAAAGGAAAAAGCCTGAGGCTCCAAAATGATCTCCTTCGAAAAAATTAATTATTCTTTTATATTCTATGCATAAATTTTTTAATTGAGATAATTTCTTCCACTCTTTTTCTGAAGGCGATTTTAAATCATTTAATAAACAAAATTCCAAAATCTTTTCTTTTGTATTTATAAAAACGAGAACCGACTCACAAAAAGATGTCCATCTTGTAATGATGTACGATGGCACTTTTTTTATGTTTTCCTTTTGTGTAAAAATTGTATATTTAGATGATCTTGAGAGTGATTCTAAAAGAGTAAAAAATGGTTTTAATGTTTCCATACAATTTGACACAAATTCTTTGAATATTAGATTCAGCAAGAGACAAACACATGGTATTCGCCATACGTGTAATTCTTTGGCTGCTGCATTCATAACTGGACAATTATCTGTAGTGCAAGAAATTAAACTATTTACATTTAAATCATATTTTTCTAAAGAGGTTGTCACTTTTGCTGCTATATTAATCGCATTTTCGGTATTTAATTCAATTAGATCTAAAAAATAATCATGTGCTTTGAAATCGATTATAGATCTTATAGTTATTCCTAAGTATGGAATTCCACTTTTTGATGTCCATCCATCAAAAGTGATGCTGTTGGATGAAGAGTATAAAAGTGTTGATTTTATTTCACTAATTGTTGCATCAGATATTTTTTCTAATATTTTGGTTATTTTTTCCTATCTGGTAATTGAGAGGATAATTCATTTAAATATTTATCTTCAATATATTGAAAAGTTTGTGTTCTGAATAAAATGAATAAAACAATATTTCTGGTTATTATTTTTTCTTGTTCTTTTGAAAATGTTTTTTTTTTTTTTAAATTAGTCATTTTGCCTTCATTTTCATTATCACTATCATCATCGTTATCTCCATTTCCATCATCAAAATTTGGAATATGTACAAATATATGCCTTCTAATACTTTTAAATGAATTTGAAATTTTGAGCCATGATTTACAAAGAGAACAATAAAAAATTTCTTTTGATATTTTTTGGTCTACCACTGGAACAAAAATCATTGTTGCTTTCTTGGCAATTACCCAATAATTTACATCCATAGAATTAATTGGCCACTCTTTAATCAGTTCAGTTGGGTCAAAATTGGATTTTTCAAAATGAGATGCATATTTACCATTCATATTATAAAAAATGAAGTGATTCGATAATAATTTTTAGTAAAATTTTTGTGAAGTTCTATTGACTTTTCAATTTTAGTCAATTCACAAATTTTCAAAAGTCAAAATTTTTAGTTTGATTAAAATTTGTTTTGACAATAAAGTTTGATCAATAAAAATTTATTAATCTATCAAATATATTTTCTGAAAAAAAGTCACTTTTGATCACATCATTTCTTTCTTTAATTGTTGATGCAATTACCTTACAAAATTGATTTCAAATCTGAAAGAAATGATATGATTGAAAGCAATTTGCTTAATACAAATGATAATAATACCGTTAATTATGATTTTAATTATAATATCTATAAAAATCTTCAGCAATATGGAGAAAAGATGCGTTATATCTACACATATCATGAAATAGCAAAAGATGATATAATCAAACTCAATTATACAATCGAAGAAGATACTAAAAATGGTATTATTGATGATCCAAGAAATACATTAAAAGCAATTTTATTTTTAATTAATAACAATCCAGATATTCAAATCAATGAAGCAATTTCAAAAATAATTGTTGACTTTTTCCAGGATGATATATATGTAGATGATTGTATAGACTATGTTTTCAATTATTTGGTTAAAAATCCTGAAAAAATCTCTAATCAGATAAGAGACTCAATAATAAAAAATACAATGAATAAGTTATATGAAATGGATCCCAAAATTGTTAAATTTTGGATTAAATTGTTAAATACCTGTAACTTCCCAATCCCAAATGGTTTCTTTGATTTCTTCTTTGCACAATTTGATAAACTAGTATTTAAACAAAAAAAATGTTTCATTGATTTGTTTTCTACATTACTGTTGCATGATATTCAAATTAACATCCAAATTTTTTGCAATTTACCGACATTAGAATTATTTTTGATTGAGAATTTTGATATCAAAGCAACACAAATTTTATTTATCATATCAAAATTAGATTCTTTAAATGTAAAATTTTCTGATGATTTCATTTGCCAAATCACTGATAAGGTAATTACATCTATTGAAATTGATTTTGATTAAAAAAGAAAAGCAAAAATTCAAGATTGAAATAAATATTTACGGATATCTATCATTCTTCTTTGCAAATTTTTCAATATTGAAAAAACTCATAAAAAATAAGATTCAATAGTTGTTTTTGGGTAAAATATTAGGTCGTTAGTGAACATATTTCACAAATAAAAATAGGTGATCAATTTTCTAAGATTGTATAATTATATTGAACAAATAGGAATATTTAAGACTTAAAATACAAATAAATGATATTTAAATAGTTGAATTTATATATACAAAAATAGATACCAAAAAAACTCATAAAATAATATTTGTGATAGCTCATTGAATTTTTCCTTTTCAAATATAAAATTATAGATTGGAGTCCCTTAAATTTAAACAATTTTCATTATAATACTACTATTTACAACAGAAAGTTCTCAATTTTCCAGTGATTCTTTCCTAGGAAAATTAGAGAAATCAATAATCGATAAGGATATTATTATTCACATTAGAGGTGCGGACAGGGTGAAGTGATTTAGATTCGCACCAAAATTTGTATATATTAATTAATTTTTATGAGCATTATAATGATATAATTATTTATTATTTTCGTCCACGGGGCCGACTTGTGGCGATATATGATTTTTTTTCTGAGGTAGAAAAATATAAACCACTGAAAAAAATATAAAAATATGTAAACTATAGAAATTATGTAATTGATAGAAAAATCTATTATTTAGAAGAAAAAAGTAATAAAAAAGTGATAAAAATCATTTTTATACTATTTAAAAAAAAGTGTCTCGTTTGTTATTATTTAAGGTACAAATCTAGTACGTTATAAATTGAGAGAAAGAACGTTATATATTTGAGACCCCTTACCTATTGAAAAAGTTTTATTTTGAATGAGTGTCAGATTTGAAATTCTGAACTTTATTTTTTTTTATAAAATTTTTATGATAAAAATATTTTTTTTTATATAACATGTCGTTTAGTTTAATAAAGTGTCAAAAAATTTTGCGGTTTCTAAACGTACTAGATTTGTACCTTAATTATTAATGTATGATATAGTTTCCACTTAAATTGGTCCAAAAAAAAATTGAGAAAATGAAAATGGGCCAAATTTAATAAAAAAAAGTATTTTAAAATTATATTATTAATATATTGTTGTTATATATTTTATATATATCATATAATTATTATAATATAATAAAATAATAAATTACATATTAAGATATGAATTTAAATGTCACGACTCTCAATTATTATTTACTATATTCTCAATTTTATTCTCGAAGATTTTTTTATTCAAAATTTATGATAAAAAAATTAATGAAAAAAAAACTTTCTACATTTGATTTAAGTTTTAATTAAACTTCAAAATATATAAAGAAAATTATTTATTTCATTTCTCTCAAATTAACATTTTATGCGAAACGATTTGAAATTATATTTGTTCAATATTTAGAATATACAGTTATATAAAGTTTATTAATTGTTTATATTTATTTAAATATTTTTATAGTATATATAATATTATTAAAAGTTATATAATCTATGATATACATATAAATATAAAAAGATATTTGCTTAATATTTTAATAAAATTTCTTATTGAAAAAAAAATCGTTATTAATGTTTTTGATTTTAAAATTGATTTTTGCAGCTCAGCCCCCTGAATCAAATTAAACTAAATTTAGCATATCTTTATTAAATTATATGTACAATATTTAAATGTAATTATAATCTAAATAAATTCTTTATTTATTTAGATATTTCAAAAAAATATGTAAAAATTCATTAAAATGAACTTTTTAACAAAATATGAAATATTTATAAAATAACAAAATGCATAATTAATCATTAATTTCCAATATATATAATAATTAATCATTATAATTTCAATACATCCATCAGGTGGCTGGATTAGGTTATTTTCATAGGATACTTGTTTGTGTTATTATAACTTATATAATTGATATTTTAAAACATTTAAATAATAAATATATAAAATAAGTGCACTAGAATATAATATCAAAATGTTATTTAATAATTATTAATATATAAAAAGATATACATATTTTTATAAACGTTAAAAATGTAAAATAGGTGTCCGCACCTCTTTCATATTCATTTTTTATTTGCTTGTTTCTTTATTAATAATATAGCTATTTTCTTTGTATAATGCAATTATCATGAAATAATCAATCATAAATGATTGTTTAACAATAAAATCATTGAATTTCGTCAAATTAATGCTATTTTATAGCAAGATATAGTTTATTATATCAATTTATAAATTTATCATTTTCAGTAAGCTGATCATACAAAAAAATATCTTTTTAAAACCTTAAAAGAAAATGAGATTTTTTAATTTCTTAAAATTCCAAATACAAGTTATATTATTATCATCTATTTTTTAAAAACAAAAGTAAAAAATCATCTTTCAAAAAAAAAAAAAAAAAAAAAAAAAAAGCTCGCCAAATATTCGAACCAAATTCCTTAAAATGAAAATGGGCAGCCCCGGGCAATTGCCCAAAAAAGTGGAAACGGGCACTGCTTTGCCCGAAAAAACGTAAATAACCGTTTTGCCCGGGCAGCCCATTTTGCTTGTAAATTTGCCCGGGCATGCCCGGGGAGTACGTTTTTTTCGGGCCCATTGCCCGCCCGGTGCCCGTTTCCCATCCCTAAAAAAAAAAACTATCAATTATTTAATCTGCTTTTTTGCTTGGATAAAATGGTTAACAAATTTGGCAAATTGATTGTTAGCGAAGTAAAAAAAAAATATTACAATTTGTAGGGAGAGGAGGGTATAAATATAAATTTTCTTTATGTAAGCATTCATCATCTTCGATGAATAAAGGCGGTAAATCAGAAAGGCTTAAACCAGAATTAAGCGATGATGCTTTTATATCCTGAACGATCTTTTTTAATTCAATATTATAATCTTCCTCATATATCTGGAATCCATTTTCTTTTAGGAAAAGTTCACCCAATGAGTTTTCCGAATTAAGCTAATGATTTTCTAAAAGATCTTCAGTGTCACAATTTAAATTAGAATTACTTATATGAACAATTACATAATCTGATGAAATTGGTGCATCTGAATTTAAAGGACATATTCCAGATGACTTAAAACCTGATACAATATTCTTAATCGTGCAACTTTTTCTCATTGCATTGCGAAATGCACTAGTTAAAGAACAACGCAGTTGTCTCGCTGATTGCTTAGTTAAATCAATCCTTGAAGATATAGATCACAATTTTCAAGAATTAAGTCATCTTTGAAATATGCTTTCAGCGGCGAGGCAACTGCGATGCCGAAAGGTTGCAATAGGTGGATTGAATGGGATGGGAGAATGAGCAAATCAATGTTAAATAAGTATAGCAATAATTCCGCTAGAAAGCTCTCACGACTCTTGTGTCCATCAACGATCAAAAGGAAGTGTTCATTTTTGAGTTTGTCTGGAAGAGTCATGAGGTAGTAGCTCAGTTGGCATATAAGAAGTATGCAAAAATATTCTTGGTCATCCATCCTGCGTTCGAGCTAGCGAAATATGCATAATCTTGAAATTCTTCTAAAGATCGAAGAGTTTTTTTATTGGGCTCTCTTATTAGAGGATCGAATACATCCCCTGTAGCGGTGAACGCTACGCATCCAGTAATATGAGGAACTTTAATCATAGCTGGAATGTAAAAATAAGTCAACTCTTTGATGGATTAATTGATTATTAATTATTCTTTAAATAATCTATTTATTGATCAATAAATAGATATATTTTAAAGAATTATATTGTATTTAAAGATGCTATAATTTGAAGATCCAATTGCTCAATAATTATAATAAAAACTAAGCTCGAAATATCTTGGAAAAAAGAAATTGTATGAGTTATCTCAATCTATAGAAAAATTTGAAATAATTTGAGATCTCAGAATCGCACTCACCACTTTTTGAAAGCTTTTATCAAATAACCTTCAATATTTGATACAGATATATCAAAAAATAATTATCTATTATACAAAATTTGATCTTACATAAAGGTTGTACAACTGAATTTTTACAGTAAAACTCAATGATTGGTTTGTTTAAACTAAATATATTTTATTATTATAATAATGATCAGTTTTATAAATATTTGCATCGTACAAAATTCAAATTAAAATCAAAACTATAAGGATATAAGTATATATTAAATTTTCTTCAGAAAACAAATTTGAGTATTTTATCTCAATTTATTTTAATTATTTTTGATAAGAATTTTATAACACTTTCTAAAAATTTAGAATAGGGATAACTTTTTATATAATTTATTCTAATCATTAATTCTTTTGATATCTTTTTATATGCTTTTAAAACATTAAGTGTTATATAAAAATAGTTATTATTATTGAAAAAAATTTCATTTTTTAGCTAAAAATGCAGAATAATTGAATTTGTTGAATTATTAAATGATGATTTTAAAAAAATTGGACGTTACAGAAGTCCAATGAAGAATATAGTTTTATTTATATGCATTTACTTTCTAGTATATTTGAATTTCATTCCAAATCAAATGTCAGTTTTTTCTAAAAATGAAGATTTAGTTGATTGGTTTCATAAATATAAAATGTCTAATATTTCAGTTACTGAAGGATTTCGTCAAAAAGTAAAATATTATTTGTATAACACATAGTATACCCATTCAAATGGCATCTATATTTTTTAAATGATACAAATATATAAGAAATCGATAGATATTGAATTTTAATTAAAGTCTTTATTTCAACAATTACATTTTATTATATTGGATATAAAATATATAAATTATATATTATAATTATTAAATAAATTATTTATTAAGATAAATATTAATTTATTTAATTTTATTTTTTATTCAATTTAGTTGTACGATCTTTATAAAAAGTTAATATAATTGAATGAAATTCAATCGTGCGAGGACTATTCAATCTTTATTGCTTTCAATTTTTGAAAATGTAGGTTAGATAATCTATATAAATTTGTGAGTGCTCACTTTTATGAAGATTTTAAAAAACACTTTTTTAAATTGATAAAGCCGATTTTAAATCATTAATAAACGCATAATAAATTAGAGATGGATGTTTATTATTTCATTGAATATTTATCCATTAAAACAACTTTTTGAATTAAATTGAATATTATTGAAAAACTGTGATAATTGAAAAAAATAAATTAATTAATTATATATATATGATAAATTTTAAGCAGTTATTTAATTATACTAATAAAAATATTTTATATATATGTAATTTATTATAAAATAAAATAATAATTAATGTTATCTGCTTTTTATTAGTATATTTAAAATGAAAAGAAATTGAATAAAACACAAATATTTTGAAAGGAAATTGAGATAATTAATCAAAAAATTGTATATATGAGATTTTTGAAAGAATTGAAATTGAATGATATAATTTTGTTAGTTCCACATCATTTAATCATTTTTCTGGGGAAATGAAAGGTTCAAATACTGCTTCAAAAAATCAGGTTAAACAAAAGAAAAGATTCGCATTTACATGCGATGAAGATGATAGGCTACGCTCACTTGTTAACAAGTATGGGGAAGATAATTGGGCGATTATTGCTTCAAAAATGAAAAAGAGATCAACAAGACAATGTAGAGATAGATGGGTAAATTATTTATCACCTCTCGCTGTGAATGGAACGTGGACTCCCGAGGAAGACAGATTGCTTAATGAAAAAGTTGAAACATATGGAAGAAAATGGAAGTTCTTGACCAATTTTTTCTTTGGAAGAACTGATATAAACATTAAAAACCATTATAACTTCCTTCAAAAAAAACTAGCTAAGGAATCGAAAAAAATGCAACAATTACAAAATAATAATAAAAATACCATAACACCAAAAAAGCAAAACCAAACAAATGACTGCCCAAATGAACATATTGAAATGGCAGCGGGAATTGTATTAAATTCAAATGAGCAAACCAATTTTGTAATAAAATCTGTTCAAGAAAATAATATCTCTGATAATACACCCAATGATGGCAATGCTAACAATAATAGTGAAGATGAATCTTTTTTAAATTTTGAAGAAAAAATGATGGAAGATTTCATCAATGAATCTCTCAATTTACCTAGTTATAATGAATTTATGATTGATTTTTCGGACTTTTTCTTTTAAATATGTTTTTATTAAAAAGTTAGAAATATTAAATATTCATTAAATTAGTTTTTGATTGAATTTCTCATTTTCATCTTAAAGAAATCTTTTTTAACCAAAAAGGATATAAAAGGATATATTTTTGTATTCATAATTCTAAATGCTAATGATACCACCTTCTTGAAATACTGATACCGAAAATCTTTGAAAGAAGTAAAGCCAATTCTTTTATATTTCCATATATATCTTAATTTTTTTTAAGTAATACATCAATATGAAGTAAATGATAATCATTTTTAAGTACAAAGGAAATTATGGACATTTTTGTCACTTTATTTTTTTTCTTGTCAAAAAGTTTTCTTTGATAGAAAAAATTGAATACCCTAGATATAAACCAAAATGATTACAACATTTTCAGTATTGGTAATAGATTTACCAATGAATTTTTTATATTCAATAAAAGAATTAACATATCGTCAGCTGCGAAATATTGTCACTCGGTTATAATAACTAATGATTAAAATCCAATCAAAACATTTGAAATTCTTATGAAAAATTCATTCAATTAACATTAAAACAATAGAAGGTAGCTCATTGATCATCATAAAATTGAGAAATAATATGAAACTAACAGAAACTTTCATTAAAAAAATGTTATACAGATATACATTTTTTTTTTGAATTGATATATAGTCAATTCCATTCAAAAAGTTGAACAAAATTCCGGCAAAAATTAACTTTCATTAATTCCGGTTAAATTATTTTTCATTCTTTTCGTATCATTCAAAATAAAACAATTTAAATTTCAGAAAAAAACAAATTTTTTTAACTTATGATTTGGTTTTTACTTTTTTTTATTGTTCAAACATTTTCTGAAGAAGAAGAAGAATGCACGTTAAGTTCGCATTGCCCAAATCAATTATTATTTCCTGAAGGAATCACAATAATCCACAGCTTCTCTTTTTACGGCTGTTGGAATTTGACGGGAACATTGAATATTCCCAATTCTGTTAAGATCATTGAAAATTGCGCTTTTTTTGGATGTTCTGGCTTCTCTGGATCGTTGAAAATCCCAAATTCAGTTACATTCATCGGCGTTTGTGCTTTTTCAGGCTGTTTTGGATTTAATGGCAGCCTGATATTATCGAATTCATTGTCTTGCATTGAAGGCAGTGCATTTTCGAGATGTTCTGGATTGACTGGAACCTTATCAATCCCAAAAACCGTCAAAACGCTCTCAAGCAATGTTTTTTCTTGCTGTTCAAATTTCGACGGACTCTTGAAGCTACACAAATCAATAACAGTCATTGAAAGTTATGCGTTTGATGGTTGTTCACAATTCAAAGGTGAACTGAAATTGCCTGAATCAATCACATCAATTGATTGTTGTGCGTTTCAGAACTGTTTTGGATTTTCTGGCTCTTTAAAAATGCCAAAATTCATCACTACGATTTGTCATTCATCATTCGCAAACTGTTCTGGATTCTCTGGCGATTTAATCATTCCAGAAACAGTCATTAAAATTGATCATTCAGCCTTCTTCAACTGTTCTGGATTCAAAGGACAACTGCGAATTCCAAATTCAATCACAAAAATCGGTTTTGCAGCATTTTCAAAATGTTCTGGATTCACCAAATCATTGACCATTCCAAACACAATTACAGTCATTGAGAAAGAAACATTCAGTGGCTGTTCTGGATTTGAAGGATCATTGAGAATTCCAGATTCTGTTCAAATCATCGAAAATTCGGCTTTTTGTGGCTGTTCTGGATTCAAAGGAA
The DNA here is from genome assembly GCA_039105265.1 of Tritrichomonas musculus. Taxonomy (NCBI): domain Eukaryota; phylum Parabasalia; order Tritrichomonadida; family Tritrichomonadidae; genus Tritrichomonas; species Tritrichomonas musculus. Next base: position 1,156,737 of record JAPFFF010000004.1, read on the forward strand.
CATTGACACTTCCGTGCTGCATGAAGAACATTGGTGATTCAGCCTTTAAAAATTGTTCTGGATTCAAAGGCTCGCTTATCATTCCAAATTCAGTCACTTACATCGGAAATTCATCGTTTTCTGGCTGCTCGGGATTCGATGGTGCATTGATCATATCAGAAGCGGTGACAACGATTGGAACTTCAGCATTTGCTGGCTGTTCTGGCTTCAAAGGAGTCTTAACGATACCAAATTCGGTTGAAATTATTGAAAGCTTCGCTTTTTTTGGATGTTCTGGATTCACGGGGACATTAATCATTTCAAATTTTGTCACTTTTATAGGCAATTCAACTTTTTGTGATTGCTCAGGATTCACAAAATTACAAATCAACAGTTTTCATCTTTTTATTGGAGATTTTGCATTCGCTTCAACCAGCTTTTCAATTGTTTCTTATGGACCTGAATTAATAATCGATTGTGGAGTTGATGTTTTTCCAATCGATCAAGAATTTGATCTACCAAATTCTTATAATTTATCAGAATTTTGTGGAATGAAATTTGGAAAACTTCGTAAAACTAAAAAAAGAAAAATGATGTTGGTGAAAATGGGAGCTTTTACTGCAATTATTTTTAGTATTATTGTCGCAATATTAATTATTTTTATTAAAAAGTTGGATGAGCTCTTTAATTCAAAAGGAAAGAGTTATTCTTCATATGTATTAATAGACGATTATCAAATATAAGATTTAGAATGATTTGGGATCAAATAGCAATACCAAAAAGGAGACATTTTTTTGTTTATTGCAATTTAAATATCATATTGTTTAATTATTTAAATATGCATTTTTTTTATTAGTTATTTTATGCAATCAATTTCGAATGCACATTTTAATAAAAAACATTAATATGAAAATTATATTAAGAAAATTTGATTTTCTGTTTTTACTTCAATTTTATTCGAAATAATTATTAATTAAAACCTGAATTTCTAATTTAGAAATAAAACACATGCTACCATCATTGTAAAGAATGCCTGCATTATCTTCAATATATTCTTATATATATAAGAAATACAGTCTTTACTTTCGAAAGTTTAGAAAAGATAGAGAATCATTCGACGAGGTTGCAACTTTTTGAATTCGACAACTTTTTGATTATTATTTTTTTTTGTTAAAATAATAATTATAAATATAAATGTTTATTCCCCAAAAATAATTTTACGTATAATTAAAAAATTCTATTGATTATCAAATTTGTCACTTTTGTTATAATCGTTCATTTAACAGAAAAAATTTCACGTAAAATTGAGAATTTAAATAAATTTTTCGTGAATGAATTGTTTCATTGTTGACCGAGTTACAAATCCATATGACTTATGCGTATATATTCATCAATCTAAATTAACTGCTTTACAAATCAACGAAGGAGAAGTAGTTAGGATTAAGACTAGAAATAAGGATATTATTGCAAAAGTCAGAGCAGCAAAACGTGCTACTTTTCCAGTTTCAAACATTCAGCTAAACCGTTGCCTGCGTCAAAATCTAGGCACATACTTAGGCCAATTGGTTACTGTTGAACCATGCCCTGATTGCAAACCAGCAGATAAAGTACTTTTAAATCCAATTGAAGATACAGTTAGAGGTATAGCTGGTAACTTTTTTGAATTAATTAGAAGTTCAGAATATAATTTCCTTGATCTCCCGTTACAACCAGAAATGGTTATTCCAATTTATGCTCTTGGTCATGTATTCGAATTTAAAGTCAAAAATTGTTCACCATCGCCATGCGTTATTACTTCAAGTGTTAATAATGTTCAAGTAAATAATCAATCTGTCCGAAGACAAAAAAACAGTCAATTTAATGTTAATTGTTATGATGATATCGGAGGAATGAAAAAAATTATAAAAGAGATTCGAAGATCAATTGAGTTACCATTATTGCAACCTCAAATCTTTCAATTATTTGGCATTTCACCTCATAGAGGAATACTCCTTGTAGCTCCTCATGGCTGTGGCAAAACATTTTTATCAAGCTGCATTAGAAATGAAACTCCTGCTCATTATGAACATATTCCTTGCCTGGATTTAATTGCCAAATCTCCAGACTTGACTTCTGTTATATTCCGTATGCTTTGCGATAGAGCAATATCAAAGCAACCTTCAATCGTTTTCATTGATGACATCGATTTAATTGCCAAAGATCAAAAATTGCCAAATGGACAAGTTGACAAAAGATTAAAATATACCGTTCTTGCAAATGTTGAACGTTTATTATCGGAAAGAAGGATTGTTGTTCTTGCTTCTGCAACATCAACAGATGACATCACGCCAGAACTTCTTTCCAATAGACTTATGCATCAAATCGTAATGCAAAAGCCAAACAAAAAGGAGAGAGTTGATATTGTTACAAAATTGACAAGATGCTACACAATTGCCGAAAGAACGACTCCAGAAGATTTAGTCGAATTTTTCAATGTTCAGACTGGCTGTGAACTTCAACTTAATATCCAAAGAATTGTTCAATTAAAGACAGTTTCTCTACTTGAAAAAATCATGAATAACAACGCGCCTGTTCAAATTGATGATTTGAAAGCTATTATCATTGGTCGAAAGAAGTTTGAAGAACTCATTAAAATCATCAATCCAACATCTGATTTTTACACTGAAAGTGCTAATTACAATAATAACAATAATTTTTCTGCTGGAAGCGATAATAATAATCCTTTTTCAATGGGAAATAATCAAATGTCATTTATATCTTCTCCATTTGGGCAAAGTAATAATACAGAGTTTGATAAACCACAACATGCAGACAAACTAGAACCAAATCCTCAGAGTCAACCAAAGCACCAGCCACGAAATCCTTTTGCCACAGCAGGCCAAAGTGATCCTTTTGCCATGCAAAATAATAATAACAATTCTAATGCAAGTGCAAGTCAGAATCCATTCAATAATCAACGCCCATTCCAAAATAACAGCAATAGTAGCAACGGTGCCAATTTCGATTTTAGTCAATCAAATCAGAGTAATAATGATCCGTTTCAAGATTCTAAAAATGATCCATTTGCTTCAAAACCAAATCCTCAATCTTCCGACCCATTTGCTAATTCAACTAATCCATCAAATCAATCTGACGACTCCGATCAGCAAAAAGGCGATTCAAAATCTAAGTCAAAACTCAAAGGAAAGGCAAAGAAAGAAAAAACAAATCCATTTTCCGTTCGTAAAAAGTAAGGTGGAATGCTGAATTTTTCTATTGAATTTTATATGCAAGATATAATATGGTTTCGTATAATTGATATATGTATGAATCAATTCTTTATTTAAATAAGTATTTAAGAGGAAATTATTTAATTTTTTATTTTTAAATAAACTTTTTGATATTTTTGAAAGAATTTGATTAATTAACAATATGCATATTTTTTGTAACAAGACAAACCAAACTAATATTTTGACACAGGCTTTCTTTTTCCATGCAATTCGATTGCTGATAAAGCCATAATCTTGTCTCTATCTTCATATGGGAAATGCGAATCTAATTGAACAAAACGTATTTTATGGAAAGGCTTTGAATATTCATCTAAAATATAAGTATGAAACTTTCTTGCTCCGTTTAATTCTGTTGCGTTTTTCCTCTCATCAATAGTTTCCCAAACATTATCTTCATTTCCACCTTCTATTTTGAAGTCTTTTGGATGTGAAAAAGTTTCTCCAAAAGTATTTGTTCTGATTGTATAACCAATCAGTTCCACCGTAAAATCTTGAGTAAAATCAAATTCAATCCAATTATTATCACTTAATTCAGGATTTTCTGATTTAGTTTTTACATGGTGAAGTTTTTTCCCTTGTTGGGCTTTTTTATCACTCAGATTGTGATAGTAGCAGTCATCAATGGCGCCATCACTATATTCAAGTAAATTTGATGGTCTGAAGTTTGGATTATTCTGTATTGGTGTTTTAATAAATACTTCAGTTCCTGCTGGGTTTGAATCCTTCATAATATAAAGATTATGGAAAATTCCATCAAAAGGATTTTTCTTTATTATTGTCTTCTCAACTTTTTTTTCTATTACACTAACTTTCAATTCGAGAGGGAATAAACGCTCGCTATCGATTTCTAATGATTTAGCTTCAAATCTTAGGAAATCATTATAATATTCTTCTGATTTTTCAATAAATTCTGTACAATCTTTATCCATAATAGTAAAGTCATTCAACACTTTACTTACCTCTTTTTGCATAGTTTGGGAAGAAGAATGGATATCTTCAATTGCATTTTTATAATCATTTAAACGCATTGCTACTTCTTTGCGGAGTTTTTGAATTTCTTTTTGTTGACGTTCCATCTCCACTAATATATATGCTAAAAAAGGAAAAACCATTTCACTCTGGTAATATTCTGGTTTTGATTCACTTTTAGCAAATTCAATATTTTCAGCAATGGTAAGAGCGCGAAGATCTATATGACCAAATAAATCTTTGAATGAACTTTTTTTATCACGTCCTACTTTCTTTTTGATATAATGGTAAATTAAATGATCAAGTTTTAAGTCTTCACCTTTACCTTTTAATAAAGCCAAAACCATTTTTTCATCAAGATCAAGATCAAAAAGTCTTTTTCTTTGATCTTCATCCATATATATTATTTTTTCTGCTATTTTGCTAATTACTGTATATGCGGTATCTTTATTACTAAGAGAAGATGATAGTTTGGCCAATAAAATTTCGTTTTCATGTTTATCATAGTAATCTTTAATTTTTTCTTTAAATAATGTTGTTTTGAATTTGTCACATAACAATAAAAGATCATAAGCATTAGAATGGTCGATAGGGAAAGCTTTTCCTTGACATGCATTAAGAAAATTTTTGAATGAAGTTGTTGATACATCTAATTCTACTTTGTACTCTTTTTCTTCGATTAATGAAATGTTTTCTTGAAAAAATTCAGAATAGCAAGAAAACATTAGAATATCGACTGTATATCTATCATTTCCAAATATAAAAGTAAAATCATTATCTTGTTCTGTTTTGGGAAATGCTATTTGATACATATATTATATTTGAAATTAAAAATTTTCATATTTCAAAATATTCTATTGAAAGTTTTTCTTATAGAATATTTATTAAATATACAAAGATTATTATCATATTGCTATACAATAATCGAAAAATTAAACATAAATTAATGCTTTTTTATTATGTTTATTGTTAAACATATTAAAATGAAATTTTTTCTTCTAAAATTTGTTTTTTTTGAAATTTTGACCGTTTTCAGATTATGCCAAATTCAGAAAAGGATTTTTCATCAAAGAAATAATGATGGAAAAATGGAATTATTATTATTTTTCATTACCAGAAGAATTCAAAGCTCTTTTTAAAAAAGCATGCAAACTTGAAAAACTTATGATAAACTATCTTGAAAATTCATCTGAAGAAGATGAATTAAACTTTCAAACACTCATCAATTTCATTACAGAAAATAACATTCAAAACAACATTCATACTTTATCATCTTCTATTCATTTTATCTCTTTTTTAACCAAAAGAATTTTTATTAATAATGATCAATATTTTGAGAAAATCAAAAAATTTTTACTTTTCTTTAAACAAGAAATAACATTGAATGTACCAACTGAAAGACTTTATAATTGCTTTCATCATAACAATCAGTTACTTCTTTTTCTCTATCAAAATGAATTTCTTGACATTTTCAATTCAAAAATTATTGACAAAATTTTCACAAGAAATGACATTGACAACATTTTTTTTTTCTATCCTGAAATTAAGAAAAGAGTTCTTGATGCTGATGACAAAGAGAAGAATAAAGAAGTTTATTCAAATCTTTTTGATATAATATTGAAATCGCCTTATTATTTTAACCGTATTTTGAATGACGATTCATTTGAAAAAGATAGAAAAAGTGGGGTAAATAACGGTCGCCTAGCTGAAATAATAAGAAAAGATTCATTTGAAGAATTCATTGAATACAAAGAAAAAACTGACATGAATTTGAATTCATCAGTTCACAATTCAATTTTAGACGGAAATGTAAAGTTATCAAAAAGTCATCCATCATTGATTGAATATTCAGCATTTTTTGGATCAATTAAAATTTTCAAATATTTATATAAAAATAAAGTTGAATTGTCACCTTTCCTTTGGATTTGCGCTATTTATGGCCGAAATTATGAAATAATTCATCTTCTTGAAGAAAATAAAATTTTGCAAACGAATTTTGACAGGTGTTTACAAGTGTCAGTTAAATTACATCTTAATGATTTTGCTAATTATTTCCTTGATAATCAATTAGATGGAGTTTTAAGTGACCAATCATTTGAAAAATGCATCTCTTCATTCAATTTTCAATTCATTAAACAAAATTCAAACATCATTGAAAATAATGAAATAGATGACTTGGACGACTTCCAATTTTTCATTGAAGATCTCTTTAGAATGTGCTGCATTAACGGTTATTATTATTTCGCTGCTGCTCTTTTAAGCATAACTCAACCAGTTCAAATCGATATTAATATGAAAATGGACATTCAAAAAAATAATTTTTTTTTCTTATTGTTTTTTGGCATTTTTTTTTAATATGGCATTTTAATTTTGATTGTTTTTTAAAACTCTTCTTCATGTTGCTGTTGAAAAAGAACTAACTGAGATTATTAAGCTTCTTTTAAGTAATCCAAATATAAATGCTTGTGAGATTGACAACATTTTTTTTTAATATTTTTAATTGTTTTTAAAATCAATTTTTTTTTAAATTCAGAATTCTTTAATTTTTGTTTTAAATCAAACTCCATTGAAATATTCCTTATCAAAAGGCAACATTGAAATTATTAAGCTGTTCTTAGATAATCATAACATTGATATTAACTTTCCAGATAACGTTTTCTATATAAATTTTGTTTCTCATTCAGGAATTCTTAAACTTTTTTTTCTTTAATCAAACTCCTTTATTAACAGCAATTGAAAAAGGTAATGATGAAGTTGTAAGATTGATATTACAGAATCCAAATGTGAATATTAATTGTCATGATAATATTTTTGTTTTAGTTTTTTTTAATCGTTTTAAATTTTATTATTTTTTTTATAAAATATTCATCAAAATTTAAGGTTTTTAATAGAACTCCACTTTATCTAGCTGTTAATAATTCATCAATTAAAATCGTTGATCTTCTTTTAAGTTATGATGGAATTGATGTTAACTTTTGTGATAATCATTTATAATGATTTTTTTTTAAATAAGAATTTTATATAATTTTATAATGAAATCACCTTTGTATAATGCTGCTGATAATAATAAAAAAGAGATTGTTTCAATTTTACTTAAAAAAACAGGAATTAATGTTAATCAACTGACTAAAATTTCATTATTAATGCTTTTTATTATATCTAATTTAATACTAATATCACGCTTCATTAAATATTTTTATAGGACACCTTTACATGTTGCTGTTTATAATCAAAATTTGGAAATTATTGAAATGTTATTGAGACACCCAGCAATTGATACAACCATCATTGATGATATTTTGGCTTTATCTTTTAGACTTATAATTTCCAAAGCTATCATTTTAATGAAAGATTTAGAAATACATGTTTTTTTATCAAACTCCATTAGATTTCGCAAAAGGAATGAAATTAATTAAGATCATTGATCTTTTTAATAAATTAAATAAATCAGGATAGAAAATAAAATTATATAAAAGCTTAATTCACCTTTATTTCACTTAATAAATGTCAATTTTGAACCACATTTTGAATTTATTCATCTTTATCAATTCAAAATTTTCTTAAAAAGATTGATTTCTCTCAATTCCATTTCAAAGGAATTAACTTCAATCTTTTTATATATTTTATTAAATGCTGAGGCTAACCACACTTCCGCCTCCAGTAAATAATTTTCAAAGGAGGTGTATTGATTGGGGAAGCTGTGGAATTTGTGCGATGGCCGCGAAAAATTCAATATTATTATATTCAATTAAAATGACAAACAATTTAATATCTCTTCTCAAAGTCATTGAATTTTCACCATGCGATATTTTTTCATTAAAATTTCATAATGATGAACCTATTCTCGCAGTTTCTCGAAGTACTGGATTATTAGTTTACGATTGCCAAAAAGGACAAACTCGAAGTGGATTAAAAATTGAGGAACTTCCTGGTAATTTAATTCAATTAGAATGGTGTGGAGATATTTTGATTTGCCTTTCAAAACGAAATATTATACTTGCTATTAAAATCATTCCATTTGAACACGAACAAACACAATTTTCTTCCAGTTCATTTCGAAGGGATTCATACATCAGCTCAGATTTTCCAAAATGCAGAGTTTTATGGAAAATCGAAATGAAAGGTGAATTTAATGGTATATCGATCGACCATTTTCATCGTTGTCGCATATTAGCATATTCAAACAATTCTTCAATTTCACTTTATCAATCTGATAGTCCTCAAACGGCTCCACATTTTCTTTTTTCATATCAATTTTCGAAACCTATTCTCGATGCCCAATTCCATCCACAAGTTGCTGATATTATATTTATATTGACCACAACATCTACTATTTTATCATTTGAAATACAAACAAAATCAGTTTTTTTTGTGATTCAAGAATTTAATTCAGTCATGCGCTTTGAACAGTTTATTTTACCTTTACATTCATATAAAAATCTTTTTGTTATTTGTTCAGATTCAACCATCATTTATTACGAAACAACAGACAAAGTTCAATTTCATAAGAAATACTGGAGCTCATCTATCATTAAATCACAACATTTCAAATCAATTAATACTGGAAAATTTGTTTCAGGTCGATGCTTTCTCCTTTGCAATCCACTCTTAGATGGAATCTACTTATTATATTCAAAACCACTTGGATTGGCACTCATCAAGTCCAATTTTTTATTACATAAAAACAAAATTAATAATAATGATTTAAACAGAAATAATGAATATGATGATATATTTTTTAAACAGAAAAATGTTTTTGATTATTATATTTCACTTAATAAGAACACACCTCATTCCACCAATTCTTTTGATTGCTGTGATAATTACATTGGATACGGAACAAACAAAGGCGAAATTTTCATAATAGATGTAATTAAAGCAAATATAAAATATCACTTCAATTTCCAAGATAAAATTGTCAAGTTTTTATTCATTGATTCAAATTCATTTATTTGGACTTCTATACCTAAAAAGGCAAATACAAAAGGGAGTAATTCCAACTTTTTCAGTGCAAGCAATAGCACATCAAGTAAAGAAACCTTTGATAGCCTCGACAATCCACCAATTAATCAGATGTTCAATGCAGGATACTTCAATATTAATGAGCGAACTTGGATTAAATTTAAAAATGTCACAGATATTTTTTCTAACCGCAAATATGGCATAATTCAACATGGAGGCTTTTACTTTGAAATAATTTTAAAAAAGGATTCCACTTCTTCCACTTCAGTTTCTAATATTGATATTAGAAAGATGTACCTTCAAACCGAAGTGTCAACTTGTGCACTTCAGATCGAAGAAGAAATTCAGTTACAATCATCATCATCTTTCAATGATCTTTTGAAAGAATTCAATAATGATACATCTGTCAATGAACGTCATAGGGCAGGTTCTACATTACTTAGACAAGTACCAAAACAAATTAGTATTTTGGCTAGTAATTTAGTTGAAGATGATGAAGCCTCTTCTTCTTCTTCTTCTTTTGATTCTGAAAATTCTGACAATACTCCTTCTAAAAAAGGAGAAAAAATTGCTTTCATCACATCAAGTAATCAAAATATTGTCATTTATGACATTGCAACAGATAAATATATTCGAAAATTACAATGCCCTAAAGAATTTAAAAATTCAAAAATAATTAAAGTTTCTTTTACTAGAAATTTGATCATTTTGACAAGTCTTGACTCAAAAATTTGTCTTGTTAATCTTAAATTGTCAAGTTCTAGGATAATTACGACACAATTTGTTGGAATTAAAAAAATATCATTCCAAGAGAGAGGGTCAAAATTTGCAATCTTATCAATTGATAATAAGTTTGTTGTTTATGATGGTGAAAGTATAAATGTTGATAATCCATCATGCTTTTGCAATTCATTTATCAATGATTTTTCAACATGCTCTAGAAAAATGTTTGTTGTACAAATAGCTAGTCGCGAATTAAAGTTTATATCAGAAGATTTACTTCTTCCAATTAAACAAAACCCTTCAAACGATTATTATCTTATTCCTTCAAAAGAAGACCGTTTAAATAATTTAATATGTTCTATTCAAAATATTGAACAAAAAGATAATTATTCATTAATCGCCTTCGATTTTAGTTTTATTTTTGCATGCAATTTCTTCCAATTTGAATCTCTATTATGGACAATTGTTGACAAATATTTTCAATCAATCGATAACGAACCAATTGAAAAAAATAAAGAAATTGAAGGAAATAAAAAAATTTTACAATTGAAATATTATCAATATGGTGATGAGAAAGAATATCAGAGTTTAACAACATTCCGCTCATCTTTGATACAAAATAATTCCACAAGCTATGAAGCTTGCTGCTATCAGCTTTTGAATGCAATTAGATGCCATGATGTGGCTAAAATGAGAGAAGCTATTTTATCATCTAATACTAATTTATTTGGAGTTATTGCTGCAGCTTTAATTGATTCAAAAATATCTGAAAATGCTTGCTCTTTTCTTGATCAAACAGCAATGGAATATTTTGATAAAGGAAAGAATCTTGAAGCAACAATAATAATGGAATTGATAAATAACAGATTAGGGGCAGCAGCTGTATTACAATCAAAAAATATGTGGAATGCTTCACTTGAAATTCTCGTTACCTTAAAGAAATCAGAAGATGCAAGAGAATTAATTAAAAATGCGGCTTATCATTATTTAAGTATAAATGAAACAAAAAAGGCAATTTTATTATTTGTATCTATTGGCGATTTTTATCCAGCACTTTCGATATTAAAAATGGCGGATATGGATGTTTTTGCATACTTTTTACTCAAATTTATTGAAAAACGTACAGAAATTCAAACTTGTTCGTTATCAAGACAAAATGAATATCACTTTGAATCTCTTGATTCACTCAAAGAATCGATAGTAAATGATTATAATGATTTTATAAAATTAATGTTGTAATTACTCTTGGCATTTTTTTTTTTTTTTTTTTTTATTTTAAACCGCCAAAAATATTCTACATTTTTATAAGGCGAATTTCAAATAAGTTGGCTTATTAAAGTAACAGAAGATCATCTTAACTATTTAATTAAATGTAGCATTTTTATAAGGTCAATTTTTGACCATAATTTTTCAACGTCTGTTTTTGCTTGAATTTGGAAGTCCCAAAACACTTTTAAATCTTTTTAGCTTTTCCAATATGGATTCCCAGGATTGAGATTTTGAAATCTCGGTGATGTTTATTAATAATATACCAGAAAATTGAAATATCACCGGGATTTCAATTTTATAATAAAGTGTTTCTCAAATTTTCTGAATTTATAAAAAATGAATTAATAAAAATTATATAAAATTTGTGTCAAAATGAAACATTTGAATGAAATATAATGTAGGTTTTCAAAAAATTCAAATTTAAATAAATTCAAAAAAATATTATTCAAGATAGGGTGATATTACCTTAAAATTTCCAAAAAAACAATGAAACACTTCGAAGATTTCAACAAAGAAGCTCAGCAATATGATAAAATTTTAAAACGCTATAAAGAAAAAGGCGAAGTTTTCACAGATCCATTCTTTCATCCTAATTGTAATATTAAAGAACCAAAAGTTACATTTAATGAAAAAGAAACAATATGGGAAAGAATTGATAAATATTATTCTGCCCCATTATTTAAAAGAGAAGCAATAAGTGAAAATGCAATTCAACAAGGTGAACTTGGAACTTGCTATTTTATTGCTTCTTTATCACGAATTGCACGACAACCTGAACTTGTCGAATTATTGTTCGACACTAGAACAAAATCAAAATCGAAAAATCAGAAAGGCAGCAAAAGCAAATTTTATAACACAATAAATTTAAAATGTGGAGCAGTAATAGTTTATTTCCATGTATTTGGCAGATTAACACCAGTTTTAATTGATACTTTAATTCCATTTAGAAGAGGAACGAGAAAACCAAAATTTTGTCATCCAGCTGATATAAAGTATTCACCATGGTTTTGTCTTGTCGAAAAAGCATTTGCTAAATTAAATGGGTCTTATTCGTTAATATCAGGTGGTACCTTATCATCTGCAATTTATCATTTATTTGGCTATTTTCCATGCTATAAAAAAATTAAATCAATATTATCAAAACGCGAAGAGGAACTCAAGAAAACTCAAGAACATGAAAAAAGTACTAAACCAATTAAATTTAATGAAAACGAATATCTATTTTCTCAATTAATGCAATGGCAACGGGAAAATGCTGTTCTTGGTGCTGATATTATTCCTAATGATTTACGTGATGATGTTACAGAAGATGACATAATAGATAATGGCTTAGTTACAAATCACGCATATTTAATTATGAAAGTTCGTAGAGAAGATAATAAAAACTTTATTTGCTTAAGAAATCCTTGGGGTGATCATGAGTGGCTCGGCGATTGGTCAGATACTTCTCCCTTATGGACTCCTGAATTGAAAAAAGCTTTAGGTGTTCATTCAAAAGATGATGGAACTTTTTGGATGATTGATAAAGATTTTTTCAAGTATTTTTCTTCATTTGATGTGGCCAAACCAGTTAATCCAGAATACCATGCCAAAAGCTTTATGACCAAACTCATCCCAGGAGATTACGATGGGTCTGATGTTGAATCTCCAAATGCTCACCTTGAAAAACATCAAACATTTGTATTTAAATTAAAAGATGCTCTTATTAAATCTGATTTACCAGAAAATGATAAACAACAAGATACTGATAAAAAAACTAAAAAGAAGAAGACAAAAGTAGTAGATGATATTAAAGTTTATATTAGAATTGAAAAAAGAAGCCCTCTTTATGATTCCTCAACAGATACATTAGTAGAAAAACCAAAATATGCATTATATGTTGTTTATTCAGACGGAAAAAAGCTTGAATACGAAAATTTAAAGTATTACAATCGTTATTGGCTAACAACATCAAACCAATTTTTTAGATCAACAATTCATGTTCAAGAAAATAAACCTTTTGTTATTGTATTTCATAGAATCGATAAAAGAGATTTTACTGAAGAATGTTATGTTCAAGTAAGTTGTAAGTATGATTTCGATCTTTATGATGCTGACCAGCCAGATAAACTTTTTAAAGAAGATGAAAAATTTGGTGTTGTATTCAATAATAAATCGAAAAGATATAGCAATATTTCAAAAGATCTTCGCATAAAAAACATTGATGGGAAAAATATTCAAGCTTTTGCTACTTTGAACACAAATGATTATAGCGAAACATTCTATAAGCATTTAAAATATAACATAGAAGGTGATGAATCATCAGATATTTATGAATATCATATTAGTGATCAGGATTATAGCAGTGATGTTGAAAGAAGTGTTAAGGAATACAATTCCAACGAAACCAGAAAAAAAGAAATGAAAAAAATTATTGAAAAAAGAAAAAAAGTTGAAGAATTAGAAAAAAAAGTTCAAAAAGAAAAGAAAATAATAGATCAAGAGAAAAAGTTGATAATAAAGAAGAAAGAAGAAATCCAAAAGGAAAATGAAAAACTAAAAAGAGAAAAAAAGAAATTTGAAGAAGAAAAGAAAAATGGCACCAAAAAATCGCCAAGTAAACTTTCAAGCTCAAAAGAAAACTCTGATCATTCAGGCCAGGCTGATGACAATGAACAATCAGAGTCATCTGATGATTCTGATTCATCAAATGATTCTAATAAAACTGAATTATCTAAAAATAACAGTTCAAAGGACACAAAAAAGGCTCATCCAATAAGAAAAATAAATATTGAATCGGAATCAGAAATGACAAACAAAAAAATTCCTAAAAAAAGAAAATCCGAAGCAGATTCAAATAATTCAGACGAAGCCAACAGAAAATTAATAAAGAGAAATTCCCAAAATAAATTGAGAAAGATAAATTTAACTAGACAAATAGATGAGAATTCTAATGAATCAGGAGATTCAAAAGATACAATCAAAAAGTTACCAAAAAGAAGGAGCATACAAGTATCAGAAACATATTCAAGCAATTCAGAAGATTCAGAAGAAACCAACCAAAGACTAAAAAAGAAAAATTCACAAAACAAAATTAATCGAATAATTACAAAAAGTGGAAGAAATGATTCAGAGGATTCAAAAAGAAGAAACTCACCAAATAAATTAAAAAGAAGAAATTCAAGAAGAAGAAATGATGAAGAACCTGATTCAGAGGAATCGAGTGATAAATTACCAAAAAGAGACTCACAAAATAAAATAAAAAGAATAAATTCAAGTAGGAAAACCGAAGATGACTCAACTAATTCAGACGATTCAGACAAAAATATGTATAAAAGAAAAAACTCGCCAAATAAATCGAGAAAATTTAATCATAGAAGAAAAATTGACACAGATTCAAATGACTCTGATGAAACTGACAAAAAGTTACCTAAAAGAAGAAACCCACAAAATAAAATAAAAAGAATTAATTCAAGCAGGAAAACTGAAGATGATTCAATTATTGATTCAGAAGATTCAGACAAAAAGATATATAAAAGAAGAAACTCACAAAATAAATTGAGAAGAATAAATTCAAGTAAGAGAACAGAAGATGATTCAACTGATTCAGAAGATTCAGACAAAAAGATATATAAAAGAAGAAACTCACAAAATAAATTGAGAAGAATAAATTCAAATAGGAGAACAGAAGATGATTCAATTGATTCAGAAGATTCAGACAAAACAGAAAGAAAACAGGCAAAAAGAAACTCATGGAACAAATTGAGGCGAATTAATGCAAGCAGGCGCAATCAAAACGAGTATGATTCAGATGAATCAAGCGACGAATTGCATCATAGGAGCATACAGAAAAAATTGAGAAGGATGAACTCAAGCAGAAGAATTGACGAGGAGCCGGACTCGGAAGACCCAGAAGAAGCAGGCGGAAGAAAAATAGCAAAGAAAAACTCACAAGGCAATCTGAAAAGAGTGAATTCAAGGAAGGAATCAGATGAAGAGCCAGACTCGGAAGACCCGGATGAGAGACTTTCTTGGAGGAAGTCACAAGGCAAATTGAAAAGAGTCAATTTGAATTCAAAAAGAAGGCGAGTTGAAGTGGACGATGAAGAAGAGTCTGATTCGGAAGAATCTAACAAAAAGATGCTCAAAAGTAGGCCTCAAAACAATCTGAGAAGAGTGAAATCGAGCAGATTAGTTGATGATGCTGATGATGGCGAATCTGATTCAGATGACATTAAAACTTCAATACCAAAAAGAAAATCTTTAAGTAATTTGAGGCATTTAAAGATGAAAAGGAAAACTGCTGAATCAAGTTTTGAATCAAATAGTGATTCACATGATCTAAAACGGAAAAAGTCAAAACTAATGGAAGCAGATAAAAGTGATTCTTCTGAATCTATTCAAACAGGCAGAAGAACAAATAGCAACAGAAAAATATTGCAACGGAAAATTTCAAAAAGACGAGTAACTGTTGATGATGAATTTGATTATGATAGAAATATTAGGAAAAGAAAAGGAAAAGTTAGAAGTAGAATAAAAATAATAAAACGAAAAAGAGTAAGTTCTTTATCAGCGAGTGATGAAACCGTAAAATCAAATATTGATAAAAGAATTCGAAGAAATAGTAATGAGTCAAATTCTAATCCAAAAACAAGAAGAAGACAATATAGAAATATAAAAATCACTGTTTCTTCGTCTTCATCGTAATTTTAAGTTAGTCATATTATTATGTTATCATCAACAAATTAAATGCCACAAACCTCATTTTTTTTTTATATGATTTGCGAAAAATACATTACATTATATTGTTATTATATTTCTTATTAGTATTTTATAGTAAAAATAATAAAGTGAATTATTACAATGTTTTTTTCCCCTTTTATGTAAAAGGGTTTACATAGATAAAATTTTATATAACAACAATAAGAAAGGAAATAATAAATAATAAATCTATTAGAAAAAAATTTGTTAAAGATAGAGAACTTATTGAGTTAGTCCATAATTGCTTTTCTCCTAAAGGCAAATGGGATTTTTTCAGCCTTAAATCGTTTTAACAATATTGCAAATAAAGAAGAAAGAAGAATAAAACATATAATACTCACTAACAAAAGACCAAAGTTTTTGTTTCTATTACTGCCCATTTCGTCAACAATTACATTTTGAGTATTATCATAGTTTTTTTTATTTTCTTGTATTTCAACAAAAGTGAAAAATACATCATCTTTACTCCATGATATTGTGTCAAATGATATTGATAAAAACGCTGGCTTGGCACAATGTGGTGGTGTTTTACATGTAATTATTGAATCTGAGACAGATTCTGATCGAACAACAAGAGATCCAAAACGACAATAAGCTGTCTCAGGAATTTTTTCGTCATTAAAAGTCGAGTAATTGTAATAAATTTCTATGTCTGTTCCACCAAGAGTGGATCCATTTGTAGGAGATACAGAGGTTAATTGTGGAATATCTGCAACACAATCTATTCCATCACCATGATAAGGAGGAATACATACACATTTACCAGGATACTCACATTTGGCTAGCCTGTGACATTTTTCATCACATCTGTAACAACCTTCTTTTGATTCTGGATCACCAAAAGGAAAACCATCTATGCAAACACATTCATTGTTAAAAGCAAAAACTGTATTCAAACCATCACAATAAGAAGATGCTGCTAATTTGATAATATAATAAAGAAATATATTCATCTGTTTCGTGACCAAATATACATTTAATCTTTATCAATTTATCTTATATGATAAAAATACTTTTCTGCGTTCCACATCGAATCAAATCAATTTTTTCCAAATCAATTATTTTTTTTTTTAATATTATTATTCTAAATTAGAAAGTATTCAGGATGATTTAAAATATGCAAAACTAGAATCATTCATTAATTCATTATCTTTTTTCATGTTATCATCTCTTGTGGTGTAGTGGTTATCATATGGGACTTTGAATCCCGGGATGGAGGTTCGATTCCTCCCAAGAGAAAGATTTTTTTTTCATAAAAATTTAAGATAGATTTATATTTTATTAATCAACAAACAAAAAAGATCCATATATAAAGTTAAATGACAGATCAATATAATAACTGATATTAGTATAAATGAAACAAGGTCTTTCAAAGATCTTTGAAACATTCTTTTCCATACATAAAAATAAAACAGAAAGTATTCTAAAAGAATAATAACATAAAAAGAAAATTAACATAATAACAAACATCACTTAGTTTGCTTTGAGCAACCAATAATTCTCACCTCATCAGAACTCAAGCATTCTATCGCAGCAACTCTAACTCTATCTATTCTTACCGTTGCAATTTGGGCTCCATATTTTTCATTTGTTTCCCAAAAGAAAAAGTTTCCAAGACGATCATATCCAACAACCATTTGATCATTCATTATAAAAACAGCGTCCATCAGAGGATTCTCAGATGGCTTAAAAACTTTACTTACCCTTCCTGATCCAATATCATGAATAGCAACATTTCCATCTGCGGATGTCGTCATTACTAATTTTCCATTATTGGATATTCTAAGTGATGTTGGCAAATTGCCAGCTGCTCTGAAAAGTCTAACTGTACAGCTTTGCGTAATTGACCATATTCGAACAGTAGCATCAAGTGAAACTGAAGCTAAATATTCGCTATTTGGATGAATTTTAACTGAAACTATTCCTTTTTTATGACCTTCAAGTATACGAACTGGAGTACGAGATGATAATGAGTAAACACGAACTTCGCCTTGGAAGGTTCCTATAGCAAACATATGAGGGATGGTTGGAGAGAAAGAAGAACATGAGATACAAGATTTAACTGGCTGATAGTCACAAACACGTTCTCGTTGGTTGACATTCACTAAATGAATTCCTCCGGTAATATCACAACTTAATGCCCAGTTACCACAATCACTCAAACTAACACTGCTGATTGGGCTTTCATGAGTATAAAGCTCATTCACATCACATTTCATATTCAGATTCTTTATATTACAATCTTGAAAACTTTCATTTTCCAGATTACTTTTGCATAAGAAAAGTCTGGATTCAACAGAATATATAAATTCAAGCGAGCTTTTTGATATCGATGATGTTTCAACATATCGTGGTGCATTCATACATGTTATGGTTGGTATTTGGGATGGAATAAATTTTGGTTTTGAAATATGAATTATTGGACAATTTTGCGCAATTTTGAATTTAGCGAATGGATATTGATATGGGCTCAATTTTGGAAGCGGAGCTTCAGCAAAAAAATAAGGACATTCCTCAACTTCACCAAAAAGGTTAGTTGGCCTATTAATGGTTTGAGTAGAAAGAGGTAAATTAATTTTCTTTTGAGAAATTTCATTATGTAAAAAAGGTTTTAATAAAAAAGAGATCGCTGGTGCTGTCGATTCATCTATAAATTGATCAATCTTTTCATAAAAAGAACAGCCAAATTCAACTTGCATAGGACCCATTATATGATCAAAAATAACTGGTATAGAATCTGCCATATCACATTTAACGTTGCAAAGCTGATCAAGAATACTCTCTGAAAAAGTTGTAAAGTGAGATTGCCTCTTTACAAATAAGCTTGCACGTTCGGATTTATCAGCTAGAAATATTTCTATAAATGCAAATATAAAAATTCGATTAATAAGATATTTCAAACTATTCAGATTATCTGATTGAGCTGCTTCAGCAATAATTTTGAATCCATGCTCGATATGATCTGAAGAGAGAATTCGAAGAAGTTGAGAATGACGCGCGTTTTCGAAAAATAATTCAAAAGCATAAACATTAAGGTTGCACGACGATGGTAAAATTGCTGTATTGTTGGTCTTTGATTTATCACTTGATTCTTTTTGAAAACCAAGGGCTGCTATAAAATCATGCGGCTTTAATTTATCACGAGAAATAGGGCGTGAAGAGATCATTAGTAAAGGCACTTAAATAATTGACCTTATACCTCTCAAACGCTTTACATTGAAAAAAATTTCTTTAAAAATATGTTTTTCTCCATTATTTATTAGTACAATTATAAAACATAATGATTTTATCAAACAAATAATATTTGATATAATAATACTCCTGAATAATGATTAACAAAAATATTAACATAGCAATATTTCAAAAAAAAAAAAATTGAATTCTTACAAAAAATTTTTTCTTTCAATTAGTTCTCTCAAAAAGCTGAGACACAAAATTTTTTTTTCTAGATATCAAAATTTTTCTTGATATTTGATATAGAGATCGATTATCAAATTAATAATTTTGTTATCAAAAAACGTACTGATAATTGATATCCATTATCGAGATATAATAGCCTTAATATTTTGTCCAAACCAATAAAATCAGTAATTTGATTTGCACTGAAAATAATTATGCTGACGCTTTTATTAAATCATGGTAAATTTTATTGTTTTTGGAGCAACTGAAAAAAAAAAAAAAAAAAAAAAAAAAAAATAGTTAATATATAATATTATTGTAATGTATTATTATTATAATTTTTTTTATTTTCATTACGGAATATTTAAAATCAATATCCTACAGGTATAAATTATTACTCAAATGCATTTGAGTAATAATTGCAACTTGCAAAATAAAGATTCTATTTAAGCTTTAGAAAATAGAGCTTTAATTTCTTGGCTATCTGTTGTATCAATAGGTTTCTTACCTTCCCAGTTCATTAAATTGGCATCAATACCATCATGGGCCAATAAAAGTTTAACAATTTCGGGATGATTATATTCACATGCATGATGTAATGGCGTTTCTCTACCAGCTGAAAGAGTGAGATCGTTCTTTATCCTATACTCATCATGACATTGGTTATTTGGATTAATTTCTGGTTTTGATAACAAAAGCTTCGTAGCTTCAATATTTCCATATATGGAACAAATATTGAGCGGGTAATTACCCATCCAACGCGATTTTTGGTTAACATCAATGCCTTGTTGGCTAAGAAGCAATTTTACAACTTTATTGTGGCCATATCTGATTGCACGTTGCAATCCAGTCAATCCATCAAAATCAATCTTAACATCTACACGGTTCATAGATTGCAAATTAATTTTGAGCTCTGGAGATTTAAGCAAGATAGCTACTGTACAAATATCACCACTATTACAAGCTTTCTGAAGAGCTGATGTCTTTTCGCATTTATTGATTTCGATATCAGGAAGGTTAATAATGGCTTCTATAATCTTATGAAAGCCATATTTACATGAAATTTGGAATAATTCATTAAGAGCTTTTTCAGGAGCGTCTTTAATGAGTTGTGAAACTTTTATGAAGTTGTGAGAATGTATTGCTGACCTTAAAAGAGGGTCAAGTAAATGCTTTGGTTCTGGAGCATTATTTTGTTCTTCTTGGTTTTCTTGTGGAGGAACGATAAGTTCATCTTGTATATTAATTGTAAGTTCATCATAGTGACATAAAACAGAGAGATTTAAGCATTCTACAAAATCGTCATTTGGCGGAGCAACACCTTTCTCTTTCAAAATTTGAATTATTTCGTAATTACGTCCACAGATTGAGTATTCCCAAATAGAACTATCCAATAATTCTTGATTTTGTTGAATAATATTATTAAAAACAGCAAGTGATCCGCAAAAAGCTGCATATTGAAGTAATGTTGTATCTTTTTGTTTTTTCAAAAAAGCGTTTGTTTCAAAAGGTGATGGATTAATTTTAGAATTAAGCGGAATATTATTTTTGCTGACATTTTCAATAAATTCTGTCACTTTATCTAATCTTATTTGCTTACATATATCTTCATGATTTTCACCAGCTTTTTGATTCTCTTCAACATTTGTTTTATCTTCGGGGTTATAATACTTAAAAATATCATTCGCGTTATCTTTACTGTTAATAATAAAGCTGACCTCTGAATCAAATTGAAGCATACCATTTTCACGAAGAAGAATAATTATAGGTTCCACATGTTGGAAAATACTAAATATTTCTTCATTTGAATAATAATTAGCAATTTCTTCTTTAAATTCAGATAATAAATTAACTATCTTTGGGAAAAAGTTTTCAGTTCGATGATGGTATGAAGCCAAGTGAGATAATAAACGAAGAAAATCATCTAAATCTTGCTGATTCTCTCCAATATTTAATTTTCTTAATTCAGAAGTCAAATTTGAAAGGTTCTGTCCATCGTCATTTTCATCTAGGTATTTCAGGAGGGCTAATTGAATATCTTCATAATTTGCTAATTCTTCGGAAATTCTGTTTAATGCAGCTTCAAATTCAGTTGACATCTTATATATCTAAAAAAAGCTGACAACCAAAAACTTTTTCAATTTAAATTATTTATTTTAAAAACAAATAAACTTTCAAAAAGTTAATTTAAAAACGGTTAAGGAGAAATCTTATTTGATTTATATAAAAGTGGGCTGTTTTGATGGAATATTTATAAAAATAATACTGAACTCAGCGAAAAGAATTACATGATTTTTTTATCACTTTGAAATGGTAAATTTATATTTTAAAATATAAATATTAATTATAATCAGTTGCAGAATTATATAGGTCGGCCAGAATAACGAGTTTTGTCAAAAAAAATAAAAAAACGTAGGAATATCTTCTATTTGATATATAATATTAAATGATGTCTACATATTTTGTTTACCAAGTTTCATCCAATTTTTTGAGTTGAGTTTTGTGAAATTTATGTTTTTTCTTTAAAATAAATAATATTAATATATCCTATAATTATCATGAAAAAAGATAATTATTTATGTTTATCTATATATATAATATTGCATTAGATTTAGTATAATCATTAATAAATAAATATTTATTTTTTTTAACATGAAAAATGCATTTTTAAAAAATACAAAATTCAATTCTTTTTGAAAAAGTTTGGGATATTTTCTTTTAAGATTTTCTTCTTCTTTTTCATTCTTAAGTCTACTTTTATTGTTATATAAATTTTTGTAATATAATAAAATAAAAATAAAAAGGAAATTTGATCTTCTATTTTTTCTAAAATTGTATTAAATTTTTTCCATCAATTCACTGATGAATAATAAATATTTCTTAATTTTTATTATATTTATATATATTGTATATAGTTATAAACCAAAGAAAGTAATAAAAAACATGTAAATCAAATATATAACAGGATATAATTATTTTAAATTTAAATTTCAAAAAAATGATGATAAAAAAAAATCCAACTCAAGAATTCCCACCAAATTTAGATATTTTCTTAATCATATGATCATGAAACAAATATATAAGTTTGGGAAGTTTCAAGCGTTTTTTTAAATTTTGCTTTATGTTTTTGACAAATACGTTATTTCGGCCGACCTATAGAATTATAATGAAAAATAGCTAATGACATACAAACAGCTTATTATTTATCTATAATTTAAGTGACATATTGATTTGATCTGTTGTTTAGATGAAGTTCTATCTTAAATTAAATTTCGAAATAAAAAAAAAAATTGTTAAATCACAAATAAAAAGATGTTTCTTTTTTTTTTTCTTTTTTTAGAATTAAAATAAAATGCTTGGTTTAATGTAATCTATTAAAAAAAATTATTTAATCAAGAGATTCTAAGGCCTGCTTTCTGGTTCTAGGTTCTTGTGGTTCCAAATAAAGATTCCTTAACTTTTCTAAAGTACCTGACATATAGTCTTTTCCATTTTCTGTCATTCCTTTTACTTTATCTTTAATTCCTTTCTTCAATGTCTTGATAAAACCTCTATAATTATCAAGTTCAGAAGACTTTGAAAATTCAATATGAAATTCATTTGTGTCACATTTAAGTGTAACAGCAGCCTTATTTCCACTGAGAGGATCTTCAATAAAGTGAACTTGAGTCATTGGGATTGC
Source organism: Tritrichomonas musculus (assembly GCA_039105265.1). Lineage (NCBI taxonomy): Eukaryota > Parabasalia > Tritrichomonadida > Tritrichomonadidae > Tritrichomonas > Tritrichomonas musculus. The sequence continues at coordinate 1,179,729 of JAPFFF010000004.1, forward strand.
TTCGATGAATACGTAGTTGTTGCCTTGAAGGCTTTTTTCTGGATACGTCAACAAAAGAATGTCGTTCATTGTGAGAATGCTCATATTCTTATGCTTCTTTCCGTGCTCTGGATTTGCTACTTTGACTTTGATTTTGCCTTGGAATTTTCTGCCTGGCTTCATTAAACAGAAGAAAGGAGGAGCATTTGAAAGGTTTTCAGAGATATTGAGAAGTTCGTTTTCTGTTTCTTTATCCAAGGTCTTTTCACTATTCAAAGCTGCACCAACAGCTGATAATGAATTGAGCGCTTCGGTATATTTTTCATTTTCAACTTTAAATTGTTCTTGTGGGAAATATTTAATGACGCGTTCAAATAATAGTTTATAACCTGCAATACGCTGTGTAGGGAGAATTAACAAGTCTTCAATTTCTTGGCATTTAGCTTTTGGATTGAAAAGGGCTTTATTTAAAAACTTAGTGAATTTTTTGCTTTTCCTAAGTCTCTTAAGAACTTCATCTACGTTATCATTTGTTTTTAGATATGCTGTATAAAGCTGCTGCATTTTTGGAGCAACATTAATAAATGTTTGAGCAATGGAAATAAAAACGTCAGGGGATGGAAAGGCATGAGAAAGAGCAGCAAGAGATTGGTCCATAACAGTAAGTATTTGTCCTTGGTGAAGTTCACGTATTTGATCGATATTTCCGAAAAGTTGAGCCATTGAAGCAGAATCAATCAAAGGCTTTGGTGAAGTAATTGACTGGTCGAGAGGCTTATAATAAACCTCTTCACATATTTGAAGTGAGTTAACGTAGTTTCTTTCAGTTTCGATCATTTCTCTAATAATACGTCGCCTCTTTCTATCATTTGCCAGTTTCAGAAGATACTGAGTGAAAAGAGGCTTTAATTCTGTCAAAGCAAGTTTTTGTGTGTCGTTAAATGAGGCCATTGGTTCTTCAATACGACTTGATTTTCTCAAAACTTTCTTGGCTTTCGACATTTAAATTTATCCTATTATTAAGTATTAATTCAAAAAGTTTGAATAATGAATATTCTGTTATTATAGTTCCTCATATCAAAATAATTTATTCAAATTCTTGGATTAAATGATAAATAGTAAATTAAGGATGTTTATATTTTTTTGATTTTGAATGATGTTTATAATTATTCTAAACAATAAAAAAAAGTGAAACTTTTTGTGAATATTTTGATATTTGTAAAAAACTTAAAACTCGTTTTGTTGAAGCTTAGTGAATTTTTTGAATTCAAAAACTGTTTCTCATTATGAATAATAATAAAAAATTTTTTTTGAATCCTTCTTATATAATGTATTTATCATATCTTTTTTAAAAATCATAAAATAAGCTTTATTTATCAAAGAAAACATAAAGAAGGATTTTGATTTGTTAGAGATAGAAAAAAATTTATTAATACAAATAAAATATTATAAAAATATAAATAAATAAATATAAATATATCGGAATTATTTGAGCAAAGAAAAGCCAAATGTGTCCTGGACAACTTTCTGCGATTTCAAAAACATTGCAATTCTCATAGCTTCTTTTTTGTCATTAGCAACAATTTGGCAGTAGTTTTCTCCGTTTCGTTGACCGTTGGGTGGTGCTTGCTGGGCATCCTTTTGCTGAGGTTGGTTTTGTACTTGCTGACCTTGCTGCTGCTGAGGCTTTGATTGAGGTGGCTGCTCACTTTGAGTTTGCTGCACTTGTTCATTTGGCTGCTGCTGTTGATCTTCAGATTGTGAAGGTTTTTGTTGATCTTCAGATTGTGAAGGTTTTTGTTGATCTTCAGATTGCTGAGATTTTTGTTGATCTTCAGATTGTGAAGGTTTTTGTTGATCTTCAGATTGCTGAGATTTTTGTTGATCTTCAGATTGTGAAGGTTTTTGTTGATCTTCAGATTGTGAAGGTTTTTGTTGATCTTCAGATTGTGAAGGTTTTTGTTGATCTTCAGATTGTGGAATCTTTTGTTGGTCTTCAGGTTTTGGAGGTTTTTGTTTTGCTTGTTTTTGTTGAGCCTGCTTTTTCTGCTGCTTTTCCGATTGTTTTTGCATCTTCTGCTGTTGCTGCAACATCTTCTTTTGCTGCTGAGGAGACAAACCTCCATCCTGCTTTGCAGGCTGCGTCTTTTGTGTCTCCTTTGCTTTGTTCAGCAGAGGAGAAGTTGCAAACGAGACAACCTTATTATTCACTCTAAAGTCTGCCAAATTTGTTATCTTAAACTTAGCCTCGATTCCCTTGAAGTCCTCCCTAATGATGTACACGAAAGTGTCAGTAATGCAGACAAACTGCTGCTTTGCAGACCTGCATGCAATTCTTATAACTTCAGTTCTTTCCTGCTGTGAAAGAGCCTGAATCAAATTCTGGGCTCTACTAATTTTCTCGTCGAACTTCGAGATTGTGTTGTTTGGATAAGCACGCGGCACCCTTTTCCTTGCAGTCTTGTCCATTCTTGGCACGTTGCTTAAAGCGTCATTAGAAAGCTTTGTCAAAACTCCAAGGACGCCTTGGCCACCGCCATTATTACTGACTGACTTTGTCTTCAATCCGATGTTTTCTGTTTGCTGGCTCTTTATCTTGTTGATGATTTCAGATGGCCTGAAATGAGCCTTGCCGATTGTCGAGGACAAAGCATCGAGGCTTTCTTGACTAAAGGCGCCGTTTACTTTCCTTCTGTTATCAAATTCCATCTGTGTTTCAGTAGATGAGAACTTTTGAATGTCGTTTGATAACTCAGATTCGATCTTAACGCCGAGTGCTTCAGCAATCAAATTGGTGACACCGAAAGCAGTCATCAATTTGCCTCCACTTCCGAGCATCTGGATGAGCTGATTAAAAGCTTGCGTCTTGTATTCGTTCATGATCTTCTCATTAATTGCTGATGGCGTATCTGACACATTCGCGGCTATGACACCAGGAAGAAGTAACTTTCCGTTGGATAAAGAAGGAATGTATTTTAAGTAAGACAAAAGTTTATGAACTCTGGTCTGCCTTCCACTTTTCCTGTTGTAATGAAGAAGAATATTTATTGGCGACATTTCAAGCCAATTAAATGTGGAAACAGATGAGCTATCGTTCTTTTCAATTTTTTGTTGTGGCTTGATTGTTGTCTTTAACTTCTTGGTTAGTTCATTGAGAATGTAATAAACATCAGAAAGGAATGTCGAGTCAATTTCAACATCAATTCGTTGGAAGATAATTGAACAATATGTTATATTCGTCATGAATGGTGCATCAGATGGAATAATGCAATTGAACGATAGAAATGGCATTCGTGGGACTTTTCTTCCATATAAAACTACAGGTGTTGGTGTAAGAGGATCTTGATCATCTATTTGTAAACTATCAATAGATGCACGAATTAGCTTGTAATTAGACATTACATGAAGTTCTGCATTAAAGTTGTCTAACGAAACAAGCGCAAATTCACGAGTTTGGAAGTCAATTAAAGAAATATTGACTCTTGATAAATTCAGGGAATAAGTAGAAGTGAATTTGTTCACAAATTTAGGAATCTTTGTTGTGATTGATAAAGCTCGACTTCCATTAATTATCTTCGATATGCTAACATAAATGGGCTTTCCATTAAACATTGCATCTGTACGAACATAATCAGTATCTTCAACCAAACAAAGACTCAAATGTATCTGATCTTCACCAATGAAGAAATGTGCAGATGGATATGATAACGGCTCATCAAAAGCAAAGACAGATGTTGAATGCGGCTCAATTATAAAAGGTTGAACATTATAAAGTTGAAATGCTGTAACTGTTGTTGGTAACGTATTACATATAACAATTGGTGTAGGAAAAGTTACTGGTCTAAAATGACATTCTAAATTTGTACCGACATCAACTGTTTCTACTTCAATTAACATGCTGTTTTCTTGTGATTGTATCTTAAAAACAATCTTTTGTTCATTTATTAATGACAAAATTGGAAAAGTTGAAAATGATGATATAATTAACATGAATGTTCCAGCAGGCGTCATTTTAGAAATCATCATATTTGACTTCTTTTTAATCAAATATTTTTCTCCACATACTTTTTGCGTGTTGTTGTTTACTGGCTGCAATTTAATGTCAACATCGAGGTCATTATGGACTTGAAGAAGTGGATTAAATGTAAGTATCGATGCTTGACTTTGGATAGAAATATCATAACGGAAAGCATAGCTGATTCCTGCTTTATCTAAGTTGCCGTTGTTCTTGTTATTGGCATTCATTATCGGCGTGAATAAGTTGGTCGTTCTTGGCGTTGTGCAATCGAAATTGTTAACAACACTGAACTCAGAATCACCGACATTTTTGACAAATCGAAGATTCATTGGAACTTCATTCTTGCCTGAAAAGTAGGCCTTTGGGCACCAAAGAGAAAAGTTGTCTACAATGGCATCTACACTCTCATCTTTCTCAAAAATGGTCATGTTGTAAGATGAAAAGTTAAATATGCCAACAGGCGTGTAAAATGAGGCAGTTATTTGCGTCGTGTCTTCATCGAGATCAAAGAGAACAGAAAATGTCATTTCTTTAGTTTCTTTTTCTTCACTGTTTTCATCTTTATAACCTGCAGCAACAATCTTTTGAGGATCCCGTGATTTCATGTTTAGCTTCGTTAAGGGCCCGTATGTAACACCATCAACGGAAAAACTTGCCTTAAATTTATTCTTTCCTTCATTAACGAAAAAGTCTATAGTTTTCTCTGATTCAAGGATAATTGGCTTCTCATCATTTTCCCATTTCATTTGAATTTGCACTGGAAGATGAGAAACTGCTTTAATTGGTGAAAATAAGGTCAATAATCTTGTTCCTGTTTTGACTTCGTTTTTAACAGACAAACTAACTTTAATTGCTTTGTTCTCAAGTCCAATCATGAAGTTTTGAGTACCTGACATTGTCCGACTAAATGTCAATATACTATGTTTCATTTTAGTCTTCGAATCATGCTCTGTTATCAAGAATTCGGCAGGTTTCGACTCAAGATATAAAGGTAGACGCTTTTTTGGCTCAATTGTTTGAATTATTGTAAATTTATCATTCTTGCTTGGACGAGTGAAAACGTCAACCGATATAGAAAGCTTGTTGTACAATTCCATGCATGATTTCAGGACAAGACAAAGACCACCTTGTAATGGCTTCCTCATTGCCATTATTTGATCGTTGAGCATCAAAGGATAGGTTAAATATTTCGGACAAAAATGAGTAATTTTATTGTTAAATTTAATGTAAATTTCAGTTGACATTTTAATGTCATAAATTGGAATTCGTTGACCATTTGTAATTAAGAAGAAATCTTCTTCTTTCTCAGATTGGCCAACCTTACAATGTACATCAGAGCCAAGATTGTTTTCAATCCAAAAGTTTGGCAATTCAATGAATTTTTCACCAATTGTCATCATATTAGATTTGATCTCGCTAGCAAGGTTCATGTATTGCATAACAGCTTTTGCAGGAAGGTTGATATTCATTTCATCTTCACATCTGAATGAAATTCTAAATTTGTCATTTGACAATATTCCCATTGTCTGAATTTGGAAAGGTTCAAGAATCATGTCCCAAAATCCAGTTGTTTCATTGTAATATTGGATGTATGGCTCGAAAGACAAGTTCATTGATCCCACTTTTTCAGTAGTGCTTAAATCATATTTGATTGGTGGTATAATCATCTGGAAAAGTGGAACATGCTGAGCTGATGATCTGTTATCTCTGCAGATGATTAATTCAATCCTTCCAGAATTGAATTTCAAAGATGAAAATGAAGATGCTAATGAGTATTGCTTATCTTCATCTTCACTGACGTTTTCATATTGACTGTTGTCCTCTGAAAACATCATGACTTCAGTTGATTTGTTGATGCTTTCTAACATCGTTCCAAACAGGACGAAATCGATGGCTGATAATTTGACCATTACATCTGACATGAAGAAAGAAATGGAAATAGTTTTATCTTTCTCAATCTTCCTTGTGAAAACAAGACTAACTTTTTCAAGAATTGGAATGTAATTCGTCTTCGTAATTGAATCAGAGAAATGTAATGAAAAATCAGAAATTTTGGCTTCCATTATTTTCTCCGCAAGATTGAAGAAGACATTCATTTCAATGTGGAAAAGTGGATAGTCTTTCTTTTCAATCGAAGTAGGAACAGTTATCTTCAAGCTCGGTGCATTGAAATTAAGATTGAAAGGAAGAGATATGTTGTCGTTATTTGCAGATGGATGAGGCTTCTTGCCTCCTTCTTTGTCTGAAGGATGGGAAAGATCAACTGCTTTGAGATTCTCCATCGATGCCGACGAGGAAGGCGTTGCTGTTGAAGTGCTAGTTGAAGCTGACGTGGAGAAGGAAATCGATGGAATATGTAGAAATGGCGATCGAAGAACAAAATTGAAAACATTCAGATAGAAAAGATAGTCTAAGTTTGCGGTCATTTCAGCCATGTCGATGTTGATTGTGTTATTCTCCCACTTAAATTGAATGAGATTCGAATCAAGCGGAGATGTAATGAGCGATGTTTTGGTATCACCGCCTTGATACAGATTGAACTGATGAACATTGGCTGACCATGCGTTCTCATTGAGATTAGCAGTGACATCTAAGAATTCAATAGATGCAAGTGGATCAATCAAAAATAGACCGAGCTTGAATCCTTCTATTTTCAGATCAGCTTTAAGATCCATTTTTTTCTCAGAAGTATCTGCAATTTCAACTGATTTGTGGTTCTCTGAATGCTTATGAGATTCACCAAGCTCATTCTGCTTTTGATCGTCAGATATGTTTTGTAATGGAATTTGCTGCTCACTTGATGGCTGCTCTACTGGTTGTTCATTCTGCTTTTGATCATCAGATATGTTTTGTAATGGAATTTGCTGCTCACTTGATGGCTGCTCTACTGGTTGTTCATTCTGCTCGGCTTGTTGTTTAATTGGCTGTTCTGTTGGCTGCTGCTCTATTGATTTTTGTTCTTCCGTTTGTGGCGATTCATAATCAATGTTGTGAATTTCATAGTTGATCGGAATAAGCAATGTTATTTTGACATTTTCTGGTTTGCCCTGATTCATGAAGTTATGAATGACTGCGTGGGCAAACCTATGTGTATACTGGATTGATACGTTTCTTACACTCCAATTTCCATTCAACTGATCGAATGAAAATGGAATTGGGTCCCTCTTGTCCTCGAGTTCCAAAATCTTCTCAATAGTCAGATCAGAAATGTCCTTGGTCAAGTCGTTAAACAATAAGACTGCTTTAATATCATTAATCTCCAAAGCACGATCAGGATTTGAATTTTGAACATCAATAAATATATTTTTAATAGACAAAGCAGATAATCTTTGATCAGTCTTCAATGCAAACTTGAAATCGTCAATTTTAGAGAAGCAATGAGGACCTTTCATGTTACTTGGAAATATTTCAATCTCAATCTTGTCAAGTTCAATAACAAGACCAAATCCAATTTTGAATGGTTCATCAGATTGATCATTTTTCGCTTCGTCAACAATGATCAATTGGTTGTCTTTGATTGGCTGGTTCTCTTGCGCAGTTGGCTCGGAAATAAGGGCAATGATTGACTCTTTAAGAGTTGTGACAATAGGATGACAAAAACGTCCCGTTACACAGTTACTGCGCAATGTAATACAGTCATGATAATATCTGAAGTAGAAATGAGATGGAAAGTGGAGGAATTGAAAGTCTGGATCTTTAAAGTTAACAAACCCAACAATTGAGTCAGCAGTTACTTCAAGATTAACACTGTCATCGTTAACAAAAGAAACATAGGCACTAAAGTTCTTTGTGAGCAAACGCATCGTCTCTTCTGTCTTATTAATTAAAATAAGCTCGAGTTGACAATCTTCACTAATCATTTTAGCACCATATTTGGATTTACTATCAATAACCTTTTTATTATTTTCATCTTGTTTGTCATTTTCATCTTGCTTAACTTCGTCATTCTCATTAATATCATCTGCCTTAATATTGTTTATGTCTTTTGGAGGAACAAATTTGAATATGTAACGATAAACCTCATTAGTTAAGTATATTTTTCCTTTTGGAAGATTAACATCAAGTTGGCTGTTGGAATTACTTGAGTAATAATGAAGATTGAGAGTTTCATATTCATCATCATTTTCAATTGCTACTTGTTCTTCTCCGTCTACCAAATCAACAATTTCGCGAGGGAAATATGCAAATTTGTAAACTCTATTATTAATGACTTGGTAGCCAATAAAGTTACGTATGTCAATATTAACGTTCAAGTCAATGTTATTCATGGTTGTAACGATATTTAACAAGTTCGAGGTAACAATTAAAGCAGGCTTATGCTTGTCATACAATTCCAAGTTGGCATTTTTAATCGAAACTTTGTAAGTCGAATATTCAGTAGGTTCTTCATCATTTAATTTTTCTTTGTCATTTTTATCTGAGAAAAGTTCTCTAAATTCATCAATTAGACGCAAAATTGCCCAAATATCAGAAGGATCAATCTGTGAATGAAGACCATGAATAGTAACTTCGGTGTCGTTCTCCATTTTTATTGCCAATGTTGTTGGAGAGATAACTTTCCTTCCTTCTCTAATCATACTGAACTTTTGAAGCACAATTGCATCCTTAAATAATATTTTCTCAAAAGAGATGATGTAATGACCTAAAACGTCAGGTATTTCAAACTTTGTTCCATCCATTCGTATGTTAAATTCAAAAGAAGATTCTTGATTTTCTTTTTGTTTTTTAAGCTTTTTTTGTTTTTCAATTTCCAATCTGATCCTTTTTTCTTCTTCTGTTTCTTTTTTGTTATTAATATGAATATCATTCTCTTCCATGAACTCAGATGACAAAGACATAACAGATGAATATATCTTCTTATATTTCCTGAAATCAAGAACGGCATGCAAGTTGTGGACTAAAAAAGTCAAAACCATTTTTTCATTTTCATTTTTCTGGTCTAGGAGAATTTCAGTGGAATTGCGTGGTAAGTTAAGTAAGTTTTGATTGTTTACAACAAATCCTATAGAATCTATCCTAAAAAGTCCAGCTATTTGGCCTTTCAACATTTGATAATTGGCGACGATTCCTGTCATTCCAATTTCAATTTCATTCAAGGTTAGCTTAACTTCTTCTAGGGAGAAATTCAAATCAGTTCGAATTTTCCCATATGAAAAAACGGTTTTTTCTTGAAGTTCGTGCTTTTCCTCTTTAAAGCCTCCTCCAGTGTTCAAATTGATCGTCTTTCCGTAGTTTAGGGCGGCTGAAATTGATTTCAATGCTTCATCTGTAATGACAAGACCAATTTTACTCATAGTGAATTTACATGCAATACTGACTGTATCAGATCCGTAATAAAAAGTAAAATCGAACGGTAAGTCAAAAACAAATTTGCTTAATAAACAATGGCCAGCAATTAACAAATCATCAATAGTAAATTTGAGGCGAAAATTCATTTTAATTTGTGGAGCATCATTGGGTAAAATTCCTACAGCTGTTTTATCGACTGTCAAATCACGAATAGCAAATTGAACCTCAGTGTCTTGCTCTTTGTATTTGAATGGATAAACGTACGTTAATCCTTTAAAGTTTACTCGTAAAGAATGATTCTTGAAGTAAAGAAGGCTTCGAAGTTTATCTGCAGCATCAATTTTATTAATCAATGTTGTATGTGTTTCTGAATCATCTAAATTAGAAAGTGAATCGGTTGATGCAAATGAATTCATTGATACTGATTTTGATGGAGTGGTTTGTTGGCGCTTTTTAGGTTTAGGCTGTTCATCTTTTGTCACAAAAAACTCCATAACACATTTAATGGTTTCTGTGTCAAAAGTTGTTTTAACTGACTCAACTACTATATTCATTGAAAATGGGTCAGCGGTTCGTGGAATAAGAGTGATCAACTTCAAAAAATCTGAATCTCTTTCGCGTTCAACGGTTATGAGTGATCTGAGTTCTCCTTTGATGAAAGATACACATGTCAAATCAGAAATACCAAAATGAATTTCTGCATGAGTTTGCACTGATTTAACGTTTGTTGTCAATTGAGCTAAAATAATTGAAGCTAAAACGTGTTCTGGTGAATATAAAAGTTCTACTTGAAATGCAGGAACAATCATTTCCAAAGAAAACGAATCCATTTCAAAGAATCGATCACCTGTCTGAAGTATGCCTTTTAATTCAGACATATCAAAAGCAGTGATTCCAGAATTTTGAACTTGAGTTTCTTTTTGCACAACCGCACTTGCATATTGTCGTAAGAAAAGAGCTGCTTGAGAACCAATTTCTTCATCTAATGATTTTATTTTCTTTTTGAGAATTGGATGTGGTCCTTTCTTTTGACCTTCTTTCTTTCTGTAAAGTTGGACATATCTTTCTCTGTTTTTCAAAATCTTGAGTGCCAGTTCAGGACGAAATTCATTTGGCCTATTTTTCATTTTTGCACAACGATATATATATATCCAAAAGCGCCTTTGGCCAGGTAGTGTTTCGGCTATTGCTTGTAAATTCTTTGGTCTTGCACAAGCTGCATATTTCCTTCTCCTATTAAACATTGCCCATTTTTGATTGAATTCTAAAATTGCTCTGCATTGAGAATAATCAATTGTAATTTTGAATTGTTGCGTTGATACAGTTAATTCATTTTTAAGTTTTCCAGGTACATTACGTGTATGCAGAAGAAGGCATTCTAATGTCAAAGGATGAAATATAAATTGATGGTCTTTGGATGTCATCGAACTTTTCATTTGAGCTTCAAAATAATTTAAATCGATTGGATCAGGCGCAACGGTGTCGAAATATACTGCAAATCTATTAAGAACGAGTAATTTGTATAATATTTTAGTATTGTTTGGTACAACTTGCGTTAAAGGTACTCTATTTTTGTCACACGTATTAAATGATAGACTTGGAATTATTAATCCTAAGGCATAAATTCCAAATTGCTGCGGATATTCAAGTCTAATATGAATATTCTTGATATTTACCCTTGCATTATCAATAACTGTGTCGATTAAAGATTGCCATGTTCCTTTTTCTTCTTCTTTTGTTACAGTTTCCTCTTTAACATGAAAGGCACTTCGCTGAGCTTGAATAGCGCTTTTAATAAGAATTTCAGGATCTAACTCGACAATAATATAAACATCGCTAACTTCAACAATACAAGCTTCTGATGTCAATTTCTTCCATGGTAAATTAAGAGATATTCTAGCAACTGTCCCTTTACGAACACGAAATGGAAGCTGATGTTTTGATAATGCAGTTGGAAGAAGAGTTAAATTTTGAAAAACTGCGTGCCCTTTCCACAGCTCCATTTCCATCTGAGATTTATTTAATGTTTCTATATATTCATTAAGGTATTTAGTAATAAATTTGGCAATTACAGCCTCAAGCATGATATTTTTTTATTATATATTATGATTTTTTCAGAATAGTTTATATTTTGAAAAAGTTGAACTAATCGTATTTTTGTTAAATAAAAAACAATACCTCAAAATTTTGATAATATCGTAAAAATAAAAGAATCGATCACATAATGAGAAAGTCAATCGTTTTTTAAAAAATCAATCACATAATTTCATTTTTCATTCAAAAAAAATCGATTGTTTTTATTGAATACATATTTGCTCATTTACTTCAAAAAGTGGTATTTGATTTTTAAATTGAATCATTGAAATTATTTCTCAGATTTTCTCAGAATATTTTAATCTAAAATCACATCATTTTGCCATATTATGAAAATAAAAATTATCATTTTTTTCCAGTTTAAATGGTTTTAATATCATATAAATATATATTTTGAAAATATTAATAAATATTTATTTAATCATGGAAAAAATGTTGAAATGTATTTTCTGCAAGCCATTGGCCATGAGTTAGAAAATTCCAAAGTTATTCCAAGAGCTTTGTTAATAAATTCTCTTTTCTCTGGTTTATTTTCAACAATAAAAGCAGCTTTGATTAAACTTTCTTCAAGTAAGAATTTATGAATCAAATGATTTAGTGTTTTTAGGAGGTCAGACAATTCATCATCATTAACTTTATTTAAAACAAAAAGGAAGAAGTCTGAAGTATTATCTTTCCAATCAAATGCAGTTAGCAAAAATCGTGCAATTTCTCTGAAGTAATTCCAAATAGTTATTGATTCAGTAACAGATTCTTCTTGATTTTCGTTTGATGATGGCACTTTTTCATCTAATTTTATTTTTTGTGTATTAATTAAAACATTCAACTCTTCGAAACATTCATCACATTCATCATTAGAACTCCTCAAACATTTCAATATATTTGATAACAAAAAGTGCAACAAATTACCAAACACAATTTCGTCATCTTCTTCACGAATGATTCTCAAAGAGAGAGCTATACTATCAAATGTGAAAGGGTCAAATTGATATATTTCTTCAATTAACTCTTCCCTAATGATTTCATTTTTTTGACAAAGAAGTCCGAAAAAGTCTCTTAAAATAAAGCGAAGATGGAAAGAATTAAATTCTTGAGAACAGTAGAGATCAATAAACATTGGAATGTACTTTTCAACCAAACTTTGATTGATCTGATTTTGATTTTTAATATGAGTCAAACAAACTTGAATTAAGAAAATTACTTCGTTTAGTGACTCATTTGTACTCTTTTCAATATTCATTTCAACGCAAACGATCAAAAATGAGAACAAGTCCTCAAAAAGTTCATGAGGAAGTTGTATGTTAAGAGAGAAAATAACTTTGACTATAGAGAAAACGTTGTCAATCATCATTTGATGAACATTTGGCTCCAAAATATTCAAAATTTTGAGGGAAATTTGACTCAAAAATTTTGAATTATTTTGATCGTCTTCGTCAATCAAAAGATGGCAAAATATGTCAATTACTTCAGGTGCCGCCTTTCGAACAAATTCAATGAAAGATGCTCTGAATGCTTCATTATCAAATATTTGAATGAGATCGTCATTTTCAGTCTTAGTAGCAATCAAAAGTAGGATGATGAAAGTGACCAAAAACAGCTCAGAAACATACAATGTGTATCTATTGAAAGAATTCAAAGGAAACAGTTTCAATATCACTTTTTGAATGTCAACTTTTTCATTGAAATGCTCACAATATTCAGGAAGCATAACCATCAGTGTCGTCAACAACAGTTCATATGAATTTCCGTCGTACGCAATGCTCATTTCAATCACTTTTTCAATCATCAATTTATTCAAATTGAATAGCTTATTCAAAAGTTCATCGTTAACCGTCTGCTCGTCGTTGTTGACAATGTTAGAAATCATCCATCGCATGACTCTTGCGGCCGAAGTAAGACGATTCTTGATGAACAATGAATTGTCCTTTAAAATCAGTTGATTTGTGTAGTTAACAAAATCTTCAGAAAAGTGACAGAAATCAAATTCAGAGCTAACTTGAAGTGGCACTTTTGTTGGCTCTATCTCGACTCTCTTAAGCATCATTAATGCCTCGCTAGAAGTGCTGTTAATGAGGAAGTCGTAGAATGGATTTATTGAAGCTTTTGTCTGCGCGCATGAAGGGAAGAGTGAATGAATTATTTCTTCAGTGTAAGTCCGAGATATGTCATCGTCACAGACCAAGAAGTCGAAGAGAAGCAATTCTTTGTATTTCATCAAAATTGAGACGATATTTGGCTGATCTTTATTTTTTTCAATTTCGACATTTTCAACACTGCTTTTAGACAGCATTAAATTTGTGGATGAAAGCATCGATAACTCTTCAATTGCAAAATAAATGTTGTATGAAATATCGCATTTTATTATCTCTCGCTGATTGAGGAATAATGTCAGCATCTTTTTTATTGATTCTTCATCTTTACAGCAGCAGAGAGTCTCAATGATAACTTTTCCAATGGTTTGGGTTGTGAAAAGACGGAAAATATGGGAAATGAACAAATCATATTCATAACAATCCATAAATAATATGATGAATGACCGTGAATGATTGTTACTAATTAAAAAGTTGTTGCAATTGTTCATTAAATTAACCAACGATTTCAATTCAAATCCATCTTTTAAGATAACCAATGAATCGAACAAGTAATGAAGATCAAGATTGGTCCAAAAGACGCTTGCTCGATTTGTTTCGATCAATTTATAAAGGAAGTCTAAAATAATCAAAGCAAAATTATTTGACAAGCCAAACTTTTTCCCTTCTTCTTTCTCCAAAAAGAAGTAAATGAGGGACGATATGTAAGGGATAGAACGATAGCCAGTAATCGAAAATCCGAGTGAATTAATTGCTTCTTTAATCAAAATGACTAAAGAATCATTATTCAAATCGCTATCGTCATTTTTAAATTTATAATTACGAACATGAAATAGAACGAAATTTAAATATAAAGTTATTTGATCATAGACAGAACAATGAAGAAGAACATCAAAGAATGATTTAGAGTTCTTTGATATTATAGAAACTAATTGGTTACTGTCGTAATCATTACATTTGGTACCATATATCGATAACAATGGTATATTTTTCGTAATTGCTGAAAATTGAGAATGGAAGAAAACATTTAAAACATACAAATTAACTGTTTCAAGGTCATCAATTAAACTCATGAAATGCAAAATTGTATAAGTAAAACTACTTTGCATTTGAATGTATATTTGATTTTCTTTATCAATTTCTTCTTTCAATGAAGGTGGACAGAAAAGATCAAGTTTAACATCTTTATAATTAACCGAATGCTCATTCTGAATTTCATTATCTTCATAATCATAATCATTTTCTTCTTCATCATCAATATCGATTTTACTTTTGCTTTCCATTTTCTCAGATGGTTCATCAGAATTGTCATCAAGTGATTGAATTACATTTTCAATGAAATATTTAGTAACACTGTCTTTTTTCGTGTAGAAAAGAAGGTATGCTGATGGTGCATTATTATTGTTTTGTCCATATACGTACATGTTAAAGAAATGCTGATTATAACGATAGACATCGTTATCATCAAAACAAAACCATTTCTCACCTATTAAAACGAGAGAATAATAATGACCAGCTTCAGCAATCCCGTCATGAATGACAATCCCAGTAAGCTTATATATTTGTTCATCATCAGGATTAGTAGTATATTTAGCAGCGTTGAATTCAAAAGGAAAGGTGAAACGATCATTTACTTTATATTTCATAAAGGTGTCCAAATTGTATTCAAACCGCTTTAATTGAATAACTAAATGATTGGGAAGTTTATTTATTCTTGAATATTTGCGGGCATCAATTTTAGATTTAATTGATTCAGCATAATATTGATTATCACCACTAAAAATTTCTTCTTTTAAGAAGGATTCAAACGAATCTTCGAAATTATCAAATCCTTTAACTGTCAAGCAAATGTTATAAAAGCTTTCATAATTGTTTGATTCGAATTCAACATCAATTCCTTTAATTGTGTTGACAATTTGTCCTTCATACATATCATGAAGAGGCTTTGGGAATTTGTCTATTAAAAATTGGAATAATTCAATAGCATCTTGCTGCTCACGAACATTTATTGGCCTTTTATCTTGAAAGATGAACATTTTACAGAAACTTTTTGTATCTAAATAAGGCAAATTAGTCATTTGCATTCTAACAAATAATTTTTGTAATTCTACTAAACAAAAATTATTTGAATCTTTTTGCGTATCAAAGTTAAATTTAGAGAATTCTGAACGAAATTCAGAATTTGAGTAAAGTTGTTGTAATATTGAATTCATATAGCATGTTGCCCCCAGATTTTTAAGACCTGTTAATTGTGGAATCAATTTCACATTTTTGGAAGGATCATAATTCCAACGATCAGGAATAATTTGGAAATGAATTTTCATTAATGATACGATCAAATCTTTTGTTTCTTTTTGATTTAACATTTTAATTAAAATAGATTCAATTTTCTTTTGCGTTTTTTCTTCAGTTACAGTTAACAAATAAGGAACAAGAATCGTCGCAGTTTTGTTTGAATAAATTTGAATCAAGCTAGGAACTCTTTCAAATAAAATAGAAATAAATATGCAAACGCCATACAAAACCAATGATTCATTCTGATGCTCAGATAATAATTTAAAGCATTGATCTAATGCTTTTTCGTAATCATCGCAATTCTCATTCTTAATTAAAACTGACAACAATGTGAAAAACGGGATACAAAACTTATCATTTTTGATACTATTGATATATTTTGATAGATACGAGAATAAAGACGATGCATCTTCTATGATATTAAATACTGGTGTAAGTCTAAGTAAAACGTCAGGATGTAATTGAATATAATCGATCCCTAATAAAAATTTAGAGACAGTTGAATTATTTTCATTGCAAATTTTTGCAAGTAGAAACATTGAAGATTCGATTGATTTTGTCTTTAAAAAGTTGTCTGAGATTATTTCAAGTAAAACGTCAGAATACTCGATAACCTGAATGGGCGACGATGATAGAATTGAAAAAGCAGGTGAAATGGCTTTTCCTTTAATAATAGTTTGGGCTTTACTTTTTTCATTTTTGTTTGTAAGTAAGTCAAGAATGACTTCAGAACAGTCAACTTTTCTTTGTAATGCAATTTGAAGTAAGTAAAGAAGTTCATATTCATCAACTGCATCTTTTATTTTTTCTATTAGCAAATCATTACTATCAAATTTCATACTTGGAAGTAATTTTAACAACTTCCAAATTTGTTTCTTTTTTGCTGTTTCTTTTGAATCACAATTTTTTCTTAATAGAGACAAGCAAAGATTTTGAATATTATGTTTGCAAAAAATGAATGTGGGAACATTTTCAATGTAATAATTACATGGTTCAAGAAGCATTTTATCGAGCCTTAAATTTGATCCTTCTTTAACATCCTGCATAATTAATTGATACGAATTATAAAGTTTAACGTTATTCAAATATAAAAATACCGAATTTTCAGCTGATTTCAAATAAAAAGCAACCTTTTGGCATAATGAATACGCTGATATGTATGGATTAACTTTTAATGTCACTAAACCGTTATTGATCGTAATTTTGATATATGAACTTGTATCAAATGAAAAATGTCTTTCAATGTCAAATTCCTCAATTCCAATTCCTTCTTCAAATTTCATAATTATTTTGTGAAACAAAATAAATATTCGTGTATTTAAGGGCTCTTCTTCATTTTCGTTATCTTTTTTGGATTTTCTTGGATTTAACAAATAGGTAAGTATGTACTCAATCATTTTGCCACGATTAGCATGAGTTCGGGAAACGCTAATAAAGTATAAAAACACATCTATTGATTGATTTACTGCTTGTTCATTTTCAGTTTCATGAAGACATCGCGAAAGGAATTCAATTCCATCAAGGTTGGTATCAATGATATTATATCTAATTTGGTTTTTTAATTGAATTTTCTTAACAACTTTATTTTGTGAAATTCCAACAGCCATTATGAAATTATATAAGAACATAACAAAAGTTTGATCGCTTTTAGAATAATCAACTTGATCTGATAAATATGAATGGAAATATTGAAGAGAATCTTTCTCTAAAAACTCTGTATTTCTTTGATCAAATAAAATATCGAAAAATAGCCAGGTGTTTTCATCTGCTCCTTTAAGAATTTGTGATAGTTGTTTTGAATTCATTCTGATCGGCGTTGATGAAATTTTTGAATAACATGATGTAAGAAGATCAAGAATTGGTTTCTTGTCATTGTTATTTGAATTCAAAGCGCAAATTAATGTATCTATCAAATTATCATTAACTATTTGATTCACTCCTACTCCTGGACTTGATAATGACGAACCCTCAATTAAATATTGGAGAATTTCGATGACATTCTTTGAAACAGCTGTCAAAAGTTCTTTTCTACAATAATTTAAAATTATATTTCGAAGTGCACTAATGTTGACTGTTATTGCAATCTTTTTTATAGATGACAAAAGAATTTCTTTTAAATTTTGGCCATTTTTTGATTTCTTACTTACATCTGATTCATTTGTAACATTGCTGTCTTTGTTATCATTGTCATTGCTGCTATCAGATTCAATAGAAGTATTAGTTTTCTTGTTACTGAGTTCATCACTTTGGCATTGATCTGTTGATTCTTTATCGAGCATTGAAAGTAAAAATTCAAGAAGTTTTGTTGAAAATACTAAAAAGTCATTAGAGAAACTAGTGATCATTTTTTGAATCACATCTATTGTTGTTTCATTTTGTTCGAGATTTAATAAGTAATCAATTAAAAAGGAGTTTACGACATCTAAATAATCATATGAATTGATGATTCCTTCAAGAAGCATTTCTGTCCAAATATCTTTTGTTGTAAAGTGAGAATTTTGAATTTTATTCCATATTTTGATTAAATTTGAATTGAATGTCTCTGGAACAATTTCAATTTGGGTCATTATGTCAAATGCAACATTAAGATGAGGAAGGACGCTTTCATGATAATCTTTGCTGACAATGATGTTATATATATCCATTTCTTTGATGAACTTTGTTAATAATTCTCTGTTATCATTGCCTGTTTTTTCTACAATTTTATTTAGAAGTTTTGCTCCACAAATTTGCTTATCTAAAAAGTCGCACTTAATGCATTTTAATGCAAAATTCATACAAACGCTAGATAAATCATCAAATTCTGATATATCTGAAGTAATATTAACTGAAAAAGAGCAAATAAATAATAATTCGTTTGAATCAATATTCCTTGATGAATTGTCTGAAACATCAATACTATTGATGAAATTGATTAGATTATCTTTAATTGCAAGCATATGACATTGGATATCGTCATAATTCATTGAAACTCGAGCTAATGAAAGAAGACGGAAAAAATGGAAAAAGTGCTGGATCTTCGGATTTTCAGATTTTAAGCGATTGAGTAATGGCAATAAAGAGCCATTTGAAACGAATTCAAGACAGAATTTCTTGTATTGTTGTGTAAAAATAGGTGCTTGTGTTGCGTATTGTTGAACGGAGAGAAAAAAAGGATCTTCATAATTAAACAAATATGAAAGACCTTTAGTTACTTCGAATATATCTTTTGAAAGCCCCTCAACCAGTAATTTTGCGATGCTAATTAATATTATGAAGTACGTTGTATATTCTTCAATTAATTCGCTAGGGCTATGACTCGTTATATGCGATATAATTTCTGGAACCATAATGTCAATAAATTGATTGTTAAATTGTGATATTTCAGGAGGTAAAGTATGATTATCAATATAGTATTTTAATATTCGAATAAAATCATCTTGAAGGTATTTTATTTCTCCACCATCATCTATTGTTAGAATAACAAGCATATACCATGTTTGAAAATCTGTTTCTGGGCTAAAATCCATTATAAAAGAAAATTTTGATTAATTAATAAACGCGAAAATTTTTGAGGGGATATTTGGCATAAATAATTTATTTCATGATGAAAAAAATCACATTAAATCATAATTTTGATATACAAATTTTATTTATTTTGGCATGATTCACATACTGTTTGAATTCTGTCGTGATTAATATTATGGGCAAATAAAAATGAATTCGATATGTAGATCAAAAAAAAAAAAAAATTGTTTAAACTTGTTAAAAAAGCGCAATTTATTTAAACAAATGGATAGCACTATTGGCATGTGATGATTTTAATGCTTCTGATGAGATTTGAAAAAAAATTTGAATAAATATAACCATATCTCATTAAATTCGTTAAAATTAACGCTTATTTTTTTAGAAATATGACTTTTGGACTTAGTGAAGAATTAATTAACTCAGCACGTGCAGCATTTAATTCTTTCGATAAAGATAGTGACGGCCTAATTGCATTTGATGATCTTGAGCGATGCCTTCGAACTTTAAAACTTAATCCAACTGCAGAAGAAGCTTCAGCAATGGTTGAAGATGCTCAAGAAGTTAGCAAAGCTTCGGGGGTTTCGTTTACATCATTTCTTTACATTTTTGCTCACGCAAGAAGAAATAATGATGCTGTTAAAGAACTTATTAACGCTTTCCGCATTATTGGAAAGAAGGGATCGCCTGAAGGTCGTATTCCTGTTGAAACAGTAAGGCGCGTTCTTAGAGAAACTCGTCAAGCATATACAGAGAAGCAGATAGAAGACATAATTGACCATTCCAATGTTAAAAACGGATTTGTTGATATTCAAAGTCTTGCTAATGTCATTATAAGCGAATAAATTCAAACAGACTTTATAATATTATTTGAGATTTAAATAAAAAAAAATATCGAATAAATATGTTTCCTTAATTACACACAATTTTCAATTTGCTTGATAGATTTTTTTTTTTTTTGCCGTTAAATCGTAATCAACAGATTATTTAAATAAATATGATAATATTTATTACTTCTCTTTTTTTTTTTTTTTTTTCAAATTCTATTAATTGTAATACATATAACTTGTATATAAACCATCGAATTTCCAGAAGTGCGAGAACTAAAAATAACGTATTTTTTAATTTAAAAAAGTGGATTTTTTCACTAAATTGTTAATCAAATCAATGCTATTTTTAATATAATATAATGCATACCTAATGCTATACATCATACTTGATTATTAGGTCGTTTTAATGTTTGCAGAAGTAAGTGGGAAAAAATGGTATTTTGGAAATTTCTAATTAGTTCTGATATATTGTAGATTTTAATATTATTTATTTATATAAATATTAAATTATATATATAGTTTTAATATAATATACAAAATAGTTTTTTAATTTATAGAGATATTAGTATTTAAAAAAATAATAAATATAATATAAAAATATAGGGAGCTCTGGTGAATTTCATAGGGATAACTATTTGTATTTTTATTATAATCAACATGTATATATACATATTTTCTTATTATTCTGAATCGCTCGCCGGGGGTAATTTTATTTTTATTTTATAAAATTCTGAAGAAAAAATACGTTATAATTAATTCCCCTCAATTTCATATTTTCATAAAAAAATGCAAAAAAATATGGTTTCTTATTGTTAAATCGTAATGAAAATAAAGTGAATTAAAATATATACTATGATAAATATAAAAAAACTATCATTTCCCGATTTTATGCAACTTTGCCAAATTATTAAAATCAAGATATTTCAACCATCTTTTATTAAAATGTATGCTTATCCAACTCTTATTATGCACATTTGATAACTGATTTTAATTCCTCTATATATCTTTTGTTTTGTTTGATATTAAACAAAAAAAATGAAATTTAAAAATCTAAGCATTCCTAGAAAAATTGGCCCTATAAATTTAATTGAAATCAATATTATAATATTAATGCATAATATAATTCATATGTATATTTTTTATTTTAAATTTAACCTATTTAATTTTAAGATATTTATAAAAAAATATAACGACTATTGCGAATTTAAATTTTAAATGATTAATCAAATTTTTCATTCTGTTCTCACAAATTAATTTTTATGCAAAAAATCATTTTTTTTATATTTTTATGCTTGAAACAATAACTATAAGCGATTTACATATAAATAAATTAAAAATTAGCTCTTTTTTTAGTAAGTTAAAAATTCTGAAGAAAAAAAAAACGTTGTAATTATCTCCCCTCAATTTATAATTTTAAACAAAAAATATAAAAAAATGTGGTTCAAAGTTAAAAAAATTTAATAAAAATTATATGAGATAATACATATATAGCGGTAATTATAAAAATATGATTAATGACTTGTTTTCAGCAACTTAGTCTAAAAATTAAAATCAAGATATCTTGAGATAGTATGAGTAAAATTTGTCCCTGATGTAGTATATTCATTAATATCTTTGGATAATTGTATTTTCATCCAAAAATTCAGATATTGTCCAGAATTTGATAAAAAAAAATCAATTTAATTTTCTGAAAGCTCCTAGAAAAAATGGCCCTATAGTTTGGTTTACTAATGGTATTTATTATATATAGGAAATATAATGCCGATATTAAAATTTATAGAGATTTTAACCTATTTGTTTTCAAGATATTTATTTAAATTTTATATTTGGTCAGATATTTTCGAAAATTTTGTCTATAATTTTATAGCAAAAATGGCTCAAATCGTATTATTCTGAATCTTATCTTTCCAAAGAAAGAATTATTATTGTACATCAGACTTTTCAATCTCTTTCAGCTGTATCACATCATTGGGATTATAACGATTTGAGTCATCATCTCAATAATTCCAGTCAATGTTCAGCTCATCACTTTTTATCTTGATATTTTGGCTTTTTTTTGGTTGGGATTCCCAACTTGGGAAAAATTAAATCTAATTTTTTTTTATTATTGAATTATTTTTAATAAAATAAAAATAACAATGTAATTTACATATATATAAATATTTATTTGTGTTCTAAAAGAGAGAAAATGTAATTTCTCTCCAACATTTATAAAATTTTATAATTGAATGGTTTATTTTTTATTTTATTAAAATTTTAAAACACAAATATTTTTACTCCTAGTGACTAATATAATTTAAAATCCTATCATAATAGAGAAGGATATATATATATATATATATATTATTTTATAATTTAATAATAATGAAATCAACCAGCTCTCGCACCTCTGAATTTCCTTAAACATTATTAATGAAAACAATACTTAATTAACGAATAATACATTTTGATAAATGTCGTTAAACGGCCCCATTATCCTGAAGTATTGTTCGAATATTTTGGTTCATTGTAAAATAAAGAGGAGTTTTCTGCCTATTGTCTTTCGCATTTATGTCAATGTCTTTCTGAGAAAGAAGAAGTGAAACAATTTCTTCATGCGCATTTCGTGCAGCATAATGAAGAGGAGTCCAGCCGTCACCATCCTTTTGATTAACATCAATAACATCATCAACACCATTTTTTACATTTTCCAAATTCTTTGAAATAATCATTTTACATATTTCAAAATGTTTAAACCGCGCAGCAGAATGAAGAATTGTCAATCCATTCATATCAACATCAGAAATTCTCGATTCTTTACGATTTAACAACTTAATAAAAGCATTTCTGTTCCCTTCTTTAGCAGCAACGTGAGGAGGTGTCATTTTTTCATCATTTTCAATATTAATGTCAATTTTTTCGCATTTTAGAAGTTCGTCAAAAATTTTTTCAGAATCATTTTCATAATTTTTAGTTGAACAAATATGAAGAGGAGTTGAATTATCATCTCTTGATTTGATATTTACATCGACTCCATCGGAATGAATCAACAAAGAAGAAATTTCAAAATTTTTATTTTGACAAGTAATGTGTAATGCTGAAAAACCGTTTTTATTCAGTTGATTAAGATTCATTCCTTCCTTTTCAATAAGTAGCGAAACAACATCAGCTCTGTTCTTTTTCACAGCAGTTAAAAGTGCGTTTTCATGATCTTTATTCAATGAATTAATTTCAATTGAAAAATTTTCTATTGAAAGAAATGTTTTAACAATTGAAATGTCGCCTTCCCGTGCTGCTATTATTAAAGGCGTGTCTTCATTCATGTCTTTTTGATTCAAATCAATGAATTTTGGCGGATTTTTTATTGATTTTTTCCTTTCTGACGTCGTTTTCTGGGGCTAAAAAATCAATCGTCATGAAATCCCAGACTGTTTCATTTGAATTTTCAATATTATGAGCTGATAGAATAACTGTTAACATTTCATCATCTTGCTTCGAAGAAGCAAGATGAAGTAAAGATTGTCCTTTTTTTGGATTTGTTGGATTTGTGTCAATTTTTGTTTTCGAATTTTCAAGTGAAAATAAAAAATTTGAAATTTCTTTGTTAGATAGTTCAATAGCTATATGAAGTAATGTATTTCCATCTTCATCTAATGTTTTTATATCTTCAACAATTGATGCTAAATACTTTATGATTTCAATGCTTCCCAGTTTTGCAGCTTGAAACATTAATTCTTGTGAATTTTGTTGTTTGTTTTTGATAAAATAACGAATTATTGAAACATTATCTTGATTAATTCCTACATTAAGCAAATTAGTTGAATTAAAATCATGATCAATGAGAAATTCAAATGTTTTTTCATGGCCACCAGCTAAAGCATAATCAATGATATTTTTTTGAGATGTTATCAACAGCTTTAAAACTATCTCCATTTTCATAAAGAAAATTAAGGCATTTAATTGAGCCATAATATGCTGCGATACAACAAATTGGTGGACAATTCATTATAATATGTTCTTCTACAGAAAGGTTAGTAGATAATGAATAATACAAAATTTGGTCTTTAGGAAGCAAAGATAATAAAATATCTAAATAATCATGTTGGATTGATTCAATTATTTTTCCTTCCATCTTTCATTTATATATTTCTAAAACATGTTTTTCAAAACAATTAAATGCTAAAAATTAGAAATAATGGATATTATACAATGTGGCAATAATGCTTCAAAAGATATTATCAATAGGTTTATTCAATTTAATTTATTGTGATTCAATAAACTATTGAAGAAAGTGACTTTTTAATTATAAATATTGTTTTAAATGAATAAACTCTTATCATATTTATTAATTCAGCATCAATTTCATCATTTCGGGATATCAAAAAATAAAATAAAAACATGAATATACAGACATTTTACATTAAATCTGGGACAGGTTGACCATTATTTGGAGCTTGACTAGAGTTTTGCTTCCAAATATATGTATTAATCATAAAACATGAAATTGCATTTATTAAATTCTGACGAGAGAGGCAATTGAATTCTTTTGTGACAACTGAGCCATTTTCATCAACATTAATGCAAAGTCTTGTATCAGCACTAGCATCATTTAGTTTAGCATATACAGAATGTATTTTATCATATTCATAAAGAGTAGAAGTTTTGTTTCCAGTAAATTCAAGTCCACGAGGTGATGCTATTAATCTTAATTTGGATTTACCAATATTGAAAAATGAAGTTATTGTTTCACAATCAAATTCGGTGGTTTGTGGTATCTGAGCTTTCTGAAATGCTGTTTGCATTAAACTCTGTCCATATTGAAGCGCATGATACATTTGAATAATGTCATATCGATTTGTCGATTGTAAATATATTTTATTTGAGCCAGTCATTTGAGAAGTAACAATAGCTATAGAATTTTGAACGTTAGTTTCTTGAAAAGCGGCTGTAATCGATTGAAGGTCAAGTGGAATTATGAAAGAGCAAGCTTGTCCAAGCTTTTTTGAGATTTCAAGCCAATATCCTTTGATTTGAATCCAAAAATCGTCCCATTTTAATGTAGGATTAGCAACGGCAACTTTGCCATAGAAGATCCATGAATTTTGGTTCTGAGTTATCATTTTATATTTTTAGAAAAATTCACAAAAAATTGTTTGAATTTTAACTTCAACGGTGATGAATTCACTCAATTTTTCAACTTTTTCTTAAGAATGAATATATATACTATATTGTTCAAAAATGTCTAGGGATGAAAGTTGATAATTATTTGATTGACGAAATTTCATAATTCAATCAAATTTACTTTATTTCTTTGATATTTTTCCAAATCTTGCATTACCTTGGCAGTTTGTTTTAATTCTAATGTCTAACCTTCCTTATTAAAAAAAGAAATTCATTTGAAATAATACGCATTGATTTAATTTAAATCAATTGAAATTTTTGTTATTATGATAGTGTTTGTGCAACATGAATCAAGATTCATGTTTCCTTATTATAGTAAAGAATAAAGGTGCACTTTATCATATCTGATGATTAAAGAGAATCTTTTATTTACTTAAACTATATTTTCATATCAATTGAATGTTCAATCAAATGAAGCTCTATTTAAAAAAGGAATTAATCTAAAATATAAAGAGAATAAAGATATTAATGATTAAAATTATATTGTTTAAACAAGGAATAAAAAGATGATTTAAGTTAGAAACACATGTAATAGTAGTGTTATTTAAAAAGTTGAAAGGCTTTAGTTCTTTATTTTTGATTTCTTCGCTTGATAATGGTCAATTACCATGGATTTCTTACATCATTAATAGAACGAATTAATATCATTCGTGAAAAATTAAAGATGAAAATTGTATAGATTTAATGATAATGGTGAAAAGCATAAAGTAAGCTTATGTATCAATTATCTTAGGTTGATATAATGATAAAAGTCTGCATATGGGATTCTTTTGTAATTGTAGCTTTATATTTGATAATATATATTATTCTAAATGTCTGTTTATTTTCTTCTATTTCTATTTGTATTAATTAGTGTGAGCAACATATTTGCATAATTTTCTAGTTCATTCAATTCTTGTTGATCTGATTTTAAAGCTTTCTCATATTTTTTATATTTTTCAATTAAGCTTGATTTTCTCTGTTTCATTTCATCTATTCTTTGGTCGTATTCATCATTGGTTTCTGATGATTGACGAAAAGATCCTTTTAAATGAGGTATTTCGGATTCAATTTGACTCTTTTGATTTAATAATTCATTGAATTTTGAAATGTCTTTTGATGATCTAATTTCAATAAGTTTTTCTTTCTTTATATTTAATTCTGATTCTTCATCCCTGAGCTTGTCTGTGGCTTCTTCACATTTTTTTGAAAATGATTGAACTTTACTTATCAGTTTTTGAATGTCTGGATGTTCGTCTTCTAGAAGATCATCAATTATTTTTCGTGTTTCACCTCTTTTTTTCACAATATCGTCGATTTCATTTAAAACAATTTCTTTCTGTGCTTGAATTGAATCAAGTTCTTCTTTTCTAGAAGTTAACATAGTTTCAATTCGTTTTATTTCAAGTTGAGTTTGTTCTTCACTTTGAGCATCGTCACGAACATTTTTTAGTTCACCTTCAATAGTTGCAGAAATTGTATCAACTTCTGATTTTAGACATTCGATTTCTTTTATTTTATTTTGATCCATATTGGGATTATCTTTATCATACAATAATCTTTCAATTGATTCATTTATCAAATCAATGAGTAATTTTAAATCATCTAATTCCTCATTAATATCATATAATAATGATTGTTTTCGTAGATGATGAATATTTAAATTTTTATTTGTTGTTGATTTCTTTGTTTCAGTTTGTACATTTTCATTATTATTTGAGTTGCTTTTGTTTTGAACTTGCTTGGTCATATTTGTATTCTTGTTTTCTAATGTTGATAAATCATCATATTGTGGTATTTGACTAGACTCTTTGCGTTGAGCATCGCGAATCTTTTGTAAAAGAATTTGAATTTCATTGTCTTTTGAAGAATAAAGTTCTTTTAGTTTTTGTTGATCTGAAGAATTATAACAGCGTGAAACTTGTTGAGCAACTAGCTGAATTTGTTTTTCAATTACCATATTATTAACTTCTAACGTGTTAATATCATCCTGATACATCTGAAGTGCATCTCGAAAATTTGTGAAATCATTTCTTTGAATAATTTTTTTTGATGACTTGAGTTTTTTTGCTACAATAGTTTTTTTAATTTGTAGTTGTTTCAGTTCTTTCAATTTTGATTCATAATGTTCGCCACTTAAAAGAGAAGATTGTATATCACCAGCATTTTTTTGAACTTTTGAAACATCTTTGGTCAACGAAACGATTTGATCTTCGCTCATCTTGATTTCTTCAATAATGTTGTCTGTTTCGGCAGTAATATTTTCTAATTCAATTTCTAAATTTTGATTTATTTCTAAAAGCTTTGTTTTTTCAGCACAGAGTTCAGTAAATCTTGCGTCAAGACGGTTTTTCTCAGACTGTAAACAAGAAATATCTCTTTGAATTTTTTCAATTATATATTTTGGGTCTGGTTTCTCTGGACATATTTCAGATTGTAGTTGTTGTTGTGTAAATCGTGGTGCAGGACGTGGAACCATTGCTGTTTTCCGACATTTCATTTAAAGAGATTAAATTTATAAACAGAAAACTTCTCGCAATTTTTCAAATGAATCACAATTTTTTATATTTGATTTATATCTTTATTTATAAAAAAAACTGTAATATTATTATATAATAAAATTTATAAAATAAAAAAATATTTAATTATTTATTTGTATATCTAAAATAAATCTTTTATTATTAGATAAAAATAAGCATAGATTGTAATAAAGAAAGTATATTAAATTCTTCATTTACTCGACTACTAGGATTGTTGCAATAATTTTATAAATAAAACAATATAATTTATACTTATTACATTTTCTAGTATTGTTATATTCAGTTTAATCTAAGACAAAAATAATATATAATGCAAGATAATTTTGAATTATAGACCTATGTAATTGAAAAAATTGCAACAAAAATCCCAATTGAATCATTATTAGGTTACAATTTTATGTACCTATATACAATTTATTTACCAATCATTTTTTACTAATGAATTTAATTACTTTTGATATAGATGGTACCCTTTTAAATCTGAAAGATCCTATGGAATATGTTAATTCTTATATGAGTGCATTTACAGCCCAATTCCCGAGGCCAGATAATTTTAGAGAATTCCTTCCAAATAAAATTGCTGGTTTAACAGATCTTTCTTTAATTAAATTTTCAATAAACAAAGCTACAGACAATCATGCAAATGAACAAAATATTCAAAAGTTTTGTGATGATTTTGCTCACTTTTTTTCAACTAATTTTCAAAAAGGAACAATAATAGCAAGAGGGTTAATTGAATTTTTAGATGAACTCAAAAAAAGAAATGCAGTACTTGGGATATGCTCCGGAAATCTTCCCAAAATTGGTGAAATGAAATTACAAAATTGCAATATTCTAGATTATTTTGACAAAGACTTAAGAGGATTTTGTTGGAGTTCTGAAAGAAATGAAATGATTAAAATGATAATAGAAAAGGCAAAAGAAAAGTATAATATTATTAATGTGATTCACATTGGAGATACATTGAATGATGTTGAAGCTTCTAAAGAAGCTGGTGCAATCCCTGTTATTATTACACAATTTGGATTGGACGATTCAGTTATGTGTGAAAATTCATATGAAGATTTCGAAAAAGGAAAAGATAAAATTCTATCTTTATTAAAATAAGCATTATAGTATTATATATATTAATCATTAACATCTTTTTTTGTTTATTTGTTTGTTTGTTTGAACTCATTATAAATTATATATGATAACAAATAGAACTACAAATCCAATATGATATTAAATATTTTATTAAATTCTATATAAGATTATTCGCACACCTCCTAGCAGGAGTCATGTACAGTTAATAACTTGGCATCGAAAGAAATACACTGAAAAGTTTGCAAAGTTTCTATATATTATAAACTGGATTCGATAAATCATACAACTATTTCAATGTTACATATAACTTTTTGCATTCAATTTTTAAAAAAATTTTTTTTCCTTCTTCAGAAATTACACACGATTTTCTCTCAAAACTGGTCTGATTAAAAAAAATATTCAATTTTACATTTTATATTATGAAAAAGTTGATTTTAAAAAATATAATTTATAGTATGAGGAAAAAAAACCCTAACAAAAGTAAAACCCCACGACCATTTTTTTCACCTATTTTTTCACCATTATCAATCGACTTTTTTTTTTAGCATTCAAAATTGAGAAGAAAAAAGTAAAATGGTAGGTAGACTTGTTATTTTGAGAATCGATATCAAAAACGTCACTTTTTTATATCTGATACTCGATTATCAGTTTACAAATCTGATATCGAGATTTTCGATTATCAAGATATCAGATATGAAATGTGATATAAAAATAATTGTAAACATGATATCAATTACCGAGATCTCGAGATCTCAAACAGATTTATCTTTTTTTATAATTGGTATTTGTGATTTTATTATATTTAAAAATAAATAATAGAATGTATTGATGTTTATTTTAAGATTAAAATCAAAAAAATACATTCTTTTTTATGAAATATTTGAGAATGAATTACGATCATATATTTATCAAAAAGTTTAATTGAAAATTCTGATATCAAAAGCAGAAAAAAAATTCTCGATCTCTGAAATCGATCTCGAGAATCTGTGTATATTTATGTATCGATATCAAAAAGTCATTCAATTATCGATCTCGATAATCGGAGAATAACAAGTCTAATGGTAGGGGGGGGGGGGGGGGGTTCTGATAGTAAAAACTTTTATTCGAAATGATACATATTTATATTACCAGAAATATCAAGATAAAATTTATTGATTTTACACTATAAATTTGGAGATAAATATGTTTTCATGATATCTAAAGACGTTTATTTTGAGAAAAAATAAGACGGTTTTTATTTTTAAAGAATCTTCTGCACCTCTACTGACGTTAAAGTTGACGTTTATATTTAATATGATACGTTTATTTTCATTGTTTATTTAGGCTAACACCAGAATAGTTATTATTGGACACAATAAGCAAATGCTTTTAACAATTTCGAAACATGTTTCTCAAATCACACTACAGACACTCACAAGCAAACAGATAGACAAACAAACATCACAGAAAGTTCCAAAGAATCAGATTCGATTAAATACGAAGAACAACACGCAAATGCTTTTAACAATTTCGAAACATGTTTCTCAAATCACACTACAGACACTCACAAGCAAACAGATAAACAAACAAACATCACAGAAAGTTCCAAAGAATCAGATTCGATTAAATACGAAGAACAACACGCAAATGTTTCTGTGAAACGGTTAGATCAGATTCGATTAAATACCGATTCTTACCGCCAGCCGCGGGGTCTCGACTCGGCTTCGCTTCGCTTAGCCTCGCTCGACGCCCGCTAGGCGGTATGTAGTCTCGGTAAAAATTATGTAAAAATATAAAAAGATTTAATTTTATTTAGCATTTTTATATGATTATTTTTTCTGAAGATATTCCACTTTTTGAAGGTTATTTCAATTGTACAACTATTTTAGAATCGATCCTATATTATTTAATATTTTCTTTTTATCATTAGGAGAAAATTACATTTTAAATGATAATTGTTCAAGATAATTATAATCATTTTTATATGGGCACTTTTTGAATGAGTATTCAAAAAGTGGCTTGTAAATTCATTCAAATAAACTGAGTTCAAAAAACTTTACCTCCATTTCATATTTTAAATCATTTTATCTTTTTTATCAAACAATTTAATTGCATCATTCTTCATTAATAATATATTAGATAATTATCATAATATTTATTAAATTTTAAAAAATTAATTCATATTTAAAATATAAAGATATGAATATTTTAAATTGAGAGGGAGGTAATGTTTTTTGAACAAGGTTTATCTTTCATTAAAAATCCAACAATATATATATATATATATATATATATATATATATATTAGGGCTTCATTTTTAGACCAAAGAATAAAAAACATGGTCTTTTTTTTTGAGAGAAAATAGATCAAAATTTTTAAAATTTTTTTTTTAAAATTTTGAAAGTTTATAAACTTTTTTAATAAATATGTTTTTTTATGAAATATACAATGCAAATATAATATTTTTTAAAAAACTAAAGTAAAACTTGCTATACTTATTTTTTTATTTCAATTTTGGATTGATATTCAAAAATTTGTATGCTTATAATGCTTTTTAGTTGGAAAAGATTTAGACCAATCAAACGGTCTCCTTTAGACCATGTAAAGCTATTAAAAGTGATTGTAAAGTATTCAAATAACAAAAAAATCGGTTTTTTAGACCAAGATGGCACTTTTGTTAGACCACGAAAAAACCAAGATTTTTTTCTTGAAAAAGTGAATTTTTTTCAGAATTTTTTTGAATTAAAAAAGCATTGGCGGAATTTAAAAAATCTCATAAAAAGTGGAGAAATTATAAGATTTATTTATAAATTATATATTAGCCTAAATTAGCCTATAACTGGTATTTTTGACTACTGTTTGTTTGATTAAAAATACTATTTATTAGAAAAATCTTTTATTTTATATACAGTAAGGTTGTAAAATTCAAAAACGTCTCAAAAGAGGAAAATCTACTTTTTCATAGAAAACGATTAAAATGAATTTAAAATAAAAGTTAAAATAACGAATTTAATTCAAATTTGGATTTTCCTTTATAGCGTTGCGAAAATGGAAAATCCACTTTTTGAATGATGCTCATTTTTTCATATAGAGATAGGAAAACACTATTTGATGAATATAATGTCACAAACAGCTGTGTGATAAACTTAATCATGGAAATATTATTTCTTAAAACGGTAGGTTTAAACAAGATTTTCTCTCTATTTCTTTATTTCTTTCATTTTTATTAATGAAAATTTTTTTCTCAAAAAGTCGATTTTCCTATTTTGAAACGTTTTCCAATTTTGAAACCTTACTGTAAAAATTTTAAAAATTTTATGATTATATTTCAATGTATATTTAGCTGGTCTAATAGACCAAAAAATATCAATGTCTAAAGGTCTAAAAATGAAGGCCTAATATATATATATATATATTATTCAATTTTATATTTATAAAACAATTTGGCCACCATATGATTTTGAGAAAAGTATTACATAGAATAGCAATGAACAACAAAATGCAGAAATTAAAATTAAGTTTGTTATTAAATGAGAAAGATTTTTCATTGCCAAACCGAGTGAGAGTATAAGTAAAATGAACAAGAATGGTGTACGCCATAATAACTCTTCCTTAAATCTAAATGCTAAGAAAAATGAAGCAAATGCAGGTATTAAGAAAGTATTTTCACAGTAAAAGAAAGAGAGGAATGCCCCTATATAAATAACCAGCAAAATAGCTGGATTATTCAAAATATGAATATTATCGGATATGTATATATTTCGCAGTTTCTTAATGGTAAACATTTCTGATAAATTTGCTGGTATCATGATGGTAGATATATCATAGAAAAACTGAGCATACACTGGAGTTTTATTAGAAGGGCCAGATACCAAATAAATATGTGCAAAAATTGAAAGAATAAAAAGAGCAAAGCTGTAGATTAAATGATATTTGAATGTTTCCCAGAAT
The DNA here is from genome assembly GCA_039105265.1 of Tritrichomonas musculus. Classification (NCBI taxonomy): domain Eukaryota; phylum Parabasalia; order Tritrichomonadida; family Tritrichomonadidae; genus Tritrichomonas; species Tritrichomonas musculus. Next base: position 1,212,524 of record JAPFFF010000004.1, read on the forward strand.
TCTTTAATTTTTGATTTATTTTGAGTATTTTTTGAATCATGTTTAATTTGAAAAATTTTTGCTCTATTTGGTTGAAGAATAAGAACGAATAGAATTACAATTCCAGAACTGTCTGAACAAATTGTTATTGCTGTTAATATTGATTCAATTTGTAAAAAAATGTAATAACGTGAATTACTCAAATTCTTTTCTAATATTTTGGAAACAAGGATTGTCAAAACTGAAAAGAAATAAAAGAAGCTACTTGGGTTAAAAAGTCTATTCAAAGCACTAAAGCTTGGTTCAAACGCTAAAATTACTCCGCATAAAAAAGATATTGAAATTGGAACGTCATGTAAAATTAATATTATAGTGATAATTGGAAGAATCAGCGATGAGAGAAGCGCTGGAATAATTCTTAAATAAATGTTAAATTGTATTTTATTTTTATAAGGAAAAACCGTATCATATTGCATGTTTATAATAAATGTATAAAAAAGAGTTGCTAAAGGTGGTTGAGTGAGTTCAAAATCTGTATGATCAAAATAATTACGAATTTGATTGAAATATTTGATTTCTGGTTCTGTAAATTTTGTTGGAAAGTTAAGATATGGAAAATGAACAGCGATGGATATTAAAAATACCAGTATAACAGCAAGGATTGAAGAAATTTTTTTAGAAATCATACTACAAAGTGAATTCTGACTTTTGATATAAAAAATAGTGATTTTTTTAAATATGGAAATTGATTTTAAGTGCTATAAAGTAAATTTCAACTCAGACAAAAAAACAGTTGTCCAAAATTCTGACACAGATTTTCAAGAATACTCCAAAATACCTGAAAGAAAATATAAAGTTATTGAAATGTATCATAAAAACGACAGGCCTATCTTTTTGGTTAAGAATTTGGAAACAGGAAATACCAAAGAATTTGATTACATAGATGTTTTGCATTTTTTTTATTTTGAATATTTAGATTTCATGAGATTAGAATCCAAAAGTAAAAAGAAAAGTTCATGATTTCCTATATAAAATCGTTAAGATGATTCGCTAAAGCATATTATTATGCTTATTTTATAGAAAACAAATATATTTTATATCTTTAAGCATTTTACTGATAAAAGGTATATCCTTGTGGAATCAATCAATATCAAGAATTTTTAAGGGTGTAGTCTCAACTTGATATCTCTAATATTTATTAAAAATAAATTGATAAAAATAATGTATATATACTTAATAATAAAATAATATTTTGTAGATAAAAAAGGTTTATTCATCAGATTAGCTTACAATCGCTATTACAAGCAAACAATAATTTGATATCTTACATTTTACTTTCTATTTCTTGGTTTTTTCAAATACTTTATATATTATCCAAAGATAATGAAATAGAAAGACTTAAAGTGTAAAAATTACATTTACGTTTGTGAACAACAATGAATATTTGTTTTTATGTTATTTTAATTCCTTTATTTGGCCAATATTTTCCAGATCCAATAATTAATTACAAGTCGGATGATATGAAGACCGTATTTAATTTTTATGTTTGTTTGATAAAACTTACAACCTTTTTTTATAGTTAGAGCTGTTGATTTTATTAAATTAGTAATTTATTTGTAAACAAAATCTTTGCATATTAAGATAATCCAATTTTTCTGGATCACATAGCATATGATACAAATTCTCTTTTATTTTTATTTGCATTTTATGAATTTATCTTTTTTTTTTTAAAAAATATTCAAAATCAAGTTTGATTATTTACTCCAAATTGCAGATTTAATTGTCTATTTGTGATTTTTCCTTATATTTAAGATACCAAAATTTAAAAAATGTATAATATCAGCTTTTCTGTAATAAACTAAACTGTATATTTAGTGAATGTTTATACCTTCTAATGGTAACCTAAAAAAATGGACCCGACCCGTTTTTTTCTGTTAGGTTAATTACCCACCATTCAAGTGAAGTGTTTAAGTTATACCCGATTATTTTTTCTTTTTTTAATTCCTTTATTTGGCCAATATTTTCCAGATCCAATAATTAATTACAAGTCGGATGATATGAAGATCGTATTTATTCTCATTTTTGATCGTAAATTTTCAATGCTTCTTATCAATTATTCTGAAACCTCATATAAAAAGTTCTAACAAAATTTTAATAAAAATAGATTTATCCTGTTATTAAAATCTGATTTTTATAAATAAACAAACTTTTTAATCTTTTGGAAATATATATAAATAAATTGTTTAATGTGTGATAAGCCAAAATGGCTCTAATATCGTTTTTTAATATTTATTTGAGGGAAATCTTTAATAGACCTATCCACAAATCAAAAATCGTTTGTTGAACGTTTACTAAAAATTTGCGGACAATAAACTTTTTGTGAACATTTTTATGTACTCAAATATTTCATTATTTCTAAATATCCCATTCTTTGCAAATAAGCCGTATTGTCCGTAATTTTTTAAGTTTTTTGGTAAACGTTTTGTTCAAAAACAAAACGTTTATTTGCTTTATGTTTTAATTTTTTTTGTTCCAATATCTTAAAAATTATATGTTTTTTAAAGAAAAAAATTAATTAATGATTTGGCTGTTTTTAAATAAAGATCAAAATTTATAATTGAATGTACATAAAAGAACAGAGTAAATATTTTGAAAAAGCTAATAATGAAAAAAATTTGATTTTTACGATTTAAATCAGTTGTATATGCAAAATTCATATGATTTAGATTGTATTGTTTAAAATGATTAATGAAAATATTGGTTAAATAAAATTTTAGTTTCTAAATTCGAAATGATCATAATTATTTTTACATAATTCATCTATGAAAACATAAATAAAATAGAAAATTCTTATCAAACATTGAATTATAAAGTATATTATTGATATACTCGATTTTGTTCTTATTAATACTTATATTTGATAATAAGCTATTTGCATCTATTTTTAATTGTTTGCTCATATCATTTGAAGTTAATATTATTTTTTAAAAAATATTGTCCTCGAAAATGTTTTATAGATGCAAAAATTAGCTTTTTTACAAATATTTTATTATTTGAGAATTTTAAGATATTCACAAAAAGTTTGTTGTCCGCAAATTTTCAATAAACGTTCAACAAACGATTTTTGATTTGTGGATAGGTCTAATATATATGGATAAAACCTTTAATTGTTTTAAAATATCAAATTGATGATAATTTTGGTGAAATAGGGTAATTTTTTCATTTTAAATATTTAATTCACAATTTGGTTCCCATACTTTTTTTAACAAATCGTTTTAATTTACATTTGCTATGATATTGATTTATTAACATCATAAACCATGACGTTATTTCATTTTTAAAATTGAATGGAAAACGATCATTTTTATGAATTTGTAAGGCTAATTTTTCGATTCTATGAGATCTCAGAAACTTCCCCTTAATAAAATTGTAAAAGACTAATACTAACTTTTTATTTAAGATTTAATTGTGGCTTTTTGTTAGGAATATATACTGATTTAATACGAATCTTTGTATAATCATGCATAAAAACTACAATTTGTTCTTCATCAGTCATATGCAGTGCTTTCATTAGCAATCCGTCTTTAAGTTTTTTCCCTCCAAAAATTAAATCTATTAATTTAATTTTACTTTTAATCATAATTTGATTTTTTTGGCCACTTTGTTCCAAAATTTTAATTTTGGCGTCAACGATTTTTGAATTTTCAGGAAGTTTAAATTCGTATTTCTTGTCATTTAAATGGTCAATAAATCTGTATTTGATTCCATTTTCAATATCATTTTCATTTGAATTATCTGCAGTTTCATTGACTTTCATTGGAATTTGATTAAAGGAAACATTTAATTTCTGATTTGATGATTGGCCATCCTCAACATTGTTTTCAACTTCTGAAATCTTCTGATTTGTATCAACTTCTTGAATTCTCTGATTTTGTTGATTGTTAGAATTGTCGTTATCCATGATATTACTTTCTGATATCTTTTGTTGCTGCTGATTATTTGTAGTGGTGCTGGTGTTTGTGGCTTCAAGTTCCTGTTGATTATTCGTAGAAGCTGTGTTGCTTTTGACTTTCGGCTTCTGTTGATTTGAATCAACATCACTTTTCTTAGTTTTATGTTTATGTTGATTATTTGAAGTAGCATCACTGTTTTTAGTTTTTGATTTATGTTGATTATTTGTTGTACCATTGCTGTTTTTAGTATTTGAATCTACTTCAGATATCTTTAGTTGGTTACTTGTAGGTTGAGGAGTAGTTGTATTATCTGGTTTGAAATTTCTTTTGTCAAATACATAAATATGATTTATGTTATCATTTGGTAAATCTATGTATTTTTCTTTTTGGCTATTCAAATAATCACGAAAAGTATGTTCTTCACTTATTTCATTTTTTCCATCGGGTGATAAAGAAAAAGAAAAGTAAGTATCGCTAAGATTCGAAAGGCCGAAAAGTATAAAGTAAGAAAGTTTGCATAATTCACTTAAGTTGTTTTGCTTAATTTCTGTTTTTTGGTCTGTACCGATGTCTGAAATGATTGTATCAGCAATTATTTTATGAGCATAAATAGTCTGCTGTGGCAAACGTGTCACATTACCGATATCTTTGTAATAATTATTCCATTTTATAAATAATGAGAAACTATTTTTATCGATTTTTAGCTGATCAGAAATAGAGTTTTTGGCTTGTTCAGAATTAAAAAATTCTATGACCTCAACTGTTTTATTGCCTAAGCTTCCTTCACAAATAATGTTAATTGTAGAAAAGGTAACTTTGAATTGTCTTTGTTCTTTAATAGGTTGGTCGCCTTTGATTTCTTTCCCTTGTAAATCAAAGATTTTAATTGAATTATTATCTTTAATGTCTTTTTCTGTTCTAATCATGTCTTTTAATGTTTCAATTTTATCATCTTTTAAGAAATTATAGTCTTGGATTTCTCCTAATATATCAACTTTGATGGTAACCAAATTTTCATTATTAGGATCATATTCTTTATTAACATCTATAATGCATTCGCCACTTAAATTATCAAAGCATCCATATTCGGTAATTTGAATTTCATTGAAGAAAAGATTAATAATACTGGGCGAATAATTTAGTAAATTTAGTTCTTTTTGAACTTTTAGCTTGATATGATATAAATCTAATTTTACATCATAAAAAGAAATTTTTTTGGCTTCGCTTTTCTTTTGGCTGTTTATCTTAAATTTATAATTGCAAAGCTTTTTATGGCTCAAAAAATGTATTTGTATTTCAGTTTCATTCGCAAAAGCACTTGACGAAAAGTAATGAGGAAGAAATTCATAACTATTTTGATCTTTTTTATATTTAAATGTAACATCTTCTGTTTGAAGTCCAAAAAGCCTGCTAATATATTTGGGTACATCTGTATTGTTATTAAATTTCTGCGTAAATGTAAAAATTGGGCCTCTAAATTGTAATGTTTTATTTTCTTCCTTTTTATTTATGACATAAGTTTTGTTATTTGTATGTGGGAAGCAAAGAAGTGGAATGTCATTGTCTTCAATGAGCGCAAAATCTGAAAAAAGCAAAAATTCTTGATCTTGATAATGGAATTCTTTGGCTAGCTTATCTTTTATATCGCTTAATTTATTCTGTGCGTTAAATATCGATTTGGCTTCACTATATTGTTTTGTTTTATTGCTAACTACATCATAAATTGAATAATTAAATTTATCTTTTCGAGAAATATAAATTATCTTTTTTTCTTGAGCACCAAAATTCAATGAATTTATATCGTCATTAAAAGAAAATCTAATTTTTTCTTCTGAATAAGCTTCATAGTAATAGCATTTCTTTTTATCTTCTTTGGTTTTATTTTTTTCAATATCATAGAAAATATCTTTAATTTTGCCATTTTCTTTTTGTAAATTATTAAACGAACGATTGTACTGGTATTGACATTTTGTTGTTTTTATTTCATATTCAATTATTTTACATGATTTATGTTTATTATTCAATTTAAAATTTGATTTAATTGGTTTATTGTCATATGTGAATTGAACTGATGCTGGGTTTTTGGGATATATCAATTTTTTAAGGTCTGATATATCTGGCTCTTTAGGTATTAGATAATTTTGAATAATTTCTTCATTTTCACCTTTGTGATGAAAGGTATATATTTCCGTTTTTTCTTCCTGAAGAACAACATTGACTACAATAGCTTTATCATATTCAAAAGTTGTATATTTTATAATATAACTATTATTATCAACGAATCTTTGATTTATAGCAATACCAAAATTCTTTATTCTCTTATTATATTTCTTTCTAAAGAAATTTGGAATGATTTTTCTCAGATCTTCGACTTTGGAAAAAATAGGAAGACGAAGAATGTCACAATTATTTTCATCATAATATAAACGTAACATTAATGGGGTTTTGATTTCAATATCGATTTTTGTTTTATTGGTATTTTGAGTATCATAATTTTCAAAATATTTTCGATTAATCCCAATCTTTTTTTCAATCAATGTATAAATACTATAAGATTCAGTGTTTTCTAAATTTTCTGATATTAGCAATTTTTCTTTGCCACTTGATAATGTTATATTAACTGATTCTAATTTTGGTTGGAGAGGTACATAATTTATAACTAAGGTGTTGTCTGTAATTGATCTTAGTTCATCTTCATCATTAATTGGTTTATCTGAAATGATTTTTAAAAATGTTAACGGTATTGACTTATAAACAGCTAAAGCGGATTTTAATTTATAAATATTGTCTGTTTTGTACATATAATAGTATTCTATTGTAAAATTGGGATTCATTAAAAAAATAACTTTATAAATTGATGAACCATCTTTGAATTTAAGTTTAATTGGATTTTTGTCATTCACTTTTATTTGACCGATTTCATCATCATCTTTAGCTGAGGCATTCTGTTCATTTGTAAATTTTTCGAAATTAATGTTATTAGTAACTGTATGGAATGTCTCAGCTAGAATACATTTAACATCATAAATACGCATAAAAGGATAGATGTCGATATCAGGTGTAATAATAAAATTGTCATACGAAAAAAAAAGTCGTATGGGATCTCCTGTTACAAAAGTGAAGGGTTTCATTAATTCAAATCCGATTTCTGGTAATGTGAGTGGGTTTTTATTGAAGTATATACTATAATTTTGGTATTTGAGACAAAAATCACTCTTTTGTTTATGAGATGTTTGATCGCTAATAAAATCAAAGATCTCTGAAATTGTAGTGAGATTAGTTGAGCATGTGAGATTTGGATTGATCTTAATAATATAATCAGAAAGATTCATTTGAAAATATTAAAAAATACAAATTTAAGATAATAATTTGAATTGAAATTTTTATGTACAATTCAAAAAAATTCTATCAGATGAGTAGAAATTATAAATTATCATGGATAATAAATCCAACATCAATATTTTCATATTTTTTATTTATCAGAGTTCGATATCTAAATATTTTTTGTTTATTTTAAATTCTTTTGGTTTGCTTTCATAATTACGAAATACAACATCAATTTGATCAAAAGAATCAAAAGGATCAAAATAATTATCTTTCTCCCTATACTTTTCTTGAGATATTAATACTTTGTTTAATTCATCCAAAATATTAATTAGTTTGAATCCTGGAACATAAGGTAAATTTAACATGAATACTTTGTTTTCCATTCTTCCTTCAACTTTTGCATTTGATAGTAATTTAATGAGAGGCATTTGGAATGGATAAAATTCAGGGAAAGTGATTGAAACTTGATAAATAACACGATTTTCTTCATCATCATTTCCTTTCAAAAAAACAATGATTCGATCATTATCAATTTCATCTGACTCATCGTTAATTCTTCTTCGATAAATACGAAAGAATGGTTCTTTCCCTTTTGATGATATGTACTTTTGATAAAAGGCGCAAATATTAATTTCTTTTTGAATTATTTTTTCAAGTAGATTCTTTGGAGCTAAATTTTGATAGGAATAAGGAGAATATAAATCAATATTTTCGTAAAAATCTTCTTGAGATTTCATTTTAATTGAATTTATTTCATTTTTAATTATGATTCTGTTTGAAATGAATTCGATTTTTTTCTCTAATTTGTTCTCATCAAAATAATCAAAAAAATGCTGCTTCAAAAGTGGATATCTTTTAGAAAGATCGATAAATCCTTGATATTCGGCAATAAAATAAGCGTCATCTTGTTCATAAGGAGTATAATAGTTTCCTCCAGAAAGATGTGAAATTGCACATAGATCATTAATTAATTCATCTCTTTTTAGGATAACTGCATCAAGAATGATTTTTTCTTGAATTAGAAGTTTTAACACATCTTTTTTCTCTGCAGTTGATTGAACATCAAATCCATCACTAACAACCAAGACTCTTTTATAAGCATTATTATCTAAATTTTGCTTAATTAATGGTTTATTCATATATTCGATAGCTTTGATAATTCTATCATAAAGTTTTGATGGGTTTGTAAAATCATCAATATTATGTTCAATCGGAGCATCAGCATCATTTAATTGATTGTCCAAAATAATTAAAGGATCATTAACACCAATTTCAGAAGCAGTTTGAATAAATCGATTAACAATTTCTGTAGCAAGTAAACTTCGACGAGTTCCTTTTTCATCAAAGCAAGCAATCATTGTACCAGAATAGTCGATAAGGGCAATTGTGCATTGTGAATATTTTTTATTTGAAAACATTTTTGAATCTTTTCTTAAGATATTAATATCTTTTTTTCTGTTATTTTCAAGTTTTTCAAGATCACTTATTTTCATGGTAAGCATACTTGAATTCGTTGTTGATTTAAATGGATCATAATAATTTATTTTATCATAAATTCTTGACATATTTGAATTTAGTGGATCCATTGAAGCAAGAATAAAAGTGGCATTGACGCGAATTAATGACCAATACCTTCGAATTCGGAGTTCTTTGGAAGTAGATGCATGAAATATACTATAAGAATAGTCAACAAATTCATCATTAAATATGTCATATGGCTTTTTCAATGCTATAAAGTCATGGGTAAAATATAAGTCATCTTTCAAAGAATTATTAAATCTAAATGATATATTTAAGCACGGACAATTACTTAAATCGTTAAAAAATCTATATAATTTAGTATTGTTATCTGCATAGAATAGTAAAAAAGAGGTGATCGTGAATAAATCTATTTTTGTCGTTTTTTTGTTATAAACATGATATAAACTAGTTACAAATGGAATAAAATGAATTTTTTCAAAGCATGCCTTAACCAAATGTAATGATTTATAATATTGATTTTCAATGTATTTTAAAACGCAATAAAGGATGCCGAGATAATCATGTGATATACCTGGAAACATTGAAATAATTGAATATGTATCGATTTCAATTTTTTCATCATTTAAATCGTTGTGTGGAGAAAATTTAGATTGATTTAAAATAGCATAATAATGAAATGATTTGCAATTTGTATTGTTTTTAAGGAATTCATTGAAAGTTGAATTAGCAATGGTGCCTCCAGGAAAATATAAAACAATTTTGTCACCCTTTGAAATAGATTTAATTGTGCTTGAAACACTATCAAAAGGATTAAGAAAAATTGATTTATTATCATCAAAATATACAATAGTGAATTTTTGATTATTATTCTTTTTTGTTCCATCACTTAAAGAAGTTGATGTATTTTCATAGACAAGAATAATATCAACATTTTTTCTATTATCATCAGCAATTACTTTCATAACTAAAAGATTTGGTTCTTTTGTATACTTTTCCTTATTGTAAATAAATCCTGTGATATTAACCGACTTAATGGAATTATTAAAATGCTGAATTAATTGTGATATTGTCATATCCCTGGATATTTCAATTGATTCACTTTCTTTTTTTTTTGTTTGTGGATTAAAATAGTTAAACGTTTTATGTATTTTAGATGGTTGATTTGTGTTTCTTTTTGATTGTAATGAAAAACGTCTGTTTTTGTCTTGGTCTGGTGTAATCTGAGGAACATCATCATCATGATCGGAATTGCTACACTCTTCATCGTTTGAACTATTTTTTTGTTGTTCTTTCATTAATGAATGATTTTTCACTTTCTTTTTTTTTGGAACTTTAATTCTTTTCGAAATCATGATTTAATAAATGAATGAAAAATGACATATTAAATGTAGAGGCATATAAACCAATATTTTTATCACAAAAAGTTATTTAAAAATTATCAAAAATATAATTATATCTTTTTGTAAATTCATTCAATTATGATAATAATAATATAATTATTAATAATGCTTTGTAGTATAAATATTAATATTGTTTATATTTGATTACATTGAGTATTATTCTTGATACAAGATTACTTCAAAATATTTTTTGATAAAGCAAACATATATAACATTTTTATTTATTCAATATTTTTAAAATCACTTATTAGATCAGTATTATAAGTTATGATTCTATGGGATGAAAAATATTTCATAAAAAAGTTGAAAGAGTTTCTGCTTATTTTCTTTTTTTCTCTCTCTCTCTCATTTCTGAATAAAGTAAAGCACTCCAATTGTTTTCCCCTTGTTAATTTTTTTAAAAAATCTATATTTTAAGGGTGCACTTTAAACGGTCGCCTTGGAAAATATAAATATCTTCACATATATAATGAATTAATTGCCATAAATAGAATATTTATTTGTTATTCTTTTTATATTAATTATTAAAAGAGTTTAATGCCAATATATGAAATATTACAAAAATAAAATATTCAAATTTCATGTAAAATCAAAAATTTGAAAAATCGCTCTTTAAAAATCTTTGTAATCTGATATACATTAACATATTAAAATTTGAGAGAATAAGGTTTAAATCATAAGCCCCTCTATTAAAAATAAAGATTTTAAAAGGCACTAGAATCAGGGTCTATTAAAATCGGCACGAAAAAAGTTAGCATACCGAAAACTTTTTGAAAGGGTGCGACCAAATAAGTATATCCACTTTTTGAGAAAGATATTTGATCGTTCGATTGAACTTTTTGAGAGTAAAAATAAAACGGTTTAAAAGGTGAATTATTTAACATTTGAATTTTATTTTAAAAAAGCGCCAAAATTTAATTTTCCACGAGATCGTTTGACTGCTCCACGGTTGATTCGAACACAACCAATCATGAAAGCAATAGCCGATAAACGGTATTGGAGTAGTCAAAAGCTCTGGAACATTGCAATTGCAGATATCATTTCCACGAGATCGTTTGACTGCTCCACGGTTGATTCGAACACAACCAATCATGAAAGCAATAGCCGATAAACGGTATTGGAGTAGTCAAAAGCTCTGGAACATTGCAATTGCAGATATCATTTCCACGAGATCGTTTGACTGCTCCACGGTTGATTCGAACACAAACAATCAATTAAACTATCTTTTCAAAATTAAAACTCTTTTTAGCATTTACATTTAATATAATGAAAATTTATTTTTTTCTTCTTTTTTAAGTAAACAAAAATAAAAGCTTTTATTTAAATATTGACCTATTAATTCAAATTTTTGAATCGCCTTTTATTTTTTAATTAAAAAATGTTTAATCAAGAAGGGCAAATTAAGTTACATTTAGGGTCTTCTTCTAATGTAACTTCACAAATTACGCTTCGAAGATTACTATATTGATCAATTGAAAAAACTTGATTTCAATTTTTCTTTTCAAAAACATGACTTAAAAATTTATAACATTTAGACAAATTTAACATTCAGAAAAAGAAAGAAGAAAAATTCAAATACTGATGAAGATAATAATAATTCCCCAATAAATATTTCAATTGATGAATATATCAGTCAAGGATCATTAGAAAGAATAATAAACCATACAGAACATCAATTATCTAGGGTTTTAAAAAAATATAAACTGAACTTAACTGTAATTGCACTCGATCTTCAAAGTGAACTACTACTTGACGAAAATATAGTTGAGATTAAAAGAACAAATGAAGATGAATACTTGGCATTATTTCAAGTTCGACTATGGTTCAAAATATTAGAAGGTAAAAAAGAAATTGTCGTTTGAATTTCTTTTTGATAAGTTTTTAATAAAAATATAATTAAAAAAGATATTATATGTAGTTTATTTTAAGTTAGTAAATTTTCAAATTTGATATCATTTTTTTTATATTTGTCAAAAGCTCTAGAACACTGCCCCGATACAGATTATCGGTTATTGCTTTCATGATTGGTTGTGTTCGAATCAACCGTGGAGCAGTCAAACGATCTCGTGGAAATGATATCTGCAATTGCAATGTTCCAGAGCTTTTGACTACTCCAATACCGTTTATCGGCTATTGCTTTCATGATTGGTTGTGTTCGAATCAACCGTGGAGCAGTCAAACGATCTCGTGGAAATGATATCTGCAATTGCAATGTTCCAGAGCTTTTGACTACTCCAATACCGTTTATCGGCTATTGCTTTCATGATTGGTTGTGTTCGAATCAACCGTGGAGCAGTCAAACGATCTCGTGGAAATGATATCTGCAATTGCAATGTTCCAGAGCTTTTGACTACTCCAATACCGTTTATCGGCTATTGCTTTCATGATTGGTTGTGTTCGAATCAACCGTGGAGCAGTCAAACGATCTCGTGGAAAATTAAATTTTGGCGCTTTTTTAAAATAAAATTCAAATGTTAAATAATTCACCTTTTAAACCGTTTTATTTTTACTCTCAAAAAGTTCAATCGAACGATCAAATATCTTTCTCAAAAAGTGGATATACTTATTTGGTCGCACCCTTTCAAAAAGTTTTCGGTATGCTAACTTTTTTCGTGCCGATTTTAATAGACCCTGATTCTTCTGCCATTTTAAAAAATATTAAAATATACGTTAGATAGTTATCTATTTTTAGAAGGTAATGTTAACCAAAATCATAAACGTACGAAAAATTATAAAATCGCTGCAAACTTTTTTGTAATGAATAAAAAAAAATTGGATAATCGCTTAAGCATTCGCCACTTTTTGAAAGAAATATTCAATGGTTTATGTAGGAACTTTTTGAATAAAATAAATAAACTACTCAAAAATGACAGTTTATTTGTTAGAAGTTCATAATTATATTTTCTAATTGACGCAGTGATTCTTACTAATACACTAGATTACTACCAGCGCAGAAGATTACGACCAGTGCAGTGATTATTACTAATACACCAGATTACTACCAACGCAGTGATTCTTAATAATACACCAGAATACTATCAGCGCAGAAAATTACTATTAATGTAGTGATTATTACTAATACACCAGATTACTACCAACGCAGTGATTCTTAATAATACACCAGAATACTATCAGCGCAGAAAATTACTATTAATGTAGTGATTATTACTAATACACCAGATTACTACCAACGCAGTGATTCTTACTAATACACCAGAATACTATCAGCGCAGAAAATTACTATTAATGTAGTGATTATTACTAATACACCAGATTACTACCAACGCAGTGATTCTTACTAATACACCAGAATACTATCAGCGCAGAAAATTACTATTAATGTAGTGATTATTACTAATACACCAGATTACTACCAACGCAGTGATTCTTACTAATACACCAGAATACTATCAGCGCAGAAAATTACTATTAATGTAGTGATTATTACTAATACACCAGATTACTACCAACGCAGTGATTCTTACTAATACACCAGAATACTATCAGCGCAGAAAATTACTATTAATGTAGTGATTATTACTAATACACCAGATTACTACCAACGCAGTGATTCTTAATAATACACCAGAATACTATCAGCGCAGAAAATTACTATTAATGTAGTGATTATTACTAATACACCAGATTACTACCAACGCAGTGATTCTTAATAATACACCAGAATACTATCAGCGCAGAAAATTACTATTAATGTAGTGATTATTACTAATACACCAGATTACTACCAACGCAGTGATTCTTAATAATACACCAGAATACTATCAGCGCAGAAAATTACTATTAATGTAGTGATTATTACTAATACACCAGATTACTACCAACGCAGTGATTCTTACTAATACACCAGAATACTATCAGCGCAGAAAATTACTATTAATGTAGTGATTATTACTAATACACCAGATTACTACCAACGCAGTGATTCTTACTAATACACCAGAATACTATCAGCGCAGAAAATTACTATTAATGTAGTGATTATTACTAATACACCAGATTACTACCAACGCAGTGATTCTTACTAATACACCAGAATACTATCAGCGCAGAAAATTACTATTAATGTAGTGATTATTACTAATACACCAGATTACTACCAACGCAGTGATTCTTACTAATACACCAGAATACTATCAGCGCAGAAAATTACTATTAATGTAGTGATTATTACTAATACACCAGATTACTACCAACGCAGTGATTCTTACTAATACACCAGAATACTATCAGCGCAGAAAATTACTATTAATGTAGTGATTATTACTAATACACCAGATTACTACCAACGCAGTGATTCTTAATAATACACCAGAATACTATCAGCGCAGAAAATTACTATTAATGTAGTGATTATTACTAATACACCAGATTACTACCAACGCAGTGATTCTTAATAATACACCAGAATACTATCAGCGCAGAAAATTACTATTAATGTAGTGATTATTACTAATACACCAGATTACTACCAACGCAGTGATTCTTACTAATACACCAGAATACTATCAGCGCAGAAAATTACTATTAATGTAGTGATTATTACTAATACACCAGATTACTACCAACGCAGTGATTCTTACTAATACACCAGAATACTATCAGCGCAGAAAATTACTATTAATGTAGTGATTATTACTAATACACCAGATTACTACCAACGCAGTGATTCTTACTAATACACCAGAATACTATCAGCGCAGAAAATTACTATTAATGTAGTGATTATTACTAATACACCAGATTACTACCAACGCAGTGATTCTTAATAATACACCAGAATACTATCAGCGCAGAAAATTACTATTAATGTAGTGATTATTACTAATACACCAGATTACTACCAACGCAGTGATTCTTACTAATACACCAGAATACTATCAGCGCAGAAAATTACTATTAATGTAGTGATTATTACTAATACACCAGATTACTACCAACGCAGTGATTCTTACTAATACACCAGAATACTATCAGCGCAGAAAATTACTATTAATGTAGTGATTATTACTAATACACCAGATTACTACCAACGCAGTGATTCTTAATAATACACCAGAATACTATCAGCGCAGAAAATTACTATTAATGTAGTGATTATTACTAATACACCAGATTACTACCAACGCAGTGATTCTTAATAATACACCAGAATACTATCAGCGCAGAAAATTACTATTAATGTAGTGATTATTACTAATACACCAGATTACTACCAACGCAGTGATTCTTACTAATACACCAGAATACTATCAGCGCAGAAAATTACTATTAATGTAGTGATTATTACTAATACACCAGATTACTACCAACGCAGTGATTCTTAATAATACACCAGAATACTATCAGCGCAGAAAATTACTATTAATGTAGTGATTATTACTAATACACCAGATTACTACCAACGCAGTGATTCTTAATAATACACCAGAATACTATCAGCGCAGAAAATTACTATTAATGTAGTGATTATTACTAATACACCAGATTACTACCAACGCAGTGATTCTTACTAATACACCAGAATACTATCAGCGCAGAAAATTACTATTAATGTAGTGATTATTACTAATACACCAGATTACTACCAACGCAGTGATTCTTACTAATACACCAGAATACTATCAGCGCAGAAAATTACTATTAATGTAGTGATTATTACTAATACACCAGATTACTACCAACGCAGTGATTCTTACTAATACACCAGAATACTATCAGCGCAGAAAATTACTATTAATGTAGTGATTATTACTAATACACCAGATTACTACCAACGCAGTGATTCTTACTAATACACCAGAATACTATCAGCGCAGAAAATTACTATTAATGTAGTGATTATTACTAATACACCAGATTACTACCAACGCAGTGATTCTTAATAATACACCAGAATACTATCAGCGCAGAAAATTACTATTAATGTAGTGATTATTACTAATACACCAGATTACTACCAACGCAGTGATTATTACTAATACAGAAGATTACGACCAGTGCAGTGATTCTTACTAATACAGAAGATTACGACCAGTGCAGTGATTCTTACTAATACAGAAGATTACTATCAACGCAGTGATTCTTACTAATACAGAAGATTACGACCAGTGCAGCGATTCTTACTAATACAGAAGATTACGACCAGTGCAGTGATTCTTACTAATACAGAAGATTACTATCAACGCAGCGATTCTTACTAATACAGAAGATTACTATCAACGCAGTGATTCTTACTAATACAGAAGATTACTATCAACGCAGCGATTCTTACTAATACAGAAGATTACTATCAACGCAGTGATTCTTACTAATACAGAAGATTACGACCAGTGCAGTGATTCTTACTAATACAGAAGATTACGACCAGTGCAGTGATTCTTACTAATACAGAAGATTACTATCAACGCAGCGATTCTTACTAATACAGAAGATTACTATCAACGCAGTGATTCTTACTAATACAGAAGATTACGACCAGAGAGAGTAAGGGTGTTGATTTGGTGGGGTGAGATAAAATTGAAAATTGACGGGCGCCACTTTGAATCTTCATTTTAGAATTTACATCTTTGATCTTGTTTTAGTAGTATATATCAGTCGGTTTCCGTCAGGCTAAAGCCCGCCGTCAACACGACTAATGAACAAAAATAATATGAACTCATTTAATGATTACCATCAATTGATGTTCATTTATTAGACAGTTCATTTAATTCATTCTCAAGCTGATGAACTTTATTTTTGAGGCTGTTGATGTCTTCGATAAGAGACTCACGAACGGCAAGACCGTCAGAGCCCAACATTCCTGATTTGATATTGTTGAGACATTGTTTGTAATCATAACACTTTTCTTTCAATCCTCGTTTGATTCGTTTTAGTTCTGGTATTTCTTTCTTGTATTCTGTTAGTTCACTCATTTAATAATAATTAAATGTCTGCTATTAATCAATTAAGAACCGTTCATGACGATAAGCATAAAAACCATTTTGATAGATTACAATTAACGATGCAAAAGAATAGAACAAAAATAAATTCAGCACCAACAGTGAAATGTTATAATGAAAAAGGAAATATATTTCATGAACCACCTCCAAAAACGACTAAATCATTAAATCATCATGATTCACTTAATCATTCTGTGGTTGTCAGGAGCAACAACATTTAATACATATTCATTAATAACTTTTGATTGTTGGTCGACAACGTTTGAAAGCTTATTAATATGTTCTTCAAGTATTTTATTTTTGTTGTTCAATTGATTTATTAATTCATTGAGTTCGTTAATCGATTCTTTCATTAATGATATATCAGCTTTGATGTTGTCATTTTCAAGTGTTTTAGTGATTGTGTTCCCAACTTTCTTCAAATAAATGTCGCCGTTAAGTCTTTTACCGTCTGTACAATTTCGCTTAGTGATTTTGTATTCGTTGCCGTCATTAGTGATGATTTTATAAATCTTGTTCAAATAGTTAGTCGTTTGTGATTTCATTTGCTCGATATTCTTTTGATAGAACAAATTGAACTCTTCAATTGATTTAAATACTTTTGATTCATTTACATTATCATTTATAACTTTAAGTTCATTAATGTTTTCATTCATTTATAATTATATTAAATCATTATAATTCATTGTTTTTCATTTAACTTCATTCAATATTGATTTTCCAAATCTCCCAACTCTGTCAGCAACATTTAAACCTGTATCAATTGCGTCAACAACCTGACCGACACCAGGAATGAATTGTGTAATCGGTTTAACTCTGTCAACGATTTGCTTTCCAACATCAACAACTTTTGGTAATGCTTTAACTGCTTTCTGAGCGAATGATTTTACTTTGCCGCCAATTGATTTAAATGCGTTCTTGATTTTGTTGAATATACCGACACCCATAATTTAATTAATGATAAAAGTGTTTTATTTCCTTTTTATTCAATCATAAATGTTATACAGAAACGAGAGAGCCCATAATCTTCGCACTGAAACAGGAAACGTTCTTCATGCATTTGAAGAGATGAGAAACATGATTAATGTCAATGACGGTACGCGTTCATTTTCATTTAGAACTGTTGACTGTCATGACCAACCAGCTCCATTTCATCAAGGACAATATTCGCAAATAAGTTTAACACATCCTGACCACTTCATAAGTGATATTGATAAAGGTTTCTTAACATTTCACGTTAAATTAGATTTGTCATTGAATACAGATATGAGTAAATTAAATGAAATCAATGACCCCAACAACTTGTACAAACTGTTTGTCGGTTTCAAATCATCAAACCAGTTGTTTGACAGGTTAGAGATTCTTCATAATAATGTCAATGTCGGATACCAACAGAATGAATGCATTCGTGAAGGCTTCTTATATTCTTCAGTTAAACCAGAAGCCGAGAAGAAACGTCGCAGATTCGTTCATTCATTGTGGGAAAACATTAGCAACTATTCACAAACACATGCAGGAGCTTATGTCAACTTGAATTCATTTAAGAACACAGGAAGAAGTGAAGTTGAATTTGATTTGAATGTTCCTTTTGATGATTTACTTGCTTTACAAGCATTCGATTTATTCCCTAATGGAATCATTGGTGATTTATCAATTCGTTTTCAAGTTAGTCCCGCTGGTCTTGTTTGGGCAGTATTAGACCCTTACACAGTTGCTGAAGCAAAAGTATTTCTTGAAGACAATGATTCAATATCGATGGAAGAATTAAACAGACTAAAGGAAATCAAAGCACGAGGACACCTCAAACATCAATTCACACAAATTGGTAATCAAGCAGTGATTCCAGGACCTGGAGACAATCCAGACCCACCATCACCTGAACCAACACCAACGAAATATCAATTGAAGTATGAAGTTAGAGAACAATACGTATCTGCATCTGGAGGTGATTTCGATGAACTGATTGAAAATTGTTCATTAATATTTAGCTTTACTGATGATGAATTTACTGAACTTGGAATTGAAAAGACTGATGATAATAAAGCAATTTGTCAAGCCCATTATACCAAAGAACATGGTAAATTACCTCAACCATCACATGCAGGTCATGTTTACGTTAACTTTGTATCTAAAACTGAAGCCAACAAGTTGATGAGCGCTCATTATTCAAAACAAACAGCAACATTAACAGTTAATCGAATGACCATCACAGCTTGTAAATCTAATATGCAAGGCTTTGGTGTTTGTGAAGCTACAAGACAAGGAATTGAAGACATTTTAAGACAAGGTTTAATCATTCCTTCACAAAAAGTTGATTATCATGCTTTTCCAATCGCTCCAGCAGCAAACGGAATCAAGTCAACATTGAATATCCCATTAATCAATGCAACTAATTTATCAATCATGTTTCCAAAGCATCATAATGATTTAACTGTCTTTGAAAATCCAGTTTATCAAAACTGTTTCTTGAATATTGGTGGAAAGAACTTCCCAGACGAAAACGTTTCAACCATTGGTGCACGATTCTTTGAAAATCAATTAACGGCTGGTGATTTAGATGCAATCACTCTTTCATGCACAAAGGAATTTGAGGATTCGATGACAATGCCAAAGAATGACGCTAACGGTAAGAGATACAACAACACAATCAGTGATGCAACATCATTTGTATTCAACATTCAAACAGAACGAGCAAGTGCAGGATATTGTTATGACGGACTTGATGGAGGTTTCGGAAACGTTCAGATACAAGTCAATGGGCAACCAATATATACAGGAGATGATGACACATATTTCAATGTTGTTGAACCAGATGGAACCATTGTCAAACCTCCTCCGACTCAATTATGGATAACTAGGGACTCTTACTTTAAACTATCTCTTGACGGATTGGTTTACGTTGATGACGAATCTCCACAAGGAAGTCAAGCAAATGAATAAAAATAATGATTTCATTAAATAATCATTTTGCTTTGCAAAAGGGAACAGAGTTCCTTCATAAATTAATGCTTTATTTTTGCGATTCAAATGAATGAATCAATCAACTATCCTTTCAAATCTAAATACAAGTACATCAAAGACACGGGCATTAAAACCGAGCCCTATATTAAGGATTACCAATTGAAGACAGTAAAGAAACTATCAAAACCTGACTTCTCATTTGAACCGTATGCGTACGAAATTGATATAATGTTTGCATTAAATAAAGCTTATTTAGTAATAATCAATGTAAACACCAAATACCTAATTGTTGAACCAATTGATTACAAGTCTGAGTATTATGTAATCAAAGTAATTGATAAACTAGTCAATAAAAGAAATATCAGAATTGAAACAATTAAATGTGATGGTGAAAAGGCTTTTATATCAAATGCATTCAAAAGTTATTGCAACGGTGAAGAGCAAAGATATCAATTAGACAAACACACAATTAAATTCAAAGCACCAAACAAAATAAAGTTAATCATTGATGATTCACCTTTCACGAATGCACATAAATGTGTCGATGCAGTAATCAGAACATTACGAAATGCTTTCGGTCAATCACAACAACGAATGACAAACAATGTATTGATACAACAAACGGTTGAATGGTACAATAACACGCCTCATGCATCTCTTCGTTTATTGAATCCTTTATACACATCATTTGACGAAGAAACTGATGAATACCTTGACAAACGACAATCAAAATACATTTATCTAACACCTCAACAGATGCAAGATGACCGCGACCTTGAATGGCAATACATTAGAGCCAAATCAATGCAATTGAAAGAGATTCAACAAAAACAACGATTTAAAGGTCTTCTGTCATATAAACCCAAAAATATAATACTCATTCACACCGATTACGGAAAAACAGAAAAGAAACATGAAAAGCGAAGAAGAGTATTCAATGAACTTGCTGAATTCATTTGTTATGAATCAGGAAACGTTAAATGTAAACTATTAAATCCTTTGCGTCAAACTAACAAAACACTGAAGAACAAAACAATAATAACAGTTCCAATCATGTACACAAAATATGTTTGTTCATCAATAGATGCTTTGAATGATGATTATAAAGTATTCTTTTTGACTTATAAAACGCAAAATGAAAGCTAAACAACCAATCACAAAACGATACTATCACACACAATCAAAAGATTTTAATCTTCCTGATGATTTCGTTTATAGTCGCAACAAGAAGTACATTGTTGTTCAGTATTGTGGGGCTGTTGTCAATCAACATATTGTCGGTGATTTGATGGTTCATTCAGATATAGTTGAATTCATGCCTTTCTGTGACCATTTCATTATGCTTGCTAACAGACGACAAACCAAATACAGAAAATATGAGTGTCTGAACAACACAAAAAAAGAATATCATTTATGGTTCACAGATATGAAAGGAAACGTTATTGAACCTGAATCATTTATATTCAGTTGTCTTTTGATTTATTAATGACTATTCAAAATGGATTCTCATGTATTTTATTTAAATCCGAATCAATTGGCTGATATGAGTAATTATAAAATTAATGGTGTAGCACCGATTGCATTTGCTATGATTACGACTACTGAATCAAGGTCAATTTATATTTTTCCATCAACTTTTACATTTCCGAGGCAAGTTCAAAGTATTTATAAAGGTACAACATTAACGACTAGACCTGCATGGATGTTATATTTAATTGGTGATGGAATTTATAGTCCGTCATACATATTTATACGAAAGATACTACCAGGATTTCAAGAACCTGTATTTGTATTATTAAATGATAACACACCTAAAGATATAACAAATTATTATGTAGAATATGATGGTGAAGCTTATTTTAATAGAGTAAATTTCGCTTTTACTTATGAGGTATTCATGAATGCATTTAATAATATAATTACTGCAGCTGATACAGGTTATAATCCTAATGCAAATAAAACATATATATCATTCACCGTTTATGATAATCCAAACTTAATACCGATAATTGATTTCTATGATAACACAGAACCAGGTTCTGACACCAATGATATTAGAATACAAACAATGAACGATTTAAATCAAAATACGAATTATAAACCGAAGAAACCTGCACATTTAGGTTTTCGAAATGATACTATATTCACTGAATATCCTATATTCAAACCAAATATAAAACCCGATAACGAAACAACAGCAAATGAAACAACAGAAAATATTAAATCATTAACTCCCAATCCACCAAGAAAGCATAAATCAAAAGAAAATGATAACAAAGTTCATTTTTCAGCATCAGCCATAAGTACAAAACCAAATTATCCAACAAGCTATGAACCTATGGAAATTGAAGACGATTGGCATGTAAGAAATCAAAATCAATCACAAGGCTTTTATTTTGAAACACCAAATCCTAATAAGACATCAAATTATTCTGAACGACAACAAAACATAAATAATGATACTTTTGAAGACTTGTCAACTTCACTTGATAATCAGCAAGACCAGAAGCAACAACCACAATCAACAAAACGTTTTAGTTTTAGAATCGTTTCAGACCCAAATGACAAAAATAATAATAATAATAATAATAATAACAATAATGGAGGTTTTGATTTAAATTAATTATTCATTATTCATTCTTTGATGTAATGGTTTAAGATTAACAGCAAAATTATCATATTTATTTTTGTTCTGCAATTTGCTTTCTTTGAGTTGTGCTTTGAATGCTGTGTATCCACAATTTGGATATATATCTCTTTCTATTGCTGCGGTGATTCGTTTAATGAAATTATCTTTAACGTTCTTAATATCTTCTGGCGTTGCTTCTTTAATTCCTTCTGCATTTCGTTTCAACCTGTTATATCCTTCTTGCTTACTTACATCAACATTGAAACCAACACCAAAGACAACATAATCAATGTAATGCATTAATTCAGTAAATTGTTTACCCCATTGACTTGGTTCAGCCTTTAATTCTCCTGATGTGATATCAATAGCTTTATCAATAATCTTCTCAACATATGATTGAACATTCTTTCCTAATACTGAAACATATTCTTTATTGTTCTGTTGTTTCCAATATGTCCATTGTTCATATGTTAATATCTTTCCATTGAACTTATTGTCTTGAATTAGTTCTTTGAAAGGAGCATCAAAGAGATAAGCAAATAACATATTTGATACAGCAAGGTAATTGATGAGTTTCTTCAAAGGAGATAATACAAAGAATTGTTCGTCATTCCAATACACTTTCCAGACTTTAGAAAAGATTGATGACCAATAAGAACTTGGTGTAATACGTTTGCTGACTCTTGCTTTTCCCAGACCCATAGGACCGTAATAATTTTCTAGCTCTTGCATTTCTTTTCCCTTTGTTAATTTGTATTGACCAGCATCCCAATCAATTTTCTTGATATCTTTATCAAATAATGATTGAATCCATTTATTGAACGGCATTTCTTTTCTTTCTTGTTTTGTTTTAATAACAGATTTCCAAACTTTCTTGTAAGGAGAAGCAAATACAAGCTTGTATCCGTTAATGATTGAAGGATTACCGTTCCTATCAATTAAAACAACATCATCAACTTTATCACCGTTCAAGTCTGTTATTGAGTTTCCTAACGGGTCTTTGGCATTTTCTGGTAATAAACGATATCTTGGTTTACCGTCTTTATCAACTGAATTCTTACAGTATTCAATAGCTGTATCACGACAAGCTGCATTCGGAATGTATTTGATTCTGAAGTTTCCGTTAATAATCATATCAATAAATTTATCTCTGTAATAGGATATATTACCACCAACCCGAGGTATTTCAAGCTTGTCAAATGAATCCTTTAATGTTGAGTTAACAAGAGGCATATCTTTTTTATCACGACGTCCGCGAGTATTCTTTGAGGGTTGCTTTGCATTTCTTATTAATTCATCAAGTATTTCATCATCTGCTTTGTTATCTTCTGCATATCCTTTGTATTTCCTTGCAAAAGGTGATTTAATTTCTTGTGCTTCTTCTTCATTATCAACATATCTGTATGGTTGTTTTGCAGGTGTTTTTGTATATCTGTATGCTTCGGTTGCTGCTTCATCATCATCATGCCAATCATCTAATTCATCATCATATAATGATTGAAGAGGTCCGTTATTATTGTTGTTGTCGTCTGCCATTTTATTAGTTGAAAAATTATTTTTATTGTGTTCCTTTGATGGTTCAATAAAAGAATCAGATAAATCATCGTTTTTCAATATTAATGACTCAGAATCTGATTCGCTTAATGTTATATTAAGTAATGAATCTTCACTGTCTTTAGGCAATTGTATTGTCGAGTCATTTTCATCAGAATCACTCGGAGTTATGCGTTTTCTTCTTGGTGTTCTTCGTTTATTAGTATCAAGTGTTGGTTCATGTATGCTTGTTCTCTTTCTTCTTCCTTTGTTGGTTTGTGGTGTTTGACTCTTTCTCGGTGGTTTGATGGGTGATGAACGAAAACCATCAGAGCTATAATTCAAATCATCGTTGACAACAATATTGAAGTAATTGATAATGATATCAAGACTTTTTTTATCTGTTGTGTACTCTTTTAAACTAAGGAATCGATTACCTTTACTTTTAATACCTGCATTGATTTTGTTCATCAATGAAACAAATCGACGAAACTTGACTTTCATTTCACGAATCTTTCCCACACTTCTTCCTGTATATTCATTGTTTTGTATTTGATACAACAAATTAATTAAATCATTGGGGTGTTCTAGTTTGTATGTACTGAGAAATGTGTTCCTAAAATAATCTATCGGGTCCTCTAGTTCTTCATCATCATCAGGTTTAGATACCTCACTATCAAATATAGTTTCATCATCAATATTACTTAAATCTAATTCAAAGCTATCAGATGAATTATTTTTATCTTGTTTTGACATTGTTTAGTTTCTAATAAATTGAATGTTTACGATTGAGCAGAGCGGACACATAACAAAAACAAATACTATTGACGGATTGATTAACGAATACATTAAAAGATATGTCGATAATTATGTTATCAAAGGTGATACATCGAACGGAAACGTAGGGATTTCAAACGGAAATGGAATCACTAAGGAACAATTGAATGAAGCAGTTAACGGATTGCGTGATTATGTTATCAACAATTATGCTTTATCAACTGATATACCTGAACCAATTGATATAACGAATTATGCATTGAAGACGGATATACCAGAAGTACTCAAAAATAGTGAGTTGCAATTGAACATAAAAGAACTATTACCCGACGAAATGTTTCAGAAATTGATGGCTGAAGATGATAAACCATTATCAGCTCAAGCATCAATGTGTTTAACAAGTATAGCAGTTAATGAAGGTTTTCAATCGGCTTTGGATGATTGTGCCGAACGATATGTTCCAAAAGATGATTTGAAGAATTACATCACGAGAGATAATTTGACTGTATCAACTGAATACACAATTGAAATCAAGACATATATGTTTCCTAATATAGGTCCAGTACCAGAAGAATATGAAGAAAACGGAATGGATACATCTCACGTTTTACCGTTCAAAGAAGGAACACATTTGGTTGGTTATAAATTAGACAATAGTGGTAATATATTCCATTTTGATATCAGATTTAAGACAAATGAATTATATGCTGATGATGAATATAACGTTAAACAACATGAAGCTGAAGGATTTGAAAGTGAAGGGGAGTATTTTGAATTAGTGTGGGATGAATTTACTGGAGCAATTTATGATAGATATCAATACCTTCCAATAACAATAACATTAGCAGAAACAAATGATGAATTAGCATTGAAGAGTGATATACCTGAACCTGTTGATTTGACACCGTATTATACTAGTGCACAAGCTGATGAGAAGTTCGTCGATGAGGATGAATTGGCTTATGAATTAGATAAGTATGAAACGAAAACAGTTGCAGAAGGAAAATATGCAATGAAGAGTGAAATCCCAGAAATTATTGAGGGTCAAACAACAATTCAATTCGAAATCGTCAATAATACAATTCCTGATTTGGATTACAACACATATCATGAACTGATTGAGCAATACGGGTTGGATATTGTTTCATCAAACAGTTTTTATACGGGTCATTATGTTCATGTAGACTATTCGTACAATGACGATGATGACGAACAACCCTCTCAGATAATGCGTATCGAAGGAAGTGATTCAAGTATTTGGTTTTTGTATGACAGCCATGAATTAATCAATCCAGGAACTGGCGATACACCAGAAGTTTTATCGTGTTCAATTACCAAAACTATCGAACCAACAGACAGAAACGCTTATTCAGCTAGATATGTGTCAAACAATTATGCTTTGAAGACGGATATACCAGAACCTGTTGACTTGACACCATATTATTCTAGTGCACAAGCTGATGAGAAGTTTGTTGATGAAGATGAATTGGCTTATGAATTAGATAAGTATGCATTGAAAACAGATATACCAACAATTCCAACTGATTTGGTTAATGAATCTGCATTGAGTACTGCATTATACGGAACTGAATTGAATATTGAATATCCGAATCCCGTTCGTGATTATATATTTGTAAAACCATACTTACCAGAAACCGATATACATGTGATATTTGATGTTAATTGGGGTTCTAACAAGGATTACATTAACAATATTCAACATTTTGATTTGATATTCAAGCCTTATGAAAAATATATGAGAGGGTATAGAATGATGTTAGATAATGGATTATCTATTGTATGGTATGACCGTGGCGAATTTATGTTGTGTAATTCAAGTGGCAATACTCAATGGTTAATCAACGTCATTAAAGCACAAATCGAATCACCATTTATTAAAACTGCAAATGTTGTTGATGAAAATCCAGAACAAATCACAATTCAATGTACACAGAATGAAAGTGGTTGTGTAGTTCCTGATGATGATATAAGAAGAGTATTCACAACCAAAAATATTATCGTCAAATTCAAACGAAATGCTGATGATGCATCATATGAAGAAGTTGAATACGAATACAGTTTATATAAAAGTTTGAATATGATTTACAAATCAACAAGCAATGAATTAATAAATATTAATTATAATACCCATATCGTTTCATTGAGAGCTGCGGATGATACACTAACCAATATA
Organism: Tritrichomonas musculus; assembly: GCA_039105265.1. Classification (NCBI taxonomy): domain Eukaryota; phylum Parabasalia; order Tritrichomonadida; family Tritrichomonadidae; genus Tritrichomonas; species Tritrichomonas musculus. The sequence goes on from JAPFFF010000004.1 coordinate 1,239,718, forward strand.
TATGATGCGTCTATCACATTAATCAGCATCCGACCTGTGAACGATAATATGATTACTTCGGTGAAATATGTGAATGATAACTTTGCACTGAAGTCAAACGTCATAACAGAAGAACAACTAATAAAAAAATGTGCTATTGATTGCGGACCGATTACAGAGGGCGGTGAAATATCAATTCATTATCTAAAACTTGAAGATAAGGTAATTAAACTGGAATATATAGTAGGTGATTATGCGCTATGTTTGGAAATAAGAATATTATTCTATGATACAACTGGAAATCCTCATAACATTGTTCTTGTATTACATCAAAGAACTGTGTATTTCGACAATTTCAAATTCCCATTCTATTATGAAGACACTGTTGATATAACATCAGGAAGACCCCTGACATATAATTTCCCGATAGGCGGATATTCTTGGACAACTACTCAGGAATTATTAGATGCTAAACAAATATATTCAAGATGCATCATGTCCCGAGGTTATTTAGCAAAATATAAGGCTGCTATTTACGGTGCACAATCAAACACAACAATCACACATTACTCGCCGATTGAATCATCAATGAACTCTGTTAGTGATTTCGTTGTTGGTTCTCCAGTGTATATGACAGGTAAGGTTTACAAACATGTTGGTGATGAATGGAAACCATCAACAGCAGATGATACAACTGATTGTATTTGTAGTGTCAAGACATCAGGAACATGGAAGGAGTATGTCGGTATATGTGTGAGAATCGATGACAAAAATAAATGTATCACATTTAGTTCACATGGTGATTATATGGTTCGCGTTAATGATTCATCATGTTATTCAATCGGTGATGAGGTGTTTATCGATAATGAAGACAATAAGCTGAAAGTTCTTTCAGGAGAGACAGCAATAACATCAAAAATAAAACGTATGACTGTTGGAATCATTACAAGTATCATTGATGAAAGAACATTAGCTGTATTCAAAGAGTAAATCAAATCAAATCAAATCATGTTGATGTTTGAATCTATTAATATATACGCTAACTTTTTGATTATTTATATCGTTCATTGAAATAAATTCATTGCCTGATTTATTTGTATTGATATGAAGAATTTTATAAATATTATCAGTAATCTTTGCATAAAAAATGTCTTCATTATTAGTATCATCATGGTAATAATAATACGTGTTTTCTTCAAATTCTTTCCTTTCTGTCTTTGTTTCATAGAAATCAATAACAATTGCATCATCAGGTATGTCATCAATGAATTCATATTGAATACCTTTATAATTTGATTTATTTTTATTATTCTCTGAACTTGATACAAATCGTAAATTATCAAGATGATAATCAGTTTTGATTCTATTCTTATGGTCGACTTGTGGTAGATTATTAGGGTTTTCAATAAATTGCTTTGCTACAAGAATATGTTTATAATATATTTTGTTATTTAGGTTTACACACGGATAAACATTTTGTCTGTATTCACCTTCAGCTATTATTTTTCCTGTTTTCTTATTCTTGATGTTATAAGGGAAAGTTGTTTGAATTTCATAATCACTTTCAAAACCTTTCAAAGGTTCAAATTCAGCTTCAGCATTTTCAATTTGTGTTTGTTCAGTTGGTTGACTCATTTATAACAAAAATAAAAAAATTGATTTTTTAAAATAAAATCATTAAATTAATTGTTTAATGATTCTCAATGAAATAATCCTTTGCAGTGAAACCATTGACATAAGGACAACAACAATGATTTGATAATACCAACATTTTTGAATGTGCTGCTGTTAAAGCATTTTTGATTACAGTTATTTTACTCATCAGTTGTGAATTCATTTGAAGGTTTATATTTTTGCCTTTCATTACTGATTGCTTTTCAATGACATTTTTGTAATCACTTGATTTGATGTTGTTCTTCTTCAATGATATACCTTTGAGCTTTAATGAAATTGTTTTGTCATCTGACCAAATCGTATAACATTTAGCACACAAAGCAACTTGATTTGCTCCAAACTTTTCTACACAGCATCCGAGTATCTTTTTCTCATCATATACATCATTGATTGCAGGGTTTGGCATAAAGCTATAAATGTGTTTATCATAAAATGATTTGTCTTTGATGACGTAATCAAACAACTGGTCAATCGGTTTATTCATATCACCAGCTATAGACATGTAAAGGCTGTCTGTATCGACCGAGTTGAAATGAATTTTATTCATGTCAATGCATTTGTAAAGAAAGTCATAAAGGAAAGTCAAATACCAATATTTCGCATTGTCTAATGTCCAAAATGATTCCTGAAGACATGTAGTGCATTTGAATGAATGAGGTTGTGATTGTATCAAATAACAATCATTTGACAATTTACATCCATTGCGATAAGTATCGGATGCAATCAATTGAAAGGCTTTATTTTTATCAACAATTCTGACTTTGTTGAAGTTCTCTGAATTCATACCGTCATATCCGTAAGATCCGTTCATACTAATCTTGTAAAACTTTTCGTTCCCGTGTGCCTTTCCTGACAATATATCTTGACGCTTCTTCATAAACTCACAAACAAATTGATTGAATCCGTCATGAGCTTCATATAAACTTAAGCTCTTAATGTCATCAACAATAAGTCCGTGGTCGATTAAAAACCATAAAAGGTAATTCGAGAACGTCATAAATGTTCCGCATGTATCAAGCAACATTGTCAGCTTTCTTGTTTCTTTATCTGCTGAATTCAGTTTATTGTCTTTCATGTATTTGTACATATAACTTCCAATCGTTTGCTCATCATTCATTATATTGATGTTTCTAAACACAGGGGGAAAGTTAATCAAATCATTGATTTTATTCTTTGGACATCTTAATTTGACTTCAGCTTTGAATATAAACTCAGGGTTTGCATCAAATCGCTTCTTTGATTGAATGATATTCATTGCAGCATTGAACACCTTTTCATTCTTGTTTCCTTGTTCATCATAAACATCAAATCGTTTTATAAATGAACCAGGCATGTACATGATTCCTCCGTGATAAGGATTGAATGAATGTTTTACTGAACTGAATGATGAGGGATACAATGAATTGAAATCAATACCAGCAACGTGTGAAACTATGTTTGAAGTGTCATAGCTAATGATTCTGTCATTAACGGCATCATATTTGAGTTTATTGATTAATGTTTGACCTCTAATGTTCACTCGATGAAGTACATTTGATAATCCTCCCGTTATGTTCTCTCTCAAATTGTAGTATTCTTTTTCATCAGTTATGAGTGTTGGCAGGTGATGGAGCTTGCAGAATTTCTTCAATTGTATTTTGGTTCTTGTTATCTTGTCATCATCACGTTGTCTCAAACGATTACATTCAGCACAAGCAAGTAAACAGTTATCAATCTGATGTCCTTTGTTGTTATCTATTCTGTCAAGTGTCGGTTTGTTGTTGTAAGTAAAGTGTTCACCACATAAATGACATTTACCTGTTTCATTTGATTCATACAATTTCATGAATGCATCAAAATCTTTTTCACTAACACATTTTGATATATCACGTTGATTTTGATTTGATTGAAGCGATGAATCGCCTTTTTGCGAGCAAAAATTATGTTTCATGTCTTGCTTTCGATAATTATCACATTTATTTAACCACCATTTCATTGTTGGTTTGAATGTATTTGATTTGTTGATGATTTCATAGTCGTTCTTCGGGTTGAAATCTTTGTAAGCAAGAGCATATTTGATACATGAAGCATTCTTTGATAACGAAAGATTGCTAATCAAATCAACTTTATATTCAGCATTCATTTGAATAAGGTTGTCAATAGGATTAATCATCATTTCAACATCATTGTCATTGTATGATAACAAGTAATCCCAACGTGTTGCAAACCTCTTTGAATCAATCAAATACTCTTCATAATCAGCTTTTGTTAATGGATTCTTTTGATTGAGATAACTGTAAAAGTCTTCATATTTGAATGGTTCATTCTTTGATAACACTTCATTATAATTCTCGCTGTTGATTGCTTCATAAGGAAATACACCTTTCGAACTGTTAGATATACCGCCAAAATCGATTCCAAACTGTCTGAGCGTACCACCAGCAACAAATGCCTGTGCGTCAATGAATCGTAATCGAATGGGATACTTTGATGATTTCAATATGAATTGTTTCAGTGATGTAGCAGTTCCAATCATTCCACTATCGATAGACCAATGATTTTTAATCAATTGCTCTTTGAATAAGTTTGAATCAAATCGTGATGAGTTAAAACCGAATACTGTTATTGTTTTCAATGATGTATCTATTTTATTGAGTTCATCTTCTGATTTATCTTTAATAAAGCTCTTCAAATGATTCAATTTATCAACATACACATCACAGCCAACAACAAATAACCAGTCAATCCATTTGGCAATGAATTCATTTGTTCTTATATCAAAGTTCTTTGTTATCAAACCTTTATCAAGTTTCACACATGATGAAACACTCAAAGGAATCAATCGAGAATTGATAACTGATTTATCACTAACTTTCTTTTCAATCTTTTGCTCCATTGTTTCAAAATCATAAGTGATATAATGAATTGTTGGCTTCCATTCAAGTTCATATGAAAGACAATACAAATAAACAGGATTGTTTAAAATGTGTGGACAATATGGCAAAGCTTCTCGTGAAGGTATGAAATCCTTTTTGAATTTGCCATCACATTTATCTACATGTCTGTTGAATCTGTCAATATTGTTATTTCCTTTGTGAATGTATGAACCACAATGAGGACATATATGAATGTTTGTTAATGCTTCAGCATCAATGATGTACATGATATGAAGTATCTTATCTTTTGAATACAACAGAGCTGAAAATGTTTTGTTTGATTCATCAGTGTTGTGCCATTGGTCTTGAATATCATAAATATGTTTCTCTTTGTCATATTCATAGATGTTGACATTGATGTTATGATTCTTGGCTGATTCTTTCATTTCTTCAATCGTGATTCCTTTGAATGTGTTGATGAATTGATTTGCTGCTTTTGAAGGTTTTGTTGAATAAGTTATTCCGTGTTCTTCACATAATATTTTCTTTGCTGCTGCTGTTCTGTTGGAGATTTTAAATGTTCGTGTTTCAATAAGTTGCTTATTCAAACAGCAAGCAAGGAAACGATACCAACATAAACAATCATCAACGTTATCCATAATGATATATTTATTTTTAATGAACTCTTCTGGTAATCCATCAATCTTACCTGTTATCTTAACGACACGAGAGATTGTAAATGAAACAGACCAAACGATACACAATTTGATGTTTGAAGCAGTGGTTTCATATTCATGAATCTTTGATTCAATATACAGTTTAACTTTATCAATATCTTTATTCTCTCTAACGATTATCGGTACTGATGATTTATAATTCTTCCATTTGATTTCACTTGCTTCATATGTATATCTTTCGTTTTCATTCTTTGGTGGTATCTCAAATATACCAGTCAATTGAAAATATATTTTGAACGGTTTCACTTCTTGTTTAAATACTGTTTCAGTCAAATATTCATTGATGTCTTCAATTGATGAAACTCCGTTCTTGTAATATATTTTTATCGGTTCTTTACTGTCTTCATCTAATCGTTCAACCTTTTCATTATCATTTGGGAATTGGTCAATGAAATGACTGCATGCTTCAACTGCTTCATCAAAGTTCTCAGGTTCATTGATTATGAAATATGAGTCATGTTTTGAATGAACACCTTTATAGCCAAACTTTTTGAGGTATTCAATTAATTCAGCATTTTCATTGTTGAATCGAATGTCTTCATATCGTTGAGGTTGTTTGTTTGTCTTTGGCGGTAATGGTCTCAATAATATATTTTCAGATTTAATTAATTGAAGGGCTTTGTTGAGTGCATCATGAGCTATTTTAATGTTGTTCTCGATTTGTTTTTGTTTTAGTTTTTGTTCATCATTTTGTTCTTCTTCTTCAAATTGTTCCTCTTCCTCCTCTTCTTCTTGTTCTTCTGCTTCTTTCTTCATTCTATTGACGAAAGCTAATATTGTTGTATCATTGATTCCATTGCCTTCATGTTCTCTAAAACCGAATGAAGTTAGATAGTTTTCTAAGATTGACTTGAAATGTTTAACATCATAGTCAGAAGGTTTAGATGTTGATAAGCGAGGTTTTAATTGAAGTTCATTATTGATATACCTGATTTGTTCAATAACAAATGATTTGGTATCTTTTCTATAGTAATAACGAGAACTCATTTATGATATTATTAAAAAATCAAATTATTTGAAATTTGAAAAAATGTTAAATCAAAAAATAAAAAATATTTCGAGTTTTTTATTTCATTGAAATGTCTGAGTTAAGAGAAATAATAAAACACATTGAAGAAATACATAAATTACTTTTGATATTAGAATCAAAACAAGAAGTAAGTGAAGAAGAAGAAACAAATGAAGAAGCAAATACAGAAGCAAACCATAAAAGAACGCGTTCAATATTCAATTCATCAAAGTTCTTGAACAAGGATGAACGTGAAAAAGTTATACAATTTTTGGATGATAAAGTAATGAATGATATAAATAAGTTGCCAGGACATAAAAGGTGTTCATATACACAAAACTTATTGAAGGAAAAATTGAAGTTAAATGTATCATCATATATGATTAATAGATTATTGGCATTTAAGAACAACAAAGAATAAAAATATCATTTAATTAATTTGTTTATTTTTGGTTTAAAATGAATAGTGCAATTAAAGGTTTGAGTTGTGATACATCAGCTTTACACGCTCAGTTTCGAATAGTTAAAGACAAGATATTCAATGAATGTATGAATTCTGAAGATGATGCATTAAACGGAAAGTTTGATAAGATGATTCACATATTGTCGATATATAAACAACTATTTAATGATATTGAATCGATTAAAATACAATTAAGAGCTATTGATGAACGTATCAAATCAGCTGAACAAATGACTTTGTAAATGAATCATTGAATGACTCATCATTAATGTTGTTTTATTTTTATTCAAACATTCATGGCATTATCAAAAGCTCGTATATTAAGTAGCGAGAACGATGCATCAGTTAAGCAGGAACAATCAACCAGTATTAATATAAACATCAAACCAAAGCAACCACAACCAGTTGAATATCCATCAGTTCAACCATTACCACAATCATCTCAAGCCACAAATTTTACTATACCTCAGATGAGTGGAGTATATCAATCACAGCATCCAACAAACAACGTTTCCCTAGAAAGAGGTATCAGTGATATTGGAGCTGATATAACAGAACTTGAAACCAAAAACAAATTCCTTGAGATATTATTATCCATCTATGAAACCAATCCAATAAAAGTCAATGATTTATTGATTTGTCATTCAAATACATTAATGGAACTCATCAAATTACTAACACAAGCAGATAAAGTTGAATTGATTGTCAATGATGATTGTGCGTGTAATGGTTGCGTTTCTCGTTCCAAATATCTTTTAATTGATAGGATATTGGTGTACAAAAATAATGAATCAAATGACTTGAAATACAAATATAATAGCATTTATACCGAACTCATTAGACACAACATTTCATTAAAAACATGTATTTAAAAACTAATAAATGATATATGAAATATTAGTTGTTTCATTATTAACAGGTTTATTTTTAGTGAAGATTGTTGAAGTATCTTTAATGATGCCTGACAAAGAACCAGAACTCAGTGAAGAGATAAGAACAAAAATGTATTCATGAAGAGCTTTAACGAAAACTAAAGAAATGAAAGGTTTCATGAAACCCACTCAGTTTAATTACAAAGAGATTTTATTCTCTAGTGGTTCTGATTATGATGATGACCAAATGAGTTTTGCATTTGAATATGAATCATTCAAGCCAACTGTTAATGAAACAACATTTAATATTGATGATGAGATGAATAAAGCATATCAACGCAATGAATCAAAAATAAAGAATGAATCAATCAGACCAATCGCAAACGGTATTTATTCATATTACAATTCATTGAACATACTCGTTGGTCAGCAAGGTAAAGGAAAGAGTCATATAATGCTACGAGATGTTATTCAAATGTCTCGAATGAAGAACGCTGGCTTTCATTTAATTGTTTATGTATCACGAAACGGAACAATCAATGATGCAACATTCGAAAGCCAACGCGAATTGATACAGCTACCAATAAAAACTGTTGCTGACAGCAATGCTGAAGAATATCTTAAACAGCTTGATTTATATAAAGAATTGTATAACAAATATTCATCAACACCAAAAATAGTAATCGAAGGGACGGAGTCCCCTTTTGCGAAGCAAAATGAAAAGAAGTTAAACGATATGTTTGAGTTTCTTCATATCAATAAACTAGGTCAACCAAATAAACCACTAAATACTATCATTCTTTGTGAAGACTTCTTGAAATCGAAACTAATTAAATCATCCTATTTTATCAATACCATCAGTCAGCTTCGACATAAGAATCTAATCATATTCGTTAACATCCAGTTCTTCAAAGCTTTAACAACAGAATGGAAAAATAATGCAACATCATTCTTCATCTTTAGTGGTTATTCACGACAGAAACTCGGCTACATATATCAACAAGTTCCATTTCCAATAGATTTCGAAGAGCTATGGAATCGATACAGAACAATGAAAGCACATCAATTCGTTTTAATCAATGTTCGAACTAATAACCTTTCATTCATCTAATACAATTTGTTGTTGAACACCAACAAACAGCTGTGGTGTATTGATATTATATTTTTGTCTCATTTGTTCAATCAATTCCTTTGTTTTCTTATCTGTTGCTTTCCTTATGCTGTAATTATAATACTTATATTCTTTGAATGATTGTTCTTCACTTGAACCTTCAACGAAGAATTCAATGGATGTTGTTGATATTCTTCTTCTAACATTTGATGTAAGTGTTATGTATTCAAGACCGAGTTCAACAATCTTATCATGATAGAATCGTTTGAATTCATTCTCTTTGTTCTTCAATGATATGTACATCACTTTAGCTTTATATGTAGCCTTTCCACTTGGTATTGGATATCTATCACACAATATTGAGAAATCACATTGTTTAAACTTCTCTGTTTCATCCAGCATATCAATCAATGAATTGATGTAATCATAAACCTTTGGTGTTGACATTTTCATTTAATTAAAAATAAAAATAAATTTAATGATATGTATCATATGAAACAATTAGTATCACATGAGGAAATAGGTATCACATGAGATAAAAGGTATCACATGAGGAAAAAGGTAGCTTATGAGGAAAAAGGTAGCTTATGAGGAAAAAGGTAGCTTATGAGGAAAAAGGTAGCTTATGAGGAAAAAGGTAGCTTATGAGGAAAAGGTAGCTTATGAGGAAAAAGGTATCACACTAAATAAAAGGTATCACATGAGTCATCAACAAGATATTCAACAATAACAACAAGATTTTCAACAACAACATGGTTCTTCAACAACAAGATTTTTCAACAACAACATGGTTCTTCAACAACAAGATTTTTCAACAACAACATGGTTCTTCAACAACAACAAGATTTTTCAACAACAACAACAAGATTTTTCAACAACAACAACAAGGTTTTTCAACAACAACAAGGTTCTTCAACAACAACAAGGTTCTTCAACAACAACAAGGTTTTTCAACAACAACATGGTTCTTCAACAACAACATGGTTCTTCAACAACAACATGGTTCTTCAACAACAAGATTTTTCAACAACAACATGGTTCTTCAACAACAACATGGTTCTTCAACAACAACAAGGTTCTTCAACAACAACATGGTTCTTCAACAACAACATGGTTCTTCAACAACAACAAGGTTTTTCAACAACAACATGGTTCTTCAACAACAACATGGTTCTTCAACAACAACATGGTTCTTTATAAATAAAATTTTTTTTTCCTAACCAGCTAGCTTTTCAGGCGTTCGACAACGTTTCTGATGACCTTTAGCATTCTCATTGACTACCAGAACTGGCTACGTTCTAGCTTGTCTCGATGTCGTTTCGGTCTCGCCCCGATTTCAGAATTAAATAATAATAATATTTTTTATCTTTGCTATATACAAATATTTTTTAAAAATAATTTTTTATTTTCGCAAATTCTAAAAACAATATAAAACAAGTATAAATATATTAGGAATAATAAATAAACACAAACTGCATCAGCTTGAGAATGAATTAAATGAACTGTCTAATAAATGAACATCAATTGATGGTAATCATTAAATGAGTTCATATTATTTTTGTTCATTAGTCGTGTTGACGGCGGGCTTTAGCCTGACGGAAACCGACTGATATATACTACTAAAACAAGATCAAAGATGTAAATTCTAAAATGAAGATTCAAAGTGGCGCCCGTCAATTTTCAATTTTATCTCACCCCACCAAATCAACACCCTTACTCTCTGACCAGTGCAGCGATTCTTACTAATACAGAAGATTACGACCAGTGCAGTGATTCTTACTAATACAGAAGATTACGACCAGTGCAGCGATTCTTACTAATACAGAAGATTACGACCAGTGCAGTGATTCTTACTAATACAGAAGATTACTATCAACGCAGCGATTCTTACTAATACAGAAGATTACTATCAACGCAGTGATTCTTACTAATACAGAAGATTACGACCAGTGCAGCGATTCTTACTAATACAGAAGATTACTATCAACGCAGTGATTCTTACTAATACAGAAGATTACGACCAGTGCAGTGATTCTTACTAATACAGAAGATTACTATCAACGCAGCGATTCTTACTAATACAGAAGATTACTATCAACGCAGTGATTCTTACTAATACAGAAGATTACGACCAGTGCAGTGATTCTTACTAATACAGAAGATTACGACCAGTGCAGTGATTCTTACTAATACAGAAGATTACGACCAGTGCAGTGATTCTTACTAATACAGAAGATTACTATCAACGCAGTGATTCTTACTAATACAGAAGATTACGACCAGTGCAGCGATTCTTACTAATACAGAAGATTACGACCAGTGCAGTGATTCTTACTAATACAGAAGATTACTATCAACGCAGCGATTCTTACTAATACAGAAGATTACTATCAACGCAGTGATTCTTACTAATACAGAAGATTACGACCAGTGCAGCGATTCTTACTAATACAGAAGATTACGACCAGTGCAGTGATTCTTACTAATACAGAAGATTACGACCAGTGCAGCGATTCTTACTAATACAGAAGATTACGACCAGTGCAGTGATTCTTACTAATACAGAAGATTACTATCAACGCAGCGATTCTTACTAATACAGAAGATTACTATCAACGCAGTGATTCTTACTAATACAGAAGATTACGACCAGTGCAGCGATTCTTACTAATACAGAAGATTACTATCAACGCAGTGATTCTTACTAATACAGAAGATTACGACCAGTGCAGTGATTATTACTAATACACTAGATTACTACCAACGCAGTGATTCTTACTAATACAGAAGATTACGACCAGTGCAGTGATTATTACTAATACAGAAGATTACTATCAACGCAGTGACTCTTAATAATACACCAGAATACTATCAGCGCAGAAAATTACTATCAATGTAGTGATTCCTCCAGAAGATAACTACCAACGAAAAAGATTACTACCAATGAAGAAGATTACTACCAACATAAAAGATTACTACTAACAAAAAAGATTACTATCAATGAAGAAGATTACTACTAACGAAGAAGGTTACTACAAATAAAAGAGTTTACTACCAACGATGCGATTCTTACTAATGAATTAGATAATTACCAATACCAAAGACTCTTACTAATATACCAAATTATTACAACTGTGAATGGCTCTTATTATTATATCAAATTACTATTGCATGATTATAATAGATTAAATGATACATTAAAATAATAAAAAATAAATTGAAAGTTATAGACCGTTTACTATTTGGTCATTGACCAATGGATTATACTAATCCAATCCCAGATGAGCTTGCTCTACTACTTAGTCAAAAGTTTAAAGGAGCTTACATGCCTTCTCTCCAAATCTTACGAAATAAAGTGGAAGGATTTACTAGCCACTATTTGATTTCTTATATATCATTTTCAACTGGGAAATCAAGACGTACACAAACATACATATGTAGACATTCAAAAACAAAGTACAAATGCCAAGCCAAGCTTTATATCGAATATGATTCTGATAATCATTTAGCAACTTTCATGAATATAGATCAAATGCACAACCACAAATTTGAGAAAGAAAGCTATAAGCGAATGAGAAATACATTAACTCAATATCAAAGAGAAAAAATAGTAGAAGCCACCAGATTTGCAATCAGTTCCCAAAATTTAAGAATTTCTTTAAATTTGTCATGTACAAAGGATGTTCTTTACGGATTAAGAAGAAAAGTCATCACAGATCTAAAAGAAAACGAAATGTCTAATATGATTAAAGAAATTGAACACCATGATAATTTGTCCAATATTATTTTAAGTGATGATCAAAATAAGTTGGAATCTATCTATATTGTCCATGACCGTGTTGCTGAAAACGATTACGCAAATGATATTATCATCGTTGACGATACCTCATGTACCAATTATTATGGCCTTCCATTGGTTGCATTAATAGCCATTGATGAAAATAATCGAAATCAACTTTTATCATTTGCCTTGATTAGCTCAAGAGAGCAGACATCATTTGCTAATTATTTTGTAAAAGTTAAAGAGAAAATTGGCGATATACGGTTATTTGTTACAGACAGAAACTTAAGCCAGATTAATGCTATAAAAGAGGTCTGGCCAAATGCTTTTATTATATATTGCCATCGACACATTGCGAAGAATATTTTAGACAAAGTCGGAATCGAAATGTATAATAATTTTCAAAATATGATAAACCTAAAGATAACAGAAGAACAACTAATAGATAGATTTACTGAATATATTCAAGAAAATGAAGAAGGTTTTGGTGCAAAAGTTTTGGAGAATTTAATAAAAGAAAAAGATCATTGGCTACCAAGTATAATTCTTACATATACTCATCTTGGAAACGACACTACTAACAGAGTTGAGGGCTTTTTTGGCTCTTTAAAATCTCTAACAGAACATAGAGTTTTAAACTTACAATTTCTCTTACGTGCACTATTCCTAAAAGGTGATTCTTTGTTGAAACTCTCTGCAAGTGATCAACAATTATTTAGTGATGAGTTTTTAATGAATGAAGAAGAATCAAAAAAAATTGGTAATTTTCCTTTTTCAGTGATTTATGCAGAATATTTAGAATTAATATCTAAAGGATCTTTATCAACTGAATATTCCGATTGTTGCTGCAAAATCCATATGCTTTATGGCTTGCCATGCCGCCACTTACTTTTACAGCGTCTTAAAGAAGAGAAAAATCCTTTACTTTGCCAAGAAGATGTACCAAAAAGATGGTGTAGAGGTACTTGTGATGGCGTAATACCACAAACACCAGCAATACTTACAAGAGAAAGATCTACACCAATTATTGATACATCAAAGAGCTGGGACTATACATCCTGTATTCATAAATTCGAGAAATATTTTAGCAATGCAAAACGAGATGATCGCATCCGAGAAATTCTTGATAATGCATTGATTGAATTGTCAAGCATCCAGCATCAAAATGATACAAATGAAGAGATATTGCCTCCAAATAATCTCTTAATTCCGGGAGCTCCTAAAACCCATCCTCGAAAAAATGTTGATCAGCTTCATGATAATATAAAGATTCATGGATCAGGTGCCCCAAGAATTAAAAAACAATATAGATGCTCTATTTGTCATTCAACTAATCACACTGCTCCAAGATGCCCTAATAACACAGATCTTTAGTTTTCATTTTTATTAAAATTTTAAACTTTTTCAATACTTTATATTATTAAAAAGTGGTGAATGCGCAACTATTTTTGAATGTTGTAAAAAAATTATATTTAAAAAGTGGTGAATGCGCAACTATTTTTGAATGTTGTAAAAAAATTATATTTAAAAAGTGGTGAATGCGCAACTATTTTTGAATGTTGTAAAAAAATTATATTTAAAAAGTTCCCACATAAACCATTGAATTTTTTCTTTCAAAAAGTGGTGAATGCTTAAGCGATGGCCCAAAAAAATTAGATTCAATTTATCATATTTACAATCACTTCAACGACAAATATCACGTTCGTTCTCGTAAAACCACACAAAAAAAAAGATATCAAATATTGATGCTGAAAACTTTTTTTGATAAAACTTTGTAAATCAGCATATTTTTATATTATAATTAATTTGTTATAATTATGAGAAAATAAATTAAGTAGATATTGCTGAGAAGAAAAATTTGAAAAAAAAACGTATTTGCTTTATAAGTTTTTTTATAGTTTATTTAATCAAATGTAATATTGACAAATCGATTTAATATTAATTAAAGTTTTCTTTTAGTATAAAAGAACTATTTTTCGTACTGATGATTGTCGAAATATGATGTCAATCAGCATGTCAAAAATAATATTTTTAAGCTTACTCTCTTTACATCTCTTCTAAATTTCGCATAACTTTAATAAAAAGGTAAAAATTAAGCAAAATATTAAGGCATAAAGGTCTCTATTCAAAATAAAATGATTCAAATTTTTTACACCAAAACGACGTTTTACATAAATAAATTATATGATTCATCATGTATCGATGGTATTATAATAGAATTAAAGAGGAAATTTATGATAAATTTTATTTCAAATAAGATTTTGATTAAGGTAAAAATGCCATACGTTAAGCAACCGCTTTTATTTTCTGACACTATTTATTGTGACATGTTAAGTAAAATTATTTTCTTTTCTATTTTTTGTTTTTATTAAAGAATACATTTTTTATTAACAAATCCTTTTAATTCCACTCCCAAAAAGGCCCAATTTGTTTTGATTACATTGAATTTGCTGACTACATGGACGTAAATCAATTTAATATTTTATGCTTTCCAATTATACCTCATCAAAAAAAATTTGTTATATTATTGATGGAAACAAATTGGTAAGGAGTTTTCATCACACATGCGACAGAATTTCTCTTTGTTTACAGTTTTTTACAAATAATATTATTAAAATATTACGAAAACGATAAAAAAATTAATTTTAATGGCAATATCCCATTTTTCATAGAAATCAAATCAATACTTTATAAGAAGAAACGAATCTTATTAAATTCATTAGAGGTGCGGACAGGGTGAAGTGATTTAGATTCGCACCAAAATTTGCATATATTAATTATTTTTTATGAGCATTATAATGATATAATTATTTTTTATTTTCGTCCACGGGGCCGACTTGTGGGGATATATGATTTTTTTTCTGAGGTAGAAAAATATAAACCACTGAAAAAAATATAAAAATATGTAAACTATAGAAATCATGCAATTGATAGAAAAAACTATTATTTAGAAGAAAAAAAGTAATAAAAACATGATAAAAATCATTTTTATACTATTTAAAAAAATGTATCTCGTTTGTTATTATTTAATTATTAATGTATGATATAGTTTCCACTTAAATTGGACCAAAAAAAATTGAGAAAATGAAAATGGGCCAAATTTAATAAAAAAAAAGTATTTTAAAATTATATTATTAGTATATAATTGTTATATATTTTATTTATATCATATATTTATTATAATATAATAAAATAATAAATTAAATATTAAGATATGAATTTAAATGTAACGACTCTCAATTATTCTTTACTATATTCTCAATTTTATTCTCGAAGATTTTTTAAATAAAAATTTATGAAAAAAGAATTAATGAAAAAAAAACTTTCTGCATTTGATTTAAATTTTAATTAAACTTCAAAATATATAAAGAAAATTATTTATTTCATTTCTCTCAAATTAACATTTTATGAAAAGCGCTTTGAAATTATAATTTTTCAATATTTAGAATATACAGTTATATAAAGTTTATTAATAGTTTATATTTATTTTAAATATTTTTATAATATATATAATATTATTAAAAGTTATATAATTTATGATATACATATAAATATAAATAGATATTTGCTTAATATTTTAATAAAAATTTTTTATTGAAAAAAAATCGTTATTAATATTTATGATTTTAAAATTGATTTTTGCAGCTCAGCCCCCTTAATCAAATTAAACTAAATTTAGCATATCTTTATTAAATTAAATGTAAAATATTTAAATGTAATTATAAACTAAATAAATTCTTTATTTATTTAGATATTCCAAAAAAATATGTAAAAATTCATTAAAATGAACTTTTTAACAAAATATGAAATATTTATAAAATAACAAAATGCATAATTAATCATTAATTTCCAATATATATAATAATTAATCATTATAATTTCAATCCATCCATCAGGTGGCTGGATTGGGTTATTTTCACAGGATACTTGTTTGTGTTATTATGACTTATATAAATATGTGGGTGAACTAGTCATTTTTCAATATTTTATTTTTATATTATAAACATATTTTTATCTTTTTATTTTAAATGTAATTTATTAGTGGTTAGTTTTTTATTTCGGTGAATTTTTCGATAAAAGTAAATTAAAATTTCAAATAATTTGAATATATAATGATCGTTGTGTAAAATAACAAAAAAATTTTAGGAATAATATTATTTTTTATTAATTTAATATTTTTAATATTTTAATCTTATTATTAAATTTTATAAATATAAAATAAATAAAATTATATTATTACAAAATATAAGCACTCCCCACTATCAATTTTCAATGATTATCATTTACCCGGACTTTCGTGTATAAATATTTGAATTCCCGGAAATATATATATTTATATTTTCCGGGTTTTAAACTTTAAAAAAGTTATTATTATTCATCTATTTTATGTTAAAAGAAAATGAAATGATTAAAAAAAATTATTGTTTATTAATCTTATGAAAAAGTTTATTAATCTCTATTTATATGCTTTTTGCCGTGATCTTATTGAATCTCCTATTCTCTTTCTTGAATTTATAGATGGAACTTTTGATTCAGTATATTGATTAATGAAATTTACCAATTTTGATGTTTCTGTAGAATTATAATTAATTTCATCATGCATTAATTCAATTAGTTCTTGTGGAATTTGATCGAATATTATTCCTTTGATATCCAAAGTCCAATTTCTTTTAAAATTTTCAATATTATCATCATCGAGATTAACTCGGCCTCTTATAAAAAGAGATTCGATATTATATTTCCTTAAAATGCTTTTTGAAATTTGTTGCTTTGCCAATGCGTTTATTGCAACTGTATCTTTGTCTTTGCCATAAGTTAACCGCCTCATATATCCGAAAATATACTCTACGGTGTGAGTAAACAATCTAGAAATTTCCAAATTTTGGTTGAAAAATTTCATAGCAAAGCCAAGAACTAAGAGCGTATTAAGTGTTCTTTTACAACTAATTTCCTCTGCAAATCGAACATTTACACATGGGCTCTTTTTATTTGTTCTAGATCTAACTCCTTTAGCATTTTGTCTAAGTAGTAAGATAACATTAAACGCTAATTTAATCAATTGATATCTCGAATCTGTATTTAAATTATCAGACTGAATTGCTATATTCACCAGCACATAAGGAAATAAAAAAGAGAAAGAGCAGAATTCGTTATTTTCGGCCAGAACACTTAAGTTTTGAGATCTGAATAGATATAAAGCAAGATCATCACGCATACTTGCTTGACCTTGAGCTTTAATGACAATTTCAGGTAGCATTAAAATTTCATTTACCTGTACTGCGTTGAACACTGGAGCACTTGGAAACATTATGATGTTGTTTTTTGAAAATCTCCCTCTTAAATCTTTGATTATGTGGAACCAATCGGATGATGGGAAAAAATGTTTATATGATTTCAGTGCTTCAATGATTTCATCAAAATTCGTAGTGTTTAAGCTTTCAACAAATGCAAAAAAATCAGAGTGGATTTTATTTGTACCACTTTCTCCATCAGACGCTACAAACAAAAAGTGAATATTTTGTTTTTCGCCTTCTTCAATTATATTATTAATTATTTGTCTAATTTGCTCATCAGTTCTCCCAGTTGCATTTTGGGTTATTTGCAAAATCTGAGATTGAACAGTACCATCCAGTGGCTGTAAGTTAAACACAAACAAATTATTATCGCGCGAATTCTCTGCATCCACCGTTGCCGAGTCGTAGGCTAATGTAGCATAAATATCTTTTGAGGAATCTAATTCGGTCCTGAATTCACTTAATAATATTTTTATTTGCCCTGAATTAAGAAGATTTTCTTTTGTTGAATGTAATTTATTATTGTATTTTTTCCTTAGACTTTGCTCACATGGCAGAGGAAGAACGCTCCTCAAAATTTTATAAGTTACATAGGAGTGCAAGTACATGACATATGAAAGATCATAAAACATCTGTGAAAAGCGTCTTCCGTTCGGTTTTAAGTTATAATTTTCAATCAACTGTTTAATAAACTCACCAGTTATATCATGTGGCTGAATTATTTCTTTATCTTGCTGCCAATTCGCTTTATTATTAATTTTATCCATAATTTGTTCCAGATTATTAATCTTTCTATCTTTATTTCTAATTATTAAGTTGTAATGATTTTTATTATCTCTTAAAATTTTTTGAAAGCGTCTATTATTAAGATTAAGTATAGAAATTTGCTTATTTAATTGCGAATTTTGGGCAGATAAAGAATCAATCTCTGCTGATTGCTCTTCAATTGTTGACTTAAGAGATAAAATTTGATCATCAATCGAATCGTATGATTCATCTGAATTAAACGATTGAAATTGACCGGAATTATGAAAAGTGTTATCATATGACATTTGATGTGATAAATCAGGTATTGAATTAAACGATTGAAATTGACCGGAATTATGAAAAGTGTTATCATATGACATTTGATGTGATAAATCAGGTATTGAATTAAACGATTGAAATTGACCGGAATTATGAAAAGTGTTATCACATGACATTTGATGCGATAAATCAGGCTGTTTGTTTTGAAAATCTGTACTTATGGTATTAATTTGAATTTGATTTTGATCAGAAATCATATTAGCTAATATAGATACATTGTTTTCAATTGAATTTAAATTTACACCAACGCAAGATTGTTTACACATTTGTACAAAATGATATCTACATTGCACATCACTTCTATTTCCTAACTGAGAAGCAATTTTTGACCAAGATTGATTTCCATATTTATGTACTAAATCAATCAGATTATTTTCTTCTTCTGGTGTCCAAAAAAATTTTGAAATAGATGGATTTAATGTACGTTGCCATCTTTGGCAACATTGGACTCTGGTTCTTCCATTCCCGACAAAATCAGAAATTATCTTCCAATTTGTATTGCCATATCGAATCACACCAGCCACAAGACGTATGTCTTCTATTTCGGTCCATAATTTTCTTTTTTTTCTGTTAAATTCTGATTCTGTGTCAATTAGCGAAAGTTCATTTACATTTTTAATTTTATTTATTGTGCTAATAATATTGGGACTGATTTCAAAATTACTAAAAATATTTAAAGATTGTTTATATTCGATCTTATCATCTATAAAATCTTCAATTGCTTTTAAGATTTCTATAGGAATTGAAGCCGTTGGTAAATTAAGTTGGTTTTCAATATAAGAAAAAGCATATTCTTTAAATATACTATTTTGCTGGTTTTGGTTCATTTAGAACAGAGATAAAACTATTTTTTTAATAGTTTCTTCCAAACAAAATTTTTTACGAATGGTGAAAATTTCACCTAGAGTTAAAACAAAATAACGATTTTTCTTTACGATAGGTGAAAATTTCACCTAAAGTTAAAACAAAATAACGATTTTTCTTTACGATAGGTGAATTATTTGACCAAATTATTTTATTACTAATTAAGGAAAGAGTTGCATTTATCTTAATTAAGGCTTTAATTAATTTGTTTCTAAAATAAATTTAATTCAAATTCTATTTATACTTAAATATATATATAAATATATGTACTAATGTCACTATTTAATTAAGATAAATATAAATAAAGTTAATGGTAACTATTAAATTAAAAAAATCTCAAAAATGGCGGAATATGACTTATCAAAATTATGAATTATTTTATCTATTTTAATAATTTAATTAATTATGCAATAATATGTACATAATATTGAATATTTTCCAAGATATATATCAGATGCCCAAAATTATATTAATTAGCATATATATTCATATTTTATTTATATTTATTAAATATCACTTAATAAATATATTAAAAATTAAATTTTCTAATTATATTTAAAAAATTAATTCCTATATCATATTAGAAATTGAAATGTCAATAATAAATCCATATTTGAATTATAAAGATACATCAATTTTATATTGTATAAAAAAAACTAGAAACAATATATGAAAATTATTTTATGTTTTCTTTGAATGAAATTCATTTTATGGTGATAAAAAAGCGAAGTAAATAAAAAAAAAAATACGTTATTAGAAGTTTACCCACATATTTATATAATTGATATTTTAAAACATTTAAATAATAAATATATAAAATAAGTGCACTATAATATAATATCAAAATGTGATTTAGTAATTATTAATTCATAAAAAGATATACATATTTTTATAAACATTAAAAATGTAAAGTAGGTGTCCGCACCTCTAATTCATTGTATATTTATTTTTTCTATTACTACTTTTTTTATAATTTAGTAAAATTTTTGTGATAATTATTGATATTATATTTTGAAATTTAATATAAATTACATAATCTTTCTCTTCTTTATAATAATTCGAATATAAATCTAAAACTCTTTTTTGTTCAAATTTTAATTGAAAAAGTTGATAAACTAAATTTATAATTGAAAAATTTAATTATTAAAATTTTCGTTTCAAATTGAATAGATATGATTTTATTTCATTCTATTGAATTTTTGATAAGAGCCTCCATAGAAAAAAAAATTTTTAATATTCATTTTAGACATGTGTATAGTAACGAAAATAACGTATTTTGGATTTTTCAATATTTTGAAAATATCCACCAAATTATTTATTTTTTTACATTGTTCTTTTATAAATATTTATTAATATCGCAATTAGGCTCTAAGATTTTAATTTTAAAGGGAGATTTTGAACTTTTTTATTATTATTATAATTAGAATATCTTTCTTATCTAACATTATTTGAGAAAGAATTAATAAATATAATACCTTATTCTGTATCATATATTGATATTAGCATGCTCCTGAGGTATATATTTAAAAATGAACTAAAATTTAAGGAATTTAAAAAAAAAAAATTAGTTTTTTGTTAAATTTTTATTATTTTAGAGGATTCTGGTTAATTTTATTTCTTACAAATTTAATATATTATTTTTATTCGTGTATGAAATAAAATGAACTAATAATTGCAACAAACTACTCGATAGGTGCATCCAAGAATTTCTTTTAAATATGGACCTCGATAATTTCATTAATCCATTGATATTAGCTGCAATATCAATTTACAATATTTTATATTAAACATAATATATATATTAGATATAAATAAATGAATATATATCTTTACAATCAATGAATATATATATTAAAATTGTCATAAAATGTAAACACTTTTTAAAAGGTTATTTCAAATATTTCAATATCTCATAAATATTAAGATATATATTGATATATATATTCAAAAATATTGAGATATGAATTCAAAATACATTCTGAATTTTTTTTTCAATGATCCATTTTCTATTGATACTGAATAAATGAATAAATCTAAAAATAAAATATAACAAAATTGAAATAATTATATTATGCTTTGAGTTAATAAAAATATAAAAAATAAAATATAAATTTTAAAATACCAAAGAACGAAATTCCATTTTTTTATTGATTGAAACCAAGAAGAATTATAGTTTTGTTTACCAACGAGATATACATTCATGTATTTAGAGTAATTTTAGTGAATATGAGTTCTAGCATCAATTATTATGTCAAAATAAAAATCAAACCTTGGTCATGCTGATGATAGTAATAATGTATTATTTTATGCTAACAAGAGTAAACTAACATGCTAACATGAAGAAAAACATAAATATCACCTTTGCAGTATAAATATAATTTTAATAATTAAAACAAATGCAAATATTAAAAGTTAAAGAAATAATAAATAATATAACAAATTTAACATAATAATATAAATATATAAAATATATCGAAAAATCAATATAATAAAAAGATATGAAAAAAAAAATATTTTTATTAAATTGAATATTTATTGTAATCATTTTTCACAAAAAAAGTTTTTGTTTACCGATGCATTTATCGATTAAAACCAGACAATATTATATTCAATATTTAATAATACATTAATTACAATATATATTTAAAAAATAAAGCAATTTTATATTTTTGCCGTTACTATACACATTTTTAGACATAGCAACCTCTCAATCTCATTCAATTTTCAAAACTTATTGAATGCAAACGATAATGTTATTTTTATAGAAATTTTTAGATTCTGATGTTTATTTTTTATACAATCAATTTATTGAATAAGTATATCTTTGAAAATAGTATATTAATAAATCAAATTTATTTTAATATTGTCTTATAAATATATTTTTATTTCATTTAAATGATTTAAGATTAATTGAATCTAATTTGATATTAAATTTAATTTTTTAAAATAATTATCCAACGAATTTAATTGAAAAATTGAAATAAATTGAGTCTTCAGAAAATCAAACACCACTTTTTCAGGGGAAATTTAAAAGAGCCCTCAAATATTCTATATTATGCTGACTGTTCAACTCAAATATATATTCGTCCAATTCAAATATTGAAGGCTATTTTAAAAAGTTGCTAGGTTTAATTCATTTATTCTCACAATTTTTCTGAGTATAAATGAATGAAGTGAAACCAATAATTGAGATAAACTATTAGAAAAAATAATTTTATTTTTATTGAAATTTCAATTAATTAATATAATCCTTCAATTTTGGTCTTATCAAAACTTACAACTATCCGAGTAAATTTTGTTTTCTTCCCTTGTTTTCTTGTTTATATAAATGTTGAATTGGATTTGGCATTTTGTAATTAATAAAATATCCCTAATACTATACTTATACTGATGGTAAAGGCCAAAGTAAAACGGTTTTGGTGAAAATAAAATCAATTTAATATTTTGCATATCTTAAAATCTTGGTGTATTTGCAAATCTTACCACGAGCATATCGTTTTTATATAATAGCATACGTCTATATATCATCAAAAGAAACTTTATATTTAAGGTTTGTCTTAAATATTATTAAAAAAATCGAATTTAGCATTTAAGCAATGCTTTTTTTTAACTTATCATGGCTTGGATGTAGATAAAAAACGCATAAAACGTCAAATCGAAGATGGAAAACATCGGAAAGCTCGTCGTTTTATATTTCTAAAAAAAAATTCAGAGCTTATTTAAAAATAATAATGAGATTTTAAAAATATTATTAAATTTCTTGCGGTAAAACTAAGCTAATTATTTATAAATAATTAAAAATGATAATAATAAAGATATTATTATTAAATAGAGTAAATAATATGAGGAAATCATTTTAATTTTAAGAATATTGATTATAAAAGCAAATTATCAAAAAACTGCTCTGAAATTTTATCAGAAATGAATTTTATTTAATTGAAAAAAAATTGAATGAATAATTGAGCGTTTATCATATCTAAAATTGAATATAAAAATATTTTATAAAGTTCAGAAATTCAAATCTGACATATATTGAAATTAAAACTTTTTCTGGGAGGGTGCTTTTCTTAAATTTTTAACGTACTCTTTCTCAATTTTTAACGTATGGCATTTTTACCTTAAATTTTGGGAAATCGTAATCGCCCTTAATCGTAATAGCTCGTGGCGGTTTAGGTCAATATTGACCTTGTATCGTACCATCGAAAAAAAAGTCTGGAACTTTTTTGCACTTTTGCAAAAAAAAGCATGGGTAGCTACTCATGGTTTTTTCTATAGAAAAAAAATAAAAACGAATAATATTTTATTAGTCTAAAATCGATATTATTATGAGCTTTGGCTTATAAACAAGAAAGGACAAATATTTTATATGCTAATAAAAGTTCTATTGATTACTTCATAACCGAGAAAATTAAATTTTAATCTAAATATTATATGAATATTTTATATTGTGTAAACAAATGCACAATTCAAAGGCTTAAAAATAAATATGAAACCGTATTACTCAAAACTAATTAACTACCTTTTAACTTTAAAAGTATATGATTCCCAATATCAATGATATTGGCGAAAAGTTGGAATTTACGTAATTATTTACATCAAAATAATAAAATGATGGTGTTAAAAATATTTGCGTTTTCTTGTTTATATGTGAATGCTCATTATTATATCGATTTTAGACAATAAAAAAATATTCGGTTAATTTTTTTTTTTATATATAGAAAAAACCA
Organism: Tritrichomonas musculus; assembly: GCA_039105265.1. NCBI lineage: Eukaryota > Parabasalia > Tritrichomonadida > Tritrichomonadidae > Tritrichomonas > Tritrichomonas musculus. Next base: position 1,264,170 of record JAPFFF010000004.1, read on the forward strand.
TGAGTAGCTACCCATGTTTTTTTTTGCAAAAGTGCAAAAAAGTTCCAGACTTTTTTTTCTATGGTACGATACAAGGTCAATATTGACATAAACCGCCACGGGCGATTACGATTTCCCTTAAATTTTTAATAACTAAAAAATGGTGGAAAAAAAAAAAGAATCAAAAAAAGATGAAGAAGAGGATAAAAAAGTTGATGCTAAAAATACTGAATAAGACGAAGATATAAATGCAGAAAAATATATAAATGTTGAATGATACTATTAAAATAAATATAATTTTGATGTTAAAATTTTGTATCATTTATTTTGAATAGAGACCTTTATGCCTTAATATTTTGCTTAATTTTTACCTTTTTATTAAAGTTATGCGAAATTTAGAAGAGATGTAAAGAGAGTAAGCTTAAAAATATTATTTTTGACATGCTGATTGACATCATATTTCGACAATCATCAGTACGAAAAATAGTTCTTTTATACTAAAAGAAAACTTTAATTAATATTAAATCGATTTGTCAATATTACATTTGATTAAATAAACTATAAAAAAACTTATAAAGCAAATACGTTTTTTTTTCAAATTTTTCTTCTCAGCAATATCTACTTAATGTATTTTCTCATAATTATAACAAATTAATTATAATATAAAAATATGCTGATTTACAAAGTTTTATCAAAAAAAGTTTTCAGCATCAATATTTGATATCTTTTTTTTGTGTGGTTTTACGAGAACGAACGAATCAGATTTGGTAGAATTTTATTAATGGATGCTTTAATAATCTAAAACCTAAATTATGAGTTTCGCTTATTGTTCATTCTTGGTTGACATGCCTCTATTAAATGTATAAGAAATAATGAGATTTCGTTGTTACCATAATAAGCCAAAAAAAAAAAAAAAAAAAAAAAAAACAGTAGTGGGCAATTAAGTTGTCATTTAGCATATCATTGCATTTATATCCTTCATGCAAATAAATAATATTTTTTAGTAAATTAAATATTTTATTATAATGGCGCTTGCTTTAAAATTATATGCTAATGAATTATTTTTTGGCGAAGAATTGTCGTAGAAAATATTATTCTAAAAAAAAAAAAAAAACTGTATAATATAATTTTATTTATTATTTAGTTTTTAAGATCTTGAGAAAAAGGATATTAAAATCTTGTTAGTATTGTTATATGCAAGATTTGAATTTTGAATTCTCCGAATTTGAAGATTTTCAAAAAAAACTGATATTCTTCAAATTTACTTAATTTGAGTTTTTCTAGTACTGCTTTATATAATTGCTTGTACGAGACGTTAAAATCTGCATCAGCAAAAAATAAATAATTTTTTATATAATTTATTTTATGGTAATCTTTCATCTATTTGAAAGCAAAATCCAAATCATTCAATATTAAGATCTTCAAATTGATTGTTTTGTTAGCATAAAGGGAAGCTGTGTAAATGGTGGCAGTGAGTTGTGAATAAAGATGAACATTTTTTCAATGATAAAAATTTTCAAAAAAATGTATTTTACAATAGGATGTATGATCATTATTTCAAAAAAATAATGGATGAAAGTAATGTTCATTAAAAAAAAAGGAAAAGAATGATTTTGTTTTCAAAATATAATTTTGTATTTTTTATTTGAACTTATTGAAGTGATTATTCAAATAAAGTTATAAAAAAGTAAAGAATAAAAATGGGAGAAACAAACCCAGTTATCATAGATAATGGCTCACTCATTACCAAAGTTGGATTTGGTGGTTATGATGAACCAGAATTAACATTCCCTACAAGTTCTCTATCAAAACCTGGTACCCAAGCTATCCGTCATGGAATTATACAAAATTGGGATGATATGCTCTCAATATACCACAAAATTTTCACAACTGACATTAAGCAAGAGATGACTGAAACCCCTATTGTACTTACGTCTACATCTAATGCTCCAATTGAGCAAAGAGTCAAGTTAACAGAGATTTTCTTTGAAACATATAAAGTTCCATCATTCGCTATTGAGAACTCATGTATGCTTGATTTATTCCCATCTGATCAAAGTACTGGCCTCTTCGTTGAAATTGGTGATGGAGTTACTGACATTGCTCCATTTTATGAAGGTTTTGGTGTTGAAAGTGGAAACGTATGCTCTAAATTAGGAGGCTTAAGTGTTACTAAATATCTTCAAAAAATTATTCATAGCAAGCAAAAAATATTCATTGATAGCATTGATACCCTTCGAGATATTAAAGAGAAGTATTGTTATGCATGGTCAGATCAGCCAGCACAGCCACAGGAAGTAAACACTGGAAGAGTTAATATTCGTCTCAAGGATGAATTTTTGAAATGTTCAGATTTCTTATTCAATCCTCATTGCTTTGGTGCTGAAGCTAAAGGAATTCACCAATTAATCTATGATTCAATCAATAAAGTTGACCCAGGAATGAGATCAGCAATTCTTAAGAATATTTACCTTGGTGGAGGAGCCTGTGCAATGAAAGGATTTAAAGAAAGGCTTAATCTTGAATTAAAGAAACTCCTTCCAACAACCGAATTTGAAATTCATTATCAAGAACTTGAAGACGAAGAAACGAATCAAATGAAAATTATTAAAAACACTGCATGGCGTGGAGCATCAATATTTAGTGTTCTTACAGACACTTTCGAGAAGTATGCAATCACTCGTGCAGAGTATGTTGAAGGAGGAGCAGATGCTGCTTATCGAAAGCACCATTAATAAATTATTTCAAAAACTAGTGAGATAATTGGAATATCAAAAAAGTGAATTAATTATAGTCATTTTACACATTTTTTTTTAAAATCACATTTTATATACCCATAAAATTTTACTGTCATTTATTTTCGCGTTTGGTTTATTTTTTATTTCTTGTGATAAGCTCTGAGTGTTTTTTTATTTTTCAATAAATAAAAATCATGTAACTTTTTCAATGAGTATAGAAATAGTACGTTGCTTTTATTTTTTATTAAAATCTTTAGTTTTTTTTTTTTCATTATGGATAATCCAGATACTAGCATTCTAAAAGAAGACGATGAAACGCAGTCACAAGAGGTATCAAATTTAGATTCTCAACAGAAAGTTCCAATAGATGGAAATGAGCAAAAGCAATTAAGCGATAAAGATCAGGCCGAAAGTAAGGATGAAATTTCCAAAGATAATGCCAGTAGCAAGAAAATTGATATATCTGTAGACTTGGGAAATAATAATAATACTCTCCAAATCCAAGTTGACAATAATGTTGGCGATGTAAATGCAGATAAAAATGAAAATATTAGTGATATTATCGATTCAAACAAAAAGGATGAAGCGAAAATTGAATTAAGTGTGAATTATTTAGATAAATTATTTTCTTCAACTCAGCAACAAAAATCAGTTTCCAAGGAAGTATCGGATAAAATTGATGATACTAAAAAAGAATCCGAACAGTTAAATATGATTGATGATACTAAAAAAGAATCGGATATAATTGAAGATACAATTGCTCTGCCATTAGAAAATCCAGAAGCCCAAATGATTTCGAAAGAGCCGCCTTCTCAAGTGAATTCTAATGATATTGATATTAATGATCAAAATATGGCAGAACAACCACTTATTCAGAATTCTACTGATACTGTACAAAACATTCAAGCAAGCCAGTCGGTTCAAAATGGAAATCAATTAGAAAATCCTGACAGTCCTTCTAATAATTTAGCAAAAGATTCTATTCTTAACAATGCTGATAATTGTGTCATTGAAAATACGAATATTGCTAATCCAGTTGAAAACGATTCATATTCGTCATCATCTTATTATGATTATGAAGATGAAGCAAATTACAATCCAAATATGTTCCAAAACTTGATCACGTCAGCATCCAAAAATGGTAACAACAATATCAATAATAATAATTATCAAGCCAATAATAAAGATTTTAATGTTTCAAATAAAGCTAATTTAACAACTTTGAATCCAATTTTAATTCATCAAACAAAAGAAGTTGATGATGGAATTCCACCAGCTTTAAAGCCTCTTATTTTCCATGCTAAGGATTCTTTGACATATCAAGCTCTCTGTGGAAAGCAAATTTATGGTCTAAAGCAGAGTGCCTTAACATCAATAGTTAATGATTTGCGAAAATATGTTGATATAGCAGTAGATCATAATCTCATTAATGAAGCATGTCATATACAGATGTGTATTGATACCATTAGAAATGATCATTCAGCAGAAAAGATTCAAGCGGATAAAGAGATTGTAGAAATTGATAAAAAGCTCCAAGAAGCAAATCTTGAACTTGAAGAAAGGATGAACTTGTATGTTAAATTATAAAGAAATGTGAGAAAATAATAACAATAGATTTGAAAATAAGAAAAAGAACGAATTTGTTTGAAATTCAATCATTTTTCCTGTTTCAAATTTTTATTTTATTATTTTCTTTTCATTTCTTTAATTATTTTTCAAAACTAACGCACAGTTGGAAGAGCCAAGAATACTCTGCACAGAAAGAATTTGAGATGCAAATCACTGATCTAATGATTAATAAAGATCAAGCATTATCTGATCTCGATAATGAATGGCAATCTCCTAAAAAGCAGCAGCTTTACAGTAAGCCATCTCCAGCTCTCCTCAACATGCGACATATGGCTAAAAAAATGATTCGAACACAGCAATTTGAAGAAGTTAAAAAATTAGCTAGATTGATCGAAGATAAAGAAAAGCAAGAGATTGTAGAAGCCGCAAAAAGAATGGATGAAGATTATCATATTGCTGATCAAAGATTAAATGAGCAATATGATCATGAGCAAAAAATTATCGAGTCGATGTATGACATGAAATTGCATAACATTGCTAGATCAAGGGAACAAAACCTCAGGCCACTTTATCAAAGAATTGAAAATCTCCAAAAAATGAAAGATCAAGCATCAAAAGCGCAGAAGAAAGCAGCGCAACTTGTTACCGCTACGACTCCTAGAAAACGAGGGGCAAATTCAAATGTCGTTTCTTCCTCTGCAACGCCACGATATTTAGCAGGAAAAAGTACATCACGAGTTGCAAAAGTAACAGCAAATGGAAATAAAAATTCCAATCCGCAAAAGCAGCTTCCTCAATTATTAGTAACGCCAAAACTTGCTTTGCCTCCAGTTCGAAGAATACAAAGAGATGGTGCAAAATCCCAAATTGCGCAAACATCAATGATGCAAGGTCAGCAGCAACAACAACAGCAGCAAACGCAACAGCCTTCGTTGTATAGGCCTAAAGCTTTAAGTAGATTATCAAATTCTGCAATCGAAAAGAATTCATCAAAGAAAACAACATCACCCAAATACCATTGATATTATTGTTTAAATAAATGTTTGATTTTATTATTTTTTTTTTTGTTGTTAATATTTTATTTTTTTATTTCAAAAAATACGTTTGTTAATATTTTCTTTCAAAAATAGTTAACAAAATATTTTAAATTATGCACGTTATTTGATCTATTTAAAAATTGAAACTTTTGAATTAATTATTTGGATCAATTCCAATTTTTGAAATATTATTTCAAAATAAAATTTTAAAATTGTTATGAGTAGCAATCAATCGATTTCAAATGATTTTCGTATCCTTGGTAAATTAGGAGAAGGATCTTTTGCTGAAGTCTTCAAAGTTAAATCAACTCGTAATAATACTTCATCTTTATATGCAGTTAAACGTTTAAAAAAGCGATTTCAAAGTATCGAAGAAGTTAATCACTTACCAGAGATAACAGCTTGTCGTTGTTTACAAGGTCATCCAAATATTGTTCGTCTTTTTGAAGTTTTATTTGATTCATCGAATGGCTATGTTGCCCTTGTTTTTGAATTACTTGATTACAATCTTTATGAATATGTCAAAATTCGCAATCGCCCATGTGATGAGCGTCAAGCGCTTTTATTTATATATCAACTTTTGAAAGCTATCGAATTTCTACATTCAAAAAATCTTTTTCATCGAGACATTAAACCAGAAAATTGTATGATTAATAAAAGTACTCTTGAATTAAAGCTCGTTGACTTTGGATCTTGTCGTTTTGATGATCATAATTCAAATAGCGATAAATACTTCACCGAATATGTTTCAACTAGGTGGTATAGGGCTCCTGAGTGTATTTTAACATCAGGGTCTTATGGTAAAGCGGTTGATATATGGGCTGTTGGTTGCATGCTATACGAATTATTAACAACAAGACCTCTTTTTCCTGGTAAGCACGAGCTTGATCAAATAAATCGAATTCACCAAATTGTTGGATCACCATCCCGAGAAGTTTTATCACAATTTCGAAAAAATCCAAACACTCAAATATCCTTTTCGTTTCCATGTAGACCACCACAAGATTTGACTAGGATTCTCCCTCCTACTATATCAAAAAACACTATAGATCTGCTTAAAAAGCTTCTTATCTACGATCCAACAGAAAGAATTACTGCAAGTGAAGCCCTTGCTCATCCAGCTTTTGGTATTTATGTTGCCCTTGATAAAAGATGGCATGATACTGGAGAAATTGTTCCTTATTCTGTATTTTTCACTGCACAAATTGCTCAGGCTTCAAAATTAGGTGCATCATATAATACTATATTAAATTCAAATTCTGGTAATAGTGATATTCAAAATGATAGTAATTCAAATAATCCAAATCCTAATGAACTTCACTCTAATAACTTTTTGAATCAAAATTTGAACAATTATTTAACTGGAAATAAAATCGAATTTCCTGAACATCAGTCAAATATTAATCATAATAAAAACCAATATAATGGAAAGCCGATGAACATACATGAGCCACCTGCTGCTTCAAAAAGTTTTGCTGCTCCTCATCATAATTATTACTCAAATTTAAATAGTGGAATAGAAAATCAACAACAACAACAGCAAATAAATCAAAGTAAAGAGCAAGCCAAACAAAGTATTCCCACGGGGCAAATGCTAAAAGAAGCTAGATTAAGAGCTGCTCAGAGAATCAGAGAATATAATAAAAAGAAGTATGGAGCAAATCCTATTCCAAAAGTCAAAATACCGCCACAGCAACAGAACTATGTTCCTCAACCTCTAATTGATAAAAACAAGACTAACTATAATAAAGCGAATCAAGGAACAGAATCGCAGAAAATTGTTTATCAGAAGCCTGCTCCAGAAATTGTGCAGCCAAGAGTCCCAAAGAAACAATTTCGATATAAATAGAATTTCTTTTTTTTTGTTTGTTTGTTTGAATAAAAAAATTGTTTGTTTTATATTTTGGTTATTATTTGTTGTCAGTTTTAAGCAGCATAGATTATCTAATTCTTATGATTTCAAAAATTTAATTAATTAATGATACATTATTTTTTTGGGGTTTGTTTTATGAAATGATAGCTTATTTTTAAAATCCAATTACATTGTTATTTTTGATTAATATCAATCAGTACATATACCTCCAAGTAAAATTAATGTTTGAATTGAATAAGATAATTATAAAGCCGAATTGAAGTTATTCCACTTGCTTAAATATTCCATAAGTCTTTTCGATAAATGAAAATTAAAAAGCATAGGAAAGGGAAAAAACGAATAATGTTTATTAAAAAGCAAAAAGGATATTCTGGTAAAAAAAAAAGCCAATTATTAATAATTATTGTTCATTATATCATCAATTAGGCTATTTTCATCTTCATTAAGAGTATCTTTGATTTGATCTTCTTCTTCATTTGGTTGAATTAAATTATCTGAAATGGCAAATTGATTAATGGTTGAATCAATATTATTTTCGTCTAAATTTTCAGGATTTTCATCGTTTTGCTGATATGTATCTTCTTCTTCATTTGCAGGTATTTGATAATTATCGTCGTTAGTTTCCTCTTCTTCTTCGAAAACATTATTTGTAGCATTTTCTTCATTGCTTGCATTAATGCTTCCGTTTGGTGTAGGTGATTGTGGATTTTGAGATGAAAGTTGCTTTGATTGAGATTTAGGTGTTTTGCTTGGGCTTGGAGGTTCCTTTTGGCCAATATTATATCCAGTAACCTCCTCTGTCTTATCGTTGGCAAATTTATCAAACTTTTCAGAAAGAGTCTTCTTAACTTCTGGAACTTGAATTGATGAAGTCATTGATATAATGCATTTCTGCTTAGCAGCAAGAATTGATACAATGAAGAGTCTTTCTTGTTTTTTAAGTTCATTATCTACTAATTGTTGATTTCTTTCAAGTGCATCATTCAATTTGGTATTTAAAACAAGAAGATCATTTTTTTGTCGTTCAAATATTTGATTTTTAATTGAGACATATTTTTTATCTATGTCTTGTCTTCGAATTATATGTTCTTGTTCATAAATTTTTTCTGCTAAAGTTCTTAATCGAACAGCACCTTCAAAATCATTGGCTTTAGCTAGTTCTTTTGCGCGTCTCTGCTGCTCTAATTGTTCTGGGACAATTTTTCTATGAGCTCTTATCACTTCAAGTGCATATTCTTTCTCCATTTTTGTAAGTTCATCAATATGTCTGTCTCGAAGATCTTTAAATGATGTGTCGGCGTTTTCTCGTATTTGCATTTCTGCATCAGATGCGTTTTCATTTATAATTTGGCAATTATTTTGAAATTCGCTATAAATCACTTCAATTCTTTGTTCAAAAGATTCCTTGGTTCTTTCAAAAATTTCATTGTGGTCTTTTTGGCGTTTTTCTTGAATAAGGTTTTCCACGTCTCGTGCTTTTTCAAACTCTAATTTTTCAATATAACGCAATTTTCGTTGCATTAATTCTTCAATGCTTGGGCTAGATGTTGAATTTTCGTTTGATAATTGCGATGAAGCAGATTTAGACATTTATTTAATTGTTTAAATGGAAAAAATCGATTTTCCTGATTAACCTAAACGTCTTATAATACAAATAAATTATTCTATTCAATTTTTCTTATAATAGATTTTGAATTGTGATAAGATTTCGGAAATCAAATATTACATTTATTATTTATAAATGAATGTCTGATGCTTCCAATGAGCTTGATTTCAGTTTTAAAGAAGTATTTGGATTTAATGTTTGATTTGATTATATTATTATTATAATTATCCTTTTATTGATAATTGAATTCTGATGATTAATCAATCGGCATTTCATGGCAAATTAGCTAAATCAAATTTTAGATTCTCATATTCCTAAATAATTGTGGAATGGTTTTAACTCAAAACCTATCCAAAATATGTTAACCATTTTAAAAAACTCGTTAAGTCAATATAAAAAAAATAAAAAATGGAAAATGCTTTATCAAAAATAAACAATCCATCATGTTCATTCGAAGATGTTGTTTCTGATCCAATAATTGCCAGATTATATCGTCAGCCTAATTCTAGTGTTCAAAAATATTTCAAATCCCATTCTTTTGAGCTGCTTAAATATTCACTTAGCCATGCAAATACAGCTATTGAAAATAATTCGTTCAATATCATTATTTATGGTGATCCGGATATCTTAATGCCAATGTTAAAAAACGATGAATTTCTAAACTTAGCTCTTGATATAGTCAATAAAAATGATGTTGAGCCTTATGTACTTGGTAGACTTAGTACAATCATGCTTACAGCTCTTCTTGTTGTTCCAGAACTTGCCATGGAAACATTCGGCTTTATTTATCATCTGTTGCCGCATTGTGGTAATCCTAGCGTGCTTTACTTTTTTATTACAATTGTATCAAATGAACCGCAATTTTCACCAACACAAAAATGGTTATTAGAAATGGGATTTTTTGATTACTTGCTACGAGAATTAAACTTAATTGATTATAGCTATAATTCAACTGAATCAAATGTATATTTTGATGAAACCTATGAAAAAGTATTTTCATTATATCAAATTCTGAGTAAGTGTGCTTCAAACCCTATAATGGTCCCAGATTTATTACGTGAAGACCTTATTGAAATTCTCTCAATGGACTTTAAAGATCCACCTGTTTATGTTGAAAATGCACGTTGGAATACCATACTTCAACTCACAACAAGAGAAACATCAGAAATGATGTATCCAATAGTTCCTCGAGCAATTAAAGCAATTGAAACTGATGTAAAGAAGCTTCCCGCATACATAGTAACCGCTCTTGAAATGGTAAATCTAATGATGGACTATTCTCCTAGATCATCTAAATTTGTTTTCAAATCTAATATGCTCTTAAATTTATTAAATCTTGTTAATCGTTTCATGAATAGTACAATTTTATTGAAAGCATTTCGTAATTTCATTGAAGTTTGTCTGAGATTTAATGATGATTTTGTTCCGAAAATGGTTTCTCTACTTCTTCCTTTTGTAATGGATTTTGCTACAACGCGCCAAAACCGAGTTCTTGCTCCATTTTGTTTTAGTATTTTGGAGTTATTTGTTGAATCAGAAAAGAGAAATCCAAAAGTGGCGCAAGCATTGAATGAAGAAGCAGGTTGTAGAGAATTTCTCAAAGGAAAATACAAGATATACATGAAAAATTTGCATAAAGAATATGGAAATGAAACAAAGCTCAGTGGACTATTTCGTGCATTCATTTAAATTTATTTTGTCCATATATTAGCACAATTAATCATTTACGGATATATATATATATAGGTGTTTTATAAAATTTACTCACATACAATAAAACCATTATTCTTTATATGGGTATCTAGATTATTTTTATTTAAAATGATCAATATATAAATAAATTATCAAATAAAACTAGATCAGTATTCGCATAAGTTAGGAATTGATTACAATAATTTAAATTAAGTCAATAGTTCTAGATATTCATGGAAAAGTAATTTTCATTTATATAAATTATTATAATATCATTTAAAGTGGACAGTTTATAAATGATATTTTACTAAAAAAAAAAAAAAAAAAAAAAAAAATATTAAATCAAATGGAAGCTCAAAAACTGAAATATAGCATTATTGATACAGTTTATTATAGTAATATTTGTGTCTACACACACACACAAAAAAAAAAAAAAAAAAAAAAAAAAGACAGAAGTAAAACATTTGATTAAATATTATTAACAAAAAAAAAAAAAAAACTAAAACTTTTTAATTTATAAAAAAATAACAAATAAAAATAAGATGATCCAAATAAAAAAAAATCTTATTGAGCTTCCATTTCATCGAAATAATCTTGACCGATCATATTCATTTCTTCCATTGTTGGCATGAAACTTGTTGGCAACACTGTAACCATTTCATAAGGATCCTTTGCATCAGAAATATACAAAGAATAGTCATCCTGATAAAGTTCCTCACCAACTTCTTCTTCTTCCTTTCCTTTAATTTTTATTTCTTTTTCTTCGATTCCCCTAAGAGTGTCACTAAAGACACGATTCACTGGGAAGTAATTAATTTTTTCGCACAATTTCATGACGTTCAAAGCATCGACGTCGACCAATGATGTATGAATCTTATTCATGATGTCAGAATAAACAGAGAATGGTTCAGTTTTGAACTTTTTGAAAGTATTATAAATATTCGAGAATCTTTCATTTGTCAAAAGTTTCCAATTGTTTGGAAGCAAAGGCGGGAAAGAGTTTAAATCGTCAAAATTAGCAAATTTAGCCTCATTTGCATTAACGTCATAAAGATGAGGAATATTCATTGCAACAATTCTTTCATACATTGGAATCTCTTTAAATACAATCTCATCTTCATAATAGAAGTCGTCGTTTAGAGCTGATTTGGGAAGCTCATTTAAATACATGTCAATGTAAATAGCTCGTGCTTTCTTTGAGTCTTCTTTAACGTAATTCGTCAAAGCTGAAAAATGTTTAGCTGTTTTTTCTTTATCAGAAGAAAGCTTCAATATTTTTGAAGCTATTGAATAAATCGGAACATGAAGACTCTTTTTAGAGTTATTAACACAAGTTGCATAGAAACGACCGATATGTTCAACACCTTCATCATCGACAAGAGGCACAACCAAGTCCGAAATAGACTCGAAAATGAAGAAAATGTCAACTTTTTCACTCATGTAAATAGCAGCCAAATTTTCAAAGATTTCTTTGTTCTCAATCAACGTTTCAAGCGCATTCACAGTCAATTCCATGTTTTGCACGTCAACTGAATCAAATAAAAACCTGCTGATTTCAGTGGTCGCTACATGCCACATCCACGGAAGAAGGGCAAGAAGGGCAACATAAATGCCGCATGGCGAATCAGACAATATCTTCATATATTGTGTTTGAATGAGCCTGTTCAAAACAAGAATCATTAAATCAACGTCTGCTGGCCCTGAGAAGTCAAGAATGGGGAACAAAGCGCCATGATAAACATTTCCCCAAGGTTTATGATATCTCCAAAAGGTAGAAGGCGAAAAGCTTACAAAAACAGGATTGTTATTATATAACAAATCTTTCGTATTCATGTCGGACATTGATGAATGTGCATTAATCAAATAGAGTGAGTTAGAACATGAAATGCTATAAGCATTAAATTTGCCAACACTTCCATTGCTGCCGGCATTTTCTTGATCAATATCTTGCTTAAACGAATTATTATTATTATTATTAGCATTATTTTCATTATTATTATTGTTGTTTGATGTTTGTATGAACTTGTCTTCATTGCCTGTTAAAGTGGCAAAATTTTGCGGTGTTAAAAAGACAAGAAGAAGATTTAAAGCCGCGTTGAAAACAATCGATGTCAAATGATTGTTCCAATCAAGACTCGATAAAGCTAGCCACAAAGCAATGAGATCAATTTGTGTGCATTTATTAGGAACCATTTTTATCAATGAATTCAAAGCTGTTGCCAAATATTTAGCATAATGATTGATATAAGAATAAGAAGATGATGATGATGAAGTAGAAGAAGAAGTTGTTGTTGTTGTTGATAAAACAAAGCTTGAAGTTGAACTATTTCCAGAGAAATTCAAATTAAGAGCAGAATTCGAATTGAAATGCATGTTCAAATTCGAGCTAGAAAAGCTGTTTGGAACAGTTGTTGTTTGTATCTTATGGAGTATTGGAATGGCATCACTAACAGTCCACATTGAACGCGATAAAAGACCAATAACTAACAAAGATATTTCACTGGTGTTGCCTGAATAAGCTCGTATTGCAATTGTTGCCCTTTTAACATCTCCGCAGCAAAGTGCCCACTTCAATAATTCATGGCCGAAATCAGCAGCCATTTGCTGGTTATAGCTATACAGCAAATTGGTGAGACATTTTGTAATTTCTGCATTGTCGATGTTTTGGCAGTGAACAACAGTCAATGAACTAATTGTTTGTATCGCCTCCAAAAGGATGTGAATGGAATCTTTAGGAACAAATTGTTTAAGGGCCTCCAAAATGGTCAACAAAAGCTCCTTAATTTCAATGAAACAATTTCCAATGTAAATTACACAAGAAGCAAATATTGAAGGGATGTATTCATGAATTGGTCTGAATGAATCTTGTGCAAGCTTATCTAACGCTTTGTAAATAAACAAGAACAATTCATGCTTAATCTTGGACTCAATTCCAGACTCATTGCCAGCAACATGAGTGAGATGATTAACACTTTCTCGGGCTGTTTGAATCTGGTCGTAGAAAAACTTGTTGAGACTCAAGTAGCTGCAGAGAATGGAGACGATTTCAATGGGAGCAATTCGATACAAGTAGCGAATAATTGGCAACGCTGTCTGATGATTGGACGCATAAGAGCAGGCGTAGATAATGGCAAGCTCAACAGGAACAAAATTAGGACCTAATGTGTTGTCTGGCTTCAATATCAAATGCTTCCAAATTTCGTAGAATGACGAATTCATGTCAAATTTGGAGATGTTGTCATAAGAAGTCAGCAATTTGTCGATGAATGAATAGCAAGAAAAATGAAGGAACAAAAGTTCAGTTTGATTGGAAATGACTCTATTTTCCAAATCAAACTCGATTGATTGAAACCAAGGCATTAAAATACGAAGTGTTCTTTCAACAACTTCTTGAGAATTCAGAGGTAAAATTTCAAAGGCTGAATAAATAACAGCTTCCATGCAGTAAGCGAAAGTTTCACTCAATGTCTTCGAAATGGCTAAAATTGTTTGTGAGTTTAAATAGCCGGTTGAATGCTCAAGCATTTTGGCATCATCTAGAAACATTGTCATCAGTCTGTTGATGTTGTCTGGTCTTCCACTCATGTGGAAAAGATCAAGAACAGGAATGAGAGAAGCGAGAAGAACAAATGATTCTTCAGTCAACTTTAATTCAGGCATATTCATGTAAAACAAGCAGCAAAGAATTAAAGTTCCAACATTTTCATAGATAATTTGAAGATGCTTCAAAAATGGAGAAGTTTGGTTAATGTTGATGCATGACAACCATTGTGCCTTTAAAATATTTGACAATAAAGTATTTTGAGACATGCTTGGTGCTCTGAAAAATTTACAAATTGCACTGAAAAACATGGAATAGCCAGGCTTTAATGACCATTGAAGATATTGTGAGAAGACAAGCTCAAAATGATGCGCTAATGTCGATATCAAGAGCTGAATGGCATTGCTACGAGGAAATTGTGGCATTATCTCGTAAAAAGTGTTCGTTGCTAAGAAATTAATTTTGTCAAAATGACAACATGACGACCACTTTGTTAAGGTTGCAATTGCATATGTTTGCATCCTCTGTCTAACCGTTTTAATGCGTGATAAATTAACCAGGCATTTACCCATGACTTGTATTTTGTGAATATATGGATTCTCGTCGTCATCGAGCATCTCACAAATGGGGAAAGGTGCCAAAACAAGCTTCTTTTTCTGCTCGTAAAGAGTTGAAAATATCTTGAAGCCGGTCATTAAATTCTCATTAACGAAGATCCAATTGTCATTGACAAGTCGAATGTGGTCGTCTGTTATTTCTTCGACAATTTCAGTAAACAAGTTTCCCCAGTTGAAAGAGGAGAAATTTTTTATATAAATGTCGAGAAAAGTGGAAAAGAATTCTTCATGTTGGGAAATCGCATTAAAGTCGTTGTTCCAGGCCATTGAACGAAGGACAAGTGCAACTATTTGTGGGGAAACTGACTGACTCTCCGGATTCTCGGCTGATTGAGAAATCTTATTCAAAAAGGCTGAGAAAGAAGAGATGTTCAATGGTGTCAGTAAGGTACGAATGATTGGATAAGATGTGTTGATGTACTGATGAATGGCTTCGTATAATTTATTCAAGATCTGATCAGTATTGCTCTGCATCAGTGAATTCGTGTTTTCTTCACCAAAATTGCTTAGTGGAGTCTCCGCAAGTGCTGACAAAAAGGTCAATATGTTGATGCATTGCCAGCTCGCTATGTTTTCTCCATTATTTGAATTCTGAGCTTTTTGATCGTCGCTCATCGAGACATATTCAATGGCAATCTTTTTGTACGAGTTTAATAAGGCTTCCGAAAAATTTTGTGTGGCAAAAATTCCAATGGCGCTGTACAAATACTGCCAGATGTTGAAGTCAACCGAAACAAGGGCATCATGAATGGGAAGGGGCATGATTGGCTCAACAACATCTGAGGTCATCTGAATCATGGGATCCTTCTCAATCTGCTGTAACAGATACTGTTCAAATGTAACCGAATTTTCTTTGAGTATCTGAACAAGTGGAACTTTTTCATCTCCTGCCTCAAAATGGCCAAGTGTCTCTAATAATTTAAATGCAGCATAGCGAATCCGTGGAAAATATGAGGCCATGCCGAGAAGAGCAAAAGCATTCAATTGCTCAATCATTTGATCTTCAATGTATCGTTGTGGAAGACATGCTAATACATCAACTAGACGTTTTAACATGTGGAAAAATGAATGGCTCTGTTCAGGTGTGTATTTGGACAAATTTGACATTTGGGCAAATATGTCATCAAAAATTGAAAATGAGAAACCAGGATAGGCCCAATAAAATTCTTGTGCAAGACATAAAAAGAAGGCTGAATATTTTGCATCTAAAAATAATATTAAGTTGATGAATTGTGGTGGGACACATGTTGCTTCATTTGGGTTTAAAAATAATAGTAACTTGCAGATTTGAATATCAAGATCATCTGAAAAATTATATGGTTTACTAAATTTCACATAATCTTCTGATAACGTCGATGGAAAGCCTGAAATTCGACTATTAAGATCGGAATATTGTTTTGCAATTGATGTAGTGCGGTTAAAATAATCTGGTGTTAATTTGGAAAAAATATTTAAATCTTGGAAATTTGAAAACGCTAAAACAGCTTCCATACGAGCTGGAAAGCCGCAATCAATATCATGTGTTCGATAAGCTTGAGGTACGATAACTGTTTGTATTCTTGATGCAAAAGATGGAACAAAAAATGTTTCATTAATTGATGTTCCAACATATTTATTAATTATTTTTTGTGTTAGTTGAATAAAGTATTCATAAATATATTTACGATATTTAATTAATGCTTGACCAAATTCGGTTTCTAAATCTGGACTATCTTCACCAAAAAAATCAAAATGAGCAATATCAGATTCGCTTTGCTCTTGATGTATAATATTTCTTGGAGAAAGAGGAGCATTGCTTAAAAATCCTTTGATTGGATCAAGAATAGTTCTTGAAACTAATGCAAGTATTTTCTTTTTTGTATTTATATTAGTATCGTTTTCATTGGTTATAAGAAGACTTGAAAATTTTTCATCAACAAAATGTTTAAAATCATATGATGCTATTTGACAAATTGTTTTTGAACATAAATCATATTTTTCATCCAAAAATTTAATATTTGATAATATTGCATCAAAAATATAATCATAAAGCTCATTTGATGCCTCTGGACTAACATAAGAAAAATGGATCCCAGGAATATAATTAATAGATTTTTTTTCGTATTGTTTTCCTCTCATATTCGAATATATTTTTTTAAGTATGTCCTCGGCTTGTGAAAACTTGTTATTTTGAAGTGCTTTGTAAAAAGTTTTAACTAATTCTGAGAGTACCATTTGTAAAAATAAAATTGAGAGTTAATGGTCAAATTTTAATTTGAAATTATTTCCTAAAAATGTTGAATATCTTGAATTTACTCGTATCATTCTTGAACCTATTAACCAATTAATTTCTTGAAATTCAGCCCTTCGGATGCTTCAATATAAAATATTGCAAAAATATCTTGGAATTAGCAATTATTTAAATTAAAAAAAAAAAAAAAAAAACATATATCATACATACAATTATAAGAATATTATGTTTAATTCACAGACTATTTATGTGATAAGAAGCCATATGTTGTACCTATTGCGAGAAAATTAATCTATTTTGATTCAATCAAGTGATATTGAAAAAATATTTACGATAAAGAGCACATTCAGAGAAAATTTTAGTTTTTATCACAATTTTATTTTTATTTTCAAATGCCATTTAAATTTGAAAGCTGATAAAATTATGATATCAAAATCCTATGAAATATGAAATCATTTTAATTTTAGGTTTGTAATAAATGAGGCCAAACCAAAATATACCAGATAATTATCAAAATAACTTGGGACAATATAAGCCCCCAATGCAGCAAAACTATCAAAGGCAAGAAAATTATCAAATGCAACAAAATCAGCAAATGCAGCGAAATTACCAAATGCAACAGAATTTCCCAATGCAACAAAATCAACCAATGCAACAGAATTGTCCAATGCAACAGAATTGTCCAATGCAGCAAAATCAACCAATACAACAAAATCAACCAATGCAGCAAAATCAACCAATGCAACAAAATCAACCAATACAACAAAATCAACCAATGCAACAAAATCAACCAATGCAACAAAACTATCAGATGCCAAATAATCAGCAAATGCAACAGCCACAACAATATGCTGGTTTTAAGCAAACGCAGTCAAGACCAATACCTCCTATTCCAAGCAGTGGGTATCAACCAACAACATTGGTTAGACGTTGCTCTTCACAAAAAATGCCTTTAAGGCCAACATCTTCAAATGGATCAATGATGTCGCTCCAATCATCAGGTAAGCTTTCTTCAATGCAATCAATGGACTCATCAGATTCAGAACCATTATTGCCATGTTCAGATGATTCACCTCAAACATCTCAACAAGTAGTTAAAAAAACTCATACTTTTGATGTAGTTTATAATAATATTACTTACAAAGTTGATCCAGAACTTCTTGCAGATGCGTCTGCCAGATTCAAGGAAATGGTCCATCCTTACATTGAAGATAACGAACGTTTGAATGGCATTCATCTTGAAGTTCTTGGTGATAAATTCTCATATAGGAATATGAATAATTTCCTTAAACTATGTCAAAATCTTCCAACAGATGTTGAAAATTCAGAAATGGAAGAAATTTGCGAAATTGCAAAAATGTTTGGAGCAGAAAAAATATATAATACAGGTGTTGCTTTTATACAACAAAATCTTGATGCAAACTTTTCAGTTCCTGACAATAAATATGATGGTTCAGATGGTAAAAAGTATTTATTTATACATGATGAAAATCGTGTTCTCCGACATTCAAATGAAACGGAAAATGAAAATTCTGAAGGATCATCAAATGATGATAATGATGTTGAAGATGATAATACACCAAATGAAATTCAAAATAATGCTGGTCATGACCAAGTCATGAATGATGGTTCTAAAAAAGAAATAGATACTTCAAAAATTAGTTCTGTTATTTATATTGTTAAACGTGATAAGCGTCCGTTAAAGTTGCCAGTTTATCATTTTTATGATAATGGAACATGTTTGTTTACTGCAAAAAGAAAAGATAATAACATTTACATAGGCGAAGGCTTTGATGTTCATATAAATAAAAATATGAAAAATCATGTTGCGCATATTTATCAAGATGATGCACTTCACAACATTGTCTTCCTTAAAGATATGAATTTCAAAATTAATTACGTTAATTCTGGAAAGCCTAATCATCTTTCGCTTGATACTCATTTCACATATAATAATAGAGAAATTAAATGGTCTCCAAAGACGCCTAAGTATGATGCAATAAAAGATAAATATTATTTGAATTTCCATGGTGAACATCATCATACTCCAATTGGTTCAAAGAAAAATATTGTCTTACAAAATGATAATGGTAGCACAACTTTCATTGTAAGGAAAATGGATGAAGATATGTTCGAGATTGAATGTCTTCCACTTATCGATCCTTTGATTATTTTTACAATTGGTCTTTCAGACATTATGGGCCCGTATATCGATCCTCTTGCTGAAATTGAATTTTAGTTAGGTAGTTCATGCAACTAAATTTGATTTTGTTTTTCAGTTATATATAAAAAATTAATATTATCAAATTTTGTTTTTTTTTTATATTATTTTTCATAGAAATTAATTTCAATATGGAATTATGAGAGATTGTGGCTTGATACAGATTCTGTAAAAAAGTTGAAAAAAATACTTTATGCTATTCAAATTATTAATAAATAGTATAAAGTATTGAACAAGATGTATATATTGTGTATAGATTTATTAATGCTAAATCATCACTGTAATTATCAAAAAATAATAATAATAATAAAGATATAATAATCTTATTGAAAATGTGGTTTATTTTTGAAAATAATTTTCATGAGTGTGGCTGATATTAGAGATCATGTAAATTATCTTGATAGGAAAGTAGATAAAAAAAAAGATTAAAAAAAAAACTAAAAAAGATTCTCTTTGATTTATCTCATTTAATTAACGGAAGTCAAATTAATTTGATTTGAAATATTTGAATATTTTATTAAAACATTTCAATGAAATAAAAATATTTGTTATATAAACAAAATAATTAATTGAAAAAAATGGACTTTTTAAAGAAAACCCTCAATTTATTTTGAATGCAAAATAAAAAATGTATGATATCATTTTGAATTTTACAAAGCATGCTCAATAAAACATTTCCAATTGTTTATCAGGGAAAGCGTTATTTAGTTGATCCAACTTGTCTTATTCAATCTTCTGCAAAGTTTCATGAATTAATTACGCCATTTCTTCATAATGGTTTCGATATTGATACTCTCCACTTAAAAATCAATTATGATAAATTCACCGAAAGAAATGTCAACAATTTTCTCAAACTTTGCCAAAACCTTCAAACAGATGTTCAAAATTCCGAAATTAAAGAAATTTGTTTACTCGCCAAAATGTTTAAAGCAGAGATTATATATAAAACTGGTATTACATTTGTTCAACAAAGCATAGATCCAAACTTTGTTATTCCAAATAATATGTTCAATGAAGAAAATGTAACATTTCTGCTGATTGAGTCTGAACAAACAGTTCCATCAGCAACACAATCGGCATCAGATTTTCAAATTGCACCAGAAATGCAAACTGCTCCAATCGTCAGAATTGCACCAGAAATAAAGGCTGTTTCTGCAATGGAAACTGCCCCTACAGTACATATGACACCAATTGGGCCTGCAGCAGCATCAGTACATCATGTATATGATTTAAACGAACTTGAATTTGATGAAAGTGGTGAATTTAAAAAAGTTGGTCAAAATCTAAAATTCAATAATCAAGCTCAAAATTCAACAGATAAGAAGAATGAGAAAGATGTTAAGAAAAAGAAAATCCATTCAGTGTGGTATACTATTCAAGTTGAAAAGCCTTTGATGAAATGTAAACGATACAATTTAATCAAAGATGGTCAAGTAATATGCTCAGCAAAACAAAAAGATAATGAACTTGTTATTGCAGAAGGAGATAAAGTTCATATTAGAAATGATAAGAAAAACAGTGCAATTATCACACAAAATCGAGAAGGTTTCAATATTGTTTCAATGGGCGATCAAGATTTCAAGATTTCTTATGTCCCTATTGGGTTAGATAAGAAATACTCAATGAAAGTTTCTTTTGTCCACAAAACCACAAAACTTACCTGGACACCTAAGATCCCTCAATATGCAACTTGTATAAACGGAGAATATGCTCACATTCCCCTTCATTCCAAAAAAAATATCATTTTGCAAAATCCCTTTGGTCACCCCACATTCATCCTTAGAAAAATGAAAAAAATGACATATGAAGCTGAATGCCATCCAGGGGTTTCTCCATTAGTTGTTTTTGCTATTTCACTTTCTCAAATCGTTGGACCATACAGTCCATGATTTTCTTATTTTTTCAATATTATTATTTTTATTTATTTATTTGTAGTACTTTTTAATAAAATGATGATTGTTTTAACATTAAAAAATATTATTTTCAATGTTCCTTTTGTTTTATTTTTTTAGCTTCATTATTAATAATTTTTAGATTTTTATGAATTAAAATTTATTCATCACTATAATAGCACGAATAAGGTACTAATCAAAACATTGGCCTTAATTGAATCTAAATAATGAATAAAATCCCTAAATTTGAATTATAAAACTTAAGATATAGATTTTCTTAAATATTGTTATATATGAATTATGACGATATTATATGTATAAAAATGGGATTTCACCTTGATTGGAATGATTAAAATTGTTATTTCATAGAATTTTTACTGTACAAAATAAATTTTATTCATTCAAATTTGATTGTATAACTTCAATTTTTATTTTTTATATACAAATTTTTAAATGAATTATTTTTTCAATTCTGTGGTTGGATTCAATAAATTCAATAAAGATTTTGAAAAATATGATGTTATCGTTCAAAATGCTGTATTGAGTCATTTCATATTAATTATATCTCAATTCTCTCTATGTTAAATCAAAATTTCCCTGTTATCTACAAAAATTCTTTTTTTATGGTAGATCCGATTTGTTTAAGTAATGTATCGCGCAAATTTCGAAATCTGATTCAACCATTTTTAAATCAGCCAAATGATCTTGGTAAAATGAATTTGCACATAAATTATCAAAAGTTTACAGAAAGAAATGTTGCGAATTTCCTCAAATTATGTCAAAATCTTCCAACAGATTGTCAAAATTCGGAAGTTGAAGAAATTTGTGAAATTGCCAAAATGTTCCAAGCAGATAATATATACAGCACTGGATTAAATTTTGTTAGAAATAATATTGATCCAAATTTCAGTGTTCCAGATCAAGAATTTGATGAATCTAAAGGAATCTCATTTCTTGTTCTTTCAGCCGAAACCAAAAAAGTACATCATGTAAGTGATTTTAATTCGCTGGAATTTGATGATGAAAATTCGCACAAGGTAAATAATAATAATTTTGGACAAAATAACTCCAACCAAATCAGTAATAATTCATTTAATAGCCAAAGCAATAATAACCCATATAGTCAAAATGAAAATACCCGTTATACTCAATATACATTGAACCAAAATAATCAATATGTATATAGCCAAACCCAATTAAATCAAGGAGATTCAAGAGGCATTGATCCAAGTTCATCTTGTCAAATTAATTTAAATTCGTCTGGAAAAAATTCGACAACTAATATTAGCAAAGAAAATAATAATTCAAATAAAAAAGATGTCAAAGAACCTAATAAACAACAGATTCATTCTGTTATTTATGAAATTAAAGTTGATCCTCAATTTATGAAATTGCCAATAATTCACTTTATTGCTGATGGCCAAGTAGTTTTAACAGCAAAGCACAAAGGAAATACAATAGTTATTGGTAAAGGTTCAAATGTTCATCTCAAAAAAGATCGATCAAATCATGTTGCTAAAATTTCAATGCAGAATGGAATAAACACGGTCTCTTGTGAGGGTCAAGAATTTCATATTACATTTGTTTATTTTTCAGGACCTGGGACTTTTTCAGTAGCTGCTGACTTCATGCATAAAGGAAAATGCCTCCATTGGAAGCCTAAAGAGCCCAGGCATAACAAAGCTACAAATACTTATTCACTTTCACTCCATGGA
Organism: Tritrichomonas musculus; assembly: GCA_039105265.1. NCBI lineage: Eukaryota > Parabasalia > Tritrichomonadida > Tritrichomonadidae > Tritrichomonas > Tritrichomonas musculus. Next base: position 1,286,880 of record JAPFFF010000004.1, read on the forward strand.
GAATATCATCACTTTCCTTTGAAGTCAACTAAAAATACAGTCCTGATTAATGATCTTGATGAGTCTTGTCTCATTATAAGAAAGGTGGCTGAAGAGGAATATGAAGCAGAATGTCATCCTGATGTTTCACAAATTATAATATTTGCTTTTGCGCTTTCACAGATAATTGGCCCAAATGAAGCTTATTCTACTATCATGAGAATGTAATGTTGTATAAATAGGTTTTTTAGATCAACTTTTTTTTTGGTTTTAAATTGAAAAATAAAGTATTCAAAGTTACAAATTTAAAAAAATGGTTATATCCCATAACAAAATAAAGGAAAACTAAAAATTATGAATTCTTTAATATTTATTAAAACACATAATTTATATATGATAATTCAGAATAAAAACTACAGTGTTTGATAATCAATAATATGATTATCTTCTTTTTCTTCTTTAATAAATGGAGGTGCGATTACACCATTAAAAACAAATGATGAATAAGCAAGTAAAATAAATCCAGCCAATTCCAACCATGACCAATTTTTCCATTTTTCTCCAAAATCGCTAAAAATTCCAATAATTAGCATTGTTACCCAAGTTGTCAATGTTCTCAAAGCCTCAAAAATAGTTCTATGAACTGAAGACATTGTTGCTGTAACTGACATTCCAGAGATATCATAGCATCCAATTGCTAAGCAAGCGACAATACAAATTAACAGAATAAATTTTGAATTCTTTATCATTAATAAGCTATCGTAGACATTTTCCAAAGAGCCGCCGAGTGGAGAAGGATCTTTTCCTGGTACAATGAAGCAGAAAGGAAAGCCGATAAATAACATAATTAAAACTCCCCAAACGCCTTCCATTCCAACAACAAGCATCACTGGTAATTTCAACGTTTGTGTCATGTATTCGTCAAAAACAAGTTGCCAGCCTTGGATAACTTGGGCAATAATGATAATAATAATACCAATTAATCGATCAAACCAATTGAATCGTTCACTATTATTTTCTGAAAGTGATTCTAGTGGTCTTGAATCTTGAATAAATATTGTGTTATTTGCATACTCTGTATTATTTTTTTCGCTTAAATACGTCTCTGTGTAACTGTTTCTTTCAACTTTATCATTACGATTGTTATCGCTTATCATTACGCCAGCAACACCAACAATTATCAAAGAGACAATAGTAAGAATAATGCCAAACCATTGATATTTTTTGAATTTTTTCTTTAGAAACAAAATTGAAAAAAGTGTTGAAAAAATGCTCAAAGATCCACGAAGCATCATAAAAATTGAAACATTAATACGTGTTAGTCCAACAGTATTAATAAAAATTGCAACTGTCGCGCATGTTGAATTCAACGAAGAAATCATATATTGATATTTTGAAAATGATTTTAAATTCATTGGTCCATTTGTAGGTCCCCAGTAAATTCCAACAATCATTGCAAAACTCATTCCAAAAAACATAATAAAAACTTGCATTCCTGGTTTTTCAAAATAATGCTCAATATTCATATATCCTTGGCTTGGTACAGTTAATTGAATTTTTGATGTTACTGAAGATATTGTTCCAAAAAAAAGTAGGAAAAATGCACTTAATCTTGAAATAATTAAGCTTTTTTTTGAAGATTTCATTTTACCAAAAAAATAAAAAGCATCTCTCAAATAAAATTTAATTTCAATTGTTTGTTAATAATTGCCTGAAAAAGTCATTTCTTTTCATAAAATAAAGCAATAAAGAGAAAATTGACTGACATCATTTTAAAAAAAAAAAATATATAAAAGATCAGAAACTGAATCTAATATAATAAAAAAAACTCACAGAATAATTACTAATCATTTTTGCTCTTGTTCATTCTGAGAATTTTCTTCTTCTTTAGGTTTTTCTTCTTCTTTCTGTTTTTGTTCTTCTTCTTGTTTAACCATTTTCATCCAAACTTCCAGGTTTTCTTTAACATGTTCAACATTGACTTGTAGCTTAGGGAATACACGAGCTGTAACCTGATAAAGAGGAAGGCAAATAAAGTTATAGAATCCAATCTGAGATTTAGGTTTATCATTATTTTCACGATCATTCATTGGTGAAGATAATCCTATTCCATTTTCCTTTTCCATATCTCCTTGTCTAAAGAATTCTTCCTGTAAAATTGTGCACCATTTATCTGCAATTTCAAAAGGCCTAGAAACGTTTGAAATATCTGCAACCTTCAAAAGCAAGTCAAGTCCAATTTGTCTGTGATCTTCATTTTCAAAGGAGAATTCATTATTGTCTAGTAAATTGGATGTATTTTTTACAAGATTGAAATGGAGTGACATGTCTGTAGATAAAATCAATTTAATGACAATGTTCCACATTTTTCTGACATTTTCTTTTGATAAAGAATGGAAAAGATTTAACTCATCTTTATCAAGGATATTAATTGTAATTGTTACGTGGTGAGTTTCCATAACACTTTGGCCTTTGAAAAGAATTCCAAGTGGTGTTTCTGACTTGACATTGTATATGTTATTGTAACCGTTATGATTGGCATCATGGCATATTGCACTAACAAGAAGTGCGAATATTTCGAGCCTTGTGAAGACATTTTCTAATTCGCCAATATGAAGTTCATATGCTGTGTATTGAAGAACGTCGCAGGCATGAGTCCAGTTATGATATGGAACGTCGTTATAAGTCTTCCATAGTTCAAAGACAAATTTGAAAAGCATTTCATTGTTGATATCAAATTCATCGCATATTTTGAATCGATTGAAAATATAAAACACAGTTCTGATGTGATCAATTCCAAGAAGATCGCATGAAAAAACGTTAATTGTAAGTATTTTTGCTTTTAGTTCTTCGCTTTGGAAACGTAATTTTTCTGGAATTGTGTTTGTCAAACTTCGCTCACTTTCAGAGACATATTTCATCATTTCGGTTTCAACATTTCCGTATTTTTCAATATCTTTCAAACGAGAGTTTTCAAGTGCAATTGCAGCAAATGTTGAAAATGATTTCATTAGCTTCATGTCATCATCTGTAAAAGAGCCATTCTTTTTATTGACCATTTCGGCAACGCCCAGAAGAGTCCCGTCTGATCTTAAAAGTGGAGCTGCAATAACAGAAAGTTTGTTGATTGTAGGTGTGTTTGATGATTGTTGAGATGATGATGAATTTGGAGAAGCATTTTCATCATCATTTTTGTTGCCATTGTTTTTAATAAAGCCAGCAAAGCGTTCATCATTCAAGCAATCATTAATAATAAGTTCGTTTTGAGTTTGCGCACAATGACCAGCAATTCCTTTGCATAAAGACATCGCTGAAGGAACAAAGCCGCCATCAACAATGAATGTTGAAAGTGAATTTGATGCATCTTCGAGAAGATATAATGAGCCATACTCTGCATTAATTGATCTTCTTGCATTTTGCATTATATCTGAAAGAATTCGATGCACTGATTCTGATTTTGAAAGAGAGAACGACATGTTCATGAATGAGCGAAGTTGTGATGCCATGTAAACTGATTTTTGGAAAAGTTTTGCGTTTTCTAGTGAAATTCCACAAAATATATTGAATATTTGAATCAAATTCACATCCCACGAAGTAAATGGTTTATCGTCCAATCTATTTACCATTTCAGTTACGCCAATAACTTCGCCTGTATTGTTCCTAATTGGTACAGATAATATCTGGCTTGTTCGATAGCCAGTTGTTTTGTCTGTAGAAGGATCGAAGTACTCACACTTATATGCGTCTGGAATATTCAAAGTACGATTTTCAATAACAGTTTTACCAACAATCCCTTTGTCAATGGGGATATCAATTCGTGTAGATAATCCTGATTGTAGAGTGGTAATTAAGCGGTCATGACTGTCGTTAACGAGGAAAAGCGAGCATCTGTCAGCATTTGTGAGGAGACGTCCTTTTTCAATTATGATTTCTGTAAGCTTATTGGTATCTAGTTGGCCAGATATTTCTTCAGCTACATCTAAGAGAGCAGTTAACCCTTCTTTTTCAAGTCTATTTTTTTGAACCTCATTATCAACTTCCGTAAACGTTTCTGAGTTAGCAAATGAAAGTACCAAAACTTTTGATAATTTATAAAGATGTGTTATATCAACTTCAAAGAAAATAGGATACCTTCTATTACCTCTTAATGCAATTGCAAAGAGTTCCCCTTCTGATCTAATAACATGAACTAAAACTGGTTCTTCAACTTCACCATCAAAGATTGGATCATATGCAGGATGATGAATATTTGATTGGCAGTTGAGATCGTTTCTGCCTGAATTGATTGTAAATCCAACTATTCCTCCTTTATTTATATCAAATATTGACTTGTGATCTGTATATCTTGCTAAATACTTAGCTTCAGAGTTTTTCTCTTTATCTTTTTCGTCAAGTTTGGATGAGCTCTTACTTTTAGTTCTTTGTTCTTTTAACTGATTTTCATTTTCAACTTTCCAAATTTCACATTCTCGTGCATTGAAACTACGTGCAATTTTCATGCAAGATAAGTTGAAAAATTGTTCGGTACGCATGATTGGCAAAATATCAGTTAAAAGTGATGGGATTGCTTTTCTATTTGATACTTGAATAATGAGTTCAAGTCTTTGAGCGAACCATTTTGATAATTCTACAATTTCTGAATTAATTCTCTTATCTAAATCAAAAATAACTTGAAGAATTCCTTGATGCTTGTCACTCCCTCCATTTATTTTAATAAGTAAAATATTTTTGTTTGTAATTTCTTGGGAATTGTGAAATTTCTTATTAATATCAGAAAATAGCTTTTTATCCATCTCAGAAACAGGTTCAACATCTTCGAGAAGTTGGACATCATGATTTGATTCTTTAAAAGTTGAAAGAATTGTTTTCTCAGATTCAGGTACTCCTTCTTTTGAGTAAAATAAATCAACATAAATCTCGTTCAATGTGCGCGAAAAGAAGGAGTTTAAGCTTGGAACATCATCCCAATAGATTACAGTGCCATTATGATTGTTTTTCGAGTCGTCAACAAAATTTGGAGGGCAAACCTGAAGATATTGAACAAAAAACGATTCTGCAAGTTCATTAAGATCTTTAGTTAAGATTTCTTTAAGAAGGAATGTGGTCATTTGGTCTTTGTCATATTTTTGACCTAAGTTCGTATTTGTAGTATCAGAATTTGAATTCTCGTTTAAATTGCTAAAATTTGTATTATTGGTATTGTCATGAGTATGTAGATCGGCATCGTTGTTAATGTGATGGCTGCTTTCTTCAATATTCTGGGGATTGTCGATTGAAGGATCGTAAATCATAAATATTTATTAAATATTATATATTCAATATTCAAAGTTCACAATAAATAATTTAAATGAATGAAAAAAAAGTTTTTGTAGTATGAAAAAGTTCACTCTTTTTCTGATAAAATATCACTTTTTGTGTTTTTCAATTAATTCTCATTATTTTTTGTGAGGTTTCGGCGGTTATTCTCGATTTTTGAAAAGGTTTATTTCTAAAATAAAAATACAAATTTCTGGAGAAAGTCCAAATTCAATTGTAAATAAACGAATTTGGCTTTGAAAAAAAAAAAAAAATATTTTATCCATATTTTTATATGAATAGAAATTTTATTTTTGAGATATCAAATAAATGGTAGTAATATAAATATAAAATTCAAATTCGTAATATCTAAAAAATTTTTTAAAGAAAATAGCAAAAAACTTATATTTTTTATTTTTTTATTCAATTGAAAAAAAAATTTAACTCCTTTTTTTTATTATTAACAATAAAAAAAAAAAGTAATTATACTATTTATTCATATACACATAAATATAAAGCATTAATATAATTAATTTATATTTTATTTTGCCTACAAAATTAAAAGATATTTAACCTTTTTAGTTATTAATAAATTATTGAAATAAATTCTGAATAAAGTTTTTTTAGAAAAACTAAATAATTATGATGATTTTCATAAAAATGATTTACAAAAATCATAGCGAAAAGGTTATTTCAATTAAAAAATTTTTTCATATTTCAATCGTTTTTATCAATAAATGATTATTTTTTGAATTGATTTTAACAATTTTTGATAGTAGCGTTTTATTTAAAAAGTTCGATTCGGCTAATTTCATTTAATTCATCTAAATCATTATATCATGAAATGAAGTTTTGTTATCATAAATGAAAAGGGCAAGTTATTCTTTGACTTTTGAGAAATCTTTTTGATAGGGTTTTTCGTAAAAAGCGTAAGTCAAATTGATATTTTAGTTTGGTATTAATAATTGTTTTCGTATGACAAAACACTAAAAAAATGCAATAAATTAATTTATTAATTGATTTTAACTGGAAAGAAATACAGAAAATTTCAAAATGACATGATTTTTATGTAAATAATGAAGCTTACACAATTTTGATTGTAAGATGATAATATTGAATAATTTTCAAAAAAAAATTGAGTCTTATTCAAATTATAAATTTATCATAAGAATGAAAAGACTAAAACTATCAAAAATTAATATATTTAAAGAAATATTTTTAATATAATGTTATTAATTTTTATAATATTATATTTTTTTAGGAAATGTACATGGTTTTTTAAATTCATTTTTAAAATATTTGAAGAAATATTTTGAAAGATCAATTTTTTGAAATAATAGAAATTTCAATGTTTTATTTTTTCTAAAAAAGTTAGAAATACATTTTTATTTTGAACATTTTTTTTATTTTGCTGATTTTTATGACCAATCTTTAAGAGAAAAAGCAATCGTTTTTTTACTACCAATCAAAAAAAAGCAGCTTTTTCAAAACTAACATAAATAAAATTCAAGGATTTCAATTTTCATAATGAGTTTAAACAAAATAAATTGATAAAAAGTTCTTTAACCATAGATGGTTGTGATATAAAAAATATTCTAGGAGTTAATTTTAATGTATTTTTTAATTAAAATGGAGTAAAAATGATTGATTTTATGATTTTCTTTATCCGAAAAAGATTTAAAAAATTAAAAATGGTCAAACTTATTTGGCCTTTTTGTATAGGGGGATCAACCGCCAAAAAATTGTCAAATTTTTAAAGAGAGAGGAAAAATTTGAGTTTGGCTTTAAATAAATATGGGGATTTAAAGCGTAATAAAAATACATTTTATAAAAAATATTTTTATCTGATTTCAACTGTACATTCATAAATGGCGGACGAATGTATTTATCATGACATGTCATATGAAAACTATATATATATTTTAATAAATAATGTGTTTTATTTTAATCCATATATTAAAAAATAAAGATTAATATAACCTTATTTTTTAAAAATTGTTTTTATTTAATTTCATCAATTCATTCATAAATGGCGGACAATGAAAGTTATCATGACATGTTATGCGAAAAAAAAAATAAAACTTTAACTGTTATTCAAATAACAAGTCTTTTGTCTTTTTTATTAGCTTAATACATTGTACATGATATATTTTCATGTTCTACGAATAATTTTTCCCAAAATATCCAATATATTGAAGATTTTAACTTTTGACGATTAAAAAAGGTCAAATTTATATCTTCAAATTAAAAGTGTCCGCCATTTGTGAATGTGCAGATGAATTTCAAAATAAAATATTTCAAATCAAAGCTTATGAAATGAAGAACAAAACTATCTATTTATTTTTTAAAAAATTAAAATATTATTTTTCTGACATTTTTTTTGCAGTTGATCCCCCTATCTTTTTGTATGGATTTAATGAAATCAAGAAGTTAATGTTATTTATTGCAATATCCAGCAGGTATATAATATTCATCAAAATATTACAATTCATTTGTTATAAATATATAAAAATAAAGCCAAAACTTTTTCTCCAATCGTTTTTTTTTTTTTTTTTTTTTGACATGATTATTTTTATCGATATATAAACCATTGAAAAGGTTACAACGAAACTTTGCATTCAATTTTCAATAAAGGTAAAATGAAGATGATTCCTATCCATTTTATTTATTATCTTGAATTATGAAGTAAAAGGTTTGTTTTTTGTGTTTTAAATTATATGGCTTGGATTGGTGAAATCAAGTTTATTGAAATTAATAAAAACTTAGATTCGATATAATGTTTTTTAAGAACTCGCTTGAATGTTGAATGAAATAATTAGTGATCATTGATATTGCCCAAAAATAAGTAAATTAATAATGTGTAAGCTTCTTAATATGGATTGGTATAAATCTCTCTTTTTAATCAACAAATATTTAAATTAAGTTAATAATGCAGGTAAATCAAATTTTTATGCTTAAGCCAATAATTGGATCAAATTTAATTAATGAGAGAAATTTAAAATACTTCATGTAAATAGTTACTTGTCTATGAATAATGGTATGAAAAGTTGGTATTAATACAACTATAAATGTGGCTATAGCTTATGAAATATGGAAAGTACCATCATTTAATAAATCCAATTACAGAAAACTGAAAAGATTGAATAAATTCAGCTTGGTTTCGTTGATGAAATATTTCTTGGAGCCTTTTTTAATGATGTTTTTTGGACATCTGGAGGTCTAACATAGATTGAATTAAATAAATTTTCATCATGTCTATTGTTATAATTTTTATTTACTGATTTCATTGATACGCTTTCGCTTCGTTGTTTGATTGTTGATGATCCAGGTTTGGCTAAATAAAAAGTAGTCAATCTTTCTTTATTATTATCATACATTTTGTCTTTTACTTGTATTTTTTTTGGTTCTATTGGCTGATAGTGGTCGTTGATGGGCAAAGAATTATCGTTGTTATTATTTAAAGCAAAATTACGATCATTATTATTTTCTTTTTCTAAATCGCCGAAATCAGCACCTTTTGCGTGGATAATTGGTGCTGTTGATAGTGATTTTTGAATAGGTGTTGCATAAAGACTTGGTGCTCTTTTTTCAAGTATTTTAATTTCAGAAAAATTAGGAAAAGCATCAACAACCTCAGTAGTTTTTTTGGATTGAAGAAGATTAGCTAATTTTTGTGCAATTGGAAACAATTTATGGTTTTCACTTTTTTGAAAATAGAGACCGTTAATTTTAAGTAAATCATCAAGAGATATGGGTATTTCAACTCGCTGAATTAAGTTATCAGTACAACAATAAAGTCTTGGAGCTGGGAAAACAATAGAGCTATTGCAAATGATATGTGTTTCTGGTGGTATTTCATTTCTCAGAAAAAGTTCGAGTGAAAGTGAAGCCTTATTTGGTCGATATGCACGAGTTTCAAGAACAAAAACTTCTTCTTTTGGTGATACAAAATGAAAACCGGTTATCAAATCTGGTGATTTCCGAACGCAATTTTTAAAGCATGGATTCAGAATATGAGAAAAGCCGTGAATGGTGGAATTATGAAAGGTTTGAATAAAATTAACTAATTTAAGTGAAACTGGTGAAAACCTTGGGCATGACAAAATCCACCTTAAAAGCTTAATTGTTGGTTTTTCAATTGATAAAATTTTTGAATCTTCAGGAAACATTTTGGATAAATCATCTGTAAAAAGATTCTTGTTGTGAGTAACAAAAATATTGATTTCTGTTTGCTTGTCATTTTTTGTCTGTGTTGAAGGTGCATATTTGTAATTATCAAAGATTATTTCTTTAGAATTTTTAGTTGATTTTGGAGGTCTTTTATGGACTGTAGATGGACGTTTAATTTCTTGGCATTCAATTGGTGGAGGAAATCGTGCAGCTGGATCATAAATATCAAATGATATTGTAACATTTTTATAACTATCATCATTTGTTGATGAAATCATTTTCATTGTAGCATGCCTTTCAGGAAATAAATAAAATTGGCAATATCCATACTCTGGCTTTTCATCCAAATTTTGTCGTTTGGAAGGCAAAACTTCGGTTGATAAAACTGATTTCGTAAGTGAATTAAGACTTTGTAATGTTTTAGAAACAGGTGAGCACATTATATTTGGTTGGATGTCGGCCCTTATCCTACTTTTTCGTCCAGAATCTGGTTCTTTGAATTTAGAGGATTTTCGAGATATTAAATTGTCTTCAGGAGTAACTTTTATAGTTTGATCAAATTCTATTAGTGATTTCTTTAATGGAGATGTAAACTGAATTAATGGTCTAGCAATTTCCATTCCTTCTACTTTTTTCATCATCTGAATGAAGGATTCATCTTTCTGACTAGATTTGGAATGATGATGATGATGATGATGGTGACTTTTTGTCGTTTTTTCTTCTTTTTGATTTTCATTATGTGATAAATTTTCTTCTGAAATTGATTTGATGAGATTTTGTTGGCTTTCATTAGAAAGTTCCTCATCATATTCTTCCTCCTCCTCCATATTAGAATTTGGATTGATATACAGACCTGAACCTATGAATGTAGATTCAGGAATTGTTTCAACGTTATCAAACATTCGAAATATAATACTTTCATCTTTTCTAGGTGATATAAAAATCGTTGCATCTATTGATATTTTTTTCTGAGATTTATCATACCTTGGAACCAAAAAATAAGAGTTTGAACCAACTTGGCATTCAAAATAGATTGGATCTAAACTCAATTCATTAAGGCAATTGGAACGAATTTGATTATCGAAAAAATTTTCTATTTTGGTTATGTGCAAAATAGTTGGTGCAAACTTTTTTATGTGAGGGATTGAAAGAAGTTCATCATCGATTTGAATAGAAAAAGTTACATAATTAAAAACTCCCATATCTACAGTGATTGATGTTTCTTTTCGATCTGGAATGAACAATACTCCAGCATCTAAAAAAATAGATTCACGTGTAAATTTTTCTTGAAATTCTTTTTTCGTCATTTTATTTTTATTATTTTTTGTATTATTATTTTTTTTGGAAGTCATCTTCTTTTTTATTTTATCTTGAACAATTTTTAAATTTGCATCTGAATAGCGAACAATGTGAAGAAAAGATTTTCTTAAAACGCAATCAATAAAAAAATCGTCAACACATGCATCAATCGTTTTTTCAAAAAATCCATTTCGTTTGTCAATTGGAATTCTAAAGATTTGTGAATTTATTGGAAAAGATTTAGGGAGAAAAAGTGTTAAATATCCATATGGTTCAATTTCTTTTGGAATTTCCCATTCCAACTTATATGTAAAATAAACAAAGTGTTCAAATGAATTGCTAACATTCATTACCCCGTTCTTTAAATATGAATAGAGCGTATTTACTAATCTTTATAAATACGTTAGTTCATTCAAAAATTCTCTTTTTCATATGATACAGAATTATCAAAAAGTTGATATAAAAATATTTTTTTCAAAAAGTGATAATAACTCAAGTAAAATGATGTTTTGTCTGTGTATGAATATCAATCTCAGATTTCAGTTTGATTAGATTAAAATCAATAGCGTCATTTTATAATATATGAACCCAAATGACATGCAATAATATTCATTTCATGAAACTTCCTAAAAGAAAAGGTAATACCAAATGAAATTTTGTTAAAATGAATGATGGGAACACTTACATTCTCATACGTAACTGTTGAAATCATTGATATTGATGCACCAACACCAGTCAAGACTTAATTTTCTTTTAAGTTCATTTTCAAGGGCAAAACAACATAATTCTTATCCTGATTTGTGAGCATCATTGCTTTAATGAAGAAAAAGAAAAGAAAAAAATTTGTATATGCCTATATTTCTTGTCAAGACTATTCGACCAACAATGAACTTAATCAAATTGTAAACATGATCAAGTTTTCATCCATAAATTTATACTTTAACAATAAATAAAACTTATGATATTAAATAATATATCATTTGAGCCAATTTTTGCGAAAACACTTAAATGAATTAATTTACTATTGAACGGGGATAGCACAGTATCAATTAATGAATTATTTATTTCAACATTTTTTTAAAAATTTTTTGAACTGGTCATTCTATGTGTTACCGTCTTACTATCTTTTGTTGTTGTTTCTTCTGCATGCCCACCATTTGTATCCTCAATAGGTGTAAGATGGTCTGGATGTTTAATATTTTCTTTGGCTATCCTATTAACACTAGCCCACATCAATATTGGTTCTCTAATAGGTTTAATTTCATTTGTAATTTCACCAACATTAAATTTTGGTAAATTCATGAGCATTATTGACTAGCATTCTTTCAAAACCAAATGGACAATATGCCATACCAGCTGATGAGAAGTATAGATGTAATTCGATTTTACCTGCGAATGTTGGCAAGTACTTGATTTAAATCAATCTTTAATCTAAATGTTTCAGTAAAGAAAGAAACATTTTGGTTAAGATTTGCAACAAAACCACATCTCCTTCCATGAGTATCATTCCAAATATCCTTATGTCTTGTTATACTATATATATCAGCTCTTTTAGTGACTTCATTTGCAAAACATGGTGTGATAAAGGATTCTTCACAATTAAAGTTCTGTGTATAAAGTGTCATCCCGTTAGCAACAATTTCATACTTCTCGACAGCATCTCGAGCATCTTTAAAACCAAACCATACCTTTCCAAAACTATAACCTTTAGCATTTTCTAAATCACTTAATATAGGTGTATATATTTTTACTGTTACTTTCATATCTGCTCGAATAAAGCCAATATATATCTGCAGTATTATGAGTATTGGGTGATATAATACATGCTGTATATGAACCACTCTTAATCGGCCGAGAATGTGAATATGTTGTTTGAGGATTTAATGCATATGACTTATTAGTATCACTAAGAGCTATGCAGTTATCGACAACATCAAAATAAGATGCAATCTGGGTACAATCCTCAGCAGAGGTCCTCATATATTGTTTTATGTTGAGCATTTTAGATGAAAAAAATTCACATCATATCTTCAAATATGCGAATTCTCCTACCCATAGGTATATATATATATATATATATATATTGAGGTCCATCAGGATCATGTTGTTGTCTTGGTTTACTCATTCTTTTATCAACAATCTCCTTTATCATACATCTCTGTTCTTTCTTCTCTCGACTTATCTTCTTTTCTTCACCTAGTGACTTTAGCTGTTTTCGTTTTTACTCATTCACAGTTGGGTCATAAATATGACTTTGTTGAGTTTTTCGAGGTGCTTTCGAATTTATTGACTTTTAAGCTTTTCATCAAGTTCTTCACTTTCTGATTTTTCTTGATAATATCGACTTATTGAAGTTGTTCGCTGTTTTACATAATACTTATCTTTGGTTTTTGTAGGTAAAATTTCCCAATCATCCCATTCAACCATCTATGAATAACTGCAAGTCTCTTATAACCTGTTAGCTGCTTTGACATTTAAAAATAAACAAAAAAATTCAAGAAAGTGAGTTTGATTGAGTTTTCATTATATGTAGGTTCTTGCATTGTTTGTACTTCCTCCTCCAGTATCTGCTAATGGTCTTTCAGGTTTCGGTGTATTTGCAGATTTTTCTAGAGGTTCTTCTATTGCTTCGCATTTTGCAGATTTATTAATTGATGTTAATGCAATATTCACATTTTCTTCAGGTACATACTTTAATACCTTATCAGATATATTTACTATTTTACCTCTTGCATTTTCACCAAGACTTTTTGCAACTTTACCAATAAGACCAGAATGCTTGGTTAATCCACTTCTTGTAGCATCTAATAGTCTGCTTGCAAGACCACCTGTAAAATTATTTTGATCCATTCACTATGTATTCAGATAAATGCAAATTTATTAATAACATGATTGAGTGATATTTTCTCATTTTTTTAATCTATAAATCGAATATCCATTTGATCCATTCTAGAGAAAAAATAATAGTTTATTTGTTACAACTACTTTTATTATTAATTTGGTTGAAAATGATTTCAATGGTGTCAGAAGTTTTTTTGATTATACAACTTTTGAAATTTTGATTTTAAATGAAATTTTAATGAATATATAAAAAAAATATTTTTTTCATATGTTTATATACAATTTTTTTCTTTTTAACTAGATTAGAATCAATATTTATAATGTGAATAATGCAATGGCATGTTTAAAATTTATATTCATCAGTAATTTTTTTGATTGTATTAGTTTTTTTCCAAAAAATGGCTTTTCGTATCGAGACAAATATAGTGCAATTTTTCTCCAATCATTAAGTTTATTTACTAAATAAAACATTTTGAGCAAAAGAGAAAATGTATATGCATATTATATTCATATATTTATTTAATGAATTTATTTTTATCCAATAGCAAAATATAAAAATTCCCAATTTCACATTTTTTGATGTAAAAAAAAATAATTTCATTATTTTTCAATAGTTTATAACTTTTTATCAAGTCAGCATTTAATCACTAAAATTTAATATATCATGCATTAGATAATATAATACATATTTATAAAACATACTTGAAATAAAAATAAATTAACTTAGAGTTATACCTAAATTCAAAAACTTTTTTACCACACTTAATTAGGTGAAATATTCATTACAAACTTCTCATGAGGTTCTTTATGTTGTAAGCATTCATCAATTGTCTGTTTAGTATTTAATGAGTTATTGGTTTGTTGCAACAAGCTAGTAAAATCTTCCTCACTATATCCAGTATGACATATGATTTTTTTAACAGGAGTTCGAACTCGAGTTGACGTGAGCGGCATCGCTAATGGAAACCGACTCCTATATACTACTTCAAAAGGCTGTAACGTGCTTTCACCAAATCCAGAGCACTTCACTAAATCCAGAGCAAAAGGTCAATTTTATTGAAAGATTATATTTCACCTTTATATTTTGGCCTTTTTATATTTTATTCACTACTTGTTTATAATTTGCTCTGGATTAAATTGAGTAAAGTTTTTTTTTTCTAATTCAACGTCTAGCAAGTAGATTTAAAATATTTTGATATCAAATTGTTGATTATACTTAAAAGAATGTATAAATGATACTTAAAAACAATTTTTTGAATCTTTTCGAAAAATTGAATATAATCAGTAACTTCATAAAAAATATGTTTTTTTCCTTCATGTATTAGAGATTAATAAAGAATATTTAATTATATAATAAGCTTACTATTGATATTCTATGATTATTATTGTGAAAATTGCATTTTATAAGTTATAAAAATTCATTCAAATTTAAGAAAAGTTCATAACTTTTTGATAATTTTAAAACATTGAAAAACTTTTTGAAATGGTTAAGCATGTTAAATAAATAAATAACAATATCTTCAAAATGACTATTAAAAATTCAAATATTTTACATATTATATTTTAAATATATAAATATTAAAATATTATATAAGAGAATTAGAGAGAGACGACCTTTATATTTCTATTGATTTTTATTTCGATGGATTTGTTCTACCAAACATTCTTCTCTGAAGATCAAAAATGGATAATCCACCTAAGAGTTACAGAAAAAATGTGCTATAGGCAAATACAGACTTCATGGAGACTTGCTCATTTAAATGATGAAGATGAGAAATTGACGTCCGAAGCTCTAATGACTTGCCTTAAACGATCTGCCTTATGTTACACTATCTTTCCAAGCCAGATATAGAAATTTTGAAAGAGTTTATTTCTGATAAATGCTCAAATGACGAGCCAGTTGATGCTAAAGAACTGCTCGAAGAAGCCTTAATAATTAGGAAAGAGCACCAAGCTAAAGCCATACAGTTTCTAAACAAGATTAAATGTCCAAATATTGCCGAGTTGCTCCAATCTCAAGAATTCGAAAGACCAACAAGGTCATGGATAAACGAAATCTGGAGATGCTCGAATCGAAAATTAGCTCGGCGAGAATCGTCGATTACGACCGATACTTCGCTTGCACACCAGAGATAATTACACTTTTTTTCTCTTCTTTAGAAAAATGCATTAGAGAAATCCCACCTCCTCTAGTATTCGGAGCTGATGAGCTCATCCTTGAACCGACGTTAAAAAAAAATTTATTGTTCCTGAAAATATATCTGAATTTATTTCAAGAGACGTGCCTAATCAAATCCCTCATATATCTGTTATGTTTTCGCATAATATTACAGGGCAAAGAATTCCACCTTTTGTAATCCTTCCAAATATTCAAAAATGTCCAAACAAAATTCAAAGGCCAATTAGTTTTGGCCAAATATGGTGCTTTTCAACACAAAGTGGATGGCAAAACCGTAATTCATTTCTATTATGGACTATTAATTTTATTAATTGGGTTTCAGCTTTTCAACCTTACACTTGATCAATCAATTCAAAAATCAAAAGCAATTTCATTACTAGATGGCCATACATCACGCGAAAATCCTATTGCTATATATATTTTACATTTACATAATATTGATACATTGGTTTTGCATGCACACACCACTCATCTATTACAGATGTTTGATGTTGTGCTAGCAAAACCGTTTAAAAAGTTATTTAGTGAAAAATTTATCAAATTATTTTCTCAAAAAGATTTAACAAAAGAAACAATGGCAGCAGCAATCCGTGAAACAGCTATCGATTCATTAATCAAATCCAGGAGCGAAGTATGCTCTGTTCAGAATTGTGAATCTGCCGCAGATAAAACAGGTATTTATCCATTAAATTTAGAAAAAGTCTTAAGTAACCCTTTTATTCATTCGCTAACAGATGAAGAAAAACTAACTATTCAAAACAGAAGACGTAGAAATTAAATATACATCTTCAAATAATATTTTTAAGGGTGTACTTGGCAATTCTGAGGAAATAATTCAATGTGCTTTCTCAAAAAAAAAAAAAAAAAAAAAAAAAAATAATTAATTATCCATCATTTTCTAAGTAAAAAGGAGCTTACTATATATGAAACATAACAATATTAATTTAAATTTGAAAATAATTAAGAAGATATAGATTTTTCATTCAAAATAATAAAAGTATACGTTATTATAAACTTTTTGAATAAATCAAAAATTATTAAAAAATGGAGCCAGAAATTAATAGAATCATGATGTTGATTCTTATGAATCCTCAAATAAAGAATGATTTCATTTATTGCCTAAATCAATATGTACTTTATGGAAATAAAGGCAGCAATTTATCAATGGAATACAAAATTAAAACAGAAATAGCTCTATATCAATTACTAGAAAAAACAGAGGTGCGGACACCTACTTTACATTTTTAACGTTTATAAAAATATGTATATCTTTTTATGTATTAATAATTACTAAATAACATTTTGATATTATATTATAGTGCACTTATTTTATATATTTATTATTTAAATGTTTTAAAATATCAATTATATAAGTTATAATAACACAAACAAGTATCCTATGAAAATAACCTAATCCAGCCACCTGATGGATGGATTGAAATTATAATGATTAATTATTATATATATTGGAAATTAATGATTAATTATGCATTTTGTTATTTTATAAATATTTCATATTTTGTTAAAAAGTTCATTTTAATGAATTTTTACATATTTTTTTGAAATATCTAAATAAATAAAGAATTTATTTAGATTAAATTTACTTTTAAATATTATACATTTAATTTAATAAAGATATGCTAAATTTAGTTTAATTTGATTCAGGGGGCTGAGCTGCAAAGATCAATTTTAAAATCATAAACATTAATAACGATTTTTTTTCAATAAAATATTTTTATTAAAATATTAAGCAAATATCTTTTTATATTTATATGTATATCATAGATTATATAACTTTTATTAATATTATATATACTATAAAATATTAAAAATAAATATAAACAATTAATAAACTTTATATAACTGTATATTCTAAATATTGGACAATTATAATTTCAAAGCGCTTTTCATAAAATGTTAATTTGAGAGAAATGGAATAAAAAAATTTCTTTATATATTTTGAAGTTTAATTAAAATTTAAATCAAATGTAGAAAGTTTTTTTTCATTAATTTTGAATAAAAAAATTTTCGAGAATAAAATTGAGAATATAGTTATAATAATTGAGAGTCGTTACATTTAAATTCATATCTTAATATGTAATTTATTATTTTATTATATTATAATAATTATGTGATATAAATAAAATATATAACAATTATATATTAATAATATAATTTTAAAATTCTTTTTTTTATTAAATTTGGCCCATTTTCATTTTCTCTATTTTTTTTGGGCCAATTTAAGTGGAAACTATATCATACATTAATAATTAAATAATAACAAACGAGACACATTTTTTTAAATAGTATAAAAATGATTTTTATCATGTTTTTATTACTTTTTTTCTTCTAAATAATAGATTTTTCTATCAATTGCATAATTTCTATAGTTTACATATTTTTATATTTTTTTCAGTGGTTTATATTTTTCTACCTCAGAAAAAAAATCATATATCACCACAAGTCGGCCCCGTGGACGAAAATAAAAAATAATTATATCATTATAATGCTCATAAAAAATAATTAATATATGCAAATTTTGGTGCGAATCTAAATCACTTCACCCTGTCCGCACCTCTGAAAAAACAAAACAATGTTTAATTGATGAATCTCTTTTTGGCATTTTATTTAATCAAACAAAAAAATCTTTATAAAAAGAATATGTTTTTCAGAAATTAAAAGAAGCTAAAACCAAGCTAAAACTAATAAAATTATCAATAGATAAAATACTAAAAGATAATTTAGATTCATATAAATCTAAATTGATTATACCAAATTCATCAAATATTGTTGATTATTGTGACAAAATTATTCAATTTAACGATCCTTTTTTGCAAAATGTTAATAAAAAAACGCTTATATTTCAAAAAAGACAAATTATTGCTGAAATTGACGAAATGCTTAATAATGAAACTGAAAAACAAACTAATTATAAAATACAAAATGATATTTCTTTTTGTATTTCTTTATTGAGCGAAGGGTTGAATTTTTGTTCTATTGAACGTTTTCTTGCAAAGAATAATATTAGTATTTTAAGTGAATCAAAATTTTTTTATATACTAAACGGACTTAATCAAATTATAATTGATTATTCAAAACAAATATGTGAGGAAAATTTTATAAGTATTAAAAATAATATGATTTTATCATTTGATTCATCATGGGCCCATAAACGACGTTCTTTTCAATGTTTTAGTGCGTTAAATGATGCAATAAGTGGTAAAATAATAGATTAGAATACTATTGAATCAAAAGAAAAATCTCAACAAAGTCTGGAAATCGATGTTTTAACGAGTATGTTAGATAAATATTATGATCCACGCGTAATTGGACACATCCAAGATGGCGACGTCAACACGATAAGTCTTATAAAAAAATTAGATAAGGAAATAACAATATATTTAGATCCAAATCATACTAAAGGAAAATTTAATAGGATATTAGAAAAGTTTAATGAAAAAGGCGATAAATGTTTTAATCCAATAAAACAAAAATTAACAAATTTTTTAACTTTACTTTTATATAACAAAATTTTAACAATTTCTCAGAAAAAGTTTCAATGGCAAAATGTTTTGAACCATTTTATTGGAATTCAGAAATATTGTTTGCATTCATATGCAGATATTTCTTTATGCCCAGAATATAATTATAGCGAAAATGGAAGTGAAGATAATGGTAATCAAATATCAGATAATTATTCTTTTATATTCTATGCATAAATTTTTTAATTGAGATAATTTCTTCCACTCTTTTTCTGAAGGCGATTTTAAATCATTTAATAAACAAAATTCCAAAATCTTTTCTTTTGTATTTATAAAAACGAGAACCGTCTCACAAAAAGATGTCCATCTTGTAATGATGTACGATGGCACTTTTTTTATGTTTTCCTTATCTGTAAAAATTGTATATTTAGATGATCTTGAGAGTGATTCTAAAAGAGTAAAAAATGGTTTTAATGTTTCCATACAATTTGACACAAATTCTTTGAATATTAGATTCAGTAAGTGACAAACACATGGTATTCGCCATACGTGTAATTCTTTGGCTGCTGTATTCATAACTGGACAATTATCTGTAGTGCAAGAAATTAAACTATTTACATTTAAATCATATTTTTCTAAAGAGGTTGTCACTTTTGCTGCTATATTAATCGCATTTTCGGTATTTAATTCAATTAGATCTAAAAAATAATCATGTGCTTTGAAATCGATTATAGATCTTATAGTTATTCCTAAGTATGGAATTCCACTTTTTGATGTCCATCCATCAAAAGTGATGCTGTTGGATGAAGAGTATAAAAGTGTTGATTTTATTTCACTAATTGTTGCATCAGATATTTTTTCTAATATTTTGGTTATTTTTTTCCTATCTGGTAATTGAGAGGATAATTCATTTAAATATTTATCTTCAATATATTGAAAAGTTTGTGTTCTGAATAAAATGAATAAAACAATATTTCTGGTTATTATTTTTTCTTGTTCTTTTGAAAATGTTTTTTTTTTTTTTTTTTAAATTAGTCATTTTGCCTTCATTTTCATTATCACTATCATCATCGTTATCTCCATTTCCATCATCAAAATTTGGAATATGTACAAATATATGCCTTCTAATATTTTTAAATGAATTTGAAATTTTGAGCCATGATTTACAAAGAGAACAATAAAAAATTTCTTTTGATATTTTTTGGTCTACCACTGGAACAAAAATCATTGCTGCTTTCTTGGCAATTACCCAATAATTTACATCCATTAATCAGTTCAGTTGGGTCAAAATTGGATTTTTCAAAATGAGATGCATATTTACCATTCATATTATAAAAAATGAAGTGATTCGATAATAATTTTTAGTAAAATTTTTGTGAAGTTCTATTGACTTTTCAATTTTAGTCAATTCACAAATTTTCAAATGTCAAAATTTTTAGTTTGATTAAAATTTGTTTTGACAATAAAGTTTGATCAATAAAAATTTATTAATCTATCAAATATATTTTCTGAAAAAAAAGTCACTTTTGATCACATCATTTCTTTCTTTAATTGTTGATGCAATTACCTTACAAAATTGATTTCAAATCTGAAAGAAATGATATGATTGAAAGCAATTTGCTTAATACAAATGATAATAATACCGTTTATTATGATTTTAATTATAATATCTATAAAAATCTTCAGCAATATGGAGAAAAGATGCGTTATATCTACACATATCATGAAATAGCAAAGGATGATATAATCAAACTCAATTATACATTCGAAGAAGATACTAAAAATGGTATTACTGATGATCCAAGAAATACATTAAAAGCAATTTTATTTTTAATTAATAACAATCCAGATATTCAAATCAATGAAGCAATTTCAAAAATAATTGTTGACTTTTTCCAGGATGATATATATGTAGATGATTGTATAGACTATGTTTTCAATTATTTGGTTAAAAATCCTGAAAAAATCTCTAATCAGATAAGAGACTCAATAATAAAAAATACAATGAATAAGTTATATGAAATGGATCCCAAAATTGTTAAATTTTGGATTAA
Organism: Tritrichomonas musculus; assembly: GCA_039105265.1. Classification (NCBI taxonomy): domain Eukaryota; phylum Parabasalia; order Tritrichomonadida; family Tritrichomonadidae; genus Tritrichomonas; species Tritrichomonas musculus. The sequence goes on from JAPFFF010000004.1 coordinate 1,308,179, forward strand.
ATTGTTAAATACCTGTAACTTCCCAATCTCAAATGGTTTCTTTGATTTCTTCTTTGCACAATTTGATAAACTAGTATTTAAACAAAAAAAATGTTTTATTGATTTGTTTTCTACATTACTGTTGCATGATATTCAAATTAACATCCAAATTTTTTGCAATTTACCGACATTAGAATTATTTTTGATTGAGAATTTTGATATCAAAGCAACACAAATTTTATTTATCATATCAAAATTAGATTCTTTAAATGTAAAATTTTCTGATGATTTCATTTGCCAAATCACTGATAAGGTAATTACATCTATTGAAATTGATTTTGATTAAAAAAGAAAAGCAAAAATTCAAGATTGAAATAAATATTTACGGATATCTATCATTCTTCTTTGCAAATTTTTCAATATTGAAAAAACTCATAAAAAATAAGATTCAATAGTTGTTTTTGGGTAAAATATTAGGTCGTTAGTGAACATATTTCACAAATAAAAATAGGTGATCAATTTTCTAAGATTGTATAATTTTATTGAAAAAATAGGAATATTTAAGACTTATAATACAAATAAATGATATTTAAATAGTTGAATTTATATATACAAAAATAGAAACCAAAAGTAGTTATACATAGTGAAGGGGGGATAGATAACTAGTATAAGCAAATGGGGCTCTCTGGCTTTGAAAGCTTCCTGAAGAGACGATAATTTGAGGTACTTTGGAGATGTTTTATATTATAGCTCCCTCGCTTTGAAAAGCTCCCTCGCTATAATAAACCATATCTCCAAACAGCCCCCAAGCAACCCCCACCCAGCCACCCTACACGGAGAGCCCCATTTGCTTATACTAGTTATCTATCCCCCCTTCACTATGTATAACTACTTAATACCAACCCATCTAGCATACTCCTACAGCAATCATCTCATGCAATCATCTCAAGCAATCATCTCAAGCAACCCATCACACACATCCACTCAAGCAACCCATCTCATGCAATCATCTCAAGCAACCCATCTCATACATCCACTCAAGCAATCATCTCACACAAATCATCTCAAGTAATCATCTCCCATATCTTGTATCGCAACCCATCTCATGCAACCTCCTACAGCAACTCATGCAATCATCTCCCATATCTCATCACATACATCTACTCATGCAACCACTTCATGTACACCCGATACCTACTCAAAAATAAATCTTTAATTGAATCCAAGCTTAATGATTCGTTGGCGTGTCAATATTAGTTGTCCCTGCAGGTTTAATTTTAATGTTGACAAATAATGGAGACTTTAATATGACAGGTTGGTACATGAAATCTACTAGCCTCATTTCGATGTGTTTTAGTGAATCGGTAAATGTTTTAATTTTGATTGGTTTAGATGAATCGTAATCAATTATAATAGGTGCCTGTGGTTCTATAACAGTATCAACTGTTGCAATCACAGATGGTGTATATTCATGTTCTCCTATAATACTATGTACAGCTTGACCTTGTAGTGATACGAGATATAATCTATTGGCATAATCCAATATTGGCAAATCAGGTACAACTGTCTCATTGTTGGCAGGTATAACAACTTCATTCTTTACACTATATAATCCTGTTATCAGTTTAGCTCTATGAGAACCTCTAATGAACGATACTTTATGCTGACTCGATAAACTCATTGTCCTACCATCAATATTTTTGAACACAATTATGTTTTGACAACTATTCAAGTATTTAACCAATCCAAGCATTGAGTAATAATATGTGTCTTTAAATTCTATCATCAGCGAACGTTCATTATTTCCGTCCTCATATGAAAACATCAAATAGTCATCCTTAGTTACTATCAATATATTCCCCTTTGTATTGATTGAGGAAACATAATACTTCACATAATCACATTTCCAAGGTATGTCTACATTTAGCTTCACCAGACTATAATCTGTTGCATTACTATTAACTGAACACAACATTTTACTATCTGTTAAAATGTCTATTGTACCATATGCTTTTCGTTGTAATGAAGCAACCAAGTTAAAGGATAAAGGTTTGTCGATAGAAGTAGCTGAAGATGATGAAGGTAACGAACAATTCAGTTTCACACGAGAGGATGGTGAACCAGTCGCATTCAATAATATATATAGCAAAGCTGAAGTTGACCAAATGGCATTAGGAAAGGACTTTAAAATTGATTCATTTAAAGATTTAACTATTACTGGTGGGCAAAGCTTACCTGTCTTCGCTGATGGTGCTACAAATACACAATATTGTACCACTTATAATAAACTGATGGAATTATTGAGAACCAATTTTAATAATCTAACCAAATATATACATGACCTAAATATAGATGGGGTCGATTTGAGTGATTTGGCGAACACAGATATATCATTGAGTCAAATGAATTATATCGATAACAACAACATAATTCAACCACACAATCCGTCAAGTATAAATGATGTCATCAAAACATACAACTCATCCAATACTTCGATTCAATCATTATTATCTAACATGAATGAGTTTGTGAAGAAATCCGGATTTGAGAATACAGATATATATCCTAATGGTCAACTGAATTTATTTGGCTCCTCATTATCAAATAATCTCAATGCAACAAATAATATCAAAACATATGCCAATCTATTCACCAGTCTCAATACCAATAATGCAAACCTATTACAAATATTGAATGGTCTTCAAAATGATATATCAACTGCTTCCAATAGTGATATAACAAATCTCTTGAATACACTTGAGAATATGGAGTACCTCGTTGTCCTAAAAATAAATGATAGATATGAGATACGCAAAGTGAAGTGTCAAAAAGCTCCATCAGGTGATGACCTCCCAGTCGAGCCAACCAAATATGATGTCATCGTGAACCCAGATGATAATAAGGAGTATGATATCGAAGATGTGGATACACTGATTGAAAACAAGTCACCTATCAGTCACGATAACATGGATAAAGTTATCAATGTAGTGGTCAAGACATCAAGTTTTATGCTACTTCTATTGAAAAGTACATTCTCTATAACTGGTAAGCTATTATCATACACACTCTCAGGGGTATCATCTATGAGTAAGGTAACATACAATACAGCCACATCATTGATGGAATCATTATATTTTAATTCAGGATACATCTGGCATTATACAATAGATACATCTGGTAAACTGGTTCGCTACCTAATCACATTTAAGGATAGGGTTGTTGATGCACTACCAACAATTGATTCATCTACAGTACATAAAGTATTTGATAACTTTGGTAGTTTCATTAAATGGCTCCAAGAACCTGATAATTTTCTAATATGTGCAGGCACGTTTCAATTGACATTATTACTGATTATATATGGAATCAAAATAATATTCAATGAGGAGAAGACCTATAAGAAGCTTAGTCCCATGGAGCATAAATTGAAATTTGAAGAGATGAAGAGAGAGCATGCAGCTATAGCAGCTCGCCTCAAGAAGAAAGCTAAACCAACACCCCTTAGTGATGAGATTGATATACTAACGGATGATAACCCATTATTGGATGTAGCATCAGTATTTGTTGATACGATTGATTTGGTGAATAATTTATGTGAGGCTCATAATTATGTCATGGATAGATTGGATGAGATACCCGCAGGCGATTCAAATTTTGCCAGTGAGGCAGGTATCGATGAATTCATAATTACAAACAAGGATGTATCTTCATTAACAAATACCATTAATAATATCGAATGTAACCTATTAGTTATTAATGTTCCTGATGAACAAAAACAAGCCTTCCTCAGCTACAATAGACCAATTTTCAAAATTGTGTTACGAAAGAATGTTATATATGATAGCAAAGGCAGATATATTAAAGAGTTCTATATTGTATCCAAAAATAATAAGATACTGTGTCCAGTAATCAAATTTGATTCGTATCAAAATTTCTGTATTATCAATGATAGTTCTTTAATCGCAACAAGATCCATTGGACCTGCTGACCAAAATGACCTCGATGGTAAGTTTTATATAGCATTTGATAAAAAGTTACCATTTCATCCATATAAGCTATTCCTCAATGGAGAGTTATCAATTATGAATGAATACACACCAACTCTATTGAAAACGGATAAGCCTATTAAATGTAAAACCATAATTGCTGATAATGCGTTGAAGCTTCATAAAAGTGATGTCCACTACTTCTATAAGCCATCCATTATTCAGGATTACATTATACAGGATGAGGATTACTACAAAATTATATTTGAGGTGCCTGATGATTATACTATACCAGACCAACTCGAATTCAAGTTTACAGAACATTGTTTTGGTAACCATTGGTCATTGAAATGGTGTGCTGATGAGACCCATTCCAATAAAGGCTATTGGACAGGTAATAATATCCAAGGTAGACTCAATTCTAAAGTTATCACCAAATGGAATCTTCGACCCAGTAAGAAAACTAACGATTGCTACGGTTGCTGGATAACTATTAAGCAAACAGATTTGCACGAGTCGATAATTACAAATGAAGGGAATGGTTTGATGCATTCGCTATTGAAAAACTATAAACATGTATTCAAAATTCAAATGAATGATGGTACTATTAGAGATGGTAGTGAATGGAATATGACATATGCTTACGAGAACCATTTAACAGATGGTCTATCGAACTCGTTACATCCAGGGTATTATGGTACCATCATTTTATATTTATCAATGGATAACATCGAGGGAATTCGAACCGACCTGATTGATAAGATATATTTGGATATATATTTGGGGGATTCGATTACTGGCACTAGGTTATCATTCAAACCAGATGGGTTCCATGCTCAAAAGAATGGCAAGGTATATGTTGATGTCATCCCTGTCCTCGATACGATTGAGAAGATTAGCTATGAATATTCTACTACTAAAATTAATACAGATACCAAAAATATTGAACTATATTTGAAGAAAGATTTCACTGACCCCATTGATGAAGTGAATTGGGACCCGTCAACTAACGCATTCAAATATATAATCGACCAACAATATTATGAAGTACTCCCGAGACCAGATGCCGCGACAACCTTATATACTGATTACAATATAACATCATCTAAGGTCATTACGGCTGATAATATTACTACCATGAGGAGTGATTTGAATGTACTCACTAACAACTTTGATGTAGTTAGTTATGATGTTAAAGATTTGACCAGTAGAGTGGATACATTAAATGCAGAAATGGGTGAGACTAAAAGAATTACTCAACACTTGCAAGATGATATCGACCAGGTTCGAATCGTATCAAATGTAGCCCTGGCATTTGGAGTCATCGGCACGGCTGGTAGCATAGCCAATGTTGGATTGACGTTGTTTCGAACAGGGTTCACAATCACTAAAGCTGGTATAGATTCAACCATTGAAGGTATATCCCAAGGTGAGCAAGCTTTATATCATCTAGGTGATGGAAGCAACCTACCTCCATTAAAAATAGCAAGGTCAACTACAACTGATTTAACTCCAATCATAAATTGGTGCGATGCAGATAAAGTTGCTGTCGAATATACTGATGATGTTAACAACCCCTCAACAACCATTACAACCTATAGAGATGCTATCGATTTATGCAACCACTTCAGGGAGTCATTGAAACCAGCATTTAGACTATTAGCTGAAAAAATAAATGAGGTTGAATTTAATACAACCCAACTTGATGATATCTATATTTCCAAAAATAATTTAGTTAGAGATGACACTATTGATATTGTTGGTAAGCTAGTCAATAAGGATGTTCATCTTGAAGCTGAAGATGTGATTACAAATGGAACTATCAAAGTTAGGCTGATGTTAATGTTTATTAGCGAATTCAATGATATAGACTATGAGGAATATATTGTTACAATTACTATAGACAATGGTAGTGTTAGTCAATATGAAGGTTGCGATTACTTCCCAACATGCACTCTCAATGATAAGATTATAATCATACCTAATCCCCAAAATGTTAAAGTCAATACTATTACTATCAAGGAGAATACTTGTGTTAGGAGGATGTCATTTACACCAAATGATTTAGCCTATACCTGTGACATAAATGCTCTTCATAATAAAATTGATGCTATCCATGAACAGACCAAATCTAATGATGCTTCACTAGCTACAATCATAAACGAGTACCCCACGGTTGATGAGGTCAATGATGTCTTGAAGGAGTATGCATTAAAGAAAGATATACCTGAACCTGTTGATTTAACCAATTATGCTATGAAAAGCATTATTCCAGAAATTATTGAGGGGCAAACAACTATTCAATTCAAAATCGTCAATAATACAATTCCTGATTTGGATTACGACACATATCATGAACTGATTGAGCAATATGGGTTGGATATTGTCTCATCAAACAATTTCTATACGGCTCATTATGTTCACATAGATTATTCGTACAATGACGATGATGACGAACAACCCTCTCAGATAATTCGTATCGAAGGAAGTAGTTCTGGTCTTTGGATACTGTATAGCTCCCATGAATTAATCAATCCAGGAAGTGGTGAAACACCGGAAATTTTATCATGTTCAATAACCAAAAATATCGAACCAACAGACAAAAACGCTTATTCGGCTAGATATGTGTCGAACACTTTTGCTTTGAAAACAGATATCCCAGAACCAGTTGATTTGTCAAATTACGCATTAAAAAGTGATTATGATGAACTGAAGACAAGGATAGAAAATTTGGTAACTGAGAACACAAATTTGAAAGCAACCATAGAATCTTTTGAATCAAGATTAGCTGCATTAGCGAATAGATTAACGCGAATTAAGTATACATTCAGCGTACCAAATAGTACTAGCATTCGTTACCAATTCGAACAACCATTTGATGCATATGAGGCAACCCTCTATTTGACATATCATGAAAACAAAAATAATGTTGCCAGTGAAAAAGAAATTAAAATTAATATATCATTCAATGTTAAAAATACACCTACGTATGAATACCAATACGAACCAAATAAGATCTGGTTAAACAATATTGAATTTCCATTAAATAGTAGCAATTTAATGGTCAATCCAACAGCTAATTTCATATTGATTGGTGGGTCATTCTTTTCATCAAATGGTATCTTAGCTGAAGATAATACCAAGAATGGAATACATTCATTATAAGGAGGTAGGTACTCAATAAGTTAGTCATCAGCTAGCCAATCAAAAATATTAAAACTTCATCGTCCTATTAAATTGAGGGAGATTGATTTGCTGATACAATTTATTTTTGCGAAAACAATTGGCACCATCGAGTAGGTTAAATGTAATCTCCTCACCATTATACATGAGCTCATATAATTCTTCAACACTAATATTATGATGCTTACAATAATTGAGAATACATTGTTTAGGAACACCTTTCATTCTAATATGATATCCTTCGTTGCCATTCTCATCGACCAGTATATCTAGATATGATTTCTTACCAAGCGCTATCAGTTTACGTGAATGGACTTCGCCAACAGCACCATCAAATCTGTCGAAATCAATATGAAACTGACACATCTGCTTACCAATCAATTGTCTCCCATATTTTGAATTATATATTTTTGCGATGCGTTCAACATCATCTTCCATAATATGCATGCTATCAGTATCTTGATAATATATATTGATGCCGTGTTGCTCAGCCGTATTCATAACTCTATTCATAATATGCTTACTCCATGAGAGAACTGATGCCCCAAATTGTGGTAGGTTGAAGTGATTATATATAGGCTTCATCTTCTTAACATAAACGTTGTTAATATTATCGGTTTCTGTAATCTCACTTATATAATTATAATTCCTCCAGATATAGTTATATATCTTCTCCTTGGGGACGGATTTAGTCTCGATTGGAATAGCTTTCAAAATAGACTTACCATATATACTATTGAGGAGCAGCTTAATAGTTTGCTCCAACGGATTACATGCTCGTTGGTATCTCAATCTAAGTCTAAATAATTTATCGATGAACTTATTTATAGTTGTATTGAAACCTTCATTGAAATAGTATCCGCGAATGAACTCATAATCGAAATCATAAAACTCCATTAAATCCATGAATGCTATCTTGTCGATATAGAAATGGGTGACTGGATTGTTATCAAATATCTTGCTACCATTATCATCCCGATGGAATACATGCCCAAATTTGTAATCAATATCACTCTTACATTTAATTTTTGTAATATTGATTTCTGCAAAAAACGTGTCATATCTCAACAGCTCTTCCTTCGAAACATCTGCAGGGATGATCTTAGGCTTGCCCTTTGGTACCCCATTCATAATTCTCATCGCAGATGGATATAAAGACACGGCATCGAAGTCTTGGATGCGCCCCTCTATGTATTGCTTATCATTATTCGCAGTCATTGTCCTACCTCCGCTAACACATCTCAGGATAAAATTCTGGGGCTTACCACTCAACTCATAGCATCCATTAAAGCATCCATATCTCTTAGCGAAATCGTATCCAATAGCTGAGATAGATATATAGTTATGAATGTTTAACATATTAATCTTGGTTTCATGAAATATTTTCATGAGGTCTTCATTAAATTTCTCCAAGCCCTTCATCAAAACTATGCAATCCTTCTTGCAATAAAATTTCGCATATTTCATGATATCTATATTTAATGAGTCATACGCATCAGCTATCTTCGCATTTTCAATCAACTGTTTAAAATCTCGTGCAATCTCATGCAAAGATTTCTCATCTTTTTTCTCATCATAATATTGTATTTGGAATTCTAACGCTGGCACGATACAACGTTTAATATTATGTTCCGTATATAACTTATAAGCCATGATTTCCTTGTGGACATCTAAGTTGAACATGCTCGCGAATTTCCTCAAGGGCTTATTAATTAGAGAATAGCTGTTGCGGAACGTTAACGTTTTCACAATCTTGTTATCGATATATTTGTTCATGATGATTTGTAATATAGTACCTGCTCGCTCAAGTATCTTGGGCCGCCAACCATATGTGTTCATGAAGAAGCATGCATCATATTTTAGATTGTGAAAGTATGTTAATGATTGGTCCTGTAAATAATCTAATAGCTGTTCATTAATATTATCTCCTGTGAAAGATATACTGTGAATATATGCACCATCTCTCCAAGCTGTACAATTTAGATATGGAACATGAGGAGACACCGTTGAGTTGGTTTCATAATCACTATAATAAATCCTACTCCATTGCTTACCGTAATTAGTATCTGTTTTGATAGGTTTGCAACATAGCTCCTCATCATAATTTAAATCGACATAGTCATTGAGATTATTATTGAATTCGGTCGTTGCTAATATATTTAATTCACAATTCTTAATCTCTCTAAATAAGTTTAAATCAAACATCTTACGTAGTATAATCATTGGAGTGGTACCTTCATTTTTATATAGAGGGGTATCTTTATTAACACCCTTGATTAGAACTCTCCTATCAATTGGAATATGAGCAAATTTTTCATCGAGCTCATCTCTATGTTCCAAATAATATGTTGTCGCCATGATATTTTTATTAATCATGTAGTGATTCTTATATAGGAGTAGGTCGACAGTTCTCACGTAATCCTTAGCCCATGGTTTCTTTCGCGTATCAATTCTAACATTATATTGGTGGCGAGTATCTTTGGATTCATCTATACGTCGTATAATGAAGTGGCATTTGAATTCCTTGGCAACACTTATAATACGATTACAAGGAACTCGCTTAGTCCTAATATAATTCCTCAAATGATTTATTTCATCTATCTCAAACACACCTGATTGAATACATGCATATACGAAGCAGTTGTCCTTATAGTTATTTTTGTCTATGGAACTAAATATATGGTAATCTGTCAAATCGATATTGCTCAAATTGATATATGGGAAAAATCCGCCATCATACATGTTTCTAAAATCTTCATCAATCTCAATCTCTTCATTATAAACTGTATTCGTATCAGGGTCCAATTTTTGAATCGAAAATGTGGTGGTCTTTTTGAACTTACTTTTAGTTACAAATAATGCTTCGTATCGAACGGGTATAAATGTGCTGTTGTAGTTGGGATTTACATCACTAGCATCTTCGATCAAATCAACGGTGCCTGCGATATGACCAATCGTGTTATCAATCATCCATTTATCACTCAGGGTGAAATATTTATAGGTACCATCGAGTGAGTGAGCTTTGACAACAGGTCTCTCATCACCTTTCAAACTATAACATTTTCTCAACGCCTCACAAAATGCTAAACGTTTGTCTTCATCATCTCCTATCAACACATCAAATGATATCCTCCTATTCACGTATAACATATATTCGGTCATATATTTTTGGAAATTGCGTTTATTGACAACATCCTTGATTCGTTTCTCATATTGAATTCTCTCATCAGTCTTGGATTGATATAAGTTGATGGGGATGTTTAATATAAGCCTCTCCTCTAATGCGTTGTCGCGAATACTATTTTTATACTGATTACGTTGCTGAACTCGATTGATATGACTCGATTTGCTTTTACGAATGGTCGCGAATAATTTATTATCATCCTTATCAAATGCTCTAATATAATCATCAACGCAAACACCTCTCCTATTAATATGCATACTTATCAATCGATTCGATAACTCACCCTTCAACTCTCTCAACGATGCAGTTTTATTAGCGAATCCGGGTAACGATAAGATATCTCTTTTGGTGAGCTTACTCAATAATTTATTTTTCATTTATATATCATTAAAAATGGCCCGGTTTCAAAATCAACTCATTTTTTTATCGCGCTATCAAAATGTCTCACGATAATATCAATATTGACCAATTATTGGAACGCATCAAATTACTTGAGGAGGAGAATGCTAGATTGAAGGCTACCCCTGATCTTGTCGATGTTGGTTGCAATACAGATGGACGCGGTGATGATGTATGTCCCACCGTTGAAAAGGATGAAGATGCTAAATGGTTCCCCCTCAAGAATTATGAAAACGAGTATGAGATATTGAACTGCTACCCTTATCCAATTCGTAAGATAGCAACTGGTAGGATTGTTACTGAATTCAAAAATAAAACTAGCGGATACATCCAAGTATCTCTCAATGGTAGCTGTCAACAAAAACATAGACTTGTTGCACTACAATTCATATATAACGATGACCCTGTAAACAAAACTATCGTCGACCATATAGAGCAGGATAGGACATATTATCATGTAAAATGTTTACGATGGGTTTCGACTCAAGATAATAATAAAAATAGGAGTTCAACGAGAGGTATTGTATACGAGTATTTTGACGATATAGATGAAGATGCAATTGTCGTGAATAAATACGGTGACCACTTATTTGAGAACTATTATTATTTCGATAATAAGTTTTACTATTTCAACGGAGTACGTTACAGAGAATTATATATCAAAGAGAATAAATCAGGTGTTCTATTTGTTAGCATGAAGGACACTAAAAATAGAACTGTCAATGTATATGTAAATAGATTCAAGAAAATATATAACTTGAATTAGTATTATTTTTGCGGAGCATATTATTTGTTATCCTCAATACTGATAATTCTAACAGGTTTACCATGTATCAATTCGAGGTTTCGCTTAGTCCTTGCGATTTGTTTAGCAGATTGTGCAAGCTTACCATTATTCTTTATATCTTTAAATATTTTTGAACGTGCATTCGATTCACGAATCAAGGCTTCCCTAGCGATAGCTTCCTCCTTTTCAGCAACATGCTTCTCCCAGTTAGCTTGTTTTATAGCAGCACGCTTAGCTTTATTCTCCTTTCTACGTTGCTTTCTAGCTGCAGCTTTAGAACTTTGAGCAGCTGCTATCAGTGCAGCCTTACGTTGCTTCTTAGACATATAATTTGCAGGTGGCTTGTATGGATCATATGATTCAGCCTCCTTCAATAGCCTATTGATTTCCTTCTCCTTATGCTCCTTCTCCCAGTTAGCTTGTTTTATAGCAGCACGCTTAGCTTTATTATCCTTCTTGCGTTGCTTTCGTTCAACTGCCCTACGAGCTCGTCTAGCTTTATCTTTGATACGTTCATATGCTTCCTGCAATCCCTGATCCGTGATGAGTTGTCGTCTTTGAGCACGTGCAGCCGCGATGATAGCAGCCTTACGTTGCTTCTTAGACATATAATTTGCAGGTGGTGCGGATGAATCATTAGATGTATATTCAATAGCCTTAATATTGGATTTGGGTGGAGCTATCATCTTACGTTTAGTGGGATGAGGTGGTATATATGGTTGTGGATTACTTCGATATTTTTCGACATATTCCTTAACTTTGTAACCACGTTTCTTTTTGGTATATTGATGAACTCTCGCCCGAACGAAATCCTTGAGTTCGATCAATAAATAATTATATAAACTCTTGAATCCAGGCAGTTGAACAATCTCTCCCTTATTTAGACTCAGTACAGTTTTATTCTGGGGTAGGTTGCAACTGGATGAGCCATGCTTCTTGGGAGGTGAGGTCTTGGGATATGAGTCATCATTTGGATCATAATTGAAGTCATCACTATCACTCATTTAAACAAAAATAAAATATGGTTCGATAAAATGTAACTATTTAATTATTACAGTCATCTACTAAGGGTTCATCATCAGGTGTCTCATTAATTGTCTCATTAATTGTCTCATTAACACTACAATCGATATTATCCGCATCTGGGGTATCCTCTTCCTCCTCTTCAAGCTCATCAAGATGTTCCTCGACATATCTCCTTAGTATCTCCATTTCATATTTTTTACGTAATCTATATTCACGTTGCTGTTGGCGTCTAGCAGCTCGTCGCTCGTCATCATTAGCATACTTACATCTTCGCCCACGAGGCTTCTTAGATTCAGGTTCAACAGGTTCATCATCAATGTTATCAATCTTATTTAATACATCACTCGATTTCGATTTAACAATTGTCCCGGTGACGGATGGAAGTTGATTAGTAATAGTTGGGCTATCTACTTGCGATTCACTCATTTGCTTATCGAGAAAAAATATTATATAAAAAATAATCGACGCATATTTATACGAAGCAATCATCCTTTATATCGCTATCATCGAATTCAATTTTGAACTGGTCGCGAATACATTTGATATTATGTTTGTTGACGCATTCAAGAACGTGACATGGATAGTATGGAGTGTCCATATATGTTTGCATTGTGAGTTCTATGATAAGGACGTATAGCTTATCCTTGCTATCGAATTTGCAGTTGAATGATACTATAATCGAATCCCCAAACAATTTAATGATTTTATTATAGTTGATGAATACATTATTTTTCTTATTATTAGATTCGAGTGTGATGAATAAAGGTTTGCAACAATATTTGTCAAACCTATTTTTAAATACTTTCTCCCCTTCGAAATAGATGACAGCCTTTACAAACTTGTTGTTCTTATATGTATCATTGATAAATGAAACGAGCTTGGTTGGTGAGTAGAAGTTATTGTTAGTGTCTACGATTGAATCAACAGACATTTATATTAGGATAAAAAATAAAATAATTTTGGACATGTGATATAAAAAATATTTTTGAAAAATTTTGGGTATATAGAGCGAGCAGGAACTGCGTTCTATATGTATGATGGAATATAATTGGAACAGTTTAAATAGTAAATCGAAAACATATATGTGTTAGCGCTAACTGGTATAGTTGTTGGATCATGAAGCATGTCTCCCAGCTTCGGCGGCAGGCATGAGTTCGATTCGCTGCCATACCGATTTTTCGTATTATTTTCGGTCCATATTTGTGATAGAGCCCTAGCGAACTAAACACCTTGTGGTAAGCTATTACTTGTGGATTATGGATAATACGAAGCATTGTCGGCAATGCAAACCCAAACCAGCTCCTGTAATTGGATGCAGATATTTTCCTTGGGGGATTGATATATAATCCCGGGTACGTATGTTGGTTCCTCGAGAGAATGCATTACGCATCCAGTTATGGGGGTTGGTTTTTGCATTTTTATTTTTACATATTGATGCAGTATTTGAGACATAAATGGTATACGTTAACGAGTTCGTTATACTCCTTATTGTAGACCTGCTTGAAATCAGTTACAATTTCTCCATTCTCATTAACAATTTTGATAGCTTCTATTTTGCGAATTGGATTAGCTTTAGTTGCACAACATTTAATATCTTCATCCAGATATATATCTACCTGTTCAGTATGGATAGCTGCCTTGATAATATTTTGTAAAGCCGACATGGGAACAATGATACAATTTTTGGAGATGAGATTACTTAATAACGCCTTATCTTGATTCAATAATATTTGTGCATATGATTCTAATATAACAGTCCTCACATCCATGCCCTCAGCGGATGATACTGGTTGCTCCTCATCGATATCTCTCGTAATGACGATATCCTCCTTGCCATCATCCCTCTTATTAATGATGATATTATTATTAATATTAGATGTTGATTGCGATGCAGCTGATGGTTCTAATGAAACGTTTGCATTGATACCTGCATTAGCATTCCTCTTCTTAATCATTTCCCCAAAAATAAAATATTATAAACCATGTGATTTCTCAATAATGTATATAATATCCTTCAAATCATTTGGTAAATTTGGTCTATCTTGAATAATATCTAGGTCGCAGCAATTTTGCTGTGACGATAATTCATCACGTTTTTCATACAATTTCTGGTCTGGTAGAATTCTACCAGACCCATTTTCGAGCAATTCTTGAGACGAATCGCATTGCAAAAATATAATATTATTTAAAGATGCATATTTTTAAAATATTCTTCAATAGCTTTGTGAAACTCTTCTAGACATGATTTGTTAATGATGATATCAGTACTGCCAACTCTAACATCATCACCTTTGAACAATGCTCGTGCTAATCGTTTGATATCTTCATTAGGAGTCATCGCAATGGGTAGGTCATCAACATATATCCATCGCTTCTTCTCATCTTGATAAATCTTACTGACTTGCCTCCATGAATGCTTGTTGCGACGAACGAGATGAAGTATCTACAAAGTTCTTATTTTTAGGAAGTTCTTCAAGCCATATCATATACCTGTAGCTATGTTTGTGGTCTTTAGGAACAGCTCTCGGGGTAAGGTCTTCAATCTTATTAGTGAGTTGCTCACGTTGCTTCTCAAAATGTGAATCCAAAAGTTTCATAATATGGAGAGAATATCTTGGAGATGCCCACATTGCAACATGATTGACGAGTAATCGATGAATGTATACGCCTTTCAAATCATTAGGTAAATTGGGTCTATCATCATGAATTTGGTCTGCGGGAATTCCCGTCGACCCCATTTCATCAAGTATTTCTTGAGATGATTGATTTCGAAACCAATCATTGACTCGTTTCTTTGAATTACACGCAGTGATAATAGATTGCATCTGGTACATATCATCTTTGATTGAATGTATCAAACGAAGCTTCTCATTATACTGAATATATTCGTAGTCATCATTGATTGATTCAACAACGGCTAACATTGATGTGTTAGTACCTGTTGAGTTCATTTCTAAGTGGATAAAAAAATAAATTGATTTGAAAACTCGTCAGTTTATGAGTTCGCCTCCTACTACCTATAAACCATGTGATTTCTCAATAATGTATATTTTTGAACCTGATATTAGCCGGCTTATTATATATCAAATTTGCCTTATCTCTCTCATTAGCCAATCCTTGAATCGCTGCCAGGTCTTGAGGTCTATTCAAATATGGTGGTAGCAATGGAGGAGGTTTCGTTGTCGCATTGTTCAAATAATGCATCCCATCAGTCATACTCACGGGAGGCTCATTTTGAGTAAGCGTCATATGCTCATCAGTTGGAGGTGGTCTAACTGGATAGTGTGGCATATTTTTCGTAGGTGGTCGATTGATGTGAGGATTGAATGTGACCGCATAAGTATTATCATTTGAATATATACCATAATGATTATACTCAACATCTTCGTTGGTAGTGGTGGATTCATTATACATACATCCAGTTGTACCGATGGTTGTTGAATTCGGGTTTTTATACTTATTCATTTATTATGCAAATAAACAAAAATAATGTGTTGTATTGTTTGAAAATTTACTCATGGTGTAGTTAAATCATAGTTACCAATACGAACCAATGGAGGCATACCATTTGGTTGAACTAATATACTAATCGAGGCATCATATAATAAGCAGAAAAGTGGGTTGGCATCTACACTCTTCGCAAATGAACCTTCAGTCGCACTTTGAGTAATATTCATTTCAAAATTGATAGGTGATAGCGAAGTGAGTCCCTGTTGATATGTATTATCAGTTTCTGTTGGGAGACCAATGAAAAACGATGACCTGTCGTCACTATAATAACCAGTCGTTGAGTTAAATGAATATGAATTGGTTAGCGATCTGACGACCTCTTTATTGAAACCACTCTGCTCACCATTCATGTTCATTGCATTCTGGCAATATTCCAAGAATTCGGGGTACTCTTCAGTTGTACCAAATGGTCGCGAAGGTATGTTGCCATATCCACCCGCATTAATGTAGAATGATTTGAATAATGGATTCTTGAAAACAGTTTTATCAGTATTACGCAACGGGAATAAACAAAATATACTATCAACAAATCTTGGAGTGATAGTACAGGTGGTCTTATCATTAGGTTGCTCGAGTTTATTAGTTGTCGTGTATACAGATAATGTTTGTGTAGGAAATGTTAACGGGTGAGATGGATCACTATATCGTTGAACCAATGAGTTATAAACACTCTCACTAATTCCAAAACATGGGATAATACTGAGGCAATCCTTGACCTCATACCATATAACATTACTTGTTCTATCAGCATTATTTAATGTATATAATCCATTAGCGGTTGTAGATGTCGCCCAACATCTTATTGGATTACCTATTTGCTTGAATTCTGTCGTGACGGGATGAAATGTATATTTTGAATACTTACCAGGATTATTGATCAAATTTTCATCAGGTCCACATGGACAATATACTAGTCCCGCGCATGAGAAATATAATCGCAGTTCTATTTTGCCTGCAAACGCTGGGAGATATTTAATGTTAGATATCGGCAAGAATCTTCTCAAATCTATCTTCAAATTAATCGTACCAGTAGCTTCGGTCCTATCTTTAGTCCAGTAAACTACGAAACCGCAGCGGCACCCTTCATTCTGTCTCCATACATCTTTATGCCTAGTTTTCGAATAAATATCTGCCCTCTTCGTGGTTTCGTTGGAACAACAAGCTGTAAGAAATGATTCTTCACAGCCATAATTTTGTGTATATATGGTGATACCATTTGCTACAATTTCATACTTCTCAATAGCATCACGTGCATCTTTAAATCCATACCATATATTATTGAAACTATAATCGCCAACATTTGCTGTATCTATCTTATCATCGATATTAACTTTAATCTCCATCGTTGCCTTAATGAATCCGTTGTATAAATCAGCCGTGTTGTGAGTATTTGGTGATATGATTACAGATGTATACGAGCCACTTTTGATTGGGGGCGATGGTCCATAACTCGTCTGTGGGTTGATCGAATATTGTTTATTAGTATCACTCATCGCAATGCAATTATCGACGGTATCAAAATATGAGGCTATCTGGGTGCATGCATCCGCAGATGTTTGCATAATCACTTCATTGTTCAACATTACTTTTTATATAATAAAAAAATTACTTCTTTCGTCTTCTCGATTTCTTGGTTTCACTTTTCTCAGCAATATAAGCTTTCTTCTTTTTATTAACGTAATCAATATTATTACGTAACCTATTTATTTCATTTTGCAATTCTGTAGCGTATCGCTCATCATCTTTATATGGAGCATATGTCTTTTCCAACTCAATAATCCTCTTCTCACTAAGTAATATTTCTTTATCAAATTGTTCCTCACGTGATAAATCTGCAGTAGGTACATTTAATAGTTTCTTCTCACGTCGTCGCTTTGACCTCATCTCACGATTGGCTGCCTTTTGCTCATCTGATAACTTGGGTTTGGGTTTTCTAGCTCGCTTACGTTTATTTTTATCCTCCTCGACTAATTTGTTAATCTCATTTTCCATCTGCTGTCTACGTTCACGTAGTTTCTCGAGCTTATTATAATATTTAGCTTCAAACTCATCATCACTCAATTCAACGAAATTCTTCTTGAGTTTAGCTATCTCAGCAGTATGTTGTTTAACAGCGTTCCTGGTCTCATTTAATTCATCCTCGGTTAACGCATCAGCATTATTATTCAAATCATATTCATAATCTTTCAGTTCATACAATAACTGTCTCAATTTATTATCAACATATAAATAATCATCCATTTCTTCTTGCAATGCTTTGATTTCATTAATAACAGTTTTCAATTCAGGTTTATTATATTTATCGCTAAGCAATTTTAGTATATTATCCTCGTAATTATTTATATAGTGTATACATTCATCAACACCTGGTTCAGCTGCTGGATTCAATTTCGCCTTCTCCAATAATTTTGTATACTCATCCATATCTTGTTTGTATCCTTTAATCTTTGCGTCAATATCAGCTTTACTCAATTTGCGATTAGATTTAGTAGGTTGTTTAAATATCAGCTTTACTCAATTTGCGATTAGATTTAGTAGGTTGTTTAATCGATGTATCTATTTGAATAGAATCCAATTTGTGTTTCTTGCAATAATCTAAATAATCATTAACGCGAACACCACGTTTGAATATATTTGTTTTCACGAGATGAGCACGCAATATATTTTTCAAATTTGGTAACAATATTTTATTCAATCCAGCGAACCCAGGTAGTTGAAGTATTTCTTTCTTAGTTAGTTGGGAAATGAGTTTATTTGAAGTCATTTAATGAAATAAAAAATAATCACTTAATTATATGACATCTGCAAATATTCGATTTCTTCTCACGGGATACATTTGTTGAGGTTGCTCGATGGGCTCATTGGATGATTCCATGGGTGGTTCTATCGGTTGAGTATTTGGATATTGTTTATATTCAGGTTCCGTGAATTCATAATTATATTGCATCCTCGGTCGCGATATTTGTTTTTGGACAACCTCCTTAATCATTCGTTTCTGTTCCTTTTTCTCACGTCTAATTTTGAATTCCTCACCGAGAAGTTTCAATTGATTCAATATCTCTAAATTAATAGTTGGATCATATTCATAATTATTAGGGGGAGTTCTTGGAGGTGAACGTTTAGTTTTAGGTCTAACGAATGGTTTCGGGTCAGGGGTTGGCTCATCATGTTCACATTCATCAACGGGGCCATCAGCATCGTTTTCAAGGGGGCTATCAACTGGCTCGTCATCATCTTTCACAATTGGTTCAACGTGACGATTTGTATGAGGTTCCTTGCGAGGTTTCACGATATATTTTCCCTCAGTTCTACACGGAAACACTTCCCATTCATCATCATCTCTCCCATTTAACCAGTTTTGAATAACTTGCAATCTTTTACTTCCTCGAAGATTTTTAGCCATTTATGGTAAAAATAAAAAGCATAGTTTCACCAACTTTCACCTATTACTTACCCAAACGTTTTCCATATTTAGTCCTGATACGTTTAGGTTTAACGTTAGCCTGCACACTTGCCGGTTCAGTCGAATCCAATTGCTTATTATATTTAGTCTTGATATTGTGATTAGACTTACCTTGAGCAGCGTTATTAATATTCTCTAGAGCAGTCCTAACATTCCCCTTAGGAATATATTTAATAGCCGTATCTGTAATATTGGATATTTTCTCACGAGTCTTATCATTTAAAAATTTCTTGCCTAATCCTCGAGCAACCTTGCCAATGATACCACTATTTTTATTCACCTTGTTGACAGTTGAATTAAATATCTTCCCAGCCAGTCCACCGGTTGCGCTATTAGCCATATTCATCACCTGATTGCCCGCCAATCCAATACCATTTTTAATTATTTTTTTCAAGAATCCCATTTACTTGTATTAAAAATATATATATCTGGTTTATGACTCAAAGTAATACTTGTCAGCTGTTATATTAAGAATCAATTTATCATGGGGTTCCCTGTGTTGTAGATACTGGTGGACCGCATCCTTAGTGTTTAAATTATTATTAGTTTGTTGCAGTAATGATGTGATATCCTCCTCACTATATCCACTGTAGCAGATTATATCTGTAGCCATACGTTTAGCATTAATATGAACAAATCGAATCGTTTGAAACGCCATTATACAAGTGATATTATAATGCCTAGTTTTGGTCAATAATCTAATGAATTCACTATTCCCATTCTTCAATAAATCACTTCCCGCACAATCATCTAGAATAATTAATGTATTGTATGGATATGATGATGTATTATATTGAACTAATTTATTGGCAATATATACAATTCTATCATCAATATCTTGTAATGAATGCTTTTCAATCAGGCGTTCCATCTCCTCATTAGCATCTTTCATTTTGGATAACACATGTTTGACCAGAGCATAATATTTAACCTTCCTTTTGAGATGCTTACGTAAGATTGGCATCAACTCATCCTCCTTCACATATTGTATTGGAGTTTTAATACTTTTATGTAAAGCTTCAGCTGTCTTATCCATCTTCCCACTCGTGGAACAAAATATTATCTTATTATAATACGGCTTCTTAAATAATTTTTCCGTGATCATTATATGAGACCATATCCAATATGATTTACCAGCACCAGGCTTACCGATTAGGAAATATATTCCGTTGGTGCTAAATGGGTAGTCCGGTGATAGCGGTTTTATCAAAGCCATCTCTATATCTTTTTGATTTTTGCGCATAGCTTTTTGTATCTCTCTCTCAACATTTTTAATGACAGATTTAGTATTGGTTTTCATTTATGTGAAATAAAATTAGCTCCATTTTGTGATTGATTCGGGAACATTATTTTTGGTAGACCAATATTCGAGTTCAAGATTTGACAACTTGATTGGATGACCCTCCCTAAGATTTTTCGCTAGGATAGTATCACGTTTGCCACCTTCATACTCGACCCTATATTTATTTTTCTTAACATCATAACTAATTATTTTATTAACGATACCACGCTTACCATTCTTCAATGAATTTGCTAACGGTATATTATTATTGGTTTTTATTAAGCGGTAACCCGGGAGCTTATCTATCGAATCATCCTTTGACTTAATTATGAATTGGTTACCTGATTTCGAGTCAATAATATATGCCTCCTTGCTCACCCGATTTCTTTTCTTTGAGAATGGTTCATCAGCTAATACAATTCTAACCCTATCATTTGTTTTGAAATCATATGGGTTGATGCTTGATTTAGTATTGATGTATGTTAGTTCATCATCTTTAGTTATATCATTAGGAGCTCTATTATCTAATCCCCTATGAGGAGTATTGTTATACGCATCAATCAAATCATTCATTTCAGTTTCATCAATATATCTATTCTCACCAATAGCATCACGAATCGTTCGCATGAATCGATTAATGATACCTAGTACATTATGATTGTTGTCTTCAGTAGTGGTGTATATTATATTGTTCGATTTCATAAAACCAAGTACCTCGTTTGATAGATATGCAGCATCTTGGTCGCTGGTTATTGAATAAATATTGTGTACATCTTTTATGAAACATTGTAGCGCGTTGATAACGGATTTTGAACCCTTGCCTTGTAACGGATATGCATATGCCTTCCTCGTATTAATATTGATGAACATTAAATAATTGAGACCTCCCTTATGCTTTTCATTAATAAATGTATCCATCTGGTATCCGTGTAAATGTTTCGATACAATTGGCATATATTTAGCTTTGGGTACCTTAACATCATGGACAATATTTTTGTCTAGAAAATCGTTAGCATCTTTCGCCGTGAAACCATATCGTTTGGCTAACGGAACAAATTTAGATTTGCTCTTCCATGGATATTTTTTAAATAATTCATCAAGTGTATTATAACTCATTTGATTTTAGATTAAACTAGCTTATGTATATAACATCTTATCAAATGGTAGGAATTGCATCTCTATACAAAATGATTCGTTATCCGGAATTTTGATAGGGGTATTATATTCCCTACATGAATAAAACTCAATCCAAAATCTTTGGTCTGAAGAATTTAATTTATAATACTTTATTGGAACAAAATCAACATTAGAGTTACCAATATAATTATGTAATGATTGTTCAGCTATGGATGAATATACTTTGCATGAATGCCTATCCCAAACATTATCAAAAGTAAGAACATCATCAAACTGATTTAGATACACATGCTTTTTATTCTGGTGTGGACCATCTCCAATATTAAATACTTCATCAAAATCCTGATTGGTTTTCTTTAATTTTAGAGCTATACCAAACTCATCATCTTCATTTTCATTCCTAGGTGAAAATATTTTCTCATGGAAGCCATTTTTATCAAAATAACCATCTGATTGTATGTCTCTATCTACGACGTAATCATTTTGAACAAAATTAATTTTAGTGTTCTTCCATACATTAGATATATTCCATTTAATAGATTTATCAATAGCATCAAAAAATCCTCTAAAATCCCCTTCAGTAGATATCCAATCAACAACAACAAAATCCCTTATTTCAAGATTGTCCTTATATCCTTGCATGGATAGCATGTTAAGAATTTTTGTATTTGTGTTAGCTCCCTCAACTTCATTAAATGATTGCTTTTTATATTTGGCAATTGTTATAGTAAATTCAAGCTTCCTCCTTTTAGATATCAGCCACATATTCCTAACACCAATAATAGATTCCCCTCTATTAGCTGTACACCATTCAGGAGGGAAATTAAAATAGTATCTATTGAATTTGTCTTTATCTTGTTGACCATCTTCTAGAAAGAATGCCGATTCGATAGGAATTGGTACTTGCTCATCTGTGATATTATCAATGGTTGGATGTAGTGATTTAAACCTACTATACATTTATGATTCAATTAAAGATTTATTTTTGAGTAGATATCGGGTGTACATGAAGTGGTTGCATGAGTAGATGTATGTGATGAGATATGGGAGATGATTGCATGAGTGGATGTGTGTGAGATGGGTTGCTTGAGATGATTGCATGAGTGGATGTGTGTGAGATGATTGCTTGAGTGGATTTGTGTGAGATGGATTGCTGTAGGAGTATGCTAGATAGGTTGCATGAGATGGGTTGCTTGAGATAGGTTGCTTGAGATGATTGCATGAGATGATTGCATGAGATGATTGCTGTAGGAGTATGCTAGATGGGTTGGTATTAAGTAGTTATACATAGTGAAGGGGGGATAGATAACTAGTATAAGCAAATGGGGCTCTCCGTGTAGGGTGGCTGGGTGGGGGTTGCTTGGGGGCTGTTTGGAGATATGGTTTATTATAGCGAGGGAGCTTTTCAAAGCGAGGGAGCTATAATATAAAACATCTCCAAAGTACCTCAAATTATCGTCTCTTCAGGAAGCTTTCAAAGCCAGAGAGCCCCATTTGCTTATACTAGTTATCTATCCCCCCTTCACTATGTATAACTACTCCAAAAAAACTCATAAAATAATATTTGTGATAGCTCATTGAATTTTTCCTTTTCAAATATAAAATTATAGATTGGAGTCCCTTAAATTTAAACAATTTTCATTATAATGCTACTATTTACAACAGAAAGTTCTCAATTTTCCAGGGATTCTTTCCTAGGAAAATTAGAGAAATCAATAATCGATAAGGATATTATTATTCATATTCATTTTTTATTTGCTTGTTTCTTTATTAATAATATAGCTATTTTCTTTGTATAATGCAATTATCATGAAATAATCAATCATAAATGATTGTTTAACAATAAAATCATTGAATTTCGTCAAATTAATGCTATTTTATAGCAAGATATAGTTTATTATATGATTTAATATGCTTGTCTCACGATCAATTTATAAATTTATCATTTTCAGTAAGCTGATCATACAAAAAAATATCTTTTTAAAACCTTAAAAGAAAATGAGATTTTTTAATTTCTTAAAATTCCAAATACAAGTTATATTATTATCATCTATTTTTTAAAAATAAAAGTAAAAAATCATCTTTCAAAAAAAAAAAAAAAAAAAAAAAAAAAGCTCGCCATATATTCGAACCAAATTCCTTAAAATGAAAATGGGCAGCCCCTGGCAATTGCCCAAAAAAGTGGAAACTGGTACGGCTTTGCCCAAAAAAACGTAAATAACCGTTTTGCCCTGGCAGCCCATTTTGCCCGTAAATTTACCCGGGCATGCCCGGGCAGTACGTTTATTTCGGGCCCATTGCCCGCCCGGTGCCCGTTTCCCATCCCTAGTTCTGGCAATGATACTGGTTTTGATGCAGCATTCTTTTCAAAGAAATTGTTAAATTACAGTAGATTCAGATCTTATTTTTTGAACATAGCATTATTAAAAGCATTTTCATATGAGTTAGTTAATTATTTTAATTTTGTAAGTTTGATCCAGAAGGAGTCTAACTACTTTTTCAATACCAATGCCAAATTGAGGAAAATATAAGGTCAAATTGTTTAAACCTTATGCATTTTTTCTGAAAAAATTTGAATGAAACCCGAAGCGTTTTGATTCAGACTTTAGAGAAACCACAATATTTTAATTTCATATTTATTTATGTGAAATGTTTTTTTCACATTCAAAAAGTTTAATATTTCTCAATTTTTAAGTTTTAAAGTTATTATTTTGTGGTTACTTTTTTTCTAGAAATTTGAATTATTGAAAGGTTTATTAGTGAGTTTTATAGAAATATAAACTTTTTGAGTGTTATTTCAATTAATTACTTATTATTTGAATTTAATCTTAGTTTTTCTAATTACAGTAAATTGGTAAAAAATTATTCACAAATAAATTCAAAATATATTTTTGAGAAAGAATTCAAAAAAAATATAATTTCTTTGAAATTCTTTCTAAAATAAAAACAAAATATCTTATAAATTTTATTATTATTATATTATAAATTACTTATATTTAAATGTAAATAAAAATTTATTAACTTATTGAAATATAGTATTACCTACTATCAATCAATAATACCAAAAAAGCAATTAATTCGATCCACTTAAACTTTTTGAAAATAATTTAAAATTCTTTGCTTAGTAAATTATTTTTTCAAAATGAATAGTTATATAAAATATTGTTAGAGTTTTTTGAAATTTTATACAGGTTTTAAAAAATCTTTTGGGCGGAAATGTAGTAATAAAATAAAATATCTGTAAATAAACAAGTTAAATGAGTTAAAAAAAAATATGCTTTTTCAATAATATTTCTGAACTTTATCAATTAAATTGAGCAAAGCTTGTCAAAATAATTTTTTTTATATTAAATTAATAAACTGAGTTTAACCACAAAATATTCCCCATAAAATTGGTTTTTAATATTAATGCATTTTTGCTCTTCATTCCTCATATGAGAATAATCATATCACATCACTATTTAATTTCTACTGTTTTTTGAAAAAATAGATTCTGAACATACTCAAAAAGTGAATACAATTTCCTAAAGCTTCAAAAACCCAGTTAAAATGGATACAATCTATGTTAAGGACACAATACTTAAACAATTTCCTGATGTTGGAGGCGAATTCCTTCCAATTTTGTTTGCCGATGCAGGTATAATGCCTGACCGAAAAGGAGGTGGTAAAACAAAAACTTGCCATATCATTGCAAATTTAGCTGGTGTCTATTTCTTCAGACCAATTAAATTAGCAAAACAATTCAAAGTTTCAGATTTTGTATCAATATATAACATTTTGGCTGTTACCTACAACAGTGACAAAAGAAGAACAATTCAAACTCGTAGGCGTGAAGTATTCTTTGAATGCCCTCATATTGATGAACTTATTTCAATTATTCTTAATGCACAAAAACAACTTTTCACAGGGATTCAAGAAGCACGTACAATTAAACTTATTGACTTTCCTCAAGATCCACCAATCATACCTCTCGCTCCACTTGACAATGTCTCGGTTACACGTTATATCACAAGCTGTTTTCAAACTCAAGATCAGCCAGATAGAAATGTAATTCAACTTATTAAAAGGACAGATGCTATCCATAACCCACGACTTATACTTGACCAAAATTGTAGGCCACCAAATAAACTTCATTCTTTATATTTCCCATTAATTTATCTTGGAAAGTTACGAGTTGTAACACTTAAAAACTTTGCTGATTATGTTGCTTGCCGTATGGCACACTTCTTAATTAAACATTCTCCAACTATTGACACCATTATTTTCAACGGTTACAATGGTTCAGGCCTGAAACCAGAACAACTCAGAATGGAAAATATTGTTCCAAGGAAAGTTCTTTCATTCGCCTTTGTCAATTGCAGAATGGATGACAACATTCTTCCTACAATGTTTGAAGAGCTTGGCAAATACAAAGGGGAAATTCAAAGAATCTCATTTGATGGAATTACTTTCACACTGAAATCATGGAATTCAGTATTTGAATCTATTCAGACAGAAAGGCCTTTTAAGACAGTTGAAGTTTTTGAATTAAATAATAATGAATCAATTGAAATCAATAGTCAAATTGCAACCAACACATTTACACAACTCTTTTCACACCGTCGTTTCATTCAGACCTTTTCATGTTCTTCATGGCTTCAACCTTTGGCATTAGGCTTTGAATTCTATTCTAATGTTTCGCTTCTCTCAGAAATCAAATTCGAGAAACAAAACTTTTCAGAACCTTTCCCAGATTCATTCAGACTTCCAGTGTATATATATACAATTGATTTAAGTAGTTGCATGTTCTCTGTTCAGAGCCTCCAAAGTCTTTTTAAAGTTTTATCTCATCATAAAACGCCTCTATCTCTCCATCTTGCTGATATAAATTTGTCCGAATCCGAATTCACAGAGTTTTATCAATCTTTACCATCTCTTACTCCAGTTTCCTGCATAAAAGAACTTAACTGGAGTGGAAACAGACTAAATACATCTGATATAGAGAAATTTGAAAAATACATCTTTGACAACAACAAAGTTCGAAGTCTTCATATCGATAGAATGTTTGGTGGCCAGCAATTAGAAGATGTTCGTCTTTTGTTCAATTTGATCGGCCCTAATAAAATATGGAAGCTCTCAATGTGCGGAAATCAAGAGTATAATTTTTGCGGTAACTTTAAGTCACTTTCTGAAGCCCTAGGACTGATTTCTCCTCTTGGTATCTTTCATTTTGACAACCAACTCATTAATGACATTGATTCATCAGCAGTTTCTGAATATCTTAAAACTCAAAATTTCACAGAAGTATCGTTTGATGGATCAACAATAGAAAGCGATGGCCGCTTCTTTGACTTTTATGATGACATTTTCCAATTACAAATACCAGTTGTTGGCCGTCCAAATAACGATATTCATCGTATTTTAGGCGAATACCTTCAAAATTTGACAATGCCAGATCGATGGGACAGATTTACTACATGTATACATGAGAAAAATTCACCACTTCCTGAGTCAGGAAATTCATATTTCTTCAATAGAATGGATTCAAGTGAAACTTTTGATCAGACCAAATTCCTCTATTTCTTACAACGTTTTCCAGCCGTCTACTTTTCACTCCATGATGAAGATGTATATTCTCTTGGCGAAACACCAACTAAACAACCATATCCATCCCTCGTTACTTTCAGAGTTAAAAAACCAGTTAGAAGACTTGCAGATTTCCATTCATACTATCTTGTTGAACCAAATAAAATACCACGTTATAGAGCTACGACACCATTTTCATTACCACCATGTTTTAGCCCTGATTATCAACCAGATCAACCAATCCAGTTTACAAGCTCTTTCAATCAAGGAGAACAAAATCAAACACAGCAATATGACCAAGGACAACAATATGATCAACAGCAATTTGACCAAGGGCAACAATATGATCAACAGCAATTTGACCAAGGGCAACAATACGATCAACAGCAATTTGACCAACCACAGCAATATGATCAACATCAATTTGATCAAGCCCAATATGATAACCAACAATTTGATAATCAACAATTCGACAACCAACAATTTGACAACCAACAATTTGATAATCAACAATTTGATAATCAACAATTTGATAATCAACAATTTGATAATCAACAATTTAATAACCAACAATTTGACAACCAACAATATGATAATCAACAATTTGATCAAGGACAACAATATGACCAACATCAATTTGGCCAACAGTTTGATCAAACTCAATTTGATAACCAACAATTTGATAATCAACAATTTGATAATCAACAATTTGATAACCAACAATTTGATAATCAACAATTTGATAATCAACAATTTAATCAAAATATGGGATTTGGTCAAGAATTTATGCCAGACCCCAACTTTGCGCCAGATCCTAACTTTGCACCAGATCCTAACTTTGCGCCAGATCCCAACTTTGCACCAGATCCTAACTTTGGACAAGATCCAAACTTTGCACCAGATCCCAACTTTGCACCAGATCCTAACTTTGGACAAGATCCAAACTTTGCTCAAGATCCCAACTTTGGCCAGGAAGGATTCAACCAAGCATCTTTTGAGCCTGCTTATGATCAAACTCAACCTCTCCAACCAGCTCAAATCCAATCTCCTCAACCTGTTTTTATACCTCCACCTGATGCTCAACAACAACAGCCTCCAATTTTGGAACAACAAAATAATTACTCATCAAATGATGTTTATGATAGCAATGTTCCAGAAATGCCATCAATCGACGCATCTTCCCTCCCACCAAATCAGAATGAAAGCCTAGAAATAACACAAGTTAAACCTCTTCTTCAATCAACAATCAAACCACGTGATAAAGATGCCAAACCTGCAATGACCGAACTTCCAACAATGATGAACACACAAGAAACTACAAAAGAAACACCAAGTGGAATATTTATTCCACCACCTTCACAAGGAATCAGTATTCCTCCTCCACAAGAAGAAATACAAGTCCAAGTCCAAGTTCCAGATATTGAGCCACCACCACCTGCAGAAGTTCAACCTCCAGCCAAACCAGCAGTTTTACCAAAACCAAAGACCAAACCAAAGATGAAGAAGATTCAATTACAAAGCTGTGCAGGCCCATTAAATCTCCCAATTCTTACAAGCAGTTCCTCAACTCAACCATCAGCATCAAGGACAGTTAAATTAGTTAACAACGAAACTTCTCAACTTCCAGATCCAACAAAATTAGGTGAAACAGTTTCAACTAAAGATAAGAAACCATTTGAAGAACTTGATGTTGAAGATGTTGCAATTGTTTCTAAGAATGCAGGAAGATTGGACGTTCCTCAAGTTAAGGTTCTACCTAACGAAGAACAACAAAGTTATCTTGATAGGTTTTATAGTGGAGAAATGCCATTCCAATATCAAGTCTCATCTGGTAATGCCAATGTTTTGCCAATGGTTCACCCATTAGAATCAAGGAAGATTCTACCACCACCAAAAGTTTCAATTCTTGGTATTCCAAGTGAGTGGTAATGAGTTTTACTAAATTCTTTATTGCTGAACTTATTTCATATTTCTTTTTACTTTTTTATTAATGTTTTAAAATCTACAATCTCTCAAAATTGTTTGAATGATGCTTTTTGCTTGGGTAATTGATATCAGAATGCAACATTTTTACTTATTTCGTAGATCATTGATACTGAAAAATGTTGTCAGAGATATAGAAAATCCCATTCATTGAGATAAAAAATATTGTAAAATCGATAATTATCATTGAGATCATGAGTTTTTACATGCATTGTTTTGTCATTTAGTTTACCAGTATATAGAATTTGAATTCTTCTGAAAAATAAATTAAAATATCTTGATATTTTATAGAAAAATCATATTAAAAATATTATTTAAAGAATTATATTATTGTTTATAACAATTATAAATAATAATTTCACCATTATACAGAATATTCATCAACTTTTATCTTCAAAATTTTTAAAGAAATTATCTAGTTTCTCAAAATTTTTTGGGATAAGTTTTGAATGATTTTATTTAAAAAACTTTTATGTCAACGAAAAATATGATATCTATTAAAACAAGAGAAAAAAAATATATTTTATAAATTATTTATTCAAAATAAAATTAAATATATTAGTTAGATTAATATTTATCAAGATAAGATAAACAAAAAAAAATTTAAAAACTATTCAAAAAATACTTAAAACTCAATTATTCCATTTTTTTTTTTTTAATAATTCTTATCAACATTAACGAGAAATGAAATTTTCTTTTATTTTTTTTTGTATGATTATTGAAATTTGAACGCACTATTATATTGAAGTGATTCGAATGTACGTTATGATTAAAGAAAAATTCAATTGAAAATAAGAATTAGAGAGTTTAAGATTTATGGATTTTCCAGTTGTACTTATTTACTTTGAACCAAAAAAGAGTCAACATACAATTCCTACGCACAAATTCTGCGAAATGACAGCGAAAGAAATTTTACGAGATGCACTTGAAAGAAATGACCTTCCTCCGAATAAGACAAAAATATATACTCTTTTTATTCAATCTTCCGAATGCGATGAGTACGCTGAAAATTCTCCTCTTTTTCGTTTTTCGCCACATTTAAAATCTAAGCCAATCGATTTTTGTAATTCTTTGTCATTTTTACCAACCACAAACAATCTAATTAATTCTTTCCCACCATTTTTTATTTTAATTGAAAAAGGTATTGATTCAAGTTCAAGAGAAAAAATTTCTTTTTCAATCCCTGTCATTTCTAAAAACGATCATAAATACATGTATACTATGCCTATAATTGGATTGAAATACCCATTTACAGTTTTACAAGTTAAACAAGCAATTTCAAAAATTTTTGAAAATCATGATCCTCAAAATGATGTTGAATTATACGATATTATTGGGAGAACCATTGACCAAGAAGAGAACTGCTCGAATTTAGCTTCATACTTACAGAAAGGACGGGTTTTTGCTACTTTTGAATTTTCAAAAAAAGATTATATACTTATTCAAAACCGAGAAAATGCTATAAAAGAAATTTTAGATAGTGAAAATAAATATGCTACTTTTTTAAAGTCATTTGAAAAAAATGTTAAACCATTTTTTGAAGAATGCACTTTTTTAAAAAGTGATGATTACAAAGATTTTTTCGATTGTTTTGCATTTCTTCCCAACTTACATGCTCAAATACTAGAAAAAGTAAAAAAATTGAAAAGCAGAGATTTTATGTCAAGGGTTGGCTCACTTTACAATCCTTATGCATTAATGTTAAAAATATATTCAGACTTCAATACTCAATATAAAATTATTGACAAGAAAATCAAAGAATTAAAATCAAAACCACAAAATATGAAATATTTCGAAGAATTTCAAAAAAGACCATTTGCTGAAGGGCGCGATATTAGTCAAATATTATCAACTCCATTTCAGCAGGCAATTCGATATCCACTTCTTTTTGGACGTTTACTTGAGTATACTCCAGAAACCCATCCAGACTCTCAGATGCTTCAGCAAACTATTTTAAAAATGAAACAAGCTATGCAAAATAACGATAAAAGGATCTTTGAAAACGAAAGTATATCAAAAATTAATTTAATTCAACAAAATTTGACGCAGAGGTATAATTTAATTGAAGCCGATAGACGCTATATAGCCTCATACGTCGTTTATTATGGAACAGTTGAATCTTTAAAAAAACAAAAAATATCTGGACGTTCAAACACCCAATCTCCCTCCCATTTAAACAAAAATGGCATCAAGCCAAGCAAATCATTCAGCACGCCTAAAAATGGAAAAGCCAATATTGCAAATATAGAATTTGATAATGACACGGCACAACAATGCATTATAATATTATTTACTAATTTGATACTAATTGTTCGTAAAAACCATTCAAATAAAAATAAATGGAGCTTTACAATATTATCAGATATTCCTATAAATTTGATTGGTATTCATCCCTACGGAGAACGAAGTATCTTTTATGATATACCTGAAAATAAAATTTGTAGTACCAATTTGAATCAAAATAACAATAATCTTAACATCAAAGATTCAGATACGAATAGTGAAAATATTAAATATGAGACAATGATTGTTTCATTTCAAACAGCTGAAGAACGAGATAAATTTTTTAAAAAATACAGAAAAAATGCACTATCAGAATTCGAAGCAAAATCTCAAAGAAATTTCTCAATAGTTAATAAAAAAGGAAAAAGCCAATATAAAACAACTTGCTTTGAGGTTGAATCTTTAAGACCAAGAAAAACATATTTTTTAAGAGATCATAGTATAACTTTCATGAATAATGCTGTTTGGATTTTTGGAGGAATTAACAACAAAAATGAATTACAAAATAAACTACATAGAATTTTGCTGTCTGATAGAAGTGTATCATATCATAAGTCTGACCCGATAAATGACATACCACCACGAAGCAAAGCGTTGATGGTTGGAATTAATGACCATATATATGTTTTTGGAGGGACAAATGGAGATATAATATTTAATGATCTTTGGTGCTATTCATGCAAAAGATTTAAATGGAAACAAATTATTAGCCCCGGGAAAAATCCATTTTTACCTCCACCCAGCCTCAGCTACACAATGAATTACTTCGAATCTCAGAATATGTTAATCTTGATTGGTGGACATCAAGAATTTGGCGTTTATTTATTCCAATTCGAAACAAACAGTTGGGGCTCGGTTCCTCTTCAAAAAGGATATGTTCCTAGAAATCTTATTGGCCATCAAACAATTGCAATTGATAAAGATACATTTGCCATAATAGGAGGTCAAATATCAAATCATAATTCAAGCGGATTTCAATATAATAATGCGATTTTAATTTTTAAACCATTATTCCCAGATGGAATATCGATAGTTAACACAACTGGATTTCAACCAATGAATATTTCTTTTTACCACGCAGCAAAAATTAGCAAACATTTCATTATTGCTTTTGGAAAGGAAAAATTAACAAAAATTGAAAAACAGCAAAAAAATGAACAGATTTTTATGTTTTTACTCAATTTGGTTACTAAAAAATGGAGTGTCATGTATCAAAATCCGAGAAAAGAAAATAAACATTTTTATTATATTCAACACGATGCTTTTACTTTTGATCCACCAGATTTAAATATTGAGCAAAGGGATGATAATGATGAGATTGTTAACCATGTTTACTTTTTCGGTGGATTAAAACATAATAATGAATTTCAAACGAATTTATTTAAATGCAATATTAATATTTCGGATGACGAAATTCAAGCTGCTCTTTCGGAAGATGATTCATCATTCTCATTCACAAAAGACGGATTCCTAACAGATATTCTTGTTAAAAAAGATGTTAAAGAGTTTGGTTGGTTTAGCCAACCAATATCTAATCCCTTAATACAGACACCATTAGAACCATAATGTTATTTTATATTAAATTATTTTTATTGACGCCTATACCTATATTATTATTATTTTTAACTCTTCATTGAAATCATTTTAGAAATTTATCATCATTAAAAAAACTTTTTTTTGTTCTAATATATTAATAATTTTCATTAAGCATTTAATATTTTAAATAGGATAACAATCATTTGATATTTTCTTTTAAAATAGCAACAATTTCATCAAATTTATTTCTAATAGCCCAATCAATCGGAGTTTTATAAAATATCAAAATATGAAAACGCCATCGTTATCTTTTAAATCAAGATTAACATCATTATTTAGTCTTAAAAACCTAACAATTTCAATATTATTATTTTGAACGGCGTAATGAAGAG
Source organism: Tritrichomonas musculus (assembly GCA_039105265.1). Lineage (NCBI taxonomy): Eukaryota > Parabasalia > Tritrichomonadida > Tritrichomonadidae > Tritrichomonas > Tritrichomonas musculus. The sequence goes on from JAPFFF010000004.1 coordinate 1,341,874, forward strand.
GAGACCAAAGTTAGAAACAAATAATTTATTTGAAAACTCCATGATCGTCTTTTACACTTTTATTAATGTTATCAATTTGATATAAAAAAGAAAAAACTTCAATATTTTTACTTGATGCGGCATGATGAAGAGCTGTCACTTTTTTATCATCAGTGCTATTCACATCAAACTTACCTGAATTCAAAAGACATCTCATAATATCGACATTCCATCTTCTTGCTGCAATTAAAAAAGCATTTTGATAAATCAAAAAAATAAGTTTTAAATACCGAAAATGTCTTTTGCTGAGAAATCCAACTTGAATTGATTATCATTTAATGAACAAAAATAACGAACAATTTCCAATTCATTATTCTGAACAGCCAGCAAAAAAGGAGTAGTCAATCTTTCCTTAGTTTTTGCGTTTAATTCAATATTATGCGAAATTAGAAATTTAATTGATTCGACAGATTGAGAAGCAACAGCATGATGGAGCGCATTTTGTCCCAAATTATCAACAAAATTAATATTGATTGATTTTTGATTTACTAATAAATCAACAATTTCACTAGAGTTATTCATACATGCTGTCATTAAAGGCGTTACATTATTTTTTTTGATAGGTTTATTTATTTCAATTTTTGAGTGATTTAAAAGTAACTTACAAATTTCAATGTTCTTATTCATTGAAACAAGATGAAGAGGAGTCATTTGGAAATATTTAACTTTAACATTTTGAGCATCACTCGCATAATTAGGATCTATCGTTGGTTGTTCAAGTAAGAAAGAAACGACTTCTTTAGATCCATTAAAACAAGCATAATGAAGAGCATTGAATCCATTTTTATCGTTCTGGTTAATATTTAAATAATCTTTATCAATATTTTCAATTGCGCCTTTAATTACTTTTATATTGCAACTTTTCGCAATTCGTGAAAATAACGAACATTCGTTCGCTTTCGGAATTCTAAACAAGAAATTCATAAAATAAATTGGAAGGTTTTTGAATGAGTAGTCAAAAAGTCGAAGAAATTCTTCACTGCCGTAATTTTTGTCATTTTTTAATACATCTAAATGATCATTGAAAAATTTGAAATTATTGAATGTAATGCTCTTAAAAAGTGTCGAAAAGTTCGGTTGTTGACAAATCAAATTTGATGCTTCATATTGATGATATTCAATTGAGCTAATTTGGCACTTGTCATCAAATTCAAAATTACAATCAATCAAATTTTGAATGATTTCAACATTTCCTCCAATCGATGCATAATAGGCCAAATTAGGTGAATTTGTTAATAGATCGTTTCTACTCAATTTTGTGAAGAGAAATTTGAATATTTTTATTGAACCATAAAAAGCCGCATATTCTATTAATGTTGGCATCTTTTGTAAATTATTAATTGGACTCGTTGATTCAATAATTGAATGCTCAATTTGAATATTAAAATTCAATTCATTTTGATTGATCAATTGAATATCAATTGAATTATGATTGATGTCTTTTTTCTGAATTTTATAAACTTTTTCAATAAAAGAATTAAAATCATCATCTCGAATTGCTATCGCAATTTCATCTTGATTAATATATTTCTTTCTCTCTTTTTTAAATTCTTCACAATCTAAATTTTTTAGGCAGTTTCTAATTATTTCATTTTCATCAATTTTTGATTGACAAAAACTTGAAAATTTTCTCTTTAAATCTCCATAAAAAAACATGAAAAATGATGGATCATCCATGCTTCTAGAATAAATATTATTAACTTTGATAACTTTTTCTTCAATTAATAGTAAAATTTGGTCTTTTGATTGAAATAATTCTGAAATTTCAAATGTAGTAAACATTTTGCTTATTAGTGGAATTAATTCCTTAAGAATTGAATTAAAAAATATGGCTGATTTAGGTCGAAGGATTGGAGCTTTACTTAATAATTTTAGAAAAAAATTAAAATGCTCTTTTTGCTTGATGAAACTTGAATTTAATATTTGTTTTTTAACAAAATTAATTGTTGATTCATTTACTGATAAAAAGGAATCATAAAATTCAATGTCATTGATCACTGACTTTTTAAATTCCTCTATTCCTTCTAGTATTCTTTGATTATCCATCAAAATTGTAATTAAAAAAATTTGAATGACAATTTTAAACCATTTCTATTGAAATATCTTCTCTTTATTCAATTTCTATATTATTCCATAAATAAAAAAATCTCAATTATTTGATACAAAAATAATTCTAAAAACTTAATATTTATTTTATTATTATTATTCTTATTTATTGTCTATAAAAAATGATAATCAAAGAATAAATTTTAAATAGAATATGATTCAATTTAATGATATTATATATTACAAGTTATATACCAAAAATCATCTTTTTTTATAAATCGTTTGGGCTATTTAAATCATTAAATCTATGTTTTATAAACAGAAATTTAGAGAATTTAAATTGATTTATAGCCGTTTAAAAAATCTCAAAAAATCTTAAAAAATTCATTATGATTCCCAATTTTAAGATACGAGAACCAATTGTATGCGATGCTTATAAGGACAATACAGTTTCATTTAGCCCAGATGGCCGATTTATCGCTACACTTTCATCAGAAGCCGCCGTTCAAGTTCGAGATTGCATAACTCTTAATGTTATGAGGACGATTGAATGCGCCGACAAAGTTGATTCATTTTTTTGGTCACCTGATTCCAAACTTTTACTTGTCTTAATGAAATCACTCAATTCAATCCAAGTATACTTTGTTGAACAAACAGCTAATAGTCAAAATCGATTAACAACATCATACGCAGGAGTTTCAGGAGGCACTATAGATACAGAATCTGTTATGTGGTCACCAGACTCAACAATTATTTTGATTTTTGGAGCTCATGCATCTTTCTTATGTGCATGGGATATAACAAATCGATCAATCAGACGTCTTCCTCCTCCAAAAAACACATTTGCATCAGCAGCATATTCCCCAGATAACAAATATCTAGCAATAATAACACACGAAGGTGGGAAAGATTTACTCGTTATTGTTGATGCACAATCATTTAAAAGAAAAATGAACTTTGTTTTATCAACATTAGATTCAACTACAGTGAAATGGACAGCAGACAGTCGAATTGTTTTTGTTATTGATTCTATTTCACACCATCTTTTGCAAATAATTAACATTCAAACACAGTTAGTATTTGATCATTCAGCTTACGACGGATTTCTTGGAATTACAGAAGCTGTTGCTAGTAATAATTCTAAGATAATTGCAGTTGGTGGATTCGATGATTACGTCAGACTTTTGCTTCAAAACGATAAGAAATGGAGTATTTTAACAGAGTTTTTACATGAGACATCATTTGGAAGCCATCAATCGCTAACATTATATGTTGAAAATGGAAATTCATTTGAGTTAAGAGACCCAAGCAATGTTAGCTTGAAAGAGTCAGGAGATAAAGGAATTAAAAGTATTAAATGGGCTCCAGGCGATAAACTTTTAGCAACAATCTCAGCTCAAACACCATCTGCTCTTTTTATATGGAATGATGAATTAATTTCCTTAGTTGCTATCATTGTTTTCATGTCACCAATTCTGAAATTCGAATGGTCACCAATAAATGAGTCATTATTAGTTGCTACTGGGTCTGGCTTTATAACTTTTTGGTCTCCAAATTCAACTCCGACAATGATATCCTCTGTAGATTTAATGCGTGTTCAAGACTTTTACTGGAGAAGTGATGGCAAAGCATTTTTAATTGTTGACAAAAAAGCTGGAACTGTTGCACTTGCTGTTTAATTGACAATAATACTATTTTTTTGTTTTAAATTTTTTTGTAAAAATATTTATTTCAATTTTCTATTAACTTTCACAAAAATATTCTTTTAAAAAGTTAAAGTAATCTTTTTATTTCAATTGCATCTTGACGAATACTAACTTTTTAAAAGATTTATCAAAATTTGCTAGAGAAAAGAATTGAATAAAAAATGTTTCGTGGTATCGGAAATTTCTTTCATGGCTCTAGCCCTCCAAAACAAAATGCAGCAAAGCAAGACTCAGATTATTCATTAATTAGTATGTTTTCTCAGAATTTAACCGCTTTTTCGAATATCAAGAAAGGAGATCCACTCAAAAAAGTGCTCTTTTTAGATCTTATTTCTCATTTTCAGATTATATTTAATAACTCTAATCCAAAAAATCTTTTTGACGAAGAAACGAAAAATATTTTTATTAATTATTTAGACATTTGTGCAAAATACGGAATGATTATCTTTGATGAAGATGATGACGCTATTGATAATTTTTTTGATTCAATTGTTTTTACAGCTTCTCTATTTGATAATGTTATTCCAAATGCTGATCGTTTTTTTGAATTTTTCTGCGCTCTTGTAAATAAAGTACAAGAAAATCCACTTCTTCTTACCAAATCCCAGATTTTGCTATTAATTTTGTTTAAGTCTCCTCAATTTTTTGCTCAATTTTTATTAAATGATGGCCTTTGCGTTGTTTTTTCATCTATTTTTTTAACAAATGATAAATCTTTTCTTAAACCCCAAGAAATGTTTCTTAACATAATTTACAAATCATCTTCAATTGAAACCTTTTCTCAAGTTCCTTTTTCAAATGTTACTAGCTTTAACTTTTTTTTGGATATGTTAAAACCAATATTAGATGAATATGAACGCCAAAATCCAGAACAAAGTCAATCATTAATCAACAATACTGAAAATTCAAAAGAGAACAATAAAAAATTATATTTGAAAAATGCATGTATATATGTTTCATTATATATAAAAGCATTTCGTAACTCATGCCCTTCATTGATTACTAATTTTAATTCTGTTGGCGGCTTCTCTATTTTGAATCGAATATTTATTTATGATGAAGATGATAACGCTTCATCAGTATTTTACAAATATTTATTAGAAGAAGAAGAAACGGACAAGACAATTTTAAGTAATTTAATTGATCTATATCAAAACGAGAAGACCAATTCAAACATGAGAACATCGATGATTTCTCTTTTATTTACCAAAAACAATGATGAAAATGAACCAGGATCAACCAAGTATAAAGTCAATCCATTATTTACAACAATAATGAAAATGGCTCCACTTTCATCATTTTTTAAGCGACCTCCATTTTTGAATAGAAAAGGGCTTGAATATTGTTCATATTTAGTAAAATTTTATTTAAAACAAAATTTGAATCGCGCATCTGTGATACTGAACCAAGTAATGATGATCATTGGATTTCCAGAAGACGATCAAATTCCATCAGATTTATATTTTCAATTAATTATTGATGAATACCAAATTGGCGAGATTAAGATTGGCATGCTATTAGATAATCATTTTAATTTCATCAATGATTTTCTTCTTAAGCCAACGGTTAAAGAGATAACATCATATTATCACCACAACAAAATGTCCTTCACCTTGCTATACTATGTTTACATATCGAATGAAGCCAAGCAATACAAATTCAATATAATTCAAAAAGTTGTCTTTGTATTGAATTATATTTTTGATCAACTTAAAAATTCTTCTGAAAAGAAAATTGAAATTGAAACAGAATGCAATCAATATATTGATTTTTTGTTTTCTTTACTTGAATCTTCTTTTTCTGTCAACATTTGCAAGTTTCTTCTTTCATATCTAGAAAAACCGCCAATCATGAAAGTTTTGACAATGACATTGAAAAAGAAAGTTGATTATTTTGACTTATTTTTTCAATCTGACGGTTTTTCTTTCTTAACGAATTACATCAATAAATCATCAACAAATCCGAATTATTCATCTATTTTAGATTTGTTGTCTTCTTTGTCTTACTTTTATCATCATCCGCAAATTGATGAATGGATATTGAAGCAGCCAATTGAATCTCCTCTTTTCAAGTTCCCTAAAGAAATGATGAGTAAAATTGCATTCGGCTCTGATTCAAACATTCTTCATATTCCTTCATTTTTGCCTTTTTGTGACGATTTTGACTGTAATTATGAATTCAATTTATATTTGGCCGGCAAATTTGGTGTTCCTGCCTGTTTACGAATTGGCATTCCTATTGTGAAAATTCCTCATATTTCACTCATTGCAAATCGGTTCATCACGCCTGATTTGATTAGAATTGCTTTTCGTGAGCACAAAAAAATCATTCCTGAATTTGTGAACATCTATCGTCCTCACTTTTCGCTCTATGAACTTATTCCAAGGCCAATTAATTTGACCAAAACCGCTCCATCATATCTAAATTATGAGAAGCAGTTTTCGTCTGCTTCGTTCTGGTTTAGATTGCCGATTATTCACATGAATGATCAAAGCGTTACATTGATGTCTGTTTCAAATGAAATTTTACGGTTATATGTCAGAAATGACATTTTGGTGATCAAGACAAACAAAGAAAAAGTTAAGGTGCCAAAAATTATCAACACTGAGTGGCATAATATAATTGTCACTTTTCTTGGTAAAAGGAACATTATTAATACTTGCGCCATTCGAATTGATAATTTAATTTTATGTGACACTGTTGAATTAAAAATTGAAGAACAATCTTTTCTTCCTTCTTCTTTAACTCTTGGTGATTCAAAGATTCCGAATTCAGTGCCAATTCAATTTTCAAAGAATATAATTATCTCTGAAAATGCATTGAATTCTGATCAAGCAAGCAAAATTTATCAAAACGGATTGATTCATCCAACTCAGAAAATTAAAACTACAACAAAAAGTCAGTTTGCTTTTGAAGTTCATTATTTAGGCTTCCCTTCTTATTACAGAACAAAGACTGAAATAGAAGACATCTTTGATTTTTTGGATCATCTTGAATCAATCGATGAATACAAATGCATTTTCAATGTTTTATTGAATTTGCAACATTTGAATCAAATCAATTTTAATTATTTTTGGAGCCGTTTATACATTTCTTTAAAGAGACAAAAAAATTTAATTTGTCAAGAACTTCCTTATTTTGTTCATCTGTCAACTAAAAACTTACTTGAAGTTCCATTTCGAATGAAAGAAATCAACATTTTTTTATCTGACACTGAAATTTATTTTGTATTCAATTTTGAATCGATTAAGAATTTACTGGATTCAATTTTGAATGACAATTCAATTGATTGGAATTGTTTAGAAAATTATGACTTGACAAACTCGTTGTTGTCAATAATTCGAAGTGGAATTAAAGAAGAAATTCAACTTCTTTTAGTTCCAATTTTAAACAAATTATTGAAAGCAAATCAAACTGCTTCAAAATTGAAAAATTTCATGAATTCTGTAATTTCAATGAGTGACATATCGAATACATTTGATATGTTTAATTCTATGATTCAATTCGATAAATTAATTAAAATTCCTAAATCAAGTGAATTTTGGAATTCTGAAGTAATAAATCAACTTTTAATTTCATTTGTTGAAAGTGCAAAAATTTGTGTCGAAGAAGTTTATACATTGAAACAACTCTTAGTTTTAATGTATTTATATTTCGATGAAAAAGCGTCAATATTGGCTGATTTACTCGCTTTTTATTCCTATCGAAATCCGAATTATTTAAAGAAATATCCACAAAATTTGGTCAATTACATCTTCAGTAGTTTGAGTGACAATTCGAAAATGTGGAAGGCAGCACTTTCAATTTTAACAAATGAAATTAAAATAAAAAGTCATTCAAATGAAAACAAGAAGAAATTATTAGATATTAAACGTCCTGATTTTTTACCTGTTATTCTAAGCATGCTTGAATCATTGGCAGCGAAATGTTCACATTCAATTATTCAACAAAAACAAAAAAAGAATTCAAAAAGTTTTAAATTGTTCTCAAAAATTGTGAAAAAATTGTTGAATATTGAATCATCACAATTTTATTTTCTTTATCAGGAAAAAAATTGTGATAAATATTTAAATAGTCTTTTGTTTTTGGGAATCATTCCTAACTCCTACTTATCGGACTCTATTGAAAATTTGAATAAGAATTCAAATCGACAATTGAAAATTCTTTCACATTTTTCAATTGATCCTCCTTCAAAAAGTGAAGTTAAAGATATAATATCATTAATAACACCTTCTAATTTATTCACTCCAATTAATGTTCCTGAAAAGTTTTATAATGAACAGCAAACAATTCAATCAAATTCATCTTTGGATTTTCCGAATGATTTGGAAGATTGTCAACCGTTGATTGAATTTATAAAGGAGTCAAATTTATTAGAACTTTTTATTTCTATTTTATTTGCTGAAAATGACACAGCAATAAATACTTCAAACAATACAAATAATTATGACAATTATAATTCAAATTCAATTTTCAATGACATTTTTGACTTGAATTTGATCGGCATTGACGATGATGGTGGTGAAAATAGCTCAAGTGATTATCGACCTAGATCGAAATCATTAGATGCGATAAGTTCAAGTTCAAATAGTTTTTCGTTAAGATATTTTGAGAGGTATTTATTGGACTTTTTGAATGGAACCGCTTTAATGTATTTAAATTATTGGAAAGAAATTGCAAACCTTTTAATTTTTAAGATTTTAAATAGAATTTATTCAAGCAATCTTCCTAACTCAATTAATTATTTAAAGTCCACTTTTGAAGGCATTCATAAATGCATCATTCCTGGCGTTTTTGCCGAGAATTACTTGGATTTAATGGAATTGGTCTTTTTAATATTTAAGAAGGGAGAATTCACAATTGATCAGTTTTTGAATGATGACAAATATCTTGAATATTATCGTGAATTCTTGTTGATGGTTTTTCATTTTTCACCATTAAAAAAGAAAGATTATAAATATGACAAAAACACAAAAGATCCTATTTTTGACATTTTAATGAAGAACAAAGATTTTGTCTTTACAAAGACAATTTTTAATGATAACAAATTTGCTTCTTTATGGCTTCATGCATCACGAATTTATAATCAAGCGATGTCAGCTAATTTGTCAACCGAAAATGAAACAAATTCGCCAAAAAATGAAGATAAATCAACTGATCCTGGAATTTGTTGCATGTCTTTTCTTTTGGCTGTCATTGACAACTCTGTTGTTTCTTCTTATGATCCTGCTTTAAATGAAGATTTATGGAATTCTTTCCTAAGTCGAGATTTATTTGATTCCCAAGATGTTGAATCCAAGATAAACAAGATGAATTCAATCATCGAAATGAAACAAAATATCAAAATAAAAGCAGCTGAAATTGAACTTATTTCTCATATTTATAGAGCTGTAAATTTGTCTGTCGAACAAAATTTGACGTTTTATAAAATAAATATTCGACAGAGACAAAATGAAAGAATGATGTTTCTTCATAATCAAATTGCACGAAAACGAAGACTTGCAAATGCGAATGTTTCTTCTTCATTAAGTAAAAATGACAATGATTACATTCGTTCATTTCATTTGTCACCTCTTTCATATCCAATTCATCAATCAAGGGCGATTACGCCTTCACCTTATCGTATTAAATCGCCACCGAGTTCAAGTTCGAGTTCTTCTTTACAAGAAGGAGAAAGAGTGTCTCAACATTTATCGAAAAGTGACTATGCATTAAGTTATTTCATTTGTAAAGAAAGAATCAAAGTAATTGAAAAATGCGGACTTTTAAACTGTTCACCTGAATGGTGCTTCTTTAATTCGAATGATAATGATTATAAAGAATTTTCTTCTGTGTTTGAATATTCACAAATAATTGAACAAGGACCACCTTCAACTTTATCTTTATTTGAAGATGCTTTTGAAGAATATTTTACAACATCTTCGAATTCGAATTCTCTTATTTCTTTATCATTAAATTCATTAACATCTTTGTCTTCTTTGTCTTCTCTTCCTACATTGCAATCTGTTAATTCAACGCAGTCTTACAACACTCCAAGAACGAAGAAATTGAATTATTTAATGTTCGATGTATCGTTCTTATATTACATTCATACAATTCCAAGCGTTCTCTTTCTAACTGACAATTATTTGCTGATTGTAATATTAGCAAAAGGTGCATTACAGTTGATTTCTAGAACTGAGAATCCAGTCGCTTTTTTGCCATTCTCAGAAAATGTTGCTCTTGGCGAATATAACAATAAAGTGTCAATGTTTTGTGGACACGCTGTTATATCGATTAAATACGATCAAATTTTGAGAATGAATAACCATCTTTATATCCATAAAAATGTTGGCCTAATCATTTCTTCCTTTCATGCAACTGACATAATCTTGGTCTTCAACAGTACAAATGAAATGAGACAGGCAAACAACTTCATCGTCTCCAAAAGACTTCAAAAGGAGCAATTGAGTCAGAAAAAGAAAAATAAACAAACTGAAATTCAACAGCTGAATCAACAATTTAATACTGGCCAACCAAAAGATCATATTTCAAAGTCAAAGACAATGATAAATCCTCCTTTGATTTCAGCTCAAGGCTCTTTGAGTGGCTTCAGCTTGTCTCTGAATTTGAACTCATATTTCTTGAACTTGAATCAGGTGCAACTTTTCCCTCCATCTCAAAGCTTGCTATTGTTCAACGTGGAATCTTTGTCTTCGGCTTCTTTGCTCTGGAAAAATAACATCATTAGCAACTTCGACTATTTATTACTGCTGAATTCTTTCGGTGGAAGATCGTTCTTGGACTTGTCGCAGTATCCAGTGGTGCCGTGGATAGCCAAGCCTGATGCTAAAAACGCTGGCGAAGATAAAAATCAAAACAACTTTAATGAAGATGGCAAAAAGGAAAATAAAAACAGTGAGAATGCCACAAATAAAGATGAGACATCAATGAATAACAACAATAGTGTAAAACCTGATGAAAATCAGAGTAATGAAAGTGAAAAATTAAATCTTGATCAAGATCAAATCAATGAAAACAAACAAATCAAAGATAACGAACAAATCAATGAAAACAAACAAATCAATGAAAATGAACAAGTTAATGAAAACAAACAAATCAAAGATAACGAACAAATCAATGAAAACAAACAAATCAATGAAAATGAACAAATCAATGAAAACAAACAAATCAATGATAACGAACAAGTTATTGAAAACAAACAAATCAATGAAAGTGAGCAAGTTAAAGAAATTGAACAGTCTAATGAAAGTGAGCAAGTTAAAGACGATGATCAATATAATTATAATTTTAATTCAATTCTTTTTGATCTAAATGAAGATGAAAGTGAGAATGAAGAGGAAGAAGAAGATTTCAAAAATGCAGATGAGAAAGAAATTGAATTCCAGATGCGAAATCTCGCTCTTCCTATGGGACAGCTCTCCAAGAAGCGCTCCCGCCACTTTGACCAGACCTACGAACTTTCGGCTCCGATGAAGTACTTCTATGGCTTCCACTACTCGCTTCCTGGCGCTGTTTTCTGGCTTCTCATGCGGACGCCTCCGTTCACCTTCTTTCTGTGGGATCTGAATGACGGCTGGGACAACTCGCAGCGTCTTTTTGTCTCACTGAGCGATGCCTACAACTCCGCCGCGATGACGAATCCCTCCGATCTTAAAGAGCTTGTTCCTGCCCTTTATCAAGTTCCAGAGTCATTGACGAATGTGTCGAACATCGAGCTCAATGTCTCGAATGACAACGTCATATTGCCAGCGTGGTCGAATGACAATCCGTTCTTCTTTACTGAGACTTATTTGAAGCTTCTCAACGCTTCCAATCAGATACAAAAATGGATTGATTTGATATTTGGCTACAAACAAAATGGAGACGTTGCTATTGAATTCAAAAACTTGTTTTTGCCATCGTCTTATCACACATCATGCGCTGATGACTTGGAGATGGACCAAGAGTCCTACAACTCGCAAGTTTTGAACTTCGGACAATGTCCGATTCAACTTTTTAAAAGGGCGCATCAATTCAAATTGACACGCGCAATTTCGCACTCTAATTCACTCTTCGGATGCAAGTCAACTTCCTTCGCCAGAAAGAAAAGAAGAACAGAGGAACTTCCTTCTTATAGAGTGTCCGAGTTTAGATTCGTCTCGTCTGCTCCTGCTCATGCTGATGACAATTATCATCCAATGCATCCGTATCCAATGACTCCTGTTCCGAGTTACAAGAAGAGCTCTTCTCCATTTGGACCAAGTTCATTGAAAGTGAATACATCGTTCAATGAAAGAAAGAAAACGGTTAGAAGTCAAAATAATTCACCTATCCCCTCATTTTTGACTTCAAAAAATCAAATTTTTAGAGGATGCAGCAACTTTTTCTCTTGGGAAATGAAAGATATATTGTCTAGCGGTGAATTAATTAACCCTCTTAATTTAAAGTCGTTCATGGCTGCTCCTATCGGTAAAATTTATATCGCCCTGCCAAAGGATGCGGCCTTTTATCCTCTCAAATGTTCGGGATCAACTTTCTTCTTCATTATTGATAAGAAACTAGAATCAATTTCGTTCATTCGAATGTCAGAATCAATGGAGATCGTGTTTGTGAAGTTTTCAAGTGAGTTTGCTTTCGCAAATCATTTGGCTGTGAGCGACGATGGAATGTTCATCGCAATATCTTTCTCATTCGGAAGAGTTGATGTATATCGAGTTGTGTTCGATGAGACTTTGTTAGAAAAAGATAATGAAAACGAAAATAGCAATGGAAGTTTCATTAGTAATTTCATTAAGAATATTAATACAAATTCATCATTTTTCACAAGCTCATCTTCTAAAACTGCTTTCTTATCAGTTGGATGTCCTAAAGGAATAGTTAAGTTTGGATCATACTCTAATCGAGCTATGATTGACAATGATCAAGCTTTAATTTCATCTTTTTCATGTCACATGTCAGCTCTTTTACCTCAAGATTTTATATGTGCAAGTGCATTTGATGATGGATCTGTGATACTTTGGAACTTTGCAACAGAAACTCGCCATAGAGTTTTATGGCCTTATAATGATTTGATGATATCTGCTTCTAATGCAAATGATCATTTTGAGCAAAATGAAATAAATAGTTTCTATTCTAGCCAAAAAGGAAGTGTAAGTTCTTCTACTCATAAAGAAGAAGCAAATAAGCAAAATTTAATTCGACATTCAATGATTCCGGTTTCCCTTGTTTTTGATGCATTCAATGCAGTACTCACTGTTGCATTTTCATTTGGAATAATACAATATTCAATCAACGGAAGTATACTTCGTGATTACACAATATCAAATCCTCATCAATTTGAAAGCAATCATCCAGATAGAAACAGCATCCACGATTCATTACTCGAAGAAGATGAGGATACAATCGAAATTGAATCAAATTTCGAAATCGAGTTAGATAATAAGATTCAAAGAGAAATTTCAAATATTCACAAAAGTAGGTCTAGTTATCAATTTACAGACTTTAATCAACCAGTTCAGGTCTCAATTACATCTATTGGCGTTCTTGGACTTGATTTTATGTTTGATAAACGTCTTCTTATTGTCGGTCTCTCTGACGGCTCCCTTCGCCTTCTTTCTGTTTCCCCAACGAATTACTCATTTGTTGAGGCGGGAACAATAAATGCCCATGGTTCTCCTGTTTCATCAATTTTGTGCCAGATTCAGATGATGAGAATTATAACTGTTGATATGTGCGGTATCTCTCGTCTGATTGACTTCAGCGTCTCTCTTGATCAAACCTCAGTTGTTGTTCGTTGTAGCTTCTGCGACAATCCACAGTCAACAATCTGCAAAATGTGCCAAATGCCAATCTGCAGTGGATGCATTGTGAATGGCACCGGACTTTGTAGGAGCTGCTTCCTCAAATAAGAAAAAAAAAAAAAATAATTGAATCATTCAGATTTATTTATTTCTGTTTGTAATAAAAATTTATTTCTTAATGTTTACTCTTTTGGTTTTATCATTGACAAAATAATTTTTTTGACTCAATATTCTTCACTAGGTATGAAGTTCTACAAAAATCATGAAAAGTATTTAGTATGTTATGATAATCAATGAAATCTTGAGAATATATTAAAGAACTTATGATAATAAATAGTAGTGACGTAGAGAAGCAAGAATCTTGTGAGGTGTATGATCACAAAGTTAATGATCCAAGTCCATCTATCACTTATTTTAATTTTATACACAATTTCTAATACATTTTTTAGTATTCATGAATTTTCATTTTTAAGTACTTCTGAGAGTAATAAATACATAAAATAGATTTCCGATAAAATAATTTAGTTTTTATTATTTAATGAAAATGATAATCTGCTTGTAAATGACAAAATAAAGAAAAAGTTCAGGAGATATTGTAAGTAATAACTTGTTTCAAAAGTAAGATTTTTTTTTCATAAAAATGAGATCACCGAAATTTCCATTAAACTGTTATACCGCGATATGTGGAATTGACAATAAGATCAGTATAAGGTAAAGCTTATATGTTATACCTTACAAATTTACCTTGTAAACTAAAAATTGGTATAAATTTTTATATATATGAATTTTTTTCACTTTTTCACTATATTTCAAACAACTTTTATTTCATCAAAAAAATGAATCAACCTAATGAAGAATTATCTTTTGCCCCTTTTCACTTAAAAAGGCCACACAATCCGCCAAATAGTGTGCCTTACAAAACAATTTCTAAAACAATTCACGAGCTTATAACTTTTCCTTCGTTTTTAAATATATTATATTCCTATTCAGAGGTATCTTATCTCCGCTCATGTTTTCCAAACCCAGAAATATCATCAGATAAAATTTCTAATTTAGTTTCTCAATATAGTCAATCTTCGGCAAACCATCAAAAAATTCTTGAAGAACTTAATTCAATAATCATTAAAGAAAATAGTTATCAATCTGTTTTTGATGCATTTAAATCAATTCATTTAACAGAAACTGTTATAAATTGGTTACAACCTTCAGCTCCGCCTATTGAAAAATGTTTAATTTTGAATATCATTTCTTTTTGTCTACCTTTTTTAGAGGTTCCTAAAAAAACGCTTTCAACAGTTTGGAAATCAATTTTTCAGTCTGTATTATCAACAAATGAAGGAACTTGTATTAAAAAGCATTTTTTGGTCCTACTGCAAATTGCGGATATAATTTGTAATCTTCAACCAAGTGATGAACCAATTCTTCGTTATTCTTGTCCTCAAGAATCTAGTCTTTTATCTTCAACTAGCAATCCTCTCGTTTTTCCTTTGCTTTTTTATGGAGAACCTCCAAAATCATACGATGTTGGTGATGAAGTTTTACAAAGAATATCTGAATATGATAAATCATATCTAGAATATGTATTAAAAGGTACCTTTTCGTCGGAAACTAAAAATGAAGATTGTCGAAATTTCCTAATAGTGAATGGTGGATTATTGAGTCAATTTGTTCAGCTTATAAATCAATTATGCTTCACATCATCAAGAGTAGTTTCTCCTAAAACAGATATTGATCTTGTTTATAAGCCATCAAATTTAACTGAGACAGAAAAGTTTGACAGACTTCGTGAAAATGATATTATATGTTTCACAGTCTGGTCAATAGTTCATGTTATCAACAAATTACTCACGAAATCTAATTTTATGGACTCTGCTTTATTCCAATGTTTTATATCAAATAGAATTGGAGGGAAAAATCTAATTATGACTTGCTTAAAATGTTTTCCTTTTGAACTAACTGATGTTGAAAAAGTTGAAGAAATTTCTACTGAAAAATTAGCTTATAAAGAGGATAATCCAATACCTTCAATGTTTGAAATAGCACTTGCACTATCTTTGCATGTCACAGCAGATCTGGTTTCTGATTCTTTCAGAATAATGCAACAATATGTTACTGATAAAGATGTTAAAAATATAGTTAAATTTGCAGAATCAGTTGAAAATACATTTATAAAATCAGAAGCAGCATATGCAGTATCCAAATATTCAAGATGGATTCCTGCACAATTGAAGAAAAAGCCAAACATACAGATTATCAATTTCTTATTTTTGAATCTTGAAGAGTTTGAGTTATTTGAGAAATTCAACAAAGATAACAAGCCTGATGTAACTCCCAAATATATAGGTCCCAATCATATTGAACAAATTAAGAAACATTTATCAAACTTGAATTTGCAAATTTATATATGATTTTTTATATCATTTTTGAATAAACGTGTTAAAATTCATTTTATCGTATATAATATCGAATGTTCTTTTTTATACTTGAATATTGTTTTTCTTTTTCATTTTGATTGAAAAAAATAATAATAATTTGTTCGATGTTTTTTTACTAACATATGAAAGATATATTAAAAACATTTTTTAGCATTTAAAAAGGATCCGCTACATCATATGAGCTTTCTTCGTTATCAGTAAAATTCATATTTTCGTCAATATCATCATTAGCATCTAATGGATCAACAGGCTTGAATAAAAATGCAATGAAGAAAATATAAGTTGCTACTGATGCAAAAGTAAAAATTTGAATCGCATGATTTGATGATATTAAAGGTCCAATAGATCCATCCCGTTCGAAATTAAATACAATGGTAGAGGTAAAAAAAATCATGTAAAACACAATAACTTTTTCAAAAACATTTTGTGTTTTGGATAGCATGGCAGAAACCATTAAAAGAGAAAAGCAAACTGCGACGCCGAAAAACTTTAAAAATGATAAGATCATTAGAGCGTTTGCATCAATATGTTCTGAATAATGATTAAGATATTCATTTACAAAGAAAATAAATCCTGAAATAATAAAAGGAAAACTTACCCTAATTAGTGTGGACTTTGAAAAGTTTAGTTGGATAATGCGTGGTAAATCCAGGATAATTAAAGTTGATGAAGATGCAGAAAAAACTAATAATATTGCGAAAAGTGAGTCCAAAAATGGAATAAGTGGGGATTCTGTAAAATATGATAATATGTAAAAAGGATCTGAGCTAAAAACAATTAGAATTATGTTGAAATGCATCACTTTTAATTGTATAGGAGTCGAAGTTTTGTCATAATCAAGCGTATTGAAATAAAATAGCCAAATAATGCCACATATGAAAAAAATAAGTCGTATCAAGGTTTCTATGCAAATATGAGAAGCACTGCTATAAGTAAAAATGAAAGCACCTGAATATTCTGAGTTTTCTTCCTTTTCAATTAATGAAGATTTAAATTTCAATACGATTTCTGTATCAAGGTGAACAAAATCAGCAACTCCTCTATTATAAAGCCGAATTTTGTCAGAAACTTTTGATTGTTTAGTAAAATGAACTTTGTGGGTTTTTGATATATCGCTATATAAAATTTCAGAACGTTTACCTTTTTTGTTTTTAATAGTTAACGACGCATCAACAAAATCTGTTATATCATCAGTATCATGTTTTCTAATAAGAATCATATCAAGCGTAATGAATTCATTCAAAAAGTTAAAGTTTCCAATCTTGAGAAGAAATTTTCTAGTATTTGAAACAGTTGTGCTTTGATCGAATGGAACTGTTTCGATATGATAAAATGGTGGTCCAAATTTGTGAGAGGTTATAAATAAAACATTGGCAATTGTAAAAAAAAATAAAAAACTATATTTCTGTTTTTTTGACATTGCATCAATCTGGCGAATAAAATCACCAGATATTTGTTCAACAGGAATTTCTTTGAGATTTCTAAAATCCTTCATTTTGTATAAATAACTTTTTATTAATGATCATTCAAAAAGTTGGGCCTCATGCGATATTGAATTTGGACTCAAATGGCATGTCTTAGGTGTATATAGCATTTTAGAAAGGCGATTTAAAAAATAAGGACGATAAGAAAAGCATTTCTATAAAATTATTAAATAATGATACTTTATTAATTTTGCTCAGTTTGAAATTAAAATAGAGTGATTCTTCCGATTCGAGCTGAAATCAATTTATATAAATAAAACAAATATTTAAGTTCCATTGCAAATTTCTTTGTAAAATTATATCTTAATAATGTGGTCAAATATGGTATTGCGTAGATTTGATTAAAGTATTTTGATGCATATCATTATAGCTAATAATAATGCTTAAAAAATAAAACGATTTGAATAAATATTACTCACAAAAAAAAAGTTGAGAATAATAGGTAGGTGATTGCAATAATAAGAATTAGTAAATCTTATCAATACAAACTTTAAACCGATTTTTTTTCTGGTCCGCCAGTTTCTGAATCAGTGCCATACTCAGAATCAGATTCAGAAAAACTTTCTGTTGATGCAGCCGAACCTTGGTCAAAAATTGGTTTCATTTGCTCTGATTTTCCTGTCTGCAATCTTGCCGGAGTAATTGTTCTTGGGTCAACTAATTTTGATTTTTCATGAGGTTTGAAGTCTTGATGATCGACAGCTATCGTACGGCCAAGTAATGTTATTCCATTTAGATTATCGATAGCAAGAACAGCCGATCTTGGGTCTTCATAAGCCATTAAGCAAGTACCACGAGAAGCTCCTGTTTTTTCGTCACGAACAAGTTCCATTGATACAATTGTTCCATATTGCTCAAATATTGTTGCAATGTCACCTTCTGAAAGAGAAAAGGATAAACCGCGTACTATGATCCATGGACAATCGCGAAAATCGTTATGAAAAGATTGATACGTGTCAAATATTCCACGTTCGAGCTCAATTTCTTGGAATCTTTGTATTTCTTTTGCTCTGAGTGCCATTCTAAATGTGTGAATGAAATGTGAAATAAAAAAAATATAAATGGAAATCGAAAATGCAGTTTTAAATTTATCTAATACCGAAGAAACAATAAGAATTAATGCTATTAATATATGCTCCAGATTTCAGACACATCAATTCTTTGATATTGATGTATTTAAAAAACTTTCCAACCCAAATTCTGAGCCAATTATGAGAATTTTTGCTTTCAATTCACTGACTTTGATCTTTAAAAACGAATGGAATAGAATATCGCAACAGCAAAAAGACAGTATTTCGTCATTATTTCCATTTCACGTTGAAAGCGACAAGGTTAACCCTCAGTTTTTCTCAATTGCGTCGGAATGTGTTGCCTCTTTTTTAGCATATACTGGAAGCGAAGACAATATAATTAAATTTATGAATTCTTATAATATCAAGTATTCTCATTACTTCTCATTTTTTATTACGCATTTTATAAATTTCCTGTTTGACAAAGCATATCCAAATGACCGTACTGAGCTTTTATCAAAATTTATCTTTGGAAATATTACTTCATTTGTTCAGAACCTATTATTTAATTCAATACTTCAGATGAATCCAAATATCCCAGAGTTTTGGATGTACATCCAAAATGCAGCCTTAATTCATGAAAAGGCACCAGCTGTAATTCAATTATATATCAGAAATTCTGAAGCAGAAAAATTTTACAGTTATTTAGCTCAATTTGTTTGGAGTCCATCTCAAAATGGAAGTATTTTAAGCATTTTCGAGATATTATTTGATATGGAAACCAACCTTCCAGAAACAATACAAGCTCTTAGTTTTTCACTGCAATCAAGTGTTCCTCATCAATATTTACCTCTTTTTTCTTTTAATCAAATACCGGAATCTGAATATCTGTATTGCTATGAATTATTTAATAATTTATTAGTAAGGATACCATTAATAACGAGTATTTTGGATTGTGCAAACATCGACCAATGTGGACCTTTCCTTGAAGTATTTATTTTTCTTTTTCATTCATCATCGCCATCTATTATATATGAATCTGCTACACAACTTCAACTTTTTTTGAAATCTATTCAGCCTTCATCTATTCCAACTTTTTTCTCTTTTTATGAATCTCATATTAGAGCTATTTTTGAAGCAACATTGCCTCTTTTGCAAGTATATTTTGGTTCTTCTCCATGCTGTCCATTTGACCATCGATGGCAGCAACAATTTTGCCGTGAATCGCTTTTTGATCTCATCAGATGTATTACGGAAACATTCGATGGACTGCACGCGATTTCCGAATTGCTCAGAATTATTCAAATTGACGGAATTGAATCAAATTCATTCAATTCAATTGTGAGAATTGTAACCAGCGTTTTAAGTGATACAAATGAAAAAATTACGGAGCCACTGGAAATTGAAGCTTTTAATTGTACTGTTTTCTTATTATCATCAATTAATAATTATTCTCAAGAGATTCAGACAAAAATTTGTAAACTTTTGCAAAAGTTAATTCCTTATCTTGAATTTGAAAATCAAGATTTATTGAACAGTTTTTTTGATCAACTTCTTGATTTAGCAATTAATTCAAAATACTCTGGAAACCAGTTTACCACATTTTTAACCCAGTTTATTCAAAAATTTATATCCCGAATAGCATTTCCTATCGAAAGACTACGAAATATTCCAAAGTTTCATCCATTTTATTATTCAGCTAACAATCTTCTGGCCAAATATGCTCAGAATGGTGAAAAATCATCAGCATTAAATAATGCTGTAAATGAGCTTAGCTGGTTCACAACAATGTTTAGATTAAACGATAATAGTGCTATGAAACGAGTGACTACAAAAGTTGCCCGCCAATTTGAATTTCTTTCACAAATTAATCCAAGTGAAGAAGACACGAATCCAAAGCAAACTTCAATTTATGAAAACATAGGTCTATTGCTTATAAAATCAAATCAAGTTATTATTAATGCTGGTGAAGATCAAGGTAATGCTATTCCACTTGGTCAATATGTAACACTTCTTACTCAATTTTCCCCGGCTGTTTCTCACTTTTCATTAATAACCCCTCACATTTACATTCAGCACTTAAACGAGCTCAAGCCCCCATCTGTATTAACACAAGCCGTTCAGCATTGGGTTACAAGAATTGCTTTCCCTATAATCAATAATTTGTTATCAATACTTAATGAAAACCAGAATGGAGTCAATAATGATCAAATCCAACCAGTTTATGAATTTAATGATAATGTAATATTTAAAATGTGTCAATTGATTGATGAAGGAATACAAACTTCTTTAAGTAGCAATCAAAATTCAAATTCTTCTGCAGCGAATGGGGTAGAAAATTCTTCTTCTTCGTCTGAAGGAATGAGTATCGTCAAAAGATTGATCATTTCTATTTGTGATTATATAAAATATCAAGATGATCAGCATGCAACTGATGTTCTTCGGGTTTTTTTGAAAGCTGACAATTTTAAGACGTTTTACGCTGTCTGTCATGCAATTGAAGAAAAAGGAATTAGCGTTTTATCTGCTTTGTGGCCTATTCTCATGAAAAAAAAAGACAACCAATCTGTAGATAAAATGTCAGAAGTTTTGCTCTCTTTATATGAAAAAAATGGTACCACCAAAATTTTTGAAAATCTTCCAGGAATTTCTAAATCAGCTTTCGATATGCTAAATTCGAAATTACCAAATTCAACATCTCAGAAATCGAAGAAAAAAATTATGAGATCTTTTATCATGACTTTTTTTAACAATAGCGAATTATAATTTTTCTTACTCTGTTAGATATAATTGATTTTTGTTTATAATAAAATATTTTTTATAGGGGGTGTAACGATAGATAACGATTTTTTTTCGCCTACTTATTTAAAATTTATAAAAAGTATATATTTATAATGGATACAAAATATAGAATCAGAAAAAATATTTTTTATTTCATTTCATCCATCAGAAGTCAAGTATACACTTTTCATTTTTCAAAAGCTCTGTTTGTTTATTTGGAATTTTTGTATTTCAGAATTATAGAATTAAATAAAAGATAAAAATGAAATAAAGAATTATTTTATCATTTATCAATATATATAATAGTATATATAATAGTATATATTATATTTTATACTATGAAATATCATACATTTACAAGGATATTTCTCTTATTTAAAAATCAAACAGAGTTTCAGAAATATAAAAATGCCTAATCTCGATTTCTGTTTTATATTTTCAAATAGTAAACATATATTTTAATTATATACTTGTATATGATTATTTATTTATATTTATTAATAATTTTTATATTGGTTTTTTTTATAAAGATGATTCAAACAGAGCTTCAGAAATTTAAAAAGTGTATGCTCGACTTCTGGTAGGCTTTTGATCAATTGAATTTATTTTTTATTTATAAATTTGGATCGATTCTAAAATAGTTGTACAATTCTGAAGGACATTCAAAAAGTGGAATTTCTTCAGAAAAAATAATCATAATAAAATAGCAGAGTAGGTGAAACTCTCTCAAAAAAAATTGCGTAAACTTCAGAAAAACAAACTTTTCGAGAATAAAATCTCTTTGAGTTGCACCTACTCTAAAATAGCTTAAAAAACAAATCTTTTTATGTTACAAAATTTTTACCGATTCTTACCGCCAGCCGCGGGGTCTCGACTCGGCTTCGCTTCGCTCAGCCTCGCTCGACGCCCGCTAGGCGGTATGTAGTCTCGGTAAAAATTATGTAAAAATATAAAAAGATTTAATTTTATTTAGCATTTTTATTAGATTATTTTTTCTGAAGAAATTCCACTTTTTGAAGGCTCTTTCAATTGTACAACTATTTTAGAATCGATCCATAAATTTTAATATGCATTTAAACTATATGCTTTTCAAGGAAATCCTATAGATATTTGATTTTTGATCTCAATTTATTGAAATTTTTCTATCGTTACACCCCCTATTTGATGAATTATTATTTTTTAAGGGGGTAGTTCGTTTGCAATATCTCGTTATATACATTGTTCTGAAAAGATATATTAATATATTTATGATTGTTATATACCACATATTTTATTAAAACAATAAAAAAAATGAATTTCATCAACAAGATGATCTCATAATATCTCTTTTTTCCAAATCTTAATTTTTGAATTCCGCTGAGGAAAAACATTAGAAATGAGCTATTATAAACGATTTAACTATCATTTTTTTAATATTTCAAAGTGAATATGATATATGATTATTTTTGTAAACCTTATTAACAAAGTTTGAAAAAGTGAAAATATTTTCTTCCTATTTTAACTTCAATTAAAAATACTATATAAATTAATCAAATATCCATCTATAGTAGAGTCGGTTTGGGACGAGAACGTCGGTTCGGAAAGGAGAACACTTAACTTTTTTAAAAATAAAATTTAATAAATTGAATTAAAAATAATCGTTTTCATATTTATTTTCGCTTATTTCTTCATGAATAAACATTTTTAAATTATCATACTTTATAAATATTATTTATATTTAATATTATATTCATATAAATAGTTGATTCAAAAATAGCTCAAAATATGTTAATTATATCTGATGTTGAAAAATACAAATTCATAAAAAAAAAACATAATAATGAACTTCATTACATGATGTATATTGATATATTTTAATTATAATTAATTCATTACTACTCAATGCAATTTTATTCGTACTTTTATAATGATTTCAAAATCATCGATTTCTTGACGAATATCAATTTCTTAACCTTTATTTTGTTTTTTCATATAAGAAACAAAATGTAGAAAATAATACTGCATTAAGATTATTAATTTTTTGTTTGTCTGTGTTTTTTCGATCATTTTATATTTTTGGCGGGATTTTAAAAAAGTGGTGTTAAAATCAAGAATAATAAGATTATATGGAAATTATATTAAAATATTGATATATTGTCAAATATTGATGATGAATCAAAATTGGTTTGATCTCTTTTGCATTCGTTTTTATGAAAAAGAGCTTTTTAAAAAAAAGTGATATTTCAAATTTTTCAACACCAATCCTTGAATGAACATGAAACTAAATCGTTTTAACAATGAGCAACTATTATTTAGCATAAATGAAGACTTTTATCATTCGAAATCAGTTCATGAAAACAATTTTCCAATCATTGAGCAATGATATAAAATATGTAATAGATATCAATTTAATGTATGTACCATAAGATACTACAAAATATTAATAATTATTTTTTATTTATTTGACTTTCATCAAGTTTTGTTAAAGAAAAAAATTGATTTTTCCATTATTATCAACTTTTTATAACAAAAAAATACTTTTAAAAATCTCATTTTTTAATGAATCAAAAAATAAACTATAGCTGTAATAACATTAGATAGCTCTAAATGTGATATTCGCGTTCTGATTAACGAATATTAACAGAAAGAGAAGAACAACGTTAATACTTTTACACCAATTTATAACCTAAAATTTGATATAATTTTATACTATTATGTTTTGCTCAAATACAATAGTTATTATTATTATTATTTTATTTTGAATGAGTATAATATTATTTTCCTTTTTTAAAAAGATTTTATTCATTTATTACAAAGAAAATGCTACCATTTTAAGACCAATTAAAATTTATATAAATAAATCAAATATTTGCAAATATCCTCAACCAAATTCAATTATAAATAAATTATTGTAAAATATGATTCGAATTCTTTCTAAATATGCTGATGTCATGAGCATATAATTTACTTTCAACATCAGATATATTTATCATATTTTAAGCTATTTTTGAATCAACTATTTATATGAATATAATATTTAATATAAATAATATTTATAAAGTATGATAATCTAAAAATGTTTATTCATGAAGAAATAAGAGAAAAAAAATATGAAAACGATTATTTTTAATTCAATTTATAAAATTTTATTTTTAAAAAAGTTAAGTGTTCTCGTCCCAAACCGACTCTACTATATTATACCATAATACAGAATAATATTAAAAAAATTCAATTTATAAAAAATAGATATATTGAGATTAAGTTGTCAAAAAAAATAATTTTTTTATTGTTTATAAATAATGTATAATCAATATTAATCATAATTATATGAGTAAAACTTTTCAATATTGTGTATTTGCCGAGATATCGAAAAACGAACTACCCCCTTACATAAATTTTTCAAATCGTTTGAATAACCAAATTCATTTCATATTTTTTTGGATTGAGAAATATTTTAGGTTTCTTAACAAAGTTGCAGAGTGATATTTTAGAAATAAAAAAAAAAATTCAAAATCATATTATTCGTTTACTCATAACTCATTCAATATTTAATATGAAGGCTTTAAAAAGGATTAGGTCCTTATTGGATGGTATACTTACATATTGAAATTATTTATTCTAAATGAAACTCATTGTATAAGAAACAAATTTCAAAAAAATTTGAATTGACTCTAAAATTATGTCCCCTTAAAAAAAAAATCAAAATATATTCTGCTTTTGTTTACTTTTATATAATTGTTCATCTGTTCAAAAGAAAAGTCGTTGTTTTCTAGATAATTAGATGGGCAAATTCATGAATCATCTAATAATTTTACATATAAATTAAAGCATTCCTTACATTTATGATTGTTTCATGATTTCAACAAATATTAATAGGAATTAAAAGGAAAATAATTTAATTGTTTTTAAATTACTGGTGCTAATTAGATAATAATCATTTATAATTGAAGATATATAATATAAATTTTAAAATTAAGCTTTATTCTAAAATAGTTATCTGTGTAATGAAAATAAACATGTTTTTAATTATGTTTATACATCAATTTTAATTGAATTTAATCCTTATCTTATTCAATAATAGCACTAATCCTTTTATAGATTTTCCTAAGTAAAATTATATTATCATTAAAATACGGTGTGTTCTATAATGGGCAATTTAATAAATAACGATCAATTCTTAAAAAAAAAAAACTGAAAACCTTTTGAATTGTTAAAAAAAATTCAAAAACATAAGGAAATTTTCATTGAAAAAACTAAAAATTGAATATTATTTTCAATGTGCACGTTTTTTTTAAATAAAGAAAAATTCTAACTTTTCTTTGAAATAAGAAAACTGGATCAAATTTCTTTCAGGAAGATTTGCTTTTAACTTTCAAATGTCACATCAACCAGTCGAACCTTCTCTTACTGAGAACGCAAATGTTTCTACAGAACGAAATAATTATTATGCTTCAGTACAACAAGGTTTTTATTACTCATATTATATTCCTCAAGGAAGCGCAGGATTTCAAGCATTTGATCCCCAAACATCTCAATATCCTCAAGCCCAACAAGCTCAACAAAATGTACCACCACCTCAAGCTCAGCAATATCAACAATACCCAACTCCTCAGCCTGTCCAACAATATCAACAATATCCAACACCTCAACAAGGTGTACCACAACAGCAATACATACCGCAAGAACCCATTCCTGATCAGGGGCAAACTTCAAATGGAAATAGTGGATTTTTCTCAAGATTCAACAATTTGAAACCGACTATTGTATATCAAAATATTACTGTTGAGCAATGGAGCACTGTACAATGCGAAGAAACAATGTACAGCAAGTATTGGGATAGCCCAGAATCCTTTGAACCAGAAACTTTTTCAGAAAACGTTAAGTCAGAAACCAAATGGAATGATCTTGGTTGGATGATCGCGTTTTGGGTTAATTTTCTCATTTTCTTCATTTTATTTATTGTAATTGCTGCAAAAGGTACAAAAGCATCAAAAACATATTTTGATGGTAGTTATTCAAAAGTCTTATTATATTACGGAGAAGATGATGATTATGGTTATGGTGATGATTATGATTATGATGGTTCTAGTTCTAAATCTAGTTCAGGTGGAGTTCCCAAAAATATTATGGGGTATACTGTTGGTCTTGGTTTAGTTATCGGATTAGTTTTAAATGCAATACACTCCGTGTATATTTTGTTTTTGCCAAACATTTATATTCATTTTGGTTTCTTTATCTGTATTCTTATTAGCTTTCTTTGCATTATACCAGCCTTAGCTCTTAAATTATGGGCCGCTCTTCTTCTTCCAGCTATCGTTGCCATTATCTGCTTAATAGCTTATTGCTGCCTTAAAAAATATATTTTAATATCTGCTCAAGTTCTAAAATATGCTTGCAGACTCTTATGGAAAAATCCAACTTTATTTATTGTTTATTTAATACAGGCAGCAGTCCAAGTTGTTCTTGCGATACTATTCATCGTTTCAATAGTTTATATTGTCATTATCGGCTGGTCCTTTGCAATCATTATATATTACCTATTTTCATTTTATTGGATGTCACTTACATCAACTTATGTTATTTATTTAATAACAGCTGGAGTTGCAGCACAAGAATACTTTTTAGCCGGAACAGAATACATGCCAAAAATGGCAGTTTGGGCATCAACAAAACGTGCAATGACAACTTCATTTGGAAGTGCCTCATTTGCAGGATTTTTGATTGCTATTATTAATATTCTTGAAGAAGTTGTATACTATGCTCTTGATAGCGATTCAACAATAGTTAATATTATAGCTCTTATTGCAATGTGTGTATTAGCTTGCATTCGCTGTTGCATTGATACCATTGCAAGGAATGCCCTAATATACTGTGCGACTTTTGGTATTCCATTCTTAGAAGGTTGTCGAAGATGGCTTGAATTAGATACATCGAAGTTTATTGGAACTATTGTTAATAATGTTATTATTTCGTCAGCGTTAAATCTTCATTTATTTGCGTTTACATTCGGAGCAGCATTGATAGGACTAGGAATAGGTTATGGTATAGGAAAAGGTGATGCTTTTACAATGGTCTTAATGTTTTTCGCTTGTTCAATTTATTTCCTTTTGCTATTTGACTTATTAAATGAGCCACTCATAACATTAGCAGACACACTGTTTGTTTGCTTTGCCGAATGTCCTCAGATTTTAAAGATTCAAAATAATGAACTATATGAAAAATTTGTAGCTGTTTATGGTGATGAACTCGGAAGACATTTGTAACTTAATATCTTTTTTACTCTGACATCTTATTATTTATCTTTTAAAAAAAGGAATGATATTTTTGTTCAAACATATTAATTAAATTTTATAAAAAAAATATTTATTATTTTATTAGGTATTAGTAGTTTTTTTCAAATAAAAATTCAATAGTTATGAATTTAAAAAAAAACGTATTTTAAACGTAACTTTATTTTTACATTTGTTGGTTATCCACAAACAGAGTGGATTTAATTAATCAAAACAGTCATGTATTTTTGATTATTCTATAATATTATATTTTATTTAAATAAAAAACTGCATTTTCAAAAAAAATTTTTTCTATTCGTCATCATTTTCGCTACTACTTTCGCTGCTTTCAGTACTACTATCTGTCGTTGTGGATAAACTTTCACTATCAATTTTGTTTTTCTTCTTTTTACTTTTCTGATTTCTCTCATTCATGACCTTTAATTTATTTGTCGGTTTTGAAGAAGGTAAATTTCGATTTTGATTTGATTTTGATGCTTGAATGATTTTTGACAATGATTTTTGAGTTGGCTTTTCGTTATTAGAAATTAGATTTAGTATTTCATTATATTTTGAAGGTATTTTATCACTCTTGTCAAGAATTTCTTTTGCATTGGCAGATGTCAGTCCGAAGAAGAAGGGTAAGGCAGATGCGACTATTGTTTCGTATCTTTCATTACTAATCTCCTTATCGTCTGAATTTTCTCTGTCAAGTTCAAAATGTAGAAACTGTTCAATAAAATCAATTGCTTTAACCTTTCCTAGCATGAATCGTGCAGAAAGTCTTAGCTCAACTTTATTTAGAGATACACTCGCAAGAAAAAACGCTCTTAATAAATGATTTCCATATATAAGTACATTCCTGCCTTGAGAAATATCTTTCCACATTGCCTTCACAGATTGTTGAAGGGGATTGAAACCAAAGTATACAAGAATATGTGATGCATAGCTCATATCAATTGCTCTTGTTCTAATTGGATGCATCACATAGATAAATAATTCGACCTTTTTAGATCTGCTAAATGATGTGTGGTATGTAAAATAAAATTTTTCAATAATATCTGATTCAATAAGAACATCATTGAAATTCTCCTTCAAAAAAGGAGATAAAGCAATAACATCGCCTAATGCTTTAAATGCATTCTCTTTCACACGATCAGCCGCATTTGATTTTATTTTTAACTCATTATCTTCTTCTTCTTCTTCGGATTTGATCGTTTTATCCTCTTCTTCTGAATTAATCTTTTCTTCTTCTTTTTTGTCTTCCTGTATTATTTGATTAATCTCTGTAGTTGTCAAAAATCGATAAAAAATATCAAGATTTTCTTTAAAAGTTGGTATATAATCGTTTTTTGAAATTTTTTTGTTATGAACATGCTTCATATCCCATCTGAAAATGAATTGTAAGCATTCGATACAATCCGAAATTACTTCAAGAATGACGTTCGAAAAATCTGAATCAAAATTCAAATTATCATGATTTTGCTCAATAGCTTTAGAGAGTGTGTTTATTCGATTAACAACAATACTTCGAAGTTTTCCGTTATCAGAAACATCAACTAATCTTGCTGCAGCTACAAACTTAGCTATAGACTCCCTATCAGCAACAATATTTTCTATTTCCTGTTTTAACGAAGGATGAGATGATGATAAGGTTTGCTGGAGCTGAACCTGCATATCACAATCATTTCCACATTCAACAGCAAGTCGGTCTAGTTCATGGCGGGCAATTAAGCTGAGTTGATGATTTCGAGCTGACAATTCATATAGTGAAGAAATTGAAGTGGTAAAAACAACGCGATTCGAGCTATGTAAAAAAATGTTACAAATTTCAGCAAGTAATTTTTGAAAGTAATGTTCATATGAATTTTCAGAGATAACATCTAAATTAATTAACTTTGCTGCATCAACCAGGGATAGAACAATATCATCATCTTTTTGATAGCCTTTAATTAAGGTTGGTAAAAATTTAACAAGTGATAGAGAAAGTTTTCGGATTTGATTATCATAATCATTAGAATTGTTACTACTATTTAATTTTTCTGCGGAATAGTATAAAATTTTTGCAAGAATTCTAGCTTTATCGTTATCTGTCTCTATAGAAAGAATGTCAATCATTTCATCCCAATCATGGAGACAAGGTAAATTTGGAAACAATGATGAAATAACAATGGGAAGATCATCTTCATTATTTATATTATCATCATCATTTTTGTTTTTATTTGAACAAAAATGTTTTTGAAGAAATTCAATTAAACATTTAAGTGAGGAATTGTTTTCTTCTTCATTTTTATTTTGACCAAAAAGAAGCTTTGAAATAAATTTTGCTGCTGCTGCACGAATTGCTTGACTTTCATCTGATAATAATGAAGACGCATAATTAATACAAAGTTCTTCAATTTGTTTGTTTTGAACAAATAAGTTGTTCTCTGTGAAAGAAAAAAGGCAGTCAATTGCAGAAGAAACAACAGAGTTTTCTTTATCATTAAAAAGGCCAAGAATGATTGGAACAAACTTTTCAGCAAGTGGTTTCATTTTATCATAATAAGATTGATCATTATGATTATCGTTTGTATTAAGATTTGTATTTGAATTTTGATTTAAAGGTGATTCACTTAAAATTCGCTGAATGCATCGAAGGACATCTCTCCTATTACGAGAAGAACGATCATTAAGAATCTTCTCAAAGCATTTAAGTATCTTAAAATCTGCAAATTCACTTGGACAGTCAATAGCAGCATCTGTTAATGATTGAACAGCCATCATCCGAATGTTTTCATCAACATCATTTATTCTTGTATAAATAAATTGCTGAAGCAAAGATTGGGAAATTGATGTATAAAACTTAATATCCTGTTCATAAAGATTTTTTGAGCGGGTAACCATTGAATTTTGAAAGTTTTGATCATTATTGTTGTAAATATTTAATATTCGAAACAATTCGTTTTTTAAACGATTTAATGAAACTGCCAATGTGTTAAAAAGAGAAAGAGCGCAGAAAGTTGAGCTTTGTCGTATTATACGTATTTCTGATTTATTGAAGGCAATAAGCCACTGTCGAAAATTAATAAATGAACTACTATACAACGCATTACATGATATCATTGCTTCAGATAATTCATGCCAAAACTTTGATAAAGTTTTTGATAATACTTTATCTTTCAAAAATCTTGTAAGAGGAGGAATTTGAGAAGAGGAACTTGTTTCTACTTCTTCACTTTCGCTCTCATTTTCTTCATCTGTCGTGTCACTTGTATTTTCATCATCATTATGGTCTCCTGTGTAATCATCACTATCAATATCTGAGTTTTTATTATGTTGTGTTTTTTTATTTTTTTGTGTTGTTGATGAATTTGTTGGATTTTTAAAAGATTTTCGAGTTTTAATATGGTCTGTAGCTTCTTGGAATTCTTCTAGAACAATATCAAACGCATCGCTTTCGATATGTTCAATAGAAATTTCAATTCTTTTTCCTGCTAATTGTAAAATTGTGCTTAAAATATCGCAAAATGATGGTAAAGGATGTGAATTGAAATTTGATGCCCATGTTTTGATTATTGAACTATCTCCATCTTTCTTCATAAAAAAATCAAATAATATTATACTTTTTTCTAGAACTACACTATCATTCAATAAGTTTTTTGAATCAACTAAATCATCAGGAAGTTGTGTTTGATTTGATTTTTTTTGCAAATTTTTGTTCTCCATGAAAATTGTAATTAATCTCACTCGTGATTGACGTTAAAAAAAAAATTTAAAAATACTTTCAAATTGAAATTTTACCTTTCAATATTTTGATTTGTTGAATTCAAAACAATTAATATATGTGTATAGACTATTCTTTATGGCCAAAAGATTTGCAAATGATATATTAAAAAAAATATGTGATGTTAATTATAATTATTTTTTTAAAATCCTAAAATAATTATTTTATAGACAAAAAATTTATTTTAATTTTTCAGAAAGTATTGAATTTTTTCAATAAAATTAATGTAGTTATTAATAAATATGAATATCTTTTAATTTTTAATAATTAAATATAAAACATTGATTTATTTTTATTTTAAATATATTTCTATATTCTGAAATGATTTTTAATACATTAATAAATAAAAAGAATTTGTGAAAAATAGTGTTATCTTTATCAATCCAAATTTTTAAATTTTTCAAAGCTACTATTTTCTTTTTTATTTTAATTTATAAGAAGAAAAGTTATTATTTCTCTTTTTTCATTAATTAATCAATTAATTTTAATCCAAAATTCACTTAATGAGTTGATTTCCCTCCAAATTAAAAGATATTCTTGTAAAAGAAATGGTATTCCTTTCATTCTTGTTTTCAATCTTAATTGAAATAATATCAAACAAAAATGTTTGGTCCAAATAATGAACTTGATTATTCTTGTTTTCTTGCTTATATTTTGGATCAAATAACTTTTGAGCAATTCATCTCAATTGGAATATGCAAATAGTTTTCAAGAAGACGAATGAAAATATGGCTAATAAAGGTGAAATCAAATATTTCTAAAACTATTGATGTTTTGAAGATGGTGTTAATTATCTTTATTATCTCTATTCTGGTATATATTGGAGCTTTGGATTTACACTCTAACATAAAAATATTTTTAATGAGGTAAAATCAGAAACTATCGGTTAATCTTTTGCCTAAATTATATATAATTTCAATTAAATCATGAAATTATAGAAAAGCTTAATCATTCATTATAATGCCTCTCTGATTAAACACAGCTTCATAAAAAATTTATCAAATTTAAAAACTCTGAAATATAGACTTTCTTTGTTTATTTTCAACTAATGACTGAATTACTTGTGAGAAAGATCAACCATATTAATTCAAATAAAGATAATTTTGAAAAATAGATAATGTTCATCGTCAAAGTGTTTATCACCATCTGTTGCTATGTATTTTACCATTCTCACTTTACTTTGTATTTGTCCGAAATCGTTTTGTGTTTGTTTCTACTGGTTGAAAATAATATAATGAATCTTCTAGCAGATGAATGAATTACTTTGAGTAACGTATAAAAATAATGTAAAATTGCATTATTTTAATGCCATCTGATTGTGGTAATTTAGCACTTTTTCTGTTTTTCCAGCTGCTATAAATTAAAGTGGTAATTTAATGGCACTTGAACGGATTCCTGCCATCACTGTAACTCTATCCTCTGTATTAGCATGAACATATCGTAAAACATGATCTTGACCATTGACGTGCCAACTTTTTAATATTTTGGACACAACTTCCTATAAGTTTCATCAATTTTAACAATATATTGAGAGTCAATTTTTTAAATAAATTTCATTTGGGTTGCAAAAATTGTATCAAAATGTGTATTTAACGGTTCTCTGGCTGCATGAAGTCTTCTGGAAACCAAATTATTACAATTTTTAAATTCTTGATAAAACCCTCAAACGCTTTAATTTGAGGGATTTTTAAATAATTATTTTCATCCTATAATATCAATGAAAAAGCATCCATAATTAAATTTTTGAAATCAATAAAATACCTGGCTTAAAAATATTATCTAAAATATATTCAGTTATATCTTTTTCTTCTTCATCAGATGAAAATTCTTTTTAAAATTTGCATCTGACATTTTTTTCCTCCTCCAGTCTGATAACGTACTCCTAGGATTTCCAGTTTTCAATGAAATTAATTTACAATCATCATATACATAGTGTTTGTTATCAAATAATTGCATAACAATATCTATTTTTTTTTTTCTACTTGTATCGAGATATATTTATAAAAAGTAGCATTTGTGAAACGTTAGACCCTATATTTGGCCCAGGAAATGAAATTGGCTGGAGTATTGAAGAATATATTGATTTGAATCATTATATGAAAAGCTTTCGTTGCATAATTGAAAAATAGAAAAATCTATCACCAACAAAATTTCGCAGAATTAAGATAAAACTTGAGCGCTTTTTTCAATCTTAAATGCATTTGGATAGTACAGAAGAATATAAAATATTCCTTTGGCGAAATGTTGTGAATCATTTCTCCGGTAATCATTCTGATTGTTTGAAGCATAAACCAACACGCATTTGGAATGGCATTATCATTGAAGGTAACAAAGAGGCCTTAACAACATTTATAGAAAAAACGTGCAAACTTTTAGCAAAATGTAGTACCGCACATTCAACCCAAATGTGCGAAAGCTTGCATGCAGTTAAGGCGCATTTTGCTAACTAAATGATATGTTGGAAAAGCAGTTGGACTGCACGAATTTGTGCTGCAATTCTTGATTTTAATGGTCCTGGATGGGAGTTTCAATTATATGATAGATTGAAACTTCCACCACTTTTGCTTATAATATATAAAAAATTGCAAGTAATATCAAAACAAAAGTGGGAGGAAAGAATTAAACGATCAACAAATGAGTACAAATTATCATGTCGAAAAAAATAAATAATAATAATAATAAAAAGACAAAAGTATTCAAAATAAAGTGGATGAAAATGATCTAACTTACAGAAGAAACAAAAAAGTTAGATCAAGTTCTCAAATAAAAACCACCAAAGTTAAAAATAATATAACAAAAATGCCTGAAAAGCTAGAAAGTTTCAACAAATGGTTTGAACAATTTGGCTTTGATGGCTCAGGAAAAGATGATCTATATTATCGTGAATGGAAATCAGCATCTGCAAATTTGAATGAAAGTGAGTGTTATATTGAAAATTATAAATCTTTTCTGATAAATGAAGGTTACAAAGAAAATGATATTCATAAATATTATGAATTCATGATTTCGAGCTTGAAGAAGATCAATTCAGCGAAAACCAAGAATCATCATCGTTATAGCAAAATTAGTTCTATTTAAATTTTGAATGTCAGATAAATTAACAGTTCTTTGTGACAGCTTATACTTATATCTTAAAATATTGCCTCCTAGTGATTTTGTGCTTTTTAAAAATATTGAAAGATTCATTATTTGAATTTGCTTGAAGCATTTTTGTCAATGAAACTTTTACATTCTCTCTGACCATACTATTAATTTGCGTTAGAGCATTTGTGGCAACTTATTTGAGGCATTCTACTTTAACATTTCAGGTGTTATTGCAGTTTCTCTGAAATCGTTTTTATACTCTGCCTATTGCCGATATGTAAAATATCATTGATTTCTTGACTTGTAAAGCCATTTTTGTTTATCTGTCTTTGCTGCCTTGCAGATTAACCCATAATTACATCCCACCAGAGCTTCATATGACAGGACAAGAAGCCTAAATAATGCCAAATAAAGAACTAAAATTATAGGGTGGTCGATAAGTAACCGCAATTTTGATGTGTATTAATGCTGCTGGTTTAATAAAATTATTATTAAATAGGTCTTTAAAAGTATTTATATTTACATATATTTTTTTTTATCAAACTTGTTTATGTTGATTAAAAAAAGGTATATCAAAATATTGTACGTTAAAAAAATACGTTAAAATTAAATGGAACAAAGGTATGCGATAAAATTTTGCGACCGAAAACAGATGAAACCTAAAGATATCATCGTGGAATTACAAAAAACATATGGAGATGAATGTCTATCAGAAACCCAAATATATTTTTGGATCCGTGAAATTAAGTGTGGCCGAGAAGATTTAAGTGATCTGCCCAAACCTGGAAGACCAGTGGATGAACAATTAACGGTCGCAATTCAAAAAACTCATGATGAAAATAAATATGCATCATCTAGAGACATTACTCACAAGGTTCATGTTTCACATACGACAGTATTGGATCATATGACTAATTTGATTGGTTTGAAATTCGTGCATCTTAGAGTTCATCCGCATTTATTAACAAAAGAACAAATGAAAAATAGAAAAAAATTAGCGAAAGTTTTATTACGAAATTTGGAATATGAAGAATCAACAGGATATGAATTCGTTTTAACAGGTGATGAATCATGGTTTGTATTTCATTATCCAACAAAGGAAATTTGGATAATGAAAGGAGAAGACATTCCAGCTTATCACAAAAACACTCAATTTGAAAAAAAGTCAATGTTTACAATTTTTATTAATGGAAAAGGAGTTCAATTAATTAACCTCAAACCGATGGATACGAAAATATCTGCGGATTATTTTATAAATAATATTTTATTGGCAATTGAAAATTCCGAATTAATGAAGAAATCGAGAAGATGGAAGCACAAGCTTTGTCTGCATTACGATAATGCTCCCAGTCATACTGCAGGAAAAGTGAAAGCACACATTGAAAACTCAAAAGTTAATATTTGGGACCATCCTGCATATTCGCCTGATTGGGCCTATGTGATTTTGGATTGTTCGGCACTATGAAAGAATCATTCAAAGGAAATGATTTTGAAGACGAAGATGAGCTGTTAGAAGCTATTAAAAATTTTTTTTTCTCAAAAAGTGAAAATTTTTTAAATCATTATTTTCCGAATGGATAGGAAGACTTAAAGCATGCATTTCATATAAAGGTAATTATATTTAATAAACATTAATATTATATATTCATATTTATATTTTATTCAATATTCATAAAAATTGCGGTTACTTAATGGCCACCCTATAATAGTTTGGCCAACCTGCTTTCTCCTCATCCTCTGAATTCAGATATCATTCAACAATTAATTGTTTTCTGCGAAGAAAGTCGCTTTTCATTAAGAATAGGATAGTTTGAGCAATTAATTGTTTTCAAATAAAGAACTAAAGTGAGTACCTTTGGTATCGTTTTTCTAAAAATATTGATGATATTTATCAAAACAAAGATACATATCAAACATCAATTATGGTTTTGGGAGCCATTCGATATCATTTTAAAAGTAAGCTTGTTCTTTGTGTAAAATATGAAAATGAAATTGAATATCGAGATATATTTATAAAAAGTGGCATTTGTGAAACGTTAGACCCTATATTTGGCCCAGGAAATTACATTTATATACAAGAACGCGCTACCTCTCACACAACTAACAATTCAAAGCTTTTGTTACAAAAACACGGCTCTTTTCTCCATTAATAATAGATATCTTAAGGACATCACTTTAAATTGAATCACCGATCGTTTTAAGAAATCCAGATGATTTACTCACACAAGATGAGTTAGTGACTCAATATGATCCAACTGTGAATGATAACCCAATCAGTTATTTAACAAAAAGGCCTTGTACTGTTGATGAAGAAATTTTATTTTGTCTTAATAATCGAAGTGAACGTATAACATATAAAGAAATGGTTGAAATGTTTGTCGATCGGACTCCATCATCTTTGAAGATGAGATACTATTCTCTCACAAAAGCTTAACTTTTTATGAAAAATAAATCAACTTTTTCTTATACTAAAATATGAAACCCGACTTTTTGAGGAATTCGGAAAATCAGACCAGTTTTGATGAAAAAAGTTTCTAATTTCTGAGGATGAAAAATAATTTTAAAAATATAATTAACAAAGTTATTTTAAATATAGATTTATTGAATCTCAAAACCAAAATTTTTAACTATTTCATAACAATTCCTATTGAAATTTTTATTCTATGAGTTTTATCAATATTGAATAGTTTACGTAGTTTATATTATCTTCAATTTATACTGAAAAAAAAGATTGATGTTAATTCTACATCCCTAATCATTCGACTTATATCTCTGAAGTTATAATTTTATACTGAAAAAAAGATTGATGCTCACAGGGATGTTTATCGATAGTGTCCGATAACGGTTAAATACGTTGCCAATATTATCGATATTATCGGGAGTAGAGTAGAATAACCGATACTATCCGATAATAAATATCATTATCGATAAAAACGGTTTTTATCATGGCCAATAATGACCGATATTTTTAACTTTTTTAAGGTAAAGAAAAGATATTTACTAGAAATTATGGCTATTTAATTGTTATATAATTATATAAAAGTTATTTTTTCAAGTAATGACATATAAAAAAGCTTGTATGTGCAAATGATCAAATTATTAAAAAAGATTTTTTATATTTCATAGGAAATTAACTTTTATTATAATAAAAGATAAGTAATATATTATAATTCTAATAATATTTAAGTATGAAATTTAAAATCAATAAAGATAATTTTATTTTGGCAAAAAAATTAAATTTATCAAAAAGTGAACACAATAACTTTTTGTAAATTAATAAAATTCTCTCCATTTCTCTAAATATTTTTAGACTTGATATTCTTTTAATAAAAAAAAAACGCAAATTATTTTAGTAGCATTGCATTAATATTTCATTACATATTAAGATTCGTTAATTTGCAAATATGGAAATAATTTAATACTGAGAAGATATGAGGAAATTATCGTCTTATAACTTTGTTCTTAATCATAATCTTTTTTTGTTGGCCAATTGGTTCTTTTTTAAAAATTTTGAAAATAATCTTTTTATGTATTAATCAAAAACCTGATTTTTTAGCTTCTCATTATTATATTGGACATATAATGCACCCTGACCTTATTTCGCTTATTTCAGCATGCACTATTGAAGTACAATTAAAAATATAAAATTCCAAATTTTCATCAAAAATGTAAAAAAAAAGTATGGAAATTTTATTATAAAATATCGGAGAATATCGAACCGTAACCGTCCGATAGTGACCAAATATCGGCGGTTTTGCTTAACGTATTTATCGATAATTATTGGTTATCGAACAAATTTTTATCGATATTATCGGACTATCGATAATGAGCCGATAATCGATATTTATCATCATCGATCGATAAACCTGGATGCTCGATAATAAAATTAATGTATTCATGGTTTGTTAAGCATATTTTCTATTATCATTGTCTACAATAAAAAAATTATTTAAAGTTTTTAGAATTTGAATTAAATATTATTAATTTTTGTGTTGGTTATTCTCATTTTTTTTAAATTGAATTGTTTTTTTTCAATAAAACAATCATATGGTTTTTTCAATTTTTTTTATGTATTCAAACTATTATTCAAAAGGCTTAACTTTTTAATTGTGCACGTTACTATCAAATCAAAATTTCAAAGTATTTCATAAATGGAGGATTTTACATTTCGACGGTTCAATGAGCAAGATGCAATTCTCCTCTACACTATAGATTCGAGGGTTAAATCTTCACCACGAAAAAAAAAGGCACATAGTCCTTCCAGACCATCTCATAATTATTCAAGTTCTTATTCCAGTCCAAGAGCAGAAAAAACATTTTCAATTACATCACAATCAGATATACAATATAACTTAAGATCGTTTGACGATTATGACAGCCTTTTACATCTCCGTTATACAATTCAATCTGATATTGCTCAATTATTGACAGAAATTCATCCATTAAGAAAAAAATTGAAAGATATGGAAGATAAAACAGCGATTATAGAAGTTATTCCTCCACAAAAAACAAAAACTGATTTTAATACGTTAGAAAATAAATTAGGGGAAAATGAACACATTCGATCCATGTATTCAAACATACCTATTCAAAAAATGAAAGCTAATTTACTAGAAGATGTTGAATCGCTAAATTTAATATACGAACAATGCCTAGAAATCACAAGCGAAATTGAAAAAACTTCAAGAAAAAAAGCAATTTTTTTATCATCCGATATTTATAAGAATGTTTGCGCTCAGCGCCAAAAAATGAGCATACTTGATGCCAAAATCGAAAAAGAAGAAGAGACCAGCCGAAATTTACAAAATGAATTAGAATTTCTTGAAAAGGACCAATCAATTAAAAATGCCTATTTATCATCTACCACGGATTCACCAGAAAACATTTCCCGTTTACAAGATGAACTAGTTGAAAAACAAGCTACCTTGAAAGAAGCAAAGGAACGATATAGCCAAATAATGGAAGCACATGAAAATGAAATAAGCGTTTTTCAAAAAGAGTATTCTACATCTTCTTCTTTAGCTCCTC
The DNA here is from genome assembly GCA_039105265.1 of Tritrichomonas musculus. Lineage (NCBI taxonomy): Eukaryota > Parabasalia > Tritrichomonadida > Tritrichomonadidae > Tritrichomonas > Tritrichomonas musculus. The sequence goes on from JAPFFF010000004.1 coordinate 1,381,283, forward strand.
CAACAAAAAATAATACATATACAAATGGCCGATTTAGAGCTCAAAAACAACTAAGACTTTCATTTAACAAAAACTCAGATGAGTTCTTTTCAACATTTTATTCGTCTAAATCATATTCTAATGACTTCCCTAATATTAATAATTTAGATATTGAAAACAGTGAAAATGACAAAAATACAAATGATGTTCAAAACAAATCTAAACATAGAATACATGATAAAAAGATTGAAACAGATAAAGATCCAATAAGGAAAAAAACAAGTGATTCTGTTTCTCCTCGCCAAAGAAAATATTCTCCTCAAAAAAATAAACCTTATCATTCAAGAAAATCATCAGATGACTCAAATAATTCAACATTGAACTTAAGTTCTTTATACTCAATAGGCCTTCCACCAAGTCCACGATGCATTTCTGTAGGTCTTTTTGCAAAACCGATTAAAGAAAAAGAAATAAAGAATCTTTTTTCACAGTATGGTGAAGTTGAAGATATTGAAATTTTTACCAAAACACATGTTTATCCATCACAGTATTATGCTAACATTCGCTTTAGTAATCATGAAAGTGCTCAAAAATCTATTGACAAAGCAAATCATAAAAAATATAAAGATACAGTTTTATCAGTTAAATGGGCAACAAATCAAAATTGGACTTCATCTCATCAACCAGAATCACAACAAAATACTATAAAGGCATATAATTCAAATAATTCTTTATCCATGACATTATCAGCATCACCGAAACCACCACAGGAATCATCTTCCAAATCACCTCAACGATCGACAAAATCAAATAAGTCAAAGAATCAGCAAACATCTTCCGATAAAATGAAAAATAACGAAAATCCAAATTCTTCCTCTCACATTAATGGTAAAAATATAGAAAAAAATTCTAAAGACTTCCCTGTTCGCCAGTTGAATAGCCATCATAAAAGAGTCCTTTCTCTTTCTTCAACTCTTGTTCAAGAAGCACCAAATAAAAGAAAAACAGATCCTAATTCTCTTTCAGAACCAGATTTGACTTTCTCTTCAGAATTTGCTGCAATTAGAAATAATAATAATACCTATTCACCGAATATAAGAGTGAGTGTGCAAAATTCAATAATATCTGTGGAAAGCTCACTTGATCTTCCTGAAATTGTTAAATATACAGAATCATTTATCGAAAAACCAGTCGAAAAACCTAAAGTGAAACCTCCACCCAAAACAACCAATGATATAGAATCAAAGGTATCGAATAAATCAGTGGAAAAAGAAAAATTCCAATTGCCACCATTAAAATTAAATCTTGGACAATATGTCAATAATGACCAAAATATAAATTTAAGTCCAATTGAAAAGAAAAAAAGCGATACTACAGGATTCAGTTTTGAAGAAGATGATTATGATGTTAATGATATCTCAATTTCTAATACAGTAGAAGATATTAGTAAAATTATAAAAAATAATGGAAAACAAAGCCAATCAAGTGATATTGAAGCAAATTCAGACAGTTCTCGTACTTTATTTTCAACAGATTCTGAACCAGATAGAATATTTAACCTTTTAGAAATAAGTGATAGTGAAAAAACTACTGTAAATAAAAAATCACCTAAATTGCCACCAAGTTCTTTAGTTACATCTCCAAGGCCAAGGTATCTTGGTGTTGCATCTCCTCGTTCAAAAGAAGCTGAAGATGCCAAAGATAAAAAGAAAGAAGAAAAAACCGTTTCTAAAGATAAACCGACAAGTAAACCAAAAGTATCAAGACCAAAAGATAATTATCCAGAAAATAAACAAGAGGAATCAATTAGGTTTAAATTACCAGCAAAGAAAAATCAACCTTCACATTCAGAAAATAATGAAAAGGAAGAAAATCCACGAAATAAGTTACCAGATAAAAAGGGAGCAAAAGGAAAATCATCAGATTCTATTGATATTACGTCAAGTGAAGAAAATCAAAAAAATAAAACTGTCGATCAAAAAGATAAATCTTTAATTGATAGTTCTAGTTCAGATAAAAAAGGAAATAAGAAAACATTAGATCAAACTTTTGGATTTTCTGTTTCAGGTTCAAATGGAAATTCAGAAAAGGAGGAGGAAGAAGAAGAAGAAAAGAAAGAAGACAAATCGACAAACGAAACCAGCATCACAGCAAATTCAAGCATAAGTGAAAAAGAAAAGGAGAAAAAAGAAAAAAGTACTTTAGAAAATACTGCTAAAAAAATGTTGGACGGAACTTTTGGTTTTTCAGTTTCTAATTCGAGTGGCGAGGAATCAGAAGATGAAGAAAAAGACGATCAAAAATATCAGAAAAAAGTCAATACATCTGATACAGAAGTTCATAACAACAAAAATAGTAAAAAATCTTCATCATCAAATGATGGAGTGCTCACAACTGATTCTAGCTCATATGAAAATGAGAATAGAGATAAAAATAAATCATCATCTAATTATGAAAAAATTGATTTGGATTCAAGCTCATATGAAAAAGATAATAAAAGCACCACAGAAGAAACAACATCAGATTCAAGTAATATCGAATCTAACAGTGATCAGATACATCAGAAAAAATCATTTACAAAAAAAGAAAATACACCCAACTTTAAAATTGAAAATAAAAATAAGCCAACACCTAGAAAAACAAAAAATGATCCCTCTGATAATGAAACTATTAAAGTAGTTAAAGATGATCAAGCAAAAAAGCCAAAATCGGTTGTTTCGATAAATTTTATTCAGTCTAGTTCAGAAATTGTTAATAAAAGATCAAGAAAAAATGAAAAAGAGGCAAAAAATGGATCAACAGAATCATTTAAATTTTCTGACTATAGTAGTGAACAGCTAAAGAACAATAAAGATGGAAAGATTGAAAAATCAAAATTAATTGAAAAAAATCCAGATACAAAAAAGCTTCAAGAGAAAGTCAATACTATTCAAAAACAAAAAGAAACCATTCAAAGAAATAATAAATCGAATACAAATATTAATAATATGAATGATAAAAATAAGAAAGAATCATCTGATTCAATTGGATTTACAACTTCATCCTTAAGCGATAAAAATCAAAAGAAGCAACCATTTAAACAAAAAGAAACCATACTTGACACGAAAAGTACAAATCAAAAGAAGATGAATCCAAAAGAAAATAATGCTGATTCTACAAATAAAAAAAGTCATAAACCGGAAGCAATTAAAATCCAACCATCTTCGTCAAATTATGAAGTTCTTATAATTGATTCAAATTCAGACGAGAACGATGAAAAAGAAAGCGAGTCTTCGTCTTCCAACATTGAAGTTATTGATATTGAATCTGGATCTGATGAAAAAGATACAGAAAAAGAAACATCTGACACATCAAGCGACTCTCAATCAGATACTGATCATTCCAACCATAAAAAATCCTCAAAATCAAAAGGAAATAATAAGAAAGATAACAATAGTGATTCATCAGAAGAAACAGAAATTAAAAAAGAAAATAAATCAACATCAGAAAAAGTTGATATTCCTGATACACCCCAAATCACTCCACAAAAAAATTCAGCGTCATTGCCAAAACTTAAATTTAAATTTTTTGATAAACATATAGCGCCACCTTCACCATCACCAAGTAATGATAACGAAGAAAAAAGTGATTCATCTTTTTCAAAGTCTAGCATCAACTCTTCAATCAATCCAGTTATAGACGCGATAAAAGATAAAAATGAAAAGAAGGAAGAAGCTTTTGATTCTTCTTCTTCATCAGATGATGAAAAGAAGAAATCAAAGAAAAATGATGATTTTGATTCATCAGATTCAGATGAAAAGAAAGATGAAGATTTTTTCGACTCATTAAATATAAAAAATAGCAAAACGAAAGATGAAGATTCGTTTGATTTTTCAGATTCAGATGAAAAAGAAAAACAAAAGAAAGATGAAAAGTTGCATAATTCATCAGAAAATACTTCTAATTCAAAATCAAATAATACAATTACCAAATCTTCAAAATCCACAATTGAAATATTATCAATATTCTCATCTTCAGATGATGAAAAAAAATCCGAAAAAGATGGGAAAAATAAAGGTCAAACTTCTGATTCTGAAAATCAAAAAGTATCTTCAGCAAGTGATGAAATTGAGGAAATTGACAGTTCTTCATCTTCTTCAGATAAGGATAAAAAAGATGATTTTAGTTCTGACATTGAAGTTTTAGATATCCTGTCTGATTCAAATGAAGAAAAACCAAAAGAAAAACAGAAACCACGGGATATTTCTAAATCACAAATGAAACAAAAAAAAGAATTCAAAAAAACAAATCAAAATTCTGATTTAGGTTCAACAGGTCCAAAGAAATTTCCTCCTTTATTGAATATTGCGGCAATTGCTAAACTTAGTTCAACAAATCCAAAAAAATAAGATTCTGATATAGCTTATTAAGAATTATGTTCATGAAGATGATTTACCAAAAATATTATAATTTTATAATTATTTTTTAAAACTGTTTGCAATTTTTTATAATTTTAATGCCTTTTTCTTTTATTTAATCTTCGACAATTCCGATTTTCACAGTTGCATTTCCAATGAGTTTGTTATTATCATTAAGACAGTTAACTTCAAATTCTGCATTTTTAGGTTCAACTTTGGTTGTTTTCACTGTAATATTGTAATGATCACCAAGTGACATTGGTGCTCTATGCTGGCAAATAACTCCTGTTGTTACAGATGAGTTATTTGCAGGAAGTTTATCATTTACTTTTGTAAGAACAGTTTTACTCATGCAATAAATCATGGAAGGCGTAGAAAATATGTCATCGCCTGGTTTATGGGTTCTATTTGTTGTTTTGTCTAATGTGATGAATCCAGATGAATGAAAAGTATCTCCAATTTTGATGAGTTTTGTTAAGTCTGCAGTTTTTGATTTCGCCCATTTTAATGATTGAGCAAAGTTTTTTGATGCAAATGAATTAGAACAACTAATCATTAAACTTTTTTTGAATATATGTTATTTCATTCATAATCTAAACAAATATTGAATGAATATTTGGCCAATTATATAAAAAAAATTGAATTTATTTGAATCAATTATTTTATGAAAATTTGCATTTACATGATTGATTACGTTTATAATTTAAGAAAAAAAATGTGGAAAGTTGCTTATCAATTTCGACGCCACCTTGATTTTATCAATGCGGTTGATATCGATGAAACAGAAATTAAAATAGCTACAGCATCAAATGATAATTGCGTTGGGGTATTAGATTTAAATTCACAAGAAATGAGATTTTTGCAAGGTCATACTGATTACGTTGAAGATGTTGCGTTTGGACCAGACATGTCAATTGTTGCAAGCGGATCAAGAGACCAAACTGCAATTTTATGGAATACAAAAACAACTGAAAAAATAGGCACTTTAAAAGGCCATAAAAAAACAGTCCGATGCTTGTCATGGTCACCTGACTTTAAGCATATTGTTACAGGGTCAAACGATACAACAGCTTTGATATTCGATGTTCAAGAATGCCGAAGAACAAAAATGATTCAAGGAATGAAAGGATGGGTTCGTGATATTGAATGGAAAGGTGATACAATTGTTTTGGCTGGAAATGATAAATTAATTTATTTATTCGATGTTCGATGCGGACAAAACGTTCAAACCATTGAAACACAAAGCTGTTCCGATATAACATCAATTTCATTTCACCACAATGGCTCAATTCTTGCAGGAGGGGGCTTTGACCACCATTTTCGTTTATGGGATATTAGAAACTCAATGCAAATTCGTAAGCAACAAGCCCATTCTGAAATTTTAACCCATATTTCATTTTCACCTGTAAATGACGATTTCTTAACCGTCGGAATGGATGGAATCGCAAGAATTTGGAGTTTAAAATGCACCAATTGTATATCATCCTTCAGCCAACATGAAAGGGGAATTACTGGTTGCTGCTGGTATAAGTCATCGAAAGGTTTTGTAACTGTTGGCCAAGATAGGAAAATAGTAGGATTTGAATATAATGATGAAGACGAGGATGCCCAAAAAGAAATGATTGATGGCGGTGATATTATGATTTCTTTAAGCAGAATGCAGAATGCTCTGGCCCAATTAGTAACAACAATGAATACCTTAGACAATAGACTATTAATACAAGAAGAAAGGGTAAAGTGGTTAAAAGACAACAATAATGCAATTTCAAGAGCATATAATCGAAGAAAACCAGACAATTCTTTTTGATTTATAGGATACATATTACTTATTTGTTTTGAAATTTAATAATATAAATAAATAGATGTTGTTTCTATTACTTATTCTTCTGGATAACTTTTAATCAGGATCTGCCTTACTTTTGTTTTTTTTTTGACTATTTTTGATAAAAGTGATTTTTTTTTATTTTTTTCTAAATTTAAAATGATTCAAAAAAGTACAACTTATTGCTCCGATATTATATATGATTTTTCTACCTTTTATGACCAAAAGAAATTTACAGATTGTACAATTGTTATCAGAGACCCACCAGCAACAATTTATGCGCATCGAGCTGTTTTAGCAAACTGGTCTTCTTTTTTTTGTTACAACTTCACTTCAGGCATGCAAGAAGATAAAGAACGACGTATTGAAATTGAATTTAATCCATGTAACAAACTACCTGAAATGATCTATTTTATGTATACTGAATATATAAACATTGACCAAGATAATATAATGCCATTAATTGAACTATCGAAGCATTATGATGTTGAATCTCTCTATCAAGGCCTTGTTTTAAAACTAGATGAGGTAATTAATGAGGGGAATGTGTTAGAATTTGTTCAAAAATGCTATGAAAATGATCTCCACCATGCATTATCCGTTATTGCAAAGCATGTTGCCAAATTTTATAGTTCGTTAAATCGAAAAGAATTCACAAATATTTTTGACATTGAAACGTTTTGTGCAATTTTAACAGACGCAGTTTTAAAATACAACTTTAAAGATGATATAAATGCCGAAATTCTAGATTTTATGAATGGCGAACAACCTCAAACACAAGAGCAATGCAAAGCCCTTAATGATTTATCAAGATTATCTAATGGTGCGCATACATTTTTTAGTCTAAAATAAAATAGCAACATTTTGTCTTTATTATTCCATTTAAATTATTTACTATTCAATATTTTATTTTCAATATTTAATATATTAAAAATACAAAACATTAAAAGTCTTAACTCTTGAAGAATAAAAGAATATTTTATGTTTAAATAAACAATTGTTACTAATCTTTATATAAATTATTTATTTATAATATTCAAAAAATAATATAATTTTTGTTTTCTTCAAATGACCTATCCTTAAAAGAGTTTAATATGAGTGTTTAGACTTGATATGAATTTTTAATTGGAAGATATTTGGCAAAATTCCTTATTTAAATAAAAATTTTCTTCTTAAAATTTTATTTTAAAAAGTTGGTCGGTTGATATCAAACTTTTTATTAAAGATCAACGTCAAAAATGTCTGATCAAGAAACAAGAAATGATGAAAATGTTGAATCGACTGACTCAGACAATGAAATAGACTATGTTGGACTTAAAAATCAAGGTGCAACGTGCTATATGAACTCACTTCTACAAGCCCTTTTTCATCTTCCAGCGTTCAGAAGAATTGTTTACAAAATGCCAACAACAGGAAAAGAAGATATAAACAAAAACATACCTCTGAATCTTCAGAGACTTTTCGCGATGATGCAGTTCAGTGATCTTCCTTGCAGTACTAAAGCTTTGACAAATAGTTTTGGCTGGAAAGAAGACGATACATTTATGCAACACGACCTTCAAGAATTTTCTCGTGTTTTAATTGATAATCTTGAAACGAAATTAAAATCAGATCCGGAATTACATGATTCTATATCAAATCTTTTTAAAGGCGAAACTGTACAATATATTCGATGCAAAAACGTTCCTTATGAGTCTATTAGAGCACAAGATTTTTATGATATATCCTTACAAGTTAAAGATTGCGCAAATTTGCAAGAATCATTTGAAAAATACATTCAAAAAGAACAACTTGTCGGTGAAAATCAATATCATTCAGATGAATATGGCCTTCAAGACGCTGACATGGGCACTGAATTTACCAAATTTCCTTCAGTTTTACATTTACATCTTCAAAGATTTCAATTCAATCATGAGACGGAACAAATGCAAAAAATAAATGACAAATTCGAATTTCCAGAATCCATTGACTTAGCTCCTTATTTAGCTCCAAAAGCAGATCACAGTAGATCAATGATTTACGATTTATATGGTGTTCTTGTTCATTTGGGAAATGTTCATTCTGGCCACTACTATGCATTTTTAAGAACATCAACCAAACCTCAATGGTACAAATTTGATGACAATGTTGTTTCAAAAGTTAATTCCAAAGATGCTATAGAAGATAACTTTGGTGAAAAATCTTCGAACACGCGCAGTGATATGTATCGAACGAACAAAATGGGATATGGCAATTATCCATATTATCAATACAATAATTATGGTTATAATCGTAATTATTACGCTAATTTTGGAAAAAAATATTCTGCTTATATGCTTATTTATATTCGCAGAGATGATGCTGACCGTATAATGGCCCCTGTAAAAATGATCGATATTCCAACTCATCTTCAACAATACGCCGAGAAAGAAAAGCGAATTATTAAACGCCGAAAAGAAATCAAACAAGATCAAAAAGAAAACATCTTTTATGTGATTCTACAGGATAAAGTCTTGGAAAATAACACTTTAATGGGAATCGATATTTACTATCCTCCTTTTTTAACTCAAGAAAATCTTTACATATTTGATCAACACCAACTTCGACCCGATGCTCCCATCCTTTTAAACAATGAAGAAAAGGATCCGAATAATTATAGATTTGATTTACTAACTGATTTAAGGTTCAAAATAGGATACAGAAAAACGACAGCTGACATATATGAATTAGTCTCCGAAAAGTTTAATATTCCAAATGAAAATATCAGAATCTGGTACCAAGAAAATTCACAGAATAGATTAAAAATTGTTAACAATGAAAAAGATGAAATCATAAACGATCGAACCGTCCCATCAAGACTTCTCTTTCTTCAGAGAAAAACTAAGGAAGATCCTGTTTCAATGAGTAATGATGAAAGACTCATTTTTGTCAAATACTTCTTTCCTACAGCTTCACTCCCAATTCAATTTATTAACAGTTATGTTGTTAATGTTTCTCTAAAATTTAGCGATTTTTGCAAGCAAGTCAATGAAGAACTAGGGATCACTCTTGAGAAAGATGATAGAATGCTTATTTATAGACAATACAATGATAAAGGCACAGGCATGCCTTCCGAAGTTGAGATTATTACAGAAAATCTTACAATGAAAGATGTTCCCAGTGGCGTTTTTATCTTTTTACAAATTGATCCAACTACTGACAAATACACCGATTACATTTCTAGAAAAAAAACTTTTGATCCGATCACTTCCGACTATGATGAACATTTACGAATTAAATATGAAAATGGAGATGACGAAGTTAAACAAAAAATTGACGAATTGAAACGAAAGATGAAAGAAAAGAGAGATAGAGTTTATTCAATTCGTCCAACAACATTTCAACTTCGAGAACCAATCCCTGTTCAAAAATTTGTTATTAATGATGAAAGTGAGGAAATTGAACCATCTTCTCCAAAAGACCAAATTAAAATATTGAAAGAAAGCGATTTATATCCAAGGATAGTAACTGTTTATCCATATTACATTATGGAAAAATACAATAAGGTAAACATTGATATCTACAGTTATGAGCATCAAGACAAACATCTTTTCACTGTTGAAATTTTTATTTACTCGACAATTCTTAAGCTGAAATATATAATTGCATCTGGAATTAATGAAAATTATAATCAAAAAAGAAATGCAATGATTTTCTATATTATTAAAGATAACTATTTCTACACTGAATTTAACACAAGCAATAAGCAAAATACTGGCACACAAAATAATAATGATGACGAAAACGAAGAAAAAATTAAATTAACAGTTTTTCCAAATAATGATGTCAGTAACTCTAAAGTTTTCGATTTGTTTCGTGACTTTGACATCCGTTTGATGAAAAGAAATTACAGAATCTATTTCTTATTAATGGACAATGTTGATGAAAAGCAAGCAATGAATTTTGAACAATATACTGTCCAAATTTCATTAGATGGGATCAGTGTTCCTATAGAACAAAAAATACTTGAAAAGAGGCTTATTCAAGTTGAAGCTTTATTCAATTCTTTGATTTCAAAAATACCTCAACTTCAAGAAATTATGAATAAAGAAAAAGAAGAAAATCAAAACTCAATAGATGAAATTTTCAGATTTTATCAAATTTATGATTGCAAGTTTTACAAACAATACAAATTAAATGATCTGATTTGTGATTCATTCAAACCTATCAGAATAGACTTCATACCTATAGAACAAAGGAAATTAAAAGATGATGAAATCTTGATTCAAGTTGCATACATTCACCCTCAAACAGATTATTATAATTATTCATATTCTGGTGATGGTTATCCCTTCTTCATAGTCATCAAAAAGGAAGAAACGTTTGGTGAAATTAAAAAGAGGATCCTTGAAAAAACTGATATTAACAAAAACGATATAACCGGCTTTTCAATGAGAGTTAAAGAATATAACAGATACGTTCGCACAGATATCAAGGATGATACAGTTATCTCAGAAAGATATTGTCCAGAATCGAGAATTTATATCATTCACAAATATAAGCACAATGATAATTCATCAATCAAAATTTATAATTAATTTTTTCGTATTTATTTGCGTAAAATTCCAATAACTTATATTTATTTATTTAAAATTTCACTATTTGAATACTTTTTTTTTTTGTTATTTCTTAAAGCATGCTATCTTTAATTTAAAAATATTTTTTTTATTGCTTCCTTTAAGGGACCACTATCAAATTCTGAGTTAAAAATTCTATGAGTTATCACAAAATTAATTGACTTAAAAAAAAATATTTCTTGAGTATTTTTGCAATATTTTGGTATATATAAATTATATATCATTTATTTCTATTCTTCTTTTAAGCCTATTCCCTTTTTTCAATAAAAATTTAAAAGTTGAAAGGATATAAAAATTTTACAAAAATGATCGGAATGGTGAAATTTTAAAGTTTTAAACTTTTTCCGAAATAATAACCATTGAATTTTATTTTCTATGAGTTTTTTCAATATTGAAATGTTTACAAAAAAATATGATAGTGGTCCCTTAAGGTACAAATCTAGTACGTTATAAATTGAGAGAAAGAACGTTATATATTTGAGACCCCATACTCTATTGAAAAAGTTTTATTTTGAATGAGTGTCAGATTTGAAATTCTGAACTTTATTTTTTTTTATAAAATTTTTATGATAAAAATATTTTTTTTATATAACATGTCGTTTAGTTTAATAAAGTGTCAAAAAATTATGCGGTTTCTAAACGTACTAGATTTGTACCTTAAGGTTCTCCTTCCCAAAAAAAATATTTATTATTCAATATTGAATTAACTCATAGAATATATAATTCAATAGAGCTTTTTTCGGAAAAAGTTTTGGTTAAAAATATAAAATTTTGACCTTAACGATTAAATCTTTTTTTTCAAATTTTTTTGATTTTTAAATTTTATGATTTCAATCTGTAAAAAAATAAAATCGATAAGATTTCATGAAAATGTTTTTATTTAATAATTTAAAATATATATCTGCGTAAATATTATATTTTAATTCGTTTTTAAAGACGATATTTATGCATATTTTATTTGTGAAGTCTAATTGAATTTAATCTTTTGAATTTGAAAGGAGAACCTTAATTACATTATATAAAAAACTAATAGAATATAGAATTTTTGGTAGCAGTATATTTGCTATTACCTCTAGTACTGCTATATCCCAATCTGTCATTGTTTCTGTTTGATGAGTTTGATCTTGAAGATAGGTTTGCTGCTTTTTGTAGTTCTTGAGTTGCATATAAATTTAAAGCTTTAACGTTGTTAAGATCATTTTGAAGAGATTGGAAAATATCACGATTGGCTTGAGTTTCTTTTTGAATTGAAAGCATTTTAGCCATTTGCTGACGTGACTTCTCAACAAAAGCATCTTCGTTTCGTTTGGCATCATCAATTGATTTTTTCATTTTTTCAATATCTCGCATCATTTCTTGAAGTTGCATACTTCCTCTTTTTGAGACAGAAGATAAAATCTTCTGTAAACTTTCTATCTTGTTATTCAGGATTTGATTATCTGAATCAGATTTCATTTTTTCACGTTCAATCATTTGCCTAACAGATTGTAAATGAGCATCAAAATGTTTATCACGTTGATTAAATTCAAGAGTCATTTTTTCTAATAAAATATGGTGCTCTCTTGTCTTTGTTTCGATATTTTCGGTGAGTTCATTAACTTTGATTCTTGATTGTGATATTTTTTCTCTTTTTTGAGATTGAACAATAGAAATTTGTTCCTCTAACGATCGTAAACGGGCTTCATTTTCATATTGAATATCTAATCTTTTGAGATTTTGTTGACTCTGCTTCATTTTTTGATTGTCTACTGATTCCAAAAGAATATTTTTTTCGTTTTCCATTTTCCTTTCCATGTCAGCTATTATAGATTGATTTCCTAGTATTACAAGTTCTTGACGATAATTATTCCACATCAAATTTCCTTCATGACCTTTACGCAAGTTTTCTTGGAGCATTTTTATTTCTTCTTCATAATTCGATCTTGCCGCATTAAATTCTTGATCAAATTGCTCTTGCTGATTATTAAGCTCTTCTTCTGCAATTTGTGAAGCTTCTTTAATTTGACTCTCTATTTCTTCTAATTCATTTTGATGTCTTAATTTGGTTTCATCAATATTTAAAGTAATGTTTTCAATTGCTGCTTCTGTTTCATCAATTTGTCGCTGCAAATCTTCAATACTGTCATCCAATGATTCATTTTCGCTAAAATTATGATTATTTTCAATAACATCGTCATTGTCGAGATCACTTTTTTTCAAAGCAGATTCGCGTTGAAAAAAACCAAGCTTCAAACCTAAAGATGGATTTTCAAAGTTACCTGAATAATTATTGAGTAAAGACATTTCTTCTCGTTTATAATTATTTTCAATCAAAATTAGATTTGAATAAATTCAATTTTTGTTTAAAATAAAAATTTTTTCCTCAAAAAATCATTTTGAAATTACCTCCTTATTTGATTTTTTTTGCCAATATATAATTATATTAATAAAATAAAATTCATTAAGCATATATTTATTGCTTGATTATTTACTACTTTTTATATATTTTTATATTACAAAAGCGTTTTTTTTTTTTTAAATGTTTTTCATAAACTTCAGAAAAAAGTTAAAAACGGTCGCCTTCAGAAAAAGAGAGGTTTGGTGTGGCCTTTCTAAATGGAGGACGTCAAGCTCTTTGGTAAATGGTCATATGCAGATATCGATTTCGATTCACTCGATAAAGCATTAGTTGACTACATCTCAGTTCATGAGAAACAACAAGTTCTTGTCCCACACACAGCAGGTCGTTATCAAAGCAAACAATTCCATAAAGTCAATTGTCCACTCGTTGAACGTCTTTGCAACTATTTAATGATGCACGGACGTAACACAGGCAAAAAACTCATGACAATTCGAATCGTTCGTCAAGCATTTGAACTTATCAACATTTCAACCGGCCAAAATCCAATCGTTGTCTTTGTTAAGGCAGTCCAAAATTGTGGCGCACGTGAAGATTCAACCCGTATCGGTGTTGGTGGTACAGTTCGTCGTCAAGCTTGCGATGTTTCACCACTTCGTCGTGTTAACCAAGCTTTATCCTTGATCACAGAAGGTGCACGTAAATCTGCTTTCAGAAGCTCACGTACAATCTCAGAATGCCTCGCTGACGAACTTTCAAATGCTGCTCTTGATCCACAAAACAGCTATGCTGTTAAAAAGAAGGACGAACTTGAACGTATCGCTAAGTCTAACCGTTAAACAAGTGCATTTTATAACTTTTATTTTTCTTTTTTTTATTCATTTTAGTCTTTTATTTACATTTTTATTTGCCATGATTAAAATAATTGGTTTTTATTTTTTAAAAAATGTGCTTTTCTGGATTCTATAGGATATTTTGAAAATTTGAATCAATCGTATGTTAATATTATTAATTTTCACTTTATATAATAATATCGATTAATTTTATTTTTTTTTTTTATTTTCAAATTCGACATATTTTAGAATTTGCAGAAAGATTGTTTATAATAATAATATATGATATATGATATAAAAATATATTTTCAACTTGAAAGCCAAAACTTCGCTATTAGTTTACAACAAAAATATTCATTTGAATTTTTTTCCATGTGGCTTTAAATCATCATGGAAGAAAAATCAATAACATTCATTTTGAGCATATTGGCATTCAAAGCATATAAATAAGGTAACTTAGCCATCAAAAAAAGGAAATGGCTTATATTGCTTTGATCCATTCCATGAAATCTGATCATCATCATCATCATCTTGATTTCCTTCAATACCATTGAGTTCCGAAATTGAGTTTGATGATTGCATTATTTGAAACTGGGATGATTGCTGCTGTTGCTGATTCGTTTTATTGTTTAATGAAGAGACAGGAGACATGAAAGCTTGATTATTTATAAAATCATTTGATGATTTAGGAAGCTGCTGTTGAAATATTTGTGGTTGTTGCCGCTGTTGTTGTAATAATGATGAATTATCATTGAAATTCATAACTTGATTATTAAAGTTTTGACTTCCTAAACTTGCTTGTTGCTGAATTGTAGGAATTTGAGGTTGAAACTGATTCATTTGTTGCTGAGGTTGAAATTGCATCATCTGTTGCTGCTGTAACTGCATCATTTGCTGCTGTTTGAGTAGCATCATTTGTTGCATCATTGGATTTTGTTGAATTTGCGAATATTGCTGATTTGGATTTGGCTGTTGTTGATTATTTAATTGAGGATTCAATGATAATGATGCTTTCTTAGGCTTACGAGCCTTTTTCACTGGATTAGCTATGCTTGTATCTTTTGGAAACATGGAATTTGAATTTGTGAAAGGCTTAATTTGTTGTGAACTTGATGTATAAGGTAACAAGTTGTTTGGGTAGATATTATTTGTGCTTATATTTGCTTCTTTCGCTTGTGATTGAGTAGGAAATTGTTTATCTTGCGGTTTTGTGCGTAATTCTGATGAATCAATGTTTGGTGAATTATTAAAAGAAGAAGGGGCTTCTTGCTCTTCTGCACTGAAGTCAGAGATGTTTAAATCATTTTTTTCATTCTGCAGTTGATTTGGAAGTATTCCAATTCTATCTGAATTAACAGATGTCGAATTTCCACTTACCTTAATATTATTTATGTTATTGGTAATGCCATGATTAAATTTCATTTCATGAACATTTTTGTCCATATTAACATTAGTAGAATTAAAAGAGTTAGAATTTTGCGAACTTAAATTAAAGATATTAGATGTATTATTAATATTATTGTTATTCATTGGAACTTGTGATATTGATGACTGCGATTGAATCTGACCTGCATTTGATATACTTTCTTTATGCATAAGCAAAGGCGTTTGGGGAGCATTGGTTGGAAAATTTGGGTTTATATTATTTCCTTGGAAAAAATTTGAATTATTGATTATAGGTCCATAATAACTATTACAATTGAAGCATCCTGGAGAATGAATAAATGGCAAATTATTTTGTCGAATCAATGAATCACAAAGTTGTTGGGTTTTTTCTTCTGTCTTTTTTTGATATTCTTTATCAGATATCTTAAGACGAGGTGACCAGCAAGAAGCTTCAATTTTTCTTGCTAAATTTGTCGAAAATTCAAGAAGTTCAGCATCTGTCATTTGGCGCCCTGTTGAAGAATTAATAGCTCTCATTGTATTTTGAATGATTCGTGAACTTTCATGCAAGCATCTCTTTCTTCTTATGTATGATTTGTGAGGCTTAGGAGCTATTAAATTCATTTCCCCCTATTTTTGAATGGTATTCAATTTTTTAAACCTATAATAGGCCTTATTAAGGTATTCATTCAATTTTGTAGTATTCAAAAAGTGACAACGAAAATACATATTTTGCGAAATATATCATTATAAATTTTAATTTTTTTTATTAAATATTCATAAAATTAATAATATCATTATATAATATATTTAAATTATTGTATATCTTGCTAAAAGTAGAGATAATTTCATAAATAATCACTCAGCTAATCTTTTCAACCTGAGTTAAAATTTGAAAAATTGGCCATATTTTTTGATTTTAAAAAGATTTATTTTAAAAAATCAAAAATTCCGACGCTGGGGACTTTATTTTGGATAGATTTTTTCTTTGAATACTTTACATATTTTTACTTTTCAGAAATCTTTATTTTCTCACAATTTTACAATTGTTTATATCTTACAATCTCACAATTATTTCTTAAAAAAATGCTCAATATTCTGAAGCATATAATAATTTCATAGAATTGATCTCAATTTTCTGATGATTCAAATATTTCATAAAAAATAAATTCAATTTAATAAATTAACTAAAAAATATATCTTATATTTTAAATTGGATTTTCCTCATATTTGCTATAATATTTATACAAAACATCATTTTTTTTCTAAACTTATCAAATTGTAAAATTTTCATTCAAAAAGAAAAATTAGTTTATTTTTATATCATACGTCAATTTTACCATTATATTTAGTAAATAAATTTTTTATCATCATATATTTTATTATATTATAATATGATAAAATATACTGCTTTTGTTCAACCTTAATATGGTCTCCTATAATTCAATTTTCCGTTGAAAGATTAAGGTTTAAAAAGCAATATTAGAACAAAATATTTTATATTTTAGCCTAACAAAATGTTGAAAGTAACAATAAAAAGAAGATAGGAATTTGAAAATTTTTTTTGTTAATTTTTTATTTTGAATGATACTTAGAAAAATTAATATAGAAAAAAAGATTGTATTCATAATGCAAATACAAATAAAAAAAAGATTGATTAGTTTACATTTTTTATCTATCTGAATTTTATTGATTAGTTTACATTTTTTATCAATTTTTTTTCAATAAACTTGCTACGAACACTATTTTAATGTTTTTGTCACAAAAAAATGTGACTTTATCAATTTATATATGTGCTAATATTCAATTTAAAAGAGAGAAAATTTAACTACATTTTTTCTTATGGTCAATCATTTATTATTGAAAAAAATCTGACGAGGTCAAATTGCTCTTTGAAAAAATAATGATTTTTGCAAACAAAAAATAATATTTTTGCAAAGAATAGATTTTGAATAATTATCTTCTCAAAAAATAAAATGCTTCATTTATCCGTTGATATAATCCAAAAATTCAGTTTTTATTTTTCGATGAAGTATGGTATACATTTTAATACTTAATCATTAATCGAATTGATTTTCCATTGTTTTTGAAATAAAATGCATTTAAAAAATATATTCATTGAAATTTTGACAGAGACTTTATTTTTTGAGAGGGATTTGCGTTTTTAGTTTTTTTTGAAAGCTAATTTTTTCAATACATGATTAATTTTTTTATTATTAATTGTGAAATGCAGTTCTTAATAAAAAATGAATCTTCTCCAAAATTTGATTTCACCAACAAAATTTGATTGGAAGATATGATATTATTCAAAATAACCTTTTGAAAAGGTATTCAAATTGAATAACCGATGAACATGATGGATATCTACATTTTTAAACACGCAATTCTATGTCGATTTTTAAAAAAGGCATTTGCTAGGTAAAGACTTATTTATTTTTTCAATACCTATTTAAAAAATGTTATTTCAATTTCAGACGATATTTTGAAAGCATTACTATTAAAATAATCGGTGATCACATTTCATTGTTCTTATCAATTGTACAAATTTATTTATTTCATATGATATACTATTTTCCATTATTCATGCACAGTTTGGTGCAATAATATGAATGCATTTTTAATTTTTTATTTCAGCAAAAATGATCAATAAACATTTCATAATATATATAAAATATATAAATAATAATGTAAATATATATCAACTAAAAAAACAATAAACCAACTTTGTTTTGTTTCTTTTTTTTAAGGAAAAAATTATAATAAGATATATCAAATATAAATATTTCAAAATTATAATAAAACATTATTGATATATGAAATATATGTTGAATCAAATCGTTGCTTACTTTATTTTTAAAAAATATTTTTTTCATCATATTATTTTATTAAAAATACTTTGATATTTTTGCTGAATTTATGAGCTTAATCAAACAATAACTATTTATGCGATTACAAAAAATGTTAGTTAATATCTATATGTAAATAAAATACGAACATAAAAAAAAAAAAGGAACAAATTACTTATTCAAAAATGAAATAAACAATTCAAATTTTGAGAGGTTAATTCCTTATCTGGTTTTCAATATTATCCACTTTTTCAAATGACGAATGAAGTTGATTCCTATCCTCTAAAACACAAATTGCAATTTTGGTTAACACAGGATCGCGGCGTATTTGTTACCACCGCTCTTGGCGGTGTCATCGATTCTGTTAATTTGTTTTATAGAACGTATGATACTCTTCTTAGCATAACACCTTTTGAGAAAATTCAAAAAGGCGGCTATTCTCTTTTATTAGAAAATCTTAAACCAAATGAAGAATATTTTCAAGATAATCACCTTCCTCTTTACAGATATATATGCAATTTTCCGTATCAACCTGATTCTGTGCTTAATCTTTTTCTTCTTATTGTTAGTGGCAAATTCGACGAATTATATGGGATTTACACTCAAAAAAATGCAGGTAGAAACATGAAATTTGAAATATGGTCAAGTTCCGAAATTGATGAACAATCAATTATAGATTTCTTTATGGGGACTATTCCTAATATGAAAATAAGGAAGAAATAATATTTTCAATATCACCTGTTTTTTTTTATTTTATTATTTTCAAATAATTCTTAATATAGCTTTTTTGTTAATACTTTAAATTACATACTCAGATAGAGTATCTATTCTTTTTATTTATGAACAAATTTTTTATTATTTTTATTATTTAAATTATCTAAGTTATTAAGTTCCAAACATTCAATACCAAATATTATACGCTTTTTGGGCTATCTAGTATTATATGAATTTTAAGTAAAATAAAAAAAAAAAAAAAAAATTAAAAGTTGAATTTGATGAATTTGGTAAAAAAGAGATTTAAATAATCTTTTTCTTTTAGAATAATGAATGAACACCAATTCATAAAAAGAGAATCAAATGAACACAAACGGCACAATTTTCATAAACTAGAATTAATATTAAAATTTCATGATATAAAAACTGAATTGTTCACATTTTTTTTTTTTTTTTTTTTTAATTGAACTTAGCATGCTAAATCCATACATTTACATTTGCTTTTTTAGCGACAATTTAAAAATGATCTATATTGGGATCTGCTTGCCTGACTGTAATAACCAGACCATCAATCTGCCCACCGTTCATATTTGAAATAGCTTCATTCATCATTTCGGGCGTTGCGAAAGTTATAAAGGCCCATTGAAGAGATTGACCGAATTTGTTTCTTGATAGTTTAACATCTGTAATCTTTCCATAGTTCTCAAAAATCTCTTTTAAGTGACCTTCAGCTACATTAAAGGATAAATTTGAAACAATAAGAGTGCTAGCAAGACTATTTTCATTCATTAATTTTGTATAGATACGTTATTTGAATTTTTAGAATCAAAACATAGAAAAATAAAAATCTATATTAAATGAATTCATCAGACGCAGAATCTGATGAATTGCCACTTCCCCATGAACAGCTAAAAGATTACCCATTCAAATTTAATTTCGCCTCCATTAAAAAACTAATATCAAATATATTTCCGTTGGAGCCAGAATATCAAGATAATATAGAACTTGATGGAACAGATGCTGTCGTTATTCTATTTTTCACTGCACTTGGAATGATTACACGCATTTTCAGAATTCAATTTCCATCTTCAATAGTATATGAAGAAGGCCATTATGGCAACCTTACAAATTCTTATTTACGAGGACAATATTTTCATGACAACCATCCTCCATTGGCCAAATTAATCATGACTGGCATTGCGCATTATGCTGGCTACAATGGCGAATATAACTTCTATAAACAGGATTATCCTACCATGACTTATGTTGCAATGCGAATGACTCCTGCCTTTTTGGGAGCTCTTTGCGTTCCGTTATCATATTTGTTGATGCGATTTATGAAGTGTTCTCATTTTGCATCATTTTTTTCAGCCATATTAATTATGAGTGATTTATTGCTTATAGTAGAAGCACGCCATTACTTATTCGAGGGTATCCTTCATTTTTTCATTTGTTTGTCAATATTTTCAATTTTTCTCTATGAACGAACTATGACCATTTTTACCTTTATTTTTGAAGGTTTTTGTTTAGGCTGTATGGCAGCATGCAAATATACTTCTGGTGGAGTTGTTATATTTGCCTTAATTAGACAATTTTGTTTGCTAAATAACTCTTTTTTATTTGGATTTATTCGAGCACTTCTTCTTTGTTTAATCATTTCTATCGTTCATTTGATGTGCTTCACTGTTCATTTAATGGCACTTCCCTTTTTGCCAGATGAAGTATTTTTGAATAATTCAATTTTTATACCAAAATCAGTGAGGAATGGACTAGTTGACCGCTTAAATTCAGATTGGGATGCTCGTGCTCATGCTCCTTCATTAGTAACACGTGCAATTGACCTAGTTTGCTCAATGATATATCAAAGTTTCAGATCAAAAGAATCTATTCCTCATTCATCAAGATGGTATAGTTGGCCGTTATTTAATTGCGAATGGATTCCTTTTTGGTCTAAAAATGGCAAATATATTATTTGCTTAGGTAATGTATTACTTTGGTATCCAGTCTTTATTGGAATTGTGTGGAATTTAATAGTAACTTTAATTAGAAAAGATTTCAGATCAACAAGAGCTTGCTTATTATATGGTTATTTGCTTTCTTTAGTTCCTTTCGCTCTAGTACCGAGAAATTTATGCTTGTATAATTACGCAATTCCGCTCATTTTTGGTGTTTATAACTTAGCAATGATGATAGAAAAAGAAATGAAACCGGTTTACAGAGGTTTCTTTTTCTCATTGGTGATGACAATGGCAATCTTTGGTTATTTACATTGGAGTCATTTGGCATATGGATTAACGATACCTGATTTAAATTTTTTAATTTGGAACAAAAAATGGGTTGGAGAATTGCTCCAAACAGATGTTTAATTTGTATATATATTAATAAATATTATATTATTTTATAAAATACCTCTTGCTCCTAGCTGTATTTAGTTTTAAAACATTTGTTAAAGTGAAGATTCATTTTCATAACCTTTCGAAAAAGACATTTAAAAATTTTATTACGATAATTAATTTTATAAAATATCAAAATTGAGGTTCATTAAACATCATTTAATCGGAATCACTGTCTTCGTCATCATATTTCTTATTCGCTTTATTTTCCAATTCTGCTTGAGTAGTGAGATATTCTTCGTCATCTTCTGAAGTATCAATTTTCAGCATATCCAAGTTCTGCTTGATCTCATTGATCTTAGAAAGGAAGTCACTACTGGTAATTGATATAACTTTCTCACCAAATAACTTATCGGCAAGACTGTTAGCAATATCATTTTTAGAGTCTACATCAGCAGCAACTTTATTTAGTTCTCGCATAAT
The DNA here is from genome assembly GCA_039105265.1 of Tritrichomonas musculus. Taxonomy (NCBI): domain Eukaryota; phylum Parabasalia; order Tritrichomonadida; family Tritrichomonadidae; genus Tritrichomonas; species Tritrichomonas musculus. The sequence continues at coordinate 1,403,009 of JAPFFF010000004.1, forward strand.
CTCGTCAACTTCAGCAGCACGTGATTTTTCAGTTTGACTGAATTCGTAAACAGCTTGAACATTTTTCTCATGCTGTTCACGCCTTTTCTTTAAATATTCATCAATTTCATTAATTTTGGCTTGCTTCTCATCAACTCGCTTTTGTAGGTCTGAAATGTTTTCGAAAACACTTGTATTAACCGAAAGATCCGAAAGGTCAATATTCTTGAGTTTGGAGACATCGTATCCTTGTGATGCAAGCTCAATTCCAAGATTTCTAATTTTGAAAAGATTATCATAATGATCAAACCTTAATGTTGTAACCGCAAACTGTAATTCTGAGACAAGAGATTCATATTTCTCCACTTCTTCAACTTGCTCAAGTAAATCTTGAATATGCTGCAATTTGTCTTCATATGAAAGTTCACTTTCTTTATGATTCTTTCGATTGTCGATTTCAGAACTGTTTGATTCGTCTATATTTTGATTGATTTGATTTAGGTGATCGATCGTTTTCTGGTAAATACTCATTGAATCTGGCAAAGATTCAGTCATTGGTTTTTGCTCTGGAATAGATGGATTAAAAACTCCTGAATTTTTTTGATAATGAGGATTAATGAGTGGTTTGATAAGTTTTCCTTGTTGTAATTTGGATTGTCGAAGAGCTATATCATTATTTCTTTGTGAATTTCTTAGAATTAATTCATTGCAATCTTTTTCATCTTGCTGTAATTGTTTTTCAATTTCGTCATTATCATCATTATCGAGTTTTTCATATATGACTTTAACGGCTGCTTCAAGCCTATTAACATTTGCTTCTTCATAGGATAAATCATCAATTGGTTCTGTCAAAATTTCATATGCGTGCTTTTCTCGATTATCTAAGTATCTTGTATTTAACATTTCAGATGTTGCTTCACTTAAAATATTGAAAAGTCTGTCATCTAAAGCTTGATGTCGCTCATTAACTTCTAATTGCTTATGATAATAACGATCAGATCGTTCTAAATACTTTCTTTTATGTTCTTCGAAAAGATCAATTCGTCGTTGTAAATCTGCTTCGAGATTGCGTTGCATTGTCATTTGGAGTTGCTCGGTATCAGGGTGATAAGGTTCAACCATGCCTGTTCCATGAAACGCTGGACCATGTATACCTGGGCTTAGAGGTGTCATTGATTGCGCTTTGGGCGAAGGCGGTGATAATTTTGGCGTGAAAGTTACAGTTTGCGTTATTGACGCCATTTTACACTAAACGGCTGAATCAATTTTTTTAAATGAAAAATAATCGTTCTTTTTTATATCAAAAAAAGCAAAAAGACGTTAATGCTAAGGTTCTCCTTTCAAATTTAAAAGACTAAATTCAATGAGATTTCACAAAAAATATATACATAAATATTATCTTAAAAAAAGAGTTAAATAATGAAATTTTAACAGATATATATTTAAAATAATTATAATAAATTGCTCTATTGAGATCTTTTCAATTTTTATTTTTTTACGATAGAAATAGCCGAATAAATAAATCAAAAAAATTTTGAATAAAAAAAGAATTAATCGTTGCGGCCAAATTTTTTTGTTATTCACCAAAACTTTTTCATTGAATTATGTATTCTATGAGTTAATTCAATATTGAATATTTTATATTTATTATTCGAAGGAGAACCTTAAGATCATCGATATTCATTTTTATTTATACTTAAAATCATCAATATTTAGTGGAAGATAATATCTTCAAAATATTAAATATTTTTTTTTTTAAATATTTCAAAAAGATATTATCATAAATAAAATATATTAGAAAATCTATTTATTTTAATAACCGCATTAGAGTTTCGATGACAAATGAATAAGTGTAAGCATCATTTGGCATCTGCCCAATAAGGGCACTCAAAGCAAAACAATTTTCATCTGTTAGTGTATCACATAAGTTTCCAATCATTATACAACATGCATTAATATATTTTGGATCATTCATCAATGTAACAAATGAATTTAGAAAATCATTTCTTGAATCATCAAAAATATCATTTCTCAGAATTTTCACGCACAATTTTTCATATTTCTTTTCGTCATTCAAATCAAAGCTAATATTTAATTTCTTTGCTATCAATTCAATGATTTCGGTGAATTCATTCAATTCAAAATCAGTACTTCCTTGTTTTTTAGCATTTACAATAATCAAAGGAAGAAGATCAGAAAAAATATTAAAACAAATTTCGCCTTCACTTGTCAATCTTTTAACAATTGAAATCCAACTATTTATATTTCCCAAACAAATCTCAATCAAACTTTTCCAAAATGTGCACAAATGGCCATTTTTATGAATTTGACTTTTTGGTTTATGAGGACATGAATAACCGATTCTTTTTAAAAATGAAATTGCACAGTCAACAACGATTGTATCCTCGAGCATGTATCGAATAAAAAGTGCTGTTAATGATTCACATAATTCCGCCCATTTCGAGTTATTTAAGTTATAACTGCTGTTTGCATTATATTGCGCAGTTAGATTGATATTTAATTCTTCAATTTTTTCAAGTTCATCTTCAAATTCAACAAATCTTGGATCAAAGATCAATTTTAACATACCAAACAATTCCAAATTCAAGTCATCACCATTCTTTATCATTGCACTAATTGCGTATTCAATAAAAATAAAGAATGTTTCTTTCGATGCTGCTGCAAAGGCAATTGAAAGATTTATGAAAAATGGACTTGGAACCTCAGGAAATGAAGAAAGAAGAACTGGTAAAACAAGAATTCTTTCATCAGCAATAATTTTAGCAAATGAAAAGTAGGAATTTTGAAGATTATGATAATCATCATCAATAATATCATTTTCATTATTTTTTTGTGTATCTATATTTGATTTTGATTGAGAAAATAATGAAGCCAACTTTGGATAATTAGAATTTCCTTTAACTCCTGCAAGCATTTTAATTAACGTATCATTGATTGATACTTGTTCATTTTTAGTGATTCCTTTAAATAATTTTATCCATGCTTCATGATTAATTTCATGTACTTCGCTATATAAAAGCGGAAGAGTTCTCCAAGCAAATTTCATAGTCAATTCTTCTTTTTCAATGTCAATTTCAATGTTCTCGAAAGAATCAGCTACGACACCAAGAAGAATTCCTCCTCCCTTTTCAATTTTTGATATTATTACGTTATTTACAAGTTGCTTAAGAAAACAATCACTAATTGTATCATTAAGAGAAATTATGTTAGAAAGAACAGAAAAAGGGCGCATGTTGATCATTAATTCAAAAATTTCAAGAAAAATCGAAATGATTGAACTCTTTTTCATGAAAGAGCTATTTGATTGAAAATCGGAATTATTATTGATTGAATTCTGAGTTGGTTTAATCTTATCTTTTTCCTTCAGTTTAGCTTTATCATTATCTTCCTTCGATTTTCTTTTATTTCTTTTATTTGTTTCTTCATTTTCAATTGAAGAAATTGCACTTATTAATAATTGAATAATTTTGGAATCATACTTGAATTCTTCACTTCCTCGCTCTTTAAGAAGCATTTTAATACTATTAGCAACGCCAATTCTATGAATTGTTCTCAATTTTTTCCCTTCAAAAAAGTCAAGAAGAATAAAAATTACATCGAAAGTTTGAGAAGTTGTGAAATTTTTTGCTAAATAAGAACAAATCACTGAATTAATTTCAAGATAACATTTGTCATCTTTATGGTCCAAATTGTATCTCGCAATTATTGAATCAATGTCAGGTTTTATTGGTCTAATTGACTGAGGCAAAGATAATATTTGATTTCTAATTGTACATTGAATAAATACTAGCGAATAAAGAATACTAAATGCAATTTGACATGCTTCTTTAGAAATTGTCAAAGGAAGAACATAAGAAATTAAAATTCCGATATCGTTAATCGATTTTGATAATATATCACTACTTAATTGGATATTCAGATATAACATATTATTTAATTTGCTACTACCTCCGTAAATATCGGATGAATGAGAGCCAACGCATTTGTTACATAAGTAATTAACTATTTCTGCGATTCTTTTCCATTCCTTATGATACAATAATGCTGGAAAAATAGGAAGCAAAATTCCAATGAAAACGTTAATTGATGGATTGCAATTTAATAAAGTGCTGAAAAATAATTTTGCTCCTTTCATGATTGATATATTATTGTCTATAATTTGAATTAGGACTGCAGTGAGCTCAATTGACTTTTCATGCTTTTCAGAAGGCCGAAGAGGTCTTAAAGGCAACAAAGCTGATAATGTTGATAAAATACAAGGAACTAATTCAACTAATTCAGGGCTAATTTTATTAGCAACTGTTTTATCTGATTCTTCAACTTTGTTATTATTCTCATTTTCAATAATTTTATCATTACTCGAATCTTCTTGATCACTACTTGATATTAAATGTATTGGATTACTTTCCATTATGATTAAATCTCCGACTTCCATATAATATGATGAAACATATTGAACAAGGAAATCTTTGAAAGGGAACATATGATCCATTTGTGCATCCTGCCATTTTCCTACCCGATCACAAAGTTTTCTAATTGCAAATAAAGCTGTCATATGCAATGAATTAGAATTTGCTGTCGAAGAAGAACTGCTTGAAGAACTCGTAGTAGATGCACTTGCAGTTGTTGTTGATGATGCCGTCATTGAATATCGATCAGTCAAGTATTGATTTAGAAATCGTGTTGCAAAAGGAAGGAAAATTGAAATAAAATGATTTGTATCAAAGAAAACAGAACAATAACCGATTGTTTTGTAGACAACGATTAATGTTTGTATATATTTTTCATAATAATTTTTTGAAAACAAACTAAAAGCGAAAAATCTTTTCTTTAAAGGAGAATTTTCAATAATATTGTTTTCAATGAACGATAAAGCAACGTCTGGATAAGAAAATGAAACTAAAGCAATCATTCGTCCTGCTTCATCAGGATTGGCCAAAATAAAAGGTGTTGTTTTTTCAAGTGTCGCTGAAACAATTGATCGTGGAAGTCTTTGTAAAGTAATGCCTAAAAGAAGCATCGCTTGACCAGGAAGAAGCATCAAGAAAGTTTGGGAAAGCGAATAAATATCTAAGACATCGAGAAATTGAAGTGCATTTCCATAACATGCAAGACAACCTGTCTTAAATTTATGATTAACTTTTAATTTCTTATATCTCATTTTACCTGATTTTCGTTTCTTTCGATTCCGATTGTGCAGACTCACTAAAAAATCAATTTTTAAATCATCAAATGACCTTGGACTTGGAAATGAATTATTTTCATTTTCGAATTCAAAATCAGTATCGTCATCTTTGCTAATATCATCATCATTATTCTTTTCTATTGCCAGATTCTGAACTTTATAAAAAGGTTTCGGAAAATGTTTCATTAATGCAGATGAAAAATGTGTGGATAAAGCAGCAGCTGAGAATGAGAGAAGAGGAAACAGATATTGATGTTCTTCAAGAGATAAAATAACATTACAAAATAAAATTGTAGCATCGGTTGGAGCTGGCATTGTTTCAATCAAACTGTCTGGCATGACATTATTATTAATCCGATCAAAATCATGCATATCCAAATTTGTGTCAGAAATTGAAGATAAATTCGAAGATGAATTATCGCTGATAAAAAAATTACTACATGAATGCTGATGCTGCATACTAATAAATGAGGATATTGAATTTGATCTGGATGCTTCAGAACTACTATCACTTGACGTTTCAACATCGCTTGGATTTTGAACTAATAATGATGTATTATTAAGTTTGGGCGTTGAAGCTAAAGTGAATGAAATCCCATATGATACTAAATTTTTCAGAACGTCTTTGATAGTGATGGCTAAAATAGGATGAGATTTATCAGGTTTAAATGCTCGTGCTAAGGTTGGGAAGATGAAACTTAACAAATCAGCATCATTTTTTGAAAGGACTTTAGATGCAATTATTGATCCATAAATATCAACAGCTTGAATCAAGAAAGAAAGAGCTATTTTGGATTTATATCTTACAACAATAGCTGCACAATAATGTATAAGAAGTTGGAATGTGAAATTTTCACATATTTCAAGATTTTTCACTGTTTTATCTTCTTTCGCGTTTTCTGATTCATCTTTTTCATCAAAATTGATTGGTAATAACGACAAACACAATGGAATAAGAGATTCATATGATGATGATTGGAAATAATCAACTGAAACATGATTGATAATGTAAAAGGCCATCATCAATACTTCATCAACTAATTTTTCGTTTATTCTTGAAGAGAAAAATCCATTTTCAAAAGGAGAAACTTTGCATTTCTCCATTACCAAACAAAAAGCTGCACCAATGTTTGGTTTAATATAATTTGATGGATCAGAATTATTATATTCTTCATCATATTTTAGATTATCATCATATTCATTTTTGAATAAATCACTATTATTACTATTACTAATGATTTCATTTTCAATTGGTTTCCTTTTAAAATTAAATAGATGTTCGTTATCATCAACTTTTTTTGGTGTTTCATCAATTTTTTTTTCTGAAATATTTTGAAGATATAGATCAAATATTTTTTCACATTTAGATTTTATTAATTGAGGAGCTTCACTATATATCATGACTTGATCAATAAAATATGAGAAAAGTTGTAGTGTATGCTGATCATTGTAAATGTTTGATGCACATAAAGAAATCATTGATGGCAATTCTTTTATAATTGACTTATTTAATCTAGTAATTGCAATTCGAATAACAATTGGTGTTAAAATACGAATGACAATGAAATCTGAAGAAGAAGAAGAAGAATTTGCTACTGTTAAATTATTTGAAGAAGAAACTTGAGATGACAATGCTGAAGGGGTGGTGATTGTTTCATTAGATGGCGATTGCGATTTTGAACCAAGAGATTTATAAAAAGAAACAACAGTTTTAAGCGACCGCTTATCTGCCTTTTTTTCATCAATTTGATTTTTATTCTCTTCTAGATTAGAAGAATTACTAGAACATACTTTGCTTTTCTTGTGAGATGACATCAAACAAAGAACAGAAAAAGGTATTGGTTTTAGCGAAAATTTTTTAAATAATTTTAAAATGGCTGGCTCAAAGAGCAATATTAAATGATCTTCACTTGGACCTGAAAAAGATAATACTATATTAAAGAAAGAAATAAGATATTGCGCTTTATCTGAATTAATCATATTCAAATCGATTTGCATTTCTTGAATATTACGATTTTCATTAATATCTCTTTTCGATTCTGTGCTATCTTTTTTATTACCTTTTGAACGAGGAATTAATATATTTGCCAAAAAAATTGGAATAAATTGAACAAAAAGAGAGGCAAGCTGAGCTGCATAATACAAAAGTTTCATTAATTTTCCATCTAATGGCTGTATTGATGATGAATCATTTGTGGATACTATTTTTCCCGTAAAAGTCGATGATAAAGATGGAACATTGAAAACATTAATTCCAACAGAATCAATTATTGCTCTTAAAAATTCTTTTCCATTGAAACTGTTTGCATCTGAATGAGAGTTTATATCTTGAAAATTTTCATTACTTAAATTTTGAGAATCATCGTTTCTATTATTTTCATTTTCATTATTAAAAGAGAAGTTGCTTGAAGTCTGAAAGTATGTATGCAAAAATGAAAAGAATTCGGTTAAAATAGCAGGATTTTGTGGTTTTTGAATTAATTCTCTAAGTGAAAAAATGTTTTCGGAATCAAAATCAAACTTTATTAACGAAGTGAATAAATCTCTAACAAAAGAAGGAATATCATCTTTGATCTGAATTTTAAAGATGTTTTCTATTGTTGATATAGCAAGTCTTCGTCGAATTTGATCATTTGGTCTATTTTTCATTAATGTTTTCTCTTTATCAACTTTTTCAATGACTTCATTTAAATTTGCAAAATCATTCTCTGATTTTATTTAAGAAGAAATTTCAATTAATGTATTCAAATAATAATAAACGTACTATAAATGAATTTTTCAGTCGGAATTCTCCTGAATTCATCAAAAATCATTAATCCAAATACCCCCAAATACATCATGCTCACTAGAAGCGCCAATTTAATTGGCAGGCAATCAGATATTAAAATTGACACTATTAATAAAAAAGAAATATCAAAACATCACGCGACAATATATAAAAGAATTGTACAAGAGAAATTAATATGGATTATTGAAGATCAAAATTCATTAAATGGGACATTTGTGAATGGGAAAAAAATTCATCGAGTTATTTTAAAACATGGAGACGAAATTGTTTTTGGAGGTGGATCACAATTTGAAATTGGAGATGTTGTTGAAACAACAGAATTGGGCCAATGCCGATATCTGTTTTTTGTTCAACCACCTAAAGTCCATTTCTGCAAAACAGTTGATGTCAACGCTTCAATTACTCCAGGTAAATGTGAAGAAGATTGCCCAATATGCTATGGAAAGATTGACACGATTGAAACTCTCCCTTGTGGCCATAACTTTTGTCTCTCATGCATTCAAGAATGGTCAAGAGCCTGCATTAAAGATATGCATCCATGTGTATGCCCAATGTGTCGAACTCCATTCAACTCATCGAATTTACCACCAGGAGAAGCTTCATTCACAAATAACAAAATCGAAGTTTACTCAATAGAACCATTTTTAAATGAACTAAAAGTAAAATCATGCAAGGTTATAAAAAGTGCCAGAATTATAAAAAAATGGAAAAAGAAGCATTCAGACTTTTTCTGGTCATCATATAACACAGTCAAAGACAATGATATTTGGCGAAATATATTTCTTTACATTACACGAGCAACTATTCCTGATTTTGTAATAGCTTCCAAAGAAGAATTAAAGATTGCTGTTGTAAATCTTGGAGGTAAGCCAAAAGAATCTCGAGAAGAATTGCTTAGAGAAGTAATGCTCCGATATTTTGCCTTGCTAATACCTTTTCAAAAAACTTCATCGAGATGGGATATTTCAAAAATAATTCGTGAAGTTGTTTCACTTTAAATTGTTTATTGTTTGTAATTAGATAAAATACCGTTTGCCATATATTTTCATAATATTTTAATACAGCTTTTACTTCGAAATTATTTATCGTCAATGACAGTAATGTAAGATAAACTGCAATAACTTTTAGTAAACGTCATTATGTTTAATTACAGCAACATTTGGAGAATGCTATTTCACAATTAATTAAAATTTGATGTTATTAAATCCAATATTTAAATCCAATATTTATGTGATTCTAATTTATTCAACTTGGAATAGAAATTGAATATTAAATTGAGTTGAAAGCAAAATTTTATAAACTTTTTGAAAATTAAATAAATTTTCCGTTATTTTCTTCTCGTAATGAGCTCGAAACGCTTAAAACGAGAAATCAAAGAACTTGATATTTGCATTCGACGTCTCAAATCGCAACTCAACGTTCAAGAACAAGTTATTCGACAGAAAAATCTTCGAACTCTTGAAACAGATGAAAATGGAATCAATTATATCGATAAGAATCGCTATTACTCGACGCGTATCGTTCAGCTTGAGACGGAAAGCAATAATTTATTCGATGAAATTATTTCTTTCAAATCTCGCATTACAAAAAGAGCTATTTCTAAACTTGAATTTGAGTTAATAACCCAAATAAACGATATAGCTACACTTAAAACAATAACAGAAGCAATGGATGATGAAATAGCAAATCAGGAAATCGAAATAGAGAATTATCTACAGTCGCCACAGCATTTTAAATACATAAAAAGAAAAGAAAAGGTTAAAAAGGTAAAGGCAGAAATGAAGCATGAATTGGGATTGTATAGAATATATAAAGCGCAACTTCAAAACGCAAAAAATGGGATCTTTGATACAATCGAAGCGGATATTAATTACTGTGATGAAATTGTAGAGGTGAACAATGAACTAAATGATCTTCTCGAATACAAAAAAAACTTAGCAGATCAATATAATAAACAGAAAGAGGACCATAAAAAAGAATTAGATCGGATTAACTTATGGTCAAATCGTCAAGGAAATTCAATTTGGTTAAATTCTCAATGGAAAAATGATAGTTTTTACGATATGAGTCCTTTTGATAGACTTATGCAAACTCAGAAACTTAAAGTATCAGATGACCGACCAAAGAATCCTAGAAATAGTCACTTGTCACACACAATACAGCCACAAAGCATGTCAAGAAGTCAACTTCAAGATCATTCTTCAACTATACATCATAATTCGTATATTGAGTCTGATCAACCTACCAATGCCCCAACCATTTCTATTCAAGCTCGTCCTCCTGCATCAGCACCTTCCAGTAAATCGCCGAGATCAATAAGATCAAATATAAACTCTGAAACAGATACTGATTTATATGAATTTTCAGTTCCAAGCACACCAAGCTCTAGAGAGTCAGAAAAGAAAAGAGATGAAGAAACAACATTAGAGAAATCATTGAAAGAAGAAATGAAGGGTCAATTATCTTCATCTACTTCATTAACAGATATGTCAAAGGAATCTAAATCCAAAAGAAATAGCAGAAAGCATATAAATAACTCAATCAAAAAACGTGCAAATAATGGCTTTAATTCATCTGCTCCATCTTTAACCGACACCTCTAAAGAATCTAAGATTAAGAAAAACGAAGAAAAATCTCTCAAAATGTCTATCAGAGATGAATCAGATGGATCATTTGGTACTTCGGCATCTAATCTTACTAACGTTTCTAGAGAATCGAAGAAGAAAAAAAGGGAAGAAAAATTACTCAAAAATTCAATACGAGAAGAAGCCAACCATTTATTATCTTCCTCTGCATCATTATTGTCCGATAAATCTAAAAATCACCAAACTAAGAAAAATGAGGTAAACACAATAGAAAGATCAATTCAATTAGAAGCTAACGAATCAATGAAATCAGTTTCATCTTTATCAGATGCTTCAAGAGAACACAAAATCAAAAAACAAGAAGAAAAGCCGCTTGACACAGAACAAAAAGAAGAAGAATTATACAAGTTCACAAATTCTTTACCAATCTTTATTTCTTCGATTTCATCAAATTATTATGAAGACTTAAATCTATCGAGCTCATTAGAAACAACAATAGACACAACAAAAATATTAAATGCAGCCAGAGTATCATCAATTAAAAATAATGATGATAGCAATCTTAATCGAAATTTCAAAGAACTAGATAAAATGGATTCTTCTGGATCCAACAGGTCATCTACACTTTTGGATTCCAAAGAACCAAACACCAAAAGCAATGAAGACAAAAGTTCTAAACTCGAAAAGTCAATAAATTTATTAGATGCGTCAAGCAAATCATCAAATCAAAATAACGAAGATAATCAATTAAATAAAAGTCTCAAAGAGAATGAATTACAAGATCCTTCATCTCTTTCACCAGAAATATCAAATATATCAGCAGACAAAAATAGGGAGTCAAATCAACCAAATAAAACTCATGATACGCTCTTATCATCATCAAGTACTAAGCCACTGCTCTCAGCCGAATTAACAGATGAATCATCTGTTAAAAATAAAGAAGAAGATCAATTAAACAAAAGTCTTAAAGAAGAAAAGAATGATTATGATAATAATATGCTTTTGTCATCATCTTCTTCAGGCATGGTTAAGCCATTACCTTCCTCAGAATTATCATACGAATCATCAGTTAAAAACCAAGAATCAAGTGCTCTGAACAAAAGTCTCAAAGAAGAAAATCAATTAAATAAAAGTCTTAAAACAGACAACAAATTTTCTTCATCTGAATCATTAGGAACTTTATTAGATCAAATTCCATCAAACCAAGATCCAGAAAATAACAAAAATAAAAAAGATAATAATCTTGGACAAAACATCAGCGAAGAAAAGAAAAAGAATAAAGAAAAGCCAAGAAATTCATTAAATTCAGTTAAACTTGAAATTCTATCAGAAGATGAATATGTACCAAAATCTTCTTCTCCTGCTTCAAGTTCATCTGCATTTACGAATGAATCAGATATTAAAACCAATGAAGAGATTCAACTTGAAAAAGAGAAGAAAGAAGAAAAAAGAAATCATTCTTTGCTTGACTCGTCAGCTTCAATTCAATCAATGGATTCAAGTAGAAATGCAAAATCAAAGTCATTGAAAAAGAAGCCGTTATTTGATGATAACTGCAGTACTATATCAGAATCGAGCTTATCAAAGATGAGCCAAGTGTCTGACTTATCAAATCTTTCACATGAATCACAAGTAAAGAACGATGAAGAAAACTATCTTAAAAAGCAAAAGAGAGAAGAAAAATCTAAATCACTTAGATCATCTTCATCCAATTTATCCAAAGTAGATGGAATTTCTTGCTCATCAAGTCTTTCGCATGAATCAGAAATCAAGAAAGATGAAGAAAACGCACTTAAAGAAGAAAAGAAAGAAGAAAGAACTAAGTCAAAACGTAAAAATATAGCAATTCTAGGCGACAGTGATTCACTTTCATCATCATCTAAATCAGAAGAGTCAGCATTAAGTCTGATTTCAGATTTGTCAAATCTTTCGCAAGAGTCACAAGTAAAGAAAGATGAAGAAAACATTCTTAAAAAACAGAAGAAAGAAGAAAAATCAGCAACACATAAATTATTCAATGCAGATGAAATTTCCAGTTTGTCGAATATTTCACAAGAATCAGAAATCAAGAAAGATGAAGAAAACACACTTAAAGAAGAAAAGAAAGAAGAAAAATCTAAATCTAAACGTAAAACTAGATCAGGAAATGCAATTCTAGGAAGCAGTGACTCACTTTCATCATCATCTAAATCAGAAGAATCAACGTTAAGTCTGATTTCAGATTTATCAAATCTTTCACAAGAGTCGCAAGTAAAGAAAGATGAAGAAATCATTCTTAAAAAACAGAAGAAAGAAGAAAAATCAGCAACACCTAATTTATTCAATGCAGATGAAATTTCCAGTTTATCTGATGCTTCACAAGAATCAGAAATCAAGAAAGATGAAGAAAACACACTTAAAGAAGAAAAGAAAGAAGAAAAATCTAAATCTAAACGTAAAACTAGATCAGGAAATGCAATTCTAGGAAGCAGTGACTCACTTTCATCATCAACAAAGTCAGAAGAATCAGCATTGAGTGTGATTTCAGATCTTTCAAATCTTTCGCAAGAATCGCAAATCAAGAAAGATGAAGAAAACAGACTCAGAAAACAAAAGAAAGAAGAAAAATCACGAAATCCAGAATCAGCTGGTTCTAGTTCGTCGACACTATTGAATGCAGATGACGTTTCTAGTTTGTCCAATGCTTCACGGGAGTCGCAGATAAAGAAAGACGAAGAAAGCAGGCTCAAAGAAGAGAAGAAAGAAGAAAAATCAAAATCGAGAACGAGAACAAGAAATACAATTCTAGGCGATTCACTTTCATCATCAGCAAAGTCAGACGAGTCATCAGTAAGTCTGATTTCAGATCTTTCAAATCTTTCGCAAGAATCACAAATCAAGAAAGATGAAGAAAGCAGGCTCAAAGAAGAGAAGAAAGAAGAAAAATTGTTACAATTTGATTCATCACCTTCAACACGCAAATTAAAGCCACGAGTAACTGACCTGCTGATTGTCGAGCCGATTGTTGAAGAGGAGGAAGAAGACAAGAACGACACTCTTCAGTCATCTGCCTTGGTAAGCAAGACTGAAGAAAACGATTCTTTGTCATCGTCATCAATCAAGTCGCTGTCGAGTATGTCGCAGGAATCAGACGTAAAGAAAGAAGAGGAAAAGAAGCTGAAAAAGCAGATAAAAGAAGAAAAGTCTAAAGCGTCAAAGTCAAAGGGAAGAGACTCGCTTTCATCAAGTTCTGGTTTGTCGGATGCTTCACAGGAGTCGCAGATCAAGAAAGATGAAGAAAACGCACTCAGAGAAGAGATGAGGGAAGAAAATCCTAAATCAAAGCATAAAAACAGATCAAGAAAACCAATTCTCGGCGATTCACTTTCAGCATCAGATAAATCTGAAGAATCAACGACAAGCCTGATTTCGGACTTGTCAAATCTTTCACAAGAGTCGCAAGTAAAGAAAGATGAAGAAAACATTCTTAGAAAACAGAAGAAAGAAGAAAAATCAGCAACGCATAATTTATTCGCTGCAGATGGTATTTCCAGTTTGTCTGATGCTTCACAAGAATCAGAAATCAAGAAAGAAGAAGAAAATTCACTTAAAGCAGCAAAGAAAGAAGAAAAATCCAAATCAAAACACAAAACTAAATCGAAAGCAGGACATTCAATTCTAGGCGACTGTGACTCACTTTCATCATCAACAAAGTCAGAAGAATCAACGACAAGTCTGGTATCAGATTTGTCAAACCTTTCACAAGAGTCACAAGTAAAGAAAGATGAAGAAAACATACTTAGAAAACAGAAGAAAGAAGAAAAATCAGCAACATCTAATTTATTCAATGCGGATGGTATTTCCAGTTTGTCAAATTCTTCAGAAGAATCAGAAATCAAGAAAGAAGAAGAAAATTCACTTAAAGCAGCAAAGAAAGAAGAAAAATCCAAATCAAAACACAAAACTAAATCGAAAGCAGGACGTTCAATTCTAGGCGACAGTGACTCACTTTCATCATCATCTAAATCAGAAGAGTCAGCATTAAGTGTGATTTCAGATTTATCAAATCTTTCGCAAGAATCGCAAGTGAAGAAAGATGAAGAAAACATTCTTAAAAAACAGAAGAAAGAAGAAAAATCAGCAACATCTAATTTATTCAATGCAGATGGTATTTCCATTTTGTCAAATTCTTCAGAAGAATCAGAAATCAAGAAAGAAGAAGAAAATTCACTGAGAGCAGCAAAGAAAGAAGAAAAATCCAAATCTAAAATTAAATCGAAAGCAGGACATTCAATTCTAGGCGACAATGATTCACTTTCATCATCAACAAAGTCAGAAGAGTCAACGACAAGCATGATTTCGGACTTGTCAAATCTTTCGCAAGAGTCGCAAGTAAAGAAAGATGAAGAAAACATTCTTAAAAAACAGAAGAAAGAAGAAAAATCAGAAACACAAAATTTATTCACTGCAGATGAAATTTCCAGTTTATCTGATGCTTCACAAGAATCAGAAATCAAGAAAGATGAAGAAAACACACTCAAATCTGAAAAGAAAGAAGAAAAATCCAAATCAAAATCAAAATCAAAAGCAGGACATTCAATTCTATGCGACAGTGACTCACTTTCTGCATCAACTAAGTCAGAAGAGTCAGCATTAAGTGTGATTTCAGATCTTTCAAATCTTTCACAAGAGTCGCAAGTAAAGAAAGATGAAGAAAACATTCTTAAAAAACAGAAGAAAGAAGAAAAATCAGAAACACAAAATTTATTCACTGCAGATGAAATTTCCAGTTTGTCTGATGTTTCACAAGAATCAGAAATCAAGAAAGATGAAGAAAACACACTCAAATCTGAAAAGAAAGAAGAAAAATCCAAATCTAAAATTAAATCGAAAGCAGGACATTCAATTCTATGCGACAGTGACTCACTTTCTGCATCAACTAAGTCAGAAGAGTCAGCATTAAGTGTGATTTCAGATCTTTCAAATCTTTCGCAAGAGTCACAAGTAAAGAAAGATGAAGAAAACAGACTCAAAAAACAGAAGAAAGAAGAAAAGTCAGCAACATCTAATTTATTCACTGCGGATGGTATTTCCAGTTTGTCTGATGCTTCAGAAGAATCAGAAATCAAGAAAGAAGAAGAAAATTCACTTAAAGCAGCAAAGAAAGAAGAAAAATCCAAATCAAAACACAAAACTAAATCGAAAGCAGGACATTCAATTCTAGGCGACAGTGACTCACTCTCATCATCAACCAAGTCAGAAGAATCAGCATTGAGTGTGATTTCAGATCTTTCAAATCTTTCGCAAGAATCGCAAGTGAAGAAAGATGAAGAAAACATTCTTAAAAAACAGAAGAAAGAAGAAAAATCACGAAATCCAGAATCAGCTAGCAAAGACTCGCTTTCAGCATCGCAAGGAAGCCGAAGTTCGAGTTCGCTGAGTCTTTCTGAAGAATCGCAAATCAAAAGCGAAGAAGAAAGGCAACTGAAAGACGAGAAGAAAGAAGAAAAGTCAAGTCTTATTTCAGACAAAGAAGCTCTTCTTTCGTCCTCAGATCGCGAATCAAGCAAGAAGCAAAAAGTGCAAGCTTCATTTCTCGGCGACTTGCTTTCGACATCTGCCAAGTCGACGACATCGACAGCGTCGACAACGAGTCTTATTTCTGACCTTTCGAATCTTTCACAAGAATCGGAAATCAAGAAGAAAGAAGAGAGCGATGTCAAAGAGCAAAAGGATGAAGAACAAACAAAATCGAGACTGCCATTCAATCCTAGATCACGAATTCTTAAAAGTGGAGCCAAAGAGACGCTTTCATCGTCGAATGCGGACACAGTTTCCAGTCTGTCGAATTCTTCACGAGAATCAGAAATAAAGAAAGAAGAAGAAAAGGCACTAAAAAAAGAGAGAAAAGAAGAAAAATCAAGAAAATTAAGTAAAGAACCACTTTCTGATGAATCTGAAATAAGTTTGATTTCTGATTTGTCAAATCTTTCTCAAGAGTCAATGATCAAGAAAAATGAAGAAAATAAACTTAATAAGCAGAAGAAAGAAGAAAGATTAAATTCAAAAAGCTCTTTCTTCTCAACACTGGCAAAGCACGAAAAAGAAAGAGAAACAAAGCAGGAAAATGATCTTGAATTGAACAGTGATAAAGGATCAATAAAATCATTGCGATCATCAAGTTCATTGAGCAGAGAGGACGCATCAATCATTTTGTCTGATATGTCGATCGAATCTGATATCAAAAGAACAGAAGAAAAACAGTTGAGTGAACAAGAGAAAGAAGAGAAAAATATACTTAAATCATTTATTACTGAATGATTATAAGGTTATTTTGCATCTGATATTATTATTTATTTATTTGTTTAAATTGTTTGAAATCGTATTTTATTATTTTTTTATGACTTTATTCTTTTTTTCTTTCTTTTGTTTTCTTACTATTTCTATCATATTCTTAATTTATATTAAATTAGATGTTAACATTTTACAATAATTTTTGGATACCAAAATATATATATATATATATATATATAATAAACAAATAAATATTCATTATTATTGTAGACAAATAAATAATATTTAAAAAAAAAAAAAAAATGGAAATTACGATATAGTCAAAATACTATTCGTTTTAGACGATTCGAATTGTCGTTTCAGAGTCCTCACAAAGTCGTCTCCAATCAATGTCTCCGCGTGCATTGACATGATATTTCTTAACAAGTAGTCTTCTTTCTTCTGGCGTCATTGAAACTCTGCCAACTTCTTCAAGTCTATAGAATAAATCTTTTGTAGTTATAGTATCTTTTGTTTCATTAATGAAGAGCCATTTAATTGATCTCCGTCTGTTTCTTAAAGTTGTTTGAACTCTGTTAACAGCACGCCATGCCTCATCTTCTTCAGTTTCTGATAGTGGTATTGTGCCAATCATACTGTCTTTTTTATTTAAGGAATTGATAGCATTACATATCATTAAATAGTTAACTAAATCTGGCCTTTCTTTATCACGAAAAACTTCAACTAAAAGATCAAATTCTTTTGGTGAGATATAAATTCCGGTTGGTCCAAATGAAACTTGAAGAGCACCAGTTTCTAAAAGACCGTTATGATATTTGTCAAAATGACTGAAAATTTCTCGTGGAGTCATAGCATGTTCTGACGTATATTCGAGTATCTTGACTAAAACTGGCTTAACTGATTCAGGAAGATTATCAACTGGTCGAGACATTCTAGATTCAAAAGTTTCTGTAAATCCGCTTCTTTCTTTAAGAGCATTATTATCAGACCACGATGGAATAGCTGCTAATGTATTGGTCTTTAGTTTAGCTCTCTGACCTATTGTTAAATTAAGATTTTCAGTATTTTGAGTTTCGTCTTTAATTTCGCTTTTATTTTCAGTTTCTTGTTCAGTTTGAGTACTTGGTTCAGTTTCTTGGTTTGACTCTGCTTTTCCGCCGAATTCTTCAAGATCATGGAGGAAGAATAAATAATAAATCTTACCTGTTTGTTCTTCACAATAATAGCGAATTAAATCATCGAGCTGAGCTGGGGGTATTAACATTGGTATCAGATCAAGAGTCTGCTTAAAATCTGTCCTTGATACAATTCCTTTCTTAAATCTATCATATGAAATCAATTCGCCTTCAAGGTCAAAACCAAATTTATTCATGCATTTAGCAATTTCAGAGTATAATGGAATCAAATTTTCAGGAACTGGGCCAGATTCTCTTTTCTTGAGATGACCGTTTTCCTCATAATCTTGAATTCTATATAATGGCATCTGTTTTGGTGAGTTTGTTGTTAATAGCTCTTTAAGTGAACTTGAATAGTTGATATTATCGTACGATGATAATGAAGCTGAAGATTGCAAAGATACTGATCCAGAACCACTAATATCCCCATTTGTAACATCCACATCTTCGCATAATTTCCTCCAGAGAATGTGATGACGTAATGATTTATCTTCATAATTATCTGAAATCAATTTCATGTCATGTTCATCAATGATATAGCCAATTTTTCGTAATCCTGCAAGGAATTGATCTGTGGTTATTAAACCGCTTTTGTCTCTATCATATCCTCTGAGTGTTCTATTGAGAGACACTCTTTTATCTTTTATAAAGTCACGTAGCTTTTGTAAGGTAGATTCTATTGTTTCGTTAAAATCAACAGATACAGACTTATCAACCATCTTTGAAAATTCGATGTAATCAACTGTCTTAGTTTCTTGGTCTGACATAGATTCCACAGCAAGTCTTAATTCTTCAGGATCAGTATCAACGTTAAATTGATTAACAATCTTCAAGAAAAGGGTTGTAGATACTTTACCTGTTCCTTCCTTATCATGTGGTTTGAATATTGACCATATATTTAACTTCCTATTATTAAAGCATTTGATAATTTTATCAATTACAGCTTGGGTATCTACAACTGGTGGTGGCGGTGTGTATGTATCTTCATCTTTAACAACAACTGTTGAAACAAATTGTTGGTAATCCACATTTCCGTCTTTATCTGCAAAGAAATCAGCAATTTGCTGAATATCTTCTCTTGGCATTGGTAAATCAAGTTGATAAAGTAATGAGAAAAATCTGTCTTTTGGCATAAGACCTGTCTTAGTTCGATGCTCTCTCAAAAAGTATTCATCAATTTGGATAGATCGTTCATTAATAAGATGAGAAAAAACAGAGAAGCATTTTGGTAGAGTATTGGAATCAACAGGATCTTTTTTTGTGATTAATGGGCCAATTTTAATTGTTTTAAGCAGCTTTTGAAGTTTAATATAGTCAATTTCTTTTGTTTTTAAATCCATTGTGATTTTGGCAACATCAACTGCTTCTGGAAAATCAGTTAAGCAACGTGCAAAGTTTTCTGCTGTGATTTTTCCATTTTTATTTCTATCCATAAATTCAATAAGAGTAATTAAATCAGTATTTCTATCATGTAAAAATCGTGCAAGTGCCACATAATGCGGATTTATATGTCGTGTTGGAGAATTTGCTTCTTCATTGGAGCCAGATGATGATGATGGAGCAGAAGCTAATAGATCGTCTACAAATTTTCCATAATTGATTCGGCGACCTTCTTTATAATATTCAACAATTTTTGCAAGGTCATCTGGAGAAATTGTCATGGGAAAATCGAGAATGGTGTTACGAAAGTCAAATTCAGACATTTGATAAGGAATTTTTGGATTATCGCGAGGTGACATGATTGTTAATTTCTCGCGTTGTGCAACAAGCATCATTTGCTCAAGTGTACGCTTTCTAGCTGCTTCAGATGGATTCATTTAATAATTTTTAACACTATTATTAAAATAATTCAATATAAGTCGTTAAGCATTTTCAATCAATATTTTGTCTTATTAACGTACGATGATTCAAGTAATTCAATTCAAATTTTGTAGGTGTTTTAACATTTCATTAACCAGCTAAAATTTATATTTTTTGCAAAAATATTCATTAGGTATGAAAGAATAATTTATTTGCAAATTCAATGAAAAAAAACGGTTAATAGCAAAAATAAAATTTAATTTGGCAATGTATCATTCCTCATGAAAAACCAACAAAAGCTTAATATTTTGGATATAAATAAATTAAAAAATAATCAATAAATTGTTTTTCTTTTAAAATATATATTTATTATAATTATTATTTTAAGATAGTATTGTTTTTTTTTTTAGAGATGTGATCTATAAATTTAAATTGATTTTTTTTTTGGATTAATAATTAATTAAATTAAAAACAATTTAAAAATATCGTGTCTTAGTATTGTCTTTTTTAATCATGTCAGTTTTGGGCAATTTATCCTAATGCATATTGGTGAAATAGTCATTTATTATTTTGGTAGAAATTTCAATTAATAAAAAATTGAATTAACTCACATAAAAATTGAAATAGCTCACATAAATTTCTTTGCAAATAAATTTTTTCGTTATAAAATTGATATCTTGGAAAAATCTGGCCAAATTATTAAGGAAATAAATGGAAATGACATTTCTAGAAATATAAAATCATATTCTTTAGATCAATTTGCGGCCATTCAACAAATGTGCCGAAATGTTAAAATATTAATTGAAGTCAATCCTTCTAGAAAACAATCATTCCAGGAAGAGGAATCAGATCAACAAAAGGAATCAGAACTGGAAAAACAATTAAAACAACTAAAACAACCATTGCAGGAAAGCCTATTAAACCAACCAAAGCAATTAGAGCATGACAATCAATCAAGCCAACCAAAACATGCAATGCTTAGCAATCAATCAAACAATACATATAAAGATGATTTTCAAAATTTTTAAAAAGAAACAATGTTATAAAACGATAATTTCCTCATATCGTCTCGGTATTATTAGTAAAATAATTTGAATGTTTTTATCAAAAATCCTCAATGCAATTTCTCTTCGTCAAAAATACTTTATCGAATACAAACATATATACATATTATTGTATAATTATATATCAATTTTTGAAAAAATAAATAGCTTTTTTTTATTTTTGTTTATCAAGAAAAACGTGTTTTTAAGGTGTACTCAATGATTCTAATAAAAAAATTCAATGAGTTTTCTCAAATTAAAATGGATTATAACTTTTTCTCTTGAATACATATACTATTTTTATTACTAACAAAATTATTAAATAAAAATAATTACTAGCAAAGTAATTACTCAACTCTACCAACCAGCGGCGAATCAACATTTATAAACTTTTGCATTGCTCCGACAAGAATTTTGGTTCTCTCATTCATTTGGTTTAATTGTATAGATTCTTCTTTTCTTTCTTTTTCAATTTCATCTATTTTTTTGAGAAATGAGTTAGTTTCTGAATCCAATTCAGAAATCTTAGACTGAATATTATTGATTTCAGACTGTTTTAAAGATATTTGCTCTTGAAATTTCTTGATTTCTTCATCTTCTTTGATTTTAATGATGGATTGCTCTTTATTAAGTCTTTCGTTACACTCTGAATTGAAATTGATCAAATATTTTGTAAATTTACCAATTTTGGCATTTTCTTTTTTCAATTTTAATCCTAAATTTACTGCTTTCTGTTGAATTTTTTGCATTATTTGATTTGAGTTTTCAATTCTTTCATTTAATCCTGACTTTGCAACTTCTAACTTGGAAATTTCGGATTCAACAGTATCATGCTTTTCATTTAAATCTTGGATTTCGTGTTCATATAATGATATTGTTTCATCTCTTCTTTGGAGTCGCCCTTCAATTTCCTTGATTTCGTTTTGGATTTCTTGAAACTGAATTTCTCGTGCTTTTTTATCTTCAAGAGCTTCTTCCAAATCTTTTTTCTTTTGATTGATTTGAGAGTTTAACTTTTCTTGTTTTAAATTTATTTTTTCTGATAATTCTTTATTTTTATTCGATAAACTATGATATACTTGATCGTATGATGGTTGGTCTTTCATAGTTTGAACAACGTTAGTGAGCTTCATAAGATCGGATTTTGTTTCTTTTTTCTTCTTAACAATTATTGCTCTACGTTTTCTTTCTTGGCATAATTTGGTTACTGTGGTTTCAATGCATGAATTCAATTCGGAAAGTTGGTGTTCGTCAGTAGTAAGTTGATTTTCCAACTCTTGAAGTTGGTTTGAATTTTTTTCATTTTCTTTTTCTTGAATTTCGTTTTGTTTGGTGCGAAGAACATACTTTCGTATTTTTGAAACGATTTTTTCAATATCTGAATTTACTGATGAAATCTGAGATTGAATGTCTTTTTTAGATTTCGTTAAATTTTCATATTGCTGAGATAGATTATTGAATGCTGCGGTAGCTCTTTTCGTTATTTCATCTGTATCTTGTTGTTCCATATAAAAATTTTAACGATAAAAATACGTTTAAGGGGGGAGTCTCACATGTTTAAGGGGGACGGACCAAATAAAAAAAAATCAATTTCTTTAATTTATTTTATATTTTTTACTTAAGTAATATACTAATAATTAATAATTACTAATATTTTCAAATTTTTTTTATAAAAAATTTTTGTTTTTTTACGAAATTATATATTCAATCATTTGCAAAACATTTCCTTATTTTTTAATTTTGTCGCATTCATCAGTTTACCTTTCATTTGTAAATTATGAAGTGCTCAGTAGTCATGCCAAATTCTATTTTTTTATACATAAAAATGTTTGAAATACTTTTTTTTTAATTGAAAGGAGATTAATTATATTATATTTCAATAAATATTAAACTAAATTTTGATCGAATACATAACTTTATATTCCTAGGTTCACTGATGATAAGTTTTTAATTTGGCTGTAAAATCTTTAAAATTGAATGATTACATACATTTTGAAAAATCATGAATTACAGAGAGATTTTACCAAAATTTAAAAATGTATGTAGTCTTTCAATTTTAAAGATTTTACAACCAAACTAAGTTATAATATTTTTTATTAATAGGAATAAAAAATTATGTATTCGTTAAGGATTTGAATCACTACATCTGGTAAAATGGAGATATGAAAATTTTTGTTCAACTTTTTTGCACTTTTTTTAACTTAATTTTTTTTTTTAGAAAAATCTACAATTTAAATTTATAATCAAAAAGAAAATGTCCATTATAAATATTATAAAATACTATTTTAAATATTTAATCATTAATTATGATATAATAATATGTGTACGTTTTTTTCTTCAGAGTCCCATTTTTTTGAAAGGTTTATAATTAAAAAAAAAACGTATTAATATATAAAAAGTTGGTTTATTTTGTTAACCATATATTTTTTAACGTTTATTTCATTTTTTCATTTTTCATGGCGCCAAAAAGGAAAATCCAAATAAAAAACCAAAAAGCAATAAATATTAGATGGAATAAAAAGGATGATGATAAAGAAGAGATTCAGGAAGATGTTCCTTATAAAAAAGTTCAACCAGATATGGCTGTCATCAGTACTTTAGTACAAGGCTCTGGTTTTCAAAGAGCTCGCATCGGCGCTGCTATCCAAGGAAACTGTTTTCCTAGCAAATCTACCTTTTATAGGCACCAACAAAAGTTGATACCGAAAATAAAAGAATGTACTTCTGAACATTTTGAGAGGTTTGCTAAGGAAACATTTGAACAGAATGATGCCAATATTTCAATAGATGGGAGATATGACTCCTGTCGTGATGCAATGTATTGCACAACAGCAACAATGGATTGCAGGAGAAACAAAGTTGTTGACATGCAAACAACAAACAAAAAAGATGTCAACGTTGCGTCCAATATGCTAGAATCTGCTGCAGCTAGACTAAGTTTTGACCAAATTATTGGAAAATGGGGACCTGATTGTTGCAACTCGATAACTTCTGATAATGATAATAAAACGCCAAATCAAGCGAAAAAAGCAGGTCTGGATTTTAGTCGAACCTTCGATCCTAGGCATGGATTTCAATGCATGTCTAGAAATTTTGCAAAGCTAGCTGACAAATTGGAGTATGATTATTTATTTTCTGATGAAATAGAAACTAAGAGAGTGAAAATTGTTTCGTGGGGAGTATATTTAGTTACAAATATTGAAGATGTCGAATTGAGAGGACTTATGTGGACGAACTCTCCATTTCATATGATAGGTAACCACGATAATTGTTCGCATGGTCCATTACCACCATCACATTCTGATTGGGAACTAGGGAAAAACGATGAAACTGCTTTTAAAAAAATGCAAAACTTTTTCAATAAAACCGAAAATTTTATTAAAAATTGCGACTTTCGAAACAATACTCAATGCAACGAGAGTCTCAATAACCTCATATCGATGCTGGCCCCAAAGAGACTTTATTTCGCGCGATCATATGAAGTTAGAACCCTTTTGGCAGGATGCCTATATAACGATCCTCATTTTTTTTCAAGTTTGTTGACTGACCTAGATCTTATAAAGTTTGTACCAAAACAATCATTAGCTGATATATTGTCATTCGAAAATGATAGAGAACAAGAAATATTCCGAAAAAGAACACCTCAATATCGAGAAAAAAAAAAGCATTACAGAAAAAAGAAATACTCTAAAAAAGATCCACCTGGCGATTACAACGAAGACAAAAAAGATTTTTCATTTGAATAATAATATTATCTTAATCTCAAAAACTTAATTAGTATCTCTACCTTCAGACTTTACACCTTTAAATAAAAGGTATTTTGGTTTTATATAATCTTTCTTTTATATTTTTCTTTTTTTATTCTAATATTTTTTACATATAAGATTAAAAAAAATTCATTTTTTCATTATATTTTAATATTACAAGAAATACAAAAGATTTTATTTAACAAATTTGTTTGGTAAGCCATAAAAATTATGAAATGACTAGAAATTATCATTGCATTAATTTTCAGTAATAAACGATCAAAGATGCCATATTTTCAATAAAAAACAAGACAACTAAAAATAATTTTCAATAACAAACGATCAAAGATGCCATATTTTCAATAAAAAACAAGACAACTAAAAATAATTTTAAGTAAAACCGATCAAAGATGCCAGTTCTTTTTTCATTATCTCATAACAGCAAAAAAATGAAAAAAAAAAGTTCAACAAATCAGCATTTTCAGAAAAAATGATCAAATATATATATATTTTTGTGTTTCATATAAGTTTTTTGATAATAAAAAATTAGAGTAATCTTTATACCATGATGGTATATAAAATATTTAATAATTTTTAATATTATTATTTGATAGAATTTCATATTTTTCAAATAGTTTTTTTTAAAAAAATTAAATTTCGACTTTAGAAAATTAATTACTAAATGCTAATTGATATAAAATTACGTAATGAGATAGAAATATCTTCTTCAAAAAAGAAATGATATAAAAAATATTTATCGATTTACTTTTTAAATGTAAGCAAATAATTAGTACTGATTGTAATTGTTTCACTAATAGTTGAAAGCAAGTGTTGAATAAGATCTATCAGTTTTTTGAATCAATTTAGCTTTTAGGTTTCAATGTAATATTTCGTTATAATGAGGCTAATATAGTTATCAAATGTATTCGGTTTCTGGTTAACTAAGGGATATGAAAAAATTTGAATACTTTTCAGAATATACATAAAATTGAAATATCTTAATAAAAAAATCATTTTTAATAATATTAATTATTAAATATAAATATATTGTTTAAATGAATAACAAAAAAGTAAAATTTAAGATTAAATAATGAAATTAAATATTATCATATTTATTAGTTAGAGCTGCTTTAAAATAATATTAAAAGTCAGCATTTCATGTTCTATTCACGATTATAACAACAATCTCAAAATCTTACATTTTAATTTTGTTTATATAGTGAGCTTTAAGGGGGGAGTCTCACATGTTTAAAGCTCACTATATAAACAAAATTAAAATGTAAGATTTTGAGATTGTTGTTATAATCGTGAATAGAACATGAAATGCTGACTTTTAATATTATTTTAAAGCAGCTCTAACTAATAAATATGATAATATTTAATTTCATTATTTAATCTTAAATTTTACTTTTTTGTTATTCATTTAAACAATATATTTATATTTAATAATTAATATTATTAAAAATGATTTTTTTATTAAGATATTTCAATTTTATGTATATTCTGAAAAGTATTCAAATTTTTTCATATCCCTTAGTTAACCAGAAACCGAATACATTTGATAACTATATTAGCCTCATTATAACGAAATATTACATTGAAACCTAAAAGCTAAATTGATTCAAAAAACTGATAGATCTTATTCAACACTTGCTTTCAACTATTAGTGAAACAATTACAATCAGTACTAATTATTTGCTTACATTTAAAAAGTAAATCGATAAATATTTTTTATATCATTTCTTTTTTGAAGAAGATATTTCTATCTCATTACGTAATTTTATATCAATTAGCATTTAGTAATTAATTTTCTAAAGTCGAAATTTAATTTTTTTAAAAAAAACTATTTGAAAAATATGAAATTCTATCAAATAATAATATTAAAAATTATTAAATATTTTATATACCATCATGGTATAAAGATTACTCTAATTTTTTATTATCAAAAAACTTATATGAAACACAAAAATATATATATATTTGATCATTTTTTCTGAAAATGCTGATTTGTTGAACTTTTTTTTTTCATTTTTTTGCTGTTATGAGATAATGAAAAAAGAACTGGCATCTTTGATCGGTTTTACTTAAAATTATTTTTAGTTGTCTTGTTTTTTATTGAAAATATGGCATCTTTGATCGTTTGTTATTGAAAATTATTTTTAGTTGTCTTGTTTTTTATTGAAAATATGGCATCTTTGATCGTTTATTACTGAAAATTAATGCAATGATAATTTCTAGTCATTTCATAATTTTTATGGCTTACCAAACAAATTTGTTAAATAAAATCTTTTGTATTTCTTGTAATATTAAAATATAATGAAAAAATGAATTTTTTTTAATCTTATATGTAAAAAATATTAGAATAAAAAAAGAAAAATATAAAAGAAAGATTATATAAAACCAAAATACCTTTTATTTAAAGGTGTAAAGTCTGAAGGTAGAGATACTAATTAAGTTTTTGAGATTAAGATAATATTATTATTCAAATGAAAAATCTTTTTTGTCTTCGTTGTAATCGCCAGGTGGATCTTTTTTAGAGTATTTCTTTTTTCTGTAATGCTTTTTTTTTTCTCGATATTGAGGTGTTCTTTTTCGGAATATTTCTTGTTCTCTATCATTTTCGAATGACAATATATCAGCTAATGATTGTTTTGGTACAAACTTTATAAGATCTAGGTCAGTCAACAAACTTGAAAAAAAATGAGGATCGTTATATAGGCATCCTGCCAAAAGGGTTCTAACTTCATATGATCGCGCGAAATAAAGTCTCTTTGGGGCCAGCATCGATATGAGGTTATTGAGACTCTCGTTGCATTGAGTATTGTTTCGAAAGTCGCAATTTTTAATAAAATTTTCGGTTTTATTGAAAAAGTTTTGCATTTTTTTAAAAGCAGTTTCATCGTTTTTCCCTAGTTCCCAATCAGAATGTGATGGTGGTAATGGACCATGCGAACAATTATCGTGGTTACCTATCATATGAAATGGAGAGTTCGTCCACATAAGTCCTCTCAATTCGACATCTTCAATATTTGTAACTAAATATACTCCCCACGAAACAATTTTCACTCTCTTAGTTTCTATTTCATCAGAAAATAAATAATCATACTCCAATTTGTCAGCTAGCTTTGCAAAATTTCTAGACATGCATTGAAATCCATGCCTAGGATCGAAGGTTCGACTAAAATCCAGACCTGCTTTTTTCGCTTGATTTGGCGTTTTATTATCATTATCAGAAGTTATCGAGTTGCAACAATCAGGTCCCCATTTTCCAATAATTTGGTCAAAACTTAGTCTAGCTGCAGCAGATTCTAGCATATTGGACGCAACGTTGACATCTTTTTTGTTTGTTGTTTGCATGTCAACAACTTTGTTTCTCCTGCAATCCATTGTTGCTGTTGTGCAATACATTGCATCACGACAGGAGTCATATCTCCCATCTATTGAAATATTGGCATCATTCTGTTCAAATGTTTCCTTAGCAAACCTCTCAAAATGTTCAGAAGTACATTCTTTTATTTTCGGTATCAACTTTTGTTGGTGCCTATAAAAGGTAGATTTGCTAGGAAAACAGTTTCCTTGGATAGCAGCGCCGATGCGAGCTCTTTGAAAACCAGAGCCTTGTACTAAAGTACTGATGACAGCCATATCTGGTTGAACTTTTTTATAAGGAACATCTTCCTGAATCTCTTCTTTATCATCATCCTTTTTATTCCATCTAATATTTATTGCTTTTTGGTTTTTTATTTGGATTTTCCTTTTTGGCGCCATGAAAAATGAAAAAATGAAATAAACGTTAAAAAATATATGGTTAACAAAATAAACCAACTTTTTATATATTAATACGTTTTTTTTTTAATTATAAACCTTTCAAAAAAATGGGACTCTGAAGAAAAAAACGTACACATATTATTATATCATAATTAATGATTAAATATTTAAAATAGTATTTTATAATATTTATAATGGACATTTTCTTTTTGATTATAAATTTAAATTGTAGATTTTTCTAAAAAAAAAAATTAAGTTAAAAAAAGTGCAAAAAAGTTGAACAAAAATTTTCATATCTCCATTTTACCAGATGTAGTGATTCAAATCCTTAACGAATACATAATTTTTTATTCCTATTAATAAAAAATATTATAACTTAGTTTGGTTGTAAAATCTTTAAAATTGAAAGACTACATACATTTTTAAATTTTGGTAAAATCTCTCTGTAATTCATGATTTTTCAAAATGTATGTAATCATTCAATTTTAAAGATTTTACAGCCAAATTAAAAACTTATCATCAGTGAACCTAGGAATATAAAGTTATGTATTCGATCAAAATTTAGTTTAATATTTATTGAAATATAATATAATTAATCTCCTTTCAATTAAAAAAAAAGTATTTCAAACATTTTTATGTATAAAAAAATAGAATTTGGCATGACTACTGAGCACTTCATAATTTACAAATGAAAGGTAAACTGATGAATGCGACAAAATTAAAAAATAAGGAAATGTTTTGCAAATGATTGAATATATAATTTCGTAAAAAAACAAAAATTTTTTATAAAAAAAATTTGAAAATATTAGTAATTATTAATTATTAGTATATTACTTAAGTAAAAAATATAAAATAAATTAAAGAAATTGATTTTTTTTTATTTGGTCCGTCCCCCTTAAAAATTAATTTCTGTCTTAATAATTTTAATGAACTAAATAAAATAAAGAAGCTTAAAAATATTTTTAATGATTATTAATGAGAATAAATCTTAATGAAAGAAATAATTTCATTGAAATCCGTATAAATAAATATTATAACAAATGAAATCATATATTGATAGTATGTATTTGAATATGTATAAAAGAAAAGACTTGTTTACCAGGATTTTCGCCCTTAATTTAATTTCGAAAAAAAGGAAATTGGTAATGAAAGCTAGGTCAATGTGATCATAAAATTTATACTAACAATTTTTGAATGGAAAAAAAACAAAATTGGCCAATCTAGTAATGAATATGAAATGGTCAGCAATGATAGTTTTATTTTCAAAAGAAAACCATTATTGGAGGAAAACAGCTAATTATGATAAATTACCAACGGATGATATATTGAAATTGAATCTTTTATTTTTGACATTTTCTCTCAAAAAAATTGAGTTTGTTTTAAATTTTTCCAATTTATTTGACGTTAAAGTTTATAATTTTTTTGAAAGAATCAAAAATGGATATTGTACGTTAAAGGATGTTTGAAAAATCTAGTACGTTTAAGAGGAATATCACCATTTATAATTTATATGAGTCGAAAAGCTAAAAGTAAGCATCCACTTACAGCAACTAAAGATTCAGTTGCAACTGCAGAAAACGTTGACTTAAACAACTCCTCAACACATAAGTCAAAGAAGAAGGGATTTTTCGGAAATCTTTTCTCAAAGAAAGATGATGAAAAGAAGGATTGTAAGCAATCTGCTGCCATTACAAGGAGAAAGCGAAGACCATCAAAGCTTGCAGAAGATATGATTGAGGAGAATGAAGTTAAGGCCGAAGAAGATCAAATTCAAGAAGAAGTTGTTAACAACCAAGAAAACGTAGCTGGTGCTCCACCTCCTCCACCACCACCACCTCCTCCTCCACCACCACCTCCACCTCCTCCTCCTCCAAAAGCTCTCACACCATATCGTCCTTCTGACCCTTCAGCATCTCCAAAACCACAAACAAACGCTCCAGCTCAAGGTGCCGTAGGATCGCCTCAAGTTGTAATTCCATCCAATGTTCAATTAAGGAAAATTACTGGAGATCTTCCATCACAAAAGCCACCAGAGATGACAATGGATATAATGGAAGAAATCAGACTTAACGGTAGAAAGAAGTTGAGGAAGACATCAATCAGAAGGTCAATTGGTGGAACGCCTATTAAAGATCTCACTCAATACAATAATAAAATTAGCGAAAATAGCGTTTTTGCTAATGTGGTTGTTAGAGACCAATCATCGGATGCTGAAGAAGATCAAGAATCTTCTGAATCATCTTTCTGAGTAAATCATGTGATTCAGAGATAGATTAAATTTATTTAAATTAAAATTTAATTTTACTTATCTTTTTTTCTTTTTTTTTTTCTTCAAAAAGTTTTCTAGTCACTCATTTTTGATTCAAATTTATTCAAGAAATCATAATGGCATCACCTATTTCTTTAGGTATAACAAAAGAAATAGTAACTAATTTTATGAAACTTCTTGGAGAAAATTCTCCAAAAGCCAGCGATTATTTTTCAAA
This sequence comes from Tritrichomonas musculus, assembly GCA_039105265.1. NCBI lineage: Eukaryota > Parabasalia > Tritrichomonadida > Tritrichomonadidae > Tritrichomonas > Tritrichomonas musculus. The sequence continues at coordinate 1,433,858 of JAPFFF010000004.1, forward strand.
TAGTGCAACATTGGACTGGGATTCAACCATTGTTGCAGGTAAGGCAGAAATTTTTGATTTTTTAAAAGGGATACCACTATTTAACCATACTATTATTGAATTTGATTGTCAAACAGTTGCAGCAATTCCTATATTGACAATAGTAACATCAGATGGGCTTTTAGATATTTCGGGATCTCATACTCGTTATCATGCAACATTTATAGTTAAATTAGAAAATGATAATCGAACTGCGCATATTACATACTTAGCACTTTCATTTGTTTAATATTTTTTGCTTCTTGTAATTTAATTTGTTTGTTATTTAAAATATTACATTAATCGCAATTTAAATGATTAAAATCAAAAAAGAGATGAAATAAATAAAATAAAAGCAAGAATACTGCGTTTCTTTTTTTAAAATATGTAATTCAAATTTTAATTTAGCCACCATATTTCTTTCTTCTTTCTGCCATAACCCTTTCAAAATCGCTTTGTGGTTTCTTTTCTTGTGGAGGAGGCTTTGATGCTCCTGTTGGTTTTCCCGTCTCTACTTTCTTTAATACAACTTTTTGGAATGGTTGTGCCTGTTGAGCTGGCTGTGGTGCTGGTTTTGGTGGCGGTACAGCAGGCTTTGCAGCTGTTGCTCCTCCTTCAGCACGTTTCTTGAATCTGGCTTGAAGTTGATCATTCAAACTCATTTCAGCAGCGGGTTTGGGTTTAGGTGGTGGAGCTCCTGGTTCTCCTTCTTTAGGAACTTTCTTCAAAACTGTCTTTCCTGCTGCAATATCTGATAGTGAAAGTCCGCCGCCTTTGGGAGCCGGTGGCGCTTGCGATGCTGGTGGAGGAGGTGGAGGAGGCGGGGGAGGAGGTGGTGGTGGTGGAGGTGGAGGAGGAGCACCGCCTGGAGGAGGAGGAGGTGGATTATAAGTTTCTTGTTTGGCTGGTTGTGGTGCTGGTTTCGGTGCTGCTGGTTGTGGTGCTGGCTTTGGTACAGCTGGCTGTGGTGCTGGTTTCGGTGCAGCTGCTGGTGGAGGAGCTGGTTTTGATGCAGGTGAGGATGGAGCTGCATTTCCTAACCCTCGATTCTTGAATCTGGCTTGAAGTTGATCATTCAAACTCATTTCAGCAGCGGGTTTGGGTTTAGGTGGTGGAGCTCCTGGTTCTCCTTCTTGAGGTACTTTCTTCAAAACTGTCTTTCCTGCTGCAATATCTGATAGTGAAAGTCCACCGCCTTTGGGAGCTGGTGGCGCTTGAGATGCAGCTGGTGGAGGTGGAGGAGGAGGTGGTGGTGGTGGTGGAGGAGGCGGGGGTGGTGGAGCGCCTCCAGGTGGTGGTGGCGGTGGATTATATGTTTCTTGTTTGGCAGGTTGTGGTGCAGGCTTTGCTGGCTGTTGAGCTGGTTTTGAAGGAGATGGTGCAGGCTTTGCTGGCTGTTGAGCTGGTTTTGAAGGAGATGGTGCAGGCTTTGCTGGCTGTTGAGCTGGCTTTGAAGGAGATGGTGCTGGCTTTGATGGTGATTGAGTTGGTGGTGGTATTGAAGAAGATGATTGAGTTTTTGATTGGTTTGGCGGTGGTATTGTAGCAGATAATGAAGATTTTGATTGTTGCTGTGGTATTGATGCTGATGTCTGAGATTTTAATAGATCGGAAGAACTACTATTGAGATTTCCAACTGAAGAAGTTGGAAATTGACTGTTGAAAACTGCATCGTTATATAGAAGATCAGATTGTTCAGCATTAAATCCATAAAAATCTGAAAATGAGGTCTTGAAAATTGTATTGAGTGAACCTTTTTGAATAGGAATGAAAAAGTCATTTGTTCGCGACCAAAATTGTGGTGGTGGGTTATTAGCATCCATTTTAATTATCAAAGGTTGGTTATTGTTTATATCTGACATATGGCGTCCTACGCATGACAACGCATTAATATTCATTCTAAATCGGTATGATGGAAAATTGACACTAAGTTTAGTTGATTTTGGCAAAAATTGATCATCTAATTTCTTTAATGAAGTGGAAGCGGATGGAGGCGTAATTAATTCACGGCCTGCATTTGCTTTAACAGCTTTAAGAAGACCGTCGACATGTTGAAGTTCAACTTCCATTTTAAGAAGTTGCTCATTGGAACTTACCATGCGGTTTAAACATACTTTCGAAAGAGTTTGAATTGATGATTTGATTTGGTTTAGATCATTGTCGATTTCATTTTGAACATTTGCTTCAACGTTTTGACCTGGTTGATAAGCTTTTAAATATTGTTCTTGCCTGTCACCATCAGCTTGAATATGCTGAAGGCGGTCTCTTAATAATTGAATTTTTTCTTCCATAGATTCATTGCCTGACATCAAATTCTAAAAATCAAATTTTTATAAAACAAGTTTTCAATTGTAAAAAAAAATGTCTCAATTTTTTGAATTTGGAGAACGTTTATTAGTATGATGAATAGGTTGGAAAAATTCTTTCTACATTTTGAACCCTACGAGTTAAAGTAAAAAAACAAGCAATATCCATCTTAATTGAAATTAAAAATAAATGGTTTTGTGTTTTTAATTATTGTTTAACTAAAAATATAAATAATATAATTATGTTGAAAAAAAAAAAAAAATAGAATTGAAAGTTTTTTTTTGTTGTTTAAAGAAGTATAATTCTTATCTTCTTCCTCTTCTTTTTGAAGTTTTAGGTTTTCTCTTTTCTTTGATAGAATTCAAAATTTGTGTTTCAGTAACAGATGGGAGATTTTGGTTAATTGGAGATCCATAAACATAAGATAACGAATCACTCATAGCTTGGTAAGGCTGGTATTGGCTATATTCTGATTTTCCGAATGCCCATAGCTTATCAAGAATCTCTTTCAGATCATCGCTGAGTTCAGTTGATGAGGTTGAAGCAGGCTTTAATATGTATTTCTTGAAACTTGCGATTAAAGGACAGATCAAATCTATAACTTTCTTATTTTGGCATAATTCCAACGGCCACTCACAAATTTCTTTCATAACCTTAACGGACAAACCGTTTATATTTTTCTTGAAGGCGTCTTTAATGAAGGAAGGATACAAAGTATCATCTCCGATTGTTAACGCGTTTTTCCTTAAGAATTTCAACAAGCAAGATAAATTCTCTTCTTCATTAGTTTCTGATGATGAATACAAAGATAACAAAGGTTTAAGCAAGTCATCATCAGATATGAAAGAGAACAAATTCCTAAGCTTAAAGAAAGGCGAAATGAAAAGTTTAGGATGGTTAGAACCATCCATTACTTCAACGATTCTCTTTGCTATTTCATGAGCATTTTGCATATCAGCTTGATCTTTCAGATTGCTTATTACGCTTTCAAAACTCATTATGAATGAATTGCATGTTTGTTCAATAAGTTCATAATTAGACGCTTTAAAGTTGTATTGGTCGATCCAGAAATTCGGAGCTTGCTTGTCATTGACAATATCAATACATTCTCTCAATCGCTTGAAAATTGATATGAACGAATCAACGAGTTTTTCAAAGCCTTTGTGTGGGTCTTGCAAGCAAAAACTGAAGATGAAATTGATGAGAATTGATGACAATCTCAAAATATTTGGTTCCGAAAGAAGCGAAATTATAAATTTCGCAATCATTTCGGCAGTTCGTCCTCCTCTTGCTTGTACTTTTGTGAGAACTTGAATGACCAATTGTAAAACATTCTCTTCCTTCAAAAGAAGAGAGTTTCCAATAAAGGCCGCTAGAAACATGTCATGAGCATCTTTCCATGATTTAGGAGCATCTTTGTCATTGACTTCTGTCTTGTCATCTTCAAATCGGTCATCTCGAGGCATTGATATGAGGCCAAATGGAAGGGATGTCAAAAGTGCCTCAGGTAACGATTTGGTTGGCATGATCGATGAATAGGCGGTTGATGTGGATGCAAGTGCAAAGCAGAATTTGGGCCTGAGAAGTTGGCAGAAGAAGGGAGTCATTAAAAGTTTCGATTTAGAATACAACTTCTTCAAAATTTCAAAGAGTTCTTTGAATTGAGAAGTTGGATTCGATCGAATTAAAGCTTGGCTCTTAAAGAAGGCAACAATTCCTGCTGCTATCGTCTTTTTGACATCAATGTGGCACTTTTCATCTGATGCTAATGAATCCATGAATTCAATGCAATACGAGGGAAGTTGTGAGCCAACATATCTTGGATCAACGCACCATGCAACTGTTCTTGTTCTCGTGTGGAGGGTGTAATTCAATTCAGTGCTGCTCAAAATGGAAACAAATGATGAAACAATGGCGTTCTTTTCATCATTGTTGCATAAAGTTTGAAGTTTCTTGTTGACAATTTCAAGTGATATATGATGCATGGCATCTGAGGTGAAAAGTCTGAAGAAGGCTTCATAAAGAGGAGATTCAAACTTCTTTGCCCATTCTTTATCTTTGATATCTTTTCCAAAGGAAATATGAGTAATAAGCATTGTTACTAAATGATCTATGTAATAACTGTAGTTATCATCGCCAATGACTTTCTTGAGGTCAGATGGGAACATCGATAATATTTCAATGAGTGAGCTAGTGAAAATTGTAAGATCAACATGGCCAATTGTAATTGGAAGAGATAATATCGATGCCAAGTAGGATATCAAAACTTTGGTTGAAAAGAACTTCTTATCTCCTTGTAATTTGTTTCCATTTGATGCATTTGAATTTTTATCTGAAAATGGTTCTAATGTGTATTTAATAAAGCCTTTTTCATCACTGAATAAAGTTGGTGTTGGTTTTGGATTTGGATTTTCTTTTGTTGGCTCAGGATCTTCAATTAATATATCTTTGAAGCACAAATTTAATAAATGTGCAACAAGATTGAAATTGATTGGTGTAAACTGGCCTCCTTTTTCGCCGTTATTTATTAATTTAACGGTTTTGGATTCTAAATTTATGTCTAGATTGTTTTTGGTAAGTTGTTTGTATAATATTTTAACATAATTGAATAATCCATATCCATTTGTTTTGAGTGCTTCGCAAAAAGTTTCTGGATCGAAGCCTAAGATTGGCTTGATTATATTCCAAGAAACAACATCTTTCCAACTAATATTTTCTGAAGATGGAGAATTCTTTTTCTTATTTTGTGTAGATTGTTGTGTTAAAACTTTTCCACAAAGAGTGCATTTCTTTGGTTTAGCTGGTGGGCGTAAATCCTTGATTTTCAAGAAGTATTCATAAGCCAAATTTGTTTGGTAGTAAACATGAATATTGAAAGTCAATGGCTGCTTATCAGGTTCTTCACCATTCTTCTTTATTTGTCTCTCTTGTTGTTTAGTTAATGGAACAAACTGGGAAATAGTTGTTAAAACGTCATAATCGAATGATTCAGAGCTAATTAATTCAAGTAAGAAATTCTGATCAATATCATCCTTAAAAATGGCTTTAATGAAATTGATTGTTTTATTTGTTAAAACAAAATCTGTATCGAAATTATGTAATTTTTGTGTATATGAGGACAATGAATCAGAAAGAATATTTGAATCTTTTGTTGAATATGACTTTCTTATTTGATCAAATTGCTCAACAACTGATTGAGGAAGCTGGTGCTTAATACTTAGTTCTCCATAGCATAGATTTGAATAACTACCTCTATTATTGGCAAAGATAAGTGATTTGAATTGATTAATCAAACTTGTTGTTGGATGCTCGTAGTTTTCTGAATTGTATGAGTTTATCTTTTCACTCAAAATTTCAATAAATTTCAAAAATGGTTCAATTGCTGGTGTAATTTTGGATGATTTGGACTTTGCAAAGAATTGATTATCAACTAAAGCTGGATCAACGAATAGATATAATGAACTTGCGCTAACATTCAATTTTGATACTTTGATTGCTGCATTCTTCAAGAATTTTTTCACAAGTAAATCAGGTAATATCAATTTTCCTCTTTCATTTTGCAATAACTTAATTCCATTAATAACATTTTCGTTCTTCAAAACATCACTCTCCTCCAATTGTTTGAAATATGAATAAAATGAGTAGCTTGATAAAACCGAAGATGCATAATTTGATGGTATGTTGAAGGTTGCTGGAATTTCATTGAAAAGGCGATTCATCAGTTTTTCAACAATAATTGATCCTATTTTTCCAATTCCAGGTAATTTTGGATGTTTTGAAGATAGTAATATTTGGACGATAATTGGAAACATTGTTAATCCGGTCTTTTCAATGCTGAATGGGAATTTGACTATCAAGTCATCATATAAATCAGCTGCATATTCTTCACTTCCGTCTGAATTTTCAGATTCATGTGCTTTTATTCCAACATATAATGATAACGGATTGCAAACTTGTTCAATGAATTTATTAATGACGAATTGTTGAATTTCCTGTGATGTATTTGCATTTAAAAATCTGCAAAGGCGGAAATGGCAATCACATGCTAATTTGTAAAAGTTTTTATCATTCAATTTAATTGCGAAATAGAAAAGTTTCTCAACAAATTTGATATAAAGGATGTATGCGTTATTTGCAATTGAAACTTGTTTATGACGGAGTAATGGAATGATTTTCTTTTCAAACAAGTGGAGTGTTCCCTTGTATTCTTCAACTTTTCTCGATTTTTGTGTTAATGAAGCCGGGAAGTTTATTGAAACATCTTTGATAAATCCATATTCATCAGATTGGTCATCTTTGGTTCTACTTAATATTTGGGTGATTTTCTTCAGATCATCGAAAATTAAGCATAATGCAAGAAGAGTTGTTGGTGCATCGTTGCTTATTTCGTTTGAAATGTATTTGCCACTTGGATCGCAAATAAAATCAATAAGAATTTTATCACGAGTATTTGCATCTAAAAATTTGAAAAATGGTGTATATTTAATCTGATCGGAAATGGAAATTGAATTTTTCCATGAAAATGGAGTGATCATTGCTGTGAATATATTATTTATTTTACGTTGATAATTGAGAGATGAATTGCTCACAATACTATCTTTGTTATCAAGCGTATTATTAATAATTTTGTTGAAAATTCCCATTGAATAATCAAATGGAAGTGAAAGTGTTTCTGAAATCTTTGTTAATGAATCAATATTTTCTTCATTAATTTGTCTGATAAGATATGATAATTGATATGCTTCATTTCTTTCAAAGGCATTGAGTACATAATCTTCATAATATTGAAGCAATTTTGGCCAAATAAAAGCAAGCTTATTGTAATCGTTTGTTTTATCATTTTTCAAAGTTTGTGACATAGAAGTTGCTTGTAAAGATCTATAAAAGTTAATAACTTGGTTATTGGTAATTGATATTAATCTGAAAATAAATTTAGAAACATGCTTTGTCTCTCTTAATGGTTTCTTGAAATCTTCTTCTAATGAAGCGGGAAGAATGTTGAAAATTATATCATCATTATTGAGAATTCTATGCTTAATGAAATATGTAAAGTTGAAATAATTATTTGCTGGAGAAAGATCGGTCATGAACTGTGAAATTGGGGTAAATTTGGTCAAATGAAATGGGAAAGCAAGAAGGGCTTCTCTTACTTTTTTATATACATCTTTATTTTGAATCCAAACGTCTTGAAATCCTACAAAAATGCTATGGAATGGTTGATAAACAAAATTGAAATATTTTTCGTCTTCGATATGTTCGTTGTTGTTCGATTTAAGTGCTTCAAGACCTTCAATATAAATTTCGGCAATGAAATTTCCAAAGTTAGTTCTCTTTTTCAATTGTCGAGCATTTGCAAAATTTGATGGAGTTAGATATGTGAATTTTGATTTTTGAAGGTATGGGCAATTTTTATTCTGATTATTGTCATTTTCATTATTATTTGATGGTTTTGTTTTAACAATGTAGGAATTCGATGGATCAGTTGCATATTTCCATAACATTAATGGGGTCTTAGCATGTTGTGGTTTCACACGAGAGCGGAATGCATTTCGTAAAGTGTCATATGATTGTAATGAAAAAATTTCGCTTGTACATTCATATCCCCACAGATGTTGCGAAATATTAGTCAGTAAATTTTCACCAACAGCAATTGAAACAGGGCATTGGTCAGATTGTTCTATTAAAATATTGAGTAAATGGCGTCTGATTAATGGATTTGTGGTATCTAATAGATGAATAATTTTTTCTTCTTCCATATTCTTCAAAAGATTCTTTCTAACGCTGCTTTTTAATAGTGTACCAACTATATATTCAAAGAGTGAATCATCATAAAAAGCATCACAATATTTGTCCCATAATTTTAAATTTATAAGTGCTTGGCAATAAGCCCATGGAATTGGGCGTAAATCTTCAATATTTTCGGATGAAATAGATTTCCAATCAATATTCATGCAAGTTTTTTTAAAAAAAAAATGAAGTGAATAAAGCTACAATCAAAATTGTTAAGTTTGTTTGAAAAAGTTAATCCTTTAAAAAGAATTCTGACAATCAAAATTGAATAGCTTCATCAACATTTTCATATTGATGACAATACTTTTTCCATCTACCAGTAATTTAGGTAGGACAATTGATTTTAAAATTTTATGATAATTTTGAGAATAATAATTATTATAATTAGTTCGAAACTTATTTGGAAAATTATTCATTATACTTGATATTAGAGCATCTATAATAGCTTTTTGATTGATTAATAATGGCAGGATATTGATTGAAAGTATTAAAGTTTTATATAAAAAGTTTATCTTGTTAATATCTTGAAATAAAAATTGTATTTCTTTTTTATTTCTAAAAATTCATGTTGTAATATAAGTTTAATTGATATATTCCGGTTTATAAAGTATTTATGCATTTATATTTTGAGGAATAATATTTTCATGCTGATCGTATTGCACTGAGCGGTTATCGTCAAAATTGACCTTTAGGATCAACTAAAGTATAGTTAGTCTTTTCTGAAGAACATTCAAAAAGTGGAAATCATTCAGAAAAAATAATCTAAATAAAATAATTGAAAAAACAAATCTTTTTATATTTTTACATAATTTTTAGAGACTACATACCGCCTAGCGGGCGTCGAGCGAGGCTGAGCGAAGCTAGGCCTAGTCGATACGCCGCGTCTGGGGGTAAGAATCGGTAAAAGTTTATTTTTTTATTATTTTTATTTGATTAATAATCAGTTTTTTCGGATTTGCATTCAAAAAGTGAGTAATTTGAATACCTGGAAAAATAACTTTTTCAAATTTAAACTTTTTGAATTTTTTCAAAAATGCAATTCTTATGTAAATATCAAAAAGTTGGAATCAAAATGCTAGGGAAAACATTCGGTTTTATTTTCAATAACGAATTTTTCAAAAACAAAAAACCCTGTATCGTACAGTAGCTATTCATGGTATTTTTCACAAAAGTGCAAAAAAGTTCTAGCCGATTTTTTCTGAAGTACGATACAGAGTCAATATTGACCTTAACCGTTGGGATCAAAAGAGATTGGGGGCAAAAAATATCTCCCACTTTTTTTTTTTGGGGGGGGGAGAAAATACTTATCGCCCCAGATACTTATTGACCTCGGAGGTTAAGGTCAATATTGACCTTGTTTTGTACATCAGAAAAAAAGTTTGTTTTCCCTTTTTTGCGATCGATACTTGATTTACTTTCTGATATAGATAAAAAAAATATACTTTGATACAACTGATCGATTTCAGCTGAAAAAGTGAAAATAACGAATAATATTTGTGAATCTTATTATTTAAAATTTTGCTTTTAACGTATTATTTGTAAAATATTTATATTTTACTCTTATTTCATTAAATGCGGAAAGGGCGTTCAACAATGCCCTACACACCTCGTAAAATAAAAATTCATCAAACCAGCCGTCGAATAACTTCACAACAAGGTGTTGTAATTCCAATTGATCGTTTTGCATGGCTTACAGATGGTGTTGTTAGAGATATAGAAAAAGGTCTTCCACTAATTACTGAATCGAAATTGTCTCGAGATTTCGTTAATCCAGACCAATTGTCTGTTCAACTTGAACAGCAAAGGTCAAGTTTATATGAAGGATTCATTGACCCAGATTCCAATGACTACGAACTTCCTCCAGAAAATGATTCTGAAGTTGTTGATACTGAAGAACAGCATCAATACAGAAAATTATATACCAAACTCATGCACCGAAGAGAAAGAAAAACAATAAATCCAGGGACTGGACTTGTAAAAAGGCCGCCTGCTGAAGATATTATTGATAACATTGGAAAAATTAATATTCAGTCTGTTCATACTCGAAAATATGTCCCTTCAGGCCGAAATCCTTTTCCTCCTCCTGCGCATCGTCCTAAAACGCACAAACTACCTGATGAAAGAACTACATCGGCCTTACTTAAGACTCATTTGAAAAAAGCATTCAAAGTTGGAGTGCAGCCATTTACCAGCGTTGATAGAGATGAAGATTTTCCATTAAATGGAATATTTAATTCTATTAATTCTGTTACATCACAAATTTCATTTAATTCAATTGAAAATAAGAATCAATATGAAAATCAAATTAATCTTATAAAAAATAAGACATCTCCAAATTTTGATAAAAAAATTGAATTAAATGAAAATGCTGATAATAAAGAAGAGGAAGAAGAAGATTATGATGAAAAGAATCATAAATCTCTTCTTATTGATCCAAAAGACTATGATATATTTTGGACACGTAACGGTACACCATTTACACGAGATGAGGTAGAAATGCTTGAAGGATGGAAAGAAGATGTTCGAGATAGAATGGTGAAAGATGATATGAAAACATTGCAAATTTTGCGTAGACGAGAAAAAGCAATGGAAAGAACATTTCAATCAAGATCAGCTTTTGATAAAGAAATTGCTTTAACTGATGAAGCAATGGAAAGAGCTGTGACTCTAGGTCCATGTAAGAGCAATAGAGAAAGGCTTTCATCCTGGGAAGTTTCATCAAAAGCAGTTAAAGATGATCCTTCATCACTTCCTTTTAGGAAAAGAACTTGGGCAAATTTTGTTAGCCAATTTCAAGATTTTTATCAAATCACATGCGAACCTCAAAAAAAAATTGTTGTTGAATTTCGAACTTTGCTTCGTTCAGGGCACTGCGTTGACGCTGATCTATTTTTTGATTCAATTGGCGTGCTCAACAAAATGGATTACATATCAATGCCGACAATGATTCTTGTTGAGTTTTTAAGAAAAAATTTAAATGTGCCTGAAGAAGATGTTGTTCAATATATGAAAGATAATGGATTCCCGCACCAATTCTACCTTCTAGCCCTCGATGAAATAGAAATAGAAGAAAACAAAAAAAAAGGAGATAGTTTTACTATCATGACATCAAGAAACAAAAAGCAAGCTGCAATATATCGTGCTAGAAAAGAACAAAATGCATCACCAAAAAGCGTAAAGCCATGATATTTTTTGTTTGTTTTATATTAATTAAACATGATTTTTATATATTTATATTTTTTTTCCCCTCCCTCCTAATAATTCAGAAATATATACAAGATAATCCAAAAGATAAAATACAAAACATAAAAATCGCACTTGACCAAATGAAACCTGTTATTAATTTTATTCGTATTTCTAATAAAACAATCGCAGAGTGTATCAAATTCATTAATACACTTTTTAACGATCAAGAAGCATGGTCAAAAGGATATTACGATTTACTTTTTCTTATTAGTAAATTAATATTTCATATTTTTGCCTTTGGACAATTAAAAGTAAATCAAAAATCTATAATGAAAGATTTTGAAATTGTTAAAGATTTGCTGCGTAATAATAATAACTCTTCAGTGCATATGGTTCTAATGTGTTCGTCAGTGTTGTTTCATTAATCAAATCATTTGGGAGTTCTTTGATGTCTGTCTTCAGAGCATAGTTGTCTAATGTGTTCGTCAATGTTGTTTCACGATAATATTAGATAAACTTATATTTATAACATTCATCCAAAAATAATAATAATAATAATAATAATAATAATAATAATAAAATATTAGATTTAAAGCTTATCTTAAAATACTCTTTGTAAAGAATGAAGTTGTAAAAATAATTATAAAAAATCTTAAACGTATTTGTTTTGAACGTTTATCAATTATTCATTTTAAGAAAAAATGACCGACAACGAATCAGCTACACAAGATTTAAACGAAGGTTATGTTCCAATATACGCCACGCATATTATGCTTAAATTCAAGAGTGAACAATTTGACGGCCAAAAAATTTTAAAAGATGTTGTATTTAAGATCTTTGTTCTTCAAGATAATGATGTTTTGACATCAGTTCGATTTCAATTATCTGATGATCAAGAACTTGATTTCCTTTATGAAGCAGATTATGATTCAGAACGTTTTGAACAAATCAAACAAGAGCAAAATCTTGAAATTGAATTTGAAGATTTTCCAAATGTTATTAGACAGCTTATTACGACCATTAACAATCAAGGAACAGATGAATTAGAAGAAGGTGATTATAAATTATCTTTCAAAGATCATGATACTTCAGGAGAAGATCAAGAAAATAATTCAGTTGATCAAAACGAAGAAGAAGAGGAGGAGCTCAAAGTGCGCTATTTTATAATTTCTCAAAAGATAGAAATATGCGTGGTTGAAATATTCAAATTAGTATTTGTAGAATGCGCAGGAGAAAAAGTTCAAAGAATATCTCAATCGCGCTATGATGAAATATCAGCACAATTAAAATTAGTGGACACCGAATTGAAGGATATCAAGAAACGTCTCCAACGTCAAGCGCCAAAACTTCTCCAAGAATACCAATCTACTATACTATTAGAAACCGCAGATGAATATTAATTATTATTTTAAAGCAACAATAATTATTTTTTTAATAAATATTTAAATCCCTTTGGCACATTTAATAAATGTTATATTCTTTAATTTAATTATATACTTTGTTTATATTTATTGTTATAATTGAAAATATGATTTATGAAAAATATGTTCGCATGTAAAAAGGTTTTTCTTGAGATATGCAACACTTTAAAGGTTTCTAAACACAAAATGTGAAATGAAACTATTATTTTGTTATAAAATAAATTTTTGAAATATATTTAATAATAATTTTTAAAATATAGACAATTCTTTACAATTAAATATATTCAATAAAAACAAAATTGTCGAAGGGTACTTAGCTCAGTGGTAGAGCGCTACATTTGCATTGTAGAGGCCCGGGGTTCGATCCCCCGAGTATCCATTTTTTTTGTTATGGATTTAATGATTGGTCATAGATTGCTGTCAATTAGATAACTTCTCAAGCTACACTGTGCTCATGGCATTCGAATTAGATGTGCGCACCTTCTTAAGTCCTCACTCAATTTAAATTGCCATATCTCTGATTTTATTAAATTCGAAAATGAAAGAATTGGGAATGCAAGAATCATAAATACTCATTCAAACTATGCATTACATGAAATCTCAACTTCAGATTCAATAATGTGTGACATGACAAATCAATCTTCTCATGAAGAACCTCATCTCTGCATCCCCTTTTCAACAATCCAACATTATAAAATCTGTTGATTGAATGTCTTAGAGCTCCTAACCATTCAGACACAACAGTTTTGCTGGCACAACTCAAAAATTCTGATTTTCCCTGTGAGAAGTCATTTGATGTTGATTCAAGCATTTCAGATCTTCTCCAAACAACAAACAATTGGACAGCTCCATTTACAAACGTTTGTTATATTGATGATTGCAATTATATTGAAGAATCAGAAGGAAACTTGCGAGGGCACATCAGAAACTTACTTAAAGTTGATACTTAATTAGTCAAGGATGAGATTTTGAACATCATTTCACATATGTCAAAGAAACGGGTAAAACCGTTCTTTGACTTTAAAAAAGGACAAATTGCCGTAAACAATAATCTGATGATTCTCTGCCATCAACTGAATAGAAATTACATGAGTGACAGAGACTCAAATATTGCCAAGCACTACTGCAGACACTCTTCATTCTTCAGTCACATTGAAAATCTTGGAAGATTCTGGGGTTCATTAAAGACATGGTATGAAACAGTTCATCGTTTGTAAAAAATGTGACTTCTTTGTGGGTGATGAGAATGCTCTCAAAAACCATGTCTATCGTAGTCACGCAATCAAAGTCAAATCTGGCATGCACAATTATTGTGACAATACCATCTTATCGTTCACGTAGGACGATGATCTGATTCTGATTCTTGCTGTTCCTTTAATTATACTCCCAAAGAATCCTAACAAAGCAATCCAAAGAAAATCGTACAGAGCTCTCCAGATGTTTTGGCTAACAGCTCAACTACATCTCATAATATGTCTCCCCAGTTGCCACTGTCATCTTTAGACCGGTAGTCTCCGAACAATGTACAGAACGATTCTCCCTTTTTCATATATTTTCTCTTCCACTGATATTCATCCTTCTATGAATCATAATAGCTCTAATCTCAACTCACAAAAATAACCGATTCGAATCAAGTCTTTCATATTGATAATGTTTATAATTTATTATAAATTACAATTTTATGCCTAATTTAAGTATTTGGTGATAGAAATTAATCATTTTTTCTTGGATTGGAATGATAGTTTTATGGACCAGAAGAACAGTATTTTGGCGAGTTTTTGAATATATTTTTTAATCTTAAAATATGTTAAACATTATTTGAGAGTCAAATATTACTTTTCATTGAATAATTGAACCAATTGAACAATTTGGGCTGTTATTGTATAGATTTAAGATAAGTGTATCAGTGAATACCTGTCACTCTCGTATTGTACGGGGAAAAACTGTTACCGGAGTGGAATAGAAAACTTCCCTGTCTGAAGAGTTTATAACTTTTTGTTTGAACAAATTTAAAAAATTAGATTTTTATTCGACCCTAAATCTGAAGTTTTTTTGATAAAATTTTATCGAATCAGTAAACATCCATGATATGCATTTTATATGAATGCTTTTCAAACCAATCCTATTGATATTTTTTTTTTTTTTTTTTAATTTATTGAAAATTTTCTATCGTATTGCTATTTTATTTATTAATATCTCGATCAAAAAGTTAAAACGGAATATTTTTTTAATATAAATTAATATATAAGAATATAATATAAAATAATGTAATAAAGTTATTATTTATATTTGTTTTCAGTGATTCGAAAAACAAAAAAAAAAAGCACGTTTATAATAACTGTATCATCTCTTTCATTTTTAAATTAATTATCAATGACTCAGCGAACAAAAATTCCAAAATGCAAATTACGCGGAGATAAGCCCAGTGAACTTTATCTTTCTACCTCCAAACCACAAAAAACGCCTCAACAACAACCAAAATTACCTCCTTCACAAGTTCCTCCTCAAGCAGAAGCACTTGCAACCGAATATGCCCATAACTTGCAACAACAGTTATATTTTCTAGATGCAGAGCTTAAATTTTTGCAAGATAGAAGTACAATTGATGGACCCGAAGGTCCATCTGTCGACGCATCAATTCGCCGATTAAGAAATGCATCATGCCTTAAAGAAGAAGAAACAAATAAAGAAATACAAGAGAAACAAGATCTAATTGCAGATTATAAAAATAAGATAGATAAAATAAAAGAAGAAAAAGGACATGAACTTCTTCAAAGTGCCAATGAGCGCGAATCAGAAGGCTTAGAAGCATTAGAAAATGCATTTGTTGAAGTTGCAAGTGAGTTAAAAACAAAAGAATACCAATCTAATTATTCAAATCAAGCCAATGAATTTATTCAGAATCTTGAAACTTCAATGAAAGATTTTTTAGAGAATCAAAAAAATACTCTGGATACGGAGTCAAGAGATTTTGATGAAGTAAATTCTAGAATTGATGAATTAAGACAGCAAAGAAAACAAATTCTTAATGCTTTTAATACCAGTATTAAGAATAAAAGTTTGCAAGATGAAGAAATAGATGTTATCAATATAATCGTTAGTGAGCCAGATAAGCCACCACCGAATGTACCACTTTCAACGATCAACGCTAAAAATGCCAAACTAGAAATGCAATTAAAAGCGACATTATCATCTAGAGGTGAAATTGAACAACAAGTTGATCTTCTTCTTGAAAAAAATATAGAACTTAAAGCAACATTAAACCAAGTAAATGCCACACTTGCACGAGCCAAATGGATGAAAGAAGAAATGGAAAAAGCATATTTAGAACGTTATGAAGCAACTAAAAAGCTTTATGATGAAAAATTGGCTGAAATTGCAGCTTTGAAAAGAATGAGAAAAGAAATGAAAGCAGAAATTTTTAATCTTACTAAACAAATCAACAAAGGTACAGCAATTAAAAATCAAAAAAATAGTGAAGAACAAATGAACAGAGAATTGATTGATTTCAATAATCAAGTTAGATCAAAAATCGATGAAGAAAACGAACAAACAAAGAGAGAAATTAATGCGGTAAATGAACGCATTTCACAGATGAGAGAGCAGCTTGACAGTCTTGCTATTCAAATTACCGAAGCAGGTGAACAATTCAAACAATTTGATGTTCAAATGAAGATAAATGAAGAAAACCCAATGTGTCAACCACAAGAAATTCCACCAGAATTACAAGTTCTATTTGAGTCACTAACTGCAGTCAAAGAAGCTATTGCATAGGGCATTAAATTAATTTTGTTTATTTATGAACTTAACTCAAAAAAGATGGTATATCGAACTGTATACATCTCTTTATTTCCATTATATTACATGAAAAATATAATAATGTTGAATTTTTGCGCTTTGTTTTAATTTATTTTTAAATAATATATTAAGCAATTTATGATTCACTCTATTCTTTTTTATTTATTATAAATTAATATACGTTATTAAATTATCAATACATTATAAAGTTTTTAGCGCTTTCTTTAATTTTAATCTAATTAACTGATTTGGAAAAGATTATATTAATGGAAAAGTATTAAAATTTTGATTGTTATTCCAAACTTGAATTTTAATATGTAATATTTATCAAAAAACATAGAAAAATGGTTTATTTTATACACAGAATTAATATATTCATTAAAACTCAGGATTAAACCCAATTCCCCAAATTTCTAATTCTTCGATATGGAATTTCTTTTGCGAAGTCAATTGAGGGGAACAATAAGTATCACATGCTTCAGAAAATCCATGATTAATACTATTATCAATGTATAATGCAGAGCCTTCTCCTTCTTCATTACTTGCTCCGAAATATATGCTTTCCAAGCTTGAATAAATAAAATACCTGTTACATGTAGGCTTACGCAAGTCCCAACGGAAAATTTCGAATTCTGGTTGGAATCTAAATATAAATACTTCTCCATTTCCATAGTATTTATCTGTCATCACTAATTCACATGGTATAAAAACGCCAATTATTTCATTTTCTGTCGTTTTAATAACTAATACGAGTGGATGTTGATTGTGAGTTTTGCTAAATAAAGTAGAAAGTGAAAATCCATAAAGCTTCCTCTTAAACAAACATTTCCAATCGGAATTTCTGTACATTTTGGATAATTGTTTCCTGATTGCAAGTATATTTTCATCTTTGAGAATATCGGATGTTGTGTTTATTGAAATATTTATTAGCGCAGGTTCAGGTAGTGGAACAATATGTGGAGCAGGTTGGGGTTGTGGTTTATCATCGTCTTTTTTACTTAACTTTTGAGAGCTGTGATAACTAATTGAATTGTGATGCACTCTTTGCTTCATTATAAATGATTTTGAATTCATAGCATCGCAAATTTGATCTGGATGATATTCTTCTGGAGTCTCTTTTGTCATTTTAGAAATTTTGCTTAATTGGCTATGATACTTTTCAATATCTTCTTTATCTCCTGTAAAATATTCTGTGACCAATTGATTTTGATCATTTAAAAATTCAATCGAAAGAACAGAGTGTGTTGTTGGATCCATAATTTCTGGGTTTTCATCTAAGTCATCTCCTGATTCACCTAGATGATGATGATGATGATGATGGTGATTATACTTAAGGTATTCTGGATCTGGATTCACGATTATTGATGGTTCAAGATGACCAAAAAGATTTATTTTTAATTGATGATGCGCTATTGATTGAGGATGAAAAACCAAATTGTAATTTTTTATATAGAGTCTTCCTTTAACATGATTCGATTTTCCTTGAGAATCGTATAATGATACGTTGATTGGGCCAATTTCATCTAACGATTGGACATCTAAATAAATTTTTAACGTGTCACCTGGATGAACATGATTGTCACCTAATTGATTTGAACTTTTAATTAATTTTTTTGGTATAGAAAATTTTGCTGAAATGTTATGGAGAGTTTCACCATCTTGAACAATATATTTGATAACATTAGATTTATTATGGTTTTTGGTATCAGTAAGAGTTATTTGAGTTTCATTGATTGTGTCATTATTTACTTTTTTTAATTCTTCATTTTGCGGTAATTTACTTTCATCATTTGCAGTTGTTTTATTGATTTCATCCGAAGGATCATGTGGATTTTTATCATTCATATTTTAATTTTGATTTAATGATTATAATTTTTTTATCGTTAATTCAATTTTTCATAAATATTCATATCTACATTTAAAATATTTACAGGATAAAATTCAAAATTGAATATAAATAAAAAAAATTGAAAGAAAAATATTTAGAAAATTCCCGCCATCACTTTTTGAGATTTCGTCTCAAAAAGTGATGACGGTAATTTTCAATTCTCGTGGACACTTTTTGAAGGCTATCCGTTACTATGTATTCAAAATTAGCAGATAATAAAAATATAAAACTTTTTGAATAAAAAAATAATTATTTTTGAGATTGAATATGTCATGTCAAAGAGCATGCTTTACGATCTCATTTACAAGTTATTTTACATTAAATAGGTATTGCTAATTACCAATCGTATAGTTGGCACTCTTTCAGAAAAGGTGGTGTATATCATTGCGGCCAAAAAGGTACACCTGACTATATCATTATGGCACATGGAAAGTGGAAGTCTTCTGCCTATATTCGTTACGTTTCTGTTGTATGAATTTAGCTGGACAAGGTATTGCTCTTAAATTATCAAACTTGTAAAAGTAAGCAAAAAGTTAATGAAATATTTATTTTCTTTCAAAAAAAAATTTTTTATAATTTTAATTGAAAAAGCTAGGTAAAATATTTTAATGTTTATAGGCCTTCAAAAAGTGGCCGAACGAGAATTATTTGACCTATAGTAAGACGATAAACGAGTAAACATCAGAAAAACAGGTCGACTTCGTAAACTTTTTCAAAAAATCGACTCAAATATTTCTTAAATATGTTCAAAATTGAATGAAAAATGATATTGAAAAGGCTCTCAAATATAAATCAAATAACTTTTTAAAAAGTTCAAAAAAAATTTTAAAATTTTATAATGTCTACCGGTTTTTGAATAAGCATCACCGAAAAATATTCCTATCTACTCATGCTTTTTTTTGCAAAAGTGCAAAAAAGTTCTTGACTTTTTTTTCTATGGTACGATACAAGGTCAATATTGACCTAAACCGCCGCGGGCGATTACGATTTCCCAATATAAAACATTTTAGAGGACAATATTTTTAAAAAATAATATTCACTTCAAATGATATGTGCAAACAATTAAAAATAGATGCAAATAGCTTATTATCAAATATAAGTATTAATAAGAACTAACCTTTGCTTTTTGTACTGGGTTTCCCTGTCCAGTGAGGTGAATAGCCATGTTTGACTTTTTGAGGCATTTCTCGTTATTTTGAATGGACAGTAGAGCGTTATAGTCTATTCAAAAAAATTGTAAATCTTTGAATTTTTTGTGAAAAAATAGCCAGAAAATTTTGTCGGTTATAATTTAAATTCTATCTATTAGCATCATGTAAAATATGTGTAATCAATATTAAGTGATTATACATTTTTACAAAAGATTCAGCATACAGATAATTAAAAACAAATTTTATGACAAAAAAAAATCTCAAATTAATGATAGAAAAAAAAAATCTCTCAAATTATTGCAGGGTTGGTCAACGTTGAAAGTTGACTCGTTGAATTATTAACAGTATTGTTCGTTCACACCTCAACGTCAACGGCGTTATGTCCGTTGACGTCAACGAAAAAAACGATAGTCAACGGAGCTGTGAACGTTGAAAAAACGGTTGAACTCAACGTTGATTGAATTTACTCATTAAAAAATTTAGAATTATGGAAAATTTTGAATTAAAAAAAATTAATTTTTCTGTTTATTTGTTATATTAATTTTTTAAATGATTCTTTTTATGAACACCAATTGGTCCAATTGAATTGGATCAGATAACTTAAATGTATATTACAAAGGATGAATTTTTTTCCCCAAACATTCAATTTTTTTCCAAACATTCAATTTTTTTTCCGAGCACAAAATTCAAAATGATGATTATAACCATCTCATAATTGCTAATGATTCTTATATTGCTTTAAAAATAAAAACAGATGATTATAGTTATTTACATGAAAAGATTATTGAAATATTAAATGAAATTTAATCATTTATTATATATTTTTTTTTTGTTAAAAATTGATTCAACGAATTGAATCAATCGTTGAATTAATATTAATAACGGGTAAAAAGTGTCATTTTAAAAGACGATCAAATTCAACGACCATTTATTTGTTGACATTGACGTTGAAAAAACGAAGTGAACGTTGTCAACTATGGCGTTTTAAACGGTCTCTCATTGATCAATTTCTTCAACGTTGACCAACACTGAATTATTGTGAGAAGGAAAAAAAAACCTTTTAATTCAATAAAAGAAATTGAATCTAATAGATTTTAATTTACTGAAAGTTTCTCATTTCGATTAAATAGATGAAGCATTTATTTGCAAACGAGCCTCCATTGTCTCGTATTTAAAATTAATTCCGTGTTTGCCAGTAATAACGTTCTTTTAACGGTCTGATAGTATAATAATGGTCTGATAGTATAAATAAAAAGCTCTCAAAATAATTAAAAATGTATAAAATAAACCATTGAAATCATTTTTACTATCATATAAGATTTCAAAGAAATCCTTTTAATTTTTGTGAAGAATGGTCATTGTTCTTCATTTTTTACAATGGAGTTTATTGCCACAGAAGATCTTTCAGAGCATCAAATATTTATTTTAGAAAAGAGACTTGAGAAAAAGACTTATAAGCAAATTTCAGGACAGTTTTATACAGAATTTCAAATTCAACTTTTTGATTGTAAGTTATCAACAGCAATTAAAAGAGCTGCTCTTGGCTATAAATGGTCACCTGGAATGAAAGGTGGCCAAGATCCTTACTTGTGTTCACGTGACATGGAAGAACTTAGAGATGCTGTCCAAGATGCAATGGCTCTTGGAGAACCGATGGATTGTGCCGAAGTCCTCGATGAAGCAAGCCGCTTAAAGATGAGTCGCGTTCAAAATGCCATAGAGTTTCTGAGAATAACAAATTCTCAAAAACATGAAAATACAATTGATCAAATGTTATTGCAACCTCCTTCGCGGCAATGGATCAACAATGTTCTTGACCAACTCGAATCTCACATCATTAACCGTCGCTTAATTGATCCAAAACGATTAGATAGTTGCTCATTTTCAGTTATCAATAACTATTTTGATAATTTTAGTCAGTTTTTAGCATCTTTTAAATGGTTTTTCATATTTGGAGCTGATGAAACAATGATAGAGCCGTTGCCAAAAAAAAAATACGTTGTACCAAATAATATTAAAAGTGTTTTACTAGATGATTATCCAGATATGAAACATGTTACAAGTATGATGTGCCATGGAATAAATGGCATTTCTCTCCCTCCATTTATAATATTAACAGAGACAAAAAAAATTCCAAACGAACTCAAAGAATTTTGTGAGACTAATCAAATTTATTTGGCATCTAGTTCAAACGGATACATGACTAGAGACCTTTTTTTGATTTGGACTTTCCATTTTATTAATTTTATTCAAACATATAGATCACGATTTTCAGAGGATTATCAAAAATTACCAGTTTTATTGATTTTAGACGGCCATACAAGTCGTGAAAATCCTATGGCATTAGAACTTTTTAGGAGATTTAATATTTTTGTTTTAATAATCCCAGCCCATACATCACACATTCTTCAAATGTTTGATGTTGGGCTTGGATTTCCATTTAAAAAAGCTTACACACAGAATTTTGATAACTATTTTTCAGAAATTAATATTGATGACGAAATTTCTTCAAAAGCAGCCAAAATAAGATTAGCTGTTGTTAAATCTATTATAACTGCATGGAAACAAGCATCAGCATTATCTCTTACAGAAACTGCAGCGAGAAAGACTGGTACATATCCAGTAAGCAAAGATGAAGTTCTCAAGTCAGTTTTTGTGCACGATCTCACACCAGCAGAACAGAAAAGATACGATGAAAGGCAAGCGAGAAACAAAAATAGAATAAATATATCATCTCAAATAATTACTACAGAAGAAAAGATAAACGAGTTGTCAGAGAGGATTAAAGTAGTAAACAAATTTAGTTATTTATGCAATATTGATTCTATAGATGAAAAAAGCTATACAGAATTAATTCAAGATATATTATCAACCGAACATAATGATACAAGGTTACTGACTGAAATACCTAAAGTACCGATTGATTATTATACATTTTAAATATATTAAAATACTTAATTTCTCTTTTATTTAGTTTTTATTTATATTTTTTTTTTTTTTTTTTTTTTTTTTGATTTGTTTTAAAGTTTTAAATTTGTGTATGATATTCGTTATTTTTGTATTTTACATCATATTTCTCGTAAAATGTTTTTTTTTTTATCGATAAGCATTTAATTTTAAAAATTTGTTTCTTTTTTTTTTTGAATTCGGTTTGTATTTTTGATTGCTAATCAGAATTCATTGAAGTTGTTGATGCATGAGGTTCTATTATAAAGATTGCATAAAAATAAAAATCATAAATTTTAATTTAAAAAGTTACAGCCATTTTCTTTTTAATTTTTCAAAGAAAATTAAAATAATATCTCAATTTTTCAATGGAAAATTTACTTACTATCAGACCATTTAAAAACAACCAGTCCATTTAAATTACGTTATTTCTTTGTTATGATATGAATCTCTCACAGTTGGCTTCAGATGAACCTATCGAAACAATTCGTATTACCATTTCCCCAATATTATCCCATTCAGGGTAGGTGATAATTTGCTTCCATTAATTATTCGGATCAAACTTTTTCATATCATAATTAAAAGGTAAATGTGTTGTTTTTTCAAGCGCCCATTTGTCTATTAGTTCATGATAATTTTCTTTTGAGTATTCAATTTGCAAGTCAGAGGCAAGTTCGCTTACAAATTTTTTTGCAATAACATTCATATGATTAAATAAGTTAATTTGCAAAAACAAATTGAAATCTTGTATTGAGAGCTTTAAATAAATTTTCTTGAATGTTTTAGAAATTTCAGAATCGTCTTCTTTTATATCTTCATTGGGATCAATAAGTTGTGCTTCAACACTTTGATTCTCTAAATTATTAATAGCAACTTCTAAGAAGATCTCCATGATCTTTATAAATGACAACAGGAAATCCTAATAAAACAGGATAGTCACGATAGCCTTCATTTTTGATATAACCAGAAACAGATATCTTATTAAGAGACCGGAAATGATCTCTTCCTGCTTGCAAAAAAAGTATGTGGCGATCATTAAATCAAAATTATTGCTTTTGATACGAGCGATTAAATTAATATATATTTCTTTGAAAAGGTCCTAGATCAAATCATATTTTTCATTCTTCATATAAACAAGAACTTCTTTTAAGTATTTTCCTACTGAGCATATTGAAACATTGGATTCCATTTTATCAACGAACCTTCTTAATGGAAGAATTAAATTGAACAATTGTTTAAATTCATTTAAACTGATTTGCATTTCATTATCTAGCAGAATAAGATTAATTTCATCTTCATTATCAATGATAAATTCTTGAACATTATATACATAGAGCTATCTAGTTTCAACAATGCTAGGGCAAGTTTTACCAATGAATTGTGTTGAATCGGTTTTTCTTAATAAAGATACTATGTTTTTTATTTCATTAATCAGTTTTTGTAAATGTGAGTTTCTTTTAAGTGAAGTAGTAAAAACCATGTTCATGCAGTGACAAAAGCAATGAACAATCTGTATTCCTTTTATTCTAGGATCCGTAGTAGTTGTTTTAATAATTCAATTCCTTTGGTCTGAGCTCTGAGATTATCAATTATAATTGAACATATTATTATGTTCTTGTCTAAAATTCGAGAAACAAATTCTGATGTCCATTCAAAATAATCTAAATGGTCAAAATGATTATTTTGGACTAATTTGTATAAAAATTGATGAATTTCTCTTTCTTCAGTTAAAGATATAATGCAATGTATTATATTTAACTTGCTCACTGTACCTGAGTCAATTTCAAAATTAACATATTTATTTTGGAATGCATCAAGTGCTTTATCTTGAATTTCTTTAGATACAATGAGCAAGTAGTCTCTAAACGTGTTTTTATTTTCCATTTTAAAAATGTCTTTAGCATTTAATGAGTAGTCCGGAAAATTTTTTTTGCAGTTGAATTCCAATTTCTAATAAAAACTTAATAAACGATGCCATGTTATTTGAAATTGCCTTTTTAGCCGATATATTGAGAGATCCAGCGAGAATTGTTAATGCTCTCATAATTGAATAATGTACTTGGTCAATGTTTTCTATTTTATTGTTTATAAGTAGTTTTTCTGGAAAATCATTATCCAAAAATCGAGGTATATTGAAACAATGACGGACTTTTTGAATGTGTTCTGCCAATTATTATCGTCTACCTCGAAAACTACATCTTCGTAATTCCATACTGCAACATCTTCCTAATTTTGTTCATCTATACTGTTTGTGTGAATCAGTTTGACTTTCTTTTTCAGTGCAACCATGAGGAAGTGGACTAGCTTTTTTGCAATTCATATTATCTGGCATGAATATTTAATTTTTTTCTTTCAAACATTTGAGTCTTTTTGATCGCCACACGGTTTTATTGATTACTTGATGTAAAGCTTTCAAATAACAGTTATTACAACTTTTTTGCCCAAAATGGCACTTTTCATTGTGATAGGCGAATTTTTAGCTTTTTCGATTAAAGTAAAACTTTTTTTCTTTTTTATATAGATAGCCATTTATTGCCCTTGGAAATTGCAATTTCTGTGGCAAGGCGCCCCAATTATTTTTATCTCAAATAAACCGAAAAATTTTCTTGATAATTTTTCATATTTTTTCTTTGTCTTTGAAAAAATGTAACTCTTTTCTTTTGATTTATAAAATGTAACTCTTTTTCTATGAAAATATATTATAATAGAAAAAAGAAAAAAACTTCATGAAAGTAATAAGATGCATGGTTATTTAATTATATTATAATTCATGGATAGAATTAAAAAAAATTCCTTTCTAATTGAATTTTTCATATTGGCATTTACTTCTATTTTTAAATTTGTGGGAATCCTTTGATTTCAAAAATCTGAATTCAGATTCTGCGGATTTTAGATTACTTTTGCTATTCTGGCTTCTTACTTTAGCTGTTCTTTGTTTAGTATTTATATATGGATCACATAACGATAATTGAATTTCCATCTTTCCAATTTCTTCTCTTTTAATAGTGTTATGGCCAGAAATCTGATGATTATTAACAAATCCTTTTTCTTGTGCTATATAAAACTCCTTTTTTTGATTTTTAGATGTTTTGTAGATCTTTATCTTCTTAATATTATCATAAATAGTAAGATTCTGCTGATCTTTTGTAACTTTTGGAAGGTCATGCGGAAGTAAACGGGATATTCCAATTTTCTTTTTAATTTGCAGTTTATCTTTAATTTTAATTGAAAACATTATCAATTCTGTTTGCTCATTTATAATTTTTTTAGTTTGCTCAGTGGGTATCTTAACATTAATGACAAGAATGCGATTCAAATTCTTTAATTTATCAGCAGAAACTGAAAAAGAATCTTTAAAATTTTCGGGACGTGTTGATACATCCACTATAACTTCGTTTCCTTTTAGTAGTTCTGGATCTATGTTTATTCCAATTAAATGAATATTCAATGAATATTCTTTAATTTGTTCTGACACACTATTCATGAAAATGAAATGGATTTATTCATTAAATTTTATTTCACTTTTTTCTATGAGTTTTTTTGTGAGCTTTGAATTTCTTATCATTTTCAAATTTATTTTCCAGACTGATTTATTATTTTTTTTATTTTTTTAAAGGTTGGCATCATTTAATATATTCTTTTTGTGACATTACACCTCTTATTAGTAAAATTTATTAATAAGAAAGAATAAAAATGATATAATGTTTTTGAAAAGCATTAATAAAATTTCAATTCACCATTTGAAAAAGATTTTTACTTTTAAACTCAATTCAATCTTTGATATATCTCAATTAATATTGAACAAAAAGTTAATTTTATTATAACTATTACTTTTGTATTATATTAAATATCAATGAAATCAAAAGAATAATATATAAATATTTGTTTAATAAGATCTTTTATTTAAAAATTGAAAGAAACCCGAAAAAGAAGTTTTATTCATAAGGACGAATTTCTTATTATTGAATAAATCTTTTATGAATAGAAATAAAACTGCCTCCATTCTTCTCAGCCATAATAAAACTCAATGTTACACTAGACTCTTATTTTATATTTATTAAATAGTTGAAAAATAATCTCAATGTAATTATTTATAAAAGAATCAATAATATTTAAAGATTTCTCTGATTCATTTTAAGATATAATCATTTTATCATATTGAGAGTTATTATAATATTCAAAATCTGAACGTTTAATAAAAAGGATGACGATCATTTCCTTATCAAATTGATCTATTATATTTTCAAAATGGATATACAAAATTTTCATTCACTCCTTGAAGCAATCAATTCTAGCGCAGTTAAAGAGGCTGAAGCTGAATTTAATAATCTAATTCAGAACGATCCTGCTCTTCTTTTACAACTTTTAGTTAATTCAATTCAAACATTTCAAGATAAAACAGTTAATTTTGCCATTACCCTCCTTGGGAGAACTGCAACTTTGATAGGTCCAAATCTTATCAACATAGGCAATGATGAATTTCATAATTCTTTTCAAAGTTCGTTATTATCTCTTATACAATCACATATCAACGACTTTAATCTAGTACCATCTCTTTCAAATGCAATTTCTACTTTTGCAGCAATATACCAATTACAACAACGATGGCCAACTTTTTGCGTGTCACTTCTTCAATTTATATATCAACCAGATCAAGGATTAGTAACTCCATCTCCAAACTCTCCTCTTTCATCATTTATAGCAACAGAAATCATATACCATTGCATTAATAATGATATTATTGAACTGAACCAAGAAATTATTCAATACATAATAACAGTTATTCAAGCAGTTTTTCAAAATGTTTCTACAGTAGAAAGTCATCAATTGGTGTCTACCGTTAAACTTGCTCTTTACAGCTATTTAAAAGTTCAAATTGACGAGCTTTCTGCATTATCAATGCCAATTGTCAAAATCATACCAACTCTACCACCCAATTCAATAGATGATTACTTACGAGCCATTTCACTATTTTCAGATTTGAACACTACATTTTTTGCACCAGCAATTGGCGATCTTATGAATACTTTACTTCAAATACTTAATGAATCCCAAGATATTAATCTTTCACGAAACATCAGTTGCATTAACATACTAACACAAGTTATATGCAATGACAAATACTTTGAAACAATCGAACCCAAGTCATTTGATTTTTATCAGATGTTTTTAATGATTCTAAGTCGTTCACCATTCAATTTAGATCCAGAAGAGGGTCTTGACCGTTCAAATATCATGATGGTAACAGAAGATGCAATTGAATCTTTATCAAATTATTTTGCAGAAGCAAACACGGACCTTCATTCAAATGTTTGGGATCTTTTTAATGAATGCTTGAGTAACAATGACATAAATCATGTAATTGCCAATTTGATTGGTTTTTCTAAAGCAGTAAGTGGATGTGCTTCAATTTTTTCAACTGCCATTATTAACGAGGCTGGCGATGATGTTGATTTAAAATCAAATCCAGACTTTTTAAACGTTTACAAAACAACCATTTTAAATGAAGATCCCAAAATGAGATGCATTGGCATTGAATCTTTAACCACAGTCATGAGATCATTCGGCGAATATCTTCGAAACTTTGGTGGCAATGAAATCATTCCAATTATTGCCGAAGCCATTTCAAAAGAACCACTTCAAATCATTTTAACAGAACTTCTTAAATCGTTGAAGATTTATTTGACTTGCTTTTGTGATTATACTCCAATGTGCCCTGCAATAATGAATCTCTTAGGTGCTCGTTTCCCACAAATGAATGAGAAACAACAAATCCGAGCAATGAAGTGCTATTATCAAATATCAATTATAATGAATAATGAATTTGTTCAGTTTATGCCACCTATTTTTGCTTTTATGCAGCAACTTTTAAGCAATTATCGCGTGGAAGATGATTTTCCTGTAAATTTGTTTTTCACCTGTATGAAATTGGCTCCAATGTTTACATGCATTCCAGATGAAGAATTCTTATCATTGTCTCAGTCCATTTTGAGGTTTGTTTCTTCAATCACCGACTTTTCAATTTTCTCAAGTAAACAAATGGACTCAATGAATGAAGCAATATGCGCAATACTTAAAAGAAATCCACAACAGTTCCTTCCATATGCTGCAAAAATAGTCAATATGATCTTTGATATGGCTATGAAAGATATTGAATTTGAGAGTATCCCAGCCAATTCAAATGACATTAATTACAGTGATGAAACAATAGCTGTATTTAATGAAAAGACAAATACAATCAATATCTATTCTAATTCATCAATTAATTCTCTCTGTGAAACAATCTTTACATTAAATGATCTTCTCACAAAAGTTAACGAAATCATCAAATTAAATGGATTTGCTCAAAATATAATAAATGCAATTAGAAAGACATTCATTCAAGGATACATATCAAAGCGCATTTTAACTCAAACTTTTTCATTGGTTTACAGTTTCTTCTTAGCAGCAAAAAAGAACGGAATGCTGCAACTTCTTTTCACTGCTGAACAACCAGCAGCAGGACAGCCACAAGTAGGGAAGCCAGTCGCTTCTCAAATATATTTGCAACAAATTACAGTAACAAAGCAAATAATAGACAGCGTTAAAGACTTCCAAGGGTTCATTGAAAGTGAGAAATTCCTTAAAAATCTATTGAAATCTTTCATTTATTTCTGCAAAGCATTTCAAAAAGTTCAAGATGAAAGCCAGAATCAAATGTTCATTGAAATCTTAAACAATACTATTTTATTATTAGTTGGTGTTTATCAAAAATCACTCTTCATTCGCTTGAATACTGTTCGTGTTGCTTTATATTCAGATGAAATGTTGGATACTGCTTCAATTGACAAGATAGTTGGATCATTTTTCGGTGCTATCTTTTTATTGATGTCTCCGTTGATATCTCCAGGAATTTTACAATTTCTTTGCACAACATTTGATATCCAATCTCAACAACAGAAAGAAAATAATAATAATGGAATATTCATATCAACCATTGTTTTTGATTTTTGGAGGTTTTATGTTTTACTTTGCCCAGGATGTTCACGTGAACAAGGAATTCAAATCATTTCCCTTATCCGTGATCTAATAGCAAATAACGCACTTGAATTATCTGTTGGCCAATATGCACTTTCAACTATGATGAAATCTGTTGTTGGAATCACGAGAAAGCCAGCAAATGGAAATGTTACAAACAACAGTTATGGCTATGACGAACTTTTAGAATCTACACTACAATTTTTAGCAAATTTCTTCGAACCGAACCAAAAAAGCCATATCACCCTTTATGGATCTTATGCTAATAAAGAAATTCTCATTATGGCACAAAAATTGGTAGAAAATCAATTCGATCCTTCATCTTGTCTTCAAGTTTTGATTAATTTAATGCCAATTGATTGTATATTGGATGATTTTACATATTCTGACTACGATGGCGATGACATTCTCCTTGATGACTTGCTGTCCACCATGAATATGAGATGTGCAGAAGATTTGATTAAACTAACACAAAATCCAAACATTCAAATTTTGCATAGCTTTCCAGCATTATGTACAATGATCGCAATGGCTGTTCTTTTGCATAAAAATATTAAGTCTACATATAAAGTAATGAAGAATCATATATCTATACCTCTTTATCTACCTGCTCTTTCAAATAGGTGCTCTACTTACAAACAGATGATGACTACGCTTTCTTCATTTGTTGCTTCTGTTATGAATAACCAGGAAACAGGAATGCAAATTATGGCGAGTATCGATCAAATTTATTCGAATAATCATTTTGTTGAAAATATTTCAAAATTAATTAAATTGTTATTGGCTTCACAGAAATAATGTTTTATTATTAATAAAGTAAATATATTTTTATACATCACTTTTTTATGAATAAAATTTTATGTTATTTGAATAAGTGAACGTTTATTATTTGAATAGTTGAAT
The DNA here is from genome assembly GCA_039105265.1 of Tritrichomonas musculus. Taxonomy (NCBI): domain Eukaryota; phylum Parabasalia; order Tritrichomonadida; family Tritrichomonadidae; genus Tritrichomonas; species Tritrichomonas musculus. Next base: position 1,464,283 of record JAPFFF010000004.1, read on the forward strand.
GTCTCTGAAAAAGTTCAAATTGACTAGGTTTGTTTTTGACACTTATTTTACAATTAAAATAAACATTATGACATGCTATATGAAATATTGATGAAAATAATCTTTTTTATTTAACATGTCATTATATTCTTTGAGAATGTCAAAAAAAATTGCGGTTATTAAACGTACTGGATTTGTACCTCAGGGATGGCTACCGAGATCAGTTTTTACCGTTTACCGGAATGCTACTGGTAAGCCGTAAATACTGGTATTTTTTTTGGAGTATTAAGTATGTACCGGTAAATACGTTTAAAATAACCGCCGGCTAAAAATTGCGTACCGATTTTTTTCATAAAAGTAGTAAAATGTATTTTTTTATGATTACTGGTAATTACCGGTAATTCTATATTGATACAATAATTATAATTTTTAGTTAAAATTTTAAGCTATGACTAGACTTGTTATTTTGAGAATCGATATCAAAAACGTCACTTTTTTACATCTGATACTCGATTATCAGTTTACAAATCTGATATCGAGATTATCGATTATCAAGATATCAGATATGAAATGTGATATAAAAATAATTGTAAACTTGATATCAATTACCGAGATCTCGAGATCTCAAACAGATTTATCTTCTTTTATAATTTGTATTTGAGCATAAATGTAAACCATTCAAAATTGAAAAGATAAAACCAAATCATTCGTTTATTTAAAAAGAATATCATACACAAACAATATATACCACAAATATATATAAAATATCAATAAGAAATTTTTTTTTTCTGATAAATTTTGAGATATTTTTATAATAAATATAGCAAATAAAAAAACTATTGAAAAAGTTTGCATTTTCAATTAGTTTTCATAATTAATACTGAAAAACTGTCCATAATTTTATAATTCTCTATACGATTTGAACAATTTTTTAATATGATATTTAAATGACATATTTAAAATTATAAATCCACTTTTTTTCAAAAATTTGGCGCAGATTTTTTAGAAAAAGATATTTATCATATATTGTATATTTTGAGAAGTTTATACTAAAAATTTTACAAATAAATTGAGTTTCACGAACAAATCTTCAAAGTTTTCTCGCGCAAATCAACTTAATAATGTTAAGGGAAAAGAAAAAATAATTGATGGTACATTAAAAGAAGCAAGAGAAAAGAGAATCCCAAAATATAATCAAAACATATCTCCTGTAAAAGACACAACAAACGCTAAAAATGCCAAAATACAAAAAAATATAAACAAGCGCTAGAAATGCTTTCTGAAAAAGTTGATTTTAAAATGAATGATATTCAATTTCAACTGAAAAGTTATGATAAAATAATAGGCTATTTTTATTCAACTATGAAAGTCATATATCTCAGATTAAATCCAAAAGAGAGGGCTAACTAATTGAATAGCCAAGAAATTCACATATATATAGGAAAGAATATTATAAATCATATTTCAGACAAAAAAATAGTCGAATAATTAATTAATTTAATCAAAAGTTAAGAGATTTAATAAATTAAATTAAATTAATTCTTAATTTGATAAAATATTTTTATTTTTAAAAATAATTGTTTTATTTTAATAATATAAAATGTATTCAAAAAATGATTGTCATGGTCAACTTTATGATAATAACCGATTTGCATTGAATTTTATAAATGCATTTTTTGGAAAAATTTGCGCTGATTTTTTTAATTAATATATTCAAATAATTAGATAATATTTATTAAAAAAATATATACTAACATGATCCTTTTTTTATAGAAAAATATTTTTAAATCTTCTTTTTATTAAAATCATTAAATAATTTTTTGAAAAAGTTAAATATTTCAATGGATTTTTTTTTATTAAATTATTTTTAATTTATCTAAGAATTTATCAGAAAAAAACAAATCATAGATATGAATTGTTAAATATTTTGTGCACTATATTTTAAATATATATAAATTAATTAAAAATCTAAAAAAACATTTAGCTTGTAGTACTCTGATTTATCTTTTTTTATAATTGTTATTTGTGATTTTATTATATCTAAAAATAAATAATAGAATGTATTGATGTTTATTTTAAGATTAAAATCAAAAAATACATTCTTTTTTATGAAATATTTGAGAATGAATTACGATCATATATTTATCAAAAAGTTTAATTGAAAATTCTGATATCAAAAGCTGAGAAAAAAAATTCTCGATCTCTGAAATCGATCTCGAGAATCTGTGTATATTTATGTATCGATATCAAAAAGTCAATCAATTATCGATCTCGAGAATCGGAGAATAACAAGTCTAGCTATGACATTGAATATTTTTTTTGGCTTAAGATAATTAAATATAAAATAGAATTTATATAATGAAATAAAATAAAATTATAAGAGGCATATCAACCAAAAAAAAGCTCTCAAAAAGTGAAAGTAGAAAATAAGATAAGTTTTATTATAAAAGATTAGTATAAAAAAGAAGAATGTATTTATGATCTTTGAAATCCAATTATTTAGTTTGTACAATAAAAATTTATAGTTTTTAGGTAAAAAACATCAATTTTGATTTTTCATTTTATCCACTCTATAGAAATATAAGATCCAAGATTCTTTACATTTATAACTTAATAATATTAACAAATTACTAATGGTTTTTATGATTACTCTATACGTTCTTTAAATATCTAAACATAAAACGTCTTATTTTCAAATTTCTGTGATACTAATAATATTTCATTTTTTAATCAAAATAAAACAGCCATTTTAATAATTATATTGGAATTTTCTTTTATACGTTTCAATATACACTAATATTATACTTTCAATTCAATTGATAGTTCATTGAAAAAATAAAATATAATTAGTGCTCAAAATATGATTTTTAGAGGATTTATAGAACTTATTATAAATTCATTTCATTTTACTTTAAAATTATATAAAAAAAATTTTGAAATAAATCATTTTTTATTTTTACCGATCGAACTTTTTCAAATAATTATATTTTATATAAATATTTGAGAATATTAGAGCAGAAATTTATTTTGTTGATTAATAAAAATTATATACTTCTTTATTAAAATTCAAATAATGATTTTACCTTCTTTATAAAATCAAAATAAAATATTTTAAAATATTTGTTTTAAATTTTTTGTGATATGCAAATATAATTACTTTTATAAATTTATAATTAATATCTAAGAATATTTATATCATAAAATAAATTTTTGATAATTCAATTTCCAAGTTATAAATAAAACTTATTTATTCTTCTCAAATTGAAAGAATATTCAATTAACCATCTCTCAAATTGAAAAGCTATTCAATAAAAATTCTCTCAAATTGAAATGGTATTCAATCATGATCTTATCAAAAATGAAAGAGAATTCATTTTTCAATATATCAAATTTGAATATATCTACTTTTTGAATTGAAGATATTGAGTTAAAAATGATGATTTGAATGAAAACTAAAAACTGTATAGAAGTTTTCGTTTGCTCAAGAGGAAAAGTTTTAATATACATCATTTAAATCTTATATTATCATTTTCAAAAAAATTTATCGAGTAGAATTTTGGTTGACATGCCTCTAAATTATATAATGAAACTGGTATTCTAATTTGATATTATAACAAGCATCAAACATATTTAATTTAGAATGATTTTTTGAAAAGTATGTTATAATATCATCAAAAAATAAATACCGATGTTTTACTGAAAGCTTCACTTCATTCCCGGTAACATTTCTCCCGGTAAATCGGTAAGTGTACTGGTATTACCATATACTGGCAGTTTTAAAGGTAATACTGGTACGGTAGAGAACGTTTAAATGTTTACCGATTAGTAACGGTAACCATCCCTGTTGTACCTTAAAAAAATTGAAACAAAAATATATTTTTAGACTTTTTCTAAATTGAATGAATTTTAAGAAATTTCAATGTGCCTTCTGAAATTATATTTTTCTCTTATATCTATATATGGCTACTTTTTTATTGAATATCTTGAAAATTTATAAATATAAATATATATATGTTATTATTTAATTTTGTGAACTTTACAAATATTTTATGAATTTCAATGATTTTTAAATATAATAATTTATTCAATTTTTTATTCGTACTTTTTAAAAGGCTTGTATCAAAAAGTTATATTTACAAATATGATATGTCAAACAAAATTTAAGCATTTTGCAATGAAAAGATTTATAACATATTCATCAAGTTTAATAATAAAAAGATCATTTAATAATAGTCATATTCCGATTGAAAAAAAGGATTAATTTGAAAAAAAGAATTATTTCTTCCCTTTGTTAAATGTAACAAGTAAGTGAACTTTTGCAGTTCCCTTAATTCCACTGGCTGGCGGCAAACTATACCATTTCTCAATCTCTTGTCCTGGTGGAAATGAGGATATAGGTATATCAATTGAACCAAGTAAGTCATCTTTTTTTGGAGGTATATCTTTATCCATCAAGTCGATATGAAGTGATTGCTTTTCGTCTTTAACAAAAAATGTGAAAGTCTCATTCCATTTTGGGGTTTTTGTATTATCAATATATTTTGAAGTTTGCTTATCTGGTTGGCCTGAAATCGAAAGAATACAATATGGATCACTTAGACCAATTAAATCGGATTTTGGTACATCTGCTGCTTCCACTAGAAATACAGATAAAGTCATTTTAATAAATTGATTAATGTCGATAATTGAGAGAGTATTTAAATTTTTGTCAAACGTCTAATTGAACTATCTCACTCCATAGAAAAAAATTTTAAATATAAAAAATATGAAACAAACATTTAATTACCATACTCTTCAATATCGCGCAATGCTTCGGCTCTGGCACGCAAATTACTGTTAACTCTTTGCAAATGAATTAACTGCTTTTTAATTGTTTGAACCCTAGGATTTTGGCGAAATTTGGGATTTGAAATTAGTGCAATTATTTCATCTGTTTCTGCAACCATTAAATCTATTTCTTGTAATATCATATCAGCATCATTATTGAGAGGCTGATCATTAATATCTTCTTCTATATATTCATCTTCCTCTTCTTCTCCTTCTTGAACAATCGACACTTTTGTGGGCGGTGGTGAAACTGAATGAAAAGTATCTAACGCTGATCTAAAATCTCTATAGAGCATTCGTAACTCCTTTTGCCTGTTCATAAATGAAATATCACTTCGAAGGTCCGTTGAAACAGAATCTTCCATGCCAATTTTGGAATTATTGCTGAAAAGTCTTCTTTATTAAAATTTCAAAATATTAATAACGTACACAATTTTTTAAAAGCTTAAAAAATTCATCATTGTAAACATGCTTGATCAATAAAATTCATTTACAATTAAATATATAAACAACTACTGCAAAATGTGAAAAGCAAAATCATCATCACTTGAATATCATTGACTTTGTTTAAGCTTATGATGAATAAAAAAGAAAACACATAAATCTATTTCATGACTTGATAAACATAAGCAATTTGCAAAACGTAGGTGAACAAAAGTATATATGAAATTTCCTAATTATTTGAACAATAAGAATAATTTGAATTAAAAATTCAATTTTTGATAAAAGTAATCAATTTATAAATTTTAAGATGGAATTGGAGGCTGTGATTCCAAAGAAAATTTCTCAGCCTCCAGAAATATCTAAACTGCTTGTTTCACCAAATACAACAGTTGAGGATATTTTAGCTGAACCTTTGACTTTTCGTCTTTTTCGACAAGAAGATCCTCAAATTATTGAATTGTATGTTTTTATTTTTTTAACACCAGCTTTATTAAAAATGTTTCGGAACTCTTAAATTATGTTTTTTCAACCGAAAAGCCAGAGATTAGCGCAAAAGCTTTTGCATTATTTGAACATTGCAATCCTAAATTGATAGAGGCAACCCTTGAAAATCAAGTCTTTAATAACATAGCTTCAAGAATTCTTCGGCAAAAACATATTCCACCTCTAATGATTAGCCGTATTTCATCAATAACTTATAATATTTTTATTGTTAATCCAAAATTCATAGAAACGTGCGGTTTTATTTTTCAATTATTTAAATTCCTCTCTGAAATATCTGTCATAACCCTTTTCGAGTCACTCTGCAAACCAAATCCTGAATACGCTGAAATTCAGCAATGGCTAATTCAAATTGGATTCCTTAAACTTTTACAAAATGAAGTTGATTCATTCAAATGCCCAGATGAAGCAGATCGAACTAATGATGACGCAAATTTATTGACTTCATACTATTATCTTATTAAAATCTGCGCTATGAATCCTGTATTTTATGATCAAATATGTTCACATTCGTTTGTTTACTTGTTAAATCGTGATATTGGCAGCTATCCTCAGTTTGTTGAGGATATACGATGGGAAGCATTAGCAGCTATATATCATCCCAAAACATCAGAAATGATGGGCGGGCTTTTCCAAGTAGCCATTGAAATAATATGTGATGAAGAAAAATGCAAAACCCGCGCGTCAGTTGCAGCATTAACAATTTTACGAGGGATGGTTCATAATGATAAATTTTTGTTTCAATATATAAATTCATATTCAATTCCTTTAAACGTCATGCAAATCATGATTGAAAATCATTCACACTCAATTTTACATAAAGCTTGCAGAGATTTCATTTCCTCTTGTTTTGCCAGTAATCAACTTGATGCATCTCAAATTAAAGAAATTTTAACTTTGATTGTCTTGAATTCTGACTCAGAAATTTGCAGCTTGAGGGCATCCTTAAAATTTTTAGCAAACAATTTATTATTGATTATTTCTAAAAAACCGCAAATGATAAAAATAGCTAAAGAAGTTGAAAATTTTTCACAATTTGCATCTCGCTTACAAAAATATGATACAAATATAAATACATTTTATGGAGGTGTTGTAGATTATGAAAGTGATGAAGCTCAAAAACTTGGATTACTCGTTCTTCCTGTCTTTCGCCTATTTTAGATATATGTTGGAATAAATTTTATATGTTTGTTTTACTTTTTTTATATGCTTTTTTTTATTGATTTTGATATCTATGATTTCACTTTTTTACTGTCAAAAGAACTGAATTATGGTTAATTCCTAAAACACTTTTTTTTTGGGCAATGTCTCACGAAGAACATCATTCATTCGATCCTTTTGAATTAACAGGTAATAGGAAAGCAGATGATGAGTCACTTTTGACTACATTACGTGCATACTGCGAACCATCAAATAATTCTTTGAGGATTCTTTATTGCTCATTGTCAAATGTCGCTGCTCTTCTCGGATGGTACCTAAAAGAAGTTAACTGGGTTGGATTCTATCTCACTGAAGGTGACGAACTTATTTTAGGTCCATTTCATGGATTGCCTGCTTGTACAAGAATTAAAATCGGCAAAGGAGTTTGTGGAGCTTCTTTTAAAGATAAAAAGCAATACAATGTTAAGAATGTACATGATTTTCCTGGCCATATTGCATGTGATTCAGCAAGTAATAGCGAATTAGTAACACCGATACTTAAAAATGGCGAAGTTGTCGGACTTTTGGATATTGACAGTCCACATTTAGAACATTTTACTGATGAAGATAATAAGCTCTGCCAAAACATAGTTGATATTCTTTCTGAAGTATGCTTTTAAATTATAGCAACAACATATATATATTTGCATTAAATATAATGAATACCAACACATATCATTCTTTTTCTAATTATTATATGACATTATCATAAAATCGAAATGGAAAAAACAAATTGAAAATTCAACAATTAGAAGCAAAATAACATAATTTTAATCAATAAATAAATTTCATATACATAGATTAATTTTTCCCCTTCAATCAAATAAACATTTTTTTTTTTTGAAAAAAATGACACTTTTTTGACTTACATCAATCAATCAAAATCTTTGAAATCGTAAATTAATCACAATTAGATTTTTTCAGCCAAAATCCAATGTTTTCTAATAAAATATTTTGGAAATCATTCATTGATGCTAACAAGCTCAATAAACTTAACCAAGGAGCAACAACATTTTTAGCTATTTCAAGGTGGAAATTTGAAACGAATCTTTGATTTTCCTTTTCTTCACTTGAAAAAATCGATTCGTTAATTTCAACAAAGCATTTTTCGTTTTGTTTAGAAGGAATCAGGTAAGGAGCAAAATCAGAAAAAATTAGAATGGCTTTCATGAACAAAACAGTATCTTTTGTATTATTTGAAATTGAGAAACTAGGCGACAAACTCCTATTCAATAGAGTACCATATATTTTCATTACATCATTAGTTTTTGTTCCATCAATTAATTCTTTTAATATGCTGAAAAAATATGCATTATTATAGCCAATATATGATTGAATCAAGCCTATAATTTGATCCGTCTTTACTATTTTTGAATTTCGTAAAATTAAGGCTAAAAAGAGAGTAAAAATGTCATTTTTAGATCTAATCCATAATTTGAAATTGCTTTTCATAAGTTTAGCCAACAAATAAAAAGATTGTATTTTACAATGATAACAAAATACATTTTCTTTTGTAAATGAAATAATAAACAACATCAAAGAATCTGGATAAAAATCATTAAATAAAAGGTTTTCACTTTGTATAAATTTCATAAACATCCGAGATAAGTATTTATGTGGATTTGTATTTAAAAGATCATCATCAGAAGTCTGATCTAAAATTGAATTAATTTTGATATTCCAAATTGCAAAAAGATCAGTACCGATTTCATCTTTTACATTATGATAAAAATTATTATCATTATCATTATTTTTTATATTTAAAACATGGTTTAAAATTTTGTTTTGCTTGAGCTTATTTTTCTCATTTAATTTTCTGAGCTTAATATCGTTATCTTTCAAAATTGAGAAGTCTGAACTTTTATCAATTAAATAGGTACAAAATGGACAGTTTAAAGATAAAGAAGAATTTGCTTTAGCTTTACCATTTTTTTCTTTATCTTTTGATTTATTCTGACTATTAGTATTAGAAGAAGATTCCATAGAAAATTCAATGCTGAACATTTCATCTTCATTTCTTGTCATTTCTTCAATGGCAGAATCAATCATGTTATTGAGGACAATATCTTCAGGATTTTTCAATTGAATAATTCTTAGTTTTTCAATTACATCCATTATGGTTCCATGATAATTATTTTCTATTATTGAGCGAACATTTATCTCTTTTTGATTTACACCGTTACAATCAATGGAAAAACTGATTTTTGATTTATCGTTATTATTATTATTATTATTTATCAAATCGGCATTATTTTGCGCTTTTGATTTTATGGATTGAGTATCATAATTGTCCGAATATCTAATTTTGCCATCAGTATCATTATTGTTCGATTCAATATTCGATGTGTTGAGAATAATTCGCTCTTTTTTGTTTTTTAATTTTTTTTTCCTTCTGACATTAGTAAAAATAAGAAATGAACGCAATAAAAATAAAACCAAAAAAATTAAAATTAAACATCCAATAAATACATTGGTTAATGATGAATAAATTTCTGTTATTGTTGGATTAAGTTCAAGTAGCATTATTAAATAGAATGAATATCGACTTCTTGTATCGATAATTCTTTTCATTATCATATATTGCTCGGATGATGCATTAACCAATAAAGGAATATCAATTGGAACTTCAATGATTTCTTTTTCTACAGATCTCCAAAGTGAACTATTCATATCGGAAATATTTGGAAAAATAGACATGTTTTTATCATTAAAAGTCTTAGGATATATGGCTCCTATTTCATTGTCAATTAGAACTCTGTATGTATAATCAGTTACAATAAAACGACTATGTTTGGCTTGAGTTCTTTGTTTCAAAATAACATAAAGGGATTCTGTAAAAAAAGATGAGGCAACACTTGTAACAACAATTTTTTTTTTATTTTCATTGTCATTTACTTTTTTTGTTCGACTTTTATTATTTAATGATATATTATTTTGTTTGGCCATTTCTTTCGCTTCATCAATATTACGGGCAAATAAATAAGGATTATTTTTATATTTTTTTCTTATTTTATGACTAATGTCAAAAAAATCTTTTATATTTTTTTTTTCTTCTTTTAAACGAGAATCAAATCCTTTATTAGTGTTATTGTAAATCTGATATTCAACTTTGGATTTCATACTAGTATCTTTTTGTATGCTTGAATTTAATGGTAAATTACTAGTTTCTGTTTCGTTATAATCGCTTAGAATAGGATAAACTATTGTAAAAACACGCGATTCATTTTGACTGCCAAAAGCGGCCACACCTGTTGTCCAGTATGGCTCTTTTAAAACAATATCTGGTTTAAAATATGTTGAACTTATATTTGGATTAATAAATTGCACAAACTGACCATCAGTGGTGTAATTCCAATTGCGAAAGTCTGTTGAATCATTATAAACACGAATTATATCACAAGACTTGTTGAATGGATAAACATAAAATAATCGAAAAGTAAAATTTTCTCTATTATTTGAAAAAAGAGAAGATTGCATATTTTTGTTCTTTTTGTTTACATTCTCTTTTGAATTAATTTTCGCAAAATCAGTTTCTTTTTCTACTAGATAATATTCAAGCTGACATGCCCCAGTCATATTGTGCGCCAAATAATATCGATATGGTCTGAGAATGGCACCGTTATTCAAATTATCACAAAATTTTTTAAAGTAGAAAATGTGTTCTGGATCGCATCTAACAAGTTCAGGATCATAAGTGAAAGTAGAAGTGTAGCTTGTTGTAATTTCAAATCGTTGAAGGTAATCACCAATCATATAAGAATACGACATCGAATGGGTTGCTACATGTGAGGCGCTTTGAAAATAAACTGAATTCAAAGAAGCTTGACGAACTTTAAACCATGGCAAAAAAATAGCACAAATAATTAAAATTGCAGAAAGAGTATTAAAAACGTTTTTAATAACACTTTTCTTTTGCAAATATTCATTATGTTCGTTGACCTTAGATGGTTTGATTCTTGCTTCTTGATTAATTTTGCTATGAAGGAATTTTCAAATTCAATAAAATGAAATATTTTTTTTCATTGACATAATTGAATTAAAGTTTCTTTCAATTATTTGGATTTTAAAATCTAAAAAATCCATCATTATTTATTATTATTATTATTTATTCAAAACAATATCTTCTATAGATAAAAATAATATTTTCTTAGCACTAATTTCATCTAATAGTATTCAATTCATTGTTTACTTATTTGGCCAATTTATGAAAAGTTTAAAAATAATCTTGAAACTCAATATCATTATTCAAGCTTGAAATAAAAATGGAAAGCGAAGTAAGTCTTAATGATGAACTCCAAACGCTCATGGAAAATATTAACAACTTAACATCAGCGAAAACAACAGAAGATGAGAACTCAAAACAATTTAATGAATTATTAAAACAATTGTCAACATCTTTGAGCAAAAATATAGATTCATTAGCTCAATTTTCTCAAGAATATAAACAACGTCTTGGATCATGCGCAAAAGCTTTTGAAGAAATACCTGTCAATCCATTTGAAAAAGCCGTCCACTCAAATATAGCATTTTTAAAAAAATTCTTAGAATCAAACGATCCATCTAAATTTTTTATTCCTCAAATGCAACAGAAAACTACAGTAATATTGGATTTCCTTTCAAAGTTATCTGACTTTATTGCTGACAACAAAATTTATATGAAATGGGCAGAACTCGCATTACTTGACTTTGACACACAAGATTGGCATATTAGACAGAGTGCACCTGAAGTATTAAAGCGCTTCCAAAATTCAATCACAAAATTAAATACTTCCGATTCAAGAATGGTTCTTCATATTGTTAGATCACTACTATTAGATTTTAAAGCATAATAATAAACTTGTTTTTATGCAAAACGAATTAGATTTTTATAATCACTTCATTTGAACATAAAAATTAAAAATATCATGTATGAATTCATATTTAATTACTACTACTTAAAAACTCAAGGGCAAAAGTAATGCTATAATACCAAACGAATTTTTAATGAATATTATCTCTTTGGCTTATTCCAAATAAAAAAATGATATTGATAGCAATTTTTAAAGAAAATGGCTATTGATACAATTTCATGAATACAATTTAATTATTTTTAAAGTTGAGTTGATAAGAAAAGAATATTAAATTTTTACAAACGGTCGAAAAGTTACGTTTAAAAATATATTTCCATGAATCCAAGAGCAACGGCCTGCTATACGCTTGATTTATCTATCAAATCCGGACAAAGTAAAATTGAAGGCAAAATTATTCGATGCGCTAATAAAGGAATTACAGAAATCGGGAAAGTTAATCAAAGTTCGTTAATTGAAAAACTATTCATATCAACAAATTTAATTACTTCATTGAAGGGAATCGAACAATTTAAAAATTTACGAGTCTTGTCGATTTCTTATAATGATATTCGCTTGATCAGTGAAATTAAATATTTAAAAGGTCTTTCTTTGGATACAATCAATATGGAGGGTAATCCTATTACTCAGCTTCCATTTTATCAGCATCATGTATTTTTTACTCTTCCAACTTTAAAATTCATCGATGGTAAAACTGTGTCTGAAAAAATACGAAACAATGCCCAAAATTCTGTTAATTATGATATTGAACATTTAAAACAAATGTGTGCTAACGACCTTCGTATTTTGGAGCTTGAAGATCTTCTAAATTTCCAAGGAGAAAGAAGCCAACAATGGCACAATTTAGCACAAAAAGCACTTACTCCAAAAAATTTTGAATCATATGAGTTACCAATCGTTGAACAAGAAGAAAGGTTTGATAGACTAAGAGAAGAAGCTCTTCAAATTCGAATGAAAAATAAATCTACAGCACTTAATAAATGGAATCTTGTATATGAAAATATAGAATCAGAACAACAAAAAGCAATTAATGATCTATGTATTGCTTTGAGAGAATCTATTTCGCAATTAATTGCGAATAATAATAAATCGCAAAAGAAAAATTCTGTTTCAAAATCAAAAAACATATCACCCACCTCAAAAAGCATAATTAACACCAAAAGAAATTTTAAAAGTTCTAAAACTACTAACAAAATTGAAATGAGCCCAATACCTATTTCAAACAAACAAACATCAATGAAGAAAAATAACTCCAGACAAAACATTATTACCATAGAAAATGATAAAATATCTCCTCTTTCTGAAGAAGATTCGAAATCTTTATATGACATTCAAAACAATTGCTTAAGTAAATTAAATGATGCATCAAGTTCAAATGAGAGCATTTTAGAAAGTTTAATGGACACAATGACACTATCACCAAAACCTCATTCTAATATTCCTTCCCCTTTGAAGTATCATACATCAGCAACGACAAATATTGATTTAATTATTTCAAATTATAATAAACGATCAAAAATGGAGAAATTGTTCAAAATGTGGAAAAATAAGTACCAGAAAATTATTAATTTGGAAAGATTATGCAATATATACCTAAATAAGAAAGAAGATGATATTAAATTCAAATTTTATCAAAGTTGGCATCAGAAATACATGTTGAATTCCAAGGGAAAAATTAATCTTGAAATCTCATCATCATTTTCACATCATTTCCCTTATAAAATGCTTAATATCCCGCAAGAAGCGAACATAGAATTATTAGAACGAGCTCAATCAATGGCAGAACAAATTTCAAAACTTCAGGCTGATTTAGAGATTGCAGAAAGTAAAAATACAGATGTTCGTCGAGCTCTAGAAGAATCAGTAAAAAATGAAGAGAAAATGAAAGGAGCTGTCAGAAAAATGTCAAAAGAAAAAGAAGAACTAACAAAAAGACTTGCAAAATCAGAAGCAAAATATGAAGAAGAAGTTGTTCAGTATATGCTTGAATCCAGATTCAAAAATGATCAACAAGGATTAACTCTAGTTGAACTTGAAAAAGAAAATAAACAAAAAACCCATGAAATAATGGCCCTGAAAAAATTTATTTCAGAAACTAATTCAAAAAATAATATTGAAATTAATGAATTAAAACAGAAGCTATCATCTGCTTTTGACGTTGCAAGCGGATTTAGATGCGAAATATCTCGGCTTAAAGGCGAATCTCCTCTGGCTTCCAAATTTACTCCAACCAAATCTTAGAATATTTTGTAATTATTTTTTTTGTTGTTGTTTTGTTTTTATTAATATTTCTATGAATATTTATTTTGTTAAATAAATAAATAAATGATATTTTGTTCTAGTATTTTCGAAATTTTAATTGGAGAAATGAGAAATAAAGATATAACCAAATATATATACAAAAAGTTACAGATAAACGTTCGCTCATTTATATAAAGAAAATGTTCCGAAATTTATTTGGAGCTAAAGCTGATCCAGAAGAAAAAGAAGTTAGTGAGATTTGTGAACAAATAATATCAAATCCTCCGATAGAAGATCTTCCTAAATTATATAATTCGCTAGAACAATATGTGCCAAAATATACAGAGAAAATGCTTTCAAAAATTTCAAATAATATGGTAATTGTCCTAGGTACCATTACTGATAGTCGTGCAATTCAAAACTCCGTAATTCATTTATTACTTAAAATGACAAATGAATATGATTCTACAATTCCAGGATCTAATCCAGTAGATATTCTATGTGCCCATCCTAATTTTCCAGGAGCTCTTTTTCTTTTAACATATCCTCTCAACCGCTCAATTAACAAGATCCTTCTATTTTTCTTCATTAAATCACCTGAAGTATTTTTTGAATATGCAATTAGCTCTCCAGCTTCACTCAAACCAATGATTAAAGCTACTATAGAAACTAAAGATAATGAAGTAGGTGATCTATTTCATAAAATCGTTGTTTCTAATCCTGATTTATTGAACACAATGGTAAGCTATATAAAACCAGTTTTCAAACAGTTTCCTCTTACAACAGCTATTGATTTTATGATCCGAACGCCATCCATATTTCGACCCCTTATTCCTGATTCAGAAATAGAACCATGGGTATTGCAAAATAGTACAATTTCACTTTTCGATCTTCAGCAGATTGTAACTTATTTCAAATTCATGTGGGAAAAGCCAATTGCTGCTCAACTATTGATTAGAACAGAAGCTAATCAGAAAATTCAACAATTGAATTGGCTGAAAAAAATGTCACCACAAACTTTTACATTATCACCAGAAGATGCAAAACAAGCTGCTGATTCCCTTTTAAATTCTCCTACTCCATTACAAACAATTACAGAAAATTATGGAAAACATGAAACAGTTGTCAGAAATTTATTTGAGACTTTTATTTTTATTCGCCTTTTTGTTTTGTCACTTGCAAAACCATCAGACGTTCCAGAAGATGCAATTAAACTAATATTAACGTTTTTGTTTGATGCAGAGGAATGGATTTCTGCGGCTGCCATTCAACTTATCATTATTTGGATAGTTAAATATGATTTTCAAATTTCATCAGGATACGTATATCGAGTTGCAGCCTCAATATTTAACTCTCCAAAATCCAAAATGTTTGTTAGTTTATCGAAAGCGTTGTTAATGTGTTTCAGTTTTCAATACAAATATATTGTATCAATTCTTGCAACAGAACCAGATTTATTTTTCAGCAAACAACAGGATAATCTCTTACTTGAAAGTGCAAATTGGAGATTTCCTCATTTAAAGCAGAATTTATCATATTTGGATAATCTTGATTTGATTAATTTCAATGATAGCTTGAAAACATTAGGATATGTTTTAGAATATCTTGGAATCGATTCCACACAACAAAACCAAACTCAAGATGATTGAATTTATACCGATTTTTTGTTACATTTTTTAAAAAAATAAATATAGATATTTATAAGCAATTTTTTTTTTTTTTTTTTTGAAAAAGCATGTTAAATCTCATCTTGTAAATAGCGCTTTCCATGCCTTTACTGCAATCTTAAATATCCTTTTCATGAAAATTTCATTTGAATAATTTTGTGGATTATTTCTGAAATACCGCAAATACTTTAAGCTAGAGTGTTTGGGCGTTCTTATAAATTTAAGTTTTAAGTTTTTTTTAATAATTAAAAAGGTATTTTAGAATTAATGAAAAATAAACCAATAGAAACCACAATGAATCCGTAAAATAAATGGTTATTAACAATATCATATGTATACAAAATTTTTTTTTCTTTTATTTATTAAAAAATACAGCTTAAAAACAATCTATTAGAATCGAAAAGCAGTTTTTGACAGCAATCATCTGATTTCAAAATGACAGAATCAATAGTATTGTATTGAAACATATAATTATATAAATTATTCATTATTGAAATAATAATTTGAAATTCTCGATATTCTTTCCAGTGTCAATAAATATGTCAATTGCTACTTCATCTGTCATTTCAGTAGGTTTATATTTTAATACATTTTTCCATTCATCATCTGTTAAGCCGCGTCTACCAGCACTCGACGGGGTATAATGAAACGGGTTTGGATCTGGTTGAACAACTTTACCATTAGACGGATTAGATGATTTGCTACTGCTTTTATTATTGGAATTTGATGTTGAAGATTGAGGAGAAGGCTGAGGAGGAGGTTGAGGTTGTGAATCTTCAATTTGGGATAATAGATATTCGGAAGCTAGATTAATATCATAATTGTTCTTTTGAAGTGCTTCAAGACATACTTTTGGATCTGTGTGAAAGTTTTTCAACATCTTTATCATATTATCTATGTTTGGCGCTTCTCCAGTTGGTTCTACGTAAATCACAATAAATCTTTTTCCACCATCAAGATTAATCGTATTTAGTTTTGTAGAATCAGGCTGATCTGATCCATCAAATAATAAATGAATTTTTTTGATATCCCATTGGTATTGATCATGTAACATTTCTTTAATCTCCTTAAATGTACAGTTTTGCTTTACATCTAAATTTATTTCTTTTCCTGTTATTGTTTCGAATTTCACCATTAAATTTATAAAATTCTAAAAATGGCATAATCTAGATTCACTTAAAAAACTTCATTTTTTGTTTCATCCATATTATTTTTAAATCTATCTCTAAAATTTTATATTAAATTAAATTTTGAGATATATAAATCAACTTGGTGCGGAGATATTTGTAATTTAAAATGACAAACATACAAATCCAATTTGATTTTCTGTGAAATTCTGATGGAAAAATATTTTCACTCAATTTTTCAAATCAATGATCTGATATTATTTTATAAATATCGAATTCAAAAAACAAGTTTGTTTTGATTGACTTCTTTTATATGTTGTACCAAGGACTGGTTTTACGTATTTAGCAAATAAACATCTAAAATCAAAATTAAAAAGAGGAAATGTTTATTAGTACATCAATTGAATTATTCCTCTACAGCGATGTTTACCGGTTACGACTTTTACCGGATACCGTAGAGATTACCGCTTACCAGTAATTACCGGTATTTTAAACGCGGTATTGTGTACGTTCTGGTAACGATGTAAAAAAAAAAAACGCCGGTAAAGACACATTACCGCCGGTTTACAGTTAGGTATCTTATAGTACTTTTATATCGTTACCTGTATGCACCTTTATATTAATATAAATTTGAAATAATTTTTTTCTTATGAAAAAGCTTTCAATTTAAAGCTATTATTTATTATTAATTATACTGTAAAACGAAAATCATGTATTTTGATTTTTTTCACAGTCAGATAATTTGATATTTTTTGAGATGGGTTCCGACTTGAAATAACGTATTTTTTTCTTTTTAAAATAAATCTATCTTATTATATTTTCATTTTTTTAATAAACATATTTAAATAATAAAATAGTTATACATTTCTTTATATTTCTTTATATTTTAATGTAAAAAGAAAGATCTAATGCATTTATCTAATCATTTAAAAATTTATCAATTTCGGACTATATTCATAATATAAAATAATATATAAATTAAACAACTTATATTTTTATTAAATTTTCGAAATATTGTTTATTAACAGAGATAAAAGTATAATATATCAAAAAATGGGAGAAATTTGTTTTTGTTTTTTCTCTTTGAATCTTGGATATATTTATATGTTTAAGCATTTTGAAAGTATTTAGTTTTTTAATATAATATAACCAATTGATTTATTCTAAATTATAGCGATTTAATATTAAGATATAAACTTAATTTTTTTTTAGAAATAATATTCTCAAAAAGTTAATTTTAAAGTTTATTCTAAATACGAAAAACTCCAAAAAAAAGAAAATTTCACTTTAAAAATGCATAATAATAAAATATCAATACCAATTATTTTTAATTTTCATATTTAATGTAGAAAATTTAAGTAAAATGGACTATATATAATAATTCATTTCGATGTTTTGAAAAAAATACTCAAAATCCATTTATTTCCAGACAATTAGAGCAACTATAATATTGTTAATTAGTTTTAAATGAGTTTTCAGAAGTTTCAAATAGAATGATAAAAACTATATTTCTCTCAAAATTTTGAATGATTTTCCTTTCAATTTTATATTTTAAGATTAAAATATGATTATCTTTAAATATAAATAAATATTTAATAATCGTATCGGTGTAATTAAAGATAATCTTATATAATTAAACATATCATAATATGATCAAATAAAAAACCTATTACGTCCCAAAAAGTCCCAGCATATTGAGTCGGGACCCATCTATTTTTTGATATTTTTTTCAAATTTAAAAGAATAAATTCAATGAGATTTCACAAATAAAATATGCATAAATATCGTTTTTAAAAATAAATTAAAATATTAAATTTATATAGATATATATTTCAAATGATTTGATCATGATATTTTTATGAAATCTTATCGATTTTGTTTTTTTTACAGATAGAAATCATAGAATTAAAAAATCAATATAATTTTGAATAAAATAAGATTAAATCGTTGAGGCCAAATTTTTTTATTTTTCACCAAAACTTTTTCCGAAAAATGCTCTATTGAATTATTTATTCTATGAGTTAATTCAATATTGAATAATTTACATTTTTTTTGGGAAGGAGAACCTTATATTATTAAAAAAGTTTTCATTAAATTTACCGGATAATTACCGAAAAAATCACTTAACAAAAGTACAAATATCAACCAGTAATTAAGTATTTGTACCGGTAATACCTAATACCGACGGTTTGACAGGTAACTGGTACCAGTAAAAACGGTTAAAATGGCTACCGTAAGTAACCGGTAAACATCGCTGTTCCTCTATAGTTCCATTGAAAAAGAAAAATATAGATTACTGACGAATTTAACTCAATATAAATTTTTTTTACGATCATTTTTTTTTTTTTTTTTTTTTTTTTTGAATTGATATAGAAAAAATTCAAAAGTGATAAAACTTTTTGAATATATTTTATTTCATTTTTTTATACTTGAATTTGAAATATCTCACAGTGAAATAATCAGAATGAAATCATTTATTTTATTCAATATGGGATGCTATCAAATCAATAGTACATATTACAAATGATTTCTGATATTTGTCAAATGTGTTTTCCATTTTCAATATTTCATCAATTTTCAAATAAATGTTTTTCATTTTATATTCCATCAAGACTAGATGCATTTACTCTTATTAAATAATTAAATAAAAGATACAATCCAATATATAAATCATGAATATCTTTTTTTTAACAAAGAATATCTGCTTTTTTGATAAATTAACATTTATAAACAATTAACATAGATTATGATCACGCGAACAAGCTATTTATTTGATGTATAAATAACTTCTCATGCTAGAAACAAAAATGTTTTTGTTTTTAAAACAATCCAAGCAATAAAATTGAAATTAAAAATCAAAAAAACTCTTAATGAACAATCATAAATGCTTTTAAATTGATATAGAAATAATGATTGGTGAGGAGTGGTTTATTATTTTATATACTACTATCAATATTTCTATAAAATTCAATTTCTCAATAGAATTTCACATCATTTTTTTATATCAAAAATCGAATAATCACAATTTTGAGAGATATTTAGAAAAAGTTCCTTCTAGAATTTGTTTTAATAAGACGGTATAATCGTTTTCCTTTGAATTTAAATCCAAAAATTTTTTTTGAAAAAGGAACTTTTTAAATGTTTCGGTGAGAAATGTCTTTTCAATTACATAATAAAGATTCTAATCATCAAAATAAAAATTTATGCCTACATACATCTTGGATCTTTTGATCCGTCGAGCCCAGATCAAGCAGGCATGTAATAATTTAATTCGACCAGTTTGGCTCATGGTTAGATCGGACGGAGTCCATCAAGCTTTTAATACAAAACAGATTTCTCCTTGCGAGGTTTTGCAATGGGACGCACCTGCAAGGCTTATTTTAAATATTCAAAACATCAAAGAATCAGTTTTACAAGTTAGCTTGTGCACACTTAACGAATCTTATAATCAAACTATTGTTGTTGCTAGCTCCCAAATATTACTTAGTTCGCTACCCTTTTTAAATCCAAAAACAATTTCATTTCCGTTAATGAGTAGCTACGATTTATCACAGACTGCTGCAATTGTTACATTTACTGCAACAATATCGCTACTACCTAACCCCAACGAACAAAAATCACAATACCAATCAAATTATATGCAACAAAGAAATCAATATAACCAAAATCTGCCACCATCCTACTCTAATCCTTATGATCAGCCTCAAGGTTATATGCAACAACAACAAACCAACTATCCTCAACAAAATTATCAGTACAATCAACCTCCTGCTGGCAATCAATATTACCAACAGCCAAATCAAAATAATTATTATCCACAACCGCAACAGAGACAAATGGATCTCGGCTATGATCCAAATAATATGCCAGTTAATCCATATAAAACATCACATCCACAGCCAGGCCCTGTAGTGGCAAAGAAGGTACACTATCCACCTTTTCCACCTATTGAACCCGACAGATCGTCTGTTTTATATAATGTTGATGAAAGAAGTATGCAATTTTCTCAAAAAGCAAATACACCAAAAGTTATCCATGCAAAAAAAGGCAGAAAAGGAAAATAAGAAACGAATTTTCAATTCTTCTTACCGAGTATTGCGGTTCTTTATAATTTTATTTTTATTTATGTTTATTTTGTTTTTATTATATAAACTGTTTTATTTTTGATTTTACTTGAATTTTTAATTTATATCTTTATATCTTTATATCTTGATTTCTTGATGAATACTAAATAATTGCTGAATATGCACATTTAGAAACATTACTACATTAATTAAATCTCTTTATATTTTCCATGATTATAAATGGTATATTAATAAAAATATTATTAAAAATATATGATTTCCACCTTTATTTGTAATTAGAATTATCATAAAAGTTTTCTATAGATAATTTAAGTTTGTCTAAGATTATTTTTTCATCTTCTTCCAAGTTAAGTTCTTGAATGCTATTAAGATCAGTGATTTCAATAAGAGAAGCAATATTTTCATCGCTTAATGTTTTTTGAGCATCTTCAAACAAACATAATATTCCCAGAATTCTGTCAATAGCAGTATCGTCAGAATCAAAAAAAAGTGAATCAACCAATTGACCCATAATGGCTGCCACACTTTGACCAGATGATTTGATGATATTAGTTCTTGTTGTAAAAGCAGCATAAGAAATCATTTTAGAAAAGCATGTCAATGCTTCTAATTTTAAATAATTTTTGGCATATAAAATTTTTTGACTTACTTCCTTAACAAATCCTTTTTGTATTAATTCATTTGTTAAATAAAAATATTGATCAACGCTTGGTGCAGCATGGTCGAGAATTTTTGATTTTTTGCATTGGTATTTGCACAAGTTGCCAATAATGTAAAAGATAAACGTAGAAATCACAGGGTTATTGAAGTTAAAATATAAATCAAAGAGAAAAGATCCTTTGATTTCAGGACAATTTTCATCTTGTGAAAAAAAAGAAATTAAAGAAAGGAGTGAATAAACAAATTCAATATTAATATTACTTTGATCATTGACTTTATACAAAAGATCAATCAAATCAGGAACGAGTTCTGTTTGGCTAATTATTTCATAAAATTCGCTATATTTTGTAAGTGTTACAATTAAATTTAATAATTCAACGTACAAACTTAATTCAGGAATTGGCAACTTTTTAATAAATTCATCTATAAATCCAAGAATTATAATTATTTCTTTGCGTTGAGCCAGTGGATCAAAAATACTTATCAAAATTGAAAATGATTTCATAAAAATTGAAGATTTTCTTCCATGACTTTCAAATAAAAACCGAAAGAAATCACTAAAGTTTAACCCGACTTCTTTAAAACATTTCAATGATTTTTGAAAATAGCAAACATATGATATTTCAAGAAGGGCAAAAGGAGTCAATAAGTTATATTGATTGAAAAAGGGCTTAACTATATTACTAATAGATAAGTGAATAAATTTGCTAATATATCTGTCATCAATTGAGCTTGAAAAATCAATTATAGCTGAAATAGAGATAAGATTAAATGAAAAATCAAATTTTTCACTTACATAATATAGTAAAATTGATGCGATATTATAAGCATTGAATAAATGGAAAATATATGGATCATTTACAAATTTCTTGAGCTCTAAAGAACTTAAACATTCAAGCGCTTCTTCATCTTTGTTGTTAATATACAAATCACGAATATTTTCAAACGAATTTGCTATTTGCAGATAGTTGATTTTTTCTTGTTGAACATTAATATGATTTACAAAAAGGAAAAAATCTTCTTGCGGCAGCTGGCTTTGATCATCTAGATCTGATGATGCTTTGTAATCCATTATTCGTATTTAATTTTTTGGAGACATCAAAACAATTTCTAAACAAATAAAAAAATTTGATGCATTTTTTATTCAATTACTTAAACTTTTTCAATAAAATAGACCAAGAAAAAAATCAATTACGTTTTACGATTACTTCTACTTGAAAAAAATTAGAATACGAATAGGGGTTACAACGATAGGAAAAAAAAGTTATTTTTTTACTCTAACCAATTTTAATAATAAATACAAATATTTTTTATAAATATTATTTATGTTATTTCTATAAATTTTTTTTTAAGAAATATCTATAGGCAGTCGAAATATCACTTTTTTAATTTCACAAGGTTTGTTTGATTTCTATCATAATTTAAAATATTAATATTTATGGTTTTCTGTTTTTTTTATACTATACTTTAAATATCATTTACTTAAAAAAATAGTTTTTTGCAAATATCAATCATGAATAGCTTGAAATTCAAAATATACCAAGTTATATCAATTCTTTGAGAAATTTTAATCTATTATCGATGCATAAAAGATGTTGTATCTGGTTGAATTTGATGTAATTTATAACAATTTGGGTATTAAATACTGATTGTCTAAAAATAAGTTACCCAAAATTTTTAAAATTTTCGAAAATAACGTTTTCTAGTAGTTTTTTTTTTTTTTAACAAATAAACTTTTCTTCTTTCTTCAAGAATTTAAATATTTTATATAATTGAATTAAAATTACTTTAAAAATGGACAAAAAAAATAAAAAATAAAAACAGAAATATTTTTTCACTTTCCAAATTTATCACATATATAATATTGTTTATTTTTATTTTTTTGGCTAAATATATAATTTGATTTTATTCTATTTAAATGGAGATAAATTTAGATATTTTATAAAATATTTTTAATACAATTATTTCAATTCTATTTCAAATTAAATCTAATTTTGAATCCATGTATCGGAAATTTGTCAACTTTTTGATAGTATAATTTTACATTCGAATTTTTTTTTATCATTCTATTATATAGTACACATATATTTTGTTTCAATTACAGACATTTGTTTTTTATTATTTTAAATTTTCTTCTCAAATATATAAAAAACAACTTTTTAAGAGATTATGTTTTCAAAATAAAAATTTTAAACATCCATTTGATGACTTAGAGAGACAAAAGACTTTTTTAGGAGCAATACGACCATTGCATTTTTTAACGATATGTACAAATTCGATATTTGCCAGCTCGACAATAATTTCCACTACCATATTGTAATTTTCATTGAATTAGATTATCTCTCAGATTATTCCACTGTACCATATTTTTTGGTGCAAATCTTAGTAGTTTTATCTCAGTCATCCATTTTTCTATTGCCCTCTATCAATACATACATATCATTTTCATACATTTCACGACTCCTTCTACTAGATTATTAATTCAAGTCATAAACAAAAAAATGGCCGCATAAAAGAGATTATTGCACAATTTCTGTCAACACATGAGCGTTAGAATAGCCAAGTCCAATAATGGGTAATGTTTTTTTGGACCATTCAAAAGTGAATAAAAGTTAAACTTTTTGATAATATGCTATAACTTTTTGAATTTTTTTTGAGCGTTTGGGTAAACTATTTTTGTTCTTGGACTATGTTTTTTGGGGGTCACAGGTTCGATTCCCATCTTCTATTCAAAAATTATTGGGTAACTTTTTTCTGGACAATCAGTATAATCTAAAGTTCGGAATTGATCTTTTTGGATCTTTATATAAAAAGATAAACGTACCATTTTTTTTTTTTTTCCAAAAAAATTAAACAAACCTTCTCAATTTCAAAAAGTGATATCTCCACTGCTAACAGATATTTTAAAAAATTGAGCAATAATTTATATTTGTGAATATATATAGATGATATTTGTTACCTTTATTAATAAATTCATCAGATATTTAATTTTTCTTTCAATTTTTTGACAAATTCTTATCGTTGTAGCCCCTATGAATACGACTTTTTTAGAAAAAGTTAATAAAAAGTTACCTTTTAAAAATATAAATATTTATCTTTAAATATAAATATTTTATCCTTTCAAATTTGGGTAGATCTCTTTTTCCGTAAATCGTGGTACGGCCACGAGACCGTTTATTTTTATTTATTTTTTTTTTCATCCTGCTACAAGGATGGATAGTTAACTTTACAATTGCAGGCGGCATCAAGATGAACATGAAATGAAATACCTCCTAGTGTTCAGAAAGGCCACTCAAGCTTCGTAAACAAGAAGAATTCTATTTTGGAAATTTTTATTTGGAAACAAATGACATTAAAACTGCAAATGGAGTCAAGTAAATAATAAACTGCACGCGTGTTGGACCTCAGAAGAGTCATTTTTTACTCAAGTTTTAAATCAGATAAATTTTATTTATAAAATTTTTTTTAGAGACAGATCACTTTATAATTGCAAACGGAATCGAGTGAACAAGAAATGGAATATTTATTGGAGTTCAGAAAAGTCACTTTTTACTGATGCTTTTTAAAACAACCTTTTTTATTATGATATATCTTTTTTTTTTAATAAAAAAAAAATTATTTTTATTATTATTATTATTATTGTAAATTCATAAAGAATAATCATAAAACTGAGCAATTTTTTTGAGAAAAAAAAAATCTATACGCGCGTCCTGATTTACGGACTTTTTTAAACGGTCGAAGCCTGATTTACGGAAAAAAAAATCTATCCAAATTTGAGAGTTCTAGCTTAGAGGTTAAATTAATTTGAGGCCAAAGTATTGAGTTCGAAACTAAACCTCATTGCTTTTTATATTTTAACATAAATTATGTAATTACCTTTCATTTTTGCAATTTTTACATTTTAATACGTCTTTTCATTGAATTATATAAAATACCAATTACGTCCTAAGGGTAAATTTTCAAAAAAAAAAAAAAAAAAAAAAAAAAAATCTATATGTATTCCTTTAAACAAATGATTATAACTAGCAAAAAATGATTACAAAAATATTACAGCTCGGAATTACTACTGCAGGCCCATTCAATTTTTTGTCTTCTTATGACTGCGATTTGGGATTTTGCTTAAAATTGTCAAATTAAAAATTTTTGATGATAAAAATTTTGAAAAATTTTGCTTTCTTTTAAGTTTTGAGAAAATATAACAAATAATTTAAAATGCTAACAAAAGCATTCAAAATTAATAAAATACAATAAATAAAGTATTCAAAATAATTAAAATAATATAAATAAAATATTCAAAAAATATATTTCTAAATAGAAAATTTCAGATTACAATTCAAAATTAATTAATTTTTTCTGTATAATTATTTTTCGATTCTATTTAATTCTTAGAAACTTAATATACAAATTTTCAATTTGCTTTAAATCAGTAAAAAAGTATGAATTAATTTAATGATAATGTGAACATTTAAAAAATATTAGAAAGTCATAAATAAAAAAATTTAATATTATATTGAATATTATATTCACCATAATATTAATCAATAACCTCTTTTAAGGCAAAAAATAGGTCAATAATAATTGAATTCTTATTACTGTAAACCGCTAACTGCAGTAATAAGGGCGGTTTTTTCACCTATTTATGGTAAAATTGAATTGAATACCTTATTACTGTAAACCGCTAACCGCAGTAATATGAACTTTTTGGCCTTTTTAAAGTCAAATATATTTGACCTTCAGATCGTTTATATTTGTATAAAAATGAATGATAATTAAATGAAACTTTTTGAGAATAGTAAAATTATAAATGAATAAATCCAAGTTTTTTTTATTATAATTAAGAGAATGATACGATTTTCAACTAAAGAACACAATTGAAAAAAATATTAAAATTTTAAATTTTTAAATTTTTAAAAATTTTTGAAAATTTTCAAATTGCTCTATTATTTGCTTATTACTGTAAAATAACGCAACAGTAATAATTCCGAGCTGTAAAAAATATGCTATTTTTTCTGGGCGAATTGAGCAAAAATATAAAAATTATCATATCCAAAATATTTCGCAACATTTGTATACATTTCTTCCATACTTTTTGCTATAGGTTGAGGTTCAGAATTGAATGCTTTAACACACATTTGGAATAATAGATTTTTCACTTTAGAAACTTGAAAACGAATTTCATATCTTTCACTTTGATCATTTAATTTATTTTCCAGATCTTCTAAAACATGAGTTAAATTTGGAAGAAGATATAATTTAAAAACTTCTTGACCAAGTTCTTGAATTCCAAGTAAGGCCCCATATTTAGAATTTATCGACGGCGATGACGAAAATACGTAGTTGGTAAGAGATTCTGCAATTTTGAATTTGAATTCTTTGCTGTTATATCGCGAAACAACATTTTCAAGACAATGATTTTGGGAAATATCATTACATATTAAATTAGGAGATAAATATAGAGTAAGCACAATAGAAGTGAAATTTTGTATGTATGGATCTAAATTTAAGGTTTGATTATGTAAAAGAGCATTAATTATTTGGATCATTCGAAGACTATTATCTAAAGAATTTGTTGCTAGCATTTTACGAAAATAACGCATATATAATGGAACAAGAGGTTGCACAGCAGGATAATTAGAAATTTCTTCTAAAATTTGATTGACATTTTCACTTTTATCTTCAGTGATACTTGAATTAAAAAAGTCGAATAATTTTTGTGGCAGTTGATAGCTTGAATTCAAAAAAGTAATTGACTGATCACTTAATTCTGTTTGTACAGGAGCTATTATGGATGAATCATCTGGAACGAAATCACATGAAAAATCACTAAATGTTAGATTTAAAAATTCATTCAAAAAAAATAATGATTTCTATTTAAAAAAATAAATAGAAGTCATTATAAAAATAACATACGTTTGGTTTTCTTGGATTTTGGGTTGAATACCTTTATAAGCAAGCCAATGAAAATCAAAAGAAACTTGTTTTGGATATTCTGGTAAATCAGCTTTGTCAAGAGAAGAAAGACTAATTTGAGGTTCATCAACAGCTAAAATTTCTTTTCCATGATTTCTCCCAATTGGCACATAATTGTATACATTGTAAGAAGAATTATACCCGATAAGCGGACTCATATTACGTGAAACTAAGGCTTCATTAACATCTGATACTGTGAGAGTTGTACCAAATCTGTGCCTTCGGATTCGATTTGCAATTTCGACTACAGATGTAACTAACTTATTTGCTTCTGTTGACATATTTACTGCATGCTGACGGTCAATATCTGAAAATCCATTTGCCTGAATAATTTGGTTAACTATGTACCACATTAAAATTTATTGAGTCAAAATCTTAATTCTCAATTTTTAAAAAATTAACAATATATGAATTTCTTGATCAATACTTTTTATTGTGTGACACCAACAACTTTTTTCATAATTATATTTATTTTAAATATGATATTTACATTTTGAATTCATGAATACTGAAATAATTTCATATTTTTTTTTATTTAAATAAAAAGTAGAGACAATATCCAGAAGATGTCTTTCTCTCTTAACACTTTTACGAGAATTCTTTCTGATTGAATGAGATTCGCTGAAAAGTAGATATCATGGCAACAAGAATTGACAAATGATAAGGAAGTTTTTTTAAAAATAGCACATAATGTAAGAGAAAATAAATGAGAGAATATGATATACAGGGTCCCAAATGTTGTTGATTTCGTAAAAGGTTTTACAGATATGAGAATTTTCATTACTGAAGACGATATTTGTGTTTTAACCCAGAAAATTGGAAAGACTAGAATTATAAATACAATTAGAGCTAATATACAACATTTTGTAAATAATTGCTAAGTTTTATATATCAATTATTAGTTATTGCTTAATCTAAAATATTTATAAAGCAAATTTAATTTTTAAAATATAATTTTAATCTTATATTAATGTTTTTTTTTCATTATCCAAGTTTAGATTTTGATATATAAATATATATATATATGTATGTTTTAGGTATACTTGACGAGCCACAATTTTCTATAATATACTTGACGAGTCACAGACACTTCATTTTTATTCATGTATCCTAAAAATAGAAAGTGGGGAAAAATCATCGCTTATGATGAAAATCATAAAAATCCAAAAATTCATCTTTTAAATGAAAAAGAACGTCTTGCAAATAAATTACCAAAGATGAAACGTAGAAATATGAGAATTACATATTCCCTTTATTTAAATCAAAGGGATCAACGTTCATATAAAGCCAACAACAGCAACGATGATAGTCCTAGTGTTATTGACTCCATAAATAGCATCAATAGCACGATCAACAATGATATTAGTTTTAATGATCAAAATGATACAGAAAATGATCAAGATATCATAGATATGATACCTGATTCTGAGCTTAACATTGATTTCCTCCAGTTTAATTCGAACATGGAATTTGATGATCAGTTATATGATCCTGGTTTTTAATTAAAAATCAAACAAATTAATCTTCTGTTTTTTTTTTTATGAATCAAAATTGAAAAAAACAAAATTGTTGCATTTTTGAGAGAAAAAATCAAAAAGTTTGAAATTCTCAGAAATTATCAAAAAAAATTGAATTAAATGAAAGGGAGGTATAAAATAATTTTTACATTTAACTCAAAACATAATCAAATTTAAATTTATATACTTTAATATTAATATATTAATATTAATTAATTACTAATTCATCTCAATATTACTTTTTTTTATTTTAAATAATTAGATATCTTTATTTTAAAAAATCAATTAATTTGAATGAAGTTTTAAAAAATTATTTACCATTTTTCTCAATAAATTTTAAATATTATAAATTTATAATTTAATAATATTTTAATAAATTCATTCCTAAATTGTAAAATTATATTTTTGATAATAATTAGTTTTTTTTTTTTTTAAATTTTAATAAAAATGTCAAAATACAGTGTTTCTGTTGCTGTGACTGAACCTAATCTATTAAGTTCTTCTAATGTTAAATATTCTGTATTTCCTTCTGTTATTTCCACTGCTAATGATGTTTAACAATCTATTGGTGATGGCGTTCCTCCTATTGCACCTTCAGACAAATACCATTCGTATGATACTACAGCTTCAGCTCTCTGTGGTGAAACAGATGAAGTTAATGTTTGGCCTTCCTGTGAAAGTTCCTGATATAGTGATTGTAACTTGCTTCTATATTCCTCCTTTGGAGGGACTGGCCCGAAGAAGCCAAGAAAAAGAGCCTAAGCTCAGCAAAAATATTAAATATTGTTATTTTTAGATTTTATTCATCTTTTTTTTAATAATATCTCCATATTTTCTTTCTCTATGTTTCCTTAATCATATTACAAGAATCTTCACTTTTTGAGCTCGGTTCAAAAAGTATCTAAAACAGTTATTTTGTTTTTTAAACTCATCTATATTTTTTATCTGAACCTCTATAAATTTGTGAAATGATGAATTTTTTTTTGGAGAAAGATTTGAAAGTTTAAATAGACGATATTTAGAATTATATAATTTCACCACTTTTTAATTGACATTTGACCATTTAAGAATACAAATTCTAACAAATATAAAATATATTTAATTGCTTTTTATAAAACATCATTTAATATATGTTGCATTTTGAATTATTTTGTGATTTTCCTTTTCCTATTCCCATTAATTCCAAATCATTCTCAAATCTTTTAGGAAATGAATACTTTGTGAGAGAATCGCATCCATAAAATACATTTTTATTAATAAAATCAATATGATGTGGTATTATAATGTTATTCAATGATGTGCAATACATAAAAGCATCATAATCAATGATTTTCAAAGAAGAATCTTCCGAAAATAAAACATTCTGTAATGATGAACACTCTTTAAACGCATTTGATTCTATAATATACACAGAAGAAGGAATTGCAATAGTTTTAAGAGATTTGCATTGATAAAAAGTATTTGTTTCAATTTTTTTTCAAAATGCAAGGAAGATTAATTTCCTCCAAGGATGTGCAACCACTAAAACAATCACATCCAATGCTGAATACAGAATCATTGAATGTTATTTTAGTTAATGACGTGCACATGCTGAAAGCGCTATTATTAATTAGAGTCACAGATAATGGAATTGTAACTTGTGAAAGCGAAGAACAATTTTTAAATGCACCTTCACCAATTGATCCAATATTTGAAAGAATCTTTATTTCTTTCAAAGACGAACAGTTGCAAAAGACATAATTATCAATTGCTGTTACAGAATCAGGAATAGAAAATTCTTTTAATGATGAACAACCAGAAAACGCACCTGCCTTTATTGATTTTATTGAATCAGGAAGTAAAATTTGTGCAAATGAAGAACAATTACAGAAAGTTTCTTCTTCAATTGTTGTTATTGTTGAAGGAATTGCTACTTTCTCAAGTGAAGAACATCCAGAAAAGCAGCTTTTTTGAATAGACGTCACTGAAGAAGGAATCGATATTTCAGTTAAAATTTTACATCCAGAAAAGGCATATTCATCAATCAATGTTATTGAAGAATGAATCAATATATGCGAAAGCAGGCCACATTGATAAAAAACTCCTTTTTCAATAACTGTTACAGAATTAGGAATTGTTATTTCGGACAATAATGAACAACCATAAAATGCATAAATGCAAATTGAAGTAACAGAAGATGGAATCGTTATTTCTTCCAATGCTAAACATTTACAGAAGGCAAAATTACCAATTGAAGTAACAGAAGATGGAATCGTTATTTCTTTAAGTGATTCACACCCATTAAAAACATATCCTTCAATCGAAGTTATGGAAGATGGAATTGATATTTGACATAAAGATGAACAGTCTGAAAATGCATGTTCTTTAATTGTAGTCACAGAAGTTGGAATGGTGATTTGCTTTAGCGATTTGCAGTTAGAAAAAGAATAATCTTCAATTAGGGTTACAGAAGAAGGTATTGATACTTCTGCTAATGATGAACAATAATAAAAAGTGCTCTTTTTAATTGTCGTTATGGAAGATGGAATTGATATTTGCACTAAGGATGAACAGTTAGAAAAGGCATAGTCATTAATAACTGTCACAGATGATGGAATTGAAATTTGTGGTAATGATAAGCAATTTGAAAATGCATTCTTTCCAATTGAGGTTACAGATGATGGGATTGTGACTTCTGTCAATGATGAACAACCACTGAAAACACGTTCTTCAATCAAAGTGACAGTGGAAGGAATCGTGATTTGAATTAATGATGAGCAATCTGAAAATGCATTCTTTCCAATTGAGGTTACAGAAGATGGAATGGTGAAATCTTTGAGTAATTTACATTTAGAGAAAGCATAC
Source organism: Tritrichomonas musculus (assembly GCA_039105265.1). Taxonomy (NCBI): domain Eukaryota; phylum Parabasalia; order Tritrichomonadida; family Tritrichomonadidae; genus Tritrichomonas; species Tritrichomonas musculus. The sequence continues at coordinate 1,496,192 of JAPFFF010000004.1, forward strand.
TCTTCAATTGATGTTACAGTGGAAGGAATTGAAATTTGTGATAACGATGAACAATCTGAAAATGCATTCTTTCCAATTGAGGTTACAGAAGATGGAATGGTTATTGAAGTAATAGAAAAACATAAATTTGATATATTGAATCCCAGATCATTTTTCTCACCTAAAATCATATCATCGATATCAGGCAAAAAATAATAATTTTTAGTTTCAAGAATAGTATTAACGATTTTTTGACTCATTTCATCTAATTGTGCTTGAGTTAGTATATTGTCTCTGATATAAACAGCAACAGCATTATGATGGCATTTGATTGATTCAATAAAAATATCAATTGGATTTTGCAATTTAACTTTATTCTCTTCGAGAAAATGAAACAATTCGTCATTGTTTGAGTGAATGACATAAAGCCAAAGATTACTATATAATTTTATATTGTTGTACATTAAATGCTTAATTATTTGAATTGATCCATAAAATGAAGCATATTCGATTAATGATGGGGCTTTTTGAAGTAATAAAGAATTCGTTTCATAAATATCTGGCCTGATTTTAGTTGTAAGAGAAAAATTGGTGTGATTTATATAGGAAATAAATTCATCAATTAAATCTTGCCGAATTAATAAGCAAATATATAAACTATTTTCACCAATATGACACTTTTCTGAAAATGAATCTCATGATTCTTGAAATTTATTTGAAATATCGGATTCAATGCTTTTTGGATCCTTGATGAATGATTTGATTTCTGGATATAAATATAAGATGTCATCGTAATCTTACATTGAGACTATTTCATTATCAGGAGTTAAAATATTTTTTTCAAAAAGAAAAAGAAGTATTCGTTTGTTCTGCCGAAATATATTGAATAATTCTAAGTTTGTGATAGAAGTCTTTAAAATTTTGAGGAGATATTCTAATAATTTGAAAATTTTATCAAAAAAATATTTTAAACGATAATGATTCTTTGATATAATTGATTGTTCAGTATTGTTTTGAAGCCCAATTTTTTCGAAATCACTAACTAATAGTTGAAAATCATCATTTAAATCATTTGATGATTCTAAAAAATCTAGAATAGAAGAATAAATGCTTCTTTTTTTGGTAATAAGTGTTTGTATTTCCATTGAAAGTCACAAACTTTTTTTGTTAATTTTATATTTGATCAAAAGCTATTCTGAATTTTTGAGAATACCTAAGAAAATAAAACATAACATTTTGGTTGACAAAAAGTAAAATAAACTCTATTTATCTTTATATTTATTAAATATATTCTTTTAAATATATAATTAATTACTAAAAAAAATATATTTATTCTTGTTTGCAAATATAAAAAGCAATAAATTTTACATGAAAATTGAATAACCTTTTTTCACAATATTTGTCTTAATTTTTTTTTTGAAAATTTACTAAAAAATAATTAAGATTAGCTCAAAAAAATCAAAAAAGATTAATTTAAATTTTCTTTAAAAATGTTTTTATATGTTTAAATTGGTATTTAAAGTCTATTTTAATTTTTTTGATTTTGACAAAAGTCTGTTTGGAATTTTTATATATAATATATAACATTTATTCTAATAAAATAAATCGATGAATATAAATGAATTCATTAGATCATGCAGTAAACCAATTTTTATTTAGCGAAAATTTTGTTTAAAATTTTTCAATGTTTTTAATAGTATTATTTTCACATTCTATATGCGAACGAAGACAACCAACATTGCTCAAGCAAATTTTTGAAGATGATGATGTAGTAGCTTATAAGCCACGAGATGATCTTTGGCTACTTCAGACGAAACAAGGCATTCCAGTTTCAATTTATGTTTTAGAGGGAACCGAAAAAGCATTAGTAATAGATTGTGACCATATAATTAAAAACTTTAAAGATTTGATTCAAAAAGTTACTAAAAAACCTTTTGTTCTTGCTCTCAGCCATGGACATATTGGCCATGTTGGATCAATTAATGAATTTGAAACAATTTATATGAACAAAAAGGATCAAAATCTCATTCCAAACTACAAAGGAAAAATAGAAGATATTCATCATGGATACAAGTTTGATCTCGGAGATAGAGAAATAGAAGTTTTTGACATGGAAGGGCACACAGAAGGATCAATTGGTTTTTTGGATAAGAAAGGAAAATTTATAGTTGCTGGTGACGCCATTGGTCACAATGTAATCTGGATGCATATTACTAAAGTACCTTTAGAATCACTTATTGGAACACTTCAATATTTAATATCGATTAAAGACCAATGGACTGAGCTTTATACAGGCCACTTTAATGAACCAAATCGGCCACTTGATCTGCGCTTCGTTGAAGATCTTCTCGAATTAACACAAAAAATATGCTATACAAAAGATTACAAAGCAGAACCATATGAAGCCCACGGCTTTAAGTTAGATTTCCAGCCAATGATCGCATATGGAAATAACGGAGTCGGCATCATATTTAACCCAAACAGATTGCATTATGTTTAATACTCAACATCTAGATTTTGGCCAGCTTCATATAGCTGATCTAGATTAAATCTATAGTAACTTTATTAAAAATAGAGGAATTTTTATGATTCAAAAGTTCAATCATTTTATACATCTTTGAATGCTCTATTCAAAAATTTGAATGATGAAATAATGAAAGTCGTTGATGTTTATTATGTTATTTTAAATCTAATGTATGCATTACTATTTGATACAACAGTCACCATATTGCAAAATTGGCGCTAGATTTTTTTCATAAATATGGTCAAATTAGTGTTAAATTGTAAATTTTTATGTTTTTGTGAACTTTATTCAAGAATGATACGTTGAATTTTTGTAAATAACGACGTAAATTAATGCATCCTGGTATGATTTACAGAATCAAATTTTTGGAGATTGCCAAAAACTTTCATTGGATTCATGAAATAATTTTAAAAATCTGAAAGAAGAAGCTTCAAATTTAATAAATAGTGTTTTGATATGTGTTTAATAAAAAAAATTGTTATTCTATTTGAATTTAAATTTTATCATAATAAAATCAAAGAAGTTTTTCTTTGAAAAAAAAATCGGTTGTATTTTCAAACATCACTTCACTATCCTCAATAAATTGAATTAGGATTGAGAGAAATAAACAAAAGTTGATTCGTTTATTTGTGAGAATAATTTATATTTTTCCGTTAGTTTTTTGAATTTGAAGCTTCTTCTTTCAGATTTTTAAAATCACTCAATAAATTAACACAGAATCAACAAACTAATATTAAAGAATGATTTCACCTTCTCAATATAGCGTGAGAAGTCGTATTAGGCAAAAACAACCCGAAATAACAATAGAAGAAACTCCAGAACAACAAGAACAAAGAGAATTACGCGAATTTATGGCAAATCTTGATGAAGAGCAAGAAATTGGAATATTGCAATTACCCACATTTCGCCGCAAAAGCACATCATCAGATAATAAAAAAGAAACCAAGGAATTTCAAATTAAACCACCTTCAAGAGAATGTACATCACCACGAAGACATTCAAAAAGGACAGAATCAGCTGTTAGTTCTCCAATTGCGGTCGTAGAATCCAAAGAAGATAGGGAGAAACGTGAATTAAAAGAATTGTTAGATCAACTTGAAGATGAAGTTGAAATAGGACTGTTACGAACCCCTTCTGATTTCCAACGTCATACCAAAGAACTATCTAGCGAATCAAAAGAGAAAAAAGAGAAAAATGAGGTAAAAGATGGTAAATCTCTAAATACAAGCCAAGTTTTTGCAGAACCTTCTAAAGAAACGCAAGAAGAAATGGAAAAAAGAGAAATCAAAGAATTAATTGAACAACTCGCTGAAGAACAAGAAATAGGAATTCTCGATCCATGGAGAAGAATTGATGAACCTGAAGATCAAGTTCAAAAAGAAATAGAAGATTCAGCCCAACAAAAAAATAATGCCTCTTTATCTACAGAAAGAGTACATGAAGAAGAATTAAATGAAGAAGATCTTGAAAAACTTGAAATACAAAAACTATTCAAAGAATTAGAAGATGAACAAGAAGAAGGCCTTCTAGATGTCCCAGGAGGGCCGCGTGGTTCAAAAGAGAAAACAACAACAAGCGAAGAGCAATCTCATACTGAAACTGAAGCAGAAGTCTCTGTTCAAGATTCTCTTGTAATCGATAAAGCAAACAAGACTAGCGAAGAAGAAGATGAAACTTTAGGATTAGAAGAAAGTTTCGAATCTGTTGATTATGGAACTCTTAAATTGCCAGGACCTCATGACTGGGAAGAAGAAGAAAGAATACGAGCTGGCGAATTAGAAGTAAAAGAAGAAAAGAAGGAAAATCGCATAGTTGAAGAACATCATAGTTCCCAAGAACAAGACTCAATTGGAGCAATTCTTGATGTAAATGCATCTGATTTAGATGAAGAACCAGTGTGGCACACATTTCATGATCCAGCCTATGGATTCAATGACAAATATTCTAAAGAAACAAATTCAGAAAGTTCTTATAGCCGATCTAGTCGGACTGGCAAAAATCATAGAAAAGAAAAAGAAGAAAAAATTGCTAAAGAACTCCTTAATTCTGAAAATGAGAAATTAAAACTTGATTACGAAAATTTCGATACCACTGATAAATCAGAAAAAGATGAAAGATTTTATCATGCGCTTTTACAATCAGAAAATGACAAAGAACTTGTCGATTCATCAACTGAAAAAATTACTTTTCAAACCTCAGAAGAAAGAATTGCTCACTTCCTTTTAGCTTCAGAAAACGACAAAACAAAATCAGAAACAGCATTGTCAAGTGGACTGGCTTCCCAAGAATCTGAAGAATCAATTGCAAAAGCACTATTATCTTCTGAAAAGAAGAAAGAGAACATTGGATCAACTTCAACCAGCAAGATGACATTCCAAACTTCAGAAGAAAGAATTGCTGGTGGTCTTTTACAATCTGAAAATGAAAAAGAATCTTTACTTTCAAACAACAACAGCGAAGCAGCGAACAGTGAAATCTTAGAGGCAGATGAAAAAATCGTTCGCGCTCTGTTAGTATCAGAAAATGAAAAAGAAAAAATCGGATATAGTTCAATAAGCAGTGCAAGTAGTATGGACAGTATTAATGGAATTGAAAGATATGAAACATTAATTAATGTCGAAGAAAAAGACAAACTCAGCTCAACATCAGCTAGTAGCATCTCTAGGCAAGAATCTTATGAACGAATTGTGAATGACCAATTGAACCCTCCCTCTGAAACGCCATAAAAATAATTTGTTCATTAATGATTTCGTTATATTAAAAGTTACAGGATAATTTTTCTATATTTTTTTTTTTACAAAAGAAAAAAAAAAAAAAAAAAAAAAAAAAAAACCCCATCAAAGAGATAGAATTTTAATATAAACTTGGCTTTATTTGCTCTTGACAAAGAGACATATAACTAAAACAATAATACAGGTTAATACAATGAAAAGCACTTTGGTATTTATCTGAGTAACACCTTTTTCAGGAGACTTGACAATATCATCAAAAAGTTTAATGTTATCGAAACTTGGCGACAGTTCTTTCTTTTCAACTTTATGAATAATTTCAACAATTTTGTCATTAAATGGAGTTGGGCAATTATATTTTTTGCCGAAATTGCAAACAATACCATTAATATAATCAACCTCAGTTGGAATTCCTTTTTCAATATCCTGTAACATACTTGCTTTTAATTTCTTTACTTTTCTAAACCCAATCGGAATAATAGCAGAATAACATATTTGCTTCATCAAGCTATTATGGTAATCTAGAAGCATGCTGAGATCTTTTCCTTGAATTTTTTCAATTTTAATATTAGCAGAATGAGCAACATTAATGCCCTCTTTAAATACTCTTAGTATTATTTCTCGACTTCCTTTATTATCAACAATATCACCAAATGTTGATCCACATACAGCATTTGTTCCTGATAATGCACTATTTATTAATATTTTTGCCCATCGACCGCCAATAAAGTTTTCATCAATTGAAACATTTCCCATATAACTCAAAATACGTTTAATTTCGTCAAGATAAATGCTATGTGATCCAGAATAACTTCCAATATTAAATGACAAAGATTCTGGTGATGATGGAGATGTTAATTCGCTAACACCTGGCTCCAATCTTGTTGCGCCCCAGCCAACTGCACATCCAAACGTTCTTTCAGCACCAATGATATCTGCAATTTCTTGCTCAGGTAGACCATTTTGCATAGTACAAATAATGCCTTCCTTTGTTAAAAAATGAGATATCTTTTGAACTGTTTCTTTATTTCCAAGTTGTTTGGTCATTAAAAATATAATATCATACTTATCTTCAACATTTGTATCTAATATTGCTGTAATTTTTTCTGTCATTTTCGTAGTACCAACTACAATTGCACCATTTTTATTAAGAGCGTCAACACTTTTTGGATTTCTATCAATGACTATAACTTCTTCACCTGTTGCATTTCTAAGTTTTGCTGCAAGAACAATACCTAATGATCCTGCGCCATAAATTGCATACTTCATTTTGAGAAAAGTGATTTTGTGTGATTTGTTTTCAAAGAAATTCAAATATATTGAATTTTAAAAAGTTTATTCTCACAATTTTTATTATACCTTTTCAAATTCAGATGAACGTTTAAATAAATTAAAGTGGATATTTCGAATCATTTTTTAAGTGTTGGTTGAATTTTATTAATGATATAGATTGTTTACCAACCAATTCATTCCCAATTTTTTTTTTTATTTTTATTATCTAATAAAATCTATCCTCTTTAAAATGAGTTGTCAAATAAAAATTTTATAAATAGAATGTAAATGCTTTGTTTACAAGTTTAATTCCTTGGTAAATTGCCAAAAGCAATTTATTCATATTCCAAAATCGCTTTTTTATATAAAAAATGAAAATGATTGAATTTATTCTATATCTTATTTGAAATTTAAAAATAAAATATTCAATTGTTTAATAAAATTTTTATATCCGTTAGACTCCAAAAAGAGATTCCCAAGAAATGACAGAATCTTCGCCGCCACCTATTACTGAAAGATTTCTAGACTTTACATTAACTGTTGAGTGGGAACTAAAAAACCCTGATTCTTCACCTGGTGGCTACTTTAAAATTTTTTATCCGAAATGTTTTCCTCTTTATATCGAGCCTTCTTGCATCCCAGTTACAGAAGAGCAGACTTCAGAATCAGTAACTGTTAATTGTTGCGTTGATACTTTCTTTATTGATGCCGCATTTCGAAATCCATTTACGTTTATTTTGCAATATTCGCGTGATAATATTGAATTAAATACGGAGACGCCTCAGGAAAAAACTACAGATAACTTTGTTCCTGGAAAAATTTTATTGGATGGAAGCACTCTTTTCTTACCAGATGCAACAGAAACAATGATTTCAATTGAAGATTTGGATAATTTTTCAAAAGTAACATTTTCAATGTACTGTGAGTCACAACTATTGACAGATGAATGCTACAATTTTTTTGCACCTTGCTTTATTCATTTGAAAGCTCTTTCAGACATGCCTCCTTCATCATCTGATGAAGCACCTTTATTTTATATCTGCAAAATTAAAAATGCTGATTTCAATATTTTATCTCATGGAGCTGAAATTGATACTGTGATTCCGGTTGAATACCGAGAGCAAGATACAATTACTGTTCAAGTTAGAAATCACGAGAAATATTTACCTTCAAATTTAATTGGTTCTGGTTTTATTTACTCTTATAATGGAAATGCTCAGCCATCGCAAAACTTTGGAGTAGCTAGTTTTGATTTATTGCCTGAACGTAAAAAAAGATCTGTTATTATTCCATCAAACGAAAGTGGAAATAACCGTTCGGACTTCAAAAATAATAATTATGAACTTATATATCATATAATTGATCCATCTAGCGGAATTGATCCTATCCCTGCAGACCGTGGGCCAATTCCTCGTCCATCACCTGAGAAAATGAAGCCTGTTGTTGATGACATTCCTCCTGATGGTACTGAAACTGAAGCCAGTATATTAGCTCGTGAGAAAGAAAGCACAAAACTTAATCGTTGGGTTTTTACATGTTCGCGATCGGATGGTACCTGGTCATATGCGACCAAAATCCTTCATTATGTTCAAAGCTATCATAAGCACGTTTGTAAACTTCAATCTCCACCTCCTCTGGCTCCAATGGCTGCATCTTCTCTTCCTGATTCATCCTTACCGGCCAAACTCAAAAGTTTATCAAATACGACTTGTAATTCTGAAGAACAGGCCGAAATCCGAAAATATGCATTCGAAAGATTCTATCGCAAATCAAAAGATATTATTACAGGTGTTCAAATAATTACTCCATCTGAACAAATAATTATTCTTGAAACTCGTGGCCAGGAACCAATGGGAAGTGCAAAAGGTCTTGAACATTTACTTCGTTCGTTTGATCCTTCAATAGCACACGTCCTTGCAAACAAACCTTTCTTTTTCAAACCGCCTCGCCTTTACTGCCTTTGTGACAATGCAATTTCAAAAATCAACCTTCCGCTTTCAATGAGTGATTTACTTCGAATAGAAGGTCTTTACTTTCCAAAATCGCCAAATTACAAATTTTACCCTGTTCTGACCAAATTATCGCACATTTTTGAATGTAATACGTTGATCGAAATGCAAGAAGGAAATTTATTCCCAACTCTTGAAGAGTTAATGTTTCTTCTCTCAATGGCAGGCGTCTTTTATACAATTCCATTTCAAAAAGGAATGCCGCCAATGTCAATGTCGGCATCTCATGGTCCAGTAAAGGCCAATTTCGGAAATTCACCTGAACCAGCTCCTAAAGTAGCAAAAGCTACTCGAGCAACGCCTACGCCTCCAACAACAACAGCAACAGCAAATACAACTTCAAATACTGGGAAAAATTCGCAAAAAACTTCCAAAAAAGATGGATCAAAAAATAAAAATAAAAATTCAACAACAGATTTAACCGTTTTAACACCAGAAAACGAAAACAATGATTCACCAGTGGAAAATGAAATGAAAAAGAAAAGCCAAGTGACGATCCGGGAATATCCTCATTTTGATATGCCAGAAGGTCTTTTATTTGCAGTCAAAAAAAATTCATTAGCGAAATCAACGATTATTACTCCATTAGACAGACTCACTAATTATTCATTAACGATGACTCCAAACCAGAGACAAATGTACAAAACAAGGCATGCTCGAATGGAAAGAATGAGAAGAGAAGATGAATGGTATGAAGCAGTTCAAGATTTTAATAAATCTCAGGAAAGAATGTCAAAAACATATGATGAAAAAAGATTAAAAGATGATTCAAATAATGATACTGGTTTTCAATTAAATATTGGATTAATACATGTGGCACCTCCTCCTAGTCCTCATTCTAATACTTCACCAAGGAGAAATTCACAATCTCAGAGATATAATTTCTTTTCGCCTAGAAACCAGAATCGATCTTTCAAGGATACTGTTTGAACTTTTTTTAATGTTGTTTTATTTATTTTTCTTTTCCTTATTGTTTTAGATATAAAAATATTTCGTTTGTTCATTTTCTTTTTTTTTTACTCTACCAAAGCAAAAAGTAGTTAATTATTTTCATTGTTATCTGATTGCTTTTCATCTTTTGAATAGCAGCAAAAGAATCATAAAAATTTAAAATGTTCCTGAAAAAAAGATGATATTTGAAACAAATTTATTTCGTATTATCCATTGATATCATGCTTATTTAGAAATAATTTTTTTTTTTTTTTTTGTTGTTGTTGTTTAAAATGATATCAATTGATTATTTATAAAAATGTCATTTTGCACCTATAATATTTATTAAAGCAAGTTATAAATAGACCATTTTCTTATAAGATTATTATAATGTCTGAATATTCAGAATACGAAGAAGAATCCAGTGATGAAAATGGAGAAGAATTAACAATTGAAGAAGAACGTGCTATAGACGTTGCACTTGCTAAAGCGATCAAAGGAGATGGATTTAATAATGAAGATATATCTGTAACAAACGAGTATGTTGAATCCCACAACAAAGAAGACAAAACAAGGCTTCTAAATGAAAGTGTTGAAGCGCTCAAAGAAATAGCATCTCATGATCCAAAAGATGAAACCAATGCTTTTCTTCTAGATTATTTTAGTCAAAGAAAATGGGATAAAAAACAAAAAAAGCCTACCAAAGAAGAATTGGATGCAGATAATGATTTAGATGATGTTGTTGAAGCCTTTACAGTAGAAGAAAATTATAACTTTCGCCACGAAGAACAAAATTTTGATATTATTCCGTCAAATCCAAGATTTGTCGAAGGAGAAGACCGAAATAGAGAGACTAATAGGCAAAGAAAACGTCGTGAAGCTGCTGAACAAGCAAGAGAAAACACAGAATTAATTGAAAAAAAGCTTGATGAAATAGATCAAAAATATGAAAAAATAGCAAAAGAAAATGAAAATGGAAAACTTACGAACGAACAATTGCATCAATACGCAGATGAGTACTCCGCTGTTCTTCGTGAAGAACAAGGTGGAGCATTCAATTATACAGAAGTTAAAACAGATGGTGGAATTGAAAAATCAATTAAAATATTAGAGGATGATAACGACAACGAAGAAGATGCCAACGATCGTAACGTTGAATACGATGAAGAACAAAATGATTCAAAGCCAAATATGCGAAAAAATGATAAAAATAAGCCTAGACGTAATAAATTTAACAAAAATCATGGGAATGCTTTCCATGGTAAATTTGATAAAAATCGCAAAAAACGACATGGCGGTCCATCAGCATCTCGAATGAGTACATATGAAGCTCATCGGCACTAACTTAACTATACTTTCTGTAATTTCTGATGTAAAATTAAATATGATTTAAAATTGATCCTTTTAGAGCAATTTTTTATTATTTTGATTTATTATACATAAAGTATCTCGCTATGTTGTTTTCGCATAATATCAATTTTTAATATTTCTTTAATGCAAGTAATATATAAAAATCAATGTTTTGACAAATTCTATTAATAAATATGAGAAATGTGAAAGTGATATTTTATCGACCATTTATAAATTGAAAATATGCTAGACAAAAATCAGAAAATTCTCATTAATTTTTAAAAATGTCTGAACAGCAACAAGAAACAGATCAAAATAAATCAAATAATAATCCAACAGCAAATACAGAAGCCAGAAGACCAGCAGGTGCAAGACCTGCTGGCGCGAGACCTGCGGGAGCAAGACCTGCCGGCGCTGTTCCTGCAGGTGCAAGGCCTGCCGGCGCAAGACCTGCAGGTGCCAGACCAGCAGGTGTAGCACCTGCAGGAGCAAGGCCCGCTGGCGCTACTCCCGCTGGTGCAAGACCTGCAGGAGCAAGGCCCGCTGGCGCTGCTCCCGCTGGTGCAAGACCTGCAGGAGCCAGGCCCGCTGGCGCAAGACCTGCTGGTGCAAAGCCAGCTGGTGCAGCTCCTTCAGCAGAAGCCAAGCCAGCCGAAACAGATAAACTCCAATTTAAAATTTCAAAATTCTACGCGACATATTTAATACATTGGAATGGTAAACAAGATACTTGCGATATTTGCCGAAATTTGCTAAGCGAGCCCTGTATGTCTTGTCAAACAAGTGAAGATAATGAATCTTGTCCTGTGGCAGAAGGAGCATGCGGCCATATGTTTCATCTACACTGTATTAACAAATGGATTAAAAATCAGCCGACATGCCCAAAATGTGAAAGCAAATGGGAAATAAAATCTCAATTATCAATATAATTAATAGAAAAGTTATTATGTTCCTTCATAAAGATATTATTCCGTTTTATTATTATTATTATTATAAAGTTTGATTTTATAAATGTTATTGGCTTAAAAATAAGTCAAATTTTTTCTCAATCTACTATTTTTTATCTTTCTTTTTATCTCCACTGGTCCTTTTCCTAGCAACATGTAACAAATAAGAATATTTCTTTCGCGCTTAAATTATTATTGATGAAGGAAAAAACACAAAAATGTATGAAAATAGAGAACGTTAACATTTTTATATCATAAAAATAAAAAAAATCAAATATATAAAGTGTATTTCATGGTTTTTCGCCTCCATCATTGCCTTCACCAGATTCTGACATGGAATCTGATGCATTTCTTGGATGAACATGTTGCAAAATCCATTTTTTACCTTCATTTATTCCGTTTCCTGTGGACGCGCTGCAATCTTCTATGCCATATTCAAGATTATAATCTTGAACTTTTGTAATTTTGATAAAATCGTCTGATGTTAAATTTGTTTCTTTATCTGATTTGTTAATAAAGATAAGAATAGGTATTTTAAGATCTTGACATAATCGAAAAACTTCGCCAATTTCCTCTTGCATCCTTCCCATTCTTTCTTTATCTGTACGATCAATGACAAAGACTACACCATCACTTTTCGATATATAGTACGGCCATTGAGATCGATAACGACTGACTCCGCCGCAATCATAAATTTGGAACTTTGAAGTTCCTAATTCGAACTCATGGAATTCAACTCCCGCTGTCGGTAATGGGACAAAATTTGCAGATGAAGCTGCAACGAAATGAAACACAATGTTTGATTTACCTGAGCCTTCTAAACCAACAAATGTGATTGTTCTTACATAATTTGAATTGTCGTATGATGATGTACAACCCATTCTAAAATTAACGTAAATAATATCTGTTTTATTTTTGCTCTTCTCCTTCAATTTTGAATTCAATTGAAAATAAATATTCAAACTTTTCCTGAGTCTATTTAGCCTTTTATTGTTTTGTTAGAATCAAATTCAAAATATAATCGTTATAATTTTTATGATTCAAATAAAAATCCACATTTTGTTGAAAGACGATTGAATCATTCATGAAATAACTATTCTAAATATATATAAATTTAATTTGGCTCATATAAAAAATCAAATATGAAAAATGTATATCAACTATTTTTCTTTTTGGATGTATTTTATCATTTTGTTTTTTATCTAATTAAATGTTATTTTAGGATTTTCTCTTTTGATTGATTATGTTTACAAAAGATTTTTATAAATATGACTATCTTGTCATATTTGATATCAAATGAAATTGATTTACACGTTTGCAATTTTTTCTGATAAAAGAAAAAGTCTAATTCTCAAAAAGTTCTAAATATTTTAAAGCGAAATGTTTCTAAATTTTAAGGATTTGGAAACTCTAAATAGTCGAATGTCTGATGTTATTAATGATGATAAAATCGATGATAAAATTAAAATTCAAATTCGAGATGAAATCGAAAATTGTGCGAAATTTACAATTTTCGACCTTAAATCGCATTTGCATAGTGAACAAACTCGCAATGACATTTGTTCTGATTTAGAAATGATCAGCAAAATAATTGATTTGAAATACAGTTTTTTGCATGATTTATTTGTTTCTTTTCAACTATCTTTTATTTTATTTAATTTACTTGAAATTGAACAATTTGTATATGATGACAAAATCGCAGCTAGTATTTATAGATGTATTGCAAAATTGTTATATTATGAAGATTTACAACTCTTCTTTATTCAAAATGGTATTATCAAAAGTGCTTTAAAATTAGCATCGCATGAATGTAATGAAATTTCTAAGGAATCGCTCCATATTCTTTCCCAATTAACGAAATATATTGCAAATCAAAATATTCCAATTAAAAGCAAATATATTGATTATATTTGTCGAAATTTAGTGTTATCAGATGAGCATAAAGAGTATTCAATGAAATTTTTTTTGCTCTTTTCAAAATATTCCAATAATAAGAAAATTCTTGATCCTGCATTGCCTTTTATTTTTGATTTATATTATAGTCTTGATAATACTGAAGAAATTATAGAAAAAAGGCAGAATTTGCCTCCAATTTTCACAAACCATTATGATCAAAGCATTTGGAATTCTGATCTCGACCATACTTATAATCACAACTATGATAAAATTAAGAAATATATTATAAAAACATTGTATTATATATTGCAGTCCGATTTTTCTTTTTATTATCCCTATAAGCCTTACTTTATCAAATTGTTTTATAGCATTAATGGTTTACCAACAACAGGACCTAGCAGCAATTTTAAAAAAGAAAGAAAAAAGAGTGGAGGTGCCAGTTTTCTTACATATATCTTCAAAATATTATTATTAGTGATTGATAATGATGAAAAAGAAGCTCTTAATGCAGTTAAATGTATTGGTAATTTAGAAAAAGAAAGAAATGTTAACAAAATTTTTTTTTATTATGATATTTATTATTTATTTCTTCAAAATTTGGAATTTAATGATACTGAACTCTTACTTAAAATAATGATATTTGATTTATTCCACCTTCCACCTAGTTTTTATGAATTTTGCTGCCATCCAGAATTTGTAAAAAGTTTAATTGATTTTTTCATTGAGAACTCGCCTTTCCTGATTAAGACAATTATACTAAGATTTATATTAGTTTTAATGCAGCCTCCAAATATTCCAAAAATAATTGAAGTCTTAATAGATAACGAATTTATTTTAAAAGCCTCTAGTGTTTTAGATATTGATGATGATTCAATATTATGCTACTTGATGATTATTAATAAAATGATTCAGCATTTGATTATAACTAATAATAAAGTTGAATATATTATTGATGTTATCAATCAATCGCCAGAAATATATGAAAATATTGATAGAATTATTGATCAATTTTCTACCGAATTAGACGAATTGGGTGATCTTCAAAATAGTAATAATAGCAATGGTAATGATAATGATCAAAAGAAAATCTTAGAGCAATTTAATAAAAAGCGGCAAATATTGGCTTTAAGCAACCAATTGAAAAAATTTTGCCTAAAGGATAAAGATAATTGATTTCAATAACCAATTTTATAAGGTTATTAATGAGAAAGAGGAAAGCACTGTTCTATATACAAAAATAAAAACTACAATTTATTAACTGAATATTGTATTAATATAATTCTAGTTTATTGTGTAATGAGTATAAATATTTCACACATTTCGTATAATTGGAACAACATCCAAAATATTAAATAAACAAAACTATTAACAAACAATTAATTTCATAATATATATGTATAATATAATTCAAGGGTCGATAAAGTTTTCTTGTTAATTTCTTTTCTTTCTTTCTTTTCAACTAATCATCTTCCCAATTAATCTGAACAATATCATCTGGTGTAAAAGGAATTTCGCATGAAGGATAAGGGCACTTATTTGTCTGCTCATCAATCAACCTCTGATAACAATCTTCGCAAAAAGTGTGACCGCAAGTAAGAATAATGTAATTTCTCTCTTTTTCGCATTTAGGGCAAAGTTCAGATGGATTTGCTTTTTTATATTTGATTGTTTCATTTACAGCGTTAAGTAAATCTGTTTCCTGTCTTTTATCAGAAATTTCCTTAAGATAAGAAGAAGCCATTTCTGAATTATTCTGAATAGTTTGTTTGAGCGAGTTTTCGATTTCTGTCATATTCTTAACAGAGGCGTAATATAAATTGATTAAAATAGTCGATTTTGAAAATAAAGCATCATCAATTATTGGAAGTGCATTAACTGAATCTTCAATTTTTGAAAAATTTCTAACAGCATGTAGCGAAGCTGTTCCACTTCTCCTAATTGAGTCGATAATTTG
The DNA here is from genome assembly GCA_039105265.1 of Tritrichomonas musculus. NCBI lineage: Eukaryota > Parabasalia > Tritrichomonadida > Tritrichomonadidae > Tritrichomonas > Tritrichomonas musculus. The sequence goes on from JAPFFF010000004.1 coordinate 1,511,782, forward strand.
ACGGAATTGGTAAAGGTCGCTTCTTCTTTTTTCTTTGGGAACAAAATTGTGAATTGTAAATTCTTTTAATCGTTTGTTTTGCGACTCAATATGGCTCTTACAGTTCACTATTGCTACAGTCATTCTTTCTTTTATAAGTTTGAGTGCATGAACTTGTGATTTAATGACTTCACCGATGGATTCTGGAGCAAACGAAATATTTAATTTTAAATCTTCTTGATAAACGTCATTTTCGAATGTAAAGTTGGTGTCAAATTTTTTGTGTTTTTTACATAAAATTTTTGCTGCTTGAAATGTTTTATATCGAGTTTCACATTGCACCATTTCTTCAAGAATTGAAATATTTATCTCACGTTTGTTAATAAAACCAGACTGAATAACATTAAAAATCCAAGATCTAGTTTCTATAAATTCATTTTTTGTCTTTTTTAAGGTATTGTATAATTCTTCTAATTCTCGTTTTTCAACTAATATTTGTTTGAGTATCATATTTTGAAGAGAAATAAGAGTACTAAATAGTTCATTTTTTTGTAGCATTTTTGGTGTTGGATATTGAAGTAAGATGGAATTATTTTGGTTTTCGGCTCGTATTGAAAATTCAGAAAGAATAAGATGTCGTTGTACATCAGATGTACGACAAAATAGATTGGAAAATGCAACAATATGATGCGGAAATGACGAAGGTAAAATATTTAAAGTCTGGAGGTCTGTTGGCTCTGAATTTAAGCTTTTTGCTAATTCTAAAACAATTTTTGAAAACTGCAGACCAATTTTTTCATGGAATTTTGAAGATGGTTTCGACATAATAAATCCTTGTTTTGGATTAAATTCAATAAACGATTTGGATATGTCTGTGAAACATAGAAAAAGATTTCTTATTTGGTGTATTTGATTGGTAGTAAAATCATCGCCCACAATGTGAGATGATGATGAAGAAATAAGATATGATATTTGAGATGCGATTTGATTGTATTCTAAGGTTTTATCTTTGCTTGAAGATCCAAATACATCTTTTTCAGTTGGATTTGATTGATTAAAAATCTTGTAAAAAGAAATTGAGAGAGAAATTAAATTTGGAATGTATGAATGAAATATTGTGACATATTCTGAAAGAGCATCGCTAGAATCACAAATTTTTTGATTGAAGCCTTCTAACAAGCATAAAAAAGAACGAAGCTCATTTATTTCTGTTTCATAAACTTCCATTTATAAATCATGTGATTTTTATTTTACCTAAATGGTGAAATTAATAAATATATATTTATCTCAATGAATTTTCTTTTTAATTTCAAAAAAATAATAAATTCTTAATTATAATTCTATTTTTAACTTTATTTATATATCTAGCTAATTCCAAAGAGATTTTAATTGATAAACGGTCTAGCAGAATTCAATTTCTTGCTTATTTAAAATGTCTTATGGTATTTATTCACTCAATTCGCCAATTTTGATATCAGATGCTGCAATAGTTCATAATTTTGAAGGAAAGCGCGACGTTTTAGTTATAGCTCGTGGTTCTCTTCTACAATTTTATTCGCTAACAGATGGTTTCACTTTACGTTATGAATATAGATTATTTGGTGATATTGCACGTGTTGTTCCATTAAGGCATCCAAATGATTCTCAATCAAATATTCTTCTTATTCTCTGCGATCTCCGATATTCAATTATCCGATTTGTAACATCAAATAATTCAATAAAGACAGTTCAATCAGGAAATCTCAAATCTTCAACAGGAGTTGCTTTAGATCCGCCTTTTCGTATTGCTGTTTCTAACGTTGCGTTATTATTGCAACTTCACCAGCAAGTTTTACAATATTTTCAAATAACATCCAACTCGCAGCTTGGTTTACCAGTAAATTACTCAATTCCTGCTAAATATATTATTGATTTCGATTTTATGAATACAGCTGATTTAGTTAGATTCGCTGTCCTTACCGAAGATTTCGGGCAAACAACAAAACTTCAAATAATTGACGTTGATTCATCTATGCCACGTTCAAGCATTCATAAGGATGCAACTCAAGTATATATGAAAAATGATTCTTATGCGATTAAAGTTATCGATTCATCATCTCTTATTGTATTCAAGACGGATGCAGCTATAAAAGTTCAGATAAATGCATCCACACCTCCAAGGCAAAAGAGTTCTACCATTTATACCTCTCATCCTTTGATAAAATTTGCTAGAATGGATCAAAATCATTTTATTGTTGCAGATAAAGGAAATAATCTTCTTTCAATCAGTTTACAAGATTCAGATTTTATAATGGCTATGAGGATTGGCTCAATAAATACTCCAATTGCTCTCTTACCATATGATGACAAACACCTGATATCAATTTCACAATCAGGTGAATCGTATTCAATTGAATTAGTTGGTGATAATAATTGTATGTCATCACAAACTAAAACATTTATGGTTAACTGCAGCTCAGTTAAAAAAATAATTGATGTAAATAGTAATGAATTTATTGGTATTTGTGGGAACGGTTTTTCTCATATTATTCGTCAATCTTTAATTCTAGAAGAATTTGCTCAAGTTCCAGTTATAGGTGTTAAAGATGTTTGGTTTTTCAATGATGAGTTTGTAATTACCATTAACGATAAAACTTTTAATGTTTCACTCAATGATAATGGAATAGCTCCAGTTCAAAACGGTAACTTAATAATAGATCAGCCAACAATAGCATTCAAGCAAACGAATGAATCAGATTTCATTCAAATAACGCCAACAAAAGTCAACGTTTCATACAGTTCATCAAATTTCTGTTCTGTGAAAGATTTCGAAGCAATTCATCAAGCTTCAATATCTAATTCAAAGATAGGTCTTATTGTTTCAAATGGATTAACTGATTTTGTTACAGTCCTCGATCATGATTTGAATGAATTATTCAATGTTGAAGCTCCTGTTCCTGTGGAAGAAGTAGCTGTCAATGATCAATATGTTGCTTTGTCATCATGGCCAGAGAACCAAATTGTTATTTATTCTATAGAAAGTGCCAAAATAGTTAAAAGCATTGAAAAAGTAAATTGTATTGGAATGACCTTTTCACCAGATTATTTAATAGTTTCAGAAACACGTGATCATTGTATTTTCTATTCTCTAAAATCATTTGAGCCAAATGAGCAGAATGCAAATAATCAAAATGATAGTTTTACTTCTCTTCATTGCAATGGTATGCATTATTCAATTATTCCATTTGGGGATGGTAGTACAAATGATGTTATTGTTGCTGGAGAACGTCCAGTTCTCATTCAAAATTTAGTAGTTAAAGAAATTGAATATGCAGGTTTCAAAGGAGGTGCATGTCGAACCGATAAAATTGTCTTAATTCATGATGATTCAATTTCATTCTGTTATCCGTCAGGATATGCTATGACTGTTCATGAAGATAAATCTGCAATTGATGTTGTTGATACAATCCAGATCATGAGTAATGCAAAAGAAAATGATAATAGACTCAATTTTATTGTAGCCTCACGTGAAGGTGAAAACTTGTCATTATCTGTCGTTGAACATCCATTATCAACAATTCACCCAACCTTCACAATAAAAGAAGAAGAGCCATATATTGGAATGGCATCTATCGTTTGCAACAATATGAAATTTGTTGCCGTAATCTTTGGTACCCTTTTAATACTATTTGAAGTTAGTGACGAACTGCTTCAAGAAAGATCGAAGCTTCAATTAGGAAAAATTCCTTTTCAAATAACATCTTTTAATTCGAAGTTTATTGTCGCTTTTACAGAAGAATTTCAGCTTTTTGAATTAGATTTTGTATCACATTCAGATATTAAATTGAAAAAGATTACTAACATGCCTACTCAAGGTTCTACTTCATGTATATCAAATGATGATGAATTTGTCGCTGTCTGCGATGAGTTGCAAAGTCTTGTTTTATATGCCTATGATGATGTTACCAACAAATTTTCAGAGCATGCAAGAAATTGTTTCGACTTTGGTCTTTCAATTTGTAGAGTTTCGGTTGATGATTATTTTTGTGTCGACCATAGCGGAAACTTTTTCCAGATGCAAATAAGCGAATCTAGAAATATTGAAAGTTCAGATTTAGATATTTTAAGCTGTTGTGCTCTTGGTGAAGGTGCATCAGCAATGCTTGTTTTTTGTTCTCCTAAGAAAGAAACAGAAGATAATCAAACAAAAGTTTTGATTGGAACCCATAGTTCACAATATATTGAAGTAATAAGTTTTAAGCCAACAGACCAATTTATCTCTCTTTATAATGAAATTGAGAAAGAATTTCAATCTCTTGGAAGATTCAGTTCAAGAAGTCACAGATCTGTAATTGTTCAAGATAATTTCATGCTTCCTTGTCCAATAATGTATAATTTTGACCTTATAAAAATGTTCTTGGAAATAGATGATAAGCTGCAAGCTATTATTGCAGAAGGTGCCAAAATGACTGTTGAAGAGGCGCAAGAATTATCTGAACAGATTCTTAAATTGGTTTAATAATATGTTTTTTTATAACTAATTCTATTACATTGACCATAAAATATACTTTGTTTTTAATTTACTTCTTTGTCGAATTTCGATAATTTTAATTACCATATATTTTCTGAGCATATTATTTAAAATGAATGATTATATGGATCAGTTCATGAAGAATGTAAACTTTCATATTTATTTGTTTGTTTTCTTATTCTATTCCTTTGATTGTTATCCTATAATAACGATCATTTTTTTTCAATATTTTACCAATTTATTTCACCAAAAGCAATCATGTGCATAGAGGAGCAGAGAGCTGAAGTTTATTTAAAATTAAACTTCAATGAATCATATTAAAATTAAAAGGAAAGGAAAAAGACTGAAATGTTTAGCGTTGATTTTTATTGTTTTATCACTGATCTGTTTAATTTTGATTTCAAATTTCGGTAAGTTTTTTATTAATCAAATTGAAATGACTAGCTATGAAGTTCCTTCAAATGACGAGAATTCAAGTATTGCAATACCTGCTAAAAATTCAAATACTCTAAAGGTTAAATCAAATCATTCAATCACATTTGTTTTTACTCCTTTTTCCTCAAGTTTTAATTATTTGAATAGGCTATATAATATAACTGTTCGTTCATGGATAAATTCTTTTCCAAATTCCACATTTTTTATCTTTGGAAACAAAATCAATTATAATGATATGAACAAAATAATTTCTCGCTTTACTAATAATTATGAATTTATTACTGATATTGAAGAAGACGAAATTGGATTAATGTATGTTGATGATATTTTCATTAAATCCATCGAAAAAGCGAAAACAGATTTGATATGCTTTATTATGCAAGATACTGCTTTGGTTCCTGATGTTTCTAATAAAGTAAATTTTTTATATGAATACTTTTCACAGAAAAAAACGCAATTTGCTGTCCTTGGAAGGCGGTGTGTTTCATCTTACCCACCTAATGGAAATACATCATATAATTTATTTATGGAAGAATTGAAAAATTTTGATCAGCTTCGGAATATTAATGCAATTCTTAACGCAGATTATTCAAATGATTTTATTCTCTTCTCGTTAAATAATAATAAGTTAGACTTTTCTGATATCCCACCATTTTTATTTGGTCTTTATGCTTGGGATACATGGATACCTGGCTGGATGAACGAAAAAATCCCTATAATATCTCTTGGTAATGAATGTTCATCGTACCATATTCAACATTCAAAAACTATGGTTTCAAAAATCAAAGTAGCATCTAATTATGAACTTTCACAAATTCATCCAAAAGAAAACCTTGTATATTCTGATTTGAAGTTTCATATTACAAATAATACACTCTATGATGAATTTCACCCGATTGTGTCATTTGAAAAAAGATAATTAATGTTATTAAATATACTATTTTAAACCACTATAAATTATTTATATATATGATAAATAAATGAAGTATTCCAGTTATTTGAGAACCTCCAACTTTGAGAATATCTTTAATTGAAGATTGATCAATAATTTTACTTAAAGATTTATTTTGCATCATTTACCTATGGAATTCTTCTAATAAATAGGATCAATTAATGTAATATATAATATGCAATATGCATTGTATATTGTAAATACCACATTTCAAAAAAAAAATATTTAAAAGATGTATTATGAATGAAATATCCAAATAAATTATATATTAATAATAAAAATGTATATTTGGTCGACGAATATTAAGATATATATTAATTATATAATGAGCTTTTTCAAAGCATTATCAATCTTATGAAAAAGTTCAACCAAAAATTGGTTATGGTCGGCCTTTTTTTATATAAACAAGATGGCTGAGGATAACAACGCAGTAATTGAAAATGGTCTCCGTCAAATCTCCCTTTCTGGACGTGTTGCTAAAGGATTCAACTGCACAGTTAAAGCTATCATTAAGCACAAGGCTAAGGTTGTTTTTGTTGCTGATGATTGCGATAACAAAGATTACAAAGCACTTATCACTGGCCTTTGCAAGAGATATAGTGTTAACCTTCAGACAGTCCAATCAAAGGGCCTCCTTGGTAAAGCCCTTGGCCTTACAAACCTCAGAGGAAATGGTACAGTCCGTAAAGAAATAAACTGTGGCGCTTGCGCAGTTCTTAAGTACGGTGGTGTTATTAATCCAGATGTTGAGAATTTCAGAAATGCTTTTGATCCAGTTCAACCAGATCAACAAGAGTAAACATTATTATTTGATTAATCCCGTGGTGAATCAACGCTTTTTCTTTTTTTTAAATTCGTTGATGAACGGGAATTACTCGTCTTTTCTCATGAGTTTGGACGGTTTCCTATTCAGCAACTTTTTTTTTTTAATTTTTTATGTTGTTAATGTAATTAGTAATTTTCTTTATGAATATAAAAAAAATTGCAGTTTACGTTTTCGACATTGAATTTTTTTCTAAGGCCTTTTGTATTTTTCAAAAGCCTGTCTTCTCTATGTTGTAGAAAAAATATTTTCAATCATCTTTAGTATTAGCCATTTTAAATGTATTGATTCACCGTTTATACCTTATAAGTATTTTGGTTTAACGAATATAATTTGACTTGTTAATTTGATATATATTCTAATTATAGTATGATTATATTGAAATTGCAATTTAACCACCTTGAGCTTAACACTTCATCTATTGGAGAATTAAATCATGTATTTTTGTTTATGTCATTCTTTGTCAACTTCGGTTTCAATGATTGTATATATTGTTTTTCTTAAAAATTGAATTAACATTGGATATTTTCTTTCAAATATTGAAATTTATATAAAATATTGTAAATGCATAAAAAAGGATTTTTTGGATCGAAACAGCAAGCAATTCCAAATCCATTAATTGATCTTATTTCATTTCGATCCAAATTATCGAATAATCGTGAATCTTTAAATCCAAAATTATCGAATTATTTATCAAATATTCCTTCTCTTGAAAATAAAGAAATTGCCAAACTCAATAAAAGCAAAACATCTTCTGACGCTTTTCATCATGCCGCGCCAAAATGCAAATTTGATTTATCCGTTATTACTTTTTTAACATCAAATGAAATTAAACCGCCAACTGATGATTCATATACAGTAATTACTTGTTATCAATTTTTTTCATGGCTCTACTTCGACCAAAAAAAAGGAGATAATGAAAAAATTATTAATCTTTTTATTAAGTGCTTAATTAAAATAATCAATACACCAATTCAATCTGTTATTAATTATGTCTTTAGTGAAATAGTGAATTATATTGTCAATAACTCGGCATTTAAATTTCAAGATGAATTATGTTCTGATATTATTCGTTATTTTGAATGTAATTTAACGTTGGAATCAAGTTTATTTTCTCAATTTATGGCAATTGTTAAAAAACTTTTTGGTTGCAATAAATATACTTCAGAAACGCTTAATATGATCGTTAATTTAATTACTCAAAAAGCCCCTATTTTGGATGTTCAAGATAATGAACCATTGATTATTTCGTTGCAGCCGCATATTCAATCATTAAATCCAAGTGCACTTCATGTTTTAGCTCTATTGTCAGCTAATACTACAACCAAATCCTCCAGATTAAGTGATTCATTTGTTTTAATCATTAATTCAATTGTGCAAAATATTACATCATCAGCCTCAGTTCATGTTATCTCCATTCCTTCTGAAGACAATAATAATAATTTATTAATATCAGGAAAAGAATTACTACCGCATGATAAAAAAGACTTAATTTTTCTCCCTAGTTTTGAATTTATTGATTTGTTTGTAAACCCGCCATTTGACTTTTTCGATTCGAAAACTAAATTATCTTCATTTATGTCGCCGCGAACAAGAGAAATATGTAAAATGATAAGTGTATGTATCAAAAGTGCAAATCAAATTTGTAAAAACAATTTTGCCAAAATGTTTTTATCTCATCTTCAAATTACTCAAAGTACCAAAATTGAGGTATTTCCGGAGCTTGCTGCCACCTTTTTCATGCTTTATAAAAACTTCGAAAGTACAGAAATTATACAAGATTCTATTCTTCCAGGATTAGCAAAAACAATAATTTTTAATCCACAATTACATGTTTTTTTGGAAACCCCTCTTGATCCATCAATTAATGCGTTTCGTGAATCCACAATTGAAATGATTCATCTTTATTGTCCTTCAGATATATTTGGCTTTTTAAAACAACTTAAGAGTAGGACAACAAATTATTGTTTCATTTTTATTGAAATGCTTATTAGAATACTTAATCACGTTAATTGGTTTCCTCTTAAGATGATTCAAAGTAAAAATAATTTTTATATCACTCTAATGGAAATATCTCGTCAATTGCAATCATTAAATATGAAATATTCAGCAGATACTTCATCGCCAATATTAAAAACTATTATTAGTGCTCGAAACTCATTAATGGTATTCATATCAAGTCTTTTATTAAATCCCCTTAGTTCTCCCTCATATATTTCGTCTCAAGCTTTTATACATGGATTCTATTGGTTAATTTTTGAACCTTCTTTAACTTACACAGTTCTTCATACAATATGCGATAGCATTTCCAGAATGAACATTGATTATACAAACAATAGTACGTTTAACAATTTTTTAAATTTCACTGTTTCTGTTATTAATACCTGTAAAAATAATTATAATAATGATTCTAGATATGAAATGTTAGCGAAAACTTTATCACATGAATTAGTTGGTGCCTTATATCAAAATCCATATTTCTCTCTTAATTTTCTCCCAATATTGCTTGTATTTCTTAATTTTCTCAATGATTATCCAAATAAAGAAATTTTATATGATAGCCTTATTTATCTAAATATATACTCTTCAGCTGATTCTCAATTTCAATTGTCAGGCTTTCTTCTCAAGCTCTTTTATAAGGCCATAAAAACAGTTGAAGGCACTAATATTTCAAAACATACAGAAAACATGCTTTTTTCACTTTTACAGAAAAGTGTTAGTTCTCACAGTGATGATCTTTTCTTTATCACCACTCCTTCGGCCTTACCACTTCTTCTTGCTGTTTTTGGGAGCACAGAATCCAATTCAGAGCGAATGGTCAAATTAATTCACCATCTTTGTGAATTTTCTGATTATAACAAAATCATGTGCCATGATGGTGAAGTTGACCTAATATTGATACAATATGCATGTTTGAGAGGAAAAAGTGACAAAAATGTCACCATTCAATATCATGGCTGTGAATTCACGCTTGTTTTCAGTGAATCTGTTTTCCGTAGTCATGTATTACCGCTGATTATGATGATATCCAACAGCAAGTCTGAGAATGAAGATGCCCATTATTTCATTGACCATTTAATAAATTCAGAAGATTCAGAACTTTGTTTCTTTTTGACACAACTTGTCTCAAAAAGTCAAACCGTTCCCAAACCGCTTTTTTCACTTGGTTCAGATTTCACTCAATTCACAGTTGATGGTATTCATACCAGTGACTTTGAAAATAACGGTTTTACGATACAATTCATGATCAACATTGATAAAGAATACTTGAAAGAGAAAGAAATGCTGAATTTGACCATTATTAAATTCAGAGACACAAACAATGAAACTTTCAGTATTTATCTGAATCAATCTACATTGTATGCCAAGCAAGAAAGTGACACTGTTCGTACCATCGTCAATGTTGTCAAGAATATTCCGGGTAGTTCTTGGGTCCTTGTTGTTATAACCGTTTTATTTACACAAGAAGCTGTTGTTATTTCAAATTACATGAATAACAAAAAGTTGCCTGATTCTGAGCTTTCACCATTCTCTTTCACACCAGGAGAAGTTAAAGTAACAGTTGGCGGAATAGAGAAAGAAGATAATAATAATAATAAACAAAATGATTGGAGAAATCAACAACTTCTTTTGCTTGGTGCTATTAAATTAATTAAGGGAAGTTTGTCGCCTGAAGATGTTCCTAAATTGCAAGGAAAGAATAATTTTTCTGTCCTTTTTGATTCCAACATTATTAAAGAACCATCTTCGCAATCAGTCTATTCAACGCCAAGAGGAGATGTTGTTAACACAGGTCTTTTTGGTAAGTCAATCACAGACATTGTAATTAATGTTCAGCCATCGCCACCGGCGCCACAATCATTAGTTGATATTTTGATCAAAAGGCATGACTGTTGTCAGCTTTCCTACTACTTTAGTTATCTTTCCAAAGAGCAAACTGCCGCTAGTTGTTATCCAGCGATGATTCTTGGATTGATTAATGAACTATTTAAGAAAGACATTGAATGTCAAATTAATTTTAATTCAAATTACATTAACGTCATTCTTGGTCATCTTTTTAAGAATCCGAGAGTATTGAATGCTAATTTATATTTTGCTTTTTATGATGTTTTGAAGAACATAACTTATCAGCCATTAATTAAGCCGTGGTTTGATTCATTTATATTAAATACTTGGCTTTGGTCGATGTGTGATTATCAAGACTATTTAGACATAATCATGCATTATTCGCATGTTTTAATAGTCGATTACAGAGACATGTTTAAAGAGAATTCGTATTTCTCTTCTCTCTTCAATCAAACTATGCTTCTTTTTGCTTTGGACGATGAAGGGAAACATGAAACATCAATTGCTGATGTTCCGCCGCTTCTCAATTCGACTTATAATGAAAAGGCAATTCTTCATTGTCAGGATTTATTCTTGGTTTTCTTGGCAAGAATTGGTACCATTAATTTGAATGAGATGGATGTTGCTTCTATAATTGCGCATGTTTCTGGTTGGAAGACAAAATCAACATTGATTAAATTACTTAAAATGGTCTTCGACATATCGGCAACGTTAATCAATGTCGAAGGATATGAAAACAATTGTATCCCTTGTATTCAATCATTAATACAGTTGAATGATGTCGATATAATTGATCATGCATTGGTAATTCTTCCTGAACTTGTGAAAGAAGATAGATTAAATTACTTGATCAATGCTGCTTTTAAAGTTATGAAATGTGAAAAGAAAGAACAAGTCTTTAACGCAATGATAAAAAGATTAATTCGTTCTCCTTCACAATATGTCGTTTTAAGTATCCTTTCCATTGACTTAAAAGGTGATTCAGCAATGAAACTTGGGAATGAATTGGATCGAATTGTCTTCGATGATTACGTTAATTATAAAATTAACCCTCAATTGCCGTTAATGTGGTTCTTGTTCCCTCTTCTTCTTGCCTTTCATAGTGATGATAGTTCAATGGAGAAAATTTGTCGTTTCATCATTTTCATCCTATCGAAACAATTGAAGAAAAACTTCGAAAATCATTGTAATATGATCTTCGCATTCACAACAATCATCATTACTTTGACCAAGTTTTGGGATTCAAAAGTTCCGTTTTATTTGGCCAAATATCTATTCAATAATAGTTTTAAAGAGAAATATTCATGCATAGCTCAAAATGTCATTTTTGTAGCTTTATTTAAAACATTCTCATTTGAAAGGAAAAATGTTTTAATTGATGAATTTAAGAAATCAAAGTTTTATGATGATGAAACTGACTTTAAAATTGAAGAAGAAAAGAATCCTTCATTATTCCAATCAATTGATGAAACCAAAGATCCATTCTTCATGTTGAATTTTCTAGCAAGCAATGATATAAAACTTTTATTAAAGATTAAATTTGTTCTTGATTTAGAAGAAGAAAGAAATAAAATAAAACCGCTTGTATCATCATTATTAGGAATTGCATATGACATCATGAACATATCCAAGACATTTAATGAATCCGAAATGAAAGTTATTAAATATTTTGCACAACAACAACAACAACAACAAACAGCAACAGAAAATAATAATGATAATATTGACACTTTTTCAGCAATGGCTGAAGCTGATGAAGTTCTTGATAAATATCGTGAACTTTATCAAGAAAGATTAAATTCTTGTTTATTAAATGGACAAAAAGAACTTCAAGGAATTGAACTTTTTGTTCATCAAAATCAAGCAAATATTAATAATGATGAAGCTAATGATATGAGTTGTATTGCTGAATTCCAAATGAAAGCTGAATATAAATGCCATCTTGATAGTATTCCTGATGTAAATGAAATGAATGAGATTTCTAAAAGACGAAATATGTTTGATCAAACGCTTTGTTCTTTCTTTTGTCCATTTAAAGTTAAAAGTATTAAATCAAACAAAAGAAAGAAAGATAAAACTGAATTCTTTGAAACAATATTTGAACATTCAGCTCTTCTTCTTTCATTTAATAAAAAACCTTTGCCTGTCAGTTTCCGTCTTAACAAGAAATATATTTTAATTCTTGCTAATTCGAAAACAAGAACGATTAAACTTAATTCTATTGAATATGTTTTGCCAAGATGTCAAGGGAATGGATTAGAATTTGTTTGTATAAATGGAAAATCATATCTACTTAATTTTCAATCAGATTTTCCACAAATTCTTAAAGCATTGAATTCTGTTAAATTTCCGAAATGTCTGATTTTCATTCATAATGAATCGATGTCTCCTTCTGGTTTTCAAAAAAGATGGTTGACGGATCAACTCTCCAATTTCGATTATATTCTTAGATTGAACATGATTGCGGGAAGAAGTTTTAAAGATCGTTCAATATATCCCATTTTTCCATCGATTCTTCGTGATTACAACGACATCAGTTCTGTTAAGACTTCCTTTGAAAAATTCCGACTTTCTGAAGGTAAAAGTGACATTAAAATTGACTTCAGCGCTGAAAAAGGAATTAAAGAATCATTTAATGAGTTCGATTTCGTTCGTGCCGATTACTTCTTCAGGCCGGAATCGATCGATTACGTTCCGAAATCATGGGCGAGAGATGAATTTGAAGTTGTTTATAAATTGAGGTCTATTTTGGAATCACCTGAGATTACAAGCATTCTTCATAAATGGATCAACAATTGCTTTAAGAAGTATTCAGCGCGATTTTTAAACATACAAACATTTCGTTCTGATCATCTTCAACATTCATCATCATCATCATCATCTCAAAGTAATAATAATAATAATAACAAAGGTCTGAATATGATTAAAAAAATTGAAGTTGGTTCGCATGCACCTTCCGGCACGATCATTGCTGCTTCTGCCTTATCGAGCACGATCTTTCTTGTTTTATCAAGTAATGGCTATGCTTACTACATAGTAATGAACACCAAAGAGACGCAATCTTCTCCCGCTTTGATTGATTCTTTAGCAAGCGTTCAAAACTCGTCAAATTCACAAGTTGACGATGTCGAAATTAATTATTCAAGTTTGTTGTTAAATCCGCCAAGTGGAACGACAGCGAATTCTTCTTCTTCACCTTCTTCGCCTTCGTCTTTGTCGTCTTCGAAGGAGAACAATCAAGCCAACGCAATAGCTGTCAGTGTTGTTTCGTCATTCAAAGCGCAGCAAGTCAATTTCCAGACAAATGAAGATGACAACTTTAATAATTCGAATTCAATTTTGAATGTTGTGAATTCAAATTCGTCAATTTCAGATGACAACGGAAGTGGCTCTGGCGTCCTGGCAGGCAGCGTCAACAGGAAGAGTGTCGGAAGCGATTTGAGCCAAGGAGAAAACGAATCGGTTGTCATTAAAAGAAGCGGAAGTAGTCATATCAATCCTGTTCCAAGCATGGGAAGTTTTGAGAGCTTAAATGGTCTTAAAGGAATTAATAATATTAACGAAATCATCCAAGAAAGCTTTACCCAAAATGCTTCATTTGGCTTCACCAGAGGGAAAATTGTTTGGTATCTTCCCAACGATAACAAGGCGCGTTTAATTGGCGATGAAAGAGTCATTAATGAAGTTACTATTTTCCCGGAGCTTCCATTTATATCATGCTGTAATGAAGACATTTTTTACTGCTCAGACGGCTGCACTGTTTCTGTTGTATCGCCTTCGCAGACGCCTTATCCGATCTGCAGCACGAAAAGTCGTATTTCAGCGATGGTTGCTGATGAAGTATTTCACATTATCGTTGTGGGAACAAAAGATGGTTATCTTCATATTTTTAGATCAAATGATGGATCTCTCGTGAAATCTATTGATTTGAGCATTGATGATGAAAATGATATTAATTATGAAGAAAGATTTAAAGAAGTAAGAAAAATTGTTATTACTGCTAAATGGGGTCTGATTGTTGTTAATATTTTAAGTAAGGTGAAGGTGTTCAATGTTAATGGTTTGCATCTGATGGATATCGATATGCCTGACCAAATATTAAAATGGTTCACATATTCAAATAATAAATCATTCGACTTTATTGTCTTCGAAAATGTTGAACATAAGATTGGTTTCTTCGATCCTTTGAAAAAAGATTCAGTTCAATACTTTTATGAGACGATGGAACCTTTGCCTTTAATAAGTTTCATCCCTTCAATTAATTCATTCGCTTTCTTGTCCGAAAGTAAGCAAATAACTTTGGTCCCTCATCCTTAATTAATTAGAATAATAATATGTGTTTTTTTTTTTTTTTTAATTTATTTTTTATGGCACATATTGTTAAAATATTTTGTCTTTATAAAATAATATTCTATTTATATTCATGAATAGTTTTTTTTAAAAAAACTTTAAAAAAATCAATATCATTTCCATTAATTAGTATGAACTTGCTGCAAGTCCCTTATTAATGGATTTTTGATACTGATTTTCATAGATATATATTATATATCTAAATTATTGAACCAACTCATTCAGTGGAGCAATAGAATAATATATGATTTTGCGTGGCATCATGGAAAATCATTATCAATAGCTTGAAAATAAGAGCGTTGTTCATTTTCATCAAAATAATATACTAGAGAGTCATCAGAATGCGATTCAAAATCAAAAGAATTGTCCATTAATGATAGTTCATTATTGTCATCATCATTTTGGGCGGGTTGGGTATTTTCAATCTGATTAGATTGCAAATATAGTGATGACGCAGATTTTTGATTTTTTTGGTTATTCTTGTTTGGATCTAATATTAAATTATGAAGAGCTTCCCCAAAAAGATCATGAAACTCCTTATGATATTTATATTTAATGTATGTCAAAATGGCATTTAAGTCATTTATATTGGAAACAGTTGTTAATTAGTATTGAGAGAAATTTAAATTTATTCAAACTTCAGATTAAGAATTTTTTTGTCCTCATCAGTAGTTTTTCCTTTCAGAAGTCCTAATATATTCTTTATAGTTAAAGAAAAGTTTGTTTATTTGTATGATTAAAAATCATTCAAAAAAAAAAAAAATTCGAAAAAAAAAAAACCTTTTATTTTTCTAAGTATTAGCAAAGCAATGTCCAAAAAATAAACAAATATTTTTTAATTTTATTTTTTAAATTAGTATCATCATATATATTACTTTAGGATATGATTGCGGCATCCCCTTAATATATATTAAGATACTAATTTTCATATGATATAATAATATCATACAGCAAAAAAATATGATTCATTGAACCACCTTATTCAGTGGAGCAATAAAACTGGAATTAAAATCGTTATCGTTGTTATTTATTTGCTGGACATCTTGTTGGAAATTAAAATTTAAATTTGAAAATCAAAATCTGAAGTTTGAAAATCATAATCTATCAAATGAAAATAAGAGCACTGATCTTCTTTTCCAAAAGAATGTATTATGGGATCATCAAATGGTGATTCAAAATTGGTTTCAGCTTCAGTTGCTAATGAAAGTTCATTATTGTTATTATCTTTTTGGATTAAGGGCGAAAAAACAAATTCCTCAGAGCGTTGGATATTTTCGATTTGATAAGATTTGAAATCTGATAATAAAGCAGATTCTTGATTTCCTTTGTTATTACTATTTGGGACTATAATAATTGAATTTAGATTTAATACTTTTAAAAGTTCATGAAATTCCTTATTATATTTGAAATCAATGTATGCCAAAATAGAATTTAACCCATTTATATTTGAAACTATATTTAATTCGTGTGGTGAGAATTGTAGAATCTCTGTGTCATTAGATTCTTTAACTAGCGATTTTAATATTTTCTCTGTAGCTGAAGAAAAGAGATTTTTGTAAATTCCTTTTGGCTTGTAATTTTTGATATCTACTTTGTTTATTATAAGGTATTCAATAATAAAATTCATCTTTTCAATAAAATATTTGTGTTTTTCCATTTGAAGGATGCTCTTGAAGTTGCTTTCTTTCGACCAATAATTTTTTTTTTTTCCTTTCATTTGGAAAAAACAAAATAAAAAATGAAAAATGTGATATAAAATATTTTAATTGAAAAAAATTGAAAAAGTATTCAAAAAAACTCGAAAAGGTTTAATATTCTACCTTCATTTTTGGCAGAAATCCTAAAGTTATACAAAAAAGTTACTCAAAGAGAGAAAATGAAAAATAAAACTAAAGGTATGTTTTTTGGCATACACAAAAATCATTGAAATTGTTTTAATCGTCCAATACTTATATTGAAAGTGCTTTTTAAATAACCTTTACGGAGATTGGATATTTTTTTGATTGGTCATTTTATTGGATATTTCAAGGGTAAAAAAAAAAAAAACGTGCGTGTAACCGTCAAAATTTGGTTATTTTTTTTTAAGAATTTGACTATAGAAATTGCTTAAAAATAGTAACTTTATTTTTATCAAAATCGCAAACAGAGTAGCTGCAACGAAATTTTTTGGACAAGCCCTCTCAAAAAGTGGACTGTCAAATTGATTTTTCTCATTGGTAAGAAGGTTTTATGATTTTATAATAACATAATATAAAACTTTATTTTGAGCGTTTGCACCTTTTAAATAAATGATTAAAATTCCTGGGAAAAATGCATAAATTCACGATGCTAAAAATGTGCATGCGGTCATCCTTTATTTGGTAAAAATATAAAATTAATTATAAATAAACAAATATCAAATATATGAGAATAATTCCTTGGTCGCGTTAAGCATAATTTTAATTTTATTCATGAAAAAATGTGAAAAATTTTGTAACAAAACAAAACATAGAATTCTTTCTTTGTAATTATCTTTTTGAATTGGATTTGAATTATTAAATGAAAGATTTCCAACCTAGTGAATCTGCAAGTTCATAACTATTTCATGAATCCAGCTTTAAACCTAAAGAAATCCAAAAATAATCAATCCAAATTCATATTATAATTATCTATAAAATTTGAATTAATATCATGATTAATCATTTTTACATATATTAAAATATTTTTCAGTCTATTATAAAAAGGATCCTTTCATTGGAACCTTGCTTTTAATTAAAAAAAATACTAATAATCAACAAAAAAGTTTACAATTTATAATTATTTAGCATGCACTATATTAAATATCAATAAACAACTCATTGCAACATATATTTTATTATTTGCTTTCCGAAATAATAAATACAACTGAAAAAAATTTAAGAAAAAAATAGAATTGTCATATCACACTTCAAAAAAAATACGATCATGTTTTGAATTTGTTGCAGCTACTCTATAATAACATAATATAAAACTTTATTTTGAGCGTTTGCACTTTTTAAATAAAAGATTAAAATTCCTGGGAAAAATGTATATATTCACGATGCTAAAAATGTGCATGCGGTCATCCTTTATTTGGTAAAAATATAAAATTAATTATAAATAAATAAATATAAAATATATGAGAATAATTCCTTGGTCGCGTTAAGCTAAATTTTAATTCTATTCATGAAAAAATGTGAAAAATTTTGTAACAAAACAAAAAATAGAATTCTTTCATTTTAAATTATCTTTTTGAATTGGATTTGAATTATTAAATGAAAGATTTCCAACTTAGTGAATCTGCAAGTTCTTAACTCTCCCATGAATCCAGCTTTAAACCCAAAGAAATCCAAAAAAAATCAATCCAAATTCATATTATAATTATCTATAAAATTTGAAATAATATCATGATTAATCATTTTTATATTATAAAAAGGATCTTTTCATTGGAGCCTTGCTTTTAAGGTACAAATCCAGTACGTTACGTAACCGCCATTTTTTTTGACACTTTATAAGAAAAAATCGACATGTTATATAAAAAATCGAATATCTGACTATTTTTTACATAACATGTCATTAAATTAAGAAAAATGTAAAATAAATGTCAAAAACACACCTTGTCAATTTAAACTTTTTCAAAGACCCCCATCTATTCAAATAATAAACGTTCTCACTTACAAAAAATAACGTACTGGATTTGTACCTTAATAAAAAAAAATACTAATAACCAACAAAAAAGTTTACAATTTATAATTATTTAGCATGCACTATATTAAATATCAATAAACAACTCATTGCAACATATATTTTATTATTTACTTTCCGAAATAATAAATACAACTGATAAAAATTTTAGAAAAAAGTATAATTTTCATATCACATTTCAAAAAAATACGATCATGTTTTGAATTTGTTGCATCTACTCTTCGCAAACTAAAAAAAAAAAAAAAAAAAAAAAAAAAAATCAAATTATTGACCTTGACGATCAAAGATCAGAAAATTTTGAAATTTTGGTCATTTTTTTTGGATATTTTCATTATTGTCATGGACATTGGACATTTTAGCTATTTTTTTCAAACAAAACTATTCAATTCCACTTTTTGGACATTTTTTTGTAACGTACAAAAAAGGTTATTTTTAGGCATATTACAATTTTTTTAGGTACAAAACCATTTTACACCCAAAGAATTGGAATGAATTTCCAAAATTTCACTAAAAACATATAGATAATTTGAGATAAAGCTATTTGTTAGATCGTCATTTAAGGTACAAATCCAGTACGTTACTAGTAACCGCAATTTTTTTTTTTTTTTTTTTTTTTTTTTTGACATTCTCAAAGAATAAATTGCCATGTTAAATGAAAAACGATCATTTTCATCCATTTCATATAGCATGTCATAATGTTTATTTCAATTTCAAAATAAGTGTCAAAAACAAACCTAGTCAATTTAAACTTTTTCAGAAACATGCAACTTTAAAAATAATAAACGTTCTCCTATTCAAAAAATAACGTACTGGATTTGTATGAATCATTAATAAATCTGCGAAACGTCATAAATATTTGCACTTCTACTTATGAAACCAACATTAGAACCATCAACAATGCCAGCTGCTTTTATTGGTTCATCATCATTTACTATCCTGCCCGAACAACTGTAAAGCAAAGCATCGATTGGATCCCAACTTTTAATCATCACCATACACAAAAATTTGAGAGTTCTCATTGAAAACTTCAGATCGTAGTGCAACTTTTTTTTTTTATCATAAATAAAGTGAGAGAAATAAAGGGGGTCGATTCAAAAAATAATTATTTTCAAGGGAAAACGATAATAAAAATTTATTTTGAGAAAAAAATATTTGAAAAAAAATTTTTTCATAAAATTATATTTTCTGAAAAAATATACAATTTTTTCTTAACTTGATCGTCGACCCCTATTTTATTGAATGAGACCCCTATTTTTTTGGGGCACTTTATTTATTGATCTGTTTGAATGCAAGAGAATTCAAGCTTATCAATCTCAACAATTCCAGCATCCCTAATTGTCAAATTGGAGTCGGCTTCAGCATTCGCACCACTGCTGCTGTTTAATAGATGAGGAACTCCGTTGATTTTGATGTTATTAAGCATGAGTTCATTCGCAGGATCGTCCAAGTTACAACGAGCAACGCGATGATCAATTTCAAACCAAGTATTCCAGCAAATGTCAACTATGATTTGAACATAATAGTTATATATTGTCTTCGTTTTGTAGCCTTTCAACATCCACAGATTTTTTTTTTCTTAATCGAAGATTTTGCCGATCAAATCTTGTACCGTTGCAACGACTTCGGCTCTTTGTATATCAGATATTCATCAGCCGAAGCTACAATGCGTAAAACTAGGCCAAAAGCTGGATTGGCCATGAAGGCCTCTTTGTCGTAGATGTCGTCCAGGGTGCTCTTGAAGCTGAGGTTCCCATTCATCATGCAATTTACAGCAGCATTTCAAAGGTCGGTTGTAACGTCAGAAAAATGAATGTGTGCTTTTTCACTAACTTGGTATCGAATGTCGAACAAGTGATCGTTTTCCTCAATTTCTATCGGAATCATTTCACCATTCCAAAGTTTCACATTGACAGAAAAAAATCGTTTTCGAAAACGATTTAGAATCTCTTCTGAATCAACCTCTGTCGTGATCTTGAAATTGATCTGTTTGAGTTTTTGATAGATCTCATAGAAAAATAGCACTTTTTCAGCGCATCTGTTCCAGCAAGGCATGATCAGTAAATCAAATGAAAATTGAATGTCATTAAAGCCTGGTCGATAAATTCGACTGAACTCAAGTTTCTATCAAAAAACTGGCTGGCCAGATAATAATTCAAATAGAATTAATGCAATTGAAAATGAGTCAAACTTTTCTCTCGATATTTGGTCGTATGAGTTATTATATATAAAATCATGTTCAGGAGGGGAATAAAATGACAACTCTGGTTGCTTTGAAATTGTAATATTTTAAATCAAATAATTTGCGATCTAAATAATCTGAAATGAAAGGGATTCCATCATCATCAATTAAAATATTAATGGGTTTTAAATCTAAGTGATATATTTTATTAGAATACAAATATATCATTGCAAATACAATTCCAACGACAAGTTTGGTAATTGAATTTGGATCTGTAAGAAAATTATTTATTCCACTTCTACGTTCTATTAAAAAATCTTCTAAGGAGCCTTGATTGGCATATTTGGTGGCGATTTTAATAGCATTGACGTTGTAGATAAAGAATTGGTGCAATAAAGTTGTAGTTGAGTTTTTGGCAAATCTTGAATTTTATGAATTAGATCAGGATTTTCATTCGATTGAAATAATGTTTTAACATCTATTAATTAAGAATTTGTTGGATCATTATAAATCGTAGCATGTCCATAATTCTTAGCATCAAACTCTGATATTTAACTCGTAATCAGAGTTTGATGTTTCTGAATCAATTTTTTTAAGTGTGTACTTTAAACTGTCTCAATAAATAGTTATATCTTTGTTAAATTTATTGTAATACTGACAATTTTTTACAAAAATTTTGAAGTTTTGAAAAAGTGCTAAAAAATTTTTTATATGATAAGTCAACTTCGTTATTTCAATGAGCTTCGGAAATAAAGCATCACTTTCTTTGCAAAAAGGGCAACCAAAAGTGATAAAACCAGGAAATTTTGGAATAAGCTCAACATGGAATCCTAATGCGCCAAAATTGAAAACAAATCCTAATGGCAACTTCAATAATTTTTTTTGTAATGACGATGATGATGAAATTGGCTTACGATTTCGCAATGAAGATATTTTTGATGAAATTATGGATAAAATGTTAAATGTCCCGATTGAGCAAGCTTTCGAAGGTCCCCTACAGCGACTGTTCAATTGTGCTCACTGTATTTTTTGGATTGATAATCCTAACGATATGACTCTTTATTCGCCATCACGTAAGGTAACAGTTAGCATTTCAAATTCCATTGTTGGGTATGCTCGACTTACTCGCTCAATATTTCAAATTGAAAATCAAAGCCAATGCCCTCCCAATTTTATTATTAATTCATCAATTGGTATACAAGAGAATTGTAAGCATATATTCTTTCCAATTTCATCAGTAGGAGTTATTTATGGAGTTATTCAAATAATTAGAAATCCAGATATGCCAGCATTTTCCGTTACAGATTTAGATTCAATTACTTTTATAATGAAAAAGTTTTCATTAATTGGAAATTGCATATTTAACACGTCTCATCTATGCGATATGTCATTACAATTCTTCCAAAAAAAAAAGCAGCCCGCCCTTCGCGTTCTCGACATTATAGAAAACTATTTCCAATGCAAATCGGCAGAATTATGGAAATATGAATCGAACGACAGCAGTTACTTCTTATTTGATCGACAAACAAACACTCTCAATCAAATAGAAAATAACGAATTCGGTATAATTGGTCAGAGCCTCTCAAAAAGTTGCATGATAAATGAAAAAAATGCTAGTGAGAACTCTTCATTTTATCCTCCCTTTGATGGCAACATAGAAGGTCCGATACTTGTTGTTCCCTACGAGAAAACGAAGCGAGAAATTTGGTGTCTTGCGCTTCGTGGAAGGAACCGTTCTTTTAACGTCTATGATGAACGTGAAGTGATGTCACTTATGCCGTTTATTGTTCGATGTGCGATGAACTGTTCCTCAATGGATGAAGACACAACGGGTTTCCTCACTTCACTTCTCGAGGCCGCATCAAAGATGATGTGCTGTCTCAATTCCTCTCAATTATTTGACCTTATTTTGAGACAGAGCATTCAATTAATTGACTGTGAAAAAGCGGTTATTCTTCTTTCTGATGAAAATAAGGAGTCCTTCATTCGTCCTCCATCTAATGGTAACCGCCTGCCAATTGACAAGGGTCTGTCTGGTCTCTGCTTCAAAGAAAAGAAAATTTTGAATATAGTGAACCCAAAAAGTGACAAATATTTTTGTGAGGAAGTTGATTGTCCCTGCCCCGAGTTGGACCCTGCAATGGCCCTTTTGGTCCCCCTCCTCAGCCTGCACGATGAAGCGGCTGGCGTTCTCACGCTCTACAACAAGAACGCTGCCGATAAGTTTTCTGAGAACGATGAAAAAGTGGCAAAAGCATTCGCTGTGTTCGCCGGAATTGCCATTGAAAACGCCAATTACTACAGGCAGCTGTCTGACTTCCAGGCAACGCTTGTGCGGGCAGCCGACGATCTTCTGGGGGCCGCGCGAAGCAGCCAAGATGGAGGCATGCGGGAGCACGTTAAAGAGGTCCTTTCAAAATTGACAGAAAAGGCGTTAGATGTCACTTTTTGTGACAGAATTACCCTGTTCACAAAAAGTGAATCGGACGAGTTTTCGCCTCTGATCAACGTCGGCTCCGAGTCGTGCTACGGCACGCTCTACATGCGAGAGGCTGTTGACAGCAAAGCTCCACTTTTTGTGAGTTCTGATCGTCTTCCTTCAAAAAGTTCTCGCGCTGAAAAATATAGGTGCAGGGACCGATCGTCGGTCCGCATGAACGGCCGCGCAGCGAGGGCCCTCGTGTCAGGGATCCTGGCGCAGAAGCAACCGCCAAATTTCAAAGGAAACGATGGCGATGAGGTGATGTATGAGGTTCCGATCATGGACGATCAATTGTCTATCGTCGGGGTCGTTGAGTACAGCTTCAATAACGGTCGTTCTGAATTTGAATTTGACTTTTTCAGAGAGTTTTCATCGTTCTGCGGAATGTGCCTTTCTGCTGCCGATTTCAGTGGCCGTTTTGGCATCGACGGTTTATTTGAATCTGATGAGTTCACTTCACAAAAAGTTCCACTCAAACTCCAGTTTGATAACCGCAAGTCGTCGTCGCTCTTCCTCCTCCAGTTTGACGCAGAAAAGTCTTCCGAACTTGAGCTTTTCAAGGTTGTCTTCTCTGTCTTCTCGAAGTTCGAATTGAACGAAGTCTTTGAAATCCCGAATTCGCAACTTTTCTTCTTCCTGAAAGGAATCAGAGAGAAGCACAACAAGGTTCCATTCTTCAACTGGCGCCACGCTGTTGACTCCCTCCAGTTTGCAGCCTACATGATCATCAATGGAAATCTTGATCGTCTCCTCTCAAAAGAAAACATGCTGTCGCTCTTCGTTGCTGTCATCTGCCAGAACGCCGGGCATGACAATTTTGAAAAGGAAACTGGAACTTTTTCAATAGAATACGAAGAACTTTTGAATCGATTTTGCGGTTTCTCTGAAATTGAGCATTCAATTAATTCAATTTCAGTACTCACAAAAAGTGATTCAAATATTTTTGTGAACATTAACGCTTCACAAGTGAAGTCAATCTGGGACCAAATAATTGAATTGATTCTGTCAACTGATATGTCACTTCACTTCACCATTTTAAATGAGTTTGTGAGCAAGACGAGCACTGGCGAGTTTGACGCTGTCGACTCTCCTCTGAATAAGCTGCTCTTGATGAAGATCCTTGTCAAGTGCGCCGACTTCTGCGTCTTCGCAAGGCCTTTTGATTGTGCTGACAAATTTTACGGTTTTTTGGCCGAGGAGTTCTTCAGAAAAGGCCAAATTGAGAAGGTTGAGGGACTCGTGTCCGCAGCTGGCAAAAAGGCTCGAGATGAAATCGATCGTTCTGCAGCAACGATTGGCTTTTTGAGAAGCGTGGCCTTGCCGCTCTTCCAGGCGCTCACACGGCAGGTGAAGCAACTCTCTCTGCTGGCCGACCAAGTAAGCGAAAACATCGACAAATACGTGAAGTCAATGCTGACAAAGTGATATTTTGTTTGTTGTTTATTGTTTTATATTATATTAAAAAGTATTTCTAATATTATTATCTGTTTATTATAAAGACATTTAGAATCATTTAAATTAATTCTAAATTTTCAACAAAATAAAACGTGAAAATGTTTCGAATCATTGGATTCACTTCTGAAATTTATTTATTTTCTATCCAAACAAAATGACAAAAGAAAAAGTTTTGAATCATCGTATTCTATTGTGCAATTTACTATTCATCATTCAAACAAAACTTAAGCCTGAAAATCAACTTATTATTCAATATGAAGAATCGGTATCTATTTGATTGAATTCAAATGAGTTTTAAAAGGAAAAAAAAAAAAAAATCGAAAATAAATAAATAGAATAATGTTTAATATAAATATGACACATACAAAACAAAAAAAAAAAATAATTATTCATCATCATCTGTAGAATTTAGAACTTGCAAAATTACCTGATACAGCTGTGTAAAAGCTTCAGGTATTTCTTGTTTTGCCTGGCATTGAATCACGAAGATTTTGAGAGCAGATTTCTCGACACTTCCATTCATCACGAGCTCTGTCACCTTTGCTATCAATATTTTTGCTGCCTGTCCGTAGGACTGGCCAGATTGGAAGCAAATGGTAGCCAAAGCTAAGATGTGCTGAAAAGTTGCCTTATTAACAATTGTCAAATAGGCCAAATTTTCAATCAAAAATTGAAAGGCCGCTTGAAAATTAATTTCTTTATTTGAATACTTTACAAAAGTTTCAATTAAAGCAGCGATTGCTGAGTTCATCAAGCTTGCTGAATTATTGTTGATATCAGCAGCATGTATCTTTAGAAGTGGTACTAATCCGTCCCAAATAAAATTGAATATTAATTCGGTCGGCATTTCGTACTTGGCGAAGAATGATGAAAGGGATGAAATTGCGCTAATTCTTGTTGAAATGTCGTTTATTTCTTCGTTGAAGGCGTAATTAATGAGCATTTGAACTATCTTTAGCAAGAAATTTGAATATAAATTCATATTAACAAAATTTAATAAAATGTTGCATAAACCTGCAAAATAGATACGAAAAAGAGGTAAGTCATATCGTAAGCTATCTTGCTCATCATCTGATTTATTAGTAAAAAAGAAATCAAGAACCATTTTAGTTGACAATTGTTGATTTTTTGAAAATAAAAAATTAATTAAAGATCTCAAATTTGTTATCACATCAGAAGTATCATTTATCGTTATTTGGTCGATCACTTTGTCATTTTTATTTTTATCAAAAATATGAACTAATACATTATAACTGTGATCAAACAAAGAAGGATATAAAAGAATAAATTGATCAACATTTGCATCAGGTTGTACTTCATCTAAAGTGGTCACAATCTGATATATCATAAAATTAAGGCATTTAATTACATATAAATTATCTTCATTTTCAATTAAACTCTGAAAAAGTCTTAAAATATCACCTAAAATCTC
This sequence comes from Tritrichomonas musculus, assembly GCA_039105265.1. Lineage (NCBI taxonomy): Eukaryota > Parabasalia > Tritrichomonadida > Tritrichomonadidae > Tritrichomonas > Tritrichomonas musculus. The sequence continues at coordinate 1,537,927 of JAPFFF010000004.1, forward strand.
TGGATTAGTGCAATAATGCTTAGATAATTTAGAAAGACATTTAATTGACCTTCCTCTTAAACGAAAATCAGACTCATTAGTTAACCTTTCAATTATTGAAATGACACTTTTTAAGCTGTCAATTGAAAATTCAAAGAAATCGGCGTAAAAAGGAACTTTTTTTAATGCCAAACAAACACTCACAATATTTTCATTGATTGCTAAGTCGAAAATAGACATATTTTGAATGAATTCAATTATTTTTGAAAAAATTGCTTTTGCGAATTCATTGTTAACATTCACTTTTTCAATGAAGGTGGCCAAATAAGAGTTTGTGAAGCATTTTGGATCATCAAGGATGACTGGCATGACTTGATTTAAGAATTCAAAAGTGGCATCAAGGCCAGCTGAGTCAATTAATAAAGACAAATTAGAAATGACGTGAGAAAGAGTGTCAATATCATGATTCATTAAATTCAATGTGGCTTGAAACAAACTTTTTGAGAGGTTTATTGAATCTTCAGAATCTGGTTTTATACAATAATGAGTGGCACAACAAATGATTTCTTTAGTTATTTTTTTATTGCATAAATTAATCATTTCATTTCTCTTTAATATTCTGGCTTTATAAGGAAGATAACCTGAAAGTAAAGTTAAAACTTTCATTATTTTTTCATCTTCAAAAAAAGCATACAAATTCATTAAAATGCCAAATAATTCAATTTCAAATTCAACAGTTAATGATGAATAAAATGTTTTAATTATATTCTTTATTAATGATAATCCGTTATGACGAATTATAATTTTTGAATAGTTTGGATCATCTTGAATTGAGGCAAATTCTATCGCTCTTCTCAAATTTGAAATGTCTATGAAAATTTTACTAATTAATGACGATATAAATAAATTTGTTGAGTTTGACAGTTCTTTAAATAAATTATAAAAAATTTGAATATGCTTCATATTTTGAATGGCAGCCCGATTATCTATAAAAAAAACAATATAAATTTTTTTAATACAATGTCCACATTCAAAATATAAATCAGGAAATTGAATAGGATTGGATGCCAAAAAACATATTAATTCGAGAAATTTGTTGCAATTTTCTTTCTGTGATATAAAGTTGAAAAAAAATGTAGATGATAACATTGATGTAATATTATTGATAAAATTTATTTTGGTTAATTCATCACGATTATTATCTAATAATCGAGGTAGAAATAAATTAAAAAAAAGCGGAAAGAATACTGAAACGTTGTTGTACTTGCACTCATACATTTGGAAAATAGTTGTAATGCAATAATTTAATTGTTTATCTGGCATATCATCAAATATTTGAGAAAATTGATTGGAAATAGTTAGAAAAAAATGTTGAAAATCAAATGAATTAAATTTAATGCAATTAATATAAAAACAAAATGATCTTGTGCGATATTCTATATCTGGAGAAAATAAATCGCATTTCTCAATAATTTGTGGATAATAATTTTGCAAATCTTTCAAAATAATATTGGTCCCATGTAATTCTTCAAGTGCGTTTGACCTATAAATGTCGTTGTCTAGAAGAGATATTAAAAAAGGTATAAATTCTGGAAATAAGCGGCCTCCTTGAAATGTTTCTGCAGCATAAAATTTATAAAGTATATCTGAGATTAAAAACATGTTTAAATTAGATGGGAAACGGATATCTTTTGCCATTTTTAAAAGAATATATTTTAAATTGATAAAAAAATCTGGTGTGTTTTGGCTCATAGGTATTAAGTTCTCTGGTTTTACACAGTTTCTTATTAATATTGCACATAAATATGCTTCTTTTTTTGAAGGATCATTATTCATAATCTCAAATAAAGTATTAATTGCTTCAACTGGATTTTGTGAAATTAAAATATTAAGATCTTCTTCAGCTTTGGAACGAATTTCATTATTAGGATTTGTTAACTCTTGAATATGATTAAAAATTGTCTGATATAAATTCATTTATAATTTGGCCTAGCAATCAGTCAATTTTTCACCAAAATGTTAACCTGGGAAGAGGTGGGAGGAGTAGGATTTTTTTTAGAAATCTATTTTATATGCATAACAATATTTTTAATATTATTCTAAATATTATTTATTATATGTTTATTAGATATTATTCGATAATGGATAGTATATATTTATTTTATTTTTTAAATAATAATTGAATTTTTTGAATAGAATAAATTTTACGATAAATTTTTTTTTTTAACAATTTTGAAAATTTATATAAATATGAAATTTTTATAATATAAATTTTTATTTTGTATTATTTTTCTTTTTTTATCTTTGTTATATATTATATTTATGGTAAAATAAGTTTATTTGCAAAAATATAGATTTTTAAAGAGGATAAGATCATTGAATTATACTCCATATAATCATTCAATTATTAAAATCAATATATATATATAAATTTAATATATTATTTTATTATAATATGACATAATTTATAATTCCGTGTAACATACTATATATAATGCTATATTATAAAAATATTTTACATTTGAATATAGATAATCATAAATTAATTTTGTGTAAAATTGATAGAATAATAAAATAAAAAAAAGGTTTAATAGAATTTTTCAATGCGAAATTTGAATAGTTAAATTCTATAGTTTATATTAAGCCAAAATACGGTTTTTCAGAAAATAAAATAAATATATGAAAAAGCATTCACTTTTTACTAATTTATTTGTTCAAAGTAAAATATAAACCAATAAAAAAGCCAATTATTTCGTTTTAAAAAGTTATCTATAATAACGAAATATTTTCAATTCAATATTTTACAAATAAGATATCTTGTTTATTATTTAATATTTTAATTATAAAATATTTGATATATATAGGAACATGTTTTATATAATATGCATAATAACTATATTTTTATAAAATATATCTTTTTTTAAAAAATGCTTGTTTTAATAAAATTATAAAATGAAAATAGAAAAATAGAGTCTTTGTTCGAGCCATTTTCAAATTAAATTAATTTAAAATATTTAAATATATATACAGCATAAATTTAAACGAAACAGACCTCTCAATTATAGTTTGTCTTATCGTGGAAAATGAAAAATACTTTTAAAAAACATAGTTTTTTGCTAATTTTTTTAATAATTTTTTAATCGTTTAAAAGTAACTTTTTTAATTAAATTTTAACGTTTAGAAAATATTTTTTTCGATCATAAATAATTGAAAAATATATAAATCACGATCATTAAAATTTCAGTTAAATATTATCGTCTAACGATTAAAAAAATCTCAAAAAAGCTCAAAATTGAATGAATTTTTATACGAAAACCTTTCAATTTTTTCGTATACCGCTTTTTTTTTGGCCTTCAATATGGTGAATAAAAACGGTTTCTTATGCGAAAAACCGTCGATTTTTTCGTATACCGCTTTTTTTGGCCTTCCCTATGGTCAATTAAAATTGAATACTTATTCGATTTTTTTTTTAATTTTACATAACCGTTTATATTGACCTATTATAAGGCAGATTATTTTAGCCTTAAGCTGCCAAATAAATAATCAAATTTTAATACAATAAGCTTATTGTAATGGCTAAATATTTTACCTTTCAATTTCAATGTTTTTAAAATATTGTTATATCTCAGTTTTTTATATTAAAATCATTTTATTTATTTATTTATTTGAAATAAATATTTACTATTCAAAAATTGTGTTACAATATTTTTTCAATTATTTACGTTTTTTACAAAAAATGGTTATATTTTTTTCTATTTTTTCCTTATTGTAGTAAATTTAGTTCCATTACGATAAAAATTAGCTGTAAATATATATATAACTTTTACTATTAATATTTACATTATTAAATAACAATTTGTATATTAAGAAATGCAAAAAATAGAATGAAAACCAATTTTATCTCATTATAGAAATGTAATATGAAACTAATCAAATATCTTACATATTATATAATATCTTCTTATATAGATATATGATTTATTTTATTGTAAACAAATCAAAAGCATATCAAATGATGGATTTATTTAAAAAAACACTCTTATGAAAAATTGCTTTTAATTCATTGAATATCACATTTTATTAAACATATTTAATATATTAATAAATAATTAACTGTATAATATAAAAAAAATAAAAATAATTACAAAATAATAATTATATACTAAGATATATACAAAAAATGTTAACTACAAAAAAACCCAAAAAGTCTTTGCACCTTTACCTGGGAAAGAATCACTCGAAAAAAAGTTTGTGATGAAGAAAATTAAATAAAAATCGATTTTTCTTTTATTATAATTTTGCTACTTGCAGAAAATGAAAGAATATATAATTTCTTATAAAAAATATTATAAGATATAAAAAATTATTCTGTATAAAGAGTAACAAATTTTCCGATTGTATACTGAACATCGCAATCAGTTAAGAAGTATTCCCATTCTGTATCACCTAATATCTCTATTGTATCATTATCAGAATCAAGAAAAGATAACTTTTTAATTGGACGATTAGCTCTGACTTTTGTAAAAAGTTCACGAGCCTCAGTTAATGTCGATTTCTTTTTTATTCCAAAAAAAATAGCAGGATCACTTTTAGAGACAGCTGATAATTTAAAAATGGTAGAATTTTCAACGTCTGTAAAATCACTATCAAAATTTAATTTAAGAACATCGATGAGATTATTCTTTTTCAAATTTTTAAACGTTATCGTCTTCTCAGAAGATCCAAAGTGTTCTCTAAAGCAGAGCATAGCATCACGATCGTTACGTATCAAAATATCTTGTCTATCTTTATCTTCATATCCAAAATAAGAATCTGGCCCATTACTACCTGTAACAAGTTTTTGTAATTCATTAAACTTTGAGTCAGAAGAAATGAATCTTTCGAATCTTGAATTATCAATAAGATATCCAACCTTTTCGTTTTTTGTATTATCCAAATTTGGTTGTCCTGTTTGCCCAATACTAAGTTCCTGCAATTGTTGCTTAAGGGTTTGATTTCGTTGTTTCTCTTCCTTTGTAAGTGAATCTACATAGTTCTGAATATCATTATTGTTAGTCTTCATTATTTTTAATTAATCATTAAATCAATTTAAAAAGTTCGTCTTTCACAAATTTGATAAATACAAAAAGTTAATTGAGTAGTGGGTCTTGAAATCTGCACTTTTCCCTAAATTTTTATTCAATTTTTTTTGAATTGATATTTGGTATTGCCGACCTTTCATTTTATTAAACATAATAAAAGCCATTTAAGTCGAGCTCTATTTTAAATCTCAACTATATCTTACAGCAGCAAATAAATACGTACTCCTTATTGGTTTAGCATGTATTCAGTGTAATTATCTTATGAAAACCTTTAGTCATTTGAAATTATAATCTAACTCCGAGCTTGTGTTTCAAATCAAACTCGAGTTAAATAATAAGCTTTGGTATTGATACATATAATCTCTGTTTACCTAATTACCTACATATATCTCATTAATCTGGTAATTGTAAAAGCATGATTTTAAATTTTGCTTATTGAACCATTTCATACATGAAATCATTGTCATTTACTAGATAAAATCTCATTATAAATGATAATTATTGCATGCTCCCATTGGTTATTAATAATAAATAGTTTACTTAAAGATAAATACTTTCTTTATTCATTTTTTTAATATTTCATGGTTTTGTTTTTTTAAAAGCTCTTTCAAAATTGAATGAAAATTTTGGGAAAAGTGCTGGTAAAAAATTCTACCAATGGAGTTATCTTCAAAAAAAATAGAAATCTTGAAACATAGATTATAAAAGATTTAGAACCTCTCTGGTAAAGCAATTAGGCAAAAAGCATTTTTTACCAAAGATCAATTTTAATTTAGCAATAAAAAAAAAATATATATATAAATTAAATAATAATATATATGGATAGTTGTTAACTTTATTATTTTGAATTTTCATTTGATTAAATTCATAATATGAATTAGCAAATGAAAATTAATTAAATTCATGAAAAAAAAAATATATATGAATTGAAAAAATCATAATCATCATTGTAAAATTTGCACAAAACCATCTTTCATCATAATTGATGGGAAATTTCCCCTTCTCACGATATCAAAACATACATTTGAAACGTTAATTTGACAAATTTTATCAATTTCTGAAGATTCATGAAAACTAAGATCCAGAATCTCATTTTCATTATTTAAATTTGTAGACTCTTCAAAATTGGTGCTTGATTTAGAATTTTCAAACGTCCCTTTGGAAGATACGTTCTTTTGATCAGTAATTTGTTCATTATTATCATTTGTAATTGTTTTTGGGGAGTTATTGGGTTTCTTATTCCATATATCTTCGTTACAAGAGTTATTCATATGATGTTCCCAATTATGAACAGTTTTGATCTGCCTATTTGGAGTCATTTGCATAGAATAAGAGTTGTTTGGTGAAATTGGGCCATACATATTAGTAATAACTTTTGGATTAGAAATCTGGGGCATTATTGGCAAATATTGGCAGCGGGTAGCTAAACTTAATTGTACTGGGAAAAGAAACTTTGCTGTTCGAAAGGATTTTTTTTGTTTTTTGCATGAAATTGATTCTTTTCCTTTCTTATATGAGTCAAAACGATTAGTGTGAAAGTTGTTCAATGATGAAGGTCGCATTACAGATCCATAAGAAGAATGTGATTGAGAAGATGGCATTGGTTGAGCCATCTCAGATATTGGATAGCTTATCATTTTATATTGTTTTGACTGATTGCTAATTGAAAAAAAAAATTGTATAGTTTAAAGAAAAAAAACACTATCAAAAGGTTTACCCCCTACCATTTTTTTCACCTAACTTTGACCTATAAGGTTGTCAAAAAGTATTTTTAAATTTTATTTTTTGTCTTTTTGAAATATTTTTATAGTAAAAAAGTTCAACTAATATTTAATAAAATATAATTATCTTTAAAAAGAAGAAATATTTTTTTATATTATAATAATTATTACTTAATTAGATTTTTTTATAATTAATATTAAAATATAATAAAGTATATCCCTTTCTATAACAAAATGGTAGGGGGTTTTCCTTTGGTAGTTAGGTTTTTCTTTAAACTACATAAATATTTTTGATTTAAAAGAAATTTTGAATATAATAAAAAAAAAATTCAATAAATAATGTTTGTGAAGGCTAAGAAAATTGATTGTTTTGGTCAGAGTTTTATGTAAAAATATAAAATATTTTCTTTTCAAATAATAATCAATTGACAGTTTATATTATATGAAATTAATCTGAAATACTGCAAAAAAAAATAGCTTTAGATTAAATTTTTTGAATCATTTTTTATTTAATTCTAGATTAGAATCTAATTTCCTTATATTTATTTTCAAATTTGATAAATTTTTAGTTAAAATGATATCAATAATACAAAATTTGACAAAATATTTCAAACGATATTTTTTCAATGAAATTCAAAATTAAAAGTGGTTGAGGATTGTATGAAATTGAGAATGTTATATTATTGATTTTTATATTGTTAAATATTCACCAAACAAAGAAACGATGAAAAACTTTTATCATTTAATCTATTTATTATTTGATTTTAAATATAAATAATTAAAAATAATTTTTTCTTTGAAAAAATATAACGGTTACTCATTTAATTGTTATATGGTACAAATCCAATACATTATTTATTTGACCTGTGAACGTTTATTTTTTGTTAAAATCTACCCCTCGGAAAAAGTTTGAATTTGAATAGTGTCAGATTTGTGAATCTGAAATTTATTTTTTAAGGTGAAAAAAAACGAATAATCCAATTACAGAGTTTCTATTATATTTAATAGATATTGATATGTTTAAAATTGTTTTATCGTATTATTAAACGTTTAAAAATATAATAATTTGATTTTATATAAATATATTTCAAGATATTTTAATTTAAAACTTCTGATAATTTTATTTCAAATATATAATTTTCAGTTAATTTCAATTGAAATATAAAAATAATTATTCAAAAATAAAATAATTAAATTTTTTTGTTCTCTCGTATATTCCTTAATTATAAACAAATTAATTATATTATATATATTCATGTATTTATATATATGAATAATTCATGTTTTAAACTTAAATATAGGTATAACACATGCAATATAAAAATATTTTTGTAAAATATTGCTAACCATTTTTTTGAAATAAAATTGAAATATACAGTTTATCCATTTAATAATATTCTTTATCATTTTTCTATAACTTTTTAATTTTTTGATGAAAAATGACAGTTTATCCATTTAATAATGTTAATAATTTAATTTATTATTAATATATTAGCATGAATAAATGATTTATATTTATAAAATATATTTTAATAAAGAGATAAATATAGATAATTATACTGTTATTTCTAACAAATTGCCCTCAGAATTTTCTTCATTCACCTCTCATTTTTATTCTAATCTTATCAAATCTTCATCATATAAAATAGATAATTTATCAAAAAGTTATTATTTGATAATAAAATATCTTTTTTCCTACATTACAAAATTTATCAAAATATTAAAATATAAATATAATATTATAAAATAACAAGTTAACCAAATATTAGCAATGAAATACTACTCTGTTTTAAAAAGTTAAAATCAACATTTTAAATCTAATATATCTCCATTCATAATCATAAATACTTTAATATTATTATGAATATTCAACAAATAAACATTTTAATAAAATAAATACTTTCTAAATAATGAGATATAAAAAGCCTTATAAGTTATCCTTTGAACATATATATGTCTGTTGATTTGCTATTGTATTGGGCATCTCTACATGTATATCATAATTTTATCTAAGAATATTTCATTTTTTTCTATCTAATCAAGTTTATGCAATTTTTTGATAATAATATTTTTATTAAAAATCAAAACAAACCTTGAATTTTGTAACATACTAACATATTCGGAATATATATTTCAATAAAAAAGCTAAATTCAAGATATATTCAGTTGAATAACAAATTTGAGTATTATTATTAATAATTAATACATCACGCTCAATATTTTCATTTACTATAATTTTTAAAAAGATTTTAATCACAAAAGATTCAAAAGGACCATTTTTTTTTGTTTTATTTATATTGAAATCTAAATGTTAAAAGTTAAAATAAGAGGCCATTTATAAATGTCAAAAAAAAAAAGACGGTTATTTAACGTATTGGATTTGTACCTTAATTATTCAATTATCTTTTAACATTTAGGGTTTTTTCTAGGGTGGCACTGGGTGGGTCAAAAATAGAAAAATGGGTCAAAAAAAAATAGAGTAAACTAGGATCAAAAACGATGGACCATGTTTTGAATTAATCCAATTCAATTTTCAATGAGAGGTGGTCTATCGTTTTTATAACTTTTTGAATGGTTTATGAAAAAAATAATGATATTTGAAAATTAAAAAAAATGTAATTTATTTGCTAATAAAAAAGTAAAAAATGTGTTCGTAACCATAAAGTATAAATTTTTGAAGAAAAAAGTAAATGAACTAAAAAAATACTCAATAGGAATTATTCAAGTGCTACATTAGTGAATTCGCATACTTCTATTCATTTGAAAGTTATGAATTTGGTTAAAACCACTTTTTTTATTGCCTCATTAATATTGAATTTTAATGTATGCAATAAATAATATTATAGTAAACTTACAAATATCCCAAAATTAAACTCTATTTAAGAAAAAAATATAACAAAATTTTTTCAGAATATTGATGATCATCAATATTCTTTTTCAAATTATGTAATTTTGGTCAATAGGAAAAGTGAGCAAGCAGGTATATATTTAATAAAAACCATTTATTTCTTGATTAATAAAGTTGTTCTGAGGTTCTATTCATTTTAATGTCATTTTTAAAGTTAGATATGTCAGTGTGTGATTCTCACCACACTACACACATGAAACTTACACTTTTTGTTGATTTTATTAACGAAAATGACAAAATGACAAACAATTAGCAATATTTTTTGGGAGACAAAAATTGAACAAAATTTTATATTTTTTAATTTTTTGTCAATACATAAATGACAACCTCACCACCAACCGCCATCGAATACATTCCACTCAAAGATTTTGAAGATAGTTATGAAATAATGAACCAATACCCATATGACATCAGAGATAAGCAAGCAAAGAAGCCAATTAATAAAAAATATACATCAAGAGATGGTATCATTGTTTATCTAAATGATGGACATCAACACAGAATGCATAGGCTAATTGCTAACCAATTCATACCTGAATTCACTAATAAAAAGCCAGTATTTATGTTAAACGATGATATGATTGATTTACATCTTGAGAATATCACAATCAAGCTAAGCGAAAGAAACAAATATAGAAAACAAAAACAATAGGTTCATTGGTGATGATTCATGTGTTGCTATCATAAATGATAACGCACCACCAACAACAATGAATGAAATATAATTTATTGATATCATAAATGAAACGATTAACTGACCCAATCGATTACACACAAATACAAAAAGAATACGTGTTCTTCAGGGAAGATGGAAAGCAAGACAATGACAGACCAAATAGATTTTATTTTAATTTGCCAGCTGATTTGTGTACTGAAGACAAGGGTGAAACAATTATTGGCTTTCGCCCGATATTGATGTTAGCAAGACGTCGTATATTGGAATTCAATATCAAAGTCAAAAAATATTTCAGAATTGACACATCGAAAGTGAGTCAAGTTGAATGTAATATTGTTTCATGGCTATCAACAGACAAGGATTTGAGAGAAATATGGAAAGATATGAATGAACAATTGAATATCGCTTTTAGACATTACAACGAACATCAATGGAATGAAGGTTATCCAAAGTTTTTCATCAATGATGAAGAGATACCCGAGATGTATATCAAAAATCAAAAACGAATAAGAGACGTTCAAATGGATGGATACTATGACTACAACAAAAAGACATTCATTGAAACTATTTATTCAGCAGCGAATGAAATTAATGAAGATGAAGTAGACAAGGATGACAAAAATAAATTGTGTAATGTTGAAATAGCTATTAAATTTAAATATAGACATTATGACAAAAATAACAAAGAACAGCATAACGAACCACCTGTGAAATGTGATTTTGCTGATATCATGAAAGTTGTTTTTGAACCATTCCAAAATGACCCGAACAATTATATGGATGAAAGAAATTAAATTTGAGAATGTATGGGATAGACACAGTTGCAAAGTGTATTCATCAATAGCTGAAGAGATAAGCAAGGGATATGTTGGAAATAGTTATCAAATTTTCTCGCCAATCAAATATTTCAAATTGAATTCTACTGACCAAATATTTTGGATTGAGTTTTATAGTGGTCTTAATTATAAAATGCCTGTGAAATTACCAGTCAGTGAAAGTTTTATGATTGAAATGTAGATGATGAATCATCAGAAGTTGTTATATATATAAAATGACTTTCAAGTCAATTGAAGATTTATATAATCGTTATCCCTGGCTGACACCTTCAAAATTTGTACCACTAGCGAAAAGATATGGATTTAATGAAAAGGAAGCAAGAGAATATTTAAAAAATAATATCATTCATGATGTAGTGCCAGACAAACCAAAATATATGAACATCTATTCAAAACATCCTGGAGGATATCAAAAGGACACGTTCATTAATAAGAGACGAAAGAATGAATTAAAATATTTGATGTTCATTAATATAAACGCACGCAAAGCTTACAGTTATCCATTGGTTGGGAAAGGTGCAAAAACAATAATAGAAGCATTTAATAAATTCATTGATAATGCAAAAAATGTATATTCAATAACGTCAGAAATAGACCCAGCATATTTGTCAAATGAATTCTTGGATTATATTAAATCAAAGATCATTATTTATAAAACAACAGAAGACAATAATCATAATGTGTTGGGAATAATAAATCGATTCTTGAGAACAATTCGGGACATGATAGGTGAAAATAGATATATTGCTGAAGATGAAATGAAATCATTAATTGAAGCATATAATGAAACACCACACAAATCATTGAATAATAGAGTGTCATCAGTCTTGAACTAACAGGTAGATATATATCAATTGGTATGGGAAAACTTAGGAATTTTATTTCATCTTCAGCAATATATTCCAATCGATAACTCAGTTGATGCAGCTGTTAATACTAAAGCAATATCAGTTTTGATGTTCAATGTTTTAACTTTACTCTCGAGATGTGAAACTCTATTTTTGACATCAGCCATTTCAACATCTAAATTATCAACACGCTTTGTTATCTTGTCAACATCATAAATAGTTTTCTGATATTGCATTAGCGCGCATATGCAATGATGCTAATAAAACATCGAAACTTATGTTCGACATTCTATCATGGATTATATATCAATGAAGCGATATCAATCTTTCGACATCACTTTCGCTTGTACCAATAAATATCAATCGCAGAGCAATCAAAGAAAATTTTTGAATTTTTTCATGTTTGAATAAATTTTTCCAAACTTCAAAGTCATCTTTTAAGTTCATCTCATATTTTGGGAAGTGAACGTTTGAATTAAAGAGCCACTCATCAAAAACATTATTTATTATGTCTTCTTTTTCATTTTCATCCAAACAATGATAATAATCTTTAATTACATTTAATGCTATATCATAAGCATTGTAAGAAATATCAATTTGTATCATTTCTTTTAAAGGTTTCTTTCGCCATTGTTTTAAACTTTCTATGAGTTTTTTATTCAAACTGCATTCAAAGCATATAGCTTCATATGTAATCTAATCAATATTCGGATCAGTTGGAGCATCTAATTGATCTTCACTATCACTCGATATAATATTATCACTCAAAGTTTCTTTTGTATTTTGGAGTTCAAATAAGTCTTCTTCCTCTTCATCGCTATTATCAACAAAAATATTTTTATCTTAAATGTTTAAGATGTTTATAATATCATTTTCCATATTGCTTGCAGCTTCATTTATAGAATGCGCTTGATTATTATAATCACAAATATCTCCAACCACAATTCCTGAATCAGCTTTCTTAGTTCTTAAATAGAATCTTCCTGCTCTACTTAAACAACTAGCCCATGATTCCTTTGGTAAATAAGCAAATCTCGCCATCAATTGAGTAAGTAATTCATGCAAAATGTTTAAAGACGATTGGAGTGATATTTTGGAACTATCAATAAACATTTGATATATTCTGAGCAATGTCTGAATGATAGGAATTGCATCTCCTAGTCTTGATTGCTCGCACTCCAAACATAGTGAAGCTTTTTGTAAAGGAATTAAAACAAAGAATAATTCTAATATATCATTTTGGATAATTGCCTCTTTTTTTGCAATGTTCATAAAGTCATCCTGTGTTTGAATTTCCTTTGGTTGATGTGTACTAAAACATAAATCAATCATGTAATCATTAATGCTCTCTTGATATTGAACAATTAAAAAAAGTACATCACATAAATATATCCATCTATTCTGGGGAGGGTTTTGGATCTTCCTCCCAAAAACACCAACAGCTTCTCTTTTCCTAATGCTGGCAACTAATATATTTATTGCGGCTATCATTCTACTTAACTCAACGTAGTTTTTAATAGTCCCCAAAAAAGAATTATGAATAAAATGATTCAAGCAAGAAACGTCAACGATTGGTAGAGTGCCAGTTTGGTTCCTTAAATTTGATATTACTTTTGAAATAGCTGCAGATTGAGGTGGAAGCCTATCGTGACAAATAGAGACCAATATTAATTGTTCATTTTGAAAATGCGATGAATTGAAACTCTCAATTTCTGAAATAATTGTTTCAATTTCCAATTGATAATGAGCAATATCCCAATCTTGGCCTTTCTTTTCTGTTGCTCTAAATGGAAGTGGAGCCAATCGACCATAAGGGTTGGATAATGTAGAATGGACAACTCTCATATTATAAACTGTTGCGGCATCTATCATTAAATTGACAAATTTGAAATTGCTTAATTTCTTTATCATATTATTAAAAGCTTTATTACCTTCATCTAATAAAGAATTTTTCATTTCATTTTTATTGAATCTTTTTATTATACTTTCAGGATCACGAACAACGTTCTTATTTTGAAAGTAATACAAGTCTCTTTTTGAATGATTATTCAAAAAGTGCCTAAATAAAAATGATTATAATTATCTTGAACAATTATTATTTAAAATGTAATTTTTCCCTAATGATAAAAAGAAAATATAAAATAATATATATTTTTAACTTAAATATATTTTAAAAAGCTAACTGTATCGTTTTTGAAAAAACTGAACACTGAGTTGATAATAATATGTTAAATCCATTGATATTTTTGAAATTGCGCAAATAAATTCACGAAATTGTTCTGAACATGTAATTAATGCAGATATTGATGTTGATCCAATTAATTTTGCTGTAGATTCTTGTAGTTCTTGAGTAAAAGAATCATTTGTATATTCACTTTGTATGATTTTTTTGTATTTATCTTCTAACATATCATCGTTTTCAGGTTGAATTTAAAATTCATGATAATGTGGATTTTTAGTTCGATCTTTCCTGCACGAATAGGAACATCTTTCATATTTATTTGTATAAGTATTTTTATGAACAAACGGGCAGCGCCCCTCAACGTATTCAGATCCTCATGAGGATACTTTGGTAACTTATGACCATCCAAAAGGTTCTTTGACTTTTCTCTTTCTATCAAATACTTTTTTTTTAATCATCTTATTACAATGACCAAACGTCTGCTCTTAATGTCAACGAGTTTTATGCTTTGAAAAAGTTGAAATTTACATCATAAAATGGTCGTTCCTAATGACAAACGGTCTCCCATAATGGCAACGTTCTTTTTAATATAGAAAAAGTTGAAATTTACACAGTTAAACGGTCGTTCTAAATAACAAACGGTCTCCATAATGACAACGTATTTGCATTCAAAAATTGGTGAACATAAAAAAAAAAATAATATAAGGGAATTCATAAGTCTTTGAACATAACTTTTTGATTTAAAACAATAAAGTGACTTAAATAAAAGGTATTGTTTATTAAATATAGTCTCCTCCTTTTTCAATAACTGTGTTTAATCTTGCAATCCATTCGTCATATACGGAAGAAATTTCTTCTTTAGAAATATTTGCCAAAATTTGACATATTGCATTTTTCAATTCATTTTGTGAAGTGAAGTGACTTCCTTTCAGTTTTTATTTTATATATCCAAACAGCCAAAAGTCACAAGGGGCAAGGTCGGGAGAATATGGAGGATGCTCCATTCTTTTCAATCCATATTCACTCATTTTGAACTTCGATATTTTGGCATTTTGCGGCCTTGCGTTATCAACGTGTAAAAAGACATTTTTAGCTCCATTTTTTGGCCTGAATTCTCTATAAAAGGAATCAATCTTGGGCAATATCTGTTCTACAAAGTATGTAGCATTGAACTTTGCTTTGGGTTCTAGATTATCAATGAGAATGATTCCTCTCAATGAGAAATAAATTGAAAACAAGGTTTTTTGAAGGCCAATTGTTGGCTTTGGAATTTGAGGACGCTCAGAATATTCAGGGAGCCAAATTTGAGTTTGTTCATATGACCAATAGAACCATGATTCGTCGCCAGTTACGATATCCATTCTGGAAATTTTCTCTGATGTGAGTACTTGGAGCATTGAATGCGCAATTTTAACTCTTTTTTGCCTTATGTCGTCTGAAATTTTGTATGGGATCCATTTACAAAAAGACAATTTATAATGTAATTCGCTTGTAAGAATGCGCCAAATTGTACTTTGCGGAATATTAGTAAGTTCTTCCAACCTATAAGTAGAAGCATAAGGTTCTTTATCAAGAGCATCAATAATTGCAATAGAGTTTTCCTGAAATTTTGGTCTCCCATCTCTAGGTTCATCATCTACGTCTGTTTTCCCGTTCTTGAATTTTGAAAGCCATAAAAATATCGAGGATCGTGAGGGAGCATTGCGGCCATAAGCCATCTGCATTTCAATTAGAATTTCATCGCCTTTCATTTTCCTTAAGAAGTAATAATGGATTACATACCTTAATTCAACATTCATTTTTATGATTATTTTTAAACGTATGAAAATTGTAAACGTATTAAAATAATGAAAAATATATCAATATCAAATATAATAGATAATTAATAATCTACACATTATAAAGAATTATATGATATAAATGAAAGAAAAAAATATTGCTAAAAAAGCTATGAAAAAGTTTGTCCAAAGACTTATGAATAGACTTGTTATTTTGAGAATCGATATCAAAAACGTCACTTTTTTGCATCTGATACTCGATTATCAGTTTAAATATCTGATATCGAGATTATCGATTATCAAGATATCAGATATGAAATGTGATATAAAAATAATTGTAAACTTGATATCAATTACCGAGATCTCGAGATCTCAAACAGATTTATCTTTTTTTATAATTGGTATTTGTGATTTTAAAATATTTAAAAATATATAATATAATGCATTGATGTTTATTTTAAGATTAAAATCAAAAAATACATTCTTTTTAATTAAATATTTGAGATATAAAAACGATCATATATTTATCAAAAAGTTTAATTGAAAATTCTGATCTAGGTTTGACTGTCCACAACTTTTTCAAAGGAGACTGTCCAAAAAGCAACGTATTTTTTTACACCAGCTGTCCACAGTCCAAATCTGTCCATATTTGGACAGCCAATTCAATTGTGGACAGCCCCTCAAATTTTGAATTGATATTTGTTTTGATTTGAATTAGAAAATTTTTGATTATTATCGGAATAAAATTTTTATTGTTTTTCAATATTTGATAATACTCATTTAATTGCTTTCAAAATTTTGGTCAACGTTTTTTCTTCTCCATTTTATTTTAAAAATCAATTGCTATCTTTGAAACATTTTGATTAATTAACTAAAGAAAAAACTATCCATCATTTTTGTTAGTGGACTGCTCTTTCAAATTTTGAGTATTTTCCGACCAAATATAGACGTAAATAACGATTTTCTGTCCAAAAAAAGTGACAAAAATAACGTATTTTTTAGAAAAAGTGAAGGTAGGGACAGTCATTTCACTGGACAGTCAACCCTAGATTCTGATATCAAAAGCTGAGAAAAAAAAATCTCGTTCTCTGAAATCGATCTCGAGAATCTGTGCATATTTATGTATCGATATCAAAAAGTCAATCAATTATCGATCTCGAGAATCGGAGAATAACAAGTCTACTTATGAATTCCCCTATAGATAACAATTGTTTTTTTAAAAAACAATTTTTTTGGTAATAATACCAATTTTTTTGTCAATAAAAATATAAATTCTATGTCATTAGCAGGATGCTATATATGTTATTAACTTATTTTCTTAAAAAAGATCAAACTATCCAAAAAAAGTTTTTGTTTATTTTTTTTTCAAAAAATTGAATAAAAACACGTTAAAAAAACTCGTTTTTTGTCCATAAAAAAGTGACAACTCTTATCTTGGTATTGGTTAAAATGAATCACCTTCGTTGCTTCACTTTTTCAAATGGATGATTCTATTAAAGACGTGGTAGGACCAAATATAATCTCTTTTTTGAAGGTAAAATATCTCATTAAATATTTATTAACACAAAACTTTATCAATTAAATTGCATTAACATTTATATATATAATACAATTTTACCAATAATTTCAAAAATTATCACAGAAGACAATTTGCTGTCATTCAATTTTTATGATATCGGACCTGTTGAAGTATAAATTTTTGAAGAAAAAAGTAAATGAATTAAAAAAATACTCAATAGGAATTATTCAGCAAATGATTAATTTTGATATATTAATAGTTCAAGTGCTACATTTGTGAATTCGCATACTTCTATTCATTTGAAAGTTATGAATTTGGTTAAAACCACTTTTTTTATTCCCTCATTAAAATTGAATTTTAATGTATGCAATAAATAATATTATAGTAAACTTACAAATATCCCAAAATTAAACTCTATTTAAGAAAAAAATATAACAAAATTTTTTTCAGAATATTGATGATCATTAAAATTTTTTTTCAAATTATGTAATTTTGGTCAATAGAAAAAGTGAGCAAGCAGGTATATATTTAAAAAAAACCATTTATTTCTTGATTAATAAAGTTGTTCTGAGGTTCTATTCATTTTAATGTCATTTTTAATTTGGATGCTTTTCTTTCATATACGTAGGAGATCTCATTTATTATTGATTTATTTTAATAAATATCAAATATCCCTTTCGTCCGTATGCCGTAATTGAAGATTTTTTTATGTAAAGTATTCAAAAAGTTGCACTTTTGCCGTGTGCCGTAGAAGTTTTGTATAATAAACTATTCAATGAACGACCAAATAGCCGTATTTTACAAAACCGCCGAAGGGCTAAATATCAAATATATAATATAATAATATATTTTTTAATTACAATAACAAATTATTTTCGGAGATATTTACACATAAAATTCAAATTATATTTGGTCCTACCTCGTCCTTAAAATTTTTATGATGTTAGGTTTAAAATAAGATTTATCTTAAGAGGGGCGTATAATGGCCTTTTATTCCGTCTCTGAATATTATTAAACTTTTCTATTTTGTATTTTAATTTTACAATTTTTTTTCTACAATTAAAATATTTTTTATGAAATTGTTTTTTATTTAAAAAAAGATAAATCTATTTTTTTTTATTTATCGTATTTTATTGAATTTTTGATAAATCATAAGAAAAAAATTCAATAAATTCTTTGAATATTTTGATAGGGAAAAAATATATCGTTAAAAAATATAATTTTTGTTCAATTCTGAAAGAAAAAATATTTTTCTACAAATAAAAAGATTAAATTATATTTATTTATTATGTTTTACATTAAATCTTTAGCTTTTTTTCAATTTTTATGATAATTAATGAATATCATATAATATTTGATTATTGAATATTTTACTGATTTCTCTATACCAATATTAATTTATATGGTACATTTATATTGAGGCCTTAATCATTCCTATCATATATCATTATTTTCATAAAAAATTGTTAACAATCATTAATGATTATACACATTTTTTTTTTTTTTGATAATTTTCATTAAATATTAAATTAATTATGAAAGTCTCAACATTAGTTTTTTTTCTATCTTTTAAACTATTGATTAATGCATGTTTTTATTAAATAATTAAAATATTGGATGATGACATAGCTTTTCAAATTTTGAAAAATATATAGAAAACCCTCGATTTTTAAAAACGTATGTAGTCGTTCATTACTACATATAAAAGAGGTGATTTTAGACCTTCGGTCTAAACTCCCCACTTTCACGATATTTTTGAAGGATCAGCTTGGAAACCTTAAGAATTCGTTAACGATTCCCGTTGCTTAGTTGGTGTTAAGAATTGGGTGTCTATGGAGTTCAGATCGGATTCGGGAATGAAGGGCTGGAGATGAATTTATGTGATCCTTGAGAAATGATTCGAAAGTGAAGGTCTGGGAAGTTAGGTCTGGAATCACCGGAGTTCTTGGAAGTGGAGATGTGAGGGTTGATTTGAAGGGTTGGAAGGGGCAGATAGGGATCATAAGTTTTGCGATAAAGTGGTCTGAGATGATGTGAAAATTTAAAACGATGGCCTTTGGATATCTTTTATAATATTTTTATTTGACATAAAATAAGATGAGTGATAGTAATAATGCTTTAGATGCACATTCTTTTATTGATTTGTTTGATTTGTCGTTGATGCTTGGAATGAGGGATGATGAGATGGATGACATTCTCGTTAATGCTGAAGGTGCACCTGAACGACTCATTGAGCCATTGGTGTTATGGATATCGGAAACGATACTTGGCATGGGTTACAAAGGTGATGATGATTACGATAATATGCATAGGTTTGCGGAAAGGGTTTATAATTATACGAAGGCTTTGAGCGAAATGTGTAAGAGTAAAGGTGATGATGGTTTTGGGCATTTGGTTGATTTAGCGTTTGTGATTGGCATTACTGAGAAGGAGATGGATGACATTCTCGTTAAAGCTGATGAGGATCCTGAACGAGCCGTTGAACCATTGGCAAGGATGATAGCATATACGATAATTGGTATGGGTTATGAAGGTGATGGCGATTATGATAATATGTATATGTTTGGCGAAAGTGTTAAGAATTATACGAAAGCTTTGAATGAAATGATTAAGAATAAACCATTACTGAAACCATTACCACCAAAGTTAAACAAAGAACCTAAGAGGTATGTCGATAGTGATGAATATAAACGAAAAGAAGATGATGAATTCTTTAAGAAATTCGATAGAGATAGATATAGAGTTCATGTGGATGAAGGCAAGAGTGAGAGGGCTTCAAGGTTTGATCGTTTGATACACAGAAGAGATAAATCAACTTTGGATTCGATTAGGGAGCATGCGAAGGATTTTCGTGAATTTTGGAAGACGGAAGATGCGTTGAGGAATAAGAAAAGAGTTGAAGCTATGGAAATCATGAATGCTACACCAAAAGAAATCAATGAAATGAATAAGATAACGTTTGATGAATGGAAAGCAAATAAGGGTAAACAAAAGCAGTTAGTTGATGATATCATGGAAAGATTGGAGTTAAGTCCATACAATTGGGAAATCAATTTCGAAGCACTTAACAATGAAGGTAGACGATTGTTGTTTCCGAGATTGAAGGAGTTCTTTGAAGATACAATTGCGAAGTTACCGATAATACAGATGTATAAGATTCAATTTAATGTTAATGGTACATGGAAGTCGTTACCGTTAAAGCCAGAGACATTCAATAAATTGATGGAAAACTTTACAGAAGAGAATTTTGTGTTTGATCTTGAAAGTAAGGCTCCAGAATTTTTCTATGAGAATGGCGGTGAAGAGTTGCCAACATGGTCATTGTTTTCAGCACTTAAGTTCTGTTTGTTTGAGAACAAGGGTGGGAATAACGATAAAGGTGGTTCTTTCTTTCAATATTTGACGAAGGAGACGGTTCCGAAAAGGGTTGTTGAATATCTTAAGAGGTTGCAGATATTTGATTCGTTGGTGGATGGAAAGGGTAAGCAGAGAAGAGAATTAAATGATTGTTGCTTTGTGTATGCGTTAGAGCAAACTGGATGTTACGATAAAGTTACATTAGACAAGATTCGTTTGAGGATTCGAAATAGGTATTTGTCTCAGAGTTCGATTAATGAATTGTGTATGGAATTCGGTATACATATCAAGTTAACGTACATTGATGAAGATGCAAGTGGCAAAAACAAAAAGAAATCAGTTGAGTCAACGAGTGAAGGTAAACGTAAATGTTACATGGGTGTTGATGAAGCGGAATCAAATAGAACACATCACTTTAACATATATCAGAAGCATTACTTCATTGAAGAGAAGACGGAGTTCAGTACGTATTACATTAAGCATTTAGGTGAGTGTGATGATGATAAATACAATAAGGAATGGCTTGTAGATCATTGGCGAACAGGTCGTTATTTCATTACTTCTTCGAATTTAGTTAGAGAATTGTTTAAGCAAAATTACTTTAGACCAATCACTTACGGTCAGTATAAGGTTTTGAATACGGTTTTCTATAATGATTTACTTAATGAAGAGATTACTGATCTCACTTACGATTCCAAATATTGTACTCGTTTGATGGCTCCATTTGAGAAGAAACCAGTTAAGGGTGAACCAAAGAAAGTACCACCTACGTACTGGTATGCGGACTTTGAAGCTGATACTTCAGAGGAGTACCATAGACCATTCATGTGTGTTTTGCATAAGGATAACGGGAAGATTAAGAAAGAGTTTAGAGGTGAAGATTGCGATAAAGATCTATTGAACTATTTGCCTGATGGTGCTGTTGTGTACTTTCATAATTTGGCTTATGATATCAGGATGATTCGTCCAACGGGTACGTATGAGGATAAGGTTAAGGTTGGAAGTAAGAAGGTCAAGAAGACGATGTATAACGGTATCATTAAATCAATCATTAAAGGTACGAAGACGATGATGGCTGATGTAAGGTTTAATGGAAAGGTAATTCATTTCAAGGATACACTTCCGGTATTATCATGCAAGTTGTCAGAGTTACCAAAGATGTTTGACATTAAAGGTATCAAGAAAGAGTTGTTTCCGTATAACTATTACACTTTGGATAGGTTGAATAGAGGTGGTGTTGGTGTGATTTCGGAAGCGGGATTGTTTGAGGTTGAACCATGGACAGATGAGCAGATGAATATATTTAAGGAGAACATAGATGGTATCGATGGATGTAGGATTGATGATGACAAGTTTGATATGTGGAAGTATTGTTCATTTTATTGTCAGCAAGATGTGAATATTTTGAGAGAAGGCTTTAATAAATTCAGGAATGGTTTCATTGAGGATTTCGATATTGATCCGTTTAAGTTCATTTCGATATCGTCTTTGGCTAATGAAGTGTTTAAGCAAAGGGTCTATTATCCTAATCGTAATTTGTTTGAGTTAGGTGGAGTCGTTAGAAAGTTTTGCTCAAGGGCTATATATGGAGGTAGATGCATGACGGCTTACAATAAGAAATGGCATACAACGGTACCTTTGTGTGATTTCGATGCGGTTAGTTTATATCCATCAGCAATGGCGAGATTGTATACAGTTGAAGGGAGGCCGATAGTGATAACAGAAGATAAACTCAATTACGAATTTCTTTCAAAGCAGTCGGCATATGTTGTCGATATTGAGATAACGAAAGTGAATAAACATTATCCGTTTCCGTTGATTGTTAGGAAAGTTGACGGTTTGAATTTGAATGATGATAATTTGAAGGATGGAGAGGTTGTTAAGATGACTGTCGATAACATCATGCTTGAGGATTTGATTAAGTTTCAAGAGATAGAGTTCAAGTTAGTGAGAGGGTACTATTGGAATGGCAAGAAAGATTACACGATACAGAAAGAGATAAGGAATATCTTTAGCAAACGTTTGGAGTATAAGAAGAGTGGTAATCCTTTACAACAACTCTATAAGTTGATCATGAATTCTTGTTATGGGAAGACGATTGAGAGACCAATTGAGAAAGACTTTAAGTATTTCCATGAAGGAGAGGAGTTAGATAGATATTGGAAGAAGAACTATTACAAGATCGTTGAAGATAATAGCCTTAAAGGTACTGATAATCATGCAGTGAAGACGTTGAAACCAATTGATAAACATTTTAACTTTTCGTTATTGGGTATTCAAGTATTGTCTATGTCAAAGAGAATCATGAATGAAGTTATGTGTTTGGCTTTCGATATCGGTTGTTGTATATACTATCAAGATACTGATTCATTTATGATTAAGCGTTCTGATTTAGAGATTCTCGAAAAAGGTTTTAAAGAAAAATACAATCGTGAACTCATTGGTACTAACTTAGGAAACTTCCATTGTGACTTTCCATCAATTAATGGTCATGATGAAATGCCATTTTCTGTTGAAGCTTACTTCCTCATGAAGAAGATGTATGTACACAAAATTACTGATTCCTCAAATGAAATCGATTATGTTATTCGTGGAAAGGGTTTGACTCAGAAATCAATTCAATATGCGTTTAGGGATAAACAGTTCAATGGTAATGTGATGGAGTTGTATAAACATTTGTATGAGGGGAATGAGTATACGTTTGATTTAACGAAAGGTCAACCATGCTTTTCAATGAACAAAGACATGACTGTTTCAACATTAAAGAAGTTTGAAAGGAAAATCAAAGTGACATATGAAGAGGGTGATGTTGAATGGTATGGTAAACAGCAGAAAGCTAATGGTGACGATTATGATAATGCTAAGAGTTTGTGTTTAAAGTCCAATATTGATGAATTGTTGGGTATTGATGAAAGCGAGATTGATCCATTGTTAGCTGATCGTGAATTGATGAGTGGTTTGATTGAATCATTAAGGGAATCGGTTAAGGATAGATCATTGAGGAAACGTTTTGAGAATCATTTCATGATGACGTTTAACAATCTCAAATATGGATCAATTAAGGGTGGTAGCGTTTGTGATAAGTTCTTGAGTAAACAGACAGGGATGAGGTTGAATGTCAATGAATGTTTTGGTTTAGGGGTAATCGATTTCGATATCAATAAAGGTCTCTCTGATGATGAACGTAAGAAGATCCGAGAGAGAATCATGAGTAAGTTGTCCATAGATGATATTGTTGTTAGGTCAGGTAGTGGTGGATTGCATGTGTATGTCAATAACGATTTCGATGAATTGTACAAGAATGCTTACATTAAATGCTATGCATTTGATGAGTATGAGATTGATTACATTGCTGCTGTGAGGGAAGATAAGCAAGCTGGTGTGATGTTACCTGGTTCATTCAATGCAAATGGTAAGTATGAGTTCGTTAGGGGTAGTTTTGAATCAGTCATTAAGAGATCAGCTAAGGATGTGTTGAAGGATTTAGAGTTGACGTTGAAGTTAGATGCAAAACCAAGAGATGCAATTGATGATTCATTTAACGGACCAATTGAGTATCTCAGTGATGATGATGAGATGAAGTTAGTTAATGGTTTGACTGGTATGGATGTTCATAACTTTGCATCAAAGATTGATGAGAGGTTGTCGTTAATGCCATTGTTTTGTGCTATCAATTGTCTTTCACCAACGAATCGTGAGAAGGCTTATGATATGGTTTTGAGTAAATGTAATTTGAGTGATAAAGCAATGATGAACTTCGATGAGGTGAAGGATAACTGTTTGGATAAGCATACACACATTAATGTTTTGAGAAAAATAATTCGTTTATATAACAATAGATATTACGTTAATGAATCCATTTAGAGGGATATCGTTTAAATGATTGTTGAGACCTTATATCGAGGTATCAATTGAGTTCTATTTTTGTCATCTTTGACTTCGTAAAGGCCATTCTTGAAACCAACTATTTGATGATTTCCTGGTTGAATTATTGATCTACGTTTCATGAGGCTATCATGTTCATTGTAAAGTTTGACAGAAGTGTTTGGTTCTAAATGGAAACCCGGTTGAGACATGATTTTAAAGTTCTCTTGAGAAATACGTTTAACGATGAACTCTTCAAGGTCTGGATCTTCTTGAACCATCTTTGGACTAACTTTGAAACCAGCATATTTGGACAACGTTTGATGTGGGGCATTGTTGTATTGATTAACGATTTCGTCCATGACCGATGGAGTAATGATACCTTCTTGCATGTTGTATGCCATGTCACGGATAGTTCTAATGACTCGATCGATGATTCCTAATGAACCATGCATTGGATCTGTCTTTACTTGTTTCTGTTCACGTTTCATGAAATCTGGATAGTGACCCATTTGCATTCGAGGTACTTCAGTGAAAGTTATTCCATGATTGGTATAGAAAGACCATGCATCATATGAATCGAAAGCACTCTCTCCATCACCAGATAGGTATTTGACTTTCATTCCTGATTGAATTAAACGATCAAGAGTACGGAGATATGTGTGTGTGTTCTTGGAGGCTTTGGAGAAACGTTTAGCTTTATCTTCATCGGTATCATTTTCATTGAATACTATGTTGTTCATGAGACCAGCAAAGAGGTATCTTGTGTTTACGTTAATGGCAATCAGATAGCATAACTTGTCAACGAACATTAGATCGATCAAGTATGTGTAACGTTTAGAAACTTTGTGTAATTGGTATTTCTTTAGGTTTTGCTTTAATGGAAAGTAGGATGTGGTATCAGAAATGATTGATGATTTGGTTGGATAGATGGATTGTAAAGCTTTGATCTTGTCTGGTGATTTGAATGCAATGATATTGAATGAAGGTGTTTCTTGGTATTCCACAAAGGTTCCTGATTGATGATAGAACTTGTGGGTATACGTTTCGTACCAGTCTTCAATGGGTTTGGTTGTATGTGGCCATCCATGAGTTACTTTAATGAATTCATCGAGAGTTAGAAGCTTATCATGATTGTAAACGACATATTCATTGAGTTTATCGTTAAAGGTATTGGTTAATTTGGGTCGTTGTTGGGGTTGAGTTGAGGACTTCTTAGATGACCATTTCTGAAGGTATTCGTTCCAGAGAATGTCTTTATCGGATTGACTTAGACGGGAAATGTGTTCATAATTGTCAAACACTGATCGAGATGATTTACGTTTATTGTTCTTTACTTTGTCGTCAATTAATTGTCTGGCTATACGTAGAGTTGATTGTCGGTATTGTTCGATTTGATGTTGGATGTCTTCGATTTTGGATTTGATTCTATTGGATTCATTGATGACTGTTTTGAATAGTGTGTCTGAATGAACTGAAATGAAGTTGTTTAGAATGGTTTCGTCAATGGGTGGAGGTGGAGAGTTTGGATTACGATTATGGAATAGTGTGTACCAATTATGGATGTTTGAGATGATGAATGATTGGCATTTAGAATGATCCGATAAGATGTCGTTAATGAATGGTAGATCAGATTCGTCAGGTTTACGTTGACGGTGGAATATTAACTCTCCATGGAAGATTGTGTTTTGGTATCCTTTGATTCTGTCTTTGAGGTATTCACAAATTCGATCAACGTTTTGAAATAAGATTTGGTTCATTTAGGATGATATTAAATTAAACTATAGATGATAATTATTTAATGAAAGTAATTTTTTATCAGATACTAAATAGTATGAATAGATCAGTTAATGGATCAGTTAATGAATCAGGTGATGAATTCACTTTACCTCCTTTGAAGAAGAGGCATGAAAGGAAGAGTTTTGCTACGAATACGTTGAAGTTGATCAATTCAAGGTTGCAATATTATAGAAGAGTCTTGAGTCAACCAGAGCCGACAGATGAAAAGAAGCTTCGTAAACGTCAAATCATTAAAGCTAAATATGAACATAACATGAAAGTACGTAAACTGTTGACTAGAGCTGTTGCCAATAGATACATTTAAAATGATTAATATGACGAATTGATTTTATTTTTGACTTAAAATGACTTTGCGTGCGGCAAGAATACTAAGCTCTGAAACGGACAACACTAATGTTTACATTAGTCTCTTGCTCTTGTTTGATAGTGTTGTATTTTATTAATCGTTTTATTGCTTATCATTATAGTTATCAAAAAGTTATTATAAAGATTTTTGTCAGTTTTCCATATTCAATCATGATCTCAAACCAAATTCCAAGAGTAATACTATTAGGAAGCACCAATGTTGGTAAAACTTCAATAATTTTAAGAAAACGAAATGAAGGTGTTGATCCACAAACAACAGTTGTAAATGAAACATATTATTTAAATGTGAAAGGACAGAGCATGAAAATTATTGATACTGCAGGTCAGGAAAGATTTAGGGCTATGACAAAAAGCTTTCTGCGAAATGCAGAAGCAGCTATTTTGGTTTTTGATTTAACACAAATACAATCATTTAATGAATTAAGTAGTTTTTACCAAGATTTTATAGATGTTAATGGTAAAGATACTCCATTAATTTTGGTTGGAAATAAGTCTGACTTAATGAATGAACGGGAAGTTACTGAAGAGCAAATTAAAAATTTATCAGATGAATGGGGCGTTAAATATATTTTAACGTCTGCTCAGAATGGCGATAATATCGATGAACTTTTTGACTGCGTATCAGAACTTGTTCAAGATGCTCAACCAAACGCTGGAAAAAAAATTAATCCAGATGATGATTCTAATCAAGATAATAATCCTGATGGACAAAAATGTTGTTAAATACTCACTAATTATCTTTACAATTTTTTTATGTAAATAAAAATGTATCGTTAAATTTTCATTTTAATATTTATTTTTTAAATGAATACACGAAGAACAATACAGTTTCCCATTTAAATATTCTGAATTGCTTTCATTGAGCGTTGCTTGGCAAATGCAGCATTTATAACATTGATAATGAAATACTCTTTCATGACATTCAATTCCTTCATTTTCGATCACTTGACCACAGACACCACAATGTGTTTTTAGACCCTTAAAGCATTCATCGCAAAAAATTTGTGATTGCACAAGATTAATATGAGAGTATCTCATATTTTGATGGCATTTCGTGCATTCAATACATTTATTATGCCAATAATTACGATAAAATATCAAATTATGTGACAAAATCGGTTCGTTACATTTTTGGCAATCATAGGAAAGAGATTTCATCCAACAAATTCGGCAAATTGCTTTATTTTGCTCAAATGCAAAATTATTTTTTGTTAGTTTTTGGTTACACTCAAAACAAAAAGAGCAGCAATCATGCATAAAAAAAACTCTTCCTCCAAAAAGAAATTTATTTTTTTTGGTTTTTTCAACTAGCTTGTTACAATTTATACATATTTTTGCTCTTTGTGAATAACATATTCCACAAATTGGCAGGCCATTTAGGGAATGAGTTTCTTCTTTTGATGTAATTTGAAGATGGCATAATGAACATATAAAGCATTTTTCATGAAAGTGATATCCATTCCAAATTATTAAATCTGATCCATTAGTTTGTTCATTACAGGTAAAGCACCGATGAGAAAATATGTGATGATGGCAAACTGTATGCATCATTATGCCATTTTCAATGCAAAATTTCTTTAACATTAATTCATTGCAGATAGGACAATATAATTTATTCTTGCATGATTCATGAAATGAAATATTTTCAATATGGATATCACTTCTTGTAGTTTTCATTCCACAAACATAGCATTGACCTTCGTTGCACGTATGCCTTGGCTTTTTGTTTAGGTAAGAGATTGTTAAAATTGGCTTGGCAACAACCATCAATCCTGGACTATAAATTGCTAGATCAGCTTCTTTTTTGCTCATGATGCAAACAAAAAATGAGGTAATATACATATAATATTTTAAATTAAAAACGAATTAGTTTTTAATTTATAGTTTGATGTATTTTGCCTCATTTAATTGAAAATTCAAAAAACGACAATCACTCAAAAATGTATTCATATGAATATTGAAAGGATGACAAAAAGCAAGCAGAGCCATGAAATAAAACAAACCTTATATATAATTATTATAATTACTTGATTATAATTAATTTGATTATTATCCTTAATTCGAAAGTTAGCAGTTTTTTTTTTTTTCAGGTTTTAATATTAATATTTAATTAATCGAGTAATCAAGTATTTCTGCTTTCTTTAATAAAAATGCTTTATCACAATTGAGGTGATTTCATTTCTATCGATTCATATATCTTTTCTAAAGCAAATTGAATTGATTTTAGTATATATAAGATTAGAAGCATACTAATAAAAATAATATTAATCAAGTATTATTTATGAATTAAAATTGATCAGCTAGAAATCATTAACACAAATCAAGAGAAATACAAAAAATTCTGAGTTTATGATTTTAAATTCACAAAATTACAAATATTTCTAAAATGACTTTATCTTCAAAAAGACATATAATTTTATAGGATTTCTAAAAAATCAGAATATTATGCTAATATTAAACTTTTTATTTAAGAATAAATAAATAATTATTCAAGATTCTCCCTGAATTCTTTTTTTTTTTTTATTTGGCGGTTTTGGTTGGCCTTTCACCAAAAGATGAACATTCCCACAGGAGACGAAAAAAAGGAGGCCGTATCCAATGAACCAACACAACGCATTCGCCTTACTATCACATCATCAAAACTCAATAACCTCCAGAAAGTTTGCAGCAATTTAACACAAAAACTTAAGAAGGAACATTTGGAAGTACGAGGACCAGTCCCAATGCCACGCCGAAGGCTAAGGATCACAACCCGTAGAGCACCATGCGGTAATGGTACTGAAACATACGACCACTTCGAACTTCGTATTTATAAGAGAGTTATCGATTTTGTTGGAACAGCAGCGTCAGTTAAACAAGTTACACAAATTGGACTTGAACCGGATGTTCACGTTGAAGTATCAGTTACCAGTGAATAAATATTTCAGATTTGAAATATAAAATTATCTTTATTTTATTCAATTTTGTCCTTTCTATTTTTATTTATTATTTTTTACTATATTTTTTTTTTTAAATTGATTTTTTTCGATCATTTAATGATCATCATTATTTGGATGCTCTCAAAGTAGACTTTCATATTCTTTAACTTCATTAAGTATTTCATAATTCCTTCAAGTACTCAGAAGTGTCATTGTTTATGAAACTAAAAAGGTATTTAACATTCTGTCAAATTTACTTTCTCATTGAGAATTGAATGAAAATTTTATTCAAATTTAAAATTTTCAATATGTCTCTACGAAGCACTTTTAAACAACATGTTTCTGATGAAGCAAATCCTTTTATTGACTTCTCTACGAAGATCCAACAGAAAGTTTCTTCAATCCAAGCTGAACTAGAAAAGATCAATAAATCTATTTCGACCAATATGGTAGAGTTTAAATCTAGTGGATCAGAAAGCCGGAAAAATGAATTAAAAAAGAGAATTGTTTTTTTATTTAGGAGGAAAAAATTATACGAGAAGCAACTTACCTATTATAATTCACAATTATTTAATATTGATCAACTCACATTTAGTGCTCAAACCGAAGAAACTTTATTTCATTCAGAAGAAAATGCACCTTTAACGAGGAGTAACTTGAAATCAGTTACATTGGAAGGCGATGATATTTCCAAATATGATCAAAACCTCTTAACCAAAGAAATAAACTCTATAAACGATATGATAAGCGAGCTTGATCCACTTCCTTCGCGTGATGATGAATTTCAACTAGCTTTTGATTCGTTATCAAAAGAATTTTTAACTGCTGAAATACCATTAAGTGATTATTTAACAGAATTTGATGATACAATGCTATCAAAATGATAATATTATTTCTTTGTTCGACGCTTTTGTATTAAATATTCTTGTCAATTATATCCAATTATTTATAACAATATTTTTGTTTTTTGAAACATAAATTTAAAATCACATTTGACATATTTCATATTACAGTGTAAAATATCTTTTTTCTTATATTTCTCAGTTTCTGATTTATAATTATGGTGATAAATAAATAAAGTGCATTATTTAACATTTCATACATTTCAGGGTTGTCGATCGATGATGATAAATATCGATTATCGGCTCATTATCGATAGTCCGATAATATCGATAAAAATTTGTTCGATAACCAATAATTATCGATAAATACGTTAAGCAAAACCGCCGATATTTGGTCACTATCGGACGGTTACGGTTCGATATTCTCCGATATTTTATAATAAAATTTCCATACTTTTTTTTTACATTTTTGATTGAAATTTGGAATTTTATATTTTTAATTGTACTTCAATAGTGCATGCTGAAATAAGCGAAATAAGGTCAGGGTGCATTATATGTCCAATATAATAATGAGAAGCTAAAAAATCAGGTTTTTGATTAATACATAAAAAGATTATTTTCAAAATTTTTAAAAAAGAACCAATTGGCCAACAAAAAAAGATTATGATTAAGAACAAAGTTATAAGACGATAATTTCCTCAATCTTCTCAGTATTAAATTATTTCCATATTTGCAAATTAACGAATCTTAATATGTAATGAAATATTAATGCAATGCTACTAAAATAATTTGCGTTTTTTTTTATTAAAAGAATATCAAGTCTAAAAATATTTAGAGAAATGGAGAGAATTTTATTAATTTACAAAAAGTTATCGTGTTCACTTTTTGATAAATTTAATTTTTTTGCCAAAATAAAATTATCTTTATTGATTTTAAATTTCATACTTAAATATTATTAGAATTATAATATATTACTTATCTTTTATTATAATAAAAGTTAATTTCCTATGAAATATAAAAAATCTTTTTTAATAATTTGATCATTTGTACATACAAGCTTTTTTATATGTCATTACTTGAAAAAATAACTTTTATATAATTATATAACAATTAAATAGCCATAATTTCTAGTAAATATCTTTTCTTTACCTTAAAAAAGTTAAAAATATCGGTCATTATTGGCCATGATAAAAACCGTTTTTATCGATAATGATATTTATTATCGGATAGTATCGGTTATTCTACTCTACTCCCGATAATATCGATAATATTGGCAACGTATTTAACCGTTATCGGACACTATCGATAAACATCCCTGATACATTTTCCCCAGTTTATAAGCATTCTATTTCTTATTTTTTTTTTATGGATTACCCAAAATTCCGTTGTTATGTTTTGAATGCAATAAAAATTTAAAAATTTCAAAAATTTCAATTGAATTGCATCTTTTCACTATTTGGCCAAAAATGTTGTTTTGGATTATTTTACTATTTCCATTTGCAACATCAGCTAAAAAAACTAACCGTAAGATTAAAAAGAAGCCAACTTTAAATGACAATATTCTTTATGTAACTGAGCAAAATATGTCAATTGCATTTGAAGATCTACCAGCTGTTTTCCTTCTTGTACAAATTGGCACAGACAAAGATGGCAGATTTCGGACAAGAGCAGACTTCCTCGCAGCAGCGAGCAATTTAGGTTCTAGATGCTACTTTGCTTTAATGGATGGTGATAGAAATCAAAAATTTGTTCGCAGTACAAATCAAAAAGATTCTAAAGCTTACTTCTTTTATCGATATGGTCGACTTGTTGGCCGTTATTCTGGAGAACCATCAACAGAAGAGATAACGAAATTTGCAATGTCTAGAACTGGTATTGCATTTACCACATTTGATGAATATACAATAGCTCAAGATTTTATTGAATCCAATGATGGATGCGTTGTTTTATATCTTGAAAAAACAGGTGGTCCATTATTCGAAAAATATGGGAAATGGGCAGAAGCTCTCCGCGATAATAATACTTTTGGCCTTTGCCCAGACATTGACATTGCTGATCAGCTAGATATTGATACATTTCCATCACTTGTTTTATATAGGCAAACAGATCACTCTAAAGCTGTTTACCCTGATGATTTAAATGAAGCCACCCTTCATGACATCACAGAATGGATCAGTTATCATAAAAAACCATCGTTTGAACCATTTCAAATTGATAAGCAATACAAATATTATGATGGAAAGCCAATTTTACTCTTTTTCACACCTGTAGAAGAAACAGCATCCCGCGATGCTATCAAAGTTATTACAAACATAGCATCTACATATGGAAATGAATTCAAAGTATTATCAATAAATGCAGTAACTGGAAACAGATTTATGACTGGACTTGGATTTGGTCGCTATGCTGATCCTGCTGTTTGTATTCTAATTTATAATCATAATGGCAAGCTTACCAGATATTTACATGGCGAAGAAGATCCATTTACAGAAGATGACATCAGTAAATTTGTTGAAGATTACAAAAACAAAAAAATAAAGCCATTTATTCGTTCATCAAATCTTCCTGAAGTTAACAATGGTTCAGTAGTTGAAATTAATGCATTAACTTTCAATGACACAGTTTTAAATACAGATAAGAATACCTTGATTTTGTATTTTGAAGATTGGGATCGACTTTATCAAGATTTTCTTCCTGAGTATACTGAACTTGCTGACAAATTCGTTAAAAATGAGATTAGCAACTTAGATTTTCTAAAGTTCAATGTTGCCTCCAATGATTTAATTTTTGGTCCTGATCCTCCCAAAACGCCAGCACTATATCTTTTCAAAAAAGGTGATAAAAGGAGACCAATTCTATTTGCGAAGAAATTGAACAAAAAAGAAATCGAAGCTTTCATTAATGAAAAGTTAAATATTCAGGTTGACGATCTTTAATCATAAATTGTTATTGATAATGCCATATATCTCCATCTTTTTTTGATTAGCTATAATCTCATATTATCTATATATTATTCAAGAAATAACCATTAAAATTAATCGTATAATATCAACCTTATTCATTTCTTTATTTTTAGAACATAATAAATATGTAAATATGTAAATAAAAAAATCATTAACATTACTGATTTTTGAAAAATATAATATAATTTTATTTTAGATTTATGGAAATAACTTATTTGACTTAGCAAAGGGCATAGGTATCTTGTTCGGACGCAGAATAAATTTCACCAGTATATGAAAGA
Organism: Tritrichomonas musculus; assembly: GCA_039105265.1. Lineage (NCBI taxonomy): Eukaryota > Parabasalia > Tritrichomonadida > Tritrichomonadidae > Tritrichomonas > Tritrichomonas musculus. The sequence goes on from JAPFFF010000004.1 coordinate 1,571,846, forward strand.
TTTTCAACAATTCTGTCTATATCTTCTCCACTAAAACGACTTGATAATGCTCTCCTTATTTCATTGATATGAACACCATATGATTGGTCTTTTGATCGAATAAATGATTTTACAGCTTCTTTTAAGATTTCATCGTCTGACATTTTGCTATCATTATTATTTTGATTGCTTGAACCATTATAATCCGAATTATAATTTGAAGTATTCGAATTATTATGATGTGATGCTTCTCTTTCAAAAGCAGAATGTGGTGGGAGTCTACCACGTTGTGCAAATAAGTGGACAAATAAAGCATGAAGATTATGAAATGCAATTTGATTAGGATCAGTAACAGGCTTGACAGCATAAGCAGATATAAACGGTGGTGATGAATTGTCAGGAGATTCTGCCTTGAATCTTCCAACAACATATACATAAGAATTTACTCCAAAAGGCATTGATAAATTATTATCTGATTCAGCATGGGTATAATCTTGAACTCGAAATTGGCCTGTTCCATCATCAACAGTATATATAATTGAAATATTATCTTCAGTAACTTCTGTAATCATGCCTACAATCGAGATATGCTTTCTTGGGGTGTTATCAATTAGAGGGGGATCTGATTTTGATTGTTCTATTGATTGAATTATTTGTCGTATTGTGACTGGGACAAGTGAATCTTCAGTTCTAACTGGCTTATGCTCATCTCCTTCTGATGGTATTTTTTGCTCATTGGGATCGAAACCTCCTCCGTCAAGCATTAAAACAAATAAGACGTTAATATTTCTTTGAGAAGTAATTCAAATATAAGAGGAAGTAATCTAATATTTCAAAATACTTCCTCGATTTTCTATTGAAAAATTTCATCTGTTTATATTTTTTCATTGATTAGAAAATTTGAAAATTCATTATTTTTACATTGAAGTTAATTCACAACTAGTTGATTTGCATTTATGAGAAAAAAAAATATTATTAAATTACTATTTTCACTTAAAATAATAATAATATTTTTTTTAAATTTTAATATTTTCCTCATTTTTGTGTTCATTATATATTAACCATTTCAATATATATATAAATATTTAAATACTTTAATCATTGGTTTGGAAAACCAATTCCATTGATTTTTAATAATTCTTTTTTTGCTATGTTCCATAAAAAAATTGTTTCTATTGGATACAATTAAATGCATTACTAACCTTTTGAAAAAGTATAAAACAATATTTTGGTGATTATTTTGAAAATTCTAAAAAAATGATTTGTTCACAATAATATCTTTGCTTTATATGTTTCATATATATAAAAACTCATATTATAATTATTAGAAAAAATGCTAAATTCCATATATTTGAAATTATTTTTTTTTTTTTTTTATTATTTCAAGCTGAAAAACATTTTTTTTAACACCATGTATATGATAAAAATATTTTAATTTTTTATTTTTATTTCTTGCAATAAAAAATTGGAAATATTTAAAGTTTTTTTTTTTTTAAATTGAAAAAAAAAACAATAAATATACCAAGAAAATAATGAATTGTTTTTTCAAGATTTTTATTATTTAAATTTATTTTTCTATATATATATTATTTATCATTTTCTCAATCGAAATTATAATATTGAAAAAAACATCTTCTCAAAAAGTTTTTTCGGTTAAGTGTTGGGTGCCAAACATCATATGAAAATTTTATGTATTAGAGATTTAGCAGTTAAAATTTCAAAGCACTCAATTTTAACTTCATATCATTCTAATGCTTTGTTTTCTATCACTTTTCATCAACTTTGCTATTTGCGAAAGATCATTCAAAGTTGTTGGTGATGAATTCCAAATGGATGGCAAAAAGTTTCAATATATTTCTGGGTCTTTTCATTATTTCCGCCAAAACCCAGAATATTGGGAAGAAAATTTGAAAAAAATGCGTAACGGTGGCTGCAATTGTGTTCAAACATACGTCGCTTGGAACCTCCATGAACCCAGAAAAGGACATTATAATTTCGAGGGAATGGCCGATATTGAACGTTTTGTAACTCTTGCTGAAAAAGTCGGACTCTATGTTATTCTTCGTCCAGGACCATACATTTGCGCTGAATGGGATTTAGGAGGACTTCCTTACTGGCTCATGCGAGAAGAAAAGATTGTTGTTAGATCTAGTGATGCTGTTTATATGGGACATGTTACTGACTTCTTCACAGAACTTTTCACTAGATTGAAACCACATATGTATCACAATGGTGGAAATATCATTATGGTTCAAGTTGAAAATGAATATGGATCATATACCACTTGCGATTCAAAATATCTCGAACAACTTTGCGATCTAACGGAACAACTTCTTGGTAAAGAAACCCAACTCTTTACAACAGACGGTTCAGGAGAAGGATATCTCAAATGTGGATCAATTGTTAACCGTGCTTATGCAACAGTTGACTTTGGAACAGGAGATCCTACATTTGCTTTTGAACTTGAACGAAAGTGGAATGGAGGAAAAGGACCGTATGTCAATTCAGAATTTTATACTGGTTGGCTTGACCATTGGACAGAAAAGCACCATACTGTTAGCACTGATGCTGTTGTTTCTTCATTAGACAAAATGCTTTCAATGGGAGGCAGTGTAAACATGTATATGTACTATGGTGGAACAAACTTTTACTATTACAATGGCGCTAATGGTGGATCATCATCATATCAAATTGATCCAACATCATACGATTATGATGCCCCACTTAGCGAAGCTGGTGATATGACATGGAAGTATCAGAAGATCCGTGAACTCGCAAAGAAATACCTTGATGTTCCAGATATCGATGTTTCTAATTCTACAAAGAAGTCCTATGGAACCTTAACTTTCTCAGAAGGAATCTCCCTTTATGATGCTCTTCCAACAATTGGAGTTGTTTCGAAAAAAGCAGATGATCCAATGACAATGGAAGATTTGGATGTCGATTTTGGATTCGTTTTATATCAAACAACCATTGAAGATGGAGATTCTCTCAATATTCCTCATTGCAAAGATAGAGGATATGTCTTTGTCAACCAAAAAAGACAATGCATAGTTCAACATGCTGAGGAGAAGAAATGTTCACTTGATGATGGAACTGGAAAGCTTGACATTCTTGTCGAAAATATGGGTAGATTAAATTATGGCGGCGAATTCTTCGAAAAGAAAGGAATTACAAACGGTGTTAAACTTGATGGTGAGGCCGTTACAGGATGGACAATGACCGGATTTAATCTTTCAAATATTAATCAACTCAAATTCACAAAAGATCTTCCAACAAAAGTCCCATCCTTCTACAAAGGATATTTCAATGTTGATGAAGTCGCAGACACTTTCCTTAATCCAACTGGCTGGGTTCGTGGAACTGTTTTTGTTAATGGCTTCAATATTGGTCGTTATTGGACTGTTGGACCACAACTTACTCTCTATATTCCAAAGTATCTCCTTAAGCAAGGACAAAATGAAATCATTGTTTTCGATTATGAAAGCCAATTTGATTCTGTTCCAACCATGACTCTTGATGCTGTTCATCAAATTGATATCAATTAAAAATAAATTAGTTATAACCTAATATGGTGAAATTAATAAAATTTATTTATTAATAATTTCTTTTCTTATTATTAACCCAATCAAAATTATTGAAAGATAAGTTTTAAATCAAAAGGTAATTAATGAAAATCAACTAATGAAGTTAGTCTAATTTTATAAAATTCTTCAATTATGAGGCCGTTTATAAAAAAAAATCGTTTTAATGGAGGAAGAATCAACAGTAGAAGAATCAATTGCAGAGGAAGAAGTATCTGAACATTCTTTTGAGCTTCCTCCAATGCATCACATTAAATCCAATGTATTCTATTATTTTGTTATTTTATTGGAACACGTTTGGAATTTTGCTAGTGCAATATGCTTAATTATCATTCAATCCTTCAAGCTGTACTATTTTCCAGGTCCAAAATCCGCAAGAAATTTTAGTATAGTAGCACCATTCTTATTATTTTTTATTAATTTTATTAAACTTCTTTGTGCCAAATATGGAAATCGTTCTGAAAATTTAATTTTTACAATTGCTTCAGCTGCACTTTATATTGGCTCAGTTTTTCTTAATGTTTATTTTATTGTTTGGCAAATTTACATTTGGTATTGGGAACTTCCAATTGTTATGGTTTCAATGATACTTGATTTTCTCCTTTTCGTATTTACGATAATTTTAATCATTGTTTTTTTCTCTAAAAAATAAAATATATTCATGCTTTGTTAATAATATGAATAAAGAATATTGTTTTTTATTTAATATATAGATAATAATAAACCCGTCATTCTTTATATTATTTGCATTCAGTGATCTTTTTTACTTTCTTTGTTTTCGTCAACTTTAACTTCTTTCTTTGCTCGAATTCTTTTCTTTGGTGGCTTTATGAATGATAAAATCATCATTATGAAGAAAACAGCAAAGATAATTATTGTTCCTAGATACTTAACTGATTTCCTTACAAAAAAGAAGGAATCATAGGTTCGATACCACCAAGTTGAAGTGGTATTAAACATGCACAAAATAATCCAGAAATGATAGATTGGTTTAAGCCAAATAGGCATCTTTTCATATGGAAGATACTGTAAAATGAGATCATCGGCAACAGTAGAACAAATCATTTCTGGAAGAACTAAGAAGTAGACTGGTTCAAATCCATGCCATAATGCTGATGCTATGAACACGGAATGATGCGCAATTGCGTATCCGTAATGATTATCGTACAATGGATAGAATAGATATCGTTTGAAGAAGATATGAGAAGAATGATTCCATCTCTGAAGCCATATACCAATTGAATTACTGGTCAGAAGATCAAACATTGACATATTGGAAACATCATAAAAGTCGTTGACAAGACCAGATTCACCAAGACCAAATTCATAAATCGAAGCTTCGATTGTACTCCAAGCTGGAAAATATCGACATGCTTGTCCACATGTACACACAAGCATTAACAATAATCTGACAAAAGTAGGTGAATTTAAGAAAAATGGTTGCGAGTAAAATTCAATTCCTACCTTTTTCATGAAAAATACATTGAAGATTGAAAACAAAATACCTTCTAACCATCTTCTTATTGCCATTTTTCTTGACCTAGAATTTGATGCTATTTTTGGACGATTTCCAACATCAAGAATATATTCAAATAAAATATATTCAAACGTTGGACCTGAAAAAGCTCCAATCGGCGTAAAGAGATAAGCAAACCAATGCAAAAATGGCGGCTTTTGTTTCATTGCAAGAGGCTTATAAAAAGGACGCTTAAAACTATCTTCTTTCCCATGAGCTATATTAAAAGATGTTGAACAAACGCGCTGGAACTGAATCATTGTCATACACGTCACCTCAAACTCCCATGTGTTGGTGTCTTGAAGTTTGTATATGATATTTGTACCTGTATTAAAAATTAAAGCGAATAAACAACCAATGAATGGACCTTTATCGATAACAAAATAAGATAAGACAGCAAAACCAATTGGGTAAATTATTTGTTGTCTGAAAAGAACTACTGATAAAAATATTCCATATAATAGATGAAAACATAGTTGAATTTTTCTACTTTTGATTCTAGTGAGAATAATTGATGTGATTGGCCATAAAGCCACATTCATAAAGACAAGAAAAGCGACAACACCTATCTCACGCAAAGAATTAATGATATCATCCAGCATTTTAATTTTAACAAAAATTTGAATATTTTATTGAAAACTATTGAGAATATCAAAACAAAAAGCTTATACAAGTGAATTTAAATTCAATAAAGCATTATCATCTCACATAATTCTTTCAAATTTCTTTTTTTGTGAAATATTAATGTATCATTCTTAAATATCGAAAAAATATTTATCATCCAATAAAATAATGTTTAGAGAAAAGAATTAAATGACTTTTTTCGGCTTAAAATGGAAATATTAATAATATTGAAGCATGCAATGATTTTTGACATAGCAATTTCAGTTCTGCTTAAATTGTTTGCTTTTATTTGCAAAAGAAAATGTTATTTTTAATGTTTGGAATCAAAGATGCTAACTGCAATTATCCAAAACGATAGACAGAAGTTTACAGTTCATTGCAATCCAAATGGTTTTAATTACAACAGAAACATTCTCATCAAAACAACATTATATAATTACTCAGATATAGTTTTACAATATAATATTTAATATTTTTGCAAATCTTCAAAAACCTAAAATAAAAGCTTGATAAATTCGAAAAATTAAATTCAATTAAAATCATAGAATATGAAATTACATTTTACTATTTTAATACTTTGATCTGTTCAAGAATTCATTTATCCACCAATAATTTTTTCTTTCCTTCAATCGCACTTGCAAGAGAATGCCTGCATATAATTAATAATTAAATTTTTTTTTACAACCTTTTTTTTTATCTTTGAAGGCATCGAAAAATTATGTTTCAATAATTATCATTTAAAATAAGTTTGAAAAAGATAAAAATAATACAATGTTTTTAATGTTCTTATTTTACTTTGCTACTTATAAAATGCATCTTTGAAGATTCAACATTAATATTTTTCTTATGCTGAATTTTTTTTATACAAACACAATATAAAAGACTGAATTATAAAGAACAAAGTTTTTTTCTTTATTAACAATGTTTTCAAATCAAAATAAAATAAAAAATGTTCTCATTATGAGAATCTCATGCATTTAGGCATAAAATACGAATAGATTTATCTTTCTGAGGTTCGGAAAAGTACATTGTTTATTGTAAATTTTACAATGTAAAAAAGAAATTATTATCATATTATTTTATCATACAATTATATAACTCCTAAAAACCTAAAGAATATATAATCTAACAATACAATCTTATTCCGTAATAATTTTAGTTTCCTTCTTTTCAAACAAAACGATTATATTTGAAAAATTATATGTTCAGTTTAATTCAATTTTTTTGCAAGCATTTTTGACCATTAAATGCTCTTATTTGAAAGAATATGATCCATTTTTATTATAATAAAAATGGAAAATGATTGTTGTTAATCTTGAAAATATATTTTTGAATCCATGGTCATAGTATATAAATTTATATTTTATTAAATTTTTCATATTCAAAATTGAATACAATTCAATTGAAATATGTATTTAAAAAGTTAGACATGTAATATTTTGTTTCAAAACAAAATATTTTTTCGTAATGCTTTAGTTGTAGTTTTTAATAAAATAATCAGTTTTCCAAATTATTCCTCAAAATAATTTAAATAATTTATTTTTAAATAAATGTATATTCAAAAAAAATTGATGTTAAGAAAATTCAGTGCATTTGAATAACACACTCAAAAAATTCTAAGTCTGTTTAATCAATCCTATTCATACACGTGCAAGAACTGTTTGCTCATGTATGAAACTATGGATGCCTGCAACATCGAACCTCTCTTGCGGATAGAATCGAGACAAAGATCAGATGTATCTTTGATTGAAAAAAATCTCTATGAAAACTCACTTTGTTTTTCATTTTCTGGCAAGAAAGTTTCGAGTGCAGTAAAATTCGACAACGAGCCTCATCTGATCACATCAAAGCAATATCCTGACTTCTCATCATGCGAATTTCCAAATTACCAAGAATCAAGTTCATGCTCACTAACTTCTAAGGCCTTTAATTCGACAACCTTTCAATGCCAGTCAGGAACACCCAAATGCTCAATTGATCAGAATACTACAAATCTGCGTAACAATACTGAAATCTTTAACTTTCCACACATTATCAATAATGAAGATACTCAAAATTGTTCAAGCAACAATGACAATTACAATGAAGTTTTCAGTTACAATAATACTTCAAATAGCTCATCGTGCATTAAAAATGATAATATTTTCAAGAATAATGCAGATGAAGAAGATGAATTTGAATCTGTTATCAACCCACGATCGAAACAAGCTCCTCCAGAAAGAGATACTAGTTCACTTTCATCACCATGCCCAATATATATTCAACAATTTTCTCTTTCGTCACAATCAACAAATTATGATTCATTTCCACATATACTCTCTGATTCAGAGATGACAACTATGATGATTCCAACTTTTCCGTTAGACTTAATAAATGCATGCAATTATCTTTCACAAGATACTGAAGATTCTTTTGCAAGCGTTATATATAATACACCTTCTCAATTACAGCCAGTTTTAACTCCAGCTCATTCAACTTTGCCTCAATTTTATTGTGATTACAACTCTATTAGTACAAATAATTACAATTACGGATTTAATTCATGTTGTGTTACTGAAATTGAAAAACAAGATAATATACAAGTTCAATCATCTTCGTTTTCACCAGTTATTTCCAATGACCAAGATAAAAATTATTTTCATCAATTTATTCAATGTGAAAACTCGTACGATAATCAAATGCAAACACAAAATAAAAGTCCTTTCACAAACACTACAATACCAAAGCATAGACAACGTATTTCTAGTAATGAATACAAAAGATATAGGTCACCAGCAATTCTTATTGTACAATCTTCAACGACCTCTAATTCAAGTGGAACAGATCCACAGTCATCATCAACAAAAAGTTCTGGGTCAGCTCTTTCACCATCATCGGAAAGAAGGGCCCGCACAAGGAAAGTATCAAGCAGCCCATCAATTGGTAAACCTTCAAGAAACAATTTTTCTAACTCTACAGATATTGATATAGATGATAAAAAACCAGTTATTAATTTTCAAAAGCCCACAATAAGTTCATCAAACAACTACGAAAAAATTAATTCACAAGAGAATAAGAAATGTGAATCAATTGCTAAAAGTAAAATTCGTGGAAGGAGATGAACCATTCATTAATTTGATGATTTAGACTTCCATTAATTTCTTTTTATTTATTTGAATAAATTTATAATCATTTGCGATTTTTATTTTTTTCTTCATTAATTAAATCTTACTAGTATTACACCGAAGGAATATCAAGCACCAAAAATCACAATCTTCAATAACATTTTGAAAGAAGTTCGTATACATGGTGAAATATTTTACCTTGCAATTAACCCTTAATATGGATCAAAATCAAACAACTTATAACTTAACCCAAGAATCTGATGGAACATGGACAATGACCGGTGTTTGGGTTATTGATAATTTTTCTCAAGAAACTTGTCATGCTCAATCACCAAAATTTATCGTTAATAATGATACTCATATGTATTTTCGTTTCCTCAATTATTTAAACCGCAAAAAAACACGAGTAAGCATTATCGTTTTCTTCAATAGTCTTTCTCACGAATATCCAATGGATTTAACTGTTCGCTTATTAAATTCAATTCCATATGAAAGCCAAGAAAAAACATCACATGTTATTTATTCAAGTTCAGCTCTTCGGTCTTATCTCGATTTTGATATCAGATGGTCTGACTTATTTGAAGGAAATGGATTTATTGATCCTTCAACAAAACAACTACGCATCGAATTCTTTTTCCGACATACTCTTCGACCTTATGAATTGCCACTACAGACTCTAAGTGCACCCCCTGCAATGGCTCCGGCACCACGACCAATGCCTATTGATGACGCTAAAACAAAATATGGTGTTGTTGGAATTTTAACCAAAGATGGAAATGAATGTTTAAATGCAGTTATCCTTTTGCTTTATTCAATTCCATATTTTCGAAAACTTGTTTATTCAATTAATACTTTTGGATATGAAGGTACAACAAATCGTGCATTGCCACTTCAAAAACTGTTTACTTCTTTACAATTATCTTCTAAAGCTGTTTCGTCGGATGAATTCGTCTTCTTTTCTAAATGGCAATCTGAACATATTGCGATGACTCATTTATCAGAAGCGCTTGTAACCGTACTATCAGCAGTCAATGGACAAATTAATACAGACAAATTTAATCAGCTCTTTCTTATTCAAGCCAAAAAAGTAATTAGTTGTAAAGATATTAATTATGAATCTGTAAAAGATCATCCTTTTTATCTACTTGAGTTTAAGCTCGATGAAAAACGACCTCAAACTTTCTTAGAATTAATATTAAATTATAATTCAAATCCTGAGAGAATTGATGAGTATGTTGTTAAAGGATATGGAGCGCATACAGCATACATATCGAATCAAATTACTAGCTTTCCTTATGCTGTTCTAGTTAACATTCAACGTTTTACAGTTTCGGAGACCGGATCTTCTCTGAAAAAGATTGTTCAAGATCTTGAAATTCCTTTAACTGTTAACTTTAATAAGATGGTTTGCAAAAACTCTGATGCAAAACCTAATAATCAATCAAATTCTAATCAAGTGAATGACAACTCAGACCAAATTGATGATCTTTATACACTTCAAGCTCTAATCGTTCATTCTGGAGGTGCAGATAACGGAAGATTTCATGCAAATATCCGGAGAGAAATAAATAGCAACAAATGGCTTGAGTTTAGAAGTTATGAAGTATGCGAAATTGAAACTAATGCTGCTGTGAATTCGACAGATTCAATTTGCCTTCTTTATACACTTTCTTCAAAAAATTCTTTACTATATAAACCATGCAATTCTGATCAGATTCCACCTCACGTGTTAAACCCACCACCAATACCAAAGGAGCCACCATTTATCGTTACAATTGTTACTGAGAATGACTACAAAAAATCTACATTACGTGGCGAGGTTGGATGTGGCATGATTGGGAGGATTCAATTTCCAGCTCAAAGATCAAAAACTGTTGAAAGTTTTCTTACTGTAATTAGTTCACATCTTAATATTCCATTTGAAAAAATTAATCAATCTCTTCTATTATGGCAAGTGAATCCATCAGAAGGAACTCTCGTTGCTCCAATCGATCTTAAAGCAAACATATCATCTATTATTGATCCACAAGCACCTATTATGTTTCTTCAAAATTCTTGTAAAACATCCCTTTCTTATACATCTTCATCATGTGGTTGTGATTATTCTTTAAATCTTGATAAAAACGAAATCATCATCTTCATCAAATTTTATTGGAAGAACGCTCCATTTCCACTTCAATATATCTGTAGCAAGAAAGTTAATATTGATGATCCAGTTTCATCCTTATATTCTACAATTTATGAAAAATTAAGAGTTGACCCATCAACTCCTCTCATTCCATTCATTGAAGGCCATGATTATAGTGCCAATCTTCTCTCGCAGTGCTCTTCTTTTGCCACATCTGGCATCAAAAATGGTGATGCAATCATTCTAGAATGCCCAATAGACATTCCCGATTTTAAACCGAAATTTGACTTTGGATCTATGCTTCCTCCTGTCCGTCAACCTCCTCAGTTTCCTCAATACGATGGACGAGATATTTCTACATTATCGATGACAGATGATATTCTTTTCATGGATTTGACAATGGAACATGATGAAAATGGAAAGGAATCATTCATTGTCTCACAATCAGTCGAACTTTATTATGATGCTAGACACCATATTGCTGTCATTGGAATTATCACTTTCGGCTCTTCTGGTCCTCCACAATCTTACTTTAAGATACCTTTAAGTTACCCATTCGACTTGCTTGAAACAAAAATTTCTTTTGACTTGGGAACAGGACCTAAACTAGATTTCTTTGAGCCAACTGATGATGGCTCATTTATTGACAAAGTAATCGATAGAAGTAAGTTTACTTCACTTAAGCCATTTTTGACCAAGCTTCCAAGTTTAACAAAGAAACCTATAACCATTTATATTCGAGAACAAGCCCTGTAATTTCTCATTTATGGAAACATAAGGTTATCAAATTGATTTTTTTTATAATTAATTGTTATTATTTAATAAATTTGTTTTTGTTGACTGATTAAATTCTCTAAATTTTGGTGGCATCCATACTATTCCTTTTCGAAATTAATTACTTTGAAAGTAATTAAATGAAACTAGTTTAAAGCATATTTCCTGAAATACCAATAACAATATTTTATTGTAAATAATCTCCAATTAACACTTAAGAGCATAATAATAAATCAAAAAAATAATTTCTTTTAAAAAATCAACTAAAGACAATAGATGACTTAATGAAAAAGAAATCTTTTGGTATATAAATAATTCGGATTTTTTAAAAAATAAATAAATTAAAGATGTTAGAAATAATTTTAAAAAACGTTTTATTAATGTTCATAAGGCAACTTACTATCATATCAATCATCTTTTAATCATATTTCTTAAAGCCAAGAACATTGGCGCGTTCACGGAAGCATCTTCTGCAGATGTTAAGTCCGTATGAACGAATAACACCACGACGTCTCTTGCAGATACGGCATCCACGATCAAAGCTTCCTTTTGCGTTATCACGGTTGTGTTTTGGAACAAAATCAACTGGCATAAGAAACGATTTCTTGTAGAAAAAGGCCGACCAAGGGGAAAAAGTGACAAATAAAAAACAAAAAAATATCAAAATCATTCTATTTTTAATAATAATCATTTTACTATTAAATACCAATTAATTATATTTAATTAATCAAAATTTTATAACAAAAATCATTTATTTATTAGGATAAATCTATATCAGTGAAAATTTTATTTCTGAGAATTATCAATATATTCTTTTCAAAATTAAAAATCTTTATTGAAAAGTTATATATAATATGAATACTACTGATATAGAAAAATCTGATAAAATGCAAGTAAAACTTAAAACAACATGCGTATTAAACGTTCCTTTTCAAAAATATGAATCAAATTTTACATTTGTGGTAAATAATGAACAATATCCTACAAGTCGAATTACAGCTGATTTATTATCACCAAAAATATGCAAAATTCATTTCAACGATCCAACTTTTAATGAAATAACAATTAAAACTCATTCTCAGGGCAATTTCCAATATTTTCTTGATCTTATTAATTTTTCTGAGAATAATATTCCAACAAACGATATACCATTCCTAACAGAAATTTCCAATATTCTAGAGAACAAATCACTTGATTTTTACAATCAAAAAAGTTCAATCACTCCAACTCTTGATAACATATTTGATTTAATTAAAGAACATGAAAAGAATCAAGTTTTATTTTCGAAATCATTTAAAGAAGAGATTGATTTTGTTTCCTTCAATTTTTATAAATTCAATGAAAAACAAATACAAAAGCTAGCAAGTCTTCAAATAAAAACAATTGAAAGCATTTTATCAAACACAAAACTTCAGTTATCAATCGAAGATCAACTATTAAAATTTATAAATCAAATTTATTTGAATGATTCAAAAAATTCTTATTTATATGAATATGTTGAGTTTGCAAATGTTACAGGAACAACAATTAAAGAATTTTTAGATATTTTTGATTTAAATGATTTAACAAATGAATTATGGAAATTGCTATCAGTTCGGCTTGAGCAAGAAATTATCAATATAAATCCATCAGAAATAAGGCATTACACGAATAACAATATTCGATATGAAGGAATAAATATTCCTTTTAACGAAAATCAAATTTTTAATGGGATTATTAACTATATTAAAAATAACTCAAAAATTAATATTTTAGACGAAATAAATATCACTGCTTCCTCGAGCAATAATCACAAAATTGACGGCCCACAAAATGTTATATTATTTGATGATCAATCAAAAGACTTCAGGGCAATTAATAGCGGAGATGTTTGGATTTGCTTTGATTTCAAATACCATACTATTATTCCATCCAATTATACCATAAGATCTTATGGCTTTGGTATAGATTTTCAACACCCAAAATCATGGGTTATTGAAGGATCTAATGATAACAACAATTGGATAGTTATTGATGAACAACGAAACTGCCCATTTTTAAATGGATCAAATTTAATTCATACCTTCACCATTCAAGATCAAAAACAAGAAAAATTTCAATTCATTCGACTACGCTTAACTGGACCTAATTGGAACGATAGTCATCAATTATCATTTGATTCCATTGAGTTTTATGGAAAATTGTTCTGAAGTAATGATTAATATACAATCATTTTTGTCTCTTTGCTTTTTTAAGTATGAATATATATATGTATATGCATTTTAACGACATGAAGCACATATGTATTTATAGATTATTTAGGATCGCTTTGTAAATTCATTTTATTTTTATATCACATTTCTTCTACATCAAAATTTTGATGTAGGCTTTTAAAAATATCAAAAGCTTAACAATATCGTCATAAATGAAGAGAAACGCAAGCAGCTTTTTATCTGCCATTTACGATTCTATAGGATCAAATAATCTTGGTAAATTACCATATGAAATGCCAGACCGAAATGACTTGGAAGATGATATAAAAAAAATTCAAGATGAACTATGCGAGATGACAAACCAGCTGGAAGATACGAAGGCTCAATTTGCACTTGCAAAACAAACTCATAATTTACAGATAGGCCAAGTTTTAAAATTAAAACAACAATTTATGCAAGGATATAATCTTACATCTAATATATCAAACAAAATCAAAGAAATTAAGCAGTCATATTTGAAATGCAATTCATTTTATCAAAAATTCTGTAAAGACTTCGAATCAATGCAAAAAAAGATTACAGAAGATATGAAAAAATTAAAAGAATTAGCCGAAGAACAAGCAAAATTAGAACAAAAAAATATTATATTAAAATGTAAAATAGCTAAATATGAATCTCAAAAAAGTCAACTTCAAGCAGACTTTGAAAAATGTAAAGAAAGCAAAATAAAATTAGAAGAAGAAAACAATGAACTTGAAAAGTCTTGCAACGATTTGCATCATGAAGTTATTACAAAAAAAGAGCAAATACAAGATATTGAAAATAAAATTAATGACATTGATCAAAAAATTAAAACAACTGAATCTGTTAATAAGAATATTGAAGAAGAAATAAAAGAAAATCAAATTGTTCTTGATAATAAAAGAGAAGAATCTGAAACTTTATCTAGTCAAAGTAAAAAGCTTAAAACAGAATTAAAAGACCTCGAAGAAGAGATAGATAAAACTATAAAAGAGCAGGCTCAAGCATTAGAAAGTCAACAGAATACCAATCAACAACTAAACGATTTACAAGATGAAATGAAAAATTTAATTAAAATATTAGACACCGAAAAAGAAAAAGAACAGAAGCTTAATGCAGAATTAAAAGATCTTCAAGAAACATACAATAATGAAATGCATAAAAGAGATGATTTAAAGATCCAGATAAAATCAATTACTGAAACTAACATTTTAATTGCTAACGAAAACAAAGCAATTCAGCAAGAAATTAGTAATAAAGAAATAAAACTAGGAGAATTAACACAAGAACTTCAAAATATTAAATCACTATTGAATGAAAAGAAAATGAATTGCAAAGCAATCGAAGCACAAATTGATAATGAAACAGCAAAGCAAATGAAACAACTAAATGAAAAGAAAGATTTATTAAAAAAACTAAAAAAGAAAAAATTTGATCTTGAAAAACAGCTTGAAGATGAAAATCAAGATCAAGAAAGCGAAATTAGTGACATTTATATAGATGAGCAAAACTCTATGCTTTCAGAACAATTTAATGATGAAAATGAAGTTTCAATTAGCGAAGATAATCAACCATTATCACTAAAGCTTCATCATTTTAATCGATTGACATCAACTACACCAGCACCTATACCCAAAGATGTTAAAAAAAACATATCATCGAGGCAAGATTCAACCAAAAAAATATTTAATACTAACAAAACAATTTTAATTGAAGATTTATTTGAAGATACTTTATCACCAAAGGTTTCAAGCAGTTCAGCGAAAAATAAATTTGTTAATCATAGGGCAGCCCTTGCAGAAAAATTCTTTAATAATTTCATTTCATCTGACAAGCAAGAAGATTTTGAAAATTATGAGTCCAAGTACACAAGAACTGCATTGGCAGATGCATTGCTTGATGAAAACACATTCAAATTTAACTCTTAAGTTAACTGACAATTTTCCTATTTATTTTTTTCCAAAAAAGTTTAATGTCCCAAGTTTATCACTTTTCTAAATAGACAAAAACTATTATTTGTATAACGATGAAAAATATTTAGTTGATTTAATTGCAAAATGATATTCTATTAAAAAGCATTAATATCTATATATTACTTTGTCATGAAATCTATAACTATTTTCTTTAGAAAGTAGAGAAATAAATATATAAATACCACAAATCATCGAAATTATTCAACCAATTTAAAAAAAAAAAAAATAAAAAATCAATAAAAGTAGGAAATTATTTACAACTTTGTACCGATATTAATTATTTAACAATATAAAATATAACGTATTTTATAATATTTTCATTTACCTAATAATAAGATATTTAAATTTTAAAAAAAATTCAGAATATATTTAAAAAATATCCAATTTCAATCATAATTAAAAAATTATCAAACAGGTATATTTTATAATATGATGATTTGTATTGAACAAAACTGAATATTAAATTTAAAAAGTATAATAAATAAATATATTAATATTAAAAAATATAAATAATTATGTACATTACAAGAAAATTGTGTTTTTTTAATTCAATGCATTTATTTGAATGGAGTGATGATTTTATGGCTTTTTTTTCTATTTTTAATTCAGTTATGATTTTACTAATATTTTCCTTTTCTTTTAACATACCGGTAATTCTATGTTCATTATTTACAATCATTCAAAATTTCAAAAGAAATTGAATATATTGCCAACTTTTCCGATTATAAATATTTTTTAGACTTTGCTTTTTTTCCTTATTTTTTTAAAGCAAAATGATTGATTTTTTAATTATTTTATGAATCTCGAAAAAAATTCAATTTTCATATCACCTTTAAATCATGAAAGATCCAGTTCCAGAACAACCAAAATATACTCGATGGCAAAAAGCATGGCCTTTACTTCTATTTTTGATACTCGGTATCCTTAATGTTTTCTCAATGAAATTCTCATATGTTATTGAAGCAAAAGGATTAGATAAATATGGTGTACACGCTTTTCAAAAGCCATGGTTTATTACAATGATGACATTTTTTGGACAATCTCTAGCAACATTTCTCTATATGATTTTGAAAATTGACAAATTCCACAAGCTAACAGATTTTATTAAGATAACTGATTTAAGTTTCATTAATTTTTGCGAATTTGCGATTCCTGCAATTGCTGACGTATTCGAAGGCATTATATCAGCTGTTACTATTGCCTATATTGGCGCATCCATCGATTCGATGATGAAGTCGTGCACTTTAATTGGTGTTTCTCTCATTTCCAGATTCTTTTTCAAAAAACATTTCAAGAAATATCAATGGACTGGTATATTCCTCGTTATTGGAGCTTTAATACTTGTTGGCGCTGCTGGTATTATTAATGCTCACTTATCATCAACCATCAAAGCTTCAGCTGGTGTTGCTGCTGTTATTATAATATTGAAAATTATTAGCCAAATTGGTTATTCAATTAAAATTTCTTACGAAGAATACTTTACACAAGTTAAACATTATCATCCAATTATGGTTTCAGGCCTTGAAGGTTGTTGGTGCACAATTATCTCTGCTTTTATATGCATGCCAATTGCACAACATATGCCAGGCACAGAAGGCAATGGAATCCGCGAAGATACAATTGATACATTTGAAATGACAAAAAATTCGGCAGCTCTTTCAATATTAGTAGTAATTATCTTCCTTTTAGGATTCTTTTACAGCATTGCTTCAATTACTCTTATTCAAAGGACATCTGCTGTTGTAAGAAGTCTTTGGGAAGCATTTAGAACATTTTTAATCTGGGTTATTCAATTTATTGTTTTCTATACATTCAGGACAAATGATACTCTGTATCCGTATAGATTGGCTGGCGAAGAATGGGTTAATGGGTCTTACTTAAAAGCGGTTGGATTCATCATATTAATATTTGGTATTTGTTGTTATCACAAACTTCCGAAGTATCCGTGCTTCAATTATGAAGAAGAAGAAGAGGTACACGATCAAAGTGAAACCACATGTGAAAATGCAAAAGTTGCTCTTTCACCTTTAATTGATGAAGATGAACCACCTAAAATAAATCACAATAAAGATGAAGATTCAGTTTCAAGTGAAGATGGTGGCAAATAATAGATAACAATAATTTAAATGTGATTTTGTTTATAAAAATGTAATAAAAAATTAATTGTTTTATTGAATCACATTTATGTTGACGAATTTTATATATTAAGAGGTTTCTTATTAATAAATTATATTTCTTAATTTCTTTTTTTTCTTTGATTTGTTGATTACAATTTCTTTTATAATGGAATTAAATTTCATTCTTTTTCCTAAAGGACGATTTAGTCAAATTATAAAATCTAATAAATAAATAAAATATGAATTAGATTATTATTATTCATTCCCTTATTATCTAAAATAAATATTCATTTCCTTATTTAATCATAAAATATATGACAAATTGCAAATAAAATCAAAAAATCCAATTTTATACTTGAAAATAAAAAGCAAGAAAGAAATTTTAGAAAAAAATCTCAATAAAAAAGATCGATTATTTTTAAACATATTAAAAAGAAAAAAATTATTTCCCCCTCACATTAACCTTCTTATAATTTAAATCCTAAAGGTTTCAAATTTACAAACGATTGAAAAATATGCTTTTGAATTACAAAATGGGATATATATTATAGTTTCCCGATATATCACAATTTTACTGAAAAAAACATTGCCACCGTCTTTGTATTTAATATCATTCTTCAACAATAAAGCAAATTTAAAAAGAAACCCAAACAAACCAACTTTTTTTTGCACCATTCACTGTTATTGTCAGAATCAATTGAAAAAGTGAAATATATGGATAATTATCAGTTGAAAAAGTTATGATGACATTCATCAGAAAATTGAATTCATCAGAAAATTGAATCATACTCCTGAAAAAAAAGTTCCTACTTTTTTTTTCATTTAATTCTCAATTTGGATTTTCAAGAGAAATTGTGAATCATGCCAATAACGAACATCCGTAAACAGTAAGTTTTAATTTATATATCAAAGCCAAAAAACATGTTTTATGCATCAAGCACCACACAAATATTGCTTTGAAAAATTGTTGCTAGTTTCAAAATAATAAAAAATAAAAGTAAATTATCTATAAATAATATTTACAAATATCTATAATAATAATAATAAATTACAAAATTTGCTTTGGAACCCTACAAAAGAAAGACATTCCTGATTTCAAAAGATGTTCAGTGTTTTCAAGAGTTGGGAACTCCAAATTCCACACGAAATTTGTAGAAATGCCATTTTCCACATTAAATGCTTCTTTATCAACGTCCATTGAGTCGACCAAAGCTTGATGATATAATGGAATTTCAAACATTTCTCCTTTCACCTTTAATCGATCAAATATGTTTTCATTTTCACTTTTTTGTTCTTCTTGTTTCTTTTCTTTATCAATTATCACTATTTGTGCAATTAATAAATTAATTTCTTGAAAAGGGGAACCTTTCTGCTCTTTAATAGACTCAACAAAGCCATTTTCATAAATTCCCAAGCCAAGTGACAAACCCTTCAAAGACAAGGTACCTGAATGTTGCTTTTGGGGAGCCTCAGAGAGCTCGAACAAAGAATTTTCAGTAATATGAAATTCATATTTCATCTTATCGACTGAAATGTTACTATCAATGGCAAATTGAAGGATATAAGATTGAAATAGTAACTTTGGATTGAAAAAGTAACGAACATCGTACACAGATAAATTAGTATTTTTAATCATCTTCATCAATTGTCGATGTGAAGCAGCCATAAAGCTAACAAGTTCATCCAGGCTACGAGAAATCCAGAAATTTGACATTTTCGCCCATTCATGTGGAATCAGATTATGATTAACCAGATATCCTTTTTTCGAGACGAGTCCTCTAACGAACTCGTTAGATATAAAATCCAACTCGCTTTTAACGTACAATATTACTGAATTCAGTTTTTCAACCTCTGACAACAGGAAGACTCCAAAAACCGTTGTAAATTTTGAATGGTCTCCGGTACCAATTTTTTTGGGCAAAGCGGCGGTTAAGTTCTCAATTTTTATCAAAGCATTTTCAAAATTGAAATTGAAAGCAAGTGTATTTCTATCAAAGAAAGTACCGAACTTGACATTTTTCGGTTTTTCTTTTTCGTCATTTTTATCTTTTTCTTTCAATTTTTTGTCATTTTTTTGAGAACTTTTTTTATCGTTAAAAACCGCAATAAACCGCAAACCGCTTTTTGTAGAAGATATTTTTCCTTTGTTTGTTTGAAAAATATTTTTTCTCATGAATTTCAAAAATGGTGAAGCTACCCAGTTTGCCATGTTCCAATTCCGAATTGAACGCGCGTAAACGCCGAGAATTTCGGGCGACGAAAAGACGGGGAGAAGTTGGGCCGCCTGGATGAAACTAGAGATTGGACCGTCGGGAGGCAATTGCCATTTATTTCTATTTTTCACCACTACGTTTTCATCTGCAATTGAAAAGTCGTCGTCGGTGACATTTGCTGGCAAAATTTGCTTCATGAAAGACGAGATGATTTCTCGATCTTTCAACTCAGGAACGAAAGCAAAAGACAGCCTCAACAACTGGTCACGGAAGTCGGAGAGAGAAATTTTATTTTCAGTCTTGTCATTGATATATCGAAGTATATCAATGGAGTCCGAAATGACCATGTTATTCGGGAGCTCTTTACTTGCGAAACCGAAAGGTTTAACAAAGTGTCTGAATTCAATGAGAGCGAACAACAAAGAAGTGGCGAAAGAAATCTTTTTCATTTCTTTTGAGTTCAAAGACGCCTTCATTGTAGCTCCATAAATCTGTACCATTTGAAGCATCAATGAACGAATGTTTGGGAAGTTATCAAGAGCGATTCTTTTGCATCTAACAAGCATCGTTGGCGAGATATATTCCACTGAAGATGCAATGATGATTAGACGAAAGTTAGTGTTGACTGAGTTGGTCATCATTTGTGCAGTTATGTCAGAAAGCATCGCTCCAGCAGCAACTGAAGGATTTGAATAATAAATTAATACAATGCTTCCTCTATTTTGAGAATTCGTAATTAATCTTTTAATCTCTTTGATTTGTTCGAGATCATTTGTTAATGAAATAACATCAATGTTATCATTCTTGAATCGTTGAGATATGAAATAGAGAACCATTGACGTCGGATCAACTCCTTCTTGAGGAACAATGATTGTTGGATACGAAGCTGAACTAGTCAAAATAGAATCAGCTTGAAAATGTGAAAAAAATGATGAATAGTCAGGTCCGTAATTTTCTACAATAAAACGTGACATGTAATGAAATAGATTAATTACATTGGTGTAAGTAAGATGATCAAAAGCTTCTTCAGTTAATTTGTTTTTAACTTTGTCTTTATCTTTGGTTAAGTATTCACAATTAGATTTACTAACTTCATCTTGGATGTGTCTTAATATCTTCAATAATTCAGTGTCATTGTATTTATTGCAGTTCGAATGCGAACGTGAGAAGAAACCTGACATGAACATGAAAAAGAAGACGTCTTTGTAAGGGATTTTATTCGATACAAATTCAAATGTCATGTGAATTAATGAACTATTTAATATCGAATGCTGATCGGCTGATAAAATGCCCGCATGGAGACCTTCATTGCTAAAAGCATTGTTGATTTGTCGGGTGTAATTATGAAATGAAAAAGCTGCCATTTTATTAATTAATGGAACATCACGTGACATGACTTTCCAAAAGTCATGACAAAGTTTAACATGAGACAAAAATGGATTCATCATTTGATTATATTCATCAAGAAGACTTGCAAAATTAGGTGGATTATTCAATAATTTCAAACATTTGTCTTTCGATTGAATAAATTGTTCTATCGTTTCATCATCATTCAAAAAGTCATATTTTGAATTCGAATGTTGTGTTGCAACGATATCTGACAATATTCCAATTGTTTCATGCTCATAATCATATAAATCAATCTTGTATTCAAACATTTTCGTCTTCATTTCTTTAACTTTTTGTGATAATTCAGGATTAAAGAAATCAAGGAAAACATTCGTGATTATTTCATTCGATGATATTAATGATGTTGATGAGACATCAATTAATGTGACTCGTGCTAATAAAGCATCAGATATTCGACTTGCATTAGATACAGGCGATGTTAAATAAAGTTTAAATTTTTGATCCCAAGTGACGAGTTTTGAACCGACTCGAATTTCAAGTGACATTTTTGGTTCTACTGTGAAATTATCAAGTGATAACAAAGATGAAATTACAGGATTTAAATCATCAACATCAGTAACAACTAATGTCTTTCCATCTGACAAAGCAGAAGAAACAATTGTATCTAAATTCGAACAATATTGAGAAACAGTTACTAATTTCTTATGCTTAATACCATTCATGATGTAATTTAATACGATTCCATCAGGATCAATGATCAAAGGTGTTCGAAGTGTAGATGTTGCATGATGAGCGTCAATTGATGCTTCTTGACATTTATCAATATGATCATAAGGAGAAGCTGCAATGAAACGTTTTTTAATGTCTTCTAAAGGTTGTTTATCATAATTGGTTTCTATTCCATTTTTTGTTAAATATTCAACTAACATTTCTAATGATTTCTTCCTCGTTTCAAGAGACATTCCACCACAATAAACCAAATAGAAAGCAAATATTATTGAATTTCCAATAATTTTATTTCGATCACTCATGAATTCTTTTGATTCTTTATTCCAACGTTCTGAAAGTTGATCAATTTTATTAAAAAGAATATTAATTGTCCTTTTTCTTGAATTTATTTGTTTATATTCTTTCTCCATTTGTTTCTTAGATTCAGCAGCTTGTTCCAAAGCTTGATTTTCACTTTCTAATGATTGCTCAACTTGGTCAATTGAAAGTAATTCACTTTCCATTGTTTCATTAAATTCATCCAATTCTTTCTTTTTTTCTTCAAGTAATGAATTCAACTCTTTTGCTTGAATTTTAAGTCTATTCAATTCACAAACAGCATGAATCCAATCATAAAGAACACGAAGTGCTGGTGCTGAATTCTCTAGACTTGTAGGATTCAAATCAGGCTGTTCAAAATAAGGCAAAACTTGTGATAAAAGATTAGGTGTTATTGTCATATGCGTCACTTTTGCTATGATTGTTTTAACAAAATGTGGATCCATTAATAGTTTTTTACCTCCATTTTCATACGATGGTCTTAAATCGAGGAAAAGGCAAAAAATTTCTAAAAGAAGTTGAAGTGAATGTGGTGGTGCGATTGCAGTTATTCGAATTGTTTCAATTTCATTCTGTTTCAAATGTTCAACTGCTTTTTGATACTTAGAAATACTTGGTTCTAAATCAACACGATCAGTTTTTAATTTTTTAATTTTATTTTCAATTTCTTGAACTTCTTCAGTACGACTCTTTAATTCATGTTCAACTTTTTCTCTTCGTGAGTTAATCGTCTCTTTTCGAGTGGCATACGAAGAATGGAATGAATCAGAATCACCTTGTAATTTATGAAGTGCTGGTGTTATTGCATCAAGACGTTTTTCAATCAAATGTGACTCATTCTCAAGTTGTGCAATAACAGTCAAAGCACTCGTAATATTCTCATTTTTAATGTTTATATCTTGAAAATCGGATGCTGCAAAATGAGCAAAAGTGTCAACGAAATCATAAAATTGATTCGTGTGAATTTTGACAGATAATTTATATGCAATATCTGGCACTTTTGGTAAAACTTTCAATAATAAAGGAGTTGAAGTACCAACAACTTTCTTTGTTTGACTGTTTTCAATTGCTCCTAAAGCAATTTCAGACAATGCTTGTCTTGATTCCGGATTAAATAAAATAGTAGTAAAACTATTATAATTGATTTCATAATTAATATCAGATGATTTTGAAATAACAACATGAACATTCATTCTGACAAGACTAGTTAATGCTTGAACAGTGTTATTTCGTTGTTTGTAAGTTAAGTTGTGCGATGTTGATAATCTTTCATATAATTCTTCAATTGCTCCTTTATTAAAAATAGAAAGAAAATCAAAATTAATGATACAATCACAAACAATTCTAACTTCTTTTTCATTCTTGTTATTGGCTCTCATGAAAATGACGGATCTTTTTTGTTGTATTGCTGCATTAGAAATAACATCTTTAAGAATACCCATAATAACCGTTTTTCGGTCATTAAAAGATAACAACTCTTCAGGTGTTGGATCAGCAATATAAACAAAATCACATTCACACATATGTGCAACGAAACGTGTCATTGAATACCTTCCACTTCCAGTTCTTCCTTCCAAAATGACATTCCTTCCAGGACAAGAAATCGCTTGATAAAGAAGGGACCATTCAATGACAACATGAGGAGTAAAACGAAGGACAATTTTTTCAGTTGATGTCATATTATAAAGAATTAATTTATCTTTCAATGTTTTTATAATTGAATGCATTGGATTCTTTTCTATTTTAACTTCAAATGATTTACTATCACGCCTTAAATTATATTGTGAATAAATAAGTGTTTTTCGTGATAAAAAATGATTTAAAATTTGTGTTTCCGTTTCATCTTTACATTCACTTTGAAAGATAAAAGTAATTTTTTCAGCAATGTCTGATTTATCAAAACGATGCAAAGTTCCAAAAAATAAATCAGAAAGTAATGCTGCTATTCGAGTTGAGTTATCTCTTTTATCTTCAATGAAACATAAAGTTGAAATGGCTAAAAGAAGATCATGAAAAAGTGAAACTCGTGGATATTGATCAATGACCATTGATGCGGTTTTTATTATTGATTCAGTTTCACTTTCTTCATAACCGTAAGTTGTCAATATTTTATTGATAACAAATGTTGATGTTGTCACAGTAACAGGCTCAAGTTGAATTGGACAAAAATGAACAAGAAAACGTGATGGTAATTGTCTATAAGATTGTGTGGTAATGATGATATTAAATTCATGAATTTTAGCAAATTCAAAAACTTTTTCATCATTTGGCGAATTTAATGGAAATGTATGACTTGATGTTATCATTCTTAAAAATTCAATTATTTGAACATGTTGTGGTTTTAAGCCTTCAAAAATTAGAACAAATATTTTGTTGCCAGTGTTCGGTGCTGTTGCTTTACTTATCAATGGTGTATGTGTTGCAATGTATGAAATAATTGACTCAATATCAAGTGTGTCGCTAACATTGATATAAATTGGAATGTATGAATCTTTCTTCGAAAAGAAAATTTGTAAAAATGAAGACTTGCCTGAACCTGGAGGACCATGAATGATTATATTTTGACGTGTTTTTAATAGCATTTCACACGTTCGAAGTTGTGGCAATAATTGTGCATGACATATTTTAACTTCATTTAAAATGAAGGGAAGATGATCGTCTTCTAATTCATTATCTTCATCATCATCAATTCCAATGCCTTCATAAACAACAGGATCATCTAAAATGTGGAAATCTAAAGGAACAAGTTTTCCTTTGGTTGACATTGTCATTGAAATCAATGTTGGCTTGTTATAACAGTTCCAAAAAGGATCAGAAACATCAAATCCAATCCAATTTTCAGGAACTTTTATATCAAATTCTTTACAAAGCCATGAATCAAATTTTTCAATTTGATTAATTTCAAGAATTCCTGAGCAAACTTGAAAGAAGCCAAAAATAAGAGCCAATTTGATTAACTTTTCATCATCATCATGAATGCCAGACGTCGAAATTAAATAAATTCCAAGAATGGCAGAATAAGAGGTCAAAATATCGGTCAAAATAATCGTGCCGCTTTCTAGTCTCTTTGCATATTCAGCATAACAGACGATGTTTGGAGTGTAATAAAGATACTTTATTATTTTAACAGCAACATCGTTGAAAACATCTTTAATCAGGTTGCTATGAAGACCTTCAATAAAATGCGAACTTGCCTTGAATGCACGCGTGAATGGAATGCTTGGAAAGGCAAGACGACAGACAGGCAAAGCAGGTGAAATTGGCGAAGCTATTTGCAAGTTATGCATGAGTAAAATGCCACATTTCGACAATAAAAGAGGAGTCGCATTACTAAGGTTACTTGTCTCTAAAATGACGTGAAAAGTGCCATCGTCTCTATATGTATCTAAAGAATTCAACATCATCTTCTTTTCGTGATGTGATCCGATAAATTGAGACAAAAAGTACGTCACTTCATTTGTCAATTTGCAATCAAGCCTCAATATGTGGTCCTTCTTCGAGATCTTGCAGAGGTAATACAGCGCAGATTGAAAGAAACCGAAAGAAAAAATGGGTCCATTTGTGGGGTCTTCATAAGCATGACCAAACATCCTCTTAAAACTATCACTTTGAGGGAAAAGTGGAGTGACCAAATATGGCTTCGATCCTTTCAATGCAGCCAATACTTCCTTCCTTTCAAAAACTCGCGACAAGGTTGTCAAAACCGTCGTTTTACCACTGTTTGGAGGACCAACAATGATGATTGACGTGAATTGATTCAACAACGAAATCAAATGAATCGTCTGCTCACATAGATACGAAATAGGAAGATCAAGAGCCATTCTGTTCAACTCTTCTTTGATTGCATTTCGAATGACGTCATTAATCAAAGTCAATTTAAAACTTTCAATCTTTGCCATCATGTCATTGGTGTTTGCACCGACTTGGAATGACAGATATAAAATTCGTTGAAGTAATGATCTACGAGTTTCATCACAAACACAAATGAATCGTTCATAACAACAATAAACGATAGCAAAATTCATTTCCAAATTTAAATGCTCTTTAATCAACTTGTTTGCATTCTCAATTATATCAATAGCATGTGTGATTTCAGAAGGACAACTTCTAACTTGATGAATAACAACTGTTAATGATTTAATAAAAGTTGCAAGTTGATTTGAAAGAGAGATGTGTTGTTGACATCCAATTGACATTAATCTAACTTCAATCAATTTCGCCAATGAAGGAGGAATTAATGAAATAGGACGAACAAAAGCCTTCAATTGAGGAGGAATATTTTGGGAATTCAAATAATTAACGTTCGCTGTTAAGAAAAAGCGACAACGTCGATTAATTTCAACAGGATGATTTTCTATCGTTATCTTTGGAACTTTTGATAAATGTGACGATATGTATACTCGAATTGTATCAAACAAATAACAAAGACTTTTGTCTTTTAAAGTGTCAACATTAGCAAAAATTAGCCAGGCACCACTCGATATACCGCCGATGAACAGCCTAGAGAGATTAAACTTAGAAAGATCAGGGAATGATCGAGCAATATATGCAAAAGCTCCATTCAGACATGCACAACTAGCTAACAATAAATGTTTTCCTGATGAATTCGTTGAATTAAGTAAAGGAACTTTTTGTTTCATCCAATAAAAAGTTAGGGCTAAAATTGAATCGTCTATCGTAGGTGAATAGACCATGTTCGGAATTTTTCCCCAAAATTCATAACCAAACTCAAACTTTTGATCCATGAATTCAATGAAAATTATACTCATGCTGTTTTTTAAAGCTTCATATCGTATCTTGAATAAGTGACTCCATCGAAGTGAATAACTTGAATCATCATCAGGATCGTCTTCAAGTAATTTATGTACTTGATCCCTCAATTTAATTAACTGCGTTATTAAACATGAATATTTGTATTCGTTTTCATAGCTTTTCTCAAGTTCTCTCCGGATATCGCTAACTCGTTTGTTGATTTTGAATTCATAATCTTTCAATGATTGCGGATCTTTTTCGAGCGATGAAAGACATTGTTCTACGTCGTTAGTAAAGTCCGCATGCAATGCTATAAGTTGAATATATGGTGATGTTTTATTAGCCCATTCTAGAAAAGTTTCACTTTCACGTAATATTTTGATTGATTCAATTATTTGCGTTTTCACTGATAATTGCATCTCTTGAAGAAGCTTTTTTATCCAGATGTGCATCTGGCCTTTGCACATAACAGGATGCTCAAACCTAAACGATGTACCATCATCTCCAATCAAACCATAAATTTGCAAAGGTTGAAAAGTATTTTTAATTTCAATTTCTTCAATTATATTTTCATCTTTGGTAGTTTCATTATTTGCATTTTCACTATTTGTATTCTCATCTTTTGTATTTTCATCTTTTGCATTTTCATTATTTACATTTTCATCTTGTGTATTTTCATTATTTTCATCATTTGTATTTTTATCCTTTTTGTTTTCATCTTGTTGTTGTTCTTGGTTTTCAATTGCTTTTTTGACTTCTTTCTTTTCATTTACATTTGAAATAATTCCAGAAACATTCATGAAAATTTTGGGCAAATTTTGGAGCAAGTAAGTGTAGTTTGTTACCGATGTTGCAATTACCAAAACCTCTTGATTACTCAAGAAGCAAAGACGAGGAGAGCTGAATCTTTTAGCATCAATAAATTTACCAAGTGATGCCAAAATAGCCTCCATTGTTATATTATTTTCATTCAACACAAGAAGCAAAGAAGGATAAGTTGCAACCATAAACAAACGAGGATCTTTCAAAGTGAATCTTGCAATAGCCAACCATTTACGCTGAACACTTGAGAATTTATTTGCCTGATGAGGAAGGATTGACTTTGCCTCATCCATTGAAAACAAAGCTGACAAAATCACCCAATTCAATTGAAATAACTGCCATGCTTCAATAATTTGAGATAAATTTTCAAGTGTTGAATAAAGACTCGTAACAGATTCTTGAATTCCTTGAACATAAGGAAATGACAACATTTTATTCAATGTTACTAAAGTGTCTTGAATTTCAACCAACAAAGGTTCTGTTGGACCTAAAAGAAGAGTTTCTTCAGTCATTTTTGAAGGTGAATCAGCCAATGGAATTTGAACTTTATTCCAATAATTCGTAATTGACATGAATTCAGATTCAAGTTCAGATTCTCCTTGAGAAGTTGCTGTAATTTCAGCAATTTTATCACGTGCTCTTAAAATTCCCAAATTCATTAATTCTTCAATCGTAATATCATCATGATAAGCATTTTGACGATCACATGCTTCAAAAAGCATGTTCCAATGTCTTAATTGCATCTTTCCAAACGCCAAAAGTTCGAGTTGTTC
This sequence comes from Tritrichomonas musculus, assembly GCA_039105265.1. Taxonomy (NCBI): domain Eukaryota; phylum Parabasalia; order Tritrichomonadida; family Tritrichomonadidae; genus Tritrichomonas; species Tritrichomonas musculus. The sequence continues at coordinate 1,600,815 of JAPFFF010000004.1, forward strand.
AACGAAAGGAGCAGTTTCTTGAATCTTCATGATCAACTCATTCAAAATAGGATAATTTTGAGGATTATCAACTTCTCTTTGAAGCAATGAAGCTTTATCTTTTAAACTTTCTATATCAACACGAAATTTCTTCATGTTGATTTGTGCAAAAGGAACATGTGTCATTGTTCTTACAATTTGGTTCCATTGTTGAAGGGCCTCGAAAAGATCGACGGCTAAATGAGCACTTTTTATTAATTTATCAAAAGAATTAAATTTGTTAATTTCAATTCCCATGACAGACTGTTGATACACAATTGTTTCAACACGTGAACGAAGCTTCTCAATTTTTTCACATAATTTTTGAGCATGTGGCAAATTTGAATCAACGTCAGCTTCTTTGATTGACACCGGAATAGAAGATGCTTTATCTTGATATTTTCTAATTCGGCCTTCGATTTGTCTTAACGAACCTTTCAATGCATCAGTGAACATTCCAAGACAATCATCTCTAGTTATCTGTGCTGTAGTTTGGTCAGTTATAAAAATACTGTAAACAGCATGGACAGTATTTTGAGTATGAACGAAACCGAATTCATCGAATAATTTAAACATTTTATCAATGAATTCAATATCTTCTTTAATTTGTGGCAAAACTTCAATTGTCTTTTGAAAAACAGCACAAAAAGCAACATAATCATCAAGCGTTTGTGGAACAATTTTTAATTTAGTTGAATAATATTTTAACGCATTAGTTAAAAGCCATATTTTTCTAGTTGTCAAATTAGTGATTAATTCTTGAAGTTCTAAAACTGAACGTTGTGGAATTGGAATTAATGCTGCTTTTAATCCATGCGCATCAATATAAATGGCTCCACGAACTGCACCACTTCGTAATCCATTGACTCTTTTGATTTCTTCTCGATATTTTTCAATATCTTGAGCAACTCTGTTGAAATCAACAACTGGTTGTTCGTCAGAATGGACTAAGAAGTCATCAGGTGGTTCTCCGGAATGGAGATGTGTCACATTATCAAAAGTGAGGGGACCCTCATATTTTTTGCCACTTTTTGTGAAGACATAATCACGAATGTCCCAAGTTTTTCCAATTTTAAAAATTGGATAAAAATCAGCAAATGTTTGTGAGAACAAAAATGCTTCTTTATATGAATTGGATACAATTTCAGTTATATGCTGCTTAACCGTTTTTAAAACGGTTGAGCATGTCATAAGTTGACTGAAATTTGGTCCTTCGCTGAAAAGTATAGCTACATCAGAGCCGTTGTCACGTAAAAACTGTTGCAATCGTGACTGATAAAGAAGCCTCGGAAGCTTATTCAACGTGTTCACTGAATTATCAAGAGAATCAGAAATGGCTTCAATTAAATCATCGTGTTTTGGATTGAATGCAACTTGACCTTCTTCATCAAATAAAACTTCAACTTGAAAGACGTTAGAATTCGGTTGTGAAACGTTATTATCAGCATTGGTCCAACATTTAATACAACCGTCAACTAAAGTCTCTAGAAGCATGTAGTCAATCATTCGAATATAACCGCCAATCCTCTCAATTTCACTATTTACATTTTTTGTGTTTTCTAGACGTTTTTCAGCTTTGGTCTTCTCGAGAACGAGAAGTTGATTAAGATTTGGATTCCTTCGTTTGATTTGAGGAAAATCTGAATCTTGAACTTGAACAAGTTGAGGATCTGAAATATCAATATATAATTGACATATCTTATTTGTAGTTTCTTCAATGAAATCTGAGTAATCATTCTTTAATTGATAATTGTTCCTGTAACTGAGATCTTTGAACTCTTCTAACTTGTATTTTCGTTGCGAATTAAATGTGATTAGTAAATTTCGTAACATTTCGTATGGTTCAAGTTGAAGATTGTAAAATTCAAGTGATTGTTTGAAAAAAGCGGAATTTCGGAAAAATGGATGTGATAAAGCTTTGTTCCCAAGTGAATTATATCGCTGCTGTTTGACAAAATTACGCCATATTCGAAATGATTTCCAATAAAAAAAATTAGAAAAAAGTTTGAGTTTTCGAAGAGTGTCATAATTCGATTTTTGATTGGCCCAGACAGCAAGGGAAACCGTTTCTGTTGTGCCATCTGGATATGTATGAGTAATACTTGTTGCTGACATCGTGAAAAAATCTTCGCCCACTAAAGCAGATGGTATTTTATCCAATTCGTATGGTGAAAAATGTGGATCTTTTGGACTATTTTTATATTCAAGATATATAAAACGATGCCCATGTCCATTTTTTTTCTTTGAAAAATATGCAAGAGGATCATCTTTAAATGCTATTGTTTGCCTCTCTTCTTCAATTCTTCTCTTGTTAACTTCAACAGATAAAATTGTTGGTTCTTTTAATGATGTTAATGGACGTTTTTGTAAAAGCGATGATCGTAATGCTGCATGCGCTGTTTTTGATCTTTGCTGTTTTGGATTGTTTATTTCTGGTTTAATTGGAACTGGCTTGTTACGAAAAACAAAAAGTGTAGGATTTTGATTTTGAAGAGTCGAATTACTCATATCTGGATATGGGTCCATAATATTAAAGTTTTCTGTCCGATTTGACAATTCGTTTGTTGAATATAAACTAGGATCAGTTGGAAGGTTTCCTTTCATTTGTGACGAAATTGATTTAATACTAGTTTTAAATTGTTTGGATGGAGAATTGCTTTCTTCTGGAGAATTATTAGGTAATTCAGACATCAAAATCTATTTTATAAAATAACGGTTTTTCGCATTTTTGCAATTTTCACAAGTATTAAGTGGCTGGAATCACTCTAAAGTATTGATAATGCTGCTAATAATGAATATATTTTATGATAAATATATAAAAGTAATTTTAATGAATTATCAAAAATAACAAAATAATTAATGGTACAAATTCACATTTATTGATAAAAAAAGATAAATGACTTTATATATTTATGTTTAATAGTTTCATATTATATCCTAAAATATGTTTCCAATAAGAATTTTATTTTTTTGTAAAAAATAAAAAAAAAAGGTTTGCGTAAACCGGGAATCGAACCCGGATCCCAAGCTTGGGAAGCTCATAGGATAACCATTACCCCATTTACGCTCCTTGTTTTAAAAAGGATACTAAAATACTTATTTTTATATTCAAGACTGAATTATAAAAGAAAATCATGTTACTTATGAATTTAATGCTATGAGTTTATGTGATAATAAAATAAGTAAGTATATCAGCAATTAAAAAAAAAAGAATGTCAAGAAGAAGATGAAAATTATGATTAAAAAATAATTGACAGCAATATCAAAGCATAAATAACTAGTAGTATGAAAGTATTTTAATTTAAAACAAAATAACACACAAGAATACAGATAAAATATAAGTCAATGTTTCGAAAGCGTAATTGTTAAGCGAGGTTCATCTGAACGTTCTGGAGATTCATCAAGAATTGATGTTTGCTTGAGATTTGGGTGTGATCTTTTTAATATCTCTGCAATCGAAATACATTTATTTACTGCTTTAGATTCGCCAATTAAAATTATTTGAGTAAACGTTTCCTCATTAATTTTTTCTTCACAATACGCGATTGTTCTTTTCATCACAGTATGCTCTTTGATTGAAACAGTTTCACTCATTATGAAAATAATTTTTCAGATCACATTTCTATTATGAATGATACAATATCCTATTTCATGCATACGGCAGCGCCGTCTTCTTGTATTAATCATAATTCGACTTCATTAAACTTTTTACAGCAACAAATCAAACAACCAATTGAATCTCTTAATTCCAATTTAAATGGAGTTAGTTTCATTATTAATCAGCTCAATTCGCATTTACTTTCTATGCAGGAATCGGATTCAAATTTTTCAAATCTTGATGTATACTCTACTCTTAATATTTTAAATCAAATATATGATACTTATAAACCATTTAATAAGAGAACAAATAATCCACAAATAAACAGTCCAAGAAACATAAGCGAATTTCAAGTTTTATATACTCAGTTTATTAAGCACGCTATTAATTGCATCAAAAATTTAGTTTTGCCTGATGATATTTATATGCAAATATATGCATCATTGACTCCTGTTTTATGTTTGTTTTTGAAAAAGATAAATGGGGAAGATGTTAATGTATCAACCTCAGATTTTAATATATTAATAAGGCAAAACGAAGAATCAGTTGAAGCTGTTCTTCATTTTTTATCAGAAGAAAAATTCGAAACGCTTGTCGAAAAGCTAATTGCTCAATTTTCCACAAATATTGCTCAACATTCACCTCATGATCTTTACAAATCAATTGTCGATACGTTTGAATCAATCAAACAACTTTTAATTCCTCGTCCTCAGAAATCAGATAAATATCAAATAGCCCTTTCTCAAATAGATGACCTTAAATATAAATTAACATTATATTGCGAAAATGATACTTCTCAGTCATTATCATCTATTTTTATTCTAATATCACGCCTTGAATCAATAATTAAATCGTTTAGACTCGGATATATAACGAAAGAATCATTAAAATCTCTAATTAAATATATATCTTCTAACGATTATAGTATCATTTTTGATTCAAGCGAAGAAATGCCAAAAAAGTTTATGGATGGAGTTCTTCGTCTTTATTTGCAAGAAGCCAAATCTCTTTACAAGCACAAGCTTGTTCCCGAAGCCTTTGCTGAAAGTATCGATAATATAATCAATTCTAAAGCAGACTGTCATGAATTTTTAGCAAATATTTCAAGTTTTTTTGATAATTCAGTGATAAATGCAATGAATCGTTCTTTTAGCCATTTTAATATATCAACAACAACTACTCAATTAAAAAATTATAAAGATTGTTATAATATGTATATTGAATTTTTACGCGAAGCTGACGATTTCCATAAAGGTTCTAAGCTCCATTTCAATTTAATGAAAAATTTAATGATTGCTGAATCCGAAGTTATTTTAACTACTTGCATTGGAAATACTGATAATACTGGTTTAAAAAATAGCATAGAAGAAAATAAAGAAGATGAACATGGTGAAAAGATCGATTCCATTATTCCTCTGATTAGTGAAATCATTTCTATATTGAATAACTTAGCAACACAAAAGCAATCAAAAATGATTTTAGCATTTTATATTCATGTATTGAAAATAGTTCACTTAGCTTTTACTTCAATACAAGATCCAAAAGAAATCCAAATTATTAAAGATTTTTTAGCTACGCGAATTCCATCCTTCGAAACAATTGACAACGTTTTAGGAATCAAGCAAAAAATAGGAGATTTATTAGCTATGATAAAACTCTACAATGTTTTTCAAAATGATACATATAATTCTAAAACTGTAGATGAAATTTTTGATCTTCGTGAAATGGAAGAAAACTTTGAAATAACAGTAATTCAAAAGCAAAGGCAAATTCCAGAAACGATACTAAGGCAACTAGATATGATTTTACCATATAAAGATTTTCCAGACAAATACCAACAATTCACTGAAATGATCGGTGGTTGCGTTCAAAATTGCTTCAATACATTCACTTTTGACCAAGAATTGCTTAACATATCAAATTGCTTATTTAGCCTAATTGTATCATTAAAGGGCCGATTTGAACTAGATGGCCAATTTTTCTTTGATTGGCTTAAAATTGTGTTTTCAATGTTATATGACGATGAAATGAAAAAGTTAAAAGATGTTACAATTCCAAAGTTTAGCCAGATTATTCCTTATATAGACTTTTCGTTTATTTTTTCTAAAACGATTTTGACACTAAATGTTACAGGTCAAATAATTAACCAACAAAATTGTTTATTATTAACTGAAGATGCCAAAGAAGAGACCAATGACCAACTAACCGAGTCATTTGAATCATTAAGATTATATGTATTTTCAATACTAAAGACGCTCGATGTCGACATCTGTACTCTCTATATAAAGCTCAATGACGTTAAAGAAAAAGCGAGGAGTTATCTTAATCACAGCTATTACAGAAGAATAGTTGATCAAATGGACTTTATTGAATTGAATATGATCGTCCTCTCAGAAATATTTAACTTAACTTCCCTTTTATCAGAAAAATTTCCTCTTGAAGAATTTGATTGCCAGCCTATTTCATACATTAATTACGCACTCTCCATATGTGATCTACTTTCCCCTGTTTCTCAATCTCGATGTTTATCAGATGTGTACGCTTTACATTTTGGTAAGTTAAGATCTGACGTCTCCGTTGTCCTTGATATTGTTAAAAAGCAAAAATTGTTTTCTCCTGAATTGAACAACATTTTGCATGACATGATAATCCCTTTAGTAAGCGAAATTAATGCATTGATCAGATCATTTGATATTACTTCACTTATTGATAACACTTATGAATACGTGTACACCGTTTTGGACTATTTCAACTCAAAAGAATCAGATGATTCCATCACACCAGAGACCCTTGTTTCAATACTTAGTCTCAATTTCATTGTTGAAAAAATTTCACCTAAGGCAAAACTTTTTCAGAATGCTCATTCAATTGCCTCAATTTTGTTCACGCTGTTCAACATCAAGCAGCAGCCACCACAACTGATTGAATCTTATGAAAAATTAAAAGAAACCGTAATTGCCTCCTTTTTTAATTACAGTAGTTTCGACATCGTCATCTTCCTTCAAAGCCTCCTGGTTGAGAAGTTTGGATTCATTGACATCTACCAAAGTGAAAGCGAACTCGGCTTGATCACTAAAAACGAAGAAATTGAAAAAATTAGAAGTTTTGATAAATACTCTCAGATACCAGAAATAATACCAAAGACTGTTGACGAAATATACGAGCTTCGGCCCTATTGGAATGGAATAGAGAAAGAAAACGAAAACAGTGACCAAGGCAAGGAAAGTGAATTCAGCAAAGTTTGCTTAGATCTTTTTGAAAAAGTAGAAAAAGTTATTTTACCTTTTTTGGAGCCAAATGAGAAAGTGGCAAGCCTCAAAGAAGAAAATTTGAAATTAATGGACACGTTACGTGAAGAGGAAAAGAGATGGAAAGCCAGAACTGAGGAAGCAGAAAATATATTTTTTAAAACACGAAAAAGTTGTAGAAAAGTCAGATTTCGCATTGAATCCGCCATCCTTGATGAGAAAAAGCTCGCAATCAGCATCGAACAAAAGAAGAAGCAGCTCGTCGAACTCCAATCACAGATTCAGAAAAAAGAGCGCGAAATTGCATTTCGAAACGAGAAAACCCCTCCAGAAATGAAAGAGAAACAGAAATTACAATTTATTGGAACTATCCATGCTCTTCGTGAGTTAGTTGGACCAACTACGAATGATCAGAATCAAATTAACGAACTCACCAAGAAACTTCAAGAGATGAACCAAAAGAACGACCAAATTACGAAAGAAATCGAAAGAATAGATAGTCGCCACTCAACAACAAGAGAAGATGAAATTGATCTTTTAATCATGAATGAAAACAGCAACTTTTCCTCATCTTCAAACCAAGAAAACATCGAGGAAGAAAATGAGATTCTCGAAAAGCAGATAGCTGAAACAGAGAGCTCAAATGAGCGTATAAAAAGAAAGCTCAAGAAAATCAGCGTCTTTACTTCAAAGATTCCTAATAATAATAACAATGGTAGTAATAGACACTTAGTTCCATTGATCTCAACAAACGGTTCTGATGCTTCCCTCGGATTTAGCTCCTCAATATCAAGAGGAATGAACTTCATTAGTGGTCCTGATAAAGCACTCACAAACTTCCTCCATTCAGCACGTCCTTACTGCTTCAGTAACGGAAACGTGAATCATGACAGCTTCATTACTTTTAAGAACTCAACTTTGGAGAGAATTAAAGACTTGATGCTAAAAAGGCAGAAATTGGTTGATATGAGAGATGGATTGCAGGATTCTGGAGAATCATCACCTTTGCTTTCTACTCTTTCTGCTCAACATGAAGAACCTAAAAATGCTGATGATGATGAAGGAAATGCTTAACTAAGTTTTATTTATTATATTTTATTTCGTTTTGTTTTTATTTTAATAAATAATTTTTTTTGGAAAAAGGAAAATGATTCTCTTTTTTTTTTTTTTTTTTTTTTTTTTTTTTTTTCTATGCACACAGGTAAACTTGCTGAAATTTTAGATTTTCTGACGGATTATTAAAGATCATTCCATTTGTTACTTTTGGTTTGAATCATTAATGGAATAGCACTTTGAAAAGAGCCTTTGGAATTAAATTGTCGATAATATATTCGATTTATAAATCAAATTATTCTTTGAGAAATGGTATAATATGGCCAAATAACTATTTAAATTATTCAATATTTAATACAAAAAGTTATTACATTCTATGTATCACCCTTTTTCATATCCTCAGATATTCTATACTGTAGTATTTTTGGCACCTATTATTAGTTTTATTTTTGCTTTTTCCAAAGCTTCACTTTCGTTTAAAGATTTCATATATTTATATCCTTCAATTTTTAATATTATTACAATATCACGTCGAATTTTTCGTTTTGGAATCTACTTCTTTTCAATTTCATTTATTATTGCCGCAAACGATTTTTATAAATTTTCTAATAATATTCTACAGAAAAATCCTTTAAAAAAATCATCGTTTTATTCATTCCTTCTCAAACTGCAAGCATCATCTGCTTATTTAGCAGTAACTGGAAGTCTTGGATTTGTTACATATCCAGAAAATAATACAGTATTTTTTCACTTTGTAATGGAAATTTTCTTTTTTATTAACATTCTAGTATTTTTGGTACTTTACGATGTTATAGTTAAATGGATAAAGGAAGAGTCTTTTTTAAATATTTATTTATATGATGCACTTATGGTCTTCGTTGTTTCTTCATTCATCATTATACGCGTATCAATAATACGCAATGAAGATGAACCATTTCTAATATTATCTGTAAATGAATATTTGTCTTTTTTTACTTGTTTGTTAAAATTTCCAATTTGTGGATGGGAAATGCAAAAGATTAGAAAAAATGTTTATAAAATAGAATAATATAATTATTTAACTTCGATGTTTTTTTTATATAATATAAATATGAGAAACAAACTTTCAGCTTAAAGTACAGGTTTCAAATTAATTTTTAAATTATGGTTTGTAAATAATCGTCAAATATTAAAAAATGTGCGCATTACATTAATCATCATTTATAAACAAATGTATTTATGATGAAAATGTATTAGATTTGTCACATATAAAAATCTTTCACGAAATGTAGAAGCCATTTATCTCCTCAAATTAGTTGAAAAGGAATTTTTTATAATCCTAAATGAGTGAGAGTGAAACAAATCAAGAAAAGTCAAAAGATCCTTTTGAACTTTGTGATAGTGAACTTCAAGATTTAAGTCAATATTTACAGTATTCTTCTAAAAAGCTAGATGAAAAATGCAAAAAATCAATATTTCACCTTTTTTTTTTAAAAAGTATTTTTAATGTTAAAGAAAGCAAATCACGATTTGTTTTGCTTAAAAAGTTGCAAATTCAATTTGATCAAGGTGTTTATCATGTTCCACTATCTGATGTTGATAGAATTTACGAATGCCTTTTTTGGAAACTTCCAAATTACGAGCCAATTAAAAATGACCCAGAAAGTGAAGATTTACTTTATTTATTAATGAATATTTTTATGCTTCGTTTTTATTATTACGCATTTCCTCATTTTTATCAAATTAAAACGGAAGACAACATATTTATCCATGATCCTTCTTTTATTATCAAATATTTTAACAAGTTTTCTTATCAATTTAAATTTAGAAAGCCATCCGATAATAATGATCCATACATGAATCTCATTAAAAATGATGGATCATTGACTAATATCTTCAACAAACTTTTTGAAATTTATTTAGCTAGGATTAATTTTGATGATGTTGCCAATTGCATTTACCAACTAATGGATATTATTGATCATAAATTTTTATATCACTATTTATCGCAAAAAAACTTTTTTGACAAAGCTCAAGCTTGTTTTGTTAACCCGGTAAATAATTCCGTTTTTCGAATGAATTTTATAATTTCATTTTATAAAAACTTCTTTACTAATAACTACAAACCATTGAAATATCGGATAGTTTTTACTAATGAAGAAATCTCAGAAGAAGAAAGAGAAGAGAAAAAAGCAATTAGTGTTAATCTCATTCAAGATATAAAAAATTTGAAGGTTTTTGATTATTTAAGATCATTTTTATCAAGTTACATAGATCAACTAATAATTAAAAAAAGGCTAATAGATATACCAAATCCGCTTAATTCTGGTCAAGATCCACAAATTTATTCAAGTTTTTATCCTGAAAATCCAAATGATGATGATATAATGGATATATATACTCTTTTTACTTTAATGTTTCGAACAATATATGACCCAAAATATGACCAAGAATATGAAACATGTGTAGAAGATTTTTATGAAATTATTGCATCTGTTTATATGATTATCCCTGACATTTTTACATCTGCAGCTTGTACTTGGTCAACAACTCTTCTTGATTTTACAAGATACAAAAATGAAAATACTTTTGGATTCTTTATAGAAGGCTTTATCAATTCTGTTAGAAGCAGAATATATGGAAAATTTTTGTTTGATGAAAATATCAAAAAAACAAGATATTTTAATGCTAGAATTGATGAAGATAACCCGCCAGATGTGTTGTTTAGAAATCTTTACAAAATTTCAGCTAGCTCTCTTCTTGGATGTTTATTTCCAATGAGAAAAGACGAATTTATATCTCCATTTAATTTTTTAGAGAATCTGAATTTCAAAGAACAACAGCCAGTTCAAGATTTGCTTGATATTTTATTGAAATTGTCAAAAACTAGTTCTTATCCAAAACATCTTTTCACCACCTGCTTTTTATATTATAATTGGATTTTTGAAATGCCGTCTATTGAATCATTCATTAAAACCTATTTTAATCTCTTTTTTTCAATTCGGCCAAATCTTAATCAAAGAGATTATGTAGAAATCGAAAAATTAAATATTTTCCATAATTTCATAAAATTCTTTTTAACATTCCCTGGAGTAACCAATATTATCCAATCTCAGCAAATATTTAAATTCTGTGAGTCCGTTGAAAAGTATGTTACTAATCCCAACTTTATTACAGAAATGGGAAATATCGCTATTTCAAGTAATGATTTATTCAAACTAAAAATTATTACGCTCTTATTAAAAACTAAGCCAGACGAAGTATACACACAATTTTCTGATCAAGTTATAAAAAAGGTAATTGATGAGTCAATTGGAGTTAATCCCGAAGAACCTGGAAGTATTGAGCTTGTTCAGCGTATCATTTCAATTTCTCCGTTTCTTGTTTCCATTCCGTTTAAAGATAATATGCAAATTTTTGATCTCTTAAGAAATTGTATCGGTTATCTGAATTCACTCGAGCAAAATAGTAACAAAGTTGAAATAATTCAGCTCGAAGAAAAGAAACAAAGTAAAGATACTTTCAAGGATATATATGATCAAGCTAAAATTAACTTAACGTATTCATTAACTAATTCATTTGGATTTAAATCATCTGCTGATTACATTTCTTTAATATCTTTTCTTATTCAAAAATATGGGATGTGTTTTGAAGTTCTAAACGTAATTTCAAATATTATTGGCTACTTAATCGATTATATTGGTAGCCAAGGAAACCTATCAAATGAAATTCAAGCTACAAATGACTTTATCTTCCAAATGATGCGCATCTTCATTGAAAATCATCCAAAAGAAATTCCTCCTCCAAATGAAGAAGCTGATCCTCCACAACAGCCAGAAAAAGGTGAAAAAAGCAAAGGTCGCCATTATAAAAGTGTTGTATTTCACTTCGCTCTTTTCCCAGTCGGTTATGATAATATAATTGGCAGCTCAAGATATAAAAATAAATTTTTAAATAAAAAAGGAAGGAAAGGAGAAAAGCGCCATAATGATATAGAGCAGTCAAATGAAGATGATAATACCAATAATAATGATGAAATAGATGAAGATCATCAATCTGAGGATGATGAAGAAATAGAGAGATCAAATCAAATGATGCAATTTGGACGTAATAAAGAAAGAATACCATCTGAGCAGAGGCTTCATGATGAAAGAATGCAATATGAACATTTGCTTCATGATGAAAGAATGCAATATGAACATTTGCTTCATGATGAAAGAATGCAATATGAACATTTGCTTCATGATGAAAGAATGCAATACGATCGTGCGGCTTATGATGAAAAATGTGGCTGTTCATCTGTTGATGATATTCAATATGTTAACAACTGCTTCCTTTCTTATGAAAACGAGAAAAAACAATGTGATGATCATTTCGGTTTTAATATTCCGCACTATTCACCTTCTGAAAACCTTAGACAAAGAGCAGTTAGGACTGTTAATTTCTTCACAAGAAATATTGCAGGATATTTAATAACTTTGATACTTAAATTTGGAATCAAACCTGACACAATTGCATTCTTCAAACAAGTTATATTCAACGCTTATAAAAATGGATTAATAAGATCAATTTGGCTTAGCAATTTCTTCCCTTTCATTACAAACGATCAAAGTTTCTTATCAACTGATGAAGATATAAATGAATGGATAAAAGCATCAATAGCAAGAATATCTATTTTAATGTCATCTGCTGATAAATCTCAAAGTGAGCAATCAAATATTTACGAAATTGGTACAAGATCAGATCAAATCAAATTAATTTTTCATTTCTTACATAAGATCAATGTGGTTTCCCCAGGTTCTATTAATGATAATGTAATTATTTTCATGGCTGATCACACAAAGTGTAAAAAAGATGATCTTTATAATTTCTTTAGATCTGATGAAGCTGATATTGATGATAACATTCAGAAAATTTTGACAAGCAAATCTTAATTAAAAATTAATTAAATAGAGATGACTTTATTTAAAAGTATATATATTTCTATTTTCTTACAATGTTATATTTTATTTTTCATAATGATATATGTTCTATTTCTAATTAGATATAGAAAAAACTTGAATAAAATTTTTTTGGTTGTTTTTTCAAAATGATATAAACTTTTTATTAAAACTCATTGAATTTTTTTTTAGATCTTTTCAAATGGCAACAAACAAATTCACTTTTCCAGCTCCTTTTCTCTCAGGTTTAATAGAAAAACAGATTATTGTTCGTTTGAAATGGGGGATGGAATATATAGGAACTTTGGTTTCTTTTGATTCTCGAATGAATATTCATCTTCGTGACGCTGAAGAATATACTACAATAGGAGCAGAGAGCGATGGAACAGTTGGAGATGTTTTAATAAGATGCAATAATATTTTACATATTCGTCCCAGACCAGATAATTATCCACCAGTATCAAACGAAAATGATGATGATCCTTCTAAAAAGTTTCAAATTTTATCCAAAGATTCTATTAGCCAACCTGATGAAGATTAAAAGTTTTTTTTTTTTTTTTTTATATAATAAATTTTATGATACTATATCTTATTCTATCCTTTTTCATATTTTAAAAATTCTTTTTAATGGTAACTCGTAGTTTAAATAATGCTTTTATCATATATAGGAGAAATAACCAAAAAAATCATAGATTTTTTTTATCAAAAATTAATGTTTGGTTGTTAGACTAGGAATAGTATATAACAAAGTTCCTTCAGGATACAAAGCTATAAAAATACACTTCAATCAATTCTATTTCACCGTTATTTGTATCTTGAAGAAGATAATAATTCAGATTAAAATATGGAGTAGTTTAAAAGAATTTCAAATGAAGGTATTATAACTCTAAAATTATGCAACTACAATATCAATTAGAGTTATATATATATATATATATATATATAAATAGGCACTTTTGATATAGTTGAAATAAAAAGGAAAAAAAAAAGTTTATTTGAAGTAGTTATTTTAATTTACCTTATTTTTTTCTAAGTGCAGCACCAATATCATCCAGAGTGAATGCATTTCTTAAAGCACCATTTGCCATTATTTGAAGTGTTCCTATTTTTGTATTAAAGTCCTGTTTTTGAGACGAGTTGAGTCCAGAATTATTTATTCTTGTTGAAAGAGCATTAAGCGCTCCTTGAAGTTGTGCATCACCATTCGTGCCAAGTGTTTTGGCTTGTATTGCACTTTCGAGGTTCTTATATTGGACTGCAAACTCTGAATATGACGAAATATTTGAGATGCCATTTAATGTTGCCATATCTTGAGCAGTTAGAGATGACTGTGGTATTTCACTTCCAATCCTAAGAACTTTGTAAGTCACATTTGGACAGCCTCTTGAATATGGCGCACCGACTGATAGATTTCCACCATTTCCAATTACGTATGTTGTAACATATTTGAATTTAATGTTATTTGACTTCATTTTTGAATCACTGCTATCAATTGAACATGTTCCAACTTGACCGTCAGTGACAATTATGAGATGGTCACGGATGCTCGATCTTTGACAAATGTCGGCAATAAGCTCGGAACTTGTTCCGCCATGGCCTTCTTTTCTGGAAATGAAACTAACAACACCGCTGTAATTCGTAGGGTGAATTTCATGATCCCAGAAGTAGAATTCATCATTACTTTTACGGTACTTAGTAAGAATCTGGCTGAGTTGGCCGTGGTATAATGAACTTCCGCTCACAGATCCCGAATAATCAATGCACCAGAGGTTTCGAGGAAGTGATAATGGATCTACATTTGGCACAACAGGAGGTTTCGGTAATGGTAAGAATCCTCCATATTTTTTGCCTCTTTGTGTCTTGTGTGAAATTGCTTTTGGACGCCAATCACATGGCTGGATTCCTTTATCAATTGCCAAGTGTACTTCTGGGCGGCCTGTCCATCCAGCAAGGTTTTGAATGTACCTGAAAGTTCCATCTGTTGTCATCTCAGTGAAGCATTTTGTAAAGCCACAATCAATTACGATATCGCCAACTCCTGTTCGCAGGTTTGCTGGATAGAAAAGAGTACTGATTCCTCCTTGTGAATCACGAGCAAATGGGCGGAATGGTTTTATCATTTCGAGATCATAAGGAGCATATGAAATCGTGATACCTTCAAATATCTTACCAATATTATGAGAGAGCTTTGTTCTCTGGCACTGCTTAAAGAATTGTGCGCTTCTACTGAATGTCTTTGGCTTGGTGAGTTTATCAGAATCGTCTGGATGCAATATTTCTTCTCCTTTATGTTCGCCAGTTAAGCGTAAGCTTGTCTTGCCCGATGGACATGCTGGTTCTTGCTCAAATACGACTTCTTCAAGGAATTTATTAGCTTGAAATGTTAGTTGATTCTTTTCACCACCTTCTGCCATGAAAACAATAGAGCCACCATTCTTCCAGAACTTGATGAGAACTTGAATGAAATCTCCCATTAAATGTGGATCAGCATCTTTATTAGGAAGAACAGGATAAGGAGGACCGCAAAATACCCAAACTGCATAGTAATCGCAGTATCCTTGAAGGGTTTGCTTTGTGAGTTCTTTAATTGCCTCATCATAATCCTGTACAACTTTTAGTTCGATTCCATAATGATCTACTGCTGTTTTAATACATTCAGTCCTGGGCGGTTGTGATGATTGGAATATATATTTAGGATTAACAAATTCAGATTCATTTTTATTCATTGTATTATCCCAAAGCATCACGATTAGAATCTTCTGTGACTTCAAAATGTCTTTAACGTATAGTTCAGTATTCACGCCCACAGGATTCTTATAACCTTCTTTTTCATTTCCAATATCTTGTTCTTGGTTATACAAATCGTCAAATGCATCAAGTGCAGGCATAATGCTATTCAAGTCATTTTTCAATGATTGGTATGATGGAGTTGATTCATTCTTAATAATAAGTCGCATTGCATCATTCGTGTCAGCGATTGCATTTTGATTATCATCTGGACGAGGAATACTTATTGATGGCCACTCTGTAAGTTGATTTGAAAGTGAATCTCCATAAATAGAAGCAATTCCTTTCATCGTGTTTGATGGATTTGGAGAATAAATGACTTGTGGGAAAAGTTTTTCGATACCTTTTGGATAGATACCTATACCAACTCCAAAAGTACTCATTCCTGATTGTACACAATTGTTGACAGCATCTATTATTCGACTGCGATCATTTTGCTCGAAAAGACCATCGGTAAGAACAAATAAGACACTTGAATACTCCGTTGATCGCATGAGTCGTAATTCAAAAGCAGTATGAATTGCAGAAGCAAGATCCACTGATTTAAGTGGAGTCTGTAATACAGAAAGAAGAGATTCCCAAAGAGATGATTTAATATTTGTAGCACGATTTGTGCCAACTTCTGAACAAAGGATAATGGGTTCTTTATTGCCAGCAACAATAAGATCGAAGCAAGGAAGATCTAATGAAGCAATAGATGAAAGGATGTTTCGGATTGTTTGTAGAGAATGTGGTCCAGAAAGATCATGGAAGCATGAAACGGATGGGTCAATTATAACTGTGACACCATAATTACGAACGAGGCCTCCTTTTTCTTCTAAATAAATGAGTGGATCTGGAACAGGATTGATTAAGTTAAGAATTAAAGCAGTAATATCAAAATCAGTACCTGTTGTTGAAAGAACTGTTTGTGATGCTTTATTTGGCTTGAATATAGTTTCAAGAGCTGCTTGATTTAATTTTCTGCGGTTTTCTATGAAATTCCTTAAGAAAGATTCATATTCAGACTTTGAAAGAGAAGCATCCAGCTTGGATTGAGCTATTTTGCCAAGTTTACTGCGATAAAATGATGAATCTGGTTTATCGTGGATAGTATTTGCATTTTTCAAAGCTTGAGTCCTTTCAACATAAACACCACATTTGATATTTTCTAGATCAAACTCTAGGTAACGAGAGAGGCGTTCTAGAGGGATTTTAGAGAGTTTTTCATGCGTTTCAAATTGTGGTTTTTGATATTTAAAGCCAGAAGCATTTGAGTCTGGCTGTGCATATCGTTTCATCACAGTTGCAAACATTGCAGAAAGTTTATCTGCAACGGCTTTACCAAATATTGCATTAATTGAGGCAACTTTAACTATCGATCGAGCATTGTGGGACTTTACTTCTGCTTCGAAATTACTCCATGTATTTTCGAGGAATTGGAGATTTTCTCCTGTAAGTTGAGCAGATTTGATAAAAACAAATCCAAATGAAATCTTTTCATTATTTAAAACTTGATCTGCCCAAGATTTTGTAAGGATCAGCTGTTCATCAAGTCCATCAGTTAATGTGAATATTGCTCGATTTGGGCGAGATGTGTCAGCAGAATAGCTCATTGATGTGATCGCAAATTTCATTGAATTTGCAAGCTTTGTACGATATCGCTTGATAAACAAGCAATCGCAAATACGCTGCAATGCATAATGAGAATGTGGTTCACTAAATGGTTTAATTACACATTTAAAGTTTTCATCAGCAATTACAGCAGCTGAATACGGAATTTCAAGAGCATTAAGAGCTTGTGTAAGTGCACAGATAATAAGCATGTTAAACGCTTTGTTTTCATCACTGATGAATGAACTACAGTCTACAAGTATATTTGCTGCAATGCTTGAAAATGGAATTTCTTGATCAGATGCTGCCTTAATGAACTCTTGTGCAAAGTAATAACTCTGTGACATCAAAGATAGAATTGGGAAATTCTCTTTATCAGGTTTTTCAAATTCTCTTTTGAATTCATGTGGATTAATATTTGGTAACTTTAATTGTCCATTTTTATTCATTTCTTGCATACGCCTAATAGCGCGCTTAATTCCTTCTTTTTCGGTAAATTGATTAACCATTCCATCAAATTGACGATTGTTAACAACCTTTGATTTCAGATTATCGTCAGGAGATTTTATAACGATAACTGGTGGTTGCTTTGGTTTGTCAGTTGTTGGATCTGGAGGCTTATTAAATCCATCTTCGGGTTGATCTTCATCATCATCACCTTCTGGCTGATCTTGAATAGTTTTACTATATTCTGACATAACACGAACATACTCAATATTGCTTTGTTCTTGTGTTGAATGATCAATTTCTGGATTAATTATATTTTGAGGTTTAGGCTTATCATCATCGATGTCATGAATTATGATATCATCTTCAATACCAATTTCAGAATGTCTTTGATCTATTTCAATTCCACCATTCTTCATTGTTATTGGGATATTTTGATAATTATTATTATTATATATATCATTTGAATAAACATTCCAATTTTCTTGAGGTAAGAATGGTTTATCTTTCTCAGGATATTGAATAAAATCTTGGATTGCAACTTCAGTGATATTACATTTTGCTGGTAAAACTCTCTTGAGATCAGCACCAGCTTTCTTAAATTTGCCAATCATAATAGCAAATGATGAACTGAAGAGGTTGACCGCGTTTGAAACAAATGAATGATCTTTAACAGGGAGGCCTTTGTAAATGTTCAACAATTTCAAGAAATATTTATTGGCCTCTTCTTCCATTTTGGTAGACTTTTGTTGACGAATATTGAAAACAAAAATTGGTAAAAGACGTGTTCCTTGAAGACATTGGAGATATATATTATTTAAAGAAGACAATGTGAGGGTGTCTTGCTCTGATTGTGAAGGTATATTAATATTTGGAAGTTTAATTTCCACTTTATTCATTGATGAAGTCGAACTTTTGTTAAAGTTTGTCTGAGATACTAATTGTGGTTTATCAGTTCTTTTCTTTGGAATTGGTTTTGAATTTTCACTAAATAAGTAGGCTTCACTATGCTCAGTAGGTTTAGGTGGAATTTGAATCCTATTTATATCATCTTCAATTTTCCTGAAATTAACATATGATGATGTAATAGTTGCAAAACTAGCAGCGTGAGAATCAATTTCTGTATATTCTTTATAAGCCTGATCCATTTTGTTCATAATATCTGTTTTAGTGAGAACAACTGGAATTATATTAAAGTTGTTATTTTCGATTTCTTCATATCTCTGAGATAGTTTTTTACAGAAGTAGCGAATGAGATTATGTGACATGATTTTCATTTGATCGTCTTTTTCTTTCATATTCGATATTATGTTCATAGTGCTGCTGAGTTCATCCTGAAACTCAATAGGAAAGCCTTTTATCCAAAAATGCATATCTTTCACCACCTTTGGCTTTTCTAAAAGTTCAGCAAAAACCAAAAAGTTTGATGAACGAACATTAATAGTCACATCAGGAAGTTTTTTAATTCTGTCTCGAGCTATTTCAACATTGGAATCTTGAACATCCAATTCATTCCAATTAAATGGATCTTTCGGGTAATCTTTAAAAGTTGGGTACCAATTGTTTTTAAATATACCAATAATTGGTATAAGTCGAATGCTTTCAGCTAAATGGAAATATCGTGAATGAACTATTATAATTGGCTGAGAAATCGTCTGAGAATCATAAGTTCCGAAATTCGAAACATAAATGAATTTATTTTGATTCATAGCTGTTACTTTGCATGGGCAGTCTTTCTGATAATTAGGATCATACGAAACAGTGGCCGCATCAGAAGAAATAGAGTTGAATGGACTTACAATGCATTGATAATGACTTGGGTGTTCAGAAGGATTGCAAATTTTGTTCCAGTCTTTGTGACTACGATTATATCCATAAACAGGATATCGGTTTACGTATTGAGTGTTGAAATAATCGGAAGTTGTTAACGCTATATCATTTTTAATTTCATTGAATTTAATTTGAATCTTCTTCTCTATTCCATTTATTTTCACACAAATATAATATGTTGGTATGCTTGAATGACTTCCATATTGACTATTGTATGAATATCTTGAATAATATCCATTATTGCTATATCCACCATATCCATTATTATTATATCCACCATATCCATTATTGCTATATCCACCATATCCATTATTGCTATATCCACCATATCCATTATTGCTATATTCATCATAATTTGGAACAACTTGATTCATTTTCAGGACAATGTCAAAATTGGTGTTACATTTAACATTGAATTTCTTTGTGATTGACTCATATTTTTGAATTACAACTGCAGATGGTAATTGATCGGTGATTTCTCCTGAGAAACCACCAATGAAAGAAGGACTATATAGCCTGAAATGTAAGGATATTGGTCGATCTAAACGATCACGTGAATATTGAATTGTTGTTCTATTGGAATATGTTTTTTGTTGAACGTCATAAACATCGCATTCAAAATCAAATGGAATAATAGCTGCGTCAATTACTATTGATGTCTTGAAATGATCTGAAAATGCGATCTTTAAAGCAAAATTAAGCCTTTTAGCATTTTCAGT
Organism: Tritrichomonas musculus; assembly: GCA_039105265.1. Lineage (NCBI taxonomy): Eukaryota > Parabasalia > Tritrichomonadida > Tritrichomonadidae > Tritrichomonas > Tritrichomonas musculus. The sequence continues at coordinate 1,621,027 of JAPFFF010000004.1, forward strand.
GGTAGGGATAGTTAAGTAAATGCAATCATCTTTGTAATTATATGTGTAATCTGGTTTGGTGCATTCATTGTCTTTAAGACTAGCTAATTGAATAGAAAATATGGCTTTATCTTTCAAATTGAAATTCTTTAAAGAAAATGAAAGCTTTGAGCCTGATAAAAGTTTATTGGTGCAAAGAATGAATGAATTTTCTGATTCTTTGTAAGATAAAGGAAATTGGCTGCAATTAATAAGAATTGAAAGAGGAAGAAGAGTGAATGAAAAATCGCATGGCAAAATGAGTTCTTTGAAGCTTTGCGATTTAAAGTGAAGACGAGTTGGAACTTTATATTCTTCAATTTTATCTGATGTAACAGCTGGGATATTTACAAATATTTGAACAATATCATTATGGTCAGAATAACAGCCTGGATTAAACCAATTGGAATATTGCTGATCTGTTTCAATAGAAATGGAAATCGGTTCTTCAATAAAAGAAATAAAGTTCATTGCAATACTTTTTGAGTAAAGAGCTGGAATTATTGGCCCGATTTTACAATCCAAAGTATCAAAGCAGCAAGTGATTTGATTATTATCAACATTTAAGATTGGTGATGATAGAAAATCTGAATTTACAATATTTCTGAAATAGTCTTCACTAATATAAGATGAATGTTGGTCTTCTGGAATTGGAAGCTTATATTCATAATTGAAAATTGAATATGAACGCTGACTTTGATTATTGAACATTTGCCAAGAGTTTTCAACATTTTTCATTAAATATGAATTGACAGCAGCAATTAAATTTTGATATTGCTGAAATACTGCTAAAATATCCCTTAATGGCTGTGTTAATTGATGGCATGAATCATTATCTGAAAATTTAACAAATGGTAAAGTTGAATTGAAGGTTCGTAGATCATACCAAAAATCTCGACTGTTCTTGAATGTTTTTTCATTTACCGTTCTGTTTTGAAAATCTAATTGCATATTTCGAATATATTCATGAACTTGGACACTCATACACTGAAGATTTCCAATAAATTGAGTTTTATTTAAATTACTTCCGAAATTTAAAACCGGTACATCATAATTAGTGGTGTCGGTGAAATTTTCTAAGCAATATTGTGTTATGTTGAATGAATTAGATATTGGATGCATTTCATAAAATTGGAATTTAAATTTGTCCATAGTGACACGTTTATTGTCTCGAATAAAATATGCATTTTTAATACTGTCATCATCATATTTGGGATATACAAAGTGGATTGGTGTCTCATTTAAAGGGCCTATTTTGAGACTTTTGCCAGATTCAACATTTTTAACTATAAGATAAGTATTTGATCTGGGATTTTGGCATGTAAATTCGTTGAAAAAGACTGCTGGCTTGTTAAAATCTTCAATATCATCAGGTAATTTTTCTCTTAACTTTTTCAATTTATAACATTTTCTGGAATATTCACTAAAATAAAACTTTTGAGGTGAGTTAATGATGTCAATCTCATTGTTATAATCAGTAACTATTTTTGTTATATCTTTTTCCATTCTATCAATTTCAGCATTGCGTTTTTGAGCTTTACTTTTTTCATATTTGTCTTTTTTCAATTCTTCTACTTGATCACAAAGATTTGAAAAATCGCTGATCAAAGTCATGATATGGGATTGTTTTTGCTGTGAAAAACTCTGAAGTTGAGTAAATTCTTTTGATGCAATGAAATCTGAATAAATGTTAGAGATATTAGATTGAACAATTGAATTAATAAATCTGTTTGGATCTTTGGTAAAAGACAAATCACTATTTGATGTGCTAAATGTAATGTTTAAAAATCTGTCAACAGTGTCATCAAAAATCATACTGCAAACATTATTGACAAATGTTTTTACTGCTTGAGTTTTCTTTTCATCAATGAATTGTGGGCATTTCTTATCATCTTCGCACAGAGATGCAAGATATTGATAAAAGAGCCTATAATTAGGAATAGAAATATCTGGTGAAACAGAAGATAATACAAAACTAATCCATTTTGACCCAATTGATTCATGATTTTCAAGTCGCCTATGAAGAGAATCTGTAACTGATGACTCAACAGTTGTACAAATTAATTTTCCTAAATCAGTTTCAGCTTTGAAATCAAATTTAATGCAATCTTCAGATGACATGAGCCTTACTGCAAAGAGCCAAAAAGGAAGCCGACCTGAATCAAATTTAAAATTATCATAAATGCTTTGAAGCTGATGTGTGCAACGTTGATTTTTGCATAGCCAATATAGAAATGATGGATAATTATTTATAAAATCGTTATCTTTGATCCAGTTTTGGCTTAGAAATGCACGATCATGAAAAGTAAATTTATATTCGGTCATTTTTGACATATTTTCTGCAATTTTCATAACTTCTAATGTAATTTTCACAACTTTTGCTGAGTCACCAGATTTGGGGCAGCTATCTTTTAATAATTGCTTGAGGTCTTGGTGATTACTAGGGATTTGTCCTCTTTGATCAATAATTATTCTATAAATCTGCTTACCTATTATATCAGAGCATGATATAAAGTTATCAACTTCAGAAGATATTTTAAGTTTAATGCTTTCAATAACATTTGCGCATTTAAGATTACCAATAATTGGGCCTGGATTTGGAGCCTCATATTGCCCTTTATAACCAACAAATAAGAAGAAGAGATCTTTGGGATTGAATTTTGGAAGAACAAGATCAAAGTCTGGTGGATATTGGCTAGCAATTTTATGAATCCACTCAATGTCACGTTCTTCTTTAATGTGTTCTCTATTTCCTAGAGAATTCAAGAATTTATCCAAATTATATAAATCATTGATCAAATTATCTTTGTAGAGTTTAGATAAAAATATTGCATTGATTGTGGAAAACATAATTTCGATATCATCGGGAAGGAATGTTGAACCAATAGATGATCCTGTGTTTGTAATTCTAGAAACAAGCATATGAACAAGTGATTGAAGTTCAATATATTCACCGAGTTCAGTTACAGAATCGAAAACATTTTCGTTATCACGATCAATTATTTTTAAGCATATTGAATTAACCTGAGAAAACCAAATAATATGTTGATACAGTTTCATACTTTTTGATGGGACATTTCCAAGAGGCCTAGATGGAGTGTAAAATGGCCACATGATATTATTTTGTGTGATATTTGTTTCTTCCTTATTAATGCAATCAAGGAATTTATTAACTTTATTTTCATAATCTTTAACTTTTTGCTCGTCTAAAGGCTGTTCTAATGCTTTAGATATTTGAGTTATAATCAACTGTCGAAGTTGATCATGTTGCTTCTTTGAAATTTTAGCTTTTTGAAGTTTTTCAATTAAATTTCCCATCATATGTCGAAGTTTCAATTCTTCGTTGCCTCTAATTAGACTCTGAATGATTTCTTTAACTGGTATTTTAGCACTTTCAAGATCGTTTATGTATATTTCTTTCGACCAAATATTTTTATTAAGTTCTAATGCTTCACTTAATTCTTTTATTTCTCTATCTATTTGTTGAATCAATCTTTTGGCATCATTTACGTTCATTCGTGGATCAACATCAAAAGTGCTGTTTTTAACTCGCCATAAAATACTTTGTTCATTCCCAAAAGAGAGCATCCATTTTGAAAATTTTACAAGTTGATCGATATTATTCTTATTAACGAGTTGATAGAACTGCATGATGGCTTGGACAGTTTCAGCTTCAAGGGGATGAAGATAGTAAAATATGACATCGATTAAGTCATATGGAAATGCATAAGCTATTGACCAAGCTTTTGCAATCATTGATGGTCTAATATCTATATTATTAAATAGTAATGAATACTTCGCGTATTGATCTTTTCTTGGATTTTCAATTCGAGTCTTATATTTCGGAAGTTGTAGAGTGATTGCACTCATTGTAATATTCCTTGGATTTTGAATGAGATAATTGGTTAATCCATAAAAAAGTGAACTTCTTAAAACAAGTTTGGAATGCTCAATTTTGTCTGGAATTGAGTATGGTGTCATTTTGTTTTGAGGATTTGATGGATGAAATTCGAATTTCATCATTTTCTCTAAATATATATGTTGGTTCGTATTCAGATTTCTTGGAATATGTGAAATCATAAGTTGAATTTAAGATTTCAACATGGAAAGTTGTTTTTGATTCATGTAATTCTCTAAATAGTGGGAGCCAATAAGATATCATTTCAAAATAATTATATGGGAATATTGATTCAATAAGAGGGATATTTACCTTGCTCTCTTCCAGTTTCGAAACGAAAGTGTCGAATAATTTCAGATCATATCCTTGAATCATTGATATAATAATTTTGATCAAAGTACATATTTCATTATTATATAAAATGCTTGGGATAACTTCTGAAAAGCATGCAGAAATTTCCTGAAACCAAATTGCTAAGCAGCAAAAGTTTGGAAAGAGGTTTCTCGAGATCAGGCTGTTTTATAAGATCTGGATCATTAAGTGCAAGGTTTGCATCTCCACCTCGAAGAGATGTCATTCCTTCAGCAATTGCTCTGAAAATATTTTCCATAATTTTCAGTTGTGAATATTGATTTTCATATAAATTATTGAAATATTTATCAGAAAGTTCACTCTGATCAATAATATTTATTGTATCCTGAATATGTTTATAAACATATGGTACATCAGTAGCATTAACAAGAAAGCATTTTTCAACAAATGAAGCAAAAGAAAAGTTGAGAGTTTGAATCGTTTGAGATGCATATTTTTGTATATTCCTTAAATCAACAAGAAGCTGTTCATTTCGATCTTTGGTACTTGAGTCTGAACAACGCAAACTCTGAATCAATTCATATGAAGGTTCATTTGTAAATTGAATAAGCATTTTATTCTTAAAACTATCAATTTTATTTTTTTCTGTGTATGAATTCCAGTAATATTCTTCCATTGAGTGGCATATGGGCTGATGGACAGTATTTGTCAAATCAAAATTCTTGAATTCTTTGGCAAAATGCTTGAATTCTTTGGATAAAAATTTAACTGTTCTACCTGTGAATGTAACATCACCAGCAAATGATTCGCGATCAGAAATACTTTCTTTTTTAGCAACAAAATAAAATTTTTTAAATTTTAGCTTTAATATTTTAATCGAACATTGATGTTAAAAGAAATGTATTTGTTTTTAAACAAGATATACTATAATAATAATAATAAAAATGCTATCTCTTTTTTTCTCTCTCTCTTTTATCTCAAAAACCTCTATTTCTTTTGAGTATTAAGCTTAAAATCTTTTTTTGCATGTATACTCAATTCACATAGAAAAAAAGTAAAGATGAAAATGTAAATTAATATTTTGTCTGTTTTTAGCAAAATGTTTATATAGAAAGTTTGTACACATTTCTTTTTATAAATGTAAACATACTTTTTATTATTATTTGTTTGCTTGCTTGAAATTTTGGATAGATCGTAAATATACCTTCTAATGGTAACCTGAAAAAATGGACCCGACCCGTTTTTTTCGGGTAGGGTAATTACCCACCATTCAAGTGAAGTGTTTAAGTTATACCCGATTATTTTTCTTTAATTATTCATTTAATTTATAATAATAAATAATAAATATTAATTTTTTTTCATTAATAATTTTGATTTCTTGATTCATTTTCAATATCTGATTCAAACTTTAAGGAAAATTTTCCTCTGAAAAAGCTGATATAAATTCAATTTCAATTTTTTTTGATATTATAATATTACATTTATAACTTTATTCTAAACCCAACAAATAACATAATTAATATTAAATATTCATATTATGATTATTATTCCATAAAAAAATGAATTTTTTTGGAATAACTTAAATTGATATCATCCAAACATATGATACCGTAGCAAATTGCATCTCAAATATTATCAATAGAATATCTGACAAGAATAATAATAATATCATTAAAGAAATGGTCTGATAAAAAATTACCATCTTTATAAATGGCCGGGTAAAATTTCACCTTTAGGTAATATGTTATTTTCCTACCCAGGTAAAAAATGACCCTACCCAAGAAGGATCTGTCAAAAGGGGTCGGGTAGGTACCGCTTTCAAGGTCTAATCGTAAAATGCCTTTTTTTCCGAGATTTTCCTCTCAATTTTTTGAATGTTTTTTAATCGTTTTCATAATGGCTGTTTATAATAATTTTTATTGATTCTATGTAAGCCCACGGTATGTTATTTCACTATTCTTTTCGGAGAACAGCATCAATTAGTTAGAAACAAGCTGATATAGGGGACTGAAAGATTGGCAGCTATCCCACATTTGATATTCTTTGCCATTTAATATTTATATAGTGAACGTTTTTTAAATTCAAATTAGCCATCAAAGCATGCTTTATGCAACGATTCTGCTCCTTTATAATGAAAATTAAAAAGAATTGAAGCTATTGTAACACATATATTTCAACATTAGTAATAAGTCACAGAATTTTTATCGCCCAGCTGTTTGATTTTGCATCATTCCCAAAAAAAGCTAAAAAGGCTTTGAAAAAACTATACTTTATTATAATAAATATTTCTTTTTTACATTATTTATATTTATGTCATTTTATTCCATTAAAATTTCTGAAATAAAATCTCGGAAAAAAGGGAAAAAATTGTGTGCAAAAACTTTTTCAAAGCGTTTGAGAGAAAATCTCGGAAAAAAGGGAAAAAAAAAATCTATCAAATTTTGTAATGAAATGTAAAACTGGAAACCGCTCTGCATGGCGAATGGTAAGCAATGCGCGATAATAGCAATTCCAAAAGAGAAATAAATTTATTTATTTAGAAGATTTTCATTCTTGTTACTCTCCATTTTTCATTTTTTAATTAGGAGAATTTTATTTTAAACCTGTTTGTAGTATTGTGTGTTTCAAGTTCTTTTTCTTTATTTTCTGTAGTGCCAATATCGTGATACTTAAATTTTGATAATATATATAATGAAGTTATTTCGACTATAATTGTTTTCAAAGAGCTGGACTACTTCTTTAACATCTTTATAGTGAATTGAAATCCCTGATAAAAGTGAAATTGTTTGAATAAGAGTTAGTTGGAATAAAAGCTATCTTTTTTTGCTTTAATACATTTATTAAGGATTCAATTTATAATGTACAGAGATTTATGTATACACTTCTATGAGTAAGTAAGTTTTAAAACTTTAGAACTGTCAAGAGGCGAAATAATCTGTTTTTTGATTAGCATTCTCAAAGAGTTGAAATATTCTTCATCTGTAAAAGAAAAATTCGGAAATGTTGATAATTGTTCAAAAACTTCTTCTTTTGTTTGGCCCGGGTGTAGTTTTACATATCTTGTAATCATTGCCTCAAGCTGAGCAGTATTAACCATAGTTTGATTTGGCACACCTGCAAATTTTGGAATAAAAGGTATTACTATTTGTTCATTAATTGTATCTGGCAAAGATGTAGCTAAACTTATTGATTTCTCTTCATCTAAATTTATAAGAGAAAAAGTATTCAAAGCTTCAACTGAATTACTAACTTCTTCTTCACTTATCTTTAATTCTTTTTCTAAATCTTCAGATTTGATTGACTTTTGAGTAGCAGCCTTCTCCGCTAATTTTAATAGAATTAGTGCAATTATTCCATTGCATTTAACATGCTTGAGTCCAGAAATATTTAAAACTTTGAATGTTACTCTCATAAGTGAGAAATTCCATCTAATTTTAACGCGTTTGAAACGTTTGCTATAATAATCTTGAAATGATTTAGCAATATATGAAAATTGTGGCGGAAAATCTGGATTTGAAAAACTTTGATCGGAGAAAAATTCATTATTAAAAAGTGAAAAAGATAAAAGTTGAGATGGATTTTCAAATTCACCAATTGTCATTTGTTTGTATTTAAAATCATTAATAATTGCTGTAATATGATGGTGATCAACTATTTTTGAAAATCTTTCATCAGCATCAAATGTAATTGTTTGATAATTAAGAAGTCGATGTAATAAATTATGGCAATGATATCTTATAAAAAGTCCATTTGATAATTGTCCAAATTCATCAAAAAGGGAAAGTCTTTTATCACTTATTGGTTGTTTTAATGATATGAAAGTGATGTGGATGTAGTTGGCCAATAATATTGAAAATGTATCATTCTGACTGTTAAAAAGTGTTGTTGCAATGTTTTTGATTACAAACATCAAATTTGTGGAGGCAAGAGAATGAATCTCATCAAAAATTTGAAATGTATTAAATACTGTAAATTGTGATTTAACAAGTGAAGTGAATTTTGAAATAAAATCGTCAGTATTTTCTTTATGATTGTATATTTCATATAAAGATGATATATATTTCCAATTTTGAGGAACTTCTGCAAAAAATTGAGAAAAATCCGATACTTTGGATACTAAATAATCAAGAAAGAGAAATATTTTATCAGAAGGTATAAGTGAGTGATTAATCTGAATAAAAGTATCAATTTGGTGCATTGTACTAAAATTAAGGTCAAGTTCTTTTATAATTAAATTTGCATTAAAAAGATTACAATTAATCAAAAGGTTTGAACAATCGATGGAAAACCATTGAATTCTTTCATTATTAAATGAATCAATAATAGAATCGTGCAATATTCCAATTAAATGTGTTTGTTCTGAGAATTGCTTATTAAATGTATTATACAATATTTTTAAATAAGGCTCTTTTCCAACCGTAAAAATATTAAAATAATGGGATATATTACTTATAATTTTTCCAGTAATATGCCATTTGCTAGCGATTTCTGAGCTAGAGTCAAGACTTATTATCTCAATGGCTATTTTATTTGCGAAATTGATCAATTGATCTTTAATAATGTTGTAAATTACATTCGCTTTTGGTGATAGAATCATCATATTTAGATTATCTTGAGGAAAATAAATTAAATTTTCAATTGATATTTGTGCATTAACAAAATCATTAATTGATTGTACAATTTCGTCAAAATTAAAATCTTCATTATTATTCAAATCAATAACTTTTAAAGAATTTTTTTGTTTATGATCTATCGAATCAATTGGGAAATTTTCAAATGTGGGAGAATCGATTTTCTCATTGCTTGGTTGTATCATTAAGCTTAATTGTAATTTCAATTATTAGTACGTTTATTAAAAAAAAATCACCTTGGAATTTACTAAAACGATCAAAATTTCTCAACTTGATATAAAATGCCTTCATTCCTCCATAAAACATTGAGAAAATCGTCTTATATTCTCAATGTTTTAGAAGGATGCTGGCTTCCTAATATAGAAAATACGCAATTTGTTTTTAATTATGGGACATCACTTGAAATTTTCAAATTTCAGCCGCCTAGTTTATTAGAATCAGTTTATTATCAACCTTTTTTTGATCGGGTTCGTTTTATTTGTTCAAGTTTACAAACTTCAGAGAGAAGTGTTTTTTATGCATTAAGAGAAAATGATGTTATAGAGTATAAATACCAAGAATTAGAAGGATTTTTTGTAGCTATTAATCAATTTATTCTTCCAATTTCATGTAATAATCCAACATTTGCTGTATACGCTCAAGGACACTTAATAGTATCATCAACAAATGGAAGCATTTGTACAATTGATCTAAGCAATAAGCAAATCATTAATGTAAAACCATCTGAATGTATTCTTCACTCATTTGCTTTTTCTTCAAAACAATTTATTCTACGAGTTGAATCAGGTCCTAAAATATCTATATATTCAATCCCTGAGATTAATTTGGTTAAAAGTGCACCATTTCAAAATATAAAATATTCATTTCCATATCGTGATGGTTCTTATGTGATCTTTCAAGCAACTGGCTCATCAATAAACAAATATGGTGAATTAGAAAATAATTCAACTATTGATTCAGATTCAGTTGAGTTTAATAATACTTTTCCAAACTTTTCAATCATTTTCCCAAATGGTTTAACTCAAACTATTGAATATCCAAAAGAATATTTAAGTAATAATGAGCAGATAATTGATTATACTGTTATTTCTTCCAGTTCCACTATAATTCTAACTGAGAATGGTCACCTTCTTCAGCTTGTCGATGATAAATTCGAATACATCGGAAATTTTGAGCATTCATATCGAATATTTGCTTTAAATGCTACCGAAATTCTAATTGCCAGACATGGACTCGATCATGTTATTTTTGATTTGCTTGAGAAAGATGTTGTTTGTACAAAAGAATCTTTTTCACCGGTTCTTAATTTTACTTTTTTTGGTGAAAATAATAGAGATATTCAATATAACAAACAAAATATTTTAATGGATAATGGGGACAAAAATAGCAACAACGATGACGATTTCAATAATGTCAATCAAAATAATAATAACTTGTTAAATAATAAAACGCATGAGAAATATTACGAACCTTATAATAGAAGTTTATTAACGATGACAAACAGTTCCTTTATTTCTTCACGCTATGGTTATGAAGTTGAAAAACTTTCGTCGTTCGATACGGGTGAAAATGAAATATCTGGTCTCTTTTCATTTTCTCATATGATTTATGGAAAAACTGTTTACGCTATTTCATTTTCGAGAGGTTTTACACAAGTATTAGAATTATCTGAAGATGGCAGTAAAATTGGTGTTTTAAATGATCCAATTATTCGAACTGATATTTGTTCTATTGGATTTTGTTCTTTAGATCCATATTTTTTATTCCAATTCTATAAAGATGGTTTCATTATGTATTCGCAAACAAACCAACGTGATAAGCAGTTTAAAGATTTAACAATTGTCAATTTTACATCAACAAAGAATGAACTTTTTATCATATTTTCAAATCAAAAAGGGTTATACATTATTACGGAAAAAAGTGAACTTCACTTGTCAGCTATTTTTGATCTACCTTTTGAAGCAACTTCTGTTGCATTTATTGATGATACTGATTATGCAATCTTTGCAACAAAAGATCAGATGCTGTATATCGCAGATGTAACAATGGATGTTCAAAATATTCATTTCACACAAATGTCAAAAGTTCCTTCAGTTCCTGTTTCACTTCAATTTACATATAAGAAAAAACTTTTGATTGGTTTTGAAGATGGTACAGTTGCTGCGGGATCTGTTGATGTAGTCTCAAAGATGATGAGAGATACTGTCTTGATTTCAATTGGAAACCTTCCTGTCCGATTTTCATCTGATGACTTTATGCTCTCATCTCGAATGTATAAAATTCCTAAAGAAAACGATATTGTTAATATGTTTCAATTGAATAATGATATTAACCCTGAATATGCTGTTGCGATGTATTTTGACCAATATTTAATGGCAACAAAGTACAAGGTGTATGCAATGAAAATCAAAGGAAAAGATCCCAAAATGCAAAACATAAGATACGAAATCAAAGACACAATAATTGAATGTATCCCAATCAAAAATATCAATTTTAATTCAATTCTGGTTATAGCGTCAAATAAAGACATTTCGATATTTGACTTAGAGAATTTGACAATATATGCAATTTTTCAATATGATGAATCAGAAAGGTTTGTTCTTATGTCACCAATTAATGACGATCACACTCAGATTTGTGTTGTAACACAAGTTGAGCAAACAAGCAGTATACGAATGATTAATTTCATAAATGTTACAAATAATCAATTTGATTCCACTAAAAAATGCAATTGTGATGTTTCACTGGATTTGAATATTTCTGGAAAAATTGGTTCAATTTGTGGTTTTAAAGGTGGAATTTTGATTGGTGTTAATAATTCCATACTGTTTTATAAAAAAAATGAAAATGACGGTTGTTATCGTATTCTATCAAGAACAAGTGAAATTGGAACAGAAATCGTTTCAATTATTGCAAATAACGATCTCATTTTTGTTGGTGACCGTAATTTATCTGTTTTAATTCTAGAATATGTTGAGCGCTTTCAGAATTTTCGAGTTGTTGGACAGGAAACAGCTCTTCGCCGTATTTTATCACTTACAACATATAAGTCAAGCGTAGTTGGTAGTGATATTGATGGGAATGTGTTTACATTTGATGATTTGTCTAAAATTGTTTCAGACCTTTCATCTTCATTTGCAATGTTTAAAGGAAATAGAAGATTGCCATTAAAAATGTGTTACAATGTTGGAGAAGTTGTTACAAAAGTTTTAGCAATTAAAGATAGCGATGATAAAATGGAAAAAGTTGCATATGCAACAATAAATGGTGGTTTTGGTGCCTTTCTTGAAAAAGATAAAAATAATTCTTTTTCTTATATAATGGATCTTGAAGGAAAATTCAAAACTTTATTGGCACTTCAAGCAATTATAGAAATGCAGCTTTTAAAAGTTGCAGCAATTGATCATTTTGCATTCAGAAATAAAATGTATCCTTCAGAAGTTGTTCTTGATCTTGATATTGTTAATTTATATCACAATTTTTCTATCAACAAAAAAGAAAGAGTTGCAAAAGAAGTTTCTTCTTCCCTCGATACCAGCAAGATTGAAACGCTAATCAATCTTTTTAATCAGTTTTTTTGTTCTATTTGTTAATATATAATATTAGATTGTATCAATATCACCTAATATATCATGAAACCTGTTTTATTATATTATAAACATATAATATGTTAGTAAAATTGTCATTGAAAATATTTAATGAATTTTCAATGAATATCAATTAAATACTAATGAAGCATTTTGATAAAATAGCTTATTTATAAATAAAGTAGCTGAAAAATAGAATTTTTTGTGGGTTTATATATGATATATATATATATATATATATTTATCTCTTAAAGTAATTTAATCTTTCTTTTCTTTGGTGTTTTCAACCTCATTCACTTTCTGTTCATCTTTGGTCTCTTCTTTCTTTACCTGGTCTCTCTTTGATTTCTTTGGTGCTGTCAATGTTAAATAAATTACGAATATTAAAGAAATCACTAATGGAATCCACCAAATGGAATTTCTTACATAGAAGAAACTTTCTGTGGTTGAATACCAAAAAGTGCAAGATGCGTCAGTCATAATCATTAGAGTGTATAAATTACCAAGAATCTTTCTAAGTTTTGAAGCATTATTGTTAATTGGCCATTTTTTGGACATTAATTTATCTGCTTTCATCATAATCAAAGTTTCAGGAAGCATCCAGTAGTACATTGGTCTAAAGCCATGCCATAAAGCAGAAACTGTGAAAACAGTCATGTCTGTAAGTTGGAAGTTGAATTTTGCATTTAGCATACGAGTAAATAAATATTCTTTCCAGAAAAGATGCGTTGTGTGATTCCACCTTCTCATCCACTCTTGAGAGGTTGGTGATTGAATAACATAACTGAAAGAATTGTTTTGGATTTCATCTGGTTTAACAATTCCATTTTTATTGAGGCCAGCAGCAATTAAAGCTGCTTCGATTGAATACCATCCAGGATAATATCTTGTGAGCTGAGCTATTGTAAACAAAGTCATGAGTATGCAGCGAATGGGAGGTGGAAATTGTAAATAAAAATGACTCTTATAAGAATCATAGCTAACATATGACATTAAGAAAATGTTGAGAATAGCAAATATATAAGAACGAGCATAACGCCATAAGGCTTCCTTACGATCAGATTCATCAACAGGGGGGTTATTGCCACAATTAAGGAGATATTCAAATACCTTATATTCAATAAAAGGATTACCAAAGGATCCATAGGGAGTTATTGTATAAGCGAAATAAAAAAGGAATGGCGGTCGTCCATCAATTGAAAGCTTTTTCCAATGGTCTCTATTCAATTCTTTTCCTTCTTTCAAAACTTTTCCGTCAGCAATATTAAAAGACAAAGACATTAAACGTTGGAACAAGCACATCAAATTTCCAGATATATCTAAATCCCAACCTTTGCATCTGATAGCATAAAGAATATGTGAAAAGCTGCTCATTGCAAAGCCAACAACTGATCCAACAATTGGATTTATGCCAATAACGACATATCCAATTAAAATGGATCCAATTAAAATAAGTGTATCCCATTTAAATAAAATTAAAGAGAAGCATAATCCATATGTAATATGAAAAATTGCAGAAGCTTGGCGTGATTTTAGTTTTGGTAATAAGAAAAGTGAAATTGGATATAGTAGCCATTGTCCAACTAAAAAAATAATTGCTGATTTCAATGGGGCTAAGAGATCAAGTATCTCTGTAATATTCATTAAATAAATTTGAAATAACAATCTAATTTGTATAAAATGTGTTTGTTAAATTTGAGGGTGTAGTTTGAATGGTTTTTTCTTGATGATTATAGAGTTTAGATGAAATATAAGTATTTATTATATTTATTGTTATTTATATATTATAAATAATGATTATGAAAATTTAATTTTTTGTTATAAAATGCAAAAAACATATATTTTTAAGTTAAGAGTCTAATTAAATAATTCAATGAGTTTTAACAAATATAAAAATGGATAAAAAATTGATCTACATTTGATATTTAAGTTAAATATTGTTTCTAAGCTCAGTATAATCAGAAATAAAATACTATGAATTTAGCAGGAATATGAGTTTCTTTTATTATAATTGTTATAATTATTTTGGAGATACTTTTAATAATTTTCATTGATAAAGCTTTATGATTAAATATAATTATATTCATATAACTTTTTTTTTTTTTTTTTTTTTTTTTTTGCTTTTGGGCATTCAATTACCAAAAAAAATTGGAAAACATTTTGTTAAAATTTTTATCGTTTTGGAGAAATTTTATACACTTTTGACCATAATTATTTCAATAGTAGTGATATTAGAATCATAATATTCTATGACTTTTAACAGAGTAGGTCGAAAAAAAAAATATTTGATTTAAACCAAAATACATATTAAAAATAAAAAGAATACATTGTTGTGAGTTAATCTTTTGATTTGCTAAAATTTTTCTCTTTTTTGTATCGAGAAATATTTGATTCAAATCTGATGAATTATTTGTATTTTTTTTGATTATCTGGATGCTTTTAATTCTAAAATACATAATATCAAATATAAAATTAATATTTTCATATTATACAAAATTAATTTTTAAAGAAATTAGGATATTTTTATTTTTTATAATATTTTGATAAAAAGCATTTTTATCATAGTCATATAATTTTCCCCTATCTCTTAAACACCATTTATTTTATTATATGACTAATGATATATTATATTTATATATTTATTTTTGATTATTTTCTTTACACATTTCATTATGAAAGATTTAAATGAAAAAATGAGATCATAAATAAAATATAATTATTCAATATTTCAATGCTAATTTATTATTTTCAATATGTTATGTGATGATTAAAAAAATATTGGCAGATTTTTTTTACTTACCTTTTACATTATTTTTATAATAATTCTTGTTTAATATTTTACAAGTAATAAAATAGAATTTTTTCTGTCTAAAATCGAGAAAAAAATATTTTTTTAATTTCAATGAAATAAAATTGTGAGAAAAACTATTTTTGAATAGATGAGCAGCACTGCAAAAGCTCGTGAAGCAAAGCAATTAAAAAGCCAAAACAAGAAAGAAATAGCAGATCAGCATGCTAATGATCTTTTAGAAACAAAATACAAGAAATGTATTGAAATAATCAGAGATCAAAATTCGAAAATCACCGAACTGCAAAGCCAAGTTGAATTATTGGCCAATACGTTAATAAAATACCAAAACTTGTTAGATTCTTTTATAGAAAAAAATGGTCAGCCTTCAAAAAATAATATCATATCAGATTTTCTTCATTTATATCTAGAAGGTTTTGATAAATGCACAGATGAGATATATAAAATGCTTATTGATGTTTTTAAATCATCGCCAGCATCATATGAAGTTTTAAGAAAATATTTTACATTTATTCTTCCTATTCAAAAAGTTGAGGAATTTCAAAATAAAAAAGTGCCAAATTTTCCAGAAACTTTAACCAATATGGAGAAAATTCATGAGACAATTCGTTTTTTCAAAGAAGAGAATGACATCAATTCGAAACAAAAAATTTATGCTTCGCTTGCCGTTGATGCTTTGTTTTTTAAACCAGACATAAAAATCACTTCAAAAGGCATTGTGTCTGGTTTCATAAATGAGGTTAGCTTAAAAAAAAAGATCTTAAATTATTTACAAAAGATTTAAAATCATTCACTGAATTTATTCGAGCCAATTGGAAATGTATAATAAAAGCTGCATTTGTTTATCAATAAAATCCATTATTGGCCAAATACAAACCAATTGTTTTGTATATAAAATCAAGTTCTAACGGTAAAGCAAATGATAAAACTATTAATGATCTACATGCAATTCGATCAATATTGAAAAATTATAGAATTGAAATTGTATCATTCACTTCTGATGGCGATAATGCATTCCAAAATTTGAATGAATTTTGTTATCAAACTTATATTCAAAATTTGATAAATACTAATCTTTTATTAAATAGAAGGATATTAACAGTCAGAATTACTCCTGATTTTTCTCATATTGTAAAAAGATTACGATATAGAATACTCAGTTGTAAAGTGCACATGAATTTTCATTTTGAATCAGAATCAATTGATGTTGAAAAATTGAAAAAAAATTTTTAACAATATTCCATTAATAGTATTTGATAATTCGAGAATTACCAAGATGCATGATAATCTTCCGTTGGCCTTATTTTCCTTACACAATTTTCTTGTTTTGTTTGAAAGAAAAGAATAAGATATAGCAGCTTTTTGGTTTCCTATAGTTTTGTGTACTATTGCGATGAATCTGAAAGACATTGGTTATTATAATAGACATTTATTTTTTGAGGTTGCATTATGGTTTTTAGTTTATTATAAAATGAAATTTGATAAATGTCAAACTAAATCATTAAATGAAAGAAAGTATAAAGAGAAAATTGATGTATATGCATATTCAAACGAACTTTTGATTGAATTCACAAATTGTATATTCTCAAATATTGATTTAATAAACAAGTTCGAAAATGTAGATATTGATAGGAATTCCACACGTTCATTAGAATACACATTCGGCAGAGCACGCATTAGAGTTCATGACGTCCATACACTCCAAAAATTCATAAAAGCTATTGGTGAAATGAATGAGACAATTATAACAAATACAAATGAAGAAATTGAAAAAATAAAAGGGAGAACAGCTAGTTTCGAAGTGACAGTGGAAGACACAGAAGAACCAGAAGAGCAATTGTTTGAACCTCAACAAATAGCAATTCAATTTTTAAATTTTATTAATATTGATAATTCGAATGAAGGAAATGACGATGACTTTGATAGTTTATTTCAATTTATTGATTATTTGGCGGAATTTGATAATGAAATAAAAACAAAAGCACTTACAACAAAAACAATTGCAATGGGAATTCAAGAAACCAAGACGATAAAACAAAGAATAAGCTTTAAAATTTCAGATAGTAATAACAAATTCATAGATTTTTTCAATCAACATTTCCCTGACCAAAAAATTTTAAAATCATTTTTAATGAATTTTTATAAAATTGTCAAAAAAAATGTGAAGGATTTTCCAGTTATACAAAAAAAAATCCAAAAAAAGAAACATTATTAGAACATCTTGATAATAATATAAATCAATATTTAGATCAATATTTGATAGCAATAAGCTTATTTAAAGACTGATTCATTTTTTCAAATAGCATATTTAAAATATTGAATGCCAATTGAAATATTGAATAGAAATTAATTTTTTAAAAATTTATTATTTACAAATTTGTGTTTTTTTGAATTAACTGAAAGTGAAAAACAAAATCAAAAATTTATATATAATATATTACATCGTATATAATAAATTTTAGGTAGTTCGAAACATAGGGGCAAACTGTATATAAAAATAAGATCAATTTTTTATTTCTTTTTTTAAAAAAATGTAAATATCTCAATATACAATATAATGGTTTTTATTCTACCCAAAGAATATTTATAGACATATTATATAATATATATTAATATATTCAAAATCTTTCTAATTGAAAAAAACGCAAATAATTCATTAGATTTTATTTTATTTTATTTCAAAATAAGACAGACGAAAACCTTTATAAAAGAAAAATTTAATTCAGAATACTATATATTTTTTATATATCAAAGGATTTTCCAAAAAAATCTGCCGTTTTTTTTTTCAACCTACTCTCTTTTAACAATATTGAAATGTTTACATTAAGACCGATCAGTTGACCCTTAATTAGGGTATGAAAATTTTACAATCAAATAAAAGATGTGATAGATAGATAATTTAAATAAAGTTAAATGAAATGTTTGTTCTCTAATATGATTTTTTTAATTTATCAATAAAAAAAAGAGCTAATTTAAAAAAAATTGAGTTATTTCATACTGATAATAATGGTTAAAACATATATTTTAGCCTTTATATAAATGTATAAAACAATAAATAATAAGTATTTTCAATTCTGTAAAATCTCTTATTGATTTGAGAAATCATGTTTTTTTGATATTTATGGTATATATCAATAACTATGACATTTTGGCTAATTTAATATTATTTATAACACTAAAAAAAGCATTTTATTGTAAATACATCAAGAAAATTTTATTTTATTATTTTACTATTGAATTTTTTTTTCAGTAAAATAAAAGGAGAACGAAGACGGTTTTTTTTGTACGTTAAAAAATATATTAAAATGATTTTATATAATTAATTAATAGTCATTTTTTCGATATTTGTTAATATTAATATTTTTTAATCATATTTAAATGAATTTGCATTATTAAAAATACATTTATTGTTCAAATAATGGAAATTATATGTTATCAGTATCTGATTTTGATAAATAGGTATGTGAAATTAAGAAATGGTTTATATAAAAGATTAGTGATGGTATTATAACCCAATTGACCCTGCCAGAAAAGAAATTCAGCGTATGAATTTTTATTTATTTTATAAGAAAAAAAAAATAATCATTAAATTTTTTTTGAAAGATTTTGAATAAATTATTTATTTCTATTCAATTACTCTCAATTAAAATATTTATTTGAGATAATTTCTTTTTTTTTTTTAAGAATTATATTTATTTTATTTATGGATAATTTATTCAATATAAACTTATTACAATGACTATTATATTATTATAATATTTATATATGTTTATATATAAAATATAAAATATAAATATTTCATTTATATAAAGATAAAAATAGTTCAATTTTACATTCAATCATCAATAAGAAATTTTAAATTAAATATCATCGTCCAAGAGTCAATTTTGAGAACAATTTCATATAAAATAAATTTTTCATATTCAATTATTAATTTTCATGAAATTCCATCAAACAATGTATTAAAGTAGGATTTTTCTTATAAAACATTTGTATTTCTTTACCATTAAATCTGTATTTATATTAATTTATCAAAATGAAGCCTATTAATAAATAATTTTATTATAATTTTAATATTTATTAAAATAGGCAAGTTTTATTAATTATTACATAAGTAATAAGTAATATTTCACACCTTTACTTTGCTATTTTAGCCTTTTTCCTCAATCTTATATATCTTATATTTTGGCTTCAAATTTGAAATATATCATATAAAAATCCAATATTTAATCAATTTAACAGGCTGGGTAAGCTCTTTTAATTTTTTTTTAGATTTGAAAAAAATATTTATAAAAAATATACTAAATAATTAAGCATAACATTTTAGTATGTCATTATATAAAAATATAATAGTAAAAAAAGTGATTTATGTCATTTTTGTTAAGATAAAATAAAAATGAAAGAGATTATTTTATATAGTTTTAATTCAATTTTTTAAAAAAATAAAATGTTATTATCTTATTATATTTTTATAAATTCTATATAATATCACATGATATAGTTTGTATACAATATAAAATAAATTGATAGAATCATAAACTATGAAAAATAATTATACAGCTTGCACAGATTCTTTGTAACAATTTTGATATCTAAATGTTACAAGAAATTGAATTAAAAATCTATCATAACAATTCAATTTATTAACTTTTTCATAACTTTTATTTTTATTTTGTGAATATCTTTGTTTCCCAACGATATTTCTTTTTGGTTTCTTATTAAGAATTATTCAATATATAATATTATATTTATATTTATATAAAATAACTCGAAAAAAATCTTTGTCATAACCGTCTCTCCGTTCTCCTTTGTAAAATATTATTTTTATTTAAATAATCATTCAATTTAAAATTGCAATTATCTTAGTAAATATAAAAATTATTCTATATAAAAAATGTATTTATATTTTATAAATTAATTAATATATATTAATATAAAATAAAATCTTTTCTATTTGATTATAGGCCCGAAAAATACATTCAAACTGGACCTTTTGTAAACTTGCTATTGATTGATTGTATTACAATATTAATTATAAACATATCTCATGAATATAATGAAACATAAAAAAAGTTTAGGTAATATATTCGAAATATGCATTTAAATAGGAAACAACGATTACTATGAGTTATGTTAAAATACCAAATTGTTTAGGTTCGTATTTTGTAATTTTGTATTTGTAATTTTGAGTGAATATAGAATTTTGATTGGAAATACTTATTCAAATCCTCCTCAAATTGAATGGTCATTATTGGCCTTTCAGACGGTGAAAATTTTTAAATTTGTCAAAATGGCTTTTTTTAAAGCAAGAGTCATTAGAAATGACCTCACGAACAATCTTGAAAACAACCCTAATTTTACCCTTGAGGCAACTTTACTTCATAAGGATTTATCAACGACCATTAGAAATGAATCAGACATTTTATATGGAAAAATTTTGGAAAATAAAGGCAAACCATGGTTTTACACAATTTTAGCATATGCTCTTTTTGATGAGAAGCCGCCAAGCGAGTATGATAATTTAACGCGAAAACAAATTAATCATAATGCAGCTAATTTCCTAGAAAATTGTGGAAGGAAATTTTTCACTTATTTTAAAAAAGATCAGCAAGACCCTAAAATACTTAAAAATACTGAACTAAAAAAAAAAGTTATAGAGACTATTGATGATTTTACAAAAAATGAGAAAAGTGATGATCCTATGTATGCCGGACATTTTCAGCGTTTTTTTGAAAATTTTCTTAGGTGGGAAGCTTTTAACCAAGAAGATGAAATTAAAAAAATATTGCATTTTCTAGTTAAAAAATGTAGGACTTTGGCATACCAACAGCTCATTATGAGAATTATAAGTGATTATAATGGAAGTATTGATCCGAGTATTATTTATTCGCTTATTACCATAATGTTGAAATATTCTTTTAACGCAGTTAAATTTATTCGAAAAAAGATAAATACAGATAACCAAATTAGTATGAGTACATCAATTAAAGAGAGAGTGAAACAAGATAAAAAAGAAAAAATAGAGCCAGACAGCCAGCCTTTGAATTTAAACAAAAAGTCAATGCCATTAGTAAAAACGGTATTCAATAAAGATATTAATGGTTCTGACTTAATTGAAACTCAAGAAAATATCCAAATTCCATGGAAAATTGATCCTCAATTAAAAATTGAAACTCCTAAATACAAAACAATTGAAGACGCCGAAATGGAAGTATACTTGCTTATTATGTCAATTCGAACAAGTATTTCCGAACAAACTGAAATTATTAAATATTTTCGTGACGAAGACCAAGTAAATGGATATCCTCTTATTCAAGCTTTAATGTACTGTGGGACTCGTTGTGGCTCTCAGAGCTTGATTTCCCTTGAATCATTCAGACTTCTGAGCATGATTTTCAATGGATCTATATCACTAGAAATCGATTCATGGAATAATAAAGAAGAGCAAAAAATGAAATTAGATTTCTACAAAAATTATGCCAATGAAATCAATTTTGATCCAACGTATCTTACATATAAAATGATACATGCTCTACCAGTTTTTTGGAATCACCGTTACAACAATGACACTTATAAAATGTCTGAAGATGAAAAAAAAGATGTAGATGTATCTGATTATTATCCTCCTTTTGATAAACCGAAAACAAGAAAAAGAGAAGAAGGTGAAACAGCTCTTGAAATTTTGCAACCATGTCTTTTCTGTGATCCACCAATTTCTTCACAGCTTATTTTTAATTGTCAAGACTTGTTCATTCAACTTCTAAGATATAGGAGGCAATTAAGAAAAATAAAGCAAAAGACGGATGAAGACAGAGATGAATGTGTTAGACTAGATGGAATTATTCTTGATTATTACCAGCATCGTTTTGACTTCGGAAAAATTAAAAATACAACAATTCCGAATTTGATTAAAGAGATTGTTCCTTTAGAGCCAACCAATCAATTATATCAAGAAATAAAAGAAAGAAGAAGAGCATCTTTAAGTGGATTTGCAACTAATTTTTTCCTAACGATGACAAGCATGAAATTAAATGCTTTCTTTGAAAATGAAAAAAATCCTATCTCAAAAATGTGTCATTGTGATGCTTTTCGTGTTAATAATTTTGGTGTCTTTTTGGAATATAAAGATTATACAAAATTCGAGTTTTTATCAGAAGATACGCTTTATAACAAGCCTATTCATTCTGAGTTTTTATTTGGAAATGGTGACGGAGAAGAAGAAGAAGAACAAATAGATGAGAATCTAGCCCAAAATTCTAAATCAAATTTAATTTTGAAAAAGCCACCAAAAGAAAAGCAACGTGTAAAAGTTGATGAAATGGATGAAATGGGTCCAATTCCAGAAAATGATACTGATCAAAAGAAGAAGAAGAAGAAGAAAGTCAAAGTTAAAAAAACTACTGATGGTGCAAACAAAGACGATGACAATCCAAATGAATCCCAAAAACCTCACAAGCCTAAAAGACCAAAGCAATAAAATTAACGCAGTAAAGAACCAAATACATTTTTAAAAATAAGTTTATAAATCTTATTTTAATGTTTTAGATTATACAAAATAAAATAAAAATAATATAATTATTATATATATAAGCAATATTGTAAATAAATTAAATAAAGTATCTTTTTTGTTTACAATGGAATTAGAATAATAAAAGGCATCAAAATTTCACATCAAACTCAGGAGGAACAAATCCATATGGAATTGTCTCACTCAAAGATACAGCATATGGAATAACTTCGTTTTTCATCAACTCAGGAAGGATGACAGCAAATTGATTGGTCATAACTGTCAAAAATAGCGTATGTTCTTCACCTGCAACAGCAGCAACCACTTTTTTATCTTCCATGATAACTTTTTGCGGGTATGCTGCATTAAGAAAACTTCCATTCCCTAATTGGCCATGTGTTCCACATCCCCACATATAACAATCTCCTTGTAATGTTATAAGACCTAAAGATGCTCCACCAGCAAAAAGTGAAATTGGAAGTCCATCATATCCAGTAATTAGAATTAATTTATTATCAATTGATTCAAATACTCTGCCGTCACTTTTAAGAAGGATGGAGTGTAATCTTGTAGAGGCAACAGAAACTATTTTATCGAAAATTGGTGATAAAACAGTATTTTCTTCATGGTTATTATGGTTATCATAAATATAAAGATTGCCTGACTTTGTAAGGATCGCGATTTTAGATTCTGTATATGATGTAATTATATTAATATTTTCAATAAAATTGCCTTCGTCATTTGACAAATTGATGAACACTGGATTTTTGGAGGTTTGATTGGTAAAATAAACTATAAGCTTATTATCTGTTGAAATACAAACTAGCCAATCGAATTTGGCAAAAACCTTAGAGTATTTAGCCTCTTTCATTTGATCTGGTATTGTTATTTTACCATAAGCATTAAGAGCATTTTTGCTATCTATAAGTACTGTGAAAAAGTCGCCGCTTGCAATTTGATTACGATGAATTTCCGACATATTCTGAGGGTAAAGTCTAGAATTAACAATTGCTGTTTGAGCAAATGGTATTTGACCGTCTTTATTACATCCAAGAAACGAAACGTTGTTATTTTGGTTAATAAATATTGAAGTCCAACTTCCTGAATAAACATCTTTAACATCTTTAGCCATAATACTTGTTGGAATGGCAGTATCACTAGCTTGACCAATTTGACCAAGATTACTTGTACCGCATCCTAATACAGCATAATTAGTCTCCATTTATAATTAAATGCATGGTCAATTTTTTCATAAAATATAATCAAAATAGGTCTCAAAATAATGCTATTAATAATGTCAACTTTTTGATGTAGTCGTCAAAAAGTGGATTTGATGATATAGAAAAAGTTTATCAATCCTATGCATTTCCCATTGCTCAACTTGAAAACCAATCATATGTTTATCTTAAAAATTACTGATTCTCAATATGCAATCATCTCCAATCAATTTGTATAATAATTATTTATAATGGCTTTGGTTGGATATCAGAATGTAGGTTTGAAAATCAGAACACTTCACTTTTTATAAAAAATAATAATTTTATAAAAATGACTTAAAAATGATCGTCGTTGATCTATTTTAGCGTTTTATCTCGGAATATAAATGAAATATTATTGTGAAATTAAGAAAATATTTTTAATAAATGCTTATTTATTCAAATATGTACAAAAAATAAAAAGTTGCTAAGATTCATCAGATATATCTGATGATTGAAAAGTTGATGTTTTATGAAAATTATTATATATAAAACTCTATAATAAATAATTATTAAAATTAACATAGTTAAAAACAAATATTTTGAATTAAAAATAAAAAGAAAAAAACATTTTTTTGTAGAATATAGATCAACTTGATGCTAAACTTGATGGCGAATGTATGATTTATATTCTTATTCAAATTAGAATGATGTTACTTCTCCTTGAAAGAGATTCAATTTGAGCCCAGTGGATCACTGAGCTGAACAACTGAATTCTCTACAAATTGAGCTTTTATCAGCCAATTTGATTCCAATTCATTGGCAAGTTAATCTTGATGTTACATTTTTATTTTCTGCATTGGTATAAATCGTCATTTTACTGATGAGAGCAATGTAGCATCAACGCATTTGTATGAGGTGGCTTGAGTGGGGATGTTAATGAATCAATTTTGCATGGCCAATCTCATCGAAAGCTTCAATTACTTAATTGGTGAAATGGCTTGTGCAACATCAGTAATTAGCAGGCACTTCAAATTATCATTAGTTTCATTCCTCAAGAATTCAACATAAGGTTTCAAAATGGGGCGAATCAAAAACACTATTGAAAAGATTGTCATATAACCATTTGGTGTTGTGCATTGATTTCCCCAATCATAATAAAATGTGAAATCAAAATCAACATTAGTTCATTCCCATGTGGTTAAACAAAGAAGCTTAAGTGAGTTACAAGCAGCAGTTATTACCGCAACTAATGAAATGTAATATGGGTCAGTTCTTTCACCCAAAAAAACTTCAACATTGCATTTTGTAGATATTTTGAACGTTTTTCGTTTGTCTTTTTCGGGGCATTTGCCAAAGCCCATATCTTCTAAATTATGAGAAGATTAGGCTTTGGTGGATCTTTTATGATCTTATCAGTATTTCAAAAGAATACTTTGAGATGCTTTCTCTCAAAGTATGGATGCAATTTGTCTTAACTCTTTGAATGCCATCATGATGTAGATTAAAAAATCGCAATTAAAAAAGGCAATTATGTATTTAATGTTTTATGATTTCCTGTATTAAATTTACATGTTTATCATCTACTAACAATTGTCTTGATGGTGGAATTGCTGAAACAGAAACTGCAATTGGCTGATTATTGACTTCCTAATAATATGAGTAATTTGATATGCTGAGAAGTTTAATATTAGATCTAACAGCCAGGTAAGATTTTGATTTTGCTAAAAATGAATTTGATCGTGAAGTGTGTGAGGGATTGAAATTCTGCAGATTTTAAAATCTGGTGAATAATATTACAACTCTCTTCTCATAATATAACAAAACAATGATGGAGTGATGGGACTGTTACAAGTTTTTGCATGTTTGAAAAATAACTAACGAACAAAAAAACAAAAGTCTTTTTAAGCTATGTTCATTTTAATATTTATCGACTCTTTTTTAGATTTAGAATATTCATCGTAGTTTAATAAATTGAAAAATTAATGAAATTCTTATCAATAGCTGTTCTCCTTTATTACTTTTTAAATTCGCTATCAGTTATTCGAGTATGTCGTTGTTTGATCGTTCAAATTATCATAAAATATTAAAAATTTTGGGTCTACAAGTAGTATACGTTAAGCGGTGATCCCTATTCTCCGCCAGCTTAACGTTCTCAGCACCAAGCTCAGGTACACCTTAGTTTTGGCTTCTCTACAAATAACTATCCAGTTAAATATAATCTGAAAAACGTACAACTAATTCATCAAATGCATTACAGCACATCAATAGATCCGATATGAGATGATTTACAGTACTTACTATCTATGAAAAAGATTGTAAAAAAATCTTTGATTTTAATGGCAACAATTCTTCCATAGTATATTTATCTTTACCTTTTTTCCATCCAGAGGTCAATTTTTGAAATTGTGGAAATGTACGAATATTTTCATTATGTAAATTATTAATTACATGGTTCTCAATTTTTTCTTCAAAACTTAATTCATCATCAGGAACTGGTTTAGGGTGTAGATCTTGACGTTCAATTGAGGTGAGAAAATGGACAATTGAGAATTTGAACCAAGGTACATTTGGAGTTGATTTTTAAAATTCGGTTATTCTTGCGTGAACTATTTCTTTTGCCAAATTTCCGTTACCTAGTAATCTCTTTTTGAAGAATTCAATCAATTCATTTGTTTGCTGAATTTCCATTTGAAAATTTTGTTCGGTTGTGAATTCCTATATATTTCCCCATTTGCGAGTTTGAAGTATTTCTTGCCAATTTTCTGGTAGTAGTGGTGGTGTCTGTAATTGCTTGTAAAGATCTGCCTTTAATTTGTCACGATCGGCATTCATTCTTGCCCATTCTTCTTGACTCATTCCTGGTGGTCCCATTACATGTGTGCTTTTCTCCATATCTAAATCCCAGAGAACTTTTTTGGTTACTTCTTTGGAAATTTGATCGTCCAATTGTCGAGTATCGTCGTCTTCAATATTTGACCATTTTTCTTTTTCATCATCTTTGAGTAATTCATCTGAAAAAATTCTTGATGCTTTTCGATCTCCTGTCATTTTTGCTTTCAATCTTTTTTGGACTTCATCCTTTAATTCTTGTTCAGTCTTTTTGGGAAATATTTTGTGCAATTTATTGACTGTGACTTTGATGAGATTTTCATTGCTTTGTTCTTCTTCGTCAGGTATTTGTTGATCCTTTGCATCTTTTTCATTGGCTGTCTTATTTTTGTTTATGAACTCGAGAACGTCTTCAACATCCTTATCAGCATTATCAGAATCCTTTTCAGCATCTTCTTCTATTTCTTTCAATGATCGAAATTCTTTAGTTGTTGATTCCCACTTTTTCCATTCGTCAAATCTGAATAATTCATAAGGGAAGATTTCTCTTGCTGTCTTTTTTCTCTCAAACATTTTATTAAGCAATCTGATTTGTGCTTCATCTTGAAATTCCGGGATTTATTCTTTGTAATATGTCAGTTGTTGATGAGATGTGAAATTCTTTTGAATTTTCTTCTTCACCATGCTCTTCTACAATTTTTTGTACTCATCTTATTTTTTCTTCTTCAGTGAGCAATTCATTCAAAGGTGGGACTTCGTCAAGTTCTCTATGTTTTCTCATGACCGTAACAATTTTTTGACGTGCTGGAATATATGCTTCTATCGATGGTGACAAAGGATAAATATTTCTGTATGCCATTGCTAATTCGGCAATTGTGTCTTGTTGCTCTTTTGATAGAATTAGAACATGATTGTATGTTTCTGGTTCTTGATCAGGTAATGGTGGTCCAAATTCAATGATTTTATTTATTTTATCGAGATTTTTTGGAACATTTAGATCCTTTTTTCCTAATACTTCTAAATTGTTTGCTTAATCTGAATTGTATTCTGGCAAGTGTCTAAACAGCATTACCTTTAAAACATCAAATGGTAAGTCTATTGTATGATTTTGCCTGTATTCATATTTCTTTTGGAGTTTTTCTGTCTTTTTTTTCTTTTTGAGATCTTTGAATTTTGTTTCCAAATCATTTCACCAACACAAAAACTGAATTGACATTGGGCCATCTTTTTGTTCATTTGTGAACAAATGAAATCCTTTTTTTTTCGCCTTTTGCAAATAATTCGTCTCCTAATAAATGTGCGGCAATTAGACACTTTTGATCTTGATTCAATGAATTCCATATTTTGTTTGTATTTAACCAATTAAGTTGTTCATTTGGTGTTTTTAGCCCTTTTTTACGAAATTCTTGGATTTGTTTGTAAGATAGTTTTGCTGGTAAATGTTTGAATGGGCGATATTTTATATTAAGGAAATCAACTTCTTCTTCTGATTCAGGATCTGATTGACCTTGCATGAATTGCGTTATATTCAATTCTTCAGGTTCAAATTCTTCTTCTTCTTTCTTTTGCTGGGTGCTGTTGTCGCTGCTGTGCATGTTAAAAAATGATGTGGTGAGGTAGGGCGAAAAAATTAGATTTAAGGTAAACGGTCTCCACCCTGAAAACCCGTTAAGTCCTTCACTAAAAATACGATTTTTCGAGGTCACCTCATCACGTCATTTTTATTTATGTCTTCCCAGCCACAGGTCCCGAGCAAGAAAAGCCAAATCAAAATATCACGGTTTCGAGTTATTACTTTAATTCTGTTGAAGAAGATCGAATCAGAAGAGGAATTGCCATCTTCTATTGGTACAAATCATTCAAAAATCAATGTCAAGACCTCAATTTTTCACTTGATTTTGATACAAATGCACATAAAGTTGTCGTCAATATGGAAAAAGTTTTCACCGATCGTGCTGAATACGAATCAATTAAGACTTTCATTCAAAGAGAAGTCAGTTTTGAGCGATGGAAGAAAAGTAAATTCTCTGACGAACGGGAAAAACCATATATTGAATGGTTTTACACTTCTGATGAAATTGAAAAAAATGAAGAAAATAAAGAAGAAGAGCAAAAAGAGGAAAAAGATGACGTCAAAAAAGATTTTGATTGGAAACCATAAAAAGGATGTTTATTGAGAGGATGTTTAATAAATACTCTAAAGGTTAGGTTTGAGTAAACCACTTAATTTTAATACTTTTTCTATAGCTTTTTGATATTAAACGATACGGAACCTACTTCAGTAGGGAACGTGTTGAGAGGAACCCTGAGAGCAAGCCCAGCGCAAGATCATTAATGGGAGTGGGGGAATCATACCTGACAGGGCAGGGAGGGGGTCGCTGATGGGAGATATTTGACGCGGGTTTTGCACGAAGTACAAAAATCGTAGCAAATATATAATTACAGTACATTTTGTAATAGTATCTAGAAAACATTTTGATTTTTTACTTTTTTGCTCAAAAACCACTTTAGTATCAAATCATTTTTATCTAAATGAAATATCTAAACAAAATTATTACCAAGAATTTTCTTCTAACCAAAGAGTCAATAAAATTTTTTAAACGTCCACTGCCTTAAAGCTTTATTAAATGAGCCATGAAAATGATGATATTGATGAAAGAATTAAAAAACAACAAGAAATAATATATGAACTTGATAAACATTATCAAGAATGTACATTAAATTTGATTAAGCAAGTCGAGCAGCTTGAGCAAATGGTAAATGATCTGAAACAATCCAATTCTAATTCAAACACGAAGACAAATTTAAGTTATACATCAAATATTACGGCAAATTCAAATGATATTTCTTTATCAATTTTACCAGATGGAATCAACCCTAATTCTTTTGATAATCATTGAAATACAGAAATTTAAAATTCGTATTATCATTGTTTTTTATGTAAAATAATACAATTAAGTAGTTTTTTTTTTTTTTTATTTTTCGATTCAAGGGATAATAATCATATAAAGTTTAAGATTGTGACAAATTTATTGGGATGTATGATTAAAATCATTCAAATATATTAGTTTAAATTTTAATCGTTAGAATTCCTTAGTATTGGCCTTAATGAAATAACTATGATTTATAAATATATATATAATCATACTAATTTTCAATTCTAAAACATAAAAAGAATTAAACTATTTTAATTGTTATTTGAGAGTCGCAAAAAATTGTTTTTAATAATAGCAATTTTTACAAATACAATACATTGATCAATGTAATTTATAATGTGGCAAGTTTTTATGACTCATAGCTGTATAAGAAAGTCATCTCACGTTTTCTTCGCCATTTTGAAACATCAAGGAAAGTTCTTTTGCACACAATCTAGCATTTTCAGATTGACTTTCTATTATAACATCATCCAATAACTTGGAAAAATCATTGCTGAATAATTTATTTTTAAAATCATTAATCATTTGTTCATCTCCTACTTCAACAAGTGTAAAATGGACATCAGAATAAAGATGCAACATATTTTCCAAAATTTCGTCATTTTCTAAATCAAGGAATTGAAAAAGCATATCAAAATTATCATTGAAAAATTGAAAACGATAATCATTACTGATTTTACCAAGTAAATTTTGATATAAATAAGCAATTTCAATTTTACCATTATAGTCAATTTCAGAATAAGCATCTTTAAATGCCAAAAGGTTAATTTTATTGAGCTCATTGGCCATATCTTCAGATGATCCAACCATTATATTTAAAATCCAAATAGATGGTGAAATCAATTCTTTTTTTTTCGATGTTAAAAAAGGTAAAAAATCAAAAACATGGAGGTCAAAAGGATTCTTATTTCGATAAAACAGTATGCCAGATAAAATTATATATGAAATAGCAACTTCAGGACTATCATTAAATAAATAACGATTTTTATTTGCTATGATTGGATGTTCTAAAACTTCAGAAAAATCTTCTTCAAATTTCTGGATTAATGTTCTCATTATATAAAAAATTCGTTCCGCTGAAAAAGAGGAAAGTAGCATTTCTTTTTTTTCGAAGTCTTTGAGAAGTGATAGTAAAGAATTAGAAATTAGCATTGAGCCATCTTCTGCGGCGAAATCACTACTTGAATAATTATAAAAAAAATGAATCAAATAATCAAAAATTTCATTACCATTATGATTAGATAATGCTGGAATAAGTGAACAGATTGCGTTTAATGATTCATATTTGTTCTCAAGAGAATCATAAATGTTTGCTAAGATTTTGAGCATTAAAAAACTGTTTGGCGATAAGTTTTTAATTTTATCGATTGTTACGTTAAAAAAGTTCATTTTTTGGATTAATGGATGATAATCATCAATCATAGAAAAACATTCTATTACAAGAATAAAACAATCTTCTTCAAGTGAATTTTGCGTTTTGTTATACTTGTCTAAAATCGCGATTATATAATTTTCTGGGATATTAGTTGGTATTAAATTTTGGGGGAAATTCGCTAACTTTTCTTTACAAATATTTAATTCTTCGTTAGATATGGTTTCAACAAATAAATATTGAATAATATCAATTAGTTCGCTTTCTTCTACGATTTTTTCTGAGGATAATTCATGTATTGGAGATAATGAATCATTTTTATCTATTTTCATAAATTTTGGGCTCTTATATGCTCCCATACTTTTTGAGCCAGGGCTATAATTAATATCATTTGCAATGAAACTCATTAAAATACTTTAAGACCGTTTATTATTTCAAATTTGTGAGAAAAAATTTTGTAAAGACTGTTTTCAAATTTGCAAATAGTTTTATTAAAATCCTTTTTTCCTTTCATGACCAATGGATACATTGCAATTAACCAAAATTTATTAGATTCAATTAGATAATTTGAATAAATTTACTTAAAGAATACCATTTTTGAGTTTTCAAGAAGTCTATCAGAGGAATTATGTCTTTTAATCAAATATAAAGGAAATGCCATTTAAAAATAATGCAATTTGCATTCAAAAATACCAACAATATATGTAATGAATCATTAATATCAATAACGTTTTTATTCAATTTTATAAACTTTTTGAAAATGATCATAAATTGAATTCTCTCTTACAGAACAAATTCATCATTTAAAGGTCAAATATTTTTTTTTAAATGATATATGAAATAAAAAATATCCGTTAAAACGAAAAACGGATTTTTTTGTATGATATTAATTTTTTAATTTTAATAATCTTAATATTAATAAAAATGATGAAAATACGCACTCTTCACAATCAGAAAAACGTAACTGTCTTATCAGCTTCAGATCTTGCACGTATTCGCCGCCACGCTAGACCTCAAGAAATAGATCATTCTATTGAAGATGAAAAAACACGATCGATTGCAACACATGAAAAAACTTTAGCTGTGACAGAAACTTGGGGAAATTCAATCGTTAATCAAAGAAAAGCACGAATCAATCGTCTTCAACAAGAAAAAGAAGAGCACGAGGAAGAGCTTAGAAAAATTGATGAGCAAGAAAGGCAAATCCAAAAATCACAACGAAGAGAAAAATTACTTCAATCAGCTGAAATGGCTTTTCAAGAAAAACCTGAGATTCGTGCAGTTAATTCTCAACTTCTCCTTCATGAAGTTACAAAACAAAGACAGCGTCAAATTATCTTGAAAGAACGCCAAAAAGAAATGGAAAGACAAAAAGAAGACCAGTATTATCAAGAACAACTACGCCAATGGCAAGAGTACGATGAAAAAGAAAAAGAAGCTGCAAGGCTTAAGCGTGAAAAAGCGATGCAATTTGCTGAAGGATTTAAACAACAACGCCTTGAAGATGAGGAAAGAAGAATGGAAGAAAGAACAAAAGAAGTTGAAGAAGAAGCAATTCTACAAAATGAAGCCAAACGTCTTCTTGCTGAAGAAACAATGCAGACGATCAAAAGGCGTGAACTTCAAAGAAAGCAAAATGAAGAAAACAGAAGAAACAATGAATCACTATCAAGTTACAAAGCACGAGCAAGAGAGCTTGAAAAGCTTGAAGATGAACGAATTAAACAGTTACAAATTAAAGTTGAAGATGAACAATTGGAAAGAGAAGCAGCTGAAAAGAAGAGAAGACAAGATCGTCAAGCCCATCTTGATAGATTAATTGAAATTCAAGCAAAGAACCTTGAAGAAATAAAAGCAAAACAGCAGAACTTCGATGATTCACAATACCAACTTCAATACGAAAAAGACAAGAAAGAACTTGATGAGATTCGCGCAAGACAAGAAAGATTGGCAGAAGAAAGAAGAAGAGATTTCCTCGAAACTCAAAAGAAATTAGAAGCAAAGAGAAAGATGAAAAAGCAGAAGGCAGAATTCCCACCAGATGAAGCAACTTTAGAAGCTGAAGATAGAGGATGGAAACTTGAAATTGAGAAGATGAATGGTCTTAGAGATCTGGCAGAATTTCAGAAACAGCAGGCTGCTGAAAAGCGTGAAAGGGAGGCAGCTGAAAAAGAAAGAGAAAAATTAGAATATAAGAAGATGCTCCAAGATGAGGAAATTAAAGCACAGGAAGCTCAAGAATACGCCAGGGAGATGCTTATTCAAGCCAGACTAAAGAGAAGGAAATGAGAAACTTCCTTTTCTACATTTTTTTTATTTATTTAGATTATTTATAAAAATTTTATTGTATTACAAACTAATAAAATTGCTTTGATAATTATGGTTCATGCTTTGATTTATTTTTTTTACCTGATCGATAATCAAAATAATTATATTACATATTCAATAATTATATTATTGAGTATAAATTGCTTATTTATAACAATGTGATTATAGGTAAATACAATTTTATAAAACAAAATTTGATTTATTCGTAAAATTAAAATGCATCAAAAAACTTGGTAGAAAAAAATGTGATTTAAATGCAAGTTTCATTTTGCTTTAGTTTTAAGGTTAGTTTTATAGTAAATAAATATTTATTCAATCAAAGTCTGTATTTATTTAAATAAAAAAATTATTTGGGAGGCATAACATGAGATGTTTTTTCTTGCATCTGATCTTCTGACATTAATGTTACATATCCAAAGTCGGGCAATTCGATTTCAAAAGGTGCACATTTCATATGGTATGCATAGCAAGTGTTAACTGTTCTTATGATAGGTGGAAGCAAGTCACCTGTCAAATCACGTTCAATAATTTGATCGCATTTTGTACATGATGTCGTAAATAGGTCATTATAGCATTTAAGCCATATAATAAATTCAATTAGTCCACGCTTGTGATACTTTAATATGAAATCTGGAAGAGCTCGTGAAAAATAAACAGCAAGAGTTCTAAAAACTCTAAAGTCGCTTTGTTCAAAAGGAGATCGATTAACTTCACTTGAACTATGAACTACAACAAATGCAAGCTGGTTGTCAATAGAAAAAATAATTTTAACTACGAAATAATCAGAAACTTTGAGACATATGTAAGGCAAAAAATCTTCGTTGTTAAATATCATGTTTGATGGGCCAACAATGTTAGCAATTTCATTATTGATTTCATCGAAATCGTATGTATAGCAAGGATTAGTTCTTAAAAATCTTTCTGTGTTACTTTGGAAAAAAGAACAAATGTGTCGAAATGCCACAGCATCTTCACATTTTTTTTGATTTGGTGTTGTTGGATTGAGTTTATGCCTTGTTGAAAGCATATTATTCAACAGTTCTGCATGATTAAGATCTTGTTGAGCTTTTTTGAAATCAGAGTGAAGAGCTCCAGTTGAAAGTTGTTCTATCTCTGTCCAACAATCTTTTTTCATTTGAGTAATGCATTCTTGAAGTGTTTCTTCTAATACTACCTCTCTATCTGCATTCATTTTATAAAATTTTCATATACTTTTTTTTTTGGATAACATGTCAGTATATTAGGAGATTCACTTTTTTTATTTTTTATAAAATATTGAAAAAGTTGAATTAAACGAAATTTTGATTCATATAAATGGTTCATGTTTTCTTCTTTTTCCTATTATTTTTACGTGTAATTTACAAAGAAGAAGAAATCATGAAAACCACAGATCCTTTTTCAATGCAACTTTCCCATTTCGATTTAATAGGGGAGGAACAAAAAAAAATATCAAATATTTATGTGTTTGTCCACGCACCTTTTTTTCCAGACGGTAAGTTAAAATTATATACAATTAATGAAAGCGAAATCGGAACAAACCAAAGCATAATAATTACTCAATCTGCAAAGAAAACTAATAGTTATATTCATCAATTAGAAAAATATAGATCTTTTATTTTGTCTTTTTCAGAAAGTGATTTGAATAAAGAAAAAGAAAATAATGTAATTTCTAAGCTGAATATTTCAATAGAATCCGACGATGACTTACCATTTAAAGCTACATATTGGAAAATTCCAAATTATTTTTGTAAAACAACAGCAAATTTCTTTATTTCAACAGATTATCAAATAAAATCCAATGTTGAATTAATGGAAAACGCTTGCCTTTTTTTCGATCCTAAAGTTATTTCAAATTTTTTTAAGATGGTTATTTTTTCTTCAGAGCAAATTACGATCGAATTCTATATTAATAACTCTCTTTATACAAACCCAGATTATGAATGTTCATCATTCCAGCCAAACCAAACATTATCGTGCGTTATTCCATATTCTCAACCATTTTTTGCACGAGTTGTTTTCAATAAGAAGAAATTTATAAGTAATTTAAAGTGTGTCGATCATTTCAATTGTAATACAAGCAAGTCAAAGTCAAAAAACAAAAAAAACCATAAAGCAAATTTTACTCTTGACTATTCTTCACTATACAAATCGCAAGAAGTACGTGATTGCTTTATAGATCGGATTCCATTTATTCAATTCCCACAGTACTCTTCATATTCTTCATCTTCGTATTTATCTGAAAGTTTAAAAGAAAAACAACAATTAATTTCCAATATAAATGATTTTAAAAACTTCCATTTCAAAATTGAAAATAAGATTTGTGTTAAGTTTTCTGGATACAAAACAGCAGTTGTATCACGAATTGCGATTTTCTTTTCTGTTTTATTTGTTGTTGCTTTTTTCTTACAATTAATAGGCTATATAGATTTTTGTGGTTGGGTTAGAAAACCAGGAGAAGTTGCGTTTGTTGGATTAAGAGAAAAAGTACCAGCTGGTGAAATATTTAATCAAAAGAAGTCCAAAAATAAGAAGCATGCTTCTTCAATGGATGAACTTAATGATAGTAATAATAATGATACTTCCTTAATGTCACCTCTTGTCTTTTCAATGAATCTTGATGCAAAACTTCCCCCAGTTCCTAGTCGTCCAAATCGTAAAAAGACCGTAAGTTGCTATAATTTTCAATCTATGTCGCAAACAGGTCAATCTCGCGATTTGAGAAGATTAAGTGGAAGCGGATCCAAAAAAAATAATAAAAGTGGCAGCGGAGCTAAAATGTTATCTCATAGAGAAGTTGTTTTTCAACTTCCAAATTTTGTCTCTTCATCACCTTCATCATCATCATCATCATCACAATTACAAGATTATAAGTTTGAAAATTGTTTGGAAAATGCTTGATTATTTTGTTTTTGTTTTTATTTTAATTTTGTTTATAAAGTTTAATTGTACTCCTAATTTTATAATTTTTATTATTTTTTTTTCTTCAAGAATATAATTTGATTGGTGAGGAATTTCAACAACAACAAAAAGTGTGCTTGATTTTGGATATTCAATCATTAAGAAATTTAAGAAAATTTATTTTACTATATATACATACACACAAAATAACAATGAAATTGTAAATATAATGCGATCTTATTTCCAAAGCTTGACAAATGGATCACTTGGAGGAGAAAAGAAATCCGAATATGTTCCAATATCCATCATCTCCTGCTTTAATTTACTTTTTGAAAATACTGCATTTGCTGTTAATTCATCTGCCATAGAAATTGGTGATCTTCGATTCATTTCAGCATATGTTTTAATATAATCCATAGTACGTGAGACACCATCTTCATCAAAATATTTAACGAGAGCTTTCTTACTCATTTTTTGAGATGAAACTATTGGAACAGAAGTTGAAGTTTCAGAATTTCCTTGAAAATCATTACCATCATCAACCAAACCTGAATTTAATGAAGAATTTAAATTATCATCAAAATTTTTACCAAATTGAATATCACATCTGGTAGACCCACCAAAACGAGCACCTTGAAGATTTTTCTTGGCAATTTCTGCAGCTGTGACTGTTTCCATTGTAACATTTGCCCAGTCAGGATGATCGGGGATAATTCTAACGTTCAAAACTTTTCCATATGGTCTAAAATGCTGAAATATTGTATCAGCTTGAACGACATCTGGATCAATATCTCTGATGAATAGAATATTTGTTGCTTGCTCACCAGAACTTCCATCAGTATTCATTACCATTCTATTATCTTTAGCTTCAGAAACTTTTAATGGCCTTTCACCGAATTCAGTAGATCCATTTATCATTTTGATAGCTTTTTTCATTTCTTGAAGTGTATTAAATTTTACAAATCCATAACCCCTCGATATTTTATCTGCATCAAATATTAAACGTGCAGATATCGTTTGAGGTATAAATCGCCTAAAGAAATTTAGAAGTTTGGTATCATCAACTGAAGTTGGGAGATTTCCGACATATACCGAATATCCAGAAGCTTGTTGAGTTGTTGCGGAATCTGTTGCGGCATTTGCCGTTCCCCAATTTAATTTAAATTTATGAGCTGGCGAATGTGGAATAGGAGTATCTTGAAGCATTCTCATTACTTCTGCAGCTTCTTGAGGTGTTTCAAAGCCGATAAATCCATAACCTTCGAGTGCATTCGTATTTTTATTTCTACAAAACCAAACAGATTTTGGCTTTATATTACATTTTTGTCGAATTGTTTTCATTAATTTTTCTTCATCTTCCCAAATCTCTGTTCTTCCGACCCAGAGTTGAGACATTAATTTTTTTTATATCACATATCGCTTCATAGAAAATAAAATACGTTATTTAAATATATATATATAAAAAAAAGATTATAAATGGAGTAAAAAAACCTTTAAATAACAAACAATTTAGGTGCCTTCAATACGCTAAGCTTAAAAACTCATTCTGATGATTGTGACAATTTTTGATATTCGTAATTTAATTGCTTATATAATTCGTACTTAGATTTATTAATTTCTTTTTGTCTTTCGATTTTATTCATTAGTTGTTGCTTTTTCTGCATTTCTTTGATGTGATCTGGCTTTCCCATTAAATTATATTTTGTCATTATTCTTGCTTTAATCATTTCTCTTCTTTTAATTCGGAATTTATAGTTCATTTTCCAAATTTTGAAATATGTGGAAAGAGCAGAAATTGGTGGTAAAATTTTATTTTTGATCATTTGATTTTCTTGGTCTGTTTTTGATATATCAAAATTATTATTTAAATCATTTTCATTTGTATTATTAACTTTTTCATGATTTTTTTCATTGTCTGAATTTTCTGATATATTTTCATTTTTAGTTTGATCATTAATTTTCTTTGGCATTTTAAATTCGAGATCGTCATCTGATGAAATAGGATTTGCTGAAGGAAGCGTTTCACCGCTTGCCATTTCATCAAGAGAAAAAGATTCTAGCGAAGTTTTTAGGTGCTTTTCTTGAGAAGCATCCAGACGAATCTTTTTCATTTTTGTATCAAACAAAACAACATGTTCTTCATTCTGTCCTTCTTCGCTAGCAAGTTCTTCTTCTTCAACAAAACTTATTTGGTGATTATTTAAAGCAGGGGAATCTTGGCTAATAATATTTTCATCATGAACATTTTTATTTATAATTTTAGCCTTTATCTGATTTCGTTTATTTTTATTTGAATTCTTATTCGGTCCATCATCATCACTTTCGAAATCTTCGAAAGCAGAAGAACTCCTTTGTGTATTCGGAAGAGTTTCATCACTAGCAAATTCAAGAGAAGCACTATGAGTAAGTTTTAAGTGATCATTTAAATTTTTTCTTCTTTGAAGATCACACTCATTTGTATTACTAGAACTTGTTTGTTGAGGGACAAAACTTGAATGATGGAGAGTTTCGTCACTTGCTAGCTCGAGAGATGTGCTAATCTGAACTGGCTTTCCCTTATTTTGTATTTCAACTTTTAATGATTGATTTTTTTTGAAATTTGAATTATCGTTCCCTTCTGAAAGTTGATCAAAATTATCATCTTTATTTGATGAGGAAGAAGAAGCAACTTCAATTGATAATGATTGCATAATTTTTGCAGAATCAGTTTCTTGATTTCCTTCATCACTTGCAAGTTCAGCTTGAGATGTTGGGAAATGATTAACTTTATTAGATTCCCAAATATTTTTGGATTTATTTGGATTCAATGAATCAGATTGATTTGATTGGGTATTTTGAGTATTTGAATCACTTGCGAGCTCAGGTGATAAACTTTGATTGATTGTGAAATGTATATGGTTGTCATTGTTAGTATTAGTATCATTTCTTTTACCTGGATTTTCTTTTTTTGTGGATTTTCTTTCAAAAATTAGTTCTTCTGCATCAATCTCAGTGGAAGTATGCTTATGTGTATCTGATTTAACGTTAGGATTCTCTTCAGTAAAACTTTGTTGAGACTTTGATAGGATTTCTTCACTAGCAAGTTCAGTTAAAAACAAATTTGATTTGGTTGTTTCATCATTGTGATTTTGAAAATTACTTAGTTCTGACGATACGCTTTGCTGATTTTTCGGTAAGGTTTCTTCGCTTGCTGGTTCTTCTTCATGAACAAATTTGGTTTTATTTTTTGATTTCAAATCTTCTTTATCAGATGATGAAGAAGTTTTCAATGGATCTGAAGAAAATTCAAAATCGCTTGAAAAAGTATTATTGTTATTTCCTCTTATTAAATTGTTTTTGAAATTAATTTGGTTTTGAGATCTTTGTTCAATCATATAATTCTGATGTGAATTTTTTGGGATATTAATTACATTTTCATTGAGTTTTCCATATGATTTTTTAGTGTGATTCGATTGTGAACTAGAATCATTTGATAACGAAGCAGAGTCATTATCATCGCTTGATATAAATAAATCTTTCTTTTTTGTTTGAACCGGTGATAAAGTTTTACTTTTATTCAATTGCTTATTTTGATTTTTTCTATTAAAATCATCTGAATTGCAAAATTGGCTAGAAATTGAATCAGATGAATAAGACAATAAATTTCTATTTTTACTTCGGTGAATAAGCTTTTTTTTATTTGATGAATTTTGAATTGAGGGCTGAAACTCATTAAAAATATTTTCATCAAAATCATTTTCTGTATGCTTAATTAATGCCAAAGAAATATCATTTAATTTTTCTGATTTGTCTATAAAGATGTTAAACTGATTTATCTGTCCAAATGATTGGATAATTGCAGAATATTGAGTTATTAATGACTTTTCTAATTCAAGAAGAATTGCTGTCTTATATATAAATTGATTCTGACTAATCATCGTCTGCTTTAAAAATTTAAAATAAGAAGATGGTGATAAACTTTTGCATCGTAATCTTAAGTCATGGATTTTATCTTGATAGTTTTGGGATTGTATATAAAAAGTAAAATAATCTTGTTTCTGTTCTTGTTTTTTCTTTTTATATTTAAGAACTTTAACAATAACATCATTGATGTAAATGGATTTAAAGCATTTTCTTTCTTGAATTAGAAAAGTAGCAAGCTTATCTCTTGAATATTTACCAGAAAAAAATGATGAAACGTTTTTTCCATCAAGAAGTTTTAAATGAGGGCATAAATTAATAATATGTGCTTTAAACAGTGGGAGGCTACAAACTTTATTTCCTGATAAACAAAGAACGTTTAATTGATGTAAATGAGATAGAGGCTCTAATGCTGATATCCGTTCAATACAATTTGATTCTAAGTGCAATGTCGTTAATAAACTAAATTGTTTTAAATTTGATAAATCGGAAATATGATTAAAGGATAGAGATAGTAGTGTACAATAACATTTTGCGTTTGGTAGATTATCAATGGTGGTAATTCCCATTCCTGTCGCTTTTATAGATGTAGAATTTTGTAAATTTTTAACGAAAGATGATAAGCAAAGCATTTTTATATTTGATCAAAAACTTTACAAATAAAATATAAAAAACGAATTATTTATTTTATATATTCAAAATAAATGCTAATTTTATTGCATAGAAAAACGTTCTTTGTAAAATAATTATTGCAATATTATGGTTGTTATCAAGTGAATTTATTGATATAAATATTAATCGTATCATTAGGCAAAATTTATAATACATAGTTGATAAATGAATAAAATCTCCTGAAAATTTATTTACATATCATGTTACCCTCATAATTCAATTTCATTAAAATTATTCCATGCCAAAAAGATCATATGGTCATCATATAACTAATTTATTTGATGAAAAATATGCTATTTTAGATAAAAAGAATTATGGTCTACAAAAAAAGTCATATTTCTCTGTATAATCGGCAATAACAAAAAGCATTTTCAAACAGATTTTCAAAGAAAAAATTGAATACATTTCTATCAAAATTCAAAATTTTATAAAATAATCAATTTACCTTTTTTTATTTCATTATGCAAGATACACCGCTAAGTCAATACGAAATCCATAGTAGAATCGGTTCCGGGGCATTCTCTCAAGTGTATAATGGAATTCATATTTCTACACAGTCTAAAGTCGCCATCAAAATTATTGATTTTGAAAAATTAGAGACAGACGACCGCATTGGTGCTATACGCGAAGTTGCTGCTTTACTTCAAATTGATCATCCAAGTGTCGTTTCTTTATATAATTTTACTTTTAATGAAGATAAATTATATCTATTTCTAGAACACTTATCTAATGGAACTCTTCTAGATAAAGCAAATCGTATGCATGGGATTCCTGAGGATCAAGCACGCAAATATTTTCAAGAAATGATATCATCTTTATATTATTTACATCATACAAGAGGAATTGTTCACCGAGATCTTAAACTTCAAAATATGATGTTAACTCGTGATGATCATATCAAACTTATTGATTTTGGTTTTTGTAATTCAACGATTAAATCAAACATTTTTCATACGTTTGTTGGCACTCCTGGATTTACAGCACCTGAAATTATTGATTCAAATGGGCAAGGATACACTGAATCGTGTGATATTTTTTCACTTGGTTCATGTTTGTATTCTATGGTGGCTGGCAAAAGACCTTTTGATCTTCAAAACAAGAATAAGCAATTACTTATTGATCAGATTGACGCACTTAATTTAAATGATGATAAAAAGCCATTTTCACCTGAACTGCAGGAGCTTTTACGAGGCATGCTATGCTCTAATCCAGCACAAAGAATGACATTGGAGCAAATATTTGCCAGCAATTGGGTTCAAATCAGCTCTATTCCATCTTCAGGATTGCAATCACCAGTTGATTTACGCCGTTTTACCACAAAAGAGTCTCTCCAACTCGTTTCCAGAAAAAACATTTTGAAACCCAACGATGTTGCTATTGCAGCTCTCAAAAAATTTGGTTGTTATTCGGTTGATAAAGTTGTTACTGAGTTGAGACGTGGAAGAATTACAGATGGAACATCAGCTTATTTAATGATGATGAATACTTTACCTCCTGAAGAGCTTTGCAAAGAATTGTTTCCAAGTCAAGAACCTTCTTCTCCTCCAACAACCAAAAAAATGTCTCCGCATGTAAAAATACCTCTTTCAGCATCAAAAAAGCATTGCTCACATCACAAACGAAAAAGCGATTCTAACATCAAATCCTCAAAAATACCTCCTGCTTAAGCTGATTTTATGCTTTCATGCGTATTATTCCATGTTTTTTGCTCATTGTTAATTAATTAATTTTTTGTTTTTATCTATAAAATAATTTTGTGATTTATTTTCTGATTATTTTTATTGGTTGATTTTCGATATTTGAAAATCCTTTTTGTTTTATAATATTAAATAAAAGGTAATTTTTGATTGAGCATATCTTCAGTCACCTGAGCAAGTATTTTGGATTTATTAATGGAAAACATATAGATTTTTTTTTTTTTTTTTTTTTTTATCAAAGCTTATTAATAGTTTGCAACCAAAACAAAAAACCTTAATTATTTGTTTCTCCATGAGTTCTTCAAACAATGCTGTTTGAGCAGCAAAAAAGATATATAATCAATTACTTGAGTGAAAGAACAGAGATTTTATTTAAATTAAGTAAATATTAATAACTTAGAGATTCTGCAATGGAATAAGAAATTCCAATGGAACAGTCCAAATTTGGCCATTTTTATCTTTAATTTGCCATTCATCACCGCAGGCATCAACAATTTCATATTCATCATCAGGAGTTATTTTATTATCATTATCAACTTCAATAATTCTATCAATTGTTACAGTAAACTTTTCCTTTTTACGCTTTGGTGAGTGCTTTGTCCAAAATGTGGGTTCTACAACTTTGTTTATATCAACAGAAAAATCTTTCTTATCGCTATCACCAACTATTTGATTTATTGTTTCACTATCAATCTTTGAGATCTCATCTATAACTTTCTTAATTTCAGATGCTGTAGCATTTAATAATTCTTCTGCTTGTTGAAAAACGCGATCTCGGTTCTGGCAATATTCAAGAAACTTTGAACGAAATTCAAGATAAAGAGTTTGAATGCGCTGTAGTTTAATGTCAACGGCAGAAAGATCTTTTTGTTGTTGATAAATTGAGTTTGGCATAGCTTTTTTGTTTGCGATTGTATTGAAAAGTTTAGATAAAAGTTGATCATATTTTTTACGGGAACTTATGAGATGCTCAATCGGTTCATGAATTATTGACTTTAGTCTTGAGAGATCTGTATTAATCATTCTGAGACTGTTGTTAAACTTTTCAATTAATGGTGCTGTTTTCGTACTTTGTATATTAGCTAAATTTTTCGTTATTTCTCTAAATTTTAGAAAAAATCGATTATGAGAGTCAACGAAATGGCGAAATAGAGCA
Source organism: Tritrichomonas musculus (assembly GCA_039105265.1). Taxonomy (NCBI): domain Eukaryota; phylum Parabasalia; order Tritrichomonadida; family Tritrichomonadidae; genus Tritrichomonas; species Tritrichomonas musculus. Next base: position 1,664,776 of record JAPFFF010000004.1, read on the forward strand.
TTTTCAGGAGAATCTATAGAGTTGGTACTTCTTTTCGATAATGATGATGTATAAGCGGCTTCACTGGCTTTATATCCTTTTACAAGGCCAGAAAGAGCAGAATCTAATTGGTAAATAATATCTCTTTCGCTTTGCAGATAAGATACAAGAAAGAGAATGTCAGGATAATCATATTTCAAACTAAAATCTGTGGGGATTTTCCAGAGGAGGTTAGAGAGCGTCATTCTTTATACAAATAAAGAATAAAATTTGGTTAACAAATAAATTCAAAAAAACTTAACAAAAATTTATATATAAAAAAAAAGAGAAAAAACGGTTAAGAAATATTAGACTTTGTTTAGGTTCTAAATTCGTAAGTTCCATCTTTTGTAAGATAACGAACCCATGTAACTGCTTGATAACCACTTTTCTCGAATACTTTCAAGTATTGAACACGAAGACCAGAAACTGTAAAGAATGGAATTTCAAAGTTAACGACAATAGGTCTCTTTGATTCTTCTTCTTCACTTTCAACGGAAGGAAGACCAAAGTGAGCACGAAGTGAAAATTGTTTTCTTCCTGGGAATTGTTTAATTGTCCAAACAAGAGCATTATCATTTGGTGAGTATCTCATTCTTCCTGCTGTGCATTGAGCCTTTGGTGTATCTACATCAGGTGGAACTGGAACACGGATTTGAACGTTTTGGGCAACTGATTGTGGTCTATATTGAGCTCTAGCACGGATGAGCATTTCGACTCTTGATCGCTTATATCTTTCGATTGTTGAATCGATATGAATAATTGGCTTAATTGCTGCTGATAACCTGTATCTCATTAAATTAAATTCACCATCAGGTGGGATAAAGGTGATTGATCTGTCTCTTTCAAATTGTGATAACTTAACGCATGGGTGGAACTTAATATCTTCTAATTCAAAAACTCTTCTGGAAACGTCTGTTTGATGCTGTTGTTCGTCGCCTTGATCAAATAAGATTTTATCATTAAGACCAATTCTTAATTCAGGCATACCTGAGAGGTATGTTGCTAAGTTAATTTCACCAACAATTTCATTGTGAATGACAGCGCCATTCTTTGCAACAAGCATGTTGACTTTTTCGATAACATCAACGAAAACTTCATTAACTGAGTATTCGAGATTTTCTTTTCTCCATGTAACAAGACCTGTAGCATTAACAGGAACGTTTGTTGGTTGTGCTGAAAGATCACGTGGCTTGTCACGAAGAATATATTCACTGAGAGCTTGTGGGTCGGTTAATTGTGGGTAGCCATAATCCATAACTTCATCGAGAAGTTCGTAGACAAGTGAAAAGTTGTCAATAATGTCTTCTGCTGTTAACTTGTCAAGATAGAACTCGAAAAGCTTTGCTAAGGAGGAAAGGAAAGTAAGAAGGAGAGTAACGTTTGAGTTTGTGCGAGTTACAGCTACGAAGTACATTGAAGCTCGGTCAATATAAGCAAAGCACCAGTCATCAACACGAAATACTGGGTTTGGTAAAATTTTGTCATTTTGTTGGATGTGGGCCATAAACTTATCTGGGATGGACATATCGACTTCGCCTCGGTAGTCAAAATTGATTAGAACACGGCCTTTTGAATCAAGAATATAGATAGCTGACATTCAACTAGAGTTTAATAAACCTTGTCACTTTTTTTAAAATTCAATTTAAAAAAGGGCATTGCAACTTTTTGAATACTTCACAAATATCCAATTGAACTAATAAAATTGTTCCTTGGTCAAATGCCCAAAACTATTATAAAAAAAATATAGGCAATCATTTTCTCTTTTTGAATTTCTTGTAAATTTAATAAGAATTGAAAAAGATATTGATGAGAGTATATTATTTTAGTTGAGTTAAAATTTCTGTTTTTTTATCGTTTATTATTCAAATTTGATTAAAAGATGGCTCTTAATTTGTTATAGTTATTTACGATGAACAAATATGCTTTTAAAAAGTTTCCTCCTGTAAAAATGATTTTTTTTAAACGAAATTTAATAAATGGATGACAATGATTTGAATTCTATTAGAGCTGATTTGAGAGATACTAATAAAGATTATGATTGCTATGCTCTTCCCTTTATAATGGGGCAATTTTCAAAAAAAGATTTATGTCGTATTTTAAATTTTTTTCCTTTTTTTTCTAAAGAGATTCAAATTCAAGTTTTAAATCAATTGTTTACGATTACTTTCTTGGAAGATGCAGATGAAGATTTTGCAGTACGAAGGCTTACTTTAAATTTAGAAGTTATTGATTATCTAATTAATGATAATTATTTTGATTCAATTGATGTTTCTCAGCATATTATAAATTTTTTTTATCGTATTTTTGATCTAGGCCCGCATTTTTCAAATTGTCAACAAAGATTTATAGATATTTTTTCTAAATATATTCGAATCCATAATGAATTAAAGACTCCAGAGTTTTTTGATTTTATTTCTAAATTCATTGAATATTTTTGTTCAACACTTAATCTGTTGCCATTATTTATTTCCCTTATTTGTTTTAGGCCATATCCATCAAAAGATCTAATTGATTCGATGGTTAATTTTATTTATTCGAATTTTGATGACAGACAAGATATTTCATTAATATTCGATTTCTTTGAATTTTGTGTCAAAAACCAACTCGATATAGATTACGGACCATTTTTCCAAAAAATACCTTTTTTATTATCAAAGAATGATAAAAAAGTGTATTCTTCATTTATTGATTTTTTACTAATATTTCCAGAAGCTAAACCGGATATTTTGCCACTCCTCCTTCAGATTGAAAGCAGCATGGATAGCGATAAATTAAAAAACAAAATATTTCATATTTTTGTTAATAAAAAATACTATGAAATCTGGAAAGAATCTAATGCAAATGAAATTATTGACTGTGTATCTAAATACTTAAAATCAGAAAATAAGCGTTTGCAATCAATTGCTATTTATTTGTTTATTAATTACCAACAAATTTCAAATGTTCCTTTTTCGAATGATGTTGCCAAATTATTAATCGACAATTTTGAAATTCCATTTTTAACTACTCCTGTTTCTCTTTTGCTTATTAAATGGATTAATGATACTTCTATGAATGATAAGACAAAGTTTGACTTATATAAGTTAATACTTAATGAATATGATAATATTAAATTAGTTATAACTTCTGACATAAAAGAAGATCAGTATCAAACTTGTTTGTATTCACTTTTAGGTACTTATATTGATATAATATATTCATTTGGTCTTGAAGAAAAATCTTTAAAAGATTCGAATTATGAATAAATTATAAAGTATTGTTTTGTTTATGCATATTAATATATAAAGTATGATATATACAAATCTTATGAATGCATTTACATTTAAGTTAAAATGAAAAAATTATTTTTGCTTAAGATAAATTAAGCTTGAATTTTTAAAATCTTTTTTTGAAATTTCTATTCCTTTCAAATTATTTCAAATTTTTTGAATTTCAAATTTAATTTTTCAATAAATTTGTTATATTATGAATTGACCTTTTTTCACCTTTATAAAATAAATTGACCTTTATAAAAATTTTAAAATTGCGGTTTTGGCCGACCTTTTTCTTAGCAGAAACATGGGTGCAGGTACTCCATCATTCGGTCCACGTCATAACAAAACACATACTGTTTGCCGCCGTTGCGGACATCGCTCATATCATATTCAGAAAGGAAAATGCGCCTTCTGTGGCTATCCAGATCCATCAATGCGCCATTACGCTTGGGGAAAGAAGGCACACGCAAAGAGAACAGTCGGAACTGGTCGCGCCAGACATTTAAAGCAATGCATCAAAGCACTTCAAGCTACTTATGCTCCAAAGAAATAAATACATAATTAAACGATGACGTTAAATGGTTATTTAGCATTATACTTTGCCTTATTTCGTTTCGACATTTTTAAACTTGCTTTTTCATCTAGATCAATTATTTTATCTTTTTCGAATGCTTTTTTTATTTTCTTAGTAATTCAAAAAGTTTTATCAAAATTTAATCTTGTTCTGTAAAAAATCAGAGGAAAAACATTTTATTTGTGAAAAAGAAATATAATATTTGTATAATATTGAAAAAAAAAAAAAAATAATAATAATGATTGCTTTCTTAATGAGTCTCGTTAGTTTCATCATATTCACGAACAATTTTGAAGAAAGGATGTTGTAAAGCTTCTTCTGCAGTTATTCTCTCTTTATGATCTACATTCAACATTTTTTCAACTAAATCTATAGCATTGGAGTCTCTAAATTTCTTTCTGTTATAAGGAATCAAATTCTGAAAAGGAACAGCAGGAACATTCTGATATTTTTCACGATCTGTCTTATGTATTTTGACTCGATACTTGGCAGCCCAATCTAAAATAGCTTTTCCACCAACAACTTCAACAATTGAATCTAGTTGATGATCATTATCTCCACCATCAAATACATGTAATTTTTGTGTAAGTAATTCAAGCAGCATTACACCAACTGACCAAATATCAAGTGAATAATCATAATATTCGTAATCAAGTAAAATTTCTGGAGACTTATAATATCGTGTTGCCACGTGAACACTATACTTTCTCATTGGATGATAAAATTCAGCAAGACCCCAATCAGCTAATCTAACAACGTCACGAGGATTATTGCATAATATATTGAGTGGTTTAACATCACGATGCATAATTCCCCTGCTATGAGTATATGCTAGTGCTTGTAAAACACGATAAGTATAAAACCGTGCATCATCTAATGACATGTTCGAAAATAAGGTCCTCCATGGCATATTTTGAACAGCTTCAGTTACCATTGCAGGGATTCCTTCTTTACCGTCAATAACAATATCCATAAGTTTTAAAATATTCTTCTGTCCTTGAACTTCGGTTAATATTTTGAGCTCACGTCGAACACGGTCAGTATTTACTGGCTTCAATAATTTAATAGCGCAATTATTTGTTCCATCCTGAAGAGCAAAAAATACATCTGAGTAACGGCCATCTCCAACCCATTCACATAAAGTATAACGGCTTATATCTCCAAACGAAGGATTCCATGATCGAAATTTCCAATGTTCAGGCCCTAAATCAAGATTTGTATTGGTATAAATTTTCGATATATTTGGATGATTCGGATTGAATCTTCCATTGATACATGCATTTGCAATATCAAATGGATCTGTAGTCATTAATGATTTTTAAAAATAAAAACGATTAAAATTAATTGAAAAAAATTTGAAGATGTTAAAAAAAAAATAACTAACAAATTATTTAATAAGTTTAATCATATAATCACTAAAAAAAGCGAAATGCAACCTCAATAACAACGTTTTATTGAATTGAATAAATTTTTGAATAATTATAATCACTTTTTCTTAAGAATATTTCAAACTAATTGTGATTGTTTTAATAAAAATTGTGTATCCTTCTCAAACATTAACTGAAATATTTAAAAGTAGGTAATTTTAAATTATATTTATATAATATGAAGGAAAAATTCAATAAAATCAATCTAGTTTTATTCATTAATTATGCTTCATTATTTTGCTCCAACATTAAAATATCATTTTCCAACTCTTCAATTTCTTGTTGAAGAGAAGTATTTTCTTCTTGAATCTTCTTTATCTCTCTTTTCAGCTTTAAGGGAGACCAATTTTCTGGATTTCTTGCTCTTTCGCGAAGTTTTTCTAATTCTTCATTATTTTTTGTTAATTTTAATACAATTATTTTTGATGAGGTTTCTTTTTTCTCAACAGGTGAAATAACTTTGTTCTGATATAATTTATCAGCTTCAATTTTAACATATCTAATAATTTCGTTTTTCTTATCTTCTATTTTTCTGTCTCTTTCTTCTTCTGTCTCTTCTTCTTCCTCTGCTTCTGTTTCTTGCATGTTAAAAGCTTCTTTAAGAAGGATCTTAAGTACATGTTCAAATCTTTCTTTCTTTTTCCTTGGTCTTGGTGAAGATTGCTTTCCTTGTTCTTCTTCAAAATATTCTTGATAGTATTCATCAAAGTCTTCTTCATTTTCTGCTATTTCTTCTTCAAGATTTTCATTTTCTAGATTTGTGTTTGGTTGGCTTACATTGGAATGAACATCTTCCTGTTCATTATTATGTTGTTCAATTTCTTTTTCTGGATTAATATCTTTTTCTATTGGTTCAATTTCATTTTCTAGCTCAGCTTCTTCCTCTTTTGATTCGATTCCATTGGTTGGCTCTACTTCATTTTCTGGTTGAATTTTGTTTATTGGCTCGTCTTCATTTGTTGGTTCTATTTCATCTTCTGGTTTGGCTTCTTCTTCTATTTCAACTTCATTTTCTGGTTCGGCTTCATTTGGTTTTTCAATTTCGATTTGTGGCTCTATTTCATTGGTTGGTTCTACTTCATTAGTTGGTTCAACTTCATTGGTTGGTTCTATTTCATTGATTGGTTCGACTTCATTAGTTGGTTCGACTTCATTAGTTGGTTCTGTTTCATTGGTTGGTTCTGCTTCATTGGTTGGTTCTGCTTCATTGGTTGGTTCTGCTTCATTGGTTGGTTCGACTTCATTAGTTGGTTCGACTTCATTAGTTGGTTCGACTTCATTAGTTGGTTCGACTTCATTGGTTTGTTCGACTTCATTGGTTTGTTCGACTTCATTGGTTTGTTCGACTCCATTAGTTGGTTCGACTTCATTGGTTTGTTCGACTTCATTAGTTGGTTCGACTTCATTGGTTTGTTCGACTTCATTTTGTTGTTCTTCTTCTTGCTTTTGATCATTCACTTGAGTAGTATCTTGTTCAGTCTCGTTATTTTGTTCAGGGATATTGTCTTCTTTTTGGACTTCGACTTCTGGCTGATTGTTTTGGTCAGTCGCATCTAGTTGATCTATTGATTCGTTTGATTCATCCAAGACGTCTACTTGATCATTTTCATCTTCTGAGAATTCTTCTGTTGGCGTGCATTCAATTGAAAGTTCCAACTGAGCTGAAGCCGATGAATCTTGGTTTGATTGAAGGTCGACTGTTATATTCTTCTTTTCTGTTATATCTGCTACTGTAAATGAACCTGTTGCAAGGACTTCGTTATCTGTATCCTGAGTTGAACGGCAAAGATTGGCTACAAATTTTGCCAATGATTGATCATTTGAATGAAAACGAAAAGCTTGATTCCACGATGATGTGGAAGGATTCTTGATGACTTCTGTTTTAACTGTCTTGTTGTTTTCTGAGCTTGATAGTGTGCAGTACAATTCAGCTGATTCAAGTTCTGAGCTAATCTGGGGTAACTTTTCTGCATTTTTAACGCTAATAACAGTTACTGTAACAATAGCCATTTTTGTTAACATATCATCGCTCAAACTATCGTTTCCATCAATTAAATCGTCAATATTGATGTTAAGATCTGAGTCTTCTTTTGCACGTTTTCTTTGGACAGTGTTTTGTTGTTTGGCCTGGAATTCCTTTTGTTCAAGACCAGCTTTATCAAATTCTGGAAGGTCAACTTCTATATCATCTTCAAACATATTTAATATATCTTCTAATTGCTTAACTTCTCCTTTTTTCGCGTGGAGGATAAGGTGAAGTCGGCCACCATCAGAACCATCATACGATTTCAAATCAATCCATTTGTCAACGTCGGTGTCTAATTCAAGGTCAGATATAGATATGGTCGCACTACCGATTTCGTTATCAAGGCCAGTTTTATCTCCATTTAAAAGTGTCACTTCGAGACTAGCATCGTCTCCTGATTCAAATTTAAAGCTTAGCTTGGCCGAATTCCATTGAGGAGGATTGGTCGATACTATGTCTGTTTCTTTCTGAGTATCAGATAATGGGGGATTCATTCGAACATATAAACTTGTTTCATCTTGATTTGGAACATCGGCAGCTTCAATTACATCAATATCGCACTCCATGATTTGAATTTTTTATTTCTATACACAAAACAAAAAATCTTCAGAAACTTATACCAGTCTATTTTCTCAATTTTTACGACATAAATATTATCAAAAATGTAAAATAAAAAGGCAAATATTTCATTCTAAAAATAAAAAATAACGTTTTTAATTTTGAAATAACCATTTAATTTAAAAACATGTCGTTTTACACCTGTGTTCTTTATTAAAGAAACAGAATCATAAAAATATTGATTTTATATTTTCATGTCGAATAACAGGATAGTGTCCAAAAAAAAAAAAAAAAAAATATTCCTATCAGCAAAAGAACAAATAATGATTATTTTTTTTTTTTTTTAATATATAACAATCTTGAAAAATATTAAAATATTCTCCATGATAAGGTAATATTAGTATTAGTTACAGCAAATAAAATATAATTATCCTTCAAGTACAAGGAAGCAATATCATTACGCATTGTTTCAAATTTATATTTTATTTCCAAAGAATTCATGGACAAAGCAATAATAGCTCCATTTTTTGTAAGTACAAAAGCATAATTTTTCTGAATTCCATCAAAGAAAGAAGTTAGAGTACAATCAATTATATAATCATCAATTTCAAGCTTCTCAATTAGAAATCCATTTGCTGAAAATAAAGAAGCCAAGCATTGTCCCATTTCATAATTCTGAAATGTAATGAATGACGAATTGTCATTCATCACTTTTACAAGTGAAATTGGAGAATTCAGAGGGCATTCAATTGTTCTCAAAAAGTGGCATTTGTTATTCAAACAAAAAGTTGATAATTTGCCATCAGCATGGCCAGCGACAATAAATCTATTTTCGCTTAAATCAAGTGCTGTCATTTGATTTAAATGGCCACGCATTAAAAATTTAAATTCAATTTCAATTTTATTTTTTGAGTCGCTATTTGGTCCGATACCATTGAAAATATTCCAAAACGAAATGATAGGAATATTTTTATGGCCAATTATGAAATCATTATTTTTTTGTATGATGAAACCGATGTCAATTTCATCAACGAATCTCAAATAAGATTTAATTGTTGGTATTTGAGAATGAAATGAATTGAATTCAAACGATAAGCCATACATTTGAATCAATGACACTTTTCTCTTTTTTGGCTGGAATTTCTTGTGAGGATGAAAGACTGGAAACAGTTGAAATGGTGCCTGGCCACAATTAACAATCTGTGTTTGAAAAGCATTCAATAATTTTGGATTATCAGAAAATTGAGAAGGATTGAATGCAAACACAATTTTCTGAAAGGTATTGAATTTTTCAATGGCCAACCTTCCTTCACGTCTGATACCCCAGACCAGATCTATCCATGAGTTGATTGTCCTACTGTCCACCTCTGATTCCAGCATCTTCCGCAAGAATCGAACGTATTGAAAATGATTCTTCGCCCAATTTGGCACGAAGACGTCATTTATCACCCGCTTGTGGATAGGCGAGAGAGGGAAGTTGATTTTGTTAATGTTCATTAATATCTCAGGCATGAAGAAGAACTCGGGAACTAACTCAATTGCACTTCTGCTGTCTGGATTTGACATCACTTGCAATGTCAATTCAAGCGACTGAAAAGTTCTATCGGCAGCGTCAAGTTTGCCATCTTGATGGTCAATTTCAAACGTTGTCGACGGCTCCAAACGAATAAGAAAGTAAAGCGCACTGCTGATGTTCGACAGGTAGCTTGAATAATGGTGCGGATCATTCTCAACAAGCTCGGTAAGATGGAAGTACTTCGCGCACGATTCCTGCTGCTGCAAGGTCTGCGCAAAGAACGGCAGGCAAAGGTTACGTAACTGATATTGACTTTTTGAATGTATCAAAAATAAATCATTGAAATTTCTGATTTTCAATGTGGAAGGTTGGTTTTCAATGAGGTCTGTTTGATTGAACGAAAGGTCAATTTTATAGCTCGAATCACTCATGATGTCAGAAATTGAATGGGCTCTGTTCGGTCCACGATACTGGCTCATGCTGGTGGAGGATGTGAAGTGAAGTGGAATATTGAATGAGGACGATGGTGAACTGACAAACGACATCAGAATCGAAGATGATTTCGAGGAGGAAAGTGGAACTGCGGGAGACGAATTGGTGGGCTTCAGCTGCGTGCGTAAGGCAAAAGGCAAAAGTGGTGAAGGTGTCACTTTTGTGTCTTCTGAAGTAGAAGTCGTGGAAGCATCAATTTCAGAGATTTCAATTGATTCGCCTATCGAAGTGCGGTGCTGCGGATTCTCGCTCGCTTTTGCCATCTTCTTGCTGCTCAGCTCAAACGCTGGAGAGGACGACGCTTGGTCAATCGATGCAGCCCTTCGCTTTTGCCTTAAGCTCAAGTTTTCTACTTCGCTTGATTCTTGTATAACATCTTCTCTTTCATATTTTTCTTGTGCTTCTTGGTTTTCTTGTGTTTCTTGGTTTTCTTGTGTTTCTTGTGTTTCTTGAATTTCATGTGTTTCTTGGTTTTCTTGTGTTTCTTGAATTTCATGTGTTTCTTGGTTTTCTTGTGTTTCTTGAATTTCATGTGTTTCTTGAATTTCATGTGTTTCTTGAATTTCATGTGTTTCTTGAATTTCATGTGTTTCTTGAATTTCATGTGTTTCTTGGTTTTCTTGTGTTTCATGTGTTTCTTGGTTTTCTTGTGTTTCTTGGTTTTCTTGTGTTTCTTGGTTTTCTTGATTTAGTGGTGAGGTTTGTTCAGTTGTAATTTGTTCTTGTTGTTGGCATGCTTCAGTTTCCTCTTCGCATTTGTTAATTCCTGAGAAAACCCAAGGGAAGATGGGATACCTTGTGAAGTCCGACCACGACCTTCCGCTTATAAAGTTCAATTGAATGAGGTATTCAAAATTTGAGAGTAAACCGTTTTCCCACTGATTTGTGAGCAGTCTGAGATCGCTGAAGCTGTACTTATTGATGATCTTTATTTTCCTCTTTGCGAAGAATTTCTTAGTCTTTTCGACGAACACGTCGCGCATTGAAGATGTTTGAAACGCGAAAGAAAACAAATTCTCAAATTTGTCTTCAATTGCGAATCCCGACGGTTGGTGCAGATACTCATTCAAAATGATCTTTGAAATATTTTTGGTATTGAAAATCAATTCATCATTTTTAGATGGAAAATAAAATCTCAACTTTTTCTTTCTAACCGTCAAATGGCCCTCAATTGCTCTTACACCATAAAGGAAAGCGATTTCCTCTGAAAAAATAACGTCTTTTGAATGTGAAATTCCAACTTCATTAATAACGTCTTTCATGGTCAATTTAACCGTCGGTTGAGGCTCGTTGTACTTCTCAGACCATCTCTCAGAGTAGATGTTTTCGTAGGCTGGATTCGATGGGAATAAAATGCGATGAATTTGATACTTCTTTGAAAATTCATCGATTTTGTATTTTTCAGGACAATTTGCGTGAATTAAAGACTCAGGAAAATGAAGGGTGTCGAAGACAAACTTCCAACTTTCAATGACTCCTTCATTGAATTCATCATCTTCATTCAAAAAGTTCGAATTAAATTCAACTTTTTGAATGAAAATATCATTGAATAGTTTTTTATCGCTTTCTTCTTTCGACGATAGGAACTTTTTGAATTCTTCACATGATGAGTTTAATGCAGATTCCATTTTCGCAGGTTTCTTTAAAGATCTGTATTTTTTAACGTCATTTTCAATGGATGAATAAATTTGAGGGAAATTATTTTCAATTTCAATTAAAATTGATGAAAATAACCGCGGAAGACGTTTATTTTTAAACTTGCCCAATATTTGAATGGAGGATGAAATGAACTGTTGAATGTGATTTGGCGGTTTTTCCAACGACTTTTCTTTCCTTATTTGAATGATGAAATTCAAATACAAGAAGCAAAAATCGACAAAATTTGCAATGAATTCATTGTTCTTTGAATTAATGACACTTTTCAAGTTATTCAAAACCGCCGATAGGATAAAGATTGAATACTGACCATACTCAATCATAGATATACGTATTAAAAGCATCTTTATGTTAGTTGTTTCAGAAACAGCCTTAAAAATAGCATTATGAACAAACGTGATGTACATCATTAAAAGTTGAGGAATTCGAATGAATGAGTTCTCATTTTCAAACTTCGGTTCAAGATGCTTCTTGATCATTTCCGGGTTCTCCCTTAATAAGCACAAAGAGAGATAAATGTGATCAAGCATTATTTCAGGGTATTTTGGAATATTCTGAAGGACACCGTTTAATCCAATACAAAATGAAATTAGAAGATCTTCAGCTATTCTAATTTTATGAATGAAGTAAAGAAGAGGAATTGTGATGTAATGGAAATTGTTGGTTTTCATGTTTTCAACAAATTTGATGAACTTGAAAGAAATATTAAAAACTTGCTCAAGAAATTTACGATCATTTTTTGAAGTGATTAAAACAGAAATGAATTCAGAGTAATAATTCGGATTCAAATATTCCATTAAAATGTCGAAAATTCGACTTTTTACATCAAGAGAGTCGTAATAAAGTAATGAAATCAATGCGTAGACAGGCGAATTAGATGCATTTTCAGGAAATTTAATGAAAATTTGAACAAGTAAATGTAAAAGAAAAATAATTGATTGGTCAATTTCTATTGTCTTTTCATTCAAATTTAAAAGGCATTGAATTATTGTATTGATGTTTTCATCAACATTTTCATCAGTCGTTATTTGAAGACTTAATGATATCAATAATTCAAAAAGTTTGTCGGTATAAGTTTTTGAATTAAAGAACGAATTCGTGATGAATGAAAATATCGGAGAATGAATGATGATTTTTGAGTTGTATTCATTATAGTCAGACTGTAATGAATCAAAAATCCTTTCTATAATTTCAGAAGGATTTTGATAAAATATTGAAGGGATAAGTATCCAATATTTCAATACATCAAAATTCAATATAATTATATTTGAAAAAGTGGAATTCAAAGCATTCAAATTTAAAAGTGCACATTTCATAGCGTGCTTTTGATCAACTTTTTCTGTGGTCTTGGTTAGGAGTTGTCCTATTATTTGATAGAATTTGTGCTTGGCAAAATAATGATGAACAAATGGAAAACGGTTGATCAGAATAAAAATTAATTCAAAAATGTCTTCCTGCAAATTTTTTTCTCTCAAAATAATTTCTGACAAAAGATGAATCAATAATGAAAACCCGCCAAACGCTTCAAAACAATTGAAAAACGACTGAAGATGAAATCTTTCTTTTGAGAAATTCAATGAGTTCTCTGAAAAAGTTTCGTTATTTGAAAGAAAAGGAGGGGACAAGATGCACTCGAATCCAAAATTGATGTAAACAACATCGTTGATGTATTTCACATGTGATGCCCATTCAGCATAAGTAGCCGATAAATAACCGTCACTTGTTGCATATGAGAACGCCTTCTCTTTCAGCTTGATGCACGACAGATTATCGAAGATCAGCTCTTTGAAGTTTGGCCCGAGGAAGAACAAATATTTGACCTGTTTCTCAGAAAGAATTGAATGATAAATTCTGACACTTTGAAGGTCAAATATCGGCTTCGTTCCTCCTATAACCAACTTGGCTGTGTCAGAATTGAATTTATAGTCTACTTTGATTTGTGCCAGATTGACAGACGCCGTAAGCGACTCTTGCTTGAGGTTGACGCAGATGAAGTGCCAGCCATCAACGCTCGTCTTTGATGTGACAAATTTTATGTGTTTCTGGGCAACATCAAAAATAAACGTCTTCTTGTGATACTTAATGACAACATTCAATTCTGGGCCGATAAGAAAAGTGGCTATTTTGGTCGGCTGATCAACAATCCTGACCCACATTGCAACCGTTTTTCCCATACAATTCGGTTTCAATTCAAAATGTGAACTGACTCTAACAAAATCATTCACTATCGGCGCCTGCTTTGCAAGTGATGTCAAAAATTGAATGAGATTGTGGTGATCATCAAAAAGTGATTTGTAAACCATTGAAAAAGTTGTGAAATTGCAAGAAAATGCCAAAATCTTTGTTAAAAGGTCAAAATAAGGTGAATTTGGTTTCGCAGCCGAAAACAACTTTTTCAGAGCTTCTTCATTTAAGAATCCGATTGAGAAATGATCATTTTTATCTTCTTCCCACTTCTGATTCAGCAAGGATATAAAATTGTCAAGCTCTGTTTGATTTAAACATCCGGAAAAAGCTTTGATTACCAGCAGCGAAAGTAAGAAAGGAGCAACTTCCTTTGTAAAGCATGACGATTTATTTGGCAAATTTTGAAAAACATCGTGCGCATGATTTGGCATCATTCCTTGTATAGGAAACTCGGAAGTTGTTGGTTCAAAAACCCAGAAAAAGTATTTTTTAATTAATTCAAATTTTTGAATGAGAATTGAATTAAAAACAACTTTTCTGAGGCCTTCATGAAACGTCGTTGAGTTCGATATTTCATGTGAGATGTCGTTATTAATTCGGCAAAATATTAGAATAATTAAAAGTGCTGACCAATTTTGGTCTGAAAAAGTGGATGATATTCGTGAAAAAATAACATTCATTATTCGATGGATAAAAATTGGTGTAAATAAGGATAAGAAGTCAGGATGAATTTGTGAGGATTGTAAAAAACAATATAAAATGTTCAGATGAGAATCAAATAACTGAGAATTCATTTCAAAAGTAGAAAATAAAAAAAGACTATTGAATATCTTTCTCCATATCTCGTTCAACTGATTTGTTGGATATCTTTCAATAAAATCAAAAGTTAACAAAGGTGCTTCAATGAAAAATGACCAATATTGTGACTCTGTTAATTGAGCTTGATTATTAATAAACAATAAAAATTTTAAATAAGAGATTGGTAGCTTTGGACATTTTGGAACTAAATGAAGTGAATAAAAGGTTTCAGAAATATCAATATACATGGCAAGAACCGATTGATCTGCCAAAAAAGCTGAAAAAAAGAAATCAATCACTTTAAATTGGTTAGTATCTAAAATTGATGCTATCATTACATTAATTCCATTTGGAAAAATATTGTTTTTTAATGCAGAACGAAAACAATAATTGAAAAATGGTAATAAATCAGTTGAAATCAAATTAAACGAAGAAAAAAGTTGATTAAAAGAAAGGAAAAAAGCAGAACTATTAGGTAATTGTTTCATTAAGTAAAAATAAGTAACTGAACTTTTTGGTAAAATTGGTATGATTTTAATAATTTGTTGCTCTTTGAGAGATAAAAGAAATTGAAGAGATATGCTACGAAATTTGTCGAGATTAAAAAAATTGAGTATATGAAAATAAGCTTTGGCAAAGCAATCAATTGGACTTGAAACGTAGAACCTTTGAAGAAATTGCTCTGAGCACTTTTCAATATCAAACTCGTTGTCTTCATTGGTTTCATGTGGATCTGTCAAAGAAATAAAAATATTGGACAACTTTATTTGATCAAAATCTTTATCATTATTTATTAAGTAAGGTTTTATTTCTATATCAAATTCATCCTCATCACATGTCTTAGATATCCATCTCTTGATGAATTCTTGCTGAGAGGTATTAAACGAATGATTTTTCACCTCTGAAATAAAAAAAATGATTTAAAATATTTAATTCAAAAAAATTCAATGTTTTTGAAATTTGAATAACTATTCAATCCTATAAACAAATTTTTTGTATCAAAAAACTTTCCCTTATATTAAGTTTCGCCAATATATTTTTATTCTGTATTTCTTTATTTTAAATATCTCGAAAAAGTTTGTTTTCCTCTTTCTCGAAAAAGTACATATTTTTTTTTCAATATCAATTTCCAAATTTTTTAATTTCAATATAATCTTAAAGGTTGAGTATGCAGTTGGTGTCAAGTTGAAATATATAAATAAATATTATAGTATTGGAACAATAATATTTAAAGAGAAATATCGTGTTTATATAAAAAATGTTTATGTAAAAACTGTAGATGGAGATCTGGAAAAGTCAGCCGTTTTCGCAGCATAAGCAATTGGATGAGGAAGTAAATAACTCTGAATATATTCTGGATCCCACCAATCTAAGTGGTCCAAGTACCACTGAACAGTTTCAGTGAGAAGTGTGTCAAAGTCTTCATTTGCGTGCCAGCCAAGAGCATTGAGTTTACTTGAATCAATCATGTATCTTGAATCGTTGAAAGCACGGTCTGGAACATGTTCTATCCAATCTTCTGGATTTCCTTCTTTGCCCATAATTTTAATTAATTTCTTGCACATATCAAGAACGCTAATTTCAAATTCAGTTCCAATATTATAAATTTCATGAAGTTTTCCTTTGTGAAGAACGATATCAAATGCACGAACAACATCTGAAGTATGAAGGAAGTTTCTTAAGCTAAGGCCATCGCCATGAATTGAACATTTCTTATTTTCGTTTAGCAATAATGTAAACTTTGGAATAGCTTTTTCTGGAAATTGCATAGGGCCAAAAACATTATTTCCTCTTGTAATAATAATTGGCATATTGAAAGATCTGATATATGCTTGGCAAATAAACTCGGCGCCAGCTTTTGAGCATGCATATGGATTTGTTGGTGAAAGAATAGCCATTTCATTCGCGCGGCCTTCTAAAACTTCACCATAAACTTCATCAGTTGAAACATGAATAAAGCGTTTAATATTATACTTCTTTGAGCACTCTAAAAGAGTGTGCGTACCGAGGACATTTGTTTGTGTAAACTCGAGCGAATTTCCAAAAGATCTGTCGACATGGCTTTGAGCTGCGAAATGAAGAACTGTGTCAATTTTGTGAACTTGCATGATTAATGATACAAGCTCGATGTTCAATATACTTCCTTTGATAAATGTAAAGTTGCTGCAATTAAGAGATGGCCCAAGATTTTTCATATTAGAGCAATAATCAAGGCAATCTAAGCAAACAATCTTAACATCAGGATATTTATTAGTCAAGTGATTGCAAACATGAGAACCAATGAAACCTGCACCACCTGTAAGTAAAATCGAATGTGGCTGATAGTCTCCTTCACTCTCGGTCATTTATTGTGAGGTAACTATTCAATGTATTCTTGGTAGAAAAAACTTTTTCAATGAAAATAGTTTTTTTTTAAAAAAAAAAAAAAAATAATTAAGAACTTCATTTATCAGCCAATTTAATCTTATCTATATATGTAAATGAAGAATTGATTAATATTTTTTGATTAAGTTGATAAATAAGCATTGAATTGTTAAAATTTCGAACCATTGATAAATTCAAAATTTTAACAAACCATTCGAATTCTTCTGAATATAAAAACTTTGATAAAAAATTTTTAAATAAGTCTGTAATATAGGTGAAATTTTACCATAACCGTTGAAAAATATTCAAAATTTTACTTTTATTTGAGTGTTTTATTATCTCAAAAAGTTGTACCTAGAGAATTAAATAATATTTTCTATTCGACTTATGATTCTTTTCCACCATGTAACTACAACACAGTAGAACACTAATGCAGAAAGAAACAAGTGTTATAACAATTAGTGAATTTTCATTCCAAAAGACAAATCAATATATATTATTAACTCAAAAATTTGTGTTGAAACACTTGCAAATGGATTATTCTATTGAATGTAAAATATTGTATTAGATAAACAAAAATAATATCCCGTATATGACGAATAATTGAAGAAATATCCCCGAATAAATTAAATTTTCCTCGTAAACTTTTTGAATAAAAAAGATTATTTTTGAGAGAATGAATAACGATAAAATAAAATTAAATGAAAAAAGTTATATGAATAATAGAAAACTATTACCGATTTTTGAAATGTAGTATATTTTACTCATAATTTATCAGCATTTCAACCCTTATGCTTTTATTGCTATTGAATCCATTTTTCTATTGAAGAAATAGCTTTCTATTCCCAATGAAAAAAAAATTTTTTTTTTTAGATATTAATCCGATCTAATCAAATCCAGAAAGAGATACTTTTTTACATCCAAACCAATCTTTGTTTGATATTATTGGTTTCTTCAATAGAAAAATGGATTCAATCGATTTCCAATACGAGCCAAAACATATATTACTGAACTTAAAAATCGATAATCATCAACTATTAAGTAAATTCATGATCAAAAAATAGTATTTGAGCAAGTGTTTACAAAAGAAATTCTATTTTAATATCATTACAGGCTTTACAATGCGTTTTCTAGTAAATTAGTGCAAAGATCTATGATAATTTTCACCAAAGATTAGGTAAATTGTATTTTTTTGAGGATCTTTTCCTTACAAAATATGGATTAATGATAGATACAACATTAACCATATGCAAAAATATATGTTTTTATATAAAAATAATTCTTTTTTTCTTTGTTTTTTTATTATTTTCCCCTTTTTCCCCTTTAGCAATTCAATTTTTTTCAATATAACTCACAAAAAAAATCATTCATTATGGGATAAAAATGAATACTTTTCAGTATATATTTAAAAAGTTTGTCCCAAGCTTTTTGAATTCGACTTTATAAATATAAATGCAATTGTGATTTTTAAAAAAAAAAAAAATTCAATAAGCATTTAAAAAGTGAAATAATCGTTTTTTTATATAAATACATGACTACTTGTAGCGATCTTATAGACTCTTGGAACAATGGCTGGCTTGTTTCATTATCAGAACCTTACAAAGATGAGTGTAATCAAACTTGGATTGATGCAAAATTTTCAAAGCCAACAAAGCAAAAGCCAATTCCACCACATTTTGTTTCAGTCAGATTTAAATTACAAGATAATTCTCCAGTTGCATATCTAATTGAATGCGATAGGACTGAGAAGACGATAGATGTTCCTATTACTGATAGCACACTACAAATGCATCTTCGTATAAAAGCAAAAGGCGGCTCGCGAGCAAAAGATATTGGATTACTCGTTGAATAAAGAAATAAAATGTTAAATAAAGAATACTGATTTTAATCATGTTTTTTTTTTTTTTTGATGGACTTTATTTTTTATATAAAAAAAGAAATATTTATGAATATATTATTGCATTTTCCAAAAATCATAAGAAATGCAAATTCTGGTAATTGTTCTATGTTATTTAAAAAAAATATACAGTATTAAAACGCTCATTGTAAAATTCATCGCATGTTATATAAATAAATATATCTAGCAAAATGAATAACCAGCTTGCAGTGAAATAAATAAAAAGACTTTTGTCAAAATATCACCTTGGCCTTCTTCCTGGCTTCATTCCTTTTGACAGTAAAGGTGCTGGGCCTGACTCTTTTGTTTCAAGCACTAGTTTGAGTTGATCCAACTGATTTCTAACTCGATGATATAAATCTTTATAATGCATTTCGCTTTGTTCAGGGGTCATATCGTTTGGAGTGGGCTGACGAGACCTCCTAATATCAGGACTGTGTAAAATTTGTCTTGCTGTCTTCTGATAGGTTGAAATTGGGCGAATTGATTTTTTCATATCGTTATTTGTAATCTCGGCAAGTTGCCTTTCAAGTTGGGCAATAGACTGCTGAGCAAGTTCAATTTGTGAACTAAGATCAAGTTGTTGATGTTCTAAATCATTTACTCGGTTTAGTAAGATTCTTGACTCTTCATCTTCAGGTAAAGATCCAAGCGGTTTCTTTGGATTAGAATGAAGGACTGAGTTTGTAAGCTGGCTATCTTTTCTTGATTTTCTTGAATTTGAATTGGGTTTTTTATCAGAAGCTTTAGGAAGAGTAACTGGATCAAATAGTATGTAATCAGTTTCCTCATATGATCGAAGAATTGCATCAAGGGATGATATACCATGTAAGTTACGATGTTTCTTCATCGTAATTTTTTCAATTATGAAAAAACGTTATTTAACTTAAGTTTGAATTATACCTTCTAATGTAGTCCTCGCACGATTGAATTTCATTCAATTTTATTAACTTTTTATATATGCAAGATCAAATTTTGTATAATAGATAATTATTTTTTGATATATCTGTATCAAATATTGAAGGCTATTTGAAAAAAGCCTTCAAAAAGTGGCGAGTGCGATTCTGAGATCTCAAATTATTTCAAATTTTTCTATGTATTGAGACAACTCATACAATTTCTTTTTTCTAAGATATTTCGAGCTTAGTTTTTATTATTATTATTGAGAAATTGGATCTTCAAATTATAGCAACTTTAAATACAATATAATTCTCTAAAATCTATCAAAAAAAATCTCAAGCATTTCAGATCAATAAATAGATTTTTTAAAGAATAATTAATAATCAATTAAACCATCGAAGAGTTGACTTATTTTTACATCCATTGGCATGAAATATAAAGTAGAATAAACATTCAAATATGCCTTAATTCACTTTTTTGCATATCACTTTATCTTAATATAAATAAAACTAATAATAATAAAAAGCAATATTTCATTTAAAAATGTAAACAAGAATTTATTAAAAGTAAATTGAATATAAAAATCCAATATATTTTGATATTTTTGATGTGTTTTTTTTGATATATAAACCATCAAATATTTTAAAGCAATCTCATAATTGATTGATATTTATTGATTTTTAAGTGATGATTTGATTTTGCATTGTTTTTTTTTTTTTTTTTTTTTTTTTTTTTTTTGATAAAATTATTAGATTTGTAATGAGAATTGCATTGTGAAGAAATATAAAACGTTAAAAGCATGTCTGATTGATTGTTTAAATAAATTTTACATAATTTAAAAGCAACTCTGAAGTTGTTTGTATTGAATTCTTCAATTTAAAATAAAAATATGAATATTTTAAAATCAATTCAATTTTTCATCGATTTAAAATTCAATAAAAAATAATAATCGTCTACTTTTAAAAAGTTTGAAATTTTGAATGAAATTCAATAGTGCGAGGACTACTTCTAATGGTAACCTGAAAAAATGGACCCGACCCGTTTTTTTCGGGTAGGGTAATTACCCACCATTCAAGTGAAGTGTTTTAGTATTACCTGATTATTTTTCTTTAATTATTCATTTAATTTATAATAATAAATAATAAATATTAATTTTTTTCATTAAAAATTTAGTAGATTATAAAAATCATGATTTTTGACCTGCGGTCAAAACTCCTGATTTTGAACGTCAGAAGTGAAAACATAAATTCTTAATAAATGATATCATAAGTGCTATCCTCTATTTCTTCACGTATTTCATCAACCGACAAAAACGACTTTTGTTAATTTTTCATAAATTTTCACATCATTTCGCTTCTTTTCATCAACCGACAAAAATGACTTTTGTTAATTTTTCATAAAATTATAACGTAAATGTGAAAATTTAATGAAACAAAAATGAAAAACTTAACGAAAAATAATTTTAAAGGTTTGAAACTTGATAAACTTAATAAATATATTAAATTTTTTACCAATTAATAAAATGAATAAATCGAAAGTACCAAAAATTATAAGCGATGTTTCCCAATTAAACCAAATGAGGAGCACATCATACGCTAACTTGGCAGAAAATGACTTTAATAAAAAAGATTTAACTAAAGCATTAAATGATATGGCATTTTATCGTGAGAGAATGGCGGCAATTAAACCAACGAAAAAGGCAAAACAAAATAAATATGGTAACGTTGGTATGGACGACTTAATTAATGTTGTCTCTAAATTAAAGCAAGATGTTAAACAAATTCGAGACGCTCAAAGTGTTGTAAGCGCTAATGAATGGATTAATCGACATGGATATGATGATTTATATGAAGCTACTGGTCGTGATTTAGATGGTGACGGAACTCCTGAAGTCGTCGTACAAACAAAAGAAGGTAAGAAACCTGTTATTGTTAATGGATTTACAACCGTACCGTCATTATTCCCATATCGCTATGCATATTATAAAACTTATCCATCCGTAGATCAACGAAAAGAAGCAGATAAACAAGGTATAAACTTACGAGGATTTATTAATAACATATATCAACCTGAATTTGATGAAACCGGACGTGTAGTTACTAATTATGCGGGTGAAGGTTGGCAAGACTTTGAAACAAGATTAAAAGCTGCTGGCATCGATGTTTGTAATGCTTTGTAAAGCCTGTAGTTAATAATAAATGAGTTTACCCGAAATTTTTCTTGGTTGTTTAACTATCATCGAATTCATAAATTTAATAATTCGTGTTATCAAACTTGCCCCAACATTAAATGATAAACCCCCTGAATTAACCGATGAAATGCGGAAACGATTATATAGTTAATCATTTATTTTTCATTTCATTTCAATAATGGAATATCAAATTTTCTAATACCTGCACCATTAGCGCCTACAACTCGTCTAACTCCTCCACCGTTTGCTCCTAATGCATTAACGTTTCCACCTTTATAATTAATTTTATCATTTAATTTACTCACACCATTACCAACTTTACTTATTATTTCACCAACGTTTCCGCCGATTAAGTCACCAGCTTGATTTATCAATGGTGTAAATTTACTTACTGCTTCAACTGCTTTCTTTACTTTTGGTACAATTTTACCGATTAAGTTTTTTGCACCTTTTACAATATTTTTAAACCAACTTCCAAATGCCATGTTTTCATTAATGTAAAAATTTTATTTTTCATTTCTTAATTCATTTATTTTTTCAATTCAAAAATTCTTTTCTTTATTAACTTATTATTTAAAATTTTTCCAATATATAAAATGACATACTTAAACGCTCAAACGAAAAATTTAGGAAATGATGAAGGTGATGTTTTATCATTCTTTCAAAATAAATTAAGGCATTTAATACAACGTAATGGTGGTGATAATTCATTTTCATGGATTATGGAAGAGTTCAAAGATAAAGACGCTCCACTTCCTGTTGGTACTAAAACACGAATTAAACTTACTCATTCAGGACACACTATTTCACAAATTGAAAAATCATTTTCAACAATACTTTTAGATTTTCAATTAAAACTTTCTGATAAAATTGATGTTTCAGCAGATACTAACGGATTAATGAAAATATTTGTTGGTTTCAAAAATGCAGTTGAATTTTATGAAGATTGCAGATTTTGGATTAATGGTAAACTTCTTGATACATACAGACAGGATGAATTACAACGTGAATCATTCGCTTATAACTCAATTAAGCCACGTGATGCAAAAGCTACTTCTAAATTCTCTCATTCAACATGGGAAAATGTAAGCCAATATTCACCGTCCGTTTGTGGATGTTACATTGATTTAAAGGATTTAGCAGATGGTCAACCACACACATTTACAATTGAATTAACGATACCATTTATTGATCAACTCGCACTTCAGGCATGGCAACTTTACCCAAACGCAATTTGTGGTGAAATTGAAGAAGAAGTTAAAACCTCATTACGTGCCATGGTTTGGTGTCAAGTTAACCCAAATGTTGTTAAAGAAACTTTACAGTTCCTTGAAGATAAAGCCATTGATGAAGAAATGCCCGCAGTTATTCCAATTACACGTAAATTTACACAAGTTGGCAATCCATCAAATATAGTCATTGAATATAAAGCTGGTGCAAATTCAGAACCTGCTGATGGATCATTAAAAGTACCTGTTGGTGCAGATGCTAACGGTATTGATATGAAAGTTGGCAAAATTGTTTTACAAGTTTTAGGTGGTACCATTCAATTAGGACGTTCAAATCTTGCCGGCTTTGGTCTCAAACCTGGTGTGTATCAAGGACTCGTTAATGAATTACGCACTCCTTTATTAGTTCCATCACAAGAATTAACACGTGAAATATTTGAAGGAAGCGCTAAAGTTAATGGTTTAGAAATTTCAAAATCAATTCCTCTCAGAAATGCAACAAATATAACAATGATGTTTCCACGTACTCCAGGCGATATTACATGTTTTGAAAATATCATGTATCAAAACGTTCAATTAGTCGTTAATAAAAGAACTTATCCAGACACTGAGTTTAGGTCTACATGTTCAGCCAGATTTTATCAGCATCAATTAATCGCTAATGAACTTGATGGTTCACTTGAAGCAACACAAGAATTTGAAGATTCATTTACTCAATCATTAAATGATCCAGTAACTGGTAAACGTTACACTAATTCCAGAAGTGACGGTACAAGCTTTGGCATCAATTTCCAACTTGAACGTTCAAACGCTGGTTATGTATTTGATGGAATCGATACCGGCAATAATTCAGTAACTGTAACTTTCCGTGGTCAGCCATTATACAGAGGTGATGATGACACTTATTATATTCCTGATTTAGAACATAAAGAACAACATCCACCCGCTCCTGAGGCATGGATTTGTAGTGATACATACTTTACTTGGTCCGTTAATGGTGTTGATTACTTCCCATCAGGAACACCTGAAGGTTATGAGTGAGCTTTAGCTCGCGGACGTTGTCGTAAAAATTAACTTTATCATGAATGTTTTAAATTATTTTTCCATTTCAAACATTTTCAAAAATTTTTAAACTTATTTAAAATTTATTTTTCAAATTTTTTATTTTAATATAAAGAATAACGAAATGAGCGCATTTATCACAATCAATAAATTATTTGAAAAACTCCCTGAGTCAGAACTTAAAGCCGTTCAAGTATATTTTGATGACTACATAACTGACAGATATTATAATAATAAAATAAACGTTAAAATATTATTTCTTTCATTAGTTTATAAAAATAATACCCAAAAAGTTATGAATTATAAAGAATTTAGGGAGTTAATCCCTAATTGTGAATGGTTAACTATTCCTAAACGTTCATTCAGTCAACAAACCTTAATGAATTATCTAAAAAATGTAACATTAATGATGATGAAATTGACCCTGATGATTTTTAAAAATCATAAAATTTATTTTTTATATAAATGACGAAAACAACGGCTTTGCCAGCGACCAATAAGGTCACCAAAACTTACTTTATCACTCGTGACTATATTAATAAATTTCCTCCTGAGTTCGTTAATTCTCGCAATGATAAATATATTTCATTTCAATATTGTCGTGCTACATGTAATGATTACCTTGATGGTGAAACTCAAGTGCACGCATCATTTGTTCCTCGCGATGAATATTGTGATTCTCTCGTTTGGTATGCAAATTTAACACCACCTGATGTCAACAGAAAATATAAATATACATTAAACCATGATCGTTTTAAAGTATGGTTCACTGATGCAAAAGGTAATGAAATAATACCTGATAATTTCACATTATTCCTTAAATTTGAATACTAGCGTAACTTTTACGAAGTATTGATTTTTATAAAATCTCTAAACTTCGTATATTAAAAATATTTATTTTTATAATTAATAAATTAATAAATGACTGCAATAATTACAAAACAAAATGCAAAAGATGGCGCCTTTACTGGTGGTGGAGGTGGTAGTCCAGATAAAGACTCGGAATTTAAAAATATTCATGTTCACGGTGATGCAACAGTTGACGGTGATATAATAATGACTTCAACAGATCCTCAAAGTTTAACATTAAGACTTGCTGATATTGACGCTTCAGTTTCATCATACAATACACAAACAATGATATTTAATGATGAATTAAACAATCATGAATCAAGAATTAAAACATTAGAAGAAAAACATGATGGCGATGATGGCGACTTTTCATTTGAAGATGGCATATATGATTTCATCATTAATTCAGATAAATTAACCGAAAATTTAGACCAACCAGATTTAAACTCGTTATCAATCAAAACTGATTTTGGTGAATATATCGGTGATGTTTTCGAAATTGAATTACCCGCTTATATGAAACTACCTAAAGCGATTATTTCAAAAACTTCAAAAGAAAACATGTTTAAAAATCCTATCATTAACATCTCAAACAATAATTATGAGTTAGTTTATCAAGAAGATGATGTTAGAGCAAAAATATATATGTCGAGCAAAAAAGGTGATACACCATTAAATTTATATACATCTGGATTTATGAAAATCAATTATATTGCTCATCAAAAAACAAATGTTAGTTGTGACAAAGCTAATGATTCAAATAAATTAATTAATCTTAAATGTAATACAATTGATGCTGATAACTGTTTTAAATTATATCGTTCACCATTACCCGACTTTTATGAAATGAAAGCATTCGGTGCTACTGATTCAGAATATTACGCAGATTGGGGTTATGTTCCTGGTACTCCTGAATTTGACGCATTAATTGAAGGTCAAACATTTGAATTTTATGATGAAGCATTTGGTACTGATTACAAAATGACAAAAGTTGGTAATGAATGGAAAGGTACAAATTACAGTTTCAACATTCCTTTAAAATTAACACGTAAAAAATAAAAAGTAAATTTAATACGAGTTGTTTAAAAAAATAAAAAAAAAAAAAACAAGGAAAAAAAAAACATGCAAGCAAAAAAAAGAATTAAGCTATTTTGAGACTTTTGACACGAAAAATTAAATCTTGAATATCAGAATCTTCTTCTTCATCATATTCCAAATATGTCGGATCACGTGTTTCACTACTTTCATCTTCTTCGTTGGAAATGATCGGTTTCTTTTGAGCAAATGACATAAAACATCCTACATGTTGTTTCGTTCGATCATAATTAATAAATTCTGTATGATGAATTATGATTTTTCGTCTTTGTCTAAGATATTCTTCCGCCAATTTGAACCAAATGAAAATATAATTAGCATCTTGAAACTGAGGGTGTGTGTCTAAATACATTATAAGCATACGACGACGTTGGTCAACAGTACGATCTCTTTTATCGAATTCGACTATGTTTAAAAAAAGATCAATTTGAGATTTATTTATATTGTATATTAAACTTCTTTGATAATGTTGATACAAGGCTCTGGGAGGTGTGAAAAGTTTAAGATCTTCTTGAGTCATTCCTAATCTATTAATAATTGTTTGAATGTAACTTGCTTGCATAATATTTTTTGAAGTGAAAATTTTTTATATCACAATTCTTAAATTTTGTAACGTATACTTATATAAATCATTTAAAAAATTAACGGATAGGTTAAGTGAATATTTAAATTTAGAAGTATTCAAATTAATATTAAATTTTCACATTTACGTTATAAATTTATGAAAAATTAACAAAAGTCATTTTTGTCGGTTGATGAAAAGTTACGAAAAGTTACGAAAAGAAGCAAAAAGTTGTGAAAATTTATGAAAAATTAACAAAAGTCGTTTTTGTCGGTTGATGAAATACGTGAAGAAATAGAGGATAGCACTTATGATATCATTTATTAAGAATTTATGTTTTCACTTCTGACGTTCAAAATCAGGAGTTTTGACCGCAGGTCAAAAATCATGATTTTTATAATCTACTAATTTTGATTTCTTGATTCATTTTCAATATCTGATTCAAACTTTAGGGAAAATTTTCCTCTGAAAAAGCTGATATAAATTCAATTTCAATTTTTTTTTGATATTATAATATTACATTTATAACTTTATTCTAAACCCAACAAATAACATAATTAATATTAAATTTTCATATTATGATTATTATTCCATAAAAAAATGAATTTTTTTGGAATCACTTTAATTGATATCATCCAAACATATGATATCGTAGCAAATTGCATCTCAAATATTATCAATAGAATATATGACAAGAATAATAATAATATCATTAAAGATGTGGTCTGGTTAAAAATTACCATCTTTATAAATGGCCGGGTAAAATTTTACCTTTAGGTAATATGTTATTTTCCTACCCAGGTAAAAAATGACCCTACCCAAGAAGTACCTGTCAAAAGGGGTCGGGTAGGTACCGCTTTCAAGGTCTAGTTTGAATACCTTTTTATGTCAGAAAAATAGAGCAAAAAGCATCAATGAAATTAGATAAAAAAATCAATGAAATGCATTTGATTACAAATTCAAAAAAAGATTTTTTTTTTTTTTTTAAATCAAGATTTTATTGAATGAATTCATTAATTTTGCTAAACTGAAGTGCAAAATAAAATACAGCCAAATAAGTACTTAAATTTAACTTTTTCAATATATTATTTTTATTTGGCCAAATGAATTATGAAGATATTCAAGAAGTCTTTAATAGTAATCGCACCAAAAATGAGAAGATTGCTTACTTACTTGAAAAGAAATATTCGAGAGATGACATTCTGAAATACGTCAAATGTTGTCCAAACACAATTTCAAAAATAATAAAGTCTTTACAATCAACAGATTCAGTACCTGATCAATTAAGTCCAGGCAGACTTTCTAAAAGAACTCCTGCAGTTGTTTCTTTTGTCTCTCAACAAACAATTTCAAATCCTCTAATTTCAGGAAAAGAACTCAGCATGTAAATAAAAAGTTCGATGAACGTAAATATTTCAAGTCATACGATAAACCTTTTGCGTGGCCAAATCGGATTTAATTATTTACCGCCATTATCAGAACCAAATCTGTCAAAAATACAAAAACAAAAGAGGATGAATTTTTGTTATACTATTTTATTACATCGAAATGAATTACCATTTATTGGATTCTCAGATAAATCTCGTTTCTGCTTAGGGAACGATTACAGGTGGGTATGGCGAAATCAAGGTCAATATAATCCAAAAACCGTCGTTTCTCATTCAAAATTTGCTCCTTCAATCATGATTTTGGGCCTCATAGGACGAGGATACAAACCAGGTATTTTTATTTTTGAAGATACTGAAAAGTCTGAAAACTATTGTTCAATGTTGGAAGACAACTCTTATTTGTTTGATGCTGTAGCATTTTATCAAGGAAATTTTGCTCTACAGCAAGATGGAGCACGAACTCATACTGATGGCTATACAATGAATTATCTTATTCAAACATGCGACGTAATTATAAACTGGCCGCCAAATTCGCCTGATATTAACTTGATTGAGATGATGTGGGCCCTGATCAAAAACATTGTGTCTTTTTATCATCGGACGAACTTAGACGAGTTAATTGAAGCTGTTAAAATAGCATGGCGTCAAATATCAATGGAAACTGTCATCAAATTATGCGATTCGTTCATTAGAAGATGCTTCCTTTGCTTGAAAAATCGTGGTAAATGCATTAACCATTTCATACAAAGTAAAACTGATCAAGAAGTCACTGATCAAGAAATTGAAGAATTAATTAATCAATTAAATCAAAATGGAATTATCTTTGAAGAAATTGAATACATTCAGAAGAAAATTGAATAAAAATTATTTAATATAAAATAAAATGGTGGAATGGGAAACTTTAATAGCAGTCAAACAATGAATGGCTAAACAGCAACATGGGAAACTTCAATGATAATCAAATGATAAATGGTAACCTATCATCAAATAATGGAGTGAGTAATTGGTAATCACAAATGCCATTTAAAAAGGTAATTTAATATTAAATAATTAATCAGTATAGTTTTTTGATAGTATGTTGAATGCGTGCTAATTTAATGAAGAGTACATATTTATACAAAATAAAAAATAATTAAAGGCCATAAAAACTGGCAACATTCAACAAATAAAAAAGCATCATCTTTTTAAAGTTGGGCATTTAGGTGTTCGCGCACTATTTGAAGTAGTGCTCATTTTCGAGTTCACTTTTTTTTTCTTTCATGCGTCATTTTGCGTTATCCCACCTATGATTTGTTAATTCATGGAATGCATTATTAATCGCATACCATCTATTTAAAAAATCAGATTGACTCCCAAATTCGTCACCTTCAAAACCTTCCAACCAATTTTTGAATATCATTAGCGGTTGTAATAAATCATTTATAATTTTGTAATCAATTATAAAATTTGCCTATTCACTCTTTTTTAACGTAGGTGCAAATTCGATTATATATGGTTTTGCAAATTTGATAGCCTGGAATGATAATAAAACTGATGACCATCTTATAGCTGTATATGAAGGCACAGAGCAAACATTTCTTTTCTTTGCAAATGAAGTCCAATTTGTCGAGTTTGCAAGAAATGATGCAAGGTGAAATATTGGTGACAACAAATCTTTTGCTTCATTAATAAATGAACCTAATAATGTATGCAATATATGTAATATGCATTCGCATCCCCAAATATCAATGATACAACACTTCTTACTCGTCCCATTATGTCATTTAATCCTAAAACAATATCAAAGAATATAAATAAAACCATCAATCCTGATAATTCAATAGAAGGTATTTTAAATAATTTGAGAGAGATGCTTTTCAAATTCC
Organism: Tritrichomonas musculus; assembly: GCA_039105265.1. NCBI lineage: Eukaryota > Parabasalia > Tritrichomonadida > Tritrichomonadidae > Tritrichomonas > Tritrichomonas musculus. The sequence continues at coordinate 1,694,690 of JAPFFF010000004.1, forward strand.
AAAATCCTAACGAAGAGATATCAATTGATATATATCCATTTAAAGTATTTTCTTTGTTATCGCCATAATTAAAACCAATTGTTGAATCTGATGAATTTAATATCATGATCACATTAGAACTTGATGCAACTTTTGATGGATTAGAACCTTATGTCATCTGCATTCCTGTAATAATCTATAGAAATACTAGTATTCCACTTGGATTATTAATTTCAATATCTGAATCAACATCTTTATATAGTTTATTTTTCCAATCGCTTAAAAAAATGGATGTCGAAAAGCCAAATCCTAACTTCTCATACTATGAAAAATATGCTGAAAAGAATTATCTCATTGATAAACATAAATCATTTATAAAACGGGGGGGGGGGGGAAATAATCTTGAAATGTACAATTGTTTTGTACACTTAATTGGACCATTGTTTCGAATTCTTTATTAAGTTATTTATTATCAGATTTACTATTTACAAATTCTGAAAGTCAATGGAATGAAAATCTAGTAAGAATGTGTTATACATTTCTATATTTATTCAAAGAAAAAGGTCCAACGACTGATACATCCAGATTTAATAAAGTTGCTCAAGTACTTGGCCAAGATGTCAATGGAAATCCAATAGAAAAGAAATCATCATGCTCTTGCTATCAGATTTGAAGAATTTGAAATCAAGACGAATCTAAAATTCAACAAAAACAAATTACAATATCAATAATATTGAGAATTCAGAAACATCATCAACTCTGGCATTCAACCCAGACAACCAAGATGAAAATAACCCAATTTCATATCTAATAGCGCACACTGAATGCCAGCTTGCAACACTTATAAAAAAGCATAACATAAATTAAGCGATTTCTTGAAAGGTCTAATTGAGAAGAAGATGAAATCAAGGTTTTTTAAAAAACTATCCATAGATTCAAAAGAAAACTATGCATTAACTATTAAATAACTTAAAAGAAGTAATCAAATTTTTTTATTATTTGAATAAAATAAAATTGATATCATGAGCAAAGTTTGAACTTTTTCATTGAATAAACCATTCAAATAAAAAAAATAAATAACAGATTTATTGAATCAATTAACTCGAAGTTTCTCCTAAATCAAAGCCTTCAAAAAACTTTGAATCTATTTCTTTTCTATTTATTTTTTTGATAGTCTGATCACTTTCTCCAATTCGGCCAAAAAGTATGTAATATGGCGGTCTATATAAAAGATTCATCATATCGTTAACAATAGCTTCAATTATTTTTAATTTATCATTGAAATTTTTTATCAGCATTTCTTTGAAAAATTTTGGATATACAAGAAAATGTTCAGCATCATCGCCAACTGATGAAATTACACATTTTTCAATATGATATTTATCATCACTTTCATCGAAAAATAAATCTTCATTTTGATCATAATAATAATTAATTTCATCATCCTGAATCAAATTCAGATTTTCGCTCATTTTTACATTTTGGGCATTTTTAATATCAATTATTGATGATTTCATTACAATATCATCTTTTTCAAAAAATGAATCTGATTTGCTCATCAGTTCAATGTTGATTATTATTTTTTTACTTTTTCTATTTTGTTCTATTATTTTCCATCCACTTTTTGTATTATCCCCGCGATTCAAGCTTCCATTCCAAGGAAAATTCAAGAAGAAATCTTTCAAATTTAAGAATTGGACTTTTTCATTTCGTTTATCAATTACAAAATTAAACGAATAAGAAAAGTAATTTGGATAAAACAACAAACCAAACAATGACTTGAATATTGCATTAATTAAAAAGTTTGATTCACAAATATCTTCTTTTTGACTAAATAAAAAAAGTTTTAAATTCGTCAAACAAAAAATAAAAACATTTGAAGCATAAAGTTGTTCATCGTCAATTTCGTTGTATTGAATTTCATATTTCAACACGTTTTGATAGTGACTTATTGAAAGGTTTGTTCTTCCTTCTTTTTCTTCCATGTATCCAAGTTGAAACTCAGAAATTGAAAAATGGTCATTTGAAGCGCTTTCAAACATATTGAATGCTTTTGAATGATTATTCAAATAAAACAAGTTAAAAAAACCGTTATTATTCTTTCCATGTGGGAAATTGTTATGACCGACAATTGAAAAATATTTATCAGCAAGTTCAAAATCCTTATATTTAAACAAGTATATCAAACCAAGATTATTAATTGAATGATAAAATTTTTCATTTTTAATTGAATAAGGAGTCCAACCTTGATTGTAGTCAATTGTAACAGTAATGTCTTGTTTTTCAGAACATTTTTTATAAAAGTCAATTGCTTTTTCTATATCAATTTCTGTTCCTTTTCCTTTTTCGTATATTTGTGCTAAATAATAAAACGCATTAATATCATTTTCTTTTGCTGACTTAACGAAATATTCTCGAGCTTTTTCATAGTCTTTATCAAATCCTTTTCCATAATAATATAGAATTCCTAATTGCAAATTTGCTTTACTATTTCTATATTGTGCAGCAAGTTCGTAATATTCTTTCGCTTTTTTGTAGTTCTTATCAACACCAAATCCATAATAATAAAAGTCACCCAAAATGAAAACAGCCGGACCAAATTTTTCATTTGCTGACTTTTCATAATATTTCAATGCTTTTAAATAATTTTGTGGAATGCCTTCATAACCTTTGAAATAGAGATTAGCTAAAAGATATGAACCTCTCGCATTTCCTAATTTTGAAGAAACTTTAAATAATTCTTTTGCTCTCAAATAATCTTTCGGAACACCATTTCCATTTAAATAAATATTTCCTAAATTATTGTGTGCATTTGGCTGACCCATTTTCACTGCTTTTTCGAAATATTCTCTTGCTTTTGTATAATCTAATTCAACTCCTTTTCCACTTTTGTAAAGATAACCTAGAACGTTAATTGCATCAACGTTATTTAATTCTGCTGATTTTTCATAAAATTCTTTTGCTTTTAAATAACTTTGTTCTACCCCAACTCCATAATAATACAGATTTCCTATTTCATTATATGCTGATGAATTTCCCAATTCAGCTGCCGTTTCAAAATATAATCTTCCCTTTTCAAAATCTTGTTTTACACCTCTTCCATATGAATAAATAAATCCTAAATTCGTCATCGCATTTTGATTGTTCATTTTTGCTGCTTTTTCGAAATATTGAATTCCTATATCCATGTCTAATCCAACACCAAGTCCATTGATATATAAAAGTCCAAGACTGTTGAAAGCAGGAGGATAATCTTGCTTAGCTGCCTCTTCAAATAATTCTTTTGCTTTTGCGTAATTTATTTCAAATACTTGTCCAATGTAATAATGATGTCCTAATGCGAAAATTGCTTCAACATTGTTTTGCTTAGCTGATAATTTATAGTATTCAATTGCTTTATTATAATCCTTTTTAACACCTTCTCCATTGCTATATAAATTGCCTAAACAATAAAGCGCTTCTCCATTATTATGTTCAGCTGCTAACTCGTAATATTCTTTTGCTTTTTCCAAGTTTTTTTGAATAACTTCTCCTTTACTATATAAATTGCCTAAATAGACAAGTGCTTCAGTATTTTTTTGTTCAGCTGACAATTCATAATATTTAATTGCTTTGTTAATATCTTTTTCAACTACTTTGCCTTCATAATAAAACTTTCCAATATAAAATTGGGCTTCTGAATGATTTTTCTTAGCTGCCAATTCAAAATAATGAAAAGCTTTCTCAGAATCATATTGAAAAACTTTTCCATTGTTATATAAACAACCTATTTTAAATTGCATTTCTGAATCATTTCTTTCTTTATTAGAGAGTTTCTTCATAATTTCAATTACTTCATTGTCAAAGCATTGATTTAATTGATCTTTAAATATCTCAAAGAAATTTTCAATCTGAATAAATTTATGAAAATTAATATAAAACTCTAACATTAATTGCGAAATTGTTGGTCTTTCATTTTCATTGATTTTGGTGCATTTTTTAAATATCTCATTCAGCTCTGGATGATCGAACTCAATTGTTTCATCTTGATCTGCAATATCATTCTTCATTATATAGTAAATCATTTTGCCAATTGAATAAATATCGCTGTAGCATGAATACTTGCCTTTAAAAATTTCTGGTGCACAAAAAAATGTAAGAAAGTAAGAAGTATGTTCTTCTTTATTTGAATCTTCTTCAAATATAACCATTCGATCGAAATCAATTAAAATCGCCGTCTTATTTGAATCAATTATAACGTTATTTGGCTTTAAATCACGATATACAAAATTTTTTGAATGAAGATATTGAAATACAATCATTAATTCAAAAATAATTGTGAATTTGTCATTCTCTGTTAATTGTAATTTTTCAATTTTTGATAACGACTGACCATTTATGTATTCAATAATTAAACATTTGTTTTTATTATTCAAAATTCCATAAAATTTTGGTAAAAAAAGATGATCAATTTGCGAATAATTTGAGAGCTCTCGACTATGTAATTTCGTTTTTTTATTTATGGGAGAAAATATTTTGGCAACAAATAATTCTTGCATTTCAATATAAAAGTATAAATTTACAATTCCGATCGATCCACTGCCGACATTTCTTAAATTAATAAAGTCATCATCTTTTAAATTCTTAATAAAAGAATCTTTTTTTATTTTTTCATTTAATCTGTTTTTCATCGACTTTTGATAGCCGCGTTTAATCAAATATCCCGAAACAGTTGACCTAATTATGTTCCATATTTGAACATGCGAATGACTATATGTCCGTGGAACATAAAAAAATTGATTAAAATTGTATATTTCGTTTTGAAAAACAGAATCATATTCAATTTCATTAAATTTGACATTGAAAAACTGTTCAAAATGACTTTTTGAATCGGACATGAAACAAACAGATAAATTCGCATCGTTGGTAAAAATAGTTGATAATAATGGTAAAGATGATTTTGAGATAAATATGATGAAATTTTCAATGCATATAATAAAGAATTTATCATCTGATTTTTCATAGTAATCAATCATCATGATACTTGAGGAGCTAAGATTTTGTTTTAACTTTTCGATATCATTGGGAATAGCGATAAAAGAATAGTTCCTGATGATATTATCTAATTGCTGATTTGAAAAATGAATGGTGCTATTTTTTATATCATTGGAAAAATCTATAAATGCATTTATCATTCCAATATGCTGTTTCAAAATTTTGGTTAAACTTTTTGATAGTTGGTGGAAAGAAATTCTTTCAAAGAATTGAATTTCTCGCTAATTTTTGTTTTTGATTTTTCTCGTAAAATGTTTGGAATTATTTAAGATTTTAATTTATTTATTGTATTATTAATAAATATATCCAATTTTATTGTTTATTTTAAATAAATATTTAGTTGAAATCCAGAAATTAATAAAAAGCGAAATTATTTTTTGTGTATTTTTTGATCGTCAGTAAAGTGCGCAAACTCAGAATTTTAACAATTTTTTTGTGAAATTTACAAAAAAGCTTTTTCAATTTTTTGAGCAAAAAATAACGAAAGTCTCACAATTTTCAATTATGCCAATTCATCTTGAAAACGCAGTTATTTGTATTCTGACTTTTTTTTTTTTTAATTTATATGAACGATTCATTTATAAAATAAATTCGATATTACTTTCGATATTGTCAAAGTCATTACAAAAAGCAATACATATGATTATTTTATATCACCTAAAAATCGGCAGAAAAACAACATTGTAACGATAGATAATCTAAAACAAAATAAATAAAATATTTATTTACTTCCTTTAGTCTTTCTTTGTGAGCTGCCCTCGATGAAATGCAAGAAACAAACGATTTTACATTGGAGGTATAGAATTTGTTGTCATATTGTTTTAAACTAGGAAACTTTTCTAACAATTGTCGTGTTTGAAAGTTGGACCGTTTCTGTTTTGCTTTCTTGATAGGAAGATTTTATTTCTATTAAAAAAATTCAGATAATTGAAAAATTTCAATAAGAAAGTATTGGATTTTTTGCAAAAGCAAAATATTCATTGAAACTTTTCAATTAAAAAACACTAATTTTTCAAATTCATTAATCCAATTATTTATTTTAAAAATGATAACTTAATATTATTTTTAAACTAATAATCTTTATTGTTTTTGTTTATTTTTTTTTTTTTTTTAAATTTTTTTCGAATTTTATTTCGTATTTATCTAAATATTTTTTTGATGAAAAGCTATAATATTTATATAATTTATAATCATCACATGTATTATTATTAATAACTATAGCACTACGATTTTTTTCCTTTTTTAAAAAGATTAAAAGGCAGAAATATATTTACTTAATTCAATTCATTTTTGAATTAAATATTGAATATCAATCAATTTTGAATGAATTGAATTTAAAATGATGAAATCAAAGAGAGATATTAATGAAGATAAATACATTTTCACCAGAATTGGGACATTAAACTCTGTAGAGTTTATCTGCTGCATTCTTAACTCTATAATTGGTTCCGGAGCGCTTCGTTTAGGAAGTTCATTTAATTCTGGAATAATATTTTCGCATATCCTCAATATTTTTGTTGCCCTTGTTAGTATTTATTCAATTAAGCTTTTTGTCTATGCTGCTGCATATTATCATGAAAGCACTTTTGAAGAAATTTGGTCTGTTGCTTTTTCTAATAAAACCAAAATTATCCCAGCTATTTGTTCAATCCTCTCTTCATTTACAAACGTAATGAGCTATCTGAGTTTCCTACAAAATTCATTTGTTCAAATTTTATCAATGTTGATTTTATTAATTAATGACGAAGCACAAGAAACAGTTGATCAAATAGAGCGATACAGTTTATTGATTGGCTTAGGAATTATAGTTATATTTTGTGTTCCAATTTGCATGTCAAGCAATCTTCGGCTTGTTGCATTGTTATCATTTATATCTTTATTTTTTTTTGGAGGCGTTTTTATATATATTATTGCACGATTTATCGAAAAAGTATGCAAAGATGGCTTTGATCCTAACCATCGACTCAAATTATTTGACATTAAAGATAATATCTCAACAAGCATCTCATCCTTAACTTATGCTTATCTCTTTTATCCATTTGCATGGCCAGGTCTAAGACATTCGAGAAAACCAACTGTTAAAAATCTTTTAAATGCATTTAATATAATAATATTAATTACATTTATCATATACACAACAATGGGAACTTTTTCTTATTTAACTTTCTTTGATGAAAATACAGGGGGCGTTATTCTCGACTATTATCCCTCTAACACAAAAACTAATCAAGTTTTAATGCTGGTTAGCCATATTTTTGTTTTTATTTATATAATGTTCACAATACCTGTTGTATTGAATCCATCAAGGTATATCATTTTAAATTATATAAATAAAAAAGATGAATTTCCTTTAGAAATATGGTCATTAATTGGAATTACGTTGTCTCTCATTTCTCTTCTGTTGGCCAATTTTCCAGATAAAATTACCGATATTATCTACAATATTGCCGACATTTTGACATTATCTTTATTATTCATTTTCCCACCAATATTATATTTGAAAGGATATGGAAAAAGTAACAAATTGCATCTTGTTGGTGCAATTCTTGAAATAATTCTCGGTGTTGCAGTTATATCTTTTATGCTATATCTTGACTTGTGTTAGTAAAAATGCTATACCCTGAAATGAAATCTATTTTTTTACAAAAAGTTATTCATATACCTTTACATAAGTTAAACTTGCCATATAAATTATATTATATTAAATATATATAATATAAGATGTTGTTTATTAATTAAAAAAAAAAAAAAAAAGATAATCAATTTTTTTAAAAAAATTAGTGCTTTAGCATATGCTGCTTAAGGAAGTTAACAAACTTAGTGTAAAGGTGATTTTTTGTGTTTCCACCGTATATTCCATGATTCCTGTTAGTATAAGTGTACATATCAAACTGAATATCATTTTGAACTAACTTTTCTGTATACTCAGCAGTATTCTGGAAGTGTACGTTGTCATCACAAAGACCATGGCAAATTAAAAGATGAGCATCTGGAGAAATTTTTTGGACTACATGAAGTGGAGCTTCGAATTCATATCCTTCTTTGTTTTCTTGTGGGGTCCTCATGTATCTTTCAGTGTAAATTGTATCATAATATTTCCAATTCGTAACAGGAGCAACTGCAATTGATGTTGAAAAAACACCTTCTCCATTTGAGAGACATAATAACGACATAAATCCACCATATGACCAACCCCAAATTCCAACTCTTTCTTTATCAATGAAATTATCATAACGACTAATAATTCCTTCAGTTGCAAAAATAATGTCTTTTGTTTCAATTTGACCAAGTTTTAAGTATGTGCACTTTCTGAATTGCTCACCATGAGCAGCTGTCCCTCTTGGATCGATCGAAGCAACAATAAATCCCTCCTGTACAAGATAGGAAGTCCAATCAAGTTTAAAACTATTTTGGACATATTTATGATTTGGACCTCCATAGAGCGTGATTAAAAGAGGGAATTTCTTATCAGGATCAGGAAATGTATGATTTTCCTCCATTTCAATCATAGCTTTTGGCTTCAGAATTTGCATATCAAGATTGGTTTCACCATCTGCTGCAACAACAGTCGAAAATTCTACTTTAGGAATATATTCAATGGTGTCAATTGTATCTTGTAAAGCTTGATTGTCTTCAAGAACTTTAATTTGAGATAATTGTCCAGTAATTCCATTATTACCAACCGCTAAATCATTTCTGTAAAGTATCGAATTAGGAACTGTATCTGCACTTGAGTTTTTAACAATAAAGTAATTGAAGTTTTTACTGTAAGACACTTCATTATAACCCTTCTTTGGAGTAATTTTCATATTATTTCCATTTTCGTCAATACAATAAACATACAAGTCAATCGGAGAATCTTCGTAAGATGAGTAATAATATAGTTTTCTTACTTCATCATAGCCAATAAAATCTTTTACGTCATAATTTCCAGTTGTAATCTGTTTCTTGAGTTTTTTGAAATCTTCATTAGCATAATCATCACAATTTGCATTGATATTAACCGAAAAAATATGATTGTATCCTGTTTCTTCACTTTCTAATACAAAGCGTCGTCCATCATCAAGAAATTGAAGTTCATCAAAAGTCTTTGAATCAATATAACATTTATTCTCTTCGCGATACATTACATGAGTTTCAAGAGTATCAACATTTGCTGAGAAAATTGTTAAGCAATTTTGATGACGATTAAGATGGAAAATTGAAAGAGTTTGAGGATCTTTAGAAAATCGAATTCTAGGTATATATATATCTGTGTCTTTATCGATAATTAATTCATTGTATGATTTTGCGGCTAAGTTATAAACATGAACACTGACAACCGAATTTAATTCTCCGGCTTTTGGATATTTATATGCATAATTATCAGGATACATTTCGTTTCGAGTATATGCTGGGAAAGATCCCTTGTATTTTTGTAAAACGTAAGTTGGGACTTTGGTTTCGTCGAATCTTATATAGGCAAGCGCATGTCCATCGGAGCTCCATTCATATGCACGCGTAAATTCAAATTCTTCTTCATAAACCCAGTCTGTTTCACCATTGATAATACAATTTTTTCTACCATCGAACGTAATTTGATCTTCAGTTTTGTTTTCTATATCGTATATAAAAATATTATTTTTTCTTACAAAAGCAATATGCTTTCCATCTGGCGAAAAGGAAGCACATTTAAGATCACTTATTGGTGATAATGGAGTTAACTTCTTGGAAGTGATATCATATAAGCAATATCTTGCTGTAAATGAACGTCTGTATATAAATTGTTTTGCTGGAATAATGAGGAGGCAGGTTTCATCAGAATTAAATGAATAATCAACGATGCTTGAAATCGGTCTCATAAGTTCAGACTGATCAATATCATCGATATCGAATAATGTAGAAACTAGCTGGCCGGTTTCATAGGAATATTTTCTAATTTTATTATCTTTCAATGCTGTATAATGAAGACCATCATTCATCGATTTGAAAGATTTAACTGATGATGGAGAAAATGTATACAGTTTAGTAAAATCTTGGAGCGTTAACTTGCGTTTGCTGTTACTTTCCTCAGTATTTGCCATAAAATTTTTTTAAAAAATAAAATTGTGAGATTAAAATTTCAATTCAATATTTTTCAATGCTAACGAGACTTAGTAAACAAAAGGATTCAACAAAAGAAGAAATTATTTACAAATCTGTCGAAACCCAAGCTGATACTCAAGAACAAAATTTTACGGCATCAGAACTTGCACAATGCGAGCAAGATGAAAAAGTCCCTTGGGATTCTCCTTCGATGCAGGCGCCATTATGCTCTTGGTCATCTTTTCCATTAGAACCGAGTCAAACTTTGAAAGTTCTTGTCGATTTTTTCACCCCTCAAGAACAAATATAATTTTTTTTTTTACTACCAAAGTACATTCAGATACAATACTTTAATTTCGAATCAAATGAAATTTAACATTAAGTTATGCACCAAAATTTTGTTTATAAAATTTATATTGTATATTTTTTAAAAAAAATATTGAAATCTTTTATAACTCTCATAGTCACATTTAGTTTTAAATGAAAAATTTTAAACATTAAAAAGTTTAATAAATAAATATTTATTATTTTTATTGGAGCTGATGTTGAACAAGATGCGCGTAAGCTCCTGAACGCGCGAGGAGCTCTTCATGTGTTCCTTCTTCTACAACCTTTCCATGTTCCATAACAAGAATTCTGTCTGCATGCCTGACAGTAGCCAATCTATGTGCAACAATTATAGCTGTTTTACCAACTCTAAACTTGGACAAGGCATCCTGGACGAGCCTTTCACTTTCTGTATCAAGTGCAGCTGTTGCTTCATCGAGAAGAAGAATTGGAGCGTCCATCATAATTGCACGAGCAATACAAATTCTCTGCTTTTGACCTCCACTGAGTGAATTTTGGGTAATCATTGTCTTATAACCGTTCTTTAATTGCCTAATAAATGAATGAGCATTTGCGATTGTTGCTGCATTAACAACTTCTTCACGATGCGCTTCAGGCTTACCAAATCTAATATTATCTTTAACATTCATTGAAAAGATAACTGGTCCTTGCGGAACAATTGCAATTTGGGAACGAAGAGAAAGAGGATTGATTGTTCGGATATCGATATCATCGATCAAAATTTGACCATCACCGATATCGTAGAATCTCTGTATTAATTGAAGAGTGGTGGATTTTCCACAGCCACTTTCACCAACTAAAGCGACTGTCTCACCTGGTTTGACCTTGAATGAAAGATTTTTAACAGCATATTCATCACGTGTTGGATACATGAATGAAACATCACGGAATTCAATTGAACCAACAGCTCTTTGTGTGAGTTCTCTTCCTTCATCAAGCTTAATAAGTGGAACTCTGTCTGTGATTTCAAGCAATTTGGCTGCAGCAACATTCGACTTCTTGAAGTCTGTTAATGCAGAGAAAATACCTGAAAATGCGAAACTCCAGTTATGAATAATTGACATTAGAGTAACGATAGTTCCTGGCTCAATTTCATGATTGATTGCTTGTCTACCAGTATAATAAAGAACAAATGATGTCATTCCCCAGTGAGTAAGGGTACTCATGAATTCTTTGACACCATGAATAATTGATGTTTTAGAAACAACTTCGTGTACATCAAATAATTTTTCTTTGTATGACTGATATTCACGTAACTCTGCGTCGAATGAACGAACTGTTCTGAATGATGTTAAAATTTCTTCTGCTTTAGCTGAAACTTTCGTGCTTCTATCGTTATAACTAAGCCATAATTTATCAATATATTTATTTCCGAGGAATTGTGAAAGAGCATATAATGGTAAGCAGAAAAGTGTAATTATTGTCACTTGCCAAGATTCAGCAAGACAAATAACAAGTCCTGAAAACCATTGAAATATGACTCTAACAAATTGAAGAACACGGGAAATATAAGCATCACAAGCATTTGAAACATCATCACTAAGACGAGAAAGAATGACACCAGTATGATGCTCGTCAAAATATGTAACATCTTGATTTAAAATCGAGCTAAAAATAGTAACTCGAAGATCACGAAGAAATTGAGGCATAAATCTTGATTCACAATATGCGGTAATCATATTGAATACAAATAATATAGAAATTGTTCCAAGCATGATGGCTGAAATGTTATTAACTGCGTCGAGAAATTCATCTGCTGTTTCAAAATCAGAATCGACCAAAATTGTTGCAAGTTTACCTTGAACAACTGATGTAATATAAGACGATGAAGACTGAAAGATATTGAGACATAAAGCAACAATATACATTACTTTATGATTCATAAACTTAAAGATACGAACCCATTCACGACCTGTCATTTCAAAATCAACTTCATCGACGGAGCCATGAGATCTTCCAAATAATCCGCGTGGAGGCATTTACAATTTTTCGATATAATAAATTCTCAACCGTAATCATTTCATAGTTGATTTACCATTAACGATTACATATTCTATAAAAATCAAAAAAATCCATTGAATAGTGTGCGATTTTTAAATTTGAATACTTTTTTTTTCAAAAAATCATTATCAATTTTCAATAAACGTCAACTTTTTCTAAACTCATATCGAATATCTTTGAAAATTATTGATATTTGTGAGTAGTGAATTCATCTTTTCGATATTTGAGAACATTAAGAAAAAATTAAAGATTAATTTAGAGCTCAAATTATATTTGAAAGAAAACATATTATTAATATGATCATTTTATGATTTCCGAAGAGACACACAAATGTTGACTTTTTCAAAAGATTTATCGAAAATTGAGAAGAGACACAATTGGGAAAGATATTTTTATCTTTGCAATTAGCTTATTAATAATTATATATCAAACATTATTTAAATATATGATATAAATTAACAATGAAAAATAAAAATTAAAAATGTTTTGATATATTTTAATTATATTTCAATTCCTATAAACTAGAATGATGTAAAAAATTGTTGTACGTATATCAATGAAATTATATTTATCAATAATTATATCAAACGATTTTTACAGTTCATAAAAGAATATCGATGAAATATTTCTTCAAAAAGATTAAAATGAAATCAACGAAAAAAAAAAAAGAATTATTCAGTAATTAATAACAACATGAGATTTTATTAATAAAATGGTCATCTTACTTTATAATTAAAAAATAATAATAATATAATATATTTTCCTTCTAAAATTATTTCTTTTGTTTCTTATATTTATGAGTTTTTGTATAATTTGGATTAATTTTATCACGAAGACTTTTCATCATTTCTGTTAACTTTTTCAATGTTAATACTCCAGGAGCGAGGATCATTGTAGGTATCCTTCTCACCGCCTTTTTAGTATTCTCAGGCCTTTCGATGACCAAAGTTGCCAATCCTGTCTCTATTGCCTCCTTAGCGTCATCTTTTCTTCCCAAGAATTTCATTGTAACGTACAAAAACCGTTCAGCAATAGAAGTAGCGTTCGCCCCCATGTTTATCGTCTCCAGCGCGATGATCTGAAGCAGCGCCGAGAAAGATTTCCCGAGGCCGACTCCGACTCCGAACTCTTGGACGTCGAAAGTGAAGAGGTCGTGAACTGCCGATGCAATTCTTCTCAAATTTTTAATAACGGGCAAACCGCCAATAACCGCCGCTGCACCAGGCCTGCTCATCTCGGTGACGTAGAACTCTGCGATGTTGCCAATGAGCTCGTCGAAGCCTCTCACGGCGAAAAATTGACACTTCGGAACAGTCAGGCGAATGTCGTCCATGTGGATGTCGAGCCAGAGGCGGAAATGGGCCGCTATTTGGATGTCCGATGGACAGATCTCAAAAAGCTGGAAGGCGGGAGGCTCGTCAACAATCAGGTCGGATGGAAAAGTTGGCATTCGAATCTGACTCAAACTTATGAAAAAGTTGATCTGCTCTTGATTAATGAACATCACCAAGTTAGGAAGACTCAGCTTGAAGTTCATCTCCATGCGGTTGCTTGATGTGTTCAAAATGTCAATCCTCCCTTTAATCATTCTGTCAGATGACTTCACCTCACCAACCGTATTTGACATCACTTCACTTGTGTCATTCAAAAAGTCATCAATATCGTTTGAAGTTGGCTCAATTTTGTTTTTTTTCTTGCTTTTGTCTTCGTCGTCGTCTTCAATCGTGAGCATGATTCGACAGTCGGACTTCTGAAGACAATCAACGACACTGAACTTGGTGATGCCGTAGTCAATGCGAATGGAGACAGATGGATCATTATTGAACATTTGAACGTCCGCATTTCCTTCCACTTCGATGTTGATAGAATTCAGCTCATCTCGAGTTGTAATAATATCAAAGTCAGAACAAATTTCACCTTCATTTTCACCTATAACCGGCATCCTCTCAATTCTTCTCAAATCATAAATCTGGTCAAAATCTTTCCCGTCGAATAGCTTCAATACAACACTTAAGTGACCAACCGAAATAACCGTTTTCTCACTCACAACAGGCTCGTCACTCGAAACCGTCACTTCATCTCCAAAATCACCAATGAACTGAAAGTCATTGTCACTTTTCTCTTCTTCGCTCTCTTGCTCTCTCCCAGTTCGAACGCTCGCAACGAGCTTCTGCAGATCGCTGAACTGCTGCGGAATGAACTCCAATTCGCTCGGCATGAAGCCTCGCTGGCTGATTTTCTCTGGGTCGAACTCGAAGTTGTCGAGCCTCAGCGACTGGTTCAGCGTCATTGTCATGTCGAGAAGCTTCTGTGGAAGGTCGAACTGCTTCGTCTTCGTCTGGTTCTCTGGCGAGTTGTCGAGCTTGTACTGGACGTGCATGAGGAACGAGATGAAGAGCTTGAGTGAGTCAAAACAAAAAGTCACTTCACATGGCAAGTTGTCAATTTGAATGTGAATGGATCCGTTGCTCTCAAAAAGTGAGATTTTTGTCGGTTTTAGCTCACAAATCTGCGCAAAGTTGTACTCGGCGCACGGAAAGCGCGGCTTGCTGAATATGACAAGAGGGAGGTCGTCGCGGTGGTTAGTCAGGTAGGCATTCAAACAAACGGTCGCCGTGGCAGATAATTGAAGGGGACTCGTGTCAAGGGTGCCGCTGGCATTGATGCTTGGAAGTGACACGACGAGTCTCGATGGCATCGCAAGGGTGACATAATCTAAATGAAGACGATCAAAAGACACACAAAAAGAGATGTTCATATTGGGGGTTATGGTTTCCACTTTTTCAGTAGAATCCAATTTAGCTTGATTTTTATTTTCAGAACTTATTTGGTCACTACTTTCAATTTTTTGTTGTTCTTCATTTACTGAATTTATTTGGTCGTTACTTTCAATATTTATTTGGCCTTCATTCTCATCTTCTGATTTAATTATATTTTCAGAGCTTGTTTGGTCACTGTTTTCTATATTTATTTGGCCTTCATTCTCACCTTCTGATTTTTCTTTATTTTCAGAGCTTATTTGGCCACTGCTTTCATTCTTTGCAATTTTTTCGTTTTCGATGTCTTCCTCTTCCTCTTCTATTTCGACATCATCACTGTACTCAATGTAGTCGATGATTTCTTTTATGTTATCAATGAAGTCGAACCTCGATGGAATTCTTATCAAAAAGTCGCTCAGATTAAAATCAACCGAAATTTCTCTGTCCTTTCCAAGTTGCTGCCGGTACGAGAAAACAGCCGATAGGCAATTTTTTGAGTAATTTTTGTCATAGTAGAAATTGAGAAGAGACAAGTTCTTCTCCACAAAAAAGCTCATCGAGTGAAACAAAATGAACGAATTAACAAAAGTGTTGGCAGCCGTTTGCGAGTAATACACTGAAATTGACGGTTTTGAAATTTCAAATTTCAAACTCTCAAATTCAGTCGCAAAATTCATCAAATTCAAATTGACAACATATGAACTTTTTTTAATTGAAAAAGTGGTTGATGGGTTTGAACTTTTCAATTGTGTAAACCATTCAATTATATCAAATACGGATGATATCAGTGGCTTCGAGATTCTAAAGAGCAGCGATGGAATGAGAACGTTTATTTGATTAGAATTAAAATTGTTGTTTTTGAATTGAGAAAATTCAGAAAGTCTGTTTGGAAAATTTTTAAACATTGTCAACTCAGAAATCGGGCTTGCAAAGACGTATTCAAACGATGGCTCACTTTTCAACTTCGATTGAATTTCAAGTGATTTTATATTTCCATTCAAAATTGTGAAGGATTCAAAATTCAATAAAATTGAATTAATATTGTATTGAATTTTGGTCATATTCAATTCAATTGAAAGTTCGTCTGAAAAATTGACTTTTAGCTTCTTTAAAGTTAGTTTGGCTGTTAATGAATTTTGTTCGCTGTTAATATTGGCATTTTGGTTGTTTTGAGTCTTTTCAAGCGGATAACTTTGCGTGATTATTTGAACTAGTGAAAAAATAGTACTAATTATTGATTCTGAAATTAAAATTGTGATTGAATCAATACTCGCTTCGATACTATTTTGTTTGTATGTAAATTGGAGATTTTCTATATCTGCAATTGTTCGTTGTAATCGTTTTTCACCAATTAAAATCGATGCTTTTGGCATTTTTATTTCAGCATTAGTTTCGTAAAAAATACTGAGACTTTCAATGTTTAACGTGATTTTTTCTAAATCATCTGATCCGCTAAGAATAATCGTAAAATGGTCAAGAGTAAAATTAACTTTCTTAACACATTCAAGAAGCCAGTCTTTAAATGATTTATCTTTTTCGATTGGTAATTGTTCTTGAAAAACATGTATTGATTCTGTTAAATTTTCATCAATAGGAGGAAGCGTTTCAGGCTTGTTTACATCAGCTTCAATAACAACTCTTGTGAGATTTATTACAAAATTAGACAAATTATATGAGGCATCAAATTGGATATTTGCAAAATAAATTGATTTAAATTTTGCAAAAGGAACATAAGAATTTACTAGTTCAACATTCAAAAAAGATTTTCTTAAAGTTAAATGAAGCGTCCAATCAGTAAACAATTCTAATGATAAAGAATCTTCTTGTATAGGTTCTTCTAAAAATCTTTTAATAATACTACTTAAAAGTGTTTCTGCTGCTGAATTGGTTGTTGTCGAAATTGCATTTACAAACCATTTGAAAATCGAAGTCATTAAAAAATCTAACTTGGTGAAAACAGATTGAATAAAAGGTAAATCAATTGGCGAATTTTGACGGTTCAAAGATTTTAAATTGAATAATAAACAAAATTTGAATTTGAAAGGATTCAAAAATACCATTCTATTTATTCTCAAGATATTGCTGAAATAAAAGACAAGTGATTAGTAAATTTCCGATAATTTTAAATAAAAATAATAAATGTTATTATATATATAAAAAATTTGAAATATCTAATTGTTTTATATAAAAAAATGAAAAATTAATTCTTTCTTCTACCACTCTCAAAAAATACTATATTTTAATACAATTATCTTAATGAAATTCTTTTAAATTAATACCTAAATATTAAATATCAAGAATTCATTTTATTTTGCATAGTTATTTATATGTTTGATTTAAAAGAAAAATTTAAAATCGAAATAAAAGATATGAAAGAAAAATATACTATTAATGGAAATACTTGATAAATCTTAATAAACTCATTTACATATTTAAAAAATTTAAAATATAATCAATTTTCTTTCTGATATTTTTCAAACATCTCCATAAACCAATTCCTTTTATATTGCTCAGCAATATCAAATACCGTTTTCCCTTGCATATCTGGAGCTTCTGATTTGATTTTTTCGCTTAGGAGATATTGACAAACATCTTTTTGGTTTGATGTTAAAGCAAAGTGAAGAGCGGTCCAACCATTTGAAGATATAGCATTAATATCAGCCCCATAAGAAATAAGATCTCTAATAAAGTTTAAATGGCCGCGTAGAGCAGCAATATGTAACGCTGTTTTCCCATCTTCAGTTTGCGATTCTACTAATGAATAAGACGATGGATTATTTGATAAATCACCAAGCAATATTCCAAGGCATTCTTCTCTTCCTGTATAAGCAGCCCAATGAAGTGCTGTATATCCAGAAAAATTTTTTTGTGATTTTTCTGCTTTTTGATCAATCAAATATTGACAACAATTAATAGCTCCATGAGCAGCTGCACACATTAAAAGGGTGTGAACATGATTTGTTGGATCAAACGTTGATGCGTTAGGTGAAACAGTTTCAGGTACGAGTTTTTTCAAAGCATCAATATTATCGATCTGGCATGCTTGCCATGCTTCCTTTACATTTTCACGCATATTTTATAAATAAACTTGATTTTTAACTCAAGTAAATCATTTTCAATTCATTTTTAACGTATTTTTTTATTTACTTTTGCAAAATGGATTTTAGTTTTTATTTTGATATATTTTATGAAAGAGAAATCATGCTTGAAAGAAATATTTTTTGAAAGAAAAGTATTATAGAAATTTAATTTTCCAATAAAAATGTATCATTTTTCAAATCAAAAAAACGTGTTTTTTTAATGATACATTAATTTTAAATGCAAATAATGATATACCTGAATATAGCTTCAATAAAGCAACACTTGGTTAAAAGATATGCACGTTTTGAAATAGTAAAATTTCTAATCAATTCAAAAAATGGATGGAGAATATCAATTTTTCAAAAGACAAGATCCAAATTCTCAACAGAGCACAACAAAAAAAGATCTATTACCTGACCAATGGTCATCTTTTCTAATTAGAAAGATTAAATCTTTTCAAAAAACAAAAGATTTACAATTATTTTCTCTATTTAAATATTGGTTTATTGCATTGGAAAATGACCCATCAGTTAGTTTTGATTTTGTTTATTCTACACCGCTTATTTCCATTTTAGAATTTCATTTATTACATTATCAAGATTTTCAGAAAATGGATCCATTATTAAATATTTTGCAGATTATATCTGTTTTAACATCATTTAATACACCAAAAACACCTTTCTTTTCTACACCTGAATTACTTCAAATTTATTTGAAACTTTTATCAAATGAAAATCAAGATGTTGTTAAATTTATTTTAATAATTCTTTCTCAGTTACTTTTTAAGGAGCCAGAATTACTATCATTCTATCATTCAGTTAATTTGTCTTCAATGCTATTAACAGATTTTTTAAATTCTGATAATGAATCAATTTCTGGTGTTTCAGTATTCTTTCTATTTGAAATTGCATTATTTGACCAAGAAAAAGCAAATCATATTTTTCAAACACTATTTAATTTGGCGATTAATGATTCAAAAAAGATGCATATCAAAGTAGTTTCAACTATTTTTAATAGCTTACTCTTTTTCTCATCAAACTCACCTCAATACCTAAGTGCTATTATTAGCAATAATTTTTGTGGCCTATGCAACCAAATGCTTGCGCTTATACCAGAAATGCTAGCCCATATAACAACTTCTGAAATTAATGACAAAACCATTTTGATTAATAAAATCAATGATATTGCGATCTCAATTTTTTCAATCTTACTGTTAATTATTTCAAATAAAGATGGATTAGAAAATTTCATTTCGCTAAACATAATTGGAATAGTATCTGAGTTTAATTACATAAATCCAACTCAAAACCGTGAACTTTTATTATTGGTTATGAACTTATTTACCAAACTTATTACATTATGTGATATTAATATAAATCAACAAATAATTTCCAATGACATTATTAAAAAATGTTGTATTTGCGCTAGTAAATCAGAACATTTACCTTCTATGGGGGCGATAGAATTTATTTCAGCCATTTTATTAAGCAAAAATAAAGACCTGTGCCTAAATTTAGAAAAAAATGATGGAATTCAAATCATCTTTGATAAATTTGAATCATTTGATGAAAAAATGGCTTTGATTGCTATTCAATCTTTTCTTTCATTTTTATCTGTTTGCCCTGATTCTAAACAAACATTTTTGACATTAGATCTTGATAAATTTGCTGATGAAATTGATAAATTTCATGATGATGATATAACAGACCAAGGCTACCTTTTGATTTCATCAATCCAATAAATATTTATTTGAAAATGTGCATTAGTGTCAAATAAAAACAGAATATGCAAGTTATTGATGTAATTCACATTTTGTGTTATATTTTTATCTATATATGCCAGATTTTGTTAAGTTCCATATTATTATATGTTTTATTGATGTAATAAATAAATGATTGTTATTTTAAATATGATTAAACATGAAATGATTGAATCGATCGAAACGCTTATAACTGGATTTGGAAAGGTTAGTGGAAAAAAAATTACAAATGAATATTGAATATTTTGTTTTAAAACATTGATCAATAAAATTTATATAAAAATAGCAATGAACTAAAACATCGATCTAATAAAATTATATTTAAATAAAAAAAAAAAAAATGATTATTTCCAAAATATTGACAAAATTTACACGTATTCAATTTGAGCACTTGCAGTTGAACGGTTTCTAAATCTAACATAATTAATACTTTTATCATAAATAATGATTCCTGCATCTGATGCCTTTGCTATGTAACTATTGATATTTTCGGCAGGTTCATTCAGCTTATTAAACCAAGCATTTAATTGTCCTTCAAGATCATTCAGAGATATCATTGCTTTACCTATTGATTTCATGGCTTCAATTAAAGGACGGAATTTAGTTGGAATTTCCATTTTCTGCCCATTTGAGATTTGCTGTCTTTTGGGTGTAATTTCTGGACTTTCATTAATTCGACGAGAAGGAGTTCCAGTAACAGATGGCGATCTTAAATCTATTGTGTTTTGATACTTGTCAATATTGTCAAGTGGCTGAATTCGGGCTTCCCTTTGTAAACTGCTCGATATATCGGCATGATCATCTTCCTCTTCATCATCAGCATTATCTGAAGGTTCTTCATGAACATAATTTGAGGCATTATCTTCTTCGTATCCTTGCTCGTTTTCTTCGTTTTGTTCTGCTGCTATTTCTTCTTCAGGCTCATTTTCGTTTTCTTCTTCAGCATCTGGTTGTTCCTGAGACAATGAGGGTGGTGGTGGAGATTGTGGAGGTGATGGTCTTTGCACTAAAGAAGCTGGTTGAGAAAGCAATTCAGTTAAATCTGGCCATTTCAGAATATTTAATTTAATAGATGGTGGAAGGAAGGAATAATCAAGACTCACACGAGGATCGGTGCTTGATATGAAAACAACAGATCTAGGTGAGCTCCTCTGGAAAAGATTGATCCATAACGGAAAGTTATTCGTTATGAGAATGAATGTACAATTATTTTTACACTTAGATAAAAATCCAACAACATCAACAATTGTATCAAGAACTGCATTTTCTCCAAATCGAATAACAACTGGATAAACCGTTGAAAGATCACTTATAGACGGACAAAATTTATTTTGATCTTTTGAATAAACAACAATGCTTGTAATATTTACTTTGAGATTTTTTACAATTTTCGAAATAAAGTCTACGTTTTTTGATTCGCAGCTGAAACTATCCCAGAGTATTATTGATTGATCGCCACCTTTTTTCGACATTTCTGGATATTGAACGAAATTATATTTTAATAATGCTCGTTTATAATTATTTTCAATGAATGATTTTATATAAATTTATTGAAAAATATAAAAACGAATTATTTAGTATTTTATGTTTTTCCTCTGCTTTAGTAATTTTTTAATTTGAAAAATGATCAAATGGAAATGTATTGCATATAATAAAATCATTTACTTATTAATTGTTCAATTTACATTAAAAAGGGACTAATATGATGAATTCTGCTTAAAAGATATTATGATTTTGTTATTTTTAAGTTTCATGCATCGATTGCCTATTTTTATACAAATTAATAAATATTTAATTCGAGAAAGAGGATTAAACAAAATTTATAAATTCATTAATCATCAAATAAAATAACTATTCATGAAAAACTAGAAAAGTGGTTCACAATAATATGTACCTTTTAATTTGGCTTTGATTATTTGGTCTTAAATTACAATATTAAACAATTATAACATATGAATAAATCTGAAACGTTAAAAATATCAATAATAAAAAGTAAGTAACATTAATCATAGATAGTTGATTATTTAACAAATAAAATAAAATAATAATAATAATAAAAGCCACAAAATATATTTAAGATTCATTCGAATTACTAACAAAAGGGCCAAGTGATAAAGTTGATGAACTTGTCACTTGAATGAACCTAGGATGAAGTGTAAACAAAACGTCATTAATTTCAATATTTGGAGTTTCAGAAACGCCTACTTTTACAGGTATAAATTTCACATTCAAAGTTCCGCCTTCAAAATGATCAGAATATAACAATCCAACAATAACGACATTTTTATTCTGAATGAATTTGAATTTACATTCAGGAAGAGTCAATTGAACATTTATAGCCGATCCGATCCAGAATCTCTCATGATTATGATTTAATATTTTAAGATCTATTTTGGGATACAAAATATCATCATTAATATTCCAAGATTGAGTTATTTTTTCATCTAGCATGCCAGAAACAGTTACAGTGAACAATTCCTGATCAGTCGGATGAATTACACTGATAATTTTATCAGATTCAACAACAGCTTCACCAATATCATCGCTAGTAATAGTTAATGGAATATCACATACATTTGTTAATGTCAAATGAACAACTTCTTCCGTCTTTAAACGAATTTGGATTTTTAGAGGGAAGTTGCAAAGTATTGAAAACTGGTCTTGAACACTATGATGATCCATTTTTAGATTAATGATTAAATTTGATTTTTTATTGGTTAAACTTTTAACTGTGAAAGTAATCGGCATAGTTAGAATTTTGAGTGAAGGTGAAAATTCTTCATCTTCGTTTTCATTCTTGAAAGTAAAGTTTCCATCTTCATCGATACTGAATTTACTAGTTACTTTTCTTTCTTCCTCTTCTTCTTTAACCTTTTCTTCGTCTGTATCTATATAAGTAAAATCACCTTCTTGTTGAGGAATAAGAGAATTGTTATCTTCAAAATTCATTTGTAGATTACAATTGGTAACCATCGTATTAGAAAAGTCCATCCTGATCATTAGTTTAAGTGGCTCTGAAGGTACTATAATTCTGGGAGTATCTAAATGAATTGGTACATTTCCATGATTTCCAATTCTAATTTGATAAACAGTAGAGAGTGGCCACTTTAAAACTAATTCACCATATTTAAGAGAAAATTCTGAAAAATCACGAACTCCTGGAGAGCGAAAGAAGACTCTGAATGAAATATTGCCATTAAGAGATGTCGATTTTGATGTAAAAATATCAATTTTTCCTTGTCTTGTGATCTTTAATTGAAGTTTCGCTTCATCAAAATTTTCAGGAAGCCATTTAGCACCTCTAAATTTGACATTAATAATAAATGGTCTGCCAGCAGGAATTTCGCTTAGAAACGCATCACTTTCAAATGAAAAACTCGCACGGAAAAGGGAGCTAAGAGAGTGACTTTTGTTTAATTCAACAATCTTTTCAAAAATTTCTCTTTTATTTTTAATTAACGAGCGATCTGAAAGAAGAGATTTGGCTAATTGAACTATTAAATCTGAATCACCTCTATTTATAATATTATTAATCAAAATCTCAGTAGCTTCTGATGCCATATTCCACCCAATAAATTGACCTAAATCAATCGATTGTTTTGGGCTTTTCTGAAAATATAAAACATACAAAGTATCCATTGCAGCAATTGTGTTTTTGAAACCACGAAGAAGGCTTCTGTATTTTTCATAAACTTTTTCAACATCATCGCCTGTTCTTTTAATCAATAATAAAAATTTTGTAAATAGTATATGAGAAGAAATGCTAGTTTGTGAAATAAATTGAGGTAATTTGAGAATAGTATCAATCGATTTCTCTCCCCATTCGTTGACTTTTATATTATCCTCTTTAGTTATGCATTTACTTCGAATTAAAGAATATTGCTTGAAGAAAAATGTAGATATATTTTCAAACCTAAAACGATTATAACTAACAGAAAAAATTCCATGTAGCACAAAAGATAAAATTAAATAAACTGTGTTATCAGATACTATCGGATGATCAGTAATTTGATCAATATCAATTTGGATTTTGAGAAGGTCATCTAGAGTACAGTCAAAAGTTTGATCTGTTATCATTTTATTGTAGAGTTTAGAAAATCCTTCTAATGCAGTATCACAGAAACCAAAGGAATACAGAAGTAAATGCCTCCATACTTTTAATCTCATTTGACTTTTTGGGTTAGAAGCTAAATGATGAATTCTTTCTTTTCCTTCGTTATTATAAGCGTTAAAGTCTTTAACGATAGCATCACGTGTAGCGTTTCGTATTTCTTCGACAAAATTAGTTTGGAGAGGCTTATTTTTGTTGTATCGGATAATGATAATGTTTTCGTCAATTGCAAATTCTGCTCCTTTAACAATCTTTGAAGAGAATGCTTTATCATCTTGAATTAAAATTACTAAATAGGTTGTCATTGCCATTTTATTTTTTTCAATCCAATTACTGATTTCATCTTTCATATCTTCCGAAATTCCTCTGCTGGGTACATCAGCAACATATAAATATAGAAATGGCCTTAAATAAGGATCACCACCAACATCATTATAAGCTAAAAGATTTTGATTATTTTCAATTAAATCCATAGTAATTTTTGCACCTTCTTCTGTTCCTTTCTGTTTATCAACTGTACAGTGAAAAAAATATTCTGGGAATATAGACGACTTTATATTATTCCAAGATTTACTTTTGTCATCAACTGCAATATTTACTTTTCTGGCACCTCTATTCATTAAAAAATTTTATCATTCAAACGACCGTTTATTATCTTTACATACTATTTTTCGAGTCAAACAGTAATTTTATTTTATAATACATTTATTTTTTCCTATAATTCATGTAGGATATTTCATAATTTAATTTTGGTTTGCTTTTATTATCATAAATTTAAGATAATTCCAATTTATTGAAAAATAAAAAATTCAATGAATTTAAAAGACATATCATGTGAAATGTTATCTTAAATTTTATTAATATCTTGATATTTGTCCATATTTTATCTAAAAATATCTCCATTTATAAATTTATTTGAATATATAAATTATTAAAAAATTTTTTATTCCCAAAAAACCATTTTTACGCAAGATTTTGATTAGTGGTTTTTGAATTACTTACAATTATTAGTATATTGATATCACTTGATATAAATAATTTTGTTTTTAATAAACTATATTATATTATTAAAAATTTCATATTTTATATAGAAATATTAAAATAATTAGATTTAAATTCTTAATATATAAGATATTTAATAAAAGCAAAATTGAAAAGAAAATTTAGCGATACTTTTTTGATGTTGTATTTTGATGCATCTTTAAAAATCCTCAAAATCACAAATGCTTGATTTTCTTAAAAAAAAGAATACGCCCAATCGTCCTCCAGAGAATCCCAAATTCTCACCTCTAGGCAATGAAGTGTATTCTAAGAAAGGAAAATCATTCATCTTTCTCTACGTTTCTTTTACTTTTTTTAATACCAGTGCGAAAAACTTCAAAAATTAGATTCAGAATTTAGTCTAATAATGTCTAAGTTAAACGATGCCAAAAGTTCATTTAGCACCTTAAATGACGAGATTCAAGAACGTCAGAACAAAATTTCAAAATTAGTTACTTCTTATGATTCAGTTAAAAAAACTTGTTCATTAGTTGATGAATTATTTTCTCAAGTTCGCATTAAAGGAAATCAATATTTTCAAGTTTGTTCTCAAATATCCAAAGAAGATACATTAAATATTGCATCTTTTGAAAACATATCAAGCAATTTGGTCCATAATGAAGACATTTTAAAAGAGCTTGAAGGTTCTTACTCTTCATATGAAAATATGATCAAACAACTCAGAGATGAAATAAGTCAATTAACAAATGATATTGATTATGAGAAAAAAAACATTTCAGATAAAGAGAATTCTAGGAATTCATTTAACGTTGCTATAACTCAAAATGAAGTTGATTTACGAGCTATTTCAGATGAACTAGCTAACAAAATGGATCATTATCAGCAAAAAGTTGAACAATTTAACAAATATGAAAAGCATAAAAAAGATATCAACCAAAGAATGTCTGAATTACAATCTACAATTGAAAATGCTATTGGTAATATTAATAATTTGGATCAAGAAATCAAATTGATAAAGCATGCAATTGAAGAAAAAAATTATACAAAATTAAATACGCACAAAGAAACTCTTGATTTTGAAAGATCGTCCCTTCCTATTAAACAAAATCTAGTTGAGATGTCTGATAAATACACCAAAACCAAATTATTATTAGATAAAATTCGAAAAGAAGAGGAATCAATTGCAAATGAAATCGATTCAATAAACAAAAAGATTCAAGAATTCAAACTTATCACAGCCCAAAATGGGGAAAAGCAACAAAATGAGCTGATGACAGAAGCAAGACTAAAAGGAGAAAGCCAAGCAAATGCATATCGATTATCAGAGACAGAGAAAAGCGCATTTAAAATCGAAAGTGAATATAAAATTGCCAAGGATGAGCTAGATCATTTAATTACAAATGAAATTGAATTAAAATCATCATTTGTCCAAAAAATGGGTGAAGCTCAACATTTATTTGGTGATGAAGATAATACCATTCGACAACTAACTCTTGATGTTAACGAGATTAAGGTCAAAATTGATATGATAAAAAGTAAGCTGAATGCAAATAAACAACTTGAAGATCATTTAATCAAAAATGAAGAAGAAATTTCAGCGATATCTTCTCAAAGTCAAAGAGAAACCAAAGAAAATCAACTATCACCAGCATCAAATACTCGTAAATCGATAATACCCACAATATTAAAATTAAAAAAGAATAAGAGTAGAATCTTAGATATCGATTAAAAACTAATCACATAATATTCTTTTGTATTTATTTATATATTAATGAACATTAAATTGAAATCTATTTCATCCTTCTTCTTCTTTCAACATGCATTCTCAAATTTGAGCAGTATTGTAACTAACTCTTCGGGAAATCTCACCATATATAGATTCATATTTAAATACTTCAGTTAAAAAAGGCTCTTTCCTATGCATGAATGAATTTGATATTTTCTCAAACATCATTTTTAAAAAGGATCAAAAACAAACAGAACTAAATTCTTAATAGCCCATGCCAAACTTATTTAATATTTTTTAATCTAATAAAATGCAAAGATGAATAATGAGAAGATGCATATAATTATAAATAAAAATAGTTAATATAATTTGTTTATATAAATTCTAAAATATTTTTATAAAATTGTTTACAAACATTCTATGCAGTTTTCGTCGGAAATTGAGATACTAATGAAAGACTGGTTAGGATATTAACATCCATCTTCTAAATCAGAAGGAGCGATGATTTAAATACGCTCATTTTATACTTCTGCATTGCCTTTTTATTTAAAGAAAAGAAGAATTCTTCAAAGGAGCTAATTTGTATATATTAATACATTTTCTAGCTCTAATTATAATGACATATGCTGTAGTAAAAACAACAGAAATTGACATAATTAATAATCCAATGAACATTCCATTTTCTTTTTGCACATTTGGAAAAATTGGATTTAATGAGTGCTTCATCAGCCTTTCTCCTTTTCCGGATAAAATTGTTCGAAGTACTCTATTGAAACCTCTCCTATTGTTGAGTACGGTAAATAGTGTTTTTCTTTTATTTGAGATGGCAAGAGCAGGAATCAATTTAATATCTACATAAATAGATGGAAAAAGTGATTGAAAAGATTCAATATCAATTTTCCCAAACAAAATATATGAATCATAAAATTTCATTAATGATTTATATGAAGATAATTGATCTTCATACTTGTAAATAAAAAAAGCAATCCGTCTTGATACATTAAATGTATCGCTTATATTCCAATCACCCAAAGATTGAAAAGTAAATTCGCGTATAAAATCATCAAAATTATTTGAATAAATATTATTTTCGAAATGTATAATCTTATCAGGTCTTAGTGCAATATATCCTAGCGTTTCGCGAGATTCTGTATAATAGAAATTACTTTTGAGTTGTGGATAGTTTTGCTGAAGTTTTAAAACTTTTTGACAAGGATTTGAAAATAAGCTACCTACAACAAAAGAAGGATAATTCAAAATCGTTTTTCCAATTTTTTTACATTCTTCTGGATTTTTAATTACTCTGTTATCTAAATCGCTATCAGTATTACTTATAGCATTATTGGAAAAATTCCGTAGCGCTTGCATTTTTGATATAACTTTTTCCATCGATTCCATTGAACTTTCAACTTGTTCAAGATTTGCTTGATTTTTATAAACAGTTACGAAACTAGGAACCCATGTAATACCATAAATTCTTCGGAGAATTCGGTGAGTTCTACAGTTGGCTTCAGCTAAAAAAAAGTTTTCATTATTATCATATTTTTCAACAATTTTCTTCCAAATTGGAAAGTACGGTTTGCAATCAGGACATCCATAAATTAAAAAGTATATTAAAATAGGCTTTTCCATTGACATATTCCAAACATTTGCTACGTTTTGGGGAATAACTTGAAAAACTTGAAGAATGAAAAAAATATAAAAGAGCATATTGGAACAAGAAAAATTAAATCAAGGATCGAACAAATAAGCTTAGAAAATGTTTGAATTTGAGAAATTGAAAAGAAATGAGGAAATATAGGAATAAAACATATTTTTTTAAACAATGGAAATAAAATAAAAATAAGTCAATCACTCTTTTTTCATCTTTCTCACTGTCTGTAGTAAATTTTGTATTTTTTTCATCATTTCATCATTACTAGATTCAAGTGCAGAAGTTCTGTCATTTAAATCATTAATTTGGGATTCCATTGAATCAAGGCTGTATGTTTCATCTGATGAAGAATTTGATGTCTTTTGATCTTTAGGCTCTTCTTTCACGGCTTTAGAAATCGTGAATCTGCCAATTTGAATTTCACTACCAGATACTCTGCGAATTTTCTTTTCTGGTGATAGTAATGACGAAGCATCAAATTCAAATCCTAAAATATCATCCGATTTTGTCCTTATTTTGGTCTTGGTATGGGGAATATGAGCTGGTGAAAAATTAACTTCATTTTTTTTATTGGATAATGGAGAAATACTTTTAAGTTTTTGCATTACATATTTTTTTCCTTTGGACATTTTTATGAATTTATGATGACGAAGCTTATCAAGTGATGGCCTTGCTTCTGGATCAATCTCGAGGCATGATTTAATAAAGTCTCTAGCTGCACCTGAATTGTTACTAGTGAGAACCTCAAGAGTGGATAAATTAAAATATGCAGATTTAGGTGACGCTCCTGTTAAAAGTTCAATTGTAAGCAAACCAATCGACCAAATATCTGATTTCACAGAAAATTTACCTTTATGTGTTTCAGGAGCTATAAATTGCTTATTTTTTGTTTGTTTTGTACCAGTTCTCTTTTGAAAATCTTGGCTAAATGAAGATTCACAGAATTCAAGTTCATTTAATTTCAATGATCCATCATGGGCTATCTGAAAGTGCTCTAATTCTGTATTTTTTCGAATTAAGTTATTTGAATGTAAGAATGAAAAAACGTTAATAATAGATTCAACAAATGATGATGCGAGCTTTTCATCAGCAATTCCATGAGGATAATTATTTTTTATAAATTCACCTAAATTTTCATATTGTTGATATTCACTTAATAAATAGAAATAGTTTGATTCAACAAAAGATCCATAATATTTTAAAATACTTTCCCCTTGTATAAGTGACCATATTTTTATTTTATTTTGGAGGTCTGAAATACTAATATCGCTTGAATTAAGATTAATTTGCTTGAGACAAAGAATTTCATTATTTTCCATACATTTTGCTTTGTATGATATTGTATTCATGCCTTTGCTTATCACTTCGTGAAAATTATATTTCGTTGTATCTGTTGGATACATTAAAACTGTTTAAATAAAATTTTTTTTGATATTCAAATAAATTCAATATATTCAATAATCAAAATCTTCGTTTAATAAAATGATCTGGTACGTATACATATAATGGCTTATATTGATCTTATAGAAACATAAAATAAGATTCTTTTGACAATATACGATAATTCTGTAAAAAATTCAATAAAAACACAAATTTTCATTGATCCCAAATCAAATTTCAATTGAAATATTAAAAAAAGAATTGTTTTATATCGTAAAAATTCAAATTTCATTGAATTACTTATTTTCCAAAAAAGAACAAGAAAACTCAAGAAAAAGCTTGATTCTACAATTTAATTACGAAAAGTTGTCATTATCTTACGATAAATAATTTGAATACACGTTGATAAAACTGATTTATCAATTCATTGAATTGAATTCAAAAATACTTACAATTGAATTAATTGAATTTTGATGTTTGATATTACCAAAAAATATAGAAAGATTATATGTTTTGTTCTAGAAATGATCATTTAATTTCACAATATAAAAATACTTTAATTTAAAAAAAATAAAATTATCCATTATAAAATAATTTTATAATAGAAAACGAACTCCCAAATTCCAAGAACAAATTCAGTAATATTGAATTTTTAATTCAAAAAGTTGATGAATTTAAAAAGTTTTTGTTTAAACTCGATGAACAAAATTTAACAAAATATTATAATTTTCTTTTTAAATATTACATAAAAAGATCAGGCTTTGTTTCGAAAAATTATAATACTTGGATTTTTTCAAAAATAAAAAGAAATATAAACTAAAAATATTATTAGTTTATACATTTCATGAAATGGAGTTGAACTTGATAAAGAAACAATGAAAAAAATTGGTGATCCCATTTCATTAATAAAAAATCATCAAAATGAATTGGGACATGAGAGAGTTGGCGAAAATCATCATTGCATAAACAAAGAAAATAAAATAATTAGTCTCATCAAAGCAAATGCAGCCGAAATGATGCATTGTAAACCAGAAGAAATCACAGATTTAGAACCAATATTGGCTAATATGCCGCAAGAACACGCAGAAATGGTTAGATCGATGCTATTAAATAATCCTTATATCGAAGGAGCATGGATGACCAAATATCATGGAAAATACTATTTACAATATGCGTCTCCAGGCACAGAATTCAACATATATTCAGATGGTGTTTATGTCAGTGATAAACCTTTAGGTCCTTTCCATTTAGCTGATAATAATCTATTCTCATATTCACCAGGAGGTTTCTGCCCAGGAGCTGGCCATGGATCAACAATGGAAGATATGCAAGGAAATTGGTGGCACACTTCTACTATGCGAATTTCAATCAATCATAATTTTAAAAGAAGAATTGGCATTTGGCCTTGTGGATTTGACCATAATGGTGAATTATTTTGTAATCAAAGATATGGTGATTGGCCTATTAAAATTCCTTCAAAATCATCCAAAGATCCATGGGAAGAACCAGAATGGATGCTTCTTTCATATGGCAAAACTGTAACCGCCTCAACCGAAAAAAAGCAGCATCATATTCAGTTGAAGAGAATATCCAAACATGGTGGCAAACTCAGAAAAAGTCGACTCCTGCCGATCATCAGTGGTTAAAAATTGACCTTGAAAAGATTATCACTGTTAATTCTATTCAAGTCAATTTTGCAGATGAAATTGAAGACGTCAAAATCCCTGAAAATTTGTCACTTTTTAGCACCATTGAAAAACATGGCGCACGATACATCGACGATAGAACTTTTCCTACAAGATGGCTTCTTGAAGGCAACATTGATGACGAGAACTGGTTTTTAATTAAGGACAAGTCGAAGTCTGAAACGAGTCTTGCTCACGATTTTGTCGTTATTGAAGAAGGGCGAAAAATCAGGTTTGTCAAGCTGACTGTGTTTGAAATGCCGTATGGTCAAAGTGCCTGCGTTTCTGGATTGAGAATTTTTGGCAAAGATGAAGAAGGTGAACTTCCTTCGAAAGTTGAAAATGTGAAAGTTGAAAGATCTGATCATTTGACAATGACTGTTGAATGGCAGTGTAAAAAAGCGGTTGGATTTGAAGTCTTGTGGGGAACTAAGCCAGATAAGCTATATCATGATTACCGCGTTTTTGGCAAGAACCGGCAGGAGATTGGTGCATTGGTGGCTGGAAGCCATTATTATGTTCGTGTTGATTCGTTCAATGAAAGAGGAATCACACACGGCGGTGTGATTGGTGTTAATGATTAAAATGCATAATTATTTATTTATTTATATTTATAAAACAGAATGAACAACAAGGTTGTTTGGCCGAGTGGTCTAAGGCGTCAGACTAAGGTTCTGGTCCGGTTTGGGCGTGGGTTCGAACCCCACAGCAACCATTTTTTAACTTTTTTTGTCTCTAATTGAAGCACGTAATATGTAACAGTCTTTTCAGGATTATAACATAAAAGTATGCTTTAATAACAGAAAAGTTCTATTTGATTATGGAAAAATTCATTTTCATAAAGGAAAGTGTAACAATTTTTTTACTATTTAATCTTTGAATTCTATTATTTATAACAAAAACGAAATTAAAATAGTATACATAAAGTATTATCTCATATATTATCATAGTAATAGCGACTTTTAAAAAGATATTTGCATTTTTATTTTCTTTTTTCAAATAAAATCTTCTTTCTTTCAAAAAAAACAAAAGTGTTATAAATTTATTTCAAAATATCTTGAATGCACACTTTTTGAGAGAGAAAAACTCAAAAAGTGTATTCAATTCTGATATTTACGAACTACGCTCTCAAAAAGTTGTTACGAGAAATTCGTAGAATAATCCATTCAAAAATAACGGTTGTAATATATGGTCAGATTTTGAACAATTTTGGTTAATAACAAGACATTGGCTGAGTTTTCTCCTTAACCGACATATTTTATAACTTATTTTTCACGGTATATCTTAAACTAATCATCATCTTTTTAAAATATTTA
This sequence comes from Tritrichomonas musculus, assembly GCA_039105265.1. Classification (NCBI taxonomy): domain Eukaryota; phylum Parabasalia; order Tritrichomonadida; family Tritrichomonadidae; genus Tritrichomonas; species Tritrichomonas musculus. Next base: position 1,727,589 of record JAPFFF010000004.1, read on the forward strand.
CCTGATAATATTTATATTATTAATTCTAAATTATTTAATATTACTTAGATGTTTAATAAAATAACAAAAACATCATTATTATGCAAGATATATTTTCACGTAAAATTGCTTGTTATTTTTAAAGATAAAAACATTTTATATAAAAAAAATTCAATACTCCTCTTTTTGATAAAATTTTATAGCCGTTTTGACTTCACTCTGCCTCTATGAAACCAGGACGACCTTGTTGTCATATCAAAGCCAAATGGATTGCCTGGTGCCAGAATGGAGAGTCAACTTTCTATGAGTTGGATGAAAAAGGCAATCTGATCAAATCATCAGATTCTGATTTCATTCACTATTCAAATCGAACTGAATCAAAAAATAATAAAAAAAAGCGAACCAAACGAAAGAATGAAGTTCCGAAGCCAGAGTCACCTATAGAAATGGTCCAGGAATCAATTCAAGAGCTAAATGTCGACAATAATCTGAATGGAGTTTTACCAAATAGCCCATTCGAAAATTTTATTGAAGACAACAATGCTTTTGACTTCTTTCAACTTCTGGATCATCTAAATGATGATACAACTCTTTTTGATCAGCTTTTCGAGTTTTAAAAAAAAAAAAAATTAGTTGAGCGCCTATATAAATTTCTTTTTGAGTTACCTCTAACAAGGGGTTCCTCAATTCAATTTGTTTTTATGTTAATAAACTTTGCGTTCAATTGAACTTTTCTTTTTTTTCTTTTCTAACCCATAAAAAGCTTAATATAATAGAGAAAGAGAGAGAGAAAAGCATATTATTTAGGTAATAAACAAAGTTTGAAATAATTTTGCCAAATAATGCTAAATTAAATTTGAGTAGCTCCTTGCGAATCGTTGAACATATTTTGGTTTTGGGATGCATATTGTGCAGCAAGTGTAGAAGCTTCTCCAAATGCTTTTGACTTCAAACCATTCTTCTTATAATGATTCCAGCATTTGATCCAATAGTAAATAACACCAGCAACGCAAGTAGTATATGCCAAGCTAACAACAACACCAAGAAATCCAACAAAAGAGTGCTTTCCTAAGAACAAATCGATTGTTTGAATCCAACCAACAGTGCCACCTTCTGAAATTCCTATTGTATGCCATGCGATAATTAATCCCCAAATTGCAAAAGTGAATAGGAAGCAAAAGAACGATAGACCTCTTTGCTCTTTAAGGGCTCGGTACAAAACAAAAAAGCATACTTCATAACTAACTGGAATAAAAACAAATAAATAAACAGTAGATAAAACAAGTAAACTACCAACTGAACCTAGGGCATCTGCGCATGCAAGACAACAGAAGGAGACAATCCAATTTACTAAATAAGTTCCTGCTATAACAAGCCATAAAATAAATATTTGCTTAAGAAGTGGCTGAGAATCTGAAGGAATTTCTTGTTCTGGATAATATTTCCAAAATTTAATAAATGGAGGAAAGTTTTTAGGTCGATTGATCATACCAGCTGATTCAACAGGAATTCCATTTGCTACAAGGGATTCTTGACGAGCGATTTCCATTTCACGTCTTGCTAATTCTGCTTCTTTTGCTGATAAATCAGCATCACTAAGTTGAACCATTCCAGCAACAGGATCAACAAACCTTGAATTTGATGCAGAAGCATTTGAATAAGTTGTTGTAGATGGTTGCGGAGGCGAATAAGTTGTTGCTGTTGTAGATGGTTGTGGAATTGAGTTACTTTGTCCTTGATCTGAAGGATTTTCGAAAGGGTTGTATCCGTCTAAATCATTACTCATTTTTATTTTCTGGAAAAATTCTACCGTAATTTTTTTAATTCAAATATTTAGAAAAAAACTATCGTTGAATAATTCAAATTAAATAATTATCTATTCTGAAAAAAAAAAGAACTTGGCAAATACAATCTTTGTAATACATTTTTTTATATAAATCTTTATAGGCTTTAAAAAAACTAAGATACATTTCAAACTATTAAATTTTTATTGTTGAAAATTATCATTTTCAACTTTCAAAAAATCGTTTCAAAAAAAATTGTTTCAAAATTAAATTCTTTTTTGGTCTTCATAGTAATACAAATGCTTTTTATTCTTTTATTCACCTCCTTTGCTCAAGTTGCATACTCACTTTCACCATCAGATAATCCTCTTTTTAATAAGCAATATTATCTACAAAACGAAGGAAATATTTTCAATGGTATACAAGGTGAAGATTTAAATGTTGTTCCTGTATGGAAAAAAGGAAATGCTGGTCAAGGGGTCCACATTGTTATTATTAATGATGGATGCCAGGCAAATCATACCGAACTTAAAGAAAATTTCGACTTTAATTTATCTTATAATTATGAAACCGATTCAAATGATCCTTCATATGATCCTCGTCAGTTTATAACTAGTACTGGAACAAAATTAGCCACAATTGCAGCTGGTTCTGATAATAAAATATGCGGAATCGGAATTGCATATAAATCTTCAATCAGTTGTATTAACGTATTGACTACAAATAAAGCTCAAAAAAGTTATAAAGATGGAATTAAACGTGATAAAAATGTTAATCGGTCAATCCGCGTTTTCCCTTCATATTCTCAATACGCTTATGGATATTGCTTTATTTCAGACTTCGATAAAAACGAAGAGAATTTCTTTAGTAAGCTTCAGGCAATTTATATTTCTTCTGTTCGGTCAGGAGTCATTCAAGCTAACGAAGATCTTAACTTTTTATATTATCCAGCCAATCCTTACATTCTTACTTTTGCAGAAATATCTCAGAGAGGTGGTAGGACAGGCACTTCTCTTCGTGGAAATGTTATTTTGGCATCAGTTGTTACAGGAGGAAATGATTACGATTCAACTACAGCCCTTCTATCAGCATATATTTCAACAGGCGATGGATTTGGGGAAACATGCTCAGAAACCGTTTCACCAATTGGCACCGGCGGTGCAATGGCAGCAGGCGTAATTTCACTAATTTTATCAGCAACAGATGAACCACTACAACGAAATGATATAGTAGCCATTATTGCTTTAACATCTGCCAAAAATGATCCATATTCCAAATCATGGAAAGACAATTACGTTGGAATTAGATACTCTTCTATTTACGGATTTGGGAGATTAGATGCTGAAGCTGCTGTTACGATGGCCAGATGGTATCGCCATAAAACAAAAGTTAAAATAGAAACAGCTGAATTTATTCCAAATCAAAAAAATGATCAGGGATCTCTTCCACTTAAAATTCCATCATTTCTTTCTGGATTTTTCGATGTTAAACTACAACTGGCAAATTCGAAAATCAAATACATTGATTTTGTTGAGCTTATTTTGAGATTTTCAATTGGTGTTTCTGATTATTCTCTCTTCAGAATTTATATCATTTCACCAATGGGAACAAAAAGGCTTGTCAAAGATATTGCACCAATTAATGAACCAGAATTACATACATATAGGATTACTGCTAGGGACTTCTTTGGAGAAACAGCAAAAGGAAATTGGACCGTAAGATTTCTTAGAGAAAATGTTGGTCCCTCTGAATATATGCTTGAAGAAATTAGCCTTCAGGTTTCAGGATATGGAGATAAAGACTTTAGTTCCCAAACTTTCAAAATGGGCTCCAACCCATTCCAAACATATTCAAAGATTGATGCTACTCTCAGTATAACTGTCCCCAATAATTCAAGTAAAAGTGAACATAATCATCTTAACAAAAACAAAAGAAAAATAGAAAAATTGGATAAAAAATTAGGAGACAAAAGTGATGATGATGATCCAATCCGAATTCCATGCAATTCATTGTTTCACTTCAAAATAGAAACAGATGATGAAGATAATTCTACAGTAACAACAAAAGATAAACGTACGAAGAAAAAATATAGTTCTGTTCCATTTGATCTTGTCCTTACACCATATGATGAAAATGGACCTTTTGAAAGATTTGGTATTAGTTATGCAAATGTTGATAATATATCTGCTGTTTACTGTATGTATCAAGGAGGTAAATATAAATTACGCGGAATCAACCCTGTTTATCAAGTAGCAACTAACGATGTAATCGTTGAACTTGTCAATGATGGTAGCTATGATTATTCTTCTATTGGATTTGGAGAAATTCAACAATACAGAAAGATTGAATTTACATATTTTACTCAATCATATACTCTTATTCCAATCAACATTCTACGCAATAATAGAGAGACTCTATCAAACTACAAAGTTGGCTATATTGTTCTCGCAACTCTATGGAACATCGAAACAAATAAAATCTATGATACACAACTAACTCAGTCAATTGGTGGCTATTATATTTATAAAGACAACGTTACTTGTCCAAAATGCATTTTGACAGTCACTCCCCTTGAAATTGAGAATGAAGAAACAAGTCAATGTAATACATTTGTTAATGCACTTTCAATTGTTGATTCAAATAGTTCAAACTTAATGAATTCAGTCGATAAATTTGAAATTCCGTGGAATGACGTCTGCCCACTGCCAAAAGGGCTTTTGACTCCAACACCTCTTCCTTCAATCTCGCCAACATCGCAATTCACTCCAGATAAGACCTTCCCTCCAACAAGCACTTTCTCCCCAATTACACATAAGCCGCATACAAATCTAACAACAAAATTGATAATTATTATTGTTGTTGGTACTTGCGTGTTGGTTGGACTGATAATCTTCCTCATCTTTTGGCAAGTGAGAAAGAAAATCAATATTAATCCACCAGAAACTCCTCTTTTAAGTACTAGTTCAATTAAACAATAATGCTGTTGATTATTTAAGTATTTGAATAATAAAAATATTGTTATAAATCAATGATCACTTTTATTCTCTTTAAATATATCAATCATAGAAGATAAGAGAGATAAAAAAAAAAATAGAAATCTCTCTTTTTTTTATCTCTCAATTCATGCTAATATTTTTTTTTTTTTATGAAAAGCAATAAATGATTCCCAAATCTATCAATGAAAAAAAAATCAAAATTTTTTCATGAAAACTTTTCTGGACAATCAGTATCTAAAAAGATTTAAAAATTTTCATGAAATTAATCAATAATAATACACAAATGAAATACTTTATTTAATATAATATATTAAATTTAATAACAAAATTATAATAAATTCAGCTATCATCAGGCATATTTCTTATTGCAGAATTGAAAGATTTGACCTTCATTGATGCATGAACGACATTATAAGCGCCAGGTCCTGGCACTTTATTATCAGAATCATCATCTCTATATTTGTAAGGAATAGTTAAACCTTTTCCAGGACCAAATTCAACGTTTTGATATAAATCAGGTGAAGGTGTTTCAACTTTTGCATTCTCAATCCAGTCACCAACTTTTTCAAATCGTGATTCGTGTATAAGAGGAGGTACGGCTCTTCCTTTGTCAGTAATTTTTGGATTGTAATCAGCACCAGAAGGAGTAATTTCTTTGATTTCTGAAGCTCTCTTAGATCTCGATTGAAAAACGCTTGAAGGTCGTTTAGTTTTTTTCCATTTGGGGAGTTTAATATAAGAACCAGGTCCTGGTGTTCGTAATGATTCAGCATAATCGACTTGGTGTACTGCTCTCGGCGTAGTTCCAGAAGTTGATTTAATCCATTTGATGGAGTTTTCATCATAGGCACCTGGACCTGGACTATCTGTATTGGAGTCAAAGAATTTGCGTTCCATTCGTACACCAAATGAATGGCCTGGAGGGAAATAAGATTTATCTTGATGATTATAGGTAACTGGAGATGGAGTATGTTCAGGATCAGGAAATAACTTACGTTTTTCACGATTACGAAAAGAGGAACTTGACTCCTCTTGCTGAACAGCCCATGGTTTGAGATTGATAAATGCTGGCTCACCAGTATCAATAGGAGCACTTCTTGAAAGTTCTCGTATGGCAACTGGATACTTATCACTACGCTTCATTGGCGAATACAAACATGGATCAGGAACATTTTCTGTATTGACAAAGATTTCTCTTTTCGAATTTGAGTCCATTGATTTTCTATATTTTGTTGGAAACTCAATTGGAGTATATGAACCAGGGCCAATATATTCTTCACCTCTCTTTTCTTTTTTTATAGGAACCCAAGCTCCATTCTGATTAGTAGTAAAACATTCAACATCTTGTCCAACGAAACCTGAATGAGGACGTAAAGTTTTTAACCTTTTATGATGAATTTGGCGAGAACTCGTTTTTGGCCTTCCCCAGCTTTCAACTTGTCCATAATCTGCAGGAGATGGTGTATTATTAATGGGAAATATTTTTCTTTTTGTTTCCGATTGGAATACTGATGAAACAACAATTGATGATCCAAGTGGCTTAGCCTCATATTCACCGGGTGATGGTTGTTCCAAATTTGGCTTTGGGAACAAATTGCGGTCTTGGCGACTTCCAAATGGAGCTTTCATTTTTTTTTTATTTCCCATTTTAGGAGCAATGTCGTAAGAACCTGGGCCAAGTTCTTCTGGCGTGTTTCTGATAACATTAGTAAAATTTCTGTCAGTTGTTAATGAGTAAATCATAAAAGCATCAAATTACGTTAAATTTTTTATAAAAAAAAAAACGTTATACAAGCTTTTAAAAAGTGGAATACCAAAATTTTTTTATTTAATTTTCACCTGAAGATTCAGCATCAAGTAAAGTTTCATCTTTCAATCAAAACTAAATGCCCTAGTCACAGCTTATTCCACAAACACAATATTTTATCAGATGATCTCTGTTTTCGAATAGTGATTAATCACTATTTGGAAATACCATTTTACACCCATAATATTTCAAGTTGTATAATTAAAATTAATTAATGAAGCTTCTAACGTTGAATACGCATAGCCTACAGGAAGAAAATTATTTACAGAAACTGAAACAATTTATTGATGTAATTTTAATAGAAAAGCCTGATATCATTGCGATGCAAGAAGTCAACCAGACCATCACGGCTCCATTAGCAGGACAAGAATTGCTTACTGGATTTTACCCATGTTCTAATGAAAAGACTGCTCTACGGGAAGATAATCATGCAGCAAATACAGCCAAATTGCTCCGCGAAGCAGGTATATCTTGTTCTTGGATTTCATCAAAAATTGGTTATGAAAAATACGATGAAGGCATGGCTCTTATATGTCTTGGTGAAAAAATCATATCTACCGATTCTTTTTATATCAGTAAGATACAAGATTACCAAAACTGGAAGACTCGTAAAGTACTAGGCATACAGATAGCAAATTGCAACGACTGGTTTTTTACCGTTCACATGGGCTGGTGGCAAGATAAAGAAGAACCTTTTTCAGAACAATGGAAACGGTTTTTTTCAAATCTTCAGAAAAAGAGGAATGAAGCCAAAAACGTTTGGCTCATGGGAGATTTTAACAGTCCTTCTGAAATAAGAAATCAAGGTTATGACCTAATAAAAAGTGACGGTTGGTACGATACGTACTCAATTTCAGAAGAAAAAGATAACGGTTTTACCGTTAAAGGATCTATTGACGGTTGGAAAACTTTTTCTGAAGATTACAAACAAGTTCATGATGGAATGCGTATTGACCACATCTGGTGCTGTAATCAAGTTAATGTGAAGAGCTCAAGAGTCATTTTTAATGGAAATAATGGACCTGTTGTATCTGACCATTTTGGAGTGATTATTGAAATATGACTTTTGAAAATTTGAATTCAAAATTCTGAACTTCTCAATTTTGAGAGACAATCAAAAATTTTATATAAAGGATTTCGAATGTTAATCATCTCTGTATAATATTGCCAAAAGCGACAAATTCAAATTTACAGTAGTGTTTCAAAATTGAAAAATGTTTTTTAACTAAAAAATCCACTTTTTGAATTTATTCTTTCTGAAAATATATAAACTTTTTCAAAAAAAAAAAAAAAAAATCTAAAATAAATCTAGAAGTTTTATTTCAAAAAGTAGATTTTTAATTTTCGCAACGTTTTTGCATTATGAAACGCTACTGTACCTTGATAAATAAATATAAGTGTCATTAGCTTTTTTTTTTTTTTTTTTTATTTTATTTTGGCAAATGAATTAAAATAAAGACAAGGAATTAACTAATGAAAATCAGAAGATATGATTCTTATCATATATATGTACATACATATTGCAGTACTCAATAGTATCTAATTCTTTTTATTAAACAAAAAAAATAACGAAATAACTCTTCTTTTTTATGTTCTTTGGATTCTTGTATGAAAAGGGAAATCATGATTTTTGGTTGCGATTATAGAAGAAGGAAGTGCTATTTGTGTTAGTGATGAGTATTGGCGTTCTCTTCTCAAGAAATGAATTGTTTTCAAAAGTTGATTTACTGATCTTAATTGAAATAATTAATTTCTATGAATTAAATTCATAGAAAATAGAAATGGATTTCATCTGTCATTTTGAAACCTAGATAAGCATTATTTATTAAGAACAAGGTCATATTTAGTATGGATCAGGTAGTCTGGAACATTTGAAATATCATCTCAAGAAAAGTGCTTTAATGTAAAAATTTTTAATGGATAAAAAGTGGAAGCAGCCAAATCTGTTCAAAAAATTGTTGATTTTTGATCGAAATTTCATTGATTTGATATCGAAATAAATCTTTGAGTATTGTTGTTTTATATGAATAAAATTGTTTCATTAATTGGTTCACTTCATAATAAATTTATTACAAACTGTTCATTATATGAAATAATTTGTTTCTATGAATTCAATAAGAAAAAAAGAAAGAAAGTTTTCTTAGTCTTTGAAGAATAAACTGATTGATATTACTGATGGTCAAGTCGGAAATGCAGAAATCAAAGAATACCATTTTGTCACTGACGCTGATCAAATAATTGACCCTGAAGAAGCCGTTGAAGTGGAAAAAATATGGGAATGGCTCAAAGAAATAATTCAAAATAAAAAATATACAGCTCCAATACAAACATTTTTATATAACAACTTTTCCAAAGAAAAATTTATTGAAATATTTAACGGTACTGTTCAATTAATATGGGATAAATCCACAAAAAAAATTATTCATGCAGTTTATCAATTTGTCAATCATCCAATAGAAACGACGGGTGATATCGTTATTGAAGTGAATAGTGCTTATGAATTTTTGAAAAAATATTATGAAAACCAAACAGAGCTTATGAAAAGTATCCTTACTGTTATTTTGGTTCTTCTTGGTTCAGGAATTATGGGCATCGTAATCACAAGTGCATTCAAAAAGATTCGTGCCAAAAAAATTGAAAATGGACGTTTAGCATTAAGCACGAGCAATTTTGAAGGAGGGCAATTGTTGGATATTAATAATGGCATTATTATTGATGGAAATGGAAATGATAATAATAATGATGATTATAATGATGACGATATGAGAGACCCTAGTTTTCAGGGATGGATCGATACAACAAATAGAAATATTCGAAATATTATTCAGCAGCATAATGTTTTAGAAGAAAGAGTCTCAAATATAAGAGAATGCAATTGTAATGATAATAATAATAATAATAATCAAAGATTTATAGACCAAATTTCTCAACAACAACATCTTGACATTCAACAATTATTAAAAAACAAAATCATTTAATAATTGATAATAGTGTCGGCTCTTTTGTTGATGCGATGTTTCAACCAGAAATATATCAAGAAGCAGCAACTCAAGTGAACACAACGATAAAAAGACGACGAAAAAAGAAAGAAAAAGTGAATGTAATTGACACATCACATGATCGTTCTTTTCAAAGAGATGAAAATTATGTTTTTGACATATTAACTGATGATTGGGTTCTTCATAATAATTCTAATTTTCAATCTGGTTAGCGAACAAATCTTAATGCACAAAATATGCCACGCAATTTTATCATTGACACTTTTCATGGTGAATGGGTTGCTATCGGTGCAGAAAATGATATTCAAGAATCAAATGCAGACTGGAGAACGAATCCTAGTTCAGCATTAGCAACCTTTCTGTTGCCATCTCAAATAAATGATGGTGTTTTTCGTTGGAGTGATAGATATGATCAATGGACATTTCATGCAAATTATAACTCATATACAAATCAAGATCAAAGTGAAAGATTAGAATGGCAAAGAGATCAAAGACAGCATTTTGATGATAATTATGTTTGGAATGTTTTTGATCAAGAATGGCAAGAACATGGACAGAATTTTGAAGCTGGATGGAGAACCAATCATGAATTTGTTCCTCCTGATAACTATGTATGGGATGATTATTTAGAAGAGTGGGTGATGTTATCATATAGAAATAGAGGTTTTGACAGCAATTGGAGAAATAGCTATTCAGATGAAGTGTCAGTTATGGTTGAATTATTGAATCAAGGCTGATTTTTAGGAAAAGGCCAAATTGTTCAATATGGAGGTGAATGGGTTTGGCGCCATCATGTAGACCCCGTTGATGATATTAAATTATTATAAGATGAAATAGCAGATATTAATATTAATAATAATTTGCCAGCAAATATTTCCGGAGTGAATTCAGTAAATGAATTATTAGAAAGCTATGATATCAATATTTTGAAAGAAGATGGCCGAACAATTGATGAGAAAAAACCGGTTTTAGGCAATTTCAATATATTAGCAAATTTGAATGTAAATGGACTAATAAACGGTGTTGATATTGAAAAATTAGCTACGTCATCAGATAAGACAGATTCACTTTTTAATATAAAATTTGGAGTTCCAGAATTCAAAGTGAAAAATGAAAACGTTGAAGGGGATACAAAAACAATCAATAATGTAAATTATAATATATTGAAAATTAAAATAAATGATGATGATATTGAACAAAAATTGAAAGCTTTCAATGGAAATATATTCAAAATAATTCTCAGAAAAGATGTTGTTTATGACACAGAAGGACGATATATCAAAGAATTTTTCATAAGCGTTCATGATAATCATATTCAATGTCCGATAATAGCTTATGATGAAGAATCGAAAGGATATACAAATAAATGTTCTGAAGATAGCTCTCAATTTTTCATAGCTTTTGATGAGCGTCTCAATATTGTGCCATATACGTTATGGATGAACGGTGATTTGAGTATAATGAATCAAACAAGTCAGGATTTAATTGAATCGAATAAACCAGTTTTTAAGTGCAAAATAATTGAAGCAGATAATGCTCTCAAATTACACAAAAGTGACGTTCATTATTTCTATAAGCCTTCAATTATTTCAGAAGATAATGATTATTATAAAATGATTTTTGAAATACCTTCTGATTATACAATACCTCTCAATTTACAATTTAAATTCAAAGAATATTGTTTTGGAAATGAATGGGTCTTAACCTGGGATGGAACAAAATGGATGGGCAATAATATTCAAGCAAGAATCGTTGGGAAAGTTGTGAATAAATTGAATCGAACAAAAATGTCAGAATCTTCTAGACCATCAAATTCTGTTTTCATTATGATCAAGAAAACTGAAGCAAATGAAAAATTAATCCCAAAAAGTGAGTCATCACCAGAAAGTTTAATTCATGGACTTTTTCAAAATACATCTAAAAAATTTGAATTAATTAAGAAAGATGGCACGAAAATTGAACCAAAAAGTTTATATTGGTTTCTTGATGATTCAGAAATAGTCAATGATGAAAGATATCCAGATTATTCAATTGGTAAACTAAATATAATTTGTGATGATTATCCAAATAATAATTTCAAAATTGAAGAGATTGATGAAATCCATTTAATTATTGAAACACCTGGTTATCCACAATTTACTGTTGCTTATACATTTAAACCAAATGGTGTTTTTGTTAATTCAGTCAATAAAAAAGGACATTTTGGTCTTATTCCTCTGAAAGATACAATTGAAAGCCTTGAATTACATTTAGAAGATAGTTTAATTGATGACAATAACAGAAATATTGAATTATATCTCAGAAAAGATATGATTAATTCAATAGAAGAAGTCAATTGGGATTCAAAAACAAATGCTTTTGCTTATATTATTAAATCTCAATTCTATGATGTTAGTCCAAACCCAAATGCAGCAACTACTTTGTATACAGATTATAATATCACTTCATCAAAAATAATAACTGCCGATAACATCACGACGATGAGAAGTGATTTAAATGCTTTGACAAATAATTTTGATGTTGTTTCATATGATGTTCAAGCTATTTCAAATAAAGTTGATGTTTTGAATTCAGAAATGGTCGCTATTAATTTAAAAACACAAAATTTAGAATATGATGAAAAAAATACACGAATGATTTCTTATGTTGCATTAGCTTTTGGTATAGCAGGGACAGTTGGAAGTGCTATATCTATCGGAATGTCAATTAACCCTAACTTCATCAAATTCCCCACTAAAACTGTTTCCAATGCAGGCCAAACAACAACCAGAGGCGGAGGAATTTTGCAAAGAATTCAGAACTTTTTTAGAGAATGGTGGTATAGAAGAGCCGGCTATCGTAATCTTGGTGATATGGAATTGTTTGATAACCCAGGGATTACTCGTTCAATACAATCAACAACTGATTTAACACCACTTTTTGAATGGTGCGATAAAGAATATGAACCATTACCTGATGAAACATTTGATGATGATTTTGATGACCCTACGAAAGCAGTTTTATCCATAAGAGCAACAGAAGAAATGTGTAATCAATTCAGAGATAGTTTGAAGAGACCTTTCAAATTATTGGCCTCAAAGGTCGAAGAAATTGAGAGTAGTGAATTTATTTCAAAAAGTGATTTGAAAAGAGACGATACAATTGACATTAATGGCAAATTAATTGATGGCAAAATACATTTAGAAGCTGAGGATACAATAAGTGAAGGAATTATCAAAGTCAGGATTATGATCATGAAAGTAAGCGAATATAATGATATAGACTATGAAGAGAATTATCCAATAATTCATATATCAAATGGAGAGATATCGAACTATGAGAGCACAGATAACTTTCCAACTGCATCTCTCCAAGACAAAACTATAATTATTGATAACCCAAAGAGACATAGAATTAGTGCAATCAGCATCAAAGAGAACACAGCGATAAGAAGTATGAAATATTCTGTAAATGATATAGCATATATGAGTGACATTGATGCGCTTAATAAAAAGATTGATCAAATAGAAGAAAACTCACATACAAGCGATGAAAACATAGCAAAAATAATGAATACTTATCCTACTGTTGATGAAACAAATGAGGATTTAGATGTGCTCAAAGGCAGAATTGAGACATTAGAGGCTGAAAATACCACATTAAAGGCTACGATAGCCGCTTTTGAAGCCAGATTTGCTGCTCTCGAAGGCAAATCAGATCCAGATTTATCTATATATGCATTAAAAGATGACATACCAGATATGAATAATTTGATAAAACTGGCAAAAGTTAATTATACCTTTGATAACAAATCTGAAGGAATAATTCGATATAATTTAGAAAAAGCACTTGACAATTATGAAGCAACAATGTATCTTTCTTATCCTGAAACTAAAAATAATATTGAGACTCAGAAAGAAATCAAAGTCAATGTTTCATTTAATTCTGCAAATTCGCCTTCATCGGAATATCAATGTGAACCAACAGAAATTTATTTGAATAATATACGTTTTCCGTTAGACAAAACAACTTTCAATGTTATTTTTATTGCTCAATCAATAGTTTTCAACAGTTCATTTTTCAAAAATGGAATTTCAAATTCTGAAAATCCAAAATGTGAAATATTTACAAGAACACCATATGTTACCCTATTGGATATAGCATAATCTTTAAAATGGTTATGTTTTTTTTGTTCAAAGTTCCCTAGTGATATCGTTCGTGCAGTTAGGTCTGGGCGACCGTTAAGGGCGCACAGCCTAACGTATACTACTAGGTTGATGATACTTGAACTGGAATAAGTCAGCTATCCTTGGTACATCTTTTTCAAGCACATGCATACTATCAGTATCTTGATAAAAGATAGGTATACCTGCTTGCTCAGCTGTAGCCATAACCCTGTTCATTAAGTGCTTACTCCAAGAGAGAACGCTTGCACCAAATTGAGGTAGGTTGAAATGGTCATTAATTGGTTTCAACTTCTTGACATAGCACTTATCAATATTAGCATCTTCAACAACCTCCTTGATAAAGTTGTAGTTCCTCCATAGGTACTTGTATAGTTGGCTTTTTGGTACTGTCTTGGTTTCAGTCTTTGTTGCTTTAAGTATTGACTTACCATATATGGAGTTGAGTAGGAGCTTTATGGTTTGTTCAAGAGGGTTCTTTTGCTTTTTATAACTTGCCCTGAGATTAAAGAGCTTATCAATGAACTCATTGATTTTCTTGTTAAATCCTTCATCAAAGTTCGAGCTGTGACTCCATCATTATTTTGCTGAAGTACAATATCTCCTTCGATGTGTTCGGTAAATTCTGCTAAAACTTCCAATGGAATGAACTTTCTTAAGATTATTAAATCTTTCTTGACAAGACTTAACGCGTGCTGCTGCATTGGTGCAATTATGGTAATCACGGTTACAAATGTTACAATGAAAATCAAAGACTTTTTTTACCTTTTCGTTTTCCTTTGTTTGGAATACTATAAGAGTTGAGGCGTGTCCATAACTCTGTCATTATATAAAAATGAAATTTTAATGCGTTTAAGTTTAAAAAAATAAACGCAAATTTTTGGAAAATTATAAAAAAAAAAGCAAAACCTTTTTCTTTCGAACCAGGGACTTTTAGGGCCAAATTAGGAGCCACCCCACCCTTCAACGCTCCTCCCTCAATGAGCTTAAGCCACAAAGCTATCGCTCTTTACAAAAGATGGTTATATTTATTATATATAAAGTTAAACTTTTTGTATACTAAATAAGACGTAATTTTAAAAACTTTTTCTATAAACATGTAAACGTAAATGATTTTTTTATTTGGTCAAATAAATTGAAAAAGTTTGGTCATGACGTAATAATAAAAAGTGTCGAAGGGCAACAAAAGAATATTAAAAAATTAGAAAAAAAATCGTAAATATTATGGACGATATTTTGGAATAGGTCTAGCCAATTTCTTTGATATAAATATGTAGGCTACTCATTTTTTTGAAATTAAAAAGTGCATTTTTTTCGATTAATTTTTAGAAATATTCAATAAATTTAAAATATGAAATTGTATACACAATACATATTTATTTTATCTTAATTAGAACACATAATATCTATTATTCACGAACTTTTTTTCTGCAATATTATTTCCAATATCACAAAATCAAGTTTATGTAATTGTTGTTTGGAATAATTTTTAGATTGATATATAGATATGTATAATAATATTTAAATTAAAATATGCTTCCTAAAAGGATTTCTTCCAAAAAAGTTGAAACAAATATTAAAATTGATATATCACAACTTTCAATAGACCTAGAGGAATATTTTTGATATATTATATTCTCCATCGTCCAAGCTACAATTTGATATCATTTGTTTATTTCTAACTCTAAAGATAAAGTTTAGTTGAGAATTTATATTGAAAAAGTTGAATTAATAAACGGAATGATTCAATTTCCTATGACGCCAAATGAAATAATAAACGGTCAAGTGTAAAATTTGCTAATAAAAATTATATATTTAAACTATAAATATATCATAGATAATTGATTAAAAATTATTAAATCAAAAGAATGAACATTCATTGATTTTTCATTCAATTTCTATTGAAATAATAAAAATACCATTCAATTTTTTTCAAATTAAAAAAGTCGATTTTAAACTTTATCTTTTATATTTGAAAAATATTTCCTATCAATTATTATTTAATTATATATGCTTTATTTAAATATACCATAAAAATAAAAAACTTGTAGAAAGCCTACACATTGATATAATAATGTTTTATATAACTATTATAAAAGAATATGTATAATAATTTTGTAGTCAAATTTAGAAGTATCATCAGATTTGGTACCTCTATTTTAGAATAGATCCTAATTATATATAAGAATACAATATTTTGACTCTTTCTTGTATTTTTACATAAAGAGAAAGATTCGATAATGAGCAGTTTTATATTGCTTTTGTTAAAATCATAAAATGAATCAAATCCTCAGATTATTGAATCAAACCGTAACGATTTTTCACCACAATTTTCAGTATAAAATTTTTTGATAGATCTTCAAATGCAGATTTTTTAGAAAAAACGTTAAGGTCAAATATTTTAATGTTATTTTTACGGTTGTGGCCACACTCATATTAGTTTTCTTTGGCGATTATTAATCACTCTTCGGCTTACCAAGCAACTCTAAAGACAAGCGTTTTTTCCCATAAGCCATAAGTAATGACGATCTTGGATTTTACGTTTTTTTTACAGACTTAAGAATATTTCAACTTTTTATATAACATTTTACTTACTTATATGCCAAAAAATGTTTACGAGTATGATTTTAATGATGGAATTAATGCATTTGATCCATGTATTCTGCTTATATTAAAGTTTTTCACTATGCATATTTCCTTTTTTACCCTTATTATTGATGGAATCCTTTTTAGTTTTACTCTATTTTCATGGCGGAATACTTTTATTAATACTAGCTCTATCATTTATCAGACAAAAATGAACAAATTATTACTATTCTGATAATTAAGAGGTCGTTCAACTTATAAAAAGTAATTCAAAAACAGATTATTTTTTAGTATGTTATTATAGGATATATAAATATAAAGAGAGAATAATATTTTAAAAAAATTTCCGATTGATCTTTAGATATTTTAATTTTTAATAATTCAATGAAAAGCAATAATAATCTTGACCATATTTTTGACCTAGAAGATAAAAATTAATTTTATTACACTTTTTCTCATTTTTCATAATTCATTATTATATTTATTTAATAATTTTTTTAAGAATTCCATACTTTTACTAGTTTATTTCATAAAAAAAATAATTTGAGAAGCATTTATTTTTCTCTCAATTTTTTAAAAATAATTTATTCTATAATAAAAGTGTAATAAAATTATATAATTTATTTATATCTTTAATAAAACATAAATATTAGTTAATTAATTTAATAATTATATAATATTAATATTGCTTATTATTAATTACAATCATTTTAAGAGTATTATTGAAATTATATATATATATATTTATAAGATTGAATAATAAATATAATTGTTATTCAATTTTTTCATTTAAATAAATAAAAATATTGAATAAATTATTTTAACATAAAAATACTCTCAAATTATAAAAATTGATCTATATCTATAAATATCTAATATTTTGATAAATTAATTGAATAAATTAATTATTAATATATATAAATATATTAAAATATATTAAAATCTTTAATTTGGAGATGATTGTATAGGAATTTAAAATGCAATTTTATAATGCAAAATTGACTGGAAGAAATTTCCTAAAAAGTTGAAGATAAAATCATATTACAATAACTAACCAAAAGAATAAATACCAAAAACCGGTGAATAATGTTTGATGTCAAAAAACTGAAATTATCTAATAATGCAATTCAGAGACCAATAATCATTTAAATAGAATGATTCAAGGTATTTATAACGAGTATAAGAATAATAATATAATTTATCGTATTAAATCTTACAAATCTTAAAAATTCAAAGATAAAATCAGTAATGATTAATATTATTTCAAAAATTAAAAAAATCATATTTGACTACAATTTTACATTTAACAAAACAGAATAATCCTATAAATTATGATTATATAATTTTTTGGAAATTTTGTTAAATATTTTTTGGTAAAAAGTTGATTGCAAGTAAAAAGTTACGTTAAAATCACTTCACTGAACGACCTCTGATAATTATGTTTATCCGAATAGTGTTCCGTCACAAAATAAGGTAATTTTAAAGTTTTAATAAAAATAATCAGGTTTTTAAGTAACTTTTTTATTTTTTTTATCCTCATACCATTTTCTATTAAACCGTCAGGGGAAAAAAAATTGAATGCGATTTTCCAAAATTTTGTACTTTTTTCAATTGAAAAAAAATTGAATGAAAATTTTCCTAAAAATCTGCATTTTTGAATCTATCAATTTTATATATTATTAGATGATGAATCAAAGAAAAGCTCCAAAATCTTCAGATAAATCTATAAACGATAATCAAAACTCGATTCTCAAAAGCATTCCACTAACGAAAAAAAAAGAAGAGAAAAATTTCGATATCATAAAAGATTGCAGATTTATTCATAATGAAAAACTAAAAAATGATTTAGAACAGCGATTTAATCAAGAAACAGGAACTTACAAAGATATTTATAAGTTTTGTCGTTATTCTATAATAATTTTGATTGATGAAGACAATATTGGTCAAACGATTTCACATGCTTATCTCAAATGCCTTGACTTTAATCAACCATCAGCTGAAATGATTACACCAATTTATTTCACAGGATGTAAAAATGTTAACGATGTTATTAAATCATACACAAATGAAAAAGAGTCAACATCAAATTATATTTTATCAAAATCATTAATTCATTTTTATAAAAAAGATTGGTTTATATTAGCTGCGATTCAAATTAATACCAGGTCATTATTCAGATTTTACATTACTGATATAATTAATCCTAAAGATGGCGATTATATTTATGGAACTAAATTAGCAGGGAATTGTGGCATTCGCATTTTAATTTCATATCAAAATGTATCAAATCCAAATTCTCGACAATTGATTGATATTACAAATCTAAGAAATGCTCAATTATGCACAAACGATAAAAAAGAATTGATAAAAAAAACTGTAAATCAGAATCAAATACAAGATTTAAAATCATCAAATGAAGATGATAATGAAAATCAAAAAATGCTATCAGACTCCTTAAATCAAACTAAAGATATGCAAAACGAGTTTTCAATTAAAACCATACCTCCATCAAACGTACCTTTTACACAATATTCTCATTATTCTGATAGTCAAAATTGTGAGGTTGTAAAAACTAAAAAAAAAGGGTTCTTTGAATTTTTGAACGTTTTTTATAAAAAAACAACGCCCAGGAACAAAAAAGAATATCAAAGATTGAATAGAGATGATAATTCAGATCTGAATAAAAACGCTCCACTTATTTTCAACTACATTAGCGACTAAAAGTAGGTACCGGCATATTTACTTAGGTGTGGAAATTTATCCTTTAAACAAAATTTTATCCTAAATTTATCCAAAATTTTTTTTTTAAGAAAAACTCGTAAATTTTAAGTAATGATCAGAGGAAAGCGTGGAAAAACAAAAAAAAGCAAAATTTTTTAATTTAAATATAATATTTATTTATAATTAAAAAGTAAAGTTTTTGTTTAAATAATATCATTTTTAGCTGTTTTATTATCATTATTTGGAATATTATTTAAAATTTTTATTGTAATTTTCAAAATTTGCGAGAATTGCTTTTTTTTCATCGAAAAAAATTAGTTAATCAAAAACAATGATGAATATGTAAAAAAAGGTAACAAAATATTTTTTTTCTTCATCTCACATTATATTATAATGATGTGATTGGTTAAAAAATCATCGTTTTTTTATATAAATAATCATATCTTTTGTTTATCTTAATTAAATTCTTATTAATGTCAATATATATTGTTTATGTATATTTTAAAATATATTTATGATATAAAATGAAGTTAAATAGTTTTATTATTTGGAATATTCATTTTGAATTTATTCTATCCATTAAAAAAATTCAATGCACGATTAACTATTTTTGAATTCTATAACTTTTTTTATTTATAGTTTTATTGAAATTATTTCAATAAGTATATTCAATATCTTTTTGAAATAAATATAATATATGATATATCATATATTTATTGTAGATTTTACGTATTTTTAGATTCAATTATATTCAAAATTTTAGAAAATTTTGAGAGTAAATTAATAGAAAAATATTTTACGTTTAGAAATATTTTTTTTTTTTTTGGATGGAATCAACTTTGTTTACAAGAGAAAGAATTTAATCATTATATGAACAGCAATTATCGTTAATAGTTCTAGCAATTTGTAACAAATTTTATCCTGTTTTTCTATTTTTGCTTACTTTTTATTTTTTATTAACTTCGATACTGACTGTCAATTTAATATTCAGCGATATATTTACAAAACAAAATTTATTTATCTACTGCAATATTGCAAAAAAAAAAATCCAAAATTTTTATACTTTCTTTTTTTCTCCAAAAAAAAAACATATATAAATAGATACAATTTATCATACGCCACTTTTGCTTATTTTTTTTTTATCCCAAACTTATCCTAAAAAGTGAAAAAAAGAAAAAATTTCCACAACTAATATTAATACTCTTTTTTATTACAATATTGTAATAAACAACCATTTTTATATTTAAATAATATTAAATAGCATTTTCTAAGGGATATATAATTTATTGAATGTGGATATTTATAAACTAAGTATTTTAAAAGTTAGTGTATATATGCTTTGATGCCTTTGTTGATAATACAGATCAACAATCTGAAAATTCAGAGATCGATATCTAAGATCACTCATAGTAAATGTTATTTTTTGGAATAAAAATAAGCTATAATTATATTTAAGGTTCTCCTTTCAAATTTAAAAGATTAAATTCAATGAGATTTCACAAATAAAATATACATAAATATCATCTGTAAAAATGAATTAAAATATAAAATTTATGAAAATATATATTTTAATAAATTGTATAAAAACATTTTCATGGAATATTATTGTTTTTATTTTTCTACTGATAGAAATTACAAAATTAAAAAATCAATAAAATTTTGAATAAAATAAGATTTAATCGTTGAGGCCAAATATTTTTATTTTTCACCAAAACTTTTTCCGAAAAATGCTCTATTGAATCATATATTCTATGAGTTAATTCAATATTGAATAATTTACATTTTTTTAGGGAAGGAGAACCTTAAAATAAAAAATCAAAAAAATAAATATTATAATTTAGAGATTTGAATATTTGCAAAATCAGAGAAAATTTTTCAATTAATTTTGAATGACTAAATGGTCTTTCAATCATCATCAAATTGCTTTAAAAAATTATTAATCTTTCGTGCACAATTTAAATGACGAATTATTAACTTTGCCAAAGGATTAAAAAATGAATATAACAAACTGCATGCGGTTGCACATAGCCATTGATTCTTAATAAATGCATTCGAAATATAGAAGCACAAAGCATTGAGTCCCCAATCCAAACTGAGAACAAAAGCAATTTGAGGATATTGGGCAATATTTAGCACACTATAAGTAAGTACTGATGAAAATGCAAAAATAAGAAATGCAAATGCGATATACATGATAGCTTTCCAGTACCATTCTATAGTATTTGATGCACAATATAATAACAAATTGGTTAGTGCATTTATGAAGCAGTTAATATCAAAAGGCAAAGTTTTCATACAATCTTTGATACAATTACGGTTTCGTACCCATTTTCTTGATTTGTACATGTAATTACAATAACAAGTGCAGCATTTGTTACAGCATGAACAGCATGAGCTGCACATATCATTTGTTATTTCATTTTTCTTCTCTTTTTTACTACATGAATTGTTTAAAAAATATTCCTTTTCCTCTTTTTCATCTTTTTTCTCATTATTATCATCTATTTTTTCGTCTATTTTCTCATCTTTTTTCAAATCATTATAATTTGTGAAAGAATCATCTTTATTTTTGTTATAATCAAACGAGGAATTTGAATAATTATCAGCATTTTCGATGTGAGGATTTGCTACTTGTTTATTTGAATCTATAATCTTCAAAATCAATTCTGACCATTCTTCAATTTTGTTTCGAACATCATCAAAATTTCCTTCTTTAAGAAAATCATTAAGATCATTATATATAGCATCTAATTTATCCATTTAGACAAATATTTATTATTTTTTTTATCCATCAAAAATATTTTGATGCGAACAGAGTTTGTGAAATTTAAGAGTAGGCTCGGAAATCCTGATAACAGTAAACAAGATTAAAAATACACTATTCTTATTAAACATTTTATATATAACATATATTATATATATAATAAAAGTTTTTATCAAATAAAATGATTCTTTGAAAACTTTTATTTGAATATTTTTTGAATTAAAAACGATTATATTTTTTAATATTAACCATTTATTTTCACCATAAAAAAAAGTAATAAAAATTAACCATTTTTATTTAAAATATAAAAAATAAATAATAAAATATAAAAATCATTTCTAATTTTATTCATCTTCTTCTTCCTCTGATTTATGATGCTGACTAATTGCTGCGATCATTTCCTGTGCCTCTGCGTAAAAATCAGGATTACTTTCTTGCAAAGACTGGACAATTTCTGTAGCATGCATTAAGCATTGTTTTTTAATAGGAAGATTTGTCAAAGCACCAAGTCTCAATACTAGTAAAGAAATATTTTGTCAATCGATAACATCACTTATTTCAATTGATGATTCTTTTTCAAGTGGTGCAGTAAAAACCGTTATAAACACTTCAAAATCATCTGATGATAAGCTGTCAAAATTGAGTAGGCCTACTTTAAAAACATCATAAAAAACTAAGGCAATGTTTCCAAGAATATACGCATTCGTTTGATTGTCAAGTCCAAAAATTGATCCAACTGCATCAACTGTGTTTTTCAATAAATATTCTTGAAATAGATTAGATTCTGTCGATCGTAATATATCACTTGCAAAATGCCATGATATGTTTGACAATTCCGTTGGTAATGTGGATAGAAACTCTACCAACGTTGGTAAAATTGGTTGTACCATTTCTAATATTCCATCTCGATATGCTGAAATATCATCAAGTTTGCAGCTTAAAAAAGAAAATAGCGATGAATACATAGAAATTATTTCACTGTAAAATCTATTGTCTTCCTTTTTTTCTTCTGATTCATCTGATTCATTGCTAATTAAATAAAGATCTTTAAATGAATTCGGCTGACTACTTCACATGCAAAGTTTACAGGATATAATGAAAATGATGGCGGTGGATCGTTACACATGGATAAAAATGATGTTGATAATTTTTCTATCGCTGATGAAATTACATTAAATGAATAAAAATAAAGTGAATCATCTTCAGCTTTTCGTTCTGATAAAAATGATTAAATTGGAAATTCAATTATGTTTTTAGCAATCGAGCTTGATTCTGATTCATTTTCATCAATAATTAATGAATCAACGGATTTGGAAAATGAATCAACAAAAATTAAAGATGAATTTAATTCATCAGGAAAATTTGGTTTGTATGAAATTTGAAGCATTCGATAAACATAATTAATATATTGTACACAAGGTATTTCAATCTCATCACGAAATTCGCCATCATATTATCTAATGATCATTGTTCTTGCATTCTTAAACTTGAATTTTCTGCATCATCTTCTTCACTGTAGCAAATAAATGAAAAGATTGAATTTAATGATTGCGGATAAAAATTTTGATGAGCAAGAGCAATTTTTTCGAGTGTAGAAATTGCTTCTTTTCGCATTGGAGTATTCAAAAGTTCGATAATACTTAAACAAATATCTTCAATATCACTATCAGGTAAAAACTTAGCTGCTATTCTTCTCAATCCTCTTTTCATTGCAGTTGAAGAACCTGATGGATCATTTTCACTAAGATTTTGCTTGATTTGTGGAATGATAAATTCAAGACATTCTTCTGGATGATTTAAGGTAATAGATCTCAATGTCAACATGCATCCTTTCACAGTTTCATTTTCATCTGCTTCAAGACCGTCATCCATTGTTAAGTTGTTGTAAAGTAATATAACTGTTTCTGGGACAAACTTGAAGATCTTGAAAACATGCCATTATTGGGTCTGATTTCAATTGATCTGGATCACTCATACATGACATTGTAAATTGAATTAATTGGGCGTTAAAAAGATCTGCTGTCAAATTTTCACCTTCGTTTTCAATAAATTTCTGTTCAAGAAGTGTTGAGGTAACATTACTAAGTTCAATAAAAACATTTTTAGGAAGAGATTCAACATTTTATAATAGTGGTTGTAATATAACTTCTTTCACAGCTTCATAGCATCCTTTTTGTGCAAAAAGATCGCATACTTGCAAAATTAGAAAGGTTATATCAATATAAGTTTCAATTAATGGTGGAAAGCATAGAATTATTTCTGGATTAAGAGCGAAATTAGCTAATAATAGATCTTGAACTAAATTTAATGCTGTTAAAACGAAATTAGAAGGATTAGAAGGTGTTAACAAATTCAAAATTATTTGATCAATGCTTTGATCACTTGAAAAAATATCAACTCCAAAGCATTTTGCTGCTTCTGCAATTAATGCTGCTATTGAAACTGTAAATTCATTTGAATCCGAATCATAATTTGATAATAAAGGAACGAGTACCGAAGATAATTGACTTTTCAGAATTTTTATGATATATTGAGATATTTTTTAATAAAGGCAACACGATTTGCTTATATCAAAATTTTTTAAGTAGAATTATTTTGATTGTTGAATCTGATTCATTAAGAACAATAAGAAGTTTGCAATAATATGAAATTGATTTTCACCCAATTTCACAAAATATTAAAATAATATCTAGAAAAAGATTAATTTCTTTGGCCTTTAATAAAAAGGATGCGTCGGGGAAATATCTTTTTTTTTTTTTTATTTATTGATATGAATTATGCATGAGAAACTTCATTAGATTATTTCAATTGAAATCACAACGATTAGCTTTCATTGAAATTATTTTTATACAAAAAGTTGATGTGATTCTATTTTTCTTTTAATTCAATAAAAAAAATATATGAATATTTTTTGGGTTGCTGCTTTGGCAATTACTTCAATTGGTGGACTTTTCCTTGCATTCTTCTTTATTGCATCAATTTTCCCAAAGGGAACAAAAATCGCTCCAAAGATTGGACAAATTATTTTCAAAGCATGGATCCCTATCCTTGCCTGTTCTGGAATCTTCGTTCTCTTACTCGTGCAAGATATTGGCGCTGTACGTCACAATCAACGATTATATCAAAATGCTAAAAATGGAGAAGGAGATGATAATTTATTCTTTTTTGCCGCCGAACTTTTTAAAGTCGAAAGAAATGTTTACATTCTTATTCTTGGCCTCGTCGTTTTAATTGGAGTTATTTTGATCTCTTGGCAAGCACATTCTTGGGCAGTTCGAAATACTGCTCTTCAAGAGAAAATTAAGCACGCTCAATAGATATACGAAATAAGCCATAAATCAATATATTTAACAGTTTTTTTATATAAATTTTGGTCTAAATAAAAATTGATATTTTATCTTTTTAAAAAAAAAAAAAAAATCAAAAATATTCATAAAAATAATATATATAGATCTATGTTTAATGCATGATATTAAAAATAATTAATTATTTGAGAATATTGGATTATCGGCAATTTCTGGGCTTGTTGTTTCAAAGTCAAAAAACTCATTAAAACGAAGAATTGATGGGTTAATTCTTTCTGCCAAACGAACTGGTGTAATATTAGGACAATCATTAATAATTTTGCAAAAATAATAAGTGAAAATTCCATGCGATCTCTTAATATCCTTTGAAATCAGCGTATCTTCTTTTTTAACATAAAAGGAAATAAGATTAGACGGTCTTTTATTCCATGGATAATTCTCAAAATTAAGATCAAAGACAGAGCCACCATTATTTGTATCAGTTATAAATATAACTTTCGCTTTCCCATTACAATTACGATTAATAATATTTCCAACTATTCCTGAAGAAAGCCTTCCATCAGTGAACTCAATTTCATGTGTTCCATATGTTGCTGCATCAAGTCCTGAATAAAATACTGTGAGCTTTTCTGTTGTATTTTGCAAAAAATATCCAAGAAATAAGGTAAAATCACTACTTTTTGGATTGTATAAATAAAAAACTTTGAAACCATGTCTGTGATGATTCAAGCCAATAAGATATCCATCGTTTAATGGGCCAGTTCCCAGATCACGTTGTTCATCTTCATATGTATTGATTAAAATCAAGCACGCTTTATCAATTTCACCTGATGGAATTTGTGCTGAATTTTTTCCATTTAAGCACATTCCAATTCTAGCAAAAGATTTTAAAAGATTTTTGTGTGTAGATTCGTTTCTGATATGATGGAATTTTTTTTCCGAAAATTCATTATTTTTTTTATCAAGCTTTGCAGTTCGATGCTCATAATGTGGGTGCTTTTGCTTTTTGTTTGGTGTATCAACAAAAGTCATTAAAAAAATGATGTATTTTTTCATATTTACAAAAAATATAATTAATTCAAAATTTGAAATGATAAAATTTGATTTGATACGTTATTGTTTTTCATTTATTGAATATTTTCATAATAATTGAATTGTTAATTCAAAATTAAAATAATTATAAAAAAAAAAAAGATTGATAAAATATGATAATCTTTATATTAAAAAATAAAAATAACTAATATTTAGAACAATAAAAGAAGGAATTTTATTGATAATATTTTTTGACGAAATTAATTGCATTTTATAATATTTTTCGATCATAAAAAAAACAAGTTGTTGATAAATGTGTTAAAAAATAAAAATATCATTTTTCGAACTAATCGTTTTATTAAAGAAATTCAAAGTTGTTGAAAATTTTAGCAGATTTTAACAACCGATTTGACGATGTTGGCTTTGTCAGAAACACTTTTGTCCATCGCTTCTTGAATGTCATCTAAGTTGAAGTAGTTGGTGACGATTCCTTTCAAGTTTATTTTGCCACTTGCAACTGCATCGATTGCCATTGGATAAATGTGACGATATCTGAAAACCGTCTTGAACGTGATTTCTTTATCAAGTGCCAAACTGACTTCAAGCGTTAACTTACCTGATTTAGAATAGCCGACCAGAACGATATTTGAACCTTTCTTAACTGCATGAATTGCTTGATTCGTTGTGATTTCAAGTCCGGCACACTCAATCGCAAGATCCGCTCCCATCCCACCTGTCAACTCAAGAATCTTCTTAACTGGGTCTTCGTTCGAACTGTTGATAACATGAGACGCACCAAGTTCTAATGCTTTATCAAGACGTTTTTGCATAACATCAACAAGAATGACATTTGTAACTCCATGAGAAATCAAAGCCAGTAATGAGCAGAGACCAATACATCCTGCACCAAAAACAACTGCTGTTTGACCAACATGCGCTTCACCTTGGTTAGCTGCATGGAAGCCAACGGCAAGTGGTTCAATTAATGCACCTTCTAACGTTGAAACATTATCCGGTAATTTGAAACATAAATCTGCTTCATGTGCGACATATTCCTGAAAAACTCCATCAACAGGTGGAGTCGCAAAGAAGATAACGTCTGGACATAAGTTATATTTCCCTTGACGACAAAACTCACAATGACCACATGTTTTACCTGGCTCTAATGCAACTCGATCTCCAACTTTCAAATGTTTGACGTTCTTGCCAACTTCTGTAACAACACCGCCTGGTTCATGACCAAGAACAAATGGTGGCTTAACAATATAATTACCAATCGCTCCTGTTTCATAATAATGCATGTCTGAACCACAGATTCCAACATACTCAAGTTTGACAAGAACTTCATCATCTTTTGGTTTTGGGATAGGACGTTGTTCAAATCCCATCTTTCCAATTCCAAGCATCACTGCTGTTTTCATTGTCATCTTATCCAAAATGAAAGTGAAATCAAAATCAAATATCTATTAATTCTCTCACCACTATTCAATTTTTTCAATACTTTGAATTCAACTTTTTCATAAATTTTTTATGAATTTCTTCAATTAATTTTTTGATAAGAAACTATTGAAAAAAATAGTGTAAAATTGTATTTTTGATAAAAAATTAATTTTTTGAGTTCAACTTTTCCTGAAAGTTTTACGTTTATTTATTCAAAAACTTGGATTTAAAATACAATGTTTAGTACACTTTTCGAAATCATTTATATCATCATAAAAGTTTATTGTATTCTAATCTTTAGTATTTCCTTTATAGTCATTTCTATGATTATAAGAAAGCATTTCATGTATAAATGTGTTTGAAATAAAATATTTTTAAATAAAATATTGAGAAATGATTCATCCACCAATATATTTTCAATCCAACAAAAAAATTGTTTTCAAAAAGTTAAGCTCAAATCACTCAATTTTTGAATTGTATTAAAATGTTATGCCATTATATCATTTAGTTTTATTTCATGAATTTTTCTCGCTGATATTTGTATACTATTTTTTATTTTCACTAAATCTTTGATTTTTTTCCCCGAAGTATTCATTTTATGAATGCATTAAAAAACATTTCATTTTTTATATAGAATTTTCCATATTTTATATTATGGATATATATTTAAATGCAGAATTGTATTGAATAGCCAAAGTAGATATTTATGTACATATTTTTTTTTATATTGTAATCAATCTTTTTTATAAAAGTGATTATAATTGCTGAATTCATACTTGATTTCAATAATATTTTAATAAATAAACGTGTCAATATAGTATTTCATTTTTTATAAATAATTCTTACGATTATAATTATGAAAAGGATTTGGTAGTGGTATTCAAAAATATTTTATATGCATTAGACATATTTCAGTTTAATACCTATAATTACTAAATATAATTAAAATAATTTGAATATATTTATCTACATTTTTTAGTTTTCTGCAGCGATGGAATCAATGAAAGGGACTATCATTAGTTTTATGAAAATAATCAAATATATAAAACTATTGATATTTATGATTATATTAGATCATCAAAGAAAATAATTTCATTTCGAAAATCAATTCAGTGTTTGTTGTATAAATAAGTTTGTGATGTGGTTATTATTGATAATATAAGCATTTACTTCAATTAAAAAAAAAAAAAACAATTCACATCATAGAATTCGTCTGAAAAAAATTCGATGTGGATACCATTTTTATAGAAAATAGATATTCAATATATTTGAGACCATTCAGAAATTAATCAATAATATTTATCAATATTCTGCATTATATGAAAATGACGTTTTATTTTAATTGGTTTAATATGCTTATAAATGATATATGTGATATAATTTATTAAAATAAAAAGAGAAAATTGATTAAAAAAAGATAATAAGAAAAAGTAATTCAAGTAAATACAAAAATATTAAAATTTAATGATTATATAAGTATGCATTGCAATATTTAATTTAAAAAATATACTTATTAGATTATGGTTTAAAGATATTTTAAAAAAATTAAAATATGAATATCAATTTAATAGAAAAAGTTAAACTCAATAAATTGAAAAAAATTTCAAAATTTTGATATAAAAATTGAATAGTGGTGAGAGAATTAATAGATATTTGATTTTGATTTCACTTTCATTTTGGATAAGATGACAATGAAAACAGCAGTGATGCTTGGAATTGGAAAGATGGGATTTGAACAACGTCCTATCCCAAAACCAAAAGATGATGAAGTTCTTGTCAAACTTGAGTATGTTGGAATCTGTGGTTCAGACATGCATTATTATGAAACAGGAGCGATTGGTAATTATATTGTTAAGCCACCATTTGTTCTTGGTCATGAACCAGGCGGTGTTGTTACAGAAGTTGGCAAGAACGTCAAACATTTGAAAGTTGGAGATCGAGTTGCATTAGAGCCAGGTAAAACATGTGGTCACTGTGAGTTTTGTCGTCAAGGGAAATATAACTTATGTCCAGACGTTATCTTCTTTGCGACTCCACCTGTTGATGGAGTTTTTCAGGAATATGTCGCACATGAAGCAGATTTATGTTTCAAATTACCGGATAATGTTTCAACGTTAGAAGGTGCATTAATTGAACCACTTGCCGTTGGCTTCCATGCAGCTAACCAAGGTGAAGCGCATGTTGGTCAAACGGCAGTTGTTTTTGGTGCAGGATGTATTGGTCTCTGCTCATTACTGGCTTTGATTTCTCATGGAGTTACAAATGTCATTCTTGTTGATGTTATGCAAAAACGTCTTGATAAAGCATTGGAACTTGGTGCGTCTCATGTTATCAACAGTTCGAACGAAGACCCAGTTAAGAAGATTCTTGAGTTGACAGGTGGGATGGGAGCGGATCTTGCGATTGAGTGTGCCGGACTTGAAATCACAACGAATCAAGCAATTCATGCAGTTAAGAAAGGTTCAAATATCGTTCTGGTCGGTTATTCTAAATCAGGTAAGTTAACGCTTGAAGTCAGTTTGGCACTTGATAAAGAAATCACGTTCAAGACGGTTTTCAGATATCGTCACATTTATCCAATGGCAATCGATGCAGTTGCAAGTGGCAAAATAAACTTGAAAGGAATCGTCACCAACTACTTCAACTTAGATGACATTCAAGAAGCGATGGACAAAAGTGTTTCTGACAAAGCCAACATCGTCAAATCGGTTGTTAAAATCTGCTAAAATTTTCAACAACTTTGAATTTCTTTAATAAAACGATTAGTTCGAAAAATGATATTTTTACTTTAATTTATATTTTACAGTTTTTTTAGTCAACATGATCTTTTTGATGGACAGTATCTCAAAACATTATATGATATTATTAATCAACAAAAAGAAATATAAAAATGTAATAAATATATATTTTATACACGAATTCTATCCAAATTGAATTCCTTTAATCTTTCGCGTTGAGGTAACGTTGATGTTTCTTCCATTCCTAAGTCACTTGTTTGCGTTTCGAAATCTTCAGTAATTGTAATGAGTGTTTTCATAAGCATATCACTGAATTGGTATGCCATTTCTTTCATTTCTCTCTTTTGATTTTCAATAACTGAATCTTTTTCAGCAAGAACTTGCTTTTTTTCAGCCTTTAAAGCAGCTAATTCCGCTTCTGCATCTTTAAGTTGTACTTCAAGGCCAGCAATTCTTTCTCTAAGACGGCTCATTCTAGCTTCGTTTTCACGTTGAGTTTCAAAGTGTAAAGAAGTAAATTGGGATACAATTTCATTTTTGTTTCTAAGATCTTCTTCAACTTTTTGGATAATAACGTTTGCTTCATCTGTTTCTTGAGTGGAGGCGACTGTTGTTGTTCCAATTTCGTAGCCTAAAGTCAATAATTGCTGTTCGACAACTGCATCCTTATTACGTTTTTCGGCGGCGAGTTTCTTTTTTTCTTCTGCTGTTGGAAGAGCGTTTGTAGGTTTTGAATTTGTTTTTGATGATGATCTCATTTAGAGATTTCTAAAATGAATGATTAAATAACGTAAAAATAACTTTTTCATAAAAAATTTAATTCTAATTTGGCCTTTTTAATGAAAAAAAATATTAGGAATATCTTAGTATTTCAATTAATTTTTTTAATAATAATAGTTTAATTCACATAAAAAATCTGCATAAAGAAAAAATAATATATACAAATATTATTTTTGCAAATGTTGTTAATTGTATATGAATTTAATTAATAATGATTAATTTCTATGTTGATTTTTTTTATTTTGTTAAATTCATAGAAAATATAACTGAAGTTAATATTATATTAATTATTTCATATTTCAAAATAAAAGACGTTTAAAATCAAATTGCTTTTTTCACAAAACTGGATTATTCACGAAAATTTTTTATCAATTTTAAATGAATTGAAACGAATTAACATTCAAAATTTTAGACCAAATTTTTGATGAATGATCGCGCTTTCCAGCAACCTTTTTTCTTTAACGACGACAATTCGAATAATTCAACAAACATACCAGATGCTATGAATTCTATTGGTAAAAATTTAAACGATCCAGATTTTTTAGAAATTTATAATTTTTATTCAACTATCTTATTACAAGATGCTGCTAAGTACTGTAACAACGAAACAATGCTCCGTTTACCAATTATTCCTTCTAATATTGTTATCAAGCTTTGTAAAATAGTTAAAGCATTATTTGCAAATGAAAATATTATTCTAAATTTAAACAGTCCAATGATTATTGTGGGTGATTTGCATGGTCATATTATGGATTTGTTTCGGATTATTAAACGATTTGGTCCACCTCCACGAACTAGATATTTATTTCTAGGAGATATTGTTGATCGTGGTGAATTTTCAATTGAAACAATTATTTTTATATACATAATGAAGGCATTATATCCAAATGAAATTTTTGTAATTCGAGGTAATCATGAATTTGAAGAAGTATGCAAATTATCCGGATTTCTTGACGATATATTATCAACTTACAAGTCCAAAGAATTATTTTATTCTTTTGTCGAATCATTCGATTATATGCCAATTGCAGCCCTTATCAATGATTCAATTTTATGCATTCATGCTGGAATTGGCCCTAAGATTCGTAGCGTAGCTGATCTAGCCGAAGATACAAATGACAGCAATCAAATGCAGAATGGAAATAAAGAAAAACAAAATAATATTTTGAAAATAAAAAGACCAGTTCACGATTTTTCAAATGATATAATAACTTCTCTTGTATGGTCTGATCCATCTGAAAAAAACCAGGAAAGTAAAAATTTGGATCTTCCATCTCTTATATCGCCTACAAATGGTGCAAGGATTTTGACAGTAAAACCAATTTTAGAAAACAGAAAAAGGCAAAGAACTGTAAGCAACGATTTTAATCCTAATCATCTTAAATTATTATTTCCTAATAAACAAGAAACGGAAATAGAGTCAAAAAACGAAAAAGGTTCATCACCTCTTCTAAATTTTTGCAAAAAAAATGATGGCAACAAAAATAATAATGCAGATTATTCTTTACAAACAAATTCCAATATCGGAGAAAATATAAATAACCCAACTTTTATTAGCAAAAATAATACTAATAATAGTCCAAGCGACGCTAATACTCTAAATAGCAATGAAAATTGTAATTTTAGCAAAAATACCAATTTCTTTAACTCTAATAATTTCAGCAAAAATACTCTTTTCAATTTCAATAGCAATGGGGTAAACTCAATAATTGCAAACAGTAGCAATAATGCCAATTTTAAAAATAAAAATAATAATCTAAATCTTACGAACACCAATTATGGCTTCAATAACACTAACAATAATACTAATTATAACAATACAAAAAACTCCGATTGTGACAACGAAAAATTTGATGAAAATTATATTAATGGTTTTTCTCCTTCACAACGAGGATATGGCTACATTTTTGACAAGCGTTCCTTTGATTTTTTCATGTCCAATTCAAATCTCAGTCTTCTTCTACGTGGTCACCAATGTGTACTTGGTGGAATAAGCTCTACATTTGATAACCGTTTAATGACCGTGTTTAGTGCTTCGCATTACTGTGGAGGATCCAATAACAGCTCTGCGGTCTTAATGATCACCAAATTTGGAACACGATCTGAAATATTTAAAAGTCTTCCCTATTTGAGGCGAAATTGCGTTGACTTTTTCAATTCTGAGAGTGAAGATTCATTTGTCATTCCAAATGCCATAAAAGCAGCACTTTCCGGCATATCTAATCATAATCATCATAAATTCAATAAGGGAATTCATAAGGCCAATTCTCATCTCAAAATTCAACAAGTGTCCCCATCTGCCCCTGCTCCAATTTTACCGCTTCCTCAGCCTTCTTCAACAGCAACTGTAACTCCGAATGTGGCTGCTACATCTAGGAAGACAAAGAAGATCATGTCGCCATCGTCAATGATTGCAACAACATCGAACAATCCATTTACCACTTTTGATGACGAAGATGATGACGAAAATGAAGATGTTGCTAATGAATTCGATCCTTTCGAGTTCATGGACGACAACGAGCTGATGTTGCAGAAGAAGCCGAGAAAGATGAGTGTGCCTTTGTCAATCACCGGAGGGCAAAAAATTGTAGCTGATGAGCAAGATATCACGTCGAGGAGGATATTGAGGCTTCCTTGTATAAATCCGGCCCAAGTAAAGAAGCCGGTTCCAAATGGAGATATATGTTGTGTTAATTATAATAAATAGATTTATCATGTGCGGTATAAATTATTCACTTTTTTTTTTTTTTTTTTTTTTAATTTTTTGTTAGGATAAAAGTAATTTTTAAAGTTCGTGAAATTGCTATTTGCACATGTTAACCTTTGAAATCATGTGCAATTGCTTAAAGGAATAAAAAAAGACAAATAATTTGTAACAATCATTTGATATCCAGAGTCGGAAATTCAAATTAACTTTTTTCAAAATGGCTTTTTTCATCTCACTTTGTAGTATAGAAAATTGAATGAAATTGGTTGCAGTTAGATTCAAAATTGAGCTGTTTGTATCACAAAAATATTTATTATTCAAAATATCCCAACTTTGATTTCACTTAATAGAAAAAATTTTACAACAATTGAAATTTTTGAAAGCAATTGTGAGAGGATATCATTCAATTTTTGAATAACTCAACTTGAATTTCCCACCTTGCAATTCAAATCACTAAATTCGATTTTTCATTAAGTTTCAAAGCAAAGACAAAAATTTATGAAAATAAGCATGAAACACAAAATGAGAATTCAATCAAGTCCAAATAATTTATTTTAAAGGTGCAGTTCGTTTTTCAATATCTCAGCAAATACACAATCTTGAAAAGTTTTACTCATATAATTATGATTAGTATTGATTATACATTATTTATAAACAAACAAAAAAAAAATATTTTTTTTTGACAACAAAATCTCAATATATATATTTTATATAAATTGAATTTTTTTAATATTATTCTGTGTTATGGTATAATAGATGGATGTTTGATTAATGTATATTGTATTTTTAATTGAAGTTGAATTCAGAAGAAAATATACTCGCTTTTTCAAACTGTATTTTTGGCTTATATAAAAAAATAATGAATTTTTAATATTTTTTTAAAACGCATGCATAGTTTTTTATTTCTGATTCTATACTATGTATAAATGAAATTTTATTCCAAAAACTTTCAAATTGAAGGACTACATATATTTTGAAATTTTCTTTAAACAAGCCAAAAATCGCAAATTTCAAAATATATGTAGTCCTTCAATTTGAAAGTTTTTTGAACCAAAATGATAATATAAATAATTTAGGGTATAGAATAAAAAACTATGCATGCGTTTGAAAAAATATCTAATAT
Source organism: Tritrichomonas musculus (assembly GCA_039105265.1). Lineage (NCBI taxonomy): Eukaryota > Parabasalia > Tritrichomonadida > Tritrichomonadidae > Tritrichomonas > Tritrichomonas musculus. The sequence continues at coordinate 1,762,513 of JAPFFF010000004.1, forward strand.
TCATGTTTTTTTTTTAAATAAACAAAAAATGCGGTTTACCAAAATAATCATATCTCATATTCAATTCGAAAAATTAAAAAAATGGTAGTTAAATTGTTTATAATAGCTCATTTCTAATGTTATTCCTCAGTGTCATTCAAAAATTAAGATTTTGAAAAAAAGAGATATTATGAGATCATCTTTTCGATGTAGTTCATTTTTATTATTATTATTATTGTTTTAATAAAATATGTGGCATATAACAATCATAAATATATTAATATAACTATTCAAAACAATGTATATAACGAGATATTGCAAACGAACTACACCCTTAAATAGAATTTTATGTTTATTAATAATACAAAAGTAAATTAGAACAAATTCAAAGCTTTTGAAATTAATGAATTCTTCTTTTTGTTTTCAATGACTTGAAGAATTCTTCTAATTTCATCACTCTGGCATCCGGCGACATTTAAAATCACAGGAATCAGCTGCAGCTGAGCAGACTCGTCTTGTTCAAAGAAGTTAATCAAGATTGATTGCAAGTACTTTTCTTTTGTTTTATCCTTTTGATTCTCATTATTATTGCTGTCTTCGATTTGGTTGAGAGAAACTTTTCTCTCAATAACAGAATTTTGTTGTTTTTGAAGGCTTAATTGGTCGGTAAATTGTTGTTGAAGTTTCTGTTTTTCTTTTTCATATTTCATCTCAATTTCAATCTTAAACTTTTCGAATTTATCGATAGTTTCATCTCTCTGCTGCAGGACCTTTTGATATTCAGCTTTCAAAAGTTTAGCTTTCGACATGAGATGATTCAATTTTTCAATTTCCCTATCAGAACTGGCTTTTTCTTTATTTAGTGAATCAAGCTTAGTTTGTAGATCATGAATGTTCTTGTTCAGATGATCTTTTTCTTTTTGGTTGGCTTCATTCAGTGAATTTTTGACTTCTTCGACTTTTTCATTGAATTCGTTTTCAATTCTTTCTTTTTCTTTCTTGAATTCGAGCTTGATTTGAGATAGTTGTTCTTGGCTACTCAATTTCTCATTGTCGTTTTCTTTTTGTTTAGATTTCTGACCATCTTCGAACTTTTTGAGAGCCATTTGTAAGTTCTCAATTTGATCGTTTTTGTCAGAAATTTCTTTCTTTTGTTGATTGATTTTTTCTTCGTTTTCGGAAAGTTCTTTGGTCAATGTTTCCTTCTCTTTGTTCATGTTGGTGATGATTTCTTTCGTCTTTTTAGAAATGTTCTCCCGTGATGATGTCAACGATTGAATTTGTGTCACTTTTTCACTCAAAGATGCCTGAAGATTTTCGTTTTCTTTTCGAAGTTCATTCAATTGAATTTGAGCTTCTTCTTCGAATTTTGATTTATCATTCAATTGATTTTGAATAGAGTGAACCGTTGCATTCAATTTTTGAATGATGCTTTCTTTTTCTTCAATTTCTTTACTTGCTGAATTTTGCTTCTTTTCGAGTTCTTTAATTAATTGATCTTTTTCATTCAAATTTGATTGAATTTCTGTCACTTCACTTTCTCTATTGTTTTTCAAATTTTCAATCAATTTCTGTAGCTCTGAATTTTTTGAATTAATTGAATTGAGTTCATCATTCAATTTGTTGTAATTTTCTTGAATGGACAAAACTTGCTGCTTCAATTTTCGGTTTTCGGTTTCGGTTTGATTCAATTGAAGTGAAGTGTTCTCTTTCATTGAATTAATCTCGTCATCCATCGCCTTCGCTTTCTCAGTCATCGCGTCGAGAGACTGCTGGAGCTGCTCAATGAGGCCGTCTTTCTCCGCGCACTTTTGCGAAAGATTCGACTCGATGTCGCGAACTTGAAGCGCGTGCTTGCTCTCTGCGTCCTTCTCTTTCGCTTGCGCTGCATCGAGCTGGCTGCGAAGCAAAACCAGCTCGCTCTCTTTGGCGTCTCTGTACTCGTTGTACTCGCTCAGCAATTCCTCGTACTCGCCGCTCGACTTGCCGTGCTTCTCCTCGAGGCTCTTGATGCTGCTGTTCAGCAGGATGATCTCGTTGTCCTTGCCTTCTATCTCCTTTTGAGATGCCTGCCTGAGCAATTCAATCTCCTTGTCCTTGCCCTCAATTTCATTTTTCAATGAATTTAATTCAATACCTTTTTGGTCAAGGCTTTCTTTCATTGAATTCAATTCGGTGTCTTTTTGATTCACTTTTTCTTTCATTGAATTCAATTCAGTGTCTTTTTGGTCAAGGCTTTCTTTCATTGAATTCAATTCAGTGTCTTTTTGGTCAAGGCTTTGTTTTACTGAATTTAATTCTGTGTCTTTTTGGTCGAGGCTTTGTTTTACTGAATTTAATTCTGTGTCTTTTTGGTCGAGACTTTGCTTCATTTCAGCCTTTATTGAGTCGATTTCAGCCTGCGAAGACTTGATTGCTTCTTCTTTCTCTTTTCCGAGCTTTGTGATGATTTCTTTTGCCCTTGTCGAGAGCTTCTCTTTAGAAGCAGTCATTGTCTTCAGCTGCTCCTGCAGGTCCTCGTTGCTCTTGCTCAGCTCGCTGATCTGGCTTTCGTATTCGTTTTCGTTGCTGAAGCTCTGGCTGATTTGCGACTCGTACTCCTGGACCTGGCCCGTCAGCTTCTTTATTTCGGCTTCTTTTTCCTCAAAAGTGACCTTCAGCGTATTCAGCTTTGATTGGAACTTTTGGAGCAGAAGCTGATTCTTGTTTTCTAGCTCTGCTTTTGTTCTGTCAGCCTCTTCCTTCAATGAGCCAATTTTCGCTTCTGACTCAGATTTCGCTTGCTGCAGCTGAGCCTTGTAATTTTCTTCAAGTTCGATATTCGACTTTTTCAACTGATTCAATTCTTGTTCCACTTTTTGATAGCTTTCATTCAATTTTGAATACTCATCTTTTGAATTATTCAGAGTAGATTGAATTGAATCAACTTTTTCAATTAGCTTTGAATTTTCATCTTTTAATTCAATTACTAATGACTCGTTTTCTTTGCTTTTACTTTCAAGTCTTTCAAGTTCGTCTTGCTTCTTCTTTATTTCAGATGAGTTCAAATTCAATTGCTCTTTCAATTCATTATTTTCTGTTGTTATTTGGTCAATGTTTTGTGTGCACTCATTCAATGACGAAACTTTTTGTTTTAGCTCGCTTATTTCATTCTTGTAGGTTTCAATTTCAGCTTCTTTTGAATACATCAGTTCATTCATCTGGCTCTCTTGCTCCGATTTCGAAGTCGTGCTCGCGTTTCTGAGCTCTTCAAGCTGCTCGTTGTAACGAGCTAAGTCATCGTTCACTTTTTGTGAGAGCTGCGAAATTTGGTCTTCCTTTTCGGCCAGTTCTTTGTTCTTGCTTTCAAGCTCGCTCGTTAAGTTTGCTTCTCTTTCTCGCATTGAAAGTAATTCACTGCTTATTTGGTCCTTTTCTGATTTGACTTGAGATAATTCAATTGTTATTTGGTCGATTTGCTCTTTGTTCTCGGCTGACTGCTGCTCGTAACTTGAGACGGTATCTCTCAGCTGCTCGATTGTGTTGGCGTAATTTTGGATCTTTTCGTTGTTTTCTGAGTTTATTTGGTCCAATCCTTCTTGATGTCTGGCTTTTTCTCTCTCCATTTCATCGATCTTCGATTTCAGTTCTTCAATTTCATTCTGTGAGTTCGTTTTGTCCGTTTCAAGTTCTTTCGTTCGTGTTTCAAATGTTGTCAGTTGTTCTGTAAGTTCGTTGATTTTCGTTTCTTGATTCGTCAGAATCTCGTCTTTAGAAAGTTGCTGCATCTTCTCTGATTCAAGTTCTTTGATTCTTGACTCCAGATTCGATATTTCTGTGTCTTTTTCTGAAATCAAATTTTGATTGTCTTCATTTGTCTTCTGTAGTTCTTCTTGTGCCTGGATGTTTTCTTCAATCGTCTGCTCTTTGCTCTTAAGTTCTTCTGATATTTCGTTAAGTGTAGATTTCAGTTCTTCAATTTCATTCTGTGAGTTCGTTTTGTCCGTTTCGAGTTCTTTAGTTCGTGTTTCAAATGTTGTCAGTTGTTCTGTAAGTTCGTTGATTTTCGTTTCTTGATTCGTCAGAATATCGTCTTTAGAAAGTTGCTGCATCTTCTCTGATTCAAGTGTTTCAATTTGTGTTCTCAATTTCGATATTTCTGCGTCTTTTTCTGAAATCAAATTTTGATTGGCTTCATTTGTCTTCTGTAGTTCTTCTTGTGCCTGCTCTTTGCTCTTAAGTTCTTCTTCAATTGTTGTGATTTTAGATTTCAGTTCTTCAATTTCATTCTGTGAGTTGTTCTTTTCATTTTCCGTTTCTTGATGTTGTGATTCAAGATTTTGAAGTTGTTCTGCCAGTTCGTTGAGTTTGATTTCTTGATTTGATATTTCCTCTTCTTTGTTTTTCAGATCTTGTGACAATTCTTCAATTGTTTCATTTTCAAGTGTCTCAATATGCGACTGCAATTTCGATATTTCTATGTCTTTTTCTGAAATCAAATTTTGATTGTTTTCATTTGCCTTTTGTAGATCTTCAATCGTCTGTTCTTTGTTCTTAAGTTCTTCTGATATTTCGTTAAGTGTAGATTTCAGTTCTTCAATTTCATTCTGTGAGTTCGTTTTGTCTGTTTCAAGTTCTTTCGTTCGTGTTTCAAATGTTGTCAGTTGTTCTGTAAGTTCGTTGATTTTCGTTTCTTGATTCGTCAGAATATCGTCTTTAGAAAGTTGCTGCATCTTCTCTGCTTCAAGTTCTTTGATTCTTGACTCCAGACTCGATATTTCTGTGTCTTTTTCTGAAATCAAATTTTGATTGTCTTCATTTGTCTTCTGTAGTTCTTCTTGTGTCTGGATGTTTTCTTCAATCGTCTGCTCTTTGCTCTTAAGTTCTTCTGATATTTCGTTAAGTGTAGATTTCAGTTCTTCAATTTCATTCTGTGAGTTCGTTTTGTCCGTTTCGAGTTCTTTCGTTCGTGTTTCAAATGTTGTCAGTTGTTCTGTAAGTTCGTTGATTTTCGTTTCTTGATTCGTCAGAATATCGTCTTTAGAAAGTTGCTGCATCTTCTCTGATTCAAGTGTTTCAATTTGTGTTCTCAATTTCGATATTTCTGCGTCTTTTTCTGAAATCAAATTTTGATTGGCTTCATTTGTCTTCTGTAGTTCTTCTTGTGCCTGCTCTTTGTTCTTAAGTTCTTCTTCAATTGTTGTGATTTTAGATTTCAGTTCTTCAATTTCATTCTGTGAGTTGTTCTTTTCATTTTCCGTTTCTTGATGTTGTGATTCAAGATTTTGAAGTTGTTCTGCCAGTTCGTTGAGTTTGATTTCTTGATTTGATATTTCTTCTTCTTTGTTTTTCAGATCTTGTGACAATTCTTCAATTGTTTCATTTTCAAGTGTCTCAATATGCGACTGCAATTTCGATATTTCTGCGTCTTTTTCTGAAATCAAATTTTGATTGTTTTCATTTGTCTTCTGTAGTTCTTCTTGTGTCTGGAGGTTTTCTTCAATCGTCTGCTCTTTGTTCTTAAGTTCTTCTGATATTTCATTAAGTTTTGCTTTTAGTTCTTCAATTTCATTCTGTGAGTTCGTTTTGTCCGTTTCAAGTTCTTTAGTTCGTGTTTCAAAAGTTGCCAGTTGTTCTGTAAGTTCGTTGATTTTCGTTTCTTGATTCGTTAGAATATCGTCTTTAGAAAGTTGCTGCATCTTCTCTGATTCAAGTGTTTCAATTTGTGTTCTCAATTTCGATATTTCTGCGTCTTTTTCTGAAATCAAATTTTGATTGGCTTCATTTGTCTTCTGTAGTTCTTCTTGTGCCTGCTCTTTGTTCTTAAGTTCTTCTTCAATTGTTGTGATTTTAGATTTCAGTTCTTCAATTTCATTCTGTGAGTTCGTTTTGTCCGTTTCGAGTTCTTTCGTTCGTGTTTCAAATGTTGTCAGTTGTTCTGTAAGTTCGTTGATTTTCGTTTCTTGATTCGTCAGAATCTCGTCTTTAGAAAGTTGCTGCATCTTCTCTGCTTCAAGTTCTTTGATTCTTGACTCCAGATTTGATATTTCTGTGTCTTTTTCGGAAATCAAATTTTGAATGTCTTCATTTGTCTTCTGTAGTTCTTCCTGTGCCTGCTCTTTGTTCTTAAGTTCTTCTGATATTTCGTCCAGCTTTTTAGTATTTTCTTGTTCTTTCTCTTCTTTTTCTTGGCACAGTTTCTGAATTAGATCTTCCTTATCTTTGATCTCGGCCAAAAGGTTGTCTTGGTTTTCTAGAAGGTCTGCAATTTCATGATCTTTTTCATCTTTAAGTTTTTTATGGCTTTCAGTAAGGTCCTGAATTTGAGAGAGAAGATGATTTCTCTCTTCTTCTTTGTCACTTTTTTCCATTTCTTCGCTTAACTTTTGCTTTTGAATCATAATCTGCATTTCTTCTTTTAATGAATTATTTTCTTTTTCAATTTCTTTTATTTTATTTTCATAAGATTCTTTAATTTGTTGGATTTTTTGATTGTATTTTTCTTCCTGTTGAGAAAAATTACCAGAAAGATTTTTATTGGATTCAATTTTCTCCATTTTCTTATCTGAATCTTCTAATAATTTTGAGAGTTGATCTTTGTAACTATTACGTTCTGTTTCAATCTTTTCAATCTCTCCCATTAAATCGTCAATTGTTGATTGATGATCATCATTTAATTTTATATTATCGTTTTGTTTTAATCTCTCATTTTCTTGCTTGAGAAGATCATATTCATTAATCAAATCATCAAGACTACTTTGTGACTTTTTAAGTTCTTCGTTTTCTTTTGTTAATCGATCTATTTCTACTAAAAGTTCGTCAATCTGATCATCGCCATTATTGTTTGAGTTTTGGCTTAATTTTAATTTCAATTGATCGATTTCTTGTTGTTGATTTTCTATTTCTTTTTGTAATGAGATAATAATATCATCATCATCATTAGAATTTTGACTATCTTTTGATTGTAATTTGGATTTGTATTCTTCGATTTGTTTTGTTAAATCATTATTCTCATTTTGAATTGTATCGCATATGTCTTTTAAATCATCGAAATCTTTTGCTTTTTGCAGTAAAGAAGCGTTTTCATCTTTCAATTTTGAATATTCTGAAATCAAATCGTCTTCAGTCATATTACTGGTCTCTTTTAATGATTGTATTTCACTTTTTAATTTATCTATATTGCTTTGTAATTCAGAATTTTCATTTTCTACTTCATTGATTTTATTTATTAATTCATCTACTATTTCTTGGTCTGTTTCCTGATTGTTATTTTGGCTATTATTTAGGGATTGCTCTAGTGAACGAATTGTTTCTAACGATTGTTGATTTTCAGCTTCAATAATTTTATTTTTTTCTTGTTCTTCACTAAGTTCTTGCTCTATTTTTCCTTTTTCATCCATAGCTTCATTTAATAAGTTCTGAAGTATTTCGATCTTTCCTGTTTTTTCTTCAAGATCATCAAATGCTTTTTTTAATTCACTTTCAATTTCTTTTTTCTGATCAAACGTGCGTTTTAAATAAGATTTTAACTTTTTGATTTCTGCTTCTTGATTTTGTTCTTGTTCTTGATCTTCTTGATCCATTTTTTTATCGATGTTTTATATTCAGAGGTACTCAGAAATTTGAAATATTAAATATTCAGTCTAACTAGTCAAAAAGTTTAAAATTTGAAAGATGAAAGAACGTTTATTAAAAAAAAATTAATCATTGAGTTCTCCAAATATCACAAAAGGAAAGAGCAAAATTTGTTATTTTTTGTTTCGATTGTAACAAAGATGTGATTTCTATATTATTCATTTAAGTTAGATTAAATTTTTTTTCATAAACAAATGAAAATAGCGATGCTTCTGGTTAAAAATTGAAGTTTTATATAAAAATCATAGATGCATAAGAATATATATTTTCCAATTTAAAAAATAGAAACATACAGGTTATATGAATATATATGTTCCGAAAAACAACAGAAAATGTTTTTAAATATTCATTATATATCAGATATAGATCTTAAAAGTTTTCATGAAGTTTTAAAAATCAAAAAAAAATAGGAGAATAAAATATATTTGAATAAAAAAACGAAAGAATGTAATAGTGTTTAAAATAATAATATAATATAGAATATTTAATTGAATAACTTTTCTAATTATTCTTTTTTCTTCACATTAATTTCAAATGCCTAGAAACAGAGTCAACTAGAGCAACAGGAGCTGGTCCAATTGCGATTGCAATCGTTTGATTGTTTTCATTTACTTTTGTCACATATGGGATTTGAGTTTGGTTAAGATTATTTATCAAAGATTGCATCTCTTCTTCGCTTGGGACCTTCACGCATATTTTTGCTTGTCCAAAGTAATACCAACTTGGGAGAGATGGATTCTCTGTAACAACTGCATTCTTAATAGCTTGAATAACCACATCGCCAAGAATGGTTGCATTATCATATAACTTAAATTTTAAATCTGTTCTGATTCCAATAACTAGTTTAAAATCTTCGTCTGTTTCTTCTTCAGGCTCGGGGATGACATATTTTGATGTTGAATTTTGTTCAACTGTTTGATCTTCAGTATCACGATCAAAAACAAAAAATCTTTCAATTAAATATGAAATTCCAATACCACAAGCCAAACCACCTGCAAAAACAGGAATCATAGGATTGAAAATAAAATATAAAAATTTAACCTTAACCGCTTTTTTTCTTGAAAAAACTTGTTTTAAAATTTATTATTGAGATTCCAAGCCAAGTTCTTTGCATAAGTAATAAGATTTCTCAGGATATTCTGTTTCTTTCAAAATTGAAACTGCGTCACACTTTAAATATTCATTGCGCACTGCATCAAGTTGATTAATCAAAGTTAGCTTTTGATTAATTGTGTAAAGGCAATTCAAAATATTTTCTATTATATCTGATTCATATTCCATGATATCAAAAAATATATGAATTACGCCTTCCTGAACGAAACGCAAATATTGTTGTGGTGGAATCCAACTTGAACTGCCATTCAATATACTTATAAACAATTTGCAAACTTCAATTTTTGACTCTACATGAAAATCAGAATAAGAAATTATTTTTTTATAAACTCCACTTTTCCAAAAATATTCTATAGAATCTGGGCATGTTGACAGTTCTTTTACAACTCTAAAGAATCGCGTATTCCAGGATAAATGATGGTTTTCAATGCGAACGATTAGCTTTTCCCAAGGAATTATGTTCATTATAATTCCCTTGATTTGTGGTGGCGATTCATGATATAAAAGGCAGAAGAAGTTCAATGCAAATTCAACATCTTCTTGGTGGCTTGATTTAAAATTATTTATAAATGGTTTAATTTTATATTCGTCTTTGAAGATCACTTCGGAAAATTGTGGGTAAACGAAGCATAAACGAAAAATTGCATAAAAAAGCTCCCTCCTAGATTTCTGGGTAGAATGAAATGAATTAAAATAATCATTTTCACCGTATATTCTACTTAAAATATCATTTGCTAAATAACATGTTTTTTCATTTTGTTGATCAAGTATTGAAAGTCGATAACAAAAAGTATTTAATAAATGGAACACTGATGTTTGCAAAGAACCATCATTTAATTCTTCATCGATTAAATATAATAATTTTGCATATCCAGAATGTCGAACATTTACGTCATCAGATCCGCTTAATTTTTTATATATTCCATTATAAAAGGCGTCAAATGTTTCATTTGGCATTTCAAGAATCATATTTGATAAAGCATAAAATCCAATACGTTTTGACATTGTTGAAAAGGTTTCTTCGTTTTGAAGGAAAATTTGAATGAAATTTTGTGAAATTAGAGTATTTATTGCTAATTTTGAAATTTGTGTCATTTGTAGAATGACTAACAAAGACAATTCAATAATATTTTCTGTTAATATACAAAAATCAATATATATATTATAAGTTGATTGGTCAAAAATTGTATTTAAATTAATCAAAGAAATTAAAATTTGATAAGTTCCATTATGGAAAAAGATCTCATGAATTGGTGCATTTTTGCCTGAATAAGAATAAATAAATGGTTTAAATAGTAATAATGATTCCTGTATTTTAGCCAAATTTTTTTCTGTAAATGATATGCCAAGATTTTGAGCTGCTTTACCTAAATCATCTAATGAAAAAATAGAATTGTCAAAATTTTCTTTCTGGCTATGTTCAATAAATGTTATTTGTAATTTATTAGAAAAAGAATCCATATTTGCATCTGAAAAGAAACTTGTTGTTTCCGATGAATAGAAATCTTTATACATGATTAAATCTTTTCTGTACGTTAAGAATTAGTGAAGAATTTCAATTTATTCATAAAATATTAAATTTGTTATAATCGTTTATATTCAAAATATTTGTTTGAAGTTAAAAAAAAAAGATGTAGAATTACAAATCATTAATTGGCAATTAATTTATGCAAATACTCTTTACACAATAAACAATGTTATTATTAATTAAAAAAAAAAAAAAGCATTGTTTATTTCTGATCAAATTTCTTTTATTAAGCTAAATCAAGTTTTATCATCAATGGTACAGGATTATATATATATATATAAAAAGAATAATATATAAGAATAAAAAACAATTTATTCACAAATATTATATATTATAATATAATTAAACATTATCATTATTATTGTTTTGACCATCCATTACTAAAAGCTGTTCCGCCAAGCATACAAGGCCAGGTGGTAAGTTATTAATAATTGGTGTCTGTATTGAATCATCTTGTGCTTTATTAATTAATTCTTGATTCAATGCATTAAGTTTATCTAATCCGATTTGGTCTTCCAAATAACCCCGCATTGTTTGAATTCTGTTCTTCTTTGATTCTTCATCAGAAGCAACAGGTAATGATACTTGTTTATCATGAATATAAAATATTTGATTTTTTTGATCATTATTGTCATTAAAATCGTTATCATTATCATCGTCATCTTCAAAATCATTTCCATTTCTTTCAGGGAGGTTCAAAGCTTCTCTGATTGAGTATGCATAATGTTGTAATCTTTCGACGTCCTCGTCAGTTTTGTTCATATCCTCATTATAATCGTTATCATAATCATTATCAAGTTGAATCAGTCTTCTATTATTGTTATTATTTTGTCTAACAACTTTATTATTAATGGGAGGTGATTTGAGAACATTTACATCGTCGTCGTTAACGTCATTTTCATCATCATCTTTCATTTCATCGTAAAAACGAGGAGAGCCAGGGACCGGTCTTTGTTGAGCCAAACTGACATGTCTAGTAGGTGCCTTTGCCCATTTTGGTACATCAGCTTCATTTTCATTATCGATGTCGTTATATTCATTATAATCATTATTATATTCGTCGAATTCAGGAGAGAACATGGCTGCTTGCGCTACTGCTGAAGCCTGATTCTTGTTCTTGTTCTTATTCTTGTTATAATACAGATTCGTGTTGAAGTTGTAGCCTTCATCGTCTTCATCAAAATAATATGGATCATTTAACGGACGACCGTTTTTTGGAGGAGTTTTTTTTTCTTGCGAAATTGGCGGTTCTTCAACAAAGCTGTCAACAACTCGTCCTCGATTCTTGTACGATTTAAAGGCAGCTCTTTGTTCTTCATAAATCCTCCTTCTGTCTTCCTCTGAGATCTCGTGCTTAGCGATTCTGTCGTCCTTTGGAGGCGGCTGATTCACGTAATCAGGATCTTCGATGGCATCGCGAACTTCAGCGCCATTATCGAGGACTCTTCCACGGCTTCTGTACGCTTTAAAGGCGGCTCTTTGTTCTTCGTAAATCCTCCTTCTGTCTTCTTCTGAAATTTCGTGCTTTGCGATTCTGTCGTCCTTCGGAGGTGGCTGATTTAAATAATCAGGATCTTCAATTGCATCGCGAACTTCCCCACCGTTGTCAATGAGTCTTCCTCTGTTTCTGTAGGCTTTAAAGGCGGCTCTTTGTTCTTCATAAATCCTCCTTCTGTCTTCTTCTGAGATCTCATGTTTGGCAATCCTTTCGTCCTTCGGAGGAGGCTGATTCACGTAGTCTGGATCTTCGACTGCATCGCGAACTTCTCCGCCGTTGTCAATGAGTCTTCCGCGGCTTCTGTAAGCTTTAAAGGCAGCCCTTTGTTCTTCATAGATTCTCCTTCTGTCTTCCTCTGAAATTTCGTGTTTGGCAATTCTATCGTCTTTTGGGGGAGGTTGATTTACGTAGCCTGGGTCTTCAAGTGCTTCTCGTGCCTCTGCGCCGTTGTCAATTAGTCTTCCGCGGCTTCTGTAAGCTTTAAAGGCAGCTCGTTGTTCCTCGTAGATTCTCCTTCTGTCTTCTTCAGAAATTTCGTGTTTGGCAATTCTATCATCATTGATATTTGATGGATTTTGTCGGGCTTGACGTGCATTATTATTGTATTGGTTTTGATCGTCGCCTCCCTCAACTTGGATTCTATTTGCCTTTTGACGGTTTGCTTGTGCTTCGTGTCTGAGTTGTCTCATATATTCATTTCGTTCTTCTTGCGTCATATCTTCAAACCTCTTGTTCATTAAGTTTGGATTTGACCTCTGTTGTTGTTGCTGCTGCTGTTGCTGTTTGGGAGGTTTTCGATCGTTGTTGTTATTATATTGATATTGTTCATCTCCTTCTTCAAGTTGGATTCGGTTTGCTTTTTGTCTGTTTGCTTGTGCTTCGTGTCTAAGTTGCCTCATGTATTCATTTCGCTCATCTTGCGTCATGTCGTCAAATTTCTTGTTCATTAAGTTTTGATTCAATCTTTGCTGTGGCTGAACAGGAGGAGATGACTTTCTTTCATTGCCAGGATTTTGAATATCTTGATCATCGCCCTCTTCAAGTTGGATTCTGTTTGCTTTTTGGCGGTTTGCTTGTGCTTCATGTCGAAGTTGTCTCATATATTCGTTACGCTCCACTTGTGTCATGTCATCGAACTTCTTATTTGCTATATTTGGCCTTGCAACAGGCTGCTGTTGTCTTGGTTGTTGTTGCTGTGGAGGAGGAGATGATTTTCTGTCATCATTTCCAATTTGATCAAAATTATCATCTCCTTCTTCAAGTTGGATTTTGTTTGCTTTTTGTCTGTTTGCTTGTGCTTCATGTCTGAGCTGTCTCATGTATTCATTTCTCTCCTCTTGTGTCATGTCATCGAACTTTTTGTTTGCTATGTTTGGCCTTGCAGCAGGCTGCTGTTGCTGCTGCTGAGGAGGAGGATTTTTCTGTTGTATCTGAGCAGGAGGTGATGATTTTCGATCATTTTCAATATTTTGTATATCTTGATCGTCTCCTTCTTCGAGTTGGATTCTGTTTGCCTTTTGCCTATTTGCTTGTGCTTCATGTCTGAGTTGTCTCATATATTCGTTGCGTTCTTCTTGTGTCATATCATCAAACTTCTTGTTAGCTATGTTTGGTTTTGCTGTTGGAGGCTGTTGTTGCTGAGGATGAGGATTTTTTTGTGGTATCTGAGCAGGAGGTGATGATTTACGATCATTTCCAATATTTTGTATATCTTGATCGTCTCCTTCTTCAAGTTGGATTTTATTTGCTTTTTGTCTGTTTGCTTGAGCTTCATGTCTAAGTTGTCTCATATATTCATTTCGTTCTTCTTGTAGCATATCATCAAACTTCTTATTTGCTAGATTTTGTCTTGCAGGAGGAGGCTGTTGTTGTTGCTGCTGCTGTTGTGGTGGTGGTGGTCTTGTTTGTTGTTGTTGAACTGGAGGAGATGATTTTCTATCATTTCCAGCATTTGGTATATCTTGATCATCGCCTTCTTCAAGTTCAATCTTGTTTGCTTTTTGACGGTTTGCTTGTGCTTCATGTCTAAGTTGTCTCATATATTCATTTCGTTCTTCTTGTGTCATATCATCAAACTTCTTATTTGCTAGATTTTGTCTTGCAGGAAGAGGCTGTTGTTGTTGCTGCTGCTGTTGTGGTGGTGGTGGTGGTCTTAGTTGTTGTTGTTGAACTGGAGGAGATGATTTTCTATCGTTTCCAATATTTTGAATATCTTGATCGTCTCCTTCTTCAAGTTCAATTTTGTTTGCTTTTTGTCTGTTTGCTTTAGCTTCATGTCTAAGTTGTCTCATATATTCATTTCGTTCTTCTTGTGTCATATCATCGAACTTTTTATTCAATAAATTCGGTCTTGATGGAGGAGGCTGTTGTTGCTGAGGTGGAGGAGAAGATCTTCTGTTATTAGGAACATCATCAACTTCATTATCATTTTCACCTTCTTCAGCTGCAATTTTCATAGCTTTCTGTCTGTTTGCAGCAGCTTCATGGCGAAGTTGTCTTGCATATTCATTTTTTTCTTCTAATGTCATGTCTTCAAATTTCTTGTTCATTAAATTTTGCTTTTGAGGAGATTGTTGTTGTTGTTGAACTGGTGGAGATGAATTTCGATCACTACTTATATTTTGAGGATTCTGATAATCTCCTTCTTCAAGTTCAATTTTGTTTGCTTTTTGACGGTTTGCTTGAGCTTCATGTCTCAACTGTCTCATATATTCATTTCGTTCTTCTTGTGTCATATCATCGAACTTTTTGTTCTCAAATGTTGATTTGGGTCTTGGTTTCTGTTTGGGCTTTTGTTGAACTGACAGCTTTTTTGGAGGCATTTTGGCCCAAGAAGGTTCTTCAATAATATCGTTGTCGTCGTTAAAATCATTATTCTCAACATTATTTTTCTGAACTGGTCGTCTTTTTGGTTTCTGTACCACTTGTTGTGGTTCGTTATTAATATTATCATCACCATTTGGATCAACCCATGCTGGCTTTTGTTTCTTCCTAGGAGGAGCATATTGCTGTTGATTTTGATCATTATTATTATAATCGTCATCAGTTGGAGACACCCAAGCTGGTTTTTGTTTTCTTTGTGGTTGTTGCTGTTGTTGATTATCGTAATCATTATCTGTTGGTGATACCCAAGCTGGCCTTTGTTTTCTTTGTTGTTGATTAGATTGATTTGGTTGATTATATTGATTATTATTGTCATCGTTTGGTGATGATGCCCATGTTGGTTTTCTTTGTTTTGGTTGTGGAGGAGGCTCACTTAATCCAATATCATCTTCATCGTCATCATTATAAGCTCTTCCTTCAGGATCGACCCATTTAGGTCTCTGCATTCTTTGTTGTCTTTTAGCTGGTAATTCATTTTCTGAATAAGAAGGCTGAATTTTATTATTTTGTTGTCTTCTTCTTTGTTGATCTTTTCCTGATTCAAAATCCAAATATCCGTTATTTTTCATATCATCTTCTTCTTGTTGTTGTTTTCTTTTTCTATCTTCTTCTGCTTGTCTTTTTTGTTCTTCGCGAAGTTCTCTTTGTCTTCTCATAGCAGCGATTTTTCTTTGTTTTTCTTCTTCCATTAATTGAGCTTTTTCTGCTTCAAGTTCTTCTTTTTCTTTTTGTTGCTCGATCAATCTTTGACGTTTTCTTTCTTCATCTCTTCTTTTCAAATCAGCTTCTTCTTCTTCTCTTCTTTTTCTTTGTTGTTCACGAAAATCATGTTTTGCTTTAATTTGTTCTCTTTGTCTTTCTCTTTCTTCTTCTTCATTTCTACGACGAGCTTCATCTGCTTCGATTCTTTTCCTCATTCTTTCCTCTTCTTTCTTCTTCTCAAGATCTTCCTGAATTCTTTTTCTTCGCTCTTGTAAAGCTTGTTGTTGTTGAATACGTCTTTTCTTTTCTTCTTCTTGGCGTTTTTGCTCTTCTTGACGGCGTCTTTCTCTTTCTATTTCTTCTTGCTTCTGTATTCGTCGTTCTTCTTCTTCTCTTTCTTTCATTTTCTGTTTTTGACGTCGTTGTTCTTCAGCTTGACGAAGTCTTTGACGTTCTCTTTCATTTGCTTCTTTTTTACGTTGTTCTTCTTCAATTTTCTGTTGTTGTAGTTGTTGACGACGTGCATAACGTGGATCAACGTTGTCTGGAACGGCTGCTGCTCGTTGTTGCCGTTGATAATATCGGGGATCAGCACCTGATGGAAGATTTTGGCGTTGCTGTGGCATTTGTTGGGCTTGTCGTTGTCTACTCGGAGGACGGTTTTCTCGAGATGGATTTGGTTCTTTTTGTTTAATTCCAGATGATGGCCTTTGAGGTTTATTTGCTTTATTATCATATGGAGCTTTTTCATTGGAGTATTTGTTGTCTTTTTGATCGTTTTCATAATCGTCAACAAGAGAGTGTGGTTCATCATTATGGGATAAAATAACAGTGGGAGCAGCGAGTGGTTTTCTTCCGTGTAAAACTGTGTGGCTGAATTCATAATCTAATATTGTTTTGTCGAGTAAACTGTTTAATCTAGATTTTATAAAATGTAAAGATAAAATCTGATTGATTGAAGGACGTTTTTTTGGATCTGTTGTCAGCATCGATCTAACAAGAGCCTTTAAATCATCGCTATACATTCTGTTTATTGGTGATATTTTTCCTCTACATATATTCATCATTAAAGCCTTTATATTACCAGCTTGAAAAGCATGCTGTAACGTGCAAAGCTCATATAAAATGCATCCTAGAGACCATATATCTGTTTTAGCATTATAAGATCTTCCTTCGCAAATTTCTGGTGATAAATAATAGGGGGTTCCGATTTGTGTTCTACATAGTTGAAAAGTATGTTCAAGAACACTTGCAATTCCGAAATCTCCCAATTTTACATCTCCTTTTTTTGTTAAAAATATATTTTGCGTTTTTAAATCTCTATGTAATATTTTTCGATCGTGAATATATTTGATTGCTAAACAAATTTGAATAAAATCGTGAAGAATTTCATCTTCGCTAAAAAGTTTATTTCTTCTTTTTTCAATTTTTTGCGATAAATCCCCTCCATCAGCATATTCCATAACGATATAAAAACATCCACGCTCCTGAAAACTAGTAATATATTTGACAATATTCGGATGATTCAATGATGAAAGAACTTTTGCTTCTTTCAGCGCTTCGTTTCGATCTTTTTGTTTCAAAGAAGATAGACGAACTTCTTTTATAACGCACATTTTGTTATCTGATTTTTGACGGGCGAGAATCGCTTTTCCGAAACCTCCTTCGCCCAAAACTTTAACCTGCTCATAATTCTGCATAAACTTTTGCTGGTTAAAGGAATGTTTAACGTGTAAAACGATAAATCATCAAAAAGTTTGCGTTTTATCAAAAAGTTTTACGAAAATTTTATTCAACTTTATATATAAATAAACTTACAGCATTGTTGAAACAACAAAAAAAATTACAAACACAGAAAACATTCTTAATGGTGCCAAACTATTATCAGTACTTTCCTATTATACAGCTAGTAAGTATTCAATTTTCTGAAGGCTCTCAATTTTGAAAGGATTTTATTTTAGAGAAATAAACGCATATCAAAAAAATTCAATGAATTCAAAAATTCAAAGAAGGGAAAATAAAATAAATAAAATATAAAAAAGATATAAAAGATACCAAACTCGATTAATAAATTAATAACAGCCAATTACGTAATGATATCTGAAATAATATCTCTACCCAAGCAATAATGTTAAAGATTCTCGCCAAGTGAGATCCACAACCATCGATTATTCTGATATTCTAACAAACTCGACTAACCGATTGAAAACGACTGTTACCGCTATTATATCTGAAATAATATCTCTACCCAAGCAATAATGTTAAAGATTCTCGCCAAATGAGATCCACAACCATCGATTATTCTGATATTCTAACAAACTCAACTAACCGATTGTCTTGCATATCTAATATAATCGACATAAAATTGGCAAAAATCATTTTTTACAAACAATATTGTTTAATGAATTCGATATTTATTTGCCTAAGTAGTACATATATGTAGTGAACAATTGGAAAACAAGAGTCTAAGCACATTAACAACAGTGAATAAATGGAATATTTCAATGAATAAATGGAATATTTCAATGAATAATGCATTTTTTTATGTTTATCTGAATATTTTCAATGAATTAATTAATGCATTATTTCAGCGATTAATGCATTATTTTAATAATTATATGAATGTTTTCAGCGAATAAATAAACGTTTTCAATGATTAATGCATCATTTTAATAATTATATGAATGTTTTCAATGATTAGTGCATTATTTTAATGTTTAAGTGAATGTTTTCAATGAATAAATGAATGATTTCAACGATTTGTGCATTATTTTAATAATTATATGAATGTTTTCAATGAATAAATGAATAATTCCAGCGATTAATGCATTATCTTAATAATTATATGAATGTTTTCATCTAATAAATGAATGATTTCAGCGAATAAATGAATATTTTCAATGATTAATGCATTATTTTATTAATTTTATGAATGATTTCAACAAATAAATGAATAATTTCAGCGATTAATGCATCATTTCAATAATTACATGAGTGTTTTCAATGAATAAATGAATGATTTCAGCGAATAAATGAATATTTTCAATGATTAATGTATCATTTCAATGAATAAATGAATAATTTCAGCGATTAATGCATTATCTTAATAATTATAAGAATTATCGTATGTCTAACTATAATAATTAATGGATTATTGCAATGATAAATAAATGTTTTCAATGATTATGCGTGATTTCCATAAGTTTTTTAACGTTGGATAGAATTAACAAAAATGTTTTATTAAGCTTTATATAGTGTGGTGAAAAAGTTTTTGAATCAATTCTAACTCAATCAATATTGAACGATTTTAGTTTTTTTAATTTTAAATATTTAGATAATTAATATCTTTATAAGTTTAGAAAATATCAAAATGAAAAAAATTTTATTGATGGAAATATTGAGTTTTAAAATAAACCGTGTTGACTAAATTTTTCAAAAAAATGTATATTTAATAAAAATAGTTCATACAGCTCAATCCTTGTATATTGAACAATATTTTAATATAAATCAATACATTGTTATGTGCTGTATATTATGTTATATAACAATTTAAAATACAATTTTTTTTGAAGGAATAAATTAATATTGTTTTGATATAATCAAAAATCTCATTTTTGGTGAAGTGAAAAAAACATTAAAAAATTTATATTAAAATTAAAAAAAGGTTATTTTATTAAATTAAAAATCTGGATATTCCCCATTGCAATCTATTACTTTTTTAATTCTTTCAATTCATTCATTATATACTTGAATCCATGTTGATTCATCAATATTTTGGATGATTTCAACCACTGCATCAATTAGCTCTTTTTGTGAGGAAAAACGGTTACCTTTCAATTTGTTCTTTAAGTAGCCATAAAGGAAGAAGTCATTAGGGCTGATATCAGGGGAGTAAGGGGGATGTGGTAACCTTTCAATGTGTAATTCATTCATCTTTTGTTGTGCAACAATGGAATTGTGAGGCTTCGCATTGTCCATGTGCAATCGAACTTTATATGTTAAAATAGAGCCTTTAATATTATCGGCCGCTGTTTTAAGATGTGGAAGAATCTTGTTTGCGAAGTACTCTCCAGTAAAAGTTTCATTTTGAGGGAGAACGTTTACGTAAACTATGCCTTTAATACAAAAAGCTGTAAAAAACATAACTTTTTCATCGTTAATTGCATGATTAACGTTTTCAGGCCTTTTCTGGCCACAAGACCAGAAACCGTCAGAACCATACTGCAAGAAGAACCAAGACTCGTCAGCAGTGATCACTTTCATCGTTTGTCTTTTTGTTAATGATTGTAAAATTGATAGAAGTTCCTTCGATTGTTTCACTCTATTTGCTTTTTGAATTTCTGTAAGATCATGAGGAACCCAATGACAACATAACTTTCTCATATTCAAATCTTCTGTCAAAATCCTTTTAACAGTATTTTTATCAATTTTCGCAATGCGTGCTATATAACGGCATGATGCGAATGGAAATTCGTCGATTAGTTTTTTAACTTCATCTATCTTTTCAAAAAGTTTGGGTCTTCCAGACCGAGGCAAATCAATAACAGTTTTTCTTCCTCTGTTAAATTGATGAACCCAATAATATATCGTGGGTGATGAAGGACATGCATCTTTATATGTTTCTTGCATGTAATGATAAATCTCTTGAGTGCTTTTTTTTTTAAGCCATAAACTATGAATAACATACCGAAATTCCATATTCTTTTTTTAAAAAAAATAAACGTATAATTTTTCAAAGGTTTATAACTTTTTATTAAATTATCATTTAATCATATAATTAGAATATTTCAAGCAACATGTAATCCACTATTTATTTATTAAGCATTTTTAAATAAAAAGTCAATATACAAAAAATTATAAAATATTCAAAAACTTTTTCACCACACTATATAATGGCTAACATAATTATTAAATAGTTACGAGTCAAGGATAATGCTTTTAGAGAGTTTAATAAAACTGTGTATAATAACATTAATATAATTATTACAATATGCAACACTACTTCTAAATATTTTGGTGATTTAATCAAATTTATAGACTCTATAACTTCCTTTAAGTGGATGAAACACATATATTAGTACATATAATTTTAATTATAGGGTGATTAGTAATTAGTTAAGCAGTGAAATACAGAAGAAAGATAGAATAAAACTAATTTAAAATTTATAATTTTTTATTAGATATAAGCACCTCCAATTTCGATGCAACGTTGTAACGGTTCGATCCAACCGTTAAAAACGGATTTTAATTCATCCTTTGAAATTTTTGAGAATTCATCTCTGATTGCATCTTCTAGTTCTTCTGCACTTTCAAACATGACACCTTCAAACTTCTTTTTAAGTTTCCCAAAGAGATAAAAGTCCGAAGGTCCTGGATCTGGACTATAAGCTGGATGAGGTATCAAAATGTATGTAGAATTTTTTTCTGGATTTTTTGGCTACAACATAAGCAGGAAATTTGGTCAATGGACTTAATATTTCTTCAATAAATATTGATGGATTCATGTGAACACTTTTTGGGAGAATATGAAGGAGTGCAATGCAATTTGTATTCCAAAAAATGGTGATCATCCTTTTTGGTATCTGGAAATCACCTTTCACTGATCGCGGCACTTCATTGTCCTCATGGATCCACTGGCATCCATGATGAGTGAAGTAACAAAACCAGCTCTCATCGCCCGTCAGAATAAACTTAAAATTGTTCTTTTGGCATTATAATAATACACATAAAAGCTGCTTGGAGTATTCAACACGATTTTCCTTCATCTAATCATTCAAAAAGTGCGGAATCCACTTTAAATTGTAACATTTATAATGCAACTGATTAATTAGAACATATATAACTGATGCATAATCAACTCTAATGATCTTGGCAATTTCACGACATGACAAAGTTTGGTCGTCTTCAAGGCATTCAAGAATGAGCAGATCAATTTTTAAATTAGGTGGTTTTCCTGGGTGAATTTCTGGATTAGGTTTTGTTTCATTCCATGAAAGAGATCTGATTGTGTAAGAGACTGTGGACACTGATAGAGCTTTATCATCAAATCTTTTTGGGTCATTTTTAAAAAATGATTTTTAACGTATATTAACGTACAATTTTTTATTTTTATAAGAAAAAACGATTTTTCCGCAACGGTTAAAAAGAATTTATTGAAACAAATATCATGAATTATCTTAAATATAATTATAGATATATAATATTATTTCGAATTTGCTGTTCTTTCATCAGGCATTTCTCTGCTTAACTAATTACTAATTATCCTATAGTATTTATTTAAATTAAAAAAAAAAAAAAAAAAAAAAATTGAAAAATATATACTTTCAAATTATGATGATTTTGAAAACACTATGATATTAATATTAATATACACATATAATGCATTTTTATGAATAAATAATTATATTTTTTATTTCTATTGAAAATTTACAAATTCTGAAGTAAAGCTATTTATTCTCACAAAAATATATTAAACTCATATCTTGAAAATGGGGGCACATATAGTTATACAAATTATTATATAATCCAATTATAAATTATAAATAAATATAAAATGTTATATTTAAAATTTTATCGACGAGTTCCCCACATGAATACCTCTTTTGAAAAAGTTTTATAGCAATAAAGACGTTAAAGTATTATTTTTTAATGAATCAATCAATCATTGATTTATTTATCCAATATGCCAACAATCTTTTTGGATTATTTAAGTTTTGCTCTCAAAAAGAACCGTTATTTAACCTTTTATTCAATGCGCACGTTTTAGAGAAAACATGCAAATGTCCCTCATGTGAAAGAGAATCATCAGTTTTGCATAATAGCCAAAGCTCTTATTTTGGATTGATACGTTTTTGTCCAATTTGTAATACTCATTTTTCATTTTACCATAATAGTATTTTTACAAGGTCCCATATAGACCCCCCTACTTTTATGGCCCTTGCATATTGTTGGGTGAATCAATACTCTCTCGAAAACACTTGTGCCGAGTGTTCTGTTAACAAAAATACGGTAACGAATTATTTCATCACTTTTCGTGATTCCGTAATTGAAGAGCTTACATCGGGGCCCCAAGAAGTAATTGGGGGTCCCCAGCTAAATGTTGAAATAGATGAAACCGTTATATCTCACAGAAAATACAACCGTGGACGAATTCTAGCAACCGTCTAGGTTTTCGGCGGTATATGTCGCGAAACCCAGAAAGCTTTTGCTCTCGTTGTACCAGATAGAAAAGCTCCCACACTCAATCAAGAAATTTCAGATCACATCGCCCCCGGTTCAATCATCCATTCTGATTCTTGGGCAGCATACGAAAGAATAGAGCAAATACCAAATCGAAATTATACTCATTTATCAGTTAATCATTCAGAAAACTTTATAAATCCTAACAATGGTTCTCATACTCAAAATGTAGAGAGAATGTGGCGCTCATTAAAGTTCAGAAAAGTTATGCAATGTGGAATTAGATCTGAAGAAGCATCTGGATATGTTTTCGAATATGTTTGGAGAAGAAATAACCTAAAAGAACTTTCACGAGGACAAAAACTGATTAGGTTATTACAAACAATAGGTCAAACGAATTATACATAACAACAAATAAAGAATAATTTTAATATTTTTTTGATCTGATTATTTTTCATCTTTTTTTATTATTATTATTATTAAAAGTGAGTAAAATCAAAACAAATAAAATATTAAAGTTAATAATACAATATTCCCATATTTTTTTTTCATAATAATAAGAAAAAATAAAATGATTTGAAAACATATCTTTCCAAATTTTGATGATATTTATTGTATGATTAAGAATGGATAAATATAAAATCATTAAATAGTTATTCATGTGTTATTTTTACTCTATTATGAAAAAAAAGTTGAAATATTGATTAAATATAAATATTTAAAAAAATAGATAATTAAGCTAAAAGTTAATAGAAAAGTTTCGTACTTATTTAAATATTAAGCCTTGGTTTTTGTATTTACAATTGTATACAACTTGTCCGTTTAAAAATTACAATTGTAATTACAATTGTAAATACGTTATTTTCTCGATATTAGTTTTTTATTTTTATCTTGATCTACAATTATTTTTTTATATTAAAAATGTTTTAAATAATTTAAAAATAAAAGGATAAAATAGCAAAATGTTTTTCAAATTAAATAATATTGTTTTTTATTCTTCATAAAATAAAAAAAAATTTTTTCGTATTCAAAAAGTTTCATTAATAACGTCTGTTTAAAACAAAGGGAGTCAATTCAAAAACTAGTTAGTAAATTTGAGAAAATAAAATATTCAAAATTTTTAGAAAAAAAAGCTTAATATTTTGATATTTATTTTATAAAAATTTGTAAAATTTGTTTATTTAATTAGAATATTGAATAAATATGTTCCTTTTGAAGTAAAAATCACTTTTTTGTTTTCTTCTCCAAATATGATGTTATATTTTTAGCATTTCCAGCAAACTTTCACTCGTAGGCCTTTTAAAATATACAAAAGATAATTGTTAAAAAAATAAAAAGTATTTTAAGTCTGTTTATTTCTTTATTTTTGCAAATGCATATCTCAATTCCATCTTTTTATAAATTTTTTAAAATCAGATTTATAAATTATAAATAAAACGCATTTTTTAAAAATTTTGACTTGTTTAAAAACGATTTGCGAAAAAAAAATATTTGATGATAAATTATAGATGAAATTTAATAATTGTAAAAATTAATATAAATATAAAATAATAAAAGAAATTAATCTAATAATAAAATATTTAGTAATGAATTATGACTCCGGGAGCCGTTTCGTGATAAATTTCAGGAAAATCTTGTAAAATTACTTCTGTGCCAGATTTCAACCATTCTGTGATACTTGCCACTGTATATTTAGGTATTTGTTCGATACTTTGAAAAGCATAATTGTAAAAATTTGATGCAATTTCTAATCTTTTCACTTCTGTTGTCAAAATTTGACCATTTATTGCCACACCTCGTTCAACAGGAACTGTATCATTTGCATTCGAGGTTCTAACAAATCTGTTTTGAATAACTTTGTTTATGTTGAATGGAAATATTCCAGTAGCATAGAAAGCTGAAGCACAGTTCAGTGGAGTAGCAACTTGTGACCATGCATTAATAATTGCAGAAACAATAAGTATTCGATTTTTTGCTGCATCTGTCGTTTGAGAATTTATTATATCTTGGATAAAAGCTGGTGGAGCATCTATGTATTGGCGAATGCGTTGCTTCATTGGTGCAGCGAGACCAACGTCAAATGGCTGCACAACGTGCGTAGTATGGGCAGGAAGTATTAAAACATTAATTCTAAATTGAGCAAAATATTCAATAGCTATTGAATTTAAACGAGATTTGTGACCATCTAAAATGAGCCAAATATCTTCAGAAATTTTATTTTGAATTCTATATAATGATATTTCATGACAAAAATATATAGCAAATGCTAAAAATAAGCGACTTGTAATCCAGCCACTAGATGATGAACAAAAATATGCGTGGCTTTTTAAAAATTCTAAATCTCCGGGAAATTTCTTAAGATTAGGCAGAATAATAAACGGTCGCAAAACTTTTGTACCTGATGCGTTAAAACAACAAAATGCTGTAAAATGAGACTTAATTATATGGGAATATTTAATTGGGTGCTTTCCATCAGGTACAATCACTTTTCCTTTCCCATTAAATGAAGACGCAGTCTCATCAGCATTAAAGATAACATTTGGATTTCTTGGTAAATGTGCAATTAAATTATTATAAAATTGTAATAAAACATTGCTATGGCAGTACTTATCTCTTATCTCTTCTAATTTTGCCGGAGTTTTTATTGAAAAATTGTTCCGGGCTAAAAATTGAATGAACCATGATCGTTCGATTTCAATATCCTCTGAATTTAAGATTTCAATAGCAATTTTTCGAAGGTTCAAGCTTTTAGCTATTTGATAATTTTTCCATAAATAGTCACCATTTATCTTTTCAAGAACTGTAACAGCTTCAAACATTGTTATAGCACGGTTCATATCAGCTCTTTCCTCTAGTTCTTTTTTAAACATACGTACTTGAACGTCACCAACTAATGGGGGACGCCCTGTTGTTTTCCCAATGATAAATTTTCGTCCCATTAATGTCCACATGAGCATTGTATGTAAGGTTTTCGGAAACTTGAGCTGAGGTATTTGTTGGATTATTTCTTCGTAAGTTAAACCCTGCCCCTTTAGTAATATGACCATTATCTGTTTAGTATCAAATGCATCTAGCTCTTCGGGTGTGAATTCAATCATCTCTTCTATTATAATTATTAAGTGAAAATCATTTCACATCATAAGGCTTTCAAAAAGCACTTTTTTGATCGTAAAAAAGCATTCAAATAAACGGAACAAGCTCTGAATTTGCGAATCACATAACTTTTATTTTTCAATTAACTCATTGAAAAATTCATTGACATTTTAGAAAAAAAAATACTGAATTAACTCATTAGCGTTTTGAGAAAATTGAGAATTTTGTTTTAATTTTATAATTTTTTATCACAATTTTGAATTTTCATTTAATTTACTACCTAGTTATTGAATTTACTAACTTGTTTTTTATCAGACGTTACTACAAATCAAAAAATCGTTATTTTACGAAAAAAGACGTTAAAAAGACGTTTATAGTATTTGTGATGTAAAAAAAATAAGGCCTATTAAATATAGTCATATGCGAATTTAATTTTTAGCCTAATTGAATATTCGACATGATCGATGGTTGTGGATCTCATTTGGCGAGAATCTTTAACATTATTGCTTGGGTAGAGATATTATTTCAGATATAATAGCGGTAACAGTCGTTTTCAATCGGTTAGTCGAGTTTGTTAGAATATCAGAATAATCGATGGTTGTGGATCTCATTTGGCGAGAATCTTTAACATTATTGCTTGGGTAGAGATATTATTTCAGATATAATAGCGGTAACAGTCGTTTTCAATCGGTTAGTCGAGTTTGTTAGAATATCAGAATAATCGATGGTTGTGGATCTCATTTGGCGAGAATCTTTAACATTATTGCTTGGGTAGAGATATTATTTCAGATATAATAGCGGTAACAGTCGTTTTCAATCGGTTAGTCGAGTTTGTTAGAATATCAGAATAATCGATGGTTGTGGATCTCATTTGGCGAGAATCTTTAACATTATTGCTTGGGTAGAGATATTATTTCAGATATAATAGCGGTAACAGTCGTTTTCAATCGGTTAGTCGAGTTTGTTAGAATATCAGAATAATCGATGGTTGTGGATCTCATTTGGCGAGAATCTTTAACATTATTGCTTGGGTAGAGATATTATTTCAGATATCATTACGTAATTGGCTGTTATTAATTTATTAATCGAGTTTGGTATCTTTTATATCTTTTTTATATTTTATTTATTTTATTTTCCCTTCTTTGAATTTTTGAATTCATTGAATTTTTTGATATGCGTTTATTTCTCTAAAATAAAATCCTTTCAAAATTGAGAGCCTTCAGAAAATTGAATACTTACTAGCAGTATAATAGGAAAGTACCCTATTATCATTATTGATCATATCAAATTTAATTTTATTTTTATATTATTGATCAATAATTTTATGAATGTCATTTCTTATATCAACGATATCATTCCTATTATATATTTTTGCTCTTGTTTACTTTGGAAGTATTTGATGCAAATGATTTTATTCACGCATATAAGAAAAAAAAAACAAATTTTCTTGATTTTCAAGTAAGTCATATTAAACTCAATTTTTTTTTTAGCATGTAAAATGTGTTTTTTCTCAATTTTTCAAATAAATTCTTTCAAAAAATAATTTTAGGCGCTAACTTTAATTATTTGTAATTATTTCATATCTTTCAAAATTTCAAATAAATAAAAAAATAAAGTATTGAAAAAATAAAATTTCATCAACTTTTTCTGTATAAATTATGTTCACTGTGATCTTCTCCCCAACGCCCATTAAGGCTTTCTCCATTAGACCTCTTAGTTTAGAAAGGTGGCCGTTAATTTATTTGTCTCAAAGTTCGTTATAATTCTATCCAATTTTATTATCTCCTCTCAAACTTTGTTAGGATTTTGAGAGAAAAATTAAATTTGTAATTTGTAAGAAGCATTCAAAACATAAGGAAGTTTGAAATAAAATAACGAACTTTGAGACAAATAAATTAACGGCCACCTTTCTTAACTAAGAGGTCTATTGTAACGAGCACATACAATGCATCTGGCACGCAAAGATGAATAATAATTTTCTATTAACTCAGAAGGAATTGCATTCCATTCATTTGCTAATCTGTCAAAAAGTACATCAGCTGTTTTAAAGAATGAATTCTCACACTTATTCCGTTTTTGATTAATAAATCGCAATAAGTGTGAGAATTCATTCTTTTAGGGCATCTTAAAAGTTTAGTTTTGAAACCGTTTATTCCAATTCCCGCCCACACCATGACGCTTGTTGCATGTTTGTCATACATATAAAAAGTGCCAGGCGGAAATTGACCTCTATGACGCCAAATACCTCCCTTTTCCATATTGATCATAACCGTAGATTCATCGGTTATGATCAATTTGGGTTGAGTTGAAGGATTGAAGCTTCAAATATAATTAGAAAAAATCACTCGGTTTTGGAGATGTAAAGCTGTTGATTCTGGTACTGCGATTTTTTTCATGTAGAATATTTTTTCTTCATTTAAAATTTCTTTTACTTTTGAAGGAGATTTTTCGAAAATTTCTGAAGATTGTTTTAAGGAGGCTTCTGGGTTTTCTTCATATGCTTGAATAATTGCAGTTTTGGTTTGGTCTGAAATTGATGGAGGCCTGCCTCGTTTTAATTCCAATTTTGGTATATTTAAATATCTTTTTATGAAACTTCTGATCGATGATTCTGGGATGAGGGTAAGCTTTGATATCAATGTCCATTTTGGTCCTAACTTGTCAAAAAAACGAATAATGATTTTCTTTTTACATGATCTTTGCCAATATCTCCAATAAAAATAGTATTAGATTTCTTCAAACCAAAATATCCTTCTGCGACCTCGTTTAGGCATGGACTATATGGAACAATTGTCAACAAGGCTAATTTTGAGATCAGTATTTCATTCTCAGCATCTTCTGAACAATGCATAGGACAATTGTCTTCAATAACGATTGTTTCAGTGTCTTTATTCCTTTAAATGCTTGAAAATCAGCAGATAATTGGCTTTGGTGTACTTGATTTTGCAAAGCTCTTAATAAAGCTTTAGGCGTCGACATATTGATTTTTTCCTTCTATTTTAGATAATGTTTATTATACCAAAAAATTGAAATAAAAATTTTAACTTTTTGAATTCATCGCCGACCAAAATGCATTTTTTCTCTCAATTTCAAAAAAACGGTCTCGCCGACCAAGTTGCAATTTTATTTTGTTGAATTGGTAGGAAAGTACATCTTCATTTTTTTTTTTTTTTTTTTTTTTAAAAAAAAAAAAAAAAAAATGAATAACGAGTTGGAACATAAAAAAACGCTTTTTCATCATTTTTATCTAAATGTGATAAATTGTATACTGATAGACTTGTTATTCTCCGATTCTCGAGATCGATAATTGCTTGACTTTTTGATATCGATACATAAATATACACAGATTCTCGAGATCGATTTCAGAGATCGAGAATTTTTTTTCTCAGCTTTTGATATCAGAATTTTCAATTAAACTTTTTGATAAATATATGATCGTAATTCATTCTCGAATATTTCATAAAAAGAATGTATTTTTTGATTTTAATCTTACAATAAACATCAATGCATTATATTAATTTTTTTTAAATATTATAAAATCACAAATACCAATTATAAAAAAAGCTAAATCTGTCTGAGATCTCGAGATCTCGGTAATTGATATCAAGTTTACAATTATTTTTATATCACATTTCATGTCTGATATCTTGATAATCGATAATCTCGATATCAGATTTGTAAACTGATAATCGAGTATCAGATGTAAAAAAGTGACGTTTTTGATATCGATTCCAAAATAACAAGTCTATATACTGATATTCTGTGAATTTAGTTGAAATAAAAGCCACAACTATTTTTTCCTGATTTTTAAAAACGAAATCTAATAATCACATTAAAAATATAAAATATTTAAAAAAATTATTAATAATCTCATAAGATATTTGAACGGGAAATTGATTGCAATTAGGTCGGCGGAAAGGTTTCAAAAGTTACGTTAAAAAAATTGAATGTTTCAGAAAAAGTGAAACAAATTGAGAGGGACTTGCAACTTGGTCGGGAAAAAATTGAAACTTGAATGTCGCGACCTGTAAGTTATGAATAATAATTTTGGATTTACTCAAAACTCTTTTTTGAGAAGAAAATCATGTTTTTATAATTGTACTATAAATGTAAATGAATATTAAACATGAAAAATAAAAAAAGGATAGAATTCAAGAAAAAATTAGATTATAATTTCAGATAAAGTAAATAAAAAATCAGTATTGTATTATTATGATGAAATAAAATACATTTGTAATGGAATTTTAAGCTTTTAAAATAACAAAAAAAATTTTAGCAAGATATTTGCAATAATTATCTTGATCAATAATTTCGGTAGACTTTTTTTTGAACAATTTACTGGACCTTTTACAACGTACGTTAAATTTTTGGACAATTTGCCCGACCTTTTTTATTTTTTAATATTCTGATAAAAAATAATAGAATATATTATAGCATCTTGATAAGTCCAAATTCCATTTTTTTCTTGGCCTTTTAACAGAAATTTTTCACCAAAAAAAGTGACATTAGGACTTAACAAGATGCTATAGAATATATCATAAAAAAAATAAATAAATAAGAAAAAATATAGAAAAATTAAATATTTTTTTTTACTTACCCTTCTCCCACATAATTTCGTACAAGGGTAATTTTATAAAAGGGTAATTTATATAGAAAAAAGTACGTTTGTTTTTATAATATTACAAGAAAATGATTTATTTGGGGAAGTTTTTTGAGATCGTGAAATATAAACGAAATATGTTTATATATCCTTATTAAAGAATGATTGTACAAATTTTCATCGAAATTCGTAGTAGTGTATAGGTGGCGCGTAGGCGGGTCAGATACGAAAATGGTCGAAAATGGCCCTTAAATGGGTAGTTACGAGCTTGGAAACGCGTTTTTCGAAAGTCCCAAAAAGACCCCCAAATGGGCCTTAAATGACCCGTTTTCAGCACTCCGACGAGGTCACCCCCACCGACGTGACATGTCCATCATGTGTTTCTTGCGTGAATCGCACACTCGGAGGAGCAGTTATGGTGCTCGAAATGTAGGCGGGTCAGATACGAAATTCGTCGAAAATGGCCCTTAAATGGGTAGTTACTGAGAGATCCTCGTTGTGACAGTTTTGTGACGATTTTCGTGGTGGTTATGCCCGGTAAAGAGTCTCGTGTGTGAGGTGAAATGTAGGCGGGTCAGATATTGTTTATACCTCATGAGCGATAAATAGCGGGGTGGGTGCGTGTGGGGTGTTCGTGGATGGATGACTTCGCGAGGGGTGAGATCGTGGATGAAGTGATCTCGTGAGGGGTGTGCACGGAGATATGCCCATCATGGAGTAGCTTTTTTATCAACCATGAAAGAAATGAACTACGACCAGTCCGTCGAAATCGATGATTCAAACTTAGTCAACTACAACCATCTGAGACGATTAGCTCGTATGCTGGGCATCACTACCGATGACATCCGTGAATCATTCTACTCAGCCAAACGTAGACTGGGTATCAATAAGAGGGTCACTGAGAAGATATTCAACCAAAACAAGTCCCGTTTCGTGGATGAGTTAGTCAGTATCATTGTCGATAGAGCCCTTGAACTTGGTTACGACAACGATGACACCAAATTCATGTCCTTCTACAACTTCGCGAAGGGATATCAAGCTGGGAAGCAGTTAGTGGCCCCTCAGCCACCCAAGCATCCACGACCTCTAACCAGGTAAATCGATACCGATGTCGGATTCCTCAATCAATTACGTCATCATCTACCACCAGATCCTTTGAGTAACCCCTTCGAAGTCCTCAAGCACGAATCCCTGAAGATTCGCTTCAATGAACGACTCGGAGTCGAACGCAAACGATTTGAGCAGAAGAAAGCCGATGACGAGTTCTTCAAGCAATTGTATCCACTACCAGATCCTTTGAGTAACCCCTTCGAATTCAACAAGCATGAATCCCTGAAGAATCGCTTTCGTGAACGGCTCAACAAAGAGAGAACCCAAATCAAGACATCCAAAGCTGCATACAAAGCCATGTTGGAATATCCAATTGAAGCATACTAGAGTATAAAGTCACTTCACCACACTCACAATTTTCTTGTGTTGAATTGTAAAAATCACATTGATTTTCAATGTTATTTTTTCTTGAATTGTTTATTACATCATTTATTACTTTTTTATGATTTTTATTCATGTTTCTATTGAATTGGTGAACTTGATTGTTTAATGATACGATTAGTCTATAAAGTGAAGCAATAAAACCGTTATTTTTGGGAGTTTCATCGTTTAGATGGCCGTGTTTACACTCAATTTGATTAGTTGTCGACGGCCTTCGATATTGACCCCTTTCAATCATGGAGACTTCTTTCCATCTATTTCTTTGTTCATCTAGGTAAAAAAAATTTTTTTTGTTCTCAAAAGTCAGACCAATTTTGTTTAATCTTTTTTCAAGTTGATTCAATTCAGCTTTATTCCGAATTTCGTTAAAAATGATATTACATTTTTCACATAGCATGTCATAGTCTTTTTGACATCTACATGAAACAAGTTCGCCAGCTTCATAACTATTTTTTTTTTAAACTAACCAATAGATGTCTAAGACAACAAATATGAGTACAGGCATATTTATTACATGATGCAATGAGTCCACTTCCCTGATCAGATTCAATTGTGAACGTTGAAAGGTCAATTTTAGTCACTTCATAAAAAGTGTCAAAAACCAAATTGTAAAGTTCTTCATCTTCAACACTTCCAAAACAAAATCCAAGTGGTATTCCTGTGTTATTTGATATTCCTAAAACTATACAGGTAACATAATATTTAATAACTTTATATGTGCAATCAAGCATTGTACCGCTTATAATTTTTTTTTTTTTCTAAAATTGATTTTGCGAATGGACTGATATAAATATTATTTGGTATAATATTAGTTATTTTTTCAGTAAAATAAAAAAAGATCTCGCTTAAATCTGTTAAATTATAAAACCCTAATGGAAAGTAATTTATAATTGCCTCTGAGGATGGATTTAAATTTGGAAAATCTAACTTATATCTAAAAAAAATTTTCTTTCCTCAATTTCTTTCCAATCATCTGTAAACACGTAATTAGTGCCAAAAAAAACATTAATTGAAAAATTACGAAGTGGAAAAACCTGAACGATCATGATATATATTGAATCTAGAATTTTGCATTCAAATTTAAACTCTCTGTACTTTTCAGAGATTAATGAGACAATTCTATTGGCTCTTGGCTTAATTGGTTTAAAATTTGTGCATTGGTTTAAAAATATCGCAAGTGATTTGAAATCCCAAATTGGTGTCCACGATGGCGTTATATCCAGTTTGGCTAATTGCTCTGAACCTTTTACTTTTCTGAATGGAAGCGCCTTTGTAGTAAATTTGGCATCATCTGGATAGTTAAAGTCGAACATTGATATTAAAGTATTTTTGAATGCATATTTGGCTACTCGTTTATTGTTTTTTGATCTTTTGAGTATTTAAATGGCCATCTCTATTGCTTTCTTTTTATTTGAAAACATAAATGGCTATTCGTTTATTGTTCTATAATTTGAATATGAAAATAGCCATTTATTTATCGTTTTTAATTTTGAGCTTTTATTTGGCCGAGGTAAAAAAAAGTCTACCATAATTTCAAATAAAATGTTGTTCCCAATAACTACTGTATTTTCTACAATTATTTGCATTATATTAAAAATGTAAAAACTCATTAAAAACAACGATAAAATTTTCTGTTACGAAAGTGGATAAAAAATCAAAAAGTTAGGTGATAACAAATTTTGAAAATTTTGGTGGTTACATTTTCTGTTACGAAAGTGGATTTTTCCGTTACAAAAGTGGAACAACTGTATTAAAAGGCCTTCAAAAAGTGGTTGAACGAGAATTGAAATTAAAATTCAACAAAAAATAAAAACTAAATTCAAAAATAAATTATGAATATAAAGCTATTGATTCATTTTTTAAATCTTAATCCGTGATACTTAAAAAATCTAAAAAAATCAAAGGCCGAGGAATTAGGGTCTATAAAAATCGGCACGAAAAAAGTTCGTTCGTAAAGGTGAAATGCATGATCGGTATTGATCGGTATGAACACAAAAAGTTTATCTCAGAAAATTGAGTACTACAAACTTTTTGAATTAAACAAGCGGTTAATAAATGAATTGGCCTATCCATTGGTTAAAAAAACCGTTGACGTTATTTTTTTATTTGAAATTTAGCGCCATTTTGCTTATTAGAAATACTGGATTGCATGCTTCAACTGCAGAGAAGTTTGCTTTCTTGGTCTTTGAAGCTTAGACTGCTTGCTCTTACTGCAGGGGGAGTTAGCTTTCTAAGCTTTCCTCTAATAACATATCAAATTTTCACACGTCTTGATACCATAACTCCGCGTTTATAATTAGTATTTTTGCATTTATTCGACTAAAATAACTTGCTTTCTTGTTCAATGGTACTCATTTAAACTTTAATTAACAATAACCAACTTTTTTATCAATATACCTCATTTTCTTAATGAATAAGCGCTTTTTACTTGATTAATACAATGTACTATTTAGTTTATTACTTCTCATATACGACTTTTATATAAAAAAATTAATTCGATTATTAATAACTTCTTATTTTTATAAATGTATCTCTTCTTCTTAAATATTTAAAGTATTTAAATTGTCATATACATTTTGCTTTCTTGTTCAATGCAACTTATTTACTATTTTTTTATAAAATATTTAATTTGATTACCAATAACCTACTATTTTTCAATATACCTCATTTTCTTAATTAATCAGACATTTTACTTTATTAGTACAACTTGTTTTTTAGTTTATTACTTCTCATATGCGATTTTTGTATAAAATAATTTATTTGATTACTAATGGCTTCTATTTTTACAGGTTTATCTCATTTTCTTAATCAATAAACTATTTTAATTGTTTGGTACATTTTACTTTCTTTTTTAATCTAAACTTTTCTCAATCTTTTTAAAATGCTACTTGCAAAAGTTTGTTTACACTCATCAAATTAAAATATGTTACAACAAAATGAATAAATTTAGTTAGAAAGATGAGATTAATGATAAAAAAAGATGAGAGCAAAAATAGTAATAGATAAGATTAAATATTAGGTTAGAAAATGTTTATTAAATATAATCAGTATATTGCATTAATTGAGTTAAAGATCTTTTATAGATAAATAAACTTGTTATCTGAATAAAAAAATAAATTATTCATATTGAGTAAATTAGTTTGATAAACGGGTAAATGAGATATATAAAAAAGAAATTGAGTCATTAATTGTTAGCTTTCTAACTCCCCCTGCAGTAAGAGCAAGCAGTCTAAGCTTCAAAGACCAAGAAAGCAAACTTCTCTGCAGTTGAAGCATGCAATCCAGTATTTCTAATAAGCAAAATGGCGCTAAATTTCAAATAAAAAAATAACGTCAACGGTTTTTTTAACCAATGGATAGGCCAATTCATTTATTAACCGCTTGTTTAATTCAAAAAGTTTGTAGTACTCAATTTTCTGAGATAAACTTTTTGTGTTCATACCGATCAATACCGATCATGCATTTCACCTTTACGAACGAACTTTTTTCGTGCCGATTTTTATAGACCCTGATTCTTCGGCCAAAATCAAAATTGGATATTATTAAGGTTCATAAAATTCAATCATTCCCTAGATTTTCGATTATAACTAAATAGATCTTAGTTTTTAAAAATGAATTTAAGCTTTTTTTTGCGAAATTATAATCAAAATAATGATTTCGAAAAATGCTATTTATTAAAGTTTTCAAAAATATAAATATTTCTCAACAAATAGTCATATAAAAAAACTGAGCTCTTATCATGCAATAATATTTCCAAAAAATACATAAACCGCCACATAATTGATGATGGAACCCAACAGTTAACATTCGCAACAGAATACTGTTTACCAGATGTTTTTTCAGGTCCAAAACCGAAAATTTATTATCAAATCTTCCCTGAAAATCAAATTTCATGGAATTATACAATCTTGTCATCATTTCTTAACGTACTCACATATTTTACCAAAAATCGACAGAATTCATGAATTTTGTCCAATAAAAAGCTAAAAGAAAATGAAATAATTGAATTTAGATTCATGCATAAATCAAGGAGGGATTACAAAATTCAAGTCCAAATTAATATAGACAGTTCAATTTCCGTGTTCACAACTTTAAATTTTCTGAAATGTGGCTTGTGGGAAAGATTAACTATCAATTTGAAATTAAATCAAAGAAAAGGGAGAAAAATTAGCCCAAAAGAAAAAGAAAAAACGCATTTCTATTATCAAATTTCTTTTAATCCAATTAAAAATAACACAAAAAGTCTTTTTGATCATAATCCACTAATATTTCATTTATTGGACGATTTTTCTTTTGTTATCGATTTTTGCTAGAAAAATATCGTTGATTCAAATAAATACAGATGAAGATACACGTCCAATTCGCGAATATCGTGAATTATTTGTTAATATAAAATCAAATAGTATTAAAGATATAGAATCGTTAAAAAAAAATTAAAGGTTAATTATCATTAAATATTCTAAAGAAAACAAAGCAGAAAAAAAAGACGCAAATTACTAATGAAGATTCAGAATATTATATAATTAGTGGGTGTTATTTGATGCCCACCGCTCAATCTTTGTACTTTAATAATCGTGAAAAAATAAATGGAGCTTTACTTGATACTACTTTCAGTTTAATGCCTAATTATAAAACATCAATAACAATGATTAGTTCTTTAAACTTAGGAAAAACTTTAAGATTCAGTTTTGGAGAAAATAAAACAAAAGAATTATATGATTGCAATTCATTGATTCTATTTCCCGGTGCTTATTTTAAATACAATATTGTGATAGAGTATATACTAACTCAGAAAAAAGTAATTTGCCAAAATCAGTTATATCTATCACATATGTAGAAAAATGCCATTCTTTGATTTCCATCAAATTATAAACGGACGAAAAATATAACCATTTTTACGAAATAATCAAAATTGAATGCTTTTTATATAAATGAATAAATATCATTCAAAAAATATATTTTTTTCTTTTTAAAATTTCTGAGAATTTCAATTAAAAAAATAAAATGGCATAAAACTGTAACGTCGATATTACTACGGGTAATTTATACATTTATATGTAGATATCAGATTTCTAGCCTTTACTTTTTTCACATCACAAATTCATTAACGTAATTTTTTAACGTTTATATTCTTTAATCCTATTTTGGTTGTTGTATTTGCACGTTTTTGGTAAAAATATCAAGTTTTCAAATTAAACTTTATTAAAAAAATCATTGAACAGATAAAATTAAAATTTTGAGGCACTTTAGTTATATTTTATATAATCGCTTTTTAGTATTGGTTTTATATGTTAAAAAGGAATTAAAAGTTTATAAAACAATATTATAATAGTAAATAATCTAGAAATCTTGAGTAATGTGAATTGGTTTGCTCACAGAGTGATTATATTCTTTTTATAAAATGGTCAATCATTTCACCTTTGCCAAAAATGATTTTTTAAAATAGCATTTTACTTTTACAAAAATGGTTTTATTAAATAATTTAATTGATATTTTATTTATTCACAAAAAATTATTTAGTATATTATCTTTTTTCAGAGATATGATTATTTTATGTATTCAATATTTTCAATTAAAAATACATTGTACAAACCTTGTATTTTTTCTATCGTTCTTTGTAGAACAAGGTTGGTACAAAAAGTGAAGTCTACAGATTTCATATTAATCATTGGATGTATTGAGCATATTAAATTATAGTTTTATATTAAATGAAAAAAAAAAAAAAAAAAAAACTCAACATGCTTTTTACCATCTTAAACCAAAATAGAGGTGCGAGAGCTAAAATAACGTATTTTTTTTAATTTAATTTATATTTATCTCAATAAATAACAAATATATTTCAAAAACAATTTCAAAATTATTTATATATATAAGTATTATTTTAAAAATATAATCATTTATCATCATAAAATATTAAAAACAAAAGTTTTTTACTTCATCAAAAATCATAAAAAAATCAATATAGCAAAAGCATGATTTATGAATCAATTTATTAATCGTAGAAATAATTATAACAATAAATGGTTAATAGTCTTTACTTAAAAATTTAATAAACAAGTAATTGTGCAGAGCAGAAAATGAAAAGAAATGCTATTAAAAAGGAAAATATCGTCATACATCAATGATATAACAGTTTTAACATATTCATTTATATTTTATACTTATATAAAATATTAGGTTAAAATTTGACGCCTAAATTTTTGGCCAAGAACAAAATGAGATAATTCTAAGGTTACTAAAATAATATAACCAAAAATAAATTGAATTTTTATTATATTTTGAATTAACTTATTCTCAATTTTTTAAAACATTCATATTTTATTCCCCTCCAAAAATAATCCATTAATATTTTGTAATTTTATTTTAAGCATAAATATATATTTGTTTTTAAAATATTAAAAAAATCTGAAATATGTTTTCAGTTCTCGCACCTCTACCAAAATTTATATATTTTTGAGAGATCATATAGAATTTTTTCTTAATTTTGAATGAAAAAAGTTATATGAACCCCACTTTGTTATTTTTGAAACCCACTTTTTCACGGTACTTTATTGAATTTTGAAATTTGAAATTGAATGAAAATAGACTAAAACTTTATTAGGCCTTATTAAGGTATTCATTCAATTTTGTAGTATTCAAAAAGTGACAACGAAAATACATATTTTGCGAAATATATCATTATAAATTTTAATTTTTTTTATTAAATATTCATAAAATTAATAATATCATTATATAATATATTTAAATTATTGTATATCTTGCTAAAAGTAGAGATAATTTCATAAATAATCACTCAGCTAATCTTTTCAACCTGAGTTAAAATTTGAAAAATTGGCCATATTTTTTGATTTTAAAAAGATTTATTTTAAAAAATCAAAAATTCCGACGCTGGGGACTTTATTTTGGATAGATTTTTTCTTTGAATACTTTACATATTTTTACTTTTCAGAAATCTTTATTTTCTCACAATTTTACAATTGTTTATATCTTACAATCTCACAATTATTTCTTAAAAAAATGCTCAATATTCTGAAGCATATAATAATTTCATAGAATTGATCTCAATTTTCTGATGATTCAAATATTTCATAAAAAATAAATTCAATTTAATAAATTAACTAAAAAATATATCTTATATTTTAAATTGGATTTTCCTCATATTTGCTATAATATTTATACAAAACATCATTTTTTTTCTAAACTTATCAAATTGTAAAATTTTCATTCAAAAAGAAAAATTAGTTTATTTTTATATCATACGTCAATTTTACCATTATATTTAGTAAATAAATTTTTTATCATCATATATTTTATTATATTATAATATGATAAAATATACTGCTTTTGTTCAACCTTAATATGGTCTACTTTATTTTAGATTTTGATTAGAAAATAATGGCAGATGAGAACAATAACTCTGAAATAGCAGATTGTATACTTGATGTTTATGCATCAATCTTGTCGATGAGTCCTGATCAAATCAATCAACTTGGAGTCACAATACCAATTCCAACTTTTAATGAATCATCAGTAACAAGCATTGTAAACAAAGCGCGAGATATTTTCATGACGCAAGAAACACTTATTGATGTTCCTCTACCTGTTTATGTTGTTGGAGATCTTCATGGGAATATATTTGATCTAGTTCGAATATTAATAATGTCAGGACCTCCGCCAAAAAACCGTTTTTTATTTCTAGGTGATTATGTTGACAGAGGGCAATATTCAGTTGAGATTATTACGCTTCTTTTCGCCATGCTAGTAAAGTATCCAAATTATATATATTTAATAAGAGGAAATCATGAATTTTCAAGAGTGAACGAGGTTTATGGGCTGAAATGTGAAGTTATGAGTTTATATGAATCATCATCTTTATTCGATATTATAAATAAGTGTTTTAATTATATGCCTCTTGTAGCACTTATTTCCAATTGTATATTTTGTGTTCATGGAGGAATTTCTCAACAGATTTCGAGTATGAAACAGCTTAAAAAAATAAAAAGGCCTATCCCAGATTATGTTAATAATATCGCTAGTGAATTAACATGGAACGATCCATCTACAGAAATTACAGACTTTTCAAAAGGAAACGCAAGAGGAAATTGTGTTACTTTTGGTGCAGATGCTGTTCAAAGCTTTCTAAAAAGTTTTAGACTCAAGCATATTTTTCGAGCTCATCAAGTTGTTCAATTAGGCGTTGAAAAATTTGCTGGTGACGGTTTATATACGATATTTTCCTCAAGTAATTACCAAGAATCTCAAAACAACAGGTGCGGTCTATTGTTAGTTAAAGAAGATGGCGAAATCCAATCTTTTTCATTGCCTCCAATTATACAAATTCCACGTGAAAAGGCACTTACAAAAGGAGAAACATTGCCTGGAAAGTTTGTTCCTTCAGAAAGAAGATCAAGTTTAGTTCTTGACCAATATAGTGATGATGATTCTTATATAAAACACGCATCAGATGATGGTACGAATTCACTCAATTCTCCAACTAAAAAATCAATGTTATGTTTAAGAACTCCTGTTGTAAATACTCCTTTCAACAGGACTTCTTATATCAGAAAAAGAACAACTTTTTCTTTTGTTGGAATAAATCGCCAAAATCCCGGAAAAGCTCAAGCGCCGCCTTCCAAGCCAGTAACATCACTTCCTACTCTGAAAGAGCAGTGATGTATACTCTACCTTCTATTTTTTTTTTTATTGTTTGATTTTTTAAATTTAATTTTTGTTTTTTACTTTTTAAACTATTTCACTCAAATGATGTAAAATAAATGGTTTGTGACTCTTGTTCTTGATGGCGAATAATTGATAATTATTTGACTTTATTAAAATATTTGAAATTTAGTTAAATATCAATCTTTTTAAATCTTTAATGAAATTACATCTATTTATATTATTATTTTAAAAAATTAATATCAATGCTAGATTTTTGAAAATGCATTTCAGTGAAGAGTTTTCAAGATGATGATTTTTTTTTTTCTCCAAATAAATAATATCATGTATAATATAGAAACCTAAATTAATATCATAAAAATAAAATATTTAAATGATTCGAGTTGACGATATTAAAAAAAAGAGCATTGAATTATCAAGTTTGAAAAGAATGGATCAAAATGCGATTTCATTATCTATTGCTTTACTAATCACCACATATACAAACAAGAAAATATTCATAATTTCATATGATTCGAGTTTTCATGAATTACGTTAGTAGTATGGTATGTCAATTTGTCCGGCCAAAAAGATTCATTCAAAAAAAATATTTTGAACACATCATTTTTCCAGAAAATCGAATTCATGTTTCTTCTTCATTTTCTTTTCTCATTTATTTCCTGCGATTATATTGAGCTAACAAAGGAAAACTTTGGTAATTATGTTGGCGGTCCAGTTCCAATCTTTATTAAATTTTACTCTCCACAATGTGGTCATTGCCAAGCCATGGCAGAAGATTTTTCGGAAGCTTCAACATACTTCCAAAAGGATGCTATATTCGGAGGAGTTGACTGTCTTGCTCAACCAGATATTTGTGGCGAACAAAAAGTTGAAGGATATCCAACAATTAAATTATTCAAAGCAAATTCAAAGGAAGGAATCGATTATGATGGTGACCGTTCAACAGATGAGTTTGTTTCCTTTGTACAATCAAACACTGGTGCCAGAACTCATAAACAATTATCTGTATTAGTTAATCTTAATCCATACAATTTCGAGAAAAAAGTTAGTGCCCATCAATGCTCTTTTGTTATGTTTTATGTTAACTGGGACCAATCTTCAAAGCATTTCCTTCCTCAACTTAAGGAAGCAGCAAACGTTTTTGATCCAGAACCAAATGTAACAATTGGTGCTGTTAACTGCGAAAATTATAATGAATTATGCTCAAACCACTCAATTACAGACTATCCAACTTTAGTTTTGATTAAAAATGGAAAAACAATTCCATTCACATATGAACAAAATATTCAAAATGTTGTTTCAATGATTAACAACAACTGTGGTACTGAACGTAGTCCAAACGGCCTTCTTAGAGATGATGTTGGTCTTATTAAATCAGCAAATCCAATTGTCGAAGAATTTAACGCAGCTGTAGATCAAAATGATGATGCTAAGAAAACAGCTGCGATAGCTAAAATGAAGGCTATCCCTGGCTCTGATATTTATGTCAAAGCAATGGAAAGACTTGTTGCTAAAGGAAGAGAGGTTATTTCTAAAGACTTAAATATAATGAATGATTTCATGACTGAGAAGAAAGGATCAATGAAAGCACTTGATGGAATGAAAAGGCGCTATAACGTATTTAAATTATTTGCTCCAATACCAGCTCCAACACCAATTCCAACACCTTCAACCAACGAGCAAGAAAACAAGAACACTGACCTTTAAGAAATAATATGAATATCTATTAATTATTTTTTAATGAAAATGTAAAATATATTTTATAAAAATATTATTAATTTACCATAATCCATTTTGATATTGATGGGCAAAATTTGTCAAACAATCAATACTGATATGGTTTGCTGAATGATTTTTTATTATTATTTCATTTTTTCTAATGCACCTTCATTTACTTGGAAATGTATCTAATTAAAATTACAAACAAAACTTGAATTGAAGAAAAAAAGAAAATTTATATTACAATTACTCCAATTTATTTTGCACTTTGAAATTTATTTCATCTTCTTTAATACTCTTCAATAGCTGACATTTTTTCTCATATTCTGATTTCAATAATTCGATTCTAACTTGCTCTGTTTCTAATTCATTTTTCTCATTTTGATAAAGCTCTATTTCTTCTGTAACAAGAGCTAAAGCCTCTTTAAGCTGATTATATTTTGATTTAGCTTTATTTAATTCGTTTTGAATTTCTTCTCTTTTTTCTTTCTTTGAGTTAATTAAATCTCTTTTTGTCAACTCTTTTTTCATTTTTTCATTTTTCTGAAATTGGGAAATATTAAATAACTTTGTTTTTTGCCGTAATTCATCCAGCAAGGCTTCTCTTTGGCTATTTAAATCCTCAATTTTATCAGTATGAACTGATGAAGCAAGAGAATTTTTAATGTTTTCAATTACATCGTAATATTTGCGAGGTTTCTCTAATATATCTTTATCATTTTGTTGGCTAGCATCTGAATTTTCTTTTGGTTTTATTAATTTGTATTCCGATGGATCCTTTTCTTTTTTAACAATTTTTTCAAGGAGATTTTGGTTTGAATCTTGATAAGGATTTGATTTAATCTGACTCACATTAGGTGTGAATTCAAAAAGCAAATTTTCACTATTATCTTCGTTTCTTGAGGGGAAATGGAGACCAGTCGACATTTCTGGCTGAGTTGTTTCTTCCTGCTCTTTAATTTGGATTTCCTTAACCTCATCAGGTATTTGTTCCAATACATCAGATAAATGATTTAACTGCTCGCTTTGTTTCTGTAAAATGCTTTGCTTGAGTAATAGAAATTCTTTCCTAATGTCTGAATCATCAATTGCTTTCGGGGGTGAAATTTCTATATCTAAGTCAATTGTTGGTCTTGATGACCGAATTTCTCGTGATCTTGCCAAAATATCATCCAAAATTCCAAAAAAAGATTTGTTGACAGACAAACTTTTGTCAAATATTTGCTTCATTTCACTTATAATAGAATTACATTTTTCAATTTGAACATGAGAAAGTTCTTCTATCGAAAAATCTTGGAATTTAGTCTGATCGAAGTTATAGGATATATTTTGACCAATTATTTGGTTGCGCGATAAACGGTCATAAATAGTATCAAAAACTGCTACTAATTCATTTAAAAGATATTGAATATGCTGCGATTCATTTAAAATTTTTGCATCAGGCGATGATATATTTTGATTGATTAAAAATGCAATTTTCTGTGCTTCAATAATTTTTTCTTGCGATTTAAAAATGATATTACTGCACAAAACAGATGCAGTATGAATAAAAGAAGGATTGCTTTTAAAAAAGTTTTCTGCTGATGATTTAATTGTTAAATTTTCTATTTGAAAAATTTGACTTACTTCTTTTATGAGTTCTTCAACATTAATAATAATTTCTTGAAGAGCTGGAGTAATTAATTTACTGAAATCGGAAAAATAATTTGGAATCTCTCTCTTATTAGTTGAATCAAGCTGATGAAATGAAAATTCTGGAAGTGGTATGGTAGGATTTTTATCTTCATAATTTTCTAATTGGGAGTATAATGAATTGGAAAAAAAATCTGATAATTTACTGATTGATTCATGCGTTGGTGAATGAAAATTAATTAATTTTGCTGACATCAATTTATCTTTGATATAATTTGAAAAATTGTCCATTTTATATTCGGAATAATCCATATTTCGATTAATTTGATAATCTGCGAAATTGCTATCAAGATTTTCACTCAAACAAAAAACTTTTTGTTGTAACTGATGCAAATGATATATTTTCCTTGATATTTCAGCTTTTTTTTTTATTATTCTAGTTTTAATACGAACATCACGAATTAGAGGGGAATATCCCGTTCCTTCTAAATAAAAAATCGGAGGTTTTCTGCCTTCATTAATAGCATATTTTGCGTTTTTGAGTACTTCTGCTCGAAAGAGTTCAACCATTTCGTTATAGCGGTTTATATTTTCATCCATTCCATTTTCTTTATTTGAAAGTTTTCCAAATGCATCTGATATCTTTTCTTCTTTTCTAATTCGATCTTTAAGGAATTGCTCCTCATCTGATAATTTTTTTAGTTCTGATCTCGCTTTCTCAATTTGTTTAATTTGAAAGGAAAAACTCGGAGCATATTTCACAACTTCCTGAATAACTTTATTTAAATAATTTCTTGCTTCTTCCAAGTCTCCC
Source organism: Tritrichomonas musculus (assembly GCA_039105265.1). NCBI lineage: Eukaryota > Parabasalia > Tritrichomonadida > Tritrichomonadidae > Tritrichomonas > Tritrichomonas musculus. The sequence continues at coordinate 1,807,034 of JAPFFF010000004.1, forward strand.
ATTAATTCTTATTTTTAAGAAGGCTCATTCTATTTTCACAAAAAGTTGATTTCAATGAATTTCGATTTTTACATTAATAACTCAATTTATAATATTAAGATGAGTGATTTTTTGAAATTATATTATATAAAACCATTAAATTAAATTGATATTTACTTTATCACTGATATATTACATTATAAAAACTTCAGATTTGAAGATTGCAAAAATGCATGAACAAATACTTAGAATTTATATTCTAAAAATACTAACCAATAATTTCAATTCAAAATATTATATAAAACACAATTCTTTTGTTCAAATATAAAAATCATTGTTGTATGATATGATTGACAGCAATTTATATGCTAATCAACATTCTATTATGTAAAAATACTTTATATTCCAATATAGACATAAACAAACATAATAAATATTAAATTACAAAATTTAATAACAATAACAAAGGTTTTATCAAGATAAAACCATTCAATAAATGAACAATATTAAAATCATACGATACAAAATAGTTGAATTATTATTATTTTTTTTTTTTTTTTGATTATAATATTTTTAAAATCTGATATCTTCGTTTCATTTTGGAAAGTAAACAATATTCAATCGTAAGTTCCAACGAACTTTTCAAAATATTTCGATTTGAAAAGTGCTTGCCGTTAAACATTTCTAGAGTATATAAAATTTACTTCTTTTTAACTGGCTTTTTTTTCTGCTCTTCATATTGCGTTTCAATATCAACTTTGACTAGTGGAAGAGTCATTGTTTCGACTTCTTTCATTTCTTTCACCAAAATATTATTTCCGCAATATTGAACTTGTGAAATTAGATGACGTTGGTCAACTTCAAATTCTGTCATTTTTTGATTTAAAAGCTCTCTTAAATGGAATTCCATGGCTTTCCACGTTGAAATAAAACTTTGATGAGAAATATTTTCCTTTTTGAAGATAAAACTGGAAGTTTCAGCGAGTCTTGTTAATAATGATGCAATTAATATCCTTGGTAATTTATATTGATTCATTTGCTCTATTAATTGCTGCTGCTTTTCTAACTGTTGTTGATGCAACAACTGTAATTGCTGATTATGCTTGCTTTGGTGATGATGCTTGGTAGTTTCAGTTTGTTGAATTGGAAGAGGAAGAAATTTAATCGCATGTTTGTGTGTGTTTGAGTTATGATCTCCAGTATTCAATATTGAAGTAATATTAGATTTGACCGCAATTGATCTAAATGGCGAATTACTTCCATTTGCATTACTCATAATGACAGGACTAGTAATAGAAGGGGTTGCAATAGTTACATGGGCTGTTGTAGTTGTAGGGGTTGTTACTAATTTAGGTGCTAACGTTACAGTTCCTACTTTTGTTGGTTGTGATGACGCTACCGTAGTTTCTGATGTTGTTGTTGTTGATGCTGTGGATTCTGCTGCTGTTGTTGATTCTGGTTCTGTTTTTGCTGTTGGCTCTGTTGTTGTTGATTCTGCTGTTGTTGTTGATTCTGCCGTTGTTGATTCTGCCGTTGTTGATTCTGCCGTTGTTGATTCTGCTGTTGTTGTAGGTTCTGTTGCTGCTGCATATCCTGCAGTTGTTGTAGGATCTGTTGATGCAGTTGTGGATTCTACAGTATTAGTAGCCGTGGTGACAGCTGTAGGCTCTGTTGATGTTATTGCAACATCTGCAGCTGCTGTAGAAGAAATTGGTATTGTAGTAGTATTTGTAGGAATAACGTTATATTTAACATTGCATTCAACTTGTGATAACCTTTTTAGTGATGTTATCATTGGACTTGAGTGTCTGCTTCTTGGAATTACTATAGGTGGTCCAACGGGATTTTTTACTATATGCTCTTTTTGGCCTCTTGAACTATTTTGTACATTAGAAATAATACTTTGAAAATCTAATTTTTGATTTTTATTTCTGGAACTTTTCCTAGCCTCTCTTTCTCTTTCGCGTTCCATTTCTTTCTCTTTCTCTTCTTCTGATTTTAAGCGAAGACTTTTTACTGATTCTTGCAATATAGGATTGAGAAAATAAAATAAAGGCTGTTCTTTGGCGTCTTCAAGGATTACATCTTTTGCAAAAGTTGAAGAAGCGCTGGATAAGGTTTTATCAATTTGAACATTTCGCGTTATTTGGCCAGATAAATTGAAAAAGTCATGGAGCAAATTTTGATAAGGCTCGAAAATAGATGAAGTTCGAAGCTGGTATGCATTTCTAATGGCCATCATCTCATTTAATCTTTTTAAAAGGACAAGTGCCTCTTCATTATAACTGTCAATTTTTTTATGCAATGCTTGAATTTGGTCAAATAGACGATGATTCAATTCAAAGAGCTTTTTGCACCGACTACCAGCTGAACTTTCAACTTTAATCTCTGAATTACGTAAGTTATTTAAGTCATCTTCAACTTTTTTAAGTTGATCTTTTGCTTCTGATGCATTTTTCTTTTGCTCTTCAACCGCTTTGTCCGGAGGCAGTTCAACTTCTGCTGGTTTTTCAATTTGATCTGCCCTTATAACTGCTACTGATGTTGACATCGTAAAATTTGGATCTTGACACATTGAATCAAAATCCTGATTTACTGAAATAGCTTTATTTACTGGATCTTCTTTTTTGAAAAAATTGGTTTCATATCGACTTGATAAATTTGTTTCATTTGCATTCGTTTTATTCAAGCTAGTTAAAAGTGAATTTTGTTTTTTAAGTTCATTTTGTAAAGATAAAATCAATGGGCGAACAGCAATAATTGATAGGTTTGAGTTATTTCGGCGACGAACTACTGGATCATTTATAAATTTCGATTCATCTTTTTTGAGCTTCTCGTTTTCAATTGTCAATGACTTATATTCATCGATAAGACCAAACACACTGCCAAATTCTTCTAATATTTTTTCAGAGCATTCTTGATTTTCTTCTACAGATATAATTCTTTTCTGTAATGCATATACTAATTCTTCATAACGTTGCATTTCAATATCCCATAGTAGAATAGGTGCTAAATGAGGCTCACATTTTTCTTCTCTCTCTATTGCTGCTTGAAGCAAATTTGGTCTTTCTAATGCTCCAAATGATGATAATTCTTCTTCGGTTTTTTTTATATTCGATATAATAGTTCGCTTATCTGATTTGATACCTCTATCTTCTAGTTCTATTTTCTGATCTAGATGCATCCGAGTAATACCGAGTTTCTTTTGAAGATCTTCAAAATTTTTTTGGAGACCAGCAAGTTCTTTTTCTCTAATAGTATTTCTTGTAACAACTTTTTCGTATTTTGAAAAACAATCTAGAGCAATTGCTCGTAATTGCGTTAAAAGCTGATTTTTTTCACGATTTGAAGAACTGCACGAAGCTCTGTTAAAAAGCGTAGACATTTTGCGCATTTCATCTGTATTTTGAACATCATTTGACTTTTGTTTCATATGCAATTTGAGAAATTTTATAACATCCTTATTTCTTCACAAAAAAATTCGTTATTTATTTATTTTATGGAAATGTTGAACCTTCAATACAACATATTTGCACCTCCAGAAAATCACAATTTATAGCTCATTGCTTAAACGATGTCTATTGCTCTTCAGTGCTGATGAAAAATGATGTTCACTTTAAAATTTAATTAATGTTAAACTCGCCACCATAAAACTAATAAGATATAAAGGATAATCTCCAAAAGATCCTATGAATTTTTCATTCAAGACACTAAAAGAGGATATTAAAATCAGCATAGCTTTTTCTAAACTTATTATTCTCAATGATGTTATATTGATAAGGAAAAAACTTACATTTAAGCCATACAATCCATAAAAACATGTTTAAAAACAAATCTATAATTCGATAGCTATGATTTTATTACATGAAATTGCAAAAAAAAAAAAAAAAAAAACACTAAATAAATATTATAAAAATCATAATAAAAAAAGAAACAATATAGTTTCAAGTAAATAACATACAAAATTGCACGCATATAAAAAAGTTACCATTTCCAATTACAAGAATGTTCTGACAAGCACTTCTGCGTATTGTCAATCGAATGAACAACATTTCCTTCGTTTTGGTCACAATTTATTATATCTTCATTATGTTGATCTAAATTATGGGGAAAATTGCCAATACCACACAAAAGAGGAAGAGGCTTTACAGAAACCTCTTTCATCTTCTTTGGTATTTTTGTTGGCTGGTCTGGCATAAATCCTCTATTTTGTGATCCATTACAAGTAAAATTGTTATTGAAACCAAAACCAAAAATATCAAGAAAAAAATCATTGTTGTCTTCACCAAGTTGGAAAACAAATTGAATTGGTTGCTGCGGGTGTTGCTGCAATTGAGTTTGAAGCTGCTGCTTCCAATTATGAAGAGCTTGCTGCTGAGATTCAAAAAGCTGATTATATGTAAGAAGAGCTCTTCTGTCTATTTCAAGATTTTTAAAATATCTATCTCTATGGAAAAGAGCTTCTAGCATTAATGACTGATTGAGTTTATCATTAGAAAAATCATTCTCAATGCCATTAGATGGCATAATCAAAGATTTATTAGAGGAAGCAAGCGTTTTCTTCTCATAAATAATGATTAAGTCATTGTTTTTCACATTTTGAAATTTTAATGACAGATAAAGGTTTAGTACCTTACCATCATGTATTAAAATAGGCGAAATATTTGATTTATTACATAATCGATGCTCTTTGTCTTCGTTGGGCTGATTTTGAGAATTTGCATTGTTTGATTCTTTATTAAAATCATGCTTATGATAACATAGATTAATAATTTCCATTGCTGAAGAATCATCTGGTAGTTGTATTAGCAATTTGGTATTAGCAAAAGATGCCCAGCTGATCTCAAGTGTAATATTTTGATTCATTTTAAAATATAAATTTCTATTTGTTATAAAAATTTTTTAAACATTCACACCACTTCATATGAAAGTCTTTCATAATCGTCAATTTAATTCAATTTTTAAAAAGATTCGATCATCCAATTGACTGGTAAATTGCAGCTGTATTTTTTTCTGATAACTAGAGCCCAAAATCTACATTAGCTTCATTATCAAAAAATCCACAGTATATAATGCATTTCTTGAATCTCAATAATTTTCAAATCAACGGTCCATAATAATATATCATAAAAACGATCTCTCTTTGTCTTTTCATATCTACATGCTATTTAAATTATAAATCCAATTTTCATTAATTTAAAATAGTTTTGGTAGATCAATTTTTGCTTTCAATAAAAGTTTTTAATTTATTTGTTCAAGCAATAATTATATATCGATTCAGACAAACAATGCTCTAACTTCATAAAAAAGATTTTTTTCTTCATTTACTCGATTTTGGATTGTAAATTAATATTAAAGAAACGTTTTAAAAAATTATTCAATCAAAAACAAATGTATGTGCATTATTTTTTAATATATCATAACAACAATTTAATTTTCCATTTACTGAGGATTTCTCGGTGGTTAGAGTAAAAATTACATATAAATGTAACCCATTATCCGTCTTAAACATTTATTTACAATATTTTATCTAAATTTTATTTGATATTACTAACAAAGCTCTTTTCATTTCGGGAATATTTTTCTTCCTTTTGGCTTCTTTGAGTGCTTCAAGCATTATTGTTAAATTTGAGGCTTGCTTAACTAATTTAACGTTTGAAACAAATTGCGATAGTTCTAAAAGGGCGCTTATTTTACTTTCATTTGAAGATATATTATCACTTATATATTCTAAAGTTGCTTGAATATGCTCTCTAACTATTTTTTTCTCAGAAAGATTTTTCATTGATGCAATTGGTGTGGATGTATCAAAAGGAAGTTCATCTAATTGAACTTTTTCTTTTGATTTAATTTTTGATGATTTTGATCTAGTAATACTAGTTTTTTTAGAAACTTCCATGATTCGATTTATAGGAATAGTATTAACAATCTTTTTTCCTTTAATATTAACTATTTCTGCTTGTTCTTCTGTGGATACTAAATTTAACGTAGCAATAATTTGACTTGTCTTTGTATTAATTATATCTATATTTTGGTCTGTCATCGAAATGCTACATGGCTGCTTTTCCATAATTGAATAAATGCTTGTAGGGATGCAGCAACAAAAAGGTTTATTCATTTTTTAATATGATCATTTTAAAACAATTGGTCTAAAATGGCATGAAATTCAAAATCTCTCAAATCTTGATCATTTATTTTCTTCGATAATTTCATATTTGATATTAAAACTGAATGATATTTCAGGTTTTTTTAATAAAAATACATAATTTTGAAAAAATTAAAACAATATATCAAAGTTCTGAAAAAGCATTAGTTTTGTTAGCATTATTTAAATAATTTGATACTGGAACTAGTTTTTAAATAGAAATGATGGCTACGTTTAACAGAATGTTGTTTTTCCGGAAGATTATAGGCCAATATTGACCTTCTATCGTTCATCTGAAAATAGAATCTTGAAATCATATCACCTTTAATATCACAGCATGTAATATATAACAAAAATATCATATGATTAAGCAAATTAATAGGAATTATTTGAAAAAAAGTCATTCAATATTTAGGAAAAAAAAAAAAAGATGAATTTTCATAAAATTATAATGGAACCTCAATATATAAAATATAAAAATTACTTGTTTTTATCAAAAGCATGAGAAAATGTAATAATATTTGTATTTGAAAAAAAAGGTCGTACAACTAAATTGAATAAAAAAAAATTAAATAAATTTATATTTATCTTAATAAATAATTTATTTAATAATTATAATATATAATTTATATATTTTATATCCAATATTATAAAATGTAATGATTGAAATAAAGACTTTAATTAAAATTGAATATATATCGATTTCTTATATATTTGTATCATTTAAAAAATATAGATGTCATTTGAATGGGTATACTATGTATTATACAAATAATATTTTACTTTTTGACGAAATCCTTCAGTAATTGAAATATTAGACTTATTATATTTATGAAACCAATCAACTAAATCTGCATTTTTAGAAAAAACTGACATTTGATTTAGAATGAAATTCAAATATATTAGAGAGTAAATGCATATAAATAGAATTATATTCTTCATTGGACTCCTGTAACGTCCAATTATTTTAAATTCATCATTTAATAATTCAACAAATTCAATTTCTCTGCTTTTTTAGGTAAAAAAAGAATTTATTTTTTCAATAATAATAACTATTTTTATATGACACTTAATGTTTTAAAAGTATATAAAAAGATATCAAAAGAATTAATGATTAGAATAAATTATATAAAAAGTTATCGCTATTCTAAATTTTTATAAAGTGTTATAAAATTCTTATCAAAAATAATTAAAATAAATTGAGATAAAATACTCAAATTTATTTTCTAAAGAAAATTTAATATATACTTATATCCTTTTAGTTTTTATTTTAATTTGAATTATGTACGATGCAAATATTTATAAAATAGATCATTATTATAATAATAAAATATTTTTAGTTTAAACAAACCAATCATTGAGTTTTACTGTAAAAATTAGTTGTACTACCTTTTTGAAAAAAAAAAAAAAAAAAAATTGACTTACACTTTTACATAAAATTTCCTTCAAAAAGTCAAAAACTTTAATAATAATAAAAAATCAATATAAATAGTATTTTTTTTTTTTTTTTTTTAAAATAAATCGTAAGATTTTCAGAGAATATAAAAACAACGATTAAAATATATTCAAATGAAATTGAGGAAAAATCAATGAAAGGGCAATTTTCAAAGCATTCAAATTTCAAACGTACAGTATACCGAAATTGCAGACGGATTATTGGATTAAAAAAAAATATATTTTAAATAAATACAATGCTAAATTAACAACATTAATAAATATTTAAACAACTATAGTATATAAAAAAAGAAAGAAAAAATGGATTAAAATTTAATATTTTGGAAAGAAGGCTTAACTACTTTTTCACGCAAATCTTTATAGTCAGGATACAAATTCATAACTTCTCTACTTACAATTAAAGCAATATCATATTTCTTTGCCTTCATACAACAATAAGCATAATTATATCCGATTTCAGGATCACTATGATCGCAAAGTTCCCAACAATATTTGAATGCCGATGAAGCTTCTAAGTACATTTTTCTTTTAAGCTGCACCTTTGCACTCATTTCCCAACCTTTCTTGCAACTCATATTAAGTTCGAGTGCCAAATAAATATAATGTTGAGCAGAATTAAAGTTAGTTTCTTTTTCTACAATGAAAGCCAACATTAAATAAGTTTCTTCGAAATAAGAAAAGTTTTCCTGGAAAGGTTTTCCCGTCAATACAAATTTCAAAAGGCCAATTGCGCGTTCAAATTCACCTGTTTTTGTCAAGCATCTTGCCAAGCCCACACAGCCACCTATGAAGCTTGGATTTTCTTTAATCAAAGCCTGATAAACGTCTGTTGCTTCATGAATGCTATTTTCTGTATTTCGAGCACAAAGGAGCTCTCCTTTCAAAATTTGAATGTCAGAATAATTGAGTGAGCTATTGTTACTTTTTGTGTTTTCATAAGAAGCCAAAAGCGAGTTAAAAATTTCTTCAGCTTCTTTTAATTTCTCTTCAGATGAGAAAGGCTCTTCTTCGAACCATAAATATTTTCTTTCAGGATTGGTTAAAAGCGTGAAAATTTGGATTTTGGCTGAAATTTCCCATTTGTTACTATTTTTTGCCATTTTAAAAAATTTCATCGCTTTTTCTGTGTTGTTAACGTACGAAAAATAAAGACCTTTGACAAAATAAAAACCAGGATCATTACATTTTGCCTTTTTAATGTAATTTGCAGCAACATTTAACTTTCCACTTCGCGCGCAAATTTCAACAAGACGAACGAGGCATCTAAAATAAGTCGGATGAACATCCAAGACGTTTTGTAAGTAAGGAATTGAAAGGTGCATATTTTCGGTCTGACTTGAAGTCAACAACAAAGTAATTGTCTCGTTTTGAGGGTCAAGTTCCAAGTAATCGAGGCAAACTTTTCGACATCTTTCAATATCATAACGTCCCTTAAATAATTCAAAAAGTGAAATAACCGCTAACGTATTTTTTGGGTAATATTCAAGTGCTTTAAAGAAAGAGTCAATTGCTCGCTCCCTCTCTTGAAGATTGAGGTAATTCTGGCCAATTTCATAAACAATGTTTGACATTTTTGACTTCATTTGTAACGTGAATGAATTAATTGTTGAAACTTCATTCAAAAGTCCTTCGTAAATAGCAAGCGAATTCTTCAAGTTTTCATTCGATGAAGAATAAGAGACGTTAACTTGAATGCCATCATAATCTTTCATGCTGACTTCTTTTTTGTCTCCGTTTGAATGCGCTTTTAAGTACCGACTTTCAACAATTCCTTGAAGCTCAAGAAGACCCGCGTGTGAGAGATGATTCTTACTGCTATGAACCTGAATAACGCGCGATATGCAGTGCATTGCTTCCTGGTATCTCTTTATTTCAATCATCAACTTAATAAAGTCATAGGAAAAAATGCAGCTGCTCCGCATGATGTAGACATGTGATATGAAAAAATTCACTGCTTCGTTGAAATAATTGGCCGAAACATACGTCATTATCAACTCTCTCAGCATGTCTTCATCTGGCGATTTAGGATAAAGCTCTAGCCCTTTCTTATAAGCATCAATTGCCTCATTAAACTTCTTCACTTTTCGAAGCGCTCTGCCAAGCAGAGAGAAAGATTCAATTGAAGGCGAAGTTGATGAATAATTATATAAAACAGACAAATATTTGGATTGATCGTCCATGAATTTCAGATATATTTCAGCTTCAACTTCAATTGCTTTAGAAGAGTATTTATTGTGATTCTTAAGTTTCTCAAGCATTGCGAATGCCTTTTCATAGTCTTTGTAATAAGCGAGAACTTTCGCTCTTCTCAAAATTACCATTGCTTTATCAGATGATTGCAATGCCTTCTTGGCAGCTACTTTAATTAACTCAGAACTAATTTTATACTCATCCGCAGAGAGACAAAAATCAATGAATTTGATATAATTAATAAATGGTTGCGTGTCAGATTCAACAAATGAATTGACATCAATGCTTTCATAATATTCATAAGAACTATGACTGTTTTTATCAAAAAGTTTTAAGATGTATCGTATCGAATCTTTCACATTCGAAGTGATCCGTGACTTAAGAATGATAAAGTCAAGAGAAGTCATCAATGTTGGATCCTCGACAGAGGCTTCTTCAATGCAAGAAGCAGCAAAATCAACCTCTTCTTTTTGTATGAATGAGACTTCTGCCATGTGAACCAAGCATTGTGAAAGACGATAGATGTTAGGTGAACTCAAAATCTTCTCAAAAAGATACATCGAGTCCTCTAACTTGCCGCACTTTTTGAGTAGAAGTGCAAAGAAAAAATTGAATGGCATGAAAAATGGCATCGCTTTCAATGTTGGCGATAAGATATTAATTAAACGGTCGCCAAGTTCTTTGGCTGGAGTGCCGTATATGTCAGATGACAATAGGGTGTTGTAAGTGACCATCTCATCAAGGGCATCAATGATCGCATCGACTCGATAAAGTATGAAAAAGTCGATGTATTTCTCAAATTTCAATTCAAGTGGAATGTGGTTAGAATAAGGAAGATCATCATGATAAAAACGCTTCATATGATTTTCAAAAGATTTGAGTAAATCATTGAAAATGGAACGTTCATTCAAATTTGAATTAGCGACCGTTAAAGTATTAGATTTGAAATTCATTTTTCTGTACAGTTTTGATCGTAAGGTTTGATAAATAACCGTTTGTGAACCGACCAGTTCATACAGATCTAGCATGTCTAACGCTTCTGAATATCGGCCGGTATCAATTAATAATCTGATTTGGAATTCAATCCCTAATGGGTCGGTATGATTGTTCATGGTCGTTTTGGGTACTGTTGAAAGGGCTGCAACGTAATTATGCGTTAGTAGTTGGACAAATCCGAGGGCTGAACAACAAACTGGATCATTTCCTGAAGTTTCTGCAGCTGCCGTGGCTAATCGCATAATTCTATCTATAATTGAGAGACTTTGGTTGCACATTGTTCCAAATGCAAATGATAATATCATTTGATAAAACCAGTTTTGTTTTTCATACTTCATGCAATCGGAAATTAATTCATCTAGAAGTGCTGCAATGACTTGCTCACTCTTACTCATTAGAATACTGTTGAAGATGATCATGATATTCGCTTCAAAAGATGAAAATAAACTGCTCTTGGCTTCTTGTAAAAGTGCTACTAATTCCCATCGTTGCATATATATGTAAACACGGCATTTCTCAATTTGGAGTTCTGGAAAATCATATTTTGATAATATTCTGGCATAAATTTGAATACTTTCTGAAAATTGCCTCATTCTAACTAAACATGCAGCTTTTCCACATAATGAAAATATGTCATATGAATTATTTTTATTTTCCAAAATTTGATTAAATAATGAAAGTGCTTGTGAAACTCTGTTTTCAGTTAAATAAATCCATCCTTGCAACGATGTCATTGAAATTGATGCTTGCGATGGATAATACGATTTCCCATTTTGATCAACTGACGTTTCGATTTGCTTACTTTTTGTGATGAATTCTTGGCAAATGTCTTTGTGACCAAATAACCAAAATATTTGTGCTGAATAATATGTTGCAAGCGGATTTAAATTAATTGAATATTCATCAATGATTTTTTTAAATTGCGATATTAATTGTGTATTAGGGTTTTGCGCTTTAGAATGGATACAATATAAAGCTGAATTATAAAGAAGAATCAAATCTTTACGCCCAGATAATTTTGAAAGAGTTTCTAGGGCTTCTTCAGTTTGTTGAATCATTCCTTTTGCTAACGCAGAATACATAGTTAAGAAAAGATTGGAATTTTTATTTGAAAGCCCTATTTTACACACTTCATCAACATGCCCATAAAGTCCATGACGCCAGTAGTAAAATGCTCTTTCTTGATAACAATCCATTATTTTTTATTTCTTTTCATATTTGGCTGATTATGAACTTTTTGATTAATATAAAATGAGAGAATTCTGAATAATCTTAACGTTTAAAATTTTTTTTTATATTTTTTTTTTTATCTTTTCTGAGTAAATTTTTATTTATTGAGATAATATAATCCATCGATAATAATAACAAGATTGAAAAATTACACATCCAGGTTCTAAACTGTTAATTAAAGTGTATGATATCATCACCGTGATAGAATTGATTAACATTTAAAATTTGTACTTTATAATGATAAAAAAAGAAAAGAATTTGAAATTTTATAGTGAATTGGTTTAATTAATTTCTTTTTTTTGAATCAATATTATTTATAAATAATAAAAAAAAGAATGAATCGAGCGATATATAAGCTCACTCTCTTATCGAATTATACCTCTTTATCAAAAAATCTTCCATTTTTCAATGAATCATTAAGCCAATTCCGTATAAAGTCTAATTGCTCTTTTGTATGAAACCAATGTTCACCGTTTATCATCACTTTTATGCTACAATGAAAACTTTTAGCAAATACTTCTATGTCACTATAATTAATTAAATTATCTTTTTCGCCGTATAAAATGTTTGTTGGAAATCTCCAATTTTTTATTGGATGCTCTAACACATATTCCCAATACTTCCATGATAATGTTTGACCGAAATCTGTTTTAATGATTTGCTCTTTTTTTAATTGTTCTATAGATACATTTGCCCATTTCATCATTTTTGAAATCAAATTTTTCATATCAAGAACAGGAGAAACGAAAAAGCAATTTTTTAGATTTTCATTTGCATAACTTAGCATGCAAAACCAAGCACCGATACTATTCGCAAAAATTGATATATCACTCCAATGCTTATTGGCAAATTTCATAACATTTTGTAGTTCAGGAACAATATCCCATGGATAACCATGTTTAGGTAAATCTATACTTAAAATTTGAAAACCATAACCACATACAACATTTTCGATATTATGTGCTTCTTCTCTATTTCCGTTTTGACCATGAATGTATATAAAAAGTCTTTCTGAGGTTTCACCCAAAATTATTGCGTTGACTGAATTGATTTGAAACTCTTTGTTGGGTATCATTCTAGATGAAATATCATTTTTGATCAAACTAAAATTGAATGAATAAACGTACAATCATAAATTTTGATTTTGTTATATTTATAAAATGACCGATTCTGATCAAACAAGGACAAAAATTACATTAAAAGATAGCAGTGGAACTTCAGAAGGTGCAGAAATTCCACAAAAACCATTGGTAAATGTTAGTGTTCCTTTTGTTGATCAGCAAAATCAAAATCTACAAAATAATGTTGAAACGAATAATATTTTATTTAACAAAATGTTTGTACAGAAAGTTCCACCAGGATATATTGCAGAATTAAAATCAGCAGTTTCGATATTAGCTCGTAGAAAAAATGCATTACAAGAAGAATATAAGAAAATCAAATCAAACACAATTAGATCATCTGAAATAGCATTTATTAGATCACAAACTCAATATGTTCACAGCCAAAATTCATTAATTCAGATTCAAGATTTAATGAGTCGATATACTGAAACAATGAGAAATAATAGTGCACTTAAAGCCCTTTGTGTAAACTTAGAAAAGAAAATTTCTTACGAGGAACATAGAAGATCTAGCTTTATTGAAGAAATGCATTTGCTTGAAAATACATATAACTTGAACGAATCCGTTCATTTAGAACCTCCAAAACTGAATCAACCAGATGATTCAATTGGTCGAGCTGAACAACTTGAGATTCAAAGATTAATTAATAGGTTACAAATTTTACATAATCAATTAAGAGAAGTTCAAAGTGAACCAGATTATGAAACAAATACGATTGCTTTCAAAGAAATTGTAAAATCTATTGAGATGAAATCAAATTTAAGGCAAGTAGGAACAAAAGAACTGAAAGAAGAAATAGATAATTTGCAGCAAACTTTAAATCATAGTAATGACATGATAGATATGATTATAAGCGAAAATTCAAAAAAAAGACGGAAAATGGAAGCAAAATCACAACAATATTATGAAGAAGAAAAGAATATGGCTGAAAAATTTCAAAATCAAATACAAAATTATAAAGAAAAATCTATAAAAGATAATAAAAAATATGATTCCTTGCGTTCAAAATTGGAAAAAATTCAATCAGATAACCAATCAATATTTAAAGAAATTGATCGAATCAACGATCTTCCAAAACCAAGGAAAATTATACCAATTGCTGATAACAATATAGAAGAAGACATGAATGACAATGATGACGAAGAAAGCAGTGAATCTGACAAATATGATGAATCTCAATTTAACCAAACTAACCAACAACTTGTTTTTACTTTAAATCAGCAAATATATCAGCTCAGAAGTGAAATACATGATTTGAATCAACAATACTTTTTCTTGAAAACCAATGTTAATGATTCTCAAAATCAGAAATTGAAACAGATTCGAAGTCTTAATGAAAAATATCAAAAAAATTTAGAAAGAATCGAAAAAATAAGACTAGAAAAAAAAGTTGCTCCAACTGATCAAGACAAAGAAGAAGCTGATTCTATCGCAAAGATTTTAGATAAAATACATGGTTCAATATTTGAAATCAACTCATCTTTAATTGGTGATAATCAATAATGTTTGTATAAATGTTTATAAATTTCATTTTTAGATTATTATTTTTTGTTTAACATTGCAATTATATATATATTAAATAATAAGATTTGATTGTTTGATAAAAATACAAAATTGTTATATAAAAGCTATGATAAAAAGAATTAAAATATTAATTAGATGGCACAGTCATATTTTTTTATGCAATTCCGTTAAAGAGAGAGGCAACAACGGCAGTAAATTTGGTTGTGTAAGGAATATCAAGGGATTCATCAAATCCATGTGGATTAGAGTCAGTTCCAGCACATCCAGAAACAATGAGTTGTGCATCTTTCCATAATTCATTGAACTTGTTGCAGAGTGGAATGGATCCACCTTCTCCATAGTAAAGAGGTTCTGAGTTGAAAACAGCTTTTGTAGCACTCTTTAAAGCCTTATCTGTCTTTTCATCAAAATCACGTCCCCACCATCCATTTCCGGCAGCGCCAAGAGTATATGATACTTTAGCACCATATGGTGGATTTGCTTCAAGAACTTCTTTCAAGTCTTTTGCAATGCTTTCTGCATCAACACCTGGTGGAATTCTCATCGAAAGTTTCAAAGCTGTTTTAGTACGCATAACATTTGATCCGTCTTGAATAGATGGAATTCCATCACATCCTGTTACACAAAGACCTGGCTTCCATCCTTTGTTGACAAGAAGTTGTCCGTTGTCTTCAGTTATTAATTTAGCTCCTGGAAGAGGACTAACAATATCATGGCAATGTTCACCTATGTGCTTAGCAATAGCGTAGCACTGGTCAATTCTTGATTGAGGAATTTCTGGAACGTGTGCAGATTTGACCAAAATTTCACCTGTATTTTGATCTTCTATTCTTGAGAGCAAAATTCGTGCAATTCGAAATGTAGATGGGACAAGTCCAGTTGCCATTCCTGAGTGGCAAGGTGCTGCAAGATGTTCAACAGAGAGTACACCATTAATAACACCACGAAGTGAAGTGCAACACCAAACAGTTTGATAGTCTTGTGCTTCAGCATCTAAAACAATAATTGTGCCAACATCACCTATTGATTGGTGAAGTTCATCTAGGTAGCGTTTGATTTCTTCATCACCAGATTCTTCACCTGTTTCCAAGAGAATGGTAACCTTTGGATATTTCAAATTGTGTTCACTTAGATATCTTAAAGCTGTAATAATTAAGAATGAGTTATAGCCATCATCATTTGTACCACGTCCAAATAACTTACCATTTTTTAAAACCGGGTTAGTGGCCGAAAGTCCAGGAGACCATTTAGCAGGATCTAAATGTGGCATTTTATCAAGATGGCCATAGCATAAAACTGGCTTGCTTTCAGGTGAAGTTCCTGGAATGTTAACTCTTAATAATGGCTGCCTTCCTGAATCTGAATAAACATGTGTTTGAAGGCCTGGTATGTTCTGAGATTCAATCCATTGCTTTACTGTGTTAACGGCTTGATTAATAAGACCGTTTGTGAAGAAATCTTTGTCGTAATCTGGTGACAAGTTTGGAATACGGATCAATGATTTTAGACCTTCAAGTGCATTTCCACCTTCATTCCATGCTTTTTCACAATAGCTAAGGCAGTCTTTAATATCCATTTAAATAAAAAGTGATATGACTGAAAACGACAAATTCAAAATTTGAAAAGTTTAGATCAAAAACTTTTATCGAAATAAAAGAATTTTCACAATTCTTGAATGCTTGTTAACTCAACATCTAGTAAATTGATTTTATATATTTTGATACCAAATTGTTTATTATGCTTAAAAGAACGTATAAATAATATCTAAATTGTATTTTTGCAACTTTTTGAAAAAAAAAAAAACTGCAATTTTATTCAAATTCCTTATTCTCTATTTTTATTCGAGTTTTTGATTGCATATTTAATGGGGAATATGACAGTGATAGATAATATCAATTTTATCATTGTGATAAAGATTGTTTTACTGATGGTTTGAAAAAAAGTTTCCCGATAATTTTTGGTGAGAGGATGGGAATCGAACCTGCGACCTTTAGTATAAGTTTTATTACTAAAAATACTTTGCCCAAAACGATCAAAAATCTATCAAAAAAAATGTAAACATTATAAAAAGTTAAACTTTTATTCACTTTTTCTGAAATAAAAAATACTTTACCCAATTATTGGACTAGTTATAAGAAAAGCTATGAGATTAAAGTTGATAATACGATAATGAACTGCAATGTGCGTACATCAAGTATATGCATTTGTTTGTTTCATATGCATTTGCGTGTGCAAGAATTCTAATACTATTATTAATATCTTTTCTCTCAAATGAAAACCTAGACATATCTTTAAAATTTCTAGAAATAAAAGAGGAATTCTTTATAGCACATACAACTTTTTCAGAAGAAAATAATCGTCCATTTTTTCGAGCTTTATTTTACATAGAAAAGATTAAAAGTTCCTTGTATTTTTTATTGATTTCTTAATTTATACCATTTAGAGAATATGTTAAAGGCGAAATAATCGAAAATTTTCAAAAATGAGATTATTATTTGATTAATAATTCTTCTTAAAAATGGTTGATTTAGAGAATCAAATGGCTTGTTGGGCTTCCTAAATTGATAAAATTTAGGATTTAATGGTTAAAATCAATATTAAATAAGAAAACAAATATTTTTAAATTATTTTAAAGGAAAAAAAAAGCATGAATAGGGGGTCATGCTATTTTGTTTAAAAAATATTAATTTTAATTTCTCAAAAAGTTTATCTGGACCATATATACATACAAAAAGTTCTCTGTGCTGCAGCAGTGTGCTAAAAAATTACACCCGAAATAAAATTATTTAATTTGTTATTAATGATTAATAACAAATTAATTAATAATAACAAATTAAAAGTTTTATTGGCCTGAGTTTTTAATCTACTAACCCTCTCTTTTTGATAATTTTTAATCAAAAAATTGAATTTTTTTTTTTTTTTTTTTTTTCTTTTTGAGAAATAAGATATAATATCTTTAAAATGTCTATATATAATTCAATTATTTTAGATAATATAATCTAAATATATAAATATTAAGGTACAAATCCAGTACGTTTAGTAACCGCAATTTTTTTTGACATTCTCAAAGAATAAGATGACATGTTAAATAAAAAACGATTATTTTCATCCATTTCATATAACATGCCATAATGTTTATTTAAATTGTAAAATAAGTGTCAAAAACAAACCTAGTCAATTTAAACTTTTTCAGAGACATGCAACTATTCAAATAATAAACGTTCTCCTATTCAAAAAATAACGTACTGGATTTGTACCTTAAATTTTTTTGTTTATATGAAAAACTTTTATAAGAGAATTAAAGTTTGATGAATTGGATCAAAATTCAAGTAAAAGAAACCTAGAAGGCGAAATTAATCAATTCTGTGATTTTATTTAAAGCATAAAAAGAAGTAAAGAGACAACTTAATTCAATTATTTATTTATGTTTTTTTATCGTTTTTGACTTATATGAAGATCATTGGAAAATTGTTATTTTGATGATAGAAAATTTAATAGATATTAATATTTATAAATAGTTTTTAAAAAGTTTATCTGTATTATTTCAAATTCTCAATTTTCAAGAATGATATCATGAATTCCAGTTTTTTATGAAAACAAATCAATTATTATTGGATTTTTTTATTATACATTATAGATCATCCTTATTCAAATGGAGAAAAATTTATTTTATTCAAATCAAAATCAAGTTGAATTAACCAACCACTTGAACACTTAATTTTCTGAATCTTATTCATTTATTATACTTTTTGAATCCAATAAGATACTGCAAAGAAAAAGTTTGTATGCATTGAATTTTTTCATTACATCAAATTCTTATTTAGATTATTTTAGTTAAAAGGCATGTATTTGTAGATGATAATAAATTATTTATTGATTTTCAAAACTGTTATACTTCAATGCATTCTCAACCACATTGCTATAAATAATGTATTTTAAGATCTGAATATTTTTCGTTTTCAAAATGCATATAAAATTTTAAATAATATCTTAACTTTTTGAAAAAAAATAAAATTTTTTAGTTTTTTTTTATTATTATTTTTATTATTCCATTAAAATCCTACAAATATTATTTTTGATGATACTATGAAAACAAATATTTTATTTCATGTCATCAATTGAAATATTTCATTCACAAAATCTTATCCTTCACAAATTAATACAAATCTAAAAGATTTTATATTGAAAAATTTGATAAAAAAATAAATTTTCAACTTTTTGAGAAATTTCAGAATCCTCATTTAAGATGGAAGTATCGAAAGAAACGCTTGAAGCAGCAGCTCATTCGATGCTTCAAGGTACTCCTTCTCAACAACAAGAAGCTGTACAATTTTTCGAAACATGGCAAAACTCAAATAATGTTTTGATAACGGCATCTCGTATTTTTCTATCAGCTCTTACCAGTATTAATCAGAATCCAAATATTCAAGATAATAATTTTACAGATTCGCTTCGATTTATCATATGTTGTGTGATCCTCGAAGTTTCTTCTTCAGATTCATGGTATAAATATGATAGGGAGTCAAAAAATGAGATAAGAGAAAATGTTTTAAACATATCATACAATTTTAGTCATGCAAGAAATGTATCAGAAAAGCTTGACCAAATCGTAGCGAACATTGCATTTAATGAATGGCCAGAAAATTGGCCAGATTTTTTACCTATGATCAAAAACTTTCTAGACACACATATTGATATTAAGTCAAATCAAAATATTTTCAGCGAGAACTCAATGCATGTTTATCGTACTTTGTTTTATTTCTTAAAACTTATTTCAGGATCAACAAAAATCACGTTAGCACGAAGATCTCAGCTCTTGAACTTTTTTATTCATAACTTGCCAAATTTTTTCAATTCAATTTTTACTGAGAACTCAATAAATTTAAATATAAATAACATCAACACAAATCTTATTTCTAGCCAAAATGCATATATTTCTTTGGAATCTTTTTTAGAGTTTACAAGCCAACTTTTTTTAGTTATACAAAGTGATCAAAATATTACAGCAACCTTATCACAATTTTTATTTACCACATTCATTGAAATTCCATCATCATTAATCAAATTATACCAAAATACAGAAAATTCATCAATAAATCCAAATATACAGCAAAATGTTATTAACTTAGAAAAACTTTCAGCAACCGCTTTTAATAATCTTTCATTGCTTTTGTCCAAATCATCATATTTGATGCATTTAACTATACCAATAATTAATTTATTTGAAAGTATAAATAAAGCATCAGGAAATGAGCAATTTCAATCAAATAGATTTAATTCATCTTTTTGTGAATTTGTATGTAATTTTTTATTGAATATTATAAAACCTATTTTTGATAGCATATCTATTGAAAATAGTCCAAATCAGAATATAATTGCCATTAATGCAGATAATGCTGCCCAATTTCAAGAATTACTCAATTTAACTTTAGTTTTAGCGCCACGTGATCATTTTTGCGATTGTTTCTGGATTCTGTGGAATACAATTCTAGCTCAAATTGCTGCTATTGGTAACAGCAACAATCAACCATCACTTGAAATTTTCAAACAGATAGTCACTTCACTTCTTCCTTTAATTTTAACATCATTTTATGAAACTCTTCCTTGTTCAACAATTCTTTCTCGCTTAAGCTCGCCTTTAGTTGCATCATCATTAGCGAATCTTTCAAAGATTGTACCACAAGAAACGATCACCTTTATTTCATCGCAATCACCTTCACTTTCTCTTTGTTATTCACTCGGAATCCTCAAAAACCAGATGTTATTACCAAAATTAATAGAATCTGTCCAATTTATCAAAAATATACTTCAATCACAAATGCCAGATATATTAACAATATCTGGAATTTTATACGCTCTTTCACGTAATGCACAATTAATCATCAACTCATCAATTCCTGATCGAGAGCAGCTTGTTCAAATTCTAATTGAATTTTTCAAGAAAATATCTTGCAGTTTACTTCTGCAATCTGATGATCCAGATTATCAAGAAACTTTACTTTTGGCTTTAAATCATATGTCAACAAATGCACCAGAAATCTTCACAAAAGATATGCAGTTTGTTGATATTCTTCTTGAAGTTGCTTCCGATCCCATTAGAATAGGAAAAGATAATTTTTCTCGACTTTGTAGTATAATTGCCAAAGTTATATTGACAACACCTCCTCAAGTAAAAGACAGTTACATAGAGCGTCTTACAAGTATTGCTTCAGTACCTCTTGTTTCCACCGATTTGAATGCAATTGTTGTTGGAACTCAAGCAGCTTATTCTATTGCATCAATAGCGATTCTTGGTCAGCATTATATCACTCAATTTTTATGGAAACCGTTAATAGCAGCTCTTAAAACAACAAGTGCTGTCTCAGATCATTTTCTTTTCTCAGATATCGTTTCGGTTTTTGCTAGTTCAATTCGAAGTGCTCCATATCCGAAATGTAGAAAATATATTTCTCAATTCATGGAAATTTCACTACAAACGCTTTCAGCAGTTAAAAATGATGAAAATAAAAATAAAGAATCTCAGCCTATGTCAGAGCCATTGAATCCCGTTTCATCTATTTTTGATGATTTGAATCTAACTGTTTCCGTTCTTGATGCATACAACATGATGCATCAAATGTTTCGTGAGCCACTCGATGATTATCGTGATCTTTTTGCTAACACTTTTGCTCAAACAATGGCAAATAATCCAACATCAACTTTCTTTGAATTCTTCGAAATAAACGATGTTAAAGAGAATGAAGAGAGGCCTGTTGTTGAATGTGCATGCGCATCACTTCAAAATCCATGCAGTAAAATTACGAAAGCTGCAGCCTCTTTATTAAAAAAAATGATTTCAAGAAGGAAAGATGATCAATTCATTACTTTATGGCAACCAAAAATAATACATTCAGTTTTTTTAAGCTTGTTTGATCAATTGCATAATGAACCTATTGTTCTTGTATCTGTAATTAATGTAATTTATGCAATTTATAAAAGACATATTAGAAATAGTTCTTTGAGTCCTTCATTAGACCAAATCGTTGTAGATGCTATTTGTGAGTCTGTAGGTGACGCTAATGTGTCTCTTCATATCGCCGAGTCACTTAGATTTGTTGCTAATAGCAAAGAAGAGTTTATTCAGCTTATTAAAGATTTCCTTGGAACTTATGGAAGAATGAACCCAGTGGAAATGAAAATGTTCGATGAGTCACTTTCTTCACTTTCAAATAAATCAAAGCAAGACCCTTCCTCTTTGTTACCTTCTTCAAACTCTTCTAACGATATAGTTGATATTAGAAATTTTAGTCAAGTTCATTATTAGAATTATCCATATTTAACAATTTGAACAATATTTTTATTTGAAAATTGTATTAATTTTCATTATCTACATGTAATATAGAATACATTTATTAAGTAAATAATAATATAGACAGATTATTATGATCTTTTAAATATTTTAAATTTGATTGAACAAATTAGAAATAAATTTTGAAATAAAAAATATATCAGTGGTGATTATCGATAATCTCCGATAACGATTAAATACGTTACAATAATATCTATATTATCGGGAGTAAAGTTGAATGGCCAATACATTCCAATAAAAAATATTATTACCGATAAAAAGCAAATAATTACCGATATTTTTCACTTTTTGAAGTAAGGATAAGGCATATACTAGGAATCATGGTTATTCAATTGTTAAATAACTACCCGTTGCGTAGGAAAACACGAGTAATATATAAAAATGTTTATTAGAATCATGTTAGAGAAGACCAAAAAAAAAATGTTTACAATTAATAATTATTTCACGCACGCCATATTTAAATTTCAATTGTTAAATCATTGCAGCATCTGTTATTAATTTCAGTAGAAAATAAATAATACATTGGTTGAATAAAAAACGATCATGTTTTACTCTTCAATTTATGATAAATTGTTTGAAAATTTTCAATCTTTTTCAAAAGATTTGTCATATTAGATTAATGGAATTCAAAGAAGTTTCAGGTGTTTATTTTATTGGCGAACATGCTGAATCGTTCGTTTTTTATGACAAAAATAAGAATATTGCATACTTTAAACTACTAAATGACGAAGGTAAGATCAGAATTCAACCTCAAGAATGTGATTATTGTAAAACTGATTTTGGAAAAGGATATATTTTTGAAAATAAATCTTTTTTATCATTTGACTTTCTTAGAAAAAAGAATGAAAAAATGATAATTGGTGTTTATGCTAAAGCTTTTGCAGACTTTTTAAACAAAAGTAAATGCAGTACTCCATTTCTTGCTTCGTTTATTTTTATTTTATCTTTTACAAAAAAATACAATATTCAATATGATTCAACCAAACTTAGTACTCTTTCTTATAGCTATGATACTAATGATAGGTATTCATTTCTTCCATCATTGATGCTTTATTATACTATGTGTATCCGCAATGATGAAGCATCTTTTGATGATTCCAGAATAACAAAATTAGTTCAAAATTTGCAAGAAATGGTTAAAATATTAATATTTGAATGTGAAAATGAGATCAAAACTATAGATGATAAAATTGCTTCATATTTTAATCCAAATTCTTTAAAATTAAAAAAGGGAGACCAAAAATTTATATTCTATATTGCGTATTATTTGCTTACAGCAAAGAATATTTCATTAACATCTGTTATAAAAGAAAAACTTGATTCTCCAAAATTATACCAATATTTCAAATTTTTGGTATATCGTAAAAACCTAAATTATCTTAACTGCTATATGTTTCCAGCAATAGCATGGGTTATTGATCCAACTAAGTTTATGGATAAAACAATTGAATACGGCTTTCCGGCATTTGTTTTTAAGGATCTCGAAGATGCTTATTCCATTCATGCTTATTTTACAAAAAATATGCATAAAAAGTTATTTTTTGACAATAAAAGTAAATACAAAAAGATTATAGATAATTTCG
The DNA here is from genome assembly GCA_039105265.1 of Tritrichomonas musculus. Classification (NCBI taxonomy): domain Eukaryota; phylum Parabasalia; order Tritrichomonadida; family Tritrichomonadidae; genus Tritrichomonas; species Tritrichomonas musculus. The sequence goes on from JAPFFF010000004.1 coordinate 1,830,608, forward strand.
TTGACATCCTCAACAAATTTCTAAAAAACATTCCAAGTGACTATAAAAAAAATAAAAGTATTTCAATTATTCATTCCTTTCTGTCCCAAGTTAGTAAAAATCTGCATCAATTTGCTAATGAACTAAATCAGTATCCTTATGAAAAATTACCAAGCTATGTCACAGAAATTAATACTTTCAACGATTATATTAGTAAACTAGAATATAAAGATTTCTGGTTTAAATTAGATGAAGATTTGCCGACAGCCAATCTAAAAACCGCGGAATCTATTATTGATTATGTTAAAAAATGCATAAATTATTATTAATCATTTCTCAGTTATATAAAAATACAGCAAATGAATAATCTTATTTGCATACAAAATATTTTGGTCGTCAGCCAATGGTCAGTCTGAATAGGTTAGGCTTCAATGAAGCCGCTTCATAAAAAAAATATTTTCATCATAATTATATTTATGTTGCATTATAAGAATATTATCATGTTTATTACTTTCAGAATAAAAAAGGTAAATAGAAATTAATATATGATTGATATAAAGATTGTGTACGATTAAAATTTTTGAGAAAGGATGGTCAAAATTTGTAAAAATCAAGGAATATAAAATGTTATATTAAAAACAATTATATTTGAATGATTGATCTTAGTCTTGGTGATGCTTTATCGCCTAATTCAATTATGCCTTGTGTGATATCATCAATTGCTGAATCTGAAATAAGGCGCCTATCTATTCCACCTTGAAGCAGGTCAATCAAAGGATCAAAGAAGTCCCCAATGTCGGCATTCTTCAAACACAATAAAGCGAGCTGGAAAATAACTGTGTAAATTGTATCACTTTCATCTGTTTGTCTTTGAATATTATCAAGTAAATGAATGAGTTGCTTTGTTCTTAAAACGAAAATTCGCTCATTTACATATTTTTGAAGAACTGTTGCAAAAGCAGCAGTTGAAGCTTCAATTATATCAGTGGAATTGGAATTTACTTTATCAGCAATTCTATAGAACTCATCAAAAACGGTTTCTATTTCAAGATCACTTTTTTCTTTTGATAGATCTGTATAATATGAATATAAGCAAATAATTGCAATTTTTCTAAAATGCTCTTCGTTTTTGTTTTTAAGAGGATTTTCTTTTTCGGAGTAAAATTTTAGATCGTCAATTACTGTTTTTAAATATTGTTGAGTATGTTCAGATGGGCCGAAAGTTACAAAATCCGTCCATAACATTAACGAGAAGCATTTTAATTGATTGCTATTACTAGAATTGTTGTAATTATTGTGATCATCATCCGTTCCAACAGATGTTGGTGAATATCGCGAAAATGGGGATGAAAAGGAGGAAGGAGGAGTAACCGGAGGCGAATAGATTGAATAATGAGGAATCAGTTTTTGTACTTGAAAGAAAAGTTCTGTTGCTTCATTTGGAATTCGTTTTAATAATAAAACGAAAATTGATGCAGATGATGCGAACAGAGTCTCTGAATTTTTTTCAATTGCTTTTGATACTGCAAAAGGGACGTAAGATAGAAAATACTCCAAAATTTCAATCTTTTTCAATCCAATAAGTTCTACTAATTCATCTTTATCGCTCGATTCATTCTTTATTTTATATTTTTCTTCATCTTCATGCTCAATAAAGAGTATAACTAGAGAAAAAAGTGCATCAAGACAGTTTTCGCTGGTTTCACTCGGGATTTCTGTCATAATAAATTGAAGACATTTGCCATATACTGTTTTGTTAGACCAGTTGTTTCGAATAAGTAAATTTAAAAGAATTATTGATTCTAATCTAATTTGCTGAATTTCAGTTTGAGTCATTTGTAAAAGCATCTTTTCTTTATTTTCATGGATTATTAATTTTTCTTCGCTTTCACTTTCATTTTCTTTGGTACCATATGTGATCGCAAAATTTAAAATTGAATCTAAAAAAGGTCCAAGAGAGTTTGATGAACTAAACAAAGATACTATTTTCTCAAAACAGTCAAGAACAGGAAGAATATTTTCTATGTCTTTCCTGACAAGGAAAAAAAGATGAGATATGATCTTGTCCAAAAATGGAATAAAGTTGTATCCGATGATTTCCATTATTTCTAAAAATGGTGTTGAATTTATAATATAAATTGATGAAGATGAACTGAGAATAAGTGGTAAAATAATTTGAAAATTTTCTTGAGCAGCATTTTGCTCAATGCATTGATAAGAATTAGAAATAATTGATAATTTAAATGAATTTATAAAATCTTCATTTGAATCTTCATCAATCTCTATTTCATAATCTTTAGAATTTTTTTTCTCATCATGAAAACAATTACGCATTAATTTATTTGTGACCTTCTTAAGAATATATTTTGCGCTTTGGTTGCATTTACAGCAAATTATAGAAGCGCAATAAAGTAATAAATATGAATCATGATCATTGGTAATATCAAAAATCTTTTTCATAAATGGTTCAACATCATATTTATTTGATTTTTGGCACCAAAAGCAAAATAAATCAACAAAATCTTTATAATCATCTTCATTGAAATTATTATTAATATCATATATTTTAGATTTTATTTTGTTGAAAAGAAATGATCCAATATCTCTTGTTGCTTCATGCTCAATTCTCTTTTTCAAACAAAAAATTCCATTTTCTCTAATAAAATGATTGGGAGAGGAAGCATTTTTGAAAACTTTTTCAATAAACATGTCATCTCTGAAAAAATTCATGAAAAATGAAGACACGTAACAATTGCTTCCTTCCGCATATCTTTGTGCTATTTCTAAAGCATTATTCTGATTAGTGGTTTTTTTATTATCGTCATGTTCTTTTTCGCATAAATTGTTGAGAATATCATAAATTGTTTCTTTTGCTTCTTCGTAAAGATCAGGCATTATTTCTGGATATTGAAGAGCAGTTGAAATAATTTTTATTACTTTTTCTATTAAGTCAGTATTAATAAGTTTTCTACATTTTTTCGAATAATTGTAAAGTCTATGGAAAAAGAACAAAGAATCGCGTTTAAAAAGTTCATCGTTTGATGGATCACTGAAATTTGTAATGAGAAGGCCAATGATTCCTGATAAAATGGATGAAAATACTTTTCCATTCCTTTTGAAAATTTTCCAAAAAATAGAAAAAATTGATGTGAAATATTTCTGGCTAAGAGTGGCGAAAGCTTGTGGTAGTTGAGAAATGAAATTCATCGTTTTGTTGTTTCCACTTTTTTCTATGTAATCATTATTTATATCTGAGTTAATTTTATTGTACATTGAAATTAGCATAAATTTTAAAGATGCTGCCCTTTCACTTTCATTTGGTGAATTCAAGCACAAATATGGATAAACTAATGAATCAAGATCGTCATTTGGTCTCAATATTAAAAAATGAGTGAAGAATGAAATTGCAGCTGTTCGCAAAAAATAAGCAGTTTCATTAGCATCATTGTTAAAGGTATCGTTATCACTGATTATGATATTATCATTAAAAGCTTGTTCAGTTTGATCTGTTTTTGTTGATAAATAATTTGGATTATATTGATCATCATTTTTGAATTCAATATTTGTGCTTGGTGTGATTTGTAATTTTGTGTCGCTAAGATGAGAAAGAAAGAATGGAACCAATTCAGGCCATTCATTTTCGCTCCCATCAGTAATGAAAATAAAATCTTCAATAACACTCAAAATATAATTTCGAATTACAGTTGCACATGATCCATCGCCAAGTAGAAAAAGATATTTTTCTTGAATTCTTTTCAAGCACGAAGCTGATATGTAATCACAAGTATTGGTTGCTGAGTCTTCAATAAATCGGCTAAGCTTGATTAAAGATAAGAGTAATTCATATGTGTTTTTTTTTGAATCAATAATTTTAAATAAACAATTTACCATTTTCTCTGGGTTGCTATTTTCTAATTGAGTATAAAGAGACTCAGCTTCTGAGCGAATATGATTATCTGTAGATAAGAAAGCATTTAAAATTGATAAAATTTCGTCTTCGATGTCGCTCATTGCATTTATATTTACACTTCTAATTATTTAATTGAAATAATTCAAAGATAAAAAATAAAATACAAATATATTTTTAAATAATAAAAATATTTCCTTTAATTTGAAAATTATATGATAAAATATGTTCTTTATGATAATACTATAAAATTTTAAAGCAATTTTATTCCGTCGAAATTATAAAAGTATAAACTGTTAATTATTAATTTGAAAGGTAACGAATTTTTTCACCAATTATTTGTCCAAGTCAATATATTTTAAAAATATAAATTTTGAAATGAAAATTATTATACAACAAAAAAATATAATGAAAATATATTTTTTGTCTATCAAAATATGTATATACGTGATAAATGCTATGAGTTGAAATTCAAAAAAGATTTAGCCAAATATCAAAAAGCTGGTAATTTTGCTTTTATAATTTCTACAGAAAGTTCTGTATCTTATCTAAGCTTGTAAATTTGGTGAAATAAACGTTTTTTGGGTTTTAAAAATCACCAAATATAACCATATTATTGTCAAAAAAATTTTATTAATAAAATTTAGTTTTATCAAAAGTCATAAACCATTGAATTATTTGAAAGAGGAATTAAATGAGTTTTATCAAAAGTCATATTAATAATCGATAAGATTTTCTCAGTAAAAAAATGTTATTTTTTGAATATTACAAAATAATTGTATGATTTGTATAATATATCATATAAAATAATAATAAAAAGCTCATTTATATTGACGATGAAAAGCCAAATAACCGATTTCACCAAAAGCCCAGGTCTTGGGCTTTTGGCGACAGCTTTCAATTTTGAATAGTTTACATATATTTTGGAGATCACCAAAACGGTTTTTTTGGCGATGGTGATTTGTAAAGCTTTCAAAATACCATATATAAAATAATAAAAAAAAATAAGATATAAATATATAATAAAATCAATAAAAGCATTTTTTCAATTGAAAATAAATTTTTTTTCATTTATATTTTAAATATATACCGATATAAAATGTATTTAAAATATTAATAGTATTTATATTTTTATGAATATTTATAGCCGAATAATAAATAATGCATTGAAATAATTCATTGAAATATTAATAGTATTTATATTTTTATGAATATATATAGCCGAGTAATTAAATAAATTCATTGAATTTATTGAATGTTGATTCGTAAATTGAATTATTATTTAATCAAATATCATTTAATCATTTTATTTAATAATTCATAAGAAATAACTTTTTAAAAGATTTATTAAAATCGCCAAAAGACCAGAAAGAATCACCAAGACCAGGTCTTTTTTTTACATTTGGGTATATTTTACAAGCTTATCTTATCAAATATCAACTTGAATAAATCATAAAATAATCATTGTGACCAAATATGTTTTGAACGAATAAACGGACAAAATTATATTCAATTTTTGTTTTTATAAATATTTAATGTCAGCAAGAGCAACAAATGCACGAAATGTTTTTCGTAGATCGCTTAATCCATGGCTTAAGCCCAAACCATCTGGGCCAATAAATAAAAATCAGCCGCCTAAAAGAAAAACAGGAATCAATACAACACTAGATCGTTTTCATAAGCTCATTGTTGAATTAAATCAAAAAAACGCGAAATTATGCGAACTTATCGAAAATATGGAACGACTTCAAAATCAAGAAATCTCTCAAGAAGAAGAAGAAATTATTTATCAAAATGCAAAAGAAGAAGAGAAAAAAATCTTAATAAATGATTTTCATACGTCTCTTCAAAATCACAGGAGATCTCTCGAACGAAGGTTAGCAAAGTTAAACGAGATAGAAGAGAGTTTAGGTATTTTCCGATTTGATGAACCAAAACCAAAACCTCCTAAAGTCGAATATCCTCCAGTTAATCCGAATATTCCTTCACCTCGAGCTCATCTTCGCACTAACCCCCGATTTGATCTTGCTAATTCAATCTCGAAAACTGAGAATGATCAACTCACAGAGAAAGCATTATATTTGGAAAGATTAATTATCGTACAAAAAATGAAACTAAAGTTGTGTCATGATCATCGAGAGCTTGCAAAACTTAGCAAAGAATTAGAAAAAGTAGAAACTTCAGATCCAAATGATCCAGATTTTCATGCTACAGAACCAACTTCTCCAAGGACTAATAGTGGAAGGAATTTCAAAAATCCAAGAGCAAGAATCCTCAGAAATAGCCATGAAAACAGTGCAAATATTTCGTGTGTTTGCGAGGAGGAAGAAAGCGGTGATGAAGCTGTTTCAGTTGATTGGGTTAATGCAAACAGTGAAACTAACAATATAAATGATAACGGAAATAATAATAATGATAATGAAGAAAATAATGAAGGAGAATTTGATGATGATATTGATTTTGATGATTTTGATTTTGAAGAAGCAGAAGATCAAAAGCTAAAGGATAATATCATTGTTCTTAAAGCTGCTATCGAACATGAAAAAAAGAGAATTAAGCAATATAAATCAAAATATTATAGGTTTTATGAAGCTGCAGTAAAAATTCAAAAAGTATGGAGAGGCTATAATTATAGATTAAAAAACAAAACCAAATAAATTTTCCAATAATTAAGATCAATTTATAATTTATTGATTGAAAATTTGGAATTGCTTTAAAAAAAAAAAATGCATATTTCATCGAGTTCTAACTCTCAATTTTCATAATTGTTAGTGCAAATCGATTTTTCAAACTCGTAAAATTGAATTTAAGAATTCAATTTTTTGATTAAATATGTATTGAAAAAGTTTTCTGATGTTATTTAAATAAATAGATCTTGAAACTCTTTTTTTTTTTTTTTTTTTTTTTTTTTTTTTTTTTGATCAAATATGTATTGAAAAAGGTATTGAAAAAGAGTTTAAAGGTATTGAAATAGATCTTGAAACTCTTTTTCAATTTAATTTGACATGTGCGAATATGTTTTTCTGTTTAAATTTAGTTTTGGTTGACGTTTTTTTTATGAATTAATTAGACTTCACTTTTTGTACCAACCTTGTTCTACAAAGAACGATAGAAAAAATACAAGGTTTATACTAGACCTAGCAGCCTCTGAATTCCTTTCAATTTCTGAAACTTTTTAAAAGTAAACGATCAAAAAAATTCAACGAATTGATTAATTTTTAATAAATAATGATCCATATTCAAGCTTTTTTTGCATAAAATAAAATTGAATTGAAAAAGAGTTTCCATACCTTTATTTCAGAGTAAAAAAAAATCAATGGTTTACAAATTTAATTCTGCTCCCACGGAACGAAAAAAAAAAAGATGCGGATAAATATTATCTATATATAAAATAATCCATATATAGTAATTTTTAGTCAAATCTAATTTTCACTTCTGTGTCCGCGCCTCTATAAAATCTGAAAATAATTTGATATTTGTAATTATCATTTAATATATATCACATGTTTTATATATCATTTCTACCAAAACTTGATTATTTTTGGAGATATTTCAATATCAAAAAAATTTTTTTATTTCTTTTTTAGCCCTTCGGCGGTTTTGTAAAATACGGCTATTTGGTCGTTCATTGAATAGTTTATTTTACAAAATTTCTACGGCACACGGCAAAAGTGCAACTTTTTGAATACTTTACATAAAAAAATCTTCAATTACGGCATACGGCCGAAAGGGATATTTCTATTTTTTTTACGTTATAAATAAATTATATTAGGAATATATAGATGTTTAACTAGGGCGGCACTGGGCGGGCCAAAAAAAGAAAAATGGGTCAAAAAAAAACGAATTATTTGGGTCACCAAATATCCTCTCAATTTTTTTCAAGTAATAACGATCAAAAAAGGTCAAATAATTGCTTTTTGGGAGATATTTTTTGCCCCAATCTCTTTTGCCCCAACGGTTAAGGTCAATATATTGACGCCAGTATAATAATTAAGGATATCTTTAATTATTATTATTTTAATTCTTAAATAGCCTCTTAACTTCATATGAAGATATAAATATACTGATATATTAATTTATTATGAATGCAAAATTTTGGCCCAACTTGGCCCAAGTTAGCCCAAATTTAATTGCCAAATATCCTCTGAATTATTCAAAATTTGTGAGAAAAGTTAGCCCATAAAATTTGGGCTAACTTGGGCCAAGTTGGGCCAAAATTTTATATATGTTTTTTATTGTTTTATTTATTTAAATTATATTTATGACCATTATATATAATAAAAATAGGTTAGTTTATTTAATATAAAAAACGGTCGTTCTAAATGACAAACAGTCGTTCTTAATGACAACGAGTTTTTATTCAATTAAGAAGTGGTTAATGAAACAATTAATTCAGTAAACAAAAAAACGTTATTTTAAATAAAATATAATGAACAAATTGTATATTTTTGGTTAATAAAAATATATTATAAAAAGATAACCAATAAACGTTAATTTCATTTTCATAGGTATTTTTTTCAAAAAAATTGGCTTTAGATGTCATTAGCAATCCAATTTTTTTGGCGTTAGCAGGATGCTATAGTTTTTAGAAAGTTATTTTAAAGCAAGTTTTAGTTCTTCAGACTATATTTTCTCCTTTTTTATATATCATTTTTTTTGTGAATTTATTTGTAAACTAAGTTTTTTAATTATTACCTTATTCACAAAAAAATTGAGAGTTTTAATTCAAATTTTCTATGAGTCTTCAGAAAGTAGGACGATAAGTAGGGACAAATTATTTTTTTTAAAATACCATATCTTTCAATTTTGAGAAATTAAAAATAAAAAAAAAAGAATATAAAAAAGTTTTTTATTCAGGAAAAATACCTTTTAAATAGCTTTGGGAGCCTTTGAGGGCTAAGCCCAATTGGTTAAGGTAATAGCGGGAGCCTCGACCTGAAATGAATGAAGGTATTCATGCCTAAATAACTTAAAAAAAAATATTTAGCTTTATTGAAATTTGAGAGGACGATAAGAAGGGACAAATTAAAAAACTTAGTTTACTTACTTCTGAAAAAGTTTTACGACTTTTTGAATATATTTTCCATTCAACATTCGTTATAATCATAAAAAAATATGGATTCTAATGCAATTTTTTATTAACCAAATTAATCCTTTTTTATTCTGAATTGTTAAAAATAATTCAATATTTTTTTATGGAATACTTAAAGATATTGAGAATATTAAATGCAATATAGTTATTTTAATGTAGCATCTATTTTAAATAGAAAATAATCGTTTATTGAAACTGTAATCATATGTCAGGAAAAGAAGTATCATCTGCTCCAGAATTTAAAGCTGTTTTTGTTGGCGATTCATCTGTTGGCAAAACTTCTATTATAATGAGGCATCACCATGGAAGTTTTTCAGAGGACCGTCAAAGTACAATTGGTGCCGGTTTTGTTTCAGAAGATGTAAAAACGCCATATGGTACAGCAAATCTCCACATATGGGATACAGCAGGTCAAGAACGTTACAGGTGTCTTGTCCCAATGTATTCGCGTGGTTCAAATGTTGCTGTTGTTGTTTTCGACGTTACTGAAAAGGATACGTTCGATGGAGTGAATAGTTGGGTTGAAAGACTGAAAAGTGATATAGGAGAACAATGTAAGATTATTATTGCTGGCAATAAATCAGATTTATCTTTTTCTGATGAATTAAGAGATGAATATGATAATTGGGCCTCCCAAAATGATTACACTCTTATTTATGTTTCTGCAAAAACAGGTGAATCCATAGATATTTTGTTCCAAGAAATTATAAATAATTTGCCTAAAGCCCCGTTCTTGGTCAATCAGTCTGTCACACTTGATGAACAAGAAAAGAAATCTTGCTGCTGATTTCATTTTTTTTAAGTTTATATAGATATTTTTACATGTATTTGTTTTATTACTTAAATAAACCTTTATAAGTTCAAATAAATCTTATGGATATATCATTATTTCTATGTAATGCTTTTATTTTATTAATATTAAATTTAATCAATTGATAATTAATTTTCAACTATTCTCATTTTTTATATATTTTTAGTTATTTATATTTGATTTTTAACTCTAATGAGATCGAATATAAAAAAAATTAAAAACATGAAATGCGTTTTGATAAAACAATAAGATAAGACCATTTTACATTTCTATCTTTGTTTTTGAATTTTTTCAAAGTATTCAAAATAAAAGCATAAAAAAAATTTGTTATAAATATAAATATTATTGGCAAATTAAATAATTTATTATGAAAAGTGCATTATTATGAATGAATATGTATAAAAATAAAATGATCGTTACAGTTTATTTTGGTTAAGAAATTGCCCTTTGATAATGGTTTTTTGAATTTATATTATTTTATATTTGAAATAAAATAATATAAAATTGATCAAGAATTGCTTTAATGAACAAAGAAAATCTCGATTTATTCATTCAAGCAATGATGGACAATGTATCAACTGGGAAATCTATTTTTAACCCACAAAATCTTTCTTTTCGAATTTCTTCAAATGATGCAGTTGCACTTTGTTGCGAAGTTTTACCTATTTTTAAAAAAGAAAAGACCGTGCTTGATCTTGTTGGTCCAATTAATATTACTGGTGACATTCATGGACAATTAAATGATTTAGTTCGATGTTTAATTCTTGGCGGATCTCCTCCATTTACTCGATGGCTTTTTCTTGGTGATTTTGTTGATCGGGGACCGTGTAGTGTTGAAGTTATTACTCTCTTGTTTGCATTAAAAATACGATATCCGAACCATGTTTATTTAATTCGAGGAAATCATGAAAGCCCGGAAATGACCGATATGTTTGGGTTTAGAGATGAATGCTGCCGAAAGTTTGATTTAATTTCACAACAAAATAGAGTTGATAGCCAAGGAAATCAGGTATGGATGAGTTTTTGCAACGTTTTTGAATATATTCCTATTGCTGCTATTGTTGCAAATGATTATTTATGTATTCATGGAGGTATTTCTCCTCAACTCGAAAGAATTCAGCAAATACGAGAAATCAAGCGTCCATTAAGAATTCCAGAAAAAGGATTCGTAACTGATCTTTTTTGGTCAGATCCATCTAAGAATATAAAAGAATATGGTGGAAGTACTCGTGGCTCGACATTTGTATGGGGGTTAGCTCCAATTAGGCGATTTTTAAAAGACAATAAATTAAAATGTATTATCCGTGGCCATCAGTTTGTTCCTGAGGGCTTTGATTTCCCATTTAATCCAGAAAAGTGTGTTATTACAATTTTTACTGCATCGAATTACGTGGAAGGTATTCCAAGTTTAGCCGCTTATCTGGTTATGGATAAAAATGGTAAATACGAAATTCAAAAATTACCACAAACACCTATTTTTACCTTATCTCCATCTCTTCCAAAAGAGAATCCACAACCGAGTAATTCAATTCTGATAGATGTTTCTGACAAAGATCAAAACTCACAAAATTCTTCTAGCTCAGCTAACCTTGATCCTAATCCTCAACCACAACCAAAAGTTCGACAAATGAGCAACCGTTTTAGGGCAGCTCATAGACGTTCATTGCCAATTGACAATCGACCTCCTTTTTCGGCAGCAAGGAAGAATCCGTTGACTTCAGGTAATAATGATGTTGACAAAGATAATGATGAAGAAGAAACTCCTGCAGTTGTAGAAGAAAAGGCTTCAACCCCTCAACCAAGTCCAAATCCTAAAGAGGACTTTGCAAGTAAGGTTGCACCTTCTAAAAGAAACTCATTAACAATCACATTATCTAATAATCCTGTTTCAAGAACGGTCAGAACAAGATCATTCACCAATGGTAATAAAACAACAAATCAAAATCAAAGTTCCAATTTTGTAGCAAGCCCTCCAACTAGCGCAGCCAAAGCACCAAGCAATAAAAATAGTAATATTAAATCGAATCCAACTAAAAAAGTTGCGTCACCGCCAATTAAATCAAATTCAGCTGAGATTTTAAGCCCACCTACGAAACCTAATAATTTTCCAAATGTATCAAACCTCAATATTCCTAATCTTAACATTCCAAATTCTAATATTCATATGAATGTTGGAATTGATCTTTCTTCTCTTGATGAGAATTCAGACGATATTCCAGAGGGGGCAAATGAGGATGAAGTCTGTAATACTGCTCCAAGCACCCCACCTCCTAGCAATTTGAATGTTAAGATATCAAGTCAATCATCAACCCCAAGTAATACTCTAGAGCAAGCTAGGCGCCCACCTCTACCTTCTACAAGTAGAGTGCAAAAAACTAATCTTTATCGAACTCTAGCGAATTCAAGAATGGTTACTGAGCAATCTCCTTTAGTGAAATCTGCAGAAAAAAAGAGAAATAATTCGGCAAGTCTCGAAAGTTCAATGCTCAAAGGAGCATCAAAATCGGTATCAAAATCATCTGTAAGTATGACACCTACGAGGAAAGCAAACAACGGCCTTAATACACCTCCTAAAACAAAACAGTCTTCTGAATATTGTCCTACACCAAGACCTAATATTTCAAAAACTAGAACAAACCGGTCTCGCTCAAACTCATTGAAACTTTAATCCATGTTAATGTTTATTATTATTTTTAATTTGTTTGTTTATTGTGCCGTTTTATTTATATTTTTTTTAAAAAAAAAATATTTGAATAGCATCTAATTTTTTTTTATTAATCCGAACTTTAAAATAATATTAATTAGTAGCTAATATTAAAAATGTAGATTTTTATTAACAAAATTATAATATTTCAATTAGTCAAGGTAATAATTATTATGTTGGAAATATAATTAAAATAATTTTTTTGATTTCAAACATATTTGACAAAAGTAATATATTTAATAACATTAAAAAAATGTGTTAAAGTAATCATCTTGGTCCTCATACCCGTTCATATCATTTTGTTGTGGAGATATTGATGGCTGTGGGGATATTGAAGGTTGTGGTGGTTGTAAATGTGGCTGTGGTGTCATTTGAATCTGAGGAGAAACAACTTTTGGAGGAGGATTTTGATATCCGAAATATGAATTGTTGATAAAAGGTTGTGGTGGTGGTGGTTGATTCTGTTGTATCATTGGCATGTTTAACATGGGCTGTTGTTGTTGTGGCTGCTGCTGCTGTTGATCAAAAGTTCCTCCGCCGAAATCAAAGCTATTACTTCCATAAAGGTTCATATTAGTACTGTATTCAGGACTTCCGAAGTTGAGTAAAGAATTGTTTCTACTTATTTCATTTGTTTCAAAGCTATTTGTTTGATTTACTGAATGGAGATTTCCTAAAGATCCCATTGAGCTCATTGAATTGATATTGATTGGTGGATTAGTTGCTACATTATTGTCATTTCCGCCGAATCCCATAATATCAAATCCAGAATTCAAATTTGGTTGATCACCAAAATTAGATATTGAATTTGAAGGAGATGCCAAATTGAAAGTATCTTGTGGAGCAGATGGCATCATCGGTAAGCTTGCTGTTGTTGGAATCGAGATAGCTCTCGGGTTTTCAATTATTACTCTGTTAAATGGTACCATCTTTGAATTATCAACAAATTCAGAAATGCGTATAAACCAATTGACAGAATCTGCAGATGTTGCCCCTTCTGAAAAAGGTGGGACATAATCAAAAAGTGCTGCTTCAATTATATCTCTTGACGCTAAGATGTTATCAATTTGTCGATTACTTGGATGGAGGGATTCTTGAATTGGCATTTCAATTATAGCACGAAAAGTGTCGATATAAGAAGAGAAGGTTTGATGAACAGCTGCAAATGAAAGTTCAAAATAACGATCAAATTTGATTGTATTGATATTACCATCATCGTTGCCATTTTTGTTTGTATTATCGCTGAAAAAGTCAGCGAGAATTTTCGGAATGAGTGTAGCTGTTCGGCCATAATTTTGTGGAATTGAAAAATCAGATAGGATAAATGGAACATCGGCTGTTGTGAATGAAAGATAAAGACGGTTTTCTGAAGGTTGTTCAAGTGAAAAGATACTTCTAATCGCTGAGTAAGCAGCAAAGTTTGCCACAAGACGCTTTTTGCTTTCAAAGAATGATTGCGGGTTGTAAGAAGCTGAGTCGATTACAAATTGCTTGAGGAAGAAGGGAATGATGTGACCAATTGTAATATTGGAGTAAGAAAATAAAGAGTCATCAACTTTAGAATTACAATATCTGAAACGAGAAATTGGAATTGAATCACAAGGAAAACGATACATAATCATTTCTTTTCCGATTTCAATTGATTCTGGAGAGAACAATTTAATGTTTCTCATCCTTGAGCCATATCCAAATTTCAGCATCTGCCTTAATAAGTAAAGAGTATTTGAAAATGTCATGGCTCGATCAGTTGATGGCACTCTTTCTACCAAGAATAATTGATGTGGTGAATTTATAGTTATAGCGGTGAATGCAATAATATTGTCAGATATCTTTACAAAATCATTATTAATATGAAAAATTTTCAGTCTTGTAATATGTATCATTTTTGGAGAAACTGATAATTCAAATTCGACAGGGAACAATTGATTTATAGTCTTAACATTACCATCAATTTTTACTTTGGTTTCATAATCAAAGTTTTCAAAATTAGAACAAGTCTTATTGCATTTATCAATATTAATCTGATTGTAATCATCTTCGTCATCATCATCGTCATTATTTTCAAAAGATGATAAATTAAGTTTAAATAAATTGCTAAATAATTCATGTAATTTATCCATCAATTCTATTTGATCTGAATAAGGTCTTTTAATTGATTCATGCGCATGTAAAGTATGTAGTAGTGATGAATATGGCTTCAACGCTTCAGTTAAAAGTGTTGCGAATCTAGAATGTGAGTTTAAGAAAGCAATTTGAGGCGACCAAAATTTGGCATAAGTAAGCAACATTTTGTCTCTAAAAACAAGTTCAGCGAACTTCATTGAATTATTAACAAGGTTGTCATCCATGTGAACTAATGAGAGTGAAATAAGTGTCAATATTCGCGCCATGTAAGATTCATGCAAAAAGAATCCAATTGATGACTTTTTGGCTAGATTATAATAACCTTGAAGAGCAGCAAGATGTAGTGAAGGCGAAGGCGTTGGTGACATTGTTAGAAGAGCAAAACAAAATCCTGGCCATTTAGCTTCTGCTGATTCTTTCTTAAAAAGAGAGAAATCCGTAATATTTGTCGTTTTAACATCAGGATACATATTGTTTCCTTGTTGCTTAAATCTATCGTTGGAATTGCTAGCATTATTATTGCTATTGTTGTTAATTGATTGAAGGAAAGTTTCTGTTGCTTTGTCAACTTGGGACATTGTTACCGAAAAGAAACCGTACGAATTAGTATCAATTACAGAATCAAAGAAACTTCGATATTCATGTGAAAAAATGGCTGATGTTGAATTCAAATCAAAACTTTGAATCGTTCTAGAATTTAGTTCAGCGTTAAGATTTAAATTTAAATTCAAAGGAATCTTTTCTTTATGATTTTTGGAAGTGCCGGCAGCGAAATGCGGCTTTTCACTATTAAATAAAAATCTTTCAAATCTGGTAAGGAATGATGCATAAATTGGGAAGAACAATGATTTGATGAAAATTGGTGACGTTCTGATTATATTTGATGGAAATATATTTGGTGAAACTGCTTTCCTGTTTTGATTAGGATTCTGATTTTGAGGATTTTTGGAGATTATATTTTGTTGATTAATAAGCGATATTATATTTTGAGGAAGTCCATGTTTGTATGAGATTTTTTGGTTGATATATGTTAATATCATTTCAATTGATATTAGTCTTTGTAGTTCAAAGCTAGTTGGATGAATGTGATTTAATAAATATTTAATGCTGCCAGATCTTATTTTTGAAATGTTATTTTTGGCAATATCAGGGTTTACATTTATCATGCTTACAGCCTCCTCCAATGTAGAAAATAAAGTAGGATCATCATGATCATATCTTTCAAAGATATGAAATGTTCCTTCTTTTGATACAAAATCATTACTGATTTGCATCATTTGATTCAGTAATTTATTTACGTTGTTCATAGCTGAAGATACTGACAAACCAAACGTTGAGTTATTTTCAAATAATGAATTAGGCGAACTTTCAGTTGAACTATCATATGAGAAAATATTCATTCCATAATCATTGAATATTTTAGATGATTCGTCATAATTTGACAAAAAGAACTGTGCAGATGCTGAAAGCGATTCAATTGATGAATTGTTTGGAAGCAAAGAGAAAATTTCGTCATTCATTGCATTAGGCAAAAGAAGTTTGACAGGAATATTATCTGAATTAAATGGTAAATTATCGCAATACAAATAACTATCATTAGTCACTTTAATTGACTTGAAAAGTAAGCTTGGTGAAGTATTATTATATATCTTTGAGTAAGAAATGGTGATTGATGAAATGATTTCAGAATATTTGGAAGGCTTTTTCATTGGTAAAACGGAAACTAGTAATTTATGGAACATCGAAACTGTTTTTTCATTCATTATTCTAGTAAAAAGTGGAATTGCAAATTTCGAAGAAATATTATCAAAGCAATGGCAAAGCATAATTAAAGGTTTGATTATCTTTGTATGTTTCATGCATGCAAATACGATGAAAGTTAAGTTTGAATTTTTCCACATTTTTGGTGGAATAAATGTTATTAATGAGATAAACCTTTCAATTTCAGTTTTTCCTATCATTCTTTGAAATTCATCAAGATGAATCAATCTACTTTCATCAGTAGATGCCATAATAAGATATAAATAGCAAATAATCTTATAATTATAGCAATTTGGAAGTTCGTCGATTATTTTGATCAAAGTATCTAATTCATCATATTTCAAAGAATTAAAGATTGTTTGCATATGAAACAAATATGCAACTTTAAATGAATTTGAAACTTTTTGTGATTTCAGAATTGAAACATTAAATGGAAATGGAATTGAATCATTCTTCAATTTAAAAATTATGAAATTCAGGAAATGTTCTTGTTGCTCAAATGGTAATTCTCCTATAAAATCAATTAAATTATAAATTCCAAACTGAGTTATTTGGATTGGAGATTCATCGACATCGTTCCAAAATTGTTCTATATATTTCAATTTATCAATATGTTTTGTTTCTTTGACATAGCAAGAAAGAAGCTGAAAAGCAGTGTTAAATTTAAGAGGAGTTGGCATTTGGCTTGTCGTCTTGGGGAATGATTCAAGGAAGTCTAAGAAAGGCTTCGTAAAAACTTCAGGTAGCCTTGGCCTATTAAAGATTGATTGAATATAAACTCTAGCAAATTGAATATTTTGTTTCAGCATTCCATCTTTAATTAGGCATTCAAAGGATTCAATAATCGATTTTGAATAATTAATTAAGATTGAAGGATCAACAAATTCGGTAGCAAAAACGCAAATTGCTTGACATAATCTTGCAATATATGTTGATTTATAATGAATTTTTCTGGAAGCTAAATTAATGAAACTTTCTGGCATTAATTTTCCATGTTTCATTAAATTCGAAACCAAATTCAAATAATTCTGGATTTGTTGATCAATGTGTGCTTGATGATTTTGATCAACTTCAGCCTTCTCCAAACATTTAGAAAGAAAGCTAAATGATATATTGCATAAAATAGAAAGAATATTTTCAGGTATGTTCGGTACCATTGAGCATGTCTTAAGAGCAATATCAATGCCGCTTAATTGAGTTTGTATTTGGTTATGTTCGCGAGTATCAATATTACGAATATTTATATTATGAATGATCGAAGCTATAACAGAGAAAGGAAGAGTCTTTGCGATTGTTGGGAATATTTTCAATATAAAGATAACCTTACTGAAACTGTCAATGTCTTTTAAGAGCAAAATTTTTTCAATTATAAAAACTTTGAATGAACTCGCTAATTCTTCAGGAATTTGATGCTTTTCAATACTGTAATAAGCATTTGCTTTCTTAAAAAGAGTGGTAACAACAGTATAATAAGGATAATCCATGAATTTCGGAAATGAAAATATATGTTGTAAGATATCAGAAAGGACGAAATCAGGTAATAAATCACGTTTTAACAATTTAAGAGCAAATTTAAATGTCAAAATGATTGGATAGGGTTCTGGTTGCTTTAATAAATATTTAAATGCTTCAACAACTAAATTTAATTCAGGTAATAATACTGTGGTGACTATTTTTTGATTAATCTTAAATAAATTATAAAAACATTTCATTGCACAATATCTTTGCGTTTGGTTTTTCAGCATAAGCTTCAAAACAGTCAGTAAATGCTTAAATAATTTATTTTCCTTTTCAACTGGAAAAGGCCCAATATATTTAATTAAGTTGGATAAAATAATTGCGGTTGTTGAATT
Organism: Tritrichomonas musculus; assembly: GCA_039105265.1. NCBI lineage: Eukaryota > Parabasalia > Tritrichomonadida > Tritrichomonadidae > Tritrichomonas > Tritrichomonas musculus. The sequence goes on from JAPFFF010000004.1 coordinate 1,848,839, forward strand.
GGTCATAAAACGATACAAACCATTATTTGTCTTTGTTAAATCGATTAAATCGACTTTTAACAAACTAGCTGAATTAACAACAATATCTGTTTCTGTTTCATCATATGTTGAGCATTCTTTTAATACCCTTTGAATCATTTCGATATAAAATCTTTGATCTCGTTTACCAAAAACATTTAATTTGAACTTAAAATATAAAGAAGAATAAACATTACTTCCAAAAGCAAAGAAAGATGATAAATTGGTCAAGTTTGCAAAGTCAGGGGAAGCTTTCAATACACCAATGTAGGTATTAACAATTGCATTTAATTGATTTGAATCATTATCTGATAAAATTTCATTTTGCTTTCGATTGAAGAACTTGTTGAATTGATATCTAACTAATTCTTTAAATAGTTCGTTATTTGCATATTCACTTTCTTCTGACAATTTTACTTCAACATCATAAATATAAGGATGTTGATTAGGAAAAACTTGATCTAGTAATCCTAAAGGATTAGTTGGGTGGATTGATTTAATAAATAAATCGAGCATTTGATTTGTTTTGTCTGTTAAAATCATGTTATAAAGAATGTCATAATAATATTTTGCATCGCAGTCAAAAGAGTTAGCGAAGATATATTGTATTGTTTCCATCTTAAAGTTTAATAAAAACTTGACTGTCTTCATCTTCAGCAAATCTTCAACTGGAATTGATGAAAATGAAAACACTTTTCCAATATCATTTATAAATTGTCCCAAGACTGTCGTTTTAGGATCTATTTGACTTGGTCCTACGACGACATCTCTTAAATCAGAATCATCATAATTAAACGTATTCAAAATTTTTGCCAAATTTGAAATTTGATTAATATTAATAATTTTTTGATTTTTCCTATATTCCGAAATCATATAAAACACCAATTGCAAATGTTTTGGGTTAATGAATTCATAAAAAACTGAAAGAAAACGAAAGAACAATTTTGATTGTTTTTCATCTTTGAATTGATTATTTTGATCAATGAAAGCAGTAATCGAAAAGTTTCTTTTAAGAATTTGATTAACCATGTCTGAGTCTTGTGAATAAACCCAACGGACGCACTTATCAATTTTTTTAGTATTTTGGGAAGCAAGATTAAACAAGCTAGTAAATATTTTAGCCAATTTGTCTTTTTCTAAAAAATTGGCAATCATTTCTTTTGGTGCTTTTGTCAATGTAATGATGAAATTCAATCTATTTTGATGATAAAATTGCTGTTTTGAATCGCCAGAATTCAGACAATTTACTGCATGATCAGCCATTTCTTTGGTAGGAGGGTTAGCTCCACAACCAATGATGATTGATAATTGTAAATAAAATATTTCATCATTCACTGATTTGTAAAAGTTAGGATCATATTTTTCGTATGGAACTTTAAGTAATGGCATCTTACTAACAATAATTGTTTTAATAAAAGAATTAGAAAATGATCTGCTTAAAACAATTGACGAACAATATTTCATAAAGGAATCTTTTTGTTCTTTTGTATTCAAAGATAAAATGAACTTTTCCATGAATTTCTTTAAAAGCTTCCCAAAAAGAGGCATCTCTTTGGATGACTGGATGAAATATTGTTGATCTTTTAAAAGTGAGAAAAAGGAAGTAAAATGGTTGATCTTGATAGATCCTGGTTTTTTAGCTGTTAAATATAAAAGCAATAATAAAGTATTTAAAATGGTGATAGGAAATCTCACTTTTGTAAATAATCTATCAGCAATTAAAGTACCATGAAAAACTTTCATGTCAAATCCATCAATAAATGATTTGAATTGATCAATGGCATATCGTGAAGCTTCAGATTGTGAAACAATGAATGAATATGCAAATGCATAAAAATAATCTAATGATTGTCCGTTGCGAAAGAGAGGATAAAACAAATGATTCATCTTCTTAATGACTTTTTCAACTTGATTTCTTAAGTTAACAAAACGACCAATGATAAATAAGGTGTCCAATGTTTTTTCAAGGTCATTTAAAGAGAAATTTAAAACTTGGGCAGAATCAACCATAACTGCAATGAACATTAACAAATTTTTGGCTTCACCTTCTGTTCGAGAAGATTCTTTAAATATGGCATTCAAAATTTGTATGTATTCAACTGATGCAATGGATTTTGAATCATTTTGAACTTCTTCGTTATTGAATGGTCTATATATGTTGTCAATATCTGGATCAATGTTAACAAAGTATCCTTGCCTATTGAGGTTAATTATGGGTGAGTATGGAGTAAATAATGGTGGCAATTTAGAAATCATACTGAGTAATTGAGCTTGATATTCTTTTGGAAGGTTTCTGATTGAATTTATGACTTCAGTGAATGAAAAGTTGATATTTTCATCATCATAGTCAATATAATGTTCATGACGAGCTAAATGCTTGTTTAGAATTAAAACTGCATTCTTAATTGCATCGTTGCTTCCACTACCAAGACCATTGAGAACAAAAGGAACATTGACCTGTGAATCAGTGATATCAAAAACAGTACGATCTAAATATAAAGAAGTGATTTCTTTTTGATATTCAGCACGAAAATCGTTAAAAAAGAAATATTTATTGGATTTAAGAAGAATCTTGGATTCAGTGTTTTCATATTGTTTTAATGAATTCTCAGTTGCACTATTTTTCATTGCAGATATATATTTGATAAGAGTTAAAATCATCTCTGGTTGATTCATATGATTGTTTCTATTGAAAAAGTAGGAAAGAAATGAATGTTGGTAATTTCTAAACAATTGTGAAAATTGAGAATTTGTTTGAAGAAGAGATTTTTTTTCACCTATCTTAATTATTAAAAACATCCATTGTTGAAAAAGAATAACTTTCGAATTATCATATGAATTTTCCATATAATAATTTTGATAAGCTATTTCAATCATTTTTTGAAGCAATAAGCTTGATAAGGAATTTGTTTGACTTTGTATTATATTTAATACGCATCGAACGCATTGATTTGTTACGACTTGTTTCTTTGTTGCATTATATAAGCATTCAGCAAGAATTGTGGATATCATAGAAAGGCTTGGGTTTTTCAAGTTTAGTTTAGTTAAAATAATATCACTAAAAGTTTTTGATAAAGTGAAGCCGTATTCTTGAAGCCTATTCATTGATTGGCTTGGAAAAGATTTGTTTCGATAAATTGCTTTAATAAGCATGAATCTGTAAGATGAAAAAATAATGAAATTAAATAGCGCGCGAAGAAGTTTTTCTAAATAAAAATTAAGCGTTGATCGTGAATTTGTCTGATCAAATTGACCAAATAATGTATAAAGAATTGGAAATCCAAATTGATTAATTGGACTTATAATTCGTTTTGTAGTATCATATATTTTAACTAGTTTTTCATATGCAATTAATGCTTCATCATATGATGAGTATGTTCGATATTCAAAAGCAGTAAAAAGAAGATCGTCGATTGTTTCGTTAATTTTGTTCATATAACAATTTCTAGAATATTTGGATTTGTTTTTATTTTTGTTATCTTGTTCTTTTGGAAGGCTAGTACTGCCTGTTTGATTGGAATTTGTCAAATTGACACTAATACTACCACTAGGTTGACTTGGATTAGCATTCATATTAGGGTTATTTGTTGCTCTTTCTTTGACATATTGTGGCAAACCTGCATCATAGTCTAAAATTTGATCAGCAAAAGATATTGTTTTTTCTATGTTCGAATTTTGATTAATATTGTCTCTAATTATGATGGTTTTGATAACATTCGTCTTTATTGTAAAGAATGTTATCGTGGAAATAACTTTCTCGATTATGAAGATATAAGGCCAACAAAAATTATTTTTATGATACAGCTGAAAAAGATTTTTCAAGAATTCTTGATCTTGTTTTCGATTTTGTGATCGGCGTTGGTTATAAACTTCAGCATAATTTGGTATGTTTAAAATTTGGGAAATAAAGTAAACTAAATCAATAATGATTTTCCGAACAAGTAATGTAGGCTTTTGTGTCGGTTGTGATGATCCATATGCTTTATTATATATTTGATTAAAATAGTCAAAAATACTAAAAAAGGGTTGTTGGGGAATAAAGCTTTTGAAAATATCATTAATTCGGAGTAATGAATTTTGGTAAAATACTTCAATAATGGAATATTTTTCATCATCTTTATATTTAATGGATAAAATGGTTATAAAATAATAAGGAATTAAGGTTGATGATGTTGGAATAAATTTGAAAAGATATGTTACTGCTTCAAATATTTCACTTGATATTTCAGGGATATGTTTGCCTCTTATATATTTGATTAGTCCATACAAAAATGCATGCATTTGATGAGTTAATATAATTTTATCATTATTATCAGGTTTTTTTTCATTCTTCTGGCGAAGAGTATTTTTGATAAAGCGAAAAGCTTCAATAAATCTTGGATCTTTGATAAATTCTGGATTTTCTTGAATTAACATTGAAGGAACTAATTGACCATAAGATAAAGATGAACGAGTATAAAATTGGAAAGAAGTCGTCTCTGTTTCAATTATTGATTGAGTAAAAATTTTAAAAAAATTGGTTAAAGTTAAAGTAAATTGATCTTTTGAATAATAATTTTGAGGCGTATATAATGAAATTGGTGTTGATTGATTTATATCATCTGTTTTTACGCCAATATGTTGTTGCAAAAATTGTACATTATGAGGCTGTAAAAATGTCATGATATAAAAAAGAGGACCAGAATCTGTTGTCAAACAAAGGTTGGGAATTAGTTTATAATTGGGAAGCATTGAAGCAATAAATAAATAGATATTGAAGCGCAATTCATTCCATCGTGAAGGTGTCATTTTTATTTGAGAAATAGACATTGATGTAATTTGATATAGTTCGTATAATATTTTATTTTTCTTTTCATAATGATTATTGGCATTACATATCATTTCTTCTTGAAGAGAATGTAGTGCATCTGAAAGCTCTTTGTTGGAAAAATCTCCTTGCAAATAGAGATTTCTCAAATATTCCATCCCAAATTTTGAAAATTTTTTTCATATAACATTTCGTATTAATTTTCAATTTTACAATCATTTGTAATTTTTTCTGTTGTCTACGAGGTTCTAATATTCCCATATCTGTTAAAATAAAAATTGCAAAAAAAATTTTTTTGAATTAAATAAAGTATGATCAATAAAATTCTAAATAATAAAATTGAAAACATATTTAAAAGGAGAAAAGCAGCACAAGAAATTGGTCTCTTCAAAGAAAAATAATTTGAAAGCATTAATAAATGAATTTAATATTTATTATAAATACCCAAAAACGGAGTAAACATAAGTATTTTTTCTTTTTAATTTAATTTGGTAATTTTTAAGATGAAATAAATAATAATAAATAAAACTAGAATCTATTAAATTTAAACAGGTCTAACACCGTTCATTTCTGCCCACTCCATCAGTTGCCTAGGTATTTCATCTAAAACTTCAGAAGCGAGTACTGAATAGTGTTGATTAGCGAATTTGTTGAATGGAACGAATTGAACCAAATCACGACATTCTTTTTGTCCAGTTCGAGAAACAAGTGGCTCATCATCAGCATCGAGTACGTCCATTGCAGAAAAGTCTGCATTGCCAACGCCTACTATAATTATAGATAAAGGTAATCTTCCTGCATCAACGATGGCATCACAAGTATCCTGCATATCATTGATAATACCATCTGTGATCATGAGAAGAATAGTATAAGTTCGACTTTCTTGGAAAGATTGAACAGAAAGTTGGCTTGCATATCTGATGATTGGTGCAAAGAGAGTTGGGCCACTAAGTTGAACTTGCATTAAAGCATTTTGATAAGCTCCTAAAATTCCACTAAGTCCTTGAACGCAAGGCGCTTGAGGATTAAATGTAAGTGGGAAGCAATGCTGAGCTTGCATTTGTCCACCAATTTTGGCACCAAAGCCTAATACTGGGAATAATTGATCTGTATCATATGGACATAAAATTTCACCTACTGATTTAATGCATTGTTGATATTGATTGAAACTATCGCCTGACATTGCTAAGTAGTGAAGAGATCTTGGATCACGAGGGTCACGATTTGATGCAGTGAAGTCTATAGCTGTAATTAAATTCAACTGAATACCACCATGAATGTAATCATAAAATGAAAACTTTTGTTGAAGGTTAACTTCGTTAATAATAATTTTTCCAACATTTTTCTTCTTTGAATCAATGAGATCAAGTGATTGATTGGTGCTTTCACAAAGACGAGAGAAAGATGTATCAGCATAACCAATAGGAACTGAAGCTTTGTGAGATCGGCGGTCAAAAACAGTAATCCTGAGTGGTCTTTCAGGATCAACATTGCAAAGAACTTGATATGGTACAGTTCCTCTTTTCCAGTTCATTTTTTTGGATACTTCAGATTGGTATATTGGAATATATCTTCCTGCCTCAGAAGATTTTGCAATAACATAAAATGGGTCATTAGATTGTAAAACTCTTAATTTTTTAACGTTTGAGCCTGTAAATCTAAAGTTTACGACAGAGGAGCAATTTTCGACTTGCTCAGGTGTAACAAATATTGAACCGCACTTATTATCTTTTTTGTTATTTGCATTATTTAAATCCAATTTTAATGAGCCTCCAGCTGATATAATTGTTGCAAGTTCAACTTCAATTTGTCCAATTATCTTTTGTTTGCTTAAATTAGCTGTATCACTATCAACATCATAAACAACAAAGCGAAGAGGTTGCTTAATTTCAAATATATACATTATGGTAAAGAAAGTGACCCATTCAGGATTTAAATTATTCCAAACAACTTCAGTCCTGCCTGCTTCTGTCCACTTTCCTTGATTTTGAATGAAAAGAACACATAATGGATCAGAAACAGTAACAACATCAACATCTTTCAGATTTTTTGCGCATACATGAAGATTGACTAAAGGAAAAACAGTTCCATTTGAAGTGGCAAGATTAGTTGTAGTAACAGAATCGATACCGTTATAATTCGATACGGTGCTTGTTCGGTGTAAGTTTGAGTAAGAGCCATAAGCTACTTTCATTTCTCCAATATAAAAATTTGTAAAATTTTGAAATAAACATCTCTCAAATATCAACTTTTCGGTCAAAAATTTTCAAAAGTTAATAACGGAAGATTTTTAGGTATTCAAATTTTCAATATATTGGAAATCGTTCGGTTAAAGGTCAATTTGTTAATTTCGCCCATATAAGATAGGCTGTCTCCAAGTTGCTATCCCCAGCTACATCCCTTTTCTCTTCCAAAGTAATGTTTGGATTTGTTCTAAAATCTGGTACTCCAATATTGGAGTTCCTACCACTCGACAATATTAATGAATTAATCCACATTTAAGTGTGTGCTTTAATTTGATCGTTTGGTATTCAAAAAGTTGCTTAATAAACGTGCATCTCTATTATATGCATGTAATAGAAGTGAGCCAGTAATATTCCAACAATTGCATTCATATTATTTGGTATTAATTTGTCACAGCAAATGCTATACTATTAAAAATATTTTAAAATCGCATGGTATATATTGAATTTTCTTGCATTACTAAAATCAGAGAATATTATTATCATAAAATTACAAAATTTTCTTTTTGCATAAGCTAATCAAATCTATCATTTATGTATTTCAATTTCGGGGTATCTAATTAACAATATTTAAAAAAAAAAAAAAAATACATATTCCTCTAATCTATAACGAACAATTTTTATTTACACAATTATGAATCAAAGTAATGAAAGTGATGGGTGATCCCAAAGTATGTCAACATTTCTATCATCTAAATTAGTAATAGCCAAGACACTACATGCAGTTGCTCTTGAGTTTAGCATAATCGAGATAATGAGTAAAATGAAAGCAAGAGCCAGCCATAAGTAAAAATTCGTTAAAGGAGTAATGCATTGAACCAAAATTAAAGATAGAAAAACAGCAAATAAAAGCATTGGTAAAGGAGAAGCCAAATACAAAGGGGACTTTGGCGCACCATCAACATTATAAAGTTGAAAATCAGCACGTGATGGAAACCTTGTTATTGTTTCCCCATCTTGTGTCCGTGCCATCCATCTTGGGCGGTTTTCGCGTCTCAAGCCGCTTCCACCAGTAGTACCAGATCCACTACCAATTCCAATCCCTGCTCCTATTGAGCCTGCTCCAATTCCTGATGGTCCTTGGCCGCCCATTTTTCCTAAATTAGTGCTTCCTCCTGGACCAAGTGCCATTGGATTTCCAGATCCTAAATTCATTCCCATATCGATACCCATTGTACCTGGTGTTCCTATTGAATCAATTCCATGGTCACTACCAAGAGCATCAGGTTCATCAACCCAATCTGTTCGAGATTTGAAAGGTTTCAATTGAGGATCAATTGCTGCTTCGAATTCAACACTGATTTCTGGATCTGAAAGAAATTTGAGGGAGCACTGATGAAGAACGCCGCAACATGGTGATAAGAAAATGAGAAATGTAAAATATATACCAAAATATATGAATGGCGGTAAGAATGGAATCCATACTTTTTTGATTATGTGAGAATAGTAAAGTGATGCTAAGATAGCTGCAGGAACAACAGCAAGAATTTCAAATGTTAAAGCAACAACTTGTTTTTTGCGAGATAAAACTCCACAAATAAAGTCAAGGAAAAATCCTAATGCAAATATAATTGAGAATGCAAAGTAATATCGTTCTGTACGTACATTAGTTGTTGAAACAATTATGTATCCGATTAAAAAAACAAGTGGAACCATAACATGGAAAAAAAACATAAGCCCAAGGCCTGTGACGCATGATGCTCGTTCGAAAAGAGCTCCGAAAACATAAAATATAGCAAGAATGATATGCAAGCAAACAACAATTATTATTGGAATTAAAAGTGTGTTATTGGTGAATGGAGTGTTTCCAACTGAATATGGTGGGTATAACAAAAATTCAATTAAGCAGGCAAACAAATAGCAAAAGAAAATGATCGTCCGCGTTTGATGAACAGCACATAATGGAAGATTTCGCGATAGGAAATCCATGATCCTTTCAACATGGAATGTATGTGATTCTTGTAGGTATTCTAAATTCATGTATTTTAAATATAAAAGATGGTTATATTTTATGATTTTATATAGAAATGTTATATGAAAATATATTAAAAATATATAGAAATGTTTTAAATCAAAGAAAAAAATTTATTATTAATAAAGAGCCTTATGTGCCAGTTAAAATGTTCTCATTATTGACAGAATCTTTTATTAATCGATCATCATCATATGCTTCTTTTTTATGGTCTAATGATGATGCCACTTGATCAGAGACATTTAAGCAATGGAAAACGTTTATTTATCAAAAAATCAGGTTGATGTTGTACTAGCTCCAAAAAATGATGGTTTAGCATATGAACAGCTCTTATCAAAATTTAATATCAGTTGTAATAATGCATTGATACATTGTTTATCTAGAACATGCATGTTCGAATACTGGAATCATGGAATGTCTGGTCAAGGATCGATCAAAACTACATACCTACAATGTATGCGATATCATTAGCTCACTAAATTAAAAAAAACATAATGAAAGGACTAAAGCAGTATTGCGTTACCTCAATTTAAATCAACTAACATTGAAATGTAAAGATGCTGACATTCCATCGAAAAATTGGATCAATCATTTAATTGAAGGTACAGATATAAGAATTGTATCTGGACAAAAAATAGAACTCTTGAGAAGAATGTAATGTGGCTTTCCAACAGTATTTTTTTATTTCGAAATTCATAAAGGTTTATTCAATAAGCACCCTTCTCTAATTTTAAACATGGATGAGACAATGTTATCAGCTCGGAAGAGATTAAAGGTATTAGGCAGAAAAGGAATACTTCCATTGATCCCTGAAAATATAAAGCTACCACACCTCACTGGGTGTGTTACAATTTCGGCCAGCGGCCACTTATTTGAGCCTTTAATAATACTACCTAATAAAAAAACAATGAGATATCTAGGAAAATTTACTAATCATGTATATTTAGCATCTTCAAGCGCTGGTCGGATGACGAAAAATTTATTTTCATATTACTGTTTATTGCTTGTATGTGAATTAAGCTACTATCTCCAATCTTTACCTGATGAAATTATAAATGATCGAATTTTGTTGTTGGTTGATAGTAGTGATAGTGGACCGTCTGGAGGGGGGATAAAAAATGACCCCCTTGTCATAGGGTTTACAGACCCCAAACCTCAGCTACATGACTCAAAAAATCGCCACTTTTTCAAAATTAGCCCTCGAAACTTTCACAAAATGGCATAGACAAATTTTGAATAAATTGACGAACTCCCAAAAATAACAACAACGAAAAATAACGAAAAATAGAACTTTCAAAAATTTTTTATTTTTTTATCAGCAATTTATAATGTCAAACCAAGCCGAACAATTAAGCATCCTCATTAATAGAATCAACAAAAAGCTAAAAGGTTGGAGACCTGCATTAAAATACCTCTACGATAATGATGATGTTGTTGACGGAGTACTAAAAGAGATAAATCACTTTATTGAACAACTAAAGAAATTCAACGGTCCTGCTGAATTAATTGCTGAACTTGAAGAGCTCATTTATTAGACAATTCATTCAATTCGTTCTCAAGTTGATGAACTTTATTTTTGAGGCTGTTGATGTCTTCAATAAGAGATTCACGAACAGCAAGACCGTCAGAACCTAACATTCCTGATTTGATATTGTTTAGACATTGTTTATAATCATAACACTTTTCTTTTAATCCTCGTTTGATTCGTTTTAATTCGGGTATTTCTTTCTTGTATTCAGTTAGTTCACTCATTTAATAATAATTAAATGTCTGTTATCAATCAATTAAGAACCGTTCATGACGATAAGCATAAAAACCATTTTGATAGATTACAATTAACGATGCAAAAGAATAGAACAAAAATAAATTCAGCACCAACAGTGAAATGTTATAATGAAAAAGGAAATATATTTCATGAACCACCTCCAAAAACGACTAAATCATTAAATCATCATGATTCACTTAATCATTCTGTGGTTGTCAGGAGCAACAACATTTAATACATATTCATTAATAACTTTTGATTGTTGGTCGACAACGTTTGAAAGCTTATTAATATGTTCTTCAAGTATTTTATTTTTGTTGTTCAATTGATTGATTTGTTCAGTGAATTCATTCAATGATTCCTTTATCAATGATATATCAGCCTTGATGTTGTCGTTTTCAAGTGTTTTAGTGATTGTGTTCCCAACTTTCTTCAAATAAATGTCGCCACCACATCGTTTACCGTCTGTACAATTACGTTTAGTGATTTTGTATTCATTACCGTCATTAGTGATGATTTTATAAATCTTGTTCAAATAGTTAGTCGTTTGTGATTTCATTTGCTCGATATTCTTTTGATAGAACAAATTGAACTCTTCAACTGATTTAAACACTTTTGATTCATTAATGTTTTCGTTTATTACTTTAAGTTCATTAATGTTATCATTCATTTATATTCATTTTAAATCATTATTTTTCATTGTTTTTCATTTAACTTCATTCAGTATTGATTTACCAAATTTACCTACTTTGTCGACAGCATTTAAGCCTGTATCAATTGCGTCAACTACTTGACCAACACCAGGAATGAATTGTGTGATTGTTTTGACTTTGTCCATGATTTGCTTTCCAACATCAACAACTTTTGGAATTGCTTTAACTGCTTTCTGAGCGAATGATTTAACTTTACCGCCAATTGATTTAAATGCGTTCTTGATTTTGTTGAATATGCCAACACCCATAATTTAATTAATGATAAAAGTGTTTTATTTCCTTTTTATTCAATCATAAATGTTATACAGAAACGAGAGAGCCCATAATCTTCGTACTGAAACAGGAAACGTTCTTCATGCATTTGAAGAGATGAGAAACATGATTAATGTCAATGACGGTACACGTTCATTTTCATTTAGAACTGTTGACTGTCATGACCAACCAGCTCCATTTCATCAAGGACAATATTCGCAAATAAGTTTAACACATCCTGACCACTTCATAAGTGATATTGATAAAGGTTTCTTAATATTTCACGTTAAATTAGATTTGTCATTGAATACAGATATGAGTAAATTAAATGAAATCAATGACCCCAACAACTTGTACAAACTGTTTGTCGGTTTCAAATCATCAAACCAGTTGTTTGACAGGTTAGAGATTCTTCATAATAATGTCAATGTCGGATACCAACAGAATGAATGCATTCGTGAGGGCTTCTTATATTCTTCAGTTAAACCAGAAGCCGAGAAGAAACGTCGCAGATTCGTTCATTCATTGTGGGAAAACATTAGCAACTATTCACAGACACATGCAGGAGCTTATGTTAACTTGAATTCATTTAAGAACACAGGAAGAAGTGAAGTCGAATTTGATTTGAATGTTCCTTTTGATGGTTTGCTTGCATTACAGGCATTCGATTTATTCCCTAACGGAATCATTGGTGATTTATCAATTCGTTTTCAAGTTAGTCCCGCTGGTCTTGTTTGGGCAGTATTAGACCCTTACACAGTTGCTGAAGCAAAAGTATTTCTTGAAGACAATGATTCAATATCGATGGAAGAATTAAACAGACTAAAGGAAATCAAAGCACGAGGACACCTCAAACATCAATTCACACAAATTGGTAATCAAGCAGTGATTCCAGGACCTGGAGACAATCCAGACCCACCATCACCTGAACCAACACCAACGAAATATCAATTGAAGTATGAATTGTTAGACCATTACATACCTGCTTCAACAAATATTCCTGTTACTGACGTTCTTGAAACATTTACATTTATGTTCAGCTATACTGATGAAGAGTTTGAAGAGCTCGGAATTGAAAAGACAGATGATGATAAAGTAATTTGTAATAAACATTATCTTAAAGAACATCCGAGCGGAATACCTTCATCAAAGCATCCAGCAGGCAATGTTTATATTAATTTTGTTTCTAAATCTGAAGCCAACAAGTTGATGAGCGCTCATTATTCAAAACAAACAGCAACATTAACAGTTAATCGAATGACCATCACAGCTTGTAAATCTAATATGCAAGGCTTTGGAGTTTGTGAAGCTACAAGACAAGGAATTGAAGACATTTTAAGACAAGGTTTAATCATTCCTTCACAAAAAGTTGATTATCATGCTTTTCCAATCGCTCCAGCAGCAAACGGAATCAAGTCAACATTGAATATCCCATTAATCAATGCAACTAATTTATCAATCATGTTTCCAAAGCATCATAATGATTTAACTGTCTTTGAAAATCCAGTTTATCAAAACTGTTTCTTGAATATTGGTGGAAAGAACTTCCCAGACGAAAACGTTTCAACTATTGGTGCACGATTCTTTGAAAATCAATTAACGGCTGGTGATTTAGATGCAATCACTCTTTCATGCACAAAGGAATTTGAGGACTCAATGACAATGCCAAAGAATGACGCGAACGGTAAGAGATACAACAACACAATCAGTGATGCAACATCATTTGTTTTCAACATTCAAACTGAACGAGCGAGTGCAGGATATTGTTATGACGGACTTGATGGGGGATTTCGGAAACGTTCAGATACAAGTCAATGGGCAACCAATATATACAGGAGATGATGACACATATTTCAATGTTGTTGAACCAGATGGAACCATTGTCAAACCTCCTCCGACTCAACTTTGGATAACTAGGGACTCTTACTTTAAACTATCACTTGACGGTTTAGAATATCATGATGATTCAACACCAGAAGGTTCACAAGCAAATGAATAAATAAATTGATTTCATTAAATAATCATTTTGCTTTGCAAAAGGGAACAGAGTTCCTTCATAAATTAATGCTTTATTTTTGCGATTCAAATGAATGAATCAATCAACTATCCTTTCAAATCTAAATACAAGTACATCAAAGACACGGGCATTAAAACCGAGCCCTATATTAAGGATTACCAATTGAAGACAGTAAAGAAACTATCAAAACCTGACTTCTCATTTGAACCGTATGCGTACGAAATTGATATAATGTTTGCATTAAATAAAGCTTATTTAGTAATAATCAATGTAAACACCAAATACCTAATTGTTGAACCAATTGATTACAAGTCTGAGTATTATGTAATCAAAGTAATTGATAAACTAGTCAATAAAAGAAATATCAGAATTGAAACAATTAAATGTGATGGTGAAAAGGCTTTTATATCAAATGCATTCAAAAGTTATTGCAACGGTGAAGAGCAAAGATATCAATTAGACAAACACACAATTAAATTCAAAGCACCAAACAAAATAAAGTTAATCATTGATGATTCACCTTTCACGAATGCACATAAATGTGTTGATGCAGTAATCAGAACATTACGAAATGCTTTCGGTCAATCACAACAACGAATGACAAACAATGTATTGATACAACAAACGGTTGAATGGTACAATAACACGCCTCATGCATCTCTTCGTTTATTGAATCCTTTATACACATCATTTGACGAAGAAACTGATGAATACCTTGACAAACGACAATCAAAATACATTTATCTAACACCTCAACAGATGCAAGATGACCGCGACCTTGAATGGCAATACATTAGAGCCAAATCAATGCAATTGAAAGAGATTCAACAAAAACAACGATTTAAAGGTCTTCTGTCATATAAACCCAAAAATATAATACTCATTCACACCGATTACGGAAAAACAGAAAAGAAACATGAAAAGCGAAGAAGAGTGTTCAATGAACTTGCTGAATTCATTTGTTATGAATCAGGAAACGTTAAATGTAAACTATTAAATCCTTTGCGTCAAACTAACAAAACACTGAAGAACAAAACAATAATAACAGTCCCAATCATGTACACAAAATATGTTTGTTCATCAATAGATGCTTTGAATGATGATTATAAAGTATTCTTTTTGGCTTATAAAACGCAAAATGAAAGCTAAACAAGCAATCACAAAACGATACTATCACACACAATCAAAAGATTTTAATCTTCCTGATGATTTCGTTTATAGTCGCAACAAGAAGTACATTGTTGTTCAGTATTGTGGTGCTGTTGTCAATCAACATATTGTCGGTGATTTGATGGTTCATTCAGATATAGTTGAATTCATGCCTTTCTGCGACCATTTCATTATGCTTGCTAACAGAAGACAAACCAAATATCGAAAATATGAGTGTCTGAACAATACAAAAAAAGAGTATCATTTATGGTTTACAGATATGAAAGGAAACGTTATTGAACCTGAATCATTTATATTCAGTTGTCTTTTGATTTATTAATGACTATTCAAAATGGATTCTAAGGTAATTTATTTAAATCCGAATCAATTGGCTGATATGAGCCGTTATAAAATTGATGATGTTGCACCGATTACATTTGCATTGATTACAGTAGAAAAAAATAGATATTTTTTCCCTTCAATTTTCATATTTCCAAAGCAAGCTAAAAGTACAACTAAAGGTGATATGTTAACAAGTAGACCTACATGGATAATATATCTTGATGGTGATACACCTGAAAAACCTTCATACGTGTTTACAAAAAAGATTCTTACAGGATATCAGGAACCTATATTTATATTAATAGTTGATAATACACCAAAAGCATTAACAAAATATTATAAAAATTATAACGGTGAATCTTATTTTCATAAAACTTACTTTGCTTTCACTTCTGAATCATTCATAAAGGCATTTGATAATATTATAACTGCAGCTGATATAAACTATGACCCTAATGCAGCACAAACATATTTATCTTTTTATATTTACGATAACCCTGAAAAAATTCCGATAATTGATTGTTATGTTAATACAACTCCTGAATCTGACAACGAGGAAATTGCAAAATCGATAACAGCAGATTTAAATCATAATACAGGTACAAAATCAATTGAAAAATCGGCTTTTAGTTTTCGAAATGATACAATAGCCGATGAATATCCTGTATTCAAACCGAGAAAAATAACACAGGATTCAGGTTTTAATACAAAAGAATCAATATCGACTCCAAAGAGATTTGATGCAAAACTAATAAAAATGTTAGAAAAGATTTCCAATCAGCTGCAAATGCAACAATCAGAACCAATATATAAGCACTTGCCAAAAGATAACAAAGTTCACTTTTCAGCATCAGCAAAACGAACTATTCCTAATAGCTCGGAAACATATCAAAAAATAGTTCAACAAAATAATTCTTTACCGAATTATGAACCTATGGAAATTGAAGAAGATTGGCACGAAGAAAACCAAAATCAATCACAAGGCTTTGATTTTGAAACACCAAATCCTAATAAGACATCAAATTATTATGAACGACAACAAAACATAAATAATAATAATAATACTTTTGAAGACTTGTCAAGTGAAGAAGAATATAATCAGCAACCACAATCAACAAAACGTTATAGTTTTAGAATCGTTTCAGACCCAAATGACAAAAATAATAATAATAACAATAATGGAGGTTTTGATTTAAATTAATTATTCATTATTCATTCTTTGATGTAATGGTTTAAGATTAACAGCAAAATCAGCATATTTATTTTTGTTCTGCAATTTACTTTCTTTGAGTTGTGCTTTGAATGCTGTGTATCCACAATTTGGATATATATCTCTTTCTATTGCTGCGGTGATTCGTTTAATGAAATTATCTTTAACGTTCTTAATATCTTCTGGCGTTGCTTCTTTAATTCCTTCTGCATTTCGTTTCAACCTGTTATATCCTTCTTGCTTACTTACATCAACATTGAAACCAACACCAAAGACAACATAATCAATGTAATGCATTAATTCAGTAAATTGTTTACCCCATTGACTTGGTTCAGCCTTTAATTCTCCTGATGTGATATCAATAGCTTTATCAATAATCTTCTCAACATATGATTGAACATTCTTTCCTAATACTGAAACATATTCTTTATTGTTCTGTTGTTTCCAATATGTCCATTGTTCATATGTTAATATCTTTCCATTGAACTTATTGTCTTGAATGATTTCTTTGAAAGGAGCATCAAAGAGATAAGCAAATAACATATTTGATACAGCAAGGTAATTGATGAGTTTCTTCAAAGGAGATAATACAAAGAATTGTTCGTCATTCCAATACACTTTCCAGACTTTAGAAAAGATTGATGACCAATAAGAACTTGGTGTAATACGTTTGCTGACTCTTGCTTTTCCCAGACCCATAGGACCGTAATAATTTTCTAGCTCTTGCATTTCTTTTCCCTTTGTTAATTTGTATTGACCAGCATCCCAATCAATTTTCTTGATATCTTTATCAAATAATGATTGAATCCATTTATTGAACGGCATTTCTTTTCTTTCTTGTTTTGTTTTAATAACAGATTTCCAAACTTTCTTGTAAGGAGAAGCAAATACAAGCTTGTATCCGTTAATGATTGAAGGATTACCGTTCCTATCAATTAAAACAACATCATCAACTTTATCACCGTTCAAGTCTGTTATTGAGTTTCCTAACGGGTCTTTGGCATTTTCTGGTAATAAACGATATCTTGGTTTACCGTCTTTATCAACTGAATTCTTACAGTATTCAATAGCTGTATCACGACAAGCTGCATTCGGAATGTATTTGATTCTGAAGTTTCCGTTAATAATCATATCAATAAATTTATCTCTGTAATAGGATATATTACCACCAACCCGAGGTATTTCAAGCTTGTCAAATGAATCCTTTAATGTTGAGTTAACAAGAGGCATATCTTTTTTATCACGACGTCCGCGAGTATTCTTTGAGGGTTGCTTTGCATTTCTTATTAATTCATCAAGTATTTCATCATCTGCTTTGTTATCTTCTGCATATCCTTTGTATTTCCTTGCAAAAGGTGATTTAATTTCTTGTGCTTCTTCTTCATTATCTTCATATCTGTATGGTTGTTTTGCAGGTGTTCTTGCATATCTGTATGCTTCGGTTGCTGCTTCATTATCATCTTGCCAATCATCTAATTCATCATCATATAATGATTGAAGAGGTCCGTTATTATTGTTGTTGTCGTCTGCCATTTTATTAGTTGAAAAATTATTTTTATTGTGTTCCTTTGATGGTTCAATAAAAGAATCAGATAAATCATCGTTTTTCAATATTAATGACTCAGAATCTGATTCGCTTAATGTTATATTAAGTAATGAATCTTCACTGTCTTTAGGCAATTGTATTGTCGAGTCATTTTCATCAGAATCACTCGGAGTTATGCGTTTTCTTCTTGGTGTTCTTCGTTTATTAGTATCAAGTGTTGGTTCATGTATGCTTGTTCTCTTTCTTCTTCCTTTGTTGGTTTGTGGTGTTTGACTCTTTCTCGGTGGTTTGATGGGTGATGAACGAAAACCATCAGAGCTATAATTCAAATCATCGTTGACAACAATATTGAAGTAATTGATAATGATATCAAGACTTTTTTTATCTGTTGTGTACTCTTTTAAACTAAGGAATCGATTGCCTTTACTTTTAATACCTGCATTGATTTTGTTCATCAATGAAACAAATCGACGAAACTTGACTTTCATTTCACGAATCTTTCCCACACTTCTTCCTGTATATTCATTGTTTTGTATTTGATACAACAAATTAATTAAATCATTGGGGTGTTCTAGTTTGTATGTACTGAGAAACGTGTTCTTAAAATAATCTATCGGGTCCTCTAGTTCTTCATCATCATCAGGTTTAGATACCTCACTATCAAATATAGTTTCATCATCAATATTACTTAAATCTAATTCAAAGCTATCAGATGAATTATTTTTATCTTGTTTTGACATTGTTTAGTTTCTAATAAATTGAATGTTTACGATTGAGCAGAGCGGACACATAACAAAAACAAATACTATTGACGGATTGATTAACGAATACATTAAAAGATATGTCGATAATTATGTTATCAAAGGCGATTCATCGAACGGAAACGTAGGGATTCCAAACGGAAATGGAATCACTGAGGAACAATTGAATGAAGCTGTTAACGGATTGCGTGATTATGTTATCAACAATTATGCTTTATCAACTGATATACCTGAACCTGTTGATTTAACGAATTATGCACTGAAGAGTGAAATACCAGAAGTACTCAAAAATAGTGAGTTGCAATTGAACATAAAAGAACTATTACCAGACGAAATGTTTCAGAAATTGATGGCTGAAGATGATAAACCATTATCAGCTAAAGCATCAATGTGTTTAACAAGTATAGCGGCTAATGAAGGTTTTCAATCAGCTTTGGATGTTTGTGCCGAACGATATGTTCCAAAAGATGATTTGAAGAATTACATCACGAGAGATAATTTGACTGTATCAACTGAATACTCAATTGAAACTAAGACATATATGTTTCCTAATATAGGTCCAGTACCAGAAGAATATGAAGAAAACGGAATGGATACATCTCACGTTTTACCGTTCAAAGAAGGAACACATTTGGTTGGTTATAAATTAGACAATAGTAGTAATATATTCCATTTTGATATCAGATTCAAGACAAATGAATTATATACTGATGATGAATATAACGTTAAACAACATGAAGCTGAAGGATTTGAAAGTGAAGGTGAGTATTTTGAATTAGTGTGGGATGAAGTTAGTGGAGCAATTTATGATAGATATCAATACCTTCCAATAACAATAACATTAGCAGAAACAGAAGAAAGATTAGCATTGAAGAGTGATATACCTGAACCAATTGATTTGACACCGTATTATACTAGTGCACAAGCTGATGAGAAGTTCGTCGATGAGGATGAATTGGCTTATGAATTGGATAAGTATGAAACGAAAACAGTTGCAGAAGGAAAATATGCAATGAAGAGTGAAATCCCAGAAATTATTGAGGGTCAAACAACAATTCAATTCGAAATCGTCAATAATACAATTCCTGATTTGGATTACAACACATATCATGAACTGATTGAGCAATACGGGTTGGATATTGTTTCATCAAACAGTTTTTATACGGGTCATTATGTTCATGTAGACTATTCGTACAATGACGATGATGACGAACAACCCTCTCAGATAATGCGTATCGAAGGAAGTGATTCAAGTATTTGGTTTTTGTATGACAGCCATGAATTAATCAATCCAGGAACTGGCGATACACCAGAAGTTTTATCGTGTTCAATTACCAAAACTATCGAACCAACAGACAGAAACGCTTATTCAGCTAGATATGTGTCGAATACTTATGCATTGAAGACGGATATACCAGAACCAGTTGACTTGACACCGTATTATACTAGTGCACAAGCTGATGAGAAGTTTGTTGATGAAGATGAATTAGCTTATGAATTAGATAAATATGCATTGAAAACAGATATACCAACAATTCCAACTGATTTGGTTAATGAATCTGCATTGAATACTGCATTATACGGAACTGAATTGAATATTGAATATCCAGCAAACTTATATGACGGTGCATATATTACCCCTCAGCTACCAAATGCCAGAGTTCATTTGGTATTTGATGTTAATTGGGGAGATAATCAAGATGATGATATAGTGCATATTGATGTAATATTTAAACCAACTGGTTCTACTAGCACTTATGATAGCATGGACAGGTATGATAGCAATGGCAAACGCATTGATAGAATAATATGGCGTTATGATGATGGACAAATTGTATATGTATCATATATTGCAGCACATAGCAGTAATCCAATAGCATATAATTTCATTAGAGCACAAATCGAATCACCATTCATTAAAACTGCAAATGTTGTTGATGAAAGTCCAGAACAAATCACAATTCAATGTACACAGAATGATAGTGGTTGTGTAATCCCAGATGAATATATACGAAGGGTATTAACAACCAAAAATATTATTGTAAAGTTCAAACGAAATGCTGATGATGCGACATATGAAGAAGCTGAATACGAATATTCTGGACGAAAGAGTGCAAATCTCATATACAAATCAACCAGCGGAGAGTCAAGTGAATTGATAGATATTCGTGTAGCTACACGTATTGTTTCATTGAGAGCTGAGGATGATACACTAACCAATATTTATGATGCAACTATCACATTAATCAGCAACCAACCTGTGAATGATGATATGATTACTTCGGTGAAATATGTGAATGATAACTTTGCACTGAAGTCAAACGTCATAACAGAAGAACAACTAATAAAAAAATGTGCTATTGATTGCGGACCGATTACAGAGGGCGGTGAAATATCAATTCATTATCTAAAACTTGAAGATAAGGTAATTAAACTGGAATACATAGTAGGTGATTATGCGCTATGTTTGGAAATAAGAATATTATTCTATGATACAACTGGAAATCCTCATAACATTGTTCTTGTATTACATCAAAGAACTGTGTATTTCGACAATTTCAAATTCCCATTCTATTATGAAGACACTGTTGATATAACATCAGGAAGACCCCTGACATATAATTTCCCAATAGGCGGATATTCTTGGACAACTACTCAGGAATTATTAGATGCTAAACAAATATATTCAAGATGCATCATGTCCCGAGGTTATTTAGCAAAATATAAGGCTGCTATTTACGGTGCACAATCAAACACAACAATCACACATTACTCGCCGATTGAATCATCAATGAACTCTGTTAGTGATTTCGTTGTTGGTTCTCCTGTGTATATGACAGGTAAGGTTTACAAACATGTTGGTGATGAATGGAAACCATCAACAGCAGATGATACAACTGATTGTATTTGTAGTGTCAAAACATCAGGAACATGGAAGGAGTATGTCGGTATATGTGTGAGAATCGATGACAAAAATAAATGTATCACATTTAGTTCACATGGTGATTATATGGTTCGCGTTAATGATTCATCATGTTATTCAATCGGGGATGAGGTGTTTATCGATAATGAAGACAATAAGCTGAAAGTTCTTTCAGGAGAGACAGCAATAACATCAAAAATAAAACGTATGACTGTTGGAATCATTACAAGTATCATTGATGAAAGAACATTAGCTGTATTCAAAGAGTAAATCAAATCAAATCAAATCATGTTGATGTTTGAATCTATTAATATATACGCTAACTTTTTGATTATTTATATCGTTCATTGAAATAAATTCATTGCCTGATTTATTTGTATTGATATGAAGAATTTTATAAATATTATCAGTAATCTTTGCATAAAAAATGTCTTCATTATTAGTATCATCATGGTAATAATAATACGTGTTTTCTTCAAATTCTTTCCTTTCTGTCTTTGTTTCATAGAAATCAATAACAATTGCATCATCAGGTATGTCATCAATGAATTCATATTGAATACCTTTATAATTTGATTTATTTTTATTATTCTCTGAACTTGATACAAATCGTAAATTATCAAGATGATAATCAGTTTTGATTCTATTCTTATGGTCGACTTGTGGTAGATTATTAGGGTTTTCAATAAATTGCTTTGCTACAAGAATATGTTTATAATATATTTTGTTATTTAGGTTTACACACGGATAAACATTTTGTCTGTATTCACCTTCAGCTATTATTTTTCCTGTTTTCTTATTCTTGATGTTATAAGGGAAAGTTGTTTGAATTTCATAATCACTTTCAAAACCTTTCAAAGGTTCAAATTCAGCTTCAGCATTTTCAATTTGTGTTTGTTCAGTTGGTTGACTCATTTATAACAAAAATAAAAAATTGATTTTTTAAAATAAAATCATTAAATTAATTGTTTAATGATTCTCAATGAAATAATCCTTTGCAGTGAAACCATTGACATAAGGACAACAACAATGATTCGATAAAACCAACATTTTTGAATGTGCTGCTGTTAGTGCATTTTTGATTACAGTTATTTTACTCATCAGTTGTGAATTCATTTGAAGGTTTATATTTTTGCCTTTCATTATTGATTGCTTATCAATGACATTTTTGTAATCACTTGATTTGATGTTGTTCTTCTTCAATGAAACACCTTTGAGCTTTAATGAAATTGTTTTGTCATCTGACCAAATCGTATAACACTTGGCACATAAAGCAACTTGATTTGCTCCGAACTTTTCTACACAGCATCCGAGAATCTTTTTCTCATCATATACATCATTGATTGCAGGATTTGGCATAAAGCTATAAATGTGTTTATCATAAAATGATTTGTCTTTGATGACGTAATCAAACAACTGGTCAATCGGTTTATTCATATCACCAGCTATAGACATGTAAAGGCTGTCCGTATCGACTGAGTTGAAATGAATCTTATTCATGTCAATGCATTTGTAAAGAAAGTCATAAAGGAAAGTCAAATACCAGTATTTCGCATTGTCTAATGTCCAAAATGATTCCTGAAGACATGTATTACATTTGAATGAATGAGGTTGTGATTGTATCAAATAACAATCATTTGACAATTTACATCCATTGCGATAAGTATCGGATGCAATCAATTGAAAGGCTTTATTTTTATCAACAATTCTGACTTTATTAAAGTTCTCTGAATTCATACCGTCATATCCGTAAGATCCGTTCATACTAATCTTGTAAAACTTTTCATTACCTTTTGTCTTTCCCGACAATATATCTTGACGCTTCTTCATAAACTCACAAACAAATTGATTGAATCCGTCATGTGCCTCATATAAACTCAAGCTCTTAATGTCATCAACAATAAGTCCGTGGTCAATTAAAAACCATAAATAATAGTTCGAGAACGTCATAAACATGTTGCATGTATCAAGCAACATTGTCAGCTTTCTTGTTTCTTTATCTGCTGAATTCAGTTTATTGTCTTTCATGTATTTGTACATATAGCTTCCAATTGTTTGTTCATCATTCATTATATTGATATTTCTAAACACAGGAGGAAAGTTAATCAAATCATTGATTTTATTCTTTGGACATCTCAATCTGACTTCAGCTTTGAATATAAACTCAGGGTTTGCATCAAATCGTTTCTTTGATTGAATGATATTCATTGCAGCATTGAATACCTTTTCATTCTTGTTTCCATCTTCATCATAAACATCAAAGCGTTTTATAAATGAACCAGGCATGTACATGATTCCTCCGTGATAGGGATTGAATGAATGTTTTACTGAACTGAATGAAGAGGGATACAATGAATTGAAATCAATACCAGCAACGTGTGAAACTATGTTAGTAGTGTCATAGCTGATGAATCTGTCATTAACGGCATCATATTTGAGTTTATTGATTAATGTTTGACCTCTGATGTTCACACGATGAAGTACATTTGATAATCCTCCCGTTATGTTCTCTCTCAAATTGTAGTATTCTTTTTCATCAGTTATGAGTGTTGGCAGATGATGGAGCTTGCAGAATTTCTTCAATTGTATTTTGGTTCTTGTTATCTTGTCATCATCACGTTGTCTCAAACGATTACATTCAGCACAAGCCAACAAACAATTATCAATCTGATGTCCTTTGTTGTTATCTATTCGGTCAAGTGTCGGTTTGTTGGTATGAGTAAAGTGTTCACCACACAAATGGCATTTGCCAGTTTCATTTGATTCATACAATTTCATGAAAGCATCAAAATCCTTTTCACCAACACATTTTGATATATCGCGTTGATTTTGATTGGATTGGTTATGTTTCATGTCTTGTTTTCGATAGTTATCACATTTATTAATCCACCATTTCATTGTTGGTTTAAATGTATTTGATTTATTGATGATTTCATAGTCGTTCTTCGGATTGAAATCTTTATAAGCAAGAGCATATTTGATACATGATGCGTTCTTTGACAATGAAAGATTGCTAATCAAATCATCTTTATATTCAGCATTCATTTGAATAAGGTTGTCAATCGGTTTAATCATCATTTCAACATCATTGTCATTGTATGATAACAAGTAATCCCAACGTGTTGCAAACCTCTTTGAATCAATCAAATACTCTTCATAATCAGCTTTTGTTAATGGATTCTTTTGATTGAGATAACTGTAGAAGTCTTCATATTTGAACGGTTCACTCTTTGACAACACTTCATTATAATTTTCATTGTTGATTGCTTCATAAGGAAAGACACCTTTCGAACTGTTAGATATACCACCAAAATCAATTCCAAACTGTTTGAGTGTTCCTCCAGCAACAAATGCTTGTGCGTCAATGAATCGTAATCGAATAGGATACTTTGATGATTTCAATATGAATTGTTTCAATGATGTAGCTGTTCCAATCATTCCGCTATCGATAGACCAATGATTTTTAATCAATTGCTCTTTAAATAAGTTTGAATCAAATCGTGATGAGTTAAAACCGAACACTGTTATTGTTTTCAATGATGTATCTATTTTATTGAGTTCTTCTTCCGATTTATCTTTAATGAATGATTTCAAATGATTCAATTTATCAACATACACATCACAGCCAACAACAAATAACCATTCAATCCATTTGGCAATGAATTCATTTGTTCGTATATCAAAGTTCTTTGTTATCAATCCTTTATCAAGCTTCACACATGATGAAACACTCAAAGGAATCAATCGAGAATTGATAACTGATTTATCACTGACTTTCTTTTCAATCTTTTGCTCCATTGTTTCAAAATCATAAGTGATATAATGAATTGTTGGCTTCCATTCAAGTTCATATGAAAGACAATACAAATAAACAGGATTGTTTAAGATGTGCGGGCAGTACGGTAAAGCTTCTCGTGAAGGTATGAAATCCTTTTTGAATTTGCCTCCTAGCTTCTCACATTTATCTACATGTCTGTTGAATCTATCCATATGTTCATGACCTTTGTGAATGTATGAACCACAATGAGGACAAATATGAATATTTGTTAATGCTTCAGCATTGATGATGTACATTATGTGAATTATCTTATCCTTTGAATACAAGAGAGCTGAAAACGTTTTGTTTGATTCGTCTGTGTTATGCCATTGGTCTTGTAAATCGAAAAAGCCTTTTTTATCTGTTTCAGTTTGGTTGTATTCATAAATGTTGACATTGATGTTATGATTCTTCGCTGATTCTTTCATTTCTTCAATTGTGATTCCTTTGAAGGTGTTGATTAATTGTTTTGCTGCTTTTGAAGGCTTCTTTGTATAACTCAAACCGTGTTCATCACATAATATTTTCTTTGCTGCTGCTGTTCTGTCAGAGATTTTAAATGTTCGTGTTTCAATAAGTTGCTTATTCAAACAACAAGCAAGGAAACGATACCAACACAAACAATCATCAACGTTATCAATAATGATATATTTATTTTTGCCAAACAATTCTGAAACTTCATCAATCTTTCCTGTTATCTTAACAACTCGTGAGATTGTAAACGAAACAGACCAAACGATACATAATTTGATGTTTGAAGTAGTGGTTTCATATTCATGTATTTTTGATTCAACATACAGTTTAACTTTGTCAATATCTTTATTCTCTCTGACAATTATTGGTACTGATGCTTTATAGTTCTTCCATTTGATATCACTTGCTTCATATGTATATCTTTCACTTTCATTCTTTGGTGGTATCTCAAATATACCAGTCAATTGAAAATATATTTTGAACGGTTTCACTTCTTGTTTAAATACTGTTTCAGTCAAATATTCATTGATGTCTTCAATTGATGAAACTCCGTTCTTGTAATATATTTTTATCGGTTCTTTACTGTCTTCATCTAATCGTTCAACCTTTTCATTATCATTTGGGAATTGGTCAATGAAATGACTGCATGCTTCGACGGCTTCATCAAAGTTTTCAGGTTCATTGATTATGAAATATGAATCATGTTTTGAATGAACACCTTTATAACCGAACTTTTTGATGTATTCAATTAATTCAGCATTTTCATTGTTGAATCGAATGTCTTCATATCGTTGAGGTTGTTTGTTTGTCTTTGGTGGTAATGGTCTCAATAATATATTTTCAGATTTAATTAATTGAAGGGCTTTGTTGAGTGCATCATGAGCAATTTTAATGTTGGACTCGATTTGTTGTTGTTTTAGTTTTTGTTCATCATCTTGTTCTTCTTCTTCTTCAAATTGTTCCTCTTCTTTCTCTTCTTCTTCTTGTTCTTCTGCTTGTTCTTCTGCTTCTTTCTTCATTCTATTGACGAAATGTAATATTGATATGTCATCTATTCTATTACCTTCATGTTCTCTAAAACCGTATGAATTCAGATAGTTTTCTAAGATTGATTTGAAATGTTTAACATCATAATCACTAGGTTTAGATGTTGACAAGTGAGGTTTTAATTGAAGTTCATTATTGATATACCTGATTTGTTCAATAACAAATGATTTGGTATCTTTTAGATAGTAATAACGCGAACTCATTTATGATATTATTAAAAAATCAAATTATTTGAAATTTGAAAAAATGTTAAATCAAAAAATAAAAAATATTTCGAGTTTTTTATTTCATTGAAATGTCTGAGTTAAGAGAAATAATAAAACACATTGAAGAAATACATAAATTACTTTTGATATTAGAATCAAAACAAGAAGTAAGTGAAGAAGAAGAAACAAATGAAGAAGCAAATACAGAAGCAAACCATAAAAGAACGCGTTCAATATTCAATTCATCAAAGTTCTTGAACAAGGATGAACGTGAAAAAGTTATACAATTTTTGGATGATAAAGTAATGAATGATATAAATAAGTTGCCAGGACATAAAAGGTGTTCATATACACAAAACTTATTGAAGGAAAAATTGAAGTTAAATGTATCATCATATATGATTAATAGATTATTGGCATTTAAGAACAACAAAGAATAAAAATATCATTTAATTAATTTGTTTATTTTTGGTTTAAAATGAATAGTGCAATTAAAGGTTTGAGTTGTGATACATCAGCTTTACACGCTCAGTTTCGAATAGTTAAAGACAAGATATTCAATGAATGTATGAATTCTGAAGATGATGCATTAAACGGAAAGTTTGATAAGATGATTCACACATTGTCAATATATAAACAACTATTTAATGATATTGAATCGATTAAAATACAATTAAGAGCTATTGATGAACGTATCAAATCAGCTGAACAAATGACTTTGTAATTGATTCAATGAATGACTCATCATTGATTGGTTTTATTTTTACCTAAAACGAATAACTTTAAAATGAATAAAGCTCGAATATTATCGTCAGAAAATGATGCATCAGTTAAGCAGGAACAATCAACCAGTATTAATATAAACATCAAACCAAAGCAACCACAATCAGTTGAATATCCATCAGTTCAACCATTACCACAATCATCTCAAGCCACAAATTTTACTTTACCTCAGATGAGTGGAGTATATCAATCACCGCAACCAACAAACAACGTTTCCCTAGAAAGAGGTATCAGTGATATTGGAGCTGATATAACAGAACTTGAAACCAAAAACAAATTCCTTGAGTTGTTGTTATCAATCTATGAAACAAATCCGATAAAAGTCAATGATTTATTGATTTGTCATTCAAATACATTAATGGAACTCATCAAATTACTAACACAAGCTGATAAAGTTGAATTGATTGTCAATGATGATTGTGCGTGTAATGGTTGCGTTTCTCGTTCCAAATATCTTTTAATTGATAGGATATTGGTGTACAAAAATAATGAATCAAATGACTTGAAATACAAATATAATAGCATTTATACCGAACTCATTAGACACAACATTTCATTAAAAACATGTATTTAAAAACTAATAAATGATATATGAAATATTAGTTGTTTCATTATTAACAGGTTTATTTTTAGTGAAGATTGTTGAAGTATCTTTAATGATGCCTGACAAAGAACCAGAACTCAGTGAAGAGATAAGAACAAAAATGTATTCATGAAGAGCTTTAACGAAAACTAAAGAAATGAAACGTTTCATGAAACCCACTCAGTTTAATTATAATGAGATTTTATTCTCTAGTGGTTCTGATTATGATGATGACCAAATGAGTTTTGCATTTGAATATGAATCATTCAAGCCAACAGTTAATGAAACAACATTTAATATTGATGACGAGATGAATAAAGCATATCAACGCAATGAATCAA
Source organism: Tritrichomonas musculus (assembly GCA_039105265.1). NCBI lineage: Eukaryota > Parabasalia > Tritrichomonadida > Tritrichomonadidae > Tritrichomonas > Tritrichomonas musculus. The sequence goes on from JAPFFF010000004.1 coordinate 1,877,808, forward strand.
AAATAAAGAATGAATCAATCAGACCAATCGCAAACGGTATTTATTCATATTACAATTCATTGAACATACTCGTTGGTCAGCAAGGTAAAGGAAAGAGTCATATAATGCTACGAGATGTTATTCAAATGTCTCGAATGAAGAACGCTGGCTTTCATTTAATTGTTTATGTATCACGAAACGGAACAATTAACGATGCTACATTCGAAAGTCAACGCGAATTGATACAGCTACCAATAAAAACTGTTGAGGACAACAATGCTGAAGAATATCTTAAACAGCTTGATTTATATAAAGAATTGTATAACAAATATTCATCAACACCAAAAATAGTAATCGATGAAAAGAAGTTAAACGATATGTTTGAGTTTCTTCATATCAATAAACTAGGTCAACCAAATAAACCACTAAATACTATCATTCTTTGTGAAGACTTCTTGAAATCGAAACTAATTAAATCATCCTATTTTATCAATACCATCAGTCAGCTTCGACATAAGAATCTAATCATATTCGTTAACATCCAGTTCTTCAAAGCTTTAACAACAGAATGGAAAAATAATGCAACATCATTCTTCATCTTTAGTGGTTATTCACGACAGAAACTCGGCTACATATATCAACAAGTTCCATTTCCAATAGATTTCGAAGAGCTATGGAATCGATACAGAACAATGAAAGCACATCAATTCGTTTTAATCAATGTTCGAACTAATAACCTTTCATTCATCTAATACAATTTGTTGTTGAACACCAACAAACAGTTGTGGTGTATTGATATTATATTTTTGTCTCATTTGTTCAATGAGTTCTTTTGTTTTCTTATCATTAACTTTCCTGATACTGTAATTATAATACTTGTATTCTTTAAATGATTGCTCTTCATTTGAACCTTCAACGAAGAACTCAATAGATGTTGTTGATATTCTTCTTCTAACATTTGATGTTAATGTTATATATTCGAGCCCGAGTTCAACAATCTTATCATAATATAATCGTTTGAATTCATTATCTTTGTTCTTCAATGATATGTATATCACTTTAGATTTATATGCAGCCTTTCCACAAGGTATTGGATATCTATCACACAGAATTGAGAAATCACATTGTTTGAACTTCTCTGATTCATCCAACATATCAATAAGTGAATTGATGTAATCATAAACTTTTGGTGTTGACATATCTTTAGAGTGAAATTAAAAAACAAAAAACAAAAATAAAAACGTCATTGAAGACACTTCAGATATCTTTTTAATAAATGAGCTCTTCAAGTTCAGCAATTAATTCAGCAGGACCGTTGAATTTCTTTAGTTGTTCAATAAAGTGATTTATCTCTTTTAGTACTCCGTCAACAACATCATTTTGCTTCGCAAAAGGGGACTTTGTCCCTTCATTATCGTAGAGGTATTTTAATGCAGGTCTCCAACCTTTTAGCTTTTTGTTGATTCTATTAATGAGGATGCTTAATTGTTCGGCTTGGTTTGACATTATAAATTGCTGATAAAAAAATAAAAAATTTTTGAAAGTTCTATTTTTCGTTATTTTTCGTTGTTGTTATTTTTGGGAGTTTGTCAATTTATTCAAAATTTGTCTATGCCATTTTGTGAAAGTTTCGAGGGCTAATTTTGAAAAAGTGGTGATTTTTTGAGTCATGGGGCTGAGGTTTGGGGTCTGTAAACCCTATGACAAGGGGGTCATTTTTTATCCCCCCTCCAGACGGTCCACTATCACTTCTGTTGATGGACATCCAAGGAGATATAATTATGAGGTTGCATTAATCCTATATCTTTTTGATATAGATTTGGTACTGATACCGCCACATACAAGCCATTTATTGCAGGATTTTGATATGGTAATATCAGCACCATTAAAAAAATATTTTAAAGAAGAAATATTATTTGAAAGATTTGATTATTATTTGCTTAATGGTTTTAAAAACTCAAAACAAACTGCGAGAGATTTAAGAAAATCTATATAATTAAAAAATATTGTCCAAAAAGAGGTTTCAAAAAAATATATTCGAGATTTGTTTGATAATATTGGATTTCTAATTGGAATCCACAAGTAAGAAATACGCCAAAACATAATAAGCATGTTCATAATTTCGTCTTTCACACATAATTTTAAATATTTGGAATGAATACAGTAATAATTTATAGCTATCTTTCATATCTCCGTAAAAACTTTTGTCCGTGGTTATTTTTTCTAAGTTATATTACTCAAACTCTTCAACACTTATAGTGATTTTGTTGATAAAATCAGCAAAAAAAAAATCTTTGCTTATTAATTGTTTTATCACACCTTTGAGAATATGCAATTAGTCAGAGTTAGGTAAAAGAATTTGATTAATTACATACTTATTATAAATATAATCAAAATTTTAAAAATTGTAAACTCTTTCAAAATTGGTGTCATAATTTTGATCACAATCGGTGCATATAAAATCAATAAATATGTTATACATTTTTAAATATGAAATGATGTTTTTGATTATTTTTGTAATTTCATTATATGCATTTCCATTTTCTTTAATCATGATTGTAATTTGAATTGTATGTTCCAACGGTGAAATATGTTGAATTAAAAAAACAAAAATATTAGAATAGATTTTATCTTTTTGAATTTGAAGACCACTAATTTCTTCAAGTAATGGAAACCTTCTCAATAAATCTTCACCAACAATCTTTTGAAATGATGCCACATCGATTGCAATAGAAGCATGTGAACCACTTAATTTATATACATCAATCAAATTTTGAATTTGATCTATTGTAAATAACGATTTAATTATATCATTAATTTTTTGCCAATATAATTCTTGCAAATAAGATACAGACAACAAAGGAATACGTTTTCTCATAAAAGAATAGCACTTATATCCAAATAAACATGTTATTGAGCCAAACACAATATCTTTTTCATTATATCTTCTTCCATGGGGTTCCTTGTTATAATTAGTGATATCACTAATAATTTCATTATTGATATAAGAAAGAAGTTTTTTTTTTTTTTTTTCCATAATTCACATTAAGCTTTTTTCCAGATGGATTATCTAATTTATTTTTAATTTTCTCAAATTCTTTTTCAAGACGTTTAATTTTTTTATCATCAAGAAAGGATTGATGTGGAATATAGAACAAAATATTGCCAATTGTTTCGGAATTAATTAAAATGATATTAAACCAAAAATCTATCTTCTATGAACTATTTTAAGATTGGAAAAGGATTCGTTCGGAAGGGGACGAGAAATCGATTTTCTCACAATTTTCTTTACCCTCCTCTCACTTAATTTGGCAGTAAACTTTTTGTTAATGCACTCAAAATGGTAAGAGAAACCGTTTATTAAATTCAATTTTGGCATTAGGAGAACGTTTATTATTTTTCATTTTTATAATTATCGAGCTATTTCACGCTTCTTTTATAATTGCACAACAAGACTGATATATATTAATAACAACACAACAAATAATTATTGCGCCAAATTGTAGCTAAATTCATGAACCTAAAATTTCGCGATTTTCGATATTTCAGGTTGCGCTTTATCGATTTAACAAATCCTCTTCATGGAATTTTTGAAATCAAAAATACAATATGTGTACCAAATATAGAATTATTTTGTCTTAAAGTTATAATTTCATCTACCAATATAATTAAGAAAGAAAAAAAACTAAACGATGATCCATGAAATTTAAACCAATTACACAGTGCATAATATGATGGCAGCAATAATTAGTTAAAATTCCAAAATAAGTCAAAAAAAAATATGCCATAATATCGATTTTCTCGAAGATGCACTAGATATTTTCAGCCGATACTTTAGCAATATGAATTATATTTAAAATCAAATATTTTCTATATATAATAAAATACAGTTTATTTTTTGTCTTATACTCCAGAATATTATTTTTTTCATTTTTTTCAATTTTCTCAACTTTAACTATTTATAAAGAAATATATAGCATTTTTAATCATGATTTATTAAGTTTATAAATAATATCAGTTAATTAAAAAATATTATTTGATTTGATTGCTGATATCAGCAATCAAAAATGGGTAAAGAGAAGAATTCATCAAGAGAGCTTACAAACGAAGAATATTAATGAAAATGCAAGTAATATATAAGAATAATTAAAGTAGTGTTTTTTATTTATTAATGAAATTATGGTTCTTGCTGATTGATATTTGGATTGCAGCTTTTTGGACTTGTTGATCTGTGTTTACCGTTGTTGAATCTGCGCTTGCTGCTGCTTTTTGTTGATCTGTTCCTCATGTATGTGAATTGGTCTACTGTTTGTTAATTTGTGACTGCTTCTTATTAATCTGTTGCTGCTTCTCGTTAATTTGTGGCTGCTTCTTGTTAATCGGTGGCTGCTTCTCGTTAATCTGTAGCTGCTTCTTACTAATATGTGTCTTCTGCTTCCTGATCTGTTTTGGCTGCTTGTTAATCTGTGTCTTCTGTTACTTATCTGTGGACAATGCTTGCTATTCTGATTCTTGTTAACCTGAAGTTATGAAGTTTCGATCTTACTATTACTAAATAGTTGGTTTCATAATATAAACTATTCAAAATATAATTGACGGCCTCTTATAAAGTCGGATTCAATTAGCTTGGGACAAACTTTTTAAATTACCATAGAAATCCATTCAAAAGTGTCCCAAGCTGCATGCAAGAAATTCAGAGATATTCAGAAAATGAAAAAGTGTCAAGCTCAAATAAAACGAAAATTAAAAAAGAAAACTTTAGAAGAAATCTTTTTATTGAGACCTAAAAGATAAAATTGAAAGTGGACAGAGATAGTTCTATGACTTTTTCTATGAAAACTCGTCTGGATAGTAAAACCTAGAATTAATCTTATTTACTAGGCTTTAAATAGTCAATGACCACTTTTTGGCAACTGGTCACTTGGAGCTATAAAATGCTTTAATACTGGTCATTTCCAACCAAAAAAGACCACCAATTTAAAGCCTAGCTTATTTATAATAATTTAAGAAATTTCTATCTGGAGCATAAATATCTATTCTCGAGATGTTTTAAAGTGGTGATTCTTTTTAAAAAATGCTATTTTTGCTTATGATTTATTCATATTGCTCTTCTTGGCTTAAAATAAATGAGATTTTATTAGTATTCAATTGAAAATTTTGTTTTTCACTTTTATCAGAATTTTTTTGAGAGAATGTCCTAAGCATTTTGAATCCGACTTTAGCATTTTGAATGTATTAACAAAAAGTTTACTGCCAAATTAAGTGGGAGGGTATTAAATTCAGAAACTTTTTCAGATAAAATATATTCTATTTTATTGATTTTGGATTTCTATATCACTAACGAACGAATATTCTTTTAATCTGTATACATTTATAGTATAGGCTGATAAGAAGAATATATATCAATCTCACGAATTTTTATTCGTTTTGACATGTAAACCACCTAAACTTAAAAACGATAAGACACTTCTGGTCAAAATTGAATTAAATATTACTATGGTTGTTTTATCGTTTTTGATTCAAGTTTATATCTCAACCAAGGCCAAAATAAAAAGGTTGAATTGATACCATTAACGATCGAAAATCATTGAAATAAATTTAATCTTTTCTTTTTGCTCATTAATAAAATTTAAAGATGTTTGATCAAAATTCAGATTCTTCAGATTTATCTAATCGTTACTCTACTTATTTTTCTATTTTCGGCGACGCACCTAATAATATCTTGAATGAAAATATTGACCATTTTAATAATAAAACTTCAATTTTACCTGCACAAACTTCAGAACCAGAACAAGAAACAAATTTTCAATACGATTACAATGATATTGCTTCAAATGAATCTCTTAACACAGTTCCTGAAAGTACAGAAAGCAGCGGCTTTACAGTTACTCCGATAGATTTAGATATCAATCCTTTATCATTTGAGACAGGATTTGATTACACAGCAATCGATGTTGTTGAATATGTTGAGAAATTTAATCAAGTTCGGGATGATAATGCAGTTGTTAGAATTCCAGACCCTGAAGAAGGTTTTAGATATTCATTTAAAGAGCAGTTTGGCGATGTTGAACCAATTATGAAACATTATCCAAGCTTCAATCCAAAACGATCTTCAAATACGCAAGATCGAGGCAGAGGCGGCGGAAATCGCGGTAGAGGCGGAAACCGTGGTAGAGGTGGAAATCGAGGAGGTGGAAATCGAGGCGGGAATCGAGGTGGAGGAAATAGAGGAGGGGGAAACCCAGGCTTTGGAGGAGGAAATGCAGGTAGACAATTTTAAAAGCTTTTTGTTTTTAATAATTTCTAATTGTTTTTTTTGTGACTAAAATTGATTTTTTTCATATAATCGTTTTTGCTTTTTATTTTGTTTGTGAGATTTACCTGCCTGCTTATTTTAATACTTCATCCTCATTATATTATTTCCTCCATTACACGTCATCATTTTACAATGTTCAATGAGATTTGCCATCTGATGTAATAATTTTGAGGTTACTATTAAAAGATCGAATATTTTCTAGTTTAAGTTAATATTAATAATATAAATGAAACTGATTATATTATTCTAATCAATTTTGCAAATTTTAGGAAAATAATTATCAGATATTTTCATTTTACATAATAAGAAAGCTCAAGAATAACTCGCAAATATAGAATACCAATTTTTAAAAATTTTTGGTATATAAGAATTTTGGATATCTACCATAGATATTTTCTTAAATAATTTGATTCATTAATAAAAATCCGCTTTAATTTAAATTTAAAGTCTTTAAATTTATTAATATAGGGATTCTCATAAAATATGGGCACAACAGCCATAGAATTGTCAAAAAAATTTATTCTATGAATTAATCAAAAAGTGAAAATAATATTCACAAATTTTTTGTATATTCAATATTTATTTCATTCTTTTTGCAATAAATTTTTTGGCAAATATTATTTAGATGATATACCATGCACTAAAAGTATACCAATAGTATAATATACTTATATAGTATATTTTAAGGGAATAGTTTTGAATATTTATTTGTTATAGCAGATTTCAAATATATCTTGGTATTTTGTAAGATATTTTGAAATTTTTAGTTTAAAATAGAATTAAGCATTAATATAAAATATAATTATTTCAATTAAATTAAAAAATATTGTTAATACAATACGAAAATGCATTCATGAATAATAACAACTAAAAGTTCTAATAACTTTTTAAATGAATGATAAACATCTAAATGATTGGCACAAAAGTTAAATATAGCATGCTTTCTAAAATAAAATAGAGCGATTTCGTTAAAATTGTTATTTAATTTCGTAATTAATACATGATTTGTCAATCCAAAATAAAAAAATTAGGAAAAGCTCTCTATTTGTTTGTAGGGAATCTGAAATTATTCGAAAATAAATAATTTTTATATGGATATATTAAATGCACGAAGACTTATTGAATCGGAATCATTTGTTTAAACATTTCGGCAGGACGTTACAAACCATTCAATTTATTTTATTTTTTGACTTTATGCATTCAAATATTCAATGTTGTAAACTTCGTTTTTTTATGATATGATCTTCTCAAAACTATTCTCTTAAGAGAAATGTAAACTTTTTATTTCCTGATAATGGAAATAAACGTTTTTATTTCAACTAAGAATAAAAATGCAAAGAAAAATAAGATTCAATTTTATTTTATATAGGGCTAACCCTATATAAAAAAGCTTTATCAAAATTCTTTAATTACAAATATATTTGCAGGAAATAATTATATTCTGTTGATATCGAAAATTTTACTTGAAATATTTTTAAACAAAATTTGAAATAAAAATTTACATCTCAATTCATGAATTGTGAAAAAGTTTTATTTTAACTAAAAACACAATCTTACACTCAAACTTTTTCTTTAAATATAATCTCATTTTCTTTGAAAAAAAATATATATTCAAATTGTGTTTACCAATTTTATTAAAATATTACAGCATTCCTTTGATTTTGCAATTTGGTTAGGTTTAAACAAGTCAAATATTTCCATGTAAAACCATTCAATTGAATATTCAAAAATGTAAAATTCCACCTATTTCAAATTGAACAATTTGTGAAAAAAAGTGTTTGCATCGTTTTGGTACCAAATGCTTATTTTTAAATTATATATATGTGCTAAATTAAAAAACATAGGTTTAATAATTTTATTTATATCGAAAAACTTTCAATATTTTGAATTAAATGTTTATTACATAATAGTATTCTAACAGAAATGGCTCATCACCTTGTTTTTGTTTGTGCATTACTGTTTTAAATTAGAATATGATTTTTTGTTTTTTTGAAATATTGACAATATTTGATTGAATAGATAAAATCGATGAAAAAGTAGATTTAGAATTATTTAATGGTCTAAATAATTCAATATTTATTAAAATTGAGAGTGGGTTAATTTTTTTTATAAATGATGATCCATATTTCGAACAACAGGGAATTATCTTCAAAAATGCCACCAGGATTTGATTTATCAACATATAACGATGAAGTAAAGAATCAATTTGAACTTCATACAAATGAACTTAGGAGAATTACATATTTCAATTCATCTTTCCAAACTGATCATTCCAGTGATAATAATTCCAACCAAAACACTCTTTATGGCTATAACTTCTGTCGGTCGAATTCTATGAATTCATTGAGCAAACATATGTTCGAAAATTTTTTTACAGATTCTATTTATTCACCAGATAATATTGTAAGCGCCTTAAAACAATACAACAATGAAATTAACAATGGAAACATTAATAACAATGATCAAGTTATGAAAATATTCAATGAAATAATTAAAAGCGGAAATGAGATTGAAGATAGTGATAAAAAAGATGGAATCAATCATACTTTACTTATAGAAATAGCAAATGATGATAATGTTGTTACTGAACTTCTTGATATGTATTCAAGCTTAACTAATTTTGATTTCAGCCTTGAAAATCAAAATGATTTACCTCAGCCACTAATAATTATGATAGTTGTTGTTATACAGGTAATTTCTGTCCTCTATAAATATGGAGATGTTGACACACAGAATACATTTTCAGATGAAATGACATTATCATTTAATTCGTTATTATCAGATTTATCACTGTTTGCACCCACAAGTGAAGGACTGAAAGCTATTATCAAGGCAGTATTAGGTATTATTATTTTAATTGCTCAAAAATCAGAATATGGACGAAATTGCTTAGTTTGTTTTGGTGTTCAATCAACAATAACAAGAAGTATCACAAATGCCATGAGTATGATATCAACTCAAATTCGAAAAAATTATAATATCTTTGCAGATCTTAACAACATGAGTGATATTGATATAGAAATTCTTCATATGATCTGTTTGGGATTGAAAGAAATATTTGCATATACAGACAAATTCAATGATTGCAATTTCAATGAGATCCTCGACATTTTTATAGATCTTGTTAGACTTGGCATCGAAAATGGAGATAATGAAGAAGGAATCAAGAGGGCTCAATTTTTTTTAACCAACTGCTTTGAAAATGGCGAAAGAAGTATTCCGTTTATTATCAAAGAAGCAGCTTTTGACTGCTTAACAAGTATAACAAATCATAAACCTTCTAATTCAGTTATACTTTGCGAAAAAGGACTTCATCTCACATTACTTAATATTCTCAAAATGTCACTCGATTTCTTTTTCAATACTGTTCTTGGAATTTCTGATCTTTCACAATGCGACCTTTCAAAAATGAGCCCTTCTATGATTTCTGGAGCATTGTCTATGGCAGGCTCAAATTGGGGATCATTTGTTTCATCTCTTCTTAAGTTAATCGTTAATACAGCATCATCACAACCAAAAGCTAGTTCTGCCCTTATTGAAAATGGCTTGATTCAAATGTTGATGTCTCTAATTCAGATCAAAAATTGCTTTTGCTCTAATTGTACAAATTGCTATTCATGTGAAAATTTAAAACTAGAAAATAAAAATTGCCAGTCCTTTATGTCTGATACTTTTTGGATTTTATCAAATATGTTACCAATAGTTCCAGAAATTCTTGTTCCGTTGATTCCTTCAAGTTTTATTCAATTCGCTTTGTCACAAGCAACTGATGCACCAGTTGGAATTAAAAGAGAAATTTCGTTTTTCTTGGCAACATGCATTTTACACTTTACTTATAATAGAGTAGGTGAAATCTTTTCAATGAATGATGGAAATGAGTCAATATTTTTTGAACTTATGGATGAAATGATTTCATCCGGCAGAAACGATATTGCAATTAGATGTATTGATTCAATGATCAATCTTTTTTTACTATTCTCAAGTGAAGATTCAAATTCCCTTGAGAATAATCGCATAGATAATATACTATATGCTATAGATGAAATAGGATTTATAAAAGACTTAGAAGAGCTTATTGACGATAGTGATTATTCACTTGCCAATCGTGCGACATCCTTATACAATAAAATTCTTCGCTTATCTTCAAAAAACAATTGTTAATTATAATTTATTAAATATTTACCATTTAATGCTAATATTTCGTTTTTTTTTTTTATCATTTTATTTATTTAAAATATTCGACCAAATTAAATCTTAATTTAGATTTCATAAATGAGACAAAGTCGCTCATCGAATGCCAATTCAACTTTGAATCAAGTTCAACTTCAGAATTGCGTCAAAATTACTAAAAAAATTAATGATTTTACAATGGCTCGCTTTTTCCGACAGCCTGTCGATCCAAAAAGGGATGGAGCCGAAGATTATTTAGAAAAGATTAAAAAACCAATGGATCTCGGTACAGTTCTACAAAATTTACATGACAATAAGTATGCTAGCGTTGATCAATGGCGAAACGACATGAACTTGATATGGAAAAATGCAATGACTTACAATAACCCTACCTCACCTCTATATATCATTGCGCAAGATCTTCAGGAAACATTCAAGAAAATGACAGAAAATATTCCAAGAACTCAAACGGTTGAATGGATTATGAAAGTTAGAAAAGAACATCTTATCTTACAAAGGATAATTGATGCAAAGCCATCAAATGGAACTTTTTCATTACCATCATCAAATGCGCCAATAAAGTCAGAGTCATCATTTTCAGAAACTGAAAAACCGAAAGCTAGAATTGTTCTAAAACCGTTGCACAAATCACACCATTCACAATGAGTTTAGCTGAATTATATTTTATTCATTTTTGATGATTTTATCAGAAAGCTCGAAAATAGGCAGATTGGCTCATTAATTGTTATTATTGTATTTTGTTTGTGTAACAAATAAAAAAACTAGTTAAAATTTTAGTGTATTCTTTATGATATCCATAAAATAAAGCAAAACAAATCAGTCAGACCGTATTTTACTAATAATATATAATATTATTTTATCAAATAACATTAAGAGTAAATGAAAATCATTACTCATTCATTACTCGAATTGCATAACATTGGACATTCCCATTTTCTGTTCCACATACAAATGAGGAACTAAATGGTGACATTGCAACTGCTGTAACTGATGAATTTAAAGGTTTAGTAAAACCAATAGATTCGAAATTTGAAAAATTGAATGCTTGACATTGATTTGTGACGGCACCACCAGCAACAAAGCTAAGCCCATTTTTTGCTATACTTACACAGTTTAAATTGGCTGGTTTAGAAATAAAACTTTCAGAGCTGGAAAGATTAAAATTTTCAATTGATGATGAAGCTGAAATGGAATAATTACTGTTTTCATAATTAATTTCTCGTATTTTTTTACATGTTCCAAAGTCATAAATTTCAAGTTGTTTAGCATCTCGGAATGATGCTGAAATTATATTGCTCTGATAAACGTCAATGCTGCCTTGACCATGTATATGAACACCAGCTATTGATCGCTCCGAATTTCCTGTTCGTAAATCCCAGAAAAGAATTTTATCTAATCCCGAAGTTGATATTAATACATTTGGATCATCCGGATAATAAAGAAGATTGTAAATAAGTGAAGTAGAATTTGTATTTGATCTTCCAGATATTTTAACAAGAGTTTTTGTTCGCTGAAGATTCTCAATATCATACATTCTAATTGATCCATCTGCACATCCAATTGCAAAAGTTTCACCATAAGGATCAATACTCATCACAAGAAGATTGCTTCCCAAGTGCCGAGAGAAGTTTACAATTTCACCAGTAAACACATCAAATAGAAATATAAATCCATCTTTTGAAGTAGCTAATAATAAATTTTCTTCTACGGGATGAAAATGACAGTTTGTAATCTGATATGTTGTGTAATTTTGTTGTAAGTTAATCAGTGGCGCTCCATCGTATATAGAATATATCGACAATTCACCAGGCAAAGTTGATAAAGCAACTTGATTTCCATAATTATTATAACAAATACTATAAATTGGATTTCCTGTACCTGCTAGATTCCAAATTGGTGGATCAGCCACGAATAATCTTTTGTTTTCATCAAACATAAATGAAAATTCATTCAATTTTTTATGACTCCACCTTAATTTTAAAACAAGCATTGAATTTGAAATATACGAATCAATACTATTTATATATTTTCAATTGTTAATTAATTTGATATAGTAAATGAGAATAATTCTAGAAATTAAACTGTTATTTTCTTTGTCGAACGTTTAAAAAAAATTCAAAAATTTTCTGAAGGACTAGTAAACTTTTTAACATTTACTGCTAAAAAATGGCTGAACCACCTGTAAAAATCCAAAATCTCCATTTAATATTTTATCCTCCAGGTATAGACATTGAATTTTCGAAAGATGGCAAGAATTTTCATAAGTTAATTTCACTTCCATCAATTACTGAATTAACCGATATCCCATCACTCGCGCATAAGGTTATTACTGAGAATCATGAATTTCGGCCCAACCATTTTGAGAAAGTTAAATACGCATTATTAAAAATTCAGGATATGCAGCTAATTGACTATTCTGATTATCAAGTTGAGCATCTTCACAAAACTCATACAATGCCACTTTTGGATTGCCAGTTTAATAAAACCGGTGATCGATTTGTCACTTCATCGTACGACAGAACTGCGCAAGTTTGGGACACTGAAACTGGAGAATGCTTAGCTCGATTTACTGGACATTCAAACGCTGTTTATACATGCAGATTCAATCTTCCTGTTGGTGATCTAGTTGGAACCGGATCATTTGATAAAAATGCAGGAATTTGGTCAATCAAAGAACAGAGTTGCCTTCACATGCTTAATGGACATACAAAAGAAGTCGTCGCAGTTGCTTTTGATCCTCAATCTACAATGTTTGCTACTGGATCAATGGATTTTACAGCTAGAATATGGTCAGTTGAAACAGGCGAAGTATTACATGTTTTATCTGAACATACAAAAGAAATTCTTAGCGTTGAATTTCATCCAACAGAACCTTTACTTCTAACATCATCGTTTGATCAAACGGCACGTCTTTGGGATTGCCGGACTGGTGAATGCGTTGCAGCATTTCGTGGACATAAAAACCAACTTTGTGGAGCTTGCTTTGATTCACACGGAAATCATATTGTTACAGGATCATTTGATCAAACAGCTCGTATTTGGGATATAAGACAAGCATTAGCGCTTCAGGTTTTGAGAGGACATAGCGGTGAAGTAATTTCTGTCGCCTTTTCAATTGATGGAACTAAAGTTGCAACTTGTTCTACAGATAAAACTGCACGAGTTTGGAATGCAGCCACCGGAAAATGTATTTCCGTTTGCTCAGGTCATACAGATGAAGTTGGAAAAGTTATGTTTTCGCCACAAGGAAATAAAGTACTCACCGCAAGCGATGATTATACTTGCAGATTATGGAATGCCGAATCCGGAGAATGTCTTCAAGTACTTGAAGGGCATACAGACTTTGTTTTATCGTGCGCTTTTGATTACTCTGGAATGAGAATTATTACTGCATCAAAAGATAATAGTGTTAGACAATGGAAAGCCAAGAAAGTTACCCATAATCAAAATATTTTAAATAATCTTAGGAAGTAATTGTTAATTGTTATAAAACATAATTTTCTTATTTATGATTTTTTGAATTTTATGTCAAATATGTTTTTGATGAAAGCAATCAATTGGTTTTCAAAAAAATCTAGTTTTTATTTTTTTTATCTATAAGATGGTTATTTATTCAAAAAGTTTAATTCAATGAAATACAAGATAATTTATTGAAAATATTTATAAATCATACTCTCAATTTAATTTAAAAAGTTTTTAATATACAAATTTTTTTTTTTTGGATTGTTTTTAGGCACAATGATTTTTAAATTTTAAAACAATCCAATTCACCAGGAATGATTTTATATTTTATGTTTACTTTTTGAAAGCAATTCTGCTTTTTGAATTGAAAATTCATGATTTAAATTTTTTGAAAAAACAAAAAATTCACCTTTGATTTTTTACCTTAGTAAATTAAAATGGGTGTTGACGTTTTTCTTATCATCGCAGTTATTATTTTCACAGTTCTTGCACTTCTTGTAGGATTTTATTATGTTTACATGTTTGAACATCCAGAAGACAAAGGGAAAGCGTGGTTTTATAAAGTGATAGTCATATTAAGTTTAGGATTTTCAGCGATGAATGTCCTAATCCTTCCAATTGATGCAATTAATAGGACAAGTGGAAATACACTTAATGTTGAAGTAATGTGCTGGATTTTTACAATTGGATCTTTAGTTTTAGCGTTTGTTCTCATTCCTTTTTCAATTATGTATTATGAAGGTCAAGATGACGAAGATGTCAAACGCCCACTTCTCAGAGCTATATTATGTGTCATTCCTTTCTTATTATTTATACTTATATTATTCCTTATTCTTTGGTTCGCTGTTGGAAGATGTGAAGTACCAATAGATATTTATGAAGGAAGAGTAGTCACTAGTGCAACCCCAACAGAATGCCAAGGTAACGAATGCAGTATGCCTATTAGATTTTTATTTTCTATGCACAATCTATATATTCGATAATTCAAAACAGGGGAAATTATTTTTGTCATCAATTTTTCAAAAAGAGCGTGTAAAACAAAAAATTTTTTTTCCTTTTTTGAAATGATAAAAATATATAATTAATGCATAGAATTTAAAAATCATATTTATTATAAATTTAACTAACACACAGAAGAAAACTCAACACACTGGAACATTACACCATCTGCCATCGTTTATTGCGTTTCCCTTATTGGATTTGTTGGATACTTACTTTTAATCATTCTTGAAGGATGCGGCTTTATCACTCTTCCATTCAATCTTATTCAATCTTTTGTTAATCGTCCAAAACCGATAACACTCGAAGTGTTTACAAAGGCAACAAATGCTCTGAATAGATGGGCTGAAGAATTGCTAACTGAAGGCGAAGTACTCAAAGCAAAGGTATTAAAGCATGGCAGAAACCATCAAAAAGTTCGTCAAAGGCTAGCTAAGTATGAATTTCAAGTTGATGCTCTTGAAAAAACATATGCTCAAGTTCAAATTTCTTATAAGCTCCGTGGTGGAAATCCAGTTGGATACTGGCTTAAACTTATACTTGGTATCTGTGGGATTATCATAACTATTGTATGGATTCTTCATATCATTCTTTGCTACCTTGCACACGTTACTCCTTTCTTAAATACATTCTTTGATAAAGTCAACGATGGCTTTCCATATGCTGCTGTTGTCTTTTTCGCCTTCTTTGTATTTTACTTATATTGGTGCGTTCTTGATGGCACAACTACAGTAGGAATTAATTTATTAATTATAAGGCTTCATGGTATGGAAAAACATAACACACCAATGTCATCTATGCTTTTCAATACAGGAGTTATGCTATTTGCATCATTTGGAGTTGCATTGTTTAGCTGCATGAACTTCTCTGTTTACCAACGTCTTACAGCTCTCGATATGATTTATGGTGTCCAAATGCAAACTCTCGCAGGTCTTAAATATATCTGGAAGTATGGCGTTTATGTGATGTTTGCTTGCATAGTTGCCGCATTAATCTGGAAATGCGTCACACTTAAAAAGAAAGACGATAAAATTGATAATATTAAAGAGTTGTTTGAAGCATATGATACAGCCGGAATCAACGCCAAGGATTCAAAGAAGGAGAAGAAGAAAGTATTAACTGAGGATATAGTTCCTTAAACTTTTCATTAAACCGCTTTTTTTTTGTTATACTCTTTTCTTTTTCTTTCTTGTTAATAAAAAAAAAAATTGACCTTTTAGTTTTATTTTAATAAAAACATATGAATGGTAACTCTCTTTCAAGAGTGTTGCAACGGGTACACAGAAGAAACATCCCATTTACTGATAAGGGTCACAAGAAAACGATGTGATTTTCCAGATATCTTTTGGTGATACTGAGGATCTTCACCTGGTGCGAAAATTATGTTGGGACCAAATACCATAGCTAAGTTGTCTACATCCATATTTGTTATGTGGCTCGATAATGAGAGTTTTCTTAGAAATCCTACGAGGTACATCAATGTTCTTTGATTTACATTATCAAGATTCTTCGCAAAATCAAGGAATTCTTCTTGGGTTCTTAGGTTAAGGAGCTCCTCCATCATTTCAGCATTAATTATTGATCCAGTAATCCTTCTTATCCAGAGCTTAAATAGAGATGATACATCTGCAACATCTTCATTTCTGAGGAATTCTGTTTCACCTTTGTTAATCCTAGAAATAAATTCTTCTATTTTTGTTAAATTACCTGGAATACGGAATATTCCAACACATTTCTCGCATTTTAATGCGAAAAGAATTTCTGTAAAAACGTGAAGAATATATGGAATTGGAATCGTGGGATGAGCTGAGTGTTGATAAAACATGAGTTCATTCAGAGACACATCGAAAACTTTGTGAACAAGGTTGATTTGTTCAGGTATTGTTCGAATGTAATTTGGTGTTATGAATTGAAATTGGTTGGCTGGAGGTGGAGAAGAATTATCAAACAGAGAAGAATTGTAATGAAGCCTATCAAACAATTGAATATAGCACCAAATAGCTTGATCTTTAATAATCATGTCTGGACTATCAGGATGGCAATTATTTTTGGAATTTTCAGAAACTGATGTGGCTATATATGCTAAGTGAGAAAGCATAGCCCGGCTAATTGAAGGATCAGAAGGAATAAAGCAGCAAATAATGATATTAATCAGTTCAAGACCTTTGATCATATACTCCTTTGGGCAATTGGTTGTTTGCTTCATTAATTGCACATATGCTTCATCAACAAGGTTATATTTAATTGAAATGCTTGAATCTACATTAACAAAAGGAGAATTACGAAGTTCATGAGGAGAATTGGACATTTTTGCGTTATGGCTCGCACTTTTTTCTACCATTTTTACAATTGAAAGTGCTGTCCCTTCACACTCTTTTGATTCTCTTACTCCTGTATATTTGAGAATGGATTTAAACAAGGGGTAAGCATTTTTGGTAGCTTTTTTATCATCTGAACTTGACAAATCAAGAAGTGAAACATTGATTGGCTTACTTTGAAAATCATTACTATTTTGGGCTGAAGATTTTTTATGTCTCATAAAAATCCTATCAAAAAGTTTTGGTAAATTAAATTGAGATAAAGATAAGCTTGAATCTTCTTCAAGGCGATCAGGAATATAGAATTTAGTAGCAGGAAGAGAACATCCTTTTGGTTTTTGGTCATCTGTAGTAGTTTTAATTTTTCTAACACTATTTCTAGAACATTTGACAAGTATTTTCAGATCATCACTTTTTTCACTTTTGGTGTCACGATCGTCATCCCTTCTCTTAAACTTTGAAGTAGATGAATGGGCATAATCTGTTTCCTTTGAATTTTGATTAGGCTGCTCAATATCTATTCTTTTCTTTGTATCAGGATCAACAACAATGGCGCCATTAGGTAAAGTCCATGTTGTTTCATGAGTGGCAATATTCCAGAAGTAATTTTTACCAGCTTTATGCTGGTATAAGTAATAAAAGTTTTTATATTCATTGCTTGAATCATCATCATCCATTTCTTATTTTATTTTATGATCACTAATTCAAATTTAACTGTATACCTGAAAATTTTATTATTTTGAATTAATTGAAAAAAATTTATGAAAATGATTTATATAATTGAATGCGCGTATCATTCAAAAAGCTTAATTATTGAAAAAAATGAATGAAATCAAAATCTTCTTGCGTTTATGTATTTTATTATAATAAAGGGATACGTTCCAAATAATGATAAAATGGAAGTTTTGAATAATTTTCTTTCTCAGAAATTAAAATAGTTTTTGAATTAATAAATGCTCAGATTTACTCTCAAATGTGTAAAATCTTTTCTGGTATATTATTCATAAAATCTTAAATTCATTTTAGTTGATAACTTTTTTAGGTGCTAAATAGTTTAAATCAAAACTAGAATATAATAAAAAATGTAATTCACCAATTAAATATTTCAATTAAGATTCAATTAAAGGTCGTCTCACTCTAATTCTCTTACAAAATTCTTTCATATAAACATATATTTTTAATATTTATATTTTTAAAATATAATATGCAAAATATTTAATTTTGTAGCAGTCATTTTGAAGATATTGTAATTGATTTCACAAGCTGAAATATTTCAAAAAGTTTGTAAATGAAAAAACGATTCAATTTTTTGATAATAAAATTATCAAAAAGTTTTTCCACTTTATCTAAATTTTGAATGAATTCGTAAAATTTATAAAACATAATTTTCACAATAATAATCAAAAAAATTCAATATTATTTCATTTGTTTATTTAAATATAGATGTAAATAAAGTATATATTGCAATAAAAACATTTTTTCTTTAAATATGTATTGCATCTAATTATTTGATGAAAACACGAATAATTCGGTGTAAAGCTGACAAATGCTTATTTAACATGATATACAAACATTTTGATGCAATGAAATGTCAATTTTCATCAAAAAATAATGAAAAATTCAAAAGAAACCAAAAAAATCAACTTTTCCTCAAAATTGACTGTTGTGATTTGAGCAATATTTATATATATGATATAATAATAACTCATAATTGAAATACTTTGAAATAATGACAAATTGTAAGAAATTTATTTCAAAAATGCATATCTATTTGAAAATGTCCTTTTAACGTACGTTAAAATTGATATTTTCCATCACCATCTTAATATATCATTAAATATGCTTTATAATTCTTTAATATAAGAAGAAAATATAGATTTTTAACGAATTTGCTGATAATATTCAAATTATAAAAAAGACGCAAAAAAATGTATTTGCGTATCATTTATACATTCATTTAAGCATAATTAACATTTTGATATCAAAATATTTTAAATATGCCTACTAGATGTTGAGTTAGCAATCGTTCAAAAATAATGAGACAACCTTTATTCAATTAACTCTTCATTTGATTAGCCACTTCTGAAATTGATCGAATTAATGAATCTTTCATTTCTCGAAGTCTATTCAAATATTCAAAAGAATTTGATAAATTTTTTCGTCTCATCTCACGACTTTCATCCCACTTTAATCGTCTTTTATTTGTGATACTTTTTATTTTTTCAATATTATTTACCATTCTCTTTTCAGAATTTTGTTCATTATCAAATGGCTTTATCATAAAATCAGCATTTGTGTCATTGCTTGTATCTTCGATATTGCTATAATTAATTTCGTTTTGGCAAACATTCATATCAATTTTCGATTTTGTATTAAATTGGTTTTCATTTTCTATGTTGAAATGATCATCATCTATATTAATTATATGAAAATTTGAATCAGCAACTTCAAATAATGAACCAGAATTATCGTTTTGTCTCCAGATTTTTTGAACTTCTATTTGGGGACCTATATCCTTATCTTTTTGTATTGACTCTTCAAAGTCTAAACAATTTATATTTGCGATATTTACATTATTTTGGGGCAGATTAAATGATGAGTGTTCAAGTATATCAATATCTTCAACAACAATTACCCCCAATTCAATGAGAATTAAAACAAATGGTTGAATTCTCTCTAAAGTAATTTTAGTTTTTTCTGACAATTCATGCTCTGTCATAAAATCATGATTTATGAAATTGTCACCTAATTCATCATCTTGATTTGTAGGATCATTCTCCATTTCTGAAGTTTGATTAACTAATAATTCATTGTTAATGTTACACATACATCGCTTTATTCTATTGATTATTTCACTTGATTTTATAACTTCGTGATTTTGATCAATAAATGAATAAATGCGTACACCTTTTTGATTAATCTCATATTGAAAAAATGCATCAATATTTATTTCCAAGCTTCTGTTTAAATCATTTTTTTCTTTTGATATACTTTCAAATTTTTTCACAAACTCTTCAACAGTAACCTTTGGCTTTTGCTTATGGATTAGCATCCATGCTTGGCGAATACTGAACGATTTTGGGAAATCTCTCTTTGTACGTATTAAAGACACAATGTCTGCCTTACTTAGCATTTTTATTCTTATGATTTTTTCTTTCACATCAAAAATTTGATGCTTGTTTTTTTTTTTTTCTATACATTCAAAAAAATCTATATACCAAAAAAAATGTTATATACATATATAAAAATCGTTTTAATATCATTTTTTGATGAATACCTATATCAGAGGGAAAATACACTATACCGTAATTTAGATCTAATTATTAATATTATGCTAATTATGCATAATTTAATTAATTAAAATGATTATTTACACAAACATTCAATTCATAATATGCTTGTTTGATTTCTACCTGAATTGATCATTTGAATAATATCAATAAAATAATAATAAAGCATGAATAAACTGTTTACTAAAAATAACATACATAATTAAAATAGATATATATAATATACAACATTTTTTTGTAACATCACGAAAAATCGAAAAGAAAAAAAATACAATAAAATTAGATTGATATCCTTTGAGCTAAAGTATGCGCAATTTGAGATGATTTTCTTCTTGGATTAGGCCTATTTTCTAATACACTGTTAGCACTCAAAGATTTTGAATATGATGGCGGCTGGAGAGGCGAACATTGCGGAATTTTATTTCTTGATACATTTAAGGTTTGCTTCGAGTGAGCATTAGTTTGATTATTTGTAGGATCAGAAAGTGAAATTGCATTTGAATTTGGACAAAGACTAATTTTGCTACAAATTGGATTAGTTGACAATCTACGATGAGGTACTTTTGAAGCACGATTTTCATTATTTTTTCCAAATATAGAAGAGACACTGTGTTGAGGAATTGATAAAGCATATTCGCTTTCACTTTTGACAAAAACAACATCTGATCTAGAAAATTTGGGGAGAGGATCAAAAATTTTTGTATGATAAGAATTTGATAGATTTTCTTTCAAGCTTATATTACTAATTTTCGAATTATTATCAATTGAATTTTGAAGAATGAAATTTGGCTTCTGGATAGTGCTTTGCTTTAATAAAGGAGTACTTTGATTGATTATTAATACACCTGCTTTATTATTTGTTATTCCACAATAATTTGAAGCGCTAAAAACAGTAATGACTTTACCATTAATTTCAGTTTGACAACCATTTTCCACACATTGATGCCCACGTATTAGTATTTTTAAATTTGAATTACTGAGAAATGAATTTAATGAATTTGGCCCAAATATACTTCCAGTTCCTCTATTTGATGGAATAAACATTGATATTGTATCAGACGGATCAGACCATAATAAATCTGCAACTTTTTCGTTTTTAAAATTCAAAACTGGCCTTTGAATTGAAGTGATTGACTCAATATCGTTTATAGATGGACCAATACCACCATGAATTAAAATTGATTCATTATCAATAATAGCAGCTAATGGCATATATGAAAAAGCGTTTTCGAATGCTTGTGGAAGAGGAGAACTATTTGAATAAATACTAAACAATTCTGCAAAAAAATCTGATCTCTGAGAAATTTCGCCAAATTCATGATTTCCTCTTATAATGAAAATATTTTGAGGGTATAGAACTTTTAAAATAAAAGTTAAAGTTACCGTCTCCGTGGAAAATTCACCTCTATCGACTAAATCACCAAGAAAAATATATTTTGTGGCTGGAGGCAAAGGAAACGACTTTAAGATTCTGAAAAGATCAAGAAGTTGACCATGAACATCGCCAACAATAATGCATGGAGATGAAATATTTAAAAGAATCGTTTCTTCTTTGAAAATATTGGAAACAGACTCGAGTAAGCAGCTTAAAATAGGCTCAGGGATAATTGGTAATTTGAGTCGCCTTTTTTTATTAGCATAATCATCAACTGAAATGTTCATTACATCTATGTAGTATTTTAAAATATCAGAAAAGCATTTATTTGGATTAATTACATTCATGAAAATATTTCAAACGAGTATTTTTTTTTCAAACAAGATAATATTTCTATATGTTAGAAATTGAGAAGATATTATTTAAAATTGAATTGATGGGTGTAAATATGTTTTGTAATTCAATATAATCTCTATATCTCCATCAACTTTTTTTATTAAAACATTTAATATTTATTCATGATGAAGTATACTTCAAAAAATAATTAAAAATATTAAAAATATTAATTTTATTATTTATAATAAATGATTAAATAATAATAATCAAAGAACGTAAATTAGCTTTAGCGATACACAATCAAGAAGATATTTGCTGCTCATATTGAATAAGCTTTTCTACTAATTTAACAATGCATATCTGTTGCTTGTATGGATACTTAAAATGTAAAGTGATTGGGTTTGATTTAGTTTTTTTTAAAACAGAACGAATTTCTTCGACCTTTTCTTTTCCAACAAGGCATTCAATAAATTCACGCAAATCTTCTGCTTTTTCTTCAGGTGTAGATGTTTTTTTAGCATGAGGAAGGCGCATTGGAATCCCCATAAAATCAATTAATTCAAGGTCATCGCTATTATATCTCTTATCTCCCAAATGTGCGTTTTTTTGATTGATATTAGAATGATTTTTAGGAATGATTCCGACTCCTTTTTCATTTTCAGCGCCTTTTAATTTTTGATTACTACCATCAGATTTTTCATCTTCATTGACTTGATTTTTTTCCATTTTTTCATTGCAACAGTCATTGTTTGTATCATTACTCGATCCCAATTTTTCATCAAGAATTTTTTCTCGTATTTCTTTGTTTAATTCATTGTAATCATCTACAAACAAGATCTCATTCGGAAAGTCATCTGGAGTAATACCTGGAGCGTACCCGTGAAATATTGAATGAGACAACTCAATTCTTGCTTGAGTTCTGCCTAATAATGCAAATGATTTATATTTAATCAATGGTATTGAAAAGAGTTCATTGATTGTTGGCCTATTTGCTGGATCCTTATCAAGCATCATTCTTGCTATTTTTTGCAAATCAATATCATAATATTTTGGAATCAACGGAGTTTTTGATTTGATAATCTTTTCCATGACTTCACGAGTTGTTCTTCCAATAAATGGATGTTTCAACGAACACATTTCATATAGAACACATCCAAGAGACCAAATATCTGTTTTCATGTTATATTCGATACCTTTACAAACCTCTGGCGAGAGATAATATGGACTTCCTATTTGAGTTTCAAGCATTGCTTGCGTTGTTGGAAGTAGTCTTGATAAACCAAAATCACCAAGTTTAATGATTCCGTTTTTGCATAAGAAAAAATTAGATGGTTTGATATCTCTATGAACAATCTTTCTATCATGCAAATATTTAACAGCAAGACACATTTGGACAAAGTAGTCAATAATTATATCTTCATTCCAAGGTTTGCCATTTCTATCATGTATCAATGTTGCGACATCACCTCCATCCGCATAATCCATAAGAATCAAAAGCGAATCTTTTTTAAGAACATGAGACCGATAGTGTATAATATTAAAATGCTTGAGTTTAGACATAATTTTAATTTCTTCCATGGCCCTTGTGAGTATTTTATTTTCCAAATTGCCAACTTTAATTTGCTTAACAACTCTTAAATCTTGAGTATCGATTGATTTTACAAGATAAGCCCTTCCAAAACCACCTTGACCAATTTTCTTCAGCACTCTGAATGATTCCATTATGAAACAATGATGTGAAATTTTTTACTGAATAATCAGTTAAGAAAGCATATTTAAAAATTCACTAAAAATACATCAAAAATTGATAAGAATTGACTTAATAAATCAAAAAGTTATTTTTCATAATTTAGTAACGGCTTTAGGGACCACCCCCAAATTAGATTTTTAAAAATGAGTTGGATGGACTCTGTTGTTAGCGAAACTCAACAAGAAGTGGTTGAAGAACTTCAACATCTTGTTGAAGAGAAAGGAATCAAAGAAAAAGTTCTTCAAGATGCTCAGGAACTAGCAAAAATTGCTGCTCGACATATTTTAGACGAATCACAGCCTGAATTACAATCATTTCCAAGTATCCCTGTTGATGGTGATAAAGAAATCCAATATCTCCTTGTACTTGAATTTTTACAATCTGCAGGATTCAAATTCGCACCAAGTGTTTTAAGATTTGAGAGCCAACATCCAGAAATAGAGCTTAATCGTCGTGAGCTTGGCAAGCAACTTAATCTTTGTACATATGATCGAACCCCTTATCTTGTTCAACTTATAGAAGAACAACTTAGATCTCAAGATGAATAAGATCATTTAATTTTGATATTTCATTTTTTATTCTATTTAATTAAATATGTTCATTCATTACATTTTTCAAAGTTATTATTTTTTTTTTTATTTTTCAAATGATTACTATTTCTCTTTATTTCGACCTAGAGAATTTCATGAATAACTGATCACTTTAAATAATACAAGAATATACCTAATTTTGAACATATAGACTCAAATCCTTCTGAAATCTGTTAATATTCGATATAATGATATCAATCCTTTTCTACTTAGTATGATGCTCAACTGCTTTTTCATCCTTTTTATAAGTTTCAAAACAAATATGTATGCAAAAAAAAAAAAAAAAAAAAAAAAAAAAATTAATCATGAAT
The DNA here is from genome assembly GCA_039105265.1 of Tritrichomonas musculus. Classification (NCBI taxonomy): domain Eukaryota; phylum Parabasalia; order Tritrichomonadida; family Tritrichomonadidae; genus Tritrichomonas; species Tritrichomonas musculus. The sequence continues at coordinate 1,902,725 of JAPFFF010000004.1, forward strand.
TTTAAGAACAAAATAATAATAACAATTAAATAAAGATAAAATATTAATTTCACACAAAGTCATTACATCATTGATTTCAAAACTCTTTTTGTACATTTCATATCTCTATTGCATCTAAAGTATATAATGACTTTCTGGGCATCAGGCATCCCTTTTGGAGGTAATTGTTGAAGACGAACAAGTTCAAGGGCTGATATTCCTTGATACAGTTCATCTTCCCATTTATCTATATCTTCATCCTCATCAGTCATATCATCAAAACTGCTTGTTTCATTGTTAATTGTTGAATGGAGTTTAAAGCTGTCTGTTGATGACAATCGGAGAGAACGAGAAAGTTTGGCAGTAGATGGGCGTATAGTATTTACCACAATTTTACTACCATCATGAACACCAAGACCATCAAAAATGAGGTCGTCAGTGAGCATCTTTCCACCAAAGAAAAAGTCTATTTGGTCGGCAACAACCGAATGATTTCCAAAATCATCAACAGATGAAGAAAGATCAGATTGACTTGAGCCATTATTTTTAGTGACAGGAGTTGTGTAAGAAAGACTTGGATTAGGACTCAAATCAGAATTTGAGTCTTGTGAAGATAAAGTTTTTGATGGAGATTTGGAATTTTTCGTAGATTCAATTTTTGAGGTGTGATGTTGGGTTTTGTTTGACATTTCTTCGGCAACTTTTTCTTTAATATCTGCAACAGTACTAAGAGGAGGAACATTAAGAACAAACTTTTGATGGCTGGAGTCAGTAGTTAAAAATGTAATCTTAAACGGTTTTCGAGGTTTCATAACTGTTAATGGCGTTGACAATCGAATCTTTTCATCACTATTTTCAACCAAAACGATTATGCAGCCATCAACTGGAATTCTTAATTTTCGTAATAAAATTTTATCTGATAAATTTTTACAATTGTAAATCAAAGTGATATCTTTGGGCTCTTTGTTCAGTTCACCAGCAACAGCTTCTCTTGCTTCTTTAACAGTGGCTGCTTCATCGAAATAAAATGCAACGAGCTTATCGTTATCTTCGCCATCTTCTTCTTCATGATCAATTCTGAAGAAATATTGAATTTTTCCTTCACCAGGTCGTGTTTCATTAACATGGACAACGATCATTATTGGCGTTGTTCCGTGATATTCTGATATGCTCATTATTTGTACGGAGTCATCATTCAATTCTTGGCCTTTTAAGTTCAAAGTAATTGTATCTGCAGGACAGTTGAGAAGTTCTGAAAATTTATGTTTAACGTCTCCAATTGTGTCATTGGATGTTAACATAATACTTTGAACATTTCCATTTGGTAATTGAAATGGAAGTGGCAATTTGATTCCAGATGTTTTGTTATCTTCATTTGGTTCATCATTGTTATCTTCATCAAACATAAATGTATTCTCGTCATCACTTTCTTCTTCTTCACTTCCACTGATTTCAAATTGAAATTGCACCCTATTTTCTTCTTCTTCATTGTTTCTGTTCTCTGCATCATTATCATCAATAATTTCAGAAGGAGCACTTTGTTCTGGTAATTTTTTGCTGTAATTACTTCCAGTTTTTGATTTTGGACTTGAATGATTTTTACCTTCTGGCTTTGGCAAGATAACTTTCTTCCCTTTTTCGACAACAATTTGTTGATGTTGTCTTGGACTGCTAGCTGGACTGAGATTTGTGCTATTACTGCAACTGCTATTCGTTCCATTCTTTTTACTACTGTATGGTGAGGACCGTTTGGCTGGAATTCGCGATTTTTCTGGACTTTTATATGCTGAAAAACGAAGTGGTATAGTTTCTTTTGTCTTCTTCGTCTTTGGTTTAGATATTTGTGCATTTCCAATTATATTGTAATTGGAACCTGCAGAATTTTGCAAATTATTTGTCTCGTTATCATTGGATATATGACCTGAATGATCAGGAAATGATGCTCGTATCGGCTGGCAGTGCATGAATTCATTTGAAATCATTTTGGAATCTCCTGAATTTTTGGGATTTAGTGAATTTTCTCCGCTATTGCTATTCCCTGAAATTTTCAAATTAAAATGGCGTGGGGATCTTTTTTCTTTTTTCTGAGGAGGGGGTGGTGGTTCGTTCTCAAATAAATGAAATTCAACAGTGTTATCAAGAGAACGGCTATTGTTTAAAAGATTATCATCACGGATTGAGACAATTAAGCAGTCATGCTTTCGGATATTCAAATCTTCTACAATAGAATTATCATTAAACATTGTTTCTCCTTTTAATAAAATAATTTTCGATGGATCTCCATTTGTTTCTAATGCAAAATGCTCATTTGCTAAATACTTCTTGATATCATGAACAGTTTCGTTTTTAGCAAAAAATGCTGACACGGATTTATTATTGTCTTTTAAAAATCGAAATAGAACAGTATAGGATTTTTGACTGTGTTCGACATATATAAATTTATTTTCAAAGCGAGCTATCTTTTCAAGCTTCCAGCTGTCTGAAGCATACTGGTGATTCGCTATAAATTTAATTGTTTCAAGAGAGCCTATAATTTTTCGATTTTGGATAAGTGTTATTTTAACACTCCTTAAAGGGGTTATTGATTTGAATTCATGCTCATAAATTGTGCCACTTGGTAAAACAAATTTGTACTTGTTTAGTCCCTCATTTGATTTCATACTTTGAATCTCGTAAAGCTATTTTGAATTATTATTTTTGTACGTTTTATCAATTTAACGGTTTATTTCTAAAATGTTTTTTATTTATTTAGCAATAGTGTGCGAAACCTCTGAAAAAGGTTGCTTCTTTTTTTCAAAATATAAATATGAATATATATATACAGGTAATACTAAAAGATCGTTATATTTATATTAGAAATTATAATTGTATTATTCCTTGTGCAAGAGCTTGTAAATACAAGTTTTTCTAAATATTTTAAAATTCTATATTTAGGTTAAATTTTGTTATAAGCGTTGAAAATTTTGAATAAATTTTATAGATAATTCAGAAAAATTTCAATTTAGCTTTCAATTGTGTAATACAATTATTTTATTCATTTCCCAAATAATTCATGAATTTATTTAATGCGCCTCATTCCACACATCTAAACTTATCTCCTCAAGCATTTAGTTATCCAATTCAACCCAAAAAATCGGTCAGCTCGAAAAAAAATGATAATCATGTATTTAATAATGAAATATATTCGTATATACTCCAGAATGCCAATATTTCGATCCCTAATACAAATCAAAAAAATTCTAGTAAAAAGAAGATAACTCGGATGAAATTTACACCTCAAGAAGACAATGAGCTTCTCGAACTTGTCTCGAAATATGGTGATCAAAATTGGAAAATTATTTCCGAAGAAATGTCAAAAAAAAATAATTGTTCCCAATCTCAAAATGGCCAAGTAGTAAGAACTCCAAGGCAATGCAAAGATCGCTATACAAATTACTTGAGTCCGGACATTAATAAAGAAGATTGGACTGTTGAAGAAGACCAGTGTCTTATACTTAATTTATCATTTAGACGTTTTCAATGGAGTACATTGAAAAAATTTTTCCCTGGACGTTCTGAAGTTGCTCTAAGGAATCGTTTTAATTATATTCATCGAACTTTTATGCGTCACATTAAGCCGCGAATTGCAAATAGCATATCTCAAATGCCATTATCTCAAAAAAATGGCCTCGTTGAAATTAGTAAATCAAATGAGGCCATTCAGGAAGGGTCAGATCAGAAAATGATTTCTACTATTTCTCCTGATCAAGATCAATTTTTAAAGCAATTCAATCTAGCTAATCCATCATATTGGGATTCATTTCAATCACATATTTTAAATTTTTATAATGAAAATATTCATCCATTAAACTCAAATAATAAATTTTCTGTATTGCCAGTACAAAATAAAAATGATAATAGCAATTTAAGCACAAGTCCAAACTCCATACTTAAAATGCCTTTTAATAATGCTCTTTGTTCAAATGTAAGTAATAATGATTTTAATCAAGATTCTAATAATATTATTAATTTAAGTAATATTAATCGTATTAATTTAAACAATCAGAGAAAAGATTTGAAAATGATAGTTAAGAAAAATATTACCATTCCACAGCAATGGATTGAAGCAGCTAACACAATTATAACTGCAACTCAAACTGAAGAAGTAAAGATGTCAATATCAGAAATTCAAAAAAAAGCTGAGTCGTTATATGGGATTCTAAAGAACCGCGCATTTTTAGCACAGCAAGAGAAAATGGCTGATTTATTTAACATTAATTCTGAAAATGAGCAGTATGATGACATAACAATGTTCGAAATGATTTAACATTTTAAATCTAATATATTTTTCTATGTAAATATTATATAAGCCTTATATTATAATTTTTTTTAATTAAATACAACAAAATGGAACAAAATTTCATAATTTTCGCTAAACATTAATCAATGTTTAATAAGAACAAAATTTCATAATGATCTGTTAAATAAGAACTCTTCAAATTCGTCGATGGCATCTTCATGTTGTGTATCCCTTTTTGTAAAGTTTAAAACTTCAGTTGCCATTTTTTCAATATTATCAGAATCTGATTCAACAAGTTCTTCCAAAACTTGAAACAGCTGAGCATTTACAAACATGGGAAGTACACTTGCTGGAACCTGTTTGTAAATTTCAATAAAAGCTTGTAGTAATGTAACTCGAATGTTAAAATTATCAGAAATAAAATGATTCATCATTGATTCAAAAAGTCCACTTTTAAGAAGATCATCAATAATAAAGCAAACTTTAAACATAACATTAATTAAAGCAATAGCTACATCTGCTCTTGCAGCATTATCTTTTAGTTCAAGACCATTTTTAAAAATTTCTAAAGGGATTTCATTAATTACTTTTGATTGAATGTCAAAAATAAGATCTTCGTTTCCCAATTGTTGATCGTTTTCTGAATTATTGAATAAATTTAATAATGAAAAAGGTATGGTCGCACTGGGAACACAGCAAAAGCAAAATCCTAGTGCTGATATGGAATAAGTTTTCCCAAGATCTGACATTTTGGACATTGCATTCATCAATTTGATGTGATTATTGTAAACAATAAATAAAGATATTGTTGAGTGATTGATTGAAACGTAATTATAACATCCTCGAGCGCATTGATCAAGAATGTCAATTTCAAAATTTTGAAAATTCTCTAGAATAATTGTTAATTGATGTAAGAGTCTGGTTGTGGTTTCAATGGGTAAATCGAATTTAATATCTTGCTTAATACATGTTTGAATTATTGATGTCAAAGATTTAAGATAAATTGGTGGAATTTGAAGTATTGGAATTCTTATCAAATAATCGTAGCTTCCCGACTCAAAAAAAGTTTCTTTGTGTAAAAAGCTTAGATCAATCATTTTATTTATGACAGAAAAACACGTCTTCATTTGATCTGGGTTTGATATTGATTCTATATATGTTAAGAAAAAAGATTCTTTCTTTTTAGAATTTGGATTGAAATACGCCTCAACTGAAAAAATTTGGTCTAAAATATTCATTGATAGTTTTGATACTTCAATTAATTTTTCATCTTTAGAATTATCACATGCGCCTGAATCTTTTTGATAATTGTCCGTATCTACGATTTCAATGAAAGAGTTTAAATAATCAATGATTTGGTATATATAATTTATCATAAAATCTATACTTTTATATTTGTTGATAAGCGAAGTAATAGTTCTTAAATTTGATAAAATGATATTTGCATCTTTTGATTTAAAGTTCTGCAAAATATCATCAAAATTTACTGCTTCAATTTTAATATTTGGATCTTGAATTGAATTATCTATTTCTTGATGTTCATCTGGTTCTACAAAACGAGTTTCTCTTCTTTCATTAAAAAATTCATTACTTTCATTCATTCTTCTTTCATTAAAAAAGTTAACTTTTTTATTGAATAGATAAATGGTTTCACAAAGATTTTTGTTTGAATATAAAAATAAGAGGTATTCACGAAGAAAACTAGCCTAGCAATTTAATTCTAACTTATTTATTTTATTTTTAAAATATGTAATTAAGATAAATTACAAATTTTATATGATTCCATGTGTTTATTTTCAAGATATTGCTTAAGCATTTTTTTGTGAGAAAAAAAAACTATTTTCAATATATTTTGATATTTATTTGGAATTTTAAATGAAAGATTTTCTATAAAACAATATAAAATATCTCAATATATATATATATTGACATTAAATAATTATAAATTAAAACATATATCGATTAATAATATTTTAAATAAAAAATTATTTAGATATTAACTTATTTTTATTTCAAAAAAAAAAATATTTATTTAAAAATATTAGTTTTTCACAAAATTTGTGATCACTTTTGTGAAATCCTTTGAAAAAAAGCTAATTTTGATTTATTTGAAAGGAGAACGAAGACGGTTTTTCTTGTACGTTAAAAAATATATTAAAATGATTTTATATAATTAATTAATAGTCATTTTTTCGATATTTGTTAATATTAATATTTTTTAATCATATTTAAATGAATTTGCATTATTATAAATACATTTATTGTTCAAATAATGGAAATTATATGTTATCAGTATCTGATTTTGATAAATAGGTATGTGAAATTAAGAAATCGTTTATATAAAAGATTAGTGATGGCATTATAACCCAATTGACCCTGCCAGAAAAGAAATTCAGCGTATGAATTTTTATTTATTTTATAAGAAAGAAAAAAAAATCATTAAATGTTTTTTGAAAGATTTTGAATAAATTATTTATTTCTATTCAATTACTCTCAATTAAAATAATTATTTGAGATAATTTCTTTTTTTTTTAAGAATTTTATTTATTTTATTTATGGATAATTTATTCAATATAAACTTATTACAATGGCAATTATATTATTATTATATTTATATATGTTTATATATAAAATATAAAATATAAATATTTTATTTATAAAATGATAAAAATAGTTCAATTTTACATTCTCAATCATCAATAAGAAATTTTAAATTAAATATCATCGTCCAAGAGTCAATTTTGATAACAATTTCATATAAAATAAATCTTTCATATTCAATTATTAATTTTCATGAAATTCCATCAAACAATGTATTAAAGTAGGATTTTTCTTATAAAACATTTGTATTTCTTTATCATTAAATCTGTATTTATATTAATTTATCAAAATGAAGCCTATTAATAAATAATTTTATTATAATTTTAATATTTATTAAAATAAGCAAATTTTATTAATTATTACATAAGTAATAAGTAATATTTCACACCTTTACTTTGCTATTTTAGCCTTTTTCCTCAATCCAATATATCTTATATTTTGGCTTCAAATTTGAAATATATCATATAAAAATCCAATATTTAATCAATTTAACAGGCTGGGTAAGCTCTTTTAATTTTTTTTTAGATTTGAAAAAAATATTTATAAAAAATATACTAAATAATTAAGCATAACATTTTAGTATGTCATTATATAAAAATATAATAGTAAAAAAAGTGATTTATGTCATTTTTGTTAAGATAAAATAAAAATGAAAGAGATTATTTTATATAGTTTTAATTCAATTTTTTAAAAAAAATAAAATGTTATTATCTTATTATATTTTTATAAACTCTATGTAATATCACATGATATAGTTTGTATACAATATAAAATAAATTGATAAAATCATAAACTATGAAAAATAATTATACAGCTGGCACAGATTCTTTGTAACAATTTTGATATCTAAATGTTACAAGAAATTGAATTAAAAATCTATCTTAACAATTCAATTTATTAACTTTTTCATAACTTTTATTGTTATTTTGTGAATATCTTTGTTTCCCTACGATATTTCTTTTTGGTTTCTTATTAAGAATTATTCAATATATAATATTATATTTATATTTATATAAAATAACTCGGAAAAAATCTTTGTCATAACCGTCTCTCCGTTCTCCTTTTTTATTTGTTAGAAAAAATGAATATTAATAGAATTATTTAAATGTTTAGCAAATTATTTGATTCAAATTATCGGCATTTTCTATTATATATATATATATATGTATTTAGAAATATATATTTTATCCAATATCTGTAAAATTTCAATTTATTATTTTTTTTTGTTGTTTGATTTTTGAACATTTTGACGTTTTGCACCCAAAAAAAACATCGATATTGTTGGAAACCAATTTTCTCAAAATTAAACACATAAATTTCTTATTGATCGCAATTTATGTTAAGATGAATCGCAATAATTAATATATTAAAAATAAAAGCAAAAAGCTAGGCTGAAAAAAATTGGGTTGGATTTTTATTAATTCTTTTGTTTTTTTTTTTTGTTAAATCCTTTGCTTTTTTAAATATCGAATTTATTAAAATGAGATATAAAGCCAACTCAATATTTAATTCTTTATATATTTATTAAAATTTTTAAGAATTTTTAATCCTTATTAAAAAAAAAGTCTAATAATTCTAATATATCTGAAAAAATAAAATTCTTATATTTTAACAATGCAATGCTTGCCAAAGATAATATAGAGCAATTATATGTTTTTTTTATAAATTAGAATATTTATACTCTAATAGTCATTGAATTAATTAATGCATTTCTAAAATCCAAAAAGACGTTAAGTCACTTAACATGAATACCTCTTAAAAATATATGTTTATATGGTATCATATGCAGCATGGAATTGTTGCATGATAGCCATTAAGAGTATTTGTGCTCTCAATATATAAATAATTTCGATAAATTTTTAATAACAAATTAAACACATTTAATTATTTATTAGCTGATATGTTATTTACACTTTCACTGAAATGAATCATGATATTATTTATATAAATCATATTCATATTAGAATTATCCAGTTTTGATATAATCGTTTAGGTATCGATTATCCATATTTCTAAATTTTTTTAAATTAAAAAATAAAATGTTTAGAAAAAGTGAAAGTATTAGTTTGGTATTTTAAAAATGTATTAAATAATGTCATATTCTTCAGTTTATTGATAAAATTTTTGATAATAATTTTTGACTTTTTTTCTTTGACCCATTCAATATTTCAATTAATTTTTTTTAATTACAAAATGAAAATATTTTTTTAGTTTGAAAATCAGGCAATAATGATATAAATATTTATTTTATTAATAGAATAAAAATGAAAAATTTTAAAAAAATTAATAAAAATTTATAAAAATTTATAAAAATTTATAAAAAATTTAATTTTCAAATCACTTCATTGATATGATAAAAATTGAGTGTAAAAGTGATGATCAATTAAAATACGATGATATAAAACATATTCCAATATTTAAATGGATCTTTGGTTTGAGTGAATGTCTTCATTCCACAAGAATTGATAATTTCATACAAAAACTCCTTTTATCTTCAACTAAAAGTCATAAAATAAATTCAAAAATAAATTGGTTTATCCAAAAATCAATTGAAAAATGTCGAATCAGTTATGATTTTTTAAATTGGTTGGTTCATATGCCAGGTGATGATGAAATTCAATTTCTTGATGATTTTCGTTCATATGACAAATATCATGATAAATGCATTCATATAACTGATTTCTTTAAAAATTGTAACAAAGAACCTGTTTTTCGCAAATTTACAGAAACAAACATATATGAGCAAACAGAAATTTTTGAAAGTTTTCACCCACTTTATGCTCATCCTACATGTAATCAACCAATGGTTAATAATGACGAAGATTGTGCAAAATTCATTTTTTCAATCATTTATATATTTAAATATTCCAAACAGTTTTTCGATGATGAGATTGGAACTTGTTTGGTGAATTTATTCATAAAATTAAAATATAAAGAGCTGTATGAATTAAAAGATTTTGATGTAAATTTTGAACCTGATGATTTAGATACCATTTTTCAACTAGTCATGGATTCAATTTAAAATACTAATTGCAAGGCGATTGTGAATAATACTTTAATGTATTTTATATGTTATGTGGATTTTTTAGAAAGCAAGTATTAATGATATTTCTTTCATAAAGATTTATAAAAAAGCATCTCACATTATGAATTATATAAAGTATTGGTAAATAAATTTTGCTTGATTATAAGTAAATTTTTCTATTTCTTGTTTGGTTGATGATTGAATTTAATTATATAAATATATTTCTTCAATTAAAGAAAATAAAAAATATAAAAGAAATATAAAAAGAAATAGCCACAAATGAAAAAATAATCGAAAATTTAGGTAAGCAAAAGTTCACTTATTTACTTGGTTGAAGCTTGGGCCTTCTTTTCTCTCATTCTACGGCTACGGAGTCTCCTTGCTTCAATCTGTGCTTGGAGTGTCTTTTCTCTTTCATTTTCGGCTTTAAGTGTTTGGATATGTTCCATGATAACTCTCTTGTTACGGAATTCGTTACCCTTGGCTTTGAGATAAAGTTTCCTGTAAAGGTGGCGATCGATTTCTTGTTTTTGGCGATAGTCCCTGAGTGTCTTTCTTAAAACGCGAATACGGCGAATCCATTGCCATTTGTTATTAAGGCGTGCGTTCTTGCAACCACGGCGTTTACCGAAACCCCTGTGACGTCCTTGACGTTTTGCAAGGAGCCTGATCCTGTGACGAGCATTGGAATGCATTCCAACAGGTCTGCGAACGATGATACCGTCGCCAATAAGTTTACGAATTTGTTGACGAGAGTTGGCCATAGCGATTGTGGATGTTTCTGTTTCATCCATCCAAACACGGCCGACACCACAATCGAGGACGGATGCTGCTAATCTCTTTTGAAGTTTCAAAGACGACATTCGGAAAAGGCCAGGACCAAAACCGTAAAATAACCGCAAAATTTTCTCCTATATTTCCTAAGAATTCAAAATGTTATCATTTGAAAAATTGAATTGGTATAGAAATTAATATGGTCAAGCAAAATATGATCGTCACATGAAATATGAAATAAAAAAATTCTAATAGAGAATAATTAAAACATTAGCATTTATGTTCAAATAGTTTTTACAAAATAATAAAAACAGATATATAATTTGATGTTCAAAATGAAACTCACAAAGATGGGAGCTTTGTAATCTTGATTCTTTGGAAGTTGTCAACATTTGAGTTTGATCTCGCTCTTGTTTTTGCGTTTGAGTTAGCTGGTGGGGGTGTATTATATGCTGAATCAAGTGCTACCGTATTAATACTTGGATTTGCTTTAAGGTTACTAGCGGTATTTAAACATCCAGGTTGATTAAAATTCATGTTAATGTTGTGCCTTGCAACTAGAGAAATTGCAGCAGCGTGCATTGCTTGTGATTGCCTTGAATTTTGAGATCTAACATTTTTCGAGCATTTGTTAGTTAATTTGAGTGAAATCGAAAGAGGACAAGGGGGTGCATTTCCAGGTGAAGCTTTGGGTGGTGGTGTTCTCATTTTCATCTGGTTTGCAATTAATTTTTTGTCAAGAGACATTGGCAAAGTTGATCGCTTTGAACCATAAGGTAAGCGTGCATGATGTCGTCTTTGGGGCATTTTATCAAGTTCTTCAACCATTTTTTCTCTTTGTATTATTTTGTAAATTGCTGTAACATCGTTGAATCGTTTATTCTTTAAATCATCAAAAGATTGGTCGAGTTCTATATCAAAATCATTTTTCATTTCATTTAAAGTTTCAACATCAAAGTCATCCATACAAACGTTTTGAGGATCATCAAGATGAGATGGGAAAATCTTGGGTCCATAAGATGCATTCATGTACTGAGCATTTTCATACTTTTTAAACCATGGATGTTCCATTATTTCAGGAATTGTGATTCGTAATTTAACATCTTTTGTTAAGAGGCGTTTAATCAAGTCAATTAAATCCTCTGAAACATTGTCACTGATATCATATTTGGGTTCTTCAAGAACAATTTTTGAAACAAGTTTTTGAATATTATTTCCTTCAAATGGAAGCCTTCCAAATGTCAATGCATATAAAACTACTCCAGCACTCCATATGTCAGCGCTTGTTGTATAAGATTTGCCAGTAAGCATTTCAGGAGGTGCATATGCTGGAGATCCGCAAGCTGTTTGAAGAACAACATTCTCTCCGCGGAAAATGTTTCCAAGACCAAAATCAATTAATCTTATATTATCAGATCTATCAAGCATGATATTTTCTAGTTTGATGTCTCTATGAGCAATTTTCAAATCATTATGTAAATAATCGAGAGCAGAAATAAGTTGGCAAAAATAACGGCGAGAAACATGTTCGGGAAAGGTTCCAAGTCTATTGATTTTGTTAAGAAGTGAGCCGTTATCAATTTTTTCCATTACTAAATAATTATTTTCTGAGTCTTGAAGGCATTCAAAAAAAGAAACAACGAATGGGTGGTCAAGGGATTGAAGCATTGAAAGTTCTCTTTCGAACTTATCGGGGGGAAAATGAGATTTATTAATTACTTTAATAGCAACCATATATTGAGATTTAAGATATCTTGCATCATAAACAGTTGAAAAGGCGCCGCTACCAATGGAACGTTCGAAAATAAAGGGCCCTACCTGAGTTGGAATATTAGGGCTTTCGCTCATTTATGTTTTTTCTAAGAATTTGTGAAATTTTCAAAAGCAATTTGATAAAAAAAAGTAATGCCCAATTTCCTCACTTATGTAATTAATCAATTGATATAAATATTATATAATTATGTAGAAATTTAATTTTATAATTTAACTGATAAATTATTTATAATATATAATTAACGTAAACCGAGAAAATTATGCTACTAAAATTCAATTAAATCTAATTTTTATTATAAAATATTTTCATATGTTCGGAAACTTTTCTTTTTTTCAAAACATTAAATAGCATATAAATGAATAAACAGCAATTTAAAGCTTTAAAAAAGTGAAAAAATAATAAATATTAAACGAATTAACTCAAGTTCTCAATTAAGAAAAATAAAAATACCATATTTAACCCATTTGAGAAAGCAATAATATATATATATATATATATATATTATTTGCATTATGTCGTATTATTATATTTCAAATTATTTCATATTTTGTTAGCTTGAAAAAAGAGAACAACATATTTTAAATTTATGAGTTTAATATTTATTTTGGTTTGAAAAATGAACTTTTTCTTAATAATACATTTACAATTTTGAGAATTTTTTAAATAAAAATAAATGAGCTTTTTAATCTCCTTATTAGTTAATTAATAAAGAATTGGTATTTTTATAGAGAAAAAAAATAAACAACTTATTTCTTAAAGCAATGGAAATGGTTATTTAAAAAATATAATTTTTATTCAAATATTTGAAATAAGCATATATTGAAAAAAAAAAAAAAAAAAGATTGAAAACTTGAAGCAAATCAATAGTCAATAACAGGTAAAAATTAGAAATTACAGAAATATATATATTATGATATTTATATAATTTATATTAATTATAAAAATATTATTTTACCCAATATAGAAAACAATATTTTTATTTTTATTTTTTTCAGTTAAAAGAAAAATAATAATTGCATATCTTGAAAATATTCATCAATATAGTGTCTAAAATGATTAAAGTGAAATTAAATAACAATTTCAATGAAGATTAATTATATTATATTTTTAATGTAATTATATCCCTAATATTTATAAGCTATTTTTTCTTTCAACCAATATTCATCATGTTATTGAAAATATATTTTCATTTATTTATCATTAAGGTCATTTTTAACTCAATTTAAATGCCAAAATAGTTATCTTTTTGGAAAAAAGCAAAAAATAATAGTCTATATTATGATATATTAATAAATAAGATAGTTAATAGCTTCCGACAATAAAAATAAGATAACTATTAATTGAAATAAAAAGTTTAATAGATTCAGAAAATGGAAAACAGATTTTATTAATAATAAAATAAAGATATGCATACAGATTTTAATATTGACATAATAATTGTAGTCGTTGATTTCACTTGTTTTGATAAAAATTATTTCGATTTCCTAACGCCCATAAGAACAGATTTTGGCCTGTCCTAATCATTTCTGATGGAGGATGAGAAGTTATAACTGGACCATTATATGAATTATTAGATAGAGGCTGTTCATTCGTGGTCGTACGATAATTATTTATATTATTATTATTATTAGCTTTTCTTTGATTTGATAAAGAAACTGAACTTCTTGAATTTGGTGTATTTGATTTCGAATTTGCATTCAATGGTGATTTTGATCGAGAATTAGAATTTCTTTGATTTGATTTGTTTCGATTATTGGAACCATACTGGTTTTTGCTATTATTATCATTAACTCTTCGGTTCCTATTATTATTACTTTTGTTAACTTTGTTTGATGCTTTTGACCTTGATGATATCACTTCTTCTTCAGTCTCCACTTCTTCTTCCTCTTCTTCTTCAACTTCTATTTCTTCCTCTTCTTCCTCTTCAGTAACTTCTTCGAAATATTCTTCATCATCGCTTTTAGATTTTTTATGATTGTTATTGGCATTCTTTTTATTATTTGAGCTTTGTTTCGAATTTAAGCTTTGTTTTGCTTTTTGATTTTCGACTTTTGGTTGGTTTTTGGTTTTGCCTTTCTTAATAGTGGTATCATTATTATCAATTTCGTTTGATTTGGAAATTTGTCCTTGCTTAGAATTATCATTAAATCCTATTTGGCCACTTAACTTGTTCTTTTTATTATTTTCATCATTTGAACTTTGTCCAATGGTATTTTCATAACTTGTGTTCATTTTCGATTTTGAATCTGTTTGTTGGTATTTGTTTAAGTCTTTGTTCATTTTAAAGTTTGGATTTTTTAATTTTATCTCTGTGCTTTGATTATTATTAGAGTTTTGATTGTCAATATTGTTTGTTTCTTGTACATTATCTTGATGATTATGTGTTTGCCCTAATTGAACATTTATATTTCGTGTTTGAGTCTTTTTAGAACCTTGTAAATCAGAATTTGATGTGGTTAATTCATCATTTTGTGGTGTATTTGTATCTGAGCCTTTGCTCATTAATCTAAGGGACCTTCTATTTTCTGAGGCACGTTTTTCTTGAGATCTAGTCCTAATTGCAATTGAATCAATTTTTTCAGTCATTGATGTAGCGACCGTTTATATAAGCATCATAAATTTCATGGATGATATAGAGGTGGGAGGAGTATGATTTTTGTTAGAAATCTATTTTATATGCATAACAATATTTTCAATATTATTCTAAATAGTATTTATTATATGTTTATTAGATATTATTCGATAATGGATGGTATATATTTATTTTATTTTTTAAATAATAATTGAATTTTTTGTATAGAATAAATTTTACGATAATTTTTTTTTTTAACAATTTTGAGAATTTATATAAATATGAAATTTTTATAATATAAATTTTTATTTTGTATTATTTTTCATTTTTTATCTTTGATATATATTATTTATATGGTAAAATAAGTTTATTTGCATAAATATAAATTTTTAAAGAGGATATGATCATTGAATTATACTCCATATAATCATTCAATTATTAAAATCAATATATATATATGAATTTAATATATTTTTTTTATAATAATATGACATAATTTATAATTTCATTTTACATACTATATATAATGCTATATTATAAATATATTTTACATTTGAATATAGATAATCATAAATTAATTTAGTGTAAAATTGATAGAATAATAAAATAAAAAAAAGGTTTAATAGATTTTTTCAATGCGAAATTTGAATAGTCAAATTCTATAGTTTATATTAAGCCAAAATACAGTTTTTCAGAAAATAAAATAAATATATGAAAAAGCATTCACTTTTTACTAATTTATTTGTTCAAAGTAAAATATAAACCAATAAAAAAGCCAATTATTTCGTTTCAAAAAGTTATCTATAATAACGAAATATTTTCAATTCAATATTTGACAAATAAGATATCTTGTTTATTATTTAATATTTTAATTATAAAATATTTGATATATATAGGAACATGTTTTATATAATATGTATAATAACTATATTTTTAAAAAATATATCTTTTTTTTCAAAAATGCTTGTTTTAATAAAATTTTAAAATGAAAATAGAAAAATAGAGTCTTTGTTCGAGCCATTTTCAAATTAAATTAATTTAAAATATTTAAATATATATATAACTTTTACTATTAATATTTACATTATTAAATAACAATTTGTATATTAAGAAATGCAAAAAATAGAATGAAAACCAATTTTATCTCATTATAGAAATGTAATATGAGACTAATCAAATATCCTACATATTATATAATATCATCTTATATAGATATATGATTTATTTTATTTTAAACAAATCAAAAGAATATCAAATGACGGATTTATTTAAAAAAACACTCTTATGAAAAATTGCTTTTAATTCATTGAATAGCGCATTTTATTAAACATATTTAATATAATAATAAATAATTAACTATATAATATTAATAAAATAAAAAATAATTAAAAAATAATAATTATATACTAAGATATATACAAAAAATATTAACTACAAAAAAACGCCAAAAGTCTTTGCACCTTTGATGATATCCATAAAATGGAGGTAAAACTATTGAGAAATATATTAGTAAAGAACTATTAGAAAAAGTTAAATGTGTTTGTAGAATGGAATAAATTTTATTATTTAAATAATAATTAAGAATAAGTTAAGAATAAGTAAATAAATCTTAAAATCCTAGCTCATAAGATATAGAACTATGCGAAATATGGAGACGTCGTAATATCATGATCCCTTGGAAGTCTTTCTGCGCTTTCATCAAAAATTAAAATATTATATTTATCTTTTTGGTTTGTTCCTTCTAATTTAAGTATAGAAGCATCATTATTAGAAGTATAACCATAATTTGGAGCGGACCAAACAAGTAAAAGTCGGCCTTCAGGAATTTTTGTCATATCTTTGAAAAAGTATTGGTAGCCATCTCGAGCAAGCTGATGTGAACGAGTAATAAGCCTTAAACGATTAACATGGCAAAACTGTGCTGTCGGTTTTGCACCAAAAAGAAATCCAGCTCCTCTATCGTTTTGTTTCCATTCAACATTCTTATCGACTGCTGGATCACCCCAAAGAAGATCTGATATGGGTCCTTCTGCTGGAATATCTTTTTTTCTGTCAATATCATTGATTAACGAAATTAAAGGTACAGAAGGAGATAATCCTCCATGAACTGAAAAAATATCATTATCAATAAGTGCGCATAAAGGTAAGAGATCAAAAACATCCATGACACGGCTCCAAATACTCGTATTGCCATAATTAACAATTATTTCGTTATAAAATCCATATGTTCTAGTAATTTGCCTGCATTCATGATTTCCACGAAGAAGGAAGTAACTATTTGGATATTGTAATTTAAGAACTGCTAATAGAAGAAAAGTATTTAAAGAAAAGTAACCACGATCAACATAATCCCCCATAAATAAAAATTTTTGATCATAGCCCTTTGCTACCTCTTCAAACATTTTGCGTAAATCTTCGTATTGGCCGTGAATATCGCCAACTACTATGATTGGTGATTGCAAAATTAATAAATTATCTTCTTGATGAAGAATTTCCATGAGTTTCATACATATATCCTGAACAATTTTTTCATCAATAACTTTGCCTTTGTGTAATTTTTCAGTAATATCTTTAAAATCTAATACTTCACTCATTTTCCGTTTGACAAATTTTCTGTAAAAATCGGTTAATGGTGAATATTAGAAAAAAAATTACCATTGATAATTTTTCAATTATTCCTATCCATTATCGCTGCTCAACCCAGAACTAATGTTCAAGAATTCAGCTCAAATGGTAAATCAAATAGCTCCTTTTCAAATTCCATTTCGTTTCTATTATTGTCATAATAAAAGTTCTCCTGATATTTGATTCAGAATTTAGTGAATTATTATTTTTCAAATGAAAAAAGAGCATTTTGCTTTTAAGACCAACATTTAATATATTCACTCTCTAATTGAGAGTCTTAATGGTTGTTATTCAAGTATTATGAGTTTAAAAAATAATATCATTAAATATTCAGAAATCGCGTTTTGTTCATTAAAATTTTATTCAATAACAATTTCAATTAATGATAAATTTGTTTATATCATTTCCTTGGAGTAGAAAAATGAGAAAAGTTGCATGAATGATTCAAATCGCAGTCAAGACTCCTATTTGAATATTTGTAAATTGAAGTTGTTTGAGGTGTCCTATTTTTCTTCTTTTTCTTTGCTGATGATTTTGTTGAGTTTGTATTTGAATTTTCATCTATTGCTGAGATATTTTTGGTTGTGCCATTCTTTATGTTTTGTAAAACTTGTGAATCAATAGAAACATCGAATGATTCATAACTTTCCATTTGATCAATATAAGCATCAAGGAAATTAGTATCATTTGGTGTTATAACTATCCCTAATTCTGTTGCTGTCTTTGACAAATATCTCTTTAATTTTGCAATGAACTTTTTATAATTTTCTGTAGATAAAAGTATCAAAGAAGCTTCTTTTTGTTTTAAGATTCTAATTTCTCTTTCTTGTCTGGTTTCAATTATTTGTTTATAGCGAGTAAATTTATCATCAACATCATTTTGGCGCTTTGCAGAAAACTCTGCTCTATTCTGATTTGATTCTTGATATAATGCTTCTGCAGTTCCATATCTTCGTGATTTTGCATTAAATTTAGCTTGATTTATTAAGTATCTTGTTTCTGGATTTTCTCTTGTTGCAGCTAACTCCATCTCAGTCGCGTATCGATCACCTAATTGTGCCATTGTCTCACCGTGTTTTGCATGAAGTGAAAAAAGTTTTTCTTGGTATTCAGCTTTAAGATTAAATATCATATCATTAGTTTCCTTTAAAGCCTTTATAGCTTCACATTTTACAGCCTCCTTTTTGATGTCAAATGTAAGATTTGTTTGTATTTGCTCTGTTTTTCCTTTAGCATCATTAATTTCTTCCTTTAATCGATCAATGTGGCAGTCAATTGCATGAGCCTTTCGAAATTCACAATTCTCAATAGCTTTCAATCTCTGCTTCTGGAGTAAAGACAATTCATTAGTTAATTCATCAAGAGGATTTCTTTGAGTTTGGTTTGGTATTGTAGTCATATATATAAAATATGCTGTACGTTAAGATGTTGTACGTTAAAAATAATTTATATTCATTCAAATAAATTGTTAAAGAAATAAGAAATATTGCTAAAGAAATATGATTTTTTTGAATACTGTCATTTAAAATTTTTATTTTTTGAACGTTAAAAAAATAAATGTATCATTGAAAAAATAAAAAATATTAATTTATATTACAAAAATACGAACAGTGTTTAATTAAAATATGCATAATCAGTCATCGCTACTTGAATCTTCATATAGCTTTGAAATGTTGGCATGTCCATCTTGAAAAATCTTTTCGAGCGAAGGACTTTTCTTTATCACCATTTGTGATTGTGATGTAGAAAATTGAACTGGCTCCGAAGGGTATTTTAACGGCGGTGCCCCTTTTTCTTTTTCCTTGTTTAATTTTAATTTTTGATTTGATCTCATGCAATAATAAATGGTATCTATTTTTTCGCTTGGGTTTGGTTTTGCTCTAAATACTTGAATAGAAATAATTTCTTTTTTCCCAAATTTAATTGTTGGTTTCAGGTCAAATATATTATTAAATTGTGTAATGGTATACTTTGATGAGTGGCTAGTTGGTATTGGAGGAACTTTTATCATTGCTTCAAGGGATTCAAAAGAAGCCTTTGTGATGTCTTCGACATCATTATTATTTATGCATAGTTTTCTATTTTTTTCATTAGTATTAATATTATCATCGTAATCAGGAGTGTTCAATGAAATGATGGATGATGATGATGATAAATTTGAAGGTATTGTTGGTTTGTATTTTTCATTTGGTGAAAAAGAATTGTCATTATTTTTTCTTGAATCAATCATTAATGACGAAGAACAAAATCTAAAATCGTCATTTTGTGAAAGAAACTCTTCACTAACTGATATTGACGGATTTAATAGCATTTCTGGTGATGATTGTGTTGCTTTGGCATAATTGTTATCACTTGGAAATATATCAAATGGAGTAGTACTACTACTGAAGCTATCATAATCATCAATAACTGAGAAATGAGGAGGAGGATCGCTATTAAAATTTCTTTGAACTTTGTCAAGAAAAGAGTCATCAAGTGAAAAGTCTGTTATTAATTGATATTGAGTTGTTCTTTTTGGTCCAACAGACGATGGTGATTCGTTTTTAGAATGTTCTTTATGTTTATCTCCATATTTTTTTGTATTGATGTATTGAGCATATGAAAGTTTTTTCTTCTTTTTTCTCTCTTTTATATAATTTTTCTTATTAATATTTGAACTATCGAATTGACTCTCAATAATGTCATTAAAATAGTTAATAGTATTAGTAGTGGTAGTTGTGTCTTCTTTTTTATTGTCATTTAACTTGGTATTATCGTTATCTTCATTTTTTAAATAATTATTTGATTTATGGTTGATTTGGATAAGTTTTCTATTCATCAAGCTAGAAAACTTTGTCTTAGTGTTATTAAAATTTGATGGAGACTTTTTAATCATTATTTTTCCTTTTTGATTGTGAGTTTCTTCTGGTGGAGGTGACCATCCATTTTGTAATGCGTATTTTTTCCAATTATCAATGACAAATTGAATTTGATCAGTTGTGAGACTCATTGACTTGCTGGAATTATTGTTGCAATTTCTAAATTTAATATGGGTGTGATTATTCTCTTTCATACTATTTGCATTTATTTTAGATGTATTGACATCTTTTTTTGTAAAGTGTATATTATTTCGATTTGTTTTAACTCTGTCTTGGTTATAAATAATAATGTTTCTATTTCTAATAAGGTTAGGTGAGAGTAAATTTGAATTTACATTTGATGATTCTAACATTGCTGGTTTAGGTGATGAAACAGGTGTGGGTGAGGCTGAAGAATATATTTTTTGTTTATAATTTCTTTTAATTCTGATTTGTTCATAGCATACTGCATCTGTTGGGATGATTTTTTCTTTATCCTTATCATTTCCAAAAGCTATTGAAACGATTACTTGACAGATTTCGATCTTTTTATCTAAGTTGTTAGCATCTTTAAGTTGTTTTGGTGATAAAATGGAAAATCTTGAGCATTGATGAAAAAAATATGGAAGATTGTCTATCTTTTGATCAATGCTATTGATTTCAGTATTGTTTTCATTTCTATCTGTATCTAACGAGTGAATGGAAGTATCTTCAAAATGGCTTATAAGAGATTTATCATTTGATGTAAATGGTATAAAGCACTTCCCAATTATTCTTGATGTTAAATTTTCTTTTAAAATAAGTTGTATCTTTAATTCTGATATTGAGTGAATTTCGCCATTCAAAATTTCTGAAAAAGGAAGCATAAGGCCAAATGAAAAGCGAACATGATTAAATTTAACGAAAATTGGAGGAGATGTAAGTGGGTATATCGAGGGATGAAGAGATATTGAAATCGTAATTTGAGAATTTTGTAACGATGCGGCATGTATTGCTTTGTCGATGAAAATAAATAGGTAATTGTCGTTTATTTTATTCAAATCTTTCTCTTCTTCATCCATAAAATATAAATTATTTAATTGACCTATATCTTAGAAAAAATTTACCTTGTTTTCACAATTATTGATAAAAAAAAATTTGAATAACGTATATTTCATCATTTTATTCATAAAAATTTTCTATTTCATATGAAAAAATGTACTGTTTTGAAGCGCTATGCATATTTATAATATCAGGTTTAAAGTATGTTTCGAAATATCCATTATTAAATTTTTTTCAATTTATCATCAATCGAAAATTTGATCAAAAAATGTGCCAATATTTTTCCTCATAAAACATTCTTATACAAATACTAATTTAATGAAATTATATATATAAATTTTTTGTATAACTATTAGATTAATGAAAGAAAGAATTCAATTCTCTTTCAAAAAAATTCAAAAGAATCGTCAATTTTTGAAATATGTGATCTTTCGTTGATTAATCAGAACATCTCTAATAGTATTTTATTAAGAAATTTTAAATAATTTGTAAATAAAAATTAATTCTTTAAATTGAAACAATAATAAACGTACAAAGAAAATTTTCCTTATCAAATCCAAAAAATGAATATTGAAGATGAAATTAATAATGATATCGTGCGTGTTAAGGAGCTATTTAAACAGCTTCTCCCTTATACTGAAAAAAATACTGATGAAGTAAATCAACTTGATGATAATATTTCTCGAGTGTTTTCAGATAAGCCGCCATATTGGGTTACAAATTCAAAAATTTTTGGTCCAATAATTGTTGGTATGGATGAATTTATCGAAGTTCAAGCAGAGAGAATCAGAAAAAAACAAAATAAATTAAAAGATCTAATTGACAAAAAGCGTAGATCCGATAAAAGAATGTTGCAGCAGTCAGGCGAAAAAGAAGCTGCTATTTTACAAGAAGAAATTAATGAAATTCAAGCATCTATTGATAATATATCATCTTCCTCTCTATCCGAAAACAACAAAATTAATGTGAATACACTAAATTCTTTTCAAGGACAGTTGAATGATTTACAACAGCAATATGATGAATTAAAGGTCGATTATAATGAAGTCGAGAGTACTCTACAGCAATTACAAGATGAATATGGCCGAACCAAGGAAACTAACAATATGTTTCAAACTCAACTCGATAAATCAAGGAAAACGATGGCAAATTATAAAAGAATATTAAATCAATTAATAGCTACTGCTCGAGATTTAAACAAAAACAGACAGCAACTTTTTAAGCGTGGTCAAGATTTGGCAGCTTTAATTACTCAATACCAACTAACAAAAACGAGTCAAGAAAAAGAAATTCGTAAACTTGAAGAACAATACAATGATCATCAGCAACTTATTGTTTCATATAAAATGCTTGAGGATCAAATCAAAGAGCAAGGGAAGCAGCAAGAAGTAGCTTTGAATAAAATGGTTGAAGCTGTTGAATTTACTGAATCTGCAGCTGCAGAATCGCAAAAAAATAGGATGACAAGAGATAATTACGCGGAAGAACTTAAAAGAGTCAAAGACCTAATAGCATCAACCACAAAACAGTTTGAGATCTCATTTTCCGAACATGAAAAATTGATCAAAAAACAATTTGAAAATGCTTTAAAATCAATCAATGAACGATCATTAATTTTAGAGTCTGAAAATTCCCAATATGCGCATGAAAAAGAATCTCTTCAACGACAAATCGACACATTGAGTCAAGAAAATTCAATATTAAAAGCATCCAAAAGTGACAATGGCTTTTCTTTATTTGTTGAAAGAATGTCTGCATTAAAAGCAGAGATAGAAGCTGCTTATGGAAAGAAAGAACAACTCACTGCAATGAATGAAAAAGCGCGGGATGATATCGATGACATGAAAGCAAAATTATTAACAAATTCTACTAATACAAGAAACGATACACTTGAATTAACGCAAAGATCACAGAAACTTGAAATGGAGCTCGAAATGCATAAATCAACATGTAAAGAAATTATGGAAAAAAATGCTAAATATACCGCCGAAAATCAAAAATTAAGAAATGAAATCGTTCAGGTTCAAAGAAGTGCCTCGGTTGAAGCTCAAAATAGATTAAATGAAAAAGACAATCAGCTTGCCGAAGTTAAAATTCAATTCGAAGAAACTTCAAAAGCTAATCAAAAAGCAATTAGTGAAATGCAACAAGCTGTTCTTGCTTTTCAACAACACGCAGATAAATGGAAATGTAAAGCACAATCTATTGGTATCGAAGCAAGTGATGCTAAACAGAATGCTGAAAATCAACAACAACAATTAATTGATCAGATTAATGAACTTGAAAGTAGTTTGGCTGAAAGAAAACAACTCAAAGCAAAAGCTGAATTTATGCTTCAACAGATGGATCAGCAAATAAAGTCATTAAAGCAGCAGATTTCAACCTATGAGAACAAGCAAAAGCAATTAGCAATAACTATTCAACAGACTCTCACAAAACAGAATCAGATGGCAAATGGTATTAATAAAGATAAAACTTTATTAGACAAACTTCATGTTCAAGTTAAAAGAGGGCAACGCAATCTTAACACTGCTCCTGTTTTAACTAATGATTCCGATTTCTTAGATGATATATAAGATTTTTATTATTTATATTACATAAACTGTTAATTTTTTTTGAAAATTTCGGATTAAAAATATATTATTTATTATATTTTAAGAAATATTTATTAAATAATAGCAATAAAAATTTGTAATAATAAGTAAATAAGATCATTATCATATAATCCAATCATATTTATTCCAGAAATATATTAAAAAACAATTAAATACAAGTATTATTTTAAAAAAATAAATATTATCAAAGATATCAATGATTTTCATCGTTCGAACAAAAAAGTTCTCAAATTATAATCAATGGAAACATCGTATTCCAACACCTCATTTTCTGAAGTATGTAATTCTATATTTTCAATCAAACCAAATTTTAATGTTTCGCGTACTGACGAAGATGTAAAACGCGAATTAAAATTAATTACACGAAAAATCTTTGGTGGTCGAATTTCATTTCCATCGATTGTAGTTGCGGGAACGAAAGGGAAAGGATCAACATCCACAGTTTGTGAATCAATATTGAGAAATTGTGGTTTAAAAACTCTCCTCTTTACATCTCCGCATATAATATCTCCACTAGAAAGAATCAAAATCGACGGAAACAACATTAGTGAAACTGATTTTATCTCGCTCTATAATGATGTCATTCGAGTATTACACGAAAAAGAACTTCCTCAGCCATTTTTCCCTAATCTCTTTACTCTCATGTTTGCCTTCCTTGTACTGCGATTTAAGAACGAAAAAAGAAACGATGTTGTAGCGGTGATTGAAGTTGGAATTGGTGGAAAATTTGATTGGACAAAGTTTTTCAAACCTACTGTTTCCGTTATTACCCGTTTGGACTATGATCATACGGAAATTTTGGGTGATACGCCTTATTCAATTGCATGGAACAAATTTGGAATAGTCACAAAAGATTCTGTCAACTTTTCTCTTCCACAATCGTCACTTTTTCAAGAATCATTGAATAAGCTTTCGTTTGAGAAGAGAAGGGAGTTGGTCATTGTTCATCCGTGCTGGAAGAAGGAAATGGGACTCAATGGGCCAACAGCTGAAGCAAACACATCACTCGCTGTCGCTGCTTCAATTGAGCTGATCAAGAAGGCAGCTTCAATGAGTCCTGGACTAGCAGTCAAACTGAACATCAAAAATAATAAAAGTGACAAATTTGACAAAAATATTTTTAATAAAAATAATATGAATGAAAACATAAATAAATTTAATGATGGTCATTTGAATGATGAAAGAAACAGTCATTTGAATGATGAAAGAAACAGTCATTTGAATGATGAAAGAAACAGTCATTTGAATGATGAAAGAAACAGTCATTTGAATGATGAAAGAAACAGTCATTTGAATGATGAAAGAAACAGTCATTTGAATGATGAAAGAAACAGTCATTTGAATGATGAAAGAAACAGTCATTTGAATGATGAAAGAAACAGTCATTTGAATGATGAAAGAAACAGTCATTTGAATGATGAAAGAAACAGTCATTTGAATGATGAAAGAAACAGTCATTTGAATGATGAAAGAAACAGTCATTTGAATGATGAAAGAAACAGTCATTTGAATGATGAAAGAAACAGTCATTTGAATAATGAAAGAAACAGTCATTTGAATGATGAAAGAAACAGTCATTTGAATGATGAAAGAAACAGTCATTTGAATGATGAAAGAAACAGTCATTTGAATGATGAAAGAAACAGTCATTTGAATAATGAAAGAAACAGTCATTTGAATGATGAAAGAAACAGTCATTTGAATAATGAAAGAAACAGTCATTTGAATGATGAAAGAAACAGTCATTTGAATGATGAAAGAAACAGTCATTTGAATAATGAAAGAAACAGTCATTTGAATAATGAAAGAAACAGTCATTTGAATAATGAAAGAAACAGTCATTTGAATAATGAAAGAAACAGTCATTTGAATAATGAAAGAAACAGTCATTTGAATGATGAGCTAGTGAGTGATGGCAATATTTTCACCATTGAAAACGTCACAGATAATTTTTATTATGACAAGCTTTGCAATTTCATTGACGAAGGTGTGAGAAGCGCCCGCATTGATGGAAGGTACCAAACTATTCATCACAACGGAATTAAGTGGTGCATCGACGGCGCGCACACTTTAGAGAGCATCAAAATATGCCAGGAATGGTTCGATGACGAATGTGCAAAAGAAGAAATAAAGAATCAAAGTGATTCAATCCTTTTGTGCGCGACATCCAAAAACAGGGATCCAAACAAAACGTTGGAAGTCATGCTGAAACGTGATTGGAAAGATGTTTTTTACGTAACTTCTTTTGGAAAAATTGAATTAAATAATCAAAAAGTTGTCTTTTTTAATAATACAAAAGATGCTGTTCAGATGATTTTTAAAATTAAACCAAAGGTTGTTCTCGCTACAGGAAGTCTTTATCTTGTTAACGATGTTTTAAAAATACTCAATAATGTTCAGTAAATATTATTTTTTTTTCTATCATTTCTTACATTTCAAAATTTTTTTGTTGTTGTTGTTTTTGTTTTTGTTTTGTTTTCTGCTATTTAGGCGATTTTCAAAAAAAGGTTAAAAAAGTTTCCAGAAAAGTTGATTTTCTGGAAACTTTTTTGTGAATTTATTTGGTTACACGATCAAAAATCATTCAAAATGTATTCAAAAAAACAACTTTTGATAAGTTTGATGAATATTATCATTGAGAATAATTGGGGCAGTCTTCTTTTGAAATTTATTGTATAAAAAAACACAGTTTTGCCAAATTACAATGCCAAAAAATCAAATATAATTGTATTCATGATCAAATTACCATAAATTTTTTCATAAAAAAAGTTACTTTTTTGTTAAAAATGATTATTATTTGAATATTTTTGTTTCTATTAAAATGTTTTTAGATTTCTATTTTTTTCAAAAAGATATCATTAATGATATCTTCAATGAAATCAAAAAAACAAGAGAGATTAAAAGAAATTAAAGTAATATTTACAGTCGTATATTTATTCAGGTAATCAAAAATTAATTGGCAAGAATGATTAAGCTTAAATATCAAATCATCACGTTTATGTTTGGTTAATGAAAAGAGTTAAATTTAACACAGTTGTATATGGAATGTTTGCCTTTCTCTAAGTGATTCTTTTGGTTTCATCAATACGAAAGGAACATCACCGCCAACATAAGTAACGACATGCCCGTTTTGCATTGCGTAGATCATTCCATTTCGGAATACAAAATGTTGATTATGTCTTCCATGGAATGGAAATAGGTAAAAGGCAGTTCCTTCTCTAGGATTTAACTCTTCGGCATTTGCAACATCAAAAACCATTCCTGGTCTAACAAAAGAGTCAACTACAGTATCCCAACTTGTTTTACCAAATGTAAATTGTTGATAAACATCTCCTTCAATATTAGGTTCTGCTAAATCCAATTTCAATCCTGCAGGATTCAAGAATGGACCATTATCTTTAACTAGTGTAACAGCAAATGTTTTTGTTGTGCCATTTAAAGGTGTATTTTCGAAAAGTTCGCGAACTTTTTGTCCATTGTTATAATTTGATTCATGAAGCGTCATTGCTAAACCGAATTTCTTTCCAGTAAATTCATTGTTATTGCCTTCAATTGGATTCCATTCTTCTTTTTGTTGTGGAGGAGGTTGTTGTGGTTCAAAACTAGCTTCTCTTTGTTGTACTTTAATTTCATTATTTTGATTGTTTAAAACGATTTTAAAGCCTGACACCTGGTTTAAAACTTTACTCTCAATTACTTGTCCATTCCCTTTGATGCAAACTTTTACTGTTTTCCTTGGTGAAGTAGTATTGCCATCATTTGGTTCATAAACTGGTAACAGGGAGAGAGGCTTTTGATCTTTAGATATTGTAGGTATGCCAACACTTTCATATTCATTTCCATTTTTATCTTTAATTTTGATTCTGAGACCATTGTTAGCAAAATTTTGACTTTGATCATCAGTCCTAATTCTTACTTTAATCCTGGGCTTTTCAATTTCATTTTCAGGAGTTTTCGTATTCATTAAAAATAAAATTTTATTTTGATCGTTTATTTCTATAAGAATAATCAATTTTGTTTTAAATATTTCAAACTTTTTGAATTAATAAACTGATTTTGAGGTCTTAAAAGATTATCTTTTCTTATAATATGACAGAATTTTTAAATAACTCAATTTTCTTTGTTCTACATTTGGATTTGAATTTTTGTTTTTTTATTTGGTCATTTATTTTAACATAATAATACCTATGTATAAATGCAAGAAAGGGAGTATGTTAAAATCTCAACATCTGTGAAATAAATATGTTCTTCATTCTAATTTAAAACTGATTTTTGATAAAAGTAATTATGAGCTACAGCCAAGAATTAGAAAAAAAAAAGATTGTTGAATTATAATGTATTAACCTAACTGTGAACTCTCTGTAGACTTTTAAATATATATATATGAACAATTTGAAGAACCTTTTATAACATTCAAAATTGAATTATTTGGGAAAATTATATATGCTTTCAGAAAAATTGAACATTATAAAATGTCCTGTAAATTTTTCAAAAAAAATCAACTGAAATTTCAGCTGAGACACTATCAATATTTACTCAAGAGCATGTATTATCATTTGATAATAAATTGATTTTGAAATGTCTATATGCACCAACTATTTGGCTTTATAGGAACATTAAGATAAACAGGTTTTGATTTTGCAGATATCTGTTCCAAGATTATTTATATCCTAATTTAGAAATCATCTTTGTATGAGGGATCTTAATCATAGAATTTGAATATATTATAAAAACATGTTATTTTAGACAATCTCAGAAATTCCAAATCTCGAAAATAATACTTATTTTATTAAAAAAGGCTTTTATTAATTTATTTCTTGATATATTTGCTTTTGTATGTAGAAATGAAATTGCAACAATTATATCAAAAACTGGCATCTCATCAAATTTAAAACCTTCCAATGCATTCTTTACTCTCCAGAATAGGTAAGAATCCGATGGAGCTAAATCAGGAGAGAAAAGATGATGGCGAGTTCTTCAGTACGGATTTTTTTAATTTCAAATTATATTCCAAATTATTGAGAGGCAACCAAGCATTATTTCTACCACTTTTTAGCTTATTATTTTCTCTTGATCATTTAAAACGCCTAATTGTACAATATTTGGCTTTGATTATGGATTATTATATTGCGATAGTCACATTTTTTTTGAATCTTCTAGTATATCATGAAGTCGCCTTGATTGTTTATTTATTTTTGATTGTTTTTTTTTATTTTGCAACAATCTAGTTAATTTATATTTTAGGTGCCAAATTTTGGTTAGATATCTTCGAGTAATTGCAAAGCGCTTCTTCTCAATCATGGTCATAATTGAATTAACGCAACTAGGAACTCTTCTAAAAGACTTAATAGATCATTGGCCAAATTATGGTCATTTCGGTCTGATCTGTATTGGTTCTTTTTGGTAATATCTTGCTGGTACCTTAAGAGTCTCATTTTTTCATAGATAGTAGGTCTTTTGTTTGAATTCTCTCTAAACATATAATGTAACACTTCTTCTATTTCATTGAAGCAATGTTCAACTTCTGTCATTTTTTTGATGATTAAATTATGATTCGTCATGAGACAAAATGAAAATGCTAAACACTTCTTTGATAAATTAATATATTTTCATGACGAAATTCTAAAGCTATGTTCAACTTCTGCAACTCATTATCAATTAAATCAGTTATAAAAAGAAATTAATAAAATATTTTATACTAGGTCAAAACTAGTATAAAATAATATTTGTTTAAAAAATGTTTAATAGTTATCAAAATTATGGAAATTCGTGAGACTTCAAATATTGAAATTGGATAACAATTGTTATTCTATATTCTTTACCATAAATTGAGTTATTGAAACACTTTAATCGCGTGTTATCTTCTTCATTAGAACTTGTAAACTCTTTATCTAGATCTGCTCCATATTTTAATCCATCTTTTGTCTTGTCATTTATGAAAGTGTCCATTTGGTATCCACCTGAATGTTTCCAATAGATGTTCA
Organism: Tritrichomonas musculus; assembly: GCA_039105265.1. Taxonomy (NCBI): domain Eukaryota; phylum Parabasalia; order Tritrichomonadida; family Tritrichomonadidae; genus Tritrichomonas; species Tritrichomonas musculus. Next base: position 1,932,831 of record JAPFFF010000004.1, read on the forward strand.
TGAATTGTGCCTTTGGTTCTTTAACATCATATACCACTTTCTTTAAATAATTTAATGCTGCTTTTTCTGTGAATCCATAACGTTAACTGGGAAATTCAATAATTTTGTCAAAAAATGGGAAATTCAATAATAACGTTTTTTTTTAAAAAAAATAAAAAAATGTTCGTTAAAAAAAATCAAACGTTTAAATCCACAATTAAAACGTAAATATTCATTTCATTTTTAAATAGATGAATAGTATACCTCATCATCTCTTATTATCAGCAGAAATTCGTTCTCTACAGTCACCCGAAGATAAAGCAGCTCATATCAAAAAATTATGCGTAAACCTTCCTTTAAGCAAGATCTGCGAGGAGTTACAAGCTAATTATCAAAAATCTTTAAGAAGATATCATGCACTAATGAATGGAATTGAATTCACAGGAATTGGCAGACCTCCTTTAGTTGGTTATAAAGATGTTGGTAATTTACACGATTTTATCCAAAAGCAGTTTCTCAAAGGAGATTCTGCTGATTATACTGATATTTCAGGTTTTATTGATAATGGATATAGAGAAAAAATTTCTAATATGACACCAGAACAAAGAGAAAAATGTCCTGAAAATTTAAGAAAAAATTATAAATATGAAGTAGCTTCGAGATTAAAACTCAATGTAAAAACACCAATAGCTGCTGAGAAGAGCAGAAATGATTGCGCCACGACTGGAACTATTGAATATTTTTTCGATAATACATATTCTGATGAAATGTTCCAAGGAGTCCTAAAGCAGCTCTGTTTCAACGCAGATGAAACAAGCGTAGAAATTAGTCTACCACGAAAAATCATTATACCACAAGGCGAGAAAGAAGGCCGTAAAATTGAAAAATTTAATATTTCATGTCACATTTCAGCAATGGTAACTATAAATGCAAATGGAGACGATTTTGCACCATATATTATTGTTCCTTTAAAAAATTTGCCAAAAGATCTAGCACCATTGATAGCAGGTGGGAAAATTAATATCGGAGGATCACCAAATGGTTGGATGAATGATGAGTGCTTTTCAAATTGGTCAAAAACTTTTATTCAACGAGTGAAGGAAATCCGAAAAATGTATAATTTTGATCTAAGTCAAAAAGCAATTCTGTTCTTAGATGGCCACGGTTCTAGAAATAATGCAGAATTGATGAGTCTTTTTAAATCAGAAAATATTGAAGTGATCATATTTCCTCCTCATCTAACTCATATCATCCAACCGAATTGCAGCACATCTCATCACTGAAATTGATGAAAACGAGCAAGAAAAGATTCCGGTATTAAGATCGGCTGAAATAAGATGATTCATTGATGCTCATATGATATCAACCACATCTCACAATTGTGAAACTGCTTTTGATGCTTGCGGTTTATTTCCAAGAAATCCTCAAAAAGTCTTAAGTCACAAATTAGTGAAAGTTTCAAAAAAAAATTTCATCCAAACTGAGCTTATTCCTGGTGATACTGTTAAAATATCAGGTTTATGCATTACTTCAGACGATGTTCGACCTTTCCTTAGAAATAAAAAATCTGATAAAAAAGGAAGTAAAAAATAATAATATAAAAAAAGTTAATTTTAATAAAAATTTTTCTGACAAAATTATTGAATTTCCCAGTTAACGTTAGCGTTTTGCAAGAGGAACAAATTTGGAAGGTGTCTTCCAAGGAAATTTCTTAAATAACTCATCTATTGTCTTGTATGGCAAAAACTGTATTTCAATCACAAATGATTCACCATTTGGTAATATGGTAGGGATTGTGTTATGGCGACCAGAATATAAAACTACCCAAAATCTTTGGTCTGTTGAGTTTAATATAAAGTATTTAATGGGGATTAAAGTACATTTGACAATAACTTAAATAATATTTATTTGACTGTTCTGCTATTGATGAATAAACTTTACATGAATGCCTATCCCATATATTTTTAAAATCTATTCTTCTAAACCATTTGTCATCAAAACCATTAAGTTTGTTTTGATATGATTTATCCCCTAAATTAAATAATTGAATTATGGTATAAACAAAAAATAAAAATTTAGGTTGCTCGTCGATAGTTCAACCTTCTTAAATAAGATAAAAATTGAGTAAACAATAATTTTAAATAAAAATAATGTTAAGTGACTTCTTAAATAATAAAAAAAAATTGAAATTCACCTAATAATTAACTTTTTCAAAGTAAGGTGGTTTGTGCTTCAAAAAGTGGATATCACAATGCCTCAAATAATTAACTCTTGTGGCATGATATCTTGAGTCATGTACAATTTCTTTTTTTCTTTTTGTTTTGGTGGGTTTAAAATATTATGTATTTTTCTAGCATGCCATTTTGAAATATTTAATATGTTTCCAATACCCTTATATCCACCTTCCCATGAAATGTGAATCTCTGAAAATTTCTGAATGAGTTCATCTGAAATTTTGAAAGGTTTTCGACCACATTTCAAATATCCTAAATCAATCTTATGATTATTTTTAAGGAAATTGAGTACAGTGGTTCGTTTACATTTAAAATATTTTATAATTGATTATAAGGAAATTGAATTGTCTTTAATTGAATCAACCAATTGATTTATTTCTGAAGCATCCAACTGGTATATACCAAATTTTGAATTAAGTATTTTTGAAAGATAAAAAATCTTTGTCTATTCCGGTCAATTTTTCGCAATTTTGAATTATTATTTGCGGATGGTTCAATAATTCAATGAAATTTCTTTATTCATTATTTCAAAAAGCATCTCAAACATTTGAAGAGTTAAAGATTTATCACCATAAACTTGACAAGTGTTTTGATGAATAAAATTGAAATCCTTTGTAAAATCGTCCATATTAAAATATTTATTATCTTTTATTTTTGACTATTTCAAAGCACATAGGAGTTTTTACGATTGAATAATCAGGGTTGGCCAACGTTGACGTTATAATCGTTGAACAAAATGTTATTTCGTTGAATTGAATGTCAACGTCAACGACATTTACTTCCTGTTTATCCAGGAAATATACCATTTTTTAATTAACTTTTACTGCAAATATTTTAACTCTAAACCAAAACTCACGAGTTTCAAATAATTATTAAATCTTGTATGCTTTTTTATAAATTGGTTGGCGAAAACTGTCATAAAAGTTAGTTCAATTATATTACTGGTGAATAGATATAGGATTATGTTAAAAAAGATAATAATTTAGTATCTGATAATTAATAATTATTGTAATTAAGACAAAAAATAGAGGTACAGGCATTCAATTATTGTGGTAATTAATAATCTTTAGAAAACAAATGTTTATGAAATAATTATACTTTTATTAAGAAAATGAATATAAATTTGATAATATGCTACAAATAAAAAAAAATATTAAATGATTGTTTTAGTTATTCTTCATCGTATATTATTTCTTTTTCGTCAGAATTATCATAGTTCTTTTCCAAGGCGTAAAAACTTAGAATTAAATTGGATTTTAACGTTTGTGGTGACATTCTGGTTTGTAGGAAATCGTGAATGTCCCGCATTCTTGCAAAAATTCTCCCCGCACCTGCCTTCGAAGCGGGGAGCACCTGCAATATTTCAATAAACTCGGCTAAAAGAATATAACTATCGCTGCTGAGTGAGTGCCTAAGGAAAGTGTCTCGGAGGTTTTTCTTTCGAGGATAATCATAAATTTCATCATTAGATGGTTCATAATAGTCCATCATAATTTCAAATGCTTCTTTGATAACTTTTGTATCAAAACCTAATTTTCCACAAGTTTCTTCAATAATTTGATCGAAACTACTTATAAAATCGATTTCTGAAACGATTAATCTGAGCTTTGGATCATTTAAATCTCTAATAGATATTGATGAAACATGTTGATGATTCTTTCCCTTTTCGATTAAGCCGCAATTGGTGGTAAAATAACATATCTTTGCCAATTGAATGTCAGCTGTTGTGTTAAATCTTTCTCTGGCTAATTCAAGGAGCCTTTAGCTTCTAGCAGTGTTTATAACTTCTAAATCTGCTTCTAAAATTCGGAATGCAATATAAACATCAGCTTGAGTCGCACTTTCTTTTTCGCAGCACGTCGTAAAGGTGTAAATTGGTCTTAGTTCAGATCGTAATTGAATTAAGTCTAATATCTTTAGGTTTGTGATTTCTTCTGGCCCAAAGAGTTTGCAAATGCCATCCAAATTATTTATGATGTAATCTAACATCAAAAAAACGGAGTTCCATCTCTGTTTTTGAATGGGCGGGTATGATCCAATTCCAAGTTGATCAACTTGAATCTTTTTGAGTAAATCAATCGTTTTCAAAATTTTTTTAAAAATTATAAACGGTTTAGTGTCTACCGTTCTGCTTAAAAACCGAAATAATTGCTTTTTTTGCTATAAAAAAACTCTATATTCTATCACTATATTTATTTTATTATATGATAAATATAATAAATTTATTATATTAAAATTGAATATTTAATTTAATCATTTTTTTATCTTTAATATATACAGATAAATGTAAATTAAAACTCAAAAAAATACGTTATTTTCGTCCTCGCACCTGTCCCATTTCTTTTTTTTCATCTGGTGATCAGGGCCCGTGGACGAAAATAAAAAAAAATTATATCATTATAATGCTCATAAAAAATAATTAATATATACAAATTTTGGTGCGAATCTAAATAACTTCACCTGTCCGCACCTGTATAGAAACAATCAAATTTGAAAAAATATAAACGTATTTAAAAATAAACTATTCAAAATTAAGAAACTGATTAACAAACCATATTTTAATAATTATTCAATATTTTTATTATATTTTACTTTTATTAATCATATAACTAATTATAATATATAAACAATCCAATTTTGTTAAGACAGTTCAAATGGAATCCTCATTCTTAGTATTCAAATTTTCATAAGTGATAGCTCTTTAATAGCTCTAATCATTTGTTTTCTTGATAATTTTATAATTTATTTTTTCTTAGAAATGATTTGTGAAATTATTTTTTTATCAGATTGTAACATTAAACGGTCGGAAAATTTGTTAATGACTCTTCGAAGTACTCCCACCAAAGGGCGTACAAAGTCTGTACCGGTTTGCGACGATGTGCCGGGCGAATTTTGTAAACGAGTTCTTTCTTTAATGGCATCATTTTATGAAACTCCATCAACAACCGAACAATTAACTTTCCCTCCAGCAAAAAAAGCTAATCCTCCACAGTCACAAGCTCAAAAACTCGAGTTTGAATCATCAATTACAGATTTGCGAGTACGCCGCGAACAAGAATCGCAAGCAAGTTCAATAGCTTCAATCAATGATTCGATTAATAAACGCGTAGAAGAAATAGCATCAGAATTTAACCAGTCTAATGTTGATTTAGATGATGTTTTCGCTCCAGAAGTTGTCGTTCGTCCAGAAATACCTAAGTACTTATTAAATCAACAACTTGACGAGAAATTTGAAATTGAACGTAGGAAAAAACGAAGGTTACTACCAATGGATGTTCAAGAAATCGAGAAAAAACAAACTGCTCGTCTCCAAACCGCTAAAGAAAAAGGAATTGAAAGAGCAAAGAAGAGAATTGAAAAGCAACAAGGACAAACACCAACACCAACAAAGAGATACTACCAAAGTAAGACATTCAAAAATGATGAGAAAAGTATTAGAAGTGTTTCGAAACAAAAACAGAATGATATTAACGAAAGGCGCCAAAAAATGCTTAACTATACTAATTCTGAAGAATACAGAGAAATAACAAAATCTCCAAGAACACCTCATGGTCGTAGAACTTCTAATAATATTAATAATTCTGACGACCTCGACTAAAGTTATTTTATATTTTCGTAATTAATTTTTGATTGATTTTAATAAATATTTTCTTATAGCTATATTTTTTCCCCACCAAATTATTATTTTTTTTAAAGATCGTTTGACCTTTCTATATGATCATGAACTTTATTTAATGAGAACAAGCATTTTCATATAAGTTATTATTAAGAAATCGATATGAGTGTTAAATATAATATAGGTATATATTTTTTTACAGATAAATACCTTCATCATAATACTTATGCTTTTAAAATCGACAACTATCAGATGATCTGATTTTTTTTCGTTAAATAGAACATTTTATAGTATATATTTTTTTTAAATATTAGTTTTCTTTTGATCAAATACGATTAACAAATTTCCTACTTTGCTTGAATATGGTTAACAAATTCCAATATATTAAGTCTTCTAAAAAAAGAGTGAAATATTAGTGGGATTTTAAGACAAAGAAAAACATGGAAAAATTGAATGTTTTGAAAAAAAAAAAAAAAAAAAATATACATATTTCTCTCCCAATTTGATATTTTATGGTATAATTTTTAATTTTTAAAATTTATTGTCTACAACTATTGTCCTGAAAAGAATTCCAATTATTTAAAGCATAATCGTTTTTTAGATCAAATAAAAAAAAATTTTAAACGGATAATTGAGGAAATACATTCAAAAATATAGCCAATTTTTCTTTACAAAATCTTTCAATAAGGATATGGAAATAACTTTTATTTAACATGCGCAATTTGAATAAATAAAAAATTCTATTTAAAATTCTATTTAAAATTCTATTGTTGCAAATCATTCCAATACGTTTTAGACAATATTTCGCCTCAACGATAAAATCTTTTCACATCATTTCACCACCTTTTTGATTTTTAGTTCTTTTTTTTATGTTTATGCCATTTACTAATGATGAGATCGAGAGCATACGTTCCATTGTTCTCATAGGACAACAAAATAATGATATGTTACTCTCAAATTGTTCAACTCGTCCAATTGTTCAAACAAGATCGTTTATTCAGAGATTCAAACGACTTTTACTCGATGCTCAAACATCTGTAAAGGATATTACAAAATCTGCTAATGAACAATATGTGGCAATTATTGCTGGCGTTCGATTTAAAAAACTTTCTAAGAATAATCATTTACCAAACGCAACATCAGTTGCAAATCTTTCATCTCCTCTTCTCAAAATTCCACGATCGGTTCCACATAAATTTTTCTCCAAATTTGCAAAATACGATGATGAAGCAGTTTCAACTACTCAAAATTTACCTCCACCTATTCCAACTCGATCAAGATCAATATCAGATGGATTATCTCATTATGATCAACCATTTGAATCTAATACTAATTCAACTAATACTTCAAGTAAAGTATCTGCATCAAACTCGACTTATACTTTAACAACAACAAAATTTATTAAAAAACAACCAACAACAAAACCAATTACAATGCCGAATATTGACTTTCGAAATTACCATAATAATGCTCATAATTCTAATACTAATCTTAATAATTCTAATTTCAGTATTTATTTTAATCCACCAAACAATAATCCAAATCAAACCATGAATAACAATATTAACTATCCCACCAAATCCAAAGCATTACCTCAACCGCAATTTGTTTCACAATCGTCATTAATTCAACAAAAGAGTTCTTATTCTCTTCAAAATCAATATTTTAATTCTTATCATGGTATACCAATTGCACCACCACCATTGAAAAAGTTTCCACGCGCTTGCAATTCTGCTCACGAACTTACTCCAGGAATCTTGGTTGCTTTATTTGTTAATCATTATGATCCTGCTTACATTTGTCGTGTACTTGGAAGCAGAAACATAAATGGAGCTGAGCATGTTCTTGTTTCTTTTTTTCAAATAGGTTTTCATCCAATTTATGTCCTTCCACAACAACTCGCTATTCTTCCAACATTTGTTAATACTAAAGACTTGATCATTCCCGAACCTTTAACAGTAGATTCTCTTCTTGAAAATATAACACAAACTGCACAATCCATTGTTTTGGACAATGATGTACAAGATGATATTCAAATTAATGATTTGCTCGATGAACAGCGATACAGAGAATTACAATTTAAATCACTTGTTTGCGCATCTTATTTGGTTTTTCTTGACTTTTTTTCTAAATATAAAGTACCAAAAGAAAAAGTTGATCTAATATTGAATTCGATTGACCTAATGAATCCACCAAAATATACTTCAGCTGAATTGAACAACAGAAAATGTAAAGAACTGATTAATAAAATTGTATCCCTTATAGAGAAACATTCATGATAATTTCAATATTTGACCATTTAGAATGTCAAATATCATGAATAACTTCAACTTTGAATTATATATTTTTCTTTTCTGGAGAAGTGCGCGACAACTCTAATTTTTTTTTTTTTAATAATTATTTGCAAATACTTCACTATTTTCCATTTGGAAATTAATATTTCAAAAGCAAATTAAATAATTTTTACTTAAATCATTCATCACTTACTGACAAACAACTACCAATCGTATATATAATGTTAATATATAATAATAAAAGATTTGTTTTTATTCCCATATTAAAAAACATTAACTGTTTTTAATTTATATAATGTATATTTTTATTTTAAATATCATATGGTATAGTTGCAAGCATAAAAAAATGCATTAATTATTTGTAAAGTTGCTAATGTAACTATTAAAAGTACAATTTACCTTTAGCTTTCTTTGAAGAACGTAACAAAGAAGAATCGTCAGGCACATTTTTATTTGAATTTAAATCTTCAATTGTTTTCTTGCATCTATCAATATATTCGTAATATTCATCTTTATTTACTCCTTCTAAGATCAAATCTTCCTCTTTTTCAAACATTTCAGCAAGTTCATCAAATGAAGGCCTTAAAGAAGGATTATGTTCTACACACCTTTTGTAAATATTAAAATAATTTTCAGGAATATTAGGGTCTTTAATCAAACGAGCTCCCTTCATAATTCGACTCAGTAAATTTGTTTTACTTTTAATTTTACCTTTGCCATCATCGAGGTTAATTAAATTTTTGACAAAATAATGATATAATGTTACTCCAAAAGAGTAAACATCAACTGCGTTTGTATAAACTTCGTCATCACCATAAATATCAGGCGCCATATAAACCGGTGATCCTAAAGTACCTCTTGTTAGGTAAACATTTTCACACACAGCTCTTGACAATCCAAAATCTGCAATACACACTTCATAATCTTTGTTCAAAAAAATATTTTCTGGCTTGAAATCTCTATGTATAATATTCTTTGAATGAATATAAGACATTACTGAGCATAATCCATAAAATGAACACATTCTCTTTGTAGCAGTAAATTTCTCAAAGCCTGGTTTGCCATCAAATTTAGCCACTAAGGCGTCTTCTAATGAGCCATTTGGCATGAATGGAGTAATAATTATAATTTCTGGTTCAAGTGCAAATCCTATAAGAGATAGGCAGTTTGGATGATGAAGGCTAGAAAGTATTGAAAGCTCACGAACGAGGCTTTTCTGGTTGTTTAAATCCAAATTAGCGTCCTTAAGTTTCTTGACAGCAACCTTAGTACCATCTCTTTTCCGAGTTCCTTCATAAACAATGCCGAAATTTCCTTCTCCTAGTGGCTTTCTATTAATGGTATAATCTTTTTCAACATTAACAATAAAGTCGGCAAGCATGTGATTAAATGAAAATTTTATTTTCAAAATTTACCCAAAATTTTTTTAAAACTTCCTTTTTTGAAACTTTCAATTTAGCATTAATTCTTTTACTAAAAAATTCATCATATTTATTTGAATAATGATGAAAAATATACTTTTTTAAAGTCAAAATTATTTTCCATCAATTATTATTTAAATCAGAGGTATGGAAACTAACTTTTGTGAGAATTTGTGAAAAATGTAAAAATGAAATTATCTTATTATATTAAATAAAAAAATTAAATTTTATATAAATTTAAAATTTGTATATATATGTTAATATGAAAAAAATAAATTATAACTAAATTTAAAAGAAAGGACAAAATATAACTATTTTCTAAAACGCTCAATATAACATTAATTTTAAAAAAATATCTATCAGTGTTAACTAAAATATTAGAAAAAAGAGCTCAAAATGATCAAAAATCTTTTTTTATTAAGAAAAAACCATTTTTATGATATCTTTTGTGATGTGATGTTTTGAGAATGCAAAAAAATCTTCATTCCTGGACTTATCGTATATTTTTATTTTACTAAAATTTTTTATACAAAAATATCTAATTATATTTGAGAAAATTTTAAATTTTTATAGATTTTAAATAAAGATATTTCCAAAAAAAATGAAAATATTTGTAAATCATTGAAAACAAAAGAAATAATGAGTATAATTCCATGTTAAAAAATAAATTGATCTTAGAAATTGCAAATTTAAAACAAGAAATCTGAGGTCTTCGATCCTAATGAAATCTATTAAAAGAAAAATCGGATAAATTAATTACAATCAATGTAAATCAAGATATTAAAAATTATGATTGGCCAAAAGAATAATTCAGAAACAAGCATAAAAAATGAATTTTAATTGTTCAAATGATATTTGATGATTTTGGAACAAATGAAAAGCATGAAAGCTCAAAAGAAATTATATATATATATAAAACACTATTTTTTTTTTAGAAAACATGCAATTAAATGAAATAATATCATTCATAAAAATAAGTAAATGTTTTTATTTTATTTGTTTTTTACATATATAAATATATCAAATCGAAAAAAAAAATTTTTTAATGATAAAATCATTTTTTTTATTCATATGAAATTATAAGGATTTAAAAGTTAAATATTCTTATTCTCTCCTGATTTATTTTAAAAAAAAGTTTATTTTTGAAAATTTTATATTCTATAGTTTATTGTTTTTTTTGTGAAAGTTTGCTTCAAATTATTAATATTTGTTTATCTTTAAAATCTATCTGTAAAAATTTAATTAAATTTTATATATATATTATATGTTTTATATTATTTATAATATGATAATATTAAATTTGATTTGTCCAGGAATTAGAGTTTCCGTACCTCTTTTAAATCATCAATTTATGATTCAAATTATATTAATTTATCTTAAACATTTATATTTAAAAAGCAACTTATTTATTATTTAAAACTCAGAAAAATAATTGTAAACTAATTTATTAATTAAAATACCATATACTTTTGAGTAATAGCAAATATAACTATTTTTTATGAGAAATTGAAAATAGCAAATGAAATAAAGAAATCTTTTAAATTATTTTATTTAATCAAAAATGCTATATGTTCTTCATGTTCGTGTCGTTGAAGCAACTGATATTCCAAGGATGGATTCAAATGCTACTGATGCTTATTGTATAGTTCAGTCAAGCTCTGAATCTCGAAACACATTTGTTGTTCAAAATAGTATGCACCCTAGATGGAATCAAGAATTTCACTTCAATGTAACAACTCCAAATATTGGATCACTTCGTATAACAATGCGTGACAAAGATGCATTCAAAGATGATAATATTTCTTACATTGATCTTCAATATGCCTCCTTCCCATTAGGGCAAGTTATTGATCAATGGTATGATATGGTTCCTTTCAATAGAGTTCGAAAAGGTGGCCGCCTTCATCTTGTTTTACATATGGCTCCTGCTAATGCTCCTCCATTTGTTCCTTCAACTGGATATCCAGCACCAGGATATGCTGCACCAGCACCAGGTTATCCAGCACCAGCGCCAGGATATGCAGCACCAGCACCTGGCTATCCAGCTCCAGCACCTGGATACGCTGCACCAGCACCTGGATACGCTGCACTAGCACCTGGATATGCAGCAGTACCACCTCCAGCTTACCCAGCACCTGGTTATGGAGCCCCACCTCCAGCCTACCCAGCACCTGGCTATGGAGCCCCACCTCCAGCTTATGGAGCCCCACCTCCAGCTTACGGAGCCCCACCTCCAGCTTACGGAGCCCCACCAGCCTATGGAGCTGCACCATATCCAATGGCAGGAGGATATAAACCCAAAAAGTTCCATAAGAATCATGGATACGGAAGACGCTCATCATCGTCATCATCTTAAAATTCCTAATTTTTTTTAATTAATTCACAGATAAAAGGTTTCTATATACGTCAGTGGCTATTGAAATATTTTTTAAGTAAACATTACCAGTAATTAATGTATTTTTTCTTTTTATTAATCATTAGATAAAAATTTAATAATTTAACCAAGAGATGAGAATGAGTTTAATCCAACCTTCTATATTTTTAATGATTGGCATTAGCAAACGTCAAAATATGATTAATTATATTTTCACATCATAATTCTGAAGGTTTTCAAAAAAATTGAGATAAAATAAAAATGATTGTCCAAATTGAATAAATATTCATTGAATCTTTTTTGATTGTTCAAATTGAAATTCAAAAAATAAATCATTAAACATAAGTGTATCTTCATAAATATCATTTTTACCAATAAAATAATTTATAGTTATATTTTTTAATATTTTTTTATTATTTAAATCATCAATAATATTATTTTTTTTTTCATACAATTGATGCTTATCTATTATTCCATTATATATTTTAATCACGTTCCGGTTGAGCCAAATTTCACATATATACCCAAATAAAAATCAAATAATGATGAATTAACTTATAATTGCGATAATGAATATTAAAATTTTTTTAGCGAAATAGAAATTTGCATATAAATACCATTTTTAGGATAAATTATAATATAACTTTTCACATCATCAATAATATAGTCAATTTATCATCACTTGTATTTCCATAGATATATCGAGATCATATTAATCATATAAATCAGAGTTCTAAAGGCAAAGTGACTTAACGTAACTAATCCTACGATAAAATCCTAAATTGTAACAATTTTTGTCAATGTAACAACTTGCATTAGCTATTTCAATCTGAGATTTGAACATTTTGTAACAATTCATTGATAATTCTTTTTTTCAATATTGAATCAATATATATTCTTAAAAGTTTCTCATTTTAATCATTAATTAGCATATATTTAAGATTTTTGAACCTAATTTTCAATCAATTAAACTGGCATCTTTCCAGGTAACTCTTATAAACCAAATAAATCGGATGAATATAGATTAATCACTAAAAAAATAAATCAAGAAAGAATATATTTTTAAATTTTAATCAAACAAATCAATTAAATTTTTAAATTGCTTCAAGAGCTTCACTTATTTCTTTGACATAAGATCCATCTGGGTTTTCGTTCATATAACTTTCAATGCTCTTTTTAGCATTTTCATCAGAAATGATGACAGCATTGAATTTCTGAACTTGTCCAATTATTATAAAAGTGGCAGCAGAGAAAAGTGATAAATCATCAACCTGGAACAAACAACCAAGAAGATGAAAAACAAGTGGATACAACTGCTCATTATCGGACCATTTATTTTTCTCTTTTTCAATCATTTTCAAGGAATCAGAAAAAGATCCATTATGTTCAGATTTTGATTGAATAACATTTTTGAAAATTTCACAAAAATGATTTGATACTTCTTTATTAGATTTGTCTGATACCAAATATGCCCGAATAATTTCACCATTTTCTAGTAAAAAGCGGATTAATTCTTCATTTAAAATCAAATTGCTTTCTGTTGGCTCTACTTTCTCTTCATTTTCAGGGTTGTCATTAGTATCTAAGCTCATTTCATCAATTAACTTTGGAAAAATGCTTGTGGAAATGTTGAGAAAGATTTGATATCTAATATTTTTATCAATCAGCGAAAAGATTTGATTCCAATCTAATTTGATTATTTTAGATGAGAATGATTCATAGTTAACGGTGACAACCATATATTTCTTATTTGAATCAGTAAAGTATTTATTACTATGAGAAATATATTTGAATAGTGCATCAAAAATCTCAGAAAAAGTTTGCTTATCATTTCTAGTTGGCAAATATTGAATAATTTGTGCGACTTCTTCTAGTTTTAGGTGGGGAATAATATACATTATAAAATATGAAAGAAAATCTTGTGATAAAGCTTCTTTAAAAGTTTCACATATGACAACAGGAAGCTGATTAAATTTCCTATAAACAAAATTGAGAAGATAAATAGTCTGTTTATAATCTCTAATAGCATCTATTAAAATATGCTGCCCAATGTTTACAAATTTGAAATTGAAAGAACCAAATTTAATACGATCTGGAAGAACATAAAATAACATTCCATCGAAGGCGAAGGGAATTTCAAGATATCTCATGAAATAATCTAGACATGAAAAAATAGGCATTGCGCTATAAAAAGCGTATTTATAAACACCTCCTTCAATTTTTCTTGTATTGTAAATGTAATAAACAACTGGAGGATTTTTCGTTGTTAATAAGTTATCAAAGAATATTGGTTGCCTATTGCTGGTTAAAAATAAATCATTTCCAAATTGCTCAAGTTTTTCATCAAAAATATAACCATTTGATAATAATATTCGCGCAGATTTAACTGTTGACATTGCTATTCCTTTTATCTGATATTGATTACTTAATTTATTAATCTGAATTGCGAGTACATTATTACTTTTAGCTAAATAATACTTATTAAATCTAGTTGGTTCATCTAATTTCTTCATCGTTGTTATGTAAGCAATATTTCCTTCATCTGCTAATAGACCTCTGTTTTCAATATAATCGTAATATGATGGTATAAAATATGACTTAACCAAAAGATCAGGCTTTATTTCATACATATTTTCATCATCATCTTTTTTGTCAGATTTTAAATCGAATGATAAAATAATTATTAAACTTCTAATAGGACCAACATCAATCTTCTTGCATTGGAATTTTTCATCTATTTGTTTCTCAATTTCTTTATTAACTTCATCATATAAATAACAATTGTCAAATTGGGAATAAAATGAATTATCTAAGTCATATTCAATTGATTCTGATCGGTCTGGGATAAAATTCAATTCAAATTTATCATCACAGAATTTTTCACTAGGACCTACAATAGCACAAATTTGATTATCACCCAAAAAGTGGGCATCTAAAACACATCGATTCTTTGGATTATGTTCAGAAACAAGAGGCATGAAGTTTGAAACAATTTTTCCATTATTACTATTAATTAGCTGAACGCCTTTGCTAGTAGAAACAAGTAAAATGCTACGCCGAACATCAAGCCTGACATTCTTAATCGGATAAAGACTTAATGCGCTGTAAAGATTGATATTTCGCCGGAGGTCAAATATTGTTCCAGATGTGAAGAGGAAGAAATCATTGTTTTGGAGAATTGAGATAATTACTACTGATTCTCCATTACTCACAAAAAGCCTTTCGCCATAATTATCAAATAAAAAGCAATAATGCATTTCCTCTACCAAATTATTAGTATTAGAAACAGTTTCTGCAGTCATTTCATTTGAATCCAACTCTTTACCTTGATTTGTAATTTCATCGTTTGGCTGTTGTTGTTGCTGTTGATGCTCTTCAGATTGTTGTTGCGGTTTTTGTGAAAAATAATCAATCTGAGTTTGGAGTAGAGTTTTCGTTTCAATAA
The DNA here is from genome assembly GCA_039105265.1 of Tritrichomonas musculus. Lineage (NCBI taxonomy): Eukaryota > Parabasalia > Tritrichomonadida > Tritrichomonadidae > Tritrichomonas > Tritrichomonas musculus. The sequence goes on from JAPFFF010000004.1 coordinate 1,948,194, forward strand.
AGAAGACACATGTTTTCCCACTTTTGTGTATTATAGAGAGTGAAGTTCCTCGTGAATTCCAAAATAAATTAATAACAGGGTCATCAACAGAATTAATAACATTCTGCTTACGATTTTTACTTTCTTTTGATGGTTCTTGATCAATATTTGTTTTGGATGCATAAACTGTTATTGGAGGCTTCCATTCAGGAAGCCCTATTTGGAAAATCCTTAGTGATCCTTTTTCAGGTTTGAAAACTGCTAAAAATGTATGCTGACTATTTAAAGCTATAATTGAAGCGTGTTTAACTGGTATTTCATCGATAATAGGCTCTACTTTGTTTTCGAAAGTAGGTTTATCAAAATTAATAATTTTTATATTTGAGTCTACAAGACAAAGCAATGATGATGGAGGATAATAGCCAGCGTTTGTAATTCGTGTTGGCTTAGAAAAAGGTTTCATGGTGTGAGAAATTACTCCATTTTTATTAACTGAAATAATTTGAGACTCAGATGTGCATACACATACGTGATTATATGCAGAAAAAACTGATGTTACACAAGTTGGCGATTCTGATTGATACGAAGATTGATCGAAAATTGAAATTGAAATTGGAGCTAAAATTTTGACTAATTCGTATTTGTTTAAGTATTTTTTATAAAAATCATCATCATAATCATGAATTGCCTGTTTTCTTTCAATAATGATAACATGAGAGATAAAAACATTTCCATTTTCTGTAACATAAGCAAGGTCTTCGTCAGTTATCCAACAAATCCAATTATTTGGACCTTTAATATTAAATGACTCAAAAAATTGAGTTAAGCTTGTTATAAATATAGGATAATAATAAGAATTATCAAATAATTGAATTGATTTCTCTGTCAAACAGGCAAGAAGATTTGCGTGATTATTTATTGAAAAAGAAATCACTCCCTCAGTTTTTGGGATTTTAGTTAGCGAATAAGGAATTCCAAATTCCATTCTATCGAAACTATATGGCCAATTATAGCTTCAAAAAACAATAAAAAAAAATAAAAAAAATAAAATGTCGATTGTACGCTATGCAATTATTGGTTTTGGAGGAATAAGCCAAGATAGAATTGCTCCTGAAGGATTTGCTCTTGACAAAAAACGATTTTCACCGCACAAAAATGCAGTACTTGTTGCTGCTACTTCACATTCACCATCACGACAACAAATTGTTGAAAAACTCGGTTTAAAGTGGTATCCAAGTGTCGAATCATTATTATCAGCATCTGATATCGACGCAATTTTTATTGGAACAAATAATGCAACTCATTATGATATTGCAAAGCAATGCCTCAATGCAGGCAAGCATGTTATACTTGAAAAACCAATGACAATAAGTGTTCCTGAAGCCGAAGAACTTGTTAAATTAGCTGCTTCAAAGAATTTAAGCTTAGCAATAGACCATATGATGATATACAATGCTTATAATATTAAAGCGGCAGAACTTGTCAAAAATGGTTCACTTGGACATGTAAATGATTCTTGTTTTCATATGGAGTTTGGTCTTGCTGTTGACTCAAAGACTGTCAACGAATGGCGATGCGCATCAGCCGATGATTGCGGTGGTCCTATCGGAGATTTAGCTAGTCATTGCATGTATACAGCTGAATTTGTTTTAGATTCACAAATTACAGAACTCGCTTGCGTCTACTATCCAAAAACTACGAAATCTGCTGTTGAAGACGGCGCTTATATTAAGTATACACTCGAAAATGGAAAAACAGGATCTGTGAAAGTAGCATTTAATGAACCTCGTGGCTGCTTTGATGCAATCATATCAAACATGGGTTATGAGATATATGGAGATAAAGCAGTCTTGAGAACTTATGGTACATTATTCCAACTTTCAGGACATCCAGATGAACCTCAGAAACTTAGACTTGAAATTGAGCATTTTGATAAAAAAAAAGATAATATCGAACATGTTCAACCAGGAACAATTCAAAATATTTATGCAGCTGTAATAGTAAGACATGCTGACTCTGTAATCAATAACAAAAGATTGGATGGAAGTGATGGACTGCACAGTATGAAATTAATTGAAGCATGCCGAAAATCTGCTGCAAACGGAGGCCAAATTGTGAAAATATAAATAAAGACATAACACTCCTTAATTAATTATAAGATTTTATTTATTTATAAAATATACAGACTTAATATGAATAGAAAAGATCAATATTTGCATATTGCTTTTTAATAACATGAACGATCTCTGATTTTTTTTATATTTAAAACTCTTTTCAACTCCATACCAGTTTCTGTTTTATTTTTGAAAAATAGATAAAATATTATTTCCATGAAAATAATTTATTATAACATATAAAATATATTAACTTATTTGTTCGAAACACAAAAATATTTAAAAATGCACAAATAATTTTGACCATAAAAATCATTTGATGCATTTTTCATATAAAAACAACAATTACTGTCATGACTCTTCGCATTCAACCAAAATACTATTTTTTTCTTCGATGCGAATAAGAACAGGATCATTATAACAGGATTCAAGCCATGGATGTTTAAGAACGTCTTCAATTGTATATCTTTTTTTAGCATCTTTTTCAAGGCAATGCGAAATCAAATCTTTTGATTCGTTAGAAACTTGAATATTAGGATCAAAGTTAACTTCTTCATGCTGAATTTGATGCGCTATTTTGAAAAATTGTGAAAGAAAGAAGTCATCATCTGTAACGTCAAAAAAAGGCAATTTCCCGTATAATAATATATAAAGTGAAACTCCACATGCCCAAATATCTGTAGGTTTGCCTTCATATGGCTTTCCAGTACATTGCTCGGGAGAATAAAATGCAGGAGTTCCATCTGTATCTTCAAGAAGTTCATCAGGAGAGTCTAAAACAACTGATGCTGAAAAATCAGCAAGAACAATCCTGTCACCACTAAATTTCATTATATTTTCAGGCTTAATATCTCTATGGATAATATTATGTTCGTGTATATATTTAACACCACAAGCAATTTGATAGAAATAAAATTTGGCTCTTTCTTCTGGAATTGGCTTTGTTTTTAAACTTTGTGGCAAAAGCGAGCCACCATCTGCATAAGGAAATATAATTATAATTGTATTTGTATAATCGTCATCCAAAACTTCAACAAGGCTCATACAATTAGGATGATTCAACGAAGACATAATTTGAATTTCTCTGATGGTTTTTTGAATTGGCTGTTCAGCATCTCCCAAGTTATTTCGATATAAGAAATTTTTGTCATAGACTTTTGCTGCTAAAAATTCGCCTGTTTCTACATTTTTGACGAGATAAACTTCTGCTTGAGCTCCTCGGCCTATTGATTTAATAAATTCGTATTCGAAAATCTGTGGTTTTTCGCTTTGCGTCATAAAAGTTGGAAAAGAAATCACATCTCTCCATTCTTTATAAGAATCACAAGAGTATGATTGATCATTCTGACTGTTTGAATCTACCGAATCGAAATCTCTAAAACTTGTTGATGGAACATTAGCGTCTATATCAAGCTTAGGGAGACTACCTTTGGTAAATTGTTTTGGAATTTTCGAAACTGTGCTAACGGCGCTCTGTACTGTGGGCTTGGAAGATCCACAGCCCATATTTAATGAAAAAACGATTTTCCTCAAACATAACTTTTTGAATTTTCAGTTCGTTAATGTTTTTATTAGTTAACAATTTTGAATCAATATTTTTTTATCAATTTCATTGATATTTCTTTATGAAATATATAAGATATCTCAAGATAAACACCTTTTTACTTAGATCCAAATCAAACATTATTCATAAAAAGTATACATCAAAAATCTAGGCTACTAACATATTATATCAACAAATATATTTGTTTAAAAAAAAAAAAAATTTTGGAGATATTTTTTGCCCCAATCTCTTTTGCCCCCAACGGTTAAGGTCATTATTGACCCTGTATCGTACTTCAAAAAAAATCGGTCAGAACTTTTTTGCACTTTTGTGAAAAATACCATGAGTAGATACTCACCGATTTTTTCTGAAGTACGATACAGGGTCAATATTGACCTTAACCGTTAAGGTCAAAAGAGATTGGGTGCAAAAAATATCTCCCAAAAAAAATTAATTTTCCTAATTCAATCGAAAAGTTAATTCCTTATATAAATATTTCAACAAAAATCTTCTCATTTTGAAAATTGATTCAGTTTGACATAGGCTGGCAATAATCATTAAGTTCAACATAAAACGATTGGAAATTCATAATATCATATAAAATATTTCACGTGCAATAATTTCTAATTATTTTTTTTAACACTTTTTTCATATTTTTTTTTTTGTATTGTTATGGATATCTTTACAAGAGATTCGGTTTTTAAATATTTTTATTTTAAATGCTAGACTTTAAATTGGTGGTCATCTTAGGTTGAGAGTGACAATTTTTAACACATTTTATAATCTATAATTAACTGGAAAATCCAAAAACCGCATTTTTTGTTTAAAAAATATCAAATGCTAAAATGCTGTCATTGCCCATTTAAAACCTAGTTTAAATAAATACATATTGCTTTTATGCGATAACTTTTCTAAGCTCATTTATTAATATTACATTTTCGAGTTTATTTCAATTTCTTTAATATAGAGCAACATGATAATTTTAAATAAAAAGGAGAATTTTGCAAACTACACTATAAAATAAAGATAATAAAGAACCAAAATTTATTTTTAATAACCATACAATTTCAAAAATTGAATAAATATTCGCACTTTTTGAAAGAATATCAATACCATTTGAAAAATTCTTTGATAGAAATTAAAAATCCACATTTCATATGAATATATATTGACGATACTGAATTTTAAAATGATTTATTTTTATTTTATGGAACTATTACTATTTTTCTTTTTATTATATGATGAATTTATGGAATAAAATTCAAGAATATTTATTAAATTTATATTTTAAAATAAACAAAATATCATCAAAAATTGAAAAGAGAACTCAATTCAAAAAAAGACATAAACGTTATAATATCTCAATTTGACGTAATCGATTTTTAATATCATCATATGGTTGAATACGAAGAAGTTGAATGGGACATTAAATATGATGGCGAAGATTTTAATGTTCCTCTTGACTCGGTTCATTTAATGGGACAGATTTGGAAACCAGAAGGCGATCCAAAGTTTGTTTACGTATTTGTACATGGACTTGCTGTTTTTATAACTTTTAAAAAAGATTTTTTCAAAATTATACAAGACATGAAAGGAGTTGCCTTTGCATGCGATCATTTAGGTCATGGACGATCACCGGGAGCAAAAGTTTCATGTAAAATTGACGAAATTATAGAAGAAACTAAACAAGTGATTTTACTTGCTCACAAAAGATATCCAGATTTACCAATACTTCTTCATGGCCATTCAATGGGTGGCTTGACTGTTCTAAAGTTAGCAATGACTAATCAAGATTTTGTACGCCAGTATCTTTGTGGAATCATTGCAGAAGCACCATGGATTTCACGTTGCCCTCAAAGAGAACCAGGATGCTGCACTGTCTGCTGTTTACGATGCTTTGATAAATGCTGCTGCTCCAATTCTCAGTTTGATGGAGGCGTCAGTCATTTTTCAAGTGATCTTGCACCAGAATGGGTTCAAAAAATGAAAGAATCACCATACATGGGTAAAACCATTACTCCTAGACTTTATGTTTCTGTTAGAGATTCAATCAAATTTGTACGTGAAAATCAATCTGAATTCCCACGTGATGTTCCACTTCTCTTCTTGCAAGGTATGAATGATGATCTTGTGGAAGGAAAAGAAAGTGAAGTTTGGATTAATCAATTAATTTCCATAAATGATACTCATAAAATCACTTATAAATCATTTCCTGAAGGCCCTCACGTTATGCTTAAAACCAAAATTAGAGCACATGTAATCAAAGAAATGATGAACTTCATGCAAACATACATACCAACATTAGCATCTTCCAATTCTAATGAAAATCAAAAAGAAGAAGAAAAGAATGACAATAATGATGAAGGAAACGAAGAACAATAAAATCTCATCATTTTGAAATCAAAAGGAATTCATATTAGTATTATTTTATAAACTCAAAATATATCTCCGATAAAAAAAATGCTAATGAATTCTTTCTCATCTTACTTGAAGTTGCAATAATGTTCTTATTGCAGTTCGCATTTCAAATTGCCGGTATCATTTCATGTTTAAAATTTTTTAAATCATAGATAAATTAATTGACCTTTCTTTATTTTAACTTAAAACAATTTTTTATTCATTTACACAACATTATTGAATCTAGGACGATAAACATTACTTCTTTTACTTGGACGAAAAGCTCGCTTTTTAGTTTTTTCTGATTGTGAACGCTGATTTAGCAAATCTAATGTTTGCCTTTGATTGAGAGGAGGAGTTCGTTGTACGTCAGTGAGATCAACATCAATGAATATATCATCCATTTTATCAATATTTTCCATTTTCTTTTTTTTCTTAGATTTTGAACGTTTAGTTACTTGGTCATAATCATCACCAAGCAATATATTAATATCAGAATCGTCAATATCAGAGTCACTATTTGTTCGAATTTGTCTTATGAGTTCTTCAGCATCTGAATCATCTTCAAATACAATTGGTACGTCATCTTCATCAAATTTACGCTTCTTAATATTAAGATTTTGATTATCATTTTTAATATTATTACCAGTATTTTCGATAAGTTGGCTAGGCTCATTATCGTTAAAACTTATTTGATAATCTGATGATACAACAGAATCTATACATTTTTCTCTGAATTTTCTCATCTGATCTTGAAAATCCAATACAAGTAACTTAGCTTCTTTTTCATGCCGAAGTGACATTAGCTCAAAGAGTTTTTCATTTTTTTCATTTGTCTTTCTCAAATTTACTTTTTCTTCAGGCAATGATGGCCTTTGAGCAAGAGTTTCATTACCACAATCGCGTAAAATAAGCTTTGTTCCTTGAAGAAAGCAAAAATCTTGAAAATCTTCAACAGTTGCATCAACCTGCGCCTTTTCCCATTTTTTAATAAATCTTTGTATTTCTTCTTCTTGTAGAACTTGAAGCTGGTCTAGTTTTTTAGTATAAAATCTTTGAATCTCTTCTTCTGAAGAAAAGTGCGACTCTAAGAAATCGCTATTTAATTCAAACTCAGCAAACACATTTGAGAATTTATCATCATTTTTAAATTTAGAACGATTACTTTTTAACTTATCAAAATAAAAATCAAGATTTAGTTTAACAAGATTTGGATATTTGTAAATCTCACTCCGATTAAATCCGTATGGATTACTTTTCCTCTTTTGTGATGATTGAGAGGTTGAGGCTGCGTCTGAGATATTAACGCGAAAAAAACTGCATGATGAAGTGACTGAATTTTTGCTACACACACTTTGACTTGGACATTGGTCTTGATAAAATGAATAATATGAGTTTCTAGAGAGACTATCAATATCATCCAAATTAATTTTTCTTGAACCTTTTCCTCCTTCTTCGGAAAACGATGATGTCGAAGGCGCGAAATTGGTATATTTGGTAGATCCTTTAGGAGGAGAGAACATTTTCGTTTATTCTTGATAAACTTTTTTCAGTCAAATTATATTAACTTTTCAATGGTTATTTTATTCAAAAATGTCAATTTAATTATGCAAAAAATTATTTATTGTTTACTAAATATTTAATATATTTAGTAATAAATTAATATAAAATACTACTTTATATTATTAGTATAGTATAAAATATTTTATTAATGAAGATAAAACAATTATTATTTTATAACCATTTTTTTGACTATTAAAATCCACAATTCTATTATATTTTCAAGTTTTTTTAACCAATAACAAATCAAGCTTTAAAATATGAAATATTTTAATTGAATAATATAAATTTGTAAACATCTCAAAAAACATCGCATAAACTAGAGATCTCATAGAAATTAAAATTTGACCATCAAATTAGCAGTTATTAAACGTACACATAGTTAAATATGAAGGAATCGAAAAGTGAAAATAACTCATTCAATTTGCAATCGTTTGTATTGATACTTTGTCAATTAATAAAAGGCTTAATTTGCAAAAAAAGTATGGAAATGAATTTTTTTAATAAAACCTTTAATTGTTTTAAATAAGCTTGTAAAATATACCCAAATGTAAAAAAAAGACCTGGTCTTGGTGATTCTTTCTCGTCTTTTGGCGATTTTAATAAATCTTTTAAGGCTGCGGTTGAATAGGCATTCAAAAGTTTAACTTTTTCTAAAATGCACGTTTTACAATTGAGACTTATTCAATCAATTCCGATAGACAATTCAGTTTACATTTTTTTTTTGACACTGTGTCAGATTTTTTAATCCATTTAAAAAATGATGGTCTGAAACGGTATTAATAAAATTGATAATTAGAAAAATATGAAGCAAGCCAAATGGATTGGTCTTAATTTCGCATCTGATGGTTTTGACAAAGCACGATCAAAGCTACAAGGTAAACTTGATTATTATATTCGTGAAAATATCAAAAAAATCAATAAAAAAAATAAAATAAGAAGCAAAAAAAGCATTTTATTATTAAATATTAAATTAATTTTTCGAGGTTGATTGAATTGGTAAATATAATGGAAATGCATAATTTCATTCTTGAGTTTGAAATCAAAGTAAATGAAAATGTCATATCATGTTGCATATAAACGATAATTTTGCAAATGTATTACGTAGTTTTTTTTTAAAAAAAGTCGAAATATACAAATAAATATCATAAAGTCAAAAAAAGTTGACTAAAAGATAAATAATAATAGCTCATGTAAAGTTTTTGGTATTTTTGATGAATTATAAAAGAATCTAAGTCAACTTCTTTGAGATATAAAGATTTTCTAAATAATTTAGTTTTATATTTCAAACTATTAAAAAAAAAAAAGTTCTGATTGACACATCATACAATAAAAAACCTTGAACCTGGACTGCGAATCAATTTGCATCAAAAGTAGTAAAAAAAGCGTTTTTGTTAGTTTAAATAAATATAAACAGTAATTTCTATATTCAATTGGTCTCAAATTTGAATATCTTTTCAACCGCAGCCTTAAAAAGTTATTTCTTATGAATTATAAAATAAAATGATTAAATGATAGAGGGGTCAACCGCTCAACCGTTGTCAAAAAATTGAGAGAAATAAAAAATCTAAAGATCAATGCAAAATAAATTATTAAATAAATATAACAGTATTTATGAATAATAAAAAATTGCATTAAAAAAAATTTCCTTTATTTTGCCAGGAGTTAGAAGAGATCAAAGTTTTAATGACATGTGATATGAATTACATTTTTTAAATATTAAAAATCATTATAAAAAGCAATTAATTAATATATTTTTGGATTTAAACTCCTTATGATCAAACAAATATTCAATTTTATTCAATAAAACCCTCAAAAAATTATTAAAAAACATCAAATAAAATATATTTTCAAAGATTTATTATTTCTCCTCATGAAAAACAAAAATTGAAGAAAAATAACCATAATCATCTATTAATAAATGGTTAAACAATCAAAAGTAAACAAACATTTATTACTTTTTTTTTTTGAAATATATATCAATAATTTTATGAAATAACAGTACGTTTAACTGTTAAAATTTCAATTATTGTGATATATAAATAAATAATTCCTAACAAATTTCATATTTTAATATACTATTTTATTTGATTTAATTCTTCATTGTGGAGATATCATTCTTTGGTTTTTTTATATTTTATTTATATTATTTTATATTTTATAATTATAATATATTTAAATTATTTACACCATAATATTTAATTCATAAGATATTTTGGCTTGAAAGAGAATTAGAGTTATATGAAAAAGTGGGAATTTTCAAATTTTTTTAATTGAATTTTTATTTCCTCTATAATTCCTGGCAAAATAAGCGAATTTTTAATTTGAGCATAAAAATATATATTACTATATATAAAGAATTAGAATAATTATTTTATTTAATCAAATCTTTATAAAAATACTTTTTTGACATTTTCTTGGCGGTTGACCCCCCTATATTAAATGATATTTGATTAAATAATAATTCAATTTACGAATCAACATTCAATAAATTCAATGAATTTATTTAATTACTCGGCTATATATATTCATAAAAATATAAATACTATTAATATTTCAATGAATTATTTCAATGCATTATTTATTATTCGGCTATAAATATTCATAAAAATATAAATACTATTAATATTTTAAATACATTTTATATCGGTATATATTTAAAATATAAATGAAAAAAAATTTATTTTCAATTGAAAAAATGCTTTTATTGATTTTATTATAATTTTATATCTTATTTTTTTTTTTATTTTATATATGATATTTTGAAAGCTTTACAAATCACCATCGCCAAAAAAACCGTTTTGGTGATCTCCAAAATATATGTAAACTATTCAAAATTGAATGCTGTCGCCAAAAGCCCAAGACCTGGGCTTTTGGTGAAATCGGTTATTTGGCTTTTCATCGTCAATATAAATGAGCTTTTTATTATTATTTTATATGATATATTATACAGATCATACAATTATTTTGTAATATTCAAAAAATAACATTTTTTTACTGAGAAAATCTTATCGATTATTAATATGACTTTTGATAAAACTCATTTAATTCCTCTTTCAAATAATTCAATGGTTTATGGCTTTTGATAAAACTAAATTTTATTAATAAAATTTATTTGACAATAATATGGTTATATTTGGTGATTTTTAAAACCCAAAAAACGTTTATTTCACCAAATTTACTATTTTAAAATTTAAAATATCAAATTGATGATAATTTTGGTGAAATTGGGTTATTTTTTCATTTTAAGGGACAACTATCATATTTTTTTGTAAACATTTCAATATTGAAAAAACTCATAGAAAATAAAATTCAATGGTTATTATTTCGGAAAAAGTTTAAAACTTTAAAATTTCACCATTCCGATCATTTTTGTAAAATTTATATATCCTTTCAACTTTTAAATTTTTATTGAAAAAAGGGAATAGGCTTAAAAGAAGAATAGAAATAAATGATATGTAATTTATATATTTTATATATACCAAAATATAGCAAAAATACTCAACAAATAATTTTTTTTAAGTCAATTAATTTTGTGATAACTCATAGAATTTTAACACAGAATTTGATAGTGGTCCCTTAAATATTTAATTCACAATTTGGTTCCCATACTTTTTTTAACAAATCGTTTTAATTTACATTTGCCATGATATTGACTTATAAACATCATAAACCATGACGTTATTTCGATTTTAAAATTGAATGAAAAACGATCTTTTTTATGAATTTGAAAGGCTAATTTTTCGATTCTATGAGATCTCAGAAACGTCCCCCTTAAAATGATTTCATCACTTAATCTTTAAGAGGGACCTTTCCCCGTTTACTATTATAAATTGAACGATTAATATTTGACTTGAATATTATCGTTTTAATTCAAATTTTAATTGAAAATTTAAAAATGAAATAACTCAATGTAAAGATTTAAGGTGATTTTGATTTTTGGCAATCATATTATGTAATAGATAGTTTAGAATATCTAGGCCTCAAATATCAAAAATTTATATCAAATAATGAAAAATGATGATTGTTTGCAAAATTCTTTGATGCTTTAATGCATGTAATATATTATTTACTAGTTTGAGACCTAGATTATTTAATTTGGCTTACATAGTTTCTATGTATATAAAAATAATATGATAAATAATTTTATGGATTGAGTTATTTCATTTTTAAATTCTCCATTATAAAAATACATGGAAAATTGATCAGAGCAAAAATGGTCCTACAGCTGAAATAAACTGTTTTTGGATTTAGATATATATTTATTTATTTATTTCTATTATAAATAAAGTAAACATGCATATTTTTATTATATTGTTTTGCAAATGAATATTCAATTTTTAAAAAAGAAACACATTTTTTTATTTAAAATATGTATATTATATATGATGTAATTTGTTATATTAAATAAACATATTGCATTCAATTTTTTATAATTGCTTAGTCCATATTTAATTAGATCAATGGCATCTTTATTAATACATATAGGATGTTTTGAAAATATTAATTTACATTCAATTCATATTTTATAATACCAATAATATTGATTTAAATACATAAATATATAGTTTAATATATAAATAATAATTTAAAAATGATATATTTTTAAATTATTATATACTTACATATATTTTAATATGCATCTATAAATTGAATATTCAATATAATACTAAAAAATATTAGAATCAAGTGGGTAATTCTAAAAACAAAATAATTGTAATCAATAGTTTTTTCAATAAAATAATTCTCACAAAAATTGTATTTATTTAATATAAAATATTGTTTTATCTTTTTATTTATCAGGGTTAATTATTTATTATATATAATTTAATTTCTATATATTGTATATTAAATATTATATTGATTATATTGATTGAATATAGTTTTACATAGAATTATATGCATTTTAATAATTCAATTTATGAAAAAAAAAATGAAAATTTGAATTGATACAATTAGATATATATTAATTATATTTTAATTTCTTGTTATTTCCTATATAATATATTTATTATAATTATAATAATAAATATTTAATAAATGTTAATTGTTGAAATAATAATATTATTAATATTTTATTAAATTAAATTGAATTAATCATATTTTGATAGAAAAGGAAAAGAGTCTCAATATTTAAATACGTTTATTTAAAAGTATTCAATTAATCTATTTATATATTATATGTTTATTTTTGTGTATTAAATGAATCTAATATTGATATCTCATACATTAAATAACTGAGTAAAATTGTTTGAATCATTCAATATTTTTCAAATAAAAAAAGTAGTATGCTTATATCTTTACTAATAACGAATTTAATCTTTTTATTATAGATCTATAAAATGATATATTTTATAATAAAAAGTAATAATAAACTAAACGAAAATAAGATCAATATCAATACAAATAAATATAAAACTACGCATTTATTTTCAAAAGTATTTTTAAAACTAAAATATAGTATTATAGTATTAATATATTAGTTAATCAAATATATTTCAAATAATAATATATTATAAATAACAATAAAAGTCATATTCAATATATAATAATCAATCTTTAATCTATTTTTTTTTGAATATTCCTATTATCTCTCAATGTTTTTGTTATTTTGACATTTTATATTTTTATATAATATAATAAATTAAAAATGTATGATATATAATTATAAATATGTTTTTTTAAGTAATTATCAAAAAACTTATTATAATTCATTTTAATTTCTATTAAAAACATCAAATAAAACTTATTAAGCATGTGTGAACAATCTGATAATCAATTTATTTTATTGTGAAAACAGTTTTTAAAAATGAAATTGAATTTTCTTTTTTATTATTATTGTCTAACCTTTAATTGATATATCAAATGACTTACATAGTTATTAACATAAGCGAAATAATATAATTGTCTAAACAAAACATAGAAGATAATCTTATAAATCATAATTATCTATTTAACCTTTAGGCCAATAATTTGGCCTGATCGTTTTACATTGAAAGGTCCCCCTTAATTCAATTCTTTTTTGATGTGTATGCTTTTTTTGTAAGATCTAAAATAAGAAAAATAACTTTAAATATAATGAAAATAGCTGTTCATTATTGAATGAAATCTTTAACGTTCAACAGTTTACCAAATAATTTTGTCATCATTATTTATAATTTTTATTTAAAATCAACTGTAATAGTTTTTTGAGCATTTTCAGTAAATTCATTGACCTACAGCAGAATCAATATCAAACAAAAGTCTGAAATTGTCTTTTAACATTACAAAATCGATTAAGGCCAAATTTTCAAACAAAGAGGTCAAAATATATTACACTACTAAATTAACATTCCCATAACAATTTCAAAAAATAATAATAATAAAAAGCTTTTTCAAGGTCATTTACGATTATTCACAAAAATATTTATTTAACAAACAAACATTAAAAAAAAAATAATTAACAAATTTGATTAGGAAGATTCAGACGAAACAATTCCAAGTTTTGAAATCAGCATTTTCAACTTCATGTTTCTAGTTGACATTAAATCTCCCACTTTTTTCCTCTTCATCAGAAGCTCATCGCCATAAGTGCTCTTTAGATAAGAAGCCGAACGATTTACACTTTCAACTGCCGTTTTCAAATCATCAGAAAGTTGAGCAAACAGCATGTCTCTCTTCTTTGGAGGTACAACAAGAGCCTCATTTGTCAAAAATAGTTGCAAATTTTTATATGTCAACTGGTAGTTCTTTATATTAGCAAATGCGTTCTCCCAAGCATCGAGTGCTTCGCTTAATTTTGAAGATTCTTCAACTGTCTTTGAATATTTCAACACCATCTCTAATTTTTGATTAATTGTGAATCCAAGTTCTTCCCAAATTTTGTCAAGTCGTTGATAAATTGGACTCTGATTAATATCGCCGTCAAAATCACCTTCATGCTCTTGCAAATAGGTGACAATTCTTGTCTTGGACTTAGAGATATCATAATTACCAACAAGTGGCTCGTTTAAGCCGACATTTCGATTTAAACTATAAAGATGAGGAAATGTAAAAATGTCATAATTTTCTGGTTCATTTTGTTTTGATTCTGAAGTACCATTTGAGTTTGCTTTAGAGTTATCGTTGTTAGTAGATGTTGAATTATCATCATTATTATTTGGTTTTGATGGACTGTTTTGCTGGCTATTGTCACCATCGATACTGCTATTATTATCTTTATTCCATTTGCTATTTTGGCCGTCGGTGCCGTTGATTAAATCAGATTCAAAATCAAATGGATGATAATCATCAATATTCGGCGTCGAGATCATTTCTGTTATTCCTATTTCTGTTGATAATTTACTGATTGTATCGAGCTGGTCAATAAATTGACCTTCACGTGATTTACCAAGAGGATCTGCAACTTCCCAGAAAAGCTTGTTGGCCATTTCTTTTTGCTGTATTTCAGCATATGATGTTGGCTTCCGTGAATGAATGTCTGAATTCTCCCTTCCAGTTTTAAGTGATTCAATTGCAGAACATAATACACTTCTTGAGCTCAGTTTGCTGTTTTCTCTGAGAGTTGGTAATGCAGAAGGTTCGTTAATTTGGAAATGCGCTCTTTTACGTGAAGCACGCGAAGAAGCATTTGATCTTGAACTCGATTTTTTTGATTCACTCTTTGGAGTCCTTTTGAAATCGTTCGTAATCACTTCTGGCATTTTCCTTTGTGAATTTACGCTTCCATTTCCTGTTCTATTCTCGCTAAAATCGTCATCCAAATTTATATTAATTGTCAAATTTAAATTTGAGAGGTTCGAACCAGACTCATTTATCATTTGTAAATCACTTTCTGATTGGCCTGAATTATTTAATTGTGGGAAATGGACACTTGGAGCGGTTGCTGGCCTCGAAAGAACTTGCTCATATGCATTAACCATTTTTTTCAACTTTTTCTTCATTTGCAAACATGAGCTTTGACGTGTTCCATTAACAATACCAAATTCTGGCTTCTTCAGTTCGTTTATGTCTGGTCTGTAATAATCAGGAAGAGCGTTTGTCTTCTTTGAAGGATCAAAGAGTCTAAGCAAAACTTCATCTTGGGCAAAATTAAATGTATTATTATAATCATCATTGATATTGTTAGTTGAGCTGATATTGCTATTTATTGTACTTGAAAATGATTGTTTTCCGTCGTAAATTGGCAGTTGCGATGATTGACTTTGAATTAATCGACTTGAATTAATTGATACGGTTGGAATTGATTTTGAGGGTGAAAAATTACTATTGTTATTACTAACAACATTATCACTATCTTGATTGTTAATAATAATATCATTATTATTATTAATACTTTTATCACTAATATTATTTTTATCACTATTATCATTTTTGTTATTATTGTTATTATTAGTTTTGTTGGCAGTTGCTTCATCTTGCTGATTTGCAAAAAGTTCTGGGAATTCTTTAACTAGTTCTTTATTTTGAGATGCTTGTTCAACATTAATTAAATTTGCTTTGAAAGCAGATCTTATTACATCTTTTGCAGCTTTTTCAGCTTCAACTACAAATTCTGTTGTATTTTGTTGAAGTTGAAAACGAGATAATTTCCTAGAGTCAAGCATTCGCATATGTATCATCCTATGTCCTATTTCAACAATTTTTTCTTCAAGCTTATTAACATAAACATAAACATCTTCTGGAATAATAAAAGGTAAAGATGATATTTTTTTCTTATTTTTTTTCAAAACATTTGATGTCAAGAAAAAATGCAGTTCGGGATCTTTATAACGAGAATTTTCACTTAAGTTGGCATTTGAATTTGCTTTTTTAGTTTTCGTTTTTGGTGGCGGGGAATCGGCTATCGATGAAACAGAAACCATCGATGGACTTGCAGGCAATTTTATGGCTGCTGCTGTTGTTGCAGTGTTTGCCGCTTTTTTTTTTAATTGGGCTAATTTTATTGGTGTTTCGCCTTTGACCGGCGAACTGCATGTTGATTTTGCTGATAATCTTGATACAGGGACTGACTTTGGTATAGGATGCTTATTTGGAATAATGGATGGTTTGAGAGATCTATTAAAAGTTCGTCTTATTTGTTCTGGAGGAACTCCTTGCATTACCATATAGCCTTTTTTATTCATTTTTACAAGATATTCAGATGCTTTTGAAAGCGATGTTGAAGGAGAATCGGGAGGTTGTGCTGCGGTTTCGATATTGGGACAAGTCGAAGCTTTGAAATTCATTTCAATTGAATGCCGTGTATCTTCCTCAAGAGGAAAACAGAAACTTGGGACATCGGGAGCAGGCCGGAGAGATTCTGCGATGTCCATTTAATTGAGAAGATTTTTTTTTTTTTCATAAAAACACGTTAAAATATCCTTTTCAATTATTGAATCATTTATCAATATTACTATTGAAAATAGAATCTTATATTAATATATCTTTATTGAAACACCTTATATCATATATGAAATTTTTTTGTTATAAAATCATTAAAATACATTAATATTGCTCAAATCAATGATAAGCATATAAATTTATTTGAATTAATCAATAAAATTTTTACATTGAAAAATTGATTAGTAAAAACTTTTCAGTGACCAGATTTAATTTTAATTATATATCTATATGGATATTCATGACATTCTTAGTACTGATGTAATCAATGAAGCAAATATTGTCATTGAACTACAATATTTACTTTGCAAACTTTCTGAAAGTAATATTGAAGAAACTTTTACATATCTTAATTCGACAATTTTTGTAAAGACAAAAGAAAAAATAAATCAATTAGCACACAATATATTAACAATATTAGATAACACAATTGGTAAAATTGATATTCTTTTTCAATTGGTACGACATTTATTTCAAGTTCTACCTAACAATTTAGCCGATGATTTTAAGTTTTATTTTATTCATAATTTTATAAATCATTTTGCATCTATCAAAGCTAAAAAACATTATGTTTCAAGCTTTGCCCGATACACGTTCATCAGGTTGTGTTGTGAAAATAAAATCATTGAAATAGCAGATATAATTAAAGAAATCAAATACTGGGTTGATTACTTGCCACAACAAGAAACCACTCATTTTGCTCTATTAATGTATTTTGCTGATTATATAAATCAAGACGCTGATTTATACGAAAAAATGTCAAAAGCAATCTTAAATTCTACAAGAACAAGTTTTACAAATGACGCACTCTCTGCATATTCAAACTTTAAAGAAATGGAGAAACAAAATAAAAATTTTGATAATCTAATTTTCTTGACCAAAAATTATTATCCATCAGACTCAATTTTATATTATATTAAAAATGATTTGCTAGATGAATTTTGCACCTGTATTGCTCAAAAATCCAATTTTAATATTCTTGAATATTCTCCAATAACATTTTATGAACCTCATCATATTCTTCATAATAAAATATCATTAATAGGTTTTGCAGCATTTTATGGTTCGATAAAGATATTTAAGCATTTATTAGTTGAGTTCAATACAAATCGATATACAATTTTTCAAAATGAAGGAAGGGAAAATAAATTGACCTATTTGGCCATTTGTGGGGGTAATTTTGAAATAATAAAATTAATTTTACATGAAAGGGAAAAAGCAGGGAAATCGCCTAAATATGCAACTTTATATTATCAAAATAATATCTATGACTGGCTTCAAGACAATCCGACCTCAGAATTCTCAAATATTTTACATGCAAGCTGCCGAGTAAATAATATCAAAATTTTTTTAGATGTTCTAAAGCAAGGCTGTGATGTAACTCAACTTCATAAAGGACTTGCCCCGATTCATTATGCTGCTTTAAACGGTCATTGCGATATTTTAAGAATTTTATTAACATTACCATATATCGATATAAATTGTTTGACAACAGATAATGTTTTATATAATAAACTTTTTTTTTACTCATCTAACTCCACTACATTTAGCTGTTTTAAGTAGAAATTCCGAAGCTGTCCGTCTCCTTCTATCCCAGCCAAATATAAATATTAATTGCCAATCTCCGCCTTCCTATCACACGCCTCTACATTTAGCTGCACGTGAATCTGAAGAAGACATAATGAAAATTCTTCTTGCTGATAAAAGAATTAGAATAACTGTTGGCAATCTCGTTTTTTATATATATTTTTCTTATAATTTAAGTTTTAAATTTTCGTTTTTAATAAACTCCTTTGCATTTTGCCGCAGAAAGAGGCAACATAAAGATTGTTCAGATGCTGCTTGACATGCCAAACGTTTATGTAAATGCACCTGATAAACAAGGAAAAACACCATTCGATTTGGCTATTGCTAATAATCATAAAGATGTTGCCGATCTGCTCCAATCTCGTGTTGGCTCAAAAGATACTCTGAAAAAGAATAAAGAATCATGGAATCAGCTTTTCTACTAATACTATATATGAATAATTGTAAAATGTATTAAAATAAATAGATTTTTTTTTTCAATCAAAATTTTTTCTTATTGTTTTTTAATTTTTTATTTTTGCCAAAAAAATGACATCAAAAAAAAGTCAAAAAAGAGCGATGAGCAGATTCGAACTGCTGACCTTAAGGTTATGAGCCTCACGAACTAAACCCGCTGTTCCACACCGCATCTGATATTTTATTTTAAATCTATCAATTGTCAATATTATATATAGTTTATTGATTAAAACTTAGAAGTTGAAATTTTAAGATTATTAATTTGACCAATAAAAAAAAATATTAAGTATCTTTGAATAATAAAATATAAAAATAAATAAATAATATTTTACAACAAACAAACAAAAATACAAACAAATAAAGTTATAGAAAATATGATGATTGATTTGGATCATCAGGAATTTTCCTTTCACTTTCAGGACATGGATCAAACATAACGAGACTATATGGTTCAGCATCATTTGGATGATACTTCATTACACAAGCTTTATTACCTGACCTGTACATATAATTTGGGGCAGACCAAACAGTAATAAGTTTTTCATCAAAGTACCATTTATAACCATCCATCACAAGCTGATGCGATCTTGTAATAAAATCAAGTCCATTATTGTAACAAAATTCTTTGGTTTGAGAAGCTCCAAATAACCACCCAGCTCCTCTTGGATTTTCTCTCCAAGAATCGATATCATCAGGGTCACTCCAGCATAGATCACATAAAGGCCCAATGCTTGGGAGTTCTTCTTGTCTTGTCATTAAAGAAATGCTTTCGATTAAATTAATGCGAGGAGATAAACCACCATGAACAGAAAAAACCCTTCCATCAATAAGTGCAGCCATAGGAAGAAGATCAAAAACTTCATTGCAGAGAGCCCATACACCTGGATGACAATATGTAGATAAAGATTCATGATAAAAACCATACATTTGATTGACTTGGCGGCATTCATGGTTCCCACGTAGCATATAATATTTTGTTGGATATTTTAATTTAAGCGAAGCCAAATATGCAAATGTTTCTATTGAAAAACCACCACGATCAACATAATCTCCCATAAATAAAAACTGCTCAGTTCCAGGCTCTGCGGTATTAGTATCCTTTTTGAACAATTCGAAAAGATCGTAGAGTTGACCGTGAATATCTCCACAAATTGTAATCGGTGAAGATAATTCTAAAACATTATCTTCTGTATAAAGAACTTCCATAAGTTTCGTTAAGAGTGAAGCAAGTTGCTGTTCAGGAATTGCTTCACCCTTAAGACATGTTTCAAATACTAAATCAACATCAAATTGGCTCATATATTTGATAGAAATATGATATAAAAATATACGTTTATTAAAAAAATATTAAAACATCAAATCTTTGAACTACAAAACTAAATTAATAAAGTATTATTAAAATATTATTAAAATATTTAAATGTTGACATTCAACCTGAAAGCAGACTTTACTTATTTATAAATAGATTAAATTATTCTTTTTATCTTTTATATCTTAAAAAAAATTATTACTATTAAGGCTTATTTTACAACCCATCTTGTTCTCAAAACTCCGTTATCATACGTGGTTGTTGTAATTCTAAAAAGACCTTTGATTTGAGATGTATTTGATACGTGCTCACCAATACAAGCTGAATAATCGAAGTCTCCAATTTGAACAATTCGTAATTCTTCTGCATTTTTGGATTCGTCGGGAAGCTTTGAAACATCAACAAGTTTTTCAGCTTCTGCTCGAGGCAATGTATAAATTTTGACATCTAGATGCTGGCGTATAACATCATTAACATTTTTTTCAATCTCGGTTTTTTCTTCAGGGGTTATATCTCTATCAAATTTAAAATCACATTTCGATTTCTTTTTTTCGAGATGCATAGTAATATTTTTTCCACAATGAAACATATTGTCCATCACCCTTCCGAATATATGTTCTGTAGTGTGCATAGCTGGGTCATAATTCTTGTGCTCGCTCATTAAGACAGTTTAACTAAGTGATGGTTTCAAAACTATTGAATTTTTAAAAACTTTTTGAATAATAATCCTTATTCATTAATTTTGATCAAATAAATGACTGAACAACCCCCACTTCCAAAATACTGGGAAATAAGAGAATGTAAAGATTATCCAGGCAGATGCTACTTTTATAATTCACTTAGTGGCGATAGTACTTGGGTAAGACCAGTTTATCCAACACCCAAAAATACAATGATTTATGTATCGCAAATATTAATAAAGACAGAAAAAAGCAGAAAACCAGAAACAAAAAATGGCCCTGTTACAAGAACTGTTGAAGAAGGAATAAATCAACTTAAAGAAATTCGAGAAAAAATAGCGATCGATAAGTCTAAATTCCCAGAAATTGCTAATGAAGTATCAGATGTCGATGAAAAAAATGGTGGCGATTTAGGTTGGATAGAGTATGACGATGTCCCACCACAATTTGCGGAAGCTGCATGGAATCTCCAGTTAAATGAACTTTCTGATATTGTCCAGACAGAACTTGGCCTCCATTTGATCATTCGACGCCAGTAAATTTTGAAATGCTCGCCAAACTCGTTCCAAAATTCATTTTTTTTGAATCCTTATGTTGTTTTTATAAAAATAGAATATTACAATATATCTATTTCAGTTCGAATTAAAGCAATAATTTTATTTATCCAGATTAACATTTTCTATATTTTTAAATAATAGGCATTACATGAAATATTTAAATGCATTATATAATATTATTTGAGAAATATCTCCAATTTTAATGGAGAAGTAGATTGTAATCAAATTGAATTGATTCAAAATATTTATTTTGATTAACAAAAAAAATCAACAATTCACTCAAATATTATTGAATTATCATCATTATAATTTTGGATTTTTTTTAATCGAATTTATGTTTTGGTAAAGATACGGCACCATACTTTTTTAATAAAAAATACGTTATTTAAGAAAATTTGAATATGCTTTATAAACATTTCCAACTTTTTAATATTAAAATTTGACCGTATAAAAAACTTAGTCAAAGTAATTAATCTTTGTTAGAGTTGAAAGAAATAAAAATTAGAATTTAAACTTTTTAATATGATATTTGGCTTTTTAAAAAGGAACGTTTTTTTATATCATGAATAGATATGAAATTATTCGCGAGCTCGGAAAAGGTTCGTACGGTAGCGTCAAGCTGGCTCGCGATAAGGAATCAAAAGAACTATATGCTGTCAAGAAAGTTAAACTCAGCTGTTTATCAAAAAGCGAACGTGAAAAAGCGTTAGGAGAAGTTAAAGTTCTTTCATCGATTTCACATCCGAATGTTGTTGCATACAAAGAATCCTTTCAAGAAAAATCATCTCTTTTCATTGTCATGGAATATATTGATGGCGGCGATTTAGACAAAGTTATACAAAATCAACGAAACAAGTTAATGGAAGAAAGTGACATCCTTCGATATTTTGTTCAAATTGTTCATGTTGTCAATTATCTTCATACAAACCATATTCTACATCGAGATCTAAAACCTCAAAACGTTTTTTTAACAAAACATGGAATAGTAAAACTTGGAGATTTCGGAGTTGCGAAGTCGCTCGACGCTACTTGTGATCTTGCAAAAACAATTATTGGAACACCATATTATTTATCACCAGAAATTTGGGAAGGATCACCATATGACTCAAAAAGTGATATATGGAGCCTTGGATGCATTTTATTTGAAATGTGCTCTTTACACAAACCTTTTGAAGCTCAGAACGCAACTGCATTATTAGCAATGGTAATACAAGGAAAGCATGGAGCTATTCCATCCCGCTATTCTCAGAATGTACGCGATTTAATTGATGGAATGCTTAATACTGCACCTCAACTTAGACCTACAGCAAAAGATATATCAGCTCTTCCTTTTATTCAAAAAGCAATGACTGATTTATATGTTAAAAACAAACAAATATTAGATGAACAACGACAAAAACGAAACAAAGCAAATCAGAAAAGCGAAAAAAAATTAGAAGTACCAAATCGTCATTTGATTGCCAAATCAAAATCGAAATTAAATCAACATCCAACAGCTCAATCAGCTAGAAAAGATAAACGCCAGCCCAATTCATTAATATCCATAGATTCATCTGACGAATCATCTTCTCCTAATCGACCAAAACCATCAAGTAGATCCACCGATTCAAACTCAACAAAAATAACTGTTTCAAAACCACCTCGTTCATCACGTGGAAAAATCCCAATCAAAACTAATTCAAACTTAAGAACTAGCGAAATCGCCCCTTTAACCGCCAGTCCACAATCAAAAAAGACTAGACCACGCATTTTATTCGCTCAAAACGAATCAAACAAAAATGAACCCAATTTTATTTTCATGGATAACAGTAACAAATCAAAATCAACTCCAAATATTGATCAATTTACAATAGACGATTCAAGTGAAGAAAAAAATGGCCAACATAAGCAGCAATCACACATTCCTCGGTCATCAAGAAGTTCCAAGTCTGCAGGAAGAAGTAAATGCAGAACGAGGCCAGACAATTTTATAATATTCATGAATAGTGACGATAACGATAAAGAAGATAACAACTTCGAAATAAATAGCGAAAATAAAAGAATTTCAAAAAGTTCTCGAAGTATCAAAAGTGCTGACGACAGCAATAAAGCTATGTCTACTGTTCCTCGCTGGGCAGCTTCAAAACCAACTTCTAAGCGTCTTCAACCAACATTTGGCGAACAAGGGCTGCCAATTTCACCAGCATCATTCAATGATGACTTTATTTCTGATGATGAAGATTCAGACAAGGATGAAAAAGAAAATCAAAAAATTGATAAATATGATAATGACGAAAAAGCAAGTGATAACGAAGGAAATAATAATGGAGACGATGATTTGTTTGACGACGATTTTATTGATGATAATGATATCGAAGATCGAAACGAAAATAAAAACAAAGACGATTTCAACTTTGAGAAGATGAGCATCAACTCAAATAATATCGATGATCTTGATTTCATTAATTTCAGCAGTAGCGATGACCTTCATGAACTTGAAAAAGCAAATTCAGCTCTTCGAGACTCTCTTCAAACTTCTCCAAGCGGAAATATTCAGAAATATACTAATGGCGGGAACATTAATTCATCACGAGCAAAATCAGCAAAATTACAGATAGATGAAAAAGAAAATCGATCTAAAACAATGCCAAAATGGCGTTCTGAAGATGAAACGAGTTTTAAATCATTATCATGTAACGGTAGAATTTTGAATATTTTTGATGATAAAAAAAAGACTTTTAATGAAGATGATAACATGAATACAGACGATGAAGATTTCAAAACAGGGAGAAGCCGTGATTCAATAGAAAGAATTAAAAGCATTAGGAATAAACTCGAAAATGAAATCGGCGATGCCCAGTTTGCTCTTCTTTATGCCCATATTTTAACAGAAAATACTCCATTAAGTGCCAAATTTATCAGCGACTTTAAAGCTAAAAATGAAAATGCTGTTGAGCTTGTTCGTGATTTAATACGCTTAGAACAGAATCCTTAAGATTGATTTTTGTTATTTTTTTTATCGATTAAATGTATGTATTGATGATATTTTTGCGTTTTCAACAATTTTTGAAGAATTTTTTTCTATGTTTGTTTCTATTATAGATTAAACTTTTTTTTTTATATGTAATTGATAATTTTTATTTTTTATTTTTGTACGTTTATTTGTTTAAATTTGATTTTAATTAATCCCAACTTTTTGAATTAAATTGAATGGCAAGTAAAATTTTTAATAAAAAAGTTACTGAAGAAGAAAAAAGGTTTCAATATTAATGGATTCACTTGAGGGCGATGATTTTGTTTCATCTGGAGAGGAAAATAATGAATATTCTAAACAATCAGATGAACAAAGCTCTCAAAATAATAGCGAAACAAGCCATTCGAATAATAACGAGTCATCAGATAAAGCAGAAGGAACAGACTCTGACAAAGATTCAAGTGGACTAGATGATGATGATTTTCTCGATGATAAGAAATCTAATAAAAATGAAAATGATGAAAATAATTCGATTAACGATGACTTTGAAAGTGGTGAAACAAAAATCAAGTCACAATCAGAAACATCAAAATCAAGTAAATCATTAATAAATTCAACATCTGATTCAAAATCAAAAACGAAAGTAAATAACGAATCAAATAATAGCTCAAAAAATTCTGAACTTCAAGATGATTTCGATAATGATAACGATAATGAATTAAAAGAAAGCCAAAAAAATAATTCATCAATAAAATCAGAAAATTCAATTTCATCTTCTGCTTCAAAGTCAAAACAAAAAAATGAAACTGATGTTTCAAAAACTTCACAACTTCAAGAAGACTTTGTAGACGATAATAAAAATGAATCAAGTTCAAAATCGAAATCTTCTAGATCACAACTTGAAGAAAATAAAGGTAATGAAAATGCTTCTAATTTATCTCATAGTTCTAATTCCAAAGATAATCAAAAATCAAATCATGATTCACAGGAAAGTGAAAAACAAGGATCACAAATTGACGAAGACTTTAAGAAATTAGATTCTCATCAAAGCGAAAAATCTATAAAGTCTAGAAATTCAACTAATTCGAAAAAATCGGAAAAGTCAATCGAAAAGGAAAGTAATACTAAAGAAGTTGAGTCTGCTTTAAACAATAGTGATACTAAAAAAGCAGATCAACCTATTAATGATAACAATAGTGAACTTTCAACACAAAGTAATAAATCCAAAATTTTAAAAGATGATGGAAATATGAATAAAGATAATGAGAATAACAAACTTCAAGAGGAAGAAAATAAATCAGAGAAAGATAATAACCAATCTAAAGAAAAAGAGAATAATTTAGAGGAAGAAAATACCAAACCTCAGGAAGTTGAAACAAAACCAGAAAAATCTGAAAACAAATCTCTACAATCAAAAAAAGAAACCAAAAATCAAAATAACAAAGTACAAGATCACGAGTTAAAAATAAGCAAAAACATAGATAAAAAGGCCAGAATAAAAAATGAAACTTTTAAAAATTTCAAAATAATTAATCCAGAGAAAGCGCAAAAAAATCCCAACAATAATACTTCAAAATCAACCAAATCACTGATTACGAACAAAACCCAACAAAAGATTGTACCACAAATTCAGATGCAACAAAGAAATCGAAATTCACAACCATCTTCTCGCCTTGTAAATCTCAATCCAAAGGTTGCAACAGGAAGACCTCAACGTCCTCCTCAAATCCATCCATCGCCAATTGTTCATACTACTAATAATGATGATAATCCTAAAATTATTCAAGGAGGCTCAATTAACAATTTTAACCCAAATCTTCCCCCGAAATTTACAGATCCTTTTACAATAGAAGCCATGAGACAACTTGGAATAATAGGGAGTGATTTGATGTATCCTTCAGAAGCAACATTAAATCTTTATTCTCATGATTCAGAGATTAGAGCAATTGCAAAAAAAGATAAAAAAACTCAAGTTGACAATTTGATCGCCCAGGTCAAAGAAAGGCGAAATAAATTGATCAAAGAAGAAAATGAAAGAAAAGAGAAAGAAGAGCAAAAAAGACAAAGGAAACTTCAAAGACAAAGAAATAAAAGTGCTGAAAAATCACCAGATAAAAAAGGAGAAGAAGAAACCACCAATCAAGATGATATTATTAATCAAACTGATGATAGTAGTGAACCATTAAAAAAAGAATTAGCTGAGAACAGACAAAGGAAGTTAGAAAAAATTGCCCAAAAGCAAAAGCATGATGTTGAAGATCTAATATTAAATATATTATTAGAAAAAGAAGAAGAAGAAAAATCTAAGCAAAAAGAAATCAAATCAAATGAAATAATTCAAGAACGAGCCAAAGAGATAGAGAAGAAGCAAAAAGAAGAGAAGAAACGAGCCGAAAAGAGGCGAAAAGAAATAATTCAATTTGAAGAAGAGAAAAAGAAGAAAGAAGAAGAAGAGAGACAGAAAATCTATGAGAAAGAGATTAAATTCAAAGAGAAAATGGAGAAAGAAACAGAAAGACGCAAGAAAGAATTATTACAAGAAGAGAAAAAAAGACAAGAAAAAATTGAGGCCACTCAGAAAAAGTTGGAAGAATTCAATGCTGAAAGGGCCAGAAAAATTGAAGAACAAGAAAAAATTAACTTAGAAAAAGAACAAATTAGAAAACAAAAAAAACTTGAAGAAAAAAAGAAATTGGCCGAAATAATGACAATGAGAGAAGCTTGTGTTCGTGATCAACTTGAAAGAACGAAGCAGCTTCAAGTTTTTCAGAACGAACAACGAAGAAAAGAATGGGAAGAGAAAGACAAGAAATCAGAAGAGACCAAAGAAAGGATAAAAAAAGAAAATGAACAAAAAATTCAAGAAAAATCGCAAAAAGAACGAGAAAAAAATGAATTAACAACCGAAAACCGTAAAAAAAATGACCAAAAAATTGTGATAATGGCCAAAAAACTTCAAGAAAAAGAAATAAATGCTTCTTCACGTCTTAAAGAAATCGAAAGAAATAGAAATCAAAATATCGCGCAAGCGAGAAAAAATATGGAAGAAAATTTTGACAAAGTTCAAATGAACACAAATAAAATCAATCAAAAAAAGCAAGAAAAACAAGAAAAAATGTTGAAGCAACAGTCAGAAAAAGAAGCAGAACAACATAAAATTAAAGAAAGACAAGAAAGAGAAAGAATTAAAAAAGCTATGCAAGAACGTTTAAAGAGAGAAAAAAGAGCAAGTTCTGCAATGAGAATGGGAAGACAACGTGAAGCTGAATTATACAATTTGAAAGTAAAAATTGATAAAAGAATGACAAAAATCGAAGAAAATGAAAAATTACGTGAAAAAGAAAGATCGGTTTTAATCAAAAAAGAAAAAGTTTATGAAAATCAAAAAATTGAAGTTCAACAGAAAATTGAAGTTCTCAAAAAGTTGAATAAAAATACAAATGAAATTTTCCTTCAACAAATTGCAAGCAAATTTGATATCAACCTTGACGATATCAAAAGAAGATTGCAAGAAAAAAAGAACGAAAAACATCCTCCTCAAATTTCATCACGTTCATCAAATAATAATAACAATAATAACCTCCCTCAATTGACCAGTAATAAAGGTCAAAATTCTGCCACTAAAAGAAAAGTAATCGTCGCTAATAACAAGAATTCACCGAGAAGAAAAGACGACGGTTTGGCTGAGGAGAAAATACTTTTTAATAAGGACGATACGGTAAGAAGAATTAACGGTTCTAAGTCGTCACTGGTTTCAATTGAAAGCTCAAATGAAGGCGACGCTAAGGATGAGGAAGACCAGGAATTCGCCGATTCTGAAAATGGCGAGTTTGAGGATTCAGCGGATGAGTTCGTTAATGAAAAAAGTGCAAAAATTGTTGATGAAAAATTGAATAAAAAAGAAAAAGTAAAGAAAGAAGATGAAGACTTTGTGAAAAGCCATGATTCTTCTAAAAACGACAAGTCTAAGAAACCAAAGCCAGCAAAGACAAAAACAGAGCCAGACAAAGCTAATTTGCAAACAGATAATTCAGAGAGTTCTGCGAAAACCAAACCGCAATCAGAGAGCTCTAAAAAGTCCAAATCAAAGACAGAAAATTCTGAAAAATCCAAGTCAAAAACAGAAAATTCAGAGAGCTCTAAAAAACCCAAATCAAAAACTGATAATTCTGAAAGTTCAGTGAAAACCAAATCAAAGACAGAAAATTCTGAAAGTTCTGAAAATGCTAAATCAAGGACAGAAAATTCAGAGGTTTCAGCGAAGGCTAAATCAGCATCAGGAAGCTCGAGGAAGTCAAAGACAGATAATTCTGAAAGTTCTGAAAAAGTTAATTCTAAATCAGAAGATTCAGAAAGTTCTGAAAAATCCAAGCCATCAAAGGCAGACAACTCCGAGAGCTCCAAGAAGTCGTCGAAGTCGAGGAGCTCGGCCAACGCAAGGAGTCTCTACGGCGGCACGAGTCCAAACCCGAACACCGACAACGAAGATGAAGAGAGGAGCTCCAGTTCAAGATCGAAGAAAGAGGAGACGAGCGACAGTGAGAGAAGAAAAACCGCCAGAAGCAATTCAAAAAGTGAAAAAGAAGCGAGTTCATCATCACGCAAAAGCGGAAAAGATAAAAATCTCAGTGAAAACGAGTCAAGCAGCAGGAGCGGGCCACTCACTGAGTCTTCTTCATCGTCATCCTCTTCATCGTCTTCGAGCAGCAAAAGAAGCAGCAAAGAAGTGTCTGATATTGACAAATTAGATGACGATTTTGAAGATGAGTTCTAATTATGTCACTTTTTTATGTTTATTTTTAGAACAATTAACGGATATAATATTATTTATTTGTATATATTAAATTTTGTTTTTAAGGAAGAAATTGCTTTTTTATTTTTATTTTGTAAAATATTGAGAAAAAGATTCCTGCGTTCTTTGTATATTCACATTATTTTGAATATATATATGGCCGGAGACACTCAAAAAGTATGGTGATTCAACTACAGGTTAAACATAGTGAATTTAATGGAAAGTCTTTATTGCTGTATACAACTCAAATTTAGATAAAATGACTGCATTAATAATTGGATCTTTATTTCCATACTTTTCATTTTTTATATATCAATGATCGATAAATATGCATTTTTTCTTATGTGAAAGGAATTATGAATTAAATCATATCAGTATTACAATTATTGGCATGACTTGTGATAGAAAACAACACAATTAATTATAAATATTTTATGTAATGTTGATAAACTGGAAAAACGAAATCAAATGTATGCTTGCAGCAATATTTATTAATTAAAAACACATAATAGATTATCATAAATAAACGCAATTAAAAAATAAGTATTTAAAACATTTTTTTTTTTTTTGTAATTTTGATGATTTGTGCATATAATAGAATTGATATATCTTCTCAGTATTACCTTTTATCCATAAACAGAGTTTTCTAATGGAATTACCAATGGATCAAACTCTTGATAATTATCAAGTTCATTAACTGTTTTATCACTGTGCATATATTTAAGATCAGGAGTATTTGTAATATCATATATATTGGATTTGATTGGGAAAGGAGATTCTCCATAAACTTTTGTGTTTGTCTGATAAAAATTTGAAACTAATAAACTAGATACTGTATATACTTTATCCTTTTGCTTTTCAGATGAATCTTCTTCATTTTCAAAATCTGGATCAACGTAACGTCGATAATAAGTTTCATTAAATAAGATATCCCGATTAAATCCATAGGTATCTTGCAATGAAAGCCAATTAAAAAAGGTAAGTTGACAACCTTTTGGTAAATACATTCTGAGAATTCTGTCATGCCCTCTAGCAATTAAAAATTTTGAGTTATAAAAGAACTTCGACAATAAATAAGTCATCGTTTCAAAACCATGATTAATTGAAAGTTCCATAAAATCATTGCATGAAATTCCCAGTATTGGGTCTAATTTAGGCCCAGATACAAAAACTCTTGTTTGATAACAAGGAACAAGTTCATCATCATACAAGAAGACATAATTTCCAGCATAGTCACTAACATATGGTTGTTCTCTTGGGATTGTTAAGAAAATTTTCCAACAAAAAATTATTGGATGCGCATTTAAGTCTGCTTTGCAATTTTCAAAAGCGCAAATATGCGAATTGAGGGCGTTTATACCTCCACATTTAGGACATTCTTGGAATATGTCGATTGTATCGCATTCTTTTACAAAAAGAAGCATTAAATCATATTCCATATGATATTTGAAGCAAAGGGAGGTTGAAAAATTAAAAAAAAAATCATACTTTTATGAATCTATTACATTTATTTTGTGAAAGACAAAATACTTTCCATAAAAAAATAAATATTTAGTTAAAGAATTAATTATTTATAAAGATATTTGCAAATTAAAATAAAAACTTTTGAATTTCAAAGTCATAAAATTTTGAATTAAAAATACTAGTTGTGACATTCCTGATGTCAAAACAAAAGATGATTTCATAATTATTTATAAAGGAAGAGACGATATTGAGAACAATGCCAAATACAAAGAAAATATCATCGAAATTAAAATATCTTGAGATGAACTTTTAAGAAAACTGCGATATTTCAAATCCAGAAGTAATGAATTAAAATATTTAAATGAATACTACATTCATGACGAATTTCATGTAGATATTTTCCAAAAATTCATTGATTCAATCAAGACAAATAAGATCGACTTAAACGAAGAAAATTATTTAGTATGAATTCACAGAACTTCAAGAAATAATTCAGAAATTCATCGAAAGTCGACCTGATCTTCAAAAAGCAATTGACCAATTAACGATCAATTTGAATTCAAAAAGTGACAAAGAAAAAATTGATTATGAGAAAGAATTAATAATTGCCAAACATATGGATTTCTTCCTCGAAAAAGGAATTCTTTCAAAATTACCAAATTCGATGCTCAACAGAATTTTGAATTCACCAGAAAAAATTCTTAAAAACCACCATATGCTATTCAATTTCATCATTGAAAAAATAACTGAAAATTCAGATGATGATAACAATGAAGACCTTGAATTATTGATGACATCGCTCGATTACAATGAAATGGATTCTGATGAAATATTGAAATTGTTTGAAAAATAAAAAATTGCTGGAAAATTTTGGACCTCGCAACTGTGAAGAAAAAATGAAATCAATAATTGAAATAAACTAATCTAATGAAGAAAGGCTGGCAAAATTAGAAGATGAAATTTCAAAGCAAAAGGACAACTTTTTGAATGAAACCGAAAAGGCTAAAAAGAAAATTGAGAATATTGAACAGAAACTTGAACAACAATCAAAACTTGTTCAAGAGTATCAAACTGAGCTCTCTAAATTTGCCACTTTTCAAAATGTCAAATAAATTGATGAAAAAGTGACTAAAATTGAAAGAAAACAAAAAGAATTTGAAAGACAAATTCAAAAAAAAATGAAGAAGAAACAAACCAAAAATATGAAAATGAGTTAACTAAAATTAAAGCAATCACTGAAGATCATAAAAACGCAATTCAAGCTTCGCTGAAAACTCATGAAATTGAACAAATTCAGAATGAAATGAAAGAAATGAAAAATTTGCTTTTTGATGAAAAAGAATTCAAATATCAAAAGAATTTGAGGGAATCATGCATTTCCTCTCTGAAAAAACAAATGGAAACATTTATGACAATGAAACGATAGAAATAACTTCAAATTCAATAAGAGAAAGCTTAGAAAAATGCCATCCAAAAAATCTTGTTGTTCAAAATGAAAACAATTATAAACCAGATAACAGAGAAAATATTTATGTTTGTTTTGATTTTCAAAGATAAAAGAATTCAATTGACAAATTATTCAATAAAATCTAATAAAGAAGGCCATAATAACTTCAATTTGAATGGCTGGATTGTTGAGGTCTCAAATGATGGAGAAAGCTGGACAAACGTTGATGAACACCAAAATTATCATGCATTAAACAAGTCAAATGCAATTGTAACTTTCAATGTAAAAAAAATTGAATTCCTTCTATCGTTTTGTCAGACTTCGTCAGAGTGGAAAAAGCTGGAATAACATTTTTTATTATTTGATTGTTTTAAATCAGTTGAAGTTTTTGGTAAACTGAGAAAGACAATCTTTTAAATAAACTGTTTGATAACGTCAAGATAAAATTATCTTTTACATGCTTTATAATTAGGAGATGCTTGCTGTTCCACTCTCATAGCCGATATCCCAGGAATAACAATATTCAATGAAACGCAATATTTGACTTCCAATTAATGTTCAGCTTTGATCATATAATAAAAACATCTTTATAATCTAGCACTTTTTTTTAATTTTGCTTTTAAAAATCAAAATAAAAGTTCCAGCCAAATACCTTTCTTTTTATGTATCCAGTATTTTTTGAATGGAAAACATTCCTGATATAACTTTTTTATTAGATACTTTTATATATCTGATAAAAAGAGATTAAAATCATCTCTAATTTACATTTATGTTTACTTATATCTATAATATTATATTAAATTTAGTATAATCATTAATAAATATTTATTTATTTTATTTAACATGAAAAATTCATTTTTAAAAATTCTAAAATTCAATTCTTTTTGAAAAAGTTTGGGATAATTTCCTTTAAGACTTTCTTCTTCTTTTTCATTTTTAAGTCGACTTTTGTTGTTATATAAGTTTTATAATATAATAAAATAAAAATAAAAAGGAAATTTGATCTTCGATTTTTTCTTAAATTGTATTAAGGTTCTCCTTCCCTAAAAAAATGTAAATTATTCAATATTGAATTAACTCATAGAATATATAATTCAATAGAGCATTTTTCGGAAAAAGTTTTGGTGAAAAATAAAAATATTTGGCCTCAACGATTAAATCTTATTTTATTCAAAATTTTATTGAATCTTTAATTCTATGATTTCTATCTGTAAAAAAACAAAATCGGTAAGATTTCATAAATATATTTTTATTAAATCATATGAAATATATATCTATATAAATTTTATATTTTAATTCATTTTTAAAAACGATATTTATGTATATTTTATTTGTGAAATCTCATTGAATTTAATCTTATGAATTTGAAAGGAGAACCTTAAATTTTTTCCATCAATTCACTGATGAATAATAAATATTTCTAAATTATTATTATATTTCTATATACTAGTATATAAATAAAGAAAATAATAAAATAACATTTGAATTTAATATATAGCAGGATATAATTATTTTAAATTCAAATTTCAAAAAAATGATTATAAAAAAAATCCAACTCAAGAATTTCCACCAAATTTAGATGTTTTCTTAATCATATTTTCATGAAACAAATATATAAGTTTAGGAAGTTTCTAGCGTTTTTTTAAAATTTCGCTTTATGTTTTTGACAAATACGTTATTTTGGCAGACCTATCTCAAATTTATAAATTAGAGAAATTTTATAGATATTCCAAGAGAAAATGAAGCCCCAGCTTTTTGAGAGGCCAAAAATTGAATGAATAAAAAATATAAAAATTTTAAAATGTTAAAAATGCGTTATATAAAACCAACAAAAACGAAATATAGCATTTAGTAAAACATATATAGAAAAAAAGCATAGAAAATAATTGAGAGGGAAGATTTTTTGAGTGTATTTTATATTTTCGCTAAAATGTATTCAAATTTGAAATAAACAAATTGAAAGAATTTCAGATGCACACAAAAAGCAAGATTATTTTTTCTATGATATTGAAAAAGCAAGATTATTTTTTCTATGATATTGAAAAATCAACTTCATAACGTATTATCTTCAAAGCTTTGTTATTGATGATTATGTTGTAAATGAGCAAGGATTAGTTAGATTAAAAAATTGAAAAATTTTCCAAATTTGAAAAATTTTTATATCTTCACAAAAGTAAAGTTCGAAAAATTTTAATTGAATTATCGTATAAACAAAAAATATATTTATCTATTAATTTGACTAGCATCATACGAAAATAAAAATAAATAAATACAATAATATTGATCAATAAAAAATAAATATACTGGAATAAATAACAAATGTTTGAAAAATAGATTCGACTAATAAATTCCTTTGAATAAATCTATTCCAGCATATTAATTTCCTTTGAATCTATTAAAAAAGAGGCAAATTAAGTAAAAAATAATTAAAATGTTTAGTAACTTTTTTAATAAGATAAAAAATAAAAATAAATTGAAATTCACCTAATTTGACCTTTATATTATTGTTCCCAATTTTTTAAAAATTTAAATATCTTTAAAATTATAATAGAAATAATAAAAAATAAAAAATAAATAATAAATAAAATTTAATAATTAATAATTAATATGTTTTTATTAAGGCGTGTATTCAATGATGTTTAATACTCCATCTCTTTCTATATCAAACTTTGGAAGTTGATTGTATGCTGTTTCTGGAGTAGTTTCATCTTCAAAATAATTTTTTAAAGCTGAATGAAACAAAATATTGTTATAAATAAATACTATGATGGGGATATCTTTATAATCTTTCAATTTTTCTACTATCGGCCACCACCTTTCAATTTTTGCGTTTTCTTCAGGATTTCTTGGACGAATTTTATAATGAAAAATTTTGCTTTTTTTAAGTTCTTCTTCAAAATCGTTACCAGTAAATTCTTTACCGTTATCGGTTGTTATTTCAAAGGGATATTCATTTTCTTTGAAATTTGAGAGGCAATTATTCAAAGCTTGAGCAGCAAATTCCATTGTTTTATATTCACCAATTTCAAAATAAATTATTTTTCTTGAATAATCATCAATAAAAGCTATCAAATAATGAACTTTTTCAAAGTAAGGTGGTTTGTCCTTCAAAAAGTGGATATCACAATGCCACAAATAATTAACCCTTGTTGCATGATATCTTGAGTCATGTACAATTTCTTTTTTTTCTTTTTGTTTTGGTGGATATAAAATATTATGTATTTTTCTAGAATGCCATTCTGAAATATTTAATATGTTTCCAATACCCTTATATCCACCTTCCCATGAATTGTGAATCTCTGAAAATTTCTGAATGAGTTCATCTGAAATATTGAGAGGTTTTCGACCACATTTCAAATTTCCTAAATCAATATTATAATTATTTTTAAGAAAATTGAGTAAAGTGGTTCGTTTACATTTAAAATATTTATAAATTGATTTTAAAGAAATTGAATTGTCTTTAATTGAATCAACCAATTTATTTATTTCTGAAGCGTCCAACTGATATATATCAAATTTTGAATTAAGTATTTTTGAAAGATAAAAAAAATCTTTGTCTATTCCGGTCAATTTTTCGCAATTCTGAATTATTTTTTGATGATTGCTCAAACAATTCATTGAAATTTCTTTATTCATTATTTCATAAAGCATATCAAACATTTGAATAGTTAAAGATTTATCACCATAAACTTGACAAGTATTTTGATAAATTAAATTGAAATCCTTTGTAAAATCGTCTATATTAAAATATTTATTATCACTTATTTTATTTTTGATTATTTCAAAGCACATTGGAGTTTTTACGATTGAATAATTATTTTTTTCTTGTTTTTCATCTGGTAATTTTTCGAAATACAGCGAAATTGGTTTTTGGGCTATTTTTTCCATAATTTGATTGAGCTGTGATTTTAAAATCTCTTGCGACATGTAAAAATAATTTTAACGTATTTTATTGAATTTGATTTGAATAGTTTACATACTTTTGAATGGATTCCTATTTTGGTAATTCAATATTTTTGAATTTTTAGAATAATATAATATAATTGATAATAAAAAACATATTAATTAATAAAGAACATAATTTTATAATTGCAATTAGCTTGATAAAAGTTTTTCAAAAGCAAAAACAGACCATAATTTGGCTATTTGGTCTAAATTTAAATAAATTCTCCGATATCTAATACGAAAAACATGAAAAGAAGTTTATTACTTATATATAAACGATCTTTACTATGCCAAATGTTGCATTAATAAGATTTTTTTTGAATTTCATTGATGAAAAACGATTTAAAAAATATAATTTCAGTATTTCCACTTATTTTGCAACAGTTATTATACCATAAAACCTTTATATTATATGTATAAAGAGCATATAGATTGAAATAATAGCGATTACAACTTCGTTAAACCTGAATAAAGTCCTTAGATTTATTGCTGATGAGATTAAACCAAAAAAGGATCGATAATTTTTATATTTTCTTGGTTAAGAATACTATTAATCAAATAAAATAAAGCAAAAGTTACGAGACCAAACTTATTTTTCATTGAATTCCTAACCTAAACAAAAATTAGCTTACACTTTCTAGTATATCAAATAGAAAAGAAAGCACTTGACTGAGTTCACTCTGTTATCATTTTCTCATTTCAAATATTGATATAAAAATAGTATGCATTAAGGTATTTTCTTTTTTCTTTCCTTAAGCCTGAAAGTAATAATTGATCATGCTGCTAAACGAGACTCGTTATTTGTTCCTAGTAGGTATCATAGCATAGTTAATTGTAACAATCCATATTTAGTTCTGATAGATTTATGATGGAGGTTAAAAAAAATTATTGATATTCAAACTACATTTTTCATTTAAATAGATTTGATTACTCCTTATGCTTTTTCAATCATCAGTAGTTGATAGCCTAAATTGTAAAAATGTATGGAATGCTTTATTTCTCCAGAAAAATACTAAGTTCAACAAATTGTTTTACTGTGATTGTGTTGTGAGCTTAAGGGAAGATTTTAATGATATGAGTTAATACTTGGTAATTTATTAATTATTTGATTAAAATAAATGCATTTTTAATATTAAAAACTCCCTTATGCTCATAGAAATTAGTCAATATCAACCATATATGTAATATAATGAAAACTTTTTTGATATTCCAATACTGTAATAAGCAAGCATAAGTCACAGAAAATCATTCATCAAAAAGGTGATTCTCAATCTTGGAAAACATATATAATCGGTTGTTTTCATTTGTTTGAGCCTATTTAAAGCTGTGACTCAAAATGAAATTTCGTTCCTAGGAATTGAGGTAGGGGAAATCAAGGTTTTCTTATCTTATATTTAATAACTAATTGAATGATAAAAAAAAATCCCATTATTAAACTCAATAAGTATAATAATTTTCAGCATACTTCTTCAAACTTTTGATAAAAACACAATATAAAAGGTTATAAATAGGTAAACTAGTTGAATAAACTTGAATTGTTCTATTTCACAGAACTGTTGTTGAGTTTAAAAGACGTTTTTTAAATTATAAATGAATAAATGAAAAAGGATATTATAAATATATAATATTGGTGCTTAATAACAAATTTAACATGGCCTTGAACATATATATGTACTAATAATTATTGAAATAGAACTAAAAAAGAACAAATTTAGATTTTTAAAATTTGAATATTTTACATCTTTGAAAATTTTTATTCAAAAAGTTTTTAAAAATAATGAGAATTCATTCAAATAATAAAAAACACTATTTTCATTTTATGATAGAAAAACGACCATCAAACCCGTCTTAACTAAATCAGCAAACTCTTTGAACTTAATAAATTCAAAAATATTCGCATTCGAGCAATTTTTTTTTATTTTATTATTGCTAGCCTTCAATTTCAGATTATTCAAGCAAACCACTTTTTAAAACCTTTTATGTTTTATTTTATTATTGCTAGCCTAATTTTATTATTGCTATTAAAAAAACTTAATTATTATTTTCGATTGAAATTCAAAAAGAAACAAAAATACTTTTATTTGTATTTTTTAGCTTGTTTAACAATATATTAAGATAATTCACTTCAATGTTTAACTCTAATGTACATTATTATAATTCATAACTATAGGAAATTTTAGTAAATGAATTCTGATTAATATTTGCCTCTTTTTTAATAGATTCAAAGGAAATTAATATGCTGGAATAGATTTATTCAAAGGAATTTATTAGTCGAATCTATTTTTCAAACATTTGTTATTTATTCCAGTATATTTATTTTTTATTGATCAATATTATTGTATTTATTTATTTTTATTTTCGTATGATGCTAGTCAAATTAATAGATAAATATATTTTTTGTTTATACGATAATTCAATTAAAATTTTTCGAACTTTACTTTTGTGAAGATATAAAAATTTTTCAAATTTGGAAAATTTTTCAATTTTTTAATCTAACTAATCCTTGCTCATTTACAACATAATCATCAATAACAAAGCTTTGAAGATAATACGTTATGAAGTTGATTTTTCAATATCATAGAAAAAATAATCTTGCTTTTTCAATATCATAGAAAAAATAATCTTGCTTTTTGTGTGCATCTGAAATTCTTTCAATTTGTTTATTTCAAATTTGAATACATTTTAGCGAAAATATAAAATACACTCAAAAAATCTTCCCTCTCAATTATTTTCTATGCTTTTTTTCTATATATGTTTTACTAAATGCTATATTTCGTTTTTGTTGGTTTTATATAACGCATTTTTAACATTTTAAAATTTTTATATTTTTTATTCATTCAATTTTTGGCCTCTCAAAAAGCTGGGGCTTCATTTTCTCTTGGAATAAGAGAAATTTTATAGACATACCATATGAAAAATTTTTTTTGAATGGATAAAATGAGTTTTTCATTCAAATATAATCAACATAAATCAAATTAGAAAATCCTTCCAATATTTTAATAAGTTATTATATATAATGTGTTCTATTTATATATTTAGTTTGTTTCGATTATTACAGTTATTTAAATACTTTTGACACTTTACATCCAATCGCTGTACCGTAAATTTTACGTATAACGAAATTTTATGTATAATGAGACCATATTAAGGTTGAACAAAAGCAGTATATTTTATCATATTATAATATAATAAAATATATGATGATAAAAAATTTATTTACTAAATATAATGGTAAAATTGACGTATGATATAAAAATAAACTAATTTTTCTTTTTGAATGAAAATTTTACAATTTGATAAGTTTAGAAAAAAAATGATGTTTTGTATAAATATTATAGCAAATATGAGGAAAATCCAATTTAAAATATAAGATATATTTTTTAGTTAATTTATTAAATTGAATTTATTTTTTATGAAATATTTGAATCATCAGAAAATTGAGATCAATTCTATGAAATTATTATATGCTTCAGAATATTGAGCATTTTTTTAAGAAATAATTGTGAGATTGTAAGATATAAACAATTGTAAAATTGTGAGAAAATAAAGATTTCTGAAAAGTAAAAATATGTAAAGTATTCAAAGAAAAAATCTATCCAAAATAAAGTCCCCAGCGTCGGAATTTTTGATTTTTTAAAATAAATCTTTTTAAAATCAAAAAATATGGCCAATTTTTCAAATTTTAACTCAGGTTGAAAAGATTAGCTGAGTGATTATTTATGAAATTATCTCTACTTTTAGCAAGATATACAATAATTTAAATATATTATATAATGATATTATTAATTTTATGAATATTTAATAAAAAAAATTAAAATTTATAATGATATATTTCGCAAAATATGTATTTTCGTTGTCACTTTTTGAATACTACAAAATTGAATGAATACCTTAATAAGGCCTGTATAATGTAATTTTTCATTTACACTGTAAATTTTACAGTTTATAAACTGAGTTCAAAAAACTTTACCTCAATTTCATATTTTAAATCATTTTATCTTTTTTATCAAACAATTTAATTGCATTATTCTTCATTAATAATATATTAGATAATTATCATAATATTAATTAAATTTTAAAACATTAATTCATATTTAA
The DNA here is from genome assembly GCA_039105265.1 of Tritrichomonas musculus. Classification (NCBI taxonomy): domain Eukaryota; phylum Parabasalia; order Tritrichomonadida; family Tritrichomonadidae; genus Tritrichomonas; species Tritrichomonas musculus. The sequence goes on from JAPFFF010000004.1 coordinate 1,988,435, forward strand.
AATATAAAGATATGATTATTTTAAATTGAGAGGGAGGTAATGTTTTTTTAACTCAAATTTTTAAATACTTTTATTCTATTAATAAATAAATAAACATATAATAATATATTAATTATCTATCTAATATATAGATATATAAACTAAAATAATAATTATATTAAATATAATAAATTATAAACAAAAATAAAGCTGTTTTAAATTTTTATTTTAATAAGTTAAAGTTAGTTGAAAAACTGGTCGACATCATGAAAAACTAGTCGACATCATCGAACTTTTTGTGTAATTTTTTAGAAAATTTTGTTTATCTCCTCAGAAATCGCTAAAAACTGGTCTACATTCAATTATTCACAATTTTTATTATCTCCTCACTTTTTCAGAAAATTGAAAATTTGTTAAAAATTTATTTTTATTTTATTTTAGAGTGCGATCAGAGTACAACAACATAATTCCTTCAAGAAGAATGTTTCCCTGATATGAATTATCATTCCGTTTCATAATTATGGATATATATCCTAATGTATATACAGAAATTATTGATTTTACGAAAAATATAATGCATTATTTCGAAAAATCATCATATATAATCAATACAAATCTCGAAAATCTCAAGAATATCATTGAATACAATCGTTTTAAAAATGAAAATGAGTTATATAATCGTTCAAGATTAATATATTTAAATATAGTTAGAAATGGGTTTTGTGCCAATTCATATGGTAATAACTAAAATTGATTACTGGAATTAGTGAAAATATTGGTGTTAGTTATAGAAATTAAATATTTTTCTTTTATTATTAAGGATAATGATGTAAAGATGTTCTTTGTGAACATTAACCATAATATAATTAATAAGCAAATGATAATAATGGTAAATGCATCATTTATCTTCAATTGATACATATTTCCTATATATTTGGTAGATATGAAGAAAATTTAAACTTTTACATGAATTTCAATATTCTTTCAAAATTGAGATTCATTGATTTAACAATTTGAGTAATTTCTCTCAATAATTGAATGAGTTCTATGATGATGTCGACCTGTTTTTTCTGATGTTTACTGGTTTATCCACTTACTTTAGGTTCAATCGGAACATTCAAAATTTATTTGAATGTTGTTTGATTGAAAAATTCCACATCACAAAAATCTTTGCAAAAATGATCTTCTTTATATTGTTTTTCCAAAAAATAATATGTGATTGCTCATTTAAATCGAATCTCATCACAATCAATGACAATACTTCATTGGCAGATCTTAAAGATGAATATCGTCCCTTATTTCTAAGATTAACAAGTCCTGGCTGCCCTTACTCACCTGCATCACAAGTTCATTGGGAAGCTGCTGCTGAACTTTTCCCACAAGTTGATTTTATCACAATTGATTGTTGGCAGAATACTGCAATATGCAGTTTATTCGGATATCCTATAAATACACCTTATCATGGCTTTGTTCTTGCTAATACATCTGAAGTTTATGATAATGAAGATGCTAAATTTGGCCGTCCTTCTGGTATCAACGATATTGAAAAATCACCGACCAAATTCATTGATGTTATTACGAAATATGCCAATTTATATCCTATTTCACCACCATTAGCAAATCTTGTTCCAATGATTTCGGATTCTTTTTATAAAAATGCAGGAGATCCAATAATATTATTATATAATTCAGAATGCACTGAAGAAGTACCATTTTTAAATGCATGGTCCAAAGCAGCTAATGAAGAACTTCTTTCAAATGGCGATTATTCGACTATTGGTCTACTAGATTGTTCCAAGTATCCAGATGAATGCCTAAGATGGTCACGCCCTTACGTTGTTCGTACTCCGCGTGCACTTGTATACTCTGGAAAGACCGGTAATTTTGAAATACTCGATTCATACGATCAAATTAGCCAAGATAAAATACAGAATCTCCTAACAAACGCAGGCTCCCTACCAACTCGACCAACACCAAGTCCAGTTCCCAATCCAAGTCCTAATAAGCCCATTCTATCACCTGACGACTACGAAGTACTTGAAAATTCTAATCTTCAAAATCGACCATTAAGTGAAGTGAAACAAAAATACGTTAATTTTTTCAAAGCCCCAGAAGGAGGACCCTGTTTAAAAGGCTGCGGGGACGAACATGTTGAAACCATCACATGTGATGATATCCCGCCAAATCCGAAAGATCACGAAAGTTCACTGAATGTAATCAACATGTTTCGATGGCTTGCAGGGCTGTCTGATGATGTTGCTGAAGATGACGAATGGAGCAAGATATGTGAGAAGACAGCACACAACATTCATCGAACGGGCCGAGTTCCATCCGACCACATTATCAAAGATAACTACCTAACTGATGCTTACTGCGGAGATCCGTCATATAAGCAAGTTGCACTAGACAGTCTTTTATCAGAGAACTCAAATTCATGTTTCGAATCGACCTACAAACTATTCAAGGACGAAGGATCGAATAACGATGGTGTTGTTGGCCATCGAAGGTATCTTTTACATCCAGATTTAAAGAAAGTTGGGTTTGGCTTTTATCCATTCAAACTAGAAAAAATCGAAGGAAATAGATATTGGCAAAGGCCTGCAGTTAATTTACTTCGAATTAAGGAAAATGGCAATTTACATTATATTGAGAATGGTGTCCCAGAAAACCTTAAGTTTATTTCTTGGCCACCAGCAGGACCATTTCCAATCGATCATCTTCCAACAAACTGGCACATTAGTCATCCAATGTTTAAAAATCTTGAAATTACAGATCTTGAAATATTAGTGACAAGGGATGATGGCATTGAACTTCCAATAACCAGAGCAGTTATTGAAAAGTATAGTGTAAACAAAGACAGCTTAATATTAATAATGTCAAAAGAAGCAATAAGTCGCTGTCAAGCATTGCATAAAATAAATGTTTTTGTAAAAAATAAAAAAGATAAAAAATTCATTCGCTATTCATTTGAATTATTCAACACGAATGAATTCACTGAAGTTTGCTTTTATAACACCAATAAAGATAAGTGTCCATCAACAATTGATGATTCGAATAAAATCAACAGCAAATTTGAAGAAAGTGAATTTTTATCAAAAGCAACGAATCTTGTTAAAATTCACGTTGTTGAATCAATTAAATTAACGAATGAATTAATTTTCTCTGCAAAACAAAGATTTGTTGTTTCTGGAGATAAAATTCAAGGCGTTGTTCATATTCGTTCTGGTGTTGTTGTTGATTTTCAAGATCCAAGCGAGACTGATTTTGTGATTGATTGGAGTGTTCAAAGCAAAAAAGTTGGTAAACTTGATACTGCAATGAAAGCCAAATCAATTTCAGTTAATGTTATTGACGAAATTGAAGATGCAAGTTTAGACAACATTGTTTTTTATACAGGAAGAGAAACCCAATGTTCTCTATCAAAATCTGTTCTAAGAGGATCAAATAAAGATGTTTATTACACTTTCGGTGGTACCAATTATAATTACGTTTTAATATCATCACCATGCGTTGCTTATGAGAACTTCATTGTTGGTGATGCTTTTGACTCATTCACTGATCTGAAGGACGATTATCCTGGCGTTCAAGTCAACTCTCTTAATGAGATGAAAAATCAAAATTCATATAAAAGAGTCGTTCGAATTTTCATCAATCCAACAAGTACCGATTACATTCAATCTGATGCTTTTATTCCTGGAACTAAGAAAGATTACATCTTCGTTAAGACAGGAAATATTGATCAATATTTCCGTTTCTATTGTGATTATTCAATTCGTGATCGTGCCAACTCAATCACTTTTCAAGACTTAAGTGATCGTTTTAGTCAAAGTTTGCCGCCTTATAAATTTAATTTGGTTGCTGTTAAAGAAGATTATTCAAGACAAAGGTGTGAAATTGATAACATCACAATTCGAAACGCTGCTTTCAATGGCTTTTATTCAAAAGACATTTTCTTTCCTTCCGTGAAAGGCGATGAAAAAGCAAAGATTCAATTCCCTTATGTTTACATTGATCAAACTTTTGCCAGAGAAAATGTCTTCGATGCACAAAGACCCGCAACTGGAGGCAAGACGCAAACAGAAATAAAAATAGATGGAAAATATGATGAATACATAATTAAAGTTGATTTTAAAGGATTGTCTTCATATTCAACTTTGTATAAATGGATAACAATTCTTCCTGATGAAGGATGTGAATCAAAACCATATAAATTTAAATTCGTTAATAGAGATGATGATAATGATAACTATCCAATAAGTAATAGTGACTTCCCAACCGTTTATTTTGAGAACTTTAAAGATGTGAAAATTGAACATCCCATCTCAGTTAATGAAAAAAGTTATCTTGACAAATTCGTGTTCCTAAAATGTGGAAAAGTTAGCTTCAATGAACAAGAAAATTCAAAACCAATCGAGACTGAAAAACTTGTCCTTTCTGCTGCTTCTGATACACAAATTAATTATGGTGTCACTCTTTTAGTTGATGAACTTTCGGCCCAAGATTCAGGCACTTTTCATGTTCCTAATATTGAGGCAAAAAGTTTGACAGTGGCAAATCAACAAGAGTTCGTTGAAGTAAGAGTAACTCAGAAAATTTCTATTGATAGCTCAACACTTACTCTAAACAAGTGTCAACTACAAGATGAAATAGTAATCGACATCGTCAAGAGTAAAAATGTGTGGCCAAGTGTCTCGTTGGTCGGAGGAACTGAAATAAAGAATGGCCATATAAACATTGATTTGAAAATGGCAAATCAAAATAAGGCCAATCTTTTAGATGACCAAAATCAGATTGAATATGAGGATCATGTAATGATAGGCGGAATTGAATCTGGCTGTGATTCTCTCCTTTCAAGTACTAAACTTATTAATAATGACAATTTTGAAGTAAAGTGCTCAAAAGATAACAAAAACATGATTGTTGCAAGAGGAACAAAGCCTGATCATGAAGAAATAGTGGAAGAACCATCAAGCAGTGTCAATATTGATGATGATGTGCCTTCAAATGATGAAGATAAAAGTGAGAATGATGCTGTAGTGCCTTCAAAAGATGAGGATAAAAGTGAAAATGATGCTGTAGTGCCTTCAAAAGATGAGGATAAAAGTGAGAATGATGCTGTAGTGCCTTCAAAAGATGAGGATAAAAGTGAAAATGATGCTGTTGTACCTTCAAAAGATGAGGATAAAAGTGAAAATCAGCCAATTAACCCTGGAAGTGAAGATGGTGGAGGTAAATCATTCCCTGTTGGTGGGATCATTGGAATCGTGATTGGAGTGATCGTTGTCATTGCTATAGTGGTCATTGTGGTGGTCATAATGAAGAAGAAAAAGAAGAATGATGAAATGTCCAATGATGAAGGAAATGATGAAAATGATGACGTTGGTTTATAAGTCTTTTTTTTATTATTATATAAAAAAAAAAAAAAAAAAAAAAAAAAAAAAAATTAATATTCTTTTATATTTTAACTTTTGGCTTGTTTGGTTGGTTGATGACATCTTCTTTGAAGACTTAGAATAGATGATCGAAGTTCTTCATCATTCAACGAGCTGACTTTTAAAGCAAGTAGTTGTTGAAGAATAGAAAATGAAGCCATTTTACCAGTGTTTTTTGTACTTTTTTCACCAACTTCTTGTTGCTTAAGTTTTTCATAACAGTCACGAGCTTCGCAAATTAATTCTGGTGGGTAAAAGTCTTCAGCAATAGTTATGCCGTATCCACTTGAAGTATTCTTCTGACCTAAAGCATCACCAACAGTATACAAATATACAATTTTTTTAGCAAAATCATCATTTCTTAAATTACCATTATTTCTTGTTGCCAAAATTTGTTTTTGTGCTAAGGTTTTTGGAACTTCTATTTCTCTTGCTCTCATTTCTTTAAGGCTCACGCATGGATAAATGTCTAAAAGTGTTTCAAGTTCGTTAAAATGAGTTGAACAAAGAACAAAAGAATGAGAAGAAATGAGTTTTTCTAGGCATGCAAAAGAGAGACCAATTCCATCACGTACAGAAGTACTAATGCAAGGTTCATCTATTGCAATGAAAGAAGTTGAATCAGCAAGAGAAATTATATGATTCATCTCTTTCATTTCAACGAGAAATGCTGATGCATTTCCTTCTATTGAGTCATTTGTGCCACTTCTTGTGAAAATTGATGTAAATGGACAAAGAACGCATTTTTCACAAGGAACAAAACTTCCACATTGTGCCATGATTGATATTTGAATTGCCATTTGTAAATATGTTGTTTTGCCGCTCATATTTACTCCTTTAAGAAGCATCATTGGTCTGGCTGTTGTCAAATCAAGATCATTTGGCACAAAGGTTGGAATTAATTTATCTTTTGTATCTGCTTCTTTCATTGGTGCATTTGTTGAAAGGAGATTGGATACTTTTTGAGCAAAATCTGAAGAAATAAGCTTTTCCATTATAGGATGTCTTGCCTTTCTTAAGGCAAAAAGTTGATTATTTGTGATTTTTGGCATTGAGTAATCTTTACTTTCACGTGCAACAGTTGCAAGTGAAAGTAAATAGTCAATAAAACTTATTACTTCGCTTACTTTGTATATGTCTCCTATAAATGGACGGATTTCTTCAATTTTTCCTTCAACAAATTTTTGGGTGAGAGCAATACTGTCTTCTTGAGCTGAAAGATTCTTCTTATTTAGGAGCAAAAGATCATATGTAGTGCCAATTACATAGTTGGCGTTTTCGACAACATGAATCATTTCTGGAGGGATCAAATAGCCTGATGGTGAGATATTCATTTTATCAACAATATCTACAACTGAGCTTAGAACAGCATTTTTATTTTTAAAGCTAGCTTTCCCAGAGTTTTTTGTACCATTTGCATTTTTTTCAAGGTGTGATTTATTGATCTGAAGATAAAATCTTCGGCTCTTATTGTATTTAACTTTTATTTTTAGGTTGTATTTATCTGAAAGTATCTTTGAATGTGAAAATATATCAGATAGAGATTCTTCATAACTCTTTCTTGTTATGTCAAGGATCCCTAAAACGCCTGATTTTAGAGCGTAAATCTGTCTTGTTGCATCATTTTGTACAGTAGAAGAAGTTGTGGCTGTTCTTGATGAATCTGATGAATTATGAACACCAGGATCACGTTCTAAGAAATCTGATATAATGTTATTAATCTTTTGAAATTCTGAATTTTTAATATTATTGGCCATTTTCTGCGCCAAGCTGCTTTTCATTCGAGAAAAAATCTCTTGCATTATCTGAACTTTTTCTACATCGCATAGCAGTCTTTGAAGCGAATCGATTGCATTTGAGCATCCATAATTTTTGGCTGTTCCTTTAGTTACAAGAAAGGTTATGACTGTGTCAAGATCAGCAATATTAGAAAATATATCAAGTAAGTCATAGTACAAATCTGAGCTATCAGAACTTGAAGATGCTAATTCTGCTATAAATTCTTGACGTTCTTGTATAATATTATTTTGGGTTGGAGGAGCAGCTAATGTAGTTCTCAGAAATCTGGTTCCAGAAGGTGTCAAGCATCTGTCTAATAAATTGAATAGTGTAGGAGAGCAAAGATTCCTCTTGTCTGTATAGAGTCTGAACATTTGCTGCTCATATTTACTTTTTGTTTTAGATGATCTTGAAGAAGCAATTGATGAGGAGCAAGTGGAAAACGAAGAGCATGACGACGATATTGGTGTAGACAAAATTGAAAATTGCCTTAAAGAAATTGGATCGATCATTAATTGTCCTTCAAGTGTTTGAAAATGAATTTTTAATGTATGCGGGATAATATTAATTTTGTATTCTGTTTGAGAGAAAAATATGCAAGCTGCTGCTGCAGAAATGCATAAATATCGATTGACTAGTTGATCATCTGTATTATCAATAATATTTTCTATAATATTGTTATTAGATAACTCTGATAAAAGCGATAAGCCAATTGTATCTGAAAATCTTGCTCTTGCTACTTCGCATACAGAGTAAGAGCAGCTAAACATTTCATCTTCATCATTTATTAGATTTGACCATTTATTATCAGAAATCATTTTAGAATTTTCTTTAATCATTTGTGATAATGGTGACTTGCTTGTCGTAACATTTCCTGGAACAAGTACTTTGGTAGGTGTATGAACTTCAATTAAATGCCTTGAATGAGTATATAATGCTGTATCTGTATACTGATATAACGTTAAGATCGGTGGGTATATTCTTAGTACAGCAGCACCAACTTCTCTATTAGATATATTTTCAATAAATGATATGAAACATGTTCGGTTTTCTGAATCTGAGCCTGATCGTGGGGTCATTCCTAACTTGTTTGATCCTGCCCTAGGAGTTTTATATGCTGAAGAAGGAGTTTGAAATCCTGAAAAAAGTTTTGGTGTGCATACGCTCATTAAAGTCGGAGTATTGCTTCTTGGCAGTGGGATTGACATTTATATATATTTTTTTTTTTTTTTTACAAAAAAAATTTTTGATGCTGAAACATCAAAATCGGCCAAATAAGAAGTCAATAAATAATTATGAATTTTCAAACAAGAAGCAAAAATTGGATAAGAAAACACCCAATTTCATCCTATATCTGTGGAATTTATTTGGTCTTATCTTTTTTAATGATCTTTTTTTTAAATATAGGTCCAAATCAAACAATCTTGAAATTTATTGAACTTTTTGCAACAAAAAATACGGACAAAATAGTTATAACATTTATTTTAATTATTTTAATGAGTGGCGTTGAAGTTTCACTTGGATTCAGCTTATATTTTATTTGGACGATTTGGAATTTCATATTTTTATTTGTTGGGAGAATTTTTATGACATCCAAATTAAGTGATTACAATATATACCTAGATCTATCTGGTCCTAGTTGCGCAGTTTTTTGTCCTTTTCAAGTTTTCTTATTTATTCATCGACCATTAATGTATTTTAAAATTAAGAAATATCGTTTTACTGATACATTTCTTTATATAATAGGGCTATTTCAATATATTTTTTTATTTGACTTTCAAAATATGATTTTTGATTTTATTATTTGCATTTTTTCAAATATAATATTCCATTTTTTCTACGCATTATTTCGAAAAATGAACTTTCATCCAATTAATATATGGTAGGAAGTTAGCATTTAGCATTTTATATTAGTTTTATAATCTTCGATAATTTCTGCATTTATTATTACGTTTTTATTATAGCGCGGATTTTTATTTATGTTGTGATTGTTATTATTTAAATCAATTTTTTGATATTCTCGATTATTTTTTTTATTTCAAAAAATTGAATAATTTAAATATGGATTTAAATTTTTTGTTGAGCTTTGAAAAAAAACAGATAATTTATATTGAAATTTTCAATCAGTTTTCCATTATTCTTTTGATTAGATAACTTCATTGGTGGATTAAAATAAATATTTAATTTGAGGTAATTTTTGGGTTTAAAAATTTTTAAATATCATATTGAAAAAGAACATGAAAATTAATTTATCATATATATAGAAAGGAAATTGTACTTCAATTGAATTTTGCTGCTGAAAGGCTAAAAACATTTCTTTATATAATGGAAAATTCATATTATCCATTTTTAAATAATCAGATATAAACTTCCAATCAAATAGCAATTCAAATATTTGATAAATGGCATTCAATATTTTTATTGAATAAATAATCGGACTCATAAAAAGTTAAATTATTCTTCTCTTCACTTTTTGTTTTTATCTTGAACAAAATGCCTAAAGTTGATATTACACCTGAACAAAAGGCACAATATGATGCTGCCGCAGAAGAAGCATTCAACAAAATTGCTGGCCTTCTTGCTGACCCATCTTCATTTAAACAAACAAAAGAAGACCAAGGAATAAAGTTTTTCTCCAGATCAGATAAGGACTCACCATTCAGCCAAGTCCTTAGTGAAACAACTGTCAATGCACCACTCGATGCTGTTCTCAAAGATCTTGGTAATGTTCCAATTTATGATAAATCTATGGATAAGAAAGTTCGTGGAGACTGTTTGATCCAAGAAAGTTATGTTCTTGATGAATCAGATCCTAATCAAGATGGATTTGTTTACTGTGGACTTGATACTCCAGTTAGACTTGTTGCAAAAAGAGATTTCTTAATGTACAGAAAGCATTTTGAAAAAGATGGTGTACATTATTTTATCCATGTATCTGTTGATTTCACAGGTGTAAGACCACCTACATCTGATTTTGTTAGAGGAAAAATCCTTCAAGTTGATATTGCCTCCGCAGACCCAAGTGATTCAACAAAAACAAAACTTCAATCCTTTGTCCATGCTGACCCATGTGGATCTATTCCAGCTTGGGTTTATAATTTAACTGCTGAATCGCAAGGTTATGATGTTAAGAAAGTTCGTGATAGAGTTGAAGCAGCTCAAAAATAAATTATTAAAATTTAAAAACCTTAATTATCAATATCTTTATATATCTGATTTTTGGTATAAAATGATTTTACTTTAAAATTTCTTATTTATTCATCGGCATTTTCTAAAACAATCGTTTTTTTCTACGCCACTTTTTGAATGGTTTTTCTATCGATGAGTAGCTGAAGAAGGACAGTAATTTTTCAGGAATATACGCACCAGTGATCACCACAGGGCTGCGCGAAGCCAAATCAGGTTCCTTGAATTGCTGGATGAATCGGGAAGCTATTTGAACTATATATTTATGTATTATTTAGCAAAAATTGAAAAAAAAATGTATAAAAAAGTATTCAAAAAGTTTAAAAGTTTTCAAAAAGTGGTGTAGAAAAATACGATTACCACATTTTCTATACATAAAAATTTAATTCAATATTGAATGATTTACATTTTTTTGGGAAGGAGAACCTTAAACATAATATAAAATATTATAAAATTTGAATTTATTTGTATTTCCATGATTTTCAAATAATTTTGAATTTGGATTTCAATGTTAATCTGGTCGTATGATTGAATATGTTTCAGTTTAATATTTTTTGGTGAATGAGAGGGAATAATTCAAAGCAACCTTCCCAAGATGATAGTGAAGCCAAAGCATTTATTTATAGTTATATTAAACGAATGGAACCAGAAATTGCCGAACAATACCGCCAAGAGGCTTTTACTCAAAGTCAATCACAGCAAAATCTTGAGCGTACTCTATCAATGCTTCCTCCTGACTTTATGGATGCATTAATTTCGAATAATGCACCTCATACAAATTACCCCTCGCTTATTTATAATCCTCAGCCATTTGATAATTCTAATATAAATCCATATTATAATAACAATAATTTCCCTCCAAACTTTTCGAATTTAAATGATCAATTGCAAAGAAAAAAATTTCAAGATAAAAATTTACCGCCGAAGCAAAGAAAACTTGAATTGCAATATAAGTATATATCAAAAATTTTATTAACGCACAGGATTATTGGACATACGAGACTAGTTAGATTAATAATTCATGATTATGCTCGTCAATTTTTTTTAACCGTATCAAGTGATAGAACAATGAAATTATGGCATCGTCCCTCGCTTTCATTAATGTATACGTTCAAAGGTCATGAAGACGATGTTTTATCAGCCGAAATATCGCCAGATCGAATGCTTATCGCCTCAATTTCGAATGACAAATCAATTCGCATATGGTCATTAATCAACGGAAGTTGTATTGATAGAATTATAGAAAACGAACTTTGGCCCATTAATACAGTTACATTCTCACCATGTAGTCGATATCTAGCTATTGTATCCGAACAAGGCCGAATTATTGTTCGCATTGCCAATGGCATTGACCATTTTTCATCGCGTATTCAAACCAAACTACCGAGATTAAAGACATTTTTATTAAGAGATACAGTTCATGATTGTTGTTTTTCGCCAGGGGGTAGGTTAATTGCAGCTGCATTACATTCTGGCGATTTAGCGGTTTTTTCTGTTTTTAGTTCCAAATTATGGATTAGTAGTGGGGCTAATGCTTTTGAAAACCCCTGTGATTTTTGTTTCTTTCATCCATTTGTTCCATCACAAATATTTGCTGTTTCCTCAAAAAGTTGCATCTGCCATCATTATGAACTTTTTGATGACTTAATTCTTATACGTTCATTTAATGCAAAGAAAACTTTTAAACGAATGCAATCATGTCTTTTTTCCCTTTCTTGCGATGCAAGTTTAATGTTTGCCTGTTCATTATCACAAATGATTGCTTGGTCAGTTGGCGATGGCAGAGTTATTTCAAAAATAGAAAATTTGCCAACTGCTTGTGAAGTTTCGCCACATCCACATCTGCCAATTATTGTTGCTATTGTTTGCAGAAGTGTTATTTTAATTGTTGATACCGAAAAGAATCGTTTTATTAACTCAATGTTCATTCCGGATTCTGCCTTTAAAATGGACTCAGGAAACTGGTGTGAAAATGGCCTAGACTTTACAGCGACAGATGCAATTGGCGGCATCTACATATTTAAACAAAGTCTTCAAAGAAACCTAAACCCAACACCACCACCACAACAACAACAACAACAAAACCAATCAAATCAACAAGAAAATAATAATGTGAATGTGAATGTTAATAGATTTAATAATGACGTTAATGTGAACGCTCATAGAAATAATGGAATTGACGGTGCTGCGCAGACATGTGTTTCTTCTTGTTATTTCTTCCCAAATGATTTCACAGACAGTTATTGGGATGAAAATAAAGGAGATGTTGAAGAAATAAGTGGTGAACCTGTTTACTTGAATCCGAGAGACAAAGTTATGAATGAAAGAGGCGAATTATTAATTGAAAATTATCGTCCTCATAGTTTTAATGACATTTATTATCCATATGTTGAACCGCCTTCAATTTCAGTCTACCAAGAATACGAAGACAAATTGATAGCAGCATTGAATCCTCCAGAAACAATTGAAACCGAAAATGACGTTTTAGAGATTTCGGATGAGCAAGCTGTGATGAATGCGATGATCAATGTTGACAACAAGAATCTTGATTTGATGATTTCTGACAATTCTTCGTCAAATGAAGAAGAGAGGAAGAATGAAGATTCGATTTGTCCAACTAATAAATATCCATTTTGGACTCTGATTGATTCGGTGAATCATAATTCTTTCTTTCCACAAATTAAAGATCGAATTGTTTACATTCGCGAAGGTCATCTTGAAATGTTGAAAGATGCCGATCTATCTGTTGCGATTGGCAAATCAAATGTGAAGCCAGCCGTTGAAAATGAAGAAATGTGGCCTTATTTGGCCGCCTTTGAGATTGTCGAAGTTACTCACACAAAGTTTTCTTGCTTAATCAACATGAAAAGGCTTGAATTAGACAGCAACAGAAGCTTTGTTGATAACATGAGAATAGTAGACGAGCTTGAGATTTGTGAAAATGAGCCAATTCGAACTTTGGACTATCCAATTGGTAACGCTCCTGCCTTCGTCATATTGTCTGAGCAATACGTGGCAACTGTTGATAGCTTTGAAAAAGTGATGGCGGCTGGCGATGACGTAGAAGTCTTCTTCAAGAAAGGAAACAGTGAGAAAAAATACACAGGACGAATTCTTGACAAAGTTGACAGTTCTGTTGAAAACTTTACGTATTACAACTCAATCACAATTGACTGGGGCGATGATTTTGCAGATGACGGTTTGTATTCGCCTTGGGAAATTTATTCTGTTCGTCAAAACGTCATTTACGTTCCTTCTGGTTCGAAGAAAGATCCGAAATTTCATTGTTGTGCGAAGATTATTGAAAAAGTTCTCGAAACAGCCTCAAAACGTGTTCGTTCACTTCGTCCTTTCTTCAAGCAGCCGTTCTTTATTCGAGGAATCATTTATCCATCTGATTTTGGACTAATAAAGCGTCGATTGACCAACAACATGTATCGAAATCTCATCTCTTTGCAGTTTGACATCAAGAGTGTGATGGATACCCAGCTGATGCTTCCTGGCCATTCAACGATGGACATTTGTTATGTCCAGTTGCTCATTGATCGTCTTAATGAAATCATTCGGCAATCGCCTGAGATGAGCCCCGATGAGCAGAAGACCTTTCTCGATGAAATGGTCGACTTTTCGCACTTCGAGGATGATGCCGAAGAACTGCATGAAGAGAACGAAAGAAAGAAGCTTGACAGGGAGCGAGAAATGCGAAGTAAAAAGAGAAGCTTTCATTACAAAAGAAGAGAAGATGTCATTGTTGATGACGACGATGATATTTTCGATGAAGATTACACACGAAATCATCGTTATTACGATGAATTTGACGATGTTAATTACAACAGAAAAAGTCATCGAAAGCAAATTGAAAAGGATGATTTCGATGACGATGAATTTGACGGTTATAATAATAACCGTCGTAAAACTTCCAACAATAATAGATACAATGATGACGAATATGATGGCGACTTTAAAGACGATGATGATGACGATGACGGAACGTATGGAAGCTCGCATAAAAAGACTCAGAGAAGCAGAAGAAGCGTCGTCTCATCTGGAAGCAGCGCGAATCGTTCCGCCGCCAACAAGAAGAAGAGGAAGAAGAAGAAGAAGGCGAAAATTAACGGTGACGATTTCATTGTGAACGATGAAGAAGAGGATTATTATGAATATTATGACGATGAGGATGAGGATGACGATTTCATAATGCAGGACGACGACGCTGAGGTGGAGGACGTGTCAAAAGTTGTCAAAACTTTGAAGGCAAGCAGAAGAGAAAGAAATGATACCTTCGCTAGAGAGAAAGAATTGGGTGGCGGTGCAGCCAGTGGTTCTAGAAGAGGACATGATAGATATAGAAGATCTTCTTATAAAGGATCTGATAATTCATCATTTGAAGAAGGATCTTATGATGAAGATTATTGAATCTTTTTTTAGAAATAATTTTTTTTGTGTAAATATTATATATTAGCGATTAATTTTAAAATTTTCTTTAAAAAAAAAAAAAATCAATGGGTCTGGTTATCATTTTATTTTTTTTTTGATGAATCAAATTAAATTTGGAAATATTTTTTTTAGAAATTGTTATTAAATTTGATTTGATTCTCAAAATGCAAATGAATGAAATAAACAATTCTACTGTAATATCAATTTTTTTTTTTTTTTTTGAATAGTTTATTAATATAAGGTAAAATATTTTATATATAAAATAATAACATAGGATAATATAATAGTTTTATAACTTCGACCAAACACCGTAAGAAAGGCTTCTTGAAGAAATTTGGTTGCCACAATAATATAATTCTCCTAAGAAGAAGAAAGGACTGAGGCAAGTGATTGCAAATTTAATCGCAGGAGTTGATAAAAAGAAATCTAATCCAGCTAAAATTGAAATAACATGAACTGGAATTGCAAACCTGTGAATATCTGATGATTGAATGAAAGACAAAAAAATTGTGTATGCAAAACAGAAAAAAGAAAGTGGTAAACTTTCAAATAAAAGGATACATGAGCCAAATATGCATGGAAAGTAAATCATTTCTAATGCATGAATTGCTCTCAAATTTGATATTGATCTTCTTAAGTTAAAATAATAAAAAAATGGTTTCATTTCAAAAGAATCATTAATCCTACAATTTCTAAGTTCTGACATTGGAATGATAAACTTAGAATAATTTGGGTATCGAATGTTAATAATAAGAAATACTATAAAAGTAGCAACCCCTATTGATATAATACTATTTACATCTGTTCTTAATGCATATAAAATTAAGTAAACTATAAATAAAATAAACCCTTCAAATTTTGTAAATGTTGCTAATGTAACAACTGCAATTAACGAAAAATGAAAGTCATAACGATAAAATATAAATGATAAAAGTATTAGACTTAGGAAAAGTGTATCATATGTTGGAATATTCCGATAAAAAGCAAAGCGAACTGGAAATAAGCAAAATAGCAAGGTTGAATATAATGGGATTTTCGCAATTTTATATGCAATTAAAAATCGTTTAAAAATAAGTGAAGATAAAATTGAAAAGATTAATGTATATAACAATTGAGCTAATTGATATTGACCAAATGTGAAAATGTGGAGTATCCATAAAATTAGTCGTTGAACTGGAAGTGGGTTTAATACATCTTTGTATGATCTTCCATTATAGTTTTCAGAAATAATATCGCCCTTACCTTTTTCGGATGTGATTTTCAAATAAATAACAGGATCACTGCTATCCCAAAAAAGAAATATATTAGAAAAAGATCTTGAGTAGTATTTAAAAGCAATCCATGTTAGAATTGTTGTTGTAAATGCAAAGATTGAGATTATTAGATCATCTTTATCAATTTTGAGGAAGTTATATATATCTGTTGATTGAATAGGATATATTGATTGCCAAGCAATTTGTGCTCTAGTGTCTTTGTTTTTATTCTTGTTCTTGTAATAAGAATTCATTAATGATGATTTAAAAAATCTGTATAATATTTTAAATGATTATTTGGTCAAATCAATTCTATATTTTAATTTAATGAATATCCTTAAAACTTATGCATATTTTAATATTTTTTTTCAATGGTATTATAAAATGTAATTTGTGTATGTATATTTTTATATATTAAATAATAAAAAATTAGATAATTAATATATAAAAATCAAGTAATTCTCCTAAGTATATTTTTTTTCTTATTAAACAGCAAATTTATTGAGTTAAGTACTTTTTATTTGTAAGATACTATGTTTGTATGATTTAAATAAAAATATAAATTATATAAGATTTTCAAGAAAAAAGTTTTAGTTTAAATTAAAGTTAAATGAGCTTAGTCCTCAAAAATTTCGATTGTTTTTTGATATTCAGCAATTGATGACTGTAGTAAGAGTTTTTCTGATTCATCGATCGAAACGAGTTCAAAGTTATTCTCCTTAAGTTGGCTGCAAATATTGCTGAAGCTTGGTCTTTCATCTGGAATTTGGCTCAAGCAAGCCTCGATCAAGTTTTTGGCAAAATTAGTGAATTTTGGAGGGAAATCCAGCTTTTTCCCTTGAAGTATCTTTGATCCAGGAACTTGGCCGTTATTTAAAACGAAGAACATCAAAACTCCGAAAGAGTAAACGTCCACTTTTTCGTTTATTTTTTCATGATTCAAAACTTCAGGCGCCATATAAAAAGCAGTTCCGCATTCTCCAGAAATGGAAGTCATTTCTTCTGGCGAAAACAATTTTGCAATTCCGAAATCGCAAATTTTAACGTTTCCGTCCTTTGTGACCAGAATATTTCCTGGCTTTAAATCGAGATGGATAATGTTTTTGGAGTGGACGTATTTCATTCCTTCTGCGATTTGGAAGATCCAGCAAAGAATGTTTATTGTTGAGAAGTCTTTGTTTTTTATTGCATCAGTCATGTCCTGTTCGCAGAATTCGAGAAGAATGGAAAGTGGGCTTTTGTCATCAATGAATATTCCGTATGTTTTCAAGATATTTGGATGATGAAGTGAATTCAAAAGTTCGTATTCTTTCACGAACTTTTTGCCTGTTTTTTGATCGATTTTTTTCATCTTTTTCATTACATATATTTGTTCTTGCGTTTTGACAACTTTGTACGTGATGCCGGTGCTGCCATAGCCAAGTTCGGTGACGATTCGAAGCTGCTGCATCTCGTTGGCATCGATGATCTTAAATGTATCCATTTGCTCAGCAACTGTCGTGTTTTCTGAAGATTCAATTGTTTTCTTTAATTTTGAAATCTGGGCTTCAAGATCACGAATGGTTGCTTGCTGCTTATTGTTGAGACTTTCGAGATTTGCAACTTCGTTTGTTCTGCTCGCAAGGATGGACTGAAGCTCATTATAATTTGAATGCTTTTGTTGTAAATCGCTTTCCAATTCTTGTATCTTTTTCGCTTGAGAATTGGAGAGCTTCTGTAATTCTTCAAAGTCTTTGGTTTTACTTGCTAGCTGCGCCTTTAGTTCTTGGTTTTCTTTTCTTAAATTATTTGAAATATCATGAAATAAATAAATAAAATTGTATTAAAAATGTTTGGTTGGAATTGGATTTAAAATTGTTTTGTTGGAATTTGATTTAAAAATGTTTGGTTGGAATTTGATTTAAAAATGTTTGGTTGAAATTTGATTTAAAAATGTTTTGCTGGAATTCGATTTTAAATTGTTTTGTTGAAATTGGTATGTTATTTTTATTAGGCTTATTATTTGGTGATGAAGTAATATTCGTGGTTTTAACAGCAGGATTTGGCATTTCATTCCATTTTGAATTATCATTTTCATCCACGAATACCACATTTGATAAAAACTTGGTAACGATATCGCCTTCCAGTTGTATGCCCTTTTTCACGTAGAATTTAATGTCATCAATTGAGAAACCGCTATAAGAAAGTTTTTTAGCATTTGGAAACTTGAGATATAAATTACGACAGGTAAAAAAGCAACTATTTAGTTTAATATCTTCGCCCAGAAAAACAATTGAATTAGTATTTTGCAGATTTAATGAGTAATTATCAGCAAATTTCATGGAAGGAGGAAAAATTAAATTATCTATATTTTTTCTTATTTTAAATGCACATTCTTCAATTCTTTCTAATGATGAATTGTCTTCAAATGTGATAGAATTTACTTCAATTTTTGAAAAAGCGTATGTTCCAATTCTTTTTATGTATCGGGGAATTGTAACTTCAGTCGCATCACGTCTGCAAAAAATGAGAGTTTCATTTGACACAAGAAACTTGTTTTCGACATATTGAAAAAGATGATTTTCCGGTGAAACTGTGATATCAACCAAATTATCTGCATAGTTAAAACATCTTTTATCAAATTTTTGAAGGCCTTTTTGGTATATGCAACTTTTTCAAAGATGGACCAAAAACGTAACCTTCAATTCTTTGGATTTGTGAAGAATCGTCAAAAAAAATTGACTCTATTTCCATTTCTCTGATTGGGTAACTTTTATAATTTTTTTGAGAACTTGTATGCATGGCGGAATGTGCACTTCTTTCACATCAGGACGGATGTAAAAAATGGCGTCTTTGCCATATGAATCTTTACCAACGAGAACTTTTTCATAAAAATATTGAAAATGCTGATTTTGAGGAGATAATTCAATATCTTCAATAGAATTTATGCTTTTGCAGTAGGAATTGTAAATGTAGACTCCGAGTGTCTCGAGCTTTGGTGGTATTTCAAGTTTTTTAATGATTGATCTGCTAAATGCGCCATCTTTGAAAATTTTTACTTCAGAGTCTGGAGAAAATGTAATTGAATCAAAATTACCTGAAAATGCATCTTTTTCAATTGAAATAACTTTGTAATTTTTATCTTGAAATTGAGCATAGCTCGGAATCACTAGTGAGCCAGTGGACACTTGACATTTAATTAATAATGCAGTTTCTTCTTGTTTATTTATGTAAAATGTAAAATTTTCTTGAGTTACAGAGATCATTTTGTTTTCTAAACTTATAGAAAATTTTGAATGTGTTTACAAAAAGTGGAGAAAAGGTTGCTTTTTCTATAAATGGTTTATAATAAGAGGAGGGTCAACTTTATTTTTAACACAAAAACTCATAGTATAATTGGTTTGGATTTTTCATAAGTGTATATAATATTTAATATAATATATAATAGTTTTTCTATCTAAAATATCTCTATAATTTATTTATATTATTGAGATAAAAATGTTTTATTCCAAATTAATCGAATTTGAATGCCTATTCAAATATTTTTTCTCTCAATTTTTTCTTTTCAAATTTTAGTTTTATTGTTTTACAAATTTTCCTTGATTGGATATTAATATTTTATAAATATTCTTGCATATTTAATCATGTATATAGATTTAAAAAATAATTACTCATACGGTATTTTAAATCAATTTATATATTTGCTTGGGAGAATGTATAAAACTAATGATCGAGCGTAACTTATCATGACTCTAATAAAAAATTGGTAGTTAGGATTTGAGATTTAGTCAAATAAATAGATTTATTATACGCATTTATATCTTATATATTGTTTTAGAATGATTTGGTGTGTTGAATTTGGGGCAATGTTTGATTTAATAGCATCAGTAATTATTTCAAAAAACTGATTATATCTCAGCCATTTTGTAAAAATATTGAATCTCGCATGGTTTATTCTAATTATATTAGCGGATACTTTTAAATCATCATTTGATCTATCTTGAATTATTTGAAATTGAGAATCTCCAATTTTCATCGATTGCCCTTAATCAAATCATAAAAGTAATATTTATATATAATTGTTTTTATATTATTTATAAATAAAATAAAATTTTGAATTTATTAATTACATAACGCAAAAAAAGGAAAACAATGAGAAAAAATTGCAAATTCAATTAGTTGACTCTCCTCTTTATAATATTAATTATGAGCTGCAAAAAATGTGATTCCTATCAATATGTATGCCATAACGTTAAATATATTAAAATATTGATGATAATAATAATTTAATCTTTCAAATATTATTAATTAATCAAAGTAATTTCTGGACAAATATAAATACATAGGATATTTAAATTCTTTTCAAATAGAAATAAAGAAATTGAAGAAAAAATAAAAATCTGTGTTGAAGCATTCAAGATATTAGTTCAATATATTCATCATAAAAAGGTGAAAATTGATTAGCATTTAAAAAAACATATATTTAATACTTACTGTTCAACCTTTCCTTTGTTATTGAAATAAATATGATGATATTAAAAAATATTTTTTTGGATAAAGAAAAACTTTTATTGAAGCATTGAAATGAAATAAAATTGGGCATGAGAGCTGTTAATGTTTGTTAATATAATGAATTTAATCAAATTTGCGTAAAAATAGATAAAAAAGATTATTTTGGTTATCAATATTTATTTAGAGATGCATTTCAATTCTTCTTCAATTTTGTATTATTTTGTTTGTAAAAAAGAATTTAGCAATTATCAAGAATAAATGTTTTTTTGCTAGAAATTGGCAAAAAAAAATAAAAAAAAAAAAAAAAAAAAACGCAATTGATAAAGTCATCTTTAATGAGTTTTCAACCAAAATTCTTCTTTTTGCAATGTTCATGGATTTTTTATATATTGAAAAAATCATGGATGCTGGTGATAACAAGAATAGGCATGTTTTATATGTCATAAGCTATGCAGAGGTATCCAAAATATTTCTTTAAATAAGAGATCATCGACAAGAATCATTTTCTTCAAGATGGCGATCTATCATCACCCGTTAATTCAAGCTGTCAAATATACACTTTGGAAGTTCAGCAGAATAGCATTGTAATCAAGTTTCATTTGCCTGATTAGTTGTCTGATAAAGTAATATCATTGTTTTCAATGTCATGAGAACATGGATTTGTTGTCAATGAAAAAAAATTTGTGTCTTTTTGTAAGTGAAAAAATCTATGAATATCAAGTTTGAACATGTAAAATGAGCAGCTGTTATAGATGCTTGTCAAGGTGTCTTACTTTTGAGGTTTCTTTTCTATTTTCTAGTTGATCATGTAGAGAAAAATCTTACTTTTTTTTTTTCTAAAAATTGTTGTGAATTCTTTTTCGACTTTGGTCTCTGCAAAGATACTTAATTCACCAATAGAAATGGCAACCACTGAAGTAACGGTAATTTACAGCCTACAAAATAACTGTTTTCATCTGTTCATAAAACAGTTCTAAACAATTCAAATTAACCAATACATCAAGATATTAAGATACAATCTAGTTCACAAACTCATGAAAAATCCACATTTAGTAATTCACTGCATTTTGATTGATTTTTTATCAGGATTAAAATCATGTCATTTAACATAAAAATACACGTTTACTTAAATAATAACTTTTCATTTAATTATATTTTTTTTTACATTGTTTTGGCTTCAAATGTGAAAAGTTATAAGTTTTTTATAATTAGCATTTTTATTGTGGTTGTTGTTGATTAAATGCAATCTATTTTTCCAAATGATATCTTTTTAATTAAAATACATTTTTACCTGAGTTTGTTGAAAACAATTCAATCATTGATTAATTCAAATATATTGACAATAAAAAATTAAATACTTTTTAACTCTAAAAATCATACAGCATTCAAAAAGTGTTGTAAATATACAAGTTGTGAGTTTCTTTATCAGCAAAAAGTAGTAAATGTATAAATACCATTGTAATTGTTTGATGAAAAAAATTCAAATGTAATTTATACATTTTATCGCATTGTTTTAAAAAAGTTTTCATTAAGTTCATATTCATGATGAGCTGATATTTTTTTGTGAAGAATATTTAGATTTGAGAGGATTTGTCAAATCCATTTTCTCCAATTTTTTTGTTAAAAAAATCTAATAATTAATGTAATATAATCTTAAATATTAGTTAAAACCACGTTTAAAAGTACCGATAATATTTGATTAGATTAATTTTTTATTCCATTCAAAAATTTGAATGAAAAGAAAAAAACATTGAATTTATAAAATACACAAATAAAAAATTTTTTTAGAAAGACTCATATCATTTTATTATTAATCATTTATTTGATTGGATAATGAATACGGTTAAGTACAACTTCAACCAAACGCATGATTTCCTTCCTGAAATCTCATCTGAAGAAATAATACCAAACATCAATGGTAACAAATTTGGAAGAATCACTGAAAACAGAAGAGTGATCAATATTTCAGTCAGGATTAAGAATTGTTCATCTTCACAATCAACCAAAAAAGGTCAAAAGAATCATATTGAAAATAATCAATTCTCATTGAAAAGAAGAGCATCATCATTCCACCTCAATCACAATGAGAAATACTTCAAATTAAATGAATCCATAACAAATCCAGAATTGTTAATTCCAAATGAGAAAAAAAGCTCATCAGCATCATCTACAATTTTCCACAAAAACGCACTTTGCGTTCTTTTCATTGAAGATTCTAAAGGAAGAAGAGAATATGCAAGAACAGAAGTCATTTGGAACCAAGACGAGCCAAATTGGGTGAAATCATTTACATTAGAAATATCACAAGAAGTTAAAGAAGTTCTAAACTTTGAGATTTACGAAGTCGTTTCAAGCAACAGAAACATTGAACAACAAAAATATTTAGCAAATTCAACTGTTGATTTGAAAGTGCTACTACAGTCATACAATCATTATGTTCAAGCGCCACTTTTAGCACAAAATTCAAATGAAACATCAGCATATCTTGACATCAACTTCTATGAATTAAAGCCAAATGTTGAAGGTTCGTACATCTTTTGTTTCAGGGCGAATGAATTCAATTCACCTACAAGAATCATCAAGTCTCCACGACCTTACTTCATTATCAAAAGAGTGAATGAATGCTCCAATCATTACATGAATGTTTACAAATCAGAAGTCGTGAAGCATCTTCAAAATAAAACAGCAGAATGGAATAACGTTTGCTTGAATCTGCAGGCTCTTTGTGGTGGTGATCTCGACCTTCCATTACGAATCGCACTTCATGATTACATGTCAACAAAGCATGTGAACAACAAAAACGGTTTCATTGATACAACATTACGAAGATTGATTGAAAACAAAGATTTCGATTTCATTGATAACTCAGGAAAAGTAACGGCTCATTTTCATGTCGAACTTCTTTCCAAAATTGAAAAGCCTTGTTACTTTGATTTCAAATTGAAAGGAATGAAAATCCATCCAATTCTTGCCGTTGATTTTTCGGGCACAAAAATCAACTATGTCGATTCAAATCGATTCCTTCATTTCGACAACGGACCATTCTCGTATGTTGCAGCAATCAGTGAAGTTTACGACTCATTGCATCAGTTGGTTCAGGGCCAATCATTCACCGGATACGCGTTTGCAGATTTCAAAGGATCAAAAGTTGTTCCTCTTTCGGGCGATTTCAAGAAAGAGAAAGCTGCAAGCAAGGTCAAAATGCAGAACATAAGAGATGTTGGCTCGTACAGTCCAAGAAGTCGCATTATCAAGCCAATTCAAGATGAAAATAATGAAAGAATCACTTGTAACTCGTCAATCAAGTCAATCATTGATTGTTACAACTACACAAAACATCACATCACTTATCCTGAACATTCTCTTCTGGAGCCACTTGTTGTCAAAGCAATAAAAGATGCCCAAAGTCGTTTTCAAAATGACGGAACAATTTCGCTGCTCGTTGTCGTTGCAAACGGTGTCTTTAAGGATTTGCAAAAAGCAATAAATAAGCTCGTTGAAGCGTCAAATGCTCCTTTGATAACTTTGTTCGTTTTGATGTATGGAATGAGAATGGACATTTATGATAACATCGTTCGAAGAAATGGAAAGTTGGTCGATGGATTGGGTAATAAATCAAATAGAAAGCTCGCTGAAGTTGTCATATATTCAGACGGTAATATGTTTTGTGAACAAAGAATGGATTCTGAAGTCGTGCCATCAATTGAACAAATGGCAACTGAATATTTTAGATCAATTTGAAAAATAATAACGATCTAATTTTTTTTAATAAATAGAAAATAATCAATATCTGATCTGTAAAATATTATGTTTTTCATTAAAAAACTTAAATCATTATCGTTAGATAATATTAAATTTTTCAATAAAACGATGATGATAACGATAAATAATTTTCATATAATGTTATGAAAAAAATCAATTGCATTTTTCAAATGTAAAAAAAATTTAATTTTTTTTTTATTAGGAGTTTTTAAAATAATAATTTAATATTTTTTGAAATTTGTTTTAATTATTTGTTTAAAAATAAATTTTAAATAAAATGTTGATATTTTTTAATTTTGTTTTTGATGTATAATCATTTTTTTTTTCATTTGATAAAAATTAAAAACATTTTCATCGTTATCATTTTCATTTTTAGAATAAAATGTCTCAAGCAACTGACGCTGAAGTTCAAAAAATGTTCGAAGTAGCTAACAAAGCTAAAGAAAATTCATATTCACCATACTCTAAGTTCCGTGTTGGAGCTGCAATTTTATGCAAAGATGGATCAATATTCCCAGGAACAAATGTTGAAAATTGCTCATATCCTGTTGCAACTTGTGCTGAGCGTGGTGCAATATCATGTGCAATTGCTCATGGTCACAGAGACTTTAAATCTATCCTCATTACATCTGACATAAAAGATGACTTCATCACCCCATGCGGATTTTGCAGACAAGCCATAGTTGAATTTGGAAACCTTGAAGTTATCTTAACACAAGCATGTGGAAAAATGAAGAAGATGCATATCGCTGACTTATTGCCAATGGCCTTTACACCAGCAGATCTTACAAAATAAAGAGCATTATGTTCCTTCTCTCTTTTTTTTTTTTTTTTATTTAATATCATTAAATATTTTTTTCTTAGCCTTTACTCTAAAAAAAAAAAAAAAAAAGGATATTTAAATGATGATTATTAAGATATTGATTAATTGTGTAATAGATAAAATAAGCAAAAATAGAAAGTAACTATTTTATTTAATGGCAATAAGTTCAATTTCGAAAATGAGTGTTGCCTTTGCTGGGATGACAGGTGGGAATCCACGTTCACCATATGCATATTCGTAATCGATTGTAAATTTGGCAACTTCACCAACTTTCATTGTAGCAACACCAAGGCTCCAGCCGGAGATAACGCCTTGTCCAATTGTAAAAACGAAAGGTTGATTACGGTCACGTGAAGAATCGAACTTTTTGCCATCAAGAAGAGTTCCAACATAATGGCATTCAACTGTTTGTCCCTTTTTTGGAATAGGGCCATTTCCTTCCTTTAATATTTCTTTCTTGACTTTACCATCGCTTGTGATATCGATTTGAGTGCAAAAAGCAGATGCGATCAAAAATGTAAGAAACGCAAACATTTATAATTGCAATTTTTTTTCATATAACATTTCATTAAAAAAGATAAAGAGCAAATAATATTTTAAAAAAACATTATTTTTTTTTTTTAGGAATGAAAAAAAAAAAAAAGTCAGACAAGATCATTTACTACAATTGATCAGTTATCTCTATTTAAGGTTCACTTTTTTCATTATCATCAACATTAATATTAATATCGTCTTGTTCATTATAAAAAACAGGTGTACTTCCATCAATCTGCATTGATTCAGCTTCAGCTTGTTTGAAGAATTCATCATCGTTATCACTCAGCATGTGTCCAACCGAATCCTTATCATCAAATTGAATTTTATTTTTGACAGGCTTTGTTTGATTTTCATTCAAACGATCATCGTTCTTATTTTCGTTTCTTTTCTTCCAAGCGTGTTGGTTACGACTTACACGTTTTGGCTGGAATCTTTTCTTATTTCTATTCTTTTTAGCCTTGCCTGAAGGATTCTTCGGTTTCTCATTTGATTCTTCTTCTTCTTTTTTGTTTTGATTTTCATTTAATTCTTCTTCTTCGACAGCTTCATTATTTTTTTCGTTTTCGCCTTCACTGTAGCTTTGTAGGTTGCCGTCACCGTAAGATTCGGATGATTGTTGGCTTCCTCTATTTCTTCTTCTTCTTCGAGGTGAGTTTTTTTCTCTGTCGTCTTCGTAACTATGATTTGAATACCGATCTTCCTCTTCGTCATAGTCATGATGCTGCGATCTCCCACGCCTCCTTCCAAGAGCGTTGTGGTTGTTGAACCTAATCCTGGAGTTCCTTCGATGGAGCTTGACACGATTTCCGTTTTCATCTTCGTATTCTTCTTCTTCCTCTTCGTAAATGTAGTCGTATTCTTCATCGTCCTCATCGCTGTGGCTTCCTCCTCTTCCTCTTCTTCTTCTTCGCACGATTCTTCCGCGACGTGAGTCGTTGTCCTCTTCGTAATCGACGTCTTCAATTGTGTAGCCGTCTTCGTCGTCGTCGTGGTTTGAATAGTCCGAAAAATGAGACTTCTTACTTCGACGGTTGTGGCGGTTACGGCGGTTATCTTCACTTGAGTCGCTCTCGCTGCCTTGGTCCTGCTTGGTGTAGTACTGGATCAGCTTGATGATCGCTGGGTTTTGGTAACGTGTGGCTACTTGTTCGGCGGTTTGTTGATCGTTATTTAACTGACTCAAATCAAACCTCTTCGACTTGAGAAGTGACTTCATTATGCGCGGTGAGCTAAGCTTTGCAGCGAGGTGTAACGCGGTGTTCCCTCGCTTGTCAGTGGATGTGCAATCAACGCTCTGTTGGTCAATGAGAAATCTGACAATTGCCGAATTTCCGAGCTTTACAGCGAGGAGGAGAGGAGAGAGGCCGTTATTGTCCTTTGAATTCATATCGCATTCACCTGACAAGGCCAATTCCTCCATTAGTTCATACGACCAAATAGAAATTGAAATATGAAGAGGTGTCTGGCCATATATGTTCTGAATTTTTGGATTTATTCCTTCAATGTTTAGAAGATCAACCACTGTGTCAATGTTGCCTTTCTTCGTGGCATGATGAAGGACCGTGTTTCCATAGGAATCTTGATGGTTTATGTCAATTTTGTCAAGAATCATTTTCTCCATGAAAAAGCTGTACGATTCGCCCTTGTTCCACAAGACGGCAATTTCAAAGGGAGTCTGTTTCAGCTTCGTCTCGGTGAACAATGATTCGAAGTCCTTGTCCTCGAAAGCTTCAAGTATGACAAACTGGTCCAATTGAGAGGCAAAATGGACGGGTGTCCACAAATTTACATCGGCCTTGAAAATGTCGGTGCGTTCGCAATTGCAAAGCGTGCTGACAACTTTAAGATCCTTGTTTATAACGGCTTCTATGACGCACGTCCGCTTCAGTTCGTTGGTGGCAATGTTGGGATCTGCGCCATTCTCTAAGAGAATCCTGACTATCTCATTGTGGCTGCCGTGGACGGCGTGGAAAAGTGGCGTCATGCCGCGGAAGTCAACTGGATTAATGTCCACTTTAACGTCGTCTGATTCACCTTCATGATCAGTAGAAGTGAAGTTCCCATTTTGATTATTTTTCTGATTTTCACTCAATTCATCTAAATCGATAACTTTTTGTTCGTCTATTTGGTCGTTGGATGTTTGTTCTTTTTGTTCTGGGTTTTCATTCAAATTTTCTTTGTTTTCTGTTTGCGTGTCACTTTTTGTATGTGTATCGTTTTGAGTGTTGTTTTCGGTTGGATTTTGAGTTTTGGTTTCTGAATTATTCTGTTCTTTTTGATCGTTCTCTATTGAATTTTGAATTGTTATTTGGTCGATGATTTCTGATTTTGGTGATATTGTTAAAAGGTATTTGACGACTTCTGTATGACCATTCATCGCAGCAAAGTGGAGAGGAGTAGTGCCATCTCTATCTGCACTGTTTAAAACACTATGATGAAGAATTTCGTTTTTCTTACAGAAAAATTTGACAATTTCTGTGTAACCAAATTCGCATGCATAATGAAGAGGAATCTTATGAGATAAAAAAAAATATTAAAATGCCGAATTTATCTTTTTCTGTGTATTGAATGAATTTCAATTCTTCAAGAGCCATTAATGATTCAAGATGGTCACTTATGGTAGCAATGTGGGTAAGATTTCGTAGATTTCTGTCTTTCACTAAAAAAATATCATCCGACTTCACTATGTTATGAACACAATAGAAAACATCTGATATTCCATTGGCTGCAGCAAAATGTAGCAAATTCCAACCATTATGATTTAATGACTCAAAACCTTCTATTTTGTTAATTATCGCTTCTACAAGATTTGTAGATCCATATGTTGCCGCTAATTGGATCAACGTTGCAGCAACATCATATGAATGCGGTGAGTATTGTGTTTTTGGAAAATGATTATCTGTGTTATCATTTTCGTTTTCTGAAACTAATGGAGGAATAATGGCGGTTTCGATTTGCATTAAGTAATCTATTATTTGATGATGTTGATACTTGATCGCATAATGTAGAGGAGTCCACTTGCTTTTGTTAATTTCTGTTAAAGAATCGCCATTGAGTTGGAGGATTTGCAATATTGGTAAAGATCCACAAATAGCTGCATAATGAGATGGTAAAAATCCATCCATATTCCTACATTTTATGTTAACTCCATGGGAGCAAAGGAGTCGAACAATCGAAACTCGGCCATATTTTGCTGCATAATGAAGTGGCGTATTTTCAAATATATCGATTTCATTATTAATATGTGGTAACTTCTTGATCATTAATTTATTAAAGATTTCAATATTTCCACCAGCGGCTGCGAAATGAAGGGCATGTCTATAAATTAAAAAAAGAAACTTTATAAAAAAAAAATATTAATAAACCCTCGGTTAAAAAAAATGTTAAATGTAACTCTTTGTTAGAAAAATAATAAAAAAATACATCGTGATAATCTAATGTATCAAATTTGTTGAAAAGAAAATTAAAACAGTGTGTTGAACTAAAATAAGCTGCAATCATTAAAGTTGATGGATTCTGTAATAAAAAATCTGGCGTATCTTCTCTCATTACATTTTTGATAACTCGTTGGTATTGAGCAGACATGACTGTTGATAAATCATCTCTTCGTAAAGCTTCGAATAATTCAACTTCTCGAAGCATTTATTTTAAAACGAAATTGAGGAAAAAAATAAAAAACTGTATCATGATGTTTATCAAAAAATGCTTCAAAAAAAAACTTTAATTCAAAAAATAAATTATTATTATTAATTTGTTTAGAAATATCATTATAATGTATGTGTCCAATTTATCGTGAGATTCCATAATTACATTATTAATCAAATTTATTACACATAAAAAACAGAATTTGATAACATTTACTGTTTCTATTAAAAAGAAATGTATAAAAAAATCAAATTATGATTCGATTGAGATAAAATGATACTTAGCATAATTCTTTTAAAATTCTAGAAATATTTCTAAATAAAATTGATAATTATTTAGACAATTCACTTTTTATCTTCATTTTTGGTAATTGAATTGTCTAATTTCTTCATAAGAAGGAGGATCAAATTTCAAGCCCATTAATTTTAAGAAAGGAATAGCATCACGATATAAAATTCCGCCGTACCACATATAATCAAGTAAATGTAATGGAATTCCACCGAATCCCCATTTAGCACCAAGCACAGCTCCTACGCAAGCAGCATTTGTATCAGCATCACCACCTCCTCTAATAATTGCTTCTATTCCTTCTTCATATGACAAATTTTCACGAAGGGCCCAAATAGCGCATCCCATTGTACTTAATGTTGGTGGAATTTTTTGGTTAATAAGCTCAAGATCATCAACAGTTCTAGCATATAAGAATTTATCAATGAAATCGAAATCATCAATTAAATCTAGGTTATTTAAGTCATCCCCTTCTTTTCGTTGGAACATTTCTTTGACTTCATCAATTGTATCGTCTAATTCAAATGTTTCACGAATTCCGCATCGCCATTGAAGAAGACGAGAAATTATTAAAGAAACAAGAACTGCTGAAAAAACACATCTTGGGTCATAATGTGTGCATTGGCAAAATTGCTTTGCAATCTCAATGACTTTAGCCTCATCCCAAAATAAGAAGCAGCCACAACCGCCAGTTCTCATAACACCTCCATTTCCTGCTTTAATCATTCCAGTATCTTCCCATACTTTTTTAGAAATTTTAATTGAATCTTGATCAAAATGTTTAGTTTTGACGACTTTTTCTGTATACCTTCCTCTTCCGATACCAGATCCATCTAAATGCTCGTCAATGCCATAGCATATCCAGTGATGAATTCTTCTACCAGAATCTGTTGGATCAAAAATTGTGCTTACATCATTGCCATCAGTAAGCTTAGATTTATTTTTTACAGCTGTTGAAACAACAGATTGTATGAACATGAGCATCAATGCCGTATCATCAGTAAAAGATCCTCGATGGAAATATGATCCGCGTATTGTTGTCACGGGATGAGTCCAAGTAATTTCAGGTGGTTGATCGATATACATATTGATATCTGCTGAATCGTGTCCTTCGCAAAAAATTCCAAGACAATCTCCAATAGCAGTGCCAAAAAGAGCTCCCATAATATGATAAGCGGCAATTTTTGGATCAATATTTTGAGGGAGTGGATAAAGATTTTCTATTGATGCTAGTTGCTCTTTAGTCAATTTTGGCTTTGAATCATTTGGTGGAGTTGGGTAAGGGCCATAGATATATCTGTACGATTCATACCAATCTCCAGAGCAAATAGGATGGTCAAATTCAAAATGTGGTTGTTGAATGTTGCCAAAAGCCAGTAAATTAATTTTTGAAAAATCAATTTTTTCGAAATTTTGAGCATTTCCATAGAAGTAAATATTTTTTATATTGTTATTTGATGGGAATCCTTCGAAATCCAAAAGATTTCCACTACAAATCAGAGAAGCAAAAGAATGGTGCCTAGCAAGTTGGCTTATTTCAATTGTTTTTACGGCGGAATTATTAAAGAAAACTAGTCTTTGAAGATTTGGATGGTTGTAAAGTTGCTGTGGGTCAGATATTTTAGATGAAGTAATATCAAGGAACTTAACTGATGGTAATGGAGGTAAAGCAGTGATTTTTGTACTTGCTATTGAAAAATATTCGACTTTAGGAAATTCACCTTTAACTTCTGTGAGTTCTTTACAAAATGATAAATCAATAGCAATTAGATTTGGGGTATTTGTAATGGAAACATCAGAAAGTTTCTCGCAAAAAAAAGCGTCAACAGAAATAAGATTTGGTAAATTATTCAAATTAATTTTGGTCAAATTTTGGCAATGAGATACTCGTAATTGCCTAAGTTGAGAAAATCCTGTTATTTCTGCTAGAGTAAGACAGCTGCCAAAATAATCGAGGATAACACTGTTATATAAAGTAGATGAATCTATTTCTTTGGGGCCATTTTTCAAAAAAGCAAAGCTTATGTGATTTTCAATCGGTGTAAACAAAGGAACATAACAGTTTTTGCATAATGTTAATTCACATTTTTGCTTACAAATATGGCAATGGTTACTTTCAGATGTATTGGTACTCATTTAATGAAATGAAATTATAATAATGATGTGTCAAATATTTTCAGATATATTTTTCCTCAATTTATTGAATATCTTTTAAACAAATGTTTTTTTGAAAATAATATACGTATAATAAAAAATTGGATGGAATGTCGAAGTTATTTTGAAGAAGAATATAGAAAATTTGGCACACATTTCATTAAAAAACATTTTTTTTAATCTCAAACTTTTTGAGATTCGAACTTTTTGTGTTAATAATAGGTCGGTAAATATGAAAACCTTTCATTTATATTAAAACATTTCATTAGAAAGAAATTTAATATCATGTTTAATATATTAACTAGTCATTTTTTAACTTCATTTAAATGAATCAAAAAATTGTACAGAAAAAAATGTATTATTCCAGAAAATATAAATTAATAAAAATAGTTTATTAACATGATAAGTTAGAACAGATAAATTGTCATTATTATAAAAAATAATGGCATTATATTAAATAAGAAAGCATCTCTTTCTATAATGTTAGTAATGTTCAGAATAATCTTCTACCATTCTATTTTTTGTAAAAGTCATTAGTTTTCCAAGAGTTCTCTTAGATATTTTATCAAACTCTATCACTGGATTTGGTCCTATAAGAGCTAATTCTGGTTGCTCTTCATGTATTATTTTTGCAATTGAATTAAGATCCTCTTTCTTGTTAAGCCTTGAAAAAGAGAGTAGAAAATTCATTATTTTATCATCTTCTAGAGTATAAATTGTTGAATCATAAAAAAGTTTGTCATGATTTCTATAGGTATCAGATTTACCTTTTTTTGTGACTTCTGTTTTAACTATTTCTTTATTTTGAATAATTGTTTCATTTTCATTATTATTTTCTGTATTATTTATATTGCTTTCATTTATTTCATTTTTTGAATTACTGTCTATATTTTGATTTGCTATTAAATATTTATTGTCACGTCTGATATTATAGGTAATATTTTGGCTGATTGGTACAATTTCTGTATTATTGAATTTTTGATTATTATCGTTATTTTGATTATTTGATATATTTTCATCATTATTGTCTGTATTATTTATAAATAATCTATTGGTTGGAATACTCTCATTATTGTTTTTGTTATTAAAATTAGTACTTGGATCAATTGATGAAATAATATCATTATTGTCAATCATGTTATTTTGTATTGTCAATATTTGCTGATCGCTTTCGTGGTCTAAAGTATTTTTTGTGATCGTATTAGTTGGTTGCATTTCATTAGTATTGGACTGAGGATTTTTTATTTGGTCGTTTGCTGATATTATCTCATTATTTCCTGTTTCTGTTTGATTATATTTTTCATTTTGAATATAATCGTAATATGAATTCAAATCATTATGGACAACACTTGCTTCTGTAAAGATTTCGTTTTCAAAAGGAATAAAAATGAAAGGATAATTTTGTGTAAGAGTTGAATTAATTACAGAAGATACTTGAACGCATGATGGAGGTCTTTGTAGCATTTTGAACATGATTGAGTGCGTTAATAAAGCAACAAGTCTTGTCCATTTGCTTTTATTATAGCAAGCAAAAAGTTCAAATTCTTTCAAAAAAACAGAGTAAAGTTGATTTGCAAGTATTGTGGTTATATCTTTTGGTCCAAAAAGGTTCACGCAATTTTGAGGAATTCGCTTCATATCATCCTGCCATTCTTTTAAAATAATATAATCATATGTTTTTAGTCGTTGAATAATCATTGAAATACTTATTGGTTCAATATTTGGCAAATTTGAAAGATCTAAGTCTGGGAAGAAATCTATAAAAGGTTTGGCACATGGACGTTTTGAAATTTTGTGCATTAATTTAAGTGCAATTGATGTAACATATGGAGTAAATGTGTATATTTGGCTCTGATTCCTTGGCATTTACTTCATAAATTTTCGTTTTTAAAAATTAATCTTCTGAAATTTCTTTGATTTGAAAATTTTGCTATTGAAAACATCACCGTTTCTTTAACAAAAGCATAATTTAAAAATAATTTATTTAATTTTATTGAAAAAATAATTATAGAAAAAGTTTTATAATTTCATCAAATAAACAAGTCATATATTATGGCAAAATAGTCAAAAAAAATTATTTTGCTATTTTTATATGTAAATTAAGACTCTAAGATTTGAATATGTAGATTTTTATTTGGAGTTTGAATATAATTGTTTTTAATCAGAACTTGATGAGCTTGATGAGCTTGATGAGTCTGAATAGTCTGAATCATGTGTTAAAAAATCAGGATAAGGAACCTTTAAGTTTTTACATTCTTGAATAATCAAAAATCGAAGCATTTTATTGTTTTCAATCATTTGATTTTCAATTTCCTTTAGCTTACGCTTTTCTTCTTTTTCTTCTTTCTTCTCTTTCTTCTTCTTATCTTTCTTCTTTTTATCCTTCTTTTTATCTTTTTTCTCGTCTCTATCTTTCTTTTTATCCTTTTTATCATCTTTATCTTTCTTCTTATCTTTATCCTTCTTCTTATCTTTATCCTTCTTCTTATCTTTATCCTTCTTCTTATCTTTATCCTTCTTCTTATCTTTATCCTTCTTTTTATCTTTCTTCTTATCTTTGTCTTTCTTTTTGTCCTTATCTTCATCGGATTCGTATTCAATTTCTTTTTCTTTTTCAATAATACTTTTATTGTTTTTGTCCACTGAAATGATATCCTGGGTTTGAGCATCTTGTATATTATTAAAATCTTGCGTATGGCTTTCTTCTTCTTTTTCTTGATTGGTCGATTCTGTTGGATTAATTTCACCTAATTCTATTGATCTTACTTTGATTGTAGGAATTCCTTGATTCTCCAAAATTTGATTTATTTTGGTGGAAAAAGTATCAAATACTATTAGAAGTTGAATGAGGAAAATGTCATGATTCTGGATGTCTAATGCGCTTTTGTTGATAACAAGCGGTATATTAGCTTTTTGAAAACTTTCTGTCAAAATTGAATCAAAATCAGTATTTTTGTTAGCAGGTCCATCATAATGAACGTATCCATCTGTCAAAATATTCAAAAACGATAACAGGTTTTGAAATTTGATTATTTCGTCTTTATTATGAAAATTAAGATCTAGCTGTTTTTGAATTGTGTTTAATTTATCAATATTTTCTTTTTCATTAATCTTAAAACATTGATGCGTGAGTATTTTATATATTATATTAACTTTATCGTGGTGCGATTGATAACTGAGGTTCATCGATTTTAATGTTGCGTTTTCTTGAAAAGCATATTTAAGTGCCATATCA
Organism: Tritrichomonas musculus; assembly: GCA_039105265.1. Taxonomy (NCBI): domain Eukaryota; phylum Parabasalia; order Tritrichomonadida; family Tritrichomonadidae; genus Tritrichomonas; species Tritrichomonas musculus. The sequence goes on from JAPFFF010000004.1 coordinate 2,023,436, forward strand.
TTATTAATATTTTTATCAAAAATTGTCCTTGGGTTTAATTTAGTTTTAGGAACACTGTCAATATCAAATATTAATGCAACAAATTTAGGAAAAGAAATTCCATTTTCAAATAAAGAATCAATCGATGTATCATCATTAACTAAATTTTTCTTTTTGAAGAGATATTTAATGATTAGAAGAAGAGAATCTTCCATATTTTAATTAAAGATGTATTAAACGGTCGCTGTCAATGAAATCATTTTTTTTATTATTATATAAATTTTGAATAAGCGGTTCAATTTCTCACAAAAATTTAAATAGGGTTTTTTTTTATTTTCAATTTCTTTGAAAAAAGAACAATGATTAACTCTCAAAAATAAAAAAATGATTGTCCTTTTTTCACCTAAGGCTAGCGGCCTATCATAAATTTTTGTTTAAAGTTCTCTCAATGAATTTTGGATTTATTATGCGATTGATGATTAATTAATTTGCATAGAGTTACGCCGATTCTAACGATTAAAAATATCTTTTTTATTTTTATAAATTTTTTTTTAACATAAATAAAATTACGCAATTTTGATACATTTTAAGCATAAATAGTTATAGTAATGCATTGATATTTAATGGGAAAATCGAAACATTCAAAAAAAAAAAAAAAAACATTCCCTTCTTCCTTCAAATTCAGAATGGTTTGGTCAATAATTTTCATTGTTTCCTTTAGAAAGAACCTACCAATGTCATCCAAGACAAAAAAACTGGAATTGTTTTCAAAATAAATGGTATTTATTAAAAATAAAACAAGTCTGATTTAAATCTTCTGAGTTGCCGAAAGGATAAATTTCTTTTTCCTATTGCAATCATCATTTCTATCCTCTTCAGATAAAAACGATAAATCATGCCTTTTCAGTTGATTAATACATTGAGTATGTTTAAATACAAGAAAAGCTAGTACATCAATTGAAATATACTGTAACTCATCTTTCAATTTATATCTTTGAACTAAGATATCAACAAAGATGACAAAAGATTGAACGAATGCATAAAACGAAAGTTCTCTAACGATAATAAAAGCTTCTTTAATTGAAGCAATGTCAAGTTGGCTATTTTGATAATTTTCAATAAGAAGTGAAAAGAAGCCGTTTTCTTCAAGAGATGTTACGTTTTCAGCACTAAACTCATAAATTGGTTGCGAATTAAACAAAGGATGAATTGGATTAGCATTCGGATTCCGAACAGAGATGAAAGAACTAATTCTTGAAAGTGCAGCTTTAGGTTCTTTTGCTAAAAAACGAGTAAACAAAAGTGGAATTGAATCTGCAAAAATGAAACTAATTTTGTTTTGTTGATTGCCTTTGTTTTGATATTGGATGTAATTTTGTCTACAAAGTTCTGCAAATAATGCAAAAGTGTTGGTATAAGTAGGTATTGGATTTCGATAGATTACTTGATCTTGCGTTAATAAAATGTAACCATTTTTGGTGGATGCAATTTTTTGTATAAGAACAAGAGTTGCATCTGCGTTAGTTTTAGCAAGGCGAAGAAGACCTTTGCATAGATCAATCATTTTGTTTTCATCACACATGATTTTGTCAAGTAGTTTAATGAAGGAAAGAGCTGCATAAGCTATAGTTTGATCTGTTTTTACGCCTAACAAATGTTCATTTATTGCGCCATATTCGATCTCAATTACCGAAAATTCATCATTAGTATTTTCTGTTTTGAAATAAAAACTATTTTGGTAAAAAGTACATAAAAATGAATATGCGGCTATTAAGCTTTGGCCTTTAATATAAGGAAGCATCCTCATTATATATTTTGAACAATTGTAACAGCGAGCCTTCCGATATACTGGAAAGTTTTTGCATAAATAGGAAAAGATAAAGATATAACGTTCAGAAACAATGAAGTCGTTACCTTTTTCGTTAGTTACCTCTTGTTCATTATTTTGAGCATATGAAGATATATAACGATATGATTGAAGAGCTGAATCAAGAAATGGCCAAGGGTCATAAACTGACTCGAAATTGCGGATGTAGTCTATATAAACAGGAATTACCTTTTTTGGGAAATTTTCAATTATTGGTTTAAAAATTGGAATGAATGACTTTGTAACACTATTAGCATTGACTTCAATTGCACTAGTAAGAACTTTTATTGAATCATCGATAAATTCTGGATGTTCAAATGGAAGATGATTTAAAATATGAGAAGAAATGAAGCGAGAAATAAAATGCGGCCGTTTAATGATATCACAAAGCTGGTTCAAAATCATTTTGATGTTGTATATTTCAGTTTTTGATTTAACGTTTGTTTCTTTCAAACAATCAAAAATTTTAATAAGTACATCATAAAAGGATAAAATAGATCTTTTGGTTAATTCATCACTAATCAGTTTAAAATTTTGTTGGTAATTTTGATTAGTCAAATCTTTTAATGAATCAAAATTTGAAGATAAATCTTCATCAGATTGAGTATCACCATCTTTTAGATTAAATTCTGCTTCACTTTTTCCTACCAATTTATTTGTGTTTAAATCATTATTTTTTTTCATCTTCATGTCAAGAAAAAGATTTTCGGATTTCATTGCTGCAATATCTTTTTGTTGAGTTGATGGATTTGAATTTTTAAGCTTTATTTGATTATTTTGATTAGTATTGAAAATAGAGAGTGGGCCTTGTTGTATTTTAATACCAGGTGGCGTTTTAATTTCAGGTAATTGATATTGCGATTGAGCATGTTGAACGTTTGAATTTATTTTCTTCAAGTATGGGTCCTGAAGGTTGTTCATCCTAATATAATTTAAGAATTTGTCTACATCTGATCGATTTGTCTGTTCGAATTCAACTTGGTGTATAGCAAAGCGCTCAAAAATAGCATGAAAGTCTGGCCGTTTTGCTGGGTCTCGGTCCCATGTTTCTTTCATTAATTTTTCAAGAGGTTTTGGTGTGTTTGGCGGTAGTTTAGGTCTTTCATTTCTATTCACTACTTTGATTACTAGCTCAGGTTGAGAAACTCGGTAAAATGGAACTTGTTGAGCGAGTAATTCGTATAAAATCATCGAATAAGAATAAACATCAACTTTGTTTGTATAGTTTTCGTTATTCATCATTTCAGGTGCCATCCATTGTGGAGTTCCAATTGGGAAATTTGTTGATTTAAAACTATTATCGAGCTTTGATACACCAAAATCACATATTTTAGGGAAAAAATTTTTATCAAGTAGAATATTCATTGATTTGAGATCACGGTGAATGATCTTCATATCATGAATGTGCGCCATTCCATAAGCAATACCCATTGCAATAATTGTTTTCTTTGTATTATCCTGGGCAAATCCAGTTCGATTTTGGTGAATGTAATGAAATAGATTTCCATTTGGTACATACTCCATGATAATTGAAAAAGGATTTTGTGACGTAAATCCAATTATATTTGTCAAAAAAATATTTCGAATTCGGCATAAAACAATAACTTCTCGCTTGAAAAGGTTAAGATCTGATGGAATCAAATGTTCTGCTGATATTGTTTTGATAGCAACTTCTTCATGGTTTCTTGTATCTTCAGCTCTTATGACTTCACCAAAAGCACCGCTTCCAATTTTAGCTTTTTCCTTATAAATAGATTTGAAAGTATTAACATCTAACTCAAACTGGCCCACATCATGCGGAAATTGAATTTGAATAGAATGGCATTCTATTCTTCCAATCAGTCGGCTTAAAAAGTCTTGGAGCCTTCGTTCATTACTTATTCTTTGATTTTTAAAAGATGCCTCAAAATATGTAAATCGATATTTGCTTAAAAGATATGATATATCTTGACTTGAGATTAATCTTGTATCTGTTAAATCGGATTTATTTCCAATCACTAATATTTCGGATTTTATTGCAATGTTGTTATTAATAATTTGAATATAATTTGCTATTGTTGATAATGAATATTGATTTGTTAAGTCAAGAATTATTATACTTCCAGAACACATTTTAATCATATCCATCAACTCGTTGTACTGAGGCGATGCGCTACTTAAAATAATAGTTGAGGTATCAAGAAATGACAGTTGGGTTTCTTTTCCATTAATCAAACTAACGACTTCAATAAAAGAATTAGTCATTGTTACTTCTGGTTGATCGGTAATTGATCCATATGTAAATGACTGAATAAAGCTTGTTTTCCCTGATTTTTTGTCACCCAAAACAGCGATTTTTACAGAAGAATTCATTCTAAAAGCATAATAAATATGGATTCAATTTAAAATACGTTAATGAGTATTCAAATTTTAATTTTTTCAAGGATACTCAAAAAAACGGAGATTCATAATGATCATTCTGTGATGTCGATTTACTTGAAGTTTTGATCTCGGATTTCATTATTCCTTTCTCTTTGTAAAGTGTATCTTTTCATTTTACCGAGTTTCTCATTAAGTTCTCTAGTTATAAATTACAATGTATTTGGATTACAACGGAGTAATGTGTCAAGTGTTTTAGAGTATTTCCATTCGACAAGAAGAGTGAGCTCATGTTTCAATTTACTCATATCATTCTTTGATGAGAGATCTGTTAATGTGGTCATTTAAATGAAAGAAAAATACAAAGAAAATACATAAATGTTTCTTTTGTTGGCAGATATAATCAATATTTATCAAATTTATTGATTTACAATGTCTTTGATTTAATAATATCATCTTCATTCTCCATTTATTAATAAATCACTTTTCATAAGCTTTATTACATACTCTGAAGCTTTAACAATCATATAGTATATTAATGGCAGTTTCATCATTAATACTATTAGATTGGTATTCATTTATCTCGTTAATGAGATTATAATATATATCTCATTCACATTTAGAGTTAATACGGATTAGTTTGTAATTTCCAGCAGTTATCAAAATATAAATTATGTATATTTGTACCTATAAGAAGTAATATCCTTTACTATTAATAGTCGATCTACTTCCTTTGATCTCTACTGTGTTTGGAAATGTATTAGTACCTCATCATGTTGATAATTCTTGTAATAGTCAAAATTTGAAATTTAAATCCTTGTGTATCTTTACAATTAAATCCATCATGTTGATCATTCTGTTTTTGTCCAACGTCATCTATTTGGTAAACAGAGTGCGAGTCATTATTTTGTTGAGGTTTGACCTTTCTTGTTGTATATTGGCTTTAGCGGAGTATTCTGACGAAATCAAACTTGCTTTGCACAAAGTAAGGTCGGTTTCACCGAATAGTTCATTCCCTTAATAAACCAATCTTGACATATAAGCTCTCTTGCCATCTTCTCATACATTCTTACTCATTACAATCTCATAATTGTGTTGAAAGATCTTCACTCCTTTACTCTTTCTTTCTCTTAAATTTATAGGGGTCTCAAAAAGTTTTTAGGGCGACCATCTTTGGAATGGTTTGAAAATGTAATATTTTAATAACATATAGTAGTGATCTTAGTAACATTATATTTCTTATCAAATTAAATTTTCAATCTTTATTCATAGAGTTAAAGGTCAAAAAGTTCGTTTAAAATTAAAAATATAAACGTATAATCAAATGTCTGAAATAGAGCAGCGAGGAATCATTCATTATTATTATCTAAAAGGAAAAATGCCAGCTCAAATACACCAAAAACTTGTTAATGTATATCAATGCAATGCGCTGAAACCCAAAACTGTTGAATACTGGTATCATGAATTTAAATGCGGGCGTGTAACGATTGATGATAAGCCCAGATCAGGGAGACCGCCATTAGATGATTTGGATGCAATTATTCTTAAAACATTAACAGAATATCCTTTTAGTTCTGTTTCACAAATAAGTGATGTTTGTGGTTGTTCATATGATACTGCTTATAACCGTTTAACTGAAGTTCTCGGTTACAAAAATTACACTTTACGTTGGGTGCCTTATTCTCTGACAAATGATCTGAAAAATAAAAGAGTAAATGGTGCACTGGAATTAAAATCAATACTTGTTTCTGAGTCACAAAAAGATTTCATTAATCTGATCACAGGAGACCAATCATGGTTCTTTTTGTCTTATGAACCAGCAAAAAAATGGTCAATATCTAAAGATGATGTGCCATTTAGGGTTTCAAAAAGTATATGTACTGAAAAAGTGATGATTACAGTAATGTTCTCAAAAAATCGAATTTTTCATATTGATATGATGAAGAAAGGTCAATCTTTTAATACAGAATATTTTATTAATAATGTGCTTGAACCAACAATTGATGAATTTAGAAAAACATCAAAAAAGAAAAAGCTTAAACTCCATCTCGATAATTGTAGAGTTCACAACTCGAAAAAATCAAATGAGTGGTATAATAAAAATGGTGTTGTGAGGGTGCCACATCCTCCATACAGCCCAGACTTGGCACCCTCAGATTACTTTCTTTTCGGATATCTGAAAGAAAAGCTAGCTGGATTATCTTTCACCTCACCTGAAGAATTATTTGACTCAATAACCGAAATCTTGCATGAAATACCAAGTGACATAATGAACAAGGTTTTTGAATCATGGATAAAGAGATGCGATGAAATAATAAATAATAATGGTGAATATATTAAGTAAAGATTATTATATTTTAATATTATAACTTTAATCTGTTTCTTTAATAGTCGCCCTAAAAACTTTTTGAGACCCCTATAATATCAAGTTGCTTTCTAAAATGCATGCTCTTGTTATACATTTCGTTGTTAAGATATATCTAAAGAAAAAGGATTTATGTGTCGACGAAGGATTTATCTGTCGACACTGGACAAAAAAAAGAGATAGAGATTTCATATATTAAATATAACTTCTCAATAATATATAATCATTATTTAAATGATTAAACTCAAAATATGATGATCCGATCAATCAGTATATGCCATTGTTAGTTGCATCGTCGATCGCTTTTTTTGAGAAATTGTATTAGTAGATCTTAGATTTATTCATAATATAAATTCTATATGATATCATAAATATATAGGATTTTTTATAGATTTTTAATTCAACTGTAGTATGGTGAAACGACAAAGGTGATGTGAAAAATAAAATACGTTAAATGAAAAAAAAAATAAAGTAGTGTTTTTGATATATTGAATTAATATTTCATATTAATTTTATATTTTTCAATGATCAAAAATTCTTTTGATACGAACTAGATATTTATAATGCATATAAATTATTAAAAATATTATGATATTATAGTTGGTGGACATAATTCTGTTTTGGAGACATAATTATGTTTTCACATCATTTCTATATATTCAAATTGGACTTTTAAAAAAACAATTGTAGAACAATTAATATCATATTGGATACATTCTATTCCCCGATTTTCATTCACTTTTATCAAACTAAATTTGATCATAAATATGATATCGAATTTTTAATTTCTGAATATTTTTTTATTATTTAAAAAAAATTATAATTTACTTTTCATCTATAATTAAAATGTATCATTATTATTTATTGAAATAAAATAGATAATTAGAAAAAATGGTTTCATTTTCATTTCACTACTCAAAAAACTCATTTCATATCACATTTCATGTTTTTACCATAAAAAAAAGGTTGTTTTAATTTGCTCTAACATAGTTATTATTTTAGAATATAATGTATATATTATATTTTAGAAAAAAATTTATTGAAATAATAATTATATAAAAAGAAAAAGTGTTTTCAAAATATGACAAAAATCATTCATACAAAATTACAAATTTTGAAAAATGAGTTCATTTTATTTCAAATTAGATGCAGTATTAATCATCTATATGATGCATATAATATATTAAATATAATAATATGGTTGAAAAAGAATCAATCTTGGAAAAATTTCATTTTTCTTTTTTTCATTCAAAATCATTCATAAATCACTCATGCATAATTGATATGATTTCAGAATTACATTATTTGATAACACATACAATGAAATATATTATTAATCCTCTAAAAATCATTGTTGTCCATCAAGATTTCAGGTTTTTCTAAGAAATATACAAATTTCACTTTTTTATTTTTTCTATTATAATAGCATTAAAAATAGCAATTAATCAATAAATATTAGGTAAGTATAGAAGAACTATTAAAATAATGAAAATAATTTCTCAATGTCTAAAATTGAAAGTCTTTTTAAGTTATTTCAGAAGTTACTCTTTTTCATCAAGGTAATAGATCTTGAGTAGAACCGCCAATTTTATTTTTTCAATATCATTATACTATTTGCATTATATCAAATATTTAAATAAAAATTTAAAAGTTTTTATTTTTTATTGGAAAAAAACAAAAAAGTGATATGATTTTTAACTTTATTTTGTGCATCAAAATTTTCTTATATGAAAGTTTTTAGATATCAATTATCTGACAAAATTATATCATTACTGATTATGAATTAATGATATTATTATTAAATCCCAAGTTTCAATTATTGAGAATAAAATAAGCATTTTGACTTTTTTTTACATTAATGGCAAAATTTCATATAAATCACAAATATAATAGCTCATTTAATTAAATAATGATGTACATAAAATACATTAATAAAGTATATAATATTATCAAATTATCTTTAAAAAGTATTGAGAAAAATGTGTTTTATTTTTGTGTACCATTCAAAAAGTTGAGCAAACATGATTATGTCCCAAAAACATAATTATGTCCACCAACTATAAATATATCTTTTCTCTATTTTTAAACATTAAAATATTATTTAAAGGTTAATAATTGTTTTATTTTTTGGATATACATTAGTTTATAACTAAAATTTAAAAAGATATCATTAATTTAAAAATGTAAAAAACAATAGAAAATTGAAATGTTGATCGGAAGGCCTAGAAAATATCTCATTTATCAATATGAAAGCATGATTCCCAAAATCCTGAAAAAGAATAAAAGAGGAAGGCCTAGAAAAGATGGGCAAAGAGGACAAACGCAAGCTCATGAAACAAAAGCAATCCCAAAACAAAATCAAAGTGATTTCAATAAAATGGATATTATTAGCTTTCTTACAAATAGTTATGAGCAAGAAATCGCGCCAGGCGTACGTCACCTTTTTGATATAGATGATGCCTATTATGATTACCCAAAATTCCTTATTAGATGTAACAAAAGAAACAAAGATGAGAGAATGACCAGAAGTGACAAAAAATGGTTTGAACAAACCGAAGAATTGAAACGATTATGGGAGAGTTATCATCCGGAAAAAGTTTTAACAATTGATGATCTCAAAAATGCAGTTAATGCTCAAGAAGAAGAAGAGGAGGAAGAGGTCGATGATTTCGATGAAAATGATAATGAATCAAAGGATGAATCAAGCAGGCATATTAAGCATAGAGATCCTATAATTGAATTTAATAGTGATGGGTGGAATTCACTCGATAGAAGTGTACAAAAAATTCTTAAATCTCACGAAGAAGAAATATTTAATGATGGTGTAACTTACCAACAACAGATGAAATTTGTATACACTTTAATTTATAGTCCTAAAAAATCTGATCATCGAGGTTATCAAACGATTGCCGATTTGTTTGGTGTTGGTAAAGGAACTGTTTATAATACAATAAAAAGAATGGAATATAAAAAAAAAGAAGTTGGTCATCCTCCAATATTTACTCAAGATGAACTTATATTTTTGGCCAATAAAATCGAATTTGAATGGACTAATAACAATCCATTTTCATTGTCGTTTTTAGCAAATTGGATTTATAAAACATTTCATAAAGTTATCTCGAATAACACATTATCTCATACAATAAAAAGATACAAACTTGGCAAAAGTATTTTAGCATATCCAACTGAAGATAGACGTATTTGTGTTCCACTTGAAGTGATTGATCAGCATTATCAACAATTACAAGAAATTCTTAAAGCACGAATTCCACCAGCCTTTGTTCTGAATGTAGATGAGTGTGGATTTCAACAATGGCAGGATAAGAGAGCAGAAAAAGTAATTGTTCCATGTAATGTAGAATGTTCATCAACTAATATCGGTATTGATAGAGCAGGAAGAAGATCTACATTAGTTGGCTGTATAGCAGCAGATGGATCAAGACTTAAACCCTTTTTAATTATAACAAGAAAAACAATCGAAAAATCTTTACACGAAAAAGGATATACTGACAATGTAGTTGAAATAGTATACCAAAAAAGTGGATTTATCACTGCCCAAATATTCGATTATTGGGCAGAGAGCATTTTCTTTCCTGAAATAGAATCAAGAAGACTTCAGTATAATTATTCTGGCCCAGTTCTTTTAATGTATGATGGTTGTACGTGTCATTCGTCCGATTTTTTCTTGGATGAATGCACATATCGAGATATAATTCCATTTTTAGAACCTCCTAATTCTTCCGATCAAGTCCAAGTGCTTGATATCGGAGTGTTCGGAGTTCAAAAGACATTGAAAAAATCATTAACTGCGGATGATTCTCTAAGTGCAAATTCAAACGAAATAACCGCGATAGTTGATTCTTGGATGAAAGCTACAATACCTAGTAACGTAACCAGTGCGTTTCGCCAAGCTGGCTTTTTTAAGGAAGAGGATTCAACATTTGAATATATTGTAAATTGTGATATACATAAAGCTAGATCAGTTAGAGGAATTGAGCATTGTGAAAATCCTTTGTTGATACCTGCAAAAAAAAATATACCTGTTCTACAATTTGAATAATTTTATTTAATGTTATAGGTTTTATTTTATTTTCAAACCGATTTATAATTCAATTATAACCTGGACAAAATTTTAATTGATGATGAATTATTATTTCAATATTATATTTAATTTAATAATATATAAGATGAATATTAGAAAATACAAATCATTGTTTGCTTTGATTTTTTATTCATAAATAGCAATATAATTCATTAACAAAAGATTTTGGGTTCAATATTAATATTATATGTAACAAAATAATTTGGTACAAATGATTTAATTAATTATCAAAAGATGCTAGCATCAATAGTATTATTTAAAATATAAAATGAAAAAGAAATTGCATTTCATTTTAATATAATTATATCCAAAAAATCTCACTTAACAATATAATTGAATGACAATGAATTCAAAAATCTCACCGAACTCTATAATTGAATGATCATATATTTCAAAAATCTCACCGAACTCTATAATTGAATGACAATGAATTCAAAAATCTAACCGAACTCTATAATTGAATGATCATATATTTCAAAAATCTCACCGAACTTTTAATTTGATTGTCCATAAATACAGATAAAAGTCACCGAACTCTATAATATAAATAAATAAGAAACTTAAAACTTCTTTTTTTAGCTTTTAATCAATCTATATATGATATATTATATGCATTAAATAATTACTAACTTAAATTAAATTATTAATAATTACCAATTTAACCATTTATAATATTATTTTTATTATAAATGCTCATTACATTTAATCTTTTAAATTGCAATAATATTAAAATTGCTTATTTTTCACATAATATTTTAAATTGCAATGAAAATTAACTTATAAAGGCTTATTTATTTATTCACTCATTCATTTATTATCATTTTTTCTTTTATATTAATAATTAATATCTTAAATTTTCAATCAAAGGATTTGTAAAAAAAAAAAAGCATATTAATAGTGGTGTAACTTGTTTTCAAGTATAAAAGCAAGGATTTTCCAATTTTTCAAAACTTGGCGGGCTGTTTTTGTGAATATAAATCAAAAATTGAATAGAGAGCCCGCCAACAATTTGTTGATTTGAAACTTTCTAAATGATATTTACAATCTAGAGAAAAAGTTATATTTAAATATATTTTTATTTATTTTTTAAATTAACCACAGAGCTTGTGTCGACAAATATTTCCTTCGTCGACGGTTTTTTCCGTTTTCTTTATATGTTTCTCATTTTTTGGTTTACTTAAATTGTTTAACAGTGTATTGCTTAATATAATTTCATCATGTTTACTTAAAACTTTCAACCATTTATTTATATTGGTATTAGACCATACTTAGATCACTGTTGAATGTTTTAATCATGTGACCATCTAAACTAAGAAACATGTGTTTTATACTCTTATCGGAAAGGTCTCATCCAATAAATTGTTATCTAGAGAGGTTTGAAAAAAGACTTTTAAGATATAATCAATAATAGATTTTTCGGCTTATATCGTACCATTTATTATTTCAATTTCTTTCTTGTTTCTTTAGTACAATAATACTTTAATTAGCTATTATTGCAATTTTAAACCTTCATGTTTGTCTTCAATCTTAATATTAATCTTCATTATATTTTTATATATTTTTCTTCACCAATTCAACTACTTTATTGTACTGTAAAGCTATGATGGTAATTATCTTTTGTAATGTGCTGCTAGAGATGGATTCATGAGAACAGATTCTATAAAATACATTTCGGAACTTTAATTCTCTAGTAGTTGCTAAAATAATGCAAACATAGTTAAACTCTCATGTATTCTCATTTAATACAGGATGCTGTAGAATAAAATGGGCTACATATTTTGTAGAGATATGCGAGTAAATACGATTATACTACCTAAATACCTGGATTCTATGTGATAATACTCAAACAGTTTTATCAATTGCTAACTAATATTAAAGGTTCTGCCATTAATACAAAACTTTATAGAATCTTAGTTATAATCAAAAGAATGATAAAAATCGTTAGTTATGTTAGTTGTAGGAATAACAATTATGTAATTATTTACTTTACTTTCACTAATATGTTTTATTAATGCTGAACTCAATCCAGAATCAATAAGTGCATTAAAGATAAATTTGAATGTCCAAAAAACTAATTCTTGTTGCTTGTAGTCTTGCTTCGTAGTAGTAATCTTGTAAATGTATGTTGGAATGGTATCCATACACTCTGCCTTTTTGGGACAAATTAAATAAAAAACTTTTGGCAATTATTAGATAACTTGCTTTGCATAATTGTATCTTTTATGTAATGCAATAGTTTATTACCTTTTGTAATTTATTGTTTTATTATCTTAAATACATATTTAATTAGTAATAATCAGTTATATATAGATGGTATAGTTACATATAATACTGTAGTATGCCTCATTGGACACTCAAAAGTGATTTTTTGGGTTCTTATTACTCATTTTGACCTGCTTTCACATGCTTTATAACATGAACATAGCATTATGGACAGCATAAATAGGCAGCTTTATATAGCTCTATGGCGTAATGTACTAAGAGAAGGAGGAGTTATTTAGCTGAAGAAAGTAATCTGAAAAATGTGATGTGCAACCGTCTATTAATAATAGGACCTGAATAATTACAATTTTGTAGTCTTTGAATTACATCTGGGAAAAAAACAATGCCAGCCCAGAAATCCCATATATCAGTCGTTATAAAACCGTTTTCTTGAGAAGCAAAATAATATCTACAATTTTGCCTGTAACCCACATAAAAGGATTTTAATTCAATAATGATTCTTGAAACTAATATTACTAATTTGAGGTTGGAACCATCCTCAACTACAGTGGTAACAAGAGTTGTAAGTTTTGCTTGAATTGGATTGTAAAGATCATTAGGTTCTGTTCCAGATGGTAATAATAATGTCATCAGTTGATACTTCTGCGCTTGTCGAATCTATTGGTCTTACAAATACACTGCTTGCTATATTTAGTCTGAATAAAAGTTATATGAGAGTGCCCCTTTTCATAAGGTTTCAAGTGGATTATTGGTTGTTACATTATTATGGTAATATCTGCTCCCAATAAACTCCAGAACAGCTATAATCTCTTTATCTGATGAAGCTGGTGGTTTACAAACTATTTGTTTATCTTTGTTCATTCTTTTAAAATAGCTGTAAACAGTGCCTGGAACAGCATTAAAGAATCAGGTTATATCTTTTTGATATTGCCATTTAATTAAACTTAACACAAAATACTTTTGCTATTGGAAAAATTGAACTCAAATGTTGGTAACATGGTATTTTTGACTAAATATATTTTCAAAAGCATAACAGTAATTAAACTTGTTTTTTTGTCTGAAAATAGTGTATTTAATAGCAAATTGGTTGATTAGTGGATTATTAGATGTTACCAATTTTGGAATCAGCTACATATCAAAAAAGAAATTGAAATATCAATTAATTATTTTCATTAGTATTTGGGCTAAAAATAGCTTTAAAATTTACCCTTATAATTGAAATAATTGTATAAGTTTTCACAAAAAATAAATATTCATTACCGATTAAAAATCTATCAAAAATTCATCTAAACAATCAATATTCAAATCATTTTCTCCTCTTTATTAATATCATTTCATATCTTCATAAATACTGTTTTGATCTAACCAAATTATCAATTATTTATTCTTTGAGAATATAGAAAAAATTGATAAAAATTGAAAAATTCAATCACTCTATCATCAAATCACCCTTCACTTTTTTTGAGATTTATTAAAGAAAAATTATTAAAATGGCGAATCGCCATGGAAGCAATCCAGGCGGTGATCAGCCAAACAACAATAATCTCAACAGCCCTATGCCTGCGCTACCGAATTCAATCCCAAACATGATGAATCAGGGTCAAATTCCTCGTCCTCCAGTTCAAAATGTATATTCTCCTCAAAATATCAATTTGATACCAACCCTTCCATCACCAACACCAGCAGGTTTTCAGATCAATTATTCAGGTATGAGTCCTCCTACTGTCCCAGTTTATCCTGCAATGAGTCCACCAACTCAACTTCCTATGGTTGGCCAAGTTCAAAGACCTCAACAACAGGGATCACCTTACATTGCAATTTCACCACAGCAACCTCCATCAGTTTCTAGTCCACAACAACATAATCAACAGAGAAAAAGTGGCCCAACTAAAAAAGGCCAAGAAGGCGTTGAAACTCATATAGGAAGATTAGGTTTGGCAAATATACTATATGTATCCAATATTCAACCAAACGTTTTTAATAATACATTTAAAAGAATTCGTAATCAATTTCGCATAGAATTTACTGAGGAAGCAAAAATCGCCATTGCATTGGCAATTAAATATCGTATGACAGATGCTGTAAGCCGGAGCACTGCATATAGCCATCAACGTCGTTTAACCCTTCTTCCATCTAATATTTATTATACAGATTTTCCTATTGCACAATTTGCGAAACTTGAGGCAGAAAGGAGAATTCTTTCAAGTAATCTATTAATTAAACCTTCTAAACCAACTGTATCCTCGTCGCTTGTTAATTCGTTTGATTTTGGTTTTCAAGGGCAATCGATATCAGCAAATTCATCAGCATTTTTTCAATCTATTTCAAATCAAGCACAGCAAAATAATGATGACTTTAACTATTTAAATATTCAAACAAATAATATGAAAAACGATAATGATGACACAGATAATAATATTAGCCTTAACAGTAAATCAAGTATAGGCAGCTCAAATTTATCTGAAGCAGCTTCAACAGCCAATATTTTGGAACATTTTAGAATTGATACCCTTTATGGCATTGCTTCTCGTGTATATGGAAAGAAACGTGATGAAATTACAGATTCAATTGGTGATACAGAAGAAAACCCCATTATAAACGATCAAACTCCTCTTAAAAAATTATTACCATCAACAGAAAAAGATCAAAATGTTATCCTCGAAGATATATATCAATATATTGAAACAAATAGTGTAATCCCGACAAGAACACGTATTAAGAAAAATTTTAACCTACAATTTAGAAAAGTGGTTAGCAAATCGAGAAAAAAACCTCCTTGACTTTTTATCTCATATTAATTTTCAAATTATAGTTATTTTTTATAGTTATTGCTTGCCTTTTAAACTTGGTATTCAAGTGATAAATGGCAAAATTGGTGCGGTTAATCATTTTGCACCTTGTTTTTAATAAATTCTAATAATTGAGACTAATAATCATATTATATTATGAATTTATATAAATAAATATTTATAAGTAGTCAGGATTTAATTTATATTTCATAATTTTTTTTTTTTAACGTAAATTCTTACTTATGTGTTTTGGTTAACTAAAAAGTTGAGAATAATTCACAAGAATAAATGATAGATTTGAAAATAACTAACGAATAATACAAAATTTTTTTTTTCAAAGGTAATTTAATTATTTCTGAGGCTCTTATAATAACTTTTCAATTTTGAGAAAAATAACTAATAAAATTGCTTCAATTTTCAATTATCTTTATAGAATTTTAAAAATTCAATTGCATTATCTTTTTCCACACAATCTCAAACTTGAATTAATGCATTAATATCTTAATATATTTTTTAGAAAATTACATATTTTTCTTTTAACTAGAATGTATTTTTATTTTAAAATAAATAAACAAAATATTTTAAAAAATTCCTTTTAAATCATACTTTTTTGGCTAATTTCAAATTTCTTTTCAATTTGAAAGACCCAAATCACTTCATTTTTTATTTGTTAAATTAATTATAATAATACCATGAGTACATCAAGAGCAGAAGATTGGATCCCACTTCAAATTAAAGTTTTTACCAGATGGGTTAATGGCCAGCTTAAAGCCGGAAATTGCGAACAGATCGGAGAAATCACGAAAGATTTATCAAACGGTGTTCCATTAGTTGAACTCGCACAAATATTAACCAGAAAAGACGCACCAGTTAAATGGGCTAAAACACCAAAACGAAATATTGATCAAGTTATGAACTGTGATTTATCCGTCGATATGTTTACGAAAGATGGAGTTAAAATAATTGGAATTAGTGGTAAAGATATCAATGACAACAACGAGAAACTTATTTTAGGATTTGTATGGTCACTAATTTTACACTACTCCATCGGAGGTGCAGTTTCCGATAGCAAAGATAACAATTCCGGCAAGAAACCAGCAAAGAACGCATTATTAGAATGGGCCATTGGGAGAACTTCTAATTATCCAAATGTCAACAAATTTACACCATATTCAGTTTCAATGTGCGCTTTATTAGATTCATACTTACCAGACAAAATTAATTATTATTCATTAAATCCAGCTGATGTCGAAAGTAACGCAAAACTCGCTTGCAAAGTCATGGAAGAGATCGGAATCCCAGTTTACGTCATGCCAGAAGATTTGACAGCGAGCGGCGACAAAGTTGATGAGAAGACGTTATTGACACAGCTTGCAGCAGCTAAAGTTGTCCTCGAGAACTTGAAAGGAAAAGAAGTAGACGCTGAACGATTCGCAAAAGAAAAAGCAGACGCCGAGAACGCAGCAAGAGAGAAAGCAGAGGCAGAAGCCAAGGCCAAAGCCGACGCTGAGCGTGCCCAACGAGAGAAAGAGGAGGCGGAGCGAATGGCGCGTGAGAAAGAGGAGCAAGATCGTTTAGCTAAAGAGAAAGCTGATGCTGAAGCCAAAGCAGAAGCAGAACGTTTAGCTCGTGAAAAAGCAGAAGCCGATGCGAAAGCAGAAGCTGACCGCTTGGCCAAAGAGAAAGCTGATGCTGAAGCCAAGGCTGAAGCAGAACGTTTAGCTCGTGAGAAAGCAGAAGCAGATGCGAAAGCAGAGGCAGACCGCTTGGCCAAAGAAAGAGCTGAAGCAGAAGCTAAAGCAGCTGCAGAGAGAGACGACTTATTAGCTGAGATAGAGCGCTTGAAGAAATTACTAGGAGAGACTGAAACTGATAGAGACAATTGGAAAGAGAAATACATGGTAGCACACGCACACGAAGAGCAATTAACAAAGGAAAATCAAGACTTAACGGCAGAGATTGAGAGATTAAAGAACGAATTAGATGAAACTCAACGTAAAGCCAAAGAGGACCACGACAACTTAACAAACGAACTCGATCGTGTTAAGAAAGAGGCACAAGAAGATCATGACAACCTTTCAGCTGAAATTGAACGCTTGAAGAAAGAATTAGCTGACACTAAAGAAGAAGCAAAAGTGGATCATGATAACTTAACAGCCGAAATTGAACGCTTGAAGAACGAATTGACAGATACTAAAGAACAAGCTAGATTAGATCATGAAAACTTGACACACCAGATCGAAGGACTCAATGACAAAGTCGCTGAATTAGAGTCAACAGTCGAAGCCAAAGATAGAGAAATCGACTCCCTCAATGGAAAGATAAATGAGTTACAATCAACAGTTGAAACACTCAATGGCAAGGTTGCTGAATTACAATCAACAGTCGAAGCCAAAGATAGAGAGATCGAAGCCCTCAACGGAAAGATCAGCGAATTACAATCAGAAATCGAAAATTACAAACAACAAATCGAAGGACTCAACGCCAAAGTCGCTGAATTACAATCAACAGTTGAAGCCAAAGACAGAGAGATCGAAGCCCTCAACGGAAAGATCAGCGAATTAACATCAACAGTTGAAGGACTCAACGCCAAAGTCGCTGAATTACAATCAACAGTTGAAGCCAAAAATCGTGAAATCGAAGCCCTCAACGGAAAGATCAGCGAATTGCAATCAACAATCGAAGGACTCAATGGACAGATTGCAGAACTTCAATCAACAGTTGAAGCCAAGGACAGAGAAATCGAAGCCCTCAACGGCAAGATCAGCGAATTGCAATCAACAATCGAAGGACTCAATGGACAGATTGCAGAACTTCAATCAACAGTTGAAGCCAAGGACAGAGAAATCGAAGCCCTCAACGGCAAGATCAGTGAATTAACATCAACCATCGAAGGACTCAATGCAAAGATTGCGGAACTTCAATCAACAGTTGAAGCCAAGGACAGAGAGATTGAAGCCCTCAACGGCAAGATCAGCGAATTAACATCAACCATCGAAGGACTCAATGCAAAGATTGCGGAACTTCAATCAACAGTTGAAGCTAAAGAAAGAGAAATCGAAGCCCTCAACGGCAAGATCAACGAATTACAATCAACAATCGAAGGACTCAATGGACAGATTGCAGAACTTCAATCAACAGTTGAAGCCAAGAACAGAGAGATCGAAGCCCTCAACGGAAAGATCAGCGAATTACAATCAGAAATCGAAAATTACAAACAACAAATCGAAGGACTCAACGCCAAAGTCGCTGAATTACAATCAACAGTTGAAGCCAAAGACAGAGAGATCGAAGCCCTCAACGGAAAGATCAGCGAATTAACGTCAACAGTTGAAGGACTCAATGCCAAAGTCGCTGAATTACAATCAACAGTTGAAGCTAAGGATCGTGAAATCGAAGCCCTCAACGGCAAGATCAGCGAATTGCAATCAACAATCGAAGGACTCAATGGACAGATTGCAGAACTTCAATCAACAGTTGAAGCCAAGGACAGAGAAATCGAAGCCCTCAACGGCAAGATCAGCGAATTAACATCAACCATCGAAGGACTCAATGCAAAGATTGCGGAACTTCAATCAACAGTTGAAGCCAAGGACAGAGAGATTGAAGCCCTCAACGGCAAGATCAGCGAATTAACATCAACCATCGAAGGACTCAATGCAAAGATTGCGGAACTTCAATCAACAGTTGAAGCTAAAGAAAGAGAAATCGAAGCCCTCAATGGTAAGATCAACGAATTACAATCAACAATCGAAGGACTCAATGGACAGATTGCAGAACTTCAATCAACAGTTGAAGCCAAGAACAGAGAGATCGAAGCCCTCAACGGAAAGATCAGCGAATTACAATCAGAAATCGAAAATTACAAACAACAAATCGAAGGACTCAACGCCAAAGTCGCTGAATTACAATCAACAGTTGAAGCCAAAGATCGTGAAATCGAAGCCCTCAACAGCAAGATCAACGAATTGCAATCAACAATCGAAGGACTCAATGGACAGATTGCAGAACTTCGTTCAACAGTTGAAGCTAAAGAAAGAGAAATCGAAGCCCTCAATGGAAAGATCAGCGAATTACAATCAACAATCGAAGGACTCAATGGACAGATTGCAGAACTTCAATCAACAGTTGAAGCCAAGAACAGAGAGATCGAAGCCCTCAACGGAAAGATCAGCGAATTACAATCAGAAATCGAAAATTACAAACAACAAATCGAAGGACTCAACGCCAAAGTCGCTGAATTACAATCAACAGTTGAAGCCAAAGATCGTGAAATCGAAGCCCTCAACAGCAAGATCAACGAATTGCAATCAACAATCGAAGGACTCAATGGACAGATTGCAGAACTTCGTTCAACAGTTGAAGCTAAAGAAAGAGAAATCGAAGCCCTCAATGGAAAGATCAGCGAATTACAATCAACAATCGAAGCCAAGGACAGAGAGATCGAATCACTCAACGGAAAGATCAGTGAATTACAATCAACCATCGAAGGACTCAATGCAAAGATTGCAGAACTTCAATCAACAGTTGAAGCTAAAGAAAGAGAAATCGAAGCCCTCAATGGTAAGATCAGCGAATTACAATCAACAATCGAAGCCAAGGACAGAGAGATTGAATCACTCAACGGAAAGATCAGTGAATTAACATCAACCATCGAATCTCTCAACAGCAAGATCAGCGAATTACAATCAACAATCGAAGCCAAGGACAGAGAGATTGAATCACTCAATGGAAAGATCAGTGAATTAACATCAACCATCGAAGGACTCAATGCAAAGATTGCAGAACTTCAATCAACAGTTGAAGCTAAAGAAAGAGAAATCGAAGCCCTCAATGGTAAGATCAGCGAATTACAATCAACAATCGAAGCCAAGGACAGAGAGATCGAATCACTCAACGGAAAGATCAGTGAATTAACATCAACCATCGAATCTCTCAACAGCAAGATCAGCGAATTACAATCAACAATCGAAGCCAAGGACAGAGAGATTGAATCACTCAACGGAAAGATCAGTGAATTAACATCAACAATCGAAGGACTCAATGCAAAGATTGCGGAACTTCAATCAACAGTTGAAGCCAAGGACAGAGAGATTGAATCACTCAACGGAAAGATCAGTGAATTAACATCAACAATCGAATCTCTCAACAGCAAGATCAGTGAATTACAATCAACAATCGAAGCCAAGGACAGAGAGATTGAATCACTCAATGGAAAGATCAGTGAATTAACATCAACCATCGAAGGACTCAATGCAAAGATTGCAGAACTTCAATCAACAGTTGAAGCTAAAGAAAGAGAAATCGAAGCCCTCAATGGTAAGATCAGCGAATTACAATCAACAATCGAAGCCAAGGACAGAGAGATTGAATCACTCAACGGAAAGATCAGTGAATTAACATCAACCATCGAATCTCTCAACAGCAAGATCAGTGAATTACAATCAACAATCGAAGCCAAGGACAGAGAGATTGAATCACTCAACGGAAAGATCAGTGAATTAACATCAACCATCGAAGGACTCAATGCAAAGATTGCAGAACTTCAATCAACAGTTGAAGCTAAAGAAAGAGAAATCGAAGCCCTCAATGGTAAGATCAGCGAATTACAATCAACAATCGAAGCCAAGGACAGAGAGATCGAATCACTCAACAGCAAGATCAGTGAATTAACATCAACCATCGAATCTCTCAACAGCAAGATCAGTGAATTACAATCAACAATCGAAGCTAAAGATCGTGAGATCGAAAGCCTCAACAGCAAGATCACAGAATTAACATCAACCATCGAATCTCTCAACAGCAAGATTTCAGAATTACAATCAACAATCGAAGCCAAGGACAGAGAGATCGAATCACTCAATGGAAAGATCAGTGAATTACAATCAACAATCGAATCTCTCAACAGCAAGATCAGCGAATTACAATCAACAATCGAAGCCAAGGACAGAGAGATCGAATCACTCAACAGCAAGATCAGTGAATTAACATCAACAATCGAATCTCTCAACAGCAAGATCAGCGAATTACAATCAACAATCGAAGCCAAGGACAGAGAGATTGAATCACTCAACGGAAAGATCAGTGAATTAACATCAACAATCGAAGGACTCAATGCAAAGATTGCAGAACTTCAATCAACAGTTGAAGCTAAAGAAAGAGAAATCGAAGCCCTCAATGGTAAGATCAGCGAATTACAATCAACAATCGAAGCCAAGGACAGAGAGATCGAATCACTCAACGGAAAGATCAGTGAATTAACATCAACCATCGAATCTCTCAACAGCAAGATCAGTGAATTACAATCAACAATCGAAGCTAAAGATCGTGAGATCGAAAGCCTCAACAGCAAGATCACAGAATTAACATCAACAATCGAATCTCTCAACAGCAAGATTTCAGAATTACAATCAACAATCGAAGCCAAGGACAGAGAGATTGAATCACTCAACGGAAAGATCAGTGAATTAACATCAACCATCGAAGGACTCAATGCAAAGATTGCAGAACTTCAATCAACAGTTGAAGCTAAAGAAAGAGAAATCGAAACCCTCAATGGTAAGATCAGTGAATTACAATCAACAATCGAAGCCAAGGACAGAGAGATCGAATCACTCAACAGCAAGATCAGTGAATTAACATCAACCATCGAAGGACTCAATGCAAAGATTGCAGAACTTCAATCAACAGTTGAAGCTAAAGAAAGAGAAATCGAAGCCCTCAATGGTAAGATCAGCGAATTACAATCAACAATCGAAGCCAAGGACAGAGAGATCGAATCACTCAACAGCAAGATCAGCGAATTACAATCAACAATCGAATCTCTCAACAGCAAGATCAGCGAATTACAATCAACAATCGAAGCTAAAGATCGTGAGATCGAAAGCCTCAACAGCAAGATCACAGAATTAACATCAACAATCGAATCTCTCAACAGCAAGATTTCTGAACTACAATCAACAATCGAAGCCAAGGACAGAGAGATCGAATCACTTAACAGCAAGATCACAGAATTAACATCAACAATCGAATCTCTCAACAGCAAGATTTCAGAATTACAATCAACAATCGAAGCCAAGGACAGAGAGATCGAATCACTCAATGGAAAGATCAGTGAATTACAATCAACAATCGAATCTCTCAACAGCAAGATCAGCGAATTACAATCAACAATCGAAGCCAAGGACAGAGAGATCGAATCACTCAACAGCAAGATCAGTGAATTAACATCAACAATCGAATCTCTCAACAGCAAGATCAGCGAATTACAATCAACAATCGAAGCCAAGGACAGAGAGATTGAATCACTCAACGGAAAGATCAGTGAATTAACATCAACCATCGAAGGACTCAATGCAAAGATTGCAGAACTTCAATCAACAGTTGAAGCTAAAGAAAGAGAAATCGAAGCCCTCAATGGTAAGATCAGCGAATTACAATCAACAATCGAAGCCAAGGACAGAGAGATCGAATCACTCAACGGAAAGATCAGTGAATTAACATCAACCATCGAATCTCTCAACAGCAAGATCAGTGAATTACAATCAACAATCGAAGCTAAAGATCGTGAGATCGAAAGCCTCAACAGCAAGATCACAGAATTAACATCTACAATCGAATCTCTCAACAGCAAGATTTCAGAATTACAATCAACAATCGAAGATAAAGATCGTGAGATCGAAAGCCTCAACAGCAAGATCACAGAATTAACATCAACAATCGAATCTCTCAACAGCAAGATTTCAGAATTACAATCAACAATCGAAGCTAAAGATCGTGAGATCGAAAGCCTCAACAGCAAGATCACAGAATTAACATCAACAATCGAATCCCTCAACAGCAAGATCAGTGAATTACAATCAACAATCGAAGCTAAAGATCGTGAGATCGAAAGCCTCAACAGCAAGATCACAGAATTAACATCTACAATCGAATCTCTCAACAGCAAGATTTCAGAATTACAATCAACAATCGAAGCTAAAGATCGTGAGATCGAAAGCCTCAACAGCAAGATCACAGAATTAACATCAACAATCGAATCCCTCAACAGCAAGATTTCAGAATTACAATCAACAATCGAAGCCAAGGACAGAGAGATCGAATCACTCAACGGAAAGATCAGCGAATTACAATCAGAAATCGAGAACCTCAAACAACAAATCGAATCCCTCAACAGCAAGATTTCTGAATTACAATCAACAATCGAAGCCAAGGACAGAGAGATCGAATCACTCAACAGCAAGATTTCTGAACTACAATCAACAATCGAAGCTAAAGATCGTGAGATCGAAAGCCTCAACAGCAAGATCACAGAATTAACATCAACAATCGAATCTCTCAACAGCAAGATTTCAGAATTACAATCAACAATCGAAGCCAAGGACAGAGAGATCGAATCACTCAACAGCAAGATCACAGAATTAACATCAACAATCGAATCTCTCAACAGCAAGATTTCAGAATTACAATCAACAATCGAAGCTAAAGATCGTGAGATCGAAAGCCTCAACAGCAAGATCACAGAATTAACATCAACAATCGAATCTCTCAACAGCAAGATTTCAGAATTACAATCAACAATCGAAGCCAAGGACAGAGAGATCGAATCACTCAATGGAAAGATCAGTGAATTACAATCAACAATCGAATCTCTCAACAGCAAGATTTCAGAATTACAATCAACAATCGAAGCCAAGGACAGAGAGATCGAATCACTCAACGGAAAGATCAGTGAATTAACATCAACCATCGAATCTCTCAACAGCAAGATTTCAGAATTACAATCAACAATCGAAGCCAAGGACAGAGAGATCGAATCACTCAACAGCAAGATCACAGAATTAACATCTACAATCGAATCTCTCAACAGCAAGATTTCAGAATTACAATCAACAATCGAAGCTAAAGATCGTGAGATCGAAAGCCTCAACAGCAAGATCACAGAATTAACATCAACAATCGAATCCCTCAACAGCAAGATTTCAGAATTACAATCAACAATCGAAGCCAAGGACAGAGAGATCGAATCACTCAACGGAAAGATCAGCGAATTACAATCAGAAATCGAGAACCTCAAACAACAAATCGAATCCCTCAACAGCAAGATTTCTGAATTACAATCAACTATCGAAGCCAAGGACAGAGAGATCGAATCACTCAATGGAAAGATCAGTGAATTACAATCAACAATCGAATCTCTCAACAGCAAGATTTCAGAATTACAATCAACAATCGAAGCCAAGGACAGAGAGATCGAATCACTCAACGGAAAGATCAGTGAATTAACATCAACCATCGAATCTCTCAACAGCAAGATTTCAGAATTACAATCAACAATCGAAGCCAAGGACAGAGAGATCGAATCACTCAACAGCAAGATCACAGAATTAACATCTACAATCGAATCTCTCAACAGCAAGATTTCAGAATTACAATCAACAATCGAAGCTAAAGATCGTGAGATCGAAAGCCTCAACAGCAAGATCACAGAATTAACATCAACAATCGAATCCCTCAACAGCAAGATTTCAGAATTACAATCAACAATCGAAGCCAAGGACAGAGAGATCGAATCACTCAACGGAAAGATCAGCGAATTACAATCAGAAATCGAGAACCTCAAACAACAAATCGAATCCCTCAACAGCAAGATTTCTGAATTACAATCAACTATCGAAGCCAAGGACAGAGAGATCGAATCACTCAACAGCAAGATCAGTGAATTAACATCAACAATCGAATCCCTCAACAGCAAGATTTCAGAATTACAATCAACTATCGAAGCCAAGGACAGAGAGATCGAATCACTCAACGGAAAGATCAGCGAATTACAATCAGAAATCGAGAACCTCAAACAACAAATCGAATCCCTCAACAGCAAGATTTCTGAATTACAATCAACAATCGAAGCCAAGGACAGAGAGATCGAATCACTCAACAGCAAGATTTCTGAATTGACCAATGAAATCTCAAGATTGAACTCAGAAATCGAGAACTACAAGCAACAAATCGAACAACTCAACAGCAAGATCAATGACTTAACACGTGAACTTGAAGAAAAGAACAGAGAAATTGAACAACTCAACAACAAGATTTCAGAATTACAATCAACAATCGAAGCTAAGGATCGTGAAATCGAATCTCTCAATGGAAAGATCAATGAATTACAATCAACAATCGAATCACTCAACAGCAAGATCACTGAATTGACCAACGAAATCTCAAGATTGAACTCAGAAATCGAAAACTACAAACAACAAATCGAACAACTCAACAGCAAGATTTCAGAATTACAATCAACAATCGAAGCTAAAGATCGTGAAATCGAAAGCCTCAACAACAAGATCAATGAATTACAATCAACAATTGAATCACTCAACAGCAAGATCAGTGAATTAACCAACGAAATCTCAAGATTGAACTCAGAAATTGAAAACTACAAACAACAAATTGAATCTCTCAACAGCAAGATCAGCGAATTACAATCAACAATTGAAGCAAAGGACAGAGAGATTGAAAGCCTCAACAACAAGATCAATGAATTACAATCAACAATTGAATCACTCAACAGCAAGATCAGTGAATTGACCAATGAAATCTCAAGATTGAACTCAGAAATCGAGAACTACAAGCAACAAATCGAACAACTCAACAGCAAGATCAATGACTTAACACGTGAACTTGAAGAAAAGAACAGAGAAATTGAACAACTCAACAACAAGATTTCAGAATTACAATCAACAATTGAAAGCAAGGATCGTGAAATTGAAAGCCTCAACAACAAGATCAATGAATTACAATCAACAATTGAATCACTCAACAGCAAGATCAGTGAATTAACCAACGAAATCTCAAGATTGAACTCTGAAATTGAAAACTACAAACAACAAATCGAAACACTCAACAGCAAGATTTCAGAATTACAATCAACAATTGAAAGCAAGGATCGTGAAATTGAAAGCCTCAACAGCAAGATCAACGATTTGAACAACGAAATCTCAAGATTGAACTCTGAAATTGAAAACTACAAACAACAAATCGAAACCCTCAACAGCAAGATTTCAGAGTTAACATCTACAATTGAATCACTCAACAACAAGATTTCAGAATTACAATCAACAATTGAAAGCAAGGATCGTGAAATTGAAAGCCTCAACAGCAAGATCAACGATTTGACCAACGAAATCTCAAGATTGAACTCTGAAATTGAAAACTACAAACAACAAATCGAAACACTCAACAACAAGATCACTGAATTAACATCAACAATTGAAAGTAAGGATCGTGAAATTGAAAGCCTCAACAGCAAGATCAACGATTTGACCAACGAAATCTCAAGATTGAACTCTGAAATTGAAAACTACAAACAACAAATCGAAACACTCAACAGCAAGATCACAGAATTACAATCAACAATCGAAAGCAAGGATCGTGAAATTGAAAGCCTTAACAACAAGATCACAGAATTAACATCTACAATTGAAACACTCAACAGCAAGATCACAGAATTACAATCAACAATCGAAAGCAAGGATCGTGAAATCGAAGGCCTTAACAACAAGATCAACGATTTGAACAACGAAATCAACAATTACAAACAACAAATCGAAACACTCAACAGCAAGATCACAGAATTACAATCAACAATCGAAAGCAAGGATCGTGAAATTGAAAGCCTTAACAACAAGATCACAGAATTAACATCTACAATTGAAACACTCAACAGCAAGATCACAGAATTACAATCAACAATCGAAAGCAAGGATCGTGAAATCGAAGGCCTCAATAACAAGATCAATGATATGACCAATGAAATCAACAACTACAAACAACAAATTGAAACACTCAACAACAAGATCAGTGAAATGACCTCAACAATTGAAACACTCAACAGCAAGATCACTGAATTAACATCAACAATTGAAAGCAAAGACCGTGAAATTGAAAGCCTCAACAACAAGGTAACTGAATTAACAAGAGAAATTGAACGTGTCAACGAAGTTCTTCGTGAAACAGAACGTAAAGCACAAGAAGACCATGACAACTTAACACGTGAAATCGAAAGCAAGAATACAGAAATCCAGAACTTGACCAACAAGGTTTCAGAATTAACAAGAGAAGTCGAAAGTAAGAACACTGAAATCCAGAACTTGAACAACAAGGTTACTGAGTTAACAAGCACAATTGAAAGCAAGAACACCGAAATCCAGAACTTGACCAACAAGGTTTCAGAATTAACAAGAGAAGTCGAAAGCAAGAACACTGAAATCCAGAACTTGAACAACAAGGTAACCGAATTAACAAGGACTGTTGAAAGCAAGAACACTGAAATCCAGAACTTGACCAACAAGGTTTCAGAAATGAAGTCTGAAATTGAACGTATCACAAACAACTACGAAACCAAGATCAGTGAATTGAAGTCTGAAATGACCAAAGAAATTGAACGCATCACAAACAACTACGAAACCAAGATCAATGACATGAAATCAGAAATGACAAGAGAAATCGAAAATGTTAAGAATAACTATGAAAGCAAGATCAGCGAGATGAAATCAGAAAATGAACGTATCATCAACAACTACGAAAACAAGATCAGCGAAATGAAGTCTGAAATTGAACGTGTCACAAACAACTACGAAACCAAGATCAGCGAAATGAAGTCTGAAATGACAAGAGAAATCGAAAATGTCAAGAACAACTATGAAAGCAAGATCAGCGAGATCAAATCCGAAAACGAACGTGTCATTAACAACTACGAAAGCAAGATCAATGACATAAAATCAGAAATGACAAGAGAAATCGAAAATGTCAAGAACAACTACGAAAGCAAGATCAGCGAGATCAAATCCGAAAACGAACGTGTCATTAACAACTATGAAAGCAAGATCAATGACATGAAATCAGAAATGACAAGAGAAATTGAAAATGTCAAGAACAACTACGAAAGCAAGATCAGTGACATGAAATCCGAAAATGAACGTGCCATTAACAACTATGAAAACAAGGTCAATGAAATGAAATCAGAAGTTGAACGTGTCAACAATGTTGTCCGTGAAACAGAACGTAAAGCACAAGAAGACCATGACAACTTAACACGTGAAATTGAATCAAGAAACAATGAAATCCAGAACAAGAACACTGAAATACAAAACTGCAACAGCAAGATCTCCGACATGTCAACAGAAATCCAACGTGTCAACACAGTCTTAAGCGAAACACAAAACAAGGGACAAGAAGAAACAACAAGCTTGAAGAGCGAAATCGAAAGTTTGAAGAGAGATGCACAAGCCGACCATGACAACCTCGCAGGCGAAATCGAAAGATTGAACTCACAAATCTCAAGCATGACATCTGAAATTGAAAACTACAAGTCAACAATTGAAAGCTTGAACTCAAAGATCGGAGACTTGAACAATGAACTTGAACGCTTAAGACAAGAATTGGCCGATACACAACGTAAAGCTTCTGAAGATCATGACAGCATGCAACACGAAATCGACACATTGAACTCAAAGATTTCTGAATTAACATCTGAAATTGAACGCTTAAGACAAGAATTGGCTAGTGCTCAACGTGATGCTCAACAAGACCATGACAACTTATCTGCTGAAATCGAAAGATTAAAGCAAGAATTAGTCCAAACACAACGTGATGCTCAACAAGACCACGACAACTTATCACGTGAAATCGAAAGCAAGAACTCAGAAATCGACAGCTTGAACTCAAAGATTTCAGAATTAACATCAGAAATCGAACGCTTAAGACAAGAATTATCAGAAACACAACGTTCTGCTCAACAAGATCACGATAACTTATCTGCTGAAATCGAAAGATTAAAGCAAGAATTAGAACAAACACAACGTGATGCTCAACAAGACCATGACAACTTATCAGCTGAAATCGAAAGATTAAAGCAAGAATTAGCTCAAACACAACGTGATGCTCAACAAGACCATGATAACTTGTCCAATGAAATCGAAAGATTAAAGGCTGAAATTGAACGTTTGACCAGCGAATTATCCGAAACACAACGTAACGCTCAACAAGACCATGATAACTTGTCTGCTGAAATCGAAAGATTAAAGCAAGAATTAGCTCAAACACAACGTGATGCCCAACAAGATCATGACAACTTATCAGCCGAAATCGAAAGATTAAAGATGGAAATTTCACAATTGAACATCAAGTTAACTGAAACAATCCAGAACGCAGAAATTGATCACAACAACCTTTGCCAAGAAATCGAAAGGTACAAGAAGGCTTTAATTGAAATCGGTGAAATTGATGAAAATGCTCTTCGTAACTAAGCCTCCCACATAACACATTATTTATAGATCATAGATTATAGATTTATAGAGTATTTATCATTTTTAATAAATAATTAATAATTTTTAAAAATTCATTATATTTTTTTATAAATATTTAAATTGGACCATTCGAAGGTCTGAACTTCGAATGGTCCTACAATTATTTGAATCTAATAATATATTGAATATTAGATATGCACCACATTCTGATTACGAATTGTACTCAATATATTGATTGTAACTCATACATAACACACTGTCTATTACTCATACATAACACACTGTCTATTACTCATACATAACACACTGTCTATTACTCATACATAACACACTGTCTATTACTCATACATAACACACTGTCTATTACTCATACATAACACACTGTCTATTACTCATACATAACACACTGTCTATTACTCATACATAACACACTGTCTATTACTCATACATAACACACTGTCTATTACTCATACATAACACACTGTCTATTACTCATACATGACACACTGTCTATTACTCATACATAACACACTGTCTATTACTCATACATAACACACTGTCTATTACTCATACATAACACACTGTCTATTACTCATACATAACACACCGACTATTACTCAAATACAACATATTAATTATTATTCATACACAATACTGTAAAGGCTAAATCATCTCAAATAATAGTAATCAAATGATAATAGTATTTTTATATTATCCTGCAACAACAACAAATAAAAAAGGAAAGGAGGAAAACAAATATATATTTTATAATGATTAAACATAAAATTTGTAAAATCGCGTAAAACAATGATGATAAAAAAAAAACAATAAAAAAGAGAACTAATAATGACCAAAATTAAGAATGTCAGAGCCTTGAGCACAACTCGTGCATAAATCAGTTCCTTCATAGCGACATGAATCACACAGCGGCATCTGACATTTCACGCAGACAGTTGTCTGCGGATTCTCACAGAAGCTGCACTGCATGATGCGCGTCCTTGGATCAAAAGCTGAGATCTCAACAACACGAACAACGCCTCTCTCGTCGACAGTTGAAAAACGTGGAACAGTTGTCACTGAGCTCGTGATTGTGACGATTCCAGATTTCGTGCTGAAGGCTG
This sequence comes from Tritrichomonas musculus, assembly GCA_039105265.1. Taxonomy (NCBI): domain Eukaryota; phylum Parabasalia; order Tritrichomonadida; family Tritrichomonadidae; genus Tritrichomonas; species Tritrichomonas musculus. The sequence goes on from JAPFFF010000004.1 coordinate 2,054,546, forward strand.
AATTTGAGACGAGTCTCTTCACGACCAAGAAATCATATGTCTTCTGATCAGCGGCGAGAATTGTGACGTTTCCGTTACTTTGTCCGATGACTATGAGGCGGTTGTTGAATGTGAAATCTAGCCCGAGCAGCGTCATGCAAGTGCAGACAACAGGAGTCGACGATGCTGATTCAGGGCTCTTATTCTTTTTTGTGCCAATATCATCATCATTATAACGGTCATTTCTATTACTAACATAATGATTATTATTACAAATAAGGATACTATTATACGTGTCATTTTCATAATCATCATCATCATCAACACCACCAGACTTAATTCCATTATTATCAGTGTCAGTAGTATTGCTATTCTCACTGCCGCTATTATTTGTATCATTAGCATTACTGTTACTAATTGTACTAGCTTTAGTGTTGCTGTTATTAATTGTTCCAGTTTTAGTGGTGCTGCTTTTGGTGGCTTGACTTGGGTATCCTTGCATGTCAAACTTGAAGGTTCGCAAGAGGACTGCGTTGGACGAGTATTGGCGGACTTCTGTTTGTCCGAGGACTGTCAAAACACCATTGAATTGATCAAATGCAATTTGGATTGGCGTGAAGTCGAGCTTGATTGATCTGTGTCGCATCTGTGTTGCAATATTCCACATCACAATTGACACGGAATTCTCGCCATCGAATCTTTCTCTCACGAAGACAGAAGCGCAGAGATAATCTTGCGAAAACACGGATGACATTTTGCAGCTTGAACCGAACTCTACGAATGACGAGAACTTGTTGATGTCGATTGGCTTTCCTCTTTCGAATACGATCTGATAAATATCGACAAGACCGAAATCAAACGAAATTACCAAGAAGAAGCCGTCATCGCTAACGGAGAGATGATTCACCAACGCGAAATCGTAAGAATATTTCACGAAGACAGGCTTTCTTTGCAATTGAGAAACAGATTTATCCTCGAGAGAATCAGATTGTTCATCCATATTCAATGAACTTTCTTCTTTGATTCCACGATGCTTGCTGCCATCACGAGAAGAATCAACACTCGGCAAAGGTGAAGAAACGACAGCTTTAACACTTCCACGTGCAGCTTTCTTGAAGCTTTGTAGAGCGCTTTGCCTAGGCGTGAGAGGCTGATCGTTATTATTTCCACCTTGTCTTAAATTAGATTGAGAAGTATTCAATGTTTTTATATTCAAGTTGTCAATGAAAGAGAATGAAGGAGACTTTGCCATTGTTGTTTTAAAACGATGCCTCGATTGTCTATTTTCATTCATTTGACTAGCAATTAAATTTGGCATTACACTTGATTTCGTTGAAGATGAATTGGAATCATTTTGTGACTTCGATAAAGAGTCAATGAATAAAGATAAAGATTCTGATTCTTGATCAACATCGAAGTAATAATAAGTAGTCGAACATTCCATTGGTATCATTACTGTTGATGCTGCAGAACAAACATTATCATTACAAATGCTTTTCTTTATTTTTTGCTTTTTATGTCTTTTATTCATTTCAGCAATTTTCTTCTTCATCATTGTTAATGGAAGCAACAAGACAAGCTGCTTACCAACACTTTTTCCACTGATCCAAATTGCCGAATAAAGATGCGTCTTCATTTGAAGCTGAAGAGGATTTAAGACATCAACTGAATTCAAATCAAAGACTTCAAAAGTAACATCATTCCAATTCTTTTTAACAGCTTTAAACATCTTTGTTGGATGAGGTTTATGAAAGAGTTGGAAAGGACATTGGCCGAAATTCAAGACTTGTGATCTAAAAGCATCTTCATCCATTTCAACATCTTCACATTTACATGAACGATAGGCCGAAGGATGGAATAAATTTTTGGCTTCAATCGCTGCTTCTCCACTTTGTTGGAAACCGAAAATTAAATTAATCCAAGAATGAATGCTTTGTGATTCATTTAGATACTTCATTCCATTCTCAGAGAAATAATAAGGATTGTTCTTTGACCATTCTGGCAAAGTTACATTATCAGGGACACTTAATTTAATGTTGCTTAAATTAACTAAGGCTTCAGGAGTCTGATACATTGCAGGAATCAATTCTTTCAAATCGGAAGGATTAGAAACAGCTGCCGAATTCCAAGCATCAGCCACTGATATAAACAAACGTTGTGAATTATCCCAACCGTTGTTCAAATCCCATTGAAAGAACGTGAATGGTGGAAGTCTCATCAAGAACCAAAAAACAATCCCCGGAAGCGAATAATGAAAACCATAATAATATTTCAATGGACTACTTAGTTCATATGTTTGGTCATAGTGTCTTGCTCGGTTTTCATTCAGTTGTCCCATTGGCAATGTCAAATTACGTGCTTCTAAAGTAGTTGGACTTACAACCCATGGAACAACTGGATACTGGGAAAGATCAGCAAAAGAACGGCCACCGAATGCATTCAATAACATAAGATAATCAAAGTTACTTATCACATTATTTTGCCATAAAAATGTAGATTGTTCTAACGTTTGAATGGTGTATAAAATGTGACTAGGCGGATAAGATCGTCGAAGATTCGTCTTTTGACCAATCAGCTTCGATGCTGACGTCATTTCTGAATGACTTGAAAAGAGAAGAATCAAATTAGATGCGCCAATAGTTGATATGCAAAGACCAACTTTTTTATGGACATAAAAATGACGCTGAATTCGAACAATCTTGTCCATTCGAGTGATGATAACGACATGACCACAGAAAAGTGAAGTTTGCGTGAATTCTCCAAGCGCAACAGATTCAGTAAACGGAAGAAAAGCAACGGGATTCTGTGGATGAGAAATGAGCTGCAATTCGCCTTTGGCAAGAACAACAAGAACGAGAGCCGTGTTGGTGATAAATAGGACACTTGGAAGAGGATGAATGAAGTAGAAGAAATTCACATCGTAACGATGCGTGAATGGCCCATACTCTTGGAACGCTGTCTCAAACAGATTGAGAAGTGACGAAGGACCTTGCTCAATGACTGCTGAATATTCAAAAGGCGAGTAAAATGGACGGGTCTCTTCATGACAGCCAAAGTAACTCCACTCAGGAGAGCAGTTCATCAGTCCTCTTTGATTTATTGCTTTGATCCTCTGCTCGCTCTCATGGTGCCTTCTTCTCCTTCTTCTTTTCACGGAACTCTGCAAAGAAACATTCAAATCATCATTGCTACCACCATTATCATTACTCTTGATGCTTTTATCATCGCCATCATTAGCGCTGCTACTTTTATCATCACTATTTTTATCACTGCCATCATCAATGCTATTATTGCTAGTGCTAATATTATCGTTACTAGTTTCGCTTGCTTCTTTGTTATCAGTAGCTATGCTGTCATTACTAACTGCACCTCCTTCATTGCTACTTATATTAATGCTGTTATTTTGGCTGTCATTATTATTCTTATTGATGCTGTTATTTTGGCTGTCATTGCTACTTTTATTGATGTGGTTATTTTGGCTGTCATTGTTATTTTTATTATTTGTGGTCTCATTGCTGTTTGAGTTGGCTTCCTCGTCCTCGTTGTACTCTTCATATTCGTAGTCGTTGAATGGTATGAAGAATGACTTTGGAACCTTGGATGTGAGGCTTGGACTCTTGATCGAGAAAGGGGAAGGCGAGAGGGCGCGTGATTGGCAGACAGGGAACGAAAGAGGCGAAAGATGATAAGAAGCAGGGATAAACTTTTCACTTTGCATTTCTCTTTTTCGTGCCAACAACGAGAACTTGAAGATGATTTTCTCATTCAGTCTCTGGTTCAAGTTAATATTTTGAATGACCATATTTTGCTCTACTGAGAAGTTACAACTTCTATAAATACGCGAGAACAACTCGTATTTAGCAGCGTAAGTGTAACACTTTTGTTTCCATTCAATGATGGCGTTCATTCTATTAATTCTATTTGTTTTATATTCATTTTCATTCAGGACCGAATCGAAGTAATTATTCATCCATTTTCCGTTCTTTGAAGTTTTGAACGAAATCCATTCAGCTTGAACTTCCATTGGCGAATAAGCACTCATTATTGTGTTGTCAATAATTCGCATGAAAGCAGTCATACATTCAATTCTTTCAGGCGCGTTTCCACCTCGAGGACGAGTCACGTGAAGCCACAAAGAACTGAATTCTTTATCACCAAAAATGACTGGCTTAAAGACGGCTTCTTTGTATTGAACAAGAAGCTGAAACAAAGGATGCGAATCACCTTCCGATATGTAACAAAAGGCTGAAAGAAGGATGTCTTTGTACATCTTCACAAATTTGTCATCAGCAAGAAGAAGATCAATGACGAGTGTTGATGAATTCGCAGATGAAGGCGAAGCTGAAACCTGAGGTGATGCAGATGCAGAATTAGGCAAAGGTGAATATAAAGAGCTTAAAAAAGACGTTGGTGCAGAAGACGATAAAGATTCAAATGCTTGTGAAGAGGAAGAAGAAAAATCATTTTGTTGATTAAATGATCTTTTCCTTCCTTTTTCATTCGGCGAAGAAGGAACAGATGGCAATTGTAGTTGTTGTTGTTGTTGCTGTTGTTGCTGTGGAATGGATGGTTGAGAGACGACTTCAAGAACAGCTGTCAAAAAGGTCAAGTATTTATCATTAAAGACACCAGTTACAGCAGTTCGATGCACTGCTGAGAAAGCATTTTTTAACAAGTTAATGAAGTTGAGACTGTTAAAAGTTGTTCCTGTTGCTGATGACGAACTGCTACCATTACTGTTGTTTATGTTGTTTATCATGCTGAAGTAACTGTTGTTTATGAAATAATGCGACGATGAAAAACGAGCAAGAACAGCGAGAACAAGTTCTTGTGCAATCATCTTGCTGTATCTGTTGTACATGAGCGCATTTCCACTGATTAGATCGAGGAACAATGAAGACATGCTTTCACTTTCAATGATGATTGAAACAAACAAATCCAGAAGAAGAGAAGACTTCATTAAATCATCCAATTGAAGAATACAATCATCACTCTTTCCATTATAAAAACTATCAGAATTATTATTATTGTTGTTGTTTGTTTCATTGTCACTTTTTACTTCATCAAAGTCGTCTGGAAAATAAAGAATCGACTTCGATGATGATGAAATCGCTTTTGGCTCGTAACACAAGTTTTCAGGAACAATTGGAGAGAAAAGAGACGATTGTGTTGTTAAGTTGATAATCTGCTTAATTTCAGATTTAGTTGGCGGTTGGATTGAAAAAGTTGTCCATATTTTGATCGTCCTTTCACTCTTCTCATCTGCCGAGTAAGAATTTGGCGTGATTCCAAGAAACAGAAGGGAATGAAGAGCTGTCAAACATTGTGGCTGACTAAAGAAAGGAAACTGCGATTTATCTAATGATAAAAGAACATGAATGACTTTTGTAAACAAGTTTATTAAATGATCATTCATTTTCTTTTTTGTTTTTGTTTCTTCATCTTCGTCATCCTTTTGCTCTTCGTTTTCAATGATCAAATGGGCACAGTTTGCAGCAAGCGCGTTGAGCATGTCAAGAATGACTGGCAAAAATTGTGGCCTTCTTATCTGAAATCCTTTAATGAATTTTTGTAATGGCATGTTTCCTGAGAGAATTGAAAAAGCAACTTTCCAAATTTTGTTGTTTTCAATAGCCATGGTCGAAAAGACATAACTTAACAAATGATTTGGCGTTGATATATATTTTGGATTTCGATAAGAATAAATGGCAATCAATTCAGCTAAACAAATTGCTCTTTCATCTAAAAAGAGCATCATGAACAACAAAATCTGATTCAACGTATAAAGTTCAGTATCTTGAATCACTTTTGCTGAATTAACAAAGACCGAAAGAAGTTTATGCTGTATATGTGAAAAAGATACATTTTCATGGATTAAATCAACTACATTATAAGTCCAATCACCAACTGACATTACTGAATTGAAAAATAGTCGAAGTTTTGATGACGTTGGCTCAACCTGAGTTGATCTTGATAACAAAGGAACAAACATTAATTTAAAATTATCATCAATTCCACTTCTTAAAGCAGTCATCAAAAATTCAGTAATTTTTAATAATTCCAACAACTTCCAATCAACAGTATTTAATTCCAAAATATGTGCAAAGTATTGTTTAATCGAATCATACGAAAATATCGAGTAAATTTCAACATCTGATAAAAGAAGGAATATCGCCGTTGTCACACGCTTTGAAATCGATTTTGGTGGCGAAATAAACGAAGAAGAAGATGAATAATAAACGTCGATTAAATCACATGCATAATAGTGAAGAGTTTCTTCAATCAATTCTTTACATCGACAAAAAGATAATATCATTCTTCCCCAAATGATGCTAAATTTGGTCCGATTAACATTCTGTAAGTTCAAAAGAGCTAAATATATTGATTTAAACTGTTCAATCAAATCATTACTTGTTTCATTCGCCAAATTTTTTTTATCGATATTGGATCCAACTTTTTCAAGAAGAGCAAATAGCTTCTCTATGTTGATAGATGATCGAAAATACGAAGCAAAACCCAGATAATTAACAAAAACAACATTTGTTCCAGATTTTGATGAATACCAACATTGCGAAGGAGTTACTGTAAATGCAGATAGATGGACTTTGTAGATGGAATTAATTTGCTCTTCGTTTATCATCGATTCAGTGAGGAAAACATTACTGGAAATCAAAAGTGGAGCCGGTATTGGGAGTTTTTTATGACCAAAGGTAGCAGATGATGGAATAGTTTGAAGGTCTATTTTTAAAAAGCCAATATGCTGTCTATCAAGAATTATTTCGCATTTGTAAGCAACATTTCTCCTCATGTGAAAGATGATTACAACATGATGCCATTTTCCTGAGGATGATGGTATCGTTAACTTATCACGATTAGTTTTTGCTAATAAAGTTTCATTATCAATGATTTCTATGGTCGTTATTTGGCAATTTACTAATTGAAATTTCGATTTGAAAATTGACTTTTTTTTAGAAGTTGAATTATCGGCCGAATAATAAGGAGTATAATACCAAAAAGACAATGACGAATATTGTTGCTCATAAATTATGTAGGCAGGATCAGATGTCGGTATGAATTCAAATAGTGAAAAATGCGGCATTGATGGATTGATGTAATCTTTGATCATTTTTGGTGTCTGATCAAAAAGCATCTTGGCAACATTTGATGAAATATATCTGTTAGCTATTTTTGATATGTGCGGAATTTTTTCAATTGGAATCTTTCTTTTAATACAAGCTGGAACACCAAATTTTCCAGCAAGGAATAAGTTATAAGGAGACGAAGAGTCAAAATCTGAGATGAATGGCAAAAGAGAAGGAACGTATAAAAGATGTCGAGTCGTTGAAAAACCAATCGCCATTTGAGACAAAAATTCGGTAGAACAACATGTGAACAGTTTTGAATCAACGGGCTGTTTGTTTAACCATTCATCTATTTCTTGATGCGGTGAAAAATATGCAAGTGATGATAATAATTTCATTATGTTAACATATTTTTCATTATTTTTATCTGTATTTACTGTTCCAGAATTTTGTAACTCGTCCAAAAAATTATCAAGTATCAAAAAACCGTCGTTTTTAATAAAATAATCAAAAGATAACGAATGCTTTTTGCTTTCTTTGATTAAAAGCGTCACTATAGGTTCATTTTTTATAAACATCAATAGTAATTTGTAAATTTTGTGCGAAAGTTGAAAACTTAGCAGACTTGAAATAAATTCAACATAAAATGCTTTTTCTGTCAAAAATTGAGCTGACTGAAGAAATTTATGAAATATTTGGTAACGCGTCTCCGAACTGCACGAATCTGATCCATATATATTTAAAAATAGTTGCAACCCTACTTTATAATGTTGATAATATGAAGCAATTTCATGTGGCTGTGGCTCCAACAAAAACATTGGTAAAAATTTTTCTTGAACTAACGTATCACATGTAATTTTTTTATCATTAATCGCATCAATTAAAAGTTGAAAATATGAATCAGCAGGAATTTGCTCATTTTCTGGAAATTTAATTAGATTTAAAATAGGATTCAAAAACTGCTTGAACTCAACATGAAGTGAATTATTATTAATAAAACTAGATATAATTTGGGAAAGAGTGATTAAGCTCTTTTTATCCAAACTTGGCGGCCTTAGTAAATATTTTGTTAATGGAATAATTGCAGATAATTTTTGATATGTTGCATTTATACTATTTGTTTGAACAGATAATAATGGAATTAAAGATGATCGCAGTTCGGTACCAGTTTCTTTGTTTAAAAACAATTGATTCATACTTGATAATACAATTTGATCTAGATCCGTTTCAATCATTAATATTTCGTAACATTCATGAGCAATTTCTGGACAATTATGAATAAAAAGGTTATTTAATAATGTAAAGCCACTATATGAATTGAACGCAGTAATTAACGTTTGGTCTGAAGGTAGAAATGCAATTATATAATATGTTAAAAACAAACAAGAATTTTTGAGAGTATATTTAGCTTTAATTTGATGTGATAGAAGATCAGTGAAAAATTTTAGATTTGAAACTTTAGACTTCATTTTAGCGTTTTTAAAATATTCCATAGAAACTGTTTTAAAAAGAAGACGCAGGAAATTTTCTTGTTGAGAATCAACATTTTCTTGAATGAAAAAAGATGAAAAAATTAATGAAAATCCATCATTCGCTAAAAATTCTGTGAAAAAACCTGTCGATTTGAATAAACATGTTAAGAATTGTATTGATTTATTGAAAAGCATAGGCTTCTTTTTAATTTCTTGTATAATACCGCAAAAAAAGGAAAAAAAAGAATCACAGTGGGGAATATATCCAAATAAGCTCGATGTAAAAGTTAAAGAATTAAAAAGAGTTTCTAACAAATTCGATTTGTCATGAAGAGCTAAAATACCAAGTTCACTACATAACTGACAATATTTTTCTAAAATTATTTTAATTTCTTCAATGTAAAGATGATCAGGTTTAATATTTTTAAACGTTGATGAAAATTGATTGACAAGTCGTGAAAATAACGGCCCACAAGTTGAGTCACGCGATATTGTTGAAAATGCGTCTAGATTTTGCGAAAACATATTTATTTGAAATTTATCATCTTGTGAAATCGGCGGGATTTGCTTTTCTTCTTGCTTTTGCTTTGTACCAAAAAAAAAATTTCCTAAGTTATGTAGCATTATTTCATTAAGTTTTTTTTCACAAAATATGGTTATAAATATTTGATAGTTCTTATCAAATTTGCTTTCAATAACGCATAAAATACAAGATTTTGTTGATGAATTCGGTTGATTCTCAAGAAACAATCGAAAACGACAATTTGAATCTGTTTCCTACATCATTTCCTTTCTTTGATTACGTTATTTCTCATCCCCCAGCTTTTATATATTTATCCAATTTTATTTATTTTTTATCTATACTTCAACAATATTATTCAGTTTTTCTTCCGTTATTAATACCTTTATTGTTAGATAATAGCGATAACGTTTTCTTTAAAAGTACTAAATCAATTAAAGATACTTTCTTTCTTAAAGCTGTTTTATATTTTACACAACACACTGACAAGTTCCCCAATTTTTTAACATACGACTCACGTCTTATTTTTTATTTTTTGCCAAGCTTTATTATAATTTTGATAAATTTATTTTTCTTTGTGACTTTTCATCAAAGTGACGAAATTTCTTCTTTTATATGCCAAATACGTTGTTTTTTATTTATTTTTATGCCATCAATGTCTATTTTTCCAATAGTTCTCCGATTTTCGTTTGCTCTTAAATCGTTTTTTTCCGATGAAGAAATCAACACAACGGTTATTACTTGTGAAATAATATTAGCAATTTCTTTTCTTTTGATTCTCATCTTATTTACTAGTTGGAGCTCACCAATGATATATCAATCACCTATTTTTGGTAAAGGCCAAATTCCATCACATTTAATAACAGATCCTTCTTTTTTTACACGAACCCAAATTGTTGATATTATTAATATTTGCTTGTGTATCATCGGAGGAACAGACTTGTCTCTATTTATTTATTTTGCTATTGCAATCATTAATGCAATATTTAAAATTCATTATGTTGTTAATTATCCTTTCTTAAGCATTTTCCATTCAGCTATTATTTGCTCCGCTTCTTTTTCAAATTTAATCTGCTTATCTATTTTCTTATTTCAAATATTGAACAATTGGTTTTCAGAAGTGTTTTTCATGCTTTCATCTATAATTTTATTCATTGCCTCATTTATCTTTTTCTATTATTATTTGATCATATCCGAAAAAAAGAGAATACAAATTATTGCTTCTAAGGAATATGAAAAAATCAGCCCATCATTAATTCCAACATATTTTCAAGTTGCTGTTATAAATGGAATTTTATCACCTCGATTTATTGAATTTATAACGTCAAATTATCCTGAAACAAATTCTCCACAATATCTTATTACTCTACTTATTTCAGAAAAAATTAATTTGAATACATTTTGCGAGATGATTCCATCAATTTTAAATATTGACGATCTAACATATGCACAGAAATATCTAGTGTATCAAATATATATCAAATACATGAGAAATAGTGATAAGGAAATTGAGTTTCAAGGTTTAAACGAAATAGAAAATCGTTTAGAAAGTTACAATCAAACAAGTGATGAATTTTGGGCATTAATGCTTCTTGGGAAAACCAACAAAGCATTAAAACTTGCTCACAATAATGAATTTAAGTTGACACAATTATTAAAAGACTACAATTTATATTATCAAGCATGCCCTCATAATCAACAAGTTAATATGCTTCATCAGCGATTTTTTTATAATTTTGTTAAAAAGCCAATGAATTCAGATGTTTTTTATCACTCAGCAACTGAGAGTGATGATTCAATTTTATCATCAGGCGCATCATCCCAATACATGCAAATTTCTTACAATTTGAAAAAAGCTCTAGATCAACATATTCCAATTTTTTTATTACTTTTTCGTTTTATAGGATTTATATGCTTTATTTTTTTTTTAACTGCATCTATGTTTCCAATTTTTCAATTATCAAGAGATTCATCTGTTCTTCTTAATCTATCTCCAGCTTTGAACCATTCATTAAATATCGCATTACTTTTTTCAAAAATGAACTTGGCCACTGGAAATGCTATTAGTTGTACAGATTATTTATCGATGTCATGCCAAGATATTCTATCAAATCTTCATGCGAAAAATCCAGAACCGAATAACGCTCATTGCCACAGCATAAGCTATTTTTATGATCACTTATTACAATTTTCAGACGATCTTTTGGCCAGATTGAATGCAATGACAAATCAATTTAATAATCTTCCACAAAATCAATATTTAATGGAGCTTAAGAATTCATGGAGTAAACGAAGCTTGACTCTTTTCCCAAATTCCAATAATGATTCAATACGATCAATCAAAGTCGATATAAAATCAGCCCTTCTTTTATTTGCTGGCCAAATAAAAGAAAATCCTCTTTTTGATTCACCACATCGTTGTGATTCATCTTTTGTAGATGTTATTCGCCAAGATGCAATTGAAATCAGCAACAGAAGTTCACAAGTACAAATCAATATCAACAACTCACTTCAACATTACAATGATTACATGAAAACGTTAGCAGGCTCTGGAGCCCGCTTTTTCAGTCCAACTGAAATTATATTTATGATCATTTTTGGAATTGGAAGTCTATTAATTCCATTTCTTAGCGCTCTATTGAACAATAAGCGAAGTTATACGCTATTGAATAAATATTTCCGACCTTCATCACATCCTAGTCCATCATTTTCGCATTTAGAAATATCAGAGACAGTTGAGCCATTAAAATACAATCGTTCATATAGAGTATTAATTTATACATGGATGTCTGTTATCATTGCCACAATTTGCATAGCTTACCTAGTATCAAATCTATTATCACCTGCATATGACTTCATGATGAATGAAAGTCAAATGCTTATTTGCATGGAAAGACTTGCTTCATATTGCTCATTGATTGCCGAGACCATTATGAGACATTGGGTTTTCCCTGCCAATGAAGAAGTTAGTTATTATTACAATTATTTAAAGAAAGACATTCATTCATCGATGAATGAATTTTACAATTCAATGTCTCCTGAACTTATTCAACATTTCAGACGAAACGCAATGCCTGAGATTATTAACAACCAATGCGAAGCTTTAACAAGCCGATCAACTCATGATATTTACAGTTGTTGGAATTTTATCCTACAAAGTGAACTTTATTTCTTCCTATTTGAAACACATAACATTACAAGCATTACAAAAGACATTTTCCTGCACATTTCTCACTTGTACATGACTCATATTAGTAACGGTTTCATACAAATTGGAGATTTATTCACTAGATATTCATTACAGACACATGAAAGTTTCTTGGCTGTATTAATCTTTGGTCTAATTATTTACTTTGCTATTGTCATTATAGCTTTTTCAATCACTTTATCGGAAGTGTATAAATTGCTTCATATTCAAAGGCAAATTAGTCGTTTCTTCATGGTTTTACCGCCGGTTTATGTAGCTCAAAACAATTGCTTAATGGATTATGTTACTGACATTGATGAAAAGGCAAATAAAGCTATTGCTGACACTTATATATCTTTGTATGAAAATTCAGATATCGCATTGATATTAATTAATGATCGTTTATCTATTACTTCGTTTACTCAAGCTGCCCTTCATTTATTTTCATATCGTGCTGAACAATTAATTGGCCAGCAAATCGATCTTCTATTTCCAAAGGATATTGAGAGTAATGATATTAAATTCTTCCAACATATTTCAATTGTTCTCAAGAAACAGGCTGAAAACACTTTTACCAGAACTCTTGTTGGTAGATTAAGTTATGGTGAAGAAAGCATGTTTAAAGTGAAGATTACTGGTTTTTATTTAAACGAAGATGACGAAAATAGCCTTTATTTTGTACTTGAATGCACATCACAATATGGACTTTATTATTATGATGAAATGATTCAGAATCATACAGATGTTTTTAATGAAATGTTTCAATATTCAGTTCCAATCAGTTTGTTCAATAATTCTACCCAACGAGAAAATGGAATCTTGGTTAAAAATTTTACAAGATTTTGCATGGCTTATGTTTTTACTCAAGTTCCTGATGATCCTGAAGGATTAAGAAATCAACTTTGCAATACTTTATCATACCTCAATGGAAATGATGGCGGACTTGTTTATTATTACACTAATTCGACTTGTTTGGCAATTTTTATTGATGAAAATCCAAATTATTTATTCCATGCTTATCAATTTTTCAAATCATTTGGTAAAAATTGTTGCGGATTCATAGTTGAAGGAACAGATATTGATTTAGTCTTTTTCCCTCAACCACCAATACCTGACGAATATAATGGCAGTGAAATGCCAATTGAAATCACACAACAATATCAACCTTCGATGACAATTGAGCCAATAACTAAAATGATGATGAATGTTCCTGCTCTTGCTAGACTATGTAAGAAAGGGAAATTAATTTGCACAGAAGGATTAATGCAATTTTACTTAGATACCAAATACCAAATTATAGATAATACATTAGAACTAGGTCTTTATATGGTGGATACCTGAAGTTTTTCTTATTTTATGTTTGTTTTTTAAATAGATTTTTTTTTACAAATAATATTATTATTCATATATATTTATCATTTAGATTGATAAATAATATCTGACTACTTTTGATAACAAATGCAAAAAAAAAAAATAAAAAATAATAATTGATGAATTAATAAATAACATAAAAAACAATTTAAAAAAACAAAAAAACATGAATAATTGAATCTAAAATAATATGATATCTTACTTTTTTGATTTTGCCAACATATTAATCTGCGTTTGTTCTTTTTGCCTTGCTTGCAAAAATTTAATTTTTTTCTTTAGCGCTTTAATTTTTTCATCCTTAGCTTTCTTCATTTCGGCAAACATTGCTGCAAACTCAGAAACTTTATTTTCTAAAGAAACAACAAGTTGAGAACAATCTGCTGCGATTAAAGATTTGTGTAATTGCGCATTATCATGATATAAAAGTTTAATTGTTTGTGCATATTCTTCATAAGTAAAAGGAACAGGTGGCAAACTAAGAGGATATTTAAAAAGATCATATTCTGATTTTTGCGTTAAAACCACAAAAAGTTTTGTGTTACGCTCATCTCCTGGATCAAGATTAAACATAATATTATCACTATTTTGTGAAGAAATGATTTTATTTTTGCTCTTTGATTTTGCTATTTCTTGAACTTGTAACGCAGTTAATACTTCTACTGAAGCTGTTTGGCTTTCATTCTCGGCAATTTCTGTTAACATTTTCCAAAAAACTGATATTTTTTTGACGCATCCGGCTTTTGTTGTTAAATCATCGATGTAATTAGCTGAAAAATCTGCTGCCCAACGTAAAGTATAATCTTCGTTAATTATTTTAAGCGAAAAAGTATCATGATTTAAAACGCGCCCGCTGAAACGATATTTTTTATCATCTGTAGTAACAATTTTTTCGAATTCTGTAGGTACATTTGTCGATTCTGGAATACTTAATATTGTTACAGTAGCTTCTCTATTTGAAGACATAAGGAAATTTTTAAACGTATAAACAAATTACAATTTATATTTTGCCCCATTCTTTATTTTCAGAGGAGATTTGGTCAGTTCTATCAAATTATCGCAAAATTCAATTTTCGTGAAATTTTTGGCGTTTTTTTGGCCTAAACGATTAAAAATATAAAATGTCTGTTGATTGGAATCTTGATGATATCCAATTAATCGAATTTCCAATCATTCAGATTAAATTTACTTCTATAGAAAACATTCAAAGCGATGATGCTTCAATTTCACAGTTACGAAAATCAATTCCAATTCGATTATTTATTCTGTCACATAGGATAGCTCACTTTGGAATTCCATCTATTTTTACAGAATCTACACCAAATTATTTGGATTTCGATCAAATACAATCGCAAAATAATATATTAGAAAATATTCCATCAGTAATTGTATTTGATATTCATAATAAATTTGATGATTTTTTTCAAAACTTTCAATTACCAACTTGGGCAGTAATTACTAAAATCAATTGGTCACTTAAAAATCCAAATATAAATCCAAATAATGAAAATAATACATTTTTTGATTTGTCTGAAGAATTTTTTGATGATTTACAACAAGCAATTACGCTCAAAATACACTATCAATATTTCTTACTTAAACCTTTATATTTTACTTCTTATATATTAGTTCCACCACAAACTGTGATTAAGAATTCCAGAAACATAAACGAAAGCAATATCAAAATAAATTCTGTTATTGAACCAACCATCATACAACCTGTTCCTAGTTTTGTTGCTAACAGTATACGAATACGCTGGGTTATACAGCCTAATTTATCATGCGTAGTAAATCCAAGAAGTACACCAAAAATCGGTTCATATATTCTTTTCCCTCCATTTAGACATCCATTATGTATTACTTCAATTACAAAAGAAAAGACAAAAATATACAATAATCTACCAGATTCAACTGAAAATAAAAATACCACAGGAATAGCCAAACCTAACTCAAAAGTAATTCCAATACCAATTACAAAAGGCACAATTAAAGCCATCAGTCCTACATTATCTCTAAATTTTACAACTGAAGAAACGACTATTATTACTGCGATCACGATTGACAAAGAAGAATCGATTACTTTTCAAATTCCCCTATATAATGCAACTACCAAAATAAGCACAGATTATGTTTTATTAGCCAAGCCCACAATCGCTCTACATTATTTTTTTTATAATAAAAATTTTCAATATGAATTCAAAAAGTTACCAAATAAATATTCGTATCAAAAAAATCCGCAGCTTCAGAAAACCAGACAACCCAATCAACCGGCGACACAAACATCATATCCACAATTTTGTCAATTTGAAAATTTAGAAATTTTTAATTTCACTGAAAAAGATATTGATAATTTTTTCACCAAACATTTTTCAGAGGAAGCTTCTAAACAGTCAAGCTCAGTTTCAGATCAACAAGAAATAGTTGTTTCATACATCGAAGATACGGTACCATCACCACAGCAGCTGATTGGCGAGCAAATTTCTGATGAAAAAGTGAAAAAAACGATTTCAAAGACAATCAATTCAATTCTTATCCGTTACAATCCGAACATTTCTGTATCGGCCTCACTCATCAACACTGAAAGGGACACCCAGTCATTAACATTATTCATGAAAAGAGTCAATTTAGACTTACCGAAAATTAGTTATTCGCATTCAAAATGCATTTCATTTTTTAACTTTTTGAATTTTTCTGAATTTTACGGTTTTTCAAGCTCATTTTCACCTCCAATTGGCGGCCAATTTTTCAACTACAAAAATGTTTCTTCTGTTTATCATTTGGAGATTCCAAGCATCCTTCTCACTCAAGATGGAACCGCCAAAACCGTTCCAGCCGATGACTTCATTTCATCGTGGGAAAGAGAACGATACATGCCAATTTATGGACCCAAAGATTGTCATTTTGTTGTCTTTTATGAGACATTCAACACGAATAATAGATTCGGCGGCCTTCCAAGCATCAATTCGAGACTGGACTCGAATGAAATCTTCCCTCGAAGCACTGATGATCTGACCAACCAATACGTCAATGAAGAGACGATTCCACTTTTTATGTCTCAGCTAAGCGACGCCTATTCACAGTTTTGTTTTGGCGTAATGAAGCCTTTTTCAAAGGAGCCTGCATATGTACCTGTTAAAGTGCAGCCGTTGACGAAAAGCTCGACCTTTTCGAACTCGTCAAAGACGAATAAAACACTGAGTGAAACAGTGACAACAAAGGTTGAAATGGACATCGATTCAGGAATGATTGAGTCGGAATCCATGAAGCGTGCAGTCTTTACTTTTTTGAGTTCTGAAGCACTTCTTCAATTCCAAGACTTTCCTATTGTTGCCTTCATTATCGGCGGTCCTTCGTGCCACTTTTTCACCTTAGAAAACGACAAGGCCGTTTCGAGCAGCATGAATTTCATGGACAATGACCAGTGCCCTCATATTCACACTGTTTATATCAGTCCTGAAATGATCATTAATGCAACTGAAGAAAAGATAAAAGAACTGGCATTCATTGTCTACGGAGGAATTCGTACTTACAAGCAAGGACCAATTGGAAACATTGAATTCATTCTAAAGCAAAAATTGCTCACACAAAAAGCACAGCACCAAATTCAGCAGCTGCAAAGTCAACAAGGACCGAATCAAGAGATTCAAATACAACAATTGAAAAAGCGTATAAAATATACCGACTTTTTCTATAAGTTGTTTTTCGGTTACCGTTATCAACCGCCTTTTATATTGAAGCAACTTTCTGACTCACTTTACACATTCAATATCGATTTAAATACGAATAATGGAATTAATTTGAATGTCGCTTGGGATAGGTTTTCAGGTGTTGCTGTCTGGACTAATGATGCAGGCGATCTTCTTCATTCTGTTGACGCACAGGCATTCAATGATATTCTCTTCATGATAACTAGTCTTCGTAGTTTCAATACAAATCTGATTAAAAAAATTTCAATCTCATTACTTGAAGAATATTTGGGACAATCTTTTTGTGAAAAGTTCATACAATATTTGCCAGCTGATGTTGACTTGTTCACTATTTATCATGCTCCAATGGTGAAGGCGAGATTTTCTGATACATATAAAGGTGATATTGCAATTTTCGAAGAATCTGAGGTTAAAAACGGAATAAGTAAGATTCCACTGAAAAAACTAAACGAAATGCAAAATAATCCTGCTGCTGCTGCTGCTGCAAACCCTAATAATATTAATAATATTACATTTGTGTTCGACCCTCCAGCAAATCCTGAGGCAACATGCTATGTATTATCACAATTACATCCAGCATATAAGGTTTCTATTTATAAAGGAGGCGGACAGGAAAGGCTACTTCAATTTGTTAAGACAATGTCACATTTGTCTTGGCTTTCAGTGAAGCCTGGATGCGAAAATAGGAGCTCATCATACCCACCTCATATTAATGCATTGATACAACAGAACAAAAGCAATTGTACGCGAATTTCTCAATTTGAATTTTTACCAATTTGATGATTTTAATATGAATGTATAAATATTAACAGATAGAATATTTTATTTTCATACAATGATTCTTGTATTATAATTTTATTATTATTTATTATATTAATAAAATAAATTTTAATATGCATTTTGTCTTTTGATATAAACAAGTAGATGTAAATAAAATATGATGATTTTTTTTATAAAAGAGTTCTCTGAAACTGCTTAATGGATTCTATAGCTTCTTTAACAGTCATTGAAGGAGAAAGATTCTTCATGGCAAATTCGGTACCTCTTCCAATCATGTTGGCGTCTTTTTGCGAAAATATTATTGATTTATACCTCATATTGGTATAAAAATCTTTTCTTCCTTCTATTTCATTAATTACAGAGTAAGCAGAATAAGAGAGCAAAGGATCGCATTTCACATCTTTAACTGAGGATTTAATGAACATATCGGAGAAAATATTATTTTTAGATAAATTAACATTTGAACTTTGATTATTTCTTCTTGATATATAATATGGACCAACACTTGATACTTCGAGTCCTACTCCAGGAATAACCATTGTTGGATCTGGTGGCGTTAATGTATTTAAAAAGGCATATTGAAAACCTGACTGTATTTTATTTATGAAATCGTTTCGTAAACGCTTCTCAAAGTTCTTAAGTGATTCGTTTGAAGGCGAAAGACTGGTATCTGTTTTTGAATATGGGGCTGAAACAGTAACAGAAGAATATAAATTTGCTGCTCTCCAGTTAATTAAAGATTTATCTTTTAGATATTGCCTCATGTCAACACAAGTTGTTACTCCAGGAGATGAATTTGTATCTGGTCCAAATATATTTTCAATTTTTCCATCACCTAATTCATTGAAAGCTGCACCAGCGAGGATGTAAGACGACCAAATAACTTCACTTAAGCCGTTACACCTATCATTTTGCTTATTGTAACAACGAAACTCTTTTATTGGAAAATTAAAAGAAATATATTGGCATGGTTTCGTGTTGTCAACTTTAATGTTCTCAACTTTTGTGAGAGGCTTAACATGAGCGAATCCTTCATCAACAAAAATATGAGGAGGTTTGAGCTTAGTTGAATTAATTTGTTCAGTAAACAATGATTCCATGTTAATTGGCAATTGATATTCATTTGATTGCGATGATAATATTAATTCATTAAGAGGTTTCATTGATTCTGGGGATTCAAAAAGGGTTGTATTAGTTAATTTAGAAACAAGATAATCGAGAATAAAAGTAAAATATTTTCCATCTCCAACAAGATGGCTCACATTCAAAACAATTATATCATCATTATTGAAACCAATTGTACCAAGAACTTCAGTCAGTGGTTTTGTATGATTATCATACATATATTGACAAGATCTAATTAAATCTAAATTTGGTGGGATTGAATATATTTGAGTTTTATTTGCATAATGTGGATCATGCTTTAAATCAACGTTAGAAATCATTTTTGTATTAGTTGTTCTTAAACGCAACCCAAATACATTGTTAATTAAAATGTCTAATATTTCTGGAATTCGGTTTTTTTGTTGAACTTTAAGTCCAAATTGAACCATTCCACCACTACTGTTATAAAAACCTTCAAGGGTTGAAAGATTTCGAGAGATCATTTGTTTATGTGAAAAAAAATTGAAAGATCTTTGAATTGTTGGCTAATAATAACTTTTTATTTAGAATTTAAACGTTAGGTTCACAAAAAGTCTGGTTTAGCATTCAAAATTTGAATTTAAAATTGATATGATTAAACACTCTTCACAAAATTGAATGATACTGGCCATTAAAATTGAGATTCAAAAAACACAGTTTATTTCATACATATATTAATTTTTGATTTGTACTTTAATTTAATACATTATTTGCTGAAATTGAGATCAAAAATTCTATAAATGTAAAAAAAATTAGAAATATTTTCACATTCTCTATCAAAGTTAAAAAAAAAAAAAAAAACAATAACCATCTTTCAAAAAACTTTGTTTTTTTGAATAAAAAACAAATTATACAATATCTTGATATAATAAAAAATTAAAAAAGTATAAAAGATTTATATAAATAAAAATATAAAAATATATATTATATTTACAAAATATAAACAAATTATATATTAATTAATGATATAAAAACATAAAAAATTGAACAATCATAAATAGTTTTTTAGTTTTTTTTAAACAACACACCTTCAATTACCAAAATTACTCAATCATCTCTTTTAAAGATTGATACTATAGTATGCTATTTTTTAATCAAAGAGACATAAAATAATTAAATTAAGAGATAGTAGCATCAAAAAATTCCATCTGTGTAGTAGATAAATAAATATTTTGTTTGGTAAATTTTTTTTATTTTGCTATATACCTTAAAAATAAAATGATAGTATGAAAATATAAAGATTAGATAAAAAGATAGCTATAATTTGCATTTTTTTTTTGTATGATAAAATATTATATAATGATGGTTAAAGATAATAAAAG
Source organism: Tritrichomonas musculus (assembly GCA_039105265.1). Lineage (NCBI taxonomy): Eukaryota > Parabasalia > Tritrichomonadida > Tritrichomonadidae > Tritrichomonas > Tritrichomonas musculus. Next base: position 2,075,106 of record JAPFFF010000004.1, read on the forward strand.
ACTTTCCAGTTATTCACTCGTTTTAAATGCATGAAATATGCGAAATTAATTATTTGTAAGCCTTTGATGTAAAAATCGCCTTAAGATTGTGTTCCAATCAAAAAACAGAATATCAAACTTTTTAATAGGTTCGAAATTCAATTATTTTATGATATTTTCATCGGAACTAATTAAAATTCTGAAAGTCTTTTCAATTTTAAAATGAATTGAATTTTTAAAACACAAAAAAGCATTCAAAAATTTTCAAGTTGAAACTCAATTAACCGTTATGATTGAACTCACTTGTTTTTTATCTCTCAATAGCGAATATGAGTATTCCAGATTATATATCCAAGCAAAAAGAAATTCAAAGATGCCTTCTTGAATTTATCAATCATAAAAGCAGCGAAAAAGCATACTATCTCAATTTACTCAAACTCTTAGATAATCCCGAAATTAGGAATAGCCCTTCTGAATTGTCTACAACGCTCAGATTGCTTCTAGAAATAGCTAACAACCATCACAGATTGCCAGATTTCTTCAATAAAATCACACAAGTTCTTTTATTATTTAAAGACGATATCAAAAAGCATTTCTCAAATATGGAGCTCTTCCACCTCTTCAAAAAGAATAAAGAAATACTTTTAATTCTAATCGAACAAAAAATGCTTACCATTGACCAAGAAATCGTCGATGTTTTCACAAGTCCAAAATTCAGACAGCACCGCTATCCATGCTACTTTTCACCTGAAATTCAAAACTTCGAAATCGATTCACATATACAACGTGAAATCAAAACCAAGATCGACGAATGTAATAAAAGCGGTCCTGATGCATTCGAAAAGCGACGAAAAGCAGGTGAAAATTACATTCAATTTTGTCATTTTATTCGCAAAGATTCTCTCGAAGAATTTACAGCTTATGTTAATGAGAACAAATTGTCACTTTCAACAGCAATCGAGCCTTCAATTTTCGAAACAAACTACTTCTTAGTCAATAGAATTCCAACATTAATAGAATACTGTGCATTTTTCGGCTCATTACGTATTCTCAATTATTTAATTGAAAATAACGTTAAAATTCCACCTTCAATTTGGATTTATGCTATCCACAGCCAAAGCATGGATTTACTTCATCTTATTGAAGAGAAGAAAGTCTTACCACAAGATCAAACATACGTTGAATGCTTTACAGAGGCGGTTAAATGCCATCATATTGAAATGGCCGAATATTTCAAGACTGTTTATTTACACAATCAAATTCCCGATAATGCAAGGGTTGCTTCTCAAATCATTCGATTCCGCAATTACACTTACTTCCCAGAAGATTTAAGCACACCAAACAATTTCTATGACTTGTGCAAATATAATTATATCAAACTTGTCGATCTTATTTTAACTGAAGTTGGTGATATAGATACAAATATCAGAATAATTTCAAATTTATTCGTTTTAAATAAAATTTCAAATTTATTTGTTTTGAATCGAATTCCAATAATTAATTATTTTAATACAATTCCTAATGATTTTTTTTTTCATCACATTTCAATCTAATTTTGATTTATAAAATTTCTATTCAATTTTTTCAATGCAATTTCACAAAAAAGTTTCTAATTTCGTTCACAAAAAAAATTTTTTTATTCAATTTCAAATAAATTTTTGAATGAAATTCTTATTTAATATTTCTAATAAGACACCATTATATGTTGCAATTGAAAAAGGAAATGATGAAATAGCTAAGCTCCTTTTAAAGATCAAAGAAATTGATGTTAATATCAAATCAATCATTTTAATCAAAATATTTTTTATTAATCAAATTCCAAAATACAATATATTTAATTCAATTTCCAAATACATTTTTTTATTAATGACATTTCAACCAATCTTTTGTTATTCATAAAGTTACAAATCATTTTTTTTTTAATTCAATTTCAATTCAAAATTTTGAATAGAATTCAATTCAAAAAATTGAATAAAATTCCAAAAAATAAATTTTTTTTCTCATTTCGTTTCAAAATAATTTTTTTTATAGTGAAATTTTAATTTTTAATATTTTAATGAGAAAACCGCATTACACATTGCTGTTGAGAAAGGAAGACTTGAAGTATTCAAGCTTTTATTAGCACATGAAAGAATCGAGATTTGCGAAGGTGCCTTCTATGGCTGCCATGAGCTCAAAGAGATCGAGATCCCATCCACTGTTACCATTCTTGGCGACAATGCCTTCAAGTTCTGCTCATCGCTCTCGAAGATTATCATTCCGAACACAGTTAGTGAAATTGGCGACAATTGCTTCCGTGGCTGTTCCTCGCTCAAGCAGATTGTTCTTCCCTCGAGTGTTTCGATCATTGGCAACAACGCGTTTGAAGGCTGCACGTCTCTCCAAGAAATTGACATTCCAGCGACCGTTAAGACGATAGGTGCCTACACGTTCAAAGCGTGCACTTCTCTTCAAAAAGTGACAATTCCAAACAGTGTCACTTCGATTGGCTACTACTCGTTCCAGCTCTGCTCGTCCATGAAGAACCTCGTCATTCCCGACTCTGCCAAGTCTCTTGGCGCCTATGCGTTTGACGGTTGCAACGGCCTTGAAAAAGTGACACTTTCATCCTCGCTGGCGTCGATTTCGAACTACACGTTCCAGAGCTGCCAGTCGCTTATCAGCGTCGTCATTCCTGAGTCGGTGACACAAATTGGCCGCTTTGCGTTCAGGGGCTGCTCGTCGATGAAGGAGCTTCAATTGACCTCTAAATTGACCTCTATCTTGGACCATGCATTCAAGGGCTGCTCGTCGTTGGAGAAGGTCGTCATTCCTGATTCCGTTGTTTCAATCGGCGACAACTGTTTCGAGGGCTGCTCGTCATTGAAGAACGTGCAGCTTTCCAAGTCATTGACGGCCGTTTCAAGGTTCATCTTCAGGGCCTGTCCTTTGCTTGCAAGCGTCGAGATTCCAAGCAGCGTCGTGACAATCATGAATGACGCCTTCAACGGCTGCTCGTCGATCACAGAGATGGAAGTCCCTTCCTCAGTGACGTCAATCGGCAAGTACGCATTCGAGGGATGCTCAAAGATGACCCGCATAACAATCCCGCCGTCAGTCACGTCAATCGGCGACTACGCATTCAGGGGCTGCACTGCGCTGAAGCAGATAGACATACCGCCAACAATAACGACTATAAAAATCGGAGTATTCGAGGACTGCGACGGACTCGAGCACATAAATATCCCATCGTCAGTCACAGCTATCGAGCCTGGCGCATTCCAGGGCTGCTCGTCTTTGAAGAAGTTGGCAATCCCATCTTCATCATCAATCGATAACCTTGGTATCGATGATTCAACTGAAGTTACTAGATTCTAGAACTAAACAGTTTTTTATTATTATTGTTTTTATTTTTTATCTTTTTGTGTTTGGACATTTTATTTGATAATATTTAAAAAATTTCAAATATTATATTTTATAAAAAAATAGATATTTTCAAATACAGAAGAAAGAATTTTCATACTTATATTTTATAAAAAAATGATAATTTTGAGTTAAGAAAAACAATAAGATTGATATTATAAAATAAGTTAATTTTAAAAAATTAATAATGAAGGACCTACCTTTATCATATTGTACTTTATGTTGGAAAATAAGTATTATAAAGTAATAAAAAACAGACTTAGAAAGAATTTATTATTGTAAATTTGTAAATATGAATTGCTCTTTTGTTGATGATCTATATTATCATAATGTGCTTATTAACATGAAAAAGACAAAATATCGATTTAAAGATTTTCGTCAATTAAAATTTTTGCAGCGAAAATTGAATACATTACGCATTTATTGAGAACATATTTGGCTTTATATAATTAAAAAAACTCTAAGAAAATATTGATAAGACGAAAAATAAAAAATACACAATCTTATATTGATAAAGAAAATACTCAAAAATCGACAATAGAATCCAAAATGTTTAAGATACCTATTGAAGAATATGAGTAAGATATGGAAGCAAAAGCAGCGAGAGAAAAGAAGAAAGGAATTATTGATTATTTCAAAAGTTATAATCAATTTTTTTCTGAAAAAAATTTCGATAAAGTTAAATATAAGTTGCATGATGCATGTGAAGATGGCGACCTTGAACTAGTTAAAATTTTATCTAAGTGAAAACGATTCAAAACCCAGCAAGACAGTATCATTACTTAGCATCAAATATAATATTAAGCATGCTACAATTCCACAAAGTGTCAGACATGAATCAACTGATTACATAATCGCAAGTATAGCTGCCACTAATCATGATATCAGAACAATTAAATTTATTGAATGATTCAGCGGTTAAAACAATTTACAGACATGCATCAAACAATTGAAGAAATTTATATTCAAGTAACAAATAATTTGACATAAGGGGAGCAACCGCCATAAAAATGTCAAAAATGAATCAATTTTGCGCTTTTTAAAAAAAATTATGATTTTTTTAATCCTTAGATAATAATCTATTGATAAATACCATTCATTTTGAAATCGGCTTATAGCGTCACAAATGGGCCGAGGTTTTATGATTCAATAGTATTTTAACTTTTTCAAAAAAATAATAAAAAAAATGTTTCTTTTTTATTTTCTGAAATATGCTTTTTGTATTCGCATAAACTCAAAAAATACAATAAACATTATAATATATTTTATATATTATGCATAATAATGAATGAATACCAAAAAAATATTATGAAATACTATTGACCAAAATAAAAATATGTTTCATGCATAAAAATATTATTTCTACCTAATTAAGTTATTGAATCTTTTATATCAGAAGTTATATGATAATTTTTTAAAAATATATTTAACATTTTCAGAATATTATTCTGTCATTTTGATTTTCTGTATTTAATATTTATCTAAATCTTTTCATTAACGAAAATTTAAGCAGATTATCTTATTTTTTGGTAATTTGTTTAAATTTCAAATATCTTTGTAAAAATGTTCTTTGATTCTCTTCTGTGAGAAAAATATTAATATTCACAAAATAATCATTTGTTTTTTCATATTTTTAGATTTACAATATATCTTTACGAGGCGTCCTATGATTCTTCATCAAAAAAATTTGAATATTTTTTAGATCACATATCATCATAACTTTATATGCTGCCCATTTGTGACGCTACAGAACTTTTCCCAATTTTAAAATATTTTTATTAATAATTTTTCTTATATTTTATATTTATACTATTAAAAGAAATAAAACTCTAATATTTAATTTTCTTTCAAAATTTGATCGTTTTTTTGGCGGTTGCTCCCCTTATAATTTGACAAAAACTGGAATTTCACCATCCAAAGGTCAATTCATTTTTAAAGAAAAAGAATATTTATTTGGCAATTCAAGTGATTTTTGATCTTAAAAATCCAATATTAAAAAAAAAAAAAAAAAAAAAAAAAAAAAAACTAAATATTTTAATTCATTCTTCTCCAATTAATCTAATAAGAGCTTCTTTAGCGCGCATTTCTCCATTTTCATCTGCATCTCTATAGTATTCGATAGCTGATTCAATATCAATTTCGCATCCCTCTCCTTTTTCAAGCATTTCTCCGCAGTGAAACATTGAGGCTTCATTTCCATATTCAGCAGCCAGTTTGTAATATTTGAAGGCTTCTTCATAATTAACAGGAACGCCTTCGCCATGCTGTAGCATATAAGCATAATTATTCATTGCACTCGAATCATCTAGTTCAATTGCCATCTTAAAATATTTGATTGCTTCTTCTGTATTCTTTGGTATTCCATTGCCTTGATGAAGTCTTTTTGCATATAACGTCATTGCATCTGGATCACCTTTTTCAATTGCCATTTTGTAATACTTGGTTGCTTCTTCAATATTGGCTGCAATTTCATCACCATCAAAAAGCATATCGCCATATAATATCATTGCACATGTGTTGTCTTTTTCAATTGCCAATTTGTAATACTTGATTGCTTCTTCATAATTTTGGGAAACGCCTTCACCTTTTCGAAACATGCTACCATATAATATCATTGCATCTGAGTCATCTTTTTCAATTGCCAATTTGTAATACTTGATTGCTTCTTCATAATTTTGAGGAACGCCTTCACCTCTTCGAAGCATTCCAGCATAATAAGTCATTGCTTCTACATCACCTTTTTCAATTGCCATTTTGTAATACTTGATTGCTTCTTCATAATTTTGAGGAACGCCTTCACCTCTTCGAAGCATTCCAGCATAATAAGTCATTGCTTCTACATCGCCTTTTTCAATTGCCATTTTGTAATACTTGATGGCTTCTTCATAATCTTGAGGAATATCTTCGCCTAATTGAAGCATACGAGCATAAGTTGTCATTGCTTCTGTACAGCCTTCATCGATTGCCATCTTGTAATATTTTACTGATTCTTCAGGATCTGATGGAACTCCTTCTCCATCTCGAATCATTGTAGCATAAGCATTCATTGAATATGGATCACCTTCATCAATTGCTTCTTTATAATATTTGATTGCTATATCGTAATCAACTGGAACGCCTAAACCATGCTGATGTAAATAAGCGTAATTGTAAAACGCTCTAACTCCTCCTCTAGAAATAGATGCTTCGTAAAATAGCTTTGCATTTTCATAACTTTGCGGAACTCCATTTCCATATTGAAGAAGCAAACCATAATAATTCAATGAGTCTGGATCACGCATGTAAACTCCTTTGGTATAATATTCAATAGCTTCTTCAAGGTTGGCTGTAACTTCAATTCCATGTTGTAACATGTAGCCATATTCTGATAATGCTGGTGCATAATTATTATTTGCTGCAATTCGAATATATTTGATTCCTTGTTTGCGATTTCTTAAATATTTTCCATAAAAGTATATTGATTCAATGTTTCCTTTATCGGCTGCTTTCTTAAATATTCGTAATGCTTTTTCTTCATAATTCAGATCTTTTCTTAATGATAATAATATTTTGGCATAAGTAACCATCGAAAATACATGGCCTTGTTTTATTGGTTCTTCCAAAATTTGAAGAACTTCTTCATATTTTTTGTCTTCAATTAAAAAGCACGCATAATCATAAATAGCTTTAAAATTACCTAGATAAGCTGCCTTTTTAATATAATCACGTCCTTCCTCAAAAGAATCATCATTATACTTAATGTAACAGCCATATTTATAAGTAGCTAATGAGTAGCCTTTTTTCGATGACATTAAATAATATTTTTTAACTAATACTTTATCTTTGTTTATTCGTTTTTTATGAATCATTTTTCCATATTCATACATAGCTTCAGAATTCCCTTCTTTAATCGCTTCCATAAAACAATCTGCAGCTTTTTCATAATTGCCTTCTTTTTTATATAATATCCCATAAAGTAAAGAATAAGCTGATATATCATTTAATAAATTTTTATCAAGTAACTTTTTAGCTTTCTTATGGTTTGATGGAATGACTTCACCTTGAATCAGCATTCTTATGTAGAAAATTATCGAATCAATATTTCCATTATTCATCGAAATTTTTAAATACTTGAGACCAAGTTCTACATTTCGATTGAATTCAAATTTGCCATTAATCAAATAGTCAGCAATTATATATTGCTTCTGAGGATCATTTTCGGCTTCTTTTATCAGATTAATTGATTCTTCATTTTTTAATTTTATAAATTCTTTGAATGGAAAATATTTTAATTTGTAATCAACTAATATTTTTGTATCAATTTCTCCTTCAATATTAACTTTGGTAAACAAACTAAAGTCTTTTGTTGTTGTTGTTTCATTAAATGAGAATTGAAAATTTTCGATGAAATCAATATAATCATAATATTCGGAACAGTCGATTTTATCTGTGATGAAATCTGGATTATTTTTTAGTTCTGAAACAATTTGTTCGAATGAAGGGCGGTCAGAGGGATTTTCTTGCCAGCATTGTTCAATAAGATTACGATAAGAATCAGGAATTTCTTTTTCAAATGAAGGACGATATCCTTTCTTTAACAATGCAATAATTTGATAAAAGCTGCATCCTTTAAATGGTTTTTGCGATGTATAAATTTCATACATTATCATGCCAAATGCATAGACATCGCTCTTTGGACTGTATTCGCTTTGATTCCAAATTTCTGGTGACATGTACATTGGTGTTCCTTTAATTGATCCAAGAACTGATTTATTTGCATCTTTGTCTATTTTAGAAAGACCAAAATCGGCTAATTTTGGCAGCAAAAACTTGTCCATTAAAATGTTTTCTGGTTTCAAATCTCTGTGAAGAATGTGATTTGAATGTAAATATAGCATTGCTGATGCAATTCCATAAACAACTATCAGTTTTCTTGTATCTGTCCAATTTATATTTGGTTCAAGATTAATGAAATCTTCAAGTGTTCCATTTGATGCTAATTCTGTAATAATGACTGGTTTTGGCTTTTTCTTAAAATTTGTTGAATTGAAATATATGAATTTGAGAACGGATGGATGATTTATTTTAGATAAGATGTCAACTTCGCGTGATATATCTAAGAATGATTGAGATTTTTGATCTTTTATTTTTTCTTTTGATATTTTTGCTGCAAAAGTTTCATTTGTTTGTTTTTGAATGACTTTATAAACTTTCCCAAATGATCCAGAACCAATTAAACCTTGAACAACAAAATCATCAAGACTCAACTTATTTGTCTTTTCTTTATCAATTTTATTCTCTTTAATTCTTAATTCTTTATCATCTTGATTTTCATTGATTTTACAATTTATTTCAATCTTTTCTAATCCATCGCCTTTCACCTTTGTATTTTCACTTATATTCAAAATAAAATTTTCATTAACAAAGCTAAATGCTGCCTTTGAAATTGTGAGTTGGCCATCATGAAAAACAGTTACATCAGTCAATTTGTTGCAGTTTTGAAAGGCGTTTTCACCAATAAAATTAACTGAGTCAGGGAGATGGACATATGTGATTGCTGAATTTGAAAATGCTGAAAAAGATATTTTTTCTAAATTTTCGTTTTTTTCAAATTTGATTTCTCCGAGGTTTTTGCAATGATTGAATGCAAACTGCTCTATTTTTTTAACACTTTTAGGTATCGTTATTGCTTGAATATTCGAATAAGCAAAAGATGACTCTTGAATTTCTTCAAGGCTCGATTGATCCTCAAATCGAATTGCTTCAAGGCTTCTACATTGTTCAAATGCAAATGATGAAATAATGCGAACTGATGAAGGAACAATAAACGTGTTTTTGGAACGTGAACAAAAATATAAAATCGTTTTACTACTATTATAAAGAGCATCGTCTTCAAAAACAAAATGTTGGTTATTATCTAATATAATGTTGGTTAATTTCGTAGTGTTGTTGCACCATCCTGGCTTTAATTCGCTAAGTTGATTTGGAAATTTGATAATTTGTAAGGTTTGACTAAATAATGAATCACGATTAAAAGATTTAATAAAATTATCATTGGAAAAAATTAAGTGCTTGACTTTTGAATTTTTAAGAGAGAAAGGAGCAATTTTTTTTATTTGGTACGAATGATTTCCAACTTGTAAATTTGGTGGGATCTCGATTAATTCTTTGTTGTTATTAATTTCATTTATAATAGCAATTGAATCGGGCAATATGAGTTCATATTGTATCCCATTCTGTATAAAATTGCAAATTTTGTTATTCTCTTCTTCGAATTCTTCACTAATTTTGTTCATTTATTATAAATAAAATTACCGAAAAACGTGGTGGTTACTTTTTTGTTTTTATTTTCTTAAAGTAAAGTTCAAAACCCCCTAACAATAAAAAAACCCCCTAACTTTTTTAAAATTTGAGAGAAAACTTTTTATAGATCAATAAATATTCATTCATTTTAATATATTTAATAATGTATTCAATATTATTTATGTATTATAATTTAGAAGCCCTGATTTTAACTTTACAAAACCCCCTAACTTTTTTCCATATTTAAATTTAAATTCAAAAGAAAGTACTTTTTGCCATCAAAAAAGGCTAATTAGAGAAGGAAAAATGGTCAAAAAAAGTTAGGGGGTTGTTGAAAAAGTTAGGGGGTTTATTCCTTTTCTTTACAAAAATTGTGTTGAACGATAAAATTAAAGGTCAAATTCGAAATTATTATACCTTTAGTGTAAATTTATAAAAATAGAATCAGATATTTTAAAAGAATATAACAGGAACAAGATAATTAAAGTTATTTATGGATATGATGTAATTTGGTTAACAAATGGTCATTTGTTAAAAGAATGGTTTGAATTATTAACCAAATTAAGAATAAGAATATGGTTGCGTTTAGCAAAAAAAAATAAAAAATAGCAATCATGAAGAGATCTAAATGGATGGAAGAATTATTGAATCTTTAAATCATTATTCACCAATTCGAAAATACTTTTAATAAAAAGCGAAGTGGAATTCCATCTCTTGAATTTGTTTTTTTTATGCATAAATAGTTTTAATTAAAAAAAAAAAAAAAAAAAAAGATTAATATATATTAAAATATTTTTTAAACAATTAATCATAATTACATTTTTTTTATACATATAATTTTTTCTTTTCTTTTTCTATTCTATTTACTCTGGTTGTTTTGGAACCCTTAATCTTTTAGTAGCCATAGCTTTAGAAACTTTATCAATATCTTCTCTAAGTTCTTCTTCCTTTCTACCAAGCTGAGAGATTTGGACATTGACTTCCTTTCTTCTGTTGTCGAGTTCGTCCATGTCAGCCTTGTTAGTCAATGAGTATTTCTTCTTCTTCAAAGCTGTCTTCTTCTTAATAGAGAATTGTTCTTTGAGTGCCTTGATTCTTGTGTCCAATTGTTGGATGTTTTGTTCGATTCTCATTGCATTGTCTTCTGAAGCGAATTGCTCAAGTTGTTCTAATTCAATGTTTGCGTTCTCTTCTTCCATTGCGATCAACTTGGCCTTTTCTTTGACAGCTTTCTCGTTCTTCTTAAGGATGTTCAATCTTCTGACCATTTGTGTAACATCAGGTCTTTCGTTTCTTCTTTCTTCAGCAAGTTTCTTGTTAAGCATGTCGTGGATATTCTTCATATCTTCAATCTTTCCTTTCAACTTTCTAACGTCAGATGCATCCTGCTTGAGTTTCTTTGAAATGTTTTCATTTCTGTTCCTGGCTCTGTCGAGCTTCTTTTGGAGAAGCAACTTCTGTCTTGTTTCAGGTGGCATTGGTGTGTCACCTTCCTTTGGTTTGTAGATCTTGATTTGCTTTTCGAGTTCAGCGATTTCATTGTCAACAGAAGTGTCATTCTCAATTAATTGATCTCTTCTCTTTCTCATGTTTTCGAGATAGTCTTGAAGTGTTTGTGCATTCTCTTTCTGGATTTGGTAAGCATCGTTTGTCTTCATGCAGTCATTGACTCTGAGTTCCATTGATCTTAAGTCTGATCCAGTCAATGTTGTTTGTCCGCCGTTTGTCTTGTCTGTCATTGGCATTGGCTTGTAGTTTGTGGACATCATTCGCATGAATTCGAGTGTTGGATGGCGTTGTCTGATTTCAAATTCAGTCAATTCGATCTGATCAGCAACATCTTTGACTTTCGCGCGTGCTTCAGTGAGTTGGTATTGAGCATCGCTAATTTGAACTTCAAGTTGAGCACGTCCAATCTTTTGTTGGAATGCATTGCTCCAGATCTTACGAGCGAAGCTTCTGTTGTCTGTCTTTTTGACATTGATTGACTCACTTGCATCACTTGCGAAGAGTTCATCAAGACTGTCGTAACTGACTTGATTAAATTCGCTCAAAGCTCCATCTTGTGAGTAGTAATATGAGTATTCTTCTTCGGCTGTTGTTCCATCTGGATGTTGCTGTCCATGTTGATGGTGGTGATGATGATGATGAGAACCTGAAGGACGCTTTGTGTGTGGCCTTCTATGTGGCCTATGTTGTTGTTGTTCATCTTCTTCGCCATTAGAAACAACTTCATTTTCATATTCATATTCGTAATCATAACCTTCACCACCTTCAGTGTAGCCAGCTGTTTCTTCTTCACCTGTGACACCTTCTTGTTGTCCTCCTTGTTGTTGTCCTGGCTTCTTTGTTGGCTTGTGGTGATGGTGATGATGTCCCTTGTTGTCTCCATTTTCGTCTTTGTTGTGATGATGATGCTTGTGTTGTTGTTTCTTGAGACGGTCTTTTGCGGCCTTCTTTCTTGCTGATGCAAGAAGTGACTCATCGAGTGAGTGTGTGGATTGTTGTGGCTTGATTTCTTTGATTGGATTAAGAAGACCAAAGTAAGAGATTGAATTTGAACGTGTCATCTTGTGCCTCCTCTTTCCTTGGCTTCCATCTTCTTGTGAAGAACCTTCATGAGATAATAATTTATCATCGTCTGTCTCTTGTTTATTATCTTCACCTTTGTTGCTTGGCTTCTTCTTCTTTGGAACTCTCTTTGGCTTGGAAACTTTCTGGCCGGTTGAGTCGTATTCATATTCGTATTCATAAGTAACTCCGCCTTCTCCTTCGGTTTCTTCTCCTCCTTCTTCGCCTTCTTCTTCTTGATCTTTCTTGACAATTTGGCCGTTTTTATCAGTCTTAAGAGTTGTTCCTTTAACAAGTCTTTTAACTTGCTTCTTGACACGCTTCTTCTTGCTCTTTGGTGGAACAACTTCAATTCTAGTTTCTCCGTTTTCATCAACAACTTCAACAAACGTTGGTCCTTCTTCTTTATCAGAACTCTTTGGAACTTTAACGAGAATCTTGTTTCCATTTGGATCTATCATCTCAACTTCTTCGAACTTCTTTGGAACTCTTTTACCGTCAACTTCTTCAAATTCGTCATCATAAGGAATTCTTCTCTTGATTCTCTTCTTGTTTCCTTCTTCATCAACAATGTCTTCGTATTCATAATTAACAGGACGCTTGATAATAACTGGATTTCCATTTTCATCGTCTGATAAGATGTATTCATACGTTGTAGCCCTTCTCTTTGCTTTACGAACTTTGTCATCTTCGCAAAGAACATTGACGAATTCATATTGAACTGGTGATTCAATGTATTCTTTGTTTCCTTCTTCATCAATGATTTCTTCGTATTCCATATCTGCTTCATTTGGCTTCTCATATTTGACGATGATTTTGTTTCCTTCTTCATCTTCTTCTTCTCTGAATTCAAAGTCTTTCATGTTCTTGATGACTGATTGTTCGTTCTGTGGTTCTTCAATGAGATCGTATTCGAAATCATCTGGATTTTCAATTTCTTTGCGAACTTTGTATTGTGTCTTGCCTTCTGATTCCATGTCAACGATTTCGAAGACTTTGTTACGCTTGATGACTTTCTTCTTGCCTTCTTCATCAACTTCAACGAACTCGAATTCTTCTTCTGGATAGTTGTCTCTGGCACATTTGACTTTTTGCATTGACTTTGTTTCTTCTCCGTTTTCATCTTCAGATTCAACTTCCATGTCAACGTATTCATAGGAAACTGGTCTTCTAACAATCTTCTTAACAATGTTTCCGTTTGGACCTTTCTCTTCAATTTGGACGAATTGGAATTCGGGTTCTTGTGGGACTTCTTTCTTAACTGTACGAACTGTTCCGCCTTCGGATTCAACATCATCGACTTCGAATGGGATTTGTCTCTTTGAGATCCTCTTTGTTTGCTTGTTTTGAACATATTCGAAGCGTGTGTCTGGTTGATCAACGGCTCTTCGAACGTTGTTGTGTGTTGTACCGCCTTCGGATTCAGCTTCAATGAATTCGTAAAGTCTTGGACGTTTGACAATGTTCAACGATCTTTCGTTTTTATCGTTATATTCCGGTTCTTCAATGAACTCGAAAACATCAGATTCTGGATAAACTGTTGCTCTGACGTTTCTAACTGTTCCATTTTCTGATTCAAGTTCTTCGATTTCAAAGCTCTTTGGTTTCTTGATGAGTTTCTTGTCTCCTGTTTCATCATCAACAACTTCTTCAAGGTCGAATTCGTTCTCTGGATGAGTAACGTCGTGTCTGACTCTCTTTCTTGTCTTTGCTTGGGTAATTGGATCTTCCTCTTCTTCCCATGTCTTCTTGAACTTCTTCTGGATTTTCTTGATCTCTGTTGGATTGAGGAGTGTGACTGGTCTTCCTTCTGTGTTTTCGGCATCTTTTTCAACAGTGTCCCATTCATAAACTGGATCTTCAATTGGAATTCTCACGTCCTTAAGCATTGTTCCTCCTTCTGTTTCAATATCGGCAAGTTCGAATCTAACTTCAACTGGTTCGAGTGGCTTCTCTGGATTTTGTGGATCTTCATCGTAAACGTATTCTTTCTCATGTGGCTTTCTAACACGCTTTGTTTCGCCTGTTTCATCATCAACAACATCTTCCATTTCAACGAGATTCTTCTTGATGATCTTTGAGCCATCGTAGTCTGACATTACTTCAAACTCGAACTCTGGTTCTGGTCGATGCCTCTTTGTCTTTGGTGCAAATGATTTCTCTTCTTTCTCGCCAAATGATTGCTCTTTGGCTTCCTTTTGCTTGATCTCTTCTTCATCACGGATGTATTCGTGTTCTTTGTTATGTTTGGTCTTTTCTTCTTCATTGTCTTTGTCAGTCATGATCTCATCTACTTCAATGTCGCTGTATTCTTCTTCAATTTCCTTGTCTTTGATTTCTTCTTCATTTGCAATGTCTTCCTCTGTGAGTTCTGGGATTTCTTCTTCTTCAACCCTGACTTTGATCTTTTCACCTGTTTCTTCATCTGTAACGTATTCATATTCATGAGGCTTCTCTTCTTCTCCTTCTGAATAATATTCAGTTCCTTCTGTTTCTTTCTTGACTTTGACTTTCTCGCCTGTTTCTTCATCGGTAACAAATTCATATTCGTCTTTGTGGTGCTTCTTCCTCTTCTTGTTTTCTTCTTCAATTGCACGTGCAAGAGCTTCTTCTTCATCGTCTTTAAGTTTCATAAGATCATCGTAATTTTCTTCCTTCTTTTTAGTTTCTTCTTCTTCTCCTCCTTCTTCTTCTGAATAATATTCAGTTCCTTCTGTTTCTTTCTTGACTTTGACTTTCTCGCCTGTTTCTTCATCGGTAACAAATTCATATTCGTCTTTGTGGTGCTTCTTCCTCTTCTTGTTTTCTTCTTCAATTGCACGTGCAAGAGCTTCTTCTTCATCGTCTTTAAGTTTCATAAGATCATCGTAATTTTCTTCCTTCTTTTTAGTTTCTTCTTCTCCTTCTCCCTCTTCTTCTGAATAATATTCAGTTCCTTCTGTTTCTTTCTTGACTTTGACTTTCTCACCTGTTTCTTCATCGGTAACAAATTCATATTCGTCTTTGTGGTGCTTCTTCTTCTTCTTCTTGTTTTCTTCTACAATTGCGCTTGTAAGAGCTTCTTCTTCTTCATCCTTAATTTTCATAAGATCATCGTAATTTTCTTTTTTCTCGTTTTCTTCTTCTTCTTCAAGAGGCTGAGCTGGTAAAACTTCGATGCTTGGGAGATCTTTTCCTGCTTCAAATTCTTCTTCTTCAGAATGTCCATTATGGTCGCCGCCCTCATCATCTTTCTTCTTTGGAACCTTGACCTTCTTCTTCTTGTCTGTGTTTACACGCTTCTTCTTTGGAATCTTTGCATGAACAACTCTGGTGTTAGTTTGTGTAGTTGAGTTTGATAAACCTGTTCTTGAACGTGGTGGAACTGGTTTTCCAATTGATTCCAATAAGCAGTCAGCGATTCTGTTTGAATATTCTTCAACATAGTTGTCAAGTGCATATTCATCTTCATTCCTTGGTTCTTGTCCTGATGATTCAGTTCCCATTTGGATGAGTGTTGCGCTTTCTTCGTATTCAACGGTTTCTTCTTCATAAGCTGAAATGTAATCGTATTCTTCTTCGTAGATCTTGCGTAAATGATCATCTTTCTCGTCTTCAAGATCAACAAGCTTGTTGAATAATTTCTCATTCTTGAGATCATCTTCATCTTCCTTGATTTGACGAGCTCTGTTTTCTTCGTCATCTTCTTCTTCTTGATGAGCAACACTATTCATCTTAGCATCTTCATCATCGAAGATTTGAAGTGCTCTTTCGGCTTCGTTTTCATCATCAACACGTTGGTCACTTTCAAGTGTCTTATCTTCAATTTCTTCAAGATCTTTGGCTTTAATTGAATCTTCTTCTTCTTCAACGCGTGCTTCGCTATCAAGTTTGTTGTTCTCTTCAATTTCAATGTCTTTGCTAATTAAATCTTCATCTTCTTCATCAGCATGTGTAATTGATAACAACTTGCCGTCTTCCATGTTCTTGAGATTCTTGGCTCTGATGTCTTCACGATCTTCTTCTTCTTGATGTATCCAGCTTGTTAGTTTTCTGTTCTCTTTGTCGAAGAGTCTAAGTGCTCTATCATTCTCTTCATCACTTGAGTTGAATCCTTCGCTTTCTTCACCAATTTCAACACGAACATCACTATCAAGTTTGGCATTTTCTTCGAGTTCAAGTTTCTTGTGCTTGATGAATTCCTCTTCATCATCGGCATGACCAATTGATAACAACTTGGCATCTTCTTCATCGAGAAGTTTCTTGGCGATCTCATCTTCATCATCAAGTGCAATGTCATGAAGTTTGAGTTCTTCTTCTTCTTTAAGATCAATTGCCTTTTTGGTGTCATGAAGAAGTTGTTCGTCATAACACTTGTCATCTTCTTCATCGAAGCAGTCAATAGCTTTCTCACTATCAAATGCGCTTTCTTCACTGTCAAACTTGCCTAATTCATCAATAGTCAATAATCTTTCTAATCTTTCTTCCTCTTCTTCAGTGTATGCATAAAGTTCGTTTTCGAATTTGTCAGCTTCTTCTCTTACTAATTTGTTCTCAATGTCATCTTCATCACAAATAGCAATGGAATCAAGTTTGGCATTTTCAATTTTGATTAATTCATCTTCGAGTTGTTCTTCTTCTTCTTCAAGAAGTCTTAAGCGACGTTCTTCTGCTTCAGCTTCTTCAATGTCATTTAATTTGGTTTGTTCTTCTTTATCAAGAAGATATTCAACCCATTCTTCTTCTTCTTCAAATGCCCATA
This sequence comes from Tritrichomonas musculus, assembly GCA_039105265.1. Lineage (NCBI taxonomy): Eukaryota > Parabasalia > Tritrichomonadida > Tritrichomonadidae > Tritrichomonas > Tritrichomonas musculus. The sequence goes on from JAPFFF010000004.1 coordinate 2,092,081, forward strand.
GCTCATCTTTAACTTTGTCATCTTCTTTTCCTTGTAAATCTTTCTCGAGAATTTCTTCTTCTTCTTCTCTTGTCTTCCACTCGTAGTACTTCTCGAAATCGACAACGTTTGAGTCTGATGAAGCATTTGATAATGCTGAAGATGGTCTTGGAGGATGATCATCATCGTTGAAATCGTCATCACCTTGTTTATTTTGATCTTCTTCTTCGGAACTGAAATCTTCAGCCACAATGTATTCAATTGCGCCAATGTCTGTTTGTGTTCCAAAGTTGCCAAGTGGTGGATAATCGAGTTGATCATGAATTACGTTGAGTGTCTTGTGAAGACCATCAAGTGTATCTCCAATGTCTTCGTATGTTTCTGGGAATTCGATTGCATTTGGTCTTTCAACTTCCATTGAGATAGCAATTTCTTTAGTTGGCTCGTGAACTTTGATTTTCAGCTTCTTTGCCTTTGTGATGAATGATTGGGATGTTTGTGAGCAAGCTTCTTCCATTTCAACGTAATTGTCTTCTTCAAAAACTTCTTCAGATTCCATGTATGGTTCATCAGAAAGTTGTTCTGTTTCCATTGATTTTGCAATTGAAATTTCACGTCCGAAGTAAGTTTCTGTTGTTTGATTCTCTGTTGTAATTCCAACATCTCCAAATACGCAAACATCAACAGCTTCTGAAATTTCATTTCCTGGTTTGAAGTAAGTTTCTTCTGTTTGGATTTCCATTGATGTTCTAGTAACAACATATTCGGCTTGTGCAATTTCGGTTGCTTCTTGTAATGAAAGTTCTGAAAGGAAGTTCAAATCATCCATTGTTGCGTTTTCACTGTCAGATACTTCAGCCAAGTCTGCTCTGTAAGGAACGAATTCTGCTTCGGCTTCTCTTTGATAAATTTCTCTCTTTTCTTCTTCTAATTGATGCAAGTATCTTTCCATGATTTCTTCTTCTTCTTCTCTTTCAACATAATCTTCTCTTTCTACCTTATCTTTCTCTTCTGAGTCCAAATTTCTTTCTAACATTTCTTCTTCTTCTTCTCTTTCAGCATAAATTTCATTCTGAAGCTTGTCATATTCTTCTGCTGAAATGAAATGTCCGAAGTCACTTTCTTCGCAAACAATGACTGATTCAAGTTTGCCATCTTCTTCGTTCATCAAGTGATCTTCAAGTTGTTCTTCTTCTTCTTCAAGAAGTCTTAAGCGACGTTCTTCGGCTTCCGCTTCTTCAATGTCATTTAATTTGGTTTGTTCTTCTTTATCAAGAAGATATTCAACCCATTCTTCTTCTTCTTCAAATGCCCATAGCTCATCTTTAACTTTGTCATCTTCTTTTCCTTGTAAATCTTTCTCGAGAATTTCTTCTTCTTCTTCTCTTGTCTTCCACTCGTAGTACTTCTCGAAATCGAGAATGTTTGATTCTGAAAGAGTAGATGATGATCTTTGGATTTCTGGTTCTTTCTCCTTTGGTAAAGGAGCTTCATTAACTTCTTCTTCGGAAGCAACAATGTATTCAATAGCGCCAAGAGTAGTTTGTGTTCCCATTTGACTAATGATTGGTTCTTCAAGTTGATTCGTAAGGATCTTAAGAGTACTGTGAATATCATTAAGTGTTGAATCAAGATCTTCAAATGTCTTTGGCATGTTTGGATAGTCGGCTTTCTCTGCTTCCATTGATGTTGAGATTTCTTTTAATTCAGGTTCATTGACTACGAGTCTCTTTGCCTTTGCAATGAATGAAGGAGATGTTTGTGCAAATGATTCTGCTAATTCAATGTAGTTGTCGGCTTCTGGAACTTCTTCTGATTCTTGATATGGTTCTGATGAAAAGTGTTCGGCTTCCATTGTAATGTCAATTGTTCGATGGACTTCTGGTTCGTAACTTTCGAAGCAGAAAGTGTTCTTTGAAATGTAGAACATGTTGTACATTTGATCGCCCCATTCGGCTTGGAATGAAGGATTGATTGAGAAGTGCTTGTCAAAGTATGATTCAGCAGTTTGGTTCGATGTAGCCTTTCCTTCTTCATTCGCTTCGAATTCGAATGACTTGAAGATTGTGTCCATTCTGTTGAACATTGAATCTTTAGTTTGAACATCGGCTGATTCTGTCATTACAACTTTCTCTTGTGCGTCGGATTCGTTTGCTTCTGCTGAAGAAAGTTGAGCAGCTGAATTAAAGTTGTCCAATTGAGCATTTTCATTGTCTGACTCTTCTTGGATATCAGCGATGTATGGCCACAAGTCAATGTGCTTCTCGAATGTGAATGCTTGGCTAAGAGGATGCTGAAGATATGAGAAATCGGTCTGTGTTTCAATAGTGTTGTATGTTGCATCTCTTGGTGGATTGGAATAAAGAACTTCATCCATGTCTTCTTCTTCTGGATTTCTAACGATGTAGTTATCGTGAATCTTTTGGCATCCTTTGTTGAGGAAGTCATCAACATCGTTGGTGTTGATTGTCAAGTTTGACATGTCATAATCATAATCGTATGATTGTTCAATCAAAACGTTCATTTCAAGACGCTTGTTAACTGGAACAGCACGAACAATTTGTGTTTGTGCAATTGCATTTAATTTTGGACATTTGACATCTTCTGGAGAGACGATTTCAAGTTGTTTCACTGAGATAAATGAAGATGATGTTTGTGTTCCTGCTGATGACTTTAATAAAGGTTCAGAACTCATATCACCGTTGATTTCGAGTTGATTCATGAAGTTGTTGCATGTTTGATAATTACGATCTGGAACACGCATCTCATTGCCAGCAGCCATAGGATTCTTGCTTTCATCTTCTGTCATTGCATTTGAGCCCATGTCGCTTGATTCTTGAATGTCAAGGTTTCTTTGTGCAGCTTTTCCAGTTGAGAATTTAGTGATTTCATTCTCTGAATCATATTTGTGAGCAAGTTTGTTCCTGTTCTCAATGTCGGATGATTCACGCATTTTCTCAGATGTATCTTGAAGTCCTGATTCAATTCCTGTTGCTTTGTCATCGACTTGGAAGTTGTCGTATTCGTCAGATTTCATTGTGTGATTGCCTGGTAAGACTTCAGAGTGAGAAGTGCTGTTCATTGGGATTTCAGAATCAGTTTGTATGCTTGAAAATCTCTGGTGCTGATTGTTGAAGTCTGATTGGTTGATCTTCTTCGATGTGTTACGATCAGTGATGATTGGCTTGTTGTCGTTTGTGAGGTTTCCTGATTCTTCAGTTGCATAGATGTTTGTTTCAAAGCCTTCTCTGTTCCCTGGCATGAAATCACGATCAGGACGTTGAGCATTAGATTTGATGCGCCTTGTGGATGCGTCAGCTGTTGTTGGTGTTAAATCTTCAGAGTTAAGATTTGTTTCAAATCCTTCTTTACCGCCTCTTTGGTAGTTGTTATCAGAGTCGTTTGCGTCTGTTGGAAGACGTCTTGGATTGGTGTCAGCCATTGATGCTTCTGTGTCTTCTGAGTTGATGTTTGTCTCAAAGCCTTCTCTGAAGTACATTGGCTGTGTGTCTGAGTTTTGTTCATTCTGCTTAAGATGATCAGAATGAAGGCCTGTTCCGGAGGAGACGTTTTCTTCTGAGTCATTGATCGATGGACTGAAGAGTGGTCTTGGGACTTGCATGAATTCACGATCTGTAACTTGACTGTTTGCATTGATTGGACGTGATTGAAGACCAACTGTTGAGGCTGCTGTGTCTTCTGAGTCGTTGATGCCTCTTCCTGATGTGAAGTTGTTGTTGGTGGCATCCATGAACCTGTTTTCGTATCGCTGGGGATAGGATCGGATTGGATTTGTTTGGATGCCTGCCGATGATGCTTCTGTGTCTTCTGAGTTGATGTTGGTCTCGAATCCTTCTCTGTTGCCGCCTAAGAAGTTGCCCTCTGAGAATGGTTCGTTTGAGGAGCGCATTGGACGTGAGTTGATGTCGGCTGTTGAGGCAGAAGTCATCTCTGAAAGAAGGCTTGATTCAAGTCCTTCGCCTCTTGCAATTGGCTGGTTGTCTGAGTCTTGTACGTTGGATGAAAAGATTGGACGTTGATTGATTCCTGCAGTAGAAGCAGATGTCATCTCTGAGAGAAGATTGGATTCAAGTCCTTGACCTGTTGGCAATGGTTGGTTCTCTGAGTCTTGGACATTAGATGAGTTGATTCTTCTGTTGTTGAAGCCTGCCGTTGAATGATTCGTTGTTTCTGAGTTGAGATTGGATTCAAGTCCTTGGCCAGTTGGCAATGGTTGGTTCTCTGAGTCTTGAACATTAGATGAGTTGATTCTTCTGTTGTTGAAGCCTGCCGTTGAATGATTCGTTGTTTCTGAGTTGAGATTAGATTCAAGTCCTTCTTGTCCTGGCATTGGCTGTGTTTCTGATCCATTTCCATTGGATGAGTTGATTCGCCTGTTGTTGAAGCCTGCCGTTGATGGATTTGTGATTTCTGAGTTGAGTTGTGATTCAAGGCCTCCACGGTTATAAATTGGTTGGTTATCTGAGCTTTGTTGGTTTGGTGCAAGTCGATTTGAGTGGAGGTTGCTTGGTGCTGATGTTGAGTAGGCTGAATCGTTGATGTCTGGGTTGAAGATTGGACGTGGAACATTCATGTATTGGTTCTCTGAGTTTGGTCCTGTTGGCAGCCTGTTTGTGTTAGTGCCAACAGTGGATGTCATTGCCTCATCTGAGCTGTTGATTGTTGGTTGGTATGGCTCGTTGCGTGCCCTGATGAGCTGGTTCTCAGAGTTTGGTCCGTTGAATGAGCGCATTGGCTGGTAGTTCATTTCTGCTGTTGAAGCGGATGTCATCTCAGAGTTGAGATCTGATTCAAGTCCTTCTCTGCCAAACATTGGTTGTGCCTCTGATGTTTGTCCGTTTGTTGATCTCATTGGGCTGTAGTTCATGCCTGCAGTGGAGGCCGATGTTACCTCTGAGTTGAGGTTTGACTCAAATCCTTCTCTGCCAAACATTGGTTGATTTTCTGAGTCTTGAACATTTGATGAGTTGATTCTTCTGTTGTTGAAGCCTGCTGTTGATGGATTTGTGATTTCTGAGTTGAGATTGGATTCGAATCCTTCTTGGCCTGGCATTGGTTGGTTCTCTGAGTTTGGTCCATTTGATGTGAAGATTCTTCTGTTGTTTACTCCTGCTGTTGAAGCAGATGTCATCTCTGAGAAAAGATTTGATTCAAGTCCTTCTTGGCCTGGCATTGGTTGGTTCTCTGAGTCTTGAACATTCGATGAGTTGATTCTTCTGTTGTTGAAGCCTGCCGTTGAATGATTCGTTGTTTCTGAGTTAAGATTAGATTCAAGTCCTTCTTGTCCTGGCATTGGCTGTGTTTCTGATCCATTTCCATTGGATGATCTCATTGGACGTGAGTTGAAGCCTGCCGTTGATGGATTTGTGATTTCTGAGTTGAGTTGTGATTCAAGGCCTCCACGGTTATAAATTGGTTGGTTATCTGAGCTTTGTTGGTTTGGCGCAAGTCGATTTGAGTGGAGGTTGCTTGGTGCTGATGTTGAGTAGGCTGAATCGTTGATGTTTGGATTGAAGATTGGACGTGGAACATTCATGTATTGGTTCTCTGAGTTTGGTCCTGTTGGCAGCCTGTTTGTGTTCATGCCTGGTGGAGATGTCATTGCTTCATCTGAGCTGTTGATTGTTGGTTGGTATGGCTCGTTGCGTGACCTAATGAGCTGGTTATCAGAGTTTGGTCCGTTTGATGTACGCATTGGCTGAGAGTTAATTCCAGCGGTTGAAGCAGATGTGACTTCTGAGTTGAGGTTTGATTCAAGTCCTTCTCTGCCAAACATTGGTTGGTTCTCTGATGTTTGTCCGTTTGTTGATCTCATTGGACGTGAGTTCATGCCTGCTGAATATGGAGATGTCATCTCTGAGTTGAGGTTAGATTCGAATCCTTCTTGACCTGGCATTGGCTGTGTTTCTGAACCTTGAACATTTGATGAGTTCATTCTTCTGCTGTTGAAGCCAGCCATTGATGGATTGGTGATTTCTGAGTTGAGATTTGATTCGAATCCTTCTTGACCTGGCATTGGCTGTGTTTCTGAACCTTGAACATTTGATGAGTTCATTCTTCTGCTGTTGAAGCCAGCTGTTGATGGATTGGTAATTTCTGAGTTGAGATTAGATTCGAATCCTTCTTGTCCTGGCATTGGCTGTGTTTCTGAACCTTGAACATTTGATGAGTTCATTCTTCTGTTGTTAAATCCAGCTGTTGATGGATTGGTGATTTCTGAGTTGAGATTAGATTCGAATCCTTCTTGACCTGGCATTGGCTGTGTTTCTGAACCTTGAACATTTGATGAGTTCATTCTTCTGTTGTTGAAGCCTGCCATTGATGGATTGGTGATTTCTGAGTTGAGATTAGATTCAAGTCCTTCTTGTCCTGGCATTGGCTGTGTTTCTGAACCTTGAACATTTGATGAGTTCATTCTTCTATTGTTGAAGCCTGCCATTGATGGATTGGTGATTTCTGAGTTGAGATTAGATTCGAATCCTTCTTGACCTGGCATTGGCTGTGTTTCTGAACCTTGAACATTTGATGAGTTCATTCTTCTGTTGTTAAATCCAGCTGTTGATGGATTGGTGATTTCTGAGTTGAGATTTGATTCGAGTCCTTCACCTCCTGGCATTGGTTGGTTCTCAGAATTTGGTCCATTTGATGAGTTGATTCTTCTGTTGTTGAAGCCTGCCATTGATGGATTTGTGATTTCTGAATTGAGGTTTGATTCAAGTCCTTCTTGTCCTGGCATTGGTTGGTTATCTGAACCATTTCCATTGGATGATCTCATTGGACGTGAGTTGAAACCAGCTGTTGATGGGTTTGTGATTTCTGAGTTGAGTTGAGATTCGAGACCTCCGCGATTGAGCATTGGTTGATTTTGCGCAAGTGGATTTGAGAGAGGATTGTTTTGCGATGGTGTTGAATTGGAGGTTGGAGGTTGAACATTCATGTATTGGCTGTCTGAGTTGCCAGATGTTGGTAATGGATTTGTGTTCATTCCGGCTTGTGATGTAATTGCTTCATCTGAGCTGTAGATTGTTGGTTGGTGTGGTGCATTTCGTGATCTCATGAATTGGTTATCTGAGTTTTGTGTTTCTGAGCGAATTGGAGAATATCTCATTCCAGCTGATGATGGTTGTGTTTCTTCCGATAAAAGGATTTGTTCAGAGCCTTCACCGCCAAGCATTGGTTGGTTATCTGAGCCATTTCCATTTGATGAGTTGATTCTTCTGTTGTTGAAACCGGCCATTGATGGATTGGTGATTTCTGAGTTGAGATTAGATTCAAGTCCTTCTTGGCCTGGCATTGGTTGGTTCTCTGAATTTGGTCCGTTTGATGAATTGATTCTTCTGTTGTTGAAGCCTGCCATTGATGGATTTGTGATTTCTGAGTTAAGATTGGATTCAAATCCTTCTTGACCTGGCATTGGTTGGTTCTCTGAGTTTGGTCCATTTGATGAGTTGATTCTTCTGTTGTTGAAACCGGCCATTGATGGATTGGAGATTTCTGAGTTGAGATTAGATTCAAGTCCTTCTTGGCCTGGCATTGGTTGGTTCTCTGAGTTTGGTCCGTTTGATGAATTGATTCTTCTGTTGTTGAAGCCTGCCATTGATGGATTTGTGATTTCTGAGTTAAGATTGGATTCAAATCCTTCTTGACCTGGCATTGGTTGGTTCTCTGAGTTTGGTCCATTTGATGAGTTGATTCTTCTGTTGTTGAAACCGGCCATTGATGGATTTGTGATTTCTGAGTTGAGATTAGATTCAAGTCCTTCTTGACCTGGCATTGGTTGGTTCTCTGAGCTGTTTCCGTTGAGTGAGTTGATTCTTCTGTTGTTGAAGCCTGCCATTGATGGATTTGTGATTTCTGAGTTGATGTTGGTCTCAATTCCTGATTGATTTGGCATTGGTTGGTTGTCTGAACCGTTTCCATTTGATGAGCGAGCTGGGCGGTAGTTCATGCCTGCTGTTGATGGAACTAAGTCTTCTGAGTTGATGTTAGTTTCAAGTCCTGATTGATTTGGCATTGGTTGATTATCTGATCCATTGGCGTTTGATGAGCGAGCTGGACGATAATTCATACCTGCTGTTGATGGAGCTAATTCTTCAGAATTGATGTTTGTTTCAAGTCCTGATTGATTTGGCATTGGTTGATTATCTGATCCATTGGCGTTTGATGAGCGAGCTGGGTGGTAGTTCATGCCTGCTGTTGATGGGACTGTGTCTTCTGAGTTGATATTTGTTTCAAGTCCTGATTGTCCTGGCATTGGTTGGTTGTCAGATCCATTTCCATTTAATGAAGGCATTCTACGAGAATTCATTCCTGCCATTGAAGGTGTCAATTCTTCTGAGTTAAGGTTTGATTCAAGGCCTGCTTGACCTGGCATTGGTTGGTTGTCTGAGCCGTTTCCATTTGATGGGAGTGGCTTTGAACGAGCTCCAGCCATTGATGGTGCCATTTCTGATGAATTGATATTTGTTTCAAGTCCTGAATTAAGAGGAATTGGTTGGTTATCTGAGCTGTGTTGATTTGGTGGTAATGGACGGTTATTCACTCCAGCTGTAGCAGTTGCTGAATCTTCAGAGCCGAATGGTGAATTGCTTCCAGGAACTGGATTGTCGCCATTTCCATTGTTTTGTGTTGAATTTGTTGGAGTGAAAACAGCTTGTGTCAAATCGGCATTGATGATTGATTGGTATCCTGGACGCCTAACATATGGCTGGTTATCAGAGCTGTGTTGAGTTGGCGGAAGACGATTGGCATTGATACCTAGTGTTGTAGTTGAGTAATCAGAATCATTGATGTTTGGATTGTATGGCTCTCTATGAGCAGCGCCAATAAGTTGGTTATCTGAGTGTTGCTGATTGGAACGAATTGGTGAATATCTCAAGCCAGCTGAAGATGGTGTCATATCTTCTGATAAAAGATTTGTCTCATATCCTTCACGACCAAGTAATGGTTGGTTATTTACGTTTTGACCATTTTGGCTGATGAATTGATTATCTGACGAATGCATATTTGGTTGTCTCATTTGGTTTGTGAGGATTCCTTGTGATAAAGCAGATGTATATTCGTTTTCATTGAGTGTTGGATCAAAGATAGGTGGTCTTCTGAGGTTCATTAACGAATTGTCTGTTGATTGTGCATTTGTATTGAGACGATTTTGATTGAATCCTGCTCCTGCTGTCAAAGAATCATAATAACCATTGACTGATTCTGGTCCTGCTTGTCCAAGAATTGGTTGTTGGTATGGGCCATGGATATTCGGATTGTAGTAACCTGGTCTCATTCCATTTGATGGTTGAACAAAACCTTCTGAGCCGTTAATGTTATATTCTGGAGTTGGGCGCCAGACAACTGGTTGGCCATTGGAGCTTTGTCCTCCACTTCCTTGGTTAACACTCATCATTGAATTATCTGTGTGTTGGCCATTTGAGTTGATGGCACCATGTGTTACGCCAGTTGATGATGTTAATGACTCTGGAATTCCATTGATGTTTGAAATTGGTTGAGATTTACCATAAGAAGATGAATAATATGGTTGTTGACCTGGTTGAAATCCATTTCCGCTTGAGTTTGCTCCTGGGTTGCTGAGTGATTGTTGTGGGCCATTTGAGCTGATTGGTTGTTGGATTTGTTGATTACTGCCTTGAGGTACATTTCTTTCTGCATCTGGATTGAAATTCATCATTACGTTATCAGCATCGTTACCTTGTGAACGAAGATGGCGATTATTTGCTCCAGCATATAATGGATATTCATCTGATGATTTGATGCTTGATTCAATTCCTTCTTGATGACCTGGAATAACTTTGTTATCTGGTCTTTGGACAGCATATCTGTGATCAATTCTAGTATTCATGCCTTCTTCTGCAGCTGAAGCAATTTCTGATTCATTGATGGAATCAATTCCAGCTTTCTTGCCACCAATGTAACGACCTTCTGGAGTTTGGTCGCCTGCTAATGCTCCTAATCGTTTTGAATGATTTGCTGTATTTGGTTCAGTCAGCATGTTCTCTGATTCTGAAAGTGGATTTGCTTGATTTGCATATTGTGTTCCATATTCTGATTGATGTGAAAGTGAACTTTGGAGTTTCTTCTTGTTTTGGAATTCTGATTCATCAAGGGTTGTTGATTCTGTAAGAAGTTGATCAGCAGTCTTATCCTTGACGTCTTTCTTGTCTTCGTTTTCACTATCGCTTTCATCGTCTGAAATGTCTCCTGTATCAAGTAATTTACGAGCATATTCACGAATAACATCGTCACTAATTTCTTGGCCATCATCTGATGATTCGCCTGCAGATGGTGTAAGTGGTAATTCATCGAAGTCAGCATCTGATTGATCTGCTGAATCTGATCCAAGTGAAGATTGTGTGGTTGAAGACTCGAGTTCTCCTTTCAAAATCTTCTTGAAATGATCATCTGGGACACTTTTTCTGTTGACTTTATATTTGTTGCCATCATCATCAATAAGATCAACTGTCTCATGTTTTACGTTTTCAAACTTAGGAACCTTCTTTCTAACAATTTTCTTGTTTCCATCTTTATCAACAACTTCGGCAAATTTGGTTGGTTTCTTGGTTCTTTGAATAACTGGGATTCCATTTTCATTATCAATTTCATCATATTCGTATTCACTTGCAGAATCACGAACTGGTTTTTGATAAACAATTTTGGTTCCATCATCATCTTTAACGTATTCATCTTTAACATAGTCGATCTTTTTCTTAATGATTTTCTTTCCGTTTTCAGAATCTTCATCATCAACTTCATCATATTCATATGAATTGAAGTCAGAATCGTCGCTAACAAACTTCTTAACAACGTTTCCTTCTTCGTCTATGGTTTTTTCAACTTTCTTTGGTCTTCCTTCAATAACGTCTTTTCCATCTTCTTGTTCAACCTCGCGGTAAAATGTTGGAGGAAGAACATGACGCCTGACATTTTTGTGGATTGATCCTCCTTCTGATTCAAGATCAACATATTCGAATTGCTTAGGGACCTTTTCTATTTTTTGTTCTCCATCTTCATTGGTCATAATGTATTCAAATTCTTCCGGTTTGGGTACTGGTCTTCTGACGTTTTTATGAAGTGTGCCACCTTCTGACTCAAGATCTACTGTTTCAAAAAGAATTGGTTTTTTAACAATTGTTTTCTCACCAGTTTCTTCATCTTCAGTTTCTGAATATTCGAACTCTTCTGGGTGTGGAACTTCACGAATAACTTTATGTTTTGTTCCGTTCTCTGATTCCATTTCAACTTCTTCGAATTGTTTTGGTTTCTTAACAATCTTTTTCTTCCCTGTTTCTTCATCCTCAGTTTCTGAATATTCGTAAATTTCTGGACGAGGAATTTCACGACGAACTCTCCTTGTTCTTGTTTTTGTTTCTTTTTCGCCATCTGGATTTGTTACTTCTTCTGTAATTTCTTGTTCATAAAATTCATAACGTTTTGGAGTTTTGACAATTTCTTTATTGCCATCTTTATCAGTTACTTCTTCATAATAATAATCAATTTGTGGAATTGGTCGTCGAACTTTATGCGTTTCTTTTGTTCCGTTCTCGTTTTCAAATTCAACGTCAACATCCTGAAATTGTATTTCACGTTTAACAATTTTATTGTTACCATCTTCATCGTTTATTTCGTCATATTCATATTCAGGGCTTGGTGGTTTGGGATATCGAACAAGACGATTATGCGTCTTTGGTTTCGTTTCTTCTGGATTTTCACTTTTGTCTTCGACTTCAACTGATTTATATTGGTAAACTTTAGGCAATTTAATAATTGCTTTGTTACCATCTTGACCTTCAACTTCTTTATATTCGAAATCCTGGATTGGTTGGCGCTGTTTTCTAACTTTATGGACTTTTCCATCTTCAGATTGAACATCCTGAATTTGGTATTTGTGGCTTTTAAGTATCTTCTTTTCACCTGTTTCTGGGTCTTCAATTTCGTCATATTCAAATTCATCATCCTTTGGATCATGAATTTCACGTCGTGCTTTATGAATAGTTCCTCCTTCAGATTCAAAATCAAAAAGTTCAAAATTCTTTGGTTTTTTGAGAATCTTTTTCTCTCCTGTTGTTTCATCTTCAACTTCATCATAATCGTATTCAAAACTGTCTATTGGCTTCTTAACTTTAAGAGTTGTTCCATCATCATTTGTAAAATCAACTTCTTCATATTGAACAGGCTTTTTAACAACTTTTGTTGTGTATTTTCCTGGTTCATTTGGATCTTCTTCTCTTTCTTCTATGTAATTGAAATCATCAGTTGGGCTGACTTCACGTCGAACGCGTCTCTTTGTGCCATTATCAGCATCAACTTGAATAAATTCGTATTTCTTTGGTTGTTTTATGACATCTATTAAATTTGAATCGTTCTCTTTTTGAAAATATTCGAATTCGGGTTCAAAAACTATACGATTAACTTTTCTTACTTTTCCATCTTGGCATGTATAGTCAACTTCTTCCGTTTTGAGAGGAACAGGAACAACTTTCTGCTCCATTTTAGTAGGTTCAGAATTGTCTTCACTTTGAACTGGAACATCTTTTAATTCATATCTAATTGGTTGATATGGGACTCTGTTTCTAATGATTTTCTTTTGTCCATCATCAACTACATCTTTATATTCGTAATTGACTTTCTTTTTGACAAGAATTGATTTTCCAACGTCAGTTTCTTCTTCATCATATTCAAAATTCTTTAAACGTCTGATCTTCTTTTTCCTTTGTTCATTTTCTTTATCTTGGTCTATTAATTGTAGCATGCCATTCTTTAGGCTTGTTAAGGGTTCATCTTCGTTTTTCTTTTCGGATTGTTGTTCTGGAATGTCTACCTCGAAATGCTCGTATTCTTTGGGAATTTTGATTTTTTTGATTTTTTCTTCTTTACTTCCATCTTCTCCTGTCACTTCAATTTTTTCAGTTATTTTGTCATACTCTGTTGGTTTTCTGACAAAATCAACATAATTGTTTTCTGGGTTAACCTCTTCATCAAATTCAATTGGTATTTTTTTCTTTGTAACTGGTCTTGGATCTCGATGTTTCTTGATTTTGACACTATTTGGATCAATTTCAGGATATTTATCGAGATATGGGTAATGAACATCAATAATTTTCTCTATTTCCGTTTTCTTTGTTTGATTATCAAATTCTTTTTCGTTTGAGGTTGGTTTATTTTGATTTTGAGGTTTGCCAGTTAATTTATTTAAGTCTTGAAGTTTATTTGAAAGACTATTTGAATTGGCAGATTCTTCCTCCTTCATCGGAGGGTTTGAATCACTATCCATATCATTAATATTGAAAGGGCCAACATTCAGAGTTTTGGGTGTTTCATCTGATGTCGGTTTGGATTTTGTATCAGTTTTCGTTCTCTTAGAATTATCTGTTTTTTCAGGTAAATTGTCGGAATCTGTCAAGATTTGTTGATCTTGATCAGCTATTCCCAAATTATGGTCCAATTCTGTCAAAATAGGAGTTGCTTTCTTGAGATTTTTCATAGCTATTTCTATGCTTTCTCTCAGCTTCTCCTTATCTTCATCCTCAAATTCGTCGACATCTAATTCATCAGTTTTTTCTTTTAATTTAATAAGTTCCTTTCTAAGTACATCACTTCTTTCAAGCTGTTTCTTAAGAAGTTCGAGTTGCATGCGTTGCTGGTGATTAAGCTTTCCGTTTTGATCTTCTTCGGATGCTTTTTCAACAATTTCTTTTGCTTTTGTTGCAAAATTTTCGTTTATTTCGAAAAGATCTTCGTATATCTCTTTATAAAGTCTATTTTTTAGGATTAATTCATCATTATGTTCATTTTTCTTTGCGACTTCGTTCCTTCTTTCTGGAAGTTTGTCGATTTCGTCCTGTAATTTTTTCATAGCTTTTGAAAGTTCATCTTTATTTCCAAATTCTTTAACTTTATCTTTTTGTGCCTCGTATTTCTTAAGTCTGCGATTAGCTTTATGTCTTTCGTTTATTGCTTTTTCGAGTGAATTTGATGTTTTCGATATATCGTTGAGAATTTCCTGCATTGATTTTCTACGCGCTGCGATTGCTTCTTTCAAAGCCTCATTCGCCTGATTAACGTCATCGGTGTTTTTCAGGAGAACACGCATTGCATTGTTATATTCATCGTTTTCTTTTGATAAATCATCTACCATTGTTCGCATCTTATCTGCACGCTGAGAACGAAGGCGGACAGGTTTGATTCGAGGGCCATGGAGTTGTGGCAGGTTATTCTGAGGGATGGATTCCATAAAATGTTTATTATTTTTGATGAGAAAATTGGCCTTATTGTAAAAAAACGCTTTCAAAAAGTTTGTCAAATGTTTAAAAAGATACGTTTATTAATAAATTCTGAGAGAAAAAAAACGTGAAACATTCATAATTTTTTTTATATGTGCAAGCGTATAGTTAATATTTATTTGATTCATTTTTTTAGGAAGGAAAAATATCTATACGTTTGTTTCTTTCTGTCAAATGATCTGTCATTTACATTTTCTTTGAATTATTATATTAAAAGTATTGAAAATTTTCTATTTTAACAAAATAACGATTTAATAAAATTTTACAAAAATTTTGTTCGAAATTGTATTAAATATGGTTATATTTTTTGTTAACACATTTTATTTTATATTATTTTAACGATTTTTTATTAACGAATTTTATTTTAACGATTTTTATTTCTACAAAATAACGAACTTTGTTTTATAAAAAAAAATTATCTTCCTATTTAGATATTAGCATTTATTATTATCAATTTCAATAACTCGTGATATTGAATTTTCGAAATTTTTTTATCAAAAGTGAAATTCAGAAAAAACCATTTTCAATAATTATTTGGTTGTTTTTATATGAATTGAGCGCCAAAATTATCATTTCATCACATGATTATTTTATTACCTTAAATAAATAGCAGTAAATGAATTATCCCAATTCATTGTATTCCTATTTTTCATTTTTAATGTAAATTTAATCCAAATAATGAGATTTTAATGTTTAAAATATTGATAGTCATTCAAAACTTTTTGTGAAATTTATCTTGTAAATTTAATGAAAGGTATTAATCATACGATATTAAAAGATAAAGATATAAATTCATGCTTTTCCGTATCCCAGCGTCCTTTCCAATATGCATTGCAAACTAATATAAAAATCGATCAGAAAAAAATCAATAATGTCGCAATCATTCTCACAAAACACTTTATTTTTGGTTTAGATGGTGATGATTCATCAAACAAAAAAAATCGAAAAATATTTGATATTCATATTAGCAAGATTAGCCAAATTGAAAAAAAGTCTGACAAGTGCATCTATATTGGAAATTCGCAAGATTTCCCTTTACTTATTATTTATAGTATAGATAAGAAAGTTACAAAATTGATCCAATTGCTATATCGAAATATTGTTCTATCTTATTATAATAAAGATAAATTGGAACTCAATTGGGATGATAACTCTCAATTTCCGCCAATCGATATCCGATATTTATCACCATCTCAAGTTTTTCAATTTAATTATTTTGCTTACTGCACGTTCTACACCAAAAAATATAATCATGATTTTGTTCGTTACATTCATAATTTAATTATTGAAGATAGTCCAATAATCGATTTTTCAGTTTTATCACCAAGATATTTTCGGAAAAGAATAAATTCGTTGAAATGTGCAAAAGATATTTTCAGAGGAATTTGTCTTAGAGATTTTCCATATCCGGATCTCATTAAAGGCTTTTCTCAATTAATTACTGAGTTTCCAAATATCAAGATTGTATCATTTTCAAATTGCAATTGTAACAAAGGTCTTACAGCGCTTGCTGATGCTTCTAAGGAAGCTCGAAAACGAAAAAAATCTTTTGGTGTTACTTATTGGGATTTGAGTTTTAACAAATTCAATAATTTCTCATATTTTTCCACAGTTATCGAAAACTCAACAGAGCCGATCAAATATTTAAATATAAACGGATGTAATATCTATGATGAAGATGCTGAAATATTATTTTCTACTCTTGAACATTTCGAACATGTGAAAAAATTGAAATTTTTATCAATTGCAGAGACTAGCTTTGACTCAAATAAATCAATACGTGCGTTTAAACGATTTCTTCAAGTCTGTAATCTGACATATCTAGATTTAGGATCAATTCCCAATATTGCTGATGTTATTACATCACTAGAAGAAGTCGGTGTTAATTCCCTTAAAACATTAATTCTTAAAAATACTTTGCTTGAATCAAGATCTTTAGATGATTTATTACAAATAATCAAGCATTCAGATAAACTTGCTGAGCTTGATATTAGTGGAACTGGTTTGCTTGTTGAGTCGATATCTTCAATAATTGAAACAATAAATGATAACAAGAAAATCAAAAAGTTCTCATTAAAGCTTGATTCCCTAGATCTTCATGGGAAATCTTTAAAAGCAGTTATCAAAGCCTTTTTGAATAATGAATATAGCGATAATGATGGTAGTTCTTCACCAAGATCAAAAAAGCGTAGTCAAAAGCAATCGAATAAAAAATCGCCACTCAAAAAGTGGAAATCTTTATCATTCGCATCTAATCAAATGACGAATGATGATCTATCGAAGATTATTCAATTTCTTAATCAAATGGATAATTTGGAGATAATATATCTTGATGATAACTTTGATTCATCGATGGAAGGAATAAGTGAAACGCTTTGCGATCTTCTTCATCTTGATATTCCTTTAACTGGCATTTCTTTAGCTGGAAGCAAGCATCACATATTAGGTGAAAAACTTATTCCTTTTCTTGAAGAAGCTGCAAAAAGCGAAACACTTGAATATCTGAATATTGAAAATAATAATCTTGGAAATGGAGCTGTTCAAGTTATCAAAAATCTTCTTGTAAATAGCAAAACTTTAAAGACTCTAAAAATTGACAATAATTCATTCACATCTATTCCAAAAATCAAGTCTATAATTGATGCGGCTGAAGTATGTCAAACTTTAACAACTTTTGGATTTCCGTTGTTTGATTCATCACTTCTTTGTACAAATGATGAAGATGGGAAGGCAGAACGAAAACTTCTCCAACTTCAATCGCGAGCAAATTATATCATAAGTCAGCATCGTCGAGAAAAAAGAGCTGAATTAATTCAACAAAATGCCGCTAATGGTGATGATAACGAAGATGATGATTATTATCAATTAAAATGTCAAATGCCTTTTGAAGTCGAGAACGAAGATGTCGAACGTTTACTTGCAAGTATAATCAATAATTATCCAAAAGTTTCACCAAACAAACGAACTTATCATTCATTAGCTTGCGAAATATTTGATCTTCCTTTCCCATTCCAGCAAAGCGATGAAAGAGCTAGTGATTGTGAATTAGATGTATTTAGGCAAGATAAATCTGAAGATATGAAAGTTTATGATAAAACAGAAACTTTAATTGGTTACATCAAAGAGCCAACTCGACAATTCAGCTATGCCGATAAAAGCAGCAAAATTAATTATTTATTAACTTATGGTCCAACTGTTTCAAATATTCTAGATGACGAACATATTAAACGGCCAAAACATTTATCAAATCAAGAAGCTGCTGGAAAAGCACGCAAGAGGAAGTCATTTGTTCAATTTCCATCCAATATAAAATCAAAAAGTGAAAAACAGCCAATACAGTATGATGATAAGAATAGTCATCCTTTGAAAACACGAGTTGTTGATTCGAGAAATCTTGACAACCTTGTTGATATGGATTTGGAAAATAATAAAAAATCGCGATCAAAGAATAAAGCCAAACGATTAGATATGACACAAAAAAGGAATGCACTTTATGACAATGAAAATAGAAATTGGATTGAAGAAAATAACAGATTCATGTTAAGGAAGACTCAGCCAGCTAACTTAAAGAGAAATATTTTCGACGAATACAGTGAAGACAATGATGAAGAAAATTCAACTAGTACAGCTGATCAAAATAAATGGAAAAAGCAAAGGCCTGTTCATAACAATAAAAACAAGCTTAAATTGAGAGCTGACGATGACAGCTACTCCAACAGCAATGGCGAGGAAGAAGATGGTGAATTAATCAAACCTCAAAAGAAAGCAAAAAGGAATCAAATCAGCATTCGTCAAGATCAAGACTCTTCTTCAGACATTCCAAGTAATAATCCAAAACGAAAACAAGTTTTGCCCGATTATAATGATACTGATACTGATGATGAAAATGAAAATGAAAGAAAAGGCTGGAAGAACCAAAATTCGCCCTCAAAACAAAAACATGATACAAATCAAAGCCAAAGCCAAAGTCAAACAGGAAATGATTTAACAACATCTTCAACTGATGATGAAAATGCACCATTCTTAAAGCAACGTCCGACATCAAAAGTTATTCCTGTTTCTTCTGATAGTTACATAATTAACAGAAACAGAAATAATAGCAATAATGAAGATGAAGAAAATGAAAGCTCAAATAGAAATAGAAGCCCTAGTTCAAAAAGAGTCAGAAAAAGTTCTGCTGCATATGATCCTTCTAGTTCTACAGATAATTCTCCTCGTAACTCAGACGATGAAAATGATGATCAAAATCAAGATCAGCAGGAGCAATATAATGATGGTGATATGTTTAAAGTTTCACCATTGCCAAAGCCACCTCATTTGAAGAGTACTCAGTCAGCTTTAGCTTTTGCTTATAATTTGATGATTTTAGATGATCAATCCGATGAACAAAAAAATGATGATGAAAAAGCAGAGTATTCTGATAAATAATTTAGCATATAATATTGATGGAATGTTTTGTAAAAAATTTAAGATAAGAATTTTTTTTTAAAATAATTGCCATATTTTTTTTTTTTTTTTTTTTTTTTTTTTTTTGGAACATTCTATTAAATACAAAAACAAAAGCAATGAGCAATTATGCATTTGGAGCAACGATCAGAAGTCTGTTGGAATGAATTTGAATTTTTTCTTCATACCTTTTTTTTTCTTTGAAAATTTTTGTTCAAGATAATTCAAAAAAAATTGAAATAAAATTTGCAAATTGTGTGATTATTCAATTTTTTTTATGTTTATTAAAAACCGAATTCTGCATCAAAGGAACTTAAAAATAATTAATGAATATATTTAAAAAATAGATTATTTCTCATGATAATAAAATTTTGGTATAAATTATCCAAAGCATTTTAATTTTGGAGAATTTTATAAAAAATTTTTTGTATTTTTTTGAAGCATATTTTGAAATTCTGAACAATTTTTGAAAAAATTAAAAATATAAAATGATTCA
This sequence comes from Tritrichomonas musculus, assembly GCA_039105265.1. NCBI lineage: Eukaryota > Parabasalia > Tritrichomonadida > Tritrichomonadidae > Tritrichomonas > Tritrichomonas musculus. Next base: position 2,111,311 of record JAPFFF010000004.1, read on the forward strand.
TTTCTTATAAGATCCTTGATTAAATTAAATATAAAAGACAAAAATAATGAAATTAATGATTTTTAATTATAAATATAAAAATGTTTTATTTTTCTTTCATTTCTCTTCATTTTTCTTGTAAAAAACAAAATTTATTGTTTTTCAAATAGCATATTTACAATGACTGTACCAGATGAATTTGAATATGTAGAGAAAGTGTTTAATTTGAGCAAATTTGAACCCAATCCTCCTCTTCCTCCTTCTTTTTCAAACTTGGTTCCAGTTTATCATCATTCAGTTTTTAAAACGCCCAATCCAAAAGAAGAGCAGCTTAGGAATGCTCTTCATTTGAATTTCAATGATAGATATTCTGCATTGTCAATGATTATTGAAAACAAGCAACGATTTACAATGTCAGAAGTTAATTCAATGTATATAATTCAGTTTATTTTGCAATCAATATCTCCGCCATTTCTCAATTCACTTGATATTATCGATGCAGATTTTTTGATATACTTAATGCATCTCTTATCTTTTGTTCGAAAACTCATTAATAATTTGAACTCATCAAAAGGCATACCTCTTAGCCCAAACAATAAATATTCTACTAGTAATCATACTTTTAACAGTTCGAGTAGTAGTAATTCAGATCTAAATTTATTACCAATTTCTAAATCGAAAAGTCAATTTAGTGAAAATCTAGCAATTCACCAACCGCATAATAATAAAATGCAAAAAAAGCCATATAAAGAATTGTTGTATGCGTCTTTTTATTTTTTGTACAAAAAAATTGTCAATCATCCGCAGTCAATTAAAATATATCCAGATCTCACAAAGTTCCTAAAAAAAATGACAATAGAACATGATGATGATATTAAAAAAACAGAGAAAGGTAACAAAAAATCATATGATAAACCGTTTTACTTTACTGAATTGCATTGTTTATGCTGTAAAAATCTACTTGATCAACTAATTAAATCCCCTGATGAAAATGCAATGATAATTGCTAAAAACCAGATTGGGTACATTTTAGATTTTTTTAAAGAAAATTTTGTTTCAAAAGTGGTTTTCACAAGTGATTTACAATCAAAATCGATAATCACAGATGTTTATAAACAAACCGAAATTTTCTTAAACGAAACACCAAAATCAAATCCCGAATTACTTGATAGCAAATTAACATATTTTAATGATTTACGTTATGCGTTATTTTCACTTTGTCTTTCCTTTAATTTAATATTTAAAGTTCAATTTACCCAGGTTATTTCAATTCTCCCACCTATTATCTCAAATCCACCTATAATATCGCAAGAAGAAATTGAAATGAAAACGAAATCATATTCACAATTGGTTATTAAAACACCTCTCGAAACTATTACCGATCCTAATGATAATGAAGAGCCTATTTCATTTGATACTTTTACATGTCCAGAAATGAAAAGTATTGATTCACTTATTTCAACAATTGATCACCCAATGCGATCAATAATAGAAAATCTAAGTAATCAGCCAGAAGAGATGCATTTAATATTAATTAAGCTAATTATTGAATATGGTGCAGAGCAAATTTCAATTCAAAACGATATAAACTTACAAATTTTATTGTTTATTCTACTCAAAAATCTTTCTTCTTATGTTGAAACAGCTTCATCTTTCTTTGAATCAAAATCCAAAGCCTCATTATTTTTTACTAAATCTCTTTTTAACCCAGCAGTTACAATTTTCAATCGTCCAAAATCAACAATGATCATGGCTCGTTTTTTAATTATTACAATGTTCAAAATATTAATTGATAATTCGAATGACTGTTCCTTTTATCTCAATGTTCTATTAAACTTTTTGAACAAAATGTTAGCCTATCCAGAAATGTTTTCTGAATTTTTCTTTTTTGCTCATTCTGTATTTATCCAGTATATAAATAATCCAAATGAGTATCAAGAAGTGATTTTAAACTGTTCTGCGCAAATTTTAATATTCCAGCAAACAGCTAAATTTTGTAATGCAGAAAATCATCGTGAATTCAGATCCCTAACATTCAATACTCTTCAGCTAATTATTAATTCTATTCATCAAACTTTGCCAGTCAATGATTTGGTTGATAATCTCTTATCATTATTATTTGAAAAATCTGTTTCGAATGTTTCTTGTCAAGTTCTTCGAAAATACATGCAACTCTTTAAGATGTCAAATATATTAGTTACAAAAGAACTTTTTGAGAAGTTTATGAAAATGGTATCAGTATGCAAAACCGATGTTAAAACATTTAATCCTGTTTTAGAGGAGCTTTTAGACATTCTTTATGATTTTGCCTCAGATATGCAACCGCCAAATTTGAATTCACTAATTCAATCTGGCTTTTTCAATAGCATTCGAAACATTATTTTCTTAGAAGATGTCTCGATTGATGCCATTGCAGATTCTATGAAATTAGTCCATCTTTCACCTCAAACCGAAGCAGATTCGCCTTTCTCTGAATATTCAAAAATCATTTCAAAGCAAAAAATGACACAGAAAATGTTAGAGGCCGTTATGATATGCATTTCAGATAATGTACAATTGTTTGTTGGAATAAGGAATCCAAAAGCCATTCCATTAATTTTCCCATTTTTAAATTCCGATCATTTTTGCATAACTTTTCTGAAGAAACTTTTTGAATGTATTGAAAATTCAATACCCGATTCAATTATCATTTCAAAATATCAACTTGTCACCAACATCATCAATGCTCTTAAAGACGACAGCAGCGAAGAATTGTTTGAAATTGTCTTGAAAATCGTCTTGAAAGTCTTCCCTCAAATTACAAGCAGAAAGGACCTGTTATCTTTCTTCAATTTGCTCAGTCCAAGGACAGAAGGAAGCGACGAAAGTCATCCAACTAAGTGTCGAAGATGCAAGCATGCGCCAATGATACTAGATACCTTGTCAAAGATCATTTCTCAAAATCCAATGACATTCCGATCTGTTCTTCAAGTCACTCCCAACAAAGGGACGATCATAATCCCCTCAATCCATCCCAAAAACTACAGCAATGGATTCATGTTCTGCTTCCACATGATGGTGACTAACTTTAAAGGTGTCTATGATGGTCTCTTGTTATTTAAATTAACGTCAATTGTCTCTGGCGTTTACCTGTCATGCATTCTTCAAAAGGACAAAATTATTTTCTCCGTTGCGAAGAACATGGGAGTTACAATCGACGTCGGCATTCCAGTGAATGAATGGTTCAGATTGTCCATTTCATTCAGATCTTGGGGAAACATTTATGTACTTTTGAATGGTAATTTGGCCGGCATCACTTGTATCTCAAAAATTGAATGGACCGAGTTCTTTAATAAAAACGTCCTCTTCGGTGCCGGCATTGGTTTTGTTGAATGCCAATTGTCACGTTTCGCAATCTTTGAAAATCATCCAACATTAAACAAGGACTTCAACATTACCGACATTCAAGCTATTTACAATATTGCCACTTTTATCATCGATTCGCAATCTTATTTCGTTGACGAATCGAATGAAAAGTATCAACTTTACAACATTTCAGCCCGAAGTGAGCCAAACACGAGCTTCACGTTTGATGGCACTTTGTTCACTGGAATCTCCAACTTTAACTTAACGTTCACCTATTCAAAAGGTCTATCGTTCATTCTATCGTTGTTCTCACAAATTGTTTTCGACGTTTCTGATGAAGAAAAAAATTCTACTGAGACTTTCTTACTGAAATTGTTCGATATTCTTTGTATTTTAATACAAACTAATAATAACATTCAAAAACCGTTATGTAACATGAAAGGTTTTGAGATTATTTCGAACTTTTTGTATAGAGCCATTGAAAAAAAGAATATTTCAATGAACTCTAACGTGTCTGCTGCCATTTTTAAAATTCATCCTTATTTAAAGAATGAAGATCTTCGTATTTCTTACACACAATCTTTGTTGCTTAACTTCGATTTGTGGAAAGAAGCTTCATCTCAAGTCTTCGACGGTTTAATTGGAGAACTTTTGGAAACGTCAGTGATGACTCCAATTATAATGAAAACTAGACTGAAGCCACAAATTATAATTGCTATAATAAAGAAGGTAAATAAAAGCCCAATTGCAACCAAAGAGATTCTCGATAAACTGTATCAACTGCTGCTTGCATCAATGTCACAATATGTTGAAAAGGACGATATTTTGTCATTTTTAAATCTAATGAAATTATCATATGAATCACAAATTGAATTGAAAAAATATTTGGCTGTATTGTATCAATTCGTGACTAAAAATCCACAACATCAAGATTTAATTGGCTCAACTTTGTTGACAACTGATTGGTTGATTCAATATTACAGATTTCCAAAGATACAAAAAATCTTAGTTGGTTCTTTTGCCCGACTCAATTTGACGGTTTTCTCGAGATTCTTCTTAAAGAACATTGAATTAGCTTCGAAACGAACGGAAACAGAGAATAACAATCTCCTTTTTAAATTGTGTTGTTATTTGGTCGGTCTTCGCTCAGAGATCAATGATAATGAAGAATGCAATTTAATGAAACTAATTGATAAAGAAAAAGAATGGAAAATTTCTGAATGGCTTCTTCCGGCATGCATCAGTGTCTCATTTTTCGTATCGAATGAAGTAGCCACCAATTTCTCCACTTTTTTAAATACACTTTTCTCATCCAATGACAATTTGATGAAAATTAAAATGACAATGACGCCATTGACGTTATTTTTCATTCTTTGTTTTGCCATTTTTAGGACGCCGACAGTCATTGACTTCTTGACTGTTTTACTGACTTCTGATTCGTCATTGTGTGCGAATTGCTTCATAATGGTTGATCTAATAGAAGCTGTTCTTAAATGTGACTTTAGTGAATTTCTCCGTTTGTTGGCCTTGAAGATAATCATTGTAGTTTTTAGTCGTGATTTTGAAGGATTTCGTCAACAATTCCTCGACATAATCATCGATTATATTTCATTCAGGCCGCGAACAAAGTACTCGAAAACAGCGGAGCAAGTTTCATTTCCACTTCTTCTTGAAGAGATTCACAAGAATTCAAACATTAACGTTCCACCTGTCACTTTTTATCTCAATCGAGATTCAAAGGGAAATTGGCCCGATTTAGTCTTGGTTGTGAAACTCGTCACTTTGCTTCCACAAGTGATAATTCAGCAAGCAAACAACAATAAAAATATCGACCTTTCTCGTTTCATGATCCTTCTAAGTTTCGCCTGTCATCATTTGATCGAAACTCCTAAAGAAATCCCAGAAGGCCTTGATTCATTCGTCCGTCTTGTTTCACCTGAATCGAAATTATGGGCGCCCATTCTATATCAAGTTAGTCTTCATGCCCGAGACTTCGAGAAAGCCGAACTTTTCATGAAAACGTTCAGTCAGCAACTTTTTCCGAGCATTGAATTATACGTTGAGCAAGGAACATTATTCCAGAATTTCATATCACAATGCAGCTACATTGTTCCGAATAATTCGATCATAATTCAGATGCTTTCCAGCTATGAATTCGTTAAGAAAGAAGAAAGCAAAATCGATAATGATAATGAAAATGTTAAACCTGAAGATGAAGCTTTAATTTTATTAAACAAAATGAATCATTGTTTGTTGATTGGCTATGAATATGAATGGCTGAAAATAAAGCGAGCTCTTTCATATGAAACTTTATCATTAGAAGATGATAAGAAAGACATGAATTCGTTGACAAGAATTAATTACTTCGATTATCAAATGAGGCCGTTTATTTCAACTGGTCTTTCAACATTAACTTCATTTTTATCCTCTGATGAAGAAAATGTTCAAAACGATGTTGGTAAGCAAATTATTGAGTTCAATAATAAGCTTTCAAAATTCATGTCTTTTAATGATCCTGCAAACAATCGTGATTCAATCTTCTCTGTTGATTGTCATCGAATTATTTTTGATAAGACAATTGATGGAAGACTTTTCTTATTTTTGGATCATTTAAAGTTTTTCACCAATTCTTTGAAAATTTTAATAATTCATCCTTGTCAATTGCATCACTTTTACTTCTTTGGTGACACTTTTCAGTTCTTCTTACAGAACCATAAATGCTTCTTGTTTAAATTTGACAATAATGAAGAGGCTGGCAAATTTGTAACAACTTTGCAAAAGACAAAGTTTTTGCAAGAAGTTAAAAATAATTTTTCTTTAAGTTCAACAATCACTACAAAATGGCTTGATTATGAAATCAACAATTTTGATTACTTGTTGTGGCTGAACTTTAATAATGGCCGTTCTTTCTTCTTGCTGGACAAATATCCAATCTTCCCTGAGATTGATGACAATGGCAACATCATCAACGACGATATAAAAACTAATGAAAAAGTGGATTTAAACGACGTTGAAGGACAAAATCGACCAGAAAAGTTCTTCAACATTCCAGGAAAACCAGACATTGTCAACAAAAACAGGAAAATTTTAGAGAATGAAAAAGTGTCAGTTTCATTGCATTCGTGGATTGAAAAAGCATTTGGATTAGTCAATCATGTTCAAAGGAAGAAGAACTTCACTATGCCACAATCAAGGTCAAACATAACAATCATCAACTTAAGCTCGCCGGTTGTTGATTTTTACACAATTGGAGGGACAATTGGAACGTCGCTTACTTATGCGCTTCTTAGTGATGGTTCCGTCCGTTGTTTCTCGCTAGAAAATGACATTCTAGAAGAATCAAAAGCAACTCCAAATAATGAGCAAAACATCGAAAAAGATGTGAAAAAGAAAAGAAGACAAAGTAAGCTTGGTTTGGCCATTGGAACTTCACCTGACAAAATCCAAGGTGAAACGCAAGTGAAGAATAAAAGTGTCGGTAAAATTAACAGTAATTTTGGCCTTGTCACTTTTATGTCAAATAAGTTTTTCTTTACTTATGGTCAATTAATTGGCCTTTTCGACTTTTTGAATGAAATAAAAGATCCAAATCAAAGACTGTTCGTCATTAGAAGTGAGCAAACAGTGGCCCCAATAACTGCTGTTTCTTCTTGTCACAACTTGGTCATCACTGGTGCTGAAGACGGCAGTGTGACTCTTTGGAACGTTGTGAATAAGGAGCCGTTATTTAAAGATGTTCTCATTGTCAACAAGCTCTCGTCAATTTGTTCAATTTGCATCAACGTAATGTTCGGTGTTGTCACTTTTTGTGACGTTAAAGGAATGATCGTTCTGGCAAGATTGACTGATTTGAGATTACTGGCGGTTTCGTACGTTTACAATGAAGAAGTCGATTCTTCTGTGATGAGTTTGCCTAAGAAAATTCAAATGACTGACGGTTTGGGTTACATTTTGGTCTTGACAGGTAGAAATGAAATTGTCAGTTTTTCGTCCTCTTTGGAAAAAATTAAAACTATGACATATGATGTGAAAATTGTTGATTTTTGCGTGATGAAAAGTAGGTCCGGAATCGACTACTTCGCTGCTGTTAACGAAAATAATAATATATTGGTGTATAACGCTTTCAACTTGGAATTCGAAATGTTCGTCTCCACTCAGCCAAAGCCGGTTAGGAAAATTAAGTATTCTAATGAATTGGGTGCATTTTTATTGGCAATGGCAGATTCATCATTTGTTATTTGTCCGTTTGAAATTCAATAAAATTGTTTAGTTTGTATTTTTTATTTATTTATTTAATATCTTTATAAACTGATAGTCATTTTTGCATACAACTCAATTTTTCTGAATAGTATTGAAAAATGAAGATAATCAACTCAATTTTGAAATAAATAATTATTATTTTTCAATGATAAATTGAAAATTGAGTTGTATGCAAAAATGACTACAAGTTTAGTAGAGTAATTTTAGAGGGAAATGTTACTTTTGAAGGAAAATTTGACAAAAAGACGTTAAAGCTTTTTTTAATTTTAGTGAGAGGTATTCATGTGAAGTTAAAACTCGTTATTTGATTTTTTTATTTTTACTTTAATTGAATGAATATTTTATCTTAAGAAGTGCGAGAACTAAAAATAACGTATTTTTAAATTTAAAAAAGTGGATTTTTTCACTAAATTGTTAATCAAATCAATGCTATTTTTAATATAATATAATGCATACCTAATGATATACATCATATTTAATTATTAGGTCGTTTTAATGTTTGCAGAAGTAAGTGGGAAAAAATGGTATTTTGGAAATTTCTAATTAGTTCTGATATATTGTTGATTTTAATATTATTTATTTATATTTAAATTAAATTATATATATAGTTTTAATATAATATATAAAATAGTTTTTTAATTTATAGAGATATTAGTATTTAAAAAAAAAATAAATATAATATAAAAATATAGGGAGCTCTGGTGAATTTCATAGGGATAACTATTTGTATTTTTATTATAATCAACATGTATATATACATATTTTCTTATTAATCTGAATCGCTCGCCGGGGGTAATTTTATTTTTATTTTATAAAATTCTGAAGAAAAAATACGTTATAATTAATTCCCCTCAATTTCAAATTTTCATAAAAAAATGCAAAAAAATATGGTTTCTTATTGTTAAATCGTAATGAAAATAAAGTGAATTAAAATATATACTATGATAAATATAAAAAAACTATCATTTCCCGATTTTATGCAACTTTGCCAAATTATTAAAATCAAGATATTTCAACCATCTTTTATTAAAATGTATGCTTATCCAACTCTTATTATGCACATTTGATAACTGATTTTAATTCCTCTATATATCTTTTGTTTTGTTTGATATTAAACAAAAAAAATGAAATTTAAAAATCTAAGCATTCCTAGAAAAATTGGCCCTATACATTTAACTGAAATCAATATTATAATATTAATACATATTATAATTCATATGTATATTTTTTATTTTAAATTTAACCTATTTAATTTTAAGATATTTATAAAAAAATATAACGACTATTGCGAATTTAAATTTTAAATGATTAATCAAATTTTTCATTCTGTTCTCACAAATTAATTTTTTATGCAAAAAATCATTTTTTTTATATTTTTATGCTTGAAACAATAACTATGAGCGATTTACATATAAATAAATTAAAAATTAGCTCTTTTTTTAGTAAGTTAAAAATTCTGAAGAAAAAAAACACGTTGTAATTATCTCCCCTCAATTTATAATTTTTAACAAAAAATATAAAAAAATGTGGTTCAAAGTTATAAAAATTTAATAAAAATTATATGAGATAATACATATATAGCGGTAATTATAAAAATATGATTAATGACTTGTTTTCAGCAACTTAGTCTAAAAATTAAAATCAAGATATCTTGAGATAGTATGAGTAAAATTTGTCCATGATGTAATATATTCATTAATATCTTTGGATAATTGTATTTTCATCCAAAAATTCAGATATTGTCCAGAATTTGATAAAAAAAAGTCAATTTAATTTTCTGAAAGCTCCTAGAAAAAATGGCCCTATAGTTTGGTTTACTAATGGTATTTATTAATATATAGGAAATATAATGCCGATATCAAAATTTATAGAGATTTTAACCTATTTGTTTTCAAGATATTTATTTAAATTTTATATTTGGTCAGATATTTTCGAAAATTTTGTTTAAAATTTTATAGCAAAAATGGCTCAAATCGTATTATTCTGAATCTTATCTTTCCAAAGAAAGAATTATTATTGTACATCAGAGAACGTAGGAAACTATTTGAACTCCGACTACTTGCATATATGGAATATTTATTTATTATTAATGATATATTTAATTAATATATTTAATAAAATATTAATTTTTCTAACGGTATGTTTTGAGATATTATCAAACATTTTTAATCTCAAAATTAACCCAAAAACTAAAAATTCAATGGTTTATAATAATTTTAATGCGAAAATAATGAAAATATTTTTCATCAAAACAAAGGAAATTCGATAAATTATGCATGAAAATGCGTATTATTATCGAGCGGTAGTATTATTAAAGAAGTTTACACAGCTAAGAATCAACACGAATGAATGCAATCCAGATTATGCCATAACTCAAGAAAAATTCAAAATTTGAAAAAGCAAACAGCAGTATGATTTAACTTACAAGCTCTTATCTTTGTATATTTGGTTATTTTATAAGCTTTGCTCTTCAAAAGTTGAAACAAATATTCAGTTTCAAAAAGCTATTCAATCATCTTTTACTACTTGTTTTTAACGTATTTATCGTGTTAAAAGACTATTTTACGTACCAAATTTTACCTATTTGCATATGATATGAATCGAAAATCATATCTTCATTTATTGCTAAGATAAAAAAGCAATACCTAAAAACTTTAGTAAAATAATGCGTATTATTTTTATATGATTTATTAAAATATAGTTTTTTTAAATACTTACCGAAATAAATATAATATATTAAAGATTTTAATATGTTCAATTTTACAATTATTCTCTCAAATTATACGTTTTTTTGTTTATACCATTTTGGCCCATCAAATATTGTGATAAAAAAATTGAAATAACTACTAAAATAAGAATATTGGGAATTGTTACGCATTAAAAGGAAATATTATTATATAAATATATTTTCAATAAAATGATAATTGAAAATATTCAGATAGTAAAATATGTTAATCCTTCATTTTGTTCATTTTTTTATTTTATTTTTCAATGCTTTTTTGACGATAGGCATTGAATTTTCATGTAAACTTTTCATTTAATATTTCGCCTTTAAAATGATACGTGATGTAATTAATTTAAACTCTTTTAATTAATTATTTACTTATAAAGATACTTATTAATATACAAGTGAAATTGTTTTTCAAATCTTTATATATTCACCTAAAAAGAGTGTTTTTTGTTTTAACGTATTTCACCGCCATAGTTTCCTACGTTCTTACATCAGACTTTTCAATCTCTTTCAGCTGTATCACATCATTGGGATTATAACGATTTGAGTCATCATCTCAATAATTCCAGTCAATGTTCAGCTCATCACTTTTTATCTTGATATTTTGGTTTTTTTTTTTTGGTTGGGATTCCCATATATATTTATTTGTGTTCTAAAAGAGAGAAAATGTAATTACTCTCCAACATTTATAAAATTATAATTGAATGGTTTATTTTTTATTTTATTAAAATTTTAAAACACAAATATTTTTACTCCTAGTGACTAATATAATTTAAAATCCTATCATAATAGAGAAGGATATATATATATATATATATATTATTTTATAATTTAATAATAATGAAATCAACCAGCTCTCGCACCTCTTTATCTTATGAAAAAATATTAAGATTATTTACTTCTATATATGCAATACTGACATTTGCCATAATTGGTTTTAATGGATGTTGAGAATTTTAAAACCATTTAAAAAATAATGTTTCGTCTATATCTCGAGTCAAATAAAATATTTATGAATTACAAATATATAATAATATTTTATATTTTATTTATCTTAATATACACTTTAATCAAAAACTATAATACACCTTTGGTCAAAATTGAATTAAATTTCACCTTTGGGTGTCTTATCGTTTTTGATTTCAGTTTAATAAAACAAAACCCCAAAAAAATAAGACCTGAACTTATCCAGCCATCATATTGTTTTAAAATATTTTGGATAATAATTATTTTAAGTATATTATTATTTGCATTTGTAATTATAATTGTAAACTATTTTATTTCTTTTTGATTAAGATATTTTTATAAAAAAAATTTTTTCAGTTATTTTTTCATAAAGCTCATAGAATTTAATTTTTTTATTTTTATTTTTATTTTTATTTTTTTTTAATTAATTTATCAAAAAGAAATAAAATAGTTTAATCTCATAGCCAGATGAATCCCACAACCAGATAATCCTACCGCCAGATAATATTATCTTAAATATTGACAAACATTGATGCTAGCAACAGATAAATATTGATGCTAACAACAGATAAACATCGATGCTGACAACATGCAAACATCGATGCTGACAACATACAAACATCGATGCTGACAACATACAAACATCGATGCTGACAACATACAAACATCGATGCTGACAACATTCAAACATCGATGCTGACAACAGAAAAACATCTATGCTAACAACAGACAAACATCTATGCTAACGACAGACAAACATTGATGCTAACAACAGATAAACATTGATGCTAACAACATACAAACATCGATGCTAACAACATTCAAACATCGATGCTGACAACAGAAAAACATCGATACTAACAACATTCAAACATTGATGCTAACAACAGATAAATATCTATGCTAACAACAGATAAACATCGATGCTAACAACATTCAAACATCGATGCTGACAACAGAAAAACATCGATGCTAACAACAGATAAACATCGATGCTAACAACATACAAACATCGATGGTGACAACATACAAGCATCGATGCTAACAACAGACAAACATTGATGTTGACAACAGAAAAACATCGATGCTAACAACATTAGAGAGTAAGGGTGTTGATTTGGTGGGGTGAGATAAAATTGAAAATTGACGGTCGCCACTTTGAATCTTCATTTTAGAATTTACATCTTTGAACTTGTTTTAGTAGTATATATGAGTCGGTTTCCGCAGGGCTAAAGCCCACCGTCAACACGACTAATGAATAAAAATAATATGAACTTATTGTTTGACATCAATTGATGTTCATTTATTGGACAACTCATTTAATTCATCTTCAAGTTGATGCAGTTTGTGTTTGAGGCTGTTGATGTCTTCGATAAGAGACTCACGAACGGCAAGACCGTCAGAGCCCAACATTCCTGATTTGATATTGTTGAGACATTGTTTGTAATCATAACACTTTTCTTTCAATCCTCGTTTGATTCGTTTTAGTTCTGGTATTTCTTTCTTGTATTCTGTTAGTTCACTCATTTAATAATAATTAAATGTCTGCTATTAATCAATTAAGAACCGTTCATGACGATAAGCATAAAAACCATTTTGATAGATTACAATTAACGATGCAAAAGAATAGAACAAAAATAAATTCAGCACCAACAGTGAAATGTTATAATGAAAAAGGAAATATATTTCATGAACCACCTCCAAAAACGACTAAATCATTAAATCATCATGATTCACTTAATCATTCTGTGGTTGTCAGGAGCAACAACATTTAATACATATTCATTAATAACTTTTGATTGTTGGTCGACAACGTTTGAAAGCTTATTAATATGTTCTTCAAGTATTTTATTTTTGTTGTTCAATTGATTTATTAATTCATTGAGTTCGTTAATCGATTCTTTCATTAATGATATATCAGCTTTGATGTTGTCATTTTCAAGTGTTTTAGTGATTGTGTTCCCAACTTTCTTCAAATAAATGTCGCCGTTAAGTCTTTTACCGTCTGTACAATTTCGCTTAGTGATTTTGTATTCGTTGCCGTCATTAGTGATGATTTTATAAATCTTGTTCAAATAGTTAGTCGTTTGTGATTTCATTTGCTCGATATTCTTTTGATAGAACAAATTGAACTCTTCAATTGATTTAAATACTTTTGATTCATTTACATTATCATTTATAACTTTAAGTTCATTAATGTTTTCATTCATTTATAATTATATTAAATCATTATAATTCATTGTTTTTCATTTAACTTCATTCAATATTGATTTTCCAAATCTCCCAACTCTGTCAGCAACATTTAAACCTGTATCAATTGCGTCAACAACCTGACCGACACCAGGAATGAATTGTGTAATCGGTTTAACTCTGTCAACGATTTGCTTTCCAACATCAACAACTTTTGGTAATGCTTTAACTGCTTTCTGAGCGAATGATTTTACTTTGCCGCCAATTGATTTAAATGCGTTCTTGATTTTGTTGAATATACCGACACCCATAATTTAATTAATGATAAAAGTGTTTTATTTCCTTTTTATTCAATCATAAATGTTATACAGAAACGAGAGAGCCCATAATCTTCGCACTGAAACAGGAAACGTTCTTCATGCATTTGAAGAGATGAGAAACATGATTAATGTCAATGACGGTACGCGTTCATTTTCATTTAGAACTGTTGACTGTCATGACCAACCAGCTCCATTTCATCAAGGACAATATTCGCAAATAAGTTTAACACATCCTGACCACTTCATAAGTGATATTGATAAAGGTTTCTTAACATTTCACGTTAAATTAGATTTGTCATTGAATACAGATATGAGTAAATTAAATGAAATCAATGACCCCAACAACTTGTACAAACTGTTTGTCGGTTTCAAATCATCAAACCAGTTGTTTGACAGGTTAGAGATTCTTCATAATAATGTCAATGTCGGATACCAACAGAATGAATGCATTCGTGAGGGCTTCTTATATTCTTCAGTTAAACCAGAAGCCGAGAAGAAACGTCGCAGATTCGTTCATTCATTGTGGGAAAACATTAGCAACTATTCACAGACACATGCAGGAGCTTATGTTAACTTGAATTCATTTAAGAACACAGGAAGAAGTGAAGTCGAATTTGATTTGAATGTTCCTTTTGATGATTTGCTTGCATTACAGGCATTCGATTTATTCCCTAACGGAATCATTGGTGATTTATCAATTCGTTTTCAAGTTAGTCCCGCTGGTCTTGTTTGGGCAGTATTAGACCCTTACACAGTTGCTGAAGCAAAAGTATTTCTTGAAGACAATGATTCAATATCGATGGAAGAATTAAACAGACTAAAGGAAATCAAAGCACGAGGACACCTCAAACATCAATTCACACAAATTGGTAATCAAGCAGTGATTCCAGGACCTGGAGACAATCCAGACCCACCATCACCTGAACCAACACCAACGAAATATCAATTGAAGTATGAAGTTAGAGAACAATACGTATCTGCATCTGGAGGTGATTTCGATGAACTGATTGAAAATTGTTCATTAATATTTAGCTTTACTGATGATGAATTTACTGAACTTGGAATTGAAAAGACTGATGATAATAAAGCAATTTGTCAAGCCCATTATACCAAAGAACATGGTAAATTACCTCAACCATCACATGCAGGTCATGTTTACGTTAACTTTGTATCTAAAACTGAAGCCAACAAGTTGATGAGCGCTCATTATTCAAAACAAACAGCAACATTAACAGTTAATCGAATGACCATCACAGCTTGTAAATCTAATATGCAAGGCTTTGGAGTTTGTGAAGCTACAAGACAAGGAATTGAAGACATTTTAAGACAAGGTTTAATCATTCCTTCACAAAAAGTTGATTATCATGCTTTTCCAATCGCTCCAGCAGCAAACGGAATCAAGTCAACATTGAATATCCCATTAATCAATGCAACTAATTTATCAATCATGTTTCCAAAGCATCATAATGATTTAACTGTCTTTGAAAACCCAGTTTATCAAAATTGTTTCTTGAATATTGGTGGAAAGAACTTCCCAGACGAAAACGTTTCAACCATTGGTGCACGATTCTTTGAAAATCAATTAACGGCTGGTGATTTAGATGCAATCACTCTTTCATGCACAAAGGAATTTGAGGATTCGATGACAATGCCAAAGAATGACGCTAACGGTAAGAGATACAACAACACAATCAGTGATGCAACATCATTTGTATTCAACATTCAAACAGAACGAGCAAGTGCAGGATATTGTTATGACGGACTTGATGGAGGTTTCGGAAACGTTCAGATACAAGTCAATGGGCAACCAATATATACAGGAGATGATGACACATATTTCAATGTTGTTGAACCAGATGGAACCATTGTCAAACCTCCTCCGACTCAACTTTGGATAACTAGGGACTCTTACTTTAAACTATCGCTTGACGGTTTAGAATATCATGATGATTCAACACCAGAAGGTTCACAAGCAAATGAATAAATAAATTGATTTCATTAAATAATCATTTTGCTTTGCAAAAGGGAACAGAGTTCCTTCATAAATTAATGCTTTATTTTTGCGATTCAAATGAATGAATCAATCAACTATCCTTTCAAATCTAAATACAAGTACATCAAAGACACGGGCATTAAAACCGAGCCCTATATTAAGGATTACCAATTGAAGACAGTAAAGAAACTATCAAAACCTGACTTCTCATTTGAACCGTATGCGTACGAAATTGATATAATGTTTGCATTAAATAAAGCTTATTTAGTAATAATCAATGTAAACACCAAATACCTAATTGTTGAACCAATTGATTACAAGTCTGAGTATTATGTAATCAAAGTAATTGATAAACTAGTCAATAAAAGAAATATCAGAATTGAAACAATTAAATGTGATGGTGAAAAGGCTTTTATATCAAATGCATTCAAAAGTTATTGCAACGGTGAAGAGCAAAGATATCAATTAGACAAACACACAATTAAATTCAAAGCACCAAACAAAATAAAGTTAATCATTGATGATTCACCTTTCACGAATGCACATAAATGTGTCGATGCAGTAATCAGAACATTACGAAATGCTTTCGGTCAATCACAACAACGAATGACAAACAATGTATTGATACAACAAACGGTTGAATGGTACAATAACACGCCTCATGCATCTCTTCGTTTATTGAATCCTTTATACACATCATTTGACGAAGAAACTGATGAATACCTTGACAAACGACAATCAAAATACATTTATCTAACACCTCAACAGATGCAAGATGACCGCGACCTTGAATGGCAATACATTAGAGCCAAATCAATGCAATTGAAAGAGATTCAACAAAAACAACGATTTAAAGGTCTTCTGTCATATAAACCCAAAAATATAATACTCATTCACACCGATTACGGAAAAACAGAAAAGAAACATGAAAAGCGAAGAAGAGTGTTCAATGAACTTGCTGAATTCATTTGTTATGAATCAGGAAACGTTAAATGTAAACTATTAAATCCTTTGCGTCAAACTAACAAAACACTGAAGAACAAAACAATAATAACAGTTCCAATCATGTACACAAAATATGTTTGTTCATCAATAGATGCTTTGAATGATGATTATAAAGTATTCTTTTTGACTTATAAAACGCAAAATGAAAGCTAAACAACCAATCACAAAACGATACTATCACACACAATCAAAAGATTTTAATCTTCCTGATGATTTCGTTTATAGTCGCAACAAGAAGTACATTGTTGTTCAGTATTGTGGGGCTGTTGTCAATCAACATATTGTCGGTGATTTGATGGTTCATTCAGATATAGTTGAATTCATGCCTTTCTGCGACCATTTCATTATGCTTGCTAACAGACGACAAACGAAATATCGAAAATATGAGTGTCTGAACAATACAAAAAAAGAGTATCATTTATGGTTTACAGATATGAAAGGAAACGTTATTGAACCTGAATCATTTATATTCAGTTGTCTTTTGATTTATTAATGACTATTCAAAATGGATTCTAAGGTAATTTATTTAAATCCGAATCAATTGGCTGATATGAGCCGTTATAAAATTGATGATGTTGCACCGATTACATTTGCATTGATTACAGTAGAAAAAAATAGATATTTTTTCCCTTCAATTTTCATATTTCCAAAGCAAGCTAAAAGTACAACTAAAGGTGATATGTTAACAAGTAGACCTACATGGATAATATATCTTGATGGTGATACACCTGAAAAACCTTCATACGTGTTTACAAAAAAGATTCTTACAGGATATCAGGAACCTATATTTATATTAATAGTTGATAATACACCAAAAGCATTAACAAAATATTATAAAAATTATAACGGTGAATCTTATTTTCATAAAACTTACTTTGCTTTCACTTCTGAATCATTCATAAAGGCATTTGATAATATTATAACTGCAGCTGATATAAACTATGACCCTAATGCAGCACAAACATATTTATCTTTTTATATTTACGATAACCCTGAAAAAATTCCGATAATTGATTGTTATGTTAATACAACTCCTGAATCTGACAACGAGGAAATTGCAAAATCGATAACAGCAGATTTAAATCATAATACAGGTACAAAATCAATTGAAAAATCGGCTTTTAGTTTTCGAAATGATACAATAGCCGATGAATATCCTGTATTCAAACCGAGAAAAATAACACAGGATTCAGGTTTTAATACAAAAGAATCAATATCGACTCCAAAGAGATTTGATGCAAAACTAATAAAAATGTTAGAAAAGATTTCCAATCAGCTGCAAATGCAACAATCAGAACCAATATATAAGCACTTGCCAAAAGATAACAAAGTTCACTTTTCAGCATCAGCAAAACGAACTATTCCTAATAGCTCGGAAACATATCAAAAAATAGTTCAACAAAATAATTCTTTACCGAATTATGAACCTATGGAAATTGAAGAAGATTGGCACGAAGAAAACCAAAATCAATCACAAGGCTTTGATTTTGAAACACCAAATCCTAATAAGACATCAAATTATTATGAACGACAACAAAACATAAATAATAATAATAATACTTTTGAAGACTTGTCAAGTGAAGAAGAATATAATCAGCAACCACAATCAACAAAACGTTATAGTTTTAGAATCGTTTCAGACCCAAATGACAAAAAAATAATAATAATAATAATGGAGGTTTTGATTTAAATTAATTATTCATTATTCATTCTTTGATGTAATGGTTTAAGATTAACAGCAAAATCAGCATATTTATTTTTGTTCTGCAATTTACTTTCTTTGAGTTGTGCTTTGAATGCTGTGTATCCACAATTTGGATATATATCTCTTTCTATTGCTGCGGTGATTCGTTTAATGAAATTATCTTTAACGTTCTTAATATCTTCTGGCGTTGCTTCTTTAATTCCTTCTGCATTTCGTTTCAACCTGTTATATCCTTCTTGCTTACTTACATCAACATTGAAACCAACACCAAAGACAACATAATCAATGTAATGCATTAATTCAGTAAATTGTTTACCCCATTGACTTGGTTCAGCCTTTAATTCTCCTGATGTGATATCAATAGCTTTATCAATAATCTTCTCAACATATGATTGAACATTCTTTCCTAATACTGAAACATATTCTTTATTGTTCTGTTGTTTCCAATATATCCATTGTTCATATGTTAATATCTTTCCATTGAACTTATTGTCTTGAATGATTTCTTTGAAAGGAGCATCAAAGAGATAAGCAAATAACATATTTGATACAGCAAGGTAATTGATGAGTTTCTTCAAAGGAGATAATACAAAGAATTGTTCGTCATTCCAATACACTTTCCAGACTTTAGAAAAGATTGATGACCAATAAGAACTTGGTGTAATACGTTTGCTGACTCTTGCTTTTCCCAGACCCATAGGACCGTAATAATTTTCTAGCTCTTGCATTTCTTTTCCCTTTGTTAATTTGTATTGACCAGCATCCCAATCAATTTTCTTGATATCTTTATCAAATAATGATTGAATCCATTTATTGAACGGCATTTCTTTTCTTTCTTGTTTTGTTTTAATAACAGATTTCCAAACTTTCTTGTAAGGAGAAGCAAATACAAGCTTGTATCCGTTAATGATTGAAGGATTACCGTTCCTATCAATTAAAACAACATCATCAACTTTATCACCGTTCAAGTCTGTTATTGAGTTTCCTAACGGGTCTTTGGCATTTTCTGGTAATAAACGATATCTTGGTTTACCGTCTTTATCAACTGAATTCTTACAGTATTCAATAGCTGTATCACGACAAGCTGCATTCGGAATGTATTTGATTCTGAAGTTTCCGTTAATAATCATATCAATAAATTTATCTCTGTAATAGGATATATTACCACCAACCCGAGGTATTTCAAGCTTGTCAAATGAATCCTTTAATGTTGAGTTAACAAGAGGCATATCTTTTTTATCACGACGTCCGCGAGTATTCTTTGAGGGTTGCTTTGCATTTCTTATTAATTCATCAAGTATTTCATCATCTGCTTTGTTATCTTCTGCATATCCTTTGTATTTCCTTGCAAAAGGTGATTTAATTTCTTGTGCTTCTTCTTCATTATCTTCATATCTGTATGGTTGTTTTGCAGGTGTTCTTGCATATCTGTATGCTTCGGTTGCTGCTTCATCATCATCTTGCCAATCATCTAATTCATCATCATATAATGATTGAAGAGGTCCGTTATTATTGTTGTTGTCGTCTGCCATTTTATTAGTTGAAAAATTATTTTTATTGTGTTCCTTTGATGGTTCAATAAAAGAATCAGATAAATCATCGTTTTTCAATATTAATGACTCAGAATCTGATTCGCTTAATGTTATATTAAGTAATGAATCTTCACTGTCTTTAGGCAATTGTATTGTCGAGTCATTTTCATCAGAATCACTCGGAGTTATGCGTTTTCTTCTTGGTGTTCTTCGTTTATTAGTATCAAGTGTTGGTTCATGAATGCTTGTTCTCTTTCTTCTTCCTTTGGTGGTTTGTGGTGTTTGACTCTTTCTCGGTGGTTTGATGGGTGATGAACGAAAACCGTCAGAGCTATAATTTAAATCATCATTGACAACAATATTGAAGTAATTGATAATGATATCAAGACTTTTTTTATCTGTTGTGTACTCTTTTAAACTAAGGAATTGATTGCCTTTACTTTTAATACCAGCATTGATTTTGTTCATCAATGAAACAAATCGACGAAACTTGACTTTCATTTCACGAATCTTTCCCACACTTCTTCCTGTATATTCATTGTTTTGTATTTGATACAACAAATTAATTAAATCATTGGGGTGTTCTAGTTTGTATGTACTGAGAAACGTGTTCTTAAAATAATCTATCGGGTCCTCTAGTTCTTCATCATCATCAGGTTTAGATACCTCACTGTCAAATATTGTTTCATCATCAATATTGCTCAAATCTAAATCAAAGCTATCAGATGAATTATTTTTATCTTGTTTTGACATTGTTTAGTTTCTAATAAATTGAATGTTTACGATTGAGCAGAGCGGACACATAACAAAAACAAATACCATTGACGGATTGATTAACGAATACATTAAAAGATATGTCGATAATTATGTTATCAAAGGTGATTCATCGAACGGGAACGTATTAGGTTCAAACGGTAATGGAATCACTGAGGAACAATTGAATGAAGCTGTTAACGGATTGCGTGATTATGTTATCAACAATTATGCTTTATCAACTGATATACCCGAACCAATTGATTTAACGAATTATGCATTGAAGACGGATATACCAGAAGTACTCAAAAATAGTGAGTTGCAATTGAACCCAAAGGAACAATTATCAGACGAAATGTTTCAGAAATTGATGGCTGATGATGTTAAACCATTATCAGCTAAAGCATCAACGTGTTTAACAAGTATGGCAGCTAATGAAGCTCTTCAGGAGGCTTTGGATGTTTGTGCCGGACAATATGTTCCAAAAGATGATTTGAAGAATTACATCACGAGAGATAATTTGAATGTATCAACTGAATACACAATTGAAACTAAGACATATATGTTTCCTAATACAGGACCAATACCAGAAGAATATGAAGAAAACGGAATGGATACATCTCACGTTTTACCGTTCAAAGAAGGAACACATTTGGTTGGTTATAAATTAGACAATAGTGGTAATATATTCCATTTTGATATCAGATTCAAGACAAATGATTTATATGCTGATGATGAATATAACGTTAAACAACATGAAGCTGAAGGATTTGATAGTGAAGGTGAGTATTTTGAATTAGTGTGGGATGAAGTTAGTGGAGCAATTTATGATAGATATCAATACCTTCCAATAACAATAACATTAGCAGAAACAGAAGAAAGATTAGCATTGAAGAGTGATATACCTGAACCAATTGATTTGACACCGTATTATACTAGTGCACAAGCTGATGAGAAGTTCGTCGATGAGGATGAATTGGCTTATGAATTGGATAAGTATGAAACGAAAACAGTTGCAGAAGGAAAATATGCAATGAAGAGTGAAATCCCAGAAATTATTGAGGGTCAAACAACAATTCAATTCGAAATCGTCAATAATACAATTCCTGATTTGGATTACAACACATATCATGAACTGATTGAGCAATACGGGTTGGATATTGTTTCATCAAACAGTTTTTATACGGGTCATTATGTTCATGTAGACTATTCGTACAATGACGATGATGACGAACAACCCTCTCAGATAATGCGTATCGAAGGAAGTGATTCAAGTATTTGGTTTTTGTATGACAGCCATGAATTAATCAATCCAGGAACTGGCGATACACCAGAAGTTTTATCGTGTTCAATTACCAAAACTATCGAACCAACAGACAGAAACGCTTATTCAGCTAGATATGTGTCGAATACTTATGCATTGAAGACGGATATACCAGAACCAGTTGACTTGACACCGTATTATACTAGTGCACAAGCTGATGAGAAGTTTGTTGATGAAGATGAATTAGCTTATGAATTAGATAAATATGCATTGAAAACAGATATACCAACAATTCCAACTGATTTGGTTAATGAATCTGCATTGAATACTGCATTATACGGAACTGAATTGAATATTGAATATCCAGCAAACTTATATGACGGTGCATATATTACCCCTCAGCTACCAAATGCCAGAGTTCATTTGGTATTTGATGTTAATTGGGGAGATAATCAAGATGATGATATAATGCATATTGATGTAATATTTAAACCAAATGGTTCTACTAGCACTTATGACAGCATGGACAGGTATGATAGCAATGGCAAACGCATTGATAGAATAATATGGCGTTATGATGATGGACAAATTGTATATGTATCATATATTGCAGCACATAGAAATAATAATCCAATAGCATACAATTTCATTAGAGCTCAAATCGAATCGCCATTCATTAAAACCGCAAATGTTGCTGATGAAAGTCCAGAACAAATCACAATTCAATGTACACAGAATGATAGTGGTTGTGTAATCCCAGATGAATATATACGAAGGGTATTAACAACCAAAAATATTATTGTAAAGTTCAAACGAAATGCTGATGATGCATCATATGAAGAAGCTGAATACGAATATTCTGGACGAAAGAGTGCAAATCTCATATACAAATCAACCAGCGGAGAGTCAAGTGAATTGATAGATATTCGTGTAGCTACACGTATTGTTTCATTGAGAGCTGAGGATGATACACTAACCAATATTTATGATGCAACTATCACATTAATCAGCATCCGACCTGTGAATGATGATATGATTACTTCGGTGAAATATGTGAATGATAACTTTGCACTGAAGTCAAACGTCATAACAGAAGAACAACTAATAAAAAAATGTGCTATTGATTGCGGACCGATTACAGAGGGCGGTGAAATATCAATTCATTATCTAAAACTTGAAGATAAGGTAATTAAACTGGAATACATAGTAGGTGATTATGCGCTATGTTTGGAAATAAGAATATTATTCTATGATACAACTGGAAATCCTCATAACATTGTTCTTGTATTACATCAAAGAACTGTGTATTTCGACAATTTCAAATTCCCATTCTATTATGAAGACACTGTTGATATAACATCAGGAAGACCCCTGACATATAATTTCCCAATAGGCGGATATTCTTGGACAACTACTCAGGAATTATTAGATGCTAAACAAATATATTCAAGATGCATCATGTCCCGAGGTTATTTAGCAAAATATAAGGCTGCTATTTACGGTGCACAATCAAACACAACAATCACACATTACTCGCCGATTGAATCATCAATGAACTCTGTTAGTGATTTCGTTGTTGGTTCTCCAGTGTATATGACAGGTAAGGTTTACAAACATGTTGGTGATGAATGGAAACCATCAACAGCAGATGATACAACTGATTGTATTTGTAGTGTCAAAACATCAGGAACATGGAAGGAGTATGTCGGTATATGTGTGAGAATCGATGACAAAAATAAATGTATCACATTTAGTTCACATGGTGATTATATGGTTCGCGTTAATGATTCATCATGTTATTCAATCGGTGATGAGGTGTTTATCGATAATGAAGACAATAAGCTGAAAGTTCTTTCAGGAGAGACAGCAATAACATCAAAAATAAAACGTATGACTGTTGGAATCATTACAAGTATCATTGATGAAAGAACATTAGCTGTATTCAAAGAGTAAATCAAATCAAATCAAATCATGTTGATGTTTGAATCTATTAATATATACGCTAACTTTTTGATTATTTATATCGTTCATTGAAATAAATTCATTGCCTGATTTATTTGTATTGATATGAAGAATTTTATAAATATTATCAGTAATCTTTGCATAAAAAATGTCTTCATTATTAGTATCATCATGGTAATAATAATACGTGTTTTCTTCAAATTCTTTCCTTTCTGTCTTTGTTTCATAGAAATCAATAACAATTGCATCATCAGGTATGTCATCAATGAATTCATATTGAATACCTTTATAATTTGATTTATTTTTATTATTCTCTGAACTTGATACAAATCGTAAATTATCAAGATGATAATCAGTTTTGATTCTATTCTTATGGTCGACTTGTGGTAGATTATTAGGGTTTTCAATAAATTGCTTTGCTACAAGAATATGTTTATAATATATTTTGTTATTTAGGTTTACACACGGATAAACATTTTGTCTGTATTCACCTTCAGCTATTATTTTTCCTGTTTTCTTATTCTTGATGTTATAAGGGAAAGTTGTTTGAATTTCATAATCACTTTCAAAACCTTTCAAAGGTTCAAATTCAGCTTCAGCATTTTCAATTTGTGTTTGTTCAGTTGGTTGACTCATTTATAACAAAAATAAAAAAATTGATTTTTTAAAATAAAATCATTAAATTAATTGTTTAATGATTCTCAATGAAATAATCCTTTGCAGTGAAACCATTGACATAAGGACAACAACAATGATTTGATAATACCAACATTTTTGAATGTGCTGCTGTTAAAGCATTTTTGATAACAGTTATTTTACTCATCAGTTGTGAATTCATTTGAAGGTTTATATTTTTGCCTTTCATTATTGATTGCTTATCAATGACATTTTTGTAATCACTTGATTTGATGTTGTTCTTCTTCAATGAAACACCTTTGAGCTTTAATGAAATTGTTTTGTCATCTGACCAAATCGTATAACATTTAGCACACAAAGCAACTTGATTTGCTCCAAACTTTTCTACACAGCATCCGAGAATCTTTTTCTCATCATATACATCATTGATTGCAGGATTTGGCATAAAGCTATAAATGTGTTTATCATAAAATGATTTGTCTTTGATGACGTAATCAAACAACTGGTCAATCGGTTTATTCATATCACCAGCTATAGACATGTACAGACTATCTGTATCGACCGAGTTGAAATGAATTTTATTCATGTCAATGCATTTGTATAGAAAGTCATAAAGGAAAGTCAAATACCAGTATTTCGCATTGTCTAATGTCCAAAATGATTCCTGAAGACATGTAGTGCATTTGAATGAATGTGGTTGTGATTGTATCAAATAACAATCATTTGACAATTTACATCCATTGCGATAAGTATCGGATGCAATCAATTGAAAGGCTTTATTTTTATCAACAATTCTGACTTTGTTGAAGTTCTCTGAATTCATACCGTCATATCCGTAAGATCCGTTCATACTAATCTTGTAAAACTTTTCGTTCCCGTGTGCCTTTCCTGACAATATATCTTGACGCTTCTTCATAAACTCACAAACAAATTGATTGAATCCGTCATGAGCTTCATATAAACTTAAGCTCTTAATGTCATCAACAATAAGTCCGTGGTCGATTAAAAACCATAAAAGGTAATTCGAGAACGTCATAAATGTTCCGCATGTATCAAGCAACATTGTCAGCTTTCTTGTTTCTTTATCGGCTGAATTCAGTTTATTGTCTTTCATATATTTGTACATATAGCTTCCAATCGTTTGCTCATCATTCATTATATTGATATTTCTAAACACAGGAGGGAAATTAATCAAATCGTTGATTTTATTCTTTGGACATCTCAATTTGACTTCAGCTTTGAATATAAACTCAGGGTTTGCATCAAATCGCTTCTTTGATTGAATGATATTCATTGCAGTATTAAGAACCTTTTCATTCTTGTTTCCTTGTTCATCATAAACATCAAATCGTTTTATAAATGAACCAGGCATGTACATGATTCCTCCGTGATAAGGATTGAATGAATGTTTTACTGAACTGAATGATGAGGGATACAATGAATTGAAATCAATACCAGCAACGTGTGAAACTATGTTTGAAGTGTCATAGCTAATGATTCTGTCATTAACGGCATCATATTTGAGTTTATTGATTAATGTTTGACCTCTAATGTTCACTCGATGAAGTACATTTGATAATCCTCCCGTTATGTTCTCTCTCAAATTGTAGTATTCTTTTTCATCAGTTATGAGTGTTGGCAGGTGATGGAGCTTGCAGAATTTCTTCAATTGTATTTTGGTTCTTGTTATCTTGTCATCATCACGTTGTCTCAAACGATTACATTCAGCACAAGCAAGTAAACAGTTATCAATCTGATGTCCTTTGTTGTTATCTATTCTGTCAAGTGTCGGTTTGTTGTTGTAAGTAAAGTGTTCACCACATAAATGACATTTACCTGTTTCATTTGATTCATACAATTTCATGAATGCTTCGAAATCCTTTTCACTAACACATTTTGAAATATCTCGTTGATTTTGGTTCGTTTGAAGCGATGAATCGCCTTTTTGCAAGCAAAAATTATGTTTCATGTCTTGCTTTCGATAATTATCACATTTATTTAACCACCATTTCATTGTTGGTTTGAATGTATTTGATTTGTTGATGATTTCATAGTCGTTCTTCGGATTAAAATCTTTATATGCAAGAGCATATTTGATGCATGAAGCGTTCTTCGATAATGAAAGATTACTTATCAAATCAACTTTGTATTCGGCATTCATTTGAATAAGGTTGTCAATAGGATTAATCATCATTTCAACATCATTGTCATTGTATGATAACAAATAATCCCAACGTGTTGCAAACCTCTTTGAATCAATCAAATACTCTTCATAATCGGATTGTGTTAAAGGATTCTTTTGATTGAGATAACTGTAAAAGTCTTCATATGCGAATGGTTCACTCTTTGATAACACTTCATTATAATTTTCATTGTTGATTGCTTCATAAGGAAATACACCTTTCGAACTGTTAGAAATCCCACCAAAATCAATTCCAAATTGTTTGAGCGTACCACCAGCAACAAATGCTTGTGCATCAATGAATCGTAATCGAATGGGGTACTTTGATGATTTCAATATAAATTGCTTTAATGATGTAGCTGTTCCAATCATTCCGCTATCGATAGACCAATGATTTTTAATCAATTGCTCTTTGAATAAGTTTGAATCAAATCGTGATGAATTAAAACCAAATACTGTTATTGTTTTCAATGATGTATCTATTTTATTGAGTTCTTCTTCTGATTTATCTTTAATGAATGATTTTAAATGGTTCAACTTATCAACATACACATCACATCCAACAACAAATAACCATTCAATCCATTTGGCAATGAAGTCATTTGTTCTTATATCAAAGTTCTTTGTTATCAAACCTTTATCAAGTTTCACACATGATGAAACACTCAAAGGAATCAATCGAGAATTGATAACTGATTTATCACTAACTTTCTTTTCAATCTTTTGCTCCATTGTTTCAAAATCATAAGTGATATAATGAATTGTTGGCTTCCATTCAAGTTCATATGAAAGACAATACAAATAAACAGGATTGTTTAAAATGTGTGGACAATATGGCAAAGCTTCTCGTGAAGGTATGAAATCCTTTTTGAATTTGCCATCACATTTATCTACATGTCTGTTGAATCTGTCAATATTGTTATTTCCTTTGTGAATGTATGAACCACAATGAGGACATATATGAATGTTTGTTAATGCTTCAGCATCAATGATGTACATGATATGAAGTATCTTATCTTTTGAATACAACAGAGCTGAAAATGTTTTGTTTGATTCATCAGTGTTGTGCCATTGGTCTTGAATATCATAAATATGTTTCTCTTTGTCATATTCATAGATGTTGACATTGATGTTATGATTCTTGGCTGATTCTTTCATTTCTTCAATCGTGATTCCTTTGAATGTGTTGATGAATTGATTTGCTGCTTTTGAAGGTTTTGTTGAATAAGTTATTCCGTGTTCTTCACATAATATTTTCTTTGCTGCTGCTGTTCTGTTGGAGATTTTAAATGTTCGTGTTTCAATAAGTTGCTTATTCAAACAGCAAGCAAGGAAACGATACCAACATAAACAATCATCAACGTTATCCATAATGATATATTTATTTTTAATGAACTCTTCTGGTAATCCATCAATCTTACCTGTTATCTTAACGACACGAGAGATTGTAAATGAAACAGACCAAACGATACACAATTTG
This sequence comes from Tritrichomonas musculus, assembly GCA_039105265.1. Lineage (NCBI taxonomy): Eukaryota > Parabasalia > Tritrichomonadida > Tritrichomonadidae > Tritrichomonas > Tritrichomonas musculus. The sequence goes on from JAPFFF010000004.1 coordinate 2,139,614, forward strand.
ATGTTTGAAGCAGTGGTTTCATATTCATGAATCTTTGATTCAATATACAGTTTAACTTTATCAATATCTTTATTCTCTCTAACGATTATCGGTACTGATGATTTATAATTCTTCCATTTGATTTCACTTGCTTCATATGTATATCTTTCGTTTTCATTCTTTGGTGGTATCTCAAATATACCAGTCAATTGAAAATATATTTTGAACGGTTTCACTTCTTGTTTAAATACTGTTTCAGTCAAATATTCATTGATGTCTTCAATTGATGAAACTCCGTTCTTGTAATATATTTTTATCGGTTCTTTACTGTCTTCATCTAATCGTTCAACCTTTTCATTATCATTTGGGAATTGGTCAATGAAATGACTGCATGCTTCAACTGCTTCATCAAAGTTCTCAGGTTCATTGATTATGAAATATGAGTCATGTTTTGAATGAACACCTTTATAGCCAAACTTTTTGAGGTATTCAATTAATTCAGCATTTTCATTGTTGAATCGAATGTCTTCATATCGTTGAGGTTGTTTGTTTGTCTTTGGCGGTAATGGTCTCAATAATATATTTTCAGATTTAATTAATTGAAGGGCTTTGTTGAGTGCATCATGAGCTATTTTAATGTTGTTCTCGATTTGTTTTTGTTTTAGTTTTTGTTCATCATTTTGTTCTTCTTCTTCAAATTGTTCCTCTTCCTCCTCTTCTTCTTGTTCTTCTGCTTCTTTTTCATTCTATTGACGAAAGCTAATATTGTTGTATCATTGATTCCATTGCCTTCATGTTCTCTAAAACCGAATGAAGTTAGATAGTTTTCTAAGATTGACTTGAAATGTTTAACATCATAATCAGAAGGTTTAGATGTTGATAAGCGAGGTTTTAATTGAAGTTCATTATTGATATACCTGATTTGTTCAATAACAAATGATTTGGTATCTTTTCTATAGTAATAACGAGAACTCATTTATGATATTATTAAAAAATCAAATTATTTGAAATTTGAAAAAATGTTAAATCAAAAAATAAAAAATATTTCGAGTTTTTTATTTCATTGAAATGTCTGAGTTAAGAGAAATAATAAAACACATTGAAGAAATACATAAATTACTTTTGATATTAGAATCAAAACAAGAAGTAAGTGAAGAAGAAGAAACAAATGAAGAAGCAAATACAGAAGCAAACCATAAAAGAACGCGTTCAATATTCAATTCATCAAAGTTCTTGAACAAGGATGAACGTGAAAAAGTTTTAGAATTTTTGGATGATAAAGTAATGAATGATATAAATAAGTTGCCAGGACATAAAAGGTGTTCATATACACAAAACTTATTGAAGGAAAAATTGAAGTTAAATGTATCATCATATATGATTAATAGATTATTGGCATTTAAGAACAACAAAGAATAAAAATATCATTTAATTAATTTATTTATTTTTGATTTAAAATGAATAGTGCAATTAACGGTTTGAGTTGTGATACATCAGCTTTACATGCTCAGTTTCGAATAGTTAAAGACAAGATATTCAATGAATGTATGAATTCTGAAGATGATGCATTAAACGGAAAGTTTGATAAGATGATTCACATATTGTCGATATATAAACAACTATTTAATGATATTGAATCGATTAAAATACAATTAAGAGCTATTGATGAACGTATCAAATCAGCTGAACAAATGACTTTGTAAATGAATCATTAATGTATTTGGTTTTATTTTTGTTCAAAATGAGTTTAAATCGTGCTAGAATTTTATCGTCAGAAAACGATGCATCAGTTAAGCAGGAACAATCAACCAGTATTAATATAAACATCAAACCAAAGAATCAAAGACCAATTCAACCAGTTGAATATCCATCAGTTCAACCATTACCTCAAACATCTCAAGCCACAAATTTTACTATACCTCAGATGAGTGGAGTATATCAATCACCGCAACCAACAAACAGCGTTTCACTAGAAAGAGGTATCAGTGATATTGGTGCTGATATAACAGAACTTGAAACCAAAAACAAATTCCTTGAGATATTGTTATCAATCTATGAAACAAACCCAATAAAAGTCAATGATTTATTGATTTGTCATTCAAATACATTAATGGAGCTCATCAAATTACTAACACAAGCTGATAAAGTTGAATTGATTGTCAATGATGATTGTGCGTGTAATGGTTGTGTTTCTCGTTCCAAATATATTTTAATTGATAGGATATTGGTTTACAAAAATAATGAATCAAATGACTTGAAATACAAATATAATAGCATTTATACAGAACTCATTAGACACAACATTTCATTGAAAACATGTATTTAAAAACCAATAAATGATATATGAAATATTAGTTGTTTCATTATTAACAGGTTTATTTTTAGTGAAGATTGTTGAAGTATCTTTAATGATGCCTGACAAAGAACCAGAACTCAGTGAAGAGATAAGAACAAAAATGTATTCATGAAGAGCTTTAACGAAAACTAAAGAAATGAAACGTTTCATGAAACCCACTCAGTTTAATTACAAAGAGATTTTATTCTCTAGTGGTTCTGATTATGATGATGACCAAATGAGTTTTGCATTTGAATATGAATCATTCAAGCCAACTGTTAATGAAACAACATTTAATATTGATGACGAGATGAATAAAGCATATCAACGCAATGAATCAAAAATAAAGAATGAATCAATCAGACCAATCGCAAACGGTATTTATTCATATTACAATTCATTGAACATACTCGTTGGTCAGCAAGGTAAAGGAAAGAGTCATATAATGCTACGAGATGTTATTCAAATGTCTCGAATGAAGAACGCTGGCTTTCATTTAATTGTTTATGTATCACGAAACGGAACAATCAACGATGCTACATTCGAAAGTCAACGCGAATTGATACAGCTACCAATAAAAACTGTTGCTGACAGCAATGCTGAAGAATATCTTAAACAACTTGATTTATATAAAGAATTGTATAACAAATATTCATCAACACCAAAAATAGTAATCGATGAAAAGAAGTTAAACGATATGTTTGAGTTTCTTCATATCAATAAACTAGGTCAACCGAATAAACCGCTAAATACTATCATTCTTTGTGAGGACTTCTTGAAATCGAAACTAATTAAATCATCTTATTTTATCAATACCATTAGTCAGCTTCGACACAAGAATCTAATCATATTCGTTAACATTCAGTTCTTCAAAGCTTTAACAACAGAATGGAAAAATAATGCAACATCATTCTTCATCTTCAGTGGTTATTCACGACAGAAACTCGGCTACATATATCAACAAGTTCCATTTCCATAGATGTTGACAACAGAAAAACATCTATGCTAACAACATTCAAACATCGATGTTGACAACAGAAAAACATCTATGCTAACAACATACAAACATCTATGCTAACAACATACAAACATCTATGCTAACAACATTCAAACATCGATGCTGACAACAGAAAAACATCTACGCTAACAACAGATAAACATCTATGCTAACAACAGACAAACATCTATGCTAACAACATTCAAACATCGATGCTGACAACAGAAAAACATCTACGCTAACAACAGATAAACATCTATGCTAACAACAGACAAACATTGATGCTGACAACAGATAAACATCTATGCTAACAACAGATAAACATTGATGCTAACAACATACAAACATCAAACAGTAGTATATACGAGTCGGTTTCCGCTGGGGCTGGCACCCCAAGCGTCAACACGAACTCGTCATAAAAGAAAAAGAAAAAGAAAAGAAAAGAAAAAAGAAAAAAAGAAAAAAATATTCTTGTTCTCACTACTGCTCCCCATCAATGAAACGGCACAGGTACCCCACCCCACAACCGCCCATCTATGAAACGGCACAGGTACCAGCCCCGAGAATCTCGTACCTACTACAACAAAAATTAAAATAAAAGAAGTTAGATTTTACTAAGTAGTTCTTCTATATGAGGTAGTTCAGCATTAGTTTGAACACCTACATCCCAAAGGTCTTCAGTTTGAACACCTATCTCTTTATATTCATAGGGAATAAAATGACACTCTGTCACTATAAACATTTCTTCTTCTTCTTCTTCTTGATGTTCCTTATAGTTTTTATACAAGCCCAATCGCTTTTTTTTCTTTGGGAACTTGGTAATGTTTCTTTCTTTGTCATCAAGAGGATAATGACGATGTTCATTATTATCAATTCTATCAACAATGATTTTCCCCCACTTGTTCATACGAAAATAAAAATGAAATGAATCATTTAAAAAGTGAGTAAATGTCATTTGTGCCACTCAAAGGCTTTACTAACGACTATGAGATACTGAATAGGTACCCCTTTACTATAAGACGTAAGAGTAATCATTTTATATGCAAAGATGCAAAACATATAAAGGGGTATATACGAGTATGTCTAAATGGCAACTACTACTTGAAACATGTACTTATAGCAAGACAGTTCATACCTAATGATGACCCACAACATAAAATAGAGGTAGACCATATCAATAGGAATAGGGCTGACTACCATCTAAGCAACTTAAGATGGATAACCCCAACTGATAGTAACTATAACAGGGATATGCCCAAAATTATAAATGCGAGGGCAGATTAGATATTTGGTACTCTAAGAACTCAAAGGCAAAATGTTCTATTTGGTCGATAAATTCCAAATCACCATCTTTCATCATTACACCAAGAAATTCAGGTTCGAAATACTCAGCAGCTAACTCTTTTATCTTATTAATTAAAATATTACATACTCCCTCATTAGTCTCACATCTATAATCATAGAGGTAAGACACTATTTTATAGAGGATATATATACGCTCTTTTATGGTCATGAAATTAGCCATTTATACAGAAATAAAAAAAAAAAAATGAAATAAACAACATCTTCTTCTTCTTTCTTTTATTTGATTTTTAAATGACAAGTGATGTAGGTACACAAACTAAACCTAACAATAAAATACAACTACTACAAGGTACTATTAAATTTCGACCTAAACTAGTTGATAGAGATGTTGCAAGATTAACAAGAGGTTTGGGTCAAACTATATGGAAGTTCTCTAATAATCAAATAAATCTACAAAAATTATATGAGACATATTTAAATACTAGTATAGCTTTTAAAGACGTACTTGAATTTGCTAATAGACTCAAGAGAGAGAGACCAAAAGCAAAATTTTCAGGTTGTGTGTTTGCGATTAAGAAAAATCAAGATGATAAAGATGAACATGGGCATTACATAACAGTATTAAAGCCATATCAATATACTCTCCAAGAATCAGATCAAGGTATATTAACAGAGATAAAATTACATTATGATATTATCAACATAAGGATATCTCGAATGAAGACTGAGGAGGAAAAACAAGCAGCTAGAGAACTGAGAGAGCAGATGAAAGAAAGAACATTGAAAAGTGATAAGAAAGAATATAAAACTAGAGGTATTCAAACAGATGATATACCAGAATTGGCTCCATTACCCAGACCTCCAACTTTAAATCGAAATGATTATCATCTTAACCTTAGGAAAATCGGTAGGAACCGACCCACAAATGTTGAGCCACCAACAAGGGATCAAAATCAAAACAGAATTCAACTTTTACTTCAAAGTAGTACAAATTTAGACGAGGATGATAGACCTAAGAAAAAATCAAAACAACATAAGAAAAAATCAAAACGACCTCGTTCACCTTCACCTCCACCACCTCCTCCTTCTCGTTCACCTTCACCTCCACCACCTCCACCACCTCCTCCTCCTTCATCACCACCTCCACAGTTTCCATCATCACATACCTCTCGAGGTACTAGTCCTCCTCCAAGAGAACCCCGTATGACACCACAGAAGACAGGAGAGTTTACAGTAGACCAAAGACGTCATAAAATTCATGATTGGAGGAGTTTAGTCAATGATGAAAATATAGAAGAAGATGTTATTGATGACTACTTGAAACTTCTATATAACAAAGGAAAGAGATTGAATAAACAACCTGGTCAAAATGAAGCAGAGTTTGATAAAAAGAAAATATTGGTTGTACCTACTGCATTTTATACCCTCCTTTCTATGGCATATGAGACTAATGATATGGAAAAAATACATGAACTGATGAAAAGTCCTATCTCAGGTAAACAGTCATTTACACATTTCGATAAAGTATTTGTCCCCATTTGCTCAGATGGAGAACATTGGGTTTTATGTATTGTTCGATATCCAAAGAAAATAATCGAATGCTATGACTCTGAGAATAAGTCAATGGCACCAGAGGTAAAGACACTTAATAAGTGGATCAATATTTCAGGAACAGGTAAGTTAAAAGCAAAATATTATGATGTACCTAGTCAAAGGAATAACAAGGATTGTGGAGTGTTTCTAATGGAATCTTGTCGTACCTTTTTGCATGAAGGAAATGGTAAGTTTAAACAACGCAATATACCAGATATTAGAAAGAGAATACTTCGAGAACTTCAAAACAATGAATTAGAAACAGGTGTTGTATATTAATAAAGACTTTTTATTCAACTCGAAATGGAATTACCACCAAGTGTTAACACTTTATATCCTAATCGAGATAATATAGTTAATGATGGTAATACACCTCTTCCAATCGAAACAGCCTACTTCCTTGAGGATGCTCAACATGATAAAGCTAAGTTTAATAGGTATTGGTTTAATTTCCCACCAGAATGGTCAACTGCAAACAAAGGGGAATCTATTGTTGGTGTTCGTTCAGCGCATATCATTAAGAGAAGACGCAAATTAGAATTTAATGTGACTATATTTAAAGTTCAAAAATCCTACTTTGTTTTACATGGGGGAAATATAAACGACCCTATTTTAACTCAAGAACTAGTTGATAAATTCTACCAGGACGAGCTCAAAGTAGAATATGAAAAAGAGCCTACTTGGAAATGGATAGCAAATTTTGATGTTATTGATTGGGTGTCAGAGGAAGGGGACTTAAGAGGGTTCTTTGATGCTGTTAACGCCGCGATGAAATCTTGGATAGCTATGCATGGACAATATGGAAATGCATTTTCCCAAAATGATTCATTAATTGCATATCGAGATATACAAACAGATGGATATTATGATAAAGATGGTTTTCATGAAATTATATATACTAAAAATAATGATAATATAGAGGAAGATTCAAGCCAATTTATCAATTTTTTCCAAATTGGTGATTGGAATGAGGACTTTGCAGATGTGTTTAATATAGGCACAGGAGCTTATCAAAATAACCCTAAGAAGTATTCAACTTTAAGTAAGAGGTTGGTATTTGATAATGTATGGGACAGACATCCATGTAAAATATATTCATCTATTGGTGAACAAGCATTACATAACTATATTGGAGATAGTGATGTTGAATATAGTCCTATTAAGTACTTCAAGTTAAACTCAATGGACCAAAGGTTTTGGATAGACTTCTATAGTGATGCACATTATAATTGTCCAACCAAACTACCTCCTAAAGATTCATTTGTTATCGAAATGCAATTCCTTCAATACGATAAGATGTTTATTTAAAAATAAATGAGTAAAGAAGAACCAAGCCCATATGAAAAATTATACAACAAAGCTAAATGGAAGACCTTGGACAAATACCTTAGCATGGCAAAACAAGAGAATCTAAATGAAGAAGAAGCAAAGAAATACTTTGATGAAAGAGTAGTACATGATAAGAGAGTACCTAAAGCACAATTTATACCTATTGTATCCAAACATCCACATGGTTATCAAATGGATACCTTCATTAATAATAAAGAGGCAGGTGGGTTGAATTATCTAATGTTCATCAATATCAACACCAGAAAAGCATATGCATATCCTATGAATGGTAAAGGAGCAAGAGAAGTATTAACAGCACTTCATAAATTTGTTAATGATGTACCTCATGTATATTCGATAACAAGTGATGAGGATGCAGCATATTTATCATCAACAGTCTTAGACTTCATGAGAGAGAAGAACATAAAATACCGAACAACAACTGAGAATAACCATAATGTACTTGGCATTATTAATAGGTTTATGAGAACCATAAGAGATGCTATTGGTGAAAATAGGTTTATTCAACCAAAGGAGATGCATGATTTGGTTAACATATATAACAACTCTCCTCATAGGTCTCTAGATAATAAAGCACCTAATGATATTACTCCAGAGGATGAAATAAAGTACATACAAAAGAATGCACGCATTAATCCATACCATTTTAATCCAGGTGAGAAGGTCAGGTTAGTACTCGAAAAAGAACCATTTGGTAAAAGAAGAAGTAATTTGTCCAATGAGTCTTATATAGTTGACTCACAAAAAGGTAACCAGTTTGTGGTCAAGTCCAAAGATGGTTCAACTAGTTCATTCCCTGGATATAGGTTGTTAAGGACAAGAGACAAAAGGATTAAAGTAGCTGAAAGACTAAATGAAGGTAAAGAAGGTATTATTGAAAAAATATATAACTTTGATGAAGATACTGGTAAGTATGATTTAAAATGGGAAGGAGTCGAAGGTGATGATGCCTTTGCTAGACAAACTATTAGAGATGTAAGGAGAGGTAATCCATTAGTACTTGGTACAGCAGAAAGACAATATTGGTTGGAACAAAAGAAAAATTATGAACGACAAATTAAAGCAGGTCAAAAGGTTGAGGGCAAACCAATACCAGATAAAATTATGAAATACATTTAAAAATTTGTAAATGGATGAACCCCCAAGTGCAGAACTCATAAATAAAGTAGAAACATTGATTAAAGAGACCTTACGGAAGAACATGAAAGAGATAGATGGTGCTTTGATTAAACCATTATCACCTGATTATCCTTTTAGCACAAATGGTATATACTTTTTAATTGGTAAACCAGGTGCTGGTAAAAGTTTTTGGATATGGAGACATATTATGATAACAGAGAGGTTGTTTAAACATCCATACTACCAAAAGATAATATTTTGCTCAAGCTCTGGTAAAATGGATAAAACAGCTGAAACACTTAATAAACAGATACAATCAAGAATCGATTATGTAAAGGAAAGAGAATTAATGAGTTATCTTAAAAGACATCTTCGAAGAAAGATAAAGTATTATGCTATTGTCAAATATGTATTATCTCGAATGAAAGAGACCAATGACGAAATGAGGAGGCTCATTGAGAAGCATCATTTAAATGAGCTCAATGATAAAATAATATATATAGCCAATAAGTTAGTCAAGTATGAAACATCATCATATCCATATAACACATTATTGATACTAGATGATTGTGCAGGTAGTGATTTATTAAAGAATGGTAATAGTGAATTTATCAAGTTGTTAACCAAGACAAGACACTATAATTTAACATGTATCATGGCTATCCAAACTATTCGATTTGTTCATATGAATGCGAAAAGGTTAGCAACAGATATCATATGTTATACAGGATATAGTGAGGAAGATTTTACTAGCTTGTTGCAACAAACTAATAACTCATTAAATACTAAGCAGACAGTAGCTGAATACTTACAACATAAAGAACCACATGAAAAATTCGTAATGAATATTTCTGCTAATAAGTACTATTTCGAATAATTTTTTATTTTTTAAAAATGGGAATTGAACGTCATTCAGTAGAAGATTATTGGAAGCCAAATTATTCCAAAAAGCAACAATTTTCTCCATGGCAAGAGATAATAAAAGGAGGAGTAGGACTAGGCGGTAAGTTATTAATGGGAGCAGCAGATAGTTTTTCGGGAGGTCTTGCAAGTAAACTATTAGATGCTTCAGCAGGTGGATTAACCAAGCATGCTGGTGTTATTGGTTCAGTTGCGAGAGGTCTTGGTGAAAGCTTCTTGAGCGATAGTACAAGAAATAAAATAGCAAATATAGCTGACACAGCATTAAAATATGTCCCAGAAGGAAAAGTGAAAACTGCCTTATCATCAATTAATAAATCTGCAAAAGGTGATTCAGTTGGAGCACCTCTTGAAAAGCCAGCATTTTCGTCTAGATCATTACAAGAGAGTGAATTTACTACCAACAATCGGGCGAGAACCTACATCTAATGAAAACTCAAAAAAACTAAATTTTTGGACTTTTTTGTTTATTTTAAATGTCAAAACATCTAACAGGTTCTAAGAGACTTGCAGTTATTCATAAATGGTTGAATGGAAGGGATGACCCAGATTGGGAAGTTTTACCTACAAAAACCAAAGACAAGTATATTGTAAAACAGCGAAAAACTCCAATAACTCGAGAATATCAAGAAAACTCAGAAAGTGAAAATAACGAAGAAACTCAAGAAAACTCAGACAGTGAAGAACATGAGGAACTTGAAGAAAAGCCAAGAAAGCCAATAAGTTCGAAAGCTGCACGAAAACCTACAAAACCTCGAAAAACTCAACAAAGCCAAGTTTATGACCCTACTGTGAATGAGGAAATACTAAAACAGCTAAAATCACTAGGTGAAGAAATGAAGATAAGTCGAGAGAAGAAAGAACAGAGACGTATGATAAAGGAGGTTGTTGATAAAAGGATGAGTAAACCAAGACAACAGTATGTTCCTGAAGAACCGCCACAACAATATGAAGAAGAACAACAACCTCAATATATACCTATGAGACCTATTGGTAGGAGAAATCGCATCTTTGAAGATATGATGTAAATTTTTTTCCATCTAAAATGCTCAACAAGGAATCCTATATGAAAACCTCAGCAGAGGTTTGTACCCAGATTGCATCTTACTTTGATGTTGTCGATAATTGCATAGCACTTAGTGATACTAATAAGGCATACTCATTAAATCCACAAACTTCATATTCACCATCACCACCAATTAAGAGTGGTTCATATACAACATGTATTATATCTCCTAATACTCATAATACTGCTGATATATATAATGGATTTATTCGAGCAGATATGAAAGTGATGATAAAAATAGACAAGCCAATTCTAAGTGATTTAGAAAATGTCAGTGGTTATAATTTTGGTAAGGTATGGTTTGGTTTTAAGGATGCTCGAGATGCTGTTGAGAAGTATGAAATTGTAGCTAATGGTATGACGCTTTATACCCAGAACTTTGGATGTGAAGAATCCTTTTTAACTGCATGTTGTGCAAATGAAGTTACTAAAAGAGCTGATATATATAGTAAAGCAAGACATAAGGATATTTGGAATGATACTCATGGAAGGAGATGTGGTTTTGTTGCAAATCTTAACAAAGATGTGACTTCTGTCACTGAAACAATTAGATTAAAGATTGATTTGCGACGATTCCTACCTTTATCTAATATCAAGTACTTGCCAGCATTTGCAGGTAAAATCGAATTACGTCTATACTTTTCAACAGCTGGTATGGTATATTGTCCAGTTGGTTTTGAAAAGAGCTTGGTTGCTAATCCACATATAATGAAAGACTTCAATGTTGATGAAATTACCAATGAATTTCGACCTATTGGAGAACCAATATGGATGTGGACAAGTACCGAAAAAATAGCAATGGATAAGATTAATGACCCCAAGAATCTTCCACCTGTTGGTGAAAATCATGGAGGAGCATATGAAGTCGCAGGAGCTAACAATACTAAGGCAAGAGTTGACCGAACTATTTACAGTGATTGGAGAACTTGGAGTGTTGTTGATTATTCCATTGAAGAATGTGCGAGTATTATACCTTGTTTTGGTATTCATGAATCTGTATATACAGCACTTGTTCAAAGATATGCTAACCCACAACATCCACTTACATTCCCAACACAGATAATGTCATTTTACACTTGTACAAGACCTCTTAATAATGAACAAGATAAAGCAACTATTACTATTACACCTAATTTTGTAGATAGTATGTTTTGCTTATTCCCACTCAAGCATACGCATAAGACATACTTCAAGAATCCTATGTTTGAAGCATTTCATATGAATTGTGGTAATTACAATAATATTCCTGCTAAAGCATTTGGTACGAATGGTAAGTATCCAGAGTTCCTCGAATATTGCCAGAATGCAATGAACATGAATGGAGAGCAAAATGGATTTAATAAAGAGGTTATTGCAAGTTTAGCGAATGAGTATCAATATAATGAAAACACAACAGGCTATTATCCAAATGATAGGTCCTCATTCTTCATAGGTCTTCCTACTGAAACAGATGGAACATATCAACAAGGTCTTTCAAGTCTTGCACCTATTAACTTCGAATTGATATGTAGTCAAAAGGCAGATAATCCATTTAGACAGGAAGTAGATACACCTCCATTATTATGCTTATTAACAGATATATCAATTAGTATTTGATTAGACCAAATGGTATGCCACCATCAGTACGTATTGGTCCTTATGATTTAACAACCCCTGAATAAACATAAAGAAGGATATTTTATTTTTTTGTAAATGTCGAATGATTATAGAAGCCCACATGCTGAGATTGTTGGAAGAGAAGGTATGATGTATAATGAAGCTACCATGAAAAATAAGGACTTAGAGTTTCAACATTTTGGTGTGTTCAGTAATACTAATACTTATTCTGTAACCTTCAACCCATATATTAATCGACCACCTACCCAGATTATTGAACATGAGGACCCTGTTAGATTTCCAGATACTCGAGAACATATAACCAAACCTGTTCGTGAACCTCCTGTTAGTATTACAGATGGTGGTTTTTATCGACATATAGGTGAAAAAGATAGACCAGTACCTCTCTTACCAAAATATCTTAAGAAGCCTGAGAAACCACCAATGCAAGGTAGAGCAAGAGAATATAATAAACAAGATATTCGATATGGACCTACCCAACATATCTTTACCCAAAATAACATATATTAATTTTTTATTGAATTTTTTATCCAGATGAAAATGACAACAAGAAACGTCTATGACTATGTCAATGAACTTCGCGCAAAATGTGCTCCAAATACTAAACAATGTAATTTCTCGATACTTTGTGACAAGTACCCAATGAAAACAGGAGAATGGAGTTATTTAGGCAAAGTACTCTATGTCTCAATCAAGGTAAAAGACAAGTGCCACAGATTTTATCCAGATAAGCTCAAAGAACTTGATCTTGACTCAATATTTATTAAGCCTAACTCAAGGAGAAAAATAACTGAAGATTTCGAAGAGTTCTACATAAATGGAAACACTACCACTCAAGAGTATCAAGGAATCAAATACTACAACTACTCCATTGCAGCTGCTCCTACAAGTCATAAACCAAAAATCGATGCTCTCAAGCAGAAATATCAAATTGAGTCATTTGACATGTTTATTGGAGAACAGCTAGACTTAGTACTTTAAGCCTATTTTTTCCCAACCTAAATGATTAAGAAGAGGGGTACAACCAATGGAGTTCAAGCAAATGTATCTTTAGAACCATCAGCAGCTGCATCATCTACATCAAACATCAACAACAACATTATTATTAATAAGAGAGATGATGGCAAGGAAGACATTGTTATTACAAGAGACATTGGAGTGCAAACTGAACCTGTTGAAGTTGAACCAGATGTACGTAATGTTATACTTGAAGCATATGCACAAATACTACTTAATCAAGACAAAGCACTACTAGCTAACATTATATCAAAGAAATGCATCATAGTACCTATTGAATCTCTTAGCAACATCATCAAAGCAATACTACATGTTAGTGAGGTTGAAGTACAACTTAATGAAGATGTTGGATGTTGTGCAGCTAAGAGCAATCCAATAAGAAAAATAGATGCTATTAAGATTATTAAAGATAATGGAGAGGTAGTCATTGACTTGAAACAAGTATATAATAAAGAATATAATGAGCTTGTTAATAATTATCATGTATGCTTAAAATATTGCATAGTATAAAAAAAGACATATATAAAAAAAACTTAAAATTAGAAGTAATTATTTTTTTACTCTTACTCCTTGTCTTTTGGAGATGAAGCTTCTTGTTCATCTTCATCATCTTCTTCTTGTGTCTCTTGCGAGTCAGGCACTATAGGCACGTGAAAGCCAATAGATTTTGGTGTTGTAGATTGAGGAATCTTTTTATGAAAAACCTCGCAGGTAGTGAGATTCATTTGAGTAAGTGCTTCAGCAATCTTGTTCATGTTTGCTTGTATCAAAGGGTCATAGATGGTGCAGACATTAGATGATGTCGAGTTTATTATTTTTTGGTTGAACAGAAATATCACCTCTTTAATAGCATTGGCTATTTCAACATGAGCATTTTTGATAGCTAGCTTTTGCTGTTTTTGGAATTCTTTGAAGTCATTTCCAGAACGCGACATTTTAAAAAATGAAGTGATTTTGTTTGCGAATATTCAATTTTCAAAAATAATTCAATTTTTTTTCTCGAATGAAATCATGAGCCAAAATTTAGATTTGGGTGAGTTCAAGGAAACAGCTATCATCAAGAAGTTGAAGAAGTCCAAGAGTAACAACAACCTCAAAAATATTGATACTGCAAAAACTGAAACAACAGAAAAACGTGGTAGAAAGCAAAAGTATGCAACAGTTGAAGAACGAAATGAAGCACGTAAACAACAGCAAAAGGCATATCGTGAAAGAAAGAAAAGAGAAGTACAAAGTATGAAGGAAAAAATAATGTTGTATGAAAGCAAAAAGGTAGCTTATGAAGAATGAGGTAGCTTATGAGGAAAAAGGTAGCTTATGAGGAAAAAGGTAGCTTATGAGGAAAAAGGTAGCTTATGAGGAAAAAGGTAGCTTATGAGGAAAAAGGTAGCTTATGAGGAAAAAGGTAGCTTATGAGGAAAAAGGTAGCTTATGAGGAAAAAGGTAGCTTATGAGGAAAAAGGTAGCTTATGAGGAAAAAGGTAGCTTATGAGAAAAAGGTAGCTTATGAGGAAAAAGGTAGCTTATGAGGAAAAAGGTAGCTTATGAGGAAAAAGGTAGCTTATGAGGAAAAAAGCTTATGAGGAAAAAGGTAGCTTATGAGGAAAAACATGTAAAAAAAAAACTTTTTTTTTTAGTTATTCATTTTTCTTGTAGTACATTGTGATGAACTTCTTGTTTCTTTTCACTTTCTTATGTGTAAAGTGTCTCTTTGTTCCATCGAGATGCCCGAAACCAAGTCGAGTAATAGATAGTTCATGACCAAAGAACATGTTGTACAAGTTAACAATGTCTCTTGCAGGATAACAATCTTTTTCGAGGCTGTCAAACCATTCATCATACCTCTTTTTTTGTTTTGCTCGAAGTCGATGTGCATCATTTTCAAGAGCATGAGCATAATTTTCACACATCGTTCTTAAATTTGATGTATCATCTTCAACTTTTAGTTGAGATATTTTTTTCGACATGTTTATATTAATTTTGTAGTCGAATGAATCATGATCTTTAGGAGGTGTTTGTTTTTGTAAAATATCTTCTATTTTATCTTCTTCTTCATTCATCATTAATAAAATAATAGTGATATTAATAAATATATTTTTTTAAAATTTCAATATATTTTATTTTTTTTAATTCAATTTTTGAATTTTTATAGTTAATGTAACTTTTTCAAAGAAAAATATCTACCTTCGAGTTTTTCTACGAAATTTAAAA
The DNA here is from genome assembly GCA_039105265.1 of Tritrichomonas musculus. Classification (NCBI taxonomy): domain Eukaryota; phylum Parabasalia; order Tritrichomonadida; family Tritrichomonadidae; genus Tritrichomonas; species Tritrichomonas musculus. The sequence goes on from JAPFFF010000004.1 coordinate 2,155,124, forward strand.
TTTAGTGATATCAACTAGAAAATAGATCATTTTTATACTTGTATGTCATACAACTACAGCTCAGACAGCGATGTTAGTCTATTTGACTCGATCGAGCAATCGGGTCAACAAGCTCCACCATCAGATCCGCCATCAGCTCCACCCACAGAAATTTGGCTCAAGAACATGACCCCAGAACAACTCGAATCCATGCGACAGTACATCATGAAGCAGCAAGAAGAAGCAGCAGCTAGATTGAAGAAGAAGCAGCAAGAAGAAGAAGCAGCTAGATTGAAGAAGAAGCAAGAAGAAGAAGAAGCAGCAAGATTGAAGAAGCAGCAAGAAGAAGAAGAAGCAGCTAGATTGAAGAAGCAGCAAGAAGAAGAAGCAAGAAGGAAGAAGAAGCAAGAAGAAGAAGCATTAGCAAGATTGAAGCAAGAAGACGATGCAAGAAGGAAGAATCCATATGTTCCATATGTTCCAATTTCCAATAAAGTCTTTCCACCACCTCGCTCATATAATATAATACAAGTTCCTCCACCTCCTCCACCTCCTTCTAATCAACAAATACCACCACCTCCAAGAGTTCTCGCTAGACCATCTGCATTTGTCGAGAATCAAAAACTCGGTTCCAATCCAAAAGAAGAAACAAAGATAGAAGGAGAAGAAGAAGAAGTTGATCATGAACAAGAACCATCACCAGCTCGCAAAGAACCATATAAGCCACCGAAAAGTGTTCATGAAATGAAATCCAATAGTGATTATAAGGAGGATAATGTTCGTCCATTCGACTTTCGAGAAGAAATGGAACAATTAATAGAAGAAAATGAAAACTTGAAAGAACGATTAACGAAGTTGGAGGAGAAAATGACTGGTGTAGAATTTCACATTGAAGACATCAATCACAATGCTGAAGAACTCAGGAAAGACATTGATAATAACGACGAATACGCACTCGAGCTGATGAAATTGGAACTTGCTCCAAAAAAGGTGGCGAAGTACATTAACAAAATTCACGATCTAAAGAAGGACGTGGCGGATCTGAAAAATGCTCAACAAGCTGGTCCTCCAACAGATGATGCATTTGCTGAAAAGTTGGCAAGATCGAGATTGATGATGGTAGAAGCTGATTATCTTCGAAACATGTTGGAAGCTGTTGAATCATATGACAAGAAAAAAGCACCAGATCAGACGAGCGTGTTCAAGTCCTATGGATGGAAGTTGTCCAATTGCGTTTATCATCTTCGACAATACTTATCACAAGAAGAGAAAGAGAAGTTGGACAAAGCATGCAGCTTCGAGAGAAGTGGAAGGAAGCAATCACCGAAGCAAGTGCTGAAAGCCATGAGGCAATGGGGTGAATCAATGGAGAAGAACGAAATTCAACGGAACTCTGAATCGAAGGTGAAAGGAAATGAGTTCCAATATCATTTTCCACATCTCGATGATAATGTCGTTGATGATGATGATTACCCCCAATAAGATAGGTCATAACTAAAAAAATAATTTTTTTAACTTTTTCTTTGTTTTTATTTTTATCGTTTCACTTTTATTTTATGTTAAACATGAACAAGGACATTGAAGATAATTTTTTAGATGCTATTGGAGATGTCTATGCTGATACAAAATCACAGTTTCGTCGTGAATATAATCGACGTGCAAAACAATACCAAAAGAAAGACAAATTTAAAGAAGAAATGAGGAAGCTCATGATTCCTGCAGGACAAGGTATTGGTTTTGCTACAGACATCAATCAAGATGAAGATAAGAGGTACGCATTTACGGAAGCACTACGACAGATACATAAAAAGAAAAATGTTGGAAGACCTATTGTTAAAGCAATTGCACTTGATGGAACTTATAAGTACTTCACACTCAGTGATAAGCACAACATCGAAAGTACATTAGGTCATATAACAGGAGAACTTGATTTAAGTGAAGACCAATCAGACACTAATCCATATATCTCAAACATGTTCATTCCAGTTCGATATGAGGTACAATTTATTGACATGAACAAAACAAATGATGGTGTTCATTTTAGAACCAAGATGCAAGATATGGATACTCATGAAATCTATGATGATGAAGTCGAAATTGATGAAGACTATCGAAATACACCAGAAGGTAGTTTTTTCCCATACATCAATCTATCACCTATAGACTTATCTACATACCAAATCTTTCATGAGGTAAGGAAAGAGAACTACAGAGATAATTGTTTTGTATATGCTTGTATACAATCAGGTGTGTTCACTGATGATGAAATAGATGACTTACGATTTTTTGTTCAAACAAGAGCCATACCTAATAACAAGATAGAAGAAGTAGCTAAAAAGTTCAAGTGCAATTTTAGTATCATTAGAATTGTTGAACAACCTGATAAATACAAGTATGAAACAAGAATCAACACCAGAAAGAAAAAATGGTCTGTTGATTTTAAAAGAGAAGTTAACCTGATATTGTTCAAAGACCATTATATGCTCAACAGGAAAATACCTTGTACATTATTCTACCTTCAACACTATGAAGAACTTGATAGAACATTTGCATATATGCCTTTTGACAAAAGATGTATGATAGCAAGATTGGAGAAAAATGGAAAGACTGTCAAAGACTATAAACATGAAGGAATCAAACCAATAACCTTTTTCCAAAAGATGTTTGAGTTACATCTATTTGAAGAAATCAAAGCATGCGAAATGGATATTATCAACACAACTGAATATGAACATGTTAATGACTATGTAAGTCTCGAATATAATGCAGAACAAAGTACAAGACTCATTGAGAATAATAAAAAGAAACAAAATACATGGTCAAGGATTTATTATAGCGACTTCGAAACAAACTCTACAGTCAGTCCACATATACCATATCTCAATTGTACTATCTTTCGAGATGGTGCCAACATACATAAAATATCTATTCAAGGTGAAGATTGTGGACAGAAGCTCTTGAATTATTTATGGAGTGGCTCATTAACATATTTTCATAACCTCAAGTATGATGCATGTTTTTTCATTAACACACCTGGATGGGATACACAGATAACAGAACGAAGTGGAACTGTGTTGCAAATCATCATGACATTATTCGAAGAAGGTACAAGGAAAGTCAAAAAGCGATTAACATTCAGGAACTCATATAGTATAATACCTCAAGCATTAAGTAAATTTGCTACAATGTTCAACCTCAATGTTCACAAGGAAGTCATGGCATATAAGCTATATACACAAGAGAACATTCAAAGAAGAATTGTTGATGCTACTGAGTTCCAACAGCAATACATCGATGAAAATGCAGATAAGTTATCGAAAGCACAACTTGATGCAAACTGCAAGCAGATTATCGAAAATGCAAAAATCGCAAATTGCTATAATGATGGCAAAATCGACATCATTAAATATGCCATCTTCTATTGTTTCAAGGACTGTATTGTTTTGATGAAGGGAATGGAAAAATTTAATGAAGACCTGAAAGCAGTCTTTAAAGAAACAAAGACAGATATGTATGGTGTTCATGATTTTATATCTATAAGTGCTATTGGATACTGCTTTGCCAAGAAATATGGTTGCTTTGATGGATGTTATGAACTATCAGGTAAGTGTCAAGACTTCATACAACGATGTGTCTCTGGTGGAAGAACAATGACAGCAGGTAATGAAAAGCAATACATCGAAGGAAAGATACAAGACTTTGATGCAGTTAGCTTATATCCATCTGCAATGTATGTTATGGATGGTATACCATTAGGAAGACCTAAAGTAATACCACAAGGTACAACACATGAACAACTTATGCAATATGATACATTCTTTATCGAAGTCAACATCAAGAAACTCGAATGTAAATCAAAAGAGCCATATAAATTTGGACAAGTATTTACAAGGAATGAAGCAGGTAGTAAAATATTCGGCAATTTCCTTGTTGACCATTATTATATCGATAAAGTAGGTCTCATGGACTTGTTCGAATTTTATGATGTTGAATATGAGTTAATACGTGGCTATTACTTTGATGAAGGATTTAACAAGAAAATCAATGAGTTCATTGAGAAGCTCTTTAATCTCAGGGCAAGTTATAAAAAGCAAAAGAACCCTCTTGAACAAACAATAAAGCTCCTCCTCAACTCCATATATGGCAAGTCAATATTGAAAGCAACAAAGACTGAAACCAAGACAGTACCAAAAAGCCAACTATACAAGTACCTCTGGAGGAACTACAACTTTATCAAGGAGGTTGTTGAAGATGCTAATATTGATAAGTGCTATGTCAAGAAGTTGAAACCAATTAATGACCATTTCAACCTACCTCAATTTGGTGCAAGCGTTCTCTCTTGGAGTAAGCACTTAATGAACAGGGTTATGGCTACAGCTGAGCAAGCAGGTATACCTATCTTTTATCAAGATACTGATAGTATGCATGTACTTGAAAAAGATGTACCAAGGATAGCTGACTTATTCCAGTTCAAGTATCATCAACCTCTTATTGGAAAAAATATGTGTCAGTTTCATAATGACTTTGATGAGTTCGAAGGTAGTCAAGGGGAAATACACTCAAGAAAACTCATTGCACTTGGTAAAAAGAGCTACCTCGATATCTTGGTTGATGAACAAGGAAATGAAGGATATCATATTAGACTCAAAGGAATTCCAAAACAAGTTATTCTCAACAAGTGCAAAAGGATGGATATCTCAGTTGAAGAGCTTTTTGAAAGAATGCATGAAGGAGAAAGTATGACATTTGATTTGTTGGATGGTTCGAATGCATTCAGGAAGTCAAAGACATTTCAACAAACCAACTTACCTAAATTTGCACGTACTCTTAGGTTTACTTAGTTATAACATCATTGATATCAGTCGAGTTAGATGGTTTAATTTTGATAGTTATGAACAAAGGACTTTTTAACAATATCGGCTGGTATTGAAAATCTACTAAACTTAATTCTAAAAACTTTAATGAATCTGTAAATGTTTTTATTTTTAAAGGCTTACCCTCAGTCTCGAAATCATAGATAAGTGGTTTCTTATCTACAGTGAAGGTATTTATTGTACCAATAACTGAAGGTGTATATTGCTGTTCACCTATATTCGAGTATATGGCATTACCTTGTAGTGATACTAGATACAACTTAGTATGATTTAATATTGGTATATCTTTTATTATATAGGTTGTATTAGCAGGTAACTCTAAAGGCAATGGAGTATTATAAAGACCAGTTACTAATGCAGCTCGATGAGTTAAAGACGTAATGGTAGTCTTCATTGTGGTTTTTATTTGGAATGTTCTTGTTTCTTGTTTATACTCCCATTGAAACCAAGACATTAAATTTAATACCGATTGTAATTCTTTGATTGTATAAGAAAATTTAGGAGTTCGAAAATAGGCTTTAATAGGTACTGAATCACTTGACATCTCAATATAATCTTCATCATTGGTTAACAGAATATTACTCAAGGTGCTTAATGAAGATACATAATACTTGACATATTTACACTTCCAAGGTATATCTAAATTAACTGATACCTTATTATATTCATCTGCATTTGTGCTTTGTACTGATACTAGCATTTTATTATATCCTAAAATGTCAATTAAAGTTTATTCTTTGTTATCAGGAGAAACAGAGAAGCTAAAAGACAAAGACATAGAGATAAGTGTTAATGATGAAAACAACATCGATATCATAAGAGGTGGAGACCCTAAAGATTATCCAAAATTCAGTTGCTTATATAATAAGGAAGAGATAGACATAAAATTGGTTAGTGACTATCTGGATAAAAATGGGCTCGAGTCTTTTGGTGCTCTTAACATTATGGGAGGTAAAGGTATATATACATGGAATACTGATGGTACACTAACGACAAAAATACAATATTGTGCTAGTCTCAATAAACTATATGAAAGATTAAGAGACAGTGCTAAAAATTTAGAAGTCTTTTTAACCAAAATGAGGGAAGATGTAGATTCTGGTATTGCACCCGGAGCTACCTTAAAATATTTCACTGGAGAGATAAGTGATAAAGATATAATAGAAGAAGAATATGATGTTAGTACATATAAGAAGTTAATAGAAGCATTAACAGCGAATCAAAAAGGTATGTTAGATGTTATGAATTTAATGATTCAAAATATAGATGAAGTTAATAATGCAATTGTTCCAAGTATCGATTGGAATACATTAAAGGACTTAAAAATAATTGTCGAACATGTAGATGAAACTACCAAAGCAATTACCTATGGAACAGATACAATAAAACCTAAAAACATGGAAACTATAATAAAAGAGTTAAGTACAAGTAATGATAATATATCAAAGTGGATAAAAAATAATACTGTTGATTTTACTGAAATTGAGCCCATTAAATATGTAGATTTAAAAGTTAATGAAACTACTAATGAAACTATCTTTGATGTCAATGAGACAAAGATAAATAACATGAAAGACTTTGCTGAGAAAACAAATACAACAGCTGCTAATATTACTAAATGGATAGATGCATTAAATGATCAAACCATAAGTTATGAGACTCTCTTGAACTTAACAGGTGGTAATACTTCCATGTGCCTAATTAATAAAACAACTGGTGAACCAGAAATACATGAGGTTAAAATAGAAATTGATGAAACACCACCACCTACTCCAACACCTGAGCCAACTCCAGACCCTACACCTACACCTACGCCTACTCCAACTGAACCACCAAAAGAGTTAGTTAACAAAGAAGATATGGTTTATGTAATTCCTCCTATTGATGAATTAAAGAAACTCGAAGAATATACGATTCCAAAAATAATAGAACCAGAAGTACTCAAATTAACAGTATCCAAGTTTTGGTTATATAGTAAAGAGACAATAGGATGGATAAAAGACTTATTGTATAATATCATTTCAACTACCCTATCTCTTGCTAAACAGCCTATTAAATTAACTTATAAAACAATTGCTTTTGCGACAAAAGAATTTATGAAGATTATATATAACTTATTTTATTTTATCTGGTATGGTATTGATAGTATTGTGGATATTGCATATGAAGCTGTTAAAGATAATGAAAAAGTGGGGGTAATCTTTTATATTGGAGGAGAAGATGCAGATGCTGACTTTAAGGATGTAGATTTGCATCAGGTCATTGATGAGATAAAAGAATTGACACCAAGACTTAATAACAAAATTGATGAATTAAAGAATGAAGGAATTCGAATGATTAAAATAGCATATAGCTCATTTACATTATTTTGGAGCAACTTATGGCACTTCATAGTTGATTTTATCATGAACTACCCGAATTTAGTTAATAATATTATACAGATAGGCGGAAATTGGATAGATGCTCAATTTTGGCAATATATAGGAGGTTATTCTGATTTAATTCTGTATGTTTATGTAATACTTGTATATGCAATCGCTGGGGGTTTAGGCGTTGGGGCATTTTGTTTATGTGTAATTCTAATAGCTGCCCTTTTCGAACCAATAGGAAGAGGTGCCCAATGGATTGTAAATAAGATTACACGACATCCTCCTGCTCCTCATGCTCGTACACTTGAAGTTGATGATAATGACGTTGTTAATACTGATGATGAAAATAGCTTTGATATTGTTGACCCTGATGGAAATAAAATTGTAATTGAGATTGATGATGATATATTAGAAGTATTTCGAAATCAATATAACTCATTGGTCTCCAAATATCAAACAATCTATGATGTTGTTCCCTCTACTCCATCAACTGACTCCAAGTATTTTACCTTGAAGGAATCAGACCAGTTATATTTATATAGACCATCTAAGACGTATGAAGAATCCAATTATTATTGTATGAGATGGGATATAGATAAAGATTATGACATACCACAAAATTTAGTATTTAGATTCAAAGACTATCTATTTGGTCATAACTGGGAATTAACATGGGATGGTAAAAATTGGACAGGAAATAATTGTCAAAACATGTGTACAGAAAAGATATCATACATGAACACAAATAACGGTGCGCCTGCTTTAACAATCAAACATAACGAAAGAATTGGGAGATGGATAAAAGGAACAATAAAGGAAGATTTAACTGATGATGATAATTATGCTCATATCTTGAAAGATTATCTTACCAATTGGAGGGTTGTTAAGAAAGATGGAACCATACTAAGTGAAGGAATAACTGCAACTTTTGATTCAAGTGGTTCAGGTACTTTTACTCAAGATGGATATAAATATGAACAAGCTAGAATGTATGTTGATGCACCAAGTGGATTAAATGCAGATGATGGATTATATGTTTATGCTGACCTAAATATTAATGGAAATATAACTGAATTAAAATGGGATTGTCATCCTACTCATTGTATTAATTCAGGTGTTATGCATACCTATGGGTCAAATCCTTGTCTCGAATCATTTAATTATCATCGAGAAAAAAGGCATTCCATTAAAATCATTGAAGGATTTAATCATAAGAACATTCGAATATATATAGAGAAAGAATTATTTGATTTTGATGTGAAAGTTAATCCATTCGATATAATTATTCAACAACAATTTTATGAAGTAGAGCCAGACCCAAGAAAATGCACTACCATATCGACAGATTATAATATTTATTCATCAAAGATTATATGGGCTGATAATATCATGACTATGCGTCGAGACTTAAATGTTGTTGGTGGAATCACAGATATATTAGCCTATGATTATGCTTTATTGAAACAGACAGTTGATAATCTAGTTGAACAAATGAGAATTCAAGCCATGTATAATGAATATACTGATAGTATTAAACAAGGTGTAGCAGTTGCGAATAGTATATTAAATATTTTAGCAACAACAGTTTGTATTGCAAGTGCCCTTTCAACATTAAATATGTCCAATAACTCTGTAACTATTAATACATATCAAACAAGACCTTTCCCAGCAGGTCCAGGAGGAAATGGTGGAGGAGGTGGTGGTGGTGGTGGTGGTTATCCAGGTGATGGAGGTAGTGGCTTTCAAGGTAAGTTTTTGGTGAATGTTGATTTGAAGGCTGATAAGATGACTATGGAAAGATTTTTACCAATAACAACAACTGTTCAAAATCCTGTTGCTGGAGCTATTTCAACATTCTCAGCTACACAGGTTGTCCTTTCGACAACACATGCACTGACTCAGTTAGGAAATGCTATTGCTACACTTGGTTCGAATGTCTTACACTTCTTTAGGAATAGACCAGATACAAATGGAACTGAAACATTAAATATTAATTCATCCTCGATTACAATAACTGATAATGATACTGATAATGCAACAAATACTATCACAACCACTGAGCAATCATTAGAGAGAACTCATAGAGAAGTACAGCCACAGGTTGTTACAGATGAAACAGATGAGATTCGAACAGATATAACTGTACCACAGACTACAATGACAAATACAGCTTCAACTACGATTGCACTTAGGAATCAAGTTCCTGTTATCAATATATCTGGAATCCAGTATACCTTAGAAGATATTGCAGATATGACAAGAGCAGAACGAAATGCATTAGTTGCTAGTCATCCTGATATCTTACGTATCCAATATCATGGAAGAGAGTGGTTTAATGTGTATGATTTGTTTTATAATGACCAACTCATTATCCATAATAATGTATTTCAACGAAGGACTCTAATAAGACCAGCTGATATTGAAATGACAGATAGAATACATAGAGCTACTGATAATAATTGGTCAATAGAATGGGAAGGAACAACATACACAGCGAGAGATATTGAACAATTATCTATGCAAGACAGATTAAATTTACCATTTGTACAAAATGGAGATATTGGATTAGAACCTTACTTGAATGACCAAACAATGGAAGCATGGATAAATATTATTGATCATAGAGGAGAGACCATTGACCCAATTGTTGCTACTATTGATTATTCAGCACCAACTACAGCAAATATTAGTGGAGGTCAAGTACGATTTGTTGGAATAAATTCACAGATAGAAGTCAATGCAAATGGAGTTAGATATCAGCATTATGACCTTGTTGCCACAACAGATACTTGGACAGTACCAGGAACAACACCAGCAATAACAGCAAGAATGATAGAACAAATGAGTGATGAACAAAGAGGAGAACTAATGGATAATATTTATTCTCATGGTAATCTTTTAGCTTTTAATGACACATTAGATGAAACAACTGGTGAAGAAATAACACAAGTACTATATAATGGAAATGTAGTTGCTACAATAGATAGAAGAAGACTACATGTAATTAATATTGTGAATGGAGTGATAGAAATGTACCAACAAGATGGTGTTATAAGTGCAACTACTCAAGTTATTATGGGAGCAGTAGGTTATGTTGCTAGAAGGTTCTTACATGGTCAATGGCAGTTTGTTAGACATCATCCTGGTGATGCAGCAGCTATAGCAGGAGTAGCAGCAGAAGCATATGTAGCAAATAGAATAGGATTATTTAATATTCCAAGTTGGTTCCGTCGTAATGATAACCCAGAGACATTAGCAGAGGAAGATGTATTAGAAAAGATTCTTGCATGGGCATATCATGAAGAAACAGATGATGAACCTGAACTTGAAATAACAATGAAGGATGCTGATAAGATGATGGTTTCATTTGATACATGTATTAATATTGCAAAGACATATCGCGATACTTTAAAGGGTACAATAGCATTCATGTGCGAGAAAATCAAAGAGCTTGAAAATAAGTCAAGTACAAAACATCCATTAGAAGATATAGATATGACTGCTTATATTACTAAAGTAGAAGTGAAGGAAATGATAGACCAGAAGGATGCATATATTGATACTCTTGAGGCAAGACTTGCAGCACTTGAAGCTAAATGTGCTAACATCGAATGAGAAGTTTTATTTAACTAAAATGAGTGATACTACTACAAGATTTAAAGGAGATATACAGTTTAAGATAGGGGATGCTACTCGAAAAGGTAGCCAGTTATTAACCTTGGGTGACTTAGATAACTATGTACAGACAGGTCATTTATTTAATGAGGTCGAAGGTTTACCAGAAGTTGATATTAAAAATAAAAATATACAGTATGTATCATTTGAGTCTTCAACAACAACTTACAATATCCTTAAGTTTGTTAATTTGCCTGAAGACTTCATGAATAAGCTCAATGATATAAAAACCCAGACTAATATATTTAAGATAGTATTGAGGAAGAATATAGTATATGATACAAGTGGTAATTTAGTTAAGGAGTTCTACATATATGTTAAGGATGGTCAAGTATATTCTCCTTTGATAACTAAAAGTAGTAATGGATGTAGTATAAATAATAGTACCATTATGGGATATATGAATATAGCTTTTGATAGTAAACTAGACTTCAACCCATATACCTTGTGGCTGAATGGGGAGTTGAGCATAATGAATGAATATATAACAGATTCTTTACAGACAGAGAAGGCAATAAAGTGTTCTATAATAAAAGCTGATAATGCATTAAGTTTACGTAAGAGTGATGTACTATACTTATATAAGCCTACATCAACTAGTCAGGTTGTGATCGATAACAAGAAGTATTGGTTACTTCAATGGAACATAGATACAGGATATACTATACCTAATGACTTAGAGTTTAGGTTTAATGAGTATTGTTTTGGTAATAAGTGGTTTTTATCATGGGATGGTACAAAATGGGTAGGTGATAACATACAAGGTCATATCAATGGTAGATTAGTTAATGGATTAAATAAGGAGAATGAGTATGGTGAAGATGGTACCTACATACAAGTCAAGAGGAGTGAGAGGAACATGAAACTGATTAATAAGCCTAATGACTACTCTCCTGATAACCTACTACATTACATGATTCATGGAGGTAAGTGCAAAATAGACTGTTTTGTAAAATTAAAGACAGGGGAGATAGAACCTTTTTCGAAATATGGTCTAGGATATCAAACAAGTCAAGGAGGTACAAAAGATGGATATGATATTGAAGCAATAAGGTGCTATAAGATGAATAATGCGACTAATAAATTAGAAACTAGTGCTATTGATGAACTCTACCTTGATATTACCCTTGAAGGTTCTAAAAATGCAAATAGGTTCTCAGTTCGACCTACTGGAAAAGAAGGCAATGGAGGAGACAAGGTATGGTTGTTCTTACATGGAGTACTTGATTCATGTGAACAGCTTGAATATACATATGCAGCTTTGACTACTAATGACTCAAGGGATATTAAGATATATTTAGCTGATGAATATGTTGACCCAATAGATGAGGTTCATTGGGATTCAACTACTAACCCATTCGAGTATATCATTAAGCAGCAATTTTATGAAGTATCCCCAAATCCTAATGGGGCAACGACCTTATATACTGATTATAATATTACCTCCTCTAAGATAATTACAGCTGATAATATTACTACTATGAGGAGTGATTTAAACTTAGTTACCAACAATGTAGATGTTATTAGCTATGATGTTAACGAAATGAACACTGTTATGGAAAGCTTAAAAGGTAGAGTATCAAGGACTGAACAAGTTACTCAACATCTGGAGGATGATGTAGATAATTTGCGTATAGTCTCATGGACAGCATTAGCTTTTGGAGTTGCAGGTACTGCAGGGTCAATAGGTTCTATTGGTATGCAGCTATTTCCAGATGGTATAAGCTTTCCTACCATAAAAGGTGGAGGATTCCTTAAAAGGTTATTCTCTCATAAGTCAACCAAAGGTATGAGTGATTTGGTTAGAAATAGCATTAACTTCATGTCAGGTACTACAGCAAGAAGCATAACCAAAGATATAACACCTATAATTACCTGGTGTGAGGAAGAGTATAAGCAACTAGATGAACTACCTTTTACTGATGAGAATGATAACCCTGATACTGGAACCTTGACATTAAGTGGTGCTATGGATATCAGCAATATGTTTAGGGATTCACTCAAGCCTTGTTTCAAGTTGTTAGCTGAGAAGGTCAATGAGCTAGAGGCTGAGTTTGATAATTACCCTACTGTGGATGAAGCTAATGAAGGTCTAGATGTACTTATACGTAGGATAGAGACATTAGAGGGTGAAAATATCGCATTAAAAGATACTATAGCAGCAATGGAAGCTAGGTTAACTGCATTAGAAGAGAAAAATGACCCAGATAGTGAATGGAAAGCATATTATACAGGATTTACTGATGTCACTGATGAATATAATAGGTATTTTCTATTCTCTTATTTTACAAGTGAGAAACACATAATTATTGATAATTTAGATAATGATCCAACAGGTGATAATGAACCTGTTCCAGATGGGGAGTACTTATTGATATTCAAGGACAAGACTCAAAAGCTACATTTTATTAGATTTATATCAACTGAATGGTCTGACCCTCAACAAATAAAATCATATTTGGATGAAATATACTTTAAAGACACTAACCCACCTTCTGGTGCTTATGATATATATAATATTGAGTTAGATTGTGATGAATGTTCTATGATTTGTTTCGATGCTATATATATGAAGAAATAAGTACGAGATTCTCGGGCAGGTACCTGTGCCGTTTCATAGATGGGCGGTTGTGGGGTGGGGTACCTGTGCCGTTTCATTGATGGGGAGCAGTAGTGAGAACAAGAATATTTTTTTCTTTTTTTCTTTTTTCTTTTCTTTTCTTTTTCTTTTCTTTTCTTTTTCTTTTATGACGAGTTCGTGTTGACGCTTGGGGTGCCAGCCCCAGCGGAAACCGACTCGTATATACTACTATTAAATTCAAATTTACATAAAAAATTTGAGAAAATGACTTATTTCTCAATTGATTTACGAAATAATTATACACTAATTTAACAATATAATAATAATAAATATTTAAATAAATTTTATTATGTAAATAAGTTACTTTATACTCTCATTTTAAAGAAAAATGTAATTAATATTTTGCATTATTTTGAATTATTTTTCATCGTATTTTTGTACGTTATTTTTGGTGACGTGAGATGATTGGTTTTGGTGAAGTGAAGTTAATAGTGAAGTGATTCTTGAAAAATATAAATTGGCTCATCTTCATAATAATATTAATAAAAATATTTTTTATAAAGTAAAATTATTAATTACTATATATTATAAATAACATTAATATTTAATATATTGAAAACCAAAAAATAATCACAATACAAACCAACATATTTTTTTAGAAATTCAATTGAAAATCATCGTTTAATTGAATTTTTCATTTTTTTTTTTTGTTAATTTATCTATTTAATATATTATGTAAAACTTAAATATAAAATTTAAAAAAGTATATAAATAATAATATTATATATATATATATATATATATAAAATAAAATAATGTTTTAATAAAAATACTACTAGGATATAAAATGTTTATTATTTCAATAAGAGGTGAGGCTGCGAAAATTTTTGGTATTTTTTAATAATATTAATACATATTATTTTATTCCAGAATTAAATGCTATTTATGATAATTTCACTAATACTTTTTTCAGATTTTTAGCTATAAATCTATTTTTAAAATTGAATAGCTTCTATCTTATTATAATTTCAATTTTATCTTAATAAAAAAATTCTATTTACGCAAAATAATAAATAATTTAATTATCAATATTTAATATATAGATGTGAATATAATATTAAAATCTTCGACTAAGAATTATAAATCAAATAATGATTTTTTATGATTTAACTAACTATCATCATATTATAAGCATGATTTTTTTGGTAAATTATTGATAAATATTAAAATAAATACTTATTGTGAGGTTGATACCAAAATAAAAACAAATGAAATTATTTAGATATTTGTGAAGTTTACATCATTAACGTATATAGAATTATATTCAATATTAAACCTCAACCCTAGCTAAAATTGTAAAAAATTTTTTAAAAATATTTTGATATGTTTGCCAGCACCAGATAAGTTAAGAGATGAACTATAGTTATCCCTTTGATCTTTAATATAGAAGAAAATTTCTCTTTAAATTGAAAAATTTTTTTTTGAATTTTGACCAAAAACACATTCATTGAATAGCTTTCTTATTAAAAAATAGAGATCATCTATATACAAATGCAATTTAATGGTTGAAAAGAAAAAATAATGACGAATATAGGAATTATGACATTTTGAAATATCAATACAATTTCAATTTTTTTTGATTAAATCTGAAAAAAAGTATATGATATGAAAAGGTAACAACACCATAATACTATATTTTTAATTTATTTTTAATTTTGTTGATTATTATTCCTAAAAAAGTTCATTTAAAATTTCGCAGTCTCACCTCTTTTCAATATAAAAAATATAATAACTGAAAAAGTTAAAAATTTATTAAAAATAAAAAAAAATATAAACAAGTGTATCTCTAGAAAATAAATGTTTTTTAAACATATAAGTATTATTAAGTTATCAAAATATATATACTATAATAATTAATAAAACAAAATTATATATATATTTATATTTCATCAATTTTTATATAAAAAAATGATATAGCCTCTCAATTATAAAATGATTTTTATTCAGAAAGGGTTAGTCTATAACTTTTAACAACACTAGTGGCATGTCATTTTCCCACGGAAAAATTTTTGACATCGCGAAAATTTCCGGAAGCAAAATGCTTAAATTTTTTTGGTGAAAATATTGGGACATCTTCACTTTTTCAACTTTTTTTTAAAAAAAAAATCAATTTTTTGAGAAAAAATTTTTTTGTATCATTTTTTCCACATTTTTTGAAAAATATATCAAAAAATTATGCTTGTTTTTAGCAAAGGTATGCTGAAAAAATATGAAAAAATATATGATAATCAGTAATTGGTAGTGATAATAATTACCCCCAACTCGCTACAAATGATAATTTTTTTGTACTTTATTGTTATCATATTTTTTGTTAACTAAAAAAATGAAAAATTTTTATCCAGTTAACAATTTTATTCTTAAACAACTAACCCTTACGGCCGTAGGCCGTAGTTGGAGAGTGCCGTTGTCAAATCCGTAATTTTACCGAATCCCTTCTATACAATTGCCGTATTTTATTTGGTCGATTTTGAGAAGAAATATAATTATATTATTTTTTCAAAATCTTTTAAATTCAATTAATATTATTACTTATTAGTAATTTTTTATTACACGTTTGATAATAAATGGAGGAGACTCTTCAGTCTTCTGAAAAAGTTATGAGATTGAAAATGGATAATTGATTTGAGCAGGCGAAGATGATTTGAGTAAATAATGTTATGTTGATGTTGAATAAAATCAACTTATATAACTGCAAGGACAACCATATGCAAGTGAGATTAATTTCTGTAATAAATTGGTTTTATTAAAAAGAATTTTTTATATATAATATAAAGTATTCAAAGTAAATATTCAAAAAGTTTCAATATGACCATTTATTATTTGAAAAGGTTACCGTTTTTTATATGCCGTAAATAGGTGGTTTACTCTTCTCAATTTTTTTATTTTAATAAAAATGATATTAAATCAGAAATTTATCTTATATAAACTATTTAAACATAATTTATTTAGATTGGAAAACAATTCGTTCGTTAGCGGCCGAGAAATCAATTTTCTCACAATTTTTTTTAATAAGTTCAGAATTTTTTTTTTTTTATAAAAGAATTTTGGTTAAACTTTTTCAGATAAAATGTATTCAATTTTATGCATTTTAATTTCTAGACCGCTAACGAACGAATATTCTTTTAATCTGTATAAATTTATAGCATATACTTATGAGAAAAATATATATCAATCTCACGAATTTTTATTCGTTTTGACACATAAACCACCTATATGCCGTAATTTCAACTCCATGCGCCGTAATTCCAAAAATCGGCATAAACTATTTAAAAATAGGTGATGTCGCCGTAGTTTACAAAACCGCCGAAGGGTTAATAAACAACTTAACACCAATTTTTTTTTAGATAAATACTAAATAACTATATAAATTAAAATGGAAATTATATAGTTTATAGTCTAATAACAATATTGATATAGAGTAAATAAGGAAATATCATTTTTTTTATATCTTTTATAGTAGAAAAAGTGCCAAAGACCGATTTTCAAGATCAATATCCTTTATTCAAGCTAATTCAGGGTTTTCTTATAGATAAATCAATTGAACGACGTTAGATCTTTAATATATCCTCTTTCAGGGTTATCATCTCTTAATTTTTCCAAATTCTTTTACGCTCAAACTCAATTTTTTGATACAAAATATATTTTTTATTACTTGATTTTAACTTTTTAATACGCTGCTTCACTCCAAAACCAGCATTTTCTTCATTATTTCAAGAGATTTGAAAAACAAACATTTCACTTAAATTTGATTATATAAATTGCTTTTTTCTTCATCTAATCTTTTCTTTCTTAATTAATGTTTTGCCTTTTCTTATTTTTACCTGTTTTCTTCTCTTTAATTTTTCGCCAACAAATATTCGAATTTTTTTCTACGTTTAAAGCCAGTTTTACGTTATAAAATAACTTATATTCTACAAATATAGCAATAATTATTGCTTTTTACCCGAAACTTAAACAATACTCCAACATTTTATTCAAATCTAATAACCTTCTTATATCAATGCCAATTTTATTTTTTCATTTAATTCTCCCATTGGTCCCAATTTACATGGGAGGTGATTCAAATTTAAATCTCTTTTAATTCTTTGTAAAAATTACAAATAATATGATTTTGGAGGAAAAAAGTGAAAATTTTTAATTTTTGTTTTAATGATTAAATACACCTTTAAAGCAACATTATATTTTCTCATACAAAATTGGAAAAAACTCAAAGCCGCCAGAATAATTTGCAAATTATTTTCTTAGAAACGAGGAAAAAAAAATTCGGAGCGCTATTAATTGCATAAATATCAGGTACTTAGGGTAAGCAATATTAATCAATAAGCTTTTTTTCCATATCTCTTTCATTTTACCAGAATATTTAGATAATTAATTTTTTTCATCTTTTTTTTTTTCTTCATTTTACAATCACTAAAGCATCTTGACATACTATTAATAAAATTGATATTCGTTTTTAAAAATCTTTTTTTCTTCTTTACTTATGAGCTATTTTTTAATTTTATACGTTTTTCCATTCAATTATCTCTAACAATTTCATTCAAATTTAATTCGTTAAAATTTATCTTAATAACGTACAAAAAAATTATCATTTGTAGCGAGTTGGGGGTACATAAATTTCATGGGGAAATTCCTCATTGTCAGATATATTAAATTTAATATTTACCGATGTCATTAAAAAAAAAAGCTTTTAATGAAGGAACATTATAGATAATCGATTTTTATATAAATATTCTCATGTATGTATCAAAATTAATAGATTTATAAAATGATCACATATTATATAAAATCATATTACTGAGCATTCACGTTAAAATAAAGAACTTTGCTGCCATAAACTTTATAGTATATCGTTTTTTACTTACATTATTTTAGACTTGTTAAAGTCCATGGACCTGTGGACTTACAAAATTCATTCAATTTTTTTTAGCATTTTTTATTTATTCACAAAATAAAAATTATTTATAATTTCTCTGAAATACTCTGGTCCTTCTGTCAGGACTTCCAAAATTCATTCAATTTTTTTAGCATCTTATTATTTATTCACAAAATAAAAATTATTAATAATTTCTCTGAAATATTCTGGTCCATCTGCCACAGACTGACCGATTCTATGAGCTCATTCAAAAATAATTGTGAAAAAAAAGTTATTCATAATCTATAAATTTACCGAATATAAATAAAAAAATGTATTAAATAAAAATTTAAATAAAAAATACATATTATATTTTATTTGAAATATATATTATTATTAACTAATCTAAATGATATTTGGAAAATACAATTATTTTTTCTTAAAAAGAACGAATTAAGACTTATAAAATATATTTTTTGCCAAATAAACCAATTTACCGTGATTTAATTGATTAAAAAAATATTTTTTAAATTTTGTTTTTCCTCCTAATAAACTCATCGTTTTGATTGAATTTTGGAGGCTTTTTATTTAAAATTGTTAATATCGTTCGGTCCTATCGTTCAGGGTTCGTATTTTTCTCGGGATATATTTAAAACAATGTATAAATATCTTTTTTCTAGAAAAAAATGCATATACGAACATAGAACGATAGGATCGAACGATATTAACAATTTTAAATAAAAAAAAAATAATTTTTTTAATTTTGAATACAGGCTGATCAAAATTTCTGTGAATTATTTAGGATATTCTTTCAAAATTATATCACATATTTTTATCATTTTTTATTATGCAAGAACAATTTATCAATTTCCATGGCAAAATCTTAAGAACTGGATTTATCAATAATCAATTTGGTGTCGCATTCAAAGAGATATATTTGATTTCAAATGGAAATACACATATTTCAAAATCCTATCTATGCCTTAACTGTGGAAAGCTGTTTATATCGAAATATGGAGCTAGGTGCCACAGCTGTATCCTGCATATTCAACAACAAAAGGAATTAAACGCCGTAAATCGCCATCGCTCAGCAATGGAGTACATTTTGAGATACATTGCCACCTCAAACGTTTCATATAGATCGATGGATAATGATAACCTCCGTCTTGCCTTGAGCTTCATTGATCCATCATTCCAATTTCCTAGAAGAACAACGATTCGAAATGATATGATAGAATTGGCTAAGAAAATCCGAAAGCAAACAATTTCAGAATTATTCGGTAAAAGCGCTTCTTTATTATTCGATTCATGTAAACGCTGGGGAGTTAATTACCAAGGCGTTATAATATACACATCAACACGTTTATATTTATGGTCGGCAATTGCCACTCAAGATTCAACTTCTCAAACACTCGCTCAAGTTATCTCTTCAGTGGTGAAAACTTTAAAATTTTATGGAATAAACATCATTTCGGTTTGTACCGACAATTGCAATGCAAACAAGCGTGCTCTTAATGGAGATTTTGAGAGCGCACAAGGACTCTCAGATCAACACTTTATCAGGCAACCATGTTCGGCACATACAAACAACCTTGCTATTGAAGACGTATTCAAAACTGATGAAGAATTTGGCTTTGTTTCTGATTACGTTCAGTTTTTGATGAATCATGCACCAAAAGCTTCTTACCGAGAAGGCTTTAAACCAAAATACATCTCTATAAGATGGTTGTCACTATCTAATTGCGTATCTTTCATTGTTAAATATATGACGTTATATCGTCAAACACGATTAAAAAGTGTTCTTGATGCTTTAGAGAGAATTGAAAGCAAAATAGGTTGGAATAATTTGCTAACAATTCTCTCAATAATGGTTGATTTTACAAATGCAATTCAAACTGATCTTTCGTCTATTGCAGATATTCCTCCTCACTACTTTGCTGCCAGATTTAAACTCTTATCAATGCAAAGTTCAGCAGCTCACAGAGTTGCCGCGTACCTAGAGTTTAGATTCACTCATACATGTCCATTACAGCTTCCACTTTTTGCTTATCTTATGACAAAAAGTGGATTAGAATACATTAAAGAAAATCAGTTAGAATGTATCGTTGATGCAGCTTCAGATGGAATGGTAGGATACATGATCCAAAGGGAGTTTCCAGTAGAAACAATCATCAGTAACAAAATATCATTCTATTACTACATCAACAATTTTGATTCAAATTCATTTGATGGATATATTAATGCAGTTGATTTTTGGAATAATTATTTATTCAATAATAGAAGTGATCAGATTACAATTTCATTTATTAAATTGGTAACAGAAGTTCTTCAAATCCCCAGTTCAGAATCAGCCGTTGAGCGCTTGTTTTCTTCTTTATCTAAAATTGTTTCATGTGAAAATTGCAATGTTACGCCAATTACATTGGATTCAAGATTAATGGTTAAGTTTGATTCGATTTTTGGGCGAGCTGGTTCAGTAACGTTGAGAGATATCAGCGATAATCCAGAAAAAAATTTAAAACTAGGCAAATTTTAATTTTTTTAATTTTAAAATAATTAAAATATTATAATAATAATATATTTTTTTGTAAAAAAGTATCATATTTTTAGTTTTTTTATTTTTTTTTATTCTTTCATAAACCATCCAAAATATGATCGTTTTGGTCAATATTTTGACCATAACCGTTTTGATATAGATTATTCTCAATTTTTATTTTACTTAATAAAAAATTATTTCTTTTTTTAACTATTATTATTATTTATATTTATTTTATTAATTTTCTTTCTTTTTAAATTTTTAAAAAGATTTGAGATCATAGTTCTCAATTTTTATTGAATTTTGAAATACATTCTCAATTTGTTTTTCAACTCTGATCTGCCAGTACTTCCAAAATTCTTTCAATATTTTTAGCATTTTTTTTTATTCACAAAATAAATGATCGAATTATTATTTCTCAGAAATAATCTGGTCCATCTGCCAGGACTAATAAAATTCTTTCAATTTTTTTAGCATTTTTTATTTTTTCACAAAATAAAAGAATTATAAAATTTCTTTGAAATATTTTGGTCCATCTGCCAATATTTCCAAAATTCTTTCAATTGTTTATGACATTTTTTTTCATGATTAAAAACATTCAAATATAATTTACTCATATTAGTTACTACTTTTCTATTTAAATAAACAAAAAAAATTAAATAAACAAATAAACTATAAAATATATGCCTAAAATGAGTTCTTTTTTGAGATAAAAAATAAAAATAAATTGATAAGGTTTGTTAGGTCCACGCCAAGTCCCGAGTCCACAAAAAGTCCATGAAAAGTGCATTTGTCCCGGACTTTTAAGGTACAATTCTCATACGTTAAATATTGAGAAAGAGAACGTTAAAATTTTGTGAAAGTGCACCTCTCAGAAAAAGTTTATTTTTGAATGAGTGTCAGATTTAAAATTCTGAGCTTTATTTTTTATATTAAATTTTTCAAATGTATAATTTTAAAAAAAATATTTTTTATATAACATGTCTTTTCTTTTTCTTAAAGTGTCAAAAAGTTTTGCAGTTACTAAACGTATGAGAATTGTACCTTAACAAGTCTATATTATTTATTATAAATGTTATATACAGTGCCTTAAAAATTTGCGAATTTTCATTAATAATATAAGGCACGAGAATCGGGGTCTATTAAAATCGGCACGAAAAAAGTTAGCATACCGAAAACTTTTTGAAAGGGTGCGACCAAATAAGTATATCCACTTTTTGAGATAGATATTTGATCGTTCGTATGAACTTTTTGAGAGTACAAATAAAACGGTTTAAAAGGTGAATTATTTAACGTTTGAATTATATTTTAAAAAAGCGCCAAAATTTAATTTTCCACGGGATCGTTTGACTGCTCCACGGTTGATTCGAACACAACCAATCATGAAAGCAATAGCCGATAAACGGTATTGGAGTAGTCAAAAGCTCTGGAACATTGCAATTGCAGATATCATTTCCTCGAGATCGTTTGACTGCTCCACGGTTGATTCGAACACAACCAATCATGAAAGCAATAACCGATAAACGGTATTGGAGTAGTCAAAAGCTCTGGAACATTGCAATTGCAGATATCATTTCCTCGAGATCGTTTGACTGCTCCACGGTTGATTCGAACACAACCAATCATGAAAGCAATAACCGATAAACGGTATTGGAGTAGTCAAAAGCTCTGGAACATTGCAATTGCAGATATCATTTCCTCGAGATCGTTTGACTGCTCCACGGTTGATTCGAACACAACCAATCATGAAAGCAATAACCGATAAACGGTATTGGAGTAGTCAAAAGCTCTGGAACATTGCAATTGCAGATATCATTTCCTCGAGATCGTTTGACTGCTCCACGGTTGATTCGAACACAACCAATCATGAAAGCAATAACCGATAAACGGTATTGGAGTAGTCAAAAGCTCTGGAACATTGCAATTGCAGATATCATTTCCTCGAGATCGTTTGACTGCTCCACGGTTGATTCGAACACAACCAATCATGAAAGCAATAACCGATAAACGGTATTGGAGTAGTCAAAAGCTCTGGAACATTGCAATTGCAGATATCATTTCCTCGAGATCGTTTGACTGCTCCACGGTTGATTCGAACACAACCAATCATGAAAGCAATAGCCGATAAACGGTATTGGAGTAGTCAAAAGCTCTGGAACATTGCAATTGCAGATATCATTTCCTCGAGATCGTTTGACTGCTCCACGGTTGATTCGAACACAACCAATCATGAAAGCAATAACCGATAAACGGTATTGGAGTAGTCAAAAGCTCTGGAACATTGCAATTGCAGATATCATTTCCTCGAGATCGTTTGACTGCTCCACGGTTGATTCGAACACAACCAATCATGAAAGCAATAACCGATAAACGGTATTGGAGTAGTCAAAAGCTCTGGAACATTGCAATTGCAGATATCATTTCCTCGAGATCGTTTGACTGCTCCACGGTTGATTCGAACACAACCAATCATGAAAGCAATAACCGATAAACGGTATTGGAGTAGTCAAAAGCTCTGGAACATTGCAATTGCAGATATCATTTCCTCGAGATCGTTTGACTGCTCCACGGTTGATTCGAACACAACCAATCATGAAAGCAATAACCGATAAACGGTATTGGAGTAGTCAAAAGCTCTGGAACATTGCAATTGCAGATATCATTTCCTCGAGATCGTTTGACTGCTCCACGGTTGATTCGAACACAACCAATCATGAAAGCAATAGCCGATAAACGGTATCGGGGCAGTGTTCTAGAGCTTTTGACAAATATATAAAATGATATCAAATTAGAAAATTTACTAACTTAAAATAAACTAAATAAAATATCTTTTTTAATTATATTTTTATTAAAAACTTATCAAAAAGAAATTCAAACGACAATTTCATTTTTACCTTCTAATATTTTGAACCATAGTCGAACTTGAAATAATGCCAAGTACTCATCTTCATTTGTTCTTTTAATCTCAACTATATTTTCGTCAAGTAGTAGTTCACTTTGAAGATCGAGTGCAATTACAGTTAAGTTCAGTTTATATTTTTTTAAAACCCTAGATAATTGATGTTCTGTATGGTTTATTATTCTTTCTAATGATCCTTGACTGATATATTCATCAATTGAAATATTTATTGGAGAATTATTATTATTATCTTCATCAGTATTTGAATTTTTCTTCTTTCTTTTTCTGAATGTTAAATTTAAAAAAGATATTTTATTTAGTTTATTTTAAGTTAGTAAATTTTCTAATTTGATATCATTTTATATATTTGTCAAAAGCTCTAGAACACTGCCCCGATACCGTTTATCGGCTATTGCTTTCATGATTGGTTGTGTTCGAATCAACCGTGGAGCAGTCAAACGATCTCGAGGAAATGATATCTGCAATTGCAATGTTCCAGAGCTTTTGACTACTCCAATACCGTTTATCGGCTATTGCTTTCATGATTGGTTGTGTTCGAATCAACCGTGGAGCAGTCAAACGATCTCGAGGAAATGATATCTGCAATTGCAATGTTCCAGAGCTTTTGACTACTCCAATACCGTTTATCGGTTATTGCTTTCATGATTGGTTGTGTTCGAATCAACCGTGGAGCAGTCAAACGATCTCGAGGAAATGATATCTGCAATTGCAATGTTCCAGAGCTTTTGACTACTCCAATACCGTTTATCGGTTATTGCTTTCATGATTGGTTGTGTTCGAATCAACCGTGGAGCAGTCAAACGATCTCGAGGAAATGATATCTGCAATTGCAATGTTCCAGAGCTTTTGACTACTCCAATACCGTTTATCGGTTATTGCTTTCATGATTGGTTGTGTTCGAATCAACCGTGGAGCAGTCAAACGATCTCGAGGAAATGATATCTGCAATTGCAATGTTCCAGAGCTTTTGACTACTCCAATACCGTTTATCGGTTATTGCTTTCATGATTGGTTGTGTTCGAATCAACCGTGGAGCAGTCAAACGATCTCGAGGAAATGATATCTGCAATTGCAATGTTCCAGAGCTTTTGACTACTCCAATACCGTTTATCGGCTATTGCTTTCATGATTGGTTGTGTTCGAATCAACCGTGGAGCAGTCAAACGATCTCGAGGAAATGATATCTGCAATTGCAATGTTCCAGAGCTTTTGACTACTCCAATACCGTTTATCGGTTATTGCTTTCATGATTGGTTGTGTTCGAATCAACCGTGGAGCAGTCAAACGATCTCGAGGAAATGATATCTGCAATTGCAATGTTCCAGAGCTTTTGACTACTCCAATACCGTTTATCGGTTATTGCTTTCATGATTGGTTGTGTTCGAATCAACCGTGGAGCAGTCAAACGATCTCGAGGAAATGATATCTGCAATTGCAATGTTCCAGAGCTTTTGACTACTCCAATACCGTTTATCGGCTATTGCTTTCATGATTGGTTGTGTTCGAATCAACCGTGGAGCAGTCAAACGATCTCGAGGAAATGATATCTGCAATTGCAATGTTCCAGAGCTTTTGACTACTCCAATACCGTTTATCGGTTATTGCTTTCATGATTGGTTGTGTTCGAATCAACCGTGGAGCAGTCAAACGATCTCGAGGAAATGATATCTGCAATTGCAATGTTCCAGAGCTTTTGACTACTCCAATACCGTTTATCGGCTATTGCTTTCATGATTGGTTGTGTTCGAATCAACCGTGGAGCAGTCAAACGATCCCGTGGAAAATTAAATTTTGGCGCTTTTTTAAAATATAATTCAAACGTTAAATAATTCACCTTTTAAACCGTTTTATTTGTACTCTCAAAAAGTTCATACGAACGATCAAATATCTATCTCAAAAAGTGGATATACTTATTTGGTCGCACCCTTTCAAAAAGTTTTCGGTATGCTAACTTTTTTCGTGCCGATTTTAATAGACCCCGATTCTTCTGCCATAATATAATTTCAAAGTAATCTTTACTTTTTGTATATACAATGTAATTACACAGGACGATAGAAATTACATATGTAAATACATATGTAATTTTCCGTTAATTTTTTTATTTGAAAAATACTTTTATCTTCAAAAATTTAATCAATTAAAATAAAAAAAGCATGAATATAAAGCAGAAATAATTTTTTTCATTTATTATTGCTAATAAATTATTAAAACTTTGATATTTCTTTGATCATTCTTTTGATGGTGTAAAATGGCACTTTATATTTATTATAAAATTCTGATTTTATTTCTACTTATTATGATTGACCAAATCGTTTTGATTTATTTATTCGATGTATTTGAATTATTTTATAATAGTACCGATGTACAAAACCTTTTTTTCTATGATATTTTGCTTCTAATTATATCTATCAGATATAATCATCTGCGATAACATAGTTTTTTGATCAAAATTAGCAAGAGTTAATGAAAAATAGTTTTTATCTTTAGATTATGAATAAAAATATTGTTTTAAACATAAATAACTGATTTACATCAAAATTTTTGATTTTATAAAAAGTTACGTTAAAATGTTACGTTAATAAAAATGTGATGTAAAAAAAGTAACGAGTATTTCAAAGTAAAACTGAAATAAAAACATAATGAATGCATATATTGTGCAACATATATATTGATTATATATAAATCATTTCATCAATTCCTTTTTTTCACCCAAAAAACTCGATTTTGTAAAAAAAAATTTAAAATTTTTAAGGGTAAAGTTGGCTTTTCTCAACTTTTTTCCACTTTTTGCAATATCTTTCAAAATATTCTATGAGTTTTTGCTAATGGCAAATCTGATATTTCATTAAAATATAAAAAATTTATATATTTCTTATCAAATCAACGTTTAATCATTTTTTATTTTATCCATTAAGATTATCATGTATAATCTTAATTTTAAAAAATATAATTAATTTAAGATTAATTTTTTAAATAAGAATATTTTTGTTTAGATAGTTTTTTTCGAATTTCTATTTTCTCAAATAATTGAATAAAAAAAAATTTCTTTCAAAAAATTGTGAACCAATTTCTCTCATCAAAAAACAGTTTTATTGAATCAATATGAAAATAAAAAAGATATTTGTAATGAAATTTTATATGGAATACCTTATAATTTTAAAATTATTTAATTTCGTAAATAAAAGGATTTATTCGGAAATTTTATAAAAACATTGGTATGGATTAGTAGTATACGTTTGCGGTGATTTCAGACCTCCGGTCTTCAATCCCCTCAAACACCCCTAATTTTGGCACTTTTTTGGTCTCCAACTACCCAATTTTAGCCCTTTTTTGACCTCCAGAGTGTTGTCAGAAAACCCCCTATCACTATAGGGCATTTTGCATTCACCTTTTTGTGTCAATAAATTGCCTAAATTAAGGTCTTTCAATGGATGGAAAGTGGTGAAATGAACATAATTTTGATTAAATTTTTGTATGACATGTGATATGAAAAAAGGTATAAATAAAATTTTTGTATACAATTTATGATTTTTAAAATTATTGACTTGCAATGCAAGACCCAGCAAAGCTGTGAAATCAACTTTTTTGAAACTTTTTCTGAAACAAATAATTTTTTGAAATTTTCACATTTATGATAAGTGGTATAAATTTTTATATTTTTTAATTTTTATTTTCATTGCAAAAATGAGACTCTCCGAAGCTACTCCCGAAAAATTACAAGAACTATTTGAATTGATAATAAACGAGAAACTACAACACGACTTTTCATATTATTGGAACTCACAAGAAGAATTCTATTATGACATCCGAGAATGTGCTAAGTATGAAGGATACGATGGAGATTTAGACAACTATGATGCTATGTACTGGTATTTTAAAGGCAAGAATAATACCCCCGCCCAACCTCCCCAAAAAGCTGAAGAACCTCCCAAAAAACAACCCAAACAAGAAGAAAAACCAATCAAAACAGACAACAATTCCCAGCAACAAATTGTCGACGAAATAATGGAAAAATTAGAATACTCCCCAAGAAGATGGCAAATCGACTTTGAGAGATTAGATAAGGACGGCAGACTCTTATTGCTTCCCAAATTGAAGGAATTCTTTGAAGAATATATAGATTCTTTGCCCATTATCGCCAAATACAAACTCGCTTTCAAAATCAAAAATCAATGGCATTCCTATCAATTGACGCCTGAAATATACAACAAATTAATGGAAAATCTAACAGAAAAACACTTCATCTTCGATATAGAGAATGTTGTACCAGAATATTTTTATGAGAATGGAGCCGAAAAAATACCCGAATGGAGCCTCTTTGAAGCAGTTCGCTTTAGTGAATTTCAGAATATTAAGGCAAAAAATGACGTAGGCGGAAGTTTCTTTCAATATTTGGTACGTGAAAACTGCCCATCAAATGTCTCAAAATATCTCGAAAAATTACAGATTTTCACATCTCTCGTAGACAAAAAAGGCAAACAGAGAAAGGAATTGGACGATTGCTGTTTCATTTACGCCCTTCAACAAACAGGATGCTACGATGATGATATACTAAACAAAATGCGCCTAAGAATTAATTCAAGATATCTCTCCCAAAAAGCTCTAAACGAACTATGTACTGAGTTCAATATTCACGTCAAATTATCGTTTATCAACGAAGAGGCCAAAGGAAAAAATAAGAAACGTTCTGTCAGGTCCCAAAAGAATGATACAAATAAACATTATTTAGGTATAGAAAATGCTGAACCAAATAGAACTCATACAATGAACGTATTCAATAAGCACTATTTCCTTGAGGAGAAAACACCTTTCAGCACGTATTATATCAATTCGCTTTGCAAACTTGGCTCCGCCAACCACCTCAATCAATGCGAAGAAGATAAATTCAATAAAGAGTACAACGTTGACCACTGGCGCCCCGCGAGATGCTTCATGACATCATCAGACCTCGTTCGAACTTTAATGAAAAACAACTTCTTCATCCCCATTACTTTTGGGCAATATAAGGTCCTCCATACAATTTTCCACAAAGAAGTAATCGACGATATTGACCTTATCGACCTCGAATATAACGAAGAACAATGCACAAAACTAATCAAAGAGGACAAAAAGAAACTCTCAGAAAATGATAACAAAACATATTGGTATGCCGATTTTGAAGCAGATACATCAACAGAAATTCACAAACCTTTCCTCTGCGTCTTACAGAATAGAACAGGCCAAATCAATAAAACTTTCCGAGGAGAAGACTGTAATAAACAATTACTAGATTATTTACCAGATGATGCAGTCGTTTATTTCCACAATTTAGCGTATGATATCAGAATGCTGGCTTCTTTCGGACTCGCCAAATCCATTATCAAAGGCACAAAAACAATGAAGGCGGATATAAAATATCTCAACAAAACAATTCATCTCAAAGACTCTTTACCAATTCTTTCCTGCAAATTATCTCAATTACCCTCTATGTTTGACATTCCTGACATACAAAAAGAGATATTTCCATACAAATATTACACTCTTAATCGCTTACAAACTAACTGTGGCACAATAAATGAAGCCGGAGAAAATGAAGACAAAATATGGACCGATGAAGACTACAATTTATTCAACACTAATATCGATAAAATATCTGGCTGCCGAATAGACGAAAACCATTTTGACATGTGGAAATATGCAGAATTTTACTGCCAGCAAGATGTTAATATCCTCAGAATCGGATTCAATAAACTGCGTGAAGGATTCATCAAAGACTTCAAAGTCGACCCATTTAATTTCATCAGCATATCGTCTCTTGCAAACGAAGTCTTCAATCAAAGAGTCTATTATCCTAACCAAAATCTCTATAAATTAGGCGGTCATGTGAGATATTTTTGCTCAAAGGCGATATATGGAGGTAGATGTATGACAGCTTATAACAAGAAATGGCATATCAAGAAGAACCTTTGCGATTTTGATGCAGTATCATTATATCCTTCCGCAATGAGTAGATTATACACAGTTGAAGGACGTCCAAAGGTAATACAACAAGATCAACTCAACTATAATTTCCTCTCCAAACAGTCCGCATACATCGTCGAAATCGAAATAACAAAAATCAACAAACATTATGCATTTCCGTTAATCGTTCAAAAAATTGACGGCCTAAACAGAAATAACGACATTCTCCAACCAAATCAAACCCTCAAAATGGTTGTTGACAATATTACTTTGGAGGACTTTATTGAGTTTCAGCAAATAGAATTCAATATTCTGAGAGGATATTACTGGGACGGAAAGAAAGATTATCGCATTCAAGATTGTATCAGAGAAATATTCAATAAACGACTCGAATATAAGAAACAGAATAATCCGCTCCAAAATCTCTACAAACTCATCATGAATTCCTGCTACGGCAAAACAATAGAGAGACCAGTAGATAAAGACTATAAATATCTTCACGAAGGAGATGAACTCGATAAATATTGGGCAAAAAACTACAACAAAATAGTCGAAGATATTCAGTTAAACAACTCAAATATTCACGCAATAAAGACTCTCAAACAAATAGATAATCACTTCAATTTCTCTCTTTTAGGCATTCAAGTTCTGTCCATGTCCAAAAGAATAATGAATGAAGTCATGTGTCTTGCTTTCGATACAGGATGCCATATTTATTACCAAGATACAGACTCATTTATGATAGAATCTGCCGACTTAAAACGTCTACAAAAAGAATTCAACAATAAATATAACCGCGAACTTATTGGGAAAAATTTAGGACAATTTCACTGTGATTTCCCTTCGATAAATGGTCATGATGAGATGCCAGAATCTATTGAAGCATTCTTCTTAATGAAGAAAATGTACGTCCATATGATTACAGATTCTACTGGAGAGATTGATTATGTAATAAGAGGCAAGGGACTCACTCAAAATTCTATCAAATATAAATTCAATGAGGAGTTTCAAGGAGATGTAATGAAGCTTTATGAAACACTCTTCAATGGCAACTCCATCACATTCGACCTAACAAAAGGACAACCTTGCTTCGAAATGAATAAAAATATGACCGTATCGACAAGAAAAAAATTCGAGAGATGTATCAAAACAGACTATGCTGAAGGAGATATTACCCAATATTTTAATAATCAATTTTCCACCTAGGCATCATTTGTCTCATATTTTTTTGTCCCTCTATTTCATACAAACCATTCTTAAATCCAATAACTCTATACTTTCCTGGCTGTACATTTGACCTTCTCTTCATCATTCCATCCTTTTCGTTATATAATTTTACCGACATTCCTTTTGGCAAATAGAATCCTTTACTCGTCATTATGTCATAATTTTCCTTACAGATATTCATCACAATCAACGATTCCAGCTCTTTATCTTCATGAACCATCCTCGGAGAGACGCTTTTCCTGGCATATTTTGAGAGCGTTTTATGAGGAGCGTTATTATATTGCCTCACTAATTCTTCCATTATCGATGGAGTAATTATCCCAATTCCCATATTGTAAGCCATATCTCTCAGTGTTCTGATGACTCTATCTATCAGTCCCAAAGAACTGTGCATCGGGTCTGTTTTTACTTGATTTTGCTCCTTTTTCATGAAGTCTGGATAGTTTCCCATTCTCATTCTTGGTGCAGTTTGCCATTCTATTCTATGAGCTCTATAGTATTCTTGGGCCTTTCTTGAGTTAAAAGAACCCTCTCCATCAAACGTCAAGCTCTTTATTACAACACCAGATTGCAGCAATTTATCGAGGGTTTTCAAGTAAGTATCTGCTGATTTATCATATTTCGCGAATTTCTGATGCTTTTCTTCGACTTTCTCTTCTCCAAACAATATCTGGTTGACTAACTCAACATACAAATACCTTGTATTGACATTTATCATGACTAAATAACATAATTTATCAACAAACATCAAATCAATAATATAGGAATTTCTTGACGAAACTTTATGGAGCTGAAATAATTTGGCGTTCTTTTTCAGCGGAAAGTATGATGTATTCTCGGCTATTTTGACCTGTCTATCGGGAAACAAACTCTTCAAAGCTCTTATTTTACTCTCTGTTTTGAACCCAATAATATTTTGCTCCTGAGGAATTTCATAGGTTGAATATGTCGTTGGCTGGAAATAAAATTTATTGACGTATCTATTGTATCTCTCCTCTTCGGATAATCTACTCTCTCCCCAATTACTACTGACTCTATTGAATTCCTCTTTATCTAACAGCCTCTCATGATTATAAACAACAAATTCGTTCAATTTATCAGTGAATGTATCTCTAAAAATAGGTCTTTTAGGTCTTTGTCTCTTTTCCCATTCCTCAATAAATTCGTCATATATTTGTTGTATATCATCATATTTAATCCGAATAGGCAGAAGTACATTCATCGAATCAATAAAGCGTATTGCACTTATTTGACTCCCAATTTGCCGAATAAAATCTTGTACGACCTGAAGAGCCGGCTTGACTTTATTGCTCATTTTTTGTTTGAACAACTCTTCTTTGGCTTTATGAAGTGCCTTTTTATATTTCTGGTCTTCTATGCGTTTCAAACCTTCTTTTTGTCTATTTATTGTCTCAAGTAATCTGTCCCGTATATCATTCCAGTTTATTCTTACGAAATTTTGGATATGTTGTAGGTCAGTATTATTAAATATCATGCCATATTGATACCGAAATCCATTGTTAAATCCATAACCGTCTTCATAAAAATACTCCCAATTTTCTGTTAATTTCTCTCGTTTTCTATTTGCCAACCAGTCCATTACACGATTCACAACATATTGTGTAAATTCTTTTGTGTCATTTAAGCATTTTGCCAATGTTCTGACTCTATCAAATATTCCTCCCGAGAAGATGTCTCTCAATATGTCGTCCATATTTATTGTTGCTTCATTTATGATTCTATCAATTATTTCATCCGAGTTATTGTAAAGCAATTTAGTTATATCCATTTTTTATTTGGTAGAAAATGACATCAGAGATGGCCCTTGCGCAGAAAGTGTCTCAAGAACAGCCCGCTCTCCTCCCTCTCAAAAACTGGCACGGTAGAAAAACTTTCGCCACTCCTACTCTGAAACAACTGAAATCTCGTCTTCAATATTATCGAAGGATATTGAGCCAAACACCTCCCACGGACCCCAAAAAAATAGCAAAAAGAGAGAAGATTCAACGAAAATATGACAGAGATATGAAGGTAAGAAATCTGTTAAATAGAGCTGTTGGCAATCTTTACTCCTGAAAATTTTTTGTTATTCAAATAATGTCTGGAACTCTCCGACAAGCTCGTATACTGTCATCAGAAGCAAAAAGCAAGAACAATACATCAATTTCGCAAGAACAGAATACCAATATCCAAATAACTTATCCCAATGTCCCTCAACTTAACACCTCAAAAACAGTCTCTCGTTCCAATTCGCTGTCTGATTTAAAGAACTACAATCAGCTTGACTCCCTCGAGCAAAAAAATAAATTCCTTGAAATGCTCGTTTCTGTCTATGAGGACAATCCACTAAAAGTGAATGCTTATCTCGTTTGTAATACCACATCTCTCATGAATATGATTAAACTCTTGACCGACGCAGATAAAGTTGAATTAGTATTAGACGAAGATATCGCCTGTAATTCCTGTTGTTCCTCCGACAAATTGATATATATTTCGAAGATTCTCATAACGAAAAACAACAAGACAGAAGACATGAAATATGCCTACAACGACATCTACTCACAGTTCATAAAATATGGCATAAGTCTCAAAATATGTATTTAATTAGCGCATGAAAATAGCCAATGTATGTTCGTTTATTTTTGCACTGACTGTTCCCACAATACTTTGTTGAATCTTCAAAGTCATTCCTAAATCCTCGTCCAAAATCCTTCCGTCATATAGAATTACATCTCCTATTTGATACAAATTGGCGTCATCGCAAGCAAAAAGAACGTCTCCGTGTGAAGCGAATTTGACGCATCCGTTTTCTGAATCTACCTCTACAATGACACCAACAAATTCCTTCCATGAACCGTCTATGATTACAGAGCAAATACAGTCTGTGGTGTCTTCTGCTGTCGAACTGACGAAAATATTTTTTTGCGGGTCTCTTTTATACACATGGCCTGATAAAAATACTGGTTTTCCAATCTTATAGTCCGATATTTCTTCGCCCGCTTCTATCGGGGCATAATGAGTAATTGTATTTGAGCCTTTTGATGTTATTTTACCGTCGACGTCTAAATTTCCATTAATATTGAATACTCTTCCTGATGCAGAAACTTCATAGGAAAATGCTAATGAATTATTCAAAATTACTCTCCAGCGAGCAGTATTGTATTGATTATAATATTGTATTTTAGAACATTTTGTTGAATCCAAACCAAGAACTATATTCGATTCATATAAACCAGGATTTCCTTGATATATCTTTAAACAATCTGCGTCTACACCATCTATTTCTAAATCACCATATGTAATAAAAACATTATTATGAAAAATGGTATGCTCTATATCCCAACCAATAATATTTTCACAACCTGCAACACCTAAAACACCTGAACCAATATAAAAACCGAAAGTAGCAGCTTCATTTTCATTTGTACCTATGCCTGCTATTAACAATGTTTTAAAATCTGATTCCGTAGTATTCGTATCTAATATTGTTATTTTCCCATTTATTGTTGAATCGCCTTCTTTTGAGACATAATTTGACAAATCAACTTTTTCAGGAATCTCTTCTTTTGTCGCATATTTTCCTTCAGCTACTTCCTTTGTCTCATATTTATTGAATTCATAAGCCAATTCATCTTCGTCAACAAATTTTTCATCAGCTTGGGTCATTGAATAGTATTCATCTTTTGTCGCATATTTTCCATCCGCTTCTTCCTTTGAAATATATCCCGATAAATCGACAGGTTCTGGAATCTCACTCTTCACTTGGTCAATAGCACGGGTCAATTCACTTTTCTGAGCAAAATTATTTTTTACGAAATTTATGTTTGGAATACAATATTCGTCATAAACTTCAGGTTCGTATGAATAACTTACAGACTCTAGGTCCACAACATAATTTCCGTTATATCTTAATGTTCCACCGTAATAGAAAAAGTATATAGAAAAAGTATTTTCGCCTTTCTTGTAATGATAATATTCCGCGTCTTCTCTATCATACAAATATTCTCCTGAAATATCTTCGTTATTACAAGAGCCTTTCACAAAAAGTGATGATTTCTTTAATATGTTGCATAAATCTCCATCCAAATTTGTGATATAAGTTCTTTTATCCTCATCATTTGTTGTTCCATTTACGAATTTTGTAGCGATTGATAATTCTTGAGTTATTTTCTCAGTTGATAATATATCTGTTTTTAACGCATATTTTCCATCCGCTTCTTTCTTTGAAATATAACCCGATAAATCGACTGTTTTGAGCTGTTTCATATGATTATCTATCAATTTTTTGACTGCCTTTGCTGTAATCAGTTGTTTATTAGTCAGTTCTTCGCCCAACAAAATCGGTTTCTGTTCTTTTGTCATCGACGTAATCCAAGCAGCTGAAGGACAATTTTCTGCATATACATCTAAATACGGAACATTTATCCGAAAATCTTCATACTCTCCGTCTATTTTAATCTCCTCATTGTCATCAACTCCATAACAAAGATATCGGAAACATTTCTTGTCAAACGCCTCTATTTCTTCAATAAATTCCAGCGCGGTTCGAATCTCTCTTGGAGCAGCAAGAACATCAACGTCCCGAACTATTGCCTCCGCTCCTTCCGAAACCTCTTCACCAGCAAAACAAAATCTTTTTACCTTTGATATTCCCTCTGCCGCCAACGATAAAAGCGCCTTTGGACCGCCGACAAAATTTACTGTGGCACCAGCTATACACACAACATCTTTGATATAATTAAACCAATTTGTCTTGTTTTTCATATCGTTTAGTTGTTTTTGGAGGTTTGAATAAAGATTTTGCAGCTCAGATATTCTATTATTTGCTATATCTACAGTATTTCCCAAAGAATTTAGAACAAAAAGATGAGACTCAATATTTTCCCCAATAACGACGCCAGATGTCTGTATATTACAGTTTGTGTATAAAGTACTACATGCCTCAGGTCTTGGTACGACAGAATAATACCCACATCCTGCTAGAAACTCAAAAGTATTTCCTCCTTCTTTATACGAAACATCTGGTATCGGAAAAATTACTTCTTTGTCAGAGGGCATATAAAGTATCAGGCCGTAAGGAGGATTCCCAATATCTATTCGGCTATTGTAGTGGAAAGGAATATATTTATAACAATTTTCTGAAACAACTTTATAGCACGATTCTGACTCATAACTGCTATGAGAATACCCAAATTCAGAGGTATATTCTATTCCGTTTATATTTAGACTTGCCGAAAAATTACATGACTCTTTCTTGGTACATTTCAGTAGAACACTCCAATATCCGTCTTTATCTTCGTATTTTGCCACTTCGCAATCGTTAAATGTACAAAGCCCTTTCTCAACAATGACTTCAAAAGGATTTTTGTCGGAATAATTATGTATCCAATTCCTTAGGACGTATCGATTTGTGTCGTTTTGCTCAATGAAAATTCCTTGATATGTATGCTTGAAGAACTCAGTTTCTCCTTTGATTGATTTGGAGCCAGGAATATTGTATGACAAATTATTGCCGACCCATTCATTATTTTGCTTTGTGAGTTTGAAATCTGTGCCAAATACCTCATCATGGAACTCAAAAGTTTGTCCATCTAAGAGCTTGTCAAATTCTTCTGTTCCGGGAATATAGCCCCAATCAGCATAATAATATTGTTCATTTTCTGTGGTCCCAAATGACTTCATCTCATAGAAATTCGGTAAAGGGGAAGTATAAAGTTTGAGACAATTTTCTGCATCGACATTATTACATTTGATATTTATGAGGTTAGATTCCTTGTTTGAAATATATTGCTTAACCTTTCCTGTAAAGTTTATTTTCATGAAACCAGAAGTAAAGAGGTCAAAAGGATTATCAAGAGATTCCTTACTCATATAAATTCTGGCGGATAATTCGTTTTCAATATAGGAAATTGCGTTATTTGAGTCGATTTTGGGATTCGTAAATTTGCCTGTTTTTGTGTCTATTTTTGCTTCCCCAAACGTTGAACAGTTTATTGTAAAAACATTTCCTGAATAGTCAGATGGAATATCTATTTTAATTTCCAAAATATTGTATTCGTCATTTTCTGCTTTTGACAAGGAGTTTAAATCAAGGGAATAGGCGTCAAGACCATCTTCATATGATAATTCATTAACTGAGCCAGGGGACATTTCCAAAGAGGTTATTCGTTCTTCATGATTTATTAATTGAGATTTCAGAGAGATTCCTCCCAAATTTATATCTCCTCCAACGGTCAAATCTTGTTCGATATCAGCTGTTTTGGCGTTTATTTCATCACAGTTTATTGAGGAAGGATTCTTTGAACCACCCATAAATGCACCGTCTAAAGCGTTCTGTTTAGTCAGTATTGCGGTCATCGTTTTCATGAAAATTAAACGCTGAGGTCGTTGCCTTCATTTTTCTCAAAATAAATGCCCAAGACATACTTCATTACCAAAAAGTACAACAATATTTTACCCTCAGAATTCACAAATTCATTGAATAAACGATATATTTCCTTCCAATTTTGTCGAGCTACTTGTAATGGATATCTGGACGGAGAAACAGAAATGCACGCTTCATTTATTCAAAGAGATGAGTACGAAGATTCTCTTGTCTGGTACGCTAATTTGACTCCTCCAGACGATAATAGGAAATACGAATTTGTAGGGACAAAAAGAGAGTTTAGGATATGGTTTACAGACGCAGAAGGGAACGAAATAAAGCCTGATAACTTCACTGTTTTCTTGAAGTTAGAGTATTGAGCATGCGCAAAAAAATATTTTTTTAGACTATTTGTTGCTTACTCATACGGACAATGTCCCTAGGCGTTTTACGCGTATCCAGGAGGGACAGAATTAGGATAATATTCGACTCCATTAACGCTCCAAGTAAAGTATGTATCAGAACAAATCCAGGCCTCACAACTAGGTGGATGTTGGTCTGGAAAATCTGGGTCGGGAATAAAGTATGTGTCATCATCGCCACGATACATTGGCTGACCTCTGAACGTAACGGTTATTGAAGTACTTCCTGTGTCTATTCCGTCAAATACATAGCCTGCATTACTCCTTTCGAGTTGGAAGTTTATACCAAAAGATGTTCCGTCTGAGCGGCAATTTGTATATCTTTTTCCTGTTGCTGGGTCGTTTAATGGCTGTGTGAATGAGTCTTCAAATTCTTGTGTGGCTTCTAAGGCTCCATCTAGTTCGTTTGCGATAAGCTGATGTTGATAAAATCTTGCAGCACAAGTATTGGCAAATTCTGTGTCTGGATATGTTCTTTTATTGACTACAAGCTGGACATTTTGATACATAATATTGTCGAAACAAGTAATGTCAGCAGGAGATTTTGGAAACATCATCGTGATATTTGTCGCATTTCTCAATGGAATTGACTTACTGACTTCGAGACCGTTTACTTTGGCAGTTCCTTCGAATATTTCTCTTGTAAGTTCCTGAGATGGAATCAATAAAGGAGTCTGTAATTCTCTGACAAGTCCTTGATAAACATCTGGTTTGAGACCAAAACCTGCCAAATTTGAACGACCTAATTGAATAGTTCCTCCAAGGACATCCAAAGTAATTTTCTCTGTTTTGAGGTTGATATTGTCCGATTTTGTTGAGGCAAGTAAGGCTCCTTTCAATTCACTTTTGATAATTTTGACAGTATCTCCTGGATCCAATGGTTTGTCTGGATTAGCTGCTGCGATTAATTCTGCAAATTCTTTTTTATTGACGTCATCTCTTGAAACTCCATATTTTGTAAATTCTTCGTCAGTATATCCGAAATCAATTGTTGGATGTTCCAAAACATCGTCATCATAGACATTTGCTCCTTTGTATCTTTGGTACTCGATATGAAGTTTTTGGGAAGGAGTTGGTTTTGCAGAATAATGAGAAACAATAACAGACGGACGGCCTATTTGAGTGAATTTTCTTGATATTGGGATGACAGCAGGCATTTCTTCAGCAATTTCTTTGTCTTCCAAAAATTGTAGAGTTTCCTTAACGATATTTGGATTGATTTGTGCCCAGACAAGAGCGCGTAAAGATGTTTTGACCTCTTCTTCTATCTCTCCACAAATTGCGTTTGGATATAACTGCCATGCCTGAAGAGCAAGTTGGTCGACAAATGGGATGGTTAATTCAATGGTAAATTTATGTGGTTGTCCATCAGCAATATCCTTTAAATCGACATAACAACCGCAAACAGAAGGGGAGAATTGACTGACATTTTCCCAAGTAGAATGAGAATATTTTGATGTTGCTTTTGCATCACGAGGTTTGATGGAATTATAGGCGAAAGATTCTCTTTGGAGTTCGTCTTGTCGATATGCGCCTAAGAGTTTATCATTTATCCAGAAGCGACAATCTTCATAAAATTCTACAGCATTCTTGAATCCGACAAATATTTTCATCAATCCGTTTGTATCTGCTGAGACATCTATGGGTTGGGACAATTTAATGATGAAATCAAGGAGAATTGTGGTAAAAGACTTTTCAATTTGAGTGATTGTATGGCCGGAATGAGATAATTTGATACGTGTTTTTGTACCAACTGGGAGTGGGGCGTCTTTGTCTTTGAACTCTTCCATGACGAAAGAAAATGTATTATCTCCTCCATTTCTTTGAATGAGATTTCGTAATTTTGACTGGAAAAATGAGAGAACATCACCTTCATCATTTCCTAAATTTTTGGTCTGTGCGTTGTAGTAGGTCATTTGATTTAATATAAAAATGACAATAAAGGAGTTGTAAAGTTTGCTATATGAACATTTTACTTAAAAGGAAATGGCATTCGGAAGTTGGTTTAAAAACATCATTAACGGAGCAAAAAACGTAATAGGAAAAGCATTACCGGTACTGAAAAAAGGTGCTGAAATCGTGTCAAAAGTCGCTCCAGTACTTGGCGGGGCGATAGGTGGACCTGTAGGAAATGTAATCAATAAAATAGGCGATTATGCTGGAAAATTTGCTGGAGGAAAGTCTTTGGGAGTAAATGGAGCGGGAATAAGAAATACAAATAATAGTTGGTCTCAGCAAATTGCAGGGCCATCAACTAATCCAGGAAGATTTGATATTCCTTTGTTGAAATGAGTAAAAGAGAATGATATTGGGTGATTTTTATTGAAAAGGAAATGAACGACATCAAAGTAATTGAACCAATCTCAAAGCATACGAAAGAGTTTGATACAGTTGATGAATTCAATTTATACTATAACAAGAATAAAGAAGAGATGGATAAACTTACGACGCATAAACTCAATAAATTATATCTCATAAAAGGGTATCGAATAACTAGAATCAAGAATGTGTTGAGCCTCAAAAAAATGAAGCAAAATGCACAATATGATATTGACAACGAGCTGGATGAACTAAAAAAAGAGATACAGCAAATGAAAGAAACAATAAATAACATCATACATTTCTTAAATCCTCAGACTGAGATAGAAGTTTCTCCCCCCTCTGATACCTGAACAATTAGACAGGAATGAGAATCTGGATTATAATTTTTTTCTTCAGATAATTGCCTATACATATTGTAGAACTCCATAAAGTCCAAATTACTTGCTGATTGGGAATAAATATAGTGTAGTTGTTGCCGATTGAAGCAAGGGAAAACGAACAAAGTTGTAATCTCATTTTTGATATGCGGTTTGATGCCTTTCCATCCTTGAATCAATAAAAAGTAGGAAATATTTGTGTGTCTGCATCTTCGGAGCTGTTGAGAGAAAAACGATTCTTCGGAAGAAAATAGTTTGTTGTTTGAAATATCGTCAAAAAGTATCAGTGTATGGAGGAAATCTTTGCTGAAATCAGTAATGTGAAGGACCTTGAACATATCATTTTTTTGTCCATCATCTAATCGTTCCTCCAATCCTTCCCGCTTGACAAGATAGTAGAGGTTTTTTGCAGCAATTAATTCTGTGATAAAATCGACTGCCATCTTCTCGGAAACGGTAATATATGGCATTTTGATGAGGTGTTTGAGAGATTGGAAACTCCTATCATTTTCGTCACCATTTTTCGTGATATAGATTAGTAAGTGGTGTGTTTTTATTAATCCTATTTTGATAATTTCTTGGAGAGCAATGACGGTTTTTCCAGAATTTTGTTTCCCAACGACGACATTTACAGAGTTATATTTTATATGAATATCATCGTGAATTGGCTCGATTAAAGCACCCGATAAATTGTTTGCGTTTTGTTTCAGAGTTTCTGAGACAAGAGAATTTACAACTTTCAAACTCATTTATTTCCCAAAAGACTGCAAAAAAATAAGTGAAGATTTATTGGATTTTTTTATGCACGGAGTTGTGCAGCTGCTTCGTCATCATTAAACCAAACATCATGGTCGTCCCAATTGCCTTGGCCTTCTTGAGTCCATTGATTGTCAGGATGGTCTTGTTCTAAATAATCGAAATCGTCAATTTCTTGTGGTTGTTGGTCGTGTCCTTCGAATATTTCTGGTTTCTGTAATGTTGCTGCTGCGTGGAGAATAGCAAATTTGGCATGATTAGCAATGTGGTTTGAAAAGGCTTTTCTCTGTTGTTCATTATGACCATCTTTTGTGTAGAGAGTGTGGGCTATTAAATCACTGACAAGATCATCAATTAGTTGTTTGTTCTTTTTCTTCAATTTATCGAAATCTTTACTATTTGGATCGACATTGCCTAATCCGAGCCTTACTACAAAATCATGTATAATATAATAATTCCACATCATAGCGCATGCCTTACTGTAAATCTGCATCTTGTATTTGCTAAGTGGTTTTTCTGTTATGTTTCCGATAGAGTTGTTGGCGATTAATTTAGCGATTGCGTGATCGAACGCCTTTCTGAAAATAAAGTATTCGAATCTCCTGTATGAAGTCATTCTCTTGTTAGATGGTTTCTTATAGCCTTCATGTTTGTAATTTTGCCATGATTCTGGTACTGTCCATCCGAGCATATTACCTTTCATATATGGGTTTGTATTTTCGACGTCAAAATGACCGCCAAATAAGTTATTAGTATATTCTCTTGCGCTCTTAAATCCTGATTCTTTTCGGGCCTCTCTTGTGGGATATTGATTGTAGAAACCATATCGCATTGGCCAGTCGGATTTTGTTGTTGTATATCCATTTACATAGACGTACTTATTGTTGGCGTTTCTGATGGCGACATCAGGGATATTATCTCCGTTTATATCTGCGTGGACAAGAGTCCATGGGCTATTTGGTGATTTCTCATTGTGTTTCTCAACCATTCTCTGCGCTCCTTGTGGAGAAATTGCTTGTGCGACACGTTTTATATCCTTTTTGAGTCTTAATACTATGTGTTCCAAAGCCTCCATTCCCGCTTTATCACGCGCTCCTGCAGAACCGTGTCTAGATGGTAAATCTTTATACATAGCAGCAATTTGATATAAAGCTACTTCAGCTCGTGGATCTAAACCTTGACGAGAAGTAGGTTGTTGGGCGGATATATTGTACTTTATAATTAAATCATTAATTAATCGTTCCATATTTTCATTGTTTATATTAGGTTGTGTCATTTGATTTTGAAATAAAATTGTATTATCGTTGTTGTTATTTTGAGTAGTTTGAGGAGGTCTTCTCAATTTGTTTAAAGGATTTAATTCCGGAAAAGTCTCTGCTGCTCCAAATCTAAAGAAAGGTCCGAAATGCTCTTGAGGTTCCCTATGTGAAGTTTCTGGAGGACTTGATGGAGGGACAGAAGGAATTTCCCTATGTGAATATACTCTATCGACAAAATGTTGAAGACTTTCCGAATTGATACGCCTAACATATCTATGATCGAAGTTGTCGTTTGCGGCAAAGTTATGAGAATTGAGTAAAGTTATGGCCGTACGAATAATATTTCTTGGAAAAGCTTTTTTGTTATGCGAAGCAAGGGTTCTTCTGTCGACTCTCTCGGATAATTCATTATAAAATGGGGCAGTATTTTGAATCCAAGAACTGAATCTATAATCGCTCATATCCGCTAAATCTTCACTATAAGTCAAGGGTCTATCTATAGGATGTTCTTCTTGAAACCTTTGAATGAATCTCTCTATTGTATTACTAGTGACGACATTTGCATGAAGACCAAAATTGAATTCATTTAGAACCTTCGACAAATAATCGGCATATGTTCTATCCGACAGTAATCCTCCCTGAGCATTCGTAGTAATGATATTGAATCCCAGTTCATTGTTGAGTCTATTACAATATCCTAATAATTTTTGCGTGTTATTGCCTTGCATTACTTGTCCGGCAGTAAGTTTTATTGTTGATTTACTCATTTGATTTCCAAAAAAATAAGGGCTGTTTATATGCCACATTCCTTGATAAATCTACCATAATCCTTGCTCAGACCGGCACAATTAGGATGTTTCGACTTAATTCTAGTATCTATTTCTTCAATCAAAAAGCCTGCGTCATATTGAAACATCTGATGATATTCAATCTCTTTACCATCCTTAGTTGTAAATTTCTTTGGTTCCCTTACAATAACTACGTCCTGTATCTTGTTTTTTCCGTTCTTTGCTGTGTCGATTGAGTAGTGACTTCCCTTCTTGTTAAAGCATAAATATACCTTTTCACAGTCAAATAACTCACATAATTCTTTGTATAGAAACTGTTGATTCTTATAAATTGAGACGACTAAGGGCCTGCAAACTATTCTATTGGCGTTAAATTTGTCAGGAAAGAGATACTCTTTGTCGATGATAATATAGAATTCGTAAGCCGAATCGATGGTGGGGTCCTTCTCTTTGTTGGCCTCAATATATTCTTCCAATTTATCACACAATTTATTGACAGACAAGTAAAGTGGCTTTGTCATTTGCATTGGGGATAAAAAATATTTTTTCAAAAAAAGTTTCAAAAAAGTTGATTTCACAGCTTTGCTGGGTCTTGCATTGCAAGTCAATAATTTTAAAAATCATAAATTGTATACAAAAATTTTATTTATACCTTTTTTCATATCACATGTCATACAAAAATTTAATCAAAATTATGTTCATTTCACCACTTTCCATCCATTGAAAGACCTTAATTTAGGCAATTTATTGACACAAAAAGGTGAATGCAAAATGCCCTATAGTGATAGGGGGTTTTCTGACAACACTCTGGAGGTCAAAAAAGGGCTAAAATTGGGTAGTTGGAGACCAAAAAAGTGCCAAAATTAGGGGTGTTTGAGGGGATTGAAGACCGGAGGTCTGAAATCACCGCAAACGTATACTACTGGATTCAGCAAAAATATAAAGCTATTTCAATTGATAAATGGTTATTATAATACTTTTTCTATTCAATCAACCAATTAAATATAGAAAAAAAATAGTTTGGTATCTTGTTTTCTTTTATGTATAGAAGAATAAAAAAAAATTCGACTTTTTTTTGGATTAATATACTAATTTAATTATTTATTTTGATTTTTATGCAATGCATTAAAGCTTAAGTAATAATATAAACTATGGTTTCAATTGATAAATTAGTTTATTGTTCAAAATAAATTAATATTTTTTAATATATATGGATATATATGTTTTTGTAGTTTAATTAATTATTATGTCTATTAGCTGATATTATATATATAAATTATGATAAATTTATTGAGATAAAAACATTTTTTATCTCATAATTTTGAATAAAAAAACGAAAAAGCATTCATTCAAAATTTTTTATCTCCATTGAATTTTTAAGTTAACTTAAAAAAAGAATATTTATTTCCATATTCATTATATTATTAATATTTAATAATTAATATATATATAATATTATATATAAATTAATATAAAAATTATAATAATTTTTGCTTTTTTAATAATAAGATATGGTAAATATTTTTATTTTTTGATTTTATTCAACTTTTCAACCCTTTCAATATTTTCAAAAACAAACTTATTTGAAAGTGCCAATTTTTCATTTTACACGCAATTAGATTCCTTAATTTTATGTATATATCAAATACTACATAAAATATAATAGGAAAAATCCATCAAATCAAAAAAT
Organism: Tritrichomonas musculus; assembly: GCA_039105265.1. Classification (NCBI taxonomy): domain Eukaryota; phylum Parabasalia; order Tritrichomonadida; family Tritrichomonadidae; genus Tritrichomonas; species Tritrichomonas musculus. The sequence goes on from JAPFFF010000004.1 coordinate 2,200,115, forward strand.
CACAGAAATATCAATATTCAATTTTCTCCATGATTCAAATTTTCTAATTTTTAATGGGCCATTTTATTATAATAAATGCTATTAATTATATTTTCCTAGTACAAATCCAAAAAGTTTCCTATTCGAGAAGAGCCGACTTGCTAACATCAAAATTTTCATGATAAAATTTTCAAATAATTTTATTGCATTTTAAAACAAATATTTTTCTTAATGAATATCGAATATCAATCTAAAATATTCGTATAAAAAATATATATCAACCAATATCAATAGAATTAAGTAGAAAAAATATTTTTTTCGAAATTGAAGAAAAAAAAAGCATTGTAATTCAGTCTGCTTCAAATTAAATATGATAAAAACAAATGATTCCCCTTGTATATATGTTTAAAATTAGAAATATGCACTTTTTTTAGTAAAAAAATGTTTTCTTGATATTTTTTGGATTATGATATTTTCATTTTTTATTTTTTTCATGATTTGGACCATTTTTTGTTATATATCCAAAATTCAGAATATTTTACATTACGTTGTAATGCTTTTTTGTACAAAAATTGATTTGATAGCTCTGTGGAGCTCTTTTTTTTCTGTTCATTTGAATGCCCCTCAGAAAAGATTGAATTTACATAGAAATAAATTCAATGATCATACAATTCATTCAAGCAGCACATAGAATAAATTAAAAGATTTCAAAAAAAAGAAAAGCCAACTTTACCCTTAAACGTGCCAAAATCGTATTTCACTGTTTTTTTCACTTTAATTAATACTTTTTAAGAAAAATATATTTATTAATATATAAAACATAAAGAGAACTCGATTAATAAATTAAAATTATCCTAATATTTAATCATGCGAGAATATGGAATTCAGCATTGTTCAAATTTGTAACATGAACAGTGTCCTTTTTCAATTGTAAAATGTTCAGTATATTGCAAATTGCCTTGTTTATCTCTAATTTCATCTGTCACCAAATATTTTTGATCTTCTTTTGTTATGATAAGTCTTGAATCGGCTTTTTGCATTGAACCAACTATTGCCTGCGCTATTTTCGTCGAAATGTTTCTTGTTACTAAAAGATTAACTATTCTGCAATCTTGTTCTTTGTTCCTTTTCCGTCCTTTAAGATATTGTTCATTTGCTCTTTGTCCTTCAATAATTGAATCCATCGCCATTCTCATTTCTAATAATGTTAGCGCTCTTCCGTAAATATATGACTTGATCCTATTATTTGCTGATTCTGCTATTGAAGATGAAATGTAACCCAAAGTAAATGAATCTTTTAATCCAACTTTCGAAATAAAATCAAATTTTGGTAACACGTTTCTGTCTAGATAATCTTTAATTGAATCATTAATTGTTCTTAAAATTTCTATACAATTCATTACATGCTCTTTATCTCTAGAAGTCCCAATTTGATGAAACAAATTCATGCAAGATTCTTTGATTTCAGGTGAAAGATTTAATGTATTAAGGAATCTTTGAAAGTTACTTGATTTGTGCCAAAAACATATGTCTCTTCTTAATGATAGAACCTTTTCTTTTGCTTCTTGTTCGTCTGGATTATTTGATACATATAAACCTTCAAATGCTGCATCAAGGCCTGGATCATCATCTGAACAAATAGTTTGTATAATTGATTTGCATGGTAACACCGTAGTAAGTAATTTCAATATATATTTAAATGTATTTCGAGAATTGCTTGACGCAAATATTAAACCTCCACTTAATATTTTTCTTTGTGAATTCACAACTGTAATAGGTATAATGGACAAATGTGATATCATTGGTGCAAACGATGTATTAATTGCGACAAAATCTCCATATTTTTCTAAATTTTTTAATTCTTTTTGATTAAATGTAGCTACTCCGTTTCTTCGTATAAAATCACCTTCAGGATCTTCTATTGGAACAGCCAATCCATGGTGTGCATTCACATATTCAATCAAATCTTCAGATTCACATTTTAAAGTTTTTATACTCATTCTTTTACATAAATTTTTCAATTGATAAGTAGATAAAGTTTGACCTGTTGCATTTCTAACTGCTGTTATTATGTTTGAAAACTTTACACCTGATGTTACAAGATTCAGTATCATTGCCTCAATGTCATCCTTTAAAGTCAAATGCGCATATAAAGAAGCGCTTAGAAAGTGGTTATGACTATTAAAAAAACTTGAAACATGATACATTTTCGTATCACTTAATTGATATATACCAATCCAAAAGGAGCAACCTGCATTTAAGCTTTTGATTTTACTATAGAATGACGTTCACATCTGAAAACTATGTACTTTTCTTTTAAACTTCTTTTATGAGTTAATTTAAATCCTTCCATTAGTGCATGAGCATTTAATATTTTAAACATTTGTTCAGCTTTGGGCATTTGAAGCTGAGATAAATTTTCAATCGTAAAATAGGATTGTGAAGGCATGGGAATTGATGAGTTAGCATCAATAACTATGATGTATCCAATTGAATCTACTTCAAAGAAAATGCTAATTCTATGTGAATGAGTCTCTTTTTGACAGCAAAGCTTTCCAACTAATGCAACAAATTGTTGATCATTAACTGGCTCAGTATATTTGCATGTTAAAGAAGCAGCATGGCATTGTGAAAGTGACACCTCATCTTTTAGAAAAAATCCTTCAAATATTTCAACAATTTTCCCTCTGATCTCCACAACTTGGCCAATTTCATCATCAGTTAGTTGGCTAAATGAAAGTTTCGGAATCATTTTTAAAACCGTTTACAATAAAAATTTGAGAATCCTTCAGAATTTTTTCGGTTTTAAGAATGCCTTTAGTGCTGACTTTAAAATTGTCTGCCATATATAAATAGAAAAAATAACTCTAAAAATAACGATGTTTTTTCTTCTTCTCTATTTTCCCGGACTCTTGTTGTTCATGACATAATTAAAGCTATATCGAATACTTGCAGTTTCGTTTCTTTTTGTAATTTTCCGGATTAATTATCATTTAAATTTTTAAAGATTTTCTGAGGATTTCGTGACTTCTTCATTAATGATTTTCTGAAGATTTCGTTACTTAATATTTTAATTTCTCAATTAGAAATGTTTTGTGTTTTAAAAGATAAAAATGATAAGAAAGATCACTGAGGTTGCAGATGAGTGCATTAACGTAGAAAATTAATAATAATTTTTCACTATAACCGCTATTTTTTTCTATAACCGATATTTTTTTTACCTATGTAACTCATTGAATAGGGTGCTACCGAAAACGATAGCATTGGAGTGCTATCTGATTTTTCTCAATTATAACATCCAAAATATTGGAATTTCAATCAGTCTTTTTTTAGATATTTATATTTATACGGCTAGCATATTTTTAAATATATAAAATATTTATATTTAATCATCTTTTCCTGAAGATAAAACAATTTTATAATGCCAAAAAATAAGATGTCATAATTTATAAAATTTTATAAATTATAAATGACTCAGAACAAACGCCTTCTAATAGAAGCAAATGGTTTTCAAAAAAGTCCTCCACAAGGAATTACAGCATCACCCATTGAAAATGATCTATATAACTGGAATGCTACAGTTCAAGGTTACCCAAATACTCCTTATGAAGGTGGTATTTTTAAAGTGATAATTAGATTACCCCAAGAATACCCACACAAAGCTCCAGATATCTGTTTCAATCCTCCTGTTTATCATCCAAGTGTTGATCAGAAAACTGGTACCCCATGCCTTAAATGTCTCCACGAATGGGCTCCAACAACTAAATTATCAAAAGTTTTAACTGATCTTCAAGATCTTCTAAATGACCCTTCTTCTGGAAATCCTGTTGATGAAGCAATTGGAAAGGAATTTACCGAGAACAAAAAAGAATTTGAAAGAAAAGCTCGTCAATGGACTCAAACATATGCAAAATGAAAACTTCTTTTTACAATTTATAAAACTTTTTTTGCTTTATTTTCTTATTTTATATTGTATTAATTTGAGAAATGCTTAAGAGCTCTTAAACATATTAAGAGCATAATAAGGTAAAGTATTCAATTTTAAATCTTTCAAAAAGTGAATGAAAGAATGAGTGTTTTATAACTAATATCATGATTAAAAAAAATCTTGATTGGAGCAATGTTGATAAAAAACAATAAGTTATAATATTTCGTGTTTGCTTGCTCTTAAATATTTCCATGAATGAAGATATGATAAGGAATATTCATTAGATCAATAGGCACAAGTCGGAAAAAAAGGCTGATCAACTAGTTTTATTTTGAAATCTTATTATGAAATAAATAAAAAAATCTGGAATCGTGACGTTGGATTTCTTTTTATTGCTAATTTCATTTTTTGAGTACTTTATTTTTTATACTCCCCAGAAATCTCTTTTTTTCTCACAATTTTTTTCAATTAAAAATATTTTACAACTATCAAACAACTCAGAAAATCATTATCAATTTTCTTAGACTTCAATTTTTTTCAAAGAATATTAATTCAATTTTATATCATGTATTGATAATTTTATATGAAATAAACATATCAATTTTTTTTTTTCTTTTTCAAAAAATTAAAATATATTTTTTTTTTATATTGAACGTCAATTTAATCTTTATATTTAGGAAATATATTTATTTCCTTATATTTTATATTATATAATAATATTTCAAGTCATCCTGCATTTTTCATACCTAACTATGCTCTAATGCTTATTTAAAAGTTTGAATAGGATTCTAAAATGGATCAAAATGATATTTTTGATGAAAATAGTAATATTGAACCCATAAAAATATTGGTCTCTAATCATCGAGGAATGCGAACACAGGCAAAACCGCACAAGGATTTTAAAAACTGGTACAAATATTTTAAATTACCATGGTTTTGTTTTCTTGATCTAAGTGTTGTAATTTTATACCTGATATTTGCATATTTTCATGAAAGCTCTTCAGTAGTGTTTGCTCATGATTTAGCGCAAGCAATAGACAAATTCTTCATTTCTGATCTCGACGTCTCATCACCTCCCATCGGAATTCCATTAGGTGACGGGCGAATTTTTTTTATTGATGACTTTATCAATATCATTGATAATGTTTCATCTCGGCTTTTTGAATTTCCAAAAACTTTTCCGATTTTACATCCAATTCAAATTTCAACAAAAGTTCAGATGTCTATTACATTGGATAATTTAAAAGAAACTTTAAATTTTGATATAAATCAGCTTGAATCAAGTAACGCTTCGAAATATGTTATTCCTTACATAGAGGTGTTTTCATCTGTTAGTGTTTCAATGACATACCATCTCATGTTTGCTTCAGAAATTCAAGATACACGAATTAATTTACGAATTTTTGCGAATTTTGTTAAAGATCCTCGAACAGATACAATTTGGGTAACAGTCTCGCATACAAGATTTCAAGAAAAATTTCACATTAGCCTCAATATGCTTTTTGATATTGCAAGTTATTCAATTCCAATATGCATTGCTGCTCTCAATTTAATATTAATATTAATTACAATTTACAATATAGTAGATTTAATTAGCTTTTCAAAAAGTAAATCATCAAAAGTTGGAAGCAAAGCAACTTTTATTTTTTGGCATAAGTTTGACAAATGGAATTTATTTACACTTTTTTCTCATTCTTTCTCATTTATTACTTGCATTCTTTTCATTTTTATTGGTCAAGATATTGAGCAAGAACTTCCTCCAATTTGCGTTTTACTTTCAATATCAGCTTGCTGTACTAGTTTGCTGCTGATTAGATATTTACGTCTCAGAAAATCAATTATGCTTGTGATTGAAGTTTTATATAAATCTTTGATTGAATTAATGCAGTTTTTAGTTGGATGCTTACCAATTTTTTTTTCATTTTGGGTAATTGCCATTTGCTACTGGGGACATTTAAGCGAAGAGTTTGCTTCTCCTCTTCAAGCAGCCAGCTACTTATTCTGTGTGATGCATGGCGATTCTATTTTAGGTTTTTTTGATAGTACCATTGTTCAGAACGATTATAATCCATATTTTGGATTCTTTTACTCATGCCTATGGGTTTCTTTTAGTCTTTTGCTAATGTTTAATATAACGATTTCCATTGTTTCTGATGTCCTTGATCGTGAATCAGAAAAAATTAATAATTACGAAGAAAATGCTGAACCTGATATAGCTTTTGTCACATCAGATTTGTCACTTATAACATCACGTATTCGTACTTATTGAGAAATTATATAATTATCAAAAAAAATTGTTTGTTTAAATATTTATGTTTATAAATATTATTATATTTTTGCTCTTTTTATTAGTTCCAGTGATTCATATTTTTTTGAATATTCATAAAAATCAAAAGATAAACAAACAAATCATATTTCACATGAATAATATATGTATATAATATATATATCATTTTTAACAAAAAAAATTACTCAGTTTTTTTTTAATAAAAAATGAACTTTTTTTTTTTATATCATGATTTAAAAATCAAATCATCCAAAACACTTAGAAAAATTTTTTAAAGAACTCATGTTACTAAACGTACAAATCAAATTAAAATAATTATAGCATGTCCATAAAAATGTTACTTGTAAACTGATCAGCAACATTAGAACTAGAGTGATTTTCACTTTCGCTGTTGTTGTTGTTAATATTATTATTTGAATTTGGATCTTGTGTCAAATCTATATTAGGATTGGAGTTACTATTTTGATTCATAGAACCATCCATTCTGAAGTTGGGTACTGTTATTTCTTCTGATCTATATATAGCAGAAAAGTCATTTGCCATTCCACCAGGAGCAACGACTGGCGCTTCGTTTGCACCTGCATTAGGATTAATTCCAGGGATGTCAATTGTAAACTTTTTCATTCGTACAGTATTATTTCTTGGTCTTTGAGGAACTGGGAGAGGAATTTGAGCAGAATCAGTAAATTGTTGCTCGGCCGGCCCACCAGTTAAAGAAAAGTTCTTTGTAGTTCCTCTTCTTGCTGGAGCTTTTTTCATATCAATCTCAAAGCTTATTTTCTTTTGTTCAGGTTCATCATCATCATCTTCGAAGAATTTGTCGAGCTTCAAGTCGTCATCTTCTTTCTTCTCGTCTTCAACAGGCCTTTCTTTATATTGTATTTGTTGTCCTTGAGCATTACTTGGATATGCATTATCACCATTTGAATTATCACCAGCGTTGGTTGCAGATGACACATCACCCATTGTCATATCAGCAGCATTTGAAGCATCAAGATTTGATTGCATTTGAATTTCTTGCTCAGCTTCTTCGCCTGTAAGTGGAAATTCGCGAAGTCCAAAATCGCTAGGCTCATCAAATGAAGGAGGCCAAAGTGGCGAGTCATCACTTGGATCACCAGCATATAATGTAAATTCATTGCCTGTATAAGGAGACTTAATTTTTGGAAGTTGCAAATTTTCTGGAAGTTCATATTCAGTATTAAATCCATTATCGATTTCTTCTTGAGTTGGTGGATTAATTCCGAAGTAGGCAATTGATGGCTTCAAATTTGATCTCATTGCCAATACCTTTAAATTGTGTACGTTTTGTGTAGACATGAAAAGTGCAAATAAAGATTCACTATCACCGAGTTCCTCATAAATTTGTTGAGCAATTGTAAATTGGCCAATATTATAAGCAGCATCAGCTATCAATTTAATAATCTTCTTATAGTTCTTTATGCAATTGCTATTATTATTGTTAACATTTGTTTCATCATCATCAATAATACCAGCAAAATTATTTTTGCTGCTATCAGTAGTACTACTATCATTATTATCATTAATTGTACTTTCGCTTTCATCTAAATCCTTATTATCATTATTATCATTATTGTTATTTGAACTTTTACGTTGAGTTCTCTTAAGATTTTCAGGAAGTGATGCTTTGGCAATTGCTAGGACTTCATTAAATCTTGCAAAACGAGCATAAATAGAGACTGTTTTTGGAGTGACAAATTTGGGTGGAGCCTTATTAAAAACGCTCATTGCATAAATTGGCTTAAGACCTGAAATTGCTCTTGGATCGATTGGTAGGGATGGCATATAAGATAGAAGAGATTTTAGAACTTCTGTATCGTCAGATCCAAGATTAAGAAGAGCAATAAAGATGAAAGGACGTTTAATTGAAACAACACGAAGTGAAGGAAGTGTAGTTACAAAGATAAGTTCAAAAGGAACAGCTGAAGCTATACTACAAACAGAGTTAGGAAGACGATCAACAACTCTTTTTGAACCATCCATGCTTAATGCAAGAACTTTTCTATTTTCAACGGCAAAAAGTGTCTTTGCTAGCCAACAGCAAGAAGTAACAGAAGCTTGAATTGTGACAAAATCAGCTATTGTCAATTTTTCATACATATCAGTGTTGCTCTTGCAGATGTAAACTTTGTCTTTCATACATAGTGCTGGCCAACAAATTGTTGATACTTCTTTTGGAAGTGTGAATGGAATAAGTTGATTGTCTTTGATGTAAACAGTGTAGCCATCATTTGGCGAATATACACCAACTGTTTTGCCAAGTCGGAAAAGTTGATTGAAAGTATGATCAGCTGGAACTGGAATACGGCCAATCTCTTCGAGGTCAAGGCTCTTTCGGCGATAAGAAATAATGAAGTCTTTTTGAAGAATCCAAGTAACATTGTTCGTATCACAAAGAACATCAATTCCAAGTTCGTCTCGCTTTTTGACACCTGTTGAAAACGTGGCAATCTTATCACCATCTGGTGAATTATAAACAACTGAAACACATGCTTGGCATGTAGCAATTTTTTTGATTTTTTCTTGAAATGAAGTAAACTTAGAAATTTCGTTGAGTGACAGATTGAATGAATAAATAGCAGTAGAAGCTGAAAAATAAATTGTAGGACTAACTGAAAATTGATTGCCAACAAATGGCTCTGGAGGCTGAAGTTGAGATACTGTACATATTGGACGCTTTGCAGATTCATATATTTCGATTGAATCCTTGCATACAACAGCAATTGTCGAGCCATGCGTTCGCAATGAAACCGGTGAGGATATTGTTGCAATTGTTTCACCTGTATCAGTTGAAAATAAAATACCATCAGAAGTAATACTAACGTTATCTTCACACGCAAGTGGCGCTGTTGAATGTGGCGTTTTTATACTTTTGTTTTCTCCAGTTGATAAGTTTAATGTTGATATGTCACCATTGTATAAACCATATGTTAAAGTTGAGTTTTTAAATGTAATAAATAAAGAGAAAGGATTTTCACGTGTATTATCTTCATTGAAATTAAATGGAATATCATTTAATTGCTTTAAACTTAATGCATCAGCAACAATTAAATGGTTATCCCCTCGCAAAAATATAAATTGTTGATTTGCTGGATTTGCTGCTAAATATTTAATTGGATGATTAGCATCATATGTTGAAATTTGAGTTCCAGTTGGTTGAGTTAAATATATAGTACCAGGTATAGAATCAGTAACAAAAAACAAGTGAGAACCAAGAGCAATGTGTAGAAACTTCTGACTTGTAGATTTTAATGCGAATTGCTTAATTACTTTTCCTGTTTCTGTTTCTAATAAAGCAACTGATTCTGGAAGATTGCCACTGGATTTATATACGACAGCAAAACGTGAAGCAGATTGAGTATTTATAGCAAAAAGCCTTGGAACTTGCGGTAGAAGATAAAAGTATTTACAAAATCCATTAATTGCTGATATGATTGAAACTCTGTTTGTTTGGATTGTAAGAAGCTCATCGCTAGAAATTAAAGAACAAAACGAACCTGTTCGTGGGATGGTGCTAATTTTTGCAAAATTCATTCACACTATTTTAAAATATTGGTGAAATTATTGAAATTGACGATAATTTATTTTTTGGTTAAATTTTTTTTCAAAAAGTTTGAGAACGATCATTAACGATCAACATTCATTTAAATGTCAAATCCAACTATCCAGTGTTTATCGATTATTGGGCCAGATAATAGCTTACTGTATATTAAAAAATACTTATCAGGAAGCGATTTAAATGATGAGACTGATCTTGAAATGGATTTAGCTGTTTATTCAGCGCTTGAATTCATGCCACAAGCAAAAACTTTTAGTCAATTTAAACGTTTTTTTGGCTTGATAAATCCAAATCTTAATGACAAATATAATTGTTATGGATATAAGGCACCTCTTGGCTATAAAATTGTTGTTCTAATTTTGAATGTACAAAATCAACCAAATCAATCTAATATACTGAATTTATGCGAGAAGGTTAAAGAAGAATTATTTCATTCATTTCGAAACCCATTTTATACTCCATTTTCACCAATCACTTCGCCAAGCCTAACAGAAAATATTGACAAACTTGTCAAAAATCTCAATGTTGATTAAAATTCCAATTCATATATTTGCTTGAATTGAAAGCATATAATAGTTTTCTACAGAATAACAATTATTTGAATATTATTTTATGATAACTGGTGACTTAATTTGGTTGAAAGATAAAATGCGAACAAGCCTTAAAACAAAAGATTTTAAAGGTGCTTTTTTCTCCCACCAATTATTTATTTCCGTGTTAAATGCTTATTGCTTATTAGCACCATTTGTTGGACATAATAATTAAAATGGTTCAAACCAAAAAAAGAATTGAATGGGATTCCACCTTTTGTTTTCTAATTGTTTTCCAGCTCTCAATTGGGACGTTTAATTTTTTATACACTCAATTTTGTGAAACATCTAGCTTGCCAAATCGATTTTTCTTTGTTGAACTCTTTTACATATTTTATGATTTACATAATACACTTTTTTGGGTATCATGTCCAAGACATTTGATCACCTATCAATTTAAAATAAATTACAATTTTAAAATAGCTTTCTTAATTATTAAAATAGTCAAGTTGCTCTTTATACAATAAAATACTCATTAGATATAAAATACTTCGTTCATTTCTTTTGAGATATGATTGAATAAAATACGTTAAAGTTTACAAATTTTTTTAAACTTTTCAGATTTTATAAAAATGGAATTTTATCCTAAGTCATTAAAAGAAGCAGAAGACCTTTTTTCCAGAGCAATTGTTAGCGATGATTATGAACTTGCAGAGGAGATTTTAAAGCAAATTCCAGATCTCCAATTACTTGAAGATGAAACACAATTAGGTCATTTAGTTGATAATTACTTGATTGGAAAGGAAGCATTATCAGAGCAAGTTGATTCAAATTGTATTAATTATGAAAAAAAGATTCAAAATGCAATAAACCAAGTCCAGAAAGATTTTACTAAACAATTTAATTCTTTAAAAAAGAAACAAGAAAGTGAATTAAAAGCCATCTATGAACAGTGGAAAGTAAAACGTGACGAAATTGAAGCTAATTCTTTAGTTCAATATGAAGATTCTCTTGTTACAGCCAGGCTGCTGGCGAGTCAAACGTGCTTCAAAGAAGCAAAAGCCATTCGTGATACTGCATATAGGAAGAAGACCGAATCAGTAATTAATTCGCATAAATCCTTATCAAATAAGTATAGAATAATTATTCAAAAAATGATGGAGCGCCATGAAGTTGAATTAAATTCATTGATTAAAAAGCGAGACTTCAGAATTCAACAAATAAATTTAGAAAAGGAGAGTGCTCAGACGACTGCCGTTGAATGCTTTGAAATTGATAATGCAGATAATGTTGTTGGCACAGTAAATGTAGCCACAAAGCCAGTTCCGCTTGCTCTTGTAATGCAAACAAAAGACAATCAACCAGTACAGAGCCAGTCAGAAATATTAATGAAATCAGATGTTACCTTTAGAAATAAAATGAAAACTTATAGGCAAGCGCTTGCTGCAACTGATTTGGGCAAAATGAACAAGACGCCAACTCAGAAAAATAAAAAAACCAATACTTTTCGTTCTTTGAATAAGAAAAGAATATCAACTCCTTAAATTGTTTATATTCATTTCGTGATAATTTTCCTTTTTGATTGTTAATGTATAGTATAATTCAATAATAAACTGATATGTGCACTTTTTTTTTCATTTAAAATATATTTTTCAACAACTATTCCTTAAAATATATCTCACAAAGTTTTATATATGATGATCCTAAGGCGAAACACATTTTTAATTATAATAATCAAATTCATCCCAAGATAACGACATATCTTTCTTGAGAGTAAAATACGTTATCAATAAATTATTTTAATCATTACTGCTTTTCAGTTTTGTGACTGCTACCAATCGAACTCCCACTATTTTTCAAACTGTGGACCTTCGATTGTGAGTTCTTGCCTTCGAAAAAAGAGGCCAATTAAACAATCAACAAAAACAGAAATAATTCCAACAAATATATCAAATTTGTCTGATTCTAAACAATCTGATCATAAAAAAGAAATTAGACAAACACAGGAAAGTGGCTTTTATCAACAAACAGATATTAAAAACAAGCCAACTCTTTATTTTTCAATTCCACAAACTCTAATAAACAAACCTGATAATAATGTAAAATTTGCTAACCAACAAATACCGCCACCACCACCTATGAGTCAACAAGGCCAAGGAAAATTAAGAAATTTAAGTCCAGCTACTTTAGGACAAATGCTTTCTGCTGAACTTGATCACTTTTTGAAAGTAGAACAGAATATTGCACAGATAGCAGAAGTTGAAACTAATGTTGAAGCAGCAAGACATGAACATTTGATAGCCAACCAAATCCAATTTGAAGATGATACAGAAGAACTTGAAGAACTCGAAAAACTTGATGCCGAAATTGCACGTCTTGAAGCAGTATATGAGCAAAAATTAAATGAACAAACTTATGATTATAGCTATAGCTATTCCAACATAAGTGAAAATGAATAAATTTGTTTGAAATTAGTATTTTTTAAGTCTTTTATTTTTAATACAAATACAATATAACTAAGATTTTTAATTATTTTGTAGCAAGTATTCTTTTATTAGATAATGATGTTTGAATAGAAATGATTCGTTTGGGGAAATTCACATTGGAAGACATAATAGATGTTTAATAGGGCAATTATCAAATTCGTTAGAGGAATTCTTATCAAATGAAATCTTTGCTGTATTGATCAAATTTGAATTTCCAACAGATTAATCATACAACTTGAGAAAATTACTTCATAATATTACTTAATTCTTCATTGGATTAATATAACATTACTTAGTTCTGGTAAATTCAAATCCTAAAGAAACAAATTAAAAATCATTTTTAAAATCAAATTTAAATATTAAAAAATAAAAGTATTAACAAAAATTTTTTCTCTAATGACGAAGTAATGAATCTCAAAAATACTAATTATTAATCATTTTGCAGTCAAATCCATTTAATTTTTTAGATTGAGAACATCACCTCACAAAAAGAACTTTTTCATAGGCATTCCCATGACATTACATGTCAAATCCAAAACCAATATAAAATTCAGACGATATATCTCTTAATTTTGAATTTTTTAAATCATTTTTCTTATCCGAATTGCTAAAGACAGAGTACTCAATTGCTTCATTTCCAATGCCATACAAAAAAACCTTTTTTCGAAAAGATTCATATAATTCATTTAAAACGAAAATGTCATTTAATTTCATTTTAACGATATTTTGGCATATTTTTGATTGCAAATCACTTGATACGTTCATTTTCATTGTTTCTTCTTTGATAGCCTCCAAATTAAAACCAAAAATTTTCACCAAAAACATGCGCAATAACACAAAAGAATGCTTGAAATGATTCATTGATTTAATCAATAATTGAATTGGCTTGTTTATATCGTTCTTTGTGTCATAAATCAAAATATTTGCCATGTTATACATTGCCACATTGTCATTTGAATGCCGAATTGCTTCTTCAAAAAATACAATTTCATTTGCTGAATTTGCAAGAATTTTGTCACAAAATCCAAGTTTATAAATGATTCCCAAATTATTTTTTGCAAGATAATTATTAAATGAACTTGCTTCTTTATAAAAAAGAATTGCTTTTTCAATATCTTGTTTAACATATCTTCCTTCATGATGCAAGACTCCTTCAGCAAAATTGGCACTTCTATTTCCATATTTGGATGACAAAAGTATGAAATAAATGCCTTTTTTAATATCAGTAGGAATCAAATAGCCAGAATAATAAATTATTCCTAGAAGGTATCGTGATTCACTATCATTTGCATTGGCAGCTTTGGTCAAATAGTCAATTGCTTTATTGATATCAAGTGAAACATGCGTTCCTGTTAAATAAAGAACACCAAGATTGAATTGTGCAGCAACAATTCTTTGTTCTGCTGCAAGTTTCAGATAATGAATTCCTTTCTTTACATTTCCTAATTGAATGTAAATCATACCAAGGTTAATTTGTGATTTTGGATGAAATTGATCTGCAGCAAGCTGATAATAATAAATAGCTTTACTAATGTTATATTGATCAGCATTTTTTTTTTGATGAATAAATCAAGCCGAGATTAAAAATTGCAGAAATAGAATTCTTCTTTGATGAGAGTAAATAATAATGGATAGCTTTGCTTAAATCTTTCGGAAAATAAACACCACTTGAATAAATGGTACCAAGATTATTATTTGCTTCACAATGACCTTTATCACAGCAAGTTTCAAATAATGAATTGCTTTCTTAATGTCTTTTGAAACATATTCTCCTTCTAAATAAATGGCACCAAGACTATTTTGTGCTTCGCAATAACCATTATCAGCAGCAATTGTATAATAATAAATCGCCTTTTTAATGTATCTTTACACATATTTTCCTGATGAATAAATTAAACCAAGATTATTGTATGCCTCATAACATCGATGTTTAGCAGCAAGTAAAAAATAATGAATTGCTTTGTTTACATTACGAGGCACGTGAATTCTTTCACAATAAATAACTCCGAGTTTAAATTGGGCTTCTGAAACATCCTGATCAGCAGCTTGCGAATAATAATGAATAGCATTGTTGATATCTAGTGGTCCATACTCGCTATGATAATAAATATTACCTAGAGTATATTGTGCCATTGAATGATACTGCTTCGATGTAAGTGTTAAATAAAAAATCGCTTTTTTAAATTTCTTTTGGAATATATAAACTTGATGAATATATGACACCAAGATAATATTGAGAATGAACATGATTTTTATTTGCTGCAAGTGAATAATAATGAATAGCTTTGCTGATATCTAAAGCAACATATAATCCTAATGAATAAATATTTCCAAGCTCAAATTGCGCTAAAGTGTGATTATTATTTGATGCCATTGTAAAGTACCGAATTGCTTTATTTATATCTCTTGGGACATAATCATCTGTATAATAAATATTTCCAAGATTGTATTGTGAATCAACCACATTTTGATTTGCAGAGAGAGTAAAATAATGAATTGCTTTCTTGATGTCTCTTGGTATGTATTCTTCCGCAGAATAAATCACGCCTAATTGAAATTGCGCATCTGGATGATTCTGATTTGCTGCCAATGTTAAATAACGAATTGCATCATTAATATTATTGTTCTTCAAATAAATAATTCCAAGTCTAAATTGCGCATCTTTATAATTTTGTTGTGCAGCAAACGAATAATACTCAACTGCTTGTTTGATATCAACTGGAAGTAACAAACCTTCTTCATATATTGTTCCAATACGATGTTGTGCTTTTACAAAATTCTGCTTTGCAGCTAGTTTATAATAATTAATTGATTTCTTGATGTCTCTTGGAATGTATTTTCCAGTAGAATAGAGAATACCTAATTGAAATTGCGCACCTGGATGATTCTGATTTGCTGCCAATGTAAAATAGTGAATTGCATCATTAATATTATTGTTCTTCAAATAAATAATTCCAAGTCTAAATTGCGCATCTTTATAATTTTGTTGTGCAGCAAGCGAATAATACTCAACCGCTTGTTTGATATCAACTGGAAGTAACAAACCTTCTTCATATATTATTCCAATAAGATGTTGTGCTTCCGCCAAGTTTTGATTGGCAGCTAATTTAAAGTAATGAATAGCTGTGTTGATGTCTTTTTCAACAGAATTTCCTTTAATGTAAATCAAACCAAGTTTGAGCTGTGCTTTTAAATGATTTTGATTTGCAGCCAACTTGTAGTAATGAATTGCCATATCAACATTCCTCTGAACATATTTGCCTTCTTCGTAAATTTCAGCAAGCATGAATTGCGCATCTTTATTATTTCGTTTTGCTCCTTCGATAAAAAAGTTGATTGACAGTTGCCTGCATTTTTCATCTGATCCTTGAACTAACGAATACATATCTACGAAGAAAGAATCATCCGTCACTGACACAAAAGGCAATGTAATATCTTCAACAAATGATTGAAAAAATTTCTGATATACAATTGAAATAGAAGGTCTTTTTTCAGGTTCAATTTTTGTGCAATCATTAATAATTTCGAACATAATTTCTTTCTTATTTTTATCTTCAAATTTGATGTTTGAGTTATCAATTATGTATTGAATTACTTTTCCTAGTGAAAAAACATCACCACTGTATGAAAACTCACCTGATTCACAAACTTCAGGTGCTGAAAAATCACTACAAATGTCTCTTGTGACTTCGTCGTAATTTCTAATGTATTCTTCTGTTTCAACACGATCGAAATCAATCATAACAAGATTTTTATTTATATCAATCATTAAATTTGTTTCTCGCAGATCTCGAATGATGTATTTTTTAACATGCAAATCTCTGACAATTGTGAGTAACTCATATATCATTGTAATTACATCTTTGTAATCAAGCTCAATTCCTTTGAGATACCGTAATGTTTTGCCATTTATAAATTCAATAATGATGAGATTGCTGTCTTTAACAGTACCGTGAAATTGAGGAACAAATAGGCTTTTAAAGTTCAAATAATTATTTTTTTTCTCTTCGAAAAATTGCGTCATTTTGTGAATGATTTTTGAGTGCAAATAACTTGCCTTCTTCAATGTGATATATCAAATTAATAAAACCAGACGCTCCGAATCCAAGTTCTCTTAATACAATGTAATCATCACGAACAGTATCGTTTGTTGGTTGAAAATTTTCTTTATATGAAATAAAATTTAACATTCGGTTGTAATTTATCTGCAAATAACTTTTTTTAATTAAATATCCAGAAATATATGGCATAATTATATCGAATATTTGATTAAATTCATAATATCTCGCTATCAAAGCAATTTCTTTCTTGAAATTTGTAATTTCAATCTGAAAATATGAATAATTTGGCTTTTCTTCGATTCCTCTAGCTTCAAAATGAACATATTCTTTAACTTTATCTAAAAAGCAGACGAAAATCTTTGGGTTTGCACTTAAAAGAGAGGTTAAATAAGTTACATGAGATATTTTTAATAATATTATTGTTAACTCAAAACTTAAAATAACATATTCATCATTCGTTTCTTTATTTAAATTTTTACTTTGCCCAATAATCATAATTTTAGATTTTTTTATATTTTCATTTATAGTTTGATTGCCATTTTGATCGATTGCATGATCATTTGAAATAATGTAAAAAGAATACTTTTGCATAACTGGATTAAACCTTTTATTAACGAATATTTCGTTAAAATTAAATATTTCTTGGAGATTTATGAAATTTTCTAACGTAATTATAATCTTATTGAATTAAATTAAGAGTTAATGATTTTGAAGACAGTATATATAAATGTTTTTTTTATATATATTTTATATCGTAAAAAGTAATTGAAAAAATGGAATTATTGAAAAAGTTTTATTTTTAACTATTTAAATTGAAAGCTTCTATTCTAAAATATCTTTATCAATACTTATTAAATAAAACTAGTATTATTGATATATATTTTAATAATATTTCATTAATTTAAAATAATGATATAAATATATATAATAAAGAAGTTTAACAAGGATATAATGATTATTTCCCAATTATAAAATGAGACTTGTTTCAAATATTTCAATGGTCGCACGAACTTTTGAATACAAAAATTCAAAGCATTAAACAATTTAATAACAAATTTTACTTCACAAATTTAGAGCACTTCAACTATAATATGAACTTTGATAAAAATAAGTACCAAAACGAATCGATCACATTAGATGGAGAAACAGTGCACTTTCGTTCTTATAGAAACTTGGTGTATGTTTCTAATCCGGTAGATTCAGATTTTCAACAAATGAATATTTTCGTTCCTGCTGCTTTTTATGAAGGGAATTCAATTAATGGATATGGTATCAACAATGCGCCAGTTTTTATGCCTAATTCAGTTGGCGGATATATGCCTGGACCTTTAGATGAACCAGGCCTTCAAAAATTCGGACCTCCTGTTCCAAATAGTATTTTTAGAGCACTTCAACACGGATACGTTGTTGCAGCTCCTGCTATCCGAGGAAGAATATTAAAAAATAAAGAAGGAAAATATAACGGAAAAGCGCCAGCTTGTATCGTTGATTACAAAGCAGCAATTAGATATCTTCATTATTATTCAAAAGAACTTCCAGGAGACGAAAGTAAAATAATCACAAATGGCACTAGTGCTGGAGGAGCATTATCTTCTCTAGCTGGCGCCACTGGAAACCATCCAGATTATGAACCTTATCTTAAATCAATTGGTGCCCTCCCCTCTAGTGATGATATTTTTGCTGCATCATGCTATTGCCCAATTACAAACCTTGAGCACGCAGACTCAGCTTACGAATGGGAATTTAATGGAGTAAACGATTTCCATCGAAAAAAGATGACAATGAATGAAGGCGGTCGTCCATCATTTACACCAGAAGATGGAACGATGACACCTCTTCAAATAAAAATCTCATCTGAAGAAGCGGCATTATTCCCATCCTATGTTAACAGCTTAAATCTAGTAGACATGAAAGGGAACCCTCTTCAACTTGATGAAAAAGGAGATGGATCATTTAAAGAGCACATTAAACAGATCGTTTTATCATCAGCTCAAAGAGCTATCGATAAAGGTATTGATGTATCTGATAAAAAGTGGTTGACAGTATCAAATAAAAAAGCAATTTCTATGGATTTTGCTGCTTATGCAAAAGAAATAACGAGAATGAAATCAGCTCCAGCTTTTGACAATGTAGCAAACGACAGTCCAGAAAATGATTTATTTGGAAATGAAACAACAAACTACAGGCATTTTACTAAGTATAGCTTTGAAAATAGTACAGCTAAAGGTTTACTTGCTGAGCCAGAAATAATAAAATTAATGAACCCAATGAATTATATTGAAGACGATAAAGCCAAAAAGGCCAAATTTTGGAGAATTCGCCATGGAGAATGTGATAGAGATACATCTCTTGCAATATCTGCAATCCTTGAATTGAAACTGACAAAGAATGGAATGAAGGTAGATTATCATTCACCCTGGAATACTCCTCATTCTGGAGATTATGATCTTGATGAATTGTTTGCATGGATTGACAGCATTTGCAAATAGTTTTTTTTTCGTAAATTTTTTTTTGATCAACCTTTTTAATTTTGGTTAGCTTGATATTAAATGTTTTTTTTATTTATTATTATCAACTAACTACTTTATAACTTAAGGTACAAATCCAGTACGTTTAGTAACCGCAATTTTTTTTGACATTCTCAAAGAATATGATGACATGTTAAATAAAAAACGATTATTATCATCCATTTCATATAACATATCATAATGTTTATTTATATTGTAAAATAAGTGTCAAAAACAAACCTAGTCAATTTAAACTTTTTCAGAGATATGCAACTATTCAAATAATAAACGTTCTCCTATTCAAAAAATAACGTACTGGATTTGTACCTTAAATATTAATTAAACAATAGTTATTCGAAAATGGAAATAAAATTTATGTAGAACGATAGAACTTTTTGAAAGCATAAACACAAATAAAAAGTGGTATCGTGCTACTAATTTCAGTTCCAGTTTATAATACTAAATTATGCTTTATTTGTCCAAATAACTCGAATAGTAAACTTTTTCATGTTCATAAATTATATACAAATTAATTACATTAGAATTAACACAAAAAAGAAAAATCAAAATAGAAATAATGGCATTAGAGATTAAATAAATGGGAAATACGTAGCCGAACATAAACTTGCGAGTAATATATGCTAACTTAAAATAACTTTTTTTTTGATTGCATCATCATATTTGAATTAAGTTTTTTATATTTTTTTTCGCTATTCTAAAAATACCAGCGGAATGCTTTTTCTTGGTATAAAATATAAATATCGAAATAATAAATGATATTATTAAAATTATTATTATTATTGCGCTGATTAGCCTTTACGCTCTAATTTTCATATTAAATTCCATTATCTATCAACTTCCTCTTTTTATTTTTCATATGTGTTATATATATTATTAATAAATTCAATTTTTTAATATTTTGCTTTTCTTTCTGTACTTATCAAAGCCATTTATTATTTGCATTAGTTTGTATAATTATATTCTATATCTTAAAAAACTATTCTTTTTTGTTATGTATTAGTTTAAACTTTTTCGAATTATATTTGGCTATTATTATTATTAATCTTTCCTTCTTGAATTGTTTTCACGTCTTCCATCCCTTGGCCCTTTCCTCATCATTGGTGGTGGCATTTCTCCTGGGTATGGATGATACCAGCCCATTGGGTGCGGAGGATATTGAGGGCCATATGGAGGATATGGAGGATACCAGCTCATCGGAGGCGCAGGGTAAGATCTTTTACCAGGTCCATCTCTATAGTGTTGTGGTGGTGGTCCATGATCTCTTCTTCTATCTCTATCATTATCATAATCTCTATTTCGGTCCCTATTTCGACTTCGATCATCACTTCTACGTCTGATGGGTTCATTGTCATAATCACCTGATTTAGAGTTTTCATCACCATTATTTTCATCGTTTGAATTATCTTCTATGTCATTTTCATTGTTATCATTACGAAATTGCCGATAATACTCTTCTCGTGAAAATTCGCAGTTTGTTTCATCATCCCCGAGCTCTGCTTCAGGCGCATATTCGAAAATGATTGTTTGCGAGTTTAATTGGAGGCTTTGAGCTTCGACACATTTCCGCGCACTTCTTATGTCATAGAATTTGACAAGAAAAACGCCATAGTCATAATCTTCAACGCTTCTAACTTCACCAAAATTTGTTACAATTGATTGAATATCTTCAGAAGTAATGTTAATGTCAGCAACAAAGCGCTCTAGTTCTTTATCAATTTCATCTTCATTTTCTCCATTATCTTCATTTTTTTTCTCATCAGGATCGTTTCCTTGTTCCTGATCTGCATTTTTGTCATTACGTAGAGCTTGCAATTTATTTTGAACTGATTCTATATTAGCAAAAACATTCGCACAAATATCTTCTGGCTTTCTTTTAGAATGGGCTGGTGGCCTGTAGGCAAAATTAGTATGTAATATTCTTCCATTCAATTCAATGCCGTTCATTTCTTTAACCGCTTTTTCAGCGTCTCTTATATCATAGTAGGTGACAAATCCCATTCCAAGCTTTGTTAGGGGATATATAATCTCAGAAACTTCTCCATATTTAGAACAAAATTCATTGAGTTTTTCATTTGTTAATTTATACGATAAATTGTACATGAAAATTGTATGCACCTTCTTTCGCTTATCGCTTTCAAGATGATACATATGCTTCTTCTTCCTTCTAGGAAATGGAAATGCACGAAAACGAGAATGATATGGAGGAGGCGGGATTCTTCCATAATCTGGATAATATTCTGGTGGATAATAAGGTGGAATTGGGAAAGGTCCATCTCTGTATCGATGACCACTGCCTCTCCTTCTCGGAGGTGGTGAAGGAGATGGCGAGTTAGATGCATGATGTTGATCCCTTGAGGAGTGTGAGTGAGATTTCATAAATTATAATATTTTATAGTAAAAATTGAAACGGCATTGAAATTAAACTTTTCTCGATTCAATAATTTGGTAAAATATGGATTGTTTAAAAATAGTATCATGCATTAAAAATAAATAAATAAATAAAAAGATAATACAAAAAAGTTTTTCTTCGGCCAAAATTTGCCACAAAAATTTGCAACATGAATAATTCCACATTGGAACCTCCAGTTGGAGGGGCGGAAGATGAAATTTCTGCAAATTTGGATAAAAATAATGTTACTAAAGAATCTATTATCACACAGATAAATCAAATATATAATACAATCTCTAATAAAGATTCTTTTCGTATTATTCGTCAATATTGCCGTGGAATTAAGCCTAACGTTCTGCTTCAAACATTGATTAAATTAGTTTCATCATTACAAGAAGGTCTTATGTTTTACCAGTCAGATCAAGAAAGCCAACCTTATTTTAAGCCAATTGAAGATTTCATTTCATCTATTTCGTTTGATAATAAAATTCAAAACGTCATTCTATTCTGCTCAAGAATAGAGTTAGGAATTTCATATTTAGTTTCTAATGAAAAGTCGATAAAAAACGGTACTATTGCTTCAAAAATTACAACATGCTATACAGCATTACTTGGTTCGTGTAACGAGCTAAATGCCAATAATTTATCAATTCAAAAGATTACAACTGCTATAAACGCTCTTGAATCACTTCGTGAAAGCATTAATAATTATATTTCAGCATCATCTACAGCAGTTTCCACTAGAGCAAGACCATCGAAAAAGAATATAGACGAAGATGAATCTGGTCCAAATAATAATTTAACTAATAGAGAAATTTTAGACACCTATGCAAGTCATGAGTCATCATTTTTTTTAACACCTGGTCCCATTAAAACGCAGTACTGGACAAAGCAAGCCCAGAACTATTCCGAGAACGTCGAAAAAATACTCCACCAATTGTTATATATGTTTGCTTTAAAAGATGAATTCAAAGCACTTTCGAATTCACTTCATGTTTTTCAAAATATAATAGATGAGACCAATTCTTTCCCAGAAGATAATCAAATTTCAACTCAAAATGCAAAAAGAATTAGAAGAAAGAAAAGGAAAAATGAAAATGAAGATCAAATTGAATCAAATTTTGAACAATCAGAAAAAGATGATCAATCAAAATCTCCTTTTGTAAAACGGCAGCTTGAAACGGATGAAATCAAAGAAATCGCATCTTATGCTAAATGGGCTGAAGTAAACCAAAGTAATGAAAAGAGAATCGATCAGCCATTGGATCAACCTCAAGAGAAAAAAAGAAAGAAAAAACATCGTTCGTCAAATAAATCAAAAAAAAGTGAAAACGATGATAATGACGATAATTTAGAGGAAATCGCTCATATACTTCCCGCTAAATCCACTTCTCAAAGGCATATGCGACCTTATGAAACAATTAATGCTCTTGAAATGGAGAATAAAAAACTTGAAGATCTTATTCGCCAATGTCCACATAAGCCAGAAGAAGTCAAGCAACTTCGGGAAGAAAATGCAGCGCTTTCTAAAAAAGTAAAAGAATTGGCTCAAGAACTTGATGAGCTTCAAAGTATGCTTTATGATGAGCAAGATAAAATCTATGAAAGCGATTGAGTAATTTCATAGAATATATAAATTTGTTTTGTTTTGTTTTTGATAAATATGTTTGAATATTAGTAATCTTAATCTATCTTTTTATTATAAATGTAACCATATTCTTAATAAATTTTATTATTCTTATCAAAATTTGTGAAGTCTCTCAAACTTTCCCGCCTTAAGAATCTGAATGACGAAAAAGACATATAAAGAGCTTAAAAAACAAGTTGAAACTCTTCAAGTTCAAAATAGGATGCTAGAAGAAGAATTACAAAGAATTAGACTTAGAATGATTCAATCTTCAGATTCAAATGATTTTGATTCAAATTCAATAAACCTAGAACACAAATTTTCAAAAAAAAAATATAATTCGCATAACGATGAAAGCGATGATTCATCTAATTATTCATCATTAGCAGATTTAAACGCCGATATGTCACAAAAAATTTCCGATATTCAGCGGCAATTATCAGCAGCACTTTTGGAAAATGCAAAGTTAAAGAAATCAATATCATATGTTGAAGCTGAAAATGCAAATTTAATAGCAGAAAATCATGAGCTTAAATGGAAAGTTGAATCTCTTTCCAAAGACAGTGATATTTTAAGTGAAAAAGATTCAGAACTTGACTCTCTTAAAGATGAATTAAAAAAAGCAAAGAGCGAAGCAAGTCAATATTCTCAAATGTTGAAAGAAAATTCTATTTTTAAGCAAGAAGTTGCTTCTTATCATCAAAAATTATCAAAACATAAAGAAGAACTAAAAAGAGCTAAGCAAGAAATAGAAAGATTAACAGCAAAAAATAATGAGTCTGATTTTCAAATTGCACAGATGGAAAAATCATTAAATCGTAATAAAGAAGAAACACTTAAACTTTATAGACAAAATCAAAAGTTGATGGCCGACTTTGAAAGAAGGCAAATAAATCAATTAAAAATTGGAGCTATTCCTGATCAATCAAACTCTTCCTCCATTTCTTCAAACAGCAATTCGGTAAATGAGTATGAAAGCATTAATAAGCAGTTCGATTATTCTGATTGTCAAAGAAAATTATATAATGATCTCAATGAAATAAAAGCCTTTTGTACAAGTTTAAGAGATGAAAACTTTTCTTTAAAGAATGAAGTTCGTCATTTACGTGAGAAATTAAAAGTAGCAAGATCATTCTATCTACGTGATATTAATATGAATCAAAGACAAAATAGTTATGATTACGATGAAGATAATATGCCAAAACAAGAAAATGTCAGATCGATAAATCGTAATTATCATATTAAAAATTATAATAATAATTCAAAATCTGAAATTAATAATGGTGATAAGAATAATTTCACTCAAAACAATAATAATTCGAATCAGCAAACTAATCAAAGTAGGCCGAAAGAATTCGTTTTGGATGAAGTTTCAAAATCAATCATATCCCGCCAAATGAGCAACTTTTTAATTAAAATTGAATTATTAAATTCAAAAGTTATGACGAAATTAGATCATTTATTCTTAAAATGGAATACATTTGAAACCTCTTTGAGACAAGCCTGTTCATATCGTCATGAAAAAATTCAATTTAGATCATTAACAAGCAACAATTCAAATGAACAATTCCTATCGAGTTTAAATAGAGAAATTCGAATAATTGATACTTTGACAAGATGCTTTGCAAAGTCTCATAATATTCCTTCACATGCTATTCCTAACCCTAGACAATTAATAGGTGATTCTGAGGCATTGAGTCATTTTTTAGATCATAAAGAGCATCATCATAGATCAAGGAAGGGCAGAAGGTGAATAGATATAATCTATTTTTGATTATTAAAAATGTTTTTTATTTTATTTATAGTACAATAATTGGGAAAATAATATATATTTCATGAAATATAAGCATGTTTTCCAATCAAATTAAATGTATTCTGATATGCGCCAAAAAAGTATTAGTACAAAGAAAAAAAGCAAAGCAAAGATAATAATACTTTAAGATTTATTAATATATATATAATGAATATAATAAGAGAAAGATCTAATAATTTATAATACTAATAAAATAATTATTTTCTATTGTTAATTGCATAAACTAACAATCCTTTATAAACATTTTTTACAATTATTGTTCATTAATGGTATTATTGTCTGGTTTTCCTATTCTCCAAACAGCTACCGAACCATCATCATATCCAATTGCGCACAATGGTCTGTCACCATCGAAGCAGCAGCAAGTGCATTTATGTGTCCTATTAGTGGTCAACGGAAAAGGTGCATCTTCATAAACTTGAATCAGTAAAGGTGAATCATTTAAAAGTAAAGCAATTGGATAAAGAGGATGCACCATGAAATCTGCTTGAGCTTTGTCCATTTCATCATTAATTTGCATAGGAAATTCGAAATTTTCCCAGAAGTAAAGAGGGCCTTTGTCCAACATAGTAAAAAGTAATCCTTTATGATTGCCAATTCGTAATAAGTTTTTATTTTTGAATATTTCATTTCTTTTTCTAACATATAAAAATAATTCATCACCACTTGAATAAATTTCTTCTGACAACACATCTTTATCCTCGCTCTCATCTATCTCATCATAAATATATTCATCAATATCATTGTCAGAAAAGTTGTTATCATTTTGCTGTTGTGTAAAGGATGAAATTGACGGTGATTGTGATGCTGTTTCTGAGTTTGATGCTGATGCATCAGCAGATGCTGATTGAACTTGATTTGTTGTATTTATTAATTGCTTATCAAAAGATCCATTTTTAATTCCAATTTGGAGAATAACTCCATTAACTAGGCCAACATAAAGTTTGCCATTAATCATTGTCATAAATTTGGGAGGAGCTTCAACATCAATTCTGCCGACAAGAAGAAGAGCTTCAATATCCCAAGCTAATATCTCATTATTTCCTTGAGATATGAAAAGGATTGGTGTATCTGGAGAAGAGCATAAGACACCAGTTGCACATTCAACATCTTGTTTATTATCAAATGAATTATTAATATTACTTTCATTTGATTGCTGAGCACTAGAAAACTCATTAACAGTAATATTATTATTTGAGTCGATATTTGGTCGGTGAATTTCCCTCATTGAAGGACGAAATTCGTCAACTGGTTCCTTTTGTCCATCTCTTAAAATGTAAACGATACCTTCATTTGATATTGCCGCCCATGCAAGACCACGAAGAGGACAAATTGACTCAATTAAAATATTATCTCCAATTTTCCATCGATTTTCTCCCCAAACAATTTCGCCTTTCTTCGAAGCAGTACAAAAAGTTTTATGATCTAAATCAAAAGCAATTGTATGAATTGGTCCAGATTCTGTATCAACCAATTCAAACATCTCAGAGATGTTATCTTCAAAGAAATTGTCGCAGTAACGTTGACGTATTGCAAACTTTTCATCTGTTTGGCTCGAAAAGAGAAGCGTATGAGCCATTCGATGGATTTGAACCGCATAATTTTGGCAACGAGTCAATGGTGGTGTTGAATATTCATTATTCAAAATTTCAGTAGCTAATTTCCTATTTTCAGGATATGGATCATTTTGAAGGAACTTAATGAGTCTCTTTAATTTCGGTTGACCTTGGAACATGTTACTATTTTCATTGAATTTTTCATTGTCATTTTTAATGAAATCATCGAGAATCTTATTAATTATTTTATCTTCATTGTTAGTTTTAACATATGATTTATGATATTGGTTACTTGTAGCGTAAGTAAATTCGTTATAATTTCCATTACTGCTATCATTACTATCTTCGTCAATATCATCATCATCATCGTCATCATTTTTATTCTCATTATAAAATGGTGGATAATTGTTGTTATTATCATTGTCATTGTTATCATTATTGATTTCATAGTCATCATCACCTTCTTCAAGCAATTTTCGATTGCTTAATTGAAGATAATAAGCAGCAAAGAGAAGAAAAGTATGGCGAACAATATGAGATCCATCAATTGCAGCTTTCAATGCAGAATTCATCACTGTATGATTAAAAATGATGTTTTTTTCATTCATAATCGATATTAAAACAGTAATTGCAGCTGCTCTTGTGAATTTCCGCTTTTCAAATAAAAGCAACGCGGTTAATGATTGGAAGCCCATTGGTCCAATGACATCTAGATAAATTTTGTTCCTTGTAAAAGCTGAATGGAAGAAAATGACCATCCATTCTCTAAGAATTGGACTTGATGTGAAAATACAAGGTAAAAATTGCTTGATTAATTCTGAATTAATTAAGCAAATTGGTGAGCTTGGACAGTCACGAACAGCTACAAGAATAGATAACAAATAAACACAGATGGCATCTGAATAAGTTTTAAATGTATCATATACAGCTAAGCTATCCTCTTGAGATACATCAAAATTATTGACATTTTTAGAAATACCTAAACTTCTAACAATTTTCATATTCTTTTCTAAACTTATGTTATTATTGCTATTGTTAATGTTGCTATCAAAACTCAAATCCGAATTCAAATTAGAATTTGAATTTCTATTATCATTATCTCTGGCATTATTTTTGGCATTATTGCGCGTTATTCGAAGGCATATTTTAATAAATCGATTGGATTCAATAGTCATGCTAAAGAATGAGGCTAAGGATGGAACAGCAAGTAAAAATCCACTCATTACGCAGCACCAATCAACGTAAAGATCTTCATTGCAATCAAGACCTTGATATAATTGGCATAAAATTGAATAATTAAGAACTTTTCCCATTGTCACACAGTTTTGGGGAGATTTTGACATGAATCGAGCAATTCGTGCCATAATATCTTTTCGAAGGTTAGGAATAATGATTAATGAAGCAATGAAAGCAGTAACATATGATGGTGGATTTTCAAGTGTATCAAACGAAATACAATACATATTTGATAAGTTATAAATTGGATTGGGTGAAAGAAAAACAGAATTTGTGTAATTAAAAGTGTTCATTCTTCTAACTTCGTTAACAAAGTTTGGAACATATCCCCCCGTTTCATAATCTGGCTCATATTCATCGTTTGATGAATCATTGATGGTATTATTTAAATTAAAGGCTGAGCTATGAATGTCATTGTCTCTTGATGTTGATGAAACTGTATTTGATTTGGTTTGTTTCTTTGAATGATTAAATTCATTCGAAAAAGTTGCAGATGACATCATGGCATATTCAAATTGGTACCATAATTGATGCTCACTCATATCTCTCAATTCTGGATATGACTGGGATTGAAGGCCATATTTATGCATTAATCGTTGAGCTAAGAAAAAGTTTTGCCAAAGGGTGGATACAACTGGATCACCTCTAAAAATTGAATAAAATGTTTCCGTTGGTAATGAATCAAGACCTATTGATTCAGTAAAAATTGTTAATAATTCATTAAACAATTCTTTATCTTTTACATTAATATTGGTTATCTTGGAAAATGCATCTTTTGGACTTAACAAAATACAAGAAAATAAATTTTGAGGCATATCTGATGGTATTCGTAATTGTTCGCTTTTTGATGTTGCAAAAAATGCTGAGAATAAGCCTTTTTCTGAATTACCATTTGTATTTGCATCATAATTTTTAAAATAATCAAGTAAAATTGCAGCTTTGTCACAATCAAAAATTGATAATGATGGAGGAGATAAATTAAGTTCTGATATTAGCATTTTTGTTGGTTTTTGGTCTTTAAAATCAAGAGTATATAATGAATCTTCAGTCGGGGGCGAGAGCCCAAGGCCAACATAGTGAAATATTCGGATAGTGTTGTTACTGCTTATTTGGCAGTTCTTCGAAAAAAATCCTCGAGATATATCATTTGTCCAATTTACTATTATTTTGACAGATGGTTGAGGTGATGGATAAACGACACCGAAAGCAGATGAATTTGATGTGATTCTTGGCTGCTTTGAAGTTGTAATATTGATGGTAGGATTTTGAGCAAGATACTGAGTTCCAATTTGATAAATATTGGCTGATTTTGATCTGGCTGAAGCTATACTAATGTTATCTTTCGTGTGTAACATTTCATGTTGAATATTAACAATTTTTTGATAACGTTCCGTAAAAAACTTTTCTAAAAATTTATTTGCTTCTACTGTTGCAATTTTAGAAATATTCTTCCAGCTATGAATATATTTTGATTGAACTTTTTTTCCATTCAAGTTTAATGCTGACAAATCTGCTAAAAGAACAATAACTTTTCCAATTCTTAAGTTAATTTGTTTCGGAATTTGAATTGTTTCGGTTGGAACATTAGGAGTTGAATAGCAAAAACTATTGTTCAAGCTAAAATTTGGATTGTTACAAAATTCATTGATTTTATTTTCATTTGATTGCATATAAGCATAGTTATTTGTGTTTTTATATTGAATTCGATTTCTATTGCGAAAATCTTTATAAAATAAGTCAATGTAATTGCATACTGGATAGTCGACATTTTGATTTTCAATTTCCTCATTTTCATTTTGTAAATAGTGATCGTCATCATCATAAAGCGGCACTCTAGGAGCTCGTTTTAGTGTCATAAAGCAATTCGAACTTGAATTCGATCTATCATGAGGAAATGGCATATCTTCTTTCGATGAAGATGATTCAGTCGACATTATGGAATGAAAATACAAAAGATCAAATATTTAAGAATTGAAATATTTATTTTTAAAATGTGTTTTTTTGCCTGTTTTTCTTTCAAAAATAAAAAATATTGGTGTATTTAGGTCTAATTAATTATTAAAAATATATTTAATTATATTTTCAAAGTTGTTTTATTTATTTTTCCACTATATTTCATGATATGCTTAGTTGAAACAAATTGAATATTAGACACAAACTTTTTGATGTTAACAATGAATATCATAAAAAATAAACTTTTTAAATTTTCTATAAAAGATTTTAATATTTTCAAAAAGTTAAATATTAAAAATTTTATTATATTTTTCAATTGTTTCACAAAATTGAATGATTTCTATCGTTGTATTCTCGTATTTTTAAAAAGTATATTTTGCCATTAAAAAAAATATTTTATAGTATATTTTTATTCATTTAGCTTCAATAATAAATCAGTCTTATAGTTTTCTCTATTAATTTTACAAACTAAAAAGAAAAAACTAATCAATTATATTTTTTGGCATATAATATATGATTATTTCAAGCAACTACTTACATACTTTTTCATAATACATTATGAAATCAAATTAAAATCTAAAAATGACGAGGTTTTTTGTTGATAATTAGGAATAAAATCTGATTTCAAAGTTCTACCAGCTGATTACATAAATTTTAATCATTTAAAAAGAATTCTGTAATGTCATTATGGTATATTTTCATCTTTTTTTAAAATAATTAAATAAAGATTCTTGAATTTGGTTAAGAATATTCAAAAAGTTGTATTCACACCACTTTTTGAATTCAAAAAGTCAGCATATTCATCAATAGATGAAATTTGGAAATCCTTATATATATACATAAACATTGATAAAGCAAAAATGTCATATGAAATTATGTAAGTTTAAAATAATTAACTCCAAAATCTTCAACATAGAAGTTCTGAGGAACTTTGAAAAATTAACCATATAAAATAATTGTTGGAAAATTCTAAAAGTGCAAATTTCAATATTAGAGACATGTTATGCATTCATAACTTGTAATATATGTATATATTTGTATATGTTTATTACAATATATGTTATATTTTAATTTTATTGTTTATTTAATAAGATAAATTAACATTAAAATTTTTTGTTTTTTTTCTGTCCATATTTGGCCATCGAAAGAGTATTTTTACAATTTATTCATATCTGTTATACAATTTCTTGTTCAATTGTACCAAAACAAAAGAAAATAAAATATAGATTGTTAGCATTTGGATGTAAGCGTTAGTTTATTTATAATAATAAATATTAAGATCAGTAATCGCAAAAATCATCATAAAAATATTAAAAACAATCAAATATTAAGTTTGCTTAGCAGCTATTATATTTTAAAACTTCATCATTCCTTCGAAAAACGTTGTTTGGAGCTTTCACAAAGCATTTTTCTTTTTCAGTCATCACTAAAATTTTATATCTAATCTTTTTGATTTTTTTTCTTTTCCATGTATTCGCGTATTTCCTTGTTAGGACAGTAAATGTTGTGCTCTGTACAAAATTGCGCAGTGTATTCGTAAGGATTTAGCTCGAAAGGTCCAACAGGACAATCATCAACTTTTTCCATTTGAGACTTGAGTTTTTCCCATCTTTCATCCCAGTTTACGTTTTTGAGAATGCTTGGGTCATCCATCTCCGTTGAAGTTGCTTTTAAAATTGAAAGCCATTCACCACGATATTTAAAGGGTAAAATTTCGCTTGAATTTTCAACATCTCCTACTACAAACCAATCACGTCTCGTTGGCTTGGGGATTGCGACAAAGGAGGTTCCATCAATTTCTGCTTTGAAAGTAATATGGTGATGAGAAGCAAACCAAACAGATGGTTTAAGTTTTTTGAGTATTTCCATTCCTTTATCTAATCCGAAAGTATTGTTCTTATCTGCTTCAATTAAATAATTTTTTCGTCTTTGAAGATATGCGCCTCCATATGTTTTTGGAATGCCTGCTGGCCAGTCATGGGATACCATAATCTGAGTATTATCTAATCCGAGAATTTGAAAATCAGAGAATGCACGTATATGATAGCATTTGTGTAAGTCAAGTTGAGAACGGATTGGATAAATTTCATTTACTTTTTCAAAATAATAGTCAGGCTTATAAACACCACTAATCGCTGTAATTGGAACATCTCCAACGAGAAGAGAGTTAGCACGCCCAGTGTAAAAAATGTTAGGCGCAAGCCATCCGCCAAAAGGAAGCAAATGGAGTAAATCTGATGCTTCATGGTTCCCACCTACTACTATTGTCGGCCTAGGAATTTTCCTTTCGCCATTGTACAATTTATAAAATGTTCCTAGTTGGCGATATTTCAATGGAGCGGCAAACGAATTCAAATCCTCTTCAAATCTCATTGTTTGTGCATCTCCTGTTACTATAATCAAATCTATTTGATCTCCCTGTTGAATTAATTGCTCAACAGTATCGCATAACAAATCCCATTCACCGTGTAAACAGCCAGTAACAAATATTTTAAGATTACTCATAGGTGTGCTAAAATTTTGTAAAGTGTCAGAAATTTAAATTTTACGGAGGATTGGTATGAATTTTAATTATAAACCTTTATATTTCTAATTATATTTATATTTATAATTTTTAAATAATTTTTACCATACATTTTTAAGATATTATATATTTTTCATCCGATAATTTTTTGAATGAAAACTTTAATTCAAAATTTTAGATTTGAATTATTCTTAGAAAGTTTCAATTGAATATTTGGCGGATAATTTTTTACTTATTATAAGCATACTCGGGGAAATTGGGGAAAAATATATTAAATTCTTCCATTTTGGTTTCTTTTATGACCTATGCATTATATCATAATTCATAATTTTCTTTTTGAAATTCAAATCGTATATGTTATTTATATTTATTATTAATATCCTTCATAATATGCAAGTTTATGGATAATATCATATTTTTATCTGATATTTTGCATAAAATTTTCATAAACTTCGATTTTTTCTGCTAGTTCATCAAAAATGATGTATTAGGCATAATATTCTTATTTTTTCTTAAATTCTTTGTATTCTTTGCCATCTTCAGTGGCTTTCATCATGTTTTTTAGTTATCTTTTTATAAATAGCAGCGATAAAATAATCATAGAAAAATCCTATTTCCGACCAAAAATGCATTTAAAAAATTGTCTAAAAATAATTAAAAATATCTCAAAAATGTATGGTAAATCAAGATTTATTATTTAAAAAATAGTATATATGCTATTAAATATTAATAATATATCATTATAGTTGCATTTGACCGTAAAAAATGATTTGAGTACTTTATTTTGACACTTTACAAAATTTAAGCACACCTATGATTACTCATTTTTGAAAAATGATGGACATTTATGTTCTGAAAAAATTATGTAAAAATTTTTATCAAACATCACAGTGCAAAGCCTGGGCAATGATGCTTTTGCAAATCCTATTATAATCATGTGAATGCAATCATTAATTTTGGGTTTAAGTATAAAAGCACGAACCAGATTTAATAATCGACTGGATTTAAGAAAATACCAATTGATGAACCATTGAATGGAAATCAATAATTGGCATTAAAAGGCACCCAATTTAATTGACCTTTATTGTCAAAGTATTTCTATGCATTTGTTAACATCGTGCAGCAACAACCAGACACATACCTTAGATCTTGTAATTTCTGGATTTTCAAAAAGAGATATATTTCCGTCTTTCAGTTATTCAATGTGAATATCTGCTTGGTTGAAAGCAGACAATACCTCATCTATAATTCTAGATTTTATCCACGAATTAACTATTTTTTGAACATGCTTGACTTGCATTTATAGGGATGAACAAGTAGGTTCAGAAATGGAAAAGCTTTCTGAAATGAACATTTGTCTAAGGAACTATCTGATGAATGAAGTGCAAATCCATCTAAAAGAAGTACAGTTTTGTAGTAATAACCATACTTTTTCCACCTTTTATTAAATTTGATCATACTTTTTTTGACCAATAAGTATTTTTTTTGAGTTTATTACACAGTTCTCATGAAACATATGTTATTTAAATTTCTCCCTACTTCTTTTTAATTCTAACTTTTAGAACCAGTCCTCATCTGAAAAATCGCAATTTCTTAATATATTTGCAGATTTTCCATATTGAGTGATCCTTTCAAGAAGTTTTATCTCATTTGGAAAACTTTATGCTAACACATGTTGCTGACTTCTCACTGAAACTTATTGGAGATAGCATGCAAAATTTTTATGTGAAGAGGGTTTTTCCATTACCAATCCTCTACTTTAAGATAGAAAGTCTCAATATGAATTAAAATGATGAATAAATATTTTCAAAAACACTATTAAAATAAATTTAACCAAACCAAGCAATTTTAAATTATATGAAAATATCATAAAATATTTTTTTAATTGAGATAAGTTGAAATCAAAATAGGAAAATGCTTTATTACTATTTCACAAAATTTAGCTTTGCCAAATATAATAGTTTTCAAAAATTTCTATGCTTATTTTTTCATAATTCAAAAAATTACGTTATATTATAAATTTTAATGCCTGGTAAGAGATCAAAAGGCCCGCCAACTAAAATGCCAGCTGCACCAGATCCAAGAACTGAAATGCGTCTTCAATCAGAGAACTTGGCACGTGAAATTGAAAGAAAACAAAATCAAAAGTTATCATTATCTCAATCAAAAAAGACAACAGAAAAGAAATTAAGTAATGTTAAAGTTGATCAAGAACAAGTGCTTAAAGACACTTATGAAGTTGTTGGTGATATTACTCGTGAATTCAAAGTTCAACAAAATGATTATCGACAGCAAATAGAAGCTCTACAAAATTATGTTGCCGAACTCGAAAAGAAACTAGCAGCAACTCAAATGAAAATCAGAAACACTCGTGATAAATTTGAAAGACAAAGAGCGCAAAAAGATGATATTATTCAAAAAAATATTATTAAATCAGAACAAATGGCTCAAGAGTTTCGTGACATGCTTAAAGGAACGCTTGTTAAAATGAGTGACAGAATTGAAATGTCTCGTGAATCTGATGACAATCAACAAGCTGACAATACAAATTCTAATGCTCCAAATCCAAATCCCCAATCAGAAGCACCTGTAGAATCTCCCCCGGATAATGGAAATCTTCAAAATACTACTTCCTGATATATTTTATTTTGACTGTCCATTTTTTATTATAAATTATTTTATTATTAACTGTCCTTTGATTTTTATCTTTTTGCTTTTATTTTTTAATCTTTCTATTTTCATATGATTGCAGTTCTTTTTATCCATTCATTCACAATATTATGAATATATCAAACGCAAATGTTCTAAATGCAAATATCATAAACATTAATGTTATTTGTATTCGTACGATTTGCAACAGAACCTATATATTAAAATAGAATCAATTCTCTTCTTGTACAAAAAAACATTAAATTTTTTGTGAAGAAATACGTTTTTGTAAACCACTGAAAAAAAATTTTATTTCAGATATGATAAAATAAAGGCGTTTCTTGAACGATTTGGTCGATAAAAACAAAACATGTCAGTGTTGTATATCGATACTATCAAGTAGCTATTATTTTTACCATAAAATGCTGATATTACTTTCTCTAACCGCCGGTAAAAGTGCATATTGATAAAAAAGTTGGAAATTTGATATACTATTTTAATATATATCTTAGTCATTGCATTAATAGTAAATAAAATTAATTCTCTTTAAAATTTGATGTTATTTATTAATTGTAATTCTTCAGTATATCGGGGGTTTTGGTGTATCGAAGTACTATTTTATCGATAAAAAAAAATATTGAGTTTTACAGAATACTGGGATTTTTTTGTGGATCGATAAACATCCTTGGAACATGTGTTGAAATCAAAGTAATAAACCAGATAACAAAGTTTATTAATCATTTCATTGGTTTAAATTAATGACGTGTTTTATTCTCACAAAAAATTGAATGTCCTTTGATACAAGACATTATCAATTTTGCTAAATTCAATAAGTTATATCAAATTTTTAAAATAAAATTTGAAATTATGATTCTAAAAAGCTTTTACAAACGACTTAAGAACCTTTGTTCCCATAATAAAGAAAGAGAAGATGCGATTAAAAAGCGAGGCGTTATAATTTATACAGTTTATGATAATTTTAGTTTTCATCAATTTTTTGTCAAGACAGCCGAATCAAATATTTTTGAATATATTATGATGGGAATCATTATTGCAAATACAATTTGTTGCACATTCTCAGCTGAATACGAAGTGAAACACAATGGTGAGGACCTCGATATTTTAAACATTTTCGAAATATTCTTTGTTTCTGCTTACACAGTTGAATTCTTTATTAAAATAGTTGCTTTTCCTCTTAGATATTGGTTTAATCCATGGAATATATTTGATTTTATTGTACTCGTTATTTCATTCTTACCATATTTTGGAGATCTTGCAAACTTAAGTTTTCTTCGAGTTGTTAGAGCTATACGACTAATGCGTCTCATTAGATCATTTAAAGATCTAAATGTTTTATTGGGATCTCTCGGCAAAACATTTTCTTCTTCGCTTAATTTAATTGTTATGCTTTTTATATTTATGCTAATCATTTCAATTACAGGACTTTACTTATTTGGACAAGGCGTTCCTGATCCGTGGGGTAATCTTGGATCTGCATTATTAAGCATTTTTGCAATTACAACAGCTGATGCTTGGGCAGTTTATCAAGATGATCTAGATGAAGTTTTTGGAGAAGTGTCAAGATTTTTTTCTGTTTTTGTTATATTATTCCTTGGAATTATATTTTCTAGTTTGGTTGTTGCTTCAGTTACCGATGGATTCTCTGAATCAGCTGAAGCTCAAAGGAAGAAAACTTCTAAAGAATTATTAAAAAAGAATTCAAAATACTCCGACAAAGTGAAAAGAGACGAATATCAAAAAAAAACGAAGCAATTTGCAAAAGCAAAAGAAGATGCTGTTCACTATAGCGATTTACTCAATGATTCAGAAATTGTGTCCAATTTGGACAATAAAGGACAAATTGACCCTCAAAAAAATATTTTTGAGAATCCTCAATGGATGAATTCTTTGAAATTGATATTATTTGAACTTCAAAAAGACAATAATCGAAAAAAGAAACTTTATAATGAAATGTTTAGAAAGATTCTTGAAATGTCAGATTTCACAAATTCCCCTCAGAAAAAAAAAGATTTCCAAGATCAACTGAAAACTTAATAACTTTTTTGAAAGGAGTTGTTATCGCCGTATGATATTTTGTTGTTTATTAATTCTTTTAAAAAATGATAAGTTTTATAAAAAAAAAAAAAAAAAAAAGATGGTATGATTTAATAATATTTATTAAAAGAAGAAGAAAAAAATACAATCACTAGTAAACCATTTGAATATCAGATCAAATATCGGGATTTTTTTAAACTGTCTTATTTAGGAAGGCAACAAACGATGGAAGCTTTTGGATATTAGGAATATCTTGTAAATCTTTCATTCTTGTTGCTATTGTATCTTTCTTTGGTCCAACTTTCTCGCTTATTTCTTCAAATGTTCTATGGTCTTTTGGATCTGGGCTTTTGCTGGTAACGTATGCAATGATGGTGGCAACTTTGGTATTAGGATGTAAACTTTCACCAAAGCCTAATTCTCTTAAATATCTTGCAGTATCATAGCAAACGGTAGTTACATCTTTTGAAAGATTTAAGGCGTGACAATATCGTTTCAGCAAATTTTCCCAATAATTTTGAACGTTTTCAAGGGATTTTAGGTGCTTTATAGTCTCCATTTCTTTATCCATTTCCCTTTTTGATAAGTTATCTGTAAATGCGAGAATTTCTTTCATTGTTTTAGGATATCCTTCAGCTTGGCATGCATAGAATATGCATGCAACGTTGAGTGCTTCACCTCTCTTTTTTTTAACGAGGTCTGCATCAAAAGCTTCTTTGTAAAGTTCACATGCACGATCAGAAATTGCTTTTGATAATTGTAATTGCCCACAAAGGTTTCTAATACTACGAACATGATGCTTAAGCTTTGCTTTTTTGGGATCTTGTTGAATTCTTTGATTAATTCGAGCCATTTTTTTTGACTTAGCTGAACCATCATATTCAATGCCTGTAAATAATTCTTCGACCATTTCATCACCTGCATTACTAGAACGTGATTTATCTTTAACACCATGATCTATCGCAAATTGTCTGTATTCAGATGTTTCATCAATATAAGGAAAATCGGAAACGTATCCGCAGTTTGAGCAGTAATATTCACCTGTTCGAGGCGATTCTTTTATAACATGCTCTCTACCACAATTGGGACATTTCTCTTTTTGTATTAAATCTCTCGTCATAGCGTTCAGTTGTTGCTGATTCATTATAATAATTGAATGTGAGTGATATAAAAAATGAAAAAATTTTGGTAGACAATTATAAACAATGTTGAATACAATTTGAATACTTTACTTGATCGTTAAAATTTTTTATATCTCAATTTTTGTTCGTTACATCGAGTTTGCATTCAAAATTTGGTCTAAGTTTTAAAAAATAAAATAAAATTTTGTAAATAATATTTTTTATTAAAGAAATTTGTTTGTAGAGATATTTAGCAATTGTATAATAAGAAATGAGGTGTAAAATGGCGTTTCTGCTTTTGTTTGAGGGAGTTTGTTGAAGAAAATAAGAAGAATTTGTGTTAGAAAAAGGAGTGAAAATAGGTTATAACGTAAAGACTTATTATTCAATAAATATTGTGATGCATATAGCGCTTTTGACTGCGTCTAAAGAGGTTTGTAAGGCGTAATGAGGAATAATATTGGGGAAAAAATAACATTTGTAGGGATAAGTTGTGATATGAAGAAATTTTGTTTAATAAAACATTCAATGCAAAATGGCGTTTCTACTTTTGTTTGAGGAAGTTTGTTGAACAAGATAAGAATAACCTGTTGAAAAATAGAGTGTAGAAATAAGTTATAGTATAAAAAAGTATTATTCAATAAAGATTATGATGCATGTACACAGGTTAGGAGTGATTTAAATGTAGTTGCTAATAACTAGGACAAACAAAGGTTATTCGATATCTTCAAGACCCTGTACCACTTCCAACACCCGAGCCTGACCCATTTTTAGCTGAGGTTGGTTATTCGAACCTGGGAGATTTATTGATGAATGTCATAAAGAATGAAAGAACTAACATGACAACAAAGAGATTCTTATATGAGGCTTTTAATGAATCTAACTTTAAAAATTTCGTATCAAGGATATCTCAATACCATTGGAATCTAGATAAATTGTCAGTAAAAAGAATAGGATATAGATACAAAGGGTGTACAGACTTGGTTGAGGAAGACCAAATTATTGAAGTAAGTAGCCCATGTGAATTCCTTGATATATATACAAGATACTACTTAGAAAATTACAAACACACTCCTCAAATACTTCAATATTTGCTGTTTTCGAGTGTACTAGATTTAGGTATCTCAAAAGCAATAGTAGATGTATTAATACCAATCTTTGAAAATGACCATAGAGGACATCTCAGGTATAGTGATAGATATGAAGAATGGGTGTACTTTCCAGAAGAGAATTCATATCTACATATGCCAACAAATGAAATGTTATACCGTAATAGAGAATATAATGCAGAATTGGGTCAATATGTAGCTTGGAATATTGTAGATGAAGAATGGCAAGAACATGGATATGACTTCCAAGATGATAATTGGATTCATGATGAATTATTAGATTCTCCTGACAATATAATATGAGATATGACACATGAAGAATGGGTTATTTTATCACAACATTTGGACTGGATTGGTGGATGGCGAACACAAAACACCCCAGCAGTAAGTGCAAGAAATAATTTTGTTCAGGTTTTTGGAGAAATAGTTTGGAATGAAGATAAAAGGCAATGGGTTTGGGAACCAAAAGATGACCCATCTCCAAAGGCGTTATCAATCGAAAATACAAAAGAAGTCAAAACAGATAACTCTTCCGCAGTAGCAATACCTGACTTTGTCAGAAGGTTTGATAAATTCGAGGATGTATTAAAATGTTATGGTGTTCAAATATCGAAATTTAATCCATCATTAGACCCGGTTAAACCAGTACTTGGTAAATATATTATAAAGGGTGATTTAGAAGTAAATGGGAAAATAATATGTGATTCTATTCCAAGTGGAGGTACCTCGAGTGGAGGTATAACAACAACTGATTGGTCACTTGAAACAGGATACCCTGATTATTATTTAACTAATCAAGATATTCGACAAATACCACATGGGATAGGTGATAAACATTTTAATGCTTTCCGAATTGTTTTACGAAAAGAGTTAAAAGATGCAATAGAAACGATAACAGATGAAACAATAATATTTAAGATAATACTTCGAACAGATTCTTTATATTATGATGATAATAAATACTTTGAGGAAATATATATAAAAGTCATAAATGGTGTTATTCTATGTCCAGTTATATCCTATAATAGTGAAACACGAAGATGTACATTATCAAATAATGCATAAAATGAACTTGATGTTGCAGAAGATTATTTATATATCATGTTTGAGAAAACATTACCATTTAGTCCATTCGACCTCTATATAAAAGGAGATATGTTAATATATTATATGCTTAATCAACATTGCTTGGTATCTACCCAACCAGTTGTTAAATGTGATATTATAGATGCTGATAATGCTTTAAAGTTGCAGAAGACAGATATGTTATATTTATACAAACCAACATCTATTAGTAATGAGACCATTAATGACAAAGAATATTATAAAATGGTGTATGAGATTCCTAATGATTATTATCTGATCGAATGCTTTAAATTTAAGTTCAAGGAGTTTTGTTTTGGAAATACATGGGAATTAGAATGGCAAATAGATAATATCAATACTGACAGGAATAAAGGTCATTGGGAAGGAAATAATTTAAGAGGTAGGTTGGCAGGTAATATTGTTAACAAGCTTAATAAAATGAATATCAACTATTATCATAATGACAACAGGACACATCTAAGTTATGTAATGATGAAGAATGATGAGATACGTAATGAAATTATAGATAGAGGAGAACATGGTATTTTATATAGTTTCTATGAACTTGCAAATAAAGAAGGAAAGATGGCAACTAAAATACTCTTGAATAATAATGAGGTTATTGATGGAGAAACTAATCATATTCAATGTATTGTGTTTCAAATGGGTGGACATAATAAAAAAACATATGAAGGATATGACTTGGTTAGTGTTGAGTGTAGATTGTTGGATTATGAAGAAAATGTTGTTAAATTTAATGAATTAATTCCAAAGATATCTCGTATTTATTTGCCGAAGTCATCTACACCTACTCGATTAACATTTAAAATCAAACCAGAAATCCTCCATGTATATGGTCAAGCTAATGCTAATGTAGACCTCATTGGAGATAAAGATACCATTGAACGTATCGCATGTTATTGGAAAGATAGTCATATTAACACCGATTCCAGACATATTGAACTATATCTTAGGAAAAGTATGACAGACCCAATTGAAGAAATAAATTGGAATCTACAAATAAATCCATTCGAATATATCATTAATCAACAATATTATGAAATATATCCTAATCCAAATGCAGCGACAACCCTCTACACTGATTACAATATATGCTCATCAAAAATCATTATAGCTGATAATATAACAACCATGAGGAGTGATTTAAATGTAGTTGTTAATAACTTTGATGTTCTATCTTATGATGTAGGTATATTAAGACTTGATGTGAATAAGTTACAAATAGAAATGCTAGAACAACAATATATAACTCAGCACCTTCAAGCAGATATGAAATCAGTAAAAATAATGAGTGGAATAACATTAGCATTTACTATAGGATCATTCTTATGGGATGTTGCAGGAACTCTTCTCAGTGATAAAGGAGTTAATTTAGGTTGAAGGGCAATACATGGTAATGACGATGTTTCCCATTATACATCTTTAAAAGATTTATGTAGAGATTATGGAAGTACTGCACCTCAAAATGTTAGACTCGAAACTGCTGGAACAATTCAAAGGGTTGTAGGAAGTGTAGAAGATTCAGCAACAAGATTAAATGGATATTGGTCTCAGTTTCGAGAACTACTGAGGGATTTGGATCGTTGGGATGGAAATAATGCAATAGTTGATATTGCGTTTGAACAAATTGGAGATTTATCAAATACAATATATGAAGAATTTCCCAATGCTATTATGCCAGAATGGCTAAGAAAGTTGTTAAAAGAAAGAGGTATGAGAAGGTCAGTAGTTACACAAAGTGATACCCCTGAACCAGATTTAATCCCAAAGGTAATAGAATGGTGTGAAACTGATTACCAAAGACTTGATGACCCAGAGAAATTTGAAGATAATTGGATAAAACCTGAAAAGGCAGTATTATCTTTATCTGTTACTGTGGATGTATGTAATAGAATGAGAGAATCAATGAAATTACCAATTGGTATCTTAGCTCATGAATTATCATCAGTAAAAGAGAAAGCAAATAAGAAGCACCCATTGGATGATATTAATATGGATGAATATATTAAGAAGAGTGAGGTTGAAGAATTATTAAAGGCTTATGATAATAGGATAAAAGCACTTGAAGCCAAATGCGCTAGCATCGAATGAGAAGTTTTATTTAACTAAAATGAGTGATACTACTACAAGATTTAAAGGAGATATACAGTTTAAGATAGGGGAAGCTACTCGAAAAGGTAGCCAGTTATTAACCTTGGGTGACTTAGATAACTATGTACAGACAGGTCATTTATTTAATGAGGTCGAAGGTTTACCAGAAGTTGATATTAAAAATAAAAATATACCGTATGTATTATTTGAGTCTTCAACAACAACTTACAATATCCTTAAGTTTGTTAATTTGCCTGAAGACTTTATGAATAAGCTCAACGAAATAAAAACCCAGACTAATATATTTAAAGTTGTCTTGAGGAAGAATATAGTATATGATACAAGTGGTAATTTAGTCAAGGAGTTCTTCATATATGTTAAGGATGGTCAAGTATATTCTCCTTTGATAACTAAAAGTAGTAATGGATGCAGTATAAATAATAGTACCATTATGGGATATATGAATATAGCTTTTGATAGTAAACTAGACTTCAACCCATATACCTTGTGGCTGAATGGGGAGTTGAGCATAATGAATGAATATATAACTGATTCTTTACAGACAGAGAAGGCAATAAAGTGTTCTATAATAAAAGCTGATAATGCATTAAGTTTACGTAAGAGTGATGTACTATACTTATATAAGCCTACATCAACTAGTCAGGTTGTGATAGATAACAAGAAGTATTGGTTACTTCAATGGAACATAGATACTGGATATACTATACCTAATGACTTAGAGTTTAGGTTTAATGAGTATTGTTTTGGTAATAAGTGGTTTTTACCATGGGATGGCACAAAATGGGTAGGTGATAACATACAAGGTCATATCAATGGTAGATTAGTTAATGGATTAAATAAGGAGAATGAGTATGGTGAAGATGGTACCTACATACAAGTCAAGAGGAGTGAGAGGAACATGAAACTGATTAATAAGCCTAATGACTACTCTCCTGATAACCTACTACATTACATGATTCATGGAGGTAAGTGTAAAATAGACTGTTTTGTAAAATTAAAGACAGGGGAGATAGAACCTTTTTCTAAGTATGGTCTAGGCTTTCAAACAAGTCAAGGAGGTACAAAAGATGGATATGATATAGAAGCAATAAGGTGCTATAAGATGAATAATGCTACTAAAAAATTAGAAACTAGTGCTATTGATGAACTCTACCTAGATATAACTCTTGAAGGTTCTAAAAATGCAAATAGGTTCTCAGTTCGACCTACAGGAAAAGAAGGCAATGGAGGAGACAAGGTATGGTTGTTCTTACATGGTGTACTTGATTCATGTGAACAGCTTGAATATACTTATGAAGCTTCGACTACTAATGACTCAAGAGATATTAAAATATATTTAGCTGATGAATATGTTGACCCAATAGATGAGGTTCATTGGGATTCAACTACTAGCCAATTCGAGTATATCATTAAGCAGCTATTTTATGAAGTATCCCCAAATCCTAATGGGGCAACAACCTTATATACTGATTGTAATATTACCTCCTCTAAGATAATAACAGCTGATAATATTGCTACTATGAGGAGTGATTTAAATTTAGTTACCAACAATGTAGATGTTATTAGCTATGATGTTAACGAAATGAACACTGTTATGGAAAGCTTAAAAGGTAGAGTCTCAAGGACTGAACAAGTTACTCAACATCTGGAGGA
Organism: Tritrichomonas musculus; assembly: GCA_039105265.1. Lineage (NCBI taxonomy): Eukaryota > Parabasalia > Tritrichomonadida > Tritrichomonadidae > Tritrichomonas > Tritrichomonas musculus. Next base: position 2,244,398 of record JAPFFF010000004.1, read on the forward strand.
TGATGTAGATAATTTGCGTATAGTCTCATGGACAGCATTAGCTTTTGGAGTTGCAGGTACTGCTGGATCAATAGGTTCTATTGGTATGCAGTTATTTCCAGATGGTATAAGCTTTCCTACCATAAAAGGTGGAGGATTCCTTAAAAGGTTATTCTTGCATAAGTCAACCAAAGGTATGAGTGATTTGGTTAGAAATTATTATTGCTAAAAATATTTATTATTTAATTGAATATATTATAATATGTATATAATTTAAATATTATTGCTAAAGTAGAATCAAAAACGATAAGACAGGTTTTGAATTAATCTAATTCAAATTTCAATTCAATGTGTCTTATCGTTTATGTAACTTTTTAAATGGTATATTTATAAAAAAAAATTCATTTTATTAAGTAGATGTAAATTATGAACAAACTTTAATGCTAAATGATATTCGTGGTTTGAATAGCATAAATCTGCTATTTATGATCTTCAAATATTCTGATTGCGTTAAAATCGCTTTTGTTTGCTGAAATCTTTCTCAAAGACCCAAAAAAATATAACAAATAGCGATTCAATTTTCGGATTCAATTTTGAATTATGGTCGAAAATTGACCTTTTTAGCGGATAATTAAAATTTATATTCAATTTTTTCACCATGACGATAAAAATGCATTGAAATAAGTGTATTATCGTTTTTGATTCTACTTTATATAGCCTTAAAAATTAAAAACAATTAAAATCTTCTATTTTTAAAAGAAAATAATGTTACAAAGAAACAATAAATCATTTTTTTGATTAGAATAGAATATAATATTTGTGTTATAAATCAAACGCTAGGTTCATTTTGGTAAAACAAAAGCATAAAGTTTTCTCTTTTTGAATGATAAGGTTATATAAAATCAAACTTTTTCAAATAAGTTTCTGGAGACATGCTATTAGTTTGAGAGGAATATAAATAAATATTATACAATTTTTTTCTGAGAATTTGAATAGATTAAACGGTTTTAATCGTTTTTATATATATATATAAAAAGAGCTAAATTTTTAAGCTTTCAAAGGCAGATTTATCATTTCAAAAACATGTACGCAAGCAAAAACACAAAATCAATCTTTTAACAATGTTGAATAATAAAAAAAGGCTTTTAATTAAAAACAATGTAAATCAGAATATACAAATTCTAGAGCAAAAGAAGTTTTTAAATAATAAAACTTATAATGTTATTAAAGATTTATTAAACAATCTAACTTTAAGTCCAAATGCGAGATCTTACTCTGATGAATCAAAGTTATTTTACCTTTGCATTTTTGAAAAGTCTGCAAAAGCTATATCACTGGCTCGAGAAAACCTTTCCAATTCCGTGCGAGACATATTTGCGAAAAACTTTTACCAATTTAATAAAAGAAACTGAAGTCGATTTTCAATCTCTTGATAATCTTCCTAAAATTATTTCAAATTAAGCATAAAAGAAACTGTTGATGCAGTTCTTTCCATAGACGCTTTTAGCGCCACCTATTTGATGAAAATGACTGATGCGCAAAAAGAATCTAAAGTTCAAAATGATGAAATCGTTTTTAGTTATAACAACGATAGCCATTCAAATATTTATTATTTCAATAATAATGTTGATTGTGTAAACAATTCAAATAAAACCCAAATCGATACAAATAATTCTAAAATAAATAACGGAAAAAACATTTTTCTATTCATTTCAATAAATTTGAATGTGAAAATGTTTTTATTTTTTTAATTTTACCTATAAGAACTGATACAAAACCACAAATTATTCACTTGAAGCATTCAAAAAGTGGATCTGCCAATTTTGAAATTGAAAGAATTATTTCAATTTTTTTAGAACATTTAAAAAAAAGTTGTTTTAGAATTCAATATATTTCATGTGATGGTGATCGTTTTTATAACAAATTTTTTGAGAACCAATTCAATTTAATTGATAAAACAATAAAAGATAAATCATTTGAATCATTTTGTTTAGAAAATAGTAAAATAATTCCAATTTGGATTAGCGACCATTTCATTTATTTAAAAATGGTCGAAGTCGTATTTTAAATAATAATATCATTATCAATTCTTATGTTGAATCATGTTTTTTCAATGCAGCTGAAATCAATGATGTATAAAACTTAGGAAAAGTTTTAAATGATAGAACCAGTTTAGATAAAATGCGTGATGTATACCCAATCACGCTTTTTACTTTTAATTGTTCGATAAAATTATTACGAGAAGGCAAATTTGAAGCATTTGTCTATGTTTTTGTTTACGCCTTATGGAATGAAGCGATTCTTAACTAAAATATTGATAATACAACTAGAATATATTTACTTCAAAATTTACCAAAAATTTTGGTTTTTTTATACGATGTTTTTAAGAGCAAAAAACTGCCAACAAACATTGGATTCAAAAAGTCGAAGAATATTCAATTTGTTACAATTTTTACTATTGAAAAACTTCAGAGATGGATAGCTACAGTTTCAATACAAATTTATCAAATTTATCTGAATGATTTCAGAACTCGAATAAACCGTTTAGGATCACATTGTACTGAACAACAGATAGGTCAAGTTAGATCTTTTTGTTATAATGATCACAGATTAAATAAAATAGTACATGCTTGTGCTGTTCTTTGCTTAATTAAAAAAATATCAAAAGAACTCTTTAAAGAAGTTCCCAGAAAAAAAAGATTGAATAGAGGCGGTTGCCAATTGAATCCAGGAAGAATTAAGATCAATTTTGGCGATTCAGTAGATCAAGTAGCAAATATTATATTAGGAATTCTTGGCTACATAGAAAAGCCATCAAAAGAAAATGAATCAAAATTGTATGAACTTTATAACTATTATGCAAAAAATAAGATTGAAAAGAAATTATATAATACAGACCATTAGAACAGTATGAATGTGTTTTAATAGATCAACATATTTATCATGGATATTCATTAAGTGTAGCAGCAAACTTTTTGAGACCCGAACGGTCACATCATTGAAAAAGTTAGTTGAGCAAAGAAAAAGATATCTTCAAATGAATGGATATATAAAATAGTTTAAATTAATAATTTTCTCATAATTAAATATTTCCCCCTCTAAACATAATTATTATTTTGTTATTATTATTATTATTTTTATTTTTAATATTCAATGGATTAAAATAAATATGTTCTCAAAAAATTGTGAAAAATTTGTATAATTTGTAAATATTTTTTTTGCGATATCCTACCTAAGTTTTTTGTTCATCTTTTATATTGATATTACACTTAACATAAATATTATAAATATAAAATATTAACTCTTTATTTTCAAATTGATAGGTTGTGGTACCTATTAACAAATAATGATTCTCTGTCTTTTTAATGAATGATGAAGACGAGAATGGTAGCATTCAGGTGTGGTGTTTCAGCTTGACAAAAAGGCACGAAGCCATTAAATTTGGACAAATCTTTGACAAAGTTAAGAAAAAAGTTGGTAACATTCGTTACTGATACAAACCAAACACAATGAAATCTATCAAAAAAATATGAACGGTTCAATTCATCTAGGCAGAAATATCAGATCAATTTCCGTCAATCTTTATAATTTTTATGAAAAGAATCGTCGTTTAGTCATTACTGAACAAGAGTTTCTTGATGCATGCAGAGAATTCATAAACGATGCTACAATTACAGTTGGAAAAACTACTATATAAATTTCTGTTCAAGATTATCGTCATTCTATCGTTGTCCTCACTCTAATAATAAAAAAATACTCAATTTGAAGTGAAAAAAAAGAATGATAAAAAAATTGAAAATGCAATTGAAAACAATGATGATAAAGAGATGAAAACTATGTTAGAATCGGAGCTTGAGCCTTGAAACTAAATAAAAGAAATTACAATGATGATTGGATTAGCTGTGGCATGTTACAACGTAGTAACATGAGAAATGAACAGGTGAGAAGGTCCATTGTGTAATTTATATTTGAATTGATATTAAAATTTCTGTATAAAATCATTGGGTCAACATAAGATGTGAAAACATTATTTTGAATATTTGAATAGGCTGTATTTAAATAATATACATATCGTTTTGTGTATTTTGATGGCTAAGATCAACGATTTTTTTAAACGTACAATAGCTTGTAAATTAGTAGAGTATGAACATGTGGAATTTGGAACATTTATGATATCTGACATCAAAAACAAAACAAAAAAAGTGAAGTTAAAAATCATTTAACGACCTCTTATAAATTATTATTTATGATTTTTTTGAAATTATATTAAAAAAGTTACTTATGTAACTTTCGATTTCTCTCTTCTTTCTCTTTATCTTCGGGATACCCCAAATGGAAACAATCATTCTGCAGAAATAACAAATTATTCAACAACTCCAACTACAATTGCAAAATTTGAATCCAAAAGACAAATTTCGACTTCTTCTGATAAAAAACTTTTTAAATAAAAAAGAAAGGAAAGACAAAATTTTTATTTTTTACTATTTTTTGATTAAATAAAAATGGGAGAAAAAAAAAAAAAAAAAAATTGATCAAAAAGTTCAACAATAGGAAAATCTTGCAACAAAAATATTAAAAACAGTAATAGATTTACATCCAAACAAAAGACCTTTAGTAAACTTATTATCAGAAAAATGGAATGAACCTTTGACTTATTACATTAAAGAAATCAAATATTTTAAAAGAATGAGCTCAATTGAAGATACACAGTCAAATGAATCTTTTCATTCTTTGAAAACTCGTTTGGCATCAAATCATATAAATTGGGGAATATCTTGGAAGCTGAGAATGTGTCTGGCTGTAGTAAAGTGGAATTTAGGTGAATGTTCTAGAAAATGGATTGATGGAAAACTGGGAATAAAGTATTCAAATATCTGTTACAATATGCTTTCAAAAATGGAATCAATTTTAATGAAAAGAAGAATCAAATCAAATTCATATGAATATCTGCACCATCGAAATCTTCAATGATATAAGAAGAAAACAAATAATCATCCAAAGATAGACATCAATATTTTGAAGATCTCAAAATCAATAGAATAATAATAATTCAGCCAAATTTCAATAATGCCTTTTAATCGTTACCAGAAATTGCTAATATTGGCCAGATATGCTATTTATCTTCAATTGTTCAATTAATATTCAAATCATCATTTTTGGAATTGTTTATGAGAATGAGCATTCTCATACAAATCCCAGCAGATTTTTATCTAATTGAATTACAACCAAAATCTTCAATAAGAAACAATTGTCGAATTATTAGCAAATAATCCAATATTTAGTTCAGATCGTCCTGCAGATCCTGTTATATATTTAACTTACGTTTTAATTGAATAACATATTCATGAGGGAGGGGAAAAAAAGGCCTAAATTTTTCTTCTAAACTTTATCAATGAATTTAATTATGAAATTCTCAAATTCTTCGAGTTAACAACCATGTCGTTTTGACAATTCTTTTTAGTATTTACATTTTATTGAAACATATGTAAAGGTGTCAGTTAGTTTGGTAGAATACTTGGTCTGCTATTTGAATATGTTATCGATGAGAGGTCTTAATTATCGTGTTGATTGTTAATTGGGCATGAAGCAAATCTTCTAATATTAGATTATTTTTTGATCCATATAAATATTTAATATGTGAGAAGAGCCTTTCTACTGGAATTTCGCTACATGACATATTTATAATACGAATAGCCATTTCTGCCAAAAGGCTCATTTTCTCATCTTTTCAGTACATTTCCCATAATTGAAACGAATCTGATGTTGGGAAATTTGGTGAATCTATAAAATTATAAATTTGTTGTTGTAATAAGGCTTCATCAAAATCAAATTTAATTTTATTATCATCAAATATATTTGATGTATTGATTTTAGAAAATTTTGTTTTTCTAAAATGTTAGCTATTTTTACAAAGTGATTTCTCGACCATGATTTAAACTACACAGCCTCAAATTAACAATCCTGCTATACAGCTTAGCTTACCTGTTGTTCCTGGTGTTAATCAACAAGGAAAACGCAAAGTAAAAAATTTGACTCTTGTGCTTAATGGTTCTTTACCATTAGCTATTTTAGGGCTCTTGCTTATGTTATAGAAAACACAGTCCCTGGAAAATTGTTATTACTTGAAATTGTATCTATTTACGAATCCTCTCAGATTGTAATTTTGAGCCTTATAACTTATACCTTATAACTATTGCCCTCAAAATACTTATAGATCTAGATTAGCATGTAACTTTAAAAGTGGTGATTCTATATTTTTGATAGCAAAGCAACAAGACACGATCAACAAGCTGTTGAAGGTACATTCACTTTCGTTTGTAATTATGTGATGTCTTATTAAAAAAGTCATATTAATCATTTCATTTATTTTTATACTTGATCCCAACCTAATTGCCTTTTCTGGCTTGTTTCTGATATTTCATTAATTAAATATATGAGACCAAATTACGATTATATATTTAGCAAAAAGTTCAATTGAAATTTCTAATAATATGAAATCGATCTTGAGAATCAGAAAGTAACAAGCCTACTATTATCGAAGAAACCCTTGTTTACTACTTCTAATTCCATTTTTTTTTTTTGTGTTTTGTTTTATCCACTTTTTCAACGATTAATTGTCCGCTTATCTTATAATTATCATTGTATTATTGAAAGGTTTACATTGATGTTAATTCTAAAATGAGAAATATAGTAAATAACAACCAAACTGTTTTAGTCTACGACTTTGGAACATCGGCAATAAAGTTTGGTTATAGTGGTGACATTCGACCATTATTTTCTATTCCTCCATATTCAGCTCAGCGAAATCAAGAAGATGAACTCGATATCAAATTTGGTGAAGAATGGCTTCAAAAAGATCTTTCTGGCGTTGAAGTTATACCAATGTTTGATCAAGATGGAAATATATTAAATAGAGAAAAGATTATTACATTTCTCGATTGGACTTACGATACTTGTTTTGGAGAAATTGATCCCCAACAATGGAAAGTTCTATTCTCGCAGCCTTCTTCACTACTTCTTCAGCCAAATAACTTCCGTACTCGTAGAGCATTGCTAGCAGAATTATCTTTTGAATTTGGTAATCATCCTCAACTTTCTTTCCAGCATGATTCATCTTTAGCTTGTTACGCACATGCAATTCATACAGGCGTTGTTGTTGACTTTGGATGGAGTTATTTACGCGTAGTTCCAGTTTTAGAAGGACATCCTTTTCGCAGAGCTATAAAACTCCTCAATTTAGGCGGTTTTGGCATAACAAACATTTTATCTAAAAGTATGGAAGAGAATGGGAAATCAATTCGAACTTTTCTAGATCCCAAACCATCAAACGGATTTGGAGGATTTTTCTCACAACAGAGAATAGTTTCTCCTACTCAGTCACAAGTTAATTTCTGTCGTCGTGGAATTCTAATGGACATGATAAAGAGTTTATTAAGATTTAAAACTAAACCAGATCCAAAAGAAACAATTGCAGATTATGTTTATTATATGCCAGGACGTGAAAAAGTTGAGATTCAAAACGAACTAGAATCCCTATCAACCCAGTTTTGGGAGGATACAGATGATCATTTATCACTTCAATCATTAATTGCAAGCTCAATATCAATGGTACCATTTGAAATACAAAATTCAATGTGGAATTCAATTGTCACATGCGGTGGATTATCAAAATTACAAGGATTCAATGATGTTTTGGAAAGTAAGCTCAAACTCGTTGCACCAAAAGGAACAAAACCAAAAGTAGTTGATCCACCTAGCTCAGAAAGGTCATTTTCAGTTTGGGTTGGTGGATCAATTGTAGCTTCTTATGAAAAATTCTCTGATTTGTGCATCACCTCTACAGAATGGAACGAAAATGGGGAAAGAATTCTTGATTTGAAATGTCTGTAATTAATATAATCATATAAATAAATGTTTTTTATTATCTGTAAATTATTAACTCAATGCATTTAAATTAATTCTACTATCATTAATTTTAGTTTTTTTAATTATTCAAAACACCTTTATTCCAAAAATAAAGTAGAGGATATAAAATATTTACTAAACAATATTAAAATATTAAAAAAAGGATCATCTATAGAATCTATTTTATGCCAATTTTTAACATTTTGAAATCATAGTTGATTTTGTAATGCTAATTCGCATTAGTAATTTCATAATTAATTTAAAGAACATCATGGTCCATTTTACAGAATAAGGGAGTATTAGGGTCCGGGAAATAAACTGCAAAGTTTGGCGGCGTTTCTTGAATAATCTTATATACAAGATTCATTGGAACTCGATGGAAGTGAACCGACGCAGCTGTGTGTGCAGGGCAAGGAAGTAGTTTGGGAGCTCCAGGATACAATTGGTAATAAGGCGGGCAGTCTTTAACTTCTGAATATTGTTTCTTTAAAATTACATCGGTTTGCGTTAAGGGCCAAGTGACAATAAATTTAGTAGTTTGATAATCCATAACATTCAATCCTAGTTCACGGAAGAAGGATGTTAAAGCAACATCATCGAATGATCCTTGACAAATCCTTCGGAATGTTTCAATATTTTCATAAAATTTTCGCATTGCATAATTTGAAAATAAATATCCAGTTCCTCCATGGGGATAATACATATGATTCCATTCATGCATGTTGAAAGCAAAATTATATGTTGTCATCGGATCTCCTTTCTTTTCTAATTCTGCAATAAATTTGAGTAATTCGGGCATATTAATAAATGTATCATGTATTCCACGGAAATACCACTTTTTATCAAGATTATATTTATTAAAATGAATCCACGTTTCTGGCGCTCGGATACAAAATTGCTTATCATCAAAACTTCCAATTCCTTCAGGTAAAACCAAAAAATCAATACCATTTACACTTAATGGACCATCTGAAAGATAGGTAATTGAATGATTAAATTTATAATATTTAAGTTGAGGTTCCCAAAACTTTCCACGCAAATCTGGATCTAAACCTTTTTGCGAAGCTCCAGCGATTACATAAAATGCAATAGATGTATTGCTATATACGATATCATCACTTGATTGGCTAAAGTCAATATCCTCTTTGCTTGGGACATAGTTACTGACAATTGGATGTGAATATTTTTGATAAAGGGCTATAAATTCAAGTGAAGTAGTAACTATTATTACAAATGATGTGAAAAAAATGAAGGCTATACGAAACCGACGGGATTTTGACATAGTCGATTTTGGAGGATGTATCATTGCTGTTTGTTTGTTACAACTTTTTCTATATCCTTTATTAATTTTTCAATTCATGATTACTTGATTTTTAAGATTGATTATATAAGATTCAGCATCATTTCTCTAATATATTTTGGAAAAATACTATTTTTAAAAATGATTTGATTTATAAAACCTCAAAATGATAAAAAAAATTATGAAATTGCTTTCATAATTGGGAAATAAAAAACAACAAATATACCATAAATTTTTTTGAATAATAATAAAATTTATCACCTTTTATATATGATTTTTTACATTAATATTAAAATCATTAGAATCTAAATAAGATATATTCATGAAATTATTTCAATAGAAAAAAGAATTTGAAAAGTTTATTGTTTTGCATAAGTTATTCTATTTCCATGTCAAACTTCCAGAGTTTATGCCAGAACTTAGTTAAAGATGAAGCTTTATTAAATCAATTTATTAACCAGCAATTTAATACTTTCTTTTCACAATTCAATGCTTTTTTAATTCAATATCAATTACAAAATACTAGCAAGCATCCGCTTCAAGGAACTTTTAAAAAGAAAAAAGTATTAAATATTTTTGATGATGTACTTAACAATGTTAAATATATTATATCAAAGACAAAGAAAAATAATTATTCGCCTCAATTAAAAGTTGATATAAAAGATGCATTTACATGCTTACTTCATCCATATACTTCAGATAGAATCCGTCAAAATTCTATACCTATATTTTATCTTCTTATTGAAAGACTAGGAGATCATGCATATGAAATGCTACAAGATGTGGCTCGTTTTGTTTTTGATTTTCAAATACTTCGTGAAGAATGCTCGCGAGAATCGAATTTTGATTTAATTGTTGATCAAAACAAATGTATTAATATTCCTGATATTGAAAGGACTAATAAAGAGCATTTAATTAAAAATATTGAAGAATTTGAAAAAAAAATAATCAAATCGTTAGAATCGGATAATTGCCACCTTTTTCTATTTTTTAGGAAAATGATGCTTATTCCTGCTTATGATCGCGCAATAAATAAAAATGCTACATTTGGAATTTCAGGTGTTGCTCCACAAGTTTTGCATAAAGCAATTGTCACTGTTTTGAACGCTGCTACAAAATCTACTACATTTAAAACAGTTGTTAATGATTCAATGGGATATTTTATGGAAGCTGCTATTCAAGCAAGTAACAACTATTCTTCATTAGAAGAATCAAGAACTTTTGTTCTCAAATTTTTTAAAAAATTATGTAATGATCAAAATAAAGATGTTTTGAAAGTTCAACCAATTGGAGTAATTTGCAGAGGATTAGAAGCCCTCCTAGATTTAATTCAAACATCAGGTCCAAAAGCTGATGACATTGTAACTTGTTATGACAAAGCTTTGAAATACTTTCAATTATGCCTTTCTATTTTTGAGAAAGAAAGAAAATCCTTAGCTATCCAATTAGTCAATTGGCCTCATCCCGAAAGCCTCCCGCAAATTTTAATAATTCTTTTAACCGGTTTTGTGAATGTTGGAATTGAAGATCCAGAACTTTGGGACCTTCTTAAAGAACCAAGCAAATACCCAAGTATATTTCTTTCAACACTATCAGTTTTTTCATCTTATTTTTCATTTTCAATATCACAAACATTATTAAAATATACAAACGAAAATTTATCAACCGCCATGGTATTTATAGAGTCACAAAATAATTGGACAGGAAAAGATAGCAACCAATTAATGAAAAAATTGGTTTCAAATAAGAATCCAACATTTTTCTTTAGCAATACTAATAATTTAAGAAAATCATTTTGCTTACAAGATAACATTCCATATCTTTATCCAATTGAGTGCAATACCTGGAAACCTTTTGTTGAAACTATCAAGAACTTGAACTATGAGTCCATTCAAGATTCTGACTTGCAATTCAAGACATATTTGGTCGGTGTATCATTTGTTTACCCACTTATTACTTTAATAACAAACTTTCCTCCCGATTTGGAGTATAGTGTCGAATTTATTATCGAGAATTATTTGGACTGGCTAAAAGAATGCTGTTCTCCTTCCAAAACTAATCCATATATTATTCACTCTTCATTAACGAATTTAGGTGATATTTTTACAAACGATTTATGCGTTCATTCTGTTTCAGATGAATGCGTTTTAGATTGGGTATTAACTCTTCAACATTACATTAAAAGTAGCAACCAGAAAATCAAAATCAAAGCTTTAATATTAGGCTGTAAAGCTATTTATAATGGTATTTTAGGCTCATCAAGTATTCTCAATGACGATATAGCTTCAAATTTATTAACCACGAGCAAATTAGGTAAAATTCAACTTTCAGCGATTAATTCAATCGAGCTTATTAATAATATCGAGTCTCAATACCGTGCAAGTTATTTATTTAGAATTTTAATTGAATCAGTTTATAATTCTAAAAGTGAAAATCTTGAACAAATTGTCGCAGAGATTATTACACTTCTTACTCAAAATGCTAGGGTTGTTGATATATATAACCTTTGGCCAATGATTTTATTCATCAAAGAAATGAAAAATTTAAATGAAGAAATCGTTGATAAATTAATTTTAGAATTAATAGAATCAATTGAAAAAGTTGACCCTTCTTATGGTGATGCACTCCTTCAATTTGTTTGTGACTTAATTGTTTACTCTTCATCTAAAAAAGGAATCGAAAGATTTAATGAGCTACCTGAGGATTATAAACAAGGACATGTTTTACTATTTATTTCCCGATATTTTAATAATTTAACATATCCTTTGTATGAAACTAATGAGTTTGATAAGCAGTTCTTTACAAATGGCCGCCATGAAATTTTACAATTCTATGATAAGAATAAAATTTCAACAAATTTAGCTGTGGGCCATTTTGCTTTTCAATTCAATCAATTTTCTGAGACAGAAATGGATGAAACAACACTCCCAGATCCAAATAATTTCAATTCAACAGAATCTCTTTCAATTCCAGATTCAACAAGCTACGAATTTCAAGAAGACCTTAATAATTCAGCCACAAACTTTTTCAAAGAAGGTCTTTTCTCACCTTCTGACTTTAACGTTCAAAACGATAAACAGAAAGATGATGAAAGTTTTCCAGAAAACTACTCGCAAAAGCTTGTTGAATTTCCAAAAACATATGGCGTTCAATCAGCTGCTTTTGCATCATCAACTGGATTTACAGATCCGATATCATCATATCGTTTTGTCCCATGTGGATTTCCAACTTTCACAGCAGATATGAATATTCCATATAAGAAGAAAATTAAAGTTGGAATTCGTTTCAAATCAGAAACACCACATTTAAAAAGTTTTCAGAAAGGTCTTGGCATTTTAAACAATTCAGATGGAAATACAATTCTTTATAAAGATTGCAGATATGAAATAACATTCATCATTAATTCTACAATAAAAGCAAATAAAATCGAAATTTTCTGGAATGATAAGAATCCAAATTCTTTCATACCTGAAAATCGCGCACGTATTCAAATAAGTGAAATGGATGATGGCTTTCTAGTGGAAACTTTATTCCATAAAGAAATTGTGCGTCCTAATGGTTTATGCGATGCTGTTGTATCAATGAAATCACTTCCTGCATTTGCAATAGCTCAAGTATTGGCAGTACACGAAATCATTAAGTCTAAGAAATTGGATGATAAGCACCAGCTTGCCTCAAATAAATTGAAAACTATTGAAGAAGAAAACTTCCCTCAGCGAAGTTCAATGTTTTCTAATGAAAAAGCATTGCTTTTTGTATAGGCGCGATATAAATCTGAGTTTTTTTTTTTTATTATTCTATTTTAATAAAAATGTGAATTTTTCGAGTTAATGAAAATGTATAAAAATGTGAATTTTAAAGGCCTTTGCATTTTAAACTATTTATTTTATTTTATTAATTATTGATAAAATACCATGAGAAACAATGATCATTTCCGAATGATTTAATTTGCTTTATAAATATATCTCGAAAGTAATGATCGTGCTTTAAATAAAATGTTTATCTCTTAATATTATTTATTTATTTAATAGATTGACATAATCCATCAATTGATATGTCTTTGATTCATATATGATTTGATTTGAATATTTAAATGAACAAATTGAAATTGAAATTTTTAAATGCTAATTTAAATTTCTGACTTTTGAGAAATAATTTAATGTCTGCAGGAAAAGCTTCACTTATTGCTGGAAGATTTAAGTCTTTCAAAGCACTTGGTGAAGGTACATATGGTATTGTTTATATTGCAAAGGATGTTAAAGAAAATCAGTTCGTCGCTCTTAAAAAATTTCGAACTCGAAAAGCTCAAGATGGAATAGATTATAATACAATACAAGAAATTCGACAACTCAGCGAATTAAATCATCCAAATATTCTTAGATTTCTTGGAGTTTTTCCTTCTGATGACTCATTATATATTGCTACAGAATATCTTCCAGTTTCATTATCTCATTTAATTTATACGAAAGATGAATCAAAACTTCTTTCAGAAGCAGATATCAAATGCATTATGAGGATGATTCTAGAAGGTTTAAATTATCTTCATAAAAATTGGATAATACATCGTGATTTAAAGCCGGCAAACATGCTTCTTTCACCAGGAGGAATTCTCAAACTTATTGATTTTGGTTTATCAACTGATTTTCCTCCTGATTTTGGACCAATGATATCACAAGTTGTTACACAATGGTACAAAGCTCCAGAATTATGCTTTGGAGCCAATTATTATGGTCCAGCAATTGACATTTGGTCTGTCGGATGCATTTTTGCTGAAATGCTTTTAAATAAACCATTTTTACCTGGTGCAAATGATCTTGAAGAACTTCAATTGATTGCTAATGTTTTTGGCCAAATTGTTTGGCCAGGATGTGATAAATTGCCCGGATTTGTTAAAATTCTTCCAAATAATCCAGCTAATAAAGAAAATCCAGGTGTACCAGCTATTCCTTTAGCTCAATTATTTAGCGCAATTAAAGATCCTGCTGCCATTGACCTTCTTGCAAAACTAATGGCAATAGATCCATCACAAAGAATATCTGCAGAAGATGCTCTTCATCATCCATATTTCCAATCTCTCCCTCTTCCAACATTACCATCAGATTTACCAATATCAAAAGAAGCTAAAAATTCATCAGGAGTTCCGATGAGTTTATTAATGACTACAGGATTAATGACTGGTGCTGGTTCGATGACAGCACGAACAAAATATGCACCAGGTACAACTTTAATTGCAATGAAAAAATAGAACATATATTTAATCACTCTCATTATTCTTTTTGCTTATATTAAATAATTTAGAATGCATCATTTTAAAATCTTTTTTTTTTCTTTTTGAAATACAAAAATATGATATATATAGTGGTAATATATTTAATATTTGACATAAACATTCACTATATATAATAAAAAGATAGCTAATGGTGAGACAAGTTTTAAAGTAAGTTCAGCAACATGAAAGGTAAAAGCAATAAAAGTTGAAAAGAATTGAGGATGCAAATATAAAAAGGAATAAAAAACGTAATAAAAGCACTTGATTTTCAATTCAACTTCGAATATTATTTTTTTTTTAATGGTTTTATTTAGGTTTAAGCCATATGATCTTTTTTTGCTTATATCTTTTGTAAGCTTACAAAAGAACAATGTTTATTTAAATATAATATGGTTATATTATTTTCAAAACATATTTGATTTTTAGAAGAAAAATTGAAAAAATTCAATATTTATTGAAAAAGTTCTTTGAAAATTTTAGCTCAAAATTCTAATGGATACAAATGATTTAGGAAATAACAAACAAGAAATAAAAACCGAATTGAACAATGGAAAAAATAACATAATACCTAATACAAAAAAGAGAGGTCGCCCACGAAAAAAGGATATTCCAATATTTACTGATGATAATCATACTAAGAAAGATAAAAAAATCGACGACAGCCAAAAAATAGATAAATCTGACTATGAGGAAAACCTTTTAGAATTTGAAGAAGAAGAAGAGAATAATAGTGAAAACGATGAAACTGATGATTTATATGCTCCAGTAGATAACAACAATAATGATAATGATAACAGTAGTTTATATCAAAACAAAAGAGGGCGTAAAAGGAAATCTCAACAAACTGAAGATTATAAAAATGTTCAACAAATTTCAACAAACGAAGAAGAGGATACTATTACCAATGCTCCAAAGAAAAGAGGACGAAAAAAGAAAATTAAAGACGATAGCTCAAGTGATTTAAATAGCAATCCTTCAAATCCTAATACTGATATTGATAATGCAAAAAGAACTAATAAACGTAGAAAAATTAAAAAAGAAGAAATAGATGATACTCAAGATACAGATACAGATATTAAAAATGGAATTAATGATCTTACAAACCTACCAATAGAACTCCTACGCATGGAACTTGTACAGCGAGGCTATCACGAAGGCGTTATCAATCGTTTAGATAAATGGTATCTGGTAAGCATGCTTCGAGAAACTGCATTTAATCATTTTAATTATTTTTCTTTTTGCCACAGCAGATTTGGTTTAAATTCTTGGGATCAAAATGATGGACCAATGGAAAAAATATTCGAAAATGACCCAGAAACAGAGAGGAAAAGACTCGAAGAACAAAGATTGAAAAAAGAAGAAAAAGAAAAAGAGGAAGAAAATGTTTTTGATGATAATTCAATAGATCCAAACGAATTTTCAAAAGAGAAGCTTAAGAAGAGTAATGGACGATTTAAGAGAATGTATGAATTCTTTTAATAATTTACAAAAATAGAACAATAGTAATTATTGCTCGATTATCAATCTCTAATCAGATTAATTCTGATCTTATTTATAATTATACTTTTTTATTTGTGACAAATAAAGAATATTTTATCAAATTGATTTTTTTTTTATATTTCTATAAAAACGTTTTTTTTTTTTTTTTTTTTTTTGGCTAACAATTAATGAAAATTTAGTTAACAATCATAAATAAAATAGGATCTCCAATTTATTAATAAAGCAGAATGACATCAACTATTATTAATCATAAGTATGAAAACAATGAACTATCTTTTGAAGTTGATTTTGACGGGAAACAGAAATGGGTAAAAAGTGATGATTTAAATGAGGAAGATAATGAAATGATACAAAAATATTGGTCTGACTTTTCAAAAAAGACAAATGATGATAATATATCTGCTTGGGGTCTAACTCAACTAGCGATTCCTCCCCCTACAAAAATTTTAAATGTAATAAATATTGATGATGTTCCTCACGCTTTGTGCGAATTTGATACTTTTGATACACCAGTTTATGTTAAAACACGAATTTTAATGAATGCTTTCCCAGCAATTTTAACGAATTTTTATGAAGAACATATTTTGCAAAATCCTAACAAGTATTCAAAATCTGATTGAAACAGACCTGATATAATCTTTTATTAATAAAAATAATAATTTGTTTATACAATTTTTATGACAATTTTTTAAAATTCGTATGACATAATATTTTGGTCAAAAGCACTAAAAAATTAATTAAAAATGCATTTATTTAAATTTTTTTTCGAATTTTTTCTTTTAGTTTTTGAGATTTTTTGAAATTTTCGATTTGCTAGTATAGTAATTTTTCTACGATTTTTAATCGTATGTTCTATGTAAAATTGAATTCAATACACACTTTTTGAGAGGGGGAAACATCAAAAAGAGTATTCGATTCTGAGATTTACACATATTCCACAATAATTTTTGATCTAAATTTTCTGAAATTTTTGACCAAGTCATAATTTTTGAATGTGAAAACGTTATTATGCCATAACTTTTTGAAGTCAGTTTGACTCGTTATATTTACATGATCATCGTATCAAGTAAAACATAATTACATATTTAAAATCAATGAATAAAACTGCTATTTTGATATACACAAAAAATGGACATAAATTGGTAACATTTTTTCATTTCAAAGACAATAAAACCAAATCCATATCATAAAAAAGAGACACAAGTTTTTTAACTTATATATATATATATATATAAACAATACGAGTAAAAAACAACATAATTTGTATTTAAGAAAGTTTGTCTATTTCATTTCACATTAAAAAGTGCAGTTTTCAAAACCTTTTTGCATGCCAAATAACAATAGAAAAAGTTAACTTTCATTGTTCCAACATTTAAATTGATATTTATAGGATCATTACAAGCTTTTCTTTCACTTCTGATATTTTTCTCATATGAGAAAAGTTTCAATTTTGTGGACTTTTTCACAATAATAACGAGTTTTAATGATCGTTTTTCATTCAAAAAAAGTGGAATATTGAATCACTTCTCGTTTAGCCTTTTTTAAAACAGATAATTCGCATTAGTATTATTTTCAACATTACAAAAATCATCTTTTTGAATCTTTTTGATTTTATTGAATTAACTAATGCCAATATCAAACTGATACATGGATTCCATTTAAATATACTCCACTTTTTGAGAATCTTTCAATTTTGAATTCTCTACATAAACATAAATTAATCATGTGCAACCTCCATGAAAAATTAGCAAATTCCCAAGAATTTCAAAATCTCTTATCTCTCCAGCATAAACTTGTGAATTTATCAAAAGAAGATCCATCTGACACATTAAAACTAATTGAGCAATATTTATCAAATAGACGGACAAAATCACCACTACGATCAATATTTACATTAATATCATATATAAGTGAATGCAGACCCGAAAATTATGAAAAATCATGCATTATCCTTAGTAATTTCCTTGAAGAAATAAAAAATAATTTCTCAACAGAAGAAATTTTTCATATTTTTCCAAATCGAAACTACCAGCAATTTCTTCTAAAGAACAACATATTAAGTATAGAAGACATATCAGCGCATTATCATAATAATCAGCAAATTATTGCATTTTTTACACAGAATCATCAAGAACCAAAAATCAACCAAATAATCAAACAAAATGACATTTCAAAATTTCAAGAAATCATTTCGAAAACAAATCTTCCTTTAAGTTCAAGAATTCATTTTGCCGTAACAGATTCAAACAAACTAAATAACAGTTCAAAAGATCCAACATTACTCGAATATGCAATTGCATATTCAGCACTTGATATAGTGAAATTCATTCTTATGAACGAAGAAGAGGCAGAATTAGATAAAAAAGACGAATTATACAAAGATATCGGTCGTTATGCAATTTTTGGAGGAAATTCAGAAATCATACATCTATTAGAACAGAATCATATGATTAGTGACATCTCTAGCCAAAGGATGTTTTATTTAGTAGATGCAATTTCATATCATCGTAATGAAATTGTTGATTATTTAATTGAAAACTACAATTCAAACTTCAATTTTGACAATTTTTCACATTGTTTACAATGGTCAAATTTTCAATGCTTTTACGATCATATCGATTCAATATTGAATGATGTAAATCAGCTCAATATTTATAAGCAATCATTACTCATTTTTGCTGCACAATATGGAATAATTGAAATAGTTGAATGTTTATTATCATCCTATAAAAATTTGAATATTAATAATCAAGACATTTATGTTTATTCAAATTTTTTTTTGTAAAGTTTTTAAAATAAAATATTTGTAAAACAGCTCTTCATTATTCAATTGAATATGATTTCTTTGACATTGTATCGTTATTAATTCAAAATAGCAATATTGATTTTAATATTCAAGATAAATTTAAAGTTTCAAATATATTTTTTTCCTCAAAGAACAGCATTAATGAATGGTGTTTTAGCCAATTCATTCAAATCATTGAAAATTTTACTTGAAAAGGACAAAGTTGATGTAAATTCGAAGAATGCTGTTCATTTTATATATGTTAGTAGAGTTTTTTTGTTTAAATTAGCTTAAGGAGTTTTATATAAATATTTTTTTTAATCAAACTTCATTACATTTAGCTTGCGAAAACAATCGTGTTGAAATTGTTGAATTATTAAAAGGCCGAAAAGATCTTGATATTTCAATACAAGATAATAATAATAGAACTGGCTTAGACATTGCCAAAACCAATGACTTTACAGATATTGTAAGCATTCTTTCATTTTGAATAAAAAAAAATTCAAAGAAAAAAAATTTTTTTTGATGTGATTAAAAATAATTTTGATGTATAAAAAATTTTATTAAATTTATATTTAACATAAATAGAACAAAATTATTGTATCTTCAACCGCACTTTCTCATTTGATGAAAGCTGTACCCAATCTTGCTTTTCATCATCATAAGTAATTTTATTACCAGTTATATCATTTTGATCTACTACTGAAGTTTCAATCGTCAACGTAATTGTTTTTTGCTCAGTCTTTTTACTAGCAGCAACATAAGAAGCAGCAATTTGCATTTTGTTTTTACTATCAAACTTCAAACTTTTAATAGGCTTATTCTTCAAGTTCAAACTACTAACCAATGCTAATGAATTTCGATATTTCAAACCTGCAAATACAACACCACTAATAGATCCAAATGCAACAACATTAGAAGTAGTTGAATAAACCATTCTTTTTGTTTTATGAGCTAATTTTTGATATACATAAGCAGAATCATCCAAATTTAATTTTACAAACAAACGTATCAAATTTTTAATAACGGAACAATATAAATTATCATCTTCATTATCATCGTCGTCATCATTTTCTAATCTTTCTTCATAATCAAGAATATAAGCACAATATTGCCTAATAAAACCAACACCTGCCTTTATATTACCTTCAGAAACATAAGATGCACCTTTCTGCATAACTCTAATTGGTTGCCTCTTAAACAATATATATAATGAGTTGGAATCAGCTTCACTATTTGGCGCATTTTCAGCAACTTTCAATAATAAATAATTGAAAAAGTCATTTTTAGTTTTTTTGGCAATTTCTGGGTCAACTTTACCAGTTTTATCGTTATCCAATTTTTTCACAAAATAATCAACATTTTTAGAAGCAATCCTTCTTGCATAAGGAGAAGCGTTAGATTCACTATCAATAACTTCAAAAAGATCATTGACATCTGCTATACCTTCATCTTCAGAGATCTCGTCAATCATCGTCTCAGCAAGTGAACATTTGATCAATGTGAAGGCACGCCGATAATTTGGAAATTGAAGTTTTGATTCATAAAGACGATTCATCCAATTTCTTCTTGTTTCAACGCTGAATTGAGAAACTGTTCTAAATACAAGATCATGGACATCAGTGCTACAACCAAAGAGATATTGAAGTAAATGAAAGATTGCTGAATCAGATTCTTTTAATTTCTCTTCTAGAAGATTCTGTATAGAGGCTTGCTTAATATGCTTATAACCATTAAACGCAATAGAAAAAAGTGCATTTGTGGCAAGTACCATTGATGTTATCAATGATGATGTCTTGAAAATTGTTTCATGAGTCATTTGACATTCGGAAGAAAGCAATGTTACAACCTTCTTATTACCAACAAGACCGATCTGAAATTGAGTGTCTTTGTTAACGTTCGCGAAATTATTATTATTATCTATTTTGTCTTGGGTGATACCGATAGTTGTAAAGAGAGAATAAATAAAATGGAAATTTGGTATCTCTTTGGCTAGATCTTCCATGGGCTTTTTCAGATTTTCTTTGACAACTGATCTTGTGATACTTGCTAGCTTTTCTAGATTGATCAATGGAACTTGGAAGACAACAGAGCCAATTTTGAGTGGATGCAAAATAATACCACTTCTGTAGTTCATTACTGGAACAATTCTTACAAATTGTCCGTCATTATTTTTAATACTGTTCTTAATGTTCTGTAAATACATAAATTTCTTTTGATCGGTGACTATTGATTCAAGATTACTACTAGCCAATGACCAAAAGTAAAGTGAATTACATTCAATAAGTAGCATCATTGAAGCTGGATGGAAATATATATCTTTAATATGACTATCATGACCAGACATCATTCGCTTATTTTCAAGAGTCTTTAAATCAAGCATTGATACAATACTTCCTCGAGTTAGACAGAAGAGAGAATGATCAATGATTGTTGACGTTTTCATTTCTGATCTGTAGAAGCCTACAACAGGAGAGGTAAATTGATACAAAGTTCTAACATATTTGTAGACTTGCTTTTCATTATTGATTTCATATATATGGACAAAACAGTCTTCTCCTGATGTAAATATGTATTTTTGGGTGGTAAATAGAGCAACAACTTTTCCTTTGTGAGAATGAGATAGAGTTATATCTTCTTTGCGCTGATTCAAATAATGCAATTGGACTTTTCCTTTGTTATATCCTTCGACAATAATCGCTATTTCATAGTAAAATTCTGGTTCTTCATCAATATCAGTACTTATTAATGATCGATTCTTATCTTTTCGACTACTATTATAATATCTTGTATTGGGTTTCTTTACCCATATAAAACATTGGGCTGTTAAATATTGCGCTGAATCTTCCGTTGACTCGTTAGAAATTTCGCTTTTTTCATCAGTAGATTCACTTTTTTCTTCACTAGGATCATCATTTTCAAAAGCATGTTTAGGAATCATTGAACATTCACGAAAATCATGCTTTTCAATTGATATTGTATCGTCAAATCCAATAACAAGACCACCATTAAAACCAGAGATACATGGTGATCGAAGTTCGGCATTCCCATCAATTCCCATCTTTGGCAAATCATCAGTTCCTTCCTCTTCTTCATTACTTCTATCAGATTCACTAGTATCAGAATAACTTTCTTCGTCCATTTGATCATCAAAATCATTATTGTAAGTCTTAACGTTATCCATGAAAACCGTCGTTGTTGTTGTTGCCGCAACACTTTCTGTATTAAATGCAGATAATGTCTGTAATTGTTTATCATGCTTATGCTTGCGATGATGATGTGGAAGATGAATTGTTTTATGCTTTTTGTCTATTCCCATTTTGGTTGATAAACGCTTGAAAAAATTCGTCTTCTTGTGATGCGGTGCTTGACTACCAGGACCATTTAGATCGGTATCAGTTGTTTGCTCTTTATCTTTACCTTTATTTTTATGATGATGATGCTTTTTCTTGTGTTCTTTAGCCTCATCTGGCAATTCAAAATGACTAGGTGCTGGCGGCACTATTTTAACTCTATCATCATTCATAACTGATGGAGCCACAATTGTATGATATCGTGGTTTCGCAGATGGAGATGAGTCTGCTGGTGGCTCATTTGAAAATGGATCAAGATTACTCACTGTATTTCTACTGATTTGATGAACAGATTGATAATTTGTAGCAGTTTGAATTGAAGAAGTAATTGGAGCTGAGGATAGATTCAAAAGATTTGAAATTACTCTTGCATGAATCATATGCGTTTCTTCGTTGCCTTCTTTTGGTAGATTGAATTGACTAACTTGAGGATGATTTAATGTATTATATTGAGTCTTAGGAGCAGTTTCAAATTTTGGCTTTGTGACTTTAAATGTTGTAAAATGACCATTCATTTGAAGCACTGCTGCAGTGTAAGTATCAACCCATGCAATTTGTGCAATAGGCTGATCTGTTTCAAGCGTATATGTAGTAAATTCTGGAACTGTAAGTGATACTATATAGAAAATGTTTGCTGATGCAGCTAACAAATAAGTGAAATCTGAATTTGGTTTAGCATAAAATATAGGTTTTTTTGGTGAAAAGAGACGAAGCTTATGACTTTTTGCTGTTGATAATGTTAATGATGTATAAGTGGCAATACCAGTACTATCCATTGTAAAAAGCCAACTACTTTTTAGAGTTGAGTAAAAGCCAATTCCTGCAACAAAAGAGTTGTAAGGCCGGATTTGTTGCATTATTATTCCTTCAAAAATATTGATAACATAAACTGAAGAAAATGCACCAGAAACAACACCTAATTCAATAGCTTTTGGCGAAATTGCAATATGTTGGCATCCATTTGGCAACAAATTTTCAAATTTATTAATACAAATACCATCCGAAACATTCCATAAACAAATCGTTCCATCGGTTGAAAGCGACGCAACTGTATCAAGAATGATAGGGAGTTTGCAAGGTGTAAAATCAACAACTTTTGTTGAATGACCAAACGAGCATGAAGCAGGAATTGATTTGCTTTTGTATAAAAAAAATCTTATAATTTCTCCACGATAAGAGCCGGCGAATGCAACAGCTTTAATTGAATCCTCTTCCTTACTAGAACTTTCTGATGATTTTGAACTTTTATACTCGTATATATAAAGCGCAGACATCTGAAAAGATGAGGTCTTCAAACGATGCCAATCTGTAAGAGAGACAAATAAATCAGTTGAATAATCATTCATTGATTAAATTGATATGTAATTTTATATTACTCAGAAAAAGTTTTTTAGAACCGATAGAAAATAATCATTTTAATTTTTCTATCAATTCAATTTTTGAATAAAAAATTGATGTTTTAAATATAGACTTGAAATTTTGATATTGGAAACCTATTTCTACATATCACTAAATAAACATAAGTTTAATTAATCCGATATGATTTTATATGATATACCAAATTTCAATTTTAAAATTTGATCATCTGAAAAACAAATAGATATATAAAAATAAATATAATATAAATATAGATAGAAATGAAGCATTACATTGACATTAAACACGCCGTTGTTGCTTCTTCATCTTTATCACATGCTAGATATACTTGAACAACCATCATCGGATCGTATCCATAATTAGTAATTCTTGCTATAACCTCATTATCATGCTCATTTAAATCAACATTTTGAACTGCCATTCCAGCCATGGCCATTTGGTTAAGTAAAATATTTTGATGTTCTCCATTATCATTATTATCTATATTACCATTATTATCTTCATTATTATCAGCATTAAAATGATCGTCTGCTGGTTCATTATTTGGGTCATCTGGATTATTATTATTTTCATCTCCGTTTTCATCTCCATTTTCAGGATCATTTTCATTTTCTTCTTCATTATTTGGAATATCACCAATAACATCGTTGTCCATGAAAAAAGCATTGTGATTTTCACCATCATCGAAAATTTGATTTCCTTGCTGATTTCTCATCATATCAAATACCATTTCTACATCATCAAAATCAATATTATTTTCTCCGTTTATATTTGGATCAACATTAAATTCATAAGGAATACCATTTTCATTATAATTATCATTATCATAAATCTCATCTTCATGATCTTCTTCATAATTATTATCATTATAGTTGTTAATTTCAGGATCAAAATTCTCACCTACATTAATTGGCAAATTTACTGTATTTCCATTATCTTCTTCTTCAGAATCAGAATAATTGTTATCGTTACCGCTATTGCCAAGCATAGATGCATGACCATAAGAGCTTAACAACTGTATTAATCCATTTGGTGATAATCGGTTTGTTTGGATAAGAGCTTCTAATTGATGGATTATTTGTGGATCATTCAGTTCCTGCGCTGGGATATAAATTTCATGAACTGATCCATCATTTCCATCAGAAATAAATTCTGGAATATTATTTCCATCTTCTGATAAATAAATCATTTGGCTTCCATTTTGACCTGATGGCTTTTCACGAACATAGTAATCATGATAGCGCGATGAAGTAAAACCGAAAGCATCGTCAACTCGTGGGAAAGATTTTTCTGGAAATTGAGCAAAATTATATAGAACAAATTTGGGATCTTTACTTATCAAATCATTTGTTATTTTGCTGGAATTTTCAAGTTCTTTCATTTCATGGCATAAATAGCATTTGGTCGTATCAACATGATGCTTTTTGTTAAGCTCAATAAGAGCAGAACCTACCGTCGATCCATCATTTATTTCCAGATCATATTTATCTCCAATAAGACTTTCGATTTGAATCTTTAGCATAATTTTTAATTATATATGGTTGATATAGAGAATTATTTTTCAAAAATTGTACGAATATTCTCAAAAAGTTTTAATGAAAGGACTCATTTTTACAAAACAAGAATTTCTAAACAATTAAATGATGAATATATTTTTAAAATAAATATAAAAATAAATAATACTAAATATAAAATTGTAATTATATTTTTGGAAAAAAAAATACAATTCTTTTTGAGATTTTGATACAATAATCAAAAGTTTTTTATTTTTGTTTATATTATAATGATATTATCGGTCAATATTTATATCTTAATGATCTTTATAAATAATATATTTACTTCTGGCTATACCAAAAAATTTTGTTAATTTTTTATTTTTACAATAATTCAAATAACAATCAAAAATTGAGAATCATATAACATTTAACGAATTTAATAGAAATAATTTAAATTTGAAAAACGTTATTTAAAAAATCAATTTTGGGACCGAAAACAAAATGCAAGAGACATCTCAATCAGAACGAAGCAAAAGTAAGGTTGGATCCTCAGTTAATTCTTCTCGCGTAGGATCTACAACTTCTTTTGATGACGAACAGATAGCATTCCAAAGGCGAGAAAATTTGATATATCCTTTATTTTCTGAAATTTCGCAAATCGTTAAGGTGCCTTCATTTGTATACTTTTTCTCTCAGTTTTTTTCTCTAGCTCAATTTTTAATATCAGGATTATGGTCAAATTCGGATCATTTTTGGGA
Organism: Tritrichomonas musculus; assembly: GCA_039105265.1. Taxonomy (NCBI): domain Eukaryota; phylum Parabasalia; order Tritrichomonadida; family Tritrichomonadidae; genus Tritrichomonas; species Tritrichomonas musculus. Next base: position 2,270,120 of record JAPFFF010000004.1, read on the forward strand.
CCAGGATCCAAAAGGTAAATCAGCTATACGAATATTTCAATGCTTTATTGATTTAGGACTTCATGGAATTAGCAGCAATCTTATTACTTACGATATTTTAATTATTCTTTTTGTAATAATGATTGGTTGGCATATATTTATCATTGTTTATTATTATTACTTTCATCAATATTCAAAGTTAATGCTTTATATAACACAAATTTTACAAATGTTTGTTTTACCACCAATTATTCCTTTTTATGCGAGCCATGCAGGAAATTCTTTTTCGGAACTTGCAACTGAATCAATGAGCCAAACTGGCGTTAGTGCTCGCAGTGCCGTTTTATTTGTATTTTTTGCATTAGCAACAATAATATTATTTGTATTATTCGTAATTTGTTTTTCTTTTCTATGCCTGTCTCCAATCTTATCTCAGATTTTAGATGCTTCCTGGGATCCGAAACCAATTATCTTCATGCTTTCATTAACCTGCTATAGCTGTTTCTTTGGCCCAGTTTTAGATCATTTTGCAAAATGGGTAAATATGATTTTTATTCTTGCTTCAGTTGCGTTAACAGTGTATACTATTTTATTATTGAAAGATTTTCCTTTTCATCAATTTTGGATTAATCCAGCTTTTGCTGGCCTTGCAGTTGGCCATATATTTTTTGAATTATTATTGATTCCTTCGTGCTTTTCACATGAAATCCCATCAACGATATATTTAGTTATCTCTTTAGTATTAATCGTTGTGTCCGTCGTTATTGCTTATATCTTGCTACGAAGGAAGCGACAAAAAATTATTAAACAATTATCATATTCTACAATAGGCGAATCTAATATAACTGACGTTGATAAAAAAGCTCATTTTGAAACAATTGAATTAAAGACAGCAAGTGATATTTATTCGTTTTTAAGGATAGGCCTTGCCTATAATTGCGATCTTTTCCTCGATTTCTCATTTCCTCATTACATTGTCGAAAATTATGCCACCCAGCAACTAGTTTTAGCTGTTTCTCAAATGATTTCTTTCTTTCCGAATGAACTTCAGTATCTCGCTTATTGTCTTGGAATGATTACAAAATTAGGTGAGCTTTCATTTCAAGATCATTATCTTTTCTTTCAAATGAAAAAAGTCCACTTGATGCGACAATCTTCATTATCTAAAGAAGCTTCGTCAACTATTAAGAAAATGAGGAAGCAGTCACTAGATACAATATCAGCCATTAGAGGTTTTTGGAAAGAAGTTGGAAGTGGTCATGCTAATTTGGACTTTAATGCTTTGATAGCTGTCCAAAAGACAACAAACAAGTTGAAAGGAACTTTTCAAGACTTAACTGACCGATTTTCAAATAACCAAGAAATGTGCAATGAGTATGCCATGTTTTTGGTTGAAGGTGCTGGGGATTACAAAGAAGCTTTGAAATGGAAAGGGAAAGCTCATCTTCTCGAAATTGGAAAAAGATTAGATACTGATTTTGCACTTAGATCTCTCGTTAACACTTATCCTCATTACTTATTAGACCAAATTATAGATGTAAACGGCAAATTTATTCGTTCTAAAACAGAATCAAATGCATCTGCTTCTGAGTCAGTATCTGTATCAGCTTCTGGAATTTCTTCAGAGTCTAATACAAATGATGACGCCTATTTCCAGAAGTTAGATGATTTTTCAAGTAATTTTATTACAGAATCGAAAATGCGTCTTGCAGTTCAAAAGTCTCTTGAATCAGCATCACTTCCAGGTTTATCAGCTTCAAAGTATGTTTTCTTCCTTCAATTTGTTGTAGCTGCCATTATTTTCATTGTTATCCTATTATGGGTACCAACTGTTAATGTTAACATAGTATCAATCATATCTGAAGTTCAGAATATGGCATATGTTTATTGCCATTCAGGCTATACATCATTCACCGCAGCTCATCTTTTAACGACTCATCCGAACTTTTCTACATTTAGCGGCCTTGAAACTGTTCTGAATCTAAGTAACTTTCCACTGGACCAAGTTAACACAAAACCTCATAGCGTTTTAAATTTAACATTTGAACATATTGCATTTTATCTAATGCTAGGTGCAAATAGCCTCGAATCTGTTAATCAAGAATTAATGAGCCACCCAAAAGACAGATTAGATGCTCTAGATGAATTTTTATATTCAAACATCACAATATATTACTGCTATAAAGCTAACATTACCAAAGATGCTAATATTACAATGTCAATTCGATCAGCAGTCTTTACATGCTTCTTATTTTTATTAGAGGCAATTGAACAACATCACAGCGGAAATGACAATTCAACAGAAACAGCAAATTTACTTGTAAATGCAGTTTACAACATGGGTAGATTATCACCATATCTTGAAAAAGTTCTTCAACAATTGTCAAGTATCGGTGATGATGTCGTTGATTCCAAAAAAGCTTTATTGCTTGTATTAGAAATTTTAATACCAGTCTTATTTGGAGTCATTTTCTTAGTTATTCAAATAAGAACAATATACTTACTTTATAAGAAAACAAATAAAACTCTAAGTGTCTTAAGGAAAATTAAACCGGAAACTATTGATGCTTCTCTTGATCCAATTATGATAGGTACAAAAGATAAGAAAATTAATTCAAGCGCTTCACAACTTAGAACCAGCAATTCTTTTTCTTATACTGTTTTACCAATTTTCTGCGTTGTAGGCATTTTACTAAATGCATTAATTGTCTTTTTGACATTTTACCTGGGTATCAATGAAATTGGCGATGTTTCAACTCTATTCACCTGGTATTACCTTACCTCAACTCGAATTGGATCTATTTTCTACACAATTGTTTCATTAGATTATTTGACATATGGCTCAAATATAACAAGCCAAGAATATTTAAATATTTTAAATACATCATATCATCAGATAGAATCAACTCATTCAGCTTTACTTGGAGGAAATCCAAAAATAGTTCGATTAATTGGATTTGATTCAACTATCGATAGCGCTCATTTTATTGATTCATGTAAAAATGATACTACTGAATATTATAAATTTTATCTGTGCTTATCTCTTGACCGAGCAATTAATGAAATGCAAATTTTCTTGAAAAGACTTCTTCGATCCTACTACTTAGATGGGGAAAACTTCACTCTCGATAATAGCGATTATACAGATGCCCTCATTTTGCTTGATTATAAATTAGCACAAGCTATGTTCAGATTTCAAAATAGTATGATTGATTATATGACCTCAGAATTCAATGATGTTTCAAATATTATGTCATCATTAGCTATTGTTGGTATTATTGTATCAGTTGTTGTTTTCTTTCTTTCATTTGTTCTCATTCGAGCGTTTGATATTGCATTAAAAGGAATTTGTCAATTAATTCGACTTCTTCCGCCATCATCAATGATGAAAAATAAGTCATTAATGGAATTTGTAATCGGATCTTCAAATAATGTTAATGATTCAGTTTTAACACCAGCTCAATCAATCGTTCAGGCTTCTTCAAATGCTTCAATTTCGGTCAGTTTAGATTATACTATTAATTCAGTCAATCCAGCCTTTAGAAATATAACAGGCCTCACACCAGATGAGGTTCTAGGTCAACCTCTTGTCATTCTCTTCCCATTTCCATCAGGAGGAAGCAGTAGTGGTAGTAGTTCTGCTGAAAACTCATCACTACAAGTTCTTTATGACAAACTCGGAAAGATGAAAAATAATGAAACAGACAAAATTAGTGAAACTCTTACTATGAAGTGTACAAATGATATCGGGAAGCCGTTACATGTTGAAGTTACATTAATTGCTATTAAAAAAGAAAGCGGAGAAACTCAATCATTTGTTCTTTCTTTGAAAGATATGGCAGCTGAAAGACAACAAGAAATTTCTGCTAAAAATGCGAAAAGGAGATCAGAAAAAATTCTTCAACACCTTCTTCCTCCTCTTGTTTATGAGAATGTAATGAAGAATGATGATACATCAACATTGTTTGTATCTAATGCAGCAACATTTATTTCAATTCAGATTGTTGGTCTTTTGGATTGTGTTAATTCATTAGCACCTTCTCAATTACTCAACGTTTTACAGAAAATTAATGAAGCTTTTGACGAAACAGCTTCTAAATATCCAATCGTTCATACACTTAGTAGCCAAGATGAAATGCTTGTGGCTTGCTGTGGCTTATTCGATTATATGGATCAGCCTAAAGAGCAAGCTCAACAAGCTGTGGTTTTCGCACTTGAATTCAATTCTTTGATAGATGATTTGAATGAACAATTGGTCGTTGACCTTCAATTTAGAATTGGCATAAATCACGGTGGACCTTTAGCAGGCAATGTTCTAGATTTGAAAACACCTACGTTTGATTTGTTTGGTGAAGCTGTATTACATCCTGCTTACCAATTAGCTTGCGATGGCGATATAGGAAAAGTACAGATAACTGAATCAGTATATTCGTTATTAGAACAGAATGAATATGTAATTGAAAAAGGGAAACTAGTTAATGTAAAAGGAATCAATCAACCAATTCAAATTTATTTTGTTAAAGATATTGTTGAATAAAAAAATTATGAGTAGAATTGCTTATTGTATTTTATTTTTTATTTGATCAACTTTTACATAAGACAAACTAATTCCAAAAAAATAGAGAAGTGTTTGCTATTTAAAGAAAAAAGGTCATTCTAAAATTAATATTACATTTATAAAATATTAAATTATTGCTTTACATAAATATTTTGAGAATAGTTAAGTCCGATCTGATTTTCGCCTATATAAAGTTAAATCATCTTTTATAATTAAAGTTGATCATGCTTTACTTGACTTATCTGCGTTATTTTTCTCGTTCTCCATCAAAACATTTTTTGTAGGTGCAAATTTTCTAGCATACATTGATCCCATTGATTGATAGCCAACCTTATCTCCAAGTCTTAAAAGATTACCTGCAAGAGTATTTAATGGACTATCTGGCGCCGGTTCACCCATTAAAAGCTGAACAGCTGTGCAAAGAGTTTGAATACCCCAAGCAGGAGTCCATTCGTTCTTCAGAATATCTAAACATATATCTCCTTTCTTAAAGTGAACATTTGGATGAAAAATTGGAGTGATAAATTTGGCGATTGGTGGATCAATTGGATAACCATCGGGTATAATAATATCAATTTTGAAATAATGGCCTTCGTAAGGTGTTCCTTCTGGGGCTTTTATAACTGCAACCCAATTTCGTATATTATCTTCTTTTGTCTCAAGCCATATTTCATCATTATTATCTCTTTTAGCTTTTCGAAGTTCTTTAAGAATTCGTTGGGCATCGCGCATCATTTTGACCAAATAAAATTCTTTCAAAAAAATGAATAATCAAACGATATATAATTCAAATATTTCTATTAAAAAAAGAAATCGATATATATTAAATATCCTGTTTTATTATCAATAAACAAAATAAATAATTAGAAAATATTAATATAAACATTGATGAAATATTATTTTAATTATATATTAGATATAAATTTAGTTTATTTATAAGATATATTTGAAACATTTTATTTTGTTAATGGTCAATTTAAATTGAATTTTTTCTTCTTTTTTTTGAATTGACAAAATTTTTTTTTAAAATTAAATTAATGACTAACGATTGTAATAATATCTTTATCGTTAATACTATTTTACATTCAGATTTGAATGAAATATTAAAATTAGATCTTTCGAGATTACTTTCGAATACAAATTTTTTTTTACCGTACTTCTTCATTTACTAATTTCAGACATAATATAAATTATCCGTTACCAACAAAATCACTAACATTGCTTCATGTTGCAGCTTATGCAGACAATATTGAAGCATTTATATTTCTTCATAAAAATGGGTTGCCAATTTCTTTGAAGTCAGCACACGGATATTTACCTATTCATTATGCATGTGCAAGCGGTTCTAAAGAAATTGTTTCCTATATATTATCTATTGATCCAACGCAAGCACAAAAAAAATATATTCTTATTCTATAATTTATCAAGTTTCTGTTTTATTTTCAATTTTTTCATTTTGATCTATTATATTTGGCTGTTTTTTCCAATGACTATGATATTATACAATTACTTGTTCAGAATGGATATAATCCCACTGCTTTATTTTATAATAATGCTCCAATGATAATTGCTGGCCGCAATTCAAACATGAAAATAATAAAATACCTTATTAATATTATGAATAAGCCAACATTATATTCTATTCCTGCTCTTATACAAACAAATTGTTATGATGGAATTTTACTTTTTGATGAGCTTTATTTTCCACCAGAATCTATTGAAAATTACTGTAAAAAGTTTGAATCTATTTGTTTAAAAATAACAAAAGCTAAAGCAGTTAGTATTCTAGAGTCTTTACTAAATAATAAATCGAGTGCATGGATATTTGCAAGGGGAAAAGAAGGAATTTTTTTTTTGATACTTTTTATAATGGTCCTATTCATTGGATTTGTATGAGTGGAAGTCCAAAAGTTGCTAAAATATTTTTCGAGATATTGAATAAGATTGATTTATATAAGTTAAACAAGCAAAATAAAACTGGAATATATTACCTAGTTGGGAAGAAAACGAAAAATGTTATCAAGATTCTTAAAATTTTATTAGAAAAAGGATATGATATTAATTTCAAACCAAACGGCGGCAATTCGATCTTAACTGATTTTGTATTTCATTTTAATCCTGATTTAGAGGTTATTGAATTTTTGCTTCAGAATGGTGCAAATGCAAGAATAATGACAACTCAAAACAAAACTCTTTATGAGAGAATTGAAGAATCTATAAATAATCAACTATTTTATACTCAATCGCAGAATCAAATTAAACTTAAAATATTCCAATTATTTGAAAGATATTCTCAACTAAATAAAGAAGAAGAAGAAGAAGAAGAAGAGGAAGAAGAAGCAATTAAAGAAGAGTTGAACAATGATAATACTGATGCAAATTATAATAATGAAGTAGAAAATAAAGAATAATTGGATAATTCCAATTTTAATGCCAACAGTAAATTCATAGAGTGATGTTGGACTATTATTTATAAAAGATTTTTTTTATTTAAACTAGATTTAATATAAAAAATAGTATATAGTAAATTTTATATATATAAGATCAATATCGTAAAAAAATAAAAAAAAAAACTCCATTTTATGTGCTGCTCTAAATACTTATCTAATTTTCAAGTTGTACTTACTGTAGAAATGTCTTCATGATCTTCTGACTGAATTGTTGTAAAATCTTCACTTTAATTTCAAACAATAATTGGCCAATTATCGTATCAAATTTTGAAATTATAAAATTGTAATGCAAGCACCTTCTTTTGATATAATTAAAAAAAATCTTGATGAATTTGACCAATCTATATTAAAGAATTGGGAAGATCAACTATTGATTGATGCAGATTCTTCATTAATTACATATGTTGCTGATGTTCCTGATTTTCCGACAGAAAAAGAAGCTTTAATTACAGATGGCAATCTTACATTAGAAAGAATAGCACTCGATGCAGATCCAGGAGAGGAAGTTGATAAAGATATTCCATTAGAAATCATGGAAAAGAAATTTGCATTTCCTCCGACGCCATGCGAGAGACCGCAATTTGCTAGAATAAAGAAGAAGAAAAGTAAAAAGAAAAAGTCAAAGAGCGAGCATGGAAAAGAAAAAGTCAAAGGAAAAACGCCTAGATCAGAATCAACAACGTTTGGTTCGTCCAAAAAAAATCATAATAATAGTGTGTAATTGATATATGTGTGAAATATCGCTTACGGAAATAAATTTTGGATGCTTCTTTCGGCATTAAATGAAAAAAGATCTTCTTTAAAATAAATAATACGCTTAAAACAAGTAAATTATTATAAATTATAGTATGTTGACTTTTTACGCTAATGATTTTTCTTTAATTCAATCATTTTTTTTATATTCATATCAATAATCCTTAAATGTAATAAATTTATTACATTTACTCATTGGCTGTTTTGAATAGGAAAGGTAAACTCATCGCTCAAAGCTTATATAAATTTTTTATTCATCTTTTTTAATCTTTTTTTTCCTCAATCATTTTATAAGCTCTCATTTCTTATTCATACCTTTATTTCTTTTTTATTTCTCTTATCCCAACTTCTCCTTTTGCTTTTTATAAACAAGAATGTTCGAAAAGTTTTTAACTAAAAAAAAAAAAAAAAAAAAAAAACATATAATACAATAATATTACATAATTTTAATCACAACAAATATAAGATAAATATAATATTACTACTCTTCGTTTTCAATGAATTGATGATGAATAAACTTGACTAAAGCATTCTTTAATGTATTATCAAAAGGTAATCCAGCAATATAAACGCAAATTTCATTGAACATTCCAAGTTGTGCCATAATAATGACTGGTGCAATTGGGTTTTTTGATTCAACTAGCAATTTCGATAAATTATTAATTTCTTCTTCACAATTTCCCAAGCTATTAGATTCGATTGATTGATTTCTAATGTAGAAGAAAGCATGTTTATAATCATTCCTTTCAATAATCATATTAAGAAGCTTTTTCGAATCTTTTGTAACCATCAAAAGTTCATAGCAACGATTATAATTGCCTGCCTCTTTAAGAAGATGAATTGAATCATTCATTGACTCGCCTGGTTTATCTAAATCAAAGAATGCAAGAGTTGTCATATTCCAAAGAAAGTTTGATGCTTTCGGATTGGTTTTCTTTAAAATTTTTTTGCATATTGGAAAGATACCCATAATTAGAGCCAGTTCATAAAGTGGATCATTCATTTGTTTTGTATTCAATAAACTATTAATTAAAATAATTGATGATTTGTAGGCTGATTTGCGGTTGCATAAATAAAGTAGGTTTGGTATAGTAATTCCAATACTTAAAAAGTCTTCAGCAGTTTTCAATGGAGATGACTTCAGATCTTCGTTTAACATTCGGTTTCGATACCAAGCTGGTGGCCTTCGTTTAGAATATTTGCCTTTTAGATTGAAGGATGCAATTCTTTTTTGTTTACCAAACTTAACTAAAATAGTTGAATCACTTGCATATTTGTAATTTTCAATTAAATAAGGTAATGATATTAATTTCTGTGTACCTGATGTTGATTCTTCAGTAAATGAATATGCATGACCAGATCGATCAATAATGAGCAATAGTTTGCCACAAGAAGCGACACTTGCAATAGCAAAAGGATTTACTGAGCTTTTCTTAACGGTGTTGGTGCCATTGGAATTAGATGGTGATCCTGGTCCTGATGTAGTTTTGTTTCCAAAATTAAATATACTTGCGATGTCGAATAAAGGAGAATCATCATCATTGTTTGTGTTAATTGTGTTTTGATTATCATTGCCATCAGTAATTACTGCAGATTCAGGATTATTTTGGAAAATGCGCTTGATTGTATAATATTTCTTCGCAAATTTGTAAACTGATCCAGTTACATCGCCAATATAAAGAGTTCCTGATTCAGAGCATGTGATTGTAGTCAAGTCGGTAAATATAGGATTTGAATCAAATGAAAAAGCACGCGTTGAAGTTAATTTTCCTTGCATATCATATAAATAAAGTACGCTTGAATTTGAAACGAAAAATAGCATTGATGAATCAATATAAAAAGTGCCAATTGATACTTCTTTTAGAGCGATAAAACTCACAATGTTGAGATCAGGACAAGAAAAGAGAATTGCTGTTTGATTGTTAATAACAATACAAAGATGAGTTTTATCGGGTGAAACAATTACTTGTGATATTACAGTATATTTATCTATCAAAAATTTGAAAGCGTTAAGATCTTTAACTGTTTTATTCACAAGATCGACAGTTAAAATTCTACGACGAGATTGACTCCACATAATTAATAATGAGTCTGAAATCCATTTAATTCTCATTCCATGATCACTTATTTCGTATGAATAAAGAAAGTTACATGAGTTTCCGACCTTATAATTGTTTGTATTCAGATCATTTGAACTGTTATTTGGTGAAGCAGATTTATTGGATTCAACTTCACCTTCTAATGCTATTTGATCTTTCTTTTTCTTTGTACTTGTCGTATTGTGCTGGTATGCTTCGGATGTTGGCACAGTAATATGAAGAAAACCATTAGCTGTTGAAAAAGCAATTGAGCCTTTATAAAAGCTCCAGTCTACTGGTCTAGTGTTTAATAATGAGCAATGTTTGGTAACAAAGAGTTTGTCACGAATAATTTCAATCTGATATAATTCAAGTGGGCTTGTCATCATCATAATTTTTTCGTTCATAAAAACAGTAGATTCAATTCTCAAACTAGATACAGCTACTTCTGAAATTTGCTTCCATTCTGATTTTTGAGATGACCGATACAATGATATTCTATCACGTTCTACAACAACAACTCTGTCTTCAGTTATATAAGAATTGAAAATATTAGGTTGCGCTAAAAAGCTAATAACTGTCATTCCTGCTGTATGAAACAACAGTGTTCGTGAAGCTGCTGATATCAAAATAAAATTATTATTTCCAGGATAAAACTCAAATGAGTTGATTTTTTCACCAAGAGAAAAATCGTCAACAACCGCTTTATCACCACGAATAATCGAAAAATTACCACTTTCCGAAGCAACTGCAATTACCGATTCAAATAGCAAATCAAAAGAAATAAAATGAATGGGATGTTTGCAAGGATATGATTGAATTGATTCATAAATTTGGCTTTTATCTAAAGAGAGTTTTGCATAAATAAGCACACCAGATTCAAAGCCAATATAAAGAAAGTTTTGTCTTGTCGTCGAAAATTTTAAAGAGAGAATTTTTTCATTTTTAAAGTTTAGAGATGTAACAATTGAAGCAGTTGCGACATTGAAAAAAATAAGGCGACCGTTGTTTGATGCTATTGCTAAAATAGGTCGATTGACTGAAGCAGAAAGGGATCCATTTGCCCATGCAATGCATGAAATATCCGATTCAAACGGTGACCACATATATATTGGCGTATATTGTCCATTGTCATTTGATAATATTACTACTGTTGATCCAAGTGCATAAGCAAAAAAATCACATTCGCTCCATGCACACTTAACTGGTTGATTGATATAATGCTGATAAGGCCAATCACGAAAAGAGAGATAAATATTAGACATCAATTTTAAAAGTTTTTATATAAAATACAGATATTGATACTGAATTGAAAATTTCTTTAATAACTCCCGTTCAAAAAGTTTAGCAAAAAAACAATATTGAATGTAAAAATATCAATATAGGAAAAAAAAAAAAATCATGAGCGGATTAATGGGATTATTCGGTCAAAGCCAGAATCTTGATTCTGCAAGTTTTAAATATAATCCTAACAGACAAAAAAAGCAGCCAACTCAGCAACAAAGGCAACAACAGCAGCAACAGCAGCAGCAGCAACAACAACAACAACAACAGCAGCAGCAAGCGCAACAGCAACAAGCACAATCGCAATATCTAATACAATCGTCGGTTTTATTGTATTTTTATGATAGCACAAAAAACGAAAATACATCGTATGGCCAAGTTATGTTACTAGTTCGGCCACTTCAACAAAATAATTATCAATTAATCGCTGGTCAGCAGCAAAATAATCCAATTATTAACTTTCAAATTGTCCCAAGTGTTACTTGGGCTTTACGAGATCAAGTATATGGATATCTTAGAGACCCACAAGGTAGACAGTGGACGATGCGCTTTGAAGATGCTAATGCAGCAGCAAAAGCAACGGAATCTATGAACACTATACTTAGTTCAATGGGACAAACCCCAGCACAGCCAGCTCAACAACAACCAACTCAACAACAGCCAGCTCAGCAACCAGCCCAACAGCAGCCAGCCCAACAGCAACCCGCTCAGCAACAACCAGAGTCTCAACCACAAGCGCAGCCTGTTCAGCCAATACAGCCAATTCAACCTGCGCCGCCTCAGCAACCCAAGCAGCATGAGCATCAAAATCTATTCAATAACAATGATGATGATGACGATGAAGCAGTAGTTAATACAACTTATGTTCCAACGATTGATGAAGAAGATGTTCTTAAGCGGTTAGATCAACTTGGAGATCTTGTCCGTTCTAAATTTGATAATCTTGTTCTTGAAGCGCCAGTTACACTTAAACCTCGGGATTTAATTTATGAAGTGCAAAATCTAGCATCTCAAATTGAAGATCAAGAACGCCAGCTCAAAGAACAAGAACAACTTATTGACGAACTTAAACAAAGCAAACAAAATAATCGATTAAAGACCGAGCTTGATATCGCTCAAACCGAATTACAGAGTCTTCGATCCGTTCTCAAAGGAGGAAAAGATTATCGAAGAGAAAACGACCGTTTAAAAACAGAACTAAAACAAATTAAAGAAGAAGAACTTAATTCATTACAACAAAATTTGTCTGAATTAAAGACACAACTTGCAAATGCGCATGATATTTCACAAGCAGCAGCTGCAACAAAAACAAAAGAATTATTTTTCTCCTTCATGGGTTCGGCTATAGATAAGTTACAATCGATATTTGCGGGTGATCAAACTCTTGACGCAAAAATGGTTACAGACCAAATTTACGCAGTATTTCATCAATGTTCTGATGATATCTTTAGACAAATTGATGAAAGAGGAATCATTTAAATTATTTATTTATTTTTATTGAAGCAATTTTTCGTTATTATTTAATAAACATTTTTTTATCTTTATGAAATTCTCGAAGATTTTTTTTTTAATTTATTTTGAATGATAAAATGGTCGTATATTCAGTTTAAAAGATGTTGAATCCCTTTAAATCGCAAAATAAATTTAAAATAGATATTAAAAATTTCAAAATTGTTAGAGAGATTCAAAAGGGAGGTTTTGGATCTGTTTACTCTGTTCAAGATCTGAGAACAAATGAATATTTTGCTGCAAAAATCATAAACAACAGTAAACCTGATGAATTAAGTAAAAAAATGATTAGTCGTGAAATAGGAATTATGATGCGTCTTCAACATCCCACAATAATTATATTTATTGGATACTCTTACTTGATTTTTCTGGAGGAAATAATTGTACTATAATTATGGAGCTAGCAAAACGAGGTTCACTTGCAGAAGCCATTTTAAAATCGAAGAAATCTACAGCTGATATAGATTATGATAACACTGCAAAGCAAATTATACTTGTTGGTATTGCTCGCGGAATGATGTATTTATATCAACATCATATTATACATCGTGATCTTAAGCCAGACAATATTTTACTTGATCAATATTTACATCCATTAATAACTGATTTTGGACTCTCAAAAATCTATGATCCAGGATATTCAATCAGTCAATCTCAAACATGCGGAACTTCGATTTATATGGCTCCTGAAATCATTTCAGGCAATAGATATAGTGGAAAAGCAGATGTTTATTCATTTGGCATTCTTATGTATGAAGTAATAACCGAACTAGTTCCCTATCCACTTTTTCAAGAGAAAGGCAAGCTAACTATTTATCAATTCAACGAAAAAGTCATTAAAGAAAATTACCGTCCACAATTCACTTTTTCAATTAAACCGTCATTAAAAAATCTTGTTGAGCGATGCTGGTCAAAAGATCCAAGTGAGAGGCCAACTTTTGAAGAGATATTCAAAAAGTTGAAGATTCAATTTATGACATTTGTGAGAGTGATGAAAATGAGAACAAATTTTATCTCGATGGCGTTGATATTGAGGAACTTTATGCGTATCTTGATTCTTTCACTGAGAATGACTTTGCCAATGATAATAATATATCGTCCAATGTGTTTGATGACATAAAAAGACGGTTAGAAGCGGTTGAAGATGAAAATAAACGTCTGAAAAATGATAACCGCCAAATTCTGAAAAAAATTGAAAATATTGAGAAAGAAAATCAACAAATTAAATTGAAATGCCATAATGATATCACTTCACTTATGGATCAAAATGAGCAATTAAAGAAAGACAATGAGAAAATTATGAGTTTGATTCACGAATTAATGAGAGAGAAAGAATTAAGTGTCAATGATTCTGATGATAAAATTGAAGTCGCTTCAAGTAAGTGTCCTGTAAAGAAAGATTCCGAAGCACAAGAACTAATAACAATTCATGACTTCAATGCACTTCCTTTAGCATCTCAACAATCTGTAGTTTCTACCATCATTAAGAATTCTGAATCGTCACTTTTATCCAAGTTTTTGAGTACTGTAAATCCGATTTTCATTAAACTTAACAATCTTCTAAGTTATTTGATGAAGCTTAAAAGTCCATCTGATGATTCACGTTATTTTAGCATTGCCACGAACAATCACAGCCAAAGATTTGATTTATTAAAAGATGAGCAAACAACCAATTTAATCTTCATTGTTCTTTCGAGTGCTGTTGAAAAATTGTATGAAAAAAGTTTATTGAATTCATCTGATTTTTGAATATATTGAAACAGTTTGACCAAAGCATTTCATTTGAATTGAAATATCCAAGCGACTGTTTTCAAAATGCCTATGATATTGTTATGAAAATAAGATAGACAGAAATCGCCAAAATGAAAATTGTCATTCTTATTTCTGAGATGAAAGTGACCGATACAAAATTCAAAAAAAACGCTGACATTACTTATGTCAACATTAAAACGGTTAAAAGGATTGGTGACAATTCATTTTATGATTGTTCATCTGTTGTTCAAATAACGATTCCTGACACAGTCACATCGCTTGGTTCCTCGTCGTTTTGTGGTTTTTCTTCACTTAAATTTTTGACAATTCCAGCATCAGTGACAGCAATTGGCAAGCATGCTTTTGAAGGATGCTTTTCACTTAGATACATTACAATTGAGTTCGATTAACGATTCAACTTTTTGTGGTTGTTCTTCACTTCACCAAATTGAAATTCCTTCTTCTGTCAATTCAATTGGTGACACTTCTTTTTGTGAATGTTCGTCATTGAAAAAAATTGTCATTCCTTCTTCTGTCAAATCAATTGGGAAACGTTGCTTTTACAAATGCACAGCTTTGGAAAGTTTTCAAATTTCTGAGAGTGTCAAATTCATTGAATCTTCCACTTTTGAATGTTGTTCATCGTTGACAAAAATAACAATTCCTTCTTCTGTCGTTAAAATTGGAAATTCTGCTTTTAAAAAATGTTCTTTACTTGAACAAATAACAATTCCTCCTTCTGTGACTGATATTGAAGCGTCCGCTTTTGAATGCTGTTCTTCATTGAAACAAATAACGATTCCTTCTTCTGTAACTTCGATTGAGAGCTTTGTTTTTCGTGGCTGTTCATCTCTGAATAAAATTGACATTCCTAATAATGTATCGTCTATTAAAAATTCTGCTTTAGAAGGTTGCGCTAAATTGGCCGAAGTAACAATTGTTTCTTCTGTGACTTTGATTGTTCGTTGCTGTCAAAAATTATTGTTCCTTCTTCTGTAGCTCATATCGGTAGGAATGCTTTCAATGGATGCTCATCGCTCACTCAATTGTACATCCCTTCTTCTTTGTCAATCGAAGATATTGGAATTGGTGAAAAAACAATTGTTTCAAAAATAATATAAATAAGAGTTAAATAAATATAATATTATCATGAAATTAAAAAAAAAAAATTAATTATTTTGTATAAATAATTAATACGATTTTCGAATTTTAAAATATAGTTATGAAATAGTAGTATGGAAAATATTTAATTATAATAAGGTATGTTAATCTGGATATTCATTTGAATGGTATTTATTGGCTTGGAGCAGGTTGGGTTTCTTCTGATTCTGGTGGAGGTGGTGGTGGAACGCCATTATCTACTTCAGGCATTTCACCAACAGCCGTTCCAACAACATCAATTGGAATTTCTGCACCTTTGATCGACAATACCAAATTATCAAAGTCAGAAAAGTGAATGTCAACGCATGTACTCTCAAATTGACCAATCGTAAATGGTGCAACTGCTATTTGCTCACCATTATTAACAGAAGCATAAAGGATTGTTCGATTTCCTTGTGGAACTTGATCTTCTTCATGATGAAGTGCAATATTTGTTATCGCGCATTCGCTTCTTGGCCTAGGAGTTATTTTGCATGGCTTTCCTGGAATAACTTTTGCATGCCAAAAGGAAGTAAAATCATTTGGAATTTCCATTTTATTCTCAATAAAGATTGGCTAAAAAAAATCGCCATAAATGATCGTTTCTTTAAAAAAAAATTAAATGAAATTTTGGCCCATTTACTGTGCTTTTTATAAGAAGTGTAAAATCGTGGCAAATATAGAAAATAATAATAATAATAATAAATGATACGTTATATTAAATCAAATTTATTTTTGCAAATAATATAAATTTTCACTAGAATTGATCATAAAATATTTCATTTACCACTCATTCTCTTTGTAAATGCTCGCTTCTTCTTTCTCTTCTTTGATTCATTCTTTCCAGCGTTCTGGTTAGGAACTTCTTTTTCACTTTCTTCTTCATCTTCGTTATTTTGATCTTTTTGTAAAGGCAGTACATCAATAAGAGCAAAGAAGAACCCATCCATATTTAATTTGTGAGGATAAACTCTTCTGGCATTTTTTATTTGGTCTGAGAAATGTTTACCACAATATCTTGTTATTCCTGGTGTTAATTGCTCATCAAAATCTTTATCGATTGGTGGGGGTAAAACCTTCGCTCTGTCTCTCTTTCTGAGTAAATAATCAACAACTTCTTCATTTTCTTCAACAAGAACTGAGCAAGTGCAATAGCAAAGTTTTCCTCCTTTCGATGGTTTGACTGAGTCAAATGCGTGTAAAATGAGTTCTTTTTGCTGTTTAGTAAGAAATTGTAGATCTTGCTCTGTTTTGGTTGTTTTTACCGAAGGATCACGAGAAATAACACCTGTGCCTGAGCAAGGTGCATCACATAAAACATAATCAAAACCCCCCATGACTTCTGGGAATGCCCTTCCATCATAGTTAACAACTATTGCGTTTGTTACACCTAATCTGTGAATGTTAGCAACTAAAGCGTTGGTTCGAGCTTTATGATAATCATTTGCAACAATCATACCTTGATTTTTCATGATTTGGGCTAGGTGAGTAGTTTTACCACCTGGAGCTGCGCACATATCGAGTACACGAGATCCAGGTTTTGGATTGAGAGAGATTACTGGAAGAAATGAGGATGGGCTTTGTAGCATATAGTAACCACTTAAATATTCAGGCGTTGCACCAACTGGAACTTGGGTTTCAATAACCATTAATCCTAAATTTTTTGTCCACTTGCCAACAGGAGCTAAACGTACTCCTCTTTCATTTAAAGCATGCTCTAAATTATTATGGCTTGTGCGAATTGTGTTTTTACGAATCGTGACAGGTCTATGATGTTCATTTGCATCGAGAAAATCAAGAATTTCTGAAACTTTAACTAGAGAAACAATCTTTTCGAGTAAAAAGCGGTTATATCCATATAAAATACATAAATCATCATATAATTTTTCCATATATTGAGATCTTGGTATATCTTTATCAGCTGCAGTTTTGAAATTATCGAGAGTCATAATAATTTGAGATGCTCTTTCACGTACTTGATCATAATCAACTGCTGGCGCTTCAAGTTGCTCTCGATCGATTAGTTCAAGATGTGAGTCATCAACCTCAGCAGCAAACTCGTTCTGATATTTAGCAAGAGTTTTTTCTCTTTTAACAAGATCATTTTCTTCATCTTCTGATCCTGATCCAAGCCAATCATTATCTCCGTTTTCATCTTCATCATCATTATTTGCTTGATTTAATGCTTCTTCAGAATCACTGTCTGTGTATTCTTCTACTTCTTCTTCTTTTTTAGACATTAAATTGATGAAAAAATGAAGTTTCTAATTTTGTGAGCTTCTTTGGCTGTTTGTATTTGTATGACCAAAATCTACTCATTGAAAAATTTGATTAAAAATTTTATTACCATTGATTAAATTGAATGTGATTTAATCGTTTGCTTTCTCCACCAATTTTCAATTTCTTTATAAATACATGTCGTATTAATAATAGTTAAATTGTTATAACATATTTTCAATAAAATACCTTACAATTTTTTAATTTATTCTTTTTTGTTTGTTTCAAATAATATTTATATTAATCTTTTAAAATTTATTAGCACACTTCTTCTTTTTGCTAATTGTTTTCAATCTGATTAAACACAAGGAATGTATGCAGTATTTGAAAAGAAGATTTTTTATAAATTGCATACCATTTTATGATATCATAATTTCAAAAGATCTCGAAAAATATCCTTTGTAATTGGAAATAATAAAAGCAATTGTTGAAAATTACTTGCTCGGATTGAATAATATGTAAAATAAATAAATTAGAATAAAAGATAAATTTTTAAAAAATGTTTGTTCACTCTGCATCAACAGTAACTCCGAAAAGCTTTTCAAATCCAGTCTTAAAGAGATTATTAAGAGTTGCGTTGTTGAGTACAACTTCTCCAAGCCAAAGCCAAAATCTCTTTGCTGGTGAGAACCCTCTTAATGATGGTTGTTTTTTAACATTCTTTCCTGACAATGTTTCTCTCAAATCGTTAGATGGTTTAACCTCTCTGACTCTTTTCAAAACATTCTTGAGAAGGTTTTTAACATCATCTTCTGCGAGTGCCTTTTCAAACATATTTGTAGTTAAATCATAAAATGAATCGAACATATTAAGAATTTCTTCTGTTCCATCAAAGTTGTTTTCTCCGTTCTTTTCGTTTAATTCAGCTTCAATCTTAGCGATTGTATCACGAATAGCTGTTTTCATTGCAATGCGAGCAATTTCTTTAGTACCAATTGTACTTTTTCCTTCACAAACATTTGCATTTGCACAAATTTCATATGAAGATAGGTCAAAACGGCTTTGTCCATTAAGGAAGTGTTGGGTATTATTCATGCAACGTAAACACTTTCCAGTAAGTTGATCTGTTGAAGTTGCCAGACTAAAGAGAAGATGCAAAAAGAACATCTTTTATATCTATTTATGAAAAAAAATTGCAACTTTTTGAATTATTCTCACTCATATGACGTCAAAAAAATAAACTAACGAAGATAAATCAATTATTTTTATATTCAATTATTTGAGAGTATATTCAAAATTTGTTAGGTGTGATACCATTATTTATACTTTTTCAAAAGAGGAGATTTTTGTAAAAAATTGTGGTTTTCTTTAACGATGAGAAAATACTAATTAGAGATGGTGTGAGATTTTAATTTAATAAAAAAAATCGAATAATAAAATGAAAATTTTGCTTTTTGTGATATGAAAAATTATTTTTATACGATTCAAAATGCCTCTTTGGGGTACTCACGATTCTCTTACTTATGTAAGGCCTCAATTTCTAGTTCTTTTCTTCCGATTCATGTGCCAAACGCAAACAATGACAATCGAACAACAATATGATTGGGGTGCTAGAATTTATGATTTTCGTCTCAAATACAGAGATGGTCGTATGATTTCTGGACATGGTCCATGCACATTTGATGTTAATGTTACGCAAAAAGTTGAATGGCTTTATAATCAAAATGAAAGTGTTTCAATTAGATTTATGGTTGAGCAAGAAGAAGACAAAGATGTATACTTAGAATATTATCAAAATCTTGTTAACTTATATTCGCCTAAAATTCAATTTATTGAACTAAGAGATAAATTAACAGGAGACGTTCTTATTCCGGGAAATGGCACTGTTGGTACCGAATATAATTGCGAGCCTGGTATGGAAAATGGCAAATTTCCATTCCCAAGGCTCTATGCTGAACAATTCAATTACAAGTTTTGGCCAAGAATTGAAGCTGGTGAAGTTGGAATCATTGACTTTCCAGAAATTACAAGAAAGCTTCGTGATCCATAATTTTTTTACTCCGTTTTTTTTGAATTTTTAAATTGATTTCGATAAATCTTTTTGCTTATATACTTATAGTTTTTTACTTGATTTATTATTATGATTTAGATAATTTGATGAAATAAAGATATTTTTTATCATAAATAATTATTTCCTTCCTATTTCGTGCTAATCTGAATTAAGATGATTTCTAATGAAATAGTGAAAATACTTTTTTTTCTTACCCAATTATAGCATAAGCATGAAATGAATTTATCAGTGATAAATAAATGCAGATCAGATTTAAAATTAGAAAATATATTATTCATCTATCTTTAAATAAAGAATAGTATGAGTTAGAGAGTAAGATGTCTTTTATTGCTGAGAAATATTGAGTCTATTTTTTTTTATATTTTTGGCTAATATTCCTTATTTTTTTTTGGTGGTCTTTTACTTGATTAACATTCAAAAAAAAAGTATATAGTTTAATCAATAAAGTTATAAAGTTAGATTTTATCACAACTGATAACATTTTTACTGTAATAACTACATTTAAGCCAGTTGCACCATTAACGCCTCATTATCTATTTAATCAAACTTTCATTTGTGGAAAAGATGAAAAAAGTGTCATCTTATTCATCAAATAATTTCCAAATGAAGAAAATCTTGTTTCAATAATTGAACTAAAAGAAGGCATCGTTAAAGAAATCAAGTTTTTTTCATTTGCTTTGATGAATCACATGGCTATGAAAACGCACGAGCTGTTCTTGCATCGAAATATGTTAAATAACTTGTTAAGCAATCAAATTCATTATGTGTTTCATCACTTTTTGGATTAATAAGTTTTGGCAATGAAGTTAGAATCATTCAAAAAGTTATTGCAATGTCATCCAAAGCCTAAAAGAAATTAAATCGTATGGAAAAACACTTCTTTATGATGTATTCAACAAGGCACAATAATAAAATTGTCGAAGTAATTGAAAAAAAAAAATAAAAAAATCATTGTCATCACTGATGGTGAAGATAACAAATCAGAAACATTTATAAATGACTTGATTCGAAATGGCATTGTTGTTGACACTGTTCTTGTATCATTGAACGACGTAAGCAGTGCTTATGCTTCAATCCTTAGAATCTTACTTGAAGGAATTCAAATCTTTGAACAAGAAGCATTTTTAAACCTTAAAATTAGGCATATGAATCCTCTTCCATAATGATAACATTACATCTGGCATATTTGAAATTGAAAAGGAAAATATTAAGAATCAATATGTCACCTATGCACCAAATCAAATGATCATCAATGCCAGCACGAAAGTCATATAATTTATATGTCTTATATTTCTATGAAGAAGAAAATTAAAGCATATCGAATCATGCGTGTTTTTAATGAATTAAAATACCAAATGATGATTTCATTGTTTATTCATTGTTGGCCACACTAGAAGAAAAAATACACCTTTAATCAGATTCATTACAATTCCTTTTCATCCTAACATTTCAAGAGAAGGACGAGTACTTTTTTAGATACAATGATCAAGATTACAAATCAACTTTAGGAATTGATTTCATCATCACTGAAATTATCAATTTATTAGAAAACCCAGATTTGAATAATTAAATAAATTCTGAAGCAATGGAACTCATGAAAAGAGACATATAGCCAAGTTGTTCGTATTGAACATAAGAATATTAAACTCATTTTTGCTGCTAAAATTTCGCTCCAACTTGTTTCAAGAGAAGTAAGTCAAGGCGTTTTATCTGAAGTGACAATTATGGAGAGTTTAAATTATCAATCAATTCTTAAATTCATTGGTTACAGCCCTGTTAATTTTGAAAATGAAGCTAAACCAACAATTGTAACTGAATATGCATCAAATGGGTCACTTCAGAATGTCATTGATAATGTATCAAATTATAAAAATTGGAATGAAACAAAAAGATTGATCGTGATTTATGGAATAGTTGCTGGAATGACTTATTTGCATGAAAATTCAATTCTTCACAATGATTTGAAACCGTCAAACGTCCTTCTTGATGAAAATTTGTTTCCAAAAATCGCTGATTTTGGACTTTCTCGAACAATTGCAAAAGTTGAAGATTTCCCAAATAAAAGTATCAATATTAAAGGAACTCCAAGTTATATTGCCCCAGAAATTTGGGATGATCAAAATTATAGTGCCGCAAGTGACGTTTATTCTTTCGGAATCCTCTTATATGAATTGGTTTTCATGAAAAGGTCTTTTCCTGGATTGAAGCCTATTCAAATTTGGAATAAGGTTGCAAATAATAAAAGACCTCAATTACCATTTTTTAATTCCAATGTCTTTAAGTCATTGATAGAAAGATGCTAGGCACAGGATCCTAGTAGCAGGCCAACTTTTAAGGATATTAAAAATGAGCTTCTTCAAGAAAAATATATATCAAAGAATATTAATCAAAAAGAATATCAAAATTATGTTAAATCCTTAGAAAACTATCAATGAACTTAAAAAGTATGTTTCGATTGATCTATATTATTAATAAATTATAATTTTGAAAAATGTATTTGAGAATTTTTAGATTATCATATTCGATCAACAGTGACTACAAAAATTTGTTTAAGTAATATTTGATTTACGTATTTATTTAGAGTTGACGAAAAGAATCTAAGAAGTTATATTAATTTTATGTTTATTTTTTGTATTTTTTCGATATTTCGTTCACAATTCGTCATTTAATGTCTTAACTTTTGTTTTTACAGAAATAATAAATAAAATATGTTGTTTTTTAATAAAAGAAATGTTATCTATATTGTTAGAACGAATATGTAAGTAAGCAAAAAGAAAATGAAATGGGTTGTAAAAACTATTGCAGAAATATTTTAGAACAAAATGTGGTTCAACATTAACGCTCAAGTCGATGAAAAAACTTTTTATATTATTTGGAAATTTTGTTTTAGTATACAAAATATTGAGAAAGATAAATTATTTTGAGTAAATATGAACATTTACATATTGAAATTATAAAAAATATAATTTTTTTTTAATGCATGATACTTATAATTATATCAACAGAGCAGAAGCTCAACCAAAGAAGTTTTATTCTACACAGCCATATACAAAGTTGGCTGTTTTTTTGAATGATGGATCAAGATCGTTTTATAGTCATTTTAATCAAGTTCGTCGATTTTGGGAATATTTAATCATGTTTCTATCTCTTGTGGTCCCAATGGAAATGCTTTTTGTTGCTCTTATTGTCCCAAATATTAAAATTTATACATATTCGTATACATTTATATTCGATATTTTGTTTGCAATTGATATATATATTGTTTGTAACACATCAATTTTATATAATGGAGAAGTGTTAACTAAACCAAAGAAGATAGCTAAAGTTTATGGTATATGGGCATTGGTAATTCAATTAATTTCATGTATTCCACTAGGTTGGATCGGTATTATTATGCATAATAGGATTGCTTACGTTCTTTTTTCGATCAATCGATTATTGCGTTTGCATCGTGGCTATCGTGCATATCGCAACTCAAAAACATTACTTCCTTATATCGGAGGGCCACTTTCAATCTTACCAGTTTTATACTTTTTAGTTTTTGCCATAGATATTTTTGCTACTATTTTTATTGTTATTGCTGAACTTCAAGGATTTAATGAATCATGGCTTGCACCATTTCATCAAAGAGGTTTCAGCAAGATTCAATGTTTTTTCGTTTCTATATATTTTGTTATGACTACAATATTAACTATTGGTTTTGGTGATATTTCTCCAATTACTACTGCAGAAGTTATCATTACAATTTTTGTTCAATTAATTGGTGTCTCAATGGAAGCATTGATGACTTCAATGATGGTTGCAATTCTTACTGATCCAATTTCAGCAGATTTTGTCCAAAATTATAAAGTTACTATGGATTTTTTAAAGCTTAAGAAAGTTGATAGTGGAACACGTATTGCTGTTCACAATTATTATCAATATATGTTTGAACGAACAGATTGTACAGGTAATATGAAGCATGCCCTTAAAAGTCTACCTGATTCCTTGAGATCTACTATCAAACTTGAAATGACAAAAAATTTCTTTGTACAGACAAAATCATTTATTTCATTATCAAACAAACAGCTTATTCAAATTGTTGACGTTATGTCATTCAAAACTTTTTCTCCTCATGATGTCATAACTGTCCAAGGTGAACAAAGAGATCGAATCTTCTTTTTTGGAAGTGGAATTCTCGCTGTAATCGAAGATGGTAGATGTACTATGTCGAAATCATGTAAAACTGGCTTTGTTGATGGAGAATTGGATACATTTCTTAAAAAGTTCAACAAAAATGGTTTAGTAGCACTCACTTATGTTGAAGCATGGGTTTTGAGATTGGATGATATTGTTCAATTAATGCAAGATAAGGAAGATATTCGTTTTCTTATGTTAAATGAGCTTTTCAAAATTTATGAAAACAGCCCACAAGATTTTCAACTAATTCTCTGCAATACAGTTCCCGACCAAGCTTTGAGGAAAAATGTTGATGAAATTATACATAACAATAATAGACATATTGATGACGAATAATAAGTAATTTTGTGCGCTGATTATGTTAATGAAATTGATGAATATATGTAATTTATATCATTTTTATAAATTTTTATTTAGAAATTATATAGGAAAATTATAATCTTTTTATCTCTTTTTGATAGCTGAGCTTTTTTATTTTTTTTTTTTTTTTTTTTTTTTTTTCCCTCATTAGCTCAGTGCATTTTTCACTTTGAAAATAGCCTGTATGATTTAGATTTGAAAAAAGAATTCATAAATTTATGCTCTCTAATTGAAAAATTTATTATATAATAAATACTAAAATATTTAAATCAAGGGGCTGTAGCATAATGGTATTGCGTGAGACTCCAGATCTCAAGGTTGGGGGTTCGACTCCCTTCGGCCTCATTAGTTTTTTTTTTTTTTTAATACTATTCATTGAACCAAATATTTTTTGAAAAAGCCAAACAAAGTTAATTATTAATGATTACTCCAGAACTCAAAGATAAATGCTTAAAGATATTAGATGAACTTGTAAGCCACCCAATATCAACTGTTTTTCAAGAACCTGTTGATCCAATAATTGATGAAGTTCCAGATTACTTCGATGTAATAAAAGAGCCATCAGACTTATCTACTGTTAGAGAACGTCTACTTTCAGATAAATACACAAACCTTCAAGAATTCAAACGTGAAGTAAATCTTATTTGGGAAAATGCAGTTGCATATAACGGGAAATCCTCTTATCCAGCATACATAGCAGATCAGTTATCAAAAATATTTTCACGACAATTTTCATTATTAGAAGACCAAAATTATGAGCATTGGATCAATGAATTTCTCAAAGCTCGCTCTATTTTATTTAAACTTTTTCACAATCCACCAAAAAGTATAGAATCAACGACTTCATCAAAATCAAAATCAGGAGAATCTTTAATGAACAGTTCTAGTTTTCAGTTTTCAGATTCAATTATTGAAGTGCCAATTGATTATGACCAAAAAATTCTGCAAGAAGACTTACAATTTTTAAATGAAAATAATGAAATTTTTCAAAACCCACGAATTCATTTGAAATTGGTTCAGATTCTGGCTCAAAATGAACCGCCAATCAATGTTCCAAAATCATCTGCTAAATTGAATTTATCAAATATTTCAATCAAAACTATGAAAATGCTTAAAAAATTAATAATTGAAAGTAAGGAGGATAAAGATCAAAATAATGCAGATAATTCAAAACACTAGCCTTTTGAAAATCTTCATCATCTCTCTTTTTGTTATTTTGTTATGCCGGAAAATAGATTTTGAAGAGTTAAATATATGTATGTATATAGTTTTTGTTATCATTTTCATATTAAATAAAAGTTAACTGTCTTAGTACTACTAAGTTAGTTGTAGATCTAAAATTTTTCATGCTAAAATTCTTTTTATCGTGTTAATATGATCTTTTTTTTTTAACGTTAGTTTCCAATATCGTATTCTTTGAGGAAAAAAAAAGGATGTATGAATCTGAAAACAAAAATTTCGAAATATTATTATTTAAAATAAAAAATACTAAAAAATGCAAACAAAATAATCTATTCATCTATCTTTTCTAGAATTGGTTTCTTCCTCGGTTTTTGTTGCATTTTTGGTATTAAAGTTGCCGCTGATCTTTGTCTATTTCCACTCAAAGATAAATTACCCGCGGGTTTAAATCTTTTAGTTTGAAATATAGCATCATTACCTCCATCCATAGGTGGGATTTGTTGTGTTTGACTTAATTTCCCGCTGTGGCTTTTTCTGAAGTTTTCAATTGATGCACTTCTAACGCACAAAGTAGGAAGACTTGGCATTCTGCTCTTGCGAAGGGACAACCTTCCACTGAAGCATTCGTCGTCATCATTTTTATCTTCTTCTTCATTAGGTTCTTTCTCAAATGGAGAAAAGATGCCAGAATCCCCATAATTTGATGTTTTGATCATTATATCATGCATTTCGCCCATTGATACATTGTTAAGTGGAGGTAGTTGAGAATTTCTATTGTCAATATCTCTTGCTTTTGGAGGCATTTTTATTTTTGCTTCACTTGAAAGCAGTAGCCAAGGATGCTCTAAAATTTGTTGTACACTTATCCTTTCTAAAGGGTTCACTATTAACATGCTAGTAATCAAATTTTTGCAGTCTTCACTGAGATAGTCTGGTACTGTGTAATCGCCAATAAGAATTTGCTGAATCATTTTGGTAGTATTTGAAACAGTCCAAGGATTATCTCCTGTTACCATTGCGTATAATATTGTCCCTAAGCTCCAGACATCGCTTAGTCTTCCATCATATTGAATTTTTGATAAACATTCGGGTGCGCAGTAAGCTGGTGATCCACAAAAAGTTTTCATCATTTCGTTTGTATTGATAAAACCGCATAACCCAAAATCAGATACCTTAATATGAGGAAAACGATCAATTAAAACATTTTCTGGCTTCAAATCACGATGAGCAACACCTTTTGAATGGCAATAATTCACAGCTGACACGATTTGCTTGAAAACAAGAGCTGCTACAGGTTCTTCAAGGCGGTCATGTTTAACAATGTAATCAAAAAGTTCCCCGCCTGGGCAGTAATCTATAACCATATAAAAATTATTATCATCCCAAAAAAAATCGTACAAAGCCACTAAATTATCATGCCGCAAGCATGCCATTGAATTGATTTCACGCTGGAAACGCTCCGATCCCCCTTGCTCTTTAAGATTAGATTTCGGAAATATTTTCATAGCAAAATTGCGTCGATTAGTCTTACTAAAAGCTTTACAGACACTAGAGTATGCTCCATGGCCTAATTCAGCTGATAATGAATATTGCTTTATCTGTTTGGGGTATTTTACCTTCGACATGTGCACTTGTTAGAATTTTGCGTCTAAACTTTTTGTTTCAAAAAAATTATGAGGATATTCAAAATTGTGAAAATCTGAAGTAATGATCTTTCTCAAAAAATAATGGTTTTTAAAAGCATCTCAATTTTTTAAACAAATTATTTTAACAATTTTTTTAATAATTCTCAATTTTTAAAAAAAATATATATACGATTTTCGCGAATTGTCCCATAGTCACTTTGTATTATTCACGAAACTTTGCATTGGCCGCAATTTTACAGCTTGAATGAAACAATTATTTCATATTCGTTTTTTGCTCAAATGTTAATGATCAATATTTTAAATTGCAATCAAAAACAAATCACCCCTTTGATTTTTTATAATACGATTATTAAGACTTTTGTGATTAAAATCGCCTAGCCATTTAATTCATAATATAAGACAATAGAAAATATAATAAACAAATCTTTTAAACAATAGAATATTATACAATTTTTCTCTGGAAACACGAACATTTTATATTTGAATTATCAAACATAAAAGAAATTATTCTGTTTCTGTTTCAGCTTCAGTTTTTGAAATCTTTTTCTTCTTTATGCGCTTCATCCTAGGCTTTGGTGTAACAAGAGATAATATTTCTCTGACGTTGAAAAGAAAATTATGAATTTCAGCAACAGCAACATCTGTAGGCCATGTAGTTACAATACATTGAACAAGAGGTATGTAAGATTCGCATTTTGTTTTGATAGTTTTTTTCAGAGAAATCATTGCAGGTGTTTCTAAGTCAATTCCTTGTGTTTTAATGAAACTGAGACTTTTTGTGTATTCATTTCTATCATTATCAATCTCTTCATAAAATGACTTGGCTCTTGCAATTCCGAGCGCCTTAACTTTATCTAAAGTTTTGTTGACTTTATCAATTGCTGCTACTTTTCCTTCTTTCATATCAGTAAAAAGTGAACCATATGTCAATATTCTTGATAATTGTTCTATATCAGTTATGTTATCGAGCGTTTCTTTAACAACATTAACGTATTGTTCGGTGTCTTTATATTCTTCTATATTAGTTATTTCTTCAAGTCTACTTTGCATTTTAATAAGTAAAATTTGGCTTGATTTTAATTTCTTTTCAAAATAATCATAAGCATCGTTAATAGCTATGAGGGCATTTTCTCTCATTTCAATCATTTCTTGATTTACGGCTACATCTTTAATGATGAGAACATCAGGGCAGTCGTTATCAGGAAATATTTGGTCCATTACTTCCTGATCTAAAGTTAATTGGTCGCAAATAACGATATCCTTAACGGCTTGATCAACAATATTGAACCAGTTTACAAATTCTGTGCGCGATGGTGAGAAGAGTAATCCATCCTTCTCATCTAGAAATAGTTGAACTTGGTGAGATTTGGTTGGAGGTGATTCTATAAATCTAAAGTAAAACTCGCGAAGTGCGCTGTGAAGTCTTTCAACAAAGAAATCACGGAGGAAAAATCGTACCATAATGAAAAATCGTGGTAAATATTCTTTTCTATCAAAAGCTCTCCGTCTCTCTCTATGAAGTATTTTAGTTCGAATTTGGCAACTGGTTAAAGAGTCGTTGTGTCCATCATCGATAGAATAAGGAATAAGGGGTTTTGGAAGTGCATTAATCTTTTTTAATATATTGAAATCGGCTCGCAAAACTTGAGAAATTCCTGTTACTTGTTGAATGAATTTTGTGATTTTCTCTGCAAGAACAACAAATAATTTTTTCATATTGCTCTTCATTTCTTCGATTGATTCATTTGAGTTTTTAACTAATCCTTCAAATAGATCTGTGGATTCTTTATCATCAGATATAGGATTGATTTGCGTAAATATAGTATTAGCGGTATCTCTGATTTCAAAATACATGTCTATAAATTCTGTATGGCCAAAAGGGCAAGAATTTAAAACGGCTGACTGGGTTCGCTTATATCTTTTATTTCGAAGTCTATAAAACCATCGAATAAACATTTTATTTTGTAACCAGTTATAGAAAAACGGAATATTTGATGATAAAAATAGTTTCTCTTTTGAATACAAAAATTGTTTCATTGGAACAAAATTGCCTCTACTTTTAGGTGAAATTTCAAGCATGCCACGAAGTGTAAATATTTTTTGATCGGGATTAATTGGTATCGGTGGCAACCTTTTACGATGAACGTTATAGCTTAAAGCACTATCTCTGCTTTCTGTAATAATTTTCTTTTTCGGGCTACAGTAATAAAATTGTCCCGGTATTGATGTTGCAAGTGCTGGCAAAATATCTCTAGTTGTCATCACTTGAATAGGTCTAACAGTTTTTTTCTGAAGTTGATGAATTGGAAGTTGAAAACTAGTGGGTATTGATGTTGGGCGAGGTGTTAATGAAACTCTTTGAGAACGCCGTGCAACAAATGGTTTGGTATGAATATCTAAATCAGGAACAAGCATTGAAGGCTTGACACCAGGTATCGTTCTTTGTGCTACCGACCAAAGATGTCCAGAATCACACGATGATAAAAAAGGAATGATTTCACGAATTTTTGGAGTGATTTTTATCGTCTGATTTTTTTGGAGGATTTTCGAAAAAAACTCGTAAAGCGGTGCATAATTTGGATCACCATTTGTATATTGTACATCGTGAGTCAATCCAATAAGTTCATCTTCGATTGACATTTAACAGATTTTTTTCAATTTAACGGATATTTATGAAAATTTTAAATTTCGTAAACTATTGAAATTACTTATCAATAAAGAAAAGCTTATAATACAAATATATAAATAATCAGCAATGGATTTAAATTGATTTTATATGTTTATAATTTCTTTTTCATTCAGTATTATTAAAATGATTTATAATTTCATCTAAAATTTTAATCGCCTTTTTATATGCATTTGGGCACTCACTTTCACGAGGGCCGCCAACGTTTAATGTTAAACCATATCCTAAAGTATCGAGCCAATGAATTACTTCTATTGAACTTTTCCCACTATGAACTTCAAGATATGGTCTTTTAAATTTTATAGCGCATTGTTCTGTTAAACTTGTACCTTTAGAGAAAGAAGACTTTTTGGGATTGATAATAAGCGTTGCATGTGAATCTCTGACATTCCATTTTGTCCTTTGAGAAACATCTTCAGATGGTGTTTCTTTTAATTCAGGGAATTTTTCTAATATTCCAGGTGGATTAGGCATATCTTCTGCCCAACCATTTTTAGGGCACCATCCAACAATAGGAATATTATATTTGCGACTAATGTCAAGTGCTGCTCTATCAACCCCCGTTTGCCCGCCTGTTCTAATATAAGCTATTTTTTCCATGATTGTTCATTGAAAAAATAAATAATTCTGTAAATTATTTATTTTATCGGTATATTTTAAGTTTATATTTGGTCTTATACATTATATAAAATCATTAATTCTTAGCATAAATGGTCGCTTTTAGGATATCGACATTATGATTGATATTTTGTTTTTATTTTTTAATTGTCATGTCTGAAGCATCATACACAGAAAAAGAAAAGCGAAGAGAAGAGAGAAAGGAAGAGAGAAAAGAAAGAAAAGAAGAAAGAAATAAAGAAAAGCTAGAAAGAAAAGATAAGAGAATTCACGAAAAAATGGCACGCAAGGAAGAAAGACAAGAAAGAAAAGAAAGGAAGGCATCGTCAAAAAGTGGAAGTGTGGAATTGATGTCAAGTGACGATGATGATAGAGAAATTAAAGAAGTCAAAGCTCTCTTAAAAGAGGAAAAGGAAGAAGAAAAGAGAGAAGCTGCAGAAAAGAAAGAAGATCCCAAAAGATCTACAGATTCTGATTCAGATTCTGATAAATAAACTCATGTTTTTTTTTTTGATATTACTCTTTTTTTTTTTTTTTATGTGAAAAAGTTTTTATGAATTTAATTATTTGTCAAAAAGTTTCACTTTTAAATATTTAGTTAATATCGTAGGTAACTAATTAATTAATCTAAACCGCAATCTATGGAAGGGGTGCTATTGCAAGAAATTATTCAAACTTTGAAAATTGTTACATATATCTTTTTTTGCTCGAAATGATGATGATGTTCAAGTCTAACCAATTATTTTAGCATGCAGTTGAAAGATGAAAAATATGTCTAATCGAAATCGCATTTTTAATCATTTTTACCTGATTAGTTTTCAATTATAGGTTGTTCAAGATCTGATTTCAGCAAACTTCCATCTTTTTCTTCCTTACAGCATGCTTTTGCATCTATCAAACAAAATGCCGCAGCTATCCATAACAATAATACAAGTATGATTGATGAAGCTGTTCCTCCATTAGAAATTTTTCTGGTAAAGTCACCAACTTTAATGCTGCAATTTTCTCTGTCCTGATGTTCAAATCTGCAATCTGATGTCCCGCAGCAGTCAAACGATTTTTCAATTTTTTGCTTTTCATCTTGCGTATAATCTGAACTATCAAATAGTTCATCAATTCTTTTTATCATAGTTTTTCGAATTGCACCAAATAGAATTGCAAAGAAAAGTATAATACAACCGTAAATGATTAATATGATTCCTAAAATTAATTTGTGCTTTTTATTCCCGCACCTTGCAGCATAAAATGAATAGACCAAAATAATATATGAAACTATTGTAGCTATTAAGGAAAAAACAAAGATGACTTTCCAAACTTTTGAGAGACCATAAATTTTAATAAAAGCTGTAAAAGTCGTTAAGGAAGTTGCAACAAGAAGTGCTGCTGTCCATGTGACTTGAGAAACAAAACATTTTTTAGCAAAATTTAAACAACATTTACAACCTTTTTCCATTTTTTATTTTGTAATAAAATATATTCAAAAAGTGGATCTAATTTTTTTTGAATTGAACCATTTGGAGCCATTTTGATCTTCAAAATTTTTTTATCAAATAACGTGTTTTTAGTCAAATTTTTATAAATATCATTGAATGAATATTAGGAAGCTCAAACAAAAAATCGAAAAACAAGTTATAGCAATATTTCCATCAGTTCCAAAAATTAATATTACTGCCTATATTCACCATCATCCTTCACTTTCTGCTGTTGATTTCGTGGTTCATTTTTTGGAAATTGCTGAGCCAACAAAGAAAAATTTAGATATTGAAACAGAACTTTTATTAGCCCAAGCAAGACAAATTATTCAACATAAGGAAGCTGAAGAAAAACAAAGAGAAGAAGAATTTTTGAAATCTGAAGATTCAGAAAAACTTCTCGAATTTCAAAAAAAAGTTAATATGTTTGAAATACCCGACTCATGCCAAAAGTTATCTTCTCAAATATTTCAATCAATAACAAAATTCAGAATGATGAAAAAAAGATCAAGGTTTCAAGATGAGGATTATTTAAATAGACTTTCATTTACATATGCAAAAGAACTTGAATCTGGTTATATTTCACTTGATTCTGATGATTGGATTGAGTGGTTTAAGAGTCATCCGGATTATATTAATTTGACAGATACAAATTTTTATTGTGGATTTATACCTCAAGTTACTGATCCTGTTCGATCAATCATCAAAATGATTGAGAATGATAAAGATATGAAAAGCTTTATTCTATCTTCTATTCGCTTTTGTGGCATTGGTATTGCAATATCAAAGAATTTCTCTGTCTTTTTCACAATTTTTGTTTCAAATAGAAAATAATTTTAAGCCAAAAAAAAATGCGTTGTTGGTTATATTTATAAATAATCATTATCGCCACTTCTTTTTGAATAAGCTAATAAAGCAAAGGAGTCATGATGATTCATATAATTTGATTAAATCAATTGTTATTAGATTCTAAAAAATAATTAATAAAAATAATTAAAAAAAAAAAACTACTAATTTTACAAATATAATTAATTATATTTATTAATTATACATAAAGAAAATAAATCAACAGTCTCACATTAGCCTGTTGATGAAAATAAAAATAATATATTGAAATGCAAAATTGCACATTTCTTTCCAAAACAAAAAAATACAAACAAACACTTAATAATATAATCACATATAAAAATAATCAGCAAGGACAGCATAAGCAACAAGGTTCTTCTTCTGAAATTTGGCTAAATGGTGCTGCTACAGTGATATTTGGCCTTATTAATGGCATGTCAATTGAGTCAAGTTCAGTTTCACTATTTTCAACACCTAAAATTGGAATGTCCGTTCTGGCTTCTATATCTCTTAGTTTGCTGGTAACTCTTTTCCTGCATTGGTGCAAATAATCAGACCATTCGAGAGGTTCTGAAAAAGAAATGTCTTTATTTCGTGCTATTTCAGTGAGTTTATGATATATAAAATTGTAATTAGGAGCATCAAAGAAGCTAAGCTCTGATATATGCTGCCAAATTTCATACAACTCTGGCAAAACAGGTTCTACTGCTTGTTTAATATCGAATTTCCTCTTGATGATGAGAATCTGATTTTTATCTGTCTCATGACGCCAAGGAAGTTGTGTTATTAGAAATTCATAGGTAATATAGAACCATGAAATTAGATCATCACGGCGAGAAAGATCACGAGCTTCGTGAGCATTGATACTTGCATATGCACGCGTGCCACGAAATCCTACATGCTTTCGTGGTTGGAGGTGTTGTCCTGTACTTGGATTAACGTATACTCTTGATAAACCAAAATCAATCAAGCAAAGGGGATGATCGCTTCCTTCACGAGTCAAAATATTTCCTGGTTTTATGTCACGGTGAACAAATCCTAATGAATGAAACGATTCAATACATTTTAAAATGCAGTATGCAGAACGTAGCGAAGTAGAAAAACAGAAATTGGTGATGCCATAATGTTTGAGTATAGAAGTTAAACTAGGTCCAAGCCATTCCATTGAAAAAAAAGAAAATTGGTTTGTTTTTCCGTAAAATCCTAGTCTTGGAAAATAAGGTGAAGATTGAACCTGTGACAATATTTGATATTCAAATTGTAATGTTTTCTTTTTTGCTTTGTTAGATTCTGTTTTCAAAGCCCATAATATACCAGTTTTGATATCAATTGAAGAGTAAATCTCGCCAAAAGCGCCTTTTCCGATATTTGGGCCAACTATTAAATCAAGAACGCGGGTTCCTGGGCTAATTTCGATGGAATTCTTTGTTTTCCTCATATGAATGAAATTTATCAATAAATTATTGTAAATATGGTTACATTAATGCCAAAAATTGAATCTCCAAAAGACAATCCATCAGGGTTGAACATTCATATCTTTATTCACTGTCAATAAAAGGTACTGTATACGTTATTTTAATAAAACAAGCATAAATTATCTAAATATATAAAAAAAAAAATATCAAATTTACAATAAAAACAAATTCTTTAGAAACCGAATAAAAAAATATAAATAATTACAATATTTAAAGTCTGAATATCTTCAGTTTGCGTCCGCTAGCCAGTGCGATTATTGGCTGAGTAGGGTGAAATGCGCACCTTGATCCAGGGTCCATCTTCACCTTCTGCGAACGCCCTGTAGTTTCGTTTAATACGAGCTGATCGTTCAAATTCTCAGGAGAGAAAGCGATGATTGGCAGAAGTGGGTGTGCGTCGAAGTCATGCACTTCGACTCCTGTCATCATTGGTATATTTGATCTCACGCATGTCGATCCAGCCTTCGTATCTGAGGAAGAAGATAAGATACTATTTCCTGATCCCATATCTTTTGGTGTTGAAGGGAGAAGTGATACTCGTCTAGAGTTTGGTTGAGTAGACTTTTTATTTGAGTTAAGATGTACCTGCTTTGGAGTTATTGGAATGTCTGATGTAGGAGATGTTAATTGAATTTTCGTTGACGATGAATTTTCATTCAAAATTTGATCAGTAGAAGAAGTATAATCTACAGTTTCCTGAGGCATCAAAGATGTTATTCCTGTGCGAATTGATGGCATTGAAAACTTCCTCTTCATGATATTTGCAAACGGACTAGGGTTGGGGGACCATTTTATGCAAGATCCGTTTCTTGATACAGCGTAAAAAGTAGAATTTCCTTCGATATTTCCTAACACTTTTATAACTGGGCTTTGATTTTCTGCGCCAGATACACAAATTGTTTCAATTGGCAAATTATCTCTTAAATCAGTTATAACAGCATATCCGTTTTCATAGCCTACCATCAGTAAATTTGAATTTGATGGATGTACAGCAATTGATGTAGCGTTTGGAGTTGGTTTTAGTGACTTTGTAGTAGGGTCATTAAATTGAGATTGTGAAGAAAGGTCTCCATTATCAGATCCCACCACGTCGAAATCAGGAAACAATGAAGGCGAAATTGAAGGTGAAAACGATGAAGACGATGAAGAGGACGATAAAAATGGAGACAATTGAATAGAGAGGGTTTGTTGACTTGGTGGCGAAAGCTTGCTTATTGCAGGTTGTATTGCTGATAAAAATGGCAGATTTTCTTGGGGTGGTACCTCTTGTATTATCCTCAAAGTCTCCATGTCCCACAAAACTGCATTATTAGTTCCTCTGACCGTCGCTATTCGTGGCTTGTCATTTGCTACCGAACAATAAAGTGGAATGCTTGCTGCCATTATGTTCGGATCGGCTCGAAAACAAGCGATGGGCTTCTTACTGTCCTCGCCAATCTTGAAAACATACATGCATCCGTTTCCGCAGCTGATGAGTGTCAATGATTCGTTAAACCAACTTCCTGATTTCAAATCAGTAGTGAAGGAAGAGCTGATATGGATGGATGATGTGATATTCAAGTTATCATCATAATATGTAATATCATTATCACCAGCAACAATGACGCCAGTTGATAGACTATCAAAGCAGATTGATGATGGACGTCCATAAAGAGGACATTCGACCTTCAAACTGACGCTTGATTGCTTCGACCAGTTGTCATTAGGAAAACAAGATCTAAAACGTTTCTCTCCGCTACTTGAAACACGTTCAAGCATCTGTCGAAGACTAATCTGATAGATGGCATCTGAATCGCTTTCAAATGGGATGAATAAGAGTGAATCACTTTCTGAATAATCTTCTTCTTCGTTGTTTTCATCAGCCAAATTGGATTGTGAGTGCTCGCTTTTTTTGTTGCCTCTACGGAAGAAAAATTCTCGGGCAGAAGCAGCTTCGGCTGCAATTGCTGGATGTGGATCATAAGCAAAAAAAGTGACAGCAAATTGAATTAATTCATTTATTCTTTGTGGTGAGAATGGCATTAGGTTTTGCATCTCATTTGTCATTGTATCATTTTCTATCGTTCGATAGAAATTAATGATATTATCATAGCAAATCTGTTGTTCGGAACTTACAGCTACAAATTGGCTTATTTCTGGAAGACCAAATACACTATTTGTAAGAGATTTAAATGATGAGTAGTCAAAAGTGCCAAGCTGTTGATTAGTCTCAATCAAATCATGATGAGTCGTAAGATAGCGAAGAATCAACATCAGAAGTTGGTGGCGGACTAGATATGAGATATCTGTAAAGGCTGGTATAGCAGAAAGGAGTAATCGAAGATTTAGCTGAGGATCATCACCTTGCATAAAGCATGAAAGGCATGAAATTGCACTCGCTCGAACTTCTTGAGAGTAATGTAAGATGCATATTGCACATTGGATGTGGAGGCCGTTTGGTTTGAAGACAGAAATGTCTGCTGAGAAAACATCATATGAACGCTTGAACAGGATAAGGAGCCATTTGGTGAAAAAAGGTGGATTTGATACTTTGCTAATTTCAAATTTTATTTGGTTAGCAAAATTTTGATTTGTACAAAGAAATCTAAGTGATTTATGATATGGCACGCAAGCTGATGCGATTGATGCAACAAGAGACCTTGTATTGATGTCAATTGTAGAATCAAATATAACAGCTAAAACCTTGTCCCAATCAAGTTCATTTGGTATCTGATAAGTGAAATTCATATCAAATTTCAGCATGTAGATAATAATCATACAGATATCTTTAAACTTGTCAGTAGTTGGATCAACTTTCATAAGGTTCATGAATAAATCTGAAATGACAATTATGCTTGCAATTACCTCGATTGAAGAAGGATAATCAATAATCAGTTTTGCAGGCCCCTCGTAATTGCCAGACCTAAAAAGTGCTGTTATCAATGATGGTGATATTGATGAGTAGCAGCTCTTTGCATAGAGATAATTAAAGCTCGTTAATGCGCGATCAAAGTAATCACGAGTTGGGCTTCTCGTTGTTGCAAACACACCAATTGAATTGTCAACAGCTGCTTTCCATTGTTCCCAAAGTTGATTGTTTGACATATCAGGTAGTGGTGGAGATGAAACAGGGTGGACCCCAAATGGCTTCAGAACATATTGGGCAAGAACAAAATTACGGAAAAGAGTGTGAATAACTTTATCACCGCGGAAAAAGTGATGGAGGCTTGGGCCTGGTAGACATTCGCATGATATCCCATCGACGATAACATCTAGTAGCTCTTCAAGCTCATCAATGGTTGTCTTAGGTATGTCATTAAACGTGATGGTAGTACGATAGGAAAGATAAACTTGGCATAAAAAAGCTGTTTGAACAGGGGAAAAGAGGACAGAGGTGAAAAAATCGCATGGAAGGTTAGGATCTCTTGGAAGTTCCTCTCCTGGTGATGTGGCACATAAAACAAAGTAATCTGACCAATTAACAGAATTTGAAAGACATTGAAAAGGACTAAAGCAACATTGATCTGATAACTTCTTTTGACGGTTAGAATCATCTTGCCAATTTTGAACCGATCTAGAAGCAGCAATGGATTCAAAAACTGGTAAAACAGACCCTGCATTATCACAATCAAAAATATATAAAGTTGGAGGAGTAAGTAAAATAAATAAAAGCTTGGGTGATATTTGAATATTTCCTGATAGATATATAGAATCAGCCGTTAGTTGAGGAAAGCCGTATCCAATATGATGAAAAATAATTCTTCCTGTTGAATAATCTGCTCGAAGTTTGGAAATAGTTTCTATTTGAAGATTATGCAAGGAACTCAGAGAAATAAAGCCCATATTAGAGCTAATTTTTGAAAAAGTATTTTTTAAATATTTGAGCAATGTAACATTGAAAGCTTGCTGATTTTCTTCAGTGGCATCATGCCACGTATACATTATCGGTTTAATGAACTTTGGAAAATTTTTAATTAGAGAATAATTAATAACTAGCAA
Organism: Tritrichomonas musculus; assembly: GCA_039105265.1. NCBI lineage: Eukaryota > Parabasalia > Tritrichomonadida > Tritrichomonadidae > Tritrichomonas > Tritrichomonas musculus. Next base: position 2,308,353 of record JAPFFF010000004.1, read on the forward strand.
TTCTGGAGAAATTGTAATAGGTATTTGATTTGGAATAAAAGGTTTGTTAAGTTTTCCTAAAGAAAAATCAGAATCAATTAAAGAAAATGGATTTTTAATGTTATTTTTTTTCATAACGATTAATGGATTAACAAGTGAATCGGTAAAATAATGTTCAATTGATTCTCCATTTTTCTCTATGTTATCCGGGCGAGTGTTTTCGTCATTAAACCCGGAATACATATTTAGAGATTAGATCAAAAAAACAGGTTTCAATAAATTATATTTTTTTGAATGATTTCATTTTTTCGAAATGAATAACAAATAATAATAGATAAATTTTGCTAGTTTGGATAAAAATATAAAAATTATTCATATATATTTCATAAGTTCGTGTATTATCTTTAAAAATTTCAATATAAATTTAAATTATATTTTTTGAAAAAATAAAAATTGAAACCATTGAATAAAAAAATCAAAAATTGAAAACCATTTACATTTTTAGTATTCAAAAATAATGTGGTGCTTTATGTTTTGAGTAAAAATAAGTAAATAATATTTTATTCTTTTATATGGATGATTATCGTTTTTTAACAAAAAGTTATTAAGATAAACATTGAAAATGTAGTTACTATCAAAAAGTTGAAATAATAAATTGTCCTATGTGACATCTTTAGGCATACATTAAAATGAGTATATTACAACATTTCTTTGTTGTAAAACTAATTTTATCCTATTAAACATCTGATTTAGGACGAAGTCATCAACAGAAATAAATGAATTATCAGTAGATATGTTAGACTTTATGATGACGAAAATTGATTTCACAAGTTTATATCCCTGTACAGTATCTAGAGATCCATCACTTAATCGGATTAGAAATTGATTACCGTCTTTGGAATCGACAATGTAAGACTTTTTAGATAGATTCGAACGATATTTCGTTAATGGACTCTTATCTATAACTACTTTAACTGAATCACCAGGTTGGAAATGAAATGGATTAAATTTGCGTTTCATCTTTTTGATATACTCTAACTCATCTTCATCAGAGATCTCATTTGGAGACTTATAATTAAGAGATCGATGTGGCATATCGTTATTTGACTCTACTAAGGATAGTATATCAGTTTTTGGTTCATTTGATTTCATATCACCAATCGTTCTCATGAATCTGTTAATGATACCGAGTTTGTTATGATCATTATTGGTCGTTGTTGTATATACGATATTATGTTCTCTCATGAAATAGAGTATGGATTTCGATAAGTATCTTCATCTGATATGATAGATTTACATTCAGGTTCAACTTTAATGAACTCATTTAACGATTTCAACACTTGTTTAGCTCCTTTATCAGTCATTTCATACGCATATGCTTTACGTGTATTGACGTTGATGATCATCAAGTAATCTGGATCGCCAACATCTGTTGTCGACTTCTCTCCAATGAATGATTCCATCTGAAACGAATGTTGAATCTTCGAATAGATATGCATGAATTTTGGTAGTGGAATATGTGGATCATGAACGACTTTACTTTTGAGATACTCCTTAGCTTTTTCATCCATGAAACCATATCTGTTAGCGATTCTCTTGAATTACGATAGCATATTGGTCGGATACTTAGCATAAACTTCATCAATAGTAATGAACTTAATGCTTTTTTATCATAGAACTCAATCCAAAATGTTTCATCGCTATAGTAGTATATACTAGTCGGTTTCCGTAAGCCCACGCTACGCTAATTGGCTTACGTCAACACGACTCGTGATAAAAATAAAAATAAAAAAAAATTTTTTTTCCAAGATGGTTCTTCCCCAATGAGCACCATCTATGAAACGACACAAGTACCACACCCCAAGACTACCATCTATGAAACGGTACAGGTACCACCCCGAGTATCTCGTACCTACTACCATCTACATCTATGAGAACCATCTTTTATTTCCAAACATCCTCGTTTTTGAAAAACCATGACCCCCTACTCACGCTTTTGAAAAAACATCCTCGTTTTGGAAAAAACATCCATCTTGATGAAAAACGACCATCTATGATTTTCCATACATCCTCGTTTTTTTGCATAACTATGACCTACTACCTATAGTAAGTATCAATCAACTTGTCTTTCCATCCAAATCAACTACTATCTTTTTTTCAACTACCATCTTTTTTTCCAAACATCCTCGTTTTTGAAAAACCATGACCCCTACTCATGGTAAAAAATTTAGATATAGGTAAATGTCATTTGTACCTCTAAAGGGATTCACCAATGACTATGAGATACTGAATAGGTACCCATTCACGATAAGACGTAAGAGTAATCACTTTATATGCAAGGATAGTAAGCACAATGAGTGGTATATACGTGTTTGCCTAAATGGCATCTATTACTTGAAACATGTACTTATTGCAAGGCAGTTCATACCTAATGATGACCCAGGGCATAAAACAGAGATAGACCACAAAAATAGGAATAGGGCTGATTATCGCCTAAGTAATCTTCGCTGGGTAACTCCATCAGCAAATAACTATAACAGGGTCATGCCAAAAACTATAAATGCGAGGGCAGAATAGTTATATGGAACTCTAGGAACTCAAAGGCAAAGTGTTCTATTCGGTCGATAAAATCTAAATCACCATCTTTCATCATTAAACTAAGAAATTCAGGTTCGAAATACTTAGCAGCTAACTCTTTTATCTTATTAATCAACTCTTTACTCAAACATTCATCAGGTTCACATCTATAATCATAGAGGTAAGATACTATTTTATAGAGGATATACATACGCTCTTTTTGGGTCATGTTATAAGCCATTTATATAAAAATAAAAAAATAAAAATAAGTAGATGGATGTTTTATTAAATCGAGTTCCATAAGTATGTCAAGGTAGTGACTATATTTAAACCAAGCCAAATAATTAATAACCATAGAAGCCAATTTGGAGGAGGTGGGCAGCAATCTTCACAGCAGCAACAATAGAAAATTATTTAGTCAATTCACTTTTTAAAATGTTGCTATCCTTCGAACTCGATTCTGTCATTGATGACCTTGCAAAAATGAAGGTCAACGTTGATGGTATCAACAACAGCCTTGACAACCTTCTTAAATAAACAACATCTTCTACTTAATTCTTTTATTTGTTTTTAAAATGACAAGAGATATAGGGATACAGACCAGACCTCAAAACAAGATACAGTTATTACAAGGTAGTTTAAAATTTACACCTAAGCTAACTGATAGAGACCTTGCACGATTTACTCATGGTATGAGTCAAACTATATGGAAGTTCTCGAATAATGAAGTAACTCTGCAAAAACTATATGAGACATATTTAAATACTCGAATAGCTTTTAGTGAACTACTAGAATTTGCTAATAGGCTCAAGAGAGAAAAACCAAAAGCAAAATTTAGAGGATGTATCTTTGCAATTAAACGAAATGAAGATGATAAGGATGACAAAGGACATTACATAAGAGTATTAAAGCCTTATCAGTATACTCTTAGAGAGTCTGAAAGTGGACATACAAATGAATTCTTCTTACATTTTGATATTATCAACCAAAAGATGACCCGAATGAAGACAGAAGAGGAGAAAGAGGCTGCAAAGGAATTGAGAAAACAGATGAAAGAGAGAACATTAAAAAGTGATAAGAAGAAAGAATACAAGACTGCTGGTGTACAAACAGAAAGCATACCAGAACTGGCACCTTTAACTCGACCATTAAGACGACTCAATACATGGCACACATGGAGGAATCGTAAAAAGACAACAAAGGATGATTCGTCTGATTTGTCGGACGATGAAACACCGCCACCACCATCTCCATCATCTCCACCACCTCCATCACCACCAAAATCAAGACATACATCAACACATACATCTCGTGGTACTAGTCCACCACCTCCTCAAAGACCACCAATAGAAAAACAACCACAGAAGGAAGGAGAGTTTACCATAGATAGAAATAACAAGTCTCATGATTGGTCAAGTTTAGTAAATGATGATGATATAGAAAGTGATGTTATTGATGACTACTTAAAACTATTACATGATAAAGGAATTAGACTGAATAAACAACCTGGTCAAAAAGAGGCAGAGTTTAATAAAAATAATATATTGGTATTACCTACTTCATTTTATTATTATTTGAAACAAGCCATAGATGTTGGTGGTGATGAACATTTAAAAGAATTTGTGAAGCTCAAGACATTGGTAGGTAAAAGGAAATTTGAAACATATGAGAAGGTATTTATACCTATCTGGCTAGATGAAAATCATTGGGTAATGTGTGGTATTCTACCTAAACTGAAGAGAATCGAGTGCTTTGACTCACAGACCAAAACAATGGCTAATGAGGTTAGAAACCTTAATAAGTTTTTAGAAGCACAAGGAACAGATAAGTACAGGGCATATTATCGCCAAGTACCTCAACAAACCTCACAGAAGGATTGTGGTGTATTTGTTATGGAGTTTGTTCGAACTTGTTTACATGAGGGTAATGGTGAGTTTCACCAAAAAGATGTACCTGATATTAGAAAGAGGATACTTCAAGAACTTCGAAGCAATACATTAGAAACAGGAGTTGCTTATAAATAATGAAACTAATATTTTTATCAACCAGAAATGGAATTACCACCACGTGTTAATATACTTTATCCAAATAGGGAGAATATAGTTGATGATGGCAATACACCTCTACCAATCGAAACAGCCTTTTTTCTCGAGGATGCACAGCAAGACAAAGCCAAGTTTAATAGGTACTGGTTTAATTATCCTGCAGAATGGTCAACAGCAAACAAAGGAGAATCTATAATTGGAGTTCGTTCAGCACATATCATAAAGAGACGACGCAAAATGGAAGTAGAGATTGAAATATATAAGATACATAAGAAAACATATGAGTTTTTCTGTGGTGGAACATGGAATGATGGAACACTGAAAGAAGACTATGTAACTGGTACTAATCATGAATATGGGTGCTTTAAAGTCATTGATTGGGTGCCAGTTGATGGAGATTTACGTTGATTTTTTGATGCAGTTAATCGTGAGAGAGTAAGGGGGACCGTCTGGGCAGGGGATAAAAAATGACCCCTTCGTCATAGGGTTTACAGACCTTAAACCTCAGCTACATGACTCAAAAAATCGCCACTTTTTCAAAATTAGCCCTCGAAACTTTCACAAAATGGCATAGACAAATTTTGAATAAATTGACGAACTCCCAAAAATAACAACAACGAAAAATAACGAAAAATAGAACTTTCAAAAATTTTTTATTTTTTTATCAGCAATTTATAATGTCAAACCAAGCCGAACAATTAAGTACCCTCGTTAATAGAATCAACAAAAAGCTAAAAGGTTGGAGACCAGCATTAAAATACCTCTACGATAATGATGATGTTGTTGACGGAGTACTAAAAGAGATAAATCACTTTATTGAACAACTAAAGAAATTCAACGGTCCTGAACAATTAATTGCTGAACTTGAAGAACTCATTTATTAGACAATTCATTTAATTCATTCTCAAGTTGATGAACTTTATTTTTGAGGCTGTTGATGTCTTCAATAAGAGACTCACGAACGGCAAGACCATCAGAGCCCAACATTCCTGATTTTATACTGTTGAGACATTGTTTGTAATCATAACACTTTTCTTTCAATCCTCGTTTGATACGTTTTAATTCTGGTATTTCTTTCTTGTATTCTGTTAGTTCACTCATTTAATAACAATTAAATGTCTGCTATTAATCAAATGAGAACCGTTCATGATGATAAACACAAAAACTATTTTGATAGATTACAATTAACGATGCAAAAGAAGAGAACAAAAATAAACTCAGCTCCGACAGTGAAATGTTATAAAGAAAAAGGTAATGTATTTCATGAGCCTCCACCAAAAACGACTAAATCATTAAATCATCATGATTCACTTAATCATTCGGTGGTTGTCAGGAGCAACAACATTTAAAATGTATTCATTAATGACTTTTGATTGTTGGTCAACAACATTTGAAAGCTTATTGATATGTTCTTCAAGTATTTTATTTTTGTTGTTTAATTGATTGATTTGTTCAGTGAATTCATTTAATGATTCCTTCATTAGTGATATATCAGCTTTGATGTTATCGTTTTCAAGTGTTTTAGTGATTGTGTTCCCAACTTTCTTCAAATAAATGTCGCCATCACATCGTTTGCCGTCTTTGCAATTACGTTTAGTGATTTTGTATTCATTGCCGTCATTAGTGATGATTTTATAAATCTTGTTCAAATAGTTAGTCGTTTGTGTTTTCATTTGCTCGATATTCTTTTGATAGAACAAATTGAACTCTTCAACTGATTTAAACACTTTTGATTCATTAATGTTTTCGTTTATTACTTTAAGTTCATTAATGTTTTCATTCATTTGTATTCAATTTAAAACGTTTCATTATATTTACCCAACTTTATCTAAAATTGACTTTCCAATCTTTCCAGCTTTATCAGCATAACTGAGACCTGTATCAATAGTATTAACGACTTGACCGACACCAGGAATGAATTGTGCTATCGGTTTTACTTTATCAATGATTTGTCTTCCAACGTTAACAACTTGAGGAAGCTTTTCAACGACTTTTTGTGCTGTGTCTCTGACTTTGTTGGCTAGTTTTCTAAAACCGTTCTTTATCTTGTTGAATATACCTATACCCATATTTTAAGAGTAAATAAAAGAGATAATATATTGATTCTTTTTATTAAATCATAAATGTTATACAGAAACGATAGAGCTCATAATTATCAAATAGAGACAGGAAATGTATTGGGTGCGTTCAAGGAAATGCGCAACATTATTAACGTTAATGACGGAACACGTTCATTTTCATTTAGGACAGTTGATTGTCATGACCAACCTGCTCCATTTCATCAAGGACAGTATTCACAAATCAGTTTAACACATCCTGACCACTTCATCAGTGATATTGATAAAGGTTTCTTAACATTTCACGTCAAATTGAATCTTCAATTAAGCACAGACATTGCAAAGCTTAAAGCGATTGAAGACCCTGAAAATCTTTATAAATTATTTGTTGGTTTCAAATCATCAAATCAATTGTTTGACAGGTTAGAGATTCTACATAATAATGTCAATGTCGGATATCAACAGAATGAATCAATTCGTGAAGGATTCCTGTATTCAGTTCTCAAACCTGAAACAGAAAAGAAAAGACGTCGATTCGTTCATTCATTATGGGAAAACATTAGCAACTATTCACAAACACATGCAGGAGTTTATGTTAATCTTAATTCTTTCAAAGATAATGGAAGAGCTGAGTGTGAATTTGATTTGAATATACCTTTTGATGACTTGCTCGCATTACAAGCATTTGATTTATTCCCTAACGGAATCATTGGTGATTTAGCTATTCGTTTTCAAGTTAGCCCCGCTGGTCTTGTTTGGGCAGTATTAGACCCTTACACAGTTGCTGAAACAAAAGCATTCCTCGAAGATGATGACAAGATATCAATGAAACAACTTGAGCAATTACGTGAATTGAAAGCTAAAGGAAAACTTAAGAGACAGTTCACACAAATTGGAAATGAAGCATTGATACCTGGTGTTCTTGATAAATCAATCAAATTCAAATATAATATTTGTGATGAACACACACCAATTAATTCGGAACCAATTGAGCTAGAATTTGATTTCACAGATGAAGAATATGAAAGATTTGGTATTAAACGAACTGCTGACTTGAGAGAGATTGCAAGACACAACCCAGATAATGAAAATAAAGGAGTTAAAGATATGTTAGACTATTATACAATTGAAATCGTTGAAGAAACACCAATAATGAAGAAATATGAATCACAAAAGGCTGTATTAACATGCAATCAAATGACAATCACACTTTGCAAATCTAATATGCAGGGCTACGGTGTTTGTGAAGCAACAAGACAAGGAATTGAAGACATTCTTCGAGAAGGTATCATCATTCCATCACAAAAGGTTGATTATCATGCTTTCCCTATTGCTGCAGCTCAAAACGGAATCAAATCAACTTTAAACATTCCATTGATTAACGTGACCACGATGTCTGTACTGTTTCCAAAACATCATAATGATTTGACTGTATTTGAAAACCCTGTTTATCAAAACTGTTGTCTCAACATTGGCGGCAAGAACTTTCCAGATGAAAACGTTGACACAATCGGTGCAAGATTCTTTGAGAATCAATTAACTGCTGGCGACCTTGATGCCATTACATTACAATGCACAAAAGAGTTTGAAGACAGTTTCACAATGCCAAAGAACAACTCAGAAGGAACAAGATACAAGAATACATTAAGTGATGCAACATCATTTGTTTTCAATATTCAAACTGAACGAGCGAGTGCAGGATATTGTTATGACGGTCTTGACGGGGGATTTGGAAACGTTCAAATTCAAATCAATGGTCAACCAATTCATACAGGAAAGAATGATACATATTATAATGTCAATGAAGAAGGTACGGTACATCCGCCACCAGTTCAGTTATGTTTGTGTCGCGACACATATTTCAAACTTTCTTTGGACGGTTTAGAATATGTTGATGACGGAACACCACAAGGAAGTCAAGCAAATGAATAAACAAATTGATTTTCATTAAATAATCATCATTAAATAATATCTTTATTTTTGCGATTCAAATGAATGAATCAATCAACTATCCTTTCAAATCTAAATACAAATACATCAAAGATACAAACATTAAAACCGAGCCATACATACCAGATTACCAATTGAAAACAGTAAAGAAACTATCAAAACCTGACTTCTCATTTGAACCGTACGCATACGAGATCGATATAATGTTTGCATTAAACAAAGCTTATCTCGTCCTAATCAATGTAAACACCAAATACCTAATTGTTGAACCAATTGATTACAAATCTGTGTTTTACGTAATCAAAGTAATTGATAAACTAGTTAATAAAAGGAATATCAGAATTGAAACAATTAAATGTGATGGTGAAAAAAGCTTTTATATCAAATGCATTCAAAAGTTATTGCAACGGTGAAGAAGGACATCAAACAAGCAAACCGTCAATTAAATTCAAAGCTCCTAACAAAATAAAGTTAATCATTGATGATTCACCTTTCACGAATGCACATAAATGTGTCGATGCAGTAATCAGAACATTACGAAATGCTTTCGGTCAATCACAACAACGAATGACAAACAATGTATTGATACAACAAATGGTTGAATGGTACAATAACACGCCTCATTCATCTCTTCGTTTATTGAATCCTTTATACACATCATTTGACGAAGAAACCGATGAATACCTTGACAAACGACAATCAAAATACATTTATCTAACACCTCAACAGATGCAAGACGACCGCGACCTTGAATGGCAATACATAAGAGCCAAATCAATGCAATTGAAAGAGATTCAACAAAAACAACGATTTAAAGGTCTTCTGTCATACAAGCCCAAAAATATAATACTCATTCACACCGATTACGGAAAAACAGAAAAGAAACATGAAAAGCGAAGAAGAGTATTCAATGAACTCGCTGAATTCATTTGTTATGAATCAGGAAACGTTAAATGTAAACTATTAAATCCTTTACGTCAAACTAACAAAACACAGAAGAATAAAACAATAATAACTGTCCCAATCATGTACACAAAATATGTTTGTTCATCAATAGATGCTTTGAATGATGATTATAAAGTATTCTTTTTGACTTATAAAACGCAAAATGAAAGCTAAACAACCAATCACAAAACGATACTATCACACACAATCAAAAGATTTTAATCTTCCTGATGATTTCGTTTATAGTCGCAACAAGAAGTACATTGTTGTTCAGTATTGTGGTGCTGTTGTCAATCAACATATTGTCGGTGATTTGATGGTTCATTCAGATATTGTTGAATTCATGCCTTTCTGCGACCATTTCATTATGTTAGCTAACAGACGACAAACGAAATATCGAAAATATGAATGTCTGAACAACACAAAAAAAGAGTATCATTTATGGTTCACAGACATGAAAGGAAACGTTATTGAACCTGAATCATTTATATTCAGTTGTCTTTTGATTTATTAATGACTATTCAAAATGGATTCTCATGTATTTTATTTAAATCCGAATCAATTGGCTGATATGAGCAATTATAAAATTAATGGTGTAGCACCGATTGCATTTGCTATGATTACGACTACTGAATCAAGGTCAATTTATATTTTTCCATCAACTTTTACATTTCCGAGGCAAGTTCAAAGTATTTATAAAGGTACAACATTAACGACTAGACCTGCATGGATGTTATATTTAATTGGTGATGGAATTTATAGTCCGTCATACATATTTATACGAAAGATACTACCAGGATTTCAAGAACCTGTATTTGTATTATTAAATGATAACACACCTAAAGATATAACAAATTATTATGTAGAATATGATGGTGAAGCTTATTTTAATAGAGTAAATTTCGCTTTTACTTATGAGGTATTCATGAATGCATTTAATAATATAATAACTGCAGCTGATATAGGCTATAATCCTAATGCAAATAAAACATATATATCATTTACCGTTTATGATAATCCAAACTTAATACCGATAATTGATTTCATTGATAACACAGAACCAGGTTCTGACACCAATGATATTAGAATACAAACAATGAACGATTTAAATCAAAATACAAATTATAAACCGAAGAAACCTACACATTTAGGTTTTCGAAATGATACTATATTCACTGAATATCCTATATTCAAACCAAATATAAAACCTGATAACGAAACAACAGAAAATGAAACAACAGAAAATATTAAATCATTAACTCCCAATCCACCAAGAAAGCATAAATCAAAAGAAAATGATAACAAAGTTCATTTTTCAGCATCAGCCATAAGTACAAAACCAAATTATCCAACAAGCTATGAACCTATGGAAATTGAAGACGATTGGCATGTAGGAAATCAAAATCAATCACAAGGCTTTTATTTTGAAACACCAAATCCTAATAAGACATCAAATTATTCTGAACGACAACAAAACATAAATAATGATACTTTTGAAGACTTGTCAAATTCACTTGATAATCAGCAAGACCAGAAGAAACAACCACAATCAACAAAACGTTTTAGTTTTAGAATCGTTTCAGACCCAAATGACAAAAATAATAATAATAATAACAATAATGGAGGTTTTGATTTAAATTAATTATTCATTATTCATTCTTTGATGTAATGGTTTAAGATTTACAGCAAAATTATCATATTTATTTTTGTTCTGCAATTTACTTTCTTTGAGTTGTGCTTTGAATGCTGTGTATCCACAATTTGGATATATATCTCTTTCTATTGCTGCAGTGATTCGTTTAATGAAATTATCTTTAACGTTCTTAATATCTTCTGGCGATGCTTCTTTAATTCCTTCTGCATTTCGTTTCAACCTGTTATATCCTTCTTGCTTACTTACATCAACATTGAAACCAACACCAAAGACAACATAATCAATGTAATGCATTAATTCAGTAAATTGTTTACCCCAATTACTTGGTTCAGCCTTTAGTTCTCCTGATGTAATATCAATAGCTTTATCAATAATCTTCTCAACATATGATTGAACATTCTTTCCTAATACTGAAACATATTCTTTATTGTTCTGTTGTTTCCAATATGCCCATTGTTCATATGTTAATATCTTTCCATTGAACTTATTGTCTTGAATTAGTTCTTTGAAAGGAGCATCAAAGAGATAAGCAAATAACATATTTGATACAGCAAGGTAATTGATGAGTTTCTTCAAAGGAGATAATACAAAGAATTGTTCGTCATTCCAATACACTTTCCAGACTTTAGAAAAGATTGATGACCAATAAGAATTTGGTGTAATACGTTTGCTGACTCTTGCTTTTCCCAGACCCATAGGACCGTAATAATTTTCTAGCTCTTGCATTTCTTTTCCCTTTGTTAATTTGTATTGACCAGCATCCCAATCAATTTTCTTGATATCTTTATCAAATAATGATTGAATCCATTTATTGAACGGCATTTCTTTTCTTTCTTGTTTTGTTTTAATAACAGATTTCCAAACTTTCTTGTAAGGAGAAGCAAATACAAGCTTGTATCCGTTAATAATTGAAGGATTACCGTTCCTATCAATTAAAATAACATCATCAACTTTATCACCGTTCAAGTCTGTTATTGAGTTTCCTAACGGGTCTTTGGCATTTTCTGGTAATAAACGATATCTTGGTTTACCGTCTTTGTCAACTGAATTCTTACAGTATTCAATAGCTGTATCACGACAAGCTGCATTCGGAATGTATTTGATTCTGAAGTTTCCGTTAATAATCATATCAATAAATTTATCTCTGTAATAGGATATTTTACCACCGACACGAGGTATTTCAAGCTTGTCAAATGAATCCTTTAATGTTGAGTTAACATGTGGCATATCTTTATTATCACGTCGTCCACGAGTATTCTTTGTAGGTCGCTTTGCATTTCTTATTAATTCATCAAGTTGTTCATCTTCTGCTTTGTTATCTTCTGCATATCCTTTGTATTTCCTTGCAAAAGGTGATTTAATGTCTTGTGCTTCTTCTTCATTATCAACATATTTGTATGGTTGTTTTGCAGGTGTTCTTGTATATCTGTATGCTTCGGTTGCTGCTTCATTATCATCGTGCCAATCATCTAATTCATCATCATATAATGATTGAAGAGGTCCGTTATTATTGTTGTTGTCGTCTGCCATTTTATTAGTTGAAAAATTATTTTTATTGTGTTCCTTTGATGGTTCAATAAAAGAATCAGATAAATCATCGTTTTTCAATATTAATGACTCAGAATCTGATTCGCTTAATGTTATATTAAGTAATGAATCTTCACTGTCTTTAGGCAATTGTATTGTCGAGTCATTTTCATCATCACTCGGAGTTATGCGTTTTCTTCTTGGTGTTCTTCGTTTATTAGTATCAAGTGTTGGTTCATGAATGCTGGTTCTCTTTCTTCTTCCTTTGTTGGTTTGTGGCGTTTGACTCTTTCTCGGTGGTTTGATGGGTGATGAACGAAAACCGTCAGAACTATAATTCAAATCATCGTTGACAACAATATTGAAGTAATTGATAATTGTATCAAGACTTTTTTTATCTTGTGTGTACTCTCTTAAACTAAGGAATTGATTGCCTTTACTTTTAATACCTGTATTGATTTTGTTCATCAATGAAACAAATCGACGAAACTTGACTTTCATTTCACGAATCTTTCCCACACTTCTTCCTGTATACTCATTGTTTTGTATCAAATACAACAAATTAATTAAATCATTGGGGTGTTCTAGTTTGTATGTACTGAGAAACTTGTTCTTAAAATAATCTATTGGGTCCTCTAGTTCATCGTCATCATCAGGTTTAGATACCTCACTGTCAAATATAGTTTCATCATCAATATTGCTCAAATCTAATTCAAAGCTATCAGATGAATTATTTTTATCTTGTTTTGACATTGTTTAGTTTCTAATAAATTGAATGTTTACGATTGAGCAGAGCGGGCACATAACAAAAACAAATACTATTGACGGATTAATTAACGAATACATCAAAAGATACGTTGACAATTATGTTATCAAAGGTGATTCATCGAACGGAAATGGAATCACTGAGGAACAATTGAATGAAGCTGTTAACGGATTGCGTGATTATGTCATCAACAATTATGCTTTATCAACTGATATTCCCGATGACTTGATTAATGAGGAATCATTGACGACAAAAATAAATGAAGCATTAAAAGGATATGCATTGAAGAGTGATATACCAGAACCTGTTGATTTGACAGCGTATTATACCAGTGCACAAGCTGATGAGAAGTTTGTTGATGAAGATGAATTGGCTTATGAATTGGATAAGTATGAAACGAAAACAGTCGCTGAAGGCAAATATGCATTGAAGAGCGATTTAACAAACAACAATAATATTGAAATACTTACATATGAAAAAGAATATAATAAAGATGCTCCAACATTTCTTCAACATATAGGCGAAATTGCTAATGATAACAATGTATTATCGGCTAATTTATGTTTGTATGTTCTTTCTGATTTTATTGAATATACCAATGATAATAAATTGATTGTTAAAACAGCAACAGTTGATAATGATGATGTTGAAAAATTTCTACATAATATATATATTCGTTCTTTTGATAAAAACGTATTATCAGCTAAATTAACAAGAGAATTTGTGTATAAATATGTAGAGCATGTTATGACCAATAAAACAGATATACCAACAGATTTGGTCAATGAATCAACATTGAATGAAACACTGAAAGGATATGCAATGAAGAGTGATATACCAGAAGTACTCAAAAATAGTGAGTTACAATTGAACATAAAAGAACTATTACCAGACGAAATGTTTCAGAAATTGATGGCTGAAGATGTTAAACCATTATCAACTCAAGTATCAATGTGTTTAACAAGTATAGCAGCTAATGAAGGTCTTCAATCGGCTTTGGATGTTTGTGCCGAACGATATGTTCCAAAAGATGATTTGAAGAATTACATCACGAGAGATAATTTGAATGTATCAACTGAATACACAATTGAAATCAAGACATATATGTTTCCTAATATAGGTCCAGTACCAGAAGAATATGAAGAAAACGGAATGGATACATCTCACGTTTTACCGTTCAAAGAAGGAACGCATTTGGTTGGTTATAAATTTGACAATAGTGGTAATATATTCCATTTTGATATCAGATTCAAGACAAATGAATTATATGCTGATGATGAATATAACGTTAAACAACATGAAGCTGAAGGATTTGAAAGTGAAGGTGAGTATTTTGAATTAGTGTGGGATGAAGTTAGTGGGGCAATTTATGATAAATATCAATACCTTCCAATAACAATAACATTAGCAGAAACAGAAGATGAATTAGCTTTGAAGAGTGATATCCCTGAACCAGTTGACTTGACACCGTATTATACTAGCGCACAAGCTGATGAGAAGTTTGTTGATGAGGATGAATTGGCTTATGAATTGGATAAGTATGCATTGAAAACAGAGATTCCAACAATTCCAACAGATTTGGTTAATGAATCTGCGTTGCATACTGCGTTGTACGGAACAGAATTGAATATTGAATATCCTGCAAACTTATATGACGGTGCATATATTACCCCTAAGCTACCAAATGCTGGAGTTCATTTGATATTTGATGTTAATTGGGGAGATAATCAAGATGATGATATTATGCATATTGATGTAATATTTAAACCAACTGGTTCTACTAGCACTTTTGATAGAATGGACAGGTATGATAGCAATGGTAAACGTATTGATTCAATAATATGGCGTCATGATGATGGTCAAATTGTATATACATCATATATTGCATCACATAGGAATAATAATCCAATAGCATACAATTTCATTAGAGCTCAAATCGAATCGCCATTCATTAAAACCGCAAATGTTGCTGATGAAAGTCCAGAACGAATCACAATTCAATGTACACAGAATGAAAGTGGTTGTGTAATCCCAGATGAATATATAAGAAGAGTATTAACAACCAAAAATATTATCGTGAAGTTCAAACGAAATGCTGATGATGCATCATTTGAAGAAGCTGAATACGAATATATAGGACGAAAGAGTGGAAATCTCATATACAAATCAGTAAGTAGTGAGTCAAGTGAATCAATAGATATTCGTGTAGCTACACGTATTGTTTCATTGAGAGCCTCGGACGATACACTAACCAATATATATGATGCATCTATCACATTAATCAATCGCCGACCTGTGAGCGATAATATGATTTCATCGATGAAATATGTGACTGATAACTTTGCATTGAAGTCAAATGTCATAACAGAAGAACAACTAATAAAAAAATGTGCTATTGATTGCGGACCGATTACAGAGGGCGGTGAAATATCAATTCATTATCTAAAACTTGAAGGTAATGTGATTAAACTGGAATATATAGTAGGTGATTATGCGCTATGTTTGGAAATAAGAATATTATTCTATGATACAACTGGAAATCCTCATAACATTGTTCTTGTATTACATCAAAGAACTGTGTATTTCGACAATTTCAAATTCCCATTCTATTATGAAGACACTGTTGATATAGCATCAGGAAGACCCCTGACATATAATTTCCCAATAGGTGAATATTCTTGGACAGTTACTCAGGAATTATTAGATTCTAAACAAATATATTCAAGATGCATCATGTCCCGAAAATATTTAGCAAAATATAAGGCTGTGATGTATGGTACATCAAACACAACAATCACACATTACTCACCGATTGAATCATCAATGAACTCTGTTAGTGATTTCGTTATAGGTTCTCCAGTGTATATGACAGGTAAGGTTTACAAACATGTTGGTGATGAATGGAAACCATCAACAGCAGATGATACAACTGATTGTATTTGTAGTGTCAAGACTTCAGGAACATGGAAAGAATATGTCGGTATATGTGTCAGAATCGATGACAAAAATAAATGTATAACATTTGCAAGTCATGGCGATTACATTTGCAAAGTCAATGATTCATCATGTTATTCAATCGGGGATGAGGTGTTTATCGATAATGAAGACAATAAGCTGAAAGTTCTTTCAGGAGAGACAGCAATAACATCAAAAATAAAACGCATGACTGTCGGAATCATCACAAGCATCATTGATGAAAGAACATTAGCTGTATTCAAAGAGTAAATCAAATCAAATCATGTTGATGTTTGAATCTATTAATATATACGCTAACTTTTTGATTATTTATATCGTTCATTGAAATAAATTCATTGCCTGATTTATTTGTATTGATATGAAGAATTTTATAAATATTATCAGTAATCTTTGCATAAAAAATGTCTTCATTATTAGTATCATCATGGTAATAATAATACGTGTTTTCTTCAAATTCTTTCCTTTCTGTCTTTGTTTCATAGAAATCAATAACAATTGCATCATCAGGTATGTCATCAATGAATTCATATTGAATACCTTTATAATTTGATTTATTTTTATTATTCTCTGAACTTGATACAAATCGTAAATTATCAACATTATAATCAGTTTTGATTCTATTCTTATGGTTGACTTGTGGCAGATTATTAGGGTTTTCAATAAATTGCTTTGCTACAAGAATATGTTTATAATATATTTTGTTATTTAGGTTTACACACGGATAAACATTTTGTCTGTATTCACCTTCAGCTATTATTTTTCCTGTTTTCTTATTCTTGATGTTATAAGGGAAAGTTGTTTGAATTTCATAATCACTTTCAAAACCTTTCAAAGGTTCAAATTCAGCTTCAGCATTTTCAATTTGTGTTTGTTCAGTTGGTTGACTCATTTATAACAAAAATAAAAAATTGATTTTTAAAATAAAATCATTAAATTAATTGTTTAATGATTCTCAATGAAATAATCCTTTGCAGTGAAACCATTAACATAAGGGCAACAACAATGATTTGATAATACCAACATTTTTGAATGTGCTGCTGTTAAAGCATTTTTGATAACAGTTATCTTGCTCATCAGTTGTGAATTCATTTGAAGGTTTATATTTTTGCCTTTCATTATTGATTGCTTATCAATGACATTTTTGTAATCACTTGATTTGATGTTGTTCTTCTTCAATGATATACCTTTGAGCTTTAATGAAATTGTTTTGTCATCACTCCAAATCGTATAACACTTAGCGCACAAAGCAATTTGATTTGCTCCGAACTTTTCTACACAACAACCGAGAATCTTTTTCTCATCATATACATCATTGATTGCAGGGTTTGGCATAAAGCTATAAATGTGTTTATCATAAAATGATTTGTCTTTGATGACGTAATCAAACAACTGGTCAATCGGTTTATCCATATCGCCAGCGATTGACATGTAAAGGCTATCTGTATCGACCGAGTTGAAATGAATCCGATTCATATCAATACATTTGTAAAGAAAGTCATAAAGGAAAGTCAAATACCAGTATTTCGCATTGTCTAATGTCCAAAATGATTCCTGAAGACATGTATTACATTTGAATGAATGAGGTTGTGATTGTATCAAATAACAATCATTTGACAATTTACAACCATTGCGATAAGTATCGGATGCTATCAATTGAAAGGCTTTATTTTTATCAACAATTCTGACTTTGTTGAAGTTCTCTGAATTCATTCCGTCATATCCGTAAGATCCGTTCATGCTAATCTTATAGAACTTTTCATTACCGTGTGCCTTTCCCGACAATATATCTTGACGCTTCTTCATAAACTCACAAACAAATTGATTGAATCCGTCATGAGCTTCATATAAACTTAAGCTCTTAATGTCATCAACAATAAGTCCGTGGTCAATTAAAAACCATAAAAGGTAATTCGAGAACGTCATAAATGTACCACATGTATCAAGAAGCATTGTCAGCTTTCTTGTTTCTTTATCTGCTGAATTCAGTTTATTGTCTTTCATGTATTTGTACATATAACTTCCAATCGTTTGTTCATCATTCATTATATTGATATTTCTAAACACAGGGGGAAAGTTAATCAAATCATTGATTTTATTCTTTGGACATCTCAATTTGACTTCAGCTTTGAATATAAACTCAGGGTTTGCATCAAATCGCTTCTTTGATTGAATGATATTCATTGCAGAATTAAATACCTTTTCATTCTTGTTTCCATCTTCATCATAAACATCAAAGCGTTTTATAAATGAACCAGGCATGTACATGATTCCTCCGTGATAAGGATTAAATGAATGTTTTACTGAACTGAATGATGAAGGATATAATGAATTGAAATCAATACCAGCTACATGTGAAACTGTGTTTGAAGTGTCATAGCTGATGATTCTGTCATTGACGGCATCATATTTGAGTTTATTGATTAATGTTTGACCTCTGATGTTCACTCGATGAAGTACATTCGATAATCCTCCCGTTATGTTCTCTCTCAAGTTGTAGTATTCTTTTTCATCAGTTATGAGTGTGGGAAGGTGATGGAGCTTGCAGAATTTCTTCAATTGTATTTTGGTTCTTGTTATCTTGTCATCATCTCTTTGTCTCAAACGATTACATTCAGCACAAGCCAACAAACAGTTATCAATCTGATGTCCTTTGTTGTTATCTATTCGGTCAAGAGTTGGTTTGTTGGTATGAGTGAAGTGTTAACCACATAAATGACATTTACCTGTTTCATTTGATTCATACAATTTCATGAAAGCATCAAAATCCTTTTCACCAACACATTTTGATATATCGCGTTGATTTTGATTGGATTGGTTATGTTTCATGTCTTGTTTTCGATAGTTATCACATTTATTTGACCACCATTTCATTGTTGGTTTAAATGTATTTGATTTATTGATGATTTCATAGTCGTTCTTAGGAATGAAATCTTTATAAGCGAGAGCATATTTGATACATGATGCGTTCTTTGACAATGAAAGATTGTTAATCAAATCAACTTTATATTCAGCATTCATTTGAATAAGGTTGTCAATAGGTTTAATCATCATTTCAACATCATTGTCATTGAATGATAATAAGTAATCCCAACGTGTTTCAAACCTCTTTGAATCAATCAAATACTCCTCATAATCAGCTTTCGTTAATGGATTCTTTTGATTGAGATAACTGTAGAAGTCTTCATATTTGAACGGTTCACTCTTTGACAACACTTCATTATAATTATCACTGTTGATTGCTTCATAAGGAAAGACACCTTTCGAACTGTTAGTGATACCACCAAAATCAATTCCAAACTGTTTGAGCGTTCCTCCAGCAACAAATGCTTGTGCGTCAATGAATCGTAATCGAATAGGATACTTTGATGATTTCAATATGAATTGTTTCAGTGATGTAGCTGTTCCAATCATTCCGCTATCGATAGACCAATGATTTTTAATCAATTGCTCTTTGAATAAGTTTGAATCAAATCGTGATGAATTAAAACCGAACACTGTTATTGTTTTCAATGATGAATCTATTTTATTGAGTTCTTCTTCTGATTTATCTTTAATAAAGCTCTTCAAATGATTCAATTTATCAACATACACATCACAGCCAACAACAAATAACCAGTCAATCCATTTGGCAATGAATTCATTTGTTCTTATATCAAAGTTCTTTGTTATCAATCCTTTATCAAGTTTCACACATGATGAAACACTCAAAGGAATCAATCGAGAATTGATAACTGATTTATCACTGACTTTCTTTTCAATCTTTTGCTCCATTGTTTCAAAATCATAAGTGATATAATGAATTGTTGGCTTCCATTCAAGTTCATATGAAAGACAATACAAATAAACAGGATTGTTTAAAATGTGTGGACAATATGGTAAAGCTTCTCGTGAAGGTATGAAATCCTTTTTGAATTTACCATCACATTTATCTACATGTCTGTTGAATCTATCTATATGTTCATGTCCTTTATGAATGTATGAACCACAATGAGGACATATATGAATATTTGTTAATGCTTCAGCATTGATGATGTACATTATGTGAATTATCTTATCCTTTGAATACAAGAGAGCTGAAAACGTTTTGTTTGATTCGTCTGTGTTATGCCATTGGTCTTGTAAATCGAAAAAGCCTTTTTTATCTGTTTCAGTTTGGTTGTATTCATAAATGTTGACATTGATGTTATGATTCTTCGCTGATTCTTTCATTTCTTCAATTGTGATTCCTTTGAAGGTGTTGATTAATTGTTTTGCTGCTTTTGAAGGCTTCTTTGTATAACTCAAACCGTGTTCATCACATAATATTTTCTTTGCTGCTGCTGTTCTGTCAGAGATTGTAAAAGGTTTTTTCATTAATTCTTTATTCAAACAACAAGCGAGGAAACGATACCAACACAAACAATCATCAACGTTATCAATAATGATATATTTATTTTTGCCAAACAATTCTGAAACTTCATCAATCTTTCCTGTTATCTTAACTACACGAGAGATTGTAAACGAAACAGACCAAACAATACACAATTTGATGTTTGAAGTAGTGGTTTCATATTCATGTATTTTTGATTCAATATACAGTTTAACTTTGTCAACATCTTTACTCTCTCTAACGATTATTGGAATTGATGATTTATAGTTTTTCCAATTAATATCACTTGCTTCATATGTATATCTTTCGTTTTCATTCTTGGGCGGTATCTCAAATATGCCTGTCAATTGAAAATATATTTTGAACGGTTTCACTTCTTGTTTAAATACTGTTTCAGTCAAATATTCATTGATGTCTTCAATTGATGATACACCGTTTTTGTAATATATTTTGATTGGTTCTTTACTGTCTTCATCTAATCGTTCAACCTTTTCACTATCATTTGGGAATTGGTCAATGAAATGACTGCATGCTTCAACTGCTTCATCAAAGTTCTCAGGTTCATTGATTATGAAATATGAGTCATGTTTTGAATGAACACCTTTATAGCCAAACTTTTTGAGATATTCAATTAATTCAGCATTTTCATTGTTAAATCGAACGTCTTCATATCGTTGAGGCTGTTTGTTTGTCTTTGGAGGTAATGGTCTCAATAATATATTTTCAGATTTAATTAATTGAAGGGCTTTGTTGAGTGCATCATGAGCTATTTTAATATTGTCCTCGATTTGTTTTTGTTTTAGTTTTTGTTCATCATCTTGTTCTTCTTCTTCAAATTGTTCCTCTTCCTCCT
Source organism: Tritrichomonas musculus (assembly GCA_039105265.1). Lineage (NCBI taxonomy): Eukaryota > Parabasalia > Tritrichomonadida > Tritrichomonadidae > Tritrichomonas > Tritrichomonas musculus. The sequence continues at coordinate 2,330,051 of JAPFFF010000004.1, forward strand.
CTTCTTCTTGTTCTTCTGCTTCTCTTTTCATTCTATTAACGAAATCTAATATTGATATGTCATCGATTCTATTACCTTCATGTTCTCTAAAACCAAAAGAATTCAGATAATTTTCTAAGATTGACTTGAAATGTTTAACATCATAGTCAGAAGGTTTAGATGTTGATAAACGAGGTTTTAATTGAAGTTCATTATTGATATACCTGATTTGTTCAATAACAAATGATTTGGTATCTTTTTGATAGTAATAACGCGAACTCATTTATGATATAATAAAAAAATCAAATTATTTGAATTTTGAAAAAATGTTAAATCAAAAAATAAAAAATATTTCGAGTTTTTTATTTCATTGAAATGTCTGAGTTAAGAGAAATAATAAAACACATTGAAGAAATACATAAATTACTTTTGATATTAGAATCAAAACAAGAAGTAAGTGAAGAAGAAGAAACAAATGAAGAAACAAATACAGAAGCAAACCATAAAAGAACGCGTTCAATATTCAATTCATCAAAGTTCTTGAACAAGGATGAACGTGAAAAAGTTTTAGAATTTTTGGATGATAAAGTAATGAATGATATAAATAAGTTGCCAGGACATAAAAGGTGTTCATATACACAAAACTTATTGAAAGACAAATTGAAGTTAAATGTATCATCATATATGATTAATAGATTGTTGGCATTTAAGAACAACAAAGAATAAAAATATCATTTAATTAATTTGTTTATTTTTGGTTTAAAATGAATAGTGCAATTAAAGGTTTGAGTTGTGATACATCAGCTTTACACGCTCAGTTTCGAATAGTTAAAGACAAGATATTCAATGAATGTATGAATTCTGAAGATGATGCATTAAACGGAAAGTTTGATAAGATGATTCACATATTGTCAATTTATAAACAACTATTTAATGATATTGAATCAATCAAAATACAATTAAGAGCTATTGATGAACGTATCAAATCAGCTGAACAGTTGACTTTGTAAATGAATCATTGAATGAATGACTCATCATTAATATTGTTTTATTTTTATTCAAATGTCTTTAAACCGTGCACGTATTCTTTCCAGCGAGAACGATGCATCAGTTAAGCAGGAACAATCAACCAGTATTAATATAAACATCAAACCAAAGCAACCACAATCAGTTGAATATCCATCAGTTCAACCATTACCACAATCATCTCAAGCCACAAATTTTACTATACCTCAGATGAGTGGAGTATATCAATCACAGCATCCAACAAACAACGTTTCCCTAGAAAGAGGTATCAGTGATATAGGAGCTGATATAACAGAACTTGAAACCAAAAACAAATTCCTTGAGATATTGTTATCAATCTATGAAACAAACCCGATAAAAGTCAATGATTTATTGATTTGTCATTCAAATACATTAATGGAACTCATCAAATTACTAACACAAGCTGATAAAGTTGAATTGATTGTCAATGATGATTGTTCGTGTAATGGTTGTGTTTCTCGTTCCAAATATCTTTTAATTGATAGGATATTGGTGTACAAAAATAATGAATCAAATGACTTGAAATACAAATACAATAGCATTTATACAGAACTCATTAGACACAACATTTCATTTAAAACATGTATTTAAAAACCAATAAATGATATATGAAATATTAGTTGTTTCATTATTGACAGGTTTATTTTTAGTGAAGATTGTTGAAGTATCTTTAATGATGCCTGACAAAGAACCAGAACTCAGTGAAGAGATAAGAACAAAAATGTATTCATGAAGAGCTTTAACGAAAACTAAAGAAATGAAACGTTTCATGAAACCGACGCACTTTAATTATAATGAGATTTTATTCTCTAGTGGCTCTGATTATGATGATGACCAAATGAGCTTTGCATTTGAATATGAATCATTCAGACCAACAGTTAATGAAAAGACATTTAACATTGATGATGAGATGAACAAAGCCTATCAACGCAATGAATCAAAAATAAAGAATGAATCAATCAGACCGATCGCAAACGGTATCTATTCATACTACAATTCATTGAACATACTCGTTGGTCAGCAAGGTAAAGGAAAGAGTCATATAATGCTACGAGATGTTATTCAAATGTCTCGAATGAAGAACGCTGGCTTTCATTTAATTGTTTATGTATCACGAAACGGAACAATCAATGATGCAACATTCGAAAGCCAACGCGAATTGATACAGCTACCAATAAAAACTGTTGCTGACAGCAATGCTGAAGAATATCTTAAACAACTTGATTTATATAAAGAATTGTATAACAAATATTCATCAACACCAAAAATAGTAATCGATGAAAAGAAGTTAAACGATATGTTTGAGTTTCTTCATATCAATAAACTAGGTCAACCAAATAAACCGCTAAATACTATCATTCTTTGTGAAGACTTCTTGAAATCGAAACTAATTAAATCATCCTATTTTATCAATACCATTAGTCAGCTTCGACACAAGAATCTAATCATATTCGTTAACATCCAGTTCTTCAAAGCTTTAACAACAGAATGGAAAAATAATGCAACATCATTCTTCATCTTCAGTGGTTATTCACGACAGAAACTCGGCTACATATATCAACAAGTTCCATTCCCAATAGATTTCGAAGAGCTATGGAATCGATACAGAACAATGAAAGCACATCAATTCGTTTTAGTCAATGTTCGAACTAATAACCTTTCATTCATCTAATACAATTTGTTGTTGAACACCAACAAACAGTTGTGGTGTATTGATATTATATTTTTGTCTCATTTGTTCAATGAGTTCTTTTGTTTTCTTATCTGTTGCCTTTCTGATACTGTAATTATAATACTTGTATTCTTTAAATGATTGCTCTTTATTTGAACCTTCAACGAAGAACTCAATTGATGTTGTTGATATTCTTCTTCTAACATTTGATGTTAATGTTATATATTCGAGCCCGAGTTCAACAATCTTATCATAATATAATCGTTTGAATTCATTATCTTTGTTCTTCAATGATATGTATATCACTTTAGATTTATATGCAGCCTTTCCACAAGGTATCGGGTATCTATCACACAATATTGAGAAATCACATTGTTTGAACTTCTCTGATTCATCTAACATTTCAATAAGTGAATTGATGTAATCATAAACCTTTGGTGTTGACATATCTTTAGAGTGAAATTAAAAAACAAAAAACAAAAATAAAAACGTCATTGAATACACTTCAGATATCTTTTTAATAAATGAGTTCTTCAAGTTCAGCAATTAATTGTTCAGGACCGTTGAATTTCTTTAGTTGTTCAATAAAGTGATTTATCTCTTTTAGTACTCCGTCAACAACATCATCATTATCGTAGAGGTATTTTAATGCTGGTCTCCAACCTTTTAGCTTTTTGTTGATTCTATTAATGAGGGTACTTAATTGTTCGGCTTGGTTTGACATTATAAATTGCTGATAAAAAAATAAAAAATTTTTGAAAGTTCTATTTTTCGTTATTTTTCGTTGTTGTTATTTTTGGGAGTTCGTCAATTTATTCAAAATTTGTCTATGCCATTTTGTGAAAGTTTCGAGGGCTAATTTTGAAAAAGTGGCGATTTTTTGAGTCATGTAGCTGAGGTTTGGGGTCTGTAAACCCTATGACGAAGGGGTCATTTTTTATCCCCTGCCCAGACGGTCCCCCTTACTCTCTATCGTGCATTCAAGTCAAACATTAGAACTTCTAAATTAGAAAAATTTGTACAAAATGATGACGATATACAGGATAGAGATATACAAACAGATGGATACTATGATAAAAATGGTTTTCATGAAATCATATATACAGAAAGAAATAAAGCAGAGAATCATAAATACTACTATACCAATAGTAAGAATGAACGAGATTGGGATTATACTACACCATATATGAACTTTTTCCAACTTAAATCCTGGAATGATGATTTTGCAGATGTGTTTGCTTCTAATTATATCTCTCAGATATAATCATCTGCGAAAACATAGTTTTTTAATCAAAATTAGCAAGAGTTAATGAAAAATAGTTTTTATCTTTAGATTATGAATAAAAATATTGTTTTAAACATAAATAACTGATTTACATCAAAACTTTTGAGTTTATCAAAAGTTACGTTAAAATGTTACGTTAATAAAAATGTGATATAAAAAAAGTAAAGATTATTCCATACATTTAATATGCCAATTTTTTCTTTAAAAAAAAATGCCCTGGCAAAGTCCTAAGTCCTGCGGTTGTACTTGAAAAGTTTTATTGTCCTGGACTTTGCACAAGTCTAATTATTAAGGTGCAAATCTAGTACGTTATAAATTGAGAGAAAGTACGTTATATATTTGAGACCCTTACCCTATTGAAAAAGTTTTATTTTGAACCAGTGTCAGATTTGAAATTCTGAACTTTATTTTTTTTTATATATTTTTTATGATAAAAATATTTTTTTATATAACATGTCGTTTAGTTTTAAGAAAGTAAACTTAAAATCAAATGGCAGACGGTAGTTTTTTCTCTCAATTTTAATTGACAAAAAAAATATGTTTCAATTTATATTTGATTTAAAATTTTCACACAAAAATTTATTCATCTATATATAATTTGAATGATTAAAAACTTTATAGAAAAACATGATCATCAACCAGGCATTACACTTTTTAGCCATGTTCAATTAATCTAAGTTCTACAAGCCAACACAAAAGATTGCCCAGTCGAGTTTTATGCAAAATGACGTATTATTATAGAAGAAGATATTATTTAATTTGGTCAAGCAGATAAGAAACAAATAGGAAAGGATGTAATGACTTTTCGACCAAAGAACTGCAGTTTGTATTAGAAATCATGAAGCTTATCTGAGAAAAAAAATAGTTTTTTTATTTTTCGAAGATTCACAATTGTTAACTTTTTGAATAAAAATATTTTAATTTTTTCACTTTTTGAAGCAGATCAAAAATCGGACTATTTTTCCATGATTTGTTTTTGAATAAAAAACATTCAAAAAATTGTTGATCATCTTGGATTTGTTTTGTTGATCATCTTGTAGTTGTTTTGTTGATAATCTTGTAGTTGTTTTGTTGATAATCTTGTAGTTGTTTTGTATGTAAAATTAAACCAAGTTTTGATAAGCCTACGGAATTGTTCTTTCAATCTTTCTGCATTTTGTATGTAAAATTAAACCAAATTTTGATAAGCCTACGGAATTGTTCTTTCAATCTTTCTACATTTTGTATGTAAAATTAAACCAAATTTTGATAAGCCTACGGAATTGTTCTTTCAATCTTTCTACATTTTGTATGTAAAATTAAACCAAATTTTGATAAGCCTACGGAATTGTTCTTTCAATCTTTCTACATTTTGTATGTAAAATTAAACCAAATTTTGATAAGCCTACGGAATTGTTCTTTCAATTTTGCCACTTTTATTGTAAGGAATAGAATTATAAACTTTTTGAACAAAATTTGATAAAATTAAAATATTATTTCATTCTTCTTTTTGCATCTAAAGATGCAAAAAGAATAGATTATTTGTGTAATTCAAAAGTTCTTCTTCAACAAATCAAAGTTAACCTGTTTCAAAATTTTGTAACATAACAATTTAGATATTGATGATGAACAATTTTGTTCGAAACCTTCAAGATCAACAAAAGAAGCATTTTGTTTCACATAATGTCCAATTGTTTTGATTTCAAGAACATCTTTTTGACCAAATGAATCTATAATATATCTCGGCAGAGAAATTCCATCATCGTCCTTAATAGAATCTTTTTCAATAACCTCTAATATCATTAATTTCTTTTTACTTTTCGTTGAACGATTGTACAAACAAGTATGCATAATAGGTAAGTCATATTGATTGCATCCTTCCCAAACTTCTTCAAGATGTAATCTATGGAAAGACTCTTGAATAATATCAGGTTTTAATTTTTCCCATGCAGCAATCATAAATCTGCAAGCATCGATAGTTGTTAAATTTTCCCTTCTTTCAAAGAAGAACGAAGCATATGACTAATAAAAGCTTTGATTATTGCAAATATTGTCGTATCTAACGGTTGATAAAGGTCGGTAAAACCTGCTGGTATATAATGCAATGTTATTCCTAATTCTTCAGCAATTTTTTTTGTGTTTTCACTTCTATGTGCACTAAAGATATCTAATATAATGTGTATTTCTTGATCTTGATTAAATTGAGATTTTATAAAATTTAAATATGAATAAAATGTTTCATCATTTGTCCAACCTTTTGTAGAATAAGATGCTAAATGAGGGTGAACATCACCGAGCTGTGTATTAATAACAGCATCAGTTTCGCCTTTTGCAATAAATTGCATTGGAAATTTAGCGCCATCTGCTCCAATTGCACACACTGCAGTTATTCTTTTTTTCTCACTAAATCCAACTGGAAGAGATACATCATCATTTCCTTTTGAGTGCCATATTTTTATATTTTTTGAATTTAGGAAAATTCCGGTTTCATCTATATTTATAATTTGAGTAAAAGATACTGTTTGAAATAAATTTTTCATATCATCTATAAAATAATTAATATAAACGCTTGTTGTTGAAGGTCTCCTTTTCAAGTGACATATACGTGATACAAAACCGTGCCGTTTTTTAAAATAGTATATAAAACCTCTAGAAAAACTTATTAAAAAGTTAATGTTTTCGTCATTTGAGTGCTTTGTAAGATATGCATCGACAAGAATTTCAATACATTCAGAATCATTAAAAAAACAATGTTTCTGTATTTTTTCTGTTAAAATGAACTCAGCTATTGCATCTTCTTCATCTTCTGTAAAAATTCTTGCTTTGTTCCTAATTTGTTTAGATAATGGATTATATTCTGGGTTTAACCTATAATTTGCTAACCATTTGTATAATGTTCTTTCTTTAAACCCAGTTTTTTTTGCAATTTTCGCAACATCACCTTCAATATAATTGGATAATATTTTCAATATTTTATCAACTGCATCTGGATAATTTTTATAGGATATATATGGACCTCTCTTAATGCATTGAGGTATTGATTCGAACAATTCATTTTTTTCAATCCATTTTGCCCAAGAATTATTCATTTTAATAAATGGAATGACCATGTTATTCAAAAAGTTTTATTTTTGAATGATATTAAAAAGTTGTTATTTTCAAAGATATTTCAAAAAGTTTACTGCAAAATTATGTGGCAGGAGGGTATCAGATATAATCATCTGTTATAATATCGTTTTTTGATCAAAATCAGCAAGAATTAATGAAAAATAGTTTTTATCTTTAGATTATGAATAAAAATATTGTTTTAAACATAAATAACTGATTTACATCAAAACTTTTGAGTTTAGCAAAAGTTACGTTAATTAAAATGTGATGTAAAAAAAGTAAAGATTAATTTTTTTACTGGATATTTCAATTCTAAAATAAAAAACCGCACAAAAATGGCTATTTTTTTTTTTATGAATTCATCTATAAAAATTTCTTAAAAATAGTAACTTTATTTTTATCAAAATCGCAAACTAAAAAAAAAAAAAAAAAAAAATCAAATTATTGACCTTGACGATCAAAAAACAAAAAATTTTTTAATTTTGTTCATTTTTTTTGGATATTTTCATTATATATATGGTCATTGGACATTTTAGCTATTTTTTTCAAACAAACCTATTCAATCCCACCTTTTGGACATTTTTTAGTAACGTACAAAAAAGGTTATTCAGAAAATTTATTCTATTTTGAATATAATTGAAGCATCAATTTAATATTTGAATTAATCCATTTTATTTTGAGAGAATAATTAAATAAATCATTATCTTTTTAATATTGAAAGGTGATAATAATATTGGATATATAATTTAAATTAAATAAATAATAATAATTTAAAAAAAATTAATAATTATTTGTATACTTAAAATACAAATAATTAAAATGATATATATTCAAGATCAATCGTTACCACTTAAAATTACTAATCGTAATAAACTATTAACGAATTATTCTTTGTATTTTCTAATTATGCATTGATACTCTTTTCTATTCTTGACATAATTAATACCAGCAATAATTAGATTACTTGTGAATTGAGATAAATGCTCTGAGTATTTTTTTTGTTCAATTTGATCGATAGCACTCTCCTCTTTTTCATTCCATTTAAGCTCAAAAAGAATAGCTGGCTTGTTAGTTCCTGGTTTAGGAAGAAAAACAATATCTAAAAAGCCTTTTCCTAAAGGCATCTCACGAGAGATGAAATAGAATTTTCTTGCTGTGTAGAATGCAATTGATATAACACAACTTAATGAATTTTCATTATTGTATTTTAACACAGATGTTGATTGATAATGAACTTTCCTTATTATTTCACATACTTTGTCTGAATTCATACTAAGAGTAGCATCCAAAAGTTCATCAGATTGCTTAATTGCTTCTGAAATAGCTGGCCAATCACATTGTTTAATAGTGGTAAAAAATACAGACATTAATTCGTTATTTGGGATGAATACTTCATTTTTGGTTTCATCATATGCAAGATATCCAACGTGTACAAAAAAAGTTAAAACATCATCTTTGTTTTTAATTTCATTTTCGTCATTTTGAAAAGAATTGTCATCAATCTTAATATTTTCATTATCAAGCATTTTTATTATTGAGTCTCTTAAACCATCAAAATTCAGGCTAATATAATCTTTTAATGATTCAAATGAACCTGTTTTAGACCAATAATTTTTAATTTTTCTTGAAGTAATCGCATCTATTACTGATTTAGGATTATATATATGAAAATTGTTTAATATATATCCATTATACCATTCATTCATTTCATTGTAATCGAATTGATTTTTGATGCATAAATCTTTGACTTCTTCTTCTGTAAAACCAGTGTAAGGTGCCATGAAAATTGGATTTAACATCGTGCATTCAGTAAATGCATTTAGTGATGAATTAATATCATGCTTTTTGATTGGCAATATTCCTGTCATATAAACGAGTTCAATTTGTTTTTGATAAAATGGACCTTTTGTAAAAGGTATTAAAAAGTCAATATATTTTCTTTGGATATTTTTATTATCTTTATATTTCTTGAATATGACGTCCCATTCATCAATAAATATTATAAATTTTTGATTTGTTTCTTTTAATGCATATATGAGATTATCACCCTTTATATCAGGGAAAGTTAATTTTATTTCTTCCAAAATGTTTGTTGTAATGAATGAAAAAAGATTTTCTATTTTTCCATTGTAAGTGAGAGCAAACATTTGTATATCAATGTAAATAACATTGTGTTTATTTAAATGATCGTAAAATCCATCCATTTTGCTCACTTTCAAACCAGCAAACAATTCACTCGAATCACATCCTTTGCTGTAATAAGCACTCAGCATTTTGACTGCCATTGTTTTACCAAATCTTCTTGGCCTTGTTACACACAAACAATTTTGTTCTGTATTTATTAATTTATTGATATGAAAAATCATTTCAGATTTATCAATATATATTTCAGAATTCAGAGATTTTACAAAAGGTTCATTATTTGGATTAAAATAGTAATTATTTGGAATGAGTTTTTCCCAAAAATCAGATGATTCAATATCACTAATGTAAATATTACTGATATCTTGTCTTTTTTCACTAATGGAAATAATTGAATCTGTATCGTACATTTTAAATGCAAAATAGGCTCCTAAACGAAGAAATTTGTCCAATTTTTGTGTAAAACCTATCTTCTGATCTTTATCATTATCTAAATAATTAATAATTACTTCTTCATAGCTTTGTGATGTAACTAGACGGATGATTTCAGCTTTTTTCTTTTGTCCTATTCCATTATCTTTTAGCTTATTAATGATGCAATTGGTTGGTTCATTGCTATCGTATATTATCACATAATCTGCATTTGTCAAATTGATTCCATGTAAACCTGATTTAAAATTGCAGAGAAAGACAAAAAAGCTGTTTGCAGAATTAAATTTATCAATTGCTTCTTGCCGTTTTTCACTTCTAACATTATTATCAAATTGAATGAATGCATAATCTTTAGTGACGAGATGGGTTCGTATTATTTCAAGAATTTGGCTGGTATCTGTTAATATTATGACCCTTTGTTCGTCTTTTTTCAGTTTTGATAGTAATTTATCTAAAATTATCATTTTCCCGGATAAATTGAAATCGAAAGTATTATTTAGTTTGATTGTATTTTGATTCTGATTATCTTTCAATAATAAAGGGTGATTGCATATTTTTAGTATTTGTTTGCTTTGTTCCTTTGGATTTTTAAGGCCATTTTTAACAAATGATGAAAATGACATTTGGAGACAATTTAGCTGTTGTGGTGTAATTGGGCAGCCAACATTTGATATTTTGAAATCAAATGATTCATTATGTGATTTGGCAGAAGATTTTTGGTTTGCTGAATCCAATAAGTCGATAGGATCATTTTGACTTGACAGTCCCAAAAAATCAATTTTTTTCGAGGACTTAGAAAAAGTTGGCATAACTTTCTTATCAGAAAAATTGAATAGCTCGTTTTGCTTGATTTGATTGTTTAAAGAATTGAATTCTTCTTTTTTTTTGTTTTGATTTTGATCAGATTTTTCTTCAGTTATTCTGATTGGCTTGAAAAATTCCATTTTTCTTTCAATGAATTCTTCAACTGAGATGTATCGATTATTTTCTTCAGAATTATTCTGACAATAATCAAGATAATCAATGTAATTTTCATAGTCAGCCTTTTTAACTGATCCAGTGATGAATTCATTGGTATCTCTCAGACAATTCACAATCTGTTCAAACGAAGGACGATCAGATGGATTTTGTGACCAACATTTTTCAATTAACTTTTTGTGTGGCTCCGGAATTTTGGATGGAATTTCTGGACGGAAACCAGATGCAACTTTTGTGAGCACTTCATTAAAGCTTAAATTATTAAACGGTTTTGTATTTGTAATGATTTCGTAAACAATTATAGAAAAAGCGTAAACGTCACCTTCTTTAGAATAAGTTGAATTTCCATATAATTCTGGTGCAATGTAAATGGACGTTTGAGTATTTATTGCTTTTGAATTAGAATCATGTAAATTAAGTGGTTGATAATCTGTAACTTTGGGGAAAATGTGTTCGTCCATTAAGATATTTGTTGGATATAAATATCCATGAATAATTTTATTCGAATGTAAATATGACATTGCTGATGCAATTCCATAAATATTGATAAGTTTTCGTGTATCGTCCCAATATAATGGCATGCCAATATTTGATTCTTTGTATAATATATTTTCTAATGACTTGTTAGGCATATATTGTGAAATAACAACTGGTTTGGGCTCGTTATAAAAATTAGTTGGACTATAACCAATATATTGCAATAACGATGGATGATTTAATTGCCTTACATATAATAACTTATCCCTTAACTGAATAGTACTTTCATATGTTTGAAAAGAAATTTTTGCGGAAAAAATATGTCCAGTGCTTTTTTCTTTGATTAAATATAATTCGCTAAATGTGTTACTTCCTATTTTATCAAGCAAAAAATAGTTATTAATAATGTCTATTGTGATAGTACTCATTTAAAAATGAGAAATTAAATTCTTTTAAAGTGAGATTTTTATCTCAATTTTTTTAAGAGGTTATTTTCGGTTTTTGAAAAAAGCATATATATCTTATTTAATAATTAGTATTTAATGTATTTTTTAATATATATAATTATATTTGCATTAATATTAATTATTTATGTCATGTATTTAATGAGGATTCTTTTTATATATTTGAAAAATAAAATTATTTGATTTTTTCATTGTTATTACATTTATATCAATATATAATCCTTATTTATATTTAATAAAGTATTTTTTATATTTAATTATTATAGTCATAAAATTATTAATTATAATATAATCTATTTAATTTCAAAATATATAGATATATACTGTTGTTCCACTTTTGTAACGAAAAATGTAACCACCAAAATTTTTAAAAATTTTATCACTTAAAAGTCAAGTGATAAAAGAATGATGATAAAGGAATAATATTTAATGTTAAAAAAGAAGATGAAATAGATCACTCTCTTAATCATGAAGAAATTGAAATCGATCCACACTAGAATGTTCATTATTTCTATATAAGAATTTATATAATTTATACCAAAATATTTTGGTATTATATGATAGATTTATTTTGGTGAATGTTCATGATCTAATAAAGAAGGGATTTACCAATAACCTAAAGAAGTTCACAAAATGCTGAATTGATTTCTAACATTGTTGTTTTTTTATCAGTCACTTTTTTTAATTGACCTATCTAATGGTGAAAAAAATATTTCATTTCACTTCTCAATTATTTTATATTAGAAATTCAAATTCAAAAAGTTATCATCATAATTATTGCTTGATTAATTTAATCAATTATTTATTGAATATTCAAGGGCATTGTTGGTTTTTCAAATTTTTGAATAGTTTATTCATTGAAAAAGTTCAATAACCAACTTTGCCCTTAAACAACTTCCACATAAATTTTTTCCAACTGAAAAATTAGAAAATGAATTTTAAACTCTCTGAATAAATCATGCATTAAACTCGACAAATTTTGTTTCTCCAATCATTTAAAATCAGCAACAAAGCTTTTTATGTACAGCAAATTAAACAACTTCTTGAATGTATATGCACATTTTATTGTTTAAAACATTTTGGCTATGCAACAAAAATATAAACTCAAATTTTCAACAAAAAATTTTTAAAAATCAACATTTTTCAAAAGGAAACTTTAGATTTCAGCAAGATGGGTCCCGACTCAATATGCTGGGACTTTTTGGGACTTAATAGGTTTTTTATTTAATCATATTATGATATGTTTAATTATATAAGATTATCTTTAATTTTACCGATAAAATTATTAAATATTTATTTATATTTAAAGATAATCATATTTTAATCTTAAAAAATAAAATTGAAAGGAATATCATTCAAAATTTTGAGAGAAAAATATTATTTATCATTCTATTTGAAACTTCAAAAAACTCATTTAAATCGAATTAAAAATATTATAGTTGCTCTAATTGTCTGGAAATAAATGGATTTTGAGTATTTTTTTCAAAATATCAAAATGAATTATTATATTTTGTCCATTTTACTTAAATTTTCTACATTAAATATGAAATTTACAAATTATTGGTGTTGATATTTTATTATTATGCGTTTTTAAAGTGAAATCTTCTTTTTTTTTGGAGGTTTTCGTATATACAATAAACTTTAATATTAACTTTTTGAGAATATTATTTCCAAAAAAAAAATATTTTTATATCTTAAAATTAAATCGATATAATTTAGAATAAATAAATTAATTAAATTATAATAAATAATTAAATACTTTTAAAATGCTTAAACATATAAATCTATCCAAGATTCAACGAGAAAAAACAAAAACAATTTTCTCCCATTTTTTAATATATTATACATTTATCTCGGTTAATAAACAATATTTCGAAAATTTAATAAATAAATAAGTTGTTAAATTTATATATAACTTTATATTATAAATATCATCTGAAAATGCTAAAAATTTAGATGAATAGAAAAATGCATTTGATCTTTCTTTTTACATAAATGGTTGATTAAAATATAAAGAAATATATAAATATTTTATTCTTTAAATATGTTTTTTAAAAAAATGAAAATATAATAAGATAAATTTATTTTAAAATGATAAAAATACGTTATTTCAAGCCGGAACCCATCTTTTCAGCAGTAAATTTATTTTATTACTAGTTCAACAATATTTTTCCATTAACTCCAAAGCTTTCTTTTCCTCTTTGTAAGCATTTTCTAAATGTTTAACAATTTTTGATTTTATTTCATTTGAAGTGACATCACCAGATTTCAATGCATTAAAAGCGTTTAGCCATTCATTGAAAATAATATTGTATTTTTCTGAGAATTGACTCATTTTATACTTATTGAAATATTTCAATGCATACAATTTCAATGATGCATAAGTACCAATATAATATTCAAGATTCCACGAAACATCAGAAGAAATCTTTTTGTTAATGTAATCAATGAGGAATGGATAAACTTCTAAACCTTTTTTATTTTTACTACTCCATTCTTCACCTCTCAAATGAGAAGAAGCAATTCTCATCATTCCTTTATTTATTTCTTCTCTTGATTTATCAGTTTTGCCAATAATTGAAAGAACTGATAAAATAGGAATTTCAATTTTTCCAAGTTTTTCAAAGGGAAGTGAAGTAACTTCACGATTCACTTTTACAATTGATAAAATTTTTTCAGAATCGTTATATCCATTAATTATTCCCCATTCTGCATTACTTACATCCCAAGACACTACAGCTATTCCATTGTCAATTGATTTCTTGATTAAAGCAATCGCTTGTTCACGACGTTCATTTTCAATTGAATCTTGATCCCATAACCTTTCGACATAATCACACAGTAAACCACCATTTTCTACCCATGTTTTTTGATCATGAAATGTCCATATACTAGTTGCACTTGGACAGAGATCTTCAGCTGCCCACATTCGAAATGCAAATCCACTTGTTGCAATTATATCTTCAGAATAGTCTTTGAATGGACTATTTTTTAAAACTGCTGATAAGGATTTTGCAAATGAAAATAAATAGCATGTTGGATCTTCGATCCCATCAAATGAGGCTTCAACTTTATTCATTAAACCACAATTTTAAAAAAAGTTCAGAATTTAAAAAAGATTCTGAATACTTCAGAAAATTGAATCATTTATTTCAATTGATTATTTTTTATTTTCAAATGAATGTGATTAAAAAAGATGAGAATTTATATAATGAAAAAGATTTTACCGATTTATTTAATAAACAAGAACAAGATTATAAATGGAAACCTTTTCCAGATCATTATGTCAGTAAGAAGGCGCAAGTCGACCAAAATATACCGCAGATTTCTACAAAATATCCGTATGCTCACGTTATCACAAAAATAACAGATAATTTTGAAATGTTTCAAGAATTTGGCGCAGATGATACTATTTCTCCATTGAGAGTAATATGTTGGAACGATATCTCGTCTTTGACTCCTAAAATGGCAGCAAAAACAGTTGAAGCTGCTTTAGATCGTCAATATGCATCAATTAACGAAGATATTACATTTGAATGCCATTCAGTAACATCGACAAAGGCACAACGAGGGGAGTTTCCAAATGGCCATCCAGATATTTTAGTTTTTCATGTATTAGATCCAACTATTCCACAAACTCATAAATATCGTTCGTCTCATGCAACTATGATGTCATCATTTAGTACCTCTCAGCTATCATCAATTGCCAATGGTAAAGCATTACCTCAAAATTTAGAAAGTCCCATACAATCCAATAGAGAATCGTTAAAAAGTATATCCAAGAAATATGCAGCCCAAAAATCTATTTTTATATTTGACTGTTCATTCGCCAAAAAATCATTAGAAGGATTATTATATAATGAAAAAGCGAAAAAGAATCCATTTATTATTTTTGCAGCCACCTCGCATTTATTAAATTATTCATCTCATCTACCATGCGATCTTTTTACATCCTGCTTATTAACACCCGCAAAAGTAGCATTATTATGGCAATCACAAAAAGTTGGCCATTTTCAATCGGGAATATTGAAAGAAATTGATTTACAAACTCTAATTGATCAACTAAATGATTCCGAAGAGGCACCTAATATATTGACCGTATTAAACAGCGCCTTAAATGCAATAGCAGATAAAATTGCAATTGATTATCTTTTGAATTCTGATAATACAAATTTATTTTTTGAATTGTTCCGAAGCGATGCTTTCACATCTCAACTTTTATATAATTATATGTTTTCAACGCGTGTTATGAATGCATTGGCAATGGATCCTTGTTCATTTCCACCAATGATTGATTCAACACAACACCCACTTTGGGACACATTTGACCTTCAAGTTGATCGGACTCTTTTTTCATTAGTCAATAGTTTTGTACCTATTCACATCCCTCATTCTATCTTCTCTATGAATGACTTACTTAATGAGGCAATGGAAAAATTACAGTCTTGGCTTCGATTTCCAATTGTAGGAAGAAAAATGCCAAATGAAATTTGCTATTTACCGATGTTGCTGCTCTCTCAATCTCACTTTAAACAGGCAATTGTGTTCTGCTCTAATTTTATTCAGATATCTGAGAAAACAGCAAAAATTTTCCTTTTCACGAGATCCTTCCCAGTGTTGCCTACTTGCTTGAACAGAATAGAAAAAAATATTGAAATGTACGATGCAGAGACAATTGCTGCTTTCTCATTCGTTGTTGCTGATTCAGTCCTCCTTGTACCAAAGCTTGCCAAGTACTTCAAATCCAGGATTTCATTCTGGTTTCAATTTGTTCCTGATATTGATTTCGACAACAGCAGTTTCCTAAATCCTGCACCTACCACCGCCACCAATGCTAATAATAATATTAATATTAATAACAATAACAACAGTAATAATAATAATAATAGCAACAATAATGATAACGATAATAACAACAATAATAATACGAAAAATGATAAAAAGAAAAATAACAATACTAATGCTAATAATATAAAAAATAAAAAGAAAAGTTCTAAATCTAATGATAATAATAATAATGCTAATTCAAATGCTAAAAAGGATAATGATGATGACAATTTAGAAGGGAATGTTATTGAAGATCTAAATGTAAACAGCAGTGAAGATAACTTAGACGATGACGACGATGATAACTTCATTAATGATGATTTTGGAATTAGTTCATTAAGCAAAGATGATGATAGCAGTGAGAAAGAAGATAATATTCCTGTTAGACGTTACAGCAACATAATCACCAATCTTTCCAGTAGTATCACCACATACAACGAAATAACTGATATTGATAACGACGATAATGCTGGCAGCCTAATTGAATTATCATCACCAACTCAACAGAATACTCAAGATGAACATGCTCTTCAATTAGTTGTTATTTCATCATTAAGTGTACTTCTTATCTTTCTAGAAGGCGAAGATCAAATAGAGTTATACAAAAGAAGCAATATAATTGAACTTCTTCAAAAAATTCAACGTTCAAACACTCTTCCACGAATTAGATGTCTTGCAAATCTCATCTTGAGTCAATTAGAAGTTCCAATTGGACCTGATGAGTCATGCTTAATATCAAATGAACCTAATCCGCTTTGCAGGGCTGCTCTATTATCACGTTATCAAGTTACATTGAGTCAAATTAATGATACAATTTCTGATCCAAAACGACCATTTACTCCATCTGATGAAATCAATCGTGATCTTTATTTGAGTGAAGTTATAAATGCAATGAATGATCTTTATCCACTTGTTCGTGAGAATGCATTAGTAGTTCTATCTCATGCATTCAATTTCCCTTATGTAACTGATATTAAAAATACGAGAGATGATAAAAATTTAATTAATCCAAATGCTCTTGATATTTACAAGAGATTTTTCGATTGTATTCGAAATTCAATTGCTAATAATGACTTTTCTGATGAAAGCATTCCTTGTTTATTTGTTAAAAATTTACGTTCTTTGTTCTATGAAACATCAACCAGAGTTAAAGAAACAGTAATTCAATTTTGCATGTTTTTGACAGCTAAACTTGATCATCAAGATGTAGAACCTTTATCTTCAAATTTGAAATTTTTCTGTTTGAATAAACTTTCGCATCTTCAAAATAAGGACCAAATGCCAAAGTCATTCTTTGAATATGAACCTTTGACACCACCCAAACTCACTTCTCAACCATCATCGCCATCATTTTCAGCTGGCAGTAAAACTCAACCATCACAAATTTCATTAAAAAAGCCAAAATTTCAAGCACCTTTATGCAATAAGAAAGGTTTGAAAGAAGATGCTATTTTTGATTCAAAATTGAATACAAATAATAAAAAAATGCAGACATTTTTCATCGGAAAACCTGCTATTTCACCTTCTGGATTGTTGGCATCCAGTAACTTTGATGGATCTATATCATATCAGATTCAATTAGAAGAATATTCAACATTGAAGACAAAAACAGATTCATTTGATTGGTTTTCAACATGTGATACAATACAAACTACTTTTCAACATTTTGGTGATTCAAAATTAAATATGAATCATAACTCATCAGTTAATTATCTTCAATTTATTAGTGATTCAAAACTTTTGGCTACTTCATCATCTTTGCAAACTGTTGTTATAGACGTTAATCGTAATGAAGAGCCTGTTTGCTCATTCACAGGATTAAAACCGTCAAATTATTATTCATCGATCTCTGATTATAACAATCATAACTTCTCCTTATTACAAGGAACAAAAGAACTTGGATTTGTTGAATTATTTGATTTTACCACTTTAAAAACAATTAAAACATTTCAATTACAAACTCAAGAAAATATATATGCAATTCAATGGTTGAAGCCATTTACAACACTTTTTTATGTTGCTCGTGATGATGTCGCTTTTTATGATACTAGAATTGGAAATAAAGTATTCACAATTAATAATAAAGGCAACTTTTTCATAGGTGGAAACGTATCTTATAATTCACCAATGAATTTTGTTATGGGTAATAATTCTTTTGTTGGTAAAAATAAACAAGGTGTCATTTCAATGTACATTTTAGGCGCTAATAGATCAAGCTCAACAGTTGTTACAAAAGAATTTAAAGAATTCGAGGTTCACAAACA
This sequence comes from Tritrichomonas musculus, assembly GCA_039105265.1. Lineage (NCBI taxonomy): Eukaryota > Parabasalia > Tritrichomonadida > Tritrichomonadidae > Tritrichomonas > Tritrichomonas musculus. Next base: position 2,348,705 of record JAPFFF010000004.1, read on the forward strand.
TCTTCCATTCGCTGCTGCAATTACTGACACCTTCTTTACTTTCAATTTTGATACTGGTGATTTGATTCAGCAACAGCAAAATATGGGATACGCTCCTAATTCTATTTCTCTTCATCATAGCGAAGCACTTGTTGCTGCTAGATATGGAAATACCATTCAAAATGAAAAGATTATTTATTAATTCGATGTATTTTTTTTTTTTTACTTATTAATAAATGTTTGTTTTATTTATCTTAATGCTTATATATTGGAGATTATTATTAAATGATCCCATTTTTGCAAATTTCATATTTATAATGAATGAATAATATGAACTTATTTTTTTATCTGATTTTTCAGTAGCTGTTCTTAAAAAAGCTATATTATGCCGAAAATAAAAATATAAAAAAGATTATTAATCCAACTAATTTATTTTAATACATATAACACATTTTTTATACATATTAATGTATTTAGCAACATCGCATTTTCTTATCATTTGGTTGAGTTAAATCAACACTTATTGTTTCTGATGATGTATGACTTGACTTTATATAATTGTCAATTGCCTGAAGGCAGAATTCATTAAACATATCATCAACACATTGACCTGTAACAGCACTGACTTCAAGATATGTGACAGATCTTTTTCGTGCAAACTCAAGAGCTTCTTCATAAGATACAGCTCTTTTATCTTTCATATCAATCTTATTACCAACAATCATATATGTTGCTTTTGGAACATTTTTTATTAAATCAATATAGTTCTGAACTTCTTCAAAAGAATTTCTATTTAATACATCAAATACAATCAGACCTGCACTACTTCCTTGACAATAAACTGGTGTTAATGAATGAAATTGTTCTTGACCTGCCGTATCCCATATATTTATTTCATACGAATTTCCTTCAAATTCTAATATTTGAGAAAAATAGGCTGATCCTACTGTACTTGTTTGATTAGCTGAAAAAGTACCCGATATCCATCTATGAATTAGACATGTTTTACCAACATTTGAAGCACCAAGAAGAACAACTTTGACTCTTTCTGCAGGTTCTATATTCATTCAAAATTTTATTCTTTTTCAAATTGATCTACTTTTTAATAAAATTTATAGAAATTATTTAAATGGAGTTTGCCAGAAATGCCATTTACGTTAGAAACTTCATTCAAAGTTTTTCAAATACTTTTAAATTTATAATAAAGATATTATTATTTTATTCATCTATAATTACATACATATGCTGATTGCTAAGGTAAAAAAAAAAAATTATTGTGGCACACAATATTCGCCAAAGAATTCAATATGATGGAATCTGAGTACTTTTTGAACATTACCATTCCAGTTTTCTGTAGTATTAACAATTTTTACAGATTTAAATAAACTTTCATTGTCTTTTGATGGGAAATAGTCAATTAATTCATGCTCGGCAATATCTTTTTCATTTATAGAAGATATTACTACATCTTTATTATCTAAAGTAGTTCCTACAATTTCCCATCCTTTTAGAGTATCTTTATCTTTTGTTCTTTTTAGACGATAGGAATCAATCTTTACCAGGCCTTTCGTAAATATAAACTCACAAAATTCATTTAGAGCATGATCAGTACCAACAATTTTATTTGTTTTTACATCTTCGATTTCTTCGCATGAAAAAACATCTGTTGAAATCTGTACAGGCAAAAGATGCGGATATTTATATTTATATAAATATCGCATATTTGCAAACAACCCCTTACATTGCAAAGATGGAGCTGCTTTAAGAGGGTATTCTTTTGTATAAAATTCAATTCGTTTAATTCTAATGAAATCTTTTCCATCCCAATTTTTACCATCTTGAATAAATTTAAATTTGCTACAAGTAACTGATTTGCCTAGTTTATGAAAAGAAAAGTGATTGTTTCTCATTGATTCATCATCCTTGACTGAAATCAAATGAAAATCATTAACGTTAATAGTATAATTTCTTGGATTTCCTTTTTCATCTGATTGGATTAAAAAACCAGTAAGACTAACAGATTCCCTCAATTGGATTTCAAAGAAAAAGTGCTCATTTTCAGATGATGAGTAGAATCCTCTCCAACTTGGAATGAGAACATTATAAGGGTCCCTACTTGATAATGTTGATATGTAAAATGGATCAAATAAATCATTTTCAAATTGAATTTTTTTTAACTTATATAGTATTCCTGAATCACTCATTTTCCCGGTTTGAGATATCGAGAACACTTTTTTTAGTGGTTGATTTAGTAACTTTTTTTCTGAATCTCTAAATCTTTTATTATCAAGATGAAGCTTTTTTACCTGCCTTCTCATTATGGAAATTTCATGTCGAAGCTGATTCATCATTTCTGAATTTGCTGAAGCTCCACTACTATTTATATAATCTATATATTTTTGGAATTTTTTAAAATCAACACCTTCTAAACTATATTGCTTTGATTTTGATAAACTTAAAGCATTGTAGAGTTCTTCAAAAGTTGGCCTTTCAAATGGATTATTGGACCAGCATTTTTCAATAATTTCTTTAATTGATTCTTTAATTGGAGTCTCAAAAGGTGGACGATATTGATTCTTTACAATTCTTGTTCTGAAACGAGCTTTATTTATATTACCTAGTTCTGAAAATGGCGGTATTCCTGTAACAACTTCATACATTAATAATCCAAAAGCATAAACATCGACTGAAGTATCATAATCTTCTCCTTTCCAAATTTCTGGAGCTTCGTAGAATGGAGTTCCTCCCCATGTAGATTGCTGATTTGGATTGTTTGGATCAAAATATTTTGACATGCCAAAATCTGTAATACGGGGGTAAAAATTATCATCTATTAAAATATTTCCAGGCTTTAAGTCACGGTGAATTATATTCAAAGAATGAAGCGTCATCATTCCATGCGCAATTCCCGCAAGTATAATTTGGCGCTTTGTATTATCGAGCATAGTGTTACTATTTTCAGCAGCAAGCACATCCACAAGTGAACCATTCTCAACATAATCCAACAATATCGTAATATTGGGTTTATCATCAAAATCTGAAAGTGAATATCCTTGAAATCCAATAATCGTAGGCAAATTTACGTTTGCCAGAATTTTAATTTCACGAAGGACACATTTTGTATAATCTTTATCTTCAACATCAAGTATATTAACCTTTGCTGCGTATTTTTTATTTGTAGTTTTTTCTTCAATTAAATAAATAACTCCAAAATTACCATGATTAACTTCTTTAATTACAGAATACTTCTTAAGATCAATTTGATTTTTAATTTCATCATCATCCATTTATTTTTTACCAAACTCAAATTTCAAAATTTTGCAAAACTATTCAAAAAGTTTTCAAGGTATTAGAAAATATGAATTCATTCAAGATCTAGAAAGAAATTGAATAATTTACTTTATAAAATATTATAATGACATTTAACAAACATATTTTTGAACAAATGGTATAATTTTTTCACATTTTTCTTGTATATCACTATTTGAATCATTTTTATCTTCTTTTTTGAGGAAATCGAATTGAAGTGCATTGCCTTGTTTTAGATTTTCAACGCTTTCAGCTGCAAATTGAAATTGTTCTTTTTGTATTGAAAAGTTTTCTAATAAATATTTTGTTGAAACGTCGTTAATTGAATGATTAGACGAAGAAACTAAGAAGGTTAGCGCAATCATATCTTTTACATCTTTTTCACAATGTTCTGGTAATTTCAAATTAAATTCAGTAGATTTATTTAGAATACTTTGCAAATTCTGGAAGTGTACAGAAAAAGTTGATTGTGAAACTTTTTCTGAATTAAATTGGTTGATGTTTTCTTGAATTTTAATGAGTTCATCTGATATTTGCCTAAAGATAGATATTTCATTAGCATCATAAACAGGCCATAATTTATCAAATATTGGGCTTTGCCCTATTTGCTTTGGTATTTGCGAAACTTTATCAAATTGACTTAAATACTTTGAAGCAAGGACATAATGACCTGATTTGAATGCAGATTCTCCAATTGCTACACGAGATCTAGCTGCATATGTAAACTGAAGGCTCGTATTATTAGAAGATGTTAATCGTGGAATGACATCAAACAATTTTGCTGCTTCTTCTGAGTGGTTCAAAGATGCTAAATTTATCACTAAGAACATTATGATATCAATTGTAGAAGATTTGATTTCTTTACCAATTTTAATTCTACTTTTTTCTAATGAACCAAACATATCAATAACATAATCAATAAATTTTGTATCATTATAAATGTTTTTATCATCATTTTCACCATCATTATTATTACTGGTATTATATCTGTTGGTAATATTAAAAACTTGAAACAGTGTATTGTAAAGATCAAAACAATTTTCATTTTTCAAGGGATCTATTTCATCTCTGTTAGAATTAATCTCATTTTGAATGATTTCAATAAGTTTTGGCTTTAATTTTAATATCTCTTCTGTTTCTGGGAAATCTTTTTGTGAAGATCTTGGTCTTTGAACGATTTCAACTGTCAGTCTTTGCAGTATAGGCAATACATACTCTATTTGCTCTTTACATAAATCAATAAGACCTAGCGCAACTTCCCATTGACCTTTTGTTAGAAGAGGATCTTTTTCATTTGTGTCTGTGAGCATTTTAACCGCCTCACTAATTAATTCTAATCTCAAACTTGAATCTTTTTTGATCATTTTTGCTGTATCATATAATTTTGAGACACTTATTGTCGGCTTTTGACCTTTCTCACGAGAAGTTTCACATTTATGAATTAAACGTTGTCCAATTACAATGATATCATTAGATTTTTTAGTTTTGCCTTTTCGTAAATTTTTTGATTTTTGATCTTCTTCATCCTCTTCATATTCGTATTCATCATTTTCATTTCCTTCTTCCAAATTTTGAGCATAAGAATCAATTTCTGCTTTGAATCGGGAAATAAAATTATTCCATTCATTCATTAACTTTCCAAATTGCTTTACTTTATTTGTTGTTTCCACAAATGCGTCTGATATTTGCATTGTAATCTTGCATAAGCTACGAGGATATGAATTAAATTTAAATGCAACTTCATATTTTGCATAAGAATTTGTAAACTGCTGAAATGTTCTTTGCGCTTTTTGCTTATTTCTTTTTACAACATCATCATAAAGAGTTTTTAACATATTTTTCATTTTTAATTGCATTCCTTCATCGCGAGCAGTAACCTCTTTTTGATCGTTTCCATCAGCATTATCATCGTCACTATCATCATCAACAAACCATGATTTTTTTTGCTCTTTTTTATTTGAGGCTTTCATTTAAAAAAAATGATAAATCTTTGTCCTGGTCGACCAAATTTTAATTGATTTGAATTTTTTTCAATACAATCACAAAAAGTTTGAAAATACGACTTTATATCAATTTAAAAATTCAATTAGTTCGTTTTTTAAAAATAAATATAACTTTTTTTTGTATCAATGACTACTGTTAATGTTAACCAGCTTCAGAGATTTGCCCTGGAAAAAAATTTCTTTTGGCATGGCGTATTAATGCTAAATGAAAATGGAGGTCATAGTATGTTTTAATTTTCTAATATTCAGCTTTTTTTGATGTTAGATATAAGAAAAGTATCCCAGGAATGTCACAAGTTCTTGGACTTTTTACAAACGACATTCCGCCATTTCCACTTTCTTCAACAGACACACTTACATGCATTTTTATCCTCGAAAATAATCAAGGTTTAACAACTCAAAGGCACACAATTGTTGAAGCATCTCTTCCTGGTTCAGAATTACAGAGAGTTCTTGAAGAGACAGAAAACAGAGGTGAATCAGTTGTTGTTCAAAATGATACTGGAGAATGGCAATTTCAACTTTTGGAAAAGACATGGGTTCTTCGATACGTTATGCTATATGTACCTTATTCTGACCTCAAAGAATTAATTAAAGATATTTAAAAATAGCCATAATTGTTTTTATATCAATTTATTATTATTCATACTTTTTTGAACAGACTTATATATTTATTTTAAAATTATATACAGATCCCAATATTATATGATATTGCTTTCAATTTCAGTGAATGAATTCATTTTTAAATCTATTATGAAAAATTTATATATTATAGAATATAACACATTATTTGTTTAATCCAATATCACCTAAACATATAATTTTGGATAAATAATATATATCTTTTGGATATCCATGATTTATGATTTCGTTCAATTTGGCAACTTTTTCAATGAGAATTTGTACAAGTTTCATCTTAAATTTTATTATGAGCATAATTACCACATCAAACCCTCCATTAGCTACAGTCGAATTAGGCCAACATGTTCGTCTAAGTGTATATTTACTTGTTAATCCATCTTGTAATTTTCAAACTTTGGGCCAATTTATAAAATTTGAATCAAAAGAAAATTTGAATCAACACTCTTTAATATCATCAGTATGGAGAGCAACCTCAATTCAAAATTCGATATTCAATGGAATTACTTCTGTTTTTCTTTTTCACTTTTATCCAGTCGATTCAACAGTAACAAAATTTCAAATTACCATAACTCCTGAAAATCCTAACAAAGTTGATTTTATGAAAATTTCACAAGAAACGAGTCAAGGTCCAATAAGACTCGATATAAATGAGTTATCCAAACATAAACACTTTTTTACAACGTTCAAATTTCTCTCTCGCTTTGAAAAAAATCCTCACATCAATTTGTCATGGGAGTATACATGTGAGCAAAAAACAACATCATCAACTTCTACATCATTTAGCCTTTCTGTTTCACCACCATTTTTTTGCGATCTTAAAATAGCCAAAGTTCGAAATGAAGGAGTTTTACTTGAAGTTACTCTTTGCAACATGTCAAAATATATCGCTAGAAATGTTAGACTTGAAGTGATACCAAGCAACAGTTATGTTGTTGATGAGTCAGAATTATTAATTTCTGATTTCTTACTTCCACTTTCACGAGTTTCAAGTGTTTATCCACTTGAACTGCAACGTGGTGAAGGAACTTTTTCAACAAAGATATTAGAGTCATTAACTGTAAAATGGTCAACTGGATTTGAAGAGAATTGTTCAATGCCACTTGATATTAGCCAACTAGAAGAACAAACAAAACCACGATACCCAGTCGCTATTTCGATGATTGGATCTCCTCAAACTCAAAAGTTATTAACTCCTTTTTCGGTAAAATTTGATATTCATAATACAACCGCTGAAGAGAGAGTTTTTGCAATTAACGTTGATGCTAAAAAAGAAACAGGACTACTTCCTTATGGCATACATGTATTTACTACCGAATTATTACCTGCAAAAGGATCTCAGAGAATAGTTATGGAATTTATTGCTCTTAAACAAGGCCTTTTGCCATATCCTGAATTAATTATCTCAACAGCTAATTTTAACGAGTTTAGAATTGATCCAGAAAATGGAGTTCTGATTCTTGCTGATCTAAGTGAGCCAACATAAGAGCCCTCTTTCAAAAAAAAGGCATTTTTTTTTGTTTGATATTGTTTGTTAATTATATAAAAGAAACTTTTTGATAGAAAGGCATTTCAATTTTTTTTTTAATGATTTAGTTCGATATATTGATACTTAATACAATTATCAATGTAATAAATCAAGATTTGGCACTGATATTATGACAGATAGAAAACGGTTTGTATTTAATTCTCAATTATTTTTTCTTACAATTGAATGGAAATAAAATCTTATTCTTATTGAAAAACTTGGAAAATGAATTATTATTCAATTGAAATATTGTAATGTCGAATACCGAATCACCTATAAAGGATGAACCGCCAAAAAAACAGACCACCTCCCGATATGCTCCTCGCGGTCAAGGAGCTGAAGCAAAACGCGTTAATGCAAGATTGACAGGCTTTAAAATGAAACAAAGCACTGCTTACAAGTATCTTTGCAGAAAATTCAGTCCAAATGTTACACATACCGAATTAAAAAGTATTGCGACAATACTTTGTTTACGGACAGGATTGAAACTTGATCGTGATGCAACCCGTGATAATAGAGTTTTAATTAAGTGGTTTGATGAAAATTGGCCAATAGTTAAAAAAAATTTAGAATTTATAAAATTGCTTGATGATGATCAAAATATAATTAACGAATCCAGAAAAGAAAAATTATGATTTTATTTGTTTTTTTAAGGTTCTATAAATCGATATACGCATATTATTAATTTATTAGCAACTGTATTATTACTGCTTTTATACATTTCTTTTATTATTTGATTCTATTTTATCATAATATATATTTTTATTTGAAATTGAATAAGAGACAATGAATATAAGGCAATATTTATTTGCTACAAAAAGCAATTATAAATAACGGATAACTCATTTAATTGCATTTTGTTATTACTTTCATAAACGTTCTACTTCTGACTTTCCAAAATTTTGGAGAACGTTTGACTATCATTATTAATGACTGAAATTGGTAAGAAAGGAGAACTTATAGTTTGTTCAGATGAAGCTATTCGCGAATACATACTTAACCTTAACGCAGAACAAGCCGAAACTCAAAAATTCATTATTAAAGATCTTCCTCCAAAATCTCTTTTTGTAAAGAAGGGGTCTAGCCCAAAAATAAAAGAAGCAATCAATGAATTAATTAACAAAATAACATTTGAAAGTGAAAATCGTTAGAACTCATGCAAAACTAATAAGATAAATATTTTTATCGTGTTTTGCTTAAATTATTTACGAAAATTTGTTCTTTTAAAATAATTATAATAAAGATATACTCATTATTCTGTTTTCTGAATATTTTATTTATAATTGCTTTACTAATATTTTAAACAATTTTTTTAAACTGTGACATATTTTTCTTAACTTAATATATATAGATTTATATTGTAACTATTAAGGAATCAGTACATTTAATAATATAAGCACCAAATATTGAGCATTGATTAAATTCAAAATCAGAATATGAAGGTAATTGATCCTTTTTGGTTTAAAAAAATATTTATTTCATTCGATTAATTATTATTTTGAGTTTTTGGTTAAATTTGAATCAAAAATTTTGTGAAATATAATATATAATACAGTTAAGAATAAAAAGAAGTGATTTTATAAGAATATAATGTTTACTTTATATCTGCTTAATCGTTTTCTTTCTTTCTTTTTAATTTTCATCATCATCTTCTTTCTCGTTATTATCTTCTTTTACTCCATCATCTTCTTTTTCATCATTTTCATCTTTATCATCTTCTTTTTGAACTTCTTGTTCGATTTTTTCAATTTCCTCTTTATCAGCAAGTTCTGGGTAGGCAAGAAGAAGGTTCTTTAATTCAACTGGGAGAAGATCTTTCCTCAAATATAATGTACATGATGCTGCAAATGTCATTCCACCATATGCAAATGGTGTATCTGGTATGTAAAAGAGAGCTCCTGTAGAATCAACATCTTTCATTTGAAGAAAAGTTTCTTCACTGAGATCAGTAAATTTGACACCTGTATGACCTGCTTGAAGGAGCAATTTTAATTCGCAAGGCTTAACCTTAAAGAGCCTTTTATGCGCGTATTTCATGATAATTGGAACACTTTCAACTGCTGGATATGGATGAGGCGTTCCTTTTGAAAAGTTTCTCCATGTGAAGATCGGTGATCCACATGAAACAGTGTAAAATTTAGCAGATCCATGCTTGTTTATAAGCTCAGCGACCTTTCTTCCAATATACGAAATGTTATGGACAGTTTTTTCATCTCTAACAAAAAGTTGTTCATATGGAAACTTTTCATCTAATTCAAAAATAGATTTGATTGTTTCTAAAACTGTAGTATTACCTTGAGTCATGTTGATATATGGAGCTTCGCGGAGGGGTTGCTGTGGAGTTGATTGAACTCGAGATATCCTATCGAAATCTTTAATTTTATGAAGAAGAGTAACAAAGAAACCACCGCTATCATCATCTTGTGGGAAGAATCTCATGCAACATGATAAGTTAGGTACTTGAGGCTGACAAAACATTGTTGAATTATTTTTCTCTTTCTTTTCAGCTGGGACGTCTTCGATCTTTTCGTAAACATCACCAAGCTGGTTGTTGGTTACATCATAAACGCGCCACTCGGTCATTCCTTTATGTCGTTTTAATTCTGGGAATTTATCTGAGCAATCTACAATTTCAACAGCTCCATTTGTTTCAAGAAGAACAGAATTAACAACAGCTTCATTTTCAATTGGGTTCATTGAACATGTGGAATAAACACAGTAACCACCAGCTTTTGTTAATTCAAGGCCACGCTTCAAAATTGCTCTTTGAGTACCATGCAAATCAGCGCCTCTTTTGGGTGTCCAATTTTTTCCTGCTGCTGGATTCTTACGCAAAGTTCCATCTCCTGTACATAAAACATCACATAATACTTTATCAAACTGGAAATCTTCTGATACAAAGAATTGAGCTTTCTGACTTGTAACGAGAACATTTTGTGTACCAATTTTCTGAAGATTATGAACCAAATTACGGCAACGAGGAATATCGATATCATTAGCAAAAACAAGCCCTTCTTCTGGGTCTAGACATTCAACAATTTGCGCTGTTTTTGATCCTGGAGCTGCACACATATCTAATACTGCATCATGAGGTTGGACATCTAAGAAATATGTAGGGATCATTGAAACAAACTCCTGTCTATGAGATCTACCAAGATCTGTTTGTAAGTTTATCCAATCACGGAATGGACGAAATCTGGGATCTCGTCTTAAAAGGGCTTTATCAAGCGAAATCTTAAAAATACGACCATTTTTAATTGGGAAATATTTGTATTCAACAATATCTACGTTTTCATTTTTTATTTTTTCAAAGAATTCATTCATTTCCTTTTCGATATCACTATATTGGGGGAAATTGGTAGAAAGTCTGAAAACCATAGGAAGAGTAGTGCGATATACATCAAGCATTTTTTGGAATTCTTCTTCTGTTAGCGTATTTGGTGTTAATATCGATCTGTAATAATTGACGAATGTATCATTGAAATCACCAACTTCTATTGACTGACCTCTCTGGCGAGGAGCTTTTTCACCATCATTATCTGAAGCGCCTTTCTTTTGCTTTCGCTGCTTATTCTTTCCCATTCGTAAAAATCTTTATTTATAGCCAATTATAAATAGAAAATAATATTGACCTTGTTAATCAAATTTTGAATACAAAATGATCGATTTTTTAAAAGAATTATATTTTGGATGCAATTGGATTTACGTTTAGATGATATATTAAATAGATCTCTTCGTCTTGAGTCACCAATGAATTTTCGTATTCCTCTAGATTTGGAAAATATTAAGCAGTTATCTAGTAAAATATTACCGAGTCTTAAAACCGACGAATCTGGCTTGACTCTACTCGCAAAAGAAAGTAGATCTATAGATATTGATATTTTGAAAAAATCTTTCGATGATTTGTCAAAAGTCAATCTTTCAAAAATGATACAGAACGAAAAATTAACATTTTCTGAAGAATGCGCAGAAGCTATGAAAACTTCAACTGCTGAATCAGTTGAAAAATCTTCAAAGAAAGATGATATTTCGTCAGACTATTTTATTTTTTCAAATTTAGCTCGACAAATGAAAGAAAAAGAAACACTTCTTCACAGACTCATTTGTCATGCTGAGCCAGCAGCAATTTCGCGATTTGGAACTATCCAATCTGAAGACGAACAAATGGAATTAAGCTCGTTATCTGGTTTTTACAATTATAATTTATTTTCAACTGATTTTGTTCATTTAATTGACAGAACTATTCGCAATGAATTATCTCAAGAAGTCAGAAACGCACTTGCTGATACCTATTCGATTATTGGTTGTATATCACAAGAAAAGTCACCACTCCTTGGATCTCTTCGCTATTTAACGCAATTATTCCGCAGGATAATTACAAATGAAGTTAATAAAAACAGAATAAATGGCAATAGAGGTGGCGCAATCGGACTTATACCAACAATAAAAGCATATGTAATACTTAAAAATTACCCATTTGGTTATTCACCATGGGCAGTTTTGTACTTTTCTCTTTTATGCGGTGTTCAAAGAGAATTGCTTGATTTTCTTGATACAAATAGTGAAATATTCTCTGATTGCATTAAACCAGCTTTAGAAAATTATTTTCAACATTTGCCATTACCAAAATCTATTGCGAATTCTCTAGAAGCATATCATGATCGAGACATTACAATGAAGAAAATTGATCCATTCAAGACAATAGTTTTAGCAATATTAACAAGAAAACATAATATCCCAGATTCAGAGCAAATAATTGAATCTACAGAAGAGTGGCTATGGATTCGTCTTCAATTTATTCATGTAGACAGTTTAAACGGACAATCATCTGCCGATTTAAGTGAATTAGCTGAAGAACTCAAAGATTTTGATCCTAAAGATCGCCCAAGTCCATTTCTTCGTGGTCAAGTTTACTTATTAACTAATTTATATCAAAAGGCAGCTGAATGGTTTTTATCCTGTGAAAATTATGTCAATCATTGCCTTCACATAGTTATATCGATGAATATGGCCAATCTCATTGATGATCATATATTAGTTAGACCACTTCTTATTTATGCTAAAGACATCTTTCGAGCAGATCCAACCGCAGCCATCCGTTATTTATCTCTTCTTCACGAGCGGGAGCTTCGAATAGATACAATTGCCACTTTTGTAGTTGAGACCAAAAAAGGTGAAAAAATATTTTATTCACAAAATGATTCGATACCAGTTATTTCTAGCGTTCTTCCACCTGATGAACAACATGAAATCATCCAAAAAGCAGCTCATCTAGCCGAATATCGAGACATGCACAGCAAAGCTGCAAATATATATAGTTTGATTGGTCAATTTGATGAAGTAATTGATCTTGAATGTATACAATTACGTAAATATATTGAAGGATTTCTTGATGATAACGTATATAACGAGTGTCAAAGAATATATGAACAAATTCTATCTAATAATAGTCCAGAATCAAATGATAAATTCCAAATATTTCGAGTACTCCTTCAATTTGCGTTGGCATCTCATCATGCTCGCGCTAATGAATACAGAGAAGCTACAGATTTGATCGAAAAGGCTGACTTTTTGCCAACTACTAATGAGCAGGTTCAACCGTTTAGAATTATGTTAATGGCAAGCTCAGAATTGAGAAAGGCGTTGCCAACAATGATTATTATTGCAATTAAGTCTTATGCTGAACTTTATGGGAATGCTAAAAATGAGAAAAAAGAATACGATAAGAAGAAGGCTGATGCTATCCTGGAATTAACAAGCGATATCGACATTCCAAATTATGCACAGAAGGAATTACTTGATTATTCGCTCAGATTCCAATAATATTTATATGATTATATATAAACTATATAAAATATTTCATTATTCATTGATTTTAGAAAATTGAATGATACGTTCAAATTTTCAATTTTTATTCAATTCCTAATATAGAAATCGATATAAAAACGTTATTTTCTAGATTTAAAAAGTCTCCTAAGATTTATATGGACAACTCTTCTATTTCTCCTCCAACTTTTCCAGATTTTCCAAAAGAGGAAAATCACCAAGAAACATCAAACGATGATGGAATAATAGAAACTGAAGAAAGTGAAGCCGATATTAATAATTTGAACAATTCAACAATTGAGAATGAACTTTCATCAACACCATTATCAGAAGTAGCAGCAACGGTTGATAACTCGAATAGAAATTCTCAAATTGCAAAAAAACGTATTCTCAAACCTAATGTTATAAATTCACAGTCAAAATCTTCTCTTGCTGCTCCCATCTCAATACAGAAAGTGACGTCAAAGAAAAAACGCACAGCGTCATCTCTTTCTACTACATCATCAACATCAGTTTTAAGTGGGCCTTTTCGAATTCCTAACGACAATGAAATCTTTGCAATCAGAGATCAGCAACGAAAAGAAAAATTAGAATATCAAGAATCTCTAAAGGGCACTAAGTGCTATCTAAGAGGACTAGATCTACTTAGTGATGGAACATCATCAAGTTTAAGCTCAACAAGAAGATCTAATTTTAGATATATGACCCAGCTCCCGCCACCCAAAGTTTCAGCAGAGAATGAAGCTCTAGCACAACTAATTTTATCACCAGATTCAAATCAATCACAAGAAGGGTTACGCGATTTTATTGATCAAAAACGAGAAATCTTCCTTGCTCAATTATCAATTGAAACAAAACGAGAAGAATTGCAGCGATTAGAACGCCTGGAACGTGAAGAAGAAGAAAATTTGCAAAAAAGAGAAGCTGAAATCAATCTTTTCAAAGATCAATTTCGATCATTTCTTGAGGCAGATGGAAAATTAACGATGGACAAAAGACGTGAAGCTGAACAAAAATCTAAGCAACGTCTTGAAGTCTCACTCAGGATCAAACAAATATCAACAGAAATTTCATCTCTACGAAATGAGATAGCGCATTATGAAGAGAAATACAAAGAATGTGAAGGATATAAAGACTTTCTCGAGAGCCTGACACCTTCTGAATGGAGAGAAGCTCATCCGTTTCCTGAACTTTATTTTACAAAGCCAGAACAACTCATTGAAATACTTGAACATTTAGAAAATCAAAATATGTTTCTCATCCGACATTGCCAAGATGCTGAAGAAGCTGTCGAAAGAATCAAGTCAAAATTTAACGAATTGCTTGAAGAAAGGGATCGAGAGTTATTAATAATGACTGAAAAGAAAGAAATGCAAGACAAACGAATAGAAGAAATGAAAGAGCGAAATGAACAATACAAATATGAAGGAGAATTTCACCATATTAACGAATTACCACCATCTGAATTAAAATATCTAATTTCATCAATAACAGATTTTCATAATAAGCTTGGATTCGATGAAGCTGCAACAGGAGATACCTCAACAATGCTTAAAAGAATCGAGGTTAAAATGGAAGAGCTCAATAGAAGCTTGGCAAAGATTGATCAGAGAGTTGTCAGAGACATGGCACAAGACAAGGCAAGAAAAAGAAGAGATCTTGAAAGACTAGAGAAAGCCGCAAAGAAGCAGAAAGAACAAGAAGAAAAAACACTAAAGGCTCTTCAATTAGCCAAAATGCCACAAATGAAGAAAACAGGAAGACCTTTGATGCCTAAAAGCTTACCAATTCAAGTTGAAAGCAGAGAAAAAAGAGAAGAAAAGATGAGAATTGAACAGGCACGAAAAGAAGCTGATCACAATCTTTTATTTGGTCCAATTTGGGATTAGTTTCATCATATTTTACTTTTAAATGCATTTGTTTGTTTTATAAATATATATTTTTGCACAAACAATCATAGTTTATATTATTATTAAAGATAATCTTTCATATTCTCAGACTTTGCTGCAATTCTTATGATTCAATAAAATTAGCTTTTATGTACATACGGTATTTAATATAAAATTACATTTAAAATACTTCAATATAATGAGTTATTCTTAATTTATTTTTCTTTTTTATTTTTTAAATGCTTTGAAAAAAGTCATTTTGAAAAAATACTTATTTTTATGAATATTGAAATACAATCAGCAGAAATTCGAACTAATATAACACATGCATTTACATTTAACCATCAAGTTGTAGAATATTTTGTTGGTTTTTCAAAATTTTCTATTAAATATTAATCACAAGATCATCATATTAAAGAGATATCAATTAATTTGACAAATATATCACATAAAAGGAATGAAATCATGGTAAAACCAAGATTGAAAATAAATGACACTTCGAATCATGAAGAATCTGGAGAATCAAAGATCACTGTTGTTGTTATTGCTGCAATAGGTTCCGGTAATGGTAACATTCACTTAGTTAACCATGCAATTCCCTGCATGAATTACTTCACTCCTTTATTTAATGTCAATTTTATAAAATCATCTCTATCATACTGCTTTGCCAGGTATCCGGCAGCTGACCATCATTTAGAGAAGTATTTATCTAACTATAAAGCTGAGCTTGTTAAATGACAATGCTAAAAAAAAAAGACAATTTGAGATTGAAATCGTTTTTAAATGACAATGCTAAAAACAGTTTCAACATCCCACACAACAAAGTATCTGGTTTTGTTATTGAAATAAATAATAAGGAACTTCACTTTTACTAATTTCAAAGAAAAATAAAAATTTGAATTATTATTAAACGCGAATGGTTTGTACCAATATAATAATTTTTTTTAACCTTTTTTATGTATTTATTACACACTACTTTATCACATGGAAGCACTTTATCCAATTTTTTTCATTGCACTAATAGTTTTTTAAAAAGCACATAAACTTACCTATATTGCTATATATTAATGAACATTGGATTAATCAATATATATTTTTGAATTCTAAAATGTGAAATAAGATTAAAACCAGATTTTTAGTAAAAAATTTAAAAAATCAGATTTTATTTTATGAAGTTTTGTTTTATTCTGCTAAAATTTTGATATTCATATAGTTTTAAGATGCTGTCTCAAATAAACGTAATTTTATAAAAATGATATCTAATTTGACAGATTTCAGATTTTCCTTTAATTACTTTTATTTTAGATTTATTTTTAACCAAGATTATACTGATTTGTCATTAATTTGTTCAATCAAATCGAATCAATGAAATAAGGGCAGTAATTCAAAATCATTGAAATACATTGAAAGAAATACTATTGACAGAAAAAAATTTGAATGAAAATAAAAAATTTATATTTGTGTGAAAAAAAAAATGAGCAATCATCAAGACAACAGCAGTAATAAAAGAGAACAAAACGATTTGATTTTGTCCACATTTCAAAACATTGAATATTATGATTTTCAAGATGGATCATTATATAATGGCTTATTAATCATCTCGAAAGATATGACATCATTTAATTTTCGATGGAGTCCATATAAACTAAATCGAAAACTTTTTTTATTTGAATCAGAAAACCAAATTCATATTGTAAATTCATTTAATCTTTTCAGAGTCGTCATTGAAACTAATCACCAATATTGCGAAGTATCTCTATATTCTACAGGACACGATGATCCAACAATTTTTCGAGCCAGCGAAAACCACATCAACTTTTCCCATCAATTAGCTCAAATTTTCACAATTAATTCTGTTTTTTTAAACAATCCAAACTGGATTTATCTTGCACAACTTTTTCTAGATCCACCAACTGAAGAAACAGGACCAGTTATTTATTACTTATCATGTTATAATGGCAAATTTTCATTTCCTGTTTTTTTAACTGAAAATTTCATTCAAAAAGTGAAAGATACCATTGAAAAAGCATACAAAACCAAAGAAACCGAAAACGATAATCAGAAAAAGTTGATGACTCAACAATCACAACAGGCAGGAAACACCAACAACGATCAGAACATATTCAAAAATTTTTTCAATTTTTCAATTTTTTCAAATACTTCTTCAAATGCGTCAAAACCGCCAATAACCGCCAACCAAGATGAGAAAAATGATCAAAAACTTTTCTTATCGAATTTCTCACAAATATTCTCTAAATATAAAATAAAAACCAACAGTTCTTCACTTCCTCTCTCAATTTCTGATTTCATGCTTTTGTGCTCACAAAAAGTTCCACTCACAGAAATTCGGAAGATAGTTTCCATTCAAGGAATGAATGCAGATCTGAGAAAGGAGCTCTGGCCAGTTTTCCTCTCAATTGTTCCTTTTGAAAAAAATGAAAAAGTTTTGAATGCAAGAGTCAGCGAATATAAAGCATTGAAAATTCAATGGAGCTCACTTTCTGAGTACCAACTAGCACAGTCACACGAGCTTCGTTCAGCATTCTACACAATTGGAATGGATGTAAAACGGACAACCGTTCCAAGTGAATTATTTCATCAAATTTCAACAAATGACCAAATAATCACTCAAAAAGTCTCGACAATATTCAAAAAGTTTCTTGAAAACATACTCAAGACTTTTGCTGTTTGGAACTACAATATAAGATACACTCAGGGCATAAATGAGATTGTTGTTCCATTTGCCTGTGTTGCACTTTACGACATCATAAATGAAATAGTCATGCCAAATCATCAGAATTTGAATTTTGACAATTTTGATGAAGTCATCAATTCAAATAATTCAATACTCTTTCAAAAAGTGGAAGAACGAGAATCTATTGCATTTTGGTGCTTCGTCTCTTTCCAGGAAAAATCACAGAATGTTCTGCTTGAGACATCAATGACGAATTTAATTGAATTAGACATCCCTGAAATTCTTGAAATTGTGAAGAAACAGTCACGTGATGCATTCAAATTTGTTAAACAGTATCAGCTTGATTCTCTGAATTTTCTTGTGTCGCCTTTCATGCTTCTTTTTAGACGTTCTTTCAGCGAAATGAAAGTTGAACGTTTATGGGACACAATCATCGCTTTAGATGAAATTAACAGTAAAAATAACTTTGTTTCTGATTTGATTAGAAGGAAAAATTTTGAATACGCATTCGCTGCATCTGTTGTAATCTTCATTGTGCCTCTTTTGAAGAAGAAAATTGCTCAGATGAATGAAAATAAAAGCAATGTTCACTCTAATGAGGCAATAACTGAAGTTTTGCTCTTGGAAATACCAGAAGTGATTGAGAGTCTACCAATTGAATATGTGATTCGTGTCGCACTTTCAATTGAAAATGATCTGCCTACAAAAATACAGCCTAGAATTTCAGTTGGTCAGAAAAACATTTTTGAAAATGAGTTTTTCTCACCTGCTCTTTTACCTGAAACAAATATTTATTCAAGTTTAGGTTTGTTTTGTTAAAATATTATGTTTTTATTATTTAAAAATAATTTTATGTATCAAATTTTTGCATACAATTACTTACATTTCAGAGAAAAATTGAAAAAGAATATTTGAAATTAATATGAATAATGTGAACAAACATCAACTCGGAGAGTCAAGTATTTCACATGTTACATTTTCATAATATGATGCTGACTTTACATTTATTATGAATGGTCTATTATTTTCAGATCTTTTTTATCCAGAAATCAGTCAAATTCACTCATTAGTTTCAACATTCGATACCTTTTACATCATATATATTAATATATTAGCTCTAATTTGCGTTTTTTGAATTCATAATATTTTTATTATAAAAATCTACTTGAAATAAATATTAATGACATCAAATATTAATTATATATACTAATACATCAGCTGTAACAAAAAAACAAACCTTTTCATATTACTAATAGACAAAATTATCTACAACATGAGAGAAGTAAGATTAAAATTTGAAAAAAAAAACTTTTGATAAGTTTTCATAAAAGTACGTTAAGGGAACTTTTCATAGTAAATTGGCCATATAACGTTTCAAATCTAAAATTTTATAAAATTGATCAACTTTGAAGGATGCTATTCCAAATATTATTAGGACTAACTTACAGCGCACGAACAGATGAAATAACCGCCTGGACATTTAACGAGCAACGAGTTTCCAAAAATGCAGAAATTATAATACGATCTATTGATGGTTTCGGAGATTTTTACCTAATGATACAAAATACTAAACAATACAAAATTTTCAGGACCTTTAATACTTTTATATGCAACGCTACTCAACCAGCTTTTGATTATATATCTACTCATTATATCGATACTTCAAATCTTCCACAAAATTTTCCAATCAATCCAAACATGAGTGGAGGCATATACCATTTTACGATATACAATTGCCTATCTCCCATTCGAATTACCAGGATTACCTTTTCTTTTTTGAATACATGGGGCCGATTACCCTTTGAAAAATATCCACTTCTTTTTATTTGCTGGATAGAAACAGGTTTTTACTTAGTACTATTTATCTTATGTTTAATCAACTCTCTAAAACATCGAGAACTTCGCGTTTTACTCCATTATCTCATACTTGGAACTGTTTTTATTTGTACAGCCTCAACCGCCACCAGTTCACTTTTATTTTTATATGCAAACGATAAGAACGATAGAGCCAAGAATATCAACCAAAGTGCCATTTCAATATCAGCCTCAGTTTTGCTTTGTTTACGAAATTTTTGTCTTTTGATGTTGTCACTTTTTTTAGTCTCTGGTCTTTCAATAGTTTACGAACGGTTGAAAACAAAGAAAGTCATCATGATTATCAGTCTATCTGCCGTATTCACCATTGTTGAATTCATGATAGATTCGTATATTTCGTACTCTTTTTCACTCGGTGTTTATTCGTTATTTTTCATTTTTTTCATCGTTTTGTACATCTTGTTCACAATTTTTCTGGTCAATCTTTCATCGCACTCATTGAATACTTTGAATGCTCACATTGTAATGATCTATTCTGCTAACATTGACCCTGAAACAACTCCTTCTTACAGAAAAAAAGAACTTTTGGAGACTTGCAAAAGATGCTCAATTGCAATTCTTCTCATTTTCGTCGCTTCTTCAATTCTTTACAGCGTCGGTGTCTTTTACTACTTCATCTCTTACTTGCTCATAGCGATATCAATGGCCGTTCTCGTGTCAATCATTTGCTGGACTTGCAGGCTGCGATACAAAATGGCAGCCACTTACTGCGACGATGAAGATGCTTACGTAATAAATGACGGAAATAATGGAAACAACGATCAACAGCAAAACTTCGTTCAAAGCCAGTTCCAGTACCAATTGCAGGAACAAAATCCAAGCACAAACCAAAATGCAAATGCGACTGAAGCTGTCAATGCGAATCCTTATTCAAATCCTGTCCAGAGCCAGAATCAAGGTTTGCAGCAAAAATCAAGCCAAATTGCAAGCTCGCTGATGAACGCAGACGATGAGAAAGATGATGACGATATGAGTTTGAGTTCATCTGACGGTTTTTCTGAAGGCAACAACAACACAAACATAAACAAGTCAAATAACACAAACACTCGAAATAACGAAAATGCGACCGCAAACAATGAAATAAATGCTGACATTGGAAACGGCAACATTGCAAGAAATGATGACACTGGAAATAACATTAATGATGCTGAAAATAATAATAACAACAACAACGGAGGTGGGAATCAGGGAAATTTGATTCCTTGGGAGTACGGAATGAAGCTGCCGCCGATGCCGCAAGAAGATTTTGCACAGAATCAAGTTCATCCTACTGATTAGGTTCGTTTTTAATGAAATCCTTGTTTTTTATATATAAAAAGTTAGCGTGTTTATTTATTCATTTTTGTTTTTATAATATATATTGACAAGTTATCATTGTTTTTCTTTAAGATTACTTGCTCAATGAAATATATCATTTTTAATAAAATTAAAAAATTGTTAATATAAGAGTGAAATCAATAAAAATATATTAATAAATAGAAATCTCTTGTGGTGTAGCGGTTATCATATGGGACTTTGAATCCCGGGATGGAGGTTCGACTCCTCCCAAGAGAATATTTTTGATTTTTTTTTTTACTTTCAAAATAAGAAAATTTCAAGATATTTTTGTTATGTATGTATATTATATTTATTCATCATTTTAATGAAACATTATATATAATAACCTAAAAACTTGCAAAACATGCAGTAACATACTTCATTATAATTATTTATATTTTAAAATAAAAAACCAAATAAAAGATATTACCAATAAAATCTCCACCATTTTACTAAGCATAAACAAATTTCATTTTGATTTATATCCCACATAATTTTCAAAATACTCTATTATTAATATTTATTTTATTTCACAAAAATAATTTTGATTAAAATCATATGCTTCAATATTCCTTTTTTCTGCCAATAGTATAAATTTTTGAAAAATTTTTATTTTTTTGCCAATGAAATGATTAATTTTTTTGAGAAATGTCTGATTTAAATTTTTCTGCCAAAAGTTTTTTTTTTCTCTCAATTTTTATAAATTTTATCAATATTCAAATAAATACACTTTTATTTAAGAAATGAAACATACAAAAAACTCCAAACAAAAGGCCAAAGGCTCGAATAGAGGGGGAAAATATTCAAGCTCGAATGAAAGATTTTCAATTGATGAGAAAGGCAATCAAAAAGATATATTGGATCAACATTATTTATGCAAAAGCATAGAAAAAAGTCAATATGATGATAATGACTCTTTTAATCCAGAACTAAAAGATGAATCGTTTGATGATGATAATTATGAATCCCATTCAAAACGTAATAAACAAAAAGAAATAAAAATCAAGCATAAAAACACAATTAAATCAGAAAGTAATGATAATAACAATAATCATAATGAACTTGAATATCTGAATGATGATGATGATAGTTCAAATTATCCCAAAGAAGAGGAATCCTCATTTAGAAAACTGCCAATTCGTCTTGATTATCAGTATCAGATACCTTTATGTTATGTTGATATATATGAAAAATCATTGCATGAAAACAAAGAATTATTTAAGAAAGAAGAAAAGAAAAAGCAAAAAGAAATTCCAAAAGAAAATGTTGAATTATCAATCAAAGTTATCAAAAACAGAACCAGAAAGGAAACAAATCTTTCTTGGAAAGAGAATCCATTTACGAAAAAAGAAATGGAAGAACTATGTAAAACAATTAAAGATAAATTCAAAACACAATGTCATGTCAATGACAAAAACAAATGTTTATCATTCTCTGGTCGAAAACCAAGACAATTGAAAGACTATCTTGTTGATTACTTTCATTTTCTGCCAAATAATATATCAATAACAGATATTGAACGAAAAATTCCAGACAAATTCAAAATAGAAATTTCGTTGGATGAAGATCAAGAAGATTTAATAGAAATCATGTTTTTATACAAAAATTGGAATGATGTTATGTTCTTTGAATTTGTTGATGAATTTAAAACAGATCTCTCAAAAGACTATGACATTGAACTAGTGGATGAAATTGATCATAATATGAAATATTCGCTTATTTTCAAAGGTGATAATTTAATGGATATTGCAAAGAACTATTTGGTTGATAAATGTGGAATCAAAAGAGAACAAATAAAAGCAGATAGAAAACTAGTTTTATCAAGAAAATATTCAATAATTAACACTTACAAAGAAATGAAGGAAAGATTTCAAAATTTTGATCTTTCTTCATATTTCCGTGAAATGTCAGACACAATCAGAGATGCATACAGAATAGAAAAATATTTGTTGAGCAAGTTTATTATTCACACCAATTTAACCTTTAATTTCATTTTTACTGATGATGATGGATTCAATTATTACATGATCAAAATTGATATAAAAAATGCATTTAACATTGATGGCTTAAAGGCCGGACAAGGAATATCAGAAGGCCATGAAGTTATCGTTACTCATAAAAGATCAAAATTATATATCGTTGGCTATATTACAAAAATGAAAAATGGGAATGCAACAATCATTTTCAGATTAAAACCGAATCATGTTCCACCGGGATGCAGCAAAAAGGACAATTATATTGAAGCCAATTTTGATCAATATGATGAATACAAAAAAAGATACCAATATGAAGATGACGATGATGGAATGATTGATGAAGATGATGACTACATCAAAGATGATGATTTTAATAATAAAAAAGGCGATTACATAATCACCTTTCGACCAAATGATGCTGTTTTTAAACGAAGTTCAATGTCTTTACTTGTTCTAAATGATATCAAATCAGGAATAAAAGATATCATTACTTGCGATCCGAAATTGTATAATGAAAAAATGAATCACATTTGTAATGACAAAATTGATGATGAAGGAACAATTCAACTTGGTGCTTTTCAAATAAAACCAACACCATCACAAAGAGAATGCATTAATAATATTCTTCAGAATCAAGTGTCTCTTATTCAAGGCCCTCCAGGATGTGGAAAGACAACATCAATTGGTTTCTTTGTTTATCATCTTTTGAAAAAGAATCAGAATCAAAGAAAAAGAATTCTTTTATGTGCCTATTCAAATCAGGCAGTTGAAAACATGGTCAAAGTAGTTTTTCCTATTGTTAAAGCTCTTGGAAAAAAGATGGTTTGGATACCGAATCAAGCAATGCACTTTGAAACTGAAGAACAATTCACATATGCTTCAGAAGAAGAAAAAAATTTGTCGTATTATAAAATATTGACAGGTGACAAAATTGGCTGCGATCAATTCAGAAATTTACAAGAAAAAAAGTGGAAGTTTTCTGAAGAAATGGAAAGATATGAAGAAGCACTCATGAAAAATAATGCCAAAGATTTCAAGTGGGATTCAGATGTTCAAGCTTTCTCTGAATATGATAATAATCAAATGTATCAATTGCAAAATCAAATTGAAGAGAAACTTGTTTCTGAATCTGATGTTGTTTGCTGTACATTACTTCAATCAGCCAAAAAAAGCGTTGTTGACTTTAAGTTCGAATATCTTTTTGTCGATGAAGCAACACAAGTTGACCAAATCAATTCATTGATTCCATTAATTCATCAACCATCCAGAATGGTTTTGATGGGCGATCACAAACAACTTGATCCTTTCATTTCAGAACAAATGAAAAGAAAACATCCATTTTCAACCCAAAGTTTGTATCTGTATCTCATCAGCAAAAAAGTCAAATCTGTCATGTTGAAGACACAATTCAGAATGCATCCTCTGATTTCAATGTTTCCAAACAGAGAGTTTTACGATAATCAAATCATTAACGCTGATGGAATGGAAGAGAAAACAAAGGTTGATTTGGTTGGAATTGTCACACCAATACTTTTCGTTGATACATGTGGAAATGAGCAGAAAGTTTTTGGTTCTTCCTTTAGTAATTCAAAAGAAGCTGATGTTGTTGTAAACCTTTTATATAATTTCAAAATGAACAATGTTCCGTCTTCAGAAGTTGGCGTCATTACTCCTTATTTCGGCCAAAAAGAGCTAATCAAATCTAAATCACAATCTTTAAATTACAGCGGCGTTCGAATATCAAGTGTCGATAGTTTCCAAGGAAGCGAAAGAGACTTCATCATTCTTTCTTTGGTAAGAGCAAATGGAGAAGGAAAATTTGGATTTTTGGCAAACCAGAACAGAATAAACGTTTCAATAACAAGGGCAAGAAAAGGGTTAATCATTGTTGGCAACTTCAACTCAATTCTCAATAGTAACCAAAATAATCAAAATCCTCAAAATCAATTTTTGGTGAATTTATGTCAGTTTTATCAGGAGCAAAAAGCTGTCGTTTCTGAATTGACTATCAAAAGGATTTTGCCAGTTAAGATCAAGCTTCCTGAAATCAAAATAGATTATAAGAAAAAAGTTGATGAGGAAGAAGATTTTGATGATGATTTTAATGATTAAATTTATAATGAAAGACAATTGATCAAATAGAAAATTTAATTATAACTGCTTGAAAAAAATTTTTATTTCAAGACAAAAGTTTGCTTATATTTTGTGACAACTTAAATTTAATTTTTTACTCATAAACTATTTGAAATAAATTAAATTTATTTATTTTTGCTTTCATGAATTTTTCAGCACTCAAAATCCGTAGTACAATTTTTTTTTTTTTTTTTTTTTTGGAATGAGTTGTTGGCATATTTTAAAACTATAAAGGAATTGAAACTTGTTTAAGCGATTAACAATATTTTAAAGATTATTCTCAAGATGATCCCACAAAGAAAAAAAAAAAATAATTTTTAAAATATATCAAAAAATACCCCCGATGGGATTCGAACCCATACCATAAGATTAGAAGTCTTGTATGCTATCCACTACACTACGAGGGCTTCTTGCTTATTCATAGTAAATCTATTTTATCATTTCAAAAGATTCATTATGACAAAATTTTTATGGTGACTTTTTAGTTTCTGAATTTCATCATTGAACTTTTTCAATGAACCATTCAATATTGAATATTGAATAATGGTTGAGTTGACATTGTATTTAAAATGGCAACATCAACAGATATGGTATGTTTTTCTCTGATTTTGAGAATTACATTATCAGCAACGATTAAATTCAAAATTTCATATAAAAAGGCAAATATAACAACATTATTGATCTATATCATTATATATCAATGCAAAGATAAATACATTCATCAATAGCTTCAAATTTTTCTGATTCAATATAATGGATTATATCATCATTTATATCATAATCATCGTTGTCAATATCAATATCATATATGTAAATTTGATATATAAATAAATATACAAAATTATTTATCATCAAATCATTTAATCACCCTATATCTCATCTAATATCTTCGATCATTAAAATACAGAAGGCACTTACGATTTCTATCGGAAAGTATCTAAAAGAGAGGTACAATTTACTCAAACAAGTACTTGATAACGAAATTTCGGTCTTATAGTGAAAATACCCATATTTTTTGGTAATATCTGACCTTTTTGACACTGACTGATTTAAATATGAAATATCTAAATTAAACTAAGTTTTTTAATTTTCTCGTTTCATACAATTTAAAAGGATAATATTTTATTATATAAACATTTATATATTTTATTTTTGAGTTACCGGATATATATTTTAATATATAAATTATATTTATAATAAAATTAATTTTGTATAATTTTATAATTGAGGTATATCGAAAAATAATCCTATCTTACGTGAAAATTTCCGAATTGGGTTTAAATATTCTTTAAATTAGCTTTTTTTCTGAAAAAGTTGTATCGCGTTATTGCAATAATGAATTGCATTTCAATTTGATTCAAATCCAGATGAGTAATTAAATATTTATAAAACTACTTTACCAAATTATAAAAAAATAAGATTATAAATTAACAAAATATTTATTCAAACAAACAAATTTAAAATAAATAAATCACTTAAGAAACCAAATTATTTCTCTTTGTCAATTTAGCCGACACGCTTCTCACATTATTCAAATTCGGGACCTTTAAAGTAGCTCCATGCTGCTTTTCAATTCTTGTTGTCGATTCGAACTTGTGCTTCATCAAGGGTGCCACAGAATCAGTTTTTGAGAATGCGTTAACGGTTTTCTGAGGTATCGCCTTAGTCGAGCTATTTGTTCTCTTGTAAGTGATCGAGACGCTTCTGTTTCCCATCTCGCTAATTGGCCTGACAGATAGCTTCATCATGCTATTTGAAGCCGGAGTTTTTGAGAACTGATTTGACATATCAAAGGATTCATTAACCGCCGTAGATAACGGTTGTAGGCCGATAGAAGGCAATGGGTTATCATTAAAGATCAAGTTCATTTCTTTATCAGTTTCGATCATTTCTTTATTTCTTATTTTCAGCCTTTCTTCGAGCACTTTTCTTTTCTCCAAAATGTTACGAATGAGTTCTTTCTTTTTGGTGCAATTTACGCATTCACGCTCTCTTTCCTCCTGGATTCTAATGTCCAACAAGTTTGACTCTTCGGTCAATTCCAAGTTTGACTGTTCGAAATGTTCTTTTTGTTTTTCGAAATTTGCCAAATTTTCTTCTTTTGTTTTCTCACAATCTTCTACAATTTGAACTTTTTGAGAAGAAACGAAATCTCTTTTTTCTTTAATCAATTGATCTTGCTCCTTCATTATTTGATTATGTTTCTTTTGTATCATCAACATTCTTTCTTCATGTTCTTCTTTTAATATTTTCTCAGTCTCCATCATCAACTCTTCACGCTCTTTCGTCCTAAATTCAGTGATTTTAATCGTGTTTTCTTTCGCGTTTTCAAGTTGCTTTGACAAGGACGAAATCGAGCCTTCAAAAGAGACTCTCAAATTTTTCATTTCTTCTTCAAAATTAGTCGATTCATTCTTTGTTTCTTGTAGAGATTTATCAAAGACATTTCTTGTCTCTTTCTCAAAAGTTTCTTTTTGTTGGTCATAACTTTTTGAGAACTCTTCAACTTCGGTTTTCTTGGAAGCTGCAATTTGAGCCAATTTTGTCATTTTTTTCTTTTGATTAGAAAGCTGAGTCTTTAATTGAGATGCACGTTTATCGGCATGATTACCTTCGAATTTAATATGATTTTTACTTTGGTTAAATTGTTCTTCAAGCTTGTTCATTTTATCTTGAAAACTAACTTGAATTGATATCAAATTTTCTTTGATTTCTTTTTCTTCTTCTTGAAAAACATTGATATGTTTCTCGACGATTTTCAAGACTTCTTCAGGCTTTTTAGGCTTTTCACCACTGTTAGAAATAGCCTCATCAAAAGTACTTGGAACAGCACTAATTGCTGCACTTTGATTGTTTTCATTGTCTTCTTCTTCTTCCTCTGAAAAAAATTGAGGAAGTTGTTCTTTAATCTGCTTCATTCTTTCTTCGTTAATTTTGACAAAACCGTTCACTTTCATTTGAAGCAATTCCATTTTTCCACGACAATTCAAAATTCGTTCATTCAATTCTTTAACGTTATCTTCATGCTTTTCGGTTATTTCGGTTTTATTTTCTTTGAATTTTTCTTCGGCAACTTTTTCTCTCATTTCATCGAATTTGGTAATTAATCCTTTCATTCTTTGCTCGTGTTCTTTCTTAATCTTGTTGATTTTTTCTGTCTTTTTAAAATTTCGTTCTTGCAACGACTTCTCGCGCATTTCACTCAAAATTCGCTGCTGGTCGTCGAAAGCTTTCATAATTTCAACAATTTCAAGAGCAACTTTATTCGTTTTAACATCGACGCTTTGCATGACATTTCCCAAGTTTTGTTGAACTTTTGATTTACGATCATTTATGTCTTTTTTTGCTTCGTTTTTTGTTTTTTCTAGAAGCTTTCGTGCTTCATTCAATTCGTTCTTTTTCAGCATGATTTCATTGATGCTTTTTTTCTTATAATCTTGGATGTTTTGCTCTGATTCAAGATAAGCATTATGCGCCTTTGAATTCAATTCTTTCTCGTTCTCACTGCGAAGTTTCACATTCTCTTCAATTTGAATTGCTATTTGGCCCTTCTTTTGTTTATAGTTTTCTTCTATTTTTTTCTCTTCATCTTTGATGATCTCCATTGTTTTCTTTTGCTCTTCTAAAAGTTGCGACTCTATCTCTTTCTTTTGACCGTTTATTTCGTTCTCAAATTTTATCTTCGCTTTTTGTGATTCAAGTTGAAGTTGCTGAATTTTTGTATTCAATTCTTTTTTGACGGAATCAAGCTCGTTAATTTTATTTTTTTGAGTATCTATTTCTGCTTCTAACTTTTTGACTAGTTTATCTTCATTCCTTTTGAAAATGTCATCACTTGACATTTTCCCGTTTTGTAAAACTTCTTGAATTTCATCAATTTTTTCTTGGATGTCTTTCTTCTTGAGTTCAAGGGCTTCTCTCTTAGAGGAATAATCACGGGATATTTTCTCATGTTTTAAAGCAAATTGTTTGTTCTCATCTTCAATTTGTTTTGTAATTTCTGATTTGATCGCATGCTTTTCGTGAATTTGGTTCTGAAGCGATAATTGCAGACGAGCATTATCGTTATCTTTTAAATCAAGTTGATTTTGATATTGTTTTGATAGACCATCTAATCGTTGGGCTAAATATTGTTCGAAATTTTCTGATGCTAGTTTAACTTGGGATTCCATATCATTTCTGTCAGATTTGAGTTGGTTTTCAAAAGTATTTAAATCGTTTTCAAAATCATCGTTGACTTTTTGTTTAGCGGTAACTTGATCTTGCATATATTGATCTCGCTTATCTTCAATCGACTCTTTGGTTTCTTTTTGCGTTCGAATAAGAACATTAACTTTTTGCGATAAAGGAGCTAGCTTCTTATCCATTTTTCTTCTAAATTTGTTTGTTTTATTATCAAATAATTTATTTATTTTAGCAGTTAAAACTTCTAAGTTTAATTTATCTGTTATTGACTTATCATCCGGATTTTCGGTCGGCAATGCAGAATATAATATTCCTTGAACGTTTGAATAAATTTCAATAATGTCAGAATTATATTCAAAACAACTTGGCGGAAATGTTCGACATATTTCAGGCTTTTTTGGATTTGGTTTTACCCTACTAGCGGCTAAAAATTGATCAACTTCGGATAAATATTGAGTTAGGAAATTCATATTTTTAATTATAAACTTTTTCTATTAAAAACACGTTATTTTAAGAGAATTTTAGAATGCGTAAATTTTAGCAAATTATTATAATTAAAAATTAATTTTACACAAATTTTAATAATAAATTTATATTATTTTAATAGAACATTTAATTTTTAATGCAGATAAATCATTCTTTATATTATAAATAAAATATTCAAATAATTGAAATGCTAGTTAAAAATTGAAATAAAACTTTTCAATCTTTTTAACTGATTGCTTTATTTTTACACCAATCTTTGTATGCTTTTTTCCAATTGTATAATGCATTTTGTATAAAACTTTCATTCAACAAATTCAAAAAAATTATTATTAATGAAAATATACCAGATGAATTAAAGATAATTTATTTGTTTAGTTTTGAAATTTATATTAATTAAATTTATTTTTACATTTATAAAAATATTGATTTATTTATTAAATTATAATATCAAATAATATGTTTTATTTCATAAATTATTATATCAATATCAAGATATATTTATTCTATTGAAATAGTATTACCATTTAATTTAATCAATGAGTTCAATCAAAAATAATATAAAGTTATAAATTTGAACGAAAACGATATTTTCAATTTTAAAATTTGGGATCAATGAATTTTTAAAATTATGAATTTTTTATTTTATTCAAATTAATTAAAAAGTTTGAATGAACGATCAATTTATACGCAAAATCTAACTGTTCATTGATCTTTTAATAAAATACCTATTTTTTAAATGCAAGGAGGTCAACAAAATGAAAAAAATAACGCTGAGCAGCCACTGATATCTACCCCTATAGATAAAAATTATACTTCTAATGACGTGTCTAATTTGGATTCTACATCCAAAGCTTTAGATCAACCACCAGTTGGATTCTTTGGAACAGTTATGAACCTTTTAAATTCTTTAATTGGAGCTGAAATTCTCAGTATTTCTCGATCAATGAGATTTTGCGGCTTAGTAGTCAGTATATTTTTAATGACTTTTACAGCAATAATGTCTTATATTGCGACTATTTTAACTGTTAGATTACAATCTTTAACAAAAGCAGAAAGCCTTCATGATCTTGGATCCAAACTTTTTGGAAAACCATGCACAGTTATCCTTTCTATACTAGTTTTATTTTTCACGTATTCATGCTGCGTTGCTTATTTAATTATCGGAGGTAATGATATTAAATCATGGCTCTCATTAGTACATTACGATTACTGGATGGAAGGTTGGCGTAGATATATTGTTATGTTTCTTTACTCAGTTTTATTACCAGTTGTTCTAACATTTCCAAAAAGAGTTAGTTATCTTTCAGTTTTTTCCACTTTTGCAATCGTATCTGTTTTTATATTTTCAGTTGTTTTGGCCTACAAAGGAATCATTTACTTTCCGAAACATGGCATTTGCGAAACTGTTGTAACAGCTCGTATGGACATTCACTTTTTTAATGCAATATCTGTATATTCTTTAATGTTTGCACTTCCAGCTATTTGCCTTCCACTTTTTAAGCCGGTCAAGCCAAAATTACAATATAGATATCAGATTGTTGGCACATCATTCTTTGTATGCTACCTTCTTGTTATTGTTCCAGGCGTAGTCGGATATTTAATGTTTGGATCGCAGACAAGTGAAATTATTCTAGATAATTTCCCAGATAAAGATATTATTATACAAATTACTCGATTTGGATTTTTCATTGTTGTTACAACTTCTTATCCGATTATTTCATTAACAATACAAACACAATTATCAGCAATTATTTACAAAGTTTTTGATCCTGCTACTCTGAATTTTAAGAAGAGAGCAATCATCTTACTTTTAGCAAATGTGCCACCAGTATTGATAGCAATGATTTTACCAAATATTTATCCAGTCATTTCAGTTGGTGGATCTCTTGGAGGATGTATGACAAACTTTTTCTTTCCAGCAATATTTTGGATTAAAAAGAGTCCACATAGATGGTATCACTGGACTAATCTTTTCTGCTCATTTCTGGCATTCTTTGGATTTATTTCTGCAGTGATCGCTACCTATCAAGGAATTGATCTTGCAATACATCCTGTAGAAGATATCTGAAATGTTTTATTATAATATATTTATATATAAAATTAATACTATATTATCATTATTTTTTATTTTGATTATAAATAAATCTATAATTCGAATTATAAATTATATTTAAAACAGAGGTGCTTATTATTACAATTTTATGAAATCTTTAAAATTTCAAATTTGTTAACCCTTAAGCAGTTTTGTAAACTATGCTCATTTCACTTGATATCCAACGGTTTATATCGGATTTTCTGTTTAAGACATATAGATTACAAAGACAGTATCTAAAAAAAGAAACATTTTTTCAGAATATTTTTAGCCGTATGATTAACTTTTTGAAAAAATTTTAAAAAAAGGAAGGTATTGTTATTTTTTAAAAATTATTATATTGATTCTATGAGAGATAGCTTAAATTATTTATTATTATTAATTGATCCTTTATCTATAGAAAAAAAGATATGATCATTTTTAATAAGAGTTTATGAATCTGAATTGTTAATCGTTTAAGCTAATTTGGTTTGGTTTGGTTAAGCAAATTTATTTATTTTTTACTTTTTTTCTTCTAAATAATAGATTTTTCTATTAAATTCGTAATTTCTATAGTTTACATATTTTTTTTTTTTTTTCAGTGGTTTATATTTTTCTACCTCAGAAAAAAAAACATATATCGCCACAGGTCGGCCCCGTGGACGAAAATAAAAAAAATTATATCATTATAATGCTCATAAAAAATAATTAATATATACAAATTTTGGTGCGAATCTAAATCACTTCACCCTGTCCGCACCTCTGAATTGAAAGATATCATTACATTTTGGTTTGTTGCCAATAAAAGTACATTCGCTATAATTAGTATGAGTAAAATTATATAAACACCAAAATTTGTATATATTCATTATTTAGTACATTTATATATTATATGAGTAAAAATTATATAGTTGGTGGACATAATTATGTTTTTGGGACATAATCATGTTTGCTCAACTTTTTGAATGGTACACAAAAATAAAACACATTTTTCTCAATACTTTTTAAAGATAATTTGATAATATTATATACTTTATTAATGTATTTTATGTACATCATTATTTAATTAAATGAGCTATTATATTTGTGATTTATATGAAATTTTGCCTTTAATGTAAAAAAAAGTTAAAATGCTTATTTTATTCTCAATAATTGAAACTTGGGATTTAATAATAATATCATTAATTCATAATCAGTAATGATATAATTTTGTCAGATAATTGATATCTAAAAACTTTCATATAAGAAAATTTTGATGCACAAAATAAAGTTAAAAATCATATCACTTTTTTGTTTTTTTCCAATAAAAAATAAAAACTTTTAAATTTTTATTTAAATATTTGATATAATGCATATAGTATAATGATATTGAAAGAATAAAATTGGCGGTTCTACTCAAGATCTATTACCTTAATGAAAAAGAGTAACTTCTGAAATAACTGAAAAAGACTTTCAATTTTAGACATTGAGAAATTATTTTCATTATTTTAATAGTTCTTCTATACTTACCTAATATTTATTGATTAATTGCTATTTTTAATGCTATTATAATAGAAAAAAATAAAAAAGTGTAATTTGTATATTTCTTAGAAAAACCTGAAATCTTGATGGGCAACAATGATTTTTAGAGGATTAATAATATATTTCATTGTATGTATTATCAAATAATGTAATTCTGAAATCATATCAATTATGTATGAGTGATTTATGAATGATTTTGAATGAAAAAAAGAAAAATGAAATTTTTCCAAGATTGATTCTTTTTCAACCATATTATTATATTTAATATATTATATGCATCATATAGATGATTAATACTGCATCTAATTTGAAATGAAATAAACTCATTTTTCAAAATTAGTAATTTTGTATGAATGATTTTTGTCATATTTTGAAAACACTTTTTCTTTTTATATAATTATTATTTCAATAAATTTTTTTCTAAAATATAATATATACATTATATTCTAAAATAATAACTATGTTAGAGCAAATTAAAACAACCTTTTTTTTATGGTAAAAGCATGAAATGTGATATGAAATGAGTTTTTTGAGTAGTGAAATGAAAATGAAACCATTTTTTCTAATTATCTATTTTATTTCAATAAATAATAATGATACATTTTAATTATAGATGAAAAGTAAATTATAATTTTTTTCAAATAATAAAAAAATATTCAGAAATTAAAAATTCGATATCATATTTATGATCAAATTTAGTTTGATAAAAGTGAATGAAAATCGGGGAATAAAATGTATCCAATATGATATTAATTGTTCTACAATTGTTTTTTTAAAAGTCCAATTTGAATATATAGAAATGATGTGAAAACATAATTATGTCTCCAAAACAGAATTATGTCCACCAACTATATCATTATAATGCTCATAAAAAATAATTAATATATAATTAGTATGAAAAATTGTCCGCACCTCTACCGTTTTATATTCATATCGCTCATTTTGATGAATAAAGAGTTTTTTTAAGTTTTAAAAATATCATTTTTATTAAACATTATATAACAACCAGATATTTCCCAAAAATTTGTTATTTTATGACACTGAGGAAATCTTAAATATATTTGATATGAAAACGTTTAATATTAGAAATTAATGGGTACTACTATATTTATTTTCATTATTTATTTTTTTTAGAAAAATCTATGGCCAGAAATCTGGATAAATTCTAAACAAAAATTAAACGAAAATTTAAACTTTTTCAATATAATATGAATTGGGCTGTAATTATTCAAATATGACTTAATAATTAAAGATGAGAATGAAAGGATTATTTCAACCTATATTTTTGGTCTTCTCAATTTAAATAATATAATATTGAACTGATAAAATTTTACCGGAAAATTATTAGGTTATAAAATTTGACTCAAATTATTTTTTTTTTTTCAGAAGGATACACTAATTATTTAAAATTATCAATGACGAACGAAGGAATTTCCGAAATATTGACAAATATCCAGAGTTGCCTTCTAGATTTTATTGAAAAAGAAGATAATAATGAAGAAAATTTTCAAGATTTGGAAATATTATTTGATGAACATAAAATTAAAGAGAAAAAATATTACCTTATTTCCATATTCCACTTGATAGCAGAAATCGCTAATAATCATTACCGAAGTAGCAATTTTTTCGAGAAGTTAGGAAAAATCATTTTATTTTTTAAAGAAGAAATCAAACAAAGCTTCTCAAACAAGCAAATATTCAATTTTTTCAAAAGTAACAAAAGACTACTTTTATTTTTATTAGAAGAAAAATTGATGATAATTGACGATTATGTTTTCAACGAAATCACATATGGCAATTTCAGTTCAATGTATTATCCTCAATATTTTTACTATGAAATCAAAGATTTTTTATCTCAAAAAAATGAAGGAGAAAAAGGGAAGAAAAGTGATCATGATGAAAATTTTGATATAAAAAGACATATTGGTGAAAATCATCATGAAATTTGCAAACTAATTCAAAAAGATTCAATTGAAGATTTCATTGTTTATGTCAATAAAAATAATTATCCACTTAACAGATTAATTGAGCCATCAATTCATGAAACAAATCAATTTTTACTTGAAAGAAGAATCAAAAAAGAAAAAAATAATTGGTTCACTAAAGAAAAATCGGTAGAAATAATATATACTTTTTCAATTTCTTTGATTGAATACGCCGCGTTTTTTGGATCAATTCAAATTTTCAAATACTTGCAAGACAATAGAGCACCTTTAAAAAAATCATTGTGGAATTATGCAATTCATGGCCAAAATCCAGAAATCATTCATATTCTTGAAGAAAACAATATTTGGCCAAAATCATATGATGATTGCTTAATTGAATCGATAAAATGCCATCACAATGATATTGCAAATTACATAGAAAAAAATTATTTAAATTATGAAAAAATTGACAAATCTTTTACTATATTTCGACAAAGTCTAAAATATCATAATTTTGCTTTTATCAATAGCTATTTTATTAGCCAAACTTGCCTCTATTATTTCATCAAGTATGATTGTCCTCTTTATATTGATTACATTTTAAAAACGGTTTTTGTTGATATAAATAACGTAAGTATTTTAATTTTGATATTTCTGATAAAATTCTAAAAATTGATTCATTTATTACATTCAAGCATCAATTATTTAAATAATGTTTCAAACAAAAAGGACATTTTCAATTTTATATATTTCATAAAATTTATTTTCTTATTAACGTATGAAATTTTTAATATAATTTATTTAATATAATTTATTTAATTTTTCTTTATTGCATTTTTTTTTTGATAATATTTATAAAACCGCATTGTACATTGCTGTTGAACAAGAAAATTTAGAAATCATTAAACTTTTGTTATCAAATGAAATGCTTGATGCCAACATTCTCCATATTTTAATAAATATTATTGTTGTTAATGCAATCAAAAAATAAATTATTATTAATATAATTGAAACAAAATTTGTGCCAATACAATTTAATATCATGCACTTCAATTACATTTGAAATTATATAATTAAATAATATTCAAAAAGTAAAATTTATGATATTCCACTATTATTTGCTTTAATAAAATTTAAATTATGATTTGATAAAACAGCATTTTTTTTGGCTGTAGAAAAAGAAAATCTTGAAATTATTAAATTGTTACTAAGTAATGATAAAGTTGATATTAACATACCAAACATTTTCATTAAAATATTATTTATAAAATTCCAAAATTTAATATTTAAAAATCATTTATAAAATATATGTTTCAATAATATTTAATACCATATATTTTAATAACATTCAATTTGAAAGATTTATAACATTCTATTATGAATTTTAATGAAATTGATTTTATGATTTTAATAAAACAGCATTTTATTTGGCTGTTGAAAAAGATAATCTTGAAATTATAAAATTATTTTTAAATAATGATAAGCTTGATATTAATATTCCATATATTTTATCATCAATGATATTATTTATAAAATTTGCTATTTAATATTTAAATACCATTTAGACTTACATGCTTCAATCATATTTTAAATCATTTATTTCATGATATTTAACGACAAATATTTAAATTTCATTTTAAATTTTGCATTTGAATAATATTTAAACTGATATGTTTCAATAGCATTCAATTTTTTAATAATTAATATCATTCAAAATTAAAAATTTTGACCGTATTCTAAAATAAATGTTTTAACAGTATTTTTCATTATAAATTTCGATGACATTATGACTCTAATGTTTTAATTCTATTTGAGCTCATATAATTTAATGCAATTTAATATTATACAAATTTTAATGACATTTAATGAATCATATATTTCAATGATATTAATAGCCATATGTTTTTTTTGGATTTTTATAAACATATTTCAATAACATTTGAATAATATATTTCAATCCAATTCAAAAATCATATGTTTAAATAAAATTTACCATCATATGTTTCAATATGATTAATATCATAAATTTCAATACTATTC
Source organism: Tritrichomonas musculus (assembly GCA_039105265.1). Lineage (NCBI taxonomy): Eukaryota > Parabasalia > Tritrichomonadida > Tritrichomonadidae > Tritrichomonas > Tritrichomonas musculus. The sequence continues at coordinate 2,386,102 of JAPFFF010000004.1, forward strand.
AAATTCATTTATTTCAATGAAATTTCATATCATCTATTTTAACAGGATTTTAAATCATAAATTACAATACAATTTCATATCTTGTATTTCAATACAATTGACAATGTAACATTTCAATAAAATTAATAACAATATGTTTAAATGAAATTGATTTTTAATTTAATACAACTGCATTATACTTAGCTATTACAAAAGGAAAAATCGAAATTGTCAGGTTATTGTTAAATAACAATAAACTTGATGTTAACATTCAATATATTATCATCCAATTTTATTTATACAATCTAATATCAAATATTCAAATTGCATTTTAAAAAGAATAATTTAATATAATCCATAATCATAAATTTGAATTCAATTCAAAGACATTTATTTCAATGAAGTTTCATATGCTTCATTCTTAAAGAATTTAATTTCCAATTTTTTAATACAATTTTATAATTGTGTATTTAAATGAAATTTAAAAATTGTGTATTTTCATCGAATTTAAAATTTTGTATTTAAATAAAATTCCAAATTATTTATTTAAATGATATTTAAGATTATTTATTTCAATCAAATATCAAATTATTCATTCAAATGAAATTTCATACCATTGATTTAAATTCAATTAAAAATCGTGTTTTCTGATACAATTACAAATTATACTTTCCAATACAGTTATAAATTATGATTTCAAATACAATTGTAAATTAGTAGTTTCAATATAATTATGAATTATATATTTGAGTACTATTTCTAATAATATTTTTCAATAAGATTAATTATTATGAATTTCAATGACATTCAATAATAATTTTAATTATATTCATTTTTGATTTAATATAACACCATTATATTTAGCTGTTAGCAAAGAAAATATTGAAATTATAAAATTATTAATAAGCAAAGATATGCTTGATATCAATATTCCATATATTTACATTGACTTTATTTATGAAATTCAAAATTTAATATTTAAATCACATTCGTAATTATATTCACACCCATTTATTTCAATAAAATCAAAAATCATGTATTATAATAAAATCAAAAGTTATACATTTGAATGGCATTCAAAATTAATTATTTCAATGAAATTTTTATTTTTTCATTTTTATAAAATTTTAACATTAAATTATAATGAAATTCAAAATTAATTTTTTAATGCAATTTTAGTTCATATATGTTTATACTGTCCAAATTTTTTATATTTTAATGAAATTAAAAATCATATAATTCAATGAAATTAATAATTTATATTTAAACAAAATTCGATTATTTTTCTTCTATAAAACAGCTTTATATTTGGCAATTGAAAAAGGTAATCTTGAAATTGTAAAAATATTGTTAAGTAATAAAAAACTTGATGTTAACATTCCATACATTTTCTTCGAATTTATATTTATGAAATTCGACATTAAATGCTTTTATCTCATTTAAAGACACATTTATAAATCACATTTAAAATCAGATTTCAATGATATTCAAAATAATTCAATTTAATGCAATTAAAAATTAAATATTTGAATAAAATTAAATAATTAAATATATGAATAACATTTTAAAATATATTTCATATTATTTAATAAAAATGATTTCAATAAAAAGACACCATTACACTTAGCTGTTCAAAAAGAAAATCTTGATATTATTAAACTTTTATTAAACAATAAAAGCATTAAAAAAAAAATTAAAGATGAAATTCATTTTTGTAATTGATGAAATCCTTTTACTTGTTTTAATGGTTTTCATTTAAACTTATGTAAAAAACCAATCGATTATGCAACAAACAGTGAAATCATAAAATTATTAAATCATTGATTTTAGTAATTTAATAAATACTTTTTTTATTCCTTATTTTGAATTTACTTTAAAGAATTATTTTATATATATCATTAATTTACTTTTGTTGAGGTTTAAATATATAATTGACATTTATTAATTATGGTAAAATCGCAAATTGATAAATGCATCATATAAAAATTGTAATTATTGATGGAAAAAATTGAATATTTTTCAGAATATTCAGAATCTTCAATTATCATTCAAAAATTTAAAACTTAAAGTAGTCTTGGAAACCATGAGAATTCTCATATTTATAAATAGAAACAAAATAAATCTTAAATTTTATTTATTAGTCAATGTTGACATAAAATTTTAAATTCCAATCATCTCTTTAGCGTCTTCATCTACTAGGTTTCTCTTGCATCAATTGGAAATGACCTAGTCATTTCATTCGAAAAAGAATGTGAAATCAATAAAAATGATAAAGCTTTAGATGAATTTGCTGCTGATTTGTTCAAGCCACTAAATATTCCCGTAACATAGTTTCGAAATGTATAAAAAATAAACTTTCGTTTTTTATATATATTTTATTTTATTTTTTTTTTTAATTTTTTCAAAATGCCTATTTATTTTCAATTGTTTTAATTATGATACATGACTAATACACGCTCATACGAAATGTATTAACTAATTATTTCAATGATTGATGTTCTTGATATGGAAAAATAAGAATTTATTATTATTTTTTTATAATGATTTTGACAAATATTAATATCGCTCAGACTGATAGTTAAGTATTATTTTATATATATATATATAATGATTTTGACATAAAATTGTATAATATGATTTTATGACGTCTAACTATTATTTATGAGAGAGTAGAATTAGCAGCTTAGATGGTACATTGAAAACAGTGTTGGTCAACGTTGAAGAAATTGATCAATGAGAGACCTTTTAAAACGCCATTGTTGACAAAGTTCACAAATAAATGGTCGTTGAATTTGATCGTCTTTTAAAATGACACTTTTTACCCGTTATTAATGTTAATTCAACGATTGATTCAATTCGTTGAATAAATTTTTAAACAAAAAAAAAAAAAAAAAAAAAAAAATATATATATATATATATATTATGCACTAAACCGAATGATCATTTTTTTCTTCTATGCTGATTTGCTCAATAAGGAAAAAATAGGTTAGATTATGAAGATTTTATTCGATAAGAATTTTTAAGAATAAATGGATAAAAGCATACAATTTCACTTTAAAAGCATAAATCAGATAAAGTGCTAAAGAAAAAGCCCTCAAATAGTTAAGTAATTTTGAAAATATAAGAAATTCACCAATTGATTTGTCGTTAGAAAGCATATGAGTAAACATTTGAGAGCTATTATGAGCAAATGATGTGCACTTGTGATATAAAGCTGTTGATTTTACTTAATTTCGTCTACGTTTTAGATTTATTGATATAGAAATAAAGTGTTGAGTCACGACGATTAAAAATAATACAAAAAAATTGAATTTAAATTTTTGTTGAAAATTTTTTTTTTCAATCTAATTTTCTGAAGGTTTATCTTTTTTCTATACAAAAAGTATTAAAGTTTTAAAAAATCGTATTTTATATATATTTCATGATTACCGATTTTTTAGAATTTGTTGATCTTTTACGTAACAATAAAATTAAATTTAAGACAAATGAACTCAATAATGTTATTCAAAATTATACTTTTTATCATATTTCCCAAAATACAATTAATGAAAATGAAATGAAAAAAATTAATCTAAGTATTACAAATTCAATGATAATTATGATTGATCAAAGCAAAGAACTTGACAGTGAAACAAATGAAAGATATATAATTTTGGGATTCGAAAAGACAATAATCTTACTTAAAATATCCATGTTACCTGTTCTTCAGCATATTCTTATTGTAAACCCACAATTAAAAATATGTTTTTTATCCAATACAAATAATTTAATTAAATCTATGATTGAAATAAAAAATCATGAAGTTGTTGTCAATGATGAATTTAATATTGAAATACATAGTTTTGAAGAAGAATTTCGCCTTATTGGAATGGAAAAACAAAGGAAAATTTGGTTATTCATTAGAAAATGCATTTCTGCCTATTTGATAAAAAAGAGCTACTTTAAACAAAGCATTTTTAGGGTTGAAAAACATTTTTACGATTTAGAAAATGAAAACAGATTATCAAGATCAATGAGCATTAATGATTTTATTGAATTAAGAAAAATTGGGTCTGGGAGCAGCTTTTATTCAATGCTAATTTATCATATACAAAAAGGAGAGTTGTTTGTGATTAAAAAACCATTTGGTAATAGTCCAGAAACCCCAAAATTGATGGAAAGAGAGACCAAAAATTATTTACAATTTCAGAATATTTTTTTGCCGATTTATTATGGAACTGTGAAAGAAACCAAAAACATTGTTATTGAATTCATTACTGGCAAAACATTGGATAATGTTGAGAACAAATATTTAAGCTATGATGATAGAATTAATATTATATTTGAAATACTGATAGTAATCCAGTGTTTTCATGAACGACATTATATTTATCGCGATTTAAAACCAAATAATATTATGATCAATGAAAACAAAATGGTTGTACTTATTGATTTAGATAGATTAATTGAAGTTGATGATTCAACTGAAACTTGTCACACATTAGATCTATTTCATGAATTTATCGATCCAGCAATCAATCAATTACAGCGATTTTCTTATGAAACCGATATTTTTTCTGTTGGAAAGATTATTAAATATATAATGAAAGGCTCGGAAACAAAAGATATTTTTTTGGAGAATCTTAGTAATAAATGCATCAGTAATAATATAAGAAAAAGGCCAAATATTTTTGAAATAATCCAAGAATTTATTTCGGTATATCAAAAAGAAATTAAAATAGATAATTTTCTAGCTAAATACAAAGATCATTTTGAAAATTTTGTTATTATTAATAAAATTATAAATATACCTTTTGTTATAAGAAATCCAATAATCCTAAATGAAATAGCAATTTGTTTTATTACAAAAAAATATGTAAGAGAAGATATCTCAAAAGCTATTCATTATTATTCATTAGCCGCAAAATTCAATTATCCAGAATCAAATTATAATCTTGGTATAATTTATATGATGAGTGACCAAAGAGATTATAATAAAGCTGCACATTATATGACTCTTGCAGCAAATCAAAATCATTCAAATGCACAATTCTTTCTTGGCATTATATATAAACTTGGATTAATTGGTGAAAAAAATATCAATAAATATTTAAATTATATGAACTTGTCTGCAAATCAAAATAATCTGGAAGCATTATATGATCTAGGAACATTTTATGGTGAAGGACAATATTGTCAAATAAATATGCAAAAAGCTATTCATTATTTAACACTTGCTTCAAATTTAAATGATTCACGCTCTAGTTTAATTCTTGGTTTAATTTATGGAAAAGGATATTGTTGGCAAAAAGATATAAACAAATCAATCCATTATCTTACTCTGGCAGCCAATAACAATGACCCAACAGCACAATTTTATCTTGGTATGACTTATCTACAAAACAGATCGATTAATCAATATATTGAAAAAGCAATTAAATACCTTACTCTTTCTGCAAATCAAAATTACTCAGAGGCTCAGTTTAATCTTGGTGTTATTTATGATTCTGATGAATATGTAAAAAGAGATATTAAACTGGCAATTTTTTATTATTCACTATCTGCAAATCAAAATAATATGTATTCACAAATGAATCTTGCTAATATTTATTATGAAGGAAAATATGTCAAACAAGACATTAAGAAAGCATTTCATTATTATTCACTTGCAGCAAATCAAAACAATCAAATTGCAATGATTAATCTGGGAATTATTTTATTAAAAGGAGAAAATGGTGAAATAGATATTAAACGTGCAATTGAATATTTTGAATTAGCGGCTGAACAAAATAATTCAATTGCACAATTATATCTTGGTATAATATTTATATCTAATTATTATGGCATAGAAAAGAAAGATAAAGGAATTTATTATTTGACTCTTGCTGCAAATCAGAATAATTCAGAAGCTCAATATTATCTGGGAATTATTTATTCCACAAATGAATATACTAAACAGGATATGGAAAAAGCAATTCATTATTTTACACTGGCAGCTAATCAAAATAATACAGATGCTTTATTTAATCTTGCTGTTATTTATGAAAAAGGAAAATATGTCAAAAGAAATATAGAAAAATCAATGCATTATTATACATTGGCAGCAAAACTAAATGATCAACAATCCATGATTAATCTAGCTATATTATATATTTCAAAGGAACATATACAGCAAGATATCAACAAAGGAATTTATTATTTTACTTTGGCAGCAAATAAAAACAATTCAGATGCTCAATTATGTCTTGGTTTTGTATATCTTTTAGAAGAGTTTTCTGTTTATAATGCTAAAAAAGGATTATACTATATACTTTTAGCATCAAATAACAATAATAGAAAAGCAAATTTCATTCATGCATATTTTCTTCATGAAGGAAGTATTATTAAAAGAGATATTCAACAAGCTATTAGTTTATATAAAAATGCTTCAAATGTTTATGATCAATATGCTAAAAACAACCTTGGTGTTATTTATAAGAATGGATTTGGAAATGAAATCCCAAAAAGGATTGGCAAGCAATTGAATATTTCAAAGAAGCAATTACTCAGCATAAAGATTATTTATCAATGTATAATTTGGCACATTTATATATATATAACGAACCATTTAATCAAAATACTTTAGAATGGATTAAATTATTAATTGTGTTATTTCATCGATTAGATCAATCATTTTTTTTATTATGGATAGCATTAATTAAAAATTTTGGTTTCGATTCGAAGGCAATTTTATGTGAATTTATAAAACTGATCGGAAATGAAGCTGAAAAATTCTTCTCACTAATTGAATATGCAATTTCACAAGCAAAAAAAATGGGAAAACCTTATTTCGATGGTTTATATGAATCGTATCGTAATATAGATTTCATATATGATAATAAAATACAGCCAATTCATTCACCTAATCCTCTAAACATAAATTCAACAAATCATCATAAAGATTTTGTCCATAAATATCCAAATGCAAGAAATCTTTCATTTCAATTTTATGATGGATTTGGAAAAGATTTATTATAATAAAAAATTCATGAGTAATCAATTTGAAATATCTTTTAATTTCTCTATTTTTTTATTTTACTAAGTAGGATTTCAAAATTTGTAAAGATATTAAATATCGCATATTACCTTTTTTATTTTTAGGATAATGAAGGACTGTTAAAACTTTGTATGCAGTTTTCACCTTGGTATTCAATTAAAAATAGTCCAAAAGTGCACATGTTACATCATATATAAATGATTTTAATAAAGATAATAATTTTTGATTGATGACAAGAAATCTAATAAATAATGTGATAAATAATCATCATTCATTATTCAATCAAAAGTTTTTTCTAATGTTCTTCACTTTTTTGGTAAAAAAAAGTTAATATATTATGCGAAAATAAAAGAGTTTGTCAATTGATAAAAATGGTGAATACCTTACGCTCCAAATACTTATTGAAAGCCTTTAAAATGTTTATTATGTGAATGAAATCATTGATAGATGAACGAAAATTTTTACTTATAGGATATGACCTTTTAAGAATTCAAAAAATACAGTACTCTCTGAAAAAATTGAAAGATATTTTTTTTTCCATTTTCCATGGAGATTGAAAAACTCTTGATTAAAAAGAGACAAATTCAAGAAAAAATCTTGGAGTATATTGAAAGCGAAGAAGATGAAAAAGCAAGCTTTCAAGCATTATCTCAACAATTAGATGATTTTCAAATTCAAGAAGATTCACTCGAATTCAAATCATTTCTTCATTTAATAGTAGCTATATCAAACAACCATCACCGAAACTCAGATTTTTTCACAAGAATTTCTCAAATCATATTAAAATATACAGATTCCCTTAAAAAAATATCAAATACACAAATATTTGAAATTTTCAAAACTAACAAGAGACTTCTTTTGTTTCTTCTTCAAGAAAATCTTTTGGTTATTGATGATCACATTGCCAAAAAAATTGAAAGTTTTAGATCGGCCAAATATCCTCAGTATTTCTTACCCGAACTAAAACCTTTCATTAACCGAGAAACATATGACAAATATTCTAAAGAAATTGGCGACAACTTTGAAGAAAATCGAAATATTGGTGAAAATGAAAACTACATCAGTCAATTAATTCGAAACGATTCACTTGACGAGTTCATTTCACTTCATCAGAAAGGTGATGTTGCACTAGACTCAAAAATTAAAGAATCAATATTTGAGACCAACTCATATCTTTTGAATGAAAAACCATCGTTAATTGAATATGCTGCCTTCTTTGGATCATCTCAAATATTGAAGTACATTCAATTAAATGATATTAAATTGACCAAGTCATTGATGATTTATGCAATTCACAGTATGAATTATGAATTAATTCATTTTCTTGAAGAAAATGAAATCAAACCAGATTATTCATCTTTTTATAAAGAATGCTTTAAAGAGTCTGTTTTGTGCCATCATTTATCATTATCACAATATTTCATCGATCATTATTCAGATGATTCAGAAACTTTTTTCTATCTAGAAAGTTATAATTTTCAATATTTAAAGCCAAATAATATTAAAATTTCTTATTATCATTTAGAGTTCCTCGAATATGATTATTCAGATATCATTAAGCTTTATTTGGAAGATGATAAAAATGACGTGAATGAAAAAATAGATCATATTTCAAATTCAAAATTTTAAATAGCATAAAGATTTCAAATTTTTGTTTTTTACAAATAAAATTTAAAATAATTTTGTTCCAATGATATTTTAAATAAATTATTTTTTGATCGAATTTACAATCAAATATTACCAATGAAATTTGAAATGATGACTTTTCATTATGTTTTATAATTTAAATATTCAATGAAATTTTATGAAAAATATATTTTTAAAAATTCATTAATTCATCATGCAATTAATTATGAAAATATTGATACAGTTAAAGTTTTATTATCACATCCAAAAATTAATGCTAATGCCACTTATATTTTAATAGCAATTTTTTAAATAGCATTTCATGCTAAAATATTTTTAATTATGTTTGATATAATAAATTTTGAATAGGATTCAACATTTCCACTTTAATAAAATTTTTTTTATGAAATTTTTTAATAAAGTTAATAAATAATAAATTCCAATTACATTTCATGATTAAATTTTTTTATGGCATTTCTTAATTATATGAACTTTTGGAATTTATAAACATATTAGATTAATATGATTTTAAATCTTTTTATTTTAATTCAGTTTCAATAAATAAAATTTATCACATTTTAAACAATATAATATAAATGAAATTCTAAAATATATATAATTTTATAAAACTCCATTATGTATGGCAATTGCTAAAGGAAACAAAGAATTGGTTCAAGTTTTACTGTCAAGTCCAAAAGTTGAGAAAAATCTTCCATCAATTTTAAGATTAATAATATTTAAATAAAATTATTAAATATATTTTTAATTTAATTTTAGATAAATTGTTTTAATTACATTTCTAATGAAATTATTTTAATTCAGTTTGATTTCATTAATTTATCGCATTTTAAATTAATATTAATTCAATTTAATTCAATTTTTTCAATGACATTCATTATTCTTTTCATAGAATTTATAAATTATTTTTTTTATAACGTAAAAAACAATATTTTTCAAGAAATTTTGAAATGATAATTTTAATCAAATTCTTAAAATTTTAATTATATCATATTTCAACTATTTAAATTTTTAATGGAATTTCAATTTGAATATATTAAAAATGTTCTTTTTGTTAATTTCCAAACCTCCTCTATATTATGCAGTTTGTAAAAAAAATCCCGAAATAGTTCAACTTTTGGTATCCAATCCAGAAATTGATGTAAATCAACCTTTTGTTTTTATGGTTATATTTTTATGAAATTTAATTCTATTAATTTTTAATTACATTTATTAAAAAAATTTTGTAATACAATTTTTACGCAAAATGATTTTATTCAATTCAAAATATATTATTTTTATGAAATTTAAATCTTTTTGGTTTTAATTATGTTAAAATAAGATTTTTAAATAGTATTTCAAAAATAAAAAATTTTTCATTACATTTCAAATTGATTCTTTTTTAATGAAATTAAACTAGATATTTTTTTTTATAAAATTTCATACGAATATCTTTAATTACATTTCAAGTTTCTATATTTTAATGGTATTGACAAATTTTTTATTTAATCGAATTACTAATTTGATTTTCAATGTAGCAACACCACTTTCTTATGCTGTTGTTAATAAATATACTGAAATTGTCAAAATTTTACTATCAAACTCAAAAATTGATGTTAATATCCCATTAATTTTCGAAAATTTATTTTAATAAAGTTCAAATTTTATTGGTTTATTATATTTTGAATAAAATTTGATAAATACAATTTTAAATTAAACTTTAAATTCAATTAAAAATTACTTTTTTTCATTCAATTTCAAATTAAATTATATTTCAATTATGTTTGAAATCACTTTTTTTTAAATACAATTTGAAATCAAAATTTTGAATTACGTTTAAAAATTTAAAAATTTTTATGAAATTACTAACATAATTATTTTTTAATTCAATTTCAAAAGCACTTTTTAATTATGTTTTCCAACATAGCAGTTTTTATGAAATTTCCTAAAATTATTTTTGAGATGCCTTTGATTGTTGCCATTTCCAAAGAATTAAATGATATTGTTAAACTTTTGGTATCACACCCAAGTTGCGATGTTAATCGAATTGCTATTCAAATTCTGAAAAATTAATGTAATTTAATACAACTTTGATTTTATTATATTTTATTCGATTTATGATTTAATAACATTCAACTTTTATTTATTTAAACGATATTTCAAAATCTTTAATTTTTCAAATGGAGTTACAAATTACTTTTTTTATTGCGTTTGAAAATCAGATATTTCAATAAAGTTCAAAAATAATTTGTTAATAAAACCTCATTATATCTTGCTATTGAAAACAAAAATAACGAAGCAATGAAAATTTTATTAGAAAAACCAGAAATTGATGTAAATTATCAATGTGTTAAAAATTAATATAATTTTATGCAATTTTAATATTGAATATTTTAATACAATTTAATATTTTATTAAATAAAATTAAATATATCATTTAATAAGATTTCATTAAAATATTCTAATGGAATTTCATATAAAATATTTCAATTTTATTACAATTGAAATATTTTAATGTAATTTCAAATCAATTATTTTAATGCCATTTTAAGTCAAACATTTCAATTTCATTTCACGTTTACAATTTTGAATGACATTTCAAAATATTTTTTTTATCAAATTTTTAATTTTTTATTAATTATATTTCAACTCAATTTTTTTATAGAATTATAAAATAAAATTATTTTATACAATTTTATTTCAATTATTTTTTATACAATTTCAGATAAAATTATTTTATCACATTTGATTTAATTAATTTTTATAAAATTTCAATAAATATTTTTTAATCTCAACAAAACACCAATAAGCATAGCAATTGATACTGAAAATATAGAAGCAGTTAAACTTTTGCTTGAAAAACCAAACATCGATGTTAATTCATACTCAATTTTAATGATGATTATTTGATAAAATTTATTATAAATATTATAAATGCCATTTTACATTTAATTTTTCAATTTTATTTCATTTGAAATATTTGAATGACATTTTGCATTATGTATTTCAACATCATTTTATTTCAAATAGTTCAATGAAATTTTATTAATTCAATTTTTAAATGCTGTTCAAAATAAAAGAATTAATAAAATTTATACAAATAGCATTCAATAAAGTTAGAAATTAAGATTTTCAAATACAATTCATAAAAGAATTCTTTTAATTACATTCAAAATTCAATATTAAAATCTAATTAAATAAAAAAATTCATACCACTCCTTTATATGATGCAATTGAAAAAGGAAATAGTGAAATAGTGAGCATGTTATTATCTAAATCAGGCATTGATGTAAATCTTGAAAGTATTTCAAGTATTAATTTGAATACAATTCTCATCAAAATATTTTTAATATAATTTTAAAATCAAAATTATTTCAATAAAATTCAATTTAATTTTTTAATGATATTTTTCATAAAAGAATTTATAAATAACATTAAAATTAATTTTTCAATGTAATTATTAATAATATTTATTGAATAATATTTCTAATTCCAATATTTAATGAAATTGACATTTTTTTTTATTAAATACTATTTCTAATTCAAATATTCAATGAAATTAAAGACAAAAAATTTTAACGAAATTAATAATCTTATATTTAAACTCTAAAACACCATTACATCTTGCAGTTCAAAAGAATAATAGATGGATCATTTCTCTTTTATTGAAAAATAAGGATATCAAAACCGATTCAACTGATGAAAAAGTTTTAAAGTGTTGTCTTATGATTTTAATATTTGCTTTTGAAGAAAGCCAATAGATTATGCTGAATCAGAAGAAATAAAAAATTTATTCAATTGACTGATTAATTTCATCAGAATAATCTGATTTTGAGTTATTCTCACTAAAAAAACTAATTTTATTTTATTTTATTTTTTATTTTAAATGAAAAAATATTGCTGCCTTTTTAGATTTTTAACTAATATACAGGTAAATTTTTCTTGTTAGAGCGGATTTTTAATGAATAGTGAATGAAATATAAAACAAATATTAATAACATTTTGTTTGCGGTATTATATATCATTTTGGGCAGTAAAAATGTTGTATAGTTCACATCACTTTCTTATTTTATTTCTCAGAATGATCTTGGAATATTTGCTGATTCAAACTAAAGGTCTGTTACTAGTCAATTTGAACCAAAAAATTCAATAATGATTCATAAGTCTGTTAATTATAGGTTTTCAACTCCTGAAATTACATTATTATAATTTAGGAATATTTTCCTGAGGTATTATTGCGGAATTAGGAAATGGTTGCTATTAGATCTTAATATTATATTTAATAATGTTATCAATTTGAGATAACTCACTCAATATTTTTTGAAAGGAAGATATTGAGTCAAAAATGATGATTTGAAAGAAAATAAAAAATGACATAGAAGATTTTGTTTGCTCAAAAGGAAAAATTATAATATGCTACATTTAAATAATTGATGAATGAACTTTTTACCATACCTGATAATTTTTTGAGTCCACAAGATTAAAATTCATCAATTAAAAAGATGAGAAATTATTACAAAATATCAAAGATAAATATATATTTTATTTTAATACTGCCTATTTAGTTCTACATTTAATATTGGTTTATATGATGATATGAAATTTTAATAATCAAAATTGAAAAAAAAAATAAGACATTTTATTATTTTTTTGAAACAAACATTCTCAAATCTGAAAATCACACTTTCAAACAAATCATACATATTAAATAAGCTTTTTTTTTAAATAATATTCATTTAAATAAAAAAGATACTTCTTTTTATAGAACTGAAGAATTGGTTATATCAGAAATTTTAGTCCCATTATCGGCAAGATAAAGTGACAAGAAAATAATGAATAAAACCAAAAAAATTGCACCAATTACTCCAACTGCTATTGAAATTATTTTGAATTTCTTTACTTCTTTATCTGAATTTGAATTTTCTGTTTTAGATGATTCTGAACTAAATTCATCTGTATCTATTACAAAATTAGATGTAAAAATCCTACGATTATTAATTAAAGGTGAAGTCAAGTTATCGGCAACTTTGAGATAATAGATACCATCATAGCCTAATGGTTTATATTCATTTGATTCATGATCATAATACGTGGTTCCCCAACTATTAACTATTTCAACAAATATTCCTGGAATATCTTCAATTGTTCCGACACCAGTGATTATAATATTATGATTTAAATCAAGTTTTTCATCAGTCAAATAATTAGTAATTATTGGTCCTAATGCGTGAAAACCTGGCTCTGAATGATATGCGGCTAAAATAAATTTATTTTCTTTCAAAGCTTTTTTTAAATCATCAAGAGTAGTAATATTGCTATTTTCCATTTTGGACAGATAAACATTTGAACTTTTATTATTGTATTCATAAATCATTGTTTTTTTATCCGCAAATAAATACAATAATGCACAACTTGGATCATAAAGTTCATATCCATCCTTATCATTTCCACCAAATTGTTTGCAAGACTCATAAATTCTTTTAATTTCTTGATTTTCATTTATTTGATCTTTAAATTGGGCATAAAATTGTAAAACATTGTCTATAATTCCATAAGGATTGAATTTTAAACGATTTCCTGTTTTTAGAGCATGACGAAGTTCAATGGCACTAGTAATTGAATAGGCCCAACAGTAAGAATGTGGATTTTGATTTTTAATTAAAGGTATTAAATCTTTTTCATCATTATTTAGACCTTGAATTGCAGTGAATAAGCAAAGTCGTGAGAGGATATTCATCAATTTTCTTTGTTATTGTTAAAAAAGTGAAATGATAGTATGAAATAATTTCTTAAAGAACTGGGACAAAATGATATAGATATAGGTCCAGCTATCGTAAATAAACCGCCTAAAAATATAAAAAGCATTCAGGTTTTATAAAAATCTGTTAAATGAATATAAGCCATTCAGTTATGATTGTATTTATTATCTCAAAGTTGTTTAAAACGTGAGTTCACTTCCATAGTTTTCAAAAATTGATTGACCTATATAGCTTTGAAATAATTGAAAAAATTAATAGAATTTTTCAACCACATTTCCGAAAATTTTCATTCAATTTTGAAAGGCTTTTGAAAAAGAACAAAATAAAAATATAGCGAATTAAAAAACTATTTTTCCTGTATTTTTTTCTAAATTTTCCATAAATATTTATCAAATGATCAAAAAAACCAAAAAAATACTCACAAATATTGCATGTAATAAAATGGATAAAATTTAAAATTCCCCCTTATAATATTTTTTTGGCCATTATATTCCATATATTTTGAAGTATTGCTTTGAGAATCTAAATTCATAGTGGTTTGACAAAAGATTAAATTTTATTAATATCTTAAATTTTTCTCATTAAAATGCTTTTGAAAAACATAAATAAGCATCAATTTAAATATATATATAGATAATAAAGTTTCATTAAAATTGAATTTTAATGATGCAATATGAGAAGAAGCAGATGGAAAAGTTCTTATTTTCTTATGATCCTTATATTTGGTGGAAGGTCTAAATTTGTATATCCAGTAAATGAGGAAGGAATTATTATTTCTTCCAATGAATAACATTCTGAGAAAGCACATTCATCGATTTTAGTCACACTTGGAGGAATTGTGATTTGCTTCAACGACAAACATCCTAAAAAAGCCTCACCGCAAATTTCAGTTACCGACGAAGGAATTGAAACGAAAATGAGTGACGTGCACTTAACAAAAGTTGAATCATTAATTGATGTTACAGATGAAGGAATCTTTATTTGTGTCAATGATGAACATCTAGCAAAGGCATACATACTTATTTCTGTTACTGAAGAAGGAATTGAAACTTTTGCAAGTGATGAACATCCACCAAAAGCACCAACTCCAATTTTTGTTACAGAAGAAGGAATTGAAATTTGGACTAATTTTTGGCATTGACAAAACAAATTAGTTGCAATTGATGTCAACGAAGATGGAAGTTCAACTTGTGTAAGCGATGAACACATATAAAAAGCAGTTTCTCCAATTGTTGTCACAGATGACGGAATTTTTATTTTTATAAGAGAAACGCATTCAGAAAACGCTTTTTTTCCAATTGTTGTTACAGACGATGGAATTTGCATTTTTACAAGAGATTGACAATTAGAAAACGCATTATCTCCAATTGTTATCACAGATGATGGAATTTGTATTTCTACAAGAGAAATGCAATCAGAAAACGCATTATTTCCAATTGTTATCACAGATGATGGAATTTCTATTTTTACAAGAGAAGGACATTTAGAAAAAGCATTATTTCCAATTGATGTAACAGATGATGAAATTATGACTTCATTCAATGATGAACATTCAGAAAAAGCAGATTCAACAATTTTTGTTATAACTGAAGGAATTTGCACATTCGTCAATTTTGAACATTTTTCAAAATAAAAATTATCATTCTCGGCTAAAGAAAATGGAATTGGAATTGATGCAAGTGATGTGCATTCATAAAAAGGAGATTCATAAATTTTTTTGACAGATGAAGGAATTTTAATTTTCTTTAATGATTTGCATCCAATGAATAAACTATTTTCAATTTCTGCTATTGATGAAGCAGAAATTGCAACATGTGTAAGTGATCTACATTGACAGAATGCATAACTATTAATTGATGTTATTGATGATGGAATTGCAATTTTAGTCAATAAAAAGTTTCCACAAAAATAATTTTTTTTGATTTCTTTTTCTTTTGTTAATAAGTAATAGTAAAGTACAAAATTATCGTCTCTGCAATCAATAGATCCCAATTCATACTTTTCTTTATTTACTAATTGCTCCATCTCGTTCTCTTTCGTTTTTATTAAAAGATCAGCAAGAGTGTAAAATTTATAGTAATATGAATAGAAGAATTCATCATCATTATCGAAATCTGATGGGAAATATGAATAGTTATGATAATGAAAAATAGATGAAATAACATCTTCACTCTTTTTGTTCTGTGGAAGCAGATTCATTTCAATGTAGTCCGCAATATCATTGTGATGGCATTTTATTGATTCAATGTAACATTTTTCATAGTCATTGTTTGGTGGTTTAACTTCGTAGGATTCAAGAAGATGAATCAATTCTACATTCTTCGAATGAATCGCATAAAGCCACAATGACGGTTTCAATTCAACTTGGTTCATTTTTAAATATTGAAAAATTTGAATTGAACCGAAAAATGCAGCGTATTCAATCAAAGAAATGTCATTGTTCTTGATGAGAAATGAGTTGGTCTCAAAAATAGATGGTTCAATTGTGCTTGACAGTTGAATATTTGATCGATTTACATGTGATATGAACTCTTCAACTGAATCTTGGCGAATTAAATGACAAATGTATGACTCATTTTCGCCTTTGTGTCGATTTTGATCAAAATTGTCAAAAATGTTTGGTTCTTTTGCTATCATTTCTTTTTCAATCTTTTTTATTTGTTCTTCATCAACAAACTTTTTGATTTCTGGATAAAAAAAGTGACAATAACGGTTTCCATTTTTTTCGATTTTATTAATTATTAAATTAATAATTGAATCAGAACAAATGATCGAGTTTTCAAATAAAAAAAGAAGAAGAATTTTGTTATTTTTGAATATTTCAAATATTTCGAAATTTGAGAAGTTTTTTTTGATTTTATCCGCATAATATTTTATAATTGAAAAAATTTTTTCGTTGAATGATTCATTACGGTGATGGTTATCAAAAATATATACTAATAAATGCAGAAAATGTTCAAATTCTTCTTTATTTTCTTCATATTTTGGTTGATTTATAATTTTAATTAATTTGTCCAAATAAATTCCTTTAAATTTTGTATTTTCAAGATAAGCTTGAAGAATATCATACAATTCTCTCCTTTCATCAACATATTTTTGAATTTTTTGTTGTGATATTAATACTGTTTGATCTTTATTTAGAGAGGAATCATTATTTATTATCGATTGGGAAGTTTCATCCATTTTAGAAATAGAATTAGTGCTCATTTGCAGATTTTCTTCTTTTTAAGAGGTATAGTTATGGTTTCTCTTAAAAAGTTTCATTTGGCTTATGCACTTTTGAATATAGTTGGTGGGCATAATCATGTTTGCTCAACTTTTTGAATGGTACACAAAAATAAAACACATTTTTCTCAATACTTTTGAAAGATAATTTGATAATATTATATACTTTATTAATGTATTTTATGTACATCATTATTTAATTAAATGAGCTATTATATTTGTGATTTATATGAAATTTTGCCATTAATGTAAAAAAAAGTCAAAATGCTTATTTTATTCTCAATAATTGAAACTTGGGATTTAATAATAATATCATTAATTCATAATCAGTAATTATATAATTTTGTCAGATAATTGATATCTAAAAACTTTCATATAATTTGTGAAACAATTTCTTTGCAGTGAACTGTATCATCATACTTTTTAATTTCATCTCCTTCATATAAAACTTTAATTTTATTTTCATTATTATCATTAACAGTAGGGTACATTAATTTGTGAAAAAGAAAAATTAAAACTTTAATAACAGTATCATGAGAACAATTCATAAATCTTCATATAAAAATATTTTGCTAATGACTTCTTAAGAAAATTTTAAAGCTCGCCAATTTTTAAATTAGGTCTTCATTAAATAAATATTATTATATTTTTTTCTGTGAATCGTTGAATCGCAACTAATTTAAAAATGTATGCTTTATGTTTTAAGTTTGGTTTGCTGATAATAAGTATTCGTCGAGAATCAAGCATTTAAAAAATAGCGGTTAAAATGGTTATAGAGAACCACCTTAACGTTTTTGAAAATTTTAATTTGTGAGGATGTTCTGCATTTAAGGAAGGACTTCATTCATATAGTTGTCTTCCTATAAAGAATATATTCATATTCATTCAAGAATATTAGTTAGCAGGAAAAAAAAAAAAAAAAACATTTTAAACTTTTTATTTTAGCAAGATCCATCAATTTATAAGTAATTAATTTAAGCGTGTAAACTTGCGGTTAGTTTGAAATTGTTTTAAATATTGAATGATTAATTTTTTACAGGCGACAATTAAAAAACCAAGTTTAGAATTTCCTTTTCAATTTAACAAAATGAATTTCTATGTCACTTACTCTGCATTTATTTCAATTTAACAAAATGAAGTCTAATAAAGTCACAGGATTTAACTGCCTACAGAAAATAACAAGTGATAATTAGAAGCTATAATTTTTATTATAATATATATACATTTACGCAAACGTTATATTTTTATTACCAAATAGTTTCCAATTCACTTCTCAAATTTAAAATGTGTCAACCTAAAGTTCTGGACTAAAATTAACTTTTAAAATCAATTGTATTTACATAACGTTGTTTAATTTATTTTTCAGTATAAATAAAATATTATTAAATTGCTTATGGAGATACTTTTTTTTCAGTATTGTTTACAGAATTTGAGACATAAATTGGTGAAAAAATTGGGGGCAATTTTTCTTACATTAGTAAAGTATGTTTTTTTCTTTCATTATACCAAAACTATTTATTCAAACTATCTCATCGCCAGCGATTTAGAATAGGCTAAAAATACCGAATTATGTTAAATTAATCTGTTTTAAACACGCAAATCATAAAATTAATTGTTTTAATTGACTTTTATTTTTGATCATCAAATCTGATATCTTTTTGTATGAATTTATAAACGTTCATTTCATCGGTTATTTTAATTCATGTTAGTTTGTTGATAATTTGCTATTACTTAAAAAATCAAATTATTCATTTGTTGCTGGAAAAAAACAAATAAAATAGATTTTTTCTTTAACGTCTTTTTGTCAGATTTTCCTTCAAAACTAACATTTTCCTCAAAACAAACATAACTATATTATATTCTATAATAATATTGCTTTATGTTACTTTAATTATGCAAAATAATTTAAAAAACTTTTTATTATGACGTAATAAATGATATTCACCATCTTTTGTTTAATATTTTGGTCTTTTACCAAAAACTAATATCCCAAATATTTTTACTTCAAATTTGAAAAATATTATAAAAAAGTTAATATTTAATCAATACAACCTGCTAAAATATTAATATGTGTTATTTCCACTTTATCATTACTGCATATTTGTTATCATTTAATATATGACATTTTAATTTTGTCATTAATTTAATTCAATTTACGCTTAATCATTATACCTTTTGCAATTTCTTTGATCATTTATTATAAAAAACTTAAATGAATTGATAATTTTCTCTTGAAAATAATTATAAATTGAATCTCTAATTAGAAAAATACTTACCATATTTTAATGATTTAAATTTCATTAATATTCTAAAATCTCTGCTTAACAAAAACTATTATTTTTCATTATTAATATACAGGTGTATATATAAATAAGTAGTTAATACTAGTTAGCTCTTTTTTAGTCAGAAAAGATAAATGTTAAAAATTTTGGCTTGAAAATAATTCAATTTTTCTAACAACAATATGAAAATTTTGGCTTGAAAATAATTCAATTTTATACCTATTTTTTTTTAAAATACTGTGAATCATGTAGAAATAAAACGAATCTTTTTACCTGTTCAAATAAATTGGTTAAATATCACAACAATTAATGTTCCATTTAAATCCAAAAAAGTAATTGCTGATTAATCTAGATTATTGAATATATTCATATACTATCATTTCTCATATTTTATATACATAAAAAAGAGAACATTATAATATTTATAAAAAATGATTTTGTTTATAAAATCATTTATTGGAATTTTCATTTTTTTCCAAAATATTCAGTATTGATGGAGGGATATTAATCCAGTCATTTTGGTCAGGCGAATCTCTGATTGCATGAAGAATGTTTAAGCAAGATGCTGCAAAATGTTGGCAATTATTTGTAGGCCAATTATAATTATAGGCAGTCCAGTTTCCACTCATTTTTACCTTATCTATAAAATTAAATAATTTCATTTCAATGTGTGGAATAACTTTTTTAACTTTGTACGCACTGAAAGTTGATTTGAATTCTTTCAATGACATAACAAATGATCTAGCACCATCTTTATAAAGAAATGATGCATCATTTCCACTAGAATAATACTTCCCATACACAAAAATAGCACCAAGAGTTGAATCTAATGCATTTTCTGGTCCAACCCAAATTGCAGAATGAATGAAATTTGGAGGTGGGATTATTTTTCCAATTAATTGTCTAGCTTTACTCATTAAAGAGTAGCCAGGCTTAAATTTAACAATTGGTGATTGACCAATAAATACAGTTTTAATTGAGAAATCTCCCAAAATAACAGAACTTGCTTTAGCTTCTTTTGAGTCTCCATTTGAGCTACTACTTCCACCATCTCCTCCTCCTCCTTCTTCAATAGGTGTAGGAATTGGTTCAGGCTCTGAGGAAGTATCTAGTTCAGAAGATTGATCTGGTTCTGATGAAGGAGTTGGTTTGTATGGAGGATCTGAAGATGATGTTGTATCTGGCAATTCACTTTCACTTGTAAGTGGATCTAAATCAGAAGATGATTGATCTGGGACTGGTACTATATCACCATCAAATGGCTCAACCTTGACCAACGAAATTGGTAAGTAACTTGGTTTTTCACTTGTTTCTTGACCAGATTCACCTTCTTTGTACACAACATTTCCATCTAATCCATTATCGAAAGCATATCCGAACTCTCCATCAAATTCTGGATTATTTTTGGATATTGATTCATCAATTGTAAATCTTAATAATGATTTGGCATATGAAGATTCATCAGGATTTGATATAATATTGAAATCTAATGCTTTGTGTTTTCCTTTTGAATCGCCAACTTTTAAGTTGATATTATTCCCTTCATCATTTAATAATTTTGATAAAATTTCTGAATGAGGAATATATAAGATTACTTTTTCATGTTTTTGTGTATCAATTGAGTATGCTTGATCTTTTTTATTTAAAGTAATGATTTGATTCTGGATTGTAATATTTTGATTTGAATCTATTCCACTTATAACAACTTTTGGAGAAATAATATTAGAAATAACCTCAAAATTATCGATATTAGATGTGTATATTGCATTATTAACTTTAAACGTTGGCACTTGATCTTTAGTATTATTAATATCGATAATTAAGTCACGGGTTTGTATTGTTATATCAGCTGTCTTTTTAATATATCCTTTAATAAATAATGTTTGGGTTACAGTTAAATTATCATCGAAAATAAAATTCCCATCAAGGTATAATTTGGAAAACTCTGTAAATTGAAAATGGGGATTATAAAAACGATTATAAAAAATATATACATCATTATCTACATCATCAATGTCTCCCATTATAACCAAACCTTTTGATGAAAATTGCGTATTAAAGGAGAGAGTTTTCTTTTCAACATTTATGGTAGTTATATCTATATAAACCCTACTAACATGAAAATTCAAATTAACACCTTTGCATGCTGAAATTTTATAAAAATTAATATTTGAATCTTTTGGTTTGGTCAAAAAAAAAATGTCTAGTGTAGTTAATTCATTTGCTTCAGGACCCAAATCATTAATTACTAATTCTTTGCCCATTGCATAATCAACGTTCATATAAATTTTGTTAAATTTTTTTGGAATAACTGAAGATATTTTACCAAACTTCAAAACATTTGATTCATTTATTATTTTAATGCCACTGTTTCCTGAATCAATAATATTTGTGTTTGGCGGAATCACTAAATCATTATATAAAACTAAATTGGAGCCAAATTCAACGCTAATATTATCATCCAAAGTGATTGATTTAGCAAATATATCATTTAAAATCTTGTACTGTGCTTTTCCATCTCCGTCAAATTTTTTGAGCTCAATTTCTTTACCAATAAATACATTATAATTTGATACATCAGATTTCATTGGAATATAAATAAATTTTTCATTATTCTCAAATTTGACTGTAAAATACTCAGGTTTAATTTCAACATCATTTTCAGTTTTCAATCTGCCATTTCCAATTTCCAAAAAAGCATCCATTTGACAATTTGAATCAGAGCAATATATTATCAAATCCTCTAATCCTGTTAATCCTTCAAAATGAGTTGATTGAACCACAATAGAATCTGAATTTGATTCAAAAAATTTAAAAGGAAATTGAAGAAAAGCAGGATCTAAATTAATTTTAGTGTCACCACGTCTAAATATCATTGCAAAAGCAGTTTTGGTTGAGGATAATATTTCATAAAATACATACAACTTAGAGCCATCTTTTGTTGTGCCAGAAAAACAAGAAATATCAATTGGCATATTTGTTGAAAATGCACCACCTTCATCATAATTTATTTTTCCATTTGAAACAATGATTACATTTTCAATAGAACTAATTGGAAAATAAATCGGAGAAGGTGAATTTATTGTTAATATTGTCGGAGAATTTGCGTGTATATTAAAATAGGTTACATCTGCGTCAATAAATTCATAAATAGTTATTTGATCAATAATAACTAATTGAAGAAAATGAATTCCAACCAATTGACCATCTTCATTTATTTTTTTGATGGTTTCTTTACCAGAGTATATTAATTCGTTTATGCTATACCCTTCTTTTCCTATATATTCTAAATTAGTTCCTGATAAAGTGATATCTTTCTGATGCAAAATTTGGTCATTATCAGTTATTTTAGCATTTGAATATGAAACAAATGTTATATCTTTGAAATATCTTAAGAAATCATTTAAAACATAATTTTTATCAACAATAATTTGAAGTTCATCGACAATAATGTTTTTTTTAATTACAGAAGCAGATGTTCCAAGAATATAAATTAAACTTACTGTGAGTTGAATTGGTAATTCATTTTCAATATTTAATTTAATTTTATCATCAATGAATATATATGAATTTAAGGCTTCATCATTTATTTTTGCTTGGGAGTCAATATATAATGTTGTTGTATCATCAAAGCTATATTTTCCTTCAGTTTCAATAAAAATTTTGTCATATTTTTGTATCAAATTGTTAAATCCTGAATATTTATCAGCTTCTAATATAATAACATACAAATTATTCCCTTTTGTCTCAAAATTTATATCTGGTATTGTTGTTGAACAAATATAATCACCTGTAGTTATTTTTTTATCACGATAGGCCTCACTTCCCAAATTGCTGCAATTTGTTTTTCCAAGATATAAATATTTTTCTTTGCAAAAACAACTAATAATAAGAGCTAAAAGCATTTGTTTAAAAGTGATGTGATCAGTTAATTGCTTTCAAAATCAATTATATCGAAAAAGTATAGTGAATTCAAAGAAAAAAGTATGAAATTATCATTATATAATAATATTTATTATTTCAAATAAATAAATAAATATATTTAAAAAAAAAAATTCAAAGACATATAATATGACCACTTCACATTCCAACCATCTTGAATCAAAAATTGAAATTAACCTTTCACCAAAATGATACAATTAAAACTGTTTATTTGATACAAAAACTAAACATTTTAGCCACCAAATTTATATAAATGATGTTCTTGTTTTTATTGACTCTTGCTAAAAGTAAAAATTTGGCTTTGATATTTGCCGGATCTAATGAATGGAACAATTATCGTCATCAAGCTGATGCCTGGGCTATTTATCAAGAATTAATTAAAAGGCAATTTGATAAAAATAACATCAGACTGGTTTGTTATGACGATATTGCTTATCATCCACAAAATAATTTTCAAGGAAAAATATTCCATGATCTTGATCATAAAACAAATATTTATGGAGGTTCAGAATTAATAAACTACAAAAATAAAATTACAAAATCTACTTTTAAAGAAGCATTATTCGACTTGAATGGAAATGAAGATGATAATCTTTTTATATATTATGTTGATCATGGAGCTGTTGGATTTATTAGTGTTCCAGATTCAGAAGAAGGTCATTTAACTGCCCCTTATATTGCTGATGTTATGATAGAATTACACCAAAAAAAGTCATACAGAAATTGTATCTTTTTCATGCTAGCATGCCTTTCAGGATCAGTAGGCGAATATGTTGAAGAGAAATTAATTAAATCAAATATTAAAAATACAGCAATTATAACTTCAGCAGGAAATAATGAATCGTCAATGGGAAGTTATTATGACCCTTGGAATGATATTACAATTTCTAGTCAATTTAGTATTAGTTTCATTGATAAAATTAGAGAAGACCCCGATTGTACTATTTCCAATTTGTTTGATTCGCTTGTTTTAAATACAAAATACAGCACTCCTGTTTATTATGGTGATGAGAATCTCAAATTAATGAAAATTTCAGATTTCATTGGTACATCTACATCTGTTGAAAAAAAGTACATCCTAAGGCCAAATCCAATTACTGATGAATTATTTGAACAGTTACATTATGAAAAATCAATAAATAAAGCCAAAGATTTGAATGAGAGGAAGATAATTAAGTCTGAACATGAAAAAGAAATGAACAAAACAAATAATCTCATTAATACATTAAATAAAATAGCATTAAAACTGAATTCTGCAACAAAAACTAAAAAAATAACAAATCAAGAAAATGAATTCAAAGTAACTGATGATTATTTCGAGATACTTGAGCACTTTTCTAAATCATACGGCATAATTGAAACAAAAGATCATAAAAAATTTTCAGCATATTTATTAAAACTATCAAAGCTCGCATCTAAAGAAAAAGTTATTGAATCAATTGATGAAATATTAAAGAATAAATAACAAAGATTAATTCTTTATTTTTTTTTTTTTTTATTTTGTTTTTAAATGATTTTGAAACAAATTTTATTATTGGCAATAAATAAAGCAGACAAAAATAGAAAAGATTAATTCAGAAACTAATATTCTATTAGTCTGTGAATAATTATATAGAAATAATCTGTTACGTAGAGCAAATTAATGAGATATTACAATATCATCTTATTTATATTTAACAGAATTGCTTTAAATAAAACAAAATGATTAAACATATAAATGAAAAGAATATGATTCTTCAAAATTAATTGATATTAACAAGTAATGGCATATTTAAACTAAAATAAAGTATTCAAATTTCCGATAATTTTAATATACATTTATCGTTTAATCTGTGAAAAAATACTGGATTAAATTCTAAAATATTTATTTATTTGATGTATACTATAAAATTTATCTAATTAAAGATTTTTTTTTTTATAAAATAAAGATTATTGGCACAAAATTTCTTCAAAAATAAGATTTATTATGTCAAATTTTAAAATAATAGAAATTAAAATTGCAATAAATCATAATCAAACAATCCAAAACAAAGATTTAATCGGTTATCATTGTTCAGATTCTCCATAGTAAAATTATGTTATTATTTTGAAAAATAAAAGATCATTCTTTTTATATATAGTTTTGATTCATATATATTAGTTCTCATGATTTAAACAGTTTTTAGCGAATGAAACTAATTAGTTATAGTTTTTTATAAGCTGATAAATGTCTTGTTTTTTTCTTAAAAAGTTAAACTGGTTCATTTTTCGGTATTGTTGAATGAGTTTAACACATCGAGTTAAGTTAAATAATAAATTAAAACAAGAATATAAATCATAGAATATCTTTAATGGGAACTTTAAGTATTTTTTTAAAGGGGTTGTTTATTTTCAATATCTCAATTTTTGCTTTCTGCAAAAAAAGTTTTGTTTGTAAATTTATAATTAGCATCATTTATTTATTATCATTGTTGTGTAAAAATTTGTTTTTTCATATTACTTTGTCTTGTTTTTTTATTGAAAAAGTTGATCTTAACTTTTCTAAAGAATTTGTTGAAATTTGTTCAATATACAATATATAATTGTTTATATTTTGCAATAATATTAACATTTACTATATAATAAGCTATTTATTAACCAGGATAAAAGTTAAAATCTCATCTAATGATTTAACAAAGAATTCATGTCCAAACTCATTCAAAGGAGTAGAATTCGATTTTTTGGGAGATATAACCTAACTATTTTCGATTTTTTCTAGAAAATGTCAAAAAATTGAGATTAAAAGGCAAAAACATCCTATTTAATAATAAAAATCATTATTTTTGAACATTTTCTAGAAAAAAATCGAAAAGTTGACAAATACTTTTATTGCCAAACAATTGGAGTCAAAATTAAATGCACATATCACTATTAAGTATTTGATTTATCTTAAATATAAAAATAGGTTAATAAATTAAAATTATTCGTTTTAAATCTCTTTAACAATCAATTGATTTTTTTTAAAACAATGCATTGAAGATAGTTTTCTTCAAATTTTCAATAACAATAACAGCTTGTAACCAGGATTGCTACGCCGTTCCAACAATGTTCAATCGACGCCAAATGTGGGATTACTTCTCATCAATTCTGGATGAAGCTTTGGCAAACACTGAAGAGAACAAATTGTTCGTCAATTTGGGAAGTGGAACTTCATCGTTGTCTCTTTGTTAGAGGTAATCAGTCGCTGAGTACATGATGCTACGACTTGGAAACTATCTCGGATTCACACGACCGCTAGCTTTCTTTGGTATGATAGTGTTTGATTTTATTAACAACAATTGTAATAATATAATAAAGTCAATAGATCTATAGAAGAAAAAAAAAGACAATTTAATTAGATTCAATGATGAATATTTGTAGTATGAATATTATATAATGGAGAAGAAAAGATGATTCAATAGACTCAACAATAAAAAAATATTCTAAAAGATGAAAAGGGTGATTTTGTTTATTATTATTTTATATAACATGATATATATCTCTTTTTTCTTATTAATTTTCTTGGTTTTCAGTAAAGAGCAGCACTGTTGGTAATTTCGACTTTTTGAAAAGAGGTGCAAAAGTTAAAATGAATAAAATGAGTGTCAAAATTGTTGTTGAAAGGTCACATATTGTATAAGAAAACATTTGCTTCACTGGGTCGTCGCGGTAGATCACTGCCATTACTTTTGATGCAACATACAAAGAAATCAATTGGGAAAACAACACAATATTTGAGTACAACATTTTATTCACAACTACGAAGAGAACATGAGATAGTCAAAAGAGCATAATTAAGAGTTGTTATCATTCTTTTGTAGTTGTTTTGTGATAAACAAAAAGTGGCAGCTGTCAAAAAACTAACAGAAAGGGCCATGGGTAAAGGATTGCCAATTAGAAAGATTTTCTGAAGAACATTGTAAACCTCAATAACGTCAGTTTTGAATGACTCAGAGGCAGATGAAGATATCATGAAAAGAATAAGAAGAAGTCGGCAGAAGATCGTAAATCCAAACAGGAATCATTGATAATAGCATGAAAAGTATGATTCCATTTTGGATAATTTCTACTATTTGAATAAAAATAAACAATTTATTGACTGATTTGGCCATTTATATCTTCAATAGGTAACCTATTGAAATCAAACCACACTTTAATAAAATGTTTTTATGGGCTTGCAATTGTAATTTACTGAATGATTTACTTTATAATGGCACGTTAATGTATAATTGGTACAAAAATTTATCAATGAACATCCTTAAATCTAGATTCTGGAATTTGAAGGTTCAAGACAGAAAGCTCTATCTCTCGGATATCTTTCGATCTAGTTTCTGGAACTTAGTACATCTTTCGTCTCACGCGCTAGCATCCTCCACTTCTCACTTTGTTCACGTGGAATATGAACAACTAGGATTCGATCTTTAATGGAGGAATACAAGCACGTGAACAAATATAATGGCGCTTTTTTTGAAACAAGCATTCAAAAAGTGACAACGCTCTCAAATTATAGGCTATATTGAACGATCACCTTTAAGGTCAAATTAAGGATAGGATTTTATATAGGCCAGATTCTATAGTCTTTATCCAGATTTGAGGTGAAAAGTTAAAAAAAAAAAAAAAAAAAAATAAGTCGTTGTGTCTTGATTTAAAGCATGGTAAAATCATATCACTTTTATTTTTGATTTATAAATCAAATGCAATATCAACAAATCGAAAGTCTTGGTGATGTTATAGCAAAAGCCGAGAAAAAGATTAAGAGCTATATTGAACAAGGAAAAAGCAGCAATATGGTCATTTTGCATGCATCTTATCTGGAAAAGAAGTTAAAGTTGTTCCAGTTCGAAGAAGAGATGCCAAACTTGAATATCCGTGTATCAAAGAAGGAGGAAATTCAGAAACAACTATACCTAACATTATGATTGATCTTGAACATGATATTCTATATGGAGATTGCCCAGGCTTTGAAGATTCAAATGGAACACAACAAGAAATTGTTAATGCATTTGCAATTAATTATTTACTAACGATGCTCACAGGTGGAAGCAACAAAATCAAAATTTTGTTAGTTATTGGTTCAGATGAAATTGTTGCAAGTCGATCAAAATCAATCTATCTGAATTTTCAACGAATGGAAGAAATGTTCCCAAATAAAAAAGAACTAAAAAATGGAGTTGGAATTATTTTTACTAGAGCCGATCCTTGTAAAGAAGGTATTGATTACATCGAGCAATTAAATGAAGAAGCAAAACCTCTTGTTAAAGAGTGGTGCAATTTTTTCATGGAACATGAAGACCGAGTATTTACATTACCAAAGGTTACACGCAATGATATAGATAAGGAGTATGAATATGAACAAAAAGGAAAGCTTATCGAATTCTTAACAAAAGATCAACTTATTTATCCAAATCATTTCATATCATTAAGTGAAACTGCCAAAAAAGATTTAGAAAAAGAGCTAAATAAACGAAGAGAATTACTTGATGATTTATTAACATTAATATTTGAAACAATATATAGCCAAATTAACAAAATCGACAAAACTGAAAAAGCTAATGAATGGTCAAATATATTACAAAGATTCATACAACTAGAAATTCATGATATTAAAGAGCTGAGAAATGCACTGAAGAACAATTTAAATAATGATTGTTTAGCATCACTTTCAAATTATCTCCAAAGTTTGGATGATTTTGAAGCATTTGATTCATTTATAAGTCAAGTTATAAATATTCAAACTAATACAAAAAATATTTCGATCTAAAGCAACAATTGCTATTAGTCAATTAAATTTAATTAAACAGCATGTTCAAACGATGGAATTACGAGAGAAAGATTTGAAGAATCAAAAAGAATTATTAAGAAAACAAGAACAAATTACACAAGATCTCAGATCTCGATTAGATGATCAAATGAATGAATCAAATAAAATAAGACAAGAGATGCAAAATCAAATGAATGAATCAAATCGAATCAGAAAAGAGATGGAACAACAAATGAAAAATCACAATGATGAACTAAAAAAAATGAATGAAGAATGAATTTATATAAAAATTATGACATGGTAGAAATCAAAAAAAATTTGGTTATCTTTCTAGTATGGATAATAATTTTAATTATTGGGATTACAATCCATTTCATCTGCTAATGTTTCTAATAAACCTTTAACTTCTTCTTTATTTTCATAAAAATATGAAGAATTCCATTAATTAAAATATGAAGAATTCCAAAAAAAATTGATTTCATGATGAATGTATTATTGAAATCACTTCAAATTCAATTAATGGTGATAATTTTTTGCCCAGAAATCTTGTTGATTATAAATCAAGCAATTCATATGCTTCCAAAAATTATATAAACAGCTATTTTTGCATTGACTTAATAGATCAAAGAATTCAAATTCATGATTATGTAATAAGGAATCCCGAGTATACAGAAAATTTTCATTTGGAAGACTGGGTTCTTGAAGTATCTAATGATAAAACCAATTGGATAACGATTGATTCGAGATGCTTAAAGGGGACTGATACATATTTGTGTAAAGTAAAATGGCCATCGAAAAATTTTTATCGATATATTAGAATCAGACAAACTGGAAAAGCATATACGGATGACAAATTTCCATACATATTTGGAGTTCGTTCAATTGATTTTTATGGAAAATTTTTACGACCATAATTCAAATGAATTTCAAATTACTTTAATTTTAAATAAACAATAAAACTTTATATAAATATGTATACAGTCGTGTATAAAATATTATAGTAAAAAATTTTTTATTTTGATGCAATCAGGGATGTTAATCGGGGGCCTAGGTCTTCCTCGAAAATTAACCTGAACCACTTTTCGAGTAAAATTTTTCCCAATTCTTGTATATCTCGAGGGGACATATTGCCATCAGTAATACAGGGTGGTAAAAAAGTCCGTTCGTCAGGGTTTTCTACAATGTATAGTTAACACTACTATTTCATGAATTCCAACAATGAACTCTGATGTTCTTGATATATTACATTTGAAAAAAATCTTTAAATATTTTAATATTAAAAAAATGTTTATTAAATTTAACTTAAGAATATTTCTTTTCCTTTATATTGCAACAATAACTTTATTATTTCAAAATTATTGTAATCAACGGCTATACTAAAGGCACTTTTATGAAACCATATCAATTAAAACAGTTTCATAAAAATTAATAAATTGTAATTAGATGAAAAAATAATTATTTTACAAACAGTATTTAATTGGAAAATGAAATCGTATGAAAATAATTGAAAAACAGGATTAAAGAGACTATTTTTTAAAAATTATTTTTACATTAACATCAATTTTTGGATTTTCTAGCAAAATCTTTACTGCTTCTTTGTTACTTTGTTGAATGGCAATGATTAGTGGAGTAGTTTGAAATTTAAATAAAACATCATTGAAAAGGTTAAATATGAATATCATAAATCAATAATTATAAAAAAACGTAATTAATTACAATGAATATAAAATACCATAAAAATAAATAAAAAAATTGTATAAAATATCAATGAATTAAAACTGAATTAAAGAGAATAAAAGTCAAAATAGTTTTTAGATTAACATCAATTTTTGGGTTTGATAATAATGATTTTATAATTTCCATGTTACCTTTTCTCAAAGCAACTGTTAATGGCGTTTTATTAATAAATATAAATCAAACCGTATAAAATTTTATATTGGAATTTTATAAGAAATAATT
Organism: Tritrichomonas musculus; assembly: GCA_039105265.1. NCBI lineage: Eukaryota > Parabasalia > Tritrichomonadida > Tritrichomonadidae > Tritrichomonas > Tritrichomonas musculus. The sequence continues at coordinate 2,417,644 of JAPFFF010000004.1, forward strand.
AACATAGAAATGATATAAAAAAATAAGATAAGCTAATTCTATTAAAACAAATAAAATGAACTTCATTAAAATATCAAATTATTAATTGAATTAAAAAAAATAATGGTGAAATGAAAAAATTAAATTCATATAAGGAATTTCATTATTTTTTAAAAATATTATAAAATTTCATGAAAATATATATTTGCTAATTTTATAAAGGAGCTATTAATTATAACATAATAAAAATATTTTAATGAATGGTATAAATATTTTATTTGGTTTTAAACTTTAAAAAATATTTTTAGAAAAATACTACACATATTTACATCAATATTTGAATGTGATAATAAATACTGAACTATATTTTCATTACCTCCTTTAACTGCAGCTATTAAAGCAGTGGTATGAAATAAATTTTTTAAATTTCATAAATTCATTTTTTTATTAAATGCTATGAAAATAATAAAATGTAAACTAAATAAAAAGAAAATGGATTAAAATTTTATCAAAACAGCATATATTAATTTTATTAATATTTTCCAAAAAATTGTATTTAATTAAATCAATAAAAACTTCAATAAAATAAAAAAAAACTTCATTTATCAAAATTAGAATAAAATTGTATAAGTTATATTTTGTTTAAACCCTATCAAAATAATTTTGCATGAATTTCATGAATTAAATTAAAACTAAAATTAAATCAAAATTTTGAATAGAAATGTGATTAAAATTCGAATATTTAAATGTGATTAAAAAATAATTAAATTTTGTTCAAAAACTAAAATTTGAATTTGATGAAATAATTTGGAAAGAACTTTATAATTATGAGTGATATAAAATGCTATGAAATATATAAATAAAATTAATTTCTGGTTTACATCAATATCTGGCTTTGCTAACAAAAGTTTAACAATTTCTTCATTTCTGATACCAATTGCAAGTAATAAAGCATTTGTCTGAAATTAATGTAAATAATTTCATTAAAAAAATACTTTAATTTTATTTATAAAAAAATATTGAATTTTATTAAAACCATTTTTTCGAAATTTCATAAAAAAAGGAATAGAATGTCACAAAAAATATAAATTTTTATTTCATAAAATCATTATATCTAAAATTATATTGAAATAATAATTGCAAAATTTTATTAGAAAAATTTAAAATATAACAAAATGAAAATATTTTTGATGAATTTCATTCAAATTTTATATTTTAGAATATCATAAATCATAAATATTGAATATAATAAAAAAATAAAAACAAGAAATTTGATGATAAATTCAAATTGAAAATGTCATCAAAATATTGAATATTGAATATAATTAAAATATTATTAATAAAATTTCATTATTATATTTAATATGGAACATTATTACAAACATTAATCAAATATCATAAAATCATAATAATGAATTTCATTAAAAATTATTTTAAATATTATTAATTCTTTTAATTTAAAACATCATTTAATTCGAAAAATAAATAGAATTATAACATAAATATAAAAACTTCATCATTTTATTTGATTGAAACTTCATTTAAAATATAAGTAGAAATGTGATAAATATAATGAATGGCAAATATCATTTAAATATTTAATAAAATGTGATTAAAAAGGATAATTAAAATTGAATTAATAAATAAATTAAAAGAAATTGTATTTAAGTAAGTAATTAGAAATGATTTTACAATTTACATCTATTCTCGAGTCTGCTAATAAAAGTCTGACAATTTCTACATTTTTTTTCTTTACTGCGATAGCTAATGCATTGCTTTCATAAAATAAAAAAATTATCAATTTCGTGAAATGACCAAATTAAAAACAATAATAAAATTTTAAAATTAAAATATAATTAAAACAACAAAATTAAACTTTAAAAGCATACAAAAGTGAAACACAATTCAAATTAATATGAAACTTTATTGAAATGATTTAATATAAATAGAATAACGATTTTTTAAATATAAATTCCATGAAATATAAAATTGAGAAATATCATTAAAACTGCAAATATGAAATATGACAAAAAAACTTCAAATGAAATTGTATTAAAAGAAATCATTAAAGAAATTGTATTAAAATAAATGAGATGAAATTTCATAAATCAAATTAAATAAAACTGTATAAAAATATATTAATTTCAAAACTAATTTCATATTTATATCAATATTTGGATTTGATAAAAGAAGTTGAATTATTTCAATATTTTCCATTTCAATTGCAACAGATAATGCCGTTTTTTAAGTCAATTAAATCAAATTTCATAAAATATTGCGTTTTTATTAATTTCATAAATAAAAAAAAGTATAAAATTGATTTAAAAAGCTAATTATTAATTATCGTCATTAAACAATTTATTGAATGCCATTAAAAAATCTAAAAAGAAAATGTTATAAAAAAACTTTAATGTTGAATGAAATGAAAAAAAAAGTTGATGAAATTGAATAGGCTAAATAATGTATTTTAAACTATATAAATAAACTAGACATTTTAAAATTATTTTATGATTTACATCAATATTTGAATATGATAATAATTGCTTAACAATTTCTTTGTTGCAATTCTTAATAGCATTAGATAGTGGTGTTTCATTAATTTTTTCTTATTAAATTTCATACAAAAACATGATTTTTTCAAAAACATCATTAAAACAAACTAAAAAAAAAAAACTCTATGACAAATGTAAAACAATTGAATTCCATTAGTTAAATTTTGTTGGAATTATATTAAAAACAATTTTTTGTAGAAATTAGATTAAAAAATAAAAAATTGATAAAATTGTTTTCTTATTTACATCAATCTTTTTATTTTTCAATAAAATTTCAACGATTGGCAAGTAATCATATCGAACAAATTCGCTCAAATGTCCAGCGAAATCATTTGCGAAAAACGAGAAATTAAATGATTTTATACATTCAGCGAAACAGTCAACTTTTTTCTTTTTAAGATATTTTTTTTGAATGTAAATTGCCATTTCATTATGATGACAAATGATTGCCTCTTTATATACTTCTTCAAAGTTTGAATCAAGCTTTAATTTATTTTGTTCAAGATATTTAATTATTTCTTCATTGTCACTGTGAATTGCGTGAATCCATAATGACGGTGACAACTTAACTTTATTCAAATACAAATATTTAAAAATTTGAATTGATCCAAAAAAAGTTGCATATTCAATTAATGTTGTTCGTTTGTTATCCAACAATTTGTTGGTGTTGAAAATTGTGATTTCAGTTGGTGAATTAAGATCGTAATTGTATTTATTGACAAAAGTGATGAATTCTTCGATTTTGTCATTACGAATCAATTGACAGATGTATGAGTCACTTTCACCCAATTTTCTGCTTTGTTCAAAATGCTCATCATCTTCTTTCTTGGATGAATCTACTTCAAGTTGTTGTCCTTGAAAGTATGAAGCAATTTCTTTGACGAAAAAGTGCATGTATCCACGTATTCCAAGAATCTCTTTAACAAGTTGATCATCAATTTTTAATGTGTTGTTTTTGATGAGAAAAAGAAGAAGAACTTTGTCTTTCTTAAAAATATTGAATATTTCATTGTTGGTAAAATATTTGATGATGGTATCTTTGAAATACGTAAGAATTGAATTATTTTTTTCATAAAATTGAATAGATCGATGATGATTTATTGATACTCTTAAAATAAGATATAATATTAATTTAAATTCTGATTTGTTATTAAATATATCTTGATCATTTAATACTTGAATGAAATTTTGAAAATTTTCTTCAATATCACTTTCTTTATCAAGATATTCAAGCAATTTGCCTTGAATTTCTTTCATTTTGTTTACAAATGGTTTGATATCCATTCTTTTAAAATACTTTTTCAAATTGAATGCATAAACTTTACAAAATAATTTATATTTTCTTCCATATTTAATAAATAAAAAAATAATTAAAACAATAAAATAATACAAATGTATATTGCTTAATATAAAAATTAATTATAAAAAAATAAAAACGTAGAATTTTACTCAAATTTAATGAAAATGTTTGTCAAGAAATTCAGTTGCACGATCTATTCCATTGTCAGAAAGATGTTTTAAAATTAGATATGACTCTTCTTGATTCTCTTGGCATCATTTTCCAGAATATTTCATAACAGCGATGTAGAATTGTGCAATCGGATGATTTACAGGTATCGCTAAGCAAACTCGGGTGATTTGCTAAGCAAACTCAGGCAGTATTCAAATATTCAATTTTTTTTGAATGAAAAAAAAACTCGTTACAGCGGCTCTGCTAAGCAAACTCAGGCAATTGTAAAATCAATTTGAATTAATTTTTTTTCAGCGCTAAGCAAACTCAGGTATTTAAATAACTTTTTCAATTAATTTTGATCGTTTCTATTATTTTTTATATTTATGGGAAAAATGATTTAATTAAGCTATATTCTAAAAAATATTTAAAATATGATTTGAAAAATTTAAGATATTTTTATTTTTTTTCAGTTCACCATTTGCTAATCAAACTCAGGGAAATGACGTTAAAAAAATAAACGGTCAAGTGAGTGATAAGCAAACTCAGGCAATTGCTAAACAAACTCAGGTAATTGCTAAGCAAACTCAGGCAAAAAATAATCAAAAAAATGAATATATCTTTTCCATCTGAAATTAATTCTCGATTTTTTTTGTAAATTTATAATTTTTTTAACATAATATGGATCAAAATAAAATATTGGATCAATTTATTTAATAGCGATATAACTTTTCTGGAAAAAATCGTCCTTTTAATTAATCACTAAATAGAACAATTCAATATGACCATGTGATGATGGTAATCAAAATATTTATTTTTTTTTCTCAAGCCATGAAATTTGAGATATTTTTTTGAGTTATAAAAAATCTTCAAATTTAAATTATATATTTTACAATGGTTTTGGAAATTGTGCATCTCAAAGGTGAACGAATTCTGTGATTATTTTATTAAAAAATATTATTTATTAGAGATTCGCCTATTAAAACCGTAAAAAAAGACCTGTCGAACGTTAAAATATTTCAAAAAAACGTATCGATTGAAAAAAAAATTCACTTAACATTTTTCTGTAAAAAATGGGATTTGTTAATTTTAAACTCAATTTTTTTGATTATTTAATTTTTTTTCGACTTATAAAACTAATATTTAATTAATATATACTTAATAATTGGTAAATAATAAAAAACATTTCAAAAAAATATTTGTAATTTTGAGATATTTTTAGTTAAATTTGATTTCAACAGTTGCTAAGCAAACTCAGGCAAGTACGTTTAATTTAAACGTTTTATTCTAAACGTCTTTTTTGTGATAAGCAAACTCAGGCAATTGCTAAGCAAACTCAGACAATTGCTAAACAAACTCAGGCATCATTCAAAAAGTTGATATCGTTCTCTTTGCTAAACAAATTCAGGCACCGTGCTAAACAAATTCAGGCAATTGCTAAACAAATTCAGGCAATTGCTAAGCAAACTCAGGTGACTAAAAAACAAACTGAGGCACTTTCTTATATATTATACTAATAATTATATGCTTTGATAAAAATTTTATATATTTTAATTATTTGTGTTTATTTATTATATTTTTTGTTAATTATTATTAATTGTTGACTCTGTTTACTGTCACGTTATCTAATTTACTTGCATCAATTTTTTGATCTATAGCAATATGTTCTGTTATTATTGGTTTTCCTTCAATGCATTCATTCATCCGCGAATACCATTCTCTATATAAACTGTGACATGTTTCAAGTTTAAATTTATCTTGAGTTATTTTTTTCCAGTTTTTTTCAATCTCTCTTCTTTGAGCAAGTTCTCCTTTATTTCCTGCAGTTTGTATATTCTTCAGTTTTACAAACCCAAAATACGCTTCTACAACGCCATTTAAAGCAGGACTATAAGGCACAATTGGAATCAGTGAAATTGATATGTGATTTAAAACATTTTCGACACACTTTGAACGATGCATTGGACAATTATCCTCGATTAAAATAACATCTGTTTGATTATTGCAAATGTATTTGCGAATGAATTCATTTACGTCACTCAAGAATTGTGCATATTCATTTCCATCAACAGATTTATTGATCATTTTATAAAGCACACCAAATCCTGGGAATACAACAGATATTATGGTCATTTTTATTTTACTTAAAGGGCAGTTAATAACAGGTGTTATTCCCGCATATGCTCGTCCAAAAGTCCTACCTTCATTTACGGTTATTCCTGCCTCATCTACAAATCCCAATAAAATGTTGTTATTAGTCTTTAATATTCTTTTCATGAATTTACACCATGCCACTCTAAATAAACGTAAACCAACAGAATTTCGATTAGGTGGGGCGAAAGATGCTTTTTTAACGGTTAACTTCATCATTTTCAAGCACGTGTAAACTGTTCTCAAACTGATTGGATTATCATGGTTCGGTCCGTACTTGGAATTTAAATATTCTGTATAATTTGCTGCACTCATTGTTGGGAAATCAAGGACCAAAGAAAGTAAGCAATCAAGTGTTTCATCTGTTACTACAGAAATGTTTGGACGCTTCCCCCCAATCGCCATAAACATTGCTTTCCGCTAAAATTTCATATCGCTGTTGTTCATCACAAGATTCAAACCAACGTATTTTTTCATCTAAAGTAGATTTTCCATAAATAAACGTTGTTTTTTTTTGACGCTTTTCATGTATTTTTTTTTCTTCTTTCGTTTTTCTTTTATGCCTTTCTTTTTTGATACGTTGATTCTCTCTTTCTATGATGTCTTCATATTCCTTCACAATTTTTGATTTGGTTAGTGGATCAGAGTTTCTACTAATATAATCATCGATAAATTTACTTCTTGAAGGAAATAAATAACCCATTTGAGTATGCTCATTCAAAAATTCAGAAATAATAAGTGATCGTAATTCAATTTTACCACGTGGTATTTGATCTGGATGATTTGAAAATAAATCAACCAATTTTTCTCTAATATCTTTGGCATCTGTAAATTTAGCTCTGTTTTTCCAATCGTACTCACCTAAAACAAATTCATTATCATCTCCGGTTAAGTCAGGCTCATCATCAAATAAATTTATTTGGTTTAAATCAGACTGGTCATCACTTGGAAGATAATCATGATATCCAAGACGGTAATCATTTCCTGATCTCAAATTGAGATCTCAAATATATTCTACATTTTCTTCTTCTTCCTGCTCTTCTTCCTCCTCCTCCTCTTCTTCTTCATTATATTGTCTTGTATTCAATTCTTTTTCTATATCATCTTCGATATTAATTTGGTCCTCTTCTTCCTCTGTATTTATCAAATCTTCCGTAGATAATGAAAAAAAATCATCTCCACTTCTGCTAAAAATGTTTTCTTTTAAAACCTTTCCTAGATTATCATCTATTGCTTTATTAGATAATACATCACGTGTCATTATATTAGAGAATTTATTTCTGTACCAATTTAAGATATCATTAAACGTTCTTTTACTTTTTGATAGCTAAAATCACCTTCATCAATTATCTTTCTTAATATCTTATAGATTTATTTTCCTTTTTCTTTTATTTCTTCTGCAAGTATTTGTGGTATGTTCAATTTAATTTTGTATGTTTCGGAGTTAGTCTTTCCCAAATCATTAAACTCCAAATTCTTTAATACAGAACCAGCGTACAAAAATAATTTCCTATAAATCATAAATTTTCCTTTCTCATCATTTGTTTTCGAACATGATGGAATGCCTTTATTATGTATAAAAAGAACTCCATTCAAATTTGTTGCATTTAAATTTTCAACTATGACTTTTTCTTTTTGCAATCCTGAATGATTGGATACATTGAGATTTTTACCTAATATTTCATCAATTAATGATTCTGATAAATTAAATTTTTGAGAAGCATAACGAACAAGAGATATTTATCGAGGTGATACAGGAGTAGATTCTACTTGATTTAATTGTAAAACATCATTATCTGATGGATTAGCTTCAATAAATGGACGAGGAAAAGAATTAGATTGATTTTTACTATTATTTTTATTAGTATTAGTATTATCATCATTAGTATTATCATCATTAGTATTAATATTATCATCATTATCCGAACTTGATTCAGTGGAGTAGCTAGAAATATTGGAAGATACAGTTGAAAATAGAAAAAAAGAATTTGAATCATCATCAGAATTATTCTGTGAACTGTTTTGTGAATTAAATCCTGAATTATACTGTGAATTATCCTGTGAATTAAATCCTGAATTATCCTGTGAATTATTCTGTGAATTGTCATTCGAATTGCTCATTTGGATATTTGGATCATTGTTTATATCTTTGAAGAATCTTGATAAATTAGACACAATTTCTTTATTCTTATAGACTCTGTTATCAATTATTTCAAATGCGCCTGGGTCGAATTGATCATTGAAATCTTCATATAGAAATAAAACACTATTTCTATTGAGGCCATTATTTATATCATAAACGAGGTTGGGAGTTTTTGAAGTAGAATTTTTAGTAAAAAAAACAGGATACACATCATTATCATTAAAATAAAAATGCTTATTTGGAAGCTTAATTAAAGTTGAATAATGTCCAGATTTGTATGTTCCTGTATAAAGAACAGATGATAAAAAGCGATAATTATGATTTGCAATGGTAATATATGTATTAACTGCAACATAATTTGTCTTGAATCCACCTCCATTCTCTTCGCGATCCATATAAAGAAGTAAATATTTCGGTAGTTTTCGAATATTATAACAAATCGATAATTTCAAATCGAGATTCTTTTGGAGTGTATCAGCTGTTGAAGGAATTTGTAAATAAAATGAATAACCATAAACTGTTCTCTCTGCAGAATCAATATCAATATAAAAAAAATCTTGAATTGTTTGAGATAACGATTTTAAAAAAAACCTTACAAAATAACGGATATCTTTCATTTTTCGAGGCATTCTCCTATTGTTCCAACCTTTCCAGCTTGATATAAAATTATAAATTTGTATAAACTTTTTGACCTTTTTATCTTTCATTGATTTGATAATATCATGAATTAATATTTCATTTTTGTCTTTTAAATCTTCTTGTGAAAAATAATCAAACATGTCTTCGCAATGTAAAAACATTAGGAGAAAAGAAATACAGTAACAATAAATATGCCTTGGTGGCGAATCACCATCTGAATTAAGAATTCCATGAAACAGATGAAGGCCAATATTATTGCCAATATTCACAACTTCTTTAAGACGATTGAGCGAAACATTTGCAGAAGAAGATGCTGGGTAAAGATTCAAATTTGCTTTCATTTTGTTGATTTTTTAAAAATAAAATTTTGAATTAAAATTGAATACTTTTATTAATAAACGGTTTTTTGCTAAGCAAAATCAGGAATTCTCTAGTAAAGTTCTTCATTTAATTGAAACCTCTATTAAATTATTTAATAATAAAATAATCTATAATAATTAAAGACTTAAAACCAAAATAAAACAATCCAAAATCTAATAGATTTTGTGAAATAAAATATTGCTAATAATCTGATAATAATCTTAATTCTTTTATTATAATATAATTTATTAATTAATTATTTAATTTAATGATGTTTATTCTTATAAAACAAATTCATTTTGCAATATCTGAATCAAGATATTTTATATTTATTTTTCCCTGAGTTTGCTTAGCAGAACCGCTGGGATTTTTAAAAACATGTTTTTTTCATTCAAAAAAAATTGAAAAGATTGAATACTGCCTGAGTTTGCTTAGCAAATCACCCGAGTTTGCTTAGCGATACCTGTACTTTGTTGATTAAGCAAAAATATTTAAATGCCTGTTCATAATATTTCTGATTGTAAAGATTCACTGCATATTCAAATTTGGGAAATTTTCATTTTTTGGGCCGACTTTATATTACTGTTATAAATGTTACTCATTTCTGTTTGGACATGAGAAAAATCAAATGATTTTCAAATTATTGATGAAACAACTTTTATTTGTAACAATTGTAATTATTCAAATAAAATTGTTGCAAGATTATTTATTAATGAAGCTTTTTCTGATTATAATTCTAATAATGTTTTTATTAAAGGTAAATATATCGAAAACCAATTGAAAATCGATAATTTAGGTGAATTTATTTTACTAGCAAAATCAAGAAATTAATAATGATTAATTATATAATATTTTAGATGGAAAATTTGCAATCATCAAAGTTAAAAAAGGGAGCACATTATAACTCTTGCATTTCTCGAAATATAATTGGTATGATTTGTAATTTGATAATTTTCACCCTTGAAATTAGCTAAAAAATGTGATTAAAATTTGGTGGTTACATTTATCGAATAACTTTTTAAATGTAAAGGAAGATGAAAGTTAAATCCGCGAATCTACAAATATATTGAATTAGTAACTTTAATATTTTGGAAAATGATAAATTCAGTTATGATCATGCTACAATATTATCAAGTAAAAAACAATATTTTATCATTATGAAAATAAAAGAGGATTTTCGATTAATATATATATTTTTTTTGAGTTTATTTCTGCCATTCTTTCAATGATTTCAAAGAATTTTTAAAGAAGTATAAGTAGACTTGTTATTCTCCGATTCTCGAGATCGATAATTGATTGACTTTTTGATATCGATACATAAATATGCACAGATTCTCGAGATCGATTTCAGAGATCGAGAATTTTGTTTCTCAGCTTTTGATATCAGAATTTTCAATTAAACTTTTTGATAAATATATGATCGTAATTCATTCTCAAATATTTCATAAAAAAAAATGTATTTTTTGATTTTAATCTTAGAATAAACATCAATGCATTATATTATTTATTTTTAAATATTATAAAATCACAAATACCAATTATAAAAAAAGATAAATCAGTTTGAGATCTCGAGATCTCGGTAATTGATATCAAGTTTACAATTATTTTTATATCACATTTCATATCTGATATCTTGATAATCGATAATCTCGATATCAGATTTTTAAACTGATAATCGAGTATCAGATGAAAAAAAGTGACGTTTTTGATATCGATTCTCAAAATAACAAGTCTAAGTATAAGGCAAGTCAAGATTTTTAAAATATTAGTTTATTATAAGTTCTTTAATGAAATAATATTCTTTAATGAGTTATATTATAATGTTATGTCATTAGCTCACAATTGGTTGTATATATCATGTGATTTTTTAAAAAAAAAAAAATTATGAAATTATATATAAAAAAGTATCATTAATGATCTTATTTGACTCTTCATCAAATTGATAATTTTCATCAGACCAATGCTCAAGTTCGAAAGATTTTGATTCATTAGAATTTAATATCACTTCATTCTCTTGATTAATATTGAAGTTATCTTGGTTATTTTGCGTTCATTTGCGAATTAACAATTGTCGATGATATTTCAATTGTTTCTGATTCTAAATCTTTCATATTGACTTTCTCGATATTTGGATGATTTATTAAATAATGTTTATATTTCGTTGTTACATCTTTTCTGTTCTTTCTTCTTTTAAACTTGAAAATCATTTTCTCGGATTCGTTTAATTCATATACAAATGCGCCGCATTTACTTGCAACAAATATTTTCCTCCAGTTTGGTTCAACTTCCATTTGATATTAAATTTGAATATAACTGTTTTACCGTTTATTAATTCAAAAATAAATCCTTATCAATTTAAATATATAAAAATTTTAACCGCCATTTTTCATGACTTGCTAAGTTTCATTAAATCTATTAATGAAATTAGTTTAACATGATGATCTTTGTAATGCATTCTGCTTTCTGTTCTTAAAAACAGATTAAAATCAAAAAATTGATCATTTTTTGAATATTTCTATATAGATTGGTAACATAATTGTACATTGTAGAACTTTTCCAGTAACTGAAAACTCAAGAAAATAATTAGAGAATAAGTAAATTCAAAATTTATATGAAATTGATTTATTTTAATGGCCATCATAATAAGTTCAAAATTTTTAATGGCCATCATAATTTGACCTTTTATTTTCTGTGGAAAAAAAAAGCAATATAAAATGGAATATCATGAACTTATTGATATAAAAAAAGAGTTATATGATCATTTCCTTTGTTTCTTTGATGATAATCAGGCTGATGATAATTTTGATAAATTAATCGAAAATATTCATATTCATAAATATCAAGAAAAATCAGATGATTTCAAAACAATTTTATATTTAATCAGGGAGATAAACAAAAATCATCATCGCTTGTCGTCACATCTTGAGAAAATTGAACGATTTGTTTCTCATTATTCAGAATATATCAAACAAAGCTTCACAAAAGAAGAATTATTCAATATTTTCCGAAAAAATCCACAAATTCTTCATTTTCTTTTTGATAAAGGCATTATTTCAATCGATGATTCTATAATTAATTTAATAGTCAAGCCAAGCAAAAGTATTTTTGTTCTTCGTCGATATAAAGGTGAGAAAAAGCCAGATAAGGAATCGAAAAAAGCCAAATTTAAAAATAAAAGATCGATGGTTGAAAATTACAAGTACTATTTTTATCAGCAAATTAAATCAAAACTTGATGAAGAAGAAAGAAAGGCGATTGAGAAAGAACTTTTAGAAAAGGATGAAAACATATTTGATGATTTTGATAAGAAATGCATGATTGGAGAAAATCATTCATATATCAGCGAATTAATTCGAAAAGACTCCATTGAAGAGTTTGTAACGTATACAAATAAAGCCGGTATTATTCTAACAAGTGAAATCAAACCATCGATTTTTGAAACGAATCCTTTTTTAGTCTCGAAACCAGCCACTCTTATTGAATATGCAGCTTTTTTCGGTTCGATTCAAATTTTTCAATATTTGCGAATGAATCAAGTTGAATTGACTCCGTCATTGTGGCTTTATGCAATTCATGGAAATAATCCAGAAATAATTCATTTTCTTGAAAGAGATCAAGTTGAACCAGAAGACATCACTTATATGGAATGCTTAAAAGAGTCAATTAAGTGTCACCACAATGAAATTGCCCATTACATTCAGACCAATCTAATGGAAGAACCAATTGAAATCAAAGAAAGCAACTTTAAAAACAATCCAATATCTTGTGGGTTTCACTTTTATAACTATGAATTTCTTCAAGAATATGAATATTTTAATAATTCTCAATTTTTATTCTTTTATGCATGCTTATATGATCATTTCCCTGTTGTTAAACTTTTAATTCAAATGAAAAAAGTTGATTTGAATCAAAAAATCATTTCAATCATTTTTTTTGAATGAAACAACATTTTACATTTCATTATTAATTGTTTGAATGACATTTCAGAATGTTTTGTTTTTATGGAATTTCAAAATAAGTAATTCAATGGCGTTTCACAATTTATTTCTTTTTATTTCATATCTTATTTAATATTATGAAATGGAGTTTGAAAAGTTTTAAATTTAAATGACATTTCCAAATTAGATTTTTTTGATGGAATTTCAATGCTTAATGTTTGAATTATGTATCAAGCTAAATTATATTTATTACATTCCAAAATATATAGTTTATTACGTCAAAACATCAACTATTTAAATGAAATTTCATGATAAACTTTTTGAACATAATTTTTATTTTTAAAATTAAATAAAGTTTATTAAATAACAACATTTATGCAATTTATTTAATGATTTAAAACAACGTTTGCAATTATATTTTATACTCCTGCATTAAATTTTGCATCTCGAAGAAACAATCAAGAAATTGTTAATTTTTTATTAGAACAATCAGAAATTCAAATTGATGACCGCTGCTTTATCTTTTGCCAAAAATTGGATCAAATTGTTGTTCCTTCTTTTGTAACTTTAATCGGAAACTTTACTTTTTCTATATGCACATCACTTAAAAAAATAACTGTTCCTTCATCTATCACATCAATTGGAGATGATGCGTTTTGTGGATGCAAATCACTCACGCAAATATCAATTCCTGATTCAGTGATTTCAATTGGCCAATATGCTTTCTGTAGTTGTTCTTCGCTCACATCCATATCATTCCCATCATCTCTCAAATCAATTGGCCAATATGCTTTTTGTGGCTGTTCATCAATTACACAAATTACAATTCCTCCATCAGTAATTTCAATTGGTAGTTTTGCTTTTCACAAATGTTCCTTGCTTGGAAGGATATTTCTTCCTTCTTCAAATGGATTAAATATGCAAAACAATACAATTGATCAAAATGTTGAGGTAATTAAAATATAAAGTGGTAAACATTGTTTTTCTTATGGTAAATGATTTTAATCAACCTTTTTTAGTTAAAAAATATTTAATCTGCTAATAATTTATCATTTCATTAGCAAATTAATTAAATGTTCATTTGATAAAATGCGCAAATAAAAGCATTTATAATTAAAACTTTTAATTTTTCATTTAATTAATTATATGAGGATGGCTTTTGCCTACACCACTTTTTCAAAGGTTCACAAATTCTTCTTGTAAAGTATAAACTTGACAATTATGTTTTTTTTTCGAAATATATTAATAGCATGGATATGACGATTTCGAATAATAATGATTAAAACCTAGAGGCAAACATGTAATTTTGTTTTCTAAATCGATTTAAATTAAGCAGTTTTATTTGTTATTCACATTTTTGTGAAGAAAACCAAGTTAGTATTCTATTAAATATCCCAATTTAAGACTCCTATGACAAATATACAACAAAAGTAAGTTTAAATACTTTCATTTGCTTTCATAATTCATTCAACATGTAGATCTATATTATTTATTTATTACAAAAAATCTAACGTATATCATGTTGAATAAAACTTTTTAATTGAATTTTGAACAAAAATAAAATGGTTTAATATTTAAAATATTTACGAAAAAAGATATAAAAGAAATTTTTAGCTTGGTTTTGCACTCGAGTGTAGTTCATCCATTTAGAGGTGTCATCCACAAACTGACAGAAGAATTTGGACGAAATGTCTCAGAAAAAGGAGTTGTAAATGTCACTACATCTTCTTGCTTTTATGATGGCCATCCCATCAATGCAGTTAACCTAGAAAACGTTGCACAAACATTTTGCTCAGATAATGAACCAAATTCATGGCTAAAGTATGTTTTTAAAAACATGAAAATTCGGCCAACATCATATTCAATCTACCAGTTCATCTAGAGGCCATTTTCACCTTAAGAGTTGGGTGATTAAAGGCTCAAACACAGATTCATCAAATGACTGGACAATCTTGGATACAAGAAGCAACATTACCTCACTAGACAATCCATCAGCTGTTCAAACTTTTGAAATACAAAAATTGATGAATTCTATAGATATCTTCGTATTCGCCAAACAGGCTGTGACACAGTTGGTTCTCATTTTTTAACATTATCATCTCTTGAATATTTTGGATCGATTATATGATATTGGTGAAATCCGCGCAGAAGGTACAAATAGAGAATTCATTTACATTGCATTTAAAACTATTGTTCAACCCAAAACAGTATCGATACTGGTTAAAATATCATTGTGAAATTACAGAGAATTTAAAGAAAAAGAATCGATAAATTGAAATTCTACTTGGAATTGCAATTGCAAATAAATAAATAAAAATACCAATTTGTTTCACAAAATTATAAATTCATCAGATTTATCTTTATTTCACCCAGAATTTAATACTAGTATTATTGATTTGTAGGAATATATTTTGGTTGATTTGCATAACTTATTTTATATTGATGATCAGGATACTTTCATGCCAGATGAATTGAATAACCAAAACAAAACTGAATTTCCTATCAAAGTTTCTGAATTTGATGTTTCAATCAAGGAATATTTTGCTGCTTTAGAATAAGTATATCAAAAAGTTAAAACAAGACCAATGCTGGATACCAGCTTCTCACTCCACGAAAATGACAAAATTGTTAGTGGAGATGAATTTTTTGATTATGTGTTTATTAAAACAAAATGTAAGATACGTTGGTGGCTATTCAGAAAATTTAAAAGTTATCAAGTGGTTTTGGCAATTTTTTGATAGTTTGGCAAATGACAAAAAGTTTGAAGTATTTTCTCAGAGAAACATCATCGGTCTCACCTTGTGGATTGATAGTTCTTCAATGTAGTCGATCACATTTATTGTGAAAATGAAATTCATTTAAAACCAAAGAAGGCTAATGACTTATTGCCTAAAAATTGAGCTCATTCTCAATATATTATGAAATACAAAACAAAAATAAATATGTATACAAATCAGTGATTATAAGATATTATAAGCATACTAATCATTTTCTAAATAAAAATTGAAATTCTGAATATTCTTATTATATGCTGCATTTACCGATTTGTATAAAAGAGTTAGAATTATAATATTGTGTATCCACATAGATAAAATCTTCATTTGAAATTATTATTATTATTATTTATCTATTTTTTAGTTTTTATGTAGATTTTTGTAATATTGAAAAGTTCAATCTATTCAAATTTTATATCGAAAACAAAGTTGTACTAAAGCCAACTTTTTTCAATGCATTTTATTTTAATTCTAAAATATCGTTATCTCAATAAATTTTATAAATTATTAATTTTAAATATGTTTTATTTAATTATAAGAAACTAAAAAACAATTAAAAATGTATGAAAATAGTATGTATTAATTATATATCTCAGAAAAGTAAAGTTTGCGTTATAAAAAAAAAATGTCCCAAAATTTTGCTTTCATCGTTATTTATACTTTGTTTCACCACATATTTATTTAGCTGAACAAATAACTGATTTGCTATTAATAAACATCAAATGATTTATCTATTTAATTTATTTAATTATCATTATTTTTTTCAGAATGATTTAAATTTGATTTTTCATATACCGCTTTAATAGTACTTTTTATTATTATTATATATTATAAAATAATGTTATTATTTATATTCAAATGTTTAATTTTTTATGTATTGTTTTTTTTATGAGTTATATATATATTATTGACTTCAAAAAAATATCTCAATTAATTTGAATAATCTCATAGAATCGGTCAGACTGCTTCAGAAAATATGATATTTTTTTTTTTTTCAAATTAATTTGAATGAATTTTCACAAATTAAAAAATAAAATTATATTGTTTAATTAATTAAACAAATAATATAATTTATAAAATTTATATAATAAAATTTATATAATAAATTTTGGTAATAATAAATAATTAAAATTTTGGCAGGATCTTGGCTTGAGTTTCTCTGAAAACAATATAATTTATTCAAATTTTATGTCTTTTAACCGAAATTTTAAAATATTTTTATTTCATGAATTATGATTACAATGAACTTGTAAATAGTTTTATATCAGATCCGGAGTCGGCTATTAAAAGATGTCAGGAGATTATTTGCTCAGTGTCCAATTTTGATTCTTATAAAGATTTTTATACATATCATTTAAAAAATGCGCATATTTCCACTTGTCAACACCAATGGTCCACTCCAGAACTATCCATATCTTGTAGAGACTGCGCTAATAGTGGGAACTCCTGCATTTGTCTCTCATGCTTTCTCAATGGAAATCATAAAGGACATGAATACTCTGTTGATGCAGGATCAGTAGGTAATTGCGACTGCGGAGATTTATCACTATGGAAACGCTCAGGATTTTGTTCAAAACACAGTGGTCTCGGTGATCAAGATAAAAATCCCCAAGATTATTTAGACAAAAATTTACAAACGCTTTTAACAGACGTTATTTTTAAAGCAGCTTTTTCCTCCCTTTCAAATTTTACCAATGACGATACCGAAAAAGCGATATCAATTATCCAATTTATATCATCATTTTTAAAATTTGGTGACGGTTTCAGGCGCTTAATAGTGATTTCTTTAACAGAAAAATTTGACCTAAAAGGTCTAATGTCCGGTATTGTCCAATACAGTAAAGATTTTAATCAATCTTTCCAAAAACTTTGTGGCGGCCTAATTAACGATCAACTTTTCATAAGAAATTTTTCAATTATTTGTTATTACGTTCTTGATGCATGTGTTCTCAAAGATTCCAAAAATGTCATGACTCACGGGAACAAATACATTAGTTATGATATTTGGAATGATTTTTGGTTTCATAGTTTCAATGACAACATTCTTGAGTACAACATCACTCACAAAAAGTTCCAATGGTTCGACTTTTTCTGTGATAATTTGGCCTATGAAAAAGAATTGTTTTCCTATGTTGGAAGTGAA
Source organism: Tritrichomonas musculus (assembly GCA_039105265.1). Taxonomy (NCBI): domain Eukaryota; phylum Parabasalia; order Tritrichomonadida; family Tritrichomonadidae; genus Tritrichomonas; species Tritrichomonas musculus. The sequence goes on from JAPFFF010000004.1 coordinate 2,435,773, forward strand.
GATTTCAAAGATTTTCCTGAGGCTCTTTATACAACTATAGGTAGTGTTTTCAAAGCAACGAAAATTCAGCCAAATGAAGAGACTCAACTTTTCTTTGATAATTTGGTCGAACAACATATATGCTCTGGATTTCGGAAAAAAGAAAACGATGGTATAATTTTTGCATCGTTCAAAGATGATACAGAAATAGGACCATACAAATCTTTTTTTTATTTTAGAATCACTTTTTATTACGTTTTTTATGCATTCAAAGATAAACCGAATTTAAAGTTCGACAAACTTTTTGAAGCACTTGATGAATTTCTCGATATCAATCCAATTTTTTATGCTGGCAAGAGTCCGATTGGCAGTGGAAATGGTGAAGAAAACGATAACGATAACTTTGTCTTGAATTTTCTAAATCAAGACAAATTTTCACAGCCAGTTCCTTTGATTAATTACAAGTCATTCCACAATGGAGGCTCTGTTTTTTTGAGCAATCCATTGATTGATTCCCTTGTATCTCTCTTTGGGAATGACAATATTTCAAGGATAAAAATTGGACGTTTTCTTTCATCTGAAAAATACCATAATTTGCGTGTCAAATTAGGAATCGCAACAATGAAAACAATCGCATCTTTTGTGTCTAACCGTTTGTCAATTGCAGCAGAAAACAACAGATTTTTGAAATTCATGTACAAAAGATTCGATGATCCAACTGATATCACGCTTTACATCAGAAGATTTATTCCACTTTTTCAGTTGCTACTTGGTATCAAATGCACTGAAAAAGCAATGATTGACGAGTTTTGTTTGAAAGAGTTTTTCGCTTTCGAATTTGCTCGTGAATTTGGATTGTTTGACGATTTTTCATCAGAAGATTACGATGATGAAAACATAAATGAAAAGCAAAAACAGATGGTGTATTCTTTCTTGTACATGACACTTGTGTTCGTTTGTGATAGAAACATGTTTCATTTTGATCCTGACAGCATCGTCGAAGAGCAAATTATCTTTGCTTTGAAGCAAGGTGTCCATTCGATTGACAAGTTGAGCACTCTCTACGATAAAAAAGCACAGAGAGTTAATAACCGTTTAGACAGATTCAACAACATTTTGATGAAAGTTGCTTCAACAGACAGAAGTGAAAGCAGCAATGATATACAAGAAAGCAAAAACGATAACCAAGAAAGCAAAAATGATAACAATGATAGCGACGATGATAGCAATAGTGATAACAAAGAATCATCTAAATCTTTCCAGAAGGAAGTTTTGTTCTATTTGAAAAAGGGAGTCAAGTGGAATCCAATTTCAGCGATTAACTCGCTCAATAAGCAAATGACAATTCTAAATGAAGAAATTTCAAAGAAGGCTGATGAACTATTAAAAATACCAGAATATCAGCCAGAAGAAACCCTTTTCAATCCAGTAGACCAAACAACAAACAATGAAAATAATGATTCCGATGGTTTAAGTATTAATTTAAGACAGTTTTTAATGACACCAACTGTCATTTCTATTGTTTATCACACACTGAGGACTGGAACTGGCGATGACTCTCCTATTTCTGATCTCAACGATCATCTTGCCATGAACATTTTGATTTTGATTGCGAAATTCATCAAAGAAGACTCGAAAGAATCACCAGAAAATCCGATAAAGATCACTGAAATGGACTATAGTTCCTTGCATGATTTGATAGCCAAAATGAAGAACGAGATCTACAATTGCAATGCTGAAAAGAATTCAATTGAATGCACACTTGATCAAAGAAGCTTTGTTTCACTTCTCAATATTAAATTCAGCTCTGAAAATCTTCCGCCGAAATCAATCATTGATGTCCTCATGAATAAGGGAAAGCTTGGACAGGAAGTATTGAACCAAATATCGTTCTATGTTCATCTTGATTGTATTGCAGGCAACGATAACAATCAGCAAAGCACAAAAGAAGACATCAACACAATAAAGCGCAATAAAGCAAAGAAACTCAAGGAAGAAATAATGAACCAATACAAGAGCATGCTTGCCAATTACAACATATCAAATCAAAGAGAATCAGACTCAATCGATGGAATTGGAAGCATCAGCAACAGTAGTACCATTGCAGGTGATACAGAAGTTTGTTCAATCTGTTCGACACACAAGAAAGATGAAATTTTTGCTTATCCACTTTACATTTATCGAACAAAATTGCCATTCATAATCGACAAGCCACCAATGCTTGAAAAAGATGAAGTTGCTGATGAAATCGAAATTGATGACAATCTTGGCGACATCAGTATCAGTATTGATGAAAACGAAGAGGAAGATGAAGAAGAACAAAGTGAAAATGAAGATGGTGATTTAATGAGGCTATTATTCTTGCTATTGGGCAAGAAGAAAAGTAGCAAAAAGGAGAAAAAGAAACTAAATAGAAGGTTCAAAAAACAGCAAAAAGAAGAGAACATTGAATACAAGCTTTCTAAAGAAGATCAGCAATTTAAGCGTTGCACTGCTGGTGCCAATTTTGTCCTTCAATTTGGTATTTGCCCGCATCCTGTTCATCCAACCTGTGTCAAAGATGACGTATTTACATGTCCAATTGATCGTTCAGTTAAAAATGGCCTTTTACCATGTCTTGAATGTATACCGAAGTCGATTATTTTCAAAAATTCGAAGACATTTGAACTCAACAATGATCCAAATACTCTTGGTGAAAGTGCAATCAATTCTATTTCATCATTTATTAAAAAAGTCACCTCGTTTTTCAATAATAAGCCAATAAACGTCTTTGTTGAATTAGCCAAATCAATCAGCGGTCTTATTTCTACCTATGAAATTCGATTGAGAAGCCTCGTTGATTGTCTTGATTCAGAAAAAACATTCTTCCTTTCAAGGAACTTGTTTTTGACAGTCTGGTATTCTTATCGAATCCAGAAGAAGCCGAACATTTGTTCTCCAGACGATGAGAAGCGATTGACTGTCTTTCAACGATTCATCAAGAAGTTGATTGAAAATGACAACAACAACAAATCTGGTGTAAATGAAATAGTTGCGTCATTCATCAATTCCAATGATGATTTGAAAGAAGAAAAGTTGTATCTGTTTTTGAGAAGGGTTTGTTTGGCAGAACATTTCCTTCTTAACAATTGTGAATTTGCAATGGCAAACATCATTGATTGGGATGAAATATTATCACCAACAAGTTTGGCCGAAAGATACAATGTCAAATTCACAACAATTGATGATGATTTCGAATTTAAACCGTTTTCATTCATAAGTTTGCCACAAGAATTCCTCCGATTGAACCTCGAGCCTTTCAATTTGCCAATCACACGTCAAAGAGATGTTCTTCTCTTCAACATCTTAGATTACAATTATCTTATAAACAACTACGATGAAATTTCGGGCGATATTCTTGATAAAGATGAAGAAAGCATTATCAAGAAAAATAAGAAGAATTTGGTATCAAGCGAAAATGGAGAAATTAGTGATATCTTTTCAATATTTTATAGTAAAAAATATTACCCATCAGTGGTTCTGTTCGTGGGAAAATATTCATCAAACGTCGTAGTTGTTGACCAGGATTACTATGCAACATTTAATCCATTTTACTTGGATAAGTATGGATGCCCTGATGTTGGCTTTAAACGCTCACAGCCACTTTTCTTTAATGAAGAAAGATATGAAAAATTCGTTGATAAAATATTGTCAGGAGAATTTACTAATTCATTGAATCCTATATCTGATTATAAGGACTAAACATACATATTCAGTTAATAAAACGAATTTTAGCTTAATTTAATAAAAACTTAATTGCATATCTTGACTGTTGTTTGAATCAACAAAAAATATTTTAATCGTAATTTTTAAATGATATTATTTAATTTTCTATTATTTTTGTTTTATTAATTGGGCAAATGAATTTATATTTTTGAGAAATTATTAGGTCCAATTTATCAGAAATAAATATCTTATTCTATCTCATTGTTCGAATGCAACAATCCATTAATAATTTCCAGAAATCATTAAAATCGGGGAAAATTCATACATCAAATAAACATTTAAAGGAAACTCTTGAAAAATTCGATTTTATTTATTATGAAGATATTGATCAAATAGATGAAAGAGTAAAACATTACCAAAACAATTCAGGAATTGTTGTTATTGATGAATGCAACCAAGACGGCATTAAATATTATGTTGTATGTTTTGATTATAAATTAATTATCTTTCCAAAGAAAGACAAAACAGAAAGTTCAACTTTGAGAATTGAGTTTTCCGGATCTAACCTTTCCGTTAAATATTTTATACAAGGCCGTACCAATCAAAATAATACAGATTCAGTAAATACAAACTTTTTCAATGAAATAAGTAATTTTTCACAAAAATTCATGATTACAGATACAAATTTGCAGCATTTTTGGAAAAAAATTGTGAATTGCATTAGCGGATTTTTGATCAAGAAAGGCTACCAAAATTCGCGAAATAAGCATGATGAATATCGCAAAATTAGCAAAGAAAAATTTGTTGAATATAAAGAAGAAAACGCAAGTTTATCAAACAAAAGTTATATTGAAATAAGAATCTTTGGTAGAGGAAGTGGCGGAATAGTTAAATTAATATATCATATTGATAAAGAAGAAATTTTTGCGATGAAAATTCCATTTATCGAAAGCATAGAATTGAATGAACGAGAAAGAAACAATTATTTGAATTTTCGACATGAATTCATTGTTCCATACATCGGTTACATTGAATGTATTGGTCAACCAAAATATCTTTTGCTTGAATACATTGAAGGAGAAACTCTTGATAAATATAATTTATCATCCTTAAAAGATCAATAAAAATACATCATCATATTTGAACTTCTTCTCACAATTAAATATCTCCATTTACGAGGATACATTTATCGTGATTTCAGGTTTAGCAACATCATCATCAATCAGAACAAAGATACTATATTAATTGATTTTAATCGTGTACGGAAAATGAAGAATGGAACAGATTCATTGGAAGAAGAAGAATTACAAACGAAAGATTTTGCCGATAAAGCAGTTGCACCAGAAAATAATAAGACATATAAATCCGATGTTTATTCGTTAGGATACATCATTCATTTCATATTATATGGGAAATCTCCTAAAAATGATGATGATGAAATGGTAATCAATGAAGGTTTTGTTTTTAAATCAAGTTTAAACCATGATCCAGCCAAAAGACCAAATATCTTTGAAATGATGGATATTTTCTATTCCAATTTTCTTTCTAAAATCATATTTGAATACAAAAAACATTATTTACTTTCACTTTCAATTCAAAAGGATCCACAGGCACAATTCAATCTTGGACTCATTTATCAAGAAGGACGAAATGTCAAACGAGATATCGACAAAGCAATCCATCATTATTCACTCGCTGCAAATCAAAATTATCCACAAGCACAATTCAATCTCGGCCTCATTTATTCAGAAGGACGATATGTCACACGAGATATCAACAAAGCAATTCATCATTATTCACTCGCTGCAAATCAAAATTATAAAAAAGCTCAATGCAATCTCGGACGCATTTATTATAATGGACAATATGTAACACGAGATATCAACAAAGCAATTCATTATTATTCACTCGCTGCAAAACAAAATGATCCATATGCACAATTTGCACTTGGCCTCATTTATATAGGTAATATAATAGATCAGAATATTAAAAAATCCACATATTATATTATTCTAGCATCCAAGAATAAATTAAAGCTGGCTAATTTTATGCATGCTGTTTTACTTCACGAGGGTATATATATTAAAAAGGACATTCAACAAGCAATTCATTATTAGCAATTATATCAAACGCCAAAGATCTTTCATCAGAATTTTACAAGGGTTTCGGAGAAGATTTATATAGTTCCTTTTAAGTAATAACACAACATTTAATTCACTATTAAGATCAATCATTTTGACATTTTGAAGCCATAAAATGAATTTCCTTCTGCCTCTTTCTATAAAGAATGAAAGAAGAGTCTCTCGGGACTTGAAATGATACCAAATACCCATGATTTGATTAATTCCAGTGATAAGTTGAATTCAAATGAAAATTTTTCCAAATGATTGCTATTTTGAAAGGCACAATCATTATTTTAAAGAAGAAAGAACATAATCTGACTCTATATTTCTCTATTCTATCATCAATCTTCAAATCTTTGAGATAAAATGAAAGCTACCATATATTTCTTGTCGTAACAAAAAAGTTTGATGATAGAATAAATTCAATAAATTTATATTTAATGTATTTCATATTAAAGTTTTTTTTTTTTTTTTCTCCATCAATAATTTATAAAACTTTTTATCATGAAAATATCATTTATCATTATCAAACATCTTGATTACTACACCCTGTATATGTATCAGTTATATCTTTAATAAAATAAACAATTACCCATAATTACGATAAAAAAATGTTAATAATACATTATTTAACCAAAAATATCCTTTAGAAATATATATTGCTTTTATAAAAGCAAGCAAGCACAGAAAAAGCAAAAAAATTCAAATGTTTTTCCGAAATTCTTTAATTCAATACAAATTGATTTTTTCTTCTGATGTTTCAGTAATATGTAACTACTCTTCATTTTCAGAATATTCATAAAAAAAATATGAATATGAACTATCAGAATCATTATAAGAATCATTGAAAGAAGAATCGAAATCAATACTACAATAAAAACAAAAGCATATACAACAAAAAAGTTATCAGTGCTGCTACTTTTTTGATTTCTTCTTTAGAAAATATAGACTCAATTTTTGAAAAAAATTCAATGATATATAAATGTAAATTTTCTAATTGTTTCCTAATCTTCTTTTTTTAAAAATGTATTCTTTCAAAATTTCCATAGATAAGTAACTTATGGATGACCTCAATTACATAGCCATTACTTGATTGCAATTAAATACACTTAAAACTCACGCTATGTAATCACCGATATGAATGGAGACATAATAAATGGAAATTGGAAATGCACATGTGAATTGTCAGAACAAATAATTGAATAAAACATATTAATAAATCAAGAAGTATTTGTTTATTAAATGCAATATCTTATTTTAATTTTGTTGATCAATCAAGCTCACATTAATCGGCTCATTTCCATTCTTCTTCTTTTTCACAACGCACACGACAATCACTACAACAACAATCAAAGCAACAGCTGCAGCACATCCAATTATGATCCATTTCGTTGTCCCGCTGAACCATCCATCACCATCATCCTTTGGGAATTCTTCATTGTTATAGAAACGAAGCACGAGTTCGTTTGTAAATGGCTGGTTCCCGATTCCGCCGTGATTGTAGGCCTCATCGTTCTTCATGTAATCGTAGCATTGCACGTTTTCCCATGTGCTGCATGCATGCTTTGCACTCCTCGTCTCTAGGCTGCCGTCAGCCGGACAATGAATGCCAACAAATGATCCGTTATCCAGCCGTTTTGCACCACAAGTTCCTTGCAGGCCAGAGTTCATGATGAATCCTGTTCTGACTCCCGGATCCGGCAGTTCTTTTGACAAGTATGGCTGCATTTTCTTGTAAATTGCATCTGTAACTTCATCTGTATCGCCTGCTTTCTTCATGTATTCGTAGGCATCTGAGCAGTCGATTTTATTGTCGCCGTCTTCAATGCAGCCTTTGTAGAGAGGAAAGTTGGGAAACATCGCCCATTGCGATGGCATGTGTCTTGCTGATGGCCCGGTGACCATGAAAACATTTTGTGTAGCTACGAAGATGATCGATGTGAAGGTTCCTCCGATGCCTGGTGCAATGAATAATATTCCATCGATATGTTTTTTAACCCAGTCTCTTGTGTTGTATTCGGTGGTGAAATAACGCATAAAATTGGTGCCCATGCTGTAACCAGCCAAAATTGCTTTCTCTTTGGTGTTCGCGTAATTTTGTTCAATTGCTTGCTTTAATGATTCAAATACTTGCATTGTGCCTGGAAAGAATAATGTCCAATCATAGGGAACTTCATATGTATTGTTGAGTCCTTTCAAAAAGTCTTCATGATCTGTTTTTTGAATAGGATCAGTTTCGATAATTACTCCATCTGGATGAGTAAGTTCTCCTGTGGACTCATTATATATAGTATCAATAAGTGAATCTCTGCATTCATTTGTTACATCTTTTGTTCGAACAATTGGAGTGTGATTAAAGGTTCCATTGCATTTTGGGAAATTTTCAGGTTTTGTTATTGTTGCATATAATTCAGATGTACTGAAACCAGGAGCAAAAAATAATGGTTTTTCTGAGTTAATGAGATATAAAAGAAAGAATATCATTTGATATTTTTTCAATTCAATCAATTGAATATTTGAATTATTATTCAAAATTGAATAAAATATTAGTGCGATTTTTAAATTTTTAAATATCTTTTTATATTTATAATATTAAATAATTATTAAGAAAAATTTAAGATTTTATAAATTTAAATTATGATAAATTTATCAAAATATTGAAATATACTGAAAAATAATAAAGTTAAAGTTAGAATATCACTCAATTTTGGAAAGGTTATCTTTCATTTTTTTAAAATATTATAAGAACTGTTGGAGTATCATTTAATCATCTCAAAAATAAATGACTATAATTTAAGGTGAAAATTTCCAACTGGGAAAAGTTATCCATTTAAATTAAAATCATATGATTACCAATTCAATGAATGAATGACCGATATCATCAAATAGAGAATCAATTGTAGGATTTGGATTTTTCATAAAAATTCTATTATCAAATCTGTTAATTAGATTAATGATAGGATCATATTCAATCTCATCATCCATAATTTAAATTCTTTTGTTTATGTTTATTCTCAATATTTTTAAATTTTTTGAATACATATTTGAGAAAAATATAAATAAATTACTCAAAAAGTTATCAAATAATTTGAATACTTGATTGTTCAATATTTGTTTAAATGCCTATTTTAGATCCATCATTACAATACTTTTTACTCAATAACGAAAACAAACAAAAGAATAACAAAAATGGATATTCTTTTTTCTTCAAATATCTCAAAATAGCTTCGAAAAATAAAAGTCGCAATAACACAACTATTTGGTCATCGGTACAGTTTAAAAAAGATCTTCAATCAAGCATATCTTTTTTGAATGAAGAGTTTGAATGTGGTTTTAAATATGAAAAACATTTTGCAAATTCAAAAAAAAATCAAGATTATTATGAAATGTTATTTAATAAAATAAATTTTGAACCAGATACCAAAAAATTACAAGAATCAAAAAAATCAATTGGCACTTATCTTATTTGTGATGATAACTTTAATACCAAATTTTATCAACCTTGCGTCTTTTTCCCGAAATATCATTCCTGGTATCTTTCAGATACACCCGTTGCCATTCTATGCATTGATTCAGAGAAATTTGTTGAATTAGATGATAAAATTATTCAAAAAATTTTCACAATAATTAAACTAGAAATTGACCTAATGGTTGCAGCTAATCTAACCCTTATCTTATGTTACAACGGTTTATTAAAGACGGAATCATTTTTTTATCAACTGATTCAAGATCATCAATTTTCAGAGCTTCATATCAACATTTTTAACGATCCATTTTTAGAACGATTTTTACTTTTTATGAACAAACATTATTTTTCCAGCAACAACTATTTAAACGGCTACATGTACCTTTATTCCAACTTTTTGAATGAAAATTCAGAAAATTATGAACAAATGCAAATTTTCAGACGAATTCCAAACGTTAAAACAATTTCTTTTTCAATGCATCCACGGGAAGCTTTAATCAAACGCTTCTTCGTCACAACCAAACCTTTTCAGTACTGTAAAACAGGTTTTGATAGTCAACATTTACGTGTCATTTTATGCAATGTTGCGATTTTTGAGCAAAATGAAAAAGTTCATCACACAAAAGTTGATCTAAGTCAACTTGTAAGCTTGACAGAATATGAACAAAGAGTAAAAATTGTCAAAGATTTAAGAAATAAAATAGCAACTGAAACTTCTAACCTTTGTGTTGGTTATATAAAACCGTCAGATTTTCTTAACTCAAAAGAAGAGTATGTTTACATTTTGATTGATGATGAAAAGCATCGAAAGTTGCACTATGATGTCCATTTTGAAGACCTGCACTTGATCAGGCCTAGCATGTTTGTCATCGACAGTCTTTCTTTGTGTCCAATTGAAGAAGGGATGCACAAAGACATTGAAATGATTCTAAGCAAAGTTGATGCAAAAATTGGAAATTTGATGGAATTAGTTGAATCAACCAAATCCAATAAAAAAATTAAAAAACTCAAAAAGAAAAGTTTCTCTACTAATTATTTTTATAACCTTGTTCATAAAGAATACGTCCATGCAATTGCACGTGTAGCTTTTGCATACACATACTTCATGAGAGAGAAAGATCCAGTAAGAAACATTGACTTTAGAATTAGAAATCAGCAGATTTACACTGTTCTTGAAGCATGCAAAAAGTTCTTTAATGACAATTCGAACACCGCAACGATTGATGATTCTAAAGGATCTATTTTTCAGATCAAAACAGGCGAAGGTAAATCATGCATTGTCTGTCTAATTGCAGCTACGCTTGCATTAAAAGGAAAGACAGTTCATATTGTTTCATCGAATATTAAACTTAGCAACAGAGATTACATAGAGTCCTTTGAATTCTTCAAAATGTTAAATAAAAAGTCTGCGATTTTGTTGCATCAAAACGAACTTCCTTATTTTGAATCTGTATCAAGTATTGAAAATGAAATGAATGAACTAAAGAAAAACTTTTATCCTGATTGTTATTATGCTGATGAACATTTTGAGAATACATCGAAAATGAACTTTTCTACTTGTGGAGTTGATTCGAACAACAATGAATATAAAGGTAAAGCAAATGTTGTATTCTCAACTTTTGTTAATTTTGAATGCTTCTACTTGTTCTTGATGGAGAATTTTCCAGCGTACATTGAAAAATACTTCGAAGAGTGTGGAATGTTGATTGATGAAGCTGATTCTATTCTGATTGATGAAATAACGAATGGAACAATTATTTCACGTGAGATGAAAACGAATGCAAAACGAATCCTATCGCTTGTTTATAATCTAAAAGAAAAAAAAGACAAAGATAAAAATGAAATTTTAGAAAGATTGAAAGAAGATCCAATGTGTAGAGATATCGAAATAGGCGATGTTAGACGAATGCTGAAAGATAATGGAATAGTAAACAGGCCTGAATTTCAAGATGGAAAGAAGTATCTAGTTGAGTCATTCCAAGTAAAGAACAAAAAGAGAATATCAAATTTTATTAAGAAAACAAAGAATTGTGCAAAGAAAATTAAATCTATTGCTCTTGGTATACCAAGAAAAGTAATATCTCAATTACAAGGAGGAGAAGAAGAAGATGATGAAAATGATGATGATAATGTAGATTTTGATTCATCGGATGAAGATGATGATGAAGAAGAAGATAATGAAAAATTAAGTACAGAAAAATTTATCGAGTTCAAGAGAATTGTTCCTTATGATTATGAGAATAAAGGAATGATTGAAAGAAACAAAGAATTCGACGGTTTTATACCTCAATTTATTTACCTTAAAGAATGTCAAAAAAATGAAAACTTGATCTTCAAAGACATCTCAATAAGCTATCTTTACATCTCTCATCCAATCTTCGCCAAATTATACAACAACATTTGCGGATTCACAGGAACTATTGGCACCAAAGATGACAAGAAAATTTTCGCTGATCAATACAAACTCAACACAAAAAACGTTCCACGACACAAGCCAAGTCTAAGAGTTGATTTTCCATTGACAGCTTTTGATAGTGTTTACGTCCGGAATGAAAGCATTGTGAATGAAATTTTGGCATTTCATAAGAAAGGAAATCCAGTTCTTGTCATCTTCAAGTACTTTTATGAAATAAATAACATCGTTAATAAGATAAATGAGAGATATCCAGAAGTAATGAACACAAACAAGAAACCAACAATTTATGTGTTCAATGGTAAAGAAGAATATCTGAGACCAGATAAAATTGCTGGACATCAGGGTTCAATTACACTTGGATCTAACATTTGTGGACGTGGCACCGATATCAGATGTTCACAATCATATCCATTACATGTCATCATTGCTTATTCAACATTTAATGAACGCACGATGGAGCAGGTGTTTGGCAGAACTGCTAGAAATGGACAAGTTGGAACATGTCATTGTATTTGCCTTAAAGATGACCTAAATCAAAAATCAATATTGACTTTTGAAAAAGTTAATGAGATTGTAACCGAAAATGACATTAAAACTAAAAAACAGAAAGAATTCATTGATGAATTCAAAGCAACTCGTCCGTGGATATTTGAACCTGTCTTAAAAAACAAAGATTTTGACAAAAAAGGTATTAAAGAAAGTTTTAGACAATTAAGATCTTCAATTATTAATGTGAATCGAATTGTTGCATGTGGATACACGTTTCCTCTCATAATGAAATATGATACATTTATTTCAATACAAGCACAAAGAATATTCTCCATCTTCAACTGCCCAAATTGCAAGTACACGTGGCGAATCTTTCAAAGATATGTTAGAGAGATGATTCTCCAATCATGGACATTGATGATAAAGAAATTTGATCAACAAACAGATGAAAACAACGAAAATGAAAGTCTTGATAAATATGAAGAAAGATTAAATGAAGAAATTGACAAACTTAAGAAAAGTTTATATAGATATTTCCCTTCTGAAATACAATCAAATGACAAATTTATTGTTCTTTCTGATGGTTCTGAAATGCAACAATTTGATGTTAAAGAAATGGTTCCTACTTTTCTTCATATTTGTTCTGAAGTAATGATTGATTGGGAAGCAAAAATTAGAAACAGCTTCTCTCTTAATAAATATTTTATCTTTATTGGTAATCCTACTCAGAAAGTTTGTTTGCAAGTTGGTTTCAAACCATATTCACTGTTGAGCAAATCAGGAGTTCGAATAACGAATGAAAATATGGATGACGCGAATTTTATCAGTGATCCAGAATTATCATATGAAAAAAAGATGCCTCACAAAAAATTCATTCCAATAAGTATCACCGAACGAATTGATGAAATCTTTGATAAAATATTACAGGCAATGAATAAAAAGATCGCTCAAAAATTCTTTGTAAAATTCTTCTTAAGAAGAACTTTGGCAGGTGCTGAATTTGGCATTTTCTTGGACTTATCATTAAGAAATAAAGAATTAGAAAAAGAAATATTTTTACTTGCTGATAAAAGTCCACTTCTTGTTGGCACAATCTATGTGTGGAGCTTCTTTCCTATTTTTGTTGGTATTCTCATTATTTTGCTTATTTATCTCATTGGTGTTGCCAAACAAATCGCTGAAATCATCGCTTGTCCAGAATTGAAGCTGTCTGAAATAATTGTCAAGAAAATTGAAGATAAGATAAAAGAATCGATTGAAGGAATTATACCAAAACTTGGTGATATTATCTTTGGTAAAATAATTGACTTCTTGAAGAAAATCTTAGAAAAATTGATTGATGAATTAGAGAACAAGTTTTGTGATGATATAATGCCACCTATATTAAAAACCTTTTTAGATATCCTTGAAGGAGGGAGCGACTCTGATGGTGACAATGATTATAGAAGTGACAATAATAAGAAGTCAAACTTATTTGAAAGAATAATTGGTCATTTAGGAAGTCTAATTAAAATACCTACAAATGTTGGCGACTTCTTGAATGACTTTGCTGATGCCCAGAATATCGTGAAGATGAGTATTCTTCTGTTACTTTGTCTTACTGCTTTCATAAGAAGATTTTCATTACGAAGAAAAGCGATCTCAAATGCAGAAAATGATTCTAAACAGTACGATGAATCATTCAAAAGTGACAAAGAAACGAGAGATCGAAAGATTGAAGAAATTGAAAATAAGAGAAAGAAAGAAGAAAATCTTGAAAATGTTGAAACAAATCTTGATCAAAACGAAATGTCAAAAATTAACCAATCACTCAAGGATATTGAAGAAACAGGAATTTTTAAGATTTTAACGTTTGATGTTCTCAATAAATTTGAAGTAAAAGCAAGAGAAATAAAGACAAAATCATTTATAAATCAAAAAGGAATCTGCATTCATCTCCCAACGAACAGAATTTTCAAGAAGACTTACATGAATTTATCAAAAGACTTCTGCAAGTTATATGATTTTTTATCAACAAATACACATCCAGTAATTGCACCATTTTGTGGCTTTTTATTTAACAATGAACGAAGCATTTTGTTTCTCGAATTCAATCCAAAATGTGTCTTGCCGATTGCATCTGACAAAAGGTTTTATAAATCGTTTTATGAAATATTCAATAGAAAAAAAATTATTTTTTTGTATGGAATTGCAAGTGCAATGGAATTCCTTCATCGCAAACAAATGGATACTTTTCGTCTTGATCCATTAAATATCATTTTGGATGAAAATGAAAAACCACAAATTGTCTGCTTCAATTCTGAATTCGTCAAAGAAGATGAGGAAGATTTCCCTGAACTGACACCACCAGAAATGAAAAGTAATCCAAAGAATTATGATATTTATAAAGCGAATGTTTATTTGCTTGGATCCCTTTTATTTTATTCTTCGAATGAGCCAAGTGAAAGTAGAATAGTTTTCAAAAGTTCCAGTGAATATTTCAATACATTTCATCAATTAAGTTTTGAAAATGAATTAATTATTAAATGTACAAATCCTGATCCAAATAAAAGACCAACTTTTCTTGAAATTTGTGAAGCAATTGAATCAAGAAATACACTATCTGATGAATTAAAAGATTACATCAAATGCTTGAAAAAATTTAGAGAATCAGATAATTTTGAGTGAAACTTTAGGTCTTAAAAAACGCTCACTTTTTATATTTTTAGGTGGCTTAGTAAGAATAAAAGTAAATGAATAATTATATATAAAATGATATAATTCTATAAAGATATATAACATCCTCGTAATGACAAAAGTTTTGAGATTTCATTAAGAGCAATAGTTATTTTTGCAGAAAATACTTTTCATAAAAGACAAATTCAGGTTGCAATGTTCAAAAGCCTTAATGATGCAGGCATATATTAATGAGATAATGTGAATAATACTAAATTTAGATTTATTTTTTTTTATTAATTGAACTTTAATTGATTAATACAAAAAACAAAATGAGCATGGGGAAAAAAAAAAGTACAATTTAAATCATTTCAATTAAATAGATTTTAATAAACTTTAAAAGAGAGATTTTTTTTTTATTTATATTAAATAAATAAATAATTAATAATCTTGAGGAATTTCATCTTTCAGGTCACCATTAATTCCTATTTGAACTTTGAGTTCTTTATATTTCTCTTTCTGCCTAATATGGTAATTAGTTATGGTGAGAATTTGATTCTTATCTCTTGAATTTTCAGAATCTTGCTTAATCTGCTGAATCAGTTTATCAAATTTTTCCAAATCATCTTTAATTAAGATGCTCAAGATGTCATAATTTTTTTCATAAGCAAAATTCATCTCCCATGCAGTGTAAAAGTACCTCAAAGTATCCAAGAATTCATTGTGAAGGAAATTGATGTGATTTTTTATGACTGATCTCACTCTTGTATCGTCCAAAAACAAGTAATTATTTTCCTCTTTGCAATATTCAACAAATTTATTGAAGGAACTTATTGAAAGCTCACAATCAATTTGGAATCTGTTTTCACTATCATTCATTTGAGATAGAATCAAGTTGCACACATGAATGAACTCATTGTCATAAGGAGTAGATATGTAATCAAGTTCTTTTCTCATATGATGAGCAACTGCAGAGTGTGAATAAGATGAATCTGGATTAATTTTAAAGAATCGTTCAACAACAAGTTCATTCAATTTTTCAATCCAATTTGGCTGCATTTTAATTTGGAAATAAATGGTTCTTGTCTTCATCAGATCAGTGAAAGAGAAACTTTTAATGACATCTTCTTTTGTAGTTTCACTTTTAGTTAAAAAATCAAACAAACTCGTTAAGAATGGTTTGTATGTTATTGGATTTTCCGTGTTAATATAATGGAGCTTAACAGCTTGGTTACCAAAAGGTATTAAAAGTTCATCAGAAAAGAAATTTTGATTGAAACCTTCTTCTATTTGATCATTGTAATTAACGATGCTGTCATCGTTGATGAGGAAAATGATTTTAGACATGTTTGATAAAGCAACTTCACTAATTTTAATAGGTTTACTTTTCAAAGTGTTGAAAGGATCTTCAACATTCATGTTTTCTTTGATTTTTTCTTGATTTTGATTTTCATTGATGTTTTCATCATCACTGTCATCGTCACTGATGATTTCAACAATGTCTTCGCATTCAACTTCTTCATCTGAATTAATTAGTTTGCTTTTTTGTCTTGAAAAACTCAGTTCTGTCTTTCTTGAATATATGTTGTTCATGCCAATTGTCATCTCAATCTGATCAATGTAGAAATCTTTGTTCAAAACTACAATTTGGATGTCACTGATGTAACTGAGAAATGAATAAATTTTGGCAACAACGGTGGCTGTCTTTTCTAAGTTCTGCTTCTCTGGTGGAACATGCAGAAGCAAAAAGATTGGATTCACATTGGAATTGTCTTTATCTTCAAAATCTGGATAAAATTTTATTAATGGAAGACTTCTGTCACTGAATCCATAAACACAGATATTTTTATCATTTTGATCAAATTCAGGATAATTGCTGTTGATGAGTTTTGAAACGATGGATTTCTCATTTTTTTCAAAAGAGTTCAAAAGCAGAATTAAAGGAGTTTTTACTTGATCTTTCTTTGGTAATTTGTCTTTGCAAAATTGTTCAAATTTTTGGCTTTCAAAATTCAATGTCTTCTTGGATTCGTCATACGTGAAAAATATGTATAACTTGCCACTATTCTTGATGAAAGAATTGTCATTAAACAATTTTTTCTCTATTTCTATATCTTTAGATTTTTCTTTATCTTTTGACTTCTTTTTATCTTTACCTTTCAATTCAGGTTCATTTTTTGTTTCTGTTTCATTTGTTGTAATGCTTTCTTGAATGCTTCTTACTTGTTCTTCCCAATCTTCATGAATTTCATCATCATGCTTCTCTTTAAAATATAAAATTCCATTTTCAAATGCATAAGATAAATCAGGTAATATCCAAAAATCTTTTGATGAATCTGTTTGAATTTCAGATTTGTCCGTTTTCTTCACGCTGACTTTTGGAATTTCATATAACGATAAACGTTCTTTAAAAGTGGGAAGATAATCAATTCCATTATAATCTTTAACATTAAAAATTTTTTCTTCATTAAAAGTGGTAGGATAATTGGTATTGTTAGATGTAGAATTATTGCCACTATTTGGCGAATACATGTCTTTAGCAACTTTTTTAGCATAGGCACTTTCGATCATTTCTTTAAATGAAGGAAACTTCATCCTTTTGAATTTAGATTTGCCAATTATCAATGGAAGTACGACATTGAACTTATCTTGATTGAATGCATCTAAAATGAACTGAAGTTGATAATACAATGCATCAGGTAGTACTTCAAGTGATGAACATAGTTCTATGTATTCTTTATCAAAAAGTTTGGGAATTTTGGCTTTTTCATACAAATTATCAATTTCTCTTTTTTGAATTTTTTGCCGATCAAAATTGAAACAAGCAAGATTGATCAATGAAATATAATTTTCATATTTAGTCAAGGTTTTGTATTCATCAAGTTCTTTCTTTTTTGATTTGTAATTTAATAGCAACGATATTTTATTAAATAGTTCTTTTCTGCTTCCTTTAATGAAGAAATAATTCAAAAAGTTCGTGTAAAAAATAATTGCTGATTCTTCAATAAGTTTCTCATTTTTGAAGTTGAACAATAACACAGAAAATTTAGGTTCAATTGTCTTTAAGTACTTAATTACAGCACTGATGTTTTTGAGCAATTGTTGCTTTTTCCTTTCTTCTGGACAATCATTTAAATCAACATTTTCAATCGATTCAAGTTTGAGAATAAAAATGACAAATTTCGGAATTGCATTGTTTTCGACTGTTTGAATAAAGTTATCAAAATGTAACTTCATTCCTGATGCTATTGCATTGATTGCTTCCAAAAGTGCTTTTTCTGAAAGATCCTGAAGTTTCAACAGTCTATCGCGCCTATTAATTACATTTAATTCCGGTTTTATGTTATTTGTTGATTTGCTCTTTTTCTTTGACGATTTTGATGAAGAACTTTTATGTTTCTTGTAGAGTTTTATTTTAGATTTTTTATTGGACTTTTTATCAGCATTTGAACTTTCTTGTTGTTGTTGTTTATCTTCAGAAACTTGAAGTTCTTCTTCTTTTTGTTGTTGTTGTTCGTTATTTTTAAGGAAACGTAGATGCCTTTTTTTTAATGGATCATTTTGACTAGTTTTCTCAAAAACTGGTGTAGAATTATCGACGTTATGAGGTGTATAATTACCAGAAAATATAGCCCAATAAAAGTTTGCATTTTCTTCCTTAGGTTCACTGTCATCAAATGTGATATATTGAAAGCCAGATTTCTGGAATTTTAGAATTAAAAAAATTTGCGCAGCAACAAGGAAATTGTATTCATCATTGAAACAGTTGTTGTCAATAAAAAAAGGAAGATCTGTATCAGCATAATATCTGAGTATTTCTTCAGATTGATCATTGTTTATATTTGATACTCTATCATAAAAGTCTTGAGGGCCCTGGGCAGTCTGCATGATGTATGGTATTGGTGGTCCATTAAAATCATCTTGATTTGGCATCGGTGGTTCATTAAAATTATCTTGATTTGGCATCGGTGGTCCATTAAAATTATCTTGATATGGCGGTGGCTGGTTATCAAATCTCTCTTCGTTGGTATATGGAGGAGAATTGTTGTAATCTTGAACGGGTTCATTTTCTTGTTGATTTTCAATATCTAAAATATAAATAAAAGTTAAAAATGCTTTTTGGGTTAAAAACTCATCTAAATTGTTAATTGCAATTTGGTATTTATTAAAATATTGGTTTTTGCAATAGTTGTAAATATCTTCGGTGTTAATATTAAAAATACCATTTAAAATAATTGTTTTCAATAATATAATTTTTTCTTCCCTGGTTGTGAAAGGTTGACGAGGATTAATATATTGAGGTATTTCTTTATATAAACGGCGAATTGAAATTAAAATATTTCTGTAACTATGAATTTCATCGTCTTTATTCCAGTTCACAAAATTTTCGAATTTGTGTAAGTCCGGCTGATTATAACGGTAATTTATTACAGATTCAATTAAAAGACTGAATGAATGACCGATATCATCAAATAGAGAATCAATTGTAGGATTTGGATTTTTCATAAAAATTCTATTATCAAAACTGTCAATTAGATTAATGATAGGATCATATTCAATCTCATCATCCATAATTTAAATTCTTTTGTTTATGTTTATTCTCAATATTTTTAAATTTTTTGAATACATATTTGAGAAAAATAAAAATAAATTACTCAAAAAGTTATTAAATAATTTGAATACTTGATTGTTCAATATTTGTTTAAATGCCTATTTTAGATCCATCATTACAATACTTTTTACTCAATAACGAAAACAAACAAAAGAATAACATAAGTGGATATTCTTTTTTCTTAAAATATCTCAAAATAGCTTCGAAAAATAAAAGTCGAAATAACACAACTATTTGGTCATCGGTACAGTTTAAAAAAGATCTTCAATCAAGCATATCTTTTTTGAATGAAGAGTTTGAATGTGGTTTTAAATATGAAAAACATTTTGCAAATTCAAAAAAAAATCAAGATTATTATGAAATGTTATTTAATAAAATAAATTTTGAACCAGATACCAAAAAAATACAAGAATCAAAAAAACCAATTGGCACTTATCTTATTTGTGATGATAACTTTCATACCAAATTTAATATTTAATAAAGTCCAAACCGCTTTAAAGTAGTAGATTTAAAATCATCTTCTCTTGATGTCTCTGGTTTGGAAACTGAAAAATGAGCGTCTTCGAAGACTTAAAGTATTAAAAGAAAAAAGTGATGAGCAGGAATTAAGAATTAAAAATATTGAAAATGAAAAAGCTCACTTTTTAAAGCAAATAAAAGAATCAGATCAATTTCACACATTTAGAATTCTTGATGACGAAGCAATTGAAAATATTGAAAAAGTTGAAGAAATCGGGTATGGAAGTACTTTGCCATCTTCAGTCTGGAAAAGTGAATGATTGAAGCCTGCGTAAGCATGTTTAATTTTGTACTTTTTCAAAGATGAAATCTCGACGAATTCACTGACATCCTCTGTTCCTTTTCCAATGCCTAATTGAAAATAGGGAAGCAAAAATTTATTTTTTAAATAAATTTTATTTTTAAAAATCAACTTTTTTCATAAAATATAAAATTGAATATTGTTCTTACTTGATAAATGCTTTTCCAAACTGCTTCTTCGTGATTTCTCACTGCGACGATACAAGCGAAATGTTGTTTAGAAATACAATCTTCGCTGACTCGTGGAAATCTTACTACGCAACTTGCTTCAGATTGGAGTTCTTCGATAATGAATGGAAAATTATTCCAATGAGACAATACTTTTTTTAAAATTTTAGGTCAAAGATAGGTCAAATTGAGGTCAAAAAAGGTTTGAGTTTTGAATTTCAGTTTATTTGATTTTTGATAAAATTAATATAACATATAAATCAAAAAAGGTTGTTTGGCCGAGGGGCCTAAGGCGTCAGACTGAGTTTCTGATCTCGTTAGAGGCGTGGGTTCGAATCCCACAGCAACCAATTTTTTGGGTTTTTTAGCAATGATTTATTTAATGGGCCGGAAACAACAGTAAAAAATATACATTTGTAAGAAGTAATTAAAATAAAATAAAATGTAGTAATAAATCTTTTGAATGGAAGCCTATGTTATTTCTTAAATAGAAGCATATAAATCTTCTCCAAAGCCTTTGTAAAATTCTGGGGAAAGATTTTTTGCATTTTGATATTTTGGTGGTGTTTCTTTTTTATTACCAATATTCGATGATAGAATTGGCTTTAATTCAAAATTATATAAGTAATCTTTGTGTTGATATGATTCATATAGAATATCGAAGGATGATAATGATTTATCAATTATTTCGAATAGTTTCTTATTTGAACTTTCTGTTATATCTGGTCTTTTTATAACTTCCTGTTTGATTTTTTCTATATTGAAATCAAATCGTAAAAGCAAAGCTAAACTCAATAAAATGATTGAATTGTCGAATTTATTAATTGATCTGATTAATAAATCAATTGATTTGTTGAGATCTTGGTTGATTGTTTTATCATCGATAAATAATCATTCTTTTGTCGAATAGCTTCTTCAAAGTAAACTATCGCATTGCCTGTTTTCCCTTCAATTCCATTATCACCATGCTTATATATAATACCAGGATTGTTTTTTGAATATTGGTTATTGAATGATGATGCTTCTTTATAATAATGAATAGCTTTTTGGATGTCCTTTTTAGCATATATTCCCTCGTGATGTAAAAAACCATGATAAAAATGAGCTGCTCGGAGATTATTCATGGATGCTAGCATGATATAATAGAAACCTTTTTTTATATCTTTCTTTATTTTATAACCATGATAGTAAATGAGACCGAGACTGAATTGTGCTTCTGAAAGATTTTGATTTGCAGCAAGTGAATAATAATGAATTGCTTTGTTGATATCTTGTTTGACATATTGTCCTTTCGAATAAATGAGACCGAGATTGAATTGTGCATCTGGATCATTTTGATTTGCAGCCAGTGAATAATAATGAATTGCTTTGTTGGTATCTTGTTTGACATATTGTCCTTCATCATAAATAAGACCGAGACTGAATTGTGCTTCTGAAAGATTTTGATTTGCAGCAAGTGAAAAATAATGAATTGCTTTGTTGATATCTTGTTTGACATATCGTCCTTTCAAATAAATGATACCGAAATCGAATTGTTCATCTGGATCATTTTGATTTGCGGCCAGTGAATAATAATGAATTGCTTTGTTGATATCTTGTTTGATATATTGTCCTTTCAAATAAATGAGACCGAGATTGAATTGTGCATCTGGATCATTCAACTGAGAATTCAAAATTTTTTTCAAGCTTTAAGAACGAATATGTGGGAATCAAAATCGCATGCTTTATGTTCTTCCTGACCTTCAACAGGAGCTTCTTCAGGTGAAATAAGTCCTGCAGCACTATCAGTAACGATAAGAACAATGTTCATTAATTCATTCCCGAAGTGTCCTTTATCACCATCAACATGATAACAAAGATTTGGATCCAATCCTTGCAAATGAGTACCACTATATGGTCCATTAACTTCATTGAGAATTTTATACCATCCAACAAGTGCAATCTTTTTATCTTGAGAAACAACCATCCAGCTTAAGAAGTTAGTATCAAATGGTGATACAAGTCGATAGAATTCACCAAATTGGATTACTTCACGATATTTTTTCATGAATTTAATTTGTTCACGAACCATTTGGCGTTCTGTTTCATTCAATTTGTTCAGATCAAGTTCATAACCAAATGTTCCGAAATGTGCCACATTTGCACGAGTGTAAAGAGGGGGTGATTCTTGCTAATTGATGATTTGGAACTGCAGAAACATGTGCACCAATTGAACTTATTGGATAACAGAATGATGTTCCTAATTCTGCTGAAAACCTGTCAGGTAATTTTCAAATAAAAATATAACGTTGATTTTAAATATTATATTTTGAATATTCAATCAAGATAAATAAAGATAGTTCAATAATATAATAAAAGCTTCATAATTTCATAATTTTCTTTAGAGGTAATGAAAAAGTATTTAAATATTTAAGGTACAAATCCAGTACGTTTAGTAACCGCAATTTTTTTTGACATTCTCAAAGAATAAGATGACATGCTAAATAAAAACCGATTATTTTCATTCATTTCATATAACATGTCATAAAGTTTGTTTAAATTGTAAAATAAGTGTCAAAAACAAACCTAGTCAATTTAAACTTTTTCAGAGACATGCAACTATTCAAATAATAAACGTTCTCCTATTCAAAAAATAACGTACTGGATTTGTACCTTAATAATCTTTTTTAATAAAATTAAAATCCATAATATTAATCTTCTCTTAGAAAATTAGTTGTTTTCATAATAAAAGAAAGAGTGATTTGAATTATTTGGAATCTCTATTTTTATCACTTGGAATAACTATGTGCATAAATAAAAAATTATTTTATTCAAATATTTTAAACATTAAAATTAGCAATATAAATTGAATAAATCTTTTATATTTAAAGATATAAATATTTTTAAAAAGACCAATTAAAATTCTATATAAAAAGTCATATGCCTTAAAAATATTTAATATTAAAAGCAATGTCAACGCAACTATTTTTAGGCAAAGGTAAATACGGAGAAACATTTAAAATTGATTCTCCAAATAGAACTATAGTTGTAAAGAAGTACTACAGTAAATACTGTAATTTAACATTAACAAAAATGCCAGAAAATCTGGAAAATGGTATAAATGATTTTAATATATCATGTCCAATTAATTTAAAAATGGAAAATGATGATGGCAAGCAAGTATTAATTTCAATTACGCCTTATTATCCTAAAGGATCATTAAGATATCAACTTTCAAAAGGACCTCTAGAAAGAAATCATGGAGAGAATATAATTTGTTCAATTGCAAATAACATGGAACGCCATCATAAATATGATCAAATTAATGGAGATCTTAAACCATCTAATATTTTAATTGATGAATCTGGATATCCTCATTTAACTGATTACTTTAATATCGAATTACTAGGCCAAGGTTTGGATCCTTTTGATAATAATAATGATGTAGTATATACAGCACCAGAAATCTGGAAAGGGCAGCCATATACAAAAGCTAGTGATGTTTATTCTTTTGGTATGTTAATTTATGAAATAATGACAGGACGTCGACCTTTTGGTGAATTAAATCCTTTTCAAATTATTGCTAAAATAACCGAAAATCAACGACCATTTATTGATTCAAATATACCAGAATTCTATCGAGATTTGATTACAAAATGTTGGTCAGATAATCCAGAAGAAAGGCCTACATTTATATCTATTTTAAATATGTATTTTCAAAAAAGAGATCAACTTTCGTGTTATACAAATATAGATAAATATAAACGTTATTATTTTATACCAAAAATTGCTGGTGGTAATCTAAAAAGGCCAGAAAAACCAGATTCATTTTCAGTTGAAGATTCAGCTTCATCTACAGTTGGAGAAGAAGATGACGAATTGTATGAAAATTCATTAATATCAGAATTGAGTATTCAACCGATAAAAACCGACATATTTGAAAAGAAAAACAAAATAGGCGAAGGAAGTTTTGGAAATGTATTCAAAATAAAAGATAAAACTAAAAACGTGTTTTATGTTGCTAAAATTAGTAAGTATTCATTACAAACTTTTTCAATACAAAATAAAGATGATCTTCGAACAATTTTTTTATTGAATGAAATTAGAATTAATGCACGATTGAATCATCCATTAGTATTGAAAATGATTGGATATTCGCCATTCAATTTTTCTAAAAAACATAAACCAATGATTATAACGGAACTTGCTGAAAATGGTGGATTGGATTCAATTCTTGATTTAGAAAATCAAAATAGAAGTGCTTTAAAATGGAATAATACAAAAAAGTTAATTATAATATATGGAATTGCTCTCGCAATGAAATATATACATTCAAAAGATATTATTCATTTTGATCTAAAAGCTGAAAATGTTCTTCTTGATAATAATTTTTATCCAAAATTGGCTGATTTCGGTCTTTCTAAAGATATGAATTGTAATGATGAAAATTTTAGATCAATAAAAAATATGCTGGTTAGAGGAACTCCAACTCATGCTGCACCAGAAATGTGGAATTCCTCTAATTTAACAAAGGCTGTTGATGTGTATTCATTCGCTATAACTGTATTTGAAATAATATCTAATGAAAAACCTTTTCAAACTTCATCCATTTATGATATTTTAAGAGATGTTTTATTTCTGGGAAAACGTCCAACTTCAAAGTATCCAATACCAAAAAGTTACATGAAATTGATCGACGATTGCTGGAATCAACAACCTGAGAAAAGACCATCGTTTGAACAAATTGTTGATCTGCTGAAAAGTGATGTGGTTTTTGTAAAAGAATTGAATGTCGATGAAGACGAATTTTTAGAGTTTGTAGAAGATATGGAAGGATCAATTCAAAAAATAATTTCCCAAAATGAAACTGTTAATCAAGATTTAAACCTAAATATGCAGAAAAATGTTAAAAAAAGGAGTAATTTACCACAATTGAAAAAAGTTGTGGAATGTGAAAAAATTGTTGAGACTGAATCATCTTGTGCACAAAATTTTACAAGGCGTTCACATTTGCCTTGTTTGCCAAATCAATCTTATAAGCCAAATTCACCATATTTACAAAATTCATCATGTCCGCCAAATTTACCTTGTATCCCAAATTCACCATATCAACAAAATTCACCATATCAACAAAATTCACCATATCAACCAAATTCGCCATATCAACAAAATTCACCATATCAACAAAATTCACCATATCCACCAAATTCGCAATATCAACCAAATTCACAATATCAACAAAATCCACCAAATTCGCAATATCAACAATATCCACCAAATTCACAATATCAACAAAATCCACCAAATTCGCAATATCAACAAAATCTACCAAATTCGCAATATCAACAAAATCTACCAAATTCACAATATCAACAAAATCTACCAAATTTGCAATATCAACAATATCCACCAAATTCGCAATATCAACAATATCCACCAAATTCACAATATCAACAAAATCCACCAAATTCGCAATATCAACAAAATCCACCAAATTCGCAATATCAACAATATCCACCAAATTCACAATATCAACAAAATCCACCAAATTCGCAATATCAACAAAATCTACCAAATTCGCAATATCAACAAAATCTACCAAATTCACAATATCAACAAAATCTACCAAATTCACAATATCAACAATATCCACCAATTTCATCATCTCGATTTCAAAATTCACCATATCAACAAAATTTGCAATATCCACCAAATTCACCATATCAACAAAATCGATCATATTTTCCAAATTCATCTTTCAAAAAGTGATGGATTATAAAATACACGATGTTGCTGGGTCACAGCCTTTAACAAGAACGCATCCTTGACTTTTTTCTCATCATAGCAAATATAAAATAAGTAATTGCTTTATTTGAATAGTCTCAGTAAATATCATTCCCTATTTTTTTCTATTAGTTCTCTCAAAAATTTGAGGCATAATCTCTCTAGAAAAAAGATTTGAAAAAAATGATTGCATTAGAAAAAAATTCAATTTGGTAGAGACTTGTTAAAAATTGAACCATATTTTTATATATCTATTTTAGTTTATTAAAATCTATTATACAAATAAATGCAACAATATAGAGGAGAATTCAATAAAATTGAATCTTCATTTTTTTCCAATTTTATTAGGAATAATAGGCGGCTTCTTTTTAGGCTTGACTTTTTCTTTATCATTACAAGTTTTTTCATTACTCTTTTTAGAATCATCATTTGCATTTTTCTTTTTATTTTTTGATTCTTTTGCTGAAGTGCTCTTTGACCCAATATTTTTGAATAAATTTAAAATTGTGTTTGATTTCTTCAATTGGCCGCCGCCACCACCGAGTTTTGATGGGCTACTTGCAGCCTTCTCCACTTTTTTGTTTGGAATTGGCATTTTTTCCTTTTCTTTTTGTGATTCTCTTTGTTTTTGCTTCAAACTTAACTCTCTTGTCAACACTTCTAAGTTTGAGTGCTTTAGATAGAACTGATTCCAGTTGAACTTATTTGGATGAGCTCCTTCTTGTTGCATTGATTTCACGAATAGTTGTTTTATGTGATCATAGTCAGGATTCTGTCCATATTTCAGCCTTTTAATGTATTTGTACAAAGTTGTAATTTCTTTTGGAAATCTTCTACCAAGACAGTTAATATTGAGGAAATTTTTCATAAAAAGCATGTCATTGAAATCAACAGCTTCGTCCCATGGAAGGTATCCGCATGCAAGATCAATAAAAGAGTAAAACCAAGATATCAAATCATCTCTTCTTCCATATGAGTATCCTTCACATGCTGCAATGGAAGCATATCTCCTTGTACCTGTGAAAAGGTTATCTATCCTAAAACGATGTGGCTTGTTTGTTGATGGATTAATATGTTTCTGGCTGATGCCAAAGTCAGTTAGCACAAGTGGTGTACTAGGATTGTTTTGAATGAGGAAGTTGCCTGGCTTTATATCGCGATGAACGAATCCATGTGAATGGAAAGTTTCGATAATTTCTAGCATCTTGAAACTGATATTGTAAATTGTGACAGGGTCAAGTTGTTTACGATGAAGCATATGGATGACATCTATTGAGGTTCCATAGAGGTCCATTACATAGAAGTTGATACTAAGTTTCTTATTTGTTCCATTATCATGAAGTTTTGGAAAACAGTTTTCTTTAAGATTTTTCAAGATTTCAACTTCAGTGGATATTGTATTTATTTCAGAGCCAAGATTTTCTACTTTCATTGCGAAGAAATGGTTTTGAGTATCAGATATTTTCTTCACTTTATAAATGCCAGCATATCCACCGACTCCAAGAAGACTTACTACTTCATAACCATTTATTATTGTTCCTGTAGGAATAATTTGTTGTTTTGACATAAAATTAATGACTAAATGAATTGAGCATGAGTTTTTATTTGAAAGCTATTTGGATTATTACGATCACATTTTTATTTGAATTTTGAATGCAAGTATTTTTTTATCTCACTTTTTAAAATATTAGATTGAATCATTATTCAAACTCTTTGAAATATTTCTGTTATAAACAAATTTTTATTATTTTTAATTATTAAATATAATTAATTGATTAATAATTAATAATTATCGATGAAATTTGATTATTTCAATTATTGAAAAAGCAAATAATACAATTTTCTTAACAAATTCAAATAATAATCAATTAATTCAAAATAACGCAACATGTTTCAACTGTTTTATCTTCATAAATAATTCATAAAGTATTAAAAAAAACATTTTTAAAAATAGAAATAATATATTGGTTCGAACTTGATTGAAAAAAATTCAATTAAAAACTCTAAAAAAATTTAACAAAATATCCCAAAGATTAGAAATATTATTTCTGAAGAATGCTTTAATTTTCTCAAAGTCATAAATCACTATAGATCATTATTTTTTGATTAAAAATTCTTGGGAATGATTATTATTCAAAATATTGATAACAAAGCATTTTGTGTTTGTGAAACAACAACTTCAAACAAGTACAGCATATTACTAAAAAACCATAAATTAAGACAAAAGAATCAATAATGTTGATCTGTTCTCCAGTTATTGTTTAACTCATCTCAGATGTTACATTTTAAATTTCAAATTAATTTAATTTAAAATAAATAATAAAGATTGTTAACTTGATATTTGTCTTAACAGATGTAAATATTGCCAAACAAATTATCACATAAGGCTAGCTTCATTTCCTACCTAATAATAACAATCATTGTTTTGAAAAGTTATTAAATATGTAGTCCAATAATGGTTAAATCATTGATATTAGTTCTTTTTTAATGATATTGCTCAGCAATATCTAAAATAGATGCTTTTAGATCAACATGTCTAAAACGATCATTATTATTATCTGTAACGATCATCAAATATACAAGCAAAAACATTTGATAACAATGTAAATATTGAGATATTGAAAATGAATTAAAAAAAAATATTTACTAAATAAATGAGTTCTTAAACGTAATCCAAAATACTTTGATAAAAATCAGATGATTCAGTCAAGAAGCTATAATACAGACCATTCAAAGAAATGTCATTAGATATTATTTCTTTCAAATCTTTGAAAGCCGCAGAAATGTGCTTCAAAATAATGTCAACCAAAAAGGACTCCTGGTTTATAGGTCTGAAATACTTCTTCAGCATTAACGTGTTTGAGGCGGCGAAAGGCGGATTTGACATGAAGATGATTGTAATCATGAATGGCAATTGTTCATCTTCGCCCAAATCTTTTATGTAATTTGGACAGTCTTCGAGGATGTAATTACAAACAATATTGCAAAGATTTGTGTAAACGTCAACCTTTCTTAGCACAGAAAGATCGGCGAATGCGTCGTTGCATGCATAAATGATTTCGCTTCTTGCTTCAGGGATCTTTTTTAGCTTGTCCATTAAATATTGGTTCTTCATATTGGTGCTGGTACTGTCGCCGTTTGTTGGAAAGCGACTATTCAAAAAGTTCTCCAAAATTATTTTCGATGAATTCCGAAGAATTTCATTGAATTGCTTGTCAAGTTTGCATGTTTCATCACTCATTGACATGAACATCTTGAAAAATGGCTTATCGTCATTTTTCGTCTCAAATAAAAAGCTGAAAAAAGAAGGCTTAACTTTCTCATTCTCAAACATTTTGTATATAATAATTTCAGGCGTTATTTGGTCTCCCAAAACTTTATTATTTTGATTAAAATACTTCTGAATTTTGTTTGGATCTTTCAAGTATTCGTCTTTAGGAGCTTTGTAGAAAGACCTCGAATAAACCTCTGAATTTTGTTTGAAATGAATCATGTTCTCAATTATTTCAATGTTATGATGAATTGAATTGAAAATTGTTTTCAAAAAGTCGATTTTCTTATTGACACTCGTTGCAATTGTCAAGTATTCAATTTCTTGTGTCTGTTCTAATGTTACCTTGGGAAGAACAGCAAGAATGAATCCTTGAACTAGATTGAATTGACTTGGCGTCATCTCTTGTATCGTCTTCAAGACCATCCCGTGAACTTCGTCTGGATCGCTGGTGAGCATGTTGAACTTATTTATTCCCTTCTGGTGCTTCAGCCGCATTTTTTCTTCTTCCTTCCTCTGGATGTACCTGAACAAGTTGTAAAAAATGACTTTTTCATAAAATTTCCGTTTAGAAAAAGTGTCAGTTTGACCTCTTTTGACCAGATATTCATCGAAAAAGGTGTAAAACGTCATCTCTTCGGGAAGCTTCCTGAAGGTCGGAATTGGATCCGAGTTCTGAAGAAGATGACGAAGACTTGGAATGACGTCGTCTGGATTATCGCGCATTGTAGCATTATGCCATGGGTTGCTTGATTCATGTTTTTCTTCTTCTTCAACATCGTCGCTTTGATCCATTGAAAACCCAAAATTCACCCATTTAAAGCTAACTTCTCCTTGGCTGAGTTCAAAGGGAGAAGAACCGTCACTTTCGTAAATATATTTGAGAAGCTCTTCATCTTTGGAACTGAAAAGAACTTTTCTGAAGATTGGACGGTTTTGGTCAATAAATAGATCTTTGTCAAAATAATAGTTTTTCATCTCTATCGCTAGGCTGATCCGCTCACCTTCCGTGTCGGGGACATTTTGATAGCAGCCGTTTATTTCTTTTCTGATAACTTTTTCTGGGCAGGAGCACGTTAAAATTGTGTTGAGCCCCTTTTTCCTCTTTTTGGACTCGTCTGCCATTTGTTTCTCAATGGTGTCGCCAATATCAATCAATTTATGCGCTATGTTTGTCAATACTTCATTTTGGGCTTGGCCTTGACCTTCTATTGTTAGACATTCTCTTAATGCTGATAGTAAATCTTCAGTTGGAGGCCTCGAATAGTGGAAAAGACCGTAATATTGTGATAATTCGCTTGAAGATAAAGCAATTTCAAAGAAACTTCTGGAAAGAGTGTTGATCGGATTATCTGATAATTTCAAATTTAGGGCTATAAAAGATGGTACAAGATGGGTTGTAAAATTAAAATAATACTCAAACCTATTTATTAAATAATTTGGAAGCGTTTCTTTTTTAATTCTCTGATTTTGGAGATCAGAAAAAATGGGTTGGAAAAAATTAATACAAAAATTGATAAATAAAGGAGTAGCAAACATTGGCCTCATTAATAAGTCAAAAAAGTCTTGATAAACTATTTTATTTGTAGGTTCATCTTTAATTTTTTGTGAAATTAATAGAAAAGCATTATTATAATTATGCAATTGATATAGTAAATAATGCTTTTTTGAAATGTTTGAAGAGTTGTCTTCTATCTCAGGTAAAAAGTTGACAGTAAAATAAGTAGATATGGCTGGAAATAATGAAAAAGATAACGTTTCAATGAAGTCAGAATTTTTTGAGTTTATTATAAATAATTTTCCGTCGTTTTTCAATAATTGTTTTATAAAATACGCAATTGAGTTTATATGAATTTGATCATCAATAGAATAATCAACTGTTTTATCTAATTGAGTTATTACCTCAGGAATTGATGATGATTTTTGTTCAAGATTAGATATAATTTCACTAAATCGATTAAAATGTTCTTTTTCTTTCTGTAAAAAATTTTTAAAATTATTTTTAACTTCGTTTAAATATTCTTCTTTATTTGACGATTGTATCGAATGCATTGCGTCTTCACAACGTAATTCAAACTGTTTTTGTGTTATTTTATTAATGAAATCCACATTCATTAAAATTTTGTTTTAAATGCCACTCTCAAAAATTTCAAAAAAATATTATTATTTTTTTGCAAAGAAGAACTATTAAAAAATTATTATAATAACTATTATAAGTTTTATGATCAATATATAATCTAAAATTATTGCTTATTTTTAATAATATTCTAAAAATACCAATATTTTAGAAATTACTTTAGTATTGGTATTGAATAACGTTTTCTTTTATGACAATATAGTATAAAACAATTAACCAAAAATTGATTTGAATTCGAACGATAAAATTTCCCTAAAAAAATTGAATGGACTTTCAAAAAGTTGAGCATTTACAAAAAATGAGCTTTCAAAATGAAGAAATAAAGTCCATTCGATATGACGAAAAAGGCATAATGGAATTAAAGTATGAAATAAAATAATTAAAAGAAATGATGTCGAAATTAATTGAAGAAAATAGACAATTAAATGCTCAATTATATAAAAATAATGAAGAAATTAAAAATTTAAGATTACAATTGTCACAAACAAATCAAAAAATTGATTCTTTCGTAACAAAAAAAACAGCTGAGACATGTAATTGAAACAGTAGAACTCTCTTTAACGAATTAATATAATTAAGGAAAGCAATGTGCCAGATTTTACAACCCAAATGATCCAAAAGCTGCTGATGATGATGTGTTGTTATCTGTAGTGAATCCACCAGGACAAAACGCTCATAATGATTCTATTGCTGTATCATTGACTTGTGCATGCATTGCCTTCAAAAAAGCAAAGGCAGCAGTTCCTCAATAAAGTTTTTCAATCAATTACACGAAATTATTTTAGCTGAATAAACAATTAATCATCACAAATCCATCAACATTTCAATTTTTTTTAGATTATAGAATAAAATTAGTTTTTCTTTATAAATATAATTAAGTTTATTAAGTTTGAACAATCATTTTAAATATATAATCAGATAAATCTAAATTTGCATACATGAATATTTTGAGCTATAAAATCAAATACCAACCTCTTTGAATTGTTGTGAATGAGATATATTATTTTTCACTATTACCTATTAAATTATTTATATGCAAATATAATTTTTGCCTATCTTTGATTGCTTCACGATTTCTAATTTAAAATAAAAAAAAAAAAAAATATCAATTAATCTTGTTTCAAAATAATATCATTTGTTAAAAAAGCAAAGTGTATTTTTATTATATTATTATTTAATATTGAACTAGAAGATAATGGTAAGGTTCAAGGTGAATTTCAAGCTCCTTTGATTTATTTAGCTTTATTTTATTGTTAGTAAATAAATCTGTGACTTCGTCAAGATTTCCATTATAATTGTTAAATTTGTAATTAGCGTTGATTGAACTTTGAGTAAAGTTAACAAATACAGAAACATAATTATTATTTTTGGAATACTTCCATGATAAAATATTTGATGAATCTTTTTGTGAATTAAAGCAATTCTCATCATTAACTGAAAATGCACCATCTTTTAATATATCCATTCTGAGAATTTCAAGAAGTTTGGTATAAAAAGACAAAAATTCTGGATTTGGTTCTTCTTTCAATGTTCTTCTAAGTTGAACTTCAATATGATTTTTATAGCCGCACCATTGATCTTGGTTTACGAATCGAAGTCCTGGAAGAGTTAATGTAATGACTGCAGCAGCATGTTCTTTTTGGGGATTTCCATTATATGCTGTTAATGATCTAACTTGATCATGATTTTCCACCATATGAGAATACCGCGCTATTTCTGGATCATTAATATCCTTTTTGACAAGCGATAAATCAAAATCTTCGGTTTTTTCAAGTTGTAAAAACAAATTGCGATCATAAACGTAATCAAAACCACATTTTTTGAGAATTCCAGTGGCATCATAATTTTCTTCGGCAAAAAATACGCAATTATGGTACTTTTCTTTAACAGCTGAAATCGCTTCAAGCCAAAATTCTTTTTCTAATTTTTTATATCCGCAATGTTCTAGCTCAAATTTCCATTTATTCCAGAATATATCATTGCGAACAGATAAAGAAACGTCACATCTGATCCCATCGCATTGTGAAGCTATTTTTAAAAGGATTTCAATTCGTGATTTTCTTAAATCTGGGTTCATATAATTTAACTGCGCAACATCAGTCCAAGGTTTCCAATCCAGAGTTGTTGCATATGCAATTCCATTAGGGCCATATCTATATTGATAATCCTCTTCAGTCATGTTGGCATCTTTAATTGTCATATTATCTGGAAAGTGAATGTAATATTCTCTTTTATTCTGTTGTATTTCTTCTGAATCAAATGACGTATGATTGGGAACAAAATCGAGCATTAATTTCATTCCTCTTTTATTTAATTGTTGGCGAAGCCAAGCAATATCTTTTTCTTCACCGAGTTCTTTGTTAATTGTATATGAAACTATAGCAAAAGGTGATCCAATTACATCTTCTTCGGTCCAGCCAGGGCAATTTGCATCATATTTTTTACGTCTGTATGGATCTTGACGGTCAAAATTTATTCCATATTGACCTATTTGCCAAACTCCCATCATCCAAACCCATTCAAATCCCATTTGTTTCCATTCATCAAAAACAGATTCTGGTATATCAATTATTTTGGTGATTGGCTTTGAATATTTCTGCGATAATAAATAAAGATATTGTCTTGTGCTGATTTGAAGTAATGAATAGTTAACCATAAGCGAGTAGCGAAGATTTCTATGGCAAAAAAATTGAATTAAAATTTTTTGAAATTATTATTTTAGAAAGCTTCTTTTTGAATTCATTGGAAAACAAACTTTTTATATGAGATTATTTCAAAAGTAAAGCAATAAAAGTTGCTTAATAAATTTTCTAAATATATATAACTATATCAGATATTATAAGTTCATTCTCAAAACTTAGATTGTTCCTCAGTAAAAGTGAATAATAAAAGCTCCTAGACTATCAAATTGAAGAAGTTTGATAGTCATCTTTGCTTTATTGAAAAATTTCCGCAACCACATTGACAAAGCAAAATATTTATTACCTTAATGATAATATTTTCTTTTGGTACAAATCAATCATGTTATTTTGTTAAAAGAAGAACTTTTATTAT
Organism: Tritrichomonas musculus; assembly: GCA_039105265.1. Taxonomy (NCBI): domain Eukaryota; phylum Parabasalia; order Tritrichomonadida; family Tritrichomonadidae; genus Tritrichomonas; species Tritrichomonas musculus. The sequence continues at coordinate 2,470,430 of JAPFFF010000004.1, forward strand.
TTGAATAGCTTTCTCAGAAAAAGTTAAAATTGACAAGGTTTGTTTTTAACCTTTATTTTACAATTAAAAGGGGAACCGATTTGAGATTTTTTTCAAATTTGGATTTGTGATTTTTAAATATGATAAATAATTTTAATTTTCAATTCTGATAAAATGTTAATTAGTAATAAAAAAAATTTATCGTAGCAAAAAAAAGATATGATAAAAAAGATGTTTTTCATTCAAAAATTTAAACTTTTTGATACAAATCCTAATTTTTTATTCAATTTTTATTTTTATTCTCAAATGAATTCGAATAATATGTTTATATCTTTTTATTAAATAGAGTAATTAAAAATATATCATATGATAATACTTATATATATACTCAATTTATATATATTAATTATTTTGATAAAATATTAAACCTAAAATAAGATATGCATTAAATTAATAGTATCTGCATTTAAAGAAAAAACGTTATTTAATGAGTAGATAACGTATTTTTTGTTTAATAAATAATCATTATTTTGATAAACAAAAAATATTTGTTAAAAAAAAGAATAAGTAATTCAATTAAATATGCGTTTAAAACAATTATTTATTATTCGTTTACATTAAAATTTAATACTTCAGATAAATCATAATTAATTTTTCCAATTTTTGATTTTTAATTTGCAAATTTATTGTCCATTGATTTGTATAAGATGATATTGAATCTTTTAAATGCGGAAATAAGTGGATTTTGAAAAAGAATTATGCATATATTAAATAACAATTCAATACTAAAGTTTATATAAAAGTAGGGTTTTTTTCGAGTGAAACGAAATCATTGAACTGGAATATTAATTTTTCTGCATTTTCAGCCAAAACTGATAAATAATTCTTTAAAAAAAGTAATATTTCCAAATCATATTATATATACAAAAAGTTGTTTCGGAAATATTCAATTTTTTGGAAAATAAAAAAGTAGTAATTGAAAAAGTTTTGAAATAAAAATTATTAGCTTTCAAAAAATAAAGATTTTATATCAAAAAGTTATTTGGAAATAGTTCAAATTTTTTTTTGAATAATCTTACTCAGAAATATTATATATTGAATTATCTTTTTATTTCTACGATGAGTATTCTTTATTTATTCTTATTGAAATTAATATACATATTTTTATAACTATATTAATTATGGATTACTAAATGTATTTCTATGTGTCAAAAAACACTTAATTGTATAAAAAATCTTGAAATAAAAGATTATTAATAGATATTTTATTCAATATATATTTTAAGTTCCATTATGTATTTTATATTATATAAATATATTTTAAAATATTTTATATTTATTTGTATATCTTCATTTTTTTTAACAAAAAAAATTGAGGCAAAAATTCCCCTTTTACAATTATACATATTTTATAAAATGCTCTATGAAATGAATGAAAATATTTATTTTTTATATAACATGTCATATTTTTTTTCAGAATGTGCAGTTACAAAAAGTACTGGATTTGTAACATAAAAAAGCATTATCATTGAATATGAAATAAATTCATTGAAATTCGAATAAAGATGTAAAGATGATCATCGAGTCATTTTCTATTCAATCTATCTTTTTCGTGTTGAATTTTTCTTATAGTTTCTGAAATAGCAATGCTTCTTTTATGCCAGTTGAGGTAAATCATTCTTTTACCTGAAATGTAGAGTGATCAAAGTGATATGAACTTAAATTTTAACCAAATGCCCGTTTTTTGACAAATATTAAATTTCAATTCCAAATCCTTCATAAAATTGAGAGGAAATTGAAGGAGGAAGTTTAATTCCTAACTGTAGATCATTTTTATCTCGGATTCCTATTTTATTATATACGATAGGATGAAGAATAACATCATATAAAAACTCTATTTCTTTACAATAATTATATGTTTCGTTATAAATATTTACATCATGCAATTTCAAACAGAAGATTTGTTGCTGAATTTTCATTTTCAATGTTTCTGTTGTGTCATTGTATTTATCGATTTCTTCGTTAATTTCATCATAATTGAAAGAATTGAAATTGCTAACTTTTTTAATTAATGCGATGCAGAGAAGAACAAGTGACGGTTGAAATCCTTGATTGAATGATTTGATCAACATTGCAATAGATTTGTCAATGCATTGATCGACTCTTTCGTCATATATGTAAATATTCGAAAAATTGTACATGCACACTATATCTTTCTCCTGACGAATGGCTTCTTTAAAATATTCGATTGCCAAGCCAATGTTTTGTTGAATTGTACCATGAAAACCATTTTTATAAATAATTCAAAGATTGTTTTTTGCATATTGATCATTAAACGATGATCCTTCTTTGTAATAATGAACAGCTTTTTCAATATCTTGATCTACGTATTTGCCTTCATGATACAAGAAGCCAACATGAAAGTGAGCTTCTTTACACCTGTTTTTCGAAGCCAGCATAAAATAATATCTTCCTTTCTTTGCATTCTCTTGATTGTATTTTTCAGTGAAATAAATCAATCCAAGAGAAAACTGTGACTTGGCAATATTTTGATTTGTAGCAAGGGTCAAATAATGAATTGCTTTGTTGATATCTCTTGGAATACAATCACCTCTAAAATACATAATTCCAAGATTGTGTTGTGCTACTGAAACATTTTGATTTGCAGCAAGGGTCAAATAATGAATTGCTTTGTTGATATCTCTTGGAATACAATCACCTCTAAAATACATAATTCCAAGATTGTTTTGTGCTATTGCATAATTTTGATTTGCAGCGAGTGAAAAATAATAAATAGCTTTGTTGATATCTCTCGAAACATACTCGCCTTCTATATAAATTTCTCCGAGATTGTTTTGTGCTATTGCATAGTTTTGATTTGCAGCAAGTGAATAATAATGAATAGCTTTGTTAATATCTCTCAAAATATATTTGCCTTCTGAATAAATATTTCCAAGAATATTTTGTGCTGTTGCAACATTCTGATTTGCAGTAAGTGTCAAATAATGAATAGCTTTGTTGATATCTTTCGAAATATATTCACCTTCGTAATAAATAATTCCGAGATTGTTTTGTGCCATTGAATAATTTTGATTTGCAGCGAGTGAATAATAATGAACAGCTTTATTGATATCTCTTGAAATGTATTTATTTTCATAATAAATTTCTCCGAGATTGTTTTGTGCCATTGCATAATTTTGATTTGCAGCGAGTGAATAATAATGAATAGCTTTGTTAATATCTCTCGAAACATATTTGCCTTCTGAATAAATATTTCCAAGAATATTTTGTGCTGTTGCAACATTCTGATTTGCAGCAAGTGTCAAATAATGAATAGCTTTGTTGATATCTTTTGAAATATATACACCTTCGTAGTAAATAATACCGAGATTATATTGTGCTATTGCATGATTTTGATTTGCAGCAAGTGTCAAATAATGAATAGCTTTGTTGATATCTCTGGAAACATATTTATTCTCAGAATAAATAACTCCAAGATTAAATTGTGCCATCATATAATTTTGATTTGCAGCAAGTGTCAAATAATGAATAGCTTTGTTGACATCTCTGGAAACATATTTATTTTCTTAATAAATATTTCCAAGATTATTTTGTGCTATTGCATAGTTTTGATTTGCAGCAAGTGAATAATAATGAATAGCTTTGTTAATATCTCTCAAAATATATTTGCCTTCTGAATAAATATTTCCAAGAATATTTTGTGCTGTTGCAACATTCTGATTTGCAGCAAGTGTCAAATAATGAATTGATTTTTTGATATCTTTTGATTTATATTCTCCTTCAATAAAAATAATTCCCAGATTATATTGTGCTGCCACAATATTCTGATTTGCGGTAAGTGTCAAATAATGAATAGCTTTGTTGACATCTCTGGAAACATATTTATTTTCTTAATAAATATTTCCAAGATTATTTTGTGCCAATGCATAATTTTGATTTGCAGCGAGTGAATAATAATGAAGAGCTTTGTTAATATCTCTCGATATATATATACCTTCTGAATAAATAGTGCCCAGATTAAATTGTGCTTCTGCCATATTCTGATTTGCAGCAAGTGTCAAATAATGAATCGTTTTGTTAATATCTCTGGAGATGTATTCACCTTCGTAGTAAATAATTCCAAGATTAAATTGTGCCAATGTAAAATTTTGATTTGCAGCAAGTGTCAAATAATGAATAGCTTTGTTGATATCTCTCGAAATAGGAATACCTTCTAAATAAAAAATGCCGAGATTATAATATGCTATTGCACTATTTTGAGTTGCTGCAAGAGTTAAATAATGAATAGCTCTGTTAATATCTTTCGAAATATATTTACCTTCTGAATAAATTGTGCCGAGAATAAGCTGCGCTTCTGTAATATTTTGATTTGCGGCAAGTGTTAAATAATGAATAGCTTTGTTGATATCCCTGGAAATACATTCACCTTCGTAGTAAATATTTCCAAGATTAAATTGGGCCATTGCATGATTTTGATTTGCCGCGAATGAATAATAATAAATCGTTTTGTCGATATCTCTCGAAATGTATTTACCTTCTGAATAAATTTTACCTAGATTAAATTGTGCTTCTGCAATGTTTTGATTTGCAGCAAGTGTCAAATAATGAATAGCTTTGCTGATATCCCTGGAAATACATTTACCTTCGTAGTAAATATTTCCAAGATTAAATTGCGCCATTGCATGATTTTGGTTTGCAGCGAGAGTATAATAATAAATCGCTTTGTTAATATCTCTTGAAACAAATTTGCTTTCATAATAATTTTTTCCGAGAAAAAAGTATATTATTGAATTATTTGGAATTAAATTAAAATGATTGAATCTATTAATGTTTTTAGTAAAATAACTTTCTGGATATTCATTTGTTCCAAGTAAAAATTGTGAAATTAGATGATTGGTGTTTAAAGTATTTGAATATTGTTTTATATATATTTTAATATTCTGATTAATTGTTTCACTTGAATAAAACATTTCAAGTTGCCTTTGAAATTCAATATTATCATATTCATAAAAAAGTTTCCAATACGGAAAGAACTTATTTGTGTTATAACTTTTCATAACTTCAGTCAGATCAAAGCTTCCTGTTTCTTTTTGCACACAACAATAAAAATCATTATAAAATGAATCTATTAATTTGGTGATTTTTGGTCTCTCTGATGGTTCTTTACAAGTGCACATCGTGCAAATTTCTCTTAATTTACGATATTCATCTGTAAAATCATCAAATGGATAAATAATTCGCTGAGTTTTCTCGTCTTCTATGATTTTTGGATTTTTTCCAAAGAAGATAAAATATATGAGAAGACCGAGTGAATAAACATCTTCTTTATATGTGTATTTTTTGACTGTTCCATTTCTAACTTCAGGCGCTTGATATAGATTATTTAAATCTTTCGTTGATTCTTCTTCAGAATTTTCTTGTTCGTTTATTTCAATCATTCGATCAAAATCAATCAAAATTATTCGTTTTTCTTCATCAACGATGAAATTGTTTGGCTTTAAATCTCGATGAACTAAAGATTTATTTTGCAGATATTCGATAACAAACATTATTTGGAATATAAAATTGATTTTTTCTTCTTGTTTCGGATTTATTGTTTTGATTTCCTTTAAAGATTGTCCTCTGATGTACTCGATAACTAAATAACGATTTTCTCCCGCTTCAATTCTACCATACAAACGAGGCAAAGATGGATGACAAATTATTTCATAATTCTTTAGTTCACGCTGATACAATTTTTCATATTCTGATCCGAAATAAAATTTGAGTGCAAATAACCGTCCAAATTCAATATGATAAATTAACTCAACATTTGATGAATTTCCACTTCCCAAAGGATGCAAACGTATAATATCATCTGAGTCAATTTTGTTTATTTCTATTTTTGTATCATTGATTATTTTGTTTTGTTCAAGTTTTTTATAGCTTTTATTAATGAAATATGCAGAGAACGAAGGTAAAATTAGTTTCCAAATTTCTTTGACATTCATTTCATTTTTTTGGCTAATTGAAAAATTTTTCGAAAAACTTTTTATGGTCATGTTGTACATTTCTTTTTCATATTCGTTGATATTCTCACTAAATATAATGTGAAATTCATTTGATAGTTGTCCTTTGTTTATTTTTTCGGATGCAATTATCGTTTGATGTCTTTCTTCATTAATGAATAATTTTAAAAACAAATTGATTTCACTTTCTTGTATGAAGACGATTGCTTTGTCAATGAAAATAACATAATATTGATCTTTGGGCTCGCCTATCTTATCTATTATAACAATTTCCGATTTGTTCAGTAAATTTTGGAGATCACCAGCTTGACCTAAATCTTTCAAAAGATAGCAAGTAAAATCTCGAATGATTTTATAACGAAACGGAATTGAAAGATTTATGAGACGATTATTAAAAACTTTTTGGAATTCAATAAGTTTTTTAATCATTTTTTGAACTATAAATATTCTGTATAACGATCAATTATTCTGTTGATTATAATCGTAAAAATATGTTAATCACAAAAATCAATAAAGAAAAAGAAATTAAATTTTATTTTTGTTTTTATATAATATAGATTCAGGGATGGTTATCGATGTGGCTATTTATCAATTATCAGTAAAATTATTTTTATAGATATTACAATACTATCAGAGAATCAAAGTTGATATAAAAGATGATATTGAATGATTTATCTCTTTTTATCTTATTGAAAAAGCCTGTAGATTAGGGGAATCGTATTTTTCTAAACCACTTTTTGAAAACTTTTAAACTTTTTGAATACTTTTTTATGCTTTTTTAATTCATTTTTAATTCAATTTTAACTATATAATTATATAGTTCAAATAGCTTCCCGATTCATCCAGCAATTCAAGGAACCATATTCGGCTTCGTGCAGCCCTGTGGTGATCACTGGTGCGTATATCCCCGAAAAATTATGTAAAAATAAACAAATTTATATCAAAAAAAGTAAATAGTTATTATTTTTAGGTAAAATTTAAATTTTACGATTTTTTTGGTTAAATTTCTTAACATAGTTACTATGTTAACTCAAATTTCACCTTAAGATGGAGGTTTTTTACTTTCTGTGAGTAACTTCTCATGGATAGAAAAACCATTCAAAAAGTGGTGTAGAAAATAACGATGGAATTATGAATAGTATTGTAAAATTGGCTTTTATTTTTCATATTTTAATATATTATACTTAAGAATCTTTAAAAACTTGTAATTTTAGGCTTTTATTTTTCATATTTTAACATATTATACTTAAGAATCTTTAAAAACTTTTTACCGATCATATGAAATACTATGGGCAGGATTGTTCAAGGCCAATCCTAAGAAGCATTTCGCACTTTTAAAAATATATTGAAAATTTTCAATTAAAATTAAATGGAATAAATGTGAGTATCCTGATCAAAAACTTTTTAATATTATTGTTACAAATAAAAGTGCTGAATTTCTTCAATTGTTATTAATAATAAATTCAAATGAGTATGTTCAATGTTTTGATATTAAAATCAATATCAGAATTGACACTTTTAAAGCTTGATAATCGATTATCAGTTTGTAAATCTGATTATTGATCTTCTCATGAAAACGTTAATCAAATTCGAAATGTTATATTTTTCATTTTGCCCTAGTTTGAAATGTGATATGAAAAGTTGATTTTTGAATATAAATTCAATGAGCGAAGAAATTGAACTTGAAAATGGTCTTCGAGTTGAAATAAATACCAAAGAACTTACAGCGAAAGTAATTAAATCACCCAACGTTACAGGAACAGTGATTGTTCCTCGATTTGCAATTTCCGATAATAAAAAATTCAAGATCATTTCAATTGGAGATGAATCATTTTATGGCGTCAAATTTGATTCTCTTATATTTGCAGAAGACTCTGAAGTTGAATCATTTGAAGGTTCAACATTTTTTTGTGCATCATTCAATAAACTTCAAATTCCACCAAAACTTAAAAAACTTAGTTGTATGTGGTGCTATTTTATTAGAAACTTAATTGACATCGAAATTTCGCCAAAAAACGAACTATTTTCATTCATTGATAACAAATATTTAATTGGGAAGAGTAATGCAGATAGTGACGTATTTGACATATTATATTATGCGCGCTATGACATTGAAGAAGCAGTGATTCCTCCACAAATCGAAATCCTCTACGGTAACTCATTTTGCCGTCATCCAAAATTGAAATCAGTTATTTGCCCAACGAATTCAAAACTCAAACGCATTGAAGATTCATCATTCTATTTTTCTACAATTTCAAAATTAGTTTTACCGGAAACTCTTGAATTCATTCATTGTGATGCTTTCAATGAAACTAATTATCTTAATGAAATTGAAATTTCGCCAAAAAACAAGCTGTTTTCAGTGATTGAAAAAACACTTGTTGTTAAAAAAAGTGACATGTCAAGTAAAGACTTTGACATTCTAATTTTTTGTCGACGAGATGCAGAAAACGTAAAAATTCCATCTTATGTCAAAGTATTGGATGAACATGCATTTCATAATTGCGATAAATTGAAATCAATAACATTTGGGCCAGAATCATCGCTCCAGAAAATCAATAAATTTGCTATTTATGTAAACCAATCGATTAAATTGATTATATTTCCTCCATCATTGAATTATCTGGAATCATGCTGCATATCCAATGATAATAACCTTGAATATGTCCAATTTCTTGGCGAGTATATAAAAATTGCAGGATCTTGTTTCAATAATTGCTGTAAAGGAATGATTCTCTCATTTCCAAATGCAAAAAAGCTTGAATTATATAAGGGCTCAATAAGCAATCTTCCAGAGGGATCGAAATTGAAGATCAGGCGAGGAGCAGAGCTTGTTGGTGATGAATTTTTGAACATCCAAGCACAAATTGATTTCATTGATGAAAGTGAAGTTAGTAATCAAAAAGTTCACAGTCCTACTGAAAAAGATAAAAATGGAACATCATCAAACAGTAATAAGAATGATGAAAATTACAAAGAACAAATTTCCAGATGCATGAAGAGAATTCGTTTTCTTGAATCGCGTCTTCAGAGGTACGAAGATGTTGTCCCATTCGATCCGAACAGCAAATCAAGTGATGAAGATCATGAAATAGAAATAAAGATGATTGAATACGACGAAGAAAGAGACACCAAAAAAGAAAACAAGAACATTTTCATTGATGACGAAGAAGAGTCGCATCAACGAGTGATTTGTCAGATCGGAGAAGGTGCGACCTCAGTTACGTACAAAGTGATTGACGAACAACGAGACGAAGAACTTTGCAAGAAAGTCTTGAAAGCAGAAGAAGGACAAACAACATTCAACGATGTTCGAAACATTTACAAAGAATTCGAAGTTCTCGCAGGCATGAATCACCCAAGCATCTGCAAGGTCGTCGGATTGAATCCACAAGAAAAGCTGAGTGATGACAAGAACTCGATCGAACAAGATGATGAAGATGAAATTGAAATCAAAAGCGATTTTGCATCAGGATCGACAACAGAACTCAAATCTAAGACAACAATTGCAATTTTCCTGAAGTTCCACCCGATGAACCTTCGTCAGTGCCTTGAACGAGACATTCTGAACAACACACTGAAAGCGAAACTTGCTGTTGAAACTGCATTTGGCATGCTTCACATCCACGAGCACGGAATGATTCACCGTGACCTGAAACTTGAGAACGTTATGGTGAACTACATCTTCGAGGCACAGCTGATTGACTTCGGACTTGCACATGTTGATGCAATGAAGAACACAATGACATCGATGACGAAAGGCATCGGTACTCTTGCATACATGTCACCAGAGATGTCGAATGAAGAAGAATACGACAACAAGACAGACGTTTACTCATTTGGTGTTCTTCTTTTCGTCCTTTTCACTCGTCGTTTTCCGAAACAAAACTTGAAAGAGAAACTGACGAATAAACCAATCAAATTCCCAGAACCATCACCAGCAATCTCATCGTTCACGATCTCACTGATCAAGAAGTGCATGTCATTTGAATCACAAAAACGTCCTTCATTTGCAGATATTGTTTCAGAAATGTACAACCACTCATTCAAAATGGCGGAAGGTGTTGATTCAGATATCGTTCTTCATCGTTTCAAAGCATTAAACCGTTTCAGGGCATTGCATAAACGAAGTAAAACGATGCCAGTGAAAGAGCCGTCTCAACCAAAATCAAATTCAAAATTGCCTCCTCTCGGCAATCGGAAACCGACAGCAAAGCCAGTCATCAAAAAACCAATTTAAACCGTAAAACTTGCTTAATATTATGATAAAAAAAAAATGTTGAAACTTAGTATTTAATTTTGTGTTTTTATTTGGTCAGAACGATAAAGAATATCTTAAGATAATAGATATAACAAATAAATGTTTTTGTATTTTAAATAACAGAATAACCTTCTATAATGAAGTATGTAAAAAATTTATAAAAACCGTTTATAAAAAAAAGATTACGTATCATTTATTACCTCGAAACTTATCTCTGATTAAACCTTTAATTAATTTTTACATTTGATCATTCTTTAAGTGGTTTAACATTTGATCATTCTTTAAGTGGTTTAACATTTGATCATTCTTTAAGTGGTTTAACATTTGATCATTCTTTAAGTGGTTTAACATTTGATCATTCTTTAAGTGGTTTAACATTTGATCATTCTTTAAGTGGTTTAACATTTGATCATTCTTTAAGTGGTTTAACATTTGATCATTCTTTAAGTGGTTTAACATTTGATCATTCTTTAAGTGGTTTAACATTTGATCATTCTTTAAGTGGTTTAACATTTGATCATTCTTTAAGTGATTTAACATTTGATCATTCTTTAAGTGGTTTAACATTTGATCATTCTTTAAGTGGTTTAACATTTGATCATTCTTTAAGTGGTTTAACATTTGATCATTCTTTAAGTGGTTTAACATTTGATCATTCTTTAAGTGGTTTAACATTTGATCATTCTTTAAGTGGTTTAACATTTGATCAAACTTTAAGTGGTTTAACATTTGATCATTCTTTAAGTGGTTTAACATTTGATCATTCTTTAAGTGGTTTAACATTTGATCATTCTTTAAGTGGTTTAACATTTGATCATTCTTTAAGTGGTTTAACATTTGATCATTCTTTAAGTGGTTTAACATTTGATCATTCTTTAAGTGGTTTAACATTTGATCATTCTTTAAGTGGTTTAACATTTGATCATTCTTTAAGTGGTTTAACATTTGATCATTCTTTAAGTGGTTTAACATTTGATCATTCTTTAAGTGATTTAACATTTGATCATTCTTTAAGTGGTTTAACATTTGATCATTCTTTAAGTGGTTTAACATTTGATCATTCTTTAAGTGGTTTAACATTTGATCATTCTTTAAGTGGTTTAACATTTGATCATTCTTTAAGTGATTTAACATTTGATCATTCTTTAAGTGATTTAACATTTGATCATTCTTTAAGTGATTTAACATTTGATCATTCTTTAAGTGGTTTAACATTTGATCATTCTTTAAGTGATTCAACAATCTATTTGATTTCCAAAATAAAACTCTGATTAGATTTCCAAATTTATCTCTGGTTTGACCTCCAAATGACTTTACTCTTATAATTAAATTTAATTTAAAAAGGATCATATTTCATTGAGCAATCTTCTTAAGAGTAAAGTGAAATGATTTTTAGATTTCTTAAGAAAATTTTTTTTGAAAATTTTTTGTCTTTGTTTTATATAATTTTCGAAAATTTTGACTTTATATATTTTTTGTATCGCATGTCATTCAAACAATGCCTCATTCAGCCTAGTGCTTTCATGTTCTTTTAAATGGCAAAATTAGGCTTGCTTCTTTGAGAATCAATATCAAAAATGCAATTTTTTGATTCTGTTTCTCAATTATCAGTTTACAAATTTGAAATAGTAGATCTGAAATGTGATATGAAAAAAATTTAAATGTGATATCAATTGCTGAGATCTCAAACATATTTATCTGATTTTATAATTGGTATTTCTGATTTAAAAATATTTATAAATAAATAATAGAATGAAAAAATTTTATAAATTTGGACATGTTATATGAAATCAATCATTTTAAAAGCTAAAAATGAAAATGGCTCATAAAAAAATATCTTATGATTTTTGATCGATAGTTTCTAATTAATTTTTAATGTATTATTAATGAATCTTTGAATGATATAAAAAATTAAATACTATGAGAAAACGCGCACTTTTTTTTTTTTTTTTTTTAATATTTGAGACCAAATTACGATCATTTATTTGTCAAAAAGTTTTATTGAAATTTTCGATATAAAAATTCTAGCATTTGAGTATATTTCATTTATTGATATCAGAAAGTGAATCAATTATCGATCTGGAGAATCGTTGAATAAAAAGTAAAATTGATATGAAAAATAAAGGTAATTACTATTAATCTATTTATTTTTATTAACAATTGTATTGTTAATCAAGTCTTTGATTTCTTGATTAGTTGTATAATAGGCAGGTGTTTTTCATAAATATAGAATATAACCATAAATGATGATTTTTAGAACTTGGTTTATCATAAAAAAATGAAAATTTCATCGACAGTTCTTGGATTAATTCTTTTATGTTGCAATAAAAGACGAATGATCTCCATGTTTTCTTTCTTCACTGCAATGTGTAATGATGTTGTATGAAAATAAATTAAAAGAATTTCATCAAAAATAGTTATTTTGTAATTTTATTCAAAAAGTTTATTTTTTTGAATTTGATTAGAAAAAGTTTTGAAATTTCATTAAAAATATTTCAATTGAAATCCAATTTAAATTTTAAATTTTGCAATTATATTTAAAGATAAATTAAATTTCATTAGAATAATTTAAATAAAATTGAATTGAAAAGGATAAAATTAAAAATGTAATTAGAAATAATTTGTTGTGAACTTGATTTATATAAAAATAATTTTGAATTGTATTCAAAAAATAAATTGTATGAAACTTGATTTAAAAAAGTTATTTCGAATTGAATAAAAATATGTTTGTTTTAGAATTTTATCTAAATATTGTATTTGGAAACTTCATTAATCAAATGAATCATTCAAAATTTCATGAAAAAAATAAAATTTGAAACTTTCTTAAAACATTTGTTTGATAAACATAATTAAAAATAAGTATCCACAAATTTTATAAATTGTTAAAGATTGTAAATTTCATTTAAGGTAATGAATTGGAATTACATCAAATAGAAAAAAGTGAAACAAAATTTAAATGATTTTTTAGAAATTAAGTAACTGTTAACATCAAGTTCTTGTCTTTCTAATAAAAAGCCAATAATATCTATATTTTCATTTTCAACTGCAAAGTGAAGTGCTACTTTATTAAATATTTATGGGTAATTGTATGAAAAAGAATTGTGTTTTAAAAACGATATTAAAATATTTTTTTATTGAATTTTATAAAAAAAAAAATTATTTGAAAACTTTATGAAAAAGCACTTTGATTTGAATTTTATTAAATATTTTTTTGTTTTTAAATTCCATTTAAACATGAGTTTGTTGAATTTCATTTGAAAAATAAACTTATAACTTTATTCAAAATAAAGGTATTTAAAACTTGATGAAATCAATAATTTGTGAATTAGATTAAAAAAAAAATGGATTTGAAATTTGATTAGAAAAGATAGATTTGAAATGTCATTAAAATTTTTTTTTGTAATTGAATTAAAAAAAAAAGACTATTTGAAATTGAATAAAATAATTTGGTGAAACGAAATTCAATATATTGAATTTTGAATTAAATTGAAACGGTTAATTGAAAATTGTATTAATCAACAAAATGATTTGAAATTTCATTAATATAATTTAATTTGAAATCTTATTTATATATTCTTGATGGAATATAATAAGAACAATTGATTTTAAAATTGAATAAAAATATTCATTAGGAATTATATGAAAAATAAAAAATTTGTTTAAAATGTATTTGATATTTACATCAGTATTTTGTTTCAATAACAATTGTTTCACAATTTCAGTATAATTATTTATAACAGCAACATGCAAAGCTGTTCTATGAAATCAATTTAAATGAAATTTCATCCAAATATTTGATTTGAAATTAAGTTAAAAAAAATTAATTTATTTGAAATTCTATTTAAAATTATGAGGCTTAAATTGTATTAAAAAATAGTTTATTTTGAATTTCATTAAAAAATGTATTTTTTAATTTTATTGGTTTATAAAAAATATGAAATTTCATTTAAAAAAACAGCAAGTCAAATTTCATTAATATATTATTTTCATTGAAATTGAATTCAAATTATTGATATGAAATGCTATTTAAAATAAAGTGATTAGAAATGAAATAAAATTAACAATATAAGAATTTTATAAAAACAAAGCGTGTTTGTAATTTTATTTAATTGTTTGAATTAAAAATGTCATTAAAAAAACTATTAGAAATGATATAAAAATGTAAAATGATTAAAAATTGCGATGAAATTAATATCGATTTCAGGTCTTGCCAATAAACATTTAACAATTTCTGTAAATCCATTTTCTACAGCAATAATCAATGCACTCCTATGAATAAAAAGTAATTCAGAAATTTCATTAATAAAAACAAAATTGTGAAATTTGATTAAAAAAAAGTATTTAAAATTTTATGAAAACTCAAATAACAAATTACATGAATAATAATGAATTAAAGATCTCATAAATAATAGTTAATTTTGTAATTTCATTTAATCATTTAAATTGTAATTTCATTGAATGAATTGATTTGTAATTGAATGAAAAACGTTTGAATTTTGAATTAAATTCAAAATATCGATTTTTGAAATATTATTAATTCTATAAAATTGAAATTCGATTTAAAAAACTTTGTTTGATATGTAATTAAAACAATTTAATATTAAACTAAATAAAAATAATTGTTTTTGAAATTAGTTTTGAATTAACATCAATGCCTTCGCACTGTAATAAAAGTTGAACAATTTCAAGATTTCCATTTTCAATAGCAATGACTAAAGCTGTTTTATTAAAGAGCACAAAAGAAATTTCATTAAACAAATAAAATCATTATAAAATCGTATGAAAACAAAGACTAAGTTTAGAATTATATAAAAGCAGATTGAATTAAAATTTCATTCAAAAATGAATTAATAAAAACTTCATTAAAAACATTCAAAATTCAAATTTCATTTGAAAATTGAATACGAAACGTAATTGAAAAATTTGAGAGTGAACTTGATTAAAATTTTTAAGTTTGTAATTGAATTTAAAACATTTATAATGAAATTACTTTATTAACGACAAAAAATCATTTGTAATTCGATTAAAAAAATGATTATTTTGAACATTATTTATCACAAAAAATATTTGAAATTACATTCAAATAAAAAAAATAAGAAATGTATTTCTTATTGATTTCAATTTTTTGATTTGCTAACAAAAGTCGTACAATATTAATATTTCCTTTTTTAACTGCTGCATGAAAAGCTGTTTTTTCATTTCTATAAAGAAAAAAAATGATTTGAAATATGTTTTGAATAACATTCATTTAAATCCAACTTTTTTGCTTTCAAGAACAAATCAACCAGCGTCAGATAATTATTTTTGCACAGATAATAAAAAACATCATAATTTATTTTCAAATCATCAGGAGAAAATTTATAATTGCGAGATTGAATGCATGTTTTATAAAGTAATTTTTCATTGAATTCATTCTGATTCAAAAAGTTCTTTTTGAAATAGTTTGCGATTTTATTTTGATGGCATTTGATTGACTCAATGAAGCATGTCATAAAAGAATTATTCGGTGGTTTAATTTGTTTTTCTTCAAGGAAATGAATCAAGTCAGTATTTTGTCCATGAATTGCGTAAATCCAAATTGACGAATTCAATTCAACGTTATTCAAATACAAATACTTGAAAATTTGAATTGATCCAAAAAATGCGGAATATTCAATCAACGTTGGATGATGCTTAATGAGAAATTCATTGGTCTCAAAAATTGACGGTGTGACAACAGTCGATAAAAGTGAAATGTCACTTTTATTGACATATGATATGAAATCATTGCATAAATCTTTTTGAATTAATTGGCAGACGTAGGAATCGTTTTGGCCAATTTTTCTCAACTTTTGAAATTCATCAAAATCATAGTTATATTCATTGTTGGTCTTTTCAACTTCTAACCGTAACTTTTCATTCAAAAAGTCGTGGATTTCAGGATAGAAAAAGTTTGGATAAAATTTCGATTTGAATTTCTCGTTTGAAATGACGCAGGAAATCGAATAATCAGGAATAATTAACTTTTCCTCAAAAAGAAAGAGGAGGATTTGTTTATTGTCACTGAAAATATTGAATAAATTGTAATTCGTAAAGTTTTTCTTCATTGAATCTTTGAAAAAAATTAAAATTTCTTTGATTTTGCTGAAAAAATCTGGAGTTCGATGGTGATATTTGGATATTTTTGATATTAAAAGAAGAATCTCTTCGATTTCGGATATATTGTTGGCTATTTTTTGATTTTCGAAAAAAATAAATAATTGTTGTCGATCTTCTTCAGAGAAAGAATCTTTTTCTATAAAATCAAGAATATTTTTTTGTATGGCTTTCATTCGTTTTAAATATTCTCGAACACTCATTTTATTTAGTATAAATCTTGTTTTTAAATGGCTTATAAAATATAAATTCAAATTTTGAATTGTTTACAAAATTAAGGTGGAAATTTGAATAAATTAGATTGAGAAAAGAAAAATAAACAGTTAATAACTAATTTAATATGCACATAAAATGATCATATACATCTTATACAATAAATAAATACATTCACTTCAAAAAATAACTTAATCTATTTTCTCAAGATAATCATATTTTAGATCATAATCAAGTATAGCTTTGATAATCAAGTATATATTTGCTTATTATGCATTATTATCGCAAATATTTTTTTTCTAAAAAAGTCTAGTCATTGGAAGATTATATTTTCTCTATTTGTTCAACATTAAAAGCAAATATATATGCCAGAGTAGATAAAATTAACTGGAATTCAAGCAATTTATTAAAGTTCATCAATTATCAAAAAATGCAATTCCAAAAAATATATACATCAATATATTAGTTATCTCTGTTTTTTCGTTTTGCTGTCTTTAATAAGTGTTAATCATTTATTGTTACAAAATTCGCCTCATCTGTAAGCATTCAAGAAATTTGAATTGTCAAATGATGATGATTTGGTTCTAAATAAATAAAATATTTTTTATTAATATACTAAAATCTAATTTTTATTATGATTTTTATATCATATATAAATATTTGGAGATAAACTAAAAAAGATCTTATGGACAAATATAAATTGAAAAAAATAATTGAATGGAAAGCAAAGAAGATTCCAGTCTCTTTTGCTTTTGTGTTTTCCATCACCAACCTTTTCAGAGAGGGATTGAAGGTGTAGAGGAAGCATCAATTATTGATCAGTTAATTTATAAATATCCATCATCGCTATCCGACAGATCAGTTGAAGATTTTATTAGCGCCATAATCTCTTTATACACATATACCACATTAACATTGCAAGAGAGAAATTTGGATTTTTTAGCATGGTCAAAATCGAAAGTTGCCATTCGAACAATTAAAAATCAAGAAGATAAATCTATTTTATTTTTTGTCCTGAGACTTCCTGAGCAATACAGTAATTCATCAATAATTAAAACGATCGATTACCTAAAAAATGGAATTTTTTTTGCTATTGGGCCAGAAAAAATTTTATTGATTCCAGAGCTAAAAGCATATCTGACAAAGCATGGAAATAAAATATGTTCAATATTTAATTCACTTTCTAACTTAAATCCAATTCCCTTTTCATTTATAAATATGTCTAATTGCGAATGGCATAGATCAAGTATAGCGTCTGTTTTAACTCAAGTGCATATAATGCAAAATTTTCCAGATATATGGGGAATTTCTTGTTTTGTTGATAATCTTCTTCTTGTTTCACATACGGATATTGATATTATTCGTCATTTCAATTTTGTTGAAGATTCAAAAAAAGTGACTGTTTATCTTACTAAATCTGATCGTTCAAAACTTATTGATTATCCTCGGTCTATTGCGGAAATCCCTGAACTTGAAATGATTGAATCTCTTCTCTTGAAATTTCAATTCAAAAATGTAGTTTTTTATTTACTTTCAAACCCAAAAATTACAGAAGAAACATTAAAAAATGTCGAACAAATATTAAATCAGATTATTTCAGAAGTATCCGTTGTTTTTCATGATGAAACGAAATTACATTATCCAAAAAACACGCTTTTTTACAACAGACTCCTCGAAATGCTCAGATGTAGTGGAAAAACAACTAAAGAATTTCAAAAGAATTGTGTTTTTGCTCATGACATGTTTAATCGCCATTCCGAATTGAAAGACATTGTACTTAAAAATTCAATTGAATTTTTTGTTGGAATGAATATCGTCAATCTTGAAAACTTTTCTTCTATTAATGAAAACCCAAAGTTATCTTTGATTGATATGTTCGATGAAACTATAAAAGCGAATCCTGAACTTTTCAGACTTTTACAGAGTTTCAATCTTCAATAAGAAACTTTTCAAATTTAAAAAAAAAAAAAAAAAAAAAAAGCATTTGAGAATTAATTTTTACTAGAAACTCATGTTTAACTTGTTTCTTTATGATGATGTTTGAACTAGGCGTGTTTGTAATAATTAATAAAATTTCAAAGCTTAATAATCCAACTTAATTTATTGTTATTAGCTCATTATTTCATTTGGAAAAGTTTTTGTAATTCCGTAGTATGAAGATAGTTTAAAATAATAGAAATTAAATGTTCTTCAAATAAAATGTTTTCGTTAATAAGGCGTATTACTAAATAAAAGTATATTATAAAAATAAAAGTATATTATAAAATAAAAAAAAAGTATGAATTGTAAAAATAAAATTTTTAATTAAATTAAACCAAAACCTTCCGTATTTTCAATTGCGATTAAAACCTTCTTTTTCATTTCTTCTTTTGATTCATATATTGGTAATGCAAATATATTCATACAAGTATGAGCAACTGGTAGCTTAGATGAATCATTAATCCTCTGGATCTTTAAATGGAAGAATCCTAAACCACCAGCAGGAGCTCTGTCACTACCAGTAGAAAATCTAAAGAAGTTTTGTTTCTGTTGTTCAGTCATTTCATCGAAAATTTCCCAGAACCATTTAACTTGAGGTGAATCTTTAGTATACCCATCAACATATACAGCGTTTACTTTAAGTTCTTCCCAATTAACAATTTCTTGTCCACTAACAAGAATGTCAAGTTCATCATAATTGAATAAATTATACATCAAGTGTAAATTAGAAAGAACTGAGTTTTGAGCATTTGCTAAAATATTGAATCCATTTTCAAAGTTTCTAAACTGTTTCTCGATTGATTTATTCATCAACCAATCTCCATAACATTCAATATATTCTTCAAGATTATCATTTGTTACTGCTTTGTTTTCTCCTCCTTCACAAAGAGGAATTTCTAAAGTAGCACCAAAATCATCTCTAGTAATTGAAAAAGTAAGATCAGAGTTTGATATATCTTCTCCGTTTTCTTTCATTTTTCGAAGCTGTACAAATGAATCAACGAGTTCTGCATCGATTTCTCGATAATCTTCAATACTAACTGGAACATGGAAAAGTTTTTTATAAAGAAGAACTGGAAATCGAATTGGAAGAATAATTGAATTATAAACAGCAAGAAAGACAAGCGTACCAAGAGTTTTGAACATGATTGGTTCAGCTGTTAAAGTAGACCATTGGAACCAATATTTGTTATTTTTTAGACGATAAAATATGCCGTATTTATCAGAGAATATTTCATTACAGTTAAGGTAGAAAAATTCACGTGAAACGCCACCAGCATCTACTCCTTCCTCGCCTTCAAATACAACGCGAAGATGACGTGATAATTGTTGAGGTTTTGCGTGAGATATAATTTCCATCGTTTTTTCATAAATATTGCTTCTTTGAATTCTAATCAAAAAGAATCTATTATCTTGAGGACTAAAAAGCATTCGAATAAATTCTTCTTCTGAAAAAGAAAGCTGGATAATTTGATAAATTAAACTAAGGCAATTGAATTTGAAAGGAAGTGTTAAAACTGCTGGATATTTAATATATTTAAAAGAGTCACCTCTTCGTATCATTTTTTCAACTTCTGCTTTTTCGTCTAATACTTGTGTTGTGAAAAATTCATTTGAAAAGAGAGATGATGGAATAGTTATATCTGATTTTCGTAATAATGTAAATAGCTGAGCAATGGATGTTAAAACTGGTCCTTGAGGATCTTGTTCATCGAGTGCTGCGTATGTCAAGTTATACTGACTATAAGATAATATACGTTTTATTAACTTTGGAACTTTAGAAAATTGAGATTGGAAATAATTATAAACTTCGTCTGATTTGATTAATTGAATAATGTGTTGAGTAACAGTAGAGAACATTTCAGAAAATTCGTCAACCGGGAAAAGCGACAAATATGCTAATAATACAATGGATTGGTTGAAATGATATCTTGTATTTAAAATAGGGGATTTAATTAATGATGAGATGAAGTTCTTAAGTACATTGAGCAAAGTTGAAAATGGTTCAGCTTTATTATTTTTCACAATAAAATCAAAGAGCTGATCAATTTTGTTATCATCTAATTTACCTCCTGGTGAAAAAATGTAAGGCAAAAGATCGAAGTTTTTCATGTAAGAAACAACTTTTTCTTGATCAAATTCAATTTTAACAGCAGTAAAATCAATTGAAGTAATTAACGAATAAAATTCTTCTGCTTTTTCTTCAAGATCTTTAGTGTCAAAATAAAGTAATAATAATCCTTTGCATAAATGATCTTCCTTTGTATGATTCGATAATAAATCCTTTAGTTTAGCTTTTGTTTTTAGTAAATCAGGGTCATCAGATAATTCGTTTGAAAATTTGAAATTTTTGCATGAGCGGCAATACTCATTCTGGCAATCAATATTATCGCATCCTTTAATAAGTTGTGTTGAATATCCTCTTGCTATTTTTTGTGGGTTCATTGATTTAGGTTATATAAATTTAATTGGAAAAAATTCTAATTAGGCCGGCCAAATAGATAAGCAAAAGAATATACTAAATTTGGGTCATATTTTTAGTCATATATTTGGACTTATAAATTATGCCTGAAGAAAAACGCAATCAATAGTTTGATAACTAACTTCTTCAAACTATTACATATGTAAAACGAAATGAAGAACTTTTTTATTTATTCAATAATATATTTCTAGGAAAATTGAAGTCATCCACAATTACCAAATTACTTTTATAAGAATAATACTTATTCAAATGTTCCTTTTTAAAAGATTTTTTTTATAATAAGAGAAAGAAAGGTAGTATCATAACATCGATTATGATATAAGATCTGTTGCTTCTATCATTTTATTATATAAAAAATTATAGTATAGATAAAGAAGAAAGAATAAATAACACAAAAAAATAATAAAATTTGGTATAAAAATTAATTTGAATAGTCTTCAACCTCAGCCAGAAGTTTTTGAATCATGTTCTGATCTACTGATGATGAAGAACTAGAATCTTGAACTGTTATTGTTTTTATATCAGCGGGAGGATTATCTAATAATGGAGCATTATCTTTTTGAGTTACATCATCATTAACAAATTCTGGTTGATTATCTACCTGCTCAAGATTCACGGCTGTAGGATCGTTCAAAACTGTTTTTGTCATTGTCCCGTGTATTGATTTTGAGCAAGGGCATCCCATTTTGATATTAACTAACGAAAGTAGGTCAAATATTTGTTCAATAGAAACGGTTTATAATAATTTTGTTTTTAGAATGATATTCATATGTAAATCATTGATAGATAAACCAAAAAATCTTGTTGTAATATTTTTTTTGATAGTCCGAAAGAATAATTAAACTATCTTGAAATATATTGTTTGAAAAATACTACAAAAGTTATAAAAGGTTAAACTTAATGTTTGAAATATTCCGTTTTTTGCATCGTAATTTATATATACTTTACATATATAAAGCAAAAATAAGGATAAAATAAAATTTTATTTTTATTGAAATTTTCAATTCTCCCAATTTTTTGAATTAATATTTTCAATTTATAGGAGATTGAAAAGTTATTGGTGGTTATATAAATAATCGGCTCAATATTTCTTTAGAAATTCAGTGATGATGGAAAAAACGTATTAATTGACCGTAAACTTTTGATAAAGAATTGACTTACAAAAAAAAAATGTTAATTTTATTGCTTATCAACTATTTTAATATATTCAAATATTTTTATTGATATTTTTCATTTTATAATGATTGTTTAGATAAATGGCTAAATATGTTTTTAATTTAAGAATTTAGAATACCATTCAATTATAATTCATTAAATAGTTTTGTTTGCTCTTTTTCTTTTTTTTACTCATTTTGTTTTTTGTAAGCTTCGGCTTTCTGAGATGCTCGTATGTTTCAAATCATATTTTGCCGACCAAATTGGAGTAACAGAAACAAAATATCAAATTGGGAATCTTGGTTATCCTTTTGATGCCGATGCTTACAATCGTTCTTTATTTATTTCACATAAAAATAAACATAACCTTCGAATTAGTTCGCCTTTTCGAGTTCATTTCATTGACGATAAATATCATTACTTGCAACTCCCTCGAATTGCATTCAATTTTCATAAATTCGCTATGATATCGCCTCCATCACTTCATGTGTCTTCAATTACGATTATGACTATGAGGTTGGTTGTAATTAATTTAACAAACGTATTAGAAAACGCATCATTTACAGTAACTGATATTTTTACAACATCTCGATCAGTTTTTGTTGATGATATTAATCCCCGAACTCTTCTTCCGAATGAAACGATGCCGATCAATATTTATTTTTGTCCTTGCGATACCACAGTTCGAACAGCTTTAATTTTAATAAGAACATCTCTTGGATTAATTCCTTACTCTGTTTCGTTTAGGGTTATTGCGACCTATAATGATATAGGAATATCTACTTTTTTTCATCAGTCCGCATATCACATGATTAATTTAACATTACGTGTACCGCAAGTTATATCAGATACCAATAAACTCTCAATTTTATACGACGATAATCTTTTTGATTCGCAAAAATCGTCAGTTGTTGATCGTATAATACAACTTTCACCGATAAGTATTTATTCTGGCGGTTATTTCACTTTTGTTCATTTAATTACGCCGACAGTTAGTCGAAATATCCCTATTTTTATATTATCTACTAATAAATGGTTAATGCCATATACGCCAGTTTTATTAATCGATACAGTTACATCACCTCACGGCTATGCAGAAGAAGAAATCAAGATATTAAATTTAGGCAAGTTTAATTTCAATATTGTCTCCATATCTCTTAAAGATGCACCAAATAATGTCCGAATTGAAGTTATTTCGATGCCAATAGGCTGTGCTCATTTCTGCACAACTGTTATTGGTAAAGTTGTAATATTAGGTACTCGTCAAGGAGAAGTTGACACGTCCCTTGTAATTGTTTATGAATCAGCAGATATGTCCAAAGTGACGCAATCAATAGAGATTCCCATTCGTGGTTATGTAGAATATGGTTCATTTGAACCCAATGAAACTCAAATTGACAAGATGATCAAGTATCATAATTTAAGGGCCGTACAATTGAATGAACTCATAGAATATTACAAACAAAGCCCGCAAAATAGCAAAAACGGATATTTAGGTGGCAGTGATGGCTATGGTGAATATAATGACTACATTGAGGATGAAGAAAACTTTGGAGAATATGCTGATGATGATACTGATGAATATATTGATGATTATGGAAGTGAATATGATGGTGAAAAACCTAAAAGAGTGAATCATAATTTTGTTGATTATCATTTTATCCATTTTACTAATCATTTTAAAGTGCCAGTTGCCATTTTATGTGCCCAAACTGATTCTGAAGAAATAACGGTTGTTGATTTTCAACCCTCCATTGTCATGCCTGGACAAAAATCCAAAGACATTAAAATTCGCTTTCAATATTGGACTCATATTAAAAAGATGGTTAAATATATGAGTAAAAATGGTGATGAATACAAATTCAATAATATCAACAATGATGAACAAGAATCCATTGATGATGATGAGCGAATTTCAAATGATTTAGTTTATATACATGAAATGATGAAAGCTGTATTAACTGTTGAAACTAATGTTACAAATATTGATATACCAATTCGAACATACAATGGGCAAATTACCATATTTGACAATCCAGATGATAATACATTTGAAACAGGAATTACAAAAAATCTTGGAAAAATCTTAGCAGGATCAACAACCAATTTCACATTTTATATTAGAAATCCAAATCCGGTTGAATTTTACGTTAAAGATTATAATGCTACACCAGGTATAAATGTCAATGGTTTTTGGCGAGGAAACATGTCATCACCTCTTCGGAATCATCGAATGCAACCTTTTTCGATTGAAGAATTTAGCATGTATGTGACATTTGGACATGTTAAAATGGCTAAACAAAGGAATGATTCGATTTCTATTGGTTCAGCAGGTTCTTCATCAGTCCAAGTAAAATTCACATGGACACCAATTCTAGGAAAATTTGTTATTCATTCAACATTGCCTAGAAATTTAAGATTTGGACGATTTTATCAATCAAAAATAAGTGTCACTTCGACATATCCTGTTACAGTTAAATTACATGAAATCACTACATCAATTCAGCATAGTTATAATAGTAATAATAATAATAATAATAATAACAATAATAATAACAATGACAATGAGCAATCAAACAATCGAGGCAAAACTAAAAGTTTATTTTCAAGTCTACATTCTAATTCTGATTCGAATTCTAATTCGAATTCAGACTATGTTAACTATGATCCTCCGATTTACATTAATTATGAGACACCATTCTTAAGGCCAGGAGTAATGACATCGTGTGGGAATTTCAGCTTTATTTTTGACAGCAGAATGTTAAAGAACACTTATTTATCGCCACTTTTTAATGCCTCAATTGACTACATTGAGCACAGACAAATGTGGGAGCAATACACGAATGGTGGTATTAATTATGAAATTCCGTTGACGCTTCATTTCCATTCAAATATGAGAGTGAGACGTTCTTTACCTGTAACGATTGACTTTTATCACTTTAATGACATTGTTATTGAAGGAGGAACAATTTTAGCAATGCATCCATC
This sequence comes from Tritrichomonas musculus, assembly GCA_039105265.1. Classification (NCBI taxonomy): domain Eukaryota; phylum Parabasalia; order Tritrichomonadida; family Tritrichomonadidae; genus Tritrichomonas; species Tritrichomonas musculus. The sequence goes on from JAPFFF010000004.1 coordinate 2,495,652, forward strand.
TAGTTTTTCTGCACGTTACACTAACACAATTGATTGTCCAGTTGAATTTAGAATGAATATTCCAAATACGCATAACAAATTGAATAAAAAAGCGGTTTTGTCAACTAATACAGTATCACCAACAACTGTTTCTAAAGAGAATGATTTGAATGGTGAAATTAATGACCTTGAATATGAAATGAACATGAATTTGAATTCAGATGTTGATTTGAATGATGATGAAAATTCAATTGATAATGATCTGAAATCTGATTCAGATTTTGATTCTTTCTCTTTTTATGCAGAATCTGATACTACTACAAAAGTTGCACAGTCACGTGAAGAGTTCCTCTTTAATTTCATTATAACGCCTCATAAATCAGGTCAAACTTTCTTTAGAATTCCTGTGACTACAAATGCAACTCCTCCTTTCTTTATTCATGTCCATGCTTATGTAGAAAGCCCCAATGTTGAATTTGTCGATCCACAAAATGATAATAGTAAAGTCGAGTCGCTTGATTTCCAATCACAAGAAGATCTCAAAAAGTCAATCTGGAAAAAGTCAATTTTACTTAGAAATAGTGGAACACTTAGTGTAGCACTTGACAAATTCACTACTAAAAAAACTAGTAAAGAAAGAGATCAGAATAAAGATAACAACCATATTAATTATTTTGATGTACGATCAAATTGCCCTCAATTTATTGAACCTGGAAATTTTTGTCAAGTTGATGTGTCCGTTAGATTGATCCATCTGAAAAGGTTGTACGAGGAATCTTTGCTATCTATTAAATATGCTGACTTTTGGGAATTATCCTGCCCATTGAAAATTAATATGAGTAAACATTGCTTCGATGAATTGGTGAAAATGCAACACATGGCAACTTGCTTCATACTTTTAATTGTCCTGATTCAGCCATGCCTGACTTTGTATCTGCATCTAAAGCAATCAATGAAGCTGCAAAATGATATTAAAAATAGACTCATAAATCTAGATAATGAAAGAGAAAGACTGTCAATGTCGAAGCTCTCGGCAGGAACGCAAGTAATCATTAAAAAGGCTGATATTGGAGGTGGTGTTTGGTCGCCGCAACAAACAGAATCAAAAGTCAGATTAACAGAAGAAGCTGAACAAGATTTAGAAGAATTGCTGAATACGCTTTGCTGACAGTAAAAAAAAAAAAAAAAAATTATATTTAATTATTTTTTTTTTTTTTTTTTTTTTAATTTTGATTTATTTTTTTCTCATATTTGAGGAGTTTAAATGAAGTATTTATCTTTTGTAACTCAAATAGCAGCCTGTCAGTGTTCATAATTTGATATTTTCAAATCTATCATAATAACTTGGTGTTGAATACGTATATTATTATAGCTTTCTTTTAAATAATGTAACATTATAAAAACTTAGCTAATTTTCCTGTCCAAAGTAAAAACTTAAATGAAAAAACTCTTTTCAATTTATCAATCAATACAGTTGAATTTAAATATCACATTTGAATAACGATGAATTATTCTATTAGATGTACGAGCATTTCAATAACTTATTTTATTAAAATCTACCAAAAATTAAATAAAATTTAATAACTAAAAGATTTCAATCTTATTTTCATTGATAAAATATCAAAAACGCATCGTACTTTATTTAAAAATTGTTTTTGTTTAAAATCCAAAAAGTTATATTAGTAACATTTATATAGAATCTTTCTTTTTCAAAAAGAAATCCTAAAAAAAAATATCTTGTCATATTTATTGTAATTCCTGTTTTTGATGATGATACTGAGGAATAATATTCTGCAGATGTACAAAAAGATGATTTCCCGGTAAAAATTTGATAAGCAATCAATTTATCTCCCAAAATTTTCATAAAATTTTATTACAAATTTCAATAAAATTGAGAAAGAAAAGCGTTTATTATTTGAACTTTTTATAAAGAAGACAGTTTACTTTTGTCTAGACACCGTATACTGAATTTTCAAAGGAACTTATAAATGAAATTCAATGATATTTCGGAAAAAGTTTCTCACAAAAAAGAACCAACATATAAAAACTTTTAAAAAGTTCAAATTTCTTACCATATTTGTTCACAGTCGAATTATTCTATATGAATTCAATTTTTACATCACTTTCATTTCATTCTCTCATCGTTATTCAAATGGAAACTTCACAGATTCGCCAAACAATTCTTTCTATTCTTACATCACGTATGCATGGGAGAAATTCGCAAACCTCATTTCAGTCAGATGAAACAATTATTAAAATTATAAAAACCGCGCAAAAAATTTTACAAAGTGAAAGCTCACTTCTTGAGCTTCATGGGAACTTTACAGTTGTTGGTGATATCCATGGCAATATAGATGATCTTCTTCGTATTTTTGAAAGGCGCGGTTACCCACCAACAACTAATTATCTATTCTTAGGAGATTATGTTGACAGAGGAGCGCACTCACCAGAAGTTATCATTCTCTTATTATGTTTGAAAATATTATACCCAACTTCTCTTTATATGATTCGTGGAAACCACGAATGTGAATCAGTTACATCGGTATACGGATTCAAAAGAGATTGCAGCCGCCGTTTTGGGCCAAGCATGTATTCTGATTACAATATTCCTGGTATTGCAAACAAAGTTTACCGAAAATTTATGAAATGCTTTATGCACTTACCTTATGCAGCAGTTATTAATGATGCATATTTTTGTGTCCATGGAGGAATTAGTCCATACCTTAAATCACTTAAAGATATTTCTGAACTTATTAAGCCAATGATATCAGCAGACTCAGAATTGGCTTCTGATATGGTTTGGAGTGATCCTCTTGAATCAAGTAAAGGATTTCAACCAAGTGATAGAGGAACAGGATACTTTTTTAATGATAAAAAATTAAATGTGTTCTTAAATGAAAATGGACTTAAAAAATTGATCCGTTCACATGAATCATGTATGGATGGAGTTGATTTTCCATTAGACAACTGTATAACTATTTTCAGTAATACAGATTATTGCGGAATGAATAACAGAGCGGCTGTTTTAGTTATTGATCAGGATTCCGATGAATCATCATCATCACCTTCTGTTTCTAATTCATCTGAAGAATATGATGATAGTGATGATGAAAATACAATCATAATTTCTGAATCTAATAACTATGAAAATAATTGCATTAAAGTTGAAAGATTCGATCCACTAACAGATGAAGATTTTGAAAAGAGGAGAGTTATTATTCCAGAGTGGATGTTTACAGATATAACAGAAAAAGAAGTCATCAAAGATGATCCTTGTCCTATATCACCTCAAGAATTACTTGATGCACTTTCCGGTCCTCCAATTAATTTGTTTTAATGTTTTTATTCTCTATTTTATAGATTATATATAATAAATTTTAACTATTGTGTAATTTTTCTTCTTTTTAGTTCAAAATAAAAAAAATTATCAATAATAGATTTTGTATTGCTAAATGAAAGTTTGAAAATTTTATTAATAAATATATAATATTTATATATATTAATATAAAATATAAAACACAAAAACGATCTATAACATTTTAATGAACTGTACAAATACCGAAACTATAATAACAAATGCGCATACCATCAAAAATTTGTTTGTTCGCTTTTCATTTGCAATTTTTCCTTTTAAGCAAAACAATTTTTCCTGTACTTTTATGTGTTCATTGAGTACATCATTTAAAGCTTCTCCTGTGGATTCAAGTTGCTTAGTAACTCTATTGTTTATAAGCGATAAATGATTTAAAATCATTGATAAAGATTTAACTCTTTCTTCACAATTTTCAATTCTTTCACGAAGAATTTCAGCAGAACTATTTGCAGTACCAATTGTTGATGCAATTGAGTTTGAAAGAAGGCATTCTTCATTTTCGAGATTTGGCATTTCGTACAAATATTCGTTTAAGTTTGAATTAATAAATTTAACTCTTTTTCTTGATGGCATTAGTTTTGTTGGCAATTGAAATTCTTGAAAATCATTAGGATCGTGATTTTTGTTGTTTGAAAAATATATAGAATTTTGTTTGGAATCAAATCCAGCTGCTTTTATAAGTAAAGAGTCATCACGTAAAGCAGCATCAAAAAGGAGGGATCTTAGAGTTTTTGGTCCGCATCTTGTTTCATCAATTTTACGACGTTTATGAAATTGTTTTAATGCTAAAAAAAGTGGACTTCGACTATAATCACTCTCTTGTGAAATTCTCATTCCCAATCGTTCAAAAAGATTTCGAACTAATGAAAGATTTTCTTTTAAAAGTTTATATGATACCGGAGTGAAAACTTGTGGGGATTGAAGACGATTTGGAAAGCATTTAGTATGATATCTTGCGATTGCATGCCGAATATTACCAAATGCAAATTTTATTGAATAAATGCTATCTTCTAAGATGTTTTGGTCTTTTAATAGATCGTCTACATATTTATATGATTTGATTTCAGCAGGATCTGATGTTTCCATAAAGCCAAAAAATTGCAAATAAGTAACAACGTTGGGAAAAATTTGAGAAAGAACATATTCATAATTGTCTTTCATTTCATACGATTGATTAAGATATTCTTCCATATTAGCCATCATTTGAGGATTATTAAATAATGACGATGTTAATGAAGGAACAATTCCAATATAATAAAATGCGCCAATTGCATGATACTGTTTCTCATTTTGGCTCCAATCTCCACTGCTGACTGGGATAACTTCACCTTGATTTAATAATTCTTTTTCAGGCATATAAACTATATTATCTTCAGAAACTTCTAAGCCATATGATGAAAAATTAGGCTTTCCCGATAGCACAACTTGATAAAATTTTACTTCTGATTCAGGAGACGGGATTGCAACGACTGTATATGGGCACGAAAAGTTGTCTAGTGAGTTGGTAAAAGCCCAAAGACTGTATCCACTTTTTACAACGAGCGAGCATTGTGATTTTTTTGAAAGAAGGAATGGCTTGGCGTAGAAAAATTGATTTCCTTCTTGAAATTCGGGGATATAATAATATTGATTTGACGTCGTAAAAATTTTGATTTTATTTTCATAGTATAAACTATACAAATAATAATCATTAATTTGTTTTAATGTTTTGAATTCTTTGAATGAACATATTCAAAAAATAGAAATCGTTTTGATCGTTAAAAAAAAATTTACTATTTATCTTTTCTTCTTCTTTTTGAAATTATAAAAATATCCTTTGTACTCATATTCTCATAATGATGGTATATAAATATGTAATCTGTTTTGAAAATAAGAAATTGATTGGTTAAAATATTATGCAAAGTTATTGTTTAATTACAAACAAAATAAAAAACAAATAATCCAACAATATAAAATTTTCAATTAGGAAGTAACAGGCAGATCCATAAGCTGATGACCAATATCATCAATTGTATTATCAAGTTCTCCCAATTGTTGATTTTCTTCGTTTTCTTTACCTTCCTCTAAATCATTTTGGATTGGATCATCTTTATCATCAATTGAATTCATATTCGATATATTCATCTCATTTGATATTATATTTTCATTTTTTATTTCATCATTATTTTGATCTTGTTGTTGAATGAGATCATTAAATTCTGATAGATCAATTCCATATGTTCTAGCCAATTCAAATAAGTCAGCATCAGGGTTATTCATCAAAGCTTTCTGGAATTTGTCAATCTGTTCTAATTCAAATTGCTCTTTCTTTTTCAATTCCATTAATTCTTTAATTTGATCATCCTTTTGCTTCTTCTTAAATTCTGAAATTCTCTCAACCTTGTCCTGAGCTTTTTGAGCTCTCAACAATACTTCATATTGTTTCATCCTTTCCAATCTTTTCGCCTTATCTTCTCCAATCTTCTGTTTCAAGAAGGAATTAGACGCTCTTTCCTGAATTCTTTGAATAGTCAGTTCGCGTATGCCATCAGCCCTTCTTTTGGCGCCTTCTTGTTTCTGTTGATAAATGGTCATATGATCGTTTCTAAATTTTTCTTCTTTTTCCTTCTTTGTTTGGAGTGCTGAAATACTCCTCTGTAGCATTTTATTATTTGCTTCTGTATAGCGTATTTTCCTTAATAAAGAAATGTTTTTTATATTCTCTTCCGCTTTGAGTTGTTTTTGGCAAATTTCTCTTTTTTTAACTTCAACGATTTCGGCGCTTTTTGAGAGGTTTCTTTGACGGGCAGCTTCAATTTTTTGTTGTTCAATAATTCTTCTTTTGGCGACTTCATTCAATCTAATCATTTGGCCATTTTTAACCAACGTTTGAGCTGTTTCTGTTTGCTTCTTTAATCTTTCTTCGTTTTCAATTCTTTTCTGTTCTTCTCGTTGTTTTAAAACTTGCATTTTTGTCTCAATTTTCTTATCGTTTTCGCGAGCTTTTTCTTGCATATTGGATAAAATTTGTGCTCGTTTTTTATCAATTAAATTTTGACGATTTTGGACAAATTGAAGTTTTGTTTCTGCTTTTTCTTTCTCTTCAATTTGTCGCTGTAATTGTTGTGAACGTATCTGTTGGAGTTTTTGGTTGCGTTGCTGTTGTAATTGTTGTTTTTTAACATCGTTGACTCGTTGATATTTATCTTGAAAAGTTTTTCGTCGTTCTTCATCTTGTGCGATTTTCTCAAGTTGATTTTGAGCGATTTCTTGTCTTTTTTCTAATTGTTGACGTGCTCTTTCAGATAAAAGTCGATTTTTCTCTTCTTCTTGATCTTTTTTGCGTTGTATCTCTTGTTGGCGACGCTCCTTTGTCAGATCAATTCGATGTTGAATATTTATATCTTCCATTGCAATTAATTTTCTCTGTTGCTGCTCTTTGATTATATTTAAGAGTTGGGTCTTCTTAAGTTTTTCAAATCTATTTTTATGAGCTTCAAGTGAATTGTTGCAAAGATGATGATTATCAGTTTGAGTTGAAGTAGATGTAGATCTTGTAGTTTTTTTATCATCATTATCATGATTTGTATTTTGTTCATTTATAATTTTTTGGCGCTCTTCTTTGATATTTTCGATGGTATCTACTCTCCTCTTTTCAAGTTCAGCTGCAACTTTATTTTGCATTTCAGGAGTTCCTGGAATTTTTGAAATCGAATCTTTCGAAAGCTTAACTAAATCCTCTGGTTCAACACCTAGACGTAGCATTGCCAAGCAACTTTCTTGCTCATTAATTTTTGGTATGGAAATAATTTTCTGAGGATCAAGATCAATAATAGATATAATGCGAGGAGCTTTTGTTTGAGATAACGATGATTTCGATCGCTGATTTTGATGATCTTGAGTAGGCTCAACATCATTTTCTACAGTTAAATCTGGTGAATCTGTTGATGATTGAGTTGGCGGATCGGCAAGTTCCTCGGTTGCCGCCGCCATGGATTTAAAATGATTTTGAAAATAACGAACATTATTGAATTAACGTATTTCCAGAAATGCGCAAAAAATATACATTTTTACAGAAATGCGTAAAAAATAAACGTTCGTTTTTTGTAAATGTTTTATTGTTTTTTAATTTTTCAAAATGCCTATTTATTTTCAATTGTTTTAATTATGATACTTAATAAATACATGCTCATATGAAATACATTAACCATTTATTTCACTGATTGATGTTCTTTATACGGAAAAACAAGAAATTTTTATTTTTATTTTTTTTATAATAATTTTGACAAAATTTATTATCGCTCTGACTGATAAGCTTTAAAGTTGTATAATATGATTTTATGAGGTTTAACTATTATTTATTAAAGAGTTGAGTTAGGGTCTTAAATGACGCATTGAAAAAAAAGAAAAACAAATATTACTGTTTGTTCATGAAGGATTATTAAAGTAAATCGTTTTTAAATCATTCCAACTTTTTAAACAATGTGTAAACAATTGTTTTGCTAATCAACTAGATTAAATTCTTAGAGTGTCAAGAAAAATTATGATGATCATTTATCCGAATGATCATTTTTTTTCCATGCATTTATTAAATTCAAGCATAATAATTTAAATCAGCAACGAGTATTAAATAAATATTTATTAGCTATTTTTAATTGGAATATCAAGAAAAGCATAAATTCCAAAAAAATGACTAAAAATTCTTTAAAATTAAAAAAAATATAATTATATTTGTTTATTAGGACCTTTATTGGCAATAAATGTATAATACTCAATGCAATTAAAATATTAATTATGGCGTTTTGTTTAAGTAATGGTTCAATAATGATTTTTACTGATTTTAATAGTTGACTTTTTGAATACTATTGAATTTTTTATTTATATAGAAAAAACTTCATTTATGATGCGTTACAATGTTTTTACCTTTCTCAAATTTATTTTTTCGTGATATATTTTAGAATATAAAATTTGATATTATATATTTTTCACAATATTACAAAAATTTTAAAATGATCAATAATTGTCGTAGTTATATTTATTTTCAGAAAAAATACAATATATATTTGATTTAATTACCTGATTATTGATCGAATTATTATGCTTGAATTTAATAAATGCATGGAAAAAAAATGATCATTCGGATAAATGATCATCATAATTTTTCTTGACACTCTAAGAATTTAATCTAGTTGATTAGCAAAACAATTGTTTACACATTGTTTAAAAAGTTGGAATGATTTAAAAACGATTTACTTTAATAATCCTTCATGAACAAACAGTAATATTTGTTTTTCTTTTTTTTCAATGCGTCATTTAAGACCCTAACTCAACTCTTTAATAAATAATAGTTAAACCTCATAAAATCATATTATACAACTTTAAAGCTTATCAGTCAGAGCGATAATAAATTTTGTCAAAATTATTATAAAAAAAATAAAAATAAAAATTTCTTGTTTTTCCGTATAAAGAACATCAATCAGTGAAATAAATGGTTAATGTATTTCATATGAGCATGTATTTATTAAGTATCATAATTAAAACAATTGAAAATAAATAGGCATTTTGAAAAATTAAAAAACAATAAAACATTTACAAAAAACGAACGTTTATTTTTTACGCATTTCTGTAAAAATGTATATTTTTTGCGCATTTCTGGAAATACGTTATATCAAAAAAAAAAAGTAACCATTTTAATTTAATTGGACATCATTTGATTGTTTTAGGGATTACAAAAACTTTTACTCCACAAGAAATTATGAAAACATATCATAATTCTGCAATGAAAACCATCCTGATAAGCATGAATATCTAATCTCCAATTTTTATAATTAATAATTCTTTTTTTATATATAAAAATGATCCATCAAATGATACAAATGTTATCAGTTTTACCTGTATAAAAGTTAAAAGATAAAAAGATCGTTATTCAAAATCAGAATTAAAAATAATAACAATTAGCTTTAATTAATCAAAAATAGAAAGCACAACCTGATTAATTAAAATAAGAAAGCATAATTTGATTAATTAAAATAAGTAAGCACAAGTTGATTAATTAAAGAGTATATTTATATACATGTTAAAAAATCTAATATATACGTATTATATCATTTCCTAGCATTCTCTCTATTTCTTTTTAAAATATCAATAATTTGAAGCCAAGTTGAATTAAAAGTATCCAACTCCACTTGAAATTTTCTATCTTTCAAAATATCATTACATTCAATACTATTGCAGTGAGACTCCTTCATTGAACAAAACTTATATTTCAATTTTATATTATCAGGAATCTCGGGTAAAATCCTCCCTGTATTCATCACGCTGAAATATTTGACGCCAGCAACTTTTGCAGCAACCTGATACCAATCGCGGCACCAATATTTATATGGCAAAATTTCAAAGAGCACCGAAGTGAAATTTTTGTTTGAACGAGGAAGCCATAAAGTGTGAGTCAATCCGCTTCCATGGAGGCCAATTATTACAGATGCATCAGAAACGGCTTCAATTTGTTTTTTAGCTCTTAATTGATGAAAAGTGACACTTTTGATGTTGCAAAAAGTGCAAGTTGATTTCATTAAATTGAGAACTTCGTCTGAATTCGTTATATCTCTATTTGAATTCTGGCGAGAAACATAAATTACAGAAGGATTTTCATGATTTATCTTTTTATCTTCAATGCCAAATCCTTTTAAAACTACATTTCTTAAGCCGATAGAAATGTTTTCATTGAAATTATATTTGAATGTCGCCATTTCAGAAATTCTTCGATATTTGGTCGGATTCTTCTCAAATTTCGGAAGTCCAACAATGGCCCTCTCAAAAAGAAGATCCCTTCTATCATCCTTAATGTTACGAATAGGATTTTTTGAAAAAGTTTGAATGAACTCCAACAAAATTGAATACTGACTGTCTCGTAGAAGAATCGTTCGATTCGAATCTGTTGAAAAGTTTCCTTCTATTTTGGTAATGGCCCAATACAATGGAATCATGAAGTCAAATAAGATATGCCACATCATCATTGAATTATGAAACCGTCCAACTATATAAGTAATATGATTGAAAATCTTTGAAAATTTAATGGATGGGTCTGGTCGTGTAATCATCGGTTCATCGTATAAGCGGTCTTCTATTATATCAAAGGGAGGTGCACGGCATCCTATTGATAAAAAAGGTGAAGGAAATCGATAGTAAGCATAAGTGAAAAAAAGTAAACGTGTCTGAATATATGCAACATATCGCATGTCACACCATCGTGTTAATGAACTATTGCCAAAGCATTGAAGATGTGATGTGTTTTCATTGGAATATAAAATATCATTAAAATTAGTAAGATTGAATGTTATTTTATACGTTTTAATCGCTTTTTTGATGTTTTCTTTATGTGATATCCGTTGTTGGTTTTGTAAAAAAAATGAAATTTGGCATGTGTAATTTTGGATAAACGGAAGATCATAGAAAATAAAATATTCTGCTTCAGATTTGGACTTAATTAATGAAATACTCTCATAATTAAGAATCAAAGATTGGCCAAAGGCTTCAGAAAATATAATTGAATGATAAAATAAGTATCTAACTTGGTCAAATGCAATTTGGTGTTCAAATAGAATCAAAAGTGAGTTTTTGTCCGATGATATTTTCTGTATTTTTCTAATAATATTAAAAATTTCATATTCCGAGATCTGATTTTTTCGAAAGTTGAAGAAAAAGCAATAAATGATGATAAGGGAAACTAGTGAAATTGTAATTATGTGGATAATGTTCTTATGTATTTTTTTCTTAAGAGTTTTATAAACTCTCATTTTCTACATTCTTTATTAAAATCTATAAATGAAAAATAGGGGTGTAATTTGGTATTTGGTGGTAATCTATTATAATAAAAAAAAAGAAAGCATTTGGATTCTTTCACTTTAAGTACATATTATTAAACAATAAGTACAAACTGTTTTACAAAAGGCAGATATTGAATACTTAGAAGATAAGATCGATTTTAAAATTTTACTGTTTGATATAAAAAAAATGAAATTAAAACGATCCCATAGATATAAAAACATTTTAAACAAAACATAGAAAAATAACATCAGTGAGATAATAAATATGAATAAGAATTATTCACAAAATTTGATTTGAATTAATTAATGGTTGATTAAACATTGATGCATCTACATTTGTTGTTGAATCGCTCCTTTTACGCGATAAGCATTTTTTTGAAATATTATTAAAATTATCATAAAGACAACGATGAGTCATTGGAAAAATAAATAATGCAAATACACTAAAGATTGTGAAATAGCTTAAAATTGACGTGATTGCATTAGCTGATGATCCCATTATTATACTATATTTCTATTTTAATTTGTTAAAGAAATTAATGGCTTTTTCATAAAGTTTTTCAGAATTTTCCGTTAGTTTTCAAATTTGAATGTTTCATTCAATTTAAATATATCAAGAAAGTTCATATCAGTCAAATTGAATGATATATATTATTAATATCTAAGTTTCCAAATTTATTGATATTATTAATAACGGTTGGTGCATCTCTGTTTTCTCGCTTACCTATTGCTTTGCTTTCTTGTTTGTATTGTTGCAATAATCGTTGAACATCTTCATCAGTTGTTGGGGCTTCAAATGCTCTTCCTTTCTTGAAATGTGTTTCATTGAATGTATATTTATTATAGAAATTAACTTTTTTGGCAGGTTTCTTTGGTGCTGCTTTTTTTGATTAATTGTAATTTTGAAATGTAGCATCAAATACTATATTTTCATTAGTTTTATAAAGGAATGTTGTATCTTCATTTTCATTCATTTTAGTACGTGAAAAATTATTAATAACATCATTAACCATTGGTTTGGTTGTTGGTGGTTTTATCAGTTATTTGGCATCATCACCTTTGATAGGTTGTTTATTAATGATTACGTCCAACATTCTGAAGAATGATGATATACAATTAATAATACTTCGTTCATTGTTTATATCAATATTTTTCTCGGTATTTTCTCTAATAATTTCTAGTGTTTGATGTAATTTATCAACGTTTTCTTTGTGGCTCTTTGATGATTTATAACATTTTGGTGGTAGTTTGAGCCATGGTTATATACCCATATTTTACCCTTTATGTGTGAGTTTTTAGTTTTTGAGAAAAAAAGTTACATCCCTTTCTCAATTTTTTCCATGTTACATATCACATGTGATATCATTTTGGTGATATTTTTTTATAGGCATTCAAAACATGATCGTAAAATAAAAAACATCTCACTTTTTATTTTTTAGTTGCATTTTAGTAGTATAGTTAGCGGGTGCTACGCTCAATGAGCTCCGCACACCCCTAACACGGTGAAACACCCCCCTCTGATCAGTCATTTACGTAGTTCGACACCAAAATTCGTCAACGACTACGCTATTGATGTAAACTGACTCACTTTCGATTCATAAGACCCCTCGAATGGGCACTTGCGTAGGATCATCTGCGCAGTAGGTCTATTATTTTTGGTTTGTATCGTTAAGAGTCAATCATTAACGAACAACATCACCAACGAACTTATCATAAATGTATATCACCAACAAATTACATAAACGATCCAGCTATTCTAAACCAATTTTAATTTAACTTTTTTATTCCTACTACTGCATTAAACTAGCACAAGATCATCTCCGCATGTAACATTTTACTTTAAATGAAACATGAACAGCGAAGAAGAAGCCAGATTATTCGAACTCGACTTCCACACTCGTAAAGAGATTACTATAAACGATATTAGTTCGTATTCGATAACGATTCCGTTAAAGCACGTACAGCGCAAGAACGTTAAACCGGAAACGATGTTGTATAATCTCACAAAAACGATTAACTGGAACGATATATCCAATATAGATTTCACAGAAAGATCTACTAACAACCATAAACTTAATCCATTAAGTGATAGATTCTACGACAACGTTATCTTCTATTACATGGTTCCAATAGATCCGCATAACAAGAACAAGAACGATTATCTATCGAAGTACCTCGCAGAACACACATCTAAGATTAAACGAATATTAGTGTCCCATGATATTAATGTTAACAAACGATATATAAAACCAACGTATAGTAGCAAAGAAGGTGAATACTATAAACAGTACATTAAAGTCGCATTACCAGCGATTCCAGTTAACGATGTATTCGCATTAATTACTAGCGAAGAAGCTATTAAATCCTTTAACGATGAAGGTATCTACATTAACGATATCGACTTCACCCAAGATTTCGCTGGTGTTATTAACAAAGAAGAGGTGATCCAGTATCTAATAGACAATAACGATTATGTTATGGAAGGTTCCAATAACGATAGAGACTACGTAATTATGGATAACGACAAACTAGTTGGTAAGAATTGCTTAACCTTCATCCATAACACAGAACACGGCAGAGTTAGATACAAATTCTATAACAAGTTCGTCCAATCTATCGAGAGTCCATCCGTTAGAGGTAAGATCGGATCACATATAGCGGATTGGTTATACAATCCAGATGAGCAGTTACGGAACAGCATTAACGATAGTTTGGATACAGGTTTGTTACGATTGGAGATAACGTTCTATATAAACAACAATGCTGTTAGTGAAGAGTATATCCATAACCATCTTAACTATCTCACTGAACTACTTCCACAAGAGTTAATCTATCACAATCCCATTAACAACCAATGGAAGTCCGTATTAAACAAATTAGAATATAACTTACTCGTCGTCGATTTAGATAACAAAATAGCACTGTTCTCATACTTCGTTAACGACATTACCGGCAAGGTAAATGGATTCTACTTGTACAACATTACCGATAATTACATAAACAATGTACTTAAACTATTTAGCTTTAATCTTCCAATACTAGTAGTTACATGTAAGCGAGATGGGGAAGAGTTAATAATAAGAGAACACTGTTACGAGAAGGTTCTCGTACCGAATATTACTAAACGATTCGAATTAGATGAGCTCGTAACATACTTAACTAATGGTAATAAACGATTCGCTCCAATATATAAGTTAGATGAGCTTAATACACCCATCTTAGAAGATAATTCGATAACGAAATTTAGAGTAATTAATTCCAAAAATATATCTATCCTAAAGACTGAGAACGTACCAATTAAGTTTATCGACTCCACAGTCTATTTTATTCTCACCGAAATGAGAAACACTATAGAACAACAATATTTGAAAGAGTTAGAAGATGAGAAGATGTTTATGAAGAAACATGATGATACGATTAAGACTATTAAAGCAGATAACAAGAAAGTAGATGCTGTCGTACAAGAGGTTAACGATGAAGGTGTTAAACTACAAGAAGATGTACAAGCAGCTAAGCAGTTACGTATGCAACTATGTAATTACTTAGTAACAGAGTTAATGAAACCGAAAACGTATTATAAGAGATTGTTAGACATGGAAGATAACGTTAAGATGTACGTGTATGGATTTCGGGATATATCTACCAAGTGTCGGACGCGATATTTATTAGCAGTTAGTCCAGATTATAGATTAACAACATCGACTCCATTATTGTTATATCCAACAGATCGAGAACTTAAAGACTTCATATATAATCGCGGAGGTATAGATCGATCTTCTTCATTATATGGAGAATGGTATATGATAGATGAGACCAATAAGATCTGTGGCAGAGATACTGGATTATGGTGCTTCATTATCGAGAAACATGGCACAGCATATAAGAAATGTAAGAACCTACAACCTGTAATAGATATTATCGAAGCATTCGACGATTACCGTGAAGAAGATAAAGGTGATGATGAAGTATATGAGAACTCTACTATCGATGTAGAAGGTAGTATAGAGAATTGGAAAGCATACAAAGATGAGTTCTTTAAGCACAAATACATTAATAGTAATAAGCTCCGGAAGATCGATGAGATAGTTAAAGAAGCTGATGTAGTCGAGATACTAGACTGTTATGGATGGAAGTGTACTAACTTACTTAAATGTCGAATTAACGATAATATCATCGAATGTAAGTCCAATAAGTGGATGGATGATATATTGAAAGATCGAGTGAGTGTGTTTAAGGTCGTTACCAGTATTGAGAAGAGACATCCTGTTGCGAAACGAAAACTAGTATCATTCGTGTTATAAATGTAATGTTTATACCATATATTAAAGATTATAACGTTATTTTTGGGGATCGGGAATGTGTAATGAAATTCGAATATAAATCTCGACGTAAAGACCAAAAAGACTAAGACATGAACCCTAAAAAATATAGCTCATTTCGAGCAAAAACCAACCGTCTACGTGGGATGCGTCATGCATTCGATATGAGATGATACGTACCCGGGATGATACCACCCCATAAAGAGAAACACTGCATCCACTATGGCTGGGGAAAGAACAAATCTTTCATTACAAGAGGATTACATTTGTCGACAAATGCTTCTGTGTTATCGATATCATAAGCAATAGCTTACCACAAGGTGTTTAGTTCGCTAGGGCTCTATCACAAATATGATACAAAATAACACAGAAAATCTGTACCGCTGAGAATCGAACTTGCACCTGCAACCGAAGTCCGGAGATGCACTTCATGATCCAACAACTATACCAGTTAGCGCTAACATTTATTAGGTTCGGATTACATATTTAATACGTGCATTGTGAATATAGTATTGTTTTTGTGTAAGAAATGTGTAAGTTTGTTTACATAGAAATGAGTATGAGTAAGAATACAACACAACCAACTCTCGAAGAATTGTACACTACCGATCACTTATCAGTACTTAAACGAGCTATCACCGAGTTAACAACTAAACAAGACTACAAAACACTTAACACTCTGTTCCGTCGTAATCCGAATGCTAGTAAGTTCGATACTAGATCCTTAAATGAAGATATACCCCAAAAGAATAAACGATTCACGAAACGTAATGGTAAGCTCTGCAATGTATCACGAACAGTTCCACGAAAGAGTACCGAACCAGAAGAGAGTGACACATATACATATAAGTCCAGATACTACGATCCACACACCAAATTGTTATCGACAATAATAGAGATAACATTATCGGATATATGAACGAATACATTAACACTTACATTATCGACGATATTAACCAATACATTATCGAATATATGAACGAATACATTAACACTTACATTATCGACGACATTAACCAATACCAACTTTACCGACTTTTATCGAGTTTCACATGCGAATTCAATACTGGCGAATCTAGTTTTGGTATCGTCGATTAATATCTCTGTGTGTGTGTGTGTGTGTGTGATGAGATGATATCGAGTGACTTGTTATTAATCGAATCTGATGCGGATATAGATGATCCATTATCGATTGAAACCGTATAGTTGGATCCGTTCATGGTTCATTTGTTAATGATCCGTTAAGAGATGATCACAGACGCTTCGTTATCGATCAGAACCATCATCAAATCACTCTCAAAGTTAACTAGTTAGATCTCACTAGATATCTAACGGTAAATCTAACTATGCGATTTTGATCCAAAAATAAGCCTTTTTCAGTCGAATCTGATGCGAATATAGATGATCCGATATCGATGCTGTTATCGTCCAACTGTTAGTGATCGATTGATGACGAATGAGTTGATATGTTGATGTTGATGATGATTGAGTTGATATGTCGATTGTGATGATACTGTTGTTGATGATGAATGAATCGATATGTTGATGATGAATGAGTTGATGATGATTCTGTTGATGATACTGTTGTTGATCGATGTTGCTGTTGTTGTTGATCGATGCTGCTGTTGTTGTTAATGAATCGATATGTTGATGATACTGTTGATGATGATCGATTGATGAGGATGATGTTGATGATGATCGTGATGAATGAGTTGATGAGGATTGATGTGTTGATGAACGATGAATGAATGAATCGATTGTTGATGATACTGTTGATGTTGATCGATTGATGATGAATGAATAGATTGATGATGATAATCCTGTTGTTGATGACCATGATGATGACACTGTTGTTGATGATCATGAGTGATCCTGTTGATGACGATTGAGTTGTTGATAATGATCGAATGCATGACGATTGAGTTGATCGATTGATGATGATCGATTGATGATCGTGATGACGATTGTTGATGATGATTGAGTTGTTGATCGTGATGACGACTGTTGTTGATGTGTTCATGATGGTCCTGTTGATGATGATCGATTGATGATGTTCGACTGTTACCGATCAAAAATAGATATGTTACCAATGGAGTGATTCACTTAGTATTTGGATTGTATTCTAGTGACATACTTAAACGATTTGGTGTGTGGATCGTAGTATCTGGACTTGTATGTGTATGTGTCACTCTCTTCTGGTTTGGTGGTACTCTGTCGTGGAACTGTTCGTGATACATTACAGAGTTTGCCATTACGTTTGGTGAATCGTTTTGTCGATTGTGGTATATCTTCATTAAGTGTTCTACTGTCGAACTTACTAGCATTTGGATTACGACGAAACAGGGTGTTGAGGGTCTTATAATCTTGTTTGGTTGTTAACTCGGTGATAGCTCGTTTAAGTACTGATAAGTCATCGGTAGTGTATAACTCTTCGAGAGTTGGTTGTCCATTGTATGGAGTTTGCTTTGCAAATGATGTATTCTTGTTCTTACTCATTTCTATGTAATTAAACTTACACAGATAACGCATAAATGTTAATTTCGATACTATAATTAGCTAGCTGTGTTGGTATAGTTGTTGGATCATGAAGTGCATCTCCGGACTTCGGTTGCAGGTGCAAGTTCGATTCGCTACCATACCACTTTTCTGTGTAATTTATATCATATTTGTGATAGAACCCTAGCGAACTAAACACCTTGTGTAAACTATTACTTGTGGTATAGATTACACAGAAACATTTGTCGACAAATGTAATCCTCGTAATGAACGTGTTAAATCACGTTCCCCAACTATAGTAGATGCATATTGTTTCTCTTTATAAAGGATTGGATGTACGATCCCGGGTTAGTATGTTCATCTCTTATATCGAATGCATGACGCATCTACTATAGTTGGTTTTTGCCAAAAAAATCATCTTTTTGGTCTCATCATGTCTTAGTCTTTACGTCGAGGTCTGGTCTCGAACTTCATTACACCTTTTCGTTTAGTGAAGTGTTTATCATCACATGGTATCTCTTCATTAAGTTCACGAGTATTAAATTTCCATGTATTTGGATTACGACGTAACAATGTATTCACTGTCTTATAGTCTTTGGATTCGATAAGTCTAGCGAGTTCATGCTTCAACTTGTTCATATCATCACATGCGAATAGTTCTGTTAATGCGGTCATTTAAGTTCGAGAAAAATACAAAGGAATCACATCGTCGATTCACTTCTTAACCAATTTATACACTCGACCTCGTTTACCGTTAACTCTGTTATATCTCATATTAACTTCATACCCATCTGGTATTGTCTTAATATCGATTCCATAATAGTTGTATAGATCTCTTTTGGTAGTAAATTCTATATTAACGATAGGTTCATTAACGACATGTTCATCAACGATAGGTTCATTAACGACATGCTCATCAACGATAGGTTCATTAACGACATGTTCATCAACGATAGGTTCATTAACGACATGTTCATCAACGATAGGTTCATTAACGACATGTTCATCCGCGGTAGGTTTATTAACGACATGTTCATCAACGATAGGTTCATTAACGACATGTTCATCAACAGATTCATCATCATCAACTGGTTCGTCCGCGGTAGCGGAGTACGAAGTATCATTCTCTTCGAGAACTTCACTTTGTGAATCATCGTCATCAACAGCAGATTTACCGAATCGTACACGACCATACCCGCGTAATATATAATTCCAACCTGTTTTGCTCATACAATTCCATGCTCTATCACGCAGTTCGTTTAAGTATCTCTCATATCTGTTGTTCGGTATCGAGTACTTTCTCTTGTTCATGTGTTTACCATATCGAACATATACATATACATCCGAGTTTCGATTTCGGTTTCGACCTAGAAACTGTTTAACACTGGATACAGTATCGATATAGGTTTGGACGAATACAAATAGAATATTCTCTTTAATGGACTGTCCATTCTGGATGGATGAAGTAGATATAACAACATCAACATCTTCATCGAACAAACCATCTTCATTCAACTTAATCTCTTTGGTATCACCTGTGTATAACGCAACCTTGTATCTATCTATCAGCATCTCTTTCAACAACTTACATTGTTTCTTATCTTCGATCTTCACTAATACTTTATCGTAGTTCATTCGCTTTGTATCGATTAAGTTAACTATCTCAGCTCGTTGTTCATCAGCATCTGGTATCAACTTGTTAACGTATATATTTCGATTGTATCTCTTATCGATACATGGATTAACGATTATGTAATCTCTATAACACGCGAAGTGTTTAATATCGTCAGCAGTAGCACTTATCAACGCAACTCGATCGAACTCTTTAGTAATCTCAATCAATCCAATATGTTGTAGTAACATATGCGCTTCATCAATCACTAGAAAGTAATCTAATCGTTGTTCGTTCATGTAATATTCTTCAATTAGATCACCTAGACATTTCGAAGCTGTGTTGTATGTAGTAATAATCACATTAACTTCATTGTGTACAGCTTTGTGAAACTCTTTAAACGCATTATCGTTAACACACAACCGAATGGAATTAACATACATATCATTCAACTTGGTATAGAACTCTTCAGCGATATTCACTGTTGGAACTATAACCATAAACCTCTCTGTACTATGCGATGCAATCCATTTACGGATCGCTGTCGATTTACCAGAACCGATTGGAGCTTCACAGATGAACTTCTTAGTCCGGATTTGTTTAGTGATCTTACGTAAATCATACTTATCATGGTCTATGTAATAACAAGGAGAGTCATCAAAGTCGACATAACCGAGAAAGTTACCATTCTCATCATAACGTTCTATAATATCATCAACACAAAGTTTATGTTCACCATTAGTTAGGTGTTTAATCGATGTTTCATCATCTAATGGATGGCCGTTCTTATCGAAGTAACCTTCACACTGTATAGTGTATAATCGTTCAGGGATCTCATCAAACATCTGCCATCGAATATATGACGGATCATGGACTTCTTCTGGTGTTGGTATTGGTTCGATTTGTTGTTTCAATGGATCTGCGTTAGCGAAAGCATCGTCAGCGTCAGGAACTGGATATCTATAATCATCAACAGACTCATATTTTATATCTTCGTGTACGTAACTGTATAACATAGTGTTCAGTGTCATTGGTTTCAGTTGGATAAAATTTTCATGTAATTCACATATCAAACCCATTGTTTATACATTTAGTCATTCATTATATGCTACAATAGTCATTCATTATCTGCCACTATTAGTTCTACTTTATTGGACACAATCTCGATAATGTCGTATATGAGTATAGCTATGGACTTGTTTAGAAACGGTTTCATATTAATATAGCCGATTTCGCCTATTATAATAGTTTATTTAGCCATTATTATAGGTTATCGCTATTAGAATTGTCATATATAGACATATATCCATAGTCTTGTGCCACAAGTAGCACTAAATTAAATACCAAAACAGCTGATTTTGGGGGGTTTTCGTCAATTAAATTAGCTGTCACGCGACTGTGGCGGGTATATATACTAATTTGGTCGAGGATGACAAAAATGACAATTTTTGGTAGCCTGAATGAATTAGAGTTAGGGGAGTGAGCGAAGCGAACGTGGGCGTAAGGTACGTAGTACCTGTAGCACCCCCTAACATAGCTACTTATTTAATTTTTTTTTGTTTATTTTGTTTTTTTTTCGGTCAAAAAGTTTCCACAATTTGATAGAGTGAAAAATAATCATGAACTTTTTCTTGGCACAAAAAATAAAACATAACTTTTTCTTAAAGATAAAAAATAAAATAACTTTTTGATGCAAAATGTTTATGACAAGAGAAACCAAATTGGCCCTCAATTTTTTTTCTATTTATTTTAATCGTTTGTTTTTATAGAATACTTGCTTAAAATAAAGTCCGATTCAAAAAGCTTGGGACTACTTTTTCAATATTCAATTAAAAGTATTCAATTTTGTCCCAGGTGATGTGAATCAAATTGTGAGAAGCTCTGAAAAAAATTCAAATAAAATAATTAAAACATCAATATCTTAAAATAGAATTTATAAAAACCATTTTTTATTTATATATTTTTTTTCTTTCTTTTTTTCTTTTTTTATTTTTCGTTTTTTTTCATCAATTTTTTTCAATTAAAGAGGAAGATATATTTTTGATCCAGGAATAATCGTCGGTTTGGGCATGCCAATTTTATTTAGAAAGTAATCGGGTAATATCTTGCATATTTCCGTGCTTTTGGTACAATTTTCTATTGAACATTGCTTTTCTGAAATATCTAATTTTGAGAGTTTATTGAAAAAAACACGAGATTCATTTACAAAATCATCGATAGCCTTTTTTTCTAAAGCTTTTTTAAAAACATATTGATTACCTTCTTCAAAAGATTTTTGGAAATGCTTTATAATTTTTTTTTCCGTTTAAAGATTCGCCTTTAACCGTTATACACGTTTTTATTTTTGCATCAAATGGCATTATTAATGCATTTATAGTGGAAATTGGAATTTCATTCCAGATTTGTTGAGCTTTTTCGAATAAATCGTCTTCATTTTTTATTTCATCAATGTTAATTTTTGATTTAATTATCGCCCATAAAATTTCAATAACGTTTAAATCTGGTGAATTTGCAGGCCAATGCAATTCACCTGACAAAAAACGAACTTTTTTTTTAAAAAAATTTTGAGTGTAAACAGAACGATGTGAGCTTGCACCGTCTTGTTGAAAGATATATCCGAATTGTCCGAAACGCTCATTTAGTTCTTTAAAAATATTATTCGCTTCAAGCATTTCAGTATAACTTTTTGAATTTAAGCGACCATTTATTCGTATAAGAGGTGATTTATAATTATGAGCAACGCATGCCCATACCATTATTTTTGTAGGATAAGCTTTTTTGTCAATAAAATATTCATCATTATCAATGATTGGCAAAATTTTAATTTTTTTTCGAAACGGTTGTAGAGCAATAATAGTTTCATCTGAAAAAGACCAAGGAAGTAAATAAATCTCATTTTTTAATACTTCTTTACAAAAATAAATACGATATGATTTTTGATTTTCCGTTAATTTTTCTTTAGGCTTTTGAAAACGATTTTGAATATTTATTGATTGAATTATTCTATTAACAGAACTGTGTGACATATTAAATTCAAAATTATGAGAAAAATTTGATAATTGACGATTGGTAATATACGGATTTATTAAAACGTGATATAAAACAAAATGATATTTTAATTCTGTTTTAACATCAATTTTTGTAGATGTTTCTTCTTTTTTATCAAGAAGTTGTAAATAACGATTAACAGAAGTTTTTGAAGTTCCTGTTTTTTCGGCAATTAATCTTTGACTATCGTTTTGCCCATAATAAAATGCCATACGCATTTTGGTTGGTAAATCGATTTGCTTTGACATTATAAATTAGTAAAAAATCAATAAAATTTGAATATTTTAAAATCTTAATTGAAAAAAAAATTTTGTTTTTCACTTTTTATGATAAAAAAATTGAATGAATTTAACTTCATGTCCCAAGCTTTTTGAATCGGACTTTAGAACAATGTTCTTGAAAGAAAAATATATTATTACGCCATTATTATCTAAAGCATAGACACTTTTTGAGCTTCGCTCAAAAAGTGGCGTTTCTTGCAATTTCCTCAAATCAGATATTCAAATATCAAAACCAGCTATAACCAAGTTATTACATATCTGAATCTTATGCTTGGACACTTTTTGAGCGAAGCTCAAAAAGTGGCCCTTTATTATTTTCAAATTTGATTTCTTTTCAAAACTTACATAAATCAGCTTCCATGAAGAAAACAAATGAAATATTATACCTAATAGATTAGGCTCGGAAAAGTTATCCTTTATTCAAAATATTATCCAAATTTTATCCATAAAATTTTTACCAAAAAAAGCTCAAAATGGATTATTCTCTTCATAGAAAGATCAATTTTTTAAAATTTTTAAAATTATACAAATTATCTAGGATTATTTTATTTTATTAAATTGTAACAAAAACAAAAGAAATTTATTTACTAGTGCGCATCAAAGACTTATAAGTGATTATCAAGCAAATACTTATATTTTAAAAAAAAAATGTTCATAATATTATTTAAAATAGTTTCCAATGATTGAAAACAATGAATCAATTGCTAAGTCAAAAACATTAATTAAACTCCTGAACAAGCCGGAGAAAAATGAACTTAGGTTAAAAACAAGACATTCAATTGTTCTTAAAATTTTGAATGTCTTGTTTTTTTTTTTTTAAATTAACGTCTGTTTAAAAAAAAGGGAGTCAATTCAAAAACTAGTTAGTAAATTTGAGAAAATAAAATATTCAAAATTTTTAGAAAAAAAAGCTTAATATTTTGATATTTATTTTATTAAAATTTGTAAAATTTGTTTATTTAATTAGAATATTGAATAAATATGTTCCTTTTGAAGTAAAAATCACTTTTTTGTTTTCTTCTCCAAATATGATGTTATATTTTTAGCATTTCCAGCAAACTTTCACTCGTAGGCCTTTTAAAATATACAAAAGATAATTGTTAAAAAAATAAAAAGTATTTTAAGTCTGTTTATTTCTTTATTTTTGCAAATGCATATCTCAATTCCATCTTTTTATAAATTTTTTAAATTTGATTTATAAATTATAAATAAAACGCATTTTTTAAAAATTTTGACTTGTTTAAAAACGATTTGCGAAAAAAAATATTTGATGATAAATTATAGATGAAATTTAATAATTGTAAAAATTAATATAAATATAAAATAATAAAAGAAATTAATCTAATAATAAAATATTTAGTAATGAATTATGACTCCGGGAGCCGTTTCGTGATAAATTTCAGGAAAATCTTGTAAAATTACTTCTGTGCCAGATTTCAACCATTCTGTGATACTTGCCACTGTATATTTAGGTATTTGTTCGATACTTTGAAAAGCATAATTGTAAAAATTTGATGCAATTTCTAATCTTTTCACTTCTGTTGTCAAAATTTGACCATTTATTGCCACACCTCGTTCAACAGGAACTGTATCATTTGCATTCGAGGTTCTAACAAATCTGTTTTGAATAACTTTGTTTATGTTGAATGGAAATATTCCAGTAGCATAGAAAGCTGAAGCACAGTTCAGTGGAGTAGCAACTTGTGACCATGCATTAATAATTGCAGAAACAATAAGTATTCGATTTTTTGCTGCATCTGTCGTTTGAGAATTTATTATATCTTGGATAAAAGCTGGTGGAGCATCTATGTATTGGCGAATGCGTTGCTTCATTGGTGCAGCGAGACCAACGTCAAATGGCTGCATAACGTGCGTAGTATGGGCAGGAAGTATTAAAACATTAATTCTAAATTGAGCAAAATATTCAATAGCTATTGAATTTAAACGAGATTTGTGACTATCTAAAATGAGCCAAATATCTTCAGAAATTTTATTTTGAATTCTATATAATGATATTTCATGACAAAAATATATAGCAAATGCTAAAAATAAGCGACTTGTAATCCAGCCACTAGATGATGAACAAAAATATGCGTGGCTTTTTAAAAATTCTAAATCTCCGGGAAATTTCTTAAGATTAGGCAGAATAATAAACGGTCGCAAAACTTTTGTACCTGATGCGTTAAAACAACAAAATGCTGTAAAATGAGACTTAATTATATGGGAATATTTAATTGGGTGCTTTCCATCAGGTACAATCACTTTTCCTTTCCCATTAAATGAAGACGCAGTCTCATCAGCATTAAAGATAACATTTGGATTTCTTGGTAAATGTGCAATTAAATTATTATAAAATTGTAATAAAACATTGCTATGGCAGTACTTATCTCTTATCTCTTCTAATTTTGCCGGAGTTTTTATTGAAAAATTGTTCCGGGTTAAAAATTGAATGAACCATGATCGTTCGATTTCAATATCCTCTGAATTTAAGATTTCAATAGCAATTTTTCGAAGGTTCAAGCTTTTAGCTATTTGATAATTTTTCCATAAATAGTCACCATTTATCTTTTCAAGAACTGTAACAGCTTCAAACATTGTTATAGCACGGTTCATATCAGCTCTTTCCTCTAGTTCTTTTTTAAACATACGTACTTGAACGTCACCAACTAATGGGGGACGCCCTGTTGTTTTCCCAATGATAAATTTTCGTCCCATTAATGTCCACATGAGCATTGTATGTAAGGTTTTCGGAAACTTGAGCTGAGGTATTTGTTGGATTATTTCTTCGTAAGTTAAACCCTGCCCCTTTAGTAATATGACGTACGATGAGAAATTGACCTTGCTTTTTAAACTTTTTGACAATATTTTAATAAATATGAGATAATGTTTAAGAAATTCTTCCATTTTTATTTTTATGATTTTATAATCTTTCTTATTCTCTTTATAGATTATAATCTTTCTCATTATTCTCACATTCATTATAATTATTGACAGATTCTAAATACGTAGATGAATGAGATTAAAAATATGGGAAATAAAATAAGATGAGTAAAAATAGAATAAATAAGAAGATATTAAACAAATGAGGAAGGTGAGAGATTGATTTGGACAAATGAAATTTGATGAGATAGATGAGATAAAATGAGATTGAATGAGAGAGATGAAATCGAATGAGATTAAATGAGATGGATGAGAAAGATAAGATAGATGAGATAAATGTGAATAGAAGATATTGAATGAGACAGAGGAAAAAATGATATTAGAGAGAGTAAATGAGATTGGATGAGAAAAAAGAAATTATATATGATTACATGAGATCAGATGGACAAAGAATATTAGATGAGAGAGATTAAAAAAATAAGATTTGATGAAAATGAAAAGATTAAAATACAAAGAAAAGATTAGAAGAGGTCGGTTGAGAAAAAAAAGAGGAAAAAGAGAAGAGATTTGATGATATAAATGAGATTAAAAGAAATTGAATGAGAAAGAAGAAAGAACAGATTGGAAGAGATAAATGAGATTTGATAAAAAGATGAGACAATTGAGATTAAATGAGATAGATTAGATTAGATGAAATGGATAAGACTGATGAAAAAGAAAATATTAGAAGAGAAAGATGAGATAAATAAGATTAAAATCGATTTAAAAAGAGAAATGAACTTAGATGAAATATAAGAGATTGAATGAGAAAAAAGAGAGATGAGATTTGAAGAGATAAATGAGATCAGACGATATTAAATGAAATTGATGATATATGATGAGATCAGATGAGAATGATGAGATTAATCGAGATTGGATGAGACAGATGAAAATGGATGAAAATGGATGAAATAGATGAAAAAAATGAGAATAAATGAAAAGGATGAGAATTAAACAGAAATGTAGAGATAAAATATTAAAAAGATTGTTTAAAATAGATTTGTTAACAGAATTTTTTAATAAATGTTTTTGATTTGGAAATTATGCAGAAAAAGATTAATAAACTGAGCTAAAGACACTTTTTGAGCGAAGCTCAAAAAGTGGCGACACTTGTCATTAAAACAAATACAATGTAATTCTTCAAAAATTCAACAAATTCATAATTATTATCATATGTAATTCTCTATTGTAATATTTGAATTCTTAAGAATACAAAAATATAAGAAAATTTTTTGCATGATCATTTATTTTATTCATTAATATCAATGTTGTATCCAATTGATTCATATGCAAGAATTAGATTGTCAATAATATTTTTTGATATAAATTTTGAAATTCTTTTGATCAACGAAACAATCATCTTCTTCGAAATAAGATCAGTTGTCAGAATCAAGAGATCTCTTTACCCAAAAGTCATCTCGAATAAATCATCAAACAGCTCAATAATTTTCACAACCACGTCTTCGTTGTACCTAATTAACAAGTAGAGCCACATTTGGAAATTAAATTGGCACTCAAAGAACGAATACAAGCTTCCTTCTTTGTCCTCGCCCAGCAAGTCAATGACAGGGATAATTCTGCTTGGACAGTCGGTAACCAAAATTCTGAACACGTTCCACAGCACTTTTTCATCGTCATTTTCACTTTTCAGAACAAATTTGAATGCAGAAGTTGAATTGTGAAATGCAATTTTGATGTAAGGAAAGAGGTTTGCATTCGAAAACTTATATTCTTCTCTTTTGTGACTATAAAGAAAGCGAAAAAGTGTCACATCATCAAATGACTGCTCAATTAACGTTCCCTCTCTCAAATTTTGAGAAGAATTTTCTTCGTAATTTTCAACAATGAAAACAATTTTTCTGAGGCAGTGAAAAATGATCTTCCAATTCATTGCGCCAACAATATCTTTCAAAGATTCATAATTCAACTTTTTGTATGGATTTTCATCGTCATCTTCGAACTTTTTCAAAACTTCAATATAGTCGTCAAGATCTTTTTCGAGCTCGTTTTCATAGTTGTCTAAATAATAGTCAACCAGGTCATTCTGGTGCGTGTAAATTGCATAACGAATGACTCCTTTGAACGAGCACTTTTTCTCATAGATGTGGATGATTTCAATGTTCCTGCCCGAGTAAGAATAAAACTGGAGATTTTGGTCGAGAATTATGTCATTTTGCATCCACAAAAATTTGAATATTTTTAATGACCCATAAAGAGCTGCTGTTTGAATAAGTGACAAATTTTTATCATATGTGCTTTTTTTTTTTTTTGAAATTTTCAAAATTGAAAAAAATCAAATTTATCGTTAAATATGACTTATTAAGAGTTATATATGATAGAGTTTTATTTGACCTTTCCTTTGGCAAAATCATCTTTTATTTGGCCTTAATTTTGAGATAAGATATATTTATTCAATCTCATTTTTAATAAATTTTTAGGGATGGGAAACGGGCGCCCGAAACGTGCCCGGGCAATGTCAAATTGGTCATATCACCGGGCAAGAATGGGCACAAACGTCTTTTTTACATTGCCCGTTTTTGCTCGTTCTTGCCCATTTGATTGTTAAATTGATTGCCCGTTCATCATTTTCTTTCCTGCCCGTAATTTTTATGAAATAGTAAAAGCTGCTTGTTCGATTTTCGTCGAATCTTTTTTTTTTTTTTTTTTTCAATTTCTCCACCTATATTCCATGTTGAAAATATTTATTCATATCATTATGATTGCAATTTATTTTTCATTTTTTATAAACAATAAGAAAATGATTTTTTTATAAACTTGTTTAAATGAAAATATTATCACTTTTTTTTACTCTTTTTTTTGGCTTATATAAAAAATTTTGATTTTTTGTTATTCTTAAAATGCATAATTTTTTATTCCCACAAGTATTTCATTAACTGTATAGTTTATTTTCAATATCTCAAAATTTAATTTGTTCCAAAAAGTTTTATTTATGAACTTATAGTTAGAATAGCATATATATTATTATACTGTTGTGTTAAACTTGCTTTTTTATGTTAATGACATAATATCTAAATGAAATTTTTGTGTGATCAGATAAGTAAAAGTGATTTTTTTAATTTAATTATATTTAAAATATAAAATACAATATATTCATGCATTTTTTTAAACAAAAATCATTCATAAACTTTATTTTGTCAATGCTTTTTTCTTAAAAAAAAAAAAAAAAGTTCGGAAAATATTCGAACCAAATTCTTTTTTATGAAAATGGGCAGCCCCGGGCAATTGCCCAAAAAAGTGGAAACGGGCACTGCTTCGCCCGAAAAAACGTAAATAACCGTTTTGCCCGGGCATGCCCGGGCAGTACGTTTATTTCGGGCCCATTGCCCGCCCGGTGCCCGTTTCCCATCCCTATAAATTTTTTTTGTTTAATCATTTTTATTTGGGCAATATAGTTGTCTAGTATTTTTAAAGATAAATAGAATAAAGAAACTAAAATTAACTCTTTGAAAATTAAAAATAATATTTCATAATATTCTCAGATTAGTATTAATATCGGTAGACTTTTTTTGGACAAAATCGGCACCTTTTATATCAAATAAACATTCAAAATCAATTTTTTACAAAAATGAAAATAAAAAAAAAAAGGTATGGAAACTTCTATCCACTCAACAGATCATTTTTCATTCAAAATATAATTTTTAAATGATAGTATTAGTGATAAATATAATATAAAAAAGACATATTTTTCGAGAGGAATTTAAGATAAAAATAAATTATTTTTTTGTAAAAAATTGAATCCTAATCTGGTTATCTTAATTCAAAAAACAATTTTTTTTATTTTTTTAATTATATTATTTTTAAATAGGATTATATAAGTAATTTATATTTCATGAGGAAGAACTCGAAATTTATCATTTTTTATATTCATATCACAAGTGATATGAATTATTTTAACCTAAAAGGCGAATTTTTTTTTACCTAAAAGGCGAATTTCAAAATTTTGAAAATTATGAGTTTATGCAGGAAATTGTTTTCTAATTTTCTTCATATTGATATTAAAAATTCTATTCCCGATTCGTTCAAATCACTTTTTCCATTTTAATTGTTGATAATCAAGCATCATGGATAAGCAAACCAAGCAAAGATTATTCATTTTCAATATTTTTTCCTAAAACTCAAGTAAATTCGACAAATTCACTAAATAAAAGCGATTTACAAAATAACTATCGTACAAATTCCAGCAAATAATTGGCAGATGAAAAAACTATCGATAATTCATTTGTTTATAAGAAAAATAAAACATACAGGAATTAATAAAAGAATTATTTTGTAAATCGCTTTTATTTAGTGAGTTTTTTGAATTTGTTTGAGCTTTAGGAAAAGACATTATAAAATAATTATCTTTGCATGGTTTACTTTTCCACGTTGCGCTGGGATATACCTAAGAATTGTTTTGTAAACTACTCTTATTTAGTTATTTTGTTGAGTTTATTTGTGTCTTTGGAAGAAATATAATAAATAAAATAAATTAACCTTTTTGGTCAAAAAATTTTCATCTTTATTGGTCAATTATAAATTTCATATCATCAATGATATGAACTATACAAAAAATTGATAACATCATATAAGATCTCCAAATCCACTCGAAAAACATGGCCTTTTTTTTATTTTATTTTCTAATAAATAAAAAAATGAAGAACATATAAAAAAACTAAAAACTTTTGTCGACTCGTTCATCTTTAAATTGATTTTTTCTTAAAAAAAACATTTTTTTCTCATTATGCCTTTTATGAGATATGAATTAAGCACTTTCATGCTATTTTTAAATATGTTAGTAATATGATAATACAATATTATATATGTATTAAACTTTGATGAGGTTTTTTCTGTTGATCAAAATTTGCAAATTTTTGGATTTCATTTTTTTCTTGTTTTTCAGTAATAAAATTAAAATTATATTTTTTTGAATTTATATTTATGCTACAAATATTATATACATGACGATGGACTAATTTTTAATAAAAAATGATCAATATTCAAGCTTTTTTTGCATAAAATAAAATTGAATTGAAAAAGAGTTTCCATACCTTTTAAAAAAATAAAATAATTATATATAAATGTTTATTAAAATAGAATTATGATAATATTTGGATTATTTTTAATCTATTTTTTATATAATTATGAATAATAAATGAAAAAAAGAAAACTATCCAAAGTATTCCTATAGAGTTAAATTGAGCAATTCATATGAAAATAATTCATTTGATTACTGCGAGCAAGGTCACACATGTGTGTATTAGTATTTCATTTCAGTTTTATATCTGCCAGAAACAAAAACAAATAAAAAAATTAGCTACATGATTATTTTCTGGGCTTAATAGACATACTTTTGGCTACAAATCACTAAAAATGAAAAAAATTCTGATATAAAAAATAAGTTTTTTTGCTAATATGATATTCAAATTAATGTACAGTGAATTGAGATTTTGATCATGTAGAACTCATCACCGATAAAAGTCTGTATTACCTCGAGCTTGCTGTATATATGAATGCTTTAATATAAAAAAAAAAATGATTTTCAAAAGATAAATGGTTATACGTTTATTGTTTTTTTAACAAATTCTATTGATCAATTTTGAATAGATAAATGGCCTGCTGATTTTGTCCTTTTTGGAGTCTACCTTAATATCAATACTAATTCGTATGTATATAAATTTTTGGAATATATTCAAGAGCAGACAAACATCAGATTCATTTAAAGTTCTAAATAATGATAAATTAAGGGCGTACGTCCAATTCAATGATCAGAATTCAATAGGATTTCTCAAATATTTTAATTCTTTTTGGAGTAAAAAAAGTTGAAGAATAAATTATATTTTGGAGAAAATAAAATGTCTATTATTTATAGATTGATGATATATTAAAAAAAAATATTTTTATGCATTATTTTTACATTTTAATTCAAAATTATTTTTTATAAAATTTTATCTGTCTAAAAAAATGATTGTTTTTTGATCGTTTAGGACAAATATCATCATTTTTGACCTAAACTTTTTCATAATTTGGAAGTATTGAAAGATGTATTCTATGAGTTTATTCAATATTAACAAGTTTACAACGTTTTTGGGACTTACGCCCTTAAACACATTTTATAAGGTTAAAAAAATTAAGCTCAGAATTTTTGAAAGGAGATATCAAAGAAAAATGAATTGCATTCAAAATGATTCAATTATTGAACGATAGTTTTTTTTAACGAAATTAATTTACAGTCAATTAATCAAACTTTAAGCATTTAGATTTATATTTATTGGTAACAATTCGCTGAAAGAAAAATTGATTTTTTATTTAAATATATCTTTTTATATTAAGCCATTTGAAAATGGATATTGTGAAGTGGCAATTCTTTTTTCAATCTGTGACTTCATCGAGCTCTCAAAGTCTTTATGAAATGCAGATGAAGTGAAATGTTTTGAATGAAACTTTCAAAAACTGAAAACTCACACATAAAGGGTAAAATATGGGTATAGCCCAGCTTATTTAGCAATTCAAAGTCGTCATCAACCATTACATAAGGAGATAACACCAAAGATAATAATGATGATTTATTTGAGTTTTTTTCATCTCCGAATGAAACATTTGGCTGTGAAGTGTTAGAATCGAATGAATCAACAGGTATTATTCGTTTTCTTCTTGGAACTTTTTGTTTGTCGCTATCAAGAAATGGTTTATGAATGGTTGTTCTCTTTCTTCCTTTGTGGTTTTGATGTGTTTGACTCTTTCTCGATGGTTTTATTAGTGATGATGAATGATTTGCACCAAACGTCTAATCATCTTGTACTATTAAATAAAATTGATTAGCATATTTAGCCAATTCATCTTTCAGATTAATGTATTTAAGCGTTTTGGTGAATTTATTACCATGTTTATTGGTTCCGCTCGCTAGCTTGTCAATTACTTTGCAAAACAATCGATATTTCAATTTAAGTTTGTTCAATTGATATTCATTCCGTCCTTTATACGCATTATCTCTCACTCTAACTAAAGAAATATATTCGTTAATGGAATGTATGTTGATTAACACTGGGCATAACATACTCAGCGACTTCATTGCATTCGAAGTTATTAGAGTGAAGGTCGTAGTTAGTAGTCATTTGTAGTTATGATAAAAAGTTAATTCGTTATTAATAAAATGAGCTTTTACAAACTCATTCACAGAGTTTTATAGAAGTCCTTGGGAGTTTAAGGAGGCGCATGAGGGTTGTTAAGGATGGATGGAGTGCTTTAACACGTAACTTTCTTTAACCTTTCTATTTATACAATGGGAATTCTGTTCCCAATCATACCGAGGGATTCCATTCCCACTTGATTAACTCAATTGAAGATGATCTTCTGTTGACTGTTTCATATGATAATAATATTCGTGTGATTGATTCAAATAGAGGCTTCAATTCTGCTCATTTATTATGAGGCAATAATCCTGGTAAGTAACTTTAACAAGGCTGTAATTCTGGCAATATATTCTAATGATGATATTTTTCTAGTAAACGACTCAAATAGGGCTTCTTTTCAAGTGATTAAATCAAATGAGGCTGCAGTTTCTCGTAATCTGTAAAATAAAACTGGGTTTTTGGGATGTATGTATGATGAGGCTGAATCTTTATAATTGGAATTCTCTTTAAACTCGGTTTTAAAAAATATTTTAAACTGGAACCAAAAACTCAGTAACAACAAAGTTCTCAAAAAAGTGAAAATTCAAAAGAAATGAAGAGAAAATAAAATAAAATTACCTCAAAAAGTGAAAATAATTGGTACTGAGATTTTGGCCGCTTCAAAAAGTTTATAAAAATAAAATATATATATCTTAATTATTAACACCGTAATTACTTTTCTTTCCTAAGTTTCCATTTAGCATATATGTGTTGACTTTTAAGTTATATATAAAAAAAGATCTTGAGGAGAATAACTTAAATATAGTATTGTATCTATAGCAGTATTAGTTGGAACTAGTTGTAAGGAAAAGCTTTCCTATTTTTCTGTCAGATTACTAAATAAGGTAGGTAAGAATATCAAGTAACAATGTAATTTCAAAGATATGCGATTTTATAAAAGCATGACCAAATTGGAAAAATCTTGCAATTCATGGTATGATGCATCGGATGCGCATTTGGTGATATCGGTCTTGGAAGTCTAAATGCGATAGTTGGCTTAATTTGCTACAATTTAAGAAAAAAAATATTAATAAACATATATAAAACTTTTTGATAACTTATTTGGTGGTACTGACTATTTGGTCGTCACATACTCAGAAAAAAATTGAATATATACATTTTATTATCAAATCAAATATATGGCAGATAGTTTAGATGAATGGATTTTTGATTTAATTTGGGAAGCTTATAATAATTTAGTAGGCGAATGTAAACAGGAAAACAACAACAATTATAATTTATACGACGATTTTTTAGATTATATTAAAGAGAAGAGTAAAGACAAATATAAGGAATATGATCATTGTTTGGCCACGATAGAATTCAATTTAAGTATAGTTTTAAATGATAGTTGTAAGAATTTTTTCAAGAAAATCATAGAATTAAACGAAAAATATGATCAATACATGAATTCAAAAAAAAAAGATGAATTATTAAGAAAAGAAATAAGTAATCTTAAAGAGGAAATCGGCATATTTCGAGACAAAATAATTGATCTCCAAATAATGAATAAACCCGAAAACCCCGAAAAAATAAATGAATTCAAAAGCTTTTATATAAAAAACAAAAAAAATAATGAAAAATTGTTCCATGTTCAAACAGAACTCAACGCAATGTTACTCGAAGGCAGAAAAGAAAATGAGGAAACTGAAGATATAAATAAAACTATTCTTGCTATAAAGAGCACATTAACAAAGCTTAAAAAGGAAAAAGAATCAAATGAAAAAAAAATACAAATACTAAATACTGAGATTACAGAATCTACTGAAAAATATGACAAGTTAAAAAACCAGTTAGATGATGAAAAGAAAGAAAAAGATAATATCCAACAAGAACTTAAGATAAAAATTGAAGATGAAAATTCATTTAATAACAAATTACTTTCATTGAAAAGCCGTTTAATAAAATACTCAAATGATTTGGAAAATTTTGCGAAAGAAAATGATATGCCAAATAATACTCAAACTCTTAACGATATTGGCCAACTACTTAGTAATCTTGAAAAAAAATATGAAGACTCAACAGAAAGTGAAAAAAAACTTAAATTAGAAGCAAATAATTTAAAATCAGAAAAAGACAAAGTTTATGATGATTTAATTCAAGCCAAAAACGAAAATCAAACACTTCAAAATAACTTTAATGAACAAACAAAAGAAAAAGGTAAATTACAAAGTGATAATAAAGATTTAGAATTAAAATTATCAAAGTCACAAGAAGAAAATATTCATCATAAGGAAGTAGGAGATAAACTTGCTTCAGCTTTGATTGACATTTGCTATAAATCAAAACTTTTTGAAACAGAAGAAAAGGATGAACAAATAGAACTCATTAAAAATAATCCAGAAAATCGTGAGAATATTATCCAAGATCTAAAAGAAAAGATTGAAACAATTGCTGATTTTGCTTATCAACGCCCAAGTTTAGAAGACCAATTTGAAGAATTTAAAGAACAAAAATTAGAAAATGCCAAAAACGATTCAAATCGTTGGAAAGAAGAATTCATTAAAATGAGACTTCATTATGAACAACAGTTAAATAAATTATTTAAAACTCCTCCCGAACATTACGAAAGTCCTCTTGAGAATCAATCTTAAAATTAATTATTTCTCATCAGTAAAAAAGTAATTAGCACCAAATTATTAATAAATAATAATTCTTAATAATTTTAATTTAGTTAAATAATAATAATAATAATAAACAATTTGATGTGGAGTTATTAATCAAATCCAAAACAATTAGCATTGTTGAATGCAAGCTCGCAACTATTTATAAGTTTTTCGTATGATTCATATTCAGGAATGTCAAGTCTATTGAAACATACATGTGCATTTGGGAGCCCGCTACGATATACATATTCAATTTCTATATATCCATTTAATTCACCCGGAGGTACCGATGTCCCTCCTGTTATAAACTTGAGGACTTGGAATTTGCCAAAACCATATAATATTTTTGTGAATCAGGCTCATAACCATCATACACAACACCTCTTTTTAGTTTTTTCCAATCACATGTATATGGACCACTTATAATTTGGTCGATTTCGTCCAATCGAAAACAATGATAGAGCATAGGAGATGGTCGAACTTTCCGAAAACCTTTTTCAAAAGCTTCAAATTCTTCTTTAATGGAGACATTAAAAACCCAATCTGCAATTTTGTAAGCATAATCAGCTTTATTTTCTTCTGTGATAAAAGGAGGTTCAAAATCTTCTGAAACTTCAGTAAAAGTATCAAGATCAACCTCATATCGTCCTAAACTATCTGAATATATATAAGGTATACCATCATCTTCTGTTATCGTATTTGTAAAAAGATACATAACGGATTGAAACAAGTCTTTGTCAAAATATACTAAATCCGTTTGATAGATATCACGACGAAGGAGCTTTTTGTAGAAATAGCGAGGAAAATGAATAGGAATTTGCATTTTATTTAAGATGACAATACCTATTAATATTCCAATACAATAATACTTGTTAAGTAGATCTTCTTTCTCTTTTAAATCTTTCCAGTTATGGTATTTAAACCAATATCGGTTGCCTCGAAGATCAAACAAGTCTGTTTCTGTCTTAAATATTTCTTTAATTGATAGATCAATAAATTCTTTTCTTAAACCACCTGCATCAATTCCTTCTTCATCGAAAAAAAGAATTTCAAATGATACATCAGTATCTCTGATAGCATCAAATTCCCAAACAGTTGGCAAAATATCATCTCGCTTAACTTCAAAAGATATAGACATTTCGGGTTTGCCTTCTTTGAGATAGTCATCATATTTGATTGAAAAAAGGTAAAATAACAGATCATGATCTGTTCTTTATAATTATACTTATAATTTATGACATGATCTGGTTCCATTAAATTCAATTCATGACTTGTTATTGGTGTAGCTGAGTATTCATTTGCCAATATGATGTTATTAATAATGGGATAAATTTGATCGTAATTTAAGGAGCAAGCTTCAACAAAATGGTGAATACTCTCAACCACATTGAGCATTAAAATTCGATGCTTGCTCAATTCATTGTAAAAAGCTTTAGTAAAGAATCGACTTTTAGTTCCAAGGAAATGCGAAAACTCATTATCATCATCATCCTCGTCAAACTGCGCTTTAAATAATTTGTCTTCAGTTATTAATTCAGTAAAAAAAGGGAAAATATCTATCATGTTTTTAAAAGCGAAAAGTAATAAAATTGATCGAACTTGGTAGAGATAATCTTTCTTCTCATAAATTGAACTAAAAGTATCTGCAAATATAGTAACATTAATATTTAGCTTAAGGAGGTAGTTTTCCAATTCAATGCTATAATTCAATGAGTTCTCACAAAAATAAAAATAAGGAAAAGATAGAGAAAAATTATTAAAATAGCAGTTTTATAATGATATAGTGTTAAAATTGTTAAGAAGCGAATCATTTTTCTATATCCTTTATAAAATAAAATCAAATTGATAATAATATTAAAATATTTAGATTTTTTTTTCTGCCATTTACTGGAGATTTAAAGCATAAAGAGTCATAATAATATGTAAGTTTGGTTTTACTAATATTTTAACTAATTTTTTTTGGTAAATGTATGACAAATTTTTTGTTGATAAGAATTTGAATCATATCGATTCCAAAATTTAAAAAATTGCTTAAAACTATTTTAAAAGCCAGCGGCATAAAATGAAAAAATTGATGAAAAATATATCAAAAATATATTATTTCAAAAAAGAATTTTATTGTTAAACCTGCTTTTTATTTAAAGTAAGGAAATTATGCTATTAATTATTTTTTTTTTATTTTCATTCGTTCCACGTTTTTTGAAAAAAAGCCATAAAAGAAAAGGTATTTTAATTTAATTAATATTTCAATAAAATGGGTTAATTATGTAGATATTTTTTATAATCTTATTTTTTAAAAATTGCAATTTTTTACCATAGAAACAAAGAAATGAAAAAAACTATTTTTTTTTATTTTGATCGTTAAGGACAAATGTCTAGGTCATTTAACTTTTTCATAGTATATAACCATCGAAACTTCAATTCTATGAGCTTTATCAATATTGAATGGTTTACGAAAAAATAGGAGACTACCGCCTTAACTGTTTGAGAACGAAGAACTTCAAGATAGGAATCATCAAAATGCAAATTTTCTTCTGAAATAGGATCACAGTTTTTTTTCATAAATAGATATGGGAAAACATCGGAATTGTAAAATTTTTTGTCAACAAAGGATTGATCAAAATTTTTTTATGATGAAAATTTATATCCTCTTTCGGCACTTCGGCATCTAGAAAAAGCTCATTCACTCGAGAAAAGATTTAAAATAGGCGTAGAAGAATCTATCAATATAGCAGCAGAGATTGCTTTAGCTCACCTTTATTTAAGAAAAAAAGGAAAAATTCATATAATGAAAGCTAAAGAATCAATAGAACCTTATTATAATTCGAAAATTACTAATAGTATAATTCGTTTTAAACGTGATCTTTCCAGGTCAAGAATTCTTGCAATACAGAAAAAATATAACGAATCATTTCAATCATATCAAGAAGCACTCGACTCACTTCAAGAATCAAATTCTAACCAAATAAGTGAAAATGAAGGAAATCTTTGTCTTGAAATAGCAAAGATTATTGAACAAGGATCAAAATCAATACAAAACTATAAAGAAAAAGCCAGCGAATATTATATGAGAGCACATAAAATATTCTTGCAAATCGGCGATAAAGAATCAGCAAATAACGTCGATTTAAATAAACTTCCAAGAGAATATCAAAATGAACTAAAAAGCAAAAATTCAAATGAGGACAAAGATTCAATAGATGAAGATGATCATTTATTGAGTATTCCTTTAAATCCAGAAAAAAATTGACTTTGTTTCTAACAATCAAATGGAATTTGAAAAAACTCCTAAAAAAATTAGAAAAGAAGTCATCAAAATTCAAAATCAACTGCAAAAAATTAATGGATCTAACCAAATTAGAATTGAATATATACCAATTAATTCAAATCAAAATAACAATGATAGTGAAACAAATGACAATGATGATGAAATTCATAGTATTAATGATGATGATGACAAAAAACCAAATGATTCTATTACTATTCCTCCTCCTTCAAAAATTATACCAATTTTTCATTCACTATCACAATCTTACGCTTTAATTCATAGCAAATTTGATGTTCCAGAAGAATCAACAGCCGAAGATATGAAAAGACATACTGGATCTGAAGAAACAGCCGAAATCGTTGCCTCAATTAATAATACCGTTATTAATCTTTCCAAATATAAAAGAGAATCTGATGCACAAAACGAAAACGAAACAGAAAATAAACCCAAAGATCCATTTGCAAGGCTTAAAATGAGATTAAGAAAAAAAAATCCGAGCTGATTTCCAATTATCATTTTTATTTTTTCTTCTAAAAACTTGTTTTATAAATATTTAATAAAATAAGAAATAAAACAAATAATCTAATCTAATATTTAAAATAAAATAACTTGAAAATAATAATATCAGCTCATACCAAAGCATTCCGAATAAGAAAATGCGATGTTACATTTTTCTTCCAGTTGCTCATAAGAATCATATTCCGGTAGATCAATTTTATTAAAGCAAGTGTGAGCCCTTGGAAGTCCTTTACCATCAATACGTGCAAATTTAATATGAAGAGCTTCAAGACCACCTGGAGGGGCTGATGTTGAAGAAGTTATAAATTTGACAACGTTTAATTTTTTTTCTTCGCTTAATTCATCAAAATAATCCCAAAACCAATATATATTTTGTGAGTCTTTTTCATAACCAGAATATCTTGCTCCTTTCTTAAGAGATTCCCAGTCATACTCATAAGGTCCGCTAATAATTAGATCAATTTCATCCAGACGAAAACTATTATATAGCATTGGACTATGCCTAATTTTAAGAAAACCTTTTTCAAAAGCTTCAAATTCTTCTTTAATTGAACGATTAAAAACCCAATCTGCAATTCTGTGAAAATATTCATATTTATTTTCATTTGTAAGCAAGGGCGGCTCAAAATCATTTAAATCTGTAATATCTTTATATGTTTCAAGGTCAATTTCATAATGACCTAAACTATCAGTATAACTATAAAAAAGATATAAATCTTCAGTTACATCTGTTTCCAAAAGTGAAATTATTGATTTGTAATAATCTTGATCAAATGAACACAAATCAGTTTGGTCAATATCACGATGGAGAAGTTTTTTGTAGAAATATTTCGGGAAGTGAATAGGAATTGTTCTTTTATTTAAAACTACAACTCCCAAAAAAAGGCCCACACAATAATATTTTTGCATTAAAAATTCTTTATCAATTATATTATCTAAATTATGAT
Source organism: Tritrichomonas musculus (assembly GCA_039105265.1). Lineage (NCBI taxonomy): Eukaryota > Parabasalia > Tritrichomonadida > Tritrichomonadidae > Tritrichomonas > Tritrichomonas musculus. Next base: position 2,535,993 of record JAPFFF010000004.1, read on the forward strand.
ATTTGAACCAATAGTAATTATCTCGAAGATCAAATAAATCGGATTCTGGTTTACAAATTTCTTTAAATGCAATCTCGATAAACTCTTTTGTTAGACCACCACAATCAATTCCATCCTCATTAGTAAAAGCAATTTTAAAGCATACATTAATATCTTCAATTGACTCTAAATTCCAAATTGTTTGTAGCAAGTCTTCACGATTTACAGTGAAATAAACTTTAAGTTCGGGAATATTATCTTTAGCATAATCTTCATATTTAATTGAAAATGGTAAAATAACTGGACAGTGCTTAATGATTTTATTTTTATAATCTTCTTTAACATCTTTTGGTTCCATAAAATTCAATTGAGTACAATTTACTGGAGTTAATGAATGTTCATTCGCTAAAATAATATTATATATGATTGAGTAAATTTCATCATATTGTAATGAGCAGCATTCAACAAAATGATGAATACTTTCAATTACATCAAGCATTAAAGCACGGTGCTTGCTTAGTTCATTATAAAAAGGTTTTGTAAAAAAACGACTTTCAGTTCCAATGAGATACTCAAATCTATTATTCACAGGCTGATCAACATTTGTAGCTTTGACCTTTTTATCCTCACTTAGCAAATCAGTAAAAAAAGGATAAATATTTATAATATTTTTAAATGCAAAAAGGAGCAAAATTGATCTAATTGCTAGCAAATTGCTTTCTTTTTGATAAATTTCATCTAATGTATTTAACAAATTACCGATATTAATATTGATTTTAGTCTTTTCTTCTCTAAGTACTTGTAGAATAAAATCGTCAAATTGTAAATTTTCTTCAGTAATTGGGCCAGCACCTTCTGGCAAGAAAAGCAATGGGAAAGCCTTTGGTTTATAAAAATTTTTATCAATAATGTCTTGAATACCATTCATTCCATACTTTTGATTCAATTAAAATCGTTTTTTGAAATAATTTGAATGTCGAAAAAGCTAAAATCTCACTTAAAATTAGAATCTTCTTCTTTTCTTTTCCCTGAAATATATATCAGTAGTAGCAGCAATTTATTTCGTTTAACCAATTTTAAAGGCAACAAAGGCGATATTGATCTCCGAGATCAAAACGAAAAACTGATGGATTTACAAGAACAGCTCCTTTCAGAAGATCTAACTATTAATGACAAATTTACAATTCTTTCACAGATCAATTCAATTATGAAAGTTCTTCATACTGAATATTCAATTCAGTATTTGCGTTCTGAAGCTGAACTTGGCTTCTTTTTTAATGAAAACCTAGATATACGATCAGCACTTCGACATCTCGAAAAAGCGCATTCACTTGGAAAAAGAATTAAAATGGATCAAGATGAATTGATAAACATCGCAGCAGAAATCGCTTTGGCTCATCTTTATCTTAAAAGAGAAGGTGTTACTCATATAAACCAAGCACAGAAAGCATTAAAGCCATATTACAATACAAGTATATCAGATAGTTTGATCCGTTTTAAACGTGATCTTTCAAAATCAAGAATTCTCTCAATACAGAAAAAATATGATGCATCAATTCAATCATATCAATCTGCAATAACATCTCTTCAAGAAACAAATGAGCACCAATCAAGCGAAATAGAAGGCCAGCTTTTTCTTGAAGTTGCAAATAATATAGATGAGGCTTCAAAATCATTACCAAGATTTAAAGGAATGGCAAAAAGATGTTATATGAGAGCTCACGAAATATTCATTAAAATAGGCGATAAAGAATCGGCAGATGCAATTAATCCAAACAAGCTTCCAGCGAGCTATAGATTTGAATTAGAGCATCCAGGAGAGCATATGAAAGAAGAAGAGGAAAAAAACGAGAAAATAATAGATGATGCAACTTTATTAGCGACTCCTTTAAATCCAGAAAAAATTGAATTTGTATCAAAAGGTGCAATGTCGTTTGAAAAAGCTCCAAAACGAATTCGAAAAGAAATCATTAAAATTCAAAATCAATTACAAAATTTTAGTGATACTAAAAAAATTAGGATTGAATACATTCCAAATAGCGCAGGAAAAACTGAAGATGAAGAAGCTCATGATTCTGATGGAGATAAAGAAGATATCCCACCTCCAGAACCAAAATCTCTACCTCCACCCTCGAAAGTTGTTGCAAAGCCAATTTCTTCATCACAATCTTATATATTATCACATGATCAGTTTGAAGCTCCTAAAGAGACAAAAGTTGAAGATGTTAAAAAATTTACTGAATCAGAAGAAGATGCACAATCAATTGCTGCCATAAATAATCTGTTTTTAAGCTTGTCATCATATAAAAGAGAAATGGATGCCCAGCCTCGAAATATAGATACAGATGACCAACCTAAAGTAGATCCACTTGATAGATTTAGAAGGAGGAGAAGAAAGAAAGATGAAAGTTAGCAAATTATTGGCTGATTTTATATTTTTTTTTTTATTGTGCTTTATTTTTTGTTAACATGAATTACATAATCGACACCTTTTTAAAACTTGAAAATTATTTACTAATCTGCAAACATGATATCAATTTTGTCAAGAAATTTATTATAAGGCTGAAAATGAGATACAAAATTTGAAAATTACATATCATATATATTTATTAAACCGATAGAAAATATAGCACACATATTTTACTTTATAATCCAAAACTTTATTAGCTTTTTATTTTTTTAAATACAAAATATATCGAAATTCAAAACATGATTTCAATAATAATATCAGTTTGCAATTTAAAGATATTTGCTTCTTTCACGATAATATAATAGATAAATATATGAATTATTCTAACTTTTTTTTTTTATTAGAAATGTTACGATAAAGAAAAATTAATAAAACATGCCAAATTGAGGTTTTAGAGACAATTTTTGAGTGTAAATCAAAAAATGTGTTCATTAAAAAAGTTGATTTATTGCTGTTCAATAGTAAAGAATCCCCAAACCTCAACAATGTCTGCTTTGAAAACAGGCTGGCCAGCTAAAAATGTCTGTGCTTCAGTACTTCCCTGCCTGAATCCAATTCCATAGGAGTTCTCGATAATTGCACTGCATTTATCAAAGTTATCTTCAAGAATTAAATCATATTTACCGAATGTCAGCGAGTTTTCAGTAGCAAACAAGTGACAAGAATCATTAATTCGTGGTTTAAATGGAATAAAAGCATCTTGCGACAAGCTGAATAAGAAAGAACTGCTTCCTTCACCAAATGGTTCGCCATCATGATTCCATTTGGCAGCAGCAAATCCACCAAAAACAAATTCGCCTTTTTTAACCAATACTGCTGTAATACCAATTCCATCAATCATTTCGTGCATTTTCTTAATAGATCGACCATCCCTTTCTGTAGAAAAGAGAAGATGCGTTTGAGGCTGTGCTTTGAAGGGGAAACATAAATATAAAGCCGTGCAAAGTGCAGTACTATTGATTATCTGGGTACCACTGAAAGGCTGAAATGTTAATTCAAGGCCACGAGCTTTATTTTTTTGTTCACGACGTTGTGCAAGTGCAATAAGCGAAGTGTATTCAGGTCCTGCATCACTTTTTCTCTTTAAACTTTGTTTGTTATTATTTTTCTTTTGCTGCTGACCTGAGCTTGATTGTCTAGGCTTTTGATTTGCTTTTTGTCTGTTTGAAGTGGAATCAGCTGAAAATGAGACATCTCGTTGTTGATAATCGTTATCTGGCAAAGTTGCAGAAGAAATAGGTTCTTGATTATCTTCTTCTTCTGTGACATTATCTTCATATTCATCTTCGTTATCGTAATAGTTTTCACGGATTGTTGATTGAAAATGCTGGCTCGGAGAGTTTTTAGAGCTTCCATGCTTTTTAACTGAACGAGATTGCTGTTGATTACTTTCATCTTGATTAGGTGGCTTATCAGTTGTTCCAACATTAAAACTGCCAAAAACACAAAGATCAGCTTCAACTTTTAATTCTGGAGGAAGATCATTGGTCTCTTGAAGAGTACCAACAAGCAAACCATATCTATCAAACGCTCGAAGAAATGACAATGGACTTGAAAACTTTTTTTGATTTTCGATAAAACTGGTTAAAGCATTGATTTCATTTTGCTTTCTTTCAAGTTCTGTTTTAGCAGATTGTATGATAAGCCTTTTATCTCCAGTAAGCTCTTTGGCTTGCTTTATAGCAGCATTGGCAAGATTTGTAATTTCTTCCTCAATGTCTCTTTCATTTTGTTCAATACTTTCTAACTTAGAATCAGCATCTTTAATTTTTTCTTCTATTATTTTCTTTCGTCTAGCAATAATTGGATCTTCGTGTGCCAACTCTTCACGTGACCTATTATATGCTACTTTAATTTCCACAAGAGGGTGCGTTGCAGATGGTCCTTTTGAGTGAGAACCAGTCATCTTGCATTTATAGCAAACTGGACAATTGCATTGTGGGCAATAATACTCAACACGTTGATCTGGATGGAATGGACAAAACTCAATCATAGGTCGTGCTTCAGCAAGGCTAACTCTTTTATGATTTTTGGTAACTTTTTGACTATGCAATTCTTGATCACATGAAGCACATAATTTTGCTGCATCATTTATACACCAAACTGTTGCCTCTTCTTTTCCACATTTGTCGCATGTATTATCTTCACTGGTTGTTGTGTTTAAATTAGCACCACCTGCAAATCGAACAAGATTCAACGTTAATATTTGTGCAGAATTAAAAACACAATATTCATTTTTGTCTGGTATAAATAGTGAATGGTAGCCATTTCTAAGATCTTCAGCTGTTGGCTCTGCTGAAGAAGATGGCTGATAATTCAATGTACGGCCTAAAGCTACTGAAAGTCGGATAACTTCAATTTTTTCAGCACTTTTTTCGACGTCAAACCGTCCAACAGTGAAATGAAATCCTTGTCTTGAATCAACTTTTATACCTTTCGAGGCAATATCATCAACAGTTTGCTTAAGCTGAGTAGTTGGAACAAATACATCAACAATATTTTGAGGAGACATTGATTTGCAAAAGGTTTTGAATTGAGCTGAAATATGAGGATTTGATAATTCGAAACATTCATCAACAACTAATCGAGGTGCATCCAATTGAAGCTGTATTTCATACTCAATACGACCAAAATCTTCAGATAATAGAGGAACAGCAACGAGATTCATTGTTATAAAAAATTATAATTAAACGCCTCAAAATCAAGTTGTACGTTTAATAATATTTTATGCAAAATTAATCTAAAATAAATAATTAATAAATTAATTACTATAAATAATATAAATTATGCATTATAGTTTACAAAAATTTAAATTTAATCAACAAATTTTTATTAATAAACAAGAAAAGTAAATTTTAAAAATAGTTTACAAGATCCAAAATTACTGTTTTAAATTTAAATTTATATTCTAAAATAAAAGATAAATCTCAATAAAATATTAATATTTATAATATTTGATTATTTATAACTATAATAAATAAGTATTAATTAAAAATGCCTTCTAATTGCTTGGGAAATTGTATTCTGATTTTTTAAGTGATATTAAACAATTGTGAATTTTATCAAAGTCAAAAAATTTTGCTTCATAAACCTTTTTTATTGTATTAAAAAAGCAATGCCACCCAAAACATCTAAACAAATGCTTGCAGAGATTACACCAAGTATGGTTGTTTGTGGTTTAAATACAAATAATCAGCTTTCAGATTCAGATAAAATAAGTACACAAGATAAAGTTTTTCCCCCATTTCAAGTCCCAATTGATGTAAATGATTTTCTTTCTTACTCTGTCTATTATTCCCATTCTGTTACTATTACAAAGCAAGGTGCATTTTCAATCGGTCCCAACACGGGTAATATAAACCACAAAAGTGAAAAAAATGGTCCAAAATTAGCCCAATTAACATTTGAGGACGAAAATAGATCCAAATACTCAATACTTTCTTCTGTTTGTGGAGCAGGTTATACACTTCATCTTATTCAAAACAACAGCGGACGATCTTTTTTACTTTTTTGCCAAGACGCAGTTTCTAATTCTCCATTTTTTATTCAAACAGGTAATTATGAACCTATATGTCTCTTCGGGGGAAGGAAAACATCAGCAGCCGTTGATTCCTATGGCAACATTATTTTAATTGCACAAAATGTTATCTCATCAAAAGAACACGAAGCTCAAATTGTTACACTTCCAAACAATGAAAAAGCTATTCAAATAGCTTGTCTTGAACGAACATTTTACGCATTATCAAATGAGGGCAAGATTTATTTTCTGACGAATAATTATCAAGGGAAAAAAATGTCAAAATATAATTGCTATCTTGCTGATGAAGTTGCCAATGAATTTTTTGTTGAAATATCTGGGACATTTAGCCATGTCCTGGCATTAACGTCTGATGGTCGTATTTTTGGTCAAGGCTCAAACATGTATGGAAATTTTGGAATTGAAAATAAGAAAAACTATCTTAAATTCGAAGAATTTTCTCATTTGAAAAAGCTTGGCATTGTGTCATTTTCAGCTGGTAATAATCATTCACTTTTTATTGATTCAAAAGGTGCTGTATATGCATGCGGTACAAATGCAAATCATGAATTGCCTATTCTAAGCGATATTAAAATAAAAGGCCAGATTTCTACAAAATTACTACCAACAGTTGTTAAAAAAGGGGCTACTTTTTGCATTGCTGGATATCAACTCTCCTGCATATTTATCGATGTTGACATTCCTCCAAACATGCCTAATCAAAAGGTTAAAAAATTTATTAAATTAAACACAAACGAAGATGTAATATTTACTAAATCAACCACAAAAGGGAAAATAAACAACAAAAAACTTAATCAAATTAATCAACTACGTTCACAAATTGTTGCATTAAAAAATAAAATTGTCGATAATAATCAGAAAATTATTATGTTTCAGCAAGAAAATTTTTATATGAATCAAGAGATCAAAGAAATTACAAATTTATTTTTACAAAATATGCCTTCTGGAGATAAACGACTTCTCACTAATAATAATAATTTGGTAAACGACGATAATTCTGTAATTCAGCAAAATAATCAAGCCAAAATGTCAAAACAAAAAACTCAAATAGCTGATCTTGCTGAATCTGATGATGAAGAAGATGAAGGCGAAATCTCAAACAATCCAATATTTTTTGCACAAAAGTCAAAACAGACAAAAGGGCAACCGATTAATAAAATAGAAGTTGATGACGAAGATGAAGAAATCTTACCACAAACATCATCAAATACTGTTTCATCTAAAGGACAAAGATCTAATCCTACGAAATCATCAAAAAGCAGCAAGCAAAATGTTAAAACAATTCTCTTAGAATATGAAGACGACGATGAGGATGATGAAGAAGAAATTCCACCACAAAACTCAATAAGGAATGCTTCATTAAAAATACAAAAGCCAAATCAGAAAAAAGGACAGAAATCTAATATTATTGAATTAGAAGAAGATGAAGAAATCTTACCACAAAATCCACCAAAACAAGCTTCAACTAAAACACAAAGCATTAATTCCAAAAAGCAAAAAGGTAAAATAAATGATATTGGTTTTAATAATGACGATGAAATTATTCCACAAAAGCAAATTAAAAAAACATCTTCAAAAGCACAGAAATCCATTCAGAGAAAAGATCAAGCAAATAAAAAGCAAAGATCAAATATATCTGATTTAGATGATGATGAGGAAGAAGAACTAGACTTATCAACAAATCCTATGTTTCGTCCACAAAAAACAAGTCAGAAAGAGAAACAAGCAAATAAAAAGGAAAAATCAGATTCAATTGAGTATGATGACGACGATGACGACGGCGAAGATGATTCAAATAATCCTATGTTTCGTCCACAAAGACCAACCCAAAAAAAGTCACAAGTAAATAAAAAGAAAAACACAGTTCCAGTTGAATATGACAGCGATGACGATGACGATGAAGATGCTTCAAATAATCCTATGTTCCGTCCACAAAGACCAACACAGAAAAAATCACAAGTAAATAAAAAGAAAAACACAGTTCCAGTTGAATATGACAGCGATGACGATGACGACGATAATGTTTCAAATAATCCTATATTCCGTCCACAAAAAACAAGTCAGAAAAAGTCACAAGTAAGTAAAAAAAAAAACACAGCTCCAATTGAATATAATGATGACGATGACGATGACGATGAAGATGGTACTTCAAATAATCCTATGTTCCGTCCACAAAAAACAAGTCAGAAAAAGTCACAAACAAATAAAATGGAAACCCCAGATCCAGTTGAATATGACAGCGATGATGATGATGACGATAATGTTTCAAATAATCCTATATTCCGTCCACAAAAAACAAGTCAGAAAAAGTCACAAGCAAATAAAATGGAAACCCCAGATCCAGTTGAATATGACAGCGATGATGATGATGACGATAATGTTTCAAATAATCCTATATTCCGTCCACAAAAAACAAGCCAGAAAAAGTCACAAGCAAATAAAATGGAAACCCCAGATCCAGTTGAATATGACAGCGATGATGATGATGACGATAATGTTTCAAATAATCCTATATTCCGTCCACAAAAAACAAGTCAGAAAAAGTCACAAGCAAATAAAAAGGAAAACACAGTTCCAGTTGAATATGACAGCGATGATGATGATGATGATTAAATGCTATTTATGGTAGCAATATATAATATATAATATATAATTCATAAAATAAAATTTAAATGTGAGCAATTTATTAAATGCAACATAAATCTAATGATTTTTGTTTTAAATAAAAGATCATATAAATAACTTACTATATCATAAAGCATTATATTAAATCAAAATAAAAACATATTATGAAAAATATAAACAAATCGTCTTAACAAAAAGATCAATAAGCTATCTCAATTGAAAGTATATTTAAATTTTTTGATACAATAAACGGAAGTATATCAATAAAGTAGAAAGAACATGCTTCTTCAACGATAAATTCATCTTAATCACAACCATAGATGAAAAAAAAAAAATTCCTATTCTACTTTACTTTTCATTTCATTCTTATCATTTTCATTAATTGTCGATAAACTTTTCTCCGAATCCTGACTTGCAATTGGATCATTTATGGCAGTGCTACAATTTAATTCCGTATCAGTTAGTGCAGAAATTGATTCTGAGACGCATTTCAATAACCTCATGTTAATGATTTTCATGGCATTTCCATAAGCATTATCAAATTCTTTTTGTCTAGTTTTAGTGAATCCCTTTTGAAAAATGACCCATTGATTTAAAATTCTTTTTTGTAAGTCAATTGGTAGTCTACTTATTTCATCCGGTTTGAATTTAATAATATATGGTAAAATTTCATCTATCCGTGCGTTATCAACGGAAAGATGTTTATCATCATATGATGTTTCTGCCTTATATTTACTTAAAGATGTATTAAATTTCAAAATTTTGCTAACTTCTTGTTCAATTTCTTCGGGCGTGATATTATATTGGGCCGATCCATAACATATCCCTCGAAAAAGAGGTTCTTGCGAAAGAATTCTATAGTTTTTACAAGATTCTGGCTTTGTTGCTTTTAAAAAATTAGTTGTAAGAGAGATTAATTCAAGTTGGTTTGCTCTAGACATTAATTTTTTTTTTATTTCAGATCACATTTCATCTTCTTATTTCATTTCATTTCATTGAATAAACCAGATGATCAGATGATTTACAAGTTAAAAATCATTGCTCATTGAGCAATTCTCATTTATTATTAAGCTGTTTTTCATTATATCTTTCATTCTACTGATGATTTTAAAATCATCTTCACCAATTTTTCATTCTATTATCAAATTTTCTATCCTTCTCAAAAATTGAATAGTATACTTCTCAACTTTTTATTCAATTATTCAAAATTCAAATACTATTCATTTTTTGAAAATCTTTTTTTTCATCTTCAAAAGACTTGCTTGATACAAGAGACATTATAAGTTCAAAATTTTTGAGTGTGAAAACTATCATTTACGATAAAAATAGACATTTTTGTATTATTTAAAATATAAATAACTAAAAAAAAAAAAAAAAAAATATGATTATTCACTATCTCGACTGAAAACTTCAATTCCGTCTTCGAAAATCCCAAATGAATGCTCATATTGAGATACATATGAGCCAGGACTATCTAATAACGGTGGATAAGGGTTAACAACCTTCATTTGAACAAGTTTGTCAAGAAAATGCTTATAATTTCTTTGCCCAGCTTTCTCAAGGAATCTCTGACAAAATGCCATTGTTTTAAAGTTCTTTTGAATTAATTCTTCAAGCTCTCTCAAACTTCCTGTCTTAACTTTTGGCGCTTTTGGATTAATCATGAAGTGAGAAGATGCACCTTTTCTATCTACGTGACCAACTCCTGTTGTTGCAAACGTTTCCAGAGCGTAATATTCACCTATCTGCATTTTCGCATTCAAATCACCAAAACCATTATCTTCATTAACATTTGGAATTCGATTGCCACAATGAACAAGATATTTTCCAAGACCATGCCCTCCTAAATTGGCGATTGGCTTGAGTGGATATATTTTTCCATCAATTTCGAGCTGAAATGATTTAATAACTTCTTCAATAACGCTGGCAACCTCACCAATTCGAGCGTCAGGACCACAAATACGAATTGCTGAGTTTGTAGCAACTCTTGAAGCATCAATTAGTGGTTTGAAACGATCATCAAAACAAACTGTATATGCCGAGTCTATGATATTCCCTTCAATTGCAACTCCAAAATCAATTTTCATCACATCAGATTGTCCCAACGTTCGTGTGTCTGATCGTGATGTCGGTGAGTAATGTGCTGCTTCATCATTTATTGAACAACCACATGGAAATCCAAGACATCTCCTTGAAGGTTCTCTCGGATCATAATTAACTTCTCTTCTAACTGCTTCTTCTATTGATCCACATATATCCCATAATTTTGCACCAGGCTTTATTGGCCCATTTTCACTGGTTGACCATGATCTAACTTTCTGATGAACTAGTCCAGCTTCTCTGAGAAATGGTCGAGCCTCTTTAAGATTTTCAAGATCTTTTTCTTGTTTGTCATTCTTTGGTCGATATCCAACATGCTCATTTGAATTACCATTGTCTATATTATACTGTTCAGCATATAAAATAATATTTCTTGGCGGGAAATCGCCGTTTGGATACTCTTCACTTGGTTTGATCGGAAGATCTTTAAATACTTCTTCTGGAATTTCTTCATCTTTTTGTTCTTTTTCTATTTTTTCTTTATTTTTTGCTGCTGCTTGAATAAGAAAGGCTAATTCATCATCATCATTCATCTTCAAAATATAATTTTTTTATATTCAATATGTTAAACTTTTTGAAAAAATATCATTATTTGCAATTCAAAAATTTCAATACCATCAAATTTTTCAAAAGCAGTTGTAATTTTTCTGAGATTCCTTATTTGTTAAATATTTTCATGATAGATTCGTAATACAGTTTGCTTCTATGAAAATAATGCTCATAATACAATCAACCACAAACTTTTAATTTGTTTTTTAAAAGTAAAAATATCCATAATATGAATAATAGAAATGTACACATTCGTTGATATTATCATTGAAACAAAAAAAAATCAAATGCTTTGGTAAAATAAATAAGATAAGTAGATAAAAAATTTATTTCAAAATATCTATATAAAAAATTAATTTAAATTTGATTATAACCTGATCCCATACTCATAAATCGTGACTTTAACTTAGCCCATCCAGACAGATTACCGCCATCCATTTCAGTTCTTTGTAGATTTGAATTTTCGGGAAGAGGATCCATTTGATCAGAAGAATTAGAATATCCAATATCATCATCTGCTTGAAGTGCATAATCACTTAAATCAGAATTAACACATATCCATTCAACATTTTTTGGCCACCTAAGAAAATCTTCTGGGAAAATGTGTTCTTGCGCTCTTTCTTGAGATGGAGTTGATTGTAAAGGAGGATTCCTACTTAATGACTGTGGCATATTTGATCTTTCTTTAAGATTGAGAAGTTTGTTAATTGCAGCATCTGTATTTCCTTGTGTTTCTTGGACAACACGCTGAATTGTATCACGTGAGTGATTGGGAAACATTTCTTGCAATGATTGAATCATAACTTGGGACATTTTGAGCGTAAATTTATAAAAATGAAAAATTTTAATTCAATTTCATTTTTTTTATATTCACCAAAATCGAAAAAAATTATTTTGATTTATGTTTATTTTCTATATTAATCAACAATTCATCAATCAAATACAATATTTTAAACTAGTCAATGCATCATAATTTTATGATATAAAAATAAATTAAAAAATATTTTTATTGAATAGTTTATAAAGATTCAATATTGAAATTTTGCTCTCTAATAACACCAAGAGATTATCGACTTCAAATGCTTTTTAAATGACTTTTACATTCTAAAATTACTTTACAATACTTAACACAAAATATCGCAAAAATTTAATAATATTGCTCATTATTTACTTTATTAAAATCTTTTTTACCAGAGCTTTTTTAAATAAAAATGACTAAAATTAAGATAATATACTTCAATAAATACAATATTTTACTAACAATTTATTATAATTATAAAAAAAGGGAAAGCACCAATATTTCAATAAATTATTCTGAAGGAGGAACTCCACGAAGCAAGGTTCTGGGTCTAATCAAATTATATTGATTATTTTGAGGACTTTTTCTCTTTAAGACAAATTCATCATTATCAATATTATTATTCACCACAGAATTTTTGTTACTATTAGTAGTAATGCTATAATTGGAATAGCTGTTGCTTGCATGATTATTTCCTGAAGAAGACCATATCTCTTCTTCAATCATTGCTCTAATATGATCATAATGAACATTTGACTCTTGGTTATCATTGTTTCCACTGATTGTTTTAAATTGCCTTCTAGCCCAAATTTCCCATCTTTTCAACTCAATAAGCTTTTCTGTATTTTCATTATCATATTGCCTCATTCGTTGATAATTGATTTCATCTTGCTGCATTTTTGTCTGCATTTGAGTAATTTGCTCTTGAAGGTTTTTATTTGATTCAATTAATGATTGAATTGAATTAATTGCGATTTCAGGAGTTTTTACATCAATAAGTGATTTAAATTTGACCATAACTGCGTTGTAAAATGATGAATAAATTGAATGGAATTTCAGATCCTTTTGAATTTTTGATGCTAGATTATTAAAAACGTCAGAGAAGTAATTTTCATCTTTATTTGAATTATCTTTTGCTTTATTTGATTTTACTTTCAAATTAATTGAATAACCAATTTTCTTTGCAAATGATTCGATCTGTGTTTCAATCTGTAAAATTTTTGTTGAAAATTCATTAGTGGCAGAACTTAGTTGTGCCGAAAGTTGCGTTGATAAAGAAGACATGTCATTCTTCCACTTATCCTCATTTGTTTGCAATTGGATTGACAATGTTTTATTTTCAATTTTTAATTGCTCATTCGAATTCAATAAGCTATTGTTTTTTGAAGTTAAATTTTTAACTTCTTTTTGAAGGATATTGCATGATTCAATCTTATTTGATAATGATTGAATTGTTTTTTCATAAGATGATTTTAATTGGTTAGTTTTAACAGACACCATATTCATCGATTCTTTCGCAATTTGCTCAAGATCTGCATTTTTCTTTTTATATCTTAATATCTCATTTTTTAAAGTACTTAAATTATTCGACTCCTCTATAATTTTGTTATCTTTTTCATTTATTTGATCATTTAGTATCTGAATTTTTGATTGCAAGTCTTCGTTTTGTTTTTTTAAATTTAGTACAATTTGATTATTTTCTCTAGAATAAAATTTTTCAGCATCTTTAACTTGATTTTCTGTAACATTGAGCTTTTTTTGCAATTCATCTAACTGGCTTTGATATTCTGCTTTTTCTGACTTTAAAACATCAATTTGTTTCTGCAAGGAAGAATTTTTTTTCTCAATAGATATGATATCTCTTTTACATTTTTTCTTAATTTCTCGAATTTCACGAGAATGTTCTCGATCTGTTTGAGCAAGCGCTGTTTTGAGGTCGGAAATTATTGGCAAATTTTCATTTTGATTTCTGAAAAATTTTAAAACAGCTTCAAAAACAGTTAAAAAGTCGGTTTTTGGATTCGTATCAAACATTGAATCCAACATTTTACGCATTTTAACTTCTCGTTCTTGATAATATTTAATTTCTTGGGCCAAAGAATCAGAATTATCAACAGCTTCTTGCATTTCATTCATTTTCCTTCTAGTAGAATCGAGCCTTATTTTGCAATCAACTGCATATCGACGAAGAATTGAAGCAACAACAACTTCTGAAACAAAAAGTTGAAATATTTCACGTCCTTCTTCTGTTTTAGCAATATCATCATAAATTTGTGATACTTTATCTGTAATATCAGATGGATCTAGAATATTTTTAAAGATGTTTAAGGATGGCAATTTATCAATTTCACTGCTTAATGAAACTCTTGGTAAAGTTTGCTCAATAAATTGTGAAAGTTTGGAGCAGTGCTCAATTAGTTGCTCCTTAAAACTAATATTCAGCTTCCCTTCATTGGGAAATATAATTGATTGCATTTCTGTTGACCGCGCTAATTGCTGCAAAAAAGAAAGTTCTTCGTCCATTACAGATAAGATTCTCAAAGATCTTTGTTTCATATCATCTAAACTATTATTTTCATTCGAAGTTGCGTATTGATGATTTTTATTTATTGATGTGCTATTTTGTTTCTGAGGAGTAACTTTTCCTAATGTAAAGCGGAAAATTTCAATAATTCTTTCTTGAACTGATATTGATGAATTTTCACTGATTACAGAAATATCATTTTTCAATGATGCATCATTGGCATTTGTGGCTAATTTAGTTACAGCACCAAGTACTGTATAAAGTGCATCTATATCGTCAGAGATCGGGTCATTACTTAGATTTGAAATATTGACTTTTGTTGTCGTCATTGATGAATTAATATTGTCACCTTTATTATCTTGAATAATTTTTTCATATTTATCTATCATGATATTTTGCTTTTGAACAATTTGAATTAAAGAATCCCTTTGTTGATGATATTGCTCGTTATAATTCATTGACGATTTTATTATTTGGGTTATTTTTTCGAATGCTGATTCTATGTCAAACTCTCGATTTTGGATTGTTTTTGGTGGACAATTTTGCAGGCTATCAATCATTGACTTGAGCTTAACAATCTCAGCTGAAAGTGTCTCTTTTTCGATGATTTGATCTGAGTATTTTCGATGAAATTTAAACAAAGCTTTTTCATATCTATCAATTTTTTTTTGATATGCTGAGAATTTTGATCGTACACGCTCAATTTCAAGTCTAAGTTCGTCATTTTCTGCTTTAAGCGTTTGATTTTTAATTTCAAATTTTAAACTAATTTCGTTATTTTTAATTTGATTTAAATCTTTAATTGGCGATGTTTGCATTTTTTGTTTTGTAAGAAAATCAAACGTTTCATCTAAATTAGAGCAATTGGAATTAAATAAATCATTAAATTTGTTAATAAAAACATTTGAATTATCCAAATCTGAATTAAAATCGGGCTGATTTAAAATTAAATTGGAGTTGGAATACGAAGCATCTAGTTCATCAAATCGTCGAATGAGATCTTGGCAAGATTCATTCGATTTCATTCCTATAATCTCAAAATCTTAATTTAAAATTTTCGATAAAATAAACGGTAAATCAAAATTTTCATTGATGAAAATCTCGATTAATTTAAATGAACATGATTATAAAATCGAGCTATTCGCAGTTTAATAGACAATTTTTATTAATGCATTGCTCTTTTTTTATAATAATGAAACCTTATAGAATATCAATTATCCATTTTCTTTTTTTTCTTTTTTTTTTTTTTTTAAATCAATACTTGTTTATTTGTCAAAATCATTAACCATATTTAATTTCGTTTGGTAGCAATATTTTAATTCAGCATATGATTTTATTTAAAAAATTACTAACTGATCAAAATGCATACAAATAATATTTATTTTTTGCTTTTCCGAGAAGAGCTTCTTGTTCTTGATGACATATAGTTAACAAATTCATCATCTTTTGATTCTTGTTTTTCGGTAATTTCATTTGAATCAACATCTTCTAAATCTTCATTTTCATTTGAACTAATTTCTTCTATATCTTCTAAATCATTTGTTGCTTGCTTTTTTTGGTTTCCTCTTTTGTTTTTAGTTTTCTTTGCTGTACAAGAATCATAAATTGGACATCTATCACATTTCGGGCTAACAGCATTACATATCGTTTGCCCAAAGTAGAGAACAGATTTATCAACTTCTTCCCATAGTTCTTCTGGGAAAATATTTTGTAAATCATCTTCTGTTTGTTCTGGCGTTTTTGTTTTCACCCATTTAAGTCGATTTGCAGTTCTATGGATATGAGTATCGACACCAATTCCTACACGCTTATTCCATGCTTCACTCATTGTTAAAGTAGCCATTTTTTTCCCAACTCCTTTGATTGAAATTAGATCATCATAATTATCGGGAATGTCACCATTATAGTCTTTTTGGCATAACTTTGCAGCTTCAATAATATTTTCTGACTTTTTATTACTGAATGATACTCTTTTTATAAGCTCCTTTACGGTAGAAACGTTTGCTGTAGAAAGAGAAGAAGCAGTAAGTCCTCCTTCAAGGCCTTCATCTAAATTTTTTAAAGCTTGTTCAGAAATCGAATCCTTCGTTTGTGCACTAAGCATTAGGCTAATTAATACCTGAAATCTTTGCTTTTTGTCTGGATTTAAGGCCTTTTCATTAGATTTTTGTATTTCTTTTTTATCATCTGAATTTCTATTTTCTTTAAATTCCTTTTCTCGAAACGATTTTAATATATTTAATTGCTCTAAAGGTGTTAATTTTGTTTTTTTCATAAAAATATATTACATTATTGAATACTTTATTTAATAAACGTTCATTTATTTGAATAAAAAAAAACTTATAATTGATAATAATTGATGCATTTTATTTGAAATAATATTGAATGGAATTTCACAAAAATTGAAATTAAAATTTTGATTTTAAAAAACATCAAAAATCTAAAAAATCAAAAATAAATATGAGCTTTCTTCTAGTGCCTTATAAGTTAAACATCACTGGAGTTACTTCCACATTTGTACTGCAATGCCGCTCCACTCTTAAAAGCTTTATATCAAAGAGATGTCCGATCGTTGAAGACATACTAATCATCAGACAATTATTTACAAATGAAGTATCCCCAAAACAAATGATAATTATATCTGTATTAGAAATCCTTTCACTCTTACAACTTCATATCAATATTAATAACTTCCCATATTTTATGAGCTTCATGACAAATATTTATGCAATATGGCTTGCCAGTTATGAAATTTTTTATGATTTTTCAATCATCTGCTACTTTTTTTGTTTGACTCCTCAAGAAAGGGAAGATCAAATTGAAGAGTTTAAAAACAAAAATGCTAAAAATATTGACCATGAATCATGTAATTATTGTTCATTTTTTAATGATCCTAATGATGAACAATTAGATGAATGGGACAAACAAATCCATTCCAATGATTTGAAAGAATATAATAATAATTTGAGCATGTTAAATGCTTTTGATGATTCAAATAAAGTAAAGAAATGGAAGAAGCAGAAGAAAAATGCTCACGAAAAGAAAATCAAATATAGGAATATCTAATAAAAATTTAACCTTGCTTATCTAATTTTTGACAAAAAAAACCGGAAAATATATTATATGCTTTTTTATTAATATTATTTCATTGAAGTCATGATAGCAACACCCAATCCAAATGCAACAATTGGTGTGATTGGTTTTCTTGTCTTAATTTTGCAAATCCCATTGACGGTCTTGAATATAAGGAACAAAATAGATTCATCTGTATCCCTTATAACGAAATTTTTTAACGATCGTTTAACTTGATATGGTCCCATATCCAGAGTTAATTTTCCGTTTTCATGTTTCTTTGGGAGAGAAGAACTCCAAATTCTAACACCTGGAACAGGATTACCTATACTTGCTAATCTTGATAGATCATTTTCCTTATTTTGAGTGTTATAAATATTACCTTCTTCTGGAATAGCTAATCTGAAATATCGAATACGTGAGTCATCACCTGATAAATCAATAAATGAAATGCCAGCAAGCTGAGGAGGATCTTGGGCTCCATTTGGTTTTCCAAAAACGGTAAAACGAGAACCATTTTGATGACGAACAACCATTCCTTGGAAATATGGCGAATCAAAAGAAACTGGATTTTGATTGCATACAATTTGAACTCTTCCGTATTTTTTGTTATGAGATGGCTGACTACGAAATACAATCACATCATTTTTCGTCATTTGAACTGCTCGTCTCCATAGAGAAAGTGCTTTTTCATAAGTTATTTGATAAGATTGATCCAAATATGAATCAGGAGAATTAGCATTGGATGGGCTTCCACTTATTCGTGGAAAACTTGGAGATGAGACTTGATTTGTTACAGAATTTACATTACGTATTTTGTCAATACCAGTCTGATTTTCATTAGGATTATTGTAAAAATTGGGTGCTGAGGCTCGATTGTTTTGAATATCGCTTTGAACATTTCTTTGAATATTGCTATCGATTTTATTGCTATCAATTACGTTGGCATCAACTTTATTACTATCAATGTTATTGTCATCGATTTTATTGTTAAAATTGTTATTATTATTGTTATCGTCATAATTGCTATTATTATTGACATCAGGCGATTGAATATTATGATTGTGATGACGATTAACAGTAGGTGATATAGGAGCAGCAGAATTACTAACAGAAATATTATTTTTCGGAGTATTTATATTCCCAGTAGAACGATTATTTCTAATAATGGGTTTAGGTGATTGCTGAACAGCATCACTGTATTCTTCATTATATGAATAATAACTATTGCTTTGTTCATCTTCACTCTTATCTTTTGGATTATTCTTTGAGTTCTGTAATTCTTCTGTATTTGTACGTGGGGGTGGGGTTCGAGGTTTTTGAAGTGGACGTCTACCACGTTGTGGAGTGGGCCTGCGTATACTATTAGGAGTAGGTGAAATCTTAGATGGCGGCTGAGGGACATTTTTATTAATAGGTGTGGATACCGATGATTTCACGTTTTTCTTCTCAGAATAATTATAACTTTCACTATATCCACTATAATTTTCATCATATGAATAATCATCACTTCCAGAAGGAACATTAATATTAACTCTTGAACGAGGTGAACTTGCATTTGATGGCATATTTCCTCTTGGAGAAACTGGATTTCGGCGAGCATTCATCCCTCCTCTCATTTATTTGCCTATTCGATTTATGTCTGTTTTTTTTTTTTATTAAGGGTGCCGTCTATTTGCTGTTTTTTAATCACCAAATGCTTCTAACACAATTTAAATAGAGATATAATTTAGAATAATTTAATAATATCTAAATAACAATTTTTAACAAATTTATTTAATATCCTCATGAGATATAAATGTTTTTCTTATACTAATTTAAATTTGAATGACAAATTGAAAAAAATTCAATGTTTTTTTGAATGAAAAATAATAAACGTATCCTCAAAAAAAAAAAAAAAAATTACCGAAATATTAATTTGAAATAATTTTGTGATATTTAATTAATTAAAAAAGTAAATAAATCGTTTAATTGCGCCTATTTTTTAAAATAATAGAAGATTTTGTGTATTTTTTTTACAAAACATAATATGTAATATTTATGACATTACTAGTTTTTTTCAACTTAATATACGTATAGTTCAATTGGTTTCAAAAGCATGATTGCATTTTATTAAAAAAATAATACTTTTATATCAATTGAATTTGAATGAGGGCAATTTTAATTTGATAGATTTTTTATAGTTTATTTCAATGTAAATACGTTAATTTTCAATGTATGTACGTTAATTTTTGTAATAAAATACGTTAAATTTCAAGCTTAGAAATTGAATAAGTCTAGGTTTGTAAAAAAAAATTAAAAACTATCTTCAAATTCATATCTTTTTAATGCTGAGAAGAAGATGTTGCATTTAATTGTAAATATATCAGGGTTGTCGATCGATGATGATAAATATCGATTATCGGCTCATTATCGATAGTCCGATAATATCGATAAAAATTTGTTCGATAACCAATAATTATCGATAAATACGTTAAGCAAAACCGCCGATATTTGGTCACTATCGGACGGTTACGGTTCGATATTCTCCGATATTTTATAATAAAATTTCCATACTTTTTTTTTACATTTTTGATTAAAATTTGGAATTTTATATTTTTAATTGTGCTTCAATAGTGCATGCTGAAATAAGCGAAATAAGGTCAGAGTGCATTATATGTCCAATATAATAATGAGAAGCTAAAAAATCAGGTTTTTGATTAATACATAAAAAGATTATTTTAAAAATTTTTAAAAAAGAACCAATTGGCCAACAAAAAAAGATTATGATTAAGAACAAAGTTATAAGACGATAATTTCCTCATATCTTCTCAGTATTAAATTATTTCCATATTTGCAAATTAACGAATCTTAATATGTAATGAAATATTAATGCAATGCTACTAAAATAATTTGCGTTTTTTTTTTATTAAAAGAATATCAAGTCTAAAAATATTTAGAGAAATGGAGAGAATTTTATTAATTTAAATTACAAAAAGTTATCGTGTTCACTTTTTGATAAATTTAATTTTTTTGCCAAAATAAAATTATCTTTATTGATTTTAAATTTCATACTTAAATATTATTAGAATTATAATATATTACTTATCTTTTATTATAATAAAAGTTAATTTCCTATGAAATATAAAAAATCTTTTTTAATAATTTGATCATTTGTACATACAAGCTTTTTTATATGTCATTACTTGAAAAAATAACTTTTATATAATTATATAACAATTAAATAGCCATAATTTCTAGTAAATATCTTTTCTTTACCTTAAAAAAGTTAAAAATATCGGTCATTATTGGCCATGATAAAAACCGTTTTTATCGATAATGATATTTATTATCGGATAGTATCGGTTATTCTACTCTACTCCCGATAATATCGATAATATTGGCAACGTATTTAACCGTTATCGGACACTATCGATAAACATCCCTGAAATATATGAGCATAATTACTTAAATAAGTCTAGGTTTGTAAAAAAAAAAAAGATTTTATAATTATCTTCAAATTGAAAATTCATGTGACTTGATTATTGTTCAGTATTTGAGAAGAAGATGTGACATTTAATTGTAAATATATGAGCATAATTACTTAAATAAACCTAGGTTTGCAAAAAAATAATAATAATAATAATTATCTTCAAATTGATAATGCGAATAAGGTAGTCATCATTAATATTCCAAAAAAGTGACTAAGGTTTTTTTTTTTAAATTTCAAGATTTTGTTTTTAAATAACTGAAAAATGCAATGATTATTTTCAATAAATTAATTGAATTTTTTTTCTAACAGGTCATTGAAAAATAAAAAAACATTAATATCTTAATATTTAATCAATTTAATAATAAATAAAATATAAATATAAATAATATAATAATATTAACATAATATAACATAAATATTTTAAGATAACTCTTTTTTATTATTCAAAAAACAGCAAGTAGACGCCACCTTTATACTTACCAAAATGTAATTCAAAATTGAATATTTTCAAATTAATTCGTTAATTGGAGAAAAAAAAAAAAAAATGAATGAAGAGATTGATGTGAGCGAAATCATTAGATTAGCTCAAACAGAATTCAATCTCTCTTTTAGCTTTGATGTTTCTCGAATGCAAAATCTTTTTGAACAGCTTTGTATAAATATTCAAAAGCTTCAAAACGATATTTATAACCTGAAAAAAGATGTTCTAAATAAGGCAGATAAATCTCAAGTTGAAGCACTTAAAGACAATGCTATTCAAGATAATGAAAAAAATAATGATAATGAAAAAAATAATGATAATGAAAAAAATAATGATAATGAAAAAAAAGAAAATGTAGATAAGAGCCCAGAAGATGACTCGAAAGCTTCTGATATACCCCAACCATCTATCAATAATAAATATCCAGAAGAATTCGATGAAAGACTAACTAAATGTGAAGAGAAAGTCTTAGATTTTGATAAAAGATTTGAAGAACTCTCAAAATATTTGACATCTGAGCCTGCTAACAACAAAAATGACAGCAAAGGTGATAATAAAGGACAAACTAGACATGAGCTTTTTGAAGAAATTCTACATGAATTTGATAGAGCTAAAAAAGAAGAAAAAGATGCAGCTCCAGCCTTAAAAACTACTGATGTTGAAGAAGAAAATGAATCAAAATCAAATGTTGAAGAAGAAAACGAGCAAAATTCTGAGCCTAAGTTCAATCCTGAGCCAAAAATTCCGCATTCTGATGATACTCTTGAAACATTTCTTGATGCAGCAAAAATAGAAATTGAAAATGCAAAGAAACTTCTTAGTGACGAATTTGGACAGCAAATGAAAGATAATAATACAAAGTTGAATGGCCAAATCTCGAAGGCGGCTGCAGATTCTGAATGCGGTCTCAAAAAAGCAAATGGTAGAATTATTGAAACAGCAAATAAATTTGATACAGAAATTAAAGAAATGTCTACTGATAATCAACGTCAATTTGCACAACTTCGTGAAAATCTTGAAAACCTTGCCAATAAAGTCAAAGCCTTAGAAAGTCGATTTGAAGCCAATGCAAAAGCTGCTGAAATGAGCAAGGACTCTCTCAAAAAGCTTGTCACTGATGATGGAAAACTTGATACTGAACAATTGTTGGAACAACTTGAACAACATTTGATTGTTATTAATGATATGGATGGTAGACTTATCGCCCTTGAAAATCGAAAGTATGTCTCCCAAGATTCATTTGATACAGTTGTTAAATCTTTGGATGAATGCACAGAAAAAGTGAAAAAAGTTGAATCAATGATTGTAACCACTGATATGTCTGTTGCAGGAATTAGAGATGCTCTTGATGAACTGAAAAAGATAATTGAAAATCAAGTAACTAATGATCAACTTCAAGAAGCCGAAAATGTCATTCATGAACTTCAAGATGAATCAACAAATATACGTGATGCAGTTATCAAAAGTAACAAAGATATCATTAATTTACGAGCAGCAATAAATACCCTACGAAATCATTCAGAAGAAACAAGATCAATTGCTGAAGATGCAAATAATTCTGTTAAGCATGCATGCGAAGATGTTCAAAACAACGATAAAAGATTGAAGAAAATGGTCGTTTTCATGCAAAATGAAAGTAATCAAATAGGCAATCAAATTAAAGAACTTGCCACAATGACAGAAAGAAATGACGAAGCGATTACAGAACTTCAGAAACAACGCGAGATTGATATGGCACGGATTGATGCCTTCAAAAACAATTCAGATACTTATTCGGATGAATATGCTACACCGAGATCATCAAAATCTACCAAAAGTAAGCAACGACATTCTTCTCCAGTTCAAACTGTTTCATCAGCCACATCTCCTCACCTTCCTTTACTCGCTGTCAACATTGATACAACCGCCAACAATACACCACTTCCACCAGTTCCAAATATTTCACAAATCCAGCAATCGCAATCAACGCAACAATCACAATCATCAAATACTCAACAACAACAGCAACAACAGCAGCAGCAACAACAACAACAGCAACAAGTGGCATTCGATCAGCCGATAGTAACCGCTGCCAAAAGAAAACAAGGCGATACATCTGTATATGCACAACCATTAAAACGAAGTGGCGGTCTTCCTCGTTTAGCTCAACAACAAGCTAAAAGAGATATAGAAAGTGTCAGAATGGACCTTAAACGATACGAAGAGCTCATTCCTCGTGTTGAGCGTCTTGAATCTACAATATCGACTCTCAAAAGCTCCGTCGATTCCCTCAATAAGCAGACAAAAGCACTCTCTGAGGCCAAGGCAGATCGAACAGAACTTCAGACCCTCTTTGAGCAGTTCCGAATGGCTCTTGGCGAGCTCAACAACAGACTTGGCGGCATTCGTAAGATTGTCGCCTCGAAAGCTGATCTTTCAGAATTGAAGGAAGTTCAACAAGCCTTCTTTAAAGAACTCGTTCAGAGTGGAGAAACAGCAGCTGGAACTGAAACAGTTCGCTGCCTAATGTGTGGACAGCCACGAACTAACATTACTGGCGCAATAGACGATCCGACACTTGCAAAAGCAATAGGAAGCGCAGTATCGTCGAGAGTGACAGGAGCCGATGGACAGGGCAACGTTTGCTTCGTGTATGGAGAACATGGAGAGATGTTCTTAGGAAGATCCGTTGATGGAAGACCAATTTACTCAAGAATGGCCAATTCGGAGGAAGAGGGAAATACAAAAGGAAATAGATCAAATCAACCACCAATGACAGCGCCAATGATTGCTAGGAAGGTTCTCGATGGACCATCATCTAATTCTTAACGATTTTTTTTTTATGAATATATATTATTTGTTGTTGATTAAAAATTGTTAATAAATTAATTGTTTTAGATTGATAGTTATGAGTTGAATGATATTTCTTTGTTTTATTGCTTAATTAAGTTTTTGTTAACTTTAAAGAATGCATGATTTTTAATAAAAGATGCCTTCTTGGTGTGCATATTAAAAAATATTTTCTAAAAAATCAATATTTTATCCTTTTTGAGATGAAATAAATATAGGGCTAGCATGAAATAATTTGGAATTTTACTTGAGGAAATAAAAATTTTTTGATTTTTCTAATCAATTTTGACAAAAATAAAAAAAAAATTTCAAAAACAAAAATTTTTCCGCAGAAATTATTAGCAATTTTGATAGAAATATTTTTTTAGCGAAAACGGTTTTCAATATAACGAATTTATTATGGCATTGTTCGAAAACGGTTTTCGATATAACGAATTTAGTCCTATCTCTTGAGAAAAAAGTACAAGCAAAATGAATAAAATTGAAATCAATTTCCCTCAAATATAAAATTCTATCGATAAAAATAATTTGTAATATGGAATTTAATTATTTCTAAATATATTGTTGCAACAATTTTCTTTTTATTTTCAAGAAAATTAATATAAATTGCAGTTATAAAAAATACTATTAGATATTTAAATATAATTTTAAATTATGCAATCTTAATCTGATTTATAAAAAACTAAAAATTTAGTATATTCATTAATAATATGTTAAATTAATTATTTCAAATAAATTATTATTTATTAAATACTAATAAATCCATCTCTAAGACTAACATCATCTTGTGGATGAAAAATTTTTTTACTTAAATGAAATTTGAATAAAAAAATTTTTGCGTAATTGAAATTTGGAATAAAATTTTTTGCTTATTTGAAAAAAAAAATTTGGCAATGATATGTCTCAATTCACTCAAAAATTATTATTCAGAAGAAATGATTGATTTAATAATAATAATATTAAAAAGGTTGGGAGAAATCAACAACAAGAAAATTTATTATATTTTGCATAAATTAAACATTAATTACTATTTGTTAATTCTAGAATCAAGCAATTATCAAAAGATAAATTCAATTTATCAAATATTTATGATCAGAGTCAACATTCTTCATGAAAACCCTATTTCTAATTTATTATGGACAAAAATTATCCAAAATTATCATAAATATCCAGCAAAAACAAAATCTATATCAATCAAGTGTTTGACATATTTGTTGAATCCAAAAATTAATTTATCTACTCAAATAATTTTCGATTCTCAATTATTTCAAATAATTTGTGACCATTTAAATGATTTTATTTTTGAAGATATAGTGAATCTACTTTTTATTTTACAAACTTTAATATGCTTATCTATAAATTCTCATCATGAATGTGAGCTAAGAACAAATTTATTATTATATGATATCATACCAATTCTCAAAGATATTCAATATAGTGAATTAAATGATCAATTATGTGATGCATCTATCGAAAATGTCATAAGTTTTGTCACAAAATAAATATAAAAACTCTTTAAAGGACAAGTGAAAATTATAATCATAATTATTTTTATCAAAATTAATTAAAATTTTCTTTTTCTTTTATTTTTTTATTCAATATATTTTTTTATTTTTACATTTTTTTTCACATGATTTAATTGTTTTTGCTCAAAATTTTTTTCAAATTAATACAGGTTAATACTTTAGACCAAAAACCGTTTTCGCAAAAAATTTTTTTTGTGAAAAATTGATCACAATTTCTGCGGTAAAATTTTATTTATTGAAAAATTAATTATTTTTTTGGAAAAAATGCACACAATAATAATTTTTTTGATCGAAGCTAATTCGGAATAGATTTTTTTATCAAATGATTTGCTAATTATTTCGTGCTAGCCCTATAAACAATATTTTTCAATAAATATTAATGCATAAAATTATTCCACTTAAGTAATTATTTTGGCTTATATTCATCAAATTAACATATTGTGCAATTGCTTATCAAAATATAAAAAAAACAAATTCAATATTTTTTTTCTAAAAAAGATATTAAGTAGTTAAATTAATAAAGTAACACAAATATAATATATAAAATAAATTATTTTTTAAATTTATCATTTTATTAAAAAGATATTATTATAAAAAAAAATTCAAAAAAAATGAAATGATAAACAAACTCTGAAATATTTAAACCGACACTCGATGAAAATCAATTGAAATTAGTAACGAATATAATCAGAAATAAAATGGAAGTTATGGAAAGATTCGAAGCAGAGGTTGATAAACTACGTGAACTTTCAGGTGTTGATCCTGAGAAGTATCCAATTCGATGGATCAAATGGGAAACACAATACAAATCTGAATCCGGAATTCGAGCTCCACCTTGGCGTGAAGCTGAAGGAGACCTTGGTTATGTTATTGCTGATACGCAGGATCAAGGTATTATTGTTATTCTTTGCAAGAATGATGGAACTTGCTATCAGATCAAAGGTTATCAGGTTACCTCTACAGGAGCTGAAGAGCTATGTTATGACCAAATTGGATCAGAACAAAACGATTTGAAATCAGTCTTATCATCTGCATCTCCTGTTTTTGCTTCTTTGATCGACGCAGCTTTAACTGAGCCACCGGTCGATGAAGAAAAAGGCTCAGCTCGACCTGCTGCTCTTGATAATGAACTTATTTCTCTTCCTCAACCAGTTTTGGTTTTAGCTCCACACAAAGGTGATCAAGATAGAGATAATGAAGAGGCGAACGAAGTAGAAGACGATCAACCAATTGTTCCATATCCACGACAAAGGCCTAGCGACAGTGATTATTGGACAATTTTCCAGAAAATGAAGCGTTTTGCGTCAAACCCAACTGACCCTCTCAATCAAGAATTACAAGAAATTAAGAACAATCCAAATTTGAAAGAAGTAACTGGACAGCGTGCTATTCTTGAATCAAATGCACTTCCTGCTATGCTTAATATTCTTAGAATTAGGCAAGCTCAACATTCTTCTGACTCACACCAAAGTCAACAAGCTGAGGCAGTTGTTCAAATCATTGCACAAATCACAGTTTCACCAAATGTCAGACGAATTATTGCCACAGATCAAAACGTTGACACCTTACTTCAAATACTTATTAAAGAAGAACGTCCATTGATGGATGGATTATTCACAACAATTGCAAACTGCTGTAAGAATACCCAATTCAGAGAGTTAATATTAAAGCATAAAGGTGTTGAACCTTTGATTTATCAAATCAACAAAGAAGATTTAGCATCACAAGTTTGTTATGTTCTTTATACCCTCAACAGAAGCGAGCATGCGACACAGATGATGCTTAAATCTCACCTTGACCACGAATTACAGAAATTTATACAAAAAACTGAAAAATTAAATGACGAACTTATGCTCAATATCACAAGGCTCCTTTATTCAGTTGCAATTTACGATCCTCAAACAGCTCAAAATATGACAAAAGAACAACTTGTTTTCTTCTGCCAAGGTCTTACATCAGCTAACGTTGATCTTGTTACATGGTCTGCCAAAGCCTTTACTGTATTCAAAATCACTGATGATCTCCAAAAACTTTTCTATTCACCAAAATGCGAAGGCCCACAACGATTAACTAGTACACTTGATAATAAAAATGATGTTGTTGTTTTAGCTGGTTTGGAATCAATATCTGTTGTTGGAACAATACCTAAGATATTGAATGAAATCTTGAACACTGGTATTTTGAATAAGTTACAGAATCTTTGGAAGAATGAAAACCCAGAAATCAGGAAAGGTACTTTACGCGCTTTAGGTGTTCTTACAAAACATCCAAAATGTGCACAATGGACCGTTCGTCAGAATCTTATTCCAGATTTGATTGATTATCTCAATAATACAGATCCTGACTTTGTTATTTATTCAGCTAAAGCCATAGGTGCCTGCTGCAAAGAAAAGTCTAATCTTTCAAATTTGACTCAATTGAACGGAATTAGGATTCTTTGGAGTTTAATGAAAAGTCCATATAGCGGTGTTCAAGCAGCAGCAACATCAGCACTCGTTCCTTTCTTACAGAGTGAAAATTCGCCATCTGTTGTTCGAACTTTTGTTGATGGTCTTGATCTTCTTGTTGCTCTTCTTAAATCAGATGATCCTGAAGTTCAAGCATCAGCTTGTATGGCTATCACTGAAGTTGCTAAAGATAAAGAAAATCTTGCAGTTATGACTGATTTGGGTTTAGTTGAATTACTTAGTAGACTTCTTTCTACAAAACTTGACAGTGTTAGAAAACCACTTGCTGATGCGATTGGTGTTTCAGCTGATTATTCAAATAACAGGAGATTATTCGGTGAAGAAGGAGCAGTTGGACCTCTTGTTTCTTATTTAAGACCTCCTTCAAATAACCAAGAAGTTCATGCATCAACAGCAAAAGCTCTGAAAGCATTAAGTGAAGATCCAGAAAACAGTAAAAATTTGAGGCAGGCGGGTGTTGTTAATTATTTACTTGAAATGGTTGAAAGTCAAGACCCAGACTTGCAAATGGCAGCTGCTGTTGCTATCAGAAATATTAGAACCAATTGTGGTCATACAGAATAAATTCTTATTTATATTTTATGGTTCTCAATAAATAATTATTTTTAAATTCAAATTTTTTATATTTAATGTCATTATGATATTGAAGATGTGGCTAAAGTAAATGATTGTTAAAAAATAAGAAATTAATGAAAGAAAGAGCCAAAGTGCTAAAATTATTTTTACTATATTAGTGGTTCAGCTGAAGTTGCATACCCTTCAATGCCAAGATGATTTTTTCCTCGAATTATTTTAAAGAAGCCATTATCTCCCCACTGGCTTCCATATGAGTTTTGAATAAGCCAATAGGATTTATTTTTTTCAATTCCCCATCCAATGATTTCAACAGTATGAAATAAATTTAATTTTTCTATATCATTTGATTCATATATTCCTTCTTTATATTTAGAAAAAACACTTGTGAGTTGAATTAATGCTGTTACAGGACCATTTTTCAAAATTTCTTTAATGATTGACTCCTCGCCATTAATTGTTTTCAAGCTTTTATACTTTGTATAATATCGTTTACATTTTGTTGAGAAATTACAAGTGCCTTGTAAATTAAAACTTTGGCACGATATATTAGGGAGGCCATTATATTGGATATATCGCCATGAAAGATATTCATGACTACCAGAAAAGCATCCTGATGAAAAATAATCACAATAAATCAAATCTTGTGGATTAAGATAATAAAAATTTCCTGTTTGTTTGCAAAAACGATGAGAAAGAGATGCTGATACAGCAAAAGCGTAGCATGTAGAACATCCACTTTGGTTAAAAATTGGAATTTTGCAATAAGGATATTCTAATAAGAAGTTATAATTAATAGGAAATGTTGAATTTCTGGTATTTTTTTTAACAGATTCTTTTGAAAAAGATGAATTTGATGGATGAATGCTTTTCTCAACAAAGTCCTGAAATGAGGTTGAATTTTTTGAAACAGATTTTTTATTCAAGAAAATAATTTTGTTTGTTCTCTCATCCTTTAATTGTTGCTTGGAAATACAGATAAAGAAATAAAAAAGTAGAATGATTATAATAAAGAAATGTAGTAGTTTTGGTCAAAATATGGTCAATACTTTTATCCTAAACGTATGGTGATCTATATTTATTATGAATTCCATATCTTTTGATTTCTCTAGCGAAGAAGATATTGAATACGAGCAAAACTCAGATTTCGACGATTTTATCGATGATACTGAAGAAAAGTTGCAAGAGATAGAAGATGATATCAAATCGATAACCTCATTTTGTCTTTCACCTGAAGATATGAGCAATCAAAGCATAGATATTAAATTAAAAGCAACACTATCAAGTCGTGAATATGATAAAATTTCGATGCAAGCACAAAAGAAAGCAATGAAAAACTACCAATCCTTAATTTCTTCAGAATATTCGCTTCTACAACAAAATCATCTTACTGTTCAGAAAGAATATGGCACATCAAATGATGATAACTGGGAAATTGATTCAGGGAAATCAACTGATCTTGAACTTTTGATTGCCATTACTAAGCTAAGAAAAAAAATTATTAGAATAAATGCAGAAAATCAATCAATATTTGCAGAAAATGAGAAAAATTCTGAGCATTTACAGCATATTTATGATCAAAACTCAAAGCTTGAACAAATGAAGATTGTTCAATGTGCATAACTTCTATAATAGTATAGATTTTATATTTCATACACAGATTTTTGTTTTCTCTAAATGTTATTTATTAATTAATTTTTTAAGATCATTTTATATAAAAATACACAAAATTATGTTTCGGAACAAGTTTATTAAAAATTCTTCCTCTTTATTTTAATAAAATTTAAAGATAAAGATACAATCAATTAGTTATCATTAACAAGGGTTTTGATAATGTCTTGTTGTAAAGTATACTTCTTAACAAGATTGTCAAGCTTTTCCTTTCTTGTTTTATATAATTCGGTATATTTTTCAGCAAGGATGCACCTGTAAACTTCTGAGTTAGAAGAAATTTGGCCTTGCCCATAATAGAAGAAGCATATTGAAGATAAAGTTCTTGCAAGATGATCTTTTGAACTGATAATTATTTCCTTATCTGGATATGGTAAAATAGGATAAGAAATAATTGTTGGTATTGTTTTTGTAGATTGAGAATTTTGGAATGCAGATCCATTTGGAACAAATTTTTCTTCTTTGTATTTAGGATGGCATTTTATGATTGAAACTTTGTACATTTGTTCATCTTTTGTTAATGATTGGTAAAGTGGAGTAACAACAATAATAATTTCGAACTGTGAAACTTCGAGGAATTCGGTATTAAGTTGCTTATCAGATTCATTGAATATTACAAGAATATCACCTGTTGGGAATTTATCGTTAAAGCAAAATTGGCAGTAGCCCATATTATATGATTTTCCAAGATCTTGAAGGAATTTGTTGTATCTTGGAGTAGCTTCTGTCTCAGAAAAGAATGAATTAGAGTTTTTGGCGATATGTGCTACCAAAATTTCAAAACGAGAAAGTCCGCAACTATCATCGAAATCTTTAAGAGCTTGTTCAAATCCGTCCTGTGTTTGATTAAGTGGGTTAATCTGAAGATTAGGCGCTGTAATTGACATTGAAGCAATTCCCAATGCCATGAGGAAACTTTTTGATAAACTTTTCTCTTCTGTTTCTGGGGTTTCAACATATTTAGCAAATATATTAACATCATCAAAGGTTATTTCACTTCGATGTAATGTATCATCTTTCAGCATTTTTTCATCGATGGATTGTGCAAGTTCTGGAGATACTTCAGTAATATCAAATACGGTAATTCCAAATGGACCGCGAATAATTAATCCAAGAGCTTTGTTTTCTGTATTTTCTCTGAATGATAAAATTCTGCCATTAAAAACATAACTTGATAATACCTTTGGATAATTTTGACAGAATTTATTCATCTGTTGAACTGAAACAGAGGGAGCAAGAATCAGATTTTCTACTATTTCAGCCATTGTACTAATGAGTGGAATTTTTGATGTAATTTGTGTTTTGAGAAAATCGGTCAAGCTTGAATGGCTGAGTCTATACTTCAAGAAGTAGTCAGTTCTTTTATTAATTTCAATGAGAGCAATCATAAATGGAATACTATTGAATTGATATGGAAATTGTGTTTGCTTTTGCTCAACAGTTTTAATGAGGCTTTCAACAAGAGCGCAATTTTGTATGGCTGGAGCAATATCTGACATATAATGTGGCGATAAAGCAAGCATAAGCATTTCATGTGATACACTAGATTTGGATGAAAGCATTGAAACATAAGCTGTCGAAAACATACTTCCTGAACCAGCATTAGCAAGAAGCATTAATTTATAAATGGCAAAATCATCATTTGATAATGCATTGCTAGACAATATCATTGTAAAGTTATCTATAACACTAATTATACCACATTCGATTTCTTCATTTCCTTCTGTACGAGCAAATTCAAGTGAATTAGCAAGTAATTGGGTCCAAGGTCCAACATTGAGTAAGGGAGTGAATTCAGGAGGTAAATTAACTGGAGCTGCAATAGGAACTTGTAAAGCGCTTATTAAAAGAGTCTTTATGAACTCATTGAATTGTCTGGGATTTTCTGCTGCGAAATTATGAGCTGTATTCATTAAAGCAAATATGTTCACAAATCTTCCAGCTGACCCTAAAAGAAAAGCATTCAAGTAGCAAATAAGTGCGCTTATCCATGGTGAATTTGGTGGCAAAACGCCATTTGTAAATAGAGTAAAGATATTTCTAAAATGGTCCAATATATTATATGAATAAAGATTTGTGATAAAAACTCCATCACCAAGCATTCTAAGTAGAGCTTCACTTGGAATCTTGTTTTGGAATAAGCTTGTTTTTGAATTAGCTGAAAAATGTTCTTTAAATGTTTTTAATGATATATCGAAAAAGTCTGCTAAAATTGTTGCTCTTGCATTTCCAGCTTTCGATAACTCATCTTCAGCAATTTTTGATCTGAATTTCATTCGTGCGATGACATTTAAAATAAAGGATCTTCGTTTTGGATCCTCTGGAAAGTTGATAAATGCTGTAAAGAAGCTATAGAAAAGTGAATTCCAATGAACTGAATTTGGTTTAGTTTTTCCCGATGACCCAACTTTTTCTGTTCCTTTCGTGAAAAAGCAAAGATTTAGAAACTTGTAAATTAATAAATCTGCATCATCTATATCAAGTTCCGCGATTAAAAAACCATCAACAAATAAATCCATCAAATTGTTAATTATTTCGTTTTCTTTTGTCTGAACTTGAGAATTATTTCGAGTGATAGAGAGAACAGATTCAATTAGGCAAGTCAATGAAACCTTCCATGTTGATCGATTAAACGGATGGTGTTCATTTGCTGCCAATTCTGGAGTAATTGTATCGCGAAGGAACCTAAATGTAGATTCAAAAACGTCATCTCTGTGCATTGGACGTTTCGCGTATATTATCGGTATTGCTTCAAAAACTTTTTGGATGTATTTGTTATATCGGACAATATCGAGAATTGCATTGGGAAAGTTTGGATTAATCAACCAGCGAGAAAAAGTATTTATTGATGTGAGTGCAATATCTAAATTGAAAGAGTAAAGAAGAGGTTGCAAAGCAAATTCAATTTCATTATCTTTACTAAGGCGATTATGTAAATCTGCATTTTGAAATGAAGATGTTATTAACCTCGCTAATTCGTTTGCATTCTGAGAAGGATATTGCGTAAAAACAAGTTTACTTTTCATTCTTCTTATAAATCAATATCTATTTACTGAAAAAGTGGATTTTGAATTCAATTGATTTTTTTCAAAATGAGTATTATTATTATTTATAAAAGAAATAGAATTCATTTAGCATTTAATAAAGAATTATATAAGAATTAGTTTTTCTTTATATAATATTTGAAAAAGTGACCGAAAAATTGATAGAAAAAGAGTATTCATTATGTATTCATACTTTTAATGGAAACATCAAAAGCAAATCAATTCAAAGTTGACATCAACAAATAGAAAATTGTAAAAGAAATTAATAGTGGCGCTTTTGATGTTGTTTAAAGAACGCCTAGTTAGAAGTATTTAAACAAATCAGCAATATGCGACTAAAAATTTTTTTTTTCGAGAATATTGATAAGTAAATAAAGAGAAATGATTAATCGCAAGATTCAAATTATGATTCGTGTTAATCATCCAGCACTAATTGAATTTCAAGATTATTAATTCACTGATTTTTCTGTAAATAAAAATCAGGATCACTTAAAGATATTCTTAAAAGTGTTCAAAAATTTCTTGCTGGTGATTATTACAACTCCAAGAAACAAATAATTCTAGTTGGAATGATTAAAACTACATCAAAATTATATTATTCATCGTGATTTTAAGCCAGACAACATTTTCATTGATAAAACAATTTTAGCAACGCATTTCTAAATTTGGACTTTTAAAATTTGTTGATTCATCACATTCAGCAAGTCAGTCGAAATCATGTGATACTTAAACTTACATAAGAATTATGATGTAAAAGCTGATGTTTAATCATTTGGAAACGTCATGTATCAAACTATTAGCGATACGTGGCATTATCCACTTTTTGAGAAGAGTAAATGAATGAATATCAATTCAATCAAAAAGTTGTTGAAGAAAGCTATCGTCCTAAATTTGATTGTCCTATTAAGAAGTCATTGAAAAAGTTAATTGAAAGATGTTGTCATCTGATCCAAAAGAACGTCCCACTTTTGAATAAGTCTTCAATAATTTTGCTTACAATCGTGATTTGGCCATTTATAACGCATTTGATGACGATGAAGAGGAAGAAAAGAATAATTTCTATTTGGATGATGTCTTTGATGAAATCTTGCTGCACATCGACTTCATTCTTCAAGATTCGCCAAATAATTGTAAAAACAAGTCTGATTCTAGTTCTAGCAAAAATGAAGAACAAAAAGAATGATTGAAGAATTAAAAAAAAAAAAAAAAAAAAAAAAAAAAAAAAAAAAAAAAATCTCAAAAATAATGCTGAAATAAAAATAAAAAAAAATTGCAGTTTAAAGCACGAAAGTGCATGATCAAAGCACTCAAATTAATTCTATAGAAACTCAAATGAAAAAAAAAAAATTGATGATTTATTTTGTGATTGTGTAAAAATCCAAATGAAAACTCAGCAAGATGAATTTTTAATGGAATTTCAACAAGTTATATTTCGGATTGATTATTATTTTTGACGTTTCTACAATCTTTTTACGAAGTTTGATTGATTTACTATCGCGATTAAACTAATATTATAAATAATTCCAGCCAATATCCAGATTTACCTTAGAATTGATATTTTTATTAACGTTTTTAATCTGAAAAAGCACACTTGGTTAACAAAAATACTTATAATTTCATTAACCGTTGTATTTTTTCAATACTTTACAAAATATCAATTCTAAGGTAAATCTGGATATTTTTTTGTAATTCTTACTTTTTATGAAATTTCTACAATGATCTAACTCATTACATAATTTATAGATAAAAAAATCTTATTTTATTACTCATATTATTAATGTTTTACTATTCATATTCACTGAACATCAAAAATTGGTTCTCTCAAAATTGAATACAGCTCTCAATTTTTCAATGGTTTGTTTTATATTGAGAGTACATTTTTATAGATTAATTGTTTTTTATTTTGGCACTAGGCTTTAATTTGGTGGTCATTTTAGGTTGGAAATAACCAGTCTTAAAGCATTTTAAAAATCAATCAAAAGGCAGTATATTTTCTTTCAAAAAGTGGTCATTTATATTCTTGCAAATTTATGATTATCATTTATTTTATTTTATAGAAACATAGAAATTAGCTACTTAACAAGTAGTTGAAAAGCATAAATCGTCGTTTTATGATTAAATTAAAATGTGTCATTGGCTAATTATATTGGCCTTTTATTATCGTTTTTTAAAAATTGAATTATAAATTGCATTTTTTAAATTCATAAAATGTTACTATTTAATTCTCGTTTTTAAAAAACAGGATAAATCATTCAAATATTATAATTTTCAAAAGAACTGTAATTCAAAAGATTTTAAAAAAGTTGATGCAGAATTGGTCTCTTGACAATCATCCTGTCCTTAACAAGTTTCGTTCTCTTTTAAAAACAATCAACGCTAAGCCAGATTGCTATTATTACTTATTTTTAACGCCTCCTTATGCTTATCCAACTGAAAAAGATTTTGATCCATTAATGTACCTGTTTTTTTCGACGAAAGACTCACCTTCAATTCTTCACCAGTATTCGTCTGATACAAAACTTGCACTTAAACTTGAAGGAAATAAAATTAAAAGTTTTCAAAGATTTAATTCCAAATTTGAAATTAATTTACTATTATCGACCCCATGCACATGCGGTTTGAATGAATGCCCACATGAATTTTCATATATGCTTGAAGAAATGGATGATGATCTTTACCGCCATTTTGATCCACCTCCACTAATGAAAAAAATTCAAGATTCATACAAAGATTCAAAATTGTCTAAGCAATTATTATCAGAGATTCAAGATGAAAAATTATCTGCAAAACTTGATGAAATCGAACGTGTGTTCTTTACAGCAGAAATCAACGCATCAAATAGATCGCAGTTTGTTAATATTATGAGTAATTTTATATCTGAAGTCGTTCAAATAGTGTTTAATATTCCTATGATCAAATGTTTACCTGTTGCTACCAAAAAAGAATTGAATTTTTTAGTTTTCAACGCAATATCTGGAGAGCGTCATTATCAGCTTTTATCAGCTTATAATACTGCTTTCGCTAAAGAAAACTTTACAGCACAGGAAAATACAAGAAATAACTATGATAACCAATTATCAGAAGGAAATACTAAACTTAAAAAGGAAGAAATGGAGGAAGCTGTTAAGCATTTACGTAACGTTCTTCACTTACCTAGTCCAGCAGAAATGATTGATTGTATAACCAAATTTTTCGATCTCGTAGTTGCCGCTTTACCTGGCGTTGAAGTGGCTGCGGATGATATACTTCCAGCAATTTGCTTCGCGATGACAAAAGATGTTGGATTTGG
Organism: Tritrichomonas musculus; assembly: GCA_039105265.1. NCBI lineage: Eukaryota > Parabasalia > Tritrichomonadida > Tritrichomonadidae > Tritrichomonas > Tritrichomonas musculus. Next base: position 2,573,002 of record JAPFFF010000004.1, read on the forward strand.
TTCCCATGTTGTTTCGTTTTTCAATTATTTAACTGATATATGGCCAGCTGTTGGACTTGACGAAAAAGTGACTTACATACTTGTCACTTGTTCAATTGCTGCTTCTCATCTTTCAACAAAGCATGACACGCCACCACCATCGCCAAATTCATCAAATGATGCTTTGCCAACAGATGCAGTGCCAAATTCAAATAGGCCACCAGTTGTGGATCATAAGCAGACAGAAGAAACAATCAATTTAATTGAAGACTTACTTAATTTTATGTAACTTTTTATTATAATTTATTTTATTTAATAAATTATAGTAAAAAAATTGCAAAGTAGTGGCGGGTTAATAAATATTTTGTCGAACATCAATTTATTTTTTTTAAAATTTTTTTTACATTATAAGAGATCGGCGAAAAAGGAATTTCCATATTTACAAAACTTTTTCATATCATTAAGATCCATATGTTTTAAAAATCCATTTTTTTTCGAAAAGAAAAAGGTTTGTCTGTAAAAACATTTTTTTGTGAAATAATTTCTTCGTTTAAAAAATTTGTTTTCTTTTTAAAATGAAAAATACTTCTTAAAATGATCTTTTTTTTGCGAAATAATTTTCTTTTTTCAAAGCACCAAGTCTTTTTTATATGAACAATTTTTTTTAATATAGATTTCCTTTTAAAAAAAACAAGATCTTATAAATATATTATTTGATTTTGATTTTTGAATACGTTATTTATTCATATTAAAAAAAAAAAAAAAACGTTATAATTGGTGGAAAAAACTACATTTTGAGGACAAAACTATTATTTTCATTCCCGATTTAAACTGTCTGCATCAAAAGCATCATTTAACAAGATTGGAAAGTGCCTCACAGCTTAATGAAGCAAATGATATTTTCTATATCATTAGAATGCTTCAAATTTTGAATATAGTTTGATCATAAGCAATGATTACGAGTACTTTATAATTTATACATCAAATATCATTCTTTATGATTTGAATAATATCTAAATATATGTTTTTATTAAATAATTCTTTGAAATTCTTGTTAACTAAATTTTCTCTATCAATTTATATTTCGAAAGGAATTTATGATTTTAATTAAATTTTTTATTTGAAATGATCGAAACTTATTGATATGATTTTACTTTTTGCACACACAAAAGCTTTTCGCAAAGAAGCTTTTTTTTTATAAAAAAAAAATATTCAAAAATAAACCTTTTTATAAAAAAGTCACTTTTTTTTTAAAAAACAAATTTTTTTCGAAAAAGTGTATGCTTTCAGATATAACTTATACACATCAAAATAAATATGTTTTATAAATATAATTCTTTATTTTCAAAAAGGAAATCCCTTTTTCTCCGAGCTCTATACATATAGATTTATAATATAAATTTTCATTTATGATTTTTGCTTTAAAATGATAAACCAATTAAAATTAGGTTGATTGATTTTGAATAAATAAAATCCTTTACGTAAGTGGACGAAAGAAATTAAATTTTTACATTACTATATATATTAAACGTACACATCATATTCACAATGTCAGCAAACGAATCAGCAGAATACACAATTGAAATTGATATTGACAGTGCCTTGTGCAATCTAGATAATATTCAAGAAATCACTTTTGAATTTGTTAATCCAAGTTTATTTAATAAAAATATGACTGATGATGAAAAAAATGAAAGAATTGTTGATATTGATTTTAATGAGCTAAGCAAAGAAGATAAAAGCATTCGAGAAATTTCTGCTGAGATAAATGGTGAAGATACAATTATCAAAACATCAAATGGGTTTAACCCAAGTGATGAAATTGATATTTTACAAATGGATGAAAATTCATTAGATGAACCGCCCCAAAAGGCAATTAACCAAATTGATGAACAAGAGATTCTTGAAACTCAAATTGAAATTTAAGTTTTTAGATTTTTTTTTTTTTTGATATTTAAATTTTCGATTTCTTACAAAAAAACCCTATTTGTTTATTTTTTATTTAATAGTTAAGCGAAATATTGATAAGTATAAAGTATTATGATCGTAATTTGTAATCAATGAAACAATTAGTGCACAAAATAACTCGGTCAATTTGTTTTTTGAAATATCACCTCGTAAACATGCTTAAATGCAATGTTTATAGAGAATTTTTGTATTATATTATCTCCTCTTATATTTGATTTTAAATTTGTTATAAATGTATTTTTATTGGTAATAATTAGAATAAGGAGTTTTTTATTAATTTATCTTTTTTTCTTTCTTTCTCTTTCATTTACAATATATAAAATAAATGAATAAAATTAATCTTGTAAACATAGTAAAATTCAAATGAAATTAAAGGTTGATTTTTATTTTTTACAAGAAAAGAGATGCAGCTTCGGCAATATCAGGAGATGTTTTTCTAATTTGTTCAATTAAAACAGTTATTTTATCTAAATGTTCACGGTGCTTGCCTTTCAATATCTGTATTTCATTTCTAATATCTTTTGAAACTTCAGAAACCGTTGTGAGCCATTTTTTCTCAAGATAATAATCTGAAGAAGGTTCTTCAACATATTCTGCATCATTAGCTTTTGGCTGCTTTTTAATTTTTTTAAAACGATTCCATGTAAATGCAGCTTGTGTAAGTCCTTCATATAATAATGGAGGTGGGTTTCGGAAGACGACAGCTTCCTGCCTACGTACAATTAAAGCTGGTTTTGTGGAAGTTTTTGCTGGAAAAGTAATAATGTGAATAAGAGTAAAAGGGATAACTTTTGCAATAGGAAAAATCTCAATTTGAGCTTCAAATTCACCCCATCCATCTTCAGAAACAATATATGGTTCGCGAGTATATGTACGTTCGGGTTGTTCAAAAGATTCATGAAGGTGAAAAACGCATTTTTCAATCCATTTTGTTAAATCTTCGCCTGTAGGCGAATAAAGAAAAATTTCCCAGTGATGTGTTTTAGATTCGGTTGGTTTAGCAAGTCGTCTGGCTAAATGTCCAACAACGACTTGCTTTTCAATGACAAGATCTTCTATGAGCGAAATTTTTGTGTGTAAATTATGAATATTTTTGAATTGTTTTTCCGTTTACCATTCAAATGCGAAATACTCACAGTTTTTGCTATTTTACAAAGAAGCTTGAGTTTGAACTCGAAGAAAACTATAAAAGTAAGTATATTGCTGACGAAGATGAATTGACAAAACAAAAACAAAAGATATCTCAATATTTATCAGACTCATTTGAAAAGGTTAAAAAATTGCAAAAAAATGATGAAGAAGAGCATAATTTTTTAATGGATGACGGCAAAAAAGACGATGAAAAAGATGAAAAGCCACGTATTTTTATTCCTCAATCACCTGCAGAATTTGAATCAGAAAGAATAAAGTATCCAAAATATCCATTGACAATGTTGCCATATATTTCCCCGGTTAAAGTTAAATCGCCTTCACAGCGATTTCGGGAGAGGTGGTCTATATTAAATCATGATTCTCATAATCAGAATAACTATAATATTGCTGATAGTGATGCTGATATTTTTGATTTTTCAGATGATGTTTCTTCAACTAATTCAAGTTTAACTCCTCCTAAAAAATGGAATAATGAACATTTAAATAATAATGACAAACCTGCAAGAAAAGATAATTTTCAATACGATGACCCAAATAGCTCATTGTTTAGTGGAAGTCCGAATTCAATTTTTACCAAGCGTTCTCAACAAAATCAGCTAAGTCCTACACAAAATAAGCAAGCAAAGTATCAAAGTTATTCAGACACTCTTGATCAAGAAGCATCATCGAATATCATTCAAACACCTAAATTTAAAATCCAAAGCCAGCAAATTGAAACAGATAGCAGCCAATCAAAAAATTCATTTTCGAGAATTAGTCAACTGAGAAAAGAATTTGAGGATGATTTTCCACCATCAACATTTGAAAACGATCATTATATCAGTAATAGCAACAATTCAATTAATAAGCATTTTATTATCGAAGAAGAGGAAACTAATGATGATAAAATATCATCATCGATTATTTCAAACCGTAAAAATCCTCAGAAAGAAGAAGAAAAGAATAGCAAAGAGAAGTTTACGAGTAAAAGATCATATAAAAATAATCAAAATGAAGCAGAAGATAATGTTCAAAGAAATTACTTTTCAAAAGATGAAAATAAAGCAGAATTCAAATATGCAAATAATAATTATGAAAATCAAATATTTTCAAAAAATGATTCTAAAGAAGATGAAACAGAAATTGGTAATATAACAATAACCAACATTGAGGAAGAAGAAGAAGAAATGGAAGAAGAAAAACGATTTACACACTCATATTTGAATGATTCAGCTAAAAAAGAAATTCATTTTTTAGATGAAGAAGAAAATGAAAATGAAAGTAATTCTAGAGAAGAAAAGGAAAGTGAAATACGAATTAAACAAATGAATTCGACTATAAATAATTCTAAAGAAGAAGGAAGTGAAATGCAAATTGAGCAAATGAATTCAAATATAAATAATTCTAAAGAAGAAGAAGAAGAAGAAGAAGGTGGATCCATAAAGGCTCCCAATTCAAACATTGATTATTTTGAAGAAGATGAAGAAGAAGCTCAATCAAAAATCAAGAATCTAAGTCGCTCAATATCAAATGATTTTGATGAAAAAGAAGAGGAAGAAGAAAATAAATTAGAAATCGATATTTCTGATTTGAATTCCACGAACATCCAAAAAGAAAACGAAGAAAAAAATATCCTAACTGAGAGCCCGCAAATCAAAAGCCAAAACAAATATTTTGATTTGAAAAAGAGTAAAAATCAAGATGAAGAAGAAGAAAGTCAAACTGAAATTCTATTGCAAATTAGAAATCAAAATGAAGAAGAAGAAAGTGAAAATGAATTTGAAAATAAGTTATTATTACAAATGAAAAATCAAAATGAAGAGGAAGAAAATGAAATTGAAGATGAGTTATCACTACATATTAAAAATATAAATGAAGAAGAAGAAGATCAAAATACAACCGGAAATAATTCAAATGTCAATAATTTAATACTTTCTAATAAAAGCAATAATAATAAAAAAGAGAATCATTTTGAAATTAAATTTGAAGATTTTGAAGAAGAAGAAGAAGAAAGTCGCATCGAGATCCTATCACAAACAGCTGATTCAAAAGAATCCTTTCATAAAGAAGAAGGAAGTGATTATGAAATTGACGTCAACATTGTTGAAGCATACGAAATTAATGAAGAAGAAACTAGCTTTGAATTTAATTCATTTGAAAATAACAGCAGCAGTAACATTGAAAAGGATATAATGAAAAATGGCAAATCTCCTGAAAGAAAATCGAAAGAATCATTCAGTTTCACTACTCCAAAGATACCAAAAGTTGGTGATTCTTTCCTTGAAAGTTCTATGCTTGATTCTAATCCCAATCAATTATCAGATACAGACAATAAATGAGAAAATGTTAATTGTTATGTTAGTATATGTGTTTTTATTATTCAAATGATTAATAAAAAAATATTTTTTCGGCTTATTTTGCAATGTTTTCTTATTTTTGAATGATTAAAATTTTTTTGATTGCAATCAGTACAACAACGAATCATTAAAACAAAAATTATTTATATCTTAATGAAGAATAGAAAATCGAAATTGATTACAATTTTATTAAAGATATTAATATTAATATATTACCAACGTTTTATGAACATGCTAATAAATGTTTGTCTTTTTTCAATACAGGCAATATGAGTGATTTAAAAAAAAAGTAAATTTTTTTTTAATGAAATCACCAAAAGTTAGAATAGACTACTTGACAAGGTAAGGCCGTTTAGAAATAAAAAATTAAAAAGGTAATATCAAGAAATTGAAAAAAATTTAGGAATTCTTTTTTTAATATTTTATTATAAAAAAATTATCTCTAAGTAATTATGAATATGATTTTCCAAAATTTCAAGCATATAAGATTTTTGAAAATTAACATAAAACATTTTTATCTTTATAAATACAAAATGTAATTGATTAAAAACATGTGATAAATGTTATATATTTATTCATTTTGTAGTATTTAAAATATATAATTAACAATCTAAGAAAGAATCTCAAATGCTTACATATTAATTGTGTTATTTTTATCATTTGGAGTTTCTATTAAATTATGAATATAAATATTTGATTGAATAAATATTTTTGTAGTGCTGTTATTCATAGGAAATGAAAAAGAATTTGGCGCTAGATTTTTCAAAAAAGTTGAATCATTATATTGATCAATCATTTTCTAGCACGAAAAGGCATCAAAAATAAATATATTTTAAATATTTCCTTTGAATATACTAAAATAATATATATTTACATGTATATACTTAGATGTGGTAAGATAATATGGATTTTATTAAAAAAAACTGTTAAACTTTTTGAGAAATCAATTAATCAATTAGTATTCTAAAAAAAGCAAGTATTATTGACTCCTCAACTTACTTATGCAATACCAATATGAAGAAATACTTGTATATTATCTAGAATGTACCAAACAGTCTTTTAAAAAATAGTCCTGATGCATATGTTTTAGAATATAATTATGATATCGATTGAGAACATTTGATCAAAGAGACATATGATTGAAAAATGAATTTTTATTTTATTTAATATATTTGGTACAGTTTTCTCTTCGTTTTTTTATAAATGAGTATTTATTTAATTTATAAAATAAAGCTTTCAATTTATTAAAAAAAGATCATATTTCTTAGAAATATTTACTACATACAAATAATTTTATCTTAAAATTCTGCGCCAATTTTTTTAAAATATTTAATAATTGTAATTGCTATATGGAGTGTTATTATTATTTAAAATATGGAGCATTTTTAATAGAAAAAATTTTATGCCAGGTGGTCTGTTAGAATTTAATAATCTCAATCAAAATTAATTTATTATTTAAAACAAACAACAAAAATATAATAAATAAATAAAATAAAATAAGAGCTTCAATGCTGAATTTGGTGACAAAAATCACTAACAGCTGTTCTCTTCAAAGTTGGTACTAATTTCAGCATATCGCGTAATTTATCGCATGCTTCTTCATCCGACAAATTGAGCATCAATGCGTTTTCTACATATTTAATATCTTCGATAGAAGACAATTCAGGGATTCCTGTATTTTTCATCAAATAAAGCAAAGTAATTAAAATTCGGTTATTTTTTCTAATGATACAAAAAGCTTTACAACACAATTCTTCGAATTCTTTGTAAGTCTGACTTTCGACGCCACCGAGAACGTGTACGAAAGCGTCAGAAAAGTAGAACATGTTACTTTCACGATCAATTCCAATGAAAGTTTTAAAATGACCCAAAAAGTGGCCAAAATCAATATGGAAGAAGTGGCCGTCTTCTTGAATCATCATATTCGAACAATGACGATCACCGATTCCTAAAACATAAGTAGCAACTATGTAGCCAGCCATTGAATACATGAAATTTTGAATTTGTTCGTTTTTACGAATTCCATCTTTTGCAGCTTTTTCAAGCCATTCAGAAATTGTATCGTTTTGACGAACTCCTCTTAGTTTTCCTTTCTTTTTCTGAATTGATGAAATAGTGACCGATTTCGGAACAATTTCAATGATGCCTTGATTATCACCTGTTGCCAAAACTGAATATATTTTCATTCTCATGTTCATTCCTTCTCTCTTCCAAAGTTCATCCATGACATCAATTATCTGTAATGTTATCATGTCCTGGCGAAGATCGTCGTTAACTTTCACCATCATTTTAATATTATCATTGCAAAATGGATCGGCAGGCTTAAATGATAGAATTAAAGGTCGTTTGGATGAATCTGCAAAGAAGCATTCACTAATCACGTAGTCTTTGACAATCAATTTGGGATCAATTGGTAATTGAGTATATGCATCAACTGGAAGCATTGGTAATTCATCCCCAATTTTGTTCTGTTTAATCTTTTTCTCTTTACAAATTCGGAACAAGGATTCAGTAAATGTGAAAGAAAATAAAAATTTCTCATGAAGATCTGAAAAGGCAACAAGTGCAGCATTCATCCACAAAACTCGATGATGCATCCATGGAATATCAAATAGTGACTTTAATTGCCAGAAAAGTTGAAGACCTAAATATTTGGGCTCAAGACTGGCTCTTTTAAGTAAAAATTTGGCAATTTCACTGTCATCTTCATGTTCAACTTCCAATGATCGAACAATTTGAAGCATAAAAAGTGAAAGATCCGCATCATTCCATGTTTCTAAATTTTTGATTACATATCGTCGAATAAGTGGATCGTAATATTCTCCACTTAATAATAAAATAGCAGTACTTTTGTCTGGTTCAGCCCATGCTTCGAGAAGATCGGGTAATTCGTACGTTATGTCGCTATACCAACGTTTAAAAGAGCGTAAGAAAATTGGTAAATATTCTGGATAATGAATTAACTTCCAACGATTGTTTATTAAAAAGTTTTTCTGTTCTTCTGTCAGTTTATGAAGAGGGGAATTTGGAATTTTCATATTTTTCAGTTCTAGGTCAAAATTAGGAGGTTTTTCCTTTATTTTTTCTTCAAATTCTTCTTTGCTGCTTGATTTAAATTCTTCATAATAAACTGGCCTTGAGTATTCTGGGAATCTAAGATATCCAATAATTTGTGATTTCGGTGGAGGTGGTGATGATGGATTGTTAGGGACATCCTTGATGAAAATAAAGTCAACTTTGCATCGTCCATTTTGGAATTTGCCGTATCGGTCAAATAATGGGAGAGTTGCAAATCCAAATATCTCATTCTTTTTTTTAGCTGTGTTTGTGAGCTTTAAAACAATTTTTGAATATCGAGGAAGTCGGGATATCCTTACTTTGAAATCAATTTTGGCACCAACTGCTGAATAACTTAGTTCATAAACAATCTTTGAGATTTTCACTTTTTGTATTACAGTTGCACCTACGCATAAAAAAGCTCTGATTTTATATGATTGTTTGGTATTCTTTGGAAATCGAATTCCTTCGAGAATAAAAGAAAAATTAGATTTAATATTACGGGATAATATCTTAACGGGTTTGCATTTAGTTTCAAAATCAGAAATGTTATCAATGCATGCAAAATAATCATGAAGATATGTTTCAATACTTTCAATTGAATGAAGAGACTCACTTTGATTTAACCTTTGATTTAACCTTTGATTTTCTATTAATGATATATTACCCTTTTTTGATGATAATGGTATAACTCTGCCTTTGAATTGAATTAAATTAACTTTCAAGGTATGCTTAGGTGATTCAAGATATTTTTGGATGAATATAAAATGAGAAAGTGGATAATGGCCTCCAATAATTTCATCTGTTGCTGGGATTTGTAATGCATAATCACTAACATTGAATGTTTTATCTGGAAAATATCGTTGTATTTTTTGTTTGATTATTGATTCAATAGCTTCATCTGCAAATTGATCAGAATTGATTTGAGAAACGAATTGATTAATTAAGCAGTTTGCCTCCTCTGAATTAAATGCAACTTTAACCTCAAGCAGAATTTTTTTGTGTTCGAATTCATTGCTCGGTTCACAAATCGAAATACTAGATAAAAGTGGATCATTCTCTATTGATTTTTTTCTTTCTAAATTTGCTTGGTATGATACTTTGGCTAGCTCGAAAAATGAAATATCAGGACTTAAATCCATTTGATTTTGGCACATGGTTTTTAATACTGACTTGATTTTTGAATGGAAATCAGAATTGTGTATCAATTCGAGTTTACAAATACTTTTTTGAATTGAAGCATTAATTGGGCCAGTAAAAAAGTATTTACCATCTGGAAAATCAATTATAGATAATGGTATATTTAATTGATCTGATATTTTAAAATTTGAAAACAGTTTAAAATCATCATTTTCTAATGGAAATATTCGTGAATGTGGAGGAATGGGCATTTTATAATTAACATCTATATAAAGATCAATTAAGATAAAACTCATTGGGTCGAGTACATAGCACTTATCGTATTGAATATTGAGATCACTTAATATTATTTGTAAATCGAAAAGAGTCAGAATATGGTCTGACGTAAAATTCAAGAATCGTCCTTCACTTGTAATTAAAGTAAAATATGAATCGTTTTTAGAATTCATTTATCTTTTCCTTTTTTCTAAAGATTTGTTACTGTAAATTTTTTTGAGAACATCATTTCAAAATTTTGATTTCAATCATTGAATTTTGAACCCATTTCAATTTTTTATATAAATATTTCCAAATTTTGGAACCCTGAAAAAGAAAAAAGCTTCATGTGAAAAAGGTGATTAAATATTTAAATTTGTATTTAACATATATATATAAATATATATTTATATTTTTTTAATAATTATGAGTTAACCTTATCGGTAAATTTATATTTTTAATAACCTTAGAAAAAAAAGCTAACGAATTTTTTTAAATATATATTTGATCATTCATTTTTATTCATATAGTAATGAGTCAACTTTCAAAACGTACGCCTGCTAATGCAAAAAGATTGGGGGCAGCTGAACCCAAACCTCGCCCTAGAACTGCTTTAAAACTTAATTTTGATGATTACGATATAATATCAGATCGTTCAAGACGCAAAAATCCTTATGAGGTTCCACGTGAAGATGAAGTTTTTCGTATAAGAGATGAAGAAATAGTGAAAAAGCAAAAAGAGCAGCAAAGATTTACTCGGCAGCCGTTAATGTATCGCAATTGCCCTTCAGCACTACCAAATCTTCAAAGTAAATATGCCAGCGATGATGATTCAGAACCTATCAGTCATGGTAAAATCAGCAGTAGGAATACTAAATTAAATCCGCATGTTCCTTTCAGTGAATATGGAGGCATTCTACCAGTAGGTCCAGAATATAAAGGAAAAGAGCAATTAAACGATTTTATTGAACAAAAAAGAGAAATTTTTTTAGTTCAGCTCTTAATTGATAGAAAAAATAAAGAAATAGAGAGAATTAATCAACAAAGAAAGGCAGAAAATGCTGTTTTCAATGATCAAATGTCAAAAATAGCTGAAACAAAGAATCAATATAAAATGACAATCAACCAACTTGAAGCTGATTTGCAAAGGCATAGTAAAGCAGCAGAAGTAGCAATTAAAAATAAAGCAGAACTTCAAGCAAGTTTAAAAGCAAAAAAAACTAAATTACTGGCGGTTGAAACAGAAATTGCTGCACATGAAGAAGATGTTGTTAGATACAGAGCATATCGGGACTTTCTTATGAAAATAACAGCAAATGTTGATAGAGAAAAACTTCAAGGCAATCCGCAATTAATCTTGAATGAATTAGAATACTTAGAGAATGAAAATCTGTTTCTCTTTGAGAAATGCTCAGAATTATCAAATGACAAAGATTCGTTATTTTCATCTGTTAACTCAGAAATCGCAAGATCCATTGCCGAATCGGAAAAAATGTCAAATACTACAGAAGTATTATCAAAACAGACAATTCCTCTTGTTGATCCTCAGCCAAAATTACTTAATAGTCCTGAAGTTGCTGAAATTGATAGTGAATTACAGAAACTCACTGTTTACGTCAGAAATGCGTATGCTGATTGCTTTGGAAAATCTACAGATATCAGTCCATTGATGATGCTTCATCGTCTCGAAACAGAGCTTGAAGCATTATATAAACAATCCTTACAACTTCCAGAAAAAGAAATCATTGAGAAGCAAAATGCAAAAGAAAAAGAAAGAAGAGAAAAGCAAAGAATTGAGAAACAAATGCAGCAAATTCTCGAGCAACAGGCCAAAAATGACGCAGCAATTGCTCGATCCAAAATGCCTGTTAAGAAAAGAACTGGAAGGCCTCTTGTTGAAAGAAAAGTACCAGTTAAAGTTACAAGGCATGTCAATAAGAAGAATCTTGATGAAGAGTATCAAGAAAAACTTTTATACGGTGATTTATCGGACTAATTGTATATTATATTATATTAATTTGTTTTTTTATTTATTTATTTATTTTGTTTTGTAAATATTATATCTCAATATTTATAAGAATTATAGTTGCTCAAATTATTCTGAAAAAGTTGTAAAGTTTTTAACATTTTTAATAAATTTGATGTGCGAATTGATTAATGAAGCAGCCCAGCAAATCCAAAATATAATTAGTCAAAATCCATCAGAAAAAAGTGGTATATATGAGCGATTATACAGTCTTTGTTCAATTCTTCAATTTCCATCTCGAGTTCTACCTGATGGAACCCCACTCAATTTTTCTTCAGTTAAAAATGATAAAGATATGAAGAATATTGTTATGAACGATGAAAATCTTTCTGCAATGTCATCCACCACAAATTTATCAGAAAAGGCTAAAGGAAACACGTTAAGCTCTGAATTCTCTAGAAGAAATGCTAATGAACTCGAGAGAAAAAGAGTTAGTAATCGATTAAACGGGTTTTCTATAAAAGATAGTATTGCTTGGCAAGAAATTTGCAAACGATTTGGTCCAAATTTAAATCAATCTGAATTGCTTTCTATGGCAGAAATTATTGGCCAGCAAGCAGGAATTAAAGTTGATCGTGAAGCTAAAAGAAGAAAAGAAGTTCTCATAAAGTGGTATGAAGAAAACATTGTCATTATTAGAAAAATGCTTCCCTTTTTCAAACTTGAAGATACAGAAGGAAATCTTCTCAGAGGAGAAGACTATCAAGATGAGATGAATAGAAATGATTTCAATGATGAAGAAAACGATATCGCTACTGATAACAATGATGAAAGCAGCATTAACGAATAATCAAAAGCATGTAAAGAATATTAATAAGCATTTAAAATCTTTTTTTGTTGATACTTGTTTGATATTTATAAATAAAAGTATTATAATGTTAAGCGTTTTTTACCATTTATTTTGATTACTGTTATGCTCATCATCAAACAAAGTTCAAGTTTTAAAATTTTGATTTTATTTTTCAGCTGAAAATTGGTCGAATGCAATTAAAAAGTCATGTTTGGGCGAATAAACACATTTTAACAAAAAAAGTAGAGAAAAGATAATGTTAACTTAACTTTTAATATATATTCGATAAAGATTAAATTTGCTGGTTTGCTTATAATTCTGAAAAATATAAAAAAAAACAAAAAAAGAAACAAATTTATCAATAATTTCTTTTCAAGAACCCTAATAGTTTGTTTGACTTTGAGACATTATCACTACCACTGCTGCTATTGTCAAATTCTTTCATTAAAACATTTGAAACCAAGTCATTAGAGTCGGTAATAAATGGATAGCCTTGATCAATTAAGCCATCGATTACAAGGTAAACTGTTCCAATGTTGCTAATCAATGTTGTTGAGTTTACTTTGCCGTTGAATAAAGTATCTAGTGCATTATAGAAGTTTTCTTGAATATCGTTTAATATCAATTCATTACATTTGATGTCTCCAACGAGGAACGTAATAAAATCTTCAGAACAAACAAAAACAACAACATAGCTTTTGTATAAAAATACTAATGAATTGGCTACATTTTCGTTTTGAGAATAATCAAAAATCTCGCTTTCAAAATTGCTCTTCTGATCTTCTGGAATTTTGTTTGTGTAATATTGTGCAACAATTTTTGTTTTGTCCTTAGTATATAAAAAAATCGCTTGAATTTTGGTTAGATTATCAAAGCTCATTTTGTGCTAAATTTGTTTTGACCAAATAACCGCTTCTCAATAAAAAATGAATTCATCAAAGAATTCATGTGTATAAGTATATACATAAAATAGTATTTGTTTAAAAAATCAAAAAATTATTTCGTTTTGATAAAATCATTACTCATAATTTTTTTAATGATAAATATCGTTATAAAGAAACATTAATTATTAATCATTTTAAATAGAATTTTACTTATATATGGTTATATATCTGTCTTCTTCGCTGTCAGGGATTTATTTCTATTGGTGATTGTAATTTATATTATTTGTACTTATATGATCTTGGAAGTTTGTAGCATCGATTTTGAGAACAATAACTTCTTTTTTAACATGTTTTTCTTGTCGATATCATCTTCCTGTATGTTTTTGATTTATGCCACATGTATCATTATTAATCAGTGATTTATTAGTATCAACAAGGCAATTTTCGATATTGGTTTTCTTAGTATGTGCAATTTTGATTCGATAGCTATCGTTTTCTTATTATTTGCTGTATTATTAGCAAAATTTGCTCCTTTGGATCTTGAATTTCAGTATTAGCAATTCCATGTGATATCCTTTTTTAATTTTTTTTAGAATTGTAGTAAGTATGGAATTTTAATGAGCAAGTTTTGTTTGGAATATCATTCGCTTGTTTAATAATAAAGGATTCAAGACTAGAAAGATTTTATGCTAGCATTTTTGTTTGATCAAATTTTTATAATTGATTATTTTTATTTATAATTGATTAAAAACTTGAGAGAATTCAGTAATCAAAAAAAAAAATGTCGAAATGATTATTTAGCGAAATAATTTTCGATAATTTAACTGAAAAGATAAAACATTAATAGCATCTTAAATAGTTGCTACAAATGAAAGTGATAATGTTAATTGTTTGTGTCGATAAATTAGTGGATGAAATCAAAAAGTTTATTTTAAACGTAAGAATTTTTTAAACTCACTCAAATAAACGATTTTTTAATTTTGAAAGAAAATTATTCAAAAAATTCTGTGTATATCAGGCTTGATCAAATTAAAAAGTTGTGATCTATTTTTTTGATAAACGTTTCTGAATGAATGGTGTTTTTTCTTCCCGAAAAGAAAACTTTATCCATTCATTAGAAAGAGCAATATCTATGATTTCTTCAGATAATTTTGTAATTCAAATGTTTCAAGATCAACACTCTGCAATGTATGTACCAGATCGTATTTGTGAAATTATCAGGCAAATTCTTTCTAGTGACCGAGAAGAAGAAATTTTTGAACTTTATAATAAAATTTACGCAATCGAATTTTTTTTTGATGAAGAAAAAATAAAACAAATTGAAAACCTTGGTAAAAAATATATCACTCCTAAAAACAATAATCCCAATGGTGCAACTCCAAATAATAATTTTGCTTTTGGTTTTGGAGATATTCCTGATTATGATGGAAAATCGATTTCATCAAATCAAAATAACGAGCAAATTGTAAAAAAGAAGAAAGAAGATATCTTGGCATTTTATAATATATTAAATCATCAAATGATAAATCTGGATGTAGATAACAATGGCGATAATAATATCAAAATAAATAATAATAATAATCAAGTTCAGCAAATTCCTCGAGTTTTCAATGAATTGAAAAAAAATGTTCATGACTTAAAACGTACGATTTCTTCGATGCAGAATGATTTCGCAACTCTTTTAGATAAAACTAAAAGGCATTCATTAAAACTATTCCAAATAACTTCTGAAAAAGTTAGAGATGAATTTGTTCTCAACATTAAAAAAGCAAAATATGTGATTACCAAACAAAACGAACAAATTAAAAAACTATCATCAGAAAATAATTTAAATAGCAAATATGATCCCGAGTCAATTTCAACATTAGAAGATAATTTCAAGAAAATGAAATTAAAACTTCAACAATCAGAAGAGAAGTTCACAAATTCAAATGAAGCCATTAATTCACTTCAGCAACAAATTTTATTATTAACGAATGAGAAATCAGAATTAGAAGAGAAAATCAGCAAAATTTCTGAAGAAAACCTTCAATTAAGCAACTTTTTGAATGAAAAGCAAAAAAGAATTGATTTTTTAGAGCAATCGCTTTCAAATATAGAAAGTGAAATTCCTGAAACAGATCAAATGAACAAAATAAAAGAAAAAATGAGCATTTTGAATGATACTATCAAAAAAATTCAGAATGAGAACGATAGCCTTCTGAAAAAGTCAAGCTCACATGATATAACGATTTCAAATTTAATGAATTTGACAAACACAGCAAGAGAAACCGATCTTGTCACAAAAGTTGATCGATTATATAAAGAAAAAGTTAAAATATGCCAAATTCTTAACCGTTCACTTCACTCCGATACATCAAAAGCGGTTGAAGCCATCCATCAAACTCATGAAGCATTAAAATCGATCTTAAACATTTCAGATGAAACACGACTGATTTCAGAAGTCCAACAATTGAAAGAGTCAAAGAAAAAGTTCGTCAAAATCTCTGAAAAAGACGGAATAATAAGTGATCTGTCAAAAATTGTCAATGCTCAAAATGATGAACAATTGAAGATGATCATTCAATCATTACAAAGGATAAAAATTGTTTTTGAACAGCTCTGTTTGGATGGTGGAATTGCATCGAATAGCGCGTCATTCAATTTGAACCTCCCTGAAATTGCTTCAAATATGCAAAAGTCTCTACAAACGGTTAAAGACGTTAAAAGTATTTTAAACTTGAAATCGCAAAGTTCAATCAAAGAAACTTTATCTGAGTTACTTGAAATGCGTGACAAAGTCTCCCAAATTTGTGCAATGTTCAATATAAAGAATAACAGCCAAAAGGGTCCGTCTGTTCCGATAAACAAGCTTGTGAAAGTATCAAAGAGTCTTGTTAAAATGAAGGAAAGTTACGATATCATTGTTCATTCATTAAATAGTGATGATGATTCGTCTCTTATTAGCGATTTGATTAGCTTCGATGAGGTCAAAGCCCAAAAAGCGCAAAAGAACGCAAAATTATTCAATCAATTTCAATCAGTATTGAAAAATATAACGGTTGCATTGAAAATTGAATACCAACCGTCATCATCAAACAAAATTAAGTCATCTGCTTTGATAACTAAAATTAAATCACTCGTTAAAAATAAATCAAACTATGAAAAAGTTCTCGCATTGCTGGGAATAGATGAGGCCGAAATCGCCAATGACGAGTATGAATTTCTAGCTTTTGAGAAGGCCACTCAAATTATCCATTCTCTTCGTAATTCAAAGAAGAGTAACGAGAGCATCATCAGCAGTAACAACAACAGTTTTCGTTCTAGTTTCACTGCAAATCAAAGTCGTCATCAAATCAGCAAATTCAATGGAAACGATGACGATAACTTAGAAAGTCAAATTTTGAAAACTTTTTCTGAACTTTGTTCAATATTTAAAGTGTCACAACCAGAGTCAATTTCTGCTTATTCACTCTCATCAGTTCATCGGTCTCTTTGTTCAATTGCAAGGTCGATTCTAGAGTCGCATTCACGAAACCTTTCATCGATTTACAACATCAGCATCCGTCTCAAGCATTTCAAGCAAGTTTCGCGAAATCTTGAAGGAAACAGCAGCATTGTTAATAATAATGATGACGATGGTGTTGTTGTTGGAGATGATCTTCGATTGATTGAGAATGAAATCATTCAAATAATGAATGATTTGTCGAATATTTACGTTTGCTTTGGAACAAGTGATTTGAGTGAAATAAAGATGATGAAGAAATTGAATGATTCTGAAAAAGTCGGTGTTAGGAAACTTTTTCAATTTACAGGTAAAGAAACAATTGAAGGATCTATTGAATTTCTTTCAAAATATTTCAATAGCATCGAACAGTCTTCGTCATTTCTTGGTAAATTGTTCCGAATTCTTCTCCTCCTTCCTTCTTCATTTTCACCATCAAGATCGAGCCAAATGAGCTCGAATTACAACTTCGACTCAGGCTCGTCTGGATCGCCTGTCTTAACGTCTGTTGATGAGATTCCGTTACCGTTTTCTAAAGACGTGCAAGAGCGTCTCATCAATCTTGCAACGCGACAGAAATTTGAGAAGAATCAATTGAAAAAAGCAGTTGAAAAGGCCATTGAAAAAGCTCGCTCTTTTGGATTTTCAATGGTTTACGACGATTCAATTGAGGATATTGTCATTGCCGTTGAATCTGCATTGAATTTCATAATTGAAAAAGTGAAAAATGAAGTGAGGTGTGATTTTGAATCAAGTCAAGTTCAGCTTGAAAAACGGTTATCTGATTCAGCTGAAACAAAATTTGAATACAAGTCAAAAATTGAGGAGCTCACTCAAACCATTGACTTTTTGAATAAAAAGAATTCAGAAAGTGAAGTGAAGCATTCAATTGAATTGCAAGATTTGAGAAAGAAAATTAGTGATATGAATAACGCACTTGAAAATGAGAAAAAAGTTCACGTTGATTTGATGGAGGTTTTAAGTGGAAAAAGAACCGATACTCAGTATCTCAGATCAAAGCTCAGCGCAAATGAGCTCCTCCTTCTTTCGAAGGCAGAAAAAACTAGAAAACTTGTTGAAGAAATGAAAAAGAAAAAAGACGAATCGCAAAGAATTTTGAGCCTTCAGAAAAAGACTAGAGAAGATTTTCAAAAAAATAATTTTTAATTCTTTTTTGATTATGTAATTGTTTGTGTAAATTTTTCTTTTTTTCATATTTTAGGTCATGGATTTTATTTGATTTAATTCCTATTATCTTTTGGTTTATTTGTTTGGTGTTTATTCCTTATTACTAAAAAAAATAGATTATTTTTTATTTTCAAATTATTAGTAAATGATCATTATCGTTTTATATTAATTACAATATCAAATAATTTAGCTTCAATTAAGGCATATGCAACAAATTTAGAGTATGCCTTTTTTTGCCAATTCATTGACATTTGATATGAAATAAAGTATATAAAATGAGTAAAGAATCATCGACTCTTGATGACATTCATGTTCAGAAAATAAATGATGATATTGCAAAGCTTGAAGAAGATGAAAAATCCCTTCATAGTCAGCTCGATGAACTAGATAAACAAATTGCTTCAAAAAATACAAAATGCTTTGTTAAAGAAATTGCGGAGTTTAAGAGTTTAGTAGACAATCCAAGTTATGAATTTGAAGTCAGAGAAAAAGAAGAGATTTTAAATAATTTAAATTTTTATGCAGACGAATATAAATCTCTTATCAAGGAAATTCAAGAAGCGCTGGATAGGAAGACGTCGTGATTTAATCATTTATATAATTTTAGATTCATTCTTATTTTGTACAATAAATTTACAATTTTATATTAATTTTTTGTTAATTTAGAAGAGCAAAGAAATTAAAATATTTTACAGTATTTTTATAATTAAACGATTGGCCGTCTTATTATATTAAATATAAAATTAATGAATATGAGATTAAAAAATATAAAAAGAGAAACAGTTATTAATATTTTTTGTCTTTCGTATGTATGTTGCATATAATCTTATAACAATATTTTTTTATATAATCTTATATTCATTAATCTTATACGATTATCAAAAATAATTTCATTTCGAATTGTTTTAATATCTCTATGGTATTTATTGATGAATGATAGAATTTTAACTACCACCAAAGAATGCTTATATTATCATTTTTTATATTTATTTTTCTGTAAATCAAAAAAAAACAATTGCAAAAATCTTTATTAATTATTTATTGCAATATTATTTTTTATTAATTAGTAAACACTTAAATAATTAACAATTTTTATAAGATAAATTTCAAGATACAATAAGATTTGTTATATATATAATTTCAATAAGAAATGATCGTAAAAAAAATAATAGAATTTGCGAAAATATAATGCGGTTATTCTGAGAGTTAGTGCAAATGACTATCATTAAAGTTTTCAAAGTTAAAAAGTTTATAATAAAATGTATTTTTTATATGATATAAAAAATTATGCTAATCCTCAACAGGAATGGGAAATGTGCACGTGTGAGGAGATGCAAAATTTTTAAGTCTAAATTTATCGACAGTTACTTTTTAATGAAGAAAAATTCATGAATTCCCATGGTTAAAAATGACTCAAAGTGAATGTGTTTAGAAATAAACGGCTACCAATGTTATGGTCTTTTCTTGTACATAATAGAATTATAGATGGTTGTAGCAGATGTTAATTGATCGCTAGAGAGATCACTTTTTTGGTGAGGTATATCTTCAATGATCACCGTTATTTCAAAATTTACTTTTCAAGGATTGTTTCATGTCTAAAATAAAATCTGACCTAAATTGGATCAAGTTGAACACCTATCCAAAACTTGCATATTCTCAATGATTAAAACATTATTGTTCATCTTCTTAAAACATAATATCATGTACCACTGATAATTATAACAATATAGTTGCGTAGGCCCAATATCACAATATATTAAGGATTCTATGCGTTATTCACATGTTGAACATAATTTTTGAAGAATTTGTGAATCTTCTATGGCAACATCGATGCCTTTTCTCAACTTAGTTGATTCATTAAAGAGTTTAAGAAAATAAATATTATAAAAAAAAGTACCTTCGTATATTGAAACCCGATGAACTTTTTAGGTCAAACAATACTAGTTTTTCTTGAAACAAGAGAAGATGTCATTGATTTTTATATGACAAATAAAAAGATTTCCCAAATCAAAATAATTGCATTAAAATTGTTACCTTTTTTGATAGAGATAGATTTGGAATTTTGGTATTTTCTTAGTATAGATCATTTTGTTTAAAGTTTAAATACTTTCAAACAACCTGGCATTTAAGGTCATTCTGAAACCACTGATGTAAATACATTTCCAAGAATACTGATTATCAATGGACAAAGTACAAGAATTTCTCTAGAAAATTCTAGATAACAAATGATCATCCAGATCAATCAAGATATTGCATTTTTTGGAATTTCTAGGATGGTATTATTATCAATCAAATAATCAAATAATCAACCTCACTTTTATTACAATTTTAATTCACACAAAAATAGGTGCTCCAATCTTAGATTATCTTGTTTATATAGTTATTTGAAGTCATCTAGAGAATGTATTATAACTTATTTTATAGAAAAAAATGGATATATCTGCCCCTAATATATAAGGATAGGAAAATACTTTCTTATAAAGTGCATACAAAAACATTGTCATAATTAGAAAAATCAAACTAAAGTAATTTATATATCTTACCTTATTCAAATTTCCCAGTTTTTTAAGCAATCTATAGACTTACTAAAGATTAGAATGATCAATCAAAATATTCTTGCATTATACTCTCGTTTTGATTAAACTAAATTAAGAAATAGAGATCAAAATCTAATAATCTGTTAGAAGGGCTAATAGAAATTTCATACAATGTAAATACACATTGAAATTTCGGAATTATGTTGAAGTTTAACATTTGGTTGACTAAACTACCATGAAATGTGATTATAAAATCTAGATGATCTGATATTTGATATTTAAGACATGAACAAAATTATACTAGAATTCAGAAATAATCTCGAGCCGAGAGGAATGTAATCGTATATGTCGTCATCAAGAGTGGCTCTAGTAATTGTTACTTACGGTATACATGCCATTCCGCATGGTGATACAGCTTCAATAAATGAAGATCTAGTTCCATTTCTTGAAATTGGATAATATGCATACAGCTGTTCATAATTAACAGGAGCAATTAAAGTTTTGATCTCAGCATCTGCATAGTCTTGATTACCGACCTCATCGATATTAAAAATGAAATTTGTGGGAACTCCATGAATTACTTCAGAGAGGATATTCAAATTAATATCGATCAGATCAATATTAGCCTCTACTCTATTTACATTCACTAGCTTTCTCAATAACTGTTTTAAATAAATGATTTAATTTGAGATTGATTATATATCCTAAAGTATCTCTTTTAATCTGTTTGTTTAAGTTATCAATAATAAATTCTTCGTTATCATCAAATCCAGGATGTAAAGAGAATCCTGTATTTGTATGATACGATAAAATTTTTTGAGTTACAAGTTGTAATTGTTGTTCAGCTAATTTGCACGGGCCGCCGTATTTTTTTCATATAAAGATCTTTCTTGCTGATTTCTAACACAATGCCTATTTTCATTTAAAATTGTATCAATTGTATTTTTTACAAATACTCAAATAACTATTTAAAACTTCAAAATATTACACAAATATTGCATCTTTAAATAATTCATCAATATATAAATTTAGCAAATGACTGAAACAGCCGATCCATTCAAAAAAACTATTTGTAAGAATTTGAGATGATATTGATTCTAATGGGTTGAAAACCTTCTTAATGCTCTAGATGTGGTCTGTGCAAATAGATATAAGTATAAATAGAAAAAGTAAATATAAAATTATTTTAGATTTATATATTGTATTATTGGAAATATTCAATATTTGATAAAAATTGAATACATTTAAAACTTTTTAAATGTTGTAAATTACCTTCCTCTCCCAAAAATTCGTAACTTTTTTGAATACTTTTCAGAATTTTTTGATTTTTTAAAACGAAAATGTATGAAAATCAGATGAAAATATGAATAGATGTCTTCTTTAATTAAAGCTTACTTCCAAAGCAGTTTCAAAAAATCCATATTATTTTAGAATTGCTAAAAAGAAAAATAATATTATATTTTTTTCCAATCCATTTTTTTGGAAAAAAAGTTTATGAATTTTGTAGGATTAAGCCTAAATATTTATACTATTCGTTTATTCGCCACATTCCATACGTTAAAGAAATACCTTTTTTGTTTATTTTTCCATATTTTCTTTGATTTTGAAAATAAAAAATTATATTTATATTAATACTTTATATAACTGAATTTAATTAATATAAAATAATTTTTAATATACCCTCCTCTCCCTCAAAAAAATTACGAATTGTAGGGAGAGGAGGGTATATTTAGACTTGTTATTTTGAGAATCGATATCAAAAACGTCACTTTTTTACATGTGATACTTGATTATCAGTTTTCAAATCTGATATCGAGATTATCGATTATCAAGATATCAGATATGAAATGTGATATAAAAATAATTGTAAACTTGATATCAATTACCGAGATCTCGAGATCTCAAACAGACTTATCTTTTTTTATAATTGGTATTTTTGATTTTATTATATCTAAAAATAAATAATAGAATGTTTTGATGTTTATTTTAAGATTAAGATCAAAAAAATACATTCTTTTTTATGAAATATTTGAGAATTAATTACGATCATATATTAATCAAAAAGCTTAATTGAAAATTCTGATATCAAAAGCTGAGAAAAAAAATTCTCGATCTCTGAAATCGATCTCGAGAATCTGTGTATATTTATGTATCGATATCAAAAAGTCAATCAATTATCGATTTCGAGAATCGGAGAATAACAAGTCTAGGTATATTAATTTTCATGATATCTAGTAATTATTTTTGCATTTATATATTTTATCACAATCTTCTTCGATTTTAAGACCGAATACAATACCTTCCTAGAAATAATGTAAAGATTCTCAAAATGTATTTTCTTTTAATGCTTGTCTTTTAGACAAATACCAACCAAAATATCGATTTTACTATTTGTTTATAAAAATTATTAAATAAATCACAAATAATCCTCAATTTCATTTTTAATTGCTTGATTTTAGTTGTTAAATATGAATTTATGAAGTGAAAAGCTTTTTTTATAATAAAAAAAAACATTTTCTTTGTTACTACCAATTCTAAATTTTATTCCTGATCTAGAAAATTAAGCATCAGACAATCTGGATTCAATCAAATATATTTTTAATGTAACGTTTATTATTTAATCTCAGTATGTTTATTAAATCCCTGTATAACCGAATATTAAGACCAAATATTTATCCTAAATAATCGTTAATGAAAAATATGTTAAAGTTTATATAATTTTAAATACTTTACAAAACCGATATCCTGGATTAATTTGAAATAAATTGAAGAATAAGCCATTCAGAAAAAATTGAATACATTGGCTATTCATAAAAAAATGCAATACCTCGATACAAAGTACTTCAACTCATTACAAAACTGGATTATGAACAAAAAAGTGTCAGGTTGCTCTTATGAAAAGATTTTCTTGTTATATAATGAAGAATTTCAGGCTGTTGATAATTTAAATAAGGACGCTATAAAAACTTTTGGAATATATCCACTAATGGGTTTAAGGTCTTCTCTCTCAAAGAAATGGCTCAAAGTAGAAACTTTTGGCAAAATACCAGTTCTATCAGATGTGGATATAGACACCCTAAAAGCTTATATCCTGGATTCTACAACAGGAAATGACTACATAGACGTTGATCAAATTGTTGAAATGAGTACAGAACTTCGAACAAACCTTTTTTCAAATGTTCAAAAATTCCTAATTGAATGCATATTTTATTCAATTATGCAAGACGAACAAGAACTTTATGTTGGTTATGATGTTTGCAACACTTGGGTATATCAAAACATTAAAACTTTAGAAACAGAATTGTGCACACCACAAAATGTAGAAATCAACAGATTGATAGCGTGGACTCAAGAGAACATCCAAATATTTATTGATGTTTTTTCCCAATTATTGCTCAATACAAACCTCCACTTATTTTTGTATCTGATGAAACGATGCTGCAGCCAAATTTGAAAAGAAAAGTTCAAAACAAAAGCTAGCGATACCTGATAATTTAAATTTACCACATATTACAGCTACTTGTTGTTGTAATATCATTGGTGGAAAAATGCGGTTATTCATAACTTTGCTTTCTTTGGTCAAATTACCACAGGATTTAATCGATATCTCAGAAAATGGAAAAGCTTTTTTTCAAGCAGTAATGATGGTTGGCAAACATGAGATACTTTCTTATATTTTGTAATTTGTTTTATAAATTGGTTGTCAAGGTATCGTTTATCTCTTCACAAGTCACTCAGAAAAGAAAAAGCTATTTTAATAGTTGACGGGCATAAGTCACGCAAGAATCCGATTGCGATCAAAATGCTCCAAGAGAATAATATATCACTATTTGTTTTACCCGCACATACCTCACATGTTACTCAAATATTTGACTTGGGCATTGGATCTCCAATGAAAAAATTATTTAGCAAAAAATTCAAATTATTAATGCTAAATTTTAATCCAGAAAACAATCAAAGTGCAAAACTACGAGGATTTTTTGTTGATTCAGCTATTTGGGCTTGTGAGGTCAAATGCAATTATAAATCATGCTCAAAAGCTGCAGCGTCTACGCCCACATATCCATGCAATGCAGAACAGCTACTTCGTAGCCATTTTGTTTCAGTGTTATCTCCTAAATTACAGAAAATTGCAAAAGAAAAAGAAAAAAGAAGAAGAAAAGAAAAAGTTAATATCAACTGTAAATTAATCAACGATGAGATTTTATATTTAATAAATGAAATGATATTGGAATGCAGATTTCACAAGCATCTTTCACTTGATAATTATTCAGAATATAATGATGAAACATTGTAAAAAAATTGTAAAAGATCAATTAATAATTGCCTCTTTTTAAGTACTATACCATGAAAATTAATTACACTAATTTTGATTAAGTTATATTTTTAAAGCATTATTTTCAAATTCGAAATCAATTTATGATGATTTTCAATAAATATGCCAATGATAATCGATTAACCTTTTGTAATTATAGGGTGTTTCAGATAAGTTGCGAAAAATGAAGAATTTTCTAAAAAAATAAATTATTTGATAAAATATAAAATCTCTTAATAAATAATGTTTTAATTATAGAAATTGTTTTATGAAAAGTAATTTGCATGATTCAAAATAATAGTTTTTTTTCGTACGTCAAAAAATGACGTTAATTTTATTAAGGAACAAAGGAAACTGATTGTGGAAATGCATGAAAAACAAGCTACTCCAGAGCAAATAAAAAATGAATTGGATATTCAGTTTGGTCTGCACGCATACTCTATTTCAACAGTATGTAGAAAAGTTGGTTTGCTGAAATGCGGGAAAAATATACTTGAAGATGAAGAAAGGCCTGGAAGGTCAATTGACGAACAACTTTTGTATAGAATTGACCAAATAATTGAAGATGAACCTTTTGCAAGCATTAGATATATTGCCAACATCCTAAATTCTCCAGAAAGCACGGTTTATAGATATGTTATAATGTATTTACATAAAATTTATAAGCATACAAGATGGGTTCCACACACCCTTACCTCAGAACAAAAATTGAGGAGGTTTAGTGACTTAAAGTTTCTTAAAAATATCCTTATTAGCTCTCAAAAATCAAAATGGTACAACATTATAACTGGTGATCAGTCGATGTTCAGTTTTTCTTATGAGCACAAAGGTGCATGGCTTAATGATGATGATGAGAGACCAGAATTCAATGGAAGCAAAATCCAGATTCAGAAAATAATGGTTACTGTAATTTGGGGTGTTCATGGCATTTTCCTTATTGATTTTCTTCCAGAAAACACATCATTTAATTCTTCCTATTTCATTGAATGTGTGTTGGGTCCATTAGCTCAAAAAAAACAAGAAATTTAGTCTCAAAGTAATCAAAGAAATATTTGGTTACATTTGGACAACTGTCGTATCCACAATTCAAAAATTTCAATTGAAAAAACCGAATTTTACGGATTCAAAAGGCCGCCACATCCTCCTTATTCACCGGATGTGGCACCATCAGACTTCTTTTTATTCGGTTACACAAAAAACAAGCTCAAAGGACATACTTTTAAAGACAGAGATGAGCTTTGTGAAGCAATCATTGAAATAATTTGTGGAATTCCAAAACGAAAGTTAAAAGAAGTGTTTGAGAATTGGATCCATAGATGAGAATCCATGATTAATACAGGAGGAGAATATTTCCACGAAGATTAATTTTAAATAAATAAAAAATAAATATATTCATAATTGGCACTTTTTCGCAACTATTCTGAAACACCCGATATTATGCTTTCACGAATTTTTGCTTTTCAAAATAACTTTTTTTTTATATAGTATATACGAGTCGGTTTTCGCAGGGGGTCGCAGGTTGAGACTGAAAACGAACTCCTAACAAAGATAAAAAAAAAAATATTTTTTCTCCAAGATGGTTCTCACTACTGCCCACCATCTATGAAACGGCACAGGTACCCCCCATGACCACCATTTAGTAAACGGCACAGATACCCCATCTCTAAAAGACTACCATCTATGAAACGGCACAGTTAGCAACCCGAAAATCTCGTAATGGCACATGTACTCCACCACGAGGGCCCTCTTAGAAAAGACCTACTAATATATCCATACTAATATATCCAATAATACATCCACTTATAATACATTAACAAACATACTAACAAAAAAATACAAACAACCTGTTTTCGTTTTAAATATATTTTTATTCGTTTGTAAATGCAACCACTAACTACAAAGTGCGATAGCCAAGAAGAACAATTTGACTTTCGAAACAATTAGAGAACTAGATTACAATATATTCGATAAAGAAGGTGTTAAGCTTCCTTTCTCTTACTTCTATAGTGACTCCAAAACAGAAACATTGCTGTATAACATAACATATACATTAAACATTAACAATACAGCCAATATCGATTTTACGCTTGGTGGAGCAAAAAATAAAGAGCTTAAACCATTATGTTCTAGATTCTGAGATAATATTATTTTATTATACCCGAAGATATTATAAAGAATAATAAAGCATTAAAGAATTATATTAAACATAAGGGAACAAACGACCAACCAGAAGAAAATACACCAAAGTCCAAAGAAGACCGACTATTAAATAAAGTTCTTAAAGAAATTACGCCATTCCTTGCTAACAATACAGAAATTATTAGAGAGTTATTTAATAAATTCGATATACTAATTAATAAGACAAGCATAAAGCCGACATGATTTAAAGTCGATAAAGGAACCATTAAACAGTTTATTAAAATATCTCTGCAAGATGTTCCACTAGATAGGGTTCTTAATACTGTATGCAATAAAGAGAGAATTAAAGAGTTTAACGATAATGGTATATTTATAAACGATATCGAAATAATACAAGACTTTAGCGGAACCATTAACAAGAAGGATGTCATAGATTATTTATTATCGAAGCCAGACTTTAGAAAAGAAGGAAAGAAAACCATTAACAACAATACAACAGAAGAACTGTTTAAAATAATTATAGAAAATAATTCATATTTAGGTTCCAATTGTTTAACATTTATAACCAATTCTTCTTTTGGTGCTGTTAGGTATAATTTTTATAATAAATTCGAGCAATCGATAGAATCTCCTAATGTTCGAGGTAGTGTTTGCAACCATTACATCCATCAGATAAATAACCCAAAAACAGATATTAAGGATAATATTAAGAAATCTCTCGATACAGGTATTTTAAGATTAGAAATAACATATTATATCGATAACCAAGCAATAACAGAAGAATACATTAACAAACACCTCGATTATTATGTTTATATATTACCTCCAAATCTTATATTTTATAACAGTATATCCAAGCAATGGTCGCTATTACCTAATTCTAATAAATATAATCTTTGTGTTGTCGATTTGGATTATAACTTGGCTTTGTTCTCTTACTCGATAAACAAGCTAACAAACAACATAAGCGGCTTTTATATTAAGAACATTAATACAAACAAGCTTTCGAACATACTTAAATTATATTCGTTTAATTATCCAATTATTCTAGTATCATTTAAGCGAACTATCGAAGAAGGAAACGATAATTTGCTTATTAAACAACGAATATATACAAAGGAACTAATAAACACAATAAACAAATCGTTTTTATTAAAAGAACTAATAACTTATATATCGAACGGAAATACTTACTTTACACCATTTATTACTAAAGACACAACCATTAAAGCCGAAGATATAGGTTTATTAGATTGCCGATTTGTCGCTTACGATTACAACCAAAGAAGAATATAAACCCATTTACAACCTATAACGTTCCAATAGTGTTTAAACCAATCAATAACATAAACAAAAAAACCAAACTGTTAAAGAAAGACAAAGAAGAGAATCTATTTAAAAATGCGAGAGAAGAATTAATAAATGAACTAATAAAACAAAAAGAAGAAGAGTCTAGCCAACAGATGCAAGATACCACAAAAATAAAGAATATGTTTATTAATTCGTTTAATGATACTCTTAATTCGAACAGACATAAATTAATCGAATTGGAGAACAAGACGCATTTATTTGTTTATGCTTTTAAATTTATATTTACTCGATGTGGGAACAAGGCTTTATTATTATGCAGTAAACAAAACAATATTGGTAGCGAATCTAATTTATCTATTTACTGGTCTGTTAATTCTGTTTACGATTATTTACGAGAGAACATTAACAAATGGACAGAAATAGCGAATAACATTTATGGCTCTTCGTTAGGAATACCTATAATGGAGATAGAAAAGGAAAGGGTCTATTATAATGCTTCTCGTAATCTCCGCTCAAAAAAAATATCGTTAACAGCACAACAACAAGAGATGAGATGCATGTTAACCAACCTCTAGAGTATTACACGAACACAACAATTGATAAAGAAGTACCGAACAATGTTAAAGATGAATATATATTAACACATAACAGTTATTTTTAAGGAAAACCCGAACCAATAGATAAACTTGTTAAAGAGGAGGATGCTATCGAAATTTTTAATACTTTCGAATATAAAGGAAGCTATTAAATTAGTTTTCGGTTAGATGGCAAGGAATTAACAGCAAAGAGCACTAGATTCCTAGACGATATAATTAAAGACAAAGAAAGCGTTTTTAAAGTTGTTGGTGGTGTACCAAAGATGCCCCCAATTAGTAGACGACGTTGTTATTACTTTTTTTTCTTAAAGCAGGAAGCAGACATAACCAAATATTATTACAATTAATTGCTACTTTTAAGATTTATACAATATTCATTTTTTGGAATCCACAAAGGAACTCATTATTAGAAACGCATAGAGGGACCCATTTACAATATCCAGGTGGCAAAATTCTACCATCTCTAAAACGCGACTATTTAAAGCAACATTTTTGCAGTTTAGAGGTTTTATAGTATATCCATTAATATATCCACCAATACAATCCAATAGTATATCTAATAATACATCGATTAATACATCCACTATTATATCCATTTATGGAACACCCAACAATATATCCACTAATACATCCACTTCTAATATATCAATGCGAGCCATATTACATAAAGATATAGAGGTATCTAACAAAGCATAGAAGTATCTAACTAGACAGGTATCTAACAAAGCATAGAGATATCGTATAAAACCAATAGGTATCGCACAAAACCAATAGGTATCGTATAAAACCATATACTCTATTCAACAACTACATACTAACTATATACTACTACTACTAACTATATACTACTACTACTAACTATATACTACTACTACTAACTATATACTACTACTACTAACTATATACTACTACTACTAACTATATACTACTACTACTAACTATATACTACTACTACTAACTATATACTACTACTACTAACTATATACTACTACTACTAACTATATACTACTACTACTAACTATATACTACTACTACTAACTATATACTACTACTACTAACTATATAATCCTACTCACTTTTTATGAAAAAAGACGTTAAAAAGACGTTTATCGTATTTGCGAATTAAAAAAAAAGGGTACGGGCGCATAAAAAAAAAAAAAAAAAAAAAATATTTCTTTTTGATATTTAGTATTTTAATTTTACATATATATACAATTATTTTTGTATTGTACATTGTTGAATTTTGTTCCACGGATTCAGCAATAAAATCAATTTTATTTTTCATAAAAAATTGAATGGTTTATATTATTTTTCACAAATTTATTGTGTAACTAAATGCTGAATTCAAGGAAGTTCAATAATTAATATAGTGATTAATTTCGTTATATAAACGTATAAAATATGAATATATCTATATTTACCTCAAGTCACAATTTTTACGAGATTTATTCTCATCTTATTATTTGATTAATACAAAAATTATTTTAAATGATATATTTAAAAACTTTCAATATAATTATCTGCTTTTATGACAATATGATAAATGATATTAGTTTTCTTCATCATTTTTGTTGAGATATATAATTAAATGGTTTATTTTATTACGTACGAAAAAACAATTCAAATAAAAAGAGTGAATCCTAGCTGAATTGGTGGAGCACTTTTTTGATTTTTTTTGATATATCATCAAGCATCAAATGATACAATAAATGAACATGTTTTTTAAAATCAAACATTAATATATATTAAATTATTGGTAATATAGCTTTTTTCTGTTATTTTTCATTAATCATTTGAGTTATGGCTTATGAAATGCAATTAAATATAAACAACTAATAATAATAAATATGATTTGATACTTCATTCCTACATAATACAAATAGGATATGAATTATGATCATTATAAAATATAATATCATCTCCTTCATATCAGTTGAAAATTCCAATTGATTGGCATAAATATAATGGTATGCACTGCTATAACAATAATCAGTAATATGAAATGAGAGTATATGAAACATTCACAAAACTTGATCGTCAAATCCCATGTAATGTGATATAAAATTTTAAAAAATATTGCTGGTTATTAGGGAATAGACAAATTATTAATATTTGATACAATTAAATATAATGAATGTTATTTTTTTTCTCATAAATATTATCTTTTGGAAGAACAAAAATAGTTCATAGATTTTCATTTATAAAACTCTCTTTGGAATAATGAATTTGTATTTTTTTTTTTTTTTTTTTTTTTTTTTTTTTTTGTAAAAAAAACAATAAAATTCATTTGCCAATATTGATCAATGCTTTTTTCAGCAAAAAATTAATATTTTGAAAAATCCGAAAAAAATAGTTTTTATTTATATTGTAATAGATAGTTTAAAACCATTATCAATGGTTCAACCATTCAAAAAAAAATCAGGAGAAGCTTTTTACATTACCCGTCATTATCGATGCTTTTTCCATCAAGTTTACTAAATATTATTATTTTAATTTCTATAACGAATTTATTATTTATTATTAATAATAAAATCAAAGAAATCACAAAATTTTATGCAATAAATGAATTTTGATTTCCACTTTTTCAGAAGGGCCCCCGAAAAAAATTTAGTTTCAGTAACTCTATGAAATGATAAAATCAAGTTTGAGTATTCAAAAGTTTGATGTGAAGTGAACACCCGTACCTTCAATTGGGCAGATTTTAACATTTGAAGAATCATTATTTGGGCAAATTTTAAATTCAGTGAAATTTAAACAATATTTGTTTAAAAATCTTTATTATATTCATCTCCTATGATCAATTTTCCTTAATCTTATACTTTTATCATTATTTCAATTAACAAATAATATTGAAAAAAACACTATTCTTTTATTTGATTCAATTATTTACTATCATTTGAATTATTATGAATAAATTTCAAATTAATATTTGCTTTAATTATTCTCATCAAATTTAACCATAAAAAATAAAATTGACCATTAAAACCGGGGATTTAATAAACGTATAGCATAAAAAAGTATAAAGTCGAATTCAAAAAGCTTGGGAAAAATTTATAAAATAAATTCTGATAAAAGTGAAAAACACAATCTTCTTTTCAATTAATTTTTTCTTGATTTATTGAGTTATACTCACTAAAATTTAAATCAATAATGAAAAAATGTTTCTAATACGAGCCAAAACATATATTACCGAACTTTCAATTTACAGCTCAATTCTTAAAAATTGATGATCATCAAATAATATGTAAATTCATGATCAAAAAATAGTATATGAGCATCTTTACCATGCGTTTTCTAGTGAATAAGAGCAAAGATCTATGATAATTTTCACTAAAGATTAGACAAATTGTATTTTTTTGAGGATTTTTTCCTTACAAAATATGGATTAATGATAGATACAACATTATACATATGCAAAAATATATGTTTTTATATAAAAATGATACTTTTTTTCTTTGCTTTTTTTTATATTATTTTCCCCTTTTTCCCCTTTGCAATTCAAATTTTTTCAATATATCTCACAAAAATAATCATTCATGCTGGGACAAAATTGAATACTTTTCAGTATATATTTAAAAAGTTTGTCACAAGCTTTTAGAATTCGACTTTAAACATTATAAAAAATTGAGTAAATAATTTACATAACATGTCATGAATTTTATTCTCAATATTTTTTTTTATAAAAACATATATATTGATCGGAATATTTAAGTTACAGAAATACAACAATATCATTGATTATTCTTAAGCACTGAATTGTATAATGGTATCTTTTATTTTATTTATTCTTTTTCAATTCCTTTTTAATATTTTAATATATCACTATAATTTATTCGTTAAATAGTAATAATAAATTATTATAATGCATAATAATGATATTTAATATCAATCAGTACCAATTAACCCACCCTACTAAATGAAGAGCAAGAAAGAATGATATCAACAACGAAAAGAACTAAACCAATAACCTGCACTATTGAAAACACCAAAGTTGGAATACCTACTTCCACACATAAGTAACTATAATCTGGCTTTCCATTTTTCTCCAAATGCTTTCCAATATCTTCTAACCTTTTCATTAAATCATCCAATTTTCCATTTTTCATTGCCCATTCTGTTGCCCCAGCAATTCCAAGCATCAAATATTTATAACATTTATTTTTAACTGCTGAATCATCATCATTCATGAAATCTTCTAAGCTTGGATTTTTTACAGCAAAAGTTGATCCATAAATTCCGGAAACAATGCATCCAACTGATACACCACCCACAACAATGAAGCAAATAACCAAAACAATCGTGTTTCCTGTGATGCTATCACATACAGATTGAACAAAGAATGTTAGAATTAAGAAAACAATCAAAAGAATGGTTCCAATCAATGAAAGAACCCAACATGCAAGAACGCATTGATAAACAGTTTTGCCTTCTTTTAATCCATGCGAAAACCATGGCTGAATTCTTGTCCACCACATGATTGGCACAATTAAATCACCAATGAAACCGACCAAAAGAACAATCATTGCAATGATTGTGAAGGTTTTCTTTCCACTGAACATTTCATCAACTCCCATCTTTAATTACCAAGATAACAAATGAAATGATCAAAGAATTTTGAAACGTATCACTTTTTTTTTTCTCAATTCTTTTTTTTAAATTTTGATCAAATTAGAGTTGAAAGTTTTTATATTATTTGACATGATTAAAGCTAGAAATCATAATCAATCAAGCAATATTTGTGAGAAATAAAAACTTTCTGAAAATGATTATCATTAAATTTTATTTCTTCATTTATCAGCTTCACTACTCGATTCATAATATAACTAACAACTAGTATAAATATTTAATTCATCGAAATAATTATTTTCTTTCAAAAATAATCATAATTCTGTGTTTTCAAATTACAATTCGTTATTTTTTGGATCTGATTTTTATTTTCAATGAATTTATCATTACAAACATTCAAATTAGAATATTCCAAATATAAATCATGATTACTTTTTTCTTTCATCATTTGATTCAATAATGACGTAGCTTTATCAATTTTTTTCAATTTACTTATTGAGAAAATAATTCAAATCATTTGAACAGTTTATTTGAGTGAATAATTATTAATGTTATCTTTATATCGTAAAATATCATTGAAGATTTTTGTCAACCAAAACAAGGATAATTCAAATAGTAAGCAAATCTTTTGAAGTCTTTTGAATTTCACTTTAACCGCTCAAAATTCATACTTCTTTGAATCAATCCATTCAATTGAATTTATTTTTTTGCTCATTTAAAATCTGTGGAAGTAAAACCAGTATGAAAATAAAAAATATACTATTATATAACAAATATAATTGTTTTTTGGTATCAAAGTATATGACAATTTTTTATATGAATATTATCAATAAAACAAATAATTATTTTTTCATAATAGCATATTAATATTATATCAAAACACATTAGAATTTACTCTTTTTATAAATAAAATAAAATTTATTTAAAATTTAAAAAAATTAAAAGATAGAATTTATTTTACTGATGGGCAAATGATCATCAACACCCATTAACAAAGTAAAAATTGATTTGAAGCAACTTATATGACTTTTCTCTCTAAATTAAGATATCTTATTATCTGACAAAAACATCATTTAACAAATTAAAACATATTCTAAGAAATTGTTTCCATAATAATATTAAAAAAAACTTCTTTTTTTTTTTTTTTTATAAACATTAAAATAAATATATTTATTTTTACTTACAATGTAAAAAGCTCATGTGAAAGGTTGTTGGGGTCAACTAATTGACTTCGATGTATAGCCAACGATTTTGTTTTTTTAAGCAACGCATTGATTGACATCGTTTCACAAAAAGCTGTAATAAAAACAAAAAAACCAAAAATAGAAAAAGTTGTTTTTGAAGAAACAAAAGAAATTTTTGAAAAAAGTGACACATTTTTTTTTTTTGATGCTTTCGAATTCTCTGAAATATTGAGTGATTTTTGAAATTCTAAAGAAAGATACATCCTGTTAAGAATAGATATAAATATCATCAACAAATAAAAAGTAATAAAGCCATTAATGATTAAATCAGATGAATCAATGTAATAAAGAATTTTTGTCAATTCATAGGCATAAATAACAAATGCAATGCTAAACTCAATTAAAAATCTAACAAATCTCTTCGATAACAAATTAGTTTCTTCATTTAAAGCCATTGTTGCCAATGTTTTAAAAGTAAAAGTCAAATATGAAATTGACAATCCAAAAGAGAGAAAAATGAATTTTCGAGTATTTTTTCTCTGAATCTTCCTAGTTGACAAAAAATCAAATAAAATAATCAAAAGAACTATTATAACTTTGATTGTGATTTGAATATAGTCTGGAAATGAAATCTGATGTATTGCATTTTTGAAATCATTTTCAAAAGAATTGATGCTTGTTGTATTTATTGAATTTTTATCATCACCGATGATATCTTTTTGATTTACATGGCCTAAATTAATGCTTGAGTCGAAATATGAGAAAATTAAAAATAATAATATCTCAATTGCTAAAACTTTTATGTTCTTTGATAGTGCTATTGGAAAAGGAGTTTTAAAAGAGGTATGTGCAAGAATAATAGTTATTACAATTGTCACGATTTCAAAATTTACAAAAATTAGAATTGATATTGTTCGTAATGTAAAATAAGCAAAAAGTGATGAAAAACCTAAAATAAGTAGAGAAAAGCGAAAAGTTTGCCTATCAAGAAGTTTTTTAGGCGAATTTAAACTTTTCGAGTGAATTTGCATGAATACTGCAAAGAGATGCAGTATTTGAGAAAAGGAACAGAACAAAATACTACCAAACAACATTTTAAATTTTTTTACTTTAATTTTGTGAAAATATTTGGTCATTATCTTTTTTTTTTTGTTTTCATTTATATCCAAAAAGTTCATGGAAGATAAAATAAAAATAATAAATATAGAT
The DNA here is from genome assembly GCA_039105265.1 of Tritrichomonas musculus. Classification (NCBI taxonomy): domain Eukaryota; phylum Parabasalia; order Tritrichomonadida; family Tritrichomonadidae; genus Tritrichomonas; species Tritrichomonas musculus. The sequence continues at coordinate 2,609,118 of JAPFFF010000004.1, forward strand.
ATATTTATAGATATGTTACATAAAAAATAAATTATGAAAATCATTTGACTTTTTTAGAATTTTGTTTATTTCAATTGTATATATCATGAAAAACAAATTAATAATAATCCATAAACAAGTTGTATACACGATTTTCAGATAAAATACTCTTAACAATAACTATTGGTTTATATAACAATTCTTTTATTATTTTTATAAACATAAATAAATTGTAATATTTCAAAAAAGAAAAAACAATATGAATGAATACTAATTGCTTTTCACCTCTTTTTGATTTAGTTTTACTATAAAATTCAATATGATCATTTTGAAAAAACCATTTTTGAGAAATCACACTTGCTATTAAAATTAGAAATATATAACCGCAAAATTACTACTAAATTTAAACAAAAATCAGCCTTTCTTTTTAAGAATATTGACATAATTTATATTTGATCGTATTGTGTTTGCAATTCAAAAAAGGTACATCCGATATTTTTATCTCTCAAATATCACTTCATCTTCTTTCAAAAAGAAGAAACTTTTAATTGAAAATAAATGAAATGATATGAACGATATGATTTCAAAAAAATGTTTTGCTTGCTTACGATCTTATCTATTTCAGCTGCAAAAGTTCAAACCGTCTCAGAAGGAACAAATTATACTGCGGTCAATATTGGAAAGTTTAGCGACCTTAGCCAATATGAACTTAAGAAACCAGATGGAAAAGTTATGTGCACTGGTAAAGTCTTCATCGGAAATGACGCTAAAATGACAGGATCAGAAATCTCATACACAACATTACCACCTGGTGGTCAATCACCATTTTTCCATGTTCACCATATTCACGAAGAATCATATTTAGTTATTTCTGGAAGCGGTGAATTCCAAATAGAAGACAATGTTTTCCCAATTGAAGAAGGATCAGTTGTTCGTGTCGGAACTGGTGTCAGCCGTGGAATTAAGAACACAGGAAAAGTACCATTAGTTTATCTTTGCATTCAAACAACCGAAAACTCATTCAAGGCACATATTCCAGATGAAGCAGAAATTACACAAACCCCACCAAAATTTACTGTGAGTGATGAAGTTTAAAATAAAAATAAGTAATATTTCAATCTTTTTTTTTTTTACTTTTGTCCTTATTATTTAGCTATACACTTTATCATTTAAATAATCAACTGATTTTTTATATGTTTTTGTAACATCATTTGATTATTCAAATAATTATTAATATAAAAATTAAGCTTAAATAGCAAAAATCACTCTTTTTGAAAATGAATATAATTTAGATAATTAATAAAGCACAGAGTTCCAATTAGTTAAGAATAATTTTTTTAATGAAATTATTTATAAACATTATTTTACCTTTATACTTCATATAAATAATATTTATATTTAGATATAAATAGCTGCAAAATTCTCTTTCTGTTTTTATAGTTGATCGACAAGAGCTCTTGTTTCTTTGATAACATTTGATGATGATACTGTTCTCTTGTATTCATCGATGACAACTGCCGTTGCTCCACCCATAGATACATCTTTATTTCTATATTTCATTCCACTTTGAACTTTTGTAGAGGCTGTAATTTGAAATTCAGAACATCCTGTTGCATTTTGTATTTCTAATATATTGTTTTCGTTTATTCCACATGATGGTACAATAATAATTCGACCATTTGAATGCTTGTTCAAATTGCTAATAATAACTTTCCCTTTCAAAGCATCTATTTTCTGACCTGATGTCAACACTCGATGACATCCTATCGAAATCAAATCTTCAATTCCTTTATATGGATCTTTACACATATCAAAAGCTCTATTACACGTAACTTGATAACCTGAACAATGGGACATCAATTTTTTCATAGAATTCACATCGATTTCACCATCTTGCGTAAGACATCCAAAAGCAAAACCATATATTCTGCAATTTAATTCTTTGATCTGATCGATGTCTTGTTCCATTATTTGGAGTTCATCAGATGTATAAAAAAAATCACCGCCACGCGGACGGATCATTACTATGATATCAATATCTGGAGCAATTTCACGCGACTTTTTAATCATACCAAGTGATGGAGTTGTTCCTCCTTCAGGCATTGAGCAACATAAAACAACACGATTGGCGCCACCAATAGCTGATTGCTTAGCACTTTCGGCTGATCCAACTAAAGTTTCAATGACAAACGATTTAGAAGACATTGTTAATGAAATATTACTTTTTTGTAATAAACTTGTTAACTATATTTTGCAATAACGTTTATAATTCATTTCACATTTTGCAAAGTGAATTATAAAAATACAACTTTAATTAATTTCTTAACAAATACTTTTAATGGCGCTTTTGAAGATTTACAAGATAATTCATCACATTTTGTAGATTTTACAGAATTTGAAGTCATAATCAAGAAAGGATTTGAATCATTAATTGAAGAAAATATTTATGGTGTAGCAGAAGCGCTATTTAGATTATATCAACATTTTTTAACACCAGATACTAATGTAGACTTAACTAAATACTGCCAAGCTTTCTCAATTTCACAATTTTGCTTCTTCCTTTTAATAAAAATTAAAGAATCCGAATTTTTGCCTATCACGCCCTATTTTCTTCAATTATTTATCGAAATTTTAGCTAAAGATAAGAGTAATAATTTTGCTCGATATTGTATTGATTACGGTGCGGTTGAAATCATCATGTATTTAAAAAATGTTGCCAGTGAATATTATCCATTAATAATGATTTTTGCATATGATTTATATAATTTTTGTTCAGATTATATTGTTAAAAAGACAACCGAATTTTATACTCTTTTAGAAGGAGTTTTTAATGAATTGAATAATGAAGAGTATTCATTTCTTTCACTTCTAGTTTTAATAAATTTACTTAGAGAAACACAAATTGAAAATGAAAAGCTAAATCAACATTTTTTTCAAAAAATTATTATTTGCATTAAGTCAGATTCACAAGATATTTCGATTGGCGCAATGTGGTGCGTATATTTCTGGTTTCAAAATTCATGGGAAAATGCTTTTCCATTCATTAGTGAAGATTTCATTGAAACACTTTCCAATAATATCAAAGAATCAAAATTTGAAGATATTAAAAAATTATCCTTATATGTATATTCATTTTTGTGGGCAATTTCAGATGATACGAAAAAATCCGATGTTGAAAGATATTTTCCTTTTGAAGAAGTATTATCAATGATTGATTATTCCAAATGCAGTGATGATGATACATGCACGCTTTGCGTTGTCAATCTAAATAACTTTATATGCGATAAAAATTCAAATTTTACATATTTTCTATCTAATAAGGGATTCGAACTAGTTTTATCTGCTTTAAAATGCAGATCATCAAAATGCAAACAAGAAGTAGGCTTTCTAATAACAACAGCTTTGGATTTTATACCAGAAAATTTAATTCAATCTTATATTAATAATGATCTAATTGTGGATTTATGTGAACTGTGTTTATTGGGGAATTCAGATTTGATGATGAAAATATTGAAATTCTTCTACCAGATATTGCTTAATTTCCCATGTATAATACCTATATTAGAAGAAAATAATTTCCTTGATGAAGTCAGAGCAACCGATGATCCAAAAGTTAACGAAATGGTAAATGTACTTGAACGTAATATTCAAGAAACTATAAATCAACATAAATAATATAAGCTTTTCTCGATTATTTTTTTTTTTTGTAATTGATATTATAACATCATTTATCATTTTATGCTTTGTTTTATATTTTTAACTTAACAAAAGCCAATTATTATTTATAATTCAGTATGGCTTACGCCATGCTTCAAATTGAAAAAAAAAATAATTTTTATTAAGAAAATATTGATGAATGATATATGATAAACCATATCATATTAATTTTTATTTTTTTTTTTGGCTACCAACATACAAATATGCATTATAACAAGATAGAAATTTTCGATGAAAGGTGGATGCTTTGCTTTTTTTTTTTTTTTTTTTTTTAATATTTAGTATTAAAATGCTCATGTTTGACTATATTTTTTCATGCTTTCAAACTTGATTGATTCCGATAAATTGTGAATTTGTAATTTGGTTAATTCTTTTTGCTCCTGAAATTCTCGATAGAAATCTGCTAAATTATTTAATATATCATCTATATTAGTTGCATCATTTTGCTCTTCATTATTATCGCTATTTTGGCTTTGATATATTTCAAGAAAATGTTCTTTCGGCTGACGTTGTTTTTCTGTCTGCTGCTCTTCTCTTTGAAATTTTTGTTCGCATTGATCAATTAATTGCTGATTTGATTCAGCAACTTTAATTTGGCGCACTGATTCTTTGAATTTCGCTAAATTATTAAAACTTGCTTTACTCACATTTTCTAATTTAGTATTCTTTTTTCTTTTAATTCCTCGATTTTGAAGATTTTGTGATTCATTTGCTTCTGGAATTGTAATTCCTTTTATTTCATCTTCAATTTCTTTTAGACATTTTTTGTTAAAATTATCGATATATCCTCCATCACCAAAAACTTTATCAAATTCTTTTAAGCTTGCATGGTCGTTATTCACGCAGCTTTTAAAAAAAATCTCGCACATATTTTTTATGACAAATTATTTAACCTTACATTCAATAATTCAATTGAATTTTTTAAATCATCAAAACAAGTATTAAAAAACCAATACTAAACCAAATTTAAAACAAAAAATTTTTATGTGAAACTTATGAAATGATTACAATTTTGAATTTAAAACGTTCAAATTTTTGATACAAAAAATAGCCATAAGTTTATGAAAAATTTAATCGACTTTTTTTTTTTTCAAAGTAAGGACAAAATGAGCGATTTTTTCTCCAAACTACAACCAATTATAGATGCTTCACAGAATCTACAGAAAGACCATTTGACAGTATACATTCATTGCTCGAAGCTCAATTCGCTTCTTCAGTCTATAAAGCTTATTCCTGAAAAAATTGAAAGCGAGAAAAATAATCCAAGTTCTGGCAGTGAAAAGAAATCGCCCAAACGATCAATTAACTTTAAAAATAGAAACGCAGTATCTAATATCCAGAATGTAATTGAACAAGTTCAATCCATGGCGAATCAATGTTTAAAAGAGACATGTGTTCATTATCTTCTTAATAATCCGATCAAAACTGCAAGGAAAGAGATTCAATCTTTTCGAGAAACGCTCCACAACAACTTTGAACTTCTCAAACTCAACAGTCTTGCCGCAGAATTCAAGATACCAAAAGAAGAGCTTTTACAACAAGATCATGTTGATATGAAACGAATTTCACAAATTCTTACGCAACTTACGCTTAAAAACCGAACCGATGTTGCAGATAAAATCGCCCAACGATTCAAATCATTAAAGAAAATAGGCATTGAGTCCGAACTTGGGGAAAAACAAGTTTTAACGATTCCAGACTTACAATTACCGACGACTGAGAATCTTTTACTTAATCATGAAGACGTTAGACTTGGCAAAGAGATAGGACGAGGCCAATCCGGCTCAGTACACATTGGATACATCCATCGACCAAATAGCGATTCAAATTCCACAAATGCGAACAATGATGAGATTGAAGTTGCCGTTAAAGTATTATTCCGTCGAGCCTTAACAACACCAGAATTAGAATCATTTCGACGTGAAATATATACTCTTTCAATTTTAGTTCATCCCAATTTATTGAAATTTTACGGTTATACAGAAAATCCGCCATTTTACATAGTTACAGATTACATGCCGAATGGTTCCGTTTTCACAGCACTCAGAAATTCCCCAGAAAAACTGACACCCACCAAACGTAGCCTCATTGCATATGACGTAGCCAAAGGGATTGAATTTCTTCATCAAAGGAACATTATTCATCGAGATCTGAAGTCATTAAATGTTCTTTTAGACTCAGATTTTCGAGCGAAAATATGCGACTTTGGAATGGCAAGATTAAATTCAAATGATCCAAAGACAGGATTGATTGGTACAGTCCATTGGATGGCTCCAGAAGTATTGATGTCCTCTCCAACTTATGACAGCAAAGTTGATGTCTACTCATTTGGCATTTTCATGTGGGAACTGTTGACGGGAGACATGCCATACAAAGATCAAAAGCCACACGAAATCATTGCTTTTGTTACCGACGGAGGACGCCCACCATTACCAGATGACATTCCACCCAAGTTACGCGAACTGATCACGAAATGCTGGTCAAAGACCACCACTGAAAGGCCAACAATGAGCAAAGTTGTCTCCATTCTAGGTGAACGTGATGCCCATTTTCCTGGCACAGATGAAGCAGCCTTCCAAATAGCAACAGGAATTGTCAACAATCATCGTTCGACCAAGTCAATGAATGTTGAAGGACTTAAGAAGAGACAACTTTATGGTGCCAAGAGTCCAGCAGACAATGGCGGCCGAAGAGGAAGAATGATTCCACCAATTCCAAGTGGTAATAAAAATGATGATTTAGATGATGGTCTTGGCATTGATCTCGATGATCTTGCTGCTGCTGAACAAGAATCATTAGCACAAGCAGCTGCAGCAGAAAAGAAGAAGAAGAAAGAACAAGAACAACAAGAACTCTTTAAAAATGACAGTTTTGCTTTCTCTAATGAAAACAGTAATACTAAATCTAGTGGAGAAAGTTCAATTTCTGTTGCAAATGATGAATCATCAGAAATTGATACCCATAAAACAATTGTTAGTAATGAATTGAAAATAATGGATACTGCACAACTTGTTAACGTTCTTCATCGAGAAAAAGATAGAGAAACACAAAACAACGCACTTGAAATTTTATTTAAGAAAATTAGTCTTAGTAAACGTGAAAGCGACATTGCTGTTAAAGCAGGTCTTTGCAATATTCTCTCTCATATACTAGACCAAAAATCACAATCAAGTGACAACGTATTGAGAGTATTGGCCAAATTTTCATCATCCGGCGATTATAATCAAATATTTGATATCACAGTGTTGAAAAGTTTACTTCGTTATTCTGAACTTGATGAAGATTCAGCTGAAGAAATGAGATCTAGAGCTTTAAGTGTTTTAATATCAGCGTCAAGCAAACAAGTTGACTTTTTGAAGGAGTCACCTTTATTTATTACTCAACTTTTATCTTTTATTGTCAAGCCTCCTTCAAATCAACAACTTTGCAAATCACTTCTTCAACTTATTAGGAAGTTGTTATCAGCAACAAATATCTTTCCTGGTGTAACAGTAATGCAGCTTCTTTTTAGTGCCAAGCTTTCTTTATTGGAACCTTTACGACCAATTGTTATCGATTGCATAACAATCCTTGTTTCTAGATTCAAAGATGGCAAAGAACAAATGACCAGAGAAATGATGATTGAATGCATTAAAGACATAAATAGTTGTCAACCAATTCTTGACGGTTATGCTTCTGACATCATCGATAACACTGATAACGATAATAGTAGTACTGCTGAAGATTCTACTGATGATGAACAACAAACAAAATCTTCTAAAAAGAAGAAAAATAAAAAGAAGAAAAAGAAGAATAAAAAAACACAAGTTGTTAAATATTCTAATGATGGTTTACTTGTGTCACTTTTATTCACAGCAAAAGCAAATGAAACTGTTTTTTCATTCCTTGTTAAAATTGCGGAAAAGAAACGTTTCGCTCAAAAAATAGCTAAACAATTACCTTCTGGCTTAAATACAGAAGTAGTTGCATCACTTTACAGACCACTTTTAAATAACAAGAAATGCCTTCAAATATTGAGTAACATTTCAGAATTTTATTCTGTTCTTTCATATTTAATTGCACATCATGAATACAATTTAACTTTTCAAGTTCTTCGTTCAGTTGATCAAATACCCGAAGATTTAGTAAATCATTCTCCTTTATGTAGATTAATTACAGAAGCATTTAATGCTGCAGGCACAAATGCACTTTCATTATCACCAACTTCTTCTGAAAATACATTAAGTGAAAGTACTGATAATAATGAAAGTTCATCAAGCAAATCTCATAAAACTTCTGGAAGCAAACTTTCTCATAAATCTAAATCTAAAAAATCTAAAAAAGACAAGAAAGATAAAAATAAAAGTAAAGAATCTTTCGAAATCGAAGATGAAGATGATTTAAATACTAGTCTTACCAGTAATCAAAGTGCTTCAACTTTTGCTACTCAAAATGAAGATGATGAAACTGATGAAATTATGTTGATGGGTTGCGTTTACAATCTTTCTAAAGATGATGCTTATTATTATGAATTTAAAGGCTTGTTCCCTAAAATTTGGAACATTTTAATTAATGGCCCTCCAAGTTTAAAGCTTCCTTCTTTCTTGGCCGTTACTTCTTTGGCTTGCTTTAATCTTGATGGCATTGACGTTAAAGTGCTGTTTAATATTTGTTCTGTTTACGTTTCTTACAATTCATCAATAACCCGTGAAGTAGCTTTTAAGTTCATCAACCTTCATTTGAGTGATGATAAAATCGATTTGTATGAGGCCGTCAATTTCTTCATTAAAAATCATGTCACTTTTAATGATGATATTGAAAAGAATTCCGTGAAATTGTTCTTGAACGCAGCTACATCAAGCAGCGATAAAAGAATGTCACTGTTCAAAGATAGACTTGAAGAGATTTACGATTCTTTGCTTCATCATAATGAATGATGATTTCATTCATTACATTTTTTTTTTGGACAAACTTTATGTTATTTTTTTTATTTTTTTTATTCTATTAATAAAAATTTTTTGATAATAAACATGATTCTGTTTTTGTTTATTTGAATTATTAGCTTTTATGCATTACTTCTTAAGAAGTTAATCAGCTCCAAACAATTCACAAGTAAATCTGTTTTAAACAATTCACAAGCAAATCTGTTTTAAACAATTCACAAGTAAATCTGTTTTAAACAATTCACAAGTAAATCTGTTTTAAACAATTCACAAGCAAATCTGTTTTAAACAATTCACAAGTAAATCTGTTTTAAACAATTCACAAGTAAATCTGTTTTAAACAATTCACAAGTAAATCTGTTTTAAACAATTCACAAGTAAATCTGTTTTAAACAATTCACAAGTAAATCTGTTTTAAACAATTCACAAGCAAATCTGTTTTAAACAATTCACAAGCAAATCTGTTTTAAACAATTCACAAGTAAATCTGTTTTAAACAATTCACAAGCAAATCTGTTTTAAACAATTCACAAGTAAATCTGTTTTAAACAATTCACAAGTAAATCTGTTTTAAACAATTCACAAGTAAATCTGTTTTAAACAATTCACAAGTAAATCTGTTTTAAACAATTCACAAGTAAATCTGTTTTAAACAATTCACAAGTAAATCTGTTTTAAACAATTCACAAGTAAATCTGTTTTAATCAATTCACAAGTAAATCTGTTTTAATCTATTCACAAGTAAATCTGTTTTAATCAATTCACAAGTAAATCTGTTTTAATCTATTCACAAGTAAATCTGTTTTAATCAATTCACAAGTAAATCTGTTTTAATCAATTCACAAGTAAATCTGTTTTAATCAATTCACAAGTAAATCTGTTTTAATCTATTCACAAGTAAATCTGTTTTAATCAATTCACAAGTAAATCTGTTTTAATCAATTCACAAGTAAATCTGTTTTAATCTATTCACAAGTAAATCTGTTTTAATCAATTCACAAGTAAATCTGTTTTAATCAATTCACAAGTAAATCTGTTTTAAACAATTCACAAGTAAATCTGTTTTAATCTATTCACAAGTAAATCTGTTTTAATCTATTCACAAGTAAATCTGTTTTAAACAATTCACAAGTAAATCTGTTTTAATCAATTCACAAGTAAATCTGTTTTAATCTATTCACAAGTAAATTTGCTTTAATCAATTCACAAGTAAATTTGCTCTAAACAATTCACAAGTAAATTTGCTCTAAACAATTCACAAGTAAATCATCTTTAAGATGATTTATTGACTCATTTTATTTTTTTTAATTACTCAATTATTAAAATGAGTTACGAATTCAATACAAACGATAAAACTTCATTCAAAACTCGAAAGTGAGCATTTTGTACCAGCGATTTCTGCTGTAGATCGGGATGAACAAAAATAGATGAGCGAACAGATCCATAATTTTAAAAACAGTTTTTTTAAATTCATTGAATCAATCTTAAAATGAATAAAAAAGAAAGAAAGAAAAAAAATCAAACACTACTAGAGAGCAATATATATGTTTTAATAAAAAATATCTATTTCAATACAAAAGAGGCTGTTCAGACAGATTTGACATCATTGACACGAATGACGCATCACTCAACAAATGCTCATCTTCTGGCTTCAATTCTCTGTAGACCATGTATCTTTTTTCATTTTCTTTTTCGGAACCGTCAGGTGTTCTCTGGAAACCGAACAAGTTCAAAATTTTATCCCAGACGTTAAAAATGACGAGTATCATAACAATGAACATGAAGCAAGGCAAGTATTTATTATAAGAATTACCCAAGAAAGCGATTTCTCTCATTTCGCCGTAAACCTCGAATACAGTTGTGTTTATTGCATCGATTTGATTGATGTAATTGTAGGCTATTGAAGGGCAAAGTCTACACATGAAAACGATCCAATAATACAAAGTATAATCGTTTGATTTATGAGGAATAAAACGATACATGGTGCCACATTTCATAAGATGACAACTCCAGGCTCCAGCAAAAACTAAATAGCCCAAAATTGGAGTTGTAACGCAAAGTTGATTAATAAATATTGGAACTTTTAATCGAGTCAAAAAATGAAATAAATTATATTTGGGCTTCTCAATGATTAAGGTAATGTCACCCAATACATAGGAAGCCGTTAATGAGAAGAGAAAAATTGAAAGAAGACTACAAAAGAACTTTTTGAAAAAACAAAAAGTCGCATTTTTTTTCATCTTGATCATGTTTTTAATGGCGGGCGTTAGCATGTCTGCATAGTAGTTCATGGCATATTTTTGTTCATCAAGTGCTATGATCTTCCAATCAACCAACGCAAAAAGATCTTCGATATCATATTGAGTGGCACCATCCCAGTTTTTATCGGCTAACGCTTTGAATTTCTTGTTTGGCGTAATTTCTCTGTAAAAATGATCCGGTAGTTCTTTGATTAATAAGAGTTCTTCGAGTTGACTGATACGTTCTTGAAGATTTGGACGAACAAGTTTTTCATAAAATCGAGGAATATGAACTGAAAGTTTATTTAATCCTTTAAGAGCGTATGAGGCATTAACTGTAGCATCGGCGACTTCTTTGGCTGATTGATTAAGACTATCAAAAAGAAAATTGACTCGGTTCATAGGATTACCCGCATTCCAAATAGATCGGGGAAGAGCAATAAGTCCATGCCCTAAAAGAAAAACAACCAAGGTTAATCCATATGCATTACACATTGCATATCCTAGAGCGACAAGGTTTTTCCAAGTAATTCCAGTTGTAGCAACATATATAATTAAAAATATTGATCCAATCACAAATGCAATAGCATACCATACAAGATTGTATCTAATTGAATACCATACTCGTCGACATGGTGTAAGCGCATATTTGTATGTATAAACACAACAAAAAACTGGGGTAAGACCCCATCCAAGAATCCAAGTACCCCAATATAGACATTGTATCACTATCTTTAAAATATGATTATCATAGTTTGGTGGACCGAATAAAGAGTTTGAAATATCATAAGGTAGAAGACCAAATGTCATAAAAACGACAACTAAAGCATAAACTAATAACGAAGAACTAACAAACCATGGAAATTTGAACATTCCATAATAATGAAAGAAAGTGAGAAGAACAATAGTTGCAAGAAGGCAAACAGCAGCTGGCGAAATGTAATCTGTGCTGATCGAAAACATACAATATGAGTTTAGAATTTTTTTTTTTTTCAATAAATTGAAAATTTCAAAATAGTTCAGAATGAAATACAATATAGAATAAACTTTTTCAAACCTGTAAGTTAAAAAATTGTGAAAATTGAAATTTGTAAGAGAATACTCAAAAAAAAGTAATGATAAATATGTTTAATTTATTTACAAATTAAAAAATGTTTATAAATAAATAACTATTATATAATATTTTAATATTTTATTAAAAATATTTTTGATTTTGTTTTATATTTTTAAAGATCAAAAAATCCAATATTCTAATATTTATAACAGATTTTTTTCTCTTACAAATTTTAAAAGATCTTATATAATTTTTTCAATATTAATGAAAAAATAAAAAGACAAAAATTTTAATGGAATCAAATCCCAGTTCTCCAGTATATGTAGTGGGAGAAGAAGAAGAAGGCGAAGGAGACGAAACATATAATATTTTTGATTCATCATCTCAAAATGATGACTTAAGAAACGACAAATTACAATTACAATTTAATATAGACTTTTCCCAAAATTTATTTCCTTCTTTTATTTTTGAATATTCTAAACATAATATTATTCAATTTAAAATTCCTAGTTCAATTCTACCTAAATCAATTCAACATGTTAACGATTTCGATAAAGATCCAACTTTATGCGACGTTTTAATAGAAACTAATCTGAATTGTAAATGGTTTTTCTGTCCAGCTATTGTTAGTTTCTAGGTAGAATTGAAAAAAGCAGTATTGTTGATTTTTTGACGAGAATAGAGTGCTGGTAGAGTTTTCGGCAGGACTTCGTTTTGTGTGTTAGAGGAACCTTGAGATTGTTGGCGATTATTATTATTATTACATTCAACTTCATTTGAACTTGTATGAAGCTCAATATCGCTATTTTCTTGCTCAGGTTCATCATTCATTTTATCAATCATAAAGTTTTCTCATAAAATTTTTTATCGAAAAATATTATTCTGAAATTTGAATGCAATTCGTTACTTAAAAAAAGTATAATATCTTAAGAAATAAACAATATTTTTGCCAATTTTAAATATAATTATCTTATATTATTTAAAAAAATTATATATATTAAATTTAATTCTTTTTTAAAATACTGCTTTATTTTTTTTTTCCAAAAAATAAGACAAGGTATAAATTCTGAAAAAATTTATTCGTTAAAATTCTAAAATCCGGCTATTTATTTTCTGAATCAACAAAATCTTAGTCTAAATGCTTGCCGAAGTGCTTGCCAATGATCTTTTCGTTTTTTTAGAGAGCCAAACTCAGGATACATTAAATTTAGGTGATGATTTCTTTAGCAATAATTCGAATATCATTTTAATTCATTTACCAGATAAAGAAGGAGATTTTATTATTATATGCACAAATAACGTATATAAAGTTTCACAGCTAGAACTAAACAATTATTTCCAAAATATGACAATTAATAATACAAAAAATATAAAAATTAATAACACAAAAAACAAAGAAAAAGAATGCCATATATTCTTTACTTCTATTGAAGCGAAAACAAAGTTCAAATCCATTTCTTCAAATAAAATTCAAAGTATTTTTGAGCAAGATCAAAAAGATATTTACTTTTTCAAAGAAGAGATAAACGAGTTTAGAAAAAAGTATAAAGCACAAACAAGTATAAATCAAAATGATCCCATTTATATTGCAAAAATTGGCTACGTTATCCAAAGGAGCTTTTTTGAAACAAGACAAAAGAGAAATAAAAGAGATATTAAAATTCAATCAAAAGTGACTAACAATTTCAAAGAGGAGGATTTTATAGTCATTAGAGAAATTAACAATTACACCAAGATAGTCTTTAATAAAAAAGACAACTTATTATATGTATTGAAGAAATTTGATAATAGTGAATTACATGAGATAAAATATTTTGAGAGAGAAAAAATTTGTAATGAAAAACTTATAATCCAACATCCTTTTCGTCCAATATATTATGGATATTTTGAGAAAGAACCTAACAAATCAGGTAACGCAAGTAATATATCAGAACCAGTTAAATTCCTCGTTTTTGAATATATCGAAAAAATGCATAATTTCAATTTTGTTCATTCAAAATTATCAGAGAAAATTTGCTTTATTCTGGAAGCCATGATTTCAATTGAAGAAATTCATTTGAATGATTTCACGCATCGTGATATAAAGTTGTTAAATTTCATCGTTGATACGAATAAAAATCTAGTTCTGACTGATAGAAAATATTCTAAATCTCTCACTTTTTCTGAGAAAGAAGATTTGACGTGTGACCTTGGAAGCAACTATTTTGCATCACCTGAGCAAAGCGGCGAAATATTTTATACAAACAAAACCGATATTTATTCAATTGGCAAATTAATATATTACATGCTTATTGAAATAAATAATAATAAGAGTCCTAATAAAAAACCTCTTCCAAAAGAATATCGCCTCTTTACACCAATTTACGACAAATGCACAGAAGACAATCCAGTCAACCGACCAAATATCACAAAGTTGATCAATATGTTTTATAAGCAAGTTTTTAAATATTACAAATCAACACTTTTCTATGAGAAAGAAGAAATAGAACACATGGAAAAAGCTTTAAAAGCAATTTTTGAAATTCGACTGAAAGAAATCGAAGTATATCTACAAAATGAATCAAAAGAGTACAAACTAAAACATATCAATGAAATATTTGAGATCTTTGAATATTTAACATATTTCAACCATAAAACACAAAAAGAAACATTGAAAGAAACTTTATCAAAATTACTCGAAATTATTAAAGATGGCGAATGTAGTTTGAGTGCCGAAACATTAAATTTTCTTGGCAAATTATATAACGAAGGAAAATATTTGCAACATGATCCAGATAAATCAATTGAATACTTTAAACGATCATCAAAAAATGGATGCTCAGAAGCACAATATAATCTTGGGAAAATTAATTTTCTAAAACGAGATATTAAAAAAGCGATTGAATATTTTTCAGAATCAGCCAAAAACAATAATGCTAAAGCACAATATCATCTTGCTAATATTTATAAGGAAAGAACAGATGATCCTAAAAATGAACAAAAATGGATTGAATATTTCACCCAGTCAGCAAAACAAAATCATTCAAAATCACGAATTGAGTTAGTCAAATATTTCATATCGAAACAAGATATCATTGGTAAACTACAACAAAAATACGATGATGAATATTTAACAAATATTTATAAACAATTCAAATTTGAATATTTGTCAGATTTGAAAATGATTGAATACTTTGCAGATATGAAAAAGATTGAATCCAAGATCAAAGAAATGAAACCATTTTCGATGATTGATATAATATATTATGCAAATGATAAAACATTTGTCATTATTTGCAGTTACAAACATTGTTATCTTATTGAAACGAACAAAACACCAGACAAAATCATCAAATTCATTGAAGATCTTGAACTTTTTTATGATATCAAATTTTATACTACGAATGACAAATATTCTAAATTTTTTGACAACGAAAACAAATTTGAAGAAATTAACACCGAAACGACACAATTATTCAAATATTTTCAAGATAAACATTCAATTATTTATGACTTTTATTTTGATAACATTGAAGAATATTTCATTAATTTGACTATGAAAGCAATCATTGGATTCACACTGCGAAAATTTTATTTCCATTCTAACGAATTTGAAGACAAAGAACTTTTCAGTTTAACAAACGAAAAACGACGAGAATTTGGAATGGATGAATTTGTGAATTTACGACGACTTGGACAAGGTTCATTCTCAGTTGTTTCATTATGTTATCATCTTAAAACATGTCGACTTTATGCGATCAAAGAATATTTGAATCCGAATGAATTTGACAAATATTTTCAACGAGAGAAAGAATTCTTTGAAAACTCTAATAATGAATTCATTGTTAAATATTATGGAAACATATCAGAGAGGAATGCATTTGTTATTGAATATATGAGTCATGGATCATTGACTTCAGAATATGTTTCAAGTATTACGTCAACACAACGAATGAAACTAATTGTCAGCATATTAACAGGAATCAAATATCTTCATTCGATCAACTTTTATCATCGAGATCTTAAACCGATGAATATTTTCATCAATCATGATGAAGAATATTTTGTTGGAGATTTCAGTTGTGCAAAATTTAAAAACCCAGACAATAACAATAATATGAATTCAACACGAGACATTGGATCATATATTTACACCTGCTCAGATACAACTTTTTCATCCGAAGAAAAAGACATGTATTCAATTGGCAAAATTATTGAAGAAATAATATTCAATCAGAAGACAAAAATGATTTTCACTGAATTTAGCATTTATGAGAATGATTTGACTGATTTTATTTATCATTGCACTCATAAAGATCAATCTAATGAGTACATTATAATTATGATTTTCTATTTATTTGAAATGTTTGTGATCAAAGAAGATTCGGAGTTCAATAATAATTTTTTCAAATCATATCGATCATTATTTGAGCATTTCATTCCTTCTAATTTAATTAAATCAAAGATAAAAAAGAGGTCAGATATTCAAATGATAATCAAATATTTTAAGTTATTATTAGACCAAGTAACGGAAGAAGAACGTTCTGCTTCTACCAAAAATAGAATGCTGAAATATATTTATTTGATTTTAGGCGATGCTTATTACAGTGGAAAATTTATTCCAAAAGATGTCACAAAATCAATTTGTTATTTTGAAATTTTAGGAAAATTAAATAATTCAAATGCATTATACAATTTAGGCATCATTTACTATAAAGACGAATCTGCTCCACGAGATATACTAAAGTCAATTGATTATTTTGAAAAGTCAGCTGATCAAAACAATTCAGAAGCACAATACAATCTCGGAGTTATTTATTTAGAAGGAACTGGTATTGAACAAGATATTCATAAAGCAATTGATTACTTTACTTTCTCAGCAAATAACAATAATGTATCTGCACAATACAACCTAGGCACTATTTATTACGAAGGAATACTGGTTAAACAAGATATCAACGAAGCAATTCATTATTTATCGATGGCAGCATATAATTATTTTTCAGAAGCAAAATACAATCTTGGAATTATATATATTGACCGTGATATCAGTAAATCAATCCATTATTTAACTCTTTCATCAAAACAAAAATGTTCAAATGCGCAATTTCTTCTTGGAATGTTGTTTTATGAAGGTCAATTTGTTAAACGAGATATTAACAAAGCAATTCATTATTTAACTCTCTCTTCAAGCCAAAATAAATCGAGTGCGCAATATCTTCTTGGTGTGATATATTATGAAGGAATATATATTTCGAGGGATATGAACAAATCAATTCATTATTTAACTCTTGCTGCAAATCAAAATGATTCAAAAGCACAATTTCTTCTTGGAATAATATATTATGGAAAAGTATATATATTACCAGATATCAACAAAGCTATTCATTATTTAACTCTTGCGGCAAATCAAAATGATCCAAGAGCACAATTCTTTCTTGGAAAGATATATTGTGAAGGAATATATATTTCGAGAGATATCAACAAATCAATCCATTATTTATCTCTTGCTGCAAATCAAAATCTACCCATTGCACAATACTACCTTGGAGCCATTTACTATGAAGACAAATATATTTCACGAGATATCAACAAAGCTATTCATTATTTAACTCTTGCTGCTAATCAAAATGAACCAAAAGCACAATACCTTCTTGGAGTGATATATTGTGAAGGAATATATATTTCAAGAGATATCAACAAATCAATCCATTATTTATCTCTTGCTGAAAATCAAAATCTACCCATTGCACAATACTACCTTGGAGCCATTTACTATGAAGACAAATATATTTCACGAGATATCAACAAAGCTATTCATTATTTAACTCTTGCTGCTAATCAAAATGAACCAAAAGCACAATACCTTCTTGGGATGATATATTATAAAGGTAAATTTATTTCACGAGATATCAACAAAGCTATTCATTATACAACTCTTGCGGCAAATCAAAATGATCCAAAAGCACAATTCTTTCTTGGAATGATATATTGTGAAGGAATATATATTTCAAGAGATATCAACAAATCAATCCATTATTTATCTCTTGCTGCAAATCAGAATGATACAGTTGCACAATATAACCTCGGTTTTATTTATTTAGAAGGAATATATATTTCGAGAGATATCAATAAATCAATTCATTATTTATCTCTTGCTGCAAATCAAAATCTGCCCATTGCACAATACTACCTTGGAGCCATTTACTATGAAGACAAATATATTTCACGAGATATCAACAAAGCTATTCATTATTTAACTCTTGCTGCTAATCAAAATGATCCAAGAGCACAATTCTTTCTTGGGATGATATATTATGAAGAAAAATATATTTTCAGAGATATCAACAAATCAATTCATTATTTAACTCTTGCTGCTTATCAGAATGATTCAAATGCGCAATGCTTTCTTGGGATGATATATTATGAAGGAAAATATATTTCAAGAGATATCAACAAATCAATTCATTATTTAACTCTTGCTGCTGATCAAAATGATTCAAATGCGCAATTCTTTCTTGGGACAATTTATTATGAAGGAATATATATTTCGAGAGATATCAACAAATCAATTCATTATTTAACTCTTGCTGCTGATCAAAATGATTCAAATGCGCAATGCTTTCTTGGGACAATTTATTATGAAGGAATATATATTTCGAGAGATATCAGCAAATCAATTCATTATTTAACTCTTGCTGCTGATCAAAATAACCCAAGAGCAAAATACAGCCTCGGTGTTATTTATTATACTGGAAAATATGTCCCACGAGATATTGGCAGATCAATTCATTACTATACACTAGCTGCAAATCAAAACAATGCATATGCGCAATTTAATCTCGGACTTCTTTATTATTATGGTGAGAAAATTGATCAAAATATCAAAAAAGGAATATACTATATAATGCTATCATCAATAAATAGAAACAGGCAAGCTAATTTTGCACATGGATTTTTGCTTCATGAGGGAAAATACATTAAGCGAGACATTGAAGAGGCAGTTCACTATTATAAGGAAGCATCATCATTTAATAACCAGTATGCCAAAAATAATCTTGGAATCATTTATAAAAACGGTTTTAGAGAAGTTAAACCAAGAATAGGATCAGCAATTGTATATTTTGAAGAAGCAATCCGCCAAAAAAATGATCGTTTGTCGATGTATAATTTGGCCCATATTTACTTTTATGACGAAACAGTCAAACAAGACATTGATAAATCGATTGACTTGCTAATCAGATCATCAAATGTTTTTATTCATTCTCGTATATTATTATGCATAGTATTAATAAAAAAAGTTGGTCCAGATTTACAGAAAATTGAACGTGAAATACTCAAATATACAAAAAGGACGAGTGATTTGCTATCAAAAATACGCATAATCATCATTCATCATTCTTTATTGGATAAAGAGCGATATAGTATATTATATGAACTTTATCAAACAAAGGATTTCTTATACACAATCAAGCTAGACTACATTGAATCATCAAAGTTGTATACATTAGATAAACATAAAGAAATTCCAAAATACCCAAAAGCGAAGGAAATCAATAAAATTTTTTATGAAGGATTTGAATTTGACGTTTAAATCCATCTTTTTTCATTATTATAACTTTTGGACAGTTACGGGACATCAACAGTTATTGACACTGACGGTGCAGTAGTCATCATAACAGACTCAACATTCGATTTTCCCATATTAGATGTTGAATGTTTGAATCTGCCAGACCAAGACAGAGCTGTTAAAACAGTTTGCGGCGATGAAGCTGTCATCGTGCTTGGTGCGAGAGGAGTAGTCTTCGGGTGTTCACTGGAAGCACCAAGGAGGTCATTCACAGAAGTCAGCAAACTTTTTGAACAAGTGCCAGATCATTGAAGTTGCATATGGATATGCTGTTTCACTTTTTCGAACACCAGAATTGAAAACTTCGGGTTGCAGATGGAAAAAAATTGTTAACATAAGACAACACATGCTCAGAAAAGGTGATTCGAATAATATTTTCCCGTTAGAGGAGACGTTAGTCACAAAGAGTGCCACTTTCTGCATATTAGGAAGTTTCACTTCAGCTGTCTTTGTTGGTGTTGAACTTCCACATAGCACTTCAGTTGTCTTGCATTTACAGATGATGGAAATTATATTTGCGTTAGTGATGAACATAAAGAGAAAGCATAATTTCCAATTGAAGTTACAGATGATGATATTTGGCAAAACATCTGTAACTACAGAAAAAAGTCAAAAGAGATATCAGAGAAGCTGTTCATTATTTGAAAGAGGCATAATCTTTTAATAATCAGTTTGCTAAAAATAATCTTGAAATTCTTTATAAACATGGATTTGAAGGACATATTCCTCAGAGAATTTCTCAAACGATTGAATATTTATCGATACACATTTTATCTCATATTTATTTCTATGATCTAACAATCTAGCAAAAATTGGATCCACTTGTTTTATTAGTCAAATCTTTTCAAAAATTTGTATTATTATATTTTGTGTATGTCAAATTTTTTGGTTTAGATCTCAAATAAATAAAAATATAACTTGAAAATGAAGCTAATGAGATAAATTACCGATAATATTGTAAAACTCAATTTATTAGATCCAAAATCTTTACACATGTTTTATGAATTGTATAACAAAAGAGATCATTTATATAATATGTTACCCGATCCTATTTTAACTTCTAAACTAGAGAAAAATGACCAAGAACAAAATGCTCCAAAATAGTTAAACATGAAAGAAATTTCACAGGAATTTTATGAAGGCTTTGATCATGATTTAATGTGATTATTAATATTTCAAGTTGTCATATTTTAAATGACCATTGTTCTTTATACCATCATCATATATTGACATATAATAATGATCTTTTTTTTTAAATTAATTTTCTCTCTTTGAATATGAATTGATCATACGATGGCTGGAAAGATAAAAAAACATAATTATGTTTTCTCATTATATTCTGATTTCGTTTAAATTTATTAAATCTAATGATTTCATCTTAATAATTACAGTTTCCAGAAGAAGATTTATCTGAAAGAAAAAATAAAGTAAATATATCGAAATCAGAATTTAATGAGAAAACAAATGACGATGATTTAGATCTTGACTTTTGACATTTATCTATACCAAGCATTCATTTATCTAATAAATCATGCATTTCACAGACATTTCCTATCTCAGATTGCTGAATGAGGAAATTGGTATAGTCCTCATCTCATATTGAACAATCATACAGCAAAATGACCTTTTCAGTTTGTTCTCTTCCAATGAATGCTCACCATTGTTCCAAATCTATTCAGCAATTCCATCTTTTTCTTCAATTGAAGAAGATTCTTTTTCGTTTTATTCACTACTAACAGAAATATCAATTCCAGAATCTGTTACTTCAGTTGGAAATAGAGCCTTCTTTAATTGCATATCATTAGCAGAGTTATTGCTTTCATCATCTGCAAATCACTGTCACAAATTTCTTTTACAGCTCCATCATCTTTTATATCAATTGAAAAAGATGCTTTCAAGAGATGTACATCACTGGAAACAATAGCAATACCATCTTCTTTGATTTAACTTGATTAAAACTGGAATTAAAGCGAAAATCAAATAAATTTGAATAGATCATTAATAAAGATTATTTTTAATACAGTATTTATTTTATTTTAATTTTAATTGCAAATGTAATGATACTTGATTCTACTTTTTTATCGAATGGAAACAGACCTATGATGATTTTTTCCTGGCCAACCACAAAATATGAAAGGAAATTGAATGAAGCATTCAAATTTGAAAACTAACCGAAAATTCTGAAAAACTCTAAAATTAATCAACATTTTTTATCATGAAATAATAAAACATTTCAAAACGACACATTTCTATGATGATAAAGACAAAGAACAAATAGAAAATACATTGCGAACAATATACAAACTTCGCTGCTAATCATAAATATCCACAAGCACTATATAATCTTGGCAATATTTATTATAAAGGCGAATATATAACACGAGATATTAGCAAATCTATTCATTATTTTTCACTCGCTGCTAATCAAAATTATTCATTAGCACAATTTATTCTTGGGATTGAATATTTTAAATCAAATTTTATGAGAAAAAGTATTCATTATTGGATTCGATCGTCTCTAAATGGTTGTAAAGAAGGTTGTTTTGCAATTGGTTATTGCTATCAAGAAGGAAAGTACCTGCAAAGAGATATCGATCAAAGCATCCGCTTTTATAAAGAAGCATCATCATTCAACATACAATATGCTAAAAACAACCTCGGAATAATTTACAAAAAAGGATTTGAAGACAAAATTAAACCAAGACTTGGATTATCGATTGAATATTTCAAAGAAGCGACCAAACAAAAGAATGACAAAGTCGCAATGTACAACTTGGGCCATTTATACTTGTATGAAGAACCCATAAAAGACAGTATCAATCAATCAATTGATTTATTGATACAATCATTGAATGAGGGATTTCTTCCATCACTTGAGTTATTGTGCATCTCATTAATCAAAAAATATGGAGAAGATGTTGTTTCAATCAAACAGAAACTTGAAGAACAAACAAACA
Source organism: Tritrichomonas musculus (assembly GCA_039105265.1). Lineage (NCBI taxonomy): Eukaryota > Parabasalia > Tritrichomonadida > Tritrichomonadidae > Tritrichomonas > Tritrichomonas musculus. Next base: position 2,631,596 of record JAPFFF010000004.1, read on the forward strand.
ATTCTAATAAATATAAAACAACAATTCTGACATTAATTGAAAAAATCTTATCAAGCAAATCTCTTTATGAGTTAATATATCTTAAATTCAAAAACATTGATTATTTATATAATGCATTATTTGAAGTTATCGTGTCTGATACAATCGCAAAAGAAAAAGAAATACAAAGAAATCCTAATATCAAAGATATTTCAAGTGAATTTTATCATGGATTTGGTTGTAATATTGATGAATGAAATCAATAATTCTAGAAAGAAATTTCTTACCCCATTTTAAAAATATACCGCATATTCATCCTCATTATAATCAGTTCCACTGGAATTTCTGACAATCCAAAAATCAGCATTATTTTTCTGTAGGGTAACCGACAACATTTACTGCATGGCCAACTCTAGCGTATGAAATAAACTGATAGTTTCCTACTGACACACAAACAGACGCAAAGACATACGTTGCCACTTTTTATTTTCAGATCATTTTTATTTTCTTCACTGTTTCTGATAAAATACGTCATTTCTCCAATAGCTTTGTTTGGTTTGTACACACATTTCCAGCTTAAACTCATGCACTGAATTGAATTGCCCATTTTGATTATTAATTTTATAAATCGATAACTTGGATTGGTCACCATTGCATCCAAAACATTTTGCAACACAGTCAGCAAGTTTTTTTTTTTTTTTTTGACAAATAGTAGAGATGGCCCGTTACAGTTTCATGTGCTGTTTCTGGCGTTGATAGATTTGATATTGATATTTAAATCAAAGTTGATTAAAATCTAATTTAAATCGCCAGATCATTGATTTAGAACATCTTCATTAGTAGAGTTATTGCTTCCATTTAGAGAAAGATTCATTAAGCAAGATGGAAGAATTCAATTCAGAGTTATTGCTTCCATTACCTGCATCTTCAAATGGTGATAAAGTTTTCGATTTTTGAATAATTACTGACACAAAAGATGCTTTCAAGAGATGTACATCACTGAGAACAATAACAATACCATCTTCTTTGAGTTAACTTAATTAAAACTGGAATTAAAGTCAAAGTCAAATAAATTTGATTATTTCATTAATAAAGCTTATTTTTAATACAGTGTTTATTTTTTTTATATTATTGACAAATGTAATGATACTTGATTCCACCTTATTATTACAAATAGAAACAGACCTATGATGTTTTTTTCTACCCAACCATAAATATATACATTTATTATAACAAAGTGCAATTTACTTCCTGTGAGAAGGAAATATCTCCTCTTAATTTTCTTTAAGAAGTGATATTTACAATTTATAAATAAAGTTTTTGTTAATTATTAGATTAGATTCATTTTTGCTTAATTCTTTTCCTTTATCCAAAACATAATAATAATGCAGATTTATGCTTTATAATAACGTTCTAGATGCTATTGTTATTCACAAACAAATAAACTATCAGATCCTCGATAGTTCCATCTGTTCAAGTAAATAATAACAAATAGAAACATATATATATATATATATATATAAATTCAGAACATGCCATTCTAAATTCAGAAAGAGAATTTGTTAATTGACCATTAAGGTTAATAATTGAGGTTGTCATGTTTTTAAAAATGACATTCAAAATCTCTATCAATCAAGATAGAAGTATCGAACATTTAATTAATGAATTCGAGAAGACTTTTATTACACAAAATAATGAAATAAAAAAGAAAAAATAGATCATTATAATTTCAGATATTTTTTATGAAAAACAAAATCCAAATATTATTGTTATTAATTATACCTCAAATGACGATATTTTCATCATTTGTTATGAAAATAAAAAGAGTTTCATTCCTCTCCAACAATTTTCTGATTTTTTTCAAAAAAAATAATTTACAACTTCAATCAAAAAAGAGAGTGAAAATGATGTTTTCTTTTATTCAGAAGATTCATATGATAAATTTAATCAAATTTTGTCAAATAAATTTGAAAATTGTATTCAAAAAAGTTCGAGACATAGCCATAATAATTTGATTTTTTGGTATAAATGTTTTTCTAGTTAGTTATAAATTGAGCGACTTTTTGAGATAAACTTTTGAGGGAATAGAATATTTTAATGACGAATTAGATGATATTTTTTAGACTTTAATTCAATTTAGTGATTTTTTGAGATAAACTTGTTAGACTTAAAATTAAATTAAAGATTTTTTGAGATAAACTTTTTAGACTTTAAGTCCTATTTACGACTTTTTAGGAGATCAAGTTCGAGTCCACCTATATGTCAGTAGTTCGTTTGCAAAATCTCGTTTTATACATTGTTCTGAAAAGATATATTAATATATTTATGATTGTTATATACCACATATTTTATTAAAACAATAATAATAATAATAATAAAAAATGAACTTCATCGACAAGATGATCTCATAATATCTCTTTTTTCCAAATCTTAATTTTTGAATTCCGCTGAGGAATAACATTAGAAATGAGCCATTATAAACGATTTAACTATCATTTTTTTAATATTTCAAAGTGAATATGATATATGATTATTTTTGTAAACCTGATTTTTTTGTTTTTTTAAAAAAACATGAATACTAGATATTTTTTAAAACGCATGCATAGTTTTTTATTCTATACACTAAATCATTTATATTTTTATTTTGGTTCAAAAAACTTTCAAATTGAAATTTGCGTTTTTTGGCTTATTTTTCGTAAATTTCAAAATATATACAGTCCTTCAATTTGAAAGTTTTTGGAATAAAATCTCATTTATACATAGTATAGAATCAGGAATAAAAAACTATACATGCGTTTTAAAAAATATTAAAAATTCATTATTTTTTTATATAAGCCACAAACACAGTTTGAAAAAGTGAGAATATTTTCTTCTGATTTCAACTTCAATTAAAAATACTATATAAATTAGTCAAATATCCATCTATTATACCATAATACAGATTAATATTAAAAAAATTCAATTTATATAAAATATATATATTGAGATTATGTTGTCAAAAAAAATATTTTTTTTTTTGTTTATAAATAATGTATAATCAATATTAATCATGATTATATGAGTAAAACTTTTCAATATTGTGTATTTGCCGAGATATCGAAAAACTTACTACCCCCTAAAAGAAGAAATAAGAAATTTTAGGTGATTCATTGAAAATTGTAAATACGACAGGAATTTATTGAATGATGACGCAGCTATTGGCTATATTATTAAAAAAGCTTACTTCAATACAGCAGATAGAAGAGATAAAAGGAATAATACGATCAAAATAAATGAAGAGAAGCCGCAAGTATTTAATGCAAATGATTTCATAGAAATAAGAAGTTTTAATTGCAATAAATTATTATATAGTATCCAGCATTCACAATTGTTTTTCATGAAGACATTTGATATAAAAAATAGTTCAAACCGAGAAGAAGAAAATAAGTATTTTGAAAGAGAGCAAAATTGCTATGAAAAAATACAAATTGATCATCCTTATCAATTAAAATATTTTGGGTCTATTGAGAATGATTCCAAAAAATCACTTATTCTAGATTTTATCAATGGATCAACACTAAAATGTACCAAAAATTTGAGTTTTATTGAGAAAATAAGCATTATTTTAGAAATCATGATTTCAATTGAAGTCCTCCATTTAGAAGGATTTATCTATCGTGATTTAAAGCCAGACAACATCATTATTGATAAAAACAAAAATGCAATATTAATTGACTTTGACATAGCTAGACTTTTGGAAAATAATATTCACAGAGAGATAATTGGCTTTAGAATTAGCCTTTGAAAAGACCACAAGCTTTACTTTTATCGACAATATTCACAGCATGGTCAACTCCAGCACCGTTGCATTCCTCATCGTCAAGAATTCCACCAGTGTAAGAAATAAACGGATAGTTGCCTATTGGCACCCAAACAGAACCAATGCCTAACATTGCCACTTTCTCTTTGAAATCATTTTTATCTCCTTCGCTGATGCTGATATAAGACGATTTTGATTGGCTTGAACGCATATTTCTCGTCTAATCCTGTGTACTTATTAATCATGCCTTATCTCAAACGGCATTTTCTTTTGATTGCTTGAAAAGACCACCAGCTTTAGAATTAGCCTTTGAAACTTCATCTCCAAGTTTCTTTCGCTTTTTTTCTTCGGCTGCAAGGTAAGCATTGATTACAGAAAGTTGATTGAAATACCTTTTTTTTTGCGCATTAAGCTTTTGTAGTTCTTCGTTAGTTTTGAATTGTTCAAGTTGGTGATCAAGATTGGTAATTTCTTTTTCATATTCAACAATTTCTTTGCGAAGTGTTTCGTTTGCTAATTTTTGTTTATGGATTGCTCTCTGTTGACGACGGACAGTACTAACAATTTCATCCTGAGGGAACTTCATCATTCGAAGCTTGTTTCGGATTTCTTTTACTTCAGCTGGGTTCTCCATTTGAAATTATAACGATTATATAAAAATAACGTAAAATATTAAAATAAAGCATTGAAAAAGAAAATCTAATTTATTCTAATAAAAAAATTATATTTCTCTTAATAAATCTTATATTTATAAATAAAATAATTTTTTAAAAATAAATTTTAAAATATTTTTAGTTAAATTTAATCTCATATCGAGGTATTTAAATAATAATAATAATAAAAAATAAGAACTTTTGGAAAAAAAAAAAAATAAATAAAACAGCGTAATGAAGCCTAAAAAATCATTATATGAACCAATTACTCAAATTTCTCAAGTTCCATGTGATATTGAAAATTGTATTCAAAAACATGAAGATGGAATTTCAAATTTGAAAGAAGAAATAAGAAATTTTAAGTCATTCATTAAAGAAAACAAACGCGACATAAATTTATTGAATGATGACGCAGCTATTGGCTATATTATTAAAAAAGCTTACTTCAATACAGCAGATAGAAGAGATAAAAGGAATAATACGATAGAAATAAATGTAAAGAAGCCGCAAGTATTTAATGCAAATGATTTCATAGAAATAAGAAGTTTTAATTGCAATAAATTATTATATAGTATTCAGCATTCACAATTGTTTTTCATGAAGACATTTGATATAACAAATAGTCCAAATCGAGAAGAAGAAAATAAGTATTTTGAAAGAGAGCAAAATTGCTATGAAAAAATACAAATTGATCATCCTTATCAATTAAAATATTTTGGGTCTATTGAGAATGATTCCAAAAAATCACATATTCTAGATTTTATCAATGGATCAACACTAAAATGTACCAAAAATTTGAGTTTTATAGAGAAAATAAGCATTATTTTAGAAATCATGATTTCAATTGAAGTCCTCCATTTAGAAGGATTTATCTATCGTGATTTAAAGCCAGACAACATCATTATTGATAAAAACAAAAATGCAATATTAATTGACTTTGACATGGCTAAACTTTTGGAAAATAATCAGGAATTTACAGGTAATATTGGAAGTGATTATTATGTTTCACCAGAACAGTATAAAGAACATTATTATTCATTTCCAACAGATATTTATTCAATTGGAAAAGTCATGTATTATATTCTCACATCAACTAATCCAGGTGATGTAAATAATAAGCAGCCACTTCCAGAAGAATATCGAAGTTTTAAGTCAATTTACGGGCAATGCACTAATGAAGATCCATCTAATAGGCCAAATATTGAAAAGTTGATCAATATGTTTTATGAGCAAATTTTTAAATATTGCAAATCAACACTTTTCTATGAGAAAGAAGAAATAGAACACATGGAAAAAGCTTTAAAAGCAATTTTTGAAATTCGACTGAAAGAAATCGAAGTATATCTACAAAATGAATCAAAAGAGTACAAACTAAAACATATCAATGAAATATTTGAGATCTTTGAATATTTAACATATTTCAACCATAAAACACAAAAAGAAACATTGAAAGAAACTTTATCAAAATTACTCGAAATTATTAAAGATGGCGAATGTAGTTTGAGTGCCGAAACATTAAATTTTCTTGGCAAATTATATAACGAAGGAAAATATTTGCAACATGATCCAGATAAATCAATTGAATACTTTAAACGATCATCAAACAATGGATGCTCAGAAGCACAATATAATCTTGGGAAAATTTATTTTCTAAAACGAGATATTAAAAAAGCGATTGAATATTATTCAAAATCATCCAAAAACAATAATGCTAAAGCACAATATCATCTTGCTAATATTTATAAGGAAAGAACAGATGATCCTAAAAATGAACAAAAATGGATTGAATATTTCACCCAGTCAGCAAAACAAAATCATTCAAAATCACGAATTGAGTTAGTCAAATATTTCATATCGAAACAAGATATCATTGGTAAACTACAACAAAAATACAATGATGAATATTTAACAAATATTTATAAACAATTCAAATTTGAATATTTGTCAGATATGAAAAAGATTGAATCCAAGAACAACGAAATGAAACCATTTTCGATGATTGATATAATATATTATGCAAATGACAAAACAATTGTCATTATTTGCAGTTATAAGCATTGTTATCTTATTGAAACGAACAAAACACCAGACGAAATCATCAAATTCGTTAAAGATCTTGAACTTTTTTATGATATCAAATTTTATACTACGAATGACAAATATTCTAAATTTTTTGACAACGAAAACAAATTTGAAGAAATTAACACCGAAACGACACAATTATTCAAATATTTTCAAGATAAGCATTCAATTATTTATGACTTTTATTTTGATAACATTGAAGAATATTTCATTAATTTGACTATGAAAGCAATCATTGGATTCACACTGCGAAAATTTTATTTCCATTCTAACGAATTTGAAGACAAAGAACTTTTCAGTTTAACAAACGAAAAACGACGAGAATTTGAAAAGGATGAATTTGTGAATTTACGACGACTTGGACAAGGTTCATTCTCAGTTGTTTCATTATGTTATCATCTTAAAACATGTCGACTTTATGCGATCAAAGAATATTTGAATCCGAATGAATTTGACAAATATTTTCAACGCGAGAAAGAATTCTATGAAAACTCCAATAATGAATTCATTGTTAAATATTATGGAACTATATCAAAACGGAACGCATTTGTTATTGAATATATGAGTCATGGATCATTAACGCCAGAATATGTTTCAAGTATTACGTCAACACAACGAATGAAACTAATTGTCAGCATATTAACAGGAATCAAATATCTTCATTCGATCAACTTTTATCATCGTGATCTTAAACCGATGAATATCTTCATCAATCATGATGAAGAATATTTTGTTGGAGATTTCAGTTGTGCAAAATTTAAAAACCCAGACAATAACAATAATATGAATTCAACACGAGACATTGGATCATATATTTACACCTGCTCAGATACAACTTTTTCATCCGAAGAAAAAGACATGTATTCAATTGGCAAAATTATTGAAGAAATAATTTTAAATCAAAAGACCAAAAAGATTATTTGTGAATTTAGCATTTATGAGAACGATTTGACTGATTTTATTTATCATTGCACTCATAAAAACCAATCTAATGAGTACATTATAATTATGATTTTCTATTTATTTGAAATGTTTGTGATCAAAGAAGATTCGGAGTTCAATAATAATTTTTTCAAATCATATCGATCATTATTTGAGCATTTCATTCCTTCTAATTTAATTAAATCAAAGATAAAAAAGAGGTCAGATATTCAAACGATAATCAAATATTTTAAGTTATTATTAGATCAAGTAACGGAAGAAGAACGTTCTGCTTCTACCAAATATAGAATGCTGAAATATATTTATTTGATTTTAGGCGATGCTTATTACAGTGGAGAATTTATTCCAAAAGATGTCACAAAATCAATTTGTTATTTTGAAATTTTAGGAAAATTAAATAATTCAAATGCATTATACAATTTAGGCATCATTTACTATAAAGACGAATCTGCTCCACGAGATATACTAAAGTCAATTTATTATTTTGAACAGTCAGCTGATCAAAACAACTCAGAAGCACAATACAATCTCGGAGTTATTTATTTAGAAGGAACTGGTATTAAAAAAGATATTGATAAAGCAATTCATTACTTTGCTCTCTCAGCAAATAACAATAATGTATCTGCACAGTACAACCTAGGCACTATTTATTACGAAGGAATACTGGTTAAACAAGATATCAACAAAGCAATTCATTATTTATCGATTGCAGCATATAATTATTATCCAGAAGCACAATACAATCTCGGAGTTATTTATTTAGAAGGAACTGGTATTAAAAAAGATATTGATAAAGCAATTCATTACTTTGCTCTCTCAGCAAATAACAATAATGTATCTGCACAGTACAACCTAGGCACTATTTATTACGAAGGAATACTGGTTAAACAAGATATCAACAAAGCAATTCATTATTTATCGATGGCAGCATATAATTATTATCCAGAAGCACAATACAATCTCGGAGTTATTTATTTAGAAGGAACTGGTATTAAAAAAGATATTGATAAAGCAATTCATTACTTTGCTCTCTCAGCAAATAACAATAATGTATCTGCACAGTACAACCTAGGCACTATTTATTACGAAGGAATACTGGTTAAACAAGATATCAACAAAGCAATTCATTATTTATCGATTGCAGCATATAATTATTATCCAGAAGCAAAATACAATCTTGGAGTTATTTATATTGACCGTGATATCAGTAAATCAATCCAATATTTAACTCTTTCATCAAAACAAAAATGTTCAAATGCGCAATTTCTTCTTGGAATGTTGTTTTATGAAGGTCAATGTGTTCCACGAGATATTAACAAAGCAATTCATTATTTAACTCTCTCTTCAAGCCAAAATAAATCGAGTGCGCAATATCTTCTTGGTGTGATATATTATGAAGGAATATATATTTCGAGGGATATGAACAAATCAATTCATTATTTAACTCTTGCTGCTAATCAAAATGAACCAAAAGCACAATTCTTTCTTGGAGTGATATACTATGAAGGAAAATTTATTTCACGAGATATCAACAAAGCTATTCAGTATACAACTCTTGCGGCAAATCAAAATGAACCAAAAGCACAATTCTTTCTTGGAAAGATATATTATGAAGGAATATATATTTCGAGAGATATCAACAAATCAATCCATTATTTATCTCTTGCTGCAAATCAAAATCTACCCATTGCACAATACTATCTTGGAGCCATTTATTATGAAGACAAATATATTTCACGAGATATCAACAAAGCTATTCATTATTTAACTCTTGCTGCTAATCAAAATGATCCAAGAGCACAATACCTTCTTGGAGTGATATATTATAAAGGTAAATTTATTTCACGAGATATCAACAAAGCTATTCATTATTTAACTCTTGCTGCTAATCAAAATCTGCCCATTGCACAATACTATCTTGGAGCCATTTATTATGAAGACAAATATATTTCACGAGATATCAACAAAGCTATTCATTATTTAACTCTTGCTGCTAATCAAAATGATCCAAGAGCACAATACCTTCTTGGAGCCATTTATTATGGAGACAAATATATTTCACGAGATATCAACAAAGCTATTCATTATTTAACTCTTGCTGCTAATCAAAATGAACCAAAAGCACAATACCTTCTTGGAGTGATATATTATAAAGGTAAATTTATTTCACGAGATATCAACAAAGCTATTCATTATTTAACTCTTGCGGCAAATCAAAATGATCCAAGAGCACAATTCTTTCTTGGAATGATATATTGTGAAGGAATATATGTTTCGAGAGATATCAACAAATCAATCCATTATTTAACTCTTGCTGCAAATCAGAATGATACAGTTGCACAATATAACCTCGGATTTATCTATTTAGAAGGCAAATATATTTCAAGAGATATAAACAAATCAATTCATTATTTATCTCTTGCTGCAAATCAAAATCTACCCATTGCACAATACCACCTTGGAGCCATTTACTATGAAGACAAATATATTTCACGAGATATCAACAAAGCTATTCATTATTTAACTCTTGCTGCTAATCAAAATGAACCAAAAGCACAATTCTTTCTTGGAATGATTTACTATGAAGGAATATATAATCCGAGAGATATCAACAAATCAATTCATTATTTAACTCTTGCTGCAAATCAAAATGAGCTCAATTCACAATTCAACATTGGTGCTATTTATTATGAAGGAAAATATATTACAAGAGATATCAACAAAGCTATTCATTATTTAACTCTTGCTGCTAATCAAAATGATCCAAGAGCACAATTCTTTCTTGGAATGATTTACTATGAAGGAATATATAATCCGAGAGATATCAACAAAGCTATTCATTATTTAACTCTTGCTGCTAATCAAAATGATCCTAGAGCACAAAATCTTCTTGGAGTGATTTATTTTAAAGGAAATTATATTTCGAGAGATATCAACAAAGCTATCCATTACTTAACTCTTGCTGCAAATCAAAATGATTCAAATGCGCAATGCTTTTTTGGGACAATTTATTATGAAGGAAGATATATTTCGAAAGATATCAACAAATCAATTCATTATTTAACTCTTGCTGCTGATCAAAATAACCCAAGTGCACAATACAACCTCGGTGTTATTTATTATACTGGAAAATATGTCCCACGAGATATTGGCAGATCAATTCATTATTATACACTTGCTGCTAATCAAAATTATTCAAATGCTCAATTCAATCTAGGTGTTATTTATGAAATAGGCGACTATACTACACGAGATATTGGTAAACCAATTCATTATTTAACTCTTGCTGCAAATCAAAATAATCAAGAAGCACAATTCAATCTTGGAACTTTTTTTGAAAAAGGGGAAGATGTCTCACGTGATATTAAAAAATCAAATTACTATTCACTAGCTTCAAGTCAAAATCATAACAAAGCACAACTCAGTCTAGGCGATACATACGGAACAGGTAAATATGCCATACATGATATTAACAAATCAATTCATTACTATACACTAGCTGCAAATCAAAACAATGCATATGCGCAATTTAATCTCGGACTTCTTTATTATTATGGTGAGAAAATTGATCAAAATATCAAAAAAGGAATATACTATATAATGCTATCATCAATAAATGGAAACAGAAAAGCTAATTTTGCACATGGATTTTTGCTTCATGAGGGAAAATACACTAAGCGAGACATTTTAGAAGCAATTCACTATTATAAGGAAGCATCATCATTTAATAACCAATATGCCAAAAATAATCTTGGAATCATTTTTAAATATGGCTATAGAGAAGTTAAACCAAGAATAGGATCAGCAATTGTATATTTTGAAGAAGCAATCCGCCAAAAAAATGATCGTTTGTCGATGTATAATTTGGCCCATATTTACTTTTATGACGAAACAGTCAAACAAGACTTTGACAAATCGATTGACTTGCTAATCAGATCATCAAATGTTTTTATTCATTCATATATCTTATTATGCATAGTATTAATAAAAAAAGTTGGTCCAGATTTACAGAAAATTGAAGATGAAATACTCAAATGTACAAAAGGGACGAGTGATTTGGTATCAAAAATACGCAAATTCATCATTCATCATTCTTTATTGGATAAAGAGCGATATAGTATATTATATGAACTTTATCAAACAAAGGATTTCTTATACACAATCAAGCTAGACTACATTGAATCATCAAAGTTGTATACATTAGATAAACATAAAGAAATTCCAAAATACCCAAAAGCGAAGGAAATCAATGAATTTTTTTATGAAGGATTTGGATTATACGTTTAAATCCATCTTTTTTCATTATTATAACTTTTGGACAGTTACGGGACATCAACAGTTATTGACACTGACGGTGCAGTAGTCATCATAACAGACTCAACATTCGATTTTCCCATATTAGATGTTGAATGTTTGAATCTGCCAGACCAAGACAGAGCTGTTAAAACAGTTTGCGGCGATGAAGCTGTCATTGTGCTTGGTGCGAGAGGAGTAGTCTTCGGGTGTTCACTGGAAGCACCAAGGAGGTCATTCACAGAAGTCAGCAAACTTTTTGAACAAGTGTCAGATCATTGAAGTTGCATATGGATATGCTGTTTCACTTTTTCGAACACCAGAATTGAAAACTTCGGGTTGCAGATGGAAAAAAAATTGTTAACATAAGACAACACATGCTCAGAAAAGGTGATTCGAATAAAATTTTCCCGTTAGAGGAGACGTTAGTCACAAAGAGTGCCACTTTCTGCATATTAGGAAGTTTCACTTCAGCTGTCTTTGTTGGTGTTGAACTTCCACATAGCACTTCAGTTGTCTTGCATTTACAGATGATGGAAATGATATTTGCGTTAGTGATGAACATAAAGAGAAAGCATAATTTCCAATTGAAGTTACAGATGATGATATTTGGCAAAACATCTGTAACTACAGAAAAAAGTCAAAAGAGATATCAGAGAAGCTGTTCATTATTTGAAAGAGGCATAATCTTTTAATAATCAGTTTGCTAAAAATAATCTTGAAATTCTTTATAAACATGGATTTGAAGGACATGTTCCTCAGAGAATTTCTCAAACGATTGAATATTTATCGATACACATTTTATCTCATATTTATTTCTATGGTCTAACAATCAAGCAAAAATTGGATCCTCTTGTTTTATTAGTCAAATCTTTTCAAAAATTTGTATTATTATATTTTGTGTATGTCAAATTTTTTGGTTTAGATCTCAAATAAATAAAAATATAACTTGAAAATGAAGCTAATGAGATAAATTACCGATAATATTGTAAAACTCAATTTATTAGATCCAAAATCTTTACACATGTTTTATGAATTGTATAACAAAAGAGATCATTTATATAATATGTTACCCGATCCTATTTTAACTTCTAAACTAGAGAAAAATGACCAAGAACAAAATGCTCCAAAATAGTTAAACATGAAAGAATTTCACAGGGATTTTATGAAGGCTTTGATCATGATTTAATGTGATTATTAATATTTCAAGTTGTCATATTTTAAATGATCATTGTTCTTTATACCATCATCATATATTGACATATAAGAATGATCTTTTTTTTTTTTTTTTTTTTTGAATTAATTTTCTCTCTTTGAATATGAATTGATCATACGATGGCTGGAAAGAAAAAAAAAACATAATTATGTTTTCTCATTAAATTCTGATTTCGTTTAAATTTATTACACCTGTTTCACTTTTGTAACGTAAAAATCCACTTTCGTAACGGGAATTTTCATTTTTGTTACGGAAATTTTCATTTTCGTAACGGAAAATACAAAAACGTAAGAAAATTTAAAGCATTTCAAATATTTTTATGAATTTTAGTATAATAACAACTAATATTGCCATAGATTTCATTTTTTAAGGAAAATTTTTTTTTAAGATTGATCAAATAATAAATAATATTTTTCGTTTTAAAAATCACTAATTCTTCATATATATGTATATTTTATTAAATAAATTATACAAATTTGCTATTTAAATAAAATTTTTTTAAAGAAGAGATTATTAAATATTGCATATTTTTGTTGATAAATTTTTTCTGAATGAATAATCATTTTTTATGAAATAAAAGATGTTAACTTTAAAATCACAAATTTTTATAACAAAGATCATATATTCATGAAAATTTCATATTTTCCGTAACAAAAGTGAAAATTTCCGTTTCGAAAATGAAAATTTCCGTCACGAAAGTGGAATTTTCCGTTACAAAAGTGAAACAGGTGTAAATCTAATGATTTCATCTTAATAATTACAGTTTCCAGAAGAAGATTTATCTGAAAGAAAAAATAAAGTAAATATATCGAAATCAGAATTTAATGAGAAAACAAATGACGATGATTTAGATCTTGACTTTTGACATTTATCTATACCAAGCATTCATTTATCTAATAAATCATGCATTTCACCGACATTTCCTATCTCAGATTGCTGAATGAGGAAATTGGCATAGTCCTCATCTCATATTGAACAATCATACAGCAAAATGACCTTTTCAGTTTGTTCTCTTCCAATGAATGCTCACCATTGTTCCAAATCTATTCTGCAATTCCATCTTTTTCTTCAATTGAAGAAGATTCTTTTTCGTTTTATTCACTACTAACAGAAATATCAATTCCAGAATCTGTTACTTCAGTTGGAAATAGAGCCTTCTTTAATTGCATATCATTAGCAGAGTTATTGCTTTCATCATCTGCAAATCACTGTCACAAATTTCTTTTACAGCTCCATCATCTTTTATATCAATTGAAAAAGATGCTTTCAAGAGATGTACATCACTGGAAACAATAGCAATACCATCTTCTTTGATTTAACTTGATTAAAACTGGAATTAAAGCAAAAATCAAATAAATTTGATTAGATCATTAATAAAGATTATTTTTAATACAGTATTTATTTTATTTTAATTTTAATGGCAAATGTAATGACACTTGATTCTACTTTTTTATCGAATGGAAACAGACCTATGATGATTTTTTCCTGGCCAACCACAAAATATATACATTTATTATTACAAATTACAATTTACTTCCTATGAGAAGGAAATAACTCTTCTTATTTTTTTCCTAAGGAGTTATATTTACAATTTATAAATTAAGTTTCTATGAATTATTAGAATTGAATCATTCTTGTTTAATTCTTTTTTTTTTTTTTTTTTTTTTTTTTTTTATGTAAAACATAATAATAATACAAATTTATGATTTGTAATAAAAAATAACAACTAGAAACTTATTTTCATAAAATTCAGAACATGCCATTCTAAATTCAGAAAGAGAATTTGTTAATTGACCATTAAGGTTAATATTTGAGGTTGTCATGTTTTTAAAAATGATATCGAAAATCTCTATCAATCAAGATAGAAGTATCGAAGATTTAATTAATGAATTCGAGAAGACTTTTATTACACAAGAAAATGAAATTAAAAATGAAAAAATTGATCACATAATTTCAGATATTTTTTATGAGGAACATGAAATCAATATCATTGTCATCAATTTTGAATCAAAAGACAAATGTTATTCGATTTGTTGTGATAAGAAAATATTTGTTATTTCAAAAACAATTCTTCACGATTTTTTTATTCAAATCAATTCTGACAACAAACAAATAAAGAACCAAATAAAGAATAAGAAAGAAGAAATTTACATGTGTTCTAATAAAACGAGAGAAGAATTTAACAACGATTCATTTAACATTTTTTGTACAAATTTGAAATCCAATTCCAAGAAAGACGAACAATTTGAAGAAGAAATCAAAAATCTGATTTCACATTTCAAGATCAAATCAAAAAACATCAAAGAACATCATTTATTCATACAAGTAATTGCAGGATACATCATTAAATGCAGCTATTATTTTACGAAACTAGAAATAGAGAAAGATATTGAATATACAAATAAAGAAGCAAACATTAAAGAAGCAAACGAAAAGAGAATCGAAGATCTGATTATGCTACGACAAATTGAATTTAATGAATACAAAATTGTTAATCTATGTTTAAATATTCAAGACCAGCTTTTGTATATAACAAAAATATTTGACGATGAAAGATTTTATCAAACAGAGAAAAATATTTTTGAAATATTGAAAAAGCATCATCCTTATCGATGCAATTTTCAAGGATCAATTGAGAAGAACAAAATGAGAATTCTTGTTTTTGAATACTATGAAGGAACAACATTAATGAACATTGAAAATATGACATTAAATCAACTTGATAAAATAATAATTATTTTTGAGGTTATGACATGCATTGAGGAAATTCATTTTGAAGGAATTATTTTTCGAGATTTGAATCCAGGAAATATTATTATCGATGAAAACAAACGAGCCATTTTAAACAATTTCGATTATTCGCGAGTTTTAACAAATAATGACGAAGATGTTACAAGTGAGATGACATCGAATATTGGAGTTGAATTTTACACATCACCAGAACAATATAGCAATAATAAATATTTCAAAGAGACAGACATTTATTCTCTTGGTCGAATCATGTTTTTCATTTTGATTGATAACACCAACACAAAAGATGAATACCAACATCCGGATGAACATCGAATATTTGAACATATTTATGAAATGTGCACCAAATTTCAACCATTTCAACGACCAAATATTTCTAAATTAATCAACATTTTTTATCATGAAATAATAAAACATTTCAAAACGACACATTTCTATGATGATAAAGACAAAGAACAAATAGAAAATACGTTGCGAACAATATACAAACTTCGACGAAGAGAAATTGAAAAATATTTTGAAAACGAATCAAAAGAATACAAACGACAATATATCAATGAAATATTTGATATCTTTGAATATTTAACATATTTTAATTATGATAACCAAAAAGAAACATTGAAAGATATAATATCAAAATTACAAGAAATAATTGGAATGGATGAAAATTTATTAAGTGCCGAAACATTAAATTTTCTTGGCAAATTATATAACGAAGGAAAATTTTTGCAACATGATCCATCAAAAGACAACTTTTTCATCCGAAGAAAAAGACATGTATTCAATTGGCAAAATTATTGAAGAAATAATTTTAAATCAAAAAACAAAAAAGATTATTTGTGAATTTAGCATTTATGAGAACGATTTGACTGATTTTATTTATCATTGCACTCATAAAAACCAATCTAATGAGTACATTATAATTATGATTTTCTATTTATTTGAAGTGTTTGTGATCAATGAAGATTCGGAGTTCAATAATAATTTTTTCAAATCATATCGATCATTATTTGAGCATTTCATTCCTTCTAATTTAATTAAATCAAAGATAAAAAAGAGGTCAGATGTTCAAACGATAATCAAATATTTTAAGTTATTATTAGACCAAGTAACGGAAGAAGAACGTTCTGCTTCTACCAAATATAGAATGCTGAAATATATTTATTTGATTTTAGGCGATGCTTATTACAGTGGAAAATTTATTCCAAAAGATGTCACAAAATCAATTTGTTATTTTGAAATTTTAGGAAAATTAAATAATTCAAATGCACTACACAATTTAGGCATCATTTACTATAAAGACGAATCTGCTCCACGAGATATACTAAAGTCAATTGATTATTTTGAACAGTCAGCTGATCAAAACAATTCAGAAGCACAATACAATCTCGGAGTTATTTATTTACAACTTCAATCAAAAAAAGAGAGTGAAAATGATGTTTTCTTTTGTTCAGAAGATTCATATGATAAATTTAATCAAATTTTTCTAATTTTATGGGTGTAGTTCGTTTGCAATATCTCGTTATATACATTGTTCTGAAAAGATATATTAATATATTTATGATTGTTATATACCACATATTTTATTAAAACAATAAAAAAAATGAACTTCATCGACAAGATGATCTCATAATATCTCTTTTTTCCAAATCTTAATTTTTGAATTCCGCTGAGGAATAACATTAGAAATGAGCTATTATAAACAATTTAACTATCATTTTTTTAATATTTCAAAGTGAATATGATATATGATTATTTTTGTAAACCTGATTTTTTTGTTTTTTTTAAAAAAACATGAATACTAGATATTTTTTAAAACGCATGCATAGTTTTTTATTCTATACACTAAATCATTTATATTTTTATTTTGGTTCAAAAAACTTTCAAATTGAAGGACTACATATATTTTGAAATTTGCGTTTTTTGGCTGATTTTTCGTAAATTTCAAAATACATGCAGTCCTTCAATTTGAAAGTTTTTGGAATAAAATCTCATTTATATATAGTATAGAATCAGGAATAAAAAACTATGCATGCGTTTTAAAAAATATTAAAAATTCATTATTTTTTTATATAAGCCACAAACACAGTTTGAAAAAGTGAGAATATTTTCTTCTGATTTCAACTTCAATTAAAAATACTATATAAATTAGTCAAATATCCATCTATTATACCATAATACAGAATAATATTAAAAAAATTCAATTTATATAAAATATATATATTGAGATTATGTTGTCAAAAAAAATATTTTTTTTTTGTTTATAAATAATGTATAATCAATATTAATCATGATTATATGAGTAAAACTTTTCAATATTGTGTATTTGCCGAGATATCGAAAAACTTACTACCCCCTAAAAGAAGAAATAAGACATTTTAGGTCATTCATTGAAAATTGTAAATACGACAGGAATTTATTGAATGATGACGCAGTTATCGGTTATATTATTAAAAAAGCTTACTTCAATACAGCAGATAGAAGAGATAAAAGGAATAAAACGATAAAAATAAATGAAGAGAAGCCGCAAGTATTTAATATAAATGATTTCATAGAAATAAGAAGTTTTAATTGCAATAAATTATTATATAGTATCCAGCATTCACAATTGTTTTTCATGAAGACATTTGATATAACAAATAGTTCAAATCGAGAAGAAGAAAATAAGTATTTTGAAAGAGAGCAAAATTGCTATGAAAAAATACAAATTGATCATCCTTATCAATTAAAATATTTTGGGTCTATTGAGAATGATTCCAAAAAATCACTTATTCTAGATTTTATCAATGGATCAACACTAAAATGTACCAAAAATTTGAGTTTTATAGAGAAAATAAGCATTATTTTAGAAATCATGATTTCAATTGAAGTCCTCCATTTAGAAGGATTTATCTATCGTGATTTAAAGCCAGACAACATCATTATTGATAAAAACAAAAATGCAATATTAATTGACTTTGACATGGCTAGACTTTTGGAAAATAATATTCACAGAGAGATAATTGGCTTTAGAATTAGCCTTTGAAAAGACCACCAGCTTTACTTTTATCGACAATATTCACAGCATGGTCAACTCCAGCACCGTTGCATTCCTCATCGTCAAGAATTCCACCAGTGTAAGAAATAAACGGATAGTTGCCTATTGGCACCCAAACAGAACCAATGCCTAACATTGCCACTTTCTCTTTGAAATCATTTTTATCTCCTTCGCTGATGCTGATATAAGACGATTTTGATTGGCTTGAACGCATATTTCTCGTCTAATCCTGTGTACTTATTAATCATGCCTTATCTCAAACGGCATTTTCTTTTGATTGCTTGAAAAGACCACCAGCTTTAGAATTAGCCTTTGAAACTTCATCTTCAAGTTTCTTTCGCTTTTTTTCTTCGGCTGCAAGGTAAGCATTGATTACAGAAAGTTGATTGAAATACCTTTTTTTTTTTGCGCATTAAGCTTTTGTAGTTCTTCGTTAGTTTTGAATTGTTCAAGTTGGTGATCAAGATTAGTAATTTCTTTTTCATATTCAACAATTTCTTTGCGAAGTGTTTCGTTGGCTAATTTTTGTTTATGGATTGCTCTCTGTTGACGACGGACAGTACTAACAATTTCATCCTGAGGGAACTTCATCATTCGAAGCTTGTTTCGGATTTCTTTTACTTCAGCTGGGTTCTCCATTTGAAATTATAACGATTATGTAAAAATAACGTAAAATATTAAAATAAAGCATTGAAAAAGAAAATCTAATTTATTCTAATAAAAAAATTATATTTCTCTTAACAAATCTTATATTTATAAATAGAATAATTTTTTAAAAATAAATTTTAAAATATTTTTAGTTAAATTTAATCTCATATCGAGGTATTTAAATAATAATAATAATAAAAAATAAGAACTTTTGAGGAAAAAAAAAAAATTTAATAAAACAGCGTAATGAAGCCTAAAAAAGCATTATATGAACCAATTACTCAAATTTCTCAAGTTCCATGTGATATTGAAAATTGTATTCAAAAACATGAAGATGGAATTTCAAATTTGAAAGAAGAAATAAGAAATTTTAAGTCATTCATTAAAGAAAACAAACGCGACATAAATTTATTGAATGATGACGCAGCTATTGGCTATAATATTAAAAAAGCTTACTTCAATACAGCAGATAGAAGAGATAAAAGGAATAATACGATAGAAATAAATATAAAGAAGCCGCAAGTATTTAATATAAATGATTTCATAGAAATAAGAAGTTTTAATTGCAATAAATTATTATATAGTATCCAGCATTCACAATTGTTTTTCATGAAGACATTTGATATAACAAATAGTCCAAATGGAGAAAAAATTAAAAAGCGTTTTAAAAGAGAAAAAAAGTATTATGAAAAAATACAAATTGATCATCCTTATCAATTAAAATATTTTGGGTCTATTGAGAATGATTCCAAAAAATCACTTATTCTAGATTTTATCAATGGATCAACACTAAAATGCTCCAAAAATTTGAGTTTTATAGAGAAAATAAGCATTATTTTAGAAATCATGATTTCAATTGAAGTCCTCCATTTAGAAGGATTTATCTATCGTGATTTAAAGCCAGACAACATCATTATTGATAAAAACAAAAATGCAATATTAATTGACTTTGACATGGCTAGACTTTGGGAAAATAATCAGGAATTTACAGGTAATATTGGAAGTGATTATTATGTTTCACCAGAACAGTATAAAGAACATTATTATTCATTTCCAACCGATATTTATTCAATTGGAAAAGTCATGTATTATATTCTCACATCAACTAATCCAGGTGATGTAAATAATAAGCAGCCACTTCCGGAAGAATATCGAAGTTTTAAGTCAATTTACGGGCAATGCACTAATGAAGATCCATCTAATAGGCCAAATATTGAAAAGTTGATCAATATGTTTTATGAGCAAATTTTTAAATATTACAAATCAACACTTTTCTATGAGAAAGAAGAAATAGAACACATGGAAAAAGCTTTAAAAGCAATTTTTGAAATTCGACTGAAAGAAATCGAAGTATATCTACAAAATGAATCAAAAGAGTACAAACCAAAGCATATCAATGAAATATTTGAGATCTTTGAATATTTAACATATTTCAACTACGAACCCCAAAAAGAAACATTGAAAGAAACTTTATCAAAATTACTCGAAATTATTAAAGATGGCGAATGTAGTTTGAGTGCAGAAACATTAAATTTTCTTGGCAAATTATATAACGAAGGAAAATATTTGCAACATGATCCAGATAAATCAATTGAATACTTTAAACGATCATCAAACAATGGATGCTCAGAAGCACAATATAATCTTGGGAAAATTTATTTTCTAAAACGAGATATTAAAAAAGCGATTGAATATTATTCAAAATCATCCAAAAACAATAATGCTAAAGCACAATATCATCTTGGAATTATTTATAAAGAAGGAACAGATGATCCTAAAAATGAAGAAGAATGGATTGAATATTTCACCCAGTCAGCAAAACAAAATCATTTAAAATCACGAATTGAGTTAGTCAAATATTTCATATCGAAACAAGATATCATTGGTAAACTACAACAAAAATACGATGATGAATATTTAACAAATATTTATAAACAATTCAAATTTGAATATTTGTCAGATTTGAAAATGATTGAATCCAAGAACAACGAAATGAAACCATTTTCGATGATTGATATAATATATTATGCAAATGATAAAACAATTGTCATTATTTGCAGTTACAAGCATTGTTATCTTATTGAAACGAACAAAACACCAGACGAAATCATCAAATTCATTGAAGATCTTGAACTTTTTTATGATATCAAATTTTATACTACGAATGACAAATATTCTAAATTTTTTGACAACGAAAACAAATTTGAAGAAATAAACACCGAAACGACACAATTATTCAAATATTTTCAAGATAAGCATTCAATTATTTATGACTTTTATTTTGATAACATTGAAGAATATTTCATTAATTTGACTATGAAAGCAATCATTGGATTCACACTGCGAAAATTTTATTTCCATTCTAACGAATTTGAAGACAAAGAACTTTTCAGTTTAACAAACGAAAAACGACGAGAATTTGAAAAGGATGAATTTGTGAATTTGAGACGGCTTGGACAAGGTTCATTCTCAGTTGTTTCATTAAGTTATCATCTTAAAACATGTCGACTTTATGCGATCAAAGAATATTTGAATCGGAATGAATTTGACAAATATTTTCAACGAGAGAAAGAATTCTTTGAAAACTCTAATAATGAATTCATTGTTAAATATTATGGAACTATATTAAAACGGAACGCATTTGTTATTGAATATATGAGTCATGGATCATTAACGCCAGAATATGTTTCAAGTATTACGTCAACGCAACGAATGAAACTAATTGTCAGCATATTAACAGGAATCAAATATCTTCATTCGATCAACTTTTATCATCGTGATCTTAAACCGATGAATATTTTCATCAATCATGATGAAGAATATTTTGTTGGAGATTTCAGTTGTGCAAAATTTAAAAATCCAGACAATAACAATAATATGAATTCAACACGAGACATTGGATCATATATTTACACCTGCTCAGATACAACTTTTTCATCCGAAGAAAAAGACATGTATTCAATTGGCAAAATTATTGAAGAAATAATTTTAAATCAAAAGACAAAAAAGATTATTTGTGAATTTAGCATTTATGAGAACGATTTGACTGATTTTATTTATCATTGCACTCATAAAAACCAATCTAATGAGTACATTATAATTATGATTTTCTATTTATTTGAAGTGTTTGTGATCAATGAAGATTCGGAGTTCAATAATAATTTTTTCAAATCATATCGATCATTATTTGAGCATTTCATTCCTTCTAATTTAATTAAATCAAAGATAAAAAAGAGGTCAGATGTTCAAACGATAATCAAATATTTTAAGTTATTATTAGACCAAGTAACGGAAGAAGAACGTTCTGCTTCTACCAAAAATAGAATGCTGAAATATATTTATTTGATTTTAGGCGATGCTTATTACAGTGGAAAATTTATTCCAAAAGATGTCACAAAATCAATTTGTTATTTTGAAATTTTAGGAAAATTAAATAATTCAAATGCATTATACAATTTAGGCATCATTTACTATAAAGACGAATCTGCTCCACGAGATATACTAAAGTCAATTTATTATTTTGAACAGTCAGCTGATCAAAACAATTCAGAAGCACAATACAATCTCGGAGTTATTTATTTAGAAGGAACTGGTATTAAACAAGATATTGATAAAGCAATTGATTACTTTACTCTCTCAGCAAATAACAATAATGTATCTGCACAATACAACCTGGGCACTATTTATTACGAAGGAATACTGGTTAAACAAGATATCAACAAAACAATTCATTATTTATCGATGGCAGCATATAATTATTATCCAGAAGCAAAATACAATCTTGGAATTATATATATTGACCGTGATATCAGTAAATCAATCCAATATTTAACTCTTTCATCAAAACAAAAATGTTCAAATGCGCAATTTCTTCTTGGAATGTTGTTTTATGAAGGTCAATTTGTTACACAAGATATTAACAAAGCAATTCATTATTTAACTCTCTCTTCAAGCCAAAATAAATCGAGTGCGCAATATCTTCTTGGTGTGATATATTATGAAGGAATATATATTTCGAGGGATATGAACAAATCAATTCATTATTTAACTCTTGCTGCAAATCAAAATGATTCAAAAGCACAATTTCTTCTTGGAATAATATATTATGGAAAAGTATATATATTACCAGATATCAACAAAGCTATTCATTATTTAACTCTTGCGGCAAATCAAAATGATCCAAGAGCACAATTCTTTCTTGGAATGATATATTGTGAAGGAATATATATTTCGAGAGATATCAACAAATCAATCCATTATTTATCTCTTGCTGCAAATCAGAATGATACAGTTGCACAATATAATCTCGGATTTATCTATTTAGAAGGCAAATATATTTCAAGAGATATAAACAAATCAATTCATTATTTATCTCTTGCTGCAAATCAAAATCTGCCCATTGCACAATACCTCCTTGGAGCCATTTACTATGAAGGCAAATATATTTCACGAGATATCAACAAAGCTATTCATTATTTAACTCTTGCTGCTAATCAAAATGATCCAAGAGCACAATACCTTCTTGGAGTGATATATTATAAAGGTAAATTTATTTCACGAGATATCAACAAAGCTATTCAGTATACAACTCTTGCGGCAAAACAAAATGATCCAAAAGCACAATTCTTTCTTGGAATGATATATTGTGAAGGAATATATATTTCGAGAGATATCAACAAATCAGTCCATTATTTAACTCTTGCTGCAAATCAGAATGATGCAGTTGCACAATATAATCTCGGTTTTATTTATTTAGAAGGAATATATATTTCAAGAGATATCAATAAATCAATTCATTTTTTTACTCTTGCTGCAAATCAAAATCTGCCCATTGCACAATACTACCTTGGAGCCATATACTATGAAGACAAATATATTTCACGAGATATCAACAAAGCTATTCATTATTTAACTCTTGCTGCTAATCAAAATGATCCAAGAGCACAATTCTTTCTTGGAATGATATACTATGAAGGAAAATTTATTTCACGAGATATCAACAAATCAATTCATTATTTAACTCTTGCTGCAAATCAAAATGAGTTCAATTCACAATTCAACATTGGTGCTATTTATTATGAAGGAAAATATATTTTCAGAGATATCAACAAAGCTATTCATTATTTAACTCTTGCTGCTAATCAAAATGATGTAAGAGCACAATACTCTCTTGGGATGATATATTATGAAGGAAAATATATTTTCAGAGATATCAACAAATCAATTCATTATTTAACTCTTGCTGCTAATCAAAATGATGTAAGAGCACAATACTCTCTTGGGATGATATATTATGAAGGAAAATATATTTTCAGAGATATCAACAAATCAATTCATTATTTAACTCTTGCTGCTGATCAGAATGATTCAAATGCGCAATGCTTTCTTGGGATGATATATTATGAAGGAAAATATATTTCAATAGATATCAACAAATCAATTCATTATTTAACTCTTGCTGCAAATCAAAATGATTCAAATGCGCAATGCTTTCTTGGGACAATTTATTATGAAGGAAGATATATTTCGAAAGATATCAGCAAATCAATTCATTATTTAACTCTTGCTGCTGATCAAAATAACCCAAGTGCACAATACAACCTCGGTGTTATTTATTATACTGGAAAATATGTCCCACGAGATATTGGCAGATCAATTCATTATTATACACTTGCTGCTAATCAAAATGATTCAAATGCTCAATTCAATCTAGGTGTTATTTATGAAATAGGCGACTATACTACACGAGATATTGGTAAACTAATTCATTATTTCACTCTTGCTGCAAATCAAAATAATCCAAAAGCACAATTCAATTTTGGAACTTTTTTTGAAAAAGGGGAAGATGTCTCACGTGATATTAAAAAATCAAATTACTATTCACTAGCTTCAAGTCAAAATCATAACAAAGCACAACTCAGTCTAGGCGATACATACGGAACAGGTAAATATGCCATACATGATATTAACAAATCAATTCATTACTATACACTAGCTGCAAATCAAAACAATGCATATGCGCAATTTAATCTCGGACTTCTTTATTATTATGGTGAGAAAAATGTTCAAAATATCAAAAAAGGAATATACTATATAATGCTATCATCAAAAAATGGAAACAGGAAAGCTAATTTTGCACATGGATTTTTGATTCATGAGGGAAAATACATTAAGCGAGACATTAGAGAGGCAGTTAACTATTATAAGGAAGCATCATCATTTAATAACCAGTATGCCAAAAATAATCTTGGAATCATTTATAAAAACGGTTTTAGAGAAGTTAAACCAAGAATAGGATCAGCAATTGAATATTTTGAAGAAGCAATCCGCCAAAAAAATGATCGTTTGTCGATGTATAATTTGGCCCATATTTACTTTTATGACGAAACAGTCAAACAAGACATTGATAAATCGATTGACTTGCTAATCAGATCATCAAATGTTTTTATTCATTCATATATCTTATTATGCATAGTATTAATAAAAAAAGTTGGTCCAGATTTACAGAAAATTGAAGATGAAATACTCAAATGTACAAAAGGGACGAGTGATTTGGTATCAAAAATACGCAAATTCATCATTCATCATTCTTTATTGGATGAAGAGCGATATAGTATATTATATAAACTTTATCATAAAAAGGATTTCTTATACACAATCAAGCTAGACTACATTGAATCATCAAAGTTGTATACATTAGATAAACATAAAGAAATTCCAAAATACCCAAAAGCGAAGGAAATCAATAAAATTTTTTATGAAGGATTTGGATTTGACGTTTAAATCCATCTTTTTTCATTATTATAACTTTTGGACAGTTACTGGACATCAACAGTTATTGACACTGACGGTGCAGTAGTCATCATAACAGACTCAACATTCGATTTTCCCATATTAGATGTTGAATGTTTGAATCTGCCAGACCAAGACAGAGCTGTTAAAACAGTTTGCGGCGATGAAGCTGTCATTGTGCTTGGTGCGAGAGGAGTAGTCTTCGGGTGTTCACTGGAAGCACCAAGGAGGTCATTCACAGAAGTCAGCAAACTTTTTGAACAAGTGTCAGATCATTGAAGTTGCATATGGATATGCTGTTTCACTTTTTCGAACACCAGAATTGAAAACTTCGGGTTGCAGATGGAAAAAAATTGTTAACATAAGACAACACATGCTCAGAAAAGGTGATTCGAATAAAATTTTCCCGTTAGAGGAGACGTTAGTCACAAAGAGTGCCACTTTCTGCATATTAGGAAGTTTCACTTCAGCTGTCTTTGTTGGTGTTGAACTTCCACATAGCACTTCAGTTGTCTTGCATTTACAGATGATGGAAATGATATTTGCGTTAGTGATGAACATAAAGAGAAAGCATAATTTCCAATTGAAGTTACAGATGATGATATTTGGCAAAACATCTGTAACTACAGAAAAAAGTCAAAAGAGATATCAGAGAAGCTGTTCATTATTTGAAAGAGGCATAATCTTTTAATAATCAGTTTGCTAAAAATAATCTTGAAATTCTTTATAAACATGGATTTGAAGGACATATTCCTCAGAGAATTTCTCAAACGATTGAATATTTATCGATACACATTTTATCTCATATTTATTTCTTTGGTCTAACAATCAAGCAAAAATTGGATCCTCTTGTTTTATTAGTCAAATCTTTTCAAAAATTTGTATTATTATATTTTGTGTATGTCAAATTTTTTGGGTTAGATCTCAAATAAATAAAAATATAACTTGAAAAGCGAGCTAATGAGATAAATTACCGATAATATTGTAAAACTCAATTTATTAGATCCAAAATCTTTACACATGTTTTATGAATTGTATAACAAAAGAGATCATTTATATAATATGTTACCCGATCCTATTTTAACTTCTAAACTAGAGAAAAATGACCAAGAACAAAATGCTCCAAAATAGTTAAACATGAAAGAATTTCACAGGGATTTTATGAAGGCTTTGATCATGATTTAATGTGATTATTAATATTTCAAGTTGTCATATTTTAAATGATCATTGTTCTTTTTACACTCATCATATATTGACATATAAGAATGATCTTTTTTTTTTAAATTAATTTTCTCTCTTTGAATATGAATTGATCATACGATGGCTGGAAAGAAAAAAAACATAATTATGTTTTCTCATTAAATTCTGATTTCGTTTAAATATATTAAATCTAATGATTTCATCTTAATAATTACAGTTTCCAGAAGAAGATTTATCTGAAAGAAAAAATAAAGTAAATATATCGAAATCAGAATTTAATGAGAAAACAAATGACGATGATTTAGATCTTGACTTTTGACATTTATCTATACCAAGCATTCATTTATCTAATAAATCATGCATTTCACCGACATTTCCTATCTCAGATTGCTGAATGAGGAAATTGGCATAGTCCTCATTTCATATTGAACAATCATACAGCAAAATGACCTTTTCAGTTTGTTCTCTTCCAATGAATGCTCACCATTGTTCCAAATCTATTCTGCAATTCCATCTTTTTCTTCAATTGAAGAAGATTCTTTTTCGTTTTATTCACTACTAACAGAAATATCAATTCCAGAATCTGCTACTTCAGTTGGAAATAGAGCCTTCTTTAATTGCATATCATTAGCAGAGTTATTGCTTTCATCATCTGCAAATCACTGTCACAAATTTCTTTTACAGCTCCATCATCTTTTATATCAATTGAAAAAGATGCTTTCAAGAGATGTACATCACTGGAAACAATAGCAATACCATCTTCTTTGATTTAACTTGATTAAAACTGGAATTAAAGCAAAAATCAAATAAATTTGATTAGATCATTAATAAAGATTATTTTTAATACAGTATTTATTTTATTTTAATTTTAATGGCAAATGTAATGATACTTGATTCTACTTTTTTATCGAATGGAAACAGACCTATGATGATTTTTTCCTGGCCAACCACAAAATATATACATTTATTATTACAAATTACAATTTACTTCCTATGAGAAGGAAATAACTCTTCTTATTTTTTTCCCTAAGGAGTTATATTTACAATTTATAAATAAAGTTTTTATTAGACTTGTGCAAAGTCCTGGACAAAAGGACTAAACAAACTTAGTTAATTTAAAAACATTTTTATCTTTGAATTAAGGACACATATTTGATATTTTTATTATATTTTTGTTTTAAAAAAAAGCGTTAATATAATTTTTGATATTTTTTGTTTAAAATATGCTTTTATTAAAATATTCAAATAATTTTATTTTGATCATTTATTTCTGCCCGAAAGTTTTTAATTCTCATTATAACGGATAACTTCATATATAAGTTATAAAATCAGTAAAATATTAAGTGAACAATCTTTTTTTATTTATATATTTATAGATTTTTAAAAAAATCCATATTAAAAGGAAAAGTTGAATATATAGTTTTTTTCAATAAAATTTAATATGTCATTTTTTTTCTTAAAAAAAAAATGGTCCTGACAAAGTCCTAAGTCCTGCGGTTGTCCTTGAAAAGTTTTATTGTCCTGGACTTTGTACAAGTTTAGTTTTTATGAATTATTAGAATTGAATCATTCTTGTTTAATTCTTTTTTTTTTTTTTTTTTTTTTTTTTTTTTATGTAAAACATAATAATAATACAAATTTATGATTTATAATAAAAAATAACAAATAGAAACTTATTTTTATAAAATTCAGAACATGCCATTCTAAATTCAGAAAGAGAATTTGTTAATTGACCATTAAGGTTAATATTTGAGGTTGTCATGTTTTTAAAAATGATATCGAAAATCTCTATCAATCAAGATAGAAGTATCGAAGATTTAATTAATGAATTCGAGAAGACTTTTATTACACAAGAAAATGAAATTAAAAATGAAAAAATTGATCACATAATTTCAGATATTTTTTATGAGGAACATGAAATCAATATCATTGTCATCAATTTTGAATCAAAAGACAAATGCTATTCGATTTGTTGTGATAAGAAAATATTTGTTATTTCAAAAACAATTCTTCACGATTTTTTTATTCAAATCAATTCTGACAACAAACAAATAAAGAACCAAATAAAGAATAAGAAAGAAGAAATTTACATGTGCTCTAATAAAACGAGAGAAGAATTTAACAACGATTCATTTAACATTTTTTGTACAAATTTGAAATCCAATTCCAAGAAAGACGAACAATTTGAAGAAGAAATCAAAAATCTGATTTCACATTTCAATATCAAATCAAAAAACATCAAAGAACATCATTTATTCATACAAGTAATTGCAGGATACATCATTAAATGCAGCTATTATTTTACGAAACTAGAAACAGAGAAAGATATTGAATATACAAATAAAGAAGCAAACATTAAAGAAGCAAACGAAAAGAGAATCGAAGATCTGATTATGCTACGACAAATTGAATTTAATGAATACAAAATTGTTAATCTATGTTTAAATATTCAAGACCAGCTTTTGTATATAACAAAAACATTTAACAATGAAAGATTTTATCAAACAGAGAAAAATATTTTTGAGATATTGAAAAAGCATCATCCTTATCGATGCAATTTTCAAGGATCAATTGAGAAGAACAAAATGAGAATTCTTGTTTTTGAATACTATGAAGGAACGACATTAATGAACATTGAAAATATGACATTAAATCAACTTGATAAAATAATAATTATTTTTGAGGTTATGACATGCATTGAGGAAATTCATTTTGAAGGAATTATTTTTCGAGATTTGAATCCAGGAAATATTATTATCGATGAAAACAAACGAGCAATTTTAAACAATTTCGATTATTCGCGAGTTTTAATAAATAATGACGAAGATGTTACAAGTGAGATGACATCGAATATTGGAGTTGAATTTTACACATCACCAGAACAATATAGCAATAATAAATATTTCAAAGAGACAGACATTTATTCTCTTGGTCGAATCATGTTTTTCATTTTGATTGATAACAACAACATAAAAGATGAATATCAACATCCGGATGAACATCGAATATTTGAACATATTTATGAAATGTGCACCAAATTTCAACCATTTCAACGACCAAATATTTCTAAATTAATCAACATTTTTTATCATGAAATAATAAAACATTTCAAAACGACACATTTCTATGATGATAAAGACAAAGAACAAATAGAAAATACATTGAGAACAATATACAAACTTCGACGAAGAGAAATTGAAAAATATTTTGAAAACGAATCAAAAGAATACAAACGACAACATATCAATGAAATACTTGATATCTTTGAATATTTAACATATTTTAATTATGATAACCAAAAAGAAACATTGAAAGATATGATATCAAAATTACAAGAAATAATTGGAATGGATGAAAATTTATTAAGTGCCGAAACATTAAATTTTCTTGGCAAATTATATAACGAAGGAAAATATTTGCAACATGATCCAGATAAATCAATTGAATACTTTAAACGATCATCAAACAATGGATGCTCAGAAGCACAATATAATCTTGGGAAAATTTATTTTCTAAAACGAGATATTAAAAAAGCGATTGAATATTATTCAGAATCAGCCAAAAACAATAATGCTAAAGCACAATATCATCTTGGGATTATTTATAAAGAAGGAACAGAATTTTATAAAAATGAAGAAGAATGGATTGAATATTTCACCCAGTCAGCAAAACAAAATCATTCAAAATCACGAATTGAATTAATCAAATATTTCATATCGAAACAAGATATCATTGGTAAACTACAACAAAAATACGATGATGAATATTTAACAAATATTTATAAACAATTCAAATTTGAATACTTTACAGATATGAAAATGATTGAATCCAAGAACAACGAAATGAAACCATTTTCGATGATTGATATAATATATTATGCAAATGACAAAACAATTGTCATTATTTGCAGTTACAAACATTGTTATCTTATTGAAACGAACAAAACACCAGACGAAATCATCAAATTCATTGAAGGTCTTGAACTTTTTTATGATATCAAATTTTATACTACGAATGACAAATATTCTAAATTTTTTGACAACGAAAACAAATTTGAAGAAATAAACACCGAAACGACACAATTATTCAAATATTTTCAAGATAAGCATTCAATTATTTATGACTTTTATTTTGATAACATTGAAGAATATTTCATTAATTTGACTATGAAAGCAATCATTGGATTCACACTGCGAAAATTTTATTTCCATTCTAACGAATTTGAAGATAAAGAACTTTTCAGTTTAACAAACGAAAAACGACGAGAATTTGAAAAGGATGAATTTGTGAATTTACGACGGCTTGGACAAGGTTCATTCTCAGTTGTTTCATTATGTTATCATCTTAAAACATGTCGACTTTATGCGATCAAAGAATATTTGAATCGGAATGAATATAACAAATATTTTCAACGAGAGAAAGAATTCTATGAAAACTCGAATAATGAATTCATTGTCAAATATTATGGAACTATATCAAAACGGAACGCATTTGTTATTGAATATATGAGTCATGGATCATTAACGCCAGAATATGTTTCAAGTATTACGTCAACACAACGAATGAAACTAATTGTCAGCATATTAACAGGAATCAAATATCTTCATTCGATCAACTTTTATCATCGTGATCTTAAACCGATGAATATCTTCATCAATCATGATGAAGATTTTTTTGTTGGAGATTTCAGTTGTGCAAAGCATATCAAAGAAAACGAAGAAGAAGATAATAATACCAAAGACCTTGGTACATATTCATATTCTAGCCATAATAAAAGAATGACAAATGCAGAAAAGGACATGTTTTCAATTAGCAAAATCATGGAAGAAATAATTTTTGATTCATATTCTGAATTCAACCATAAAAGAGAAATAATACCTCAATTTCGAATTTATCAGGCAGAATTAACAGAATTCATTCAACATTGCTCAGAACACGATCAATCAAATGAATACATAATAATAATGATATTTTATTTGTTTGAGATATTTATTTCATATAAGGATCAAAATTTTTGTAAATTTTTTTTAAAATCTTATCGACAAATATTTTCACATTTCATTCACATCGAGAATAATGAACACAATAATAAATCCGATTTTGAAGCAATTATTGTCGATCTTGAATATTTATCTCAAAATACTTCAAATAAATATGAAATATTAAAATACATTTATTTGATTTTAGGCGATGCATTTTATAAAGGGAAATTCATTGAACAAGACATCAGCAAATCAATTCATTATTTTAAACTTTCATCTAATTTAAACAGTTCAAAAGCGCAATATAATTTAGGAATTCTATATTATGAGGGGAAATATGTTTCACGAGATATTCATAAATCTATTCATTATATGACTCTTTCAGCAAATCAAAATAATTCAGAAGCACAATATAATCTTGGAATTATTTATTCAATGGGAGATTATATTGAAAAAGATATTAACAAATCAATCTATTATTTGACTCTTTCGGCAAATCAAAATAATTCAGAAGCACAATATAATCTTGGAATTATTTATTTAGGAGGCAAATATTTTCCAAGAGATATAAAAAAATCAATTTATTATTTAACACTGGCAGCTGATAATAATGATCCAATGGCTCAATATATCATTGGCATGATCTATATTAATAATAAATATATTGATCAAGATATTAATAAATCAATTCATTATTTAACTCTTTCAGCAAATCAAAAAAATTCAAGTGCACAATTCATTCTCGGAGTCATTTATTATGAAGGCAAATACATAAAAAGAGACATTAAGAAATCAATTTATTATTTAACTCTTTCAGCAAATCAAAATAACGTAGATGCACAATATTATCTTGGAAATATATATCAAGATATAAGATACAGTACGTTTGATATCAACAAATCAATTTATTATTTAACTCTTGCAGCTAAACAAAATGATCCATATGCACAATGTAATCTAGGGATAATGTATTATGATGGTCAATACATATTAAAAAATATCAATAAGTCAATTTATTTTTTGACTCTTTCAGCAAATCAAAATAACTCAAATGCACAATATCGTCTTGGATTAATATATTATGATGGCAAATATATCTCATCTGATATTAAAAAATCTCTTTATTATTTGACCCTTTCAGCTGATCAAAATAATTCTGATGCACAATTACTTCTTGGCATAATATATTATAATAACAAATATGTCCAAATGGACATTTCTAAGTCAATTCATTATTTAACACTTTCTGCAAATCAAAACAATGAAATGGCGTTTTTCACTCTTGGAATCATTTATTATGAAGGCAAATATGTATCACGAGATATAAATAAAGCGATTCATTATTTATCTCTTGCATCAGATTTAAATAATGATAAAGCACAATATCTACTTGGAACAATTTATTACGAAGAAAAATATATTACA
This sequence comes from Tritrichomonas musculus, assembly GCA_039105265.1. Classification (NCBI taxonomy): domain Eukaryota; phylum Parabasalia; order Tritrichomonadida; family Tritrichomonadidae; genus Tritrichomonas; species Tritrichomonas musculus. Next base: position 2,665,395 of record JAPFFF010000004.1, read on the forward strand.
CGAGATATTAACAAAGCCATTCATTATTTAATTCTTTCATCTAATCAAAATAATCAATTAGCTCAATTTGTTCTTGGAAAAATTTATTATGAGAACAAATACATTAAAAGCGATATTAACAAATCAATTCATTTTTTTACACTTGCCGCTAATGAAAATAATCAATTTGCACAATTTCAACTTGGTAAAATTTATTATGAAAATAATAATATTCCTAGTGATATCACGAAAGCTATTCATTATCTTACACTTGCATCGGATCAAGAAAATGAATTTGCACAACTTCTACTTGGAAAAATATATTATGAAGGTAAGTATATTGAAAGTGATATTAATAAAGCTATCCATTATTTTAGCTTGTCATCAAACAATAACAATTCAGATGCACAATTTTTTCTTGGAAGAATTTATCTTGAAAACAAATATACACAAAAAGATTATATCAAATCATTTCATTATTTGAATCTAGCAGCAAAACAAAATCATCCACATGCACAATATTTGCTTGGCATTTTGTATTATAATGGAAAATATGTTCCTCGTGATGTTAACAAATCAATTGATTATTTGACACACTCATCAAATCAAAATAATCTAGATGCTCTATATAAGCTTGGATTAATATATTATGAAGGAGAGCACATCACTCAAGATATTCAAAAATCGATTCATTATTTTACTTTGGCTGCAAATCGAAATCACATATTGTCACAAGTTCGACTTGGCATGATATACTATCTGAGAGAAAAAATTCCTCGAGATATCAACAAATCGATTTATTTTTTAACTCATGCAGCCAATCAAAATGATCCATTTGCACAATATAATCTTGGTATGATTTACCTTCTTAAAAAATCGAATCAAGATATAAATAAAGCAATAAAATATATTCAATACTCAGCCAAGAATAGGTTTAGACAGGCACAGGCAATTCTGGCTGACTTTTATCTAGAAGGAAAATATGTCTACTATGATATTGAACAAGCAATTCGTTTATACAAAGAAGTGTCTAGTTTTAATAACCAATATGCGAAAAATAATCTTGGAGTTATTTATAAAACAGGAATTGGAAAAATAGGTAAAAATATATCATATGCCAAAGAATATTTACATGAAGCAATTAAACAAAAAGATGATTTTGTATCAATGTTCAATTTGGCAACTATTTTACTTGAAGAAGAAGAATCAGAATCAGAACCAAATGAAGATTTGGAATACAAAAAGCCAATTAAATTATTAGCAGAATCATCTGATCACTTATTTCTCCCATCATTTATTTTGCTATCACTTGTTTTGATTAATAAATATGAATCAATCAACCATAAAATCATTAGAAAAGAACTTAATGAGCACATGAAAAATCACCCTGAACTGATTCCAATGATTTTCAAATTTTGTAAAAAAATACCAAAATATTCAAAAACAACTTATTTTCTCGATTTTCGAAAAATTAATTATGTCTACATTAATCGCAGCGTTAAAACATTAAATGAAATTCAAAAAAATCAAGAAAGGAAACAAGCTGAACATTTTCGAAGGCCAATAGAAATTAACTCCTTTTTTTATGAAGGATTTGCAATAAAATATTGAAAATATTCTTTATCTGCTGTAAAAGATTATATCTTAACAAGTTCAACAATTGAACCAGAAAATGGTTATTATTTAAATTTATTGTATACTTTTTTTTTGAAACAGAAAATCTAAATTTTTCTATGAATGCCATCCTTTTCAATTGCATTCAAATAAATATCAGGTAAAATAGTCCATATCTAATTCCAAACATGATGAAAGATTTTAAATCAACTTTATAGCCATTTTTGATTAAATTATTTATATAAAGTAAACGGGGCAGATAATTAAAATTAATTTTGATTAATTTTTTTTTGGATTTGGACATCATAGAATAAGCCTTTACCTACAAAGACATTTGATAAATTAAAATGAAAAATATGTGGTATTCTTTTAAATAAAAAACAACTAAAACTATATTTTGTTTGTTTTTTCCACAATAAACATTATTTGAATACTATTCAAAAAAAAATGACCATCAATGGTGAAATCATTCACCAAATATAATAAGACATATTTTTATGTGAATGACATTGAAAATTTCTATCAATCAAGATAGAAGTATCGAAGATTTAATTAATGAATTCGAGAAGACTTTTATTACACAAGAAAATGAAATAAAAAATGAAAAAATTGATCACATAATTTCAGATATTTTTTATGAGGAACATGAAATCAATATCATTGTCATCAATTTTGAATCAAAAGACAAATGCTATTCGATTTGTTGTGATAAGAAAATATTTGTTATTTCAAAAACAATTCTTCACGATTTTTTTATTCAAATCAAATCAGACAACAAACAAATAAAGAACCAAATAAAGAATAAGAAAGAAGAAATTTACATGTGCTCTAATAAAACGAGAGAAGAATTTAACAACGATTCATTTAACATTTTTTGTACAAATTTGAAATCCAATTCCAAGAAAGACGAACAATTTGAAGAAGAAATCAAAAATCTGATTTCACATTTCAATATCAAATCAAAAAACATCAAAGAACATCATTTATTCATACAAATAATTGCAGGATACATCATTAAATGCAGCTATTATTTTACGAAACTAGAAACAGAGAAAGATATTGAATATACAAATAAAGAAGCAAACATTAAAGAAGCAAACGAAAAGAGAATTGAAGATCTGATTATGCTACGACAAATTGAATTTAATGAATACAAAATTGTTAATCTATGTTTAAATATTCAAGACCAGCTTTTGTATATAACAAAAACATTTAACGATGAAAGATTTTATCAAACAGAGAAAAATATTTTTGAAATATTGAAAAAGCATCATCCTTATCGATGCAATTTTCAAGGATCAATTGAGAAGAACAAAATGAGAATTCTTGTTTTTGAATACTATGAAGGAACGACATTAATGAATATTGAAAATATGACATTAAATCAACTTGATAAAATAATAATTATTTTTGAGGTTATGACATGCATTGAGGAAATTCATTTTGAAGGAATTATTTTTCGAGATTTGAATCCAGGAAATATAATTATCGATGAAAACAAACGAGCAATTTTAAACAATTTCGATTATTCGCGAGTTTTAACAAATAATGACGAAGATGTTACAAGTGAGATGACGTCGAATATTGGAGTTGAATTTTACACATCACCAGAACAATATAGCAATAATAAATATTTCAAAGAGACAGACATTTATTCTCTTGGTCGAATCATGTTTTTCATTTTGATTGATAACACCAACACAAAAGATGAATATCAACATCCGGATGAACATCGAATATTTGAACATATTTATGAAATGTGCACCAAATTTCAACCATTTCAACGACCAAATATTTCTAAATTAATCAACATTTTTTATCATGAAATAATAAAACATTTCAAAACGACACATTTCTATGATGATAAAGACAAAGAACAAATAGAAAATACATTGCGAACAATATACAAACTTCGACGAAGAGAAATTGAAAAATATTTTGAAAACGGATCAAAAGAATACAAACGACAACATATCAATGAAATATTTGATATCTTTGAATATTTAACATATTTCAACCATAAAACACAAAAAGAAACATTGAAAGAAACTTTATCAAAATTACTCGAAATTATTAAAGATGGCGAATGTAGTTTGAGTGCCGAAACATTAAATTTTCTTGGCAAATTATATAACGAAGGGAAATATTTGCAACATGATCCAGATAAATCAATTGAATACTTTAAACGATCATCAAACAATGGATGCTCAGAAGCACAATATAATCTTGGGAAAATTTATTTTCTAAAACGAGATATTAAAAAAGCGATTGAATATTATTCAAAATCAGCCAAAAACAATAATGCTAAAGCACAATATCATCTTGGGATTATTTATAAAGAAGGAACAGAATTTTATAAAAATGAAGAAGAATGGATTGAATATTTCACCCAGTCAGCAAAACAAAATCATTCAAAATCACGAATTGAATTAATCAAATATTTCATATCGAAACAAGATATCATTGGTAAACTACAACAAAAATACGATGATGAATATTTAACAAATATTTATAAACAATTCAAATTTGAATACTTTACAGATATGAAAAAGATTGAATCCAAGAACAACGAAATGAAACCATTTTCGATGATTGATATAATATATTATGCAAAAGACAAAATGTTGATGATAATTTGCAGTTACAAGCATTGTTATCTTATTGAAACGAACAAAGCACCAGACGAAATCATCAAATTCATTGAAGGTCTTGAACTTTTTTATGATATCAAATTTTATACTACGAATGACAAATATTCTAAATTTTTTGACAACGAAAACAAATTTGAAGAAATTAACACCGAAACGACACAATTATTCAAATATTTTCAAGATAAGCATTCAATTATTTATGACTTTTATTTTGATAACATTGAAGAATATTTCATTAATTTGACTATGAAAGCAATCATTGGATTCACACTGCGAAAATTTTATTTCCATTCTAACGAATTTGAAGACAAAGAACTTTTCAGTTTAACAAACGAAAAACGACGAGAATTTGGAATGGATGAATTTGTGAATTTACGACGGCTTGGACAAGGTTCATTCTCAGTTGTTTCATTATGTTATCATCTTAAAACATGTCGACTTTATGCGGTCAAAGAATATTTGAATCGGAATGAATATGACAAATATTTTCAACGCGAGAAAGAATTCTTTGAAAACTCGAATAATGAATTCATTGTCAAATATTATGGAACTATATCAGAGAGGAATGCATTTGTTATTGAATATATGAGTCATGGATCATTGACTTCAGAATATGTTTCAAGTATTACGTCAACACAACGAATGAAACTAATCGTCAGCATATTAACAGGAATCAAATATCTTCATTCGATCAACTTTTATCATCGTGATCTTAAACCGATGAATATCTTCATCAATCATGATGAAGATTTTTTTGTTGGAGATTTCAGTTGTGCAAAGCATATCAAAGAAAACGAAGAAGAAAATAATAATACCAAAGACCTTGGCACATATTTATATTCCTATCCATCTTCGATTTTCGGAGAAGAAATGTCAAATGAAGAAAAAGATATGTATTCAATTGGCAAGATTATTGAAGAAATTATCACTCAAGTTAGCAAAACAAACAAATGCAAATTATTATCAGATTTTGATATTTGTCAGACCGAATTAAAAGAATTTATTGAACATTTACTTAACCCTTATCAATCTCACAAATATATTATTATCATGATTTTCTTTTTATTTGAAACATTTATGAACAACGAGAATCAATTGTTCAAAGAAAAATTTCTTAAATCATTTCGACATATTTTTGAACATTTTATCGAAAAAAATGAAAAAGAAAGCAAATCAAATGAAACAGATTTAGAAACTATCATCAATTATTTAGAAAAATTAACAAACCAAAATTATTCATATGCACAATATGCTCTGGGAATTCATTTCTTTTTAGATAAGTTTACCCCACGTGATATAGAAAAGTCGATATATTATTTTTCTCTTGCAGCAAATCAAAATCATTCCAAATCACAATTTTATTTAGGACTTATTTATTCAAGAAACGAATTTGTCCCATGCGACATGAACAAAGCTCTTTTCTATTACTCATTAGCTGCAAATCAAAATAGCAGTGAGGCTCAAACGAATCTTGGATTTATATATTATGAAGGGAAATATGTAAAACGTGATATTTACAAAGCAATTCATTATTATTCTCTTGCTGCAAATTCCAATTCATCTGTTGCACAGAATAATCTTGCATTATTATGCTATAATATAAAAGATATTAAAAGAGCGATCCATTACTATTCACTTGCAGCAGAACAAAATTTATTAGAAGCACAATTTTCGCTTGGAAATATTTTTTATAAAGGAACTGGAGTATCAAAAAACATTGATAAAGCTATTCATTATTATTCACTTGCAGCAAATCAAGGTCATGTTGAATCACAATTTAACCTTGGAATTATTTATTATGAAGGAACTGGAGTATCAAAAAACATTGATAAAGCTATTCATTATTATTCACTTGCAGCAAATCAAGGTCATGTTGAATCACAATTTAACCTTGGAATTATTTATTATGAAGGAAGATATTACCCAAAAAATATCGTGAAAGCTTTTTATTATTTTTTTCTTGCAGCAAATCACAATTATCCACTTGCACAATATACTATTGGATTACTTTATTTAGAAGGTAAAGACATTTCACAAGATACTAACAAAGCAATTAAACATTTATCATTAGCTGCAGACTCTAATCTATCCATGGCTCAATTCAAACTTGGAAATATTTATTTAGAAAATAAATTTTTACCTAAAAATATTAACAAAGCATTCTTTTATTTATCACTTGCAGCAAAACAAAAAAACCCAAATGCTTTAAACTATTTGGGATTAATATATTACGAAGGTAAATATATTTCACAAGACATAAAAAAGGCTATTTATTTTTTTGAACTTTCAGCTAATCTAAACAACCCAGAAGCACAATATTATCTTGGATTAATTTATTATAAAAATGAAATAATTGCAAGTGACATTAATAAATCAATCCATTATTTATGTCTTTCAGCCAATCAGAATCATAGAGGTTCTCAGTTTTTTCTTGGATATATTTTTTTTGAAGGAAGACGCATAAAACGAAATATTTATAAATCAATTCATTATTTCACTCTGGCCGCAAACAACAATTTAGCTGAAGCACAATATTTTTTAGGAATAATTTATTTCAAAGGAGATTTTATAGAAAAAAATTTGCAAAAAACAATATATTATTTAACTCTTGCTGCAAAACAAAATCATTCAAAATCCCAATACTTACTTGGTTCAATTTATGTCAAAGGAGAAATAGTTACACGAGACATTAATAAAGCAATTTATTATTTTTCACTTTCAGCACAGCAAAACAACACCAAATCACAAGTTGACTTAGCATTTCTTTATTATAAAGGTGAATATGTTCAAAGAGACATTAATAAAGCAATTTATTATTATTTGTTGGCTTCAAATTCAGACAATTTTGAGGCACAAAACGAACTTGGGAAAATTTACTATGAAGGACAATATGTACCAAGAGATATAAAAAAGTCTATTCATTATTACATGCTTGCTGCAAATAAAAATTTTCCAAAAGCTCAATATACTTTAGGTAGCATTTATTTTGAAGGGAAATATGTTCAAAGGGACATAAATAAATCGATCCATTATTATTCACTTGCAGCTAATCAGAATCTTGCTGAAGCTCAACATGCTTTAGGATATATATATTCCAAAGGAATATATATAACACGAGATATTAACAAGGCAATTCATAACTATTCGCTTGCTGCTAATCAGAATTATCCTTATTCACAAAATAATCTAGGCGTTATTTATTATGATGGACTTTACATCACAAAAGATATTAATAAATCAATTCATTACTTTTCACTTGCAGCACATAATCAACTTCCTGAAGCTCAATATACATTAGGATTCATTTATTATGAAAAACGAAATATGAATAAAGCAATACATTATCTTAAGAAAGCAGCTAATCAAAAACTTCCTGAAGCTTTATATTTTTTAGGATTAATTTATTATCAAGATAAAAATATAACAAATGATATAAATAAAGCTATTTATTATTTTTCAATGGCTTCAAATCAAAATTATACCGATGCACAATATGTTCTCGGATTTATTTATTACCAAGATAATGCTTATTTCAATATCAAAAAAGCTATTTATTATTATACTCTTGCTGCGAAAAATAATCGCAACTCTGCACAATTTATTTTAGGAGTAATTTATTCACAAGGCAAATATGTTGAACGAGATATTGAAAAAGCAATTCATTATTACAAAGAAGCATCATCATTCAACAATCAATATGCAAAGAATAATCTTGCAATAATTTACAAAAAAGGCTATGGAGATATTAAAGAAAATATTGGTTATTCAATTGAGTTACTAAAAGAAGCAATAAAACAAAAAAATGATTATATAGCAATGTATAATTTAGCATCAATTTATTTTTTCAATGAAAAAATCACAGATATCGATCAATCAATAGAATTATCAATTAAATCATACAACAATGGATTCTTTCCAGCAATAATACTCTTGAGTTTAGCATTAATTAAGAAACTAAAAAATATATCAATAGAAGCAATTAATAAAGTAATCAATTCATCTGAAGATATAAAATGTAATCATCCAGAAATCATATTTTTCTATATCAAAACAATCATGCTCGAAAACAAGAATACTATTGATTTTTTTCATTCAGTTCTTTCCAATAATGAATATGTGTATGTTAATTCAAAAAAGTTTGTCCTCCTTCAAGAATTTAATTCAAAGAAAATACGAAATAATGATTCAAAATATAAAAATATTAAAGAAATAAACGAACTTTTTTATGAAGGATTTGGAATGGAGCCATAAATTTTTTACATTTTCCTTCATATTCATTTCAGTTTAAAGTAACATATAATGATTTCATATTCATAAACAAACATTAAACAATCAAGATCAAGCGATTATCTGATTATTTTATATCTTTTATAACAACCTTTTTTTTAAATTAAACACCTGAAGAATAAATAAATCATTTTTTTTTAAATTAAATAAAATGATATTTAATCAGTTCTTTCAACTTTTGTCTCTCTAGGAAAGGTTCTACTTATAGAGCATTCAACAGATGAAGGAATTGATACTTGCTTCAATGACGTACACCCATCAAAAGTTTTATATTCAATTTCATTAACGGATGGAGGAATCGTTTCTTCAATCAATGAAGAGCAATTTTGATAAGCAAAAGAACCGATTTTAGTGACCAATTCAGGAATACACACTTTAGTTAGAGATGAACATCCGCTGAAAGCTCCCTCTAAAATATGACTTACAGAATCAGGAATCATAATTTCTTTCAATTATGAGCATTCAAAAAAAGCATAATTTTCGATTGCTTTAATAGAAGATGGAATTTTAATACTTAATAAGGTATCGCATCCACAGAAAGCAAAAGATCCAATTTCTTTCATTGACAAAGGAATTTCAACACTCGAAAGTGAAAAGCATCCGAAAAATGCAAATTTTCCAATCTTTTCAACAAATAGCATTGATTCATTTACCAATGAATTGCAATTCAGGAATGTTTCATCTTCAATCTCCTTTACTAGAGGAATGAAGGCTTTAGTAATTGACATGCATTGTTCAAAAGCATTATTTCCAATATATGCAACAAAAGCAATTCAGTAATTTCAAGTGATTTGCAACCATAAAATGCAAATTGGCCAATTTTTCCAACATTTATAACGTTGACTTGTTCCAATGATGAACATTCATAGAATGCAAATTGGCCAATTTTTTCAACATTTTCAATGTTGATTTGTTTCAATGATGAACATTCATAGAATGCATAGTCCTTAATTTGTTTTGGTGAAGAAGGAAGTTCTATTTCTTCCAATGATGAACAGCTTTTGAAAGTTTCATTTTCAATGATTACTAATGAGGAATCAATTTTTACTTTAATTAATGATGAACAATTGGAAAAAGCTGATTCTCCAATTGAATGAACAGAAAAAGGAATTTCGATTCTTCGTAATGATGAACAATTACTGAAGGCGTAACATTTAATCTCTTCTACACTTTGTGGAATTTCAATTTCTGCTAATGATGAGTAATTACTGAAAGAAAATCTTCCAATTGATTTGATTGAAGTAGAAAGAGTTACATGCTCTAATGAAGAACATTTATTGAAAACATTGTTTCCAATCGATGCTACAGATGAATGAATATTTATCTCTTTTAATGATGTAATATTACTGATGAAGGAATTGTAACACTCGTCAGTGATCTGCATCCACTAAATGCTCCTTTCCCAATCGATGTAATAAATGAAGGAATATCAAAGGTTACCAATGATTTGCATCCTTCAAGAAAGTGGTCACCAATAGAGGTTATTGAAGAAGGAATTTCAAATTGCGTCAATGATGAGCAACCTTTAAAGATGCAATTTCCAATTGTTGTTACTGATGAAGGAATTATATTTTGTGATAATTATTCACAATCACTAAAAGCACTGTCACCAATTGATGTAATTGATGAAGGAATTGTTTATTTTGCCAATGATTTGCATTTACTAAAAGCTCCTTTTCCAATTGATGTAATAAAAGATGGAATTTCGAATTTAACCAGAGATTGACAATCTTCAAAGAAGCTTTTATTGATTGTTGTTATTGAAGAAGGAATTTCAAATTGATGCAAAGAAGAGCATCCAATGAAAATTCCTTTTCCAATTGAAATAACAAAAGATGGAATTGATATTTGACTCAATGATGAACAATTACAAAATACTCGATCGCCAATACATTTTATAGAAGAAGGAAATGTTATTTTTTCAAGTGATGAACAACCTAAGAATGTTTCATCTTTAATTGCAGTTACAGAAGAAGGAATTTTAATTTGTATCAACTACAATTTGTAAAAGCGTTGTTTCCAATTGAAGTTACAGATTGAGGAATTGATATTTCAATCAAATAACTACAATCTTCAAAAGCATGATCACTGACACTAGTAACAGATGATGGAATTTCTAATTTTATCAAATCGTTGCATTTACACAAAGCATAACTTCAAATTGAAACTAAAGAGGCAGGTAAAGATAAATCTGTCAATTTTATGCAATGATCAAAAGTGTTGTTTTCAATTGACTTTATAGATGAAAGAATTTTCACTTCCATCAAAAGAATTCAAATTTAAAATTTTGAATTAAAGTTTACATTCAAAAAATTATCGGATGAAAAATATATAATATCTTAAAAATGTATGGTAAAAAATTATTTAAAAATTATAAATATAAAGATTTATTATTTAAAAAATAGTATATATGCTATTAAATATTAATAATATATCATTATAGTTGCATTTGACCGTAAAAAATGATTTGAGTACTTTATTTTGACACTTTACAAAATTTTAGCACACCTATACCTATACAAGGATTCAAAATTAGATTTAATTTGAAATAGAATTGAAATAATTGTATAAAAATATTTTATAAAATATCTAAATTTATCTCCATTTAAATAGAATAAAATCAAATCATATATTTAGCCAAAAAAATAAAAATAAACAATATTATATATGTGATAAATTTGGAAAGTGAAAAAAGATTTCTGTTTTTATTTTTTATTTTTTTGTCCATTTTTAAAGTAATTTTAATTCAATTATATAAAATATTTAAATTCTTGAAGAAAGAAGAAAAGTTTATTAGTTAAAAAAAAACTACTAGAAAACGTTATTTTCGAAAATTTTAAAAATTTTGGGTAACTTATTTTTAGACAATCAGTACTATTTTAAATAAAATATATTTTATTTAAACGAAATGGCAAATAAAAGAATTCATTATATTTTGAATAATTTGGAAAAAATGAAAATCTAGAATAAATAAGACCTAACCCAAAAAGAGCATATTCATCTTCACATTCCGCCAATTGATTTAATAACTGAATTGATTTCTTTATATCAAAGAATTTATCTGTTAAATGTATTAATCCATTCACAAGTATTGATGATCTTTGGTTTTGATGATTAGCCAAATATGATGATAAAAAATCAATACCCTTTCTATCATTGAGAAATAAGGAGCCATTAAAAAATGGCTTAAGTAAAGGATTATTTTTAGCTAAATTTAAATAATACATAGATTTATCCAAGTCTCTTTTAATGAATATATTTTCGTCATTTAAATTGGCAAGCATTAATTGTGCTATTGAATTGTTTTGATTGGCGGCCTTTGTTAGATACTCAATCCCTTTTGTGTAATTTGGAGGACAATCTTTGAAGATATTTTTTAATTTGCATAACAATTTATTATTATATAAATTAGAATAATCAAATTTTGGAATCTGTAATTTATTCATAAAGTCTATATTATTTTGATTAATTGGTTCAAATTCATACATTATATAGATCATTCTTAGCATTAATTGCATTGTTTGATCATTATATTGATCAGCTTGATAAGTAATATAATCAATAATAATATTATATGGGGAATCCCCTTTTGCAATTGCAAACAAAGATATATGCTCCAATATTTTTTCGCCATTTATATCAATATATTTATTTCCAAAATATATGTGTAAAAAGATAAATTGTTCATAAACATTTGTTTGCGATTGTTGTGTATAATATTCAAGCATTTTTTTGTATCCAAATTTATCATTATTCCATTTTCTTAAATCAATTGCCTTAATTGAATTTTGAGTATAAGAATCATTTGATAACTTTTGTTTGGAGATTGATTCATTTCTTCTAAATAGGTCACGTAAATCAAACAATTCAATAAAATCAATAAATTGGAGGCAAAATAAATTAATTAATTTTGAGATAAATTGTCTTTTTTTGTATTCTTTATTGCACATATAATAATATAATAATATGTATTGATCTATTTGGATATTTGCTTGTGTATGAAAATATGATTCCAAATTTTTATATCTATTAAAGCATTCATCATCATTTTCTGGTATTTTCTCATTAATAATAAAATAAATTATTTTCCCAAGTGAAAAAATATCAGTTTCATATGAAAAATCTTGCGAATTTGCTTCTGGACTTATATAAGCTGATGAAAAACTGTTTGTATGATCATCTGTTTCAGAAATTGATTTATGGAAAATCAATCTATCAAAATCAATAAAAATAGAATTATCATTAATATCAATCATTATATTGTTTGGCTTTAAATCACGAAGAACATAACCATTTAAATGAAAAAATTCAATAATCAACATGATTTTAAATATATAGTAAGTTATTTTTTCTAAAATAATTGATTTCATTGAACTCAAAGTTTGACCATTTATGTATTCTATTACAATGCATTTGTTTCTATTATATTTAGTTGTTCCAATTAATTTAGGAATCATTGGGTAATTAAATTGTCTTAAAAATAAATAGTTTTCATATTCTCTATTAACTAAATTTTCATTGTTTTCACATGGATCTTTGATTACAAATAACTTTTTTTAATTATATGATAAATTTAATTGGCGCTGAAACTTGATCCTGTAGATATTTTGTACAAAAAGATATAATCATTATCATTTATTTCTGCAATTCATGGTGGAATTTTTTCTTCAAATCTGTTATAATTTGTTTTGATAAAACTATCATATAATAAGTAAGATGAAATATAATATCGAATTTTTCTCCAAATATTCATTGATAACTTTGAATATATTGAATTTCTTATATAATAGTATATCTCTGAAATATACTTATCGATATTATAATTAATTGAATTGATTTTTATTTTAAGATTTGGAAAATTATTTTCATTATTAATGAAATGAATGTTTAATTTTTTGACTTCTGAAAAAAGGTAATTAAGATTTGATAAATGAATTTTGATCAAAAACAAGAATTGTTTTATGAAAACAAATGATGTAATTTTGAGTCTTTTCCTCACTATTTTACTCAATAAATTGCCCAAATATTATTATTGAAGATTCTTTGACATTGTCTAAAATTATTTTATTTTTACAAATTGAACTATTAGTATAAAATCCATATTTTTGAGGGAATTGTTTGATGCTGAAATGAATAATGTTTCCTTCAAGTATTTTTTGAAAATTCATGATTTCAAAATTCATTGTATTTTTTGATTTTCACTATCTTTTAAATTTTTTTAAAAGAATGTGGCATGATTTTTGAAGCTATTTTTTGGTACAATTTTTGTGAAAACATTTTTGTGGCACGATTTTTATGGCCTGATTAATATCTTGCGTAATTAAATAGAAAGGCTGAAACAGCATTATATTTGGCTGTTGAAAAAGATAATATTGAATTTATCAAACTTTTATTAGCAAATAATAAACTAAAAATCAATTTTCTTATTATTCCAAATGTATTATTTATAGAATTCAAATCATATTATTTCAATCACATTTATTAAAATATATAATTTTTCAATGAAGTTCAAAATCAGCGTTTCATGCACAATTAAATATTGCAATTATTTTTTTTTTATGGAATTATAAGAGATTTTATTTTTTATTTGAATTGATCTGGAAAATGAAGTACATATTGGTTTTAAAATTTGTCGTTTCTATCTTTGCTTTTGTTAAAGAAGGGTGAAACAGGATAAAACGATTTTTTTTTTTAGATGAATAGAAGAGATTTTATTTTTTTGGAATTATAAATGCAGTGTTGTCGTCTGAAGGTTTTTGAAAAGATTGGAGTGAAAGAAGGGAAATGAGAAAACTTCAGAAGCAGCTGCCAAAAAGATCGAAATGATAAAATTGCAAAAATAGTTCATCATTCCAGTTTTTGTCTGTTTGAATGAGTCGAATAAATCGGACAGGTGGACTCGGATGGTCGAATTCGTAGATGTCAAGGTCTTGGTGGTCTTCTTTCGTTTTTTCGTTGATATCTATCAATGTAGTCCATGATGAAATCGGTTTGCTGACGTCATCAGTGCAGATGATTTTGTAGCTTTTCAGTCTGTTTGGGTCTGTTTTTTTGAGTCTGAATCCATTGAGAATCGCTACTGATCGTGTCAATTCAATTTGAAACCATCCTTTTTCATTAGATGATGTACAAATACTTTTTGTTGATTTTATTGAATAGAAATTGTTAAAGTCAAAAAATTTTGATGTGATGTGAACTCTAATTTTGTGTGGATCTTTGTTTTCATTCTCATAAAATAGTGTTTTGAAGACTCCTCCTGAGTATTTGATTTCTGGTGATAATAATTCAATTCGTTTGATGTGTAAAAAGTTGTTGTTTTTGTCCCAGTTTGGTCCTGTCTGTTGGAATCGAATTCGCCGACATCGATTAATTTCAAATTTGATCGTCATGTCTTTGTATTGTTCATTCAAATCATTCGCTTCTTTGATCGATTTCACAGTTCGACCTTCAATTATGATGTCAAATGACTTTGGGAAACCACTCCAACTCGAAAATATTTGAATTCCGTTGATTGGAATCGTTTCTTCAAGTTCGAATTCAATGAAGAAGTTTCCTCCATTAGTTGTACAAAAATCATCTTTTGTGTTTGGATCAATCAAGTTGTAGATGTCTCTTGATGACTGAGATGCAACAAACAAGCGGTCAAATGGAGTTCTCTCTTTCATATTCAGCTGCTCAAGGATTCCTGGGGTGTCAATGTTAATGTCAACTGAAAAGAATCGTCCAATCCTTGACTTGAGATCTGAAATATTTTTAATGTTTTCATTGATCGTGTCATCAAGTGACAGACGACCAAAAAGATCGAAATGAGAAAATTGCAAAAAAAGTTCATCATTCCAGTTTTTGTCTGTTTGAATGAGTCGAATAAATCGGACAGGTGGACTCGGATGGTCGAATTCGTAGATGTCAAGGTCTTGGTGGTCTTCTTTCGTTTTTTCGTTGATATCTATCAATGTAGTCCATGATGAAATCGGTTTGCTGACGTCATCAGTGCAGATGATTTTGTAGCTTTTCAGTCTGTTTAAGTCTGTTTTTTTGAGTCTGAATCCATTGAGAATCGCTACTGATCGTGTCAATTCAATTTGAAACCATTCTTTTTCATTAGATGATGTACAAATACTTTTTGTTGATTTTATTGAATAGAAATTGTTAAAGTCAAAAAATTTTGATGTGATGTGAACTCTAATTTTGTGTGGATCTTTGTTTTCATTCTCATAAAATAGTGTTTTGAAGACTCCTCCTGAGTATTTGATTTCTGGTGATAATAATTCAATTCGTTTGATGTGTAAAAAGTTGTTGTTTTTGTCCCAGTTTGGTCCTGTCTGTTGGAATCGAATTCGTCGACATCGATTAATTTCAAATTTGATCGTCATGTCTTTGTATTGTTCATTCAAATCATTCGCTTCTTTGATCGATTTCACAGTTCGACCTTCAATTATGATGTCAAATGACTTTGGGAAACCACTCCAACTCGAAAATATTTGAATTCCGTTGATTGGAATCGTTTCTTCAAGTTCGAATTCAATGAAGAAGTTTCCTCCATTAGTTGTACAAAAATCATCTTTTGTGTTTGGATCAATCAAGTTGTAGATGTCACTTGATGACTGAGATGCAACAAATAAGCGGTCAAATGGAGTTCTCTCTTTCATCTTCAGCTGCTCAAGGATTCCTGGCGACGACAAGTTCATTTCCGCTGAGATAAACAGACTCGAATTGGCACCAGACGACAGATCTGCCGTTTTATTTTCACCCAGTTTTGTCTCAAGGGAAGTGATTAATGCAGACTGTTCGTCAATCTTTTTGCTCATTTGCATCATCTTTTCTCTCAACTTTGATGCCTCACTTTTTGAAGCAGCCAGTTCTGACTCCATCTGGGACTTCATCTTTCTTGTTTCTTCTCTCAATCTTGAAGCTTCACTTTGTGATGCAGCCAATTCTGACACCATCTGAGACATTTTGGCTTCAAATTTCTTTGCGTCAAGGCTTGGGAGACCTTGCTCAGTACCTTTTTCAAGTGATCTTGGCTCGCCATTGATGCTTTCAGTGTATTCAAGAATCTCATCAATATCGACATCATCAAAGCAGAATCTTTTCGTTCCAATAAATCCGCAGTAGTCATCGTCATCGTCTTCATCGTCTGTTTCGTCAATGAAAGGGATGATTTTTGGCTCATTGCTGTCTTCAAATTCGGTGATGTAGTCAACTGTTGACAGGCTCAAAAGCTTGTAGATTTCTTTGAATGTTGGCCTTTCCTTTGGATCTTCTGACCAGCACTTTTCAATCATAATTTTTTGGCCTTTTTTCATGCTTCCTTCGTTGATCGTTGGACGAAGTCCTTCACAAACTTTCTTCTTCAAATTGAACGCCGTTAGCTTCTTGCGTCCTTTCAGAAGGTCGCTGTATGCTCGCTCGCTCGTCACCAATTCGTACATTAAAATTCCAAAAGCGTAAACGTCTGCCTTCGTGTTAAAATGGTTGCTTAAAATGACTTCTGGTGCCATGTATTGAGCTGTTCCTGAGTCCGACATCGATTGGCTCATTGAATTGTGCGGATCATAAAATTTTGAGAGACCAAAATCTGTAATTCGTGGATGATAATCAATTCCAATCAAAACATTTTCTGGCTTGAGATCCCGGTGGATAACATGACGGCTGTGAAGTATCATCATGCCTCGCGCTATTCCAATTAATATTATTTGCCGCTTGGTATTGTCGTAATCTGATTTACATAACCCATTAGCTTCTTTTGCTATTAAATCTGCTAGGGAGCCATTTTTCATATAATCCATAAAAATGGTGATATTTTTTTTGTTTTCAAAATCTGTATAGGAAAATCCTCGAAATTGAATTATTGTTGGATGCTGTATTTGAATCAAAATGCGAATTTCTCGTGAAATTAAAACTTCAATTTTCAATTCTGTTTGATTTTTATTGACTTTGGCTACAAGTTCTTCTCTAGTCTTAATATTTCGAACTAAATAAATATATCCAAATCCACCTTGATCGATTTTATTGATAATTTCGTAGTCATCAACGTTTATCAAGTATTTGTCACTCGTTTTTTTAAATCTAGGAGCGATGTTTTTCTTTAGAGGTGGTAATGAAGGCGGCTTTACTTTGGACATAATACTTTATAAAATTCAAAATGGGCAAAATACGTTGAATTTAAAAATACGTTGAATTATCTTAGATCAAATAATAAATATAACAGCGTTGTTTATCGATACGACTAAATACCAGTTACCGAAGAAGTATCGGTATTCGGTAAATATCGATACTTTTTTGCTCGGTATTTTTTAGTATCGATACAAAAGTGCTTCGGTATTTTTAGAGTATCAGCGGTTATTAAAAAAGTACTTTATAATACTTTTTATCAGTATCGATATGGTATTTTAATATATAAATTTTATTAATAAATAATGAATAAAAATAAAAATGCAAAAATCTCTTTCAATGCAATCAGCTTTATATGAAAGTATCAGAAAGAAATGTATCAATATCATCTTGCATATTAATATGATAACGTTTACAAGGACTACTTGATATATTCAGAATCGGTTCCTGTCTTTAGAAATTATCAAAGTGAGCAATTTCTCTCTAAAGATGAAATATTTCAAGCAGATATTATTACTTCTGCAAATCTATGGAAAGTGGCAATGAAGAAGCTTGAGGTGATGTTAAAAGCCGTAATATATATTATAAAATTATAGAAAACTTTTCGATATAGGGAATAAAATGTTATAGTTTTGTGAGAATAAAATGGTTAGATTTAAAAAAAAGTCAAAAAAATGGGAGACCCAGGATTCGAACCTAGATCATCACACTCCCAGAGCGCGTGCCCTACCTTTAGACCAATCTCCCTTACTGAAATTATACTTTTTTTAATATTGAAATTATATCAAAGATTTTGATTGAATCTGAAAAAGCCGACTTTTTTAAAAATTGAATTGCTGATCCACCAAAATCAGAAAGTGAAGACTTTGCACTTGAATCAATTTTAAATTCGCACTTATTAATCAAAACAGTAAACTTTATTCCGATTTCTTTGTCCAGTTGATACGTAGCGTTTTCAATATGTTCATTGCCTAATGCTATTATAGAAATGCTTTTATTTTATATTAGTCTTATGTTTAAAACAATTTGTTATTTATCTAGATATTTATTAAATAACCCCGATTATGATTTTTAAAGTTCTATTGATTCTTCTTCTTTTAGTTCCTAAATTTTTCAATTATCTTTCTTCTTGTTTATGATGATAAAAGCAGAAGCAACTGAAATAGCAAGAAGAGCAAGAAGAAGAGAGCCATAAATTGCATATTTATTATTGTTTATCATCATAAACAAGAAGATAATGGAAGAATTTCTTTGTTTGGTATAATGCAATTGCCTTCAAAAGACATAGTGCCTGAATTTATGTTACCATCAAATTGAAATGCAAAAATTGATTTTGTTTCTGAGTTTGAACTGATGATATTAATCTCATTGTTATTGAAATAAAGAGCAGCTTACTTATTCCAAACTAGCCTAATTATGCATGAATTTGAGCTTGATTCTTCTGTTTTTGAAAAAATGTTAGATTGGATTGTGAGACCTCTGCCGTTTGTTTGAGTACCTGGTGATGGATTTTCATAACAAATGTCAATACCATTGATTCCGATGTTATTAATAAATGCGCATTCATCGATTTTTCCACAAATAGAATTAAAATGAATTGCACCTGCTTTTCCGCTATCAGGATCTGTTGCCTTATTCTCCTTGAATATGCATTTGCTGATTTCAAAATAGCAATTTATATTGTTGCATAAAATAGATATGGCACCGCCAAAGAGACAAGTGCACTTTTCAAAAGTACAATGATAAATTGTGCTGTTTTTGGTTGCTGCAGTAGCACTATTGATTGAAATACGAATAGCTCCACCTCCTCCAAACTCTGCATTGCATTCTCTAAATGTGCATTTATATGCAAATAATGAATATACTTTACCAGCATAAGCATTGGCATTATCTGGAATTGAATCTGTGTTTTGTTCTGATATTTGATATGAATTTTCTGGTGTTTGAGAGCATTCAAATTCATCTGTTGGTCTGGTTTCGCTCGTTGATTCAATTGTTGATATCACTTCACTGTTGTCAATTGATTCTGTCGTTTCTTCTGGATTCTCATTTGTACATTTTGTGAATGATTCTTCTTTTTTTTCAATATGTTCAGAATTGTCGCTCAAATATTCTTTGTTTGGAGTAATACAGTTGTTCTCAAATGTCATTGTGCCTGAATTTATATTTTGGAATGAGAATGCATAAACGGATTTCGCTTCTGAATTTGAATTAGCAATATTGATCTCATTGTTAATAAATTTGAGTACCGATTGTGATTTCATAATAATACTAATTAAAAATGAATTTGAATAGATTTCATCTGTATGCATAAATTTGTTGTTTTGAATAGTAAGACCTCGTCCTCCAGATTGACTGGTTTCTCCGCCTTTCTCATAATAAATATCAATTATGGTTAAAAAAAATACCTTTTTCCCACATAATTTCGCACAAGGGTAATTTTAAAAGAATAAAAGGGTAATTTTTTTTAAACTTAGTTTATAATTAGCATAAATGTATTTGGATTTTAAATTCAATATAAAGAGATTGTGCATTGAAATTTAATGAATGAAGACATAATTAAATATCACGAAAATCGAGGTTAACGAATTTCGATGAAAATTTGTACAATCATTCTTTAATAAGGATATATAAACATATTTGGAAATGTAAAATTATTAAAATTTTAATAAAAGTAAATTGATTTTTCATTATATTTTAAAAATTGAGTTTAAAATAATAATTCAAAAAGTTTGGATGTTAATTTGAAAATATTGAATGATCACCATACTTTATTGATGCTTTATAAATGAAATACAATTCTAAATGCGTGCTTTAACTGAAATCCAAAGATAAACGATAATTAGAGATAAAGTCTTTCTCGATTTAATTGTTAATTGCTTAAAGTGGATCCATGAAGAGAGGGTTACTGCGGAAGATTTTCCCAAGCACCAATGGGTATCAAAACCCATCAAAGATGGTACAGAAAAAAGTTTAAAATCACAATAATAATTGCATTTTCTATAATTATTATCTGATTGGTTTATTATTTCAGAATAATATTCTAGTGTTAATGGTTTCACTAAATTAAATCTAAAAATTATTAATTTTGAATTTTTGATTTCTTTGATGCATCTACATCTTCATTAATTTGACCAAAGACGTCATTCAATTTATTGGTTAATGAAATAATTAACCAAAAAATTCTTTTTAAATAAAGATATAAATAGAAACGTGGCTGGTGTAATGGTTTAGCATATGGGTGCTCCACACCTAGGAACTGGGTTCGATTCCCAGGCTGCGTACTTTTTCATATTTTTATTTTTAATTTGTTGTCAAAAAATCAATGCATCAAGTAATCATCAAGATTCTTAATAATAAACGGACTTTGAAAAAGATGAAATTTGAATTTGAATTATTATATGGGCATGTTACTAAATTCTAATTCTAATAATTTATTGCATGATGTTCTTTCATGAATTACTTTTATATTAGAAGGAATGAAAATACTTTCAATTGAAGTATTTTCAAATGCACTTTTGCCAAGATATTGAAGTTCAGAATTTTCTGGAATTACAACTTTTTGAAGGGATTTTATATCAATAAAAGCGTAAGCATTAATTTGAATTACATGTGATGGAATATAAATTCTATTATTTCTTATATATTGAAAAGCCAATGTTTCAATTATTTGAAGTTCAGAATTTAAAGGAACATCAACTTGTTCAAGACTATAAAAAAAAGCAGATTCACCAATAATTTTAACATGTGGTGGTATTGTAATTTGTTTAATCTTTGAACAAGATTTTAATGCCATTTTTTCAATTATTTCATGTTCTGAATTTTTTGCAAATAATAATTTATGAAGATTTTTGCATGAATCAAATGAATAAGAAGCAATTTTTTTTAATAAAATTTGGAATAATAACTTTATCTGCATCTAAATTTGTAAATAAAAGACAATCAAATTTATCACTTTCCAAATTTGTTTTTCCAATAAGAAATTTATTTTGACATTATATCACTTTCCAAATTTGTTTTTCCAATAAGAAATTTATTTTGACATTATATCACTTTCCAAATTTGTTTTTCCAATAAACAAAATTATTTGACATTACACTTTCTAAACCGCAACACCATTTATATTTTAATTCTTTCAATTTTGGAGGAATTGGTAAAGTTTCAAAAGAAGTATATATAAATACATCTTCATCGATTGTTTGAAGTTCTGAATTTGAATCAATATCTATTATTTTAAGTTTTTTGCAAAAAGCAAAAGTTCCTTTTTCTAATGTTTTAAGATGAGGTGGAATTAAAATTTTATTAATGGATGTTTCCCTAAATGCATATTCACCAATTTTTTGAATTTTTGAATCTTTTGGAATAATTATTGTATGAAGATTAACACAGCTGTAAATTGCTTTTGAACCAATTTGAATAACACTAGAAGGAATTATTATAGATACAATTAATGTATTATAAAATGCACACTCATCAATTGTTTGAAGATTTGTTATAAGTATTCATATATTATTTTAATTTACAATGTTAATAAAAAAAAAAAATCAAATTATTTTTATTCTTAATATTATTATTTATTTCATTCAAATTAAAGTGCGTCCACAATTAAGAAAGTATTTTTTGAATAAGCTCATAGAAATATTGAATGAGTTTTCACAATTTTAACTTTCCTAATAGTGGACACACTTTAGTTCAATTTTTGAAAAATTTTATAAAAATTTTAATTGAAAATATAATTGAATACATAAAATAACTTTGACGTCAAAATTATAATTATATGTTTCGATCTTATAATCTTCCAGAAGGCAATTATACCCTATACAAATTGAATAACATCGCATACGGATTAAATAAAGAAGAACGAATTGCGAAAGTCGTTGGAGAAGAATCGGCAGATGGAAAAATAATTATTCCAAGATCAATTACATATCAAGATGTAGAACACAATGTCATAAGTATAGAAAAGAATGCATTTAGAGGTGATGAAGATCTTCAATCGATTCAATTTGCGCCTGATTCCTTAGTAGCAACAATTGGAAAGAATGCATTTGACCAAACTAGCATTGAAAGCATTAATTTTCCATCGAGTATCATAGAACTAGAAAGTGGATGGGGCAAAGGTCTTCATCAACTACGAGAGATTACAATTGATCCAAATAATCGAAAATATAAAATGTATGCTGACAAATTCATTATAGGAAAGACATCAATTGATCAAGACGACTACGATACACTTGTCTATTGTGTCAAATGTAAAAATGCTGTAATTCCTGATTTCATTGAAACAATCGGTTCATATTGCTTCAGCAATTGTTATAAAATAAAAATTGAATTCACAGAAAATTCAAAGCTCAGAAAAATTGAAAGGGGAGCTTTTTCTACTTGTGCTTTAGAAAGCATCAAAATTCCATCAAGCTGTACAATCATTTGTGAGGAGTCGTTTAGATATTGTGAAGATTTGAGAGAAATTGAAATTCCTGAAAATTCTGAACTTCACACAATTGAGAAAAACGCTTTTCTCTTCTGTAATATTGAGAGCCTCTCAATTCCTGAAAAATTAGTCAATTTAAATGACGGTTGGTCTAGTTGGGCTCTTAAATTAAACAGTATAAATGTAAGTCCAAAAAATCCACGTTACAAAACAGACAATGAAAAGAAATTCATTTTCGGTAAATCGTCGATTGAACAAGAAAATTTTGATGTTCTTGTTTTTTGTGTCCGTGATGCTGAAAAAGTGACAATTCCTGATTTTGTTGAGATAATTGGTCCTAATTGTTTTTCTGAATGCAAAATGCTTTCCACCGTTGAAACTTCAGACAATTCAAAGCTTCGAATAATTGAGTACTCTGCTTTTTCAGGCTCGAATATAGAAAGTATCTCAATTCCACCTCACCTCACCAAAATTGGTGATGTGGCATTTTCTTCATGCTCAAGTTTGTTACGAGTTGAAATCCCAGCCGATTCTGATCTTCAAATCATCGGAAAGAGAGCTTTCGCGCGTACTAATATTCAGAAGTTTACATTTCCACGTCACATCACCGAAATCAATGAAGGAACATTTACTTCTTGTAACAGCCTTCAAAAAGTGGAATTCCCTGATGATTCAAAAATTGAGAGGATCGATGAATGGGCCTTTAATGATAGTGGGATTCAAACGATCAAAATTCCTTCAAATGTCACTGTCATTTGTAAGATGGCTTTTGGTAATTGCAAGCAACTTCGTACAATTGAAATCGACGAAGATTCAAAATTGCAAACAATTGAAAAAAATGCTTTCTATTCATCTGCTCTCGAAAATTTCACCTTTCCTGCAAATTTGACCAATTTGAAAGATGAATGGCTTTGTGGTGAACTGAAATTGAAGGAAATAAAAATAAGTCCAAAAAATCCACGTTACAAAACAGACGATGAAAAGAAATTCATTTTCGGTAAATCGTCGATGGAACAAGAAAAATTTGATGTTCTTGTTTTCTGTGTCCGTAATGTCGAAAAAGTGACAATTCCTGATTTTGTTGAAATAATTGGTTCTCTTTCTTTTTCTGATTGTAAACAACTTCGGTCAGTTGAATTTTCAAATAATTCAAATTTGAGAATTATTGAAAAATCTGCTTTTAGTGATTTACTTTTTGATTCAATTTATCTTCCACCTCACCTCACCAAAATTTGTAAGGAAGCTTTCAAATTCTGCAGAAATCTCAAAAGAGTTGAAATTCCATCGAATTCTGAACTTCAAATAATTGAAAATGATTCTTTTTCTTATACAGAAATTGAATCCATTTCGATTCCATCAAGTGTCGTTCAAATTTGTAAGCATTCTTTCTGTGGTTGCAGAAATTTGAAAAGAATTGAAATAGCACCAAATTCTCAACTTAGAGTGATTGAAAATCTCGATTTTGATTCAACAAAAATTAGCTCATTTATTGTACCACCTCACGTTGAAGATCTAAACATGTCAATTTTTTACAAATGCAGATATTTCAAAATAATTGAAGTGGAAGAAAATTCACAACTAAAGAAAATAATTGATAAACCACTTTTTCAGTATTATGAAAGTGAATTACTGATAATGATTCCGCCTGAATTAAGAAATAATTTCACCTATATTCGTTAAAAGTTATTATTTCATATTAATATAATCTTTTTTTTTTTTTTTCATACTATAGTCCTGTTCAAAAGTAGCTTCTTGCGACCGTTTATTTTTATTTAAAATACAATTAAGATCTATAATTTGAGGCATTGAACTAAATCTACAGCCAAAATCTTATCAAAAACCAAGTCTAGAAGATGTTATTATGCTAGCTTGTCCAAATCGTTGACTACTGATGATAATGAAAAATATTATATTACAATATTCAAAAATTCAGGGAGACACTCAAATTTTTATGTTTAAAATCGATATTAATCAATGAATATACTCAAAAATAGTGAAATTTATGATTTTACAAAAGTGCTTAACATAGGTATCATGATTTACGTAAAAAAAATAAATTTATCCCATTTTGAAAGGATTCCAATTCAATGGAATGTGAAATATTTATCATTTGAATTTCAAGGATTATATCTGTCTCATTTTTCACATTGATTCAAAAAGTCATACATCAAAATTGAATTTCGGTGAAAACTTTCAATTCAAAATTGAATGAATTTGAACTTTTTGAAATTCGGTGAGAATTTCTTTTATAAAAACATTCTCTAAAAATTTATTTGCATGTTGGTTCACATTCAGATCGATTTTTTTGTTTTATCAGAGTTATAAATAATGACATACATTTTAATGGAATTCATTTTTTTTAAATTCTCTCAAAAAGTGAACTCTTCCATTATTGAAATTTAATAAATGGTAAATAAAGTTATGCATTCTTCGCCACATTCGCTTATTAATCCTATAGATTTTGTACTTAGGCCATCTCAAATTTCCACACTTTCATGTGCTTCTATTCAATCTGACTTTGAATTCATAGTTGATGGAAAAAGGTATAAATCAAACCAAGGCATTGCTAGAACAATTTTTACACGCGTAAATGATCAATTAATTAAAGATCCTGATATGGATAAAATAATAATCAACGATATAAAAGATACAAATGGTTATTTCCAATTGATTCAAAATATGATGGCAGGTGAAGTCATCACAATTAATGAAAGCAATGCTTTCTTTTTAAATTATATTGCAAATACTCTTGGAAATGATGAACTTAAATCAATAACTAATATTTTCATGGTACGTTACAAAATAAATGCATATAATGTTGATGAAAACGACAATAATCATTATACTGTAGAAGGTGAATTTATTCCAGCGAAATGGTATCAAATAATGATCCAGTTATTTATAAACTTCTGTTCTAAAATATCAATAATTTTCAGGATTTTCTTATTTCTCTGTGAATTAATTGGGTTTGCGATTGGACTTGCTTATATTTTTAATTGATTTATGATTCCATTAACATCTGGTTTTATTTCATTAAATTTGAAAAAAGTTTATCGATACTGTTTGATGATTCCATATTTTTTATTTAATATTAATATAGTAAGTTTGATTGAAATAATTGCATTTTATATATGTAAATCAAATCATTTCATTTCAGATATTCCTTTTTCAAAACATCTGCAACTTATTAAAATTATTAAAAATATATGGCCTTTTGGTAATAGGCAAAAGAAGATATCATTTGAAACATTAGAAATATCGCAATCATCATTGATTGATATAACAAATGATAATCTTGAAAGTCAACAAACTTATTTAAGAAATAAAGAAAAGGAAAAGAAATCACGAGCATATGAATTATTATTTTTTTCTGGAAATAATAATTTATACAATACAATTCTTGGTTTTCTATTAATTGTTTTATGTATTTCTTTTTGTTTTAAAAATGTTTTTCGCTTTATTATAGTTTTGTTTTCTGTTTTAATACCATCAATTTTGATTAAAATACTTTTTATTTTATATTCAATTATTGCATGGCTTTCAATGTTTAAAAAAGGGAGAGATAATTTTATTCAATATGGCGATTTCTCGGATCATTTTATCAATTCAATGTTTTTTTCAGAATCAAAATGGCTGTTATTTTTTTCAAAATGTAAGCATTCAAAAAAAACGATCAAATCAAGATGATTTTGAGGAGTGTTCTTTTTCATGTTATGAAGAAGAAAATAGTATGTATGATGATGAAATTTATGATAAATTCAATTTGTTTCCTTTTTGTTGTTTTTATAAATATGATTCATTGTTTGTTTCTTTTGTTCAAGCAGTTTTTTCAAAACCAACAGCAGGATTTTTAGTTTCAATTGGTATTTTAATTCTTCTATTTGATGAATGGAATTATTTTAATATTTATCAAATATTTTTAATTGTTGCTGTCTTAATTTTAGGATTCAATGTATTAATGTGCTCAATTAATTTCCCTTTCTTGTTTATTAATCGATTTTTTACACAAGTGTGTTCTGAAAAGCAAGTTCAATTAAGAAAGAATTGGATGAATAATGCTAAAAAAAGGGTGAGATGGATTGAATTATGGTTTACATGGAGCAAAGAAGCAACATCCATTAGAGTTTCACGAATCATATTTGTTTCAGTTTTTATTTTGTCTATTATTGGTTCAATTATTCCAGCTTTACTTTTGAGTCAAAAAGTTATTTCTCCTAATGACACAACTGATTTAAAATATGCAACAGAAATGTATAAAAGAAAATCTATAGAAGGAAATCAATCAACTATTTATCTTAAGAATCCTGTTTGTGATATTAGAATAAGAGATTTGAATATAGTTCAACTCGCAGCTTTAGCCGAATCATCGTATCAATTGAAAAATGATGACCCAACGCTTCATTTAATTTTAAAAGATTTCTTTGGTGATGACTGGAATAAAACATTACAAATTATAGATAATGTATCACATTCATTTATTCGTCACTATGTTTATAAAAATAGTATGCATATAATTAGCATCCGAGGAACAGATGATACAATTGATGTTCTTGCTGATTTACAAATGTGGACTTCTTCATTTATGATGAATATGTTATCATCAAGTATGCCAATTTTTAATGAATATTTTTCTCAATTTAGAACATTTTTAGGTTACTTGATGCATTTGCCAACTTATTTTATTAAACCATTTTCGTTGGTTAACAGTTATATTGAAATTATAAAAAATTACGTTGAATCTATTCAAATTGGTAATGGTGCTGAAATTATATTGACTGGGCATTCTTTGGGTGGGGGATTGGCTAAGCTTGTATCAACAACGACTGGATATCAAGCCATATCTTATTCTGTACCTGGAATTCAATCAATTACGGCATTCGTTGAATGGAAACATGGTAATATTCCTCAATCATTCATAAATATAGTTCCAAATTTAGACCCAATCCCTAGTGTTGATCAAACAACTGGTTCCAGCTTTATAATACCTTGTAATGAAGGTTTATTTGCTTGTCATAATATGATTCGTACAATGTGTATGTTATCAACGTTATGTACTGATAATTTAACAATGCCAGCATATTCTTTTTGTCTCAAAAATTTAGGAGAAAAATCAATGGAAGAAATGAAAGTTATTGGAAAACCATATTCATATGTTTCTTAAAAAAAAAAAAAATATTGAACATTCAATAAAAAAGTACATCTTTGAACTAACTTATTTGAATTTTTATATTACAAAAGTAAAATCTAATAAAAAATGAAATTGATTATCTTTAGATGAATTAATTTGGGCATTAATGTCAACAATTCAAAACATCATATTGTCAAAAAATAACACGTATTTATTTACCAAGTTAAGTCAAATAAGCATTTATCAATGAAATTAATCATTTTTCGACATTTTTCAGATAATATATTTTGTTCTCTACCATATGACAAAAAAATATTTTTTATTATGAAAAATATAAAATGATAATTAAAAAAAAAAAAAAAAAAAAAAAAAATTTATTCAAGAAATTTCATTGAATTGTAAAGCATCCACCTTCAGTGGCTTCACCATTTGAAGTATATAAAACAATATAACAGCATACATTTTATAAATACAAAAATAAATATCATAATTATATTTTGGTCTAGTAAATTTGATTTTAAATCAAAATATTTAAAAAATTTTGTTGATTGACCATTTAGCCATTGTATATATTGATTTTGTTATTATGCAATGAAAGTAAAACTGTATATTTTTTACATATATAATCGAATTTGGTATAATTGAATTGGAATGTTGAATTACTCCATGAAAATAACAACTAGTTTTTTGAGTGAATCTTGTGTAAAAATTCACTCTACTATTGTACACAAAATATGAATAACTTAAAAAGCGTCTGCAAAAATCTTTAAAAGATCCGAATTCCGTCACATGAAAATCTTTTTGAATATTCAGTGATTTTTCGGATAACACACGGTTGGCAATTATAAAAAAGAAGTCATTCCGGCTTAATGAAAAAGATTTTTCTAAAACTTCATCAATTTGATCAACAAAAAATTGTAATGGAAGATATGTCATTAAGTTGACAAAAGTTAAAATATCATTTTTTTCATAAGTGTTAATAGATCAATCGGCCAAATTGTTATTATGTAACTTAGATAAATATAAAAAATTCTAAAATATCCAAATGCAAAGGAAATTTCTTTTGGATTTTTTGAAGGATTGGGAATTAAGATTTGAATCAAAGTTTTTCATAACAATGGGTTAATTGAATTTTAATCTAAATCTTCAGATCATGAATTTTGAACATCAATATCATAAATGCTTCTGATTTGGAATGTTTTGGATGTTGATATTCAGCAAGAATCAACGCCATTAATTAATAATTATTAGGTCCTAATGGTTTTATCAAAGCCCATTTTAATTACAATAAATTCTTTTTAAATAAATAAATAAATAGAAACGTGGCTGGTGTAATGGTTTAGCATATGGGTGCTCCACACCTAGGAACTGGGTTCGATTCCCAGGCTGCGTACTTTTTCATATTTTTATTTTTAATTTGTTGTCAAAAAAATCAATGCATCAAGTAATCATCAATATCTAAATAATAAACATCTTTTAATATCATCATAACTAATGGATTTTGAAAAAGATGAAATTTGAATTTGAATTATTATATTGGCATGATACTAAATTCTAATTCTAATAATTTATTGCATGATGGTTTGATAATGAATAAAAAATATATTATAAAGAATTCTTAATGATTATTTTATATTATACTGAAACCGATTCACTCGTTCACTCAATTCTTTCCTATTTTAAAATAGATACCATATCTTTTCATTTCATTGGCATGAAATTATCTTGAATTCTTAATTTTTATAAAGAAATTTTCACTAAGAGATCACTTGTAGGAAATTATTAAAATTAATATTATAGAATTCATAAATATTTGGTAATAATTATAAATATTTTTTAAGTTTCATCCCTCCTAACATATAATGGTATAAACATACTCAAAATTGCAAATATAATTCATAATGAAAAAAATTATTTTTTTGATCAATCATAATTGATAATTAATAAATAATGTTTTTATTTTTATTATAAATCATATATAATTTCAAGTGATGTTTTTTTATAAGTATATATACAAAAAGTTTGTCTTGTTTTTTCATAGAAAAAAAAAAAAAATTGAATTCAATTCCTATTGAAAAATAATTTTGAATAATAATGAATTCAATTCCTATTTCGGTTAATTTAATGTCCGATTCGGATTCTGAGTGTCTTGTTCTTAAGCCAAACTACAAAGTAAGGAAAGGACAAAGCTCTTCTGCGGATAATGATTCAGAAGAATCGCAAAGCAAATCATCAGGCCAAGCGCCTGCTTATTTAAAGGCTACCAAAGATGATGACGATAGCAGTGATGATAATAATAATAATAACCATAATGACGATGACACACCACCAAAAGAGAAGCAAACGAAGCCACAAGCAATTCCTTCTCATTCATCCGATGTTCAAAATACTCCAAATAAAATTCGTCCAAAACCAGAAGATTCAGATTTTGTAGTTTCCCCTCAGGAACTAATAATTAGTGATATCATTGTAATTGATAAATATCATAGAGAAAAAACAGATGTGAACATTTTCGTTCGAGAATATCCGCCAGTGCCAAATGATGAAGACGAATTTATATCGATCCCTGAAGTATCTGAATCCACATTAGAAAAAATGAGATCCACAATAAATGCTTCAAGCACGAATGATTTGTATAAAGGAATATTTCAAGCAGCTAAACAAAAAATTGGAGATGATTTCAAGTCACAATTTGTTCTTGTTTTTGCAGATTCAAAATTTTATTATTCATCTATTCAAAATTACGAATACAAACTTGTCGACTTAAATAAAACAGAGGATTGGTATTCGACCAGTATTGGTCAGCCATCGATAACATTATTCTTTCCATTTCATTTAATTGACTTAACAGGCATCGGATTTCGCTCATACCAGAATCGCAGTTTTGGTCAAAACTATTTACAAAAGTTTTCAATATACGGAATTGATGATGATGAAAACATAACATGCATTTCGTCAATTAACACACGATTACTAACAGATGTTGAAGCAAAAGCAATATTTCCACTTTCAACAAAGAAGTCTTTTCGTGTAATTCATATTGAAAGCAACAGTGGAAAATTTGGACTTTCGTATTTTGATTTATTTGGAAAAGCCACATTTAATCAATGTCATTCACAAGTTTCATTATATAGAATAACGAGTCCAAAAACATACGAAAACATTAAAGTTCCGAAAACAACAACAGATAACCGAGGACCAAGATCATCATTAAAAAAGAAGATATCATTGAAAATTCATGAAAAAAGATTGGGCCTTGCTGGTTGTTCAGATGATGAATCAGTTGATTCAGAAGGCGTAATTTCAGCCATTAACATCAAAGGTCAAGATCTTTCTACCAAAATTGAGAGAATAACAGGTAGAAAAGCTTTTGAAAAAGTTAACTGCAATGATATTTACATTTTCAGTAATACAAAAGTTCGATTAACAGGAATCAAATTATTTACAGGAAACTCGCATGCAAGAGGATTCATATTGTTTGGGTTCTTGGAAAAGGAAGGTAAAAAGGCAGAATGGAGGCCAATTCTTCAAACAAAATGCCGTAGTTCAAGATATAGTGATTATATATTAGCAATTCCTGTTGATGATCCAAAAGAGTATTCATCATTTATGCTTCAATCATATGATAAGGAAGAACTTTGTGCTGATGTAAAGTTTTATGGCTATGCTCGAAAATATATAGTTCCAAGGACAATTATAAAAACATATAATGTTTTATATAAAAATCCGCCAATTGGTGATTTTACTGATGACACAAAACCAGATATCTTGCAATCAATGCAAGTATATTATGGTCCAAATTTGATAGGTTTTGTAACCAATAAAATTTACCAAAGTCGTTCATATGAAAATCAATATAGCTCCACATCTTATCGTTTGGAACATAAAACGAAACCTATCATTTATATTATCTTCCATCAACACAAGGTTCATTTTACAAAGATCAAATTTTCTACGCCAACTTGTTCCGGCATTCAAAATTTCTTCATTTTTGCTGGGAATGATCACCAATGCATTTTTCACACATTTGATTTCATTAGTTCAAACAGAGATTATTCGATTAACATTGATGAAAGAGCAGGTTATTATGATTATATTGCAATATGCAATTATGGAAACACTTTCAAACTCAATAATTTGCAATTATTTGGATTCCTTAAAAAAGGTGATTCATATTATTATAATAAAAATCCTTATTTTGAAGAAGAAGAAGGCAATGAGATAATGGCAAAAGCAAGAATCCTAATGGATAAGCATATAGCAGACATAAATCAAAAGTTCATTAAAGAATTTAAATCAGCCATTTTGCCAACAAATCGAAGAATTGTTTTCTCTGCACTTGACCCAAAAAAAGACGACATCATTGAAACTGGACAAAAGCAATTTGAAAATTTTGTTTCATTTTATAATTATGATGCAAATGGATGTTCATTATTAAAGCAAGACAAAAACAATTTTTGGGAAACAACTGAAAATAACGATGAGAATTCATTTAAAGTATTCTTCAATCATCATTCAGTAAGATTGACCAAGTTCTATATTGACACCCCTAAAAAAGCGACTTTATCACTCCCTACTTTTGATTTCGTGATATATGGATACAATAGTCGTGTGAAAAGATGGGACATGATCCTAGAACATCATGGTGATAGATTGAAACAGCCAGCGAGGTATGGATTTGATGTGAAAGAAGAAAAGCAGAACATTTATTATCGTATTTTCAAATTCATTTCAATGACAGGAAAGACGTCATTTGCATACATTGAAATGTATGGCGATGTCATTGAAGAAACAGATGAACCACCAGATTCCGTTGGAAGGAAATCTGAAACACTAATTAATTATACAAATAAGCCATCGTTTATTTGTTTATACGAGAAAGGAAAATGGACAAAAGGAATCTTGCAAACAGCAATGAATATATATGGCTATGATCTGAAAAACTTTGTTCGTGTAGATGCTCTTGGTGGCAAATATCAAAATTTTTATGACGTTTGGAATGCAAGACAATCCGGATTTGATACGAAATGCTCAGTTACAATCTTCTTCCCATATCATGAAGTTTTCGTCACTGGATATCATATTAAGCCAAGCGAGGTAAAAGGTGGTCTTGAAAGATGGGCAGTTGCAGGGAATCATTGGATTGATAAATCAGGAATTGTATTTGATGTTCATCGAAGAAAAGAATATCATAGTAGCTTGTACTACAGTTATTATGATACGAAAGAAGCAAGTAACTACTCATGCAGAGCTATTACTCTTAAGGTGTTTGATCAAATTTCAATTGACTGCTTTGACATATTCGGTAGAGTAAATCCTGTTACCCCTTCAAGATACTTAGATGAAGATGATATGAAATACGGTGTTCCAGTATGTTTAAGTGATGATGATTAAATAATAATCTATAATTCATCATTTGAAATAAAAAATTCACCCACATATATTTTTATATATCAAAATTTATAATATTCAAGAATTTATTTATTTATAGGATAGTGTCATTTTGCCCCCATAAAAAATGAATGAAAATTTTAATACTTCATTATTTATCAAAATATGAATAACTCTTTAAATATCTTGGTAAAATAATAGATATCGAATCAAATAAGGATGCAATTTCATTTTGTTTATACATACCTTCACCTTGGATTAGTAAATGATATTGAATCAGTAATATGTTTAATTTAAAAAAAAAATCATATTTGCATTTTAAAATATAGATCTAAATTATGTTTGTAGTTAATATGTAGAAACGTGGCTGGTGTAATGGTTTAGCATCTAGGTGCTCCATATCTAGGAACTGGGTTCGATTCCCAGGCTGCGTATTTTTTCGTTTTTTTTTTTTTTTTTTTTTTTGTTTTGTTTTGTTTTTTTGTTTGTTTGCTTGTTTTGAATTTTTAATTATATAGAAGAAGTTATAATTGTTGGATTTAAAAAACGATTGAATATTATTCAAAATCTGCTAATAAAAAATAAAGCCAAAGCACAATATCATCTTGGTATATTTTATAAAGAAGGAATTGAAGCTCCTTAAGATGAAAAAAAATGATTAAGTATTTCACCCAGTCAGCAAAACAAAATCATTCAAAATCACGAATTGAGTTAGTCAAATATTCCATATCGAAACAAGAAATCATTGGTAAACAGCAACAAAAATACGAGGATGAATATTTAATAAATATTTAAACAATTCAAAATTGAATATTTTACAGATTTGAAAATGATTGAATCAAAGAACAACGAAATGAAACCATTTTCGATGATTGATATATTTTATTATGCAAATGATGAAACAATTGTCATTATTTGCAGTTACAAACATTGTTATCTTACCAAAATGAACGAAACATCAAATTCATTGGAGATTTTGAACTTTTTCTTTTATTTCAATCGACTGGAATGTTTAAAATGAGAGAAACCAAATTGAGCCTCAATATATTTTCTATTTATTTTAATCGTTTTTTTTTTTTTTTTTTTAATTGATTGTTTAAAGTAGATCAATGCCCATTTTAATTACAATAACATTCTTTATAAATAAAGATATAAATGGAAACGTGGCTGGTGTAATGGTTTAGCATCTAGGTTCACCATATCTAGGAACTGGGTTCGATTCCCAGGCCATGTACTTTTTCATCTTTTTAATTGAGCGCTGAATTAAAGCTGATTACTATCAATAAAGTTTATTTTTTATTCTGTATTCAATATT
This sequence comes from Tritrichomonas musculus, assembly GCA_039105265.1. NCBI lineage: Eukaryota > Parabasalia > Tritrichomonadida > Tritrichomonadidae > Tritrichomonas > Tritrichomonas musculus. Next base: position 2,700,305 of record JAPFFF010000004.1, read on the forward strand.
GTCTCATTTCTGATAATTCATTTTTGGACTTGTTAAATCTCCAAAATCGATAACAATAATTAGTACGTTTTTGGATAGTTTTTATGAGATATTTGAAACATTAATTATAAAAAAATTATATTTTAGAGATCTCGAGATCTATGTAATTGATATCAAATTTACAAATAATATCATGAAAATCCATAATTTGGATATCAAATTTTTAAACATACAATGAAGTATCAGATGTAGAAAAGTGATTTTTTGATATGTATTTACAAAATAATAAGCCTACTCTATGTTAAAGATCATTACACTCTAATCTTTTACATAATTATTTAATACAGATAATATATTTTATAATTTATATTTTTAGAATATCATATCCAAAATATTGGAATTTTGTAAAGTTGATTTGAAGATATTTAAAATTTATTTCATTAGTATAACTTTTTCAAAATATAATTGTCAAAAAGTTTGTTTAAAAAATTGAATAGCTATTCAATTGTCTGTAAATAAATTCTTTTAGAAAAAAAAAAAAGCAAATTTTAGCTACTTTTCCTATCACAGACCAATTTTTTCATCACTCATTGATATAATTAGTAACAATAAAGGTATTCGAAATAAAACTTCAACTTTTAAAGTGTTTTAACAATAGATTAAATTGAAAATTATTTATTTTTCTTTTTTTACTCTCAGAATAGGACCTCTGATATTTTGTTTTAAACTCAAAACTATTATAAAAAATTATTTCTAAAAATAGTAATGCAACGCGAATTATTATCATATTAATTAAAAAAAAATAATTGAGTATTTTTTTCAAATTGAAATAAAACATTGAATAATTGAATTGAATAAAAGCGATCAACTTATTTCAATGAGATTATTCTACGATATTATTCCAAATTGAATTATTTCTTTGCATAGTTAGTTTAAACTCTATATAGTTATCTTAATATAAATTTTAAAATAATGAATATAAAATAGAATATAAAGTTAGTTTATATTTTAAATTATGTTTATATATTATACAAATAAATTTATAAATAAAATATTGGTAATTTGTATGTTTAACCAATATACTCCATATTGAGAAAAATGACAAAAAAATGTATTGTATAAATAACTTTTTGAAAAAAAAAATGAATACTTTTGAAATCATGGATTCAGTCGATTTTATAATTTTAGCTTTGATATTTATAATTACATTAATTTTTTATATTATTTATTGATCATCATCGGAAGTCATATAACTTTTTGAAACCAATTTTTTTAAATTTTTTGAATTGAAATCGTTTATTTTAAACAATGTCTTTAAAACAGACTCAAAAAAATGAATTTTTGTTTGTATAGTTAATCGTATTTGGCCGAAACATAAAGGTGAAATTTGACCTATTTTTTACATAAACTGAAATTTGAAGCACATTTAAATGGGAGCTGACGCTTCAAGTACATATCCAACAGAACCACCCACAAAGCCAGATGAATCAGGAAGCTTTCGTTCACCTGGTTTTGCTAACGTATGTGATACATTAAAGCAAGGAAAATACCCCGGACTTGAAGATGTAAATACTATGTTCGATCTTTTCGAATGGAGTTACAAGCAAGATCCAGAAATTCGTTTATATGGTAAGAGAGTATACGAAGATGGCAAATGGCAGGATCGCTTTGAATGGATAAATAGAAGAGAATTCAGAGTTTTAAGAGACCGTGTTGGTGCTTTCCTTGTCAAGCAAGGCTGTAAACCAGGTGATCACATTGGTATCATGTCATACAACCGAATTGAATGGGTTGTTACCCAGCATGCATGTTATGCTTACGGTTTTATTCCAATTCCTGTCTATGACACTTATGGACTTGAAAGTATGAAGTATATTATTGATCACGCTCAATTAAATTACATGTTTGTAGTTTCATCCAAATTTGAAAAATTATCCAAGTTAAATAGTGAAGTTGTTACCGATATTGTCATCTTTGATGCAGAAGAGCAGCCATATAACGAAGAAACATTTAAGCCCCTTGTTGAAAACCTTCACTCGAAGGCTCATGTTCATTTATGGAAAGATGTTATTGCAACAAAAGAAGAATATCCTTATAACCCACCTACTTACGATACTCCAGCTACAATCAACTATACAAGTGGTACCACAGGTAATCCAAAAGGATGTATTCTCACACACGGAAACTTCTTAGCAACAGCTTCATCATTTTACACATTTGTCTATCCTTTCAGCTCCAAAGATTCTTTGCTTTCCTTCCTTCCATTAGCACACTCCTATGAAGGAACTCTTCATTATGTTTGTATGAGATCCTTTACCCCAATTGCATTTTACTCTGGATCTGCTTCAAGAATTATTAAAGAAGTTCAGATTCTCAAGCCAACTATTATCTGTTCAGTTCCACGTATCTATGAAAGAGTTATGGATGGAATTAACAAAGGAATTGCCCAAAAACCATTCCTTACTCGTTGTATCTTCAATACAGCATTTTCAATTAAGTCTTTTTTGAGCTCAAACTTCCATATCCAGCATGTTCCATTATTAGATAATGTCTTCAAATCTCTTAACCAAGTACTTGGTGGAAATATGAAATTAGTTATCAGTGGTGGAGCTCCACTCTCTAATCAAATCCAGAACTTTATCAGAATTGGTTGCAACGTTAAATTTGTTCAAGGATATGGGCTTACAGAAACAACATCAGGAACCTTAGTTCAATGCGCAACTGATACTTTGAATGGAAATGTTGGTGTTCCTCTCTATTGTGTCGAATGCAAATTCCGTGATATTCCTGATATGGGATATTATTCAAAAGATTACCAAGGTGAACTTCTTACAAGAGGCGCTTCTGTTTTCCAAGGTTATTATCATGATGAAGAAAAGACAAAGGACATTTTTGAAGATGATGGTTGGATTAAAACAGGTGACATCTTCCAATTGACTAAAACAGGTCAATTCCAAGTTATTGGCCGTGTTAAGGAACTGGTTAAACTTCCACAAGGAGAATACATTTCCCTTGGTAAATTGACATCTGCTTATTCAACTGTCAAATATGTAAACCAAATCTACGTTTATGCTGGCCTTCAAAGCCGATTCCTTGTTGCCATTGTTGTTCTTGATCCAGCACAGCCAGGCTATGACAAAGTTACTAAAGAAGAAATGCTCAAGCTCCTTGATGAAAAAGCTGATCAATTACACTTCAATGGCTATGAAAAAGTCAAAGATATCTATATTACCGATGAGGCCTTCACAACAGAAAATGGTCTCCTTGCTCCAAATCTCAAATTGGTTAATATCAAGATTGAAAGACGTTACGAAAAAGAGCTTATGAAAATGATTAAATCTGATTGAAAATAATAAAAAAGCATAAGGCATCTGTCTGCGTTGGATACTTTAATAAAATTCTTCAAAAAAAAAAAAAAATATTTGCAACCTTTGGAAAGCAAAGTTTTTTTTCTTTTTCATTGAATATCTCTTTATTTATTCGTTTATCTATGATTCTTTTTTTTTTTTTTTTTTTTTTTTTTTTACACATTATTATCTCTATCATGTATGTAATTGTATTTAATTGATACTGCAACTGATCGGATCGATGCACTTCCTAGTGCATCATTATCAAATTGCCATTCTTAAATATCGTAAACTTTATAGGTCATCTTCTTCAATTCCGTCTCAATTTTTTAATATTGCTGAACATTTTTAAAAGATAAAAATATCTCATTTAAAACAGATTAATAAATAAGGTTTTTGATCTTCTGCTTTATTTTAAAGGAGCTTTTCATCATTTTTTATTTTGCAGTCATTATCATCAAATTGTCAGTATTGGATATTTGATTTTTTTCATAGCCATCATCATTGCTAATAATTGCAGACGCTCTTGAGTTCTTTCCTTTTTTCTGTCTTTTGGATGATTCATTGAATTCAAATTCAAAGTCAGATTCGATTTCTGGTTCAACATTGATATCTTTAAAGAACTGGAGCATTTCTGTTTTTTCTTTGAGGTAAGCTAAATCTGCGGGTGTCATAAATGAAGAATCACGAACTTCAGGATCAGCTCCAAAGTCAAAGAGGATTTCTGCAATATCAACACGTCCTTTAATTGCAGCATGATGTAGAGCTGTTTGACCATTTTCATCAGTTGCCTCAAAATCGGCATCATACTCTAGAAGAGATAATACTCCTGAAAATGATCCATGCCTGCATGCTGTAATAAGTGGAGTTTCTCCTGGTCGCACTTTTTTGCGAGGACAAGAAACTGATAAGCATTCAGTATCTGCGCCGTAATCAATTAATAATTGTATTATTGTTGAATTATCTGCAATTGCAGCATGATGAAGAGGAAAAAGTCCAGTTGAGTCTATACATTGTTCAAACAAATCAAGAAGAATCTGTAAAAACTCGATATTTGAATTATCAATTACTTTTGAAAATAATGAAATTCCATGTTCATCAAAAAGTTCAACTTTTTGAGCGAATTGTATGAGCACGTTAACAATTAACATTGATGAATTAGACTCAGCTGCAACATGAAGTAATTTCTGAGCCAGTACATTAAAATCATCTTCGTCATCATCATTATTTTCATTTTTATTATCAATATTATTCGAGAAAACATTGAAATCATTAGTTTTCCGATTAACTAAAAGGTAATTTACAAGAGTTGGATGATTATATTTGACAGCTGTGTAAATTGGAGTTTTACCCTTTCTATCTTTTTGATTAAGTTTGAATCCATATTCTTCAAGAATCATTAATGTGCTTATTTGTCCACCATATGCTGCAAAGTGTGCAGCTGTTCTTCCTTTTCCGTCAACTACATTTATATATGATCTTATTGATGATGTTGTTATTATCAATTTCAGACATTCACAAGCTCCGTAATAAGCACAGAGATGAAGTAATGTCGGTTTGTGTTGCAAGAATTTTGGAAGATTTTTATCAGCAAAAGGAATGTATTTAGTAGCAATAATAAATGGCTCATCATTATTATTTAGTTTACTTGTTTCTTGAAATGTACTTCCTATTATTGAAAATTTTGAAATAAAAGTGCAAAATTCAGTTGTATTATCACTTTTTAGAAAGGATTCTATTGTTTCTGTGTCATTGAGAGCAACACTTTCTTTGGAAGACATTAACTCATCTGACTATTTTTTATTCATTTCACAAAAAAAAAAAAATAATTTCAATGGTCATTCACAATTTTTTGTTTATTTATTGATTATTTCAATGATTATTTGGCAACGTTTGATTATTAATTGAATTATACCTATCAAAATTAAAATTTTAATGTTAGAAATAAACTCTGACATTTTCATCAGGATATATATAGTTTTTTTACTTGGATGTCTTTTCCAATGATTTTTCAAATAAATTAATTGATAAGTCTTAAATGTATGAAAAATAATCATCAAAAGTTGGAAATAACAATTGATAAAAATGATACATTTAAGTTATTTTAAGGAAATTGATAGTCTTTTAAATAAGAATAGCATATATTTTAAAAGTAAATAGAAATATCTAAATGATAATATTAACGAAAATGAAAAATTGTTTTTGAACTCATGCAATTATTTTAAAATGGCGTATTAAATAATAAAATTAATTTCTTTTCTAGTATTTCAAACAAATCTGAATAAAATAATTGAATATTTGGTGGCTAAAATGAAATATATAAGATTTTTAAATTATATAAGCCTAATAATTATTAATTTAAATAATTATTTATGTTATACCTCCATATTTGCAATGATACAATCAAATCAAAAGAATGATTTATTTTGAATATATCTTGAAACTTTTTGTTAATTAATCTAATCTTTTTCATAAATTCATTTCATAGTACGAAATCTTAATGCCTCCAAGACGAAAAAAGCAACCAACCGAAACAAATCAATCTCAAGAAACGAAAGAGTTTACAGAAGCTCGAAATAAAATACTATCTATTACTCCAGAAAATTTAGCCCTTTTCCAAAACTCTCCTAATCATTCTCTTGATCATATTTCAGGTGACCCTTATGCGGCAGATGTATTACACCTTGTGAATGCAGTTGATCTTTTCAACGATATTACACCTCTTGTATCAACATGTCCATTTCATTCACAAGAAGATATTCGACAGTTTATTGATGGTGTTCATAGTCTTTATGAATTAGGTAATTCGATTAAAAAAGAAAATATGACTTGTATTAATTATGTTAACGAATTTAAGCCAATATGGGATTCAATACGAAATTTTGCTGTTCATATCGATATAAATCTTTTCCATGAAATGTTTTCAACCAGTCGATCTACAATTTCCAGTGTTTTAAGACATGTTGTTCAAATGGCTCATGAAGACCCTCGATCAAATCCAATTATATTCGAGAGATTTAAATCTGTTGCAGCAACACGGAAACGACTTGCAACTCGACTCAGTGTTTTAATGCATGGACGAAAGATAAGAACAGTAATCACCTTATGGGACAAATTAATTGAAACTCAAGGTGAAGTTATACAATTTTTCAAGACTACTGGCTTAATGACTGCAGAAATGATGTCTACGGTTAATAATTGTTTTACATTAATGTTCGACTCAGCTCTCCATCTCAAAAACTTACTTGTAATTCAACAGCTTGCTTCAATGGTTGATCGTTGTCTTGCGCGTCCATTAAAATATCCTGTTCCCATGATATATGAGGAAGAGGAGGAAATACCTGATGATCAATCAGCGCCAAGTGACAAAATAGGAAGAGAAATAACAGATGAGCTTATACTAACTGTCCATGATACCACAGACTTTTTAAGGGTATATAAAAACTTCATTGAAGAAGTGAAGCCTACGATCGATAAAGGTCAATTTTTGACTATGTTCAAAACATTTCTTGAAAAATCGCAATGTTTTGATCATTTTGATTTATATCCTACTTTATTTTCAATGTTTTATAAATTTAGGAAATTAGAGATTGCTTCGCTTCCTCTCATGGTGACATCAGAAAATGATCCGAATTCCAAAGAAATCAAATCAGTTTATCGTAATATTCAATTACTTTTACACAATGCAAAAACATTATCAGGTGAGGAGATCGACGCTGAATCGAGTTTAGAACTTCTTTATCCGATTATTGACAAGATTAGACAAGAAAGTACAGAAGTTAATAATCCCAGCTATCAATCCCTAATTCAAAGTATATTATCGTCTCTTGATTCGATATGTGAAGAACTTCAAACGATTGATGACACTATCTGTGTCTCTTTCCAAGTAGATCAATTAATATCGAAAATCGCATCAATCTTTCCGGAAGCCAATTTAACTCCATACAATTTCCATTGTCTTTTCTACTATCCGCCTTCAGTATCCGAGTATTACGAGCCCGATAATTTTCAAGCTCCTGTTCAAAGCACATCAAAAAATTTTGAGCCACTCATTGAAAAATTTGTGACTGAATTGAAAAAGTTCCAAATCAATTTTGAAATTGAAAAGACAGATTCGCACATTAAAGTTAACATACCAGATTTATCAGAATATTTTTCAATTCTTCTTTCAAACTATCGTTACTCGCCTATTCAAAATTTGTTAGTATCACCACCATCAGAAACCGTTTTTTTCACACAAATATTTGAGATGCAGAAAGAGATGCTTGTCAACGACATCAACGATGACAAGTTGGACCTTGCATTGACTGCCATATCGAATGTCTACTACTTCCTACTTTTGTTAGACTATGCCGGTTATGTAAACTTCTCAAATTCACTTCACCTCATCTGTCTCAAGTCATATTCCAAGATCAACTTCCAAGACGATGACCAAATCGGTCCCCTGCTTCAGGATTTGAACAGTGTGTTTGATTGCACTCAAATAAAAAATCCAGAAGAATTGACCAAGTCATTGATTGTCACGTCCGAGCAGAACAAGATTGACCAGAAGCTTTCACACATGCGACTTTTTGTGTACACATATATTGAGACCTTGTGTCATCTGTCACCCGAACTTTTGAGTAAAAATTTTGACACTTTGAGTGAAATCATAGGTCAATTCACACACATAATAACGAAGATAACCGACACGATTTCGTCCGATGAGTTTTACGGTCTTCTTTGCCGAATGAAAGAGACGAACATTCCTGAAATTAATGAGTTTATTAGCAACTGTGTAGCCCTTCATGATGAGCTTAAGAAGTACTGGAATGTCATTCCTATTCAGACCAATTTGATGTCATATTTGCATGTTGATTATCCTGACTTTTCGTACAAGAAAGCGGTCATTTATGATCTTGTTGATTTTCTGAAGCTTTGTTTGGATTTCAGAATTATTTACTGTGATTTGAGTTACTTAGAAAATATAGTTTCAATGCCTAAATGGCCGCGAAATATGCTCTCAATTTGCCGTGATTTTCTGAAGACGGTTGTCATATCGCATGACGTTCTATTCAAAATGTTGACAATCGCATCGTCCAATCTTTCAAATTGCAGCAAAATCAATGAAACCGTTGATTTGATCAACAGAGGCAAATTTTCATGTCAAATGGTCAAAACTTTATTGACTGATTTGATTACAATTAGAGCGAACGAACTAGCAGCGCCTGACAAGATTGATTTCATGTGTAAATATGCTCTTCAATTGACTGCCTTTTTGATGTTATTGAACACGATTGAAATTCTGTTTCCTTCTTTTGCAACGTCGATTGGAAAGATCTTAAATCGACGCAACTTTCTTCTTTCTTATTGTAATTCTGTCATTTATCTGACGAACATCATGGATGTTCCGAGTGAGCTTTCGGGATCGATTTTCGATTTGTGTCTTGATTTGAAAAAGTTGCTTTCAATGTCGACTCAAAAAGTGGACTTTTCAAATGATGATTACAAGGATCTTTATAATTTTTATTTCGAGTTGAGATTGAAATTTAGTTCTGTTTCGCCTGACAGCTTGACCAATTCTGCCAAGCTTTTGATTGAGTCGATTGATGACAATGAGCTGAGTGAGAAATTTGAGGCTGTTTTGAAAACAATTGATTTCAGCAGCATTCCTGAAACGCAAGAGAACATTGACTCTTTGCTTGAAGTCATGAAGAAGCGGTTTGATTCAAATCGAGATGAAGAGTTGTATGAAATATCAATGAAAATTTATGATCTTTTGTCATCTTTGATTCTTTATTATTCGAGAATTAATGACGAAGATGCATTCTTCATTTTCTCATCAACTAACAAATTCTATGTTGATCTTAAATCGCCGTCTATTTTGTCGCCATTCACGCCTGTCTCTCCGCCATCGCCTTTGCTTCCGCATCAGCACATGTTCAATTCGACCAATAAAGGATTCAAAAAGTTCTGCAAGAAGGTTCTTGATGAAAAAGTCAAGGATTCAATTAATTGTCAATCTGATTTGTTATCGACTTCGAATGATTCTTTGTTGCCGCCGCCTTTTGTGCTGCCTCTCGATGCCCAGCAGAATCTGATGGATGTTTTCATGCGTGAAAAAGAGAAGCACGAAAGCAACTCGTCATTGATCAACTTCAAGCAAAAGAAAAACGAAGAAGAGGCTGTCGTCAATAATGATGAGAATAATAATAATGATTCTGTTTCTGACGTTCAGACTGAAATTTTAATGATTGAAGTGAAGAAACTTGAAGATGAAAGTCAGCGTCTTTTAAAGACAATCGACGTTCTGAATGAAACAACAAAGAATCTTTACGACGAATTCGTTAATTCACAAACGAGCCAATTCGGCCAATATGACAAAATGCAAGCACAAACGCTGAATGATGTTAGAACTAATAAAAGGCGTGAGATTGAATTGGCAAGCCTAACTCAAAGTGCTTCGAATGAACTAAAGAAGAAAACGAATGTTTTAAACCAATTGAATGAAGAAAATGAATCCTTGAGAATGTCGAATCTTTATCTTGCTGAAGAAATCATTAAAAGAAGATCTTTAAAAAGAATCTTCGAATCTCAATTAAATTCAGATCAAAGAAGAAAAACTTTTCCAAATTCAAATTTAAATGCCGGTTCGAATAATTCTGACATTATTAATATTAGTAATGATAATAATAATAAAGATAGTAAAGATATTGATGATGATGATATTGATGATGATTCTGTGACTTCTGCTGTTTCTTCTGTAAATGCATCCGTGCAATCAGCAAATGATAATTCTAACAAAATTTCGTCTGTTCCAAATATTCCAAGCATTTCAAGTGTTGATGATTTGTTGATGGCAAGTAATGATCAGTCTAATTCACTCATTTTTAATGATGAAAGTTACATACCTGAGTCATTGGCTTCTATTTGCGATCCAATGTGTTGCGCAATGAGAAAAGATGATTCTGATATGATTAAATGGACTGTTGGTCAATGGAAGAATTTTGAATCACCAGTTAATAATATTGAAAATGGAAATAATAATAATGAAAGTTAAATTCTTTTTATTTATTTATTTGTGTATCTAAATAAAATTGTTTTATAATATCTAGAATTTTTCATATCTTGTTTTTTTTGTTGTTGTTGTTGTTGGTAAATGTTTATCAATTGTCTCTGATGAATAAATATTATTCCTTTTAATTAATGAAGATTAAAAAAAATTATATATAATTTTTAAAGTTTTCTTATTTTGTAATCTTATAAAAAGTCGATATATGTCTAATATAAGCATGTTTATTCATACAGATAGATATTTTTCTTTTATGATTTAATAATTGGTTTAGCAATGATGGTTTTGAATTGTGCAATTGAACTTTTAGTACTCCTTACAGCTGGTAGGCAGTTTCTTGATCGAAAAATCGTTTTATATTGCTGAACTATATTTGGTTTTGAATACCTCTGATCTTTATAAGCTATTTCTGAGTTTTGAATTGTATTTGGATTTTGATTCTGATTTTGATTTGATTTGATTTTTGATAAATTAACAGGAATATGGATTTGCTGTGAAGCTTTTGGCGAAGATGGCGTCCAATCATAAATGTCATCATAGTAATAATTCATTTTAATCAGCAAATCTCGGAATAAAGATTTATAACTAGAATAGTAAGGTTCTTCATCAAATTGAAGTGATCTTATATTTTTCATATAAATCAAAAACTCTTTAGGTAATCCATTGCATAAATCTTCAATAGAGGTTTCGAGCTTTATATTTAAAACATTTTGGGATCTAGTTGAATTTGTATCTCCAGGAGCTCCTTGCCATGGTAATTTTCCTGTTAAAAAATAAATTAGAACATAACCCAAAGATTCCATGTCATCTCTCCTGGATTGAATTATTCCTTTATGTGTGTTAATTGAAAGGTATCGAATTGTTCCAGAAGGTGAGCAATTTTCTTGATATTTAATGTGTTCTCCTGTATTTTGATTAATGTATCTTTGAGATAATCCATAATCAATCAAATAAAGTGTTTTGGAGTCCTCTGTTGTATTGCCAAAAACAAAATTTTCAGGTTTTATATCACGATGTACTATTCCTTTCTTATGAAGATATTCGATTCTAGATATCATTTGATCAGCAAGGAGTAAAACTGTTTTAATAGTAAAAAAATTTTTTTGTTGGCTAAAAAGAGTTTCTAAACTTGTTCCTAATAAATCCATTACCATTATTGTTGCATTCCTTTCATTTCCATACCAATAAATATTGGGAATACCAACATTACCTTGTATCTGTTTATATATAAATATTTCATTGATTAACTGCTTTTGATTAAAAACTGAATTGTATGCAACTTTCACAGCCTTCTTTTTATTTGTAGAAATTTCTTCACATCGAAATATTTGGCCAAAAGAACCTTTTCCAATTCTTGAGAGAATTACATATTGATTAAAAAAAGAGTTACTCATTTAAAATGATTTACACGTTTTTTTCTCACCTAACGTCAAAAATTTTGAATTTTTTTATATTCTTATCAATTTTTCAATATGTTATTTTTACAAAATTCTATGAAGTCGTTTTTTGATATTTACATTTTATTTATATATCACTAATTTCAAGATATAAAATTATAATTTTATATTTTAATTATTAGGTTAAATTAAAATTTTAAAATATCAATTTATTATGCGAAAAAATCTTTTGTAAATGAGTTAAAATGTATTTTGTGTTTTATAAAATTTTTATTCAAATCATAAAATTTTCAAATATGAACACGAAATTTTAAAATTGTATTTTTTTTTTTGTAAAAGTAAAAGATGAATTATTGGTATTTCAAGATGAATTATCAAAATGTTCGGCAAAGCGTTTGCTTTTTCTTTTTGAAAGATACAATATAATAAAATATATTTAGATAGGATAAGATAATATTCAAAAAAAAAAAAAAAAAATTAAAAAAGCATATTATTTGAGTGGTGTAAATCAAAAGTAAATATATTTCATTTTATATAAAAGGGATATATTTTAATGATAATGAATTATTTGTTAAATAAAAATATTTAAAAAAGCATACTATGAAAAATATAGTCTTTTCCGAAAAGTAAATCTAAGTAATTAACAGTGGCAATGAGTTGTTAAAAAATTAATTTTTATTCAATCAAAATTGTCAGAGTTATTAGGGTTAAAAAGCATGATCTTGCTATAACTTCATTCTATTTAATAATGAATTGTAAAAATATCCAGATTAAAGAGGAGTAAAAAGGATGAATAATAGATGAAATGAAAATATATCATTTTGCAAAAGAATAGGTTAATATGCTTTATCGATTAAAAATATTAATGAATTTTAATTAAAAAAAATTTTTGAGCATTATGGTTGTAATGTAATTTTTTAAGCGTTTAGGTTTTATGATACTAAGAATTTTCTGAATTCCTTAAGAATTGATATTATATTACATATAGAAATATTGTGAAGATTTAAAAATAATTGTGTTGAGATAAAAAAGTTCAAAAATTATGAATGCTTCGAAACTAGACAAGATTATAGATCAACTCTTGACTCCAAATCCTTTGCCTGTGACGGTTTCCGAGGCAGAGTGGCTTTGTAACAAAATTAAACCTATGCTTATTTTAGAGCCATCTCTTCTTGAAATTTCAGGACCTTTGCAAGTTGTTGGTGATATTCATGGTCAAATTAATGATCTTTCTCATATCTTAAGAACAGTTGGTCTTCCACCGTATGCAAAATGGTTGTTTTTAGGCGACTATGTTGACCGTGGTAGATATTCTGTCGAAGTTATTTGTCTACTTTTTGCTTTAAAAATCAAGTATCCATATCAAATTTACTTAATTAGAGGAAATCATGAAACAAGAGATATGACCGAAATTTTCGGATTTGAAAAGGAATGCCGCGAAAAATTAAATGGTACTATTTGGCCTCTTTTCTGCACAACGTTTGACACATTGCCATTAGCAGCTGTTATTAATTACAGTATTTTTTGTGTTCACGGTGGTATATCTCCTGAATTGTTTTCACTTAGTCAAATCAACAATATTGATAGACCATTTGATATCCCACAAAATGGTCTGGTAACAGATTTGCTATGGTCAGATCCATCTCCAGACGTTGAAGATTATGGTGAATCTACCCGAGGATCGACAGTCACATGGGGGTTAAATCCTGTTAAAAAATTTATGAGAGATAATAAGTTAACGATGGTTGTTAGAGGTCATCAGGTTGCATTAAACGGTTTTGATTATCCATTTTTCCCAAATAAATCCATTGTAACTTTGTTTAGTGCTTCAAACTATGATACAACTTGTCGAAATAAAGCTGCATATATGGTTATTGATAAAGATGGAAAACCTTCCTTTAGAATTGTTAATCATTTACTCATGCCAATGGCCAGTCCACCACCAGTGCCCAGAAGAATTTCAACTTCTCCAACTTCATTGCCTTCATTTAGTCAAAACTCCAGATTAACTAATAAATATAAAGCAAGTGATGATCTAACTGCAATGCCAAGGCAGCCCAAATCTGCGAGAAATACTATGCAAAGAAAACGTTCTAACTCATTATCATTATCAAATAATACAGATCCAATTGGTCTTGATTATAGCTCGCCTTCTATGTTGGCCGCCTCTTCTTATTATTCTCCACCACCAAAGAAGCGTGCAGTCAGAACGCAGTCAGCTTTGATGAGTAGAAGAAATGGATTACGTAACTCTTTAGCTTAGGGATTTATTATTTTCTGTTTATTATCAAATGCTAGCCTTATGCTAGCACTATAATGATTATTACGGTTGTAATAAATAATGTTCAAATATCAAAAAAAAAAAAAAAAAATTATTTGAAATCAATATGCTTTGACTAGAAGATTAAGCATGATAAAAAAAAAAATATATAATTAAATTTAAAATGTTATTATAGATCTTTCCGAGCGTTATAGTGTTTAAAGTTTTGTGTGTAAGATAATATAAATTTTATTAATATATTAAATAAACAAATCAAGTTAATATATTTCCTTTAAGTTAATTGAATTGATCTTCCATTTGTTTGATTTTGATATATCGGTTATTCCAATAAAAGTTGCCGTCATCTAAAGCTCTCATCAAAGAATTAGGATTTTCAAATTCAATAAGTATCCTTCCCTTAACAATTGCATATCTTGTAACTTTTCCATAAATTTCAAATTCTGGAATAATGCTCTGTTGAGGAATGTTGAATGGTAAGTTATAAGCTAAAACTGTTCTGCTTTTAATCAAAGAGTTTGCATTATCAATTAAAATTGGGCCACTTTCTTCCTTTTTCTGTGAGTTTGAAGCTGCTTGAGTCGATGCTGGTTGGGGTTTATTTGCAGTTGTTGTGTTTGCTGGTGGTTTTGCACTTGGTGGTGGTGGAGTTTTTTGATCAATTGTTTTTGCTGGTGTTGTTGAAGATAATGTAGTCTCAGACTTCTCAGCTTTCTCAGATGCCTTTTTCTCGTTATTTTGAGTTTTTTCTTTTTGTTCTTCAGGCTTTTGTTCTGGTTTTACTTCTGAGTTTTGATCTGGTTTTGTTTCTGTGGTTTGCTCTGGTTTTGCTTCAGGTTTTTGTTCTAATTGGGGTGGGGGATCTATATTTAATAAGTGGATTGAATGGTATAAAATTTGATATGGGTGATCTTGATCTTGTGTTGTATGAGAATAAACAATCATCTCATTTGATTGATAGTATTTATCATTATTGTTGTCGTTATTAATTTTGACATATCCAGTTATGTGGCCTATAATTTGTTCACCATTTTTCTGACCATTCCATCGAAAAATTTTATGTTCGCCTTTTGGTAGAAATTCGTTTCGATTAGATGTTATATTTTTTTGTGGTTCTTTTTGATAAGTAATAATTAATTTTGCGTTTGAGGAGTAAAATTTATCAATTAATGTAGGATCTTTTGCGAAAGATTCATAAAAATCATTCATAAAATGATGGGTAACTTCATCATAATTCATAGACATATTCATTGGAAATGATATGTTATATGAAAAATGATCAAAATTTTGGAAACAACTTTGACATTTTCTGGGTGCTGCATTGTTATTAAGGTTTTTTTGTTATTATAAGCATTGATTTTTCATTCCTAAAAATCAAAAAATGTGGAGTTATATAATCATTCATAAGGTTGAATAATTTAAGTTTAAAATTATTTTATTCATAACAATAATTTTCTTACATATCTATTATAAGACACTTTCATTAAACAGTAACTTTGACTCAAAATACGTAATTGAATTTCTGAAGTGAAAATATAATGGCAGAATAAAGAGCAAGAAAATAAAAAACACTCAAATCGCGCAAAGTGGTTATTCTACTACAAATGTATATAGTATAATTTTTTCCTAAGAAAAAATTTTATTTGCACTAACAAGACTTCTACAACGTTTTGCAGTTGCCAAATTCATGCATTTTGCATCTCGCATTCTTTTATTTGTAAAGTATGTGCGTATCTGTCTTGGTTGAAGTCTTGTTAATTCAACTAAACGAGCAATATCATTTGAGTCAGCGTAAGGATTATTACAATGGGTTTTCAAATAACTATTTAATATATTTCTTTGGTCTTCTGTAAAATTTTGTCTTGGCTTTATTGGTTTATTATCTTTATTTGTATGTTGTTCTGTTCCAGCTGGAGGTGCCTTCAAATTATTTTGAATTATCAGAATTTGTTGAAATTGCTGTTTTTTATGATTAATTGTCTTTTGAATATCATCATCAATTGGATTTGGGTTTTGTTGATCTAAATGCGGAGTTAAAACTTCAGGATAGTTGTTCAATGGAATTATAGGCGAATAAAAAAATTGTCTTTCTTTCTCCTCTTGGTCAGCATCGATAAAGCAAGGTTGGTCTTCATTTGGATAAACTTTTTCTAAAATTTTGGTCATTAACACTTTTATTGGTTCAGTAGGATTATCTCTAAAAACATAATTATGAAATTTATTTCTTTTGATCGAATCGCACTTAAATACAGGATTTTTAAAATTATAATCAGTTATTAAAACATTATTGCAGTCTGTTTGGGGCAGAAGGCGTTTATATGTGCATTCTTGCGTCTTTTTCTCGGTTGAAAAGGCGATCGGATTTTGATTTAGTAGAAGTTCTGAATTAGATTTGGAATTAATAGTATCGTCTGAACTTCTCGATTGCAAAAAAAATTTTTTTGGTTGTATTGCGTACGAATATGATTGATTGTTGTTACTAGAAACGGGTAATGAAGATGGGGCAAATGATGGGATGATCATTTCAAAGAAAACATCAAATTGAGAGATTTGCAAAAAAATTGATAAGATTATCACAAAAAGTTTGATAGTGAATAGCGTTTTTTAGAACGTTTAAGTTATATAGTTTTTTGGCAAATAAATAATTTATGCTTATCAAGAAAATATTTGATCTAATAGATTGTTTTTCCAAAAATCTATAAAGAAACTAAAAAATTAATAAAACACGATTATTCAATGATTTTATCAGATTCATTAGCTTTTTTATTTAACCAATTAAGTAGTTCTTCGCATTAATACAGCAATAAATAAAATTTTCAATTATTACTGGCTCTACATCGTTTTCAAATATACAGAATCTAAAGATAAAAAGCAAAAATTATTCATCTATTTGGAATCAAAGTTTTGGCAAATTATTAAAAATAAGAGTGAAACAAAAATTAAGTATGAAAAAATAATGAAAATTTATTAAAAAAAATATCACTCATCACTAACAGTGAAATCGAGGTTGAAAAGAATGTTATCAGAAGCTTTTCCAACTCTAACTTGGAAATCTCCAGGTTCAACAACTCTTTCGCCTTTTGCATTAACAATGGAGCATTCAGAAACTGGGATAGAAATTGTGATTTCCTTCTGCTCACCGGGTTCCAATTCAACTCTTTCATAACCTTTGAGCTCAATATCTGACCAAGTAGCAGAAGTGAAATTATCATGAATATAAGTCTGAACAACTTCAGCTTGTCTGAACTTTCCATTATTTTTCAAAGTTACAACAACATCAATTACATCGTTGAAACTGAAATCTAAGACGTTTCGTCTCTTATAATTCTTCTTATATGAAGGAGAAGAAAACTTGGAATATTTTATGCCTTCATAAGGAGAATTTCCTTTCTTAAGTGATGCTGAAACATATTCAATATCAGAGTAGCCAAGGCCATAGCCGAATGCAAATAATGGTTTAGATGTAAAGTCAGCATAATTATTCTGATGAGCCGATCTTATCTTATTGTAAAAGACTGGAAGTTGGCCTGCATGGCGGGGAATGGAAATAGTTAATCTTCCGCTTGGTGAATAATCACCAAATAAAAGGTCGGCGAGGGCTTGACCGCCGAGCATTCCTGGAGAAAATTGGATGAAAACTGCTGATGCTGCTTCAAGAATATCATCTGGAATGATTACTGGTTTGTAGCTCATTACGACAAGAACGAATTCTTTTCCTGTTTCGATGATTTTACGAAGCATTTCGAGTTGTCCGCCCATTAATTCGAGTGTAGCTGTTGGTCTCATCTCGCCATAATAAATGAGTCGATCTCCAATGACAACAACAGAAACATCTGATTCTTTAACAGCAGTCAAAGCTGCCTCTAAATCAGCAGTTTCGCTTGGTTCAATACCACAGCCCATTTCATAACGAACAGTCTTTTCTGAGTTGCGAATCCTATTGGACTTAAGATTGTTATTAATAAAAGTCTCATTGTGTAAAAATCTACGTGTAATTCCGTCCACATATGTAATGGAACAGTTTCGAGGATGTTGACCAAAGAAGTCGATCTGTCCTGTGCCAAGTGACCAATCTCCGTTTTGGCTCAGTGGGTTGTCAGCATTTGGTCCAATGACAGCGATGTTTGTAAGTTCATTTTCATTGAGAGGTAAGAATGGTTGATCGCTTCCTTTCTTCTTTCCGTTTTTGACGAGAACAACAGATTCACGGGAAGCAATCAAAGCTTGATTTCGGTTATAAGGAGAGCCATTTCTTTGGTTTGCTAATGTTACATTAGGATAACGATCGTCCTCAAAAAGTCCTAATTTAAATTTCAATTCTAATATTCTTCTGCAAGATTCGTTAACAATCTTCATATCTATTGTCTTATTGCCAACATCATTGAGGAGCGCTTGATAAAAATCTGGGACAGCCATAGACATGTCAAGGCCAGCCTCGAGAGCTTTCTTGGCTCCTTCTTCATAATTTGAGACAACTTTTTGATTTGAAATGAGATAACCGATGTTATTATAATCTGACACAACAAATCCGTTGTAGCCGTAGCGTTCACGAAGAACTTCTTTGAGATATAATTTGTTAAGTGTCATTGGAACTCCTTCAATAGCCTGATATCCTGCCATAAAGGTAGCAACATTTGTTTCACGGGCAACTTTTTCAAAAGGAGGTAAGAAAAATGAATTCATTTTACGGAATGATAGATCAGCTTCGGACGCATCTTCGCCACCTTCAGTTTCAGAATATCCAGCAAAGTGCTTAGCGCATGCTGCAACATGATCTGGATCACTGGTAACGCCTTGTCCGTTGTTTCCTTGCAATCCGTTAATT
This sequence comes from Tritrichomonas musculus, assembly GCA_039105265.1. Taxonomy (NCBI): domain Eukaryota; phylum Parabasalia; order Tritrichomonadida; family Tritrichomonadidae; genus Tritrichomonas; species Tritrichomonas musculus. The sequence goes on from JAPFFF010000004.1 coordinate 2,719,182, forward strand.
AATGCTTTAGCTAATCTTCCAATAACGTATGGATCTTCTCCAAATGTCTCACCGATACGTCCCCATCGTGGATCTCTTGATATACAAAGTACTGGAGAAAATGCCCAGGCTGGTCCTGTATAACGCATTTCGAATGCTGTAATGTTACCCATTTGTTCAATAATTTTGTCGTCCCATGATTGAGCTGCTCCTAATTGGGTTGGGAAAACTGTTGCGCCTGGCCAAAATGCGTGTCCATGAATAGCATCGATTCCCATTAAAACTGGAATACCTAATCGAGTTTCTCTGGCGAGTTGAATGACATGTCCTGCTGTAAAACTAAGAAGTGAAAAAAGCGAACCTGGATTTTGAGTTTGCATTGGTGTAATAAAATCAAAATGTCCATCAACTTGGTGTAATTGGCCAACGATTTCTTCAACTGTCATACGGTCCATAAGATCTTGAACACGATCATTAATTGGTGCTGTTGGATCACGGTAAAGAGGAATTTGTTTAGAAACAATAAATGATAAAAATAAAGAAAAAAGCGAAAGCATTATTTTTGGATTCCGATAAGATTACTATCAAATGAATTGAAAGAAAAAATTTTAGTTTAAGCAATCAATGAAATACTAGTATGAAAATGAGATTGCTCAAATCAATAAAGATATATTTTATTATATATGTTTTTTATTTATTATATTCATATATTTGACATGGTTTGGAAGAATATTTAACAAAATATAATTATAATTCTTTTGTAAATAATTAAAACTTTTTGTGAAATTTTATGAACTGATGGGAAAAATATGCTTTGTAAATTGTAAATATATTGAATTAAATTTGAATAAATATTTAAAATATAAAATTTTTTTATTGAGCATTAAACAAAGATTAATAATAATATTTTTTAACAAATAATATTCAATCCATTAACTAAAATTATTATCAAAAGCAAATAATAAACAATGTAAATAATGGTCAGTCCTTTCAAATTAAAAATGATATTTGGTTTATTAATTTCGGTATAAAAATAATTTTAAATTCAAGAGCATCCGTAGCATAATGGATAATGCGCCTCCCTTCTAAGGAGGAGATTCCGGGTTCGAGTCCCTGCGGATGCGAAATTTTTTTAAAGCTTTTTTTTTGTTGATAGATTTCTAAAATGAAAAAAAGAGTTTTTTGAATTTTTTAAAGACCAAATGATTTATTTTGGGCTTATTATCTTATCAATGTTAACCGAAACATAAGTTTAACTCTTAATATTTTGTTTGTCATTATGATTTGATCTTGTTTTATAACAGTTAAAACGGCAAAGCAACTCTATACGCATTTTGTTTTCTGTTTTATTATTTCCTTCATTTTTTATAGTTATTAGGAATTAAAAAATATTTTAAATGCTCTGTATAATAAATATTATTGAATAATTTTTAATGTAAAATATTAGCATAGTGTTTTTATATGGATACGAATTATAAAGATATAAAAATATGCTATTTAAAGCTTTCTTTTTTTGAGAGAACGTTTAAAAATCGTTAATTAAGTTTTCTTTTGAATTTCAATATCAAATTTTTATTTAAAACAACCTTGATTTTTATTTATTATAATGAATTTTAATTTTGGTAATCTTTCACCTGGTCGTGCTGTTATGAGTCCATCATTTGGACAGCGTGGGAATGCATTTGGTGCAGATACAGAAACCGATAACATATTCAATAGAATCATTAAAGCCGATTTTGACAATGCAAACCAGGGAGATATGGGATTTGGCGAAGATTCAAGTCAGCGTCTACCATATCCATCTGGGTCATCACGTTTTTCTTTCAATAATGGTGGAAATGCTCAATTATCAATGAATCAAGGACCTATTACCCCACAAGATGTGGTTGCAAAACTTAATGATGACCCTAGTTTAATGAAAGCTTTAATAACCGGAGAGGGATTTTCACCTGATGACGCATATCGAACTTTTTCTTCATTCACAAATGAGACTTTTAATGCTGCACTTGCAGAAATTATTCAACAAATGTATCGACTTTCTATTATCGATTCGCTTTGCTCATCAATGGGGCAACTGCAAGATGTTGAATCATCATTATCCGAACTTGAATCTACATTATCAGAAGCATTCAATGACCGCGAAGTAATTATCTGGTACAATGTTCCGACCGCCCAAGTTCTTTATTCTCCAACTAACAAAGCGCGTGTTACTCCAAACGTTGGTATTATTGGTAATGCTGCTAATCATGGAAAGCGACGTACTATTTCAAATCCAAAAACAAGTGGTTGGTACAAAGAAGAAACGGACTCCAAATTTTTTGAGAGCGCAATGTGTGCTGTTTGTTCACCATTGCTTGATCCTTTAACACATCAACTCATATCTGTTATTTCTTTTGCCTCAAAAAGCTCATGGACCAACTTTGATGAGATTTTACTAGATCATCTTGAAACAAAACTACCTCATTTACTGGCCTCACTTAAAGTAAGTGCTATCAAGATCAGATCAACTTTGGCGGTTGTTTATTCAGCCACCGGAAATGAATTAAAACAGCGACCTTTAATGTCAAATGCATGTCAATCACTTAAAACAGCTCTAAATTGTGAAGTCGCACAAATATTCTTAGTTGATTGGCAACGTGGATTACTCGAATTTTATGCCAGTGGAGCTGGTAAAAAAATCCGAGTTCCTCTCAGTGATGGTGGTATTGCCGCTAATGTTGCAATTGAAGGTAAATTAGTCAATGTATCAGTTGCATCAGATGACCCTCATTTTGGAAAGACTCTTGATGATGAATATCGTAGTCGTCCTGTCATTGCAGCGCCAATGATCAACGAAAGTTCACCGAATCATGAAATATTTGGAGTTGCAGTTGCTCGAGCTAAGCGTGGTAATAGCGTCTTTGACCAACATGATGTCATACTTCTTGAAAGTTTAGCAGCAGTGACAGCCAGAACACTTTCAAACTTTTATCGCTACAGAGATGATGTTTTAAGCTTGAAACGAGTTTTAACCGCTCAAGATCACTACATTGAACTTTTGACCACTGCAGAAAGTTTATCATCTGTTATTGACAAAGACAAGCTTTTTGAAATGATCATGAGTCGATCCTCAAAATTAGTATCAGCCGACCGTTGTTCACTTTTCACAACTGATAGGAAAAGAGAATATCTTCTCTCAAAAGTTGCATCAGGAACTTCACGTTCAATCGTTCTTCCTATTTCACAAGGTATTGCTGGTCACGTGGCCACAACGGGCCAACTATTGAACATAGCAGATGCCTATGAAGATGAACGTTTCAATAAAGACGTCGATTTATCGACTGGCTATCGTACCAAATCAATTTTATGTCTACCTATTATTGGCCGAGGAGAAGCCATCATTGGAGTCACACAAATGATCAACAAGCAAGGTGAGAAAGGCGTCTTTACTGATAATGATATTAACTTAATGAAGGCCTTTAACGTCTTTTGCGGAATTGCACTTTCAAATGCCAATCTTTTTGACGATACAAACACAATGAAAAGGAGAGTCGAAGGTCTTCTTAACTTGGCAATGTTGATGTCTCGTGAGCAAAGCCTTCCTCTCATTCTTGAGCACATTAGTGAGAGTGCAATCCAACTGATCAATGCTGAACGTTGCACTGTTTACTTAATGGATAATTCCAAAACAAAATTAAGCACAAATACAAGCATGAACTCTAATCCAAATACAACACGCTCAGCAGGCTCAAACAGAAGTTCACAATCTAATCTTCAACTTCAAAACCAAGGTCAAAATCAAGCTCAACAGCCTCCACCAACAGATATTACAACTCGAAATGGAATTGCAGCAGAAGTTGTTAAAACGAAGACTTTAATTAATATTCATGATGCTACCAAAGATACCCGTTACGACCCATCTGAAGATCAACGTACAGGATTTGTCACACACAACTTACTTGCTGCTCCAATCATCAATAACGAAGATGGAACTGTTCTTGGAATTGTCCAATTATTAAACAAAGTACCAGGTTATGATGGTCTTGTATTTACAGAGGATGATGAACGTTTAGTAACAGCTATGGCTTCGTTTGCAGGCTTCTCAATTGCTAAGGTTAAGTTACAAGATATGAATGCACAAAGTGCAGCTATGTTTGACCTCTTTAACGGTGGAATTGAGCAAGTTAACATTGTTCTTCAACAGATGCATTTGAGCGAAGAAGAAGAAGATTTCTTAAGATCGCCTCAAGCAGATACAAGAAAAGTTCGTTTAGATCAACGAATGCGTCTAATTATGAACTGTTTCCTTCATTATAATCTTCTTGAGAAGTTAAATATTCCATTTGTTCTTTTCTTCCAAACATTGATGCTTTTGCAAGCTGTTTCACGTGATCTTCCCTATCACAACATGAATCATGCGCTTGATACACTTCAATGTCTCTTTACGATTTTGAATCTTACTGGAGAAAATAAAAATTTTGATGATATTGAATTATTTGCATTACTTTTGGCAGCCTTGATGCATGATACGGGACACACGGGAGAAAATGGCGGTTATGTAGCACGTTCACAACTTCCTCTTGACATTTTGTTCAAAAACCAACCTGCTTCACAAACAAGCCATGCAAATGCTGCTATTCAAATGTTGACCAATAAAAAGGTCAATATTATCGACGGTTTACCTCAAGGTGAACAACAGAAGTTTTGGAACGTGTTTGTTCAATTGATCTTGAGTAGTGGAACTTATAAAGAGGCGGATTTTGTTCAATTGTGGAAATCTGGTGATCATAGTAAATTAAATGTGATGCGTTTATTCATTAAAATTGCATCAATGTCTAACGTGGCTCGTCCTTATGATATCGCAATGAACCATGCTACTTTGTTAAGAAAAGAATTGGAGCAAGTTTATCAGGAAGAAAAATTGATCTCTGGTAACGTACCTGATTCAAAATTGCAAGATATTATTGGAATGCAAATTGAACAGAAACAACTCAAGTTTTCTCAGGAAATTGTTTTGCCTTTGTTGGAAATTGCGGCAGCTAAATGGAGACCGTTAGATGTATTTAGACAACAACTCCTTGAAAATATGCGTAAATGGAAAGATATTGTCAATAAATAAATTTAATATATAAATACTTATATTGTTAATTTAATAATAATTAAAAATAATTTTTCAATGTTGATTTTGACTTAAAAATTTATTTGATTTGCTATATATAAGTAAACATTATCGGCAATATCATCAAAAAATCGATTTTAAACAAAATATTTAAAAAAGTATTAAAATTTGTTTATGATTTATGTATTTGATATAAACAAACTATGGTATGTGAAGGCAAGATGTTTTATAATATGTATTTATATAACTGTTAGTAAAATATACTCATATTTTTTAATTCAAAAACGAAAATATATTAATGAACATCTGGCTGATTTGATTGCGTACTTATTACCTAATTGATGCATGTGTATAGATATTATACTTTTGGGATAAAACTGTTTATGTTTAAAAGCTTTTATTGGAGTTTTGTGAAAATTGAAATTATTCAAATTTTGAATAATAAGCGACCAAATATTAGCATGCTCTCTTTTCTTTTAATCTCTGCTTCATTTTGTTTTGGTGAATATGCTGGTAGAGTAGTTCCTTTAACAATGGAAAACTGGGATTCACTTGTTGAAAAACGTGATCTAGATACTGTTTGGCTTGTCATGTTTACATCAGAAACTTGCCCAGCTTGTAAAGTTACATATCCTATCTTCCAAAAAGCTGCTATTGAAGCCGATGGTTTAGTCAATTTTGGTTTAGTTAGAGCCGATTTAGATGAAGGATTACGTCTTAGATATAATATTCAATATTTACCAACTTTCGTGATCATCCATAAAAAAGGTAAGGCTGATTATACTGGAAAGCGAACAGAGCGTTCTTTCGTTAACACTGCTGCGAAGTTTATTCCAGATAAGACTATGCATGTTGAAAAAAGTTGGCTTACAGATAATTCTGATTCCATTATCTTATTTACAGAAAAGGATAAGACACCTCCAATTTGGTCAGCCATTTCATGCGTTTTTCAAGGAAAGATTCGAGTTGGAATAACCGATGACGACGAAATTGCGCAAAGTTACAAAATTGACAAAAGGCCTGCCATTTTATTTGTAAATAAAACAGACCAAATTGTTTACCATGGCAAAAATTCGTTCTTAACATTGAAACAATCTGTTGATGATTTTATGGCAAAAGAATATGAAGAACCATTCCAATACAATGTTGAATTCTTCCTCCCAGAAGAATACGAAAGTGAATGCGCACAAACTTCTGGATATTGCATCATTCATGTTAATCCTGATCTTGATCCCAAAATGAGTGCTGCTTATCAAAAGTTTAAGAACAACAGATTAAAGTTCTTTTATGGTGATGAAGATCTTCCTTTTGATTTCATGAAAAAAGGAGACTTGTTTATATTTCACCCCAATAGCTACGCTGCATTAAAAGTTGGATCCCCAAGTGAATTATCTATTGCAATATCAAGTATTTTTGATGGATCAGCTCAATGGAAATCAATTGATCATTTCAAAAATGAAAATTAAGTTTAAATGTTAATTTATCATAAAATTTTATAATTTTTATTATTTCGACTCATGTTAATGCTATTTCTTTTCTTTTTTTTATTGTAGTTATTAAATGATCAATAAGATAATCATTTTGGATTAACCATAATTATTGCAATTTTATGAAAATAGATATGATTTTTAATACAGCTCGGAATTATTACTGTTATGTTATTTTACAGTCATAAGCAAATAATAGAGCAATTAGAAAATTTTCAAAAATTTTTAAAAATTTAAAAATTTAAAATTTTAATATTTTTTTTCAATTGTGTTCTTTAGTTGAAAATCGTATCATTCTCTTAATTATGATAAAAAAAACTTTTTGGCCTTTTACTATTCTCAAAAAGTTACATTTAATTATCATTCATTTTTATACAAATATAAACGATCTGAAGGTCAAATATATTTGACTTATAAAAGGCCAAAAAGTTCATATTACTGCGGTTTGCGGTTTACAGTAATAAGAATTCAATTATTATTGACCTATTTTTGGCCTTAAAAGAGGTTATTGGTTAATATTATGGTGAATATAATATTCAATATAATATTAAATTTTTTTATTTATGGCTTTCTAATATTTTTTAAATGTTCACCTTATCATTAAATTAATTCATACTTTTTTACTGATTTAAAGCAAATTGAAAATTTGTATATTAAGTTTCTAAGAATTAAATAGAATCGAAAAATAATTATACAGAAAAAATTAATTAATTTTGAATTGTAATCTGAAATTTTCTATTTAGAATTATATTTTTTGAATATTTTATTTATACTATTTTAATTATTTTGAATACTTTATTTATTATATTTTATTAATTTTGAATGCTTTTGTTATCATTTTAAATTAATTGTTATAATTTCAGATGGGTTCCGGCTTGAAATAACGTATTTTTATCATTTTAAAATAAATTTATCTTATTATATTTTCATTTTTTTAAAAAACATATTTAAAGAATAAAATATTTATATATTTCTTTATATTTTAATCAACCATTTATGTAAAAAGAAAGATCAAATGCATTTTTCTATTCATCTAAATTTTTAGCATTTTCAGATGATATTTATAATATAAAGTTATATATAAATTTAACAACTTATTTATTTATTAAATTTTCGAAATATTGTTTATTAACCGAGATAAATGTATAATATATTAAAAAATGGGAGAAAATTGTTTTTGTTTTTTCTCGTTGAATCTTGGATAGATTTATATGTTTAAGCATTTTAAAAGTATTTAATTATTTATTATAATTTAATTAATTTATTTATTCTAAATTATATCGATTTAATTTTAAGATATAAAAATATTTTTTTTTTGGAAATAATATTCTCAAAAAGTTAATATTAAAGTTTATTGTATATACGAAAACCTCCAAAAAAAAGAAGATTTCACTTTAAAAACGCATAATAATAAAATATCAACACCAATAATTTGTAAAATTCATATTTAATGTAGAAAATTTAAGTAAAATGGACAAAATATAATAATTCATTTTGATATTTTGAAAAAAATACTCAAAATCCATTTATTTCCAGACAATTATAGCAACTATAATATTTTTAATTCGATTTAAATGAGTTTTTTGAAGTTTCAAATAGAATGATAAATAATATTTTTCTCTCAAAATTTTGAATGATATTCCTTTCAATTTTATTTTTTAAGATTAAAATATAGTGTATAGACAAAAAAAAATTAATGGACAAAAACGACTTTCACTTCACCTTCACATAAAAAGTTGATTTATTTTCTTGAATATTGAAGTGTTTTAAATTATAATTTAATAATATTATTTTATATGTATTATATATTTTATTTTAATGATTATTACTTTAATTACTTGATTAGATCTGTTGTTAATTTCATAATAAGAAAAACCTATTTTTTACTATTATCTCCATAAGCAATTGATTAAAATGGAATTAAAAGTTGAATTATTAATTGACACATGATGCTCATAATTATTGTCAGATAAAATAATTAAAAATCAAAATATAAATTGAAAAAAGGTGTTTAATTATTTTCGGTTAAATCAATTTTTTTAATGGATAAAAAATTTTATTATCTTCATAGATATTTATTGATTTACAAATAATTCATTACATTATTGATATCAATCTTAAAAACATAGAAATTATGAAACTAACTTTAAACGGGATCGAATTTTTTAAAAGTCATTATTATTAGCGATTATCAAAAAAACTCTGATTCTTATCTTTTTTCGGGATAAAAATCTGCAAAACATATTTATTATTTAATAAATTGTTTTTTAAATGGATTTTAAGATTTCAAAGTTGGGGTATTGTTAAAATAATATCGAAAAATTAAAAAACAGAAATTTCATTTTATTTTGGGAAATATTTAGGTAATCTTAAATATTTTGCTATAGGTAAAACACTTAATTCATGCTTTTAAAAAATATTAGATTGAATCATTGATAACATTTCTTTAAATTGAATTATTAATCTTTTTTTCAATAAAATGAAAATTGCCATCAAAGTCAATATTTGCATAAAAGTATGATATGATTTTTAAAAAATAGTTTATATTCATCTAATATAAAATCAAATAAAAATAATAGATTTTCATTTTCTTTAACCAATTTATGTAAAAGAACCATTTTACAAAAATTCTTAAAAAAGTTGACTTTAATTAGATTTTTTCCTCTTTCAAAAAGCCATTTGTAATATCCTTATCATTTATAATGTTTTATATACTGAGAACAATATAAATATGCATTAGATTTGCAAAAATAAAGAGGTCACTTTTTGATATTATTTATCTTAAATAATGAAGATTTTCCCATTTTTTTTTTATATAAATAAAATTAGGTTTAAAAATATATACAGCTCGGAATTACTACTGCAGGCCCATTCAATTTTTTGTCTTCTTATGACTGCGATTTGGGATTTTGCTCAAAATTGTCAAATTAAAAATTTTTGATATATAAAAATTTTGAAAAATTTTGCTTTCATTAAAATTTTGAGAAATTATAACAAATAATTCAAAATGCTAACAAAAGCATTCAAAATTAATAAAATAATATAAATAAAGTATTCAAAATAATTAAAATAATAATAATAAAATATTCAAAAAATATATTTCTAAATAGAAAATTTCAGATTAGAATTCAAAATTAATTTATTTTTTCTGTATAATTATTTTTTGATTCCATTTAATTCTTAGTATTTAATATACAAATTTTCAATTTGCTTTAAATCAGTAAAAAAGTATGAATTAACTTAATGATAATGTGAACATTAAAAAAATATTAGAAAGTTATAATTAATAAAATTTAATATATTATTGAATATTATATTCACCATAATATTAACCAATAACCTCTTTTAAGGCAAAAAATAGGTCAATAATAATTGAATTCTTATTACTGTAAACCGCTAACTGCAGTAATAACGGCTGCTTTTTCACCTATTTATGGTAAATTTGAATTGAATACCTTATTACTGTAAACCGCTAACTGCAGTAATGGAAACTTTTTGGCCTTTTTAAAGTCAAATATTTTTGACCTTCAGATCGTTTATATTTGTATAACAATGAATGATAATTAAATCGAACTTTTTGAGAATAATATTATTATAAATGAATAAATCCAAGTTTTATTTTATCATAATTAAGAGAATGATACGATTTTCAACTAAAGAACACAATTAAAAAAATATTAAAATTTTAATTTTTAAATTTTTAAAAATTTTTGAAAATTTTTGAAAATTTTCAAATTGTTCCTTTATTTGCTTATTACTGTAAAATAACGCAACAGTAATAATTCCGAGCTGTAAAAATATATATCAAAAATTCTATTAGTTTGATTAAAACTCCATTATTTAGGATTTTGTTGAAAAAAAATTCTAAAAATGATAGGTAGACTTTTTTTTGGACAAAATCGGCACCTTTTACGGTAGACTCCAAAAAGGACAAAATCAGCAGGCCATTTATCTATTCAAAATATATCAATAGAATTTGTTAAAAAAACAATAAACGTATGACCATTTATTTATTGAAAATCATTTTTTTTTATATTAAAGCATTCATATATACAGCAAGCTCGAGGTAATACAGACTTTTATCGATGATGTGTTCTACATGATCATAATCTCAATTCACTGTACATTAATTTGAATATCATATTAGCAAAAAAACTTATTTTTTATATCAGAATTTTTTTCATTTTTAGTGATTTGTAGCCAAAAGTATGTCTATTAAGCCCAGAAAATAGTCATGTAGCTATTATTTTTATTTGTCTTTGTTTCTGGCAGATATCAAATTGAAATGAAATGCTAATACACGCATGTATGACCTTGCTCGCAGTAATCAAATGAATTATTTTCATATGAATTGTTCAATTTAACTCTATAGGAATACTTTTGGATAGTTTTCTTTTTTTCATTTATTATTCATAATTATATAAAAAATAGATTAAAACTAATCCAAATATTATCATAATTCTATTTTAATAAACATTTATATATAATTATTTTATTTTTTTTATTTTCATTTTTGTAAAAAATTGATTTTGAATGTTTATTTGATGTAAAAGGTGCCGATTTTGGACTTTACAAAAAACGGTTATTGTAAAAGGGGTAGACTTTTTTTTGGACAAAATCGGCACCTTTTACAATAACCGTTTTTTGTAAAGTCCAAAATCGGCACCTTTTACATCAAATAAACATTCAAAATCAATTTTTTACAAAAATGAAAATAAAAAAAATAAAATAATTATATATAAATGTTTATTAAAATAGAATTATGATAATATTTGGATTAGTTTTAATCTATTTTTTATATAATTATGAATAATAAATGAAAAAAAGAAAACTATCCAAAAGTATTCCTATAGAGTTAAATTGAACAATTCATATGAAAATAATTCATTTGATTACTGCGAGCAAGGTCATACATGCGTGTATTAGCATTTCATTTCAATTTGATATCTGCCAGAAACAAAGACAAATAAAAATAATAGCTACATGACTATTTTCTGGGCTTAATAGACATACTTTTGGCTACAAATCACTAAAAATGAAAAAAATTCTGATATAAAAAATAAGTTTTTTTGCTAATATGATATTCAAATTAATGTACAGTGAATTGAGATTATGATCATGTAGAACACATCATCGATAAAAGTCTGTATTACCTCGAGCTTGCTGTATATATGAATGCTTTAATATAAAAAAAAATGATTTTCAATAAATAAATGGTCATACGTTTATTGTTTTTTTAACAAATTCTATTGATATATTTTGAATAGATAAATGGCCTGCTGATTTTGTCCTTTTTGGAGTCTACCAAATGATATAAAAAGGTTATATGAAAACTTTTTGATAAAAAATAAAAAAATTAAAAATTGTTATATCCTAAAATTATTTAGTTCTTTTTCTTATATTACTCTAAAAAAATATTTAATATAATATTTATTATTTATAAAGTGGGTAAAATCTGTTTTAAGAACTCATTTATAGAAATGTTAAAAAATATATGATAATTAAAAACTCAAAGAAAATGCTTGAAAATAGAATATTTTTATTATTAGATGATGAAGTATATTTGTACAAATTTTCAAGGCAAAAATATATTTCTAAAGAAAATTAAGTTGTTTTTGTCCATTAATTTTTTTTTGTCTATACACTATATGATTATCTTTAAATATAAATAAATATTTAATAATTGTATCGGTAAAATTAAAGATAATCTTATATAATTAAACATATCATAATATGATTAAATAAAAAACCTATTAAGTCCCAAAAAGTCCCAGCATATTGAGTCGGGACCCATCTATAATTTCTCAAAACTTAAAAGAAAGCAAAATTTTTCAAAATTTTTATCATCAAAAATTTTTCATTTGACAATTTTAAGCAAAATCCCAAATCGCAGTCATAAGAAGACAAAAAATTGAATAGGCCTGCAGTAGTAATTCCGAGCTGTAATTTTTAATATTAGAAATGTTAATATTTATGCATTATTTCAGGAATTCTTGAAATGATTGAATTTATCAAAAAGATTAATTAGTTCATTCAATCCATTGGTTAATTATCCAAATATTCATTTAGTATTTAATTGAAAAAATCAAAATGTTTCAAAATTAATTGACAATCAATAAAGATATTAATTAATTTACAATTGATTTTATTCAAATGTGTCTCTCAAAATAATTGACCATTACTCAATACGAAAGATATGAATGATAAGTTCAATCCATCTCTAAACAATATTCAATCATCTTTTATATATTCGATTCGCCAATATTTCTTAAATGATAGGAAAACGTATTATAATATTTCCAAGCCATTTATACTAATAATTATCTTCCAAATTTTATTATTTTTTTATTATTGTTTCTACTTGAATTTATACAAAAGAATGAGATTAGTTTTTCTTAATCAAGACCAAAGTATTTATGTTGTTTCTATTGTCAATACACCAAATTGGATTCGTTCAACAAATTTGTGGGAAAAGTGGGGTAAAAACTTTGTACAAAAATTTCAATCTAATGTTTTTAAATTTGTTTCATTTCAACAAAATGTTAATTTTTCAAATAGACTTTTGATAACAGATGTACCAATTAAAAATTATCGGGGATTTTTTTATCTTTTCAATGCAGCTGTAGATGACTTTTTGCATAACACAAACTTTCAATGGTTGTATAGGACAACAGAAGATTGTCTAGTTGATATTGATCTTTTTAATAAATATATGGAGAAATTAGCATCTAAATATTCTCCCTTGGTTCCTGTATTAAAAGGGCATGCAGTTTTATATTCAAGTAAATTATTCTTTGTTCATGGAGGAAGCGGTTGGATTATGTCTCGTCGAGCAGCTCAAATTTATTATGATCATCTCCAGCAATTACAAATTCAATATAATTCAAACCCAACATCTGGTGATGATGTTCTTTTTGGGTGGTTTGCATCCAGTTTTTTAAATTTATCATTTCAAGATATTGATGATCCTTATTTTCTTGGTTCTCCATACAAAGATTTTGAAGTTAACATTGTTCGTAACCAAAAATGGGAAAAGCTTCCAAATTGTACCAGATCAAAAATTGATTTGATGAGACCAATAAAAGAAATTATTTTTTGGCACAGCGGAAGAAGAGATAATTATCCAATGAATATTGGAATTAAAGCAAAGGATGTTTATCCTCCAAATGTTTATTATGATCAATTTAGTCCTATTAGAAGATTGTGCATGAATAGACCAATATAATATTCTCTATTGTTAGTATAAAAATGTATAATTAGATATCGATATTTTTATTGGTTGTCTTTTTTTTTTTTTTTTTTTTTTTTTGAACAATTTGTTGTACCTTTTACAACATTCAATTTTCTGAACGAACATATAATTTTTTCAAAAATAAATTCAATTTTAAATGTTGTGAGAGGTCGGGGGAATCGTATTTTTCAACGCCACTTTTTGAGAACTTTTTAGCTTTTTGAATACTTTTTTAATCCTTTTTCATTCAATTTTTGCTAAATAATGCATAATTATATAGTTCAAATAACTTCCCGATTCAACCAGCAATTCAAGGAACTCGATTCGGCTTTGCACAGCCCCGTGATGATCACTGGTGTGCATATTCCTGAAAAATTATGTAAAAATTTAAAAATTTATATCAAAAAAAGCAAATGTGGAGCTGCAGAGAGAGCATCTTAAAATGCATCTTTATCTTTAGAATCTTCATATGATACTTGTGATTCTATTGGAAGAGATATGTGACTTTGTTTAGTTTTACTTCGATCATTTTAAATTTAAACTGAAACTTGTCGAACAGCTTTATGGATAATATTATTAATGTCTTTTATATATTATTTCAGCTTACTGCAGCCTTAGTAATCAAAAAATATTTAGTCATAATTCATTTTCTTGACCTGTTTCATTTAAAAAAAGAGGTCGGTATTAAAAGACATCGGCTGAAAATTCTTTCATATAGCTGAAACAGCCCCAGTCAGTCAGTCCAGTACCAATGCAACAAGTGCAGATAATTCCAATTTCACCAATGATAGTGCCATCAATGAATCCAATACAAATCAGAAATCATTTTTAACCGACATTCAGAATACAAGTTCCTCAGCAAATTAGGATACAACACACACCTCCGAAACAGAGAATAACCTCTCCTTTAATAAATGCCAAGCCAAGGAGAAAAGCTAAATTAAATGAAAATGAAGTATATAAATATTACTTAACACATAAAGAATCACAAACACGTATAAAATACAAGATAGGACACCAAAGACTAAAGAGAATAATTATGAATAAAGGCAAATACCATTCATAAATGAAAACAAATTCAAGTATTGATGACTTTATTGTTGAGCTTGTCTCATCAGGGAGGTTTGCATTTAGAATTTCGATAGCTGTTAAAAAAAAGTTTAATGTCAAAATTTCTAGAGATACAGTTATTAGAAGATTGAAAGAAAATAATTTCAAGTATCGAAAGAAATTCAAAGTTCCGGAATTAAAAGCATCACAAATTTTTCTGAGATATAATTTTTCAAATACTGTTATATATACCAGTGTTCAAGCTACAGAAGACACCGTATTTTCGGATGAGGCAAGGTTCTCGTTCCGACCTGATAATCAAACTCCTTAAACGATCAGATATATTACAAAGAGAGCCAGAATTTTACCAGGTTGGCCACCAAACTCTCCAGATATATCACCGATTGAAAATTTATGGTCGATTATGAAAAATCGATTAAATTCTCAAGATATCAAACCTAAAAATAAGAAAGAATTGAAACAATTGATTCAAAAAGTTCACGATGATATATCATATGAAACAATAAATGATTTATTGGATACATTTCCATATAGAATTCAAATGGTGTATGATCATGGAGGAAAAACTATTGAGCACATCATTCGAAAAAATTATTACCATATTCCAGAAAAATATATTGTTCCTGCAAATGAACGTCCACCAATACTAACTCAAGATACGTATATGATGATATACAAAGAGAATTTAGAAAACCCTCATAAATGGACACTGATTGCTCAAAAAGTTAGCCCATATCAAAAAGTGGATAGGATAATCGTTAAAAACAAATCATTTGAAATTGAAAGGCGACTTGATGATTATCATAAACACAAAAAATAAATATGGCCAAATTCCATATGAAATTGAAAAGATAATTGAATATGAAAGAGAAAATGAAATTGAAAATGAATATTATGAAGAAAGAGAAGAAAAGGAATTTGATTGTTATTATTATTATGAAGAAGAAGAATGCATAGATTCAAATGAAAAAGAATACTATGATGAAGGTGATGCAGAATATGAATGTAGCAATGACGATGAAATGATGAATCCTTTTTAATCTTTGATTCAAAAAAAAATTTTTTTTACGTTAATTTTTAATTCAATTTTTGATATATTTTATTTACGCTTTTCCCACATAATTTCGCACAAGGGTAATTTTTTTTAAACCTAGTTTATAATTAGCATAAATGTATAATAGTATTTGGATTTTAAATTCAATATAAAGAGATTGTGCATTGAAATTTAATGAATGATGACATAATTAAATATCACGAAAATCGAGGTTAACGAATTTCGATGAAAATTTGTACAATCATTCTTTAATAAGGATATATAAACATATTTCGTTTATATTTCACGATCTCAAGAACTTCCCCAAATAAATCATTTTCTTGTAATATTATAAAAATAAACGTACTTTTTTCTATATAAATTACCCTTTTATAAAATTACCCTTGTGCGAAATTATGTGAGAGAAGGGTAATAAAAACAATTCAATTTTTATATTTTATTTTTCGATTAATTGAAATTTAAAGTTCGCAAATTTTAAACCTTTTAAAATAAAATAATATTCTCAAATAAAAAAATAATTAATTTAATCATTCTCAAAAAATTTGAGAAGATTAAAATATGCGATTCAGTTTATTAAAATAAACAAGATAATCAATTAAAATGCAGGATAAATGAATAAATATGTGATATCATCAAGCATAAGTGATGCAAGTAGAAATATGATATATGAGCAGATTGAAAGAGTGGACTTAAGATTGTGATTACAACAAAATAGTTCGAAACTTAAAAATAACACTCAAACTTCTAATGATTTTGATAAATGTTCTTGAAAAGTTTAGTCAATCCAGATTCGGAATAATCATTCCTGCAAATGGAAAAATATTCATATGAATATTCAAATAAAAATAACTTTTGGACATAACACAACATGATTTTTTTTAGTAAATACAATTCCTATTTGTTGTAAGAGACTTTGAAGCCAATTCTTTATATTTGATAATAAAAATATAATTGTTTCTTCACCTTTTTGGCTTTTCATTTAAGATAAGTGTTCATGTAGCTTATTAATAAAAAAAAGGGAATCGTATTTTTCTACACCTCTTTTTGAAAACTTTTAACTTTTTGAATACTTTTTTATTCATTTTTTATTCAATTTTTGCTAAATAATGCATAAATATATAGTTCAAATGGCTTCCCAATTCATCCAGTAATTCAAGGAACCAGATTCGGCTTCGCGCTTCCCCGTGGTGATCTCTTCTGGTTTGGTAGTACTCTGTCGTGGAACTGTTCGTGATACATTGCAGAGCTTACCATTACGTTTGGTGAATCGTTTTGTCGATTGCGGTATATCTTCATTAAGTGTTCTACTATCGAACTTACTAGCATTTGGATTGCGACGGAACAGAGTGTTGAGGGTTTTGTAGTCTTGTTTGGTTGTTAACTCGGTGATAGCTCGTTTAAGTACTGATAAGTCATCGGTAGTGTATAACTCTTCGAGAGTTGGTTGTCCATTGTATGGAGTTTGCTTTGCAAATGATGGATTCTTGGTCTTACTCATTTCGATGGAATTAAACTTGCACGTTTATCACACAAAAACAATACTATACTCACATTATAACACGAACGATACTAGTTTTCGTTTAGCAAATGGATGTCTCTTTTCGATACCGGTAACACGTTTAAACACACACTCTCGATCTTTCAATATATCATCCATCCACTTGTTGGACTTGCATTCGACGATATTGTCGTTAATTCGACATTTAAGTAAGTTCATACACTTCCATCCGTAACAATCTAGTACTTCGACGACATCACCTTCTTTAACTATCTCATCGATCTTCTGGAGTTTATTACTGTTAATGTACTTGTGTTTAAAGAACACGTCATAATGATATTCTTTCGCCATCGATCGATTATATTCTTCATCTAAAGTAGAGTTCTCATAGACTTCATCATCACCTTCATCTTCTTTTCGATCGTGATCGAATACATCTACGATATCCATTACTGGTTGTAGATTCTTGGTCTTTTTGTATGCTGTTCCATGCTTTTCGATAATGAAACACCATAATCCAGTATCTCTTCCACAGATCTTATTGGTTTCATCTATCATATACCATTCGCCATATAATGAAGAAGATCGATCTAGACCTCCGCGATTATAGATGAAGTCTTTCAGTTCTCGATCTGCTTGGTATAACAATAATGGAGTCGATGTTGTTAATCTATTATCTGGACTAACTGCTAGTAGATATCGTGTCCGACACTTGGTAGATATATCTCTAAACCCATACACGTACATCTTAACGTTATCTTCCATATCCAACAATCTCTTGTGAAACGTTTTCGGTTTCATTAACTCGGTTACTAAGTAATTACGTAGATGCATACGTAACTGTTTAGACGCTTGTATCTCTTCTTGTAGCTTGTCATAACTATCATTAATGGTTTTCACTACAGAATCTACTTTATCGTTATCAGCTTTAACAGACTTAATCGTATCATCATGTTTCTTCATAAACATCTTCTCATCTTCTAACTCTTTCAAATATTGTTGTTCTATAGTGTTTCTCATTTTGGTGAGAATAAAATAGACTGTGGAGTCGATAAACTTAATTGGTACGTTCTCAGTCTTTAGGATCGATATGCTCTTGGTGTTAATAACTCTAAATTTCGTTATAACCAGATCTAGCTTGTATATTGGAGCAAATCGTTTATTACCATTCGTTAAGTATGTTACAAGCTCATCCAATTCGAATCGTTTAGTGATATTCGGTACGAGAACCTTCTCATAACAGCGTTCTCTTATTATTAACTCTTCCCCATCACGCTTACATGTAACTATTAGTATTGGAAGATTAAAACTAAACAGTTTAAGTACATTGTTTATGTAATTATCGGTGATGTTGTACAAGTAGAATCCATTTACCTTGCCGGTAATGTCGTTAACGAAGTATGAGAACAGTGCTATTTTGTTATCTAAATCGACGACGAGTAAGTTATATGATAGTTTGTTTAACACAGACTTCCATTGGTTGTTAATGGGATTATGATAGATTAACTCTTGTGGAAGTAGTTCGGTGAGATAGTTAAGATGGTTGTGGATATACTCTTCACTAACAGCATTGTTGTTTATATAGAACGTTATCTCCAATCGTAATAAACCTGTATCCAAACTATCGTTAATGCTGTTCCGTAACTGTTCATCTGGATTGTATAACCAATCCGCTATATGTGATCCGATCTTACCTCTAACGGATGGACTCTCGATAGATTGGACGAACTTGTTATAGAATTTGTATCTAACTTTACCGTGTTCTGTGTTATGGATGAAGGTAAGACAGTTCTTACCAACTAGTTTGTCGTTGTCCATAATTACGTAGTCTCCATCGTTATTGGAACCTTCCATAACATAGTCGTTGTTGTCTATTAGATACTGGATCACCTCTTCTTTGTTAATAACACCAGCGAAGTCTTGTGTGAAGTCGATATCGTTAATGTAGATACCTTCATTGTTAAAGGATTTAATAGCTTCTTCGCTAGTAATTAAAGCAAATACATCGTTAGCTGGAATCGCTGGTAATGCAACTTTAATGTACTGTTTATAGTATTCACCTTCTTTGCTACTATAAGTTGGTTTAATATATCGTTTGTTAACGTTAATATCATGGGACTGAAATATTCGTTTAATCTTAGATGTGTGTTCTGCGAGGTACTTCGATAGATAATCGTTCTTGTTCTTGTTATGCGGATCTATTGGAACCATGTAATAGAAGATAACGTTGTCGCAGAATCTATCACTTAATGGATTAAGTTTATGGTTGTTAGTAGATCTTTCTGTGAAATCTATATCGGATATATTGTTCCAGTTAATCGTTTTCGTGAGATTATACAACATCGTTTCCGGTTTAAAGTTCTTGCGCTGTACGTGCTTTAACGGAATCGTTATCGAATACGAACTAATATCGTTTATAGTAATCTCTTTACGAGTGTGGAAGTCGAGTTCGAATAATCTGGCTTCTTCTTCGCTGTTCATGTTTCATTTAAAGTAAAATGTTACATGCGGAGATGATCTTGTGCTAGTTTAATGCAGTAGTAGGAATAAAAAAGTTAAATTAAAATTGGTTTAGAATAGCTGGATCGTTTATGATAACTTCGTTAGTGATATACATTTATGATAAGTTCGTTAGTGATCGACTCTTAACGGTACAAACCTAAAATAATAGACCTACTGCACAGATGATCCTACGCACGTGACCATTCGATGGGTCTTATGACTTGGACTGAAGAAGTAGACTCGTTTATGGAATGTATGATTACTATTACATGTAGACCATATTCGTTTAATATCATTCGGATACCTATCTGGGGTAATGAAATGATAACTCTCTGGTTTAAACCCGAAATCGTCATAGTACATGAAGTACTCACTCATTTGGAAAGACGATAAAAAAGTTAAATGAATATCGATAGCGTTGTCGTTTACAAGTGATCGTTGGAGCTATAGTTTTGGACCATCAACAGTGTTTTCTCGGACGTGGAAAGTCGACGTACAATGCTGATAAGGACGGGTGGAGTACGAAGTACGAAACCCTCCTTACCTATAGTAGTTCGATAATTCGTTTGTTTATAAGAAAAATAAAACGTACTGGAATTAATAAAAGAATTATTTTGTAAAACAATCTTATTCAGTGAGTTTTTTGAATTTGTTTGAGCTTTAGGAAAAGACATTCTAAAATAATTATCTTTGCATGGTTTACTTTTCCACGTTGCGATGGGATATACCTAAGAATTGTTTTGTAAACTACTCTTATTTAGTTATTTTGTTGAGTTTATTTGTGTCTTTGGAAGAAATACTATAAAAAAAATAAATTAACCTTTTTGGTCAAAAAATTTTCATCTTTATTGGTCAATAATAAAATTCATATCATCAATGATATGAAGTATACAAAAAATTGATAACATCATATAAGATCCCCAAATCCACTCGAAAAACATTGCCTTTTTTTATTTTATTTTCTAACAAATAAAAAAATGAAGAACATATAAAAAAACTAAAAACTTTTGTCAACTCGTTCATCTTTAAATTGATTTTTTCTTAAAAAAACATTTTTTTCTCATTATGCAATTTATGAGATTTGAATTAAGCACTTTCATGCTATTTTCAAATATGTTAGTAATATGATAAAACAATATTAGACATGTATTAAACTTTGATGAGGATTTTTTCTGTTGATCAAAAATTGCAAATTTTTGAATTTCATTTTTTTCTTGTTTTTCGGTAATAAAATTAAAATTATATTTTTTTGAATTTATATTTATGCTACAAATATTATATACATGACGAAGGACTAATTTTTAATAAAAAATGATCAATATTCGAGCTTTTTTTGCATAAAATAAAATTGAATTGAAAAAGAGTTTCCATACCTTTGGCTTAAAATGTGTGTTGAAGGGTGTAATAAGTTAAAATGTTTGTTCTCCTATCTAATGTTGACTGAAAAGTTTCGAAGTTTGAAAAAACAAATTTAAAATAAGGTTTTTGTTATTTTAACGTCTTAATTCAAAAAGTTTTGAAAATTAATTTCCGAATAAGTAAACTTGAAATTAAAAGCCAGACCACTTTTTTTCATTCAATTATTTTGGCATAACAATATTTTATTTCAAATTAAAATTTTATAACTTTTTTTTTCAATTTTCTTAAAAAGCCAAATATAATCAGAAAAATATTTTTTAAAAAAATATATTTATCACATTATTTTAAAACTATTTATAATTCAAAATGGATTATAATATTTCCATATATCTAAAATTTATAGATAAAAATAAAAACAATTTTTTTATTTTAAATTAAAATAAGATATTTAACAAATTAAAATAAGATATTTAACAAATTACTTTATCAAAAATTAAGATCCTCAGAAGATCTTACCAACCTTCTTTAGCTCTTTCAAACTTTCAACAGCAATATATACATCACAATCTTTATTAAATAATACTTCTTTAGTATATAACTCTTTTTTACTACTTCTTTTCAACACGATTATTCTTATCTTACTCAATAAACTTCATTAAGCTAAAATCAGAAGCGCTATTTTACACCACACGTTTTATTAAACAAAAGTTCTTCATATTGTAACTCATTTCTACAACTTTTTATATTTCCAAAATTATTTCTCATCACGCCTTACAAACTTCCTCAGACATAATCAACAGCACTATATACATCACAATCTCTATTAAATAATACTTCTTTACGTTATAAGTCATTTCTACTACTCCTTTTTTAGCATATCTTATTCTTATCTTACTCAACAAACTTCCTCAGACAAAATCAGAAACGCCATTTTACACCGCATGTTTTATTAGCCATTAGCTAAATATCTCAGCAAATAATTTTCTTTAATAAAAGATATTTTAACAAAATTATATTTTTTAAATATTGAAAATTTATAAATTGAAGGAAATTAAAACTCAGACCATATTTTGAATGCAAACGCGATGTAACGATCAAAAATTGAGATAAAAAATTTTAACGATCAAGTAAAGTATTCAAATCATATTCAAATAGTGGTCTGACTTTTCGGTCCCAGTTTATGTTTTTTCATAAAACAAATTTTTATTATAAAAAAGTCACTTTTTCTATAAAAAAATATTTATTCTAATATAAATGATATTTATTCGTATAAATATTTATTCATTATAACAAACTTTTTCGTAATATAACAAACTTTTTCAATAATATTACTATTCAAAATGCTCACTTTTTTTTTTGAATGAAAAACGATCATAAAGTTGATCGTCATCAATTATTAAAAATTCATTTAGAAGAATTTAGTTCAACTAGAAGATGCAGTTCGTCAAGAATATCGAGTTCAACCAGAAGATCGAGTTAAACCTGAAGATCAAGTCCGACCAGAATAACGAGTTCAACCAGAAGATCGAGTTCAACCGACAGGTAGAGTTCAAGCAGAATATCGAGTTAAGCCAGACGATCGAGTTCACTCGATATTCTGCTTACTTCACCTCGTGAAAACATAAATTCAGAAATTAGCAAAATGAAAGCAGAAATCCCTATTAAAATATTTCATTTGCTTGAAATCATTGGATTCAACCGCTGTATTGACTTGCTAAGCATTCAATCAAAGATGACACCGTATTACATTAAAAGGAAACAGCATATTGAAATCAAAGCACAAAGGCTTCAGATAATAGAAGAGGAAACATATGGAACCAGTACGACAGTAATTGATCCACGTTTTCCCTACCCAGAAATAAGATGGGAAATAAACACTAGAGATTACAGATGTCCTTGAGGGAAATACACAGATCGGGGATTCCCATGTGCTCATATGGTGAAAGTCTTTCAGTTTTTCAATGAACCATATGAGCAATGCGTTCATGAATGTTATTATACTTCTACCATAAAAGAGGCTTTAAAAAATATACATTCTCCAGTGTCTTTTGACATTAATGAAAAAGATGAAAAACTATGTTGTCTCCCTCATCATGTAAAAATATACAGATTAAAAAGGTATCTGTTTGGTTTCGAAAAAACACAAAATAATCAATGAATTGAGTATTTCAAAGATTGAAAATGTTTGATCGATAAGAGTGATAAGCTGCTCATGCGCTGCTATTCAAGTTAAAAATGATTTACATCAGTGACATGTTAAATTATCGAATTATAAATTGTATTGCTTTTTATATGAATGATTTAACATATACATGTGAAATATATGCAATACATAAAAAGATTGATACTTCACATGAACAAACTGAAGCAAAAATTTACTGATTAGCAATAAATATTGTAATTCTTTCATAATTATCTATTAAACCAAATATATAGAGATATTATTCTAATTTAATGAGATTTACACAAGAATAGATGTTTTTATTTTCAATGGTTTATTTTTTCCTTTTCAATTTTTTCACATCATAAAAAGTTACATTGTCTTTAAAATTCACGATAAATTCGATAATTATCTTTATAAACTATTCAAAAAAACGCAAAAAAAAAAAAAAAAAAAAAAAAAAAAATCTATAAATCGTACGATTTATAGAAAATTAAAACCTCTTTTTAATTTCATAAAATATATTCATTCTAATAAATTTGACAAATTGAATTAAACTTTTTAAGCTTCATATACAATTTTCCATTTCACTTAAATAATTTCAATTTGAAATATTAAAAAAAGTAGAACCATTTATTTAATTTGAATATTTTTAAAAAACAAATATTTTACTTTAAAAAATTTGGTGATTTTTAAGATTTTTTACAAAAAAAAGCACAAGATATTTCTGTTTTAAATTTTAATTCAAATTTCAATTAAACCAATAAAATATATCTTTGATCAGTTCAAAATATAAAAAATATATATATAAAAATCATTGTTACCATTTGAAATAAATAATCATATAATATACCAATTGAGAATAAACGTGAAAAAGAATTTCAAATTTGTTTACACGATGATTAATTTGAATGCTCTAATTCAAAATTCTCTAAATAACGATTTATTCGATTTTGAAAATCTTGAAAATACAAAAAGTTATAACAATTTTGAAAGGATAAAATTGTGTTACATAGAATTTTATTAACAAAAATAATTGAAAATAAATCCTAAACCATTGAATTCCAATATTGTTCACTCTGAAAAATTTCAATTCGTTTCTATTTAAAATAATTACAAAAAAAAAAAAAAAAAAAAAAAAAAATTCTTGGGAATGCAAAACATCAATGATCTCGATTTAAGTCCAAGGGATAGAATAATTAATATAACAATGAATTCACATAGCATAGAGCAAGAAAAACCAGAAGAAAAAATTACCCGTTTTAATGTTAAAATTGAATCAAATACACAACCTGATTCTTTTTTAAACAAAAGATATAGCATCGTTTTTGATCTTGACAATACATTGATATATACAACCCCTCTTCAAACCAAGAATACTTCTTTTGTTGTATATCAACAGAAAAGTTTAAACTGCCGAACCAGATCATCTTCATCAATTAGAGGCACAATGCAAATCAGTTTATTACAAAAAGGGCCACCATCTGAGTCAAAAATTAATTCTGTTCCGAATAATCAAACTTCAAGAAACTCAATGCCCAGAGGCACATATAGAAAGTTTTTTGTACAAACTAGGCCCAAATTACATGAATTTTTACGATCTATCATCAAGGAATATAATATTTTCTTTTACACTGCATCTGAAAGAGAATATGCAAAAGATGTTGTGTCAAAAATATTTGAAGAAACATTCAGTGCTGAATGTTTGAAAAATCAAAATGATGAGGATTTGACTGAGTTTCGAAATTATATGTCAAATTTGGATAAAATCATTTTTTCGAGGGAACATTGCACTTTTATGAATGGTTATGAATTGAAGGACTTGAGGCTCTTAAATAAGCCTCTATCCGATATTATATTAGTAGATGACATACAAGGTTCTGGCTTACTTCAGCCATTGAACTCTCTTATAATTCCAGCGTTCTATGGTGATGTAGACGACTTATTTTTGACAGACGAGTTGCTTCCACTATTGACCCAATGCTCAAAGACAAAAGAGCTTATTCCGAACATAAGAAAGTATGCAGAAACACTTTCACCTCATTTAATGTTATATGATCAGTGAAAATTATGATATTAATTGTTTATTTATCACTTATAAGTGATACCTTAAATAAATATTATTGTTTTGAAATTGCTTTTTGTATTATTATATATGGACAATCAACATTGAACCAGCATTTAGCAAAAATTGATAATTGTAGTTGATAAAACATTGATTCATTTCTATGAAATTTGAATTATTGACGAAACGAGATCATTTTTTCTTAATCAAGTCAATTTGACTAACTAATCTTTGATGATAAACAAGCTATTTTGAAACGATAACTGGCATATACCAATCTTAAAAAGAATGAATTAAAATTCAAATTTCTATCCAAGGCCGTTTAAAAAATTCTGAATTTTTCATCTGTAAAAAATTTGAAAATATCCTCATAATGGCTTCCCTATTAATCCATATGATATATATAAACAAATTGACTTTAAATAACAATAAAATAAATTAGTTATAATTATCATTAATTACAAAATGTTAATACTATAATATAATTTTAATATAAACAAATCATTGATAGTAAAAATAACATTAATTATGAATCAAGTTTGAAAGGAGCTGTAAAATCATAACTTTTTTTTCTTAGTAATCGGCTTGTAACATCAAAAGAATAATTTTCATCACAAACAATACCATGAACAGCCTTGATTGGCAGTTCTAAATTTTTTGATGGAACAACAAAAGGAGAAAGCTTTATTTCCACAGGAGGGCATTCTTTAACATATTCATGTTCTATAACTTGATGGATGGTATACCTGGATTGTGGGTTAACTTCTAGCATTTTAGTAATCAAATCCCAAAGAACAGGGTTACATCCTTCTGGCATTTCAAGTTGAGATGACATTATTGATCTAACAATTTCAAAAACATTATTTCCATTATAGGGAAACTTTTGAAAATTTAAGTTATATAATGTAATTCCAAGTGACCAAATGTCTTCTGACCCAGGCTTGATTTCTTCTTCATTTGAGCATTTATCAATTAATTCAGGGGCCTGAAAAGCTGGAGTACCAACAACTCGAGCAGAGCTTTGAAAACTGTGCCCAATTCCAAAATCTGAGATTAACACGTTTCCATTATGTTTAAGTAAAATATTTTGAGGTTTGAGATCTTGATGCACAATACCGTTTTCATGAAGGTAACATACACCTTCTACTACTTGCTTGAATATATATCGAATTTGATCAGGATTAAAATCTACACCAGATTTAACAAGGGAAGCGAGGTTTCCACAGTCAGCATAATCTTCAATGATATAAACAACACCACTATCTTTAACATGTATTACTTCGTGAAGTGAAACTATATTCGGGTGATTTAATTTCCTCATTGTAAGTATTTCTCTATTTAATTGGGCTACACCAATTGCTGTTTTTGAAAGCTTCTTAATATGAATTCTTTTAGTGGCATAAAGTTGAGATGTAATAGTGTCTAAGGCCAAAAATACTTTAGAAAACGATCCTTCACCGATTTGCATTAATAATTTATACTGATTAATTTGCTTTATATAATTATGCTCTCCATATGTAGTATCGATGTTACCTTTTCCAGTTATGGATCCTGAAGAACTACGAGGAAAAGAAGACTTAGGAAATAATTCCATTCAAGAAAAATTTAAACTAAAAAATTGAATAAAATTCAATTAATATATTCAAATATAAAAAATTTTTTATGATTAACGACCGATTAATTATATATATATATATTTTCAACATATTTCTTGCAATTTTCATTAATTAATACATTTTAATCAGTTTTTTATTAACGATTAACGATTTAAAAATTCAAAATAAAGTTATCAAAAAATTAGATAGATTTTTTTTTTCCCTTTTTTCCGAGATTTTCTCTCAAATGCTTTGAAAAAGTTTTTACACACAATTTTTTCCCTTTTTTCCGAGATTTTATTTCAGAAATTTTAATGGAATAAAATGACATAAATATAAATAATGTAAAAAAGAAATATTTATTATAATAAAGTATAGTTTTTTCAAAGCCTTTTTAGCTTTTTTTGGGAATGATGCAAAATCAAACAGCTGGGCAATAAAAATTCTGTGACTTATTACTAATGTTGAAATATATATGTTACAATAGCTTCAATTCTTTTTAATTTTCATTATAAAGGAGCAGAATCGTTGCATAAAGCATGCTTTGATGGCTAATTTGAATTTAAAGAACGTTCACTATATAAATATTAAATGACAAAGAATATCAAATGTGGGATAGCTGCCAATCTTTCAGTCCCCTATATCAGCTTGTTTCTAACCAATTGATGTTGTTTTCCGAAAAGAATAGTGAAATAACATACCGTGGGCTTACATAGAATCAATAAAAATTATTATAAACAGCCATTATGAAAACGATTAAAAAATATTCAAAAAATTGAGAGGTAAATCTCGGAAAAAAAGGCATTTTTCGATCTACCAAAAATTATTTACAAATCTTATCTTTTCTGAAGTACGATATAAACTTTTTTGACCTTACATTTTTGTGAAAATGTTAAGATGTGAATATGATATACTTTTTTTTTTTTGTCATAAACCATTTAATGGCGATACTATACATTATTTAATTAATTAATTCATTATTTTCTTTTATATCAAAAAAATATAAAAAAAAACATGATGGAATAGGATTTTAACCATTTTTATATTTCTATAAACATTTATTCATAATAATATCACTTATTAATTTACAAAAAATTTAGTTTTTAAAATAAATAAATGCAAAATTGTTATTTTTTCTTTATACTTTTTTTCCAACAATTCTGAATATATTCAATACAAATTGAAATAAACTATTTCAAATATAAAAAATACTTATACTATTTAGGATTTCTCATATTCTTTGATATTAAAATGCTAACGATATTATCTTTTTTCTATTCAATTACCTTGAACTTTTTATTCAAAAAAAATACTTAAAACTTTTTGAATACTTGTTGAATTCTATCTTCATTGATTTAGCAAATACCATATGAATTTTGAACAATTTTACTTATTATTTGCCATTAATTTATATTGAAAAAACCGTTTTTATAAAATTTAATCATATTATTTGTTTTTTCCTATATGAAACTCAAATAAATAAATTTTCAATGTTTTTAATCACTTAATCAATGAAGAATAAACATCCTTATGATATTTCAAACAATTTTGAAAATAGAGTTTCAAATAAATTTGATGATCAATTCGATTTTACAGGAATTGTCATTCCTCAAACAATTGGCAATTACCAAATCTTACAATCAATAGGATTTGGAGCATGTAGTCTTGTAAAATTATGCAAGCGATTTTTTTGTTTAAGTTCTAAAAATCATATTGATGTCAACAAAGAAGAATTATTTGCTTGCAAAATAATACCTAAAATTCGACTTACTAATGAAAGAATGAAGCAAAGTCTCGAGTCTGAAATTCGAATTATTCAACAACTTCATCATCCTGGTATAGTTCAACTTATTGAGTTATTAAAAGACGAAAATAATTATTATGTTATTTTAGAATATTGCCCAAAAGGCGATCTTTTTTCGCATATAATCAAAAACAAGAAAATAGCAGAACCAGAAGCAAAATATATTTTTAAGCAAATTCTTCAAGCATTAAAATACATTCAGTTCATGAATGTTTCACATCGTGATTTGAAACCAGAAAATATTTTATTTGATAAAGATAACCATATTAAAATAAGTGATTTTGGATTATCCAAATATATTTTAGAATCAGAGAATTTTTTAGTGCGAACACCTTGCGGCTCACCTTGTTATGTGTCACCT
Source organism: Tritrichomonas musculus (assembly GCA_039105265.1). Classification (NCBI taxonomy): domain Eukaryota; phylum Parabasalia; order Tritrichomonadida; family Tritrichomonadidae; genus Tritrichomonas; species Tritrichomonas musculus. Next base: position 2,748,447 of record JAPFFF010000004.1, read on the forward strand.
GAATGCATTAGTGGAAGACCTTATAATGGAAAAACAACGGATGTTTGGAGTTGTGGAGTTATTCTTTACACAATGCTCACAGGTCATATCCCATGGACAAAAAATAGCGAAGAACAGGTTTTCAGGCAAATCAAACGTGCTCAATATATTTGCCCAAAATATATTTCAATTGAAGCAAAATTATTAATAAATGGCCTTCTTACAGTTGACATAAATCGTAGATATACAGTGGACATGGCATTAAAAGACCCATGGTTGAAGGGTACACCTATAAAATTTAATTTAAATTCAAATTTAAATAAATTTGTGTCAATAAAGAAAGTTGATCAGTTTTTTGATCGTGAAATAAGTGATGATTCACTTATAAATATTCTTAAAATAAGAAAAAGAGGAAATATGGAACATACAACAAATGAATACAATTTGAATGATGAAAAAGAAAGCAGGAACAAAAAAAAGTTATCTTTTTTCCAAAGATTAAAAATAAAAAAAGCAGTGAAAACAGAATCAAAATCAAAAATAAAATCACAAGGTCCAAAAACGAATGAAATTTATAATAATATATCAAATTGCACAATAAAAAATAATAATATTTATTCAAATAATACTCAAATCAAAATTGATACATCAAATGCAGATTATTTTTATGGATTAAAACAATCATTTTCTTCACCAATCATAAAATTATTAGGAAATCAAAGCATTTTATTCTTAGATAACCACAAAAATCAAAAAATTCATAGTGAGGAATGCAGCCACTGTAATTATATATGATATTAAAAAGTATTTTTTAATAAAAAAGTTTTTCACCATGAATATGAAACTTATATAAGTTTTAATTGTTAACTTGACATAATGAAATACATTCATATTGAAACATATCATCAGAATAATGATTTAGATATTGTTTCATCTATTTATCAAGAAGAGTTTTTTTTAGTTAAACTTTTACTTTTGAAAAAATTTGAAAAATTTTTTGTTCAAAAAATATATACTCAAATCAAAAATCGTTTGTTGAACGTTTACTAAAAATTTGCTGACATTAAACTTTTTGTGAACATTTTTAGGTTCTTGAATATTTAATTATTTCTAAATATCCCATTCTTTGCAAATAAGTGATATTGTCCGTAATTTTTTAAGTTTTTTGGTAAACGTTTTGTTTAAAGTTATTTTTTAAAAAACGTAGCGCCAATTTTCTTATAATATTTTGTATACTTATTCATCAACATGATATAATTACTTTATTATAATTTCATAATAATCGTATTCATAATTATCGAATTATAAATCTTTTTAATAAAACTGATATTTTTTGAATAAAAATATCAACTTTTTCAGAACAAAATTTGCAAAAATTTTAAAATATATATATCTCAATATTAAACAGAAAGATCAAACAGATATTAAAACTGTAGATTTATTATTGGAGCAAAAATATATTAATATCAATTATATTTCAAATAAAAAAAATTTATTTGGCTTGTAGAGGTCTTTTTAGACTTTAAAAGACGATAGAAAATAGACCTTGAAAGCGGTACCCACCCGACCCCTTTTGACAGGTCCTTCTTGGGTAGGGTCATTTTTTACCATGGTAGGAAAATACCATATTACCTAAAGGTAAAATTTACCCGGCCATTTATAAAGATGGTAAATTTTTACCAGACCATTTCTTTAATGATATTATTATTATTCTTGTCAGATATTCTATTGATAATATTTGAGATGCAATTTGCTTCGATATCAAATGTTTGGATGATATCAATATAAGTGATTCCAAAAAAATTCATTTTTCATATGAATTTTTATTCTCAAAAAACAAACTTTTGTATAATAAAATTGACTTTTTCACCAAAAAGAGAGTTTATAATAATATGTATTATTATAATATCAAAAAAAAAAAAAAATTGAAATTGAATTTATATCAGCTTTTTCAGAGGAAAACTTCCTTAAAGTTTGAATCAGATATTGAAAATGAATCAAGAAATCAAAATTTTTAAGGTACAAATCCAGTACGTTATTTTTTGAACAGGAGAACGTTTATAATTTGAATAGTTGCATGTCTCTGAAAAAGTTTAAATTGACTAGGTTTGTTTTTGACACTTATTTTACAATTTTAATAAATATTATGACATGTTATATGAAATGGATGAAAATAATCGTTTTTTATTTAACATGTCATTTTATTCTTTGAGAATGTCAAAAAAAATTGCGGTTACTAAACGTACTGGATTTGTACCTTAATGAAAAAAATTAATATTTATTATTTATTATTATAAATTAAATGAATAATTAAAGAAAAATAATCGGGTAATACTTAAACTCTTCACTTGAATGGTGGGTAATTACACTACCCGAAAAAAACGGGTATCCCTTTCGGCCGTATGCCGTAATTGAAGATTTTTTTATGTAAAGTATTCAAAAAGTTGCACTTTTGCCGTGCGCCGTAGAAATTTTGTAAAATAAACTATTCAATGAACGACCAAATAGCCGTATTTTACAAAACCGCCGAAGGGCTAAAAAACGGGTCGGGTCCATTTTTTAGGTTACCATTAGAAGGTAATATAGAAAATTAATATGTGATATGTTATATAAAAATATGGTAGACTTTTTTTTTGAACAATTTGGTGGACCTTTTACAACTTTCAAATTTGAATTTTATTTTGAAAAAATTATATATAGTTGGTGGACATAATTATGTTTTTGGGACATAATCATGTTTGCTCAACTTTTTGAATGGTACACAAAAATAAAACACATTTTTCTCAATACTTTTTAAAGATAATTTGATAATATTATATACTATATTAATGTATTTTATGTACATCATTATTTAATTAAATGAGCTATTATATTTGTGATTTATATGAAATTTTGCCATTTATGTAAAAAAAAGTCAAAATGCTTATTTTATTCTCAATAATTGAAACTTGGGATTTAATAATAATATCATTAATTCATAATCAGTAATGATATAATTTTGTCAGATATTTGATATCTAAAAACTTTCATATAAGAAAATTTTGATGCACAAAATAAAGTTAAAAATCATATCACTTTTTTGTTTTTTTCCAATAAAAAATAAAAACTTTTAAATTTTTATTTAAATATTATATATAATGCATATAGTATAATGATATCGAAAGAATAAAATTGGTGGTTCTACTCAAGATCTATTACCTTAATGAAAAAGAGTAACTTCTGAAATAACTTAAAAAGACTTTCAATTTTAGACATTGAGAAATTATTTTCATTATTTTAATAGTTCTTCTATACTTACCTAATATTTATTGATTAATTGCTATTTTTAATGCTATTATAATAGAAAAAATAAAAAAGTGAAATTTGTATATTTCTTAGAAAAACCTGAAATCTTGATGGGCAACAATGATTTTTAGAGGATTAAAAATATATTTCATTGTATGTGTTATCAAATAATGTAATTCTGAAATCATATCAATTATGCATGAGTGATTTATGAATGATTTTGAATGAAAAAAAGAAAAATGAAATTTTTCCAAGATTGATTCTTTTTCAACCATATTATTATATTTAATATATTATATGCATCATATAGATGATTAATACTGCATCTAATTTGAAATAAAATAAACTCATTTTTCAAAATTAGTAATTTTGTATGAATGATTTTTGTCATATTTTGAAAACACTTTTTCTTTTTATATAATTATTATTTCAATAAATTTTTTTTCTAAAATATAATATATACATTATATTCTAAAATAATAACTATGTTAGAGCAAATTAAAGCAACCTTTTTTTTATGGTAAAAGTATGAAATGTGATATGAAATGAGTTTTTTGAGTAGTGAAATGAAAATGAAACCATTTTTTCTAATTATCTATTTTATTTCAATAAATAATAATGATACATTTTAATTATAGATAAAAAGTAAATTCTATTTTTTTTCAAATAATAAAAAAATATTCAGAAATTAAAAATTCGATATCATATTTATGATCAAATTTAGTTTGATAAAAGTGAATGAAAATCGGGGAATAGAATGTATCCAATATGATATTAATTGTTCTACAATTGTTTTTTTAAAAGTCCAATTTGAATATATAGAAATGATGTGAAAACATAATTATGTCTCCAAAACAGAATTATGTCCACCAACTATATGCTTTCTGAAAATTGAATATTGTAATAATGAAAATTATTCGAATTTCTCCTTAAATTTAGATATTTTAATAATTAAACATTTATACTTTTTAATAAAATAATTAAATTAAATAATCTTCAATACAAATCAAGATAAAAATATTTTAAAAAAAGGTGATGTGAAAACATTTTTTTGTCAACAAACTATAATCCAAAAAATGTCGAATAAACAATTGCCACAACAAAAAGATATCGATATAGATACAAAAATCATTCAAGATATTATCAACGCACAAAATAAGATTTTTGAAGAAGATTCACGTCATATCATTGAAAACTGCTGTAAAAAAGAACATATTCATTCTTTAAAGAAAAAAATTGAAGCATATTTTATAGAACAAAAATTATATTATGAAATAGTAAGGATACTGCTTTCAAATGAAGATATTATAAATTCTGATACTAAGGAATAGGGATGGGAAACGGGCACCGGGCGGGCAATGGGCCCGAAATAAACGTACTTCCCGGACACGCCCGGGCAAATTTACGGGCAAAATGGGCTGCCCGGAGTAGTATAGTGAAAACGCCCAAAAAGGACTACGCCCTTTTTGTTCGTTTTCCAATGATTTTAGAACATCACATTTTAGCAGGAGTTTTCACACTGAATTCTCAGCATTCTAATAGCTATCAGAATAATGGCAGGTATATTTTTATTTAATTTTTTATCTCATCTAAAATGTTTGAAAGATTAAATGTCATTGCGAAATATAATTCAATAATTGATTTAAATTATTTTACAGATACTATTAATAAACTTTATTCTATGACTTGTGAAATGAAAAGTATAAATGAAGAAGAATTAGATGTTTATAAAAAAGCAAATGAATTAGATAAATTTTATGAAGAAAAGAAAGGTAGAAAACCAAAGCATAACAATATGGTATTAGTGTTTATTGAAAAAGAATATAAACTATTCAATCCAACAGATTGGAATAAATTCTTAATTAATCCTCGTTTTTATGACACTAAGAGAGTTGCGAGTGAATTAGCAAAAGAAGGCTGTGAATTAATTAGCGAATATAAGAATGGACAAACACCTATCCGATATAAATATAACAATAAGATTTATTGTGTCAAATTTAAGAACTGGAAGCATAATCATTATCGTCCTCATTTAGGTCAATTTCCTGGAGCACATGATTGGGATGAATATCATGCAAGAATGGGACATAATATTAAGTAAATTATAAATTTATTTTTATACTCAAGATTTTTTCAGAAAAAGTTTAAAATTTTATAATTATCAATTAAATCTAGTCTCAATTACTTCAGCTCTGAATTAGTTCAGCTCTCAATTACTTCAGCTCTGAATTAGTTCAGCTCTCAATTACTTCAGCTCTCAATTTAATTCAGCTCTCAATTCCCAACACCCTCTCAATTAATTCTAGTCTCAATTAATTCTAGTCTCAATTAATTCAGCTCTCAAAAATATGGTTACATATTAATAAAGAGAACAATTTTTTTCACATAGCATTTCTCTATTATTTTTAAATTAACTTTTTCAATTTTTTCTCAAATATTTTTAGATTTAATATTTGTTTTAAATTAATAATTTATCTCATCTAAAAATGAAAGCAGTAAGTACTGAGAAATTATTCGAATTATTTAAAATTGTTAATCCTTCTGCTACTACTTTGGAGGAATATGAAAAACTTCCATTTGTGAAAGATGTAAGAAAAGCATTAATTGATGAAATTAAAGATTATTTAGCAGAAACTAATTATAAAGGGCCTTTTGAATATGACCCAATTTTCTATTATTTTATGGGAATTGATGCTGCTATGAATAAGAATAAAGATTTGCTGAAAGAATTGCCAGCTCATGCTAAGAAACTAAAAGAGTATCATCATTTTAACCCAAAAACTGATGCTGATGAATTTCTCCAGTTAACGCCAGCTGAAGAAAATAAGCAAGTTATGCAATCATTTAAAGAATGGAAGGAACAAGAATCTTCACAGAAAGAAGTAGTTGATGATATAATTGACCACCTACTTAGACACAAAACTAATTGGCGCATTGATTTTACTAAATTAACTAATGTAGGTATAGAACTAATATTTGAGCCATTAAAGAATTTCTTTCAAGAACACATTTTAACTCTTCCTATTATTGGGAAATACAAGATACAATTTAAAGTTAATGGACAGTGGCATACAAAACCATTAGATGAAGAATCTTTAAATCAACTAATGAAGAATTTAGAAGAAAGGCATTTGTTATTCGACTTAGATACAACTCCAGCTGAATACTTTTACGAAGATGGAGGTAGCAAGTTACCTGATTGGTCAATGTTTGATGAAATTAGGTTTAATGAATATCAGAAATTTGATAGTAGCAATGATAGAGGTGGCTCATTCTTTAGATATTTAATCAAACCAGATGTACCTAAAATGATTATTGAATATTTGAATAGATTACAGATATTTGATACTTTAGTTGAAGGTAAGTCACAACGAAAAGAATTAGATGATAACTGTTTTGTTTATGCACTTAAGCAAACTGGTCAGTACGATGAAGAGACTTTAAATAAGATTCGTTTAAGAATTAATAGAAGATATCTTTCACAAGGATGTATTGAACAAATTTGTAATGAATTCAAGATACAAATTAAATTAACTTTCATAAATGAAAAGGCAAAGAAAGTAAAAGAACAAGTTTATTCAGTTAAGAATCATGTAAAGAAGAATTATTTAGGAGTTGCTAATCCAGAGTCAAATAGAATTCATCACATGAATATTTATGAGTCACATTACTTTCTAGAGGAAGTTACACCATTTTCAACTGATTATATAAAGAATTTATCCGATAGAACTGATGAGCAATTCAACAAAGAATTTAAAGGAGACCATTTCATTAATGCTAGATACTATATGAAATCATCTAACTTAGTTAGAACTTTGATGCAAAATGGATATTTTGTACCAATTACTTTTGGTGAAGCAATGATTCTAAAAACAACGTTTTATGATGATGTTAAGAAAGATTTGGACAGTATCAATTTAGATTATGACCCTGAACACTGTACTCAATTGATTGCACCATCTAATTGGAAAACCAAAGATAAGATAACGAATTACTGGTATGCAGACTTTGAAGCTGACGTAAGTGGTACAATTCATAAACCTTATATGGTAGTATTACAGAATGAATCTGGAGAAATTAATAAATGTTGGAAAGGTGAAGATTGTGCACTTAAATTATTGAAGTATTTAGAGGATGGAGATGTGGTTTATTTTCATAATTTAGCTTATGATATCAGAATGTTGGCACAATATGGAATAAATAAATCAATTATCAAAGGAAGTAAAGTTATGAAGGCAGATATTAAGTTCGAACGTAAGACTATTCATTTTAGAGACTCATATCCAATGATTTCATCTAAGTTAAGTGATTTTCCAGCTATGTTCAACTTGCCCAAAGTACAGAAAGAAATCTTCCCATACAAGTATTACACATTGGAAAGATTAAAGACAAATATTGGCATAATCAGTGAAGCAGGTAAAGATGAGGACAAAGAGTGGACAGAAGAAGATTATAAATTATTCAATTCTAATATTGATTCTATTAAAGGTTGCAGATTATCTGATACAGAATTTGATATGTACAAATACTGTGAATTTTACTGTAAGCAAGATGTGAACATTCTTCGTTTAGGATTTAATGCATTTCGTGAAGGATTCTTGAAAGATTTCAAAATTGACCCATATAAATTCATTTCAATCTCAGCTTTAGCTAATGAAGTATTCAATCAGAATGTTTACTATAATCATAATCTTTATAAAGTTGGTGGTGTTGTTAGACATTTTATGTCTCATGCTATTTATGGTGGAAGATGCATGACTGCTTATAATAAGAAATGGCATACCACTAAACCTTTAAGTGATTTTGATGCAGTCTCATTATATCCTTCAGCTATGGCTAGACTGAAGACAGTGAAAGGTATTCCTAAAGTGATTCAACCAGAAGAGCTTAACATGAATTTTCTCTCAAAAGTTGATGCTTATGTTGTTGAGATTAGAATTACAAAAGTGAACAAACACTACGCATTTCCATTAATTGTTCAGAAAACTAAAGAAGGTCTTAACTTAAATAACGACAACATAACAGACCCTGTCACGATGGTAGTCGATAACATTGCTTTGGAGGATTTAATTAATTTTCAGAAAATAGAATTTGAACTAATTAAAGGCTATTATTGGAATAGCGGAACTGATGATACAATTCAGAAAGTCATTAGACATATTTTCAATAAAAGATTAGAATACAAGAAACAAAAGAATCCTCTTCAGCAATTATATAAACTAATCATGAATTCATGTTATGGCAAAACTATCGAGAAACCAGTTGATAAAGATTGGAAATATTTTGATAATGAAGAGGATTTAAACAAATATATGTTTAAGAATTATTACAAAATCCTCCAAAGCAATGTTATCGACTACCATCGTTCCATTTCAAGAAGGCGCTCACTTAGTTGGTGTCACTGGCTCAAATGTAGATTATGCATTTGATATTATATTCAAGACAGAAAGAACAGTTAATATACGCGATACAATAGCTCATGTTATGGAAACAAGTATGGGCTCGTTTTATTGGGAAGAAGCAACAGGTGTACTTTATAATTACGCTGGAACATATCCAATACGAGTTACTCTTGCTGAATTTGGTGAAGAAGACCAAATAGCGTTAATGTCAAACGTTATAGCAGAAGAACAACTAATAAAAAGATGTGCTATTGATTGTGGTCCGATTACGGAAGGGACTTCGGATATATCAATTCATTATCTAAAAATTGAAAATAATGTAATTAAACTGGAATACATAATAGGTGATTATGCACTATGTTTTGAAATAAGGATATTATTCTATGATACAGCTGGAAATCCCCATAACATAGTAATAGTATTACATCAGAGGACTGTGTATTTCGACAATTTCAAATTCCCACTATATTATGAAGACACTGTTGATATAATATCAAGTCCACTTACATATAACTTCCCAATAGGTGGATATTCCTGGACAACTACTCAGGAATTATTAGATGCTAAACAAGTTTATTCAAGATGCATCATGTCCCGAGAATATTTAGCAAAATTTAAGAGTGTAATGTATGGTACTCAATCAAACACAACTATCACTCATTACTGTCCAATAGAGGCTGGTGAGGAGATTACTGACTACAAGATTGGTAAACCTGTATATCTATCAGGGCATGTATATAAGTATAATAAAGAAACTAAACGATTCATTAGCAGCACCGCTACTGATAGTACTGATTGTATCTGTTCAGTTATTATGGATGGAACCTGGAAGGAATTTGTTGGTATCATTACTAGAATCGATAAAGAAAATGGATGTATTACCTTTGCGACCCATGGCGACTATTTATTCTACGTTGATGACGCAAATCTATACCAGATAGGTGATGTAATACTCTATGATGGAAGAATCCTCGATGAAGATTATGCACTAACATTGAAGATACAACAGAGCATAGTAGGGAAAGTAAGCGGAAAAATAAACGAACATTATTTAGCAGTGTTTAAAGCTTAAACAACTAATTTTAGGCTCAAGCCATACTTGATAAACTGGGAATATATATTATTGTAAGCATACTTCATGTCTTCAGTCTTTCCATCTTTAGTGATTAATATTTTTGAAACTTTGGTAAATTTTGAAGAAGATGAGGTGCAGCCGCAGCCAACATCAGAATCGTCAAGAACAAATTCTACCTTTTCACATTCAGTGAGTAACTTAATCATATCCATTAACAATTTGCTTTCGCATACAACGTAAGAGTTTACTTTTAGTGGGTTACCTTCATACATCTCAACCAACATCTCTAAGAACTTATTTTTCTTCTCTAATGTATCTAGTTCAGTGCCTAAATCTATGATGCCTCTTTCCTGAGCTAATAGGGAATTGCTGCTTATTGGTGCTACTGATGGAAATTGAGATTCCTGATTCATCATCGGTATATTTGATGTTAGACCATTCGGTTGCATATCTGGTTGGTTGTTGGCTTGAGTAAAATTTACACCTTGATTCAAGGGTTGAACGTTAGGATACAATGGTACAGTTTGTGGACGTTGTTGCTCCCCTGTTTGACTCGTTCCTGCAGCGCGCGGAGTAATCTTTATATTAACGTTGGTATTTTGGCTTTGAGTAACATTATTATTTGTATCTGTTTCTGAACTTAATATTCGTGCTTGTCTTAATGTGCCTGACATGATTTAAATAATACAAAAATATATAACATAAGCTTAGATTAAAATAAAATCATCGAAATCTGTTTTCTGACAATCAGCGACATGCTTTCGAATTTTCTCAACACTCTCATTATTAGAACATTTTCTCATATGTGATGGATAATACTTGTTTCCTTTAAATTCCTTTTGATTCAAATAAATATCAAGTATATACATATCTTTCTTGTCCTTGCCATTTGGAAGAGACCTATTATCATTCTCTTTACATGAAATTATCGGTTGACATCCATAGATTTCTTGAATTCTATCATATCTTATACTTCTTGGTTTACTCTCAGTTCTATCTGTGATAAAGATTGGTTTAAGACATATTCCATACTTATTCTTAAATGCATCATTGCATTCGAAAAAGACAGAAATAATAGGGTCTACAATGTTATAGTCATTCTTGATGATGTTTTCTTGTTCGTTAAGCTTGTTGATGAATTTTGTGACAGAGAAGAATTGTGTTGAATTCATTTCATGCTCAAAAAATTTTAAAAATGTTTAAAAATAAATGACTTACATATCAATTTGACTTTCATAATATCCATCAAGTTCATAGTCAAATAAATCATACAGTGAATGAATAGAGCTTAAATATGGGTAGTTTTCAATATCATTGCAAGCATCCCAAATATTCTTGATTAAAACAGAATATGAATATTCAAACCTAGAATCTGTCGGATATGGTTCTTTCTCTTTCGCATATTTGACTAGATAAGGTGCATAGTTATTCAAATCTCGTTTAGTTAGATTCTCAAGAGGCATATTCAAAATGCTTTCTTTAAAGTATTCATATTCATCATATTCGATTTCATAAACAGTATCTTGATTTATAACAAATTGGTTTATATCTGGGCAGAAGAATTCGCTACTTCTTTGTGATAAGATTGGCATTGCGATTATTTTTAGATGAGATAAAAAATTAAATAAAAATATACCTGCCATTATTCTGATAGCTATTAGAATGCTGAGAATTCAGTGTGAAAACTCCTGCTAAAATGTGATGTTCTAAAATCATTGGAAAACGAACAAAAAGGGCGTAGTCCTTTTTGGGCGTTTTCACTATACTACTCCCGGGCAAAACGGTTATTTACGTTTTTTCGGGCGAAGCAGTGCCCGTTTCCTCTTTTTTGGGCAATTGCCCGGGGCTGCCCATTTTCATAAAAAAGAATTTGGTTCGAATATTTTCCGAACTGTTTTTTTTTTTTTTTTTTAGAAAAAAGCATTGACAAAATAAAGTTTATGAATGATTTTTGTTTAAAAAAATGCATGAATATATTGTATTTTATATTTTAAATATAATTAAATTATAAAAATCACATTTACTTATCTGATCACACAAAAATTTCATTTAGATATTATGTCATTAACATAAAAAAGCAAGTTTAACACAACAGTATAATAACATATATGCTATTCTAACTATAAGTTCATAAATAAAACTTTTTGGAACAAATAAAATTTTGAGATATATAGGTGGGCCACTTTTTTTTTTGACTTTAAAAAGTTCTTTTTTTCTTCGAATTTTAAGAATTATTCAGCAATTTCATAATATATATTTATATAACACATATATAATAGGATGCAGTTGTTAAATTAAGTTTTGAACTAATATTCATCAACTTTTTTTTTAATACATGATATGCAATATCACAAGTTCAAATGAATTAAAATACATATTTCTATTATTTTATGATATTATCTATGTCATACATCAAGAATGATCTGGAAACAATATAAAATAATTAATAGATTTCTCTAAAAAGTTAAAATAAAAGGTATTTTTAATTTTCAGAAGTATATAAAAAAATTGAATGTTTTCTTTTTTGATATTTAGTTTCTTCATCTCCCAGGCTTTTTATTGATATAGTTAGTTATAACATAACTTCAAAGATAAAGGTTAGTTGGGAAAACATATTCAAAAAGTTGAATTAGTTAACGGAATGATTCAATTTTGGAGCCACTTGGTAATAGACCTTGTAAGGGGTACCCGATTTACCCATTTTCAATCGGGTCAAAAATTTTAGGTATATTTTGATCAGGGGTCGCAAATTACCGCCTACCCAAAGCGGTTTTTGACCCGAAATTTTTAAAATTCATTTATCTCAAAATGTGGAATAAATATTTATATAAAAAAAGGTTTATTAGAAAATTTACAAGCTTTTTAATCCTTTTTAATAAAAATTTTTATTTCATTAGAATAATGCATCTGATATTTTTCTCAAAAATTGTTTTTTGAAATTATTTTCTCTATCATTCTATTTAATTACAATTTTTAATATCAGAAAACCTTTTTTCTTGAAAGTTAATTGATTTTTATTTGTATCGTATTTTTTTCTGATTTTCATTGTCATTTAATTTATTGTTTAGATAACTTATGAAAAGAGAAATAATACATAAATTTAAGTTATGTAATATTTTTTTATATTAAGCTTTGAAATCTACAATTTTTAAATAATATTAACTATTCATTTACTTGTTTTATATTTTTTATCTTTTTTACAACATTTATACTATGCATTTTAGTTTATTTCACTATTAATTAATGTTACTAATCACTTATATAATAAAAAAAATTTTGGCATTTGGTTCTTTTATTTCATGTTTGAATACAATATTAAGATATATTAATAACTATTTCAGATTTTAAAAGATTATCCTGTTTTGACAAACTATTACTTGATTTTCAAATAAAAAATTCTTTTCTAAATAAAATTTGAAATATTTCATATAACAAGTCATATCATAAAATTTTATTTTCTAAAATCAAAATTCACTTTAAAAAAATGCATGAATCAATAAAAAATTAATTATAGAACATGATTTTATAAAAAATAATCCAAAAAATACACTAGAAATAAAAGGGTCAAACGCGAACTCTTCATTTTTTTTTTGGGTAGTGACCCAAAAAAAAAATTTGTGGTCGGGTTAATATTTTGGGGTGACCTTTCGAAGGTTTACTTGGTAAGAAATTTTAAACGGTCAAACAATAAATTTGGTATAAATAAAGGTAAATTAAAATCAGATATATGTCCTAGAATATTGGACCTTTATTAAAAAATCATAAAAAATTAAAATCAGCTTTTTTTTATTCAATTTTCTCTCAATTTATAAAAATAGCTTTCAAATATTTTTTATAATTTTTCCCTTGTTGAAATTTTGAGATTTTTAGAAAAAGCAATATCTTAATTTAAAATTAAATTAATCTATATTAATATTATAATTTCATAATAGAATTATATATTAAAAATATATATAAATGAGATATTTCAATTTAAATTTAAAAAGCAAAGATAATCAAAATAAAAATTATTTTATATTTATTTGAATTTTTAAAATTTCAAAAAAAAAAAAAGATTTAATAAAAATTATAAATATAGCAATTTAAATTGAAATAAACATAATATATTTTTATTATAATATTATAAACATAAATATAATAGTAAATAATATTTTAAAATATTTATAATAAATCATATACTAATAAATTTTCAAAATTCTTATAATCGAATAATTGATTATTTCTAACTTTTTCAAAACGAATTTTTATAGCATGCTTCAATTGTTAAATTCAAAATTTTAGGTATAGAAAAAATCATTTATTTCTTTTTATATTTTGTCTTTGATTATAATCAACAAGATATAACTTTAAACAAAATTAAATTAAACAATTAATTTAAAATTAAAGTAGATATTTTTATTCTTAATAAATGAAATTTTCTTATATAAATTGAATGATCTTTTTAAATTCTTTTAATTTTGAGAAAATTATTTCAAATATTTTTGAAAGATTTTATCTATACTATTTGAATAGTTTACAAAAAAAATATGAAATTTTAAATTATTCATAAAAACTTTATCTTTAATATTTATGAACTATAATTAATATTTTATTTTATTATTATATGTAATCTATCTAATGGTGCAAAAGTTATAAAAATTCATTGGTGGCTCACCTATGAGATATTGAAAATAAACTATACAGTTAATGAAATACTTGTGGAAATAAAAAATTATGCATTTTAGAATAATAAAAAATCAAATTTTTTTATATAAGCCAAAAAAAGAGTAAAAAAAAGTGATAATATTTTAATTTAAACAAGTTTATAAAAAAATCATTTTCTTATTGTTTATAAAAAATGAAAAATAAATTGCAATCATAATGATATGAATAATTATTTTCAACATGGAATATAGGTGGAGAAATTGGAAAAAAAAAAAAAAAAAAAAAAAAAAGATTCGACGAAAATCGAACAAGCAGCTTTTACTATTTCATAAAATTTACGGGCAGGAAAGAAAATGATGAACGGGCAATCAATTTAATAATCAAATGGGCAAGAACGAGCAAAAACGGGCAATGTAAAAAAGACGTTTGTGCCCATTCTTGCCCGGTGATATGACCAATCTGACATTGCCCGGGCACGTTTCGGGCGCCCGTTTCCCATCCCTACTAAGGAACTAATAAATGATCAAATTAATTCACAGATAGAAAATTTAGAGACAAAAATATCTGAAAAACAAATTGAAATTCCTGAATTATCTAAATTATTGAATATAATTATTGAAAAAAAATTGTACAAGCAATTAGAAGATATTTTAACATTTTCTATAATTCCATCTTATTTTCAGTTTTTTTGGTCAGATCCTTTAATTTATGATTTAATTAATTTTTTTCTTGCCATACGAGATAAACCTGAAATTTATGATTCACTGGCACGAGTTACTTTTTTATCACCCAAATTTCTTTATTATTCAAATATCGCCCTTCAACCATTTTTTACATATTTTCTTAATGAAAAAAACAAGGTGTATGAAAGTGTTTGCAGGTTCAATTTCTTAATCCCAAAAGAAACATTAGTTGTTCTTTGCTGTTCATCAGATAAAGAAAGGACTTTTAAAGTATCTTTTCTAAATCATGCATTATCTTCATCATCTCGCTCTCATTTATATAAAATATTGCATTGGACATACGATATAAAAGATTGCAAAGAAATTTCTGATGAAATTATCTCAGAATTAGTTAATCAAATGACTTCCAATAATCCTATATATAATAAAATAAGTAGTAAAGTTAATATTAGCAGAGATGCAAATACAAATATAAAACAAACAGGCCGTTTTAAAAAAGAAGAAAGCGACGATGATAATTATAATGCAATTGATGAGGAAGATGATGAAGATGAGGAAGGTGACGATAATGCTGCAAATATATCTTCAGATCAGAATAGATCCTTTTTGCCAATAACTGAATTATTTAATCAAGTCGATTTTGATCTTCTTCCTGAGGTTTTCCAGCCTCTTTTTATTTCATCAAATGATTTTACATTATTAAAACTTTATTCCGAAAATGTTGAATTATTAAGAACTGAGTTTAAACCAGTTCATTACTGTAAAATGAAATATTACCGAACATATAATATTAAACACCGAAAAACTTAAAAATAGAGCTGAACAATCTTCTGAAATAACTCAGCAGAATCAACCAGGTATGCTTGCTCCTTATTTACGTCATCTTCTTCAATTGACTGATAAATTACCTGTTTTCAATCAAATTCCATCAAATGCAAAAACTCTCCGAGATTTCTTTGAAATTTATCTTGTTCAAAGGGGTGACATACGAACATATGAAAAAAGAAAAATTTATTCTGATAATTTCTTTAATTTCCCTGGATTAGATTTGCCACAATTTTCTGCAGCAATTAAAAAAATTGAATTTAATCGTAAAAAAGATCTTAAAGCATTATCATCCTTCTCAAATATCAATCCAACAGCAAATAAACTTAAAATAGAAACTCAAAATCAAATAGACCATTTTAATCTTTTATTATCCAGAAAGCTAACAAACATAACCATTGATATGAATCCTAAAAAAGATTCTAAAGAGGATTCCATAGAATATCGTAAAAGATTAGTTAAAATAGATCTGAGTTATATTATTCAAAATCCCGCATTTTTCATTGGTTTGTTCCATAAACAGCAAATTTTTAAAAGTTCACAATCTGATTATGCAAAGAAAATATTATTAAATCAAATTCTTAACAAATTTAATTTTGATTTTTCAACTTTCAAAGATTGTCTGATTAAAGATAAAGAAATTGCCAATATTTCATCAGATTTTACTCAGTATTTCAGCGAAGCAAGTATTTCAACCAATTTTTTACGAAATACGATCGTAGCCACGGGCAAATTTAATAAAAGAGAATATTATCAACAATTCTTAGAAACTTTTCCTCCCCATCAACAAACAGAGCAAAATTGCAAAAAAATTGATTTTAACAAAGAGTTTTGCGATACTATTGCTCAAATGATTGAAGTTGCTTTCACAGAAAAGTCAATTTTGAGAAAATTAGAACTTTTCTCGAATTTTTTTATGCTTATTGAAAATGAAGTGACATCTTATTTGCCAGCAGGAGAAATTCCTGCAAACGATGCAATTCATCCATTACAAGCAAGCATTTTAATGAGAATAAATCCGCCAGATATGTTAATTAATATCATACTTATTCATGACTTTTTTATTGCAAGATTGACTAGTATCCCTGAAAAGAATGTAGAAAAGAATTCTACATTTGAAATAACTGGCTATGATTCTACAATTCGCATTGTTCCAATGATGGTTTTCAAAGAATATAAGGATAAATCAAAAAGAGATATAAAATGCTTTAAGTTAGCTGATTAAAAATAAATTTCAGGGATATTTACTGCTCAAAAAAAATTTCCAGATCCTGAAAAATTACCGGGGAAATAGTACCGATATTTTTTTTTTTTTTTTTTAAAATAACCGCCAGTAGTAAATAGTAATTGATTAGATTATGAAGCAAAATAATAATAAAATCATTTTTAAAACAATATATATTTTCAGGTAATTTTTTTTTTTAACAAAACACGGTAAAAATTACTGGTATTACTTTTTACTGGCGATTAAATCTGTAATTCCGGTACGGGGAAAACGGTTTTGGTCGCAACCAGATAGTAATGGTTAATATCCTTGCCATAAAAGATTTTTTTTTTATGTACTGAAAATAATTTTTCAATATGGGTTGTGTATTAAATTCAAAATAATCGTTTTCTTTATTTTCTATTTTTTTTCATCAGCATAAGATTTACAAATAGAAAAAGTTGAGTATTTTATTAATAATTGAATTCGTTTGAGTTTTAATGGATTTTATTAGGGAAAGCTGGAACAACCGAGTTCCACCACAAGATTTCCTTTCAGAAATACAGAAACAACAAAAAGATTATATATTCAATGTTGTAGTTGGATTAATTGATTTATGTGGACATCCATACGAGCCTATTCCTTTATTTTTGCAATATTTGGTTCAACTTTTTAATTCTATTCCACAAATTTGTATGACAAGTTTTCTTGATCCATCGAGAGTCAATTCTTTTGGATTAATTCGATTAATAATTAATTGTGGCGATGCTCTTTTTAATAATCTTGAAATTGGCACAGATTTTTCAGCAAAATGCGCTATGAATGCTTTAAAGATTTGTCTTGAACACCCAAATAAGGAAATTGCATATGAAGCAATATCGAAGCTTTCTGAAACACCAACATTTAGTGTTCTTATTGCATCAGCTCGACTATTTTTCAACGATGAAATAATACTACTTCGTTCGCTTTTTACTCAAGTTGTTCCACAATCAGATTTACCCCCTTCAATACCATTTCCAATCACTTTATTACGCCGAGCTATGCTTGAAGACAATTTAAGCAACTCAATTTTATTTACAGTTCATGATATAGCTACTGCAGTTATCACAAATATAGATTTATGGCATTTTATACCATGTTCAAAATCTTTTATATCTCCTTCTTCGTTTTATCATCTTTATCTTCATGTTGTCAGCGGATTTATCGCTAATCCAACTTTACAACTCGCCTATATGACTACCAACTTGCTAGTACGCATTTTACGTCACATGAATGACGATGTCGAAATCTCATCAGAAGAGAAAGAAACCGCTCGTTATTCACGCACATTAGTTTCTTCACTTTTTTCAGATTTAAGATCCAATTGTATGAGTCAACAAAATTCGCAAAAATTAGAACTAAAACACCGAGAAAGAGAAAATTGCGATTTTTTAGGTCAACTTGATGATCTTGTTCAAATTGAGAAACTTTTAACTGATCTTCCGTCACAAGTTGATGAAGATCATATCATTGATATCGTATATCAATATCCAGCTCTCTCTTCCACCTTAGTTGAGCACATGATTAAGAACATGAATGCCAAAATCCCTGATGTAGCTGTTTCGTATGCCAATCAAATTTTACCAATACATTCAGATTTTGAATGGCTTCTTCTTCATCAAGGGAACTTCATTGAATTTGTCAATCAAGCTCTTAATTTAGCATCCATGATGCCTCCACAATTTGATTCTCAATCCTTTGAAAAGTTATGGCTTTTACCGTTAACATTAATTAGATTTATGTGGGGAACTTCCTCCAATTCAGTTCGTTCACAAATTATTAAATTTGTAGAGACTCAACCAGAAGGTATTCGTCAATTTTTGAAGCACTTGATTCAATATCAGCAAGATAAAGATCCAATTAAAATGAGTGACTACTCAACTCCCTTCAATGAGAGCATAACTGTTTTGAAAGAGCTATTAAATGGTGAAAAAACGGTTTCATCGTTAGATTTATTAAACAAAAGTTACTTATGGGTTTCAGTTTTAATTTGGGCGAATGAAAAAACGCCTGAAAGCTATGACATGTTAACTGAAAAACCTCATCCCAACGAGCATCTTATTAATTTTTTATTTTCGACAGCTATGCTTTCGATAGTTAAGCCTGTTCGACGTTGGATGAGTGCCGCAGAAGAGCCGGACTTAGTTAACATGCATTTATTTCGACCGGATTCGTTATTTGACATTAACACGATGATTGTTGATCAACTCGGCTTATTTTGCCGAGTGACGCCGATGACGACCTGCCAGTTGATCAAGATTGTTGCCGCCTGGCGGGCCTGGGTTGAGATATTTGGCATTGAAGATTTTACGAAGACTTTGTTGAACCAGCTTGTTTGGAAAACAATGCATAGTTTGATACCTGAAGATGCGGACAACTTGTACAAGTCTGTTGCTTATGTCTTGGCGGTTTTAATTTCTGAAGATTCTGAAGACGTTGAAAAAGTTTTAAGGGCCATTTCTGTCTTCGTCGAAAATGAAATTGAAACAATGACATCGGCTATCGGCCTGGCTGATTTCGCTTTCATAATCGTATGCACAAAGAGATCAAAGTGGGAGGTTAGCTTCGATTGGCTCTTGAAGTACTGCTTCGCAATCTTGGAAGACGATCCGGCATTACAAAACGCAAAGACGTCTTTCGCTTTGTCTGTGCTGAAAACAGCACTGTACACACAGAGGCTGCAGGAGAAAGTTATCGAGGAGGCGTTCGAAATCATTTACAAAATTAAGGACTGGCAGATGATGATTGACTTCTTTATTGTGAAGAGATCTGTTCAGGATGAAAAGAAAAGTATCAAACACTGACAAAAAAAAAACAACAAAAAAGAAATAACATATTAGTTGTATTTATTTTATATTTATTTGATGTGATTTTATACTAAAAATATTATATTCGTTATAAATCATTTTTAATTTTTTTTTTTTTTCTTGCTCTGATTAATGAAATATTTATATGAATAAGCTTTTTCTCTAGTTTTTGCGTGAATCCACAGTTTTATTTTATATCTCATTTTTCGGAAATATCCTTTTGGTAGAGTTATCCTTTTGGGTAAATATATTCAAATGCAGTTTGTGAATGAACATGATGATTTTGGGCTGCAATGTGAATAATATTGAATTGTTCTTTTACTTCAATTATCTTTCTCTCATAGAAGTTAATTAAGTGAAGTTCATCATTTAGTTTTCTGATGTGTAGAATGGGAAAAAGAAGAAATTCAGTATAACAGATGGAAATCATTTGCAAAACATCATTATTCAATCATTCATTATATTAAAATAAACAATAAGAAAATTTCAAAAATATTTGAAAACAAATATGAAAAGAATTGCATTTTTGAATATAAATATGTTTTAAACAAGGGTATAAAACATAAAGCTAAAAAAATTTCCAAATTATTTAAGAATTGGTAAAAACATTATAAGTTCAAATACAAGTAAATGTACTTCTAGAGAGATTTCCTGAACAAAATTTAGCAATTGTTAATAGAAAATGGAGTTCAAATCATTATTGAAAACAAAAATGTAAAAAAAAAAAAAAATCCGCGCTGCTGGAATCGAACCGGCGACATTCTGATGACCACATTTCTACAGTCAGACGCTCTACCACTGAGCTAAGAGCGGCGCTAATTAAAAAATAATTTATGATTAAAAATTTTATTTAATGCTCAGAGATTTTAAAAACACTAGTTTTGTTCTACATATTTAAAGAAAATCAATAAGCAAAATGAAAGAATGTCGTAAGAGAGTTATTTATTGACAAAAAATAGGATTAAATAACAGAAATACAAATTAATCAGGCCGTTTTTTTTTTCTATTTTTTTTTCATTCTACAGCTTGCTCTTTTGATCGTAGTTCCATAATAGGAAAAACTGGTGAAGACTGAGACGCATTAAGCTTTCTAAAAGTTTGATTGCGAGG
Source organism: Tritrichomonas musculus (assembly GCA_039105265.1). NCBI lineage: Eukaryota > Parabasalia > Tritrichomonadida > Tritrichomonadidae > Tritrichomonas > Tritrichomonas musculus. The sequence goes on from JAPFFF010000004.1 coordinate 2,769,500, forward strand.
TGGTTTACATCTTTTAATAGAATGAGCAATTGACTCAGGCTCGATGTTAAATGTTACAGAAGAAGCATTTATGGTTGGGCTGCGTAAAAATGGTGAAGGAGATTCAGGTTTTCCACGTGGTGAAGAAGGATTCGACATTTTTAAATTGAGTATTGATAAGAAAATCAAATTTATCACAAATTGTAATTAAACGTCTTGATTATTTTTTTGAATTTCAAAGATTTATTGTGAATTTAGCTTCACAATTTTGTTATATCAAAAGAGTTAAATTTTTAACTTTTATTCATATTTTTAGTTTTTATCATCTTTGCAGCATAATTAATGATGTTTCAAAATAAGGAAGTGAATCTGAAAAAGTTAAAAAGGTAGAAAATCAATGAAAATTTTGTGACTTTTTCAATTTTTCAGTTTTTTTTCAAATAAACTGCTCAATAAAAAATAAATATTGCTTTTTAAGAGCTGTGTAAAAAATAAACTTTTCAAAAAATCAAGAAAGACTTTCAAGTGTTTCATGGATGATTTAAAAATATTTTAATGATAAATACCATTTTTTTCATCAGCAAGTTCTACTTTAGAAGTATAGTTTTTATTTAACTAATTCATCACATTATCAATATTGGTAATCCCCTACCACAATTTAATCAATAAACAAAATAAATGAGCTATTCTGATTGTGCAACTGATCACGATCACTATTTAGATAAAAAACATACTACTGTTTTAATAATTTAAATAATTAAATAAAAAAATATAAAAAACTCTTTTTTATAAACAATTTTTCTCCTATACTCAAAATAAAACATCAAAGATAGACAACAACTTTTTGCTTCATCGCAATTTTTCTTAAGAAAAAATATAAATAAACATATATATTATATAAAGAACAAAGCGTATTGAAAATATAAGCTACAAATTTGAATATTTGCAGCTCCGTTATGTGACTTTTGTTAGAAATTCATCCAAAAAAATGGAGATCAGATTGAATAATTTCTTGTTCAACTTCTATAATTGTCGGCCGTTCATTTTTATTTTCATTGATCATTCTCTTTATAATTTCTTTTAATCTTGAATTAATTTTCCTTTTAAAATTATTTGAATCTGTGCTTAATATATTATTATTAGTTTTGCCTCCATCTTCCATTTCTTCTTCTTCTTCTTCAATACCTGATCGGAGTTCATAGATTTTAGATTCACTTATTCGGAGACCTGATAAAAGATAAATAAGTAAAATTCCAATCGAATAAACTTCTGATTTTTCATCAATTTCTACACTTCCACTTCCACTTACAATTCCACTTACAATTCCACTTTTATTTCTCTTATTATTTTTATTTTTATTCTTATTCTTTACTTCTGGTGCTTTAAATTCTGACCATTCTTCCACTTCCACTTCTACTTCCACTTCACTTTCAACTTCACTTTCACTTTTATTTTCAACTTCACTTTTAACTTCACTTTTAACTTCCTCATTTTTTTCTTCTTTTTCTTTTCCTTTTTCTTTTCCTTCTTTATTTAATTGTTCTTCATTTCGTTGGAGTTCAATTTGAGGTAAAATTTGAAGTTTGATGTGTTTATTATTATTATTGTTATTATTGTTGTTGTTTTTGTTAATTAGAATGGTCGTTGGATTGAGGTTTTCGTGAATGATGTTTCGACTTAGCAAGTATTTCAAACTCGAAATCAGTTCTTCAAAAATTATTTTCATTTCTTCTTCACTCAATTCAGATGAATATTTATTCATTTCAATTCCTTCGTGTTCTTGGACGATGCTCGCTGCTGTCGTCGAGTCTCCCCTGCAGAACCCAACCGTCCTCGCGATGTTTGGGTGGTCGAGCGACGACAGCTTCTCGTACTCAAGAAAGAACCGCCTTAACTGTTCACCAACACCGACAGGCGACTTACTATTTTTCTTGAAAAAGAAGAGCGAGTAACGATCAATTTTCTCACAAATTCTCACATCACCATCCTCATTCAATTTCACAAGTGACTCTATTGCGCCGACATCCACAAAGCGCACTTTACAACCGTCGCTCAAACTCACGCCAAGCTCGCTCAAGTAGTCATTTATTACTTGCTCATCTCTTATGAAAAAGTGGTCGTTATCACAAATCCAATTCAATCGATGACTGGCTTCGTATTCTTCAATCTGATCAGCGAGCGACTCGTTCTCAGACTGGAGCTGCGCGATGCAGTTTGAAAGCTCTGCCATTTCTTCATTCAATCTGCCTATTTCGACGTTCTGATCGTGAATGATCTCATTGTAGAAGGCCTCGTCAGAGTCGTTCTTATTTTTGATTGCCTTGTATCTATCGGCGTAAATTGTGAGTGTGTCAATTTGAACGTGAAGTCTGGCCATTTCGTTCCTCGCGTGTTTGTACATGTCGTTGTAAACTTTTTCTGGAATTGAATAGGGTTTGTTTGGTTTGATTGGAAAATTGGGCTGGTTTGGAGGAATTTCACAATTGATGAAGAGACCTGACGAGCAATTACCTGCAATACTAAATGTGGCACGGCCTTTCAGTAGTTTGTTGTTAACAACTTCCGCATAATAACGACGACTTGTTGTTGCTGACGAGTTGTCGTCAAATAATTGACCATAGCCATTGTTGCCGCATGTGAGAACTTCACCTTTGTCACTGATCATGATAGAATGACCACTGCCACTCGACGCATTAATAATTCGATATTTGCCGCTAATTTCGGTAATTTCAATAAATTCCCACGTGTTCTTGATTTCTGGACCAACTCCAAGTTGACCATTGAAATTAGAACCAACACAAAATACTCGTCCATCTAATGTAACCGCAAGACTATGTTGGAATGTACCACTGATTTGAACTACATTTTGACCTCGCATTTCTTCAATTTCAAGAAGACAATTTCGATCTGTGATTCCTTTTGCTTTATCCGATTCTGTAACGTGTCGATTATTTTCTTGATTTATCTTTCCATTTCCGTATAATTTACCACTTTTTGTAAGAACTATTGTAAAATTATCACAACATGCTACACTAACTGCTTTTTCGCTGAAAAAAGATCTTGGAAAATAAAGGTATTCGCATTTGATTTTTGAAAAAGGTGTTGAAAGTAAGGAACTAGTACTACTATTGAAATTTGAATAGGATGAACTTAAATCAATGTCAATCTCTTTTGAAATTAAAATAACATTTCCTTTTTCATCGATAATTGCAGATTTTTCATTCCCTCCGAAAATTGCTACTGGTACCATTTTTGGATCTGAAAGAAGAGTTGAAACATCAGCGTATAAAAAATCGTTATTTCCAAAATCGTCAGAAAAACAAATTGTTGCCCGTGGACTTTCTTTATTTTCGTTGGTGTGCATGTATAATGTGTACCAGGCTCCACAAACTGCTGAAATAAAAAATGTATCTATAAAACCATTACTGTATGATAAATTATTGTAAATTAAGCGATCAAAAAATGGACCCAACTTGCCTTCTTTATTATTTCCTATTCCAGCGATTTGCCCATTTTTGAAAACAATGACTGAATGATCAAAATAAAACGATATTGATAGTACATCTGGTTTTGATGAATTCGTATTGAGAAAGATATTTCTTGGTGGATTTACATATTTTTTGACTACCTCATCTTCTGAATTATTGGGGAATGCAAATAGATTATAGTATGTATTCAAACCTGCCACCAACATTTTGAGACCAATTGAATCACCAAAAACTAATATTTTCTATTGATATTTCATTATTTATCTTCAAAAACTTAAATATTTTTTATTTTATTATATATTTATATAATTTAATATTTTAATTTAACAATTGTATATATATATATATAAATAATTTTTCAAAATATTCTTGTTTTTTAGATTTGCATTCATTCAATATTGATCATTCAAATGTTTGCATAAAGAATTGAAAATTTGAATAATTATTTTTATTTTTTTTCACAAATACCAAACAAAAGAAACGATAAATTGACTAATTTTTTCTCGCTCAATTTTTTAAAAAAAAAAGTGACTTAGACTTAAAATACATCAATTTTTACTATAAATATACAACAAAAAATATTACTATTAATATTTGGTGCTAAATTTTCACCAAAAATAAATAAATTTACAATCTACTTTCTTTGTAGTAGAAAAAAAAAAAAAACATTCAAAATTCTCATTATATCCCAATGCTAATTTTTTCTGTCCAATTTCAAAATTCATTCAAAAAAATTAATACCAGATTGAATAATTGTATGTTCGACTTCTTCAAGAGTTGGTCGGTCATTTTTATCTTCACTGATCATCATCTTTATAAATTCTTTCATTCTAGGATTAATTTTCTTTTTAGTATCTGTTTTTACATTTGAATTCTCTCCATCTTCCATTTCTTCTTCTTCTTCTTCAATACCTGATCGGAGTTCATAGATTTTAGATTCACTTATTCGGAGACCTGATAAAAGATAAATAAGTAAAATTCCAATCGAATAAACTTCTGATTTTTCATCAATTTCTACACTTCCACTTCCACTTACAATTCCACTTACAATTCCACTTTTATTTCTCTTATTATTTTTATTTTTATTCTTATTCTTTACTTCTGGTGCTTTAAATTCTGACCATTCTTCTACTTCTACTTCCACTTCCACTTCTACTTCACTTTCAACTTCACTTTCACTTTTATTTTCAACTTCACTTTTAACTTCACTTTCAACTTCCTCATATTTTTCTTCTTTTTCTTTTTCTTTTCCTTTTCCTTTTCCTTTTCCTTCTTTATTTAATTGTTCTTCATTTCGTTGGAGTTCAATTTGAGGTAAAATTTGAAGTTTGATGTGTTTATTATTATTGCTATTGCTATTATTATTGTTGTTGTTAATTAGAATGGTCGTTGGACTGAGGTTTTCGTGAATGATGTTTCGACTTAGCAAGTATTTCAAACTCGAAATCAGTTCTTCAAAAATTATTTTCATTTCTTCTTCACTCAATTCAGATGAATATTTATTCATTTCAATTCCTTCGTGTTCTTGGACGATGCTCGCTGCTGTCGTCGAGTCTCCCCTGCAGAACCCAACCGTCCTCGCGATGTTTGGGTGGTCGAGCGACGACAGCTTCTCGTACTCAAGAAAGAACCGCCTTAACCTCTCGTTATAGTCCTTGTCACTGGCCACTTTAGCATTCAAAAACCTGAACGATAGAAAGCTCTTTTTTTCAATGATGAAATTTTGAGAGAAACCGTTTTCACTCACCAGCTTCCTTTCATTAAAGCTTTCAATAAGTTTAGAATCGAGGAAGTGGATGTTACTTTCACTTTTATTTTCTAATGAGTCGATAAAAATCTTCTCAATTTCGTAGTTTTGATTCAAAAAATGAACTTTTTGAGAGAGTTCTTGATTTTTTAATTTAAGTGATTCAAAAAGTTTCCTCTGTAATTCTAGTTTCTTCTTTAGCTCTTGTATCTCCCCGTGGTTGCACTGTACGACACTTTTGAGCTGGCTTTGAGTAACTTTTGAATGCTCTTTGAGAAGAGGAAGGTCATTTTGGAGGATTCTTAATTGGTCGACTTTTGATTGCATATCGTTGATGATTAATTTTTGCTTCTCATAGGCTTCTGAAACCATTAATTCTGGAATTGAATAGGGTTTGTTTGGTTTGATTGGAAAATTGGGCTGGTTTGGAGGAATTTCACAATTGATGAAGAGACCTGACGAGCAATTACCTGCAATACTAAATGTGGCACGGCCTTTCAGTAATTTGTTGTTAACAACTTCCGCATAATAACGACGACTTGTTGTTGCTGACGAGTTGTCGTCAAATAATTGACCATAGCCATTGTTGCCGCATGTGAGAACTTCACCTTTGTCACTGATCATGATAGAATGACCACTGCCACTCGACGCATTAATAATTCGATATTTGCCACTAATTTCGGTAATTTCAATAAATTCCCACGTGTTCTTGATTTCTGGACCAACTCCAAGTTGACCATTGAAATTAGAACCAACACAAAATACTCGTCCATCTAATGTAACCGCAAGACTATGTTGGAATGTACCACTGATTTGAACTACATTTTGACCTCGCATTTCTTCAATTTCAAGAAGACAATTTCGATCTGTGATTCCTTTTGCTTTATCCGATTCTGTAACGTGTCGATTATTTTCTTGATTTATCTTTCCATTTCCGTATAATTTACCACTTTTTGTAAGAACTATTGTAAAATTATTACAGCATGCAACACAAACAGCCTTTTCGCTGAAAAATGAACTTGTATTGGCAAATTTTAAGCGCGTAACTTTTATTGTAGTATCTGGTATTGTTATGGCGTTTTTTTCTGGATGTAATGGATCTACAATGGGTAATATTCTTTTTCTGACTGGTTCTTTGGTGATAACAAAAACATTTCCATCTACATCAATTATTGCAGCTTTTTCGCTTCCTCCAAAAATCGCAGCTGGAGTGGTTGGTTTACCATTTACTTCAAGCTTAATGCTCATATTATGTGTTTTATCATTTTCATCTCCTGCTGAGGGAGCCCAACTAATATAAGTATAAATATCTTTTTCATGTTGGTCAAATGTGAACATGAATAATGTATATGAAGATCCAACAACAGATGAAATGAATTTTGTGTTTCCAGTAAAATTTGAATACGTTAATGTGTTGTAAGTCGAATTTTGAAAATAAGGTCCAAGTTGTCCTTCATTATTGTTTCCAAGAACTGAAATTTGGCCGTTTTTTTCAATAAAAGCCGAATGATCAAAATAAAATGATATCGACGAAACAAGAGTTGGAAAGGTGTATTGTTTAAAACATTCTGCTGGTGGATTAACAACTTCATTGTTTGAAGATTTATTTTTCGAAGCTTCAAAAATACTATTATCTTTATTTAATCCAGCAACAATAAACATTAAAATATTATATTCTTTGTATTAACACCTAGGCTTTGGTTTTAGTTTTAATTTGTTATCAAAGATTTTATTTGGCCTTTCACGCATCTTTAATGGCCAATTCTATAATATTTCTTTTGTTGATTATGATCAAAATGAATGTTGATTCATTCTACAATTCATTATTTTTTTTTTTTTTTTTTTTTTAAAATAAAAATGCAGTCATTGTTTCATTGATTTAAATCAATAAGTACAATAAATAACAATTATATTTTTATTAATATAAATATCAAACAAACAGAAAGAATTATTTAATGACCAAGTAATTGATCAATATTTGGAGTTACATTTGAGCTGATTATTTCATTTTCTAATACTGAACAATCATTGGCCATACGAATTACTTTATCAGTAGTTGCTTCATCAGTTTGAACCTTAATAGATACCTGATCGATCTGGTAAATTATATCTTTTGTTAATTTATAGTCATAATCAATTTTTATTTTAATAGGATTAGAATTATCTCTAGATCTTTTATTGATCACATCATCAAAACTATTATTGATATTAAAATCAGTGAAACTTACTTGACTTGAATTATCATTCGAATTGTTTTGATTATTCTGAGTATTGCTTTCATCTTTCCATTTTTCTGCTTCCTGTGAAAGATCTTTGATTTTTTCTTTTGCCATTTGCAGCTGAGATAGTAAAGTTTGTTCTGCTGAATTAAAGTCCATTTGCTTCCCCATTCTTTTTTTATTTTCAGATTCTAATTTTGCTTCCTGTTCCTTTTCTTTGTTTCTGCTCCATTCATCAAATACTTGGAAGAAATTTGCCAAAACCGTATTGTATACTTGTTTCGTTTCTTGGTTATTTTTAAGCTTCTTTAAAGATGAGACAGCCGCTTTTTTTACAATTCTTCCAAGAATGTTATATTGAATGTTATTTTTGGAGCCAATTGTTTGAATAGCTGGAAGAGTCATTATATTATATTTATTTATATTACTTGCTGAGTTTTTTGTTGGTGTTGAAAAAACTCCTTGAGTTTTAGGCGATCTGTATTTATGCTGCAAAGGTGTTTTGTTAAAATCACCAATCTCAATTATTTCATCACTATCAGAATCATTCATCTCGTCTGATATTTGAGGTTTTGATTCAGAAGCAGGAGATGGCGATAAAGAATTTTTTATATTAGAATTTTTTAAAGAATCAATCAAATTTGATTGTGCTGAAATGTTTGATTGATCCTTTTTTGGGGAAATATCATCAAAATTTACAATTGTATTAGTGTCATTATCAAATATAGCATCATTTGAGATTATACTTTGCTTTGAATTATTTATTGGTGAATCCAATATAGATTTGCGCTCTGTCACAATACGAAATCCCAAATGCCCAACTTGATTACTTTTTGATGATCTTCTCGTTGATTTTAAATATGAATGACTACTAGGAATTGGCGAACCTGTCGGTAATTGACTATCTTTGGGATCAGGTATAATTTTAAACTTATAATTCATGAATCAAATTTCTAAATCAGATTTTTCAAAAAGTTTGTAATAATAAACGTGCACATTTTTCTATCTATTGATAAAAATTCAATAGCATTAATAATATAATTACTTTTTGATAACAAACTGTAAATTTTATCAATAATAGAAAAAATCATCTTATGTTTCCTGCGCAATCAATCATCAGATTAGATGATAATCGAGCTGTCGATAATATAGATAATGTATCTGATGACATGACGCAAACTGTCATCGGTGGAATTAGGGTTTTTGGTCTTCTCAAGCAAGCTGAGTGTCTTTTAACATACGCTCTTGACATGTTTCATGATCTTACTGATATAGCTGACAAGCTAAGCGAGAAAGTTTCAACTGTTCAAGAACGTGCAAATGCAGTAAGAAATGCTTTAGATTCATCTATTGCCCAATACAACAGTGTTTCTAGTAATTGGGATGATAACCAAGAATGCTTAAAAAATAACTTTACGCCAGCAGCATCCGAACAGTTTGTTCTCAAGCAATCAAGAATTGTTGTCAATATGGTTTCTAGAGCAGATAAGCCGCCTGACTTCACTGAATTCAACGCTATTGAAAGAAAAATTTCAGAAACAAAAGAAAATCCAGGCGACCCAGTCGATTTCAATAATTGCTTCTCTGATCCTCAATTCTTCGAACGTCAATATATTGAAGAAGTTGTTGAACAAATGAAGGCAGAAAAAGAAAAGAAGAAACAAGCAGCCAAAGAACAAAGAAATAAAGAAAAAGAAGAAAAGAAGAAGAGGCAAGAAATGAAGCAAAAGAGACAAGAAGAAGGTGGACAAGCAGAGGATGCAATCAGCTCTGCTATTTCTCAGCCTCCTCCAGCCCCAACAAAGCTTATGATGCCACCACCTAAAGGCCAAGCTCGCCACGAGCAAGTTCCTGCATCACTTCTCCGTGGTAACGCTCCTATCACAACATATAAACCATCGAATATCAGTGCCAAGCCATCTCAACCAAGAACAGCCAAAAAGACTGTTTCATTTGCATCCACAAGTAACACTGGTGGTGGTGAAGAATATGGTGGCGGCAATAATAGTGATAATGATGGTTACGTACCTCCTCCTCCTCCTCCACCACCACCTCCACCAGGTGGAAGTAATGAAGCTCCTATTGACTACAGTGGTGGTGGTGTACCTCCTCCACCTCCACCACCGCCTCCACCACCACCACCTCCTCCTCCACCTCCTCCACCCCCTGCAGGTGGCGGTGGTGGTGCTCCACCTCCTCCAGCACCAACCGGTGGTATGTTTGATGGTATTGGTAGTATTAAACTTAAGAAAGTCACTGATAATCCAGAAGACAGGCCTCCTCCTCCAGAACAACCAATGAATCACATCGATCTCATTAAATCAGGAAGATTTGCATTACGAAAAGTAGATAGATCCAAACCACTTGGACCACCACCTAAACCAAAGGAACCAGTTAATACACAAGCATTAACAGTTCAAGAAATTTTGCAACAAGCTGCTGCCATTCGTGATGCAGTTGCTTGTTCTGATTCATCTGAGACTACTGAATCAGAGTCATCTGATACAACTTGGTAAACAAGCTTAATTTTTTATTTATTTATAAATATTTTTGTGCTTTTTTTTAGTGATGCTTATTGATTATATCGATTCGATAATAGTACATTAGTAAGCATTACTTATGCATAAGTTTTGTTTTCCAAATCTTAACAAATAAGTTTATATTCTCATTTCAAAATTGATAATATGATTTGTAAATTATTCAAAAAAAAATTATTTAAAATTGAATATGCTTTTTTTAAAATTGAAATACAATAAAAATTCAAAATATAAAGCTTTCAAATAACTTTTTTTTGAATAATTTACAAAATATATTATAGACAATATTTATATATAAAAATAGTATTTCTTAATAATTCTTTACCTAATCATTTTGTTACAATTTTTTTCTTTATGTTATTGTTTTGATTAAGCTCGTTCTAACCGCTTTTCCCACACAAAACATAAATAAAAATCAAACGTAATAAAACCAAACTATTTTCTTCAAAAATGTTAGCGAGTTATATATGTTATTACACATCATATATAAAAATTAATACAGTAAAAAAATTAAAATTTTTAGCATATGTTCCAAAGATAATTGCTAAACATTGCATTTTTAGACATTATCTACATTTTTCTCAAATAAAAATTAATGAAAAACAAAAATAAAGAGTTTTAACTAATAAGTAATATATGAATAATTATTTTATTTAATTTATAATCAATAAATGTTAATTTCAAAATGTTTAAAAAAATTAATGCAATTCAATGAAAGCATTCAAAAAGTTATGAAATTCATAGAAAATAATCATCCAAGATCTTATGTGTCAATTGGTCAGATTTTCACATATTTGTTTTATCTCCTATGAATAAATTAAAGCACCATAAAATGATTAAGTATCGAAGGCGAATAAAGAAAATAAAATTGAGAGCATAACGATCATTTTAAAAATACCATTATCTTACAAAAAAATTTTAAAAAGTAGATTTTTATCTTAAATATAATATTAAAAATATCACATTTATATAATAACAAATTTGTAATTCATATAAATAGTATATTTGTATAAAAATAGCTGAATTATTTAAAATACGTTTTTTTGAAACTTTTGCGTTTTACAGTAACTGTTTTGAGTCCAGAGTCTCTCAATTTCCCTGGAGTGAACTGAAAATAAATTGAATGATCAAAATTTTTATTATTAAACAGTATTTTTAGTAATATGAATGAATTTTATTATCAAAATTAATATGTTTTATAGAGAAAAGAATAAAAGAAGATTAACTTATCAAAAAGTTTCATATAAAATGAAAAAGAAATCAGGTTTTGTCCTCAACATAGTATAATTTATGGCAAATGAGCTTATTTATGCTAATTCTAGTAATATTAGAGATAGGCTCTTTTTTTAAAACGAAAAGCTACTATTTTTAACAGATTTCACAATGTAAAATTTAATAAAAATTTTTTTAGCTAAATTTAGTGTTTATTTTTTTATTAACCTTCTTTTAGAAAATAATTTCCATTACTATCTTGCAATAAAAATAGCTAAAGACTGGAATGTAAGATATGCATCAATTTTTACGGCTAAATTGCTTGTCCAATAACAAAATAATCATCACATTCCTTTATCTTATCGAGGTTTTTAATTAAGAGTGAATCAAGCATTTCCGCTGAGTCTGAAAACTAAAGACTGGAAAGTAAGATATTCATCAATTCTGTTAAATTTGTGCTGTTCCAAGAAGTTGTTTTGTAATTGTTAGCTTATCCTGTTGTATTGCTATTTTGTAATCGTGTGTTGCTGCTTCTATACAAGTTCGTCAAGTAATAAAAAATGGTAGACCAAAACAAATATTCATTAAATTTTCAAATTGTATAAAAATTATTAGTAAAATTGAATACTTTTTAATCGTATTGCTCTGAAAATACCTTGGAGTAAAAACAAGAGTTTTTCTTTCAATTTAAACTTTTTCAAAAAGATCGTTTTTTTATCATCACTTTTTCAGTTACCGAGATTTTTTAAAACCACTTTTTGAATGAATTTTTAACTTCACTCCAGCCTTTTTGAATACACTCCAGTCTCAAAACAGTTACAGTATCACGTTTTAAAAATCATTGAAATTCATAAATTTTTGTAAAGTTCACAAAATTATATAATATTATATATATGTTTATATTTATTGATTTTCATGATTTTCAATTATAAAGTATCTATATCTCAATATAAGAGATAACTGCAATTTTCTTAATTATATAAGAGCACACGATTGCTCCCATTTATAAATCTACATATTATCGTTTATTTTATAAAGAAATGCAATTCAAAGCGAATACTCCAATTTATTTCATTACAAAATAACAAAGATATGGAACTAATTTGTATCCAAAAAAAGCTTAAGATGACCATATTTGGAATCAAGTAACCTATGTGAAAATTCAATTGGCCTTTTAATATCTAATAAACTGGATTTTTATAAATAATTTTATCATTCAATTCTATAGAACATTGGGTTGCCCAAAAATTTTTTCATTTATTCAATGAAAAACCTGAAATTCCAAAAAAAAGAATATGAATAATTTTGTTAATAATCATTAAAAAAATTAATATTGATAAACATTATTTTAAGAAAATATTAGTGTTGTTAAAAGTTATATACAAAAATTCCAAACAGACTTTTGTCAAAGGCGTAAGGAAAAGTCATTCAAAAAGTGAAGATTTTTTTTGAGAGAAGTACGATCAAAATAGACCGTTAATATTTTGAGAGTAACACAAAAAGTTAAACTTTTTGATTCAATTTTTTTTGAATAAATATTTGCGGTTAATGTTGTAAATAATTGACCTTTTTGTATTGTTTAAATAGCGCCAATTTGATTTTAAAACAAATAATTAATATTGACTTCCAAACAAAGCTATTGTTGGTTCAATTCCAACCTTCCACCTATTTTAGTGGAAGCCAGGCGGGATAGCTTTGATTAGGAGCCATATTTTTGATCTTTTGCAACAGATATCTTTGCAATTAATATTGACTTCCAAACAAAGCTATTGTTGGTTCAATTCCAACCTTCCACCTATTTTAGTGGAAGCCAGGCGGGATAGCTTTGATTAGGAGCCATATTTTTGATCTTTTGCAACAGATATCTTTGCAATTAATATTGGCTTCCAAATCAATCAATCAAACAAAACAGCAAAGCAGCACAGCTGCACAATAATCTATCAAACAAAACAGCAAAGCAGCACAGCACTACAACAACCAATCAAACAAAACAGCAAAGCAGCACAACTGCACAATAATCTATCAAACAAAACAGCAAAGTAGCACAGCACTACAACAACCAATCAAACAAAACAGCACATCAGCACCATAATCTATCAAACAAAACAGCAAAGCAGCACAACTGCACAATAATCTATCAAACAAAACAGCAAAGCAGCACAGCACTACAACAACCAATCAAACAAAACAGCAAAGCAGCACAACTGCACAATAATCTATCAAACAAAACAGCAAAGTAGCACAGCACTACAACAACCAATCAAACAAAACAGCAAAGCAGCACAGCTGCACAATAATCTATCAAACAGCAAAACAGCACAGCAGCACAGCACTACAACAACCAATCAAACAAAACAGCAAAGCAGCACAGCTGCACAATAATCTATCAAACAAAACAGCACAGCAGCACAGCAGCACAGCACTACAACAACCAATCAAACAAAACAGCAAAGCAGCACAGCAGCACAATAATCTATCAAACAGCAAAACAGCAAAGCAGCACAGCACTACAACAACCAATCAAACAAAACAGCACATCAGCACCATAATCTATCAAACAGCAAAACAGCACAGCAGCACAGCACTACAACAACCAATCAAACAAAACAGCAAAGCAGCACAGCAGCACAATAATCTATCAAACAGCAAAACAGCAAAGCAGCACAGCACTACAACAACCAATCAAACAAAACAGCAAAGCAGCACAGCTGCACAATAATCTATCAAACAAAAAGCAAAGCAGCACAGCTGCACAACAACCAATCAAACAAAACAGCAAAGCAGCACAGCAGCACAATAATCTATCAAACAAAACAGCAAAGCAGCACAGCTGCACAATAATCTATCAAACAAAAAGCAAAGCAGCACAGCTGCACAACAACCAATCAAACAAAACAGCAAAGCAGCACAGCTGCACAATAATCTATCAAACAAAACAGCAAAGCAGCACAGCACTACAACAACCAATCAAACAAAACAGCAAAGCAGCACAGCTGCACAATAATCTATCAAACAAAACAGCAAAATAGCACAGCAGCACAACAAACAATCAAATAAAACAGATGATTTTATGTACTAGTTCAAACATTAGACGATAACAAATACCAAAAAGATTACTAATAATTGATATTTTCATCAATCAACTATAATCAAACACAACAACACAACAGTTTTTCATTAATAAAATATATTTTATTAATTATTAAATTTTTATTTATTTGCAATTATAATTATAATTTATTTACTTACCATAAAAAATTCATAATGAACTTTGTCATGATTTGTTAACGAATTCAATAGTGAATCATGACAAAATTCATAATGAGTTTTTTCATGATTTGTTAACGAATTCAATAGTGAATCATGACAAAATTCATAATGAGTTTTGTCGAAGTAATGTTTATGTTATAAAACAAAATATCGTTCAATATGATTAAAGTTTATTAAATGACATATTTAAATTCAACAAAAATTAAACGAACATTAATTCAAAATTGTGTAATGACGGATCATTTTGATTATGAATGGCCAAGCAAATTATTTAGCCCAAAATGGCATCATTTTTTCTTTAGATCACAACCTTAAAACTGCAAGCGTCATTAGCACTAGTGAAATATCTGGTGACGTTTTAATTCCAACAACAATAATCTACCAAAAAAATGAATATTATATAGTGAGTATAAATGAAGAATCATTCAAAAACGCAACGATCAAGTCCTTTTCTTTTGAAAATAATTCAAGAGTAACCACTATCCAAAAGGATGCTTTTGCATATTCTACTATTGAGTCTCTCAATATCCCATCAAGTATTATCAATTTGCAAAAAGGTTGGTGTCGTTCAATAGTTGGACTGAAAAGAATTACTATCATGCCTCAAAACAGTAAATATATATTTTTAAATAATGAAATGATATTAAGCAAAGACGATATAAAAGATGTAAATTATAATATACTAGTTTTTGCAAGACGTGACATTCAAAGTGTTGTAATCCCAAGTTTCATTAATCGTATTGATTCATATGCATTTTCTGAATGTTCAATTGAAAGCATTACCATTCCAACTAATGTTTTAATAATTTGTGAGGGGGCTTTTTATAATTGCCGAAAACTTAAACATATTAATTTTTCATATGATTCAAAGCTTGAGAAAATAGAAAAATCAGCTTTTCTTGAAACTTCAATTCAAGAAATAAAAATTCCTGCAGCTGTTTCTGTTCTTGGCGAAAACTGGTGTAATAAAGAAACAAAAATTATAAAAATGACAATAAATACTGTTGGTACTTTTCAAACTGAAAATTTTCTTCAAAATACCACAATTATGCGTTATAGAATGAAAAATGGAACTTTTTCAAAAACAATTTTAAATTCAAGTAGACAACATCAAAAAATTGAAATAATTCCTGAAAAAAAAAATGAGTTTTCTTTATTTGATTTTATTACATTTGCTTATTCAACTTATCCTCAATTTATAACAGAACCTCCTGAAAGATCAACATCAAAAGGTATTTATTTGACATTACATTCAAAACCGAACAAGAGAGAAATATGTCAAGAAATTTTATCAAGTCGACAAAAATTATATTCTATACGTATTGAAATAGATGAAAATTTCAAAGACATTCGAGTTTTTGTTAAAGATTTTTTGAATTATTTTAATAATGATGATAATTTATTAATATTTAATTTAACTGCTTTTAATTATGATATTTTTGACAAGATTTTACTTAAACAAGATTCATGTTCAATGTTGACATCATTCGGTCAATATGTATCAAATAAAACTGTAAAATGCCCAATATTTTTAAAATATTCTTTTTCAAAATTTCAAAGTAAAAGAACACAGAGATATAAATCTAAGTTTTCAAGTACAGATAATATCATTAAAATGTTACAAAATATACCCGGCCAATTACTATTTCGATACCAACAAAATGGTTATGGTGGTTATAATTTTAAATTCAAAAATGGTCAAATCTCAACAGTTAATTCAATTTCTTGGATTTTCCCTTGGGCAAGTGAAGTGATTCAAAAAGTTCATTATTGCCAAATTGACGGTTCTTTTAAAGCTTTCCCTGGCTATTCTTTTTGTATTTTCCATGGGATTTATTTCAATGAATCCATACCATTTGCTTTTACTTTGAATCCAACTGAAAATTTTCAGTTATATAATCTTATTTTTGATTGTTTAGATTTTTATAAAATCGACTCAAATATTTTCAAAGGTAGATTAGTTTTAGCCGATATGGGCAAACAAATCAAATTATTCTGTCAATCTTTCAACATGCCCAGATTTATTTGTCATAGGCACCTGATCGAAAGATTCGGATCTAATTCTCCTATTGGTTTAATGGTTGCTAGATTGTTAAAATCAAAAAATGAATCAGAATATCTCAAAATTTCAGCCGAAATAAATGCAGAATTAAAAATTTATATCAATTATAAAAAAACTTATTCACAAATTGATTCAATTACTCAAAAAAAAATCGATAAATTAAAAATTATGCTCTCAGGATTAAATGGAAAAGAAGAATCAAATTATTATATATTTAAGTGGGCCAGATGGCTTAGAGCAGACTTCCATATGGGAAGATGCTCTAACCATGCAGAAGGAGCCCATGGTAACATTAATGAATCTATAAATCGCCGTGGAAATTACAATTTTTCCACAGGATTATCTGCTACAATCAATTATATTTTGAATTATTTTCAGAATAAAAAAACGAATCATGGTAAATCATTTTCAATTCGCCATTCAAAATTGATAGAAAAAATTATTAATTTATTATCATCGCCATCTTTCAATTATAAAAAATATATTATTGGATGCAATTGTGAAGATGAATTTTATAACAATTCATTGTATGGTGTACCTTTTCCATGTATTCATAAAATTATTGCTCAAATATATTTATGCGATGAAATAAAAGATTTTTCCAAATTAAATTCGATTAATATTGAAGATTTTATTATTTACTTTTTAAATATGAAAATAAATTATTCAAAGAATTTCTCAAAAGAACAAATTGATCAAAAAGTTTTAGAAATATGCAACTATTATTCTAAATCGGTTAAAATAAATTTAGATAAAAATACAACATTTTCTTTTATTCAAAAAATGCTAACAATATTTTGTTATCGGCTTCCAGACCCACTTGAGTTCAATGAAGATTATACAAAAAATCAATTTCATTGTGAAGAAACAGCTCCAATCGTAATTAAAAACAATTCCACTAAATTTACTAAAAGGAAAGAAAAAGTGAAAATCGATGATCTAAGTTTTTGGACGCGAAATTGCGTTAATGATATTCAACTTTTGTGTAAGTCAAAATATTACGAAACTGTGAAAGAAATAATTTTCATATATAAAGACATTGGTGAACGCGCATATTCTATCTGTAATGATAATTATGATCTTTTTATTAGTGAAATTTATTTACAAAGCGAAATGCTTTTTCAAAATGAAAACGAAATGCCAAATATTCTATCTAAAATTGGAGAATTTAAAATCAAATGCTGGCTTGATGCAGATAAATTGATGAATGATCATAAATTCATCTGATGTGAATAAAAATAATAAACATACATTTTTATGACATTTAAATAATATAGATTTTTATTTTAATTTTCTTTTAAGCTGTTAAACAATATTTTGTTTTATAACATAAACATTACTTCGACAAAACTCATTATGAATTTTGTCATGATTCACTATTGAATTCGTTAACAAATCATGACAAAACTCATTATGAATTTTGTCATGATTCACTATTGAATTCGTTAAAAAATAATGAAAAAACTCATTATGAATTTTGTCATGATTCACTATTGAATTCGTTAACAAATCATGACAAAACTCATTATGAATTTTGTCATGATTCACTATTGAATTCGTTAACAAATCATGAAAAAACTCATTATGAATTTTGTCATGATTCACTATTGAATTCGTTAACAAATCATGACAAAGTTCATTATGAATTTTTTATGGTAAGTAAATAAATTATAATTATAATTGCAAATAAATAAAAATTTAATAATTAATAAAATATATTTTATTAATGAAAAACTGTTGTGTTGTTGTGTTTGATTATAGTTGATTGATGAAAATATCAATTATTAGTAATCTTTTTGGTATTTGTTATCGTCTAATGTTTGAACTAGTACATAAAATCATCTGTTTTATTTGATTGTTTGTTGTGCTGCTGTGCTATTTTGCTGTTTTGTTTGATAGATTATTGTGCAGCTGTGCTGCTTTGCTGTTTTGTTTGATTGGTTGTTGTAGTGCTGTGCTGCTTTGCTGTTTTGTTTGATAGATTATTGTGCAGCTGTGCTGCTTTGCTGTTTTGTTTGATTGGTTGTTGTGCAGCTGTGCTGCTTTGCTTTTTGTTTGATAGATTATTGTGCAGCTGTGCTGCTTTGCTGTTTTGTTTGATTGGTTGTTGTGCAGCTGTGCTGCTTTGCTGTTTTGTTTGATTGGTTGTTGTGCAGCTGTGCTGCTTTGCTGTTTTGTTTGATTGGTTGTTGTGCAGCTGTGCTGCTTTGCTTTTTGTTTGATAGATTATTGTGCAGCTGTGCTGCTTTGCTGTTTTGTTTGATTGGTTGTTGTGCAGCTGTGCTGCTTTGCTGTTTTGTTTGATAGATTATTGTGCAGCTGTGCTGCTTTGCTGTTTTGTTTGATTGGTTGTTGTGCAGCTGTGCTGCTTTGCTGTTTTGTTTGATAGATTATTGTGCAGTTGTGCTGCTTTGCTGTTTTGTTTGATAGATTATTGTGCAGCTGTGCTGCTTTGCTGTTTTGTTTGATTGGTTGTTGTGCTGCTGTGCTGCTTTGCTTTTTGTTTGATAGATTATTGTGCAGCTGTGCTGCTTTGCTGTTTTGTTTGATAGATTATTGTGCTGCTGTGCTGCTTTGCTGTTTTGTTTGATAGATTATTGTGCAGTTGTGCTGCTTTGCTGTTTTGTTTGATAGATTATTGTGCAGCTGTGCTGCTTTGCTGTTTTGTTTGATAGATTATTGTGCTGCTGTGCTGCTTTGCTGTTTTGTTTGATAGATTATTGTAGTGCTGTGCTGCTTTGCTGTTTTGTTTGATAGATTATTGTGCTGCTGTGCTGCTTTGCTGTTTTGTTTGATAGATTATTGTGCAGCTGTGCTGCTTTGCTGTTTTGTTTGATAGATTATTGTAGTGCTGTGCTGCTTTGCTGTTTTGTTTGATAGATTATTGTAGTGCTGTGCTGCTTTGCTGTTTTGTTTGATAGATTATTGTGCAGTTGTGCTGCTTTGCTGTTTTGTTTGATAGATTATTGTGCTGCTGTGCTGCTTTGCTGTTTTGTTTGATAGATTATTGTGCAGTTGTGCTGCTTTGCTGTTTTGTTTGATAGATTATTGTGCTGCTGTGCTGCTTTGCTGTTTTGTTTGATAGATTATTGTAGTGCTGTGCTGCTTTGCTGTTTTGTTTGATAGATTATTGTAGTGCTGTGCTGCTTTGCTGTTTTGTTTGATAGATTATTGTGCAGCTGTGCTGCTTTGCTGTTTTGTTTGATTGATTGATTTGGAAGCCAATATTAATTGCAAAGATATCTGTTGCAAAAGATCAAAAATATGGCTCCTAATCAAAGCTATCCCGCCTGGCTTCCACTAAAATAGGTGGAAGGTTGGAATTGAACCAACAATAGCTTTGTTTGGAAGTCAATATTAATTGCAAAGATATCTGTTGCAAAAGATCAAAAATATGGCTCCTAATCAAAGCTATCCCGCCTGGCTTCCACTAAAATAGGTGGAAGGTTGGAATTGAACCAACAATAGCTTTGTTTGGAAGTCAATATTAATTATTTGTTTTAAAATCAAATTGGCGCTATTTAAACAATACAAAAAGGTCAATTATTTACAACATTAACCGCAAATATTTATTCAAAAAAAATTGAATCAAAAAGTTTAACTTTTTGTGTTACTCTCAAAATATTAACGGTCTATTTTGATCGTACTTCTCTCAAAAAAAATCTTCACTTTTTGAATGACTTTTCCATTCGCCTTTGTCAAAATCAAAAAAAATTAAAATAGACTTTAAAGACCAATTTAAACATATAAAAACATTTTTAAAGCAAATTTGAATTAATCTTTTTTGATTTTTTTGAGCTAATCTTAATTATTTTTTAGTAAATTTTCAAAATAAAATTAATAAAAATATTGTGAAAAAAGGTTATTCAATTTTCTTGTAAAATTTATTGCTTTTTATATTTGCAAACAAGTAAAAATATATTTTTTTTAGTAATTAATTATATATTTAAAAGAATAAATATAATAAAGATAAAGATAAATAGAGTTTATTTTAATTTTTGTCAACAAAAAAGTTATGTTTTTATTTTCTTAGGTATTCTCAAAAATTCAGAATAGCTTTTGATCAAATAAAAAATTTATTCTCAATTGCTTATCATAATTTCAATGATAGAAACTTTTTAAATGTTATTTAATCGTTTTAATCTTTAATTGACTAGCTTTGTTTTTGGTATTTTGATTTGACTAACTCTGTTTTTGGTATTTCGGTTGTATTTCAGTTGTATTTTTGTCTATAACTTTTAACAACACTAGAAAATATTATTTTATAAATGGAAAGCTTTAATTTCCTTCACTGTATGATAAACAAGGAGTTGGTGAAAACCTCTCAAAAAATTCAATCGAATTTCAGAAGGTATATTGAAATTTGAGTTATATTTGAGAGCCTTTTCAATATCATTTTTCATTCAATTTTGGACATCTTTATGAAAAAGTTTACAATGTAGATAGGTTTTTCTGATGTTTACTCGTTTATCGTCTTACTATCAGAGTTGTAATATGATTTGAGAATATTTCTCAAAATTCAATGAAAATTGAGATATAGGTCCCAAATTTTTTGAATTAATTGAAATTATTAAATAAATTTTTCAGATAAAAAACGATTAATTTTTTTTTATAGATTCTAATATTCAATAAAAATATTAATATTTTGAATATAAATGCAGATTCATGTAATTATATATATATTATTAAAATTATATTTTTATTTTAATAAGATATTTATTCAAATTTTATCAAAATAAAAATAGATTAATATAAAAAGAGAGATATGGTTATAAATTGACCTTATAATGTTATTTTTATGTATTTTAATATAATAACAAAGGATTACATTTGATTTATTTATTAATTTGTTATTTATTTTTATATATATAATTTATTTAAAAATTATATTAAATGTATATATATAATTGATCAAGAAATATATATAATAAATAATACATACTTTCAATGATATTCAATTTTCAATAATTAGCATGAAAATAATTTATTGAAATTCTAATCGTCTAACGAGTAAATTGTGAGTTTTTCCTTCAAATAATTTGAAAGAATTGAATCTATCGTTCGAATTTTTTTGGCGAGGTTCGTTTTCTCGCCAAATACCTGATAAATAATATTTTTGATAAATAATTGTTAATATATAATACTATTTTTTTTTCCAATCTAAAATTTTGGAGTTGAAATTGAGTTCTATTTACGAATATTTCATTTTTAAAAAATACTTTATTTTTTGCTGAACAAATAACTGATTTGCTATTAATAAACATCAAATGATTTATCTATTTAATTTATTTAATTACTATTAATTTTTTCAGAATGATTTAAATTTGATTTTTCATATACTGCTTTAATAGCACTTTTTATTATTATTATATATTATAAAATAATGTTATTATTTATATTCAAATGTTTAATTGTTTATATATTGTTTTTTTTATGAGTTATATATAAATTATTGACTTCAAAAAAATATCTCAATTAATTTGAATAATCTCATAGAATCGGTCAGACTGCTTACTATAGTCAATTTCCACTTTTTCATAGGCATGCGACTATTCAAATAATTACCTTAAAAAAACTAAAAACTCATTTTTAAATAATTAAGTATTTTTATTAATAAATATGAATATAAATAAAAATTATGTAATGATAAAATTTCAGAGAGTTTATAATCATTTTTTTTGATTTAATTTTTTTCTAAAGAATTTTTGTATTAAGTAAAACATCTTTTTATGCAAAATATAAAAATCATTTTGGAATAATAATTATTTCATTAGAGTTATAAAAAGCAAATATCTATTAATTTTAAAATTATTTATAATTTAAATCGTTTTTTGATTTTGAATTTCACTTTTTTACAATTGCCATACCTATTTCAAAAATATGTATTTTATATTGGCGTAATGTTATATCAATTGAAATTTTTGTCAATTCTATATGCATTCTTAAAAAAATTGAATGTTTTAAACGGGATGATGTGATCAAATCTATAATAGATTTTCGTTATTTTTCAATATTAATTAAATTATAACAATAAATATAGAAATTCTTTTTGTTTTCTATTTCAAATATGTAAGTGTTTGAACTGTAATATCGAAAAATGCTTCATTAAACTAAAATTTTAAATTAAAAAAAAATTCAATAGATCAATTTTATTTTTTAATTATTTTCATATAAAAATGAATAAAAAATAATTATATATATATATTTAAGGTAGCTATTAACTTAAAAATAGGTATGAAAATATGTAATACTAAAAAAAATAAGTTATAATATTGAATTACCAAGATAATGCTTTTTGCTCATTTTATATTTTGTGAACGAATATTCAATTTAATAAATTTATTTGATTTTCAAATCAAAAATATTTGATTTATAATATATTTTTAATTTATGACCCAAAGAAAGATAGGTGTAACTACCATTTTTCAGAAAAATTATTTTTGGTAATACCGATTATGCATTTGAATAATTCAACCATTAATTGAGAAAATTGAATTAACATTTTATTTTTTGAATTAAGATATAAAATCCATATAAAAAATTCAAAATTTAATAAAGCCGAATTTTTAAGGAGAAAAAATCGCCTTAACGTTACCTTTTTCTTAAATTTCACCTTTGGTCAGATTTTTGTTTTTATGGATGCAAGTGTTACGAAACTTGCTCAATATATTAAAGAATCAGATCTAGAGGTTGATGAAAATGAATTAGAAAGGATGAGTCGATCATTTGATTTTATTTTTCCTAGTTATACTGATTTAGTTAATCAAAAAGAAGAGTTTAACAAAATCATAGCGAGAGACAAAGCATTAACAGATTTACCTTCTATTAAATTCAATATTAATTTTTCTAAACCTGTTCTTGAAGCAATTGCTGAAAATTATTCATCAAAAACAGAAGAGAATTCAAAATTAAAACCAGTATATATAAATATTATCGTTATATATTATCTCTTTTGGAAACAAAATCCCACTCTCGACGACTTAATTTTAATTTTAAATTTATTAATTTTATTAATTCCATCCGAAATCAAGTGCATATTTAATAAAGATAATAATGAGAAGAGCAATAATGGAAAAGAAAAAGGAAAGAAAGATTCCAAAATAATATATAACATGAATAATATTGAATATTATTGTACATATTTATATGAACCTATTTTGCATTCAATTGAATTTTGTTTCAAATTTTATTTTTCATCAAAAAAGAAAGAAATGTTTCAAGATATTTTCAATATCTTTTCCAACTTTTTTTACTCAAAGCCTTTAAATGCATTCTGTATTCAATATCTCATTCCTGAATTTCTACAAGTGCTTATTCAAATGTTTGAAATACCAAAAGATATGAGCCATATACCAAATGAATTAATAAGTTATGTTGACTTTTTAAACGATATTTACGAAAAAAATGTAGTAGTAATTTCACCAGATACATCGAAAAGTATTATTTTTGTTATCAATCCATATATTCCAGTTCTCAACATATCAATTCTCAAACTTTTTATGAACTATTCCACAGAAATTACCGATAACATGCATTCATCAATAATATCGCAATTAACAGGCCCTTTCTTTCAATTAATTGAATCGAAATCACCATATGTTTTTTCAAAATTTTATCAAACAGGAGAAAAAATTAATGATATTTTTTCCTTATTAAATGAGCAACCGCGAATAGTTTTTCCATTTTTGTTTACAGATTCAAAACTCGAAGCCAAATTCAAATTTGTAAATTCAGAAAAAACTTTTAAAGATGGATTAAATGTTTGTCATTTACTTGATTTGAGTGATAAACCGGAGATTAAAACAATTATTCGCGATGATATTTATGAAATTTTAGAAATAATGATTAAATCGTTATTAAACCGTGAACCGTCACAAATTGCCTTCTTTTCATCAATTGCGCTCAAATTACAAGAAGAATCTCCGTACTTTTTCGATTATTGTTCTATTTTTATTATTTTTTTCAAAGATATGAAAAATCAACATATTTTCCCTCTATTTTGGAACACAATTTTTGACACAATTTTATTTGATGATCGTGTTAATTGTTTTCATCTTAACAAAGATTTTCTACTTTTTGACAAACTCCGTAGTTTAGTGTTTGATATTTTGATAACTATGCCAAATCAGCAACCATCCAATTTATCTGATGTTCTCCAATCATTTTCAACTCGTCCATCGATGATTGATGAAGTAATTCAACGAATTTCCTCACAACTGACATTAATCCCACTTGAATCTTTAGCTGATACCAAATTTATTCAAATTATCTCTTCTTTAATGCTTTATTTTCAATCATTAAATTTAAAATGTGATGATAAATCTCTTCTTGATATCATTGAATATACCCGATCAAGTTTATTTTATCTTATATTAAAGATCTTTGATCGAATCAAAAATACATATGAAAGTTTATTATGGATGTCTAATATGTTCTTTTTGCCAACATTTATATCATTTATTTTTGAAAAGCCAGCTCGACCACTTATATTAAATATCATTAAGAATTACATCGTTACTACCAATGTCAATTTTTATTCCGGTGTTCTCGAAAAACTAGAAGAATTGTGTTCATTAATGGCCAGCCGAGTTCCCCAAGAAGCCGAAACCGACCTAGCTTGTGATCTTCTTCAAATTATCATTGAATTTCAAATTCAAAGGAAAAGGGAGAAAATTTATTATTTCACCTATCTTTCCCAGACACTTATAAATTCGTTAGATTTTCTTACATCTAGTAGCAAAGAGTCCAATCGATATTTGTCCTGTGTAATTTTGTTTTTGGCCTCATTTTTGGAGAATTTGTTAACTGACCAACAAACTGACAAATTGTCGGACACAATTTTACGTGTTTCTGATGGGAAACCGTCAATTTCTTTTCTACCATTTTTAGTGCATTTATTAGCAGGCAAGCAGATATCATTAACGAATCCTAGTTTCATGATCAAGCAGCCTTGTGTATTGAATCTGATACTGAAGTGTTACATTGATTCTGACCAATTTGAAGAAATTTTTTCATTTGTTAAAAACCTTCTCAAATATTCTGTATTCAATGTTAAGATATCGAATTCTGTCAAATTTGATTGTCTGTTGATTAAGCAAATCAACAGACTCAAAGAAGAAGAGGCAAATGAAAAAAGGATTGTTTTGCTGCTTGAAATAATTGAGTACATATGTAGCATTTCATGTTCAAAAGAGACGCCGATGACATTGATATCGTTATTGTATCCAATTAAGAACAAGTTTCTTTCGCCATTTGAGTTACTTTTTGCTCGCAAGATAACGGACATCATCATGTTTTCTTCATCGTTGCCGGAGGAATGGATTCCGCTGGGCTTGCTTGATAACAAAGACAGCTGCTTCATCAAAATCAAAGGCTTTAACAAGAGCAACATTCCGCAGACATTCTTGATTGTCGCAATGATTTACCTCGACCAAAAAAGCAGTCAAAATAGATTGCACGACAGGATCTTCGAAATTAAGGATTCTTCGGAGAACGGGATAGCCGCCTTCATTTGTTCTGGCAATCTATACGTTAAGCATTTCAATTCAAGCTTGATATCAACCGCCAAAATTGATGACCAAATATCGGTTGGCGCTTGGGTGCCGATAAGTTTCTTCATCGAATTGCCAGAGACAGAAAGCATGAATGAAAACACTCTCTCAACGAAGACATCTTCATCATCGCCTGATCTTTATAACAACTCTCTCACATCTGATTATCATAATAATCATTCTTCTATGTCGAGCCAAAAGATGTTCTTTCCTGAATCTCGTTCGACGTGCTCTTTCTATTCCGAAGAGAGCAACTGTTATGTGACTCCGTACATCGGATCGTCAAAGACCAGGCGAATCAGCTACAAATGGGAGAAAATCGAAGGAAACTTGACAATAACAATCGGCAACTCAACGCCTAAAAAGGAAGAAGAAACGCCGGCTGCTTTTCTTTCATCCGTATCGTTCTACGACATCAATGAAATCAGCGATAGTTCGTTCTTCATCAAAATGAATTCGCCAGCTAGTCGAAGCATCATCAGAGAGAAGAGAAGGAAAGACAATGACCAGCAAATTGAGAATGCAAATGTTCCATTTTTGACGGTTTCAATGAAGAAAGGCGAAAACAACAAAGTTTCATACAATTTGAGTTCAGCAGTCAATGTTGTTGATGAATTTCACGGGACACAGATTGACTGTCACATGACGTTTTGTAGTGCATTGAGAGAAGATGACATTGTCACTTTTCTTCTCCCTCTCTTCACGTTCATTGATTATCCGACGTTAAACAACAAAGTTTTGAAGGAGCTCCCTGAATATTTGTTTGGCTTATTGAGTGCGACGCTTGAAGCGATCCAGGAGAAGCAGCAAGTATTCAAAGATAAGCAAGGGATGCTTATTTTATCATATCTGCTAAATAACAGCAATGCTTATGTCCCTTCTTATTCAACGTACATGCAAATCTATTCAATTTTAACGTCTTTAATTCAACCTTTGCAAGAGGACGTTATTTCACTTTTTCTGTTGAATCACAAAAACATGATTAATTCGAATTCACAGAACCAGCTTAGATTGGCCAAGCATTGGAACAGAGTCTTGGCCGAGGATTACCCTAATCAAATAAAGTCAATCACGCCGATTTTGGTCCTCATCTTTGAGCAGTTCATCTCTGACGAGCCGATAGTCAAGCAAATTCGCGCCAATTTAAACAAAGTCGTGCTCAAAATAGCAATGATAAAATTGGCCAAAAATGACCTTCTATCGTTGGTCTCCCTTCCGTTGTCGTCGCCAGTTGAGCACTGGGACAAAATAGCGCTCGAGGTGATGGCAATTCTATCCAAGCTGATCAAGAAAGAAGGAAGCGCCATTTACTCGCTTCCTTCAGAAAATCTCCGTTATTTGACATTGACCAATTTATACCTTCAAACGGCAACCGTTGAAACCGCCAACCAAATGGTCAAAAAGTTGCTCAAATTGATCCTCCTCATTCAAAAGAAAAACTTGTTCAAGTCATCCTTCCTTCCATTGGACGCGCACGTCGAGATGGTCATGAGGGAGATGCCTCCTTTGTACGCGCAATCAAGCGTCCTTTTGACTGTTGCCCATTTGTGTGTTGAAAGAAACGAACAAACCGTTTTGCCACTTTTGTTCTACCTCGCTTCAAACTCGGATGATTCGGCGTTATTCGAGCTGTTTAACTACTTGAGCAAAGCGAGTTTCGGCTCGTTAACAATGAAAGAAAGCTCGAGCATTTTGACAGGCTCAGACAATTTAATTTTATCTGACAACTTTTTGAATGATAAGGACAATTCAAATTCACCTCAACGGTTTCCTTCATTGACGCTTCGTGCCCGCTTCTGGCTCATTTCTGCAGCCATCGACGCCCCTCGTGACGTCCAAGACATGATTGTTCGTTACCTGTTAAATTGCCAAAATCGTGACGATCTCGACAACATGACGGTTATCGAAATAGTCAGCAAAGTTAACCGCGAAAAGTCGTCTACGTTACTTCGCGCTTACATGTCTATCGTCGCGCAGTCCCTCATCGACCAGGCGACCGAAGTCAGCATGACGAGCAGCGACGAGCCATCCTCGTTGAACGAGAACGACTCGAGCGAGCGACGAATCAGCCAGGACAACTTGTCGATCAATTCTTATCTGTCATTGAACTCAGTAACATCCGACAGCAGCTCCCACCTTCTCTTAAACCAGTCCGCGCAGCGCAATTTGACGGCCAAAATAAAGAACTTTTTGACAATCGCGTCCCATTTCCTCTTCTTCAAAAGGGAGCCGCTTTCAACAGCCCTGTTTCGAACCTTCGAGATGTCGATTTTCGCCCGGCTTCAGAAAGACGAGAAGACGCACGAAAACAAGCGAAATAGAGTGAAAAACATAGCGTTGAATCCAAGCAGGTATCCGCACTTTTCTTCCTTGGATAACATGAATATTAATATGAAGAATACGTTTAGTGACCTTCAAAGCTTCATTTCTTCATCAAACTCGACTTCCTCAAAAAGTCGCACTCACAAATTTTCATCGTTTTCAAGAAGCGAAAGTTTTCACAAATTACTTCTTCATGCCGATGAGCTGTATCCGAACAGTGACTCGTCCAATTCGGCACTGTTGATTGATAAACTGATGCCGAATCCGCCTAAAGAATTTTACAAGTCAATCAAGAAGTATGCTAACAACTTGACCTTATCATTTAATAATAATAATATCATTATGGTCGATAACGACGATGACGACGATTTCACTTGCGCAAGAGCGTTTGGTTTGAAGTTCGATCGAAATGGGAATATGGTTGATCATGAAGTTGCCTTTAAATGCTTAACATTATCTGAATTTTGTAATCCGATCGTTCAATCTTTCATTCCTTTCGATCTGATGTTATCTGCATTCCTGGTGAAAAAGAATCGTTTAGCCGTGGAAAAACATCTCTCTAATATAGTTCTAACTCAAAAACAAATTAAAGCAAATAAAAATACGATCAATTTGCTCTCAAAATATTTGAATACTAGAAATAAACAGGAACAGGTTTGTAGTTGGATCCCAAATTCATACGACGAGTTGGCTGCTTCTTTGGCTTTCGAAGAAATGGAAAATAGACGATCATTTCCAATTGAAAAAAGAGAACAGAAAATTTTACACGATTTTATTGAAGAAAATAAGAAAATTAGAAAGGAAATTAAAACAGCATTGAGTATAAGAAGCCCTAACTTGAACCAGAAAATGATGAATAATATGAACGAGAATAATTCTAATCAAAATAAACAAAAGGATCAGAAACCAAGTGAATATGTTTATTTCATTGAATCTGAAGTTATTGAATTGCATTCACAGGAAATGATTACTAATATGATAGCTGAAAAACTTTGGAAAAGTATTGAAGATACATTGAATACTACTTTATTCGATTCCCATTAATTTTTTTTTTTTTTAACTTTTTTTTAATAATAATTTTGTAAAATATTTGTGTTTTTTTAAAAAATATTTTTGATTGTTTTTTTTTTTTTCTTTTGTTTTGTTATATTTTTATGTTGTTATGAAATTGACCTTTACCTATTAAATTTGACCTTTGCTTCATATTGAGTCAAATCAGCCGACAAGTTTCTAATAATGTTCATTCTTTATTTTGATGTAACAAAGAGAAAGAATAATAATTTTGATACTTGATGTATTCATTTGTGTTTGTTAATTGTTTTTAAAAAAATTACAATCTTTCATTAGGAAATTGACAAAAAGAAAAGTATATATTCTTAAATATTTAAAATACATTGTTTATTATGTGTTTATTAAATTAAATTTATGCAATGTTTAGTAAAAAATTTTAAAGAAATGAATATAAAAAGAAGATAATTGTTTAACGTGTTTTATTCAATTTTTGTTTTATTTACGTTTTTTTTATACATTCGTTTAATTTATAAATTTTTTTCTAATTTCAAATATCTGATATTTCGAACAAATGTCATATCGCGAAATTAAACAATTTACAGAAATAATACGAACTCTTGGATATCCAAGTCCAGTTGGAATCGATTCTTTCGATACGCCGAATTTTTCATTAATGGCTAGTCTTTTGCAGTGGTTATCAACTCTTTATGACCCTGATATCGTTATTATACCAGATCTTTCCTCTGAAGCTGGCCGTGTCGAGTTTATAAAAAGTACAGTACAGCAAATGGCAATTAGATCTGGCTTAAGATTGAACCCCAGAAAATTATATTTGGCTGATCGTTCAGCAGTTCGTGAACTTCTTAAAATTGCAGCTCCAATTTATCGCGGAATTACAACTGTTAATTCAAATGTTACCGAAAAACCTGGAAAGTCAGCATCAGAATCAGTACTTCCAAATGCGCAAAAAATTTCAAAACTTTCTGCGAGTATACCTAAGCATTCAGTCGAATTATTTGATGAATTAGACAAAGAATTAATGATTCGAGAAGAAAGGACTAAAATTTTATCAACAATGCCTCCTCTTGAGGATGTTGAAAAATCTGTTCTTTCTTCAATTGATACAGCTTCAACAAGACTCGATACTTTGCAAAAAGAACTCGATAGATTAAATAGTGATGAAGATACATTACGTTCAAAAATTAAACAGAGAAAACATGAACTAGAAAGGCAATCTAAGCGTCTTCTTTCTGTTCAGACAATTAGGCCAGCGTTTATGGATGAATATGAAGGACTTGAGGAAGATCTGAATCAGCTCTTCAAGGTCCACTTCCAGCATTACAGAAACGTTGATTATTATGAGCATGAATTACAAAAGGCAGCTGAGAAGCAGAAGATGAAGAGAGCCGAAATGGAAAAAGCTATTGATAAAATGAAGAAGAGAGTCAATAAAAGTATTGTCAACGGTGTTGAGCAATCATTTAAAGTTGGTGCTAGCAACAGCGGAAATGGAAACGGTTTTGGTCTTGATAATCCAGGAATTGGACAAGGTATCGAGTCTGGTGACGAATTAGGCGTTGGCGCAGCTGATTCTGACTCAGATGATAGCTTCTAATTTCTCTCAAATGCTAATTAAAAATATATAATATTAAAAAGCATATTTATAAATTTTTTAAACATTAACTAACTTTTTTTTATATTATGTTAAATACATCAATAATTCTGGTGCCTATCATTATAGAATGAGGAGAACTATCATGATTATTTAAAATGTCGTTTCCATTTATGGGGATTCTATTCAAAAAGTTGTATTAATCGTTTAACAACTTCTTAGAAAAAGTCGAAATTTAAGAAAAGTTGACACTATCAAACAAAGGAAGTCATATGGTGATAAAAAATAATTATAATAAGAGAAAATGTGCTTATAAACCCACAAAAAGTTTAACTTTTTCTTTATTTATAAAGTCGTATAAACAAAATTGAAACAAAAAAAAATATTTTCATATGTATAAAAATATTAATTTTTAATCTTTTTATATTTTTACATAATTTTTACCGATACTTACCGCCATCCGCGGGGTCTCGACTCGGCTTCGCCTCGCTCGACGCCCGCTAGGCGGTATGTAGTCTCGGTAAAAATTATGTAAAAATATAAAAAGATTAAAAATTAATATTTTTATACATATGAAAATATTTTTTTTTGTTTCAATTTTGTTTATACGACTTTATAAATAAAGAAAAAGTTAAACTTTTTGTGGGTTTATAAGCACATTTTCTCTTACAATAGTGATAAAAAATAATAATCATTTTTGCAAGAGAGATTCTGCCTCAGCTTTTTGAGAGAACTAATTGAAAGAAAAAAAAGGAGAAAATTGGAGAATAATATTTTGAGAATATTTATGTAAATAAAAAAATTGATGCATCTTTTTATATTTTTACATAATTTTTACCGAGACTTACATCAAAAGGAAGGATCCGTAAAAATTTTGTAACATAAAAAGATGCATTTTTTTTAACATGAATAGTCTCAGTGATTCTACATTTTCTTCTTATTTTTTTCTATTAGTTCTCTCAAAAAGCTGAGGCACAATCTCTCTTGCAATAGGTCGATAAGAAATTTTTGAGAGATATTTAAAAATTCTTATTCAAAATTTATAAATTGTCATTAAAAAAAATTCATTGTTGGAAGAAACTTTTAAAATAAAATTAATGATAGTTTTTGTTTACTTATGAAAAAGCAGTGTTACATTAATATGCCATTATAATTTCAATTAAGAAATATAATAAAAACCTGTAGAGAAATAACAACTAGCAACTCTTGGAAGTCCTTGATAGATTTTTTCTGAAAAAGTGAAATATTTGATTGAGTTTTAATAGAATTTTGGATTCTTTTTATAAATTGAAAGAAAAAATTAAAAAAAAAAAACAAAATACATAAATAAATAATAATAATTAATATTCGTCTTCTTCAAAATCTGAATCATCTGGGGATTGTTTTTGCATAATTCTTGTTTGCCTTTTTGCCATATTCATATATCGCCTTTTATCAACACTTGAAAGCTTTTTCCATTCATCAGCTATGACAGCAGATCGTTCTATAAGCGAAAGTTCAGGCCTCTCATTTTTCAGCATTTGATGTCTTTCTTCAACATACAAAGAATAAGGAGAAACTGTTTTACGATCTTTTTCCTTTTTCATTTTTTTCTTTAATTTGATATGATTTAGTCTAACAACCGCTCGATTCTTATAATTAGCTTTTTCGATATATACTTTTTTATCGCCTTCATCGAATTGTTTCCATTTATTCTGTAAATGACGATATATTTCCATTTTAGATTCGTTTGGAAACATGCTTGTAAAGATTGGCTTATATATTTCAACAAAAATTTGCCAAGGAGATATTAACAAACAATCAAGGTCATCGTCCTTTGAATTACTTCCATCAATAATATTAATATCATTGTGATTATTACATGTATTGGGAACAAAATTATCAATTAAATCCGTATTTGATTCGCTACTATTATTATTTTGAATATCTAATGGAAAATTGTAAATAGAATTTAAATCGTTTGGTTCTATTGTTAATGTGTCATCTATATTTTCTTGGACTGCAATCGTACTCTGTTCAGGTAAAATAATATTTGAATCAATATTAATATTTTGTTCATCATTGCTAGTATTTTGTGTTTTTGTTTTAATTCTTGTTTTATTTGGGTTATAGTTAGAGTTTCTGTAAATAAATAAGTTGTCATCATCATTGTCATTAATAAATGAATGACTTCCACTATTTCTTCTTTTTAATGTATTTGAAGCAGAAGGAAAAGACATATTAATGTTTCTCATTGTAGTCTTTCCTTTCTTTTTTGATGTAGAAGATTTCTTCTTCATCAGCTAAAAATGATATCAAAAATTATATTTTCAAAGGATTTAAATCTACGACTAAAATCAAGTGGTTCGATGAATCATTTTCATTCAATTTTGAGAAATTCATAATCTTGTTAAATTACTTTCAATATTTTTCTTTTGTTATTTTTCCAATATTCAAAATCTTTCTCACAATTTTCTGAGGTTTTTCCGTTTCAGATAAAAACAGATTAAATATTTTATTAAAATATATAAATGTTTTTTTGAATATTCATTATTTATCATTAAATAAAATATTTATTTTTAATTGTCTATATATTTTTACATAATGCAAAAGAAAAAAAGAAAAAATGAGAAAGTTAAATAATAATTCATTGTTTCAATCAAACCTTTTAAAAATTTATTTAAACAAATACAATTTTATTTTCTATAAAAATCTCTAGCTCTGAATAATTGAGTAAAAATTGAATGCGAATTAATTATTAAAATCTTCACAATTGTGGCAATATTTCATTATCAAAAATGAATTTTTCACTTTAAAAAAGATAATTTTATTCATAATAGTATTTTAAAAAAGAAAATAAATTTGATGAAAATTTTATAGAAAATATCTTTTGGGTCATGTTAACAAAATTCAAAATATTATAAATATTTCAATTAGAAAAACTTTTTATCAATATATAAACTAGGTTTTGAATTTTAAAATTGTTTTTTACCAACTTTTTTTCATATTTTTATGCAATTATAGGAATTGCATTGCAAATTAAAATAATTATGAGAAATAACAGATGTATACTGATTGAAAAATATCATGATATGGCATTTTATAAAATAATTTAATATATTTCGGAACCAAAGATTATTATTTATTTAAACCCAATGAATGAAAATAAATTCTACGACAAATGTTTATAATGGCAGATGTGAAGAATATAAATTATATTCTATTTTAAAATATTGTTTTTATTAAGTTTTTTTAAAAATCACATCACAAAAATAAAAAGTACTGAATTAAATATTTTTTCAATTTTGAAGATTTTGTAAAGGTCGTACAACTGAATTTTAACAGTAAAACTCAATGATTGGTTTGTTTAAACTAATTATATTTTATTATAATAATAATAATCAGTTTTATAAATATTTGCATCGTACAAAATTCAAATTAAAATAAAAACTAAAAGGATATAAGTATATATTAAATTTTCTTCAGAAAATAAATTTGAGTATTTTATCTCAATTTATTTTAATTATTTTTGATAAGAGTTTTATAACACTTTATAAAAATTTAGAATAGCGATAACTTTTTATATAATTTATTTTAATCATTAGTTCTTTTGATATCTTTTTATATGCTTTTAAAACATTAAGTGTTATATAAAAATAGTTATTATTATTGAAAAAAAAAATTCATTTTTTAGCTAAAAATGCAGAAAAATTGAATTTGTTGAATTATTAAATGATGATTTTAAAAAAATTGGACGTTACAGGAGCCAAATGACGAATACAATTTTATTTATATGCATTTACTTTCTAATATATTTGAATTTCATTCTAAATCAAATGTCAGTTTTTTCTAAAAATGAAGATTTAGTTGATTGGTTTCATAAATATAAAAAGTTTAATATTTCAATTACTGAAGGATTTCGTCAAAAAGTAAAATATTATTTGTATAACACATAGTATATCCATTCAAATGACATCTATATTTTTTAAATGATGCAAATATATAAGAAATCGATATATATTGAATTTTAATTAAAGTCTTTATTTCAACCATTACATTTTATAATATTGGATATAAAATATATAAATTATATATTATAATTATTAAATAAATTATTTATTAAGATAAATATAAATTTATTTAATTTTATTTTTTATTCAATTTAGTTGTACGACCTTTGATTTTGTTAATCATAAGATTTTAAAAATCTTTCTCCCACAATTTTGAATGAAATTACAAATTATATTTTGGTTGGAAAAAAAATGTCGTATTATTGTAGTAATTAATTAAACAAAATGAAAAAATAAGTTAACTAAAACTGTATAAAAATTGTGTTTGTTAAATTCAGAAATAATAAAATGTGGTTTTGGCCCAACGACAAAAAACTTGATATTTTGGATTTCTCGGTAATGATTTGGTAAATTTATAAAAAAACAATTATTTTTCTGTTCATTACTATGGCTTTGATTTAAATATAAAAGCCATTATTATTAATTGCAATAAAAATTATTAAAATATATTCATTAAAAAATAAATGCATAATTATATTTTGTATATATACGTCTAATAATCATGAAATATATAGATGGCTAAAATAATGTTATAATATTACAGAATTCACGAGAAATAATATTTCAAATTGTAGATTTTGGAGTATTCAAAAATTAACAATTTTTGAATAAATTGAATGAATTGAAAATTGAATGGGGGTTTTCAGTAATATTTTTTTGGTATTTTTTGTGAACATAATACTATAAAATGTTTATTTTTGGATCAATAATGATGAATTTGATTTCAAAGTAAACCGAACTATAAATATATTTTGAAAGATTGCTGATCTTTTTCTAATATGTAACAAATCTCAAATGTGGGAATTCTGATCTTAAAACGATTTTAAAGTATATTTAACGTGTTTTCTATTTTAAATGAATGAGATTATTTTTCGAATGGGAAGGTAATTGAAAAAGTTGAATGGATATCTTTTTTTAAAAAATATAATTAATAGGCTTGTTTTTGAAATTAGAAAATTCAACGTCGATACAGTTAACAAAATATGCTAAATTAATGTATTTTCCTTTGTTTGCATCTATAAAATGGATCAAAACAAAATTGTTAATTTAGAAGATTTCACATTCAACTTCAAGAATTTTATTTTTTCAATACAGTCTGCGTCTAATATATGGTATATGATAGATATTAAAATTGCAATGTAAAAAAAAGTCATGTGAAAAAACAAAATCTTTTTTTTATTTCACATTTCCCTTTATTTGAGTGTAGAGATTTTCATGTACAAATTTTGAATCTCAAATTGTTTTGATGATTTATTTGGATAAACTATATAGGATGATTGATTTTGTTTTAAATACCAATTGAACATCATTCATATCCTTTTATTTATTTATTATTATTATAATAATAATATTATATATTTGATATTAATCGAAACATTTAATATCAGCTTATAAACATTATATATTTTGATATAAAAACAAATCAATAAAAATATGTAATATTTTAAATAATCATATTTTATTAAAACTAAAAAAGGGCAAAGATTTATTAATGTTTATAATATCACCTGTATATTGAAATCTTAAATTTATTTAGGAAATATGTTTTTTAAATATTATATATAGTTAAATTTCATTTGATAAAATAAAAAGGAGTTTTTATTTAATAAATGTAAAATATCAATTGAATGAATATATAAATGATGGTAATATAATGAATATATTTAAAGAATTAACAATAATATAATATCTGCCAAATCATAAATAAAAATATTTGGATTATTAGCCAGATGATGGTATATATGCTATATTTTATATTTTTATTTCCAAAATCTAGAATGACTTTGTAAATATTTAAAGTTCGAATTCGAAATCTCTAACAATTTGTTTTTGAAAAATTTGAAAGGATATTTGGTTATATTTGAATGATTAAAAATTTTATGGATTTAGACTTTGACTTTGAATCGAATGATGAAGAATCTTCTGATCAAACGATTATAGACAAGTCCTTTTATAACAAAATCATGGAAGATGCTGATCTAGCTGCCTCGATATTAAATATTCATCCAGATGTTGCTTTTCTCTGTCTTCAAGTTGTGAACTTTGACTTAGAACGGCTTTTATCAGAATATGTTCTTGACAACTCAACTTTTCTTACAACTCTCAACATCCTACCTGAAAATGTGCATAAATCGCAACTAATGGTCAGAGGCGAAAAGAAGGAAACCATGACATGTGAAGTCTGTTATTGTGACTATCCGGGAGATTCGATGCTATCACTTCCATGTGGCCACTTTTTCTGTGAAGGATGCTGGCGAGACTGCATCATGTCTCATTCTCATCAAATTTCCAACAAGAAAGGTCAAACCGAAGGTCAAACTGAAGGTCAAATTTCCTATAGTATAGAAGAAAACAATCCGAGTGAATCTTTAGATTTGACTTTCAATACGAATGTTCTCAAATGCATGGAAAGCGGTTGTAAGTCGGTTATTCTTCCTTCTGACGTTGAAATGCTTTGTGGCAAAACCGCCGAAAAAGCTTTCATTCAAAGATTCAATCAAAAATCAATAGATACGGCGGTTTTGGTCAAAAGATGCTCAAATCCAAAATGTAAGCTTCTTCTGAACATCGATTCTATCGGCCCATGCGGACTCGTGCAGTGTAAGTGCGGCGCGTGGACTTGCTGGAAGTGCGGCGGCAAGATGCACGCGCCGCTGAAGTGCAAAGACCTCGCCAACTGGAAGAGCAAGTTCAAGGACGCTGCCAGCGTCATCTGGCTTTTGAACAACACAAAGCAGTGCCCAAAGTGCAAGCAGCTGATTGAAAAAAATGGCGGTTGTAATCACATGACATGTCAAAACTGTAAGTACGAATTCTGTTGGTATTGTGGGCATGAATGGTCGACCCATTATGGTGACCCCTACAGCTGCATATCGCAAGTATACGGCAATGTCAAATTCGATTTAGTAGATTCAAATTATGAATTTGATGAAGGCCAAATAAAAACTGAAAAAGTTGTGAATGAACAAATAAAAACTGAAAAAGTTGTGAATGAACAAATAAAAACTGAAAAAGTTGTGAATGAACAAGTAAAAACTGAAAAAGTTGTGAATGAACAAATAAGTACTGAAAAAGTTGTGAGTGAACAAATAAGTAGTGAAAAAAATATAGATGAAGATGGAAATAGAATTTTGAAGATGTTTTATGCTCATAAGAACGCAGCTAGAAAGGAAAAGGCCAATACTCATGAATTGAAGGCAATTTTGCTGCCGATGTTTGAAAATGATGACAAAGTGATATCAAAGATATTTGACACGAGAAATCTTGGAAGAAGGATTCTGAAGTGGAGCTATGCATATGAATTCTATATGGACAAAAATTCTGCTAATTACAAAATTTTTAAATATCTTCAAAATCAGCTTGAAATTGGAATTGAGAAGCTTTCATTTGCAATGGAAGCTCATTATCGCAATAAGAATAGGATTGAAAGGGCCATAAAGCAAGTTGACTTATCAATTAAATCCCTTTTGAAGCATGTAGATGATGAAAGAATGAATGTATAAAATATAAAAAAAAAAAAAAAAAGATTATTTTTTTTCTACTTTCCCCGGAAATGTAAAGTATTGAAAAAGTTGCCGATTTTTTTATAAAAAAATAAAAGATTATAATTACCTTTTACTTATTTATTTATCTTTACATGAGTTCAGGTTTATTTTTTGTAGTCATCATCTTTGGAGTTATTTGAAATCAACGCATTGAAAAAGTTCATTAAATTAATAAAATCAAAATAAAATAATGCTAAGTCACTAATCTTTGCATTTCAGAAGGATTTGTTTAAAATAACTTTAGAGTTGTATGACACACTAGTATTAGCATATAAAATTGAATGAATCTTTATGGATTTTATCTATTCAGAAATTAAATAAAAATATTGGCCTTGGTTTGTTTGTTAAATTAGGCCAATTTATCAATGAATTATATAGGAACTTCATTTTTATTATTACTCTCAGCATGTTTATTTACATACAGATTCATTTTTGATCATCATGAGTCCTTCCTCATGAATTTGTTTCAGGTTGATAATCCGGTTGGTGGCAAAAAGCTTCAAATATATTTACAAGAAATTGATTCAAAATGGAACTCTGATGTTATTAATTGTACTGGATGCTCTTGTAAATTTGACTTTCTTGACTCTCTTGAACCGCTTATTCATTGTATTATCCAAAAATCATCTTTTGTTACAAAATCCATAAAAGATTCAACCTTCATTTTTACGCCCCTATACACAAATAATTTACGAAAAGCTGGAATTAATGCTAGTTTATTTGATATTACTGGGAAAGATGATTCATTTTCAAGATGGCGAGGAAGCAGGCATATTCAAGTAGATTCTTATTTATCACAAAATGAAAATCCAAACTACATGAAATTTGAAAGTAGTAAAGATGATAAAATCGTTGATCAGCACGTTTTTATCACAACGAACTTAACAATAGAAACAATTCGAAGTAACAGATGGTTAAATAGTCGGCATATTTTGATTCCTCCTCTCCAAACGCGTGATAAATATCCAGAAATTAAAAAGAAAGCACGCACTTTTCTCTTCTTAGGATCATCTGATCTAATTAAAAAATTGTATCAAAAGCATGAAAATTCATTGCTTATTGAATCTTTTTCTGATACAAAAAAAGTTCTCGATGAGGTTTCAGAATCAGAATTTACAGTCATCCATCCAAATAAAGATTTTCTACCTTTCTTTATTTATGAAATTCTCCGCTCATATTCAATTCCTGTTTTGCTCTCAGGTCCTTTTCTACCTGCATTTGCCAATACTCATATAAACTACACAAAGGTTTCAATAAGAATTAATCCAGAAAATGCGAATCCTTCGGATTTTGATGAACGGATTCAAAAATTTGATAAATTAGATGCATTACAAGAAATTTTTAAAGTTAAAAAATTTTTAATGTGGCCGAAAAACGGAATTGCATCTGAGAATAATGCAGGTGGAGTTTTATTAGATTATTTAAACACTCGCCATCGTGTTTTAAGACCAGTCCTCAGAAGAACTTTTATAGGTTCTGACACTTTTATTTAATGAAATGTTTTTATCTTTTTTTATATTAAATGTTTTTACAATTTTTTTATTCTTCTCAAAAGTTTTTTTTCAAAAATTGAATAGTTCTCAAAAAAT
The DNA here is from genome assembly GCA_039105265.1 of Tritrichomonas musculus. Lineage (NCBI taxonomy): Eukaryota > Parabasalia > Tritrichomonadida > Tritrichomonadidae > Tritrichomonas > Tritrichomonas musculus. The sequence continues at coordinate 2,809,693 of JAPFFF010000004.1, forward strand.
GATCGCTATTCTCCATATTCAATTCAAGAAATGAAAAAATGAAAAAATGAATAATTTGATAAAAAAAAGTCTATCATTCTCATTATATTTGCCTAGAATTTTATATAAATAATCGCAGGGTTCATCAAAAATACCTTTGTGCAAGTGCCAGAATTAGATATGATTATCAACAACAATATATTTGGTTGATAAATATTTATAAACTGTTTAAAGTTGCTTAATTTTTTCAATACTCGATAGGAATTATATAAAATCTCTATAAATAGATTTTGAATTTCTTGACAAATACTCGAAAATTTATTTATATTATCATATAATTGGGAAATTATATTATGTATATGTTGTTTAATAATTTTTAATGGCTATTTTTCCAATAATCCCATGTTTATCATAGATATTTGTTCAAAAGGATCAACTAAAGTATAGTAAGTCATTTCTGAAGAACATTCAAAAAGTGGAAATCATTCAGAAAAAATAATCTAAATAAAATAATTGAAAAAACAAATCTTTTTATATTTTTACATAATTTTTATCGAGGCTTCGCTTCGCTAGCAGGCGTCGAGCGAGGCTGAGCGAAGCAAAGCCGAGTCGAGACCCCGCGGCTGGCGGTAAGAATCGGTAAAAATTTTGTAACATAAAAAGATTATTTTGAAAATAAATGAGAGATTTATAGTCTTAAATTGTTAAAATGTGATATTATTTTTACAAATTGAACTTTATACTAATTTTGAGTTCAGTTATAATTCATTTTATGAGTGTGTAACATTCATATTTCAATTTACAATATTTTGAAATATTTGGTTCTATAATATCTTTTTAATATTGTGATCAAAACAAAACAAATCAAAAAAACGATACATTTTTTGAATTATTCATAATTGAGAAGTTTAATTTTTTGAATTAATTTATTAGCCTATATTAACATGAAACGACTCTATATATCTCAATAAACAATTGTTACTATATATTACAATTAAATAATATACTATTAACTAAATTTGTATATTTCAAATTAAAATCAGTTTCTAAGGAATATTACTTATAAGTCTAAAAATAAGTTGAATTTCATAATTTTTTCAGTTATAAATTCAAATAATTATTTTTGTAAAATTGAATGAAATTGATAAAAAAAAAAAAAAGATGAATCATATAAATAAAATTTGAGTTGGAACCCTTTTAAATATATGGTTATGGTTAAATTTGGCTAATTACAAGTTGTTAAATAATCGGGTAAAATATATGAAATTGGGGCTAGATATATGTTTATTAAAAAATGTATTTATAAAAAAAATTCAATTGTGCTTTTGTTTCAATTGAAAATAAAATGAGGGTTTTACAATTATATTTTTTTTATCGAAATTTGATTTATAAGCATAATTATCGAATAAAAACTATGAATATTTTCAAAAACGTTATATTGATTTCTTTGTTACATTTCGCTTTTTGATAAAAAAAATTCAATTATTTAAAATTTGAAAGATTTGAAAATTGTAATATAAATAAAAATTTTAAAACCATGAAACCTCAAGATTCAACTAAAAAATACATTCCTCTTGGGCAAATATCAAGGAGGACTCATAACCTTCGCTTAGATCAAAAGGTGCAGCAATCTTCTTCTGCAACCGAAAGATTATCAGCATCATTTTATATTCCAGAAGTTCAACCAAAAAAATTTCATCCAAATCCTCTTCCTGATATTTATACAACGTGTCCAGAATTGAGGCAGTTTAAGCCTGTTCTAGACTTACCTTCAGTACTTGCAATAGATACTCCAGACGATGCCAGTCCAATGCCACAAATGCCTCCTCCTCAAAAGTATACAAGTCCAAAAGAAACTCCTTTGGCCCCAACTACTCCGGAAGACAATTCTTTTGATCCAGAAGCCCCAATTTTACATCCGTATGTACTTTTGAATAACGATTCTTTTTTATTGATTTTAATTTAATGAAGAGAATCTATTTTACTTTCTAATTATTGGCTTATAGTTATTTCGAAAACTTTTTTATCAAATTATTTCTTCTTTATCGAAATTATTGCCAATATTTGTAAAAAAAATTAAAATTAAAAAAAAAGATTCGTTGTTTATCTTTGATAAACCTAACACACAGACATGAACTTGGTTTTGTTCCACAGAGCGAATGGCCAATGCAAAGTTTCTCTCTTTGGGATCTAAGATCAATGTATTTTACACGTCGTAACGGTGCTGCTCAACAATTCAACTTTAAATTATATAATGCATTATGTATTACAATGAAATATCCTGAAGCATACAAATATGTTGGTGCAATATGGGTTACACAAACTATTATGAAGATTAATTCTCATATATTTGCTAATCTTCTCGGGATTCATGCTGTTCAGGGAGGTTTATTCCACAAGCAAGGTAATTTCTCTCGTCATGGTTTTACACATGTCTATAAACAGAGTACAATGAACCTTCAAAAATGTTCGTTATGTGATGATGTTGATGATTATAACGTTAGATTACTTCAAGATAGAATGAACCGTTTTTGTCGTGGTTGTATGTATCGTTATGGATTTTAATTCTCCAGTTTATCCATTCTTTTTATTTTTGATATAAAACTTAAAAATAATTATTAATCAATTTTCTAGAAATAAATATAAAGAAAAAAATCAATAAATTTTCTTTTCCCCTAAATATTTGTTAAATTACCATTCTCATACTGATAATTTCAATAAAAAATAATAAATAGCTGAATTATCCGCCTCTGTCCGATGTCAATAGTGTGATATAAACTACTTTTTAATAAAAATTTTTAATATTCTAAATATATTGATTATAATATAATATGTTTTATGTATCAATCATACTCGTCTATATCATTTTCGATTACAACAGGATTTGTTTCTGTATTAGCATTGTTTACCATTCTACCTTGGTGCTTTTCATCATTAATATCAATAATACGATTAATTAATGTATCATCAAATTGTGTAACACTTAGTCCTTCATCATCAACAGGAGGCATTATTTCATCAGGTATCGCTTCGTCTGGATTAACTTTTTCATCAATGTTTATCCATCCATTTCGCCTTGTGTAAAACGAAGGCCAAAGTTCAACAAAAGTTCGTTTATGGTTTGGTAAATCAGGAAGCATAATTTCTACAATTTCATGAACGCAAAGAGGTAATCCAAGCCTTCCATATGATTTCCCATTTTCATATACAGTCCCAAAGCCAGTATCTTTAACCCTCTGCTGTTTGAGATCATTTCTGTTTATATCATTAGTTCTGAACATAATAGCCATCCTGGTCTCAGCTCGAAATCCATATTCGTCTGGAGGAAGGAAATAAGGCCCTCCTGTCGGGCTAAGAAGTTCAATTGCAATTGAATCGCAAAAAACATAACTTGATTTTTCAAAAACCTCTTGAATTAATTCAAGATTTTGAGGATCAGCCCAAACGATTAGAAAAGTTCTCTCTAAGAAATTTTCGAGTTTCTTAATAAAGTTGTGAAATCGTTCTTTTGTCCAATCATTATGACCAAATGGTGGATCCATAATAATGGCGTCAATGTGTCCATGTACAATGTTACGAATGACTTCAGCAGTGATCCTATTAACAAGATTGATGGGGTTATGTTTAATGGTTTCAAATATTCGTTTTCTTGTAGAAAGTGTTTCACGATTGGGGTATTCGTGAATGCTGGTGAGCTGTGGGGGTATATCAAGTTGTTGAACTTTATAAAGGGGCCAAAGATCTATTCCTGCACCGAGATGCTCTATTTGTTGAGATGCAGAAACGAGTCCAACTTTAGTTTTTGGTGCTCGAGATTTTGAACGAGATCCAGTAAAGCGCCTACGAGCAACAAAATCTTCTCCATCATCAAAGCCACCTGGTATAAAAGTCGCGTCTTGATCTTTATCTTCATCGTCATCTTCGTCGTTGCCCATGTCCCACCAAACGTCCATTGGTACTTGATCTGGTGTAGCTGTTTGAATGAAAACTTGGCGTGCGACTGTTTGAGAATCAGAGTTTTTATTCTTCCTCATTTGTTCTTCGAGATAACTAAATTTCTCCTCTATTATTTCTGGGTTTTCATCATCAGGGACGTACATTGAATACCATAGAGGATCGATTTGTTTCTTCTTCTTTCTTTCACTTCTGCGAGAGAAGCTCATTTGAATCTGGTCTGAGAGGTAGTTTAAATTTTTTTTTCAAAAATAGAGAATTTCAAACCATTTAAAGAATATTTAATTATACAATATGTTTTAACTTCTAGAAAACATATTTAAATGGTACTCATGAATTTTTAATGAAATTTCAACAAAAAAAACAATGGTTATATAATTAAATAATGCTTTGATATTAATATCGCATTTAATTCATAAATTAAATTATTTTCAAAATGGAAAATAATGTATAAAATTAAAGTTGTCGAAGATATATTAAATACTTTATGATTGTCGAAATATAAACGTTTAGAATTAATTCTGAAGATTAGATTTGTAAGAAAAAATTTTTATTTAACTTTTTGATAAATTTGTTCAATATGTATAAACAGTGAAATCCTATTAAATATTCTTTAAATTTCAAACTCCTTATTTTGAACCATTATAAAATAGTTTTGGGAGCTAAGCTCAACAAAAAGATCCTTTACTTTTTATTACCTCAAAAGTAAACTTAATTTTAAGGTTCTCCTTTACAAAATAAATGTAAAATATTCAATATTGAATTAACACATAGAATACAAAATTCAATGTAGCATATTTCAGAAAAAGTTTGGTGAAATTGGTGAAAAAATTGGCCTCAACGATTAATTCTTTTTCATTCAAAATATTATTGATTTTTTAATTCTACTATTTCTATATGTAAAAAAATAAAATTGATAATATGTCATGAAAATAATTTAATATACAAATATATATCTGTTAAAATTAATGATTGAAATCCGCTTTTTTATTAAACACAATGGTACATACATTACATTTTATAATAACGTATTTTAGTATACATTGTATGTACATGCCAAACATACGCAACCACATTGTTATGCATTAGTATTAAATGATTATAACTTTTTGCATGCATAGATTATATATCAATGAAAAATAATAAAAAAAAAAAAACATTTTTCGCATGCATAACAATGTGATTTGATGAAAGAGTATTGGAAACCACTATTTCAATAAAAAAATGTATAAAAATAAAAATCTTTTTCCAATCATAGGTAAGGTGAAAGATCCATACAAGGATTGAAAGAAAGAGGCATTTCTATACTTTTTTCAATGAAAAAAGGTTCAATTGAAGGAAATGTTTTTTCTTCAGTACAAAACGAAGGAATTCCATGTATTTCAAATGCGGCTAATGCAAAACCCCAAAAACCATTGTGACCAGGTTCAATTTGCCTGATCGCAAAAGAAGAATAACTTTTATTTGTAGTTTTGACAAAATATAGCCCATATCCACCTGAAGGAATTAAGTCATTGATGTTTACTCTTTCATCAAGTACATCCCATTTGTTATACTCTTCGTCATATCCCATAAAAACAAATGAATCTAGATGAGGAGTGCGATTTTGAAAAAGGTCTGACCTTAATGAATAGCAAAGCGGGACAATTTTGATTTTTTTAAATGAAACTCCAAAAAAGCAATTTTTAGTAGTCGGTGTTTGAAAATAATTATAAATATTTTCATAATCAAATATATTCAAAATATCGCACTTATCAGTTTCAAATGTCCTTGTTGAGAGAGATTCATAACTTATCCTGGAATTAGCATTTGAATAATGAAACTCTACTTCACTCGTATTAAGCTTATCTTCCGAATTATAATAAATATATTGTAAAATCCCATGAAAGCAATCGAAAAGGTTTTTAATATTAATTTCACTAGGAGGAATCTGATTGTAATTGCTCCATTCGATATCTTTTTCAATACATTTTCCATTCGAAGTAAGATATGACTGCTGGGGAGGAGAATTAAAAAGAAATTTAGAAAAATCTAGATCACTCGGGCGCTCTTTATCAGTATCATCTTTAAATGAATCTTTAAAGGTCAAAACTATCTCTGACCATAAATCTAAAAAAGAAGTGTGTTTACTTTCTACTTTTGATAAAATTAAATTAGAATATTTGGATTTTCTTTTACTGGAAGTCAATCTGCATCTCATAAAATCCAAAGATCTTTTCCATAAATGAAATGATAATGTAATATTCCAATTTCAATTATATAATTGAAAAAATCAAACATTTAATTGATTCAAAAGAATTGATTTGAATAATATCATAAAAAGTAGATCTTTTTGAACGAGTGACAAAAATTTGAATTTAAGTGGCACGAAGTTTTTTTTCCATCATTTGAAAATAATAATTCTTTTCAATTGTTCACTTTTTGAAGGCTGCCACTCCATTTGCTGTAGATTATGGAAGCTACTTTTTCAATTAAAATAAAAAAAACGAATATGACAAAAAAATTCAGAGAAATTAATTTTTTATTTATTTTCATATTATATTTGCTTTTCTAATGCTAGTGATTTGGGAATCTACATCAAAGTGTCTTATATAAGCTTCTCTTTTCCATCAACAATGTTTTTTCCTCTTTGGATCGCAAAATCCTGATATTGATATCTGATGAGCACCGCCTCGACGTAACAAATGCCAAGAATAATGGCTATGATCAAATCCAATTTACTCAGCAGTTGCTTTTAAATGGTTTCAAAGTGTATCTCCTGAAGTTTCGACAATTAAATTTGAAAATAAATAAAAAATTAATTTCTCAGAATTTTTTTTTGTCATATCCGTTTTTTAATATTTTAATTGAAAAAGTAGCTTCTAATCTACAGCAAATGAAGAGGCGCATTCAAAAAGTGAAATTGAAAAGAATTCCAGTTTGTCGAACCTACTTTTTGAGCGAAGCTCAAAAAGTAGGTTCCACAAACTGGTAATTTAACGAAAAATGAAAATAAGCATATGTAAAAATAATTTTAGAAGTATAATATAACTAGCCTAACTGGTATTGTGTCTTTACACTAGTAATTAGTTGGTTTGAAGTAAGAGCCATTTTCGAAAAAATTCATTCCTTTTTTTTGTTAATAAACCAGTAATGTTAATATACTTTCTTGTATAGTATTGATGATATTTGATGAAAATACATGGTCGCTATAAAATGAGCAATGAAATGAATTGATTTTAATAAATGAAAAATGAAAATTTTGAAAATTCTGGAAATTTTGGAAGTTTTGGAAGTTTTCTCCTCAATTTTTTTCAATCAATAAATTTTCTGAAAAGACCAAAACTTTTTGGGATTTTTCCTGATGGTTTCAAATGAGCAAAAAATACTTAAAAGAATAAATAAAAGCATGAATTACAAAATAAACAAAGAAAGAAACAAATATTTAAACTGTGTTTATGTTTATTAATGTTTTTTCGTTCTTTATTACACTAACCATATGTTACAAGATTTCAAGTAAATAATCATAAAACAGTTATCTTTTAAAAATAATGCGGTTAGATACTTTGTCTTAAATATAATTCATAAGCTAATTTGATGTAAGTTATTCTTGAAAAATATGCCAAGATTAAATATTAATTAATTTTTTAATAACAGAATAATATAATAAAATGTCGAGAACTTATATAAAACTAAGATATATGAGTTTTCTCCCTTTTTTTAGAACTCTTTTCTAAAAATCCTTGATGTTTCGTGATCCAAAATTGCTTTTCTGAGCAAGGATTTGGAAGTTTTCCTTTTAATTCAAATGAAGAAGGTTTTTCGAATAAATAATCAAGAAATCCTTGAATTAAACCACGTCTATCGCTATCATCTATATTAATTGATAAAAATTTTGGTAAATTTTCAGCAATTTCAGGTAGGCTCATAAAATTAGGATTTGTGGATGAGGCTACTACAAAAGTAGATAAACTATCGTTATTTGGTATTCTTATTGACTTATTTGTAAATAAACTATACTGAACAATTAAAGTTTGCATTTGAAAATCATCAACTGTCCTAATAGAATTAGAAATTGTATTATCTATATCCTCTTTAAAAATAGAATAAACTTCATCGCAAATAGTTTTTGTTAATGGGAAAGGAATATGTGAATATTCGAATGGCATTGTTCGATTATATTTTTCTAGGAATCTTATAATTGTATGTGTCATTAGTGCTATAAACTGAAAGCCACCATCTCCTCCGTTTAAAAGAAAAACCTCTTTACTTTTTTCATTTAAAGTAATAACGTTTGACCATGATCTTTGTTTGGAAATTATTAATGGAATTCCATCTTTAGTAAAAAAATCAGTATATTCGATTGGCCGGCAAAAAAACATATCATCGTTTGAATATATGAAATGTTCTGATAGATTAGGGATTCTGTACAATAAAAAGTCAATTGAATTCGAATTAAATGTTGGCAATTTAAAATCTCGCGGAAATATTTGTGAATGTGAAATAAATTTCAACTTCGGATGAGTTATATTAATCCAATATGGATATTGTTCGCATGTCACTATAAATATATAACGAATCCAAGGTGCATTTTTTTCAACAGATCTAAGTGAATATCGCAACTCTTCTATATCAACGAATCGATTTAAAAATTCTTTTTCATTGAATGAAATATTTCGCTCTTTTTGAATTTTAGAAAATTCATTTAACCATTTTGGATCCCTTCCATCTACCCATGTATAAACAATATCAATGGGAAAAGGGGAAATTTTAAAATGTTCGACATGGTATTTAAATTGAAAAAATACGCTGTTGTTTAAAAATCTAAATAATAAATAAATAATTGAAAATGAAATAATAAAGAAAAGCATAGCATATTGAATCTGATAAAAAAATTGAATAAAGTTAGTTTTGCTGTTTCGGCTGTTCGTAATGTGTCTTCCAAATTTCATTTCGCATTCATAGAGTTGAAATGAAAATTTGAATAAAATCAATGTGTTTTTGAGATTTTTTTAATCGTTCTAAGTTAAAGTTTCAATAGATTTGATGTTATTTTTGGGATAAAAAAAAAATTGGACAGAATGATTGAATTTTATAATAAAATAAAATAAAAAATAAAAGAACTCATAAAGCTTCTTCAAAGGCTCTAATCGACTTTCTTCTTTGAGATGTCCTTGGAACTCCTCCAGACACGAAAAAACATCCCTGGTGCTGAGAGTCTAGAAGTGAGGATAGTAAAGTGGAGGATAATCGGCATTAAAATGAACAAAGGACTCAAATTTGTCAAGAAAGGTCCACTAGCTTCCATGACAGCGGTATTCAAAAAGTAGATTCCAAAGAAAAATCCAACAATAGCTGTAATTCCATCAATGATGAAAATAGGATGCCACGGTTCGCTTACTGCCATTCCTGAGGCAAATAAAGCAGCAACCAATACAACGCATAATTCATAAACCATTGAAATTAATTGTCCCCAAATATCATATACAAATGTCCAATCAAAACTGTATCCATATAAACAAAGAATTCCATAATGACCTTCATCATCAACAAATGAAATAGGTAGAACAAGTGGAGCTAAAAAACTGAGAAATAGCTCAATACGCAACCACATTGGAAGATAACGAATTCTTTGACGAATAGAAAAGAAGCCAAAGAAAGCGTCAAAGCAAGGAACACCAATGCAAGAATGAAATAGGCTATCAGTTATTAAACGGCCTGGATATAAAATGAAAAAGATTATTATTGCAAAAATAATAGAGTATATAATTGCTGTTCCAAAAAGATTGGTTGATCCATAACGTCTTTCTTTAAAACTTTGAATCTGATTTCCAACGTAAAAATCGCACGAATAGTCCCAATCGCCATAAAATTCAATAGTATGATAACCTGTATCAAGCGAAATAGGGATAGAATATAAATAAACGTTGGGTCTAATTTCGCGCTGGTATTTTAATGTTCCTTCAACTGCTCCACGAACTTTGATATTAAGAGAATTGTTCCCAAAAACTAAAAGGCGAATTGCTGTATTCGTTTCATCAAAAACATTTCGATTTGAGGTCTGTCTGACTGGAATTGGATGTGTCAGGATAACTTTTGGAAATTGAAGATCTCGAAAAGTGTGAAATGAAACTCTACTATTATCAAAAACGCAGAGAGAGTAACTTGAATGCTCTCCAATATCAGCAGCTGCAACTTCTAGAAAGCCATTATGATGTTCAAAAACCGAAACAGATGGATGAATGTGGCCAGAGATGAAAATAGCCGCATTACTATCACGAATGATGTCAATAAACTTCTTATTTTGAGATGATAGTGCCGTGCGAAGCCAAAAATACATTGGGTAGTGGCATGCAACGATTACTGGTTTTTGAGCATTTTTATGTTTATCTAATTCTTTCTCAACAAAATCCAGAATTTCTGTTGTTGGTCGAACAAAATAGTCAAATTTAGCATGTGGCGCAGGATAAAGATAAGGATTAAGTAAAACAAAAATAAAATTAGGGGTTTCAAATGAAGAAGCCCAGAAGTCGTCAACTTTTTGATATTTTTGTCTAGTGAAAAAAATAGAATAATCTAGATAATGGTGATTTTTTGAATTAAAATTATATATTCCAAACTCATCATGATTACCCGCCATATCAATAACATTTTTGAAATTTTTTAAATATTTACTAATTGATTCATTATAAAAAATATAGTCCTGTACATATTGATGTCCATATTTTGAAAAAATTTTCTCACCCCAATTGTCAACAAGATCACCAGTAATTAGTAAATCGTCTACAGAAAGATTTGAAAGCGCTGATATTGCATTGAAAAAACGATAATTTGTCTTTGTATCAAGTGAGTTTAAATGAATATCAGTTAGGTGGCCAAACCAAATTGGATCTAGATCATCATTCCATTTGGATGTTGATGTAGATGATTTTATAATTCCTGAATCTTGATATGGAATATATTTAATGCCAAAATAGCAAAAAGATGAAATAAAAAGAAGCCAAAAATACTGGGAAAAAAAATGTTTAAATGGCGTAAATTGATCATGACGCGATGGATCCTTATCATTTGAAAGGAGCTCAATTTCATCTTGACTATTCGTCATATTGTTAATATCTTTACTTGAATTTGATTTCATTAAAATTAAATTTTTAATTGTGTGTTTTTTCATCGTAATAACTTTTTAGTAAAACTCATCTTTTCTTAGATAGGACTATCAAATATTGATGGTCATTTCATTCAATCTTTTCTTAAGGAAGCATTCAAAAAAAAAAAAAAAAAAAAAAAATATCTGCCAAATATCTTTTTGTATGATGCTTCGACATGATTAGAACTAATGTCAAAGAAGAGAAGTTGAAGATGATGGCACAAGTTAGTAAATGATAGTAAAAGTCTTGACACTCACAATCAGTTTAATCTATTGCGGATATGTGATTTCAATGAGCCAAGACCATCCAATCCTAATTGGAGATGATTCTCCTTCTTATTGCTATGTTCAGGAAGCTCTTGATACTATTCGGCCAGTGATTGGGCAATTCACTCTTTATTGAAAAAAGAGAAGATTTGAAATATACAGTAATATTTTTCCACAATATATATTTGCAGCTTGTTGGATCATGAAAAAGATCGTTAAGCTCATTAGATGTTTTGAATGTGATTGATATATCGTTTGATGATTGGAATTGGATGTCAATCAGCACATATTCATCAGATGAGGTTTCTTCCATACTCCTTTTGTTGAGAGTCTCTTGTAGATCTTTGATCAATTTTTGTAATTTTCTTCTTCATGGATCATTTCCCACTGATTGATTCGAATTTGATTTTTATAGTTTCCACAAGAAAGAGCTTGTTATAGTTAGCCATCATGATTCAAGTGAAGTTCAAGCTGATTAAATTATACTCATGGAATGAAATATAGAATAATTTTATCATTTTAAAGTTGACAATTTCTTTAGATATGTGGACCAAATGAGAATTGCATATTACATGAAGATATTGATTATTATAACCATATGTGTCATTAATTTCAACAATACATTTTCAAAAAGTGTTAACATTTGTTCATCTTTTTTCATATTGCCGAAATATAATTGTATTGATTGAGAATCAAAATATATTTGAATAATTATAACTTGCAAAATATATAATGTAGTAGATTCTCAATTAAAATATACCAACTTTTTTTTTTTTTGAGTCATTAATAGTTCTTGTATATTATATCACCTTAAATTTATTCGAATTGGAAGTTCTTAAAGCATCTTGAAGATAATTTCAAGAATTGTGTTGATACTCTATTTGAAGGAAATAGAATGCTTTCAAATTTAATAAGTCGAATATAAAATCTTTAACAAACAAAATTGATCGAGTTCCGTCAACATTGATTCACATGTTGTTAAAAAATGGAATTGACTGTGTAAAGCAAAAAATATTCAAAATTCACCAATGCTTTTATCAAACATGCAGTTCTATTAATTGTAAATGTGAATTCAGAGCAAATGCGATTGATATTCAATTAAAGTAAATCTGTGAAAACAAACATATGAAAACAGATTTATTTGATATCATAAAAATGTGATAATAGCTATAGCTCTATAATGCAATTATTTGGAACTATCAATTACTTAGTGTTATTTTCAAATAATATGAATATCTTCAATTTATATGATAAATAGAACACATCTCATTCACAGGTGAATTTAAAATTTTTTTCTACTGTCTCTCCATAGATTTCAAACAAAGGAATGAATAATGATATAGGAAACATTTCTCAGATAATCTTTAAAGGGATTATTTCACAGAGCTACTAATAGAAATGAATTGACATATTTTATTGGTACAAATTAGATTCAAACGCCATTCATAGAATTCTGGAAATCGCCTGAAATTAAAATACATAACATTACTATCTAAATTCAGTGATCAATTAACTCAGTATTCGTTCACCTCTTTATATATATATAAAACTTCCTTACATAATATAAATGAATTTATAATCAAGGGAGGCTTGTATTATTCAGGGAAAACGCTTCAATGTTGTGAGTATTTAAAGTAAATTATTATAGAGTGTCCAGTATTCATAAATCAAGCTCTATGTATGCATGAACATTATAATTTTCTTTTGTTAAATAAAAAAGATAGCAATCTCATATGTTTATATTTAATACTTAATAGAAATAATAGGTCATAAACGTTCCACGCATTTATATATATATAAATATAATTAAAAAAATGGAAATTGCGCAAAGGTATGCTATATCTTTTTCATCGTTGAGGATTGAAAAACCCTAATATTATTGATATTTAAGCAGAAACATACAAAGAAAGTGCTTACAAAATTGATGCTGTCAAATATTGGATAAGACAACTGAAGCTTGCCTGAACAACCCTTCATGATTTACAAACACGAGAATAACCGAAATTGAAAGCATACAGTTATCGAGAAAGAGCTAAAGTCTTGAGAATTTCTTTTTCTACGGCTAGAGATTGGCTTTTAAATGATCTTGGATATAAATGCTTTCATACAAAGTGGTTTCCTCATTTACTGACTGCAGATCAAAGAAAAACCAAAGTTTCATTAGCAAAAGATATGCATATAATATTAGAAAATTAAAAAAGATATCATTTTCTTAACAATTATACAGGTGATGAATCTTGGCTTCTATATGTTTATACACAGTTTTCTCAATGGGTGGTATCAACCGAAAATTTCATTGAAAAAGTTGCTAAGACGACTATTCTGAAAAAAATAATGGAAAAAGTTATAGAGACGTTGATTTCCTTCCAAAAGGTACTAAATTCAATAGTACATATTTTATTGATATAATAAATAGAATTAAAAATAGAGCTTATCCAGGTGGTAGGATAACTAAGAAGCTAGAAAAAATCCTACAAATCCAAATCCAAATTCAAATATTAATGATAATTCAAATGTTAGTGATGATTCAAACAATGATATTTCAAGTCAGAATTCAAGTAAAATACAAAGTGAAAATGAAAATGATAACGCTGAATCTAGTTCATCCGAACTTGCATTTTCTCCTTTGTTTAAATCAAGTGAAATGGATGATTCAAATAATTTTGATGAAATATATTATGATTCACCGTTGTTTTATTATGAAAATAGAAATTCGGCTCCAAGACCAAGTTTAAATTTATTTTCAGCAGAAAATGAGCAAGAAAATTTAGTAAACCATCAATCAGTTCCAGTATCACCGGATTTATTACTAAATGAATCATTAAGAAATTTTTATTCAAAACCTCAAATCGATCTTATTTATCAATTACAAATGACAAATTCTTTAGTTAATGAAGTTTTAGGAAGTAACATTATTGTTTCAAGCCATTCAAACTTTGAAAGAAAACTTGTGAATGTTGAAGAATTAAACACAAATCTTTTTGGTACTATGGTTATCAATATAAATAGTGTGCCTTCATATAATCGTGCAAGAAATGATAAAGCAAAATATACACAATATAGAACTCTTTTTAAATATGCAGGTGCTGTACTTAAAACTTTAGAATATAGTGATCTGGGTTCAACTAATGCAGAAACTGTTTAACTAAAAAATGCAATGCCAACAATAGATTCCAGGGAAATTAATCTACAAGGAAATCTTGCTTTTAAAATTCTAAATAAAATACTTAGTGAAGGTGAATTTACTTTGCAGAAAGTTCGAGATAGATTATCTCCAATTACTAAATGGTTCTTAACAAAATACAGAAAAGTGATTGTTCCAGATCTTGATGATTTTCAAAAATTCGATTAAAATTCTATTTACATTTTGAATAAAAATTTACCTCATCCAGAATGCAAGAGTTTATTCGCAAAATACATACCAATTCCACCAAATTCTTCAACATCTGATGATGATTTTGAATGTGAAGAAAGCTTTGATGAAGAAGAAAGTTCATCTGATGGTGTAGAAGTGATTGAAAAAGTTAATGACATGTCAGAAGTAATTAAAGATGCGAATGATGATAATGAAATGGCAGATATCTCATCTTCTGATGACGAAGATAATTGTCCAAATTATGATGATTTTATTATAGAAGATGATGATAATCAATTTATACTTGGCGATTAAAATTGGTAAGAAAGGGCATCTTTTCTGGATTGTAAAACAATTCAATACGTCTTTTCATTGAATTTTATAAAATTACAATTACGTCCAGAGGTGGGGGTCCCACCTCTGTAATTACGTTTCATTTCGGCAATTTTTACATTTAAATACTTCTTTTCATTGAATTTTATAAAATTCCAATTATGTTACTATTTTTAAAATAGCCAATGCGAAAAACATTGCTTTTTTTTATTTTATAAGAGCCAATGCGAAAAACATGTAAAAAGTTACGTTAAAATGTTACGTTGAATAAAATGTGATGTTAAAAAAGTAAGTTTAATCTTTAGGTATATCTATTAAAATATATATGAATCCAAACGATATCATTCAGATTGATTTGAGCCAATATCCGATTAAATTGATATTTGCTGTTCTTGTGATTTTTTTCTCAATAATTTCAAGTTTTGGTGAAAAGAGTCATGCAGAAGAACTAAATAAACTTCCAAGAGATCGAAACGAGCTCACTAGCATCAAAGAAACATCGTTGCATTATTCGAATGGATTTATTGTAGTTGAAATGTATATTGATTTTATTTTTCAAATCACACTTGATCAACATATAAGATTTTTACGCCTAGAAATTTCTAATCCTAATGAACGTTTTTCGTTTAATATTAGTTCTGTGGCAAAAGAGCCATTAATTGGAAAATATACCAGTCTATCTTTTCAATCTCCTATCAATGGTAAAATAAATGCATCATTATTTCGGAGTAAAATTCTATTAAAAACGGAAATGCTTGAAATTGTTGAAGATGAAGATAGACAGAATTCAAAAAATGGTGATGCATAATTTTTTTATAATACGACTAATCGCTTATTCTAAGCAGAGGAAGACAAATTTTTAACACCAAAATTAATTAATATTTTGAAAAAAGGATTTATCTTTAGATTTAATCAATCACTTGAAAATTATTATCTATTTTGGTTATCTGAATTTTGATATATTTCAATATATGTTAATATATTTTTTATTAATAAATTGTTATTATACTCTTCACCATTGATCTCATAGCATTTTTATATTTTGCTTGCCACAAAACTCCTCTTCAAGTATACGGTTATAAAGAAGTGCGAGAACTAAAAATAACGTATTTTTAAATTTAAAAAAGTGGATTTTTTCACTAAATTGTTAATCAAATCAATGCTATTTTTAATATAATATAATGCATACCTAATGCTATACATCATATTTAATTATTAGGTCGTTTTAATGTTTGCAGAAGTAAGTGGGAAAAAATGGTATTTTGGAAATTTCTAATTAGTTCTGATATATTGTTGATTTTAATATTATTTATTTATATTTAAATTAAATTATATATATAGTTTTAATATAATATATAAAATAGTTTTTTAATTTATAGAGATATTAGTATTTAAAAAAAAATAAATATAATATAAAAATATAGGGAGCTCTGGTGAATTTCATAGGGATAACTATTTGTATTTTTATTATAATCAACATGTATATATACATATTTTCTTATTAATCTGAATCGCTCGCCGGGGGTAATTTTATTTTTATTTTATAAAATTCTGAAGAAAAAATACGTTATAATTAATTCCCCTCAATTTCAAATTTTCATAAAAAAATGCAAAAAAATATGGTTTCTTATTGTTAAATCGTAATGAAAATAAAGTGAATTAAAATATATACTATGATAAATATAAAAAAACTATCATTTCCCGATTTTATGCAACTTTGCCAAATTATTAAAATCAAGATATTTCAACCATCTTTTATTAAAATGTATGCTTATCCAACTCTTATTATGCACATTTGATAACTGATTTTAATTCCTCTATATATCTTTTGTTTTGTTTGATATTAAACAAAAAAAATGAAATTTAAAAATCTAAGCATTCCTAGAAAAATTGGCCCTATAAATTTAACTGAAATCAATATTATAATATTAATACATATTATAATTCATATGTATATTTTTTATTTTAAATTTAACCTATTTAATTTTAAGATATTTATAAAAAAATATAACGACTATTGCGAATTTAAATTTTAAATGATTAATCAAATTTTTCATTCTGTTCTCACAAATTAATTTTTTATGCAAAAAATCATTTTTTTTATATTTTTATGCTTGAAACAATAACTATGAGCGATTTACATATAAATAAATTAAAAATTAGCTCTTTTTTTAGTAAGTTAAAAATTCTGAAGAAAAAAAACACGTTGTAATTATCTCCCCTCAATTTATAATTTTTAACAAAAAATATAAAAAAATGTGGTTCAAAGTTAAAAAAATTTAATAAAAATTATATGAGATAATACATATATAGCGGTAATTATAAAAATATGATTAATGACTTGTTTTCAGCAACTTAGTCTAAAAATTAAAATCAAGATATCTTGAGATAGTATGAGTAAAATTTGTCCATGAGGTAATATATTCATTAATATCTTTGGATAATTGTATTTTCATCCAAAAATTCAGATATTGTCCAGAATTTGATAAAAAAAAGTCAATTTAATTTTCTGAAAGCTCCTAGAAAAAATGGCCCTATAGTTTGGTTTACTAATGGTATTTATTAATATATAGGAAATATAATGCCGATATCAAAATTTATAGAGATTTTAACCTATTTGTTTTCAAGATATTTATTTAAATTTTATATTTGGTCTGATATTTTCGAAAATTTTGTTTAAAATTTTATAGCAAAAATGGCTCAAATCGTATTATTCTGAATCTTATCTTTCCAAAGAAAGAATTATTATTGTACATCAGACTTTTCAATCTCTTTCAGCTGTATCACATCATTGGGATTATAACGATTTGAGTCATCATCTCAATAATTCCAGTCAATGTTCAGCTCATCACTTTTTATCTTGATATTTTGGTTTTTTTTTTTGGTTGGGATTCCCAACTTGGGAAAAATTAAATCTAATTTTTTATTATTATTAAATTATTTTTAATAAAATAAAAATAACAATGTAATTTACATATATATAAATATTTATTTGTGTTCTAAAAGAGAGAAAATGTAATTACTCTCCAACATTTATAAAATTATAATTGAATGGTTTATTTTTTATTTTATTAAAATTTTAAAACACAAATATTTTTACTCCTAGTGACTAATATAATTTAAAATCCTATCATAATAGAGAAGGATATATATATATATATATATTATTTTATAATTTAATAATAATGAAATCAACCAGCTCTCGCACCTCTGGTTATAACAAAATGACCGCCAAAATTCAAATAACCAAAAGATCTACTAAACAAGTAATAATTATAAATTGAGAGAAATTGTGAGGATAAATAAAACCTTCTTTTAAAAAGTTTTTTTATTTATTTAAAATATTTTTAATAATCACCTTTTTTTAAATTGCTTAAAACCAATATATAAATAAATACAAAAAAATAAATAAATTATAAATAAATAAATGTTGAATGATATATGACCATTTATTTGATAAGAAATTTGAATAATATATAGAATTTTCAGAAATTTGAATATACGATTTTCTTCAATAAAAATCTTTTTTTCTCATTTTGATGGTTGATATTTTCTGCAATTCTAATCCAATTCAGATTGTAGTTTAAGTTCTTTTCTGTTTACAAATATATAAATTTAAATTATGTTTTTTGACTTTTATCAAATTTGCTTTTTCTTTTCAAATCTTTTTTATAATCTATAATTTTTAAGTTCTCCATGTACATGCAATTCCATCATTTAGCAATGAGCGTTTCCATTTTGTTGAAATTATATAATTATAATTTATTGTATTCAACAATTAACGATCAAATATTTCAAGAAAAAAAAAATAGGAGAAAATTATCTAGGCTTTATTATATTTTCATTTATTGGCCATTAAAACTTAGTGTGAAATGAAAACAGTTTATTTTTTATATCAAAAAAAATGATATGTAAATATTTTGTGACCACTATTTCTTGATTTCAAACTAAGAAGAAAACAATATTTTAGTTTATTTAGGATTTTTCTCTAATTTTTTATTTAAAAATAATAAAAAATTAGAGAAAAACTAGTCATTGAATGAATTAAATCAAATAATAAATTTGAATGGATCATTAAAAAAAATATAAACTTTTTGATATTTGATAGTAATTAAAAAGTAATAAAAAATTCTATCAATATTTACTTTTTAAAAACATTATTCACAAAAAGTAATTCAATAAACATATTTTTTTATTGACTTTTTCAAACAAGCTAATTTTGTTTCCATTATATATTATCATTTCATGATATAAAAAGCACAAAATTGAAGTTAGAAATCAATATGATTTTTCAATTTAAAATTGAATTAATAATCGTCACTATTCAAATCTAATTTAATTTTTATTTACTTTATTTAATTTAAAAAGGACAAGCATCATCATATGGCTGATCAATCCAAACCACAAACTTCAGATTTTGTTGAAGGAAGAGTTAAAGTTGACGTTAAAGTTATTAAAGCTGTTGATCTTAAAATTGAAGGGAAGGAGTCAGATAAACTCAATCCATACGTTGCTGTCACCCTTGGGTCAGACGAACTTCAAAAGTTCAAGACAAAGATCATCAGGCATGATCCCAATCCTGTTTGGAACGAAACTTTCACGTTCAACGTAAACAATCTTGAAAATGAAGTTATTTATGTAGACATGAAGTCAAAAGGAAATCAAAAAAGCACACCAATAATGAAACGAGTTAAAATTTCCTTCATTTCTTTCCAATATGGTGAAACAAAGGAAGTTGAAAAAGAACTTCACTGGAAAGATGAATATGTTGGCAAACTCTTCCTTCAAATATCACTTCGAAACAAAAGGAAAAACACACAAACCAAATCCAAGGAAGTCAAACCACAAGAAAGCCCTGATAAAAAATATGATTTGAATGTTAAATTAATTGACTGTGATGGCTTCAAACCAGAGGAAGAACCTATTAAGTGCGATCTTCAGATCAATCAAGAATCAGCTGCAACTTCTAAAAAATCAAAGAATCTCAAATGGAATCAAAATATTGTTGTGCCTTTTGATAGCTTTAAGAAAGATGTATTTACAATTAAACCATCTAAAGGCGATGGAATAGCCATTCCATTGAATACATTAAAATTAAATGAAACAAAAGAGTATCATGAAGATATTCCAAATACTGATGATTGCACTATTCATTTCACTCTTCAACCAGTTGAACATGGCAAACCTAAGGAACGAGCTGTAAGTAAGGGACCAAAATGCCAAGGATTAGACCTTGGTGATTATTCTTCAATGTTTTCAACCTCTTTCACTTCGCTTACATCATCATTCCAGCAAAGCGTTTCAGAAATGAGAGACGATGAAGAAGGATTCCATTCTCACAAGGATCTTGAACAAGATCAAACAGAAAAACCATGCAGATATGATTCCGTTAAAGGAAGTTTGAAATCACTTTCTGATTTGGTTGATGTTGGCAGCAGTAGTTCCAAACTTTATGTTACTCTTGATGTTCTATCTCTTGGAAAGCAAAAGAAGATTAAGACCAAAAAAAGCAAGAAGGTTGATCCAACCGAAACACCTAGCTTAAGTTTCGATCTCCAAAGAATCAAGAAAGGAAATACACTAGTTTTTAATATTTGGAAGACAGTTAGTGGCTCAGATCCAGCAAATATTGGTATTGTTGAAATCCCAGTGAAGGATATTCCTGAGAACAAAGATAAAAAGAAGACATATGATATTCAAGAACCACCACACTTTTCTTATGGCGAGCATGACAATTTTGGAACTGCTGTTTTCCAACTTAACCATACCGTTGAATATTCTTTACCTTATGAAACTGCTGCTGACAATGATGACAATTAAATTAATATTCTAAATTTAAATTTTCCATTCAAATAAACTTCTTCATAATTTCTCATATTTTACCTTCTTTTGATTTTGCTAATATATTTTATTTAATGCTTAAGTAAGATAAAATGATTATTTTATCAATAACCACAAAAAAAAAAAAAAATCAAACAATAACTTGTTTAATAAATTGGTTAAAAAAGAAAAGCTAACAATGCTTCTCTTTTATATGGTAATTCATCACAATTAAGCAGACGAACAAACGTCCACTTATTGAAAAGGCTGACTACTACTGAACTTGATGCAATCAAGTTGATCAAGTGATAAATCAACGAAAAAATTGGTCTTATTAATTTGAGGAGTTTTTGATCCGTTATGCTGCTCCCCAATTTCTCTTTCAAATTTTCTCTGGCATTCTCTCAAGTAAAGATGCCCATCAATATTTTGATCATCCATAGGCCGGTAACCGCCAGTTGTTAACTCAGGATATTTCTCGAAGAAACTCTGGTAACCTTGATCTAGAATAAATACATTTTCAAAATCCAATTTTGGATAATATCGACTATTCTTAAATCTATCCATATTCCGGAGTAATGAGGCCCAAGCTGGACCACGAACAGTTGAAAATTCACAATGAAAAATGAAGCAAACACTTTTTTCAATATTTGAATTTTCAATATAGTTTTCCTCCAGGTCTCTATTAATGCTTATTTCATGAAGCATTTTTTCTTTTTGTTGGAGTAAAACATTGCTGTTGTAAATTGTTTTAAGTTGTCTTCTCTCAAGTAGGTTTATTGCTGAAATGATGTGGCCTCCATTGTATTCATAAAAAAAACGACAATCTAAAATTACAACATTGGAGAAAAAGTGACTATATTCTTGGCGGATGATCTGAGCAAGCGTGTCTGCAGATATACGAGGAATAGTTGATTCGATTTGCAGAGTAGGTATACAATACTTTTTTTTTGAAATTCCTATAAATGGGCTGTGAAATCCATTTCCTAAATTATTTGAGTTATCGACATGTGATCTAAAAAATGTTTCATTGCTGTCACTCTTTTGATCGATTGCATAGTCTTCATCAAGATCAAACGTGGGCTTTGGAATGTCAATAATATGTTTACGATTTGCTGGAATTGCCAAATACTCCGCACAAGAAATAGACTTTTTCATTTATAGGTATGCTCTGATCTGAAATTTTCAATAGTTTTTATTTGAAAAGATTGAATTAAAAATGAAAGTTTACTAACATAAATTATTGCGAAAAAAACATTAGTAAACTTTCATAAGATTTAATTATTATTAAAGAAATTTGTAAATTCTTTCGGCCATAAGGAGATGAAAAAAATCCTTTTGTGAGGTTTATTGTTGATTCAATCTTTTTCAATTGAAAAATCACTTATAAAAAAGCTTGATTTTCTACAATAGAAATAGTCTCTTTAAAAATAAAACATATTTTTAATGTATATATGACAAATATTTCAGAAAATTTGTAAGATGGTATTAAAATACTTCATATTCGCCTATTTTTACATTAAAAGATATAGTTTTTCATCGATAATTGAAATAGTGTGGGTACATTTATTTGAAAAAGTTTATTCAATTTTATTTAATATTAAAAGCCAATTATACCATCAAAAAGTTTAAAGTATTTTTAAAGAATATTATTTTTTTTAAAACACTTATTATATATATGATACTAATATAAAATGTTCTTGATTAAAAATTCAAACATTTATTTTCAAACAATAAGGTAAAAATTATAATTCGATATTAACAGTTGAGAATTTTTCATAATATTCTCTCTGTGCAATCTCTGTGAATAAACCAGTCCTGTTTAACTCAAGAACTTGCTCAAATTTCGATTTTATATCAAGTAAATTTTGATAAAGATTGTCATCACTTTTTGATATTTTATCCAATTTGGTTTCATAATCATCTTTATGAAAAAGATACTCATTTTTCATGAATCCAATCATATCTGTGGGATGGGCGTCGATACTATAATCAATTCGATCATAAATAAATGGAACAAGCATAGCTCTTTTATGTAATTCATCAATAAGTGCATTAAAACTTATTGTTTTATTGGATGAGCGAAGAAAAGTTTCACTCATCATTTCAGTATATTCACGATTGTTGATTTTCCTTGGAGAGAACATTGCTAAAGTTTGAAATTGACCTAATGTTACAATTCCACCATATTGAGCAGCATCCATTTCGTACTGTTCACGTAATTGCTCAGCTACTCTTTTTTCTTCTAATTTATATGAGTCGATCATGAAATCAATGATGAGATCAAGCGATATTTTTATATCTTGATCTTTTGGTTTTAGGTCAAATTTTTCAATCATTTTGGAAATATAATCTTCAGCAATATCTCCTTCGCAAATGGCATAGAAAACTTTTTTTGAGAATTCAACTGCTGACAAATGTGAGATCTGTGCAATACTAGTTTTTTCTTCAGTAAAAACATCGGGAAACATTGGAACTTTTTCAGTAATCGATGATAAATAAGTTCCTATCAAGAAACAATAGAAATCTAAATAAACAGAATCCAAATATTCATCGCCACAGTCAATAAATTTAAGAAATATTTTTGCTCTTTGATTATCTTCTTTTTCAGAGAGTTTTCTTGATGTTAAAATCAAATCAAAAAAAACTTCGGAGGCTTGATATGGTGTACCGAAAGACCTCAAAAAAAGCGAATAAATTGAATTGACAAAATGAAGACGATCTGTGGGATATTGGTATGCGTATCTTTTGTCACAAAGGTCTGTTAAACGATAGGCATAAAAATAAGTTAATGCACTCATTAACCAATTTGTTGTTCGCATATGACCTGAATGCGAAATAGGTAGCGATTTGATTAAATGCGGATATAATTCGCGAATTAATTTTGGAGGTTCTCGATCTTTATCGATAAAATGAGCGATGTCGTCAAGAGGTGCTGAAATTTGAATCATATAATTATAATCATTGCGAATCCTCTGCCTGAGAGTTTGAACCCTGTCAGATACTTGAGTTGGAATAAGTTGAATTTGCTCGGCTTTATTTTTTTCAGCATCTTTATTTTCAGATTGAGTAAGTGAAGTTTCTATTTCATTTTTTTTGAGTTCTTCATCTGCATTACCGTTTTTTGGAGAACCATCATCAAGATCTGACTTTTGCTCAATCTTTTCTTTTAAGGATTTGATCTTTAACATTAAATTTCGTTTGTTTTTGACTTGCAAGTCGAGCTTTTTTCTCATATTAGCAAATTTTGTTTCTTCTCTTTCACGAGCATTTGACCATCGCTCTTGATCATCTTTATATTGCTGAGAAATAACTCTAAGGCGTGATTGAGTTTTGTCCAATTCGTTTTTGAGCTGAGTTGTTCGTTGCTTGTGACAAGATATTAAATATGATCTTTCTTCTTCATGAAGTTGGGCAACACGCTGGAAAAGCTCTTGATAGCGTTTCCATATTGAAGACATAAGTTGGGCTCTTTCTGGACATTCTGAATTTACTTGACGACAAAGTTCATCATAGGTTATTCCGAACCAACGGCGCGCATTTGCAGCAAGTGTAAGAAAATCGTTACCTGACTCTTCGAGGTTTTTTTCAAGAACTTGATTTAACCATTCTTCAAGCATCGTTACTTCATCACGGCTAACACCTGCTTCTGTTGGAAAAATTTGTGTATGCCATGTTCTTTCGTTAACATTGAGGGATCCAGTACCAGGTTTTAATGGTGTTGGAGTTGTTACTTCTTTTCGAAACTCGTCTGGAATAAACGATGGTATGTTTGCAAGTGGCTTTTGGCGCTGATCGGTGATATGCGAAACGTCAGCAGTTTTTGTTTTAATTTTTTTTTTCATCTGTCCTTTTAAAGCTGAGGAAGGAGAAGTGAGCCCCGAAAGAGGATTTCTGCTTGCTATCGATGTTGTGGGGCGAGTTTTTTGATGAAGTTGGTAATCATAATCTACGTTAAATTTAACTGTGGATGGACGAGTTGCTGGTTCTGTTTTGGGATTTTCATCATTATTCATATAAATTAAAACTTTTTGAGATTAAATTCTTGTACGTTATTTAATATCATTTATTGAATTTTGAATACTATATTCAAATCTTTACGAACAAAAAATAATCGTTACATTTTTCCTAACGGGCTAAAAAAAAATCACTTTTCAAAATGCAGAGTAAATGGAATCAAAATGAAGAAGAGCTCAACTCCAGAGGACAAAGACTTTATGGAGGTATATTTACAGATCGCCCTATGGTAATAGCTCAATCAATTAAACGTCCATTGACTCCCTTTATACATCATATGAATTTTATTAGCCCAAATGTTAATACTAAAAAATACTTTTTCGGAGGATCTAATCAATGTTTTGAGTTCAGTTCAACATATAATCTACATGAGTTAGATCAGTAATACTTATTATTATTATTTTTTTTATTGTAATTTAATTATAGAAAATGTGTTTTTTAGCAATCTTTTCTTTGGCTTAGAAATGTATTTTATAATATTTACCTAACTTAATTAAATACCATCCGTTAATAATATGCATAATTATCTTTTTTTTTTTTTTTATTATTTTATTAATATTATTATTATTATTTGTCTTTTCATATAAAAGCCTCTTTGGATTTCAGTTTTTTTTGTGATTTTAAAACATAAATGCTGATATTATCATATGTTTTTTAATTCCTGACCTTTTATAATTCTATACAACTTTTTGAAAGAAATCCATCATAATTTGAATTCAAATTTGATCATTAAAAACCATTAATTTTCACTTCATAATAACGAAATATCAGATGAACAATAATGATTTCAAACCACCAAAATATTGGGAGCTTCTAAACTCCGATGATCAACATATCTATCGCGAAATGCATCAAGCAATTACGGCGCCTTTAAGCAAAAAAACATGTCGTGTTGATGATTTTCAGGAAATCCTTGATGCAATTAATTTATTTGAAAACATTAACGACGACGATAAATGGAAACGCTGTTTGGTTTGCGGGATTTTTAAAGTAAATGATATGATTGCGGTAAATATTTGCCAATTAAAATCGCTAATTGTAAAATGCAAATCATCAATTAATGGATCATTAAAAAAAATCGGATATGGCAATATAGTGAAGAAATCAAATGTTTATGAACTACTTTTTGAATCTATTCCTTATTTAAAAACAAATCCTTCTGAACTCAGAAAATGGACAATGAGATATTATACTCCAATTGAAAAAGAAGATAAAAAAAATGATCAAGGAAACTTTAATGCGAATGAAAACTCAGATTTTTCATTTTCAGTAAATGACATTCAATTAAATGATTTTTCTTTATCATCTATTACAAATGAAGATCATGAAACAGCCAATTCGAACAATGCTCTCAAAACAACAAATGAAAACCAAATAACTGGTAAAGAAAAAATGACTGAGCCTGAAGCAGAAATGAATATTGAAAATAATCCTTATTTTTCAATTTCAGATAACAACCAACCATCAATTTTTGATGATAAGATGACAAACTGGGATGAATCTGACGCTATATCTGATATTTATTTTAATTTTCTGTAAAATGATAACTGTAAGTGATATATTAATAAAAATAACCTATTAGATATGAATTTCAATTTATGCTTGCTAGAAATAAGACTACTTATTTTTACACTACATATTCTAAAACAAAAAGAAATAAGAAATTTGTTTTGAAGATGCACCAGTTGTGTAATAAATAAATGTAAAATTTTATTTCAGTTATATAAAAATGATTTTGGCCAAATTTGACCTTCCCGATAGATATCAGTTTTTCAATGATATACCTTTTTTTTTTTTTAAAAAGTTTTTATATAATCATTGAATTACAACTGCCATATTTGCGATTGTGCTTTTTATTTCACAATTCCTTTAATTGAATTTTTTGAAAAAATTCACCTAATAAGCTTAATTTCATTTTTATTTGATGGGAATAGAGATTCTCTCAACAATTTTACAATACGTTGCAATTGCCGCAGGCGTTTTCGGAATTATAGTCGCATTCGTTTGCATATTCAAATATTTCTCCGTTGGTGGCTTAATTGTTGACATTTTTGTCATATTCTTTTGCGTTTGTATCGTCCTCAGTGAACTCTATATTTTTGACTTTTTCAAGTACATAGCTTTTATTGTTACATTTTGGGGCAAAGGAATTTTATACCTCTTTATGGGATTCTTTCTTTTCTCATCACATGGAATCGGCCTTGTTGCTGCAATCATCTTCTGGGCCTTATTCGCTTTATATTTAATTGTTGGTTTTCTTGTAAAACATTACAATCCACCTCTATTTCAAAAGAATAATCAGCCTAACTTTTCAGTTTCTGAACAGGACTACTTTGGCGAAGGCGGACCTTCAGCAGGTGGAAATAATGGAGGTGCACCACAAGAAAATCCACCACAGTAAGACTAAAATATTTTTTATGTATAATTTTTACGTCTTTTTCCCATAAATTCTTATTAAAGCTCAAACATTTTAATAATAATAAAAAGCTTTATCTTATATAACTCTTTTTTATTCATCATCTCTTGTTTTTTATTGAAACGATCATTTTTAATGGAATGAAGGTGAAATACATAATAATTACAAAATTTTAAACGTTTACATGACTTTTGACGAAGAAGACATCTCAGGATTAGAAACAAGGAAAACATTTTTGAGGAATCTGATAGGAGTAACATCGTTTTCTGGTAAACAAATTTCTATACCCAAATACGATTTTTTCCCACCATATTTCGAGCGACCTTATAATTTCGATGTTTCCTGGGTTGAAAGCTCACAAGAGTCTCAAACTACCATTCCAGAAGGGAATATCAAATCATTTATCGATAAATACAAGCCAAAATCATATGTTGATTTAATCAGTGAAGAAAAAGCAAACCGCGAAGTTCTTAATTGGCTCCGTCAATTTAAAAGCTCAGAATCTTTAAGAAAACCCAAAGGATCGAAAAAGAAACGAAAGAGCAGAAAACAAGAGGCAGCAGAAACAGCTGCGGAAGATGGAAAAGGACTCAGAACATCCCACGTTTTAATTCTAGCTGGTCCACCTGGGAGTGGAAAGTCGACATTAGTTCAAGTAATAGCAGCACATTGCAATTACCATGTTATTGAATTAAATGCAAGCGAAGACATGAAAAATGAACGAAATCAAATATTATTAACAAACCAACTTGATTTTCAACCAGTTTTTGGTAAAAAAACTAAACCTTTATTAGTTCTTGAGGAAATGGATGGAGTCGGAACAATGAATGACACTGTTTTAAAAAATGTAATGTCACTTACTGAACGACCTGTTGTTATAATTGTAAACAATTTATATGCACCAGCTCTTCGTTATATAAGAACTCAAGCAACAATTGTTAGAATGGATCATCCCCCTACAGAAAAAATCGTTTTGAGGCTCAAAAGAATTGCTGATTCCGAAGGTATTAACTATGTTCCACAAGCTATTAGCAATATCGCTAAGCAATCAAAATATGATATGAGGACTGCACTTAACACCCTTCAATTTCTTGCAATAAGACAACCAATTACATCAGAAATGGTTCAATTAATGCCTGTTGGCGTTAAAAACGCTACTTTCACATATTTTGATATAATGACACAACTTTTTACAATGTCATCGAAACTTGAAGATTCTCTTCTCGCTTTAGAAGCTTTTGGCGACAACCAACTTGTTTCAACAGGTATCCTCGAAAATATAGAAACTGTTAAAGCTGGAGGATATGCAAATCGTAGAATTGCTGATGTTCTTGATAATTTGAGTTTTGCTGATACAGCATATGGAGAAATTGCGCAACTTGGATTTGCATGCGTACCAAAACTTGTAGGAGTAAGTCATATAAATCGACAAATTATCTATCCGACTGATACTTTTACATATGAAAATACAATTAAAAAAAATATGAAACTATTCGTTGGGCGATTTAAAGAATGCTCTCCTTTGATTTCAGTTTATATGAATCCTGATCAACAAGTAATTAATTCTTTGTTTATGCGCGGGAATGAAGATCTTCGTGACGAATTTGTTAATTTCCATAAGTATTTGAAAATTTCATATACGAAGAGTATATCTGGATTTTATAATTCAGAACCTGAAATTGACACATTTTTGACATACAATCAAAATTTCGGACGTAATAATTATAATTATTCTAGTTCTTCAAAGTTATCAAAGTTCCGTGAATTTATACAAAGAGAAATGGACAAAGATAAAGTTCAAGTTACTAAAAGCTCCGCTAAAGGTACTTCTGGCATGAGAATTGAGGATAGACTTAATCGAAAGAAAATGGATTCAAGATCTCTTAAATCTAGAGATTTCTGGGGCAATGTTGTGGATATTGGACCATCGCAATTGTCACAAGATCGCCGACCAACAATGTATTTTCGATATAATGAAGGCTACACAAACGCAGTTAAACGTGTGGTAAAGCATAATCGAATATTTGGATCTTAATGTTAAATATTTTATTTATTAATTAATATGTTTGCATTTAATTGTAGATGAAATTAGTTCAAATAAAAATATAACTTTTTAAATGAGTTTATTTAAAATTGTGAATATTTTTTTTTTTTTATTTTAACAAATTTTTCAAGATAAAATTATGAGCAATCTTCAAAATAAAGAAGAATTTACATTCTTTAAATCAATTTCTGATGGCCTATTTACATCATTTTCTCCAGTTGCAAATCAGATTTTCTGCGATTTTCGTTCTCAAATTTCTTCAGATAAATATTCAAACGAACAACTTGATTTGATTCTTGAAAAAACTTTAACAACTTTCCCGCGTTCACAACCATCATACTCTCAAATTATTAATACATTAACATCTTTTGTTCAACTTCAACCTGGATTCATATTGTCAAAATTATGTAGCGAATTTAAAAAAGAAATTAGTGCTGACAATGTATCCATTGATCCATTTATTTCTTTTGACTATTTTTCTTATTTTGAAATGTCAAATGTATATCACAGCCTTTTCCACCAATATTTTAATTTGATTGTTTTAAGCGATTTAATTTATTCAATATATCGAAAAAATCCAGATCTTCAAATAGATAAAATGGTTTCGTATGGTTTTAAATTATGCTCAGAAAGACTTCAAATACCGAAACTTCAAGACCTTATTATTGAAAAATGGGCATTAATTTTTTATCATTTATCGAACACTATGCTAGACGAAATGAATAACTCATTTAGAGAATACATTCATGATGAAAATTCAAATTTAATATTTCATCTTATTTCTCGCTCCCAATGCAATCAGTCTCTTATTGATACAATTTTATCTTTATTGCATCAAGCAAAAAAAAGGAAAGCTCTTAACTCAGAAATATTATCCTACCTTTCAATTTTACTTGAAAGAGCAGAATGCGATGAAAACACATTAAACGAATTTTTTAAAATTGCATGGGAAAACAAATCTCAGCATGGAATTAAACACGGTGCTATTGATTTAATTACCACACTATTTAACAGGATTCCAGCCCAAGCGAAAAAGGCTCCACAATTTTACCAAATGCGTGTTTATAAACATGCATCAGAAGATTCAAAAATTGAAAGATCACTAAGGGCTTTTTTAAGACTAATACGAGGAGACATATCACATGTTGAAGATTCTAATGAAGGTGTTGATCCTCTCTCATTCATTGACTGCAAGTCAAGCAATTCTGGTGAATCTTATTTATCAATTTTTATGCGAATTTTTTTTGCTAAGTCTAATTTCTCAGTTTGCTACGAACTTTTCAGAGACGTTTTAATTCATTTGATTTCAATTGATATTTCTGAATTCATCAAAAATGCATTTCCAAAGTTTTTATCATTAGAGCCAACTGATCCCCGATTTTTAACACTTTTTATGACAGTACCTTTTATTAACAGACACAGATTTTATGAAAAATCTTATTGCCATGCTGATGGTGCACAAATAGATAAATATAACGAATTGATTAGAGATGCAATTCTTAAAAAATGTAAACTATTAATTAAAAAGAAAGCTGAAAAAGAGAAAAAACAACATTGCCTTTTTATTCAAGATTCATATCAGTTACAAAGTGTCTTGAAGAAGGCTGACATTTTCATGGATGAATTTGTATCTATCAATAAATATAATTTTGTTAAATATGATACAGAGCCAAATCAAAAAATAAAGCTTGCAAACCCAAATTCAATTATGGTATACATTTTGAAGAGCATTCCTTACTGCTTTAATGTTGAAAATTATAGAAATGAAAAATTTATCCAAAAAATATTGAAGTTAACAGTTGACCCGAATCAATTTGTATCATTTGAAGCTGTAAATGTATATAAAACGGCTTTACATACAATTACTGAAAATGATTCAAATGCAGATTTCATTGTTAAAATTATTCTTCAAATGATTAATGAGTCATTTATTCCAGAACTTTTGGCAAAGCTTTTGCGACTTTTATCAGAAACTATTATTGATAAAACAATCACAATTTCCGAAAATGTCAAAAGGAATGTTAAAATAACAGCTCTTTTTGTTATCGGAAGTGACATTCCAATATTAAGAACACTCGCTATGAAAGTAATGTCAGAAGTGGATGTTTCGACTATTTTTTCAATGTTTAATAAATTTGGTAAAAAAATCTATCAAAATGTCAAAAGATCAATTTTGGCTTTAAATATTCCGCCCAAACCATCAATCATTAAACCATTACATGGTCAATTATCGTATGGATATACATGCTGTTCTAATTATTTTGAAATATGGATTATTTTTTATGCAGAAATTATCAATCAATTGATACCCTATAAAGAAATAATGTCATCATTACTTCATATTACAATGAAAACAGTCAATAACATGCCAAATCTATTCAAAACGAATTCAATTACTGAACATCAAGCAATTTCCGTTTTTTATGTTTATTTGAATGCATTATCATCAACAGTTGATATCGGAGTGGATAATCAATCTATTGAATCAATTAACACAAACAATGATGCAAGCAATATCAATCATAATAATTTTGATTTTGATTTTGAAAGCAATGAGGAAGAAGAAGAAGAACAAAGACAAGAATTAGGAATTAAAAAAGAAAGGAGAATCGAAGAAGAAGAGGAAGAAGAATATTTTGAATTACCAATAATTGAAGAAGCTGAACGACTATGCAAAGAAATTGTTCAATCAGATGTACTTCAAATGAAACGAGCATTTATTTATTCCATCCGTTATTTAAATTGGCGAATTGTTGGATCGATCTTACCATACATAATCTATGTTGATCAAGAATTATATACAGAATTATCAACAGCATTAACATTAATAATTCCGAATGATGAAAATTTCTCACATTTAGCAATACCTATGTTTAACATTGTATTGAAATTTTTAAGTCTTCTTAAAGACTATTTTACCCTTTTGAATATTAATAATACACGAAATGTTCAAATTGATCTCAATAAACTTGAAGAAAAACATGAAGTTTGTTTGAATTATTGCATTTTAGTTTCTGCAATATTTAACAATATCCCAGGCCAATATTTAACTGAAGAATTTTTCCCTGTTTCTGAAAGGCAAGTTTTATTTAACTTCCTTCTTCACTGGGCCCAACTTCCTGACAAGTTTGCCATGCTAAAATCATATGCGCGAATTGCATTAATTCCGATCATTCATGTTGGAACGATTTTTACAAATGGATTTGAATTTAATATCGACTTTCTAGACATGATGATTCAATGCCAATTTGAAGGATTTAATGTTCTTAATTCATTATTAACTTTTCATTTTGATATTTTAATTGACATTTTCATTGATCAAGCATTTTATAAACCGAAGAGGGAATCACAAATGTTTTTTGATGTCATTTCAAGCACAATGAAAGATGCTGATTTCATTACAGCAGACATGCTTTATAATTATGTTGGACCTTTAATTTTATTGACACTTTTATATGAAAATGAAAAGTTTGAAATGGCTCAGAATATACTAATTAAATTGGCTGAAATATTTTGGAAGAAAGATCAAGATGATATATCATCATTAATTGATATGATTAAATGCGCTACTAATTTAGAATTCGTTCCAGCAGCTTTTCAATTTGCAACCGAACAACTTATTCATTGCTCTCTTGATACAATCAAGAATTCTGAAAAAGTTAAATTTGTAACACTTGAGCAAATTGTTCGTTGCTTGAAACCTTGGTTTGGCAAGATTCGTCTTCTTCCAAAGAGTAAGTATATTGTCCAAAAGGTTCCTTCGAAGTTTCGTGTTTATTCAACAATATTATTATTTTTTGATGAAATGTTCTTTGTCTCTGGCTCATTGAGCGATGAGCATTTTGACATGTTTGCTGATCTTTGGTTTGAAGTTCTTCAATCAGCTGACAATAATGTTGTAGTCTTGTTGATCCTTTCACAACTTGACGATGATACATTAAAG
The DNA here is from genome assembly GCA_039105265.1 of Tritrichomonas musculus. Classification (NCBI taxonomy): domain Eukaryota; phylum Parabasalia; order Tritrichomonadida; family Tritrichomonadidae; genus Tritrichomonas; species Tritrichomonas musculus. The sequence goes on from JAPFFF010000004.1 coordinate 2,842,947, forward strand.
AAAAGAATCTTTCAAGTTTTACTTGAGAAAAATCCTGGATTAATCACAAAGTATCTGGCAGAAAGGTGCTCTTTTTGCTATTGGTACTTTTTAGAAACACAGCCTGATGAAAGAAACAGAAAATCATTTGGTTATTGGAAGCTAACAGGACAAGCAAGCACTACCTTTGATGAAAATGAAGAAGAAAAAGATGATGAAAATGCAAATTGGCTTCCAACATTATTAACAGAATCTTTTATATCTTATAATGATGAAATAAGTAATGAAAGCTTCGTTTTATCAATCAACTATTCAATTCTTTTCATCGAAAAGGCTCATGAACTCTTTGAGACACTAATGCTTCTATTAGGTATTGATGATATTTTCGAGGAAAGATATTTTTGGGCTCCTGATAAATCTGATGGCGAAATTGTGGTCAAAAAAGTTGTTCGAAAAATTGGAAAGAAATTAAGTCCTCAATCTATTGATATTTGGACTCAAGAAGTAACTAAATGGGTTGTTGCTTGCCATGACATTCAGATTGGATATCGCTCATTAGTTATATTAAATTGCTTAAATGGAACTTTAGAACCCAATTTCGAGATATTTCTATTTGAATCCGTTTCATATCACTTGTCATGCTTTATAAACGGAACTGCTGATAATATTGATGATGTTTCAGCTTTCGTTGGTGAGTCTTTTGTTACTCTATATCAACGTTTGAAAGCTTTGGACATTTCTAACTTCGCTTTCCTTTATGCTTCGGCATTCCTTAAGTGTCCACAACTTAAATTTAGTTGCTTCAAAAAAGCAATGCATATTTTCAAGAAATGCGTTTCAATAACGGTTCTTAAAGATCAAGTTGAAGAAATATTAATTGATGCATTCTATCCATTTCTTCCAACACTTGAGACTAATTATGATTCACAGAAAACTTTTGATGAAATTCTTCATCTTATTGATCCAACAAAAACTTCTATTCTATCTGAATTTTATCTTATTGCAGCTCCGTTTTTAATAAGTCATTTACCATTTATCAATATTGGAATCTCATATCAGGAAATAATGAATTTGAAATTTACACCTAAGAATGTTGAAAAATCCTTCCTGTTTTATCAAGCAATGCTTTCTACAGCTTCTGGTCCTTTGTGCGATTGCATTTTAGAAGTTTCTACTAAGTTGCTTCTTATATTCAATAAAGAACTTCCAAAACAATCATTAATTCATATTTTCACAAAAGCAGTCGAAAGGGCAGCAATATCCCAAAATGCTATTGATTTTCTTCATTCTGTGTCAGTCATATATCCAAACATATCAACAAATCAATTTGTTCACCAGCAAGAAAATTTCAAATCAATAGAACAAGTTAAAAACGATATTTGCGCATTAATTCCATCCAACGATAACATTGTTCCATTTACAGATTGCAAAGATTTTCAAGAACTTCATGGTTTGATTAAAATGGAAAATCCACCCAAAATCTATCCATTTTCAACTGATTATGAAGTTTATCTTGGTATGAAGTCAGCTAAAGAAAAATTCATTGAAAGCCCACAATCTTCAAATGTATCTAAATCATATTCAACGATGTCGATGACTTCTTCTCAAATTTTATCTAACAAATCACTCGCAGTTATATTGACTCCCATGCTAGAACCATCAGGAGCATTCAATGGGTCATTTACCAAACTTGAACCAGCAAAAATTATTTTTAGACAACTTGATCTACCATCTGATGAAAATTCAACTTGGAAGTTCGTGGTCTCATTAAAAGAATTTCGCGAACTTGGCAAAAGCCAATTATAATATTACTATTTGAAAAAAATGTTAGTATATAAAATATTGTTTTTTTCGTAATTCTTTTTTTTTTTTTTTTTTTTTTTTTGAATCTTTGACCAAATAAAATCAGAAAATATTCAAAAATAGAAAATGATTAGAGGCTGGTTCACAATTGCTTATCAACCAGAGAAGCAGCCAAAATGGGATGAAATACGCAAACGATTAATGGATCGTTCAAATCCAATGAACCAAGCAAGTGCACTTGAACAATTAGTTTTATTAAGTTATTCAGAAACAATTCCTCCTCATTTATTAATGCCAGTCGTTCAATATACCGCAACTACAAGCGATCATCGAGTGATTAAACTTCTACTTATTTTTCTTGAAAATTGTGATACACGTGATTCAATGGGAAAAATGCGACCAGAATTTATTTTAATTACTGACGCAATTCGAAAACTTCTTCTTCATCCAAATGAATATATTAGAGGTGCGGCTCTTCGCTTTTTATATAAGGTAAACGATACAGAAATTCTTTCTCAATTAATGAGTCCAATTTTAACAAATTTATCACATCATAATGAATACGTTCGAAGGCATGCAGCAATTCTTGTTGGAAGGCTTGCTAGAGACATACCTCAATTTACTGATGATCTAAGCGAATCTATAATTGAAGTTTTTTCTACCGAAGCAGACCAACGAACATTAATAGCAATGCTATATTCAGCTTATCAGGGAAATCCTAGAGAAGCAGCTAATCTCACAATAAACATGAACCAATTTTTCTCTACAGATATGAAACTTGCAATATTAAATGTCGCAATCAAAACATATCGCAATTTTCCTCAATTTCGAGCTAAATTTTTAGAAACTGTTGTAGATTTCTGCGACGATGAATCTGTTGCAGTTCGTCTCCAATCAGCTTTCGTTCTCAGACAGTTATCGAATAGTCCTGCTGCAATTCGTGCTACAGCAAACGCCTACTGTGAATTATTAAGTACAATCGTAGATGAGAATTTACGCGCATTTGTTGTACAAGAACTTCTTGAAATGATTGATGATAATCGTTCTTTAATGGCACCTTTTGCTCTTGAAATGGCTCAAGGAACAAACGTTACCGGTAATCTTCGAACACATCTCTTAAATGAACTTGTTAATCTAGTTACTGAAGAAAATTCAGCTGCACTTGTTCCTCTTGTTGCATCTAAAGAAGATATTTCACTTGAAGCACTTAAAAGACTTCTTCTCCGATTTCCAGCGACAGTTTGTTCACCTATTGCTGAGCAAATTGGGAATTTTGTGAATGACAGCGAAATTACAATAGCAGAACCTTCATCAGTTCTACTCAAAGATTGCGGAATTGCAGGTGCTCGAAAAGAAGCTTTTAGGATCTTTGCCTCCACACTCGAAATCAGCAGTTTTCAAGCAATTTTAAGTCGTGCAATTTGGTCTGTTGCAGAATTTTGTGAAGATGTAAATACTGCAGCGGACATTCTTGCTGGTTATGCAGATTTTTCAGAAGATACTTCTACACCTTCTCAATCAGCCAACACTGCCGTTAATGAAGACGGAATATACGTTACTAAAACGCAAGTAACTCGCGAGGGAGGTAATTTAAGATCAATGCTTCAAGAAGGCGATTCATATCTAGCACTCTCTCTCATATCAGCATTGATCAGACTGAAATTGCGAGGGTCAAACATCGATAATATCGACCAAGTTGTTAAATCAGTTCTTAGTTTTACTGGCGTTGAAAAGAACGCTCGTGATATATGTAATTTATGGCTTTCCGCGTGCAAATCAGGTTCCAATGTTTCAGAACTATTTGAAAAATCATCAAAAAATTCATTTTATGAAAGATCAACATCTATCGAAAATAATAAACAAGAAAATGTAAAAATTGTAAAAGCAGACGAACCTCTTCAGTTTTCAGTCCTTTTAAATCAAACAGAAGCTGTTCCTATTAGTAAATCAGAAACGAAAACTCTTCCTATTGTTCAATTAACAGGTCCATCTGATACGTTATATGTTGAAGCTAATTGCTCATTGAGGAAATTTGATCGAGTTTATCATTTCTATATTTATAACAGAACTGAATCAACTTTGACAAATATTTTGTTCGAATTTACGACAATTGGAAGTGTATCAATACTTCAAAGAAACGACTTGATGTCACTTGCTCCTAATGGAAGTAGTACATTTGATCTCCCAGTAATGATTTCATCAGGGTCATGCGGAACTCTATTTGGAGCGGTTTCGTTTGATTTTGCTGGAGCTTCCGGAAGTGACCATCAACTTCTTCCTCTTAGTCCAATTGAAATAGATCCTTTCTTCTGTTTTGAACCTGCTCCTTTAAGCCAAACTTCATTTCGAGAAAAATGGTCTGAATCTGTATGGGAAAGGAAAATTGATATTCAAACAGATGAAACCGATTTACTTGCTTATTTGAAGCACATATCTACTAATTTCAAATTTAATATAATAACACCAATGAAGCAAATTGAAGTTACTGCTAATAATGCTGGTTTTATCGCTGCGAATTTATTTACAAGATCTCTCTTTAATGAAGAAGTTGAAGCAAATTTAAGCGCGAAAATCGATGCAAACCACAAAATAACTGGATTTATTAGAATCCGTTCACCTGACGAACAGCTTGCATTTTTGTTTGGAAAATTGATCCAATAATGATTTATTTTTAATATAATAATTTATAAATTTGTCTCTTTAGATATTTTAATGGTTTAGCCATATTTTCAATTTTTTTTTTTTGAAATATAATTATATAAAAAAAAGATAAATCTGAGCAAAAAATAAAAATTAATATTTATTGTCCCTTGATAGAGGAAAGTAGTTGTGAAGTTATAAGTAATTCATCGTTAACTGGTTTAACGCAACAGAGAGCGATAAATGTAATAACACCATCAGCTGATTTGTCAAATTTGAGATCACCAGAAGCTGCGAGTTCGTCGAGTATTTTATTCAAATCATTTTGTTTAACACCACAAGCTTTACATAAGTCTTTTGTAGAGATGGCGGATGTTGTTTCTGCATAATCTAAAATGATTCTTCTTGCAGATTCTTTAACAATCTTACTTTCAAATTCTTGGTAGAATCCATCTAATTGACTTGTATTTATTAATCGAGGCTCCCAGATATCACCAGCAATTCCTTTTGGAAAATGCTTTTCTGGTATATACAATTTAAATACATCACGAGGAGTGCGATTAAGAAATGATGCTAAGCTTAATTTGTGGATTATACTTGGTCGAATGTCTTTGCATGATTTACTTAACAAATAGCACTTACGAAGTAAAAATTCTGCTTCTCTAAATTCATCTTTGAGCATATGATTCAAAGAAAGATAGTATAAAGTTATTGTATCAATTCTGCCATCCTTACGGTATTGAATTGGGCAGGTAAAAGGATCTTTAATTTGTGCATGAATATATAAAAGCGATGGCATATATATTGTTGGATTAGTTCCCAATAAATGATTATACACTTCTAATTGAACGGCTTCAGGAACTTTGTTGCATATACAGGCAACTTTTGCAAATTTCATCGCAATACAATATTGATAATTATCTGGAATTTTTGCCAAATTCTCCAAAAAAGGTTTAACATATATTACTTTTGAAAGAAAATCATAAAGATGATTAGGTGCTTTCTGAAGAGGAGTAAGCATAATAAGTGCGACTATTCCAGGAATATGCAATTGCGTCAAGTATTTTTCACTGAATAGAACTTTAATTACATTTAATTCTAAGTCCTTGGATTTTTCGAAAAGATCTCCAATACTTTTCAAGTCGTCGAATTTAGTTATTTGTATTAATGGTTTCTCGATTGGGTTACTATTCTTATCAGGCTTAATTTCCATCATCTTGCCAAATAAAAAATTAAATCAAATTTAATAATGACACTTGTTAAAATTTCAATGCTTTATATTATTATTAAAATTTTCTCGCAAAATTTGGCCATTCCATAATTTTGCCATTTACTCGAAATTCTTATTTGTAGAGTATAATTTAATATATAGGAAAAAATATGGTTATATTACAATGTGTTGCATTATTTATTCATATCAAATATAAGATAAAGATTCTGGTTTAGATAAGGTCAATTAATTGAATGATCTTTTTTTTTTTTTTTCATTGTTTTCATTTTTTTGCGTTATGTAATTATTATATTCAAAACTTTATTTTATTTATAAATAATCAAATAGTAATTATATATAAAAATTTCCATTACTATTTGATTAAGAACAATTGATGAAAAATGGAGATTCTTAATTTCAAGCAATTCAAGATGGAACAAATGATGGTGTAAAAGTATCTACTAATATAATAAGAATAAACCAGTCAAATTTTAATATTTATGCAAAAAAGCTGAGATATAGTCTGTTTTTGGAAAAAATAGCTTATGCTTTTAAATCAAATATTATACAAAATTCAACAAACCAAATTATTCAAAAATGATATATTAAATATATATGCGTATATTGATTCTATTTATTCACATAAAATTCCAATTTCAGCTATCAATTATATATTAGAGTTATATGATAAATAACACTATATCATTAGTTTTTTGCATTCATGCAAACTTATATATCGATTGATTTTGAATGCCATATGAATTATTATTTTTAAATTTCATATTAATTATTAAATGTGCAAGAATATTTAATAAATAATATTAACTTGTCAAGAAAAATTGTTAAATTATAAGACTCAATTTGAAAAGAAAAAATTGAGAGGAAAAAAATTTGAATGTATATTCAAATTAGATTGAATAAAACATATTTATCTTATTAACATAAATAAAGTTTAAATATATTTTAGGTAAAATATTTATTATATAATATATTAATTATTTATATATACATTAATAAACCCCAAATCAATTATACTCTGAGTTTTTTGGTGAATTTAACTGAATTTTAATTAAAACTGATGACAACAAAACCTGTTGAGCCATCTGAATTTAAATTCAAAGAAGTTACATTTACAGAGCCGAAGTATCGAAAACAAGCATTCTACAATACTGAGGTTGAGGAAGAAGAAGAAGAAAAAGAAGAAGTTTGGGAATTTGATGATTGCGGTCTACCTGAAGATATTTTTTTGGAAGAAATTAAAAAATACCTTAAAAAATATAAAAACCCCACTCGAGAAGAAGTTCAAGAACATCTGAGAATGTTAAAACCCAAATAGTTTATTAGATTATGTATTTATGCAATATAATTTTATTATTTATTTATTTTAGATCACCATGCTAACCCAATAGTTTAATTAAATTAATCAGTGTGATAATTAATATTTTTATGTGTAAATTAAATAATTATAATTGTACTAAATACCGAATATTTATTTAATTACATTAGATAGTAAAAGATTACTATCTGTAATAATAATTAATAAAACTATTTTCTTTTATAAGTTTTCTTCGATTTGTTTTCATACGCAATTGCATCTAGTTCAGCTGTTGACATTACCTTATTAACAAATTTATGGTCTTTATTGAACAAAATTCTAACTGATTTTGATTTATAAACAGGATTTTTGGTAAAGCCGGCTTCTTTATAATTTTCGTTAGAAACTTCAATAAAGCCATGCGTCGGGAAGTTCCCTTGTTTATGAAAAAGCGAGCCATCGACATTTTTTGGATTAAGAGCAAGCATATTTATCATTGCATATTTGTCTACTGATATAGCAACATTATTAATAAAGTAAACACCAACTGCATGCCTCAGACTTGGGAAAACAGTTGTAATTCTGAGCATATCATATAATTTATACATAAACTTGGTGAAATTTGTTTTATTGTGCCTAAAAAATTTACATACAAGATCATTAAATGAAAGTGTGCGTTCTTGAAATAACCAATATTCGTATGGCTCAAAAGAGAGAGCCATGGGCTGAAAAAGAAGAGATCGATTGCTCATGGCCATGTTGAATGATTGAGCAGATAAGGCATAAAATGCATTTGGATCATCTGTTGTCATTGATCCCATTGAAAAATCGATAGGAATTGTTGATGTTGAACTAGTCATTTGATTATTTATAGTAAGTGGCGATGGAATTGGTGCTGTTGAAGAACGTTGATTTTGGGTTTGGGTTTGATTTGAAAATTGAAATTGGTATTGAATTGAAGGTTGAACAAATGTATTAGAGCTATTTTGATGATATTGATAGAGATCATTTGTACTTGAAGGTGAGGAAAATGGTACATTGAAATTAGAAAGCGTTGAATTAATATTAAATTGAGGCATTGATTGAATATGATGTTGATTATTTTCATGTAACGATAATTGACGTTGCGTTTGTTCTGGTTGTGATTCAGGATGCTGTGGTTTGTCATCTGAGGAAAAATTGCGATTTGGAATAAAAATACTTTCGTTATTTGAAGAAGAATGTGGTTGTGATATTGGTGATTGTGATTGTGGTATTTGCTGCTTATCTTGTTGGTCATCAAAAATGTTTTCATACAAAAAATCAGAATTAAAAAAGCTATTTCCAAATGAATCCAAAAATGTACTTTTAGAATTTGAAGTTTCTTTTGTTTCAATTTTATTTTTTTCGTTTGAATTTTGTTTGTTTGCATTATTATCTACACCATCTTCACCATTTTTCAACTTAACTTGATGATTTTGTATAAGTAAGTTCTTCCTCTCAAAAAAAAATATATCATCAGTATCTGGGCTTTTGTTATAATCGACATAGCCTTCTGGACTCGTATCATAATCTCTTAATGTTTTGAATTCAGCGTTTTTTGGATTTTTATTTGTATATGAGAGCAAATTTAATGATGTGACAACATCTGCACCAAAAATGTCTGACTTAAATTTAGTTTGCTCTTGTGGAGGTTTATCTTGCTGATTTTGCTGCAATTGAAAAATGCTTGAATTATTATTTGCTTCATTATTAACTGCTCGAAATGCGTTTGTGCTAAAAGAAGTATTTGAATTGGAATTTGATGGACGACGATTTTGATGAGATTCTTGAACGTGAGAAGTATCCGTAGCGAAAAAATTGGCTTGTGGTAAATCATAAATGTCAGCAGAAAGATCAAATATGTCAATTTCGTTTGCTGGCAAATTAAATGAAAATAAATTATTTTTATCGGTCTCGGAGAAAAAATTTGATGAATTATTAATACCATTGGATTGACTATGATTTGTTGTAAAGGTTTGGTTTGAGATCCTGTTTTGCTGCTCAAAGCTTTTATTCATGATATGAATTATTATCTTTGAAATTTTCAATACCCATTTAATTTCAGATAATCTGCTAAATTCAAATTATTATATATGAATAAAAGTAATGTTTTTTAAATATTTGTTGCATATATGAAATATATAATAATTCACCTTATCAGCAGAAAAAACTTTTTCTTAACAGAACTCCTAACGATTAACAAAAAAAAAAAAATATTGATATATAACAAATTATATTTACATTTTTATTAAGAAAAAGGGCAATAATTATTTTTATATTTCAAAAAAAAATCAATTGAGTAGAGAAGATTTTTTTCAAAAAGTAGATTGATTATTCAATTTTTTTAAGAATTTATTATAAAATTTATTCAATTTTCAAAAAAAAAGAGTAATATCATCGGAATTCCATACCTATGTTTTTGAAATTTCAACATTCATGAGCCTCTCATTCAGCCACTTATTTTATTATTATTATTATTATTATATAATAAGCAAATATTAATAAAAATCATGAGTTTTTAATTAAAATTTTTATATAAATTGGATATAAGTTTTTTTTTTGTTGTTATTTTCATTTCATATAAGCTGAATATGAAAATTTTCTCTATTTTATTCTATATAAGATAAAGCCATTGAAAATGCTTGGAATAACGACATTGGATATAAGACGCTAAAATGAAATTCATCTTCATATACTTGATAAAAACTCATGCACAAGTTATTATCATATTTAATGATTCGATTGGCAATTCTTGAACCATTTTCATCTTCAATGATTTCTGTGGATCCATCTAATTTAATAAATTTTTGACTCGCATCAATAGATTCTAATGATTTTCCTTCATCAAGGAGAACAGATTCTCCAAGCTTTGGAATTAGAATTTCATCGTTAAATTGCTTGAGGCTTCCTACTCCTTTTGATTGAGATAATGATTCATGCCTTTTTAAATAAAGCATGATACGCTTTGAGTCATTAACTTGAGGATGCCATGAAAAGCTAGCAAAATCGTTTTTTTTATCTTGCTTAAAAAATCCCAAATTAAATTTTCCTTCTTTCGGAATTTGGTTTGAGTCCATTGAAATAGCATATGATAATCGCATTTCTTGCTTTTTTTCTGCCGCCATTATTATATTTTCCATATCTTCTGTATATAAATAATATTTAATTTTTTTGGTAGGGCGATCTTTCCGCTTGCAAAATATCCCTTTAAACTGGTAATTGTTTGCCATTGGCTGATTCATCATATATCTCGAAATTTCTTCTCCATTAAAATATAAAATCTTAAATGTCATCAAAAAAAAAATTTATAATAATATTTGATAAATGAGATTTAACATTGTTAAAAAAAATTTATGATCAATTTTGATATAAAATATAAAAAAATGTTATGAATGATATCTTTTTATGATGAGATACATATATTGTTGATAATTTATTTTTTGATAAAGTTTTCAAATTTTTAAATTCATAAATGTCCTAATTTTAAATTTAAAAATACTGATGACAACGAATACCAAAAACGATGCAAAAGTCACTCCATATGCTGGTTTAAAAGCATCATGCAGGCATATTACTTCACGCGACTCATCTTCCGATAAAATTCAATTTGCTGTTGGGACAGCTATAGTAGGTAAATCAAATCAAATTCAGATCATTGAGTATGATGACATCCAGGAAAGTATACGATGCATCCAAACATTGGATCATGATGACGAAGTTTGGTGGATAGAATGTCATCCAACAGAACTAAATTTATTATTCACTATTTCCGCTAATTCAAAATCTAATTCAAAAGCCACCACATTATTCAAAGTTCCACCTCAAGATTCTCTTGCTACAGCTCTTGGATCTACAGAGCACCAACAACTAGAAATTCTTTCAGTTTTTAAAACAGACGATCCAGTTTCAACCCGCGTTAAGTTTCTTCCGCCTGATTCAAAAAAGTGTTTGATATCATGTAAAACATCGTTGAATATATTTGATGTTGAAAATCCTGATAAATCAATTCATACAATTAATGAAGAAGAAGGTCTTCTTTCAGCTTCTGCAATTGATCCCATACATCCCGATGTTGTAGCAGGTTGCGTTGGTGGTAATATTAAATTATGGGATTTCAGATCTGGAGAAGTGACTTATCATATCGAAGATGCTCATGATACTACTGCACTTGACATTGCATTCAATGAAAGTAAACCTTTTTGGATGTGTACTGGCGGCAATGATGGCTTCCTTCGATGTTGGGATGTTAGAGCAAATAAGCCCAAGTGTGAATTTAGAGCAAGTAGTCATTGGGTTACAAGGACTGTTCCGTCAGTATCACATGATCAATTGATTTTAACTTCAGGTACAGATTCGAAAGTCAGAGTTTTCAATTCCAGCCAATTTGCATTTCAAAACGAAGGTCATCTTCCAGATGGCGAAATAATTAAGAGTATTAGGCATGATGACTCAGTTTATTGCGTTTCTTGGTCATTAAATAATCCTTGGGTATTTGCATCTGTAAGTTATAAAGGTCAAGTTAATGTTTGCCAGCTTCCTAGCCAAGTCGTTGACTCAATTTTAATGGGTGATGATTTGGTGTCTGATTAAGAACTTATTATTATTTGTTCACCTGACGATTATATAATAAATTTTATTAGAAAAATATTATGTAATATTTGTATAATCTGTAATTTTTTTTTTCTTTTCTTAAAAAAAAAAAAAAGTTTAATTTGATTAATATCTTTAGTAGATCTATTAAATGTTATTGGCTCAACTCCGTTATAAAGTAATTGATATGTTATCATTTAACTCTGTATTTTATTTTTTGGCCGGATTAACGAATCAAATCATGACATTACACTAATAAACCATGAGTTTGCAATACAATATGTACAAGAAAATTACGATACAAAAGGTTGAAAAAAAATTCTGAATATTTTTATTAAATCTAATTTTTTTATGCTTATAATCGATTTTTTGCTGAATTTCATCTATTTCTGTTCTTAATTGTTCAATCCTTTTTTTAAAATAGATATATTGAATTTCAATCATTTTTTTTTTGTTTTCTAAAAGTTCATTTTGTTGTTTTTCTAGTTGTTCTTTGGCTAATTTTTCATTTGATAATTTTTCTTGTTCGAGTTGTGTATTTGACTCAGTCATATGAAATATAAAATTTTTTTGAGATAAAAACGTTTTGAAAAATGAAAAGAAATGTATTTTTTGCTTTAATTAATCTTACATACTGAATTAAAAATGTATCTGACTAATAAGAACTGTTTTGAATAAATTTACAACTAAAAATAATCTTATGATAAGTAATTTGTGTATGTCATTTCGAAAATTGTATTTAAATTAAGCATTGATAAAAGATTTATAAATTATTTAAAAAAAATATGTTAGTTCTATTTATGTATTCTAATAGTACTGCATTGCTTAAAAACATCTAATCCATTTTCAGATGTAACTTCAAGAAAATCAAATGCAAGCATAATATTGTCCGATTCTCTGTACTCTAAGTATTCTGGTTTATATCTTTGACTAAAATGAGTCAAGCATGTCATTCGAGCATTCATATAGATTGCAGTATCAATAGCTTCATCAATATAACAATGGTTAAAAATTTGTCCAATTCTTTCTTTTAATATGCTATGAAAAGTTGCTTCATGGATGAGGAAGTCGCAATTTTGAAATGATTGAGCAAAATGATCTTTTTTATATCCATGATCACCGCTAAAAGCAATTTCTTTGATATCATCAATTAAAAGAAGGCAACCTTTTGAAAAATTACAATGGCATACATCAATTGATTGAATTGTCAAATGATCATTTATTTTGAATGTATCTGGTGTTGATTTATATTCCTTAAGATAATCTTTTTTACTGTCAAATTTAAACTTATCATAGTAAGATTCACTGTCATCATTATTTGAATTTTGTGCTAAAGTATCAGATTTGATTAAATTCGAAGATTCGCGATTATGATAAATTACATGAAAATCACCATAATATCGGGATATAACTTGTATATCATTTATAAGCTTTTGTGGAGCAAAGAAATAAATTTGTTTATTTGTCAATTTTGATCGTTCATATAGAAGTGACGGAATTCCTAAAATATGATCTTGATGAAAGTGGGATATCCAGATGCATTCAATATTTTTTAAGATGAATTCTGTTAATTTTGGACCAAATTTCCGAATCAGTTGATCCAAAAAACCTTCTGATGGATCAAAAATAACGAATCCATATTTGGTATGAATTAAATAGCCAGAAAGATTGACAGTTTGTGAAACAAATTTAGTTCCTGAACCAAGAAAGGTAACAGCGTATCTTTTAAAATCTGGAAGTGATGGCTCAAACTCCGTTAATTTTGATAGAATGTTTAATTTGCTTAGATTAACAAGTTTTTCATTATTTTCATTGTTAGTATTATTTCCTTCATTATTATTACTACTATTTTCACTTATATTTTGTTTATTGTTATCACTTTCATTGGTATCGTTATTTTCAGTGTTTATTAGATTTATGGTGTCAATGTCTATCTCTTCTCCTTGGCCTTTTATAGACATCTCTTTTGATATAAAATCGTATTCGGATTCTGCTGCAGTAAAGTTTATAAAACCAGGAGGCGGTTTTAATGTTTTTCCAAAAGAAAGAGGAGGTAGAATAGAGTTTGCTCTTCTTGAATAATATTGTTCTGATTTGTGATTAGAGATGATGCCACTTGGCATAAAACAAATATTTAAAATATCTTTTTTTGTATTCATCTCATCAGATTCATTAGCTGAAGTAAAAAATGATGTGTATTCTTTTTGGATTAATATTTCAGGTGTTGTAAGATGTAAAATTACGCTATATTCTTTTAGATTGGGAAGTTTCTTAAGATCATCAATAAAGCGACAATCTACTACCAGAAAGCGTTGATTAATTGTTTTGAGTAAAATATCATAAGATATTGATTGAGATAAAGTGATAGACTCTACATGAATTAATCTGTTATCAAAATTATCTGATATCTGTAATTTGCTAGGGTCTGGAATTTTTTTATTGCCAAAATAATCATAATCGAGCAAAATAACTTTGATTAGATCTTTGGGCCCAGTTACAGAAGTGAAATTACTAAATTTATGATAATTTTGTAGGAAAAAGTGCGAAAGGCCACCAACTGAATCTGGAAATAAACTTGTTATAAATATATTTTGAGGTGAAGGATATGCATCGTTGTATTTAACCATTAAATATCTTTGGGCCATTTCTGGGACATTAAAATAAAATGAAAATGAATTGATTTTCAATATGAAAAAAGGCGATGAATCAAAAGTTCTTCCAATAACTGTTTCTATTTTAATTTCTTGATGTGGTGTTTTACTTGGGGTGATATTCAGTTTGCTTTTTATTGGTTTCGAAATTATAAATTTATTATTTGCAGGTGCATGTTCTACTTTTATATTATTAGAATTATTGTCGCAAATATTATAATGAAATAGTGTTTTATAAAAGCCAGAATCATCAAAATAGTTTCGTTGGACAAGTCGAAGTTCCCGAATATGAAGAACTGGGAGTTCTTTATTATTAAAATCTTTTATAAATGATTCCAAATTTAAAGCTGAGTTTTTTTGATTCAAATTTCGCTTGAGAAATGTTATATGAAATAACTGTGAGTCTTCATTGAAGTACCCAAAACCACTATCTTGCAATTTCGATATAAGCAAATAAATGAATTGTGACAAGCATTGAATAAAAGAATTCTTTTCAAGTTCAAAGAATAATGAGGTAAGATTTTGTGGGGAACCAAAGTAGCCAACTTTTGTGTACTTGATAGTATTATCTTCAGGCCATGTAATTTGTTTTATTGTATCCAAAATAATCTTATTGACAATAGAAAGGTCATCATTATTTTCAATAACAAAAAGAGCAATTGTAATATGACTAAGATTGATTTTTACTTGTTGTTGTATTCCCCATCTATTTGAAATATTTTGCATTGCATCGACCCAATCAGGAAAATTTGGCGCAATAGGTATTGTTATAAAGTGAGTGAAAGGAGTCTTTTGAACATAATATTCAAAATTCTTTAAAATCATTAATCTTTCCCATTCATTACAAAATGTAAAAATATAGCGGTCCCCAATTTCTCTTGGTATTGATGAACATATTCTCAATGGGATCAAAGACCTTGAAAAAAAAATATTTTTTTTGAAAGATAGTTCATTATTCTTTATTGAAATCAAAATATTTCTTTTGTTGATTGTTTTTAGTTGATATTGCAGTTGCTTCAATAATGAATTATGATCAATATTCGGATAAGTAATAATTTGAAAAATAGAAATCGAAAATTTTTTTTTTGTATTTTGGTTAAAATAATTAAAATTATACTCTAGATTTACATATCCATAGCCTTTTTGATTATTCGATAATTGGTTACACATATCAATGAGTTGATCTTTTGCTCCGAAACAAGGCTCGCAATACCATCTAGTAAAAATAGGATTCATCATATGATGGGATATCCAATATATAAATTTGTATATAGAAAAAACGATAATTTATTAAAGAAAAAACAAAATTGAATTCATGATCGATGATTCATTTCAAATTATAGAAACATAACGATCATTTGCCATTGAAAAAGAAAAAAGCTTAAAAAACATGGAGTTGACCCCGCATACAATCCAGCAACCAGAGGGAATCGACATCTCATTAATTAAAGGCTGTTGCTATTTCAAAAATACAATTTATCTTGCTTATCCAGCAGGTTTCTTCTTCCCTTTGATTTATAATAGTGATTCAAGTGGTGCACCATACGAACCTCCGCAAGAAAAATATCAACTCTTCCAAGTTTCTAAGGAAGAAAAAGAAAGAGAAAGAAAAGAAAAATTAGAAAGAGAGAGAAAAGGAAAAAAGAAAGAAAAAGGAGAAGATGATGAAGAAGTTCTTGGCTACGAAATTAGAAATATGTTTTCAATTCAAACTCCACACCTCATGATTTTGCATTACTACAAAACAATCCAAACAGAAAAGGGTGCTGAAGAGAGACCATCTCGCGTTGTTGTTATCAGCCCAAGTATGGAGCAAGAGGACATGAATGATAAAGCATCTTTTTTATCCGAGGAATGTTCTTTAGTAGCAACTTCATTTGTTGAAGAAAGAAGGGAAGAGCAAGATTCGGAATCAAGAGTAATTTACCCATATCTTGTTGTCGCAAATGGAAGAAAGTTTATGGCATACCAATGTAACGGTGATGAAAAGAATCAAGCTGCGTCAGATTTCTTCCATAAGAAAATGGACAAAGAATACGATACAGGATCTGAAATTCAAGCTATTGGTATTTCTAAAAATGCTGTCTGCTTTTATGCAAATAATAAATATCGAACTTACTGGTTTGAAAATAAAGATATTGCTGAAGTTTCACAAGGCTTCGTTACTGCTCCATTTGTTCTTCCATTAACTGATAATAACTTTATCATTGGTAATCCTAAAGCTATGATTATTTCTGATAAACTTGGTGAAAAGCCATCATCATTACCATACAACAAAGGATATGAAAACATTATTCCAGATGACCGTCCGCATGATTTTATGCTTTATCAAGGTCGTCTATACCAGTACTTCGAGCAAGCTTTATTAGTTGGTATAGTCGAGCCGAAAATGCCTACAAATGCTCCTTCGCCATTCAAATTAGTAAATGTACCTAAAATTAAATATGGTTGCCAGCGATACGACAACGCAGATCTCTTCTTTATCACAGATGATGAAATGCTCACTTTAGGAGGAGTAAGTTATGGTTCTCGTCTTGCATCAAAAGCACTTGACTGTGGTATTGACGTTGCTTTGACATGTGTTCAACGTATTGTCGATCCAGCTGACCAAATGGACGTTGTTGTTGATATGTTCAAAGATCTTTGGGTTCGTGATCCAGACCCTCCTGCCCAGCAAAACTTAATGGATCAAATCCAAAAAGAAGTTGCTGGCGAAGAGCGCAAAGTGGAAGACAGGATTAAAGAAAAATATAAAAATGCAAAACTTTATGCCATCAAACTTGTTTCAAATGTTTTATGGCGTGACGATGTTCGCGAAATTCTTTCTTTATTCCCTGTCATCATGTTATCCATTCCACTTGAAAAAAGAAAGCGTCTTGATGGTTGCCAGCCATTGGAAAATCCAAGTCAAGAAATCTTATCAGAACTTGGTAAATTCCTTCTCTTTACAAGCGAAAATTACAAAATTTCAAATGATGGTGCCCTTTCAAGCCAACTTTCAGTTCTTGATACATCTCTCTTTGAATTTTATGCTATGTTTCACAAGACACGTGAATTAGATTCATTTATGCGCGAACCAAACTCAATTGATCTTCAATTAGTAGGAAAGTTCTTCCAGCAAAACAAGAAGCCAATGCGTCTATATCCAGCATTAGCTATTTACAATACTCGTACTGATAAGCCACAGGAAGCATTGTCAATCTGGAAAACTCTTGATGCTCGCGATCCTACTCATACCAATAAATGGGCTTATGAAGCTTCTTATACACTCAGAGAAATAGCAAATAATAAAATTGTTGGAAAGCATCTTGCTTGGGTCAAAGATAGAGATGTATCAGCTGCTGTTAATGCTTTTCTTTATCCTAAAGCAGACGTTGAATTTGCTGAAGATTGGATTAAAAATAATTGTGAAAATTATCTTGCCAAATTCTATGATTATTTAACAACACAGACTGATACACCTCCTAAACAGACTTTGATTGAATCAGCAATTGATAAATTCTGTAAGTTATTAGATGAAATGTCAAAGCCAAAATCATTTGATGTACATAAGTTAACTTACAATGAAGCAGCTCTTCAATATGAAGGTACTCCACCACGTGAAACCATCGATTTATATGCCAACGAATTAGCCAACAAGATTGCACGTATTATCCGAAGCATTCCAAATCCAAAAGATTATAAAGAATGTTTTGATAAAAATATTTCGGTAATTAAGGATACAATCAAAAGCTCTGGTAATCAGCATCGTTGGTTGTTGTTCGAATTTTACCAAATTAGTGAAAATTACGAAATGGCAATGAATGATATTTTTGTTGGCAGACCAGATTTCAAAGAGCTTGAAGAATTCTGCCGAAATTCACCACATCCTGATGTAGCATTTGATTTTGCATTTAACAGAATGAGACAAGATGGAAAAGATATTCTTGCCAATAATGCTGATTTCTTGATCAGAAACATCGAATGGGTTAATATGGTAAACATGTTGGATTGGATTCCAGATGAAACATCTCTTAATCAAGTTGACAATATCATTCAAGTTGCTTCAAACTTTTTGATACAAAAAGAGAGATTCTTGGAATTAAAGAACCATATTGCTAAATCAATGAAGAAAGAAGCTGATTATAAACTTGTTCAGGCCAGACTTAGGAATGTTGAAATTCAGCATCAAACTGTTTGTAATGCTTGCCACAGGCCTGTTGGAAATGGTTGGGTTGCTGTAGCACCAGATAATCGTGTTTATCATATTTCATGCAAGCCAAAATTACCACCAAGGAAATAAATTTTTTGTCAAATTTATATATGTTTAGATATTTTATTATTATTTTTTTTCTTCTTCTTCTATTAATTATTAATTATGATATGATGATTTTGTTATTTGATATTAGCATAATAATCTTGTATTTATTCTTATGCTTTATGATAAATATTGTTATAGAAATGATTGAAACAGATAATGTTTAAAACTAAATAAAGCCAATTTATGTATTTAGCAAGCTTGATGAAACTGAATTTTGGTATACGTTTTAATATTTTTATCCTGAAAAAACTCTACTTTTGCTTAAATTCTTAAACGTTCACTTTTTCAATTAAAATTTTATAATTCTGATTAAAATTTAACGTATTCAACGACCGTTTAGAAAAATGTCCAGCATCCCTACAAATATCCCACCTGTCGCAATTTCCTCTAATAAAAATAAAAATGGAAGACGTAATGAAGCTCGAAATATAAAAGTAAAACAAACTAATAACCAAAAAAAAAGGAAAAATAAAAAGGATCTTGAATTTCCAATGGGAAAAGAGATTTTTAATGATCCATATGCACTTGCTGATGAAAAGCATCGATTACTTAAAGATATATCAATATTGGAGCAAGAGATTGAGCCCCTTCGTTCGGAATTAACAAAACTAAAGTATTTTATATCAAGGACGCAAGATTCAAAAGAATTGAAACAAGCCGAGCATTTAGAATCTCTTGACCGAGAATATGATGATTTGTGTGTTAGATATGACAAGTTAGACAATTTATATTCTGATATTGTTCTAGAACAAACTCAAAAGTACTTTGAAAAAATGAAACAGAGGCAGAAGGTTTTGATTATGGAACTTGAAGATGCTGAAAAAGCTCTATTGAATTTAGAAACAGAATTTGCAAACCCCCAAATAGCCAAATATGAAAATAAGTCAGCGAAAAATGAAGAAAAAATTGTCGAGTTAAAAAAGGTATTAAAAGAATTAAGAAAAGAAGAAAAAGAGCTTAATACAAGTGTATCAAATTCTTTTTCAAAAAAAGCAAGTGAAGATAAAACCATAGAGTTAAACCGTCTAACAAGTAATTACAATGCATTAAAAGTTACTTCTCTCAATAAGAAGCATGAGCTCGAGTTTATGGAAAAGTCATTCAATGCGCGTGCTGATCGAATTAAACGAGTGATTCAGGTTAAGAAGAATGAAAAGGATGAAAAGCAAGAAAGGCGTCAATTTAATGATAAAATGAAAAAAAAGAAAGAAGAAGACCGCTTTTTGTTTGATTCTTATATGAGAAATGAAGATATTCAGGATATACATGAGCCGCCACAATCTCAGGCTAATGAACAAAAGAATCCGCGAAATATGAATAAATCCAAAGGTCAACAACCCTCATATGAGGCAAAAGAAACTAAAAAATTCAAGCTTAGTATTAATACAAACTTAGAAAATTCAGATCAAATAAGTACTGATAATTTCGAATCTTTTTCATCTCCTTGTCAATCTCCTATGTCAACTCAAAATCATTTTGAAAACAATGAAAGAGAATTTGATGGAACTAAAACTTTTGGAACAGATGATTTTAATTCAACAGCTGGTACCAATCAATCGCCCCGCTCCAGCAATGATAACAAATCCAATAGAGCAAGCTTAGGAAAAACAATCCAAAGTGAACTAGGAAGTGATGAAGAAGGAGGTTTAAATTCAGTAGCCGAGGAAGAGGGGAAAAATGAACTATCCTATAGCAAAAACTCAAATAGCAATGAATCAGCAAGCACAGCAGAGAAAGAAACCGAAACAGAGAAAGAAACCGAAACAGAGAAAGAAGCTGAAACAGAGAAAGAAACTGAAACAGAGAAAGAAACTGAAACAGAGAAAGAAACTGAAACAGAGAAAGAAACCGAAACAGAGAAAGAAACCGAAACAGAGAAGGAAACCGAAACAGAGAAGGAAACCGAAACAGAGAAGGAAACCGAAACAGAGAAGGAAACCGAAACAGAGAAAGAAACCGAAACAGAGAAAGAAACCGAAACAGAGAAGGAAACCGAAACAGAGAAGGAAACCGAAACAGAAAAAGAAACCGAAACAGAAAAAGAAACCGAAACAGAGAAGGAAACCGAAACTGATAAAGAAGAAAATAGTGAAGCCGATAATAAAAATATAGGAGAAGGGGGAACCCATATAAAAGATTCAGACCAAAGTGAAACAGGAAAAAATGAAAGCAACGATAATGAAGATGACATTATTTCAAACTCAATGACTGAAACAGAAACTCCACCTCAATCGCCTTTGTCGGAGCAACTAAATAATAAAATTGGCCTTTTGGTTGATAAAGGTGAAAAATAATTATCACAAAGAGCAAGAAGAAGAAGAAATGTTTATCTTAATTATTTAATTATAATTTGAACCTATGAAAATAAGTTCCAAATTATGTAGATTTGAATAGACACTGTATACTATTTTAAATTGTTTTAATAATTTTATTAAATGTATAGATTTTTTTTAAAATTTTAATTTATCTAATATTTTTAACAACATAGAAAAATCTTATATATAAGCAAATATCATAGATTATTACTTGGATAGAATTTTAATAATAAGTAAAATCTATAAAATAAAATATATAAAACAATCATAAAATATCATCAAGTGTCCCATGACCCCAATTAGGTCTAAAATTGGCATGCCAAGACATCCAGCCATTATAACTAGTAAATCTATTATAAAGGTCAAGAAGATGTAAATGTGGAGTTTCTAATGAAATTTTTGTATGAATCAAATGTTTTTCAGAAGGCAAAAAACGAATCAAAATTGGCGGCATCAGTCTGCAAATATCAAATTCAAAAGCAGAATCAACATAGAAAATCAAATGATTTTCAATATAGCCATGAACAACTTCCCACATCAATCGGTGGCAGCCTTGAAAGTCTCCACTTGCATCGCACAAAAGGGAAAATTTCATCTGATTCAAGCCGATGTCCGTATGAGCCCAATAAGTTATTGAATAGTAGTACTTATTAAAATCTTTCAAAACTCGAGGAATTTCAACAGGCATGACATTTTCACGAACTGATCGAATGATTGATAATGGATTAAAAAGAAGTTGTTCGGCTGAAATAAAGAATCCTGGTGGCATTAGAACATCAGATGAACCAACAATAATATATTGGCCACGTGCTCGTCTTGCTCCAATGTTACGTAAAACATATTCTGGGAAACATTTGGCTTTGATTCTTTTCTTAATTTCTTTTAATATTTTCGCAGTAATGATAACTTCACGATGATATTTAGCAAGATTAGGAGGAACATCATATAGATCTTTAAATGGCGTATTTTTTGAAGAAGTGTAAACGGTTATGAATTCTACATTAATTAGAGGAAATTGGGGCAATATTTGTGAAACTGTGTTCATAATAATCTGATGATAATTAACAACTCGTGGAAGATCAGAAATTGTGGTTACATGTGATACATATGGTGATGATAAATTTGGAATGATTGAATGGAAGAGAATATCACTGATTGCAAATGATTTGGTAATATTTTTTTCAATCTTAATTGTTTTGCTCTCGAGTAAAGATGCATTAGAAATTTCAGATGATATATCGCTACTATTGGATGAATAATTTTTTGTTTCTGTTGATTGAATGTCTATTTGTTGGTTATTGCTTTGTTTTATTTGCTGTTGTTGTTGATTATTATTGTTTGGATGATTTTGTTGTTGATTATTATTTGATTGCTGATTAGCGTTTTGTTGGGATTTGATTTGCGGATTATTATTATCTGGTTGTCCTTGCGTTTGCTTTTGTTGTTGTTGATTATTTAACGGAAGTTCTTTGGGATTTTGATTGTAAAAAATATGATTTTTGGGTAGCTGATTGTTTGGGTAATAATTATTTTGTTGTTTGTTTCTTTGTCTCTTATTTTGTTTAAATTTTGTTTTGTTTTCGGACTTATTTGGTTTGTTCTCTGGTTTATTGTCTGGCTTGTTATCTGGTTTGTTTTCTGGTATATTATCTGGTTTATTGTCTGGCTTGTTATCTGGTTTGCTTTCTGGTTTGTTATCTGGTTTATTATCTGGTTTGTTATCTGGTTTATTATCTGGTTTGTTATCTGGTTTATTGTCTGGTTTATTGTCTGGTTTGTTATCTGGTTTATTATCTGGTTTGTTATCTGGTTTATTGTCTGGTTTATTGTCTGGTTTATTGTCTGGTTTATTATCTGGTTTGTTCTCTTTTGGTGTGCTATTTTCAATTTCTGTTTCATTATGATTCAATTTGCATTGGGGGTGAATTTTATATATATGTGATAATACATCTTGCGTTGAGTATTGCGGAAGATCAGGTGTATCATGAATTGGTGGTAATAAATTGTTTTCACGATATTGAATCAGATTTTGAAATAAATAGTCTGCTATATCGTATGCAAATACGTATCGAACGGAATTTGGGCAATTGTAAATGTCTTTTGTTTGATTAATGATACAATCGTAATAAAACGAGTTAACACAGTCAGTAATCCTTTGATAATTTGGTCCAAAAACTACTGGAATTTGAATTTGATGTGAGTAATTGTCGTTTAGAAATGATGAGACGAGACGAATTATTGGAATTTTTCTCTTTTGAGCATATACATTAAGTCTTTTTGTGGCATAGTCATCATAAATATGCTGGAAATCATAAATTAGAATATTATTATGTATCTGATCAAATATATCCCAAATTGGATCTCTCAACATATTAAAGTGAATTCGATTTTTAACCTCTACGAATTCAATCTTTGATTCATGAAGCATTTTAGTTAAATGAATCCCAACAGATGAAGATGATCCAATAATAATAAGATGAAAATCTGAATCAAAATTATAATTGATATCAAGTACGCATGGTAAAAGATTAACATAGTCATCGTGAATAAAATGTCTCTTATAAAGTAAATTACTGTTTAAGTCCGTTAAAGATTGCAAACAAATGTTATCTTTATTAAATTTATTATTATTTAAATTATCAAAAATGGATAAATCGTATTTTTGTGGGCGCATTATAATATGTATACAAGCAAAAACAGTAAAAATTGCGGAGAGAATGCTAAAAAAAAGAACGCTGAGATTCATTTTAATTGAGGGTTTTCATTTATTAGAGAACGTTTAAAAGAGGAGTAAAATCAAAATATAAATTTCTTTATATAAAAGCCGAAAATGAAGAAAATTTGTAGATCCTCATTTATTACATTAAAAGGAAAAATCAAAAAAAAAATTAGAGTGAATGGAATATTAATTATTATTTTTATAATTTTATAATATAAACTACGAACAATTGTTAAACAGGTGAATCTTCTTTAACATCAAAGATAAATCTGTTTTCATATATTATATCTATGTCTAATCATATCATATAGCAAATTTTAATTTTGCTATCGTTTCCTTGAAATGGAATTTTTATCTCTATTATCGCACGACATCGATAATTTAATTAGATTTATTTGAATTGTTGAATTTCCTAACGTGCAATTTTTGGTGACAACAAAATCATTAAAAATAATATCATCCTTATCTATAACGCAAGATATTAAAGATATACGAGCATCGGCATGCATATAAGTAATATTTCCATAATTATTAGCAAAAATTGAATTACTAACAAATAAGTCTGTCATACTCAAATATATCATTCCCAAATTACAGGAATTGTTAATAAGATTTATATGTGAAAAATCTCCTTTAAAGTATATACGAACAAACGCTAAGGCGTTCCCGCTTTTATGTTGGCATGTAAGTATAAATTTTAATATTGAATGATCTTCTTCAGTGTGTGATAGTCGAATCCCAGATGAAAAACGATGTTTTCCTGATGTATAATTATGAAATCGGCAATCTGTATATCCTTTAAAAATTGAAACTTGGCTGTCCATATCTGGACGTTCTTGTTGAGGAGGAGGGCATTGAAAAACTGAAATCTGGTAAATTTTGGATTGGTTTGCTTCAAAAACATAAATCGCTGAACCCCACCACCCCTCAAAAACGGTTGTACAATGATAAAAACAGCAATATTCGCATTCAAATTTTTGACTTTTTGAAAAAATTGCTCCACCATTTTTCGATATTTGGCAATTCTCAAAAATGCAGTTTGAGATGATAGTATGTGCTGACCTTTCTTTGATGTTAATTGCTCTTTGCTTGCAATTTTGGAAAATATTATCTTTAATTTTAATTAAAGATTCGTTCGATTGAAAAAAAATGGATGGCTTTAAAAAATTCTGAAATTTAGATTTTTTTATAGAATATTCTGCTGAGATACCAGTTGAAGTGTATAAAAATGATGAAATAAAAAAATTCAAAATAATATTATGAAATATGTTCAACTTAATGAAATTGTTATTAGCAAATAATGGAGAAAATGATGATTGTAGATGGTTTACTTTTGTAAGTAATTTTAAAT
The DNA here is from genome assembly GCA_039105265.1 of Tritrichomonas musculus. Taxonomy (NCBI): domain Eukaryota; phylum Parabasalia; order Tritrichomonadida; family Tritrichomonadidae; genus Tritrichomonas; species Tritrichomonas musculus. The sequence continues at coordinate 2,867,841 of JAPFFF010000004.1, forward strand.
TTGATACTGTGAGGTTCATTCTTCATTAAAAAAATCAAAATTTGTTACAAAATAAAGTGCTTTCATATTATCGACTTTTTCAATTACGGAAAAAATATTGATAAGAAATTTAACTTTTTAAATTACAAATTCTTTTCAATTATTCACTTTTTGATGGTTATTCCTTCCATTTTCTTGTAGTTTATGGCCTCTACTTTTTGAGAAAAAATAAAAAATGAAAAGGACAAAAAAAAATGGTATATCAAAAAAGTTGCACTTTTCAGACAAAATGCTCTCAATTTTTTTTCAATCATTTCTATTCAATTCGAAGACTTTTTTATGATAAAAAAAGAATTGATTTTTTTATGATTTATTTCCAAAAAACAAGTCAAAATAAGTTCATATATCAATATTATAATAAATAAGATTGAGAGGATTTTGTCCGAAAAGTATAAAGTTTCTCAATATATCAAAAAAATTAGAAAAATATTGTATACCAAAAAAATCAATTTGTGTTGCTTCTGATGATGTCGCGTGATTAACACCGAAGTTCGTTAAGCATATATCAGCTTCTTTTGAACATAAATTGCAGATTTTGAACGAATCCTGTTGCACAACCCAAAATATTTTTTTACATTTTCCTAAAAATATTTTTTCTGAATTTTTTTTTGTCTTTTTCAATTTTTTTTTACTTTTTCTCAAAAGTAGCTCCATAAACTACAGAAATGGAAAGGATAACAATCAAAAAGTGAAATTGAAAAGAATTCCACAAACTGGTAATTTTAAAAATAAAATAACTTTTGTTAACGACGATTAACTATTGAATTCATTTCTTATCAATATTTAAGATTTTGATAAAACTTAAGAAGATCATAGCAAGAGAAAAATATGAATTATCGATCCTATTGATGCACATGGGAAGAAATGTACATTTGGCAAGAATATAATACCGGTCTGCAGAATACTAAACTTACTTATTACATAAAGATGTTCGAGAAAGATCTTTTTGCTTAACTTTTTCTATATGTACTTTTTTTTGAATATTTTTATTCAATTATTTGAGTACATAGATAGAGGTTTTTTAATTTAATTTTAAATTTTTTAAAAAATATGCAAAATTTCTTTACTATCAATTTTTTAATTCTTTGTTGATGTTTTTTTATAATAATCATCATATTATTTTGATGGTTAACATGATGGAATAATACAATTTTTGTTTTTAACAAGATAAACATGTTTGAAAAGTGTACTAAACCGAACATTATTTTACACAGTTAAAATTAAATTCAATTTGAAAAGAATTGAATTTTTGAATTAAAAATAAAAATAATAAATTTTTTTTAATGGAATAAATATGAAATATTGCACAATAATTAATAAAAGTAGATATTTTGTCGAAAGTAATACAATTTGAATTTTATTTAATTCAAAATTGTGAAACGCAAAAGAATAATGATATTTATTTCTTTTTATAATTATCTTGAAATTATAATGTTTAAAATGTGTATTTACAAGTAAATATTTATATTTATTAATCAATAAACCTAAAAACAAGAATAAAAAATATTACAAACTTTAGAAAATGAAATATGATGAAGAGTTTTATTATGTAATTGTTTTTTTTTTTTTGAAAAGTTAAATTCAAAGAAAATTAAATAAGCATTCAATTATTTTTTATTTTATTTTATTTTAATTCCAATTCAATATACATTCATTTGCCCTAATAAGATTGGTCCTTATCAGTTACGAGGTACTATAGGATCAGGCGCATATGGCGTTGTCAAGCTTGCGTATAAAGTTGATACAAACAAATATTATGCATGTAAAGTAATTGCAAAAAAAAGAATAGAACTTATGACAGATAAAACAAGATTTGAACAAGAAATACGAATTCAGCAACAAATGAGAAATGAAAACATTGTTCAGTTAATTGATTTATATCAAGATACGTTAAATTATTATATCATAATTGAATTTTGCCCTAACGGTGAGCTTTTTGGCCGGATTGTGTCTAATAAAAAACTAAGTGAAGACGAAGCTAGAATATTTTTTTCTCAAATACTAAATGGATTAGTCTATATTCATTCTGTGAACGTCGCGCATAGAGATTTAAAGCCGGAAAATATCCTTATTGACGAAAATGGAAGAGCAAAAATTTCTGATTTTGGACTATCAAAATTTATTGGTCAAGATGGAGTAGTTAAAACTTCATGTGGATCACCTGTTTATGTATCACCTGAAGTAATTTCTGGTAAGCCTTACGATCCAAAAAAAAGTGATATGTGGAGTGCTGGAGTTATTTTATATGCAATGGTAACAGGACAGCTTCCATGGACAAAACGAAATAAAATACAGCTTTATGAACAAATCAAAAAAGCACAATTTCCTATTCCTAAAGAATTATCAGAAGATTGCGTTGATTTAATTAAGAGTTTAATGAATTTAGATATTAATAATAGATTAACAGCAAAGCAGGCTCTTCAGCATAAATTCATGACAAAAAAAGCGGTATCGGCACTGCCTAAGCTGGTTCCTGAAGGAACTAAGTTAGTTCGTGAAGGGCCAAGGCCTGTTATTTCTCTCCGAAAACTTGACACTTTCTTTGAAAAAGAAATGCATGAAATTAGATATAAAGATCGGCCAATGTCAACTAGTTCTGATAATTGTATGGACCCTGAAAAAAAAGAAAAGTTTACCTTTTCAAAAGTTGTAAAACGGATCACATTAAATCATAAATACAAAGAAGTTGAAACTAAGAAATGTAATTTAGTTCCTCTTTCAACAGCCCCGTTCCCTACTTTGGATGAAAAAATTGATTTTGAAGAAAACGTAACAAAATGGAAAAAAGTTGTTAAAATGGCCAGGATCAAAAATAGGCCAAGTAGTATTAAGTCAAAGAAATAGAACGAAGCTCTTTATATTAGTAAACGTGTTATTTTTTGTTTTGATTAGATTTCGTATTTCTTCGTTAAGAGAAGATTAATCGAAAAAATTATTGCGTCATTAAATGAAATTGTCATATTGGGAATTTTCATTGAGAAAAGTCTGTTCCATCAGAGGGAAATAAGATGGAAATAGGTTGAGATAAATTTGAATTTCTTCAGGTTTAAAAAGAACAAAAACAATACGATCAACTTTATTGAAGTTTTCTGGTTCTTCTAAAAAAACTCTAACAGCTCGAAGTGCAATATCTGCGGCTTTGTCTGCCGGAAAGCCGAAGACATCTGTTGAAATTGAAGTTAACGCAATGCTTCGAATATCATTTCTATTTTTAATAAAAGAAAGAATTGAATTGTATGTGTCTAAAAGTAATTGTGGTTTGTCATCACCGCACGGGCCAACAGCATGAATTATATATTTGCAAGGAAGTTGATATCCATTAGTTAAAACAGCTTTTCCACAATCGCAACGACCAATTTTTTGGCACTCTTTTATAAGCTCTGGGCCAGCTGCAGCAAATATCCCACCATTTAATCCACCACCGGCCATCAAATGAACATTAGCAGGGCAAACAATTGCATCAACAACAAAATTTGTATTGAATCCTTGAAATAATAAAGAAACTTTTGAATTTATTTGCGAGTTAGGTTGGAAATACTCATTTCGTGGAATTTTTGTAATAAGTTCAGGTCCAGACGCGTCCCAGGTTTGAATTGAGTCGAGTGTTAAAATAGGAGGTTCTTTTCTCATTAACTTTGCTTTCATATTATAATAATATCTGTTATTTGAAAAAAATGGTTAACAATTTCACGTTAACAAAACTATTATTTCAATAGGTATGTAAACTCTGTCCTTTTCACATGATTTTAAATGTTTTATTATAAATATTTCATTTACCTAAAAAATAACTTTTTCTGAAATTCATTCTTTTAGGAAATGAAACTGTTTTATCATCATATATAAGCTGTTCATAAAGAAGGGTAGAAAGTATTCCGTTTACTTTTTTTAAAAAAGATGAGATGAAAAAAGTCTTTCAAAAAAGACTTTTCGATTTATATTTTGGTATATTACTTGTCATTATAAGTATTTAATATAATTATTTCTTTTATTTTGAATAATAATGATATATTATCAAGAAAATGATGGATTTAAATTTTCGAGTTGAATACTTTATATATATATAGGTTGCTTTTTTCTCAAAATTGTACTGTGATCATTTCTATTTGCATGGATAAAATTAGTTTATATATGCACCTAAATTTATCCTAAATGTTTTATAAAGTTTCTGGAGGTAGATTTTTCTAGATGATTATTATTTCGATTATCTCAACAAAAATTACTATTTTATTTATACTAATAAATATTCAATTGTATTTGATATATAATTAAACATCAAATTTTGATTTCGATGATTTTTACTTGGATTATTGAAGTAATTCAGTTTTTCCAAAAGATCATTAATTTAATATTTTTTCATAAAAATGGATTTTATATGTAATAATAAATAGAAATAGCTATATTTTTGATTACAATACCTTTTTGATTCATCAGAAAAACAAAAATAAAATTTCAATGAAAAAAATCACCTTTACGATAACTATTTCACCTTTATAAACCAAAAAATAAATGCAAATATCTTTTTTTCTACCACCAAAAAACATTTTTTAATAGCAAAATATTTTTATAATATTATATGAAATGTATATACACAATAAGATATAAATATCACAATAGGTTTTTACTTTCTACCATTCAGTTCATTATGAAAGCTTTCATTTAATTCTGTAGTCGCTTTAAGCATTATGAGATCAGAATCGTTTGTTCTTTTATCCAGTATTTTTTTAGACTTAACTGCAACCAGAGGATTTTCAACGCCAATTTTCAATCCAATCTGGCATGGTTCATGAGGAAGGCATTCACTATGATCTCCAGTTAAATGCTAGACAGTGCTAGACCAAGCAAATTTTTAATATCAGGATCGAAATCGCAATACAAAAGAGTTGAATGCCAAGATGTTATTTTGATTCAGATACCTTTAAAACAATCGTTGCAATCTTGAACCATGTGCTTGTTTTCAGATAATTCTTTATTCAGATATCGTTCAAATGAAAGATAGAGGTGATTTGTGTTAACCATAATCTTTGGATGAAAATCTTCAGTCTCCAATAAAGTACGGTTTTTTTTATCACCGTAGATGACAAATGCTTTTATTTTTTGTTTACACTCTCTAAACTGATCAATTGCCCTCTGCAATGCTTCTGATTCAAGTAAATTTGAAGTGTCCATAAATGTTTCATCGGGATGATAAACAGAATTCTTGTCAACAATACCAATAGCAATTATTTCATTGGTTTCAATGTCGATAATGTCAAATGAGCAGTGGCTGGCGTTGGGCCTAATTGGATATCTTCCATCACCACATACAATGGCATTTATTGATGGATTCTTCCTTGCGTTGCTCATTGAAACATCCGTATATTTGATAACTGCCTGCAATATACTTTTTTGAGCTTCATAAAATGTACTTTTTGAACAAAATTTCCGATTCATATAAATCGAAATATTTTTCTTAATTTTATAAGTCGCTCCAGCTATTAGAACAGAAAAGGCACATTGTAAAGTAAGGATTTTATCGTATCTCTCAATAGGATCTTTCTGAACTGAAATGCATCGATATTCTTCTTATTGAGAGAGGTTCTTCATGAGTTTCTTTTTTTGATAGACTAAAAAATGACTAAATTTTTCCCAAAGAGCTCTCAATTTTTTTCTTTCAAATATTGTGAGAAGTAGGGATGGGAAACGGGCACTGGGCGGGCAATAGGCCCGAAATAAACGTACTGCCCGGGCAAATTTACGGGCAAAATGGGCTGCCCGGGCAAAACGGTTATTTACGTTTTTTCGGGCGAAGCCGTGCCCGTTTCCACTTTTTTGGGCAATTGCCCGGGGCTGCCCATTTTCATAAAAAAGAATTTGGTTCGAATATTTTCCGAACTTTTTTTTTTTTTTTTTTTTTTGAAAAAAGCATTGACAAAATAAAGTTTATGAATGATTTTTGTTTAAAAAAATGTATGAATATATTGTATTTTATTTTTTAAATATAATTAAATTAAAAAAATCACATTTACTTATCTGATCACACAAAAATTTCATTTAGATATTATGTCATTAACATAAAAAAGCAAGTTTAACACAACAGTATAATAATATATATGCTATTCTAACTATAAGTTCATAAATAAAACTTTTTGGAACAAATAAAATTTTGAGATATTGAAAAAAAACTATACAGTTAATGAAATACTTGTGGTAATAAAAAATTATGCATTTTAAGAATAACAAAAAATCAAAATTTTTTATATAAGCCAAAAAAAGAGTAAAAAAAAGTGATAATATTTTCATTTAAACAAGTTTAAAAAAATCATTTTCTTATTGTTTATAAAAAATGAAAAATAAATTGCAATCATAATGATATGAATAAATATTTTCAACATGGAATATAGGTGGAGAAATTAAAAAAAAAAAAAAAAAAAAAAAATGATTCAACGAAAATCGAACAAGCAGCTTTTACTATTTCATAAAAATTACGGGCAGGAAAGAAAATGATGAACGGGCAATCAATTTAACAATCAAATGGGCAAGAACGAGAAAAAACGGGCAATGTAAAAAAGACGTTTGTGCCCATTCTTGCCCGGTGATATGACCAATCTGACATTGCCCGGGCACGTTTCGGGCGCCCGTTTCCCATCCCTAGTGAGAAATATAACCTTATTTAATTTTAGCCATTTTTATTATACAAAAATAAGTAAAATAGCAGTAAAGTAGCTTTTTAATTACTCCTGTTTCGTGCTTTCAGAGAAAACATAACGTTTATATTCAATCCTGTCCAGCTTAGCTTGCATTTCGAAGAAAAAAACAGCAAGATATTTGCGAACAAAAAACCTCGAAAGAAGCACTTTTTTAAAGAGATACGTCAACTTTCAGAGAAAATATAACATTTATATTCAATCCTGTCCAGCTTATAAATATTAAATACGTTTATTTTCGAGTTTTGTTTCACTTAAAAGAAAAAAACGTATACAGTCAGTTTTTACTAATATAATAAAGGTTTCATTTCATTTTACTAATTAATTTATTTTATAGCTGAACATTAGCAAGACAAAAATATTTCATCTCATTTTCATTAATAAATTGATTGGTCTGGTATTAACCGAACTCTAAAATGAAATAATAAGATCGTACAAATAAATGAGAAATGATTGCCAACTAGGAATGGTTACATAAATTGACTTTTTGATTGGCAAAAGGTAAATGAAATTGTTGTGAATTGACTGGAATATAATGAATTTAGTGATTTTACTCTGATTATTTAAATGATTATCAAAAAAGTCAGCTTGATCTGAATCGATGATAGAAATGATAGTTTCTATATCTTTGCATATTCTGGACAAAAAAAATATTTGTTTTAGTCTTTATCAAATCGATTCGGTGATTCATGAAAGCTTGAATGCACTCTTGCATTTTGCTTTCAATCTATTTTTTGTTTTCACTTGGTACAATGCTCTTCGATTCATTTTCTGGAGATTTACTAAAATCATTCTCATTTTCATCTAATTCAAATGGTTCATTATTTGAATTTCATGGAACATTGGTGAATATTACTTTTCCATAATTAGCATCTAGTTTAATTATTGAATCTTCGTCATGAGCTTCATTTGCATTTATTATAAACTTCAATTTGTTTCTTCTGTAGCAGCTGCTTTATGAGAACAATCATTAAAGGCACAATGGTATGACAGGTTTGGTGAAGTTGACAATTGGGTTACACAACTTATCGAATTGGTGCAAAGAAGAGACCCACAAGAAATGAATACAATTGGAAATGGCCTAGCAAGTTTATCAATGCTATTGATTAAGAAGCTTGAAGGGATTGTATGATTTGGACAGGCCAAATATTTCAATTAAAGACCACAATGCTTTCCTTGAATAAAAAAAAAAGCAATGAAACTAGAAATTATTTTTGGGTATAATTTGATTGCTGTAAATAGATATTAGATTAGATTTCATTCGAGATAAAATAAATAATACATTAAATGATAATATTGAAGCTATGTATTATTTAATGTATCCATCCTAACGTAAACATTAAACATAATAGTGTAAATGTTATTGCAGGTAAACAAGGTCAAGGCAAAACAGTTTCTTGCACTAGAAGAAATTATTAAGATAAGCTTACTTAGAACTCATCATTTGCTTGTTAAATTTTTAAAATGATTTTTCGTTTTTTAGATAAATTTTATAGATGTTCTGCTTTTTTTTGCATTGATTATATATAACAAATTGATAAGTATTCAGTTTTTATAACTATACTTTTTGCAAACAAATTGATTGTAGAACAAGTTATTCATGAGTTGCATTTTGGGCGAAGAACAACTTCTGTCGTACAATCATCATAGAAATGAATCCACATCAATTTAATTAATTTGAGTTAGTCGTAGAATATACCGGTGAAGACAATGGCAATAGTCAAAGACGTAATTCCCTCATTAGGTTCTTGGAAGAAAATACAAATTTTCAAGGAATCAGGTACATTGAAATATGATGTCTTCTAATTTTTATTCCAGCTTTTTGCTTATTAAAAGACATCAAAAAACAAATTTTTTTTTGGGACAAAAAAGTTAGCACGCTGTGATGTGAAGTGACCATCACAGTGTTTTCAAAAAGTGAAAATCCAATGGGAGCTTTTTGATACATAGCTTTTTGATAATTTTATTATAATTACTATTAACTTTTTGTCCAGAATTAAAAAGATTATAATAACGTAATAAAAGTTTAAAATTTAAGATTAAAAAGAGTATAATAACATAAACAAAAGATCCAAATGAAAAAAAATTAGGAGAATATGAATAGTAAAATAGGGAAGAAGGCATAATGATGATTGTATGTATTGATAATAAAAGAATTACAAATATTAAGAAAAAAGAAAGAGAATATTTGCAAAAATCAATATAAAAAGGGAAAAACTAAATATGGCATCTAAAAACATTGATATATAAAAGAAAAAAGAAATAAATAATTATTTTTAATATAATATTATGCTTGTATGCAAATATCTCCAATAAAATCACCAAAAGGAACTAATTTAGAAATAATATCACCTAACTCTCAAAGATTAATAAGAATTCAAACTAAATCTAGAGAAAATAAATATGAATAATATATAATACTCAAATTTGAAACAACTCATTTAAAAAATTCAATATAGGAAAATAAACTATTCACTTTTAAGATTTAAAAAATCATTTATCTCCATTTTTCCATTACAATATTAGAGTATTAGACATTATTATTGTCTAATAACAATTTTCAAATATAAATACAAACTTATTATTCATTATTCAGAAAAGATTTACTATCTGAAAATGATTATCTGAGAATAACTAAGAGAATTACTAACTAGGGGAAAATATCTGAGAATTACTATCCGAAAATAGCAAACTTTGGAATTACTATCCAAGAATAGCAAACAGTGGAATTACTATCTGAGAATAGCAGACTGTGGAATTACTATCTGAGAATAGCAAACAGTGGAGTAACTATCTGAGAATTATTATCTGATTTTTATTATTTGAATAACTATTTGAGAATAACTAAACTAATTATTACTATCTGAGAATAACTAGACTGAGAATAACTATCTGATAATTGCCAACCGCGAAATGACTATCTGGGAATAACCAAACTGAAAATGATAATCTGAGAGAAATGACTATCTGAGAGTTACCATCAGAATATATCTATCTGAGTATAGCAATCTGAGAGAAATTATTTGATAAAAGCAGTCTGGTATTAGGAATAACAAAAAACAACTAGAATAATGATTTCAGAACTATAATGACGGGCCTTTCTGTTTCTATAAAATTTTATAAAATGGCGCCAAAGAAATAAAAATTTTCAGAATAATAAGATATCAAAAAGTTGTTCATCAAAAATCTGTGTTTCAAAAAGCCCATATTGAATTTTCACTTTTTAAGAGCACCTTGATGGTCATTTCACCATCACAGCGTGCTAATTATACTTTCTCTCTCTATCTCTTTTTATATATATATATATATATATATATATATATATATATATATATAAAGTATGTCCTCTATTAGGAAAGTGAAGTGAATTTTTGTTTTGAAAATATCTTTTTAACAATTAATGCTATTTCAGCTGAATACCCTGATCTCGGATAAAATGAGAAACTTTATATGGTTATGTTTCACTTTTTTTCCTGTTAACCATTTACACTCTGGTCTAAAAATAGAGATTTTAATTAAATAAATGAATCATTGAAATCTTCAAATAGCATTTTAATTATTTAATTATTAGATAATTAAAGATATTCCCCAAAATCGTCTTTAGATTTTTTATGTGAAATCATCTAACGGCTCAAAAAACAATTGAAAAAAAATTTTTTTAGTAGAAAGTTTAGTTTAGTTTTCCACACAAAATCTTCCAAACATCGTAAAATCTTGGCCAAATATCAATAAATATCAGCAACCCTTCTCCAATAATCGCAAAAAACAGCATATATCGTCAATAATCAACAAAGATCTTCCAAAGATCAGCAACTTTTCCTCAGCAATTCTCTTCCAACGACAATAATTCTCTTTTAACAGCAACCATTCTCTTCCAATATTAACGATTCTCTTCTATCATCAACAATTCTCTTCCAGCAACAAAAATTCTCTTCCATCAGCAACGATTCTTTTCTAGCAATAGCAATTCTCTTCCATCATTAACAATTCTCTTCTAGCAACAACAATTCTCTTCCTGCAGCAACGACTCTCTACCAACAACGACGATTCTCTTCCAGCATCAACAACTCTCTTCTAGCTACAACAATTCTCTTCCAACATTAGCAATTCTCTTCCATCATTAGCAATTCTCTTCAATCATTAGCTAATGATTGTCTTGTTTTGCTTCTTCTCTTGTGTTTGATTTGTTTCTTTTCTTGTGTCTTGTTTTGTTTCTTCTCTTTAATCTTGTTTTTCTTCTTCAGTTGTTGTGATAACTGTCGTACCGGCTCTATCTTTAATTATTCCTCATCAGATTCATCATCATCATACGAACCAAAGCTTTCTTCACTTTCAGTTTCTTCCATGAACGTCTGTGGTATGTATTGCTGTTGTGGCATGAACGGTTGCTGTGGTACAAATGGATGTTGTAAGAATTGTTGCTGTTGTTGTTGTAAGAATAGCTGGTGTTGTTGCTGCTGAAAGAATTGTTGCTGTTGTTGTTGTAAGAATAGCTGGTGTTGTTGCTGCTGAAAGAACTGCTGCTGTTGCTGTTGTAAGAACTGCTGCTGTTGCAAGATTTGCTGGTGTTGTTGTTGTGCAATCTTATTTAGTCTTGTTTGGAATTCCTGATCTACAACACTAAAGTCATCGTCTGAATTCACTGTTGTAAAGTATTTCTCATTTGCTTCAAACTATGCTTCGGTAATTTGATATTCTTCAATATTATCCCATGCATTTTCTACGATAACTGTTGCTTCACGTTTCGTAATTGCTCGTGGCGGTTCAATGGGTCCATCAAATGACCTTGTTTCTTCATTATATTTGGAGAGGACATCATTTGCTATTCTAGTTGTTAAAAAAGCACGTGCTTTGGCTTTCATTATTCCAAATAGTTTGATATCCAGAGGCTGATGCACTTCAGTCATCCCCTCTGGAATAACAGTGACATCAATATTCAAACCAGCAGTCAGATCAATTATTTCTTCACATTTGTGAACTCGGTATGCATCAATGAATAAAAAAATCCTATTTCTAACGTCATAAAAGTCAATTCCATCTATCGGCTTAATGAATTTGTATCGTAATGCTTTCAAATAATTAGACCATGTGGTCCTGTTTGTCCATCCTTTGGGAGAATGATCTGTTAGTGATTCAGGTGTAATTGTTTCATGACTTGAAAATCTTGATGATGTATCATTGAAAAATGGGTTTGGCAATGCTTCAGGAATTTGATTGCTTCTTACATTTAAAGATCTTCCTGAGCCAAACCAGTTGCTCTCGCTCTTCACTGTTGTCCCCTTTGATATTAAAATCAGGGGAAACTTCTGTCCATCTCTAGCTACTGTAGCCAATGCAGTGAAACCAGATTTTTCAGAACCTTCAGTATGTATGAGCACATTTGATGAATTGGTTGGAGCCCAAGTTCTATGGTGATATTCCATGCATCGCCAAAAAGATTCATCTGCATTGACGATGTGGCTCGGTTCAGCTCTTCTAAAAATCCTTTTGGCTTTTATTAAAAAATCATCTATAACTATATCTTGTGCCTGAGATTGCAATCTTTGGCCAAGTCAATTATATTACAATTTGCATGCAATAATATTAGTGTTTTATAGCTTTTATTGAACGCTGCTCCTTTAAGCTCTATTCTGGAAATATTAGTGTTTTATACCTTATTTGGACTTATTTTGATCTTCAAACAATATCATTTAACTTCAACGAGAAAAAATAATAACTGATCATTAAAGATTGGCCGACTTAATAAGATCTTTTTAAAATAAGAGCTTCAAGAAAACATTCTTCCATTCAAGATCGATACTAGATGGGCCTCAATAACTCATTTTTTTCTAGTATCAATTATTTAAAATTTTCGATACCAATAACATCACTAACCAAAACCTTGCCATTACGTCGATGGTCCCATGAACCATTGACAAAAACTGACGTATTTCAGGTATATATGTATTTCATACGTATATTTTTTTACTGTTTTGACTGATTGTTTACTAATTTCATAATCAAGTGTCGACATTCTCCATCAACTAATTATTCTATATTTCTTTTAATTCATTTATTTTTTAAAATAGTAACTCTTATCAACTGATATCAGATATTATTCTCAGAGTTAAGATTGTAATCATCAATTACTATTGATTTTCTAAAATGATGCATTTCATTATTCCTATTCTTTTATTTCTATCATCATATTTTTATAAAAATTTTAATATTGTTATTTATTTGTTATCATGTCAAGAAAAATTTATCGTAGATAATGATTAATATATTATTATTAGATATTTTCTGCTGAATGAAATTGTAATATAGACATTTTTAAAGATTTACAAATAAAAGAGCACTCTATATAAATTTAATGATATATACTTTTGTATATTATTTATATATATTTATTAAAAATATTAATTACTATTTTATTTAATTATATATATTTATTTATTAAGATATTATAATTTTTAATAATGTGATATGTTATATTTAATATATTGAGAAAATTGAATATACCTTAAAATATTCAAAATTGAATGCGCATACAATTATTTAAAATATTATTTTTTTGAAATCAAATGTATATATTTGGTATTATATCTATTATATAAGTATTAAAATAAATATATAATAAAATTATAAAGTATATAAATCATTAAATTGTTGAATGATGACATATCATGCTCATTATTTTAACGAAATTTATAGATGGGATGCTCGAGCCGATTTTTTTTAAATTTAAATAAACTACTCATGAGATGTATCCAAATGATATTTATCACTTCAAATTAATAAATATTTTGATTAAACTTTGAAAAGATTGATTTTTACCATATTTTGCTTGAAATATCACAAATTTAATGAATAGAGTCAATATAAACAGCATTAATCATGCTATTTAATCACATATAATAATAATACCTTAAGATATCTCAAAAATATTATCTTTATTTGTAGATTTTAAAAAAGAAATTTTTTCTAATATTTTTGATAATCTTGCTTTAATGCTTTATTTAAATATTAAATATTATATTGAATTATACAGCTAATGAATTTTATCTGAAAACGCTTTTTCAAAAAAGATATTTAGAAAATAAAAATACAAAAATACGTTATCTTTATAGTTTCCACATCCATGCAATATATTAGTTTTTATCACATCATCTGATTTCTGTTTGTGATATAGGGATATCAAATGTACAATTATTTTCATATCACATTTCATACATGATATCATCATAATCGATAATCTCGATATTATATTTTTAAACTGATAATCCAAAAACAGAAGCGAATAAGAGACACATTCTATTCTCACAATGACAAGCCTTTTTAAGTATTATTTCTCAAGAAAAAATAAGTTCCCTTCGAATTATATTAATTTTTGATACTCAGTTTTCAAATGCCATCTAAAATGAAAAAATACTAGTATTTTTTCAATAATCCCTGATAAAAAAAGTATTGAAATATCAAGAACAACTCTATCAAATTCTGAAAAATAAATTGAGAGAACTTTGTGAATCAAATATCAACGTATTAGAAAAATAAAATTTGAATAAAAATAACATTAATTATGGACAATACATTTAATTCGTATATTATATATTATTTGACTAAAGCGATAATGCCAAATGCTTTTTAAAAACTCAAAATAGCAAATTATTTTTAAAGATAAATAAAATTTAAATTTATAAAAAATTGAATATATATACAAAAAGAAAAAAACCCTCCTACGTTTATTTTAGAAAAATCACGCAAAAAACTTAATTTTATTTTATGATAATTAGATAAAGAGTACATCAAAAAATTTCAAATCACATCAATATTCATTCAATTATTTGAATTAATTATAATCCAAATTTCATTTAAAAATTCTGTATGATTCATTTTTTCAATAAACTTATAGAATCCAAAGTAATCGTTCGGCTGATATTCTTTCATATCATTTCATTTCTTTTAATATTACATGTTCTCTTTTATATTTACATTTTTAGCCATTTCAAACCAAGTAATTAATAAAATTTGCATATGTGAAGGAACTTGTCCAAGCGATAAATGCAAAAACGCGGAACAAATTATCACATCTTCATCAACAAATCTTGATGATGAATTTAATAATATTAAAACAGAAAATATGGATGTATTTTTCACATCAAGTTCAAGTCCATTTACATTTTCTCTTTCGACTTTTTCAGATACAACAACATCATTTCATTCGATATCCGAAACAGCATCGATTATTGTTAATGTTCTTGATAAAGTTAATGCAAATATTTCATTTTCGGGATTATCCTTGAAATTTAGCGGATCAGAATCATTTTCAACTCTTCAGACATCATCATTATCAATTAAAGAATCATCAGTTCAATTTGTTGGATTTTCATCATGTAAAATAACAACAGGATCTTTATATACCGATTACACTTCAATTCAGCCTTTTGGCGATGTTACAATCACTGGTGGACAAGAGTATTCTAAAACACATTATTTAATATATGATGTCACTTCAAACTTCAAGCCACAAATAACAATTTCTGATTCTTCTTTGAATGTTAATATCAACGGAAACACGCATTTGTTTTCTTTTACAGACTCAAAATGCAAAATTGCAAAAGTTAATACTTCATCAACAAGCCAAGGAATCGTAATTTCAAAATCCGGAAACGCAAACATCATCAACTTGACGTTGGATGGCTTTAATGACTACACTTTTTCTGAAGGATCTTGGACAAACACAAATATCATAAACATTTTATGCACAAAATATAATTTAGTTCTTAAAACATTAGCAAACATCCTTCCATGCACAATTAATGCTGGCTCACGTAACGCAACAGTTACAGTTTCACAACAAAATACACAAATAACAGGCAACATTACAGCATCAACTACATTTTTCAATACAACTTATACAACACCAAGAGTAGCAATTGAAGTTTTAGGCGAATTTAATAGTAATGGCTATTTGACAACATCATACATTGATCTGACAATAGAAACTTTTACAAAACACAGCTACAGCTTTGATTGTCCATTTACTTTTACAATTGGCAAAGAAGGAACATCATCAGTCACTGTCAAAAATGCAAAATCAACTGAAGATTTTTATGTAACTTATTCAACAATCATGTTTGCTTTAGAATTTGATCATTTTCTCGACGACAGTGAACTTCCAGGATTAATCAACAAGAATCTATCATTGCTCGATATGAATGGAGTTCATACATACTCAAATCCAAGTCCGTCGTTCATAAATGCTGCTTCGTTCATTCATGGATTTAATTCAAGAGATTGTCTTCTCAAAATCAATTCAGAATCGACATCTTCTAGGCTGAAATATTCAATATATGTTCCTTCTCTAGACGAAACTCCACTGACACTCTGCGTTGGAAGCTGCTTCATTGTAGATTGTCCAGTCATTACGAAAGATGAATTGAAGGAATTAACAACAAAATATTTTGTTCCGGGAATCAAAAAATTAGTCCTTAACGTACAAACGCCTCTTGATAAAATATCGCTGACTGACTTCGATTCAACACAAACAAATTTAGATGTTAAGATTGTGGGAACTTCATATTTGGATGATAGTATTTCTGAAATTGATTTTGGTGATGAACAAAAACTTAATGAACATGTTTCTAATCTTACATTGGAGGAATTGACATTAGGTGGTGACCTTTTCATTAATGTTAAAAATGTTACTATTATTAATTGTGAAAATCGTTCAGACACAGCCATCAGTTTCGCTAATGGAGTTAATGTTACTTCAAATGATATGTTTATTACTAATCTTGCTCCAACAATATCAGGAACAATATCTAATTTCACTTATCTAATGGACCACTTTGAAACAATTACTTTTCTCGATGATTCTTATATATTAGAAGATCGTGAATCAAATTATCAAAAAGCAACCGTTAAATATTCATTATTCCAATCATTTCATATCATATTTGATGTTGGCGTTCGACTTTCGACAACAATGTCAAACGTTTATCTCATTGCACAAACTAATAAGACTCCTGATATTTCTGTTTCGTTTTCAACTTTTGAATACAAATATCAAAAGAGAGCTCAATTAATTTTTCAAAATTGGTCAAATACAAAGAATCCTGGAAAAATCGACTTTTATCATTCAGATTTTCCAGTCAATATTGTTCTCACAGAGCCAATATTGCCAAGTACATTAAAAGTGTATGGAAGTGGTGAAGTTACTTATGTTACTGATTATTCTGATGCTATTTCTATTTGTGCTTACAAAACATCTGATGAAAACTGCCCTGAAGAATATACAAAAGTTGAATTTAATGAAATAACAAACTTTATTTCAGGGCGTGAAGAAGATTATGTTACCGTTTATGTAGTTGGAGGCGATAACAATAACCATTTATCAATAAACATGAAAACACTAAATAATAAGCAAATTAAGTTTATTGGAGATTTGAATAATCAACAATATTTAGATTTCAACAAAAACGATCTTCAATTAGACACCAAATATACATCGACATCCTTCGAAAATTTAATTATTGGAATAGATCAATCAGCAAAACCAGATTCTTTATTGTTTGGCGAACTCCAATTTATAAATTGTACATTGTCCAATGATCTCAATGAAGTAACATTGAATGTCGACGATTTCAACACAAATTACGAAACACTTTATAAGTTTAAAGATATTGTTATTGCTGATAACTTAGTTGTTTCAGGAAACCTTGTAAATCAAGATAAAACCATCAAATTTACTCCTGATGAAAATTCAGAAGATTTGAAGGCAACTATCTCTGAGGATACTACAATAACATTGGGAGAAAGTTATGTTAAAATTGGCCAAACTTCATTCCAAATTGAGAAATCACAAAATTTTGATATCATCCTAATACCTAATAACGTTCACTCGCTCGAATTTAAGTACGAACATCAGGCAGATGTTACAAAGATTCCTTTTGTTCGAATTCAGGATATTGATGGCATGACTTTTAGATTCACAGGTGATTGGCATGCGTTAACCATATCACAAAAATACATTATTTCTATTGGAAAAGCTAATGATTTCACAGTTTATGCTTCATCCGAGAACATTCCTCTTGAATGCGAATCAATAACAGGAAAATTTGAATTGATTGCTTTAGCAGAGAAAGTTGGAATAACAGGCGTGCTTAAATTTAATCCATCATTCTTCTCTAGTACTATTTTTAGTTATGATAATTCAACAATAAATAATTGCAAAATTTCACTTAAAGGAGGAATGTACACCGATAATGACATTTCAGTTAAACTTCTTCAACCAAATCTTGAACTTTACATACCAACTATTCATAAGATTAAAACAGATTCAAAAACATCGCCAAAAATTCAATTTATCTTTTATGTTAACGAAAAGGGTAATTCATTTATAGCAGTAGATAACCTTGATAATACTGAAATATCAGATGATTGGGATGTTCAATTTAATATCAATGGTAATCTTGATGACGAGGCAGTAAAAAAGTTTATTTCAAGTGATACAATTCTTCTAGTAACAACAGCTTCGATTATTCCAAAAATTAAAGTTGATAGTTTCAGTTTTTCATCAAGTATTCACGGCATAAATAAAGACACTTTTGATATTGCAGCTGACTTAGCAAATAATAGAATTGTTCTCAGGAATATTATTAGTCCATACTCCATTCCATTTAATCTTTGTTTAAGCAATTATGCAGAATGTGAGATTAACCTTAACGATCAAACAATTGAATCATTCAGTGATTTTCTACCTTCATCAGATGGATTAAATATTGAATTCAGTTTTCAATATTCACCAGGTGACCATGTATTAAACTTTGATATAGAGAAGTTTAATAATATAAATTTAACAATAAAAGGACCAACTTTTGATTCACCATATCCTATTACATGCATATTTGGTCAAAATAAAATATCAAATCTCCAGGTGAATGCCATGAATGTTACTGTAACAGATTCATTTAAAATTAATAATGTTTACTTGGCAGATAAAGGCATATTTTTACCACCAACAGATATAAATGGAATTCAAAACTTGAAAATTGATTTTTCATCATACTCTTTTGACTTATTCCAGACATTCCCAAATAATCTCACAATCAATTTCAACAAAGACCTCTTATATTCAATAAAGTTTAATAGTGATGGTTGGACAATTTCAGGTAGCAATCAATTCAATGACACGTTTAAGAAGACAGATTTTCCAAATCTCTGCTTCAATTTAAGTGGATCTCAAAGACCTATTTTGAATGTAGCCAAAGGTTTAACGCAAGTTCAGAACGTTAAGATTGTCTCATCCCATAAGTATTTCCAAATTGGACCAGATTGGAACACAGTTACTGGACCAGAGATTGATATTACACTTCTTCAAGATTTTCAATCAATTGTTGTTGAAACTTATTCTTTCCCATTCAGACCATTTAGTAAAAGTTTAATGATTGCCAATTATGTTGAATTCTCTCAAGATATTCTACCATTGACAATAAACGAGTCAATTACGTTTAACAATGAAAATTACAACATTAGCTTTGATAATATATATGATTCAAGTAAAGCTCATGTTTATCTAGACGAAATTATTTTTGAAGGTAATTCAAGCCTCGTTTTTGAAGATGTCAAATCATCCATGGATTCACTCCCAGGGAAGATACAACATATTGTTGTCAGTGACTCATCAATTGGATCAATTTCTTATGCCGAAGTTAAGAATATTCTACGAATTAAAGAAAATGGAACATTCATTGTCAATACTAATAATTTCGGCGTTAATGAAGCAACTATAAAACTTCAATGGAGCTTAAATAAAATGCCTCGCTTTGAATTTTTAGATTCCTCTTTCTCAGATCTTAAATTGCCAAAAGGTGTTGAAATTAATTTCGATGGTTCGTCAATTTCTGGACAGGAAAATGATTACAACAACTTCCTTTATCAGCATTCATTCAATCTTGTTTCTGGGATTTCATCCCAAGTTTGCCAAAATTGGCTCAGTAAAATTTCATTTAATTCACCAGTTAAATATTTCACAAAAGGAGATGATTTGATATTGAATGTGTCATGCAACAATGAAAACCTTCTTCTCATTGGAAGAAAGAAGATTCCTTCTTCTGCTCCAACTGATTCTTCGTCACCTTCATACACATCAACATCTTCTAGTTATTCGCCTCCAACAGTTGCTCCAACTTCTTCTGATAGTCCTGATGCATCTGATAGCGATGACAGTGGCTCATCTGATAAAAGTAAAACGAGAAAGATTGGAGTCATTGTTGGCGTTGTTATGGCTGTTCTTGTTGTTGTTGCTACTGTTACAACTGTTTTCATTATTTACAGAAAAAGGAGGATGTCACATGAACTTTTGAACACGACACCTCTCAATGATGAAGGTAATTCTATTAATCCACCATATGATCTTTGAGCCTTTTTAATATATTTAATAATAATTTTTAATAATATAATAATAAGAAGATATAAAATAATATATTATTTAAACAATTATAATTAATATTTCTATTTTCTATTTTCAACAGATATTGGTATAAATTATTCAATATCAGAAGTTTTTGTGGAATACCAATAAGCATCAAAGTATTCTTTCAATTGGGTTGATAATTCTCGGTCTTCGATAGACATTGAAAATGTTATCGTAAGATCTGAATCATCATTTGTGAATGTCATCGGAATAAATCCAGACATCGTTTCATGAAGATAAAATAAAGGAGTATAAGCCAAAGATGACAAAGTTTTGACATGAATGTTAGGGAAGTGCATTAAGCTATTTAGAATGGAATAACTTTTTACACTATTATTCGTAATCAAAATTCGAATGTTAGAACCAGAGTAGGCAGCCTTTTCGATTTGTTCCGAAATTAAGAGTTCTGGCATATCCTTTTCAACTATTTCTAAAGTAGGAAATAGAGAAGGATTGAAAATGCTAAAATTGGAATTAGAGCTTTGGAAAAACCTATTAAGTAATGAAGTTACTGATTTACGACCAGGCGGAATAAGCTGTGTTGGCCAAATCCCATATGAACAAGAGCCTGTTTTCCAATGATGAACTCTTGGGAATGATGAACCTGGCAAAAACTTCTTTTGAAAAAAGTTTGGAAATCCTTTTTCTGCGTAATACTTTAATAATGCAAAAAGCGATGATGAATCATGAGCAATTGACTGACAATCAGGAAAATCTATTAAGAATCCTGAATACTGGATTGATGACCAGTCATTAAAAAGCCTGGATGCATATATAGTGCGTTTGAAGTCAGATTGCGCGAAGAAAACAAGCATTCTGGTTTTAACATTCGATTTTGAAACATAAGTCACTTCACAAAAAGAGGAAAGACTATTAACTATATTAAAATCATCTGTGACAATATGAATTTTCACACCGCGATCATGAGTATATTTAAGCTGCAGAGCCCACTCGTCGATATTACCTGAAGGATAAAAACGACTAACAACAAGCTCTATAATTTCTCGCGATTCATTAAGAAAAGATATAAAAGGAGTTGGAATGGCATTTGTGACATTAGATTGTGTATA
The DNA here is from genome assembly GCA_039105265.1 of Tritrichomonas musculus. Classification (NCBI taxonomy): domain Eukaryota; phylum Parabasalia; order Tritrichomonadida; family Tritrichomonadidae; genus Tritrichomonas; species Tritrichomonas musculus. Next base: position 2,889,089 of record JAPFFF010000004.1, read on the forward strand.
GAGACGAGGCCCACAATTACATCTTTTTTCAAGATGAGTACGATCTACAGTAAATCCAATTGGAGTTATTATGACAAGTGATATGATGCAAATAACCAAAAAAGGATCAATGTTAGAAAAGAATTTTTGCATTTTTGCTATCATCTAATAACTAAAAATTTCCTGAAAAAATCATTTTTTCAAAGGCATTTGTACTTTTTGAATTAAAATTTTTCATATATAAATTCAATAATGCTTCTATATCTTATCCCATATTTTTATGCAACATACCACCTTTTTAATCATGATAAAATTATAAAAATCAATGATTATGGCTTTACTGCTAACGGAAGTTTCACTTTGCGATTAAATACTCCAAATCGAACAGGCTTTGTAATTTTCTTTTTGGGAGAAGAATATTCAACATTTATAAGGAGTTCATATATAAGCTACAATCGAATTTGTAATGAATCATTCCCCAAAGATATATACTATCGTTATTATCTACAAGAAAATAAAAACAGTACAATAACAGAAGTTGTAAATAAATCACTTGTACTCGTTCCTTTTATAGCAAATTGTGGACAACATCAACTAATTCTCAACGTTCAGTTCAAGAACCAGTATAGCTTTCTAGACTATCGAGAACAACCATTACCATTCATTTATGCTACAATATCATTTATTTATCCTGTTATCACTCTCCTCTGGATTATTAATTCAATAATGTATCCTCAATTTCATATAAAGATTCATACAGCTTTTGCATTCACGGCTATATTCAAATCATTATCTCTTTACTTGTCATCACGTGTTTGGTACTCTCGCTCTTTGCATGATAAATGCTCACTTTATCTTCTTTTAATTTCAGAAGTAATCTTTGTTTTTTCACATTCATTTCTTTTTGTAGTTAATTCTCTAGCTGTTTCAGGATGGAACACTTTCCGCGAAAGAATTACTTTTGATCAGGTTATGAATAGTGGCCTAGTTTCTTGTTGGTTTTTCATAATGCTTTCAATTTGCAGATGCACAAGTTATTCATTCATTCTTATTCCCTTGTATTCTATGGCTTTGCTAGTTGGATGCATTTATGGCCAAATGATATATTCTGACATTGTAGCAGCATTTCATTTTATTCAACTTAACTCAATTCCTGGCAGCAATCCAATGATGCCAATGAAAATTGGTCTAGTTATTCGTTTTAGTGGATATGTCAGTCTTTGGATGGTTTTGTTTTTATTCGTTATAACATATTTCTTGGTTTGCGATGTACCAAGATACATACAAAATACTATTTATGAAATATTTGTTCTTTGCGTTTATATCATTGATTTCGTTGTTTTCAGATTTAAGAAAGAATACGAACCATATTATGAACCAGAAGAAGATGAAGGGAAAATTGTAGAACCTGTTAAACAACAATTAATAATGCTGAAAGAACCTAACGATGAATGGTACTCAATGCTAGATACTTATCGGTTTTAAAATATTTATTATTGTTAGTAAATTATAAAATATATATTATCTTACACCCCGAGCTTATTACATTTTCAAAAATAAAAATGTAATAAGAATTTTTTTTTAAAAAAAAAAGACGAGCTGCCAAACGAACTTATGACCCTAATTAAAAAAATTATAAATAAGAGTATCTTGTTTAATTACAAATATATATATAAATAAAAAAATTATTTAAATTTATAATCTTATACTTATCATATATTTATAATTTTTGTTCGAAAAATCAAAGATTTTTTCCTTATTACAGTATTTCTCAAATCTTATTACATAAATTGAAAAAGCCCAAAATGTAAGAACATTAATTTTTTGGTTTTTAAACGATTAAAAATAATATATTTATTATTTAGAATATTCAAACATTTATATATATCAAAATAAATATAAAATATTATATTAAACCATTTTATGATAGGAATAAATGGACTTTTTTATTACTTTAAAAATTGAAAGAAATTTATTATTATAAATATATAAATATTTTGGTTATTTATAGATATATAAGATTTTTTTTATGAAATTAATAATAATATTGTATTATAATTATAGATATTATGATTATCTAAAGCAAAATGTTCGGTTGAATTAAAACGAAATTTGTCTTATTTTGTATCTTGATATTAATAATAAATGTTTTTATATATAATCTTAAATATATAAGTATATTGTGCAATTTAATTGTCGTGAGGACAAAAAGATAATGCAATATATCCAATATTTTTGTAAAAAATACTATATAAAATACTCTGAAAATATATTTAAAGTATTGAATCCTTAAAGCAAAGTACTCAAACCTTAAAGCAAAAAGTATTCAATTATTTGACAAATAAAATAATTTCAATACTCCTTAAAGCAGGAGTATTGAATTCTTATTACAAGAGACTATTGAAATTTCAGCCATATAAAACAAATTGAAAGGTTCTTATTACAGCTCGTTATTTTTGGAGAACGTTAAGTTTTTTTTATTAATTTTGTTAACCAAATTTTAATATATATATATAAATATAAAGATAAATTTGTTAACCAAAAAACTAAAAAAAAAAACGTTTTTATTTTCATGAAATATGCTCTTTTTTGGCTTTTTGAATAAATGATATTTTGATGTAATAAGAGCCGTTTAAAATAGACTTTAGCTCGGGGTGTATATTATCTTATCCAAATACATTTTTCTTACAATCAAATCATCATTTATTTTCTTTATCTATTTCATGAATAATGAGAGGTAACATGAAAGCCAAAACTGTTTTGCTAGCATTTTAAATTCCTTTGAAAAATGGATGATTAAGAAGAAATTTAATTATATCATTTGTGATTACCTTTAAAGCTTCTTTGTTTTCATCAAATTGAATTTGATTTTCTATATTTTCATTGAAAAATTTTCAATCAAATCAATTATTCCAAGTTTTAATGAATAATGCGGATTTGCTAGAAAATTACTTTTCCAACCTTCTTATTTTTTTACTGAAGACCGCATATCCAGTATATTCAACTTTCAAATCAATAAATAATAATAATGGTACAATTGATACAACTTGGCTTATTTATTGGGCGATTTTTGCATTCTTTTCTTTTATTGAATCATATTTTATTCAATTTGTATCATGGGTTCCTTTTTTTATGATTTGCCAAGTTTTATTTTATATATGGCTTCAAGCTCCATTTTTCAATGGATCTACAATCATATTTAATACTATAGTACGGAAATTCTTCTCAGGAAATCAAGTTGTTCAGTCTTTTCTTGATATGGTCAAAAGTGTATACAACGATTTGCTATCTACTGTCCCTCAACCAATATATGATGAAGATAGTAGTCCATCAGCAGATATCTCTCTTTACCACAACATCAAATAATAGATTGAAGTCTTCGCTTTTTTTAAGCAACTATTCTTTTTGCTATGATACTAATTTTTACAAGCTGGTTTGTGACTTCAATGAACCTTTGAATGATATTTTAAATATCCAACCATATTAAAAATTGATAGAATCCTACATTTTTACCGAAGAAAAAAAGTTTGGTAAAACTTAATTATATGCTGGTCACCATTGAAGTACGAAATAATCTATTTATCTATTTTTTTCAATCGAATGACACAAAGCGATAAAAAGTTCGATGGAATTCATGATTATCATCAACAACTGAATACTTCCAATTTATGTTTTTATATTATTTAATGAAAATTTTAAGATTAAAATGATTATCCTCAAAATAATTCATGAAGTATTAATTTACTGATTGCTGACCTAACATTTAATATTTTTTTGTTATGTAAACATATAATAATTTTATATGATATTATTTCACACATTTTTTTTTTTTTATAAAAATATATAATGAATAATAAAAATTTCTATTCTATAAACATATTTAATCATAAAACAAACATTCTAAAAACTACGTTTCATGTTCACAGGGAGAATGAAAGTGTATTGATCATTTGGAACATTCCTTCGTCTTATTTTTGACTGTTCTTTATCATGATGAGTTATTTCAGAAAGCAAAACTTCTTGGAAAATTGAAATTGAAATATTAAACATGATAGTTAAGGAAAAGAAAATCCAAACAAACCAATAAATGATACCATACCATTCATTTATTGTTGGTCTATTATCAGAAGTATCAAACATATACGAAATTGAATCACCATGAACGACAGCAATTAAGCATTCAGCACCATCAATGAATGTTCTAAATGTTGGATTATAAGGACCAAAGAAAGAACAACCAAGTAAGAGATAAGCAAAAAATATAGCAATACAGCCAACCAAGAACGCACCAATTTTAACAGCAGCTCTCGCAATAACATTAACAACAACCATTGTATATGATTTCATTTTTACATATCGAATTAATAAAAAGCAGTGGAAAAATGTTGCTAATGCAAGAAATATCATCGGAACAGCAACAGATCCTGTGAAGTTTGAACTATCAACAACATATAGAATACATGATATTATTGATAAAATATGGACAAAAAACGAATAAATCGTCCATTTGTCAAACTTTTTCTTAAAAACATCAAGCGGTTTTAAAAAGTTGGAAAGAGCTTTATCATGACTATATACATAAACCGAACGTGTTGATATCAATTCAAGGATAATACAAATAAGTGCAAACAAAATAATTATAATTGGAATTGTAAGCAAAGGATTTTCTAAAAAGCTTTTCCATCGATATAAGTCAACGTGAGGAATTTGTGAGTGATGAATATCAAGTGATATTATTTTAGTATCGTGATCGTTAGAAAATTTGGAAGTTATAGCTAAATCAATACTGTTCATATTACCTTGTTCTTTAATGTGATAAACAGAGTTTAATGAGATTGAATCGAATTTTGATGAAAGAGAGTCAGCAATAGCCCGCAATTGTGAAATATTTGATTGATCAAAGATATATTTTGTATTTTTGTTTTTATATTCAATATCAACATTGATAAATCCATTTGAAGAAAATAAATCTGAGCATGGAAATTCATTTTCAAATCTTAAAAATCGATAACCAGTTTCATTAATAACTTTGAGAAATTTACTTTTAAAGAAAATAAAAACTTGGTCTTGAACTCCATTATTATCATTAAGTTCAAAGTCATATCCTGTTAAAAAATAATTATCAATTGCTTTAGAATGATCAAGAGCAAAATCAATAGTTGTTCTTTGATGAATATAACCAAAAATAAAATATAATAACATAATAGCAAATTCCAAAAAACATACCCACGGAATATAATAAGAATGTAACCAATTATCATCAACTTTATGTGGACGCACTTTATAATAATATCTTTCATGCTTACGAAACATAACTTTTGGCACTTCTTCATCGATTTGAGATAAATTTTGCATAGATATTATATGATTTTCGTGATTTTTTTGCATGGAAAAACAAAACAAATTCTTGAAATATAGAGAAACGAATTCACAAATATGTTGAAAGAAATATTATTTTTTCAAAAGTTTACAAATAATTATTTTTTATTTATTTGAAAATTTAAATAGAGGTAGTAAATGGAAAATCACGATTATTATTCACTTCTTGAAAACGAAATTTTTAAAGATTTAGGTTATCGAGGAATTGAAACTATGTGGCAAAAAGGCTCTTTAAGGGAGGCGGCCTTTGCTATTTTAAAGAGAGATAAAATTTTACCGTCTTACATTTTGACAGGGTTTTGTTGCATGTTCAATAGATGTGAAACAGATGGTCCATTAGGAAGCTCTGTTTTATGCTCAACATTAAGAGCTCTTGGATATAATGCAACCTTATTGACAGATTCATATTCAGAGCCGGTCGTCCGTGCTGCTGCTTTTACAAATCCAATTTTATCAAAGGATAATCCATCAGATATTACAGAAATTTCTTTTATTGTTTCGGTTGAACGACCTGGGAGATCGAAAAAGACGTATGATTTTAGAACTATGTCAGCTCGTGATATTTCTCACTGCACAGCACCAATTGATCTTCTTTTCCCACTTGAAGGCCACACTAAAAAAGAATATTTAACAATAGGTATTGGTGATGGTGGAAACGAAGTTGGCACAGGAAATATTTCTGATGAAGTATGCAAGTATGTTAAAAACGGTGAAGATATTTGCACATCTATTTGCGCAGATATCCTTATAATGGCAGGCGTTTCAAACTGGGGTGCACTTGCACTTGCCGCTGCTCTGGTAATTGCTTCAAAAAATACTGAAGCAGCAAGTGTTTTTATTGAACAATGCAATAAACAACCAGAAATATTACAAAAAATGATTGATGCTGGCTCTTTTGACGGATGCACAGGAAAAAAAGAATTGTCAATCGATAATATGATGTATGATAAAGAACATTTGAGTGTCACGCTTTCACTGATCTCAATTGTCAAAGAAGCATTCCAATTGAGCGATTAATTTTTTTTTTACTTATATGCATATATTTCCTTTATAATTCAAATACACTAGAAGGACAAAATTACATATTCTTGTTTGAAGACTTTTATTATTTTCTTGGAAATTCTTGTTTTTATATAATTAAATTTCAAAAATTTTATTTGACCTCTAAAATTTTATGATTATTTTTTCTATAGTTTATATTTTTAAAATATTCAAAAACTCAATAATTTTTTAAATACTTAATTTGGTTTTTTTATAAAAACATTTATAAATTTAAAAAGTTTAATACAATTTTTAAATTTTGACTTTTTGTGTGATATGAAAATTTTATTGAATTTTTGCGCCGGATCTAAATGAACCAATCTAAACATGACTATTTATTTTTCAAGTCCAACCTTTTCTTCGCATTAGAGAAGGTTCTGATTAACTTACCTGCGGGATGCAATTTTCAAATAATAATTTCGATCGATGACTCAGAAATCACTCTTCAACCTAAAACAACAAGCCAAGAAAGTTGTTTTGAAGCTAATTATAAGTATCAGAAGGCAATTAATGCTGTTTACAATAAAGAACAAACAAAAGCCAAAGCCCGCCGAATTATAATTGGTCTGAATATTTTTGATAAATCGCAAAAATTAATTTCAACATCCGAAACGAGTATTGATCCGGGGCAATATTTGAATTCAAAAATGAATGATTTTTATCCAATAATGCTTGACACACCTTTGAAAGGTCCTAATCCAGTAATTTACACTTCAATCAGTTTATCTCCAATTACTGTTTCCGCTCCTTCTACTTTTTCAAATTTACCATCAACTGCTATCGAATTATCAGTAAAAGCTAGGAAACAAAGACGAGGAAGTGACGCATTTTTAAATAAATTAATTGAAGACAACTTTAAGGATACGAAAGAACAAGATTCAACCAACAAGGATTCAATAGCTGATGTTGACAATGCAAAAAAGACAGTTGAAGCCACCACAAGGAACGTTACACCTCCACAAAAACCTCCAGATACAGGGAAACCCATACCAGAAAGAAAACCTACTTCAAATTCAAACCAAAATACTTCAATGAAACAGAAACCAGAATCAAATTCATCTAACACAAACCCAGTTCCAACATCAAATACAGCAATCAAACATCCAATTTCTTCAATTTCTTCAACTGCTACGAAACCCACTCCTTCTAATTTACCTTCATTAAATCTTCAACAAAATTCAGAAGATGCTAGTAAAGATCGCCAAACCACGACAAATGGCACTTCTTTATCTGCATCAACTAACCAAAAAGCAAAAACCACGGCAAAAGGAGATCAAGTTAACGAATCCATTGCAGCAACACCAACAATTTTACACAAACCGAATCAGAATTCAAATCAATCTGATTCGTTATTACCAAATGATAATGAGACAGGCATTAGTTCTTCACAAAATCACAAAGAACCATGCAATTCACCAGAACAAGGCGAAAATAAGAATTTGTCTCATGAAATAAATGAAATTTCAGCAGTTATAGATGAAAACACACAACATATTAATACTTTGATTGGCATCCTTCCAGAAGAACTTTTACCTCATATATTGCCAGAAATCAATCAAGATAACGAAACAAATGAAAATAATATTAATAAAAAAGAACACACGGAAGATCAGGAAAGTTCAATAAACAATCAAGCTAATTTAACTAATGACCATGAAAATGATGAAGAGATAAAAGATACTGTTTCAAACGAAAATAAAGAAGAAAATGAAAACAACAATAACGAAATGAATAATTTACCAAAACAGGAAAACGAACAGTCAAGCTTAGCAAATGAAATTAATTCAATTTCAGCTACTATAGATAATAATTCACAATTAATTAATTCATTAATTAATATAATTCCAGAACCACTTTTGAGAGAAGTCTTACCTGATTTTCAAGATGATGATAATCAACCAACTGAATCAAATACTACTGAAAATCCAAGTATTTCATCTATTCAAGAACCAAATCCATCGTCTAATGAACGATCAGAACAACCGGAAGATAATCAAGAAACTAAAGATAAGATCTTAAACGCAAATGACGAAACGAATAATTTACTAACACAAGAAAACGAAACGAATAATTTATCAAAACAGGAAAGCGAACAGTCAAGCTTAGCAAATGAAATTAATTCTATTTCAGCTACTATAGATAATAATTCACAATTAATTAATTCATTAATTAATATAATTCCAGAACCACTTTTGAGAGAAGTCTTACCTGATTTTCAAGATGATGATAATCAACCAACTGAATCAAATACTACTGAAGATTCAAATATTTCATCTATTCAAGAACCAAATCCGACAACCATCGAACAATCAGAACAACCGGAAGATAATCAAGAAACCAAAGATAAAATCTTAAACGCAAATGACGAAACGAATAATTTACCAACACAAGAAAACGAAACGAATAATTTACCAAAACAGAAAAACGAAACGAATAATTTATCAAAACAGGAAAGCGAACAGTCAAGCTTAGTAGATGAAATTAATTCAATTTCAGCTACTATAGATAATAATTCACAATTAATTAATTCATTAATTAATATAATTCCAGAACCAATTTTGAAAGAAGTCTTACCTGATTTTCAAGATGATGATAATCAACCAACTGAATCAAATACTACTGAAGATTCAAATATTTCATCTATTCAAGAACCAAATCCGACAACCATCGAACAATCAGAACAACCGGAAGATAATCAAGAAACCAAAGATAAAATCTTAAACGCAAATGACGAAATGAATAATTTACCAAAACAGGAAAACGAACAGTCAAGCTTAGCAAATGAAATTAATTCTATTTCAGCTACTATAGATAATAATTCACAATTAATTAATTCATTAATTAATATAATTCCAGAACCACTTTTGAGAGAAGTCTTACCTGATTTTCAAGATGATGATAATCAACCAACTGAATCAAATACTACTGAAAATCCAAGTATTTCATCTATTCAAGAACCAAATCCATCGTCTAATGAACGATCAGAACAACCGGAAGATAATCAAGAAACTAAAGATAAAATCTTAAATGAAAATAAAGGAGAAAGTGAAAACCAAAATACTAAAACGAATGAATCAGAAGAGCACGAAAGAAAGCAACCAAGCTTAACAGATGAAACCAATTCAATTTCAGCAACTATAGATAACAATTCAAAAATCATTAATTCATTAATTAATGCAATTCCAGAACCAATATTAAACGAAATATTACTTGATCTTCCAGATGAACACAATATTCAGGAAGAGCCTCCTCAAGAAAATCAAATGATCGATATTAATAAATCAATACCATCAACTAAAGAACCAGAAGACACAGAAAAATCATCAACAGAAATACCAGAGCAAATTAAAAATAATGACAATCATGAAAGCAACATTGCTGATGAAATCAATTCAATCTCTGCAATAATAGAACAAAATTCAAGAATCATTAACACATTAGTTGAAGTGATTCCACCTTCAATATTATGTGAAATTTTACCAGATATGCCAGATACACCTGTTATCAACGAAAACGACATTCCTAACAATGAAGATCAAGTAGAAGATGCAAATATCAATTCAACGCCAACAATTCCAGTAGTCCAAACTATTCCAGAAACACCAAAAGAAGATGAAAAGCCAGACAATGATAAAGAAAAAGCCACAAGTCAATCTGAAAATCAAGATAATTTATCTCAAGAAATCGACTCAATTTCATCAGTGGTAGAAGCAAACACAAAAATCATTAATGGACTACTTCAAATAATGCCAAATGAAATCTTGTCTGAAATATTACCAGAGATTGAAGGAACAGATAATTTAATAGCACGTGATGCTAATATTGAGGTGGAACCTATCGAAAACGAAAATGATACTCCTCAGTCAAATGAGATATTGATTCCAATTGAAGAAGAAGAGGAAGATGTAGAACCAAATGAAGCAAATACCTTACCAAACCAGGAAGAAAACCCAATCACAGCTGAAACAAATGCTTTACCAGATCAAGAAAACAAACCCAGCTTATCAGACGAAATAGACTCAATCTCATCAATAATTGATAATAATTCCAAGCTTATCGATACATTAGTTAACTCGATTCCACCTTCAATACTATGCGAAATATTACCTGATATGGAAGAACTTCCAGTTGTTGGTGAAAGAACCCTTGCTGACCAAGAAAAACAACCATTAGAAATTTCTAATGAAGAAACAAACAACAAACAACCTGAAACCCAAGAAGTACCGGCAATTGTACCAACAATAGAAGATACTAAACCTGATGAAACAGAAAAGAAGAATGAATCACCCGAAGAAGTTAAACCGGAAGAACCAGAAAAGAAAGATGACTTATCAGATGAAATCAACCAAATTTCATCAGTGATTGAAAATAATTCAAAGATTATCGATTCAATGGTCAGAAGCATTCCACTTGATTTATTATTGAAATTATTACCAGAAGATTCTTTGGATAAAGAAAATGATCCAAACCTCAGCGAACAAATTGCACAATTAATGGAAATCTGCAACGACAACATGAAATTGATTGAACAGCTACCAATTGATGCCTTGACAGACCCCAGCAAGATCAACTCTTTACTATTCGATGACGATAATGAAGACAAGACAGGAAAAGAAAGCCATCCTTCTCCAAAGAAAAATAAAAACACACAAACAAGCTTATTCCCTGATGAAAACATGCAGCCAACAGTTGCAAGGAAAGATTCAAAACCCAAAAAGATTAATAAATTGGCCATTTCACCACAAAGTTACATAAAAACATCACCAACAAAAGAAAGCCCAGAAAAAGAAGACAGCAAAAAGAGACTTGCTGTTTCACCAATTGATCCAACTCAGTACTTGATGCAACAATATAAGAAGCAACCAACAAAACCACAAAAAATAACCAAAGTTTCAAAGAAAGAAGAACAAGTTCCAGTTGTTCCAATTAAAGAAGCTGAATATCCAGTTATTCCAGCCAAAAAACAACCAATAAGCTCATTTGAAGTGCCTGGATTTTTGAAGAGAAGAAATATTCTTCCTTATGATTTCTCAGGAATTCTTTTCGTAGCTGATATTCTTCCATTTAGCTTATCAAAGATCTTTCATGTTGCTGACATTCTTCCATATGATTTGACGAAAGTCATTTTCATTGCCGATGTCGTTCCAGATGAAGACTTTCTTTGGCACGATGAAGAAGACGAAAAAAAGAAAGAAGAAGAGTTCTTACGAGATGCTGAAATCGAAGAAGAATATCAAAAAGAAGAGAAAAGCAAAGATGAAGAAGTTTTGTTCTACAACATTTGTGCCAATGAAATTTATTACAAAGGAATTGAATTAGAGAATCAAAAAGAAATGAAATATCAAAAGAAAGCTAAGGAATTCGAAAAATTACTTAAACAAGAATTAGAGAAAGATGATGAATTAGAATCAACAAGTCATGACATATTCGAATCAGAAGCTCTTATCGAAGAAATGAAAAAATTAGAGGAAGAAAAAAGTTTGTTCGATTTGATTCAAGAAACTAAAAATGATAATTATTCAGTTCCTGCACCAAGTCCTTGGAGTTTGATTCCTGACATTCTTTATCCTTATCCAAATAATTTAATTGGAAGTTCGGAATCACCTGACTTTTTACCACAGAAATCAATGGAAAATGATTCCTGGGACGCATTTAATGATAAACTTCTACCAAAAGAACCAAGCAACTTCGAGATTTTCAATCCAAATAATTATAGCAAAGATGATGAATCAATACCTGAATCTGGTATCGAAGAAGATGAATTTACAATAAAAAGTTCTGATACTTGGAAATACATGAATGACTTCTTGGCAAATGAAATTTATCCAGCTTATCTTGATGATGAAAACGACAAAGAAACAGAAGAAAAAGACACAGAAAAAACAATTCAAGAAGAAAAACGAAGTGATGATGAAAATGACAAAGAAACAGAAGAAAAAGACACAGAAGAAACAATTCAAGAAGAAAAACGAAGTGATGATGAAAATGACAAAGAAACAGAAGAAAAAGACACAGAAGAAACAATTCAAGAAGAAAAACGAAATGAAGATGAAAATGACAAAGAAACAGAAGAAAAAGACACAGAAGAAACAATTCAAGAAGAAAAACGAAGTGATGATGAAAATGACAAAGATTCTGAAGTAATTGATTCACTTATTTCATTTGTTGAAGAGCAACTGAATGAAGCTGAAGATGACAAAACATCAGAAGAAAAAGATACAAATGAAAATATCCAAGAAGAAAAACAAAAAGAAGTTGAAAACGACAAAAAATTGGAAGAAAAAGATTCATTTATTTCTCAGCAGGAAGAAAGACAGGCTGAAATAGAAGAAAAGAAAGATGATGAAGAAAAACTTGTTGAAGAGTATCAGAAAGAAATGCTAGAAGAAGGCTTAATTCCTGAGCATAACTTTGAGTTTCTCGAGGAAACAGAAGATAACATTTTCAATATTCCAAGCGATAAACCAGAATTCTTGAAAATAACACCACAGGCAATCAATAATGAACATTACATTGACGAAGACTCAGATGAATGGAAACAACTTAGCAAATTACTAGATAAAGAACTTAAAGTTGACATAATTGAGCCTTCAATAGAAGAACCAAAAGATGAAAAACAACTAGAAGAAGAAAGACAAAGACAATTAGAAGCCGAGAAACAAAAGCAAATAGAAGAAGAAGAAAGACAAAGACAATTAGAAGCCGAGAAACAAAAACAAATAGAAGAAGAAGAAAGACAAAGACAATTAGAAGCTGAGAAACAAAAACAAATAGAAGAAGAAGAAGAAAGACAAAGACAATTAGAAGCCGAGAAACAAAAACAAATAGAAGAAGAAGAAGAAGAAGAAAGACAAAGACAATTAGAAGCCGAGAAACAAAAACAAATAGAAGAAGAAGAAAGACAAAGACAATTAGAAGCCGAGAAACAAAAACAAATAGAAGAAGAAGAAGAAAGACAAAGACAATTAGAAGCTGAGAAACAAAAACAAATAGAAGAAGAAGAAAGACAAAGACAATTAGAAGCTGAGAAACAAAAACAAATAGAAGAAGAAGAAGAAGAAAGACAAAGACAATTAGAAGCTGAGAAACAAAAACAAATAGAAGAAGAAGAAGAAGAAAGACAAAGACAATTAGAAGCTGAGAAACAAAAACAAATAGAAGAAGAAGAAGAAGAAAGACAAAGACAATTAGAAGCCGAGAAACAAAAACAAATAGAAGAAGAAGAAGAAGAAAGACAAAGACAATTAGAAGCCGAGAAACAAAAACAAATAGAAGAAGAAGAAGAAAGACAAAGACAATTAGAAGCTGAGAAACAAAAACAAATAGAAGAAGAAGAAAGACAAAGACAATTAGAAGCTGAGAAACAAAAACAAATAGAAGAAGAAGAAGAAGAAAGACAAAGACAATTAGAAGCACGAAATATTGAAGAAGACAACAAAGGAGCACTTGATGAAATAGAAAATGAACTTAATAATCTTGATGATGAAATCATAAATGACGACAAAATTTTCGATCAATGGTCTGACATTGCAAATAAACTTCATCCATGGTCACTCCCCACTGAACAAGAAACTAGTGATGAAAAAACACCAGAAGAGAAAACTAAAGATTTAACTGAAGAAGAGAAAGAAGACAAAACGGAAGAAGAAGAAGAAAAACTCGTTGAACTTGTTAAAGAACCTAAAGAGGAAGATCTTTTAATTCTTAATCAACCAACTCATAAATACGAACTTCTAGAAAACTATGAAGTTCAAACAAGAGAAGCCCCAATCATCCAAGATGATGAAGCTTCTTTGAATGAAGCTCAAATTGATCCAGAATCTGATGAATTTTCACAGTTGAATGAATTATTAAAGAATGAATTCAATATTGACAATTATTCACCATTTGATATGATAAAAGAAAACAAGAAACAAGAAAAGCAAATCATTAAAGAAAATGAAAAAACACTTGAAGATATTGAAAATGAACTCGATCAACTTGAAGATGAAATCAAAGATGGTTTTGAGCTATTCGATGAATGGAACAACATTGGAAAACAAGTTCATAAATGGTCTCTTGATCTTGAAGAACCTGCAAAAACATCACCAACAATTGAAGTCAATGAATTAGAACATACAAGTCAAGAATTACCAATTTTTTCATTGTATGAAGAACCAAAAGAAGTTGATGCATGGTCTAGAATGAATGAAAAAACATTTTGTCCAATCAGTGAATACTTGAAAGAACGTGAAATACAAACAATTTCACCAACTTTTGTTACACCAGAACAAGATAAAGAAGAAGAACATATTGAAAGATATCTTGAATCAGAAACATGGAAAAGAATGAATGATCTCCTCATGCAAGATCTAAATGCTCCAGAGGATGTTTCAGAAGAAGAACATGGTGAAAAAGAACAGTTGAAAGAGGATCAAATTAAAGATAACAAGAAAGAAGATGAAATAGAAGAAGACCATGAAGATGAAAAAGATAGAATAAGCCAAGATAAAGATGATGAAGAAGAACTTGTTAAAAAGCAAGCATCTGAAATATCAATATCGGAAGAAGAACTCATCAAAGATGAAGAAGAACGCGAACTTGAAAATAATGAAGAACATGAAAATAACATTGAACAATATCGAGTTCCATCTGACATTCCAATTGACTTCACATTTCCAGATCAACCGAAATCATCATCATCATCACCATCGGACACACATTATTATGAATTTCTTGAAGAGACGGAAGACATTTTCTTCGATGGAGTTAGCAGTAAACCAGAACTTCAACGAATTCAAATCTCAACAGAACGAAATCCATCATCGCCAGACAACGCATCACATTATATTGTTGAAGGTAGTCCTGAATGGAAAGAACTGAATGAACTTCTTAATCAATACATTGATATTGACGACGAATTATCAGAAGACGAAGACACCATTGAACAACTTGAAGGAGACAAAATAGCAGAAGAACTCGACTTTGCAAACAACAAAACTCTCGAAGATGAAGAAAAACTTGATGACATCATGAAAAATAAAGATGAAGAAGAAAAAGAAAATGAAATAAACAAACTTCATCAAATGAAAGATGAAGAAGAAAATCTTGTTCAAGAACAACAAAATGAAATTTCCATTTCTGATGAAGAACAAAACAAGGAACAAGAAAAACTAAGAGAAAGAAGTTATGATGATAATTTGATTTTCAATCAACCAGAACACAAATATGAATTCCTTGAAAAAGAAAATGAAGAAAGAACAGAAGAAGAAGAAAATAAAGAAATCCAAACAAGAGAAGTTCAAATCACTACAGAACCAGATACTACAGAGTGGAATAAATTAAGTGAGCTTTTATCCAAAGAATTCAGCATTGACCAATACTTAGGTGATGATGAAGAAAAAATTGAAATTCAAGAAAAGAAAGAAGAAGAAGAAGAAATAGAAAGTGATAAAAATAAGATAGAAGAACAAATAATTGATGATAATAATAAAGCACTTTCAGAACTTGAAAAAGAACTTGATGAACTTGATCATGAAATCAAAAATGATGAAGACATTTTTGAAGAATGGAACGATATTGGTAATAATATTCACGAATGGTCTATTCCAACTGAAGAACCAGCAACTAAGATACCTTATGTCAAAGTTGAACAAGGACTAAGCCAAGAATTACCAATTTATTCGAACAATGAAGCTCCAGAAGACGCATGGTCAGGTTTTTCAGATAAAGTTCTTTATCCTAATAATGAATACAAGAAAGAAGGAGAAAAAGAAAATATCCAAAACCAATCAATCATTTCAGAAGAAGAGGAAAAAGAAAATATTCTACAATTCCCAATAAATGATGAATCATCAACATGGAAGATGATGAATGACATTCTTAATGAAAATATTGACAATGATACATATTTAGAGTCAGAATCAGATATCGAGAATGAAAAGGAAGAAGAAGAAAAGACGAGTCAAGAAAATCTTTTAGAAGAACGATTCGAAAATGAAATTCCTCAACTTATTCAATCCAAAGATGACGAAGAAGAACTTGTTAAAAAACAAACAACTGAAATATCAATTTTAGAAGAAGAACTCATCAAAGATGAAGAAGAACGCGAACTTGAAAATAATGAAGAACATGAAAATAACATTGAACAATATCGAGTTCCATCTGACATTCCAATTGATTACACGCTTCCATCTAAAATCAACTTTGAAGAAGGAAAAGAAAAATATATCAACGAAGACAGTGAATTATGGCGACAATGGAATGATGTTCTTTCCAATGACATTGATATTGAAGATGAACTGACCGAAGAAGAAATCTCTCAAATTGAAGATAACAAAATTTCCGAAACAGATATGACGAATAAATTACAATCAGAAGAACACGAAGAAGAACTTGAAAACATATTGACCAATAAAGATTCAGAATATGAAATGACGACCATATTAGAACTTGAAGAAAAGAAAGATGACGAAACAGAATCCCAAGAATCTCAAGAAGAATATATGAGTATTTCAGAAAAAGAAATTGATAAAAACCAAGAAACTAACCGAGAACGATATGAAGATAATTTATATGAAAATCAACCAATCCACAAATATAACTTCCTTGATAACGAGAAAGAAGAGCAGCTTCCATTAGAAATCCCAATGATACCAACTTCCTTAATAAAAGAACAAACATCAGAAGGAATTCCAAATGAAATGAAAGACATCAATGACCTTTTGAGTAGAGAATTCAATATTGAGAACTTCAATCCAATCCAATCCAAAGAAGAAGAAGAAGAGGAAAATGACCAAATAATTCAAGACAAAGAAACAGAAGAATTGACACAGAAGAAACAAGAACTTGAAGAAGAAATCATTGAAGAAAATGACAAATCTCTCAAAGAACTTGAAAGAGAACTTGAGTTACTTGATGATGAAATCAAGAAAGACGATGAAATCTTTGAGGAATGGGCGAATGTTGGCAATAATGTTCATGTATGGTCTATTCCGATTGAAGAACCAACTACACAAATCGAAATCAACCCAATTGAACGAAGTATAAGTCAAGAATTACCAACATATTGCAATCAAGAAACAATTCCAGAAGACACATGGTCAGGAATTTCAGATAAAATTCTTTGTCCTATTAACGACATCGACAAAGAAGATGAACGAACAACTCTTCCAAAATCCTCCATGATTTCATCGTCATCGGATGAAGACAACGAAAATAAAGAGTCCATACCAAAGACTGAAGAATCGACGACATGGAAACGATTGAATGAAGAACTTCAAGATGACACAAATCCTTTTGAATTTACCGATAAAGAAGAATTTACATCAAATGTTCGTCATAATAATATTCAAGCAGAAGGTTCAGATAATCCAAATTACAATGATTACAATCTCAGACAATATGAAGAATATGAACTCAAAGAACTCATTGAACCAGAAATCTCAAACGAAGACAAAACGATTCAAGATGAAGATCAAACAATAAAAGAAGAAGACAAAACGATTCAAGATGAAGATCAAACAATAAAAGCAGAAGACAAAACGATTCAAGATGAAGATCAAACAATTAAAGAAGAAGAACACAAATTTGAATTTCTTGAAGAGACTGAGTACTTCCTGTTGAATGACCACCCAAGCAAACCCGAATTCCAAAATATTAATTTTGGTCAAGAGTCAGACGGATATCATTACATTGAGACGGGAAGTGAAGAATGGAATGAGTTAAATCGATATCTTAATGAATCAATTGAATTTGAAGAAGAAAACGAAGAAAAATTAATTTCTGACCAACCAGCACATAAATATGAATTTCAAGACAAAGACGATCAATATGAACCAAGAGAAGAAAAAGAACAAATATTACCACCTGAACTTGAAACGATAGTAAAGAATGAAATTGAATGTGGAACACCAGCTTGGCACGATCTTAATGAACACTTGACAAGAGAATTCAACATTGATAACATCACACCATTTTCAGGAGAAGACGACTACGAAATTTCTACCATTGAAGAAATTAAGTCAGAAGAAGAATCAGGAATCAAGAAACTAGAAACAGAAGAAGAAATTCTTGAAGAAAATGATAAATCTCTCAAAGAACTTGAAAGAGAACTTGAGTTACTTGATGATGAAATCAAGAAAGATGAGGACATCTCTGAAGAATGGGCGAACGTTGGCAATAATGTTCATGCATGGTCTATTCCGATTGAAGAACCAACTACACAAATCGAAATCAACCCAATTGAACGAAGTATAAGTCAAGAATTACCAACATATTGCAATCAAGAAACAATTCCAGAAGACACATGGTCAGGAATTTCAGATAAAATTCTTTGTCCTATTAACGACATCGACAAAGAAGATGAACGAACAACTCTTCCAAAATCCTCCATGATTTCATCGTCATCGGATGAAGACAACGAAAATAAAGAGTCCATACCAAAGACTGAAGAATCGACGACATGGAAACGATTGAATGATATCCTTGATGAAAACATTGACGATGATACATATTTAGAATCCGAATTAGATATTGAGAATGAAAAGGAAGAAGAAGAAAAGACGAGTCAAGAAAATCTTTTAGAAGAACGATACGAAAACGAAATTCCTCAACTTATTCAATCCAAAGATGACGAAGAGGAACTTGTTAAAAAGCAAACAACTGAAATATCAATATCGGAAGAAGAACTCATCAAAGATGAAGAAGAACGCGAACTTGAAAATAATGAAGAACATGAAAATAACATTGAACAATATCGAGTTCCATCTGACATTCCAATTGATTACACGCTTCCATCTAAAATCAACTTTGAAGAAGGAAAAGAAAAATATATCAACGAAGACAGTGAATTATGGCGACAATGGAATGATGTTCTTTCCAATGACATTGATATTGAAGATGAACTGACTGAAGAAGAAATCTCTCAAATTGAAGATAACAAAATTTCCGAAACAGATATGACGAATAAATTACAATCAGAAGAACATGAAGAAGAACTTGAAAACATATTGACCAATAAAGATTCAGAATATGAAATGACGACCATATTAGAACTTGAAGAAAAGAAAGATGACGAAACAGAATCCCAAGAATCTCAAGAAGAATATATGAGTATTTCAGAAAAAGAAATTGATAAAAACCAAGAAACTAACCGAGAACGATATGAAGATAATTTATATGAAAATCAACCAATCCACAAATATAACTTCCTTGATAAGAAGAAAGAAGAGCAGCTTCCATTAGAAATTCCAATGATACCAACTTCCTTAAATAAAGAACAAACATCAGAAGGAATTCCAAATGAAATGAAAGACATCAATGACCTTTTGAGTAGAGAATTCAATATTGAGAACTTCAATCCAATCCAATCCAAAGAAGAAGAAGAAGAGGACAATGACCAAATAATTCAAGACAAAGAAACAGAAGAATTGACACAGAAGAAACAAGAACTTGAAGAAGAAATCATTGAAGAAAATGACAAATCTCTCAAAGAACTTGAAAGAGAACTTGAGTTACTTGATGATGAAATCAAGAAAGACGATGAAATCTTTGAAGAATGGGCGAATGTTGGCAATAATGTTCATGCGTGGTCTATTCCGATTGAAGAACCAACTACACAAATCGAAATCAACCCAATTGAACGAAGTATAAGTCAAGAATTACCAACATATTGCAATCAAGAAACAATTCCAGAAGACACATGGTCAGGAATTTCAGATAAAATTCTTTGTCCTATTAACGACATCGACAAAGAAGATGAACGAACAACTCTTCCAAAATCCTCCATGATTTCATCGTCATCGGATGAAGACAACGAAAATAAAGAGTCCATACCAAAGACTGAAGAATCGACGACATGGAAACGATTGAATGATATCCTTGATGAAAACATTGACGATGATACATATTTAGAATCCGAATTAGATATTGAGAATGAAAAGGAAGAAGAAGAAAAGACGAGTCAAGAAAATCTTTTAGAAGAACGATTCGAAAACGAAATTCCTCAACTTATTCAATCCAAAGATGACGAAGAAGAAAATACGACCAAATTACTTGAAGAAGAGAACGAATCCGAAATCAAAGAACTGATTTCATCGAAAGATTTAGAAGAAACTCTTGTTTCGCAACAAAGACAAGAACTTGAAAACGAAATTTCCGAACAACCGAAACACAAATATGAATTTCTTGAAACCGAATCGAACGATCGAGAAGAACAGGAAGATCAACCAACATCTCAACCACAAACACGTTCCATTTCAGACCTTGTTCAAGAAGTATCACAAGAACATCCAATTGAACCAGGGACATCCGAATGGAAAGAACTTAATCAAATATTAGAAGAAGAAATTGAAGAATACAAGATAGATGAACTGACTGAAGAAGATCTTGAAGACATATCTACCAACAAAAAAGAAGAAGAATATACAACACTACAACACCAAACAGAAGAAGAAATTCTTGAAGAAAATGACAAATCCCTCAAAGAACTTGAAAGAGAACTTGATTTACTTGATGATGAAATCAAGAAAGACGAAGACATCTCTGAAGAATGGGCGAATGTTGGCAATAATGTTCATGCATGGTCTATTCCGATTGAAGAACCAACTACACAAATCGAAATCAACCCAATTGAACGAAGTATAAGTCAAGAATTACCAACATATTACAATCAAGAAACAATTCCAGAAGACACATGGTCAGGAATTTCAGATAAAATTCTTTGTCCTATTAACGACATCGACAAAGAAGATGAACGAACAACTCTTCCAAAATCCTCCATGATTTCATCGTCATCGGATGAAGACAACGAAAATAAAGAGTCCATACCAAAGATTGAAGAATCGACGACATGGAAACTATTAAATGATATCCTTGATGAAAACATTGACGATGATACATATTTAGAATCCGAATTAGATATTGAGAATGAAAAGGAAGAAGAAGAAAAGACGAGTCAAGAAAATCTTTTAGAAGAACGATACGAAAATGAAATTCCTCAACTTATTCAATCCAAAGATGACGAAGAAGAACTTGTTAAAAAGCAAACAACTGAAATATCAATATCGGAAGAAGAACTCATCAAAGATGAAGAAGAACGCGAACTTGAAAATAATGAAGAACATGAAAATAACATTGAACAATATCGAGTTCCATCTGACATTCCAATTGACTTCACATTTCCAGATCAACCGAAATCATCATCATCATCACCATCGGACACACATAATTATGAATTTCTTGAAGAGACGGAAGACATTTTCTTCGATGGAGTTAGCAGTAAACCAGAACTTCAACGAATTCAAATCTCAACAGAACGAAATCCATCATCGCCAGACAACGCATCACATTATATTGTTGAAGGTAGTCCTGAATGGAAAGAACTGAATGAACTTCTTAATCAATACATTGATATTGACGACGAATTATCAGAAGACGAAGACACCATTGAACAACTTGAAGGAGACAAAATAGCAGAAGAACTCGACTTTGCAAACAACAAAACTCTCGAAGATGAAGAAAAACTTGATGACATCATGAAAAATAAAGATGAAGAAGAGCAACTTTATTCAATCAACCACATGGAAGAACAAAAAGAAAAAGAATTAAGTGAACTTGAAGAGACACAAGAATATTCTGAAATTATGGAAGATGAATCAGGAAAAGAACAAGAAACTAACCGAGAACTATATGAAGATCATTTATATGAAGACCAACCAATCCACAAATATGATTTCCTTGAAGCAGAACCCTCAGAAAATATCTCAGATGAAAACATCCCAACTACAGAATTCAAACAAGAACAAACATCAGAAGGAATTCCAAATGAAATGAAAGACATCAATGACCTTTTGAGTAGAGAATTCAATATTGAGAACTTCAATCCAATCCAATCCAAAGAAGAAGAAGAAGAGGAAAATGACCAAATAATTCAAGACAAAGAAACAGAAGAATTGACACAGAAGAAACAAGAACTTGAAGAAGAAATCATTGAAGAAAATGACAAATCTCTCAAAGAACTTGAAAGAGAACTTGAGTTACTTGATGATGAAATCAAGAAAGATGAGGACATCTCTGAAGAATGGTCAAACATTGGCAATAATGTTCATGCGTGGTCTATTCCGATTGAAGAACCAACTACACAAATCGAAATCAACCCAATTGAACGAAGTATAAGTCAAGAATTACCAACATATTGCAATCAAGAAACAATTCCAGAAGACACATGGTCAGGAATTTCAGATAAAATTCTTTGTCCTATTAACGACATCGACAAAGAAGATGAACGAACAACTCTTCCAAAATCCTCCATGATTTCATCGTCATCGGATGAAGACAACGAAAATAAAGAGTCCATACCAAAGACTGAAGAATCGACGACATGGAAACTGTTGAATGATATCCTTGATGAAAACATTGACGATGATACATATTTAGAATCCGAATTAGATATTGAGAATGAAAAGGAAGAAGAAGAAAAGACGAGTCAAGAAAATCTTTTAGAAGAACGATTCGAAAATGAAATTCCTCAACTTATTCAATCCAAAGATGACGAAGAAGAAAATACGACCAAATTACTTGAAGAAGAGAACGAATCCGAAATCAAAGAACTGATTTCATCGAAAGATTTAGAAGAAACTCTTGTTTCGCAACAAAGACAAGAACTTGAAAACGAAATTTCCGAACAACCGAAACACAAATATGAATTTCTTGAAACCGAATCGAACGATCGAGAAGAACAGGAAGATCAACCAACATCTCAACCACAAACACGTTCCATTTCAGACCTTGTTCAAGAAGTATCACAAGAACATCCAATTGAACCAGGGACATCCGAATGGAAAGAACTAAACGACCATTTATCAAAAGAATTCAACATTTCAGAATACGGAGAAGGAGAAGAAGAAGAAAACGAAGTTCAAGCAAAGAACAAAGAGAAAGACGAAGAAGAAAAGGAAAGTTATAAACATAAGATCGAAGAACGAATTCTTGAAGAAAATGATAAATCTCTCAAAGAACTTGAAAGAGAACTTGATTTACTTGATGATGAAATCAAGAAAGACGATGAAATCTCTGAAGAATGGTCAAACATTGGCAATAATGTTCATGCATGGTCTATTCCGATTGAAGAACCAACTACACAAATCGAAATCAACCCAATTGAACGAAGTATAAGTCAAGAATTACCGACATATTACAATCAAGAAACAATTCCAGAAGACACATGGTCAGGAATTTCAGATAAAATTCTTTGTCCTATTAACGACATCGACAAAGAAGATGAACGAACAACTCTTCCAAAATCCTCCATGATTTCATCGTCATCGGATGAAGACAACGAAAATAAAGAGTCCATACCAAAGACTGAAGAATCGACGACATGGAAACGATTGAATGAAGAACTTCAAGATGACACAAATCCTTTTGAATTTACCGATAAAGAAGAATTTACATCAAGTGTTCGTCATAATAATATTCAAGCCGAAGGTTCAGATAATCCAAATTACAATGATCACAATCTCAGACAATATGAAGAATATGAACTCAAAGAACTCATTGAACCAGAAATCTCAAACGAAGACAAAACGATTCAAGATGAAGATCAAACAATAAAAGAAGAAGACAAAACGATTCAAGATGAAGATCAAACAATTAAAGAAGAAGAACACAAATTTGAATTTCTTGAAGAGACCGAGTACTTCCTGTTGAATGACCATCCAAGCAAACCCGAATTCCAAAATATTAATTTTGGTCAAGAGTCAGACGGATATCATTACATTGAGACGGGAAGTGAAGAATGGAATGAGTTAAATCGATATCTTAATGAATCAATTGAACTTGAAGAAGAAAATGAAGAAAAATTAATTTCTGACCAACCAGCACATAAATATGAATTTCAAGACAAAGACGATCAATATGAACCAAGAGAAGAAAAAGAACAAATATTACCACCTGAACTTGAAACGATAGTAAAGAATGAAATTGAATGTGGAACACCAGCTTGGCACGATCTTAATGAACACTTGACAAGAGAATTCAACATTGATAATATCACACCATTTTCAGGAGAAGACGACTACGAAATTTCTACCATTGAAGAAATTAAGTCAGAAGAAGAATCAGGAATCAAGAAACTAGAAACAGAAGAAGAAATCATTGAAGAAAATGATAAATCTCTCAAAGAACTTGAAAGAGAACTTGATTTACTTGATGATGAAATCAAGAAAGATGAGGACATCTCTGAAGAATGGGCGAACGTTGGCAATAATGTTCATGCATGGTCTATTCCGATTGAAGAACCAACTACACAAATCGAAATCAACCCAATTGAACGAAGTATAAGTCAAGAATTACCAACATATTGCAATCAAGAAACAATTCCAGAAGACACATGGTCAGGAATTTCAGATAAAATTCTTTGTCCTATTAACGACATCGACAAAGAAGATGAACGAACAACTCTTCCAAAATCCTCCATGATTTCATCGTCATCGGATGAAGACAACGAAAATAAAGAGTCCATACCAAAGACTGAAGAATCGACGACATGGAAACTGTTGAATGATATCCTTGATGAAAACATTGACGATGATACATATTTAGAGTCAGAATCAGATATCGAGAATGAAAAGGAAGAAGAAGAAAAGACGAGTCAAGAAAATCTTTTAGAAGAACGATTCGAAAATGAAATTCCTCAACTTATTCAATCCAAAGATGACGAAGAAGAACTTGTTAAAAAGCAAACAACTGAAATATCAATTTTAGAAGAAGAACTCATCAAAGATGAAGAAGAGCGCGAACTTGAAAATAATGAAGAACATGAAAATAACATTGAACAATATCGAGTTCCATCTGACATTCCAATTGACTTCACATTTCCAGATCAACCGAAATCATCATCATCACCATCGGACACACATAATTATGAATTTCTTGAAGAGACGGAAGACATTTTCTTCGATGGAGTTAGCAGTAAACCAGAACTTCAACGAATTCAAATCTCAACAGAACGAAATCCATCATCGCCAGACAACGCATCACATTATATTGTTGAAGGTAGTCCTGAATGGAAAGAACTGAATGAACTTCTTAATCAATACATTGATATTGACGACGAATTATCAGAAGACGAAGACACCATTGAACAACTTGAAGGAGACAAAATAGCAGAAGAACTCGACTTTGCAAACAACAAAACTCTCGAAGATGAAGAAAAACTTGATGACATCATGAAAAATAAAGATGAAGAAGAGCAACTTTATTCAATCAACCACATGGAAGAACAAAAAGAAAAAGAATTAAGTGAACTTGAAGAGACACAAGAATATTCTGAAATTATGGAAGATGAATCAGGAAAAGAACAAGAAACTAACCGAGAACTATATGAAGATCATTTATATGAAGACCAACCAATCCACAAATATGATTTCCTTGAAGCAGAACCCTCAGAAAATATCTCAGATGAAAACATCCCAACTACAGAATTCAAACAAGAACAAACATCAGAAGGAATTCCAAATGAAATGAAAGACATCAATGACCTTTTGAGTAGAGAATTCAATATTGAGAACTTCAATCCAATCCAATCCAAAGAAGAAGAAGAAGAGGAAAATGACCAAATAATTCAAGACAAAGAAACAGAAGAATTGACACAGAAGAAACAAGAACTTGAAGAAGAAATCATTGAAGAAAATGACAAATCTCTCAAAGAACTTGAAAGAGAACTTGAGTTACTTGATGATGAAATCAAGAAAGATGAGGACATCTTTGAAGAATGGGCGAATGTTGGCAATAATGTTCATGCATGGTCTATTCCGATTGAAGAACCAACAACATTCGAAGACAAGATAGAAAATATCGATCAAAACAAATCGAATATTCAAAGTTATGAAACTCCAATTTATTCATCATTTGGCGAACCACTAAAAGAAACATGGGAAGGAATCAATGATAAACATCTTTGTCCAACGAATGAACATTTGAAAGATCAAATAAGTCAACTGACAGATCAAGAACCAGATAACGTTTCATCCAGAGAAACCGAAAAAACATCATCGATTGAAGAATCGGAAACATGGAAACTATTAAATGAAAACATGAATAATGATGACATCTCTTCAATTCAAGAATCAGAGTCAGATATTGAGAACAATAAAGATTTAGAAGAAAAGACGAGTCAAGAAAATCTTTTAGAAGAACGATACGAAAATGAAATTCCTCAACTTATTCAATCCAAAGATGACGAAGAAGAAAATACGACCAAATTACTTGAAGAAGAGAACGAATCCGAAATCAAAGAACTGATTTCATCGAAAGATTTAGAAGAAACTCTTGTTTCACAACAAAGACAAGAACTTGAAAACGAAATTTCCGAACAACCGAAACACAAATATGAATTTCTTGAAACCGAATCGAACGATCGAGAAGAACAGGAAGATCAACCAACATCTCAACCACAAACACGTTCCATTTCAGACCTTGTTCAAGAAGTATCACAAGAACATCCAATTGAACCAGGGACATCCGAATGGAAAGAACTTAATCAAATATTAGAAGAAGAAATTGAAGAATACAAGATAGATGAACTGACTGAAGAAGATCTTGAAGACATATCTACCAACAAAAAAGAAGAAGAATATACAACACTACAACACCAAACAGAAGAAGAAATTCTTGAAGAGAATGACAAATCTCTCAAAGAACTTGAAAGAGAACTTGATTTACTTGATGATGAAATCAAGAAAGACGAAGACATCTCTGAAGAATGGGCGAATGTTGGCAATAATGTTCATGCATGGTCTATTCCGATTGAAGAACCAACTACACAAATCGAAATCAACCCAATTGAACGAAGTATAAGTCAAGAATTACCGACATATTACAATCAAGAAACAATTCCAGAAGACACATGGTCAGGAATTTCAGATAAAATTCTTTGTCCTATTAACGACATCGACAAAGAAGATGAACGAACAACTCTTCCAAAATCCTCCATGATTTCATCGTCATCGGATGAAGACAACGAAAATAAAGAGTCCATACCAAAGATTGAAGAATCGACGACATGGAAACTATTGAATGATATCCTTGATGAAAACATTGACGATGATACATATTTAGAGTCAGAATCAGATATTGAGAATGGAAAGGAAGAAGAAGAAAAGACGAGTCAAGAAAATCTTTTAGAAGAACGATACGAAAATGAAATTCCTCAACTTATTCAATCCAAAGATGACGAAGAAGAAAATACGACCAGATTACTTGAAGAAGAGAACGAATCCGAAATCAAAGAACTGATTTCATCGAAAGATTTAGAAGAAACTCTTGTTTCGCAACAAAGACAAGAACTTGAAAACGAAATTTCCGAACAACCGAAACACAAATATGAATTTCTTGAAACCGAATCGAACGATCGAGAAGAACAGGAAGATCAACCAACATCTCAACCACAAACACGTTCCATTTCAGACCTTGTTCAAGAAGTATCACAAGAACATCCAATTGAACCAGGGACATCCGAATGGAAAGAACTAAACGACCATTTATCAAAAGAATTCAACATTTCAGAATACGGAGAAGGAGAAGAAGAAGAAAACGAAGTTCAAGCAAAGAACAAAGAGAAAGACGAAGAAGAAAAGGAAAGTTATAAACATAAGATCGAAGAACGAATTCTTGAAGAAAATGATAAATCTCTCAAAGAACTTGAAAGAGAACTTGATTTACTTGATGATGAAATCAAGAAAGACGATGAAATCTCTGAAGAATGGTCAAACATTGGCAATAATGTTCATGCATGGTCTATTCCGATTGAAGAACCAACTACACAAATCGAAATCAACCCAATTGAACGAAGTATAAGTCAAGAATTACCGACATATTACAATCAAGAAACAATTCCAGAAGACACATGGTCAGGAATTTCAGATAAAATTCTTTGTCCTATTAACGACATCGACAAAGAAGATGAACGAACAACTCTTCCAAAATCCTCCATGATTTCATCGTCATCGGATGAAGACAACGAAAATAAAGAGTCCATACCAAAGACTGAAGAATCGACGACATGGAAACGATTGAATGAAGAACTTCAAGATGACACAAATCCTTTTGAATTTACCGATAAAGAAGAATTTACATCAAGTGTTCGTCATAATAATATTCAAGCCGAAGGTTCAGATAATCCAAATTACAATGATCACAATCTCAGACAATATGAAGAATATGAACTCAAAGAACTCATTGAACCAGAAATCTCAAACGAAGACAAAACGATTCAAGATGAAGATCAAACAATAAAAGAAGAAGACAAAACGATTCAAGATGAAGATCAAACAATTAAAGAAGAAGAACACAAATTTGAATTTCTTGAAGAGACCGAGTACTTCCTGTTGAATGACCATCCAAGCAAACCCGAATTCCAAAATATTAATTTTGGTCAAGAGTCAGACGGATATCATTACATTGAGACGGGAAGTGAAGAATGGAATGAGTTAAATCGATATCTTAATGAATCAATTGAACTTGAAGAAGAAAATGAAGAAAAATTAATTTCTGACCAA
This sequence comes from Tritrichomonas musculus, assembly GCA_039105265.1. Classification (NCBI taxonomy): domain Eukaryota; phylum Parabasalia; order Tritrichomonadida; family Tritrichomonadidae; genus Tritrichomonas; species Tritrichomonas musculus. The sequence goes on from JAPFFF010000004.1 coordinate 2,918,026, forward strand.
CCAGCACATAAATATGAATTTCAAGACAAAGACGATCAATATGAACCAAGAGAAGAAAAAGAACAAATATTACCACCTGAACTTGAAACGATAGTAAAGAATGAAATTGAATGTGGAACACCAGCTTGGCACGATCTTAATGAACACTTGACAAGAGAATTCAACATTGATAATATCACACCATTTTCAGGAGAAGACGACTACGAAATTTCTACCATTGAAGAAATTAAGTCAGAAGAAGAATCAGGAATCAAGAAACTAGAAACAGAAGAAGAAATCATTGAAGAAAATGATAAATCTCTCAAAGAACTTGAAAGAGAACTTGATTTACTTGATGATGAAATCAAGAAAGATGAGGACATCTCTGAAGAATGGGCGAACGTTGGCAATAATGTTCATGCATGGTCTATTCCGATTGAAGAACCAACTACACAAATCGAAATCAACCCAATTGAACGAAGTATAAGTCAAGAATTACCAACATATTGCAATCAAGAAACAATTCCAGAAGACACATGGTCAGGAATTTCAGATAAAATTCTTTGTCCTATTAACGACATCGACAAAGAAGATGAACGAACAACTCTTCCAAAATCCTCCATGATTTCATCGTCATCGGATGAAGACAACGAAAATAAAGAGTCCATACCAAAGACTGAAGAATCGACGACATGGAAACTGTTGAATGATATCCTTGATGAAAACATTGACGATGATACATATTTAGAGTCAGAATCAGATATCGAGAATGAAAAGGAAGAAGAAGAAAAGACGAGTCAAGAAAATCTTTTAGAAGAACGATTCGAAAATGAAATTCCTCAACTTATTCAATCCAAAGATGACGAAGAAGAACTTGTTAAAAAGCAAACAACTGAAATATCAATTTTAGAAGAAGAACTCATCAAAGATGAAGAAGAGCGCGAACTTGAAAATAATGAAGAACATGAAAATAACATTGAACAATATCGAGTTCCATCTGACATTCCAATTGACTTCACATTTCCAGATCAACCGAAATCATCATCATCACCATCGGACACACATAATTATGAATTTCTTGAAGAGACGGAAGACATTTTCTTCGATGGAGTTAGCAGTAAACCAGAACTTCAACGAATTCAAATCTCAACAGAACGAAATCCATCATCGCCAGACAACGCATCACATTATATTGTTGAAGGTAGTCCTGAATGGAAAGAACTGAATGAACTTCTTAATCAATACATTGATATTGACGACGAATTATCAGAAGACGAAGACACCATTGAACAACTTGAAGGAGACAAAATAGCAGAAGAACTCGACTTTGCAAACAACAAAACTCTCGAAGATGAAGAAAAACTTGATGACATCATGAAAAATAAAGATGAAGAAGAGCAACTTTATTCAATCAACCACATGGAAGAACAAAAAGAAAAAGAATTAAGTGAACTTGAAGAGACACAAGAATATTCTGAAATTATGGAAGATGAATCAGGAAAAGAACAAGAAACTAACCGAGAACTATATGAAGATCATTTATATGAAGACCAACCAATCCACAAATATGATTTCCTTGAAGCAGAACCCTCAGAAAATATCTCAGATGAAAACATCCCAACTACAGAATTCAAACAAGAACAAACATCAGAAGGAATTCCAAATGAAATGAAAGACATCAATGACCTTTTGAGTAGAGAATTCAATATTGAGAACTTCAATCCAATCCAATCCAAAGAAGAAGAAGAAGAGGAAAATGACCAAATAATTCAAGACAAAGAAACAGAAGAATTGACACAGAAGAAACAAGAACTTGAAGAAGAAATCATTGAAGAAAATGACAAATCTCTCAAAGAACTTGAAAGAGAACTTGAGTTACTTGATGATGAAATCAAGAAAGATGAGGACATCTTTGAAGAATGGGCGAATGTTGGCAATAATGTTCATGCATGGTCTATTCCGATTGAAGAACCAACAACATTCGAAGACAAGATAGAAAATATCGATCAAAACAAATCGAATATTCAAAGTTATGAAACTCCAATTTATTCATCATTTGGCGAACCACTAAAAGAAACATGGGAAGGAATCAATGATAAACATCTTTGTCCAACGAATGAACATTTGAAAGATCAAATAAGTCAACTGACAGATCAAGAACCAGATAACGTTTCATCCAGAGAAACCGAAAAAACATCATCGATTGAAGAATCGGAAACATGGAAACTATTAAATGAAAACATGAATAATGATGACATCTCTTCAATTCAAGAATCAGAGTCAGATATTGAGAACAATAAAGATTTAGAAGAAAAGACGAGTCAAGAAAATCTTTTAGAAGAACGATACGAAAATGAAATTCCTCAACTTATTCAATCCAAAGATGACGAAGAAGAAAATACGACCAAATTACTTGAAGAAGAGAACGAATCCGAAATCAAAGAACTGATTTCATCGAAAGATTTAGAAGAAACTCTTGTTTCACAACAAAGACAAGAACTTGAAAACGAAATTTCCGAACAACCGAAACACAAATATGAATTTCTTGAAACCGAATCGAACGATCGAGAAGAACAGGAAGATCAACCAACATCTCAACCACAAACACGTTCCATTTCAGACCTTGTTCAAGAAGTATCACAAGAACATCCAATTGAACCAGGGACATCCGAATGGAAAGAACTTAATCAAATATTAGAAGAAGAAATTGAAGAATACAAGATAGATGAACTGACTGAAGAAGATCTTGAAGACATATCTACCAACAAAAAAGAAGAAGAATATACAACACTACAACACCAAACAGAAGAAGAAATTCTTGAAGAGAATGACAAATCTCTCAAAGAACTTGAAAGAGAACTTGATTTACTTGATGATGAAATCAAGAAAGACGAAGACATCTCTGAAGAATGGGCGAATGTTGGCAATAATGTTCATGCATGGTCTATTCCGATTGAAGAACCAACTACACAAATCGAAATCAACCCAATTGAACGAAGTATAAGTCAAGAATTACCGACATATTACAATCAAGAAACAATTCCAGAAGACACATGGTCAGGAATTTCAGATAAAATTCTTTGTCCTATTAACGACATCGACAAAGAAGATGAACGAACAACTCTTCCAAAATCCTCCATGATTTCATCGTCATCGGATGAAGACAACGAAAATAAAGAGTCCATACCAAAGATTGAAGAATCGACGACATGGAAACTATTGAATGATATCCTTGATGAAAACATTGACGATGATACATATTTAGAGTCAGAATCAGATATTGAGAATGGAAAGGAAGAAGAAGAAAAGACGAGTCAAGAAAATCTTTTAGAAGAACGATACGAAAATGAAATTCCTCAACTTATTCAATCCAAAGATGACGAAGAAGAAAATACGACCAGATTACTTGAAGAAGAGAACGAATCCGAAATCAAAGAACTGATTTCATCGAAAGATTTAGAAGAAACTCTTGTTTCGCAACAAAGACAAGAACTTGAAAACGAAATTTCCGAACAACCGAAACACAAATATGAATTTCTTGAAACCGAATCGAACGATCGAGAAGAACAGGAAGATCAACCAACATCTCAACCACAAACACGTTCCATTTCAGACCTTGTTCAAGAAGTATCACAAGAACATCCAATTGAACCAGGGACATCCGAATGGAAAGAACTAAACGACCATTTATCAAAAGAATTCAACATTTCAGAATACGGAGAAGGAGAAGAAGAAGAAAACGAAGTTCAAGCAAAGAACAAAGAGAAAGACGAAGAAGAAAAGGAAAGTTATAAACATAAGATCGAAGAACGAATTCTTGAAGAAAATGACAAATCTCTCAAAGAACTTGAAAGAGAACTTGATTTACTTGATGATGAAATCAAGAAAGACGATGAAATCTCTGAAGAATGGTCAAACATTGGCAATAATGTTCATGCATGGTCTATTCCGATTGAAGAACCAACTACACAAATCGAAATCAACCCAATTGAACGAAGTATAAGTCAAGAATTACCGACATATTACAATCAAGAAACAATTCCAGAAGACACATGGTCAGGAATTTCAGATAAAATTCTTTGTCCTATTAACGACATCGACAAAGAAGATGAACGAACAACTCTTCCAAAATCCTCCATGATTTCATCGTCATCGGATGAAGACAACGAAAATAAAGAGTCCATACCAAAGACTGAAGAATCGACGACATGGAAACGATTGAATGAAGAACTTCAAGATGACACAAATCCTTTTGAATTTACCGATAAAGAAGAATTTACATCAAGTGTTCGTCATAATAATATTCAAGCCGAAGGTTCAGATAATCCAAATTACAATGATCACAATCTCAGACAATATGAAGAATATGAACTCAAAGAACTCATTGAACCAGAAATCTCAAACGAAGACAAAACGATTCAAGATGAAGATCAAACAATAAAAGAAGAAGACAAAACGATTCAAGATGAAGATCAAACAATTAAAGAAGAAGAACACAAATTTGAATTTCTTGAAGAGACCGAGTACTTCCTGTTGAATGACCATCCAAGCAAACCCGAATTCCAAAATATTAATTTTGGTCAAGAGTCAGACGGATATCATTACATTGAGACGGGAAGTGAAGAATGGAATGAGTTAAATCGATATCTTAATGAATCAATTGAACTTGAAGAAGAAAATGAAGAAAAATTAATTTCTGACCAACCAGCACATAAATATGAATTTCAAGACAAAGACGATCAATATGAACCAAGAGAAGAAAAAGAACAAATATTACCACCTGAACTTGAAACGATAGTAAAGAATGAAATTGAATGTGGAACACCAGCTTGGCACGATCTTAATGAACACTTGACAAGAGAATTCAACATTGATAATATCACACCATTTTCAGGAGAAGACGACTACGAAATTTCTACCATTGAAGAAATTAAGTCAGAAGAAGAATCAGGAATCAAGAAACTAGAAACAGAAGAAGAAATCATTGAAGAAAATGATAAATCTCTCAAAGAACTTGAAAGAGAACTTGATTTACTTGATGATGAAATCAAGAAAGATGAGGACATCTCTGAAGAATGGGCGAACGTTGGCAATAATGTTCATGCATGGTCTATTCCGATTGAAGAACCAACTACACAAATCGAAATCAACCCAATTGAACGAAGTATAAGTCAAGAATTACCGACATATTGCAATCAAGAAACAATTCCAGAAGACACATGGTCAGGAATTTCAGATAAAATTCTTTGTCCTATTAACGACATCGACAAAGAAGATGAACGAACAACTCTTCCAAAATCCTCCATGATTTCATCGTCATCGGATGAAGACAACGAAAATAAAGAGTCCATACCAAAGATTGAAGAATCGACGACATGGAAACTATTGAATGATATCCTTGATGAAAACATTGACGATGATACATATTTAGAGTCAGAATCAGATATTGAGAATGGAAAGGAAGAAGAAGAAAAGACGAGTCAAGAAAATCTTTTAGAAGAACGATACGAAAATGAAATTCCTCAACTTATTCAATCCAAAGATGACGAAGAAGAAAATACGACCAGATTACTTGAAGAAGAGAACGAATCCGAAATCAAAGAACTGATTTCATCGAAAGATTTAGAAGAAACTCTTGTTTCGCAACAAAGACAAGAACTTGAAAACGAAATTTCCGAACAACCGAAACACAAATATGAATTTCTTGAAACCGAATCGAACGATCGAGAAGAACAGGAAGATCAACCAACATCTCAACCACAAACACGTTCCATTTCAGACCTTGTTCAAGAAGTATCACAAGAACATCCAATTGAACCAGGGACATCCGAATGGAAAGAACTAAACGACCATTTATCAAAAGAATTCAACATTTCAGAATACGGAGAAGGAGAAGAAGAAGAAAACGAAGTTCAAGCAAAGAACAAAGAGAAAGACGAAGAAGAAAAGGAAAGTTATAAACATAAGATCGAAGAACGAATTCTTGAAGAAAATGACAAATCTCTCAAAGAACTTGAAAGAGAACTTGAGTTACTTGATGATGAAATCAAGAAAGACGATGAAATCTTTGAAGAATGGGCGAACGTCGGCAATAATGTTCATGCATGGTCTATTCCGATTGAAGAGCTAACCACATCCGAAGACAAGATAGAAAATATCGATCAAAACAAATCGAATATTCAAAGTTATGAAACTCCAATTTATTCATCATTTGGCGAACCATTAAAAGAAACATGGGAAGGAATCAATGATAAACATCTTTGTCCAACGAATGAACATTTGAAAGATCAAATAAGTCAACTGACAGATCAAGAACCAGATAACGTTTCATCCAGGGAAACCGAAAAAACATCATCGATTGAAGAATCGGAAACATGGAAACTATTAAATGAAAACATGAATAATGATGACATCTCTTCAATTCAAGAATCAGAGTCAGATATTGAGAACAATAAAGATTTAGAAGAAAAGACGAGTCAAGAAAATCTTTTAGAAGAACGAGAAGAAGAAACAGTTTCCAGACTCATTAACGATAAAAATAAAGAAGAACAAGATACAAACAAATCTCAAGAAGAAGAGAAAGAAGCAGAAATTGAAGAATTATTCTCATCTAAAAACGACGAAGAAATTCTTGTTAAAGCTCAAATATACGAAATTGATATTTCAGAAGAAGAACGAATTAAAGATGAAGAAGATTCACTACTTGACCAAAACGAAGGATATGAAAAGACGGTTGAATCATATAGTATTCCAGATGACATTCAATTTGAATATCCATTGTCTGACAGAATCAAGCCAGAATTGACTTCAGCACACAACTATGACTTCCTTGAAGAGACAGAAGATTTATCATTCTTTAATAATAATGAAAACTTGGCGCCAGAACTTCAACAATTGCAAGGTAATTTCATTCCAACAAGGAAAATCAATGAACAGGAAAAATTTGAAGAAAATCCAGAACAATATCAAATTCAAGTAGGCAGCCCAGAGTGGAACCATTTAAATGATCTTCTTAACGATGAATTTGACATTTCCGACAATCTCACTGATGAAGATATTGAAAGAATCGAGAATGACAAGAATGACGAAGATAAAGAATACACGACAAACAAGGAAGAAGAAAATGACGATGAAATCAATAATCTCGAAAATATCGTTGAACAAGAAAAGGTATCAACACAAGCATTACTTGATAATGAGAGAGAAGAAGAAAATGAAGAAATAAGACAAGAAAAAGATGATGAAGAAAGGCTTCTGAAAGAACATCAAGAAGAGATTCGAATTGAACATGAAGAAAACATCAAGAACAATGAAGAATCACAACAACCGGAGAAAGAATCATATGAAGATATTGTTAATTCGAACGAAGTTCCAAATCAAATTGATATTGATTATTCGATCTCAGAACGAAAAGTTTATCCAGGAATCTCAGCACACAACTTTGACTTCCTTGAAGAGACAGAAGATTTATCATTCTTTAATAATAATGAAAACTTGGCACCAGAACTTCAACAATTGCAAGGTAATTTCGTTCCAACAAGGAAAATCAATGAACAAGAGAAATTTGAAGAAAATCCAGAACAATATCAAATTCAAGTAGGCAGCCCAGAGTGGAACCATTTAAATGATCTTCTTAACGATGAATTTGACATTTCCGACAATCTCACTGATGAAGATATTGAAAGAATCGAGAATGACAAGAATGACGAAGATAAAGAATACACGACAAACAAGGAAGAAGAAAATGACGATGAAACGAGAAAACTTGAAAATATTATTGACGAAGAAAAAGAATCAACTCAAACACTACTTGATGAAGAGCGAGAAGATGAAAATGAAGAAATAAGACAATCAAAGGATTTAGAAGAAAGACTTCTGAAAGAACATCAAGAAGAAATTCGAATTGAACATGAAGAAAACATCAAGAACAATGAAGAATCGCAACAACCAGAGAATGAAACATATGAAAACATCATCAATTCGAACGAAATTCCAGAAACGGTTGATCTTGATCTTGATCTTGATTATTCGATCTCAGAACGAAAAGTTTATCCAGGAATCACCGCACACAACTTTGACTTCCTTGAAGAGACGGATGAAATGACATTTGTCAACTATAGAACTAATCTTGCACCAGAACTTCAAGAACTTGAAAACATTGCATGTACACGCTCAGTTAATCTTGAAGAACATGATCCTAATGATATTCTTGAGCACATCATCACCACAGGTGATGATGAATGGAAAGAAATGAACGACCTTCTGAATGATGAATTTGATCTTGAATCATATGAAGATGAAGAAACTATTGAAGAAATTGAGAACGATAAGAATGACGAAGATAGAGAATATTCAGCAAACAAAGAAGAAGAAAACGAAGATGAAATGAGGAAACTTGAAAATATTATTGACGAAGAAAAAGAATCGACTCAAACACTACTTGTTGAAGAGCAAGAAGACGAAAATGAAGAAATAATGCAATCAAAAGATGATGAAGAAAGACTTCTGAAAGAACATCAAGAAGAAATTCGAATTGAACATGAAGAAAACATCAAGAACAATGAAGAATCACAACAACTAGATAATAAGTCATATGAGGATATTGTTAATTCGAATGAAATTCCAGATTCTATTTCCATTGAGTATTCTATCTCAGGACAAAACACGGCACAAGAAACATCAGGACACTACCATGAATTCATTGAAGAAACAGAAGACATGAGATTCTTTAATGATGAAATGAGTCATCTTGCAGAACTTTGTGAACTTGAAGATATTCCACTAACACGAGCAATAAATGAAGAAGATAATGAACCAAATGAAAGAAAAGAATCGTATCGAATTGAAGAAGGCAGTGAAGCATGGGAAGATCTCAACAAACTTTTGAATGATGAAATTGATATTTGTCTATACATTTCGGATGAATATGTTGAAGAACTTGAGAATGATAAAGAATCGGAAGAACAAGATTTCAATATTAATAAAGAAGAAGAATATGAGGATGATATCAATGACATTGAGAAAGAAATTGAATATGAATATGATAATACGGAAGAATATCTTAAAGAAGAGCAAGAAAGAGAAATCGAAGAAGTTGCTCAAACGAAAGAAGAAGAAGAAGGAACACTATATAAACACAAACTTCAAGAAATCGAAGAAATGAATGATGAAGAACAAGAACGTGAAAAGAGACGAAAGAAAGAACTTAAAGATGAATTGACCGAGTCGACTAAGAATCAAGAAGAAGACGACCTTTCAAATCTTTTATTAGAAGAAAAGAAAGAAGACGAAATGAACGACACGAATACACATCTTTCAGAAGAAATTGAAGACGAAACCGAAGAACTTATTCAAAATAAAGATTTTGAAGAAGAACTTTTGAAGACATATCAAGAAGAAATTCGAATTGAACATGAAGAAAACATCAAGGACAACGAAGAATCACAACAACAAGAGAATGAAACATATGAAGATATTGTTAATTCGAATGAAATTCCAGATTCCATTTCCATTGAGTATTCTATCTCAGGACAAAGCGTCACACAAGAAACATCAGAACACCCTCATGAATTCCTTGAAGAAACAGATGACATGAAATTCTTTAATGATGAAATGAGCCATCTTGCAGAACTCTGTGAACTCGAAGATGTTCCACACACACGAACTGTGAATTCTGGTGAAAATGAATCAGAAGAAGGAAAAGAATCGTATCGAATTGAAGAAGGCAGTGAAGCATGGGAAGATCTCAACAAACTTTTGAATGATGAAATTGACATTTATCCACATTTATCAGATGAATATGTTGAAGAACTTGAAAATGATAAAGAATCGGAAGAACAAGATTTCAATACCAACAAAGAAGAAGAATATGAAGATAATATCAACATTATTGAAGATTATATTGAAGCAGAAAAAGATGATCTTGAATCTAATCTTTCAGAAGAAAATGAAATCGAAGCAGAAGAAACAATTCAAATTAAAAATTTAGAAGAACAACTTCTCAAGGAGCATCAAGAAGAGATTCGAATTGAACATGAAGAAAGCATCAAGAACAATGAAGAATCACAACAACAAGATAATGAAACATATGAAGAAAAGATCAAATCATATGAAATTCCACATCCGATTGACATTGACTATTCGATCTCAGAACGAAATACTCAATCACAAGAACCCGCACACAACTTTGATTTCATTGAAGAAACAGAAAAACTCTTATTCATCAATGATCAAGAAAATCTCATTCCAGAACTTCAAGAATTTGATAATCATCCACAGACGGACATAATCAAGACCGAATATACGACAACCAATGAAAACGACGAAGCATATCAAATCATTGAAGGCAGTGACGAATGGAAAGAACTCAACAAACTTCTGAATGAAGAATTCGACATTGATTCATATCTTTCAGGAGAAGATCTTGAACGAATTGAGAATGATAAGAATGAAGAAGAACAAGACTTCATGATCAACAAAGAAGAAGAACATGAAGACTCTATCAACAACATTGAGAACGATATTTTAGCGGAAAAAGACGAACTTGAAAGTAATCTTTCAGAAGAACAGGAACTCGAAGCAGAAGAAACAAGTCAAATGAAAGATTTAGAAGAACAACTTCTGAAAGAACATCAAGAAGAAATTCGAATTGAACATGAAGAAAACATCAAGAACAACGAAGAATCACAACAGCAAGATAATGAAACATATGAAGAAAAGATCAAATCATATGAAATTCCACATCCAATTGACATTGACTATTCGATCTCAGAACGAAATACTCAATCACAAGAACCCGCACACAACTTTGATTTCATTGAAGAAACAGAAAAACTCTTATTCATCAATGATCAAGAAAATCTCATTCCAGAGCTTCAAGAATTTGATAATCATCCAATAACACGTTCAAGCAAGACAGACGAAGAACGAACAGATGAACCCTTACAACACTACATCAATGAAGACACTGACGAATGGAGAGAATTAAACCAACTTCTTAATGATGAATTCGACATTGATTCATATCTTACAAAAGAAGATCTTGAACAAATTGAGAATGACAAGAACGACGAAGAACAAGATTTCATGGTCAACAAAGAAGAAGAATATGAAGATGATATCAACATCATTGAAAATAATGTTGAAGCAGAAAGATATGATCTTGAAAGTAATCTTTCAGAAGAACAAGAACTCGAAGCAGAAGAAATATGTCAAATGAAAGATTTGGAAGAACAACTTCTGAAAGAACATCAAGAAGAGATTCGAATTGAACATGAAGAAAACATCAAGAACAACGAAGAATCACAACAACAAGATAATGAAACATATGAAGAAATGGTTAAAACATATGAAATTCCATATCCAATTGACATTGACTATTCGATCTCAGAACGAAATACTCAATCACAAGAACCCGCACACAACTTTGATTTCATTGAAGAAACAGAAAAACTCTTATTCATCAATGATCAAGAAAATCTCATTCCAGAGCTTCAAGAATTTGATAATCATCCAATAACACGTTCAAGCAAGACAGACGAAGAACGAACAGATGAACCCTTACAACACTACATCAATGAAGACACTGACGAATGGAGAGAATTAAACCAACTTCTTAATGATGAATTCGACATTGATTCATATCTTACAAAAGAAGATCTTGAACAAATTGAGAATGACAAGAACGACGAAGAACAAGATTTCATGGTCAACAAAGAAGAAGAATATGAAGATGATATCAACATCATTGAAAATAATGTTGAAGCAGAAAAAGATGATCTTGAATGCAATCTTTCAGAAGAACAAGAACTCGAAGCAGAAGAAACAAGTCAAATGAAAGATTTAGAAGAACAACTTCTGAAAGAACATCAAGAAGAAATTCGAATTGAACATGAAGAAAACATCAAGAACAACGAAGAATCACAACAACAAGATAATGAAACATATGAAGAAATGGTTAAAACATATGAAATTCCATATCCAATTGACATTGACTATTCGATCTCAGAACGAAATATTCAATCACAAGAACCCGCACACAATTTCGATTTCATTGAAGATACAGAAGAACTCTCATTCATCAATGATCAAGAAAATCTCATTCCAGAACTTCAAGAATTTGATAATCATCCACAGACGGACATAATCAAGACCGAATATACGACAACCAATGAAAACGACGAAGCATATCAAATCATTGAAGGCAGTGACGAATGGAAAGAACTCAACAAACTTCTGAATGAAGAATTCGACATTGATTCATATCTTTCACCAGAAGAACTTTTGAAAATTGAAGAAGAAAACAACAAAGAAAAAGAAAATGTTAAGAATAATGCATTAGAAGAACAACAAGAAGAATCTGAAATTAAGAAAGATAGCGAAGAGCGAATTTTACACGAGCACAAAATTAAAGAAATTGAAGAACTCAATGATGAAGAGCATGAATGTGAAAAGGACAACAAAGAACAACAAAAACTTGATGAAATTGAAGAAAGCAAAGAAGCTGAAATTGATAGCACAACAACCCTTCTTGATGAAGAGAATGATGCAATAGCAGAAGAAATTAGTCAAGTGAAAAATTTGGAAGAAAAACTCTTGAAAGAACATCAAAGAGAAATTCGAATTGAACATGAAGAAAACATCAAGAACAATGAAGAATCACAACAACAAGATAATGAAACATATGAAGAAATGGTTAAAACATATGAAATTCCATATCCAATTGACATTGACTATTCGATCTCAGAACGAAATATTCAATCACAAGAACCCGCACACAATTTCGATTTCATTGAAGATACAGAAGAACTCTCATTCATCAATGATCAAGAAAATCTCATTCCAGAACTTCAAGAATTTGATAATCATCCACAGACGGACATAATCAAGACCGAATATACGACAACCAATGAAAACGACGAAGCATATCAAATCATTGAAGGCAGTGACGAATGGAAAGAACTCAACAAACTTCTGAATGAAGAATTCGACATTGATTCATATCTTTCAGGAGAAGATCTTGAACGAATTGAGAATGATAAGAATGAAGAAGAACAAGACTTCATGATCAACAAAGAAGAAGAACATGAAGACTCTATCAACAACATTGAGAACGATATTTTAGCGGAAAAAGACGAACTTGAAAGTAATCTTTCAGAAGAACAGGAACTCGAAGCAGAAGAAACAAGTCAAATGAAAGATTTTGAAGAAGAACTTTTGAAGACATATCAAGAAGAAATTCGAATTGAACATGAAGAAAACATCAAGAATAACGAAGAATCACAACAACCAGAGAATGAAACATATGAAAACTTCATCAATTCGAACGAAATTCCAGAAACGGTTGATCTTGATCTTGATTATTCGATCTCAGAACGAAAAGTTTATCCAGGAATCACCGCACACAACTTTGACTTCCTTGAAGAGACGGATGAAATGACATTTGTCAACTATAGAACTAATCTTGCACCAGAACTTCAAGAACTTGAAAACATTGCATGTACACGCTCAGTTAATCTTGAAGAACATGATCCTAATGATATTCTTGAGCACATCATCACCACAGGTGATGATGAATGGAAAGAAATGAACGACCTTCTGAATGATGAATTTGATCTTGAATCATATGAAGATGAAGAAACTATTGAAGAAATCGAGAACGAAAAAGATGAAGAACGAGCACTAAATAAACTATATTTGTCAGAAGAAAAACAAGAAGATATTGAAGAAGATAAAGACAAAGAAGAAGAGCTTTATCAAGAAATCTATGATACAGAAGAATATCCAATGAATATTGAAATGGACAAAGAAGAAGAGAAACGTCGATTATATGAACACAAACTTTCAGAAATTGAGCTTACCAATGAAAGAGAACAAATCAAAAAGAAGAAACATGAACTTGAACATCAAACACAAGATAAAGAAAACATCAAGAAAGAAGAAGAAGAAAACATATCCAACTATTTAATAGAAGAAACCAACGATGAAGAATATGATGACACATATTACAATCTCTTAGAAGAGCAAGAAAGAGAAATTGAAGAAATAGTACGAAATAAAGACTTAGAAGAACAACTTCTGAAAGCACATCAAGAAGAAATTCGAATTGAACATGAAGAAACGATCAAGGACAATGAAGAATCACAACAACCAGAGAAAGAAACATATGAGAATATTATTACTTCGAATGAAATTCCAGATTCCATTTCCATTGAGTATTCTATCTCAGGAAGAGATATTCAACAAGATACATCAGAACACCACCATGAATTCATTGAAGAAACTAATGAGTTTTCCATTCTTAATGATCAGATAAGTCATCTTCCAGAACTTCGAGAACTTGAAAACATTCCCCAAACACGAACAACTAAGCCAGGCGAAACAACCTCAGATGAGATATCACAATACTATATTCCAGAAGGCAGTGAAGCCTGGGATGACTTTAACAAGCTTCTCAATGATGAAATTGACATTGAACCACATCTTACTGATGAAGAAATTGAGCAAATTGAGAATAACAAGAACAATGAAGAAAAAGAATATTCAACAAACAAGGAAGAGGAATACGATGACGAAATCAGAAAACTTGAGCAAGATCAAGAAGAAGAAAAAGACACAACAGAAAACTATCTTTCCGAAGAGAAAGAAGACGAAAATGAAGAAATAATGCAATCAAAAGATGATGAAGAAAGACTTCTCAAAGAGAATCAAGAAGAAATTCGAATTGAACACGAAGAAAACATCAAGAATAACGAAGAATCACAACAACTAGATAATGAGTCATATGAAGATATTGTTAATTCGAATGAAATTCCAGATTCCATTTCCATTGAGTATTCTATCTCAGGACAAAACGTCACTCAAGAAACATCAGAACACCGCAATGAATTCATTGAAGAAACAGATGACATGAGATTCTTTAATGATGAAATGAGCCATCTTGTAGAACTCTGTGAACTCGAAGATGTTCCACACACACGAACTTTGAATGTTGGTGAAAATGAATCAGAAGAAGGAAAAGAATTGTATCGAATTGAAGAAGGCAGTGAAGCATGGGAAGATCTCAACAAACTTTTGAATGATGAAATTGACATTTATCCATACATTTCGGATGAATATGTTGAAGAACTTGAGAATGATAAAGAATCGGAAGAACAAGATTTCAATATTAATAAAGAAGAAGAATATGAAGATGATATCAATGACATTGAGAAAGAAATTGAATATGAATATGATAATACGGAAGAATATCTTAAAGAAGAGAAAGACGGGGAAGCAGAAGAAGTTATCCAAATGAAAGATGAAGAAGAACGAACACTATATAAATATAAACTTCAAGAAATCGAAGAAATGAATGATGAAGAACAAGAACGTGAAGAGAAACGAAAGAAAGAACTTAAAGATGAATTGACCGAGTCGACTAAGAATCAAGAAGAAGACGACCTTTCAAATCTTTTATTAGAAGAAAAGAAAGAAGACGAAATGAACGACACGAATACACATCTTTCAGAAGAAATTGAAGACGAAACCGAAGAACTTATTCAAAATAAAGATTTTGAAGAAGAACTTTTGAAGACATATCAAGAAGAAATTCGAATTGAACATGAAGAAAACATCAAGGACAACGAAGAATCGCAACAACCAGAGAATGAAAAATATGAAGACTTCATCAATTCGAACGAAGTTCCAGAAACGGTTGATCTTGATCTTGATTATTCGATCTCAGAACGAAAAGTTTATCCAGGAATCACCGCACACAACTTTGACTTCCTTGAAGAGACGGATGAAATGACATTTGTCAACTATAGAACTAATCTTGCACCAGAACTTCAAGAACTTGAAAACATTGCATGTACGCGCTCAGTTAATCTTGAAGAACATGATCCTAATGATATTCTTGAGCACATCATCACCACAGGTGATGATGAATGGAAAGAAATGAACGACCTTCTGAATGATGAATTTGATCTTGAATCATATGAAGATGAAGAAACTATTGAAGAAATCGAGAACGAAAAAGATGAAGAACGAGCACTAAATAAACTATATTTGTCAGAAGAAAAACAAGAAGATATTGAAGAAGATAAAGACAAAGAAGAAGAGCTTTATCAAGAAATCTATGATACAGAAGAATATCCAATGAATATTGAAATGGACAAAGAAGAAGAGAAACGTCGATTATATGAACACAAACTTTCAGAAATTGAGCTTACCAATGAAAGAGAACAAATCAAAAAGAAGAAACATGAACTTGAACATCAAGCACAAGATAAAGAAAACATCAAGAAAGAAGAAGAAGAAAACATATCCAACTATTTAATAGAAGAAACCAACGATGAAGAATATGATGACACATATTACAATCTTTTAGAAGAGCAAGAAAGAGAAATTGAAGAAATAGTACGAAATAAAGACTTAGAAGAACAACTTCTGAAAGCACATCAAGAAGAAATTCGAATTGAACATGAAGAAACGATCAAGGACAATGAAGAATCACAACAACCAGAGAATGAGTCATATGAATATATTATTACTTCGAATGAAATTCCAGATTCTATTTCCATTGAGTATTCTATCTCAGGAAAAAACGTCACACAAGAAACATCAGAACACCACCATGAATTCATTGAAGAAACAGATGACATGAGATTCTTTAATGATGAAATGAGCCATCTTGCAGAACTCTGTGAACTTGAAGATATTCCACACACACGAACTGTGAATTCTGGTGAAAATGAATCAGAAGAAGGAAAAGAATCGTATCGAATTGAAGAAGGCAGTGAAGCATGGGAAGATCTCAACAAACTTTTGAATGATGAAATTGACATTTATCCATACATTTCGGATGAATATGTTGAAGAACTTGAGAATGATAAAGAATCGGAAGAACAAGATTTCAATACCAACAAAGAAGAAGAATATGAAGATAATATTAACGATATTGAAAAAGACGTTGAATATGAATATGATAATACGGAAGAATATCTTAAAGAAGAGAAAGACGGGGAAGCAGAAGAAGTTATCCAAATGAAAGATGAAGAAGAACGAACACTATATAAATATAAACTTCAAGAAATCGAAGAAATGAATGATGAAGAACAAGAACGTGAAAAGAGACAAAAGAAAGAACTTAAAGATGAATTGACCGAGTCGACTAAGAATCAAGAAGAAGACGACCTTTCAAATCTTTTATTAGAAGAAAAGAAAGAAGACGAAATGAACGACACGAATATACATCTTTCAGAAGAAATTGAAGACGAAACCGAAGAACTTATTCAAAATAAAGATTTTGAAGAAGAACTTTTGAAGACATATCAAGAAGAAATTCGAATTGAACATGAAGAAAACATCAAGGACAACGAAGAATCGCAACAACCAGAGAATGAAACATATGAAGAAATCGTCAATTCGAATGAAGTACCAAATCAAATTGATATTGATTATTCGATATCAGAACGAAAAGTTTATCCAGGAATTACCGCACACAACTTTGACTTCCTTAATGAAACAGATGATTTCACTTTTGTCAATAACAGAAGAAATCTTGCTCCAGAACTTCAAGAACTTGAAAACATTCCAAGCACACGCTCACTTAATCTTGACGGGCATAATCCTAATGATATTCTTGACCACATCATCACCACAGGTGGTGATGAATGGAATGAATTCAACAAACTTCTCAATGATGAATTCGATCTTGATACATATCTTTCACCAGAAGATCTATTAAGAATTGAAGAAGAAAACAACCAAGAAAAAGAGAATCTCAAAAACGATGCATTCGAAGAACTTCAAGAAGAATCAAAAATCAAGAAAGACGAAGAAGAACGAATTTTGCAAGCCCACAAACTTAGAGAAATTGAAGAAGTCAATGATGAAGAGCACGAACGTGATATGAAGAACAAAGAACGATTAAAACTTCATGAAATCGAAGAAAACAAAGAAGCTGAAATCAACGACACAACAGAGCATCTTGATGAAGAGAACGATGTAGCAGCAGCAGAAATCAGTCAAGCCAAAGATGCAGAAGAAGAACTTCTTAAAGAGCATCAAGAAGAAATTCGGATTGAACATGATGAAAACGTCAAAGATGACGAAGAAGTTCAACAATATGAAGACATTGACTCACTCATCAGATCCTATTATGACAGTGAAGAATCACTCAAGCAACAAGAAGAAGAAGAACTTATTTTGTCCATTATTGAAGAATTATCTGATCCAATGAATGACTTAGATCGTGATGTAAATAATTTGGATGAATTTGTTTCTGATTCGACAGAGTATGATGAAGATCAAGAAGAAGCAATCAAAGATGCTGAATATAAAGAAACATCAGAAAATAAAGAAGCAGACATGATTGAAACAAAGGAAGAAATCATTTCTGATGAAGTTTCAGCATTCATGAACGATCAAGAAGAAGACCAAATTGATGAAATAGAAACACTCAAAGACGTTGAAGACAAGCAACATGAAGATGATCTAAATGATGAAATATCTGTACACATCATCAAAGATAAACAAAATGAAGAAGATTCATTTAAAGAATACTTTGATGAAATGAAACGAGAAAGAGAAGAAGAAAGAAAATTATTGGAAGAAAAAGAATCAAAGGATCATCTTGAATCAGAAGACATTGAAGACAGAGAGAATGATAAGAAAGAGGCTGAAAAAGAAACATCGTTGCATCAAGAAGAAGAAAGAAAAGAACATGAAAAAAGCATGACAATTCACAATCTAGCTGAAGATTGTGATGATGAAGAGAAAGAATTAACACAAGAATTAATTGAAGAAGAAAACAAAGATGATACAATCAGAGTGAAAGAAGCAGAAGACAATTTCTACTCAGAAATGATTGACATTGAAAAATTAGAAACATTAAAAGACGATAAAAATGAAGAAGATTCATTATCAATGCAACTAAAGAGACAAGAGAAAGAAGAACAAAAGGATGAAGAAGAATTATTTGCATCACAAATGAAAGAAGATGAAGAAGCAGAAATAGAAAGAGAAATCACAGATAATGAATATGAACTTTGCTCCATTTATGATCAACAAATGAAGAAGATGAGCGAGATACATTTCTGCAATCGTGCACTTAAAGAGATGCTTGATACAGATAAATCAGAAAACGAAGAGAAAGAGAAGAACAAAATCATTCAAAGAAAAGCATCACTTATTTCACACATTGTTGACTTTTCTAACAAGATGAAGATTTCATCACGCTCAATCATTAATGTCAATTTAATTCATGAAAAGAATCTTCAACGAGAAATCTTAGACAAAGCTATAGAAAGTCAGAAAAGAAAAGATAATTTATTTGAGAAAGAAGAAGATATTCCTAACATTTTATCAGAAGAAGAAATCAAGAAGAACATCAAAGATGATGATCTTGCACTTGTTTCAATGCATGCAATTTATGAATTAACAACCCTTGCATTAAATTGTTATCCATCAATTAACACTGATTATGACAGGAATCTCAATGATGTCTCATTTGACTCAATGATAGATAATCTCATTCAACAGATCAATGCATGTGATGACATTAACAAACTTAATGAAATTCGTAACACTTTGAAACCAGAACAAATTTTGTTACAACAAAAGATGATTCAAGCATTGATGGAAACAATTGCTGAATTCAATAATGTCAATTCTTACATTGATCAACAATTAAGCATTAATGATGCATCAATTAATTTGATACATTCATTAGTCGACAAATTAAGAAATCAAGAAGAAAATGAAGCAGAAACCATCAAAGATATTCAACTCTTTGATGAAGAAGACTTACATTACATCCAAAACAAATGCGATAGACAGCAAGGAAGGATTAAATTACATCGTAAATTCAGTGGCAATCAAATGACACTTCAGCAAAAGTTCAACTTTAATGAAAGTGATCAAGAAGAGTATTTCAAAGCTATCCAAACTGAAAAAGTTGAAAAGACAGAATATAATGATGTTACTGAACGTATTCGAGATGTCTTTGAAAGAGAAAATATTGATTCATTTGTTGATTACTATAAAGAATTCCCACCAGAGAAGCTTCTTCGTGTTTCAGCAATCTATAACAAACTTCTTGAAACAATTCGTCCCCAATTTGATGAATCAATTGTTGAACGTGTTAGAAAGATCAACTTGAATCATATGACAATCCTTCTTTATGATGTTAAAAACATTCTTCCTATATTGAAATCATTATTCTTAACTCCAGATGAATCAAAGATAACTGAACAGCTCGAATCAATTAAACAAATGATTTCAAGTATGATTGATTCATACAAGAATGTTTATCCAACCCTTCCTGATTATGCAAGATCAAATCTACCTAGTGATTTGAATGAATTAAATGACAATTTTGTTGAATTATCTGAATCATCAATTTCATCATCACCTTACTTTAGAGCTTTAGTTAATATGTTAACAACTGTTCTTGGTATTGATGGTGCAGTTAATCAAAAGTCAAACCTTCCTTTGATTGACATTCTCGCAAACATAGCAAATTCAATCATTTATAAAGATGAGAAAAGAATTGTTTGCTACAATGTTTTGCTTCTTTTCAATGATGACATGAGAAGCAATGCCCTTTCAGTCAACATTCCTTACATCGAAGATTCAATTGCTGTTTTCAATGAGGACATTAGAGACTTGATTGTTAAAGATGCAGTAATTGGATTCGACAATGAAGAAGAAGAGGACGAATACGATTCTGAAGAGGCAAGAAGAGCAGAAATGATTTTACTTAATGAAGTTCGTCCAGATGTTGTTAATATTGTTGTTTGCCTTACTGAAACACTTGATTCCAAAGTTGAATTTATTGATTCTTGCGATTCATGTGAGAAACGGATCAATTCAGTCATTTCTTCATTTGAAGAATCGACGAAATCAACGCCGATTGATTTCAAAGAAATTGTCTGTCAAGTCTGCATTTCAGAGGCATCCATTATTTCACTTTTCCATAATTTGAAATGCAAAGATATCACATTGTTATCATCATTTATTGAATTGTTTAAATCATCCATGTTTTCACTTGAATCCTTATACAACTCCATAGAAGAAAACAATGAAAAGGCAACATATAGATCAATTCGATCCATTAAGAGAATTCTTAACTCATTACATGACATTATTGGAGATGTTAACAATTTAATAATGAGTGACTATATTGACACCGACAGTGAAGATACTGATAGTGAAAGTTGCAATGATGATCAAAAGGCAATGAATCAAATGAAGGCCGATTACTTGGTAACAATTAATGATGAAATATTCGGTTTGTTATCATTCTCATATCTCTTCTTTGTTGCTAAAGTACCAGATGTTGTCTTTAAGAAGAGTAAAGAAATAATGTCGATCTTTGATTCTTCAGCTAAAGAGTTCACTAGTCGTGGTAGTGAACTCCTCAAGCTTAACAAGAATCAAGAATCAGAAAAGAAATATAATGCATGCAGTGCAATGGCAATGAATGAAATTAGTGACTTTGTTTTATACATCCATTCATTTACAGAAAAAGACACAAATAATGATGAAGAAGAAGAAGAAGAGGAAGAATATTATCCTCCAATATATGAAAGTATTAAATCATCTGATTTATTAATTAGAATGAAAGATTCAAGTTTATCTTTGATGAATCTTTCTGAAGCAACAATGAGTTTGTCAATTGTTGAATTAATTATTCCTGACAAAGATAATGAAGATAAATTAAAGCTTCTCGTTTTACCACCAGTTCCACATCATGCAGCACGTGTTCATGAAGTATTTCATGAACAAATAGAGAAGCTATCGGGCAAGTTCTCATCCGCTTTCACACAAGTGTGCAAAGCAATTGATGAGAAAAATATTTCAAATACAATTCTTGTAAAGACACTCAATGCCATCAAAGAAACATTCAGTTCTTATTTAGAAAGCACTCTTCTTTTATCAGCAAATTTGTTAGAAATGGATTCCAAATCAAATCTTGTTGGTCTTGTTTATAAATCATGCAAGAATTTCAATGCATTCATAACTGTCATTAAAAACAAGTTGCTCGGTTTTAATGAAGATGAAGCACGTCATTTAGCATCTGAAGAGGTTTTCAAATGTACAAATGAAATCCTTGAAGTTACAAAAGCACAAGCACTCTTGTCTGAAGAAGAAGAGAAACAACAATCAGAGAAAGATGCCCAATTTAAGAAATATTATGAACCTCT
Source organism: Tritrichomonas musculus (assembly GCA_039105265.1). Taxonomy (NCBI): domain Eukaryota; phylum Parabasalia; order Tritrichomonadida; family Tritrichomonadidae; genus Tritrichomonas; species Tritrichomonas musculus. The sequence goes on from JAPFFF010000004.1 coordinate 2,940,195, forward strand.
TCATAATGCAATGATGTCTTTGAATGAAAGCGTTGGAACTCTTGAAACTGTTGAAGATAGTGCAAATAAAGCTTGTGCTGTTAATTTGATCGAAACAACATTGAATGAAAGTCCTAAATTACTTGAATATTTGATCTTTACTAGAAGAAATCAGCACAAGATCCCTATTGACATGTTATACAAATATGCTGAAGATAAAACAAACGTTTACAATGATATTTGTAAAGACATCCCAGTGATATCCGACAGAAATAACAAGGATTCGCTTAAATTGGCAGTTGAACATTTGACGAAGAGCTGCAATCTGGCTTCTAAATTCGAAGATGATTGCGCTGAATTTTATATCCCTCCACAAGATGAAAATTCATTGAATCAACCAAGAACTCCTGAAGAAAAGGAAATGCAAATCATTCATCAACTTTTGAAGGCTAATCAAGAGTCAAGTCAAGTTTTCAATAGTTTACACAAATTACTTGTTCGTGCTCCTGGTTCTACTTCTAAGTTAGCTTCTGTATCTGAAATGGATAAGAAACAAATAATGGAGAGATTAAAGCTCGAAGCTAAAGTCCATGAAGCAAGAATGATTTTACAATTCAATGAAGAGAAACATAATGAATTAGTAGAATTAAACAAGAATAAGAAATAATTCTTACCTTCTAAAAAAATGCAAAAAAAAAAAAAAATTTAAAAAAAAGTAAAATAAATAAAAAGTTTTTTTGAGATTAAATTTTAAAATAACGTATTTAATTTTTTTATTTATTTATTTATTATTTTTATTCTTCATCTGCTTCTCGTTCTTTGCTAAGGTATGATTCAAATGGTGAACAGTTTGCTTTTCTTAGATTGATGATTGGTTTACTATCTCCTTGAACACTAAAGTTGGAAATGCTCTTTCTTTTTAGCTAGAAGAACATCATTGAACTTCATAAAGATCTGGTAAAATTATTGGAACTTTAGTCTTCGAAGCCATGTATCACATGAGTAGGGAATATTATTTAAATTAATTTTTCTTTATTCATAAAAAACAAAATATTCAAAATTTATATACCATTATCTAATTCATTATTAATGATTTAGATTTTACAAATAGTATAAACTGGTACGCAAATGCTCATACTATTCATATTTGAATGACCTTTTCAAATATTGAATTGATTATTTTTTAAATTCAATGGAATTGAATAGTAAGAAAATTTGCGTACCTATTTATTTCATATTATTGATATTCTAGATGTAAACAGAGAAGATATCAATTTTCAAAATGTTGAAATAATAACCAGTACAGACGACAAAAACAAGTGTTTCTCTTATGCTAGCATAAGAACAAATGGTGTTACAAAAGTTTATCCAGGATCACCAGCAATGAGTTCATTTAATAAAGAACTATTCATGAGAAATGATGAACATCCTATCAATTTTGATGAAATGAAAACCGAAATATGTGGAACTGAAGATAAAACCATTTTTTATCCAGTCAGAATCACGAACATATAAAAAGAAATATTGCTGCTTTAAGAGCAATCTCATTTATCAGTCAAAAGTCAAAAAAAAAAAAAAAAAATCTATTTTTTGCCCCCAATCTCTTTTGACCCCAACGGTTAAGGTCAATATTGACCCTGTATCGTACTTCAGAAAAAATCGGCTAGAACTTTTTTGCACTTTTGTGAAAAATACCATGAGTAGCTACTCATGCTTTTTTTAAATAAAAAGTTTTTTTCACAAAAGTAAAATAAATAAAAAGTTTTTTTTTTTGATTAAATTATAAAATAAAGTATTTAATTTTTTTTTATTTATTTATTATTTTTTATTCTTCATCTGCTTTTGATAACACTTTCACAAATTTCATTGCCTTCTCGTTCTTTGCTAAGATATGATTCAAATGGTGAACAGTTGCTTTTCTTAGATTGATGATTGGTTTACTATCTCCTTGAACACTAAAGTTGGCAAGCTCTTTCATTTTAGCAAGAAGAACATCGTTGAACTCATAAAGATCTGGTAAAATTGACATAGCCCTAAGAGCAATTGTTGGAACTTTAGTCTTCGAAGCCATGATACCTTTTTGATTGTACTTGGCTAAAGAAGAAGCAAACCTTGGTAACATCTTTGTCATGAACGAGATACCTTTAACCTTAAAGTCTTCATTACCTGCAAACAGGGTATCATTACTATAAACACCATCAATTCTGAATTGGTATTGGGTTCGAAGTGTATGTGACATAAGAATCAAACTTTCAAGAGCAAGTTTAACTGATTCGTCATCTGGCCAAGCTTTTCTAATAACAGCTATGATAAATTCTCTAATCTGTTGATATGGATCAGTAACATCTGGCTTTGTTGGCATCAATAAAAGAAGGTTAAATGCACGAATGATAAGATTGTATGTTTGCTGATTGAGCGGTAAAACCTTAACTGTATCAACAAATTCATCAAAGAATGAATGGGTAAAGCAGATAACACCACAAACGAGAGAAGTTTGTGCGCAAAGAATCTGTAATGTAGCACGTTCATTAAGGTCAGTAATTGATGGAACTGTAACGAAAACAAAAGCGTATAAAGAACGAAGAATAACATTATATTGTGGTGGCTTGGTAGCGGCAACATGAGTTGTCAAACGTAATGCTATTCTCGAAATTGCTGAAAGAAGTCTTGGGCTTGTTGGGAAGTTTTGACGTGCTGAAATAAGGAAATTGAGATGAGCATCAGTGTTATTGGCTCCAAAATCAACTCGGTATAAGAAGTTCTCGATAATAGAATTGGTTTTATCAACAACATCGACTGCGGATAAAACTGTTAAAGATTGATACAACGTTTGTGATAATTCAAGAAGAATTCTGATGCAAAGAGGATCGTTAAGTTCAAAAGGTTTGGCCATAATATCATTAAGAATAAATCGGGAAATTTGAACAAGAGCTTTTTCATCAAGAAAGTCCATTAAGTCAACAATTGAGCCAACGTGTTGTAAAACTTCAGCAAAATTGGTTTCAGCATTGACTGTAATAGTAATGCATTCGGAAACGCAATCAGCAAGTTTCTTTGAGAGTTCTTTTGTTCCTTTTGCGTCCTTTCCTTTCTTGCCAGCATTGTTGTTTCTTCCAGCAAAGTTATCACGTAAAAGCTGTACAACATTTGACAAAAAGAGATTGAGATAGTATGGTGGACAGAACAAGGAAATGAATTTAGTCATTGGAACTGCAACATAAACGAAGTCTTCAACGCTCTTGAAAGATCTCATTCTTTCCCAAATATCATTCATGAGGTCCATGATACCTTCAGCAAGAGAGGCTTGACTGAGTGATGTAAGGAGACTGTGAATAAGTTTTGGTTTCGCTATGACCGAGTCAGCTTTATCTATGAGGATCAAAAGAACAGGATATATCTTTGAAACGAATTTTGGTGGGAGTTCTTCAAGAAGGCAAGATAAAATAAAGCTAGATGGTTGACCAATTTCATTAAATTCATCAAGCGCGTTTTTGAGAAATCCTGTATCACCAACCGAAACCATAACTGATAAAACAAAGCATAAAGCTGGACGGTGAGTTTCAATATATTTTGAAAAAGTGTAATCGATAATCTTAAATTGTCTAGCAAAACTCTTTTCTTTAATGTGAATGAGGGATCGTGTATATGATGTAAACAATGGGAGAATAACGTCACATGATGTTTCTGGGAAATATGTAAATATTGTATAAAGAAGGTATGCACGAACATATATACCTGATGAAGCTGTACCAAGACCAGGAATAGCTGAAATGATTTGCTCAATTGCCATTTGAATTGATTTGAAAGGATGGAATTTAATAGATCTTAAAAATGCTGTTTGAAGAAGCAAACGTGGCAATAATTTTGACGTTCTGCATAAAATCATTGACCAGTTAAGAGCGAGTAATTCACGCGTGCCTTCTCTGTAGGTAAGGAAGTTTTTATTGGAAGGATGAGAAGCGATACGTTCATAAACTATTTTTCCAAAGCATTCGACGAGATCTAAAACCATCATGAATTGTGCTGGATAAAATTGAGGAGATTTTGTATTGATCAAAAGTTGGCTAGCTTTTGAAATAAGTTCAATCATTTCCCAGTGCATTGATTCTTTATGAAGTCTTTCAAGTTCAACAGCTTGTCTTTTAATTTCAATTCTCAATTTTTCTTCATTTTGCTGCATTAAAGTAATCATTTGAGCTTCATCAGAAGTAACTGCAAGCTCAGCCAAGTGATCACGAACTTGTTTTGAAAAAAGAATTGGAAGATTTGTATGAGCAAAATCGGATGCATTTGTTTGGAAAGAAGTTAAGCAGAAATTCTTGAATTTACTCCATCGAGCTTGAAGAGATGAAGCGTCTTGTCTTGTTTCGGTATTGGCCAATAAATTATTTTGAGAAGAAAAAGCTTCATCTACAGAAACTTGTTGTTCGAGAAAGTTGACAGCGCTTGGTTTTAGTTTTTTAACTTCATATCCTGGTAAAAGATCGATGTCTTTATTGATTGGAATTAACGATGCATTTTCATCGATTGTCTTCTCTTCTTCTGTAGTTTGTGGTGGATTCTCTTCTTCAGTCATTTGTTTTTAATTTTTTTTTAATGATTTTACCAATTATTAAAAAAATCGGTTTAAACGGTTACCCAATTGTTCAAAAATTTTTTTTTAAAAAATAATATAGGAAAAGATAGAATCCATTAGCAAATAACATTTCATTTGATATCATATGATAAGTATGTCAGATAGTCCCATTTTACTTTTTCTATTCCAAATGGGATTAAAATCTGGGATTTATTGGAATTTGTTACTATAACCATATTATTATTAAAGTAGTTAATATAACCATATTATTGTGAATTTAATATAACCATATTATTATGAATTTAAATTATATCCATATTTCTGTGATTTTAAAGTAACCATATTTTTGTTAAAATATACAAATCCAGTTAAATTGAAAGTGATTCTCTCAATTTTGAGAGAGTTCAATTCAATTTTCTGAGATTTATCTGATTTTATCATTCAATCTTGGGATTAGAGTATTGAATTTTGGGATTAAAAGGGATTGATGTATTCAATAAAAGGTAGGGAAAACCAAAATACATTCAATTTTTTTTTTAAATTGGGATTTTAATTCAAAATTTGGTAATAATCATGAAAAAGAATTATTTATTTATCATTGTCAAAAAGTCAAAGGAGAAAGATATAATATAAAACGAAAATTGACAAACAGTGCTATTTTACATGATAACATTTCATTGAAGTAGATTAATGTTTTAAAAATGATCAAATTATTTCTTTAAATTGAAGTTATTTGTCTGAATTTGAAATTTTATAGAGTAATTCATTATTATATCAATAAATTCTTTTCATAAAGCATACTTTTTAAGAAAAAAAGGTATTAAATTTTATTTTTAAAAAAAAAAATATGATTTATTTTGAAATTATCATATATGAATGATAAGTTTTGATGCTTAAAATATGAAACTGAATTCTTTTCATTCAAAAAAGAAACAGTTTTACCTGAATGGCTATGTGAATATGAATTTTTTTAAAAAAAAAGATGATAATTTCAATCGAACCATAGAAATTGTAAAACAGAAATATTGAAATCAATGGCTATTGAGAAAAAAATAAATTTTTCTTTTAAGGTACAAATCCAGTACGTTATTTTTTGAATAGGAGAACGTTTATTATTTGAATAGTTGTATGTCTCTGAAAAAGTTTAAATTGACTAGGTTTGTTTTTGACACTTATTTTACAATTTAAATAAACATTATGATATGTTATATGAAATGGATGAAAATAATCGTTTTTTATTTAACATGTCATCTTATTCTTTGAGAATGTCAAAAAAAATTGCGGTTACTAAACGTACAGGATTTGTACCTTAAAATGATTATTTTACTTTATTTATTTTTAATGTATTATATATGATTGAAGCAACAAAAAAATGATAAAATGGATATTACACAGAATATCTTAATAAATAAAGGTGCGAACTCAAAAGGTCAACAAATGTTCAACTGAAATTCACTCAAATTTTTGAATTAAATTTAATCCAATATGTAGATTCTCTCCAAATATATGCACAAAAAATAAGATTGAATCTCAATACAAAGAAGCATCCCAAATTGATAAATCGTTGATGTTTTCGTCAAAGTTTAATATACCTTTTCCATCAAATAATTATTAGCCTAGTTTTGACAAGTCTATCTTCTCTACACTTAATAATTGTAAATTCCTATCTTCTCCATTTATAAGTCTTGAAAATGAAGATTCAATTATGTGCTGCTTTGAAAAACTAGATTGTAATATTGGCCCAATTATTCCATCACTGTATTCTGGTAGTATTTCTCTAAATTTCATTTCATTTGTTGATCATCCAATTACAATTCATGTTAAAGCAAAAAAAGAGAAATATAATTTATAGTTTTTCTCATCAACATTTAAGCAAAAGGATATGAATCCATCTTCTATGGATTCAGATATGCATGAAATTGAAGCTGATATTGAAATTTCATCACCAGGTCTTAATTCACTTGTATTGGTATCATTCCTATTCCTGCTGATACTCAACCTGAATTTGTTGATATTTCAACAAAAGGAAATGATTCATTTACAAACAAAAGCATTGATATTAGTCTTCATGAAATTAATATGCCTAAACTCGATAAACTTCAAGATTTAAACATTAATAAAATGAATGATTTTTACTTGTCATGCCTCAAAGGAACAAGAACTCTACCTCTTTTTGTGAAGAACATTTCGACTGAAAAGAATGATGCAAATATTGATATTGCTTTTAATTACCTAATTTCACTATGTAATGCATTTTATTGTTCTATTAATAATAAATCAATTATATCACAAGCTGCCAGTGATTATAGTGAATCATTCTGTTCAATGATCGGTAAATTTTCAAAAGCAGGAATGGATGCATCTAAAATACTTCCTATGAAATATATTCTGAATATTGAAGCTAGTCAAGACTTTATTTCATATCCAAGTATAAATATACCTTATCTTCCATCTGATTCATGGAACATAAAAGTACCGCTCTCTGATGATTATATCTATTCTACAATGTCAACTACATTTAATGGAGCTCATGTAGGTGAATTTAAAGAGCAAAACAAGGAGCCACAACTCTTAGATTTCATTCATCCAGATGATAATACAAATGTTAATATTAATACCATCCCAAATCAAGATAATGGAACACCTATTTTTGCTTCTCTTTCCATACCAAAATTACTTGATGATCAAAACGATGATGTTGATAGTGACAGTGATAGTGATAGTTCTGAAATATTTGAAAAGAAATCTGAATTATTAAAAGAACGAACTATTTCATTAAACAAGGAATCTGTTGAATTAAGCGATGAAAATTTGGATGGTGTTTTATCAAATTTCTCAGAATATGATAGTATTAAAGCATCAATATTGCTTATGAAGAATATGAATGAAATGCCCGAAATAACAATAAATAAAATCTCACCTTCATTTGATAAAATAACAATTTATTAGTACCGCCTCCAATGGCTAATGTCAATGATCTTCCGGTTCAATCACTTATTATGCACAGTTTTTCATTGACACAACAATTACTTATAGCAATATCAAATCAAACAAATTCCATTTTCTCAACTATGTGCGAACATTCTTGTTGATTGTAGTTGTTTCATTTCTATTGAAAATAAATTTTTCAATATGCTTCTTATTTGTGCTCTTACGAATGCTTTTGATATTTTATCAATTCGTTATTCAATTGCTGTATTTGCTGATGGTAATTACAAGCTTGTTATAAAAAGATTTGAAGAAAATAATTCACCTCTAGTACTTCAAAAAAATATTGGATTGTTTGTTTATTAAAAGAATTTGTTCCTCTCTTACAACAGGAATTAAATTTGCTATTGACATAATGGAGCATGATAGTAGGAAACAAAGAGTCATTTTTACATTTACAAGTGGTCTTGATGAGCAAATAAGACTCAAAAAATCTTGGGCCAAAAATATTTTCAATGATGAAAAGCTTTCTTTCTTATTGGTTTTCATAAAATCACAGCAGCTTAATGAAACTGAATCTGAATATCTTCAATCAGTATGGAAAGAATTTGAAACAGAGACAAAGACTAATTATGGTGCCAAGTCGACTTTAAAGTTATTCCAATAAATGCACAGCTTTCATTATTTAATGATTTTGTTGAATCTTTTGTTCAAGTATTGCAAAGAAATTGTGAAATTACTGATAATATTTCTCCATATGTCAAACCCCTCTTAGATGTTGAAAAATCTCTTCAAAATGCTGACTTTTTCCTTAAGCTTATTGATGATGAGAATAAAAATCATTTTCAGTGGAAATGATGATGTTTATTTTGATACAACTGACGTATTGAAAAAGATGACTTCTAAAATTAATTGAGTTGATGCTTCATTATATCGAAATCAAATGAATAAAATCACGCATTTGCATTCAGAGAAGAAGAATGAAAATCTCGGTCTCCTTCTTAAAAAGTTTATTCAATCAACACTTGAAACTATTTTCAGGCCAAATAAAGCATCACAGACGGTTCTTTCGAATACAGGATCTGATATAGATATAACTGCTTTAATTTTGAGTATTATCAATCCTGTTCCTGATCCAATGATTTATTTAGAAGAAAAAGGAGGATTGATTAGAAATTATGGTGTTTCTGTAATCATTGATCCATCATTTTCATGTCTCTTCAATATATCAGTTGCAAATACGCTTCTAACAATAGGAACTGTTCTTTCATCATTTGCTGCACTTGATCTCCTATGTTTTGATCTCATTGTTGCTGGTAATCCTAATCCAACTGTGTTCAAAAGCTGGTACATTGCATACACTTGCGCATAAATCAAATATTTGGGAGCCACTTTTCTCACTTCTTGAGAAGCGTGTACAGAAAGCTGATCTTGCTTCGGCAATTAATGTTGCATATGATTTAAGAAGAATGAGATCAAAAGATTACACTAGTTTTCTTTTCATTCTTACTGATGGTCTTTATGAAAAAGCAGAAAGAAATAGAATACTTCAAGTTGTAAATAACTTTGTTCAAAGTGGAACATCAGTGTTTGGAATTGGTGTTGGATCATATCCAAAAGGAATTGAAGAATTATTCCCACAAATTGTTTTTTCACCAAATCCTTTCATTGTCATGAAATGTGTTGCATCATTATTTGGTGATTCAATATCTGGAAAGAAAGATGAGATGCCATCAATTTATCCACCTGAACTTTAAATAGAAAATATTAAAATGTTGTATAATAAATAATCTTAAAATGAGAGAAAACAAACCTGTTTTTTCTGATATTAAAGAAGAATTAAGTAAAGTTAAGCATTTACTGGATGCTTTTAGACCTTATGCGAATGAAGAAGGTGATATTGGTGATAAAATAAAAGGATTTGTAAATGTCAAAGGTAAAAATTCTGAAATGTATAAAGCAAAAGATTCTTATTGTTATGCTTTGGGATTATACAATGAATGAAAGAAAAGAAAAGAGAGAACTTCAAACGCAATATATTTATAAAAATATTGATCCAGAAAAGAAAGAATGTATTCAAGCTGCTGTTGAACATTTTGGAATCAAAGTTAAATTTGTACGAAACTATAAAGATGCAATAGAAAAATTATTGAAACAAAAAAGACCAGGTTTTTGTAATTATTATGCTGTATGGATAATTGGTGGTCCTGGAATTGGAATATTACCAGATAAAAGCAAGCATGTAAATCTTGTTGGTCAATTTATTGAAGTTCTCACTCGATTCTGGAAGAATGGCGGTGCATCAGTATTTTGGACTGAATCAGATCCTATTTATTCTCAAGTAAATGAATTTCTTAAGAAGAATGGATTCAAGTTCCAATTAGAAGGAAATCATAAAGGTTACCAAACACTTTATCCATCAGAAACTGATGATCTAAAAAAAGATGTAGACATTTAATAGAAATCCTCAAGGTGATGAAAATAATGATAGAAAAACTCTTGCACACAGCTTAGGTAAAATATTTGAAGGTGTAACAATTTCATATGTTCAATATGATCTAAATAAAATTAAACCATTTATTCCTTTTGCTAGAGATTCAGAAGGAGGAGTTAGTTCATTGTTCCTTCCAACAGTAAGATATATCCAAAATATCACTCTGCAGAGTGGATATATATACATTGTTTTTTGTATTGATGCAACAGGATCAATGGGTAGTTGGCTTCAAGCAGCTAAAGAACGTTCACATGATATTGCTAAGACTTCTCGTTCTAAATATAATCAAGTTTCATTTCGTTTTGGTGCATTATTTTGTAGAGATCCAATTGATTACAGTGATGATAAAAATGAATATATCTCTCCTACAGAAGACATATCAAATCTTGCTAATTTCATGGCAACACAAGTACCTGATGGAGGTGGTGATACTCATGAAGACTGGGTTGGTGCCGATGATATTTTGCTTAATCACATTGTATGGAGGTACGACGCTTCTAAAGCTATCATACATATAGCTGACGCGCCTGCACATGGTAGAGATTGGGGGAAAAATTCAAAATTCACTCCTTTATCCTCTAATCGAAAGATATGCGAATTCAAATATTTTCTTCAGTGGAATTAATGTGAAATCAGGAGCTCTCAGATCATTTGTTAAAATTAATATGATATATAAAGACAAAAGAAAAGAAAAACTTTTCAAAGTTTCATCGATTGATAATGTTGATTCGAACATAGCAGGTGATTTCCTTCAAAATGTTGCATCTAATCTTGTTGACGAAATTTCTGCATCACCAGTATGCCTATTTCAGTTTTGCATTCAGTAAATAAACTGGCGAATTTTTTTTCAAAAGTGCAAAAAAGTTTCAAACAGATTAAAACAATCAGCCAAAAGTATTTTTTACGTCATCATTTAATTATTCTAAAGAATTTAATTACGTAATTTCAAAAATTTCGCTAAAATTATTAATATTTGATATTATATTCTTTCAAAATCACAAAGTATTCATTTTATTAGAAGAGATACAGTTTTATATTTATTGCAGTTCACACTAATTGAGATTTGATTTCAATTTAGCTAATATTTCATTTTAAATTATGATGAAAATTTTTATTTTCCTTGCTAGCAAAATAACAAAAAGAATGATTGATAGTATAAAAAATATTTGCACGTGCTTATTTATTAGTGAATGCTTATAATAAAAATCATTATCGACTTAGAAGTCGTCGTCGTCATCATCAATATTATCATTATTTTCATTGTCAGAATTGTTTTCATCGTCATCATCATCATTATTATTATTATTATCATTATTTTCATTGTCAGAATTGTTTTCGTCGTCATCATCGTCATTTATATTATTTTCATCATAATCGTCATCTGAATCATTTTCCCCTTCTTCTTCTTTTGTTGTTTTCTGTTGAAGTGTGAGTTCGCCAAGCAGCTGGTAGTGCTTGTTCCAGCAGTGATCGCAGAGCTTCTCAGCTTTCTTGAACTTTTTCATGCATAAGAAGCAAGATCTTGCTTCAATGACGATTCTTCCTGAATTGTTCAAATAATGCAGAAACAAAGTCTTCAAATCCAATTCTTCTTTCTCCTCCTCTTCATCGTCTTCGTTCTGATTAGAGTGGCACTTTTTGCAGTGATCCATCAGTTGTTTGAAAAACAAATATTTTCTTGATTTTTGGCACTTTTTGCATTTGAATTTGTGGCCAACGGTTATACACATTCCGTTCAAAATGACGTCCTGCAGCAACTTCAAATTAAGGTTGAGCATCTCGGTAACCAACTCTGAATTAGAGTCCCAAAAAGCGTCAATTTTTTCATCGTCATCAAAATCGTTTTTATCACAAATTTCTTCTGAAATTGAGTATTGAATTAGTCTCTCTTTGAGATCGCCTTGTGGCTCACAATCGTCTTCGTTTGGTGGCTGATATGATATGCATCGTGATGGCCTGAAGTTCGGATAGCAGTTGTAAAGTGCAACAACGTCAAAGGCAGAATAGATGACTTGTATCATTTCAAGGTTTTCAGCATTCCAATTTGAACATGATATCTTCTTGTCCTTGAATTGAGCTGTGGGTTCTCCTGCAAATTTTTCAACCATTTGGTCAAAATTAACGGACTCTTCGTAAGGATATAAACGGGTTTGTTCAACATCTTCAATATTCATATCAAAATCTTTTCCAAAAAGAATTCGAAGTCGATTGAGATCGCCACTGATTCCTTTGCCAACAAATTTTAAGCCATTTTCTTTTGATAAAAAGTCTCGCATAGTTTTGTTTTTTGTCCATTTAAGTTGTCTAAAGAGAAAAGCTCCTGAAGAGCAGCAAAACTGAAATAGGCATATTGGCGATGCTTGTTGTTTAAATGGTACATATTCAAAATCGATGAAAATGACTGGGTCTTTGGATATTATTGGAATATATTTCTTCAGATCAGTATTTGCATTCAGTAAATAAACTGGCGTAAAAGTATCAGGGAAAAATTCAATTTCTGCTGTTTGGTTGATAAGCCAGTTCTTCTTTTTGAAACTAGAAAGCGGAGTCTCGGATGTAAACTGAATCTGACCAAAAGATTTTGAAACGTTTTTCCTTTTTATTTGAGGCATATTCTTATAGCATCGTGAGAGATTATAAGCAACATATGACGTATAAATAACTTGTTCCATTGATAAATTATTACGATTCCAATTAGTACGTCTTATTTTGTCATCTTGAAAAGAAAATGCAGGTTTAGCCGAAGCATATTTTTTAATGATTTGAGATAATGATATATCGATATTTTTAAATCTTGTCTCAGACACATTTTCAATATCAATTAAAAAATTGTCTCCAAATAATTCATTTAGCATTCCTATATATGAAGATATTTTATATCCAACAAATTTATTCCCATTTTCTTTTGATAAAAATTCTTCAAGTTGATCATTCGGTTCTTCTTTGATTTGTCTAAAAATAAAAACGCCTGATGAACAGCAAAATGTGAATAATGAAATAGTTGGCTTATTCCCTTTTGTACAAGCTGCTTTTGGAACATGTTCAAAATCAACATATATTATAGGATCAGATGTCATCATTTTAATGTATTTTCCTAGATTTGAATTTGCATCGAGTAAGTAGACTGGTGTAAAACTATCTGAATAAAACTTTATTTTATAGCTTTCACCTATCTTAAATGGTTTGTTTTTGATATTTTCTGGTATAGATATGAATTGTAGATTTCCTTTGTGTGAAATTTCTATTTCTTTGAAGGAATTATTGGACTTTTTTGGCTCTGGTGGAAGATTTGGATAACAAAGTGAAAGTGCAAAAACATCAAAAGCTGAAGACATAACTTGTTTCATCGAAAGAATTTGTTTGGACCAATTGAAAAAAGAGCTCTTGCTAAAATTGATTTTAGGTTCTCCATAATATTTCAATATGATGTCATAAAAGCTGAGTTTGTTATTGGGTAAACGATTTAAAATTATATCATTATAGTTAAAGTAAAAATTTTTCCCAAATAATTGTTTCAATCTATTAAAAATATCTCTGATTTTTTTTCCAACAAAAGTTATTCCTCTTTGATTCATTAAAAAATCTTTCAATTGTTTATTTGGCTCTGATTCTGTTTGTTTAAATATATAAACGCCTGAAGAACAGCAAAATGAAAATAAACAGATTGGTGGAGCTTTAAAATTAGGAGGCACGTATTCAAAATCTGTAAAAATGATTGGATCTGATTGCATTATATTGACATATTCTTCTATATCTGAATTCGCATCAAATAAATAAACTTTTGTTTGCTTTCCTTCAAAAAATTCAATTTCATAACTGTCTCCAATATTCCATTCTATATTTTCAAATGAATCTATTGTTTGATCTGGTGTAAAATGAATTATACCTTTCTCCATTTAATATAAGTGATATATAAGATCATTTGACTTTAGGTTGAAGTTTTGAGAGAAAAGTTTGATAGAGTGTTCTTTCAAAATTTGTTAAAAATTGATAAGAGAAATTTTGGAATCTTTCAAAATTTTATTTGACTAACTATATTTTTTTGATATATCTTGGTTTCCAATTCATAAAAAAAAAATAAAAACAAATTAAAATTTAAATTTATAAAAATATTTAATAATTCATAGTAAAAAAAAATGTATTACTCAATTTTTTTTTGAAAATTAAATTTTTTAAAAGAATTTGAGCAATACTGGAGGATTTTCTGGTATTTCATTGCCTTCATTATCTTTCAAAGTCATGTTTAATTCTAGCATTCTATCAGGTACTAATTGAAGTTCAGCTTCATGAGTATAAATATCAGTAATCTTTCTATCCATGAATTGGTTCATGTCAGGCATGAAATCTGCATAAACAATTATCTGACCAACCATTAATGTTGATACGTTTAATCCAATTTTTTCTTTCATCTGTTCTATAAATTCTTTAACTGTTAAATCGCCTTCAAAGATCCATTTATCCCAGAAAGTAAAGGAAATTTCTTTCTTTTCGCCTTCTTTTCCATTAGGATCGCTGATAATGATCTTTTTAGTCTTTGCTGGTGATGGAGAGAGAATTTGGAAAGAGCAAGTAGATAGATTAAAGAATCCATCTCTGAAGTCATCAATACTTTTCTTTGTTACTGAGTGAACTTTAAACATTTCAAGAGAAACAAATCCACAAACTGCAGCTGTTGTGGTTGCAATTGCTGGAATAATATTTCCTGCAATTCCTTTAATTTCCATTGCTGATTCTGTCTTTATCCTATAATTGATTGCACGAAGGTTTGCTGCTGCTGCAACAAAATCAACGTGACCATTTGTTGAATCATCTTTCTCAAATTCTTGAGCGTTTAGTAAATTCTCTTCTTTTCTGTATGGTGAAACATCATTGCAAAGATTTTTGATAATTGTCTTGATATTAGATGGTATTTTCTTCTTCTTCTTTTTAGGCTTTTCATCATCATCATTAATGTCATCATCATCTTCTGGTTTCCATTCTGGGAGAGTAATCTCAGCTGCTATTTGAGCTAGTGGTTTACTTTGATCTTGTGGGATTTCAATATTATACATCTTGGCATAAAGTATTGCTGCAGAATTGATGAAAGCAGCATGAGACTCGTTTGTTGGATCGTATTCAATAACTGATGGTAGTCTGTGTTCTCCTCTCCAAAATGGCTGTCCATCTTTGTTTAGGCAGCCTGGCGGAAATTTTGTGATTAATTTTTTAATTGTTCGATAGAATAACTCTTCGAATTTTATTCTTGCAAGTTTAATGCAATCATTAAAATTAGAAGGTTTATCTTCAACAAGTAATTTTTTAATAATTTTCAGACTTTCATAAAGTCCACCAATGTCATTTTTCATCATTTTTTTAACATATCCTTTATCAGTGATATATTGATTAACTTTTGATGGATTTAAAGTGAAAATACCTCCAAAATTATCTAGGGCCCACATTGTGCAATGATTGATATTTGTAGGAAATGAGTGCAATGTGCACTCTGGAATTGATTTTGTTGTTGGATACTTGTATGAATTGTATGAAAGAGTGAGATGAGGTATAATAGTTTGGAAATGTCCCATTGGGCCAAGTGTACCACTCTCAAGAAGTGGTTTTCCAAAATAGATTGCCTGATCATCGTTGTATGAGCGAGTTTCTGCATTATCTAAAGCATTGCAAATACCACTGAGGCTGTTATAGAATTGAAAATTATAGAAAGATTCACTCATTTTACCAACACAATTTTGTTGGGCTTCAATATTAACATCTGGATTCATAACTTTGACAGCACTTGCAGCACAAGCTGATTTTGATTTTCCAATGTCACCTTTTCGGAACAAAAATTGTCTATTGAGATTAGATTTTTCAATTTGGTCCATATCAGTAACATATATCTGGCCATTTTTTGAAACTCCCATCATTGCCCAATTCTTCAATAGTTCGCATCCAATTGCTCCAGCACCAACCATGAAGTATTTGAGGTTGGTCATTGCTTCAAATTGTTCATCTCCAAAGACAATACGATAACTATCATATCTGTCATTCTTGATGGTTGTCTTAAATGATGGATCATTAATTGGTTGAAGTGCTGCTAAATCTGAATAAGCGAAAAACATGTTAAATGGTGTAAACTTGCTAGATACTGATTTAATTGCTTCTTGTCCTGCTATTCCACCCAATATAGCGGCCAATGGTGAAATTATTGCGTTTTCTCTAACAAATTCACGAATTAGATCTTCATTGATTCCTTCTGGTGATAGTTTGTATTCATCATTTATAATATCAGCGTTCTTCAAAATGTTTTCGGCTGTAGTATTATTTTCTTCAATTGATTTGAATAATGAAAAGAATGCAAGAACAATTTGCTGATCATTTCCAAGTGCTCCGTAATCTGCGATCTCGAAATATGGATTCTTTAAAGCTTCATTTAATTCTTTGAAGTGCATTGTTTTTGGTAAAATTATTTGATTTCCATAACCAGAACTCATTGTGTTTTCATAAGGATGAAAATGAGATGTATCGCCTATTGAAAAAGATTTGGCTTTAATATCTTTAACTGGAAACTCTTTACCATTTAATTCTGTCATGCCTTCAACTTGATCAAATATAACATGATCACCATCGGATAATTTATGTTCATCTTTAGGATTAATTGTAACAATGCCTTTCTCGTCATGAGAGATCGATTCGATTAAAAATCTAGATGGCTTTTCAAAAGATGGTTCTGATATATAGAAGCTATCACCGAAATCATTAAAGATTAAACCAAAAACGCCACGGGTCATTGCAAGAATAAAAGCAATTGAGTTTTCATGGCAAAATTTCGAAACTTCTAAAATTTTTGAATAGGGAATGGGGCTCGTAATTACAACACAGTTAAATTGCTTAATCAAATCGTTTGATAATTCATCTATTGATGTAGAAACTGAGACATATTCATTTAATTCTGATAATTTTTGATATGATTCAAGTGCTCGATTTTTTCCAATTGATGATTCGTCTAAAAAGAATTGGGATGATAAATCATTTATTGTTGCATTTTCTGTATCGTGAAGAGTAACTGATTTAACCCCTGCTAGAATAATGTTTTTAGCTAATTCGACGCCAAGTCCTCCTAAACCTGAGATTAGTATAGATGATTTAGCCATTTTTTTCATTGCATCAATACCAATGGTATAAATCTGACGACTATATAAATCTTCGTCAATGTTTATGTTTTCACTCATTAAATTCAGTGAAAGATTTTGACATAATTAGGAAAATTTTAAAAATTCAATTTTTCTGAAGAATTTTTAAAAAAAAGAAAAACATCTACTAAATCATATGAAAGTTTATTAGATGTTATTCTCAATGGCAATTCTTAATAAAAAAAATGAATTCAGCATAAATTCACATTTAATATATATATAGTCAAATCAAAAAAATTAAACAATATGCCTTTTTCTATCATTACTGTTGCTTTTTCTATAAGGTATTATGTATACGCATTTGTATTGTTGCGATTTGTTGGAATTCAATATATTTTGTGATTTGAATCAATAATCGTTTATCAAAGTGATACGTTTTTCTTGCTTTAACAAAAATGTGGTTACATATATGAAATAAAATCCAGTTTTTCAATGTAATATGATTGTATTTTAATTATAATTAGTTTGTTCATGACGTAAATAAGAAAAGACAATTAATATGTAGTTGAAGGAAAAGTGTAAGAAGTTGGAAGTTATTATCATATCATGAATTGAAGCAATGCTAAATTTAACTTGTGATGAAGTAATCTCTCAAAAAACGATAATAAACGGCTTAGTTTATCAATAATCAATTTGCATTCAATTTTCCATTCAAAAAAATTTTTTTCCTCCACTTTTATAAAATGCAAAGTGATTCAGATTCATATGGACTGAGTCAATCAGAAGCTGAAGCAAAGAGATTATTTGTAAACAACCGCCTTAAAGACAGGCTTGAGGAGTTGATGAGAGAAAATACAACTCTTCATGAGCAATTCAATGAAGCTGTCCAACTCACAAGTAAAATAGAAGGACTTTATCAAGAGAATGCAGAGCTTCTTCAACAAATACGTATCTTAAAATCTGAAAAAGACGATCTTAGCCAAAGATTGGAGATTTTAATGCAGAAAGATAGAGACAAGGCACAAAAGCTTAAGAGTGAAAAGAAAGTTTCAACATCACAACGAAACTCCGATTTGAACTACACTAATAAAGAAATTCAGAGGGCAAAGCAGCAATGTAAGGTCCAGATCGATTCAATTTATGACCAACTTGAAGAAGCCAACCAAAGGGCAGAAAAAGAAGGCGTTGAAAAGAGGCTTTTAATCCGCAACCTTAATAACGTTATCAACAGCGCAAGTCGATATTTTGAAACTGATCTCAACTCAATTGAGGATGTTCTTAATGCGTTAAGTCAGCCCAATGTTAGTCAAAATACTTCTATCAACCAATCTGTATATCAATCAAGGTCAACAATGAGTGTTCAGCAACAGCAACAACAGAAAAATGAACGTGACCAACTAAAAAGAAAAATTAAGAAGCTTAAGAAGCAACTCCAAGAAAAAGAGGATGAACTCACAAAGTCGCAAGAAGAAAAAGTTAAACTAAATAGGGAATTTGATCGTTCAAAGAGAGAAAGCGCAGAAACTATTCAAAGCCTTACCGAACAGATCCAGCAAATGCATCAACAGATGCAGCACGATGCAGATCAATATAGCCACAACTTGTCTCAATACGAATATAAAATTAATGCTATGAAAGCTAAAATGGAAAAGGAGAGAGAAAGGGAAAGAGAAAGAGAAAGAAAGAGGAAGTCAAAGTCTGGTGTTTAAAATGAAATTCTAATTTGTCTACCTTAAATGATTTTCAGATTTTATTTACATTGTAGATTTTTAAATAAATAAAATTTATCCAGATTCCACGATCAAATCAATTTTATATAAAAATGAAATTGAAATAAACTTAAAGTATGAAATGATGTGGTATTTTATATTTTTTTATATTTTATATATTTCAATGGTTTAGGTTCACTTTTTTCACAAAATAACGTCCATTTTTAACGTATGTTATTCTGATGATTATTAATCTGAATCAAATTTATGATTATCTTGGTTTCTCATGAATGTATTGTCATTAAACCAATAATTAAATTAATTTTAATTGATAGTTGTTGCATTTTTATTAATATTAAATAAAACTAATAAAAATGAATTATAATCAAAAAAATGATATAAATAAATTATGATTATCTTCATGCGACATTAGTATTGTTCTTTCAAAATATTCATCATAATGCTTCATAATCAGTAATATGATAAAAAAAAAAAAGATCCAAATTATCTTTGTTTTTGAAAAGATCAAAGATTGTAAAATCAAATAGTGTTGTGACTCATAACTTATGAGTAATAGCCATAATTACCTTATTAAAATAAAAAAAGTTTGAAAAATTGTTTTAAAATGAAATGTGAACTAAAAATTCAACAGAATTGTTTCAAAAGTATTTTTATTAAAATGAGAATTAGTGATTAAGAAAAAGTCAAATATTAGAAGCATTTTCGGTGAACGATGGCAGGACCTGCGTCGTTGTATTCTTCATGAGTGATGACCATTTGAGGGAAAGTTGCGAGATAAGCGAGAATTGAACCACCGATCCATACAGCATATTTTCTTTCAGGAGGAGCGACAACTTTGACTTTGATTGATTGAGGAGCCAAATTAGTAATTTCTTTCTCAATTCTCTCGAGCAAACCTTCAAACATTGTAGTTCCACCAGAGAGAACGATATTTGAATACAGATCTTTACGAACATCCATGTCACATTTGATTACTGAATTGAACAAATTTTTGTCAATTCCATCGAATTCGAAGCCATTGAAATGAGGCTTGAATAATAATTCAGGACAACGGAAACGTTCGTCAGCGATTGTGATGACATTTCCATCAGGCAAAGTGTAAGAAACATCGCATTCGGAAGTAGATTTCGCTTTCAGTAATTCAGTTTCATAATCTAAAGCGACGTAAGCAAGTTTCTCTTTGATGTCGCGAACTATTTCTCTCTCGGCGGAAGAAGTGAACGAGTAACCACGTTCATTCAAAATTTTTTGAAGCCAATTTGTTAAATCGCGGCCAGCTAAATTCATCCGCATTATTGCGTGAGGGAGTGAATAACCTTCATAAATTGGTACCGTGTGAGAGACGCCATCGCCTGCATCGAATACTATTCCTGTTGTTCTTCCGGATGAATAAAGAGAAAGCACAGCTTGAATTCCAACATAGAAAGAAGGAACATTAAAAGTTTCGAACATCAATTGAATCATTTTTTCACGATTAGCTTTTGGATTCATTGGAGCTTCAGTTAATAAGACAGGATGATCAGAAGGATCGACGCGAAGTTCGTTATAAAAAGTGTGATGCCAAATTTTTTCCATGTCATCCCAATTAGTAACGATTCCATGTTCGATTGGGTATTTAAGAATCAATACACCAGCTTTTGCACAAGCTTCATCACCAACATAAGTATCTTTATTTTGTCCACCTTTTAAAGCTTCAAAATATTTTGGACGACCAATGATTGAAGGGAAGACAGCACGAGGTGCTTCATCACCAGCGAAACCAGCTTTACACATACCTGAACCATTATCGATAACAAGTGTTTGAATTTCTTCCATTTAACAAAATAACAAAATGAAGTGAATTAATAAAAATAACTAAATGATACAAAAATATTATTTTCAATAAGAAGAATGAAAGAAAAGTATTGAAAAAATTGAGATAATATTGAAAAAATGAAATGGGACAAAATGAAAATATTATAAAATTTTTAAAACCTCAACTCATAAATATATTAAAATTAAAGATATTCTAATATAATAATGAAGATAAATTAAAAGAATATCAAGGAAATTTAATATATGAAATAAAGGATAAAGAAATAATCATCATCGGAATTTTTTTAAAATTGAAAGAAAATTTTCTAAAATGATGTCCGCATTGAATCCTAAGAAAAAATAATCAAAACATCTCAAAAATGAAAGAAATATTCAATCATGATTTTTTTTACTTATCATTTAAAAATTTAGATTATTATCATGATATTAATTGATCTTGCTTCTATTCTCATTCAAGTAAAACATGATTTCATGACTAAAGTAAAAAAAATGTTTTAATAATTTAATATATTTATTTTTTATTAAAATTTCTTTTTAGGCTAGAATTATAATAACAATTTCAAATCAGTTATACAAAACAGATAACTTCATTTTTTTTGGAAAATAATATTTTATGAATATAATTTATTATTTCATTATTTCAACAAATATATATAAAATGAATAATTTACACTTAGTGCTGATATGTAATGTTAATTTTTTAGAAATTATAAAAGATTTAATATCAACGTCATATCATATTTTATTTTTATATGCATAGATAAATGAATGGAATAAAAACATTTGAAATATAAATCAAATGAACATCATCAGAATTACATGAAAAAAATATAATATTTTTTCATTCTAATTGAAATAAACGAATTTGAAAGTTTAACAATCAATTTAAAGATGATTTAAAAGAAAAATATATAAAATTGTTAAAAACAATATAATTTATAATTATTTGAGATTCAAAAAATAAAAGTTATTTAGACACATTAGCTCAAAATAAAGTTTATTTGAATGAAAATAAATGAAAATAACAAATGTAATTTGATAATAAAATAGATTTTTAAATGATTAGTAAAAAAAAATCTTGATTGAATATTTCTTTCATTTTTGAGATGTTTTGATTATTTTTTCTTAAGATTCAATGCGGACATCATTTTAGAAAATTTTCTTTCAATTTTAAAAAAATTCCGATGATGATTATTTCTTTATCCTTTATTTCATATATTAAATTTCCTTGATATTCTTTTAATTTATCTTCATTATTATATTAGAATATCTTTAATTTTAATATATTTATGAGTTGAGGTTTTAAAAATTTTATAATATTTTCATTTTGTCCCATTTCATTTTTTCAATATTATCTCAATTTTTTCAATACTTTTCTTTCATTCTTCTTATTGAAAATAATATTTTTGTATCATTTAGTTATTTTTATTAATTCACTTCATTTTGTTATTTTGTTAAATGGAAGAAATTCAAACACTTGTTATCGATAATGGTTCAGGTATGTGTAAAGCTGGTTTCGCTGGTGATGAAGCACCTCGTGCTGTCTTCCCTTCAATCATTGGTCGTCCAAAATATTTTGAAGCTTTAAAAGGTGGCCAAAATAAAGATACTTATGTTGGTGATGAAGCTTGTGCAAAAGCTGGTGTATTGATTCTTAAATACCCAATCGAACATGGAATCGTTACTAATTGGGATGACATGGAAAAAATTTGGCATCACACTTTTTATAACGAACTTCGCGTCGATCCTTCTGATCATCCTGTCTTATTAACTGAAGCTCCAATGAATCCAAAAGCAAATCGTGAAAAAATGATTCAATTGATGTTCGAAACTTTTAATGTTCCTTCTTTCTATGTTGGAATTCAAGCTGTGCTTTCTCTTTATTCATCCGGAAGAACAACAGGAATAGTATTCGATGCAGGCGATGGCGTCTCTCACACGGTGCCAATTTATGAAGGTTATTCACTCCCTCACGCAATAATGCGGATGAATTTAGCTGGCCGCGATTTAACAAATTGGCTTCAAAAAATTTTGAATGAACGTGGCTACTCGTTCACTTCTTCCGCCGAGAGAGAAATAGTTCGCGACATCAAAGAGAAACTTGCTTACGTCGCTTTAGATTATGAAACTGAATTACTGAAAGCGAAATCTACTTCCGAATGCGATGTTTCTTACACTTTGCCTGATGGAAATGTCATCACAATCGCTGACGAACGTTTCCGTTGTCCTGAATTATTATTCAAGCCTCATTTCAATGGCTTCGAATTCGATGGAATTGACAAAAATTTGTACAATTCAATAATCAAATGTGACATGGATGTTCGTAAAGATCTGTATTCAAATATCGTTCTCTCTGGTGGAACTACAATGTTTGAAGGTTTGCTCGAGAGAATTGAGAAAGAAATTACTAATTTGGCTCCTCAATCAATCAAAGTCAAAGTTGTCGCTCCTCCTGAAAGAAAATATGCTGTATGGATCGGTGGTTCAATTCTCGCTTATCTCGCAACTTTCCCTCAAATGGCCATCACTCATGAAGAATACAACGACGCAGGTCCTGCCATCGTTCACCGAAAATGCTTCTAATCTTTGGCTTTTTCTTAAATAAAATAAAAAAAAACATTTAAAATTACAATAAAATACATATTTTTTAATATTAAAAATAATAAATTATATTAATTCACCGAAAGAAGGAGTAGTCGTGCATGGAGACTTTCTATTCAATGCAGACATGATTGAGAAATCACGATAAATTATCTGGAACTTTTCGAATGCTGTAATGCATTCAAAAGGAATTGAATGAACTTTTTCATTACTCGACAAAATGAGGACTGACTCTGGGCAGTTGTTCTCTGGTATGATTTCTGAAACTGGTTTGAATGCCTCATTCAAATCATCGATAAACTTCTGAAATTCGGGGTTATTCAATTTCAATGCTTCCTTAGCGAAACTCGAGACTGTCACCGTTGTTGCACTCAAGTTATTCGTGCTATTCGCTGCATTCGCTGATTTGTCATCTGTTTTCGCGCCAGATGAAGGAGGCGGCAATTTAGAAGAACTCTTTTTTGTTGCTTTTTGCTTTCCTCTGGAATTTGGAGAATTGACTGTTTTAGCGGAAGCTGGAGTCATGCTTTCAACCTCGTCAATTGATGTCGTGATTATCTGCTTAAAGATCTGGTATTTCAATGCGACTTCTTCGAAATTCAATGAAATTTGTGACGCATTGAAAACATCAGGAGAACCAAAAATGATTGACGCAACATTTGTCAAATTTGAATTGTCACTTTTATCATCATTTATGTTATCAATGACGACAATCAGGCAGTTCCTGTTTTCAGTCGCCCATTGTCGAATCTCTTCCAGACTTCTGCCAAGCCGAACAAGGGAAGTCCCGTTTGGAATTGTATCGAAAAACTTCTGACTTGAGACGAACATTTGCGAAATTTGTGGATTCAAAAAAGTGACACGTAACCGTTGTGCCTCCTTCACAAAAAGTCGCTCTCGATTTGTGGGTGGAAAATCGGTTTTCAAATGGTCAATTCGCATCCGATAAGCTTTGACACTTTGAGCAATTAAGTATTGAAAAAGTGAGCCAGTTATATCTGACTCTTTCAAAATTGAGAAGAGCTCTTGTGCCACTTCACCAGTGAGGTCATATTCTTTCAATTCAGTTAGCAGGTTCGCACCTTGCCACAAGTATCTAACGGCGCTCTGCAACGATATGTTATCGGTTGAAATTGAATGCAAGCATTGGCCTAAATAAATGTTCATTTTGACTGCATATTTCTTCGGAATGTTTTCAATGTTCTTCACATTATTGAAATGCATAACCGCCGCCGTTGGTGACAGATCAAGTAACGGTTCTTGCGACTTGTCTGTGAATTCATTTGTGAGCTCTTGATTCGGTCCAATCTCGCTTGGTTCGCTTCCTTTCGTTTCAATCTTTCGTATGACTGGAGAATACTTAAGGGCCAAATATCCAAACAAATTTACACTGTCAACAAAACGGCACAGAAAAGGAAGTGAGGCTTGATCATTTGAGTCGTCAATTGACTTATTATAAAGATCTGAACAGACGTTAACAATGTTCAAAACTTCGTTTCCAAACTCTTTGAAATGAGAGAGAGAAGAAGGATAGTTCGAATCAAGCAAAGATCGCCACCAAAAGGCCAATAAAAGGTCAATTGTAGGAAGGAACTTTTCTGGCGGAAAAATTTTGTTTTTAAGGGAATTTTCATAGAATGAAGACGCTGCTGCTGGTGACATATTCAGTGCTGCATTCTTATAGAAGTCGTAGACAAGGATGGTCTCAGAAATTGAAATGTTTTTATTTGAAAGACAAGATTGAGTGAACTGACCAATTAAATTCAGAACAAAGTCAGAAGTATTTGAAACATCGGAAATCAAGAAGGCAGCTGAAAACCAATCAATCCAAAATTGAATGTCAGCTTTTTCAATGGATTGCCCACTTTTTGAGAGTAATTCAATTGCTGCTTGATTTTCGCCTGATCTGGACTTGATTGTTGCTACAAGGAGAATCGATTCGGCTAAAGTTTCTTTGTCATTGACTTGTTCTGCTTGATTCATGGCAGAATTCAGTAGGTAAAGAGCATCTTTATATTCGCCGAGATATATCAAAATTTTGGCTTCTTTATTGAGTAGCTTTCGTAGAGGAGGAAGTCTGCTTACTGGTGGGTCATTCAAAAATCTTCCAACTTTTTGTTGCCAGTCGCTTTTTTCATCTTCAGTTAATAAGTAGTCATTTGAATTTTCGAGGGGTAAAATGACATTCAGCCTATCTAAAAAGACTTTCAATTTAAGATGCAAATATTGCTCGAATCTGGGCCATTGTAAAGAATGCTTTGCGAACAACAATGCATGATACCAAAAATTCAGCAAATAAAATTCCAAGCCGACATTTTGAATAATATCAATAATCTTCAAAAGATTAGAAATAAAACGATAACTATTCATTGTAGGGAATGGCCTATGTTTCTCAATGTTCTGAAAAAGTTGTATCCATTCTTCAATTGTTGTCGGTTGCTCATCATAATTGTCAACACTGTTGCTTGACTGAGATCTGCGAATGTTGCCTTTTCCTCTGCTTCCGCTTCTTTTTGTCTCCTTATTTGGTTGTTGCTGAATCAGCTGACTTGACTGGGTATCGTCATCCTCGGCAGAATCGACGATTGAAGAAGTTGTAACTGACCAAAGTTGATTTGAAAGGTCGATCAAAGATTGAGAGACCTCATTGAAAATTTCTATATCTGTTGTTGATTCAATTTTGAAAGCAACCGCTTCGATTTTCAATTCAATATTTTTTTCTGGTGGCAAATCTTTGATTGTCTCTTCAGATTGGCTGATTATCTTGTTGATTTCTGCCCATTCAAAGTTGTTCTGATAAAGCCAACGTGCGTAATTCAATTGTGCTCGAAATCTCTCTTCAACATCTTCCTGATTAAGGACGTTGATTGCCTTGATTAACGAAGTTTGCTGAATTTCTTTATCATGAGACAAATCAGCAACGAAAGTCCACAATTTTGATTGATATTCTTCGTTTCCGAGCTGTTTTACTCGAAGCATTTCATCGATCAAAGGTTGCTCGGATTTTTGACAATCAGCATTAAAAGTGACAATTAAATTCAATTCCCAAATTCCGCCGATAAAAGTTTTATTCAATTGTCCTATTGCATTCTGTATCGTCTTCTTACATAAAGGCCAATCTTTTTGATCTATCAAGGCCTTCAAAAAGATTCGAAATAATCGAACTCGAAGTTCATCGGGAATGTTTACTTTTCGAGCGATTTGAATTGAATCCGATAAAAGCTGTGTTGTTAAAGATCGAAAGTTAGGATAATCTTCGCCAACAGAGACAGTTGAAACAAAATACGACAAAGATAATTTGGCGTTATTCATAGATTTCGCTTCATTAAAGTGAAGTGAAGCCTTCAAAAAGTCGGCTGCTGAATCGAATCGAAGTTTGTCTTGACAATGAAACTCTTGAAGATCAGGCTGAATTAACTTCAAGTAAGACAAGCCTCGATAAAATCGAGCAAGACCGAGATGATAAAGTTCGTCTTTATTCTTTGTGTTTGAAGTTATTGCGTCGATTGCTTTAGAAGACGCGTCAATTGATATTTGATACATTTCGAGCCTGCAAGCCTTCTCGGACAAAAGAACCAGCAAAACTGGCTGTTTAATCTGCTGAATAGAAGAGAAAACTGACGATAAAATTTCATTTTTGTGTTGAACTTTGTCATTTAAGACTGTTGCAAGTTGGACTAAAATTGACAATTCGGGATCGCTTTGATTGGGAGGCAACTGGTTCCTTTTGCCGTAGATTTCAACAAGTCTGTCTACTAAAGCCTTCTTTTCATAAATAGAAGTGGCAATTGGCAATGCTTTAATCAAAATATCTTCAGCTGATTTCAACTGCTTTTGTTTAACTGGATCGATTGTTGGTTGTTTTTTCTTTTGATTTTGATTCTGACTTTGACTTTGACTTTGAGTTTGAGTTTGATTTGCTTGGTTTTGTTGAATTGTTTGGCTTTGTTGGCTTTGCTGTTGCTGTGCTAATATAATTTGTTGTTCAGCGTTATTTGCGTCAATCATCACAATTTGCACATAAAAATTGACAAATTGGCCAACGAGGTCTTTTGACTCTTTAAAATCAGCCTCAAAAATGTTGGTGACGCAATCGTTAAGGAAATCGATGTAATCAACACAATCTGCCGGATCTTGGAGAGAGAAGAAAGAGTTCCAGATGGCGGCTATCGAATTGTAAGCCAACCGATTCTTTTTCAATAGTTTTGAACGATCAATTGAAAAGCGCACAAAATCAACAGCCGATGAATTATTTTGTGGTTTACATTTAAATGCAGATGTGATTCCATAAACCGTCGATTCGCATTGAATTTCAACGGTTGTGTCAAAAGTTGTTGCATCGAAATCATAAGTCAAAAATTGAGAGCAGGCATCAACCGCTATTTGATGTGAATTATTCAATGACGCACACCTAATTATCTCAAAATAAACGGTCGCAAAATGAGAAGCGTCAATTGCATCAAGCAAAGAAGCGTCAGTCAGTGAGATCCCTTTGATAATTTTGAATGCGTTTGCAAGGGATTCGTTGTTGATCTTCTTTTGAATCGCTATTTGGGCATAGGCCTCGTCGGGAACGGTTGCTTGTTGGCCGTATGAGTCAAAAGTGACATTTAGCATCCGATAGAAGGGAACAATGAACCTGTCAAAGGGATGTATCAGCTTCGTTGGATGATCACTCCAGAAATAGTCTAACGAAAGCGCTTTCTTAAGGTGATCGAGTGCTTTTGCGTTATCTTTCTCGCTTTCAAATATTTTGGCAAGTGCAAAATGCATCTGTGATCGTAATAAATTGACCTGGGAATTGACCTTGCTCAGAATATCGCATGATGTGATTAAATAGCGTTTTATTAGGTTGCCATGATTTGAAAGAATTTTCAATGCATGCGACCAAAGAAGGGCTGCGGCATCTTGGACTGTTACTAGGTCCCCTTGGTACATGGCAAGCGACATAATGTGGCAGCATGAGTTCACTGTCTCACATTTTTCATCTAATGTCATGGAGTCACTTTTTGATAATGCTAATTCTGATGTAATGAGCATCCCATGAATACGTGCAAGTGGCGATCTGGCAGTCGATGCTTTGGAAAGGCAATCTTCTGCAACTTGGACTTGGTTAAATTGAGCAGCAAGTCGTCCTGTTTCTGCAATAATAATTTCGGCAACATATGTTTCTTCACATGGTTCTTTTTTGCTTTCTATAAAAGCAGTACATATTTTAAATACTTCAGCTAAATCTTTTGTGGTGGTGGCATTGTTTGATCGCGCAGTTTGATACATTATTACCGCTTTTTGTAATTGTTCATTTAAATCAAGTTTTTGCTTTAACAATGCACCACTCGATTTTCGTGAAAAATGAGTATAAAGATGAAGTAAATTATAGCGAAGCTGTAATAAATCAATTGGTACAAGTGTGAATAATTTTGCCATTTGTTTCGACGCATCATCGCATTTTGAAAAATCATCAAGAATGCAGCAATGAAGAAGAGAAATTGCAATGTATAAACGAAGTGTTGAATCAAAATTGCCGGTTAAATGCGATTCAAGTAATGATAAAACTATTGGAGTAACTTGGGAAAGATGGTGGCGTTGATAACCAACGAAAAAAGGAAATGCAACTTGATAAAAAAGAAAAGATGCTCGGAGAGCTAAAGGTAAATATAACGAATTACTTTGTATTAGTCGAAGCGCACGATAAAGGTAGTCAATTGCTTTCAAATTTAGCTCAGCTGCTGGTATTCCGCGTTGTTGTTTTGCTCGGTGTGAATTAATTAATGAATGACAGATTAAAGCTCGAATTTGAAATTGATTATCTGGTTCTTGAAGACGATTGTAAGTTCTGACCATTGTTTCCGCTTTTTGAATGATATGCTTTTGAAGTGGAGGAGGTAAATCTAAAAGCCTTTCTGCTGTGAGTATGTAAAGATCAGAAGAAAAACTTGGTTGTCCATTTGAATTAATTTTATTAAATACATTTAGGAGAGTCTGTTCATTGAGTTGCGTTCCACCTGTCAGGAGGAGTCGCAAAGACTGCTCCATTTCTTTTTGAACTAACGTATTTTGAATGATGTTATTGAATTTATTCGTTATTTCGTCTAAAACATTCAATTTTTATTCGTAAAGTATTTAAATATTTAAATGTACTTAGAATTTTTTAAAAAATCATGAAAAAAAAAATTAAAAGATTTAAAAAGATTATAAAGTTATGAAAATGTTTAACGACGAGTAGGACTACATCCATGTGAAAAGATTTCAGAATGTTGTGTATTTCCTGTATAAGAATTATCTTCACAAAGACCACAAGAAACACCTGAATAACAAATACCACCATGTACTCCACATTGAATTTGGTTGGCTCTATTATCGACTTTTGATTGACCATCGATAAAAACAGCATAATCATAATCACCACTAATCATATTACCTTCAATAAATCCTTCTGAAAATGTCTTAATATGAATTGCTTTAATTTTATCATCTTCATCAATTCCTTTAGGACGTATAATATTTGACATTTTATTATTGAAGCAGTGTACATATGAATTATCTTTGAGA
This sequence comes from Tritrichomonas musculus, assembly GCA_039105265.1. Lineage (NCBI taxonomy): Eukaryota > Parabasalia > Tritrichomonadida > Tritrichomonadidae > Tritrichomonas > Tritrichomonas musculus. The sequence goes on from JAPFFF010000004.1 coordinate 2,969,979, forward strand.
GATAAAATCTGATGATCTTTGTTGAATTCGTTTGATTCGATATTAATTTTAGCGAAATATTCACCAACAATAGCAAAAGTTGGTGACATTGAGAAGAAGTTTTGTCTCAAGTTAACTTCTGCTTTTCGGACATAAGTTTCGCATCTTGTAATTCTGTTTTCTTCGAAAATTGCTTTTGATTTATTTCTAATTTCGATAAATTCACGAGGGTTATTTCCATTTTTAGTTGTAGCTGCATATAATGCGCAAAGCCTAACAATGGCGTTTCCAACATTATTAATGATTAAAGAATTCTTATTGACGACGCAGTTATCGACAACCATTTGTTTCGTATTTTCGAAAAGAAGCCCTCCTTGCTTATTATCATAGAAACTTGATTGCTGGAACTTTGAATCACGGCAGTTCTTAATAATAACGCCACGGCCTTCATTTTCAAGGAAGAAGCAGTTATTACATTGAACCATGGATTCTGAATCAGCAATTAAACCATCACGAGTTGACCTAAGGAATTGGCAGTTAGTAAGTTCTACCCATGAATGGTCATCAATTGCCATATTTGAATCTTTATTATTTTGGATGACACAAGTAACGCCATTAATTTTGGCATTAGTTGCAATAATACCTGAGAATGAATGAGAATCTATCATTGTATCACTGATTCGGGCAACAGCACAGTTTCCTGCTTCAATTCCATTTCGTTTGGCTTGTGTAATTCGACAACGAGTTAAATATATTTTTGATCTTTGATCGCATAGAATTCCTGATCCTGATGTATCAGATATCCACACTTCATTGAGTTCAAGTGAACTTGTACTAAGAATTTCACAACCAGCGTTTCCACAATGAGTAATTGAAGATCCAGAAATAGTTGCATTAGCATCATTTGAAAGAATAATTCCAGCTTTTGCACAATTAGTAACGCGGATGTTATTAGCTTTAAGAGTGGAGAAGCTATGAATAAGAATTCCAGTTCCTTGGACTTTATCAAAAAGAGATGATTCGATTTGTAAATTTGATCTAGTTCTTGCACTAATTGCAACAGATGATGAGCCAGTAAATGTTGTTCCTTTTATGTTACAATTTGATTCGAATAATTCAAGTGCGATTCCTTTGGCTCCATTTAATTGGCAATTTGTAATCTTTAGATCAGATTTTGAAACTGAAATAATACCATTGGAAGAGCAATCAACAAATGAAATAATTGAAGCAACTCGGTTTTGAAGTATATTTTGTGCAACAAATTTGCATCTAATAAATTCAAGAGTAACGCTTGCTGTGATATCAACTGGTGGTTTTTGTGATGATATATTAATAGAGCAATCAGATAAAGATAATTGGCCTCTGTTAATTGAAAATATTTCTGTATCAGATATGAAATTAATACCATAAATAGTAACTAGTTGAGTCCTAATTGCTATATGAGTATTTTTTAAAGTAACTTCTCCATTTGAAATAATATGAATGGGTTTCAAGCAAGTAAAATCGTCTTCGTATACGCCAGCTTGGATAACAATTGTCGAATCTTCTGGTGCTTGATTTACTGCTGCGCCAATTGTTGGGAAATGGCCATTGGGTCCAACATAAATAAGATTTTGTGTTTGAAAAACGGTTGAAGATTGATCTACTGGTACAGGACCGGAAAAGGGTGGTGGTTCTTTAATTGGATCAAAAGGTGGAGCAGAGCATTTGTCTTTTCCTGTTGGATCAGTAAGATTATTTTTTTCTAATTCTTTTGTAACTCTCGCAATAATTGCCTCCTCGTCAGGTGTAAGTGGTGGTGGAGCTGCTTGAAGCATTGATATCAGGTGAGGAAGATCATCCATTTTTTAAATAATAAATATTTCAATAAAGCATTGAAAAAGATTTTGGTAAAAAGCAGATTATGTATTGTTCTGATTTTAATAAAAATTTTATATTTTGTTAAAGTTTCTGATTATGATTAATAGTAATTTATAAGCATAATACTGCTATTGTCAATTTGAAAATAATACAATTTCTTTCAAATTCATCAATTTTTTATGAGCTCATTCAATTTCCTTTCAATATATATATCAGAAAAATAATAATATCTTTAAAATTTTATATTCTTTTTAATTATTAAATTTTAAAATTAATATTAAATAGAATTCATATTCATTTATTATATCTTATAAATCAAAAAATTCATTATTTATTCCATAAATCATTAAAAAAAGTTTTTTTATTATGCTACTTGATGTTTTTTTCTTAAATGATTTATTATTTACATTATTTATATGTAGCTTTGAAATATAATAATAATTTTTAATATATTATATTATTGGTATTCAAGAAATTTTTATTTTTTATAAATAATAATTTTGAATTTAAAATTGAAAAAAATGCTAGTTTTTGAAAAAATTATTTTATGTATATCAGAATTTTGAAAATATATTAAACTTTGTTTTTTAATCTTTATCTCCATTCAATTTTGAAAAGTTTATTTTCAAATTTTCTCAATTTTTAGATAACGAGAAAAAAAATCTATATGCTTTAATAGACCTATCCACAAATCAAAAATCGTTTGTTGAACGTTTACTAAAAATTTGCGGACAATAAACTTTTTGTGAACATTTTTATGTACTCAAATGTTTAATTATTTCTAAATATCCCATTCTTTGCAAATAAGCGGTATCGTCCGTAATTTTTTAAGTTTTTTGGTAAACGTTTTGTTCAAAAACAAAACGTTTATTTGCTTTATGTTTTAATTTTTTTTGTTCCAATATCTTAAAAAATATATGTTTTTTAAAGAAAAAAATTAATTAATGATTTGGCTGTTTTTAAATAAAGATCAAAATTTATAATTGAATGTACATAAAAAAACAGAGTAAATATTTTGAAAAAGGATAATAATGAAAAAAATTTGATTTTTACGATTTAAATCAGTTGTATATGCAAAATTCATATGATTTAGATTGTATTGTTTAAAATGATTAATGAAAATATTGGTTAAATAAAATTTTAGTTTCTAAATTCGAAATGATCATAATTATTTTTACATAATTCATCTATGAAAACATAAATAAAATAGAAAATTCTTATCAAACATTGAATTATAAAGTATATTATTGATATAGTCGATTTTGTTCTTATTAATACTTATATTAGATAATAAGCTATTTGCATCTATTTTTAATTGTTTGCTTATATCATTTGAAGTTAATATAATTTTTTAAAAAATATTGTCCTCGAAAATGTTTTATAGATGCAAAAATTAGCTTTTTTACAAATATTTTATTATTTGAGAATTTTAAGATATTCACAAAAAGTTTGTTGTCTGCAAATTTTCAATAAACGTTCAACAAACGATTTTTGATTTGTGGATAGGTCTAATAAATATTTTGAATATTTTTTTACAAAAAAATTTGAATATAGTTAATTGAATGAAATCTCTCAAAAAGTATTTATTATTTAAATGACTAAGACTGCGCTTTCCGAAAAGGAAAAAATTCATATTCTCAATCTTGTTAACCAACATGGGCACCAATGAAAGTATATTTCAGAAATTGTTAATCGAAAACCAGAGACGGTTAAAGCTTTTTAAAATTCTTATACAAAGTTTCAAACTATTTCGCCCAAAAGAGGAAGGTCCGTTAAAATTACAGAAGAAGTGAAATATAATATTGTTCAAACGATGAAAAATAACCCTTTACAAAACTTACAGGATGTTGCAACAGAATTTGATGTTGCAAAGTCCTCTGTTAAGTCAATTCTTAACGAAAACAAAATACAGTATTTCAAAAGGACGCCAATTTGCCCCCTCACATTTCAACATAAACAAAAAAGATATCAAATTTGTTCCCAAATTACTTCAGTCCCTCCTTCAGTTCTCCCACCGATTATCTTTACTGATGAAAGCACAGTTTGCGTCAACAACGAAGGTGGGGGAATAATACATGCATAAGATATGTCTGCGAAATTTAAAAAGAAAATTTGAATAAAAATAAAAACTTTTTCAAAACTTTATTTTTTATATATTCAGAAAAATTGAAAACATTGATTTAAGTCCAAAATTAATCTTTATCTCCATATCGTTGTAATTTGATGTGTGGGGAAACTCAAAATAACGTATTTCGAAAAAACTTATTTTTATGATAATTCAATAAATATTAATTTTGGGCAAACAATATTCATGTATATTATTGTGCAATATCTTAATTATATAAAAATAATATTTTCATTTATTTTTAAGAGTTTGGAATAATTAATATTTTTCTCCATTTTTCAACAATAAAATTTATAGAGTTTAAATTAGATCAATATATTTGTTTTATATGTAAAATAAAATATGTTAGCTGTATAAAAACAAACAAAACTAATTTAATTGATGAGTTAAATTAAGAAAATGATTATAAAATTTTAAATTGAATTGTGATAAGATTGGCACTAGATTTTTCAACTTAATTCAGGCTATCAAATATACATACTTCATAAATTAATATAGTCCGATCCTGCTATAATTGGAACCTACAATTTTTAGAAAATCGACTTGGAAAAAATATTTGATTTATAACTTAGTAGATTTCAAATTTTATAAAAAATGAATTTGCAAATAATTACAATCTAATATTTTATAATTATTATAATAAAAATATTAGAAATTTATATTAAAAATCATGAGATATATTAAGATACTATATTCAATTATTCATATCACACCACATTATTTTCTATACTGAACATTTCACACCACATAATTTTCTCTTAAATTTTCTATCAAAAAACCAAGTGAAATGTAAATAAAAAAATTAGATATTTGGAAATATTTTCAAATACAAATTAGAAATCTGAAAATAAATGTTTAATATAGCTATTATATTTTATTATATATATAATAACAATTTATGTAAAATAAAATATTCTCTTTTCTATTGAATTTTTTTAAAAAATAATTTTAAAATTCATTTATCTTTAAATTGTAGGTTGAAAATGCTTAGTTATTAATATATTATGATATATAATGATTATATTTATTAATAATATTAATTTCATCATAAAATCTAGAGCCAATTTTGAGAAAGTATAAGTTTCCCCACACATGTAATTTGAGAAATAACATTGAATTTTTCAAAAAAAATCTATTGAATTTTTTGTGAAAGAGATATACAGTAAGGTTGTAAAATTCAAAAACGTCTCAAAAGAGGAAAATCTACTTTTTCATAGAAAACGATTAAAATGAATTTAAAATAAAAGTCAAAATAACGAATTTAATTCAAATTTGGATTTTCCTTTATAGCGTTGCAAAAATGGAAAATCCACTTTTTGAATGATGCTCATTTTTTCATATAGAGATAGGAAAGCACTATTTGATGAATATAATGTCGCAAACAGCTGTGTGGTAAACTTAATCATGGAAATATTATTTCTTAAAATGGTAGGTTTAAACAAGATTTTCTCTCTATTTCTTTATTTCTTTCATTTTTATTAATGAAAATTTTTTTCTCAAAAAGTCGATTTTCCTATTTTGAAACATTTTCCAATTTTGAAACCTTACTGTATTTTTATTAACAAATACTTATTTTTTTGAGAATATATTAGTAATATCATAATTTAAATGATTATATATTTTTTATATATAATATAAAACATATTTATATTATTATAAAATATTAATTTACTTTTTAACTCAGTTTATTTGCATATCACAATTGAGAATTATTTATAATAACGTATTAATTCAATTTTATTTTTCACAAATAAATTTATCTTACATGATATTTAATTAATTACTTTTTAATTAATTATATTAAAAGATGTAAATAAAATTATGAAAAAAGAATATATGACATGAATGTTAAAGAATATTTATATATTTGGATATTTACAAATTCCCAAAAATATTTTCCCCTTTCAAAAGTTAAACTTTTTCTGTTTTAATTTTTTTTTTTAGTGAAATATCTCCATTTTGGCTAATAGAATCGGCTTCATATTTAAAATTACATCATGTTATTGATAATGTTATTATTATTTATTATTATTATTTTATAATTTTAGAATATGATAACCGCCAAAAGTCGAACCCTTTTGACAAAAATCTTGTTTTTCGTGAGAGTTGATGAAAATCGTAAAGTGATGAATTAAAAACTTAGGACAATATTAATATGGTTTTCAAATCTGATATTAAATTTTTTAATTCTCAAAATTCATATAATCTTTTCTAAAATTATATGCTTAATAATTCGTCAGAATGAACAGCTCCTCCAGAAGTCACCACTGTTAATTCGTCAGAATGAACAGTTCCTCCAGAAGTCACCACTGTTAATTCGTCAGAATGAACAGCTCCTCCAGAAGTCACCACTGATAATTCAGAATGAACAGCTCCTCCAGAAGTCTCCACTGTTAATTCATATGATTACATTCAAAAAGTTTTATGCCACAATTTGTTTATTATTATTAATGACCAATATTAAACGAACTGATTTAACATCTATATTCATATTAATTGATATCTAATTGACGAACATCAAAGATAGGATGCACTAATTTATCAAAAATTAGAGCTCTCGGATCAATATCAATTTTTCGATTGAAGATTTAATTTTGCATTTATGAACTCCTTTTATCAGCAATAATACCAAATATTTCTTATAAATACTTAAATACGCAATGATATTCCAATCAGTTTTAACATGATCCACTGAATATTCTTCGATGATACATCAGCAAAAATAACAATGAATAGTCTATAGCTCTTTTAAATCTATCAAAGGTATTGTTTATATTGTTACCAAAACGATTTCTCGCATCTTTTTACTATCTCAGAAAAATCCAAAATAAGATGATATTTTCGAAATTTTTTTTACAAAATTATTTAATCAACCAATTTAATTATATTACATGGGAAGTATTATTGATTTATATAGCAAATTCGCCATATATGACAAGTGGAATTTTTGAATCAGCCAATTGCAACAGATTATTATTTCGCCAAAAACTTTGATTCTTTAATAGCCTATTCAAAAGAGAAGACTCATGAATACTAAGATTATTTGATATCAGCTTTATCTTATCATGAATTATATGTTGGGATACCAAAATGATATTGATTTTTGCATCTTTATATTTTCTTTATATCTTTACTATATAAGCACTTGTGCATATGAATTATATTAAACATATTTAAATTTGGCTAATATCATTCGTTTTCTTTTTTTAAACCAATTAAATTTTTTATTTTCTATAAGGTCAAAAATTCGCCTAAAATTCACCTTTTTTATAACGAATAATTAAAAAAAAAAAAAAAAAAAATACGTTAACTTTCTCAATTTCTCTGAGATAAGGGTAATATTGTTATAGTAACAAATTCCATAAATCCCAGATTTTAATCCCATTTGGATTAGAAAAAGTAAAATGGTACTATCTGACATACTTAATTGATTTAAGTTTTGCATGTTGAATTCCATATATAAAAAGAAAAGATTGATTGTAAATATCAAATTTACGTTAATTATTATTGAGCTTTAAGGTGAAAAATTCAAAAGTGGAATTGACCTTATATACGCTCGTTACTTTTCGTTATTAAATTTTATAAAAATGGATATGGAAGAAGGAGATAATGTTTTTGCAATTCTTAAAGCGAGGCGTAATGAAGAAGAGCAATGCTTAGAATTTCTTGATCGCAATCGAAAAGTTGTTCATGCTAAATGTGATACAGCTGTTGATCAATTTTTCAATGATACTTATGCAAATTATCTCTACAAGCGAGTCAGACGACCTGCAGATCCAGAAATAGAACTTAAAGCTAAGTTCAAGAAAACATATTCGAACAAAGAAACATTCATAAAGAATCGAATAGCACGAAATGAAGAATACGTTATACAGCGAAAACGTGATTTTGCAGTTTCTCAAGAAAGAGTAAAGCGTTTATTAACAAAATTGAAGCAAGAATACGAAGCCGATGTAGCTGAAAAGCTATCCAAATGTCAAACATGGTCAACTAAAACCGAAGATGATACGCATGATTTAATTAACAACGATATGGATCATGCTGCTGAAATGATATGTCAAAGTGCTATCAATCTTTCCGTGATTTCAAATGCTTTATCTTATCTTCCCCCTTTTTATTCGTCAATACTTAAGCTGTTTAATAGCCAATCAATTTTATTTGACAAAGATTCGCCAATGATCACTGAATTCGAATTTGATTCATACTTCAAGCCATTAAGGCCTGAAACGCAAAGACTTTTTATATCAATGTCTGAAGCATGTGAGCCAGAATCCATGACACCACTTCTTGTTGAAAGAAGAGGGCATGCGGTTTGTATTATATCAAAACCATTAGTATTCAATGAAATGCAATGCAACAAAATTGCTTCTTCCCTTGGTTGGAAAGCGATTTTTGCAACAAAACTCAAAAACGCTGTCAATGATATTTTTGAGCAACTTTCAAAAAAAGAAGAAGATGTAATTATATTTGGATTTCCAAGAACCCCTAAAGAATTAAATGAAATATTTCAATTGTTCAACCCAATCAAACCAGATCATGATCAATACTCTTTTCTTCAACGTCCTACGCCATCAGTCCTTGAGCCTTTCGATAAAATTATTGAATTAGATATCTCAGATGAAATTGTTCTTCGTGATGTTCTTGCGCAATTAGAAGATCAGGAAACAGGAAGTAAATATGATATTCGAACATTAAAATTAGAAACGGAAGGCCAACTTGTTAATTTACATCGTATTTCAGATCCATATTTCGATATTATTCAATATCCATCTAGATCTGTCACAATGAAAGCCAATTTTGATCTTATAAGAGAAAAGAATGAAGATAAATATAGCATTGTTCCTCTGAGTTCACGTGAGCTTACAGATGACCTTATTTCACAATTAAAAACACTTGTAAATGAAATACCTCAGCCAGCTCCATCAAAATATTCTCCCGATGCTACTTATCCATCTCTTATTCAATCTGTCCGTAGCCTCAATGATGATCTTCGAGCATTTTTCATGGAGGAATTCAAATCAATCGAAAGTTCATACAATGAATCAATCAAACGTTCATTTGATTTACTTAATTCAATTCATCTTTTACTCATTAATCATCTTGAAAAAGCCAGATCTGAAATGCAAGATTTTCTACGTCGTCCCGGTTCTTCTCAATATCTAGTTATTGAATTTCAAGAATGGCATAACAGTCAAGTTGAAAGAAGCATGCGTCGTCTTCAAAAAGTTAAAGACGAATGTGGAATAAGATTAAATGCTTTAAGAGATAGCTTAATTCAAATTGAAAATGATCGAAAATCAGAAGAAGAGCAAAAGCAAAAAGACTTATTAAACGCTCCATTCCGCACGACTCTCTTTGAGCATGTTAGTAATTGTTGTACAATGCTCATTCAAGCTGAAATTGATCGTTGGGTTTCAACAAGAACACTCATGATGGATCTTAATAATGTTATTTGTGATACAGACCTTGTTCCTCCACTTCCAAGGAAGAAGCTCAACATGTTAGCAGATCCATCACGAGACAAAAATAAGAAAAATACGAAGAAAAATACAAGAAGTACACCAACTTCAAACTCAAGAAATAGGGCTGATTCAAAATTACAACTTTTCGAATCTCCCTTGTTTGAACAATTAGAATCTCTTAAAAAGTATATCACAGATGCTTCTGTTATTTACATAAGATCAACTACTCCTGTTTCTACAAGAGGAAAACAAAGAGCAAAAGATAAAAATCCATTCGCTGCTCACAAGATCTCTGCGATAGAAGAATTAATGACTGCCTTCAGTGATGATGATATATATATAATATCTAAGATAGACCAAATTGCCGAGATGACTCGTGATGAGATCCAAATCGTTCAACAGAGCTTTGATGCGTTTCTTGACGATTCGACAAGTTGGATTCAATCTAATTATGAAAAACGAAAATCAATCGCTGACACTGCAATTGCTTATATGCTTAAATGCGTGAATGAAGAGAAACAGATGAACAGTTTGATTATTATGAATGAGGAACAATGTACAGTGGATAATACTCAACTTATTGTTGGTAATGAAGAGGTTCCAAAGGTGCCAGCGGTCTTCCCTGAAGATTTGATGCATAAATCATTAACTGGTCAGCCTGAAGAAGTTATGAATGAAATTGTTGATTTTATTAGCCAAGATAACAATGTGCAGTAATAAAAAATATTATTAATTCTAATTACTTATCATATTAATTTTTGGATTGTTTGTATTTTTTCAATGAGTTTTAATGTTCATATATTCCAATACGAATTGATTGTGTTTTTATTTTTAAATAAGAATGTTTTCCTTAATTTTATTCATAATGATTGAATGAACAATTTGTAAAATGCAATAAAACAGTTTTATATATGGAATTATAAGATATCTATATAAAATTGCTAGGATATATATAAAAAGAAGAAATTTATGCTCTTTCAAAAAGTTTTAATAATAAACTACTCAAAGTCTATATTCAATTAATAAATCTTGCTTAAATGGCTCAAGTTAAGGAAATTCCATCAAGTTTGAAAAAACTTCGTTCCTGCATCGCTTGCGGACTAATTCAAACGACAGAATTTTGGGAGGGAACATTTACTTGTCCTAATTGCCAAATAACATGGGATGATAAAACAACCTATGTCAAATATACCAGTGCAAGTTATACTGGAGTCATTGCTATTTTCGATCCTCAAAAATCATGGTGCGCATCTTGGGAACGATTCCATACCAACTGGCCAGGAATGTATGCTTTAAATAATGAAGGAGAGGTTACTCAAGAAATCATTGATTATCTTGAAAAGAATCGCCGCCCTCTTCCAGAATGGGTTGAACGAGCTAAAATCTCGCCTTCAAACGAATGAAATTAATATCAAACGGAGTTTTTACTTATCTTTATTTTTTTTTTAATATATAAATATTGCATTCATCATTTTTCAGATGTTATATATTAATTTATTTGTTAAAAAGTACCTACATCTGATAACATTTTACTCTATAAAAGAAAAGTTTTTTTTTAAATTATGGATAGAACTTTTTTTCTTTTAATCAGATAAGGATCTTTAATTAAAGCATTTTTTTAGATCTCTTGGAATCTAAATGTAAAAAGTCATATTCAATTTTTGTGGGATTTTAACAAAATAAAATATTTTTCCATCAAAAACAAATTCTATAATTTGGATAAGAATTCTAGTATATCTCCATTAGCTCTTAATCAAATTTGTCAAATTTTTAATGATTTGACTAATCCCTCTACAAGTACGGATAATGCGCAATTATTAACATCAAAAATTAGCCATCTTCAACAAAATGATCCTCAATTTCATTTTTATTTGTTGTTTATTCTTTCAAATAACGAATTTACGATTCAACAAAAACTGTTGTCATTAATATTAATATTCCGATCTTATTTGGGAATTGATAAGTCCATAATCAACGCTTTTCTCCAGACTTCAATTCCAATTCTAGAGCAGCTTTTAAATTGTCAGATTGAAGAAATTTCGCGTCTTTCTGCTGCGATTATTTGTTCATATATATCAAACTTTGGAATAGAGATAATCCCCCATTTTTTCACTAGCATTATTCAAATGATGCAAAATTCTGAAACAACTAAAGCTGCCTTTTATACTCTTGAGGAATATTCTCAGGGTTCCTTAAAATTTCCAAGTGATATTCTTGTAACTTTGCTAGATTTCATTGATGCATCTAATAAATATCATTACAATGCACTGACAATATTCAGTAATATCATAGATGATGCAATTAATTTTGTTCATCAAAATGTAATGCCATTAATTTTGAAATCATATCAATTATATGACATGAATTCGCTAGGAAGAGCTGCAACTATAGCTGCATTAACTTATGTCCACTTTCCTGATCCAGAAATCGGAGATTTTATTGCCAGTTGTCTTGTTTTAAATCAATTTTCAGACGAAAATAATATTAATTTAATTGATGATCAATTGATTTCAACTCTTTTTGATAAAGGAGAATGGATCAAGCCATATCAGCCTATGATATGCGCATTGATCCCAAAATTAAAAAAGCAAGATGACGATATCACTAATTATGGGATCTGTTCAATGTCGCAATCCATTCTTATTTCATTTTTTAATGAAAACCCTGATATGGTAAATTCACTTGTTCTTGACTCAATATCAAAGTTTCAATATAATAATAACGAAGATAATGGTTTTGTATTTAGATGTTTATCTATTGTAATTTATGATCAAAACATTGCTACTCAATTTATCCCTTTTGTTTTAAAAGAAATTAATGATCTTGGTCCCTCGCGTGGTGAAGCTGCTCTTTGTTTATCAAGATACTGTGAATCTAATATAAAATCAAATGAAATTGTAAACATATCTCTCTCAGCAATTCTTCCTCTTTTTGGCGATATAAACGATCAAAACGTTCGTTACCAATCAATAATTGCAATTCAAAATATTTTTGAAAAACTGGATAATTCTTTTCAACCAAACATTGAACATCTTGTATTCCTTGCTAATTTAATGAAAATTCAAGGCTTGGAATCTGATTTTGTTATTTTTGCTGATCTCATTTCAGCTTATATGCAACATTTTACATATTTTGATTTTGATGAAAAAAATTCATTTTTTGTTTTGTTTTTCAAAGAAGTTGTTGATTTTTTCTTACGTGAAGATGAGTCAAATCCGCTTTTTGCATCCTTTACAGATATTCTTTCAACTTTCCTAACCAAAATTAAGAGTTTTGATGGACTGAATTCAATTTTTTCAAGCATCATTAACAAAATTTTGTTAGTCTTGACAGAAAATAAAAATGAATCAAATAGTAGCTTATTAATGCAAAATGAAAACCTAGCCTATATTGATTTATGTGCCAATGATAGCACTAGTGATGAAAAATATTCTTGTCTTGTTTTATTATACTCTGTTTTAAATTCTTATCAGAAAATTGATGAAAGTCAGTTGGCTCAAATAATAAATGAACTAGCAAAAATTATAAAGGTGCAATCTCAAAATCAAATGACCATTCAGCAAGCTTTTGAATTAAGCCTGCTTTTATATCAAATGAATTTTGAATTAATGAAATCTGATCAAATAGTTTCTTTCTATTTTGAAGCATGTTCAAATTATCTGTCATATAAAAATCGTAGTATTGCATATATAGTTGCCCAAATTTTGCCATATTTAGTTGACAAAATGAGCTTTCAACAAATGCAATTGTTATTGAAAAAATGTTGCTTTTTTATACGATTAAATGGTGACAGAAGTAGTCCTGTTTTTTGCTTTGGTCACCAACTTTATCATATTCTTGTTGAAAATCAGCAAGATATTGATAACTTTATTATAGAATCTTTCGAGCACCCATATTCACACTGCTGTTGTAATGATAACCACTCATAAAAAAATTATTTTAAAAAAGTGCATAGAGAAAATATTTTTATTTTTTATTTTTTTTATACCTTTCTAATTGGCCTTAACTGTTTTTGATTAGTTTTATTTTCATATATAAAATGCTTACAGTTTTTTTATTTTTTCTATCAGTCATTTTTCATCCTGATGAGTCTAATTTCAAATACATAATGCAAAGTTCAAGCGAAATGCCACTTTTTGTTATATATACAATGGATGGTTCTGATCCTAGTCGTAGATTAATGAAAAGATGGAAAAGTATTGAAGAAATTTATAGTAAAAATAAGACAGTTTTATTAGCAGATATTTCTTGCTCATCTCATAAAAAAGTATGCCGTGATTATTTAATTAAATTTTGCCCATTAATCAGATGTTATTTGCCTGGAGATCAGCATATTGATTACATAGGCCCACGTGAGCAAAATGATATGCTAATCTGGATTAATCAAATGTTAACTTTTCCTGTTATTAACGAAAGTGACTATTCATCTTATATTTCAAATGAATCAGTAACTTTTGTTTTGCATAATGAATCTTTTTATTCAGATTATAAACGAATAGCCTATATTTACAAAAATACAACAAACATTTTTATTAATTCACCAAAAAAAAGTGATAACGAAGAGCTGGTGGCATACTTTGGTAATTCAATTAAAAAAGTATTTGATATAAAGAAGGATTTGTCATATTCTAATTTTATTTGGAAGCATCAGTTTCCAATAGGATTTGAATTAACCAGATTCAATTACAACGAAGCATCACATAATGGCAGATATTTAGCAATTCTTCTTCTCAATCCAGCTATGCCACACAAGCGGAGGACAATTCGAGCTTTTAAAAACGCATCAAAAAATTTTGAAGAAAAATTTGTTTTTTGTATAATGGATGCAATTACATATGGAAACTTTTTAGATACCTTAAAAATTGATAAGCTCCCATCTATTGTCATAATTGATGAACCCAAAGAACGGCACTATATAGCAAGTGTAGATCAAGAAGTTTTGCAAGCTGAATTGGAAGGTATTGTCAATGGCACCATTCAATTTCATCATTATTCTAGATTTAAAAAAACTGCTTTCTTTGCAAAAAACTTTATAAAAGATCGATGGCCAGTATTATTTATAACATTAATCATGTTCAGTTTATTAATATTTGGTGTTTACTTGTTTGTAGTAAATCTCAAAAGTATGATGAATGAGGGCTTTTCCTTTATAGATTGTTTTCGACCAGTTAAACTTCCATCCAAACCGAAATGCGAATAAGTAATAGAAAAACTTTGCTGAAAGATTTTTTTACAAATGATGTTATATTGCTGATGTATATATTATTTACTGTAATAAATATTAAATGAACAACTCCAAAAAAAGAAAAATTACATTATTTTATATAACCTTATTCGATATCAAATATACATTTTTGAACTCTCTTTCGTTTTGATTTTACATTTCCGCGAAAAGAATAAAAGCTGAAAGTGCTTTCGAATAAGATGCATTGAAGTAATATAAGTGTTTTTCTTTCTTTTCGTTTGCTTTTGCGGCAGTCATATTTCCAGCTTCCATTTGCTCGTTTTGTTCGTATTCTTTGTGTAATTCAGAAATTTTAGATAGATATCTTCTTGCATGTTCACCTATTATAAATCGATAACCTTCGATCGCAGCTTCTTCATCATATCTAAATGCAAAAATACTTTTTGGATTGATCATTTTATCAGCAGATGATCTAGGAATGCTTTGCATTTGAGCAAAACCAAATCGACATAATGCATACATTGTACTTCTTGCATCTTTTTCTGAAAGTAAAGCATCACCTTCGATTTGATGCGTGTCTGCAACACCAAGTTTTCTTAATGAATTGAAGCATTGACAATGATAAGCTGAAAAATCTTGTTTAAGGAATGATTCAATATGTTGAATTTGAAAAGCGCGAATTGATTTTG
This sequence comes from Tritrichomonas musculus, assembly GCA_039105265.1. Lineage (NCBI taxonomy): Eukaryota > Parabasalia > Tritrichomonadida > Tritrichomonadidae > Tritrichomonas > Tritrichomonas musculus. The sequence continues at coordinate 2,985,279 of JAPFFF010000004.1, forward strand.
GTGTTGTTAACTCCCAGTAAGTTCCATCTCTACTGCACATAAAATTCATTTGAGATTCTGAAATGGTGTCTAGAAGAGTAAATAAATCGTCATCCTGACTAGGAGTATATACTCTTGAGAGACTACTATATTCAAGATGTGGATAAGAAACGACATCAGTGCGAATGTTATCATCATCTTTTGACATCATTCTCTGAAAATTGGTATAATCACCACAATGAGATAAACCTATTATACACTCGATAAGTTTCATATATTTTGTGCCATTCAAATTTGGTAATGTTTGCGAAAATTGAACAAGATAGCGTCCTCGTAGGAAAGAGGCAACGCCATTCCAGTTAATTGTAAGAGAATAAGTGTTATCGGTGATTTTCATTGATTTTGCTGATTCTGATGGACGATTTGTTCCGAGATCTTGAGTTGAATTTGCGTTATTAGTTCGCTTTTTTGAAAGATTAAGATTTTCAATTCTTCTCATTAATGAAAAAACATCGCAAGTTGAAAAGCTTTCACATTCAACAACACGGCGAGATAAAATGCCAATTTCGATTAGTTCATCAACTGTTTCTTGAAAACCATCTGGAAGGTCAATCTGAGGCGAAATAGCTTTTACTTTCTTCTTCTTTGATTTATCATTATTCGGCGGAGTATATTCGATGATGCCATGAAAAAGAATTAATTTTAATGTTTCACAATATGATGGCTTTTGATATTGCTCTTCAATTTGATCGATAAGAATTGATGGTGCCGATAAAATAAAAGCAGGTAAAGAACTAATTGATAAGAATGTTTGAGAACCTTCGCGTGTTATATTTACGACGCCGTGTAAATACATTGAGAGAGCGACTGTCTTAGCATCTTCAAGAGGAAAATTTGTCACTTGAGCAACAAGTCCTATTGGACAAGGACCACATCTTTCAATTGCTTCAGCAACAATAGCTGCAGGTTCGCCAAAAAGGAACGATATTATTTCGTTTAAGAGCCTTTGTTTAACACCACCAATCGACATCCTGGTTTAACCGTCATTTTGCATTGAATTTTTCAAAATAAAAAAAATGAAATTCAGAATAAAATTAACATTTAAAATAAGAAAAATGCTGAAAATAAACTATCTATTATATTAAAAAAAAATAATCATTTGAATCCTTCTCCCTCTGCTTGGTTTGCTTTTATTGGAGAAAATATTCCGAATGTCGAACTTGTTCCTGGTGAAGTTAACCCGCCAAAAGCTCCTGGAGTTGATGTAAACCCTGGAATAGGAGAAATTGGTGTGAAAAGACCTGATTCGGTTGGTGGAAATGATGTCTGAAGGGTAAATGGAGTTAATGCTAAGCCAGAATTAAGCCCAGAATTGAGACTAGAATTAATTTCGGACGGAATCTGAAGAGGTGGTGGTTGCATTCTAGGATGAGAAGCCGGTTGATTTTGTTGAGGTGGTGGCTGCTGTAATTGTTGCGGCTTTAATTGAATCTGTGGTTTTTGGTCGTTTTGAATATTGGATGTTGTCTGAGGTTGGCCTACTTGTGTATTATCTTTCTGATTCTGTAATTGGGATGAATCTGGAAGCGGATCAAGTTGTTTTCCATGCGGAATAGATTTTTGTTTATATTGTCTTTTACTCGAATCTGGAAGGATATATTCATTTCCATTTTGATCAACTTGTAATCGCTTCGAAATTGAAGAATTCCATCTGTTTTTTATCGAATTATCAGTTCTTCCTGGCAGCATTTTAGCTATTGTTGACCATTTGCCGCCAAGAGTTTTATGTTGCGTATAAATCAAATTATCTTCTTCTGGTGTCCAAGGCATTTTTTTGACATTAGGATCGAGATGATTAAACCATCTTTCACGACATTGTTTTGAACTTCTATGTGGTAAAATCTGTGTAATTCGTGGCCATCCGCGAGGGCCATTACGAGTGACATAATCTATAATCATTTGGTCTTCTTCCTGGGTAAAAGGTCCTTTTATGATATTTGGATCGAGACATTTTTCCCAACGAGCAGCAACTTGAGAAGGTGTTCTCTTAGGAAGACTCTGGGCAATTAGATTCCATTGTTTACCATGTGTTTTAACAAGTGTACGAAGAATATTGTCTTCTGTTTCATCCCAATTCCTTCCCATTTCCAATAAACGAGTTGTACGGTTATTTCTTAAAAATGAGACTATCGTCTGTTTTTCTTAGAATTGTGTCACTTTTTCTGAGAAAATAACAATTTTTTTCTTTTTTGTTGAGAAAGATATAGAAATTATATTACAAAAGTTCTTTTGAACCCGATGGTATGATTTTAAATGTCATTTAATGAAATTAAAAAAAATGATTAATAAAAAGTTAAAATTTTGTACGTTATGGGTATCGTCTTTGTTGACCTTGTAAGGGGTACACGATTTACCTATTTTCAATCGTGTCAAAAAAAATTAGGTATATTTTGACCAGGGGTCGCAAAATACCGGCTACCCAAAGCGGTTTTTGACACGAAATTTTTAAAATTCATTTATCTCAAAATGTGGAATAAATATTTATATAAAAAAAGGTTTATTAAAAAATTTACAAGCTTTTTAATCCTTTTTAATAAAAATTTTTATTTCATTAGAATAATGCATCTGATAATTTTCTCAAAAATTGTTTTTTGAAATTATTTTCTCTATCATTCTATTTAATTACGATTTTTAATATCAGAAAACCTTTTTTCTTGAAAGTTAATTGTTTTTTTTTTTTTTTTTTTTGTATCCTATTTTTTTCTGATTTTCATTGCCATTTAATTTATTGTTTAGATGACTTATGAAAAGAGAAATTATACATAAATTTAAGTTATGTAATATTTTTTTATATTAAGCTTTGAAATCTACAAATTTTAAATAATAAAAACTATTCATTTACTTGTTTCATATTTTTTATCTTTTTTTCAACGTTTATACTATACATTTTAGTTTATTTTGCTATTAATTAATGTTACTAATCACTTATATAAATAAAAAATATTGGCATTTGGTTCTTTTATTTCATGTTTGAATTCAATATTAAGATATATTAATAACTATTTCAGATTTTAAAAGATTATCTTGTTTTGACAAACTTTTACTTGATTTTCAAATAAAAAAGTCTTTTCTAAATAAAATTTGAAATATTTCATATAACAAGTCATATCATAAAACTTTATTTTCTAAAATCATAATTCACTTTAAAAAAATGCATGTTTCAATAAAAAAATTAATTATAGAACATGGTTTTATAAAAAATAATCCAAAAAATACACTAGAAATAAAAGGGTCATTCGCGAACGCTTCTTTTTTTTTTTTTTTTTTTTTTTTTGATGGCCAAAAAAAATGAATGCAATTTGGGGAAAAAGTTCAAGAAAAAAAAGCTACTTATAATTGAAAAGTGAGATTATCATTTTTTAATAAATGCAGAAAGTCTTTTCTAAATTGAAATATTTGAAGTGCTAAAAGTCTTTTCTAAATATAATATTATTTTTCTACAAGCGCCTTTTAGCACTTCCAAAAAAGTTTTTCCAAAAAAGCTACGAGTATGGTGCAGATTTGAATTGCCTTAAAATGATACAAACTTTCTGCATAGGGTATGATCTCAGGGAAGAGCTGTATACATGTTCTTTTTAACCTCCTCGATAAGATGAATATTTAGTATCACAACCACAAATGTCTCCCTGGTGACTTAAAAAGATTTGTTAACTGCTTAAGCGTCATCCGAACAATGGTTGTACAGCATTATTGAAAAAAATGACATCATCTTAAAAAAACAAGAAATCTTGGAAGTGCTAAAAGGCGCTTGTAGAAAAAAATCAATTATTGATAGCTTCTACATTAAACATTATCGAACATTACAAAGAGATTCCAGGTTAATATGGAATGTCGATGAAATAGTTTCAGCTTCAAATAAAAATATAAAGTTTTATGTCAAAAAGAAACGCTTCCCTTGTCCCAAATAGATATTTGAATGAGCATTTTACTAGCTAATTTCAGTTCAACGCCAATGGAGATAAGTTACTTCCAACAATTATTTTACTTAATATTTGTTATTTACCACTTGAATTTAAAGGTTTACAAGCTCACTTTTTCTTACAAAAAAGATGTTGAATGACAATTTTTTTATGGAACGCATTTATTGTTTTTCTCAAAAGATATTTCAAAATACAGAATTCAGCTCCCAGTTGAAATAAAATGGGATGAAATGATTTTAATATTTGATTGTCATGGTTCTCGCATTAGTTCTTATGCTATTGAATACCTGAAATTATTTAAAATTACTTTAGTCAAACTGCAGGCATATATTACTTACATCCTACAGCCATTCGAAATTGGCGTGGTAAAATCATAAAAAATCATATAAATAAATTTTCATATAACTCATTATACCATTTCAATAGTTTGGATTTCAATCCCAAATAGCAAAAAGTACAATATCAAACTTTCCTAGCAATGATTGCCACATGATCAATTTTATATTCTTAAATATTACGAAATGGATTTAAATATTCCTGCATTTGTCAACTTGATCCAAATCAAGGATTGAATAGTAAATACGTAACAGATGATAACAAAAACAATATATATGAAAGAAGGAGAAATACTTTCGACATTTCTAATAAGAATCTCTCAAGTGATAACGAACGAATAAGGTTGGTCCAATACATATATAAGATCAATTTTCAAAACCTATCTCAAATTCAAAACCAGAATCTTCAAGATTTGAATTATTGTTTATATAATAACAACAAACGCAAGTGGAAAAATTTTATCATCTATTCCAGCCATTATTAGGTTAACAATAGAAGGAAATATATCCATTCAGTTCTACTCCGATTCTTTGAGTTTTACTTAAATATTGGATATCATTTTTTCAATTTACCAAATTAGAGACTTTCCTTTTTTTTTTTTTTTTAAAAAAAAAAAAAACGATTATTTATAACATTATTTACTTTTAAAATATGGCAACAATGCAAGAGCAAATGTAAAAGCGTTTTCAAATAAAGGTTTAGCCAAGGAAAAACTATATATACTAAAGCAACCATGTTCGGGCCATGCTGGAAACCTTGCAATTCATAACATATTTGAGAGAAAAGGAGTATAGACTTTAGTTAATTACCAATTGTAGCAGCAAATATTGCTACACAAAAATTTGAGGTGTTGAAGTCCTTTGATACTTTAAGAACAAATATGTTATTTGATTGATTTAATGCGCCTAAATGGGGAATAAAAACCTCTAACCAGTTTTTCCTAATTTGCTTCTGTTTTTCTAGTATGCAAAGGGGCACTTTTTTCTATTATAACAGAAGACTTGAAAAAAAGAATGTGGTCCAAAAAGTATTTTAACAGATGAACAAATATCCTTATTGATAAATTTTGTTTATGATAAATTACTACCAAAGAATCCAGTGACATATGACTGCATACTCTCATTTATTCTACTTCAATTTTGGTACTGCTATGTTCATAAATCATTCTTCAGATTAATACCAGCCGTTGTACATTGGCATTTTTCATGTCCAAAAGAGAAGAATGCAGAGGATGTTTATCGATAATAAACAAACTCCTCAATCAATCCATTTAATTACAATTTTGGATAGCTTAAAGCAAGCATAAATAGTTTCAAATGTTGTGAATGCTTTTCGAAGCGCAGGCATTCTTTAAAGATATGATTTAAAAAAAGCTTTTCCCCTATCTTGATAGATCAAAGGCCTCTAAGGTTCGCCATTGGAACTATCAAGATAAAAGGATATCTTATGACAAGTCAAGGATATCAATGACAGAAAACAAACTGAGGAGTTAGATCAACCACAGATAAGGTAAAATTATTCCAAGCATACCACAAGATTCAATTAGATCTGGCTTTCTTCAATCATTAATGGTTTTTAATTGGCCTTAGTAGTGAAGAGTGTTCCGAATCGGGACCAGATAGAATTCCACCAAAAACGCCATAAATAGCACACTTTTTGGGCCCATATAAATGTCAAAAATAACATACACACATAGCCCATATTTTGAACCCATATTTGGACCCATATTTGGGATCCATATTTTGGACCCATACTGAATTATACCCAAAAACACCATAAATAGCCCATATTTGGGGGCCATATAGAATTCCAAAAATAACGCGAATCTCGAATCAATTCATAAGCGGGTATATACCCCACAAATCTACACGCTGGGAATCTACCAAATATAAATTTATCCAATTTATTATTTATAATTTTAATATTTGGATAAGCCAATTTGGGAGTCCATACGCAATATCCCAGATGGCTCGTCTTCCAACTCGAGCAAAGCTTAGAAGAATACCTTCTGCATATGGAGCCACTTGGAAAGCCACTTGGAAAGCTATTTTGGGAAACTATTATGGGAACAACCATCTAGTGTTCCGAGGATTTACATAAACGGTCCACTAAATATTGGGTGTACCGGAAAAACCGCAGACCACTTAGGAGAGCCATATACGAGTCCACAGGAGAATCCAGGTCTGGTAGAATTCTACCACACCACAAATGGAGCTACATGGAAAGCTATTTTGGGAATCTGCATATGGAGCTATATATGGAGACACTTGGGAAGCCATATATGGAGATACTTGGGAATCTGCAGGAGAATCCACTTAGAAAATCCCAAAATAAGAATTATAAAATATTTTATTTTTGGGTATTATTAGGTAGATTTCTAAATACGAATCTACTTTTTTCTCGACTTATAAATGGAAAGCAACGACGCTCTCTTTAAGGACGACCTTTCACCGTTTATAATTTATTTTATAACGATTATTTTTTGTATTCATTTTCATCGTAAATCATTGAAAATTAAAAAATTTAATAACTCAAGTTAGAAGGGAAAAAAGAAACTTGTTTTTGTGTTAATACAAATCAAATAGAATAAATTATTGATATCCGGTTCGAAAAGTAATATTAATACTTGTTATTTATCAAATTTAATCATTTTTTTATTTTATCTACTAAAATTTCATCTTTTTCTTTAATATATTATGAGTTTGGAACCGGATTATTTTAAATATTCATGTTATTTAATAAATGGTGCATAGAAAACAAAATTGTTTTTCTTTGAAATTGAGTTATTACATTTTGAAATTCTTAGAATAAATATAAACGTATTTTGGTTTAATTCACTTTTATTTTTTGAAATATCTCTTTTTCAAAGCTGAATAATTAATTATTTATTTTTTATATGCATTATATTCCAATTATTTATTTGTTAATATGAGTTTCACAATAAAATTATGAAAGATTGAAGAAGAATTAAATGTAACCACGACGATCATTTTTCATAGAAAGGTCGTCCTTAAGGAGATTTCCTTAAACAAGACACGAACAGATGCCACATTTGCTATTAAAGCAATCGGTGGTGGTAAAATAAAGCACGAAACACTACTATACAACCTTTACCGAGTTATTAACCAAAGCGATATATCGTTTATAGATTACATCGAGAAACTAAAGATTAGGAACCCCGATGATACCAAAGATGCTGACGCAGATGACCAAACAATAGATAATAGTGCGTTAAATAAAATCGCTAAGGATTTGTTTGGTAGCACCACTGCTACAATAAAGAGGGTTCTAAACCAGCTGGATATCGATATACGCAAACCAGATATTAAACCAATTGGAATTAAGAGTGCAGATGGATTTGCTTACAGACCATCTTCGTTCGTCCAACTCCTTAAGGTTAATCTATCTAATGTCTCTATCGATAGCATCTTTAATTTACTAGGAGACTCCACCAAAATCGAATTTCTGCATGAAAACCGTGTATATATACACGATATCAACTTTACTCGGGATTACAAAGGCGTATTTAACAAAAGGGATGTTATTAGGCATTTGGTTGGCGAACACAACTTTGTAAAGCAAGGGGATACAAATCCAGATGACAACCCAGATGACAACCCAGTTATTATAAATAATTCCCAACTCATATCCAATAATTGTCTAACGTTTATAAGCTCCTCTACAACTGGAACCATTAGATACAAATTCTATAACAAGTTTGTGCAATCGATGGAATCCCCGAGTGTCCGCAATAAAATTGGTTCCCATATTAACGATTGGATTAACAACCCAGAACCGATATTACGCAAGGCGATCGAGAACTCGTTGGAAACCGGCATTTTAAGATTGGAGTTTACGATGTATCTCTATAAGAACACAACTGGAACCCTAGATAGAGATGTGGTTTACGCATATTTGGAGTACCTCGAGAATTTAATGCCATCGAATCTAATTTATTTTAATTCTATCGAGAACCAATTTAATTTGCTGTGCAAAAATATATTATACAATGTTTGTATTGTGGATTTAGAATTGGACCTAGCGTTTGTGGCGTTATACCAGAATAAGTTGACGGGTAAAGTTAATGGGTTCTATATCGAAAAAATAAATGCAATCAAATTATCGAATACACTCCGGTGGTACTGCTCGAATAAGCCCATTACTGTAATATTAATGCAAATCGATCCACATAACGACGAAGTAAATATACAACAGGATAGCTATCTACGAATAAACACAGCAAGCGAACCTCTATATACATACATCCATAAGGGCTGCGAGAAACTAAAAGCTGTGCAAACAAAGGATAACATTAATAAACCTGCCGATGTTGGATTAACCCCAAATAATGTATTTAATTTTGTATTCCCAACATCCACAGCATCGTTATTAAAATCGAGTACTCAAGAGAAAATAATGTTTAAAATACTGGAATTGGATTTACTAAATTATCCAAACGAGACACTAACTATTCGATCCATTAACCGAGATATTAAGGAGGAAACCGAGGAGAATGCTTTTAAGGAACACTACGAACAGCAGATGAACAATATATAGTCTAAGAACGAGGTTATAGAAGCCCGAATCGAGGAGTGCGCCCATAAGGAGATGGTTAGAGATATGCTTTATAAGGTCCTTTCCAACATTAGAGCATACACGCACAGGTTCTTGGATTTAAAGGATGGGACCGAAATAAATGTGTATGGGTTTAAAGAAACTAGAACCCGATATGGCAAGACATATTTGCTCGCATGTTCGTTAAATGTAATGCACGATGTCGATGGAAATTTAATAGAATACATGGTACCCCAAACCATATTACAATTATATTGGTGTCCTTCGAATATTGCGCATTACATAGACAAAATATTAGCAAATAAGGGATTTAAGCAACTGGATATTAAACGAATAACAGCATTTGGGAGCTTAACTGGAATCCCAATAATGCAATTAATTAAGGAGGGCTCGTTTACAAACGCATCTAAAAATTTATGTGCCAAGATGGTTGTAAAGGAATGCAAAAATAATGAAACAGAGGATATTACTGGATATCGCGACAGTATTATGCAAGAGATGGATGCAAATATAAAGCAATGCAAGAAGATAGATGAGGATGTTAAATTAGGAGATATAATTAAGGTAACTGGGTACAAACTCCTTAAGAGCTCGCTATTAATACGCTGTTCTATTAATGGTGGAGACCCCAAGGATTATATAGCCACATATAAAAAATAATCATATCTCTGAAAAAAGATAATATACTAAATAATTTTTTGTGAATAAATAAAATATCAATTAATTTATTTAATAAAACCATTTTTGTAAAAGTAAAATGCAATTTTTAAAAATCATTTTTGGCAAAGGTGAAATGATTGACCATTTTATAAAAAGCATATAATCACTCTGTGAGCAAACCAATTCACATTACTCAAGATTTCTAGATTATTTACTATTATAATATTGTTTTATAACCTTTTATTCCTTTTTAACATATAAAACCAACAAGAAACTTGCGATGCCGTTTATAAACTATGATTTTTTTTTTAAAAAAATACAAATTCAATTACGATTAAGGGCAAAGTTGGTTTTGCCAAAAATTCAATTATAATTCAAAAAAATGAATAAAAATCATTTTTTTTTTTGTGAGAGTACTGAAATTATTTTGGAAGTATTCAATTTTTTCTTACACGAAAAAAAAAGATCGAAGATTTCTGATGAATCAAAAAAAAAACTACGACTTCTTTCTTGTGGCGAATGAATAAGATTATTCAGTATATTTTTTTTATACATATAAAATTACAAAGAATAAAATAAAAAAATATCAATATACGTATAGTTGGCTCTTCTATAAGTTAATTTTTTATTTAAAAGAATGATATAACTAGAAAGTATATAAGTTATATAATAGTATTTATAATATTTTGTTGATGTATCTTTGCTTTTTAATCATCCACGACTATTTTTTCCCAAGCATTTACAAAAACAACTTTCTGTCTGATCGCTTTATGGGAAATAAATTGAAATATATTATTTATGAGACTAATATAAAGCTATATTTTGTATAATCACTTTGATATAATGATTATTTATCGAGGAAAATTGAATTGAAGTTAGTATCATGAAATTTTTCTGAGAGGTGAGTTGGCTCTTCTCTCAAAATTTTTTAAAAATAAAAGTAGAAAAGATTTTGTTTGCTAAGAATGGCATTAATATGTCATTGATATATTAGTATATTTTTTTCGAATTAAAAAACGCGGATGCCAGGAAAAAAAAAAAAAAGATCATCGAAGATTTAAAAACATTTCTTGTGGGAAAATAACTTGTATTGAATTTGAGCATGTTGAATATCTGAATAATATCATAAATCACGGGAAAATAAAAAATTAATGGTACAGACAGCGTCTTTCCAAAATAATTTTTAATAATTTTTGAGTTATATGGTTCTCAAAAAGTTTTATTGAATTATATTAGATTATTAATTGTGGAAAGTTAAATGATTTATATTTTTATGGTATTTACTCCTGGTTTATCTAATAAAACATTAAAAACTTCTTTTTATTGAATTTTCTCTTTTTGAAATGAAAAAAATCAAAATATTAATTATTTTCACTTTTTGTGATAAAAATTTTAATTTATTCAAATAATTTTATTTTTTCAGAGTAATGTTATATTTTCTGTTTTTAATTTATTTTTTTTGGTATTTAAAAAGTTTAACCCAACCAAATCAATTTTTAAAATATTATAGTTTTTATAAATTCCTATTTTTTTCTTTTATTTATTATTTAATGTCATTTATAAAGATGTATTAAATTATATAAAGTTGATTTAATTTGAAAAATAAGTCAATTTTAAATTGAAATATCTTTATTAAATAATCATAGAGTTATAAATAAAACATAAAACTAAAAAAATAGATTATAATATTTCTCAATGAGCACTTTTAAAATTATACTCAAAATTTTATAATTTTTTAACATCTAATTTACTAAAAATGATGTTTTTTTTTCAATTACAAATTGGACGTATTGATACAAAAAGTTCTTAATCAACCGATTATCATCAGAAAATATCTTTATAAAGATATTCTATGTCTGGTATAAGACTTCTCTTAAACTGCCATCTTAAGAAAATTCATAAGACTTCTCTTAAAATCAATACCAGACATTTCACACAGATGGCAGGCTCTTTTTTCATTCTATAATATGAGAAATTTTAATTTTCAAAAATAGAATATTTTAATTAATACGCTTTGATAATTTTTTTATCAAAAAGGTCAATAATTTTCATTTTCCAAACTAATTCAAGTTGGATCTATCAACTTTTTATAATCAATTGTGACAGAAAATTATTTGAAAAATTGCATTTCCAGAAAAAAATCATTTAAAAAAATATAGTTGCTTGATTAATATGCATATAAATGATTAGTTTTACTTAATAAGCTTTTTTTAAAAAAAATTAAAAAACAATCAAAAAATTTGAGAGAATAGCAAAAAATACTCAATTATTTGAAAGCATAGAAAAATACAAATATGAATAAAATTAAATATATCAATATATTGATAATGCTCAAATTATTGGTATACACACTTAATTATTTCAAATAATAAACATTCAAAAATAGTATAAATATGAAAATTTAATATTTATATATCGCAATATGAACGTTTATCTTTTAAACACCAAATTTGTATAGAAAAAAAAATATTCAATTTTTTTTTTGGTTTCTCAAAAAATGATCGTCAGCCAACTTTGCCCTTAAGAATTCAAAAATTTTATATCTACTCATTTAATTTTTGAATTGTCATTGAAAAAAAAAATATGTAATATATAATTAAATATTTAAGGTTCTCCTTCCCTAAAAAAATGTAGATTATTCAATATTGAATTAACTCATAGAATATATAATTCAATAGAGCATTTTTCGGAAAAAGTTTTGGTTAAAAATATAAAAAATAGACCTTAACGATTAAATCTTATTTTTTTCAAATTTTTATTGATTTTTTAATTTTATGATTTCAATCTGTAAAAAAATAAAATCGATAAGATTTCATGAAAATGTTTTTATTTAATAATTTAAAATATATATCTGCGCAAATATTATATTTTAATTCGTTTTTAAAGACGATATTTATGCATATTTTATTTGTGAAGTCTAATTGAATTTAATCTTTTGAATTTGAAAGGAGAACCTTAATATATATGAAAAATTAATTTTTTTATACTTACATTTTACATAAAGAAAAGGAATAAACCCCCTAACTTTTTCAACAACCCCCTAACTTTTTTTGACCATTTTTCCCTCTCAAATTAGCCTTTTTTGATGGCAAAAAGTACTTTCTTTTGAATATAAATTTAAATATGGAAAAAAGTTAGGGGGTTTTGTAAAGTTAAAATCAGGGCTTCTAAATTATAATACATAAATAATATTGAATACATTATTAAATATATTAAAATGAATGAATATTTATTGATCCATAAAAAGTTTTCTCTCAAATTTTAAAAAAGTTAGGGGGGTTTTTTATCGTTAGGGGGTTTTGAACTTTACTTTATTAAAAAACGAAAAGCTAGTTGTCAAAAGATAACAGCTTGTCTATTGGCAGAAAATAATTATTTGATAAGTGAAAATGATAGAAAAGTATTTTATATTTAAAAGATATTAATATTTTAATAGATTAATTTGGTTCTTAATTATATATAAATCAAAATTTTCATATTTTGGAAAGTTTTTTTAAAGCGGAATGATGAAAAAAAGACAATTTAAAAAATTCACTTTTTTTAAATCGAGTCTATATATATTATATAATATATATACTAAAAAGCGATTATATAAAATATAAACTTAAGTGCCTCAAAATTTTAATTTTATCTGTTCATTGATTTTTTTAATAAAATTTAATTTGAAAACTTGATATTTTTGCCAAAAACGTGCAAATACAACAACCAAAATAAGGATTAAAGAATATAAACGTTAAAAAGTTACGTTAATGAATTTGTGATGTGAAAAAAGTAAAGGCTACGTACTAGATTTGTACCTTAAAAATAAATATTTTATATAATATATATAGTCTTTTCTTTTTGTGGTAATTTTATAGTAGGAATTTGTGCCGTTGGAAGCATTCTAAAGCCAGCAATAGTTGTCCCTAGAAAAACCATAGAGCTTGAATTATATGATCAAGGATACACTCTTGATAAATTATGCATATGCAGTTCTGATTCTGGTTTTTTTGCAACAAAGCAATTCTTGACTTGGGACTTTCAATGCTTTTCCCCAGAAATTAAGAAAAAAAGAGAAGAATGCCAAAACAAAGGTGAATGCTTCCTCATACTTGACGGTTTTGGACTTCATGAAAACGATGAGTTTTTAAACGCATGCACTGAGGAAGGCATCATTCCTCTTCCATTGGCACCGCACTCAAATGATCAAAATCAATCTCTGGACATTTGTTTTTTTGCTGTTCAAAAGTACAAAATGAATAGGTTTGGTAATAATGCGAACTCTAAAAAGTGACTTTTTTTAAAAAAATAATAATAAAAAAAGAATATATTTTTATTCTTTTTATTAAAATGAAATAATTATTAGTATGTCAATTTAGAAAAATATTCTGATAAAAATTTTTCTGCAGATATGATAAATTATTTCAAAGTATTTTGAGCTTTTAGAGCTTTTTTGATTTCTTTCTTTCTGCAATTTGATCATTTACTTGACATACCAAACTGATTCTCAAATCTTTGAATAAAAGTGTACCTGAGATATTTTGGAAAATCATTTGATCTTCATCTTGAGCCCAATTCCTGTGACTTTATTTTTTTTTTCAATAAGAATTTTTTTATCAAGTTCAGATTTCATACAACTGAACTTTTTCAGAAGTCTATATAACATTTATTGCTTGTTTGCTAATAAAAATTTATCAATTATATCTGTTTCATCTTTGTTCCATTCTTTTTCTTATTTTTTTCTACAGGTTTTTCTGCTATTAGTTCTGCTTGAAAATATCTATTTGTTATTCCAATATTTCTTAACTTTTGAGGAGTTTTAAACTTTTAGAGAGGATTTTTTCCAGGGAATTCATTTAAACTTTTAACAAAGTCAAGAATAATATTTATATTTTCAGAATTTTCTAAATTAATAAGAGCAAGAAGCTCTTTAACAATAATTTTTGGATTTACTTTTTGATCCAAAAAGCATTCATCTAGTTTTGTTTTGACTCCACACCGAATTGAATACTGCTAATATAGCACGATGTATTGATCTACACATTGATATCTTATAAGTTGATATCTTGCTAAATTGTGTAAAATTGTTGTAAATCTATTTTCGGAATTGCACAGCATTCTTAATAAGCAGATGAAGTTTTCAGTGCTGCTGCTCCCTAACCTATTTAAAAAATATTTTCCGTCCGGTACATTTCAATCGGGGAGAATTTTTTTTTGTAGTCATTAATGACAAAATGGATGGATTTTTTACACAGACTGGAATGATGCTAAATAATCACGCCTTTTATATATACTACTTTTGGAATAGAAACTTTTTGTGAAAAGAACTTTTTGATTACATGAATGATACAGCTTTTTGAATGAATGAACGATAAAACTTTTTATGAGTCAGCGTGTTGAATGGGGTCTATGGGTGGGATCCCTGGGAGTAGCCCGAGCCCAGCCTCTTGCCAAGCGAAGCAATATAGGCTGTGCATAAGCAGAGCCTATACTATACTACTCCCCAGCCTATATATTTCGCCATCAAACTCAGGTTACACTTCGCTTGGTCTTCGCTACCGGGCCAAATACCATCTGAAAACCTATGTTAGGTACACCTTGCCAATTCTCTCTAATTTCCCACCACCATCCATCAAGGTAGTAGTATAGTATAGGGGTGCTCTCTACTTTCGCCCCGCCTATACCGCTTTGCTACAAGCTCATCTACGATTCGCTTTCGTTCGCGCTACTTCATGGTTTCTCACCCCTGAACCCCTTATATTTTGTCACTTCACAATAAAAGTGCATTTTTGCTAAAAAAAAAAGTGTCAGCATATAAAAAGTGGATTTCACTGCTTATAAAAAGACTACGAAAAAAAATGAATGAAAAACCACCTACAATATCACAAGAGATAGGTTTAAGCAAAAAAAAAAAAAAAAAAAAAAAAAAAAAAAAGATAGATAGTTAATGCTGATTTCATTATATAAACCTCATTATAATCCTTAGATTCACATTCATCGATATGAAAAGTAAAATTTATTTGGATGAAATAAAAGTTCTGAATTCACAAGCTGTCAAAAAGTAGTATATATAAATGGCGTGTTTTTTTAACATCGCTTCACTCCGTGTAAAAAATCACTTCCTTTATATATACTATTTTTTGAATACAGAACTTTTTGAATGCAAGACTGATAGAACTTTTTGAATGTCCGCTATACTATATTACTAAGGTCAAGTACAAAGTCTATTTCCAAGGTTTAGCGTGGTTTTTTGAGTCTAAATATTTAAGATATATTATAAATAATAAATTACTATTTAAAAATGTACTAATAAAATAATTTATTTCCCCTATTTTTCGAAGTGTCTCTAGCTGGTGTCGAGCGAAGCCGAGACCTCGACGTTGGGGCTATAGAGACACTGGGAAATATTCTGGAAAAATATAAAAGGGTAAAAAATTGGCCACTACAGGCAAAAATTGACTGAGCTCTGTCTGCTGGCAAATATGATAATTTGAAAAAAATCAGCTAGCATAAATTAGATAGATCATAAAATTCTCACTTTTTCGCAATTTTGTTATTCAATTTTTTTCAATGATTTTTAATCGTTGTGGCCCTGCATTTTTTTTTAAACTCAGTCCTCTACTTAAGCTCAGTTAATATTAACATAGTATTTACACTATTACCATTCACAAATATCGATTAGGTTTACATACACTTGAAATTAATGAGAAAAGGGTTCAAATGCTGAATTAATCAGGTCTCAATAGCAATAAAAATGTCATCCAATCAAAACAATAAGCTTAATTTACATAATTGATTAAGAAATACATCCAAAATGTAGGTATTATTAAACATTTATATATTATTTTAGTGGTTTTTCATGTTCTTTTTCATTTTTGTGTATATTTTAATCGTCGTGGCTCTACGTTTATTTATTTTTTGGCTTCTAATTTTATGTTTTTTTAATGAGCAACCTTGCATAAGACTGGTATGAATGCATATCAAGCTGCTCATGCATTTGGCCTGATTGAATTATCCAGCTTATATTAAATTATAATACACATTGGAATATGTATTCTCAAATATGTTTATACTTTTTAGCATTTAATCTAAATAATACGGAAAATGTATTCACATATAAATTCACTTTTAGATGGATCAGTAAAAAATTAATACTTTCCTTTAACTTTTATATTTTATTTTCTCTCCTTTTTTTTTAACTTTTTGAATAGAAAAAATGTGAAAAAGTGGGACTATTTGTAGGTATAAACTTTTGAATTGAAAAAATGTGAAAAAGTGAGAAAAATTGAATCTATCATAAATTATGATATTTTTCCAACTTATTTTTTTAGCCATTATTACACATTTTTATTTTTATATATTTAATGTGAAAATATATAATTATACAAATACCCGTATTAATATCGACGTTACAGTTTTGCACCATTTTTATTTTGTAATATAAAATATTAATTCTCAATTTTTTAATTCATTGAATATTTCACAGAAATGACAATAGTGGAAAAATAAAAAGAGGCGCTCAAACTTTTTGAATACCATACATAGAATTCATATCACCATTGTTCGGACAATTGGTGGCGGTTTCAAATTAGAAAAACTCAAAAGCAAACACTACAACAGTCGCATCTCAAGCAATATTTCAAATTTATCTCAACTACAGTTTACCCTTGTCGCAGCACATATTTCAATATCAATTAAACTCACCTATACTCAATCTTTGGAACATCTCGTTCCTACATCAATCATCCAGAACTGTTATAAGAGAAAAATGTTCCTGTAAACCATTCAAAAAAAATGTATTCAAAAAGTTTAAAATTCCATTTTACACCTCTAAAATTTTTACGTTATTTCATTTATATTGAACAAATAATACATAATTCAATTCTTACTACAACGCAAACATCGAACGACTCAAAGAAGAAAACAACACAATAATCAGAATGATCCATAACTCTTTCTGCTATCCAAACGTTATTTCATTTATATTGAACAAATAATACATAATTCAATTCTCACTACAACGCAAACATCGAACGACTCAAAGAAGAAAACAACACAATAATCAGAATGATCCATAACTCTTTCTGCTATCCAAACGTTATTTCATTTATATTGAACAAATAATACATAATTCAATTTTCTCGATAACCCAAATTTTGATAAATATATAAATAAATAATGAATTTTTTTGCATATATAGCATATAAATTACTAAAATTGTATTTGCAATTATATTTTTAAAATAAAAGAATTTCTTTTTAAAAAGTTTTACTTTTTCAATCATATTTCTTAGAAACTTTTTTGGATGACATAATTTCCATATACTCCTATTGATTTTTATGCATAGTAATATATGTTTAAACTAAGCTTATGAGGAGCCTCATGAGCTTTGTTTTTTTGTAGCCATTAACAAGCCATAATGAGATTGCAGGCCAAAAAATCAATTAACTAACTTCAGTATTTTAATTATACTAGCTAACTTTGAAACTATTTAATCGTTAACATTTTCTTTAATCAAAACAAATTGTCTAACATAATCATTTTTGTCATTAAAATAACCACAAATCAAAACATGGCTGGTTATTTGATAACTTCTCTCAATTGTGAACATAATTTATACATCTTTGAAGTATAATCTGGATTGAGAAGATATTCATCAATCGCTAATCATATCCAAAATGCATAAATATATATCTCCTAATCATATACACGATCTTTACCCACTTAAATATATATCTCCCTTCAATAAATATTATAATTTTAGATAAATATTATCATACCCATAAGAATCATTTCACTG
This sequence comes from Tritrichomonas musculus, assembly GCA_039105265.1. Lineage (NCBI taxonomy): Eukaryota > Parabasalia > Tritrichomonadida > Tritrichomonadidae > Tritrichomonas > Tritrichomonas musculus. The sequence goes on from JAPFFF010000004.1 coordinate 3,003,588, forward strand.
AGAGATAACTTGCTTGAAATAAAAATTAGTATATGATAAATCTATTATTAACAATCTCATCATCATCATTATAAACATTAAGGTCTAGTTCACCTTGATTGTTAACCGCGTAAGGTAAAGGTTAATTGCTATCATCTTACATATAGAATTTCTTGTTTTATCAGTAGTCATCATGAAATCGACATAGTATTCATCGAAATCATTCTGAGGTGAACTGAATGAAAGCATGGTAGTATCTCCTATCTCTACTACTGCAGCAAAGTCATTAATATCATATTCACTTTTAGAAACAGTATTAAGATAGAAAGGTACATCATTTCTTAAACGCATAAGATAATAATTATCTTTATCTAATTGCTCATATGCTGTTATCTTTTCTTCTTTCGATTGCTCTGAATCATATATATAATTATGATGTTTGATAAAAATACTCTCCTCTTCTTTACTATCATGCAGATCATTAATGAAATCAAAATCATCGAAAATATCATTACTTACAATCTTCTTGATCCATACTATTAACTACATCTTGAATCCGTTCATCATCCAAAATATCTATAACATCATACAATCTTTGAGCCTAATCATCGAATTTATCTTTTCTATATTTGCAAATGTACAATACGAAATCTAATTGCATACTTTGTCTGATGCTGATTTTTATTCTACGTACTCCAATGATCTTCTCACCTACATCAGACGTCCTCCACTCAGGTGAATATTTGAAGTAGATTCGATTAAAATGCTCAATACCGTTTCGAAAGTAATCAATGTGTCCAAACATATCTTTGATTGTTATATCGTCCTTAATCGAATTATACACTGTATCAATTGGTAGTGGGATCTGTTCATTAGCTTGTATATCTAGTCGATAATTCATTTGAAGTTGATTAAACATTGTCCCAAAATAAGTTCAGGCAATATAATCTTAATGCCCTATAACATTAGCTAGAGGCAACACCTCTTAAATAGTGCCGAATCTCTCTAGCTGTGATGCTGATAAAAAATAATACTCACCACTCATACTCGGGATTGTCTTCACTTGATGAAAACTCGTCGTCATGGTTCTATCATGATGATATTACCGTTGTCATCAATGTTTGGTTCTACATTGATGATGTTACCGTCTTCATCAGCGTAGATTGATCATCAAGTATGACAATATCGCCGATGTATGGTTCTATCTTGTTGACATCGTTTGAGATGTAGATAAAATATTGAGTTTAAAATAAAAGCAGGGTAGTTGTTCAGATTTAAATTAAAACTTGCAATTAGGTGGTTGTCATGAGGTTGATGGTAAGTTTTGTAGGTAAGAAGTTAAGAGGGCAGATGGTACAAAGAACCAGACGCCACCCTTTACATTACTACTATTTTGCCACATTCATTAAATGAAGATAGAAAATTGATAGGACGAAACAATGTAAAAAACTTTTTGAGGTCTTAAAAAAGTGTCAAAAACAATCTTAGCTTAACTGAAGGTCGAAAATCGCTATATTTGCAATCTACTTAGATAATTATATCTTATTCAATTAGTAAACAACTCAGAAATGAATATCGATATATAAGTTTATAATAAAGATTTATCCATACTTTTTAATTAATGTTATAAGAAAAAAGGAATATTTATAAATAAATAGATATAAAATGATATGTATAAATAGAAAAATTTTTTAGATATATATGAACTTTTTAAATAGTATATTTTTAGAAGTCCGATAAAACTTTTTCATTTAAAAATCATTGAAAAAGTTTCGATATATAAATTTATCCACTTTTTGTTTAAAGCTTATTAAAAAGTTTCTACTCTCTTTTATTAACGTACATAACGTACTTTAAATTAATCAATGAATCACAATCCTCGCCAAAGTATTCGAGCAATTAAGAAAGAATATGGTGTTGGCTTTGAAAAAGCTCAATATATTCAATCAGTTTTATATAATAAAGAATTTAATGGACGAAAACCAATTTCAATTTCACAAGAAGAAGTAGATTATGTCCTTAATTATAAAGATAATTTTAACGTGGGATATAAAAGAATAGCAAAAGTGACACAGCTAGATGAAAATGCACCTCAAGGAATAGGCGAATGGAAAGTTCGAAAAATATTTGATTATCATGACCTATACAACTATCAAGAAGATTACATACCAAAAGAAAGCCATGATAAAAGATTTGTGGCTCGTTATGCAGGACAAGCCTGGCATACAGACTTACATTATTTAGAATTACTGGCAGAAGAAAACTACAAACAGAAATATTTAATTGGTTTTGTTGACGATAGGTCAAGAAAACTACTTTATTATGAAATATTAGAAGATAAAGAAGCAGAAAGTACAACAAATGCTCTATTAAATGCTCTCAAAATTTACTCAAAACCAAAAACGTTGATCATTGACAACGGAAAAGAATTTATAGCTAAATGTTTTGTATCTGCACTTAATTTATATGGGATTAATAAGCACAATGTTCATCCTTACACTCCCGAGGAGAATGGTAAGGTTGAACGATTCTGGTACACGATTGAGCGTGCAAAAGTTCGCCCTTTAAGAGGTTCATATTTGGAATCATTAATTGAGCAATACAACAAGTTCTGGGTTCATGGTGGCTTGAAAGAAATAACTCAACGTAATTTAACACCTAATCAAGCGTGGGACAGCATGCCACACTATATTGGACAAGATGATGCTAATTATATTTATTATTAAGATTTAATCAATAAACATCATTTGACTTATATGATTATTATTATTTTTTTTTTTTTTAATTTTGGTTTGATATAAAATTTTACTGTAAAATTAACTGAAAACCATATTAAAAATAGCTGTTTATTTCAAAATGATGTTTTTATAAAAATTGAATTATGTATTATTTGTTCAATATAAATGAAATAACGTAAAAATTTTAGAGGTGTAAAATGGAATTTTAAACTTTTTGAATACATTTTTTTGAATGGTTTACAGGAACATTTTTCTCTTATAACAACGATTGTTCCTACATCAATCACTATTTCATTACATCATTACTTATTATCTTAGCCATGTCACAACTCAATCTCAACTAAGTTTCTACCAGATATCTATATCTTAATCACACCAACCTCAGCCACTATTTAATCAGAACAAAAGCTCCCAATTCAATCACCTGTTCATTTCACTTGCATCTCTCATCTCAGTATCAACTCCATATCATTTATAAAATATATTTTTCATATCAGTTCCTACTCTCAGTCGTCATAATAAAAAATCAACTAAATTAATATTATTCTGATCATATTCATGCGTTTTTGACTAAAAAGCTTTTTTTAATATTATTTTATGTTTTTTAATAGAAATTTGTGAGAATAAATGCTCAATTTATTGAAAAAGTTAAAAATTTAAAGCTTATTTGGTCTAATAAGTAAAATCATATTTCTGGGAATGATTGCAATGAAATAATTCTATTTTCCTGTGTTTGGTTTTTGTTAAATATAATATTCTCTCAAATAATAATTAAAATTTTACAAAAAAGCATCATTCTATAAAATTTTTGGAGATTTGAAAAAAAAAAAAAAAAAAAAATGAAATAATCAAATTAATTAATAAGCTTGAGAATTAAAAAATGGATACATATTGATAATAATAGCATAAGAATTTTTGAATAATTTTTCTTTTTTTATTATTTGCGAATATAATGCTTATCAAATCAAATATTAGTGGAATTACTTAATGTTTTATATAATTATACATGATATTAAGAGAGATTTATAATTTATAAGAAAGTAAAATTCCCACATTGGAAGATAGAAATTATAATCAAATAGTTTTTTTAAAAAATGGATTCGAAAGCATTGCAAAAAAATCTTAAGTAGGTATAATAAAGAAATTAATATTTACTTTTGTCTAATTCAAAAATTTTCTTGTGAAATTTAATTCAATAATGTCAATTTCTTTAAATAGACTCCAAACTTATATAACAAATAATATATATGCTAACTAAGAATAAAATGATAAAATAAAGATTCTAAAATTTAAAGAAGTTTTTTTTTATTATATTTGTGATTTTGCCATCAGAAAAAAAAAAAAAAAAAAAAAAAAAGATATACCAAATCTGACTAGTTCATTATATAAATCACCCAATATTAAATATAATGATATACCAATAAACAAAATTGGAATATTTTCCAAAAAGATATTAGCGATTGAAAATTGGTGATATTTAAAAGTATCTGAATTGAATTAATCTGTTATCATTTTGCTATAGAGCATATGCTAACTAAGAAAAAAGTCATTAGCCAAAATCAGTTATATCTATCACATATGCAGAAAAAGGCAATTCTTTGATTTCGAGTAAATTATAAACGGACAAAAAATATAACCATTTTTACGAAATAATCAAAATTGAATGCTTTTTATATAAATAAACTAATATCATTTAAAAAATATTTTTTTTTCTTTTTAAAATTTCTGAGAATTTCAATTAAAAAAATAAAAATGGCGCAAAACTGCAACGTCGATATTACTACGGGTATTTGATATTAAATAACTACCCCATGAAGTATTCATATTTTAAATTAGAAAAAATTTGAGGGATATTCAGAGGTGGCCTCAACTACAATTCATATTTATCTTTTATTATTTGAAAAATCGTATTTACACGGTAAGAAAGTGACAAAATTTTTCACGGTAAAAAAGTGTTATTTGGCCTTTAGTAATTTTCTTTTATACCATTTTGTGATTCTCAATTAAATCAAAGTTAATAGCAAGCAATTTCTATGAAAATGTTAAGCGAGTTGAAGGCAATCATGAAAACAACTGGCCTGTCATTGATCACATATTAGATATAATCATCAAAACAAAGAAAGTTCAAAAATCAGTTTTTAATCAAAGATTTACTTTTTTTATTCAATTGTCCCTGTCATTTTGACAATCTTGGTTCAAATTCGAAACAATTATTTAGAAATAATTTTACAATTGTAAAGGAGATGGATCTAGAGAAGAGGAAAATGAGAGCATTCGATAGATACAGCACTCCCTCCTTCCACTCCTCTTTCCACAAAGTGAGCCATGTGTACAACAATATACTGAAACGAATGCTGAGGGCGGCCATGAGCACTTAAATGCAAAAAGATATGTTCCATGAATTGTTTAATCCACCACAAGAGGAGCAAAACAGTGACTTTAGTCAAACAAATCTAATATTTTAATTACATATTCCAACAATAAACTAAATCATTTGCAAAATAATCATTTTTGTATTATTAAATTCTCATTTATATTATCTGATTTATCATTATTTTTTCTCTTTCTCTTTTGTTTATATTATCTGAGTTATTAGCTATATAATTTTATTTTAAGGTGAAAATAACACTTTTTTACCGTGAAAAATTTTGTCACTTTTTTACGGTGAAAATATGATTTTTCTTATTATTTATTTTACCCCTGAATCTCTACAAGTGAGAAAATTTTTGTACGTTATTAGAATAAATTTTAACGAATTAAAATTGAATGAAATTGTGAGAGATAATTGAATCAATAAACGTATAAAAAATAAAAATGATTTATAACTAAAGAAAGAAAAAAGATTTCATTATATGCATTATATATTTATTAACATTATGCCAAGATACTTTGATGATATTAAAATGAAGAAAAAAAAAGAGGTGAAAAACAAATAGTTTTAATATCCGAGTCAAATGAAAGAGATAGGTAAAAATTGAATATTGATCAATATTATATGTCTAAAATGTTTGTTATTTATGCACTTATCAGCATTTGAAATTTTTAATTTTGGTTTTCTCTGATATTAATTTCCAAATATCCGACTCAGCTTTAAATTTCGTTAATACTGGCAAGAGAAAATATAAACTTCCTCCAAAGGTATTTGTGAATACCAAATTAAAAATTAAAAATTTTGACTTTTCTTCTCTGATACGATATTATTTGCGAATTTTTGAAAGAACTAAAAGAGATGTTAAAATAAATCACGCGGATTCTACGTTGATATCAATGGTAGAATTAAATGAATAAATAAAATTGATACGGATTATTAAAGGTAAAATAATAACCAAATTATTAATTTAAATTTTTGAGAAAATATAAATATGACTGCGAAAAATAATGTTAAAATAACTGAGAAAAGAAGTTTGATAAGGAAAAATGATAGAAAAGCGATTTTTTTTGAAAACTATCTCGATTAGAAAAAATAACAGTGAAATAAAAATTTAACGCTAAAAGAGAACAGGAAATAAGAAAATAATATAATTTAAATGGTTTATTTATAAAAAAATTGTGTGAAAGTGGTAAAAAAGTAAATAAAGTAGCAATTGAGTCAGAAAAATTGGGCACGAAGCTATACAACATATAAATATGAGATAAAACATGCTAAAATTGACGATTTGAAAAAAAAAAAAAAACTTTGAGGTTATAAGTATATTTAATTAAGAATTTTCGAAAATCAAAATTCCATTGAAATTTAAATAAAAGAGCAAAAAGATCTAGCTGTGTAGACATATGCTATGTAGAAAAATAAGCTTTCTCGATTAATTAAAATTAAGATAGTGGAGAAAAATGTAAATTTGAGCTGCTCATCTTAATAAAATTTGCCAATGTGATAATAAAACAAAAGAGAAATAAGATAAAAAGTCAAAATCGAATCAAAAAAACTGATTTTGTAAAAAAAAAAAATGTTATTTGATAAAAGCTAATAGAAATTTGTTAACTATCTGAGTAAAAAACAAGTAATCCTTCTTAATAAGGACCATTATTTATTAAACAAAGCTTTGATACTGAGAATTTGGGCGTTGAATAGAGAAACTTTGTAAATAAAAAATATGAGTAAAAAATCCAAAAAGTTCAAAAATAAAGATTTACCAATTCTAACGTGCAAAAATTTTCTCACTTGTAGAGATTCGGAGGTATTTTTTAAAATAAAATAATAAGGCAAAATAAGTGATATTAAAAATTAAAAAAAAAATGTTATAATAAACCTTATTCATTCGTTTAAGGGCAGATCTTGAAATCTGCACTTTTCCCTAAAATGTAATTCAATTTTTTTTGAATTGATATTTGGTATGGCCGACCTTTCATTTTATTAAACATAACAAAAGCAGTTTAAGTCGAGCTCTATTTTAAATCTCAACTATATCTTACAGCAACAAATAAATACGTACTCCTTGTTGGTTTAGCATGTATTCAGTGTAATTATCTTATGAAAATCTTTGATCATTTGAAATTATAATCTAACTCCGAGCTTGTGTTTCAAATCAAACTCGAGTTAAATAATAAACTTTAGCATTAATATAACGCATAAGCATATTTTTATGTTGTAAAAGTTAAATAAACGTAATTTCCATTTTGAAATGTATTATCACAGTTTACCTAATTACCTACATATATCTCATTAATCTGGTAATTGTAAAAGCATAGTTTTAAATTTTGCTTATTGAACCATTTCATACATGATATCATTGTCATTACTAGAAAAAATCTCATTATAAATGATAATTATTGCATGCTCCCATTGGTTATTAATAATAAATAGTTTACTTAAAGATAAATGCTTTCTTTATTCATTTTTTTAATATTTTATTGTTTGGTTTTTTTGAAAGCTCTTTCAAAATTGAATGAAAATTTAGGGAAAAGTGGGGAAAATTTTCAAGATTTGAATAGCATTCAAAATTGAATGAAAATTTAGGGAAAAGTGAAGGTAAAAAATTCTACCCGTTTAAGGGACGAGTTAAAACTCTCAAAATTTTCTTAGCCTTGCCTCAAATTTTATGATAAGATTATAAAAACGAAAAATAAATTAAAACGAGATTAAAGTATTAAAAAAAATTCATTTATTTTATATTTTAAAAATATAATATTGTTTTTTTTATTTATTTATTGTTAAGAAATTAAAACTCAAAATAATTTCAAGAATTTGGCATAAATGTAACCTTCCGCAGATGTCATTTTTTTCCTACATCTTTTCCACATATTGTTATTTCATTTTTAAGTATTTTTCTCTGAATTTTCTCTCAATAATTTTTATATTTTTTATATTCAGAAATCATCTCAAATTCTTTTTCTATCATTTTTTTTTTTTCTCAACTTTTCAATTAATTATTTTGTAGAAATTTTTGCCTATTTTTCAGGTAGTCTTTTTTCAAAATGGCTGTGTTCTGTTATTTGGTCTTGCCATTGTAATTTATATTTATTGTATTATGTAATTAGGCTGTTTAATACCTATGCTTTATTTTTTATTATAATATATATAAAGTATTTTTTGTTTTTTTATTATAAAAATTTTTATAGAAAGTATTGTGATAAATGATTGAAATACTTTATTCTCAATAGTATAGTAGTATTTGAATATTTTATTTTAATAAGAGTTCCCTTAAATTTTTTATAACGGTACTGCGATCTTATGAAAAGTGTCAAAATTATATAAAAAACTGTAATAATCGAAACAAACCAAATATATAAATAGAACACATTATATATAATAACTTATTAAAATATTGGAAGGATTTTCTAATTTGATTTGGAGATATATGTTGATTAAATTTGAATATAAAGCCAAATTTAAAAAAACGCTAGAAACTTCCCAAACTTATATATTTGTTTCATGATCATATGATTAAGAAAATATCTAAATTTGGTGGGAATTCTTGAGTTAGATTTTTTTTATCATCATTTTTTTGAAATTCGAATTTAAAATAATTATATCCTGTTATATATTAAATTTACTGGCTATTTTATTATTTTCTATGGTTTTTAACTATATATAATATATATTAATATAGCAATAAATAAGTAATATTCATTATTCATCAGTGAATTGGTAGGAGAAATTTAATACAATTATAGAGAAAAAAAGAAGATAAAATTTCCTTTTTATTTTTATTTTATTATATTACAAAAACTTATATAACAACAAAAGTCTACTTTCAAATAAAAAAGAAGAAGAAAATCTTAAAAGAAAATATCCCAAACTTTTTCGAAAGGAATTGAATTTTTAAAAATACATTTTTCATGTTAAATAAAATAAATATTTATTAATTAATGATTATACTAAATTTAATATAATATTATATATATAGTTAAACATAAATAATTATATTTATTTATGATAATTACAGGATACATTAATATTATTTATTTTAAAGGAAAACATAAATTTCTCAAAACTCAACTCAAGAAATTGGATGAAACTTGGTAAACAGAATATGTAGATATCATATAATATTATATATCAAATAGAAGATATTCCTAAGTTTTTTATTTTTTTTTTGACGAAACTCGTTATTCTGGCTGACCTATATTTGAATGAAAAACTCATTTTATCCATTCAAAAAAAAAATTATTTTCATATGGTATGTCTATAAAAATTTAAAATTTACTTCCAAATTTCATTAAAGAATTTGATTTTATATTATATAAAATTAACTGTTATATAATTTTTTTAGGCATTTCCAGGTTATTTAATTTTGCTCTCAATTATTTGACACTTCATATCTGATCACTTTACCATTTTTATTTATCCTTTATTGAATTAAAAAAATGTCATAATTAACATTTTGAAGCAAAGTCATAAATCAAAAACAAATTTTAAAAACCATTTAATATATATATAAAAGTTAATAAGCTAATATAATTAAGTTTTTGTTTAAAAATTAAATTTTTTAACTTAAAAGGTTAATCAACGGTAACTTTTTCAAAAAAATCATTTGCGGCAATCATATATTAAAAATCAAAATTAAAAAAATTCTCATTAAATAAGTCCAAGAATGATTCACGGTTCAATGTAGACCTCAGAATTGGGGAAAAAATCCTCCCCAGGGGAAAAAATTTTGGGGAAATGTAACCACATTTTATGTAGCGAAAAAAAAAAATGTGGTTACATAAAAGTTAATCTTGAAAATTTTTATTCAATGAGTTTCATTAAAAAGTTCAAATATGAAAATTTTTATAAATGCTTTACTAGACGTCGAATCAAAATACGTCACAAAACGCCTTTCAAAACAGTACAATCAAATTTCTTCTCAAGAAACATCGCAACAAACATATTTTTACAACAAATACAACTTTTCAACATAATCATATTATCCATTATCAAATAACTTTTTCAAAGTAGCTCCTTTTTCTTCATATTGCTGATATATAAATAAACATTACATATAAATAGTATTTAACTTACTAATCACTATTTTTACGAATAAGGTTTCATTATATAATTGATTATCTTCCATACATAAAATGAGCAAGCATAAGCAGAATAAATCAATTGTATAAGTCTATTATAATATAATAAATGTGTTTTGAAATCGTATAACTCAAATTCGAATAATTAATAATTGCATAATCGAATAATTGTATAAGAGATCATATTTCAATAGCATAACACAAATGTATACCTCAAAACAAATAGAATAAACTTATTAAATCAAAGATATAACTTATAATCATGCATTATGACATAATCTAACAAAACTCAAAAATAAAAAAATATAAAATAATACAAAATGTTCCGCATCAATAGTACAAGTCAAATACATCGCTCAAACATACATCTCAAACAAATAAGTGAATAATCTAATAATATATTACTATAACGAAGAAAACTTTAATAAGAAACATAACTCAGTATTAAAATATAAACATCTTTTCTTAATAAACTTATATCAAAAAACTCATTTTCATAATTGAAGCATTATTGCGAATGACATAAAATTAAGATGTATACCTATTTTAATGATTTATTATAACATTTATAGCCAGTTTGTTGATTGTAATTCCACTGATCTTGATTTTGAGTGAATCGATTGTTGATATAAATTTCACTGATCTTGCTGTTGAGAACTTCAATTTCTCTTTCTTTAGCTTCAACAGTGTATTGAAGTTCAGCAGTCTTGCCATTGAGTAATTCATTTCATTGATCTTGCAATTGAGTTCTTCGATCTCTCTATCCTTGGCTTCAATTGTTGATTGTAACTAACTGATCTTTCCGTTGAGTGCTTCGATTTCTCTGTTCTTGGTTTCAACTTGATTGAAGTTTAACAATCTTACCTATGAGTGATTCAATTTTAGCTGTCATCTCTCAAGATCTTGCCATTGAGTGCTTCAATTTCTCTGTTCTTGGCTTCAACTGTTGATTGTAATTCAGCGATTTGTCCATTGAGGACTTCGATCGTTGAATTCAATTCATTGATCTTGCTGTTGAGTGTTTCAATCTCTCTGTTCTTGTCTTCAATAGCGGACTGTATCTCCGCATTTATTTAATAAAAAATGATGTGGAAAAACATATCACATCAAAAGATATTGAAAATTTTCTACGTTAAATTTACACTCGGCGGGCTTTTTAACGTCAAATTATGATTAATCTTAAAGTTTTTTTACTCTTTACTATATTTTTGGCTTTAAATATCATATTCACAAAAATATCAACTATTTATAAAATTTGGTTTTAAATATCTTATTAAAAATAATAATAAAAAATAATTTAAATTTATTCAAATATAGTTAAATTATAAAGTTCTACATTTGTTCTATCATGGTTGGCATGCATGTTTTTTTAAATAAAAAAATAATTTTATATAATATTCTTCTTTATAAAACAAGGAACTACTTCGCGTGTATAAAGCAATACATAAATATAAGCAATACAGTATTTTAATTAGTGGTAGTTAAAATGAATGAATTAGACAGTTAATAAAAGAGAAAAAATATTCCTATTTCCCCATTTGGGGAAATGGGGAGAATTTCCCCAAAGTAAATTTGGGGAGAAATTTGAATAGAATTTGAATGGTTTATTTTTGGGGAAAATCTCCCCAGAGATTTTTTGGGGAAAACGGTCGCTTTATAAATTTTTTTTATTTGATTTATTATCTGATCAAATAGTAAAAATAATAAATTGTAAATAATAAATAAAAGAATTTTTTTTTAAGTAGAAATGTATGACTTATATAAAAATGAAAAGATTGTTTTTCAAAGTTGAATTATAATCTTAACATTTCCTTTCAATTTTATTTTTTTTTTTTTTTAGAAAAAAAAATTGATTTTTTGATTTAATTCTTAAAAACAAACAAATCGAAATAATTTGATATAAATATATATAGAGTATTTGGCCCTATTATGTAAAGTTTCTCGATATATCAAAAGATTTTTCATTTTTTAATAATTTGAATGCATTCCCCATGCTCCCCAAGCTGGGGAACAAAAATTTGGTTATTTGGGGAATATTCAGAGGTGTAGTTCAATGTATTTTGGCTATCTGATGGGAATTCAAATGCCACAGGCTCTGATTCTGATAGTTGTATTTTGTTCTTACTTGGACCTATAAAACCACCCTGGTTGTTAGTAAAAATAATTTGATTTTCAAAATCAAGATTGGCATCAGATCTTTTGTTAGAGGTCTTTCTTGGTCCACTCTTTTTTTGAGTTGAGCTCTTTCTTTTATGTTGTTTATACTTGGTTGTTAAATTTTTCCTGTTTTTGGCACGTTTAAATCTGTTTTTCAGTCGTTCGCTTTCATCTAACTCGTAAAGAATTGGTCTATCATCGATATTGACGATTATTAGCTTCCAGAAAATTTCAGCCTGCATTTATATAAATAAACGGTTGAGGGCAATGTCTCAGTGACATTTTCTATTAAAAAGTTTCATTTGGATTAATCACTTTTGAATATTTTTTTTTGTAACGTAAATTAATAGAATTTTTTTTTTTTGAAAGAAGAATAAAAATTAAAAAAAATAAAGAAGTATCGATTTAGCTAAATCTCCAAATTTTGATTCAAGACTTCTAAATTCTAATCCAAAAAGCTTGGGAAAACTTTTTCAATATTCTTATAAAAAGTTGTCTCAAGCTAAATGGATGATTTTCAGAACCTCCCTGTAAAAAATCGAATGTTGTCCCAAGCTTTATAGATTAAACTTTAAATAGGTAAAATGTATTCAATATAATATAGTAAAACAAATGTATATAGAGTTCTAACAGATTTATACCGAACTAATATTCAAAAGTGATTAACATCAATATTAATGAATCCAGTACCGACTATATCAAAGAATGCATTTATGATTACATTAACCAATACCAACTTTAACCTCTTTTAACGAGTTTCGTATGCGAATCCAATACCAAAAAATACAGACTCAGTGATATTTTCATTATAAACTATGATTTGTTTTTTGAATAACTATCATCTTTTAATATGATTATTTATATTTTTATTAATGATTATTTCAGTTAATGAATGCCACATATTATGCATGTTGGTAAGTGATGCACATATCCAATAATTCTTTTTATATTACTTTTTTTTCAAAGAGAATGTATTTTTAGGTATTGGATTCGCATACGAAACTCGTTAAAAGAGGTTAAAGTTGGTATTGGTTAATGTAATCATAAATGCATTCTTTGATATAGTCGGTACTGGATTCATTAATATTGATGTTAATCACTTTTGAATATTAGTTGTTGAGGGGAATTAATCATTATTTATGGTTTTTTGATCTGCTATTTTGGATAATAAAAGGTCTGCACCAATATATCTTTTATCAATTAAAGCTGATATTCTATATAAATTGCATTATGGGAAATTCAATATAAATCTATTTCTTTCTTTGTTTATCTTGTTTAAAGTTTATGTTTGTAGCAAAATGTTAATATAGAAGTATACCTTAGGCTGTGCTCTGTGCCTTCGCCCAGCCTAACCTCGCTTGCCCCTAGCTCTCTTTCGGTTCGCTGGCTGCTGAAATGACCAAATATCATTTCTTCTGTATTTAAAAAAGGACTTGATCCATACATTTGTCTTCCAAGTTGGTAAGATACAATTATATTCATTCAAGAATATTAGTTTAAAGGAAAAATCACATTTTAAATTTTAAATTTTAGCAAGATCAATCAATTTATTAGTATATATTATCTATCAAGATTAAAAAAATGAGACGAATCAAAACTCAGTATAGGGGGTTCAACAGCCAAAAAAATGTCAGAAAAATAATATTTTAATTTTTTTAAAAAATAAATGGATTGTTTTGTTCTTTCATAAGCTTTGATTTGAAATATTTTATTTTGGAATTCATCTGCACATTCACAAATGGCAGACACTTTTATTTGAAGATAAAAATATGACCTTTTATAATCGTCAAAAGTTAACATCTTAAATAGATTGGATATTTTGGGAAAAATTATTCGTAGAACATCAAAAAATATCATGTACAATGTATTAAGCAAATAAAAAAGACAATATACAAGTTATTTGAATAACAGTTAAAGTCGCATTTTTTTTTTTGCATAACATGTCATGATAACTTTCATTGTTCGCTATTTATGAATGAATTGAAGAAATTAAATAAAAACAATTTTTAAAAATAAGGTTATATTAATCTTTATTTTTTAATATATGGATTAAAAGAAAACACATTATTTATTAATAATATATATAGTTTTCATATGACATGTCATGTTAACTACATTCGTCCGCCATTTATGAATGTACAGTTGAAATCAGATAAAAGTATTTTTTATAAAATGTATTTTTATTACACTTTAAATCTCCATATTTATTTAAAGCCAAACTCAAATATTTCCTCTCTCTTTAAAAATATGACATTTTTTTGGCGGTTGAACCCCTATAACTCAGTTCGTTTTTGTATGGTTTACAGTCTAATAATTGTATAGTTTACAGAAGAAAAAACTTTTATATGGGTAAATTTAGGTCAAAAGCGAACTGACTTTTAACAAAGAGTTTATAGAATTTCTGATAGACGAAAAATTCCCCACTTTTACTATGGGTATGGAAACTATTAAAATAACGTATTTTTGTATTTTTATTTTCTAAATATCTTTTTTGAAAAAGCATTTTCAGATAAAATACATTTGCTGTATAATTTAATAAAATATTTAATATTTAATTAAAGCATTAAAGAAAGATTATCAAAAATATTATAAAAAATTTTAATTTTTTAAAATCTATAATTAAAGATAATTTTTTTGTGATATCTTTAGGTATTGTTATTATTTATGACTATATAACATGATTAGTGCTGCTTATATTGACTCCATACACTAATTTTTTGATATTTCAAGCAAAATATTGTAAAAATCATTCTTTTCAAAGTCTAATCAAAATAATTAGTAATTTAAAGTTATAAACCTCATTTTGTTACATATTATGAGTAGTTTCTTCGATTTAAAAAGAAATCGGCTCGAGCATCCCATCTACAAACGTCGTTAAAATTATGAGCATGATATTTCATCATTCAACTAATTAATGATTTATATACTTTGATATTATATTATATATCTATTATAATATATATATAACAGATAATATATCATATATATATTTTTAATTTCATATAAATAGTATTTTAAATAATTGTGTTCACATTCAAATTTGAATATTTTAAGCTATATTCAATTTTCTTTTTTCAATACTAATTATTGAATAGGTTTCTCAATAAATTAAATATAACATATCACATTATTTAAAACAATAATATCTTAATAAATAAATAAATAAATATTATTAAATAAAATAGTGATTAATATTTTTAATTAATATATAAAAATAATTTACAAAAGAATAGCTCATATAATTTATATGTATTGCTATTTTATTTGCAAATCTTTAAAAACTGTCTATATTACAATTTCATTCATCAGATAATATCTAATAATACATTAATCGTTATCTACAATAAATTATTCTTGACTTGATAACAAATAAATAATATTTTCAAATTTTGATAAAAAAATGAAAATAGAAATTAAAGAAGAGGAATATTGAAATGAATCTTTTGAGCAAATCAATATTAATTCTGATGATTATAATCCTAATTCTGAGAATAATGTTAGAAATCAGTTGATTAGAGTTTCTATTTTAACAAATAAATGAATTAAAAGAAATAAAGAATGTGATGACTAATTAGCTTTAAAATGTTGAAAAATATTTGACAAAGTATATATTCCTACAAAATCAAAAAATAATATCAATTCGTCAATACTTTGTTATTTATATCAAAATAATATCGCTTTTTTATCCATATAATAGAATTTCACTGATATAAACATAAAATAAGGCAAGCAATTAGCAATAAATTTTCCAAACCTTTTATAATCTCAATTTTTACTCTAATATTTTTAAAATATGGTAATATTTTGTATATAATACTTAAGATATTTTGTTTTATGACCAATAATTCATACTAACTAAGTATTTTATACTGATAAATGAAAAAATTTGGGATGAAATACCAAATTTATGAATTATTTTAAAAATATATGATTGTGTGTTTGTATAAATACAAAAATAAAATGAATACTATTAATATAGCTCTAATTATTCAATTGATAATATTTAGAAAGAAAATTTAATTTTATTAATTTTATTATTACTATAGATATATGAAATATCAAATTCAGTATATTGATATTAAAATAACCTAGTATCAGCTCAAAATTTCAATTTTATATTTTTTTTACGCACTCAGAAAAATTGAGAATATTTTAACAATCTTTAATTAATAAATATAGCTGGGATGGTGGAATAAATTTTAATAATATTATGTATTATTAATAGATATAATGTAATGAATTTAAATATTTAATATTAAGCATATTCATCATTAAATAGTTTTTTTTGAGTTACCACACCCATCTTTTACTAGATTTTCCCCTCAATTTATAAAAATTGAATACTACTCTCAAATCTTCCCCACTTTAGAGGTATAGAATCCAAAATTTTGCCAAGGAATTTTTATGTTTATATATTTAAATTAATCTGGACTATATATTAAAATTATATTTATGATTTAATTAATATTATAATCATAATATTTAAAGATATATGTATTTTTTAAAAAATGGTTTAATTGAAATTTGTTAAGTTTATTTTTGGTTTTATGAATTTTAATTCAATTTTGTTTTGAAACAAAAATAATAACTGCTTTTCTTTATTCACTTTTTCAATAAAAACTAAATAAAAATAATGGAATTAAAGTAAACTGAAACCAAAAACTTAGTAGCACTTCACTTTTTCTCAAAAAGTTTCATTATTTTTTTTAGGATTTGAACAAGTTTTCTATCAATTATTAAGCTCAAATCAGCAATTTTCCGAAGGAAATCGGCTTATCTATGGTTAATACAATCTCATGACTACATTTTCCCCACCAAAACTCAAAGAACCTGATTTCATTCGAATTCTAATATTGTGATCAAAATTAAAAATTTGTAGAAATTTTCAATCCCTTGGCCAAATACAATAGTTAGTCTATGCTGCTTATACCATTAACTCCTAGTTTATCTAATAATTAATAAAATAACTTTTTTTTATTGAATTTTAACTTTTTGAAGCGACCAAAATCTCAGTAGCAATTATTTTCACTTTTTGAGATCTGAAAAAAATAATTTTATTGAAATATTTTTTTTTTCAGAGCTATCGTGCTACTGAGATTTTGGTTTCAGTTTAGAAAAAAAAACAAGGTCAATATTGACCTTAACCTCCGGGGTCAATAAGTATCGGGGGCGAAAAGTATTCAAAAAAAAAAAAAAAAAAAAAAAAAAAAAAAAAAAAAAACAAGAAAACTAACGCGCGATATAATCATAAATCATTTAATAAACAATAATTTTTGAACATACATAAATGTTTTTTGTATTTTGAAATTCAATTAATAATTAATATCATTTAATGACAACTTTTTGAGCAAAGCTCAAAAAGTTGTCATTCTTGGGTTCTATTAGGTACAATATTTCTTTTGTTTTCTTCATGAAAGTCGATTTGTTTAAGTTTTGAAAAGAAATCTAATTTGAAAATAATAAAAGGCCACTTTTTGAGCGAAGCTCAAAAAGTGGCCAAGCATAAGATTCATTTCGTATATGTAATAACTTGGTTATAGCTGGTTTTGATGTTTGAATATCTGATTTAAGGTAATTGCAAGAAACGCCACTTTTTGAGCTTCGCTCAAAAAGTGTCTATGCTTTAGATAATAATGGTGTAATAATATATTTTTTTTTCAAGAGCATTGTTCTAGTTTAAGCAAGAATTCTATAAAAACAAACGATTAAAATAAATAGAAAAATAATTGAGGGCCAATTTGGTTTCTCTTGTCATAAACATTTTGCATCAAAAAGTTATTTTATTTTTTAGCTTTAAGAAAAAGTTATGTTTTATTTTTTGCGCTAAGAAAAAGTTCATGATTATTTTTCACTCATTCAAATTGTGGAAACTTTTTGACCGAAAAAAAACCAAAATAAACAAAAAAAAATTAAATATACTATATGAAAAAAAAAAAAAAAAAAAAAAAAAAAAAAAACAAGAAAACTAACGCGCGATATAATCATAAATCATTTAATAAACTATAATCATTGAACATACATAAATGTTTTTTGTATTTTGAAATTCAATTAATAATTAATATCATTTAATGACAACTTTTTGAGCTTTGCTCAAAAAGTTGTCATTCTTGAGATCTATTAGGTATAATAATTCATTTGTTTTCTTCATGGAAGTTGATTTATGTAAGTTTTGAAAAGAAATCAAATTTGAAAATAATAAAGGGCCACTTTTTGAGCTTCGCTCAAAAAGTGTCCAAGCATAAGATTCATTTCGGTTATGTAATAACTTGGTTATAGCTGGTTTTGATGTTTGAATATCTGATTTGAGGAAATTGCAAGAAACGCCACTTTTTGAGCTTCGCTCAAAAAATGTCTATGCTTTAGATGATAATTGCGTAATAATATATTTTTCTTTCAAGAACATTGTTCTATTTTAAGCAAGTATTCTATAAAAACGAACGATTAAAATAAATAGAAAAATAATTGAGGGTCAATTTGGTTTCTCTTGTCATAAACATTTTGCATCAAAAAGTTATTTTATTTTTTATCTTTAAGAAAAAGTTATGTTTTATTTTTTGCTCCAAGAAAAAGTTCATGATTATTTTTCATTCTATCAAATTGAGGAAACTTTTTGACCGAAAAAAAATCAAAATAAACAAAAAAAAATTAAATATACTATATGAAAAAAAAAAAACTAGGTACTATATTTCTTTTGTTTTCTTCATGAAAGTTGATTTGTTTAAGTTTTGAAAAGAAATCTTATTTGAAAATAATATAAGGCCACTTTTTGAGCGAAGTTCAAAAAGTGGCCAAGCATAAGATTCATTTCGGATATGTAATAACTTGGTTATAGCTGGTTTTGATGTTTGAATATCTGATTTGAGGAAATTGCAAGAAACGCCACTTTTTGAGCTTCGCTCAAAAAGTGTCTATGCTTTAGATAATAATGGCGCAATGATATATTTTTCTTTCAAGAACATTGTTCTTTTTTAAGCAAGTATTCATAAAAACAAACGATTAAAATAAATAGAAAAAAAATTGAGGGTCAATTTGGTTTCTCTTGTCATAAACATTTTGCATCAAAAAGTTATTTTATTTTTTATCTTTAAGAAAAAGTTATGTTTTATTTTTTGCTCCAAGAAAAAGTTCATGATTATTTTTCATTCTATCAAATTGTGGAAACTTTTTGACCGAAAAAAAATCAAAATAAACAAAAAAAAATTAAATATACTATATGGAAAAAAAAAAAAAAAAAAAAAAAAAAAAAAAAAAAAAAAAAAAAAATTGTGTGATCCGATTCTTTTTCAAACCAGCAAATTTGATTAACTATCGGATAAAACTTATTATGCATTTCGAAGGAAACAAACGCTTGGGCCAAATTTGTGTTATAATGTAATCTTTTTGCTTAATGATAAAAATGCTTATAGTTGGTGGACATAATTTTGTTTTTGGGACATAATCATGTTTGCTCAACTTTTTGAATGGTACACAAAAATAAAACACATTTTTCTCAATACTTTTTAAAGATAATTTGATAATATTATATACTTTATTAATGTATTTTATGTACATCATTATTTAATTAAATGAGCTATTATATTTGTGATTTATATGAAATTTTGCCATTAATGTAAAAAAAAGTCAAAATGCTTATTTTATTCTCAATAATTGAAACTTGGGATTTAATAATAATATCATTAATTTATAATCAGTAATGATATAATTTTGTCAGATAATTGATATCTAAAAACTTTCATATAAGAAAATTTTGATGCACAAAATAAAGTTAAAAATCATATCACTTTTTTGTTTTTTTCCAATAAAAAATAAAAACTTTTAAATTTTTATTTAAATATTTGATATAATGCATATAGTATAATGATATTGAAAGAATAAAATTGGCGGTTCTACTCAAGATCTATTACCTTAATGAAAAAGAGTAACTTCTGAAATAACTTAAAAAGACTTTCAATTTTAGACATTGAGAAATTATTTTCATTATTTTAATAGTTCTTCTATACTTACCTAATATTTATTGATTAATTGCTATTTTTAATGCTATTATAATAGAAAAAATAAAAAATTGAAAAATGTATATTTCTTAGAAAAAACTGAAATCTTGATGGGCAACAATGATTTTTAGAGGATTAATAATATATTTCATTGTATGTGTTATCAAATAATGTAATTCTGAAATCATATCAATTATGCATGAGTGATTTATGAATGATTTTGAATGAAAAAAAAGAAAAATGAAATTTTTCCAAGATTGATTCTTTTTCAACCATATTATTATATTTAATATATTATATGCATCATATAGATGATTAATACTGCATCTAATTTGAAATAAAATAAACTCATTTTTCAAAATTAGTAATTTTGTATGAATGTTTTTTGTCATATTTTGAAAACACTTTTTCTTTTTATATAATTATTATTTCAATAAATTTTTTTCTAAAATATAATATATACATTATATTCTAAAATAATAACTATGTTAGAGCAAATTAAAACAACCTTTTTTTTTATGGTAAAAGCATGAAATGTGATATGAAATGAGTTTTTCGAGTAGTGAAATGAAAATGAAACCATTTTTTCTAATTATCTATTTTATTTCAATAAATAATAATGATACATTTTAAATATAGATGAAAAGTAAATTATAATTTTTTTCAAATAATAAAAAAATATTCAGAAATTAAAAATTCGATATCATATTTATGATCAAATTTAGTTTGATAAAAGTGAATGAAAATCGGGGAATAGAATGTATCCAATATGATACTAATTGTTCTACAATTTTTTTTTAAAAGTCCAATTTGAATATATAGAAATGATGTGAAAACATAATTATGTCTCCAAAACAGAATTATGTCCACCAACTATATTTATAAAAATTAATATTTATAATATGAATTAAATATAATTATGAAACTATTATTATTTATATTTATAGGATATTAATAAAGATACCGATGCTTTAAATTGTAATAAAACCCGTTGAAAAAGTTTAATTCTATACCTCTCCCACTTTTACCAAAATTTTTTCTCAAAAAGTAAAAAAAAAAACTTTAAAAACTTTAAATCTAAAACAAATATTTTAAATTTAGTGCTTTTACTAATATATTGCATCATAAAATTTCGCATAAAAATGCATAAGTGAATTATGTCGTAGGGAAATAAAAATAGTAACATAATAATGAGAAATATTTCCATTTAATGCCATTATTTTATATGAAAGTCAGTTTCTGTATTGCTTAGATGTTTAAATAATGAAAAATCTTTTACAGAAGTGAAGGAATTTGGTAGATGATCTTTAAAAATCATTTTTTCTAGAAAATATCGCTGCTAGCAGTAAAGCTTCATTCATAAATCCGTTCTAAATGGTGAAATAATGCAATTTAAAGACTGTTGCCTCGGATACGAAACCAAAAAAATGAGCAAGAATTATTTTAAACTGACCAAATACGATTAAAAATAATTCAATTTATTTTATTTTCAATGGTTTATATATAAGTTTAAAAATATGAAAGTATTAATTTGAAAAAAGATGTGTTTATTTATGAAGTTAGTTAAATCAATTCATTTGTTCTTCTTGCTATTGTAAAAGTAGATTGGCGATCTCAAGTACATAATTATATTTTCGGGAATTTATATGTTCATTATGTGATCAAATTTAGAAGTAGTATCATAAAAAAGATACATGATCGTAAAACTATAGTCTGTTAATATAAGTTTATATGCACTAACGCAATCACCGTTTCTGATATAAAAATAAGATTGAGTATTTCAATCGTTTCTGCGTTCCAATGCGTTTAAACAATTAAATGTGTAGTGTCTTGTTTTTAAATAGAATTGTGTGGCTGACAATATGTTCAATCTGGAGAGAAGAGAAATGGAAAATATCTTGCCACGACGATTAAAAATTATTCAAAAACAATTGAATAGAAATTTTTGTAAAAGAGGGTAAAAATGTCATACGTTAAGCAACCGCTTTTATTTCTTGACACTATTTATTGTGACATGTTAAGTAAAATCACTTTCGTGTTTTTCATTAAAAAATACATTTTTTATTAACAAATACTTTTAATTCCACTCCCAAAAAAGCCCAAATTGTTTTGATTAGAGGTCTTCCAACGAAAGGGGTTTATTTCGAAAATTGATGAAATTGATATTTATGTACTTTACAAAGTGCGTCCACAATTAAGAAAGTATTTTTTGAATAAGCTCATAGAAATATTGAATGAGTTTTCACAATTTTAACTTTCCTAATAGTGGACTCACTTTAAATTATATTAAAAAGAAATATCAAAACATAAAATATTTTTACCGATTTATTAAAAAGAAATTTGCATTTTATAAATTCAATTATAAAAAATTGACCTTTATATTTTACTAAAACGATCATTTTTATTTATAACAATTCATATTTATAATATTTCTAACCTTTAAAAATGATTTATGCATACAAATTAGTGAATAAATTCCATGTTTTTTCCTATTTATTTAAATTATTGTAAAAATGAAAAGTTTTTATCTCAAAAAAAATGATAGGTATTTATTAAAAAAATTAGACTTGTTAAAAGTCCGGGACAAATGCACTTTTCATGGACTTTTTGTGGACTCGGGACTTGGCGTGGACCTAACAAACCTTGTCAATTTATTTTTATTTTATATCTCAAAAAAGAACTCATTTTATGCATATATTTTATAGTTTATTTGTTTATTTAATTTTTTTTGTTTATTTAAATAGAAAAGTAGTAACTAATATGAGTAAATTATATTTGAATGTCTTTAATAATGAAAAAAAATGTCATAAACAATTGAAAGAATTTTGGAAATCCTGGCAGATGGATCAAAATATTTCAAAGAAATTTTTTAATTCTTTTATTTTGTGAAAAAATAAAAAATGCTAAAATAATTGAAAGAATTTTATTAGTCCTGGCAGATGGGCCAATGTATTTCAGAGTAGACTTGTGCAAAGTCCAGGACAATAAAACTTTTCAAGGACAACCGCAGGACTTAGGACTTTGTCAGGATCATTTTTTTAAAGAAAAAAAATGACATATTTAAATTTTCTTGAAAAAAATTATATATTCAACATTTCTTTTTAATATGGATTTTTTTAAAAATCTATAAATATATAAATAAAAAAAGATTGTTCACTTAATATTTTACTGATTTTATAACTTATATATGAAGTTATCCGTTATATTGCGAATTAAAAACTTTCGGGCAGAATTAAATGATCAACATATAATTTTTTTAATATTTTAATAAAAGCATATTTTAAACAAAAAATATCAAAAATTATATTTACGCATTTTTTAAAATAAAAATATCAAGTATGTGTCCTTAATTCAAAGATAAGTTTGTTTAGTCCTTTTGTCCAGGACTTTGCACAAGTCTATTTCAGAGAAATTTATAAACATTTTATATTTTGCGAATAATAATAATAAAAAAAAATGATAAAAATATTGAATGAATTTTGGATGTCCTGACAGATGGACAAGATTATTTCTGAGAAATAATAATTCGATCATTTATTTTGTAATTAAAAAAAATGTTAAAAATATTGAAAGAATTTTTTAAGTCCTGGCAGATGGACCAGTGCATTTCAGAGAAATTATAAATAATTTTTATTTTGTGAATAAATGAAAAATGCTAAAAAAATTGAATGATTTTTGTATGTCCACAGGTCCATGGACTTTAACAAGTCTAAAAAAAATTATCTATTTTTTTTTTTTTTTTTTTTTTTTTTTTTGAGATAAAAAATCGCAATATGTTAAGGGACAACAGACAAAATTTTGAAAATTGAAAGAGTAAAATTCAATGAGTTCCCACAAAATGAAATTTTTAATATTCTTGGTTTTTAAAAATGGGAAATAGTAATTATTAATATTGTATATATTCATGAACATCATATTGAGCATTTTCTTATCCAAAGAAATAAAAAATTAAATAGAAATAAAAATATTTATTAAATAAAGGATGAAAATTTGATTCAGATAATATAATTTTAAAAGTATTATATACCCACTTAAGCAATTTACTGTTATTATGATGTAAAAAATGCTAATACTGATTTATGATTTGAATATTTATAAAATGCAAATAAAACGAATATTGTCATCATATTGCAACCTTACAATCTAATTGATTCTTTATATGAAGTTGTGAAACATTTTAATAAGCAGGTTTATTGATTATGGTAATTTGTATTGATTTTTCACACTTAAAAGCTTTTGTTAACTTAGATTCTTTTAATATTTGAATTGTTAAATAATATTTGTAAGGATTTTCTAATGTAATAGTTCGTGATAGTTCTAATAAGACGGGAAAATAAAACCAAATAAAAAAAATTGATAAGGCCAATTATCTCAAAAATTCGCCTTATATACATATAATCTTTATTTTCAATATATTTTTATTAAATTCTTATTGCAATAAATTATTTTATTTAAATACTGTTTAAATTTATTCTTAATTTTATCATATTCCAATTTTTTTGATAGAATGAATAAATTGAGAAGAAGAAAAATTGATCGTTCTAGCGAAATATTATAATTTTTGACCTAAACTTTTTCCTAAAAAGCTACTATTCAATTTTATATTCTATGAGTTTATTGATTATTCAAAGGTTTACAAAATATATGTCTGTTGTCCCTTAAAAATAATTTTTTATATATTAATTTAAATATATTAAACATTATTTTTTTATTTTCATGTAAATTTTTCATACTATCAAAAAGATAATTTTTTTTAAAAAAAAAGAGGTGCGGACACCTACTTTACATTTTAAACGTTTATAAAAATATGTATATCTTTTTATGTATTAATAATTACTAAATAACATTTTGATATTATATTCTAATACAATTATTTTATATATTTATTATTTATATGTTTTAAAATATCAATTATATAAGTTATAATAACACAAACAAGTATCCTATGAAAATAACCCAATCCAGCCACTTGATGGATGGATTGAAATTATAATGATTAATTATTATATATATTAGAAATTAATGATTAATTATGCATTTTGTTATTTTATAAATATTTCATATTTTGTTAAAAAGTTCATTTTAATGAATTTTTACATATTTTTTTGAAATATCTAAATAAATAAAGAATTTATTTAGATTATAATTACATTTAATTTAATACAGATATGCTAAATTTAGTTTAATTTGATTCAGGGGGTTGAGCTGCAAAAATCAATTTTAAAATCACTATCATTAAAAACGATTTTTTTTTCAATAAGAAATTTTTATTTAAATATTAAGCAAATATCTTTTTATATTTATATGTATATCATAGATTATATAACTTTTAATAATATTATATATACTATAAAAATATTTTAGGGTCTGCTTTCCAAATTGAATTAAAAAATTCAATGAGTTCTCACAAATATATAATTATATAAAAAATGGATATACATTGATTATTTATGTTAAATATTAATCATAAGTTCATTATAATCAGAAATACCACACTATGGTCTTAGTTACATTTTTTTTTTTTTTTTTTTACTTCATTATATCGATGTTTTCATTAATAAAATTATTTACCAAAATATCTCTAAATAGATTCTCTATATTATGTTTCTTTATCAAATATTAATATTTTTTTTACTTCTACGCATAAAATAATTTATTTAAATATTCAATTGCACCAATAGTAGTTTACTTAATTGTATATTAATAATCTTTTATTTCATGATTTTTTATACAATTAAGTGTTTTTTGACATATAGAAATACATTCAGTAATCCATAATAAATATAGTTATAAAAATAAGTATATTAATTTCAATGAGAATAAATAAAGAATACTCATCGTAGGAATAAAAAGATAATTCAATATATAATATTTCTGAGTAAGTTTATTCAAAAAAAAAAAAAAAAAAAATTTGAACTATTTCCAAATAACTTTTTGATATAAAATCTTTATGTTTTGAAAGCCAATAATTTTTATTTCAAAACTTTTTCAATTATTACTTTTTTATTTTCCAAAAAAATTGAATATTTCCAAAACAACTTTTTGGATATATAATATGATTTGGAAATATTAATTTTTTTAAAGAAATAATTATCAATTTTGGTTGAAAATGCAGAAAAATTAATATTCCAGTTCAATGATTTCGTTTCACTCGAAAAAAACCTATTTTTATATAAACTTTAGTATTGAATTGTTATTTAAAATATGCATAATTCTTTTTCAAAATCCACTTATTTCCGCATTTAAAAGATTCAATATCATCTTATACAACTCAATGGACAATAAATTTGCAAATTAAAAATCAAAAATTGGAAGAATTAATTATGATTTATTTGAAATATTAAATTTTAATGTAAACGAAAGTAGTAATAGAATGTTCGGAGTGGCGGGTCGAATAATTTTTCTAGGTCTCCCAATACCAGGAACCAAGCTCAAAACCTCATTTTGAAAATTAACGAAAAACTTATCCTCAGGGTTTAAATTTTAATTAGCCTCTATAATCTGTTGTAGAACAAGGCCTGTCATAAAGCGCTAAACACTCATTTTAAAATTTATTTCAAAGTTAATTTGGGATTTAATTTTTGAATAAGGGCTCAAGAACGGACAACAAAGTTGTCCTAAGGCACTATGTGCCGAACGGATTCTGAGAACAAGTTATAAAATTTTAATTTTTTCAAACTAATTTTTTTCCACATTTTTATTTTTGATAAATGGCTTTCATAAAGGGTTCCAACGAAAAGTGCGAAACGAAGTTCTGCGGTAATAAATTAATAAATAATTTTATAAATTAATTTACAAATCTAATTAGCAATCTAATTAGCAAATCTGTTAACCAATCGAATTAGCAAATCGAATTAACCAAACTAATGTACAAACCAATTAACAAAATAATTAACAATCCAATTAACAAACCAATTAACAATCCAATTAACAATCCAATTAGCTAATTAATTACCAAAATTACTACCAAAATTATGTTTAATAAGCGATTTACAAAACGATTTCGCCTTTTTATCTAAACGAAATCCATGCAAAACGAAAACTGCGGAATTAAAGAATTCGATTATCGATTTAAAGAATCTAAGCCAACAATTACGCTTCCAATTAATTACTTCTCTGTTAAATCCAAAACAAAGCCAGAAACCTTACTTTACAATATTAATGTCCAAGTTAACTCTTGCGATACTTCCGAAATCGATTTTACATCTGGTGGCACAAATAATAATACATTTAAACCTCTATCCAAACGCTTCTGCGATAATATTATCTTATATTTCGAATTAGCAAGAGAAACGATTAATAACAATAAGGTATTACAAGAATATGTAAACAAAGCAGATAAAACAAATTCTAAAGAATCCGAGCTTCGCTCGGCTGAGACACGAAGTGTCGAATCCAAACAAAGTTTCTCGAATACGACGGACTACGTCCCTTTGCGTACGCAAGCGGCGGAGCCGCAGAGCGAGATTACCGAATCTGTTACAGATTCCGATGCTTGGATAAACAAACTTCTTAAAGAAATTGCACCATTCCTAGCCGAAAATACCGAGAAAATTAAACGAATCTTTAATACATTGGGAATCCATATTAACAAAACACATATTAAGCCAACTCGTCCAGCATACGAAAACAATACGATTCGACAATATATTAAAGTCTCTTTGCCCGATATCGATATCGAATTAATTTACAATCTAATTACTAATGCAACTCTTATCGATGTTCTAAACAAAGAAGGAATATTTATACACGATATCGATTTTACACAAGATTTCCAAGGAGTAATTAATAAAGAATATGTTATACATTATTTGTTACATCAACCTGAATTTCGAATGCAAGGAGACTTTCCAGAAGAAATAGAAGACATAAATTTACAAAAAATGCATACTATAATATCTAACGATTGCTTTGTTGGAAAGAACTGTTTAACCTTTATTACGAAATCTACTTTTGGAACAGTTCGATATAAATTCTATAACAAATTTGTGCAATCTATCGAGTCCCCTTCTGTTCGAGGTAAGGTTGGAAACCATTATTCCGACTGGATAGATAACCCCGAACAAATATTAAAACAAAGTATTTCTAAATGTGTCGAAACAGGTTTATTACGTTTGGAGATAACATTCTATGTCGAAAATCGTGCTGTAACACAAAGCGCTGCCAAGCAAGGCTTGGTTACACAAGATTATATAAATAAGCATCTCGATTATCTTACAAACTTACTTCCACCTAACTTGTTGTATTACAATAGTATTCCAAACCAATGGAAACTAATCCAATCTACTATTAAATATAACATGTTAATTCTCGATTTAGATAACAATCTTGGTTTGTTCTCCTATTCGATAAACAAATGTACCAAAAAAATCAATTGATTCTTTATTAAAGACATCTCGATAAACAAGATTAGCAATCTAATTAAGCTATATTCGT
This sequence comes from Tritrichomonas musculus, assembly GCA_039105265.1. Lineage (NCBI taxonomy): Eukaryota > Parabasalia > Tritrichomonadida > Tritrichomonadidae > Tritrichomonas > Tritrichomonas musculus. The sequence goes on from JAPFFF010000004.1 coordinate 3,032,335, forward strand.
TTAACACACCAATTATTGTTCTCTCTATTAGAAGAAGTTTCGATAATCTATTAATACAACAAACAACTCTGGAGAAGAAATTAATAAATAATGTTGATAAACGATTTGTAATGGAAGAATTAGAAACTTATCTTACAACTGGCTCGAAATACTTCTTTCCAAAGAAATCGTTATACGCAAATCCAGAGTCCACTGGGCTAATCGATTCTCCAATAGTTCATCTTCGAACACAACGTTCCAAATGTATTGGCAAACTTATTACAGGACACGTTCCGATTCTCTTATGTGAAATCGATAATATTCCATTAGAATTTCCAAACGATAAAGTAACAACGATTGCAAAAAAATCTAAAGAAGAACAATCGGAGAAACAATTTCTCGAATCCAATAAAGACCTAATCGAATTTCTTAACAAAGAGAATAATAAAACTTAAGAATCTGATGCACAAGAACAACAAGAACTAATACGCAAACGAGAAGAACTATTGGCAACGAAAGAGAAGGAAGCTAAACTTCTAAACCACATTATAGAATCGTTCGACATACCACATTCCAATAAAAAGAAGCTAATCGAATTACCCGACAAGACCCATTTGTATATCTATGCTATTAAATTTATTACAACAAAGTATGGGAATACAGTACTTATCGCAACAAGCACCCAAACATCGATTACAACAGAATCCCAATTATACTGGATTACACTAATTTACATAAAGAAATGTGGAAATTATTAGATTACAATATGTATGGCTCTGCTTTCGGAAGACCAATTATGAAAATCGAGAAAGAAGGATTCTATTACAACAAGAGTCGAAACAAATGTGCTCTAATTAATGTTGTAGATTGTAAAGAAACAAGTGGAGAAGCATATGTGGATTCTGTATTAACAGAAACTACGATAAGAAGAATAATAAGAGAGGAATTACCAGAAAACGAATTTCTATTAAAACACACATATATTAACACTAAATCGGATAAAATAGACAATCTTGTTAAGGAAGGAGATGTTATCGAAGTATTTAATACATTCTCTTATCGCAATAGTAATCTCGTAGAATTTAAAATAAGAGGTAAGGAGGATATTATATCTGCTAAAAGCAACAAGTTTCTAGACGATATTATTGTTGGGAAAGAGAATATATTCTCTGTTGTAGCTGGTATAGTTAAGACACATCCTGTTTCCAAACGGAAATGTATTTCGTTTATTGGGAGTTAATTCTAATTAATTTTAAAGAGAAAGATATTTTTTTATATGTATTTAATGGGAAACGTTTGTAAATATACTTTGGAACGGCCCAAAGGGCCTGAGGTCAACGAAGTTGCCCGAGGTCGCAACGCGCCCGAGACCTCCGGTCGAGGCTCTGCCGAGGCACTTCGTGCCGAACATTTGGATAATATCTGCAAATGCACAAAATACGAGCAATTCGGTATTGTTGTAATCGATTTTCTCGATCGAGATGTTATTGCTTGTTACACTAAAGAGACTTGAATAATATTACTTTACAAGACAAAACAGGATAATTGTTCTAAAAAAACATTTCCAAAAGGATATCTTGGTAAATATAAGACAATCTATTACAATCCATCTTACAATACAGATGGAATATTAATGTCGACATCTTGTTTCGGAACCTAGGTTCATCAGCCAAGCTGAGCTTGGTTTTGGAGTTACTTGTGGGGATTAATTAACACAAATAAGTGTATAACACGTTTATTACATAAACCATTACATTATACATTTTTTTGTTCCCAAATATCGATATGGAGAACAATTTCGACGCAGTCGGCGGAGTCGAAAGCGATTCTTATTGCTATTTAGAAGATTATTCGGACAATAATTCTAAGAAAGAAGTGGACTACGAAATACCAGAATTAATATTAGAACAAGTGGATAACGATTTATGGCAAGATTGTGTAGAAAATATGTTTCGAAATATATTAGAAAAACAGATTAATAAGCTTCTGGAGTACCATTTCCCTAAAGAGATAATGGACCAAGTACTTGTTTTAAAAGAGGATTTTAAGAATAATGTATGCACACAAGATTTAGAAGAACGAATGTACAAAATTTGCAAACAAATTTGCAAGCTAGATGCACAATATAATTCTTAAATAAGCCATTACATTAGTGTTTTTTTATAACCAAATGGATGCTTTGGTAGAACAACAAAACGAAAAACAACATAAATTTGCAAATAATTTACAAAACGACGAACAAAAAAATAATATTACAGAAGAAGAATTTCGAGATGCACTTAACAAAATTGGTGCTTATAGAACAAATATGTCCCAAAAACGAAGGGCTAATTGGAATGCTTATATGCGAAAATACAATGCAAGAAAGAAAGCAGAACGCGAACAAAGAGACAAGGAAATAAGTCTGCAATTTAATAAATCCTACAAATCGTACGATAAAGAAGATGTTAACAAATGTTTAACAGATTGTATTAGTGTTTTAACAGCTGTTTTAAACAGAAATATAGAACGCATCCCGCAATATCGAATAGACCAAATTAATAGAGAAGCGAATAATCGAGATATGTTGGATTATATTAGAGCTCTAATGGATACAATAAAGAAATTATTGTAAATATTTTTGGAGCTTTGCAAATCGTATTTTAAACATAATTTTGGAAACAATTTTGTTAATTAATTAGCTAATTGGATTGTTAATTAGTTTGTTAATTGGATTGTTAATTATTTTGTTAATTGGTTTGTACATTAGTTTGGTTAATTCGATTTGCTAATTCGATTGGTTAACAGATTTGCTAATTAGATTGCTAATTAGATTTGTAAATTAATTTATAAAATTATTTATTAATTTATTACCGCAGAACTTCGTTTCGCACTTTTCGTTGGAACCCTTTATGAAAGCCATTTATCAAAAATAAAAATGTGGAAAAAAATTAGTTTGAAAAAATTAAAATTTTATAACTTGTTCTCAGAATCCGTTCGGCACATAGTGCCTTAGGACAACTTTGTTGTCCGTTCTTGAGCCCTTATTCAAAAATTAAATCCCAAATTAACTTTGAAATAAATTTTAAAATGAGTGTTTAGCGCTTTATGACAGGCCTTGTTCTACAACAGATTATAGAGGCTAATTAAAATTTAAACCCTGAGGATAAGTTTTTCGTTAATTTTCAAAATGAGGTTTTGAGCTTGGTTCCTGGTATTGGGAGACCTAGAAAAATTATTCGACCCGCCACTCCGAACATTCTATTACTACTAACGAATAATAAATAATTGTTTTAAACGCATATTTAATTGAATTACTTATTCTTTTTTAAACAAATATTTTTTGTTTATCAAAATAATGATTATTTAATAAACAAAAAATACGTTATCAACTCATTAAATAACGTTTTTTTCTTAGAATGCAGATACTATTAATTTAATGCATATCTTATTTTAGGTTTAATATTTTATCAAAATAATTATTATATATAAATTGAGTATATATATAAGTATTATTATATGATATTTTTTTAATTATTCTATTTAATAAAAAGATATAAACATATTATTCGAATTCATTTGAGAATAAAAATTGAATAAAAAATAAGGATTTGTATCAAAAAGTTTAAATTTTTGAATGAAAAACATCTTTTTTATCATATCTTTTTTTTGCTACGATAAATTTTTTTTATTACTAATTAACATTTTATCAGAATTGAAAATTAAAATTATTTATCATATTTAAAAATCACAAATCCAAATTTGATAAAAAGCTCAAATCGGTTTCCCTTTTTTCTTCTAAATAATAGATTTTTCTATTAATTGCATAATTTCTATAGTTTACATATTTTTATATTTTTTTCAGTGGCTTATATTTTTCTACCTCAGAAAAAAATCATATATCACCACAAGTCGGCCCCGTGGACGAAAATAAAAAAAATTATATCATAGTAATGCTCATAAAAAAATTAATATATACGAATTTTGGTGCGAATCTAAATCACTTCACCCTGTCCGCACCTCTTAAAAAAAGATATAAGAAAATATAAACTCAAAAATATAAAATTTATTCAAAATTTTAGAAGAATTGTATATTCAATTTTTCATTTTTTAATGAATAATTTAATTTTTATTATTAATTAATTAGTTTTTTAATTTCTAATATATATTTAAATTTATATACATGATTGTTTATATCTTCAATCTATAATTATCAAAGAAAATAATATTTATGTTATTTTAGCACAACTATTGAATTGTTAATGGCAAAATATATTCAAATCATATTTTCTAATTATTTCTAAACCTATTTAATTAAATAAGATAAAAAACAAATAATTGTTATTTTCACTAATACATTTAATGTTTAATATACAAAATGTTATTAAAATATAACAATTATATAGCAAACCTGAAAACAAAAGTCTATTTCTCAAAAATAATTCGGTGAATTTTTTTTAATTAGCATATTTGGAAAAATTAAACTATGCAGAAACTAATATATGTATACCAAAAAAATCAAAATAGGATTGATGGAAAAACATAAACTACTTTTAATGAATTTGTTTATGAAGAAAAATTGATCAAAATTAAATATATTTTGCTTTAAATACTTCAACTCATATTAATAGCGTTCAATATATCATATATGTGAGGTAAAGTTTAATTATAAAAGGGTAATCACGATAATTCTGAATATTGCATCAGATAAAAAGTCAAAGCAAAATATTTAAAAGTGCATTATTTTACAAAAGCGCATTCATTAAAATGTATTAAAACTAATTTAAATCAAATTCATTTAATTTTGGTTGAAAAAGTTGATTTTATAAAAAAAGACGTTAAAAACACTTCATTGGAATACCTCTTTTTGATTTCACTGAATTTGCTGATTATGTAGACATAAATCAATTTAGTATTTTATATTTTCAAATTATATCTCATCAAAAAAAAAAATTTGTTATATTATTGATGGGGATAAATTGGTAAGGAGTTTTCATCGCACATATGACAAAATTTTTCTTTGTTTACAGTTTTTTACAAATAATATTATTTTAATATTACGAAAACGATAAAAGAATTAACTTTAATGGCAAAGTCGCATTTTTCATAGAAATAAAATCAATATTTTATAAGAAGAAACGAATCTTATCAAATTCTTTGTAAATTTATTTTTCCATTACTACTTTTTTTATAATTCAGTAAAATTTTTGAGATAATTATTGATATCATATTTTGAAATTAAATATAAATTACATAATCTTTCTCTTCTTTATAATAATTCGAATAGAAATCTAAAACCCTTTTTGGTTCAGATATTAATTGAAAAACTTAATATACTAAATTTATAATTGAAAAATTCAATTATCATATTTTTATTTCAAATTGAATATAAAAATATTTTTTAAAGTTCAGAAATTCAAATCTAACATATATTGAAATTTAAACTTTTTCTGGAAGGGTGCTTTTCTTAAATTTTTAACGTACTCTTTCTCAATTTTTAACTTATGGCATTTTTACCTTAAGGTAAACTGAAAGTAAAAACTTTATATGATCGTTATAAATTTTTTATATTCAAATTCTTGATCGTATATACTCTTTTATATTCAAAAAATGCTATGAGTTTTTCCCAATTAAATTTTATTAATTTTCAATGATTAATGATTTAAAATTGAATAAAAATGGGTTTTACTAAAAAAATAGTTTTGCTCTTTTTTTCATTAGGATCGCTTTCTATTTTCATGAAAATTAATATAAAAATAATTTTCTTATTGTAAAAAAACAGTTGATACGTACTGCGCTCTGTCGTGCTGTTCAATGAGATATGATCAAAAAATTAAAAGGGTAAAAAACCTTGCTTTGGCGCATAACTGATAATTTTTAATGACAGCTTCTTGTTGTTGAGTGTATTACGTGAAATTTTGCGTTTTTGATTGAAAATTGGTTAAAAATTTTATATCTGAATAGATCAAATAATATAACAAATTGTAATGTTTAAAGAGTAAAAAATTACTTTGATGCATATTTAGCGATTGCTTGAAGCTTTTGCTGAGATATTGATGAAATTCGTAAAAAAAAAAAAAAAAGATTGGTAAATAAGATTTTGAGATAAAATTTTATAAAGTTTTAAAAATGAGAAGAAATATTTTATGTCATAATAGGGGGACATCTTCACTTTTTCAACTTTTTTTTTTTAAAAAAAAAATCAATTTTTTGAGAAAAAAATTTTTTTGATCATTTTTTTTAATAAAAAATTTTTTTGTATCATTTCCCCCACTTTTTTGAAAAACATATCAAAAAAATATGCTTGTTTTTAGCAAAGGTATGCTGAAAAAATCTGAAAAAAATATATGATAATCAGTAATTGGTAGTGATAATAATTACATAAATTTCATGGGAAAATTCCTCATTGTCAGACATATAAAATTTAATATTTACCGATATCATTAAAAAAAGCTTTTAATGAAGGAAAATTATAGATAATCGATTTTTACATAAATATTCTCATGTATGTATCAAAATTAATAAACTTAAAATCAAATGGCAGACGGTAGTTTTTTCTCTCAATTTTATATGACAAAAAAAATTTGTTTCAATTTATATTTGATTTTAAATTTTCACACAAAAATTTATTCATCAATATATTTTGAATGATTAAAAATTTTATAGAAAAACATGATCCTAAACCTGGCATTACACTTTTTAGCCATGATCAATTAAACAAAGTTCTACAAGCCAACACAAAAGATTGCCCGGTCGAGTTTTATGCAAAATGACGTATTATTATAGAAGAAGATATTATTAAATTTGGTCAACTAGATAAGAAACAAATAGGAAAAGATGTAATGACTTTTCGAACAAAGAACTGCAGTTTGTATTAGAAATAATGAAGCTTATCTGAGAAAAAAAATAGATTTTTAATTTTTCGAAGATTTACAATTTTTAACTTTTTGAATAAAAATATTTTAGTTTTTACACTTTTTGAAGCAGATCAAAAATCGGACGATTTTTCAATGTTAAAGTGTGAATTTTGAATTATAATTTTTGTGTTTTTTCTTTTTTTTAAAATTTTATATTCAAGTTTATTCAATTCACCGTCCGACTTTTGACTTCCAGTTTAGATTTATAAAATGATCACATATTATATAAAATCATATTACTGAGCATTCGCGTTAAAATAAAGAACTTTGCTGCCATAAACTTTATAGTATATCGTTTTTTACTTATATTTTTTATTATAAATGTTAAATAAAGTGCCTTAATAATTTTCGAATTTTCATTAATAATATAAAATTTCAAAGTAAAACTGAAATAAAAACATAATGAATGCATATATTGTGCAACATATATATTGATTATATATAAATCATTTCATCAATTCCTTTTTTTCACCCAAAAAACTCGATTTTGTAAAAAAAAATTCAAAAATTTTAAACGTGCCAAAATTGTATTTCACTGTTTTTTCACTTTAATTATTAATTTTTAAGAAAAATATATTTATTAATATATAAAACATAAAGAGAACTCGATTAATAAATTAAAATTATCCTATTACGTGATGGCATTCATGCTCCTTGTTGTAAATTCATAAAATTTTATTTCTAAATTCATTATTTTTTCATCTTGTCGTTGCATTAATTAATAATTGACAATATTAAATGATACAATATAATATATTATTACTTATTCTTATTCATTCATACTCCTTGTTATGAGTTCATAGAAACTTATTTCTAAATTTAATATTATTTAACTATTTCATAAAAATATCTAGTATTATACAATATTTTGTGTTATTACAATGTTATAAATCTTTTATTTATTTTCATATGAATCAAACAAAAGGTGTTTCTAAAACGACCGTTTATTTAAAAAAATTTATGTCAATGCTATTAAAACGACATGATCTTTGTCGATGCATCAAAGAAATATAATAATTATTAAATGACTACATCACAAATAATGTTAATACACAAAAATAAATATCATATTTTTTAAAAAAATCTAAAGATTACATATGAATATCATATATAGGCTTGTTATTTTGAGAATCGAATTCAAAAACGTCACTTTTTACATCTGATACTCGATTATCAGTTTAAAAATCTGATATCGAGATTATTAAGATATCAGATATGAAATGTGATATAAAAATAATTGTAAACTTGATATCAATTACCGAGATCTCGAGATCTCAAACAGATTTATCTTCTTTAATAATTGGTATTTGTGATTTTCTAATTTATTTTTAAAAATAAATTATAGAATGTATTGATGTTTATATTAAGATTAAAATCAAAAAATACATTCTTTTTATGAAATATTTGAGATTCAATTACGATCATATATTTATCAAAAAATTAATTGAAAATTCTGATATCAAAAGCTGAGAAAGATGATTCTCGATCTCTGAAATCGATCCCGGGAATCTGTGCATATTCATGTATCGATATCAAAAAGTCAATCAATTATTGATCTAGAGAATCGGAGAATAACAAGCATATTCATATATAATATTTTTCAGGTGTTTATATATATACAAATTAATTTTATTTATTTAAGTATAATTTAATTGATATGATTTGATTATTCATAAACATTAAAAATCTCAAGTTGTTCTTACCTGAAATTTCAATATGTTATTACTTGGTTATCATCTATATCAAAAGTTTTACAGCAGCAACTATTTACAACATATATCTGGTATTTGCTCTTACTGTATGGCTTGAAATAAAGCCATAATTGCTCTTAGGGTATGAGAATGTGTTGTGCTATTCTTCTGATTCTTTATCCTTTTGTATTATATATCCTTCTTCTTCCTTTTCACTTTGATCTATCATATCATTTGTTGAACACCAATCAAACTCGCAATGAATGTCATTAACTATTTATTCGTATTCTATTGCATTAGGTGTTTCTTCCAATTCTTGATGATTTGCAAACTTTTCATGTTAAAGTACAAGCTTGAACAACAAAAGCGATTTAAAAAGATTATCATGCTGTATTTTTTATTGGTCAGTATTATTATTTTTTTGTACCATTCTGGAATAAGATTAAATGAATCTTCAATGATTAAATTATCATAATTCATTTTAAAATTTATATAGTTCCTTCTTTTAACCCACATTAGTTTTTGATATAAAGATAAAAAATATAAAAATAGAGAAAAAATTTTTATAAATGGCCTTGGCGATATAATAGGTACTGGCAGACCTGGGTCAACGTTCAGGGCTCATAGTAAACCTGTATACTACTTTTTTTTACTTGAATAACATATTGATTTGTTAAATATGATATTTAGTGTATTGTCCATAGCTACAATCAAATAAAACAAGCTTCCCAAATATTTTAAAAGAATTACATTATTATTAATTCCTTTTAAATCACCAAGGAAAAGAGATGCTCCGCGAAATTTGTAAAATGAATTCTTGATTTGAAAGAAATCATTCATGATTAATTAATCTTTAAAGCAAACATCAATCACATAAAACATATATTAATTTCTGAAATGATTCATTTAATCACTGAATATTCATCATTTACTAAAATATGGAGAGAATCATATTTATTCAAATAAACCAGTCCATAATAAATTCATATAAATGTATATATTTTCATGTATCTAATTATCAAAGCTAAGAACAAAGTTTTTATATGTTTATTTATGGCAAACATAATATAATAGTAGTTAATCTAGGACAATCGTTTTTTCCTACACCACTTTTTGAATGGTTTTTCTATCCATGAGCAGCTACTCATGGGAAGTAAAAAACCGCCATCTTAAGATTAAATTTGACTTACTCTGTTAAGAAAATTAACCAAAAAAATCGTAAATTTAAATTTTACCTTAAAATTATAACTATTTGCTTTTTTGATATAAATTTTTTTATTTTTACATAATTTTTCAGGGATATACACACCAGTGATCACAACGAGGCTGCGCGAAGCCGGAATGGGTTTCTGGAATTGCTGGATGAATCGGGAAGCTATTTGAACTATATAATTATGGATTATTTAGCGAAAATTGAATAAAAAAAGTATTAAAAAATATAAGTAAAAAACGATATACTATAAAGTTTATGACAGCAAAGCTCTTTATTTTAACGCGAATGCTCAGTAATATGATTTTATATAATATGTGATCATTTTATAAATCTATTAATTTTGATACATACATGAGAATATTTATGTAAAAATCGATTATCTATAATTTTCCTTCATTAAAAGCTTTTTTTAATGATATCGGTAAATATTAAATTTTATATGTCTGACAATGAGGAATTTTCCCATGAAATTTATGTAATTATTATCACTACCAATTACTGATTATCATATATTTTTTTCAGATTTTTTCAGCATACCTTTGCTAAAAACAAGCATATTTTTTTGATATATTTTTCAAAAAAGTGGGGGAAATGATACAAAAAAATTTTTTATTAAAAAAAATGATCAAAAAAATTTTTTTCTCAAAAAATTGATTTTTTTTTTAAAAAAAAAAAAAGTTGAAAAAGTGAAGATGTCCCCATAATAAGCTTGTTAAGAGTCCAGGACTTTTAGGACCTAACAAACTTTTTCAATTGTTAAATACATTTATTTTTTAAAATAATAAATATTTTTGGGATTCTTTTAAGGTTTAAAAACTATTAATAGTTTTATATTGCAAATTATTTATTAAAATTTTTTTAATTTGTTTTTTCTACTTGCAAAATTATAACTTTTCAAAAAAATAGGTTCTAAAGTTTTTAATTCAAAAGATAAAGTTAAATTTCTGAAAATAGTGAAAAGCCAATATGCCAATAAAATTGAGAGAAAAGTGCAGGTCCTAAAGTCCTAGACTTTTAACAAACCTATGCCATAATAATTGAGGGGAAAAATAGTGGTCTGCCTTTTTACTTTAAGTTTACAAATATAATACGTTATTAATTTGACATGTCAACATTTATTTTTTGAGAAGATCGCCCTCACAGAAAAAGTTGATATTTGAGAGGTCTGTTTCTGACACTTATTTTACAATTATATTCAATTTAAGTGATATGTAAAATGAATAGGATAATTAAAATATACAATTTTCTTGAAATTCAAAGATTAAAGATTTGATAATTTTCAATTTCAAGATATAATAAACTATTTTTTCTTTGTTTTCAACTTCTTTAGATGAAAGTGGTATTTATTTTAGATCAAAGAATTATTCTTATTTTAAAAACATATTATTTATATCTATTAAATTCCATATATATTAATTGATATAACTATTATATATATTCAAAAATATTTTCGTCAAATATATCTTTTTTATCAATGTATTAATATATTAATTGGAATAGATATATTTTCTCAATTTTCGAGTTTCAATAACATAAGCATTTATATCTCGTTTAAAATTCATTTAAACAGTAATTATTATATATATTGAATATATTCAAGTATCAATTATATAGTACAAATATTTATTTAGTCATTAAATATTTAATCTACGAAATATTTTAAAATTATTATTTTAAATTTTGAAAACAAAATTTTAACTTTTGATAAAAAACTTTTTTATATAAATTTTGATTTTTATTTTTAACTATAAATAAAGAAGAAAATAATAATAAAATTCATGAAAAAAGAAAATGTAATTATTGAATGCTCTATTGAAATTAATAGAATTAAATTCAAATAAATTGAGAAATATTTAATAATAAAATTCTTTAAAAAAAATATAAAAATCCTGGAGAAAAAAATTTTAAGGCCATCATTAAAAGGAAATTTACTTTTAGGAGCATTTAACAGAAAAAATAATTAAAAAAATAGTATTTGATGAAGATTTTTTAATCTATTATCATAAAGAATAGCATAAAGAAGTAAGAAAAAGGCAGGAAAATATTTGGTGGTTAATTTTATTATTAAATAAGAAGCGATTGGTAATTAATTACTGAGAGATTGGTAATTTATTATAGTAAGATCAGCAAATAATCAGTAAATATCTGAAATTATTTTCTAAAACATTATTGATCAAACTGTATGGCTTTGAAGGTCGTTATATATAATATGAACAATTAAAACGAAAAGATCCGTAATAAAAGAGTAGAGGACCGAAAATTTATTACTTGATAATCAATAATATTTTTGGATATAACCTATAATTAATTGGTTGAATAGCTATATATAAAAATAGTAGAAGATCAGCAATAAATTGGTTGATGATGGATTTTTTTCAAAATTAGTGTCAAAAAAAATAGCGGTTATGTAACATACTACATTTGTACCTTAAACGGAACCTTTCAGAAAATATTCAACCCGAAGGGTAGAAAGAATTCCGTTTACTTTTGTAAAAAAGATGAGATGAAAAAATCCTTCAAAAAATACTTTTCGATTTATATTTTGTTATATTACTTGTCATTATAAGTGTTTTATATAATTATTTCTTTTATTTTGAATAATAATGATATATTATCAAGAAAATGATAGATTTAAATTTTAAAATTAAATACCCAATGCGTCAATGTCATAAGGGAGTTTCCCCGATTGAATAATAAATCTCATCGTTCTTCACAATATTTCTATATGCAAAAATAGTAAATCCATTTAAATATTTCTGTTGAATTCAAATTTGAATAATTTTGAATAACGATTAATTTTTCCCTCTCAATATTTTTGAAAGAAGTAGAAAAAATTTGTGAAATATGAAGAAAAATAGCTTTTTTTCCAATCATTTTGCAAAATGTCAAAAAGATTTTGGTGGATTTAGTATTTTCATGTTGAAACCAACTATTCTCACTGAAAACTTTTTTTTACTAAAAAACTTTTTTGATAAATGATCAAATATCACTTAAGTCCTCTAAGAATAAAACTACACTTTGCTATTAAAAATTGTTTTTATAAGTGTATTGTATTATTATAAAGCATCAAATTTGTGATTTACTTTTTTATCTCATTGAAAATGCTAAATATTGGCCAACATTTCTCCATCATTTTGCACATTTGATAAATGCAAGTCATTAAATATTACTCAGCCTAAGATAACAAATTGATATTGGAAGAAAACCAAAAATTCAATTTTTGTTTTGGTAAATCATTTCAAGTATTTCCTCAAAAATGGAATAATGTTAGATATAAATATGTAATGATGTATCTACACAATATAAAAAATTATATTTTTGAATTATCTACTTAGGTTGGAGAAATCTCTTCAAATGATTCATCAAAAGATATAATCTTAAGTTTGCTATATAATAATAATAATGGAATTTTTAAATATAATTATGCTTAAATAAATATATTTTTTATACATATAACTTAAAAATATTTTATTTAAGGGTGAGGGTCAAAAAAAAGCTTTCTGTAACATTAAACTTCACTGTATATAGATTCAAAATTATATAGGTTTTATATGTTAATTTTGCTTCTACACAGAGTTGTGCTTCATTTAAAATCCACTTTTTCAATACTTTTTAAAACTTTTTCAATGTTTTTAAAAATGAAGTTAAGCTAGATCAATATAAGATATTTCGTTGTATTTTATGTATAATTATTTTTGGAAGCAATTGAAAAAGATCATAACAGAAGCATTTTTTGAATTTTTTTCTTTGCAGCAAGTATCTTTTTTATATTTGAAGTATAATTATCATAATTTTGTATTTAAGCATATGTATTGTTTTAATTATTTTAAATATTGTTATATTTTATAAAATAGATTCCAAAAAATTAAGTAGATATTGAAAAACAAATTCTTTATTGTAAGCGGTTTTTTAAAATTGAGAGGAATTCCCATTGAATTTGTAAAATATTTTGATATATGCTTTTTTTATATATTTAGTCATAAAATATAATATTTAATTATTTTTATTATTTTCAACTTATAAAAATTATTTTTTTCCAGTTTGACCCTCACCCTTAATAAGATATTATTATTTTTCGAAATCATTTGTTATCCAACTTTTTGTGATAACTCATATAAATATTTGTAAATAAAAATCATTTAAAAAAATAGAATGAATATTGATGATTTTGTTGAAAAAATGAAAAGAATTCAGCAAATTCTTATTGAATTTCTTGAATATGATGAATGGGAACCAGAAGAAAGTAAATAAAAAGTAAAAAATAAATTTGATTGAAAAAACATTTTTTTAATTTTTATAAAAAATATTTTTAATTTTGAAATTTTCATTTTTATTTAACTTAGATTGATGTGATTTATTTGTTGTTGAAGATCATGGATTTATGTTAATCCTCATTTGTTTGTTTCTCAATAATCTTCGGCTGCTTTCTTTAATCGGTTGTCTTTGGATGTTTTCTTTTATCGGTGGTTTTCGTCTGCTTTCTTTTATCAGTGATCTTCGGCTCCTTCTGACCCATCGGTAATCTAAATCCATTCTGATTCTTCTAATTCTTTGGTTGATTCTGTATCTTCTAGCTCGACTGGTGCTTCATTGTTTTTTTACTTCTTTGGTTTATCTTAAATAAACGTTCTTCTATTGATAAATAATTCAATTAATTATCAAACACACAATTTTATCTCGAAATAATAAATTTTAATTTACTTATATAAATCATAATTATAAATAATAATATATATATTAAAGTATATTTTTATTTATTTTAATAATCATTCAATATTCATCAAAACAAAAAAACAATTGATTTTTATTCATATTAATATCAAAAGTACTATATACCGATAAAATTATAAAATTATTATTATATTTTGATAAAATTATAAATACATCTAAAAATATATTTAATTTTATATATATATTTATGTTTACTAGAATACAGGAATATATTTCTTTTATTTTGTATTAGATGAATACAAATTTTTTGAGAGATAAAATCCATCGATTTAAATGGGTACACTCTCTTATGATGTTGACACATTGGGTACTTTCTCTCAAATTTATTTCTCAAAATTGTACTGTGATCATTTCCATTTGCACGAATAAAATTAGTTTATATATGCACCTAAATTTATCCTAAATTTTTTATGAAGATTCTGGGGGTAGATTTTTCTAGATGATTATTATCTCGATTATCTCAACTAAAAATACTAAACTGAGTCGTAAAAACAGGACCTATCAATTTTTTTGAGAGAGTTTCATAATATTATTTTTAATTTCATAAGTTTATTTTATTTTGATAGGTCCAGTTTTTGCTGGATTCAATATTTGAATGAATTATAAAAATATAATAGAAAATATTGAATGCTTTATTTATAAATTTCAGAAACAAAAAATGAAAACGAATGCACTTTTTTTCTTTATAATTTGGTTAATTACCATTAAGCCTTTTCTTCTATCATGTTCGTCTAGATACTTTTTATTTTCTTTATCATTATTTGATTTATCATTTAATGATCCTACTTCTTTTCCATTATGAAGGTGTGCTAGAAGGCTTTTATGAACTTTCAATTAATATTTTATTTTGATTTGCTTTTGTAATTGAGAGCTACTATCTCATAATTGATCATTTTTATAATAAAACATTGTTATTTGGCATTATTCATTTTTGAGGACGACTTTGTGAGGTATTATCTTGTCACTGAGCATTGTTTGAAATTATGATTTGCAAGAGGGAGTTTTTGAGGTAATGTTTCGTGAACATAGTTTATTTGTTTAGTCATTTTGATTTGTCAGAGGTAGGTTGCAAGACATTATTCTGCTATATGACAATCTCAATTTACGAGAGCTGAGTCTTAAGGTGCCATTTTCTGAAAAATGGCTTAAAGATAAGTATCTCAATTCATCGGTGAAATCTCATCAAAGATATGGAATCAATCCCTTAAATCTTTGATAAGTATCTCAAAAGCGGGTTGGAAGAGGTATTTCTTGAAGATTGTGTATGCCGATAAACTCTTAGGTATCGGACGTGCATTGACGGGTCCTGATAAGTTGAAATTCATCGGTAAAATCTCATCAAAGATATGGAATCAATCACTTAAATCAGCATTAGATCCACATAACACACTCACTAAGAAAGAATTCGATAAGCAGAAACGTAGTGAAAACGGTAAAGCATCTACTATGAATATGGTACGCTCAATGATATCAGCATTTAAAGATAACACGAATACTCATGCTTATGACGGAGTCGTTAATTTCATCGTTAGCGAAGTAAACACAGTAGTAGGTGGTGTAAGGGTTGTACCTAACGATGCTAGTATGCACCTCGAAGGTAATGCTTCGCCATCTCAATTCGGTGCTCGTCCTATTCCACCTCCATCAGATACATATATTGATGCTCGATTAGCTGCTGCCGCTGATGAAGATGCCCCAATAGATCCCGATACTCCAATGCCTGGATTTACTTATTCAACGTCTGGAATTACTTATCCTGAAGAGTAAGTGGGATACGAATGATGCTGTTGTGATATATATTTTTACATCTCATAAACATGATACCTGAGAATATATCGTTAAACGATATCGTTAAAAATAAAGTGAATGAGGTATTAACGAGTAAGAAGAAAGATATGAGTGGAGCATTCATCGATAAGATACATCCTGAGATTAACGTGAGATATAATTCAGTTAATGTAATCGTTGGTAAACAGGGGCAGGGGAAGACGGTGATAGCTCTGGAAGAGGTGATAAAAATATCGTTAATGAATACTCATCATCTACTCGTTTATGTTACTAAAGATGAGAATGAAAGTGATAGATCTTTCTTAGCGTTGAAATTTTTAATAGAATCTCGATTACCGATAATAACCGTGAGTGAATCTGATGCTGAGAAAACTATCGAGAAAATCATTAAATCGAAGAATGAGTATTACTCCATTAAGAATAATCATCTCGAAAGCATGCTCGACGACCCACAATTAAATATCACGAAGAGCGATATTGAGGGGTTATTCAATACATTACACATTGATGATTTCGATAAAAAATATCTTCATACACTTGTGTTGTTTGATGATATCAGTAACAGTAAACTCTTCACGAATGAAACATCATATTTCTCGCAATTATTACGTCGTTGTCTACATACAAATATGACATTCTTTCTCTTGATTCAGGGATGGAAGGGACTCAAGCCTCATATCAAAAACGAAATCACTACGTTATTCATATTCCCATGCTTCAATAAACAACAATTGCGATATATCCATAGTCAATCAGCTTCTAAACTCTGTTTCGATGATATGATTTCTATGAAAAATATGAGAATATCATGTCGTTAAAGAATGAGTATCCCGACTCTCATCCATATCTCGTAATTCAAGTGATTGACGGTGGCGAAACATTCGTTCAATTATAACTCATTCAAGGTTTGAGAAGTAGTTCTCTATAGATTTTAAAGCAATCTTAATATTCTTGATATCTTCAGACATATCTGATATCTCATTTTCGATAGCTATGAAACGATGCTCATTCTCTGAATTATCAGTGATGATATCATCTTTAGGAGTTGATTTTCGAGATGTTTTCTTGAGTGATAATACACCTTTGATGCGCTTGATGCGATATCCGTTGATGTGATACATCTTGTTGAGTTTGTGAGTGGTGAGTTTATCGAGCTCTTCTTGATGGGACTTATACCATGAATCGAAGTCGTTAGGTGTATCGAATTCTTTAATGTAGTGCGTGATGGGCTCTATAATCTTAACATCCATGTTTGAGTGTTAATAAAAATAGTGAATTATTAATCAAGAAATATCAACTCCACAAAGTATCACCTAAAGATACATACATCATCGACTTAGTATTCTCAGGTAAACTATGTTACTTATTCGCTATCAATGTGAATACAAGATACTTATTCGTTGAATTGATGAATGAGATTCTATTCAGTGATAATGAAGAAGATAACGCATCGAAGATATCGAAAACGAATGTGAAAACAACTGATACTTTCATAAATACTCTTCAGAAACTCATCGATAGAGGTATGAATGTTAAGCATCTTCAAGGTGATGGAGAGAAAGCATTCGGTGCTAACAAATCCCTTGAGTTCTATAAATCAATGAATATCACATTCGCATCAGTACCTCGAATGAGACTCAATGTATCTCCATCATTCATGAAACCTATCATTCCTAAAAATCAATGGAATAAATCAGCTCCAATGCATAGTTCATTAGGTATACTCGATAGAGTAGTTCGTACTATTCGTGACATGGCATATAACATGAAGGTGGGTATCATCACACCAGGTATCATGAAGGTACTCGTGAATCAATACAACAACGCTCCACATAACACACTCTCGAAATATGTCGGTATGGATATATCACCACAGATGGTGCGAGACGATTCCGAACTAGAAGATTACATCATTCGACAGATACATAAAGAGAATTATAACATCATGAATCAACCTGGATTCAAACTCCCTAACAGTACAGCAGTAAAGATATATAACGAGAATGATTCAATAATGAAGAGAAGATCTATCATTCAACCTGGTAAGTATCATATCGTTGATTCTCATTCCCGGGAATGGGGAAATGGGGAAATTGGGAAGTTTAGAAAAAGTTAAACTTTTTGATTTATAAAATAGTCCTAGAAATCCAGGTTTTAAACAAAAAAAAAAAAAAAAAAAAAAAAAAAGGAAAATTCAAGTAACTAAAGCAAGACTTAATTTTTCTGCTAAATCAACACTAAAATTATTTTAGTTATAAAAAATCCTTCTTTATTACTTTTACAATCAAGAATATTCACCATACTCAAAGCAACGTCAAGAATTGATCTGAATTATTTACTATATTTTGCTCATTCTGAAATAAATATTTATTCTATTAACGAAATAAGCTTTTATAGAAGTAAAAAAAAAATATTATATATAAAAGGGACCGAAAAGTTAGCACGCTGTGATGGTGAAGTGACCATCACGGTGCTCTCAAAAAGTGGAATTTCAAAGGGAGCTTTTTGATACGCAACTTTTTGAAACACGACTTTTTGATAGCAAAAATTTTTAAGAAACAGAGAAACCAAAATATGGAAAAGTCACCAACAGGAAAAAAATAAAAAGAAAAGAAAAGAAATTTAAAAAGAAGTAAACCAAAGAAGTATATTAGTTAGTAAATTGGAACAAAAAATAAAATGATTATATAATAATTTACCACCAACAACAAAAAACAAAAAATCGAAAAGAAAAAATAATCGTTTTCAGAAGTATAACATTACTGATAGCAAAAGAAAATAATTAAAGCCCATAATAATAAAAAAGGTAAATAATTAAACAAATAAAAAGCAAAATCAGTACCATATAGAGAACAAAATCAGAAACAAATGGCAACAAAAACAATAATAAATGTCAACGAAATCAATGACGAATATCAACAAAATCAACAACCAATGTCGAAAAAAAAGCTGTTTTAAATAATGAATAAAGATAGAAACAAATACTGAACAAAAGCAGCGATAAATACTGAACAAAAGCAGTGATAAATTCTGAACAAAAGCAGTGATAAATACTGAACAAAAGCAGTGATAAATTCTGAACAAAAGCAGTGATAAATACTGAACAAAAGCAGCAATAAATTCTGAACAAAAGCAGTGATAAATTCTAAACAAAAGCAGCAATAAATTCTAAACAAAAGCAGCGATAAATGCTGAATAAAAACAGCAACGAATATCTAACAAAAACAATAACAAATTCTAAACAAAAACAGCACCTTTATTTATTTCTTTAGCATTTTGTTCAACTTAATATAAATAAATTAAATATTAGATTTATATTCCTATTAAATGAGCCTAATATATATTATTTGCATTTTTAATTCTATATGATATATATCATATTTAAACAATTAAAAAATAATCAATATCATAAATTAATATGACATTTTTCAACCAAATTACATTAATAAAAAGTATAATTGATTTTAAAAATCCAGCGTTATTATTAAAAATTGGTAACTTAAATGAATCTATGTCTCAAAAACACTTTTTTTGTGGCTTGTTGTCAACGTTAACTTCGTTATTTCAACGTCAATGATCAATGATAAGTGTTTCGTTGAAAATTAGCATCCAAAAAAATGTCACTTTTTTATTTCTATCGTCGTTGATTTAAAATTAAATTATCATTTCTGTAACATATATATATATTTAGTATTTATATAGATATGATAATGATATTTACTAATTTTTTCAAAATAATAATACTTTATTAAATCATACCAAATATAAATTGAATTGATAAAGTTTTTTTCATAAAAAGCTGTCCCTCAAAAAAATTCAACCTTTCAATAAGCATAATTTCAACGTTAACATGTCGTTATGACCAAATTGAAACGGTTATAATCAACGGCTTTAAAGTCGTTGACGTTGACATTCAATTTAATAATATAACATTTTGTTCAACGATTTTAACGTCAACATTGGCCAACCCTGCTCAAAAAGTTATAATCATATAGTAAGCTTTAAAGTATATTTATATAACAGTGTGATATCTAGTCATTTCCAATCTAAATAAAGAATTACACAAATTTATTCATTCAAAATAATTGATTAATAATAAACAGTGTTTTCTGACATATTTTATCAAATATTCTAGGTCATGTTTTTTATTTATTGTACAGTTTCAACCTATACTATATTATATTACTTTGGATTAATCACCAATTGAGGATTGTTTTGTGAAAAAGATGTAACTTCTCACCAATTTCCTTCAAAATTAATAAGCTTCTTGTAAATGAAGTATCTCTCAAGAAGTCTTCAACACTATCTATATCCATAAATTTTCTTATCAAATGTGTTCTTTCATAATATGATATATGAGAAATAATAAATTTTTTGGTTCATCTCCTTCTAGTAAAGTCATTTTTTTATTTGTGATCTGGATTTCTTGAGGATAGTGATAAGATAATCATTTAATTTTTTGTATGCAAATATTTTTGTTTTTGTGGCATAAGAGTTTAAATCTCCTGTCATATTTTATGTTAAGTTTCCATTTTCTAGAACAACTAATCTAGACTTCAAATCATCTATTTTTGTCTTCAAAACTTCATGCTCACTTTTAAAAATATATTATTAAATGATGAATATGCTTTATCATATGCTTTAATATATTGGTTAACAGTTAAAATAGCATCAAGAAAAGATATATCTATCTTCAAAGCAATCTTTCCATCTCATTCTGTTTTAAATATCACCAATGAATCAATAATTGGGAGACTATTTAATCTATAGATTCTAGGGATGTACCATTTGCTTCAGTTTGTTCATGCAAAAGCATCAATCTTGTTATGTATTGTATCAATATCATAAATATATATTAGATCATTTGTAAATTTCATTCATTTCACAGCTGAATTTTCTTTGATCTTTTTTCTACAAACTCTATATTTATGAGGATTGGATATTATAATTGTATTGTTATTCATGGTACAACTAGGAAAGTCATCAGTTCCTTGATATTTGATTGTTTCATCAGAAATATTGATAGTAATAATATTCTCATCATAGTTTATATCATTATATTCACTAACTTTTGAACCTCCAGCTATTGTATTGTATTTTCAGCCTCCAATTGTAATACCAACCATATCAATTTTATCATCTCTTGCTAATTATACCCTTCTAGTAACATTTTTTAATCCTTTATTCGCATCTTCAACAGTGGCTGCTTAAATATACGCACTTCTTCTCTACATCAATTATAATACTTTTATACAAATATTCTTTCATTTGTATTGAATAATTAACTAAATTAAATTACTTTCAGTTACTAAAGAATATTATTTATTATGCATTATATGGGAATTTTCTA
This sequence comes from Tritrichomonas musculus, assembly GCA_039105265.1. Lineage (NCBI taxonomy): Eukaryota > Parabasalia > Tritrichomonadida > Tritrichomonadidae > Tritrichomonas > Tritrichomonas musculus. The sequence goes on from JAPFFF010000004.1 coordinate 3,053,983, forward strand.
TATCAATACAATGCTGAAATAACTGCGTACTAAATATTTGAGTAGTTCAAACAAGTTGATTTCAGTAAATATTTAAATCCCTCTAATTACATAATTTTTCACTTTTATTAAAATTTTATAGAATCTATTTTTCCAAAAGAATTCCAACATAAATCTTTGAATAGATAGCATATACTCTTTATACATTATACAACTCAAAGAAAAAATGAATAATCAGATGTAAACCAATACCAAAATAAATAAATAAAAAAAAACTTATCTCAATATATAAATATACAAATTACTCAAAAAAAAAGTTAAATCTTAATTTTATACAATCCTGTATCATATTTATTATATTCTTATTTTCAACATTTAAACAGAATACATTTTTTTTAATCTTTTTGAAATTCATAAATACCGTTTACAATTCCGTAACTTTTTCAATATATATATAAATAAAAAGAAAACGGTATTTTAACTATTTTATATATATTACGCATGAATGACCAATTAGAATCCAATTCGATTACATATTTTGGAATTCAAACCCAATTTCCTTCAGGAAAATCACGCGCTTCACAGCAAATTATTATATACAACATTTTGAAATCAATATTAAAACAAGAAAATGCCATAATAGAATCGACTTCAGAAAATCTACCATCGTTATCAGCTTTATGCGCAGTTTTATCATATAAAAACTATGTTTTAAAAAATAATGATAAAGAATTTAATAAAAAATTGATATTCGGCAATTCATACGAGTGTACATCATCAAAAAAGCAGTTTTTGATTTATTATATATCCACTTCTCGATTTATTCTCGAAAAAAATTGCAAAGATTTGAATTGTTTACAATATAATCAAAAAGCAACGATGCTCTGTTCAGAAAATGATTTAAATGAGTTCAAAACTAATATAACTGGAAAAGATTCTATGCTTTTTTTTTGTACTTATGACTTTATATTTAATCAATTATTTGCTCTAAAAAAAGATCTGCTTTTTTGTAATTCCGTTGTTATTTTTGATGAAATACAAAATATCAATGATATATGCCAAAAAAATCCAATATTTAATATTACATTTACTGAAATAAAATTTATTAAAAAAGCAATTGAAGAAAATATCGACACCAATTTGATAAGATTTCGTAAAATGCTTGATAAAATTATACTTTTCATGAAAGAAAAATGTTCACCGCAGCAACATAATGGTAATGAAGTAAATATTGACTTAAGAGCAATGTTCGAATCCTGTGAAATAAATTCAGAAACTTGGCCTATTATTTCAAATGCATTGCACATTACTATCTATTTAATAGAATCGAAAACTCTTCAATCATCAGAATCAATTGCTTCATGTTTAAACAAATTTTATTTACTATTATATTTGATATTCAGTGAGCAATGTATTTGTTTTGATTCAAAGTATGATATTGATAAAGGTCAATTATTTATTTTTTCAAATAAGCCTTCAGCTATTTTTAGTTTCATTAAAAATGCTTGTCATTGTACTATTCTATTAGGAGATCAAATACAATCATTTGATTCATTTGAAAACGATTTTAATATGAAATTTGAAATCAAAATATCAACTAATACTTTGGCAAAGTCAAATGAAAAGAAGAACACATCAATAGACATCAAAAGTTCAATTAATAAAGTTATTTCAAAAAATCCAATATACATGTCTCTTTTGGATAATAAAAGGTTGATAAGTATCAAAAATAATACAAATATTAAATATCAACAAGCAACTGTTAATTCAAACCTTCAGCTTAAATCTACTAATTTAAATCCTCGGCTAGCATTTATAAATTCAACTTTTCAGATCATCATCAAGATTCTATTAATCTAAATAATCAACAAGCGCTTTCAGATCATCATCAAGAATCTATTAATTTAAATAATCAACAAGCGCTTTCAGATCATCATCAAGAATCTATTAATCTAAATAATCAACAAGCGCTTTCAGATCATCATCAAGATTCTATTAATTCAAATAATCAACAAGCGCTTTCAGATCATCATCAAGAATCTATTAATTTAAATAATCAACAAGCGCTTTCAGATCATCATCAAGATTCTATTAATTCAAATAATCAACAAGCGCTTTCAGATCATCATCAAGAATCAATTAATTTAAATAATCAACAAGCGCTTTCAGATCATCATCAAGAATCTATTAATTTAAATAATCAACAAGCATTTTCAGATCATCATCAAGAATCTATTAATTTAAATAATCAACAAGCGCTTTCAGATCATCATCAAGATTCTATTAATTTAAATAATCAACAAGCGTTTTCAGATCATCATCAAGAATCAATTAATTTAAATAATCAACAAGCGCTTTCAGATCATCATCAAGATTCTATCAATTCAAATAATCAGAATGCAAAATCCGATTCAAATTCAGTTAATTCTTTTTTTTTCTCAAAAGAAAATCTTTCATCATTAGAATGTTCAACTGGCAAAGAGATTGTTGGTATGATTAAAAGAAAAGCTTTTGCTGAAGGTTTCAGTTTATATTCAACTCAGTCAAGATCAGCCTCTTTTATGTCATTAAAATGTTCAAACAAAAATTGCAATTTTTTATTAATATTCAAGCCCACAATTACACACAAGCCGACCAATATTATTGCATCACAGATTCAATGAACCTTATTCATAATCATAAACTAAGTCCGATTTCATTCGTTCATAAGACAGTTGATAAAACCACCAAAAATTTAATAAATGGAATGAGCAAAGTCCACATAGACAATACCAAAATTGCAGAGTATTTAAATAGAGAGAAAAATATTCAAATCACAACTCAACAAGTATCATATTTGGTAGATAAGAATAAAGACAAAAAAGTGCCTGAAACAGACGAATTAATTCAAAAAATGATTAACGAGAAAGGAATGTATAAGCTATATCCACCAGATGAAGATAATAAAATTAACTACAGAAAAGCTATAGCAACATTCACAGTAAATGAATTAAATAATTTGAAGAATTATGGCGATATGATTTGCCTTGATCCTACTTATCCATCACTCACGTCAAATTGGACAACAATACCAATTTCTTTGGTTGGTTCAAGTAGAGAATTGTTATCTGGCGGGGTAGTTTTTTGCAGCAACGTCACAGCTGATCTCTATGAATGGATTATTAAAACACTAATTTAGGATTTGCCATGCGCTTCTATATTAAAAACTATATGTTCCGACGATGATCTTATTTTGGATTCAGCATGGAATCAAATAATTCGTGATCCGAAATGTTGTCATATACAGAGAATAATTTGTATATGGCACAAGTATAACCAGTTTAAAGATCTCGTTAAAAAGTCAGGTTTGTCTGCCAAGGACCAATGCGAAATTCTGGAAAAGTTCATTGAACTTTTTTCGACCAGAAACTGCACTAAATGTGAAGATTTAGTGAAAGAAATAAAAAGTAAGCATCCTTCATTTTGTAATTTTATAGTTACATCAATTGAAAATAGATTAAATACTTCAACGAAAGCATTTACGAAAAATGTTTTGTCCCTTGGATATTTAGCAAACGTTTTTTCTGAGTGCAACAACTCAAATATTAAAAAACTTTTGGGATCAAATGCTTCTTCATTAAGTGAAATGAGAGAAGTGATCACTAGATCTGAAGAAAGACGTAAATTGAATCGTGAATTCATAAAAAGTAGAAAATCTTATAAAGCAATTGATGTTCAATTAACAAGTATTATGAGCATTTTCCATGTTCAGAAAGTAATTGCTGAATCAATTGTGGGATCTAAAAATAAAGCTGACAAATTATCGTTTGAAAAAAATGGGAATATATGGAAAGTAACAGAAAACCAAACAAATGATATATATTTGGTAAAAAATGAAGGTGTGTGGCAATGTTTATGCGGGAAAGTGACATCAGTCGGACTTCCATGTTCTCATATCATTAAGATATTGAAAGAACTCAATGAATTTGAAAAGATTAAAGAATTAATTCATAAAAGGTGGATCCAATCAGAGCAAAGTACTAATATTGAAATTATTAAGCATTCAGATGAGCAGTTTCAGATTTTTTCAAAAGTTACTAATGTCAATATACCATGCAAAAAAAGATATTTGAATATGATGGCCAAATCACAAAGTGTTGCATCTATCGCATGTAAAAATAAAAAAGCATACGACGAATATATGAAAATGCTTGAAGATGCACAAAACAAATTCTTAGGAATCTATAATCACAGAGATGCTAAAGCTGTCAAATGTGGTAGGCCTAGAAAAAGTCGAATAAAACCAAAAGAAATTAAGAAAAGAAAGAAATGCCAAATATGTGGAGAGAATCATGATACAAAAAAATGTAAAGATTTGGTATCTGTTAGAAAACTTATTGATTTTGAACCAAATAAAAAAAAATCAAAGATGCATTGTGTCATTTGCTCAGGAGCCGGTCATTTTGCCAAAACATGCCCAGCATTGCAAAAATGGAAAAAAATAAAAAGAAACGAAGAAGAAGAGGAAGAGGAAGAATATAATTAATAAAATATTTGATTGCTCATTCTTATTTGTTTTATTAATTTTTCTAATTTAGAAATGGATTTGGTAAAGTGTATTTATTGATTCTTGCATTTCTTTTTTGTTAGCTCTTGTCTTTATGCTTTGTTAGATCTTGTATTTATGCTTTGTTAGATCTTGTCTTTATGCTTTGTTAGATCTTGTCTTTATGCTTTGTTAGATCTTGTCTTTATGCTTTGTTAGATCTTGTCTTTATGCTTTGTTAGATCTTGTCTTTATGCTTTGTTAGATCTTGTCTTTATGCTTTGTTAGATCTTGTCTTTATGCTTTGTTAGATCTTGTCTTTATGCTTTGTTAGATCTTGTATTTATGCTTTGTTAGATCTTGTCTTTATGCTTTGTTAGATCTTGTCTTTATGCTTTGTTAGATCTTGTCTTTATGCTTTGTTAGATCTTGTCTTTATGCTTTGTTAGATCTTGTCTTTATGCTTTGTTAGATCTTGTATTTATGCTTTGTTAGATCTTGTATTTATGCTTTGTTAGATCTTGTCTTTATGCTTTGTTAGATCTTGTCTTTATGCTTTGTTAGATCTTGTATTTATGCTTTGTTAGATCTTGTCTTTATGCTTTGTTAGATCTTGTCTTTATGCTTTGTTAGATCTTGTCTTTATGCTTTGTTAGATCTTGTCTTTATGCTTTGTTAGATCTTATATTTCGGATTCATTAGTTCTTATGTTTCTGAAAATAATAACGGATAAAAACTAGAAAATATTATCATCGAGTTACTATCCGAGAAAATCTTTTATCTTTCGTCTTTGTTGGCTCTTGTATTCCGGGAAATAATATCTGGGAAATGCAAACTGGAAAATATTTTCAGCGAGTTATTATCTCCGATTAACTATTTGAGATTACAGACTGTGGAATTTCTATCTGCGAATAACTATCTGCGAATAACTATCTGTTTCTATTATTATAATTTTAAAAAAAATGGCGCCAAATATTCTAATATCAAAAAGTTCATTATCAAAAAGCTGTGTTTCAAAAAGTTGCGTATCAAAAAACTCCCTTTGAAATTCCACTTTTTGAGAACACCGTGATGGTCATTTCACCATCACAGCGTGTGAATTATACTTCCTCTATATAAAACCTTTTATATTTTTGCATTTTCTTTTCCCTCTATTTTTTATAATTTCGTAAAATAACTTGTATAATACAATATTTCATTAAAAAGCACTTTGTTACTAATAAAATAATGTTTTTGAGTTGTATTTAAAATGAACAATTTAGAATTTTAACTTTTTATATAACTATTTTTTTCTATAATTCAATTTTTGATAGCTTAATTGTTCATTCTTTGTCATATTAAAATATAAAAGCTCCAGTTCGATTCACTATAATTTTTTTTTTTTTTAATTTTTTCATTCATGAAAAAATTACGTATTTCTCAGGTATATTAATAGAAAAGTATTTCTTTATAAAAATTTTCAAAAAAATTAATTTTTTTCCTTTGCGAATACCTTTCTCAGGTATATTTTAAGAAATAACACTTCAATTTTTTTTCTTTTCAAAAAGTTCATTTCCCAAATTTTTTAGAAATTCCCCCCAAGGATACCTTTTTTTTTCGGGAAGAGATCTTTACTTAAATCTCTCATTACATCATCACTGGTGCGTTTCAATATCGATTCATAACTTCCACGAATGAATACATATTTTCCATTACTATTCAATGATCCCGGTAACATGATTGTCGCTTGTGTATCATTATATGAAGTGATGATATCGATATCGAAGTTCTCACCAGAGAAGCATTTAACGTAAGCATTCTTATGATATCTATCGTAATTCATTTCGTTAGTGTAGATATGTAGTCCACCACTTCCAGTCTTCACAACAACATCATCATTACTGAGTTTCTCAATGAATTTATTACGAATGATTTCTCGTTCATCAGGTGATAACGATTTGTTGATATCAATATCGATTACCGTTAATCCAGCACATTTATTCACCATGAGATTTCTACCTGTCTGATTCACTCTGAGTTCACCATCAACGTTAATACCTTTCACAGTTCCATGTTTACTATAGTTATACGTTTCATAGAAGTTATTCTTGAATCGATTCTTCAGTGATAGTCCGTAACAGTTCTCAGCTACTGATTTTAATACATTAAGCGATTCATCTCTGAGGTAAAGATTTACTTCAGCATCAGTAGCACGATACATCTCTTGTTTCATCATGTATATCGCGAAGTCATCATTTTCATCATCATCATACATCTCGTTAATCAACTCATCAACAGCATCTTCATCGATGATGATATCTATAGTTTCAGTGTCAATGATGATATCGTTAGATGTTAATCCCTTAATAAATGGTACGCATGATTCATTCTCCAACACAATCATCTTGTAATGAAATCCGGTTAACGCATTCTTATTAACAGTAACTTTCGACATTCGATTACGCTTCATCTGAAGGTTGATGTTGATACATGGAACTCTGATTTTATCATTAATGATTGATTCGTAATCACTTGATTTGATGTTATTTTTCTTTAACGACACTCCCTTGAGTTTAATAGATTTCGTTTCAATAGATCAGTTATCGAGATTATTCCATATAGTATAACATTTGGGGCATAACGCAACTTGATTATCACCGTACTTCTCAACACAACATCCGAGGAGTTTCTTCTCATCAGTAGTAGTATTTATCGATGGATTCGGTAGGAACTCATAAGCATATTTCTCATAGAAATCTTTATCGGTAATGATAGAATCGAAACCTTGTTCACCATGACGATTCATATCACCAGCTATGGCGAAGTAAACACTATCTGTATCACATGATGTGAAGTGAATTCTCTCTAAATCAATGCACTTGAAGAGGAAATCATAAAGGAATGTAAGGTACCAATACTTCGCATTATCGAGAGTGAAGAACGATTCTTGAAGAGGAGTCTTACATCGAAAACTCTTGGGTTGAACTTGAATCATATATGATTCATCAGTAAGTGGAATACCATTCATGTAGGTATCAGAGATGGTGTATCTATATACGTTATCAGCATCAACGATCTTGATTTTATTATAATTCTCTGTGTTTAAAGCATCATAACCGTAAGATCCATTCAAACAAATTTTATAGAATTTCTCAGCACCTTGTTTCACTTTATCAAGTATCGCTACACGTTCACTCATGAATTCTTTAACAAAACTATTGAAACCTCTGTGACAATCATATAAAGTAACATTCTCGACATCAACTACTTTCAATCCATGATCTATGAGGAACCACAAGTAATAGCATCCGAAAGTCATGAATTCACCCATAGTATCTAACAATATCGTAAGCTTAGTATCACGTTCATCAACTGAATGAAGCTTGTGATCTTTACCGTAGTTATACATGTATGAGCCGATAGTAGATTCATCGTTATTAATCTTGATGTTACGGAATAAGATAGGAAGGTTGATGAAGTTATTAATCATTACTTTCGGGCATTCGAGTTTAACAGTAGCGTGAAATATAAACTCAGGATCACTATCGAATCTGTGTTTTGAGTGAATGATATTCATACACTTACGTTTGATATCTTTATCGACATTACCCTCAGCGTCATAACAATTAAATGAATTCACCTTTGATCCAGGCATGTGCATGATACCTCCATGATACTTATTGAACGAGTGATATTCGGATGAGAATGATGAAGGATACAAACTATTGAAATCATCACATATCACATGAGTAACAATATTAGGTGTATCGCGAGAGATAACTTTATTAGTTTCGATATCGTAATGGAGTCTGTTGATATGTGTTTCGCCACGGATATTACGTCTATGCATCACATTCGATAAACCCCCTGCGATTCCATTTCTCAAGCGATTGTATTCACGTTCATCAGAGATAGTAGTCGGTAAGTGATTGAGTTTACAGAACTTCTTGAGTTGAATTCGCAAACGTGTTACTTCAGGATCAGAGTTCGAGCGCATCTTATTACATACTTCGCAAGCGAGTTTACAGTTAGTGAGCTCATGTCCGATGTTGTTATCGATTCTATCGAGAGTGGGTTTGTTATAGTAAGTGAAGTGTTCACCACATAGATGACATTTCCCGAGAGATGAATCGTTATACATATTCATGAACGAATCGAAATCATCAACGGATACACATTTATCGAGATTACGTGATGAATCTTGATGTTTACGAATGTAATCTTCATCTTGTTTGTAATAACGATCGCACTTATATCCCCACCATTTAAGTGATGGTTTGAAGGTATTCGATTCATTAGTGATGGAGTAATCGACATGAGGATCGAAATCTTTATATGCCATCGCATACTTAATCTCTGATGCGTTTCTCGATAACGATAATATCGATAGTAAATCAATTCCATACTGAGCATTCTTCTCGATTAATTCATCGATAGGTTTAATCATCATTTTAACATCATTATCGTTATAACTCAACAGATAATCCCATCTGGATTCAAATTTCTTTGAATCTTCGAGATATTTCTTGTAATCATCATCGTCTAATGGATTCGTCTGATTGCGATAACTATAGAAATCATCATGACTGAATGGTTTTGATTTCTTGAGTACATCATCGAAGTTATCACTGTTTATAGCTTCGTATGGAAACACACCTTTTACGAAGTTACTCTCATCATCTTTAACGGAGTTACTCTCACCACCAAAGTCTTCACCGAATTGTTTTAACATTCCACCACTAACGAAACTCTGAGCATTCTGATTCGATATAATACTTTACTCTATTGAGTTCATCGTTTAACTGAATCAGAATAGGTATGTTGTTATCGTTATATATTTTGTGGTGTTTATCTCACGCTCTTCATATATGTATTCAGTAATGAAATCTCCATTATTTTTAGGAGTTTCGAATACACCACTGAGATTAAATGTTATCTTAAAGGGTTTACGCTCATTCTTATATACAGTATTTTCAAGGTAATTGAAGATATCTTCAAGCTTATGAATCTCATTCAAGTAGTATACAACGATGGGATTCTTCTTCAGAATCTTGTTTTCGATATGAGTTCCATGATATTTCTTATTACGAAACGCAGCAAGAGCTTTAATTTCATCATTCGGTTCGTTGATGGTGAGGTAATCATTGCTCTTACTCTTGAAGTCATGCCCGAAAGTCAACTCAAGTAGACATTTACGCCAAGTAAAAATACGCCAAAAAAATTTAATCTTTGGCGTATTTTTTGTCCAGAGTAGTATGAAATGTTATATAAAAAATTTCATGTTCTAAAAAAGAATCTCAAAATTTTTATTTAGCATAGAAATATGAAGTATTTGATTAAAATAGATATTCTACCGATATAAATATATTGATATTAATCGTTTTTTAACAAGAAGTTAAGAATTTTAACATGATATTTTTTTGAATATTTAATAATTTTGGCATGATTTTGCTACTATTTGTTTCAATAAATAGATTTAAGTACTTATTTTTGGAAATATTTGAGTTTATCAGTTATTTAAAACAATACTAAATAAATAATTACAATAATTTAAATAATTTGAGGCTTTATAAAGATAATTATGCATATTTAATATAATTAAATGCATTTTATTGAATTTTCAAAGCACATTTATAAGCCAAATATTATAATATTAAAAAGTGATAAAAAAGTATCTATTTTCATTTTTAAACAATGAAAATTATAGTGTATATTGGTCCAAATATTTGTATTATAATGAATTTTAGTGATATACGGGATTGAGTTTTCCTAATATAAGATATTTGAAAAAATTCCAGAAAAGCACTCTTGCATGTGAAGAAACTGTCACATGAATGCCATATATGTATTCTTTCTCGTTTTTCCTCTTTAAAAAAATGTATTTCATTGTTATATTTAATTGGCGTATTTTTTGGCGTATGAATACGCAAAAAAAAAAATTCTGAAGAATTGAGAGAAAAGTTCTCAAATTTTGAATTGGGCGTATTTTTTGGCGTAAAAATACGCCAAAAGCATTTTTTCCTTACCATTTCGAAATATCAAAATTTTTATGGCGGATACCTCTTGGCAACAGAATTTCCCATCTGTATATATGTTTATGGCTGATAATACGTAAAATTGAAAATCTGTGTTTTTTATATAAAAGATTTTTTGATGTTTTTTTATATGGTGAAATTTAATAAAAATTGACCTTAAATTGTAAAATAAAAAATGATGTTTTTTTTCGTTGAAAAAAGCATAAAAATATAATTATTTAAGAAAATTAACAAATTGTTATTTATTTTACAGTAAAGAAAAAATACTTATTATACAAAATCTCTAAATTTTGATAGAAATTAATAACGTTCTTTTTTGGCGTATTAGGCTCTGGCGTGTATTTGATGAAATTTGCCTTGGCGTAAATGTCTAAACTCAAGCATTTCACCTGGTGGAAGAGGACGAAGGATAGGTCTCTCAGTAATGAGTTTATCGAGCATCATTCGATAATTCACTTTCGATGTTTTTATCTGAGAACTCTCTTTATTAATATTATCGGCGAACTTCTTACCGATCATATTTCTCACTAAATTCATTTATGGATCATGTTGAGTTATTGGATGTGAACGTAAATCGTTAAAGAATTCATCATCAACCCTCTTCTGATTACGGCGTTTATATTCATCAGTATCGATATACCTTACTGGAGATCGGAGGAGTTTTGGAGCATGTGGGATACCGATATGTTTGATCTCAGGTTGATATCCCATACTCATCATTCCTTCAATGAATTCATTAGCATCAGCTTCACGTTCAGCATTAGTTTGAGCACCCTTGAAGAACCAGTAAAGACTGTTATATAGTGGTTCATCATCATCGAATCCGTTTTCGCTGGCTGTATCAACGATGTCACTTACAAGCTCATCTCGATAACCTTTCTCGTTATCAGCATATTCATCACGCAATGTATTCAACGATTCTCTATCGATTCCCGTCATTAACATTAACTCATCGAGATCTTCAATTGATACTTCATCAATAGTTGTGTTGTAATCGTATTTCATTTATTTCATACTCGTTAAAAGTTTATCACTCATAAAAAATATCTCTCCCAAGTTTCACCATGCTCATCAACGTCATTCACTCACGAATATTATACTGTATAACACCTCTCAATATATTACCGCCGAGGTCTAAGTCATTTAAAAGGTAGGTTGACGAATGCAATCAGACATAAATCGTTATTTATTAGGTTTCAATTTAATATATTTATTTTATAATTTATAAATAAATATCTATATATTTTGCACCGTAAATATATTTATAAAACTAAATATATGTTTAGATATTTTAATTTTTATTATAAATTTTAAAATTTGAATGTTTTTTTATTGTTTTTTAAACATATATTTTGCATGAAATATTTAAATTTTAAAATCGCAAACAAGCCATATTAATATTAGATAAAATATATACTATATAAATATCATTTATATTTTTATAGGTTCTTTTACAATTACATAAATATTGTTTTTTATATTTGAATGAATTGAATGCTTTCAATAGTATCAAGATAAATTTATCCAAATTTTAAAATAAATAATTAATAACTTGGCTTTATCTTTATTTTAAATAATAATGCTCATTAAAATAGTTGCAAATATATAAAATAAATTAAACAAAATCTTAAATATACTAGGAAAATAAAGCTTTATTGATTTTAATTCAATTTTTGAATGAAATCCTCTCAAATATCATTTTTTCGTATTGACAATAACTCGCCAAGGTAATTAAAATATAATAAATAAATGGTTTGAATATAAATAATAATTGATGTAGATTAGAAAAAATTATTAATAAGTCATAATAATTAATATTTACATTTAGAAAAGCTCCTTTTTAACGAAAATGAATACAAAAAAATCAGAATAAAAAAATTGAACGTTAGCCATTTAATAATTTATATATAGATGCTTTTATACTATTATGAATATTACAATATAGAAGTTTCATCCAAAAATTTCTGCCAATTTTGAGAAAAATTGCTAAAAAAAGTGTCAGTCTTCAAAATTTCAAAACCAATTTTTTTAGCCAGTATCAAAAATAAAAGTATTTAATTAGCTTTAAATGATTTGGTAGGATACATCTAATTATTTTATGCTTCCATATTTTGGAAAATGCAGTTTTCTAAAAAATCAATAATATCTGATTATCCATTATTTGAAATTTTATAATAATTTTTAATTATAATAGAAATTAATATATCTATAGTTATGTTTGTTTTGAGGAAAATGTTAGTTTTGAAGGAAAATCTGACAAAAAGACGTTAAGGAAAAAATGATTGTTTAGAACGGTAGACACTAAACCGTTTATAATTTTTTCAAAATTTTGATTTCGAAAAACGATTGATTTTGAATATTTTAAATTTATAGTTTGAATTTTTATTAAGCACAAATATAATAAAAAATTTAATCTATTAGATTTATTATAATTATTATTTTAAATGAGAAATTTATGTTTTTTAAAATCAGAATTGAGAACTTTACAAGATTTCCTCTCAATTTCAAATCCGTCTTTTCTCTCCAATTTCATAACAAATTTTTGAAATATTGATAAAATCATCGTTATCATATATGTATTTTCTGATGGCTAAATTTCATTGAATTTGGTGCGCTACATTTTTCGTAACAGAAATATGATTTACTTATTTAAGTTTATTTTTTTAGAAATATAAATTCCTAATGATAATTATCAATAATCAACAGGATATTTTATGTTTTGGAGCTTCATTTCATCAAATCATCAAAAAAATTACATATCTAATTTAATATACATTAGCTAAGTCCAACATTATTAGGCAAGAAATTCCAATTTATACCAACCAAAAAGCAAATATATGATACTTTTATGATATAAATGATTAATAAAATGATTTTTATAGAAAAGTTTTAACCAAATTATTCAAAGTTAAAAATTTGCCTATTACGATCAGCATTTGAATTCAAAAGTAATTATTTTTTTATAGTAATATCTTGTTTTCTATCACATTAAATATATCATAATTAATAATTTAATTTTATTATATGTCATTAAATAAAATATATTAATTATAATCATATTTGTTACAAATTCGATAGTTTCAACACTTCTGATTGTTTTTTACATTTTTTTATATATGTGCTTGCTTTTTTTAAATTTTATCAAAGGATATGTAATTTATGATTATTATTGAATAGTTTTATTAAAAAATATTGTTATTTTGTAAAAAATTGAAAATGATATTGCATGAGATGGCGATAAAAAAAACTTTAAATAAAATCACAAAATGCTTAAATTATAATTGCTAAATCATTTTTATTTCATATTATGATATTTTTGTTTGTTAAAATCAACTTAATGACCTGATTCGGCGTTTTTTTCTTGATTTTGATCTACAGCCATGGATCGAAGTTTATGTTGAAATTCTTTGGTAAATTCTATACTGGAACAAATTCCATCCTTGATACCAATTTTAAATCCACAGTGTTGCCAAGATGCTAAAACGGTTTCTTTAGAAATAGTTTGTTCTATAGCTTTTTTAATCCTGTACAGTTTAGCAGTAAAACGTGTCTTAGTTGTATCATTTGTGAGTTGATTGAACCTAGTCTTTGATGAACCAAAGACGCACGAATCACATGGCTGTGCCACATGCGAACTATGTGGTGGAAGAGGTATTAAAATGACTGGTTGAATTTTATCAAATTCTGCCATCACTTCACTTGACATATGCTGGTATAAATTATCAAATATGAGCACAACAGGGTGAGTTTCGTCATTTATTTCTAATCTTATTTGTGTTACGTATGGAATTAATATATCTTGAACCCATTTTATCATGTTTTCGGTGACCATATATCCTTTCAAAGATGATGTATATTCTGCAAAGTCATTCAAAAAAGTTTCAGAGAAATCCGGGTCCATGAGCTTTCTTGTTGATATAAGCATATGCCTAGTCCATGAACAAGCAGCGCTGATACAACATACCCAAGAAATATGGTATATATCATTGTTGGCATGCCACAAAGGTGGAACATCACAATTTTTCAAAAAAACGCAAGTTCTCCTTTTTTTATACTGAGATCTTTTTGAAAAACCACATTCGTCCATATTTAATAGGAGTCTTAAATCAGTTATTTTCTTTAATGCATCAAGGACCGCATTTATGTATTGGTTTATTGCTTTAAGAGACAGAGAACTTCTTTGATCGTCTACAGGAGCTGATTTCATCTTTCCAACTATTTCAGAGTATCGGGCTAGAAAACGATAAAACCAATCGCGTCCAAATGCTCTTTGTTCCCCCGTACGATCAAAATACATCTTTTGTGCCATTTCTTTAATGTCAAAACCTCTTAAACAGTCAAATCTTCGTTGTGCTTTTCCAATTTCATCAATTATTACTTGTTCTTCCGTGAGAGTCAATAGCTGATTAGGGTAGGCTTTATCTCCATTTGCCTCGTCAGAATCATCATGATTTTTGATTTTGTAATAAGTTTTGGTGCTTAATCCAACCGCTTTACAAGCATTTGAAATTGTAATTTTTTTTCCTGAATTCACCAAAACATTGACCTTATCAAATGAAGTTGGAGCATTTCTATAATCAAAGCTGAGCATTACTGACCTTATGATCTTAGCATCATTTTCACTAAATTTGGTCCTCATATATTGGATGCTTGGTGAAGAATTCATCAAAAAAAAAATGAATCGATATTTTTTGGACGTTAAACTAACGTTTTTTTAACGTACAACTGGATATATGATTATAAGATCCAAAAAAGTAATACAATATGAAATAAAAATGATTTAGCAATTATAATTTAAGCATTTTGTGATTTTATTTAAAGTTTTTTTTATCGCCATCTCATGCAATATCATTTTCAATTTTTTACAAAATAACAATATTTTTTAATAAAACTATTCAATAATAATCATAAATTACATATCCTTTGATAAAATTTAAAAAAAGCAAGCACATATATAAAAAAATGTAAAAAATAATCATTTTTTCCTTAACGTCTTTTTGTCAGATTTTCCTTCAAAACTAACATTTTCCTCAAAACAAACATAACTATAAATAATTAATAATATTAAAAATATATTCATTATTTATTGAGATATATACAAAATATACCAAAATTTTTAAAGTATTCAATTCGCCGACCTACCTTTGTCATTTATAAAAGATGTAAACCTCGTTCAATAATCTATATCTCTTTCACAAAAAATGCAATAGATTTTTTTTGAAAAATTCAATGTTATTTCTCAAATTAAAACGATATGGAGATAAAGATTAATTTTGGACTTAAATCAATGTTTTCAATTTTTCTGAATATATAAAAAATAAAGTTTTGAAAAAGTTTTTATTTTTATTCAAATTTTCTTTTTAAATTTCGCATACATATCTTATGCCTGTATTAGGATCAATTGTATAATTAAGCTTTGTTCTGTATGCATTATGTATCTTTTTAATTTCGGGCCACCGACTGTTAATGCTTTCACCATAAAGGTTCTGACACATTTTGCATCTAGCCCAAAAGGAAGAATAGTAATTATGTAATTTTGAAATACTGTATTTTGTTTTCGTTAAGAATTGACTTAATAGAGGACTTTGCAACATCAAATTCAGTTGCAACATCCTGTAAGTTTTGTAAAGGGTTATTTTTCATCGTTTGAACAATATTATATTTCACTTCTTCTGTAATTTTAACGGACCTTCCTCTTTTGGGCGAAATATTTTTAAACTTTGTATAAGAATTATAAAAAGCTTTAACCGTCTCTGGTTTTCGATTAACAATTTCTGAAATATACTTCCATTGGTGCCCATGTTGGTTGACAAGATTGAGAATATGTATTTTTTCTTTTTCGGAAAGCGCAGTCTTAGTCATTTAAATAATAAATACTTTTTGAGAGATTTCATTCAATTAACTATATTCAAATTTTTTTGTAAAAAAATATTCAAAATATTTAATAAAGCATATAGATTTTTTTTCTCGTTATCTAAAAATTGAGAAAATTTGAAAATAAACTTTTCAAAATTGAATGGAGATAAAGATTAAAAAACAAAGTTTACCAGTACCATTGAATTTTTTTTTTATTTTTTATGAATAAGGTTTCGAGAAACCGCTCAAAAATTCTGAAATTTGAATCCCCCTTTCAAATTAAACTCAATTATTTGAGAGGGGAATGTAAATTCCTTCTAAAACGTTCCAGTAAATAATTAAGATAATATCATTATTACCATTATATTATTTACTCCAAAGTGGAAATGATATATGATATCTTTTTGAGTGAAAAAAAAAAAGAAATATGGATAGGGGTGGTAACGATAGAAAATAACGACTTTTTTTTTAATTAAACCAAAATAAATAAAAAAGAGTTAAATATATTATATAAAATATATGTTAAAAAAATATATAATTATTTTTGAAAAATATCTATACGCAGTGGAGATAACTCATTTAAAATTTCAAAAGGTTTGTTCAATTTAAAATGTTATGTGAAATGAAAATGAAATTATGATCTAATTATGAATCATAAAGCTTAATTCAATTTTGTAACTTTTTGAATTATTTTTTTTTTTCATCTCAATTAATACATATTTTCGAAATTACCAATGACGAAATGGAATCGAAGCGAAGAAATCGAATTGATTAAAAGAGTTGATGAATTTGGAAACAAATGGAGCTTAATTTCTAATTTTTACCGAATCGTTCACCAAATGCCATAAAATTACATTATAATGTAATGAAGAAATTAGATATTTTGGGATTAAATCAAAAAGATTTCTTAAATGAATCAGAAGATGATAAAATTATGCATATTTTATTCAAAAAAATAAGAAATTTTGAAAAGATTTCGCAATTAAGTCAATACAATAAAGAGCTTGTTATAACAAATATAATTCAAATAACAAATATTTTTCCAACATTTTCTTCGGAAATGGCGATACTTTTAAAATATATTTTTGATAATAATATATATGACAAAAACTCTTTTATAAATTTAGCCTCCTCTAATGAATGTATGACACTTTTGTTATTTTGTAAAACTTTTTCTATTCTTAATGATTCTGAATTAAATTTAATTGAATATGTTCAATCTGATCAATTTTTTTCAGAGGGTCAGTTTTTCATACTGAGCAGTTTAATGACCGAAATGAAATTTTAAAAGAAGCAAGGAATCAAAAAGCATTTTATGCAGAAATTGAAGAAAAAAATAATTTATTAAAAATAGAAAATGCACGTCTTACAAAAATGGTTTATTCTTTGGAAGATCAAGTTGATAAGCAGCATCAAACAATTGAATTACTCCAACAAAATGAGAATTCTCTGAGAGAGTATATAAAAGAAAAGCATAATCAAGGAAAGCAAGAGACTGAAGGGTTCTTTATTTCAAATGAAGTTTTTGTTAAATATCCAGTGATTCGTTCAATGATAAATAAGGTATTATATAAAACAATAGATGAATCATATGTTAAGTTTTGTTCAATGATTCAAATGTCAAGTTGTAAAACATACAAAAGGTTAATTGATTTTTTACCACTGATTTCTCTTTCCTCATGTTCTAATTATATAAGACCAATGAAACACTCTTTGAAAAAAATGTTAGAGAATGTTCAAGAAATTCCTGGTTTAATATATAAAGTTTATCATGAGTATGTTCCTTTTGATGCTGAAAACAAAGTTGCTAACGAACTTTTCATAACACTTGGAGGTGATGCAGCGTGTCTAAAAAATCATCCTAATTCAGCCGCCATATATGTCTATAAAATGCTTCCATTGGCTAAAAGCATCCCTCCGCATGCAATTCACATCATGAGAACTACCAATGGATCTTCACCTCCAAGCGTTGTTAATAAATTTGACATAATTGCTAATTGCTTGAGCAATTTAAATATCAAGGTCAAATTTATTAGTACAGATGGTGATGTCAGCTTTGATGACAAACATGCGAACTTTTATGATAATAAAGTTCATCCAATTTCAAATCTAACATTTGATCAAATTGTTGAAAGACTTAAAAATGAATTAAAAATTCCCATCTCTGATCCTTTTCATTTGATAAAGTCTGCGCGTTCAAGACTAATGGATCATTTGCTGCTCATTGACCCTGAAAAACTTATATGTGTTAATACGGCACTTTTCTCTCAAGCCGTTGAATTAGGACCGGCATTTACTGATAGAAGCAAATATGGCGCAATGAAGGATACCTATCCTCTTGCGCTATATTCCTGGTATTCTTTTTCTAAAGTAATGCAAAAAGGCCGTTTTGACGCAGCATATTATGTGATGCCTTTTGTATTTTTCATTGAAGCATTTCGGTCAAATCTTCTATCTCGAAAAACCAGATTAGCATTCCTTAATGAAGCTTATATTTTGTTTAATTCACATTTACAAAATGTTCATAACGTGGAACGTGACTCAGTCTTTAAACAACGTTTTTCATGCAATTCACTTGGAGTATTGTTTGCAGATGAAATTTTTTTAAAGCGAATAATAAACACAATTATCGGTTTAGCAATTGCAATTAAGTATCATTATGATGATCTTGCTCTCCAACGGATCGGAACGCATGATATTGAATTGTTTTTTGGTCTGATCAGAAAATTGTCTTGTTTTGATAATTCATATGACAATGCCGTACGTATTGCTTGTGAAGCAATCATTGTGAAACAATTTGCAACAGAACTTGGATCTTCAAACTTTATTGAAAAAAGAGAAAACGAAGCGGGTGTTGTTTTAACAGAAAATATCAACTCCTTAGATGATATAAATTTTGATTTTCCTTTATTAAACAATGTTGTTTATAATCTTATGAAAGGCAATGAAGTTGAAGAGGATAAATTGTCAGATGTAGAAAAAATGCTTGATTACTATACTCATTTGATAATTAACAGTAAAAATTATAAAATTGTTCGAATACCAAATTTATGCACTGGAACACTTCCACTTCATCGATATAATGTAATGAATTATTCTTTAAGTGTATTACCAATACCAAAAGTTAATTCCACTTTTCACTTTTATATGTCAGATAAAAAATTCAAACAAAAAGTGAAAAGAGTAAGCATTTTGCAGTGGTGTATTCGTTTATGCGCATCAATAAATGGAATTGAATATAATTCAAAGAAAAAAGTGAAAATACCTTTTGAGTATGATTTGAACAATTTGAATGATATTGAAAAAATTGTGGATTTCTTGACTCATCCATATGAAAATATGATTGATGATAAAAAATTGAGAGATTTTATTGTAAAAGAAGAAGAAAAAAATAAAAATATTATTTTTGGCATAGATGTTTTAGATGAAAATAGGCCAGATGACATAAATTCATTTGAAGATGAGCAATTTGAATATATTATTCAAAATTTGAATGATAAGAAAAAATTCCAGAAAATCATTTCATCGTCAGATGATCCAAAGAAGATTTTAAAAAAAGTTGTTAAACGATCATTCATAAATACACTTAAAAAAGCAATGTCAGTTTTTCTTCAAGTTTTAAATCAGATGAATAAAGATGAATTTATGTCAAAATTCAAAACAAATTTTTCTCAAGGACTTATTTCTCCTTATAAGACAAAAAATGTTGATCAAGAAATACAAGATTCTCATCAAGAAGCCATCACAAATTATGTACTTGAAGATAAAGATCCTTTTTTATGGGTTAAATAATATCATCTAATCATTAAATAATTATATGTTTAAAAAAGATCAATTTTATCATTTAATCATTAAACAAATATATTTTAATCATATTTGCTAGAACCTAGGAAACTAAATACGTTATTTCCGTTAAAATATAAAATCGCATTATTTAATTGATATAAATAAATTCAAATGACGGCATTCATATGATATAATTTTTATAGTGTTGAAAATTTGTTGAAAATAGTAAACTTCATATTTGTTGGCTGCATTTGTAAAAAAATTAAAATTGGTAATTGAAAAGTTTACGTTAAAATTCAAAACTTATCGTTTTTTTTACTCAGAAAATAAAATGAAGCTGTAGAAAAAAATTTCTCTGATTTTCTTGTCATAGTACTTCTCTCAGTTAAAATATGATGCCTTAAAATTATATATAAATAAAAAAATTTAAATTTCCAGCGTAACGTTTTTTTATATTTTAGTTTTTATTTTTTTCTTTTTTCTTATCAAAATTTCCTCTTTATTCCTAATGGTGCAAAATGGTATTTATATCGACCTTAACAGACCTTTTGTCAATTGTAATAATAATCTATAATAAATACCAATTTATAAATTATTCAAGATAAGAGCTAATCTACTCTCTCGATTCCGCAAATAATTCTTGCATTCGCAGTTGCATCAAAATGGGATAATGGCCTCGTTGACCATAATTATTTTTATTTTTAGAAATAATTTCGTTTTATGTCCAATAAATTCGTATATCTACAAATTTAAGAATAATAAGTAAGAATTTTTGCTTAGAAAAATCAAAAAGAACGTACATTTATAAAATATTAATTGATAATTGATTAATTGATCAATTAAAATGCTTTTATTTTTTTAATATTACTTTAACCAAGCTATGCCCTCTTTATAATTCCTACTAAAAAATTATAATCAAAATCTTTTTATGATATATTTAAATATTTTTTTGTTTTCAAAACCTTAAATTTCATAATCACTGAGTCTGCTAGCTGTTTTTTGCATGCAGATTATCCCGTGGATGAAATAAATCTTCTTGCCTTTTGTTTTTGAAAATAAACCATTCAATTATTTGTATTAATTAATACAATTTCAGATGAAAAATAAAACATTTATATCTTAAAACGTTACGCCGAATTTTTTTATTTTATTTTATTTATAATAACAAAATATATGATAAAACAATATATCATGCTTTTATTAATTTTTAATCATATTCATGGGAGTTTCCTAGGTTCTTATTTGCTTATTAATTAATTTAAGTAAATGATTTATATTTTTATATTTATAACTAGTTGCTGAAAATAGGAACTTTTTGAATGACATATTCTTTCAAGTTTATTCAAAATGGATTCCCATAGTCAATTAGTTGTCCAAATTTACTGAAACTAGTTTATGGAGGGTGAATTCAATTACATTTGCTATAATTTGATTTGTAACTACAAAAAAAAATAAATGATATTTGCTATGTACGAATATCATCAATATAAATCAGTAAATTGTTCAAAATAAATAAGAATAATCTTTTATAGATATTTTGCAATATTTATAATAATAAATAATGACCAAAATCATTTTGGTTTAAAGCGAAAATGGCATTTTTTTTATAAATTAAAAAATTAAACAGACCTATTGAAATTTAAAAAGAGTTATCTCCACTGCGTATAGAGATAATGAAAAATCAAATGATACAATTTAGTTAATTTATTTAATATACATTATTTATATTATTATTTATAAAATCCTATAGATATTTAAAAATTTATTCAATTTTTTGACAATTTTTGATCGTTACCACCCCTATAAATAAACTAAGTTTTTTAATTATTACCTTATTCACAAAAAAATTGAGAGTTTTTAATTCAAATTTTCTATGAGTCTTCAGAAAGTAGGACGATAAGTAGGGACAAATTATTTTTTTTAAAATACCATATCTTTCAATTTTGAGAAGATGAAAATAAAAAAAAAGAATATAAAAAAGTTTTTTATTCAGGAAAAATACCTTTTAAATAGCTTTGGGAGCCTTTGAGGGCTAAGCCCAATTGGTTAAGGTAATAGCGGGAGCCTCGACCTGAAATGAATGAAGGTATTCATGCCTTAATAACTTAAAAAAAAATATTTAGCTTTATTCAAATTTGAGAGGACGATAAGAAGGGACAAATTAAAAAACTTAGTTTATGGCTATTATTGAGATTATTATATTAATTGGCTCAAAGTCATTATGATCTTCACGATTTTGTGAGGATACTCTCAATTTTTTGTGTAATTTTTTTCAAAAATGTAAAAATATAAAAATTAGCTCAGAAACAAATTGAATGATCATAGAATTGCAAAATAAACATTCAAAATAAATAATTAAAATATCTCCACCAAAAAATCATTAAATAAAGCATTTCACTAAATTAAATGATAAAATATTATATTTTAGTAAATGAATATATGCACCAAAAGATGAAAAAGATGACTTTTCCTTATTCATTGAAAATAATTGAGAGATCATTGAAATAATAATAAATGCATTCAATTAAAAAAACTGAAATATCTTGCTGGAAATAATAAAAACTATATTTCCAATCTAAATTAAACTTAATAATATAAGTAATATAATATATAAACTAATATAAAATGCGCATATTTTCGATATTTGGTTTTTAATTCAAAATAATTGAGAGATCATTGAAATAGGAATTAATGCATTCAATTAAAAAAACTGAAATATCTTGCTGGAAATAATAAAAACTATATTTCCAATCTAAATTAAACTTAATTATATAAGTAATATAATATATAAACAAATATAAAATGCGTATATTTTCGATATTTGGTTTTTAATTCAAAATAATTGAGAGATCATTGAAACAAGAATTAATCTATTCAATTTAAAAATAAACAATATCCTAGTAAATTTAACGATATGTATATTATTTCTCTGGTTAAAATAGAATTAAATTGATGATAAGTAATTAAAATAATATTAGTTAATGAGAATTATTATTTTATTATTTTGAATGCAAAAAATTGAATACTCTAATATAATCATAAATTTTTCAAAAATTTTACAAAATTTTTGAGAAATAAAATGTATCAAACTACTCAAACAGAAAGACATTATGTTAATTTATGTATTCCATTGTGCTAATATGTGTAAAACCACCATATTAGAATTGAATATATCTTATATTTATTAAATAAAATAATATTTTATATATATATATATCCTATCATTATCCCTTTCGGCCGTATGCCGTAATTGAAGATTTTTTTATGTAAAGTATTCAAAAAGTTGCACTTTTGCCGTGTGCCGTAGAAATTTTTTAAAATAAACTATTCAATGAACGACCAAATAGCCGTATTTTACAAAACCGCCGAAGGGCTATCCTATCATTTATATAGACTTGTTATTTTGAGAATCGATATCAAAAACGTCACTTTTTTGCATCTGATACTCGATTATCAGTTTAAAAATCTGATATCGAGATTATCAATTATCAAGATATCAGATTTGAAATGTGATATAAAAATAATTGTAAACTTGATATCAATTACCGAGATCTCGAGATCTCAAACAGATTTATCTTTTTTTATAATTGTTATTTGTGATTTTATAATATCTAAAAATAAATAATAGAATGTATTGATGTTTATTTTAAGATTAAAATCAAAAAAATACCTTCTTTTTTATGAAATATTTGAGAATTAATTACGATCATATATTTATCAAAAAGTTTAATTGAAAATTCTGATATCAAAAGCTGAGAAAGATGATTCTCGATCTCTGAAATCGATCTCGAGAATCTTTGTATATTTATGTATCGATATCAAAAAGTCAATCAATTATCGATCTCGAGAATCGGAGAATAACAAGCTTACATTTATGTTATTATAGTGAAACCTTGATAAAAACCTATAATAATTAAAATTATAAATAACTAATATACACCATATTCATTTTAAATTATTCAATTTATAAAATATTTTTTTTTTATAAAAGGCTTATGATTATTTACATTTTTAACTATATCTAATGTACATTATATTATATTAGTCTGATTTAATTTATTTTTACATTTTTAAAGACTCTTCTTTTTAAAAAAAATAGCATATGTACTTTTTGAGCCTAATTCCTATTTGTGCTTTCCCATTAAGTTAAATAAATTGAATTCACTATGTTTTTAAAACAATATATCAATATTTTATGACCAAAGATTAAAATTAAAATGCAGAAATCGAGATTATTTTGAGCTTTATGGTCATTATATATGCTCAAATATTATGAATATGCATCATACATATATGAATATGAATTAAATGTTTATGAATATCTATTAAATATGCACAAATATTCATGAATATGTACCAAACATGCATGAATTCTATTAAATATGTATAAATGTGCATCAAACATATATGAATATGCATCTAATATCTATAAATATGCATCAAATATGTATGAATATACACCAAAATGTATGAATATGAATCAAACATATATGAATATATATTAAATATGCATGAATATGCATCAAATATGCATGAATATGCATCAAATATATAAATATGCATTAAATATGTATGAATATGCAATAAAATATCTATTAATATGCACAATAATGGTTGAATATGCATCAAATATGTATGAATATGCATTAAACATATATGAATATATATTAAATATGCATGAATATGCATCAAATATGTATGAATATGCATTAAACATATATGAATATATATTAAATATGCACAAATATTCATGAATATGTACCAAACATGCATGAATTCTATTAAATATGTATAAATGTGCATCAAACATATATGAATATGCATCTAATATCTATAAATATGCATCAAATATGTATGAATATACACCAAAATGTATGAATATGAATCAAACATATATGAATATATATTAAATATGCATGAATATGCATCAAATATGTATGAATATGCAATAAAATATATAAATATGCATTAAATATGTATGAATATGCAATAAAATATCTATTAATATGCACAATAATGGTTGAATATGCATCAAATATGTATGAATATGCATTAAACATATATGAATATATATTAAATATGCATGAATATGCATCAAATATGTATGAATATGCATCAAATATGTATGAATATGCATCAAATATGTATGAATATGCACAAAAATGTATGGATATGCATTAAATATGTATGAGCATGTTAATCTTGTTTATCCCCTGTGAAGGTGTGATTTATAATCTAATTATTATTATTTTTTTTTTTTGCATTTAATATTCTTTTGAAATATTATTTGTCTCATATTTCTCATATTTCTAACTATAACTTTCATCTGTAAAAGATGAAAAAAATTGGAATTATCAATGTGTAATTTATTAATGTCAATATAAAATCTTGACAAATTCCACATTCTTATCATGAATTTCACTTATTATAATCACTTACATATTTCATGCTAAAATTTTTGGTATCCTCTATATTCACTTTTTAAAATGAATTTGCAAAATAAAGTTAAAACCAAAATTTTAATTATATAATTAGTATATATTTCTTTTTTATGGTATTTCATACAGATGATTCTATTGGTTGTTATCATAAAAACTTTATATGCTTTTATTATGATCATTATTTTTGTTATGTTTTTTCGCTAAATTTTTAAAAAATAAATCAAATTTTTTAGATGTAACATAAAAGTAATATGTCCATTAGCACAATGGAATACATAAATTAACATAATGTCTTTCTGTTTGAGTAGTTTGATACATTTTATTTCTCAAAAATTTTGTAAAATTTTTGAAAAATTTATGATTATATTAGAGTATTCAATTTTTTGCATTCAAAATAATAAAATAATAATTCTCATTAACTAATATTATTTTAATTACTTATCATCAATTTAATTCTATTTTAACCAGAGAAATAATATACATATCGTTAAATTTACTAGGATATTGTTTATTTTTAAATTGAATAGATTAATTCTTGTTTCAATGATCTCTCAATTATTTTGAATTAAAAACCAAATATCGAAAATATACGCATTTTATATTTGTTTATATATTATATTACTTATATAATTAAGTTTAATTTAGATTGGAAATATAGTTTTTATTATTTCCAGCAAGATATTTCAGTTTTTTTAATTGAATGCATTAATTCCTATTTCAATGATCTCTCAATTATTTTGAATTAAAAACCAAATATCGAAAATATGCGCATTTTATATTAGTTTATATATTATATTACTTATATTATTAAGTTTAATTTAGATTGGAAATATAGTTTTTATTATTTCCAGCAAGATATTTCAGTTTTTTTAATTGAATGCATTTATTATTATTTCAATGATCTCTCAATTATTTTCAATGAATAAGGAAAAGTCATCTTTTTCATCTTTTGGTGCATATATTCATTTACTAAAATATAATATTTTATCATTTAATTTAGTGAAATGCTTTATTTAATGATTTTTTGGTGGAGATATTTTAATTATTTATTTTGAATGTTTATTTTGCAATTCTATGATCATTCAATTTGTTTCTGAGAGTATGTTTTTTTTCTTCAGAAAAATTGAGAGTGAAGGGCATAAAGACTTTGAGCCTATTAATTTTCACTAACCTATAGTTTTCTAATCAACCTCAAAATAATGATATATTAAGACCATTTTTATTCATTTTACATATTTACTTCAGATTTTTAGCTTTTATTATAATTATTTAATTCTTTAATTTATTCCAAGTTTGATATTTCATGTAAAAAACAGTTTTATTACTATATAATGAGTACACATGTATGATATAGATGAGTTAAAAATCTTATTATACATTAAATTATAGTAAAATTAAGAAATGGTTCTTATTTTGTCGATTACTTCTATTAAAAAAGAGATTTTTAAATTTTAGCACAGATTTATCAACTCATATGTATTGTTGAAATATAATAACTATAAAATAAATATTAATATTTAATTCAGATAAGAATTAAGTTTTGCATAATTTGTTCAATTGATATAATTTTCCATAATATTTTCAAATTATTTCTAATATTATATTAGTAATATTAATAATTTATTTTTAAATGTAATAAGCTAGTACAAATTAAAATATTCAATAATATATAAAATTGATTTTGTATATTTTACAAATTATATTTTCAATTAAAAATCGGTTATTAAAAACCCTATTTATGAATATTCAATTTAAAAAGTGAAAAATTGAATGAAATTTGCTACAGCAAAATTGGCCCTACCATTTGGAAATTTGATTTAGCCATATTCTATAAGAAGATGTATATTATGTGAATATCAAGTTTATTTTAAGAGCTTGGCTTAGCATCTTTCGAAATGGAAAATGTATTCAAATTTTCTATAAGCATTCACAAAAAAAAATTTTTCAGAGGTATAATTTTTTTTTATATTAGCAACTTTTTGAATAAACAAAAATTATATTTTCAATGTAATAAAATAATCAATACAAATATTAAATCGATTATTTTCTCAATTATTAAAATATTATTATATATTTATAAAAAAGCAATTATTATAAATATATCAATTTATTTTTAAATTAATATTATATAATAAATAAATAAAAAATATGATTGATGAAACTCTTTTGTAACCCGAAATAACTTAGTCCTGGTACATCTTTTATAAATTGAAATTTGTGAGAAAAAATAAAATTTGTTTAATATAAAAAATATAATATAATAATTAAATATAATAAAATAATAAAATATAATTTTATATGATTATTTAATATTGAGACCCCCGCTCGATTTCTATATGATCATTGAAAAAAATTCAATTAGACTATCTATAGAAAAAACAAATCTGAGGAAAAACTCGAAACTCAACAGAAGAAACGAATCAGATTTGGTAGAATTTTATTAATGGATGCTTTAATAATATAAATCCTAAATTATGAGTTTCGCTTATTCATCATTCTTGGTTGACATGCCTCTTATAAAAATAAAAATAATGATATATTGAATAAACTTTAATAACATTACATAATAATCATCAAATTACAATTAGTTATCATATTACATTAATAATTATTTGATATGAATAATGACCATTTGAAATCAATTTGTATTATAAATGATAAATAAATAGAAGGTATTAGAATTTATATGTATAAAAACTGGATAATTTATTAATTTTGTAAATAAATTTATTGTTGACCTTCAGGATGTTCTTCAGGTGGAACAACCCAACTTGGCTCACCTGATTCTGTTTGTTCTGGAGCTGGCTCTGCTTGTTGTTCTGGTGTTGGCTCTGCTTGCTGTTCTGGTGTTGGTTCTGCTGGTTGTTCTGGTGTTGGTTCTGCTGGTTGTTCTGGTGTTGGTTCTGCTGGTTGTTCTGGTGTTGGTTCTGCTGGTTGTTCTGGTGCTGGTTCTGGTGTTGGTTCTGCTGGTTGTTCTGGTGCTGGTTCTGGTGTTGGTTCTGCTGGTTGTTCTGGTGCTGGTTCTGCTGGTTGTTCTGGTGTTGGTTCTGCTGGTTGTTCTGGTGCTGGTTCTGGTGTTGGTTCTGGTGTTGGTTCTGCTGGTTGTTCTGGTGCTGGTTCTGCTGGTTGTTCTGGTGCTGGTTCTGCTGGTTGTTCTGGTGCTGGTTCTGCTGGTTGTTCTGGTGCTGGTTCTGCTGGTTGTTCTGGTGTTGGTTCTGCTGGTTGTTCTGGTGTTGGTTCTGGTGTTGGTTCTGCTGGTTGTTCTGGTGCTGGTTCTGGTGTTGGTTCTGCTGGTTGTTCTGGTGCTGGTTCTGGTGTTGGTTCTGCTGGTTGTTCTAGTGCTGATTCTGGTGTTTGCTCTGTTGATTGTGGAACTGGCTCTTCTGTTGGTTGTGCAGTTGGCTGTTCAGGTGGTTGCTCAGCTGGTGGTTGATCAACTGGTGGTTGCTGAGCTTGAGTTTGTGGTTGGTCGATTGCTGCAGATTGTTCGACTGAAAGCGATTGTTGATTTTGGTTTCCATCTACGACATGCGGTATTTCACTTACTGCTGTTGGCATATTTGATGCATCATCATCTTTTGGAGGAGCTGAAGATCCACAGCCCATTTGTATGAGATATAACTAAGATATTCAAAATATTCTATAGTTGCAGTTCAATTTTTTTTTTTTAAAATTTTTAGAGATTATAAATATCTTTTGTTAAAACATAAATTAACTTCTAGAATCAAATCAATTAATTTTGGGGTTAACCGCCTTCTGCCACTCCATTTAAAAAGTTTTAAATATAAAGTCGGATTCAAAATGCTTGGGACAACATTCAATTTTTTTTCAATGTGTCTCAGAAAAAAAATCATTCAGCTTGGGACAAATTGACCAAAAAGATTTATAAATTTGACCTTTATCGTTTTCAAAAAGTTTGTCCCAAGCCTTTTGAATCCGACTTTATATGGACCTTGATATTTTGAAAATAAAATATAAAACTTTTGTTTATACCAAATAAAATTGCATTGATGTTAGAACAATGAATAGAAATACACTCTTGTACAACTATCTATCACAGATACATTGATAACTACAATTTTGATTGAATAACCAGAATATTTATGATTTTTTTTATTATAAAAAACAAAAAAATAGATTTTTTAAAATTTAAATAAATAATTTCTTCTAAAATAAAGAAAAATTCATAAATAACTAATAAATTTCATAAAAAATATAACAAATAAATTCTATTATTCTCAAAATTTTTTCAAAAGAACTCTGAAATATTTCAAAGTAATTGAATTTTTTAAAAGTATTTATAAATTCACCGCTAAAGTATAAAAACATTAATTCATCCATTAAATATATAAAAACACTAAAAATAAGATGATAAAATGATTTATTGTTTTTTCTCTCACATTCAAAACAAACAAAAGTAAAAAACTAAATCCTAACAAAAAGTTTATTACTTTTGGTTTGGTGAAATGATGAATCAATCAAACTTAATTCATTCTATTAGAGAGCAGTAGATTAAAATTAAATAAAATTTGGTTTTAAAATAATTGATATCGTTATTTTTTATAGCCAATAGCACAATTACTATCAACTCAAAAAAAAAGAATTACGATTATTGTAGGATTTTGAAGAAAAAGAGACTTTGTTTAAGCCATTTTATATGGTAATGCTGTAATTAATTCAAATTAAGACATATTAAATTTTACTATTGATAATAATAATTTATAACCTCATATTTAAAGATGATAGTCAAAAGGATGGGACTATGAAGTTAAAAGAATATTGACAATTTTTTCGCCAGTTACTTGCTGAATATATGTATACTCAAATAATTTATAGTGCTTGATATTAATTAATTAGAAACCGCAAAATTTTTTGACACTTTATTAAAACTAAAGGACATGTTATATAAAAAATATTTCTATCTTAAAAATTAATTAAAAATTAATAAATTAATTAATTAATTAATTAATTAATTAATTAATTTAAAAAAAAAAAAAAAAAAAAAAAAAAAAAAAAAAAAAAAAAAAAAAAAAAAAATAAAGCTCAGAATTACAAATCTGACAAGAATTCAAAATAAAACTTTTTCAAATATTTTTGTTTAGATAGTTTTTTTCGAATTTCTATTTTCTCAAATAATTGAATAAAAAATAATTTCTTTCAAAAAATTGTGAACCAATTTCTCTCATCAAAAAACAGTTTTATTGAATCAATATGAAAATAAAAAAGATATTTGTAATGAAATTTTATATGGAATACCTTATAATTTTAAAATTATTTAATTTTGTAAATAAAAGGATTTATTCGGAAATTTTATAAAAACATTGGTATGGATTCAGCAAAAATATATAACTATTTCAATTGATAAATGGTTATTATAATACTTTTTCTATTCAATCAACCAATTAAATATAGAAAAAAAATAGTTTGGTATCTTGTTTCTTTTATGTATAGAAGAATTAAAAAAAATTCGACTTTTTTTGCATTAATATACTAATTTAATTATTTATTTTGATTTTTATGCAATGCATTAAAGCTTAAGTAATAATATAAACTATGGTTTCAATTGATAAATTAGTTTATTGTTCAAAATAAATTAATATTTTTTAATATATATGGATATATATGTATTTTTAGTTTAATTAATTATTATGTCTATTAGCTGATATTATATATATAAATTATGATAAATTTATTGAGATAAAAACATTTTTTATCTTAAAATTTTGAATAAAAAACGAAAAAGCATTCATTCAAATTTTTTTATCTCCATTGAATTTTTAAGTTAACTTAAAAAAAGAATATTTTTTTCCATATTCATTATATTATTAATATTTAATAAATAATATATATATATTATTATATATAAATTAATATAAAAACTATAATAATTTATGCTTTTTTAATAATAAGATATGATAAATATTTTTTTTTTTTGAATTTATTCAACTTTTCAACCCTTTCAATATTTTCAAAAACAAACTTATTTGAAAGTGCCAATTTTTCATTTTACACGCTATTAGATTCCTTAATTTTATGTATATATCAAATACTACATAAAATATAATAGGAAAAATCCATCAAATCAAAAAATCACAGAAATATCAATATTCAATTTTCTCCATGATTCAAATTTTCTAATTTTTAATGGGCCATTTTATTATAATAAATGCTATTAATTATATTTTCCTAGTACAAATCCAAAATGTTTCCTATTCGAGAAGAACCGACTTGCTAACATCAAAATTTTCATGATAAAATTTTCAAATAATTTTATTGCATTTTAAAACAAATATTTTTCTTAATGAATATCGAATATCATTCTAAAATATTCGTATAAAATATATATATCAACCAATATCAATAGAAGTAAGTAGAAAAAATATTTTTTTCGAAATTGAAGAAAAAAAAAGCATTGTAATTCAGTCTGCTTCAAATTAAATATGATAAAAACAAATGATTCCCCTTGTATATATGTTTAAAATTAGAAATATGCACTTTTTTTAGTAAAAAAGTTTTTTCTTGATATTTTTTGGATTATGATATTTTCATTTTTTATTTTTTTCATAATTTGGACCATTTTTTGTTATATATCCAAAATTCAGAATATTTTACATTACGTTTTAATGCTTTTTTGTACAAAAATTGATTTGATAGCTCTGTGGAGCTCTTTTTTTTCTGTACATTTGAATGCCCTACAGAAAAGGTTGAATTTACATAGAAATAAATTCAATGATCATACAATTCATTCAAGCAGCACATAGAATAAATTAAAAGATTTCACAAAAAAAAAAAAAAAAAAAAAAAAAAAAGAAAAGCCAACTTTACCCTTAACTGTTATATAATTTTTTTAAGCATTTCCAGGTTATTTAATTTTGATCTCAATTTTTTGACACTTTACATCCGATCGCAGTACCGTTCTATTTAATTTTTTCAACAATTAATTGAATTTATCTTTATATTTTCTTGTTAAAAATAAAAAATATCTTGCAATTTTTTTAGAAATATAAATAAATATTTATAATATATTTATAAAGAGAAAAAAGTGTAATTTAAGGTTCTCCTTCCAAAAAAAAAAATGTAAATCATTCAATATTGAATTAACTCATAGAATAAATAATTCAATAGAGCATTTTTCGGAAAAAGTTTTGGTGAAAAATAAAAAAATATGGCCTCAACGATTAAATCTTATTTCATTCAAAATTTTTCTGATTTTTTAATTCTATGATTTCTATCTGTAAAAAAATAAAATCGATAAGATTTCATAAAAATATATTTATTCAATCATTTGAAATATATATCTATATAAATTTCATATTTTAATTCATTTTTAAAAACGATATTTATGTATATTTTATTTGTGAAATCTCATTGAATTTAATCTTTTGAATTTGAAAGGAGAACCTTAAAGGAAATGATGGAAGGTAAAAAAAAAAAAAAAATACATTCAAAAAACTCATAATTTTTTATGAGAAAGCGACTGAATCGTTTAATCAAGTAATCATAGAGAAAGACAACAAAGTAAAATATATGAGATTTTTTTTTTTTCAATGAAAACCATTTTTTAGCCTGCTGGATATTGAACTTCATATCAATAAACTATTCAAAATTTTGAAAACTCATCAATGATTTTAACCTCATATCCCTCTTCTTTTTCATCATTTTTTTTTTTATTTTTCACTCCGTTCCAGGGTTGTCGATCGATGATGATAAATATCGATTATCGGCTCATTATCGATAGTCCGATAATATCGATAAAAATTTGTTCGATAACCAATAATTATCGATAAATACGTTAAGCAAAACCGCCGATATTTGGTCACTATCGGACGGTTACGGTTCGATATTCTCCGATATTTTATAATAAAATTTCCATACTTTTTTTTTACATTTTTGATTAAAATTTGGAATTTTGTATTTTTAATTGTACTTCAATAGTGCATGCTGAAATAAGCGAAATAAGGTCAGGGTGCATTATATGTCCAATATAATAATGAGAAGCTAAAAAATCAGGTTTTTGATTAATACATAAAAAGATTATTTTCAAAATTTTTAAAAAAGAACCAATTGGCCAACAAAAAAAGATTATGATTAAGAACAAAGTTATAAGACGATAATTTCCTCATATCTTCTCAGTATTAAATTATTTCCATATTTGCAAATTAACGAATCTTAATATGTAATGAAATATTAATGCAATGCTACTAAAAAAATTTGCGTTTTTTTTTATTAAAAGAATATCAAGTCTAAAAATATTTAGAGAAATGGAGAGAATTTTATTAATTTACAAAAAGTTATCGTGTTCACTTTTTGATAAATTTAATTTTTTTGCCAAAATTAAATTATCTTTATTGATTTTAAATTTCATACTTAAATATTATTAGAATTATAATATATTACTTATCTTTTATTATAATAAAAGTTAATTTCCTATGAAATATAAAAAATCTTTTTTAATAATTTGATCATTTGTACATACAAGCTTTTTTATATGTCATTACTTGAAAAAATAACTTTTATATAATTATATAACAATTAAATAGCCATAATTTCTAGTAAATATCTTTTCTTTACCTTAAAAAAGTTAAAAATATCGGTCATTATTGGCCATGATAAAAACCGTTTTTATCGATAATGATATTTATTATCGGATAGTATCGGTTATTCTACTCTACTCCCGATAATATCGATAATATTGGCAACGTATTTAACCGTTATCGGACACTATCGATAAACATCCCTGCTCCGTTCTTTGCAGCTAATAATAAAATAGAAAAAATAAATTGTTTCTTATTTATGATCTGAAAAGTCAAAATTTATAATTATGACAATTGAAAATATATTCAAAAACAAAGGGTGTTGTTTTTCAAAATTCAAAAACATTTGTCGATCGTATCACTTTTTTATTTTACTCATAAATGTCAATTGATTGGAAAACTATTAAAGCTGATAATGTTGAAAGTATTCGTCATACACCATGGAATTATGTTGATGCTTTAGTTCAATTAGGACTTTGGGACAAATTGACTGAGGCTTTTTATGATGAAACACTTTCTCACTATGCCACAGATGCACTATTGAAACCAAAAGCACGAAAAAATATTTTAAAGAACGCCTCAGAGGATCATATCATTCATCTTCTCGACACAGTTAGGCCACCAATTCGTCGCCATTTACTCAACATACTTATAGAACAATCAGAAGATTGCCCAGTTTCGATTCAAGTTGGTGTAAACTTACTCAAAAATATGGATAAGCATTTCTGGGTTTACAATAATTATCAAGAAGTATTTTCTTTACAAACATTAGAAAGTCTTTCTGTTGCTTTTAAAGCGCGAATTAAACCAGAACATGTGAAGAATCCAGTCCAATTCTTTAGACTTTGCTTAAATCCTGAAAAGTCATACGATCATAAAAAAGATTTCCTTAAGCCATCTTACACTTATTTAACTTCCTCTTATTTTGCACCATTCAGATATTTATCCAAAAGGGTATCATTTGGCATTTTAGTTACTGATCTTTTGATTGAAGCATTGAAAGGATATGCTAAAAAGAAAAGGAGTTACTTGAATTTTGTTGTCCAGCCTATGCTCGATATTTTCTTCCAATTTGCACCTATTTGGAATTCAAATAGAAATGTTGAGCCAGTTAAAGAAGCTTTATCAAAACTCAAAGATACTTTACTCAAATTCCCATTCCATTTAACAAAAAAGTGTAATATAAACTTGGCTATCACTTCAAACGTTATAGACAGTTACTTCAGAATTTCATCCTTCATTGAATACAAAATTATCACAAATGAAGAATACCTTGACATTATAATACCTGAAGCATTGAAACATGACTTAGAGCTTCCTATTGAAAAAACACGCTTTATCAAAAGCATTATATCAAGCATTTTTACACTTTCTGGAAATGAAAACATAGTTTTCTTCCATGCATTACATACTCTTTCGGAGACACTCAAAGATCATCCTCTTGCTTTCTTGTGGCCCAAATTGATATCATTGGTAGAAGAATTTTATGTTAAAGAATTTAATGATTCAAAATACTATTTCCTTTCAAACTTGTGCAGATTAATTTTCACTAATAATTATGCAACTAATCTTGCAATGCAAACCAATTCTATGACCTTTACATTTGATTTCGCAATGGGCATTCTCGTCAAAATCATTCGTGAAACAATTGATCACAAGAGTGATATAGTAAAGAGATCACCAGAATTATATACAAGTAGGATGAAGGCAATCTTTACTGCTCTTTTATTCCAGAAAGACTATAAATCTGATTTCCGAATTTGGCAACAATCACAAAACTTGCCATTCTTCCTTCTTCCAGCTGAATTACGCGATGAAATCATTGCAGAATTTATGTGCGACCCAACTGGACAGAAAGACTATTCTGTCGAACTTACCTCGGAAATATTTATTGTCCCACTTTCAATAGGACTTTTATTTGATGATTTCAAAAAGATGGTTTGCTCAATTTCAAGAGAGAAAGCAAGTAAATGTGACAAATTTGGCTTCCAAGATAAAATTAAATTTACATATCCATCATCTTTGTACCAAGTTAGCAGAAAAGCTGAAGAAGCAGTTGAGAAAGTTCATGTTTTCGAAAGATGCATCTTTCCATTACTTCGTGACAAGGATACAAATCTTGCTTTGAGAGCATATCATCTTTATGAATCATTTGTTGATAAACTTTTGACAACAGCAATCCGACTTGACGACAAAGAACTCTATAAGTTGGCAAGCGATTCTCATTTAAGGCTTTGCAGATTTCTTAATTCAAAAGTCAATGCTAACATTCAAGCATCTTTAATCAGCAAATATTGCGATAGAATTGTTTCCCCGATTTCTATTTATGCAGGTCTTAAAGCTAATAATCAATATGCACAACATCTTTATGACTCTTCCATTTCAAAGTTCCCATATACAACAGAAACCACAATAATGCCACTTTTGCAGATTTTACACGTTCTACTTACGTCATCATATAGCGATGTTCTTCCAGGAATCGGAGAAGTTTGTGGCAAATTGACAACGCTTATTTTGGACAGATTATTTAAGGAAATGCCAGCCTCATTTTCGAATCAATTACCAAATTCATATAAGCGTACCACACATGGTATAGTTTATTTACCACTTTCTGAAACACGAATCAAGGCAGTTAAAGATTTATTAAATAATCAAGGAAATCTCCTTCTTCCAGAAAAGTACATGCTTAAAGTCTTAAAGAATAAGTTCAACAGGAAGAAATCGAATAAGATTAACTTTTCTGTGATTAAAGGCGTCTACGTAGATCCTTCATTATTAACTCCAGAATTTATTAAATCTTTTACCTCTATATCAATTCAAGCAGGTGCAGAACCATTCCTTGCAGTTATTGAATACTTAAATCAAAAGAAAACCCAATACAAATCAGAAGAATATGAAAGACCAACAACAAGATTAATTGAATTTCTCATCCAAACTCTGAAAAATGACATTTTCCACTCCTATTCATACGATCGTTATCTCCCAGTTGTTCCATTCAATTATGAAAAACAAAATTGTGAGAAAACATATACTCATAATATTAAAAAATGGTTTACAACAACATTTGATGTTAACCATTCAACAGCATGCATTGCACATTGCCTTCTTCCACATGATACTTTCTTATACCGATTATTCACCAATAAGAGCCTCAACTTTGAAACACTCGATGAAGTTCTTGTTTACAAGCCACTTTCAAAACTACAAGAAGAAACAGAAAAGAAGAATCCTAACAAGAAGAAGGAACATATTACTATTACTGTTACGGTTAATCCAAAACCAGACCAATCAGTTTTACTTCGCCTTAAAAAGCATGATCAGAAGCCAAACCCCAAAGCACCGCATTGCCCAAGATGTGGACACAAAGAGCCAAAGGCAGAGAAAGGATTACCCAAAAGTGTTGGACACGAAGATTGGATGGATACCATTTCGTGGGAGTTGATCAAACCATTACTTGAAACAGATGCATCTGCATTTTGCGAAGCAGTAAAGAATGATGGTTTGTCACTTTTCAAGATTGTCAGAATACTTTACATCAATCTTAAGAAAAACTCAAAATGCGAAGCAAGTCTTAATTTAATTGCTTCCCTTCTTGATATGTGCTTCAAAGATATTCTCATTGAAGATCCAGAGCCAACAGAAGAGAATAGAAATCCTAAACCAACACCAACTCTCTTCATGGACGAAAATGGTCAATTTACCGGAACAATTCCACCATTCATAAAGAATAAGGCACAAAAAGCACCAAGAGTAGTACGAGGAAGACGAACTACAAGAGGAAGAAGAGCTCCACCACCGAAACCAGTCAAACCAACAACCAATACTTCAGGTCAACCTAAATTCCAACAAACAAAAGTTCTCATTGCTCATCTTGCTTCAATTTTATCATATGACATTGCTAAAGGAAACGTTGATATGACAATTCTTAGTAAATCATTAATTGACCTTCTTTCCTTAGATCCACCAAATATCAAGAAGAAGATCGGAGATGATAATTATTCATTTTACACTGATCATATCGCATCAGCTCTTTTGAATCATATTAATTTTGGCAATCAGATTAAAGATCTTAAATGGGCAAACAAGTTTGAATCACCA
This sequence comes from Tritrichomonas musculus, assembly GCA_039105265.1. Classification (NCBI taxonomy): domain Eukaryota; phylum Parabasalia; order Tritrichomonadida; family Tritrichomonadidae; genus Tritrichomonas; species Tritrichomonas musculus. The sequence goes on from JAPFFF010000004.1 coordinate 3,092,216, forward strand.
ATATTTGAATCATTCTTCAGGCTCTTTGCATGCGATGCAACTCATCACAACGCTTTAGAATGGGCGAATCAACTTTTATTATCACTTTCAAGAGTAGAAGAACGAAATGCAATCATTAGTTCATTTGTTTCAGCTCTCTCTGAAAAAACTGGTCCAAATTATACTCTTCATACAAGAACAAGAACTGTTGCTTGGTGCCTTGACCATCAATATGTTGGATGCCCATTACCAAAATATTGTATTGATTATGTTCAATCTTTATCAGAAGATAAAATCTTACATATCGATATCCGAAGAGCAATTGCAGCAGGAAGTGTTGCTTACTTCAAATGGAGAGCTATTGCAAATGCTAATACTGATCAATATGAGGAACTTTTCAAGGTCTTACAAAATATATATGATACAGCAAGAAATAACATGGCACCAACATTCTGTCAATTGATTCGTCCTAAGTATTGCTTGACTCTCAGTCGACAAAGTCCACTTTATAAATCACTCATGCCAAGTACATCATTACCAGAGAGCTATATAACGCCACAACATTTCGGACGATTATCAATGCCACACACAAACGAATGGAAGGTACCACATCAAAGATTCGTTAGTACATTCATTGGCAACTCATTACTTTCTAAAGATGAAAATGTTATCCAACTTGCAATTCAAGTTTTGACTAAATTAAAGATCAGAGGTGGTGAAACAGCCGAAAAGATTGCTCCATTCATTATCACTGCATTCAAAGAGTTCAACGTTTTACTCCCATCAGCAATTTTAATTAATTTCATGTTCAACTTCTGTATTCAAAAGCCACATTCTGAATTCGCAGGTCTCATTGACGGATTTGTGTCAATATTTGCTAAAACAAGAAAAGAACTTGATATAGTTAATGATCAACAAATTAAACTATTTTGGACAAACGACGATAAATTCAGGCAAGAAGCTTATCAACCACTTTCAAAAGTTTGCGACATTTTCGCTGATTGCATTGAAAGTAGAGTAAACGACCTTACTGAAAAAGAAGATTTCAAAGTTGCTCAAGATGTCGCAAGAAAAGTAATCAAAGCGCTTGATGGTGATAAACAACTTACAATGTTCTTTAAACCATTTGTTAATCTTCGTGAAAAATTCGAAGTTATTGCAAATGATCATTTAATCCAGGCTTTAATGACACAAACACCATCCGAGGATAGCTTGAGAAACCTTCTCATCTTTATTCGTGAAACTTGCCAAACCTCATGCCATGATAGACCATATCCACAATTTGTTGATACTTTATTCTATAAGCATAGGAATTTATTATCTTTGAATTTAGTCAAAGAAGAACTTTGCAAATGGCCAGTTGAAATTGGTCAAGATAGACGTGTTGTATCATTCCTTCATCCACTCTTCAACGAGCTCGTTTTGAAGATCGGAAAAGATAACGAAGAATTTATCGCTCTCCTTCCAAAAATTTGGATGCTTGTAAACATGCAAGGAACATATGATTATAGAGCTTATGAAGCTAGCAGTGCTCATGATTCAATTGACTTTAGGATGATGGCAAGTAACAGTTTGACTGTGCAACAAATGGTAAGACCAAAAATTTTAGGAGCAATTGGCGCTTCTAGAGCTAATTATTTATCAAACATCAATCAACCTGCTTAAAGAATTTTGAAATACGGTTAGTAAAAAAGAAAACATCCTTATTTTTTTTTTTTTTATTCTTTCATTCTTTCCTTTTTTTATATAAATAACTCGTTTACCAAATAAAACTTTTACCCGATGCATCACATTTTTTCAAAAAACATTTTTTTTTTTATTCATCAAATATGTAATTAACATAAATTATGTTACATAATGTAATATATTATATGTTTCACCCGAAACGTTCATTATTGTAAAGAATAATAATGTAATTTTTTTGAAATGTATGAATAATCAACTTTGGCTTTGAGTTATATTTTAAAGATAATACAAAAAGAATAGGAAGTAAATTTAATACAAAAAATTGTTTATTTGATTTTTTTTAAATCAATAAGACGTTATTTATACTTTTTTTCGAAAAAAAGAGTCCATAATGATATCATCTTGAGGTTCATTAGAGAAAGTCAATATTGTGGTTTTGCTAAAAGCGGTCCGACTAATTAATTTAGTGGATCTAGAAGGAATCATCACTGATAATGTTTAGCAATTAGCAAAGAAATAGTCGTCTATTATGATATTTGGGGCATTTATTATAACGGTGCTGAACTTATTAGATTTGTAAAAACAACCATTACAAAGTTGTACGAGCTCATCGGCACAAATTTTTAATTTTTCAACTTTTTTTAAACTAGAAAATACATTTTTCCCAATAATAACACGACATACTCTATTAATGGAATAATAATAATATGTTATCGAATCATCTTCAGAATCATTTTGGGAATGCTTAGTTTTTAAAGGCAATATTTCAACAGAAACCAACGAATGACATTTTTTAAATGAATCTTGCTTGATAGAGATATGATTTGCATTGAATTTGACTGAATGAAGATTTTCGCACTCTGAAAAACAATTTTCACCAACAAATAAACAAGAAGAAGCTGAAATAAAGATATCAACAAGGCTTAGACACATAGAAAAAGCAAATTGTTCCATATTAATTTTTGAAGCTAAATCGAAATCCACAATTTCAAGGGAGGAACAATTTTTGAAGCAATTTTTCCCAATAAACACATCATCTGCCTCCAATTTTAATGACTTCAAACGCTCACATTTTTCAAAGCAATTAGATCCGATACTAATTATTGTTTCTGATTGGATTTTAATTGTTTCTATATTTTTACTATTTTTAAATTGACTTTCCTCAATAAAAACATAATTTGCTTGAATGATAGAAAAATGTAAAAGAACTGGAAAATCGCTATGTACATCATTATTATTTAATATATCACCCCCGATAATTGATAAATTCATAAGTTCATCTGCACCAAGGAAGCAATTCTGAACTAATTTAAGATATTCTTTTATATTGATGAAATTAAAAAATTGATTACTTTTTATTTTGACTTTTTCTGTTCCTGAAATAACAAATATGTAAAGTGAATAACAATCATTAAAACAATTTTCATCAATTTTTTCTTTCTTTCCTTTTAATTCAATTTTTCTAAGCGTTTGCTTTTCATTAAAGCAATCAGTTTTTAAATGCAACGTGTTTGATGCATTGATATCAACTTCAAACAAAGATTCACAATTTTTGAACATATCAGCCGTGATTTCAATACTATTTTCACACTTTATTGAAACATATGCAAACATGGTACATTTTTCGAAAAGATTCTTTTCAAAATTGATATTTTTTGTTTCGAATATTGCAACTTCCAACTTTGTGGCATTTGAGAAGCAGTCTTCAGTTAGATATAGATTTGACTTTGTTGAAATTTCAATGTATTTAAGAGATATATAGTCGTTCAACAAATATGAGAATACTGAGATGTTATTTTTACAGCTAATTTTGACATTTGAAATTGATAGACAACTATCAAAAGCAACATCATTAAAGCTTAATTTTGGACTCATAAAAAAGATGCTCTTGAGGTTGCTACAATTAGAGAAGCAAAGTTGATTAATTTTCATATTTTTGCTTGTTTGAAATGCAATTTTCTCCAATTCTATAGATTTATTAAAGGATAATGTATCAATGGCCTCAAGTTCTGTTGATTGGCAATTAACTGATTTAATTTTTGTGCATTGATCAAAGGAGTATGGACAAATTCTTTTAATTTGACTTGGAGTTTTCACTATACCAATTAAATCACGCCCTGCTACAACAATTTCGTTTTTATTTTTATCAATCAAAAGACCATTATTATAAATGAAGTTTTTAATATTTGAATCAACTTCAATTTGGTTCAAATTTGGAACATTTTTGCACCATCCATCATCAAAGTTTTCAAAGCTAGCGGAAATTGATAATTTAGACAAAGTTGAATTTTCAAAGCATATTTACCAATACTTTTAATTTGCGAATCAGGTTGAAAAGAAAGCCAATTAATTGATGTTCCTTTAAAAGCATCATTATTAATTCTTGTTATTACACATTGCTCATTTTCATAATCAACAAATGTTTGGAATGATTATATCACAACTTACTCTTATTGACTCAGTGATCTCTGCTGTTTTGGTTTCCCTTTTCAAGCTTACATTTACCAAATTATTTAAAACAATCTTATTACTTTCCTTCATCAATAATAAAGTGATATGACTTTTTTTTTTTTTTTATTTTGTAAAGCGCGTCCACAATTAAGAAAGTATTTTTTGAATAAGCTCATAGAAATATTGAATGAGTTTTCACAATTTTAACTTTCCTAATTGTGGACACACTTTATCTCTTTCATCTGGCAGAATTTTCAATCAAAATCAAACACGACTTTTCTTTCAATTTTATAGTTCTTGCATTTGTTGAAATAACTAAAAATTCATATTGGATAATCGAAGAAGAACGTTTTTGTAATTAATGATCTCTGACGTAGTATTTCTCTGAATTATAACGCACCCAAAAAAAAAAAAAACATCACTTCACTTTTTACCAAGAAAATTTTGAAAATTATCAAATTATTGATTATTTGAAATTGCCTGATTAACCAGAATATGATACAATGACGGTTTTCGCTTTGTTCAGGAGTATACATCCAATCATTCAAATCAAAAAGCAAAACCCAATTTTTCATAATTCATAATGTAAAATTATATGGTAATCATTCATTTTATTTACACATTAACAACTCTTTTATTATTAATTTTTTTATAAGCATATAGTACCGTCGGCTTGGGAATGAGAACATTTCACTTTTTTTTTTTTATTTTTAAAATTTGAATTTTTTTTAATCGTCTTTATTTTAGTTTTTTGTAATTTTTCTCTACAAATAATGGAGAAATATTAGTAATATTTATAATATATAATGTAGATATAATTCTTTATTGAAATACCTTTTATTGTAAAATTTGGTGAAAATATGATTGAAAACATGCGATTAATCCAATCACATTGAACTTCAATGATTGAAGTTAGCTTGAAAAATTTTGAAGATAGTACATAAACAATTCAAAATATAAAAATTTTAGAGATTTTATTAAAAATAATATCCTTATTGTGGTACTTGCTCTTGATTTTCTTGGGCAGCCTGCCTTAAACTCTCTTCAATTGCATGCTTTTGCAACAAATATTGTTCATTTACTTCATCTTTTAATCCTTTAAATTCTGAAATCTTAACAAATAAAATAGTGTTTCCTGTGATTTTAACATCTTTTAACTGTTGGTTATTATTGTTACCAATCGCCTTAGGAGGAACCGTCGTTTTTACAATAAATGTAGTTCCTTCTTTAAAAACATATTCATTTAAAAATTCATAAAGCTTGCATGTTTTCTCTTTGATATGAAATGTGGCAGAAACAGATAACCCAAAAATAGATTCTTCTGAAAATTCGAATTTAATAGTAAAAGTTTCTTTGGAGGTAGATTTATTTCGATTCCTGAATGTTTGCCTTTGAGTGGATGCTTTTATTTGAGAAGCAACTTCTGATCTAGTAAGTTTGAAGAATGAATCATCAAGAGCAGGAAGAGTAGAAGGATCAAATGCTTTTGATTTAATTGTAACTAATATAGATGGATCACGTTCAACTTCAGGAGCCACGTCAGGAACATCATATTCTGATTTATAATTCCAATCTATTTCGACAGGTTTTTGAGGTTCTGCATTTCCTTTTTCCCAGTCAAATAAAGAATGATTTGGTGGAGCTTGCTGATTATTGTTGTTTTGATTACTATTGAAATTGCTGTTGAAGTTGCTATTGCGGTCATTGCTTGTAGGAAGACCTCTTCTTTCCCAATCAAATGAGGTATGCTGAGGTTGTTGTTGTTGCTGCTGCTGTTGTTGCTGCTGCTGCGGAGGATAAGGATAAGGGTAAGGATATCCATAAGGTGGACAAGGGAATGATGGTTGATTTGCGTTTCCTTGACCTTGCTGAGGAGGTGGATAAGGGTATGGATAAGGAAAACCATATGGTGGATATGGGAACGGTGGCTGATTTGAATTTCCTTGATTTTGTTGTTGTCCACCTTGATTTGGAAAAGGAAATCCATAAGGAGGATAAGGATATGGCGGATAAGGAAAACCTGGAGGCATCTGACCCTGATTTTGGTTATTGTTCGAACCTTCAGCATTATTTGAAGATGGCTGAGCTTGAGGAGGAAATGGATACGGATACCCATATGGAGGCTGAAATGGATACCCTGGAGGAGACATATTTCCTTGTTGATTATTGTTATTGGCAGACGTATTTGAATTATTGTTCGAACTTGGGTTATTGTTTGAATTTGATGGGAAAGTTGGCGGAAATGGGTACGGATATCCATTAGGCTGTTGTTGCTGACTTTGATTTGCAGAATTGTTTGGAGTTTTCTGATCTTGGCTTGTCATTTCTTAAAATAAAATAGGAAAATTGGTCAACTAATTTTTGAAATTTTAAAAATTTTTAAATTCAGTGATCTCAAAATTGAAATACAAAATGGTTGCATCATTCAAACTTTTATGCAAAAAAGTTTTGAAAAAATGAATTTTACTTGAAAAAGTGCGAATCTTCAAATCCAATTACAGTAAATTGGCCAAAAAACATATTAGAAAATAATGATAAATCAAAGCTTTAAATTATATTTCAGTAACAATAAAACAATATAAAACAAAATAAAATAAAAAAAAAAAAATACTAAATTAAGACCAATCGCCCCAATCTCCATCCGAGCCTAAGTTATCAAGTTTATCGAGTTCCTCCAATTCTTCAGGGGTAAGATCAATATCTTCAGGGTTAACACTTGAATTTCGATTATTTGCTGGATTCTTATCATCTTCATTTGAATTTACAACATCACGCTTGCCATTTGAACTATTATCTGCGTTTCCATTGGTTTCATCTAATGATTCTTCTGCGTTTTCATTATGTGAATTCCGAGGTACTTTCATTGGTGAATTTTCAGCGCTAAGATGATTCTTTAATTCTTCACTAACTTTCTTTGCCTTTTCTTTCATCTCAAGTTTGAAAAATAATCGACACCAGAAAACGTTTTCCGGAAAAGCGGACGGAACTAGTCTAGAGTGAATTCGGCGTAGATTTGGTGAGTTCTCCATGAATAATTCTATATCTTCTTTATGGTCATCAACGTTGAATATGTTCAAATAATCTTGAAATTCAGTTTGTGTTGGCTCATCAATATAAGTTGACACGTTCTCAAGAGTTGGAAGTAATTTTTTGTCAAATTCTTTTTTTGAATCTTTTTTATCTTGTGAATCAACAGGGGCTTGTGGTTGAAGAAGCTGACCATCAATATCAGTAATATGATCTTGAAGATTATCAACAATATCAAGCGTTTTTTGTTTTACCGAACTTAGGAACGAGCCAATACCACTCCAAAGGCGTTTGGCTTGGTCCTTTGCAGAAATATCAGATGTATTTTCAGACAAAGTAAAAAAAAATGTTGATCGTTTTTTTCAGAAATTCAAAACAAGTACAATATAATCATTACGTTTTTTACAAACTCGTGGACAGTTTAGGAACAAGCTAGTATCACATAAAATTGATATATATACGGTGGTTGAAAACTTTCTTAATCAATTAACATTATTAAAATCTATGATTTAAAAATATTAACATAAGCTTTTATTAAATAGATATAGAACGATTATTACGTTGTAAATAAGCAATTGCTTGAGGGTGCCCATAATTAGCTGACATTACTAAGTATCTTATTGCTTCTTGACTGTTTTGCTCAACTCCATCTCCATTATTTAGCATAACCGAGTAACAAAACATTGCACCTGCGTTTCCATTATCAGCAGCGCATTTAATATATTGTGCTGCACATACTTTATCAACTTGTTGTCCTTCACCTCTATATAGCATCATCCCATACGCATACATGGCTCCAGGGTGACCATAAATAGATGCCATTTTGAAATAATGAGCAGCTTCTACCATATTTACTGCAACCCCTTCACCATTATGAACTTTTAGACCGTATTGATACATTGCATCAACATGCCCAGTATTTGCTGCTTTTTTATAATATCGTGCTGCTTCTCCTTTATTCATTTCAACTAATTGGCCTGCATCACATAACATTCCATATTCATAAGATGATTCTTCATTTCCTAGATCAGCCGATTTTTTCAAATAAAACAAGCCTTCTCTATCATTTCTTTCAATTCCATTTCCATTAAGCAACATACTTGCATAACAATACATCGCATTATCATTTCCTTTATCAGATGCCATTTTAAGATATTCAGCAGCTTTTTTTTTATCCATTTGAATTCCTTCACCTCTAAACAACATCATCCCATAAGCAAACATAGATTTTACATTTCCCATATTAGCACCATTTTTTAAATAATGAGCAGCTTCTATCATATTTATTTCAACACCATCTCCATTATGCAATTTACAACCATAACAATACATTGATTCAGCATTTCCATTATCAGCAGCTTGCTTAAAATAACGGGCTCCTTCTTGCTTATTTAATTGAATCCCATCTCCAATATCACACATAATGGCATATTCATAAGCTGAATCAACATTTCCCAAATTTGCTGATTTCTTGAAATAATTAGCAGCTTGCTGCTTATTGACTCCAATTAATTTACCTTTTTTCATTAAGCTTCCCATCGAATACATTGCATACTGATCTCCATGATCTGCCATTAGCTTAATCCTTGGAATGAGATTTATACATTCTATTTCTTCTTGTTGTGTTAACTGTAAGCAGTCTTGGTTCATTTAATATATATATATTTTAATGGGGAAAACAAATTATAGATTTTGTGCCATAAATTTCCATTCTCAATATATTTTATATGCCATTTTCCAATGGAAAATTTTTTTATCATAAAAAGTTTACGAATTTTCATTTATAAAATGTGGATGAAAAAATCGTAAATATCAGAATTGAATACACTTTTTGAGTTCCTCTCTCAAAAAGTGGGTTTCAAGACATTTTACGAATTTACCCATAACAACTTTTTGAGAGAGTAGCTCTCAAAAAGTGTGGAGATAAATTTGTAAATATCGGAATTGAATACACTTTTTGAGTTCCTCTCTCAAAAAGTGGGCTTCAAGATATTTTTAAATTTCGTTTTGAATTAAAACTATAATCGTTTTGTTTGTAGATCACAATGAAGTCATTGATTTTTGGTTCCTCTATTGTAAATATTTACAATAATTGTTGCCATTCTATATAAAATAAACTTTTTTTATGTATTCATTATTTATATATTAATAAGTAAGGAATTTAAAATAAGACTGTAAAGTCCTTGTGGTGCAATGAATAACATACATGACATTGAATCTCATCAGAGATATTTTTAGGTCTTTATCAAAACAAACTTTTTCTAAAGCTTTTTCTTTGAAATTGGAAAAATTTCACACTAATGAAATAATTCTAATTAGAATTTTCACTGAATTCTTTACAAACAAATTTATTTACTAATTCATATGAAGCATATATAAATCCTTTTGCTGATGAGCACACCAAAATAATTAATTCATATCTAAAGTCAATGACTCATTGAGTCAATGAGTTTTTTTTTTTTTTTTTTTTTTTTTTTTTATTTTTTTTTACAATAGTGGAATAATTATTGTAAATATTTCAAGACATTTTTAAATTTCGTTTTGAATTAAAACTATAATCGTTTTGTTTGAAAACCGCCATATTAAGGTGATTTTTTTGGTTAATTTTCTTAACCGAGAAAGTCAAAATTCACCTTAATATGGCGGTTTTTTTCTTTCCAAGAGTAGCTACTCATGGATAGAAAAAACATTCAAAAAGTGGTGTAGAAAAACGATTGTCCTATATTTATCTTTAAATATAAATATTTTATCCTTTCAAATTTGAGAGCTCTTGCTCAGAGTATTGAGTTCGAAACTAAAACTCAATCCTTTTTTTATATAAATTATGTAATTACATTTCATTTCGGCCAATTTTACATTTTATTACGTCTTTTCATTGAATTTTATAAAATTCCAATTACGTCCGAAGGGTAAACATTGAAAATCAAACTGCAATCTTTTATTGTGATATTCAGAAATTATACTTATATTAAACTATTTATGAAGATTAATAACATGTAAAAATTTCAAATAATAAATAAAACTAATGATAAATCTAATATTTCATTAGATAAATATATTTTAATTTTGGTGAAGTCAAGTGCATTTTTTTTTATGGGCTGAAATTATCATAAAATTCTTTTTACTTGTTGACAATTAAAAACATACTCAATGGAAGTATTTGAAATTTACAAAACTCTTCAGAATTTACTGATATCAATGAATGAAAATGTTGGAATCCATCACGTTTTAAATTATATTATAAAAAAGAAATTATTAAAAGACGAATGTTATATATCTTCTACTCATTTAACTCATTTAATTACACTGCAATGATTATGTTGAACGATATTTATGACTCAATTTCAATTAATGATTTTGGAATAAACGGTTTTACGCCTTTAGCCCATGCTGAATATCAAAATCGCTTTGAGTTCTTTGTTTATTTATTATCTATCGACGAAGTTGATTATACTATAAAATGCTTTGATAATAAAAGCATATTCTTTTTTGCAGTTGCGTATGACTTTCCTCAATATATTGATTATATAATAAAGAATAAATTATATGCTCCAAGTGATCATTATTTATTCAGCATTTATCAACCATGGAAAGTCTTAATGCATTATAAAGAAATTGAAGAACAACAGAAGCCAAAAGAAATTCCGATTGAATATCATGAAACAGTTGACGAAGATTTTGAAAAAGATTATATGATTAGAAAAAGATTTTATGAAGCCAAATTCAAAAAAATGAAAGGTAAAAAACACTATTCATTAAAAACAAATGAACGAATGGAAGTTTTTAATTATTCAATAAACAAAAGAAAGAAAAAAATTGTTAAAAACAATAAAAGACACCAAAATTTTTATTCAATACGAACATCCATTAAAGAACAAAATCAATGAATTTATTACAAATTATGTATTCTTTTTTTTTACTTTTCTTTTGGTTGAATCATTACATTATTCAATAAAGCTGAATCTTCATTTTCTTTAGCTCTACTGTTCGCTTTCATGAAGTTTTGAAGGCCTTTTGATGCATACATTGGATGCACCACGCCATCATTTCTCTCTTCATCTTCCATGTAGCACATAAACATCGAATCAATTGCATTTTCAATGACTCCAGTAAACACTCCTGTCGCGATGTATGAACAAATAAAAATCACAAATGCAGGAGCAACGAAAAACTGCAATTCTTCATTTGAATTCAATAGCCATGAGGAAACCGCCGTAACTGAAATTGAGATTAACAATCTTCCTACAAACAAAGTGAAAGTACCAACCCAATTTCCCATGGTTATATTCATTCTATTTCTCATAGTTAAATTGAATGTGTTTTTGGCTGCACTTAGAAAATTATAACCATGAATTGCAACAGTTATGAAAGCATTTTTTGTCAAGTAAACAAGACCTTTCCTATAGCAATACATGCAGCAACAACAAGATTTCGATAAGCATCGAGAACATCCTCTATTGTCTTTATGTATTTTCACATAAATGGCCTCAAAGAGTGATCGTATTGGATATACAAAATTAACTAAAATCGAACCAAATGCAATTGTTCCAGTATGATATCTTATCATGCTGATGTAGCTTCTGCAAACCATGAAATTTGGAAGATTGAATCTATCTTCACTTTTTGTGAAATATATTTGTGACATCACACATGAAATTGCCGTCTTTCCCAGATAAGAAATAAACAAAGAAACCCAAATCAAAGCCAAAATGAAGTAAAAAATGAAGAAATTGACATATTTTTCATATTTTCTTTCAATTTTGTCAACAACTGTGTTCGATTGCACTTCAAGGCTTCTTTGTGGAATGCCAGTTCCAAAGAGGACAATCATGCTAAAGATAATCAACACCCACCAAGCAAACATCAACAAATAGTTAAAAACAGGAAAGACAAAAAGCGACGGTTTTTTACCGAAAAGTTTCGATGCATGGCTGATCACTTTAGTTGATTTAACAATTGCTGAAAACATACGGACAATTAGAACAATATAAGCAATATCAAAGAAAATCATTCCCCAGAATGTTATGTATAAGAATTTAGAATTGAGCTCACCAAGGAAGTATCTAGTGATGTAATTTCCAATGAGTTTTCCATTATCTAAGTCAGCTCTCCATTGCTTATATAATGAATACGTTAAGAGTCCTAATGAAGCACCGGCTGCCAATACAGTCATCCACACAATGAAGCCAGTCCAGCACTGTAACAATGTCAGCCAAAAAATGGTCAATATAAAAGCAATGATGACACATACAATGATCATCCAACGTGACTTGTAAATGTCTTCCAATGCTTGAATGAATGACGATAGACCTTTAAATGTGTCAGAAAACCATCCGAATTTATGGACAATGTCTTTGACATCGTCAACAGTTGTGTCAAATGATCCGGCATTTGGAAAACATCGATCAATCACTTTACTCGTCGAATAAGGACAGAAAAAACGGTTGGAATACGTTGCTGAATAATTCTCTATTGTTGCTAGAACTTGGACTTCGGTTTGGTTCTTCAATTTATATGTGTAACAAAGCTGATTCTTTTCAAAACCTTTGTCAACTTTGGAAATACTTGTTTCTGAGTTGTTGAAATGAAATATTGTATTTGTGAATAATCCAATTGATGGACATTTCTCTACACAAACACTACGAAAATAGCCTGGAGTGCCCGGTCGAATCCAAAAAAGATATTTTTTATTTGTAAGATCAGGGAGATCGTCACTATTTGGAACTTTTAATTTTCGATTATCATATCCACACATGAGTCCTCTGTGATCAGTTGGAATGTATAAATATTTGTAATTGCTTTTGCTTAGTGCTACAAAAAAGAATGATAAATATGTGCAAAAGAATAAAATGAAAAATATTGTCATGCAAAAATCTGTGCATTTTCTTTGTGATTCATATCCATGAAAATTTTCATCGTATCTATATGGCTCACCAAATTCTATTGATTCATAATCAGATGCATCAATAGTAATCATAATAATAATAAAATAAATTTTTGCTCTTCATTGAATTTAAAATCTTAAAATTTCTTCTAAAATTGGAAAATTTTTGGACAATTTCGTTTTTTTTTTTTTTCCTTTTAGAAAGAATATTTTTTATATTTTTTTCTTTTTACAACATATCATTAATATTTAATAACATCAATATTCATAAAATATCTCAATCTAGAAACTCTGCCCAATGATATAAATTTTTTCTGAGAAAAATCTATACAATAAAATTAACACATTTAGTTATCATATAATGTTTTTCAAAAGATCATATTTATATTTCTTATTTATATTGTTAATTAATCAAGATATTAGAATTATAACTTTCAATGATTATCTCAAAAAGTTGACATTTCAATACTTTATAAAAAAGTATAGAATTTTCTAAAATGAATAAACCACAAAAATATTATTTTTATTTTTGTTGGTTGGATTATTTTGTTATAATTGAAAAAACTGAATTCAACCAAATAAAATAATTTTATACTTCACAAATATTAAATAAAAAAAAAACTCTATCTATAAAAATTCAAAAATGCATCTTTTTACATATAATATTCAATGAAAACCTGAAAATAATATGATCAATAGTTTAATCCAATTTCTAAAATTCATTAAAATCATCGTCAAATGGGTCATCAAAATTCATCAGAGAATTCAATGGATTTTGATGAACAGTTGAACTCAAAGAATCTTCATGAATTTCAATAGTTTCTTCAGAAATATCAATTACTTTGATGCTTCTTTGTTTCAATAAAAACAAACCAACAGCTACAATGACTGCAACTCCCCCTCCAACACCAATTCCAATCCAAATTTTGGTTCCAGTTTTCATTCCATTTTGAGAATTCTCAATTTTAATGTTGATCATGACGTCTGGCTTGTTTTCATTTGTTTGTGAATCTGAGAATTGACTTGATTTGGTGAACTGTTTTGAATTTGAAAATATTTTTGTGGACTGTTTTGAATTTGATGCTGGAATTAGAACTTCAAATTCTTTGAATTTAAAAAGTAACCATAAGTAATTGTTATTTTGGAATGAATGGAATGAAGTAAAAGCGATTTAGTTAATTTGGCACTATAAAAAAGTGGCCTATTCAATTAAAATTGCATCTTTTTTAAGGAAAAAAATCATTTTTTTTTGTTGAATATGAAATTAAATTCTCAAATAAATCTTGTCTGATTAATGAATGATTTTCGCAATCTCGTATTTTATCAAGAAAATGTTCTTCTTTGACTCATTCTATTTATTTGTTGCTGATTCGACATTTTTGTATTGTTTTAAAAAATGAAAGGTATGTATCCGAATTCTATCGAGAAGCACTTTAATATATATATATGCAGGTGAAATTTCAACTTGACTGTCTCGACCTGTACTTTTTAAAATTTCAATTTACAATTCAATCAAAAAGGCCCTGAATGATTAATCAATTTACATTGAAGGCATCGATATATAATATAGTCAAGCATATGCTTGACTTATTTTAGGGTTATTTACATGATTTTATACTTCTGCTTATAAAATTAGATTGAGTCAACTATCATTCAACACAAAAGATAATATTAATAAAAAACTAACAAAATCATTTTTTTAAAAAAAAAATATTGAAGAGTTTTTATTTATATTTTCATTAATCATTTTTCAATATTATTAAAAATCATTTTTTTAGACGTCTCTGCAACATGTTTTCTTTCCAAGAACAACAAAACCAAATGCTATTAGTACAGCAGCAACAACACATCCAATTACAATTCCTGCAATAGCTCCTCCGCTCAATTTCTTCTTTCCGGAAGGCTTTTCAGAAGGATGATCATCAGGCTTTTTATCTGTTGTCGATTCAGATGTGATTTCAGATGGTTGCTCGACAGTCTCTGCATCTGAAAGATCAGTTGTCTGCATTTCTTGAGATTCAACAGTTTGAGAAAGAGATTCATCACTCGATTCATCATCTGGTTCTGGTTCAACATCGACAAAAGGCTCAGTTTTCACTTGATTTGTTGGGAAATATGAAGGCATTTCTTTCAATTCATTTCCATTTTCACCTTCTTTATACACAACATCACCGATAAGGTTTTGATCAAAAGCATAACCAAAAGATCCATCAAATTTTGGATTTCCCTTTGATATTGATTCATGGATAACAAATTTAAGCTTTGATGGAGCATTCAATTTATTTTCATCACTCGGCAAGATATTAAAATCAACGACTTTATGCGATTCTTCTGAACCTTCAACTTTTATGCTCACTTTGTTTCCTTCTCCTTTCGCTAATAACAATCCTTTTGTTTCAACGTCCAAATGGAATAGGTACAAGATTATTTTATTATGAG
Organism: Tritrichomonas musculus; assembly: GCA_039105265.1. Classification (NCBI taxonomy): domain Eukaryota; phylum Parabasalia; order Tritrichomonadida; family Tritrichomonadidae; genus Tritrichomonas; species Tritrichomonas musculus. Next base: position 3,107,682 of record JAPFFF010000004.1, read on the forward strand.
AAGTAGTATCGATTTGGTAAGGCGTATTATTCTTCATGAGAGTTAATTTTTGGTTTTGTATTGTGATGTCTTGGTCTGGATCGATACTCGAAATTATGAGTTTTGGTGATTTGATTTTTTCAATTGTTGAAAAGTTCTCAACACTTGCTGTAAATAATGCATTTGAGATAGTAATGCTAGGCAACAATGTTGCATCCCCTATTGGATGAAAAATCATATTACGAACACTTACTTTTGAGCTGTCTTTGGTTAAAATCATTCCTTTGACAAATAATGTTTTGGACACTTTTAATTCGTCTTTGAGATTTGATTGCTTAATTTTAACGTTTCCATCAATATATAAATTAGTGAATGAATCAACTTTCAAATCCATTTCATATCTTCCATAAACAAAGCAATCAGGATTATTTGAATTAGAATTGCCCATTGTTAAAGTATGAAATGATGTAAATTTGGGATTGTAATCAAGTGTCTTCTTATCAATGTGAATTGAATTTTCATTTGCATTAACAACCAAACATTGGAAATCAACTCTAACGTTTTCACAAGAAGTTATTTTATAAAAATCTACTTGGAATACATTAGTAGTATCTTCTGTGTCTTCATTAGGAAAAGCAAAAGTTATCAAATTAAATTCATCAGAATTGGATCCCAAGTCCTTTATAATTAAGTGCTTCTGTTGATACAAATCTGAATCCAATACAATGATTTCATTAAATTTTTTGGAATAGGTTGAAGTTATTGGTTCTAGTTGAATTGAATTTACACCATAAATAACTGCAACTCCACTCTCAGGAGAATCATTTAATGATGATTTGTCAGGCACAGTTAAATGCTGAGACAAGTGCAAATTACAATTGAATTGAACGTCAATACTTTCATCTAATGTGATAGAATTTGCATATATGTCATATGTGAATTTATACAATGTCTTTTCTGCTCCACTGAAATTCTTTAGTTCAATCTATAAATTAGGATTAACAAATGGAACGTAGTTAAAATTGGTGACATCAGGCTTAGTTGGATCAAAAGAAATTGAAGTGGGTGTAATAATTGTAATATTAAAATAATCCGGCTTTATTTCAACAGAATTATTATCATATAACTTTCCTTTTCCATTTCCTGACAAGCAATCCATGTGGCAAGTTGAATCTGCACATTCTAAGTCAACATTTGACAACATTGTCAGTCCTTCAAAATATGAAGGAGGAATTTTTACTTTATTATAAGATGATTCAATTAATTTATATTGATATTTAAGAAAGGCGGGATCAAATTCAATATCAGTTAAGTCCTCGGATAACAATGATCCAATTACTAATGAATTAAAAATGTTTTGATATATGATTTTTAATTCTTTTCCTTCTTTTGTTTTCCCTGAAAAGCAAGAAGCTTGAATTCGGGCATTGGTATCTATAACTCTATCTTCATCGAAATCAATCTTATTTGAGGATTCAATTACAGTATCTCTGACTTGATGAATCGGGAGATAGACAGTGGATGAAGGATTAACTGTTAATTTATTAGCGTTGTTGTAGGATTGAATGTTCAATTGTTCAACATCGGCATCGAAAAATTCTGTTATTTGAGAATCTTGAAAAAGTAACATAGTAACATATTTTATATTAACTTTTGGATCTTTCTCATTGGCTCTTTTGACTGTTTCTTTACATAGATAATTTACCTGAGTAATTTGATAATCGGGGCTTCCAGCGTATTCCAAATTTGTACCGTTCAAAATAATAAACTTATTGTTAAGAATCTGATTATTATCAATAATTTTTACATTGCCTGAACCAATGAAAAATATTGCTTTTTGATACATTAACAAGTAGTCATCAAGAACCAAATCGTTATTAACAATGATATGTAATTCATCTTCCGAAATACCAGTTAAATATGCATGTGCTGTTCCATGTAAAGAGAGGCAATAGATAATAGGATTTTTAAGACACGTGGATGAAATATTTAAATTAATATTAATATTATCTGATACTTCAAAAGTTCCTATTCTTACGGATAAAATCTTTTGAGAAGTGCTTGTATCAAATGTAACGTTTTTATCATCAGTATAACTTTTTTCTACCAAAACATTAACATATCTATCCAAATTTTCAAGTCCTGAATAAGAATCTGCTTCCATTACTACAATTGTTAGCAATGCTACATCATTAATATCGAAACCACCAGTTGCTGATTTGTCTACTTTTGGAATTGATGTTGAACATACTGTTATATTTCCAGTATTTGGGTGATTAAGATATGCTTCGTTTCCAACAGCATTGCAGTCTTTTTTTCCAAGGTATAAATACTTAGATTTAGATGCTGCACAAGCATTAACAATCAGGTGAAAAAGCATTAACCAAAGCATTTCTGGATATTAAGAAAATGAATAAAATTTTAGCATTTCACTCTTTTTAATTCAAAAACTGTTTTTAGCCAAAATTCTATTCAAAAAACATTTTTAAAAAGAAGATATAATTTTAATTTTTTAATTTAATAGGTTTATTAATAATACCGAATATAATTCTAATTTAATTATATCGATAGTTCATGGAAGGTCCCACTTTTCATTGAAAAATCTCATGTTCGTCCAACCATTTTATCATTGAAAATTGAATTCAAGCATTCAAATTAATTCAAAAAAAATGTCTGGTTTTTATTGAATTATTAGTTAAAAAATTTTTAGTCTTTATTATAATTATGTTAAGTTTCTTGCTTGCATTAACTTCATGTAACAACAAAGCAATTCTTTTTGCTGGATCAAGAGGATGGATAAATTACCGCCACCAAGCAGATATTTGGGCTCTTTATCAAGATTTAATTAAAAGAGGCTTTCAGAAAGAAGATATAATTATATCATGTTACGATGATATTGCCAATCATCCACAAAATCCATTTAAAGGAAAAATATTCCATGAACTCGATCATAAAGAAAACATATATGGCGGGAAAGAAATACTAAATTATAAGAATTATATCACTGCTGAAATGTTCTATGACAGTCTACGTAATTTAGAAACAACAGAAGAAGATAACATTTTTATATATTTTGATGATCACGGCGGCAAAGGATTTTTAGTAGCTCCAATCTTCGAGGATGGTGCATTATATGCAGATGACATTGCAAAAGTTTTAATAGAAATGCATGATAAGAAAAAGTGTAAGAATTGCATATTCTTTATTGAAGCATGCGAAGCCGGCTCAGTTGCATATCCTATTAATGAAAAATTCAAAGAACAAAATGTAAACAATTTCGCGATTATTACAGCATCTGATGCACATGAAAATTCAAGAAGTGATTTATATGACCAATGGATGCACATATCTCTTTCCAATGAATTTTCTTCAAACTTCCTCGATAAAATCAGAGAAACTCCAGATTGTACAATATCGGAACTTTTTGATTATTTGCTTTCACACAAAAAGTCAAGTACGCCAGTTTACTATGGAGATGAAAGCATCAAAAGTTTGAAGATTTCAGATTTCATAGGAACAACAGCGCCAGTCAAAACTAAGAAAATAAGATCAGATCATTCTGATAACCGTCACTTCACCAAATTTGAATTTGAGAAAAAAAGGAAATCTATTTTCGATCAAGAGAAAAAAGAACAGCATGGAACCATTAAGCCACTAGATACAATAATTGATGAAATGGCTGAGAAATTGATAAAATTTGTTAATGCAAGTGCTGCACAGGTTATCGATGACACAATTACAGACGAATATTTTGTTGTTCTAAAGCATTTCTTTAAGAAGCATGGAGTTGTACCTTCTGACTCCTCCAAAATTACAAACTTCTTATTAAAGATGTCTCATCTTATTCCTGTAGAAAAAATAATTGATGTAATTGATGAAGTTTTATAAAAAAAAATTTTTAAATATATCTTTTTTAGTTTGTCTTTTATAATGAAATGAAATAGAGCATAAAACAATATCGTTTTCTTTAATTGAAAAAAAGCTAGATTTTACTTTCCAAAAGAGTTTTAATGTATATATGGATTAAAACTTTTAGGATTCTATATCATTAATGATTTTTATATATATATATATATAGTTGGCAATACAGATGATCAATTTTGAATTATTTTCTCAATATTATCACTTTTTTTTGAGAGTCGCATTGATCTCTTTTTTCAACTTTAAAGTTGAAAATGATCGTCAAAAAAAGTCATTTTTTATTTTCAATTGTCGTCAATTCAATGTATAATTCTTTTGATAAAATATCATTAAATGAAATAATTCGATGATTTTTTTAAAAAACAATATTGATCTCAGTTCTAAAAAATAATTACAGAAGTGTTTGTTTATAAATAAATGAAGTTTAATTACTTTTTTATTCAAAATATTGACTTAACATTCATTGAATCAACGTTATTTGGATGATATGATCAAATTAAAACAGTTATAATGAACCCAAATAATATCATTACCATGATGTTCAACCAAACACAATCGATCTTTTCCTGAAATCAATTCAATTTCACTTTTATAAATTAATGAGAATATTTCAAGAAATTGTTTCAACAAAGTTTATTATTTCCAAAGCATTTATTAATGATCTTCTGTTTATTTTTTTTTTATTATTATTATTAAAATGATTTTTGATATATTCAAGCATTCCGTCTACATTGGCCAAAAGAGGTGAATGTGAATTTGATTCAAACAGTAATCTCCAGCTATTAGTTCTATATATTGGTAAAAATATTGAAATAAAGATTCAACTGGAATAATTCAAATATAGAAAATTTTCTATATTTCTTTGGCTTCAAGGCCAAGAATTTTAAGGTGATGTCAATTTGTTCAAGTAAGATAAGACTCTGTTTTTTTTACAGAAAAAAACATAATTTTTCATCACTTATCTTTTCATTATTTGGTTGCAAACACCTGAAAATTTGATTTCTTCTTTTTCAATTCAATTAGACAATTCAAAGAACTTAATATATGCATTATATTTAAAGAAAAATGTTTGTTTTTTATTAAAACAAATAAATTTTTTTGTATTTTTTAATTAGTTTATATAGATTTTCAAATTTGTTCTTGATCACTTATTCACAGATGAATTGAAAATTTGGACTATACATCAAATTGGCAGATTATTTCATTGAGCTATTTTTGTTCATTAGAAACTTTTAGTTGGCATCGTAAAATTATGTCTGGCTATAATTTTTTAGATATTAGAGAATTAATCAAAAAATTACTACCATATTTTGGCTTAATTATTAATTAAATCCATTTAACTGTTTTTCATTGATATAATTCAAAAAAGTAGGAGAAGAAATAGTGCATCAGTATTGCTTCTTCAAATAATGTTTATCTAATAAGATAAAAAAAATTTTTCTTTATTTTCAGTTTTCCTTGGAATTAATTGTTTCCCCAATTCTTTTTTATTTATTTCTTTTTTTTAAAATTAAAGAAGAATTGAAAATATTGAATCTGAATCTATTAATTTAATAATATAAAATTTAATTTCTTGTATGATAAAAAAACTCATCAAATTTATAAAACTAATGAGTATTAAAAAGAAATATAACATAGATAGACAAAACATATTTTACAAAAAAAAAAAATTGATAAAGTAACATGATACCTTGCAAAACTAGTTACAAAATGAGAAAATATTATATTTTACGCTTCTTCAATTTCACTGCTTTCGCCAAAATATAAATAACATTTAATTCACCAATCAGCAGTAATTTAATTAACATTGATTAACAGCATTTTTTTCTATCATTAGAAAGCTCCAAGTTTGAAGTTGGATATGAAGGAACTTGTTTTGGAGCTGTTACAAGAATTGCAATTCCTTGGAATAGTTCAATAATATTTTCTCCTGTTGCAGCGGAAGTAACGTAAAATTCGCATTCATTATCTTCACACCATTTTTTACATTCTGGAATTGTAACATCCTTTTCAAGATCACATTTATTTGCGCAAACAACTATTTGAGTTCTGGAATCTGTTTCATCGCGTATCTTTTGTAGCCATGAATCGAGACTTTCAAAAGAAGCTCTTTGTGAAATATCAAATACTAAAACAACACATTTTGCATCATGAAGATAAACAGGAACCAAACTTCGAAATCGTTCTTGTCCAGCTGTATCCCAGATATTTAATGATACTTTTTTTTCATCTATCTTTATTAAAGCTTGTGTGTTGGATACGCCAACTGTTGGTGTTGTAACTTGATCAAATGTAGTTGAATTGCAACGAGTAATGATACTTGTTTTACCAACATTAGAGTCTCCAACGAAAGAAACTTTGTATCCAGAGGAAAGTTGTGATAAACTCATAAAAAATTATTTCTCAAAATATTATTTACATTCAGAAAATATTACAATTTCATTCAATAATTTCTGATAGATTTTCAAAATTATTTTATTCTAATTGGAGAAGAGAACTGCTTTTCATTCATAAAGAAATAAAGAATTTGATATCAATCAAATCTTCTAAACTAAGGTTATAAAATGTTTTGAACTCAAACGAAATGATTGATTTGATTAATAAAAAAATCTCAATTTGACTACCAATGATAGTTTTTCTAACAAAATTCTCTCATTTCCTATGATTTTATTCTATATTCAAAAATCAAATAAATTCAATATCTTTTTGGGTTAAAATTTTATGGTTTAAAAACCTTTTAAAGCTTCTCTGTATAATGTTTCACAGATTAATTATAAAAGCTTGCGTTTTGTAATCAAGGTTTTGATAATATTAATTATTATTAGGTTCAATATAAAATAATATCAATTAAAAAAAAGTTGTGTTGAATAACTTATTTATTGTTATCATTAATATTCGCGTAAAATGTATATTTAAAAATTATGTATAAACTGATTTCACAAAAATAATCAAATAATTATATTAGAAACATTTTGAGTAATTGATAATTCATGATATGGAGCGGTTCTTCATCTTTTAAACAGCAATTATGTATTTTTACAACGATTTTTCGCTTCTGTTAAGATGGAAGTTTAGAAACAGTTCTTGTCATATCTTCCATCATTTCTGCCATTATTGCCATTTTGCTTTCCTTTTCTTGGAAAAATTTAATGGTTTTATTAAATTGTTTATGTGTTGAAGATGCTTCTGTCGTAGTGGCTAAATTAACGGTTCTTTTAGCTTCATTATGAAGTTGCTTTTGAGCATTTATCATATTATCTTGTTTTTTCCTAATATCATCAAAAAAAGTTTGGTTAGTAGATTCTGATGATTTATTATCATCGAGCATTTTTTTCTGAAGATCTAAAGCAAAATCTTGAAGCGCAGAGAAAGCTATAAAATATTTTTCTGGATCTTTTGGATCAAAAACAAAATTTTTACTCATTAAAAGAATGAAATATTTTTGAATAAAGCATTTAAAAAATTGCATAAGTTCTCATAAATTGTGACTTCAAATTGAATGCTGTTACAAAAGCAAAAAAAAAAAAAAAAAAAAAATCTCTGAAAAAAAGATGTTTTTTTAAGATAAAAATAACAAATATCAAATACACTTAATAAGCAAAATTTCAAGAATTAGAAAGTTTGGCATTAAGCTTATTGATTTTTTCTTGAATTACATCAGCTGCTTCAAAATCTTCTTTTGCAACAACTTCTTCCAATTTTTTATTCAACTCTTCAATTTTTGAGGTGATAATATTTGGATCAAGTTCTGGCGGCCTTTCGATATCATTTAAGCCTCTTAATACAATTTCTTGTAAAGGCTTCAACAATTTGACACCATAAGGAGATAATTCAAATAAGCCATCAAGAACTGCAACTGTCGATTCAAAATAGTTATAATCATTTTCAATAAGTGAATATTGAGCGTCTTCGAGTTCTTCTTTAGCAATCTTAATTTGATCATGCTGATTTGTATTTTCTTTACTTATTTTATCAATTTGTTCATTTGATTCAGAAACTGTTTTTTGAGCCGAAGCCAGCTGATCTTGCAATTCTTTTAATTGTTGAGTAATTGTTTTAGCACCCATAAAGTTCTTTTGTGAAATTGCTGCTTTTTTCTCTGCCTCTAATTGTGATATACGCTCAGTGCTTGCTGATACGACATCGGCTGCTCGGGCTGATTTAATTTTGAGAACTTGTATTTGATCATCATTTGGCTGCGAAAGTTGGGATAGTTGGTTTAATCTAGATTTAATTTCTTCAATTTTTCCTTTTGTTTGTATTCGGGTTTTCACAACTTGGTCGTGACCATTACATAGTTTTGTAACAATTTCGGCAGCTGAAGAGCACTGTGAAACATCTCTTTTACAATCATCAATCATGCTTGTAAGTTTTTCGTTTTGCTTCGTTATTGCTTTCATCTTTCTATCACGTTTTTCAACTGCATCAAGTAATGTTTGATATGGGGCTTCAATTTGTTTGATTTGTGCATCAATTTTTCGGCGTTCTTCCTGTAATTGTTTCTCTTCTTTTAATATTTCTTCATGACGAGAACTGAATTTGTTTTCAATTTCTTCATAAGTTTTCATTTTCTCTTCATATTCAGCATCTAGTTGGGCAATGTTTTGTTTGTGTTCATCAATTTTTTTGAGAAGAGCTGCGATTTGCTTTTCTTCTAAGGACTTTGATTGCTCGATTTCGGCTAAGCGATCAGCTACTGGACTAAGAGCTTGATTTGTTTCCAAATCATATTGATTTTTCTTGGTACTAAATGAACTGTATTTTATATCATAAGATCGATTAAGAGAACTTATTGAAGATTGAGTGCTCTTTTTGGCATTATCAATTGCTTCTTTATCACGCATTTGTTGAGAATTTAAATCATTAAGTTGCTTTGCTCCATCTTCTTTTTGTTTCTGAAGATTTGGTATTTCATTCTTTGCGTTAGATTCTCGTTCTTTTAACAAACTTGGTGCTTCTTTTGTTGCTTCAATTGCTTGATCAAGTAAATTAAGTAAACGCTCTCTGTTGCCTTCATACAAATTTATTGATGCCAGATCACTCGAAGATTTAAGATACTCTTTTGATTGAGATACTTTTTTTGCAGCTTTTTCAACATCGATCTTTAAAGATTTGAAGCGATTTGCAATTGATAGTGGTAAATCATCATTGGCGTCAGAGACTAATTCATCAGATTTTGCACTCTCATGCTCCTTTTCTGATTGTAGTAGATCAGAGGTGTTAGATGCTTCCACCTCTTTTTGTGGTGGCAAATTTTTAGGAGGCTGTTGGGATGAAGCATTTTGCCCATCATTTTCACTTTCCTGTGTTGCAGGTGGATTTTGCGCATTATTGTTAGCTGGATTTGGATCAGCATCAACAAAAGAAAATGCTGATGGCGCTTCATCGTTATTTGCAGGAGGTGACTGTGGGTTATCATCTTCTATGAAGCTAAAAGCTGATTCTTCTGGTTGTTCTTGTTTAGCACCCGGTGTTGCTGACGAAAAATCAAAAGCTGACTCGTTTTCTTTATTTGTTGCAGCTGATGAAAAATCAAAAGCTGATTCAGTATCTTTATTTGGTGCTGCAGACGAAAAGTCAAACCCTGACTCTTTAGCCTTTTGTTCTTCTGCTTCTTTCTTTGAAATAGATGATGCAAAATCAGAGAGAGAAACTTGGTTGGCATTGCTTTGTTCAGTAGGAGATGACGACCTTTTTGCAAAACGAGATGGCTTTTCTTTTTTCTCTTTCTTTTTAACACCAATTACGCGAGGTGACTTTTTTTTCTGAGCGCTGGACCTGTTTTTTGTCTGGCCGGAAATTTCTTGAAAAAATTGATTGTTGAATGCTAATGTTTCTTTTTCTCTTTGTTCAGTTATGTCATAATCGTTTGATTTAGAATGTTCTTCTGATTTAGCGAAGATCGATTTTTTTTGATGATCAGTCATTGAAAATGACTTGAATTTAAACTTTTTGAAAATTTTACGAAGTTCAAATTCAAATTATAAGAATTAACGATAAAATTATAAAAAAAAAAACATCTAATATCTTTGTAAATAATCCACTTATATGGTTTTAAACCAAAAATAATCAGTTTTATATAAAATGCTATTCAATAGTCATTATTTAATTTTAAATCATAAATGATTTAATTTTATCATCATAGTATTTTTAAGGTCTTAAAAACAAAACTAGTAACAAAAACTAAATAAATAAATTGAGTGATAAATTTCTATTTTATTTTAATTTTGCTTTTAATTTTGTTTCTGTATTTACAAAATGCATAAGATTATTATATTCAATTATAATCGGGGTTTCATTGAATTTTTCTTAATATAAATGGTTGATAAAGATATCAATGATTTGCTAGGCTTTTGTGTCCAAACGAGTTTGTATTCAAAAAGTATCCAATGGATACTCATTTTTGTTCGTTATTTTTTGAGAGAATTTGAGTATCCAAAATAGCCAAAATGGACACTTTAATTCAATCTTGGATACACCTTTCAATTTTCATTGATTATTTTGAATGTATATTTCGTTTGACCAATTATATCGCTCCAAATTTACATTGAATTTTATTTTTTATTTCAAATGTTGATCTTCTTGGTCAAAATCATTCTTAGTGAATTTGAAAAGTTTATAATTCATATTTGAGAGGTTTTTTAAAAATTCAGAATAGTAGGTGTTTAAGACATTTATTATTGCTTTTTTTCTGATATTAATGAGTTTATTAAAGGAAAAATAAAGTATCCAATAAAAAATTTTTTGGATACTTCAACACAAATCTTTGAATAAAATACTAAATAAAAAAGCAGTTTTATGTCCAAAAAAAGTGACAGCTTTTTACAAAAAGTCGAAAATGGACACTCAGTTCACTGGATACAAAAGCCTAGATGATTTGCGTAATTTGTATATAAAGTCAAAATTCTATTATGCGGAATTGATTGGAAGCCAAAAACTTTTATTTTTCTGTTTTAAATAGAAATTCGTATATTTGTATTGCTAAGCTGTGAAGATTGCTTTCTTTTCGAATATTCATTTTTTAATTCTCGATATTTGCTATGAGATGAAAATTTAGGCGCATTTACAAATTTCAAATAAGAACAACAGCGATGTTTACCGGTTACTTACGGTAGCCATTTTAACCGTTTTTACCGTACCGGTAATACCTGTCAAACCGTCGGTATTAGGGATTACCGGTACAAATACTTAATTACCAGTTGATATTTGTACTTTTGTTAAGTGATTTTTTCGGTAATTATCCGGTAAATTTAATGAAAACTTTTTTAATAATTTAAAAAATTGTATAAAAAATATCAAATTATATGACTGTGAAAAAAATCAAAATATATGATTTTCGTTTTACAGTATAATTAATAATAAATAATAGCTTTAAATTGAAAGCTTTTTCATAAGAAAAAAATTATTTAAAATTTATATTAATATAAAGGTACATACTGGTAACGATATAAAAGTACTATAAGATACCTAACTGTAAACCGGCGGTAATGTGTCTTTACCGGCGGTTTTTTTTTACATCGTTACCGGTACGTACCCAATACCGCGTTTAAAATACCGGTAATTACCGGTAAGCGGTAATCTCTACGGTATCCGGTAAAAGTCGTAACCGGTAAACATCGCTGAAGAACAAAAAAAAAAAAAAAAATTGGGAGATATTTTTTGCCCCCAATCTCTTTTGACCCCAACGGTTAAGGTCAATATTGACACTGTATCGTACTTCAGAAAAAATCGGCGAGAACTTTTTTGCACTTTTGCGAAAAAAACCATGAGTAGCTACTCACGCTTTTTTCGTTAAATTTTTTTTTTTTACAAATAATGCTAATTATATATTTTTGAAAAGATTAGTAAACATTTATTGTTATTTATAACATCATAGGCCCGAATATGTGAAGAAAATCTTATATATTTTTTTATAAAGAGATATCTATAATATTATTGATTAATATTTTTTTTACCAAAAAAAGAAAAAAATGGTTTAATAATTACTACAATGAGATGCTAATTACGAATAACTTACTCGGGATGGAAGAAATTTTATCTAGAGCTGCTTTTTAATAAAAATAATTTTTTTGAAATTTTCGTATAAAAAGCGTGAGTAGCTACTCATGGCTTTTTTCGCAAAAGTGCAAAAAAGTTCTCGCCGATTTTTTCTGAAGTACGATACAGTGTCAATATTGACCTTAACCGTTGGGGTCAAAAGAGATTGGGGGCAAAAAATATCTCCCAAAAAAATTATTTTTCTCGAAATTTGCAATGAAGAACCAAGCAAAAAGCTATCGCTTTCAAAACTTTCCAAAAATTTTTAAAATTTTATTAAATTCCTTTTGAAACTTTTTCTTAGTCTTAAATTTTATAATCATATCTTTGATATGAGTTATGATTTCAAATCTACAGATTATTTGGAGAATAGTCCTTATGAAAGAAAATTAGTTCTTTTAGATGAGGCTAATTGCGATCCTGGTAATCCTCAAATAGAAAATAATGATTCGTTTTTTGAGCCTTGTTACCAGATAATTTATCAAATAAAACAAAGTAAAATTATGACTATTCAGCAACTGCAATTCGTTCTATCATCACCTCAATTTATTTTAAAGATTGATGATTCTCTTTGCAACGCAGATTACATATTAGAAAATGAATATGAAATGGTTAAAGAGTGTTTAAATATGATTCCTAAAGGCCATCCATTTGACGAATTTCTAAATGTTTGTTTATGGCCTAAATGCAAAAATCCAAAAGTTCCAGAACTTGTTTTAAACGAATGCTTGAAGAATATTGAAAATCCTCATTATTCGGCAATTTTATCATGTTATTCAGAAAAATATAAAAATATTGATATATGGCCTTTTGCTTTAAGAATGAATGAAGGCTTTGTCAATGTTGCATTAAGTCTTTGTTGCAAGAATATTTTACCAAAAGATAAAAGTGAAGTTATAAAAAAGATTAAAGCCAATCCTTCAAGTGATGATTTTACTTTATTGAAATTACTTCAATTGACAAATGAAGAATTTGATAAAGAAAATATTTGCCAATATTTATTAGATACTTTAAAATCTTCTATATTCTCACTAGATGAGGCAGAAGAAGCAAAAGTAAGAGAAATATTTTTATATATTGGAGATAGAATGAATAATATGAAAATTTTTTATCCTGCTTTTATTGATGTAGCTATCGATTTGATTTCAAATGGCACTATAGATTTGAAGCAAGAATCAATTAAATTTTTAAATTTAATATCTGAACAATTGCCAAAAAATGCAATTTTATCAATGATTCAAAATGGTTCTATTGAGGTTATCATTGATCTATTTGATAGTGATCAATCATCTTCAGTAATTGAATCTGCGTCAAAAGTTCTTTTAATTTTCTTGGCTAAATGTCCAGAACAAGCTTTACCTCATATTGATTTTGATTATCTTGTAAATTCTTTAAATTCGCTAGAAGGTCTTACTGAAACCTGTAATTTGGCCGTTGGCAGAATTCTTACTTTTATTCAAGCTTCAGCCAATAATGAGAATGATGTATAATATATTTTTTCATGTATTTTTTTATTAAAGATTTATTATCCTTGCATAAACATGATTTTTTTTTTTTTTTTTTTTTTTTTTTTTTTTTTCAATTTAATATTTCAATTAGATTTCAAAAAATAAATGAAAAATGATCGTTCAAGATTTTAATATTGCTGTCGAATCTTTTTTCCTGACTTTTTTCAAAATTAAATTGATATGCATTTCGAAAATAGAAGCCAATTTATACAAATTATTTTATTTAATGTTCTTAATTATATATTTTTTACAATAATGCCAATATATAATAAAGAAATATTCAAAATTGCTCCATTTCCTTTATTTATGACTTTATTACAAATGGTTCTTGTGATACCATTTGCATTATTTGTTGCTTGGGCAACATTAAAATTTCCTTCAACAACTGATTGGGTATCTCCTCCTAAAGAAGCGATATTTGGTACAACATTTTCTTCTATATTTTATGGGATTATGATGGCTTCGGGAAATTTTGGTATTTTTATATCAGGAGTTGATATTGCAACTTTATTTAAGTCATCGGGAATAATTTGGCAAGCATTTTTTGCATTTCTTCTTCTTGGTGAAAAAATGAATTGCACAACAGTGATATCTATTATTTTGGTTTTATGTGGAATTCTATCAATATCTTTAAAATTCAATTCATCATTAACACAAAGCATTTCAGTTATGCAGTGTTTTATACAGATGATCGCTACTCTTTTCCAATCATTATCGTCAATTTATTTAAAAAAAGCATTAAACGAATTAAAACGATGCCAAAGGGAATATCCAAAGATGGTTGTGCTTTCTTGGCGATATTCAATAGCATGTATTCCAATTTTTATTTCATCTCTTTTTCTAGAACCTGGAGCATGGATTAATTTTAAAAATATTTTATCTTTCAAAGTTTTTGGATATTTATCTTTTGGTGCAATTATAAGTCAACTGCTTCAACTCACTAATTTATGGTTATCAGATAATCTATCTGTAATATCAAATATTATAATCAGTCAATTTAAAACCGTTCCTATTCTTGTTATTTCACATTTCATGTATAAAGAAACAAAATGGACTATAAGGCAAATAATTGGAGCTATATTATTAACATCTGGAGCTGCTCTTTTTTCAATATCAAATTTCTATAAAAAAGGAGTTAATGATCGGAACAATTTAAATATGCATATCAATCAACCATCTGAAGTACTTGAAATCAAAGATATTCAAATTGAAGAAGAAGAAGGAAATTCAAATAATGAATATAATAAAAGTCATTCCAAGAAAGAAAATGAGTAAAAGCATTTGTATACAAATATTATCAAATATAACGAGAATTTAATAGTAATGATTGAAGAATTTTGCTCAAACGGTAGTTTATTAGATTATATTAACAAAAGATGATTTAAAAATAAATATTGAAAAGAAAAGAAAAGAATGAAGAAAAATATTATAGAAGTAATTACTTACCTTGATGGGAAAAAACATTGCACATTGAAATATTAAAAATGAAAAAAAAAAAGCAAATGAAAAAATTCGTGGTACACTTACTTATGCAGCACCAGATTTATTCACACAAAAAAATGTTGACTTTTTCAAACCAGATATTTTTTAGAAGAAAAACTGATTTGAAATAATTTTTGGCTTCAAATATTGATTTTTTCAAATCAGATGCTGCATCTAAATCATATTGAAAATATCTTCTTCAAATTTTTTTTTGGTGTTAACATTAATATGCATTAGAAGAAAAATATTTTCCATATGAAGACTTCCATTGCATTTTAAAAACCTGATTTCATTCCCATTATGAGAAATATAAATGATCTCCTCAACGAAGAATATTTTTCAACTATTGAAAATGACAACATGAACAAAGACAAGGAAGAAAAATGTTTTAGATATCATAAACAAAAACAATATCAAAACAAATTCACAAGAAATCATGATTAATGTCAATCATTTATTTACTTTTTGAAAAAAAAATTCTTTTCTTAATGCATCTTGATCGAAATGGCGAATTTGAAGTAAAATTTCTGCAATTTCTGGATGAATGTTGCGAAATGATCTTTCTTTGATATTCACCAAGTTGAGCTAGAGAAAATGTAGGTGCAAGTTGCAAATGATTTGCATTTGATGGCACATAAGCATCATTGTTGTTTTCTCCATTCAAAATCTTGATTATCTCATTTCGCTATATCTTTCAACATAAATATCATTGTTGTTTTCATCTTCATCACCAATGTTGAAAGATTAACTCATTTCGCTATATCTTTGATTACCTTCGTCAATATTGGCATTTCTCCAAATTCACCTTCATTGCCATTTTTAATTACTTTCTCATCAAATAAAAGAGCATTTGCGATTGCATCATTCGAATAACTCTTCAACTTTAACTTTTAAAGGAATTAAAATCTAAATCACTGGTAGGTATGCTATTTATCGTTCATGTCATAACCGCCGAATAACCGTTTTATTCTCCAACCGTTGTAACAAAAACATGCAAGTTTGACTGAGACATATGCAAGACATGGTGGAGTTGGCAGCCTTTTCGCTCTTTGCCAAACGGATCCATGTCGTGCCAAGTTTCTTTTGACCTGACCGACGGTTAGAGAGCAGTACTCGATATCGATGAATGAGATTTTGTTGTCCTTGAATGAGTCTCTGTTTTGCATTGTAACTTTGAGTGATCCAGCGGTTGGGACTCTTGGTTCCAGAGTGGATGGATATTGCCTTTAACTCAAAAAGTTGTGAGCGATTATGAACTGGTTTGAAGGAGACAGTAGGTGTCCATTCGGGTAATGTGTGTGGCCTCTACAAATCGGACATGAAATTATTTTTCTGAATAAATTGTCTACAACTAATGTTTTGGAAATTAGAAAAGATAAAATAATGATGAAATGTTTTGCAAATCTTTGTAGTTTTCAAAATAAATAGTTGAATCTTGATAGTGCGTGATTAGTATCAAAGAACTTGATTATTCAGCATCCATTTTTAACTTTTATTACAAAATGAATAATTTAATACTATTTTTATTTATGAAGATACATTATTCTCTTATGGGAATATAAGGTGCATATTTTACGTTTGCCAAATTTGGCAAGATAGAGGATTTTACGCTTGTTGTATAGTTCAACGTATAACCCTCTGGCCAAATGTAAAATCCTTTATCTTTTCTTTATTGAAAAGAGATATAATTATTTAATTCAGCATATATATATTTTAAAAGTTATTAGGATCTATTTACTATTAATATTTAATTAATTTTATTTTTATGTTTAGATATAAGTATTCTAAAATTTTTCGTTTTTTCTTTTATTTTTTTACTTTCTTTGAATTTTTCAAAAGAATATTACCCAGAAAATAAAATAATTATTGAAAAAGTGTTTGACGATCTGACACAAAATCACTTTTTCTTAGATTAATTTCAAAACAAGAACAACAATATAAAAAAATATGAATATTGATGCAATAATTGCCCAAAACAAAACTCAGATTGAAAGTGTAACAAGCATGCAAGAACTAATTTTTAATTTAGAACAAGATAATTATGAAGATAGTGTTACTTCGTTAACAAATAGTAATGATTTCAGTCTTAAAAGTACACTTCTCCATTTTCTTGCAACTGTTGGTGTTGCATTTCAAACAAGACCGATGAATTCTGACCTTTTAATAGAGTTATTATGTTCATTTTCAAACAATATTAATAATCTTTTTACTCCTCATGAAATTTATAATGTTCTCTGTCTCAATTCATCAAATTATTTTCTACTTCAACTTATAACTCATAATATTTTAACTTTTAATTCAATTAACTCCATTCCTCATATTGAAGATAATTCTTTTTTAGTCTATTTCGCCCCGGAAATTAAAGAAAATAATCCTGGTAAGTTTAATGAGCTTGTTAAACCTCTGCTAACCATTGATATCGAAGAGATTCAGCAATTAAGATCAAAAGGTGTAAATGATTCTGAGATATCAGCAATAATTCGAAATGACGATATTGAAAGCTTTATTAATTATTTATCACGCTCGAGTAGTATAAATCAAAAGATTCCTACTTCAATATATGAAAAGAGTAGCTATTTAAACAAAGAGCCAAACTATTTTGAATATTCAGCATTTTACGCCTCAATAAAAATATTCAAATATTTGATGACAAACAAAATATCACCTTCTCAAAATTTGACCTTTTATGCGGTTGCTGGAGGAAATTATGAAATTATTCATTTGTGTGAACAATTAATGTGTGATTTTTCTAACGGTGTCAATGCTGCTATATTATTTCATCAAAATGACATTTTAAACTATTTGAAAAACCAAGGAAGTTCACTCTTGCATAATTCAATAGTTTACAGTATTCTTGGATACAACTTTGAATACTTTTATCAATTATTCAATGAAAATTTTGATAAAAATCAAGAGATTTTTGAACGTGAAACTTTTATCTTATATACTATGAAGCACATGTATTCTGAATTTGGTATTGCTTTTACTTCATTACAAGGAATTGATTATAATAGAACTGATAACATTTTTTTTTTAATTTTAATTTTGTTTTTGAAAAAAAAATTTTTTTTTATGACATTTTTAATTTTTTTTAATTGTACTGCAATTCATTGGGCTGTCTATAATTATCTTGATGATGCTGCACAATGTCTTATTGTTCAAAATTCGATTGATGTAAATAAAAAGAATATCATGGGCGTTTTTTTCTTGCTTTTTTTTTTATTTGACGCCACTTCATCTTGCAGTTCAGACAAACAACCTTGAAGTAGTTCAATCTTTCGTTCCTTTAGAGAAAACTGATTTAAATTGTCGTGATAATCAAGGAAACTCTCCTCTTCACATGGCTGTTAAATTGAATAATTTGCCAATTGTTTGTGCTCTATGTTCAAGTAATAGAATTGATAAAAATATACATGATAATAATATTTTCAAAAGAGATGCATTTTTGAATGGAGTTTATCATTATATTTTTAAATAAGACAGCACTTCAAAATGCGAAGATATATGGATTTTATGAAATTGTCAACTTTCTATATTCTTGCGGATGCTGTGAATAAGAAGCTTTTTAAGCACTATATGTTCATGAATTCTTTATAATATCATGAATTAACTTAAATTTAAATAAACTTTAAACTTTTTTTAAAACTTTTTGAATAGATAGTTTACTTTTTTATGTGAGAAAATCTTTTATATAATTACTCGATGTTTCTTGTTGTTATTGTTCTCATTATAAATGGTATATTATGATTTCTTATGAAAAATAGCCAGCAAACTAAAAAATAATAGGTTATTTATTATGCCATTTATTGCACATGATTCAACTAGGATGACTAATATCATGATGGTAATCCGTTAAAGTGATGAAATGCTAATTGCCACTTTTTTTAAATACAAAATAAATAATTAAAGATTGTGGTATGGCGTCTGATTACAAATTAGTATTAATTAAATTATTAGGTTAAATATATTTTCCCTCTAGTTATATATTGATTATAGTTGTTCTACTCGGCTACAATATATTGTATATAACTAGAATTAAATCTTAATTTTTTTCAATATAATACGAATTTTAGATTTTTAATTATGTGAAAGTTATTTTATGCTTTTGATAAGAATTTTATTGAGTTTAAGATTAAAGATTTAACAAAAAAAATTCCTTTTCTTTTTTATATGCCAAATAGCATTTCTGCTTCTTATTATCATTTTAAGTATAAAAATCTATTGTTTTCAACTATCTTATTTGCTCTTGGTGATCTATAATTAAAAAAAAAAAAAAAAATAATCATAATATATATGAAATTAACAGCACAAGGTATAGTATAGTCATTCATTTATAATTACGAAAAAAGTAAATAAAGTTTATTCATTAAAGTTATCATGATTTTCTGAATTTTGTTGTAGCTGTTGCTTTTGTCTTTCAAGCTCTTCTTTCCTTTGAAGTAATTCATTTCTTTGAGCAATTTTTTGGTCGCGCTCTTCTAAAAGTTGGTAATAATTCTCTATATCTTTTTGTTTCTGCTTTTGAGCTTCTTCTTTCTTTTTATCTATTTTTTGTTCTTGATTGGGACTTTGTAGAGCTTGCTTTTGCTTTGGAACAGTTTTTGCCTTAACAGTATTTGATTTTTTGAAAGGGGATTCACGTTCTACACCAACTCCTTTTCTGGTCGGAGAGAGAGGACCTCTAGTTTTCTTTGTTGTTGATGTTTGATAATTTGAATTTGTATTACGCGCTGGAGCTGTTTTGTTCATCTTAATATAAATATTATTGAGTAGGTCGAACGTTTATTTGAATAAAATATTTGATTATTAGAAAAAACTTTTTTATCTCTGAAAAAAATCATGAAAAATGTAAATATTTGTATATAATTATATTTTAATATCTTTTAGAAATTCTGAAAATACCTAAATTGATAATTTTTTTAATATATATTTTGTTCAAATAGTATTATTTTCATTTGAGAAAAGACATTGAATTTTGAGCTTTGAATTAGTAAAACAAGCAGAATACATATCGATTTTTCATTCATCAAAAAGTAGGTTTGTTATAAACTGGAGCTAAAATCTCAGAAACACCATTGGAAAAGTTCATAATTAATATTTTATTTACAGAGACGTAAAACATACACTTTTGATGATAACTCTTCGCTTGCTAAAAAATTACTAGATTTTATTTTTCTCGTTATAGAATTATATATCATTTAGATAAAGCATATATTCTCATTTTTTATTAGTTAAAATTTATTACAAACAAGTATATTTGTATTTTCACAAATATCAAATGTTGTCTCGATTTTTATTATCGAAATCGATTCTCAAATTAATAATTTTGTTATCAATATCAAAAAACGCACTGATAATTGATATCGATTATCGAGATATAACAAGCCTCAAATTTTTAAAGCAGCATACTTTTTCCAAATAGGTCATTTTGGAAAAAAACTCTTTTTTTCCTGTTCTTTATTAACTGCTATCACTATTAAACAAATAAAGCATATTTTTTTTAATGATAAAATGTAAAAAACAATGAAAAAAAATTGAATGTGCTTATTAAACTCCATTTTGAAATCATATTTATTAATATCTTCTATAAAAACAAATTAAGAAATTAATTTTTAATAATAATGAAATATATAATTTTATTAATTCATATAATTATTTTAAAATTATTTAAATAAATAGACTATTTATGGATATACTTATTGCAAAAGAAAATTTTGGTTTTCAATGCATTCAAAAAATGAGGTTAAAATCATCGAATCCATTCAAAAAAAAGCTTCATGTACAACCCTATTTCGAAAACACAAATTATTGGAATTTCATCAAATAGCCGTGAAGTACATGCATATACTTCTTTACTACAGCATGGATCTACTCTATTTGCATTTGGGGCAGAAAACTTAGTTTTTATATATGATCGACAATCTTTTAAGCAATCAGTTGTTGCAACACCCGATCCATCATCACCATTAGTTGCTCTTGCTTTTTGTGGTTATGGTTCACAATGTAAATTAATATGCGTTAATACCAATTCAACTATTTATGTTTATTCAATGTCTAATCTTAAAAGGCCAGTATATTCAGCAAAAACTGATCATAAACCTGTTTCAATAACAGCTACAAATCAACTAGTTTTTTATCAAACAGAACATTCTATTTTTATTCATCCCGCTGACTTTTCTTCAGAATATCAAGAACAACTTAAACAAAACGTATTTGTACTTACTGATACAAACACGCATCAAAGATGTCTTGTTTCTCCTTGTGGACGAGCATTAGCAACTTTTACCCGCGGATTAGCATACCCAGTTATATACTATCCACCATTTAAGAAAAAGCGATGTGCAATTTTACCATTACAAGCAAAAATATTAGATTTTCAATGGGGAACTTCAGAACATTTAATTGCAATTACAGCAGATGATCTCGGAAATATACGTTTATGGACAGAATCGACAACATCATACGAATTGCATTGTGTTAAATGGTTTCATTTCGATTCACCAATTCTTTCAGCAGCAATATGTGTATCGACAGATATTGAAAGTCAAACCACTCAAGTCAAAGCTTCTTCCAAATATTCAGATTTAGTTTTTCCTCTTTTAAAACGTCATCCTGTTCTTATTCTGGCACTTTTAGATTCACAAGAGAAAAATGTTTGTCTTCTTCAAGAAACAGCCGATCCACACCTTGAAAACATTGCCAGTGCGACTATGCCATTAGATGAAGCCTTCACAACCATTTGCGATTTAAGGAGAATTTTTTCAAATCACATAATTAAGAGATTAATTTCGGTTACAAGATTTTCACGGGAAACTTTTTCTTTCTTTCAATTTGAACTTGGCGGAAAGTCCTTTTCAATAACCACACCTTTTCAACTTGATTTTATCAAGTCTCCAGTTGTCAAAATATTAAAATATAAGAACCCAATCACGATACATAAAGATGGAACTTGCTATGATTGGAAGAATTCTAATATCATTAAAAATGTTCATTCAATAATTGAGTTAATCGAGTTCAAAAAAGGGGAAATTTCGGTTTGTCCCAATTCTATACAATATTGTTATTACGATGAAGAAAAAAACGAAAGGAAAAAAGGATATTATAATTTATCTGAAAATTTTGAATATGCGACCATTTATACATTTAATAATAACTCCAATGCAATGATTGTTTTATGCAATCTTAATAATATAATAGTTGTCTTTTTTGATGGAGAAAAATTTACTGAAAATTCTGTAATGATAAATTCAGAATTTATTCGGTCGGCAACAATTCATTCTACAGATTTATTTGCTGTTTCAACAGATAAATCAGTTGATACATATATTTTTAATTCTGATCATTATGAAAAGTTTGCATCTTATATTACTGACTCACCTTGCGCTGTTTTCATACCTCATCCATTTGCATTAATTGCCATCACATTCAAACAGCTTGTTAAATTCTTTGTTGTTTGGAGGGATGGTTTTATACCCGTAAATTCATTTGATCCGAAATTAAATACCGACAAAACAATTCCAAAGATTAGAACGATAACATTAATCAACAAAAATGCTTTATTAGCAGCTACCAAGTCATGCTTTGCTGAAATCAACATTCCCAAATCCACCTTTCCACTTCCAGTCTCGAACAACAGCGACTACATTTTGCTTACCTCTTTTTCACTTGCCTTCTTCTATCCACTTTTTGAGAGATTAAATGGTCGAAAGCTAACCAAGAAATCGTATGATACCAAGATGAGTTCTGAGTCATTTTCATTTCCATCTGATCCACCTGAAGAAATACCACAAGTATTAAAAACGGTTTGTCATTCACCTCCTCCGAATTGGGGAGTTCTTGATGATGAAGGGCAACGGTTTTTATTTTCATGGATAATGACACGTAATTATTCAGATCTATTGAATTTCACTCCACTTTTTGCTGTCTGGGCACTTTTGAGTCAAGATCAATCGTCTCTTATTTCGTCTCTTCAAATCACGTCTTTCCAGATGTTTTGTGACACACTGATTCCGATCTGGGCGAAAGACAAGAACATTCTAACCAAGGCGATTACAGTGCTAGTGACAGAGACAGTTCCAAAGGACAACGAAGTTGAAGATTACCTCTTCTTGTGCATTTTATTGGGCCGAATAAACATTGCAAAAAGGATTGCTCGAATCAAGCACAGAAAGAAACTTGAAACTTTCTTATCGTCGCCTCATTTAGAAGCCAATAACAAGAACAAAAGTGAAGCTCACTCTGATGACACCAAAGAACGCGAGAAACTTTTAAAGAAAATGGAGAAAAGTGCTTATGAAGCTCAAAAAATGCATCGTTTTTCACTCTCCGCAATGTTCTTTCTTCTTCGAAACATGCACCAACAAGCATTCATAATTTTGAAGAAGATGAAGATGCTGCACATCATTGCTTGTCGAATTCTCGATAAGGATGATTGGCCACAGATGATAGAAGGGATGTTTTTGAACGACTTTTATTCAAAATATTGGACAGAGAAACTTAAAAGTAACAAAGTTGACGACAACAAAGAAAACTTCACTTCAATCACACAAATGGCAAAAGCGAAAACTTTGACTACTGCTTTGTTTGCACCTAAAGAAGCAATTGAAGCTTTGAGAGAATGGAAATTCCAACGTTCTGAAATATTATCAATTGAATTACATCGTTATTTAATTCTCAAAAAGTTCGATGCTTTACAGCCAAATGACATTTTGGGACTTCAAATGACACCTGGCTTTTTGAAGGCACAACTTGATTCTTTATCGAATTCAATTGAAACGGTTGAATTGAATGATTCTACAAATAAACCGTCAACTAGTGAAAAAGTTGAAAAAAGTGAAACAAAAAATAATTTTGAATTTAATTTTGGAATGGATGATGCTAACTTTGATGACTTTGATTATGATGATGATGAATACAATCAAGAAGAAGAAGAAGATAAAGAAAATATTGTTGTTGAAACAGATGAAGAGAAAGGAAAAAGACAAAGTGAAATGTATCATGATGATACTTCTTCTAATAAAAAATTGTCTGATGTTCCTTCAATGTCATTCTCTATTACTGCATTTGTTCAAGCAGCGTCGAACAAAAAAGATCAAGTTTTATCTTTGTCAAGCTTTTCTGAAGCTTTCTTTGAGCCACCTTTTGAAAGTACTCCTCTTCGAATCTTCACTTATAATGAGAATTTCATCATGTATTTGATCTCACGCATTTTGAATAATACTTTCAGTAGAGAGACTGTTAAACATATCGCTCATATAGCGAATGATTTGTTTTATTCAGATAAACACGTCTTGATTGTTTTAGCAATCATTTACGCTTTGTCATACGCATTATCAAGGCCAAGCATCATGCTGCCAATATTCCAAAAACCATTAGTTATTGATTCTTGTCATTTTTTCATTCAACAATTAAGCGAAGGAATTTATTCAGTGCCAAATGATAAGGCTCCAAATATCCTGCGAAACGTCGTTTCTCAGGAAATTGAAATAACTGAAGGTGATCGCCTTCTGGCGAATTTTATTACATTGCATGAGTTTTGCATAGTACTTTCTTATTACTACTCAAGCTTAAAAATGAATAGAGAAGAACAACTCAACATCCACAAAAATAGAGGAAAATCAAACAATAAAAATAATAGCAATCACAATGAAATATCTAAAAGCAGTATAAAACTCGATCCATTCCACAAAATCATTCCAGCTAACGAACTCAACACAAACGCTAACAAAAGCAGCAACAAACTCATTAATAGCACCACCAACCACCACCAGCCAAATAATAAAATAGCCAACAGTATATTAATAGATAACAACAACAATAATAATGACAACAACAGTATATTATTAAATAATAAAGAACTGAATGATAACAATGAAAATTCGAATGAAAATAATAAAATTTTGAATGATGATAAAAATTCGAATGATGTTGTTGTTGGTGGCTGTTTTTATGATAATGGAAATGATACTTGTTTGTGGAGTGTTGAATCTAATGAATTTACAGAGAAGCAGAGAATTATGCTGGCTAATTACAAAGTCATTTCTTTCTTTCATCATCTTCATCGTTACAATTTTGATCATCTTCAATCGACCACATTCACAAATCAAAGTTTTCTTCAAGATCTTGTTGCACTTGGCATCAGTTGCTGGGATCTTCCTGATGAGATGCGAGCGTCACAGATTGACAAGAACTGGATGATCAGTCTTGACAATCCCTTTATATCACCATTTTATTTTGACGATCATTTTCAAGCGTCGAAGTCATTTGAGATAGCTACACGACTTGAAGGACGAGTCATTGGAATCTGTCTTGATCGATATGATCCCAATTTTGTAGCGATTTGTAACAATGAGAAAGTTGAAGTCATCAATATTTCATCACGTAAATTGAAGAATTCTGATTTGAGTAAAGAAAGTCTGAATGATTCGAGTTCTTACATTTTCAAGTATGAAACGAGTAATCATTCAACACCTACGTTGAATTATAATGAATATTATCAACAAAGTAGGAATTCAAATCTTGATTCTTACATTGGAAGTCGAGACAATAGTTCTTCAGCTGTCGATAATTCAACATCTTCACTTTTGGCAAATGAAAACATGCATACAACGATGATGTTTGATTCGCCATTCGTTGCTGATCGTGTTTTTGAATCCGGAGAAGCAGTCAAAGTGAACAAATTTCAATTCTTTAAGAAGAGGGATTTCACACCACTTTGGATGACTGATCATACGTCATTTAAAGAAGTGAATGCAACGTGCATAGCTGCACATCCGTCGGAGAATTATTTCTTTATTGGATCAATGTCAGGCCGAGTTTATCTTGCCTCATTTGATGTCAAAAGGAATGACGCGAACAACAACAAGAAAAAAATAACTTCAATAAAAATAGCACCACTACCGCAACAACATCAACAACAAGCATCAGCAAATTTGCATTCTAAAGATTTATTACATTCAATGAATCAATTCTTGCCTTCTTCACCAACTTCAACAATGATGCCAAATAACAAGTCATCTTCATTTGGTCGTGGAACACTCATTGTAGGTCAATCACCAACCCAATCAATGACCTCAACTTTCACCTATTCAATGCGAACGAATAAAATGACAACAATGTCGTCAATTCGAACAGCTCGTGCTTCAACAATGATGCGAAATATAAATGAAACAACAATTTCTGATCGTCTTAATAGTCCTCCAATTCCACCGAGTAAGTCGATGAACATCACGAAAGCGAACAATGAAAGTATTCAATCCACATTGAAGCCAACCAAGCCTTATAAAGTAGCCAAGTCAACAATGAACAGCGTCTGTTTCTACGACGGTTGTGTGACTTCAATCAAGGTCAACATGACTGGCGATAAAATATTGACAACTTGTGATAACGGTTATGTTTTTTTGAGCGATTTTCAAAACTCTGCAAATTTGTTTGTCTGTTCGCCACGCGTTTCTGCTTGTTGGCTGAATGAAGACACTCAGATACTCGTCTGGGATCCTGCCAGTTCGTCGTTGCTTGTTTACGATACAAATGCAGGTCTTCATCCTGTTGCGTCCTTCAAATTGCCGCAGAGGTCTTACAGCTATTGTCCGATGGACATAAATGGCTCTCAGGTAGTCACTGGCTATGCTGATGGATCAGTCGTTATGGTTGATTTGAAGAACAACGAAGTAATGCAATCTATTAACGTGCATAAATCGCCTGTGTCCGTCTTGAAGTTCGACAACTCAGGAAGATTCTTCATCAGCGGATCTGCTGACAATAACATAAAGATAACTAACGCAAAGGTCGAAAGAGAACCTTTCGAGCTTTCTAACGCTTTCTCTGATTACGACGTCTTCGGTTTGGATACGACAAATTCGGCTGTAACAGGAATGAACGAGTATCCTGGTATTTACGGACTGGGAGCGTCTCAAAGAGGAGTGCTGAGTGTTGATATTACTGGCAACACTTTGGTCACATGTGGCTACTCTTCAAATGTTCACGTGTGGATGGTGACTGACCCTTTCAATTCAGTTGTTTGAATTTTTATAGAAATAATCTATCACCTTTTTTTATCCAATTTTGTATGTTTGAACTTGTATGCTTTTTTTTAAAAATATATACTTTTATTTGAACTTGTTGATTTCTAGCCTTTAATTAATGATCATGATATTCTTTTTTTATTTTTGTATGTTTATGATATAGCCTATTTTTTTTTTACATAAGCTTTATTAAGAAAATCATTAAGTATTGGTAAGTAGGTATTTCAATTAAATAATAGATATTATAAATTATGTATTTGAATATATAATAAAAATATTTTTTGAGAAGGAGAGGTTTCAGAAAAAAGAATAAATAATTAATGCCTATTTTTGACACTCATAAACATCAATATATTATATTATTAAATATTTTCAAATCAGAAATACCAATCATGAATAATAATAATAAAAACATGTTCGAGATATCGGTAATTGATATCAGGTTTAATAAACAATCTTAATTACAAATTATTTGAAAAACACTTTTCGCAAACATAAATTTAATTTTCATTTGGTTTAAAAAAGAAAAGAGAATATTTTCGATTTGATTTTTTATTGAGGATACCATTTAGGCAGTGGCAAATAACTTCATATCTTTGTGATTCATTAAAAGTTTTATAATTCTTTCATTCCTTCTTTCAAGAGCGATGTTCATCATGCTTTTATGAAAATAGATTTATGAGAATTTTATACATTTATAAGATGTATGAATTACATAAATCACGGATTATTGGATGCCATAAAAACATTCATGTTCATAATGCCATTTGAATGATATAGATAAAACACTAATTGAATTGAAATCATTCAATTAAAATGATTTTTTGATTAACTTTGATATGGCCGGCCTTTAATAGCAATTTAACAATTTCAACACTTCCTTTATCAATGGCCATTGCGAGTGCTGTATTTTTTAAATCAAATAAAAATTTCATTGGAATCAATATAACTGAATTCTATAAATAACAAAAAATTATCTAAATCCAATGAAAAAAATTTTTATGGCAAATTTCATACAAATAAAAAAGTTTAAAAACTTCATTTAAAAAATGAATATATAACTGTTTTATGAAAGCATTTAACAATGAATCAAATTAAAGACTGAATACTTGAATATCATTTAAAACAATAAGTGAAATGTTATAAAAACATAATCAATTGAAATTGTATAAGTTTAATTGAAAATGATTTTTACGTTAACGTCAATATTCGGGTGAGATAGCAAAAGCTTGATAATTTCAATATTATCTTTATCGATTGCTGATGTTAATGCCGTCCTATAAAATGTAATAAATTTAATTTGATGAAATTTTTAAAGTCAAATTTTATTACGAAAGTCAAATGTTGAATTTTATGAAAACCAATAAAGTTAAAATCAAATTAAAGTGATTAATATAAAATTGCATGAATAATATTAAACTCGGAATTATATTATAATACTTTGCATGCAATTTCATTAAGAAAAATGATGAGGTGATTTGATGAAACTACTTCATTTGAAATATCATAAAAAAAACTAAAATCTTGAATATAATTAAAAAAACAACATTATTAAATTTCATGAAATTTCAAAATTTAAAATCATATTGGAACATATCTTTTTGAAATACCATTGAAATACAAATTGAAACTTCATTGAAATGTTAATTTAAACATCATTTAAAAATTGTATTTAAAATGTCATAAAATAAACCTCTGAAATTGCATTTTAATGTTTGATAGAAAACATGATTAAAATGATGAATTCATGAATTTCATAAAGAAAATCATTCTTGGAATGTAATGAGCTAAAACATCATTGTTGAAATTTCATGAAAATTTGTGATATAGAAATATAATTAAACAAACGAAGAAGAAATTTTATACGAATTAGGCGCTTAAAATTATATTGAAATAAGCAATTTAAAATGATATGCAAACTCCAAATTTGAAAACTGAATTTAAATAATTGACTCAAATGCATTTTTTGTTGACATCGATTGTTTTCTTTGATAACAATAACTTAACGATTTCAATATTGCCAATTTCTATTGCAATCAATAATGCAGTTTTATTTACAACAATGCTAAATTTCATCAAATATTTATCATTAAAATCACATCAAAATGGTGAATTTTAAATGCAATTTCAAACCAAAATAAAAATGCGATGAAATGACAAAAATTTGAATTGAATGAAATCAAGTGAAATGAAACCGAATTGAAATCACAATTTTTTAAATTATTTTTTGATTAATTTTAATGTTCTTATCAGATAATAAAAGCTTGACTATTTCAACATTTTCTTTTTTAATGGCTATTGTAAGCGCAGTTTCTTCAATTAACGATATTTCATTAAATTATAAAATTTGAATATTATTAAAAATAACTTTTTTATGACTGGATAAATAATATTCAAATGCGAACACCATGAAAAAAAAAACAGTCAGTTAAATATCATTAAAATACAAATATTTCAATGTAATGAAAAAATGCAGGTTGGAATTTCCTCATGATAAACAATATTGAAGATAAATTGAATGAAAAAAACTCTATTTTTAAAACCATGATTTCATTAACATTAACGTTTTTATTTGACAATAAAGATGGTATAATATCCAAGTTTTCATTTTCAACGGCTCTAATTAATATTAAATTGTTAGAAAAATAATAAACATAAAAACACAATAAAATACTTGAAATTGAATTTCATTGAAATATAAAGCTTTGAATTTCATTAGTTAAAGAAACATTAAAAAAAAAAAATGTCATCAGTCAATGTTATTTTGTATTTCATTTTCTTTATCAATGTGTCTAAAAGAAAAACATAATTATGCTTGATTAGTGAATAAAAATGATGCTTAAAATCATTCGGTAAAAATTCACAATTAAAATAAGAAATGGCTTCGTTCGAAACATCAAGTTCTGACTTTTCAGTCAAGAGATTCTCCTTGATGTAGTTAGCAATGTTGTTATGATGACATTTTGTTGCTTCATTGAAGCATTCTTTGTATGTTTCATCATCAGGCATGACATGATTTTCTTCGAGAATATGAATGAGTTCTGCATTGTTTGAATGAATGGCATAAAGCCACAATGATGATGTCAACTCAACTTCATTTAACTGCAGAAATTTGAATATTTGAATTGAGCCAAAGAAAGCTGCATATTCAACTAATGTTGTTTGTTTATCAAATAGAAATGAATTCGTTTCAAAAATTGATTTCTTTATTGTTGTTTGTGAAAGAGGTAGATTGAGTCGATTAACATAAGAAATGAATTCATCAATGGAATCATTTCTAATGAGTTGACAAATATTTTCATCATTTTCGCCACTTTTTCTTTTCAATTCAAAAAGTTCATATTCTTTTCGATTTGATTCGCTCAATTTTAATTGATTACCATTATAAAAAGAAGATATCTCTGGGATAAAATAGTTTTGCAAATGTAATTCGATAAGAGAATCGACTACCTTTCCATCAACTTTTAATATTTGATCTTTAATAAGATAAAGGATTATTCGTTTATTGCTTTGGGAAATATTCAAAATTTCTTTATTTGAAAAAGATTGCTTGATATGCTCTTTAAGAAATTTGATGATGGTTTCAATTTTATCATAAAAGTTAGATGTATGATGGTGATTATTTGATATTTTAATTATTAATTGAAACAACTCAGTTAATTCAAGTTTCTTATCATTGATTGATACTTTTGATAAATAATCAAATGCAGAGTGCCGTAAAGTAGCATTTCCATCAATTAAATCAAGAAATATTTTTTGAAAACATTTCATTTTCTTTATATATTTGCTTATTTCCATTATGAACCAATAAAAAAAATAATAATAATTATGAAAATATTGGGCAGATATTCTTTTTGTCGATAATATATATCAAATACCAAACATAATCATATATAAATGTACTGCTTTTAAATATTTTAAATTATGTAAACAAATACAATTATTCAATTAATTAAGTAAAAAATAAAAATCATTATTGTTGCTAAATATTAGCAAAAAAAAAAAACATGAATGAAAGAATTTCAATTTACAAAAACTTACAGAAATGCTTTATAAAATAGAATTTTGAAATAACTAATATAAATTATAATTTATAGGTTGTCCATTTCATCGAGAAAGTTTTCTATATCACTTCCTAGGTCATCGTCATTATTATCATCAGGCTTCTTATCTACGCTTTCACTTTTATTTGCTTTTGGTTCAGTTTGATCAATGGTATCATTTAAAAGATCATCAATTAAATTGTCTTCCAATTTTGGAGAATCTTGGTTCAACTCAGTTGGAACGATGTCATCAACATCATGATCAATATTGGGAGTAGTATTGATTTCATCTAAATTATCTGTACTTTGATTGTTATTTTGAGGCTCTACAAAAAGAGAAGCCGCATTTTCGTTTTCCTTTTTGCTTTCATTTAAACTTTCAATTTGTGGCTGAGCTGGAGCCGAATCAAAGTATTGCTGGAATTTTTCAGGATATTCACTCGGTAGTGCAATTGTTTGGGCAGTTCGAGTTTCTCCTTTTTCAATGAGAAGCTCTTTCCATTTAGTAGCGCATTCCTCAAGCATTTTTGGACAGTAAGTCCTTGCCATTAGACTAGCCTCAGGATATCTTCTTTTCTCTATAAGAAGTTTGATGCATCTCTCGTAATTGCCGCAAGCAAAAGCAGCCGCAAATGTCACGTTGCTTGATGATTCAAGATCAGCATTTGAATTTTGTTTTGAATTTGCATTAGAATCAGAATCTTGTGAAATCAAAAGCTCGTTCATTTGTTGTCTCTTTCCTTCGCAACTAGCAAGAAGAAGAAGGCCAGCATCGTTGCCACTTTTAATGAGGCATTCTCTGAGGAGGCCAAATTCGCCAGATTTCATCGCAACTGCTGACAAATGTGCATACTGACTATAACTATTCGTTTTTCTAGCAATTTCAACAGCTGTTTTTGTATCAGATAATTTCATTGCAAGAACAAACTTTTTGTCATCGTTGTCACAGAGTTCCATCGCTTCTTTGTAGAGTCTAAGACTCTCCAGTAGAGTACACATCTTCGGTTTCCATTCTTCAGGAACATCAGATAAATCAATTTCTGAATCATTTGCTCCTTCTTCCTCTTCAAGATGTGCATTCCGTATTTCTGCAATGTTAGTTACATTTGCAATGAAGTCAATAATCGAAAGCGGAATACTGTATGACACAAAGTTGTAGTCTTTATCGCATAAGAAAATACGCTCCGTCTTTGCAACATAGCCAACAAGAGTCATGTTCTTGTCAGTATGAGCAATTACTTCTGCTTGACCACTAGTGGTCATCATGTAAACTGTATTTGTATGATCGTTAAAGAAAAAGACATCGTTGTACCAAAAACCTTTTTTAACTTTGAAATCTGACTCAGAAATCATTGTAAATGATGTTTCTGAACCAACTTGAGGATCATAATCGCTAGCTGTTGAGAAATTTTCATCGTATTGTAGGATATAGAGAGAATCTGAGGTTGCTATAGATACAAATGTATCATTTTGAGACCACCAAACGCCATTAGGCTTGACGTCGATTTGACGGACAAGTTGTGGATTTGTATCACCAGAAGAATTCCAAGTATAGAAAGTAATTGAATCATAGCTCGAAATACCAATCAAAGTTCCACCAAAAATTTTACTGACATCAAATGATGTTTCCAATTCGGTTGGATTAGATGAAAAATCATAATGTATTTCAACTTTTCCAGAGGCAAGGAGGACTGCATAGCAATCGCTATTACTCCATACAAATTGTTTTCCTGGTCCAAATGACTTAGCACGCCAAGCAAGTGAAGAATAAATAGAATATTCATTTTCCCCGCATAAGGCAACATACCTGCTTTTGCCGAATTGAATGGATGAAGGATAAATCTCAGAAGTCGAAACATCCTTAACAGTCATATCAACAATCTGTCCTTCACCAGGATATGTTGATTTAGAAAGTTGAGATGATTGAATTTCATTGTTTTTGGCCCAAAATGTCTGTCCATTTGAGTCCATTGTAATAATCACTGACGGATCGCCGCCAATTTTGAGAACCACAAGACCTTCATCATATCCTACAGCAACAAGATTGTCTTTAACATCGATTGCCCAGCCTCTCTTTTTTTGATAATCAAGAGCTGTTTCTGTTTCATGCGTTAATGTATTCCAAACCAAAAACATATTATCTTCAGCAGTTGAAAATAAAAGCGGGAAAGTTGGATGAAAATGAAGCGCAGTGACATTTTCTCGATGACCTGATAAAGTTACAACGCAGGATTTTGTTTGGTAGTCCCAAATAATTATTGTGTAATCATCAGATCCTGAAGCAATAAAAGGGCGATCATTTCCAGGGAAGAATTCAATACAATTTACTCCTCCTTTATGTCCCGAAAGCGTAAAACGTCTTGTTGATGTAGTGAGACCCCAAAAGTTGATTTTTTGATCTAATGACGCTGTGGCAAAAGTTGAAGGATCCTTTGGATTGATTTTAACATCCATTACAAAGTGGTCATGCCCTTCAAAAGTTCGTTCAAGCGATATTTCATTGTTTTTGTTGATGCGGAATAATTTGATACGACTGTCATCAGAACAACTCAGAAACAATGGTTGCGTTGGATGAACAGCAATTTGTCTAATAAAGTCATTATGAGCTTCTGGTATAGAAGTAACAAGAGCGCCTGTATTATAATCATAACAATAAATTGTTAAATTGTCGCCTGCAGCAATTAGCCAATGAAAGCTTGGCATAAAGCGAACACATCGAACGGGCTTATTAGCTTCAACACGAATTGTTTTGAGAATTGACATATCATTTGTATTAAAGATCTGAATTGTACCATTATAAAGAGCGATAGCAAGAATTGGTTCGGTAGGATGATATTCCACTGATTTAACTCGATCAGAAACGGTTGAATATAGTTTTTTGATATGCCTAAACATTTATTATTTTATTCGGTCATATGACCAAAAAACTTTTGATTTGTAAAAAAGGGGAATGGTTTGTTCCTACATCACTTTTTCTGAGTTAAACTTTTTGAGAGCAATTCTGATGAAATTTTTCAGCTTTCTCAATATTATAGGGGGAAAAAAAAAAGCACTATGTTTTTAGAGAGTTTCGAGAATATAGAAATTTTGCTACTAACAGGTATTGCAGTGCTCCAAATGTTTCCGTATTCACAGATACGACAGTCACAAGTTTACTTATACAAACCTCAGCGAATTGTTTCCTCTAATGTTTTCCTTATTTGCAGATATTACAGCAATTCAGTTTATTTCGATTATCTTAGCGAATTGTTTCCTCTAATGTTTTCCTTATTTGCAGATATTACAGCTATTCCGTTTATTTACACTAACATAAGCGAATTAGTTCCTCTAATATTTTCCTTAAAGATCATTGAAAAAATATTATAGAAGATCAGCAAACAGACTAGATTGAAGAGCAACTGATGATCAGCAATCAGCCGACATTGAAGAGAGACTGATGATCATTTTTTTGAAAGAAAATCGTTATGCTTTAATGACAAGTAATTTGTTAAATGTCATTATTATAAATTTATGTTTATAATTTTTTCAATTTAAACGTATAATTAATACGTTTAGTAAATCATTTTAATTGATGTCTTCTACAGCTTCTAATGGAATCGTTTCTTTGAAAAAAGGGCTTGAGTCGTATCTCCAATATGTTCATGGTCATGGAATAGAGCCCCCTTCTCCACGTAACAACAATGAACCACGGATCAATGAATTTTTGCGCCAAGTTGATTATCTTACTCGTATTCTGCGCCGATGTTTAGAAGAACTTGAATCATTAGGTTATTCTTGAATAAACAATTACTTTTATTGATTTTTTAAAAATAAAAGACGCTTAAAAAATAATTAAAATGATTTAAGCCACGAATGTCGTCATTATGATATCCCATTGAGAGCATTCCAAGGAGAGTGGAACAAAGCTACTACAATGTAATATGCTCTAGAAGCACTGCAACAATGGATCGCATTTGGTGAGGAGGTACAACCAATCGGTACTTTTTCTAATTCTGATGACGACAAAGAAGAACCGAAACCTGAACATTTGGATTCAAAAAAGAATTTCTTCTCAATTTCTTCGGAATCAGAAGAATCTAATAATTAATCTAATTAATAAAAGATTAATTTATTATTTTATTATTATTATTATTATTTTTTTACTTTTAAAATTTTAAATTTCATAGGGGTAATTTAAAATTTTGAAAAATTATCTTTTTATTAATAACAGAATTGCTGTAATATCTGCAAATAAGGAAAACATTAGAGGAAACAATTCGCTAAGATAATCGAAATAAACTGAATTGCTGTAATATCTGCAAATAAGGAAAACATTAGAGGAAACAATTCGCTGAGGTTTGTGTAAGTAAACTTGTGACTGTCATATCTGTGAATACGGAAACATTTGGAGCACTGCAATACCTGTTAGTAGCAAAATTTCTATATTCTCGAAACTCTCTAAAAACATAGTGCTTTTTTTTTCCCCCCTATAATATTGAAAAAGCTGAAAAATTTCATCAGAATTGTTCTCAAAAAGTTTAACTCAGAAAAAGTGATGTAGGAACAAACCATTGCCCTTTAAAAAAGCTGTTTTGGTGCTTGAAAAATTTATTTGTGAATTTGGTAATATAATATAATAAAGCATCGTGCTAATACAGATCTTTAACATTTAATAAACTCAGTTTTAACTTTATTCACAATTGGATATACAATTTAGATTGATGGTTCTTGTTGCCATACCTTAAATATATTTCTATCCAAATAAGCTGTATTATGTAGACAATGATCTTTTCAAATTAAAAATAAACGTAATTATTAAAATGTAACCATAAATTCATTTATGGAATTAAAGATATCTTCATGCGTCGAAAAAATTTTATCATCTTTTCGTTTACTTGAATATAGTGTTGTTGATTCAAATTTTCAGGAACTAGAAGAAACTTTGAAAGGGAATCCTCTTGATCAAAAATATACTGATAAAATCTCTGCACTCGTTCTTCCTATTTTTTACCCAGGCGATTACAGTAATTTTCGTTTAAAATTTTCAATTCAATGCATGGCATGCTCACACTTGCTAAAATTATCACCTGACTTACAACTTGACATTTTGGTTTCTATCATGGACATTTTTCATCAATATCCGCATATTTTCATTGGTAAAACATCAATAAAAAATGTACTTAAAGATTTTTTTTTTTATGTAAAAGATCCTTGGGATATATTCAATAAGGCTTCACAAGGCCGATCAAATGACTTTAATTGGTGCTTTTTCATATTTTGCTTTGATAATATTGAACAGTCTCGTCAAATCCCCAATTGGGATCTTGTTCTTCAACTAATTTCCGATCCAAATTTATATTCTTCAAGAAAAATTGATGAAATCCTGACTTTTTTAGAGCAGGCATATTATAATTGGGGAGCAAATCCATCTTTATCACCAATATTAACAGAACATTCTTTACGTTTTACATTAGCAGAAGCTGATATTCCACCTTTTTTGTATACTTCTAATTCAGATGCATGCACAATTGAAGAAAAAACGATCAAAGTAATATCTCTTCATCTTTCAGGATCAACACCAATAACAGCTCGATCTTTATCACTCATTTCAAGGCAAGACGGCCACTTTATGTCACCCATATATCAAGTTTCGCTATTTTTGGCAATCTTACGAACAATTCCTTCAAATTTTAAAAATACTCTAGCTCAAAGAATAAAATTGTTTATTAAAAAAACAGAGTTCACAGAGAAGGTTTGTGCACATATTGTTGCTACATCTTCTCTATGCCAAATCAACGATTTTTCAATTATTGAAACATTTTCGGATGCATTTTCAACAAATGAGCAGAAAAAATCACTGTTTTTTGCTTACTTAGCTGATTGTTCACAATCTCTCGACTTAAATTCAACAGTTCCTCTAATTAACGATGCATTTACATCAATCGCCTCAAGTGGACCAGCATATGGCGTTTACAAGTTTATTTCTAGTTTATTAAGCAAATGCCGTCTTCATACAGAAATACTCACAGAACAAGATATTGCTAATATGAAAAATTATATCAATGTTTTTATTGGTATTGTTGATCAACAGTGCTCATCAAATTGCCAAATTACTCCAGATATCGAAAAAATGGTGAAATTATCTTCCAAAATAATTGCTAAACTTGGAATAATTTGCAACGAGCCTTTATTACTACCATTAGATCGACCAAACATTTGTCAAACTTATTTTGCATGCGCTGTTTGTTCTTATTTTCTTTCATATTCGTCAAATATAATTGTTCCTCTAGATTATGCCTTCAATGTTTTTGCTGTTTGTGAATTTTGCAATTTTACCGAATTTTCTCAAAAAATAAAATCTCATATTTGCCGTCTTTTAAATTCTACTGATTTCCCTCCAGTTGGATTCGAATTTAGTGAAGAGTCTAGCAGAACACTATTAAACTCATCATTTAAAGCATTTCGAACGAAATCTTGTCCAACGGATACATTTTATAAAACAATAATTCCATTACTTCCATGCGTTACAAAAATTAATAATTCATATTTTATTCGCGAATTTATTAAAAATTTTTGGAATGAAAAAACTGCAAATGATATTCCAATTGAATCAATTTCGTTCCTTTTATCATTGTATGATGGCTATGATACTTTTTTCAAACTGTTTGTCATTTTGTTAAAAAATAATTCAGATAAATTATACAATCAAGTTAATAGTATTTTGTCTTCAAATCATCATTTTAGATCTTGGTTTGTTGAAAAGTTTCTTTCTTCATGCGCTTTTTTCTTTCCAAAAGCTTTTAAAATTGGAAAAAATATATATTTAAAACCAAGTGAATTTAAATCTTTTTTATATGCCCTCAGAAAAGTGCTTCCCAAAACATCAAATCCATCTGCAGTTAGGGCAGCTGCAATTAAATTTGTTGGCCGTTATTTAGACATGTGTCCTGTTTTATCAAAATATTGTGTTTCGTCTTCTATAAATTCATTAATAAATAAGAAAGAAATGCCTGAATTTCCAACAGATGAGGAATTAGGCATTCATTTAAACGAAAATGAAGTTTATTCTACAAATCAAATGACAATTTTAACGAATGAAATGAATAATTATACATATGTTGACAATAGAAATGCATCATCATTAGAATTAAATGCTTCATTAAATATATTAACAAAGTCAATAGAAAATAATTCTAACTCTATTACTGATTCAGAACTCGATTCTATTCATAGAACTTTAAGACGATCTAATGATCCTCGAATAAGAAAACCATATTTAAAATTTTTATCATCTCTTGGACTTAAAGGAGTTGCTTATGCTTGCCAAATATCTTCAAATGTTCCTATAACCCCTTTCTTTTAATAATTATCTTATTATTTTATATTTTTTGTTTGCAATATTATTTTATAGAAATTTAAATAAAAATTAAACCTAAATTAACAATATTTATCAATACGCATGATATTTTTTTAATACATGAAATATATTGGATTTCAATTCTACAAAAAAAAAATACATAATAATAATCATATAATATCAATTAAAAAAACACCATTTTTATTTATTTGTTTGTAAGAAAAAAGAATAATAATATAATAAATAAATATTTTAATATAATTAAATGAAATTTTCAATTCAAGCAAATCTATCAAACAGATCTATAATATCTTGATTCTTTGCCATGCCTTTAGCATTTTGTCCGTCAACAGTTAAAGCATTCACGTCAATTTTTCTTTGTCTTAATAATAATTCAACGATAGCCTTTCGACCTTCTATGGCAGCTATCATCAAAGGCGTAAGTCCTCTTGGTGTCTTTATATTCAAATCAATATCTTTTTGCTCCAACAACAATTTCACGATTTCGAAGCGATTATGTTTACAAGCCAAAAAGAGGCACGATTTTCCATTTGCTCTAGTATTGATGACACTTAAACCGCCGTGATCCAACAGCATCTTAACAAGTTCAACACTAGTGCCTTTACAAGCGTAGTGCAAAGGAGTCATTCCCTTCTGATGGGCTCCTTGTGCCTTAATTTCCAAATTGCAGGTACTTTGAGCACCACAAAGTGCGCCACGTTTCACTTTCTTTTTATTCTTGGCGGAATCGAATGAAAAGACATCTTTTTCTTCGTCGCTTTTGTCATCAAGGAGAAGCTTGACGATATCGAGCAACCCTTTTTCACAAGCGAAGCTTATCGGTGTTCTTCCATTCTCGAATTCGCCAGTAGCGACGGCATTTATATCAACGTGAGGACAAACTATTTCATTATTTATTAAAATGTTGACGATATCGGCTTGTTTTGCACGTGCTGCAAAATGAAGAGGCGTCATTCCGTTCTTATTTTTAATGTTCCAATCAATGACATCTGGATGTTTCTTCTCGTAATCAATGAAAAGATCAAGAAGCTCTTTACTTCCATTCTGGCAAATGTAATGCAAAGGCGCCATTCCATCAAAGCCATCAACTCCGTTAATATCAAAGATTCCTTCTTCGCTCATTTTCAAGAGACGCTTTGCAATTTCAATGGAGTTCATTTGGCAAGCTGCATGAAGAAGAGTTCGGTTTTGATTCCTCTTTTTACGCTTGATTTCGTATATTTCTTCACTGGTTAACGTATGTGCTGGACGGTTTGGATCAGGTTCTTCATCTTCTGGCTTTTTATGGTTACCGTAATCGTCATAACCGTCGTCATATTCATCGTCATCTTTCGAGACGAAATTAAGATTAATTCCAGGATAATCAAGAAGCATTAAAACTATATTTTCATTCCAGTTTTTGGCTGCTATGCTTGCTGCTGTGTCTCCATGTTCTGAATATGCGTTTATGTCTAATTTTGGAAACTTGAGGATCTTTTCAACAACATCCAAAATTTGCCTTGAAATGCAGATATGAAGAGCAGTGAAGCCGATATTAAATCGAGGCTCGTTGTAATAAATATGGAATCTTTCTACTGTTGGATCTTTTTCTAATATCTTCTGTCTTTCACGACGGAAGAACTCACGTCTCGTCATTCCTTTTGTAGCCAAATTTATGTCAATTCTATCGTTCAAGGACGATAATTTTGACTTCAAAAATTGCCTAAAAACTTCATTATTAATAACTTTATATTTTTTGTATAAATTCAAAATGTCTTTCAAGTCAACTTTTGTTAAAATGCTCATAATGGTGATTGAATCAGCTGAGATGCAAGCTTCGTGTAAAGCAGACTTGCCTTTACTATTTAAGACATTCAATTCTGTCTCACTGTAATTAGCCAAAATACAGACTGATATTGGACTCTGCTTATTAGCAGCAATGTGCAATGGTGTATTATTGTTCTTATCAGAGCAGTGATTTACATTGAATTCCAAATTTGGATCTTTTTGTTCATCCTTGTTTTTGAGTAATAAAAGAAGGATCGAATAAGGATCATTATGAAAGGCTGCTTTGTAAATGATTTCATCACGATTTTCATCACTGAATTTAATCATCTTCTTCCTTTGGCATAGAAGTGGCATCACTTCGCTGCTCCAGTTGTCAATTGCAAGATTAATTGGATCTCCAAATATTGAATGATAATTCAAAATTGATTGAAGTTCATTATCATCATCTTTGGTCTTGTTGAAGACAAACTCAACCAATTTCTTCGATCTACAAATGATTCCAAAATGAAGAAGAGAAATTCCGTCTTCATTGGCAACTTTGTAGTTCGCTCCATGATCGAGCATTTTATTAACTGTTCTGATCAATCCATTCGGTATGTTCATATGGCATTGGCGAACCTGAATATCATCATCATCATCATTGAAACCACCAAAGTTACTAAAACGACCAAAACGATTAGATAATGGTTGATTATTCATTTTATTTGAATCTTCATCTTTAGAAAGCCTTGGATCTTTGTAGTTCAACTCAATTGCACTTGACATTAAAGCAACGAGTGGTGTTGATTTGTTGTCGCTAAGAGGACCATCAATTAAGATATCTGGCAATTGAAGAAGAATGTTAATGTTGTTATAACATTGACTTTGGCATG
The DNA here is from genome assembly GCA_039105265.1 of Tritrichomonas musculus. Classification (NCBI taxonomy): domain Eukaryota; phylum Parabasalia; order Tritrichomonadida; family Tritrichomonadidae; genus Tritrichomonas; species Tritrichomonas musculus. Next base: position 3,148,671 of record JAPFFF010000004.1, read on the forward strand.
CAAAATAAAGAGGCGTTTGGCCATATAAATTAGATGCATTATAATCAGCTCCATTATCAAGTAAAATACCAAAAACAGTCTTAGTTTTATATTCATCAATATAATTATAATTATTATCATTATCGTTATCGTCATTATTAAATGAGTTCTTTTTAGGTATTCTATATAATCTTTCAGGAACGTCATGCTTAGCTGCATAATGAAGTGGAGAGTCTCCATTTTCATTTCTTACATTTATATCGAATGACTCTTGATCTGCTTCATTAAGTAAAATTGTTAAGATTTCAGAATCATTACTTCGACATACATAATGTAAAGGTGTATCACCATTAACATTCTTACTATTAAGAAGAGATTTTCTTGTTGTCAAGATCATCTTTAATAGTTCAATATTGTGGCTTTGACAAGCAAAATTGAGAATGTTTGTTCCATCTTTAGATGTAACATCAGCATCACAACGTTCATCAGATAATAAAAGTTCAACTATTTTTAAATAACCTTTCTTTACAGCAATATGAAGAGGCGTTAATTCATCATTTGTTGATTTGGCATTCAAATCAATATCACTTCTATTTAGCATTAAAGAAACAATCTCAGGTTGATTCTCACTGCATGCAATATATAAAGCATTACAACCATTTTTATAATCATTTTCAAATCTAACTGAAAGTTTCGTATCTTCAAATTTGGCAATTTCTTCATCATCATTATAATAATGCATTCTTGTTCCTCGATTTGCTTTCTGTGCTTGAATTTTAGCAATTTTATTAGTTTTATAATTGTCATAAAGATTAGCATGAAGAGTATCTAAGCATGTCAAGTCATCAGCATTTGTATACAAATTAACAAGAAGGTCTTCATGTTTAATAAGTTCTTTAACGGCTGTTACATTATGTTCTTGGCATGCAATATGAAGAGAACTTAATCCAAACAAATAAGGATCGTTTGTTTGATTCATCGAATTATATGAATAACGTTCATTTACAATCAACGTAATTGAATTGGGATCAAATGTTGTGATTAAATTAGGATCGATATTAGACGATGATAGTAACAAAGATGTAATTTTATGGTTATTAGAAATGATTGATGATTGCAAAGTTGTTTTTCCATCGATGTATTCATTAGCATTTAAATCAGGAGATTGAATAAGCATCTTTGCAATTTGGTAGTTATCAAGCTTTAATGCATAATTCAAAGGAGTTGTAAATTCAAGTTGTTGTTGTTGCTGTTGTTGATTATAAAAACGACGATTGGAATTATTATTAATTTTTGTAATACAAAACTTCTTATTTACATCAATATCTTGAACAAATAAAAGTTGACGAATAAAATCAATGTTTTGTGAGTTAATTGAATAACCTAAAGGTGTAACTGAATTAGCATCAAGTTGATTAACTTTAAAAGATGGATGATGCAAAAGAATTGAAAACAATTCGGAATTATTTTTTTGAATTGCATTACGAATTGGATTGTATTGAGATCTAGTAAATACAACTAAATCTTCTCGATTTAATAATAATTTAACAATGTCAATTCTATTCCTATCACAAGAGATAGAAAGTGGTGTTTCATCATTAATGTTAGAATAATTAACTTGTGTTTTTTGATTATTTAGAAGCATTTGAGCTAAATCAGCTTGACCTTGTTGACATGCAATATGTAGTGCTGTATTGTCATAACTTCCTTTAACATTTGGATCAATTTGTGGACTTTGTAATAATGTCTTAATTAAGTCATATTTATGATTTTGGCAAGCAATAGTTAAAGCTGTTTCATTCTTCGAAGTTTGAAGATTTATATCAATTTGTGGATGATGAATTAGTAGTTCAACGCATAATTGTGCATTTGCTAATGCTCTTCGTGATGAATTAAAAGTATAATCATTATCATCATCATCATTGCCAGTATAACGATGAGCCCAAAAAGGACGACGACCTGATTGATTATTGTTGTTGTTTCTTGAAGAAGAAATTGAATAAAAGTTTTTATTCATACAAGCGATATGAAGAGGTGAATAAAATGTCTTGAATTGCTTGCTTTCTATTTGATGAGGTGATGCAACTGTTAATAAATTAACATCAACTTCTGGTCGATTTAATAATAAAGAAACAACTTTATTAAAGCCATGTTGACAAGCTACATGAAGTGGTGTTTTTCCATTCTTTGTAAGACAATCTGCTCTTGCTCCTTTCTTTAATAACAATTCAACAACACCTGCATTTCCATATTTACAAGCTTCATAAATAGGGGGCTTTTGATACAATGCAATGTTTATGTCTATTTTTTCATGATCAAGAAGCATTTGGCAAAGTTGTTCATTTCCATTTTTGGCTACAATTAATAATGCTGTTTTTCCACTGTTATTTGTAGCATTAACATCAATGACCGTGTTTTCTAGTAAGCATTTAACAACATCAACACTTTGCTGAATACAAGCTTTAGATAAAATTGTGTTGCCATCAAAGAACTTGGCATTGATTTGCATATCATCCATATGCTTCAATAATAAAACAACGATTTCTACATTGTCATTCTTACAGGCAAGTTCAATTGGCGTCTTTTTATCAGTTGTTCGTGAATTGATACATTTGTCACTCTTTGATAAAATTAATTCACATATTCCAACATCTCCTTTTTCGCAAGCATAATGAAGAACAGTTCTTCCATCTGATTGAGCAGCATCAACATCAATGTCTTCTACTTCTTCCAATAAAAGTTTGATGATATCTGTTCGCCAGATTTCACATGCACATAATAAAGGAGGAACTTCATTTTTATTGGTTGGATTTACTTGGATTCCTTCTTGTTTTATTAAGATTTGAACTATTTCATAGCTTCCTTTTTCACAAGCTAATTCGAGTGGAGTTATTTCGTTCCATTTTGCATTTAAATTAATTGGAACTGAAGAATGGTTGACAATTAAGTCAACTATTTCTGAATTCTTCTTTTTACAAGCAACATGAAGAGGCGTTTTTCCTTTATTACTTGCTGTGTTTGGATCAACATTATATTTAGTTAATAATTTTTCAATTATTTCTAAGTTTTCTCCTTTACATGCAGCGTAAAGTAATGATTTATTCATGTTGTCATTATAGTTCAAATCAGTGTTGTCTTCAATTTCATTTGTTAAAGAATTAAAGATTTCCAAATCACCATTTAAACATGAAATGAAAAGTGGTGTTGTGCCATTCGTTGTCTCTTTTAGATTGATTTGTGAATAATCATGAATCTTACTTAATATGTTTCGAACTATATTTTCATTTCGACTTAAACAAGCGAAATAAAGAGGTGTTCGATCATCTTTCGTGTGATGATTTACATCTGCTCCATGATTAATTAATTCAGTGACCAAATCTTCACAGCCTTTTTCACAAGCATAACAAAGAGGAGTCCTTCCATCATCTGAAGCATCATCACATTCAATTTCATCGATATGAACCAAAATTTCAGCAATGTCCATTCTTAAAAATTCACAAGAAATCAACAAAGCTGATTTTTTATCATTTGTTTTAGCGTTGAAATCAATCAAATTTTCATTTGATTTTTTATTCTTTTTACTTTTACTCTTTTTACTTTTGCTTTCATTGTAATCTATTAATAATTCAACAATTTCTTTGTTTCCTTTTTCACAAGCAATAATTAACGGAGTCTTTCCTAATTTTGTTGCTGCATTAACTTCGATTTTATCGTATTCTAATAATGTCTTTACGATATCAATCATGTTGAATTCACAAGCAACGTAAAGGACAGACTTTTTATTTGATAATTGAGCATTAATATCAATTTCTGTGTGCTTCAAAAGGAGGTTAAAAATGTCAACTCTTCTCATTTCGCAAGCTATTATCAAAGGAGGTTTTCCATTGTTTCCTGGCAAGTTTGGATCAATGTCGGATTGTTTTGAACTTCCTTTTTTCTTCTTGCTTTTAGAATTGGTATTTACATCGATGTTTAGTAATAAACTAACCATTTTATAGTTTCCATGAGAAAGAGCAATTTGAAGAGGAGTTTTTCCACGCGATGTTTTAGCATTCAAATCGAAAGGCTGTGAAATATTTGGATGATCGATCAATAAATCAACAGTTCCTTCCTTATTTGAGTTGCAAGCTAAATGAAGCAATGTCTCTTCTTCACCGGAAGTTTTCATGTCAGTTTCAATATCAGATTGATCTAATAAAAGTGAAACAACTTCAGTGTGGCCATTAAAAACAGCATATTGTAAAGGTGTCCACTTTTTGACAGCTTCCTTCAAGTTGATATCGATTTTGTATTCATCTCTTAATAAGAAAGAGACAATTTTTGGATTGCCTGATATGCATGCAAAATGAAGAGGAGTGAAGCCTTTATATTCACCTTTTGTCACTTTTCCGTTGAATTTAACGGCTTTTTTCCTTTGTTCAACAATTGTTTCAACGGTTTCAAAGTTGCCACTTAAACAGGCTAAATGAATCGGCCGAATTCCTTCAGCTGTCTTGTCATTAACGTCAAATAACTTTTTCTGAAGAAAATTATCGACTATTTTGGCAAGTCCAAAACGACATGCGACATGAAGAAGACTTTCTTGTTCTTGTTCATGATAAATGTTGGTCTGCTTGTCTTTGGAGAGCTCAATCTTGTCATTATTAAGGAGCAAAAGAGCTGTTCTCGAGTTTCTGTTATTAATGCAATATTCAAGTGGAGTCTTATTGAAATAGCCTTTATTAACGTCAGTATTGGTGAACTCTAACATGTAGCCAACGCCAATTTCATTATTTGACTTGCAAAACAGGCTTAATAAAGAATCTGTGCTTGCTCCTTCCTTTAATAAATGTGGAATAATGTCAAAGTAACTTCTTGAAATACATTTCTTCGTGTAAATGTCAAGTTGCTCATAATTATCGAAATAATTGTAATCTTTGTTTTTGAAATTCAATAAGAAATTTTTAAGATAATCGTATAATTCAAATTTGTGTAATTGAATACATAATGACATCATTTCGTTAAGAGGATTTATTAAGTCATTCCATCTTAAATCAATTTCTTTTTCTCTATAATTACTATTATTCGAATCATCATCATCATCATAGTCGCTGTAATTTTCATAATCTTCATCAACAATATCAGAATTTTCATCATCACTATTTCTTTTGTTTTTTGTATCGTTTTTAAGATTTTTTATAACCTTTTTTACTAACGAATCTATGTAAAGTTTAATGATTTGCTCATTTTGGCCCAAAACAATATATGAGGGGAGAGATGTAGATTGCTTAATTTTTTGATTAAATAGCTTTCCATTTAAATATTTATATATATTTATGCTTCCAAAAAACGCTGCTAACTCAATGACTGAGCAACCACTTAAAGCCGAAATACATGAAGCATCGCCAATTTCTTTTGGAATGGTGTAAGAATCAATTATTGTGTTTTTATTGACTTTTTCTCTCTTTCTTTCATTTTTGTTTGCTTTGATTTTTTCAGAAACTTGCTTTCGTAGATAATTTTTGAAATCATCTATTTGATCATTAATAATCATATTCAAAAAATCATTATCAAAGCAAAATCCTTCTTCAACTTTTTTCTGATGGTTTTCAACGTATTCCTTGGTCTTGTTTTCATTTATTTGTTGGCCAGCTTTTTTATTTTTCTTTTTTCCCTGTTTGCTGGAACTCTTGCCTAGCATTGGAACATCTTCTCTAATTAACATATTTTTTTCTTTAAAATATTTATCAACCATATCTTGTGGATAAAAGTGAAGGAAATATTCTGGACAATTAAACTTATGCATATTATTTGAGTGATTGGTGTTTTGATCATCTTCTTTTTGAAGTTTTTGTAATGTTAGTATTTTATTAGTTAATAAATTATTAATAAGATAAAATGTTTCTTGGCGACGATTGAAAATAGTACTGCATTCACTCTTAATATTTGAATATTTTTTAATAATATAATTTATAAAATTATTTAAATACGTGTTTGGTTCTTTATCATTTTCTTCTTCTTTTTCTTCTTCTTCTTCATTGCTGGAATCTAAATCTTTGATAAGCTGGATGATTAAATCAATTTTTTGCTGATGCACTTGAAGTTCTTTTATATCTTGAAACTTGCTAGATAATGTATTTACAATTACGTTGTAAAATAATTTGCTTAATGATTTTTTATCAATATATTTCAAACTAATCTTTTTCTCTTCTCTGTTACTATCAATATCTTCGTTGTCATCTTTTTCTTCCTTTTTTTTTGATTTATTATTTTTATTTTTCGATTTTTTACCTTTGTTTTGGTTAGACATTGAACTTTCATTCGATATTAGCTTTTGTTTGATTTGAGTAGAAATATCTTCGTAATTTGAAAATGACAACTTATGAATTAAAGTTGAGATCTCGATTAAAAACTGAATTGATGGATGTTGATCAATTTGATGATCATCACATTCGCGTTTGTAAGAGAATGAATTCAATTTTGTTTGTAAACATTCAGATTTTATTTGATTTGATAATTCTTGCAAGTATGCAAAATTTTCATCAGTAATTTCATATTCATTTCCTTGGAAAATGTCTTTGGTTACCTGATAAAAATCGTTTCCTTGCTTAATTTGGATTGATCTTTGGTTACGATTTTCCAAAAAATCAGTAGATAATGATGCTGACCTGTATAAATTCCTAAAGTTAGATTCGATAAATTTTCGATTACATTCTATTGGTAAATCATTTAAAAGGACAACAAAGTCATTTTCCATTTTCAAAAAATTTATTTATTATCGGTGAATTATTTATTACGAAAAGTGAAATGGTAATAATTCATCGTCTCTCCCTTTCCTCAGTTTTTCTATTGTTTATGAATTATTTTATCAGAACAGTGAATTCATCATAAATACCAAAAAATGGAAAATGACTTTGTTGTACTTTTAAATGACCTCCAAATTAAATGCAATAAGAAATTTGTTGAATCCAACTTTGAAGAATTTTATCGTTCAGCAAGCTCAGGCAATCAACTTAAAATTCAAATTGAAGGAGGAAGTGATTTTATCGAAGTGACAAAAAGCATTTTCCAAGGAAAACACTACGAAATTACAAATGAAAATTACATGTATCTTGATGAATTATCGCATCAAATAAAGTCCAAAAGCTTACAAACAAAATTGAATTCATTTTATTACAAACACGAGTGCGATGTTCATCAAATTGATCAGCACCCTTCAATTAAATTTTTAGTCGAAATTTCCTCATTAGTTCATAAATTGTCGATATCAAACTACGAAGACATTTCAACTCAAATTAAGCAAAAGCTCGCACCATTAACCAATGAAATTAAAAAATCGGAACAAATTGATAAATCTGATGAAAATAAGAATAGTCAATCGGATAAAGATGATGATAAATCGGAAAATGAAGAAGAAAGTGAAGAAGAAAATGAAGAATTCAAAACTCTGTCTTTGGCGAAAATTGGAAATAAATCGTTAAATAAATTGTTTTATTTTGAAATTGTCAACACGTTGTCTATAGGATTTAATTCAATTGAACAACTTAAAGAAAATCAAAATAAAATTCAAATTATAATACAAATTTTGCAGGAACTTGATTTAGAAAATCAATCTAAATACAATTCAGAAGGAAAAATCTTCTTTAATAATTTTATTAATTATGTCATTGAAAAATATATAAAAATCAAAAATCAAAAAAATTCTATTACAAATTATCGTCAAGAAACTTTATATCTAATTCATTATCTACTTTCAAAAAAACTAATTGAAATATCGCAGATTCATCAAAGCAATGATCCCATTGAGTTGTACTTTCTTGAATTTTTCTCACAATCAGATATTAATCAATTCTTTAATGATAATGAATCAATAGTTGAATTTTTAGAAAATAATACTAATGAATCTAAGCCAAAAAATAAAGGCCAAAATAAAAACAAAAATAAAAAGAAACAGCAAGATAATGACGATGAGAATAAAAACACCTTATTTATTGATTTTCTTTCGACAAGTATTTCAAATGGTTTACTCACAGATAATGAACTTATCAATACCTTTTTAGACGATGATATCAATAAGTTTAAAAAATCATTCAATGACAATTCCATCAATTCATTTATCTTCCCAACAGATATTTCGAATATTTCTTGTTTGTCAGCATTACATAATATTTCGCTTATCGAACTTTCAGCATATTTTGGAAGTCAAAACATTTTTGAATATTTAAACAATAAAAGGATTAAAAAGGAAATCGATGAATCGCCAAATCTTCCTTCAATTGTTATCATTGGTCAACATCCACAAGTTATTAAATCTTTTTTGAGTGGGATTAATTCCACTGACAGTGATTTGATATTTGAAATGTTATCTTTCTGTAATGATCATCATTTTAAAGATACTTATGAAATGATCATCAATACAATTAACAATTGCCCCAAGCCAGAAGTCAAAGAACTTGATCAATATGCTGAAAAATGTGTTGTAAGAAGTTACTTTGATATCATTCCGGATTTATTGATGGAAGGTGCAAGTATTAATAATATTTTAAATTTGTTTTGCAAATCAAATAATGAAGTTGGAATTGAATACATACTCGAATTTTCATATATCAATGTAAATGCAACCTTAAATAATACAACGCCGCTTGAATATTGCCTAAATAATAAAAATCATCTTGGATGTATTTTATTGATTAAGAACGATTCCATTAATCTTCAAGCGATTGATAGTAAATCAGCTACAGGAGAAACAATTCTTCACACTTCATGTCGTTTAGGATTATCTAAAGTTGTTTCATATCTTCTTCGTAATTTTTTATATGATGTCAATCTTCCGACCAAAGATGGCGTTTTTCCAATTCATTTTGCTTGTTTAAGTGGTGATTATGATACTGTAACATCTGTAATTCGAGCTAAAAAAGTTCATCTTCGTACCAAAGTCAAATCAGGACCATTCATGAAGCGAACAGTTTTACATTTTGCTAGTTGCTCTGGAAATGCTCGTATTATTACATTGCTACTTGATTCTGATAGTCGCCTTGATATCAACGATGTTGATTATAAAGGACGAACTCCGTTAATATATGCGATTAAAGGCAATTTTGTTAACTGTGTTCACGTGCTGTTAGAACAAGAAAACGTTGATATCAATCAAGAGTATAAAAATAACAATCTACTTCAATATGCATGTTATAAGAACAAAAATGAAGTTTTTGATGTTCTTCTTAATGATATTGTGTTTGATCCTGACCAACCATCATCAGATGGACGAGTTATTCTTGTTGTTGCAATTGAAAATCATAATGCTCATATGGTCAAGTCCATTTTAGACAAATATGAGCATAATGTCAATGTAAACATTGATACAAATGATGGCAAAACGCCATTAATAATTGCTTGTGAATTAGGAGATTTAGAAATTGTCAAATTATTACTTGACCATGATGATATAGATCTAAGTAAGCCAGCATCTTCTGATGGTACCACTCCATTTATGGCTGCTGCAAAATCAGGAAATGTTGAATTAATAGAACTTCTAAGACAAAATTCTGACGAAATTGATATTTATGCATTGAATAAAGTTGAAATGAATGCTATTCACATGGCATTCTTTGCGGAAAAAATAGAAGCCATAAATTACTTACTTCCTTTGTTCATTGATAAACTTAATGATAAGACAAAGAATGGTGAAACTTTATTCCAAATTGCTTGCAAGAGAGGAAGTGTTAAATTATCCAAACTTTTAATTAATCAGCCAGGAGTTGACATTAATGTTTGCGATAATGAAGGAATGACGCCATTTTTATGGGGTGTTAAAGAAGGCAAATTTGAACTCATTAAAGCATTGGTTGAAAGTAATAAATGTAATATTAATGATAGTGCCAAAGATGGAAAGAATGCATTTTTAATTGCAGTTGAATTACAAAATATGGAACTTATTAAATACTTCATTGATCTTTATTCGCAATACAACAAACCTAAATCAAAAAGCAAAAGTAAAAGTAAAAAGAATAAACAAAATGAAAACAATAATTTATGTGTTGATATAAATGCAAAAACAGCTGAAGATAGAAGTGCTTTGTTTATTGCATTAAAACTGAAAAATAGAGAAATTTTACATGAATTAATTCGTTGTCCTTTGATTGACATAAATGAAGATTCACGAGAACGAACTTTCCTCTGCAAAGTTGTCAAGAAAATGACAAGAAATAATTTTGGAATTTCATTTAGTTATAATGAAATATTGGATCTTGCCCTTAATAGAAATGATTTGGATGTAAATAAGCCAAGCAGAAAATATGATGACCAAACTTGCTTACACGTGGCTTGCAAGTCATCCAATCATAATATTAGATTAGTGAATAAGTTGCTGAAAATTAAAGGAATCAACGTAAACGCACAAAGTAAAGAAGGAACGCCACTTTTCTTATTAATTAAATATCAAAGCTCCTACTTCAAAGGAAAAGATGGTATAAACAATAATAATAAATTTATTAGAAATAATATTAATAATGATAAAGATGAAAATAGTGATGAAAATGAAAGTAATAATGAAGAAGAAAACGAAAATGAAAATAATGATGAAGAAGAAAGCGAAAATGAAAGCAACAATGATAATGAAGGAATGAATGTTAATATTAACCATAACATGAATGATGATGATATTAATGAAGAAGAAGAAGAAGAAGTCATAAAAAATAATATGAATGCTGTTAGTAGAGGTTCAGATGAAATTAATGAAAATAATTATTGGTGTGATATCTTGAATTATCCAAAGCTTGATATTAATAAAGGAGGTGATCCATCATTTGAAGATAATGACATTAATCAGCCATTTGGAATGCATAGAGCAAAGAAAGATACTACTAAGAAGATTGAATATGAAACCCCACTCGAACTTGCCATTCTAACAAACTGCAACGAAATTGCAGAAGCTATACTCTCTATTAAAGGAGTTGATATAAACTCAAGTTTCAATTTAATGAAACAAACGCCATTACATTTAGCCATTACTCATGATAATTACAATCTTGCAAGTAAGCTCATCTCAACTAAAGGAATCAAGCTTGATATTCAAGATAAAGCAGGTTCAACACCGCTTTTATTGGCGCTTCGATCAAGTAATCCAAAGATAGCAGATATTACATTAACTTTGCTCAAAAGAAAGGATGTGATCAAAAGCATTAATCTTTCAAATAATAAAGAGAAAATCACTCCATTTTTAGTTGCTGTTTCGAATCCAAGCCGGCAAATCTTTGATTCAATTATTGAAATCAAAGACATTGATTTGGAATCAGTTGATAAGAAAGGAAGAACTGCGCTTTATTTACTCGCTAAAAATATAAATAGAAATGATATTAACGATATTGAAGAGAGAATTGTAATTCTCCATCAGAAATGTCCATCTTTATTAAACTTACCAAATAATTCGGGAAAAACACCTCTCTTTCGTTCCATTTCTAGAATTGACAGAAATTCAAAGAAAGCTATTGATATCGTTTCTTATTTCCTTGATCAAGACGACATTGATCTTTCAGTACCTGATGATTTTAATATTAGCAAGAAAGCAACAGATAAGAAGCCACTCGTAAAATATACTTCATTGCTTCATGTTGCTTGCTCGCAATCAATTCCAATGATTGTTGAAAAACTAATTCCAAAAATGAGAAATTATTATAATGAAAAGGAGAAAGAAGAAAACATTTTCACACAGAAAAATGAAAGTGGAAATACAATATTAAATATTGCTTGCTCTAAAAGGGATCTTAAAACAGTTGATAAAATTATTAATTATGTAATGAATCCAGATAATGGAATTGATTATAATAATCCCGATGAATTTGATATTAATCAAGAATCATCATGCAAAGTAGCTCCATTGCATTCAATATGCCAAATTGATTCAGATGAATTACTTTTACCTGTATTAAATAAAATTTTATCAATTGAGTCATTGGATATTAATTCAAAGGCTTCAAATGGATTTGAAACAGCTCTTCATTTTGCTTGCTTGCAAAATAATAAAACTATTGTTGATACCTTAATTAAATATCCTTCAATAGATCCAAATGCTCGTGATAACAACGGAAACACTCCGCTTTTAATAGCAGCGTTAAAAGATGAATATGGCATTATTAAACGATTATTGAGACTTGAATCAATTGATGTTAATTTATCACTTCCGCTGAGTAACAAAACACCTTTATATATAGCATGTGAACGATGGAATTTTAAGATAGTAAAACTTTTACTAAATGATCAGCGAACGTTAGTTAATTGTCAAGAATATCCATCAGGAAAGACACCTTTAATGCACACAATTAATGAATTTAAAGCTGATTTATTCCATATTATTTTAAATGATGATCGAATTGATATTAACGTTTCAGATAAGGATAAATTGACAGTTCTTCATTATGCATGTATAATTGGAAAAATAGATTTTATTAAAGATATAATATCATTGAAAAAAGATGGAAACCTTTCTTTATATTTGAATGCACAAACAAAAGAAGGATTGACACCGCTTCATTATGCTTGCAAGTCGAATAATAAAGAAGCAATTTTATTCTTATTAGGAATGAAAAATAATATAGATATAAATATCCGCGATAATAAAGGACGTACAGCTCTTGATCTTTATTTGAATAATCCAGGTGGATTGTTTGATGACGAAGTTCGTAAAGCATTTGATAAATATGATAAAAGCAAGCAAATTCAAACAAATGCTAATATTATTGAAATTTGTGAAAATGGACATTATGATATGATTAAATATATAATGTCATCTAACTTCATTTTTGATGTCAATGATAACAGTATGAATGATGAAAAGTTAGCTTTATTACATTATTTATGCAAAAATCAAAAAGTTGATATTATTGAAGATTTGTTGAATAATATGGACAAATTTGATGTTAATATGAATGTAGTTGATATTAACGAAATGACACCTCTTCATCATGCTGCAATTTCATGTTTTGATGAAACAATAGTTAAATTGTTATTAAATACAAATAAATGTGATATTAATGCTAAAGATAATAAAGGAAGAACTGCCTTGCACTACGCTTGTGAAAAAGGAAAGAAAAGCATTATTGAAGAATTGTTGAAATATAAGGAAATTATCGATGTTAATATACAAGATAAAAACAAATCAACTCCCCTTCATGAATTTGCTAAATCTTCACATTTTGATAATAATATTCTCGAAATTTTATTGAAATCAAAATGTAACCCTAATATTGCCGATAACAAAGGTAATACCCCTCTTCATTTTGCTTGCTTAAAAGAAAATAATTTGTTTGTTTCGACTTTGATTGATTTAAGTTCATTTGAAATCGATCCTAATATTATTAATAAGAAATATCAGACACCTTTGTGCATTGTTTGTATGAAAAATGATAATCTTATCTTTAATACTTTGTTTTCAAGTAAATTGAAAACTAAAATTGATATTAATTTGGCTTCTCCTATATATATTGCTGCTTTGAAAGGAAATTTCTTTTTGGTTGAGCAATTGCTTGATATGCCAGGAATTGATGTAAATAGCAACTTAAAGAATCATTTTGATTTTTATAGTGATAATGAAAATGGAAATGATGAAAACGAAGAAGATGATGAATTTGAATTTGACTTCAGTGGTCTTAGCTTATTACATATATTGGCATATTCTGATTCAAATGATTTATTGAAGAAATTAATTCAAAGTAATCAATTTGATATTAATAAGCCAACTGATGAGCATGTTGAAAGCAAATTAAATGGAACTCCGCTTATTATTGCATTAAAAAATAATCAATTGAAGAATCTTTATTTGTTACTTGATTATTATAAATCTCAACTTGATTTGAGTATTTATGATAGAAATGGAAAAGCTGCAGTACACTATTGTCTCGAATTAGCAAATAACTCTTTAGATATATTACGTTATCTAATAGAAATTGATGATCGTATTGTTAATATGGAAACAAATAATCAAAAGAGAGAAACGCCTTTATTGATATCTCTTAATCATAAAAATGTAGAGTGTTCAATGTTATTGCTTCAACAGCCATCAATCAATGTTTTTTGTTATAGTAATGATTATAATACTCCAATACATTATATAGCATCTGATGGTAAAAAGGAAATTATTGATTCTGTGCTAATGAAGATTAATTCAGCAATGAAAGATGCAGATGGTTCAATTAAAAAAGAAATTATCAATTTTGTCAACATTCAAAATAGCAAAGGGGAAACAGCTTTGCTAATTGGTTGTAAAAATAATAATTATTATTTTGTTAAAACTCTAGTGGACACATTTAAGAATATGTTAGACTTTTCAAAGAGCAATGATGATGAAAACAGTCCATTCATGGCTGCAATTCGGACAAGTGATGATGAATTGATTCATCTTCTTTTGTCAAATGATAATTGTATGTCATCTGTTGATTTAAGTAAACCAATTGATGAAAATAATAATTACATCTTCCAATTAATGGCTGAGAATAGCAATGTAAACAACTTCAAATTATTTATGGAACAAGCTTCAAGCCAATTGTCCAATATGGATCTTGATTTTGTTAATTATAAAAATAATAATGGTAAATCACTAGTAACAATTGCAGCAGAAAGGCAAAATGCTGAATTATTCGATTTCCTCTGTGATAGTCAAGATCCAGATTTGAATGTCCTTGTCGGCCAAAAGAAAATGCCTTTAATATTTAAGGCGGCGGAATCATATGATGCTAAAATTTTTGAGTCAATACTTAAGCATGGATCTTTTGACCTCAACAAAGATTTTGATGGTAAAACTGTTTTGCATTATGCTTGTGAAAGTTATAACGAACCAAATGAAAAAGTAAAATTGCTTATAAAACAAAATAATATTGATGTTAATTGTACAACTAAAAAAGGATCTATGACTCCGCTTCATTTGGCTGCGAAGAAGAATAATACCGATATTGTTGAAACATTGCTCAGCTTAGATGGTAAAATAGATATTACAATATTAAATTCAAAGAAGAGAACAGCGCGTGATATGACTAGAAATAAGAATATCAGTAAGCTATTTTTTGATTATGATATTAGAAACAAAAAAAATGAATCATAATATATATTTAAATCATACAGAAACTTAATAAATGATTATATGATATATATTTCAACAATAATTCTTTAGTTAAGTCAAATTATACTAATTATTCTTTTTTGCATATAATTTTTGAATATAAATAATATATTTATTTCAACTTTAATTTTTGTGCTTATGTGTATTATAATTGTCCAAAGATCAAAAGATATTTATCAATGGCATCAATACCTGTTGAAGTTTAGGAGATCTACCTGTTGCAACTTTTTTTATTCTTTTATGGTTTTCCTGAGTTTTCTTCTTCAGTTATTTGAATAGGCTTTGAATCTTGAATCTCTTCTAAATTGTTTTTATTAGCATAATCTTCAGCTTCAAAATTTAAAACTTCGCGATTTTCCAGATCAGATTTATTATCAATCAAAAAAAAATTAGTATTATCATCTTCACATTCATCTTCACACTTACTTTCCACTTTGAAATATCTTTCATGTGTTTCTTGTTCTGTTGTATCCTATATTTGAATTGTGATACTTTGTCCAACAGATTGTGGAGATAAAACTATTATTTTCATAACAATAATAAATAGAAGTCTTTCCTACACTAGAATCGCCAATAAAAGCAATTTTAATCACATTATGGTTGATAACTCGATGGTGAAAATTTTGAAAAATGTAAAAAATTTTAAAAAATCGTACGTTTAGTTAAATAAAAAATGAAAGCTAATAAAAGCAGTATTTCAAAAAAAGAAATAACAACAGATAATTTTCCTTTTGACTTTTATAATCGAGCATTCGAGATATTAGCCTACTTATATAAATCAGGCCCAGAGCAATCAACAATACTACCAAATCCAACTGATGAAATTACAGTTAAAGAAGAAAATAAATATCCTTTCCAGTCTAGAATAGTTGATCTTCGATTGCGAAGAAACCAGGATCAGAGAGCTTCTGTTCAAAAAGAATCAAACAAAATATTTTCAAATGAGTACAAAAAATATGGAAAATTGATTAAAAACGATAATGATGATATTATATCTGCTTTTGAGGTAGAGCAAGCAGTTAGACCAGATATTCCTTTATATCTTCAAAATGTTATCAAAGATGAAAAAGAGAATTCTTGGAAATATCGAAGGAAGAAGAGGCCCAATCCAATGAATATGAAGAAAATTGAAAAAGAATATACAGAACGGCTTAAAACTTCGGAAAAAACAGGAATTAATCGAGCAAAGCGTCGTTATGCCCAATACCATAAACTTGATACATTACCAGCTGAAGCAGAGCAAAATAAAGAAGAAGCATGATATATCTGTTTTCACCTAAAAGTTTGCGTTTGGTATTTTATATATATAAATGTTATTCATAGTAAATCAAAACTCATTTTATTCTATTTAATTATTATGTTGTCAACTTGCAAGTAAGTATATTTTAAAAAATTAAATTGAATTAACAAATATCTTAGTTAAACAGAGGGGGAAAAATGGAATAATTATTTATGTTCTATTTTGTTTTACAATCTTGCTTTCAATCCTCTAATCTCAACTTCTCTTTCGTGAATCATCTGTTTTAACTTCTTATATTGTGGAAATTCATCAAGTCCTTTCTGGATATCTGCTTTTAACTGAGCATTTTCCATTCTTAACCTTTCTAATTCTTCTTTTCGGCTTGGGCCCTTTTTGATTTGATTTCTTTGTGGGGTATATCCTTCAACTTTAGGCGCTTTCTCAAGAATTTGTTCTGGTTCTTTGAGTAGAGATTGGCAAAATGTATGCGCGTTATTTAGCATTTGTTCATCTTCTAATTGCGAAATTGGAAGTTTGATTAATGTCTTTTTTTCATTAGCTTGAGTAAAAACTTTTTTAATTAAAACCATTGTTATATCTCTTACGTGCTCTAGTTGACGGTCCATAACATTTTCAAGGAGATCTGGAATATCTTCAAGTGCATCAATAATTTCTTGTCCAGTATATGTTTTTGATTCAGAAATTCTTGCTTCAAGTAAATCTTGGAGTTCATCTGAAACATCACTTTCGATTTCTTTTCGATTTTGTAGTTCGAATTTCAGATAGTCAATAAATTGTTGGACATGAATAACATTAAGTGCAGAGTAATTACTCATTTTAAAAATAATAAAAAGGTTAACAATAAAAATGTTAACCAAAGTTATTTTTTATTTAAAAAAAAAGCAGATTATCTTTAAAGCTATTGAACAATTCTAGAATTAACCTAGTGATTTAGATTGTTGTTATGTATGTTAATTTAAAAATTAAAATTTGTATGATTGCAATTAATTTTTCTTCATATCTACATATATATATATACAAAATACTTATTTCTGTCTTTTTTACATTTAAACTTCTAATTAATACTGATATAAAATGAAATATTACATTTAAATATCAAAATGTTTGTAGAAATTTTATTGTATACATATTGCGAAAAAATTCAAAGTGTTTTGCCTAATTAAATAATTTGATCAAGATCACCTATTATTATAAATTTGATTTATTTGATAAATAGTTATAACTTTACGAAATTTTTAAACATATATGCAAGATATCATATTGTTTATTTAAATTGATGGTATTTATAAAAATAAAATTTAATATAAAATAAGAATGACTAGTAGCAGATTAAAAAAAAAAATATTGCGAATGAACACATGATTACTTTTATGTTTTCCTCATTCTAAGACTTGTTATTTTGAGAATCGATATCAAAAACGTCACTTTTGTACATCTGATACTCGATTATCAATTTAAAAATCTGATATCGAGATTATCAATTATCAAGATATAAGATATGAAATGTGATATAAAAATAATTGTAAACTTGATATCAATTTCCGAGATCTCGAGATCTCAAGCAGATTTATCTTTTTTTATAATTGGTATTTGTGATTTTAAAATATTTAAAAATAAATAATATAATGTATTAATGTTTATTTAAAGATTAAAATCAAAAAATACATTCTTTTTTATGAAATATTTGAGATTAAATTACGATCATATATTTATCAAAAAGTTTGATTGAAAATTCTGATATCAAAAGTGGAGAAAAAAAATTCTCGATCTCTGAAATCGATCTCGGGAATCTGTGCATATTTATGTATCGATATCACAAAGCCTACTCATTCTCTCGAATTGTTTGATATTTGTAATATACAAAAGATTGAGAAGATAATAAAAATAAAGAAATAAAAAATTGAAAATGAGGAAAGGAATTGTGTAAAGGAACTGCTTATTCATTTTCAAAATTTGAAAATACACAAAAGTAATGAAAAAAAAAAATAATTCTTATGATTCTTAAAATTTGCAAGCACCTTCAAAGCATTGAAAGTCTTTGAGTAGAATATTTTAAAACAAGATAAGAAATTTCACAACATATGTTTAAAATATAATCAAAAACTATTAATTTTTAAATAATAATTCTTTATTTTTAATGATTTTTTAAAAACAAAAAAAACGAAAATGACCAAATAACCGGAAAATTCAAATTTTTCATTTTCAATGTGTCATTTTTTATCTCCTGACAAGAACTGTTTTAAAATTAATTTTTCCGATATATTTATATATTTATATTGTTTTTTAATCATTGTATAGAATAAAATTCAATAATACTTATTTTGAAATTGATAAATTATTATTTTTTTGAATAATGGACTGAAAATTAACTAAAAATTTACGATACGGAACAACCACCAGTTATTCAGAAAAATTGAAATAAATCATAATTTGAGTGACATCACCTAACCGAATAAAATCGCGGCAAAATTGTGGAAATTCCTTATAAAAAAAGCATAAAAAATAGATGAAAATTAGAATTCAATCAGTTTTATTAGCTTTGTTAAATGATCTATGGGTACATTGGCTGTTGTTGAGGCATTCCTTGTTGATTTTGCATGGATGGATCCATCATTCCAGGATATCCTGTCATCTGTTGCATTCCATTCATTCCTGGCTGCATTCCAGGTGCAACATTTCCAGCCATTCCGGGTGCGACTGAGGTTGGAACGCCTTGCATCATTCCCATTTGGTACATTGGCATTGCTGGATTTGCGGCAAACATTTGCATCTGTGTAGGATCAGTATAAGGAATACCAGCGAAACCTTGAGAACTCTTTGTAAGCAATTCATTGAGAGCACGCTTCCTTCTTGCCTTCCTATAGGTATAATCAGGATGCTGGCGCTTAAATTCTTCTTGTGCAGCTGCAGCTCGTTGTTTGTACTGGAGTTTTGTCTCATTTGGTACTTCTTTCCACATCTTTCCGAGGAGTCTTGAAACTTCAGTGTTTGAAAGAGATGGGTTATCTTGGCGAACAACAGAACGCATTGTTTGAGAATAAAGAATGAATGCGTTTGCTGGTCTTCTTGAATTATCTCCTTCTTCACCTTCATCAACATTCATTTGGGCAGCTTGAGCATCTGGTTGAACTGTTTGTTGCATAGGCACTTGTGAAGGCATCCATCCTGCTGGTGCACCTGTTTGTCCCATAGCAGGATAGTTCATATCAAAGTTTGATGTTGGTTGATTCATACAAAAAAAAATTTGATTTTTTTTTTTTGCGCCTTTTTATTTAAAAAAAAACTTTTTCTATTTATTATTGATCGTTATGTTCAAATTTATGAGAATTCAAATTTGGTTAATTCTTTGAAAAAAAATTGAGTGTGAGATGAATAAACTGAAATTAATTCAAAAGTTTGTAAAACGGATAATTTATTTCAGTCAATTTTGACTAAGTTTGATTGAATTATGTTAATCAATTGTTCAAAAGGAGTTTTCAAGTTTTTTTTAATGAATTGAATTTTTAGAATAATTTTCATTAATATTGAATTTTTTTCTATACAACGATTTACTATTAATGTAATTAAGGTAAATATATAAGAATAATAAATTTTCGATGAATTTTTGCCAAAAAATTATAAATGACCAAAAACCGAAAAAATGACACATTGAAAATGAAAAATTTGAATTTTCCGGTTATTTGGTCATTTTCGTTTTTTTTGTTTTTAAAAAATCATTAAAAATAAAGAATTATTATTTAAAAATTAATAGTTTTTGATTATATTTTAAACATATGTTGTGAAATTTCTTATCTTGTTTTAAAATATTCTACTCAAAGACTTTCAATGCTTTGAAGGTGCTTGCAAATTTTAAGAATCATAAGAATTATTTTTTTTTTTCATTACTTTTGTGTATTTTCAAATTTTGAAAATGAATAAGCAGTTCCTTTACACAATTCCTTTCCTCATTTTCAATTTTTTATTTCTTTATTTTTATATCTTCTCAATCTTTTGAGATTTTACTTTTGAAATTAACTTTTGTATTATTAAATCAAATCGTCCAATTTTAGTTAATAATTTTTCCATATAAATGATGTTGATAATAGATGATGCTATACCATTATCTTCATTTTTATTTAAATTTAACTCTATTCTAATGAATATTTCATTGAAAAGTTTTGTATCAATGATGTTTCATCGCAGTCAATTTTCATAAAATTCGGTATTCTGAAAATTTCTCTTTTTGTGAAAATTCTCATCCAAAACAAACATCTTTTGAATTAATCTTTCTGGAAATTATTTTATATCAATTCTAAGAATAAAATTTTGAGCATTCTTATTACGAATATAAAGTTGAAAAATGAAGATTTCTTTTATATATATATATATATGATTACAGATAAAATAATTAGTAAGTAAATAGTTTCAAAGACAGCATCGTTTATTGATATAAAACTTGCATATTGAGAAATAGTATTTTTGATAAATAATATTTAATCAAAACGAAAAGTAAAAAAAAAGTATTGCATTGGCAATTTGTCAATATATTTCTATGGTATCTTGTTAAGTAGTAAGTAAAAAGTTGCAAAAAATAATATAAAATATAAATATTTTATATCAAAATTTATTAGTTTTGGAACCACTTAGTGTTGATGTTTTTTCGAAATAAATAGCTTTGTTATAGAGAGATTTTGATGTAGCTTCTTAAAAAAAAAAAATATTGTGTTTAAAATTTAAACTTATCGATGTTTCAATGAATATGGTATGCTATCCGTCTATTCGTCAGCAATAAAACACTTTCAGCTATATCCTAAATGATTGTTAAATTCGATATTTGGACTATGAAGATATTCAATTAAAGGTCAATTAATTGACTTATAATTTAGAATTCAAGATCCTCGTCCAATATGAAGTTATTCATTACAATTTGATTTTCATTATCTACTTTCTGTCGCGTATTCACTTTTTCTTTACTATATCAAATATCTATATAAGTAATAATATATATAAAAAAAAAAAAATTAGATCTTGTATTTCTGATTCCTATAATTTGTATGTAATAGGAAGCAAGCGTATGTAAGTGATTTTGTAAGTATATCTAGTCATTATAGTGTAAATATGTAAGTATATGTAATTTCGTGAATATTAACTTTTTGAATGAATAATTCAATATGATTTGATAATTATGAACATATTTGGTCTATATATTTAAAGGAAGTTATTTGGACTTGTAAACTATTTCAATATGGAAGAGGTCAAATTCCGCGCAACTAAATTAATTGATTTCCCTCCTTGTTCGCAAAATGATAGCATACCTATTGCGCAATGCATCATAAGTTCTTCTGAAGATGATTGTTTATACATTTTATTTAAAAATTCAATATCAATTCTAAATATCACCAATGGTAACAAAAAGGAAATGCAAACAAATAATACTTTTCTGCCATTTATTACATATGATCCAACAGAAGAAAATCCGACTCCTTACGTTTGTACATCAAGAGGTGAGTTATTAAATATTTTTGAAGAAAATAGGCAAGATCATCAAATTATAGGTTCAAATCCGTTTATTTTATATGATAATCAAGTTATTGTTGGCGATAAAAAATCAGGAGTAATTTCCATATTCAATTTAAATGATCCAAATAACAAAAAGCTTACATTAAATAAGTATGAAACATTTTCTCTTGGAATGTTCAACATTTTCCGAAATAATGGAATTTTTGCTTTAGCAGCAAATTCAAAATTTGTTTTTGCTTTAACAAACGATGGTAAAGTTTTAGTTTTTGATATATTAAATGGTCAGAAAATATCATCTACTACAGTATGCAGTTCAAAATTAGAATCTGGTATTATAAAATGCGACGAAGAAAACTATTATCTTGGTTTAAACCAAATTGATGGTTCAAAAGTTCAAGCGATCCATTTTTCTATTGATACAAATCAAGTTTTATACGAAATTCATCAACCTATTGTTAATTTTATTGAAATAAACGAAGGCAATATCGTAATAATGACGAATAAAGAAGTAACTCTTCATAATAAAAATGATGGTAAATTGATAGCTAGTTTTCTAGTCCCAGTTGATGACCTCGGTATTTTTAAATCAAAATATAGCAAAAACTACTATGATCCTAATTTGAAAAATTCATACAATTCAAATAATTATAAAAAAGCAAAAAAAGATCTTACTCCTCGATTTGTTCATTTACTAAATAACAACATTCTTTTGATTACAACAAATTCATCTATTTACCGTTGTAGGCCAATTCTACCTATTGAATCGTATGTTTTAAACTTAAAAATAGATAGTGGATCTGATAAGGATAAAGAAATGCAGCTTTCAACTAATCTTTTATACGCGTCTGTTGAATTTTCTCGAACAATAACTCGTGAAAATTGGATTGAATTTGAGGAAAATGTTAGAACCACTTCTGATCCAACACTCTTTGCGTATAAAGTTATTTCACAATATCTGAACTGTGATAACAATGATTTTAATGAACTTGCTTCTCACGACTTAATTAAGCAAATTGAAGAAACAATCAAATTATTGAGTTTGAGCCGTAGCAATCATAATCAAAGTCAAGATCAAGATAATAATGATATACCATTAAGAATATTTTACCGTTCAGCTTGTTCAGAAATTATATTTGCTTATTCTTTTTTCAGCAGATGTGTTTACTTTTTAATAATGTTTCTAACTTACAAAAATCAAACCGCTGCTTATTCACATTACTTAAGAGAACTTTCTATGCTTGTTCATGATTATACTCAACTTTCTCTTCTTGCTGAAATCGGTGATAATTTACCCATTGAACTTTTTGATACATATGAACTAAGGAGAAATGATCATGGTAATAATTCCGATATTGTTTTTTCAAAAGTTGTAATGTCTCTCATCTCAAAACTTTTAGACTTTGATAATACAATGAATATTTTAATGAACCACCGAATGTATGAAAAAGTTGTTGAAATTACGTCAATTAGTAGTGTTCCACTTGTTTACCATGGAAAATCTCTCCTAAAGCTTAATAGATTCGATGAAGCTGTTGATTTTTTTATTCAGAACTCTGGTTTTTTAGCTAATGATAATGAATTAACAGAATTTGTTTTCCAAACGCTACGTAGTAATAATCGTGATGATTTAATTATTCGTATTGGTTCCATCAATTCGGAAGCTAATGCTGCTGCTCTGTTTCGTGCTTATATTAAGGAAAAAGATTATGATTCAGCTTTTAATTGTATTCTTACAACGCATAATGAGCCTGTCAAATGTAACATGCTCCGTGTATTCATTAGAGTATTAAAAAAGAACAAATTACATCAACTTTTACTAAGTTACCCATTTGTATCAATGATATCAATGTTTGTAAATGAACTTTGGTGTTATTCAATAGATA
Source organism: Tritrichomonas musculus (assembly GCA_039105265.1). Classification (NCBI taxonomy): domain Eukaryota; phylum Parabasalia; order Tritrichomonadida; family Tritrichomonadidae; genus Tritrichomonas; species Tritrichomonas musculus. The sequence continues at coordinate 3,172,381 of JAPFFF010000004.1, forward strand.
CATTAATTTTAGCTTTCTGCTTTTTCAGAGAAATTGGTGATCGTTTGCAAGCTACACAAGCTCTTTATTTATATGCCCGTTGCCTCCTTAGAACTCCAACAAAAGAGAATCTTGGTAAGGCGCTTACTGCTATGAACTTAGTTTTTTGCCAAATGAGCAATTGTACTGTTCGCGATGTTGGGCCTAAAGATCAAGAACTTAATGTTGATAAATTATGGAGAATTATGTGTCGTACACGTTGTTGTCTTCTTCTTGATGATAATGAAAATGATAATAATTCAATTAGTTCAAACGAATTTAGGAATTCAAATGTTGATGAAAATGAAAGATTAAAATTTTCTACTAGTCTTCGTGATGCCCCAAAAATGTCTTTCTCTCGACTTCTTGAAATTGCAGCAACCAGAAACAAAGATATTTTTGAGAATGCATTAACTGGTGCCAATGATAAAGAATTACTTGATATTATTCCAAATTTAATTCATCAAAAATTAATAGAGCCATTGTATAAATTACTCTCGCTTAAAAACAAGAGCAAAAATCCAGCCTTGGTTGAAAAGACGTTAAAGCTCTATATTAAAACTAATCAAGTACCGCCAACATTTGTTATTGATAAGTTTATTGCTAAAAACATCACTCGATTTTTCATAGTTTGTAGTAAATTGGACACTGCGTTCAGAGCAGACCTTCTTTATGATGCGATTTGTTGTTTACTTCGACGTAAAGATAAAAAGAAGTTTTTCTATCTTGTTGATATTATGAGAGAACTTGAAGTCCCTGAAGAAATTATTCAAGAGTTCCAAATTGAATAATTCAAAATTATTATTATATAAATGTATTTTTATTATTACTATTTTCCTTATTGTTTTTGATTATAGTATCAAAAAAAAAAATTGAACTCAATTTTAAAAAAATATATATTTTGCATCACATATAAAGTTGTTGCGTTTTATTTAAGAATGACTTTTAAAAAAAAATCTAACTCGAGTATGTTATTATATATAGTTGTAAAAATAAAGAACTGAATTCATTATTAAATAAAAATGCTGAAAATGAATAGATTCAAAAGAATATGCTCAATGTAAAAAAAAAAAAGATGATAAAAGATGAATTATAGTATTAATGTATTCTAAGAAAGTTTTATATAATAAATAATAATTTTGTTCATTTTCGTGATATTCTAAAAAATAATTGTATAAAGATTAAAAAAAAGGCATATTCTGAACTATTATAAAGAATGAAAATATATTTGTAAATCTAATAAAAATTCCATTTGATAAAATGGAAAAAATCTTGAATAAGCTCCCAAAAAGTAACTTCTGATTGAATTCGCTCTTTTATAGTTTGATAGTGAGGAATTGAGTATTTATCAGGTTGGCATTCATCTGATGAATATCTTCCGCGTTTACAAATGACAGCATTGCTGGAATTGATTATAATAGGTTTGTTTTCACTCATTATTTTTTCTACATCGGTTGAATTAACAAATTCGAGAGACATATAATTGTTTGATGGTGGAATAACATTTGATATTTCACCATACTTTTTAAAAAAATTTACAATGATATCTTTTTCTTTGGGATTAATGCAAAAAACAGTTATCCAATTTTCTAAGTTGTATTGATAATCGCTAGATGGATATTTATCTTTCGAGAGCATTGCAATACTATAAACGCTTTTTTCGGGAGGTTTTCCAAGGAATTCAGTTCCGTTATTACTAAAAATTTTTGATTCTTTGACTGCTCTTAAGTTTGAATCATTTAAATTGTCGGATGATGTCATTGAGCCTAATTGTTCGGGTCTAAAAAGTCGGGTTTCGATATAATGGTCAACATCTTGTTTTACTGTATGTTCATTTCTACGCATTATAATAGTTTCTTTAAAAATGAGCGAACGTTTATGCATTCAATTATACCTAAATAAATCAAGCATAATAAAAATATAAATATATTGGAATTCAAATTAATAACATACAGTTTAAAAATCTGTTTTATGCTTTTCAAAATCTAAAATAAAATATAAATCCTTTAAATTTAAGAAAATATAATATTTAATTTTTTCAATTTTATATTCATTAATAAAAAAGAAAGAGAAACTAATAACTGATATATCAAAATAATGCTTTTACCATCAAAAAATATGTAGCTTTGAAATTGGACCGAAATGTATAAAAAAAAAAAATAACTAAAACCAATTTTAAAAAAATAAAAGGAAAAAATTTGAGAAATGTGTTCAAATCATATAATATTTATCGAAATAAATTTATCTTTTCTCCGTTTTTTCTTTGATCTTAATAATCTTTTCATTCATATTTTCTTGATCTTCATGAATGGATTTCAATTCGCCAGATAACTTCTTAAGTTCTTGTCTTATCCATTCTTCTCTAGTTTCCGGATCTTTGCTCATTGCAATCTTCTGCAGTTTCTTAATGAGTTTTTCTTTTTCCTCATTCTCTACTTCCAGTTTCTTGGCCTTTTCCGTTCTCTTCCGGCATTCAGGATCAAGTTGGCATTTTTCTGTCATATTTGATCCAAAGACTCCTGTTTTGAGTGCATAAAAGAAGGAGTTGGCATCATGTATTTCACCAGCTTTGATGTAGTATAAAAGGGTAATGCCAAATCCAACTGCAAATGCAACTAATGCTGTAAGAACAAATATAAATTTTTTAGATGATTCAGGTTGCTTGATAATAACACTTTTATCATCTTTATTCGTGTCATTTTGATTTGTTTCGTTTTGGTTTGTTTCTGTATTGTTTGTGTCATTTTGTTTTTCATCATTTTCGTCCAAATCTATTGATCTATCTTGAATTGACTCTTGTTCATTTGATTCATATGATTCTTCTTCTAGTTGTTGAGTTCTAATTATCTTTTTCTTCTTCCTTCGTCGGCGTCTTCTTTCAGCTTCTTCTTCCTCTTCTTGAAGGTGATATTCAAATTCAAGTTGGCAAAGCCTATCCTCTTCGCGATCTGCTGCTTCATCCTCTTCTTGAACTTGAATTTGTTTTGGAGTTTTTTGTGGAATTGCATTCAAAATAAAAAAATTAAAATTAGGTTGAAATTCTGATTGACTGGTTAAATATTTGGCTGACAAAAGAACTCTTTTTTCAGACATTCGTTCTTTATCGTCATTTGCTGCGTGACGCATATTTATTCTGTTAATAATTGATGATAATTGAATCCATTGGCGCCTAATTTTCCATCTTCGAAAAGCACGCTTTAGTACAAAAAGATTGTATCTATATGGAATTTGTTGTTTGTAAAAATGTCGAGCAAGAGGTTTAAAATCTGTTAATTTTGAATAATTGCGAATAATTTTTAACCAGTGTTTTCTATGTTTTTGTTCATCTGTTAATTTTTCGTTTGTATCAATCAATTCGTGGAATTTCTCATCGAATACTGTGTTTTGAGAACGTGCAAGTTGTGTTTTAGAAAAATATGTTGGTACTCCAAGATGAGTTAGCGTTTCATAAATATTGCCACTATCTTCTTCATCAAAAGTTGAAGCAGCTCCACGAGGTGTAGATCCTCTGGGTGAGAGAGGGAATCGAACTACTTCTTCCATTTTTCAAAATTTTTTTAACGGCTCTAAAATATAGGAGAAAATATGGTTAATTAACCGTCCATTTCTTCAAAAGCAAATGTAGTAACACTAAAGCATAATTATATATATCGTATTGCATTTGTCTAAAACAATATTTACGGATTTTCGTGTCTTAAATCAATGTTATTTAAAATATTTATTAATCAATTTTCTCAATTCCTCTAATTTTTTATAAGTTCACACCAGCATTTTCATTAATATGGTTATGCTTCTCATTTAATTTCATCATTTGACAAATTTTTTCTTGGTTATAATTAAATAATAAGATAATATTCAGTAAATATTACTTATTCAATAACATAGTAAAACTAACTAAAATATGTATTAATATAGTGATTGATTCATATTGATGGTTATTTATTTAACGTACTCAAGATTTTTTCAAATTCAATGATTAAACGTCTTTTAACGTACTCAAAATTTTTCTAAGTTTTGCCTTGAATGATATAAAAAAAGTAAATTTAAAATGGTTGAAAAGAATCATGGTCTTTTATTGGATATTATATAATAACAAAATCAAAAATATATTTGATCATAATAGTAATAATATTATCACAACTTATCTGAAACACTAGGAGCAATTAAATATATTTTACCCATATATGCATAAATATAATAAGGTACTCCTATTACAAAGTTATCTCCCTGCTTTTTTATATGGGCTGTATCACATTTTCTAACAACAACTCTGTAATTATCTTCGTTGAGTTCTTCTATTTGAGAATCTACTGTTTTAGCATAAATTATACGCATATACTCAAAATTCCATTTGTCAAGTTCGTATGTTTCATCGTTTATAAATTCAAAAACAACTTTTTGTTGTTTAAAGAATTGAGAATGTACTGTACTATCTATCTCTTCATTTAATGCATTAAACGAATCATCATCAGAATCGTTCTCTGATATATAATCTGATGGTAAAAAAGGATGATTATCGTTATTATTATCTGAAAAGTCTTGTGAAGCTTCTTCTATAGTATCTTCATTGTTCAACTCGTTTATAATTTCTTTATTCATTTCATTTTCTATTTTATCATCTGCTTCATCTGTTTCAACTTGATCTGTACTGTTATCACTTTTGTTATAGTTATTTTCTTGGCTAAAGAAAAAATCATCAGTTTGAATCGGGTCATTTCTATCGGCTTGAGCATTCTGTAAGCCATCACTTTCAAAAGAGTCAGAACATGAGTCACCATTTGATATTTGGTCATTATCTTCATTTATATTACTAACATTTTGACTGTAACTCATTTCTTGACTTGTATCAACGCTATTATTTCTTTTCAACGAGGAGTAAGAGGTGCCATTTAATGGATGTGATATTTGTTTTAAAAAGCCAGGATTTTCTAAGCTAGTATAATTTTGGCTTCTTTTTAAGCTCAAAAGATGAGGTGATGGAGAATTATTCATATTTGTCTGTTGACTAAATTGAAAATCTGGTTTAACTAATCCATCATCACTATTATCAGAAATTATGCTATCAGACGATATTTTATCACTGAAATCGGAGGTAACAATATTAAAATTCTGATTTTTTTGCATAGCTTTAGAAATTTGCATTGACTTAGCTATAGATATCCTACATAATGATTTTGGCGTTTGTTTATTGATCGATTTATCCTCAGTATGAGGAAATTCACGCATTTTTTCTGAGAATTTAGAATACGTTTTAAACGTTCTCCAAATCATATCAAAATTTTGATGTTATATATTTCTGTAAAGCCATTGTTTACAATACAAATGCATAGATTTCCAGGAAAGTAAATAAAGCAATCAATATGAAAAATAAATAAATTATCATAATTCAATAAATGAGATTCAAACAAATATTTACTATAAAAAGAAAAAAAAAAAACTATATTTTTTGATTTCTACTTCTAATAAGCCCATATTTGTCATCTTCATTCGAAATTGTGATAGAAGAGAATTTATTTGAGCTAAAGTTGTAATTGTATGTTTTACGAAATGGTGAGTATCCAGAGTTTGGTCTCGAAAATCCACTTGGTGACTCTCCATAAGGATAAGAAATGGTATCAAATCTGGAAAGATTTGAAGTTCTTTTCCAATTTGTATTATTTTTATTACTTGTATTTGTTTTAACGTCAGTCTGAGTTCCAACAGATTTTGTCTCATTTGATTGAGCTTGTAGATTTAAAATTGTCGATGTTTTTTGTTTGTGATGAAGTGATTTTTTAAAAGAAACTGTAGACATAACAGTTACACTTTTTTGCTCGCGAACAAATGACATAGAATGAGTCATCGAGCTTGTTTGTGTTGAAATTGAAAAGCCAATCTTTGGAACTCTTTTATTAGAATTTAAAATAAAATTATCTTCAATGCTTTGTAAAATCATCATTCTAGCAAAAGAGATGATCTTCTGAGAAGCTCTTAAATCAATATCACTATAGCCAAATCCATCATTATTATTATCAAATTGATCAGCTTTCATCGAATTTCGTGGTTTCGCTTTTGATATCTCTCGAATAAGAACCTTTCCATTCGCAAATTGTTCAGTGCTTTGATCTTTTGTTTCAAGAATTCGCCATAATTTTTTAAATGTCCTTTCTGAACTATTTTTTGTATGGAGAAGTTTAATAAGTGAGTGAATGAGTGACAAAATGGATTTTTGGGTTAATTCAGCATTGAAAAAACTGGATGAATCATTTAAAGTGCAATAAATCCTTAAAAGTTCTTCTTCTTCTTGGTTAATTAGTTGTTGAGTAGAATTTTTATTTTTGATTGAATTTGATCTGTGTTTAGTACTATTATTGCTGCTTCTATTTGACGATTTGAATACAATTGAAGCAGCAATTGAATTAGCATCACGAATCATCTTTGAACAATTGTTAATATTTTTTGCTAAATTGGAGTCTCCATTATCATTTGTGTTTGACATATAATTATTTGCAATATTTCCATTATTATCACAAATATTATCATGGCCTAGAGTATCATTATGGTAGATGCTAATATAATTTGTTTTGTTTGCTAGATTGTATGTATTATTATTACCATTTTTGGTCTTATTGTAATAATTAATCATGTGATTATCTATTTTTACAAACTTTTTGGCGCCATTTCGTGTGGCATAGAAAACATCAGATATGAAGCACATGAAGAGATTATCTGATATTGGAAATGATGAAGGAACAAAAGCGCCAATCTCGTTCTCTAAAATTTCTTTAGAAATTTTCCAGTTTGCGACTGAATCATTTTGTAAAATATCGTTTTTATTAAGCCTTTGAGGAAAGACACGTGCAAGCACTGCTGTTATGTGGAGACCGTTGGCAATATCACTTTGTAATGATTCGATTGAATTGCATAAAGTGTCAAGATTTAAGCTTTTATTATGTGAAATTGAAGGTAAAGTTGAAGTATATGATTTTGACACTTTAACAGATCGTGATTTTTGAGTTAGATCTTTTAATCCATATAAGCATGGAAATTTTGAGAGCCATAATCGAACTGCATCTTCGATATTTGTTGGATAGAAACAATTATCATCTGATCTTTGTTCTTGTTTACTAGAACTCGGACGAGATCCGCGGCTACTGAGAACAAAAAAAGAACGTGGTAAGCGTCTAATATCATCAAGGAGTTTTTCTATTGTTAAAGATTTATCAGCGATAACGTATTCAAAACACATGCATAAATTTGCATGATCGATAAATGATCTGTTAAATAAATTATTTGGTAAGCATGGATTGCGAGGTTTATAACCAAGTGATGCTAATTTAGAAATTGAATATTCATAAAGAAATATATCCTCATTTTTATGTTTAACTATATCTTCAAAATTGTTCTTTTTTGTTAAAATTAATGAAAGAATTGCGTAATAAATTGCTGGAGGTGGTGAACATCTTTTAATATTTTGAATATCATTGGGAATAAATAAATCAAATAATTGAATTGAAGGTCTCTCGATGAAATCAAGGCTAAGGAGTGGTGCTGAATTGGTTTCTGCTTTTTTTATCCTTGAAATCAAAGTTAAAACCCATCTAAAATGCTGAGAAAAATCATCAATTTCACATTCATTCATTAATGAAGATATTGACCTATAAATATATATATTTCACCATAATTGTCACTGTAAAAGTGCAAATAACGTATCCTTGAACCAATTATATATTGAATTTTTATACAATAACATATTGATGAATTGTCTTTTGCTATAATATATATATTATATTAAAGAAAAGATATAATAATTATTTTTAATAATATTTACATAAAAATTAACATTCAGACTAAAAACTTATTTTGATAAAATAAATGATCATTTCAGATTGCTTCAATTTTATCATTATTTTCCGTAGTTTGGTCTTTATTTTGCTGTTGATGTTGTTCCTCTTCTTCTTTCTTATCAACAAATCCGAGTCCATTTCCATCTTCAAGTTGCTCAATATTATCATCATGTTCAAGCATTGAAGTTGACTCTTGTGAAGGATCGACTGAGATTTGCAGTGAACCAACGTTATTAAGTTGCTGTGCCTTTTTAATTTTTTTATTTTTCTCTTTCAATTTTAGTTTTTTCTTTTCAGTTTGCTGTACTGGCTGAGATTGTGGCTGAATCTGTTGTTGCTGTTGCTGCTGAGGCTCTTGGGATGGTTGAGATTGTTGTTCTTCTACGTTTGGAACATCATCGTCAACAAATCCGAATCCGTTTTCGTCATTGAGAACTGGTCCGCCACTCTGCTCGAGCATTGAAGTTGATTCTTGGGAAGGATCAACAGAAATTTGAGTTGCTGTGTTGCTGTTGTCGAGTTGTTGAGCTTTTCTAATTCTGGAATTTTTTTCTTTCAGTTTCAGCTTCTTTTTTTCTGTCTGCTGCTGTTGTTGCCTTTGTGCGCGAATTTGCTGCTCGACTTCTTTTGAAGGCTCATATGTAACTGGCGGCGGGATGATTACTTTGGCTGGAGTGCTTGGACGCACTGATGAGATATCTTTTTGATTATTGGTGGAACTACTTTTTGTATATGGAGGATATTGAGCAGGATACAAATTACCGTATTGATTTGGGGTTTGATTTTTAGCTTCGCTTTTTTGTGTAGGTTGGGAATTTGGTGGAATTTTGGTGGATGATTTGGGAGGCTGCTGGTAAGGAATTGTTTGAGATTGTTGAATTGGAATTCCTTGTTGGATATAAATGGGAGTTTTTTGTTGTGGCTGCTGTGGTAGTGGAGGGGATTGATAAGGATAAACGATTTGATATGGATACGGATAAGGATATTGAGGTGGATATTGATATTGGTATTGATATTGAGGTGGAACAACTGGCATAGATTGTGGATAAGGGTAACCGTATTGATATGGATATTGTATCGGATATTGATATGGGTATTGAGGAGGTGGTGGTGGCGGTGACATTTGAGGTTGTTGTTGACGTTGGGTCGGCTTGGAAGGAGGTTGTTGAATTGCTGTTTTTGGCGGTGATTGGTTGTGAGCTGGCGGCTGTTGCACTACTGGCTGTGGGGGAGGTGGCGGTAATTGTTGATATTGCAGAGGAACGGGTTGCATATATGGTTGTGCTGGCTGAACTTGTTTGTTTGCCTGAATAACTGTAGGAATAGCATTTGGAGTGCCTTGTGGCTGTGGAGGATACGGTAAATAAGGCATTGGAGGTTGATAGGGATAATATGATGCTGGTGGTGGTGGAACTGCTGCATAAGGGTATTGTGGTTGCATCATTGTTGGTGGAGGTGGTGGAATTTGTGGTTGGGGAATTTGTTGCTGTGGTTTTTGTTGTGGCGGCATTTGTTGTGGTGGTATTTGTTGTGGCGGCATTTGTTGCTGAGGTATTGGTGATTTTTGATTAACTTGATTTAATATAGATTTTTGATGCAAATTTTCTTGTTGAAAACCTTGTGAGTCACTAGAGCTATCATCCATATTTTGTTGTGCAAAATCAAGATTATCTGGTTTATCTTCATCAGAATCAGAATCTATCTTTAAATTAGGATTATAATTATTTAAAGTTGGCTGTTGCTTTGCGTGTATCGAAACCTCTTGTGGTGGATTATGAAATTCGGCATTTTCGAGAGGTTGTGAAGGATTTGCTTTTTTGTATAGATTAGAAGTCATTGATTGTTGAATTTGATTATTTTGCTGCAATTCAGCTCCTACTTCAACATCAGGAATTGATGATGATGTATCTTGAATTTCTGGTGATTTTATTATGGGCTGCTGGACATTTGGATTTTGTATTGATTGATTATCTTGATAAGCAGAATTGTTTGCTGGATATTGCTGTATCTGTTGTGGCTGTGCATTTTTCTGTTCTTGATGCTTTTCTTCAGACTGGTTTTTTTTCTTACTGGATATAGTCCATGCTGGGGCAACGAGAAGTTTTCCTTTTGGTGCTGCAAATGCAGCTTCGTTATTTTCTGACAAGTGAATTGCAATTCTTACCATAATTTTTTTAGCATTAGGAACCTGGAGAAGTAGTAATGCTGGATAAGTATAAGTTACTACTGTATTTTTTTGAAACCATGAGAGTGGCAATTTAAGAATAGCAAACGTTTGCTCGTCATAAAAAAACGAAAATCCTATGCTGGTTTCACTTGCATCAGTATATTGGAAATTCCAAGTTACAGGAGAAGAAAGGTATTCTTTTTTCTTTTTTTGATTCTCATTTTCATTGGAATTACTATCATCATTTTTTTGAAGAATATTTAAATTTCCAAATGAACCTTCATCTTTTGGAATTATTTTTACAAACGCGCGATACCCAAGTTGTGAAGCAGTTTTATATCTTGGGAAATTCATAACTTTGAGAATTTGGATAAAAACTCCATTCATGAATGAAAATTTTTAAATTATTGAAAAATATTGAATACCTATTTGTTCGAATAAACATATTAAAAATTGGAATATCTTTATAAATAAAAGTTTAAATTGAAATTTATTTAATTGGTTAAAAATATAATTATATATAAAGTATATAAAATGAATAAATATTACATTTTAAAATTCCAATATTTAATTTTGAATCGTATACATATGGGTATTATTAATTTTTTTAAAAAAAGAATTAATAAAGAGCATTTATCACTATAAGAAAAAATGTTAACATATTTAAAATAACATTTATTATCATAAGAAAAAAGGTAATTTAAACAATAAAAAGTATTTAAAAAAAAAACAAAATAAATATATTTCTAAATCGAGTGTCTATACTGCTTTGGAGCATTGTCTGAACTAAATTTGAAGACAGAATCGATATTTTGGTTTCTATAAGTCAGGTCGACTCCGAAGCCATCAGAACTTTCTTCCTCTTCTTCATTATCATTTTCGAGAAGTGGACTTACGGTATTATGTGTTTTAGCATCATCATTATCATTATTATTATCTGTAATATTAATTTGATCAATTCTTAATAATTTCTTTGCATTCAAAATTTGTTTTGAATTTAATTGAATTGAGTGTCTCATCATTGAAGGTGGGAAAAGAAGTTTTCTTTTTTCTGGTTTCAAGTCAATAGTATTATTATTATCATTGTTGTTGTCATTTCCACCTTTAGCTTTATTTTCATTGTCATTGTCGTTTTTATTACTATTAATATTAGTATTATTATTGATTTTTTCAACTTGACTTTCGATCTGATTTTCAATCTTAGTTTTTTCTTGATTTCCTTTATTTACTAATTTTTGTTGTCTTTCTTCTTCTTGTGCTTGTTTCTGTTGTCTTATTAATTTGTTTTGTCTTAGAATAGCTTCGTTTATATCTTCTTCTTCATTCTTATTGTTGTCAGATGACAAAGTCGAGTCAACAGAAGTTATGGACGAGGTCGAAGGTATTGTAGGAATGCTTGAAGAAGTTGAAGACTTCTCGAATAATTCTTCACGACAAGAAGAGCATAAAAGTGGCTTCTTTGAAACGATGCAACTCTTGCAAACAAACAAGCCGCATGTAGTGCAACGATAGGAATGACGAGCTGCCAATTCATTCCCGCAAATTGAGCACTTTCGGAAGACGGTTTGCGAAATGAAGCGAGATCTCATCATCGAAGTAGAGGCCATTGAAACTCCGCCAGTTCGATCAACTGCGATAATTGCTCGATTGCGGGCAAAGATACTTACGGCAGTAATCAATGTCTTTCCGGTTTGCATGACTAAAGTTGGCTTGATTGATCGTTCGCCTGAGTCGCAGCTAGAAGCAGGAAATTCATTGAGATTTCTCAATTTCGTGAGAATTTTTTTCTCAATCTCTTTCCTGTCTTTGTCACTTTTTGCTGTCATGACTTTAATGTTGAAATTGTCCAATCTTTCTTGACTACTTGAAATATCACTTTCGGTCTCTGAAGAATCTGTCTCAATTTGCTTATCTGCAACGCCTTCGCCAGATGACGAGCCACTTTCACTTTTAATTTCTTTTTGAAGCTCTTTTTCTTCGCTTTCTTTGATTTTTTCTTCTTCATCACGTTCTTTCTTCTCTTCTTTTTCTTTACGCATCTCTCGTTCTTTTTCTTTGTACTGTTCGAGCTCTTGTTCTTTTTCTATTTCTTCTTTTTCTTTCTCTTTGTCGGTCATCATTTCAATTGGTGACGATTGAGGATCAATATCAAGTGTCCAGCAATAAACATAGCCACCAACATGTCCAGTGGCAAAGAAAGGCTTCTTTTGCCAGACAGATGAATCGCAAACAGAGATGCATGTGAATGGTCTTGGGAATTTAGGAGTTTGGGCAATGAACCTGAGATCTAAGCCATAAACTGTAAAACCATTTTGCGACATACAAACAATTAAGTTAGATACATCGTCAAAAACAATTTGTTCGATTTCGTTCATAATTACAGAATTGTTATTAAAGTTCTCTAAATTGGGAATTGATATGGAATTATTCATCGAGTTTGGTGAAGTGGTTGGTTGGCTGGTACAAACGAGTTCTTTCTCGCACATTAAAAATGAGGTTGAATAATCAAATAGCATTAGTTTATGTTGATCAGCTGCACAAACCATTCCATGTTGTGATGAGATTCCAATCGCTCTGATGCAAAATGAAGTTGTTATTAGTTGGTTAATAAGAATGGGAGTATCTGATATGCAATGAAAAACATCAATTACACCTAATCGTGATGCAACAGCTAAATAAAGTGAATCACTTGATACACAGGTTGCAGTAACTGAATCAACAGAACTAATAACCAAATTTTTATTTTTAATCATTGATAAATCATTATCGCCTTCAATAGTGTTGCTCGTACTAACATTGTTGTTTGCATTTGTAGTGCTGCTTGTTCCATTATTTCTGTTCATAAAAGACATTTTTTCATAAACTTGTTCGATATAAGAATCCCAGACTTTAACAAGAGACATTTTTGGACCAATTCTGTGTTCAAAACGTGGTAGAAAGAAGGGAAGATCATCTTTGAATTGAATTGTATCAATTTCAGAATCAACTCTAGTTAGTTGAGTTATTCTAAACTTAGAATTAATAATATTTGGTATTTCTGTTCGATTACATCGCGGATGAGGATATGTGAATAATTGAGCTGGGCATTGACCAAATTGATTAACAGCATCAATAATTCCTTTCATTTGTGTCGAGCTCATAAATGTTTTAGTTAAAACATTTGAATCATTTAAACTTCCAGCACTGCTGCTGCTGCTGTTGATACCTGTGCTGGAGTTTCCAGCATTATCAACAATTGTATCAGAAATTAAATGTAATGCTAAGCTGATATTAAAGGTAAGACTGTCATGCCAGTTTTCATTAACACTGCCTGTTGGATCGTATGTTAAGTCATATGTCAAAGGTTGAAAAACATTCATTGCATCAATTGCTGCTTGTCCGCGTTGCTTGAAGCCAAATATTAAATCAATCCATGAACCAATTGAAGAAGTTGTTTCTGGGCATTCAAGAGCCTCTCTCATTTTCCAAATGAAAGTGAAAGAATCTTTTCCCCAAGGTGGCATCAAAACATAATTAAGAGGAGTTCCATCTGTTCTAAATTTGAAATCAATTTTGTTTACATCTTCAAACATAATTGGAAGAGTGTAAAATTCTGGAATTAATTCTTTAAGATCAGATTGATTAGATTCACTTGCACTGTGCCATGAATCATTAATTGATGTGAATTGTCTATCTACATGATCCATTCCATTATGAAGATGTAAATTGAAAAATGTAAACGGTTCGACTCTCATCATATAATGCATCACTGCGGCTGGGTTTGAATAATGAGTTCCATAATGGCAATGTGGTTCTGTTTCTTCGTAATTAATCTTAAATCGTTCCATTCTTGCTTTTGTTTGAATTCCCATTGGTTTTGTTAAATCTCGTTTTAATACAGGTTCATTTTTATTATAATCGCCTAAAACCCATGGAAAAACTGGGTATTGACTAAGATCGTTGAAAGAACGACCACCAACAACATTCAAATACATTAAATAGTCATAAGTAGACAATTCTTGATTAACCCACATTTTAGATACATTTTGAACTCCTGCAGCAAGAAGATTAGCAGCAAATAAAGGTCCTGAATTGATATAAGGAACATCTGGAAGAGGTTTGATCTTTGACATGAAAAGTTTTCTATCTGATTCTTTCATTACAAATGTAAAATGAAGACCATTGGTCAAGAAAAAGTCAACTTCTGTATTTGTATAAATAAAACGTCTTGGTAGAGCAAGAATAATATCATTAAAACTAATTCGAAGAGTTGGATGGTTTGCAAAAAGTCTGCAAGATCCATAAACACCATAAAGAGCATCTTCGAATGCAGCGAAATGGCATAGCATATCACTTGTTGTCTTTAAAGCAATCTCTTCAGCGTCTGCTGATCCAACCAAATCAGCATTCATTAATATTGAAAAATAATCATTACTAATAGATCCAACGCATGGTAAAACTTCTGGTGTTGATAGCATTGAGCAGCCAATTAAAGTTTTAGTATCAAAGAAAATTTTTAGCAAATATGCTAAAGATGCAGAATTAACAAATGGTGGAAGGTCCCATCCATCCAAGCATTTTGGACCATATTGCTCAACTGATATCTCTGGAAGAATTGATGGATATTGTCTGAAATGTTTTGATTGTGGAATAATTAACGGTTTTGACGTTTTCTTTTCTGGAATCGGATAGTAATAAGTGAGTGGAATCAATTTTTGAGGAACAACGAATGGTTGTGGTGCTGTTGAGAGCATATACTTATGCTCATTTGGATGTTCATTTATATTCAGAATAGATTTCTTATGAAAGATCTTTGAAATTGCTGCATCGACTTCAAGATTAGATGTGTTAAAACGATTAAAGAATTGATAACGAAAAGCTGTCCTAATAAAGAATGAGTCCATTAAGCGAGTAACTCTGCAAAGATTGGCAGAGGTGCAATTTTGATTTTTGGTAACATCAAATCTGGTTTCTCTATCGGTTTTTGAAGCTGATAAAGCTTGCTTTTTATTTTCATTCATGAAAGTGGTATAAGGGTTGGAATTTGGATCAATTGTTGTTTGAACAAAGTTGGTCAAATTGCCTTTTGATAATGCTTGAGTGAAAGGTGAATCAGGAATCGTTTTCATCAGAATATTCTTTATGTATTGATAATTTTCTTTCGCCATAATTGACTCCGATGAAAGAGTAATTGCGAGAACAGTAGTAATTAATGGATCGTTAGCTAATTCGGCGAAAAAAGGCGAATTGCATAAATAAACCATTAGATTTAATTTTTCATCTTCATTCTCACATCGTGAGAGACAAGAAACAAGAAGATGTTTTGTTGATTTGCAATATCGTGGGAAAGATGATTTGAAAAAGGTGTTGATTTGACCATCCCACCAACCTTCAATAATTCGAGTAATTTCAAATTTAATAAAGAACTCATAAGCTTCATCATTGAGAGGTATTGTTGATGATAAAACATAAAGGGCGATTTTTCGATGCATTGGAATTGATATCTCCGGTAATACGTCAGCACTATTAATAAGCATTCTAACGCACATCTTACGTGCATTTGATAATGAATTGTTAAGTTTTTCAACAAGAGTATTTGATGCAAGTTTCGCAATTACATCGGCATTCTCACTTTCGAGTGCGCGTTTGAATATTTCTGGTGTTGGTTGAGCTTTTGGTGAAGAAAGTAATTGAGATAATAAAAGCTGAGATGATGTTTGGTTTGATGGTTGTTGTGGAGGTTGTTGTGTTGCTGCATCAATATTAAATGATGGAATATCAGGGCTCTTCGATAGATATCGCTTAGTTTCTTCAAATAAAACTGGATCAAGTGGATAAACGCGTTGGAATGTAAACTTTTCAACTTTCTCTTTTGTTATAAATGAAGATTGAATCATTGACAAAAGTTTTGGTTTTAATGTATCTTCTTCAAGTGAAAAAGGCATTGGTGAATTTGCATATTGGTCAAAACCAAGAGCACATAGTCTTTGAATTTGATTGAAAAAGTCGAGAATTAATACATTTGACTTTGCAATCAATTTGATCAATGTTCGCAAGATTCGTATTGACAACATTTCAATGTCTATTGATGTGTTTTCATAAGCCATTCTTTCGCAGACGAGGTCAAGTAAATCTTCAGTCATCAAAGGACGAATCATATCTAATTCTGCAAAATCATCAATCTTATCAGCTATACTTCCTGTGTAAAAAGTGAATAAAACTCGCCATAAAGATTCTTCTTTAATTAATACTGTGAAAAGTGGTTTACACTTTTTAAGAACATCAATGCTAAAATAGTTAGGATCAACCAAAGTCATCTTTGCCATATTTTGAATCATATCTAGAGCAAGATCATCACGCATTGTTGAAAGGAGTTCAATTGCAACATCAAAAGGAACAAATTTTGGCAATAAATCTGTGTTATCGATGATCATTTGATATAAAATGTCTTGCTTTCGTTTCATTCTGGGGTCATATAATTCATCTAAGAAAAAAGGTGAATCAATGAAATTAGCAGATGTGATTGTAAGTAAAATTTTCTTTAAAAACTTCGGATACATGTTAAGAATTGTGCTGATACAATTTATGAAATTTTGTTCTGTCTCTTTCTTTAAGTCAAATATAATGAATGAATCAATTAGATAATTAAATAATTGAGATGGATCATTTGCAACTTCGATGATTTGTGGAAGAAATACAAAAGTTAATCCTTCCATACTTAAAATATTGTAATCAAGTATAAATTTATTTGAGTATTCCCATCGACTTTCTAACCTCATTTGAAGGCCTTTAAAAAGTAATGGTTCTAATTGATTGTTAAATAATGATTTTTTCTTAAACAGTGTATATCTCAAAGCTGCAAAGAAGAAACCACTATCAATCAGCAAAAGATGTAGAAGATTAAATGCTGATTCAACAAGTAAATTAAATTCGCTCATTTCTGTGGCTTCAAGCATCTTTAAAAATATAAATTCGGGGCCTCCAAGTCGTGGTAAATATTTTGCTATTCCTTTATATGGAATAAAAGTAAATCCTGGCTTCATTCGAATTGATGTCGGGCAGAAGAAACCAGGTCCACTCTTATATCGTTGTTTGATTTCACTCATCGTACTGATAGTTGTTGATGTTTGAAAAGATCCTGAGAAATAATATATAGCATTTGTTTTTGTTTCACTTCCTAAGATTGCTCTAGTTCCATTTCCTGTGTTTGTAACACCGACTTGATTGAGGTCAAAGTAGCAAGTGACATTTTGTTGGGTAAAAGTTTTATCACTAAGAAGTATAGTGATCATGTGCCATCTTTGTGGAAGGCAAATGATAGGTTTCATTCCAAAAAATTGAATTGTATCAGCTTTGAGTTTAATTTCACCAAAATGAGTTGATAAAATTGTTGTTTCTTTCAAAATCTTTTCAACATAAATCCAGAAAGTAGTTGATGTCGCTAATTTGATTGATGCTGCGCAATGTGGTGAGTCAAGATGGCATTGGAAAACTGGGAAATGTTGAACTGAAGGATTTGTCAAATATGTTAACATTTCGGGGTCGTTGCATAGTTTCATGGCAACATTAGGTTCCATGTATGTTGGAGCATATTTTCGAAGATAATGATCAGAATTACTATCATTTTCATTCATATATTTAACTGAATAATTACCAAATATATATCTATCAAATTGAGTTAAAATTGGAATATTCTTAACAAATTTGCATAATGATGGTATTCTAAGCAAGCCAGTTGAATCTGAGTCGTGCTTTAAGCCCATCATTAATTTGCATAATGACTCTTGAGAGAGTTCTGCTAACTTTGATTCTTCAAAGTGCTCTGATATATAAGAATCAAGAAGTTCATAGGGTCCATTTCCTGCAATTGAGGCTAGAAAGTCGATTGAAGCTTCTGATTTTAAGCAATGAAAAAGTGCACTAACGCCGTTGTTTTGAAGAAAAGTTGCAACAAAAATTGGAGATCGTGTCGCAAGTGATGAAAAAATATCAAACACTTTATCTGTTATTTCATCATTTTGAAGAGAGGCAATAAATGGAAATGAAGACATTGTTGGATCTTCATATAATACAAGTTTTTTAATGGCTTCATTTGCAACTTCTATATCGTCCAATGATAATAAAATCATTGGGTGATATAATGCAATTGATAATTCCATATTTGAAGTAACTTTCGAAAATAAATATGAAAGTGTATTTGAAAAAGATTTATCTTCATTAATATTTTTCTTAAAGGTGTCAAAATCATCTACCAAAACAAATGCTGAAATCATTGTACTGATTGAACTACCCCATTCATTTTTTTTAACAAGCATTTCAACTAATGATGTATCAGCACCTGATTTCCAGGTTGGAACAATATCAACAAAGAAATTTAACTTTTCTGAAAACGGTAAAGCATTCACAATTTCAAAAAGCATCTTTTGTCTATCTAGAGGAATTTCTCTTATTCGATGCGAAAATGGTTTTGCTTTAAATATTGTTATTTGTGGTGAACGAAGTAAATTGAACACAATATCAATGGTTGAAATCATTAAATCTCTTTTTAATTCGGGCATGCTGCATATTTCATTTAAACTTTTCCATGGTATTGCTGGATCAGCGGTTTGAGCAACCAAAAACCTTGAAAAACAATCGAAATTATCAAGCAGAGAAAAAAATTGTAGTGAACAATCAAAAAATACGGATAAAAAATTGCCAGTATTAAATTTAATTATAAAAAAAGAAATAAATTCAATTGCATTCTGAGATGTGGCTTCGCATAATTTCATAAACTGAAATGATTCAAGAATGGCGGTCATCAAGCTTTTAACTTTTTCTATATTTCGTACATTAAATATTTGAATTGCGTTGATAAAAACCGGTCCAGCTATTTTATTTGAATTTGGGTTTTGAATAAAACAAGAATTCCATAAGCGAGCGCCTTCGTCTTTAAAAAAATATGCCTGAAATATAGTATATTTCAAAAGAACCCTAGAAATAATATTTGATGATAAATTTAATAAGCTTTCATCATCTGTTTCAATTATAACGAAAATGAAATTTCCGAGAATATGGTTTGATTTCAGATCAGGAACATAAACGGAAATTGTTTTCAATAAAAAAGCAAATTCTTTATCAGCCTGCTGTTTTCCTTGAATTTTCTTTTGTAAAAATGGTATTAATTGTTGAATTACAAAAGTTACCTCATGATCTAGATGAAGATTTTGTATTTCATCTTCTCTATAATGTCCAAAATGTTCCATAAAATAATCGATACAAGCAGTTGGCATTGAGTTACTTGGAAGATCTCTCACCATCTTGTGAAAATGCTGCGCTTCTGGATTTTTCGCACTATCACCCATAAAACGCAGGGCAGATGCACCACCAATTGAAAAACTGCGAATAGTTTTTTCGATCCAATTACTCATGTAGAAACTTGTGTAATATCACTTTTTCAATATAAGGTTAATTTTGAAAAATTTTTGAATAAATACATCACAAAAATTATATTATATTGAAAAAGTTTGTATATTTTGATTTTTCAATGTAACTTTTTGATATAAAAATTTAATTTCAATGACCTCTTTCAAAATTAGGTTTTTATAGTCAAATCTTGATTGGCATATAGATGAGTTTTGATTTTACAATCTACGAGAATGCATGGAATTTAAAAAATGAATTTTTAGATTTATCCCCTATAGGATTGATTGTTAGTGGTATTGTAGATTTTGATAGTTTTTCTTTTAATTTTCAAAGTTTAATTAGTCAAAATTCGAAAATTATTCAATTATCAGCGATATCATCATTTGTATTTGTTGATACAAAATTCAAATTAATTATTGATCAATTCAAAAATAATTTTAACCAATTTCATTATGAGGTATTAAGCATCTTTCTAAAAGAATCTTTATTCAATAAATTTTTTAATGATAATATCGATATATATTCTAAGAACAAATGCTGTCGAGCTAACAACGAAAATGAATTTGATGAAAACCTTTATTATATAAGTTTTAATAAAAATAATTATTCGCGTGATTTAAATCAAATTCAGAAAGTTGAGGATATTAAAATAAAATCATCATTTCCACAAAGGTACTTTTATGGATTTAAAGAATTTAGTGATTTACTTAATGCATATATAATAATTATCAAAGACAGGTCCAATTGGCCTGTTTTTGCACTTCCTCCTCTGATAATTAAAAGGTTACAATGTATATTAAAAAATCACTATAACCTTAAGCAAAACTTAATTTTTAATTCCAAAGATTTAATATTTCTAAATCAAAGCAAAGCTAATAAATATTTCAAAAAATTGCCATTATTTATTCCAGATAACAATTTATATTATATTGGTTTTATACTGAAAGAAATTGATCAATCAAAAAGAATGAAAAATGTTTCTGAAATGTACAAAATAAAAAATATTTCTGATGTTCAAATTAGTCATATTTATAACCAATCAAAAAATAGTACAATACGTACTTTTTTTGGATTTGATAATAAGTTTCGATGTCTTCTTGTTTATGACTATTTTCAATGCTTAGCATCGTCAGTAGATAAAATTAAAAATGATTCAATTGTTGATGTAATTTTAGTGAATAATTTTGAATCAGCCGATTTTCTAAATAAAGTTCATTATTGTCATTATTATATTGAAGTTCCAATTCAAAATAAAGAAGGATATAAAGATCAAGGGACTCTTTTTACTCCTTCAATTTTGTATTCATTGAATTATGTTGATTTTATTAATAGCAAAAGCAATTTCTCAACTTTTTATGGGTTTGATAATCAAGAAGATTTTGAATTTGCCAAACAAATATTTTCTTCACAATATAAAAAATCAACTTTAAATTTTTATAATCCTGAAGTCCAACTTGAAGTAACACCAACTAAAAAAAGAAGAAACAAAAAATTGAATCAAAATACATCAAATATTTTAACAGAAAAAAATCACAAAGAAGAACAAAATGAAGAAGAACAAAATAATGAAAAAAATGATCAAAACGAAGAAGAAGAAGAAGAAGAAATTGAAAACGAATTGTTATTAAAAAATCTAAACTTTAATTTGAGTGAAATTAAAAAGCCTTCAAAACAATTTCTTGATCCCAATTATTTTTCACCCAATCAAAAATTAATTTATTTTTATTTCATTGAAAATCAAAAAGCGAGGGAAAATTCTGCTGGAAAGAAATTAAAATTGACGTCATTTGGGATTAAAAAATGTGAAGATATTCAACGATATAAAAAAATAACAGAAATTGAAGAAACCAATGAAAATTTCTATACTTTCTTTGGATTTTTGAATTATAATGATATGACTAATGGAATGAATTTAATAAAATCAAAATCATTATCAGAAGGACCAATTCAAATATATGAAAATACAGAAGCTTTTAATAATCATCAAACTGGAAAAAGTGACGATTTTGACCATGAATCAATTTTACAGTCATTACCAAAACCACAATCACGAATTCAAGATAATCAGCCTAAAAGTACTGAAATAAACAGCGTAAGAGTTGATATTTATCAAGATTTGAAGCTAAAAAGCAATAAAAAATTTTATTTTTTTAATCAATTATCGGTACCAATGGACATTCAAATTCGAATGTCATTTGAAATGGTAGCTAACATGTATTTAAATAATGTTAAAAAGGATGTAATAAGTCATTATTTAAATCCAGCTCCTTATTCACTTTTGTTTATTCAAGTCAAAAATGATGAAAGTGACGGTTTATTTGATTCAATTTTGAAAGATTATAAAATTAAAAAAATCAGAAAAGATAAAAAAGATAAATTCATGTGTTTTGAAGAAAGTTTTTTTACAGATGAATTTCTTGAAAGTTTTAATTCATTTTTGAAAGGTTTGGTTACTGTTGTTTCAATTGATAGAAAAGTTTATTATCACGGGTCAATTGTAACGGTTATATATTATGATTTTGTTAATGAAGAAAAATTCTTTGATATAATTCATTGTTTCTTTAGAGATACAAATAGTGAATATGATTGTAATACATATCCTTTAAAAAATTCAATTATTATAAATGAATGTGTTGTCCTTCAAAAATTCACAGATTTCACAATAATTCTTAAAGAAATTGAAAATTTTGGAATAAAACCAATTCAAATCTTTCAAAATTCAATTCTTTATTTTTCAAAGCCAATTGATAATTATTTCTGGAGAATTTTGTCATTTATTTGTTTTGAAAATGAAGTTGATAAAATGAAAGTTTTGAATCATTTGAATAAAATTATTTTTAAAGGTGAAAAAAATATTCTCAAATACAAATTTTCTTTGCATTATGTTAAAGTTGACTCAGCTAAGCATTCTTCAGTCATCTTTCAAAAAGTTTTAAATAGCTTTAGAGGTGTTCTTGATATCCAAACTAACGCGCTGTCGATAGAAAATCCTATGAAACTTACTTACATCGGGTTTGATACTTTGAGCTCGTTAAGATTTTTTTATAAATGTTACGTGGATCGTATTGAAATCGTAAAAAAGATAAAAGATGCTAATTTCTTTAAGCCAAGAGACGATTTGCAGTTATATATTAAAGTTCAGGTCGATGATGATGTTGATGTACGTGAAATACTAGGTAAAAACGAGGAAGTTATGAAAAGATGCAAAGATTTCCAAATTGATTGTTTTGAAAATAGTGATTCCGGTTTGCAGTGTTTCTCTTTTATTGGTTTTTGTGGTTATTCTGATATGGATTTTGTGGTATCGCAATTGAACAGAGATGATATTATTCAACTGATAGAATTAAAAGAGTATATTGATTTCGAAGAAGAAGAGGATGAGGATGATTCTGATTTTTCTAATTTTTATGTTGGTTTTGATAATTCACGTGGTGATATTAATTTCTTTTGATATGTTATTTTTGTTTTTGTATATATGAACGTTTATTTTTTGAATTATCCACTTTTTGAATTGAATTGTAAAAATAACGATCATATTTCACCAGTTTAATGAAAATTGAGGTTAATAAAAATCATCTTTTTTGTAAAAACCGTAGCCAAAAAAAATACTTAATACTTTAATATAAATCTAATCGATTTGTGCTGTATCTAAATACAAAATATTGGTGAAAATTATTTGAGACACTGTTTTCATTACATGTTTTGCTTAATTTGATGAATAAAGGATCTGTAAAATATCTTAATAATTATTTCAAAAAAATATTAGCTTTCTAAAGTATTTATCAGATTTCAATGAATAAAGGATCTGTTAAATTTGAATGAAATCTGTAAAATAAATGATAAGTAATATATGAAAAATAATGAAAAAGTAATGAAGAATGAATAATTTTTTCCAAATTTATTTACTTATTTTGCTTCTTCGTTTTCTTGTAAAGCCTTTTTCTTCTCTTTGCTTCTTGATATACTCTAATTCTTCATCAAATAGCATATCCATTTTGTGAAAATTTGAAAAGATTTTCTTTTGGATATTTGGACAAGAAGAAGCTTTCGGTCTTCTTTTGGAAATCTTGGATACTTATACTGGGCAACTCCTTTTTTTGCTTCAAAGGTAAGGAAATTGTTCTTAAATTGTCAGATCTATTATATATAAAATAGAATTGGGAATCAAGCAATTCTTTTTGTATTCTCTCTTGTCGGTCCAGGAATGCGTTTGATTCTTGCTTTTCTAAAGGATCGCTTTTTGGATCATTTTCATAAAAGCCGAAGTCCCAATCTGAGTACCTTTGACTTGATTGAATGCATTAATTGCTGGATTTGTATCTGTTTTATTCTTCCAGTCTGCAATTTCACATCCTTTGACTTCCTTCAAAAAATCAGAAACCATCTTATAATATATCACATAATGAACTTTCCTCGCTGAGAAAATGCAATTTTCTGGCTTTATATGGGAGATTTACGATATTTCAAAGCAGAATCGATCATTCAATTTTAACGTCTTTAAAAAATAATTTGAAATGTATTTATCTTCAGATTTCCTTGTTACAAGTATTTCATTAAGAATCAACCGCAATATTACATCCATCATGTTTTCGTATGGATCTAAAATAGCTTCTATTGGATCTAATGCTTTTGAAATGTCAACCATTCAAAAAATCTTTATCCCAGCAAGCTTTAAACAATAAAATAAAGGTTGGTGTAAAGAAACATCTTTTTTAACAACAATCATAATTTCACCATTAAATAATTATTTTATGTATATCGATGATAAGTACATTCTTGGAAAGTCATAAGCAAGTAAAGACAGTTATTACATAATGATGTTCGCGCTTCTGGCTCTGTCCACCTAACTTGATCTAAAACATTTGCGTCATTTATCAGATAATCTAAGAATAATTTCTTAAATCTATCTTGTTGAAATATCTCAAAGTGTTTGTTCAAATCACCGCCTACCTCAGTATACCATTCAAAACCTTCTTTATGAGTTATGAAGTCATGTGATTCCCAGGAACTTACTTTGCCGATTCTATTAAGAATCTAAAGAAATATTCACGATCATCTTCTGAGGTAAAAAAGTAAAAAAATTATAATTTCTTCCATCGATTTTAAGAAACAATGTTTTTGTATATAAGTTTTTAATCCATCCACTGTTATCGCTGACATTCTTTATTAGATTTTAAATATATATTAATTTTAATCCTATTATCTTAAGCTATTTTTTTGTTCTCATCTCCTTGAATTCGAAATATTGTAAGCTATAAATTTAGTCAAAAAGGTTCAAAACACCCAAATATTTGCCTCTAGATGGGTCAGAAAGGTGCTCGACTCTGTGTCTTCTACTAGAGGTGAAACAACCATTAATAGATCTCAAGGAGCGTCAAAAAGGCATAAATGGAGAGGTTATTTAACGTCCTTTCGGTTCCGTTAAATAATTCCGCCATTTATATATACTACTGCATTCCTTAAATCTATGAAACCAAACCTGAGCTTATAGAATTGACAATTTCCAAAAATAACACTAATAATTTCATATCCAAATATTTTAGTAGTTACTTACAAAATTAACTTTGATTAAATCTTCAAATCTTTGGTAGTGAAGGTTATAAAGAGGTTTGAGGATTTAAAGTGTATTGATTAACAATATCGAAATGTAATGCGTTTTGGACCTTTCTTAAAATCAACTTCTTTATTCAACATTTTGATAAATTAATATACCATTACAAATGAACAATAAATGATTCTTGAAGAACAATTAACTCTCTCAACAATTTCGTTTCTCCTACTTTTTCTTTAACTCATTCTTGTTCTATATGAATAGATTTTTTAGGGTGTAAAATAAGTTCGTAACTCATTTTTTTTTTCTATGAATATCAAATAAAAATAAAATGTTTTAATATTTTTTTAAAGGTAACTACCATTGCAATGTATTTATAAATCAGTCGTTGAAATCATCTCATTCTTGTTCTATATGCATAGATTTTATTAGGCAACATTTCAACTAGAAGGATTCCATAAGTTGAAAATGCAGTGAAAAACATTACTTTTTGGTCAGAAATCAACCTTTTAGGTCTTTCAATGATTTTGTCAGCAGGCAACCATGCTTCATCATGATAATAATTAAAATAGAACCAAGATTCATCACAAGTAATTATTATTTCCCTTTTCCAAGGTGGAGCATTCTTGAGAAATGAGAGCAATATAATTGAAACATTTACGCGATTTTTTAATTTGAGATTCTGAAAGTTCATGTGGAATCCATTTTGAATTCTTTTTAAATAAATGGAGATGCTCTTTTAATATTTTAACAACAATGGGAATAGTTATATCAAGAGCAATAGATATTGCCCGTGCAGATGAAAAAGGAAATTCTTCTATGTATGATGAAACTTTTTGAATGTAATCATCTGATGGAGGTCTTCCAGGTCGGTGTAAGTCATCTAAAGATTTTCGTCCATTTTTAAACCCTACAACCCATTTTTTTACAAAAGAAAGTGTGGGACATTGAGGTCCATATGCATCCTCCATCAATTGATGAATTTCTTTTGGCCCTTTTTTTAAAAGCCAGCAAAAGTGAACAACTGACCGATATTGAACATTCATGAAAATGAAATTCTAAACGTCTATTTACAAGAACGATTGTTGAGATCATTATTATAAACATTTAATGAGTTCAGAGTTTTCACATGAAGAAAATGGATAACCAACACATACAAATTACAATAGGCCATTTTATATAACATCTAACTGGTAATTCTCTACTCTTTATCACTTGAAAAATTGAATAGGGACATATAATATTTTTATGTTCTTTTTTTATTTCTGGCTGCAGTTTTTGGTCCAAAAATTTGTAAAGCACAATAAATAAATCAATGGGGCTCATCGATGAAAATCTGGTCATCGAAATACTGTTGCATTGATGTTATTAAAAATTGAAATAAATGTTGCACCATCTTAGGTTTTCAAGAAAAAAATAAGTAATAATAATAATAAATATTTTTAAACATTCATTATATAAACAGCAAGATAAATTAAAAATAAATATATTTTGTATTTGACCTTTCAAGTAAAAAGTTTATTCTTTAATGACTTTCTATAAACCAATAATAAGTGTTCCAACATTTACAGTTGATAACCAATCTCCTTTTAATCTTGATATCAGCGAACCTATTTCTGAAAATGAAGAAGTAGAAGTTCCAAAGACTAAAATACATGTTGAACCAACAGTAAATCAAATGATTCTAAGCAATGAATTCCAAACTTACGTGTACTTAGCAAATTCATTGAATTATCGTAATCAGCTTCATCAACTGAATAAGGAACAAATTTTTGATAAACATTATTACTTGGATAACTTTCAATAAGTTTTTGCCAACAATTCAATCATTTTAATTTATTCAAAATCGTTTCATAAGATATAGTTATGATTTTCAAAAAAAATTTACTGAATCCTCATCATTCTATTTTGTTTCCTTAATTATTGTTTGAGTTCCAAATGCGAATAGTATATTAATAAAGACATTTATGCTCTAATCCGTAATATCTGTTTTCACTCAAAGTTTATTATAATTATATATTGGAGAATCGTATTATTTGCATTACATATATATTTTGTATCAATGTTTTTAAATTATTCATAATATATAACCAGTAATGTTTAAATTATTCATAGAATATTAGCAATAAAATTTTTAAAATATTTTTTCATATCATATGTCACAAATCACGTTTAGAATTTTTTGATATCGAAAAATGGATGATCCTTATTCTCTTGTTTTTCCGAAGTGGATATCCCATAATAGTAAACCAGTTTCATGCGTTACTGTTCATCCTTCAGGAGATTTTTTTGCTACTGGTGGTTGGGATACTTATGTTAAAATATGGAATTTTGAGCCACTTATTGATCCAAAATCTACAAAGGTAAAGCTTTTAGCCTTGCTTCATGATCATACTAGTTCAGTAAACTGCGTGCGATTTAGCCCAGATGGCAAATACTTGGCTTCAGCAGGTGACGATTCACAAGTTTTTTTGTGGCAAAGAGTTCCGTCTATTGGTAAACCTAATACATTTGGTATTCCTGAAAATGAGCTAACTCCAAATAAACCTGTTCAAACATGGACTTCACGAGTTTTATCTGCTCATTCACAAGATGTAACAAGTGTTTCGTGGTCGGCAGATTCGCAAAGAATTGTGTCTTGTTCAATTGATGGCGTTTTGATTGTTTGGGATGTAAAATCATACTCACAAATATGGAAAAGTAAAAGAGAAATTGGAATTTCTTCTGTTGCTTGGGATCCTCTTAATCGGTTTATTGTTGCTCAACAAATGAACTTGCATCTCGTTGTTTATGATGTTCAAGGGAATTTCATAAAAGAAGTCCAAGATTGTTTAGAAGAGTATGATCAGGCATTAGCGTTACGCATTGCATGGTCCCCTGATGGATCTTTTGTAGGAGCAGCTAATGGCAGTAAAGATACAAACTTTATATCTCCATTTTTCCAGCGTGAATCGTTTAATTTCGCATTTGCCCTTGAAGGACACGTTGCACCTATAAATTGTTTGAGTTGTCCCCCATTTTTATTGAAGACGGGCGACCAAAGCTATTCTTCATTATTTGCATTGGTTGATAAATGCGGAGTTTTATCAATATGGCTAATTGGAAGTGAAACAAAACCTCTCTTTATCATGGATCAAATTTCAAACTTGACCTCTTATGATTTAGCATGGTCAAAAGATGGTAAATGGCTATTTATTGCTCTCTCCAGCAACCCAGTTACTGGCCATGGAGGATTAATGTGTATCCATTTTTTGAAAGACTTCCAATATCCAATGGCTGATTTTAATGAAATGGATGAAATAAAAGCAAGACTTCTTGGCGAAACTTCATTTCGCCTTAAATCGAAATATATGCAAAATGTTGCAAACATTCTTCAATCATTAGAAGTTAAGGAAAAAGAAGTAGACCTAGAAGTGCTTCAATTAACTACCGAAGAAGTCAAAAATAGGCAAGGAGAAGATACAATAAATGGAATTCGAGTAATTCATCCTGTCCTTCTTACAGCAGTCGAGAAACAATTAATATCTTTCCAATGTAATGTTGAGTGCGATTCTATTCCTAATATTCCTTACGAATTAACAATCCAAGATCTCAATTGGCCAAAGCCTGCAGCACTTCCAGTCGAACCTTCACATGTTATAATTTACAAAGGGACAGATGAAGATAATAATGCAGACTCGAATAGCAAAATAAAAGATTTATATAATCCAGATTATTGTGTTATTGTTGCTAGTGGCGTTTGCATTTATAAGCTTTCCTATAGAACAGGGCAGAGGATAGCATCGCCCTTTTGCATTGGATCAAAATGCCGCCATTTGTCAGTTTCTAATGGTGTTGTTCTCGCAGTTGGTGACAAATGCTATGTTCTCAACTTGGAATCAATGCAGTGCACTTTGTCATGTGAATGCCCCAATGATTTTGTGAATTTTGGGATTGTTAATGATAAAATTATTATTGGTCACAGTCAAGGAAAATATTGGGTTTATGATTCCACAGCTGATTCTTGGGTTGGAGGTGGTTTAACGCAGAATTTCGATGATGCTTCAATGGAAGAAATTGAAAGATTTGCACAAATGAATGAACATGAAGTAGCTGCATCTCAATGGTATGATTTTGGTATAAGCGCAATTTTCCAGGCTTACCATGGTAAATATAATGAAGCAAGAGAATTCCTGTCAGCCGTGAAAGAAAAACAAAAAACAGATTACGCTAGAAATTACATTGAAAAACTTGAGGAGACACTGAAAAATAAGTGGGGTAGTAGCGAATGAGTTATATTTAACATTCTATTGATTTGTTTGAAATTATTGTCCTATCTAAAATACAGTTGTTATATAATTTTTTTTTATACGTTAACAATTGAAAATTTTTTGTCAACAACATTTTCATCAACAAATGTCATCAGTCCAATCTCCCAAAAAGAAAGCTACATCAAAATTCTCAAACTCCAAAAAAACTGATGAAAAGGTTCAAAACCCTGATCCAATTGCGAGAATAGATAATATTATTAGTCAACTAGAAGAACTGGCTAGAAAAAGAGATACAGAAGAAATTTTTTATAATAGATTCCAGAATTCATTTTATCAATATGACATAGTTTCGATTGAACCAACAGGAAGCTAATTTTTTTATTTATTTATTTATTTTGTTTTGTTTTTAGTAATCTTATAAGATATGTATTCGGCTTACTTGATATTATTTCAATGCATATATTACTATTCTGTAAACGCTTGATCTTTTTTCATATTATTTTTTAAAATCTTCCTTTCCTATTAATTTGATATAATATTTCATATGAAAATATTTTTTATATTATATACCTATTTTATAATAAAATTTAATTGAGATATTCTTAAATTGACCAAATATTTATTCAAAGTAAAGTAACCATATATTTAAAACAGATTCCCTAATCAAAAAGCTGTATCGGCGCATTGTATGGCCTTTTATTCAAATGGGAAAATCCAAAGCATGCGGTCTTAAAGCCGCTCGTAAATTGAGACTATCGCATCGTGATAACTTATGGGCAAGCAAGAAGTTCAGGAAGAGGCAAGGAACATCTATTTACAAGACACCACTTGAAGGTGTTGCTATGGCATCAGGAATCGTTGTCGGTAAAGTCGCAGTCGAAGCCAAACAGCCAAACTCAGCTATTCGTAAGGCAGTTCGTGTTCAATTAAAGAAGAATAGCAAGGTTATCACAGCTTTCGTTCCACGTGATGGTTCACTCCGTCTTATCGATGATAACGACCGTGTACTTATTGCTGGTATGGGTCGTTCTGGACGTTCAGTCGGAGATCTTCCAGGAGTTAGATTTAAGGTTATTAAAGTTGCTGGTTTCTCCCTATTAGCCTTATGGCTCGGAAAGAAAGAAAAGCCAAGGAGCTAAATCGCAAAATAATTTTAATATAAGCGAACAATATTTTTTTGCATAAATGCTTATTAACTTTGCAATGAACACAAAACTTTTTTAATCTTATTATTATAATAATAATACTTAAAATTAAGCAAAAATATTTTTGATAATGTATTTACTACTTTTCCCGATGTAATTATTCTATTTTGTGCTTTTTTAATAGAGATTGTTTAATTTTCAAAAAATATGATATATGAAAATTTTTTTATTTTTGGGCATTTGGTAAGAGTAAAGTAGCTTTTGCGTTGAATCTTATAAAAATCTAAAATTTAATAATACGAAGACATTTTTTAATATAATTATGAAGAGAATTTACTGGATAAATTGCAAGTTGTTTAATTATATTAAAAATATACAATGACATTCATCCTCTCAGCAATAAAATCTGAAATCAAATAGAATTTGAAATTTGGAGCTTGCACTTTATCAAAATCTTTAGCAAATAAAATTTCTATTGAAAAATTTAATAACAATATGGTCAGAGCAAAATATTTAGTCAATAGATCAGAAAAGTGACTCAATAGAGGTAATTGAAATAAAGCGGTTATATCCATTTGTTAAATGACCGCAAACGACTACGATTACCTTTTCAAGGTTCTTATTATTGGTAACTCAGGTGTTGGAAAGAGCTGTTTGCTCCTTCGTTTTGCCGAAGATATGTTCAGTGACAACTATATCTCAACTATTGGTGTCGATTTTAAGATTCGTAAACTTGAGCTCGAAGGCAAGTCAATCAAACTCCAAATATGGGATACAGCCGGACAAGAGCGTTTCAGAACAATCACAAAAAGTTATTATCGTGGTTCAAATGGTATTGTAGTCGTTTACGACATCACTGATCGCGAATCATTCGAACAAGTTCAACACTGGATGAGCGAAATCGATGCTCACGCACAAGCAGATGTTTGCCGTTTACTTGTTGGTAATAAATGCGATTTAGCTGATAAACGTGCAGTCAAAACCGAAGAAGGAGAAGCACTCGCCCGTCAATATGGTATTCCATTCCTTGAAACATCAGCCAAAGATTCAATGAATGTCGAAGATATGTTCGTAACAATGGCATCTGCAATGAAAAAGAAAGCTGGTGGACTTAATCCATCAACAACACCAGGTGGCGGAAATGTTCAGATTCAAAAAGGACAGTCTGTCAGCAAATCCGGTGGTGGCTGTTGCTAAATGATTTTTTTTTTTACAATGCAAATTCGAATAAAAATTTTCTCTTTTATACATTTTCATAATTCTAGCATTATGGAATAATATAGCGAATTTACTAAAAACTATTTTAATTTATAAATTTTTCTTTCTTTTTATCACAGATTCTTTATCGTATCACAGATTCTTCAGAAATTATATAACGAGCAAATTTCTGAAGTTATGAATTTTTGAAGGATTTGAAAAACACAGTATATGCATACCAATTGGAATTTATATTATCCATGTCTTTATTATAACAATAAAATTAAAAACTGAAAAACAGAATATTGAAAAACATCATATTGATTTCATGAATTTATTTTTTTGTTGATGTCTTCCTTGGATCACCCATGACAAGAGTTTGAGACTTTTCAAACAATTCAGAAGCCTCTTGATCTGTATAGTTTGGGAGTGAATTTAGAGCATCTACAACTTTTTCAAGCGTTATATCTGTCTCATTTATTATATCTTCTGGTGTCCGTTCAATAATTTGCCAAATAGCACTTTGAACTTTTTCTACTTTAATCTCCACTAATTGAAATGTTACGTTTTTAACTAATGATTTGGGTATGATTGCTTCGAAAAGTTCGAACGAACGCTTATATTCATCTTTTCCAAACTTAATTACAACATCAAGTGAGTAAGGTAAAACGGTAACTTCAACATTTGATGGTAAAACTCCTTTGATTGGAAATTGGAAAAATAAATGCTTTGCATCTTGAATAACTTCTGGTTTGATTGGATTTTTAGGATCAATTAAAGAACGAGGCGATTCACCTATAAAAATCGGGCTACGTTTATCTTTTGAGATATCAATCATTAGTTGGCATTTATCAGACCATCGTGACCATTCTGGATATTGGTCAAATATTTCTTTTGCATTAAAAAATTCGTTTGATTTAAAATAAGCAACTCCACGTAAAAAACGTAATGTGCTAAGGCTATTTCCCTGTTCTGTGAATTTTCGAATATAAACTAGAGCATCAAGTAAGCGGTCAACATGAATGAGACATTCGCAAAGCCTAACTTGATTTTCTTTTGAAAGTTTCATATGCTCATGTTGAAGTTGTTCAAGAAGAACAATAGCAACGTGATAGTTCTTCTTATTCATGTTCAAAATAATTGCATCATCAGCAGTTTTTTTAAGGCTTGAGTTCATGTTGAATCTATATTTCTAGAAATATGGTTATAATAATATTCAATACATATATGGCTTTAATAATTTCTTTTTCTTATTATAGAAAACATATTATTTATTAACAAAAATTAATCTTTGTATCTTTTGATTTCCATCATTTGAAATTTATCATAAATGGTGAAAAAAAATTGCCTATAAGATAAAATTTTCTCTTTGTAAATCAAATTTATCCAAACAATTCCAATGGCATCAACTATTATACAAATTATTTCAATATTTCTTCTATTTTTATTTGGCTCTATATATCCTGTAATCAGCAATACTATTCTTACTTATCAATTTACTTATAAAGATAAAATTTATTTACAATTTCAACAACCATGGTTCCAAACATTTCTTGCTTTTATTGGCATGTCTTTTTTCATTATACCATCTCTGGTTATTACACGTTGCAAAGAAGATATTAATAATAATAATAATTCAGGACTCGCAGTATTTAGATCATCATCACTTTCATCGATTTTCGGAATTTTTTCGTTAGCATTGCAAACATATAGTTTGATTTATATGCCAGTTCATATATGGCAAATTTTTAATGAATTTTATTTACTTTTTACAGCTCTTTTTTCTATAATATACAATGGGAAAAAACTTCATATAACCGATTGGATTGGACTTTTCTTTGTGGTTTTAGGCATTTCTTTTGCCGGTGTTTCTGCATTAATTAGATCAATATCTGAAAGAACAGAACTAACGACTGAGCTTTTCTTTTCTTTCATTTTACAGATTCTCAGTCATTGCTTGAAAGCATTTGTTGAACTCGGAGAAGATAGCCTTTTGAAATCTTCAAGCTCACTAACAATTACTGCTTATGAAGGACTTTGGGGTGTCTACATTATCTCATTAATTATACTTCCATTTGTAAATATTACGAAATACAATTTGATTGGTTTTCACGAATATTCACCTGATATTTTAACATTCTTTAAGTCTTCTAAGTTCTTAATTGCTCTTGAAATATTTTTTGTCATCTCAATCACGATTTATCGCTTTTGTGAAATCTATCTCCAAGGCACATCAAAAGAAAAGAAATCTATTTTTGAATCTTTATTACCAATAACTGTCTGGTTCACTTCTTTTGTTAAATATAAAATTCACAAAAGTGCATCTGTATCTCCATTTTTTGATAATTATTCATACATTGAAATAGCAGGACTTGTTATCACGCTATTTGGTTCTCTAATGTATCACAAAATTATTAAACTCCCTTGCTTTGTTTACTCAAAAGAATCGCTAGGTAGCACCAAAGATATTCAGATCGTGCCAGATAAGTATGTTCTTGATTAATTTATTTGTTTATTTCAGATCATCAAAGTTTTTTACAATATGTATTAATTAATAAATAATTGCTTTTTTAATAATAATTATTATTAGGTTCCCATTATTTTTTAGATTGTTTAATACCTCACATTTTAAATCTCAAGCGTATTTCTTGGATTTAGGGATGCCAGACAGACACGATCATGAGATGGTATGGCGAACTTTAAGTTTTTTACTTATGAGAAAAAGAAATGAAAATCAAAAGTTTATTTTGAATTTCAATGTTTTTGAAAAATTTGTTATGAGTGAACAAATTATTATATCGTCACTTTTTAATTAAATAATCAATTATGTCAATTCTATATTCCGCAGGAACAAGCAGTTCTTATCGACTTGGACGACAAACTCCTAATAACAACAATAAAATACCTACACCAGTTGATATTAATTTACGAAATGTTGTTTGTATTGCAGCAGGGTGGCAACATAATGTTATTGTCTATGCTGATGGAACTGTGGTTGGTTGGGGCAGCAATACTGATAAACAGATAGGTTTGGATCAGAGAAAAAATGATAATTTACCAACTGTTATTGATACTTTATCTGATGTAAAAATTGTTTGGGCATCTTGTGGAGATAAAATTACATCTTTTCTCACAGATACAGGTGTAGTTTATATTGCAGATAAGAAAGTACCAAAGAACCGCCCTTGCAAATTAAATATACCAGTTCAATGCTGTTATTGCGCTTGTGGTGTTAATAATACCTATTCAATAGGAATTGATGGATCTCTTTACATGAGCTCTGAAGATCCAACAGATGATCCTGTCCATTTTACTTTTCCAAAACCTATATATGATGTAGCTGGAGGTGATAATTTTGCTTTGGCTGTTACTGTTGACCATGTGGCTTATGGATACGGCAAGATAGTAGGATGCAAAGAATTCAAACCTATTGCAAGCTTAGCTAACGTTCGAGTTTTGCGTGTATTTGGCTATAATCAGCACGCAGCAGTTATAGATTTAGATGGAGTAACTTATACATGGGGTAATGGCAGTAATGGCAGACTTGGTCATGGTGATGATACGTCCTTGGACGCTTTCAAGGTAGTTGAAAAGTTAAAAAAGAAGAAGGTTGTTGACATTGATATGGGTGACTCACATACAGTTTTTATTGATTCAGAAGGAAATGTTTACGCATGCGGTGCATCTGATGATGGCAGGCTCATGCTTGGTGAAAGTCATAATTACACAACACCAGAACGTTCTAAATTAATTAAAGGACATGCTGTGTATGCAACATGCGGCTGTTTCCATACATATGTATTAACAGGTGATAGCTATATAGTGCATCCTGGAATGAGGAAGTTTCTCATTGGCCAGAATAACATTCCTACTTCACAAGTTTTTGTTTTTGGAGATGATGAAATAAATATTGGCTACCACTCAATGCTTCATCTTGGCTTTTTCCCAGGAGATATTGTTCGAACAACAGATAAAATTGGAACAGTTTTTGGACTCTCTGGAACTTCCAAAGTTGCTGTTATATTTGGAGACACCATAGAAAAAGTGCGAGCTGAAAATCTAGCCTTTGTCACAAGAAAAGGATATGTTGGTGTTCCAATCGTTTTTCAGAACAAGCAATTAACTGTTGATGGCGGTTCAATTTTGAAATCCTATGGCCTCCAATGTGGTGAAAAACTTGCTGATACTACCAACAAACAATATATTGTGCTTGGAGTTTATTGTAATTCCATTTACCTTGAACCTTTAGAGCAAAAGCAAGATCCATCTTCTAGCCCATATCCAAATTCAATTGCAATAGAAGGATCTTTACAAGAATTTTTCTCCAATTTCACTTTGATTGAATCGAAGCGTGAATTTTGTAATATTGAAGTTAACAACGTCATGTACCCATGCGAAAAGATCGAACCTTTCTACTTACATCTTCCAGAACCTATTCTCGTTGTTGGCCGCTTTTCATATTTCTATGTTGGATCTAATTACAAAAAAGAGACAAAGTTTTATAAGGAAGACCAAGCACCTAGTTTAGAAACAAACGGTTCATTTTATGCTTTCGATTCAGTTATTTATAATAATCAAAGAGCTTTAATATCATCATTAGGCAAGGAACAATCAGTTATTTTTACCGAAGATCCAAAAGAAAAAACATCTACAATCATTGTCCCCAACTCCAAGCTTACTCTTCTCACCAGAGTTATCCCAGATTCGTTCATTGAAACAGAACTCGAGGGCCAAACAGGCGTTAAAAAACTATCAAATAGCCTTCCATATGATATTAAAGAGACTGATTCACAACTTAAATGCTGTCCAGGCGATCTTTTTGTTGGAAATGAAGGATTTGTTTCTATCCTTGGCTATTATAAAGACGAAAACAACAAAAATGATCCTAACGTTCCTTATGCTTGCTTGCTTTCTGATCTTTTGAACCAAAGTGGCACTTTTAAGAAACCTTTTATTTTTAAAGTAGAAAATTATAAGCTGGTACGAAAAATCTACAATATTGGTTATTCGAACGTAGTCTTCAACGAAGAAACAATCCCCATTATTTTATCTGGACTTCAAACCTCAATGCTTGGTACAGGGCTTCTTCAAGGCGATGAGGTACTTGTTGACAATGATAATAGAGCTGTTGTTTGCGGTTTGAAAGAACACTACTTATGGTTAAAGTCCTTTGATGGCGAAATGTATTGTATCCAAACTCTCGATTCTGATTTCAAAGGGAGGATTACTTTTGTACAACGTCCAACTTCAAACTACAAAATCTTACTTTAACTTTCATTCTTTTTTATATTATTAATTTTGAACTTTTTATTATTATGTAAATAGCAATTGTTCGTACTTCATTCATCTACTTGTTTATTTAATAAGCAGTTATGCAAAATCGCCTTTTATTTATAAAAGTAGGAAAAATAAAATCTATAATCAAGATGAAACCATTTTTTAAAATTAAATAAATAAAAAAATGTTTAGTAACTCTCCCAATAATTATAGGAAATAAGGCGATCGTACAAATAATTAGCATATTTAAATTTTTCCTCTCAGTTCAGCAAGTTCTTTCTTGAGCAAACCTAGCTTCTCAGCTTTTGAAGCAGTAATTTCTTGTTCATGCATTAATTCCATCGTGGTTACTTTAAATTGCTGAATCTGCTTAGTTGTTTCTTCAATATCTTCGAGTTGACTTTCCATTTCTTTCTTAAAATTAAGTTCTGTAGATAAAGCATTTTGAAGGAATTTTGGCGGCTCTTTTTGAAGTTCAGCTATTTCGCAGGCAATTGCCATTTTTGCATCTTCATTTGTCCATTTCATATTGTCCTTTATTGAATCATTTCTTATAGAAGAGCGTGAAACACCTCGCTGGCGAGATGTCAACAAATCAAGTTCTTCTCGTGCTTTTTTGACTTTTGATACGAGTGATAACCGCTGGCTCATCCAAACACTAGCTGACATTTTGTTTTCACTTTCTTTGGCTCGTTTCTTTACAACAGCTTGTTCTTTAATTGTTAAATCGCGCTCTCTATTTTTAAGAATAGTAAGCTGCTCTCTTCTTTTCCTCAATTCTTCTTCAAGAGCTTGCTTCTGAGTTACAAGTGAAGATACAGATTCAATTGAGAAATCTTTAAGTTCGTTGGCCTTCCTTTTGATGGTTTCTTTAATATCAATACAATCTTTTGTAACTTGCTCAAGATTTTCATCTAATTCTGATAATTTGTTCCTGGCTTGATATAAATCCGAATTGCGGTGCAATCTATCTGCTTCTGCAGTTGCTAATTGCTCGTTTAATTCATTAACTTGCTGTGATATAATTCGAATTTGAGATTCGGTTTTACTGATTTCTGAATTCAAGTTGTAGTTTACAGCTTTGAGACCTTGAATATGACCTTTATATTGCTCTTGAATAGCTTCGAGGTTTCGAAGTTGATCAAAGAAACTTCCACGTACATCATCATTCATTGGTGGAGGTTGAAACATTTCGCTAAGTCGGTCATTCTCGTCCTCAACGTTATTCATTTCGATATTAAGCTCTTCTTGCTTTTTTTCTAGCTTAGCTTTCAATTCTTTTAATAATTTGAGGTCGTGTTCAGCATCATGGACTTGCTGGTCTAAAAGTGCATTGGCTGCGTCTTCAGCATCTTTTTCTTTTAGGCGCTTGATTCTTTCAAGTTCTTCTTCTGACATTTCTTGAAGAGAAAATTAGTTTATATATTTTAAAAAACCAGCCAAATAATATATCAAAAAGTTATTTTATAACATTCAGAAATTTCAAATAACATCTATAAATCATTATTTCAATTTCCTTATTTCATTTGAGGATTTGGCCAGCATAAAAAGTTTTTTTTTTATTTTTATTTATAATACATTCTTTTTAAATATATGTCATACAAAATTCCAAATTTAAATATATATCATAAAAAAATTTCCTGTGATCAATGATCGAAGGCTAATAGGCTTTCTAAATAAGATTATATGCATAATATTAATTACAAAAGAAGTTTCATTAGAAAATAATCTCGGTTACAGTGATACTTATCATCTCATCTTAATCATTGAAAAATATCTTGTGACTTAATAAATAGTGAAAAAGTTTTAGAATTTGTTATTTTTTTGTGAATAAAAATAGAGCGTTATTTTGAATGAGAAAAAAAGCGTTTTTCTTTTTACTTCATACGTTTATCGATTAAAAAAAAAATCTAACTACGTAAAAAAGTGTTATAATTATGCAACAGTCGTCACCATCATCACCGAAAGCAAAACCTTTCAAGCCAAATTTCGAACAGGAAGAATCTTTCCAGAATTTAACCCAGTTTTTTAATGGATGGAATGAAAACAATCTTTCAGAAGCTATATCAGATCCAGAAAAAAACAAAGAACTACAGACTCTTGTCAATAATTTTTTCATTACTGTTTGCCAGACATTTAAAGAAAATAAAGTTAATCCAAAAGTTTTCGAGTTTACTGAATTATGCTTAAATCAACTTGAAAAATCACAACAGAATGAAAATGCAGATCAACAATCAAGCTCGCAATCAGACTATAAGAAGGAACAATTGAACGAGAAAAAATTAATAGAAGAAACTAGTAAAAAAGTTACAAACCGAATTGCTAGCCAAATTAAGATAAAGACTCCAATTAGTGAAGTTGCTCTTGTTGAAAAAATTAATGAAAGAGTTCAAAAATACAAAGATACACTTCAAGAAATCATTGAATCATTTGATCTTCCTCAAAACACAAGTCCAGATTCAATAGTACCTGTACTTCGTACCAAATTCGAATATGCCAATGCAAATTCCAATTCAAACTTGAACAATACAAACCAAAACGGATCTAAATCTAATGTTTCAAAATCTTCAAATACCAAGCCAAGCCTCAAACAACAACTTATTGATGTCACAAATGAATTAGCTAATGTTCGCCATCAACTTCAAAAAACAGAAGATGAAATTGAAAATAAAGATAACCAAATCAAAGAAATGAAAGATTCAATTCAACAACTCAAATCTAAAACACAAAATACAACATTAATACAAGAAATGAACAATGAACTTGTTGACAATAGAGTTGAATATGGTAGAATGAAATCCGAAAATGTTGCCCTAAAGAAAGAAAATCTAAACGTTCACAAAAGATGTGAAGCTCTTGAACAAAAATTAGAGAAATATAAACAACAGGTTATTGAAGATAAGGAGATTAATACTGAATTAATTAAAAAACTCTCGGAAACAAAGAATCAGTTAAAGCAGCACCAAAAACAAATGGATGAAACGTCACAAGAAACAATCAAACAACGCGATCAGCAGCAATCTCTACAAGTTGTTAACTTTATAGACCAATTGACAAAACAATATGAGAACCAAGCTGAAGAACTTTCACAAGAATCCAATTTCAGAAAACACATTGTTGATTCATTTAAGAAACTGAATCAGGTAAATCAAGAGCTTGAACACCAATTGGAAATATCAGAATCAAAAGTCAATGATTTAACTAGACGGTTGGAACATGCACAAACAAATGATTCAAGTTATACAGCATTAAATACATCTTATCAAAATGGCTTAACTGTAAATGATCGTAATGTCAATATTGATAACGATGATAATAATAATAATGACAACAATAACCATAATGATAACAATGATCATAATAATAATAATAATTATAATGACAACAATAATCATAATGATAATAATAATGGTAACAATAAGCACCACAAGCACCACAAAAATAATGCAAATTATGTTGATGATGGCTTCATTCAAGATATTCAGAAACAAATCGATTCAATTAATGACGAAGAATCAAAAACACCAATATTAAACATTCTTTCTGAAACGAATCAACCTGTTCCAGAAAGAGTCTCTCGTTCTGTTAATTCTCTTGTAAACACAATTAACAAGAATATTGAAAATGCAACCGTTGCTGAAGAAAATAAGACTCGCAACGAACTCTTGTTAAATACATGCGGAAGTGTGCTTGTGTATTTGAATAACCTTATAGAAACAGGAGAAATTACAAGATGGACAATGAATAATCATAGTTTTGATGAAGCAAGATCTTTGTTATCAACACAAGTTGCAACCATCACACGATTTATAAAAGAAAATTGCAAAGGAGTTGTTGAAGACAAATCAATGATTTCTGCCTTCCTCAAATTTAAAGATCCTAATCAACTTGATCAATATTTGCAAGACTATATATCAAAATATGAGAACCAAGGCCAAAATAATGATAACGAAAACAACAACGATCAAGCCGAAAGCGAATTAATGGTTCTTTTGCTACAAGCTGTATCAGCAGGCATTGTTCTTCACTCATATGCACTTCAAGCCAAAGGACAAGTTGAAAGACAAGCACAAGATATTAAAGCAATGAAGTCTCAAACTGATAAGCAACAAAAGCGCGAAAAACAAACAACAAGAGAATTAAAGGCAGCTCAAGATGGTGCTCAAAGATCAGATAAAGCCATAAGATCTGTTAAATCAGTACTTCGAAAGGCTGTTATTGAGAGTGATGAAAACAACTGCCATCCAAATCTGATCTTAGAACAACTCGAAAAGATTGATGACGTTGAAGACCAAAATAATAAGAGTAATCCAAATCAAAACGAGTACACAAATCAACAATACACTAAGGATCTTCAAGCCAAGCTTAAAGACTTACAAACAAAGGTACAAGAACAAAATGAACAAATTCAAGATTTGAATAATGAAGCTGAAAAAGAAAGTTCAAAGAAAGAAGAAGAAAACTCAGCTCATATTAAAAATCTTGAAGAACAAGTAAAGAAACTTCAAAAGAAGAACGAAAAGCTTAAAGGAAAGAATGCCACCTACAAACAAAGACTACGATCATCCGATAACAATAACAATGTTACTAATACTGTTGAAGAAACAACAAACTATAGCACTCTTCAATCTTCACAGAATATTCTTGGAAATCAATTAGAAGCAGATCTCGATGCCGCCAAAGACGAGAACGTGCATCTCAAACAAGAGAACGAGAGACTAGTTGGCGAAAAGGAACGCTTATATCAAAAGATTCAAGAAATAAACGATTCATCGGTTGAAAAACTCAACAAATTGAAAGCATCACTCAAGAAGTCCAAGCAACGAATAGAGGAAGATTATGAAAAGAAGCGTGAAGAATATCGCGCAACTATTGCTCAAAATGAAGCAATTATTGCAGATCTTGAAAACGAAGTTCAAGCTGCAAAAGAATCAGAAAGTGAAACAAAAGATGTCATCAACATTCTAAATAATGATTTGAATGACATTAAAGACAAATTTAACACACTTCAAGCAGAATACCGTATTATGAGGAGCCGATTGGTTGGCAAAGAAGAAGAAATCAAACGAGAAAAAGCAACATTTGATGCCCAATTCCGTCTTAAGCAATTTGCATCACAAACAGAAGCTCAAGCACAGATTGATGCTTATCGTTATGAAAATGAAACAAAGACAAGGGATTTCTTAGTTTCAGTTTGTAGATTATTTAACGAATATGTTGACCCAAGCGCCAAGATTGATTATGAAAGTGTTCTTGATATGCTTGATCGAGTTTCTAAAGATACAAAAGCAAACATGGAAAGCGCAAAACAAGCTCAAAAAGCAGTAAAAGAATTAGATACAGTCAGAAAGCAACTTGGAATCAAGAAATCAGCCAAGTTGAGCGAAAACATTCACGATCTTCAAAGGCAGAATCGTCAACTTGGAGATAAATTGAAGACAATCGAAAATGAAGCCAAGAAAGAGAAAGAAAAGGAGAAAGAAAACGACAAAGATAAATCAAATTCAAACAAAGACGATAAAGTTCAAAATTGGCCTGAATGGGCAAATTCACTTTATGATCAAGTTCTTAAAGAAGACGGATTCTCAGATGCTAAAAGTGAAAAAGAAGTTCAACGAGCTATCGAGGAGGCAGTCTTAACAGCTGCAGGTAATCCTAGAACTAGCCGTTATTTGGACTTTTTGAGAGCTGAGAAGAAACTTGTTTTAAGTGGAAAATCTACAAAAGATGCAAAGGTAAAGAATCCGAAATTAAGCCTTTCTCAGTTGATGGCAACTGCTATTACAATTACGAGATTAATGAAAATGTCAGGGCACAAACCCTCACCAATTGCTATCTCAATTGAGCCTGATGAGGAAGAGCAACAAATTCGCAGATCAGGAAATCCTGATAAAAGTAATGTTAAACCACTTTTCAAGCAGTTTGTGAGAAATCAATCTGCTCAAGAAAACGATGAACAAAAAGAAAAACAGCAAAAGAATCAATAATATGAAATTATGATCTGTGATGAAAAGCGCCATATGATGTTTTATTTTGAAAATCATTCTCTTTAAATTATTTAAAAAATGCTTTTATATGCACCTATTTATTATTTATTTTCGCAACGTTTTAGAATTATGAAACAGTACTGTATAAATGATAAAAAGTTTTTTTGAGACGGAGGAACTTCCACTTATCAATGTGCTCAATTTAATTTTCTCATTAAAAAAAAAAGTATTCTGATTTTCCTTGATAAATCATTTTATCATGTCATAAAGATTTTTAATGTTCTGAAGTTTGCATAATAGATTAGTTAAAAGAGACAATAATTTAGATATATATCAAAACAATCTATAATTTATTTTTTAAGCTTCTCCTTTCAAATTCAAAAGATTAAATTCAATGAGATTTCACAAAGAAAATATACATAAATATCGTTTTTAAAAATGAATTAAAATATGAAATTTATATAGATATATATTTCAAATGAATGAATAAAAATATTTTTATGAAATCTTATCGATTTTGTTTTTTTACAGATAGAAATCATAGAATTAAAAAATCAGTAAAATTTTGAATGAAATAAGATTTAATCGTTGAGGCCATATTTTTATTATTTTTCACCAAAACTTTTTCCGAAAAATGCTCTATTGAATTATTTATTCTATGAGTTAATTCAATATTGAATGATTTACATTT
This sequence comes from Tritrichomonas musculus, assembly GCA_039105265.1. Lineage (NCBI taxonomy): Eukaryota > Parabasalia > Tritrichomonadida > Tritrichomonadidae > Tritrichomonas > Tritrichomonas musculus. Next base: position 3,215,874 of record JAPFFF010000004.1, read on the forward strand.
TTTTTGGGAAGGAGAACCTTAATTTCAAATATATTAAACCTGATAAGTGTATTTTTGATCAATATAAACAGTAAATTTTTGCTTTAATAAAATATTTATAAAAGCAATATATCATTGAGTAATATTACTCAATGATGTAAAAATCAAATCTATGTAAAGTTATGAAAATTTAATTCATCGTTTTAAAATTAGAATATAAAAAGTGCATAAATTAGAAAAGTGAAATGAGCTTGATTCAAAATAAAATCTTTTAAAATCAAATACATTAAAGAAATCGATGCTATTTCTCAAAACGTTTAAAAAGATCATTTGAGAAATAAACGATTATATTTAATTCAAATTTATTATAAAATAAAGGTGTTACTTTTTGAAATAATAAGATAGTAAAATTCTCACAAAAAATGTAATTTCATTTTCTATTGAAAATTCCGAATAATCAATATTTTTTGAATTAAGTTAATCTTTAAACTGACAAATCCTTATGATTGGTCTTGAAGAAATATAAACTAAGCATGGTATTATTCTAAATAATGAACAGAGATAACAATAAAAAAAAAACGACAAAAAATTTTATTTTATTTGAAAATGTTACTTCACATTCCTTTGAATTGAAGATTGTAAATTTACTTTTTCTTCTATCATTTGACCAAGATGACGAAGAAGGTGATGCCTGAAGGGTGCTGCGCCTGCCACAACATTAGCATATATTCATGCTCAACAGTTATAGCGCAACCCTCTGGCCATTGCCGCCTCTTCCACAATAATTCAGATCATACCAAAAACTTGAAGCCTCATCATCAGGAAGAAACCAGAAATGAAAAAAATAATAATAACTGGGATCAAATGATTTCTTGTTCTGGAAATAAAGGAATAACTCCATTATTTCAGATCCACAAAAATTCTATCCACATATCGAATACAACTCAATTGCGTGTTCATATGATTGGACCACGTGAAGTTGAAATAACGTGCCTTGAGTGCGGGTGTCTCCTTCACGTATACGCCTCAAAAAAAGGGGCGTTTTGCCAGATTACTGAATCTAAACCTGTTATAATGTGCGGAAGCTATCCATCGGAAACTCTTTTAGGATGTTTATGCTTTTCTTCTTTACCCTCTTCAATGAGATCATTATTCAAAAAAGAAGAAGAAAACTTTTTTTATAACTTAGAAAACTACACTTCTGAAGACCCATACGACCATTCAAGTACTCTATCAAGTGGTGTTGATATTGAACCTCGACATTCTTTTACTAACCAATTAGACTTTTCTAATTTTTCAGAAGGTGACGAGAATGAGGATTATGATCTTATGTTCTCCAGCCAGATTGAACCTGTAGTCGGATCATACGCTGAATTAGGATTATTTCTTACGAACACAAATCAACTTGTTATGTAATTCAAATTAACCTCTCCAAAATAAAATTCAGTGGTAATTTTGATTTCGATTTTTTTAATTTTATTAATTATATTTAGATACAAACTTTATGAAAAATTATCTTGTTCAATGATTGAATGCTCGACCTCTTGAAGAACCTTATCTATTTCTTTGGTAAACAGATTTGTAATTTTGGTTCTATTAGGAGTAATAATCGGCATATCTGGAACAATCACTTCCCGAAAGTTTTCAAAATCGTCTGTGTTTTTCTTTACAGGGGTGGCCTGTTTCGCTCTTCTTAACCTTTGAACATGCTCTGTAACACCATTTATATCTGTAACAGCTTTACGAGACCCAAAAAAAGGTGATAATTGACTTGTTAATCTGCTGCTATAATTATTACTTTTAATATTATGAGTGGCATTTGTTCTACTGTTTTTAATGCTTTTAGAATTTTGAGGAGTGCGATATATACTAGCCATTGATAAATTTTGTGGGAGAGTTGGTTCGATATTTCTTTTCGACATAAACGGTGAATATAATTTAACTCTGACTTTATCTGCAATTTCAATTGCTCTATTTGTTTCAGGTGGGTTCAATGGGGATTCAAATGAACTCATTAAATCTTCATATCTCATTGATCGAGAATTCGGATCCAAATTTAATCGTGAATTTGATGTTTGATAAAAATTTGTCATTGAAAATGTTTTGCTTTCAGGTGTATGCATATTTTTTGTGATTGGTGAATGAATTTTTTGATAATCTTTTTCTCCTCCAATGCTAACAGCTACTTCAGATGCTTCAGTTGAATAATTTTCTTCTTCCTCTTCTTCAAATTCAATCTCATCATAATCATCAGAAGCGCTTGAAAGTGCAGCAACAATTGAATTCCGAAGTAATGAAAATTCAACTGGCTCTTTAATTTGTTGTTTTGAAATTACTTTACTCCTTCGATATTGTTTATACTCGTCATCGTTCATTTCTGCTGTGTAATCATCTATTTCTTTTGATAAGTTTGCTGTTGATTCTTTAACTGTATCAATTTTACCTTTTATTTTTGGAGATCGAAAATTTTGAATACGAGCGTTATCTATGATACTTTGCTCTTCCAAATACTTTAACTCTTTCCCAAGTAGAGCATCTTTCCTGAAAGATTCCATCTGATCAATTTTTTTAACGTACAGCCTTTACAAGATTCATCTTAATTTATCAAAAGCATTAAATATTCTCCAGCCAAAACAATTTTATACACAAATTCCTTTTGCAATTTGCTTTGATATTAAAAAAAATTGCATATGTTGTCATACGTTTTCTTAAACATATAATTTTTATTTGAAGTAAGAATATAAGATAAAAAAAACAAAGAAAGTTATATTGCATAATTATTTTTAACCGTAATTATGATAAATAAACAAAAAATATTAAATATATCAATTCAATGTTACATCAACATTCTGAAAGTAGAACGTTAGCTACCCTTTCTCCATCAATAAGTGCATTTCTCCTCTGATAACTTAAATCATGAAGATTGTTAGAAGAAACTACAGAAACTTTGGTGTGCAAATTGTATGAAGCTGATCTCCTGTCTGATCTAATTTCATTTAAAAATATCTGGCTTATGGATGAACTCTTTTGCTCGTAAGAGAAATCATCTGTTAAGCTTTCTGTAAATGTCATTTTTAAAAATGAAGTGGAATATGATGTTAAAATTTCTGGTTGAATCGAAATTTTTTTAGGTTTTCAAATTTGTTCTCAAAAATATAATCAAAATCAAAATCTCTTGTTTTGAAAAATTAATTGAATAGTTATTTTTTGAAAAAAATAAGTATTCAAAAATGTAAAGTATTTCTCTCAAAATTGATTCATAGTCTTTTTTTCATTCAAAAAGTAAAAAACTTTATGTATCAAAAAGTTATGCGACTATATATATTATTTCGATCATTTCCGGAAATAATGAGTTTTATTAGACAAATAATCACTAAATAAATTAGAAATAAGTTAAATTACAGATACAAGCAAATCATTTGATTAGAAATTAAATGTCGGTACGTCATCATCATCATCATCATAGTCATATTCATATTCATTATCATCGTTAGCATTTACTTCAAAGAATTCATTTATAAATTTAGTGGATGCTTTCGAAATCATTTTGCTTTCATGATCTTCAAATTCTCGAATTGAGTCTATATTGTCATCAATTTGTTGATAGCATAATTTCAATAAATTTTGATTTTGATTCTTTGCACATTCAAAAAGCTCTTTTATTGCAATAATGGTTTTATAAGATAAATATTCATCAGCAGAGAGACCAAGAAATTCAGATAATATAAAAATGAACTTCATTTCGATTAGTTTTAACTTATGGTGAACGCATCCAATTTGAGCGATTGTGTCAAGATAGCCAACAATTTTGGCCTTAACATAGAAACTCGTATTTTGCCAAACATTTAATGTAATAGGTAATAGATTGAGTTGAAAAAACGTATCAATCAATGATGGGTCGTTTTGAAGTATAAAATCGATTGCTGATGCAGCACAAGTTGCGATAAAAGATTTTTCATCTATAAACTGAAGCTTGTTAATAAGCAAATTAAATGGAAATCCTGCGATTTCTTCTCCCTTTTGAGCCACATTTAAAACTAGAAGCATTAAAAGTTGTGAAATTTGCTTTGAATTCTGTAATTCATTAGATATAAATAAAGGTGCTATCCAGGATGACGGATTTGTTTTTTGAAAAGTTTTTCGCCATAAATCCTTACTTTTTTCAGTAATACTACAAAGTGCTTTGAGTATAACAATTAACGAATCAATATTAGAAAACTGAATTAGTGAAACCAAAGTTTCGAAGCAAAATGATATAATTAATGGTTGTATATCATACTTTAATAAAGAAATTATTAGATTCAAAGAAGGAACACAAATATATGTTTGCTGATTTTCTGTATATTTAATATAATTGTGCAGTCTAAAAAACCGATAAGATAGAACTGTTTCAAATTCTATATCTTTAATAGATTTTGGAGTATCTTGAGGCTGAATTCCAGGTTCGACAAATGGTGTATATATTTCATTACCTAGTTCATCTTTCACTATTGTGTATTCAGTAACTTCAGTTTTATTTTGAGATTCTCCAATTATTAGGTTACTTTGAAAAACGTTTAAAAATGCTAAATAAAAAAGAACTTTGTAATGATATTCGTCACTGTAAGTAGCTATTTTGCTTAGCGATTTAATAGCTGAGAATCCTATTAACTGCTTGCCTGAATTGATAGCTTGGATAAGGAAAAAAATGATGTTAAAACGCATCGAGTATGGTATTGTCTGATCGTTCAAGACAAGATTTAAAACAGTAATAGCATGAATTTGAATCTCTTCATTTGAATTGCTATATAAAAACATCAGAACCTCAATTAATTTAAAAAAATTAACTATTTGAAGCGTAAATTCTGAGGTTTTATGGTTTTCTAAAGTTTTTAATAATGACAGTATTTTATCTAAATCATGATTCTGCATGCTCAACATTAAATTTTGTAAAGTGATATCAATATCTTTCTTTGGTGCCATGGTTGATGAATAGTATTCAGAATCAAGCTTTTCTATTGCATTAGAGATAGGCGATATGCCAAATTTATATAAATCCATATGATTTTATGGATTTTAAATATTAAGAAAATATTGAGGTTATTTTTATCGTCATATATTCAATGTTTTTGGTCAATCAATGATTAGAAATTCTAATATCTTAAATTTAAAATGGAAAAAAGATTTTTAAATTGTAACTATAAAATTAAAAACATCAAAAATTGTCAACCAATCAGTATTTTCTAATAAAAAAAAATTTTGTGTCCATATTTTTAACAAAGTATTTATCTATTAAAAATTTAAGATATTAGAATTTAATTTTATAATTTTCAGAAAAAGTTTATGTGTGAATTGAAAATATTTGACCTGAACGATTAAAAGATATACCCTGTTTTACAATCAAGGTTCTCAATTTTCCGGGGATGATTTCTGAGTTATTGAAATTTTTTGAATAAAATCTTTCAAATATAAATTGTCACCAAAGAATTTTATGTTAAAAAAGGACTTATTATTGTTTTATAATCTTTAATTATCTTATATTATAATCCAAAACATATGAAAACTCCAATAAAATACAAAAAATAAGACATGTGAATTAAAAAAACTTCCATGGCCATACTTATTTAGAGGAAACCATCTTTTCTGCTATAGATAAAAGCAAAATTCAAACTATATCTCAGAAGCAAACTATTTACAAGGACAAATGGAGATGAGAACATACATCAGAACCAAAAATGATGAAAATCTAGATATTGATCAAAACGAAACTTCGGTAAAATGATGATGAAAATTCTAAATAAATGCAAAAGAATATAATTGCCAAGTGAAGAAAGGAACCCGATTAATCACCATGCCTTGAACTTCAGAATTTGAAAAATATTTTTTGTTAAGCTTAAGCTTTACTTTCATTTTATTTGCTTTTTTAGCTATTTTATTTCTCCTACTTATGATAAAGGACTCTTTTTTTCTAATTTTTATTCATCTTTTTCCTTTTTATTATTTGACCTATTTTTACGGTTTTTTGACCTTAACCGCCTTTTTTTTATTCATGAAAAAATGCTTTTTTACTCTCAAGTATAAGGAAATCAACGGAAATTAATATATTTTATATAATGTTGTATATATAAATTATAATAAAAAGCATATATAATAAATCTAACTCACTTTTTTAATATGATTGATTTTATTTTGACACTCTACTAAAATGATCCATTTTTAATATACTTTTAAATGAAAGAGAGGAAAATGCTTTTTGTAAATAACCATAGTACAAGCTTAATAACTTAAAAAATAGTCTGAAATGGTAAGATTAAAAAATAACAAAAAACATTTTTTGCGAGATAAATGAACATTTATAAAACACATATGGTTAATAAAAAAATTCTTCGCTTGAAATTAGCAAATACTCAATAGCATTTCTAAAAAAGTTGAAATAAATAAAAATTTTTGAACTTTTTGAATAGCCTTGATTGGCTCATTAAATTTTATGTTATACAACGATTTTGTTTCTTTCGTTGATCATGAAAAACTTTAAATGATTAATTCTTTATGCATAATATTTTCAATTAATATAAATTATATTTTTTGAAAACTTTAAAAACAAGAAACAGTGATTGTAAAATAATCTTTTATAAATATATATTTTAAAATGACCAGCATCATTTCATGAATTCCATCAGGTTTTGAGTAAATCTTCTTTATTTGCGAAAAAAACGGAAATAAACGTACAAAAAAAATATTTGTCTCAATTTTTTTTTTTTAATTTGAAAAAATTGAGAGTAAAAAAAAGAATTGTCATTTTTTTGAATTAAAAAAAAGATTACTACAGAAAAAGTTAACAACAATTCTGAGAATTTCAATACTCAGAAATCATTCCCGGAAAATTGAGAACCTTGATTGTAAAAATGGGTATGAGTTCAAAACATAAAAAAATTACTTCGTGATTTTTATAAATAAAAAAATAGAAAATTGTCAACATACCATAAATATATTCTTAGACTATTTGCTTAAATATCATCTTTATGAATGATATTTATAAACACATGTTTTGTGAAATCACATTAATTTTTTTTTTAAAAAAAAGAAAATGGGAAAGGAGAAACTTAAAATAGAATAAATCAAGAAAAAAAGATCATAAATATTATTTAATGCATTAAATCAATTACTTGAAAAATAAGTAATTACATTGGTAGTATTTGACTTGAACCGCTGATTCTGAGTTTAATATATTCATAAATGAAATCGCTATATATAAGTGTTTGTACGATTCCAGTAATCCATACAACATGAAGAGTTTTTCCTGTATCTGTAACTAATTTATAAATCCAGTTTAATAAATAAAATAGCCTATAGATCGATAGGAAAAATACATATTCACGGTTCATAATATCGAATTTTGATGTCCTGGCCATGAGAAATATCTGTGGAATTATTGCAAAGCTTTCTACCCAAAGTGAATAAGCAAACAAGAAGTAAGAAACATTTTTATATGGCATTGTAAAGAATGCTAGAATAGCACTAAGGATGAAAATATATCTAACTCGAAAAGTGTCGTGTCGATCTTCATATGTATAGCGAATTTCAGATGGTCCCCATTTCATTAATATGCAACATGCTAATGAAGAGCTGATAAAGAAAATTTTGAATATGATGTTATAAACTGGCGGATCGAAAAAGTCTGGGTTAATATATCGTGCGAGGAAAACTATTAAATATGCGAGTTGTGTTTTTAAAGACACTCCTGAGCAGGACCGTTTTGAAAACATTTTATAAAGGAGAATGAGAACAGAAATTAAATGAGAAAAATCTGCAAGATAGCGAAAGATATTCCACACCATTTTTTTTGAATAATTTCACTTCGTTTGGTCAAAAAAAATGATAATCATTTAAATGTTGATCGTTTTAATATTTATCAAATTCTCTAAAAAATCCTTGTGATATAAAAGCAAAAAGCATAATTATGATTATTATAATCACAGATATAAATAATATTAAAAATGTACTATCTTTTTTGCAGCAATTTTCTCGAATCAATATAGATTAATAACTTAATATTAGTCTTATATTATAGTTTTCAAATAAAATAATCATTTTTATCTTTTGTATGAATAGCTTTTTTTCTAATTTTGAGTTTGGATCTTGGAATGTTAAGAGTTGTATTTCTGAATAAAGATTTAACAACTATTCAAAAAATTGAATGAGAAGACCAAATAGTGTTTCAAAATTTCATATGATATTATTATGCTTTTTATTTGCACATTCTATTTCTTTGAAATGCTTTGAGGTTTATGAATGGCAGTACACTTGCAATGAACCAAATTTGACAGATATTCAATGGAAAAAGGATCATTGTTATGAGAATAATACTTGGCTTCAAGAATGTGAAGTATACGATATAGTTCCTTGCGATGGGAATCGAACATTTACTAGAGCGAAATGGTGTCCTAATACTAATGGACTGAAATATAACACAGCTGTTCTTCTTTCATTTTTTTTCGGAATGTTTGGAATTGACAGATTTTATTTAGGCTATACATCAGTTGGATTTATGAAATTCTTCACAGGTGGTTTCTTTTTAATAGGATATTTACTTGATTGTATTTTGATTACTTGCCAAATCGTAAGACCAGCAAATAATTCTGGATATGCAGCTTCTGAACCATTTCCATTATTAACAAAGCATCCTCACCGAGATATATTTTAATTCATTTCTTTTTCTTTGTACAATGTGTTTTTATAAAATATTATTTTAATAATAAGACTTTTCATAAAAGGGAAAGGATAATTTGCATATGTATATGCATATAAAAAACGAATAAATACGAAATTATATTTTCTATTTTTGATCTGAAATATTAGAGTTTTTTTCCTAAAAAATGGAATGTGCAATATAATTGAATATAAGTATAACTTAATTACTTATTTCAAATATAATACTTCAATAAAATGAATAAATAAAAAGAAAATCAAATTGAGATCATGTGTAATTAATGAAATAATTCTATAAAAATATAAATATCATATACAACTAATCAATTCTTTATAAATTTTTCTAATATATATATATATATTGAAAAGATACCTAAAAAACATTTAAAATATTCTAATAAAAACAAATTAAGAAGGACACAAATATGCATCAATAATTATATTTGGCTTGATTTTATATTGACCTAGTGTGTATTTTTCCCTAAGAATTATTCCGTAGCACATAAGTCTTAATGAACAAGACGAAACTTGTTCATCAATATTTAATAATAACTGAATCAGTGAAGTAAGATGCCTAACAGACATTTCTGGATAAACAGGCAAATAGAAAAAGTCGTTGAAAACCGTTTTTATAGTAATAAAAAAAGAATTTGCTCGCCTTTCACATAAAATAAACTTTGTTTCTTGACAATGCTCAATCTGAGACATTTTCGTGTTTTGATCAAACAAAAGAATAGGAATATAGACGTTAACTTTTTCGCCATATTTTACATTATTGCGCTGCCTTGCAATTTCGGCAATATCTGTGACATAAGTTTGTGGCGATATAAATTGTTGTATATCTAAGAAAGGTGTTTTTAATTTAATTGGAATATTCTCATAGAAGCCTTGCTTCTTGCATGTAATAACTGAAAAGTAAGCAATTGAAAGTTCATTCATCGTAGCTTTATCATTCAATACTTCATTGTTATATATAAGACATATATTAGTAACAGGAATTCCCATAACATCGCGTATTTGCATTTTTAGATTCAGAACATCTTGATCGTCTTTAACATCAAAATAGTAAATAATTCCAGTTTCAAATTCTACACCATAAACAGGATCATCTTTCGTACGAAGCTGAACAGAAAAAACTTTGTTTTTTGATAGGTTACCGATTCGTTCTTGAAATTCTTTGATAATCATTTGATGATTGTATATTAAAACTTGCCTGTTTACATGGAGTTTTATTTTGGATTGAATTGACTTCTTCAATTCATATATTATGCTTTTTGATCTAATTGAAAGTCCAAGACTACCAAATAATCGTTCAACAACAACCATGACATCACCTGATGTCAATTTACTTTCTTTAACTTCAATAATTGCGTTATTAATAAGATTATAATCTTTTATTTTTTTGTCATCAACCATTATATTGTTTTGTAATGTTAATAGAATAGCAGACGGATCGCTAAAACTGAAAAAGTCTCTTGCAACAGTTTTCTTAAAATTAAGAATATAAGTTTCATTATATAAGCAGTAGCTTATTTGCCGCCCTTTTTGATTCTGAAGAAAAACAACAACATTTACAAATTTTGGTGTTACTGATTCACAGTTAAATGAAATCAACGACAATGAATGTAGGTTATATTTATAAAGCTTTGAATACTGAGTCATATGAGTTTTGGCTCGTAATATAAAGTATTTATTAATTGAATTATATTCACTACTAGCGTTTTGTGCAACAGTAGTCCTTAATGCTTCTCCAATAGTTTTAGATAAACCAGCAACTACTGTATGATGAGGAATATTATTATAGTTCTCATATGAACCTACATTATTTGAATTAATTAAAATAACTTTAAAAGATGTAAAATTATCAGGATAAAATCTGCTTAACCGAGGAGTATTTTGATAGTTGAAATTAATTAACTTCTGATTTATAGCTTCAGAAATTGTAAATCTTTCAAAAGAATAATTTTTTTGGCTTTGAGAAGTAAAATCGCATATTGAGCTTGGTGATGAAGGTAATTTCGTCGGGAAATCATTTTTCTCTATTTCAGAGTCTTCTTCACAATCATGAATATCATCAGAAATAATATATAATCCTGGAAGAGTAGGTTCAATGAAATTGGAAAGAGTTTCTGAATCAGAAATAATTCGATTATGAAAAATTATTGTAATTCTTTCGGAATTTAGAGAATATAATATTTGAAAAAATTGTTTTGTATCTCGAATAGAAGTTGTAGGGTCTAAATCTAAAACGTACTCGTTTCCTCCTTTTGTCATGAATGTAAATTTCATCAATCTTATGAAAAGAATAATATATTTTCTTTTTCCAAATTTTCAAATGGAAAAAATTCTATTCATTTAATAGAAATTGAATAAGAAACGATCAAATAAAATTTTGAAAATTGCCTACTTTAAAATACTTTAAAAATCTTTTGACTGCTTATTTCAGCAAATAATTTAATCAACTAATCTTCATCTATCTCTTTCAGCAAATACGATTATTATTCATTAATCTCTATGTTGTTGAACGATACAAATAGGATTACAAATCAAAAAAAAAAAAAAATTTTAAACAAATCAATTGATATATAAATAATTTAGTGAAATTCGAAATTTTAAATTTTGATTCAATTCAAAATCATATTGCTTTATATGATTTTAAATCAAATCATTTAATAGAATTAAACCAAAAAATCATTTGATTAAATCCAAAGTCTCACAGTTCATTTAGATTCATTATTTAATCATCCAATAAAATTACAAATCTATTTCATTCAAAATCAAATCATTTAATCAAACTAAAAACTAAAACATTTCATGTAATACCTGGGTTTTGTAATGTTAGCATCTCTGCTGAAAATGATGAAAACGCATTCAATTAATAAAGTCAAAAAATCACCCAGTCATCATATGATGTTTTAAATAAAATTCTAACTCACTCATCGTTCTACGAAATTCTTATGAAACTCAATAAAAGATCTTCAGTATTTAATTGGAATATTACGTCATTTATGGTATCTTCATAAATCCAAATGTCACTTTTTTTTTCACCCAAAATTTTCAGTATATCATCGCAAAATAAAATAGAACAAATAACTGTCACTATTAATAAAATTTTATTGTTTATTAGTTGAATCAGGAGAAAAAATTTTTGTTACAGTAATGATTTGTAAATTATAATTTTCATATGAGATTGAAAGTTTTAAAAAACGCATACAATCATAGTCAGAATATGAAATTTCCTTTTGATAATTCATTTCATATCATTTTTTTTTTTATGAATCATGACAATTTTGGCTGAATTAAATATGGCAGAAATATTTTCCATATTCAAATTTTCATGAATTTCAACAACCTTCAAATTTGAGCATAAAAAGAATGCATAATCATCAATTTTTGTTACATTTTGCGGAATAGCAATACAATCAATTGAAGAGTGTGCGAAAGCATATTGTGATATTGACTCCAATTCTGAATTCTCATCGAAAACGACTTTTTTCAATCTTTTGCACCCATTGAAAGCATAATAAGAAATTTCTCTGATGAAAGAAGGAACAAAAGCTTCTTTAATGTCTCTTCTAGCAACGAAGAGCGTGTCAAAATTTTTTTGTTGGCTTGAGGACTTGGCAACGATGAAAGAGTTCTCAAAAAGTGAAATGTTTTCTTCACTTTTTGTGAAGATTTTTATATTCGTTAATTTATTTGTATTAATAAAGGAAGTACCTTCCAATTCTACACTAGAAGGAAGAGAAATACTCATTAATGAAGAATTGGCGAAAGCGAATTCGCCAATTTTTTTGATTTTTGAATCTTCTTTGAATTCAACTTTTTCAAGTTTTTGACAATAATTGAAACAATAATCGTCAATTATTTCAACACTTGAAGGAATTTGAATGCTTTCAATAGAAGTTAAAGAAAAGGCTTCTTGACCAATATAAGCAAGTTCAGAATTTTGAATAAATTCAATTTTTTTCAAAGAAGTATAATTCAAAAAAGAAAACGATAAAATTTTCTTTACAAAAGTTGGGACGATAGCTGTCTCAATATTTTTTCTGGCAAAAATAATAGCATCAAAATTTTCTTGATTAGGAGAAGATTTGCCAATTATGAGCGAATCATTGTAATAAAAGAAATTTTGTTTTTTCTTTTGAATTATTTTAATTTCATTCAAATTAGGTGAATTGAAAGCATTGTCACATATTTCAATCAAGCTTGAAGGAATAGTTATGCTCTCGATTGAAGAATCAGAAAAAGCTTTTGATTGAATTGACATCAAATTTGAATCCTTTGAAAATTCCACTTTTTGAATGCATTTACAATAGGAGAAAGAAAAAATGCCAATTGAAACAACTGATGATGGGAATGAAATATTTCTTATTGAAGTTGATGTGAATGCATTTTCTTCAATTGTTGTCAATTGTGAATTTTCTTCAAATTCAATTGAATGAAGTTTTGTGCATTTTTGAAATGATTGTGGACGAATTCGTTTAATAAATGACGGAATGACAACTTTTTCAATATCTCGTCTGGCCAAGATGAGATCATCAAAATTTTCTTGATTAGGAGAAGATTTTCCAATGATGAATGAATTATCATAAAATTTAATATTTTCTTCTTTATTTTGAAAAATTTTAATTTCTTTCAAATTTGACAAGTCATCAAAACATCTCTCTTTAAATTCAACAATATTTGAAGGAAGCGAGATCGATTCCAAAGCAGAACTAGAAAAGACAGATTCATTAATTACGTTAATTTTTGAACCTTCTTTAAATTCCACTTTTTTCAATGATTTACAAAATAAAAAGGCGTGATTTTCAATGCTCGAACATGAAATTGGAATTGAAAAACTTGAAATCGATGAATTTGAAAAGGCAAAACTTCCAATTGACGATAATTGTGAATTTGGGGAGAATTCAAAAGATTTGATTTTGACACAATTGCTGAATGAATTAGAATCAATTCTCTTTATGAACGATGGAATGACAACTTTTTCAATGTCCCGTCTGGCCAAGATAAGAACATCAAAATTTTCTTGATTCGGAGAAGATTTTCCAATGATGAATGAATCATCATAATATTTGATATTTTCTTCTTTGTTTTTAAATATTTGAATGTCAGTTAATTTCGAAGTCCCATTAAAACAACTTTCTTGAAATTCAATACTTGATGGTATTGAAAAAGTTTTGATGTATGAATTTGAAAAGGCTCGTTTTTCAATTATTTGAATTTCTGAATTTCTTTGAAATTCGACTTTTTTAAGATGCTTACAATATGAAAAAGCTTCTTCTTCTATTCGTGTTACATGAGATGGAATTAAAATACTTCTCAATGACGAATTAGAAAATGAATATTTTTCAATAATTTTCAATTCAGAATTTTCTGGGAATTGAATTGAATTAACTTTTTGTGAATTTTGAAAAGAACCTCTAATTATTCTGGTGACAATATATTCTTCATTTCCATATTCAATTGATCGTGGAATGAAAATGTCTTCGTCTTTGCTGAGTGAGGAAAAAACTCCGGCCGTTTTCTCTTCTTCATTGATGAGATAAATTATGTCATTTTGACAGACTTTTTTCGCCATTAATAAGTTGGCATATTGAATATCACCTATTTCACAAGCTAAAAAAAATGTTTGTTTGTATTCTGAAATATTTGAATTGGTACGGAAAAAGTTGTTTTGAAATAAAATTTCAATTGATTTTTGATAATTGTTCTTTTTTCGGTGCAAAATATCAAATTTCGTTTTTATTTTGTTTTCTATTTCATTGTTTCTCATCGAAAAAAAAGAAAAAATGCCTGCTTTCCTTTTAAATGTTTTAATAAGATTTGCCATTAAATTGAATTCATTGCTTAATGATTCAAATTGTGAAATATTATTATTATTAATTTTAGGAATTTTGTTTTTAAACCAATAATCGATAAAAGAATGAAAAACTTCATCGCTTACAACGGATTGAACATGATATTCATAAGTTTCCATTAATGATGAATGAACTTCAATATTTACATCATCAAGATGTTTGAAATCAGTAGGGATTGTATAAATTTCATTTTTAAAAACTAACTTATGTTTTGAAGAGTCTTTCATTTTTATCTATAGTCTTTTGGTTTTCAATTTTCAATAGTTTATATGATTTTCAATAGTTTATTTAAATATAGCCAAAAAAAGGTCAAAAAATCTTAATATCTTTATATTCGAACATTGGTTTATTTATATTTTAGACTTTAATAGTTAATTTGATTCAATTGTGATTATAATAATATATGTATTAACCAATCTTATTCAAAACCCTGATAATTTTCTCATCATTTTTTTTATTTTCCAAAAAAATTATTAAATAAATATTTGATTTTCCTCTAATATTTGGTTTATGAAATAATTATTTCTAATTTTGATAATTTTTTTTAGAATTTTTCAGTTTAAAATTTATTTTATAAAGACGTTAAGATTGTTCTAAATGAGGCATAATCCAAAGTTTACCACACGAATTGGAAATGTTCATGTTGATGCCGCAATCATGAATCGAAGGGACTGGCGAAGAGTTAAAAAAGAAGCCGTCCATTTAACAGCTGCTCAACAAATGGCATATACAAAAGAGCTTGATGAAAAAAAAAGAACCCAAACCCGCGCAATTAAAGACAAAAGACGGCGTTTAATAGAAGCAGAAAGAACGAAACAAGAAACACTCAAAAATCTGGCTACCCAGCAAGAAATGGATGAAAGAGAATACGCACTCAAAGTTGCTGAAGCTAAGGCAAACGAAGAACTGGATGAAGTTAAAGCAATGAATGAAGAAATGATGTGTGCACGTGTTCGGACTATTCGTGATGCACAATTAGAACTAAACAAACAAAGAAGATTAGAAGAAAAAGAAGAAGAGGCAAGAATGGCTAAAATGTTAGAAGAAGGGAGACAAAGAGCTCTTCAAATATACGCAAATAGAGAAAGAATGCTTCTAGAACAAAGAAAAAAAGGAGGGGCTGTTATTCTAGCCCAAATTGAAGAAAAGAAAAGAAATCAGCAACTTGAAAGAGAAAGGAGAGATCGAGAAATTCAAGCATTAAAAGAAGCTGATAAAGCTGCTCGAGAAGAAGAAATAAGAATTAATGAAGAAAAAAAGAAAAGAGCCAGTGAATTTTTATCCGAATGTCTTGCTGCAAATTCAATAGCTTTGCAGAGAAGACAACAAGAAAAAGAACGTGAACTCGAAGAAAATGCAATGATGGCTGAATACCAGAGACAAAAAGCTGCCAGAGAAGAAGAATATGAAAAGAAAGTCCTTCAAGCAAAGAGATTGAAAGAATATGAAATAGCTGAAGTTAGGAAAAAGCAACAGCGAGCAATTGATACAAAAGCTCAAGAAGATGAACTAAGAGCTCGTAGAATTGAAGAAGAGCAAGAAAGAAAAGCCAGGCAAAAAGAAATTGAAGAACTAAAAAGGAGGCAAGAATTACTTATACGCCAAAAAAGGGACCAAGACGAAGCAATACAATTAAAACAGAAAAGAATCATCGAATTAGCTAAAATTGAAAAGGCTGATTTTGAAAGAATTATAGCTGTTCAAAGAGCAGCAAGAGAAAGAGAAAGAATAGAAATGGAGAAGAAGAAGAAGAGAAATCAAGATTATAGAGATGAATTAAAGGCTGAAATGGAAAGAAAACGTGAAGAAAAACGTTTAATTCCTCTAGCTAACCTAGATGAACAAAAACATTGTGAAGAACTACAACAAGATTATATTGACAGAATAGAAAGAATTAGACAGATGAAGCTTGAACAATTGGCTTCTGAAGGAGTTCCTGAAAAATATTTAGCTGATCTCAGACGAAAACGATTTGTTATCAAATAATCATATTGTTGTTTTTATATATGTAAAGCAAATTCAATCAATTATTTTTATTATTTATTACTTTTTATTAATCTTCATTTGAAGGGAAAAGAATTTCATCAACATTTTTTATTGTATCTTGAATTTGATCATATTGCAATTCTTCATTCATAATTTCTTTTTCTTGATGATCTTTAAATTGATTCCATTTTTTCTCTGATGGGTTCCATGTTTTTTGCTTCAGAAAAGTGGGATTTGCATTAATATCATTGGTTTCTGGGAAAATTCTTCTACAAGTATGTGGTTTTTCGACAAAATAAGTTCCATCAGGCCTCGTAAAAAGAAAAAGTTTTCTACCTGTATATAAGATATCACTCATTC
This sequence comes from Tritrichomonas musculus, assembly GCA_039105265.1. Classification (NCBI taxonomy): domain Eukaryota; phylum Parabasalia; order Tritrichomonadida; family Tritrichomonadidae; genus Tritrichomonas; species Tritrichomonas musculus. The sequence goes on from JAPFFF010000004.1 coordinate 3,232,748, forward strand.
CAAATAATGAACTTCACTTATTAACAAAGAATAAATATAAATATCTTGATTAATATTTTATTAAACAATGAAATTATCCATTTATTATGATTAATAAATATATATTTTTATATATTTTTTATATAAATATGAATGTTAGAAAAAAGGAGAATCATAATTAGAATTGTATTTATAATTGTTATATCTCGATAAGAGATATAAATTATCAGTGCATTTTTTGATATTGATAGATCGATTATCAAATTGATAATCAATCTCGATATCAAATATAGAGGAAAATTATGATATCAAGAAAAAAAATTTCAAAAGTATTCAAATTTTTGGATAATAAAAAATACTAATATTTTTGCATATAATAAATTTTAAATAATGAAAAATGAGAATATATGCTTTATCTAAATTATATATTATTTCACAAAGAAAAAAAAATCTAATAATGTTTATTAAATGAAAAATGTTTGATAATGGATATCAAATTTTTAATATTTTTCATATAACATTTCTGTTTTGATTTACAGTAAGGTTTCAAAATTGGAAAACGTTTCAAAATAGGAAAATCGGGGGATAAATCAAAAACGCCTATTCAATTTTTTTCCAACTACTCAATTTTTCACTTTTTCTAAAGGCGTTTTTGATCAATATTTTTAAAAAAAATCAAAAACGCCACATTTGACCTTCTGCCAGGTAAAATTAAAAAACTCGTTTTTTCAAAAACGCCAGGTTTTTATTTTCATTCAAAAAAATAAAAATTAGAACATTTATATTGCTTTAAAAAAAATAAATATCTATTATTAAAAAATGAAATTAATATATAAAAATTATATTTTAAATGAATGTGTTTTTTAGTTTATTTTCAACAAAAACTCAAAATCAGTAAATATATGACTTTTTAAAAAAACTCTATTTTTATGTTTTCACATATATTTTTTCATTTATATTATTTATATAATCTATAAAAGCGAAAATTTAAATAAAATATATTATTATTAAGGATCAAATAATTATCAGATTTCGAAAAAGAAGATTTAATCTATTCTTTAAATGTATATGTGTGTTATATTTTCCAATAAGTATCAATATGCAAATTAAATTTTGTAGAAAATGTTCAAATAGGTACTTTTAATTCATAAAAAAATTTTTCAATAATAAATGATCTTAATGAAGCATATTAAACAAATGGATGCACTTTGGTAATTTATTTATATCTTATGCCTTTTATTGGAGAAATTAAAGATATAAAAATGTTTTTATTTTCATAGAAAAAAAATTGAATGCATTGAAAAATTGTGAAATAAATAAAATCATTTTTTTTATGAATTATCTTTTTTTTTACACAAAATAACATGAGGAATTATTTGTTTTCTAAATATATGCTTTTCATAAATTAAAAAAATAATGACTGCTTTATGAAATTTTGTGTTTTCAGTTTTTGATAATTATTCAGCCAAACCAATAAAAAATTACGAGAAATGTAAAACCCTTTAAAGAAGGGGGTAAATAAAGATTTATTATTTGTTAAGAATTTATAACTTTAAACGATATTAAAATTTTTTGATCAAAAAACTAAACGTATTATAATGCAAAATAGATAGTAAATGCGCATATTAATAAAATACCAAATAGATAAACATGTTTATTTCGTAGAATTGTAAAAAAAAAACCTAAACGCATTTAAAACGTTTAGAATTATATTCGGAACCCAATAAAAAAGCATTATCTTGGTATTTTTCATGAGAATAACCTATTTTCCAAAGTAAAACTAGAAGAAAAATCAAAACATAAATAATGGTTAAAATATAAACAAATTTAATACAATTTTGTGAAATCACATTGATTTTTTTGAATGTAGTATAAGATTGATTTGATATAAAAATAATTTTATCCTTCTTTATCGAAAAGTAAGAAATGATTAAAATATATATTTTATATATAAATATTATAATAAGGATAAATTAAAAAATTAAAAACATAAATACTTTTATTTTTTGAGATATATTTGTTTTTTACTTTTTTCGAAAAACAAATGTTTTTTTGAAATGTCTGTCTTTTTGCTGCAAAGCGAGTTATTTGTTAAATTTTTGATTTTAATGAATATATATATTATTCATAAAAATTTCCTTAAAAAAATGAGTGTCTTATTGAAAAAAAGTCAGCTATATCAATAAGTCAAAAGAGTTCTCGCGGTTCAATAATATAATCATATATGAACATGTTTACTAAAATTATAATTTAACTTTAAATTGATATTTTTAAGCATAAATAAGGATAATCATGATTTAAAATTTCAATATGTATACAAATATTCAAACATTATTCTCAATTTTTTGTGAAAGCCAAAAAATAAAAAAAAAACTTAGATATTTTGAGAAAAATTAAACGAATTTCTGATAAAATAAAATAACAAAATAATATATATATATATATAAATGAATATATTATACTTTTTATAAAATGTATAATGTATTATTTCACTAAAGCTTGAATTTTTGGCTTACAGGATGTTATAAAGTGCAATTTGTATTGAAAAAGTTTATCTATTGTTGTATTCAATTTACTTTTTGAGAAATCCGGTTAAATAAGCTTCTAAAAATGTTCAAACTGCAAAAAAGTCCAAAGCGCGCAATCTCTTACTATCTCAAAATCATATTATCTCTTTTCCTCCAAAAAGAAAAGCAATGAAACTTATAAAATATTTATGCTTTTGCTGACTTCTTGATATATATTTAGTATTGCTAGCTTACAATATTCTCCATTTCTTGGCTTTTAGATCAAATAAACAAAGGTATTCATCATAATGATACTCTTTTTTTTCTAACGCTAGACTAATGCTTAATATTCCAACAAAATCTTTTAGATAAATACATGATAATAATGTCCTAATTGACACTTTAGTTTGAGAAATTATTCTATTTTTTATTATATTGTATATTCATGACTTTTAAAGATCCCTCAATTGTGCGCCTACTTTTTATAAAACATTTTTTTTTTTTTAGGAGTGTGAGCTTTTGGAGTATTCTTAGATAAGATTCGTGAAGCTGAACTTGTGGAGAAGAAGTATAGGCTAGGGGAAATAGCAACCTCAGCCCATATTGCCATTAATTCTTGTTAGGCGGTATTTTTCTATACTTATCAATTTCATACAATATAATAAGCTCTTAACACACTTCATATCTTCTGGATTTTTGAAAAAAATGAATGCATGACCATGATATCTGCCATTCTCACAAGTATCCTCACATGTACATAGATAAGTGGAGTTATCTGGCAGCTCTTTAGGGTATTCATGTGTCCAGAATGTGATCATATAGTTCCTTCTTTTTCCCCACATTTGTTTTTTTGATATGAAGATAAAAAATATAAAAATATAAATATAAAAATATAAATATAAAAATAAAAATAGAGAAAAAATGTTTATAAATGGCCTTGGTGAAATCATATGTGCGGTTAGGTCTGGGCGACCGTTAAGGGCGCACAGCCTAACGTATACTACTTAAAATCCCAATATCTTTAAAATCAAATACCAACATCATAACCATTGCCCTTAGCTTAATTTTTTATCTTTTATAATTTCACCCCTCAAGAAGTACTTTCTAATAATTACCCTTCCAATTATACCAATAATATCTTCCTTTTGCATGCCTTAAGTATATATAAAGAGTTTTTAATTCGCTCATTAGTATGATGGGAAAAAATTAAATTGTAGTCTTTATAACATTCATAACTATATTATATATAATGAACATACTTGCACTATTTTGGTCACCATCAGTTTTTTCTTCTTCATGTTGAAATATAAAGAATCAATACAAAAAAAGTGTTTGCATATCTCAAATTTAAGGGTGTACTGCTGTAAAATATATAAACCTTTCAAAATACAAAAATCTTATAGAAAATAAATTCAATGGTGGCTTTTTCGGAAAAAGTTTAGGTCAATTTGCACATTTTTTCTCCTAAACGATCAAGACGAATATCCAATTTAATACGTTATTGTAGAAAATAAATTCAATGGTTGCTCTTTCGGAAAAAGTTTAGATAGTTTAGAAATTAAATATTTTTATGATTGAAATATTTTTTTATAATTTTGGTCTTAGTTTTATGTTATTTATTTCTTTTTTACAGGAAGGAAATAATTTCACAAAAAAATTGAATAAAATAATTATTTCAGAAAAAGTTGATAGATTAAATTAATTTAAATTTATTTTATTCAGTAAACATTTATTTTTATATATTTATCTCTATTTATTATTTTATTTATAACTATATATTATTTAAATATTGTTACATGTTAAATATTATATGCATCAATAAATATTATCAAAATTAAAACAACCAAAAATTATATATTGAATTGATCTTTCAAATATTCTCAAATAGAAAAAATATTTTTAAACTTTTTCATAAATTATTTTTATTATTATAATAAGATTATATCTATCTTTCTATGATTTATTTATGTAATATTATTCTATTTAAATATCTATAATATAAATATATAAATATATTCTTAAAAATTATTTGATAATATTTTTCCTAGTAAAGTTTTTAACATAAAAAAAGAATTAAATATATTTTTTTTAATTTTAAAAGAATTAATATTGCAGTAAATATTTCCTTAAATAATTTAATAATGAAATATATATAATATATAATTTATATTAACACAGAAAAATGAATAATATATGCAAATAATATTATTAATAAGAAGGTTTATATATGATATAAAATCATAATGTCTTTCACAAAAAGTTATATAATTCTGATAATAAAATAAATATCATAAAAAGTTTTATATTATTATTTCTTTTTGTATCTCATGAAATATTAGAAAAATATTAAATATATATTTAAATATAAATTAATAAATGAATATAAATATATATATATATTTAAAAATAAGTTATATAATCTTTTTTTAAAGAGATTTTCTTAATAATTATTTTGAAAATCAGATTTTTTTGAGATCTAAATATAAAAATAATTACTATTATATTTATTTATTTATTGTATTGTATTTAAAATAAAATTTATATTTTTAAAATTAATAATTGTTACTTTTGAGAAAGCTCATTGAATTTTTCCTTCAGAATTATCAAGTACACCCTTAAGGTAATATATATTCAGAATGACATGAATATCATTCATTTATGCTAATATAAAAGAGAAAGTACAATAGAACGAATATACATGAATTAAAACTAAGTTATTTTTTTGTTTACATGGAGATTCATGATATTATTATATATTTTTTATGTAATGTTTTAAAAAAGTAATAAAATAGTATTTTCTATTAGTTTCTCCTTTGAAATTTTAAAATTTAAATATATTATATATATATATATGTGATTGGATACATATCAATTATATGTTTAAATTATGCTAAAATAATATACATATTCATATATTTATATTTTTAGGTCAATCTTAAAAAGCTCTCAATTTATTTTTTGAATGAAAACATAAATTTCTCATTAAAAATTATATTATTATTATTTTTTAATTTGATATTAGGCATATGTATAAATAATAATATTTATATTTTTAATATATATCTTCAATTTATCCAAATTATCGAGATGATTATATATTTTAGTCGATTATCTGAATAATATCATTTTAACAGGAATATATATGAGAATAATATTACATAACTGTTGTTTTACCAAATATCATGTGAAGATCAAAAATGTATTGTAATTTCAAACTTTTCAAAACTAATTAAATTCATAAAATTATAAATGATAATAATATTTGCATAGAAATATAGTTGATAATCTTATTAAGTTAAGTAAATCTTTTTTATATAAAGGAAAGCAAAGGTTTTTCATTTGAATTTCATGAATTCTTTAATAAATAAAATATTTTTCGCGTAATTATATATTATAAGTGAAAATAAAATTGATAATTTTGGATTAAAGCCTTATTAATTATATATTTACAAAATCATCTTATTTCATCTAAAAAAAAAAGTATTTTCATTTTTTAACCTATTGTAAAATCTAATTATACTGTTTATAAAGTATTATTGATCAAAAAAAAAAACTTATTCAAAAAATATTTAGAGATATTTAAATTTTATTATGTATCAATGCTTGTGAATAACCACAACTATTCCTCAGAATCTTCTCAATTTTTCCCTTCTCAAATGTGTGTAGATTGACTTTAGCGGCAAAAATAATTCAAAATATAAAATTAAAATATCTTATTATATAACATTTAATATAGGTATTAATATATATTATAATTATTATATAAAATATCATATACAAATATACATATTACATTATATTTAATACTTATTATATCAAATTTATGATACGTTAATTGTTAATTCAAAATTTTCTTTGAAATATTGTTAATAAAAAAAATAACCTTTTCAAATTAAAATGTATCAATATCTTAATATATTATGAATATGAATACTTTACCGGAAATAAATATAAATATAAATAAAAAATAAACAATTAAAAATAGATTTATATTATGAAAAATAAAACATAAAAACAAAACCATTTTATATAAAAAATTTAATATATAAAAAGCTATATTTCACTTGGAATTCGATATTATATGTTGATAAAAACGCAATCATATACAATTTATTAAAAAGAAACAATTTTTTGGAAATTTCAAATAAATTCCAAAATACGCTTTTTTTAATTCTATTATAATATTTTGATAATCAAGCTTCATTATAACCAAAATATTGCAAAATTTTCTTTTTTTATATTTTCCATTTAAAAGATATAATAACCCATTAAAATGAATTTCTTCAAAATTTACTCAAAGTCAGCCTAGTTGATTTTCATGTAATATTCAATAAATATTATCATTTATACTTGATATAATTTATTTTTTGAATCTAATATCTTTATATCATATGTCGATTATTCCCAATTTTTAAAATATTTCTCCCAAAGATTAAAAATGATCTTAAAAAAATACCGGTAACATAATAATTTATTTTTCTAAATTGCATTAAAATTTATAATTGTTTTTTTAAAACCTGGCGTTTTTGAAAAAACGAGTTTTTTAATTTTACCTGGCAGAAGGTCAAATGTGGCGTTTTTGATTTTTTTAAAAAATATTGATCAAAAACGCCTTTAGAAAAAGTGAAAAATTGAGTAGTTGGAAAAAAATTGAATAGGCGTTTTTGATTTATCCCCGGAAAATCGACTTTTTGAGAAAAAAATTTTCATTAATAAAAATGAAAGAAATAAGGAAATAGAGAGAAAATCTTGTCTAAACCTACCATTTTAAGAAATAATATTTCCATGATTAAGTTTATCACACAGCTGTTTGCGACATTATATTCATCAAATAGTGCTTTCCTATCTCTATATGAAAAAATGAGCATCATTCAAAAAGTGGATTTTCCATTTTTGCAACGCTATAAAGGAAAATCCAAATTTGAATTAAATTCGTTATTTTGACTTTTATTTTAAATTCATTTTAATCGTTTTCTATGAAAAAGTAGATTTTCCTCTTTTGAGACGTTTTTGAATTTTACAACCTTACAGTACGATTTCTTGAGAATATTGATATAAGGTTTATAAACTGATAATAGATTATCAAGCTTAAAAAGTGTCAATTCTGATATGGATCTCCAAAATATCATGCCTAATGGTATTTCACACCAATTAAAAAAGATAAAAAAAAAAAAAAAAACTGAGAAAATCTATTAAAATTTAAAGAAATAGAGAAGAGCATGAAAGATTATTTTGATGAGAATCTTCCAATATGTGACTGCTTTAAATTGAAAATCAATTGTCTTCATATTTTAAAAGAACTAATTTCATTGGACCGATCTTGAATCTCAAGTTTTATCCAAAGTTATGCTAAAATCAAAATTCCAGCCTGCTTCAATATTTCAGGTCTTGTTATATTTCCTGCCATTAATCCCACAATGAATAAAAACCGTTGGGAACTAAACATTTCTAAAGGTCTGTAGAATCTAATGGATTGGAATAGTTGATGAACTCAAATTTATTTAAAAGGCCAAAGAAGTTCATTTGAATTTGAACTGTTTGAAAACGATAGAAGCTGTCCAACTAGCTTATGACTTGAGAATTGAAAGATTTTCTTATGACAGTGAAATTATTCAAATATGAAAAGCCAATAAATTATCAAGAAGATTTAAATTTGGGAAAGATATACTAGAACAATATATTCAATCTGAGAAGCGGTTTTATCATTCTTATTCAAAGAATATATAACACTCAAAAAACTTCAATCATTAATGATTAACTGAAGCCCCGAAACCCTATTGAAACTTTCTTGTTGTCGCCATTCGACATACTGCAGTACTGAATTTCAAAAGATTAATAACCAATGTAATAATATATTTATCTCAAACTTTTTTTTCATATTGGAGCTTCTGGATAATGTTTAATTTGAATATTGATATTAAACAAAAAATATTTGAAATCATTATCACGAATTAAATATATATACCAATGTTTTTTACTTCAAACTCACACTTATGCGATCATTAGCATCATCATTTTTATTAAATCAGGGATGGGTTCCAATCGCACCTGTCAATGCTACTTTTTTCACCTCACAGAACAAAGAAAGGTTATTAACGTATAGATTCCATTGACCCGAAATGACCGTAATATATTAAAACCGTTTGCCGGGTATTATATTTCGGGTAAGACCGGAAATTGACTAAAAATTTTGAAATTATCAAGAGTCATAGGTTAGATTTATTTATAGGGTTTTTTTAATAATTGAAAAATAAAATAATGTTGTAAAAAAAGTAATTTTAATTTAATTATTTTTTGATGATATTAATTCATAAATATTGGTTCTCGAAAGAGCTTTTTCTGCAGTATTTTTATTAATTTGAATAATCATCTGTTGCTTTGCATGATCTGCTGTTATTCTGGTCCTTTGATCATTAATAATGAGTCGGCCTCTTGAAAAAGAACTCTCAGAAGCAATAGATGTAATGACTATTCTTAAAACATCGAATGCTACATATGCAAGTTCGTTGTCTGTTATTTCTATTTTTTTCACGCCCAAAAAGAAATAAAGCATCTGAATTATGGTTCAATTTTCGTGTTTTTAAAATAGCATTTATACCTGGATTTTCTTCCTCCTCTTCTTCTGAATAATGAAAATATTTATCTATAAATGGCGGTCTTTCCACTGATGGTTTTCCTTTTTTTTTTTTTTTTTTTTTTTCTTTCACTTTAGATTGATATTTATTCATTCTTTTTTCAATACTTTGTTTTGCTTTATTGATTTCATTTTCTGTTAATATTTTCTTTAATGGGATGCAAGGATTAATTATTAATGTCATTGGAGCAATTATTCTCCGAAATGGAGGATATTCAGATTTTAATTCTTTTATTTTTGTCTAGCATTTTTAAAAATAGTTATATTTAATTCAAGAAATTTATCATTTAATATATCATAATAGCATTAAAAAAGCCAGATGCACAGAATGGATCACTCTCAGAAAATTCTATTATTCTTCTCTATTCAAAACACAAATTTTTCCAATCTTTCTCTGATGATGAATTAAAATGATTTAACAGGCAGAAATCTAATACACTTTCTTTTGTTTCTAAAAAAGTTAAAATCGTATCGCAAAAAGATGTTCATCTTATGATTACAAAAGATTGAACTTTTTTGATTTTTTCAGTTTTTGTTCATACTGTATATTCTGAGGATTTTGTAAGAGATTCCAAAAGACTAAAAAATGTTTGTAATGTATCAGAACAATTATCAATAAATTCTTTGAATATCAAATTCAAAATATGACATACACATGGAATACGCCAAATATTCAAATCTCTTGCAGCTGCTTGCATTGTTGCAATTATAGGTTGTACTTTGTGTAATATTTTGTAAATCAAATCCATATTCCATTAAAGAAGAAGAAACTTTCGTTGAAGTATTAGCTACATCTTCTGAAGACAATTCAATTAAATCTAAAAAAAAAAATCTTTGAATTCATAAATATGGAGTCTCATTTTTGGATGACCGACCGTCAAAAGTAATACTATTGGATGAAGAATATAGCAAAGTTGCTCTTATTTCTATCAGCAATTTTTTCTAAAATTTTTGTTATACCTTTTCTATTTGGTAATTCAGACGACAATTCTCCCAAATAATTGTCTTTAATATATTGAAACGTTTGTGTTCGAAAAAGAATAAATAAAATTATATTTTTTGCAATAATTTTCTCTTGTTTTCTTGATAATTATTTTTCTTTTTCTATTTCAATATCATCTTTTATATCATTGTTTTCAATTTCAAAATTTGGATTGTGTTTATGAATATGATTTGATTAAAGTCCAAAAAATCATGATTTAAAATATATCTTATTTTATCATATATATTTGTTTAACCTTTAGATAAATTACAAAATTAAAATGGGAGATAATAAGTTTATATAGCCTATCTCCTAATATCATTATTTTTAAACTTAGGAAAAGTTTACACATTTAAGAAGAATTTACAGATTTTTGACCTTCTTTCTGTCAGAAAGCAACGATTTATGAATCCAACGATTCATTACTTATTATCATTGATCAAGAAGTTCTAAATATAAAAACTCAGGTTTATGAATAAAATTGCTTCTAAATGAACATAATGCTATACTTTTCACTTTTTGAATTGTTGACTGAATTTACCAACAGCCATTTACTCCTTTAAAAAGTCGCTTTGAATATGTGTATGGAAACTTATACTTTCTCAAAATTGGCTCTAGATTTTTTGATGAAATTAATATTATTAATAAATAAAATCATTATATATTATAATAAATTAATAATTTAGCATTTTCAACCTACAATTTAAAGATAAATGAATTTAAAAATTATTTTTTAAAAAAAATCAATAGAAAAGTGAATATTTTATTTTACATAAGTTGTTATTATATTTATAATAAAATATATCAGCTATATTAAACATTTATTTTCAGATTTCTATTTTATGTTTGAAAATATTTCCAAATATCTAATTTTTTTATTTTCATTTCACATTGTTTTTTAATAGAAAATTGCAACGATAGGAAATTTTCTGAAAATTCATTCAAATTTTTTTGTTACTATACTATTTTTTAAAAAATATGATAAATTAAATATGGACTTATAAATAAAAATGAATTATGGGCTGGTTTTGGAAAATATCTGTCAGAAGTCGAGATATCACTTTCATTTTTTCTGAGACTCTGTTCGAGCATTTTGTAAAATTCTTTTTGATTATATTTAATACTACCGTAATGACATTAATATATTCCAAAATGCTAATTATGATTTTACAAACGCAATAAATAGAGTAATTTATATATCATCTTGATGTATAGATAGGTCGGCCAAAATAACGTATTTGTCAAAAACATAAAGCGAAATTTTAAAAAACGCTAGAAACTTCCCAAACTTATATATTTGTTTCATGAAAATATGATTAAGAAAACATCTAAATTTGGTGGAAATTCTTGAGTTGGATTTTTTTTTATCATCATTTTTTTGAAATTTGAATTTAAAATAATTGTATTCCGTTATATATTAAATTTACAGGTTAATTTATTACTTTCTTTAGTTTTTAACTATATATAATATATATAAATATAATAATAATTTAGAAATATTTATTATTCATCAGTGAATTGATGGAAAAAATTTAATACAATTTAAGAAAAAATAGAAGATCAAATTTCCTTTTTATTTTTATTTTATTACATTACATAAACTTATATATCAACAAAAGTCGACTTAAAAATGAAAAAGAAGAAGAAAATCTTAAAGGAAAATATCCTAAACTTTTTCAAAATGAATTGAATTTTGGAATTTTTAAAAATGCATTTTTCATGTTAAATAAAATAAATATTTATTTATTAATGATTATACTAAATTTAATATAATATTATAGATATAAGTAAACATAAATAATTATATTTTTTTATGATAATTATAGGATATATTAATATTATTTATTTTAAAGAAAATACATAAATTTCACAAAACTCAACTCAAGAAATTGGATGAAACTTGGTAAACAGAATATGTAGATATCATATAATATTATATATCAAATAGAAGATATTCCTACGTTTTTTTATTTTTTTTGACAAAACTCGTTATTCTGGCCGACCTATATGTATAGGTAATTTGATATATAATTTTGAAGAATGTTATAGATTAGGTTTATTTATAATAATAAAATAATATTAATATGAAATATGAATAGACTTCACTTTTTGTACCAACCTTGTTCTACAAAGAACGATAGAAAAAATACAAGGTTTGTACAATGTATTTTTTATTGAAAATATTGAATACATAAAATAATCATATCTCTGAAAAAAGATAATATACTAAATAATTTTTTGTGAATAAATAAAATATCAATTAAATTATTTAATAAAACCATTTTTGTAAAAGTAAAATGCTATTTTTAAAAATCATTTTTTGCAAAGGTGAAATGATTGACCATTTTAAAAAAAGAATATTATCACTCTGTGAGCAAACCAATTCACATTACTCAAGATTTCTAGATTATTTACTATTATAATATTGTTTTATAAACATTTAATTCCTTTTTAACATATAAAACCAATACTAAAAAGCGATTATATAAAATATAAACTTAAGTGCCTCAAAATTTTAATTTTATCTGTTCATTGATTTTTTTAATAAAATTTAATTTGAAAACTTGATATTTTTACCAAAAACGTGCAAATACAACAACCAAAATAAGGATTAAAGAATATGAACGTTAAAAAGTTACGTTAATGAATTTGTGATGTGAAAAAAGTAAAGGCTAAATATGAAATAAAATGGCATTTTTATTTTGGATATATTTGTAAAATATTAAGATGTACAAATACTTTTATTAAAATCATTTTGAATATATAAAAAATATGTTTATAAAAAAAGGATTTTTTCGAAACAGTTTTGAAAATTATGTCAATATAATAACTAAATTATTTGAATATTTTAAATATATTTTATTAATATTGGGTAAAATAATCATATTCGTCTTAAATATTCAAATATAAATGTATTTGTGTAGAAAAAAAATTTCAATAATAAACTATCAATATTTTTCAATATCTATAATATTTTATTCAAAAATTGATAAGCAAAAACGATTGTTTCAATAGAACTAAAATTCTATTTGAATCAATCTCACATTTTTTCTTAATAAAATTTGAAAAATAGGATTTTTTAGCAAAATAATAAGCATTAGGTTTTATTTTAAAACTTACAAGATGAAAATTTTTTAAAATCAAACAGACCTTCACAAATTTACCATGCGATATCTCGACTTCTGACAGTTTATATCCAATAAGAAGATAGCGTTTATATTTATGATATATTTTATATGACAAACAGCATATTTAAAATTGTTTTTATTTGAAAAAACAAATATTATAAATCAAACAGACCTTCACAAATTTCGTAAGTGATATCTCGACTTCTGATAGACATTTTCTTATCAAAGAGGTATCATTCGATTTATTAAAGTTCTCTTAATTTATATTTCCTGTTTTTAATAATTTTTATTAGAGCGTAAATATAGTGTCACTTTTTTATCGTTGCATCCCATATAAAGAAAATTATAATGTGGTGTGATATGAATAATTGAATATAGTATCTTAATATATCTCATGATTTTTATTATAAATTTCTAATATTTTTATTATAATAATTATATAATATTAGATTGTAATTATTTGCAAATTCATTTTTTATAATATTTGAAATCTACCAAGTTATATATCATATAATTTTTCCAAGTCGATTTTCTAAAAATTGTTGGTTCCAATTAGAGCAGGATCGGACTATATTAATTTATGAAGTATGTATATTTGATAGCCTGTATTTTGTTGAAAAAGCTAGTGCCATTCTTATCACAATTCAATTCAAAATTTTGTTTTCATTTTCTTAATTTAACTCATCAATTAAATCAGTTTTGTTTGTTTTTATACAGCTAACATATTTTATTATACGTATAAAACAAATATATTGATCTAATTTAAACTCTATAAATTTTATTGTTGAAAAATGGAGAAAAATATTAATTATTCCAAACTCTTAAAAATAAATGAAAATATTATTTTTATATAATTAAGATATTGAACAATAATATATATGAATATTGTTTACCCAAAATAAATATTTATTGAATTATCATAAAATTAAGTTTTTTCAAAATACGTTATTTTGAGTTTCCCCAAACATCTGTGAATTCTTTACTCTTTCAAAAAATAATCAATAACTTTTTGAGACTAATCGTTTTTTGGGAAATAATTTAATGATTCCTTTAAATATATTCTATATCCTTAAATATTTGAGTAAATTGGGTAAAAATTGGCTCAAATGATTATATGAATCATAAAGATTTAGAATATATGATTAATTCATTTAAAATTTCTAGAATAGACGACATTTTGTTTTCAACAAATTGAATAAAATAACAAAAGATTGTTTAAGATTTTAATGCAAAAATGATTAAAGGAATGATTAATCGCTTCAATAAGCCTGGAGTTCCAGCAAAGGTTACTCTAAAATCTATGAAACTTCTGAGTATTCCTGCACAGACAATGCAAGTATGCATTAAAGTAAAACAGTTTCGAAATAGCAAAACCACGCAGCCTGTCAATATATCTGAAGATAATACAGCAAAATGGGATGAACCACTTACAATTAATTGCAGAGTTCCAAAAAATTCATCCTCTTCAACTAAAAAAACCAAATTAACACTTCATCTTTCGTTTCGTTTAATTGAATCATCAGGAAATACGTATGTCCGTTTTGGCACATCGGAAATTGAGCTACACCCAATTGAATCTGATGAGTATACAACAACAATTCAACTCTTAAAATGCAATTACAAGTCTGAGTTTACATGCGAAATATCTGTCAGACCGAGAGAAATCGAAGACTCAAATTTATTATTGAAATCTGATGAAATATATAATAGTTCCTCTATTAAATTTGAATCAATCACAGACTCACGGCGATCTTCTGAATATCATTCATCTTTTTCAAGTCTTAATACTAGTAATAGTTGTAATTTATCCAAAGAATACGATTCTGGCGATATTATGATACGTGGATACAGGTCCACGCCCTTGTCTATAATAGCTAAATCATCTTTTTCTTTAGATGATGACGATGAAGATAATGATTATGCAAATGAAAGTTCAGAAAAAACAGAAAAATTACCTTTTGAGGTAGCAGAAAGTGAAATGGCTGAGATGTCAAAGCAAGTTAATGACATCATAACAGAAGTTTTATATTCACGTCCTTCTGATTTGTAATTATTATAACATATATTTTAATTATTTTTAAAAGAAAAAAGACAATTAATGATTTATTCCATTTGATATTTGCTAATTTGGATATCAAATACCTTACATTTTGAAAACGGAATGAAAACCTTCATTCAAATATAATAAATTTATCAATCTAGACCTAATCTTCATGTAATCAAAAAGCAAATAATATAGCCTATATATATTTGATGTACATATTTTTGTTATTAAAAATTATTAAGCTATTAATTTGATTTGTTTTTTTTTTTTGTAAATATCAAATCAGTATTTGGCTAAGAATAAATATAATGAGGTGTAGATTTAAAGCTTCAATTTTAATTCAAATAAAAAATCAATTAAAATCAAACAATTAAGATGAAAGTAAAGAAGGTATTGAAGGGGTTGATACGCATCTGGGAGCGAGAGGAACCATATCACTATTATATTCAAGTGTAACAAACCAATTCAATTCCCGCCAATAACAACTGTCAAATTCAATTGTTACATCATCTTTTCCTCCATACTTCCAGCCACTAACAATAACTTCTCCATTATGATCATCTTTCCTAAGATCTTCAATATCAAGTCTAGTCCAATGAGTTCCTTTTATGGCTTTAAATGTAATAACTGTATGTGGCTTTGGCACATTTGATATTGGAACAAAAACATGCTTTACAAATGACTTCGAGTTACTATTTGACTTTGAATTATTCGGAATGTAAGTATCATCAACTGATTGCCTGAAACGTTGTTCGTATACTTGATTGCTGTGATTAAGAGAATTTTTTCTGTTGTGCATATTGAGGAAAAGTGAATGATCAATAAGTTTCAATGTATTATCTGTATCATTGTAATTAACAACAGGATAATGGTGAGATTTCATTGCGATGGTACAAAAGTCGTTGTCTTTCTTTCTGATGAAAGGTGATGATTGGGAAACATAAATCTCTCTTCCGTGGCTAATAAAACGCATTATTTGTAAGTATTAAAATTATGGATTTATTTAAAAAATATTGAAAGTATACTGAAATTTTTTTTGAGAAGGCCCATTTAATTTTCTCAAATGTGGTTAGTCGAAAATTCTGAAAATGTTTTTTTAAAATTCAATGCCCGTTGAAAATATTGAAATAAAAAATAAAATTTTTGGATACTAATAACTTTCTTATTTTCTTAATACATATAAAATATGTGCTGATTATTTGATATATTGTCATTTTTAAATGATTTCAATCTATATTGTATAATAAACAATGTAAAACAACGGTTAGATACATCAAGTATTTTTGTTAGTATCTTAATATTTTGGAATTTTTTAA
Source organism: Tritrichomonas musculus (assembly GCA_039105265.1). Classification (NCBI taxonomy): domain Eukaryota; phylum Parabasalia; order Tritrichomonadida; family Tritrichomonadidae; genus Tritrichomonas; species Tritrichomonas musculus. The sequence continues at coordinate 3,249,338 of JAPFFF010000004.1, forward strand.
CAATAATTTATCCTGAAATCGATTTATATCAAGATATAATAGATTAGTATAAAAGAAAATACAGGAAATTAGTTTTTTTTCAAACATTTATCTTTTTAATATTTGATTTTAAATTAAATGAAAGATTATTTAAATAAAATAAATGAATATTATGACATAATAATTATGTATATATATAGCATCAATTTTTATCTAAAAATAATAATTTTTCTTAAATTCCAATGATTATAATTGAGAGATTAAGACGATTGATCTCTTCAGAAAAAAAACTATTTTAACCATAATTTTTTACAATCATTGATTTCTCTAAATAAATAATTTGGGCAGATATATATGATCAATTTTATAAAATAGTATATATAAAAGAAGGATTTTAAAATATAATATTTAAATTAAATGGAGAAATCATTCAATAGCTTTATCAAATGAAAATTCTGTTTTGAAACTTTTTAAAATGATTATATGGTTTTTAATAAATCAATACAATTCCTTTTTATATATATCACAAATATATTTCATCTTTTTTCCAAATGCTTTTTAGCTCAATCAAGTCATCAAAATAATTCATTTAAATCAAAAATGTTGTTTTCAAAAACGAAATTGCAATAGCTCAATAAGTTATAGACCATAATTAAGATAATAAGTTAATCAAAGAATGCTTCATCATAATAGCATGATACGACCAATATTATTATTTTGGATCAATTAGAGTATACTTTAAGAAGTTTTTTTACAAAGATCAAAAACAGAAAAAAAAAATGGTTATATTTAATATAGAAATATTTGAAAAAAATACGTTAAATTTTAATATTTTCATGAGCGTTCAGCCAAAACTTCCAAAATTCCCCATAACGAGGCCTCCAAAGCCAGTTATTCACGAAGACGAAAATGCCATAGCTCGCTCTCCTGTCCAAAAACGACCAAAGAAATCGCGTGCTAAAGTTGCTCCCAAAAATGCACATACTGAATTCCGTAGATTTTATGACAGAGGTGATATACCTGTTCGTCTTGTACATACTTCTTTTAAGAATGCAATTGCGTGGTCAGTTGATCCAGCGGTTCTTGATTATCAACACTACTTGCCACTATTCTTTGATGGATTACGAGAAAAAGAAGAACCATACAGGTTCTTTGCCAGGAAAGGAACCTGGGAGCTTCTAAAACATGGTGGAACTCGTGTTCTTCAAGTCATTCCTCAGGTTGTCATTCCTCTCAAAAAAGCTCTTGATACAAGAGATATGGATATTTTACCTGTTGCTCTACGAACAATGCAAAAACTTGTTAAATCAAGTGATCTTGCAGGTGAAGCTTTAATTCCATTTTACAGACAACTACTTCCTGTTTTGAATGAATTTCTGCTCTTTAATAAAAATCTAGGTGATCGTATTGAATATGGCCAAAGAAAGAAAAACAATATTGGCGACTTAATTCTTGAAACTCTTGAATGCCTCGAATTAAATGGCGGTCCAGATGCATTCATCAATATTCAATATATGGTTCCAACGTATCAATCCGCCAAAACTCCTGGTGATGACGAATAGAAAAAGAAATTATTATTATAATTAAATTAATCAATATTTTATAAATAAATTTTTATTAATAATCATTATTATTATTTGCTGATCAATTCCATCTGTACTTTATGCTTTTTCATATGTTTATGATCAATTCCATTCGAACTTTAATTATTCAATATTTTATAAATAAATTATATGGAAATTAATTTTTTAAAATTGGTTTAAAAACAATTGATCATTCCATTTAAAAATGATCATTGAAGTACTCATACTTGTATCAATTTGAAAACAATAATAAATGATTACAGATATACGATTGAAGTCATTTTTTTCAATAAGAATCTCATGACCTTTTCTCGTTTTAGAAAAAACTTGAATGATCTTTTAGTAAAAACAGGGATTTACATAAAATCATTTTTGAGTTGAAAGACGTTAAGATTGAAAATAACGTGTTTTTTATCTCAAAATTGACAAATTTTTTCATTAATTTTTTCTTGAATTTATATTTTAGTATATCAGTTTATATTGGCTGCTTTGATTTTATTGAAAAATTATAAAGTTTATTTCAATCCAGAATTTTGAGGTATTGTACGTTAAAGTCACATCATTTTAATATAAAAATGAGTTGTCCAATCTGCCACATTGGAGGAAGTTCATATACTAGCAAACAACAAAGTAGCAGGTCATGTAGAAGTTCAAAAGGTCCATCAAGATTTTCAACATATCCACCATATGCAGGCCCACAAGATACATTAACGTTTGCAAACGAACGACCACTTGACTATCCATATATTCATGCTAAAACATATAATAGGACACCATCATCAGCATATCTTCAGCTAAAAGCCCAAGCAGAAAAAGAAAGAGCAAGTGAAGAACGCCGTCAGCGCCGTAATCAAGTAGCACGTGGAGGCTCTAATTCAATTAGGGAAGCCCTTGTTCATTTACAAACAGCAGAAAGGTTATTAACACATTGAAGTCATTCAAATTTAAGAATTAATCTCTCATTTTCATGATTTTATTATATAAAAAATTAGCAATGAATTTTTATTTATCTAGTTATAAATATTTTTTTAATTTTTAAATATTATAATTTTTCTTTTACTTGAATAATTATATCAATAAGAGATTTATCTCTTATTTGAAGGGTTATCGATTATTAGCAGGATAATGTATATAAAACAAAAGTTTAATATTGATTCTTTTTATATAAATGTAAATGAAAAATTGAAATTGATATAATTATTATTGATAGATTTTACTTGAATTATTGATGATCTAATGCATAGTAACGAAAAATGAAAGTTAATTTTTAAATTTTTAAAAAATAAAATCATGAAAATGAGAGATTAATTCTTAAATTTGAATGACTTCAATGTGTTAATAACCTTTCTGCTGTTTGTAAATGAACAAGGGCTTCCCTAATTGAATTAGAGCCTCCACGTGCTACTTGATTACGGCGCTGACGGCGTTCTTCACTTGCTCTTTCTTTTTCTGCTTGGGCTTTTAGCTGAAGATATGCTGATGATGGTGTCCTATTATATGTTTTAGCATGAATATATGGATAGTCAAGTGGTCGTTCGTTTGCAAACGTTAATGTATCTTGTGGGCCTGCATATGGTGGATATGTTGAAAATCTTGATGGACCTTTTGAACTTCTACATGACCTGCTACTTTGTTGTTTGCTAGTATATGAACTTCCTCCAATGTGGCAGATTGGACAACTCATTTTTATATTAAAATGATGTGACTTTAACGTACAATACCTCAAAATTCTGGATTGAAATAAACTTTATAAATTCTATTTATATCACTTTGTTATTAATATAATATTTATTCTATTTTTTTTTTTTAATTGATAAGTGATTATCTTTGTAAGAAATAAACGGATTTTCATCAAAGAAAAAATTCAAAGAAACTAAAAATATGACCATTGATCAAATATAGCCATCAATCTAATAAAATGATTTTTTTTTTATAAAGAATGAAAATTATTTCTACTTTTTTCTGACAACTCTTTTCAATAAACTTAACGGCTTTTTATTTAATTCAATGAAATATTTCGTTTTTTTTTTTTTAAGAAAAAACATCAATTCCTTCAAAATATCAAAAATAATGGCCTTTTATTTAAGAAAAATATAACCCACATATAATGATTAATTTGATATATAAGCGATTTAATGTATAAAATTTCGATATTCATTTAGAAATTGAATACTTTAATAAAATTTTCACTTTACACCATTATTTCCCCTTAATATGCATAATATAAAAAAAGAAAAGAAAAATTGAAAGAAAAAACATTTTTTTTAAAAATAAACTATAATGAATATCACAGTATTTAAAGCTTTTTATTTTAGAGATTTCAGAAATAAATGTAAACTTTTTATGAATGTAAAAATGACAATTGAAATAAATTCAATAAAAATATTAGAATTTCAATAAGAAATTTAAAAAATAAGATAATAATTTAGTCACTGACTAATAGTCAGTTTTTACTAAAAAAAATTTTCAGCAAATTGAAAGAGCAAATTCAAAAAGTTCTCAACGATTTTAGAATTTTGAAAATCAACCGTCAAGATACTAAATCCAAAATTTCATTTTAAATAAATATGGGTGCCAATTCAAGTGATCCAAATAAAAATAAAGAAGTTGCAGAAATCCTTGCTAGAGAAATTCAAATGTACAAAACTGGACAAATCCCAACTACTTCCGTTCGTTTCCAATTATTTGTTATGTGCGCAACTCAACTAACAGCATTCCGTAGATTTTATCAAGAGCTTTCCGTACAACAAATAATTGATTACTTCAGAACTGTTCAACTTTTTGACAGCAGTGAAGTAAGCTCAATTATTCCAGAAATTATTGAAAAAGCTAATAATGATAACGAGGCAGATTCTATCCTCCGACCAATCTTACAAGTAATCGTATGCCCGTATAAAAAATCAAGAAGGGATGATGTTTCTTATCTTTCTCCTTGCTGCTGTAAAGAATTGTATAAAGATATAATTAAGAAAAACTACAAAACAAGTTGGGGAAAATATTCACCGGGTGATTTATTTGATTTCAAAAGTCCTCAAATGAGTGAAATGCGCAGGAGCCAAGAAAGTCATATATATAAACCTCAATTTCGACATTCAGGCGACACTTGCTTTGTTATTTTTGCTAATCCTCTCGAAAAAATATATAATCATCCCATGAATCCTGACGAACGCCCATTAAATTTTGAAAAAACTCCATCCAAACCACTGAATTGGGAAAAGAACATACATGTTGCTTCCTCAAAAGGAAATGTTAAAAGTCTTCAATACGATATTTATCTTCTTCCATTATTACGCGATTTACAGGATGAAACAGGCAACACCCCTACTCATTTAGCAGCTAGAAATGGTGAAAATGATGCACTCAATGCTTTAAGAAGTATGAACGCAGATTTTAATATATATAATAATAATGGAAATCTTCCAATTCACATTGTTAAAACTAACGCTTGCCTTGACGTACTAATTTCAGGTGGCTGCTATTTAGGTGAGCCAAATAAAAATGGTCAAACAATTATTGAAACGCAATCTAATCCGTTTAATAAAGAAATTCTTGAAGGATTGTTTAATCGAGGAGTAAATATTTTTATACCAAATCAAAGAGGAATGTATTGGATGCAATATGTTATTAATCATAATTATTTTCCAGCTAAGAAAAACCAATATGTTGAGTTTCAGAAGTTTGTTCGTAAAATTTTAGGGAAATGCCAAAATCCGTGTTATCAAAGCAACGTTTGTCTTCAACAAATTTTGGCAAGAAATGTTGACTCATCCGAAAGAGATGATGCAGAATATCTTAGAAATGCGGTTATAAATCGAGATATGAATCAAATCCTAACACATTTAGGAATTGGGGCCCGACCAGACACAAAGAGTGATTCTGGAACCACCAATCTAATGATGGCCTCTGAAAGAGGTGATGTTGAACTTGTTCAAATTTTGGCAAATAACTTTTGTGATCCAAATCAAACGAACAAAAATGGAGAAAATTCGTTTTGGATTGCAGCTTGGAATCATCATTATGACATTGCGACAATTCTCAAGAATACTTATTATGCAAACCCTGATATTTTGTCAAATTCAGGACAAACAATTATGCATATTGCGTACAGCCAAAATATCAAAGAACTTTTTTATTTTTTGCTTGATACAGGAGCATCACCAAATGTCCCCAATTCTGGTCATGAGTCTGTTCAATATATTGCTTATTTGAAGCGTGATGATCAAATAGCTGAATTGATTCAAGACAAATATAATGGAGATATTAATTCAAAAGGGAAGGAAGGAAATACTTTAGGACATCTATGCATCATTCAACATGATAACCCACGTCTCGATTATATATTAGGACGAGGACTGAACATTGAAGTAAAAAATGATTTGGGATATTCATTGTTCATGTGCGCAATTGTTTCTGTTGACGATCTCGATCTTTGCCAGAAATTGCTGGACAAAGGAGCCAATATTAATACACAAGATGTTAAAGGCGAAACGCCATTTTATTATACTTGTAAAGATGAAAAGTTTTGCCGCAAAGAGTTTGACTTTCTTTTGAACAACAATTGTGATTTCAACATTCAGGATAATGCTCGCGATTTCCCTATTTCCCGATTAATTAATAAAGACCAAAAAGAAGAAGTTTTAATTCTTCTTAATAAAAAAGCGAATATCATCGATCAAGATTCACCAACTGAGCCGATTTGCGTTGCAATTATGAATCATAGCCAATATTGGCTTGATACTCTAATTGAACATGGTGCAAATGCGAAAAATAGGAAATATGCTGTTATTGAAAATTATATTAATAGAGATTTCTTCAATTTTGAAACTTTAAAGAAAATGAGGCCTTTAAATTCTGCGATCGGAGCCCCAATTCAAGCTGCAATTAAACGTAATTTAATTGATGTCGCACATTTTCTATGGGATGATGCAAGTGAACAAGATAAAGTTGCGATATCACATTCACGAGATGGAGAGCAACGAATTCCATTATCAACATCTATCAATGCAAACGATCAATATCTTGTAGAGAAACTGATACGAAATGGCTACGATTTAACAACACCTGACAACCTTAAACGAACACCTTATATGTATGCTTGCATTTCGAATAATCAAAATTGGATGTATAATATTGAACAATTAATAAGTTTAAATGAATTAAATGCAATTGATTCTCAAGGTAATTCAGCACTTACGTTTGTCGCAAATAATGGCCAACAACAAATTGCAGACCATTTATTTATAAAAGGTGTATCCGTCACTGGAATTAATCGAGATGGAAGAGGAATTATTAAACGTTATGTATGGCTAATTGATCAGTATAATGATATTCTTCGCAGAGCAGAAGAAAATAAAAATAAGGCACGTCGCCTTGTATCTATTGCGAATGATCATCTTGATAAATGCAAGAGAAGAATTGATGAGCTTGATAGATCTATAAGAGATACTAAATCAAGACAAGACCAAGAAGCCCAAGCTGGCAGAAATCCACGCCAGTATGATGGCCAACTAAGAAGTATGCAAGACGAAATAAATCGTGAAAGAGGGCGTTTTGATCACCTCCAACGTATGAAGGGAATGGCTGACGAACATTATCGCCAATTTTCACACAATTATAGTGAAATAAATAGTGCATCAAGAGAAACAATTTTGTATCATTTGGATCACCTTGGCCATATATCAAAATATTTCGAACCTCCTATTCGCTTCTGATAAATAAAATTGTATAAAAAAGTTATATAAAATTTGCGGTGTTAATAGAAATAATTCTATTAGTATTACGAAAAAAAATTATCGGCATTAGTTAAAAAAAAGAAAATACTTTTATTTCATTCATTTAATTTATATTTATTTACGTATATTGGTGATAAAATAATGTTAATTGATTTTTCCTCACAATAAATTCTGAGGTAATACAATATTTTTGAATTGCCAATCAAATTTGATTTTTACCAAAACATAACTATTCAAAAATTGGATCATCACAGAAACTCAAATTCAAAATAATAACATTTTTAAAAAAGAATAAATACTCTTTATTTGATTTTCCCAGATTAATTTTCTAAAAATCTTATTTTATTTATATTTTATATGATTTCTTTTCAATTATTTATATTCCATTCAAATTGCTGATAGGTTAAATGAAGGATGAAGTCTCTCTTGCATCATCATTAGCAACAAGCGATCCTGCAACTCAAGAAGAAAGTGATCGCTTTGTCAAGTACCATCCGTTTATTAATGTTTTAATAATGAGCGTTGGCCCTTTCCTATCAACAATTGGGTCAGCAGTTATAGATAGTATTGATTTAATGCTTATTTCAATTCGTTTTAAAAAACAGCCAGATTCATATGCAGTTCAAATAATAGGAATCGGTTTCTTTGTTCTTCAAGTTTGTCATGATATTGGTCTTTTCCTAGCTCAAGCTGTGATTGTCCGTGTTTCTTCTTTAATAGGTGAAGGAAATAGAGATGCAGCATGTCAACTTACCGTTGATGCCTTTAGATTATCAGTTATAATTAATATGATATCTTCAATAATAATTACTTTTGTGGCCAGGCCAATTATGCAATTTGCAGGATGTACACCAAATATAATGGAAAATTCTATGCTTTTGGTTATTTCAACTATTGCTGGTTTGCCATTTTATACTCTTTTCCATATTGGAACTGGATTTTTGCAAGCAATAGGAAAAGCAGTAATGAACGGGTGGGTACATCTTACAGCAAATATTTTACAAACTTTTATCATTACTCCTATTTTACAATTTGGATTGAAAATTCATGTTACTCTTTCCAATATTTCGCAGGCAATTGCTCAATCAATTGTTGGCATTATATTATTCATTACCATTTTCAAAGGAAAATATTCGTTGAAGCCGACGTTTCAGATGTGGTATAAACCATTCTCTTCAGAAACAAAAAGAGCACTTTTAATGTCGTTACCATTGATACCTGCATTTATCAATGCTCTAGTGCCATCATCGCTTATTTTACGATATATGACGTCTGCTTGTGAATCAGAATCAAAAAAAAATGACATTATCGCTGTTTACACTATAATATTGAAAATATTTATGTTTGGAGTTGCTATTCCAATTGCACTTTCTGTTGGATTTTTAACAACAGGCACACATTCTATGTCTGTTTCAAATTATCGTAGAATGTTAATGTCATTATCATTCGTATTTTTAATTACTACCATATTCCTTATTATATTTATCCCATTGATGATCTCAAAACCACTCTTAATTATGAAGCTTTTCACATCAAGTAAATCACAATTAGATTTTGCTGAGAAAATGGTACCAATTCCAATGTATACTTTTGCTTTTGCTGTTTTCTTTTTATCTTTAGGAACTTTTTTCATAACAGCAGGGAAACCTTTAATTGCTTTTGTTATACCATTTGTACAATTGCTAACTCTCTGCGCTTCATCAAAAATCATTTCTATAAAGTATCCAAAAGATCCCATCAAAGTTTTGTATGCATATAATATATGTGATATGATTACATTTACTTTAACTTTTATATTATTCATTATCACAATTATTCCATTAGTTAAGAAAGCAAAAGAAATGAAAGATGCTAATGGCCCTTCTAAACAAGCTCTTGTAGAAAATGCACATTTGGATAAGGTTTTCGAAAGCCGGTTTGAGTAATTTCAATGTTTTGATAAAATTGATGTCTGAATATATAATTTTTGTAAATATTAAAAGCATTATTTTTTTAAAGATGTTAAATTTGTGGCAGCTTTTATTTCTTAGATATAATATAAAAATAATGCATAAAGATATTCTCACAATAAAAAATGATTATTCTGGCCAAAAATAGAGCATACTAGAATTGTGAACAACGAGAGCATTCATAAGGAATCATTCCTTTTAGAAAAAATTGAATGAAGATTTTTTTATACCATACTCTAACGAGCAAAACAACTTTTTCTATACCATTTATTATTAGCAAATCTTGTTACATTTTACGATTATAGAAACAAAAATTTATGTGCGACGCAAATAGAATGCAACGCCTCAAAGAACTGATGCTCAAATACGGTAAACAAAAAAAAAGATCTAAATCTGTTATTGATACTCGCCCAGCATCAGGGATGGTTGGTCAGAAAAATTGTGAAGGATACATGCCCGATGAATCTGGACGATTAATTCGAATCGAAAACGATGTTGTTTCTGACAATCTTGGACCCGGCTCCTATGATCCTATTATGCCAACATTAACTCGGAAAGTAAGAATTTCAAGCGCTAGCCGTATGAGTTTGGAAAATAGAAATGTAAAGCCGGGGCCTTGCGACTACTTTCATCCTCAAGTTAAAAAAAATAAAAAAACAATGAAAGATATTTTAATAAATTATCACAAAACAGATCTTATTACACATCAAGAATATTCTACATTTACTCCTCCGCAAACTCCTGTAGCTTACTCTGATCAGCCCAAATGGGCATCATCAAATTCTTCACTTGATGATGCAGAATTATATCGTAAATTTCCGATTTATATTAAAGGGAAATATAAATACAAATTTAAAACTGATTTAACTTCTAAAGAATTTGAATCTGGATCAACACGTGAACTTTGGCCTAAAATGATGAAGACACCAAGTCCAACATCACATGCTCCACAGAAAGAAGAGGTTTACTTTGAAAATAGCAAATCACCAGCTTTTGCTGATCAGGCTGAACGATTTTCAATAAGTGGTTCTTTAACTCCTTGCTCAACTGCATATACAATGCCAGAAGTCTTTGGAAAACATAATTCAAAAAAAATTTACCCGCCTGTTGAAAGTAAACGTCCACCTCCTCAACCAACACCAGATGCAGCAACCTATGCTCCAGATATTATCAATCGACCAAACACAACACACCAAACTCCTGTGTTTTTAACTAAAAAAGATAGATTTGAAGATAATTCATATCAAACTCCTTCATGTACAAAATATAATCTCACGAGAGAAACTTTGAAAAATGTTCCAAAAGTGAAAATTAGATCAAAGATCCAAAGGCCTTTATCTGAATGGGATGTTATTCCTCAAAGTTATTCACCAGCTGTTGGATCTTATAGCCCTGATCAAGGGTTAAAACCAAAAAATGGATACATTTCTTCAACTGGAAGAAAGACATATGATGTTAAAGCTGATAGGCCACTCGCGTTTAATACGCAGCACTCATCTTTCATACGTAAGTCATTTAATGCTCGTTATGCAAATGTTGGGCAAAATAATGACTGAAATATCATGGCCTAATTTGATCATTATAACATAATTGTTTTAATAATATATTATAATTGTTTGATTTTATAAACTTAAATTTAGATTCAATTGGAATTAAATTTATTTATATTTTGTTGATAAAAAAGATTAAAAAAAAATAATTGTATTAAAACCTTTTGGAGAATAAAAAAAGATATAAAAATTATTGATGTATGAAACACTCAAAAAGATATTTATTCTGAATCGCTCTTATCAGAACCACTAAGATTCGAATCGCTTTTATCAGAGGATAAGGCTGAAGAATTGGAATCAGAATTGTCTGAACCGCCTTTCTTTATTTTTGTATCGTCATCTTCAACAAAATCGCCATCTGAATCTGCTATCTTATTTCCATCATCGTCACTTGAGAAATCACGATCGATAGGCTGTGCATTGAATTCGATATTTGCTTCACGAGTTCTATCCATGAAATTATCGTAAATATCAATTGGTTCTGTCAAGGGATCTATAGGAATTTGCTCGGATTCACCTCTATGGCAAGACCTGCATTCAAGGGTTGCATATTTTTCTTTTTGATGAATTGAAATCTTGATCCCATCTTTACGTCCACAAAAAGGGCATTCAAAAAACTTTGGGATCTTATATACCCTTTTTTGGACTGTAACTTTCTTTCCCTTCTTCTTTTTTCCCATATTAATTATATGATAAAAAGTGACACACAAAAACGGTTTTATTTTTTAAATAATAAAATGAATCTTATTCATTCGACATTGCTTCTTTAATATTCTAAAAACAATTTGAACATAGTTTATTTACTATTTATTATTATTTTTTTAGTTTTTTTTTTCTTTTTAAAAAAAAAAAAACATTTCTTAACGTACACGTAAATTTCATAGTAAAGATGAGCAAAACTCAAGCTTTGTCTTCTTCATATCAACCACAATCAAATCAATTTTCACTTGATGCCCCTGTTCAGCCTGCTTTGCGATCTAAAATTAAAGCGCAAAATTTAAGAAAACAGTTACAAGCAAGAATGGTTGATTTAGGTAGTCTTCAAACTAATTGGAGTAGTCGAGAATCAGATCTGAGGAAGAAATCCGAAGATCTCATTACCCAACTGAAAACAGTTCAAAGACAATTTGAAATCAGTAAAAATCAAGAGAGAGCAAAACATTTGCAAGTATTAGATCAGTTAAACAAGCAACATCATTTAGCTGTTCTAGATTTACAATCACAAATTGATGAAAACATTGACAGAAAAGATTTTGTTGATGATTGTTCTGATCTTGATCAACAAATTGAAGAAGTAAAACTTCAAATATCGAGCTTCCAAAAAATACAATTACAAGCAGACGAAGAAGAAGAAGAAAAAGAAGACGACGATCATATTCAAAAAATAGAACTTCTTGAACAAAGATTAACTGAAATGCAAAATTTGCATTTACAAGCCGTACATCAACGTGATGAAGAATCAAGGAATTCAACTCAAGCACTGGAAGAATTAATTCTAAACCAACAAAAAGTTGATGATGAAAATCGTGCAACAATTAAACAAATGGTTGATAGAATTAATTCTATTGACAGAAATCATCAAAACCAATTATCAACAATAGAAAAACAACTTCATGAAAATAAAAGGCAAATGTCAAACAATTTAAGAACAGCATATAATAAAGCCGCAGAATTGCAACAGAAAATATCAAAGTATCAGCATGATCATAAAAAAGAAATGGATCAATTGATTGAGGAAGAAACGCAATATCGTGAAGCTCTCGAAACCCTAAATGCTCAGCACAGAGCACATCTTGAAGAATCGATGAATGCAGCAAAGAAATGTAGTGATGAAAAACGGAGATTTGCTACAATGCAACACGAGGTCGAAGAATTGAATGGAGAACTGCTTCGGGAAACAATTGAACACGAAAATTTAATTAAAGAAGTAAATAAAATGGATAATGAAGTTTTAAATCAAATGTCATCAAGTGTTACCGATCCAGCATTATCATTCTCATTTAACAGATTTTAAAGATAAAATGCGAATAGAATGATAATGCACTGAGATTTGTAATAATAAAATTGTTAACAAAAAACATATTTTTTTTTTTTTTTTTTTTCAATATATTTACTAACATCATTTGGGAAATTTAATCATCAAGATTTTGCAATTTAACAATAAATTCGGTAATCTTATATTGCTCTTCTTTTGAATGAGTCTTTTGATTTAGTTCTTTGTTATCATCAACGTTAAAACTGATATTTGATAAGAGCTGCTTTAATTCCGATTCGAGGTCAAAGTATTTTTGTAATCGGTTCTGTAAAATTTTTTCTTCTTTTAGAAGATGATTTTGTTCTTCTAAAAGTAATCTTTTATATGTTTTGCAGTTCATTTTTAATCTTTTGTTACGAATTTTTTTCATATTTTTGAGATCTATTGAATATTCTTTTTTCTGATTTGATTCAACTTGAATTTCTCCTTCTGAAGGTGTTTCTAAATCCTCTGCATTCATTTACAACTTTTTGATAATGCTTTCAAAAAAACTTGTTTTTTTACGTTTAAAAATATTATTTTCACTCTTTAATATAAGAATGAATGACAATGATTCAAGTGATATGGATTTGTCTATTGAATGGAATGAAAAGGTTGAACAGTTTTTAAAGGCAACAAATGAAGAAATACAAAAAGGTGCAGAGCGTGAGCAATTAGCAAGAACAAAAAAAAATGCGGCCCAAACAGCCAAGTATAAAGCAACAAAATATAATAAAAGTATAATCAATACAGCTAAAGAAATTGATAACAACAATCAGCACTTAGAAGATTGGATCAAGCTTTATACGAATGAAGTAAATGAAATTACAAAAAATGAAGTTCAATCAATAGAATCATTAAAACAACGCCAACAAGAAATTTTCCAAGAGTTACTTGCTGAAAAAAATGATCAATGGGAAAAGGAGGTTCTTCAAAGAAGAGAAGAAGCCAATCAATTAAAAGACATGATTTCACATTTAAATTCTCTTATTTCAATAGCCAAAAATGAAGCGAAAACAGATATAGAAGAAGCTCAAAAAAATGCTGCTATGAAAGCTGAAGCAATTAGAAAAGCTAGGCGTAGAGAAACTCAAAAAATAGCAGAACTAACAGCTGAAATTGAAAAAGAAAATGCTAGTTTTGAACTTGCAGTCAAACAAGCAAACCAAACTAACGCTAATGCAACACAACAAAAAAAAGATCAGCTCAATAGATTGCGATCAGTAGTTACTCAACTTCGATCTAAGCTTCAAGAAAAAGAAAAACAAAATGATTTGCAATTTCGACAGCAAGTAAAGATTATTAAGGATTTACGAGCTCAGCTTCAACAAGCTCGTAATGCTGAAAAAGCAAACATGGAAGAGTTACAAAAATTAAAAAAAACACGTTTGTTGTTATCAAGAAAAATATCAGCACAGCAAGATGAATCTATATCAATACAACATCAGTTAGCATTATGCATTGATGACAACGAAGAACTTCAATCTGATATTATGAAACTCCAAAATAGAATGTTTCCTCAGATTTTCAATCAAAAAAATGCGTGATAAAGTTATTATTTGAAATATATACCTCGATATAACTGTTTTATTATTAATAATAGTAAATTATTCTGTAATTTGTTTGCTTTTGATTAAAAAAAATAATTTATTGTTGAGGTTGTAAAATTATTTTGTTTTTCTTTCATCTAGGCTTGTTATTCTCCGATTCTCGAGATCGATAATTGATTGACTTTTTGATATCGATACATAAATATGCACAGATTCTCGAGATAGATTTCAGAGATCGAGAATTTTTTTTCTCAGCTTTTGATATCAGAATTTTCAATTAAACTTTTTGATAAATATATGATCGTAATTCAATCTCAAATATTTCATAAAAAAAGAATGTATTTTTTGGTTTTAATCTTAATATAAGCATCAATACATTCTCTTATTTATTTTTAAATATTTTAAAATCACAAATACGAATTATAAAAAAAGATAAATCTGTTTAAGATCTCGAGATCTCGGTAATTGATATCAAGTTTACAATTTGTTTTATATCACATTTCATATCTGATATCTTGATAATCGATAATCTCGATATCAGATTTTTAAACTGATAATAGAGTATCAGATGAAAAAAAGTGACGTTTTTGATATCGATTCTCAAGATAACAAGCCTACTTTCATCCAATTTTTTTAAACGTCTCAATTTTTATTCAATTAAATTATAACTTATTGCAGGAGTTTTGACGCATTATTAAAGATTTTTTTTAAAAATATCATAGCTTTAGTATTTGCAAAAATATAAAATTTTATATAAATTTTTAACCAAACATATTCAAGACATTTAGTCAAAGATCATCATAGTTAGAATTCTCTTCATCAATTTTCGCTAACATATTTCTTGCATATTGTTGTGCTATCAAAAGATCATCCTGATCTTTCTGCATTTCGGCTTGATATTCAAGTCTAGATCTTTCTTTTTCTGCAGCTTCTCTCTCTCTTTTTTCTCTTGCTTGCTGCAACTGGAAGTTATAAAGATCACGAGCACTTTGAACTCTTCTAGCGTATTTTTCTCTTTCTTCATCATCAAGCTTGGCTGTGTTAGGATCGACTGGGAATGGCGTTTCACCATTTCTATTCATTCGTTTTTCTTTGAGACGTTTATCTCTTTCTGCTTTGATTCTAAGAGTTTCTAGGAAATCTTTTCTTCTTTCTTCATTAAGACGATCTCGTTTAATTCTAATTTGTTCAAGCTCTTTGGCGTCTTTTTCATAATGCTCTTGAATTTGCTTTTCTAAAAGATCTTTTTGTTTGCTTTGCTCTGCAATTAATCTTTGTCGCTCTGCCTCGTATATTTTTTCTGTTTGAAGTAATTTTTCTCGCTTTTTCCTTTCTGCGATTGCTTGTTCTTCATCTTCCTTATCCATTCGATCAATTGTTAATTGTCTAAGTCGTCTATCTTCTTCTTTTTCAAGTTCTTCCATTTTTCTTCTATACGACGATAATTGTTGATTTTCTCTCATATTTTCTTCGTTTTGTTTTTTAGCAAGTTGTTTAGCACGTAATACTGCTTGTTGCTCCATTTCGAGTTCTTTCTTCATATGTGCAGCAAGAATAAGTTCTTCTTCATAATCAGCTTCTGCTTGAGAAGCACGAAGCGCTTCACGTTCATCTCGTTGTTTTTTAACATCTCTTGCAAGCTGGAGAGCTCTTTCTCTTCTTTCTTGACGAATTTTCTCTTCTCGTTGAAGAGCTTCCTCATGCTCTCTTGCTCTAGCTTCATCCTCAGCAATTTGTTTTTTCATTTCTGCTATATGAGCTCTTTCTTTAAAAGTTAACTGCATTTCACGTTCCTGCTCAACTTCAAATTGCAGTAATTGAGAATTAACTGCTCGAACTTCTGGTCTTTGTTGAAATTCAGCTTTGGTAGCTTCAGCTAATGAAGCTTGGCGCTTTAATTTCTGAATTTTCTTTTCTTCGGCGTCGATGACTTTTTGGCGTTCTTCTTCTGCTTCTTTTTCACGCTGAAGACGTGTTTGTTTATCAATTCGGTTACGAACAATTGTGTTAGGCCATAAAGAAGTTAGCTGTTGAGTCGTTTGATGCTTTTGAAAGCCTTGCTCTCTTGCGATTTCAGCTGAACGATCACGCTCGGGTGGTTTAGATCGATTTCGCATTATTTGGAGCTGCCGGGGAGATAAAATTGAATAATCACGAGTTGGAATTGAAGGTCTTGCTGACATTATGTTGAGATTTATCTAAAGAAAATTCTGCAAATACGTTTTTTTTCATATAATCAAAATTTTATAAATATTTCAAATAGGCATTCAAAAAAAAAAAAAAAAAAAAAAAAAAAAAAATAAACATCTTGATGATCTTATCCACGATCATTATGAATGCTTGATGTTTGTGTGATAAAGAATGCAATGCCTAAAAATATTTTTTGTTATTAAATGTTATTAAATTATTTTAAATCACTCATCAATGAAATAGAATATTGCATTGTTGCTAGATTTTTTTTTATTTATTTAAAAATACAAAGAATCACGAAGGAATTATTTTAGCTTATTCTTTTCCAACTTTTATTTATATTAATAATTATCAATGAAATAAGACCAAACCAATAGAAAGCTAGAAAAGTTTGCCTAAAAGTTGCAATAATCACTTTCATGAATTCTTTAATTTTTTTTTTTTTTTGTATTTTTAAAATATAATTAAAATATATAAGTAAAATCGGATTATATTAAAAATAAATAAATAATAAAAAAAAATTATTCAACATCATAATCATCATTAAAATTGTCATCAAAATCATCATCATCATCATCAACATCATCATCATCAACATCATCATTAAAATTGTCATCAACAGCATCATTAAAATTGTCATCAACAGCATCATTAAAATTGTCATCAACATCATCATTAAAATTGTCATCAACATCAACATCAACATTATAGTTGTTGGAATTTTTGGCGCAACTTTGCGTATTTGAACCTTGAGAAAATGGATTACTACCAACTTTATTGTTCACAACAAAAATAAATTCATCATCTTCATCGTCATCATAATCGGACTGATCATCTTGGCCTTCGAAAGCTTGTGGGGCACTTTTAGTTAAAATAGTATTTTCCTCCAATTTATTTGAAGAGAAAGAAGGCTTAGAATTGCTTTTTTGACTTTTTCTGAACTTCTTTGTATTATTTTCTTCGTCTTCCTCATCATCATCTTCTTCATTGACTTTCCTTCTCTTGCTTACTTTCTTATATACAATTTTCTTAGTTGGCTTTCTGTTTGATCTTGCAGGAGGGAAAGAAATTTCATCATTTTCGTCTTCTTCTTCTTCGTCAGTTTCGTTTTTGATTTTCTTTTTGGTGATTATTTTCTTTTTTATTACTTTTTTAACTGGTTTCTTATTTGGTTTAGGTGGAACATATGGAATTTCATCATCATCATCATCATTATCATAATCGTATTCCTCTACATTTTCATTTTTATCTTCTTCTTCTGGCATTTCATTTTTCATGCTTGATTTTTTATTAAACTCTATAATAACCGGTTTCTGATTTGACTTTGCAGGAATATATAATGTCTTATCATTATTTTCATCAGTTTCGTTGGACTTTTTCTTTTTGGAAATTATTATATTCTTATTTGTTGCTTTTTTGGCTGTTTTACTGCTTGATCTAGGAGGAACACGAGTAACTTCATTTTCATCATTATCTTCTTCTATTTCGATTTGCTTTCTCGTAAAGATCTTCTGATTTGATCCTCTCATGTTAAATGTGTTTTCATTGATTAAGTTTGACACACCATTTACTTTTCCTTGTTTTCTGCTTGATTTAGTTTGAACAAAAATTATATCTTCATCATCATCATCGCTTTCTTCAATATTTCTTTTAATTGGAGATTTTTTGATCACTTTCTTCTTCTTTATTATTTTAATTTCTTGGCCATCGTTTTGTGTATTAATCTTTCGTGATTTTTTGTTTGAACGAGCTTGATTCTTGAATCCAGTTTGGAAATTGCTGTCTTCTTCTTCATCATCATTTTCAGAATCAATAGTATTGCGGCGATTTCGGACAGCTTTCGAAGAAATTACGGTTCTTTTCTTAATTATTCTTTTTTTAACTTTTTTAACTCTATTTTGATTAGTTTCGGTATCATTTTCATTTTCAGCACAATTTTGGATGAATATATTGGCTAATTTTGTAGGCTTTTGCGAAATAAAGTTGGGTTCTTTATCAGAACCTTCTTCTTCTTCAATTCCTTCATCATCTGTAGAACATTGATCATTTTTCTTTATGTTTCGCTTAGAAGATTTTGATCCTTTCCGTTGTTCTGTAGTTTTATATGATTGCTGAATGTTGAAAATGGTTGGTTCAGGAGGCGGCGGCAGTATATAATCAAAGCTTTCAGATTGTGATTGAGTTGGTGAAGTTGTTAATGAAGAATCTCTTGAAATTATATCGTTTTGGTAATCTTCATCATCAGAATTGAATAAAAATGGTAAACTTAACAAATTGGATTGCCCGGCTGCTTTTGTAATTTGAATGACATTAGATTTTTTGCTAATGATCAAGCCTGCTTTTTTCTCTTTATGGATAATAATCGTATTTTTCGCAGAGAAATTTGATTCTAAATATTTCTTTGCCTTCAAATATTCCGAGTTTTCATTAAATGTAATTGAATATCGCGACAATTTGCTTTCATAAAAAATTAGATTGATGACTCCGAAACGTGAATATTCGTTAAAAACATCTGAGATTGTTTTAGTATTGATTGCTGGCACCTGAATGGTTTTTGAACTGTTGATATATTGGCTACATGATGATTCAAATTCTTCTTCATGTAAAAATTGGACGCAAAATGGACGTGTTTTGTTTTCATAAATACAATCTGAAGAATTAAAGAAAGAGTTAATTGCGTTTTCATCTGACTTCTCTATAAAAATGCGAAAATTCGGTAAAAGAATTCTGCTTTCTACGAATGATTCAATGTAACAAGGAGTTATATCAGCTTTTTCAAGATACATGGAAACAATTTTCTCATTCGAATTTGGCGGAAAATTATAAATCGTATATATTGAATACTTTGGAAATGAGCATGCATATATTTCAGTGCTGAAAAGTTTCTTCAAAGTTTTTGGGGATTGGAAAATAACATAAAATTCAGAATTTTCACCTTCAGTATTTACATAAACTTGAAAAACTGGACCAAAATCTTCCATTTGAGAATAAAACTCTCTGGCGTCCTGGAATGAGTCTGGTGTTTCAACTTTGGTAGCATATAAATAAAGATATCTCATAAATGTTGAATCAATATAATATTGGCAACGAATTGATTTCTTTTTGATTACCGA
The DNA here is from genome assembly GCA_039105265.1 of Tritrichomonas musculus. Lineage (NCBI taxonomy): Eukaryota > Parabasalia > Tritrichomonadida > Tritrichomonadidae > Tritrichomonas > Tritrichomonas musculus. The sequence continues at coordinate 3,268,998 of JAPFFF010000004.1, forward strand.
ATGATTTGTTTCCATAATTATTGTTCGTGCAGTTATATTATCTTTGGCTAAAGCAACTGACATTCTTTTTTCTAAAGGAAAAAAAGCTCTATCAAGAAATTCTACTGATCCACGTTCATAATTTAAGTTTAAATAGTTTTGAACTAAAGCGGCTTCAGTAAATTGAATTATAGGAATATCAAAAGGATTTGAAGATACAAATATTTTATCATCTCCAAATGGAATATTTGGAAAAAAATTAATTGCATGCTTTGCTAAAATAATATTTTTGAAATCAATTCTCCAATAAATACTGCAAGAATTTTTATTTGCAGGAGTAATTCTATAGCACCCCTCTGAAAAAGTATTTAAAAGATTTTTAATTCCAGATATCTTTTGATGAGGTAAATAAGTGGATAGTAAATATACTGTACTTGATTTGACTTCTCGTTCTTGTATAGATATATATCCCTTGTAAGTCGATAACTGTTGAAAACTATCTCTAACTTCTTTTTCAAAGTGTTTTGTATATGTATGGACTAAAACAACACAGCACTTGCCTTCTTGATATCGGGCATGAATTGAACTTATTTTTGATATATTAAGGTCTTTAAGCCTTTCGATGTTGTAACTTGGATTAAAACGAGGGATGATAAAATATCTATATTTATTCATTTTTTTAAAAAAAAAAAAAAAAATGATTTTTATGGAATTTTTATTTAAATTTTGTGAAATAAATCTCATGACTTTAATTGAATTTTTCAAATATATATATATTTGAATAGGAAATTTGATATAAAAAATAATACAAAATGTAATTTTTTTTTTATCATTCAATATTTTTATTTTAAAAATGTTTATATACTGGTATGTAAAGCACAATAAATTAATTATATACAAATATTACTTTTATCTATTTTTTACAGTATATATTATATAGAATACTTATAATTATTGGGGTTTGGATCCAAAATAATCACTTATATTTAAATTCATACAATTATTTTTTTAATTAATTCAAATATATATATTATTTCATATTATGTTTTCTGAGTTTAAAAACCTTACTAAATATATTATCAATGAAAAAAATCATAAAAACAAATTATAATTATTAAACAAAATAAATTGAATATTACTGTAGTACACTTTGTAAACTGGTTTTAATAATGTCCGCTTTAGTACACTTTTCAAACATTTTTATCTTTTTATAAATTTAAAATTAAGATACCATATTGTAATTTCCTATAAAAAATAAATAGTAGAATTTAAATTTAAAATATAATCTTTTTAGAAAATTTTGGGTGAAAGAAAAATAAAAATAAAAAAAAAATTTGAGCCTGAATTAAAATTTCTATCTATATCTCTCAAAATTGTATGAAAAACTTGTAAAATATTCAAAAAATTATCGTTAAAGATTATTTTTATCAGAAAATATGATCGTTTTCGAATAATGCTTTTTCGAAATATTATCGTCTCTGGTATAATAATTGGCCCAAAACCGACTTCGAAATGAGTCTTCATATTGCATCAACCAGTTCTATCTTTTGATGAGCATTTTGTAGTATAGTAAGCAACAAGGTACCTTCATTTATGTTTCTAATTTTGATATCTCATCTTTTTTTTCCTTGATATGCAAGCTAGGCTCTAGAAAAGTTAGAAAAGGGAATCTTTCGAGTTTTCTTTGGAAGTATCATGCTTCTAACAAGATCATGTTAACAAAAAGTATTTTGCAGTAGTATTGCCTTTCAGTGTAAATAATATGTCCAAAATTTGATAAAAGATTGATAAAAATTTGATTCTTAGGTAGAGTTATTAGTATTTTGCATTAAATCGTGTATAAATTCTCTATTGAAGGCAATATGTGTTGGAAAATCTCGATTTTACAAATTATTTTTGCTCTTTTCTTGCTCTTGTATGATTTGTTTTAATTAAAAAAATTGAGATTATTATTTTCTCAAAATATTTTGAATAAATATATTAGAATTTGTTTTGAATAAATTTTTGCAAAAAGTTATTTTTTATTTAGTTTTATTTTCACTTTTGATAAAAACCGAAAATAACATTATAAAAAAATGGTACTGCGATCGGATGTAAAGTGTCAAAAAATTGAGAGCAAAATTAAATAACCTGGAAATGCCTAAAAAAATTATATAACAGCTAATTTTATATAATATAAAATCAAATTCTTTAATGAAATTTGGAAGTAAATTTTTTATATTTTATAGATATACCATATGAAAAAAAATTTTTAAATATATCTTTATATATAGTAGAATTATATAAAAAATCAAATCATTACATTAATAAGAAATTGAGATATAGAAAATTTATTATTAGGTTGAATTTGAATATTAAAAAAATGTAAACCATACAATTATGAATATACAAATATCTTTATAATTAATAAGTAATACCATTGATATTTTTGCATATAATATAATATAAACATATGTAAGCATTAGATAAATAATAAATAAGAGATCTAAAGAAAAACTGGAGTGTAAATACCTTTCTTCAGTTTTGCACTTCCAAAAAATTTTAATCTTTTTTATATTGATGCAATTGCAATATGACCAACCTGTACCAAACAATATAACACAATCATTTCAGAATGATCCTGTAAGTTGTCCCATTACAGAATTGTCAGAAAAATGTGATCGATTAATAGCAGAATATCAAAAACAACTTCAGCAAAATCAAAAATTAAAAGCAGCCATAGAAAATTATGAAAAAGAAAAGCTTTTGCTGACACGTCCACAATTTTTTGAAACAGAAATGAGTAAACTGGAATTAACAATTAGAGTATATCAACAAACTTTAGAGGAGCTAGAGCAGCAATCTTATAAAACTTTAACGCAAATACAGCATCCTGTTAGTTCTTAAAATCAAGCGTTAAATATTATTTGTTATCCAACTATCTTTTTTTTTTTTTTATTAATCCAGGTGCCTACAAAAACTTAGTTGTGTACATATATTATTAATTAGTTCATAAATTATTTCCAAGAAAAAATTGATTATTCAAAAACATAAATGTTTTTTTTTTTTTTTTTTTTTATAAATAAAAACAAAAATATTTTTTTCATAGAGTTATTAAACATTTCCCCCTCTTTCCATATTAAGACGGATATCTTCAGTATATGAATTATATTCTCGTGCCAATTTTCTATTAAATCTTTTGTTTTTGTCATTAATAAAGTCGACACTATATTTACCAGATATATCATAATTCATCGCCCTCTTATTTCGATCTTGTCTTTTTTGCTGTTTTGAAATTAAGCGCTCTGCGTATGAATTAATAATTTCATCACGAGGTCTGTATCCTTCAGATGCGGCTTCGCCTCTTCTCTTTCTATCAAGGTAATCTTGATAAACAGATTTTGGTATTTTTCGGATTTCGCGTAAATAATTGGAAACATCAGGGTCATAAAGATGGTCTTCTGATGTCGGTCCAGCATTACTCGGTCCATTTCTCCTTAGAAGGTAAGTTGGAATTTTAAAAAGATCATCTTTGACTACTTCCGCTTTTTTAATTTGATGTTCTTTGGCGATTTCTTCAGAAGCAGCTTGATTATTTATACTCCGAGCTTGATTAATCCTCATTTGGATTCTTCGTAGCATTTCTTCTTTATCCATTATCACAATGAATAAACGGTCATCAAATTCTCCTTTCCATTTTAATGGATTTTAAAGATGTGAAGCTTGAGAAGACAAACATTATATTAAATAAACAATCGCCAAGTAAATCTGATTTTAATGAATCTCTTTTTCAAGAACATGCTCATTTATCGATATATGATCTTTCATTCAAACTTCGTGAATCCTGGGATAATAAAAATGCTGATGATATTATATTTGCGCTTCAACAAATAAAAGGATGCTGTAAGGTGCCAAATGATCTAGTATCATCTGAAACCTTTTTTCCAATAATTTTTCCCATATTAATTTTCTCACTAAATTGCGATGAATATAAAGGATTAGAAAATTTTCCATATATAGCTGTACAAGCTGAGTCCATTTCAATTTTAAAAGGTATTTCATCAATTGTTGGTCTCAAACCAGATTTGTTGAAGCAAACTTTGGTTAATATATATTCTCTTCTTTTTGATAGTGATAATTTTAGGCCAGAATATATGCAAATCTTTGAACAATGTTTTTCAATTCTTACCACATTTGTTAATAGAGGGGGATTTTACGCTGACACTACTGCAGAGCACCTCTATGTTTCCAGATTTCTCAATTTTTTGGGTTCTATTTCATCATCTCCTTTGAAGCATGCTGCAGTCATATTTATATCTAGTTTTAAAAGCCTTGAACTAATTAAAAATTCGCAGAGAGCGTCATTGATGGCAGAAATCATTCAAAATAGTGATTTTATTGATTTAGATAGGCTTATTCTTTTCAATTGGTTTTTCAAGTGTGTTCCAAATCCATATTCGTATTTTAATCCTGAAAATTATCTTTCATTTCTTCATGTAAAAATTTCTGATAAAATTGAAAATGAATCAGATCAACCAATGATTAATAAATGCAAATCATTATCTATTGATAATTTAGTATTACTTATCAATCATTTGAATTCATTCATTAATTTTGATTACCCAATTATATTCTTAAATTGTTTGCCAGGAGAGAATCATAAATTGATTGATGAAAATATCTTTCTAAGTTCATTAAAATGCATGGTTGCTGTTGCTTCATTTAGAGACGATGGTTTACCATTTCTTTTATCAAATATTGATATTAGAACGGTTCTATATGGTGTATTTAATGATGGGCACACACTAATCACCAAAAAAACTGGATTATTGCTTATTAATAAAATAATTGGAAATGATTCACATTCAAGAGAATTAGCTTTACAAATCCTTAATGATGGACTGATGATATCAATAATTAACTTTTTGGAAATTGATGACGATGAATCATTAATTAAAGATGTTTTTAATTGTTTTGATATTATAATAGGTGACTATAATAATCATGATGAAATTTGTCAAAGGTTCTTTAAAATTTTTGAAAATAATGATGGTTGGAAGTTAGTTGATGATTTATCTTATAATGAATCAATAGCTATTCATAACTGCGCTTTAAAATTTGTCCAATCTTACTCAAATGAAATACTTCAATTTTCTGATGATGATGAATGGCCTCAGAACTGATATTATATATTAAAATATGTTTTATATAAATAATAAACTAGAAATACTCATAAATCATATTAATACTTTAATTCTAAATGATTATAATCATTTAACAATTGAAAGTTAAGAAATTGCTAATAAATAAAATAGATTATTGCACCAAAATCAAGTCTATTATAATAAGTTTCACTTATTGATTTTTATTTGATACTTTTTTAATGAAATGTAATTTTTGGAATTATTAATGAAATTGATTGGAAATATATTAAATATGCTTACTCTCTCCCATTTGTTAATTTTATCGGATTTTCAAAATTATATATATATATGAAAAGTAAATTACAATTAGGTACTATACATTGTTTACAAAACATATAAAATATCACTCTTCCGTATGATTGTTCAAATTTTCTTCACTTTCTGTCTTCATCCCATTTAATTGTCTGAGAACCAAATTGTAATAATTTCCGCCAAGTTGGATTAGTTCATCATGAGTTCCGTGCTCAACTAAAGATCCAGACTCAAAAACATAAATTTTTCTTGCTGCGCGAATTGTTCCAAGTCTATGAGCTATTATTAATGAAGTTCTGCCTTTCATAACTTCATCAAGAGCAAGCTGTACTTTTTTTTCGCTTTCAGAATCCAAAGCAGAAGTTGCCTCGTCTGTAATCAAGATGACTGGGTCCTTTAATACTGCTCTAGCAATTGCAATTCTTTGTCTCTGTCCACCGCTGAGTGTTCCACCTTTCTCTCCTATTTGACTATCATATCCACGGGGTAATTTTCTGATGAATTTGTCTGCAAGCGCGATTTCGGCAGATCGAACAATTGATTCGTTTGAAGCTTCATAACGAGAATAACGTATATTTTCTTTAACGGTCATTGCAAAAAGTTGTGGATCTTGTTGAACAACTCCAACAACTCGGTGAATCCAATGTGGGTCAATTTCATTGATAGGAACGCCATCAAGAAGGATTTCACCGTCATTAACATCGTAAAAACGAAGAAGAAGCTGAACTATGGTTGATTTTCCACTTCCAGAATGGCCAACAAAAGCGACAATTTCACCTGGTTCAATTTCAAATGATACATCTCTCAAAACCCAAGCATTACGAGTTGGATATTTGAACCATACATTCTTGAATTGAATATGTCCTTGAAAATCGCGTATCGTCTTTGTGGCTTGATTCAATGGTTTTGAATCTGCAACTTCAAAAATTCGTTCTGAGGCATCTATTGCTTTTTGTTCTTCATGGTATGAGCCAAGGAAATTCCTTAAGCCAATTGAGCCCATAAAAGATGCTCGTGAAAGTGCAAACAAATTTCCAGGAGTGATCTTGCCTTTCAAAATTAGATAACAGCCAATATTTAGAGTTAAAATAACAGTCGAATGGTTAACTATATAAGCTAAGCAAAATCCAACACCATTGCTGATTCGTGAATATTTGTCGTAATAACATCCCTTATCTAATATTTCATCATATCGTTCAACTTCTTTGTCTTGCCTATTGAATGAGAAAACAACTCGACTATTACAGAGTGCTTCATCTGCAATTGTAACTGATTTTGACATAAATTTGAATTTCATGTTATTGAATTTTAATGCGAATTTTCGTAGGAGTTTCATTAATGAGCTTGAAAATAGAATTGACACGAATGTGATACTTGCAAGAGGCCAATTAATTGAAAAACTAACAAAAACGGCACTTAAAAACTGGCCAAAGCATCGAAGTTGTACAGTTTTTGTTTCCGCAAAAGCTGATTCAACACTCTTTGCATCATCTGTTAATAATGTAAGCATTTCTCCGATTGTGTGTGTATCGAAAAAAGTCACATTATTTTCCATTAATGATTTAAATAAAATTGATCTGATTTTGTTACCAATGTTTGATCCAATACTCATCCATCCTGTGTAATTGATATATGAGCAAAGAGAAGAAAATAATCCATAGCAAATTAAAAATATAGAATACTTTTTAATAGTAGGAGCTGGATCTTTTTCGGTCAATGAGTCAATTACTTTGCCTACGCAATAATTAGAAATAATATGAACTGTTCCAGGAATTGCTGATGGAACAAGAATCAAAAAATAAGACAATTTGCGATAGAATAGCCAATACATTCGAGGTAAAAAACTAATAACGCCAATCTTATGTTTTCTCTTAGTATCATGATCATTTATAATATCTAATGAAATAGCTTCGTTGTGTAGAAGTCTAGATCCGTCATTATTCATACTTGTTTTTAGAATGTAAAATGGTTTCTTAAAAAGTTCTATCGAGAAATAGAATTCTTATTTTTTGAATTCTTTCAGAAAATTTTTGTGAATATTGTTCACAACTTTTTTCAAATTTTTCATATGGAAGATTTCTATCCAATTTTTTGGTTCAATAACTTATTTGGATGTGATGAAAATATTAACAAAATCAAAAATGAATTCACGATTACACAATCAAAGGATAGAATCGAAATAGTAAATAATCTTAATAAAAAAAAAATATTTCATTGTGGAAAACTTATTTTGAAAAAATATGATTCTTTTAAACAAATGAAGCCTCGTGGTGGTGGAAAGCTTCACCTTATTTGTGGAAGTGGAGAATTTTCATCACCTCCATATTATACTGATTTTTTATCGGCACAGAATCATCCTGAATTTGAAGGAGCTACTTTTCAAATTGAATCATCAGCAATGTGTATTCAAAATGCTGATAGTAATACTTCGCAATTAAACGGGATTACAGATTATGCATTTGATTCTATTCAAGGAGCGGTAGGTGCTTTTGCAGCAGCACCTGCTGCTTTTTATCGTAATTATATTTGCTCGCCACGTATTAATTTACTTTCTGATACCCCTTTTCATTTGAAAAATGGATATGTCAGAATTAAGGATGAAAATGAGCTCGATCGTCTAGAAGGCCTTAATTTTGATTGGAATAATCCAAATCACTATTTAATTGGGCTTCAGCGTAATAATGAAGTAATGATTAGAAGAGATTCAATAGTATATTCAAAACTTTGCATTAATACTGAACCACCAAAAGTTCATCAAGTTTTTTGTGTTCGTTTTGACTTTTTGAAAGATGTTGTATCTTGCGCATTTACAAAGCAAGTAGTAAAACATGTTCTAGAAGCACAATATAGAATGACGATTCTTGCAGCTTGGGAAAATAGTCTTATTTATCCTAATTCGCCTGGTTCAAAGATTTTATTTTTGGTTCCTCTTGGAGCAGAAGTTGGAACATCCCGAAGGGCAATAGCCGAAGCTTTATCTTCGTGTGTTGATTTAATTGTTGATAGTGGACTTGAAGTTTATTTCTCGTGTCCAAATCAAAGAATATCATCAAAATGTCTTGAAGTATTACAGCACGACATTGACAGAACAGGGGGAAGTGTTATTAAAACAAAGAAAGTTGAGCATGATGATTTATCTGAGCTTGAAACTTGTGGATGTTGCAAGAATTGTGGCTTTGGAAATTCTATTATGTTGATTTTCATAATAGTGTTCTTTGTTATTTTCGTCATTATCTTCAAGACTTTTTATAATGCGTTTGTAGATATATAATTCATAATTTATTGAATAAACATAAAGTATTAAAAAAAAATTTTTTTGAAGGGGAAAAAAAAAATGAAGTTCACTCTTCTAAAACTTTTAAAAATGTAAAATAAATTTTGATTTAATAACAATTTAATAACAATTACAATAAACAAAATTATTTATCTGGTGGTAGAAGCATATCCGCAAACATTTGAACTTCTTTATCATCTCCAAACATTTTGTTCAATTCTTCATCATCAAATTCAGAAAGACCAGACAACGAGTATGAAGATTTACTATCTGAAAACTCATAATCATCAGATGGTAAAGCAAATCCAATATCATCTGAACTGATATGAAGATTTTCGTCATCATCATCAATAATATTATTCAATGATTTAGGCCTTGGAACTTGATGAATTAAGTCATTATTATCTGTTTTAGATTTCATATCATTACTTTGTTTCTGATTAGCATTATTTTTCTTTGCATCAGAAGGAGGTTTTGGTAAATTTGGTTGAGATGATTTTTGTTTAGTAGTTTTTTCTTCGAATGTCTGATTTCCTTTAGATAGAGAATAGCTGCGAGATTTAGATAATTCCTTTGAAGTTGGAGCATTCTTTTTTTGATTTTTATTATCAGAAATTTTTGATTGTTTTTGATTTTTATTATCAGAAATTTTCAATTGTTTCTGATTTTTATTATCTGAAATTTTCAATTGTTTCTGAGTTTTATTTTCAGAAATTTTTAATTGACTATCTTTATTTTTGCTTTTAGTAGTATTATCTGATTTTATAACTGGCTCTTCTTGTTCAATAAATTCTTGTGATGATAAATTGTCATCTGACAACATGCTGAATTCAAATGTATTATTCAAATCGTAGCATATGTCAAATTTGCTTTTCGTTGGTGGTGGAACTTTTTCTATAATTGTTGTGTTCTCTGACATTATAAAATCATTTTTCTTTGGCTTTGTTTGTGTTGAAGTATTGTATTTTGAAATTGTATTCTTTTTCAGGTTTTCAAGTTGAATTTCAGCTGAAGTTTTTGTTGGCAAAATGGAGAAGATGACTGAAATATCTGTTTTTACCAAATTGGCCTGAATTAAATCAAAGTTTTCATCCAATGAAGGTTGGATGACAAGATTGTTACTATTATTTGGTTTTAATTCTAAAGTTGGTTTCACATTTGAAATGACTGCTGATTGAAATACTAGCTTGATTTCCTCTGTTTTATCGTTTTTAACAGATTCCTGCGTCGGTTTGACGTTTGAAATTATAGTTGATTGAAATGATAATTTTGAAGGAATTTTCTGTTCTTTTTCTACATCTGAAGTTGGCTGCATACTTGATATCACTGACGTTTGCAACACTAATTTGAGTGTTTTTTGATTATCTGATAAAAGCGGCTCAGTGTTATCAGCAAATGATTGGATCACTAGATTGGTTGCACTTTCCTGATTTTCTATTAAAGTTGGATTTATATTATAAACAACAGTTGAGTAAGGCACCAAATTAACTCTGTTTAGATTCTTTGTTTCAATGTTTTTGGTTGGCTCCAAACTATCAACTATTGATGATTGAAAAACTAAATTATAAACTTTATTGGTGCTCGAATTAATTGTATTTTCTCTCTTTAAATTAGATTTTGTTTCAGTTGAGTTACTTTTTTCAATTGAATTTTGATCAGAAATTTGATTATCATTTTTAATTGGATTTTGTTCAGTGCCATTTGAATTTTGGCTTGTAGCATCGTTTTCAATGAAATTTTGATCGATTTCTGATTTTGGTATGATATTTTCTTTATTTTGATTTTGATTAATATTAATAAAAGCATCTGGTGGAACTGGAAGATTTTCTCTAACTTTGTAGCCTAAATCATCTCTATTAATTTGGAAGAGCCCGATGATATTAACTGCGTTGTCAATATTGAAAGGAGCTGGCTTAATTTGTCTCACAGTTAAATTGTAGTAAAACAAAGAAAGTTCTTCATTTGTCAAATTCTTTCTGGAGAGAGTGGATGATAGTGATTTTGGCATTAAACAGTTGATTTTGAGATCAGAAATATTAATTCGAGGAATTAATGCTTTTGTAAGTGATTTAAAACGAGTTTTTAATCTTGGGTTGGCAACAATTGGCGAGTTTCCAAGTAGATAAAGCGCTGTAAGAACATTAGCTTTGGTTTCGGTATTTCTTGATATCATTCCTGATATTAATTTTTTGTCACGAGTAAAGAATATTTTTAATATATCACTCATTGCTGAAGCTGTTGTTGTAAATTGCTTGAAGATTTCGAGAAATTCAAATGATACATTTTCAAATTCTGGAATTGATGCTATTTCAAGTATTTTTGATAACATGCGCAATTCAAAATGAAGAGAAGTAATTTTTTCAAGTGATCTTTTGAAAAAATAAATGTTCTTTTTCATAACACTATACGTGCAAAAACGTGTGCATGTGGCAATTGAATAAAGTTCTTTCATTTTTTCTGACGATACTACTTGGGATAGAACAAAAAATGATTTTATCGAGCCATTTCCTTTAATTAATGATGTAAAAACTGATTTAATTTGATTTTCATCAAAATCTTGGAAAAATAGGTGGATAGATATAAATGGTAACGGATTGTCATCTAGAGTCTTTGATATCAAATCAAAAAGATATGAATGGCCATGAGGTGCAAAAAATGTTTCAATCTTCTGGAATAATGTTAAAACAAAATAGTCGGTGGTTTCAAAATCAATAGGAAATAATCGTCGATTAATATAAAAGCAGAATGAATAAAAAAAAGAGGAAGTCGTTTGAATCTTTCCTGATAAAAAAAGAGACACCACTTTCAGTATAAATTCATTTGAAAATGGCTGAAGACTAAAAGATGAAAATGCATATGGTAATAAATTTTCACATTTCTCAAAATTATCAGATAAAAAATTTGACAAAGTCGGATCTCTATCGAACATAATTGAGTATACGGAATGAGCTAAATGAAACTCAGGATATTTTAAAAAAACCTCGAATAAAAAGCGAAGCTGTGATGTTGGTAAAGAAGATGCGCACATTAATGCAACTTTCGTGTAAGTCATATCTTTTTTTACTGATAGCACTGGAATTAGGCGAAGAAGACAATTAAATACAATTTGTGGTAAAGCGTTTGGAATATCACTGATTGGAATATGGCATTTTTCACTCAATATCTTTGAAGATTTAATTGAAACTTTAGGAACTTGAAAAAAAATTGTTAATATCATAACAGCGACTTTTTCTCGATTAGTTTTAAGTTGTGCAAATAATGATTCATATTCTTTTATACGATTAGTTGTCCATGGTTCAACCAGAATATTAACAATATTAACAAAGTTTAATAAACTATTCTTCTTCGACATGAAAATAAATAAAGATTGAAAAGATTTCAATTTATCCATCAAATTTGAATTCATAGTATCTCTATTATTAAGTTGGGGAATATGCATATAAATAAATATTCTTTATTTTATTATGAATAGAATATAATTTTTGATTATTATTTATAATGAAAATTATATATATTCAAAGATATATATGTTTCAATTATAAAAAAATTCTGAATGATCATCTCTGAACTAATTCAAATTACATCAAAAATGCATGCATCAATAAAAATATAAACAAATAAATAATATATCGTAATATAATTCATGTTTAAAATACAAATATAAGCAAAAGTAAAGAAAAGAAATCAATCAAAAGAAAGATTACCTTGAATTTCATGAAACTTATCTGCAAGGCTAGGGAAATCAAAACAAAGTGCATCAAGAAGCATTGTCATATCAATTATTTGCTTTTGAACATTTTCAAATTTTGTCTTAAGATCAGGATCATCTTTGAAAGTTTTTCCATTTAATAATTGTGTTCTTAATTGCATTCTTTTAAACTTATCTTTTAAGTTTTTATTAAGTCTTGTTCCATCTTGAATCATTTGCTGAAAGCCAATATGCTGATTTTGAAATTCATTTAATACTTCTTCTATTTCAGCCATCTCTGGTTGCATTTCATATTTAACTCTTGTTTCTTCTTCAATAATTTGCTCATTTTGATAAATTTCGTTCTCAATCATTTCGAGTTCATCGATTAAATTTTGTTGATTTTGATTATCGTTATCATTATCTAAATTTTCTTTTTCAGCCTTTGCTTCCATCTCTGGTTCTTCTCTCATCATTTGTAATCTTGCCAAACTTTCTGACATTATTGAATCTTCGTCTTTTGTTTCTCTCATTTCTTTCAATCTTTGAATTCCTTCATTAATCATCTGAGTATTATGTTCATAATTAGGAGTTTTGCATGTTTCACGTCTTCTAAGAGCAAATTGCATCTGTTGAACAATTTTTCTCTGTTGTTGTCGTATTTTTTCTAGGCTTTCTTCAAGCCTTCTTACTTCATTTTTCATCATTTGAAGTTCTTGTTCATTTTTCGTTTTGTCGAAATTTTTTTCAAAATCTTCTACCATTTTAATTCGTTTCATCCAAACCTCAAATGAGCCTTCAACTTCTAATTTTTCCTCAGCGATTTCTTTTCTAGTTTGGAAGCATATTTCAATTTTGTTCTCTATATCCGCTGCCTCTTTTTCTTTGGCCTGAAGTAGATCAATAACATTTGAATCGAAATTTAAATTAGAATTTGATGTTGAATCAGAAATTGAACATATTTGTTTATTCAATCTATCAAGTTCATTTTGGCTTACTTTAACATGAATTTGATACTTCTGATTCTCTTTTTGTATTTCAGAGAGCTGAGCTTTTGTTCTTTCAACTTTTCTTTGTAAGATTGAAACTTCTGCAGAAGCCTGGTTATTATCTTTATTTAATGATTCACTTGATTGAGAAATTTGAACAAATTCTGTTTGAAGTTTAATCCAATCGTTTTGCTTTCTAATTCCTTCATCCGAAATCCTTTGTAGTTTATCCTGCATTTCTCGTAATTTTGATTCAAGTGGATTTAAATCATCTTGGCTCATGTTTGATTTTGATCTAATGTATTCTTGTCTTTTGTTGAGTTTATCGATCATTTTCAAATTTAATTCAATTTGTTTTTTATTTTCTTTGGATTCCGATTCAAGATTAGTTAACAATTCTTCATTTTCTGAAATTCCTTTTTTTAATCCAGTTAATCTTTCCTGATAAATTGCGCATTGGTTATCAAGTGTTAATCTGACCAAGTTGTTTCTAACTTTCTCGTTCTGAAGATCAATTATTTCTTGTTTTTTAAGATCAATTTTTCTTCTTAATGGACCAATTGCTCTTTGAAGTTGGGCAATTTCGCGTTCATGCTGTGAATATTGTTTGTTTCTGTTTTCCATCATTTCTTCACTAGCATGAACTTTGTTACTTAGCAAGTTTACATTTGCTAAGGCTTGTTCGAATTCTTTTTTCAATTTGTTTTTCTCGTCGAAAAGATTTGAAAGTTGATTTTGTTTAAAAACAATTTGGTTCATATAAGATTGTGATTTATCAGCTAATTTTTTCTTTTGTTTCTGGATTTCTGATATCTTATCTGATATCGATTGAATTCGATCTTCCATCCTTTTTAAAACTCGCATGTGACTTTCTGTGACTTGTTTTTGTTCTTGTTGATTACTTTTAATGTGTTGTAATTCGTTATTAAGAGCACGGATTTCGTTTTGTTGTGCTTCAGTTGCTTTTTGAATACGATCAAGAGTCATGATTCGAAATTTCACTCCGATAACTGCAGAATCCCAGTCTTTTAGCAGCTGTTCTCGTTCAAAATTCAATCTGCTGTCTTCAAAAGAAGCTTGATAAACAGCTAATTGAGCTTTTTTTGTCTCTTCTTTTTGAGTCTTTATTTGGGATTCAATTTTTTCTATTTTTTTTGTGATGTCCGACATTTTTTCAATTAAATTATTAATAAAAAAGTCCTGATCTTGTTTTGATATCTCTTTTTCTTTTACATCTTGCTCTGCTTTATATGCCATACGTTTCATAATAACAAGGTCACTTAATTTATTTTGATTTTTTTCTTCAATTTCGCGAATTGAATTATTGAGAATATCTAATTCTTCACGTAATTTCTCATATTTGAGAATAAGATCATCATATTCTTTACTTTTTAATTCAAATTCAGCTTGTTTTGTAATTAATTTGTCTTCTTTCTCTTTTCGAATTTCATGATTTTTTTCATAAGCATTTGAAGCTATCCTCATTTTTAAATGAAGATTAGCTAGTCTCTTTTGAAAATTGTAAAGATTGTATCCAACATCTTCAAGATCTTCTTTTAATTTTTTTTTTCGATCTTTAAACTCTAAGACATTTATATCAACAGATTCATAATTTTTTGAGAGTTGTTGGTGTAAACTTTCTTGGAGTGGTTTAAAAAGTGGTGCATCAGGATTTAAAGCGAGGGAATCATCATCATCAGAATCTAAATTAAGATTTTTTAAAATGTTTTGTACTTTAGGTTCGCGTGAAAGTGATGATAAAGAAGTTTTACTTCTGCCACGATTAGAAACTTTCCGTTTTTTCATTTGATCATTCGCTTGCCCTCCTTGAAATAACGAGATTTTGTTTCATATTTTGTAAAGTTATCAATTTAATTCTGACAATATTTGAAAACGTTTTCAAAAAATCAAACTTTTTAATAAAGCATATTGATTTTTTTCTCATACAATTTTAGTATGACAAAATGAGTTCTCAGTCATTTCTACCATATCTTGCTCATGATTCATTTTCACAATTAGGACCAGTTTACCAAGGAAATCTTAAAGATATCTTAAAAAATCCAAATATTAAAGTAGATGATAATCCTGAAGTCACTGATTTTATCAATTCTATGGGAAATAATGTATTAAATTTTTTATCAGAAGATAAGAAAGTCATTCAATTTGTTAAGTCTCACCATCCTCAGGTAATTGAATTTATATGTTCAAATATTGATAGTTTCATTTCCATATCTTTTGATAGCCAAGAAAAAAATAAAAAAAAATCTAAAACAGCTTTATCTATACTTTTGTCACCAGATTGCTCAATTCATGAGGCACTTATTGATAATGGCACACGTGTTTTGGAAAAAGCAACAAATTTAGCTTTAAGCAAAGATGATAATAATCATTCATTTAGAATAGTTTTGCAATTAATTAACTTCACAATTCAAATGAGTCATTATATCGAAAATCAATTTCCTGAATGTTTGTCATTTATTTTGAAGTTTATCAATAAAATTGATGAAAATTGTATTTACGATTTTTTTGAGTCAATGTGTTCCAATAATGAATGTTATGAATCTGTTCAAAAATGGCTAATTAATGAAACCAACTTTCCTGCAACTCTCATTGAGGAACTTTCAAAATCTAAAACAAATCTAAAAAAAATTATTGAAAGTGAAGGAATTGATACTAAGCTAATTAATTCTATTCAAGGAGAAAGAGAAAATGACAACCTGTCCCAAAAAGAAGATATAGAAGATTTAAATCAGAAAGAAGAAGGTGCAAATCAAATAGATAAAGATATTCTAGATTCGAAGGAAGAAAGTATGTTAAATCAAAAAGAAGAAGAAGAAAATACTATTCATGTAGAAAAAGATAATTTAAATTTAAAAGATGATGATGAATTAAAACAGAAAAAAGATGAAGAAGAAAATGCAAATCAAGCTGAAAAATGTACTATAGATTCTAAAAAAGAAGAAGAGGAAAATAGCCCAAATGAAAAGGAAAAAGGTAATATTCATCAAATAGTAAAAGATATTACAGATCTGAAAGAAGATAATAATTCGAATCATAATTTAATAGAAAATAATTTAAATCATAGCAATAATAGTCTTAATTCAATTGTCAATAATAAAGAAACTGAAATGATAAAAGCAACTAATCTGCTTAATATAATTTCATTATGCTTGACATCACCCATAATGTACGAAAACTTTCAAGATTCAAAACTTATTAACTTGTTGTCAGATGAATGGAAAGGTTTAAATATCACAGATACTTTATTCGACCTAATATGGGTTGTAGTTTCAAATATTATTTCAGAAAAAACTGTTCATCTGCTTCAATATTTTATACAGAAAGCAATTCAACAAATCAAAGAGCCATTTACAACGCCGAAACGATTTCGTGTATGTTCAATTGATATAATTTCCCTAATATTTGATGTAGATGAATCATATATACCAATAATTTCGTCATCCCATTTGGAAAAAGATGTTTTGCGCCTTCTTAAACAATTTCCAGATAAAACTTTTCTAGAAATTGCTCTTTTGCAGCTATGTAATAAAGCTTTTCATATTCCTGAATTAAAAGATCAATTTATAGATGCTTTAATTGTTCCATTTATTGGTGGAGTAAAAGAGCAGCCAGAAACCTTTGTTGATAGGATCTTAATAGGTTTTACATTTGAAATTCTCAGCACCATTTTGAATTCCAATCAATCTCAAAATGATGAAAAAGAAGATTTTATGAATAAAATCAAGGCAATTCCTGGTTATGAAGATTTTGAAAATAATTTTTTTAAAAAAAGAACAAGATTGATGAGAATTGGATATGGTGGAAAGAGACCTATATATAGAACAAAGTCTACTCCTTATCCTTTTTGATCCAATCAGTGATTAAAATTGTTTTGTTCCTTCATTTACAGGTTTTTTAAATCATAGATATCACAATTACTTGCATAATATAATATAAATGTATTTATTTCATTTTATATTGTTCATTTATTGATTTAAATTGTCATTTTAGAAGATTAAATAAATTAAAATATGAAATATAAAGTAAAAAGACTTTATTCGAAATTTTGTCAAATTGAAACATTAGCAAAATTTATAATTATTATTTCAGAGATTTTTCAATAGCAAAATATAAAATCTTCTATATGGGACTTTAATTAATAATGTTTATCTTAGAAAGAGATTAAAAATTTATATATATTAATAATTATTTAATTTAATTATTTTATTTTGTAAATAAAAAATTATATTTTATTCCGGATATTATTTTTTTCTTCTCTAAAACAATTGTAATAGTCAATTGAACATAATTTGATGTTAAAATAATTTTGGTTGAATATTTTTCTAAAGTTTATAAATTTTATATTGAAAAAATAAAGAAGATATATGTTATTATAACATTGTTATAATAAAGCAATTTAAATTAATAAAAAATATAAAAAAAGAAATCATCAGAATAAAAAAAAAATATCAAAACGTATTTTCAAACAACGATCTTTTTCAATTAAAATTTAAATAGTTCTTTTTCTGTTGAGGTTATTAAATAATAATGGAATTAAAATTTATAACTCTTCAGGTTACTTTTGCTTCTCAGCCAATATCAACAATCGAAATCCATAATAGCTCGACTGTTCTAGAGGCATTAACAATGGCTGAAGTTATTCAAGAATCATCAATTCCTTCAATATCAATTTCGACTTCTTCGAAAAACGCATTATCATTAGAGGCATATGATTACTTTACTTTCTTTAAAGGGAAGTTACTCAATCCTTTTATGTCACTCCATTCGTATGGAGTTCGGAATAACTCAAAAATTTGTGTTACTATCAAGAGACGTAGAGATGGATCAAGAGCAAAAAAGTTTCTCGAATCAATGAAATCGAGTAATAGCCAATCTCATATAACAATGGAAATAAATAAAAAACGCCACAAATTTATAGCAGAAAAAAGAGTTGAAGTTATGAGGTTATATGATTTAACATTTAATTCATGGGAAGGATTAAAAGTCTTCCCTAAGATGCTTGATGATATTTTCAAAGCCCAAGAAATGCAATACACAAGTCCCAATACAGATTCAGAAACTAATTTAGATTTCATGTCAGAAATATCTGAAGACCCTCTTCCTTATCTCGGTATAATCAACGCTAATGACAGAAATATTAATGATTATAGTATAGAAAATAATTGAATTTATTTATTTATATTTATAATCTCGTGTAAATTATTTTTTAAAGCTCTTTCTCATTCATTATATAATATATTAAATTATTATTTATGTTCCGCCCTTCTTTTAATTTTTAAATTTTTTCTATTATTTTTTTTTTAAAAAAAAGGTGAGATAGGTGAGTCACTTAAGGTGAGTATTACATGGCTTACAAATTTCAGACAATTTTATAAATATTGCTTGAATTTCGAAAATCAATATAAAAAAATGGTGAAAATATTAATCTGAGATAAAAAAAATTTGAATTATACTAAGAAAAATTGAATGTATTTATGATCAAATCTTTTTTAGAGATTTAAAATATAAATTGTGTTTTAAAGATTATAATAAAGAAATTTCATTGATTAAAAATTTTTATCCGGAAGTATTTCATTATTGAAAACATCGATCAAAAATTTGTTTAGATTAATTTAAATGAGTTCAACAGTTGATGTTCTTTATTCCCAAAATGGTTTTTGGTACCTTGTTGTCAGTCCTTCCAATGATAACATTACATACATTGTAACGATCGATACTACAACAGGAAATCCGCTTTTTACAGGTATTCCCTATATTGATTTGCAAGTTGATCACTCCATTGCTGTTCAAAACATAATTGACGCAGGTGCTGAAGTTAAAGTCCATGGTTATGGATTAATAGGTATGATTTCAGCCGAAAAATCTATCACTATTGGAGTAGTTGACCAAGCAGAAATTTCTGGAACACTTCCAAATGGCCATATTGTTAAAGTTATCAAGCATGCAGAATATATCTTTATACCTTTGCGAGGATGTCAATTGAAAAGTTCACCAGTTGAAGAATTCCAAATTAATAATTTTCATTATTTTTGTGATACATATGATTTAACCCATTTATTTCCATCGAACGAACGAAAAATATACAATCGCTTGAAAGTAGCTGAAAATACAGTTAAACCTAGGACTATAAAAGATCTACCAGATAAAGGATTTATATGGAATAATGGTTGGAAAAAGCCTTTTGAAATTCTTGGTATTGGTCATATTTGTATTGATCTTCTTCAAGGTGCTTGTCTTACTCGAGATTTTCCAGAATATAATTGTAAATTGACGTATGTTGCACGAAGATCATCGCTTAATCCGGGTACGAGATTTGCTGCTCGTGGATTAAATAATATTAATGCCCCTGGAAATGAAGTTGAATGTGAACTTTTATTTCAGCGAGGCAAGCAATTCTGGACGCAGCATTGGAGAAGAGGTTCAATTCCAATTCGATGGAAAACAACAATGGCAACAACCTTATCATCAATTAAAAACAAAGTTGAAGAAGATTTCTTCAAAGGTACAGCTGATTACTTTACCAAACTCTCACATCGATATGAAATAATACCAACCGAAATTGATAAAGGGGTTTTGACCAACTTAAAAATTGCTGGAATGTCTGCTCCTGCTCTTTTATTATCACCGCTCGATCCTATTGACCAAGCTCCTGCTCCAGTTATTGTGCCTATCCGTTGTATTTCTCTTTTAAAAATTAAAGGTGAAAATGCTGAAACTCCAATCAAAGAATCTTACCAAAAATCTCTCACAAAGCTCCATGAATTAGGCATTACCAATGTCAGCCTTCATGAATTCGATCTTGCAAGGAAACTTAAGAATGATGGAAGTCATGAATCAATGAAACAAATGCTATTTGAAATTAATCCACTTTGTATGAATGATGGATTTACTGCCGGAACATTCACGAATGAACCAGATGAACCAGAAGAATTTGTGATTACGGAGCATCAAAAAGGTCTAATGAGATTTAATTGTGCCGATTCTTTAGATCGAACCAATCTTGCCACTTTTTATTATGCAATGAAAGTAACTGCCCAATGGTGTCTTCTACAAAAAACTGGTCTAAGTGAGGCATGCAAAAAAGGTTCGCAAGAAGCATGTGATTTAACAAAACCATATTTAGTAGTTGATAAAGTAATCACCGACTTTCTTGCAGTTTCATTTGTTGAAGTTGGTAATATCATATCAAGAGTGTACACTAATACGAATGCAATCAAGCTCAACTGCATTCGAACATTTGCGCCAAGTTTAATAGGTACTTCAAATGATGCCACAATTTCCGTTAAAAGAAGAGTAAACAATTCTATCAATGATCCTGCACGTCAAAAAGTAATTGAATTGTTTACATCAATTCCAAAATTAACTTGGTATCATCGAATTGATTATGATCATATCTTTATTGTTCCAAATTCAGTTGATCCAGATGCACCAAAAGATGAAAAAGGGAATGTCATTCAATTTCCGCGTGCAGTTTTATCATCAGAAATCAAAAAATATGTGATTTCTACCAAAAAATTAATTGTTTGTTTCCCATGTCCAATGATTCCATATCAAATATTAATTTTATTGTTCCCATCAAACCAAAAACTTCAAGGAATCTATGTTGAAGGTGGAATGACACTCGATACAATGAAATTTGTTTCTGAACTTGTGCTTCCAGATGTTGAGCGTCCCTTATGGTGCAGATTTGATGTAAAGAATCCTGAAAAGCATGGGTTTGTTCCAAGTAAATGTGGTTATGTTCGCTTTTTATCACTTGAATTTGACATCGACTCAGACAAATTTACAATCGGTCCAATTAAATTTGAAGCACGGTCATGTTTTTCATCAGAAAAAACAACTATATACAGTCCTGACTTTATTAAATGTTCAACTCGTGAAAATAGTGATGATTTAATTAGTTTTATAGATGATGATGACCCTTCTCCGCAGCCTGCTCCTCAAGATCCTCTAGACAATGATATTTTTGTCGAAAATTTTGAAGCTTTCCTTGGATCTCATGCAACATTGAATGATATTGTTTTACTGGAAAAGTTCCGTCTTCAGCATCGAGTGACCGAAATTTTCCGATTCAATCTTGCTTTGGAAAAAGGTATCAATCCATGGTATGTTGATGCAAGTTCACAATTAATTGCATCTCCAACATATCTTTGTGCCTTTTGTAAGAAGCCAATTGTAAACTCTGAAGCATCTTATTACATGCCATCTCATGTTTACCCAGGGCTGATGGTAAAATCTCCAGATGGACCTCAAACTAAGAAATCTTTCCCAATTTGTAAAGATTGTAAAGGCCAAGCAGACAGCCTTGTTCAAGTTGCAGAAGCATTTGAGTCGCAATACAAAGCACCACAATATTACAGAGCTCATTTTTCAGTCGATGAACGATATCCAGCTTCTGGTGGTAAAATAGAATCATTTACAAATGAATCAACAGCTGCTTTCTTACATGATGATTCCTGTTATTCATTACTTTGGCCAAAGGGAGGATCAGTTAAAATGAAGAAAGGAGAAACCAAAGCGTTGGACTTTTTTATAGTACAGCAAGCTGTCGTCAAGTCAATCCGAATTAAAGCAAGTTCAAGTAATTTAAGAATATTTGACATTGACTCAGGGGCTGAATTAAAGAAATCCATATCTGGTAATCATATTGATTTTTCATATGAAGTTCAACCCATATCCCAAAGACTAAGAATTTCGATAGTAGCCGATGAGGATCTCGAATTAAACAGAGTTCGCGCCATTTATGTTTCAACAATATTTTTCGAAGAAAATATATCAGTGGCAATTCCAGAAACTTTTACGCAAACTTCGATATCAAATATAATAACTACTTTTGATTCAAATAGTCGTACAGAAAATGTGAAATTAAATGATATTTATCGAATATTAGCGGTACAAGTTGAAATGGTTATCGAACCTGGTGTTCATACCCCTCTCTCCCTTTGTTTTGCCCTATATAATAAAGATCAGCTTTCTTATTCAAGACTCGTCCTTCTACCTGAAGTATCTGCTGGTTCTATGTTATGGTATAAATTTGACGAGGATGGTGTAGATGCAGATTGTATCAAAGTTTTTTATTTGGATCGTTCATCTACAATGAAGCCTCATATCTTTAGATTTTCAATTAAGTTTTAGTATATTTATTAATTAATGTTTAATTACCAGAAAAATAAAAATATTATCTATCATTATTTTTGAATGTTAATTTTATTTTGTTGTTGTTTGTTTTTTACTAACATCATCCATAAGCATATGCTAATGTTAATTAAAAGTATTGGATGAGCTGAAAGTTGCTCACAAAATGGAAGAACTTGTTCTTTTTTGATCTAATTACAGGCTGCGCATTTCAAATCGGCCCTTTTTAGCACTTTTAAAGGCCAATTTATGGTCAAATATCCGTTAAAAGGGATGATTTGAAATTCGCATCGTGTAAAAAAAAAAAGAAAAAAAAGAAAGATTTTTTTTTTTTTTAATATTCTAATATATGATAAAACAAATCATAATCCATGGAGTAAAATAAATATAAAATAAATAATAACATGTAACAAAATCTATTGAAAAATTATCAAAAAAAAATTATGACTGCTGTATTGTGTTGTTGGTTGGTCCTACAAGCGTAATAATAGGAAATAGTAGCATATTAGCGGAAATAGACTTTCCATCGTTCTGCATTTGGTTAGTTTCTTTTCTTACTTGGAATATCTTTTTTTTCCGATCGTCTAGCCAACGTTTGTGTTGAAATTGTATCTCTTTTCGTTGTTTAAGAAGTTCTTCGATCGATTTTGAAATTTCGTTTATTTGTGTAATAATATTATTTTCTTTCTGTTCAAAAACGGCTGAATTCGGATCGTTTGCAAGGACATAAGTGTTGTCTGTTTGTAAAAAAAGGGTAGGAGTGCTAATGGCAATATCATTATTAGAAACGTCTTGCAATTTGCTATTGCTATTAATTTCTGAAATGTCAATGCTACTATTGGAACTGTATTGTGAAGATGAATCATATAAAGAAGTCAAATTTGTGTTTTTCCTTGGAGGTGTTGCACAATGTTTTCCGAGTGGAAGAGACATCTTTTTTGAAGTCAGCGGAAGGTTATTTCTAGATGAAGATCGAATGGCTGATGAAAGCATTTGGTTGTTTAACTTAAATGATGATGAATTCGAAGAAGAATTTAGGGGAAGGGCTCTTTTAATGTTGGTTTTGTTGCGATTACTATCATTATTTGAATCGCTTGAGTGGCTATTCGAGGGATCCTGATCTGAATTTTGACGAGGATGATTTGATATGGATAGAGAAGAGTTGATTTTTTCTGTTTCATTTACTTTTTCTACCGGGGGGCATTTCGGAATAGGCGAGGATGATGCACAACTAGGTGTAGGTACATCTAAAAAGCTATTTTGCATGACCAATATGCTGGTAAATCGCGAAAATATAAATATTAAACTATTGAAAATCCTTTATTTTTTAATAAGAATTTTGAATGACAAACACAAAAAAATACGAGGTTAAAACAAAATTTATTTCAAAAAAAAGAAAATTTGAATTAAACTTGAGTTTTTTTAAATAACGAAAATATAAAATAAAAATTTATATTTTCAAATTTTTTAATTAAGACAAACATTAATATCTTAACAAAATTAAAGTATTTTTTTATTTTTATACATAAAACCATATTTTATCTAAAGATTAATATAAGTGCTTAATATATATATACTTTTAATATTTACAAATTTTGTTAAAAGGTTGAAATTGTTTATATATAAAATATCATTTAAAAAATTTTTTCAATGCATTTAAATTTCAATATTGAAGATTTTTCAATAAATCAATAAAAATAATATATAAACTGTTTTAGATTAATAATAGCATTGTTAAAAGTTTTGCAATGAGTTTGACGGTTTAATAATATAAAAAGCATAAGATATTTTTCTAAGAATTTATTTTAATCAAATTCACAAAAATTTCTCGTCTAAAGAAAAAAAAGCTCAAAAATTTTCTCAAATTGAATAAGGAATTAATAATACAATACCATCGTCTCAAATATCGTATGTCTGAATCAAGTAGCATTCTCATCTTATGAAGCATTAAATTGATATTATAAGATTGTATAAATTTTTTATAGACTTTGGTTTTTCTATGAATTTTTTCAATGTTTTATTTTAAAAATTTTAGTTTATGAAAGATATAAATCTTATGGAAATATACCATTTTTCTAAAAAAAGATTATTAGGTAGAGAAAAAAAGATGATAAAATATGAATAATCGATATGACCACATCAAATTCATATATATTGAATTAAATGATTTATCTGCGTTGATCATTCAAAAATAAAAAAATCTAAAAATTGAGAGGTTATTATATTGAAATTTTGAATATAAAAACGAATCTTACCATAAAAAAATTTTTATATGGAATTGAGGGTCTTATTAATGTTTATATAAGGACAAAACTAATAAATATTTTTTTAGAATGATGATATGATGTCATTCATGAATAATTTGTAGATATCATAATTTTAAAAATATACTGTTTTTAATTTATTACTTTATCTTGAAATTATAGTTTTTATGCTATTAATTAAGCTTTTTACTTCATAAAATGAAGTTTCTTGATTAAATATGTTCTTTTTTAACTTTATTTTTATTGAAAAATAAACAATTTGCCTAATTCAAGCAGGGATGGCCAACGTTGAGCTCGTTGAATTTTATAACGTCTCGTTCATTGACAGTCAACGATCAACGACGTTGAGCCCGTTAAGGTCAACGAAATGAACGACCATCAACGAAGCTCTCAACGTTCAGATAACATTGAAAAAACGAATGAGTTAACATTAATTCAGATTATTTTATGAAAAAGTTTTATTTACCATTTAAAATTTTAACTTTTTGATATATTTTTTCCACCATTCAAATTTTTTCCAGAGGTGCTAGAACTGGCCATGTTCATTAAAAATGATTTATATTAATATATTTATATATATGCATGATTTTATATTTAAGCTTAAAATTATATCATAATACATTTCAGTAGGAGTAAAAATATAAATGTTTTTTAATAAATTTTTAAGTCATTCAATTTTAATTGAATTTTTTTCTAAATTCTGAAGACTTCGAACCGAAATATTTTTTGGATAAATATATTGAAATTCACTCGGTTTTTCTGCTTTAAAAATTCTATTTAAGCATTATTTATATTATTGATAAATATAAATTATTTTTATGGAAATCGATAGGGCGATCAAAAAAAATAATTTATATTTATCAATAATATAAGGTTGACGAAATTGGTACTATAAAACATGCACGCTCAAAAAGTTCACTCTATTGAAAAAGTTTTGATTATTTTTTGAATAGCACTCTCAAATTTCGCACAACTTTTTTTGAAGATAAATGGTCGTGGAAAATTGAGAGAACCGTTACTTTTTGAATATTCTATTTCAAAAAAAGCGCCATTATATTTTTCGGGAAGTGCGTGCTAGCATTCTTCCATTAAAGATCGAATCCTAGTTGTCCATATTCCACGTGGACAAAGTGGAAAGTGGAGGATGCTAGCAATTGCGAAGGAAGATATGTTTAATTACAGATTATGCATTGCGGAAGATTCGAGGGATGGAGCTCACCATTTCTTGAATCTTCTGTTTCCGATTACTCAATTACAGAAGATTTGAGGGATGGAGCTCTCCATTTCTTGAATCTTCTGTTTCCGATTACTCAATTACATAATATTCTTTTTATAAAAAATATTTGATTTTTAATTAACATTTTTCATAAGTAAATAATCTTAATATTTTTTCATAAGATTAAATATTCATTCAATTAAAGTATAAATTAAAAAATCAAATAACGAGTTTTCACTTCACATGATTACCTCTCTCGATTATCAGTTTAAAAATCTGAAATCGAGATTATCAATTATCAAGATATCAGATATGAAATGTGATCTAAGCATAATTGTAAACTTGATATTTATTACAGAGATCTCGAGATCTCAAACTGATTTATCTTTTTTTATAATTGGTATTTGTGATTTTATAATATTTAAAAATATATAATATAATGTATTTGATGTTTATTTTAAGATTAAAATCAAAAAATACATTCTTTTTGATAGACATTTTTACTTGCACTTTTCCGAGATTTTATTCTGAAAAAGTTTGTCTATCAAATTTAGTTGCACTTTCCCGAGAAATCCCTCTCAAAAAGTTGAAAAGATTGAAAAAGAAAAGAAGAATTAGGGAAATAAATGCTTTTATTAATAAAATAATGAGAAGAATCATGTAATGAAATGAGATAATGCTATTTGCACACATATAATCCAACGAGCTATTAATAGTCTAGTAATAAATAATGAATATCGGTTTAATTAGTGATTGATACCAGCGTAGCATCTTTTATTTCTATTTATTAAATCCAAATAATTAGATTTTAGAGAATTTTCGCAACTTACTTTGTCAAATCTGTTGTAAATATATTTCTTATTAGGTTGGAAAGAAAAAATTGCTTAGCATTGAATTTCTGGCATTATTATGATTGCTATATGGTTATATTAGCAGATATATATAGATTTATTTTCAAGTGGAGCAAAGATCTGGTTGAAAAAAATTTTTAAACGTGAAGCCACGACGATTAAAAATCATTCAAAATAAAAAAAGGAAAAAAAAAGATAAAAGATAAAATAGACGCGTTATTTATAAAATATTTAAAACCTTCAGGCATACTGATATATGTTTATTAAATGCGTATACGTTTCTGGGCTTGAAAATAAAAAGATATATAATTATCTCAACTGGATTGGAATAAATATAGAAGTGTTTCAAATTTCTAGTTGCTCTTGATGTATTGAACTGAACAGTTTGTCATCTTGAATTAAAAAATATTTTTTAATACATATTCCAAACGAAAGAAAAAGAAATCTTTAAATAAGTAACTGGCTTTAACTTTACGGAATCATCTTGCACCTGCGAGCTTAGTTTGAGCGATATAATAATGTAACTAATGAATAATATGGATGTACTTTATGTAAACAACAATAAAATAGTATGGCCGTGACGATTATTTTTTATTCAAAAAAATTGAGAACAAAATCTCGGAAAAGTGCAAATTTCTAAGTCTATCTTCGATCTCGAGAATCGGAGAATAACAAGTCTAATTAAAAATATAAAAAATAATTGAAATATGTTTAGATTTTAAGATTATCATTTTGATTGTTTGATATTGTTCTTTTTGTTAAAAAATGAAAAGGAATGAAGATTTCATCATATATGCTGAGTTACTTTTTGAAAGAACATAACGATCATGAATAATTCAATTTTTTAGATGAATATAATAAATATGCGAATGCTTTTTATATTAATGTATTCATAATATAAAATTCAATTGTAATTTTAAAACAAAAAAGCATAATGGTTTATTTGTAATAAAGATTTTTAATTGGGATATCAAAATCGCTTGTAATTAGGCTTGTTATTCTCCGATTCTCGAGATCGATAATTGAATGACTTTTTGATATCGATACATAAATATGCACAGATTCTAGAGATCAATTTCAGAGATCAAGAATTTTTTTCCTTTTGGGGGACGTTTCTGAGGTAAAAAATTAACTATTAAATTAAGCAAAAAAGATCGTTTTTGATTCAATTTTAAAAAAGAAATAATCCAATTGGTTATGAACCCTTAAAAGACTCTGGAAAAAAGTATTTTTTCTGGGAGTCCGTTTATTTAGGTGAGCATGCATAGACTCAAGTGAGTTAGTTGTAGATGGCATACAGTGATTGACACGTCTATGCATGGAAACCTCATCCCAAAGATTATCATTTTCAATTAAAATAATATTCCCATCAAAAAATAAACCAACTTTTTCTAAAGAATTATTAATTGTCAATATTTCTTCAGAATTTTTATTACAAATTTCTCTAAAACTTTTGGAAAAGTGGTTTATCGTATTTTCAAAATTAGAAGAAACTCTCAATAAATATTTGATTTGATAGAAATAATTTAACTTTTTGAGACCATACAAAAAATGACGTAAACAAGCTAAGTTCTTGAAATTAAAGCTTGAGTAGTATGGTTTAGGGGGCGATGGCTAATAATATTCGCTACAATAATTACGATACTATATATGGTTTTACTAGATCCGAACAACGTTTAGTAGTTCAGAACCAATACGAATCACATCGCCAGTACATCAACTATCACTAACCGAAAACACTATGAAAGCAATTGGAACGTTAGAGATATACATATGAGTCCGATAGTTTGATAAGATCGTTAGCAACGTCTGTAAAGGTAATCCAAAGACGATAATCATATACGAAAAATAATAGAGAGATCATATTATTAGCCATCGCCCCCTTAACCATACTACTTTGATTTTGTCACCCTATAGAAATTATTATTATAGTCAAATCGATATTGATTTGGAACCGATAGATCCATTAACGAACTCACTACAGAATTGTTTGTAAACGATATCACGATGTATCTGTATATGATGTACTCGATAAGATATATCCGCATATGATGTATCCGATGTGATGAATCATCCAATTTATACTCATTATCGACAAAAAATAGTTATGTTACTAAACTAGTTCGATGTCGATTTAGTATCTAGCACGAATTCGTGAAGCGCTAACATATAGTTCGATAGGTTTATATATATACTTAAACGATTTGGTGGGTGGATCGTAGTATCTGGACTTATATGTATATATGTCACTCTCTTCTGGTTCGGTACTCTTTCGTGGTATTGTTCGAGATACATTATAGAGTTTACCATTACGTTTGGTGAATCGTTTTGTCGATTGTGGTATATCTTCATTAAGTGTTTTAGTATCGAACTTGCTAGCATTTGGATTACGACGAAACAGAGTGTTAAGTGTCTTGTAGTCTTGTTTAGCTGTAAACTCGGTGATAGCTCGTTTAAGTAATGCTAAGTCGTCAGTATTATATAACTCTTTGAGAGTTGGTTGCGATGTATTCTTGGTCTCACTCATTTCTATGTAATTAAACATACACAAATAACGCATAAATGCTAATTTCGATCCTATAATTAGCTAGCTGTGTTGGTATAGTTGTTGGATCATGAAGTGCATCTCCGGACTTCGGTTGCAGGTGCAAGTTCGATTCGCTGCTATGTCGACTTTTCGTATTATTTCGACCCATACTTGTGATAGAACCCATAGCGAATTAACACCTATGTGGTAAACTATTACTTATGGATTATGGATAATACGAGTACATTTGTCGACAATTGTATCCTTGTAATGAACGTGTTAAATCACGTTCCCCTATCGATTAGATGCATATTGTTTCTCTTTATGGGATGATACCATCCAGGGTTCGTATCGTTCCATATCAAATGCATGACACATCTAGTCGATTGGTTTTTGTTCAAAAAGGTAAATAAATATATACTTAACAATCAATGCAAAATAGAATGATTTATTTGATCACTATCTTTTTTGAAGCTAGAAAAATCGAATTATAAATGTGAACACATGATTAGAAATCATTAAAAAATGGTTTTTACAATTACTACTTATTGATATCGGTATTGCAAGTTCTAATAAAGCTTATTTTTGTATTTTATTTAGCAAAATTATTTTATTTTGAAGGAATAAACACAAGCTTTTATCAAAATAATGATTCTCTCCAATTTCCTTTTCTGAACATGTTAAATTGTACTTAAAAATTCATTAAATTAGAAATACTGGCCAAAAACATTTAATATTCTCAAAAAACTGCTCTTGATATTCAATTTATTTGATTCATTATTGTAAATCATCTTCCAACTTGCATTTTTAATCATTCTCAAAAAAGTAAATCAATGGATTTTATCATTCCTCTGATTCTTTTTAGTCTAATAATAAATATTAAAAATTACTGTCATGGGATAAGTTGATATCTAATTATATAAATTATTTGGAAAAGGTAGGATCGAAAGATTTTAGTAGAACAAAATTTTTATTTTTTTGAAAGCATATTTGGTCTATTTTATTTAGCTTATATAGCCAAAAATGTGTTAAATTCCTTTTGTTTTAACGTGAACTTATGTTGTTTAATTAAAAATATGAACTATTACATAAAAAGGAAAAAAATGGAAAATTTCCAATTTTTCCTCAAATCATCAATGCTAAAAAAAAATAACTGCTGCTTTTCTCTCAAAATTGACCTACTTTAGCCATATATTTGGCCTTAAATATTTCTCATTATTAAATTTTAAGGTTCCGATTTAAAATAATTCGCTGTAAAAAAGCAAATATAATACTCATTAGGATAGAAAAAGATATGGAAAGAAAATAAATATGATAATAAAAACAATTAAAACATTAAAATAAAGTCAATTACTAATACTATAATATTTAAAATTAGAATAGATTTGTTTTAAAACTAAATGTGTTTATATACATATATATATATCAAACCAATAAAAACAATAAAGTATGTATTGCGATGTGTAAGTTTATTACTAATTATCAAAAAATTTTTATTGATTAAACCTAAAAAAAGGATTTCAGAATAATAAGTATAAATTGCTCTAACATATAAAAAAACTATTAAAATTGGAATGACTAAATCAATATAAAATTTAAATGAAATGTAATTGAAATTTATTTTAAAATTTTACGTAAAATTCTAAACCTTATTGAGATGTAGTTTGCGGTTGTGAGATTAATGCGTTGTATCTGATAAAGGAACCTTGTATTAAAGTAAATGTTTGCTTGGATTGGAGAAAACTGTTTGATTTTGTAAGAATTCTAAATCTTATTGAGATGTAGTTTGCGGTTGTGAGATTAATGCGTTGTATCTGATAAAGGAACCTTGTATTAAAGTAAATGTTTGCTTGGATTGGAGAAAACTGTTTGATTTTGTAAGAATTCTAAATCTTATTGAGATGTAGTTTGCGGTTGTGAGATTAATGCGTTGTATCTGATAAAGGAACCTTGTATTAAAGTAAATGTTTGCTTGGATTGGAGAAAACTGTTTGATTTTGTAAGAATTCTAAATCTTATTGAGATGTAGTTTGCGGTTGTGAGATTAATGCGTTGTATCTGATAAAGGAACCTTGTATTAAAGTAAATGTTTGCTTGGATTGGAGAAAACTGTTTGATTTTGTAAGAATTCTAAATCTTATTGAGATGTAGTTTGCGGTTGTGAGATTAATGCGTTGTATCTGATAAAGGAACCTTGTATTAAAGTAAATGTTTGCTTGGATTGGAGAAAACTGTTTGATTTTGTAAGAATTCTAAATCTTATTGAGATGTAGTTTGCGGTTGTGAGATTAATGCGTTGTATCTGATAAAGGAACCTTGTATTAAAGTAAATGTTTGCTTGGATTGGAGAAAACTGTTTGATTTTGTAAGAATTCTAAATCTTATTGAGATGTAGTTTGCGGTTGTGAGATTAATGCGTTGTATCTGATAAAGGAACCTTGTATTAAAGTAAATGTTTGCTTGGATTGGAGAAAACTGTTTGATTTTGTAAGAATTCTAAATCTTATTGAGATGTAGTTTGCGGTTGTGAGATTAATGCGTTGTATCTGATAAAGGAACCTTGTATTAAAGTAAATGTTTGCTTGGATTGGAGAAAACTGTTTAATTTTGTAAGAATGAAATAAAAGATAAAGAGTTTAATGTTTATTTTATGAAACTAATATCGACCGCCAAAAAATCAACTTTTTTAGAGGGGGTGCTGATATTTTCACAGAACCTGTGTTCCCTGAAAATTTCCTCAAAAAAAAATTCAATTAAAAAAATCACCTTTACGATAATTATTTCACCTTTATAAACTAAAAAATAAATGCATATATCTTTTTTTCTACCGCCAAAAAACATTTTATAATAACAAAATATTTTTACAATATTATATGAAATGTATATATGCAATAAAATATAAATATCACAATAGGATTTTACTATCTACCCTTCTTTCGTACAACTGAATTTTTACAGTAAAACTCAATGATTGGTTTGTTTAAACTAATTATATTTTATTATTATTATAATAATTAGTTTTATAAATATTTGCATTGTACAAAATTCAAATTAAAATAAAAACTAAAAGGATATAAGTATATATTAAATTTTCTTCAGAAAATAAATTTGAGTATTTTATCTCAATTTAAATTATATAGTCTACTGGAAAACCCCCTACCAATGGAAAACCCCCTACCATTTTTATTCACCTATTTTTGGCCTTTAATGGTGGCAAAAAGTACGTTGGTGGAAAACCCACCTACCATTTTCTATTCAATTTTTCGATAAAAAAATTGAATAGATTGTATTTTTAAATACTAATATCTAAATATAAAATAAACATTTCTTAAATAATAATAATTATTTTATCAAATGAACATTTTATCTATATGTATATATAATATTATGATTCTAACTCTTTTATATAGAGATTTGGAAGGGGGTTCCATTTGGTAGGGGGGTTTTACTCTAGACTATAATTCTAATTATATTTGATAAGAATTAAGACTTTTATAACACTTTATAAAAATTTAGAATAGCGATAACTTTTTATATAATTTATTCTAATCATTAATTCTTTTGAAAAGAATATATAATATTGAATATAATTAATAAGAATATATTTATAAAGAGCCATTTTACACCCTAAAATATTTTTTTATAAAAAAAAAAAAACCCGTTACATTTTATGAAATTCGAGTTTATACCTTTAAGACAAAGCATAAATGAAGGGTCTGCTCTCTTTAATTCGAAGTTGTAAATGAAATAATCATTTACAAATTCAGTTTCAATTCATTTACATAACAGTTTCTTTTATACGAAAACTTTTTGTATATAACGATCATTCACATTCAAACAAAATTCACCTTTTTCTAAAAAATGTGAAATAATCAATTCAAATTTACTATAACTTTTTCAAGAAAGTAAATATGATGATATAATGAATTCTCAACTGAACTCAGCAAGTAACATCACACATGTTAGAGGACTTTATACCCTTGATGAATCAGTCCCTATTAGTAAGTTTGTTTATAAAAAAGATCGAAGTTATATTCAAGATTATCGAAAGAAAAAAAATGCAAATCAAATTAGAAGAGATTGCTTTAGAACAATGAGCTATTTTGAACCGGCATATTATGTGAAGATGATGGAATACCAACAGATTCAAGAAAAGGCTAGATATCGAAATCCATCTCAAGTTCCATTTTACATTAGCATAGATACATTAGCAAAAAATTCAAGCGATTTGCAATGCCCACATTTTTCTAGGCTTTCAAACTCCAGGAATATGTCTTTATCATCTTTGAGTTGGGTAGCTTCATCAAGACCATCTTCAAATCTTCATAAAAAGAAAAAATCTCAAACAAATAGAAGTCATAATTCTGGTCAGAGAAAAATTCGCAGCAAATCTGTTTCGAATTCTCGGAACCATTATTATGTTTCCTCAAGTTCTTATGTCGTTAATAACAATTCTCATTCACCAAACAACTCGCCATTAAGAAGAACCAAAAATTATAAGCGAAAAGAAATAGAAGTCACAAAGTTGCAATTGAAAAAATATTTTTACAAATGGCTTTACAATTGGTGTGGAAAAAATACCCTAATGATGAGCAAACTCAAAGCTAAAGATTAAATTGTACTAATTTTTGAATATATTTTCAATAAAATTCTTTTTTGCGGAAAAATATAATTAATTATAATTAATATACATATTTGTTATTTTTAAACTAAATATTTCTATTACTTTTTCATTTTGAAAACAAAAACTAATAAGCATAATTTAATATTATTTTCTGAAAGTTTTCTTCATTCGATAATCAAACCAATAAAAATAAAATAAAAGCATTTGAATAAAAAGAAATCAAGAACAAATCAAATTTCAATTTTTATTTATTTAATTCAAATCCATTTTTCCCATCAATTAAATGGAAAAGAAATCTAAACAGGAATCAAGTTAAAAATAATACAAATCAAACATTTTAATATACAGGAAATAAAAATATAGCTTACATTATTTTTTTTTTTTTTTTTTAAATTTCGACTGATTTAAGTTGACTAACAATAGTTTGAAGGTTTTGAGGGACTCTGTTTGCAATACCTTGAAGCAAAGTGTCAACGGTACTCTTATAATTAATAAACTTTTCTTTGTCTTTTTCAGCTTCTTCCAAACGATCATTTACAGCATTAAACATTTCAACAATTGATTGTTCATCAATTTCTTGAGGTTCGACTTGAAGCATGTTACCAAGAATTTCAGCGATATCAGCGAATCTCAATGAATTCATCAATTGATCAGTTAAATCTTTAATTTTAGCTTCATATTGGAAGAATATTCCTCTTTGAAGTTGTGCCTCAGACCAATTCATATCAGACATAGAAATATCAGTCGAAAGATCAACAGATAAATCAGGTGAAAGTGCTGAAGACGACAAAATTCTTCTTAATGCAAGAACGAGACTATAAACATGCTGTCTTTGATTAGGCTGTCTAACTTTAGGAACAAGTTGGAAGATACTAATTGTTATAGCTTTTAGTTTCTCCAAATATTTCTTAATTTCTAGTGGCTTCGAAACAGGAGTCAATCCAATTGATGGTGGGAAAAGAACCTTTAGAGTATCTTGATAACTTTGAGCAATTTGTTGAAAATGTTTCTTTTCAGCCACTTCTTTTTCACGTGCTGTTGCGTTCTTAGCAAGATATTTCTCATATTTGCTGACAAGTGTTGTTACTTCATTGTTCATGCTATGAACTCGATGATCAAGACGAAGGAAGATTCGTTCAAATTTATTGGTAATTTGAACTTCTATTTGCTTGTTGTACTTCTTAAGGAAGAGATAAAAGGCTTGCGAAGCTGATTCAGTCTTTATGATTGCGTTTCGATCTTCTTTATTAATGATAAAGTTGGAGAAATCTTTCTTAACGGCATCAAGTTGATCTTGTAATTTCTTCAACTTCTTCATTAAGAGTGCTAATTGCTTCTTTTGATTTGCTGAATTTGCTTCAAGTTGTTCACTGCTCTTTTTAAGGGCTTCTAATTCACCTCCTTGTTTAGAAAGAGAGTCCATACCTTTCTGTTGTTCATCCAATTTCTTTTGAAGCTCTTCTTCTTTCTTCTTCGATATTTCTAGGTCACTCTTTAGTTGCTTGGCTTGTGTTACAACTGGCTTCAATTTTTGAATAAGAGTAGAATTCTTGGAATCTTTATCTTCAAGTGATTTAATCTTGTTCTTTATTTGTTCAATGATTAATTCAATCGTCTTTGGCATCTGTGATTTATTTGCTACACTTTCAAGATCAGTGAAAGTTAACTCAATTGGATCTTTGAAGTTAACTAAAGAAGCAAATAATGAAAGAATTACTTGAAGACCTTTAACAGCTTTTTCTTTGTTTGCTTCATTTTCATTTTGTGAATTTTGTGATGATTCTTGGGAAGCTTTTTCTAATTTCTTTTGAAGAGTTTCAACTTCGGAAAGCTTAGCTTTGAGGGCAGCGTTTTCTTTAGAGTATTTTTGCTGCTTCTCATTCAGGGATTTATTATCCGACGTTAGAGTATCAATTTGATTATTAAGAGATAAAATGTTTTCCCTGATTGTTGTTATGTTCTTTTCGAAGTCGTGTTGTTGTTGCTCTTCATTCTTTGTAATAAGTGCAGCTAGTTCATTGACAGACTTATTACAATGCTTGAGGCTCTTCAAAGCTTTTTCATTCATCTGCTTGCTTTCACTTTCTGATGCAAGAAGTCGTTCAATATGAGAAACAACTTCATCTCTCTCTGGTTGTTGTTTTTGTGAATCTTTTGGAGTGAGAACTTTTACAATTTCATCAATTTGTTCCTTGTCTTTAATCATGTCTTCAATCTTACTTGTTAAAGCTGTCAATCTTGTATCAATTGATTGATCATTTGGCTGAGGATTCAACATTTCTTCAACTTTAGTGAATGCTTCTTGATATTCATTCAATTGTTTCTTAAGTTGATTTATTTGTTCATTATTTTCTTCTCCAATAGAAACAGATCTTTCAACAGCTTCTAGTTTGCCTTCTTCTTGTCCTTGTTCTTGTTCTGGCTTGATTATTTTAACTCCTTTGAATTGTTTAATGAATTCTTCAAGCTTTTTAATTTGTTCTTGAAGAGCTGCATTTTCTTTCTTCAAACGATTTGTTTCTTTCTTCATATCTTGGATGGCTAGGATAAGTGGTTTTGGATTACATTCAGTATCAGATTGTTTCTTGGTTGCATCTTGTGATCCTGGAGGAAGAATTGCTTTTTCTAAGATCATGAATGATTTAGAAAACCTCTTCAATGCCTTTTGTAATTCATTAATTTTATCAACCATCTTGTTATATCTTTCTTCATTGTCTTCTTCAACAGGATTCGATTGGTCATCATTAAAGATCTGACGTTCAATACGAGTAACACCTGCTTCAGTCATATGTTTTTGTTTCTTCATTTCAGCTATCTTCTTCCTCATATCAGCAATGATTGCAGCCAATCTTTCTTGTTGTTTCTTCATTTTATCTTCAAGTGATTCTTTCTTTTTCCCTGCTTGTTCTGCACTTCCTCCTTGCTTCGATGTATCTTCGAATCCAATGATCTTGTTTATATTTGTGATTGTCTTCTCCATTGCAACCTTTTCTTGTGTGATGACATTTACTTTATCAGTGATTGATGATACTCTTGAAATGACATCTTTTGGCTTTTCTTCTTTGCTCTCTTCTGGTTGTGGACTGCCTCCCAAAATTGCTTGCTCAACCTTCTTTAGACCTTCATTAAGTTCAATGTTTTCTTGTTTCAATTGCTTGTTTTGATTGTGAAGAGTATGGAAGGCGTTTGAAACAGTTTGCTTGGCTTCTGAAGCTGTAATAAGTTGTTCTTTGATATCAAATGGCTTCTCTTCTTCTTGATCTTTGGCTGCTTGAGTTAATCCATTATCACTCGATGTTAATTCAACAACAGACTTAGCAACACTTCTTAATTCTTGAATTGTTTGTTCAAGTTCTTTTTGCTTTTCTAGTGATGCTTTATTTTCATTCTCAAGAGTAATAATTCTTTGTTGAAGTTCATCAATATTATTTGCATTTTCTTGTGATAATGCTGTTGTTGAATTCCTAAGTTCATCAAGTTGAATATTGAGTGATTTTTGGGATTCAACTAAATCTTCAGTCTTGTTCTTTATGGATGAAACTCGGTCATTAATGTCTTTGCTGTTTCCTGATTGATATTCATCGCCTAAAACAGCCTTTTCTATTGCATCAAGAGCATCATGTAATGCTGTGTTATCTGCTTCATATCCGTCAAGTTTCTTTTGAAGCTCATTCATTGCTTGTGCATGCGATAAATCAGCAGAATTTGCAGCTTCTTCAGATGAATTCTTTAATTCATTAAGTTGAATGTTGAGCGATTTTTGGGATTCAACTAAATCTTTAGTCTTGTTCTTTATGGATGAAACTCGATCATTAATGTCTTTGCTGCTTTCTGATTGATGATCATCACCGAAAACAGCCTTTTCAATTGCATTAAGAGCACTAAGTAAAGTTGTGGTTTGTGATTCATACATTTCAGCTTTCTTTTGAAGTTCACCAATTGTCTTTTGTGATTGCTCTTCGAGCTCTTTAATTCTTGATTCCAATTTATCTTTACTGTCTAAAACGCTCTTGTAATGAGAACAGACTTCATTGGCTCGTGATTGATCATCTTTATCAGAATCATCTTTCTTTTCACCAACAATCAAGTGCTCAATTGCTGATAATGCATTTTCTTTCTCATCTTTTTCATGTTGAAGAGATTTGAGCAATTTTCCGTTTTCATTTCCTTGTTTAATCATTTCATTAAACTTCTCAATGATCTGTGACATTCCGTTGTTTTGAAGATCATCATCATTTTGCTCTTTTTCATCTCCAACGATGCTTTTGTGCAAGTTTCGAAGTGATGAGACAATCTTGGAATTCATCTTTTGAAGTTCTTTGATCTTATTCACAATTTTGTCGTATCTAACTTCACTAATGACATCGTCTTCTTCTTTGTAATCTTCACCATACAATTGTCGCTCTATTCGCTTCAGCCCGGCTTCAGAAAGATACTTCTTGCTCTTGAGATTGGCGATTTGCTTCTTCATGTCTTGGATGATCTTCGTAAATCGCGACGTTTGATCAGGTGATGAAGATTGCTGTTCATTGTCTCCGTCGCCAATGGCTTCATTAGATTCTGCTTCAAGAAGGGAGCTGAAGTCTTTCAATGCTTTCTTCATTTCTGCATTTTCATTGTGCAACGCAGTGGCCTTGTCAACAATGGCTGATTGAAGCTTCGATTGCTCTGACTCAGGAGGAACTGCGTCTTCATCATCAAAGACGGCGGATTTCAAGGAATCAACAAATATATTGAAGTCTGATTCTTTTTGGGCATAGCTGTTAATTTGGTCGGTGAGATTACCAATAAGATTGGAATCTTGAAGTGCAGCTGAGTCACTTTGGCCAGGCTGTACTAAAGCATTAAGCTGCTCGCGAAGCTTGGTGAGTTCTTCAAGCTTGGATTTCGTGTCTTTAGCATTAACTTCACTGCCTTCAGGCAATGTTGATTTGACTGCCTCACTTAATTCTCGATCTTTTTGTGCTTTAGAAATCATGTCATTAAGTTGGTCTTCTGTTAATTCAGAAATCTTTGATGGATCAATTCCTTCTCCGTTCACTGCTTTCATTAATTTAGACAGTTGATCACGAAGTTTAGAAAGTTCTTCTTTCAGTTTAGGTAGTTCTAAAAGTTTAGATTTGGTCTCTTCTGAATTAACTTCTTCTCCTTCTGGCAGTGTCGATTTAACTGCATCATTCAATTCTTTGTCTTTCGAGGCTTTAGAAATGATTTCATTCATTTCTTCTTCATTCTTTTCGCTAACTTTTGAAGGTTCAATTGTTTCTCCACTCACTGCATTCATTAGATTAGCGAATTGTGTTTGAACTTTAGCAAGTTCTTCTCTGCGTTTTGGTAATTCTAAAAGTTTAGATTTGGTGTCTTCTGAATTAACTTCTTCTCCTTCTGGCAGTGTCGATTTCACTGCATCATTCAATTCTTTGTCTTTCGATGCTCTAGAAATGATTCCATTCAATTGGTCTTCAGTCATTTGGACAACTTTCGATGGATCAATCGTTTCTCCACTCACTGCATTCATCAGTTTCGAAAATTGTTCTTCAACTTTAGAAAGATCTTCTTTCACTTTAGGTAATTCTAAAAGTTTAGACTTGATGTCCTCAACATTGATTTCACTGCCTTCTGGAAGTGTTGATTTAACTGCGTCACTCATTTCTTGATCTTTCTCTGCTTTAGAAATCATTGCATCAAATTGGTCTTCATTGGATGAATCAGCATTCTCTCTACCAACTGCTTTCATTAATTTAGCCAGTTTTTCTTGAACTTTAGAAAGTTCTTCTTTAACTTTAGGTAGTTCTTCAAGTTTCGATTTGGTATCTTCAACATTGCTTTCACTGCCTTCGGGAAGAGTTGATTTCACTGCTTCACTTAATTCTCGATCTTTCTCTGCTTTAGAAATCATTTCGTTAAGCTGGTTTTCATCTGATGCATCAACATCTCCACCATTCACCGCTTTCATTAATTTAACAAGTTCTTCTTTAACT
Organism: Tritrichomonas musculus; assembly: GCA_039105265.1. Lineage (NCBI taxonomy): Eukaryota > Parabasalia > Tritrichomonadida > Tritrichomonadidae > Tritrichomonas > Tritrichomonas musculus. Next base: position 3,308,982 of record JAPFFF010000004.1, read on the forward strand.
TGAGGTAATTCTAAAAGTTTAGATTTGGTCTCTTCTGAATTCACTTCTTCTCCTTCTGGTAATGTCGATTTAACTGCATCATTCAATTCTTTGTCTTTCGATGCTTTAGAAATGATTCCATTAAGTTGTTCTTCACTTACTTCTCCAACTTTCGATGGTTCAATTGTTTCTCCACTCACGGCTTTCATTATTTTGGCAAGTGATTCTTCAACTTTAGAAAGTTCTTCTTTCAGTTTAGGTAATTCTAAGAGTTTAGATTTAGTATCTTCAACATTGATTTCATTTCCTTCTGGAAGTGTTGATTTGACCGCATCACTTAGTTCTCTGTCCTTTTGTGCCTTGGATAAGAGCTCATTAAGTTGGTCGTCGTTAGATAGATCAATATTTTCTCCACCAACAGCTTTCATTAATTTGGTAAATTGTTCTTTAACTTTAGGTAATTCTAAAAGTTTAGATTTCGTGTCTTCTGAATTAACTTCTTCTCCTTCTGGTAATGTTGATTTAACTGCATCATTCAATTCTTTGTCTTTCGATGCTTTAGAAATGATTCCATTCATTTCTTCTTCATTCATTTCTCCAACTTTCGATGGTTCAATTGTTTCTCCATTCACTGCTTTCATTAATTTAGATAGTTGTTCTTCAACTTTAGAAAGTTCTTCTTTCAGTTTAGGTAATTCTAAAAGTTTGGATTTAGTGTCTTCAACATTGATTTCATTTCCTTCTGGAAGTGTTGATTTAACTGTATCGCTTAGTTCTCTGTCCTTTTGAGCCTTGGATACGAGTGCATTAAGTTGGTCCTCGTTGGATGGATCAATATTTTCTCCACCAACTGCTTTCATTAATTTGGTTAGTTGTTCTTGAACTTTAGAAAGTTCTTCTTTCAGTTTAGGTAATTCTAAAAGTTTAGATTTGATGTCTTCTGAATTCACTTCTTCTCCTTCTGGCAATGTTGATTTAACTGCATCATTCAATTCTTTGTATTTCCGTGCTTTGGAAATCATTGCATTAAATTGGTTTTCATTGGAGGTATCAACATTTTCTTCACTAACTGCTTTAATCAACTTGGAAAGCTGTTCTTGAACTTTAGAAAGTTCTTCTTTAACTTTTGGTAATTCTAAAAGTTTAGATTTGGTGTCTTCTGAACTAACTTCTTCTCCTTCAGAAAGTGTTGACTTAACTGCGTCTTTCAATTCTTTGCCTTTTGTTGCTTGAGAAATAATTCCATTCATTTCTTCTTCATTAACTTCAACAACTTTCGATGGTTCAATCGTTTCTCCATTCACTGCATTCATTATCTTGGCAAGTGATTCTTGTACTTTAGAAAGTTCTTCTTTCACTTTAGGAAGTTCTGAAAGTTTAGATTTAGTGTCTTCTGCACTTTGCTCTTCACTTCCTTCTGGTAATGTTGATTTGACTGCTTCACTCATTTCTCGGTCTTTCTCTGCTTTAGAAATCATTGCATTAAATTCTTCCTCATTTGATGCATCAATATTTTCTCCACCAACTGCTTTCATTAATTTAGACAGTTGTTCTTTAACTTTAGGTAATTCTAAAAGTTTGGATTTGATGTCTTCCGAATTAACTTCTTCTCCTTCTGAAAGAGTTGACTTAACTGCATCATTCAATTCTTTGTCTTTAGATGCTTGAGAAATAATTGCATTCTTTTGCTCTTCGTTCATATCTAAAACTTTAGATGGTTCAATCGTTTCTCCACTTACTGATTTAATTATTTTAGAAAGCGATACTTCAACTTCGGTCAGTTCTTCTTCATATATGGAAAGTTTTTCTTTGAGTTGAGGATATTCTAAAAGTTTGGATTTAGTATCTTCAATGTTGATTTCACTTTCTTCTGGATGTGCAGATTTGATTGCTTCACTCAACTCTCGGTCTTTCTCTGCTTTAGAAATCATTGCATTAAATACTTCCTCATTTGATGCATCAATATTTTCTCCACCAACTGCTTTCATTAATTTAGACAGTTGTTCTTTAACTTTAGATAATTCTAAAAGTTTAGATTTGATGTCTTCTGAATTAACTTCTTCTCCTTCAGCAAGGGTCGATTTCACTGCATCATTCAATTCTTTGTCTTTCTGTGCTTTGGAAATCATTCCATTAAATTGTTCTTCATTGGATGAATCAATATTTTCTCCACCAACTGCTTCCATTAATTTGGAAAGATGTTCTTGAACTTTAGAAAGTTCTTCTTTAACTTTAGGTAGTTCTTCAAGTTTCGATTTGGTATCTTCAACATTGCTTTCACTGCCTTCGGGAAGAGTTAATTTCACTGCTTCACTCAATTCTCGATCTTTCTCTGCTTTAGAAATCATTTCGTTAACCTTATTTTCATCTGATGCATCAACATCTCCACCATTCACTGCTTTCATCATTTTAGACAGTTGTTCTTTAACTTTTGGTAATTCTAAAAGTTTTGATTTGGTCTCTTCTGAATTAACTTCTTCTCCTTCAGAAAGTGTTGATTTAACTGCATCATTCAATTCTTTATCTTTTGTTGCTTGAGAAATAATTCCATTCATTTCTTCATCATTCATTTGGCAAACTTTAGAGGGTTCAATTGTTTCGCCACTAACTGCATTCATAAGTTTAGCAAGTTCTTCTTCAACTTTGGAGAGTTCTTCTTTCACTTTAGGAAGTTCTAAAAGTTTAGATTTAGTGTCTTCTGCACTTTGTTCTTCACTTCCTTCTGGTAACGTTGATCTAACTGCTTCACTCAATTCTCGATCTTTCTCTGCTTTAGAAATCATTTCGTTAAGCTGGTTTTCATATGATGCATCAATATCTCCACCATTCACCGCTTTCATTAATTTAGCAAGTTGTTCTTTAACTTTTGGTAATTCTAAAAGTTTAGATTTGGTCTCTTCTGAATTAACTTCTTCTCCTTCGGAAAGTGTTGACTTAACTGCATCATTCAATTCTTTGTCTTTCGATGCTTGAGAAATGATTACATTAAGTTGTTCTTCACTGACTTCAGAAACTTTCGATGGCTCAACTGTTTCTCCATTCACTGCATTCATTATTTTAGCGAGTGATTCTTCAACTCTTGAAAGTTCTTCCTTCACTTTCGGTAGTTCTAAAAGTTTAGATTTGATATCTTCAACATTGATTTCATTTCCTTCTGGAAGTGTTGATTTCACTGCGTCACTAAGTTCTCGGTCCTTTTGTGCCTTGGAAATCATTTCATTAAGTTGGTCTTCATTGGATGGATCAATATTCTCTCCACCAACTGCTTTCATTAATTTAGACAATTGCTCTTGAACTTTAGAAAGTTCTTCTTTCACTTTAGGCAGTTCTTCAAGTTTAGATTTCGTTTCTTCTGCATTCAATTCTTCACTTCCTTCCGGTAAGGCAGATTTAACTGCTTCACTTATCTCTCGATCTTTTTGTGATTTAGAAATCATGCCATTAAGTTGGTCTTCTGTTAATTCAGAAGTCTTTGATGGATCAATTTCTTCTCCTTTCACTGCTTTAATTAATTTAGAAAGTTGATCACGAAGTTCAGAAAGTTCTTCCTTCACTTTAGGTAATTCTAAAAGTTTAGCTTTAGTATCTTCTGAATTAACTTCTTCTCCTTCTGGAAGTGTTGATTTCACTGCATCGCTTAGTTCTTTGTCTTTCTGTGCCTTAGAAATCATTTCATTAAATTGATCTTCATTGGAAATATCAATGTTTTCTCCGCCAATCGCTTTCATTATCTTCATGTGTTGTTCTTCAACTTTAGAAAGTTCTCCTTTAACTTTAGGTAATTCTAAAAGTTTAGATTTGGTGTCTTCTGAATTAACTTCTTCTCCTTCTGATAATGTCGATTTCACTGCATCATTCAATTCTTTGTCTTTCGATGCCTTAGAAATGATTCCATTCAATTGGTCTTCATTTATTTCTCCAACTTTCGATGGTTCAATCGTTTCTCCATTCACTGCATTCATCAGTTTCGAAAATTGTTCTTCAACTTTGGCGAGATCTTCTTTCAGTTTAGGCAATTCTAAAAGTTTAGATTTCGTGTTTTCAACATTGGATTCGCTGCCTTCTGGAAGAGTTGATTTAACTGCATCGCTTATTTCTCTGTCTTTCTCTGCCTTGGATATGAGCTCATTAAATTGGTCTTCATTATATGCATCAATATTTTCTCCACCAACTGCTTTCATTATCTTTGCGAGTTTTTCTTCAACTTTAGCAAGTTTTTCTCTCAGCTTAGGTAATTCTAAAAGTTTAGATTTGATGTCTTCTGAGTTAACTTCTTCTCCTTCTGGCAATGTTGATTTAACTGCATCATTCAATTCTTTGTCTTTCGATGCTTTCGAAATCATTCCATTCATTTCTTCTTCATTCATTTGGACAACTTTCGATGGCTCAATTGTTTCTCCACTAACTGCTTTCAGTAGTTTAGAAAGTTGTTCACGAAGTTTCGAATGCTCCTCTTGAACTTTGGATAGTTCTTCTCTAACTTTAGGTAACTCTAAAAGTTTAGATTTAGTGTCTTCTGCACTTTCTTCTTCACCTCCTTCTGGTAAAACAGATTTCACTGCTTCACTCATTTCTCGATCTTTGTCTGCTTTACGGATAATTTCTTTAAGTTCTTCTTCATTAAGTTCTCCAACTTTAGATGCGTCAATCGGCTCTCCTTTAACTGCGCTAATTAATTTCGCAAGTCCTTCTTCAAATTTAGAATGTTCTGCTTTCAGTTTAGGCAGTTCTAAAAGTTTAGACTTGGTGTCTTCTGAGTTCACTTCTTCTCCTTCTGAAAGTGTTGACTTAACGGCTTCTTTCAATTCTCGGTCTTTCAATGCTTTCTGAATAATGTCATCATGTTGTCCTTCGATGATTTCCCAAATATTTGATGGATCAATTTCTTCTCCTTTCACTGCACTCATTAACTTCGCAAGTTCTTCTTCAACTTTAGAGAGTTCTTCTTTCAGTTTAGGCAATTCTAAAAGTTTAGATTTGGTGTCTTCCGAGTTTACTTCTTCTCCTTCTGATAATGTCGATTTCACTGCATCATTCAATTCTTTGTCTTTCGATGCTTTAGAAATTATTCCATTAAGCTGTTCTTCATTGACTTCTAAAACTTTAGATGGCTCAATCGTTTCTCCATTCACTGCTTTCATTAATTTAGAAAGTGATTCTTCAACATTAGAAAGCTCTTCTTTCAGTTTAGGTAATTCTAAAAGTTTAGATTTGGTATCTTCAACATTGATTTCGCTGCCTTCTGGTAATGTTGCTTTAATTGCATCGCTTAGTTCTTTGTCTTTCTGTACCTTGGAAATAATTCCATTAAGCAGGTCTTCATTTGAAAGATCAATATTTTCTCCACCAACAGCTTTCATCAATTTGGAAAGTTGTTCTTTAACTTTAGGTAATTCTAAAAGTTTAGATTTAGTGTCTTCTGAATTAACTTCTTCTCCTTCGGAAAGTGTCGATTTAACTGCATCATTCAATTCTTTGTCTTTCGATGCTTTGGTAATAATTCCATTCATTTCTTCTTCTTTGACTTCTCCAACTTTAGATGGTTCAATCGTTTCTCCATTAACTGCTTTCATTAATTTAGACAGTGATTCTTCAACTATAGAAAGTGTTTCTTTCACTTTAGGTAATTCTTGAAGTTTAGATTTAGTGTCTTCAACATTGATTTCACTACCTTCCGGAAGGGTTGATTTAACTGCGTCACTCATTTCTCGATCTTTCTCTGCTTTAGATATAATTTCATTAAGTTGGTCTTCATTAGGAGCATCAATATTTTCTGCACCAACTGCTTTCATTAATTTGGCAAGTTGTTCTTTAACTTTAGAAAGTTCTTCTTTGAGTTTAGGCATTTCTAAAAGTTTAGATTTGGTATCTTCTGAATTAACTTCTTCTCCTTCCGTAAGCGTTGATTTAACTGCATCATTCAATTCTTTGTCTTTCGATGCTTGTGAAATGATTCCATTCATTAATTCTTCACTGACTTCTAAAACTTTAGATGGTTCAATCGTTTCTCCATTAACTGCATTCATAAGTTTAGATAGTTCTTCTTCAACTTTAGAAAGTTCTTCTTTCACCTTAGGTAATTCGAAAAGTTTAGATTTAGTATCTTCTGAATTAATTTCACTGCCTTCTGATAAGGTAGAGTTAACTGCATCACTCAATTCTTTGTCTTTCTGCGCCTTTGAAATTATTCCATTTAGTTGGTCTTCACTGAGTTCACCAACTTTAGATGGATCAGTTACTTCTCCATTCACTGCATTTATCAACTTAGAAAGCTGTTCCCGAAGTTTGGATAGTTCTTCCTTTAGCTTAAGATTTTCTTCAAGTTTAGATTTAACTTCTCCTGCGCTTAATTCCTCACTTCCTTCTGGCAATGTGGATTTGACTGCTTCAGATAATTCCCGATCTTTTACTGCCTTGGATATAATTTCATTCAATTGGTCTTCAGTCATTTCTGAAATCTTGGATGGATCAATCGTTTCTCCACTCACTGAATCCAGAAGTTTAGCAAATTTATCTTCAGCTTTAGAAAGTTCTTCTTTAACTTTAGGTAATTCTAAAAGTTTAGACTTGACATCTTCTGAGTTAACTTCTTCTCCTTCTGGTAGCGTTGATTTAACTGCATCATTCAATTCTTTGTCTTTCGATGCTTTGGAAATGATTCCATTAATTTCTTCTTCTTTGACTTCTCCAACTTTAGATGGTTCAATCGTTTCTCCATTAACTGCTTTCATTAATTTAGACAGTGATTCTTCAACTATAGAAAGTGTTTCTTTCACTTTAGGTAATTCTTGAAGTTTAGATTTAGTGTCTTCAACATTGATTTCACTGCCTTCTGGTAATGTTGATTTAACTGCGTCACTCATTTCTCGATCTTTCTCTGCTTTAGAAATCATTTCATTGAATTGGTCTTCATTAGAAGTATCAATATTTTCTGCACCAACTGCTTTCATTAATTTGGCAAGTTGTTCTTTAACTTTAGAAAGTTCTTCTTTCAGTTTAGGTAATTCTAAAAGTTTAGATTTAGTATCTTCAATATTGAATTCACTGCCTTCTGGAAGGGTTGATTTGACTGCATCACTTAGTTCTCTGTCCTTTTGTGCCTTGGATAAGAGCTCATTAAGTTGGTCGTCGTTAGATGGATCAATATTTTCTCCACCAACTGCTTTCATTAATTTGGTTAGTTGCTCTTGAACTTTAGAAAGTTCTTCTTTCAGTTTAGGTAATTCTAAAAGTTTAGATTTAGTGTCTTCTGAGTTAACTTCTTCTCCTTCTACCAATGTCGATTTCACTGCATCATCCAATTCTTTGTCTTTCGATGCTTTAGAAATGATTCCATTAAGTTGCTCCTCGCTGACTTCTCCAACTCTAGATGGTTCAATCGTTTCTCCATTAACTGCGCTCATCAATTTGGCGAGTTCTTTTTGAACTTTAGAAAGTTCTTCTTTCACCTTAGGTAATTCTTGAAGTTTAGATTTAGTGTCTTCGGGGCTTACATCTTCACTTCCTTCTGATAAAGAAGATTTGACTGCTTCACTCATTTCACGATCTCTCTGTGCCTTCGAAATAAGGTCATTTAACTGTTCTTCAGTGAGTTCTCCAACTTTTGATGGATCAATTTCTTCACCATTAACTGCTTTCATTAATTTAGAAAGTTGCTCACGAAGTTTAGATAGTTCTTCAAGTTTTGACTTTGCGTCTTCAGCACTTATTTCTTGACTCTCTTCTGGAAGTGATGATTTCACTGCTTCACTTATCTCTCGATCTTTTTGTGCTTTAGAAATCATGTCATTCAGTTGATCTTCTGTAAATTCAGAAATCTTTGATGGATCAATTCCTTCTCCTTTCACTGCTTTCACTAATTTAGAAAGTTCTTCTTCAACTTTGGAGAGTTCTTCTTTCACTTTAGGCAGTTCTAAAAGTTTAGATTTAGTGTCTTCTGAATTAACTTCTTCTCCTTCTGGTAATGTCGATTTAACTGCATCATTCAATTCTTTGTCTTTCGATGCTTTAGAAATGATTCCATTCAATTGGTCTTCAGTCATTTGGACAACTTTCGATGGTTCAACTGTTTCTCCATTCACTGCATTCATTATTTTAGCGAGTGATTCTTCAACTCTTGAAAGTTCTTCCTTCACTTTCGGTAGTTCTAAAAGTTTAAATTTGGTATCTTCAACATTGATTTCATTTCCTTCTGGAAGTGTTGATTTCACTGCGTCACTAAGTTCTCGGTCCTTTTGTGCCTTAGAAATCATTTCATTAAGTTGGTCTTCATTGGATGGATCAATATTCTCTCCACCAACTGCTTTCATTAATTTAGACAATTGCTCTTGAACTTTAGAAAGTTCTTCTCTCACTTTAGGCAGTTCTTCAAGTTTAGATTTCGTTTCTTCTGCATTCAATTCTTCACTTCCTTCTGGTAAGGCAGATTTAACTGCTTCACTTAATTCTCGATCTTTCTCTGCCTTAGAAATCATTTCGTTAAGCTTGTCTTCATCTGATGCATCAATATCTCCACCATTCACTGCTTTCATTAATTTAGACAGTTGTTCTTTAACTTTAGGTAATTCTAAAAGTTTAGATTTGATGTCTTCTGAATTAACTTCTTCTCCTTCTGAAAGAGTTGACTTAACTGCATCGTTCAACTCTTTGTCTTTAGATGCTTGAGAAATAATTACGTTCATTTGCTCTTCGTTCATATCCAAAACTTTAGATGGTTCAATCGTTTCTCCACTTACTGATTTAATTATTTTAGAAAGCGATACTTCAACTTCGGTCAGTTCTTCTTCATATTTGGAAAGTTTTTCTTTGAGTTGAGGATATTCTAAAAGTTTGGATTTAGTATCTTCAATGTTGATTTCACTTTCTTCTGGTAATGCTGATTTGATTGCTTCACTCATTTCTCGGTCTTTCTCTGCTTTAGAAATCATTGCACTCATTTCTTCTTCATTCATTTGGCCAACTTTGGATGGTTCAATTATTTCGCCACTAACTGCTTTCAGTAATTTAGAAAGTTGTTCTCGAAGTTTAGAAAGTTCTTCAAGTTTAGATTTGGTGTCTAATGCACTTATTTCTTCATTGCCTTCAACAAGGTTCATTTTAACAACATCACTTATTTCTCGTTCTTTAACTGCTTTGCAAACAATCGCATCCATTTCTTCTTCATTATCTTCATCAGTTTGACTTTCTTCAGATGCATCACCTTTCACCGCCTTCTTTAATTTCGAAAGATGTTCTCGAACTTTAGCAAGTTCTTCTCTGCGTTTAGGTAATTCTAAAAGTTTAGATTTGATGTCTTCTGAATTAACTTCTTCTCCTTCTGGCAATGTCGATTTTACTGCATCATTCAATTCTTTGTCTTTCGATGCTTTGGAAATGATTCCATTCATTTCTTCTTGATTCATTTGGACAACTTTAGAGGGTTCAATTGTTTCTCCATTCACCGCATTCACTAATTTAGATAGTGATTCTTCAACATTTGAAAGTTCTACCTTCACTTTAGGTAGTTCTAAAAGTTTAGATTTGGTGTCTTCTGAATTAACTTCTTCTCCTTCTGATAATGTTGATTTAACTGCATCATTCAATTCTTTGTCTTTCGAGGCTTTAGAAATGATTCCATTAAGTTGCTCTTCATTCATTTGGCAAACTTTAGAAGGTTCAATTGTTTCGCCACTAACTGCATTCATAAGTTTAGCAAGTTCTTCTTCAACTTTAGAGAGTTCTTCTTTCACTTTAGGCAGTTCTAAAAGTTGACGTTTTGTATCTTCTGCACTTAATTCTTCACTTCCTTCTGGTAATGTTGATTTGACTGCTTCACTAATTTCACGATCTTTTTGTGCTTTAGAAATCATTTCATTAAATTGATCTTCATTGGAAATATCAATATTTTCTCCGCCAATCGCTTTCATTAATTTCGTGAGTTGCTCTTCAACTTTAGAAAGTTCTTCTTTAACTTTTGGTAATTCTAAAAGTTTAGATTTCGTTTCTTCTGAATTAACTTCTTCTCCTTCAGGTAATGTTGACTTAACTGCATCATTCAATTCTTTGTCTTTCATTGCTTTAGAAATGATTTCATTAACTTGTGATTCTTCAAGTTTTGAAACATTGATAGGATCAACATTGTCATCATTCACTGCATTCATTAATTTGGCAAGTTGTTCACGAAGTTTAGGAAGTTCTTCAAGTTTAGATTTCGTGTCCTCTGCATTAGCTTCACTGCCTTCTGGTAATGTTGACTTGACTGATTCTCTCAATTCCCGATCTTTTTGTGCTTGGGAAATTATTTCATCAATATGTGCCATATTTTCTGTGTCATCATTGTTGCCACTGACTGCGCTCATAAGCATAGAGAGTTGTTCTCGGAGTTTAGAAAGTTCTTCTTTGAGTTTTGGCATTTCTTCAAGTTTAGATTTCAAGTCATCCGCACCAACTTCGCTGCCATCTGGAAGAGTAGACTTAACAACTTCATTTAGTTCTTTATCTTTCTGCGCCTTGGATATTATTTCGTTAAGCTGGTTTTCATCTGATACATCTACATCTCCACCATTCACTGCTTTCATTAATTTAGATAGTGATTCTTGAACTTTAGAAAGCTGTTCTTTAACTTTAGGTAATTCTAAAAGTTTAGATTTCGTTTCTTCTGAATTAACTTCTTCTCCTTCTGGTAATGTTGATTTCACTGCATCATTCAATTCTTTGTCTTTCGATGCTTTGGAAATGATTCTATTCCTTTCTTCTTCAGTCATCTCTCCAATCTTGGATGGTTCAATTGTTTCTCCACTCACTGCATTCATAAGTTTTGCAAGATGCTCACGAAGTATTGAATGTTCCTCTTGAACTCTAGAAAGTTCTTCTTTCACTTTAGGTAGTTCTAATAGTTTAGATTTAGTGTCTTCTGCATTCAATTCTTCACTTCCTTCTGGTAATGTTGATTTAACTGCTTCACTAATTTCTCGATCTTTTTGTGCCTTAGAAATCATGTCATTCAGTTGGTCTTCTGTTAATTCGGAAATCTTTGATGGATCAATTTCTTCTCCATTTATGGCTTTCATTAATTTCGTAAGTGATTCTTCAACTTTAGAAAGTTCTTCTTTAACTTTAGGTAATTCTAAAAGTTTAGATTTGATGTCTTCTGAATTAACTTCTTCTCCTTCTGATAATGTCGATTTAACTGCATCATTCAATTCTTTGTCTTCCGATGCTTTAGAAATGATTACATTAAGTTGCTCCTCGCTGATTTCTCCAACTTTCGATGGTTCAATTGTTTCTCCATTTACTGCATTAATTAATTTAGAAAGTTCTTCTTTCAGTTTAGGCAATTCTAAAAGTTTGGATTTAGTGTCTTCAACATTAATTTCATTTCCTTCTGGAAGTGTTGATTTGATTGCATCACTTAGTTCTTTGTCTTTCTGTACTTTGGAAATCATTTCATTAAATTGTTCTTCATTAGATGAATCAACATTTTCTCCACCAACTGCTTCCATCAATTTGGAAAGTTGTTCTTCAACTTTAGAAAGTTCTTCTTTCACTTTAGGCAATTCTAAAAGTTTAGATTTAGTGTCTTCAACACTTTGTTCTTCACTTCCTTCTGGTAATGTTGATCTAACTGCTTCGCTCAATTCTCGATCTTTCTCTGCCTTAGAAATCATTTCATTGAATTGGTCTTCATTAGATGCATCAATATTCTCTCCACCAACTGCTTTCATTAACTTAGTCAGTTTTTCTTCAATTTTAGAAAGTTCTTCTCTCAATCTAGGTAATTCTAAGAGTTTAGATTTGGTGTCTTCTGAATTCACTTCTTCTCCTTTTGTTAGTGTTGATTTCACTGCATCATTCAATTCTTTGTCTTTTGTTGCTTGAGAAATGATTCCACTCATTACTTCTTCATTGACTTCTCCAACTTTGGATGGTTCAATCATTTCTCCATTCACTGCATTCATTAATTTAGAAAGTGATTCTTGAACTTTTGAAAGTTCCTCTTTCACTTTAGGTAATTCTAAAAGTTTAGATTTGGTATCTTCAACATTGATTTCACTGCCTTCTGGTAATGTTGTTTTAATTGCATCGCTTAGTTCTCTGTCTTTCTCTGCCTTGGATAAGAGTTCATTAAATTGGTCTTCATTAGAAAGATCAATGTTCTCTCCACCAACTGCTTTCATTAATTTAGATAGTGATTCTTGAACTCTAGAAAGTTCTTCTTTCACTTTAGGTAGTTCTAATAGTTTAGATTTAGTGTCTTCTGCATTTAGTTCTTTACTTCCTTCTGGTAAGGCAGATTTCACTGCTTCACTAATTTCTCGATCTTTTTGTGCTTTAGAAATTATGTCATTCAGTTGGTCTTCTGTTAATTCGGAAATCTTTGATGGATCAATTTCTTCTCCGTTTATGGATTTCATTAATTTCGCAAGTGATTCTTCAACTTTAGAAAGTTCTTTTTTAACTTTAGGTAATTCTAAAAGTTTAGATTTGATGTCTTCTGAGTTCACTTCTTCTCCTTCTGAAAGTGTTGACTTAACGGCTTCTTTCAATTCTCGGTCTTTCAATGCTTTCTGAATAATGTCATCATGTTGTCCTTCGATGATTTCCCAAATATTTGATGGATCAATTTCTTCTCCTTTCACTGCAATCATTAACTTCGCAAGTTCTTCTTCAACTTTAGAGAGTTCTTCTTTCAGTTTAGGTAATACTAAAAGTTTAGATTTGGTGTCTTCCGAGTTCACCTCTTCTCCTTCTGATAATGTCGATTTCACAGCATCATTCAATTCCTTGTCTTTCGATGCTTTAGAAATTATTCCATTAAGCTGTTCTTCATTGACTTCTAAAACTTTAGATGGCTCAATCGTTTCTCCATTCACTGCTTTCATTAATTTAGAAAGTGATTCTTCAACATTAGAAAGCTCTTCTTTCAGTTTAGGTAATTCTAAAAGTTTAGATTTGGTATCTTCAACATTGATTTCGCTGCCTTCTGGTAATGTTGCTTTAATTGCATCGCTTAGTTCTTTGTCTTTCTGTACCTTAGATATGAGTTCATTAAACTGGTCTTCATTAGATGCATCAATATTTTCTCCACCAACTGCTTTCATTAGTTTAGACAGTTGCTCTTGATCTTTAGAAAGTTGTTCTTCAACTTTAGAATGTTCTGCTTTCAGTTTAGGCAGTTCTAAAAGTTTAGACTTGGTGTCTTCTGAGTTCACTTCTTCTCCTTCTGAAAGTGTTGACTTAACTGCATCGTTCAATTCTCGGTCTTTCAATGCTTTCTGAATAATGTCATCATGCTGCCCTTCGATGATTTCCGAAATATTTGATGGATCAATTTCTTCTCCTTTCACTGCACTCATTAACTTCGCAAGTTCTTCTTCAACTTTAGAAAGTTCTTCTTTAAGTTTAGGAATTTCTTCAAGTTTTGATTTAGTATCTTCAATATTAGCTTCACTGCCTTCTGGAAGTGTTGATTTCACTGCGTTAGATAATTCTCGATCTTTCTTGGCTTTAGAAATAATATCATTCAGTTGGTCTTCTGTTAATTCAGAAATCTTTGATGGATCAAATGTTTCTCCAACAACCGCTTCCATCAATTTGGAAAGTTCTTCTTGAACTTTAGAAAGTTCTTCTTTCACTTTAGGTAATTCTAAAAGTTTGGATTTAGTATCTTCAATGTTGATTTCACTTTCTTCTGGATGTACAGATTTGATTGCTTCACTCAACTCTCGGTCTTTCTCTGCTTTAGAAATCATTGAATTAAATTCTTCCTCATTTAATGCATCAATATTTTCTCCACCTACTGATTTCATTAATTTAGACAGTTGTTCTTTAACTTTAGGTAATTCTAAAAGTTTAGATTTGATGTCTTCTGAATTCACTTCTTCTCCTTCCGCAAGTGTCGATTTAACTGCATCATTCAACTCCTTGTCTTTTGATGCTTTAGAAATTAATCCATTTAATTGTTCTTCATTGATTTCTCCAACTTTAGATGGTTCAATTGTTTCACCACTGACAACATTAAAAAGTTTAGCAAGTTGCTCTCTTAGTTTAGTTAATTCTTCAAGTTTAGACCTCACATCCTCTGCAGTTACTTCTCTATTTTCCGCAGGAAGAGCTGATTGAATAGCTTTAACTATTTCTCTGTCTTTCTGTGCTTTAGAAATAATTTCATTCATTTGTTCGTCACTAAGTTGTCCAACATTAGATGGATCAACACAATTTTCATTAACTGCATTCATTAATCTGGCAAGGCGGTCACGAAGCCTGTCTAATTCTTCAAGTTTAGATTTCGTGTCTTCGGCACTTATTTCTTCATTACCTTCTGATAATGTTGATTTAACGGCATCACTTAGTTCTTTGTCTTTCTGTACTTTGGAAATCATTGCATTAAATTGTTCTTCATTAGATGAATCAACATTTTCTCCACCAACTGCTTTCATTAATTTAGAGAGTTGTCCTTGAACTTCAGAAAGATCTTCTTTGAGTTTAGGTAATTCTAAAAGTTTAGATTTCGTTTCTTCTGAATTAACTTCTTCTCCTTCTGTTAGTGTTGATTTCACTGCATCATTCAATTCTTTGTCTTTTGTTGCTTGAGAAATAATTACATTCATTTCTTCTTCATTCTTTTCGCTAACTTTTGATGGTTCGATTGTTTCTCCACTCACTGCATTTATAAGATTAGCAAGTTTTTCTTCAACTTTGGAAAGTTCTTCCTTCACTTTAGATAATTCTAAAAGTTTAGATTTAGTGTCTTCAGCACTGGATTCATTTCCTTCTGGTAATGTTGATTTGACCGCATCACTCATTTCTCTGTCTTTTTGTGCTTTAGAAATCATTGCATTAAATTGTTCTTCATTGGATGCATCAATATTTTCTCCACCAACTGCTTCCATCAATTTGGAAAGTTGTTCTTGAACTTTAGAAAGTTCTTCTTTCACTTTAGGTAATTCTAAAAGTTTAGATTTAGTGTCTTCTGCACTTAGTTCTTCACTTCCTTCTGGTAATGTTGATTTAACTGCTTCACTAATTTCTCGATCTTTCTGCGCTTTAGCGATAATTTCATTAAGTTTGTCTTCACTAAGTTCTCCAACTTTAGATGGTTCAATTGTTTCCCCATTCACTGAACTAATTAATTTCGAAAGTTCATCACGAAGTTTAGTTAATTCTTCAAGTTTCGATTTGGTTTCTTCTGCATTTGTTTCACTGCCTTCAGGTAATGATGATCGCACTGCTTCACTTATTTCTCTATCTTTCTCTGCTCGTTCAATCATTTTATTGATTTCTTCAACATTCGATGGATCTACATCAGCACCACCTACTGCTTTCATGAGTTTAGCAAGTTGTTCTTGAACTTTAGAAAGTTCTTCTTTCAGTTTAGGTAATTCTAAAAGTTTGGATTTAGTGTCTTCTACATTGTTTTCGCTACCTTCTGGAAGTGTTGATTTAACTGCTTCGCTTAGTTCTCTGTCTTTCTCTGCTTTCGAAATAATTTCATTAAGTTGGTCTTCATTGGATAGATCAATGTTTTCTCCACCAATTGCTTTCATTATCTTCGTGAATTTTTCTTCAACTTTAGCGAGTTCTTCTTTCAGTTTAGGTAATTCTAAAAGTTTAGATTTGATGTCTTCTGAATTAACTTCTTCTCCTTCGGCAAGTGTTGACTTAACTGCTTCTTTCAATTCTTTGTCTTTTGTTGCTTGAGAAATAATTCCATTCATTTCTTCTTCATTCATTTGGCCAACTTTAGATGGTTCAATTGTTTCGCCACTAACTGCTTTCAGTAATTTAGAAAGTTGTTCTCGAAGTTTAGAAAGTTCTTCAAGTTTAGATTTGGTGTCTAATGCACTTATTTCTTCATTGCCTTCAACAAGATTCATTTTAACAACATCGCTTATTTCTCGTTCTTTAACTGCTTTGCAAACAATCGCATCCATTTCTTCTTCATTATCTTCATCAGTTTGACTTCCTTCAGATGCATCACCTTTAACTGCCTTCTTTAATTTCGAAAGATGTTCTCGAACTTTAGCAAGTTCTTCTCTGCGTTTTGGTAATTCTAAAAGTTTAGATTTGATGTCTTCTGAATTAACTTCTTCTCCTTCTGCAAGTGTCGATTTCACTGCATCATTCAATTCTTTGTCTTTCGATGCTTTGGAAATGATTCCATTCATTTCTTCTTGATTCATTTGGACAACTTTAGAGGGTTCAATTGTTTCTCCATTCACCGCATTCACTAATTTAGATAGTGATTCTTCAACATTTGAAAGTTCTTCCTTCACTTTAGGTAATTCTAAAAGTTTAGATTTCGTGTCTTCTGAATTAACTTCTTCTCCTTCGGAAAGTGTCGATTTAACTGCATCATTCAATTCTTTGTCTTTCGATGCTTGAGAAATGATTACATTAAGTTGTTCTTCACTGACTTCAGAAACTTTCGATGGTTCAACTGTTTCTCCATTCACTGCTTTCATTATTTTAGCGAGTGATTCTTCAACTCTTGAAAGTTCTTCCTTCACTTTAGGTAGTTCTAAAAGTTTAGATTTAGTGTCTTCAACATTGTTTTCACTGCCTTCTGGAAGTGTTGATTTCACTGTATCGCTTAGTTCTCTGTCTTTCTCTGCCTTGGTAATTACTTCATTAAGTTGGTTTTCATCTATTACATCAATATCTCCACCATTCACAGCTTTGATTAATTTAGACAGTTGCTCTTTAACTTTGGAGAGTTCTTCTTTTAATTTAGATAATTCTAAAAGTTTGGATTGGATATCTTCTGAGTTCACTTCTTCTCCTTCGGCAAGTGTCGATTTCACTGCATCACTTAGTTCTCTGTCTTTCTGAATCTTGGAAATAATTGAATTAAACTCTTCTTCATTGGATGTATCAATATTCTCTCCACCAACTGCTTTCATTAATTTAGACAGTTGCTCTTGAACTTTAGAAAGCTCGTCTTTCAGTTTAGGTAATTCGTTTAGTTTAGATTTCGTCTCTTCTGCATTCAATTCTTCGCTTCCTTCTGGTAATGTCGATCTGACTGCTTCACACATTTCACGATCTTTCTCTGCTTTAGAAATCATTGCATTAAATTGGTCTTCATTTGATCCATCAATGTTTTCTCCACCAATCGCTTTCATTATCTTCATGAGTTGTTCTTCAACTTTAGAAAGTTGTTCTTTAACTTTAGGTAATTCTAAAAGTTTAGATTTGATGTCTTCTGAAGTAACTTCTTCTCCTTCTGGCAGTGTCGATTTCACTGCATCATTCAGTTCTTTGTCTTTCGATGCTTTAGAAATGATTCCATTCATTTCTTCTTCATTGACTTCTCCAATATTAGATAAATCAACTTCTTCTCCATTGACTGCATTCATAAGTTTGGCTAATTGTTCTCGAATCTTAGATAACTCTTCAAGTTTAGATTTGGTGGCTTCAGCACTAACTTCTTGATTATCTTTTGGAAGAGTTGATTTAATTGCATCACTTAATTCTCTGTCTTTCTGCACTTTGGCAATCATTTCATTAAGCTGTTCTTCACTGAGTTCTCCAACTTGAGATGTCTCAATGCTTTCTCCATTCACTGCTTCTATTAATCTCGCAAGTTGTTCTTTAACTTTAGCAAGTTCTTCTTTCACTTTAGGTAATTCTAAAAGTTTATATTTGGTCTCTTCTGAATTAACTTCTTCTCCTTCTGAAAGAGTTGACTTAACAGCATCGTTCAATTCTTTGTCTTTAGATGCTTGAGAAATAATTACGTTCATTTGCTCTTCGTTCATATCTAAAACTTTAGATGGTTCAATCGTTTCTCCACTTACTGATTTAATTATTTTAGAAAGCGATACTTCAACTTCGGTCAGTTCTTCTTCATATTTGGAAAGTTTTTCTTTGAGTTGAGGATATTCTAAAAGTTTGGATTTAGTATCTTCAATGTTGATTTCACTTCCTTCTGGATGTGCAGATTTGATTGCTTCACTCAACTCTCGGTCTTTCTCTGCTTTAGAAATCATTCCATTAAACTCTTCTTCATTGGATGCATCAATATTTTCTCCGCCTACTGCTTTCATTATCCTAGCCAGTTTGTCTTGAACTTTAGGTAATTCTAAAAGTTTAGATTTGATGTCTTCTGAATTAACTTCTTCTCCTTCTGATAATGTCGATGTAACTGCATCATTCAATTCTTTGTCTTTAGATGCTTTAGAAATGATTTCATTCATTTCTGCTTCTTTCATTTGGACAACTTTGGATGGCTCAATTGTTTCACCATTAACTGCTTTAATAAGATTAGTTAGTTCTTCTTCAACTTTAGAAAGTTCTTCTTTAACTTGAGGTAATTCTAAAAGTTTAGATTTGATGTCTTCAACATTGGATTCATTGCCTTCTGGTAATGTTGATTTCACTGCTTCACTTAGTTCGCGGTCTTTCTCTGCTTTCGATATCACTTCATTAAGTTGGTCTTCATTGGTAATATCAATATTTTCAACACCAACTGCTTTCATTAATTTGGTAAATTGCTCTTTAACTTTAGGTAATTCTAAAAGTTTAGATTTGGTGTCTTCTGAGTTAACTTCTTCTCCTTCTGATAATGTTGATTTCACTGCATCATTCAATTCTTTGTCTTTCGATGCTTGAGAAATAATTACATTCATTTCTTCATCATTCTTTTCGCTAACTTTTGATGGTTCGATTGTTTCTCCACTTACTGCATTTATAAGATTAGCAAGTTTTTTTTCAACTTTGGAAAGTTCTTCTTTCACTTTAGGTAATTCTAAAAGTTTAGATTTAGTGTCTTCAGCACTAGATTCATTTCCTTCTGGTAATGTTGATTTGACCGCATCACTTAGTTCTCTGTCTTTTTGTGCTTTAGAAATCATTGCATTAAATTGTTCTTCATTGGATGCATCAATATTTTCTCCACCAACTGCTTCCATCAATTTGGAAAGTTGTTCTTGAACTTTAGAAAGATCTTCTTTCACTTTAGGTAATTCTAAAAGTTTAGATTTGATGTCTTCTGAGTTAACTTCTTCTCCTTCTGGCAGTGTTGACTTAAGTGCATCATTTAATTCTTTGTCTTTCGATGCTTTGGAAATGATTCCATTCATTTCATTTTCATTCATTTGGCCAACTTTGGATGGCTCAATTGTTTCTCCGCTAACTGCATTCACAAGTTTAGCAAGTTGCTCTGGAAGTTTAGAAAGTTCTTCAAGCTTGGACTTAGTATCTTCTGCATTCAACTCATTACTATCTTCTGGCAGAGTTGATTTGATAGCTTCCCTTAAATCACGATCTTGCTGTGCTTTACTGATGATTTCGTTCAATTGTTCTTCATTGAGCTGAGAAACGCTTGTTGGATCAGCATTGTCACCATTGATTGCATTAATAAGCTTTGCATTTTGTTCGCGAAGTTTTGCTAATTCTTCAAGTTTAGACTTGGTTTCTTCTGCACTCAGTTCGTTGCTGCCTTCAGGTAAGCTTGAGTTAACTGCTTCAATTATTCCTCGTCCTTTCTCTGCTTTAGAAATGATCTCATTAAATTGTTCTTCACTGATTTGTGAAACATTAGATGGATCAACATTGTCGCCATTCACAGCATTCATGAGTTTAGAAAGTCTTTCGCGAAGTCTAGAAAGTTCTTCAAGCTTGGATTTTGTTTCTTCTGCATTTGCTTCACTGCCTTCTGGTAATGTTGCTTTAATTGCATCGTTTAGTTCTCTGTCTTTCTCTGCCTTAGATATGATTTCATTAAATTTGTCTTCATTAGAAATATCAACATTCTCTCCACCAACTGCTTTCATTAATTTGGAGAGTTGCTCTTGAACTTTAGAAAGTTCTTCTTTAAGTTTAAGCAGTTCTAAAAGTTTAGATTTAGTGTCTTCTGAATTAACTTCTTCTCCTTCTGGTAGTGTTGATTTTACTGCATCATTCAATTCTTTGTCTTTTGTTGCTTTAGAAATGATTATATTCATTTCTTCTTCTTTCTTTTCGCTAACTTTTGAAGGTTCAATTGTTTCTCCACTAACTGCATTTATTAATTTTGCAAATTGTTCTTCAACTTTAGAAAGTTCTTCTTTAACTTGAGGTAATTCTAAAAGTTTAGATTTGGTGTCTTCAATATTGAATTCATTGCTTTCTGGTAATGTTGATTTCACTGCTTCACTTAGTTCTCGGTCTTTCTCTGCTTTCGATATCACTTCATTAAGTTGGTCTTCATTGGTAAAATCAATATTTTCAACACCAACTGCTTTCATTAATTTCGCAATTGATTCTTGAACTTTAGAAAGTTGTTCTTTAACTTTAGGTAATTCTAAAAGTTTAGATTTGGTGTCTTCTGAATTAACTTCTTCTCCTTCCGCAAGAGTTGATTTAACTGCATCATTCAATTCTTTGTCTTTCGATGCTTTAGAAATGATTATATTCATTTCTTCATTATTGACTTCAATAACTTTAGATGGTTCAATCGTTTCACCATTAACTGCTTTAATAAGATTAGCTAGTTCTTCTTCAACTTTAGAAAGTTCTTCTTTGACTTTAGGTAATTCTAGAAGTTTAGATTTGGTGTCTTCAACATTGATTTCACTGCCTTCTGGAAGAATTGATTTTATTGCTTCGCTTAATTCTTTGTCTTTCTGGGCTTTAGAAATAATTACATTAAGTTGGTCTTCATTGGATGAATCAATATTTTCTCCGCCAATCGCTTTCATTATCTTCATGAGTTGTTCTTCAACTTTAGAAAGATCTCCTTTAACTTTAGGTAATTCTAAAAGTTTAGATTTGGTGTCTTCTGAGTTCACTTCTTCTCCTTCTGATAATGTTGATTTCACTGCATCATTCAATTCTTTGTCTTTCGATGCTTTGGTAATAATTTCATTCATTTCTTCTTCTTTCATTTGGACAACTTTCGATGGTTCAATCGTTTCGCCACTAACTGCTTTCATAAGTTTAGAAAGTGATTCTTCAACTTTGGAAAGTTCTTCTTTCACTTTAGGTAATTCTAAAAGTCTAGATTTAGTGTCTTCAACACTGGATTCATTTTCTTCTGGTAATGTTGATTTCACTGCATCACTCAACTCTCGGTCTTTCTCTGCTTTAGAAATCATTGCATTAAATTCTTCCTCATTGGATGCATCAATATTTTCTCCACCAACTGCTTCCATTAATTTGGAAAGATGTTCTTGAACTTTAGAAAGTTCTTCTTTAACTTTAGGTAGTTCGTCAAGTTTCGATTTGGTATCTTCAGCATTGCTTTCACTGCCTTCGGGAAGAGTTGATTTCACTGCTTCACTCAATTCTCGATCTTTCTCTGCTTTAGAAATCATTTCGTTAACCTTATTTTCATCTGATGCATCAACATCTCCACCATTCACTGCTTTCATTAATTTGGCAAGTTGTTCTTTAACTTTAGGTAATTCTAAAAGTTTAGATTTGGTGTCTTCTGAATTAACTTCTTCTCCTTCCGCAAGAGTTGATTTAACTGCATCATTCAATTCTTTGTCTTTCGATGCTTGAGAAATGATTCCATTAAGTTGTTCTTCACTGACTTCAGAAACTTTCGATGGTTCAACTGTCTCTCCATTCACTGCTTTCATTAATTTAGATAGTGATTCTTCAACTCTTGAAAGTTCTTCCTTCACTTTCGGTAGTTCTAAAAGTTTAGATTTGGTATCTTCAACATTGATTTCATTTCCTTCTGGAAGTGTTGATTTCACTGCGTCACTAAGTTCTCGGTCCTTTTGTGCCTTGGAAATCATTTCATTAAGTTGGTCTTCATTGGATGTATCAATATTCTCTCCACCAACTGCTTTCATTAATTTAGACAGTTGCTCTTGAACTTTAGAAAGTTCTTCTTTAACTTTTGGTAATTCTAAAAGTTTAGATTTAGTGTCTTCTGAGTTCACTTCTTCTCCTTCTGATGATGTCGATTTAACTGCTTCACTAATTTCTCGATCTTTTTGTGCCTTAGAAATCATTTCATTCAGTTGGTCTTCTGTTAACTCTGATATATTCGATGGATCAATTTCTTCTCCATTTATCGCTTTCATTAATCTAGCAAGTTGTTCTCGAAGTTTGGTTAATTCTTCTCTACTTTGAGAAAGCTCTTCAAGTTTAGATTTCATTTCTTCTGAGTTTGCTTCTTGACCTTCTGGTAATGATGAAATGACTGCTTCATTTAATTCACGATCTTTCTTTGCTTTATTGAGAATTTCATTCATTTGTTCTTCACTGATTTGTGAAACATTTAATGGATCAACTGATTCTCCATTTATTGATGCAATCAAACTAGAGCATCGTTCTCGAAGCTTGCTCAATTCTTCAAGTTTGGATTTGGTGTCTTCTGCACTTAACTCTTTATGGTCTTCTGGTAATGTTGATTTCACTGCTTCACTCAATTCTCTGTCTTTCTCGGCCTTGGAAATGATCTCACTCAGTTGTTCTTCACTGAGAGGTGATAAATTGGATGGGTCAATGCTGCCTCCACTTACTGCACTCATAAGTTTAGCAAGCTGGTCACGAAGTTTGGATATTTCTTCTCTGCTATGAGATAGTTCTTCAAGTTTAGATTTAGTGTCATTCGCATCGATTTCACTGCCTTCTGGTAAGGAAGACTTAACTGCTTCACTAATTTCTCGATCTTTTTGTGCTTTAGAAATCAAGTCATTAAGTTGGTCTTCGGTTAATTCTGAAATCTTTGATGGATCAATTTCTTCTCCGTTCACTGCTTTCATTAATTTAGCAAGTTGTTCTTTAACTTTAGGTAATTCTAAAAGTTTAGATTTGGTATCTTCTGGGTTAACTTCTTCTCCTTCTGCAAGTGTTGATTTCACTGCATCATTCAATTCTTTGTCTTTCGATGCTTTAGAAATCATTTCGTTCAGTTGATCTTCGGTTAATTCTGAAATCTTTGATGGATCAATTTCTTCTCCGTTCACTGCTTTCATTAATTTAGCAAGTTGTTCTTTAACTTTAGGCAATTCTAAAAGTTTAGATTTGGTATCTTCTGGGTTGACTTCTTCTCCTTCTGCAAGTGTGGATTTGACTGCATCACTTAGTTCTCTGTCTTTCTGTGCTTTAGAAATCATTGTATTAAACTCTTCTTCATTGGATGCTTCAATATTCTCTCCGCTAACTGCTTTCATTAATTTAGCAAGTTGTTCTTGAACTTTAGAAAGTTCTTCTTTCAGTTTAGGTAATTCTAAAAGTTTGGATTTAGTGTCTTCTACATTGTTTTCGCTACCTTCTGGAAGTGTTGATTTAACTGCTTTACTTAGTTCTCTGTCTTTCTCTGCTTTCGAAATAATTTCATTAAGTTGTTCTTCATTGGATAGATCAATGTTTTCTCCACCAATTGCTTTCATTATCTTCGTGAATTTTTCTTCAACTTTAGCAAGTTCTTCTTCAACTTTGGAGAGTTCTTCTTTCACTTTAGGTAATTCTAAAAGTTTAGATTTGATGTCTTCTGAATTAACTTCTTCTCCTTCTGATAATGTTGATTCCACTGCATCATTCAATTCTTTGTCTTTCGATGCTTTAGAAATGATTCCATTAAGTTCTTCATTCATCTCTCCAGCTTTAGATGGCTCAATTGTTTCTCCAGTCACTGCATTCAATAGTTTAGCAAATTGTTCTTCAACTTTAGCAAGTTTTTCTTGAACATTAGAAAGATCTTCTTTGAGTTTTGGTATCTCTAAAAGTTTAGATTTGGTGTCTTCAACATTGATTTCACTGCCTTCTGGAAGTGTTGATTTGATTGCATCACTTAGTTCCCTGTCTTTCTCTGCCTTCGAAATGATTTCATTCAATTTGTCTTCATTAAACTCGCTAACTTTGGATGCATCTATTGTATTGCCATTCACTGCATTCATCAATTTTGCAAGTTGTTCACGAAGTTTAGATAGTTCTTCAAGTTTAGACTTTGCGTCTTCAGCACTTATTTCTTGACTCTCTTCTGGAAGTGATGATTTCACTGCTTCACTTATTTCTCGATCTTTTTGTGCTTTAGAAATCATGTCATTCAGTTGGTCTTCTGTTAATTCAGAAATCTTCGATGGACCAATTTCTTCTCCATTCACCGCTTTCATTAATTTAGATAGTGATCCTTCAACTTTAGAAAGATCTTCTTTAACTTTCGGTAATTCTAAAAGTTTAGATTTGATGTCTTCTGAGTTAACTTCTTCTCCTTCGGCAAGTGTCGACTTAACTGCATCATTCAATTCTTTGTCTTTTGTTGCTTTCGAAATGATTACATTCATTTCTTCTTCATTCTTTTCGCTAACTTTTGAAGGTTCAATTGTTTCTCCACTCACAGCATTCATAAGATTAGCGAGTTTTTCTTCAATTTTAGAAAGTTCCTCTTTGCGTTTAGGTAATTCTAAAAGTTTAGACTTGACATCTTCTGAGTTAACTTCTTCTCCTTCTGTTAATGTTGATTTAACTGCATCATTCAATTCTTTGTCTTTAGATGCTTTAGAAATGATTCCATTCATTTGCTCTTCACTGACTTCTCCAACTTTCGATGGTTCAATATTGCCTCCATTCACTGCATTCATAAGTTTAGCAAAGCGTTCGCTAACTTTAGAAAGTTCTTCAAGTTTGGATCTAGTGTCTTCTGGACTTAATTCTTCATTTTCTGTTGTAAGATTTGATTTAATTGCTTCACTTATTTCTCTATCTTTCTGTGTTTTGGCAATCATTTCATTCAATTGTTCGTCAGTAAGTTGTGAAACACTAGATGGGTCAACGTTTCCACCGCTCACAGCATTCAGTAATTTAGAAAGTTGTTCTCGAAGTTTAGAAAGTTCTTCAAGTTTAGATTTGGTGTCTAATGCACTTATTTCTTCATTGCCTTCAACAAGATTCATTTTAACAACATCGCTTATTTCTCGTTCTTTAACTGCTTTGCAAACAATCGCATCCATTTCTTCTTCATTATCTTCATCAGTTTGACTTTCTTCAGATGCATCACCTTTCACCGCCTTCTTTAATTTCGAAAGATGTTCTCGAACTTTAGAAAGTTCTTCTCTGCGTTTTGGTAATTCTAAAAGTTTAGATTTGATGACTTCTGAATTAACTTCTTCTCCTTCTGCAAGTGTCGATTTCACTGCATCATTCAATTCTTTGTCTTTCGATGCTTTAGAAATGATTCCATTCATTTCTTCTTCAGTCATCTCTCCAACTTTAGATGGCTCAACTGTTTCTCCATTCACCGCATTCATTAATTTAGATAGTGATCCTTCAACTTTAGAAAGTTCTCCTTTAACTTTAGGCAATTCTAAAAGTTTAGATTTAGTGTCTTCTGAATCAACTTCTTCTCCTTCTGGCAGTGTCGATTTCACTGCATCATTCAATTCTTTGTCTTTCGATGCTTTAGAAATGATTCCATTCATTTCTTCTTCATTCTTTTCGCTAACTTTAGAAGGTTCAATCGTTTCTCCATTCACTGCATTCATTATTTTAGCGAGTGATTCTTGTACTCTTGAAAGTTCATCTTTCACTTTAGGTAATTCTAAAAGTTTAGATTTGGTGTCTTCAACATTGATTTCACTGCCTTCTGGAAGAATTGGTTTTATTGCTTCACTTAGTTCTTTATCTTTCTGGGCTTTAGAAATAATTACATTAAGTTGGTCTTCATTGGATGAATCAATATTTTCTCCGCCAATCGCTTTCATTATCTTCATGAGTTGTTCTTCAACTTTAGAAAGCTCTCCTTTAACTTTAGGTAATTCTAAAAGTTTAGATTTGATGTCTTCTGAATTAACTTCTTCTCCTTCTGCAAGTGTCGATTTCACTGCATCATTCAATTCTTTGTCTTTCGATGCTTTAGAAATGATTCCATTCATTTCTTCTTCATTGACTTCTCCAACTTTAGATGGCTCGACTGTTTCTCCATTCACCGCATTCATTAATTTAGATAGTGATCCTTCAACTTTAGAAAGTTCTTCTTTAACTTTAGGTAATTCTAAAAGTTTAGATTTAGTGTCTTCTGAATCAACTTCTTCTCCTTCTGGTAATGTTGATTTCACTGCATCATTCAATTCTTTGTCTTTCGAGGCTTTAGAAATGATTCCATTCATTTCTTCTTCATTCATTTGGACAACTTTCGATGGCTCAATTGTTTCGCCACTAACTGCTTTCAGTAGTTTAGAAAGTTGTTCACGAAGTTTCGAATGCTCCTCTTGAACTTTGGATAGTTCTTCTTTAATTTTAGGTAACTCTAAAAGTTTAGATTTTGTGTCTTCTGCACTTTCTTCTTCGCCTCCTTCTGGTAAGACAGATTTCACTGCTTCACTCATTTCTCGATCTTTGTCTGCTTTACTGATAATTTCTTTAAGTTCTTCTTCATTAAGTTCTCCAACTTTAGATGCGTCAATCGGTTCTCCTTTAACTGCGCTAATTAATTTCGCAAGTTCTTCTTCAACTTTAGAATGTTCTGCTTTCAGTTTAGGCAGTTCTAAAAGTTTAGACTTGGTGTCTTCTGAGTTCACTTCTTCTCCTTCTGAAAGTGTTGACTTAACGGCTTCTTTCAATTCTCGGTCTTTCAATGCTTTCTGAATAATGTCATCATGCTGTCCTTCGATGATTTCCGAAATATTTGATGGATCAATTTCTTCTCCTTTCACTGCACTCATTAACTTCGCAAGTTCTTCTTCAACTTTAGAAAGTTCTTCTTTAAGTTTTGAAAGTTCTTCAAGTTTAGATTTCGTGTCCTCTGCATTAGCTTCACTGCCTTCTGGTAATGTTGACTTGACTGATTCTCTCAACTCTCGATCTTTCTGTGCTTGGGAAATGATTTCATCAATATGTGCCATATTTTCTGTGTCATCATTGTTGCCACTGACTGCGCTCATAAGCTTAGAGAGTTGTTCTCGGAGTTTAGAAAGTTCTTCTTTGAGTTTTGGCATTTCTTCAAGTTTAGATTTGGTATCTTCTGCATTCAATTCTTCACTTCCTTCTGGTAATGTTGATTTGATTGCTTCACTTATTTCTCGATCTTTTTCTGCTTTAGCGATCATTTCATTAAGTTGTTCTTCACTGAGTTGTGAAACATTGGATGCATCAACATTTTCTCCACTTACTGCATTCATAAGTTTAGCAAGTTGTTCTCGGAGTTTAGTTAACTCTTCAAGCTTAGATTTGGTATCTTCTACATTTGCTTCTTCACTTCCTTCTGGTAATGTTGATTTGACAGCTTCACTTAATTCTCGATCTTTTTGTGCTTTAGCAATCATTTCATTAAGTTGGTCCTCAACAAGCTCACCAACTATCGATGGATCAATTGTGTCTCCATTCACTGCATTTATAAGTTTAGCAAGTTGTTCTCGGAGTTTAGACAACTCTTCAAGTTTCGATTTCGTGTCTTCAGGAGTTGCTTCGCTGCCCTCTGGAAGGGCTGATTTAACTGAATCACTCAATTCTCGATCTTTTTGTGCCTTGTTGATGATTTCATTCAATTGTTCTTCACTGAATTGAGCAACAGTAGATGGATCAACTGTCTCGCCGTTGACTGCACTCATCAATCTCGCAATCTGCTCACGAAGCTTGGCTAGTTCTTCTAATTTGGACTTTGTGTCTGCTGCATTGATTTCTTGGTTGTCTTCTGGGAGAGTTGATTTGACAGCATCACTCAATTCTCGATCTTTCTGTGCTTTACTGATGATTTCATTTATTTGTTCGTCATTCAGTTGTCCGGCATTAGATGCATCATAATTGTCACCACTGACGGCATTCATCAGTTTTGCAAGTCTTTCTCGAAGCTTGGAAAGTTCTTCAAGTTTCGACTTCGTGTCTTCCGCATTCAGTTCTTGGTTGTCGTCTGGTAATGTTGATTTAACTGCTTCACTTATTTCTCGGTCTCTCTGTGCTTTGTTGATTATTTCATTCAGTTGTTCTTCACTAAGTTCTCCAACTTTTGATGGATCAATATTTTCGCCATTCACTGCATTCAGGAGTTTAGCAAGTTGTTCTCGGAGTTTGGAAAGTTCTTCAAGTTTGGATTTGGTATCTTCTGCATTTGGTCCTTCACTTCCTTCTGGTAATGTTGATTTGACTGCCTCACTTATTTCTCTGTCTTTCTGGGCTTTGGCAATCATTTCATTAAGTTGTTCTTCACTGAGTTGTGAAACATTGGATGCATCAACATTTTCTCCACTCACTGCATTCATAAGTTTAGCAAGTTGTTCTCGAAGTTTAGTTAACTCTTCAAGTTTAGATTTAGTTTCTTCCGCATTCAGTTCTTGGTTGTCGTCTGGTAATGTTGATTTAACTGCTTCACTTATTTCTCGGTCTCTCTGTGCTTTGTTGATTATTTCATTAAGTTGTTCTTCACTGAGTTCTCCAACTTTTGATGGATCAATATTTTCGCCATTCACTGCATTCATAAGTTTAGCAAGTTGTTCTCGGAGTTTGGAAAGTTCTTCAAGTTTGGATTTGGTGTCTTCTGCATTCATTTCTTCACTTCCTTCTGGTAATGTTGATTTAACGGCCTCACTCATTTCTCGATCTTTTTCTGCTTTAGCAATCATTTCATTAAGTTGTTCTTCACTGAGTTCTCTAACTTTCGATGCATCAACATTGTCTCCACTCACTGCATTCAGGAGTTTAGCAAGTTGCTCTCGGAGTTTAGAAAGTTCTTCAAGTTTAGATTTAGTATCTTCAGCATTTGCTTCTTCACTGCCTTCTGACAATGTTGATTTAACGGCCTCGCTTATTTCTCTATCTTTCTGGGCTTTGGCAATCATTTCATTAAGTTGTTCTTCATTAAGTTCTCCAACTTGGGAAGGATCGATTGTGTCTCCATTCACTGCATTCATCAATTTGGCAAGTTGCTCTCGGAGTTTAGAAAGTTCTTCAAGTTTAGATTTAGTATCTTCAGCATTTGCTTCTTCACTGCCTTCTGGCAATGTTGATTTAACGGCCTCGCTTATTTCTCTATCTTTCTGGGCTTTGGCAATCATTTCATTAAGTTGTTCTTCATTAAGTTCTCCAACTTGGGAAGGATCGATTGTGTCTCCATTCACTGCATTCATCAATTTGGCAAGTTGTTCTCGGAGTTTAGAAAGTTCTTCAAGTTTAGATTTGGTGGCTTCGGCATTCATTTCATCACTTCCTTCTGGTGATGTTGATTTGACTACTTCACTAATTTCACGGTCTTTCTGTGCTTTGGTAATCACTTCATTAAGTTGGTCTTCACTAAGCTCACTAACTTTCGATGGATCGATTGTGCCTCCACTCACGGCATTCATAAGATTAGCGAGTTGTGCTTGAACTTTAGAAAGATCTTCTTTAACTTTAGGTAATTCTAAAAGTTTAGATTTAATGTCTTCTGAATTAACTTCTTCTCCTTCTGGTAATGTCGATGTAACTGCATCATTCAATTCTTTGTCTTTCGATGCTTGAGAAATGATTTCATTCATTTCTGCTTCTTTCATTTGGACAACTTTAGATGGTTCAATCGTTTCGCCACTAACTGCATTCATAAGTTTTACAAGTTCTTCTTCAACTTTAGAAAGTTCTTCTTTAACTTGAGGTAATTCTAATAGTTTAGATTTGATGTCTTCAACATTGAATTCATTGCCTTCTGGTAATGTTGATTTCACTGCTTCACTTAGTTCTCGTTCTTTCTCTGCTTTCGATATCACTTCATTAAGTTGGTCTTCATTGGTAATATCAATATTTTCAACACCAACTGCTTTCATTAATTTCGCAATTGATTCTTGAACTTTAGAAAGTTCTTCTTTAACTTTTGGTAATTCTAAAAGTTTAGATTTGGTGTCTTCTGAATTAACTTCTTCTCCTTCTGGAAGGGTCGATTTCACTGCATCATTCAATTCTTTGTCTTTCGATGCTCTAGAAATGATTCCATTCAATTGGTCTTCAGTCATTTGGACAACTTTCGATGGATCAATCGTTTCTCCACTCACTGCATTCATCAGTTTCGAAAATTGTTCTTCAACTTTAGAAAGATCTTCTTTCACTTTAGGTAATTCTAAAAGTTTAGATTTAGTGTCTTCTGAATTAACTTCTTCTCCTTCTGGTAGTGTCGATTTCACTGCATCATTCAGTTCTTTGTCTTTCGATGCTTTAGAAATGATTACATTCATTTCTTCTTCAGTCATCTCTCCAACCTTGGATGGTTCGATATTGTCACCATTGATTGCATTCATAAGTTTAGCAAGTTGCTCACGAAGTTTAGATAGTTCTTCAAGTTTAGATTTGGTGTCTTCTGGACTCAATTCTTCACTGCCTTCTGGAAGAGTTGATTTAACAGCTTCAGAGATTTCTCTGTCTTTCTCTGCTTTCGAAATTATTTCATTCATTTGTTCTTCGCTAACTTCGCCAACTTTTGATCCCTCAATTGTTTCGCCACTCACTGCATTCATGAGTTTGGAAAGTCTTTCACGAAGTTTAGTTAACTCTACAAGTTTCGATTTGGTGTCTTCTCCATTGATTTCTTCACTTCCTTCTCCGGTGATTGATTTCACTGCATCACTTATTTCTCGCCCTTTCTCTGCTTTAGAAATCATTTCCTTAAGCTGCTCTTCACTTAGCTCTGAAACATTTGATGGATCAATATTGTCACCGCTCACTGCATTCATGAGTTTGGCAAGTTGTTCGCGAAGTTTAGTCAACTCTTCAAGTTTCGATTTGATTTCTTCGGCATTAACTTCACTGCCTTCTGGTAATGTTGATTTAACTGCATCTGAAACTTCTCGATCTTTTTGTGCTTTAGAAATCATTTCATTCAATTGTTCCTCACTCATTTCTGAAACATTTGATGGATCATAATTGCCACCGCTGACAGCATTCATGAGTTTGGCAAGTTGTTCGCGAAGTTTAGTCAATTCTTCAAGTTTCGATTTGGTTTCTTCGGCATTAACTTCACTGCCTTCTGGTAATGCTGATTTAACTGCATCTGAAACTTCTCGATCTTTTTGTGCTTTAGAAATCATTTCATTCAATTGTTCCTCACTCATTTCTGAAACATTTGATGGATCATAATTGCCACCGCTGACAGCATTCATGAGTTTGGCAAGTTGTTCGCGAAGTTTAGTCAATTCTTCAAGTTTGGATTTGGTTTCTTCGGCATTAACTTCACTGCCTTCTGGTAATGTTGATTTAACTGCCTCGCTTAATTCTCTGTCTTTCTGTGCTTTGGCAATTATTTCATTCAGTTGGTCTTCGCTAAGTTCTCCTAATTTAGATGGATCAAAGATTTCTCCATTCACTGCACTAATCAATTTGGAAAGTTGTTCGCGAAGTTTAGTTAATTCTTCAAGTTTGGATTTTGTGTCTTCTGCATTTGCTTCTTCACTGCCTTCTGGTAATGTTGATTTGACAGCTTCACTCAATTCTTTGTCTTTCTGTGCTTTGGTAATCATTTCGTTAAGCTGGTCTTCATTCAGCTGGTCAACGTTGGATGGATCAATTGTTTCACCATTCACTGCACTAATCAATTTAGCAAGTTGTTCGCGAAGTTTGGTTGATTCTTCAAGTATAGATTTCGTGTTTTCGGCACTTAATTCAGTGTTTTCGGGAAGGCTTGATTTAACCGTATCTGATATTTCTTTGTCTTTTGATGCTTTATTGATGATTTCTTTCATTTGTTCTTCACTCATTTCTGAAACTTTCAATGGATCAATATTCTCGCCACTCACTGCATTCATAAGTTTAGCAAGACGTTCACGAAGCTTGTTTAATTCTTCAAGTTTCGATTTGGTTTCTTCTGCATTTATTTCACTGCCTTCTGGAAGACTTGATTTCATTGCTTCACTTATTTCTCTGTCTTTCTGTGCTTTAGACGCAATATCATTAATTTGTCCTTCACTGAGTTGTCCAACGTTCGATGGATCGATGTTGTCGCCATTCACTGCATTCACTAACTTAGCAAGGTGCTCGCGAAGTTTGTTTAATTCTTCAAGTCTGGACTTTGTGACTTCTGCATTTAATTCACTTTCTTCTTGTAATGTTAATTTAATTGCATCACTTATGTCTCGATCTTTCTCTGCTTTGGCAATTATTTCAGAAAGTTGCTCTTCATTGCATGGATCAACTGATTCTCCATTCACTGCAATTATTAATTGGTCAAGTTGTTCACGAAGTTTAGTTAATTCTTCAAGTTTAGATTTAGTTTCTTCTGCATTAACTTCACTGTCCTCGGGTAATGCCGATTTAACTGCATCTGAAACTTCTCGGTCTTTTTGTGCTTTAGAAATGATTTCAAGTAATTGTTCCTCACTCATTTCAGAAACATTTGATGGATCAATATTGTCGCCACTCACTGCATTCATGAGTATAGCAAGACGTTCACGAAGTTTAGTTAATTCTTCAAGTTTGGACTTCGTGTCTTCTGCATTCAGTTCTTCACTGCCTTCTGGAAGAGTTGATTTCACTGCTTCACTTATTTCCCTGTATTTTTGTGCTTTAGAAATGATTTCATTCATTTCGTCTTCATTCATTTCTCCAACTTTTGATGGATCAATGTTGTCATTATTGATGGTATTAATTAGTTTAGCCAGTCTTTCACGAAGTTTTGTCAGTTCTTCAAGTTTGGACTTTGTGTCATCTGCATTAATTTCATCAGAGCCTTCTGGAAGAGTTGACTTCACTGCCTCACTCAGTTCTTTGTCTTTCTGTGCTTTGGAAATCATTTCATTAAGTTGGTCTTCACTAAGTTGTCCAACATTAGATGGATCAACATCGTCTTCGCCACTCACTGCATTCATGAGTTTGGAAAGTCTTTCACGAAGTTTAGTTAACTCTTCAAGTTTCGATTTGGTGTCTTCTCCATTGATTTCTTCACTTCCTTCTCCGGTGATTGATTTCACTGCATCACTTATTTCTCGCCCTTTCTCTGCTTTAGAAATCATTTCATTCAGTTGTTCTTCACTGAATTGAGAAACATTTGATGGATCAATATTGTCTCCACTCACTGCATTCATGAGTTTGGCAAGTTGCTCGCGAAGTTTAGTCAACTCTTCAAGTTTCGATTTGGTTTCTTCGGCGTTAAATTCACTACCTTCTGGTAATGTTGATTTAACTGCATCTGAAACTTCTCGATCTTTTTGTGCTTTAGAAATCATTTCATTCAATTGTTCCTCACTCATTTCTGAAACATTTGATGGATCAATATTGCCACCACTCACTGCATTCATGAGTTTGGCAAGTTGTTCGCGAAGTTTAGTCAATTCTTCAAGTTTCGATTTGGTTTCTTCGGCGTTAACTTCACTACCTTCTGGTAATGTTGATTTAACTGCATCTGAAACTTCTCGATCTTTTTGTGCTTTAGAAATCATTTCATTCAATTGTTCTTCACTCATTTCTGAAACACTGGAAGGATCATAATTGCAGTCACTCACTGCATTCAGGAGTTTAGCAAATTTTTCACGAAGTTTAGTCAGTTCTTCAAGTTTGGATTTGGTGTCTTCTGCATTCAATTCTTCACTGCCTTCTGGTAATGTTGATTTAACTGCCTCGCTTAATTCTCTGTCTCTCTGTGCTTTAGCAATCATTTCATTCAGTTGGTCTTCACTGAGTTCTCCAATATTGGAAGCATCAACATTGTCTCCATTCACTGCACTCATCAATTTAGAAAGTTGTTCGCGAAGTTTGGAAAGTTCCTCAAGTTTTGATCTTGTATCTTCGGCACTTAATTCAGTGTTTTCTGGAAGACTTGATTTAACTGTATCTGAAATTTCTTTGTCTTTTGATGCTTTATTGATGATTTCATTTATTTGTTCTTCACTCATTTCTGAAACTTTCGATGGATCAATAATCTCGCCACTTACTGCATTCACAAGTTTAGCAAGTTGTTCTCGGAGTTTAGAAAGCTCTTCAAGTTTCGATTTGGTATCTTCTGCATTTGCTTCTTCACTTCCTTCTGGTAATGTTGATTTAACTGCTTCACTTATTTCTCGGTCTTTCTGTGCTTTGTTGATTATTTCATTCAGTTGTTCTTCGCTGAGTTCTCCAATATTGGAAGCATCAACATTGTCACCATTCACTGCATTCATAAGTTTAGCAAGTTGTTCTCGGAGTTTAGTTAATTCTTCAAGTTTAGATTTGGTTTCTTCTGCATTCAGTTCTTGGTTATCTTCTGTTAAAGTTGATTTAATAGCATCACTTACTTCTTTGCCTTTCTGTGCATTGGCAATGATTTCATTGAATTGGTCTTCATTGAGTTGATCAATATTTGATGCATCATAATTTTTGTCACTGGCTGCATTTACCAATCTAGAAAGCCTTTCACGAAGGTTGGCCAATTCTTCAAGTTTAGATCTGGCATCTTCAGCGTTTACATCTTCATGTCCTTCAGGAAGAGCCGACTTAATTGTGTCACTAACTTCTCTGTCTTTCGTTGCCTTGGCAATGATTTCATTAAGTTGTTCTTCACTGAGTTGTGAAACATTGGATGGATCAATATTGTCACCATTGACTGCATTCATTAGTTTAGCAAGTTTCTCACGAAGTTTGGAAAGTTCTTCAAGTTTAGCTTTCGTATCTTCTGCACTGGCTTCTTCACTGCCTTCTGGTAAAGATGCTTTGATTGTTTCACTTATTTCTCTGTCTTTCTGTGCTTTAGAAGCAATTTCATTCAGTTGCTCTTCACTGAGTTGTGAAACATTGGATGGATCAATACTGTCTCCGCTCACTGCATTCATGAGTTTAGCAAGTTGTTCGCGAAGTTTAGTTAATTCTTCTAGCTTGGATTTGGTGTCTTCTGCATTCAATTCGTCACTGCCTTCTGGTAATGTTGATTTAATTGCATCTGAAATTTCTTTGTCTTTCATTGCTTTAGAAATTATTTCATTCATTTGTTCTTCACTAAGTTCTGAAACTTTCAATGGATCAATATGTTCATCATTCACTGCATTCATCAATTTAGAAAGACGTTCACGAAGTTTAGTTAATTCTTCAAGTTTCGACTTCGTGTCTTCAGCATTCAGTTCTTGGTTGTCGTCTGGTAATGTTGATTTAACTGCTTCACTTATTTCTCGGTCTCTCTGTGCTTTGTTGATTATTTCATTAAGTTGTTCTTCACTGAGTTCTCCAATATTGGAAGCATCAACATTGTCACCATTCACTGCATTCATAAGTTTAGCAAGTTGCTCTCGGAGTTTAGAAAGTTCCTCAAGTTTAGATTTGGTATCTTCTGCATTTGCTTCTTCACTTCCTTCTGGTAATGTTGATTTAATTGCTTCACTCAATTCTCGATCTTTCTGTGCTTTAGCAATCATTTCATTAAGTTGGTCTTCATTTAGTTCACCAGCATTCAATGGATCAACGTTGCCGCCATTCACTGCATTCATAAGTTTAGCAAGTTGTTCGCGAAGTTTGGTTGATTCTTCAAGTATAGATTTCGTGTCTTCGGCACTTAATTCAGTGTTTTCTGGAAGGCTTGATTTAACTGTATCTGATATTTCTTTGTCTTTTGATGCTTTATTGATGATTTCTTTCATTTGTTCTTCACTCATTTCTGAAACTTTCGATGGATCAATATTCTCGCCACTCACTGCATTCATAAGTTTAGCAAGTTGTTCTCGAAGTTTGGTTAACTCCTCAAGTTTAGATTTGATTTCTTCTGCATTCAATTCTTCACTTCCTTCTGGTAATGTTGATTTGACTGCTTCACTCAATTCTCGATCTTTCTGTGCTTTGCTAATGATTTCGTTAAGTTGTTCTTCACTGAGTTGTGAAACATTGGATGCATCAACATTTTCTCCACTCACTGCATTCATAAGTTTAGCAAGTTGTTCTCGAAGTTTAGTTAACTCTTCAAGCTTAGATTTGGTTTCTTCCGCATTCAGTTCTTGGCTGTCTTCTGGTAATGTTGATTTAACTGCTTCACTTATTTCTCTATCCTTCTGTGCTTTGCTAATGATTTCGTTAAGTTGATTTTCGTTGAGTTCTCCAACTTTCGATGGATCAACATTGCCGTCATTCACTGCATTCATAAGTTTAGCAAGTTGTTCTCGGAGTTTAAATATTTCATCAAGTTTAGCTTTGGCTTCTTCTGATGTCATTTCTTCACTCAATTCTCTGTCTTTCTGTGCTTTGTTGACTATTTCATTCAGTTGTTCTTCATTTAGTTGTGAAACATTGGATGCATCAACATTGTCTCCACTCACTGCATTCATAAGTTTAGCAAGTTGTTCTCGGAGTTTGGAAAGTTCTTCAAGTTTGGATTTAGTATCTTCTGCATTTGGTCCTTCACTTCCTTCTGGTAATGTTGATTTGACTGCTTCACTTATTTCTCTGTCTTTCTGGGCTTTGGCAATCATTTCATTCAGTTGTTCTTCACTGAGTTCTCCAACTTTCGATGCATCAACATTGTCACCATTCACTGCATTCATAAGTTTAGCAAGTTGCTCTCGAAGTTTAGTTAACTCCTCAAGTTTAGATTTAGTATCTTCTGCATTTGCTTCTTCACTTCCTTCTGGTAATGTTGATTTAACTGCTTCACTTATTTCTCTGTCTTTCTGGGCTTTGGCAATCATTTCATTAAGTTGTTCTTCATTAAGCTCGCTAACTTGGGAAGGATCGATTGTGTCACCATTCACTGCATTCATAAGTTTAGCAAGTTGTTCTCGGAGTTTAGAAAGTTCTTCAAGTTTAGATTTAGTATCTTCTGCATTTGCTTCTTCACTGCCTTCTGGTAATGTTGATTTAACTGCTTCACTTATTTCTCTATCTTTCTGGGCTTTGGCAATCATTTCATTAAGTTGTTCTTCATTAAGCTCTCTAACTTGGGAAGGATCAATTGTATCTCCATTCACTGCATTCATCAATTTGGCAAGTTGTTCTCGGAGTTTGGAAAGTTCTTCAAGTTTAGATTTAGTATCTTCTGCGTTTATTTCTTCACTGCCTTCTGGCAATGATGATTTGGTTGCTTCACTTAGTTCTTTGTCCTTCTGTGCCTTATTGATGATTTCATTCATTTGTTCTTCACTTATTTGTGAGACATTTGATGGATCAATGTTGTCGCCACTCACTGCATTCATCAATTTAGCAAGTCTTTCGCGAAGTTTGGTTAATTCTTCGAGTTTAGATTTCGTGTCTTCTACGTTAATTTCTTCATTGGCTTCTGGTGATGTTGATTTCACTGTATCACTCAGTTCTTTTTCGTTTTGGGCTTTAGAAATGATCTCATTCATTTGTTCATCACTCAATTCTGATATTTTAGATGGATCAACATTGTCGCCATTGGTAGCATTTATAAGTTTAGCAAGTCTTTCTCGAAGTCTAGAAAGTTCTTCAAGATTAGATTTAGTATCATCAGCATTTAATTCTTCATTTTCTGTTGGGAGAGTTGATTGGATGTTCTCGCTTATTTCTCGATCTTTCTGCGCTTTAGAAACTATTTCATTGAATTCACTTTCATTGATTTGATCAATATTAGATGGATCATAATTGTTGCCGCTGGCAGCATTCATAAGCTTAGCAAGCCTTTCACTAAGTTTGGTTAAATCTTCAGATTCAGATTTGATTTCCTCATTACTTAATTCTTCGCTGCTTTCTAGTGATTTAGATTTTATTGGTTTGTCTGATTTCTTATCTTTATCTGTCTTCAATTTTAAGTCTTCAATACGTTTTAAGAGATTATCCATTCTATCGTCAATGTCTATATCTAAATCATCAGACCAGTCGATATCCAAAACTTTTTCTATTTGATTTATTGAATTAATTACATGATCATCTTCTTCATAATTTGGTATTTCTGGTAATATGATTGGAGCACTTCTCTCTTTAATATTGCTTAAATCAATATTCGGGTCATGAATGCCTTTCTGCTCTAAATCATTCAATTTATTATCAACGGCAGATAATGTTGATTTTAGATGATTCAGTGCATTATCATCTTTTTCTTCTATTTTATCATCAAATACTATATCATGTTTAAGATCAAATGATCTGAGTTCTGATAAAATGGCATTTAATACTTGTGAATTTTTATTTAATTTTTCATCATTCGATGTTAGTTCTTGTAAAAGTTTTTTGTTTTGTTCTGATGTTGATGATGATTCTTTTTGGATAGCTTCGATCTTTTCTTCAAGGAATTTGTTTCTTTCCTCTGGATCCTCAATGTTTTGTCCCTCTTGTATGATATCTTTAGCTTCTTGTTTATTTTTATCTTCAATTGGTCTTGAAACTGGTATATATCTTAAGAATTTTCTTTGTATTTTGAGAACTTTTGTCTCCGGGTCTTTATTCTCATCTTCTGGCTGTTTATTTCCATCAGCTTCTGATAAAGAATTGTCAATTTGTTCAATGCCCTTTATGAGAGATATGTTTTGTTGGGTAATTTCTCTTTCCTTTTCTTCAAGTTCTCTAATTCGTTCATCTTTCATACGAGAATTGTTAAAGTTTTCTGCTTTAATTTTTTTGTTTTCTTCCATCAATTCAAATTTAGTTTTTTCATTATCATCAAGTTTGGATTTAATTCTAGCAATTTTAGCTTCAAGTTTATTCTCTTTCTTCATAGCTTCTTTCAATTTGTTTTCAAGGAATGCGCAACGTTCTTGAAGATCATCAATATTATTGGCTTCCTGAAAATCTTTGTTAGAATCACTTTGTACTTCTTTTTCTTCAATTTTCTCTTCTTTTGTCATAAGCTGGTCATTTAATAATGTATCATTAAGTGATTTCAATTTATTTTGGATTTCAGATGCTTTTGAAATCATATCAGTTTCTTTGTGACTTTCGGTTTGTAAATCAATATTTTTATCAGTATCAAAGTTAACTTTGTCAATTTGTCCTAAAGCGAGCTCTATACTTCTGATTGAATCTTCTAGCTGAAAAACTTTAGATTCAAGAGCAGACTTCTCAGTTTCATTTTGTTTGGTTTGTTCTTTCTGTTTTTCAATGAGTAAACGTTTCTCTTCTTGATATTCCTGAATCAATTGTTCAAGCTTTTCTAAATGTTCAGTTTGACGTTGCATTTCAGCACGCATTTCAGAAAGTGAAGTTTCAGCTTTATTCTGATCTTTGTCTTTCTTTTGTAGTTGACTGATAAAGAACTTGCAACGTTCATCAACGTCTGATATGGTAATACCTTGAGCAATTATGGATGAGATATCTTTCTTTTCAGAATTATCAATCTTATTGGTTTCGTTTCGTTCGGTGGTTTCTTTTTCTTTTTCTTTTAATTGTTGTGGATCATTTTGATTTTCTTTTTTGGCCAATTGTTCAATAATTGTTTGGATCTTCTCTGATCTAGAAATCAGATCTTGGTTATTTTCATCTGGCTCAATTCTGAGTTTGTTTTCAATTGAATTGAAATTCAGGCAGAGTTGATCAAATATTTTCTGATTTGCGGAAACTTGCAACTCAAGCTTAGAAATTTGATCTTGAAGTTGATTAATTTCTTGCTTGTCGCCATTATTAGACCTTAGCTGTTCTTGAAGTGACATGATATGTTCTTGCATTTGTTCTATTTGTTTATAATTTGTTTCTTTTTCTTTATTTTCTTTAGTAATTAAAGTTGCAAATTCATTCATCTTATCTTCATAGAACTTGACCTTTTGGTTTGGATCTGAAATATGAGATCCTTTTTCAATAATATCATCTTTGGTATGTTGAACATCTTCAGGAGCAGCAGAAAGTCCGTGTCCAATCAATAAAATTCTTCTCTGGATTTCCTTTGTACGTTCTGAAAAATCAGCATTACTATCCATTTTTCTGCCATCAACAGATGATAATGCAATCTGGAGACTTTGAAGACAATCTTCGAGAATTTTTTCTTTTCTCTGTGATTCCTCTATTTTCTCTAACATTAAGTCAACTTTCAATTTCAGATTAGCCATTTCATCGGAATTTTTTTGATCAGTTTCGGTTTGTTGCTGTTGCTGCTGAAGTTGCTCGAGAACTTCATCTTTCATTTGTTGAAGTTCAAATTTAACCATTGAAATATTATGGCCGTCTTGCATCTTCATCTTGAGTAATTGAAGTTCTTTCTCAAAATTCATTTGAGCCGATTGAAGCAATTCTTTGTGCCTCTTTCTTTCACTTTCAATATCCGACTTAAGTTCATGATTTTCGTTTTCAAGACGAGAAATATTATTTTCAAGAAGCAAAATCCGGTCATCATTTGTTGATATTGAATCCATCCGATCCGATATATCATGATTCAACGAAATTAAAATTTTTTGTATTATTTGTGAATGATCTTGAGATGAAAGCTTTAAAGCTTCAGTAAGTCCTTGTACTTCCATATTTGGAGAATTTTCGCATTCATCTATTATAATACCTAAAATTTTTTTATTATAATTATCCGATTTTTCTTTTTCTATCTGAATAGTATTTAAAAGATTATTAATTTCTTCAATTTCCTTAATCATTCGATTAAATTCTTTTGAATTTTCTCCGCTCTTTTTTCTTTGAATAATGAGGAGTGCAAGATCTTTCAAAGCTTGAAATTTGATTGTTTGAACTTGAGCATCCCATGTATCATCTTGAATATTTTCGTTTACAATATCTGCAATTATATTAATTGGTTTAATAAGAATAGTATCTAATCTTTCTTTTACTTTCGAATAATCGGTTGTTTGTAAATTTTCAGGAGCAAAATAATGAATCATTGTCTTTCCTCGATGAATTCTAATTTCATCAAGTGACTTAGATCCTTGAATTTTTTCGTTGTTTGAACCTTCTGGATTCATCAATGGTTTTCTAATTGAACTAGAAATTTTATTTATTCAAATATTTGAGGGAATAAATATAAATTAAGATCAAAAATAATCATTCTAAATCTTGATGTTTTTATATCAATCTAGTATTTATTTTTAATTCTATATTTTTTATAAATATGATATTAATAGAAATATTGAATTTAATTTGCAATATTATCGATATTGCCCAGTAATTAATAATATTTTTTCATATTTTTTCATATTGAAAAAATTTGATAAAAGCCTTCAAATTTAATAAAAAGTCAAAATCCTTTGATATTTATAGAATCTTAATAAATGTGATGGGGTAAAATACAATTTTTAAAAAAATTAATTCAATTGTTTTTGAACCGTAGACCGTTAATTTTTGAAATTTTATTAAACTTAAAGGAAATAACGATGATCTATTGAAAAAAATAGAGATCATTTCGGTTACTGTTTTAAAAATTGACCTTTAAGATAAATTTTTTTATTTTCATAAAACAAGGAAAAAGCAAACAGAAAAAACACGAAATTTCCAGGAATAATGATTTTATCAATTGAAAAAAATCTCATCTCAGTATTCCTTATCGTTTTTTTGGCTATTTTCATTCAAGATATATTATCAGCAACATTTCTCATTTCCTTTAAACATTTGACAAGGAGACAGGTATTAGAACGCGTAATTATTTTTTGCTATACGGTTTAGAGTTGTAAAAGCACTCTTCTTTGTGAAAATTGTTAGATGGATATTCAAATTTTAATAAAAAAGTATTTTTGCGAAATTTTATGGAACTTTTGGTTTTATTAATTTATAATATAATGATAAATACAAAAAATTAAAGTAGAAAGTAATCAATAAATATTTTTTATTCAATGTTAATTCTAAAACTATTTGCATGCACATCTTCCCATGTTAAACGCGTATTTTCTGCTTTTATTTGTGCTTCTGTTTTGTTTTCTTCGACTGCTAAACGTTCGGGAGAGTAATGTCTAACTGATCTGGCACATCCTCTCAGAATTTTAATCTTTTGAGTATTGTTTTTGGTTATCTCGAGCGTAATACCTGCTTGTCTAAAAGCGCTTGCTGTAGAAAATGGATCTGTTGAACGATAAACCGAAGTGACTATTTTAATTATATTTTTGCTTTGAGCAGAAAAATTTGGGGGTGGCTGTACTCTGAACCTTGAGACCCTCTTTGAGAATCCAAATACTCCAAGATCTAATGCTTGGGTTTGATCAGAGGAGTGAGGGGGAAGATAAATAATTTTAATATTATCTTCACCTTTGATCACTACGTCAAGAACAGCATGATGAGCTCTGAGTCCGTCTGCAATTACGTAAACAGGGCCCCAATAATTGTATTTTGTTCGTTTTAGTTGGAGATGTGGAATAAATATCTTTTCCCACCATTGTAAAAAAATTGCGGTTGTTATAAAACCGTTTGGCTGATAAAATTGATAAAAACTATTTCTAGGTAAAACATTATAAACTTCTGAGTCAATAGTTTTTCGAGGTAAAATCAAGCTTGGTTTTGGATTTTCACCATCAAGGGCAATTGCCACAATGGCAGATGATCTTTTTGAATTTCGATCATAGGGCAAGAAAACTTTTTCTGAGGAAAAATTTTCAGGAACTATTACTGTAACTTCTCTTGAATCAACATATTCTTGGAAGCCAACTTCATCTAAATTATAGACAAAACTAGGATTGGCATTTTCAACATTATGTTCTAATAAAGAAAAGTAATCGTCAATGGTCTGTTCTGGACATGCTAAACGGTTTTGGTCAAAAGGTACCCCAATACTTGTTTTAAAAGAGAAATATCTTTTAACATAATGCCGAACCGAGTCAATATGGAAAGCAAGGTTAAATCTTTCTAATATAAGTTCAGTAACTTCATCAAATGAAGGGAAAAATCCTTTATTGTGCCAACACTTGATCATTGTCTCCAATTCTTGTTCTTGGTTTTTGTTCAATAGCTTTGGTCTACCTCGAGGTAGCAAAGTACCTTGTTGTTGAATTTTGTAGTACTGCTTTTGTACACAATGTCGGCTTCCAAACATTAGACCTAATTGAGAAAAAGATACACAGTTGGGTGGATCATGCAGATACTCAATAAGCAACTTACATTGTTCTCTGAAAGATTGTGCATTAATCCATCTAGGATCTTTCAGCATTTGTGAATATGAATCCATTGCTCTCTGGTCTGGAGATTCAAATGGTTTCACAATTCTCTTTGGAGGGATTAGAAAATCAGTCAACTAACAAATGAAATGGTCGATCATTGAATTCTTTTTGAATGCTTATCTATTTCATATCATTCAAAAAGTTTCACTGCTCATGGTTTTTTAAAAATAATTTAAAATTGAGAATGTTTTATATTAAATTGAGAAATTTTTCATAATTTTTTTGAATTAAACCGAAATGCTCACTGTTTTTTTCAATTGCTCACCGTTATTTCCCACCTCTTTAGGTAAACGTTCTCTTTCACATTCATACGATATTTTGAGAGAAAAAAAATAAATAGTACCTTATTTTAATGAGCTCAAATAGCTCAAATAAAAATTAAAAAAAAAAATTCAGATTATATAAAATTTTAAAATTTTATTGATGTTAAATGAAATATTAATTAGTATTCATTATTTGATATAGGAGTTAAGTTCATAATGAATATAATTGTATCAATTCGATTTCTTTGTGTCTAATAAAAAAAAAAAATCTAAAAATATTCCCAAACTCTAAGTATAACTGCTTTATTAATGTTTAAATTGTCATATAATGAAATAAACAGCTTTAATAAAGTTATATTACTACAATTCATAAAAATTCCTCTGACCAAATATGTTTGAAAAGATATGGAAATTTATAAGAAAATATGATCGCTATCACTAATTAATGGTGAATATAATTAAATTCAATTAAATTATTTTTTGAGAATCTCATCTATGTATACTATTCAATTAAAATTTTCTCTCATTTATTCTGATAAATTTGACGGTTAAATTTTACTTTTTAGGGATGAATTCTATGTGGCTCTGTGCCGACCCTGTATGCTC
The DNA here is from genome assembly GCA_039105265.1 of Tritrichomonas musculus. Classification (NCBI taxonomy): domain Eukaryota; phylum Parabasalia; order Tritrichomonadida; family Tritrichomonadidae; genus Tritrichomonas; species Tritrichomonas musculus. The sequence goes on from JAPFFF010000004.1 coordinate 3,352,615, forward strand.
AATTGATCTTAAAAAGCATTCTCATGTTGAATTTTCTGGAGCACCTACACAGAAGCATAGCATCCCATCTCAAAACTCACCTTATCTTGGAATTTTCAAAGATCACCCTATTAATATCGGAAAAAGAATCAAGAGACCATTGACTCCTTTTTCTTTCCCAGCAAATGGTATATCAATGAATCAAAATTTTAAAAAATCCAATTATCAACCAGATTTTGATCCTATAATCTCTATTTCTCCGCCTTCTATTTCCCAAAAATTTGATACAAGCCAAGATAATGGTAAAAATGGATGTAACTTTAATGTTATCTCCATCTTTTAGTACAATTGTTTAAAATACTATCCTTTTTAAAGGTTTTTATTTTTATATTAAATTGTTCGAATTTAACTAAAACTTAAAATTGTTAATGTGCATTGGGTTTATTACAAATGTTTATTTCACCATCAATTATATCAGATATTTCATTATATTCTTTTCAAAACATTCATACTCTTTTTATGCTATTTCACTTTTAGAATTGAATTTATTTACATGTTCGTTTAAGAAATTTATTATATGAATTCGAAAAAGAATGATAATAATTTGATAAATAATCTGAAAAGTGAAGACCTTCTTAGGAAATATCATGTTTTTTGTTCAGTAGAATATTAATTGATTACCAAAAAAATGTGAAACGTTCAAAATTTTTTTATATTCATTTCTAATGATTAATGAATTTTAGCTCTTTAAGGTAAAATAGAAATAGAAATCAAATAAACTTAATGTTTAAATCAAAGCTTATAATTTGGTACTCATGAAATCATCAATCAGTTCTCTAGAGAAAGGTCAAATTCAACCAAATATTTTAATTGAAAAAAATCTGTAAATGAGAGTATGTGGATCAAGTTTTGTGTTCAATAAACGAAATTTAAGAATAATTGTGACATAGAGCGATAATTAAATACTTTCACAAAAAGTCTTCTTAAAGACTTGAAATGAACTTTTTTATCGGACCCTACCAATTCCTCGAGCCAATCGGTGCTGGGTCCTTTGGACAGGTCATTAAAGTTCTCCATAGACCAACTGGGATGCAATTTGCTTGCAAAGTTATAAATATTATTCAAATCAAACAAGATCCAAAAACCTACGAAAATTTCAAAAACGAACTTACAGCGAATTCACAAATGGTTCATCCTGGTATTGTTCGGCTTTACGATGTTCAATGTGATCAACAAAATATTTATTTAATATTAGAGTTATGCCCTGGTGGAACCTTAGAAGATCTGGTAAGAAGTAGTAATGGGCTTAGTGAATCGCAAGCTCTTGGATTTTTCATCCAAATTATGAGAGCAATTGAATATATACATAATCAATCATATGCCCATCGAGATATTACACTAAATAATATATTGATCGGCGCTGATGGGCGTGCAAAACTAACAGATTTTGGACTTTGTAAAAGAAGACCAATTTCTAGTATGTGCACAACAATGTGCGGAACTTTCGTTTATATATCACCAGAAATAATAACAAAACAGCAATACGATGCATTTAAAGTTGATATCTGGAGTGCAGGAATTTGCCTTTATTCAATGGTTTCAAATCATCTTCCATGGATGCTTGACGATAATATTCCTACCGAAAGAATATTTGACGAAACTGCAAAACAGATTTGCAGCGGACAGATTATTTATGATGACACTATGAGTGATGAACTTAAAGATTTACTTTCATCAATGCTAAGATTAGACCCTGATGAGAGGCCATCACCAAGTGATATTCTAGCTCATCCTTGGTTTCAAAATATACAGCAAGACGAAGAAATCGATATTCCTTCTGCTGATCCCAATTTAATTAATTTAGTTCAATCGTTAATTTCCCAATTAGACGCCTTTTCTATATATTGAATTTTTTTATTGTGAATCATTTATGATTTTGCTTCTTTTCTACCATTAATGATTTGCATTTTAATCGGTAATATGACATAACTTTTGTTATTTTCTTTGCTTTTTTGCTAAAACTCTTGTTTATTAAAAATAAAACAATTATTTTTATTATTGTTATTATTCTTTTAATTATCTTTTCGATAATATTCTCCAAAAAATTTATTATACAAAAAATATTTGCCAAAGTTGAAACTTATATAAAATAATTGTGAATATTGATGATTAATATCATATCATGGGAAATTACAGAGAATGAACTTTAGTTTAAGAATATATTATTAGTTTGTTTTCCTAATTGATTAAACGATAAGTATTGAAAATTATTTATTTCATATTGAATTTTGAATTTAAAAAATATTTAAACCGACCATATAATATATTAAATTTAAATAAAACAGATATATTTGTAAGTTAGAATATAGTGATTATTTTGTAACAAAGACTTAATGCAATTCAATAAGTTTAAATTTTGAATACAAAATTTGACTGTTTTTGAAAATTTTGCATGTAAAAAATAAAGATAACCTCCGAAAAAATTATAAAAGTTTCACCTTTATAACAAATTGATAGAATTTGTTACTTTATCTTAAATCAGATTTAAAAAATGGAATCTGTTGAATCAATCATTTCTCTTTTCGAACCTTTTTTTGATCAGGATGCCACTCCAGTTGATGATGTGTATCCTATGCCTTCTTTTCCTCGAATAGATGTTCATTTATTAAATGATTTATTTAATCTTTCGAAAGAAACTCTAAAAAAAAACAAAGCTCTTCTCGAGATTTCATCGCCAATGATAGTAGTAGGTGATTTACATGGAAACTTAATAGATTTTTTAAAGATTTTATATTATTTTGGAGTTCCACCAAAAAGCCGTTACCTCTTCCTTGGAGATTTTGTCGATAGAGGAAGATATTCTGTAAATGTTATTAGCTTAATTTTATCTTTAATGGTCAAATATCCAAACGACATTTACTTAATCAGAGGAAATCATGAATTTTCGCATATCAATCGTGCATATGGTTTTTTCGATGAATGTTTAAATACATATGGAAGCGAACAAATTTGGAACCAATTTCAAGAAGTATTTAGCTATTTGCCTTTAGCAGCTGTTATTGGCGGATCAGTTTTTTGTGTACATGGAGGTCTATCTCCTCTGTTGAAATCACTTGATTCAATTCGAGACTTACCTCTCCCAATTCCAAATTATTTCAATAATACAATGATTTCTGATTTAGTTTGGTCTGACCCTGTTGATACAGTTAGAGGATTTCAACTTAATCACCGTGGATCAGGCCAAATATTTGGTCCTGACGTTGTTGAAAACTTTCTAAGATATAATAAATTAAAGATCATGATACGTGGGCACCAATGCACTCTTGCCGGATTCAAGCCATTTGCCAATTTTATGGGAATAACTGTCTTTTCCAGCAGTAACTATTGTTCCTCCATTTGCAACAAATGTGGAGTTGTTTCAATAAAAGACCGTGATGTATCATTTTATAATATTGAAGAATCTGATATGGGTCTTTCACCAAGCGCAACAATGTGTCTGCCGATTGATGGTGATGTTGGCCTGAAAAGAATATTTAGAACTATTTCAAGACCAGACTTCCATAAAGAAATTTCACCGACGATCAACTCCCCACTTCAAGAGCAAGATCAAAACAATGATAATGAAGGAGATGAAGAAGAGGAGGAAGAAGATGAAGACGAATTTAACTTTCAATTACGAAATCCACCTACAAAACCATATACTTTCCAACAAACAGGGCAATACCAGCCATCGCAGCAACAGTATAACTCAGTAATGCAAATGAGAGTAAACATGATACTCAATCAACAACAGCAGCAAATAAACAATTCAATTTTACAGAAAAATGTGCCAAATATTCCTTCTGATATAGACAAAAAAGAAGAACAAAGCCAGAAAGAAGATCAAGATGAGAAAGCAAATCCAGAAGAAGAAAGCAACGAAAACCCTGTACAGGTTCAGCAACCAGATGAAAAGGAAGAACAAAATCAACCAGAAGAAAAGCAAGAGCGACCAGAACAACTATCAAATGAAGGAAACACTGATAAAATCGAACAAAATTCAGTTGAACAGCAACCTGAAGAAGAAGAAAGCAACGAAAAGATCGAACAGCCAGTTCAACAAACCCCACAAGAAGAAAAATCAGAACAACAACAAAACGACGAAAAACTTCAAGAAAGTTCTGAAGAAGAAAAAGTCGAGCAAAATACAGAAGAACAATCAGAGGAAAACAAAGAAAATCTCGAACAGCAACAGCCATTAGAAGAAAACAAAGAAGAAGAAAAACAGATTTCCGAAACTCATCAAGAAAGCAAAGAAAAATCAGAAGAACCAGAAAGCCAGCCAAATCCAGAAGAACTATCAAAGCAGCCAGAAGAAGAAATCGAGCAACAACAACAAGAACAATCGCATGATAAAGAAGAAAAAGAACAGAAAGAGCAACCAGAGCAAAATAAAGAAGAAGAAGAGAAAAAAGAAGAAGAAAATCAGCAAAAACAAGATCAAGATGACCATCAAGATCATCCTCAAGAAGATGAGAAGCATACAGAAAACGAAGAACAGCAAGAACAACAACAATCGCAAGTTGAAGAAGCTCAGAATGAAGCTAAATCTTCTTCAGAAGAAGAGCAAAAGGAGCAACTTCCAGAACAAAAAGGACAAGAAGAACAGAATTTCCACCAAGAACAAGCAGAATCTCCTTCCAAGCAAGAAAACGAAGTTGGAAAGGAGAAAGTCGAACAACAGCAACAAAAAGAACCACACACACCAAAGGCTAAGCACGTGAAACTTGCTCTTCCGCCAATTCCAAAGTCGCCTGGCTCACCTTCCTCAATTAGTGTCACTTTTGGAAATGAGCCACGTGGCTCAACCCACCAAAACTTCCTTCAAAGATCTCAATCAGTGATTGACAGCCTCGGCGGTGTGTAGTCGCTTTACGCATCAATTCACTCTATATATTTTATATTTTATTATATAAACTATACTTTTTAAAAATCTTTATACATCTTTATTTTATTCAAATAGGGTTTTATTTCGATATGTATTTTTGTACTTTAACGTTCAAATGGATTTTATTTCAATGATTATATATTTATGAATCTCCTTCCCAAAAATATGTAAATCATTCAATATTGAATTAACTCATAGAATAAATAATTCAATAGAGCATTTTTCGGAAAAAGTTTTGGTGAAAAATAAAAAAATATGGCCTCAACGATTAAATCTTATTAAATTCAAAATTTTATTGATTTTTTAATTCTATGATTTCTATCTGAAAAAAAAAACAAAATCGATAAGATTTCAAAAAAATATTTTCATTCAATCATTTGAAATATATATCTATATAAATTTTATATTTTAATTCATTTTTAAAAACGATATTTATGAATATATTATTTGTGAAATCTCATTGAATTTAATCTTTTGAATTTGAAAGGAGAACCTTAAGAGTAACATCATTTATAAATGATCATTTTATTGCAATGATAGTATATTTTTGTAATTAAAAGAGTAAATTATATAAATAATTGAGTTTTATGTAACATATGATAACAATCATTTTAAAGCATATGAATGTCAGAAACAGACCTAGTCAATATAAACTTTTTCATGATGTAATAAACGTGCTCCTTCACAAAAATGTATCAAACTGATTCAATTTGAAATTGAATTTTAAAATATCAAAATTAATATGACGGTATTATTAAAATATGTATTCACGGGATTCATTTTTCTGTAGATATTTTTAATATCATCATATGTTTTTTTTTTTTTTTTTTTATTGAATTTTACATCTATTTTAATCATAATAATAATATATATAACGTAGGATATTGAGGAATAACTAAGTAATTTTTCCACTTTTTCTTTCATTTTTAAACTTTTTGTTTTGATGTATTGAAAATTGTTTTTATTACTTTTCATAATTCTTATTTGCTGTTCCTTCTTGTTGAAATGAAAATTATAATATCAAGTAGGAATATCATTTTTTCTTCTATTTGATTTTGTTTGACTCAAAATTTAATATGATTATGCATTGAAATCCATATCTAGATATATTAAGAATTTATTTTATTTTATTGATTGATATAAATAAATAAAATCTCTTTTTGGTTTCTTAAAATATAAATTTAACCAATATATCTTTCAATATTATATTCTGAATAAAGTTGGCTCTTTCAATTATTATAAATGAAAAAGTTTCAAGTTTTAAATTGATTGAAAAAGAAAATCATAATATCTTTTTTTTCTACGTTAAAAATATAATTATATAGATATATATAATATAAATAATGATATAAAAAATAAAGATATAAAAATAAAAATGTAAAAATATTAGTTTTTTACAGATAAATTATCAAGATATAAATTGAATGCTTATATCAAAAATTCCCAAAGCAATTTCTCTTCATCAAAGACATTTTATCATATAAAAATATGTATACATATTATTGTACAATTATATATTAATTTTATAAAAATAAATAACTTTATTCTTTTTTATTTATCAAGAAAAATGTGTTTTTTAAAATTTTATTTTTCTGAACTTTTTTCGCGTTAATACATATTTAAAATTTCATCCCAAAATTTTGATATGATGAATTAAAGCACGATATTCAATTTTCAGTGACGAACAAGTTTTTTTTATGTGTTTAATTCAAAATTAAAATAAAGCACCTCACTATTTTATAAATCATGTCAAACGCAATGCTTTATCCAAAAGAATCTCGAACGAGACGAATTGTTGACATTTGTGGATTTTGGAAATTCAAAATTGATTTTGATAACCTTGGATCATCCCAAAATTACAAGGATGGGCTTCCTGAAGATTGTACTACAGTTCCTGTTCCTTCAAGTTTTGCTGATTTATTTACAGACAGAGAAAGTCGTGAATTTGCTGGAGACGTTTGGTATGAAACAAGTTTCTATTTACCAAAAGAATGGGAAAATCGCGAAGTAAATGTTAGATTTGGATGCGCAACTCATAAGGCAACTGTTTATATTAATGGTCAAGAAGTTGCTTCACATGTTGGTGGGTTTGTTCCTTTTTTTGCTCCTGTAAACAAAGTTGGAAAATTTGGTGATGAAAACAAACTTGTTGTAGTTGTAAATAATGAGCTCGATAGTACTACAATTCCAGTTGGAAAGACAACATTTTTGAAAACAGGTAATAAAAGGAAAATGGTAACACCAGCTTTTGACTTTTTCAATTATTCAGGTTTGAATAGACCTGTCAAGATAACAGCTTTTCCTATTGAGCATGTTGATGACATCACTATTGTAACAGATATCAACGGATCTGATGGAATTATTAATTACGAGATTAAAACTACTGGGACATCTTCTGTTTCAATTGAATTATTAACACAAAAAAGAGAAACAGCCGCAACAGCAAAAGGACTTAAAGGCTCAATTACAGTTAAGAACGCAAAGTTATGGAATCCTGGTGCACCATATCTATATGTAATGAAAGTCACTATTGATGGAGCAAGTCCACAAGAGCCAATTGATGAGTATTCTATTGAAGTTGGTATTAGAACTGTTAAAGTTGATGGAACCAAGTTTTTGATAAACGGTCGCCCATTTTACTTCAAAGGTTTTGGAAAGCACGAAGATAGCGAAATCATAGGCAGAGGATACAACCCAGCTGTAATCAAACGAGATTTTGAACTCCTTAAATGGATTAATGCTAACTCATTCCGTACATCTCATTATCCATATTCAGAAGAAATACTTCAAATGGCTGACCGTGAAGGAATTGTTATTATTGATGAATGTGCAGCAGTTGGATTAAATATTATGAATTTTGCTCTTACTTCAGTCGGCCCTGTAACGCCATTCTTTGAAACAGATACAATTAATGAAACCAAAAAAGCGCATAGAGCATCAATTGAAGAATTTATGCGAAGAGATAAAAATCATGCTTGTGTTTGTATGTGGTCCATTATGAATGAGCCAGACACTGCAACTGAGCATTGCTATGATTATTTCAAAGAAGTTTTTGACTATGCAAGAAGTTTAGACGCTCAAAAGAGACCACTTACATTTGCACTTCAGGTTACAATAGATAAAGATAAATGCTTGCCAGTTGTAGATGTTATTTGTCTTAATCGTTATTATGGTTGGTATGTGTTAGGTGGTAATGAAATTGATGGAGCAATGGCACTTCTTAAAAAAGAACTTAATACAATTACATCAATGTACAAGGATAAGCCAATTGTTTTTACTGAATTTGGTGCTGATACAATGGCAGGCATTCATAAGCTTCCAGCAAGTATGTGGTGTGAAGAATATCAGCATGAATACCTTGAAAAAACATTTGCTGTTTTCGACAGCTTTCCATCAGTAATAGGAGAACAAATGTGGAATTTTGCGGACTTCCAAACCGGAGATGCCATCATTCGTGTTGATGGAAACAAAAAAGGAATCTTTACACGATCTAGGCAACCAAAATCAGCAGCTTATTACCTCAAAGATCGATGGAGTAAGATTCACAATGATTACAAATCATAAAAATATTATTTTTTTATTATTATTAAAAAACTAGTTTTAATTAGTTAATTATAAATCCAATGAGCAATTATTCAACAAATTATTAGAGTTTTTTAAAAATGGAAATGTAATAAGATATCTTGATTATATTTATTAATTTAATATAATAATTAAATGTATTTATTAATTTAATCTAAAAATTTATCAACTGCTTCTTGAACTTTTTGGTTTGTAAGATTATTTCCTATATATGAGATTAATTCCTGACCAGGATTATGAGCTCTGTTATCAATAAGAAATGTAAGACCATCTTCAACATCATTATGGCAGCTTGTTTTTTCTCTCAAATATGAAATAAGTCTTAAAGATTGCACATCTTGGTGTCCATCATAAAAAAACTTAGATCCAAGAAGGCATAAAATTTGAACTCTTTTTTCTCTTTTGTCTAATTGGCAATAATAAGCTGCTCTTTCTTTTGATTCATCAACGTTTAAACAATTGACAACAACAATAACATCATATTTTAGAAATTCTGAAAGATTGATCTCATTTTCATTTCTATCAAACATCCTAAATCCAAAGAAATTAATGTTTTCTTCTGACATCCTAATATTATTATGAAACAATATTTTGAAATTCAATAATTATTGAAATTTTCTTTATCTGCAAAATATAAAAAAATCAAAAAAAGTTTTTTATTTCAAAAATATTAATTGTAATAGCTACTTGTTATTTATAATAATAAATGTTATATATTTATTACTTTTAAATATCAATTTTATAAATTATAAATATTTTTTATTTAATATATTTTTAAAAAATAGATAATTTTTCTTTTGAAATATTTCAATCAAATCAATAAACGATAATATTAAAAATTTAAAAACTCATTCAATAATGTAAAATTATTTTAGCAAAAAAATTTACATCAACTTTTTCAATGTATGAAAGGTAATATTTTAAAAAATAAGATTATCTCAAAACAAAAAATGAAAATTATTTAAAAAAAAAAATAAATAAATATTATCGTTGTTATTTTATTTTATATATGATTTTCTTATTTTTTGAAAAGTTTATTATTTCTGAAAAGATATCTCAAATTTTTTATTATTAATAAAATCATCATTGCCGCTTACTTCATTTTTGTAGTTTTCAATGCTGTCTGCTTCAAAATCTTCAAGACTTGTATGATATTGATAACGAGTCCGTTTCCGTAGTGCTAACGATACGCTAATAGCCCATGTCAGCACGACTCGTGATAAAAATAAAAAATAATCAAAAATAAAAATTAAAAGGATAATAAAAACAGCAAAGTTTGTTGGTGATATGACCAACAAACTATATTCAAATTTTGAAAGAAAAAAGATTTGAATAAATGACTTTTTGATAAAACAGCTTTTTCAAATAAACACTTTTTGATAAAACAACTTTTTGAATAAAAATGATTTTAAACTTGTTAAAATCGAATATGCAAACTTAAGGTACAAATCTCATACGTTAAAAATTGAAAGAAAGCACGTTATAAAAATGAGAAAAGGACCTTCCCAGAAAAAGTTTGATTTTCAATGGGTGTAAGATTTTGATTTCTGAACTTTATTTTTTATTTAATTCAATTTTTTTGAGATCTTTTCTGTAAAATATAATAAAACTTAAGATCGGATAAATCATTTATTCGATAACAATCTGATAAATCATTTATTCGATAACAATCTAAACGTAAAATTAGCTTTTGCAGAATTCATGCCTATATATGAAGATTCAAAATATAAAAATGACTTTCAAGCTCAAAAATTTTGCATAGATTCTGTTGCTGACAGAGTTTTATTATGTTTTTCACAGGAAATAATGATAAATCCATTTTTAAGAACCGAGATTAAAAACTCAACCAAAAAGGTTATTGATGAACAGTTAAGAAAAACACCACATTATATCAAAGAGGAGCTAAAACGTCTTAAAGGAAGAGTTAGTACTCTTTACAAGATGATAGATTCTATTATCAAGAAAACTGATTTAAAAGTTATTGATATGAAATTATACTTCAGTGAAACCTCTCAAAATATGATGATTACTTATAAAAAGAGATGTATGTCATTTTTAGATGAATATATTTCAATATTAAATCGTTTGGATGAAGATATTTCTTTAGATGATACATTTACTAAAAGATCAATAACTAACTTAATTCTAAAGCAATCGTCAACTGTTAGAATCGCAAAATTACGGATTCCGAAAGAAATCAATAAATCAAGCCAAATAATCTCTACGCCAACAAATACAAACAACGATTTGGCTAATCAAACAAATTATTCGCAAAAAGTTTTTCCAATTCAACTGAAAACGCCATACAAATATCAAATTGATCCTAATTATCATTCGCATAAATTATTATTTGATACAGATGACAACTTTACAGAAGGTCAAAATGAAGTTTTTGATACAGAAAGTAAAAAGTCTAATAATGAAAATGATGAAATTGGTATTCAAGAAGATTCTGATATTCCAGATGAGCCAAACGACGATCCAAGTTATCCTTTTCATACAAAAATTCCAATTCCACAAGAAAAAACTGATTATGCATTTGATGTGACTAAGATTATGGATGCTGGTACTTTCGCATTTCACATTTTATCAGTTGGTTTAAATCCAACACAAGCCACTAGATTTTTACACCATTTGGGTATCAAATGTTATAATATTTCAACTGTTTACAGATCGCTGAATGCAATCGCGCAAGTTATTATAGACGCTTCAAAAGACTCAATGAATTACTATTTTCGTGCTATGCAAAATAATACAGGTGTTTTGTTTGATGGAGCATGGTCACATTGCAGAAACGCTTATCAGCATTCTGCAATTTTGATCGAATCCGTTAATTATAAAGTAATTGCAGCGAAAGCTTTGACGAAAGATTATCGTGGTCATCCAGGCAATTATAATAACAAATATCCTGGTAATTTAATGGAAATAAATGGATTAAGGCTAATGAAATATACACTTTTAGATACGAGAATTGTTTCATTCACGTCAGATGGCGATATTAAAATCAAAAAGTTTATTTCTGGATTGCAACGAAATCCTCCAATAATTATGTTAAAGGATCCTGGTCATGTTTTATTATCATTAATGAGGACGATCAAAACCATCAATTCATCAAATAATAACATATTTACTCTATTATTAGTTAACTTTGAAGCATTTACTAAAAATATAGTAATGATCATTGAAGATCAAGACCATCAAGTTAACGTCTATAAAAACATTGCTCTTCATTATGCTGGACAACATAATCAATTTTGCATGCATGATAAAGATTCTCAAACTGCAGTATTTTTTGATGAATCAAATCCTAATGCCTTTAAAATATTTCAAACTTTTCTTGAAAAAACGTCTGAACTTATTTCTGAAATAAAACCTGGAATTAGCACTCAAAGCAACGAATCTTATAAACATCATAGCAAGAAATTTATTAATAAGTTATATGCTTATCGTGCTACTTACTCAACACGCCATGCTATTTCAATACTTGACTGGAATGATCAATACATTTTTGATATTTTAAAAAGGATTAATTCGACTCAGCCACTATATGAAGTGTTTCTTGAATCTGTTAAAAGAGAGATTGCTGACAGAAGAAAGAGCCGTGAAAGAAGATCCACAGAAAATTGGATTCAGATCCATAAGCAAGAAAAATGGAGGAAAAAGCATCAATCGTCATCAAAAAAATCATGTGCACATCAAATTGGTACTATAATCAAAGAGGCATTACAATCAAGCAAAGCAGATATAGGTGGTGGAAAAAGTCCGTAGGCGTGCACTTTTTTTGATCAATCTAAGGTCTTTTAAAATTTAATTATAATATTTATATAACCATATGTGTGATGCATAATATGATATAATTAAAATCAAAAATAAAGTTAATCAATATAAAAATTACTTCTTTTTTATTTTAAACGTATGCAAAAAATAAACGCAAAATATTTTAATGAATGAAGCACTTGTTGAAAAACGTTCAGTAGCAAGCTTTCTTTGGAAGAAGAAAAAAACAAATAAACAGATATATCAAGAAATGTCTGAAGTTTACGCTGAAGATATGCCATCAATTAAAACAATTCAGAAATGGACGAAAAAGATGATTGATGGAGACTGGTCAATATTTGATCGTCCACGTGAAAGGTAGGCCTGAAAGAGCTGAATTGAGTGAAAAAATACAAGAAGTTTTAGCATATAATCCATATGCCTCAACTAAAAAAATCGCCAAAAAAGTTGGGGCGGATCCAAAAACGGTAAAAAAAGTTTTAATTGAAAAACTTCAAATGAGAAAGGTCAATTTTAAATGGATACCTTATACTTTGACCTTAGAATTAAAGGCAAAACGAGTTGAAATAGCTAAAGATCTTTTTGATTTTTTGTCTAATTGTAATGATCAAAAGCTCAGAAAAGTATTGACCCAGGATGAAACTTGGGTTTACTTTTCAAATCCTAGGAATTCAATGTGGTTAGAAGAAGGTCAACCAATTCCTGAAAAACCAAAGAAAACAATTGGCGCCAAAAAGGTGATGATATCAGTGATATGGGGAATTACTGGCATCATCTCAATAACAATGCTCCCAATTGACCAAAAGTTTAATCGAAACTTCTTTGAACAAAAGGTACTTGGTGATCTTTCTTCAACAATCAAAACAAATGGCTTTTTTCTCCATATGGATAATGCTAGACCACATTTGGTACACGAAAAACTGAAGGAGCTAGGTATAAAAAGACTTGAACACCCTCCTTATTCACCTGATCTAGCTCCTTCAGATTTTTTTCTATTCGGCTACCTAAAAAAATTACTCGAAGGTGAAGAGTTTGATTCTGAAATCGAACTTTTTGATAGAGTAACTGAAATTTTGAAAGGAATTTCAAAATCAGTCCTCAAATCTGTATATGATGAGTGGATGAATAGATTACTTATTGTTCAAGAATCAAAAGGAAATTATGTACATTAAAAAATATTTTTTTATAATTTTTTCTTTTTTTTTAATAATAAAAAGTGCACGCCTACGGACTTTTTCCACCCCCTATATAAAATAAATTTATATGTATTCAAAGAAATATTTTACCAAATAAAGCCAATAATAAAAATGTTATGAATATGATAAATTATGTAAATGGTGTTTAAAATGTATTAATGATTGCCCTGCAACTAGACTTGTTATTTTGAGAATCGATATCAAAAACGTCACTTTTTTACATCTGATACTCGATTATCAGTTTACAAATCTGATATCGAGATTATCGATTATCAAGATATCAGATATGAAATGTGATATAAAAATAATTGTAAACTTGATATCAATTACCGAGATCTCGAGATCTTAAACAGATTTATCTTTTTTTATAATTGTTATTTGCGATTTTATTATATCTAAAAATAAATAATAGAATGTATTGATGTTTATTTTAAGATTAAAATCAAAAAATACATTCTTTTTTATGAAATATTTGAGATTAAAATACGATCATATATTTATCAAAAAGTTTAATTGAAAATTCTGATATCAAAAGCTGAGAAAAAAAATTCTCGATCTCTGAAATCGATCTCGAGAATCTGTGTATATTTATGTATCGATATCAAAAAGTCAATCAATTATCGATCTCGAGAATCGGAGAATAACAAGTCTACCTGCAACTTTATTTCATGTTGAAAAATGATTCAAGTTTTTTCATTGGATTTTCAAGTATACATAAATATTTTATATATTAATATTTAATTTTTATATAAGATATATAAATTAAAAAAATATCTTCAATAAGCTCATAAATTTCAAAGAAATTCTAAAACAAAAAAATTCATAGTTAATACAAATTATAGTTAATTATTTATAATTGAATCTATAAACCTCTCAATTTCCCTTCTCAATTTCTATCAAAAAGATTAAAAATAATAACGTACAAACAACGAATTATTATTTTTTATTTGGAATATCAATAAAATTTCCAATATAACAGGGATGGCTACCGAGATCAGTTTTTACCGTTTACCGGAATGTTACTGGTAAGCAGTAAATACTGGTATTTTTTTTGGAGTATTAAGTAGGTACCGGTAAATACGTTTAAAATAACCGCCAGTAAAAATTTACTACCGATTTTTTTCATAAAAGTAGTAAAATGTATTTTTTTTATGATTACTGGTAATTACCGGTAATTCCATATTGATATAATAATTATAATTTTGAGTTAAAATTTTAAGCTATGACATTTAATATTTTTTTAGGCTTAAGATAATTAAATATAAAATAGAATTTATATAATGAAATAAATTAAAATTATATAATTAAACTGGTATTCTAATTTGACATTATAACAAGCCTCAAACATATTTAATTTAGAATGATTTTTTGAAAAGTATGTTATAATATCATCAAAAAATAAATACCGATGTTTTACTGAAAGTTTCACTTCATTTCCGGTAACATTTCTCCCGGTAAATCGGTAAGTGTACTGGTATTACCATATACTGGCAGTTTTAAAGGTAATACCGGTACGGTAGAGAACGTTTAAATGTTTACCGATTAGTAACGGTAACCATCCCTGCAATATAAACATTGAACAATAACTACATCAAATTTAATTGAAAAAAAAAAAAAAAAAAAAAAAAAACGATGCTTTGAAAATAAAAAGAGATAAAACTTTTTGTATAAATATAATCATTGAATTTATTAATAGAAAAATAAAATTAAAATTTTAATAAAATAACATAATATTTAATAGATATATATCGATTTTACTTTTCTTATATATTAAATATATTTAATATTAATTATTATATTATTGATTTAGTATATGTTTTATGAAATATTTTATAAGATATAGGTAGGGAAAATGGTCGTGTGGTCAATTGAAAAAAGTCGGATATTGAGCGAAAAAAGTAGAGTATGAATGGAAAAAAATAATTCTTTTTCAGAAAAAAGTAAAGTAATCTTCAGAAATATTTTTTACTTCTTCAGAAATATTTTCTTTTTCTTTAGAAAAAGGTCGTTCTTTTTTAGAAATATTTTTTTCTTTTTTAGAAAATGACGAATTCATTTTTAGAAAAAGGTCCTTCTTTTTTAGAAGTATTTTTTACTTTATTAGAAAAACGTCGAACCATGAATAGAAATAAAATTTGGGCTTTTTTAAAAAATACCAGTTTCTCAACTATAAAACTAAATATTATGTTTTAATCGATCACCTGATCAGAAAAATTGCTTTAAATATCATTATTATTTAATAACAAATAATAAAATTTTTAAAAATTTTAAAATTTGAATGAAAAAAATAATTGATATGCATATTTTTCCTTGCCTATAAAGATATTTTTTTCTATAATTTTTTAATGCACATAATATGCATAATACATAAATTATTAAAATACACTATTATTACACTTTATTTTATAATATTTAAATCTTTTTATTTTCTTATTTTAATTTTGTGAAAACTCATTGAATTTTTACTTTTGAATTTTAGACTTTTTGTCCGTCCTCCCTAAAATAATAATGATATTTAAAGCAATTTTTCTGATCAGGTGATCGATTAAAACATAATATTTAGTTTTATAGTTGAGAAACTGGTATTTTTTAAAAAAGCCCAAATTTTATTTCTATTCATGGTTCGACGTTTTTCTAATAAAGTAAAAAATACTTCTAAAAAAGAAGGACCTTTTTCTAAAAATGAATTCGTCATTTTCTAAAAAAGAAAAAAATATTTCTAAAAAAGAACGACCTTTTTCTAAAGAAGAAGAAAATATTTCTGAAGAAGTAAAAAATATTTCTGAAGATTACTTTACTTTTTTCTGAAAAAGAATTATTTTTTTCCATTCATACTCTACTTTTTTCGCTCAATACCCGACTTTTTTCAATTGACCACCCGACCATTTTCCCTACCTATATGATTAGAGGTATTCATGTAGAGAAATTGACGAAATATTGTAATATTGATCATATTTTCTTTATTTTTATTTTGATACTAAGAATGAACTTTAATGGATAAGAATTTTATACTCCTATTTTTGAGATATTTCTATTTTTATTTTTCTGAATAAGAATCGTTTTAAAATTGAGAGGCTATATATTTTTTTTTATATAAAAATTGATGAAATATAAATATATATATAATTTTGTTTTATTAATTATTATAGTATATAAATATTGATAAATTATTAATACTTATATGTTTAAAAAATATTTATTTTCTAGAGATACACTTGTTTATATTTTTTTTATTTTTTATAAATTTTTAACTTTTTCAGTTATTATATTTTTTATATTGAAATAATAAACAATTTTTATCCTAGTAGTATTGTTATTAAAACATTATTTTATTTTATATATATAATATATATTATATTTTATATACTATATAAATTTTATATTTAAGTTTTACATTATATATTAAATAGATAAATTAACAAAAAAAAATGAAAAATTCAATTAAACGATGATTTTTAATTGAATTTCTAAAAAAATATGTTGCTTTGTATTGTGATTATTTTTTGGTTTTCAATATATTAAATATTAAAGTTATTTTTATAATATAGTAATTAATAATTTTACTTTATAAAAAATATTTTTAATAATATTTTTAAGAAAATGAGGAAATTTATATTTTTCAAGAATCACTTCACTATTAACTTCACTTCACCGAAAATAATCATCTCACGTCACTAAAAAATAATAACGTACCAAAATACGATGAAAAATAATTCAAAATAATGCAAAATATAAAATTGCATTTTTCTTTAAAATGAGAGTATAGAGTAACTTATTTACATAATAAAATTTATTTAAATATTTATTATTATTATATTGTACAATTAGTATATAATTATTTCGTAAATCAATTGAGAAATAAGTCATTTTCTTAATTTTTTTATGTGAATTAGTATTTAAATCTATATATGGCTAATAAATTTGGTTTACAACAGATAATCTATTTTATAAATAAAATACAAAATATTATTATTGATTTGTAATTCATAAATATTTTATTTGAATCGAGATATAGATGAAACATTATTTTTTAAATGGTTTTTAAATTCTCAACATCCATTAAAATCAATTATGGCAAATGTCAGTATTAGATATATAGAAGTTAATGATATTAATATTTTTTCATAAGATAAAATATTCATTCAATTAAAGTAAAAATAAAAAAATTAAATAACGAGTTTTCACTTCACATGAATACCTCTATTAAAACACAAAATAATATTTCAATTTATTCTATGAAATTGTTAAAAACTAAAAACTGATTTTTTCTGATAGAAAATTCTTAGAATACAAGAAAAGAAAACAATAACTATTGGATATGAACCATCTATAATTCCAATAAACTGTTTTGCATTTCAAACTTTAGTGATTACAATTAAATCGATCAACATAATGATTATATTGAAGAAAAAAAAAATAATAATAATCATATATAACTGTTTTTAAATTAAAATTTTATTATTATTTTGTGTAAATTCCGAAATTTTAGTTTTTCCGTGTAACGTACTCGTGCCCGTGCCCTTATGGAATCCCTGATTTTTATATCACATTTTTTCATCACATAGTTTTTCAGTCATATAATTAAAATTACATTTTTTGATTTTAAATATATATTGTAAATATTATATACATGTTGATGGATTGATTTTTAATAAAAAATAATCAATATTCAAGCTTTTTTGGCATATAGCAAAATTGAATTGCACAATAAAAATATAAAGACAATTTAACGGTTTCAATTCAAATAGTATTTTTAAAAAAAAGTTTAATATATATTTCATTGCTTGAGGGAAGGGGGATAAAAACATTTAGATATAAGTGAAAAATAAAATTTCCTACTCATTTTCTAAAAAATAATTTCACCTTAAAATCTAATTCTATTGAATTTATTATTTAGACTTATATCAAGTTTTTTTTTTTAAATTTAAATAAAAATTAATTAAATAAAATTTTATAATAGTATTTATTTTATTATTGAAATATAATTAATTATAAAGATATTTTGATTCAAAAAAAAGATATATTAGTTTTGATTGTTTTAAAGCTTTTGATAAAAATTCAAAAATTCATAAAATTCCAAAAATAAAATTTTCCTTACAGAATTTTTAATGAATCAAAAAATTTGAATCAAAAATTTGAAAATAAACTAAATTTTCAATGAAACTATGTTATTTTTTCTATACAAAATTGAAAATAATTGTATGATGTGATATGAAACAGTTATATCATTTTTCTCGTATATTAAAATGCTTTCTGAGAAAATTTCGAATGTTCAACATGCTCCTGAAGATGCCATTTTTGGTGTGAAAAAGAAGTTCATGGAATCACCTCTCAAAGAAAAGTATTTACTTTCAGTTGGTGTATATCGAACAGATGATGCTCTTCCTTATACTTTTGAAGCAGTAAAACAAGCTGAAGACCGTATACTTCACAAATATTCAAAGGATTACCTTCCGATGACTGGGTACGCCCCATTTGTTGAACACGCTCGTGAATTATTGTTTACCAAGCCAATTCTTGAAAAATATGGTGATAGAATTGGGTCGCTTCAGAGCTGTGCTGGAACTGGTGCGTTGTATCTAACAAGTCGTTTTGTTAAAGAATTTCTCAACATTAACAAAATTTTCCTTTCTGATCCCACATGGCCAAATTATCGAAAAATATTTGGAAGCCTTGAACATAGTTTATTGTTTTACCCATATATTGACCCAAAGACTAACACACTTGACATTAATGGAATGGTAGATGCTATTTCTAAAGGACCCGAATGCTGTCTTGTTGTTTTACAAGTTTGCGCTCATAATCCAACAGGAGTTGACCCAAACATGGAGCAATGGGATCGCATCTTTAAAGTTTGCAAAGAAAAACAAGATTTAATTTGCTTTGATTTTGCATATATGGGATTCGCATCAGGAGATATGGATGTTGATGCACAACCAGTTAGAAGATATATTGAATGGGGACTTCCATTCTTTTGCTGCTTCTCCTTCTCCAAATGCATGGGATTGTACGGCGAGAGAGTTGGATGTCTACATGCATTTTGCCAAACTAAGGAAGAAGCTGAAAATATTAAGTCACAACTCGCTGTAATTGTAAGAGAAACTTGGAGTGTTTGCCCCCAGAATGGATCATATATTGCAGCTGAGGTTCTTAATGACGAGAATTTAACTAAAGATTGGGCAAAAGAAGTGACCAACTGCGGACAAAGAATGATTACTATTCGTAATAAATTCTGTGATTTACTTGAAGAAAAAACAAAAAAGAGTTGGGATTTCATACGCCAACAAAAAGGAATGTTTGCTCATACAGGATTCGATATTAAACAAGTTGGTCTTCTCGCTGAAGAAGGCGTATTTTTACCAAATAACGGCCGAGTTTCTATTCCAGCATTAAATACAGCCAATGTTGAGTTCGTCGCTCAAGCATTTGCAAATGTCCTCAAAAAATCTGCGTAAGCAATTTTAGTTTTTTAAAGCAACACAAAAATTCAATTTTTTTTTAAAAAATTTAATTTCCTTTACTTACAATGAATCCAATTTATTTGTTCACGAACATAAATATTATTAAAAAAAAAAAAAAAATAGGAATTTTGTATAGATTTAATCTTAACCTCCATCAATACCATTTTGTACTAAGCGTTGAAAATATTAAGGTAGGCGATTGTCGCACATTTATTTTATCATCAAAAATATTGTTTTTTTATTAATTCGATATTATTTATTTAAAAAATTATAAATTTAAAATATAATTAAATAATATTTGATTCGTATCAAAAATAGCAAACTACTATTCTATTGCTTTTCTTCTTTCTTTCATATATCATACATTATGAGAAAAATAGATTTTTGGAAATGAAATATGAAAAAATACAATAAAAATATTTAAAAAGGATTCTGAGAAAAAACAAAATTAGATTCTCATATAGAAACAATTCTTCCTAAACTTTTGGGTCTTCGCCTTCTACAACTATATTTATGTGAAATAAATATTTCAGATATGATAGGATTGAATTATCACCAAATTGAATTTGACGGCAGTAACTTTTTGAAAAAATTCAATTTAAAAAAAAATAATAAAATGGATGAGCTAATTTCAACACTTCAAAAATCGATTTTAGAATCACGATCAGAATCAGATGTTGCACATGCACTTTACACATTTCAAAAAGAAATTCATCCGTTTTCATGCTCACAAATTGGACGAAAACAAGTAAAAGAAGTCTTTAAAACTGTATGGGAAACATTAATTTCCACAATGAATCGTTTTGCATCACTAATATCAATACGGGTAGCAACTTTTTCTGTTGCTTCTACATTTTTAATTCGAATGACTCCGTTTTTTCCGTTTCAAATTCGAGAATCATTTTCTGAAATTGTAGGCAGCGAAGTTTCACTCAACCAGAATGAATCCTCAAATCCAAATTCCAATCACGAAACCCAATCAAGTTCTAGTAAATTAATTGAGAATAAAAATAACCATTCAAATCGATTTATTGATTTATATCCAATATCAAATAAACCAAATGTATCACCAGGAACAACATCATTGTCGAATGTTTCCATATTACTTGCAAGCTCTTTTTCGTTTATAACTAATTTCATATCATTGGAATTTGTCGATGACTTTCTAGTTAGATCACCGATTTTTCATCATTTTATAGATAAAGATTCTTTAGAGTCAGAAAGACTACCAGATATAATTTCTAATATTTGTGATAACGTTGGAGTTGAATGGTACAGATCACTTCTTTTAGCATTGTTACAAGTTAATAGTTCCAAAGGTCATATATGGAGCAGGAGTACCATAAAAACAATTTTAGCCGTCATTCGTCATTTTCCTCATATTCTTATGAATGATGTTCTCAAATTTTTCTTAGAAAGCAGTAACATTAGTATTAGTCAAAAAAATTATAAAGGTAAGGATATAAAAGAATTTCATATAGATAATTCCGAGATCGCTTTAATAGGCTTTTTAATGACAAACTTAGAAGGTGAAATGGGAAATATTGATTTACTTCCTTTTGCGAAAATTGCATTAAATATAATAAAAAGTAGTGATTATAGTTTAGATAAAGAAAATAACGGTCATATGACAACAAATAAAATTCAAATCGATAACGCTTTTCAAATCTTATCTGTAAATTCCAAATACTTTCGTTTAAAAGTTATTCAAATTGATGAAGATACAATCAAAATAATTATTTTCAAAGGGAGAACAAAATTCGAGAAGAAATCGAAATTCAGGAAGAAGAGAAAGAAGAAGCTCTACTATCTCAGCGATATAGAAATTGATCAGATTCTTAATAATTATGATAAAAAATACCAAACATCGCCATATAAGGAAGTTTCTGATTCAGAAGATTTTGGCTACAATAATGGAGAATACTATTCAAGCGACCTTATTGAACAAGGAATGATTCAAAGCCAAAATATAAAGGTTCACTCTGCACTTTCTAGTGCAGTATCAATTCAATTTTCCAGTTCAGATTCCCTTTCAATAATATCAGCCGCCTACAAAAAATCAAACAGCTCAATTTCAAATATTAATACAAATTCCTCCAGTAATACTAACAACAGTAGCCAAACCAAGTCTGTTCCACAATCTGAATCAAAAGATAATATTGAAGAGCCACCGTCAGCAGATAATGACAATCAATCGGAGAATAAGTTGTTCCATAGCAATGATCCATTTATTCGTGATATTAATCTCAATGAAGATAATTGCAATAATTCTGACAATAATGACGAAGATGAAAATGAAATTGTTGATGAAGTCAGATTGAATTATAAGCCACTATTAACTAATTCTTCATTTTTTTTACTCCCACTACCAATTAACCCATTTTTAATTCCATCAGAACAAAGGAATGAAGAAAGTTTTCCAATTTTTTCAGCTAAATTGAATGCTCTTGCGTCTTACTTTACCGACGCAAATATGATTATTTATGATGATGACGAAGATAATCAACAAAACCCCAACGTTGACAAGACATCTTTAGATCAGGCCATCTCAATTTTTGAAATGTTTATGAATGAAAAATATGATATCTACGTATCAGCTGTTCTTCAATCTTTACAAAAATGCGTTAATTGCATTCTTATGAATACAAAAGATCCTAAGTTTATTGGAATGCTAAGAAAAATTATTTTTGCACCAATAACATCATGGTTTCATGCTCTTGATATTTTACGTGTAATATCTGCAATAAGACCAGAATTAATAGATTATTCATTTGGCCAAAAATCATTTGCTTCAAGTGGACTGAAAGAAATTGTTGAGCTTGTCATGGATTTCTCAATGATTGAAAAATATGATAAGCTCATAGAACCATGCTTTAACACAGTGGTTGGAATGACAACATCAAACAATTATTATAAGATAATAGACATATTATTGAATCATGTAGATTTATTCAATCCTATATCAATTCGACGCCATTTGGATATAGTTTACGAACTCATCAAAAAATATGAAAAAGATGATCATGATTTAAGCCGCATAATTCAACCTCACTGTTATAAGTTCTTTGAGTTATTGAATTTTTATTACAATGATTTGAATACACTTTCGTCTCTATTTCATATCCTCTCTTTATATGATTCAAGTGAACTTTTCTATACTACACTACAATCACGACCACTTGAACAATCATCATCTCAATCTCAAGACCAGTTGAAATCACAAGATCAATCGCAATCTCAGTCTCAAGATCAATCAAGTGAAACAGAAAGTAGTGAAACTCATGAAAGTACAACTGTGATTAATACTACTTCTCATATTCCAGAGAAATTAGTTCTTTTTAATCAGGCTGTTTCGTTAGCAAAGCTTATCGCAAATGCTGGCGTTACTTATCTTCTTGGCATGAAGAAAACTGAAGATATTGCGTATTTCTATGATCAAATTGAGCACAATTTCACATTACAGTCAATTGAAATTACCTGCAAAGGCATAACTGATTACAAAAAACAATTTTCATGCATTCATGCTGCAATGTGCTTTATTTTTAGTCTTCCTTATTTTATATCCAATATTGAAGACACATTTATTTATGATATGGCTCGAAGGCTTTTCAGGTTCTTCCCAAGAGAAGTGTCAACTTTTCTTTTAAATGTTCGAATGACAACAGAAACAACCTCATCTAAAGTTCGGACAACTAGAAACAACCTAATTCATAACATTGTTGCAAGAATGGAAGCTGAAAAAGATACGGATGTACATTCACAATGGTGCAAACTACTCATCAGATTCAGAGCATCAACTAAATTTCTTAGTAAGACGATCACCCGGACCATAAATGATGTGGCTTACTTTTTAAGATATGATTTATTGAGATTAACTGTTGATGAAATATCCAGCTTTATTAATTTTCTCTATGTTTTTGATAAAACTTCATGCAGATTCATTTTAAGGACAATTGCTTCAATTGACAAAGAGAAGCGCGTTCAATTATTTACAATTGCATCGAATCCAATAAAAGACCTATTTTCACAATTCTTTGAAGGCGAAACAATGGAATCTTTGAATAGTGAAAACGAATTAATGGAAGATGAATTATTAATATCAAGTGCTTTAGATCAAGACACATTTGAAAAGATTGCTTCTAGAATTGAAGCAAAGCCCAAGCTTCTCGACTTTTATAAGAAAAACTTGAATGGATGGGTTCTTCTTATTTTAAGCAAAACTATTAAAAAACGGTTTAAGAAACAAATTGTACGTTCATCTAAGATATTTTCTGAAACATCAAATGATTCATCAGTCAGTAGTGACTTAAATAATTCAATTGAATTGAATGAATCCTATGAAGTTTTGAAAGCTGATTCAAGTTCTAAAAAGCAGGCAAAGCTTGGCTGGCGACCAACGAATCCTTATTTTGACAACTACAAAAAGAGCCGTGAAGAAGAAATTTCACTCAGACTTCAAAGTGGAGCTGATGATTCAATCATGCTCTTTTTACAATTAAATCATATCAAAAGTAATGAAATGGAAAATCTTACTTTTTCACCAAATGCACTCGTTAATGTCATTAAATATCTTGCAGCAAATGAGCCAGATTGTGATCTTCTTCAAAAGCAAATTATACAATCATTAACAATAAATGATTCTCTTACTTCAAAACGCCGTGCCTTATTAGAAGCAATGAAAATTAATCCTTCTCATTTTCTTCAAGATTTTCAAGTTCAGCCACGTCTTAAAAAGGCACATTTACTATTCATTGGCTCATTTTTAAACAGCCGTCAAAAATTACAACTTACAAAAGATGATTGCGCTTTACTTTTTCCTTTCATGCTTCGTTTATTTGAATCAGCAAAAAATGTCAAAAGAGTTCAATATGTCCTTACTTTAATGTCGGTTCTTATAACTGTTTCACCAACTATACCAATTTTCTTTTTGAAAGCAATTGCTGAATATATTTTCAATGATCTAAAGATGTCGTTGACAAATGTTGACAATTCAATGAAGCAAAAAATACTAAACTTGCCTGATCAAGTAGGCCTTGTTTTTACATGCTTAGCAAGACAATTGCTGATTAAATCAAATTCTCTCGGCAATTCTCTTTATGATGTCAAAAATACATCTTCTTTGGATTTCGATGACACTGCAAAGCATAACTTGTTTACTTTTCATGTAAGCACACAAAACATCTTTTCACCAACTTTTACAAATATGTTCTTTCTGGTTTATTCATTAAATGGAATGGGAATGAGCGATACTACAACTTCATTTACTGATTTAAATATATCTTCATTTTCTTTCGAATTTGAAAACGAGTTAAAGAGGATTATATCATCTTCTGATACTTTTCCGTCTTTACCTTCTATAATATTCAAAAAAGCTGCAATTATAAGAATCTTGTTGTTTTGTAAAATACCAATGCTTTCATCCTCAATAAGATCATTCATTAAACACAATTATCAAGACATTTTTAATTGGTCAAAAGAATTGAAAAATCCATTCATTATTGATAATATTTTCAATTTTTCAATCGACTTCTTCCTTGATTCTACTTATGCTAATAATCAAATCTTTAGTTCAACTTCAAATTATAGAAATACAATTTGCAATTACATTCGTGAATTTATTCTTCAGAACTTCTTCCAACAATTCATTCAAAGCATCAGTTTTCTTCATAGTTCATCATCATCATTCGTGTTATCTTGCTCATCTCCGGGATCTCCATTTTTGAATACTTTACTTCATTTCTTGTTATCAATATGCTCCAATAATAATGGAAATTCAGATGCTATTTCTTTTGCTTTCTCTGTATCTGACATGGTACCAATGCAAAGAACAACTTTACGCGAATTCTTAACTTATATGGAAATTTTGAAGATTTATTTATCTAAAGTTCAAAAGCCAGAAGACAAGAAAAATATTGTTCTTAATTCTATTAAAACTTGGACAAAAACATTAATGATTAAAGGAAGCAATAAAGAGAATGCTACAAAAGGTGTCCAAAATATGGATAATGAAGATTTTTATGGAGAAGAAAGTTATGATACTTATAAATATATTGTTAATTATATTTACTTGATGACTCAAATTAATGTTGATAACAATGAAATAATTCAAGCTATTTATCAAAACTTCGAAGAAAAATTCGAATTTTTCTCATTTTTCATGGCACTTTCACTTTACGTAAAATCTTTACGAAATTCATTTTTAAAGAATGAGGAAGAAAATAAAACCACTTTTGAAGATAGTGATATCGGAAAACTAATGCTTGAGACTTTTTCAAATGGACGGAATGTTAAGAAGAGAGATGAAAATATCGAAGCACTTAGAATGCTTATTAAAGGAAATTATAAAGAAGCTTATAATTTGCTCATGAAGTGCTAAAACTTCATTGTTTTTTATATATCAAAAAAATGATCCAGCTTTATTTTTATTTTTGTTTTAAATACTATTTGTTCATATTTTGTTTTCAACAAATATACTAAATGTTTTTATTTATAATTTGTTTTATTGTTTTAAACAGCTAAAAAATAATAATAAAAGATTAACTTCTTTATACCACGTAGGCATTATGGTGCTAAGCATTAGAAAGGCTTCAAGAATTATTGACAAACTTATTATTAAAAATTTTTAAAAAATTTGTCATTTTATGAAAAATAGAATCTAAATTAAATTTAATCAAACTGATGCTACTTTTTTTTTTTTTAAAACATATCACTCGTGATAAGTTCTGATGTTTCAATTAAAAAATTTTTTCATTGAAAATTAAAATTTTTTTAATTGAAAATCAAAAATCGTTTTGAAAACATTGACTTATTAAATTTTTTTTTTTTTTTATAAAAATGAATAAATCAACTCCTATCCCAACATTTGTCGGCCCATACCGACTTTCACAAGTCATTTTTGAAACATTTAATTCTATAGTTTTTGAATCATATCATCCCGAGAGATGCCAAAAGCTGGCAATAAAATTAATCAAAAAACAAGGAGTAAAACCACAAGTTATTCATGACGAATATCAAATAATGCAAGAAGTAAATTGCGATTATATTATGCCATTATATGATCAATTTGATCTTCCTGAATATTGTGCTCTTGTAATGCCACTTGCTACAGGTGGCGATCTTTTTGAATACATTTATGCAAATGGGGCTATAGAAGAACATGCAGCATGCCAAATAATCCATACCGCACTCCTCGCTCTTAGACATCTTAATAATCTTGGAATATGGCATCGCGATATTAAACCAGAAAATTTTTTCTTTATGGATGATTCGCTTACAGAAATAAATATCAAACTTGGAGATTTAGGCTTTGCAAAACATTTTTCTGATGGTGAACTTTCTGATGATTGGATTGGCACTGCATCATACTGCGCTCCTGAAATTCATAAAAAGATAAAATGTATGCTTTTTTTTAATGCTTTCAAATTTCAAATTCAATTTTAAAAATCGCGAAAATCAGATGTAGATTTTTACAACCATTATTCAATTTTGAAAAAAGAAAATTTTATATAATTAATTAATTTTCGCTGATTTTAATTGAATTTTAAAATTTAAAAGCATTATATTTATGAATATATTTCTAACACTTAGATGATAAATCAGTCGATATTTGGTCACTTGGAGTTACAATGTATGTTATTTTATCAAGCGAATCACCTTTTCCAATTGAAGAAAAAGAAATGCTTTATGCAATTACTCAAGGGATATACGATTTCAATAGTTCATCATGGGATGAAATATCAGAAGAAGCTAAAGATTTAATTAGGCGTATGATGAATATTAACCCATCAAATAGAATTACAGTAGATGAAGCTCTTCAGCATCCATGGTTCCAGGTTTACTTTCCAGATCATAATAAACCTCGTCTTGAAAGAGAAATCCAAGGATCAACTCGTATCAGTTCTCCATTTGATGTTGCAGATGAATATGATGAAGATTTATTCCAAATTAATTAATTTTTTTTTTTTTTTATTAAAGAATTTATTTTTAAGTTTATGATACATAGGACTAAATTTGAAATTATTTTTTGAAATATATATCATATTTTTATCGTACATTCATATGATTCTAAAATGTATGATGCTTTCAAATTATAAATCAATCTTATTTTTAGTAGAACTTTATTGAACCATTTATACATGCTGAACTTATAAATTTGCTTATATACTGAGCTCTAAATTTTGAAATCATATTAAAATATTCTTTTTTAGCAAAAAAGAATGATAATTTTCTAAAAATACACTCGATAAATAACAACACAAATGAAATTCTATTTGAAAATATAAAAACAACATATTTTTACTTCAATAGTGATTTTGTTGATCATTTTTAATTATTATGAAAAAACATTTTAACTTGATATTATTTCATTAATAAATAAACATTATTTATTTTTTAATTAGTTTAACAATTTATTGGTTTTTATTCAGGATAAAATCATATTAAATTAAAATTTTTAAAGATTTTAATTTCATTCAATTCGTTGACCAACCCTCTCTCTTGATATTTTAAATGACTGAACAACTCCTTCTCACCTTTAAACAAACTCTTAATCCTGATAATGATATTAGAACTCAAGCCGTACAGAATCTAAATTCATTGAAGGAACAAAATGTGAAAGGACTAATTTCAATATTAATTCAAATTCTCAAAAGCGATTATTACAACGTGAATTTAATGACCTATTCATCTATAGTTATCTATACGTGGCGACTTTTTCCTGGTAATATGTCAGAAATTTCATCTCTAACGTCATTCTATGAAGAATATTCAGTTGATCTAATTCAACAATTATTAGAATGCTCTTTTGCAATAATGACCAATAATAGCCCAGACCAGCCGGGAATTCCCAATCAGGTTCGCAATTTATGCTCAAATTTATTTTCTCGCATAGCAGCTCTTCATGTTCACTATAATACCAAATCAAACATCATTCAAAAACTTTCTGAAACACTTGCAGCATGCCAAACATACGATGATGTTTATCCCGTTTCTCAAGCATTACAAATCGTTTGCAAATCAACTGATCCTGAAAAAGATGAATTTTCTGTTCTCATTAAGGCACTTTTTGATCATTTTGCTAATCCGAAATCACCACAAGTAGTCTCGGAGCTTCTCAATGTATTAGCAGACATTATCTCAAATGTATCATATGTAATTAATAATGAAGAAATAATTAACAATATTATCCCAGCACTCTTAAATTTATCTACAGTTGATGGAGTTCAAGATGCTGCTTTTAAAGTTTGGAGTGTTTTAAATGATTCCTCAGAAGAAATAATCCTTGCTGTTGCAAATCAACTAATTGAAATATCGCTGACAATTTTAGCTGATGAAAACAAGTCTCTGGATGACCTTATAAGTACATGCGATTTTGTTGAACAAGTAGCCAGATTAGAATTAAAATATGACAGTGAAGAGTTTATTCCTATTAGGTCTAATGCTCAAGCTCTCATCATCTCTTTGACCCGAGTTTGCTGCACTTCACAGAATGAAGAATGTGATCAAAGCCTGTATCTTCCTTATATGTCCGCATCTCAAGCACTCAAAAATATTTTAATCCTTTTCCCAGATTCAGTCCTTGAATCAATGTTTCCAATGATTATGAATCTCGCTTCTTCACAATCTTTTGGGGAACGCCTTGGCGCATTAATTATTTTATCACGCATTATCAGAAATGCAGATAACGAATATATTGGTTTCCAATTTATCCCTTCACTTTTTAGCCTTCTTTCAACTGATAAGGTCCCATGTGTAATTTGCCAAGCTATTAAATGCGTTAAACACATTTTAATGCGCATTGCTGACGATGCATTGAAACCAAATCCACAAAATCCACCAAACCAAGAAATATTAGCTCAATTACCTCAAGTTGGTGAATCTTGCTTCCACATGATGACACAAGTATTAGCTATTAGTGATGAAAGAACTCAACAACAAGCTACAGAAGCAGCAGAAATTGAAGCAATTGTTGAACGATCAACAATTAATCTCTCTGGCTTTTCAAGAAATGCTGACAATCCAGAAGATGATTTATTTTCACCAATTGCAATTCAGGCAGCAGGCGTTCTTGCTGAAATATCGAGAATTCCTAATTTTGGCCACACAAGTGAGGTACTTAATATGCTTTTACAAAATGGCCTTAAATATAAAGTTCCAAAGTTTTTCGAAATTATTTCAAAAGTCATTGATTTTGGAACAGACGAACAATCAATTCTTAATTTCTTCCAAATTATTATTGAAGTTCTAAATACATCAATTCAAAAGCATACGACAGTTTGGGCATTAAGCGATCTTGGAGAGAATTTACAAGCTTATTTTGCACGCTTTGATGTCAAGCTATCATCCAACATAGAAACTCTTCTTCAAATTCTTATTCATGCTACACAAATACCAACTATTTATGCATCTGATGCACTTATACCTATAGCGATGCTTGCAAAGAACTTTCCAACTGTTTTCTCAAGTACTTTAGTTAACCAAGGAGAAGGCCAAGAACCAATTCCAGCACCACAATATATGTTCAATTTATTAGCACAAGGGTTAAAAGAGGTTGAAAATAGCGAGATGATATACGATTGCGCATTATCTTTATCTTATATAGTTTGGACCACAAATAATAATTCAGAGGCTGATTCACAAAGTATTGCATTTATATCAAGTTTGTTGGCCCAAGTCACGCCTACTTTTCTTGGTCTTTTAATGAAAGCAATTTCAACAGTAAACTTATCGAGAGCAGCAATGAGATCGTGCGTTGATTGCGTGGCCGACATAGTTAATTATCAGCCACAAATAATTTTACCATTAATTAATGAATTTATCATATTTTTGAGAACATTCTCAATTTTCGACACTCTCAATGTTGGATATCTTGAAGATGCTGAGGAAACACAATTAATGCTAAATGCTTTGGCTAAATGCATATTGAGTATAATGAAAGCAGCTGGCCCTGAAAATGCAATGCAATACAAAGATATTGCTGAAAATATAATCATTTTTGAATCTGAAATAATCGAAGAAGATGGATCATTGGAAAGATTACTCAATTCGACAATACAACTTATTTATTTCCTCTCAAACTTGGATAAAAACTTTATCCTTGAAATTATTAGTGAAAATGAAGGTGTTGGAACTCTTATCTTAACAGCAAGAGAAAGCAAAATCGAACATTCTCAAGAAATCCTCAATATTCTTGGCTATGAAGAATAAGAAATGTAAGGCTGTGATTGCTTTATTATTATTATTATTATAATCAAGAGTTGTTGAGAGATTTATACCAAATAGTGTTATTGCTGCCAAATTTCCATTTATTATTAGGTATCTTTTATTTTGGATTATTATATTATTATAAATTTGAAATTATTTCGATTTTATTTTATTTTGATTTATGTGATTATACACTATCTCTTCGAATTCTTCTAAATATAAATACTACAATTAAATATTTCCAGCATTGAAAATATTTAATTATTACTACACTTATCAATACTTGAAAACAAGGAAAAATAAATATAAATAGGTATAAAATAGAATTTTTTATTAACTGGGTAATAAAACCAACATTTTTTGAATTACATTTAATAAAATACAATTTACATCAATAAAACATTAATTGAATTCAGATTCTTCTTCTGAAAATGAATTCAACTTAACTTTTATTGAAATCTCTGTTTTTCTTTCTCACATATTGCTGAGAGTTGTTCGACTCCACGTATAAGAACGCTTTTAGCACGATTTAAATCATTAGATACTATATCTACCTCAGAAGATTTTGAATTATAAACATAATCACTCACAAAGTTAGAAAGAGCTAATAATTCTGGAATATCAGAAGCAATGGCAACAGCCATAAAGAGGTTAATTAAATCGTTTGAATCAAAATCAAGAGAACTTTTTGAATAATGATCAGCTCCTTTTTTAATGCTTTGAATTGATTCCATTACACATGCACAGATGTCAAATGGACTAGTGAAAAATTGCATTTTTTCGAGATCATCTATAGCGCGTTTATAGAACTCATCTTCTCTGAGTATTTTCCGTATTGTATTTCTGGGTTTGGTGACTGATGGAAAATAATCTAATGGTAATGACATTTTTTGAAAAGTGAATTTCGATATTGGTGCAATTATATCTAAATTTTCGTTGCCCTTCGGGAAAAAATGATGATTGACTACATATATTTGATCAAATATATATCGATTAAGCAATATGAAGATAATAATTCGGGAATTTTTAAGACGAGCAAGTTGGAAATGAATTATAAAATGCTCGCATGTTTCAAGCATTGTTTCGATAAAATCAAACGGATAAATTGTATCAAATGAGTTGAAAAACGAGATAATTTCATTGTGAAAAACAAAATCTTCTTGAGAAACAACCGCATTAAAAAGGTTTTGGAAACAATGATATTGTAAATTCAAGGTTTTTGGAAGAAATGGTGATAATGATGTAATTAATTTTTGAAAAAATTTTTTATTATTTGGATCAAGGTCAGCTTTATGATGCGCTTTTAATTCAATTTTTCGACCAAAGGATTCAAGAGATTTGGCTTTTATCGGCGTGCTTGTAAAATCATCACTAATTTTTTTGGAATTAATAGAAATCGGAAATTTCATGTACTTGGTCTTCAAAGTGTCTAAAAATTCAAGAAATGATGAGAATTTGTTGATGTTACTTTGACAAGAGTTTGAAAGTATTTTGTAAGCTTTTTTTGAAATATAGGTTAGTTCATTATAAATTAATCTATCAAGAGAAACAATAATAATAATATCAGATGATAGCAAATTAATATGCGGTTTCATAGTCATAATTTGAAAGTGATAAAAATTAACTAGTTCTCCATACGTATGTTGATATTCTGTGAGATTGAGCGCTGGCTTTTGAGTGTCTATAAAAATATATGAACTAAATTCAGGAGAGTTTTGCAGTTCTATTTCAAATTGACTTGCAATTTCTGATATGTTTTCAGATGATTCATTTTCCTGGTTCATAATTTTTATTTTGAATTTTTCGAAAATTCAATTGAATATTAAAAAACAATATTTTTATTTTAAAACAAAAATAACCCAAAATATGGATAAAATAAATTTTATATGAAAAATTTTGAAAATCAAATATTATTTTTTTAATAATAAAAAAATGCATCGCCCGGGAATCGGACCCGGACCCCCACCTTGGCAAGGTGAAATTCTACCATTAGACCAGCGATGCTGAACACTTATGAAATTTTTAATGTTATTTTAGATATTGATGTAATTTTATGTATTTAACATTTTAGGTATTTAGACATATAAAATATAACAAGCCTATGAACAAGACAAGTTTTGGTTCCTCATTCAATTTAACTTTTTGTAAGGAGAGAAAAAATATTTAACATGAATCAAGAATATGTCTCGGAAAAAAAAGAAGTAAATATATACTTTTTATACCATTTACATAATTATTCATTTGCATACTTGTTTGCCAGTTCTATCAATATATTGCAAATATAATCAATATCATCACTCGTAATTCCTTGATGCAATCCAAGAAGCATTCCACCTCTAAATATTTTCTCTGTTTCTGGGAAATCGTCAGCATGAGCATGAGGAAATAATTTTTGATAGAAAGGCTGCCTTAAAATATTTCCAGCCATTACAAGCCTAGTTTGAACTCCTTTTTCTTCAAGTTCTTTAACAATTTCGAATCGGTGAGATTTCGCAACGAGTGCCATTGATAGCCATTGACAATCAGTATTCTCTGGAAGTTCATAGAAATCACAATTTTTAAGCTTTTCAATATAGTAGAGCATATTTTCATGCCGTTTTTTAGCAAATTCTTCAATTTTAAGAGAATTTGTATATCCAAAAACAGCACAATAAGACGGAGCTGTGAAATCCCAACATGGAGATGAGCGCAATCTTCTCATTTTATCTGCAAGACGATCGTCATTTGTAAGGCACATACCACCACAACCACCAGCATTAACAATATGAGAAGCATAAAAAGATATTGTTGCAACATCAGCAGTTGATGTAGTTACTGTATCGCATGCGTCTTCTATAAATTTTATATCAGTTCTATTGATTTTTTCAAGTTCTTTTCTAAGTGAATCAAAATCAAACTTATCACCAACTAGATCAGGAATCAAAACAGCTGTTGTTGTGGGGCGAATTGCATCAAGAACTTGCTTAACTGATGGCACATAATGCTTTTCAGCAATATCAACAAATATTACTTTAGATTTCAAAAAAATTAAAGGAGACAAAGTCGTTGGAAAAGTACAAGCAGGTGTAATTACTTCATCTTTTTCATTTATATCGAGAGCTAGACATGCAAGAAGGTTTGCCGAACTTCCTGAATTGGTAAAAATACCATATTTCATGTGAAAGATTGAAGATATTCTTTCTTCAAATTTAACAATTGCATTTTTATCATCAATTGAATTTTCACGTAAAAATTTTTCGACAGCATCAATTTCAGGTTCGCCATATGATTGGAAAGTATTTGGCGAATAATAGATTTTTCTCATTTTAAATTATTATTGAAAACCTCTCTTTCTTTCAATATTTAACTTTATAATTAGCCTAACCGATACAATAATTATGAATGAGTCTACTGAGCTTGTTCCAATGCCACCAAAACTTCTTCAAGTTTTATCATCAGAAGCAAAAGATACGAAAGAAATTATTTTAAGATCAAATTCTTCAATGGTACAGAGAAAGCAAGACGCTAAAGAATATTACGAACCTGCAGAACGCCTTAACGAATCAATTCAGATAACACGACAACGATTTAAACAAAAAGAAGAAGAAGCAATGCGTTTAATATTACATGAGACAGAACAATTAAGACAAATACAACAAATCAATGAAAATTCACTAATAGAATTAAGAAAAAGCACAGATTACCTAAATAACTCTTCATTAGAAACAAACGATTCGCCAATTAATTTAGCAGTTCGCTCAATCGCTTCTCTATTTCCATTTGTCACCTTTGCTATTCTTGCATTTTGTACAAGATAATTGTTTTTATGTTTTAATCTATTTTTTGATGATTTGACAAATTTTCATATTCTTAATTATTAAAATATGATTTATGATAACAATATCAAATCATTTATTCCATTTTTTTTTTTTTTTTTTTTTTAACAATATTACTGCAATCACTTATCATATACTTTTTATTTATCCATATATTTTTTTAGTTATATTTTATCTAATTTTTGCGATGACTTTTTTATATTTTTTAAATTCATTTAAAAATAGGAATAATAAAAATTTAATTAATTATCTAATTAAGTAATTGAGTAATTATAACTTATGCATTTTTATTTCCAAGATAAAAAATGAAAAAGAAATTGCGACAAATAAACGTTACAACTATAAAATAAACGTTTACTCAAAAAAAATTCTGTTTTGCAATGTCAGATGAAGAGCCAATAAATGCTGACGAGCCTGTAGAAGCCGATGCTGTTGAAGAAGACAATGAACCTGCTGCTGAAAATAATGAAAATGCTAATGGTGATGACGAGGCTGGCGGTGATAAGGCAGAAATTGACAATAACGAGGACGCTGAATCTGGAAGATCAAATCCATTTGTTTATCAAAAGCCAATTGATACGAGAACTCCAGTTCAGAGAGTATTAGCAGCAATTCCTCGAAATAAAGATGATCAACGTGATATTGCCTGGGAAGATGTTCTACTTTTCTATCAAATATTCGGAAAAACCATTGAAGGAGAAGAGTTAGAACATTTTCAGAAGAAATATAACCCAGATAAAAAAGAAACTATTCTGCAAGATAAAGCATTGCCTGCCCTTGCAGAGTTTATTGGAAAAGATGAGTTTATTTTGATGCTCCAAAGTGAGTCCAAAATACTCGATCAAAATCATGGAGGATACGTTCATCACGCAGAAGATTTTAGAATGATGTTGAAAGAACTTGGTGAAGATATTGGTGATGATCTAGTAAATGATTTCATTCGTGAAGCACTAGGAAAGGGGGATGATGAATTTGATATTAACGTTTATCTCCAGTTTATGTGCCAAGAAACGCATTGGACAGAAGAAATCAAGAAAAGCAAAGTTGGCAGATAAACTTTATTTTATATTTTCAAGAATAGATTGTTATAGTAAAAAAAAAAAAAAATATTAATGATTTGATAATTTGTAATAATCAAGCTAACTACTTAATCAATATATACGGCATTAATACATTTAATTCCCTATGTAAATGTATCATATTTTTGAAATAATTTAAATAAAAATTTCACCATGATTATTGAAAGGCCATATTTAAATTTGAAAATATCAATAGAAAAATATTCGTTAAGCATTATGAATAAAAACATTCCCGATATATTTATAGATTTAAGTTCTAATTCTTTTAATGACGAAGCCACTGATACAGAAGATGGTCAAATATATATTAATTCTGCAAATCCGAAAAGCGATAGTTCATTAAATAACTTATCTTTTCAAGGAAATATGCAAAATGCTAATTCCAAGTCAATGCCGAAAATACTAATTTTACCAAGATCAAAAATTGAAATAAATAATAAAAGACGCTACAGTTACCCAAATAAAAATATACAATTTGAAAAATACTCTCCAGAAATTTTTAAGACAAAACCTAATAATTTAAATTTTGATTCAAGCAAAACTCAAAATGAATCAACATCAATTTCAAAGACCAAGCCAGAGCCAGTAGATCATATTGATCCTGAATTTTACCTTGATTTATCTTTTGTTTATACCGAAGGATTTGATAGTGATAATGACTCATCACGCATGCCACCAAATCTTAGAGACATGGTCACTGATCCTAAAGGAAGCCCAGTTTATCTTGCTCTGTGTGGCGTTGATATATCAGGATACAATAAGGCAGCTATTGAAAACGCCATATATATGCTTAAGTATTATCAAAAGGAATGCATTTTACAAGGTTTTATTCAAGATAGCGCATATATCGAAGATATTATTACATCTACTCTTGCTCAAGCACGTGAGTTAGAAAAATTCGATGTGCCATCTCTCGGAGATGCTGAAGATCAGCTTGATGACGCCTTAGCTCAACTTGAAAAAAAAGAAGCCAAATGGAAAAATATAGATTCACAGATAAATGCTTCAGAGCAGCTTGTCCTAAATGAACTTCATCTAAAACACCAAAATGATCTTGAAAATTTAAATATAGAATGGAACTCGGAATCAAAGCTCAATCAATTTAACAAGCCATCAAAAAAACTCATAGAACTCCGTATGGCAGCGAAAACAATGATGAAACAACATCGTTTTTCAGAGTCAGCGCAGGTGTTTAACTTAATTGCAAAGCAAGAAAAGAAAGAACAAGACGATGCATCTAGAAAAATGCAAGAAGCGTATAAGTTAGCACAACAGAGACTTGAAAAACAATATCAACGAGATGTAGAAAGCGCAAAACTCCAATTTGAAAAAAAAAGAAATGCTATACAAATGAAAAAGAAAGTTTCGCTTACGCCGCTCGATAAACGTGTTTCTAAATGCGAGCAAACAGTTGATAAAAGACTCGAGGTTGAAAAGAAATTAGAGAAAAGAGAAAGAAGAAGTCGTGCCAACTCTTCATTTGCGATGAATGCTGATTCCTCAGTTTATTCAACATGTGCAGATTCATATTATCAAAATCGTGCAGCATCGCGATTGAGCATAAAAGCTCCAAAAAATAGTAACCAAAAATTAAGATTACCTCCAATTAAGCCAATAATGAAAATGCCACTCTCAAATTTCAATTCAAGGCCAATAACATCCAATAAGCATATTCTTAAACAAAAAGGGAAAAATACGCCTCATATTTCAAGGCCTGATAGTAGAATGGCAATGAGACCAGTTAGCCAATCGCGCAATATGTATTAACTTTATACATTAGCTTTTATAATATTCTCTCTCCATGTGCATTCATTTGATTTTGTTTTATAAATTTTCGGTTTGTTTATCTAAAAATAATATTATGTAATTTATATTTTTAGGAAAATTATTTATTTGAAAATAAAACACAAAACGCAAACACACACAAAAGTCTAATTTCAAAATTACTCTAAGTCTTTGAGCCATGAGGGAAAATATTTTGGAACAAATTCATTGTTCGGTAGATCAAATAACTCAATATATCGCTCATCAATTTGCCTGGCCTTTGCTCCTGCAAAGCAACGGTATTCATCAAAAATTGAAGTAAGTGACCAATTTTGAAGTTTTCTCAAACAGCCAATTACTGTTCCCGTCCGATAAACACCTTTATCACAATGAACATAAATTGGATGATTTCGTACATCAGTTAAATGACGAAGAGCTTCAATCATTTGTACTCTTGGTATTGTCTTAAATGGTGGTTTATTCCCTTCCATCTGCACTGTAATAAGAGAAATATCATTTTCTTTCAAAAAATCAGCATTAAGTTGAGTGTAGTCTTCTTCGCATAAATAGAGTACCGTTTTTAAACCTAATGTTTTGAGAAATGAGAAATTGCTATAGTTTGGATAAGAACCGCGATAAACTCCTTTTGCAACCATTGAAAAATTAACAGGCGGAACAACTATTTCTTCTGGATTAGATCTAGAAATTAAGCTTATCATATATTAATATATTTAAAAAGTTAAAAAATTTTATAAAAGATTAAAGAGAGTAAAAACGAATTAGAGAATGTTGTTTATAAAAAAAAACTGCATTTATAAATTTGTTAAAATAACTATATCTTAAGGTTCGAAATATTCTAAAAACAATCTAATCGCTGTTGGTATAAATGTAGATTAAAAGGAATAGAATGCAGTCATTGAAATTTAAAATGAAATTTATTAGTTTTTATTATAAATGATCTCTGTAATCAGCGCCGCTCTTAGCTCAGTGGTAGAGCGTCTGACTGTAGAAATGTGGTCATCAGAATGTCGCCGGTTCGATTCCAGCAGCGCGGATTTTTTTTTCACCAAACTAGTCTTTAAGCTTTGTATGAATAAATTTTAATAATCGAAGTTTATGGCAATGTTTCATTCAAGAAAATCAATTATTTTTAAAAAAAATTGAAATATTTTTAGCAAATTTGTAATGTGTATCTCTAGATTTGTTAAAGAAACAAAAAAAAAAAGGATATATTGATGATAATGGCATTGTTTTGAATAAAAGAAATCTTCATAATATAATTTTTTGCTTTGAAATTGGAATGTTTATTCATTTTTAGTTATGTTTCCTCAAAGTTTGAAATAGGCTTTCTTCTCAAAGGAATTGAACACAACCAAATATTATAAACAAAATAATAATGATTCATACTTTGTAATTGTTGCATTATGAGCTTGGATTACTTCGAAACATTTTCAAAATAATTAATATTCTATTGATTTCAAAATATTCTCTCAAAAAAAGTTTTTTTTTTGACATAAATGCTTTTTGATTATTTCTCATCAAGTCAGTATCAGTTTAAAAATGTGTAAGCCATCCAAGACTTTTTCCAGTTATTTTATATTTAGATAGATTTTTAATAGCTACATATAATTTACTATTTAAAAAATCAAAATCATCAAAGGTGAATTAGATAATCGCATTTTATTTTCCATAAAAAATAATTTGGGTAAAAAAATGGGTGGGACACTCTTTTTTTGACCTCAAAAAGTTTCAAAATCTCTTCGAATTTTAGGTTTTATTTGGTGATTTTAATAAATTTTCTTACCCATTTAATAATCTTTAAATTGGTCATTGAAACCAATCAAAAAACTTAATATTCATCGAGTTTTTTTTGACTTCACATACTAATAGATCTCTCTTCGTAAGAGATATCCTTCAAAACTACTAATACTATTTGATTTTATACATATGCATTATACATTATAAAACATAAATATTTATAATTACTTTGTAGTTAGTCCAAAAAAGTTAATATAATAATTATTTTTAAGTTTTTTCGATACATGATCTTTTCTAACTTTTTATTTTGTAATATTCGATTTCTTCCTTTAATGCTCAATAAAATGATATATTTTGTTTGAACATAACTTCAAAGATAAAGTTTAGTTTGAAAAATGAATTCAAAAAGCTGAATTAATAAACGGAATGATTCAATTTTCGGCGGTTAGAAAATTAATTTTAAACGATCAAACTCAATATTTTTGCTTTAAAATATATTATATAAATAGGGAATATTATTTAAAATGAGGTTCCGCCATTTATAAAATCAAAAAATTCAAAATGACCATTTTTTACCCAAATTATTTTTTATGGAAAATAAAATGCGATTATCTAATTCACCTTTGATGATTTTGATTTTTTAAATAGTAAATTATATGTAGCTATTAAAAATCTATCTAAATATAAAATAACTGGAAAAAGTCTTGGATAGCTTACACATGTAAAAAATGGTCATTTTGAATTTTTTGATTTTATAAATGGCGGAACCTCATTTTAAATAATATTCCCTATTCTTATAATATATTTTAAAGCAAAAATATTGAGTTTGATCGTTTAAAAATAATTTTCTAACCGCCGAAAATTGAATCATTCCGTTTATTAATTCAACTTTTTGAATTCATTTTTCAAACTAAACTTTATCTTTGAAGTTATGTTCAAACAAAATATATCATTTTATTGAGCATTAAAAGAAGAAATCGAATATTACAAAATAAAAAGTTAGAAAAGATCATGTATCGAAAAAACTTAAAAATAATTATTATATTAACTTTTTTGGACTAACTACAAAGTAATTATAAATATTTATGTTTTATAATGTATAATGCATATGTATAAAATCAAATAGTATTAGTAGTTTTGAAGGATATCTCTTACGAAGAGAGA
This sequence comes from Tritrichomonas musculus, assembly GCA_039105265.1. Classification (NCBI taxonomy): domain Eukaryota; phylum Parabasalia; order Tritrichomonadida; family Tritrichomonadidae; genus Tritrichomonas; species Tritrichomonas musculus. Next base: position 3,393,319 of record JAPFFF010000004.1, read on the forward strand.
TCTATTAGTATGTGAAGTCAAAAAAAACTCGATGAATATTAAGTTTTTTGATTGGTTTCAATGACCAATTTAAAGATTATTAAATGGGTAAGAAAATTTATTAAAATCACCAAATAAAACCTAAAATTCGAAGAGATTTTGAAACTTTTTGAGGTCAAAAAAAGAGTGTCCCACCCATGTTTAAAATAAAATTAAATGAAATCTAAAAAAGATGCACCTAATAAAGCAATAATTTCTTATTCCAATAAAAATTTAAATAATCTTGCTTCTATACCTAATAATGTGCCTGTCGAAAAAATTGATTTATCAGGAAATCCTATCACTGATTTTACTGGAATGAAGGTTTTCCCTGCACTTCATATTCTCGATTGTACAAATACACGCATCATATCTTTTAATAATTTTCCAAATCAAGAAGGGATAAAAGCTTTTATTTGCAAAAAAACTCCACTTTGTAGCTATCAACTAATTTATTTAATGAGTGCCATTGTTTTTGGTCAATCACTCGAATCTGTCAATGGAATTAATATCAATCAGGCCACCAAATTAAATGCTTCATCTATGACAGCCAAGATCAGACCTTTCTTAGTAAAAGGCTGGATAATCCAAAATCTCGATCCAGTAAGAATTGTGCAAACTCAAACAAGGCAACGGAAAACATTTTATTTCAAAACTGATCAAAATAATGGTCCATCAGTTGATTCACCTCGTGATGAAGCTGAACAAGATACAAGCAATATTGATCTTGATCTTGACGATCAAGATGATCAGGATGTTTATCTTGAAGATGACAGCGAATACGATCTTGAGTTATCTATGAACAGCAATAATAATAATGATTTTACTGATGACAATAATAACAATACAAATGAAAGTAATGGCAGTATTAATGAAAATGAAAGCAAAAGTGAAATAAGAAGTGAAAGTGAAGCAAAAACTGAAGATGAAATAGATGAAAAATTAAGAGAACGATTTATGAAGCTTCAAGAAACAATTTTATTCGAGATGAAAAGACCAGATATTATCCCAACAGTTATCAAAGGTGGGAGAGTAACTGTTCTTTCAAGCTTTCCCTCAAGACCTTCAACTAGTTTATCGTCTAGGCAATCATTAGATTTGCACCCTCGATCTCAAACTACTTTGAAGAATTATTCAACTTCATCAAAAGAAGGGAATAAGAAGCCATAAAAAGTGTTCAATATGAAAATAAGAGAACAAAAAAGAATTTGCACATCTTTTATTGTTCCTTTGATTATGTTTTCCATTAATAAACCATGTAGATTTTTTTTAACTATTCTTACAAGATCGTCCAAATTAAATATTTTTATCATATGATTGATAATAAGAAGTTTATACTATTTAATGGATTTTTTGTAATATTCTCTATGAGTTTAATGGCATTAAATAAATTCTTTATATGTTTTTATAAAATCATTAACGGAATTAAAAAAAGGTTAAGTATTATTAATTCATCAACAAAAATAACAAAAATAGCATATGTTATTCATCAATAAATAACTATTGCATTAGAAAATTTCTCTTTTTTTTTTTTTTTTTTTTTATTTATTTAATAAATAAAATTGCTACATAAATTGTCTAGATTAAAATAAATAAAAAATATAATCCAAATTTGATAACAATTTCTAATTGATAATTTTAACAGCTTCATTCTTGCTTGAGCTTTGATGAGGTGGATGGAATATATAAAATCTCATTTCTTTAGTAAGGTTCAATGATTCAATATATTCGCCAACAGTTTTATCAGCTTTCATGAAAGAAGTACTTTGAGAAATTGTTGGATTATCATCACTAATTAATATTTTAGATCTCTTAAATGAGTCAAGTTTCAGTACTTCTTTAACCCTATTAACTAATTGATCATAAGTTTCCCTTTTATCCAAAATAAAGAAGAAAGGATCTTCGCAATTTTTAGCTCTTGAATATTCTGTTGTCAAGTGTGATCCTTGAACTAAAATGATATTTTCATTATTCTCAGTAGATGATTGATCAGCTTCATCTTTTGCTTTTACTTCTTCTTTTTGGATCAATTCAAGTTGTTCTTGAGGAATGATATCAAAGCGAACGTTTTTATCATAAGCTGAAATTGTTGACGACAAATCTTTATATTCACCATCGTATTTATGATCACTAATTTTAGATATGCGATATTTATTTTGATTTGTGGAATCATTTGGATCAATATTAATTAATTTTAAGATTTGATCTTTAATTGAAGCTATTGTTGCATCTTTTTCAATAAGAATCTTCTTCTTTTTAGAAACGTTATAACCATCTTCAGATATTGACACTTCAATTGTCATCATATTTTCCATCTTTTCCTTTGTCATGTCATGAATAAGACGATAATACATACGAAGAATTTGTTTGTTATATGAATAAAATTCATGGGTAACTGTTTCTGATTGAATTGGATCTGAACTTGGTTCATCTTCATAATAGTTCTTCTTATAAATGAGAAGAAGATCTTTTTCTGGGTTGTAGTCAAGTTTCATAGCTTTGGCAACAAACTTCTTTAAATCATCTAAGTATAAAGAAGGTGAAAATTGAACTTTAGCGATTGGCTTTGTAATATCTTCGTAATCAAAAGCGACAGCAATAACTGGGTCTCTTAATGATTGAAGATATTGGTTTACGTCTTTAACTTTCTGAACGCCAATGACGTCTAAATAAGTAAAGAAATGTAAATCTTTATATTTTTCTTCTTCTTTATTTTCTTCTTCTTTTTCTTTCTCTTTTTTCTCTTTATCATCAGTTGATTCACCATCATCCTTTTCACTTTTAGATTTAGATGATTCTTCAGCCAAATATTTTGGTAAATCGTCTTTTGTATAAAATTTAAATGTTGCAGTATTAAGTAAACTAATTCGTTCTCTTTCTTCTTCTTCTCCAAGCTTTTGTTCAAATTGGAATATCAGGCATTGAACATTTGAATATTCACTTTTGAATGTTCGATCTTTATCGAGTGCATGCGCATATGATGAATATTCTTGGTAAACAAGAAGATTGTCAGCAAGATTTTCTGGTAATCCAAGTTTTTGAAGAACAAGTGGAAAGAGAGTTGAAACTGGTTCTGACTTATCAAGTAATGTTGTTCCCAAAAATTGAATAGGAACACTGAGAGTTACATCGAAGAATTTCATGAAAACAACAAGTTTTTTATCAACTTCAAGGTCTTCATCTTCTGACTTTTTCTGTAAGAAGAGGCTGGTTGATGTTGTAAGAGAAGTATCTTTATTAGAGCAGATTGAATATGGAGTAAATTGATAATATGTGGTCCAAAGGCGAATTTGGTTTGGTTGAAGGCCAAACTCATGAGCAACTTTCTCATATAGTATTTTATCATTATCTTGTCCTTTAGTAAATGAGAAGCTCTTTTGAAGCTCTGTGCATTCGAATCCACTTTTTCCAAGAATTGAATTAACGATGATTCCTTCTTCTGGAATAACGTTGACATTTAATTCATTTGACGTTGATATTGAGTAAGTCGTTGTTTCTTCTTCATCTGGATGATCTTTGAAATATTTCATTAAATGCTCTGGAATTTCATCATTGCTAACTGGAGTGAATATTTTTTCAGCATCGCTTCTTCGAATATAAACAAGCATATAAGCTGAATAGCTTTTTTCTGTATTATAACTATAATAATAACGCGAATTATTATATGAATAGCCACCGTATCCATATGTGTAGCCAGTATATCCTGATGTAGCTGAAGTTGCAGTAGAAGTTGAAGAAGAACCTCCAAAGTTTTCATCAATGGACTCTGTGGCTGTTGCTGTTGTAACATGAGAATCGTTAAATTGATACCATTGTGGGCCTGTAGAAGTTCTGAGAAATGCGTAATAATGACCACTTGTTGTTGATCCACTATGAACAAGAACTCCATAGAGATCAAAAATGTTGGGCTTAGTTTTATCAGCATTTTCTGCTAAATATTGTGATAAATCAATTGTCGCTGGAAATTCAAAACGGGAATTAATTTTCGTCATTTGATCATAATTAAAATCATATTCAAAACGTCTCAAATGAATTTGAAGAATGGAAGGAAATTCAAGAAATTCTGTTCCCATTTTCACATCTTGTTTTCCATATTTCTCAGTGTTATACTGATCATCTCCAGCCAAAATTTCTGGTTCAATGTATTTTGAAAAAGATGTTGCTAAATCAGGTGTATCCTTAACAACCAGTTGAATATCGTAAAAATATTCTTCTTTTGATGTTTCAAAAGGAACATTAATGCATCGAATAAAAGATCGGTACTTTCCACGGAAAAGTTTAGCTATTTCGCCATCAAGCTCAGTATTTTTCATTTTTTCTTCAAGATTATCAATTAAAACTCGGCAAAACTCTTGTACATCATGTTGAACAATAGTTTGATAGTCATCCCATCCAAATGATTTTGTCAAAGCCTTGGTTGAGCATGCTTTATCGCTGCACTGCATATAAACGAAAAGGCGTTGAAGACAAAGAGGAATTGATTTGGAAACATCTTCGGTACCAGTAGTATGCATTCGATAAACGAGCTTTCTAAATGCAGGAAGATGGAAAAGTGATTGAAGCATTGAATTCATGTAGCATGTTGCTCCTTGATTACGCAAGCCGACGTAACCAGTATCTTGTTTTGAACTATCTGTGCTAACCGCAGAATAAGTAGAATAATTATTAGAATAATTATAATTAGTAATGTCATAATTATAATTAGTTTTTCCTGAATCAAAATCATTATCCGATTCATCATTGCTAAGAGAAAAGTCATAATTTGCGTATTTAATTCTTATTGATGCTCCTCCTTGATACAAAAATCCATTTGACTCTGTGAATTCCTTATATGTTAGATCAAAGTCAACATCAAATTTTTCATCTTCTTTTTCAAACTGATGTGTTACTGTTTTGATCGCTGATTTTGAAGGCATTTCATTCATAAGTTCGATTTTGAATGTATAGCTTTTATTTTTGCTGTCCAGTTTAACGCTTTTGATAATAATTGAAAATTTGGTCTCATTGCTCGAATAATCTTTTGGTCGATTAATTATAAGTTTAAAGGTTAAGTCTTGTATTATATAGTCAGATGACTCAATTGGATCAGAAGCTCTTTCGAAATCTGCTATTTCCCAAGAATCATTTTTAAGAATTGAGCAACTTTGTTGTTCTTCATTATCATTCGTTGACGCATTGTCTGATGACGATATATCATATTTAATCTTCACTTCGTCATTATCAACCCATTCGTCGATAAAATCAAGGCCTTTCACTGGGAATTGAATAGTAGCTGGCTCTGATGATTGATTAATTTCGAACTTTTCTGAAACTTTAAGAGTTTTGGCTTCATCTTTATTTATTAATTCGAATTTTGCATTAAATTCCAATTCCTTGGATTTGAAATTTTCAATCTTAATAGATATTTGAACATTTTGATTTGGATGATTGTGATTATCGAGAACAAATTTGAGTTGTTCTTCTCCAAACTTCATTATATCGCTTTTAATACGATTGCCTGATTTTTTTGTAAAATTGGTAATAACCCATGTTCCATGAAGTCTTTTTTCTTCATTCATTTTGGATTTTAGCGTTGGACAAATTTTTAGTCAATTTTTTTGTGATTGAAGTGACTATTATAAACTTTTTAAATAATATGGCTTATTTTAGAAATAGGTGTCAAAAACTTAAAGAAAAGAGATTTGAAATCAATATTGTAACTTTAATAATTAGTGATTTAAATTGCAAGTGATGAAAAACGAGCATTTATTAAATGCTCTTTAAAACGAATATTTTATATTATTATAACATTTTAATATTATATTAAAATTTGCGCATGATATTGATAAAAAGGAAGTGAAAAATAGTTATTTTAATTAATAGGAAATAAATAATAAATATAAAAATACAAATAATTATATAAATAGATGGATCTGAAAAATTAAACAAGACCTTTGTTTCCTGCTTGTTGGAAGAATTTCTTTTTGATTTCCTCTTTGACTTTTTCTCTGTATTGCTGAAAAGTGCCATTAAACTCAGTAATATTTTTGCCTTCACAAATAAATATTTGTTTAGCAATCATATTTGCAAAAGCTTGGTCGTGAGTTACAGCTACGATAGCTCCGTTATATTCTTTTAAGGCTTGGCCAAGAGCCTCAATAGAGTCCATATCAAGGTTGTTTGTAACTTCATCCAAAAGAAAGAGATGAGGATGCATCATTGCGCAAGATGCAAGAACAATACGTGTTTTTTGTCCACCACTGAGTGATTGGATTGGTTGTAAAATTTGATCGCTCGTTAAACCAAATTTCCCTAATAAACCTCTGATCTCTTGAACTTGATATTGTGATTTGTATAAATCTAGCATGTATTGTAGGGGAGTTGACTTGTAATCAAGTTGATCAACATGATGTTGTGAAAAGAAGGCAATTCTCAAGTTAGATACCATTTGATAAAATCCTTGATTAGGTTTTAACCTTCCAATCAATAAATTGATAAATGTTGATTTGCCTGTCCCATTTTCACCGATAACCACAATTTTTGAATCTCTTTTGAGTGTGAAATTAAGATGCTCAAAAATGTTGATATTAGGAACATATCCAAAAGTGACATCTTCAAGCATTATAATATTTTCTTGTGCCGCTTGTGAAGTTGATTTAAATTCGAATTTGACTTCATCATCAAGTTCAATCAATTCTATTTTTTCTTTCTTTGCAATATTCTTAAGTCGAGCTTGCGCAATGGCTGCCGTTTTCGCTTTTACTCCAAGCCTTCTAACAAAATCCATTTTGTGATCAATGTCTCTCTTTTGGGCTTCAGCTTTTGATTCAAGATTTGCAACTTTAGTTTTGAATTGTTCATTGAATGAAGTCCAATTTCCTTTGTAAGTAACTAGTTTTTTGTCTTTCAAATGAATAATGTGAGTGCAAACGTTATCAAGAAAAACGCGATCGTGTGAAACAACAAGAAGAATTTGGTCGCCACAGCTACGTGTTAAATATTCTTCAAGCCAGCAAACTGAAGGTGCATCAAGGTGACCTGTTGGTTCATCCAATAAAAGAACGTCGGGTGATATGTATAGTGCTTGAGCCAAAGAAACGCGCATTCGGAAACCACCAGACATTAATGATAAAGGTTGGTTTAGTTGTTCTTTTGAAAATCCGAGAGCTGTGAGAATCATTGCAGCACGTGATTCAGAATCTTCAGCGCCAATTGCTTGAAGTCTCTTTTCTATTTGAAAGAGCTCATTATGTGTATCATCATCATCATTTTTTCCATGTAAAAGTGCATTTTGACGATCTAATAATTCTGTTCTTTCAACGTCAACATCGAGAACAGATTGAAGAACTGTCCTTTCACTAATTGGTGCTTCTTGTTGGACATGTATGATAAGAAGATCATCAGGAATTCCATTTATCAATGATGAACTGATATATTTCATTAAAGTTGTTTTGCCAAGGCCGTTGCGTCCAACCAAGCCATACCTATTTCCTGGTGTAAGTTTCAATGTTGCATTCTCAATAAGAATATGTGGTCCAATTGTAACTGTTATAGGATTGAGAATTAAAGGTCGTGGTTGTCGAACTTCAGGTCTTCTGAAACCCATTCCTTTTTTGAATTGAGCATTCTCTTTTTCATCAATTTCAAGATGACGTTTTCTAATCTTTTCTAGATTTTCTTCATCCAAGCCAAAGTTCTTAGATTGGTTTAATTTATCTTCTTGAATTGAATCAAGGTCTCCAGAATCTTCAATTTGTTTTCGTGCTTTATTATCTCTTTCATTGGCAAAAGGATCGATACTTGTTGATTTATCGTTGTCAATCAAAGAAGACATTTTAATTGTACAATCTAATTTTTCAGATGATTGTTCATCAGGTTGATCTCTTAAGTGAAAAAATTTTTCAGCTAAATTATTTGCATCTTCTTCAGATGAAACAACGCCATCAAGTCCCAAGAATATTGGAATAGCAACATCTTTAAAATCGTCTATTGTTTCAGATGATTCAGCTGCTTCTTTGATATAATTTGCCATATCTTCGTCATCAATTAACTTATGTAATTCTTTTTCGAGTTGTTCCATTTTAAAATGATTTGATCAAAGAAATTTCAAGAAAAAAATTGAATAATTGATCAAACCTTTCATACTCAAATTTCAATGCAAGGTTGGTAATTTTTTTATTTAATTTTTCATAAATATCCTGAATTCATTGATTATTTTTAAATAAAAAAGGATGATATATTAAAATTTATTTGATTAGTTCTTTAAATAAATATCTTGTCGGCCATTTTATTTAGGTTGAAAATAATTATCAAGGGCATTTATTTAATTACTGAACATACTATAATATTTTAAAAAAGAACATAATAAATAAATTGAAGAGAAAATTTTGATCAAAAATTCGATGTTACAGAAATGAAATTTCAACGGATTGTCGTATCTTTCTATTATATAATATTTCAAGGATAAAACTATGCTTTCTATGTAGATAATATTTAAAAAAATTGAATAATGGGTTTCAATCATTTGGCAAAACTCATTCAAGTCCCAAAGGAATTCTATATGAATAAATTATTAAACGGACATATCTGAAACTTTCTTGTTAATTATAAATCCTATATATATTCATTATTTATAGAGTTACAAAATAAATTTAATTTTTTTGTTTATAATTAATATGATGGTAATTTAAAATATTTTATGATCCATATTATATACATTATATATCTAGAAATCGATGAAATATTATTAAAAAAAATTCATTATACTTATTGAATAAATTAAATAGATACTTAAAAAATCTATAATGTCAACAAAAGATTATAATTATTATTCCAATAATAATTATCAACGCCCCAACCCAAGTGAATTTAGACAATCAAAAAATAGATATTCTAGTCCAATTAATTTATTTCAGCAGTCTAATAATAAATACAATGTATCAAGAAATGCACAGGTAAATGACCATGATTATTCAAGCACATCGTCTGGCCCTCTAGCTGCATCACCAGATCAATCTAATAATCGTGAATTTGTTTTAAGCCCTGATATTCGTAATTCACCAAAAAGGCAAGATATTTTATATAATGAACATAACTTAATCCCAAGATATAAAGAATTTAATACATTGAATTTAGATTTATCTCAAGATCAAGATAAAAAGCAATTCACTCAAAATGATAAACTCAAAAATGAAAGCCTTAATCTTAAAAATGAAAATAGTAAACTCAAAAAAGAAAATAGTGAGTTGTTAGTTAATTTGGAAAAAAATCAAGATATCATTAAAGAAAAAGAAAAAAATATTTGTTCATTAAACAGTAAACTAAATCGTATCAAAGATTTCAATGATAAGCTTAAAAATGCATATACCAAAACTGATAATATTATACGATCAATATCGAAATTGATTTATAGCGAATTAGAATTAGATGTTCAAGATTCAAGCCCAAAAATATCCCCAGTTAAATTAATTCAACAACTTATTACAACAAAAAGTGACCAGATCCAAACATTATCACTAGAAAACCAAAATTATAAAAAAGAGCTTCAAAATTTCCGAAATATTTTAATTAGCAAAGAAAAAGATTTGGTGATTGATCCAAAAGATACTGAACTCGAAATATTTCAAAAAGTATATTTTGATAAAAATGCAAAGTTAAATTCATTTTCAACTGCATATACTAAACTTAAAAGCCAAATGTCATTAGTAAAAAAAGAAAATCAAGATATAAAACAGCTTTTAATTGATAAAGGAGTTATTCAAATGGAAAATCCAAATCTTAATATTGCTGACTCTATTAATCAAATAATTGTGGAGAAAGAACAAATTGAGAAAGAATTATCTCCACTCTCCGAAAAAAATAAATCGCTCAAAAAAGAAAATAATGAACTTCGTTGCAAATTATTACTCCAAATGGAATCAAATATAACTAGCATTCAAAACCAATACGAAAAAATTAATCAGAAATTAGATGATATTTCTTCTGATACTTCATATATGAGAAATAAGATTCCATTCATCAATAATATAGAAAATGAAGTTCTTATTGGCACAAATAATAACGAAATTTCCATTGAGAAAAAAGTTTTAGATGAACTAATTGATTTATTTAATATTCAAAAAAATGAGAACCTCATTGAAGAAAATTCGGAAAATAAGTATGGTCTTCTAATTGATAAGATCAAGGAAATGAAAAGCCAAAATGAAAATTTTATATCACAAAAAATTTCAAATGATAGTGATAATAGTCAATTTACTGCCCAAAAAAAAGTTTTCGATGAATTAATTGATTTATTTGATATTCAAGAAGATACCAGTTGCATTAATGAAAACTCAACAAATAAATATAATCTTCTCATCGATAAAATTATGGAAATGAGAAACCAAAATGAAATTCTTGCCTTACAAAAAATTATAAATGATAGAAATGATGAAATTTCTATAGAAAAGAATACTTTAGATAAATTAATTAATATTTTAAATATTTTTAATGATTCGCGCTTCAAAGAAGATGATTCGGAATCAAATTATAATCTTATTATAACAAAAATTGAAGAACTTCAAAATCAAATAGCAAATGAAAATGCTGGCAATTATAATAATGATCAAGAAATTGAAGAGTTAAAGAGAAACTTACAGCATACAATTGATGATCAAGCAGAAAAAATAATAGAATTAAATAAACAAAAAGAATATCTTCAACAGCAAAAAGAGTCATCAGACGAACTTCTCCGAAGGCATGTAAAATTAATTAAAACAGAAAATGATAAACAAATTCGGAGATTAAAATATATGCAAAGAATGGAAATTAAAGAACTGATTAATCAGTCTTAATTGCCTGAAATTAAATGAATGTGATAGAGTTGCTTTTAATTCAAATCGGAATGATCATTCCTTGTTGATTAATAAAATTTTTAATAAACTTTTTGATTTATTTAACTTAAAATTTTTGAATTAAAAATTGTGTTAAAATGATACGTTTATAAAAATAAATTAAATAAAAATGGAAAAAGGAAATATTTTACAATCACGAATAACTTCGCTCGCATCATATTTAAGATCTACTGTTGAACAACTCCACCGTGACAGATTAATTCTTCAGCTTACTGGTGGATCAGTGAATTCAAATGAGTTATCGCAAAATATGGTAGATGTTTTTCAAACTACGATAACAAGCGATCGTGAAAAATATATAGACGAGCTAATCAGCAAATTAGCAAAAATCAAAAATGAAAAAGGAAATATTGAAGTCGAGTTATCACAAATTCAATTACAAAACTCTAAAGAAACAGATTTGCTATCGCAAGAAAACGAGCAATTAAAGGCTCAAGTTGAAGCATTGGAATCAAAGAGGAAGAATGTTGAATGGAAACAGCAAAGAAAAGAAAAAACATATCGAAATCAGCTCAAAGAAAAAGAAACGCAAGTTATGCAGTTTAAGCAGCTAATTGATACTGTTCAAGATGCTGAGCAAACGCTTTTTCAGAAGATTAAAGAAATTCGATCATCTTTTGCAAAACTTCAAAGGAATCAAATTCGTCTTTTAAATCAAGCCAAAACCATGTGCACTACACAAATCATAGAAACTATTGAGCTTGCAGTATCGCAGCAGCAATCGATTTATTCAAAAAAAGAAGGCGAAATTACGCAATATATCGATCATGAAAAAAGGCAGCAAGAACAGCTTACCAATCAATCGCAGCAGATGCTTGATATATTAAATGGATTTATAGGTGATGATCCTTCTGTTAAGCCAATAGCATTTTCAATTGATGATTTTTGTAATCGTTCTAGTGAAGTTAGAGAATTTATTAATGATATTATTGAAGCCAAAAAGAAAAGTGCGGTTCAAAGTTTAAAAAGGCAAGTAATTGAATCTCTCCCTGGAATTAATATTGGTGAAAATCAGAACATTACAGAAGCAATAGATATGCATCTTAAAGCCAGAATTAAAGCTAAAGAAATCGAATGCCAAAAAATTCTTAAAGAAAGTGAGCAAAGAGAAGCGTTATTAAAGCAAAAGCTTAAAGAAGCTATAGAGAAAATACAAAAACTTCAAGACTCTGAGAGCGATTTCAGATATATGGAAGAATTTGATAAACAGAAAACAGAATGGGAAAATAATTACAAGAAACTTGATGAAACGATGTCTATTATCAGTAAATCAAGAACAAGTGTTAGTTCTGCTTCAAGAAGCACCATATCAAATGAATAAAATTTGTTTTGTTTTTGATAAATGAGTTATAATCAGAATCTTTGCTTTTAAAAAAAAAATTGAATTTTTGAATTAGAATGCGAACATTTATGTTTTGAAATTTTGGTATAATTGAAATGATTAGTGATGAAGATGGAATTGATGTAGAAGATCCATCATTTCCTGGATTCAGTACATGGGAAAGAACAAAATTCTGTTGTACAGATAATGCGATTTCTATTCATAATGTTGATGCTGTTTTCCTTGGTCATTGGGAAGTTAATCTTCCTTTTCCAATTGCAGTCTCTATTATTATTATTGGAGCTTATCTTATTGAAATGGTTTTGATTCTTCCTGATTATGGGAAACCAGGAATCATCTTAGCTCCAATTGTTTCTATTTTATTTTTTTTATTCATTTATTCTTACTACAGAATTATTATAGATGGTCCTGGTTATCTTCCTTTCTATTGGCCAATGAGGCATGTTACCCTCAATCTCCAACCTCAAAGAAATTCAGTAATTAGCGAATCAAATCATAATAATGACTCTTCATCACTCCTTCATTCAGATGATCTTTCTCCATCTGGAATTGTGTCAAACAAAAAACAGCATGAATGGGCAAAAAAAAGGCCAAGACCACCAAGATGTACGTTATCTACTGGAGGTAGACGATTTGTCCTTCGTCCTGATCATATTTGTGGCTGGACATCGAGTTGGATTGGTAAGAGAAATTACAAATTCTTTCTTTTATTCAATTTTTGGGGATTCATCTATATAATTTTTTATTTAACACTCAATACAATTGAAATTATAAAATTAATACAAGCAGAAATCCCATCCCCTGTCATTATAATATTTTTTGTCTTTGAGTTCCTTGCTATTGTTTTCTTGGTTCTGACAGGATCTTTCGTGATCTCTCATACCCTTCAAATGTTCAAGAATATTACAAGTTGGGAAGAATGGAAAAACGTTGATCCAGCATCATATGATCAAGGATGTATTAAAAACACAGAAGATGTTTGTGGACCTATTTCAAAATGGTATACTTACTTACTTCCAATATCACCTTGGGTCGAAATGTCAAATATCGAACTTATTGAAAATTATCCTACTATTCAAATCCCAGAGCGAGAAGAATCATCTGAGTTGTAAATATTTATATTTGTTTTATTATCCATTTTAAATTCATAAATATATATGTATATTATTATTTCTTTATATGCGAGCAATTATCAATTCAAAAAAAATCGATAATATTTTTACGGTCAAAATTTTATAAAATATCATTTATTTTTATTTATGTCGAAAAATATTCCTCCGGAGTTTAAAAGTTTGGCAAAATATTTAGAAGCTGGACTAAAAATTGAAAGTATTAATCCTGCAGTCTGTGCATGGATGAAAAATTTTTTTTATGAAAATTGTGTAGGTTATACCGAAGAATACCCTGTTTCTCCTCAAGCGCAACAATTTTTACAAAGTTTTGCTGCTACCTTACCCCAAAATCCGCCTAATGGTCCTCAACTAGCACAAGAATTTGCAGATGATTTCTTTGCATCTTTAAATAACCAATTCAATGATGGAAATTTAAGATATGGAATGATCAGTGATTTTCAAATTTGCGCATTGATATTTGGAACTCTCGATGGAGAACAAAACGCAGCAAATTCTAATACATGTAAACTAGCTGCTGTAAAAATTAAAAAAATGATGAATAAACAATTACAAAAAGGTAAGAATGAAGGTGGATCACCACCTCAATTTTCAAATACAAGTGGTGGACCACCAGTTTTTACACCTCAAGGAGGCTCATCTGGAGGACCACCTGTCTTCACACCACAGGGAGGTTCATCAGGAGGACCACCTGTCTTCACACCACAGGGAGGTTCATCAGGAGGACCACCTGTCTTCACACCACAAGGAGGTTCGTCAGGAGGACCACCTGTCTTCACACCACAGGGAGGTTCATCAGGAGGACTACCTGTCTTCACACCACAAGGAGGTTCGTCAGGAGGACCACCTGTTTTTACACCTCAAGGAGGTTCGTCAGGAGGACCACCTGTATTTACACCAAATAATAGTGGTGCTCCACCATCATACCAGCCGTCTTCACCTGCTCAATTCAAGCCACCTGTTGATCCAAAATTTGATGTTGATTCTGCAAAGCACTTACTTCAATCTCTTGGATATAATATAGTAAATTCATCAAATATTCCACCTTTAAATCAGCAGAGTTATGTTACAGTTGAGAGTTACCTTGACTATGCTTTGAAAGGAATCAAAGATTCTGATAAAGAAACATGTCTTGGCTATTTAAAGGACGCTCTTAATTCCTGGAATTCAGGCGGATATGCATAAAAATTTTATTTGCAAACCATCTTTTTATTTTAACTTCATAAATAATATTTGCATTTGTACTCAATAACTATTCATAAATTTATATACCATTCAATTTTCATAGCTAGTCCGATCAATAATTAAGAATAAGAATATTTTAAAATATAAAATGTCTGAAGAACCTGCCAAATACGAGTCTAAAATCATCGAAACGCGACGCGGAAAAATTCATTATCTTGAATGGACTTCAGAAAATTCGCCCATTATTATAGTTTTACCAGGATTTACAATACCAGCTTTGGCGTATACAGCAATTGGCGATGATTTCCAAGATTATGGTTTTTCGGTCATTATTGTTGATTATTGGGGACGAGGTGAAACTGGCGCACCTACTGATGGTAAATATTCTCTATCATCGCAAATTTCGCTCGTATTAACGCTTATCAATCAATTAAGAATTACCAAATGTAATATTGTAGGAATTTCATATGGTGCAGCGGTAGCAGCTGGTCTTGTTTCTCTTGTCACCGAAAAAATTGATAAAATGGCCTTTATCTCACCTCTTCAATTTACAACAGAAATGCCAACTCATCTTCAAAAATTTGTTCTTGGAGCTCCCTATATCGGTCCTATGATACTTAGCTGGACAGCTCCAACAATGGTTCCACAACTTGTCAAGTATCACTTTCAAAATCCAGATGAAGTCCCAGAATCTGTAGAAAGAATAACAAAAATTTGTATTGATCAGTTCAAAAGTGGTAATTTGCATCCATATGCAATATCAAAGTCAATTGCAGCTTTCGAAGAATCTGATATTGAGCATAGTTTTGCTGGATTGTCAGCTGTAAATAAAAAGATGATTGTCCTTATTGGAGCCGAAGACAAATTAGTAAGCGCATCAGAGTGTCAATCTTGGTGGACAAGATGGATTCAGAATGCATCCATATTAAATTGTGATGATCTTGGCCATTTAATGTACTTTGAACAAGAAAGTCGAGTTGCCAAAAGTATTGCCAAATTCATATTATCTTAATTTTTTCTTCATTCTATATTTTTATTTCTATATGTGATTTCTTTTCTTCACTTCTCTCAAGTAGTATTATTCGATGTAAATAATTATTTTCATTTTTTCTAAACTCGTCATTTTAAATACCTAGATTTGATTTCTTCATTCTATATGCGTAAAAGCAAAAACTTGATGTATGTGTATAAAATAGTTTATTCAAAAAAGATATAAAAGAAAATAATCTAAAAAAATAAAATCATATATCTGAATAACTTTTTGGAAGTGTATAAGTTCTAGTAGCAAGATCTTTCGTTCTAAAGAATCCAACAAATGGAATCAGCTGTATTCTAAATGTTAATTTTACAGGCTTTCCGCGAATCGATGTTCCAACTTGCCTTAAGGTGAAATTAGGCATTACATCATTTTCTATAAATCGTGGATTTTCACGCGTGATTAATCTGTCCCAAAGAATGCTTTTATGGCTATCATTATCGGATTCACCCCATTCGGCAAAAATATAAGAATAGAAGTGACGGGTATTGACATGAACTAAAGAGGATAAATCTGCATTAATATTAAAATGAAGTTCTGCTTCTTCAAATCCTCTACGTGTGGCGTGAAACCAGCCAACCTTAGAAACTTCAAAATCAATTGGAACATCTAATGAATAAAAATGTGCCATAAGAGCACCAATCCCAGCCACTGTGCATATAGCTGTCATGCCCATATAAAAAAGGCAATAAAGTCGATTGTACATGGAATTCATTTTTTGATTTTGGCTAAAAAGATAGGTGAAATTTAGAATAAATGAATTTCACCTCTTTTATTCACTTTTTGAGATTTTATATTTGATTTTGAATGTTGTAAAATTCAACCATTTCAGCATTCATTAAAAAAGAAAATAGATATTCATTATAAAAAATGAAGATAAACTTGATTAAAACTGACTAGTAATTTGTCGATTTGGCATCAAAAAGTTTATGAATATGGAATTGTATTATTTTTCACTGATTGCAAACAAGAAAACAAATTTTGGAGTACATAACGAAAAAGATTACATATTCAATTAATAAAGTTTATTCTACTATAATGCACATTTTTCTTTTTGTCAGTCAAAACAATGAGAGTGCACGAAGCAAAGTGTTCTGTAAACTCGAATTGTAATATCAAGAAAATCAATTTATCATCATTAATTATAATTGGATAAAAAAAAAAAAAAAATGCATATAACCGACATTTAGTTATCAAAAAGTTGAAATCATTCAAAATTCAAATACTTATCAAAAAGTGGATGACGATAATCACTTACATAAAAATTCGTGGATTGATATAAAATATTATTTTCACCTAGTTATTTATACGCATATATAATTTAGAATCAAATAGTTATTCTTCTGATTCAATTTGCTTGATTCTTTGCGAAATCTGTTCTTTGAGGTCGTTTAAATAATTTTGTGCTCTCACTTTTGACATTTCTGAAACAGTAAGCATATGTAGTAATATTTCGCATTGGACTTGAAGTTCGGCGTTTTCTTTTTGCAGCTTTTTTATTTCAGCCTTAGATGGATTCAGGTTCTGTGGTTGATGCTGAAAATTCAAATTTTTCCATTGACCATCTTCCCATTTTAAATTTGCACCTCCAATATTTAGAGAAATTTCGCAATTATCAGTTGCTCCTCTTGATATATTAAATGTTTCAGGCTTTTTCCCAAATAATCCTTGAATAAATCCTGGCCTTGACCATTTACTAACAGCTGGGTGTTTTGTAGCATCATTTTCATCATTCATTTAATAAGTATTTGTAGGAATAAATTATTCCGTTTTTATAATTAAATAGAAAAAGTTGGTACACTTTTTATGATAGATTCCAAAATGCAGATTTTTCGGAAAATTTTCATTCAATTTTTTTTCAATTGAAAAAAGTACAAAATTTTGGAAAATCGCATTCAATTTTTTTTTCCCGACGGTTTAATAGAAAATGGCATGAGGATAAAAAAAATAAAAAAGTTACTTAAAAACCTGATTATTTTTATTAAAACTTTAAAAATACCTTTTTTTGTGACGGAACACTATTAGGATAAACTTAATTATCAGAATAGTATAAATTTGTACATTTTTGTCTAATAAATGATAGAGCTAGTATTAATAAAATTATTCCGCCATGAAAATAGAGTAAAACTAAAAAGGATTTCATCAACATTCAGGGTAAAAAAGGAAATATGCATAGTGAAAAACTTTAATATAAGAAGAATACATGGATCAAATGCATTAATGCCATCATTAAAATCATACTCGTAAACATTTTTTGGAATATAATTAAGTAAAATGTTATATAAAAAGTTGAAATATTCTTAAGTCTGTAAAAAAAACGTAAAATCCAAGATCGTCATTACTTATGGCTTATGGGAAAAAACGCTTGTCTTTATAGTTGCTTGGTAAGCCGAAGAGTGATTAATATTCGCCAAAGAAAACAAATATGAGTGTGGCCACAACCGTAAAAATAACATTAAAATATTTGACCTTAACGTCTTTTCTAAAAAATCTGCATTTGAAGATCTATCCTTTTTATATTCCCTTATTCATATGAGAGAAACCTTAAAACAAAATTGATATTATTTTAAACTTTTGTTTTCCTCTAAATATCACTAATCTCCTTCTAAATAATTCGAATTACAGATGCAATGATTCCTCAATAATTTTTTAAAATATGCAATTAATGTAAATTCTATTAAATATATTAGTTATGCAGACCCATATTAATATTGAACAAATTAAAAATAGTAATATGTGCTCAATCAATTGGCTCAAGATATCTAATTTGCTTTTTCTTGATTAATCCCATATAAATTATTAATTTCCTCACTATCCGAATAAATTCATATTTTTGTAAGTGTAAAAACTTTATTCCAATAATGGCCAGTCATTTGCTAAAAAAAAAATTTCAACTAAAGAGGATCATCAATTGGTTTGAATAAAATTATTTTTTTTACTATTAAAAATGTAGCAACAACCTTTATAATATAATAATTGCAGCAAGACTACGAATAAAGCTGAGAGATCATTATAATGATAATTTGCACGATCATTTTCTTCTCAATATCATTAAATCAAAATTTTAATGAGCAAAGATTATAAACTTGAGATCGAATCACCAAATATCGCTGAACAAACATCTTATCAGGAAGACGGGGATACTAAAGGATCTGATCAAATTGAAGAAAATTTACTTCAAATTAATTCCTCCGTTCAATTATTAATTCCTTCAATTAAAAATGAAGAAAACGAATCAATTTTAACGCATTTAAAACAAATATATAAATTTAAAGATTTTTTTGGTTTTTCTGCTCCTGTTTTTAATCAAGATATTTTTTTTTTTATTTTTTCAAACTGCATTAATAACAATTCTCCAGAAATCGCTAAAATGGCTTTAAGAATTTTAAATAATCTTTTAGCTACAAAAATTAAAGCTTTTTTGGATTATACATTCTCTACTTCTTTACCGCAAATCATTATTAATAATCTTTTTTCATCAGACATAGGTATTAAACGTAAATCATTTGCAACAATTTGTATTTTGAGCCAATCTGACCCACTCAAATCTTTGATGTTCTGGGATACTATTAAATCTACAATTTGTAAAGAGGTTTCAGATGTTATTTCTAGTTATATTTATAACGAAATTTTATTTTTCCAACAAATTCAAAATTTTAATTCAGATAATCTCCTAGAAATATTTGATGTAATTGCTTTTTTAGTTAATGAATCGGATAATAGTAAAGCCAAATTTGATGCACTAAAGACTATATCAAAAGGAATTACTGAATTACCATATCGCAAAGAATTTATTCAAGAATATTCAAATGTTAATTGGCTTTGCTTTTTTGTTGCAATGATCCATTCAAATCAATTATGTAAATCAAAAAAATGTGAATATCCAATTTTAATAGAACCAGTTCCAACAATTGAGTTCGGATATTCAATTTTAAAGGAATTAGTACCTTTTTTAGAACAAGACAAAATTGAAAGTGAAAATATTTTAGATCTTGAATTGATTTCAATGCATATTGATTATGAAATTGCATCAGATACATTTTATCAAAAATATGATATTGCTATTGTTAAAGAATGCCTTTCTTTTCTTTGTGAGACCATTAGCTATCATATACCATTAATTCAGAAAATAATTGATAACTCTGAAAATGATGATATTATGCTGAAAATTTTTATGATAATTCTTCAATCAGTGTTTGATGTTAGAGAAATAGCCTCAAAAATACTATGCATTGTTTTATATAATGGATCTTCTAGTCAAATTACTTCTCTTTCTCTGATCAATATAGTTGAATCATTGTTTTGCATTCTAGACTTTGATCCACAAAGTAACGATACTGTATTTAAATGTTTTACCAGAGTCATACCTGCTTTCTTGAATAAAGGCTATAAGATCAATGAATTTCAGGAATTGTTTTTAGCTAATAATGCTAACGACGTTTTTCAAAGTTTGATTGAATACGATAGAAACACAGAAGAAAACATTCGATCAATATGTAATTTAATTGATTTTTTAATTGATTTAAATCTTTGAATCAGTTGACATGGATTAATTTATTTGTTATGATGATCATAATTATTCCCAATAGATATTCATGAAAAAATAAGAAAAAATATTAAATAAACATGATATTTGATCAAATGTTCTTCATGTGATAATAAATCAGAGGTGCGAGGGCGAAGCATTCTATTCAGATTTTTTTCCAAAAATGAAATATAAATTCTTCTTTATAAATAATATATATAGACAGAATATCAGAAGAAAATTTTGGGCTGTAGACATTCTGTGATCATTTTAAAATAATTATAATTTTGATGCAAAGTATTCAATTTTTCTTAAAGTTTAAAAAAGTTCAAAAAGTATCAATTTGGTCCTTGTAAAATTATTTCTTTGCAATTTAACATATACATTTGGCAACATTATTTAAAATTAATTTAAATCGTCTTTTGTATTTTATTTTTATACTTGGACATTTTGGATATTCAATTGTTTCAAATTTTTAATCTTTTTGAATGTATTTGAAATAAGTCACTTTTTGAATGAATATTCAAAAAGTGCCTATTTATATATGATGATAATTATCTTGGTAAAGATTTTTTTTTTAAACTTTTTAGATTTTTTCCCCTCAATTTTTTTCTTTGTATATTTGTTCACAAATAGTTGAACTTTTTAGATTTTTCCCTCTCAATTTGGATTTTTTTAAAAAAGCTAAAAAGCATGAAAATAAGTAAATAAAAGGATCAACTAAAGTATAGTAAGGCTTTTCTGAGTCTCATTCAAAAAGTGGAAATCATTCAGAAAAAATAATCAAATAAAAATAATAAAAAAAGAATCTTTTTATGTTACAAAATTTTTACCGATTCTTACCGCCAGCCGCGGGGTCTCGGCTCGGCTTCGCTTCGCTCAGCCTCGCTCGACGCCCGCTAGGCGGTATGTAGCCTCGGTAAAAATTATGTAAAAATATAAAAAGATTTGTTTTTTCAATTTTTTTATTTAGATTATTTTTTCTGAATGATTTCCACTTTTTGAAGGTTCTTCAGAAAAGCCTTACTATACTTTAGTTTATCCAAATAAAATACTAAAAGAAGAAACTATAAATATTTTAAGGTACAAATCCAGTACGTTATTTTTTGAATAGGAGAACGTTTATTATTTGAATAGTTGCATGTCTCTGAAAAAGTTTAAATTGACTAGGTTTGTTTTTGACACTTATTTTACAATTTAAATAAACATTATGACATGTTATATGAAATGTATGAAAATAATCGTTTTTTATTTAACATGTCGTTTTATTCTTTGAGAATGTCAAAAAAAATTGCGGTTACTAAACGTACTGGATTTGTACCTTAATATACATATAGAATTTATTAAGATTTTTCGGTTGAGAAAAAAAAAAACATGAAATAATAATTAGCATTTCTTTGGGTGAGAAAATTGAGATGCATCAAAATATGTGGTATTTCATCTAGCATAAACTATGAGTATATGCATTGGATAAGAAAAGCAATTATTTGTGTTTAATGAGTAAAAAAATATATCGTTTTGCACTAATTTTGTGATAAAACACAATAATCAGGTTTATTAGCCAAGCGTAAAAGCACATTTGACGTATTTGTGTTCTTTTTGTGAGAATTGTGATCATATATATCTCTTCAAAATTTGAAGCTAAATATTGGTTTCTTTTTCATCTTTTGCTCTCAATTTTTTTATTGGATAGGTAATACCAGCATTATGCTCTTAAAAGCAGGAAATAAGGGAAATTTAGACAACGATTTTAATAAAAATTGGAAATTGCAATTGGAAGTTTATTTTTCTTCTTCTTTATTGAACATATAATGCCTGTAATGCTGTGAAATGGTGTTTATTGGTATAAAAACCTCGAATACTTACTTCTTAAATAGTAAAATTATAAAGATATTATGACAAATAAGCATTCAAAAAAATTGAGAGTAAAAAATCCAAAAAGTTCAAAAATAAAGATTTACTATTATCTTGAACAATTATTATTTAAAATTTAATTTTTTCCTAATGATAAAACAAAAATATAATAATATATATATATTTAACTTAAATATATTTTAAAAGGCTTTTAATAATATGCATATTGAATGACAAGACCAGTTTATTTCTCAGAAAAACCTGAAATCTTGATGGGCAACAATGATTTTTCGAGGATTAAAAATATATTTCATTGTATGTGTTATCATATTCAATAATTTTTATTCGATATATTTCATTGTATGTGTTATCATATTCAATAATTTTTATTCGATATATTTCATTGTATGTGTTATCATATGACCTTTTTATTCTTAAAAACATCTGCAATAAAGATACAGAAATAGAAATTATTGAAAATAATTGCCCAATACATTCAAAGCAGAGCTTCTATAATTTCTATTTCGATTTACTAATATCAAAAGAAATATACAAAAATTTAGAGGTCATAGTTGATAGGATTCAGAGCATTTGAAATTTACTTCCTTAATATATTAAAAAAAATTAATAAATTAGAGTATAATTATTTTAATATCACTTCTGGAGTAATTGCTGCATATGATCTTCCATATGCTCGACCTTCACAAGTGGTTACAGAAGCTTCATCAACAAATGCCATTTCTCATTTGCATGCCTGATATTGGTTAATGTATCTTAAAGGCAATCCTCAAATATAAATAAAGGTAAAACTCTTTCATCATCAAATAAAAAAAATCGACCACCAATTTTAATAACATTCGTAAAATGCCCTGAAAAAGGATTGATAAAATCCAACTTTTCTTCCTCTTCTAAATTATCATGATTTTGGATTTTGCTTTTTCCTTTTTTTACTTTGCTTTTGCTTTGGGTTATTATTATCTTCATCGTTCTTAGAGTGTTTTTGCTTATTATTCTTTGCGCTTTTTTTGTTTTGTGTTTAATTATTGAAAAAATGGAAAAACAATACGAAACAGATATTAAAACACATTTTTGCAAATGTGGATAAAGCACATTATTATCATCATTTTTACATAAACCATTACCTTGCTCACATTTGCTTTATATGGGTGCACAATTTCTTGATATTCAAGCTCCAACTTTAATGGCTCGTAATGTGACTAATGAAGAGCTTATTGTTGAATTAAATTTTGAAAAATCTTAAAAATAATAACAAATGAAGATTATTATTCTCGAATTAGAAAATATGCAGCCAAAATAATTCAGAAATATATTTCATATGCAAATGAGTATATACTCATTGTAAAATAGAAGATTGTATTGAATATGCAAACAAAAATATACCTTTTTTTAAAGAACCTTCAAAATTCGTTTTAGGTATCCTATTGAAGTATTTGATGTGATAGATGAAGGAATTCGATATTTCATAAATGAACTAATGAATGAAATTGGTCATTAATTTTTTTTTTTTGATATATTATTCTTTAACTAGAACGCCACTTTTTGAGCTTCGCTCAAAAAGTGTCTTTTGCTTTAAATATCAATTTTTTTCTATTTCTTGCCAAATTTTATCTTATCTCCTCTTTCTCATTCAATCTCATTTATTCTCTTATTCTTATTTTTTCATACAAACTTACCTCTTCTCATCTATCTCTTCCAATCTTTTCTATTCTCATTTATTCTTATTCATTCTCATCAAATCTTATCTATTCTCTTCAGTCTGATCTATTCCATCACATCTCCCGGATTATCATCTTTTTCATTTAATCTTTTTTATTTTCATCTTTATAATTTAATATCTCTTATTCTTGTCTTTTTCATTTAGTCTTATCTTTTTTTTTTTTCTATATCATCTAATTTAACTTATTCTCATTTTTCTTATCCAATCTCTCTTTTTCTCTTCTATCTTATCCAATCTTTCTTATTCTCTTCTATCTCATCCAATCTCACTTATTCTCTTCTATCTCATCCAATCTCACTTATTCTCTTCTATCTCGTCCAATCTTTCTTATTCATTCACATCTATTCTCTTCTATCTCATCCAATCTCTCTTTTTCTCTTCTATCTCATACAATATCACTCATTCTCTTCTATCTCGTCCAATCTTTCTTATTCATTCACATCTATTCTCTTCTATCTCATCCAATCTTTCTTATTCTCTTCTATCTTATCCAATCTCTCTTTTTCTCTTCTATCTCGTCCAATCTCACTTATTCTCTTTTATCTCATCCAATCTTTCTGATCCTCTTTTATCTCATCCAATCTCACTCATTCTCTTCTATCTCGTCCAATCTTTCTTATTCATTCACATCTATTCTCTTCTATCTCATCCAATCTCTCTTTTTCTCTTCTATCTCATCCAATCTTTCTTATTCTCTTCTATCTCATCCAATCTCTCTTTTTCTCTTCTATCTCATCCGATCTCTCTTATTCTTTTTTATCTCATCCAATCTCACTTATTCTCTTTTATCTCATCCAATCTTTCTGATCCTCTTTTATCTCATCCAATCTCACTTATTCTCTTCTATCTCGTCCAATTTTTCTTATTTTCTTCTTTCTCATCTAATTTTTCTTATTCATTCACATCTATTCTCTTCTATCTCAATTAATCTTTCTCATTCTCATCTTTTTATCCAATTTCATCTATCCTCGTTTAGTAATGATATAAAGAGAGATTTTGGATACAAATCACAAATTTTTTACAAAGCAAATCAAAAAGTTTTAAATATATATGGATAAAAAAATAATTATTTAATTACATTCTAGTATAAAAATCAGTCTTTCTAAAATTGAATATTGGTCTGAGACTTAATGATCTGAGATTTAATGATCTGAGATTTAATGATCTGAGATTTAATGATCTGAGACTTAATGATCTGAGATTTAACAGTGGTTTGGGATTTAATGTAATCGAGATTTAATAGAGTTGAGACTTAATGGATGTCTAAGATTCAATGCCATAGTTGTTGATTGGTGTAGTTGCTGATTAACGAAGTTGATTCTTGGTGAAGTTTCTTCTTAAGGAATAATGAAAAAAAATTGAATTCAAATAATAAAAAAATCATCATTTTGAATAAAAACTACTTTTATTCGCAATTTTGTGCTAAAAATGAGAAGATTCATTGTAAGAATAATACGGAGATTTTAAATATCACGAAAGAACTGCAAAAAAGTTGATTTTAAAATTGAGAGGGCCAACATATATATATATATATATATATATATATATAAATTATTTTTCTGCGATTATCATTTAAGAAATTGAATTTACTTCAGATCATTTTTTTCATATCTTTACACTTGTAAATATTGAAAAAGCATATTAAAAATTAAAAATAATATAGGTGAATATACAACAAATTGTTCATGTCAATGAGTTTCTTCATTTCTTAATTCTTTCCCTTCATGGATTTTGTCGATGAAAAATGAAGAATTCAAATAAACGGCCATTATTTATATATAAAATATTCACTTCAAATGAAAAATATAATATTTAAGCAAATTAATGAGCAGGAAGAAACAGATTTGGAATTGAAAACAACAC
The DNA here is from genome assembly GCA_039105265.1 of Tritrichomonas musculus. Taxonomy (NCBI): domain Eukaryota; phylum Parabasalia; order Tritrichomonadida; family Tritrichomonadidae; genus Tritrichomonas; species Tritrichomonas musculus. The sequence continues at coordinate 3,418,881 of JAPFFF010000004.1, forward strand.
AACAACTAATACATATCCTATTGAAGATAAAAGTCATTTCTCCTGAAACCTATCGTAATGATTTAATTGATTTGACAAACACCATTAGATACTGTATCATTTATTGAGAAATCCGTAGGTAGAAATCAAAATGAGACAAGTTAATGTACCAGAAGATAAGCATAACGTATCTAATGAAACCCGTAAAAAATATACGTTTTTTTTTTTTTTTTTTTTGAAACCCGTAAAATTTTTACGTTCAAAAATTAAAAAAAAAAAAAAATTAAAACATAACGTTTACTTCATTTCTTTTTAAGATATAATATCGTGATGAATACAAGTAATTACATATCTAGAGATGTTCTATTACAAGCAGAAATCAGAAGCATTGATGAACCAGAAATGAAAGCTGCAGTTATATGCAATCAAAATCCAAATTTGAAAATTACGCCGTTGCAAGCGAGCTTGGTGCTAACTATCAAAGGGCATGGAGAAGGTATACAGCATTGAAAGAAAGAGGTGAGTTTACTGGTCCAGGACGGCCTCCATATTTTTCTAAAAAAGAGTAGTATACGTTAGGCTGTGCGCCCTTAACGGTCGCCCAGACCTAACCGCACATATGATTTCACCAAGGCCATTTATAAACATTTTTTTCTCTATTTTTATTTTTATATTTATATTTTTATATTTTTTATCTTCATATCAAAAAACAAATGTGGGGAAAAAGAAGGAACTATATGATCACATTCTGGACACATGAATACCCTAAAGAACTGCCAGATAACTCCACTTATCTATGTACATGTGAGGATACTTGTGAGAATGGCAGATATCATGGTCATGCATTCATTTATTTCAAAAATCCAGAAGATATGAAGTGTGTTAAGAGCTTATTTGGTCATAATGCTCATTTAGAAGTGCCTCGTAGAAACAGCTGGTGTATTCGATATATTCTTAATAACAATACGAGAAAACATGACTTCCAAGAATTTGGTGAACGACCATTAGATTAATTTTTTGTATTTGAAAAATGAGCTTTGTTCCATTAAAAGGCTTTATAAATGACTATGAGATTTTAAATAAATACCCTTTCACAATAAGAAATAAGAAGACACGTAAACCATTGAAAGATTCAAAACACAATGAAGGTTATTTGACGGTTAATTTGAATGGTGTAAATTATTTAAAACACGTTATTATTGCCAAACAATTTTTGCCTAACGATGATCCTATTCACAAAAAAGAAGTCGATCATAAAAACCGCAATCGTAAAGATAACCGTCTATGTAATTTACGATGGGTAACACATTCTGAAAACAATTATAATCGTAAAATGCCGTAATTTATTTTTATTCAAAATGTCAGATATAATAATTATTCAAGGTCAAATTCGTTTTAATCCACCTATAACAAATCAAAAAGTTGCAGATTTGAAAAGAGAACACAATTTTAAATACATAGATATCACAAATAATTATGTGACATGTTTAGTGCCCTATAATTGGATACCAGCAAAGGGGTTTAGGGATGAATTAGAAATATTTGCGAATAATATGAAGGGCAAATTATTTAGAGAACGTTTTAGTGGTGAAATTTTGGCCTATAAAGGATCGCCTAATGCTAAATCTGCTTGGCGTTATTTCATTAAATATGGGAAGGTGCAAAGTGACAATAATGCTGCCTTTAAGTTCATAAAATATTATAAGCCCAAACCAAAAAGACATGCAAAATGGGTGAAGCCAGAGCATGATGATGCATTACCGCCACCTCAAGAAGAGCCATCACAAAACAAAACAATCTTTCAGAAAAAGTCATCGTCTTCGGCCAAACCTATACTTAAAAAGTTGGCATCTTCATCGTCTTCTTCTCAAACATCTACATTATCATCAAGCGGTACATCAAGAGCGCCATCTCCTCCCCCACCCCCACAAACATCCCCTCAATCATCAAAACAAACATCAAGGCACACATCAAGACCACCAACACCTCCAATGGATCTAGACCAATTTATTGATTATAATGCAATCACTGATAATAATTCACAATTAGAATCAAAAGAAGTATATCCATATCTAAAACTATTAGTAGAAAAAGGAAAAAAGGTGAAAAGAATAGGACATGTAGCCTTATTGCCTCCTGATTGGTTTTATTATCTATATGAGAATCCGAAACAAGAAGCAGTGGACTCTCTCTTTGAGTATCTTAGTAAAGCTCCACAGTTTAATAAAAAACCAATTGATTATTATGATTGCATTGTAATTCCTGCTGAACTAGAGGAACATTGGATATTAATAGTAATCGATAATGGCAATAAAGATATCGGTGTATATGATTCAAACATGAAAGCATACCCAGATATCGGTAAAATAATGAATAAATTCTTGAAATCACAAGGCATTAATCATAAATATCCAATGAGATATAATCGTGTTCCTAAACAAAATAATGATATTGATTGTGCTATATTAATGATGCAAAATGCAAGGATATTATTGCATGATGGTAAATGGCCTTATCCAATAGATGACGTACCTAATATTAGACAAAGAATTGCACGTGAATTAAAGAGCAAATCATTAGAAACAGCTGCCCTCCCACCTACACCACCAAGTTTTCAAAAACATTCTAACAACACAGAAAAACCGACTCTTCCCAAAAAAAAAATGAGTCAAGCTGAGAAGGAAAGAATCGAACAAGAGACTTATAATTATTTTATTAAAAAAGGTGCATATCATTTAGCTAAATCATATAAATACCCTTATTGGAATGTTCATGAAGATGTAGAATCTGGTGTACCAAAAGATAAATCAAAAAGAATGTAAATTAAAAATTTTTCAATAAATAAAAATGCCAGAATTAATTTTGCCAATTGAATGTTCACTTTATTTTAATAAAACATTGAAAAAGACAGAAATATCTGAATTATCAGAAATTTGTAAATCAAAGTTTAAATTATCAAACAAAAAAATAATCTTTACTGATTGGGCAAAGAAATTTGATTGGGATGATTATGAGGACGTTAAAGAAATATTGAATTTAGTGGCCAAATATTGTTCAGTACATAAAATCACACTTTTTGGATCGATAATTGGTTATATAGGTGAAAGGAATGAAAATATGGTCAAATCGAAAGCCTATCAGATTCAATTGAAAAAGGGAGATATAATTCCAAAGGAAATAATTCTTCATGCTAGTAAATCAAGAAAGAATAAGTAAGATATTTATTTTTAGTCAAAATGGAGTTACCGCCAAGAGTTAAAACACAACACCCTAATCGTGAAAATATTGTACATGATGCTAACGTTCCTGTCCCAATTGAGACTGCTTTTTTCTTAGAGGACTCACAAAGAGATCCAAGCAAATTTAATCGTTTTTATTTCAATTTTCCTGGTGATTGGTCAACGTCAAACAAAGGCGAAACAATTGTGGGTGTAAGGTCAATGTGGCTCGTTTCAAAAAGACGAAAACTTGAATTCACCATCTCAATTGCTAAATATTTAAAGGTTTCATTTGATAAAATACCTGGATTCAGTATACACGATAGAATTAAATCTATGACTTCATCTCTTTATCAGGATGATTTAAAAATCAAAGAAATAAAAGTAATTGACTGGCTCTCAACAGAAAGAGATTTCAGAGGATTTTTTGAAGCAGTCCACAATGCTTTGAAATCATATATCTCAATATGGTGGAATAACATCACTAACGCATTTGAACAATCTGATATTGATGTTTTGAATAGAGACATACAAACTGATGGTTATTATGACGAAAAAGGTTTTCATGAAAAAATATATTCTGAACGAAACAATAATTCTTTAGATAAATACGGTTGTGCTTTCAAAATAACTGAAATGAATAAAGATTTTGAGGAAGTATTCAATATTGGTGACGGACCTACTCAAAATAGAAAAGGAAAATATAATTTGTATGAAAATGAATTAACTTTTGATAATATTTGGGATCGTCATTCATGTAAAGTTTATTCTTCACTTGGCGAACAATCATTACATAATTATATCGGTAATTCACAAATTTATTATAATCCTATCAAATATTTTAAATTGAATTCCTCTGATCAACGGTTTTGGATTGAATTATATTCTGCCAGACAATACAATGCCCCCGTTAAATTACCCAATGGAGAAACTTTTGTCATGGAAATGCAGTTCTTGCCTTATAATAAGATGTTATACGTTTAATTTATAGAAAATGACATCACTTGCAGAATTATTTAAGGAATATCCATATCGTGGTCCAGCTTTTGAAAAACATGCACTTGAAAAAGGTTATTCGAAAAAAGAGATAAGGAAATTTCAATCAGAATCCGTTGTTCATGATCAAAAAGTGCCAACTCCTAAATATATACCTATCGTATCGTCTCATTCCGGAGGTTTTCAGATGGATACGTTTATAAACGATAAAGGAGCTAACGGTTTGAATTATTTGATGCTTATCAATATAAATACCCGTAAAGCTTATGCATATCCGATGAGAGGGAAAGGGGCGTTACAGGTCAAATCAGCATTGAATAAATTCATCAAGGAAGAACCAAATTGCCATTCAATCGCTTCAGATCAAGATGCTGCTTATTTATCAGACGAAGTGACATCTTGGATGAAAAGTCATAAAATTATATATACGACTACAACGGATGATAATCACAATAATTTAGGAATAATAAACCGTTTTATGAGAACGATAAGAGATTTAGCCGTTAACAAAAATTTGTTAGATGCCGATATATGGAAAGATATATCAAAAGAAGGTGAATTAACACACAAACCTACAAGAAATATTTCACCAAAAGAAATGCAGTCATTAATGTCAGCATATAATGAATCATATCATACTAAAATAAAAACAGCCCCCAATAAAATGACAGCCAAAGACGAACAGAAATATATTTTGAAAAATAAAACGCAAGCAAACCCTTATGATTTCAAAGAAGGTGATAAAGTACGTATCGTAGAAGAAAAAACGATTAAAAATAAAAAACGAAGAATGGTTAGCAATCAAGCATATACAGTTGATTCAAAATCTGGTAATTTATTCAAAATTGCTGCTAACGATAGATCTGTAAACGATTATCCTGGATACAAAATAGTTAAGGCGAAAGGATTTGTTCCTATGGCCAAAACATTGAAAGACGGCAAAAGAGGGAACATAGAGGAGATTTTAGGGTATAATAATGCAAATGACCAATACAAGGTCAAATGGGATGATGGAAGTCAAGGGTATACATATGCCAAAAGTATGAGAGAAGGAAATCCAACAATATTATCACGTTTAGAACGAATGTATTGGGTGAAAACAGGTGAAAACATACCAGTTAAAATCAGAAAATACATTTAATTATTCTTAATCAAATGAAAGGAAATATTATTCAAAAAGTTGAAGAATTAATCAATGAGACACTCAGAAAAAGTATGAGAGAAATTGAGGGCGCTTTGATCAAACCATTATCAGAAAATTATCCGTTTTCATCAAATGGGATATACTTTTTGATTGGACGTCCTGGTGCTGGCAAAAGTTATTGGATTTGGCGCCATATTATGATTACAGAAAGATTATTTAAACATCCATATTATCATAAAATTTATTTCTGCTCAACGTCTGGTAAAATGGATAAAACCGCCGAAGTTTTGAATAAAAAGATTCAAACAAAAATAATTTATGTCTCAGAAAAACAATTGATGAGCGTTCTTCAGAAACATTTGAAAAGGAAAATAAAATATTATGCACTTGTCAAACATATCCTCTCAAAAATGAAAGAAACGTCTGATGAGATGAGGCGTTTAATTGAAAAGCATCATTTAACTGACCTTCAAGATAAAATCATTTATATTGCCAGTAAGCTTTGTAAATATGGAACCGCCTCTTATCCATTCAATACTCTGATTATTCTTGATGATTGTGCTGGTTCAGATTTATTGAAAAACGGTAATTCAGAATTTATTAAATTGTTGACAAAGACAAGACATTATAACATAACGTGCATAATGGCATTTCAAACGATAAGATTTGTGCACATAAATGCTAAACGTATGGCAACCGATATTATCTGTTATAGCGGTTATTCAGAAGAAGATTTCACCTCTTTATTGCAGCAAACAAATAACAACTTAAATACAAAGGCAACTGTGCAAGAATACTTGCAACATAGAGAACCGCATGACAAATTTATCATGAACATAACTGCAAACAAATACTATTTTGAATCTTAAACGTTTTATTGAATTTTAAATGGGATTATTTAGAAAATGGGCGAGAAGAAGTATTGGCCTTGGAAGTCAATTATTAATGGGAGCAGCAAATTCAGCAACAGGAGGATTAGCAGGTAAATTAGCGGATAATGCAACAGGAATAATGAAAAATCAATCAGGATTAATAGGCAAAACAATGGGTAGTTTAGGCAAAGCATTTTTAAGCGATAATATGAGAAACAAAATCTCAAATGTAGCGGATGCAGCAATAAAATACATTCCAAAAGGCAACGTAAGAGAAGCATTAACAAAAATCAATAATCATGCACAAGGAAGAGATGAAAACTATAAAATGCCAAAACCCGCTAAAACAGAATCGAGTAGTTCAAATAATTCACCAGCACCTATAAATCATGTACATTCATCAAATTATGAATAATAAGAAAAGTCAATTTTATTGAGTTTTAAATGTCAAAACACTTAACAGGCTCAAAACGTTTAGCGGTTATTCAAAGGTGGATAAATGGCCATGACGATCCAGATTGGGAGGTTTTGCCAACTCGAAAACAAGGAAAGTATATTGTTAAAAAGCGAGAAACACCAATAGAAGAAGAAAAAGAAGAGAAAACTCCAGAAAATGAAGAGAACGAAGTTTTTGAAGAGGAAGAAGAAAAACCCAAAATGCAAAAACAAAAGTCGAAAAAACTCACAAAAAGTCAAGAAATCGATCCAACGATAAACCTTGAAATCTTAAATCAACTCAAATTACTGGGTGATGAAATCAAACGCAAAAGAGAAAAGAAAGAACAAAAACGATTAATTGAAGAAGTAATCTCAAAGAAAACTCCAGCACCAAAACAAGCACCTCCTCCTCCAATACAAGAAGAAGAATATTATGAACCACCAATTTCAAGACAAAGACGAAACAGAATCTTTGATGATATATATTAACTTTTTTTATTCAAGAAATGATTAATCATGAGGTTTATATGAAAACATCAGCTGAAGTATGTTCGCAAATTGCGTCATATTTTGATGTTGTAGATAGCTGTATTGCCACTTCTGATACAAACAAACAGTATTCAATTAATCCACAAACATCATATTCGCCTTCACCTCCAATAAAACAAGGGTCATATACAAGTGTTATTATTTCTCCAAATACACACAATACAGCTGACATCTATAATGGTTTTATTCGTGCTGATCTAAAAGTGACAATGAATATAAATGAAAAGATACCAGATTTGAGTGATATTGGCGGTTATCCATTCAATAAAATCTGGTTTGGATTCAAAGATGCAAGAGATGCTATTGAAAAATATGAAATAGTAGCTAACGGAATAACGATATATACACAAAACTTTGGTTGTGAAGAATCGTTCTTAACTGCATGTTGTGCGAATGAAACAACAAAGAGAGCAGATGTATACTCAAAGGCAAGACATAAAGATATATGGAATAATAATTTTGCCACTCGTTGCGGAATAGTAATTAATTGGCCAAAAGATGATTTAACAGCAACATTTACGATTCATTTAAAAATTGATTTGCGTAGATTCTTGCCATTATCAAATATAAAATATTTACCAGCTTTTGCAGGAAAACTCGAATTAAGATTATATTTCTCATGTGCTGGTATGCTTTGTTGTCCATGTGGACCATCAAGATCTTTGCTTGCTCAACCATCTCTTGCAACTAAATATACTTTTTCTGAGATCACTAATGAATTCACACCTGTTGGCGATGATGTTAAAATATGGATTTCAAGTACATCAGCTAATTCATCAGGCCAAGCATCAGAAAAGACAGATGGAGCTGAAATATTAGCATCAGAAACACCATATACTCTTTATTCTGGTTTACGAAAATTCCAAGTCTATGAGTATGAAATCACTGAATGCTCATCAATTATTCCATGTTTTGGTATAAACAATGAAATTTATCAACAATTGGTTCAGCGTTATTCAAATCCACAACATCCACTCACATTTCCAACTCAAACATTGTCATTTTACACCTGCACTCAAGCATTAAAACAAATCCAAGACAAAACAACAGTCACTGTCACTCCAAGATTTGTTGATTCTATCTTTTGTTTATTCCCTCTTCATCAACGTCATCATACATATTTCAAAAATCCACTTTTTAAACATTTCCAATTGAATTGTGGCGGTTATGGCAATATTCCAGCCAAATCTTTCGGAACAGATGGTGAATATCCAGAATTCATTGAATATAGTCAAAATGCAATGAATATGAATGGTGAACAAACCGGTTTCAATAAAGAGGTTATCGCTTCATTATGTAATGTAAGTAAACCTTTAGCCAATATCACAGGTTTATATCCAAACGATAGGACTTCATTCTTTATCGGTTTTGCGACAGAAACAGATGGGACATATCAACAGGGCCTTACAAGTTTATCACCAATTAACTTCGAAATAATCGTCACACAGGAACATGCACAAATAAAAGATCCAAATGATAAATCAGAGAATTATAAAAAGCATTTTTCTCAAATAGTCGATACGCCACCAATATTAGGTTTATTAGTTGATGCTTCTATTTCGATTTTAGTGCAGCCCAATGGCATGCCCCCACTGGTTCGAATTGGGAATTATGACATTACAACTCCTGAATAAAATAGAATTTTTCTTTACTTAAATGGCTAATGATTATAAATCCCCAAATGCAGAGATTGTAGGAAGAGAAGGAGTAATGTATAATGAGAATACAGAAAAAGTGCGATTTATCAAAGGCAAACATTATGGTATCTTTTCGAACGATAACACTTATGCTGTCACTTTTAATCCCAAGGTCAATTTGCCACCAACGATAGTTCGAGAAAATAAACCTGTACGTCCTCCACCAACTAATCAGCACACAACAAAAGGACTTCATGAACCACCAGTAAGCTTAACTGACGGAAAACATTATATTCACCATGGATATGTGAAAAAACCGCCACTTTTGCCTCCTTACCTGAAAAAGCCAGAAGATTTAGCTCGAATACAAGGATTAGCAGATGAAAATAATAAAGGATCAATAATATATGGACCTAAACACTCAGTTATAATAAAAAATAATATATATTAAAGAAAATTAATTTTTATTAATTAATTTTGATTATTGAGCTTATTTTTTTTGCTCTTTTTCTTCTTCTTTTTCTTTTTCTTCTTTCTTTTCTTCATCCTCTTCTTTTTCATTATCATCAGAAGAAAAATTAAAAGGACTATCGTAAGAATCAGTACTGATCATTTTAATATATTTTGGTTCTTTCTTCTTCTTCTTCTCCAGGCATTCATCGAGATTTGTTTTATATTCATTGTCTTTTCGGTATTTATTTAATATTTTTATTTTGTTAGCCATTTCATTTCTTGTTTCGATAAAATTAGTGAATTTTCTTAGCATGGTAGTTATTTTCCAATGTGATATATGTCCTTTTTCATTCACAAAACTTTCGATATCATGCGCCAGTTTTGCCAAGATTTCTTCATCATAATCTAGCTCTTCTATCATCTCTTTATATTCTTCTTCTGTTTTTATTTTTTCCTCTTTGCTAACTTGGCATTCTTCTTCTTCTTCTTCTTCTTCTTTTTCTTCTTCTTCTTCATGAGCTTTTTCATCATATCTTTCTTTGGCTGCTTGCATAGTTACTAACATATCAAGTCTTCTGTTTGCGTCTACTTGTTGGTTTATTAGCTGACAGTAGCGATACATCATGAAGGGAATAACATGTTCGATTTTATAAATTGGGATCTCATCTTTTTGATTAAGGAATGCATAGATGTCTTCTTGGATGGGAGTGAGTTCTTTTTGGATCTGAACTAATTCTTGTGCGAGTTCGTTGAATGACATTATAAAAGTGTGATCTGATTATTCTTTCTAAAGTTTTCTTCTTAAATAAATGGCCGGCTACTTATGATAATTCAGAAGTTATTTGGTCCTTTAAAATTTTAAGGTTTATCTCCAAGACAAATGATCAAGAAGAGAACAAACGCAACTGGTGTTAACGCAAATATAGCATTGGAGCCAACAGCAGCATCGTCATCGACTTCAAATATAAATAATAATATTATTATAAATAAACGAGAAGATGGGAAGGAGGAGATAGTGATAACAAGAGACGTGAATGCTCAAATAGAACCGGAAATCAAAGAAACAGACGCAAAAAGTGTGATTTTAGAAACATATGCTCAAATACTTTTAAATCAGGATAAAGCGCTTTTAAGCAATTTAATCTTTAAGCATTCTATTATTGTCCCTAAAGAGTGCTTAGAAGAAATCATAAAAGCAATTCTCAAAGTCACAGAAGTCGAAGTACATCTTGATGAAGATATTGGTTGTTGTGCCGGAAAAGCAAACCCAATTCGAAGAATAGAAGCCATTAAAATACTCAAAGAGAACGGCGAAATCATCACTGACTTCAAACAAGTCTATAATAAAGAATATAATGAATTAGTAAACAATTATCACTTATGTTTAAAGTTTTGCATTTAAATGTTTATTAATTAATTAATTAAGCTATTTATTTTTATTTTTGAATAGCTCAATCATCTCATTCTTGAGCTGATAGCATTCTTCTTGTGAGCCGATTATCCTTATTTCTCGGCAGTACTTAAGAACACTGATTCTAAACTTTTGTTGTGTTCCTGGTGCAAAACCGATCTCTGTACACCACATTTTATATGTCTCAAAGACTGTTTTTCGTGGAAAACCCTTTTTGAACTGAATCAGATTCTTCTGAATGAACATGAAATAAGGGTTCTTGAAAAAATTAATGATATCAGTCTTTTCATTCGTGAGAGGAATCACACTTGGATCAAAGAGAGATATATCATGATATCCAAAGAATGCAAGAAGATTCGAATAGAACTCTGGAGTGAACGATCGATGTAATTGGCTAAAATACTCGTGATCTCCTCTCTTCTCTGATGATGTCTCCATAACTAAAAATCTTCTATCATCTTCTTCGATTTTTAGTGGCGCAAAGTTGTTTGAGAGAAAAATAAAGTTTGCCACGTTCTGCTGAGTGAAGACATCATGGAACTTTTGGTGTATGTCGATTGAATCTTCTGTTATCAAAGTCTTCAACATTTCAGGGTCATATTTCTTATTATTGATAAAACTTTTCACTTCATTGCACACAAGGAGCATCTTGTACATGATGCTGCTGTTAAAATCGCCTGTAATGTGTTCAAGTTTGCAATTCTTATTTGCATATGAACCAAACAAGTTGCAAATGGTGTCAGTGAACGTGTTCTTCCCTGTGCCTTGTATACCTGTGATTATTATTGATGTCTTTGTCTTCTGGCCAACTTTCTGCACAATGAATGATATCCAATTGATAACATATTCATAGATTTCGTGTCTTTTGTTGCAGATGATTTGTTCTATGTGAGTTAAGAATGGCTGAATCAATTCCATCTTGATTTCTCTTTGAGGCACAGGGAAATATTCAAATCCTTGAAAGAAAGTGAACGCATTCTCTCTCCCAGGAAAGAATGTTAATTGTTCATACATGATAAAGTTCTTATTCATTCCTGTATTTAAGATTTTGTCAGCTGTCACTTTTCCAACATTAATCGTCATAAGTTTGTGCTTGAGTTGTTGTGCTGTTGTCATCACTAATTGTGCTCGTCTATAGGATGGATCTCTCACTTTCATCAAGATTAATGGAGGAGTGATGTCTATTTGACAAATCACTTTCTTAAGATCTGTCATGAATTCCCCTACTCTTATTATTGAACGGTCATTTATTGTGCTGACATAATTCTTCTTTCTTATGCTCGTTAGGGTGAAATCATTGTGTGTTTCAATGTGTGCACTGTCGTCTATTTTGTTTCTGAAATAAGTTTCGAGCATATAGTGTCTTTGCCTTTGAGGGAGACAATTTAGAAAAGAGAACAGCCACTCATTGCTCATTATTGGAAAATTATTTGTCCATCTGTCTGTTATAAAAGTAGGATCATTTTCTTGTCTTTGACACCACCATTCTTTCACTATTCCAATAATAAAATCAAAAGTGTATGGTGCATAATTGGCTGAATCATAAATGAACCGTAAATTAAATTCGATTGGAGCGATTAGAGAATAGAGGGCTAAAATGTCTTCCCTTTTGAGCTTGATTGGACTATTGTTAACCTCAAGATCGTTATCTTTGATATCTGGTTCATAAGAACTGAAAACGTTTTCGATTATAATTTGGTTTTCTGTTGGGTCATTGTACAAAAAAGGATCGATATCTTCTTCTTCGGTTAAATCGATAAATTGTGGATTTAACATTTTAATGAGTGATGAGATTTTTTAATTTTTTTTCTTCTTTTCAAATTAAATGGCCGGACGACTCAATTTTTCAGAATTTAATGAAACAGATATTATCAAAAAGCTCAGTCACTCAGAAAGTATTGAGAACTTGAAAAATGAAGAGCATAAAAGAGGAAGAAAACAAAAATATGCCACTGATGAAGAAAGACATGAAGCAAGAAAACAACAACAAAAAGCTTATAGAGAAAGAAAGAAAAAAGAAATAGAAGAATTAAAAGAAAAAGTTAAAGAATTTATTAAATAACCGTTCCATCTGCTTTTATTGGCCACAAGATATCAAGGACTTTTTTTTTTTTTTTTTTTTTTTTTTTGATTTTTGATTTTTGATTTTTGATGGGATTTTTCATACATCAAAAAATAATCTATTCAATTCAATATTTTTATTCAATACTTTATCTAAGGAATTGCAAAGATAATTCAAATTTATCTAAGGAATTGCAAAGATAAAATTTTTTCTGAATTATTTTTCAAATCTCATTGAAAAATTGAATAGACAGAGATAATTTCAATACTTCATCTTTGTAATTGCAAAGATCAATTTCAATAAACCTTTGTAATTGCAAAGATGAAGTATTGAATATTAATAGAAAAATTGATCTTTGAAATTGCAAAGATGAAGTATTGAATATTAATAGAAAAATTGATCTTTGAAATTGCAAAGATGAAGTATTGAAATTAATAGAAAAATTGATCTTTGTAATTGCAAAGATAAAAATAAAAACATAAGTAATTGTATTGTTTATTGATAAATAATATAATTTAGTATACAATAAAGTTCTTCTTCTTTTATATAATATTTGCTTTTTTCTAAATAATATATTGACCTCTCTTATTCTACCAAAACCGATATTTGTATAATTTTTTCTAAAGAAATTATTATATATTGTTCGCAATTCTTTGATTAAATAATTGTCTTTCTGTAAACTTGAATAGAATTTTAAAAATTGAGGATCGATATATAAATTCTTTGGAATTGGTGTTTTTATAATTAGTGTAAACTTTTCTGGCTCTCCATCGGGTGTCGATACATGCATCCTACGTTGTATTTGATTAGCTAAAGCTTTGATTCTTGTTCCTTCAATATTTCTTCCTTTTATATATTTTTCGTCTCTTTTTTTAATATCTGGATGAATCGCGTCAATTTGTTTTTTTTCGTCTTCGTTTAAATAAGAATAAATCGGATTTTCGAAATACTCGATTTGCTCGGTTTCATCCCAATTGTCGATCTCGAAAAACTCGGACATTAAAAAAGTATGAAACTTTTTCAAAAGAATTTTAAAATTTTTTAATTTTTCAAATTCTATAGGAAAAACATTTTTTAGAATAAAAATAACTATTTTATAAATATGTATATTTAATGTAGATATTAAATAATAGTTTAGATTTAAAAAATAAAATACTTTGGAATAAAATTTACATTCTCTCAATTTATTGAAATATTTTTAATAATTTGTTTTTTAATAATAATCATAAAAATAATATATATATTTAATATAGATAATAAATAATTAATCGTTAGATTAAAACTAATTATTTATTATAAAAAATGATCGTATTTCAATTTTGTGAGAAACGATAATTGAGAGAATAAATTTTTTCCTTCTGAATTATTCTTAAAAACCGCCATTGCTGACCATTTTTTTTAATGTTCTTCAACAACAACAACAACAACAATCTAAACTCAAAACAAAGACGAAACATCAAACGTCAAATCCAAAGAATGCCAATGCTTAATGACATGCAAATGACAAATCAGAATCAATTACTGCAACTCTTGCTGAACAAGCAAGACTCGAATCAATTACTGCAACTCTTGCTGAACAAGCAAGACTCGAATCAATTACTGCAACTCTTGCTGAACAAGCAAGACTCGAATCAGCAGCCAGACGCAAATCAATTGTTGCAACTCTTGCTGAATAAGCAAGACTCGAATCAATTACTGCAACTCTTGCTGAATAAGCAAGACTCGAATCAATTGTTGCAACTCTTGCTGAATAAGCAAGACCAGAATCTGTCGCAAAACTTGCTGAATAAGCAAGACTCAGAATCTGTTGCAACTCTTGCTGAATAAGCAAGACCAGAATCTGTCGCAAAACTTGCTGAATAAGCAAGACTCGAATCAATTACTGCAAAACTTGCTGAATAAGCAACAAGAGGAGGAAGAAGAACCTCATTTGCAAATAGAACCTGGCCATGTCATAAATTTTTTGCCAGCTGAACCAGAGGAAGAGACAAAAAGCTGGGAAAGATTAATGGACATAATTCTCCAATCCGATCAGCAGCCAAATCCACTCACAAAGTTGGATTGGAGAATTCGTCAAATAATGACCAAATATGTGGACAAAAAGCTGGAAAAGCAAAAAGCAGATTATGAGACCAAGATCAAGAACCTGGAGGAACAAATTACAAAACTAAAGATACCACCACCACCTCCACCTCCACCTCCACCAGCACCAGCACCGGAAATAGATTATGCATCTGTTTCAAAAAGAGTATGCAAAGATCAGGCTTTCTTAGATGAATTAGTGAGAGTGGTAAACAATGCCTGGGATAATAGAGAAAAGGTTGATCCAGCTGGAATTGCTAAAACTCTAGAAAGAAAGATCAGTAGATCAGAAGAAGCAAGACGTTTAATATTCGTCCATGAAGAATTCAAAAATAAATACAGCAAAGATTATAATACATCCAAGCTCCAACAAGATCTTTATAATGACTTTACTTCCTCAATAAAAAAGCTCGTTAATGATCCTCGAGATTACCAATATTTACTATCACTTCAGGATAATGCTCCAGATGTGAATACTAAAAACTTACCCACAATTACAGCATGGTGGGTTGAACATTATTTAAAGACACTTTTAATAGCATAAGGTCATTAATAAACAATTCTTCTCTTATTTTTCTTTTATTTTTTCTTTTTATTTTTAATTCTTTTATTTTTATATTTCTACAGTTTTTAGGTTAATAAAGGTCAATTTAATCACACTTAAAATGGACTTCAACAAACTTTCAAGAGAAGAATTGATAAAACTTGTTCAAACACAGCAAAATCAAATACAAAGATTACAAAGAAGTGGCTTGTCTGGAAAAAAGATGAAAACCAATATATCAAATGTAGATAATGACATAATGAACTTGTCTATAGACTTTTATGAAGAATCAAAGACACAAGCAAGACAAGCATACGAAAAAAGAGTACAAGAAGTGGATGATCAAGAGTTATTTCAAAGAGAACTCAAAAGACTCATGTTTATGGCTGCAAAAGAGTTCTCCTTTGACGTCGATATTGGAGACAGTGAGTGCAAGAGACTCGCATTTACAGAGATGCTTCGACACTGCTATAAGATTCGAAATAAATCAAAAGTTGTCGTCAAAGCATACACACTTGATGGACACGCAAAATGGTTCACTCTCAGCGACAAACATGACATAGAGAGCACAATAGGTCACATATCAGGCGAATTAGACTTGTCAGAAGAGAAATCAGATACAAACCCAACTGTCAATTTTGAATTCATTCCAGTCAAATATGATGTACTTTTTCTAAGAAAACAACTAGACGATAAAGGAATTAAGTTCGATGTTATTAAAGAAGATGAAGATGACCATGCTTTATATCATGAAGAAGTCGAAATCGATCCAGATTATAGATCAACACCAGAAGGCTCATTCTTTCCTTTTATTAATTTATCTAATTTAGATCTCAGTGAATTCCAAATATTCTCAAAGATAGATAAGAAAAATTATAAAGACAATTGTTTTGTCTATGCTTTGATTCAGTCAGGAGTGTTCAATGATGAAGAAATAAATCACTTGCGATATTATGTTCAAACAAAATCGATGCCAAATAACAAAATCAAAGAGATATCAGAAAAATTCAAATGCAGTTTTGTCGTGAAAAGAATCGACGAAAGGTTTGATATTAAGCATCAAATGCAGATCAAAATAGACACCAGAAAGAAAGGTTATGATCGAACAGTAGAGTTGCTTCTTTATAAAGATCACTACATGATATATAGGCCAATCAAATGCACCATCTATTATCTTGAACATGCAAAAGAAATAGACGAAAAGTTCAAAGATGATAAAAACCGCTTCATGATCAAAGGCATCAAAGGCGAAAAGATTTTTTATTCAGAAAATGGCACTCTTCCAATGATGATATTCAGAAAAATGTTTGAGCTCAATATGTTCAGAGAGATAAGAAGCTGCGAATTATCCATATTGAATACAACCGAATACGATGGATTGAATGATTACATTGATCTTGATTATAATGAAGAATTATGCACAAAAATAATAGACTCGAATAAAGATAAGAAGAAAGAGAAAGATTGGTCTAGAGTATATTATTCAGATTTTGAAACAGACACTACTGTATCTCCTCATCGTCCTTATTTGAATTGCACAGTGTATCGTGAAGGCCAAAATATTCACAAAATAAGCTTTGAAGGTGAAAACATTGATCGTCAGCTTCTCAATTATCTATACAATAATTCACTAACTTATTTTCACAATTTAAAGTACGATGGTTGCTTTTTCATCAATACTCCTGGATGGAAAACACAAATAACTGAAAGAACAGGCACAGTTTTGCAAGTCATTATGCTCAAGTATGCTTCAAATGGTAAATTAGTGAAAAAGCTTACGTTTCGCAATTCCTATTCAATTATTCCATCGGCTCTCAGGAATTTTGCATCTATGTTTAATTTAGATGTGCATAAAGAGGTTATGGCATACAAAATATACACTGAAGAAAACATTCAAAAAGCTGTTCTGCCAATCAATGAATTCTATGAGCAGTATAGAAAAGAGAACGATGGCAAAGATGAAAGCAAACAAATCCTAGAAAATGCCAAAATAAGTGAAGCATACAATGAAAAAAATGATTCAATTAATATTATGAAATATGCCAAGTTCTATTGTTTTAAGGATTGTATCGTTCTTATGAAAGGGCTTGAAAAATTTGATAAAGATTTGAAAGAAGTATTCAAACAAACAGGTACAGAAATGTTAGGCGTTAATAACTTTATTTCAATCTCATCTATCGGTTATCATTTCGCCAATAAATATGGATGTTTTGACGGTTGTTATCAATTAAGTGGCAAACCGCAAAACTTTATTCAAAGATGTGTAAGCGGAGGAAGAACAATGACAGCATCAAATCAAAAGCAATATATAGAAGGAAGAATACAAGATTTTGATGCAGTTAGCCTTTATCCTTCAGCTATGTATGTAATGGATGGTGTTGCTAAAGGAAAACCGAAAATTTTGCCTCAAAATATAGACCATGATCAATTGATGAAATTTGACACTTTTTTTATTGAAATCAATATTAATGAAATCAAGTGCAAATCCGATAAGCCATATAAATTCGGGCAAGTCTTTAGACGAAATGATAAGGGCTCAAAAATATTTGACAATGACCCTGTTAGCAATTTTTATATTGACAAGATTGCACTAATGGATTTAATAGAGTTCTATGATATCAAATACGAAATCATTCGTGGTTACTATTTTGATGAAGGATTTAATAAGAAGATAAATGAGTTCATTCTTGGATTATTTAATTTAAGACTCAAATATAAGAAAGAGAAGAATCCACTGCAGTCAACGATCAAATTGCTATTGAATTCAATCTATGGCAAATCAATATTGAAAGCGATGAAAACCGAAACAAAAAGTGTACCCAGAGATGAGCTAATGAAATACATTTGGCGCAATTATAACTTTATCACAGAAATCTATGATGAACCGACAATTGATAGATGCTATGTGAAAAAGCTGAAGCCGATCAATGATCATTTCAATCTCCCACAATTTGGTGCTAGCGTTCTTTCATGGTCAAAACATTTGATGAATCGTGTTATGGCTAGTGCAGAACAAAATGGGATTGAAATATTCTATCAAGATACCGATAGCATGCACCTATATGAAGATGATGTGAAAAAAGTGGCAGAGATCTTTAAGGAGAAATATAATGCTGAATTAATAGGTGAAAACATGTGTCAATTTCATAATGATTTTGACGGTTTTGAGGGTGCAGTAGGCCAAATACATTCACGAAAACTGATCGCATTAGGCAAGAAAAGTTATTTAGATATCTTAGTCGATGAAGAAGGAAAAGAAGGATATCATATAAGACTCAAGGGCATTCCTCATCAAGTGATCATTAATAAATGTAAACGAATGGGCATCACAATTGAAGAACTCTATGAAAAATTGTATGCTGGGGCCAAAATGGAGTTCAATTTATTAGATGGCACAAATGCATTCAGAAAAACTCAAACTTTTCAGCAGACTAATATCAAAAAGTTTAGCAGGACCCTTAAATTCATTTAGTTAACACATCCTTAACGTCTGCATCTTTAGCTGGCTTTACTTTAATTGAAACAAACAAAGGACTTTTTAAAGCGATAGGCTGAAATTGGAAATCGACTAAACTTAATTCTAAATATTTTAAACTATCTGTGTTTGTTTTTATTTTTATTGGTTTTCCTTCTTTCTCAAAGTCATAAATCAGTGGCTTGCCGTCTATAGCCATTGTGTTTATATTTCCTATAACTGAAGGAGTATACTCTTGATCTCCAATAGCTGAATACATCGGATTACCTTGTAAAGAGACCAAATAAAGTTTTGTATGAGTTATGATCGGCAAATCTGGCACAATAAAGGGTTCTTTAGGATCAATTGTCAAAGGCAACGGAGTGTTATATAATCCAGTCAATAATGCAGCTCTGTGAGATATTGATGTAATTGTTGTTTTCAAACTTGCTGTTATCTTAAATGTTCGTTTATTTTTATCATATTCCCATGCTAATTCACTTTTCTGACTAAAAATTTGTTCAAGTTGTTTGATAGAATAATGATAGGACTCAGAAAATTCAATAGTATGAACGGTTTTGCCAACTTGATATTTCATATAATCATCTTTTGTGCTTAATAATATGTTTGAATTAGTGTTTATAGAAGACACATAATATTTTACATAGCTGCATTTCCAAGGTATATTCATCGTCAAAGAAACAGTATGATATTTTTGTGAATCACGGCTTTGCATAGAAATTAACATTTATTTATTATTAAATATGTCGATTGGTTTATACTCAATTCAATCAAGTGAGGCTGAGACATTAAAATCAAATGGAATAGAAATCAAAGTCGGAGAAGATGAGAATGGAAATAAAATTGTTCAAATAGAAGATGAAGATGGTTCTTCAGTTTTCTTCAATAACATTTATAATAAAACAGAGAT
The DNA here is from genome assembly GCA_039105265.1 of Tritrichomonas musculus. NCBI lineage: Eukaryota > Parabasalia > Tritrichomonadida > Tritrichomonadidae > Tritrichomonas > Tritrichomonas musculus. Next base: position 3,438,651 of record JAPFFF010000004.1, read on the forward strand.
AGATGCTTATATAACCGCAGGTGCAGGTATAAAACCAGGAGATATAAAAAACTTATATAAGGTCAATATTTATCCAACAGGACAAATCAAGGTGAATGGCAAATTGACCAATGCTTTCACCTTAGAACAGCTTTATAAATGTTTGAATGATAATTCAGATGCTATTCAAAACTCTCTAAATCAATTGAAAATAGACGCAACTTTTGATGTAAACCGTGAAATTTCAGACTTAACATTGAAAGGATTAGATTTTGATCTAAAGAATAAACATTATATCTCAACAGAAAACAATTCAATAAAGACATATAATCAATTAATAAGAGTACTCAATCAGTTTATTAAACATTCAAGGGCTATGACGGTTATCAGCCCAGATAATAAACTATTGAAAATGCTCCCCCTTAAAAAAGAGGATGGTGCTCAACTTTTGGATTATTGGGAGGATAAACGATGCTATTATGAAAAAGAAAAAGTAACCACAATTAATGAGATTATTGAATCATTGAATATCACTCTTGAAAATTTATATAATTGGATGAAAACATTCAATAATTTGAAAGATTTCGGTTTTGACAGTTCATCAAATATTAAACCAGATGGAAAAGCAAAAGTGATAACGTATGAAGAAACCGAAAAAGAATCAGAACCATGGTATGGATCATTTTTGACCAAAAATAGAATGAAAACTAAAGAAGAACCTATCACAAATTTTGACCAAATGGTCAATGCAATCAATACAAACACAGAAACAATATCTCAAATGCATGAAGATATTATGGAAGGCTTAAATAATCAAGAAGTGACAGTATATAATGAAGCCAAAGATGAAATAGAGACAAAAACTTTAAAAACAAAAACAGTGAACGATAAAGGTGAAATCGAATATGATAATATAGCCAATGTTTTTGAAAAATTGAAGAAGGCCGATAAACAGAATCAGAATTTTTTCCGTCATATCATGGAGAATTTTAATAAAACTGCTTTGAAAAATATATATAATAATTTTAAACAGACTGTGTTTGGTAAAGATGGAGAAACATATCAGAAGACATATATAGCACATTTTGATGATGATGTTGCTGGTGATAAACATTTTGCCGTTGTCGAAAATTTTGTCGACTTTTTGAAACAATACTTTTCAAATACAAGCAGTTTTGAAGACTGGAAAGAATGGATAGGCAAAAATATAAATAAACAGAAAATAAAAGAGATTTTTGATGGAGTAGTTGTTCCAATGATAGATGAAGTCGGAAATGCAGAAATCAAAGAATACCATTTTGTCACTGACGCAGATCAAATAATTGACCCTGAAGAAGCCGTTGAAGTGGAAAAATTATGGGAATGGCTCAAAGAGATAATTCAAAATAAAAAATATACAGCTCCAATACAAACATTTTTATATAACAACTTTTCCAAAGAAAAATTTATTGAAATATTTAACGGCACAGTTCAATTAATATGGGATAAATCCACAAAAAAAATTATTCATGCAGTTTATCAATTTGTCAATCATCCAATAGAAACGACGGGTGATATCGTTATTGAAGTGAATAGTGCTTATGAATTTTTGAAAAAATATTATGAAAACCAAACAGAGCTTATGAAAAGTATCCTTACTGTTATTTTGGTTCTTCTTGGTTCAGGAATTACGGGAATGGTAATCACAAGTGCATTCAAAAAGATTCGTGCCAAAAAAATTGAAAATGGACGTTTAGCATTAAGCACGAGCAATTTTGAAGGTGGTCAATTGTTGGATATTAATGATGGCATTATTATTGATGGAAATGGAAATGATAATAATGATGATGATAATAATGATGACGATATGAGAGACCCTAGTTTTCAGGGATGGATCGATACAACAAATAGAAATATTCGAAATATTATTCAGCAACATAATGTTTTAGAAGAAAGAGTCTCAAATATAAGAGAATGCAATTGTAATGATAATAATAATAATAATAATAATCAAAGATTTTTTGGCCAAATTTCTCAACAACAACATCTTGACATTCAACAATTAATTCAAAAGCAAAATCATTTAATAATTGATAATAGTGTCGGCTCTTTTGTTGATGCGATGTTTCAACCAGAAATATATCAAGAAGCAGCAACTCAAGTGAACACAACGATAAAAAGACGACGAAAAAAGAAAGAAAAAGTGAATGTAATTGACACATCACATGATCGTTCTTTTCAAAGAGATGAAAATTATGTTTTTGACATATTAACTGATCATTGGGTTCTTCATAATAATTCTAATTTTCAATCTGGTTGGCGAACAAATCTTAATGCACAAAATATGCCACGCAATTTTATCATTGACACTTTTCATGGTGAATGGGTTGCTATCGGTGCAGAAAATGGTATTCAAGAATCAAATACAGACTGGAGAACGAATCCTAGTTCAGCATTAGCAACCTTTCTGTTGCCATCTCAAATAAATGATGGTGTTTTTCGTTGGAGTGATAGATATGATCAATGGATATTTCATGCAAATTATAACTCATATATAAATCAAGATCAAAGTGAAAGATTAGAATGGCAAAGAGATCAAAGACAACATTTTGGTGATAATTATGTTTGGAATGTTTTTGATCAAGAATGGCAAGAACATGGACAGAATTTTGAAGCTGGATGGAGAACCAATCATGAATTTGTTCCTCCTGATAACTATGTATGGGATGATTATTTAGAAGAGTGGGTGATGTTATCATATAGAAATAGAGGTTTTGACAGAAATTGGAGAAATAGCTATTCAGAGAGTGTTTCAGTTATGGTTGAATTTTTGAATTCAGGCCGATTTTTAGGAAAAGGCCAAATTGTTCAATATGGAGGTGAATGGGTTTGGCGCCATCATGTAGACCCCGTTGATGATATTAAATTATTATCAGATGAAATAGCAGATATTAATATTAATAATAATTTGCCAGCAAATATTTCAGGAGTGAATTCAGTAAATGAATTATTAGAAAGCTATGATATCAATATTTTGAAAGAAGATGGCCGAACAATTGATGAGAAAAAACCGGTTTTAGGCAATTTCAATATATTAGCAAATTTGAATGTAAATGGATTAATAAACGGTGTTGATATTGAAAAATTAGCTACGTCATCAGATAAGACAGATTCACTTTTTAATATAAAATTTGGAGTTCCAGAATTCAATGTGAAAAATGAAAACGTTGAAGGGGATACAAAAACAATCAATAATGTAAATTATAATATATTGAAAATTAAAATAAATGATGATGATATTGAACAAAAATTGAAAGCTTTCAATGGGAATATATTCAAAATAATTCTCAGAAAAGATGTTGTTTATGACACAGAAGGACGATATATCAAAGAATTTTTCATAAGCGTTCATGATAATCATATTCAATGTCCGATAATAGCTTATGATGAAGAATCGAAAGGATATACAAATAAATGTTCTGAAGATAGCTCTCAATTTTTCATAGCTTTTGATGAGCGTCTCAATATTGTGCCATATACGTTATGGATGAACGGTGATTTGAGTATAATGAATCAAACAAGTCAGGATTTAATTGAATCGAATAAACCAGTTTTTAAGTGCAAAATAATTGAAGCAGATAATGCTCTCAAATTACACAAAAGTGACGTTCATTATTTCTATAAGCCTTCAATTATTTCAGAAGATAACGATAATTATAAAATGATTTTTGAAGTACCCTCAGATTATACAATACCACCGCATTTACAATTTAAATTCTCAGAATATTGTTTTGGCAATAAATGGGACTTAATATGGGATGGAACAAAATGGGATGGCAAAAATATCCAAGGCAAATCAAATGGAAAAATAATAAATAAATGCAATACAAGAGCCAAAAAAGATGCTTATGATGCTATTGGTGCATGTGTTATGATGAAGAATGATGACTGGAATAAACAATTCTTTACTGATAATATATGGTATACAAATGTTAATGAAAAGAATTTAATGCAAGCATTTATCAGAAGACCTGTTAGAGGAGAAGGATGGGAAAAAGATGGCAAAATTGAATTGAAAGTGAAATTTAATGATGGTACTTTGAAAGATGGAAATGAAATAGGTGTTGATTGGGGAAACACAAATTTCAGTCATTCGGTTGAAGGCTATGATCTTTATGCAATTGAAATATTAATATATAATTATTCGAAACGAACTTTTGAGGTGAAAAACATTGAGGAAATTTTCTTGGATATCTATTCACCAAATTCAGATATAGCAAATCGAATGTCATTTCGCCTTGAGGGAGTTCACCATGTTGAAAGGAACGATACAGCTTATTGCGATACTATCGGTGTTCTCGATACAATTGAAAAAATCTCTTATCGTTATGAAGATTCAAAAATTGATGCAAGTCATAGAAATATTGAATTATATCTGAAAAAGGATTTGGTGGATCCAGTAGATGAGGTCAATTGGGATGGAATTATGAATCCTTTCAAATATATTATTCAGCAACAATTTTATGAAATAACACCAAATCCAAATGCAGCAACCACACTTTATACAGATTATAATATCACAAGTTCTAAAATCATAACCGCCGATAACATCACGACGATGAGAAGTGATTTAAATTTAGTGACAAATAATTTGGATGTCGTATCGTACGATTTGAATGAAATGAATCATAGAGTTAACGTACTTGATTCAGAAATGGTTCAAGTCAAAGACATAACTCAACATTTAGAACATGACGTTAAGAATTTAAGAATTGTTTCATATACAGCCCTAGCTTTTGGTATTGCAGGTACAGTGGGGAGTGCAGCATCTATCGGCATGCAACTTTTTCCACATGGTATCAGAATTTTAAAAGCAGCTTTTTCTAGCTTTTTCAGAGGTATGTTTAGTAGGTCCAGAGTTTTGGGTGCTCCTGATTGGACCAGATTACGAATTATGTTCGGAAATATTGCTGTTAGAAGCATAACCACCGATATTTCACCTGTTATTAATTGGTGTAATTCAGAATATAAACAATTAGACGATATAACTTTTGATAACGAAGATGAAAATCCAGAAGAATATTCGTTATCAGTTGAAGCCGCTTATGAATTATGTAATCAATTCAGAGAAACATTGAAACCTATTTTCAAATTATTGGCCTTAAAGGTGGATGAAATAGCCAATGAATTTGAAAATAATGATTTTATTTCAAAAAGTGATTTGAAAAGAGACGATACAATTGACATTAATGGCAAATTAATTGATGGCAAAATACATTTAGAAGCTGAGGATACAATAAGTGAAGGAAATATCAAAGTCAGGATTATGATTATGAAAGTAAGCGAATATAATGATATAGACTATGAAGAGAATTATCCAATAATTCATATATCAAATGGAGAGATATCGAACTATGAGGGCACAGAGAACTTTCCAACTGCATCTCTCCAAGACAAAACTATAATTATTGATAACCCAAAGAGACATAGAATTAGTGCAATCAGCATCAAAGAGAACACAGCGATAAGAAGTATGAAATATTCTGTAAATGATATAGCTTATATGAGTGACATTGATGCGCTTAATAAAAAGATTGATCAAATAGAAGAAAACTCACATACAAACGATGAAAACATAGCAAAAATAATGAATACATATCCTACTGTTGATGAGGTTAATGATGTACTAAAGGAGTATACATTAAAGAAAGACATTAGCAAATATAGAGAGAAAAATGATTTGATATACAAAGAATCTATTGAAGTGCCATTTGAAAATGTACAAGATAGTTCAGGATCATGGGAGGTCAAAATAAAATTGAATAGTGGAATTCGCCTTGTTGGAACAATTTCAAATAACGATGGCTTTGTAAAAGAGTTTGATTATTTGTTTGATTATAATGGTGATATTACTGAAGATGGAGATGTTAATGTCGCTTTTGAAATTGACGGAACAACTTATTACTTAACTTATTATAAAAGTGATAGTAATGGTCTGTGCTTTTATATCGATAACGGGGAAGACTATTTTGATACCAAATTAATATTAGCCGAAAAAATATTGAAACAGGATGAAATAGCTTTAAAGAGTGATATTACATCATTATTGGATGACTTATATTGGAGAATATTTTATTCAGGATTTCACAAATCATATTATGAGGATATCCCAGAATTATGCTGGTATTCTTACGATACTAGTTCTAAAAAATTAATTGTATGCGTCGAATATAATAGTTTATATATGGAAATGTTATTTATATTTTACGATTCAAATGAAAAGAAACATTATGTTAGAGTTAATTATAGTGAAGGATTTGCAGTACTAGATGAAATATATGGTGAAGATAAACTTAGAGAATCCAATAGAAAAAGAGATTTTGAATATGATTTTTATCATATCGATTTTCAATTAAAGGGCTCTGGAAATATACCATTTACTGAATATTATCTCAAGCAAGTCAAAGCCACACCATAAAAGAGGCTTGCATTTTTTTTTTTTTGTTTACGGACCACCGGTGAAATCATCGGCGCAGTTAGGTCTGGGCGACCGTTAAGGGCGCACAGCCTAACGTATACTACTAAAAGATCAAACAAAATTCGAAAAAAAAAATATGGACGATTATAAAGATTCCCAATCACTGAGTTTTTCTAGATTGCAAACCTTTTGTGAAGAATTATATGATAAAAAATACAGCCAGCTTACACCTCATCAACAAGAAAATCGACCATTTCAAATACCAATGAACCATTGCTATCCTTTGTCATAACGCTTCGATTTAAAGTCTATAAAGCCAACAACTACCGAAAAAGACAGAAATGAATGTGCCACGCGTCAAACTATATTAGCTTTTTTTGAATACACTTTCACCTTAGAAATGGCTGAAGGTGTCCCAGATGACCTCACTTTCAATGCTGATGAGTGTTCAGCTGATGTAGGAATCCCAACAAAAGTATTAGTTCCACCTGGAGCTAAGAGAGGACCTAATGAAAACAAATTTGCTGATAATCTTCACATCACTGCAATGGTGGTACGAAATTCTGCAGGTGATGCTATTCCTCCATATTTAATCTTGCCATTAAAATACTTACCACGAAATGTTGCTCCAATGGTGGCCAGGAATCAATTGAATGTAGGTGGTAGTGAAAACGGTTATATGACAGATGAAAATTTCGAAAATTGGACTATTTGGTTCATTGAGTTTTTCACTGATTTGAAAAAGCAGAGAAAATATTCAAGCAACCAAAGATCTCTCTTATTCTTGGATGGTCATGTGACTAGAAACAATAAAGAGCTGATGAAAAAATTTCGAGATGCCAAAATTGATGTTATCATATTTCCACCTCACCTCACCCATTTGATGCAACCATTCAACACAACTGTTGCTCGTCCATTGAAGCAAGCATTAAAAAGATTAGCAAATGAAATTCTTTCTGTTTGCAGTCCAGAGCAGCAAACGATCACTTCATTTCTGCGTTTGGCTCAGGTGATGCAGTTCGTGCCTCAACATTGATCACCAACTGTAAAATAGCATTCAAGTGTTGTGGACTTTTCCCTCGTGACCAGAATGAGTTTTTAGTCAAATCTGGTATGAAAAATTCACATAAAAGTTATATTGATTTTTCTGAATCAGCAACAAATCCAATTAAAATAAGTGGTCGCTGCATTACACAAGATGATATACTTGATAATTTAAGGGAAGTTCAAAAAAAAAAAAAGAAAAAAGAAAATAATAAAAAATAAAAAAATAATTTTTTTTGGGACCAAAAAAAAAGCACGCTGTGATGGTGAAGTGACCATCACGGCGTTCTCAAAAAGTGAAAATTCAATGGAAGCTTTTTGATACGTAGCTTTTTGATAAACAACTTTTTGATAATTTTATTATAATTACTATTAACTTTTTGACCAAAATTAAAAAGAGTAAAATAACATAAAAAAATTTAAAATTTAAGATTAAAAAGAGTATAATAACGTAAACAAAAGATCCAAATAAAAAAAATCAGGAGAATATGAATAGTAAAATAGGAAAGAAGGAATAATGATGATTGTATGTATTGATAGCATAAAAATTACAAATATTAAGGATAATCTTTACTTTTTTTACATCACATTTTTTATTAACGTAACATTTTAACGTAACTTTTTATAAAATCAAAAGTTTTGATGTAAATCAGTTATTTATGTTTAAAACAATATTTTTATTCAAAATCTAAAGATATATATTATTTTTCATTAACTCTTGCTGATTTTGATCAAAAAACTATGTTATCACAAATGATTCTATCTAGGAGATATAATTAGAAGCAAAATATCATAGAAAAAAAGGTTTTGTACATCGGAACTATTATAAAATAATTCAAATACATCGAATAAATAAATCAAAACGATTTGGCTAATCATAATAAGTCCAAATAAAATCAGAATTTTATATTAAAATTTAAGTGTCATTTTACACCATCAAAAGAATGATCAAAGAAATAACAAAGTTTTAATAATTTATTAGCAATAATAAATGAATAAAAATTATTTCTACTTTATATTCATGCTTTTTTTATTTTAATTGATTAAATTTTTGAAGATAAAAGTATTTCTCCAATAAAAAAATTAACGGAAAATTACATATGTATTTACAAATGTAATTTCTATCGTCCTGTGTAATTACATTGTATATACAAAAAGTAAAGATTAATTAAGGAAAAATGAAAGAGAATAATTGAAAAAAATCAATATAAAAAGGAAAAAACTAAATATGGCATCTCAAAACATTGATATATAAAAGAAAAAAGAAATAAATAATTATTTTTAATATAATATTATGCTTACATGCAAATATCTCCAATAAAATCACCAAAAGGAACTAATTTAGAAATAATATCACCTAACTCTCAAAGATTTATAAGAATTCAAACTAAATCTAGAGAAAATAAATATGAATGATATATAATACTCAAATTTGAAACAGCTCGTTTAAAAAATTCAATATAGAAAAATAAACCATTCAATTTTAAGATTTAAAAGAATAATTTATCTCCATTTTCTCATTACAATATTAGAGTATTAGACATTATTATTAACTAATAAAAATTTTAAAATATAAATGCAAACTTATTATTCATTATTAAGAAAAGATTTACTATCTGAAAAAGATTATCTGAGAATAACTAAGAGAATTACTATCTAGGGGAAAATATCTGAGAATTACTATCCGAAAATAGCAAACTGTGGAATTACTATCCGAAAATAGCAAACTGTGGAATTACTATCTGAGAATAGCAAACTGTGGAATTACTATCCAAGAATAACAAACTGTGGAATTACTATCTGAGAATCGTAGATTGTGGAATAACTATCTGAGAATAGCAGATTGTGGAGTAACTATCTGAGAATTATTATCTGATTTTTATTATTTGAGAATAACTAAACTAATAATTACTATCTGAGAATAACTATCTGAAAATTGCCAACCGCGAAATGACTATCTGCGAATAACCAAGCTGAAAATTATAATCTGAGAGTTACCATCAGAATATATCTATCTGAGGATAGCAATCCGAGAGAAATTATTTGATAAAAGCAGTCTGGTATTAGGAATAACAAAAAACAACTAGAATAATGATTTCAGAACGACTACAATGACAGGCCTTTCTGTTTCTATAAAATTTTATAAAATGGCGCCAAAGAAATAAAAATTTTCAGAATAATAAGATATCAAAAAGTTGTTTATCAAAAAGCTGTGTTTCAAAAAATTCTCATTGAATTTTCACTTTTTGAGAACACCGTGATGGTCACTTCACCATCACAGCGTGCTAATTATACTTTCTCTTTTTTTTTTTACAAATTTTTTAAGTTTATTTTTTACAGGTTTCATAAAATACGTTACATTTAAGATAGATAAAAACAGATTCAAAACAAGACTCAATCAATTAAGAGCTAACGCATGGCAATCAATGAATAAGGATTCATTGATTAAGTGTATGAATAATATGGGAGAAGTAATAGTTAATGAAGAAGCGAATGAAATAAAGAAAGAATTTAATGGTAAGAAACAATTATTTCAATATTTTGGTTTTCTTATATACCTCCATTATAATGCCCATGGGCCGCTCGACTATAGATGACCGTGAAAGAAAGGGCCTCCCGAAGTCGAAATATAATTAACAGAGATTTAAAACTAGGAAACATTCTTTAAGGAGATGGTGGTCATGCAAAAGTTAGTGATTTCAGAATTGCTCGTTTAAGCGATTATGAAAATGGCTTAGTAGATTCTAAAACTCTCGGAGTTGAAACTTTAAAATTCATGACCCAAGAAATATTAAATAAAGATCCTTATAATAATAAAAAAATTGAAACTTATTCCTTCGGGGTCTTAAAAATTTGTTTTGCTGATACAGTTCTTGGAAAAATGGCTGATATTCCAACTAATTAAACACCGTCCCTAAAGATCTTATAATTCTTTGTTGGTCAATGAAACCTAATGATCGATCTGAGGTATCAGAGAGTCGCTGGTTCGATTCCAGCAGTGCGGATTTTTTTGAATATTTTTAATATTCTAATTTAACGAATTAATTTAATGATATTTAAGAAAAATATTGCCCAAAAAATCGTTTTATTACATGCTTTTAAAACAATAACATGAAGTGAATGAAGCAAATAGCACAACAGCTTATTTGATATTGGATGAATTGAACTCGATATTAAAAAGTATTGAAAAATTTTTGAAAAATATTGAAAAAGTCAAATTTAAATCGAGTTCAACTCTGCGAAAACGAAAATTTGGTATATGGTTTATAATTAATTTAAGCTTTTTATGACATTCATTTTTACGCAACAGAAAGCTTTTTTTTCCCCTCACCTTTAAATAAACATGATATTTGATCAAATGTATTTAATTTTTTTTCAATGATATTTAATCGTTGTTATAAAATTCAAAATGACCTCTGAAGGAGAAGCACTCTTGGATTGGATGAACACTTTCCCAGAAGTTCAACCACTAAACATTGCAAATTTTGCAGATCTTCGAGATGGTAAAGGTATTGCTCTTCTGTGGAATACTGTTCATCAAAATAAAATTAATGTCGAAGCGCTAGGAACCCCAAATGGCCCTGCTGATTGGCTAACTTGCCTAAAAAATCTTCGTGAAGTTGATAAAGTAATGTCTCCTGTACTTACAGAGAAAGGTTTGAGGGAAAAAGTTGACATCACAAAAATATCACGCCAAGGTAATGAAGAAGAATTAGTAAAATTTACATCACCTCTCGTTATTATAGCAGCATCTTCACCACTTAAAAGAGAAGTTATTACAAGAATAAAATCACTTTCTCCTCAAAATAGGAAAGTTATCCAATCAATTATTCAAAGCTTTGCCCAGAAAAAGAAAGAAGCATCAGCAGCCAAAACTCCAACCGCATCGCCCACCCCAACACCTAAACCTCCGACTCCAGAAACGAAAAATGATCAATCAGATCAAAAACTTGAACCAGAAGCGAAAAATTCTCAAACAAATCAAACCCAATCTGATCAAACTAATAATGAAAAAACTTCACCACAAGCAAAAAATGAAATTCAGCAACCACAACCATCAGATTCTGGAAATACTGCTTCCACACCACCTGAAACTCAACAACCAAATTTATCGGAACCACAACAAGCACAACCTTCTGAAAAATCTGAAGTTCCACAAAATCCCCAACCACAAACAAAATTAGAATCATCTCCACAACCAATGAAAACTGAAAATTTTGAAATACTTGTTCGAGAAGCAGAATCACAAATCGAAGCTCTTAAAAAAGAAATCGAGTCAAAGGATGCACAACTTGTTCAACTTCAAGAACAGGCAAACAAAAAGTTTAAAAAAGCTGATCAATCGAAAGCTCAATATATCGACCAAACAGAACGTATGATTGCTGACATCATCCATGAAAATAATGAGAACAATGAAAAGCTCGAACGCCTTCGTAAGGATGACCAAGCTGCTCAAAATGAACTTGTTGCAATGAAAGCTCGTATTGATGTACTTCAAGGTCTTGCGCAAAAGACAATGGCTGATCATCAGAAAAAACGAGAACTTTTCGACTCAACTAAAAAACTCGAAGATACAATTACTGAAAATGCATATCTTGAAGCTCAAATTCAACAGCTACAAGAAAAACAAAAGAAAATTAATGGACCTGAAAAACCCAAGAGCCAGTCGAACTCAATTTTAGATGATGAAAACGATATTTTATCTCCTCAGCAAATGGATGAGGAAATAGAAAAATTGAAAGAGGATATTACAACTTCAATTATGCTAGCTGAAAAATATGGAAACGCAACATCAGAAGATATTACTCCAGCAGAAAATGAAAACCATGAAACTGTACCAGAACTTGCTACGCGAATCACCCAAATGGAAATTGAACTTGCTGTAATCAATGATGCTGTTAAATCTGGCCAAAGTGGAATTCCACCTGATCTATTGAAAGAACAAAAGGAACTTTCAAAAGTCATTAAAAAGCTCATGAAAAGAAGAGAAGAACTTGAAAATGATGTAAAATTGAGAGATCAATTAAGACAAGATATGAGACGAGTCCAACAGACAATGGTTGAGCAGAGAGAGGAAGTTGAAAGAGAACTCGAAAAATTGACAGACGATATAAATGCTAGAAATATTGATTTGACAAATTGGCTCTCGTTTGCATCATCTTTTGATTCTTGGCGCAAATCACCCACTTTTTTGACCGAATTAAGGAAGAAAAATCTTTAATTATTTAGAGAAAAAAAAATACTGATATAACATTTTCTCTTGCTTTTTACTTTTGACGATTTATTGTTTGGAAATTTTGCCTGTTTTCACCATTTTGTGATCAAATCAGAATTTAATAAGTATAAGTGTTATTTACAAATAAAACTAATTGTTTAATATAAGCATTATATTACACTTTTTTTTTTTTAATGATTCATTTTAGAATTGCTTTAAGGATATGATAATTTTTTTAATTGGAAACCTTAATTATTACTTTGTGAATCATCTTTTTGTTTTTTTAAAGCCAATTTTAGCTTTGATTTTCTTGGATTTTATTAAAGAATTTGAAAAATTAAATAATATTATTGTCTTAAAATGAATAATCAAAATAAAACGCTTGAGAAATCAAAAAAGATACTTAAGGAAAGTTAATAATTATTTCTACTTTTTTTTATTCCTCACAATATTTTTATAATAATTATTATTCATCAAAAAATAATAATGAAAAGACTAATTTATGATTTCTTCCCTTTTGGCTTTTTCACTTTAGGACTGTCAATATTAGGTTTTGGGATCCCATCAGTAGACATTAGTTCAGAATCTTCAGAATTATTTTCAGATTGATTCTTTCCATATACAATAGGAGCAAAGTCCGAAGAAGCAGAATGAGCAAATGATATTTCATTATCTTGTTGAGACAAGGATTTACTTTTTGAGTTTTTGAATGAATCAGCTCGATTTGGTGTTACCATTTCAATTTCTTCATTTGTTTCATTACTATTATTCATCATTTCTGAGTGGGGATTTGAGCTACTTCCTGTTCTAATATTAGAACTAATTGATTGCAAGTTTTGGGCTACAGCATTCAATTGTTTGTTGAATTCAATTCCTTCTTCAACATTAATTGATCGCTGGCTTCTACTTTCATTTTCATTTGGACCAAGATCCTCATTTTCAGCATCGTCAGAATTGACTTTAATTTGAACAGTTTCTTCTTCTTCTTCATAATTTCCTTCATTATTAAAAATATCATTTGAATTAATTTCGACCTCTTCTTCTTCTTCTTCGTTGAAAGATCCATGAGGACTAGATTCGAGTTCTGATGCATGAAGTTCGGGCATCATTTCATTAGAACTGTCACTTTTGTTGTTTTTATCACTTTCAAAGTCAATACTAATATTAATATCATTTTTTCGGTTTGTATCATTTGACATCTTTTTATTTGCATATGAAAAAGAGTATAAATGAGCACCAATACCACTACCAGTTGGACTACCACTTCCACTGAGATTACTTTTACTATTTGAATTAATTTTTGGTGAATTCGATACTGATTCTTTGTTTGATTTTGAATATGAATTTTTCTTTGAATGAGAATTTGATGAATTAAATTCATCTGCCTCAATTTTAGATTGCTGATTCTTTGATGTAGGACTACTTAATGGTTTGATCGAAGAAGCCTCACCACTTGATGTTTCATTTATATTTGATACTTTTGTTGATTTAGCTGATTTCTTTGATTTTGAAGATTGCTGTTTTTCTACTTGGTTTTCATTAGATTGTTCTTGATTAATATTAACTTGCTCTTGATTATCATTTGATTGCTCTTGGTTATCATTAACATCTTCTTCTTCTTCTTGGATTTCTACATTCTGATTATCAATAGGGGTAGAATCTTTACTGTTGCGTGAAAAAGGACTTTCAACGCCAAATATCGGAGATCCTGATTGAAGGGCAATATCTCTGCTATTATGAAGCTGCAATTTGAAATATTGTCTTGATGATGAAACATTGGGGTATCTTGAATATAAAGGACCTCTTGGAGATTCATTAGGTTGCCTTGAATACAAATTCCCTCTTGGTGATTCATAAGTACGCTGAGAAAATAAGCTTCCTTTAGGAGAATCGAAAGGATATTGTGAATATAAACTTGTTTTTGGTGAAACGCGAGAGTAATTAGAATATAAATTTGATCTTGGAGAATCATTAATATTTTTATATTTAGGAGTTTGATTACTACTATAACTTTTATATGCGCTGTTGCTTCGACGATTTGCTGATGAAGGAGCTTTTGTTGGACCAAGAGCTAAATAAAATGAATCAATTCCAAACGTAGAATATTCTATAGCTCTTTCATATGTAGTTTCGAGAGCATCACGAGAATATTCACATTCTTTTTGACGTAATTCATAATTTTTTTTGAAATTAGAATATCTACGTTCTTGATGAATTGAAGAATTGGAAATCTTTGGTTTTGGTGTTTTTGAATATCCGCGAGATAATCTCATCTATTTCATAAAGTAAACGGATATAATTTGACCTTGAATTGATTAAAATAGTTTATCAAAATTAAAATTAAAAAAATATGATAATATATTGACAATGCATTACTCACTACACCAAAATAATTGATAACAATTAAAGATCTAATAAACAGATTTATTTATTTATAATAATAACAAAATAAAAGTTATCAAATATAAAAATATATTTGATATATATATATCATTTTCATATTTTTTTTTTTTTTTTTTTGAAACAAACAAATATAATTTACATTAACTCATCATTAACTTCACGTACAATATCTTCTCGGCTTTTTTTATATTGGTTGATTTTCATTTGAACTTTTGCAATAGGCGAAGAAGGCATTATTGGATTTCCAGTCTTTTTTACTGGCGACATTCCTAAGGTTGTATTTGCGAAACCAGTTGCCAGTAGAGAAGCATTTTGTTGAGTTTGTGATTGTGGTGGTATTTGAGGAACAGGAAGAGTCATTGAAAGAGGAAGTGGTGGCTTTGCAGTGAAAGAAGTTGCAGTAGGAGTAGGAATAGGAGGATGAATTGGATTTTGATACATTTGAATTTGTCCCATCATCCATCTGTTTGCTGTATCGATATCAATTAGTTCAGTTTTCAAGTTATCACTTTCATTTCTAATCATTGAAAGTCCTTCTTCGATTGACTTTGAAATATCTTCAAATGAATCTCTTCCAAGTTCCTTCCTCAAGGTATTAATCTCGCTTAAAATTCTCTGTCTGTATCTTCCAACAGGGCTAGCGAAGTCATTTTGATTCATTCCAAGGCCGAAAGAATCATTTCTGCTCATCATTGATCCATAATTATTTCTATCGTTATAACCGCCATAACCGAACTCATAACCGTTTTGGTCTTCCCATTCACGTCTTCTGTTTTCAAGCTGCTTCAATTGACGCTCAAGACTGTCACGTTCGACACTTTGATGAGTGGCTTTTGCTTCAAGTTCAACTTGACGAAGCCTGACAGATCTCATCCTTTGCTCCAAGTCGTTTTGCTTAGCAATTTGAGCGTTACGCATGTTGATTGTGTTCTGGTTCTCTCCTTCAAGTTCTTTAAGGATACTTTCTGCATTTGTCTTGAATATATTGCAAAGAGAGTCAAGCTCTTCACGCAATTGTTTAAGTTCGGCTAGACGAGTTTTTGCCAAATTCATTTGACGGTTATTTGATTCATTTAGGACGGTTGTTAGCGGTTTTGTTTGCTCGTCGATTGCTTGAACAATTCCACGCGAAAGTGAAGAACGATTGATGTCGAGAGGTGGAACTGGCGCCTCAATAATTTGAGAAACTTCGTTCGATAATGATTCCGAGTATTCATCAAAATCAAGATTTAAACCGAAACCGTTTAAACCGCCGCCGTTTGGACCGTTTGCCGATGGAGAAAGCGAAGATGGTTGTCGCATCATCATCGAAAATTCAGCCGAAAAGAACCGCCTGAAACTCGTGAAGGAACGATCAAGAGAGTTCGCAAAACGTTGCTCAACAAGACTCGTTGGAGTCGACCTGATGTAGGATGATGACGGCGGAGACTGAGAAATGTAGACCACTTGCGGCGGTGGAGCTGCTAGAGGAGGAGAAGGAAACTGGAAAGATGCGGAGAGAGAATTTTGCTGAGGAAACTGTTGCTGGTACTGAATTGGCATTTGTTGCTGTGGCTGCTGAATGCCGTACTGCATCTGTGATGGGCTGTACTGCCCTTGCTGCCCGGATTGAATGTAAGACGGAGTGGAAACTTGGCTCTGGAATTGAGGAGACTGCTGGCTGTATTGAATTGGCGACTGCTGAATATCGTTTGGCATAAAATTCTGAGATGGCTGAGATTGAACTTGCTGAAAAGGCTGCTGCTGAACTTGTTGTTGAATTGGCTGTTGCTGTTGTGTCTGCTGAATTGGTTGTGGTTGAACAGGCTGCTGCTGTTGAATTGGCTGCTGAGGCTGAATAGGCTGTTGCTGCTGTTGAATTGGCTGCTGAGGCTGAATAGGCTGTTGCTGTTGAATTGGTTGCTGTTGAATAGGCTGTTGCTGTTGAATTGGCTGCTGAGGCTGAATAGGCTGTTGCTGTTGAATTGGTTGCTGTTGAATAGGCTGCTGTTGAATAGGCTGCTGTTGAATAGGCTGCTGTTGAATAGGTTGTTGTTGAATAGGCTGTTGTTGAATAGGTTGTTGTTGAATTGGTTGCTGAGTAGGCTGCTGTTGTTGAATTGGTTGTTGAACAGGTTGCTGTTGTTGAATTGGTTGTTGAACAGGTTGCTGTTGATGAATTGGTTGTTGCTGTTGAATTGGCTGCGTTTGTTGAATTGATTGCTGAGGCTGAACAGGTTGCTTCTGTGGAGGAATTGGTTGCTGTATTGGTTGCTGAATTTGCGGTTGCTGAGCCGCTTGCGGCTGTTGCTGTTGAGTAGTTTGTGATATTGTGAAAGCCGAAGCTTGTTGCTGGATAGGAGGTTCATTATTTTGCTTTTGCTGAGGAGTTTGAATTGTTGATTGAACTGGCTGTTGTTGAGGTTGAAGAGATGACGGTGATGCATTAATCGATGAAGCGAGCTGTGATGCTGATGATAATTGAGAATTTGATGATCGCGCTGTTGTTCTCACTTTTAATTTTATTGGTATTGTAGCTTGCTTTGGAGGATCTTTCTTTTCGATAGATGGTAATTGAGTTTGCTGGCTTGAGACTTGAGGCTGCAATGACTGTTGAGATTGAACTTGCTGTAGCTGAGGCTGCGTTTGGGGAGGCTGTTGAGGTTGAGATTGGGTATACGATTGTTGTGGCTGAGGATTGGAAATTGGTTTATTTTGTAGATTCGCTGAAAATGCTTTTTGAATTGAATCTTCTATGTCAGATGATGAATTCATGATATTTGTCTGCATGAATGGAGGCGAATTCGCTTGCTCTGTTTTTCCAGTCATATTGGTTGTATTTTGCTGTTGCTTCTGAAGGAGAACTTTAGGTTTAATTTGAACAGATATTTTACCAGGCGTTGGGTTTTGTGGCTGAGATGTAACTGTTGGAATGTTGAGTGGCTGATTTTGGTTTGGGGTAGGAACGGGAGGCATTTTTGTAAAAAGCTCGAAAGATGAACCTTGAGAAAATGATGGTCCAGAAAGTAACGAATTAACATTCGAATTCATTGGATTATTAATATCGATATTTTGATGTTGAATGCCTTGCGGTTCTTGCTGTTTTGGAATAGACGGTATTGGAGGCGGATTAGACTGCTTTGGCTTAATTGTAACAGGAATAGATGCTTTTGGAGGTTCAGGAGGATCTCGGTCAAGCTCTTCAATATTATTAATATGAGTACTTACAGGCGCAACAGGCTCACTTGCTGTTTTCGATTGAGAAGATCCCAAAGAAGAAGCATCTAATGATGATTCATTTGCTTTGTTAATTGTTTTTTTAAGTAAAAGTCGACTACCTGATGCAGATGGCTTAGAAGGAGGAAGAGTAGGCGGATTTGCCATTGGTGCAGCATTGAAATTAATTCCTACTGGCTTAGCAACATTAGCGGATGGAGCTCCTAATGGTATATTTGAGAGTTGATTAATAGAAATCGGGGTGTTAGTAGCGTTCGATGCAGTAGTTGATATATTTTTATTGATTGTAACGTTGAGGTTCGCGTTTTCAGCTTGCTGTGGCGTTTTGCTAGAATTTTGATTGGATTCGTCATCCAAAAAATCAAATGCTTCATCGTTCGAATTAAAACTAAAAGATTCATCCGCATTTCCGTTTTGTGTCATTTTCTCTATTCTCTATTCAACTCTATTTATAATTTTAGTATTCAAAATAAACGTTCATACATCAAAATCAAAATTTTTTAACGTATTTTTTAAATTAAAAAGCTTTATAATATAAATGCTAATGTTTCTTAATGGGCATTATGCTTTAAACTTTATTCATTGATAAAATACTTTTTTTATTTTTTAATTTGATAAAAATTATCATTATGTTTTATTATATGCCACTTATACAAGATACTTAGTTTCATCATAAGTACAAAATGGAATTACATTTATTTTCTCGTACAGTTATTCATGAAATAATAATAAAAAATAAATGATACTAAATAATAAACATAATCTAAATATAATATAGAACATAACAATCTTAAAGGACCGCTATAAGATTAATGAGAAAAGATTATTTTTGAGAATTTGTTTTATCAATCATATGGTAAAAGTAATATTGAATTCATACCAATTTTAGTATGATCCATTCTTACATACTTTAATTGCTTTTCGTGGTATTAAAATAATCACTATCCATGATTACAGTTCAATGGATATTTTTCATATCAATTTTGTGAAAATATACATTCAAATTTTGAATAATAATTTTTTTAAAAGCGTTTCAATTATTAATCAATGAAATGAGTTTTCGTTTTTTTTTTTTTATATTTTTATACCAAAAACGATCAATATTTGAGAAAATATTAGAAAAAATTGAATGAAAATTTTATATCAATATAAAATTGATTTAACGTATTAGATATATTCAGAATTTTAAACGTTCGCAAGCTGATGAATCTAGGGAACCATACTCCTAGAATTTCTTTGCTAATGCGGTCAGAATTCCCAACAACAAAGCAAGGATCTTCTAAGAAGAGCATTACACCCTTTCAAAAAGCTCGAAAAAGTGAACTTAAGTCTTCAAAAAATAAATCAACAAATGCCAAATCGCCCAAAAAGCCATCAACACAAAAAACGCTAACAAATGAAGAATTTCGCTCAATGCTTGAAATTAAAGAAAAAGTATCACCAACAGTTCCATCCCTTCTTGGACAATCTTTATTTGATTTATCTCTTTACTTAAGACCCTTAGGCGATGTTTTAGACCAAATTAAAATTTTTAAATATAATGCGCCACTTCATTTATATCGATATACATCGCTTATTAAGCTTTTAAGTGCAGCTGTTAAATGCCCCCCAGACGCAACTTTATTACTACTATCAATTGGAGGGAGAATGATTAAAGCCGAGAATTATGCCAAACCAGAATATTTACACGAACTTATAAAAATTACCCAGAATCAAATTTCCAAAAAATATACTTACGAATCTTATAAAGATCAAAAAGAACCCCAGAAAAAATTATTAAAATTATTAGAACTTTTTAAAGGTGCGCTAACGATGCCTCAAAAACAACCAGAAGGAACTTATGGCACTAGCGAAATAGAACGAATTATGGAGAAAGAACAAAAGGAAAAACAAATGAAGTCGCCAACTTCTTCGAAAAATGAATCAGGTTCTCCCAAACATAAAAGAAAAAGAGTTAAGATGACACCTTTGAAACGATCAATTAATTTTGATGAACATGATAACGACAATGAAAATGCCAACGAAAACGAAAACGGATTTGATATTGATGGCAATTCTGCAGAATTTGTTACAACGCCAATCAGGAGATCAACAAATCCAAAATTGCTTCCTGTGCGAACTCCGAAAACAGGTACTCCTAGAAAATTTCCTCAATCAAGCTCGAAACAACGTAAAAGTTCGAAAACCACACCCAAGACATCCCAATCTTCTAATTCTAATTTACCATCCAATACAACAGCTGATACGCCTAAAAGCACAAAACCTATTAAAAATAAAATGGAGGGAACAGATGATATTTTAATTAAACCAAAAGACAGCTTTTCAGATTCTCCTCCTGACAAAACTAATAAAAAGCAAAAAGAAGAAACAAAAGAAATTCCACCAAAGGAAAATGAGAAACAACAGCGACCGTTTCTTAATATTTATAGTGACAGCGAGCCAGAAAATAACAACAATGATGACAATAATACAAAAAACGAAGTTAACAAAAACGAAGAAAATAGTCCATTAAAGAAGTCAAATGATCCTTTGGGACAAAGTAAAATCGATTTAGATATTAATAACATGAAACAAAACGCGATTGACTTTGGAAAAGTTCGTAAAAACAAAGTTCGAAAATCCACATCAACTATAGATGTTGGATCAATATTAAATCCAAATTCCCCTAAAAACAAAAAGAAGAATCAAAGAGATGTCAATAAATTCGCAAATTTACCAATTGAGCTCGACTTTCACTCAAGTACACTAAACTCATCTTCATTTCTAAATATAATTGGAAATGCAATGAATGACTTTGATGATAATGCATCACAAACAACGACACAATCAGGAATCAATTCTATTTCAAAAGAGCTTCGAGATGTCCTTTTCAACGATAACGATTCAGAATCATCTGAAATTCATTCACACGATGAACCGAGCAAAAATAAAAACAATAATGATCTTTATTTACGTGCTAAAAGACTGGCTACCATCAATACTTATGATGCAGCTGATTATGTTGATCCAGACAACAGTGAAAGTAATATTAACGCCAAACCGAATATTAACAGAAAGAATATCAGAATGATTGAAAGCAGCGAAACAAGTTCGATTTTCAAAGAAGATGATGAAAATGACGATTCAAGCTTCTTTGATAGACTTAGATCTCCATCTGAAACGATTTTTGCATCAGTTTCATCAAACAATTCCTCGATTGAGAATTCACCAATTAAAGACACTTCTCAGAATTCTAATGTGAATGAAGATTCAGGATTTAAAAAGATGAGACCAGCTCCACTTGATATTGAAGAAAATCCAAAAACAGATTTAGATGAAAATGCAAATGATGTTGAAGAAGAAGAAGAGGCAGAAAAAACAAATGATGATACAAAGAAGATTACGCCTAACATTGACTCTCTTTCGGAAATACCAGATTCAATAGATGAAGAGGAACCATTTAACAACAAAAACGAAGTTAAATTAAAGCAAACTAAAGTTCCTCATCTTGTTCTTGAATCAATTCAAAATAATTTAGATTCAGAAAACATAAATTCACCTTTAAATTCAACTCCCTCAAATCGTTTATCAACAAATGGAACTTCACCTTGCTCAGCAAACCTTTCCTCAGATTACTCTCCAGGAATGAGCACAAGTCCACGAAAACTCGATTCAACAGGAATTATAGATATCGTTGAAAAAAGACCATCTATTTGCCTCGAGAATTCAAATGAAGTTCACATCGACATTCAACCAGATCCAAATACAGTTACAATTACAAATTCAATTCCATCATCAAAATTAACAAATGAAACCAATGATGAAGATTCTAAGTTAGATATCGATATCAACATTGAAGAAGAGAAAGAAGAAAAAGTAGATGCAAATGAAGAAGAAGAAAAAATTGAAAGAGTTGATTTTAAAACGTTTTTCGATAACGATAACAGCATTGATAAAAGTGAACCTTACAAGCCTGAATGGTCAGAAAGAAAGGACGAAACTTCTGATGCTAATAATGACACTAATAATAACACTAATAATAATATTAGTTTATCAATGTCAAAAAGATCAAAGCAATTTTGGAGTATTGAAAAATTCCTCACTTCAAAAGGAAATATTTATCAACGAAGAAGTCGTGGCGCTCGTTTATATGAAGATCTTGATCAACAGCAAGTAAAGCAAATTTCAGAACTCGCCAAGCTTTTTACAGCATGGAATACAGCTTACAGTTCATCAAAAGTTGTTTGGGATGTAATGAAAAATGACGATAAATTTGATATTGATGTATTATTATCTCAAATTCCTATTTCTTATGGCGATTTTCTTATTGAAGGATTGACTACATTTGCACAAAATGAAGGAATTCATTTGAAAGAGATTACCAGGCCTTTGTGAGATTTTTGTTTGAATTATTATTTTATATTATTTATTTAAACATTTGTTTTGACGTTTTACACATCTGTATTTTTGCATTTAAATATTTTCAAATTTTGTTATAAATACCAGTATTTTCATTTTTCTCTGTCATCTATACTGCCTCGATGAGTATCATTTCATATTTTTTATTTTGACTTTTTGTGAATATCAACCAAATATATTCTCAAAAATTATGAATATAACAAATTACCATTATGTCGACACCTATTTGTAAAATACCTTTTTATAGACCTTCTCTTTTGTAAATTGATGCATTTCTAATAATATATTATTTATGAGTCATATTTTAATTAAGATAATTGTAAAAACATATATTTTTTTCATCTCAAATGTCATTATTATATTATGAGTAAAATTGAAGATTATGGTAGTAAACTGAATTTTTTTATTTGGGATTCATTCCCATCGCCAATATTAAATAAGTTTACCAAATATGATAATGAAGCCAAATTTTTTTCTGGACCAGATCGAATTTTTATTTTAGCTGAGAAGAAATTTTACATGCTTACTAATATAGAAATTTTTTCTAAAAATTACAATCCGAAGGCAGAATTTAAAAATATACCTATTTTGCATGAAACTTTAGGAATTTTCTATCCAAAAGATTCACAAGCTGTTATTTTACATGGAGTAAACGAATTAGACAGAAAAAAATACATTGTAATTTATGATTTTATACAGGATTTAACCATAGGCACAATTTTTTTAGGAAATGATATTTCAAGTCAAAATCTTTTAATTCAAGCAAACACAAATCATGACCATTCTATTTCACATATTGCATTAGCTAATAAAGATCATGTTTTTATTTATAAAGGTCCATTTGCAAATCGAGAAATGTGCCCACCCCAAATAATTGATATAAATAATTATTCAATTTTATTATTTCAATTTGGTAAAATAAAATTTG
Source organism: Tritrichomonas musculus (assembly GCA_039105265.1). Taxonomy (NCBI): domain Eukaryota; phylum Parabasalia; order Tritrichomonadida; family Tritrichomonadidae; genus Tritrichomonas; species Tritrichomonas musculus. Next base: position 3,462,291 of record JAPFFF010000004.1, read on the forward strand.
CTGATTCAAATTCTTCATTGACTATGCGCGATGCTCTTTACATAATAACAAAAGAGGATAAGAAGTTAAGAATCTATTTAATCGACAATAATGATTACCTTACAGAAACACAAACACAATTTGAATTTTTTGAAAAAGATGATTTTGATTTTTCTCCATTAAATTGTGCATTATTAAATAATGACACAATTTGTTTTGAAGGCTTATATGAAGAACATCCAACTCTTATTGTTACTCAATTTAAAGTTGATAAAAATAGTCAAACTCCGCTTATTAATACTTTTCATTCTGACTTGAAATTTTCATTACCAGATGAAATTACTTTACTTCTTGGATTCAATCATTATATACTAACAATTGATAAAAATAATATTCTCTGTATTTACGATTACAAATTTATTCGCGATTTGACCAAAGAAGATTTGAAAACCCAAAAAAATATTAATGAACGCGAAAGAAGTAACGAAGAAATCATATGTGCTTTAAAAATTCAATGCAGATTTCATCCAAAGTACATTTTTTATCATATGTCAAAAGTATTTTTACAAAAAGCAAATAAAGGCAACATTTCATTATCAGTACTATTTGAAGACAAACCATCAAATATAATTAGTAAACTTGTTTCATCGAACAAATATTTCGAATATGCAAAACAACAAGCGAAACTTCTTTCCATGCCATATAGTGAAATTGCTGATATTGAATGGAAACAAGCCAACTATATTTTCAATAATCCAGAAATTGATGAAATGACTCGAACAGAAAGGGCAATGGACCATTTTATTGAAACAATTGGATATAAAGAATCTTCATACGTAATTCAACTTTATCTTAATTACAAAGACGAAACTCTTGTTCGTTATTTGTGGGGAAATGAAGAAAATCCTTCAGAAAAAAGTTTAATTATGAATCCTACAACGAGTTGTCTTGAATATCGAAAATTATTAATTTCTATTTGCGTAAAACTATATTTGAAAAATAAAGTTAAATTGACCATAAATGAATCAGAACCTTTTTTACCAAAGTTAATTTTAGAATATATAAAAGATCCGGACAATGAACAATTTGAAGATTGTAGAGATTCTTTAATTGACGCGTATTTAGCAATGGGTTGTACAAAAGACGCAATAGATCTGGCAATAAAAACAAAAAATTATGAACGAGCACTAAAACTATTATTTGATACTCAAACCAAAGATAACCAAACAAAATATATTCAAACTCAAGATAAAGATAGTTTTTCACAAATAATAGAAATTTTATTTAAAGAAGACATCGAAGACGAACTTAAAATGAAATATCTTACTGAATATGCACGCGAACTTTTTTATAGAGTTAGAGATGAGGAAACCATTAATGGTTTTATAATCAAAATTGCTAATTTCACGCATTTATTAATTTTGAAACAGAATACTCCATACATACAAGAAATATGCCTTCTTTTTGTTCCTCAACTTTCATCAGTTGTCTTTGAATTGGAAGATAATTTACAAAATGCGCAAGAAGATTTTGTAAATGAAATAAAAAGAATGAGCAATCTTTATCTTGATTTTTACCAGGAAATGATCGAACTCAACGGGCTTGAGAAATGGCCACCAATTATTAATGATATTTACATTCAGCATCTTATTATATTGTGCAGAATTGAATATTTTTATAAGGCTGATAGTAATAAGTTTCTATTTGATTCTAATGACGAAGAAGACATATTTTATAAGATAAGGGAAGCATTAAAAGCTGATAATTATACAATCGATATAGCATTTTTAACGATCATTGATTTACGTGTTGAAAGTTACAAATTTGAATTATTAAAAATCGTATGTTGCACACATAAAGAATATGCGTCTAATTTTATACATCTTGTTTCAATTTTTAAGAATATTTCTGATGACAATATTTCATCAGCAATTTGCAAAATATGCTCTTCTTTTGGAAAAGAAAACCCAAATTTGTTTCTCGAAGCAATTGCAGAATTCATTCAACAAGAAAGATGCATTGATAAAATAACTGAGCTACTTGAAAGTTCTAAAAATATTATACCTCTCCCTGACATTATCACTTATATCCTAGAACTTGACCAATCTTTGGAAATTAGGAAACTGAATATCGGTTTAATTAAAGATTATGTTGTGGATTGGATGAAATCTATGCTTGATTATGAACAACATCTGAAAGATCAAGTTCAAAAATATGATCAAGAGTTACAAGAAATACCCAATACTCAATATTCTCTAAAGGAAATGAAAGATATAAGAGATGAATATAAAAAAATGGTAGAATCGTCTGCCAAACAACCTCTTGATTCAGGTTTAAATGATCAACTCATACCAAATATAAAATTTAAGAGACCTTTCTCATTAATTCCAAATTATAATGCAAAAAATATTTTGTCTTCTTCATCTATTCAAAAAGATGAATCAAATAGCGCAGAAACTTTAAGGAATGGAACAACAATGCCAGCTGCTCTTTTAACTGAACTTGAATCTGGCGTTTTAGTTGATGGTTTGAATAATGATGATCCAAAATCAAAGCAACATTTCACGGCTGAAGCAGACAAAATGATTACTGATTTTGATAAAATGTTTGAAATTCTAAATCAGTAAATTTACTATTTGTGATAATACGGATTTTAATCAGATTTTGTTTGTTAATTAATAATTGTATTAAAATCTTTTTTTTATATTAATTTATGATCAATCATATTTTTTTTTGTTAGATATTTTTTGTTCATTGATAAAAAAGAAACCTAATTAAAAAAAAAAATTATTGTGAAATAATATACTGATAAATATTTCATTTGAATTTTATATATGCCCTTATATGAGTGTATTTTGGTATTTCATTTTTAATTCTTATTGACTTTTTGATTGAGATTTTTATAAAAAATTCAAATGAAAATATTGAAAAAATTCAAATGAAAATATTGAAAAAAATAAAAAAAATTATATTGAATAATTTCAAATATTATACTATTTTTGAATTATTTATTTCACATAACATATCACTACATTCAATCTAATAAAGAGATAAAAAAAGTAAAAGTTTTAAATTAATACATTATCTATAATAAAAACTGAAAGTTTTTATTTCAATAGTATATTCAATAACAATTGAAATATCAAAAAAAAATAATGAATTCTTGTGATCACAAGAGTTGCGTTATACTCTCCGGCATTAAATTTTTTTTATCTTAAAAGATATCGAATTAAATAAGAAGAATAATCATCTATTTTACAATTTTTTGCTTTTTTAAAAATTCAAAAAGCAATACAATATTATTGAGAAATCACTCAGAATTAATTAATTTTTGATAGTTTATCCTAATTCAAAATATAGTTTAACATTAATGACCCAAAATATATCTCCCGAAACAAATCCAATTATTGCGATTCTTTCTCTTCATTTACCAAAGCAAACCACCACGCAAACTCTTTTCTTGAAGACTCTTCTTAAACAAACTACTTTTCATCATTTTACAAAAGAAGAATTAAGTTCATTACATAGCCAATTAAATAGCGGGAAGCCATTATCAGTCCTTAAGAATGACTTTGATTTTAAATCAGAAGTTCCTTTAAGCAGCGTAGAGTCTATTTTATCAATCAATCCTTTTCCAGACAAAACGTCTCTAGACATCTCAGCTTTCTTCATCCTTCGTTCTGTAATTACATTTTTATGCCAACCCCCTGGATCTTTCCAGCCTTCATCATATTTGACTCTTTTATCGCTTATTAACTACGTTTTAGATTCTTCATATTCAATCATTTTGAAGAATGCTTTCGTTTATCTTCTTGTAGAAAATGCTAAAATGATACAAGAATCATTTTTAGAAGATTTTCTAGCGAAAATAAATTTATACATACAACGAGTTAAAGATTTTCCTCAGGGACTCGTTGACGCTATGGTATACACTCTTAAAAATCTTACTTCTAATATACAAACCTTTTCAACAGTTGATTTGTCTTTTATGAACGTAGCTGCTAAAATAATCAATAGTTATGTAGGAAGAAGAAGTTTTGATAACTTAAAAGAACCAATTTTATCGAGCCTGTCTCCATTTTTAAAGAAATTTGATCCTTTTGCATTCAAATTTCTCTCCCAAATTATTTTTATATTTCCTTTTTCTGATATTAGACCAATAATAGAACAAATACCAACAGGCATTATTGATTTCATCGAAAAAGATAAAACTTACTTTCCTGTTTCACTTAAGGAGGTCGATTCATTACCTGAACCTCTCGTAATTGCGATGGATTCAAATCAACGATTTCCATTTCTGTTAATGGATACTTTCAAAGATGGATTCGGTATGAAGTATCCATCATTGCCTTTAGAGAAGAAGAAAATTACATTCTTTTTCCCACCTGATATTTTTGACCTCCTTAAAAGTCTTTATGGAATCTCAAAGGCACCCGATGTTCAACAATTCTTCTCAACTAATTTCATTAAAATAATAAATGAAAACTCTGAGAGTGAAAAATTATTTGATATAATGGTTATTTCACTTATGATATGCAGAGATATTCAACTTTCAAAAACAATTCTTCAATCAAAACTTTTCGACTCACGAGTTACAATGTTCAATTATATGAACAATGTTTATGGAGAATCACCAGATCAACCACAAGAAGATAAACAAACTGAAATAGGCTCTCTTAAATTTAATTCAAAATTTGAAGTATTTTTCGTTGTGAGGAGCATTGTTTTCCGACTTTTAACTAATATATCTTCAATATTTGAAGAAATAATTGATCCCATATCTAAAATGCCTACTATGCTAGCTGATATATTCCATTACTTTTCGCTTGATGTTCAGTCTGTAATGAAACTAACAAGCAACCATGATCCATTTATCAAATACTTTTGTAACTTATCTAGCCTTTATCAAACTGCTAATATTGAAATGAGTGAACACATAAGAGAAATTGAATTTGCCCGCGGACAGATGATTAAATTTGCATTAGCTCTTTTCAATCATAAAGATAATATTCCTTATCTTTCATCAACAATACTATTTTGCCAAATGCTCTTTTCATATCTTTATGAAGCTTCATTACGACCTACAGTATTATCTACTTTTGAAAGCGCAAGCTCCAAATGCACCATTGATTTCGCAGTATGCATCTCCGATTTCTTCTATAACCTGTTCGAGAACGTGAAAGATAAACATTTCAAACAAGAAGTTATGAAATCTGTAAACAAAATTGTGATTGCAAATACTGCATATCAAAAATTCTTCCCTAATTGCATCAACCCACTTATGACAGATCTTGATGAACTAGAAAAAGATGACTTTTCAAAAGAATATCTATTAGATATCATTGAATTTGTTTCAAATGCATCAGAAAGTACTCGGACAATCAATTCTCAAATAATATTAAATGCAATTAAACGCGTTGAAGGAGATGAACCATCTGACGCAGTTTATAAGGCTTTGCTATCACTTATTGCAGGCGAATCACTGACCGAAATCACAGCTAATTTTGAAATTAAGCATCCAAATATTCTTACTTTATTTTTAATGGCATTTTGGAAATCAACAAAGTATACCGCAATTCTCAAATTTTTGAAAGAGTTAGTAATGAACTCACGTGAAAATGCTTTTGCATGCCAAAAAGGTAATCTTGATCTTCTTCTTCTTGACATTATCCAAGAATCCAAATCCATTTCAGATAGTGAAATAATTGCACCTGCTGTTGGGCTCTTTGTTCATATTGCTTCAGTTGCATCTTCGCCAGAAACAATCCGACGATTCTTTAAGATATTTGCACCAGTTGCACCCAACGTTGTTTCATCAAATCAATCTTTCTTCTTTGCATCTTTATCTGATCTTGTTTCAACTGAAGAATTTAAACCACCTTCTTATTTGCCACTTCTCAAGAATTCTCCAGTAATAAATATTAAAGGCATCACTGGCAGATATTTGAGTTCAGGCATTACCGTTGTCCTTTGGATTGCAGCTGATCCTTCTCCAGAATCAACCCCAAGACTTTTCAGCATTTCAGATGAGAAACAAAGAGGATATGAATTATATATTAATTCAAATACATTAAAGCTCAAAATTACTTATGGAAAGGAACAAGGCTCAGATGAACTCAGAGAGAAAGATCTTCCAATTGCGCCAGTTACAAAAGGAAAGTGGATCAATTGCTCTGTTTCATTCCTTAAGACCAAAGATGGATTAAGTATTATTCCTTGCATCGATCAAAATGTATCAACCCCACTTGAAGTTGAATGGGTTGATTTTGATAAAGGCCATTTGAAAGTAGTTTTTGGCGGTGTTGAACCTGACTCAAAAGTTACTCTTGACAGAGCTGCTCTTGGATCTTTCGGCATCTTTCCATTTCTCAAAACAAATGCCATTCTCGAAATTTCAAAGAATAATATGAGAACTCATCCTGATTTAAGACGTTGCTATATTTATGTCGATCCTATTGTCAATAATAATTTATTAAGTCTCCAATTTACTGGAATCAAAGGTGCTTCTGCAAGTTTGGATGGCCTACCAGTATCAATGCCATATACATTCCCACAAGTCCTTGTTGAAAATTGTTCATTAACAACTCTACTTCCATTAATTAATCAAGTTGATGCACCCATGCAAGATAAACAACAGCTTCCAACTAGTCTTTCAATGATCGTTATGAATTTAGCGTCAATTTTGAAATATCAACCACATTCTCAAATAATTTTTGATGAAATTAATGGAATTCGTTCATTAATATATTTATTGACTCATAGTAATGAAAAACATATTGATTTCATGTTATATCAGAATTTCATTCAACTCTTTGAAACAGTAACCTATGAACCTTTAAAGAATGACATTTTTGAAAAGATACTTATTAATCCTGAAATTTGGGTTCTCTCAGCCGGTCTTTCACAGCTTCAAATTAGTCGTCATTGGTCAAGACAACTTTTCCAAGAATATTGGGATCTTATTAAGAAATATATTTCTTTCCAAAGATTGTTGAAGCTTATGAGAATTTACTATTGGTACACTCCAGTTGAAAAGAATATCGCATGGCAAAAGCGTTTCGAAGACATTCCAGTTAATGATGTTCGTCAAAATTTATTACAAATTTTACATACATTTGCAACAAAGCATTTCAGTCCAGCAGATTTCTCTGCTTTAATTTCACATATAATTACTTGCCAAGACCCTGATCAAATAATAGATCTTCTTTCTTTCTTAAAGCTTCTTGTCGTTTCACCTGAATCACCCATCCAAAATGTCAAGGATGTTTGGCATGAATTGAATTCACTACACCATCTTATTCATACTAAAAATGAAGCAATATTATTCAACGTTATAGACGTTTTCATGGCACTTCATTTCCTTGGACTAATACAATCACCAAAAATTACACGTCACGTTTATATCTTAATGGACATGATTCCAAAATCATCATTAACGAATTCATTCTTTTTAAGAATTCTTCCTTTAGCTAAGAAATATCCTACTTTCATGCCAATTGTCTTTTTCATTGCAATGCATGAAGGAGAAACCAATCTTCACTTTTTGAAAGAAAATCTTCAAGCTGGACCTGATATTTCAGTACCAAAGCACTGGACATTAATGCCACTTTTGGCATCATTAAAGTTCGGGACTGTTCACGACTTCCAAGAATTTGTTATGAAATTCATGGCAAGTTGCTCTGATGACAAATGGGATGAAACATTTGCTCAAATAGATCTTATACAGCGCGTCTTTAAAGTTGATGTTGAAGAAGAAAAGTCTCTTTTCTTGAACGATGTTTGCGAAAGAATCATTTCCAACAATGATTTATTTAAATTTGATCTCTTACATACTTTCTTAGATGTAGCTATTTTCCACTTGTTCTTCAGACCAATTAATGAGATGAATCCTGCTCTTATTCATGAATTTAAGAATTCACCATTTGGCAATGAAGTTGCAAATCTTTCTGATGAGCCCTTACCAAAATCCATTCCACATATCTCAAAGAATTTATTCTTCGAAGAACTCTCTAAATACAATCTAGAAGATCTTAGAAAATATCGATTTGGCCTTCGTTTCGATAGAGAAGGAAAATGGCTTGATAGAAATCTAGGCAAAATTGTATTTAAACTTGCAATGAAGACAAAGTCACAAACATTCCATAACGCTTCAGCTTTGATTCTTCTCTTCCTTTATCATGAAACACCAGATGAAGTTCGAGAAGACATAAATATGATTATTAAAAGAAATGTTATTGATCCTCCTTATGGCGACATGCTGAAACGAACAGTAATCGATCCAAAACGAAAATTTGGTGAAAGCTGCTTTGAAGCATTCATTAAAGATTCAACTCCAATTAATGACAAATTCTCACAACACGTTAACACTCTTGCTGGAAGACTTCAGCGCCATCATGTCAAATGCAATAATGAGAAAGAAGATATTATTCAAAAAGCTGATTATGGATTAAGAGCAACAAATTCACAAGAAATGCATAGTGAAATTTGTGTTGAATCACATCAAAGAGGACTATACTCAAATGATTGGCACATATTATGGAGAATGATGACCTTCGAAAGATTCCCATGGCATAGTGAAAAAGGAAATGATCTTGATATTCTCACTCGTGATAATACATTATCAGATTTCTATTGTCCAACCCAATGGAAAATAAAGAGAACCAAATATCCAAACTTAATATCAGCTACAAAGAAACCAAAGATGCTTGCACGAAATAAACGTGCTGATACACAACCTGTCATTTCAAAACCACTTGAATCAACTTTATCATTTATTGACTCATCATCTATTGATCTTACGAATCTACCAATTCATGTTATTAAATTCGGAAATGTCTCAAGATTTTGCAATTTATCAGTGAAAGGATCATCCATTATATTAAGCTATTCTACACATTCCAAAGAAATTCCTTCTACGTTAATTGATGAAATTTCATTGAAATTGATCTTACATCATCAAAATGGAATAGAAATCATAACAAAAGGCAAAAGAAAAGGAATTTTAATTAATTTACTCTCACAAAGTGGATTGTCCATATTGAAACAAATAGCTTCAAAAGTTGAATTTAAGAACGTACCAATTCAGACACAACCAATTCTCACTCACTTCAAAGAACAAAAAATTACCGAAAAATGGCTAAATGGCGAATACTCAAACTTCAAATACTTGATGTTATTAAATAAATTCAGTGGAAGATCTTTCAATTCTGAATCAATGTACCCAATCATGCCTTGGGTTGTTAAAGATTATGAATCAAGTGAAATAAGTCAAGATAACCCAAGCGCATATAGAGATTTCGCTCAACCAATGAATAGAGGCCAACCTTTCTCATCACCAAACTCAGTCATCAATTTCTTGAGGAAATGTGATCCATTCCTTTCTCTTTCAAGCACCTTGGAATACAGGCCAATCCATTCAAAGAATCAAGAAGCAGAACAACCACAAGAGCAACCAGCAGAACAACCACAAGAGCAACCAGCTGAGCAACCACAAGAACAACCACAAGAACAGCCAACTGAGCAACCACAAGAACAACCACAAGAACAACCAGCTGAACAACCACAAGAACAACCACAAGAGCAACCAGCTGAACAACCACAAGAACAACCACAAGAACAGCCAGCTGAACAACCACAAGAACAACCACAAGAGCAACCAGCTGAACAACCACAAGAACAGCCAGCTGAACAACCACAAGAACAACCACAAGAACAGCCAACTGAACAACCAGCTGAACAACCACGAGAGCAACAACAAGAACAGCCAACTGAACAACCAGCTGAACAACCACGAGAGCAACCAGCTGAACAAAAAGCAAATTCAGTTAAGATCGAAGCACCAGAATCACCACTTTCTAAAGCCAAGCGATATCCAGAATTCACATCCATTTCCGAGGCATTTGCGGACAACCAAGGACGCGAGCTCACTCCAGAATTTTTCTTTGCTCCAGAATTCTTCGCCGGCATTGAACTTCCGAAATGGGCTTCCTCGCCTATTGAGTTTGTATACAAGAACAGGAAGATGCTTGAGTCCAAGTATGCCACCAGCCACCTCAATGAGTGGATTGATCTTTTCTGGGGCTGCAATCAAAAGAATCTCGGACTCAATGGCAACTTTTACGAGAGCTCGTGGGATGATCCTGCTGCCACCAAGAGTGTCATCAAGAGGCAAGAAATCGAATTAATCAAGCGAAACAGCGGCCAAGTTCCACCACAATTATTTAAAGAGCCACATCCACAACGAAAGTTCACTGAATTCTCGCCAATTGTTGTTTGTGCACATTGCTTCAATGGTGACGGTGCTCATAAGCAACGCTATGCCATCCTCGATACAAAGCACGTTCATGAAAAGACGTTTACATTTAGCTGTATTAATAATGACTTTTCGGTATATAATGTTAGATTGGATGCAGAGAAACAAATGATATCTATGAAAGATACAAATGCATCCTTCCATGCAAACAGCTATGCACTTTATGGAACACACATCGTTGGTGTTGATCATAATGGCAAATTAAAGATATCACGCGATAATGGTGAAGCTTTAGAATTGAAAGGATCAAGCCATTTGATTCCATCTGAAGAAGCTCCTGATTGCACAATTGCAGCAAGTCAACCAATTCTTGTTATTGGATATCCTGATTCATCAATTGCATTATATCATAACAATGAATTCATTAAACTTATTCCAACATTTTCATCAAAGATATCATGTATCGATGTAGATGCTTGCTTTGGTCTCATTGTTGCAGGCAATGCTGATGGAAGTATCCTATTCTTATCTTCAAATGATGGAACTCCTAAATCTAGCGTCAATACAAATGGCGTTTTACCAAAAATGGTTATGATTTCCAAGAAATGGGGTTTCGTTCTTATGTACGGCTCATATATTAATAATAACATGAATAAGAAGAACGTCATTGATGTCTATACAACAAATGGTGACTTAATTAGAAGAGTTGAAACATCATTGTGCTTAGCTTGCTGGACAACTTTGTCTTCTCATTCTGATTTCGATTATGTTGTCGCCGCTGATGCATCTGGTAAGCTCTACCTGTTCGAAGCATTTTATGCAAATATTGCTGAATCATTCTATGATACATCCAGTACTATTACTCAATTATTATTTGATAATGAATCTGGAGTAGCTTTCGCTTTCGCTGAAAATGGAAACATTTTCTTGGCACCTTGTAATGTTCCGTCCATTTGATTTTTATAATATTTTATTTTTATTTTATATAATAAAAGCAAGGCCAATCATCGATTTTTCCCCTTCTTTCATTCACACTATAGTCCCATATAACTGATTTTATAGCTATATTTATTACAATAATATATTTTATATCATTTTAAACAATATACCATAATTTTGTATAAAAACAAAGTTTTCAAATTTTATTTTGTATAATAAAGTTTTCAAAAAGTTGGAAATTTTAATAAAATCTTCCTTCATGAGTGTAAATAGTGAAATAAAACAATATGTAGTGGAAAATATCCTACCTGTTTATTCTACATTTGATGAAGGACATAATGAAAAACATATTTTAGAAGTTACTCAAAGAAGTTTTGATCTTTACAATGATATTAAAAATGAATATGATTTAGATATAAATATGATTTATATAATTGCTAGTTATCATGATATAGGTATGAAAATATCAAGGGAAAATCATCCATTTTATTCTAGTGAAATTTTGACAAAGGATGAAAATTTAAAAAAATGGTTTAATTCAAATCAGATCAGAACGATGGCAGAAGCTGTTGCTGATCATTCAACATCTTCAGGACATGTTCCAAGAAGTATTTATGGAAAAATAGTTTCAGATGCAGATAAAGACACTAATATTGATGTGGGATTATTAAGAGCATGGAATTATTCATTAAATCATTTTCCAAATTTTTCTTATGAAGAACGAATTGAAGACCTGCATAAAGTTATTGTTCAAAGATTTGGTGATTCGTCAACAGGTGGCCAATCTCTTGTCAAGTTTTATATTTCTAGTTCAAGAAATAAAAAATTTGTAGAAGAAATGTTGCTTTATGCCCATAATAAAAAGGCACTTGAAATTAAGATGAGTGAGCTTGTTAAATAAAAATATTAAGTTTAAAGAGGGGGAATTGTCATATTGCATAATTAAATTATATTATTTCATTTTCTTTTTTCATTATGAACCACATTAGATTTATAAATTTATTCAATATTTTTTTAAAACATGTAAAAGCCATAGATATACAACGATTTATTTATTATAATATACAAATCTAGAATTCATATGTCTTTTTATGTCTTGCGTGTGATTTTGATTTTAAAACTAAACGATACAAAATGATCAATTCAATTTAAATAAAAACAGTGCTTATAATTTTTGTAAAATGTGTTTTAACAAGGAAATGACCTTTGGTTTTACAATTCTATCATGCACCATTGGAACTTGGATCCTACTTGGTCATGGTATGTGGAATATAGATAAATGGCGCCGCATTCGAATTTCAGCATGTTTCTATTGGTTTGCTTTTATGGAATTTATTCAATTTGTACAATACCTCGTTATTAATGATTGCTCAAATCTTATTAACATAATATGGACAGCATTTGGATGGTTTCATATTGCATTCCAGCCATTCTTTTCAAATCTCGCTTTTTCAGCTCTTGACAAACGTAACACGAATAAAGAAAGAGAAGAATCATGGAGTTTTATTCTCAAATACACATTTGTCGCAGGAACATGTATGTCTCTCAGATTGATTATTCCTGCCGCTTTTAACGTTAACAATCTACTTGATATGTGCGATGAGTCTACAGAAGGTGTCTGTGGCCCACAGACATGCTCAACTGAAGGTCTGTATCACGTCCAATGGATATTCAGAATGATTAATCCTTCATATCCTTTTCCAACCATTGCACTTCACTTCATCGGAATGTTCGTCATGCCAGCACTTATGGGACTTACAATGGGATCAATCATTTTGTTTGCAACCGGACCTTTAATTTCTGCATTTTTCCCTGTTCGCGATGGAGAGAGATCATCAATTTGGTGCTTCTTCTCAATTGCAGAATGTTTTATAACAGTGTTAACACAATATTATGCTTGCCGACAATCGCGGCGAGAATCTAAAAAAAATTACTAAATACTATATTCTTTTTCGAAAAAGCATTTTTAATTTTATCTCAATGAATGTTTAAAACATAGTCAAATAGGAGAAAAAATAATGAATTAATTGACAATTATTTAAAAAAGGAATGGTAAATGTTTAATAGAGAAAGATTCCTTTTCCACGACGTGCTTTTGTGAATAATCTTTCTGCTGGTTGTGTTGGTTTTTCAGTTGGTGGATTTGGTGTTGGTGTTGGCGGTTTAGGTGTTGGTGTTGGTGGAACTGGCGTTGGAGTTGGAGCTGGAGTATCTGAATTCTTCTTCTTCTTTTTCATTACTAAAACAACAACAAATACAACTACACAACCAGCAATAACGATAATCATCAACAAAATCCAGCAAAGACATTTCCTAGAACCTTTCTGATGCGCTTCTGCTTTTTCAAGCTCTAATGTTCCCATTGACATGTCATCTGCGGCTTTGGATGTCATATTGTCAACACCGATAATTAAGTGTCTCTGGCTTTGTAACTCTTGCATTGTCTTTTCAAATAAGGCATTAACTTCTTTCATTGTTGACAAAATTTGATTTACTTCGCTTTCTAATATTGCTAGCTGATCCGAATCAGCATCAACTAAGCTCTGGTCTACGAGAAGTGGCTGATTGAAAATTTCCTGTGAATTATTACGAGCAGGTTGAACAGATGGAGTAGATGCCTTCAGGCCATTTATTACTTTTGGTAATTGATTTCTCATTTTTCCGCTAACTTCTTCAAAAGATTTTTGAACTGAATCAATTTCAGGATCATCATTCTGGCGCATAATTGAAATATTAGTTTTAACATTTTTGCTGGTGTCCATTAACTCTTTAACATGACTTTGGATTTGCTCTCTAAGTGACATTCCATCGTTAAATGTGCCTATATCTTTTGAAAGATTTTCTATTGTTGAAAGAATGCTGTCCATTCTTTTAATATCTTGTTTTACTTTTTGCGAGTAAGACATCAAACTAAATCTGCTATATTATTCTTTTTTTAAGGATTTGTAAACTATAGAAATAAAAAAAATCAATTGATGGATTTTGCAAAATTCTAGTTTATTGCTCTAGAAAGAATTAAAATTAGAAGAATGAAACTAATATTAAATTCTTTAGAATGAGATAAAAGCAATCTCCTTCACATTTCCAATAAACTTTTGCCAAATTTGCCAAATATCGAACTGCAAAATATTTTTTTTCTTAATTTTTTTATATCAATAATATTACTTATATCTTACATTAATTCTTTAAAGTTTTTTTTTGTTAAATTTCTCCCAATAATTTTAAAAATTTGAAAAAGAAAAAAACAATACAATTTTTCAATTAATTGTAAAATTCAATACTTTAATACAAAAAATAAACTTAGAAAAAATAAAAAAAAGGATTTTCATTATTAAAAATCACCTATTAACATTATTCTATAAAAAAGATAAAAATCTCCGTTTATATTTAATAATAAAAAATCAAATTTAAGAAAGTTAATTCAAAATGAAATAAAGTATTTAATTTTTTAAATTAATATAACAAATTTGAAAGAATAGATGTAAAATTAACGATGATAATGAAAGCAAACGCATCAGAATCACCACCAAAATTAAAAAGATTCATTTTATCTCAAGTACAAAAACAGCCAACTCAAAATCAGGTTACATCCAATAAGAATGGGCCGCCTTTCAAGAAATCGAAGTGGACGCCCGAAGAGGACCAACTTTTGATTGAATCAGTAAATAAAAATGGCATGGGGAATTGGAGTCTTGTTTGTTTAACAGTACCTGGAAGATCTGGAAAACAATGCCGTGAGAGATGGATAAATCAGCTATGCCCTGAACTAAATAGGCATAGCTGGGATCCACAGGAAGATGCTATTTTAATCCGTCAACACAATGTTTATGGAAATTTTTGGACTAAAATTGCACAATTTTTGCCTGGAAGATCAGCAAATAATATTAAAAACAGATGGAGCTGGCTATCAAGGCATTTAGTCCAACAAAATCTTTTTTCACAAAATATTTCAATGTTTTTGCTCCCTCATAAACAAAACTCACATCCAATGTGTGTACATCCTGGCCCTGATCAAATTTTACAAACAAATTCTCAAATTTGCCCAAAATCTCTTTTACCAACTGTTATTTATCCTATTCAAAGACAAGATATTACTCAACAGCAAGATCTTAAATTAGGCTTTCCCGTTGAAAAACGACCTGGAGCAATTCAATTAACAACTTTTTCTAATAGGCAGGATGTTAGCACAAGTATGACAAATTTATCAACAGACAACTACAAGCAGAAATCATCTTCTGGAACAGAAATTAAGATACAAATCAATTTGCCAACAAAATATGTTGAACTCGAAAAAACTTAAAAAAAAAAGATATTTTCCAAAAGATTTCTATTCATTTAATTGAAGTTATCATTATACTTTCTGCAATTCATCAGCAATGACAATTTAACATTTTTCATTTTTGTAAATAATAAATATTAATACTTTATTCAAGATCATATAATTCAAAGCGAACCAATTAATAAATATGGTTTGCTATCACAAGTCGATATTTTGAAAGTCAAAAGTTAAATTGGTTCACTTTATTTTTTATTATGATAATAATAAATTATTTCAAACTTCAAGGGGGAAAAATAGTCTTTTTATCATTTGTTTTCAACACAATTTTATTACTCTATAGAACACTCAACAAATGTTTGATAACATAAGAATTAATTTGTTTATATTAAAAGTTCCTGTTTCTTATAAATCTAATTTTTTCTCTTGAAGTTTTATTCATATGTGAATATTTTTTTGAAAAAAAAAACATTGCTATTGCAATCTGAATATTTAATTATCAAAAATATTAAAGAACCTTTCCTTTTTTCAATGCATATTCATGAATCATGATTAATTGCTTAAAAATATTATTCATAATATCTTGAGCATATTCGATAATAGAAATGCAATTCTGAACTTTACACATATTATGAAAATAGATTAATATCATATAATGTATTAATATTGTGACAATATCTCATAGTTAAGTCTTAAATACTTTATATCAATAAATAATTATTGAAGACTTAAGGAGGTAGTTTTCAAATTCAATGGTATAATTCAATGAGTTCTCACAAAAATAAAAATAAGGAAAAGATTGAGAAAAATTATTAAAATTGCAGGTTTATAATGATATATTGTTAAAATTATTAAAAAGCGAATCATTTTTCTATCTCCTTTATAAAATAAAATCAAAATGATAATAATATGAAAATATTTAGATTTTTTTTTTTCTGCCATTCACTGGGTATTTAAGGCAAAAAGAGTCATAATAATATGTAGATTTGGTTTTACTAATATTTTAACTAATTTTTTTTGGTAAATGTATGACATTTTTTTTTTTTTGATAAGATTTGAATCATATCGATTCCAAAATTTAAAAAATTGCTTAAAGATATTTTAAAAGCCTATGGTATGAATTGAAAAAAATGATGATAATTATATCAAAAAAATATTATTTCAAAAAAGAATTTTATTGTTAAATTTGCTTTTAATTTAAAGCAAGGAAATTATGCTATTAATTATTTTTTTTTAATATTTATTCGTTCCACGTTTTTTGAAAAAAAGCCATAAAAGAAAAGGTATTTTAATTTAATTAATATTTCAATAAAATGGGTTAATTATGTAGATATTTTTTATAGTCTTATTTTTAAAAAATTGCAATTTTTTACCATAGAAACAAAGAAAAGAAAAAACTATTTTTTTTTATTTTGATCGTTAAGGACAAATATCAATGTCATTTAACTTTTTCATAGTATATTACCATTGAAACTTCAATTCTATGAGTTTTATCAATATTGAATGGTTTACGAAAAAATAGGAGACTACCGCCTTAACTTAGTTAAGTTAACTATATTATCATCAACTCAGTCTTCAGTTTTTTCAAAAACGATACTGTTAGCTTTGTAAAAAATATTTAAGTTAAAAATATATATTATATTTTCTTTTTATTATTAGGAAAAAATTACATTTTAAATAATAATTGTTCAAGATAATTATAATCATTTATAAATAGGCACTTTTTGAATGACTATTCAAAAAGTGACTTGTATTTTTAGAGAATTGTGTTATCGAATGAATTCTCTAGAAAGGTCAAATTATTAAAGCAATTTCCTCAAAAAACAGTCGTATTTGAAAGATTTTCTGAACTTTCTGGTCGGGAATTGAAATTAGTTATAAACCCCTCAGTTTATATCGAAAAAAAAAATGGGACTTTTCTTCAGCGACCTTTGGAAGAAATGGTTTGGAAACCGCGAAACACGATGCCTTATGCTTGGTCTTGATGCTGCAGGTAAAACAACAATCCTTTACAAACTTAAGCTTGGTGAACATGTTACAACAATCCCAACCATCGGATTTAATGTTGAAACAATCGAATACAAAGGATTCAATATGAACGTATGGGATGTCGGAGGCCAAGACCGAATTCGTGCCCTTTGGCGCCATTATTTCCATAACACACAAGGTTTGATTTTTGTTGTCGATTCAAACGATATAGGACGTATTGACGAAGCACGCGACGAACTTCATAAACTTCTTGAGGAAGATGAACTCAGAGATACAATCCTCCTCGTTTATGCAAATAAACAAGATCTTCCAAATGCAATCAAACCACAAGAACTCGGAAACCGACTTCGTCTCAACACCATCACAAACAGAGCATGGCAAATTCAAGGAGCATGCGCAACAACTGGCGATGGACTTTATGAAGGCCTTGATTGGCTCGGTGAGCAAATTAACAAGAAATTTAAGTAATTTGAAACGGAAAATAAATCCTTCTGGTAAATTTGATTAATCTTATTTTTTTTTTTTTTCAAGATTTTGCTAAAATTATATTTGTAGAAAATCATTACCTGGTCATTTTATTTGACCTATTTTGGCGGCTTTAGTTTTTTCTTAACGGTTTATCATTATTTTTATAAAAAAAAATGTTTAATTTTGCTAATTCTGTTTCGAGAACTTCACGTACATCAAGCCGTGCTAAGTCATCAATCTTTAATGAAGCTGGCGATATAGAAATGGACTTTTTTTCTCGTCAGGTTAAAAGGTTAGAAACAAGTATGTCTGCAACAGAAGAAAAAAAAGCAGATCTTTTAAAACAGTATACAATTGAAAAGCAATCATATAAATCACTTAAAGAACGCGTTAAAAGACTTCGAAATATCATAAACAACCGCCAAAATGAAGCTAACGAAAGACTTAAAAAAATAAAAGAATTTCAAATGACAGAAGAAGGTGAAAATGAAGCCAATAAAGCTGCTCTTGAAAAGAAAGAAGAAATTGAAAGCCACTTGAATTCAATGAATAAATCTCTTCAAACCCAATACTCACAAATTAATGATGTTGTTGAAAAAACTACTTCCATTCCTGATGAAAATCCTGAATATGCCCCCCTCTTTGCTTCAACTGGAGCTCTTAAAAAAGCAGCTGAAAACCGTAAAAATGTAATTAATAATGGAGAAAATGAAAAAAGAAAAATGAACGACGAAATTGAACAAATTAATAAAGAAGAAAAAGAAATTAACTATAAACTAAAGGATTTAAATAAATCAATTGATGCATTGGAAGAAAGAGTCAAAAAAGCTCTAACAATATTAGCTGAACCAGATGACAGTTATTCACTTACAAATCTTGAAAAACTTGTTGATCGTTTAGAAACACTTGCGAATTCAACTGAAATGAGGTTTACTTTTCTCTCTAAAGAAAAAATGCCTGAAGACTTCAGAACTGAACTTGTTGAAATCGAGCATAAAGCGGCGGCCAATTTCAAACGTCGCCATCTTCTTTCATCACAGTACGAATCTGTTCAACGGCAAATTAAAGAGATACAGCATGCAATTAAAGTTAGAAAAGGAATTGCACGCGATATTTCAGATGCAACTCTAATAGCTAAATCTAAAAGAACGCCAGAAGAGGTTGAAACAATTATTTCTGATCGATCAAATGACTTAATATCCAAATATAAACAATTATCAGAAGAAATCGCTAACTTGGATCAATTAGAATTCCAAAATTGCTTAGAAAGAGATAAGGTTGAAAACGAATGGAAAGCTAAAATGAAAAAAATTGAAAAAATGCGAATTGATAACTTAACTGATGACCAAACATTAATTAAAATCAACCAGTTAACAGAAGCAATTGATGTTGATAAGCAGCAGCGAGAAATAAACGCATCAAAAATCCAAACTTTACAGAGAAGAGCTCAGAATGCCTCTCAAGAAAGGGAAAAGAGCCTTAATTCAAAGCCTGAAATTAATTTTGCCAAAGAAAGAGTTGAAGAAAAGAGTAAAAATGTACATGAAAGGCAGATTTCCATCGATCAAAGAAAAAATGATGTTCATTTAAGGTCAATAGAGCAAGACAAATTAGATCAAGAATACCTTGATTTGATGAAAAGAACAATAGAATTAGAGAAACTCAGAGAAGAAAAAGGTTTAGAAGTAGAAAAAGCCAAAGAAAAGATGATGCACGAGCAGGAACTTCTTGATCAGGTTCTTGCCAAAATTCCATTAGACCAAAAAATACAAATATTGCAAAAATTATAAATAATGTAAAAAAGTTTGTTCTTAATATCAGTTTGTTATCATGAATTTTGGATGAAGTTCTTTAATAGCTAACCTTTTTTTATTTTTAATGAATTTTTAAAGATATTCGAATATCTTATTTTTTTTTTATCTCCTTTGAATCAGAAGATACTATGCTATACATATAATACATTTATTTTTCTATTTCAATATAATTAATATTAATATAATTAATATTCATTTCAGTAATTCTAAAGTATTACTTTAAAATTTGAATGGAAAATAATCACATTATTTTGAAATAATTCATTCAAAAAGTCATCATTCATTAAAGTCTATTTTCAACCATTTTGGCAAAAGTGGAAAAAAGTTCCAAGCTTTTATTTTCTGTAGAACGATAAAGGTCAATATTGACCATAACTGCTGAGGGCAAATCCGATTTCTTTTTTTCTTTTTCTTTTTCTTTTTATTATTATTATTATTATTATTATTATTATTTTTATTTCGGAGAATACTTATCGCCCTCGATACTTAATGACCCCGGAGGTTAAGGTCAATATTGACCTTACATCGTACATCAGAAAAAAAAGTTCGAAACTTTTTTGCTCTTTTACAAAAAATACCATGAGTCTTTTGATGATGATTCACTCAATTTAAATGATATCTATACTTTTATTAAAAGTCTTTTAATAATAAATTATTTATTTAAAAAGGTAATATATTTATCTATCATTAGAGATATTTTATTATTCACTTTTGCCCAAAAAAAGTCGAACTTTTCCAAGGGAAAAGTGAATTTTGAACATCCCTATCTATCATTGAAGTTATTATTCTAATTGCTAAATATTTGGGAAGAACAATAAATGGCATCATCTGATTTTATTTGATATACAATATTAATAACTAGATATATCTCAATCTTTATATCTTGAATGGACATCTTAATTCCTCTATACCACTTTTTATTTGATTTATCTGATTACTTTAATTAAGAAAAAAAAAGTATATGACATGAAAAGGTAACAACATCATAATACTATATTTTTAATTTATTTTTAATTTTGTTGATCATTATTCCTAAAAAAGTTCATTTAAAATTTCTCATTCACCTCTAAAAAAGCAATACAAACAGCAATTCGAATTGAAAATCTATTGAATTTTTTTCATTCAGACATTCACAATAATTAGCCAAAAATGGTCAATAAATTTCAGAATGAAATAATGAAATAATCATTTTTTATTAATTATTTCTCTTCTTTTTTCTATCCATTTTCTTTCAAATTAGCTTTCTTTTCTTTCTTTTTTTTTTTTAAGAATTATTTTTTCGGTTATCGTAAACAAAAATGAATAAACGATTCAAAAATGAAGCAAATCATTCAAAAATAAAAAATTGTGAAAAAAACTATAGAATATTTTATCAAATCCACGTAGGTAAATGGCTTCCTATCTTCATTTGGTAAATTGTTTAATATGATTTAATAATATATTTCATTATAACAGTTTAAAATACATTGAGAAATATAAAATAAAAAAGATTTATGTTTTTATTGGTTGTAATAAAAATGAAAAATATAAATATTCAATTTTTCACAGTAAACTCCAATTAAATAAATATTTTTTTTTTAAATTAATTAAATAAAATATTGACGTGTAATGTGGAGATTGGTAGATTTAAATTTTGAATATATTTGATATAATTGAAATATTTTAAAAAAGTTATTCTCATAAATTCAGAAAAAATCAAAACCTTCAAAAAATATAATATATTAAACGTTGAATTCAATAATTTCTTTAAAAAATGTTCTTAATTTTAGAGATGATCAAAACCGCAATTTATTTTACATTTATTATGGCATCTTTTCATCCAAGAATTGGATGAATTCTTCAAAACAAAAAAAAATCATATTTAGCCATGTATCAATTCAAAAGAAATAACTTTTTTTTATAAAAAAGGTCAATTGCAATGGGAAACGATCAGCTTTTGATATATAAAACCTATAGAAAATAGAATGAATCACCGCTTCAATAAACGTCGTTCCTGCAGTGATGAAGGAATCGGCGATCCCTCTAAAACCCCTCTTAATTTTCCAATTTCATCTTCTGTATCATCCAAAACTTCAGGAAAACACAATTCTAACTTACGTCAAGCTCGAATGATATATCCTTTTTGTATGGTTCCTCAAGCAGGGATTTCTTCAAATGCTCAAAATACATTTGTTTCTCCTCAGATGTGCTCTCCATCTCTTCCACAACCTTATGTCACAGATTCTTCAATCTGCTTTACTTTATTGCCTTTCAGAAATGATTTAAATTATCAATTTTCTCTTCGCACAGGTCCAGGGCAACGCATCTTTGCTACTTCAGGATCTCAAATTCCAATTTTGTTTCCGATTAGCTTTGCATTAAATAGAATTCCCTTTATTAATGTCAAATTACCAGTGGATTTGACTGGAGCCATTCAGAACGGTTCAAATTTAATTTCTTTTCAACAAATTAATTCTACTCAACCAATATTTCTTACTATTTGTTTGTCGCCTTCACCTCAAATTAATGGACTTGTTGAAAAAGTTATAAATGAATTTCCACAAGCCACTCCTGCCAATTTCAATATAAATAATCTTGGATCTTTACCTTTCCCCACAATAGCCGATCCTATTTCAGGCAGACAAATTATGCAGCCATGTAGAGGTGTCAACTGCACACATATTCAATGCTTTGATCTTAGATCATTTATAGAAAAAGCGTTAAACGAAAATTCATGGGCCTGTCCAATTTGTGGCTCAATGATATCTTATGAAAATTTAAGATACGACCCTTCTTTTTTTGATATAATATCGCAAATTCAGCAACAACAGCAGGCTCAGCAAATGCAACAAATGCAACAAGTTTTTCAACAGCAACAAATGAATAATGAAAGCATTCCTTCTATGAACTTTATGAATACAAACACAAATTGCGGCAATATGAATTTATTCAAACCATATTCTCTATGTAATAATATCGGAATTAATACACCACAATCTGCACCTTCCCAAATGCAGATACAAATTTCAATATCATCATCAGCTTCGGAATCAACATCGATGAGTACCCAGTCAGATGACAATACCCATAATTCTCAGATTCAACCCCCTCCTATTCAACCCCCTCTACCAACGATGCAAATTCCCCAAGAAACATCTCTATTTGATGATTTTAATACGTCTATTGATCCTTTCAATGACGATTTCGGATTTAATTTTTATTAATTTTTAAACACTGTCTTTTATGAGAATTTTTTTACTTATTGTTTGCTTGTTCGTTTGTTGTAAAAAATAAATAAATAGGTTTATGAAAGGAAAAAATATTTATATATTAAAACATTAAAAATCGTATAAAGAGGATTCATTTTTTATGGGGTCTGAATCCACCTTTTCTATGTCTTAATTGATATAATGCGTTTTCTTCGTCGGCAGTAAGATGCTTTTTTTTCTGTGGTTGCTGCTTCTTCTTAACATCAATTTTATCATTTTTATACGGTTCGTTGAATTCTGCATATTTTTCATTATATTCTGAAACTTTTTCTAAATCATTTTTAAGTTCAGGCATAGCTGGGAGCCTAACTAGTCCAAATGAATTTCCAAGATCAACAAAATTAACTTTCTTTTTGATGAGAAGCAATTTCAATTTATGTTCACCATATGCACGTGCATAAGATGGCATTGCCCTCATCCCTTTTTCATAGAATTCTCTAGTTTGCATCGCATGTGTCCGAATCTTTTTTAGCATTTCTTCTGCAGTGTCTTTATCAAATTCAATTTCTGTTTCTCGCATGTCAACTTTTTGGTTTGTCATATAATCAACATATGCGTCCTCAGCTTCACGTAAAAAAAGAATAGCATTCCCAGTATTACCAATACGAGCAGTTCTACCAACTCTATGAATAAACATTTTTGGATCTTGTGGTGCATCAAATTGAATAATCCATTCAACATCAGGAATATCAATTCCACGTGCTGCAATATCAGTTGCCACTAAAATTGCATTTTCTTTGTCTTTGAAAGTACTTAATGATTTATCTCTATCAGGTTGTTCCATTTGGCCATATAAAGGTAGAATTGGACGATAATTTTCTTTATTTTCATCGTTTTCACCAAAAAACAAACGGAGAACATCAGTAAAATAATCTGCAATTGCTCCTGTTAATACAAATACGATTGCCTTTTGGTTTGAAACATCATTTTTTAAGAATAAAATTAATTGAACTAACTTATACACTGGATCAACAATTGTATAAAAGTTGACAAGTTCAACTGGTGTAGCTCCTTCATTTTTAATTCGAAGAAAAACAGGATTTCTCATTCCTGCATGTGTAATTTTTAATAATTCGGAGGTTAGGGTTGCAGAAAAAAGGCCAGTTCGTCTTTGTTTTGGAAGTGCCTGGAATATTGCAGTAAGATGATTTTCTAAGCCATTTTTAAGGATTTGATCAGCTTCATCAACGATAAATAACTCAAGTCTTTTGAATTCATTTGATGGAAGTAATGTAATAAAATCATGAAGTTTGCCTGGCGTAGCAATAATAATATTTGGAACAATTTCTTTATATTTTTCGTAATCTTCATCAGCTGTACAACCACCAATGAGTAGTTGTGGTTTAATAAAAGGATGAAATTGTATAAATGGCGTGAGGACATCAAGTACTTGTTTAGCAAGTTCTCGTGTCGGAACTAAAATAAGAACTGTTAATTCATTTTTCTGAGAGCTGTATTTTTTTAAAAATTCAATAGCAGGAACAAGAAAAGCGAGTGTTTTTCCTGATCCAGTGATAGCTTCAACAGCAACATCTTTATAATTTAGTAATAATGGTATAACATTTTCTTGAACAGGTGTCATTGTGGGAAAGTTAAGAGCTTCTAAAGATTCAATTGTTTCTTTGGATAAGGAATTTGGTAAAACTTTATTAATATCGCTCCAAGGCCCAGTTTTTGTCATTGAGTTAGATATTGCATGGTCAATAAACGATTTTTATGACGATCATTTATGGGTGAAAATATTTGAATAATTTTTCTAATGAATTACGTTTAAAATTATAATTTATTAAAATGTCTGATTTGTCATCATCTGATATTGAGACCTTGAAAGAAATCGAAAAGAAACCAAAAAGTAAGGGCTCAATTCCTGATCCAGAAAGTTCTTCTCCTGAAGAAGTTGACAGCCCAGATGAAATAACATTAGAAGATGCACCAAGCGTTAACGTTTCAGAAAAAGAACAAGAAGAAGAAGATAAAAAGGAAGAAAAAGAAACCAAAACGATAAAATCAATTATGAATCATCGAGCAAAAGCTGGAAGAATTCAATATTTAGTAAAATATAACCATAGTAAAAAATTTCCTAATGAATGGGTTGATGAAGATGATTTGATTGATTATGTGGATTTAATTACAAAATATATGCAAACCGATACATCAAAACCGCCAGAAAAGAAAAAAGTCGATCTGAGTAATTTGAAATTTGAAATTGTAGGTGCCTTTAAAAAAAAAGAAAAAATATATTATCAATTACGCTATGAAAATGGTGAGACAACATTGATTTCCTCCAAAAAAATGCATGCTCTTGATTCATCAAAACTAATCAAGTTTTTAGAGAAATATTGTATTAGTGAAAACAAAATTGTATAATTTTTATTAGCGAGCTTAGTGTTTTTGCAAATTACTCAATATGTTTTTTAATTAAAAATATGATATATGTTTTAATTAGCCAATTGAAGTCAAATAAACAAATACTCTGTATTTTTTAATATGTATCCGTAGATACCACAAATAAAATGTATAAAAACGTCAAATGTTTAAAAATAGTTATAATTAATTATAAAGCAACTAACAAATACATTTATGAGAATTAAAGATTATGTAACCAGTCTAAAAAATATT
The DNA here is from genome assembly GCA_039105265.1 of Tritrichomonas musculus. Lineage (NCBI taxonomy): Eukaryota > Parabasalia > Tritrichomonadida > Tritrichomonadidae > Tritrichomonas > Tritrichomonas musculus. The sequence continues at coordinate 3,487,875 of JAPFFF010000004.1, forward strand.
GTTTTTCTAACCAAATAATCTATATTTAAATGATAAATTTGGCAGATAATACTAATACTTATCAAGTATTATTTGAAATGCTATATAAAGCATCATTAAAATTAAAAATATTGAAACATCCGAAAGATGAAATGTAAAAGCTAATAAGGTAATTGCTGGTCCTGTTAAGCATAAAGCTGGGACTTTTGTTGATGCAGCAACCGAAACAACTGATATGCAAATATGAATATATTTCAAAATATTAGAATGAAAAGGAACCGATAATAAAGTTAAAAAAAGAATTATCATCAAAGTTTTATATTTTTGAAGAGAGAAATCTAATTCATTTTGTTTTCGTAATTTTTCGAAATTAAATTTTTGTTGAGAAAGATGAATATCGTGATATATGTTATTTTGGAGAAAATTGCTACTATCACTGCTGTCAGAAGAAGAATTTTTATCCATTGTTAAAGGAAGTAATGGAATACTTGAAGCCAAATCTTCCATTGATGGAGAAACAACAAAAACATTTGGCCCATCAGCTTTAACTAGTTCATTAAGATTCATATGTTTTATAAGTTCCATAATAAATGGATGGCCAATCATCTGTTCTATTGGCATTCTTGCAACTGGATCAAGAACTAATGTTTTTTGTATAAATTTCATGGCTACTTCTGGGATTTCTTTAGCTTTGTTTTCCAGATGCATATCAATAATTAATTGATCAATCGTCTTGAAATTTCTTAACTTTTGTTCACCATCTGGCATTGAAAAAGGATTTACACTAAAAAATAAGGTGAAAAGCATAACGCCTATTGACCAAATATCGCTTGAAATTGAGTGCTGATAAATATAATTATTATCCTTATCTTGAACAAGAAGTTCAGGTGCCATTGTTTCTATTGTACCCGTTGCTCCAGTTCTTTTATGAGGAATAGACGTTTTTGAATTTAATGTTGGCATATCAATCGAAGTTCCAAAGTCAGATAAAACAAAACGAACTGGAAGTGGGTGATTTTGGGGATCTCTCATCATTAAAATATTAGATAATTTGAGATCGCGATGCAAAATTCCCAACGAATGAATATGACGAACTGCTAAGATGATGCTTATAAAAATCTGCCATGCGTCAGCTACTGGGATTTGTTTGTATATTCCTGACTGTTTGGTGGCCAGCAAACCTTCAACAGAGCCAAGCTCTGAGAACTCCATCAATATAAAAAGACAAGGGATTTTTGGGCCAAAAATTGCTGGTTGCCATTCTTCTATCCAACAGTGCTTGTATCCGAGAATTAAAGGATGAGGTGTTTTATTTAACTTTTCTAATAATTTCACTTCATTAATAACTTTTTGAAGCCATGAGAACTCTCCTACAGGTATTACTTTGCATGCATAAACAGCAAGGCTAATTCCAGCTAAACTATGCTCAACGCGAAAAACAGATCCGCATCCACCTGAGCCAATTTTTTTCCTTTTTGGAAAATATGTGTCAAAATATCCATTCATTAGAAAATCATTTAGAGAAAGAGGGAGAGCATTTGGATATTTGCGAAGAATTTCAGACAGAATTTGAAAGTATGAAGGTGCTGTCCAATTATCTCGTGGTACTATAGCTGTATCAGACTGTGTAACTGCTCTCAGTTGGTGTAGAGTTGAATTATATATTACACTTGATCTTTGGGGATTTTGCAAAACAACTGTCCAATTTCCTTCGCTCATTTTTGCAAAACTTTTTGAATATTTTACAGAAAAATAATTCAATTTTTTAAATAGTTTATAAATTTTATGAAGTAATTTAAAAAATACAAATTCTTAATGAAATAAAATATATTTTATATGATAAAGCATACTTAATGTTCAGGTTAAGAATATCTGTTTATGTTTTAAATTTATTTCATTGAAGTAAATACAATATTTGGAACAACAAAAAGTAAAGAGAGAGAAATATATATGTATATATCTGTTTTTTGTATTGTTTTGTTTTTTGTTTTATACTATATTAGGCATGGTATTATTTGCAATCGCTAAAAATAGAGAGAGTCCAATTATAGGCATAATTGGAATTCAGACATGAGGCTTTCTTTTGATATCTTCCATTTTTTCTTTAACTTTCTTTGATAGAGAAATTTGATAATCGCGTGTAAATTTCAAACTGTATCTCAGCTCTCGTTCAGCAGCTTCAGAAGGTGTTGAAATTTGTGGAGGCTTTTGTATTGTATATTGAGCGTTTTTGTGGACTTTTTCACTTTCTTCCATTTGAATTGAGGTGAAGTAGTCTGATACCTGCATTAAGGCTCTTTCGATAGCGCTCGCATAAATTGTATTAATACTTGAGGATTCTTTATCAATACTAGAGTTAATTTGCTGAACTTGCTTGGATAATTTTTTCTCTGTTTCTTTGTCGAGATTTTCAAGTTGTTCGTGCGATAAAAGATCGATATCTGCGTTTTGGATTGATGATGCAGCACTTGGAATATCGAATTTAGGAATAGATTTCATTGTGATGAATTCTGTTTCATATAACAAGTCAATATCTTATTCATGTCTAGTTCTGAAGCAGTTAGTATTCATTTTCAAGCACTCTCAGGAGCGAAAAGTGAAGCTCCTTTTGCATATCTTTTATATATAGATGATTTTACAATTCTTCTCGATTGTGGTTGGTCAGATTCTTTCGATGAATCCGAATTAAAAAATCTTATTGAATTTTGTACACGTGTTAATGCTGTTTTAATATCACATCCATGTATTGAACATATTGGTGCATTGCCATACTTATGTCAGCACCACGGATTAACAACTGCTATATATGCAACATATCCTGTTCAATCTCTTGGGGCTTATCTTATGTATGATCATTATTATAACAAGATCGAGGAAGGTGATTTCAAACTTTTCAATGCAACTGATATTCGAAAAACTTTTGATTTCATTACAACTATGACATATCAGCAAGAAAAAGAACTTGGAGATAACATTATTATTACTCCATATAAATCTGGGAGATCAATAGGAGGGGCAGTTTGGAAAATAACTAAAGGCCAAAATGAAGTTATATACACTAACTCAATATATAATGGAAATGATAAGCATCTTGGTGGTTTTAACCAAGCTGATATTTCGCAATGGCATCCAACTCTTTGGATTGTTGATGCTCGAGGACCAGAACGTTCAGAACGTCCAAACGATGAAAAAGCAATGAGAATGAACTTTTTAAATCCAATTACCAAGAAATTAGATGAAAATAAAACTGTTCTTTTACCAGTTGATGGGCTTGCTCGTACTCTTGAAATTCTAATCCAACTTAATGATTATTGGGCCAAAAATAATGATTCTCGTCCGATTTATTTTCTTTCGCATTCAAGTCAGCAAATATGTAAATATGTCAATCAGCTTACTGATTGGTTAAATAAAGATCTTACAGAAAAGTTTATAAATTCAATTGAAACGCCATTTGATCTCAAATATGTTCGATGTGTTACAGAGATTTCAGAAATATCAAATATAAACAATGAGCCATGTGTTATTTTGGCAACATCAGATACACTTGAAAGAGGATTTTCGCGTAAACTTTTCCTCAAATATATTGGAAATCTCACCAATCTTGTGTTCTTTACAACACGAGAACCAAAAGGCACACTAAGTGAACAACTTCGTATCGATAACACCCATAGAACTCTCAACCTTATTGAACGGTACAGAGAACCACTTAAAGGCGCAGAACTAGATGAGTATAGACAGAAAAAGGAAGCTGAGCATAATCAAATTATTCATTCGTCAGAAACAGATACTGAAACTGACGACGAAAATATGGAAGATAAAACTTCTGGAATAAGTCAAATGACTATAAAGAACAAGTTTCAATTTACAATGAACAAAAAACCTCCTGTTACTGATTATGGCTTACAGATAGATCCCCAAGAATATGCTAAAGGTGTTAGTCACGCAGCTTTAATAGATGATAAAGCGCAACCCCAAATGAGCGCACCTGTTCCTCGATCATTTCTCGAAGAGCCAGATGATGTCCCTTCAAAATTCATTGAAAACGAAATTCAATTTGATTTTAGAGCAACATCAAAATTTTACAGTTTTGAAGCGCGTACAAACTTTTTCACACTCCAACAATTTTTGAAAAAGGCAACTCCAAGTCAAGTTATTATCATAGGAGCAAATCTAGAATCAACTATGAAATTACATGATGTTATTAAAGATAACATCACAACTACAGTTTCAACGCCTAATGTGCTGGAGCCTGTTTATTTGTCTCGTGATCAAGCTTCGATGAAAATCGGTCTTTCTAGAGCATTGTATCATCGATTAGATTTCAAAAAAGTCGATGATCACAATGAGGTTGCATATATAGACGCAACACTCACGCAAGATGAAATATCTGGATTAGTTTCTGCAAAACCTGTTGATGTTTTGCAACCACATCACGCTAACTTCGTCGGAAAAATTGATATGCCTGATTTACGTGTTCGATTAACTAATGCAGGTATATCAAATGAAGGAAAAGGAAAATTGATTTGTGGTAAAAGAAAAGTTGAGGTTAGGCAGGTCAATGAAAATACTATTTCAGTAGAAGGGCCAATATGTGCGGACTTTATCAAGATTAGGAATATCATTCAGGAAATGCTCCCAATGATTTAAAATGTTATTTTTTTATTATCTTATATAAGTATGCTTTATTATAAAAGTATTTGTTTTCACATTCTTTATATATTGGCTAATTTCATTGATAATCTTAACTTATATCATTATTTAATAGAATTGGAAATAAAAATAATATATGCAAAAAAAATAATGAAAGAAATATTCTTTTAGAACGAGAAATTTTTATAAAAAGGATTAAACGATTATATTCAATTCAATTTTTAAAAAAAAAAAAAAAAAAAATTGGAGTGTTTTTTTCAATTTGACCCTATAATTCCATTTTGACGTACTATAATCCAAATGAGTGAGAATTAAATTGAGATTTTAGTTTAATACAAGCTATTTGCCGTTACATTCAATTCTTTAAATTTTGAGAGGAGGGTTAACTAATTGAATGGCCCATTTTTGCTCATTGTTTGCCTTTTTTTGCGTTATGTAATTAATAAATTCAAAAATTTATTTAATTAATAAATAATATAAAATAATTATATATAAATATTACTTTTATGATTTGATTAAGGGCAATCGATGAAAATTGGAGATTCTCAATTTCAAATAATTCAAGATAGAACAAATGATGATTTAAAAGTATCCGCTAATAAAATTAGAATAAACCATACAAGATTCAATATTTTTAAAAAATGGCTGAGATATAATCAGTTTTTTGAAATAATTACTAATACAATTACATCAAACGTTGCCCCAAATTCAACAAACCAAATCATTCGAAAACAATATATTAGATATATATGCGTATAATAAATCTATTTATTCGACTAAATCTCAAATCCCAACTACCAATTTTTTATTAGAGTCATGATACATTACACTTGATCATTAGTTTTATACATTCTCCCAAGCAAATATATAAATTGATTTAAAATACCGTATGTGCAATTATTTTTTAAATCTACATACATGATTAAATAAGCAAGAATATTTAAAAAATATTAATAGCCCATCAAGAAAAATTTGTAAAACTATAATACTAAAATTTGAAAAGAAAAAATTGAGAGAAAAAAATATTTGAATAGGCATTCAAATTAGATTAAAATGGAATAAAACATTTTTATCTCAATAATATAAATAAATTATAGAGATATTTTAGATATAAAAACTATTTTATATTATATTAAACATTATATGTACTTATGAAAAATTCAAACCAATTATACAATGAGTTTTTGTGTTAAAAATAAGTTGACCTCCTCTAAATTTTGGCGGGAAATTGAAAAAAAAAATTAATGTTTTATATCCCAGTATGTGTGCTAATAAATTATAATGATTTTTGTATAAATGGTCAGCTTTGATATTTTCAATAAAAATTTTAATTGATTGAATTAATTTCAATTTGAAATTTGACATAATTTTTCAAAATGTCTAGAAGAAATCTCAAAGTGAAATATATCATTAATAATGATGGGAAAAAAGAAACAATGGATGTTGATAACAGTACTACTGTTTCAGATTTCATCGATCTTGTTAAGAGCAAGCACGATAATGACGATATATGTGCTGTGTTTATCCGAGGTCGCGCTCTTGAACAAAGTGATTTGTTGTTGAATCATGTAAAATCTAAAGATGATATTCTTATCGTATCCGATGACTCTACCAAAAAACCTGAAGATTTTGTTGATCCTGATATGCCAATTGAGCCATCGGAACGTCAGAAATCAATTGAATCATCATTAAGAGAATCATTAACAAATACAGAAGATGAACCGAAGCAAACTTTTGGAAATCGAAATGAATTTAAAGTTTTTACAACAGTAAATCCTGATTCACTTCTTAAAGGTGATAAATTAACATTAATGAAGAATGATACCTTTGAAGCAAATTCAGAAAAAATAAAAGGTTTACTTGAAAAATATGAAGATCAACTTCCTAAAGATTATGAAATGCATATTTTTCTTCCAGGTGGTGTTCCGTATTTATCTGGATCACTTGATTCATATTACATGGCAACAGATGTAAATCATAATCATCTTTATGTTATTGTAACAAAGAAATTAGGAGATCTTATTAATGAAAAAGTTATTGAGCCTTGTAATTGCACAGGTCGAAATGCTGATGCACTCTCGCCATTTTGTGATTCATCTCAAGCCGGGTTAACTCAAATTGCCTGCTTGCTTGGATACTTTTTCCATAATGGAATTCATGCCGAGCACTTGTGGCTTGTATTAGCAAAAGTTACACGATTTGCCCCATTAATTACCAATATATTCCGTTTTCTCGAAAAAGAAGAACTCACTTATCTCAATGTCATTTCTATAACAGGTCCTCTTTATACTTTCTTCAGATCGCTACTTCCAAAAGGAATGCATTCAGATTCTGTTTTTGAGTATACCTTGAACCTAGTCGCTTATATTAGCTTGCTCACTGATATTGAATACTTAGCAATTCATACAATCGATTGGGAAGATGAACCTGTTGATAAAGAAGATGAACTTTGTGATTATTTCCGTTCAACAAATCAGCAAAAGCATGTTGTTACATGGCAAGCAGATACTACTAATCCTGGATTCAAAGGATTTAATATTAATGATTCAAATTTTAAAAAAGTTGATACAATATTTACCGCTGTTACAAACTTTAAGCCAATTCCTCCATTGTCTCTTCATTTTGTATATTATCCGACTTTTATTCGAGGTCGAGATGAAAAATGTGTGATGCTATTTCTCCGAGAAGTGGCTAACAAAGAGAATTATGTGAAATATATAGATCCTCTTTCTGGCAAAGAAGAAGAATCCAGTATCGAAGACCTAGCAAAGAAAGTTCGCTGTGATGAAAGAGAAGATGCAATAGATTTAATTGACAAAAATTCTGTTGAGCAAATTAATATTATCTGTTTTGACGTCTCTACTTCAATGAAATTTAAATTGGAAGGTTCGAATTGTATCCATGGTGAAAAATCGAGAGCTAAAATTTCATCTGAATTTCTTCATGCATTAATCAGTCAATCTTATAGATTTAGAGTTTCATCAATGTATGGTCTTTTAAGCTTTGGAGATGAAGTGAAGACCCTTCAAGATATAACTCCAATGAATTCTGATTTTATTAAAAAGCTCGGAAAGATTACTCCTAAAGGAAAAACTCTTCTTTGGGATGCAATTGCTGAGGCGCAGCGTCAACTCGTTGATATTATTACGCCCATCCCTGATGAAGAAGAGGAAGAAGAAGAAGAAGATCCTGAAGTTCAATATCCCAATGCTCGTCTCAGAATTATTGTCATCACAGATGGATCTGATAATAAGTCAAAGACAAATCCTGTTAATTTAGCTAAGCAATTATTAAAGAACAACATTATAGTAGATACCGTTTTAGTATCTCTTGACGAACTTAATAATGAATGTTGTGCTCTATCAAAAATTACAGGTGGTCTTTGCTTTAGGCCAAATAGTTTAGAAGAAGGCCTCAAGATATTTGAACAAGAAGCCTTTTTAAATGTTGCATCAAGACATCTCACTGGTCCTCTTTATGGAACTAAAGAAATTACTGATGAGGATTTCAAAAAAGCGTCGGAGAGCTTCAAAGCGCATGACTTTGATACGCATGCCCAAAATCAAGATATACTTAATGCAAAATATGACTTTCCTCTTTCTACACCTCTATATATGTGTTATCAATACAAAGAAAAAGATCCTGAAACTATTAGGAAGAAGAGGGCGTTAACAGAATTAAATGTTATATCACATCATCCAATCGAAAATTGTCAAGTTTATTCATCACACGCAAACCCTGTTGAATGGAGAATATTTATCAAAGGGCCTGAGGGTACTCCGTATGAAGATAAATGGCTAAATATTTTCATGACTCTTCCAAACGAATATCCATTTTCTCCACCCAAATTTAAATTTTTAACTATACCGTTCCATCCCAATATATCTTCTGAAGGAAATGTTATTTTTAGTTTTCTTACTAGTAAATATAGTTCTGCTTCCAGAATTTGTGATATTATAAAAGGTATGATAAAGTTGCTTGCTAATCCAGAAGCTGAAAATATTGTTAATCACGAAGCTATGGATTTGTACACTAAAGACAAAAAAGCTTATAATAGAAAACAACAATCACAAGATCTTGGAGAGGATAATTATGAAAACTATATTAATTCCAAGGTTTATGATGAAATACCTGAACAAGTTGAAATTGAAGAGGATACGAGAACATATTTGTATATGACAAATGCAAATAATAGTTATCGTGGAAAAGTTATTGACATAGAAAATGATAAATATTATGAAGATCCATAGGTATTCATAAAATATAAATTGAATTAATAAATAATTATTTTAAATAATAATAATAAATATATAATAAATATTTATATATGCATTAAGTAATAGCTTTACTCTTTTTTAAAAAAAATAAATTGAATCTTGAAATTCAATAGCACAATTCCTATCGTATTATAAAAAATCAATGAATAATAGACGAACGATTCCCTCACGCTCCTTTTCAAAGCAGTTCCTCATTGATGAGCCTAAGGTACCAGAAACGTATTCATCAGATCGTCGATTTGTACTGGGCGTTCGAAAACCTCCAATTCATATTGAAAAAGTTGCAAAGTTTCCAGACCTTAGCCATGAAGATAAAACGCTAACAATGTATGCTCAAGCTAATATATACTCAATGCTTGTTTATAACAATACCAATCTCGTCTTTAAATGTAAATCAAAAGATAATGACCCGCAAAATGAAACGAATATAGAAAAAGTATGTCAAACGCCAATTGAAGCGATTTCTCCAGCCCCGGCAGGAGGTTTTCTTCTCAATTTTAAAAATGTTGGTCTTGTTTATTTTACTAACTTTGGGGGGCAAATTGAAGTCCCACTATCAAGCGATAATAGTTGGAATGGATGTCTCGTCTCTTTGACTTCTTTTCATTGGATTATGCCCTCAAGCTCGCAAATTGTAGCTTTGGTTGGAACTATGTTTGGTCATGTTTATACACTTTCAATTTATTATAAAGCTCAAGATATTCCTGTCAAAGAACTTTATAAAGATAAAAACCAAACTCCTGTCGCTTCAATTACGTCAATCACCTACGATGGTGTTCTTTATTTACTGGTGACTACATATCGAAATCTTAAAATCATAAAATGGGATAATACAAATGAAGATCCTGCAGAAATTGATACGCCATCAGGGCCAAATGTTTGCGTTCCATCTTTTGTATGTTCGAATGAAACTCATGTATCATGGTTATCTCATGATGATCTTCGTACCTATACATTCCAGCAGGTGATAGATGGGCCGCAAATTCCAGCCATTCTTGGAATTGAAGATTTAAAGAAATTATTTGATATTTCCGACACCACTGCATTTTTCGGGAAAAACACAAAGCCGATTATAATGTCAAAATACTATACAATTATTGTAGGGCCAACAGCTATTTTAGGTTTCTCACTCGAAGACTGTACTGTTCAATTCCGTTACCCAATTTCTGGTCAATCGCCCTTGGTATCTCTTAATTATGATAAGCAGATGGGACGAATTCACGTTGCTACGCAAAAACGACTATACGATATTGATCTATCCTCAGAAATTCAAGCTGAAACAATAAAACCAATCAAGCAAGTAAAAGAAGAATTAATATCTGAAGGGAAAACATCAAAAGAAGTTCGTGCCGCCGAAGTACTCTCGTCTCTTTTGGAAAATAAAGAATATGAAAAAGCTATCAGCATGCTTCACAAGCACTTGCAACGTGTTGTAGCAGAAGAAAGAGCGCAAAATATTAGTCAAAAGCAAGAATCGCAGATACAAAATCAAGATAGCCAAGCAAATTTGCAATCTGGCCAGCAAAGAAGGAGAAGGCCATCTGAACGAATCCCTCCAAACTTGCAAAAGCAACCAAAAGTTATTTCACGTGAAAAAGTCAAGCAATTATGTGAAGAATTCTTTATCTTTGAACTTTCAGTCATCCTTGCGTCAGAAAGCAACAATGCTAAAGCTTTTAACCCTCAGATAGTCGTTGATGATGATGATTTTGATATATTTGCAGCCCTTTCTAAACTTCTTCAGCTTCGTGCATTTTCATCTGTTTCAGATCAGATCTACAATGAAAAAATCTTTGAAACTGCTAAAAATTCGCCTCTTATTGTCCGAATGCTTTTAGATGATAATAAAGTTAAAGAAGCTATAGATATGATTCTCAAATTTGGACCTACATCATCAACAGAGAGTCTTTCATCTATTGTGTTCAAATATCGCCAAATTCTTAAAGATTTAAGGTTTTATGATCGAATTCAAGAACCATCAGTCAAAGAGTTTGTTCTTTCTATACTTCCATTCGTAGCAGGTGATATTCCAACCAAAAGTGCTTATTATTTATTATATAATGAACTTTTAAATAGGCAACCAAAACATATTGATCTTTTACTCTGGTCATTAGCTTCATCAGAAGATGGTCTCGCTAGCAAATGTGATAAAGAAGTTAAAGAACAGCTCAAAAAGAAAGTACCTTTATCAAATATTATAAGTAATCCATATACGTCACTTCAATATTGTTTGAGAGCTAAAATGTTCAGAACGGCAACTCTTATTGCCTCCAGTTGTGGCCTTCATGAAGAAGCCGTTCTTGCAGCAGTTCAAATTGAAAACAAAGAAGATGCCAAAAACGAAGCATTTCATTCAATTAAAAGAGCTCCAAGGCCAATGCAACCTCATCTTTGTAGATTAGCTGGAGTTGATCTTGACGCTGATGATGAAGGTACATTTAGAGCTGGTTCTAAAGAAGCTGTTCTTAAAGTCCTTGATCGAATGGAAGAAAAGCTTGATGATCTTCAAAAGAAATTCGAAGAATCCGAAGAATTTTTGAATACTTTACAAGATTTGGGTGGCGATGAATGTGAAAGAGATAATATTTGTGCTGTTTGTAAGAAACCACTTGTTCGTATTACTGGTTACACGTTTCCTTGTTGTGGTCATTCTTTCCATGAAGAATGCCTTTTGAATGCAACAATGCCATGTCTAACTAGTAAGGCTGAAATGCGCTTGCTCTCTGAATACAAAAAGACAAGAAATACAGAAGATAAAGATGCTGTAGAATCAAAAATGACAGAAGAATGTCCAATTTGCGGAGTTGTGGCTGTTAACTCTATAAGTACCCCTCTTGAAGATGATGTAACTTGTTGGCCAGTAGATATTCAATCTATTATATCTTTAGCGAAAAAATAAATTATAATTATTTCATGAACAGAAAAAAAAAAAAATACTAATTAGTATGCTTTATTATTATTATTTTCATAAAGTTTTTCAAATTGTTTATTTGTTATTTATTTGTTTTTTGTTCAATTGATTATTGAATTTGATTTCTTTTTTTTTCTAAAGCTTAAACTTGATATTTTTTTTCTAAGATTATTTAAAAATGATTGTAATATCATATATTAAAAGTTTTCTTTTGATAGTTTGTAAAGTTATTTATCTGTACAATAAAGAGTTTTTGATTTTATTTTGTGAACTTATTTGATCAATTTTGAACTTTTTGATATATTTTTCATTTGTATAGCAATCAATAAAAAAGCAAAAATGTATGGAATGTTTTTTGAAATATTTTTATCTTTTTATATAGTAAATATTGATTGGTAACATTGATTATTCATATCATACTTATGATGTATTATATATATTTAACTTTATAGACCAATTAATTTTTTCTCATCAAAATGGAATATCTGCATGATACCATCATGTATGTGCATTTTTATTTGCTTAACATATGTATTATTGTTTTTGAATGCTAGATTGTATTTTATATCACTTATTATTTCACTAATTATAAAGATATTATAAATTAAATTTACGGCAAAAAAAACTGTGATTTTTCTGGAGAGATTGGCTTAACCGTTTAATATAATTTTCGGATATGTTATTATATAATAAAATTAATGGCTTTTTATCGAGGCAAAGAAACTTGATATAGCCATTAAAAAAAGATAAAAATGTTTGAAAACCAAATCCTCTCAAATAAACGTCTATTTTATTTTAATATTCATTTTTTTGAATAAGCACGTTTTTTGGTTCTCACAAAAAATCTTGAATTTTCTGGAAAGACTGGAATAATATTACAAGCTCTAAACAACATATGCCTTATAATATAAAATATAATGAGGTTTTACCGAGCGAATTAGGTTAAATATGTTTCTATTTTAGGATATTTATGTTTGCATAAATTTTTAAATAAAAGCTCTTCAAATATTTTGTGAGTATAAAATTTGGATTATTTATTTTTATCTTATTAAAACAATTTCTTAAATAGAATTTATATCAAATATATGATATAAATATGATAAAATAAATATAAAATGAAACACAAAAATTATTTACATATAAATACATATATAATTATAAATCTCCAAATGCATTCAAAATTAAAAACTCATCCATAATTCAAAGGTATAAAAATATTTTGATAAAGCATACATAAATAATTGTATGAGCTATTTTAATTTCTCATTATAAATGAAAATAATGATAGATTTTTATTTTCTCAAATTATTGTATGTAATCATTCAATAAAATTAATAACATTTTATTGAAATTAAAATCATAGTTTAAATTTCCAATATCTTATTTAATTTTTCGAAACCTAAATTATAATTAATAATTATATATATAACATTTTATATTCATTCATATTTCCAATGTATAATAAATTTTTATTGATTTACATAATGGATTACTTGAATCTTATTTTTGAATATTTAATAGTTTTTATTTATTCAATTTATATATTTTGCATATATCTCACAATAAAATTTAAATATAATATTTTATGGCTATTATAATAATATAAAATTCAATATAAAAACATATTATAAAATATGATGATTTAAAAACCACTATTTATTTCTATTTCGTTTTTTTCTAGTTTCCATACATTTAAAAGCAAAAGAAAACTAATGTTGAAATTGTTTGATGCCATCAATTATTTTAAAATTTTATTTTAAAAATTGATAGAGTGTATATTCAATTTTTGAACCAATAGCTGGTATTATACGGATCTTAGAAAAAAAATATCAATATTACGAGAAATTAACAATTTCGATTAATATTTGGTCCTTGTTTTCAATTAATGAGATAAAATTATAGAAGAAGGATCATTTTTTTAATCTTTCCATTTTCTAAAAGACCTTGTAATAATAAATATTTATTAGCTTTATATAATTCTACAGATTCATTTAATGTTACATCTAAAGATAAAGGATTAAATCCATTAGGAACATAAACCAACGCAAATAACATAGGCAAGTATTGAATTCTTTCGTTGTCATCATCACCAGAAACTTTATAACAAGAAGCAGATATTGTTAAAGTAAAATTTTTTGCTTTACGAACACCTTGTGTAAGAACTGGTTCAATAAGAGTATAATTATTTTGAATTTCTGGTGAAATTGGGTTAACATTATCAGAAATTTGAACAGTAACATTTGAATATTTATTTTGAGCCGGTATATATGAAATTACAGACATTTTAAAAAATGAAGTGTTTATTAAACTAATTAAATGCTATAGCATAATTTAATGAAAAAGCAATCTGTACATCACTAATTGAAAAACCAGTTGAATTATAAAGAGAAATTTGTATACTATCACCTGCTGATAAATTTCTCGCTAAATCTGATTTAAAAACAGTAACTGTATCATCTAAAATAAAACCTGATAATATAACATTTTTAGGAATTGGATAAAGTAAATTTTGTTGTGAAGTAGGTGATTGAAGAGTTAATGAATTTTGATTACATGGACAATATACTAAAGCAAATGAAATAGGTCCTGTACCATATTTTTGATTTTTTGAATATGGAGGTTCGATTACTTTATATCTTGTAGATATTTGTAAAGTAAAATTTTTTGCTTTACGAACACCTTGTGTTGATGAGTTCTTAATTAAAGTAGTAGTATAAGTTCCGCCTGATTGATGTAATGATGTTAAATTTTCATCACTATTAAACGATTGCGTAGTAATTGTTTGATATTTTCTTTTTTTTTGGAATAAAATTTTTATTAGAATTTTTATTTTGAGATTTGTTTACATTTTTTTTAGAAGACATTTTAAAAAATGAAGTGTTTATTAAATAAAATTAAGGAGTTATAATAATCTTCGCTAATATTTCATCTAACTTTAACCCATGTGAAAGTAACGTTGTTTCAATAGACCCTAATTTATAAGATTGAGAAGATAATTCTGATTTAATTTCGTTTAACTTAATACTTAAATGATTTATATCAAGATCAATTGTATGTAATTTTTCCATTATATCATTATAATATGTTTCATTAAAAAAAACAAATATCTTTGTAATTTCATCTAAAATTTCTTTAAATTGTTCTTCAAATTTTGAGAAATACTGAATATAATTGGATTGCATTATTGTATGAATATCATCAAGTTTCTCTAAAATTGTCTTATCAGTGATAAATATATCGGAAATATTTTTATCAATATTTTCATCATTTTGATGAATCAAATTAATTAAATCCCACCAATTTTGCATTGTTTTAGAAGGAACAGTAGACATTATAAATAAAAACAAAAAATAAAATGATGTTATTTTTTTATTAAAATTATAGAAGAAGGATCATCTGACAAAAACGTACCTAAAGGTATAACGGAATTATAATTTTGTACTAAAAATTCTCTAATTTCTTCATTATTTTCTAAAAAATCTTCTAAAATTTCTTTAGATTCAATTAATATTTGGTCCTTGTTTTCAATTAATGAGAGAAAATCGATATTACGAGAAATTAACAATTTCGATTCATCAACTGAAGTTAGAAAAATTAAAGAATCATTTGTTTGATCAATATTTTCAATTACAGGAGACATAGTTAAAAAAGAAGACATTTTAAAAAATGAAGTGTTTATTAAACAAAAGAATCAAGTTGGGATTTTTCCCTCTTTAGAGAAGCTAATTTTCGTTTTTGTAATAAAATCTTATATTCAATGATCTGG
This sequence comes from Tritrichomonas musculus, assembly GCA_039105265.1. Taxonomy (NCBI): domain Eukaryota; phylum Parabasalia; order Tritrichomonadida; family Tritrichomonadidae; genus Tritrichomonas; species Tritrichomonas musculus. The sequence continues at coordinate 3,503,458 of JAPFFF010000004.1, forward strand.
ATTTGTTCTAAAATTTCTTGTTGTCTTTTAAAAATTGATTCATTTTCATCTTCTGAATACACTTCTGGAGAGGAAGTCATGTAATCTTCAGTAGAAATAGAAAACCAAGAAGGTTCTAAAGGAGATCCAACTGGAGAACCTTGAGCTGATGGAGGCCAATTAATCCAATCACCAAAGCCTTGAGAACTACTCGAGGAACTTATAGAAACTGGTTGAGAATACGAAGTTGGTGATGGACATCTTGATGGAACTTGAGAAACAGGAGCTGACATTTTAAAAAATGGTTTTTTTATAAATAAATATAAAATTTAAGAATTGAGTGTATTTTAATCGTTTAAATTTTCGCGGTATTAAAAATTTTTCAATTAAAATAAACGGAAAAATAAACTTTTATCTGAAATAAAGCCCGGCTATTTATTTTTGTTAATTTTATATAAATATTAAAACGATCATTATGTATACAAATTAAATCTTTAATTTTAATATCATTTTTTTACAAATGACGGAAACAAATCCAAGAGTTACTTATTGGTTCGGGACATGGAACATACCTGAAGATTTAGACTGGAAACAGACCCTTCAATTCGGAAATGCAATAGATAACAATGGCAACTTACAATTTTCCAAAGGATTCCTTGAAATTGTTGCAATGGCTGCTGCTGAAGAAAGAGGAGAATCAGGGAACAGGCATATACATATAGTAGTAAAGTTCTCAAAGAAAGTATATAGAACTCAAATAGTACGGTACTGGTTGACAGGTCCAGACTGGGAACCTATGAAAGGAACATTAAAACAGGCATTGGACTACATTAACAAAAATAAGCCTGATAAAGATCATTTCATGATGCAAGGTCAAATCCCTAATGACTTTCAGAAAAAGTTTGATAAAGAAAAAGAACTAAAAGATGCCTTAAAAGATCTAATGTCAATGTCATGGTTGGAATTCTCTGAAAAATGGACACAAATGGCGTTTCAATTCCCAGGTCTTTGTATGAAATGGAAAATGGATCATGCTGATAGACTCCCACAATGGGAGGGTTCACTAAAGGTCAAGAATTTCTGGATCACTGGTCCCCCTGGATGTGGAAAAAGCTACTGGGCAAGAAAACAAGTCCCACAAGATCTAATTTGTTTCAAGCAACAAAACAAATGGTGGGATAACTACGATGATAAAAGAACAAAAGTAGTACTTATTGAAGATGCAGGTATCAACTCCTTGAGAAGCTTCCCAGAAAAAGTCAAGGTATGGGCAGATGCATACTGGTTCCAAGCTGAAGTCAAAAATGGTCAAATAATAGTGAACCCTCAAAAATGGTTTTTCATTGTGACAAGTAATTATACAATTACTGAAATTGTGCCAGAACCTGAAGATCACGATCCAATAAAAAGAAGGTTTACTGAAGTTTCAGTGTCTGCAAGAAGTGATTTATTCTTCTTAACACAATTAGACGTCTCAATTCTTAAATAAATAATTCAATTATTCAATTGATTATTTTTATTTTAACTTTTTCTATATAGTCCGAGAGTTTTTTCGACACGGACTATTTTTTAATTTGACCTTTGACGATCATTATTTTGACCATGACATGTTAGATGAAACAATATTTGGTCGCAAATTGAGAGGATATTTGGTTTTGTACTTAACAAAGGCCAAAAAATTCAAAGAGATTGGTGAATTTTTCAATACTTAACCGTAATTTTTCTATGTAGTCCCAAACAGTGTTAAGGGTATAAGGGTAATATTAGAAAAAAAAAATTTTTTTTTTTCTAGTTGTCTTATACCCTTAACACTTTTGTTTGGTTTAATACATTTAAAATTACTTTTATAAATGTCAGATAGCATTAACATACTCGAAATATTTAACGAAAATTTTATTTCTTCCATTAATAACGATAACATGGATCAAAAATACCAATTATTACATGATACAGAATTTAAATTGAATATGATAAAAAAAGAATTTTATGAAAAGATTATTAACGAATACGGAAATTCATTTCAAAAGTTAATCGTCAAAATTAACAACAAACTACTTGAAGATACAGCTTTAAGAATTTTAAATAAATTATAATTAATTATTATATAAACAATTTCTTTATTATTTTTTTTTCTTTTATTTAATTTTTAAATTTAATAAAACGCAGAGTCTCTCCCCTCTGCTATTTTTATCGTTTTTGTCTCCTCCGATTCTCATAAGTTCATCGGAGATGAAGATTACTACGGATCCAGAAAAGTAAAAATATTATTTAGATTTTTTTTTGATTTTTAAAAAATAAAAGACGCTTAAAAAATAATTAAAAGTAATTGTTTATTTAAGAATAACCTAATGATTCAAGTTCTTCCAAACATCGACGCAGAATACGAGTAAGCTGATCAACCTGGCGTAAAAATTCAGTGATTCGTGGTCCATTATTGTTACGAGGAGAAGGGGGCTCTGTTCCATGATCATGAACATATTGGAGATATGATTCAAGCCCTTCTTTCAAAGAGACAATTCCATTAGAAGTAGAAGAAGACATCAATTAAAATGATTTACTAAACGTATTAATTATACGTTTAAATTGAAATTATTATAAACGGAATTTATAATAATGTCATTTAACAAATCACTTACCATTAAAGCATAACGAATTTCTTTCAAAAAAGTTCGTTACAAATAAAAATATTTAATCGAACTCACTTTTTAATAATTATTACCGATTAAATATTCAGAAAATGTACTCAACGGTAACTTTTTGATAAATTATTTTTATAAAAATTACGATAGTTCAATAGTTTATTTTATTAATTTTTCAATAATTATAGAAATTCTCTTCATTTTTCAAATGGCACGTACACGAAGAGACGGAAGAAGAGGAGGCAAGAGACCCATTCCACCACCGCAACTACCACGTAGATACAGCAGCAGCGAAAGTGACAGTGATGACGAGAGAAGCTCTGAAGAAGAAACTAGTGTTCAAGCTACGGAAACAAGGTTCCAGAAAAGAAAGCTGCACAATAAGAGATGGAAGAGATTAATTCTCACACGAAAGATGGATCATATATTGAAGATGTGCGAGGATTATGAGCCACTCGCAGACAGTGTTCTGGACTACTCCGCGGAAACTGACCATTACCATGTACCGATTAGAGCTTTCCAAGGAGAATGGAACGCAATTACTACGATGCAGTATGCACTCGAATCACTGCAACACTGGATTGCGTTCGGTGAAGAAGTCCAGAAGATCGGAACAGTTTCCGATGACCCCGAACCTGAACAAAATCAGCAAGTTTCAGAAGTACAGGAAAAGTTCTTCAAAATCTCTTCTTCATCAGAAGAAGAAAACTAATAATTAATCAATAAAAGATTAATTTCTTATTTTATTTTTATTTTTTTTTTTTAGTTTTTTTTTCATTTTATAAAATTTCATAGGGGTAATGTAAAAATTTTGAAAATTTTGAAAAATTATCTTTTTATTTAAAAATGCCAAAAAACAATAAGAATTTATATGACAATTTTTATTCTTAATTTTGATCCTTTTCTAAAAAGGATTGATTCATTAAAATCAATATCATAGTCAATCACTTCTTTAGATTGATCAAAGGATGATAATTGAATAAAATATTCTGTTGGTCGTTCATTTGCTTCTTCTGTAATGATTTTATCTGGTATTAACTCGTTTGCAATTGAAATCGTTGATGTAGGTGAATAAATAAATGGATTTCCGAAATCAAATTGAGGATGATTATGATCTAAAATATAATGAATAGTTTCACAAAAAGGGGAATTACCTTATCAATTATTAACGTATTATTTTCAAGTAAAAAATTGTTTTATATCAAAATTTAAGATATATTTTCACAATTAAATTATATATAAAAGTTTTATATAAAATTATATAGTTTATGATATAAGTTAATTGTTAATAGTCTAATTGAAAATATGGATTTTGATATATTTTTCAATATTTCCCATATATGATTAAGTTATGTTTTCATATTATATATTTAATAAATATTCAATAATATTTAATTTCGTTTAATTATTGATGAAAAATATTTATAGCAGAAATAAAAAGATATCAAAGAAATAAATTTTTCAGAGTGCGTTTATTCAAAAAAAAATTGAACTATTTCCAACTCACTTTTTGAATATTTCCAAAAAAAATTGAACTATTTCCAACTCACTTTTTGAATATTTTAAAATTTAAAGATTTATAAATTAAACTTTTTAATTATTATCAATTTATAATTTTGAACTATTTCCAACTCACTTTTTGAGATATTTCCTACATATTTTTATTTAGATTTTTTCAAGCATATGAAATATTTTTAGCATTTTTAATTTATTAATTAGATTATTTTATCTATATAATTTTTAAATTTCATTAAATAAAATAGATTATCTCTTAATTCAGAAAAACAAATAATCAATAAATTTGAATATTTCAGCTTTTTTTTGTTAATATAATAACTTTTTTGGTAACATTCATAAAGATATATTAAAAATTAAAGGCTTTCTAATATCTTTACTGATCAGTTTTTATTAAATACATATAAGATATGATTAAAATTTAGTTTTTGAAATATTTTTAATAAAACCAGAATTTATGAATAGTATAGTTAGTAATTATTTATTATTATTCTTGATATCTTTTCTATTAATTTGAATTGATTTATTTTTTTATTTTTTTCTTTATATGAAATAACGTTCAAATAAATTAGATAAAATATTAGTATTATTCATATATCTTGGTAGTTTAGATAGTTTGTTTTTTATTTTATATATATAATTGTATAATATATAGTATAAGTAAAATATAAACTATACATATTTACTAAAGCTGATAAAATTATTTAAATATTAACATTTTTCCATTTTTTATTCAATTTTTATAAATAAAAATTGAATGAAAAAAAAAATAATTTGAATGCGACCAAAATTTTTTAATAGAAAAATACAAACTTTTTCAGAAATTTTAAAAATCATCATTTATCTTTTTATCCCTACTATAATTTTTATTGAATATTCTTTAACTTTTATATTATTCCATTAATTTAATTCATTTTTTATACTTAAATTACTTAGTTTTCACTTTAGTAAAATCGTAAAATTGATCCCCCTTTTTTCACAAGGAAAACTAATTATATTTGTTAAAGTAACATTGTTACCTAAACAAAGCTTTTGATTTTCAAGAGTTAATGGTAATTTATCAATTAAAACTTGAAACATAAACTGATCTTGAGCAATTTCATGAAATCTTCTTAGAGTTTTAGAATCAATATCAACAGGTAATTCAAATGTAGAATTATTAATTATATAATGATCAAAACATAATTCAGGATCAATTTCAACATACGAACCTTCCATAACACCTGTATCATTAAAAAAATGATAAGTATTGAAAGTTTCTGTTTTAAATGGTGATAATTTAATTTTTAATTCTTCGAAAACAACAGGAGGAGGTGGATCTTCATATATTGCTCTAATTGTTGAATTTGGTGGTACTAAAAAATCATTTAAAAATGTATATTCAGGATTTTCCCTTGTTAAAACAATATTATAAGGAACAGCAGGAATTTGAATCGGTATTTGAATACTAGAATCTTTATTTATAAATGTATTTCGATTTAATTTAAATGTTGCAGTCTTTTTATATAAAGGTATTTCATAATCAGGATCATATTCAAATTCATTAATATTTAAAATAGATAAAGCAAGGATTAATGGGTTTTGTATATCGATAATTCTAAAATTACTCATAATTTCCGGAGATATACGAACATATGAATTTTGAGCTATTGCTTTATCTTCTTGCCATGTTAAAGAAGGATTTGAAAAATCAAGATCAAATTGTAAAAGTTCTGGAAATGGAATAGGTTGTGAACGAAATGATATTTTTGAACCAATAGCTGGTATTATACCATCACAAATCCATTCTGGATTTTGTTCATCTAAAATAATTTCAAATTTAGAAGCTGTTATATTCCTTATGAAAGACAGATTTGAACCAGCATAAAAATAATAAGGCGTTTGAGTTATATTTATTTGTGGAAAATGATAATAAATTAAATTAGGATCATCTTCGTCTGGATCGAAACTAGAAGCTGTTTGTAAATTAATTATAGAAGGTAAACTAAAAGGTTGTGAGGATGAGCCTGGTTGTATAATTTCTATATCTGTTAATAAATTTGGATCAATTTGAATTTTTGAATTCTTTGAAATATAAAAATCATTAATTGGAGAGAATGAATTATTTTCAAAATCTAAAGAAATATTAACAACTTCTGGATTTACAGGACCAGGAGGAATAGGTGGATTACTGACTATAATTTTCGAACCTTTAATAAATACAACATTTGTTTCAAGAACCTGTTGATCTTTTACAATAATTTCACCATAAAAACCTGGCATATGAATTGGTAAAAAACTGTCATTTTTAATACTTTTTATAATTGAAACATCTTTAAATTGATTAACTTTATATAGTAAAATATTACTTGAGTTCCAGATAAGTTCCTCAGATGGAATAAAATTTAAAACTGTTAATTTAAAAGGAGCAATCATTTCTGGATTTTTACCCGGATTAGATAAATTTACAAAATTTCGACGTTCTTCCTCTGGAAAACGTATAACTGAACCTTTTTTTATATATAAATCAGAATCAAAAACAAAAGTATCAACAAATGATTTAAATGGTAATGTAATCACTCTAGTAACAGGTTCTGGAGGTTGAACAGGTGGAAAAGGTATCAGATAATCTCCATTAAATAAAATTTTAATAAAAGTATTAGGATTAATAAAAAATTTAAAATTACCAAAATTAATAGTTACAGATGATGTAGTATAATCATATGAAAATTGATTACTAGAAATAGTTATAATTGATTGCTTATCAAAAATATAATCTGGAACACAGGAAGAGGAAAGACGGATTTCTGAGTTGTGTTTGATTTGTGAATCATTATTAAATTGTATTCTATTATGGTTAAAATTCAACTCTTCATTTATTAATTTATAATCTTTATTAGAAGAAATCTCTCCAGTTCTTATAAAATAATTTCTATAGATAGGTATCAAATAAGAATTTATTTCAAGATCTGGTCCTGGTTGTATTAAATATGATTTATCTAAAGGGTTATTATTACGTTTACGCATAAAATAAAATGAAATAATGTTTATTAAATAAAATTAGAATTATATACTACATTAATAAAACCATTAAAAGTATAAGGTGTTAAGTAATCTTTGTTATTTGATGGAAAAATCATGATATAAATAGTTTCATTTGGTTCAAGTTTAAAAACTCCTGGTATATTAAATACAGTTTTATCTTCTTGATTCAATGTTTCTGTAAAATATATTAAATTACTATTATAATATGGAAGAAATTTATTTACTGATGAATTTTTAGGAACAAAATCATAATATTCAGATGGGAAAAACGTGGAATATAAATACTTAAATACTACAATATTGAAAACAGGAGGTGGTTGATTGGATATCATTAACGGAATTTGATCTAATTCATCATGTGATAAATTATAATTAATTTCTAAATGAAGTTTGGTTATTTTTCTAGAATATTTCAAAGAATCTATCTTAATATATGATTCTGAATCAGCTCCGTATAAAATATCTCCTTTAAAAATTAAAGGAATATTATCATTAGTTTTTGGTGAATAATTATAATCTATAATACAATAATTTTTTAATTTTTGTTGATAAGACATTTTAAAAAATGAAGTGTTTATTAAGAATATTTAACAGAATAATTAACTGTACCAAAAAGACCTTTGCAATGAAAATAAGGAAATACTGGATCATCTGGTATTTTTAAAATAAGATAAACACATTCAGATGCTTCTAAATTTTTAGATAATCTAGTAGATTGGATTAACGCCTGTCTACTTAAAAGCTGACCTTGTAATAATAAAGTACCTTTATTTAAAATTTCAGTTGAAAGAGAGTGAAGGTCTTCATAATTTGTAGATATAAAACAATCTTCTTTATCCTGAATAACATAAATTTGTTTATCTTCTTCATCTTGATCGTTTGGAAGATGTTCCGCTGCTATAAGAAAATATGGAATTGGAAAGAGACATGATGATTCATCAAGATCATCTGAAGAAACAGTAAATTCTGAATATAACTGTATTGTTGTATTTTTAAATTTACGAACACCTTGAATATCAGTGGTTCACATATAGGTATAACAATTTCTTGATTAGTAATTAATGGATCATTGATTTCAATAAATGTAACTGATTTTGTGATATTTGAATATTCAGATTTGAACATCGGTTTATTAAATTTGTAACTATTATAAGGTTTAACAGACATTTTAAAAAATGAAGTGTTTATTAAATTAATTATATTTAATAGCATAATTTAAAATAGCATTGAATTTTAAAGTTGCTTGTAGTTCGGCAGGTACAATTGGTTTTATAATTAAACATATTTTATCACCGGCTGATAAATTTCTCGCTAAATACGAATATGTTTTTTTAATCTTTCCATTTTCTAAAAGACCTTGTAAAATTAAATATTTATTAGCTTTATATAATTCTATAGATTCATTTAATGCTATATCTAAAGATAAAGGATTAAATCCATTAGGAACATAAACCAACGCAAATAACATAGGCAAGTATTGAATTCTTTCGTTGTCATCATCACCAGAAACTTTATAACAAGAAGCAGATATTGTTAAAGTAAAATTTTTTGTTTTACGAACACCTTGTGTAAGAACTGGTTCAATAAAAGTGTAATTATTTTGAATTTCTGGTGAAATTGGGTTAACAGTATCTGAAATTTGAACAGTAACATTTGAATATTTATTTTGAGCCGGTATATATGAAATTACAGACATTTTAAAAAATGAAGTGTTTATTAAACTAATTAAATGCTATAGCATAATTTAATGAAAAAGCAATCTGTACATCACTAATTTGAAAACCAGTTGAATTATAAAGAGAAATTTGTATACTATCACCTGCTGATAAATTTCTCGCTAAATCTGATTTAAAAACAGTAACTGTATCATCTAAAATAAAACCTGATAATATAACATTTTTAGGAATTGGATAAAGTAAATTTTGTTGTGAAGTAGGTGATTGAAGAGTTAATGAATTTTGATTACATGGACAATATACTAAAGCAAATGAAATAGGTCCTGTACCATATTTTTGATTTTTTGAATATGGAGGTTCGATTACTTTATATCTTGTAGATATTTGTAAAGTAAAATTTTTTGCTTTACGAACACCTTGTGTTGATGAGTTCTTAATTAAAGTAGTAGTATAAGTTCCGCCTGATTGATGTAATGATGTTAAATTTTCATCACTATTAAACGATTGCGTAGTAATTGTTTGATATTTTCTTTTTTTTTGGAATAAAATTTTTATTAGAATTTTTATTTTGAGATTTGTTTACATTTTTTTTAGAAGACATTTTAAAAAATGAAGTGTTTATTAAATAAAATTAAGGAGTTATAATAATCTTCGCTAATATTTCATCTAACTTTAACCCATGTGAAAGTAACGTTGTTTCAATAGACCCTAATTTATAAGATTGAGAAGATAATTCTGATTTAATTTCGTTTAACTTAATACTTAAATGATTTATATCAAGATCAATTGTATGTAATTTTTCCATTATATCATTATAATATGTTTCATTAAAAAAAAACAAATATCTTTGTAATTTCATCTAAAATTTCTTTAAATTGTTCTTCAAATTTTGAGAAATACTGAATATAATTGGATTGCATTATTGTATGAATATCATCAAGTTTCTCTAAAATTGTCTTATCAGTGATAAATTATTTGACCATTTTTGACTTCAGCTTGGAACCAGTATGCATCTGCCCATACCTTGACTTTTTCTGGGAAGCTTCTCAAGGAGTTGATACCTGCATCTTCAATAAGTACTACTTTTGTTCTTTTATCATCGTAGTTATCCCACCATTTGTTTTGTTGCTTGAAACAAATTAGATCTTGTGGGACTTGTTTTCTTGCCCAGTAGCTTTTTCCACATCCAGGGGGACCAGTGATCCAGAAATTCTTGACCTTTAGTGAACCCTCCCATTGTGGGAGTCTATCAGCATGATCCATTTTCCATTTCATACAAAGACCTGGGAATTGAAACGCCATTTGTGTCCATTTTTCAGAGAATTCCAACCATGACATTGACATTAGATCTTTTAAGGCATCTTTTAGTTCTTTTTCTTTATCAAACTTTTTCTGAAAGTCATTAGGGATTTGACCTTGCATCATGAAATGATCTTTATCAGGCTTATTTTTGTTAATGTAGTCCAATGCCTGTTTTAATGTTCCTTTCATAGGTTCCCAGTCTGGACCTGTCAACCAGTACCGTACTATTTGAGTTCTATATACTTTCTTTGAGAACTTTACTACTATATGTATATGCCTGTTCCCTGATTCTCCTCTTTCTTCAGCAGCAGCCATTGCAACAATTTCAAGGAATCCTTTGGAAAATTGTAAGTTGCCATTGTTATCTATTGCATTTCCGAATTGAAGGGTCTGTTTCCAGTCTAAATCTTCAGGTATGTTCCATGTCCCGAACCAATAAGTAACTCTTGGATTTGTTTCCGTCATTTGTAAAAAAATGATATTAAAATTAAAGATTTAATTTGTATACATAATGATCGTTTTAATATTTATATAAAATTAACAAAAATAAATAGCCGGGCTTTATTTCAGATAAAAGTTTATTTTTCCGTTTATTTTAATTGAAAAATTTTTAATACCGCGAAAATTTAAACGATTAAAATACACTCAATTCTTAAATTTTATATTTATTTATAAAAAAACCATTTTTTAAAATGTCAGCTCCTGTTTCTCAAGTTCCATCAAGATGTCCATCACCAACTTCGTATTCTCAACCAGTTTCTATAAGTTCCTCGAGTAGTTCTCAAGGCTTTGGTGATTGGATTAATTGGCCTCCATCAGCTCAAGGTTCTCCAGTTGGATCTCCTTTAGAACCTTCTTGGTTTTCTATTTCTACTGAAGATTACATGACTTCCTCTCCAGAAGTGTATTCAGAAGATGAAAATGAATCAATTTTTAAAAGACAACAAGAAATTTTAGAACAAATCCAGATCATTGAATATAAGATTTTATTACAAAAACGAAAATTAGCTTCTCTAAAGAGGGAAAAATCCCAACTTGATTCTTTTGTTTAATAAACACTTCATTTTTTAAAATGTCTTCTTTTTTAACTATGTCTCCTGTAATTGAAAATATTGATCAAACAAATGATTCTTTAATTTTTCTAACTTCAGTTGATGAATCGAAATTGTTAATTTCTCGTAATATCGATTTTCTCTCATTAATTGAAAACAAGGACCAAATATTAATTGAATCTAAAGAAATTTTAGAAGATTTTTTAGAAAATAATGAAGAAATTAGAGAATTTTTAGTACAAAATTATAATTCCGTTATACCTTTAGGTACGTTTTTGTCAGATGATCCTTCTTCTATAATTTTAATAAAAAAATAACATCATTTTATTTTTTGTTTTTATTTATAATGTCTACTGTTCCTTCTAAAACAATGCAAAATTGGTGGGATTTAATTAATTTGATTCATCAAAATGATGAAAATATTGATAAAAATATTTCCGATATATTTATCACTGATAAGACAATTTTAGAGAAACTTGATGATATTCATACAATAATGCAATCCAATTATATTCAGTATTTCTCAAAATTTGAAGAACAATTTAAGGTTCTCCTTCCCAAAAAAAATGTAAATCATTCAATATTGAATTAACTCATAGAATAAATAATTCAATAGAGCATTTTTCGGAAAAAGTTTTGGTGAAAAATTAAAAAATATGGCCTCAACGATTAAATCTTATTTCATTCAAAATTTCCCTATTTTTTTAATTCTATGATTTCTATCAGTAAAAAATCAAAATCGATAAAATTCCATAAATATATTTTTATTCAATCATTTGAAATATATATCTATATAAATTTCATATTTTAATTCATTTTTAAAAACGATATTTATGTATATTTTATTTGTGAAATCTCATTGAATTTAATCTTTTGAATTTGAAAGGAGAACCTTAAAGAAATTTTAGATGAAATTACAAAGATATTTGTTTTTTTTAATGAAACATATTATAATGATATAATGGAAAAATTACATACAATTGATCTTGATATAAATCATTTAAGTATTAAGTTAAACGAAATTAAATCAGAATTATCTTCTCAATCTTATAAATTAGGGTCTATTGAAACAACGTTACTTTCACATGGGTTAAAGTTAGATGAAATATTAGCGAAGATTATTATAACTCCTTAATTTTATTTAATAAACACTTCATTTTTTAAAATGTCTTCTAAAAAAAAATGTAAACAAATCTCAAAATAAAAATTCTAATAAAAATTTTATTCCAAAAAAAAGAAAATATCAAACAATTACTACGCAATCGTTTAATAGTGATGAAAATTTAACATCATTACATCAATCAGGCGGAACTTATACTACTACTTTAATTAAGAACTCATCAACACAAGGTGTTCGTAAAGCAAAAAATTTTACTTTACAAATATCTACAAGATATAAAGTAATCGAACCTCCATATTCAAAAAATCAAAAATATGGTACAGGACCTATTTCATTTGCTTTAGTATATTGTCCATGTAATCAAAATTCATTAACTCTTCAATCACCTACTTCACAACAAAATTTACTTTATCCAATTCCTAAAAATGTTATATTATCAGGTTTTATTTTAGATGGTACAGTTTTATAAATGTCAGATAACATTAACATACTCGAAATATTTAACGAAAACTTTATTTCATCCATTAATAACGATAATATGGATCAAAAATACCAAATATTACGTGATACAGAATTTAAATTGAATATGATAAAAAAAGAATTTTATGAAAAGATTATTAACGAATACGGAAATTCATTTCAAAAGTTAATCGTCAAAATTAACAACAAACTACTTGAAGATACAGCTTTAAGAATTTTAAATAAATTATAATTAATTATTATATAAACAATTTCTTTATTATTTTTTTTTCTTTTATTTAATTTTTAAATTTAATAAAACGCAGAGTCTCTCCCCTCTGCTATTTTTATCGTTTTTGTCTCCTCCGATTCTCATAAGTTCATCGGAGATGAAGATTACTACGGATCCAGAAAAGTAAAAATATTATTTAGATTTTTTTTTGATTTTTAAAAAATAAAAGACGCTTAAAAAATAATTAAAAGTAATTGTTTATTTAAGAATAACCTAATGATTCAAGTTCTTCCAAACATCGACGCAGAATACGAGTAAGCTGATCAACCTGGCGTAAAAATTCAGTGATTCGTGGTCCATTATTGTTACGAGGAGAAGGGGGCTCTGTTCCATGATCATGAACATATTGGAGATATGATTCAAGCCCTTCTTTCAAAGAGACAATTCCATTAGAAGTAGAAGAAGACATCAATTAAAATGATTTACTAAACGTATTAATTATACGTTTAAATTGAAATTATTATAAACGGAATTTATAATAATGTCATTTAACAAATCACTTACCATTAAAGCATAACGAATTTCTTTCAAAAAAGTTCGTTACAAATAAAAATATTTAATCGAACTCACTTTTTAATAATTATTACCGATTAAATATTCAGAAAATGTACTCAACGGTAACTTTTTGATAAATTATTTTTATAAAAATTACGATAGTTCAATAGTTTATTTTATTAATATTTCAATAATTATAGAAATTCTATTCATTTTTCCAATGGCTCAAAGGAAACAGTACGCTAAGAAAGGCATGATGAGACCAGTTCGTCAGCCAATTCCACCAGAAGAATTCAGTAGTAACAGCAGTTCAGACGAGGAAGAACAACAACCACCAAGACGAAGATATACAAGTTACACTCAAAGAGCAGATGAACAACTATCAAGAAAGAAGCTCGCGAACAAAAGATTAAAGAGACAGTTGCTTACAAGGAAGATGGACCACCTGATCAAGATGTGTGATGATTTCGAACCATTAGCGGACAGTATCCTCGACCTCTCCCATGAAACCGACCACTATAATGTCCCAATACGAGCTTTCCAAGGAGAATGGAACTCGATCACCACAATGCAATATGCTCTGGAATCACTGCAGCAATGGATCGCATTCGGAGAGGAAGTCCAGCATATTGGAACAGTTTCAGATGACATTAAACCAGGACAACAACAACAACCTTCAGAAGTACAGAAGAAGTTCTTCGATTTATCTTCTTCAACAGAAGAAGAAAGTAATAATTAATCAATAAAAGATTAATTTCTTATTTTTATTTTTTTTTTTTAGTTTTTTTCATTTTATAAAATTTCATAGGGGTAATGTAAAAATTTTGAAAATTTTGAAAAATTATCTTTTTATTTAAAAATGCCAAAAAAACAATAAGAATTTATCTGACAAATTTTATTCTTAATTTTGATCCTTTTCTAAAAAGGATTGATTCATCAAATTCAATATCATAATCAATCACTTCTTTAGATTGATCAAAAAATGATAATTGAATAAAATATTCTGTTGGTCGTTCATTTGTTTCTTCTGTAATGATTTTATCTGGAATCAAGTCATTTGAGATGGAAAAAGTAGATTGACCATACATACCAGTTTCTAAAGTATAAACTGGATTGGATTTGTTTAATTGAATATTAAGAACTGGAATGCTTGAGGTTGTAATTGCATTTAATTTAACATTTGGTTGAAGAAGAACAGAAGTAGAATCATTAGTTAATTTATAATTTACAATTGTGAAAAATGCATTCCAGGATAAATCATCATTTTGTTTATAATTAATTCTACAAGATGCATCAAAAGCAGATTGATCAATAGGAATATTAGTATTACTTGGTTGAATAATATCAAATAATAATTCATCATCTATTTTTATAAAAGATTTTTCTGCAACAGATATATCATTGAAAAAATTATATATAGTTTTTTCTTGAGATTTTAAAGGGGAAAGTGTTACTTCAAGAACTTCATATACAGGAGGAAGCGGAGATGGTGGATATATAGCTATTATTTTACTATCAGGAGAAATTGCTTTTATGATATAGCCATTAAAAAAAGATAAAAATGTTTGAAAACCAAATCCTCTCAAATAAACGTCTATTTTATTTTAATATTCATTTTTTTGAATAAGCACGTTTTTTGGTTCTCACAAAAAATCTAGAATTTTCTGGAAAGACTGGAATAATATTACAAGCTCCAAACAACATATGCCTTATAATATAAAATATAATGAGATTTTACCGAGCCAATTAGGTTAAATATGTTTCTATTTTAGGATATTTATGTTTGCATAAATTTTTACATAAAAGCTCTTCAAATATTTTGTGAGTATAAAATTTGGATTATTTATTTTTATCTTATTAAAACAATTTCTTAAGGTTCTCCTTCCCTAAAAAAATGTAAATTATTCAATATTGAATTAACTCATAGAATATATAATTCAATAGAGCATTTTTCGGAAAAAGTTTTGGTGAAAAATAAAAAAATTTGGCCTCAACGATTAAATCTTATTTTATTCAAAAGTTTATTGAATTTGTGATTTCTATCAGTAGAAAAATAAAAACAATAATATTACCTGAAAATGTTTTTATACAATTTTTTAAAATATATATTTTCATAAATTTTATATTTTAATTCATTTTTACAGATGATATTTATGTATATTTTATTTGTGAAATCTCATTGAATTTAATCTTTTAAATTTGAAAGGAGAACCTTAAATAGAATTTATATTAAATATATGATATAAATATGATTAAATAAATATAAAATGAAACACAAAAATTATTTACAAATAAATACATATATAATTATAAATCTCCAAATGCATTCAAAATTAAAAACTCATCCATAATTCAAAGGTATAGAAATATTTTGATAAAGCATTCATAAATAATTGTATGAGCTATTTTAATTTCTCATTATTAATGAAAATAATGATAGATTTTTATTTTCTCAAATTATTGTATGTAATCATTCAATTAAATTAATAACATTTTATTGAAATTAAAATCAGAGTTTAAATTTCCAATATCTTATTTAATTTTTCGAAACCTAAATTATAATTAATAATTATATATATAATAATTTATAATCATTCATATTTCCAATGTATAATAAATTTTTATTGATTTGCATAATGGATTACTTGAATCGTATTTTTGAATACTTAATAGTTTTTATTTATTCAATTTATATATTTTGCATATATCTCACAATAAAATTTAAATATAATATTTTATGGCTATTATAATAATATAAAATTCAATATAAAAACATATTATAAAATATGATGATTTAAAAACCACTAGTTATTTCTATTTCGTTTTTTTCGAGTTTCCATAGAGGTATTCATGTGAAGTGAAAACTCGTTATTTGATTTTTTTATTTTTACTTTAATTGAATGAATATTTTATCTTATGAAAAAATATTAAGATTATTTACTTCTATATATTCAATACTGACATTTGCCAAAATTGGTTTTAATGGATGTTGAGAATTTAAAAACCATTTAAAAAATAATGTTTCATCTATATCTCGAGTCAAATAAAATATTTATGAATTATAAATCAATAATAATATTTTATATTTGATTTATAAAATATATTATCTGTTATATATCCAATTTATTAGCCATATATAAATTTAAATGCAAATTAACATTAAAAAATTAAGAAAATGACTTATTTCTCAATTGATTTACGAAATAATTATATATTAATTGTAGAATATAATAATAATAAATATTTAAATAAATTTTATTATGTAAATAAGTTACTTTATACTCTCATTTTAAAGAAAAATGTAATTTTATATTTTGTATTATTTTGAATTATTTTTCATCGTATTTTGGTACGTTATTATTTTTTAGTGACGTGAGATGATTATTTTCGGTGAAGTGAAGTTAATAGTGAAGTGATTCTTGAAAAATATAAATTTCCTCATCTTCTTAAAAATATTTTTTATAAAGTAAAATTATTATGTACTATATTATAAAAATGACTTTAATATTTAATCTATTGAAAACCAAAAAATAATCACAATACAAAGCAACATATTTTTTTAGAAATTCAATATAAAATCATCGTTTAATTGAATTTTTCATTTTTTTTTTGTTAATTTATCTATTTAATATATAATGTAAAACTTAAATATAAAATTTAAATAGTATATAAAATATAATATAAATAATATATATAAAATAAAATAATGTTTTAATAAAAATACTACTAGGATAAAAAATGTTTATTATTTCAATATAAAAAATATAATAACTGAAAAAGTTAAAAATTTATAAAAAATAAAAAAAATATAAACAAGTGTATCTCTAGAAAATAAATATTTTATAAACATAAAAGTATTAATAAGTTATCAATATATATATTCTATAATAATTAATAAAACAAAATTATATATATATTTATATTTCATCAATTTTTATATAAAAAAAATTATATAGCCTCTCAATTATAAAACGATTCTTTTTCAGAAAAATAAAAATAGAAATATCTCAAAAATAGGAGTATAAAATTCTTATCCATTAAAGTTCATTCTTAGTTTCAAAATAAAAATAAAGAAAATATGATCAATACTACAATATTTCGTCAATTTCTCTACATGAATACCTCTGTTTCCATACATTTATTTTTAATATTTTTGAGTATTAACGAACAAAAAATGCAAATTGTTGAAGCTCAATTTTGTACAAATAAATATTTAACAGTTTGCTCTAAAAAAAATGTTCATGTTTATGGTTTACAACCCATACAGTCGATAGTTTCAATATCTGGAGGTCCATTTGTTCATTCAGTTTATTCAAAGCAGTTTTTATTTGCTGTTTCTGATTCTAATACTCCACCATACACATTAAGTTTTTTATTAATATATAAAAACGGTGCATTATTGCGTTCTATTGAATTTAATTCTAATATTCTCTCAATCCGTTCTTCAGAATCATACGTTTTCGTTTCGCTCGAATCGACCATTCAAGTGCTCGAAATTGATACATTTAATTTGGTTTCTACAATTGAACGTCCTAGTAAATCTGGTCTTTTAGCTTGTTCAGAGCAATATGTCTCTTACACTAATGATGAGCATCCAGGATATGTAACTATTTGTATAATTCCTGGATTCTCAGTTATACAAAATATTCAGTGTCATAAAGATCCAATTACCATGTTATCATTTTCTGAAGATAGCAAATTATTAATAACTGCAAGTACAGTTGGAACTTTAGTTCGTATATTTAATATTGAGAGTGGTCGTAAGTTAGATGAATACAGAAGAGGTTTTACTCAATCATCTATTATTGCTGCTGCTGCAAATGATTTAATGGCTTGCGCAATTTCACCTTCAACTCTTCACGTTTTTCTGGGTGACAGTCAGCACATAACAACAAGAATGAGTTCAACACCATTGAATTGTTGCACAATGAGATCATCTGTTGCTGTTATTGATGTAAATGGTATTTTGACAATATATAAAGTGGATGGATTAAATGGAACTGCTCAAATGGTAACGCAATATAGAATTCTCTCTGCAACGCTGTCAGATGATCATCAAAAAAAGACGAAGAATCTATTAGTCTAAATTTCTTTTTTTTTTTTTTTAACCAATTTATAAGTAAATGTTTTTTAAATCAGAAATTTGGGCGATCGTTAATAAAAAAAAGTTTTAGTGAACGGCAGCATTTCAAGCAAATCTTTATTTGTATCAGTAAAATTTGAAAATTTTTAAAATTTATCAAAATTAATAAACGTCCTTATAATGTCTTCTTTATCTTCAATATGCGAAACTCTAGAAACAAAAGCAGAAAATAATGCTTCATTCGATAAAATTCTTTTAGACTATTTGGTGTTAATTTCATCGGAAAAAATTGATATTTGTAAATATGCTCGCGATCCCTATTTACGCCGTTTCACGCAACTCGCTTTTCAGCCTTTTATGCGCTTAAATACGCATTCAAAACCGCAATTCCGAGCCAATGTACTTGAGATTATTAAATTTTTTGAATCGTTATTTATGATTCACCCAGCATTTCTTGACTGTGCAGCATCAGTTTTACCAATTGATACCGTATTACAAATAGTGCTACCGATTGGAGATAATGATCTCACAAGAGGTGTTGTTGGATTTATTGCTCATATTTGTACAGCGCCATCAATCCTCGCATCTTCAGCAACGTCAGCTAAAGTAATTTCAGATTGTATTCTTTCAATGATAAATGTTCCAGTTTTATCGGGATATTCTATAGTTATGTTAGCAGGATTAATTCGATTCTCTCCAATATTTGAAACTACCATTAAATCCTCATCTGAACTTCGTAAATATAAAAATATTCTCTCCAATGCATTATCGTGTGATGATCATGTAAGTGTAGTTGCTTCTATTTCGGCTTTGCTCACTCTATTTCCACGAAGTGTTGATCTTGATACAGCGAAAGTAGCTGCACTGCATGCAATAAATGTTTCAAATAGTAATGTTCTACTTTTAAAATCTGCCTTATGGATTTATGTTGAAGTTACACGTGAAAATGGAATTACATCTAATGATATTTTGTCTCTTATGAAATTAGCTTCATCTAACGTTGGTTGGAAAGCTTTTTGTTTATTTGAAACTCTCAATTGTATTTTAGCAAATGGAGGAATTAATGTTCTCGATATGGAAAAAGATATTAGGCTACAAAAAATTATACGTTTTATTTTATCTCAAAGATATGGCTTTGTGGCCTATTCAGCGATTCGATTTGTTCAACAATTAGTTGAGCATGATGAAAAATTATTTGATCAGTTGAAAGACTGTGAAAAATTAACAATTAGAGCTCTTGAAATAGCATCAGCGCCATCTCTTTCCGTTGATATTGATTTAATTGAATGTTCAGTTGTTCTTCTTCGTTTTATATCAAAGTCAAAGGAATGTTTTGAAACAGTGAAATCTGTCTTACTAGCAAATGAAGAAAATGTTTTTGTTGCTTTTCAAAGGAGCATTGAATCAAACCGTTCATACGCTTCTCTTCAATTCTTTTTATTTCTGGCAGATATTTCGAGGTCTTTGATTGAATGGAATAAAAGATTAAGACTAATTGTCATCGATAGTCAATTTGGTGCTCTTTTAGCGCATGTTCTTGAAAAATCAACAGATCGTCAAACAATTTGTGATGGAATAAGAGCTGTTGCTATTATTTCTAATTTTTCAGAAGAATCTAATATTACAGATGGCGAACTTCTCTTTGATTGTATTGTTTCAGGATTTGCTGTTGTTAATTTACAGAATCAAAAAGATGCTCGAATTTTTAAAGCTGCAACAACAGATCAAATTGCTAAAAATGAAGAAGATATTTTTGCTCTAAAAAGTCAAGTTGAAGTAAAAGAAGTCGAATTTCAATCAATGAAAAATGCTGCAGATAATGCAATTAATAAATGTCAGCAACAAGAAAATAAAATGGCTGAAATGGCATCTCAAATAAGTGAATTAAAAGCAAAACTAGAAAACGTTCAAGATAATCTCAATAAAAAGCAAAAAGAGTTTGATGACTTATCAAATAATTATAATATTCTTCAAAAAGAAAATGCCGAGCAAAAAAACGTTCTTAATATGAATTCTACTCAAATTATTTCATTGAACGAGAATATTAAAAAATATACAGAAATAGAAAAGGAAAAAAGTCGAATTGATCGAGATAATGCACAATATGAACAAAAAGTGGCAAACTTTCAACAAACAATCGATCAATTAAACGAAAAAATCAAATCTTTGAATGATTCGATTGCTAATTATAAAAATAAATTTAAAGAAAATAAAGCACAGTTAGCAGACCAATTAGCTGCGTTACAAAAAAGTGAAAGTGAGCGAGAAAAAATCAATCTTCAGATGATAGCAATGAAAGAAAAAATGGATTCTTACGATCAAGCTCATGATAGTGAAAAAGAGAAATATAATCTGCTTAAGACCAAAGTAAGAGAATTAAGCAAAACAGTTGAATCTTTGAGATCTCAATCTAATGATTTAAGAGCTCAGTTAGATGCTGAGGAACAAAAAAATAATGAATTAAATGGCCAACTAACTATATTATTAACAGAGAGAAAGCAATGGGAGCTAGTGACTCAATTTGTACATCGAATTACAGATGAAAATCCAGTGCCATCAGAACAGCTTATTACTTTATTTCATGATACATGAAATATAATGTTTTCCCTCTTCATTATGTTTTGTCAATAAATGTAATTAATATTTTGTTAATTTCTCTTTCATTTTTGAAATTTTCATTGAAAGGACGTTAAGTATTAAGTTCGTTAAATCTAAATCTTAATATCAATTATGGGAAAAGGGTATTATGAGAAATTTCTCCAATCAAAATCTAGTAAAAGTAAAAAATCAACAACAAGTCAGACAAAGAAACGAGCTGTAAAACCTACAAGTCAAAATATTTTTACCGATATTCAAGTTTCAGCATATCAATGGCTTCATGATAAAGGAATTTTGCCATTAATTGATGATCTCACAAAGCAAAATCTTGTGTCATCTCTTATGGACAAGAATTTTCTAGCGATATTTAAAATTGGTGCAGTTTTTAAAGTTTTTGTTACTCCTCCAAAAAATGCGCAATTATCAAGAGTTATGATCCCCCTTCAAAGATTAGTAGATGAAATGAAAGAGAAGCGTATAATACCGATTGATATTAATCATGAACTTATTGCTAAAGGAAATCCAGATGAAATTTTGAGGTTTCTTACATTTTCTTATGAATTTTCTGTTATTGGTGATGAGATGGATGGCTTACCAGTTCGTTTAAGAAAGATATCAGATTTTTTATTATCGTTAGGCATTTATCCTCCTCCAAATGCAGGAAAAACATGGTTCAACAACATGCGTCCATTATATTTGATTGAAGATCCTATTCGTAATGGTGAATTATTTAGGTCATTATGTGTTGTCATTCGACCAGAAATATATGAATCAAAGCCACCTCCTGCAAAAACTCCGAGGGAAATGGCTGAGAGAATTAGGCAAGCACTTGTGATCCTCAACGAAGAAGGTTTGATTGATGATGATGATGTTTTGAATGCTGACTCCATTGTTAGGGGAACAACAGATACTGCAGAAAAAATCATTGAAAAAATTATGAATTCATATGAAAAACGGGCACAAGCCTCAATCAATGGTTTGTCAATCAAATTTGTTTGAAAGCTAATGCATACCCGAGTTACAGGTAAAATTTTAATAGAGTTTCTCTTCATCTTGTTAGTATTTCATAGAACTAATAAAAGCATGAATATTTTAAATAAAACATGCGAATTATTTTTAGTTATCAATAAAAAAAAATTGAGTAAGAAAAAAGATTTTGTTACTATTGATTCATGAATAACATCACAGTTTACTATAATAATATAATAAATAAATAAAATGATAAAAAATTAAACATTTGAATCGTCAGATTGATTCAATAAAGGTGTATTAACATCATCATTAGTGAGCTTATTTGCGATTGATTCTTGTTTGTCTATCAAATTAGTTCTACTTTTAGATTTTGTTTTCTTCAAATTAAGTTTTTCTGTTTCAACTTTACTGTCATCTCCCAATAGATCATTATTCTTAAGAGTATTTTTTCTTGATAAACTCTTTTTGGGAGCATTATCATTATTATTATTTTTAGTTGATTTTAAATTTTGACTTATACTCGAATTCACAGTTGTCGAGAAATCGTCATCACTATTTAAGCTTAAATCTTGTTCGAATGACATGTATCGATCAGATAATTCAGATTCATCCATACCAGCAGTTATATCAGAATCATCGAAATTACTTTCAGTTTCTTCAAGTTCTTTCGCTCTTAATTCTCTCTCTAGTTCATCTTGTTTCTCCTTTTCTCTATCACGCTTGTTCTGCTTCAAAAATTTGGAGAAAAATCCCAAAATTGCTGATACAAATAAAGCGATAAAAGTGACAATCATTCCAATCATCGCATTTCTATTAACTGCAGCTGGATCTTTAGAAGCAGTTGGAACAGGAATGATTGGGACTTCAGGTAATTCTGTCATGTTTACCCAAAAACACATTTCTTGTGTTTTATTATCAGTTCCTGTCGGTTCGCCATCATTATCAAGAGCCCAAAAATATTCCCAAACGCCATTTTCACTAAAACTAGGATTATCTGAAATAAATGAAATTTTTGAATTAACGATAGGAATCATTTCAATGCCACACATAATTTTGACTGGATTGCAAAGAATGTCTTCATATGTCTCATTCGCATTTGCAATGTTTTCTATAGGCTCTTCATCGCTAAAAATAATATTAGGAATGCCTTTTGCGGTAACTAATGAATAATCAGCTATTTTAATGGTAGGAAAGCCGCTTTTCATGTTCCATATAATTTTAAGAAAAGCTGTGTTCTTGTCGAACCGAATTTTTGAATCGATTGTTAAATTTACGCCAGGTCGAACATTAAAATTACCATTGATGTTAATGTCATTTTTACCAGGAAAGGTGAAAGTTAAATTGTCCATAATACTAAGTTCGTTAACCTGGAATCTTTTATTTTTAACGTCTGTGCGATATACTAATGATGATTCATTGCAAAATCTCATGTGTTCGAAAAATATAGAACTGCTTTTATCAGTGTGCGCAAAAGTTGTCTCTTCTGTGATATTCCATGGAACAGTGAACGTTACATCAGATGGCGAATTTACAATTACATGCCGGGGTGATTTTTTGCCACTTAAAATAGAATTTGTATTTGATTGACTGTAATAAAGATCATGCTTGCCGTAACTGAATCCAATAGGAAGATCTGTATCATCTTCATTACAATTTACGTAAATTGTTTTAGTGCCATCATAAACAATCTGAATACCCTCATTTTTGAGGGTAATGTTTTCATTCCAGCCACCGGAAAATGTAACATTATTTACACTTGAGTAAATTTTGAATCCAAGAGTAGGTAAATCTTCTGTGCTATTCAATTTAAAATTTATATGATCTGTAAATTCAGTTACAACATCAATTTTGCCCATAAATTGCTTGTGGTAAAACAGTATATCTGACTCTCGATCTGATTCATTGTAAACTTGCGTATATTCATTACAAAAATAAAAATTAGAAAATACTGGTGTGTGTATACCCGTGATCCAGCGTTCTTTAAGTTCAATAATTGTTACGTCATAAAAATCAAATTGAGAAAGTGGTTTAAAAATGTCTGAGTCGAAAACATAGCCCGAAAGAAATATAACATCATTGAAGACAAGAGTATATGTATGAACCGTAGAAGTTGTATGAATCATCGTTGTATTAAATGGTTTTAGTTTAAGATTATAAAATGTAAGTGAATGTAAATCATCAAATTGTGCAACTTCAAAATCAAAAGTAACTATGTCATTAACTTCAGGTTGAGTAACATTTATATTTAAATTGACATTATCAGAAAAGTTAGCAACCGTAATTAGAGTAGAAAGATCAATGGGTAAATCTGGTACATTTCCAACGCCAATAAAAACATATTCATTTGGTTCTAGATTATCTTTAATTAATGAAAAGTCGGATGAATTAAATAAGATCTTATTGATACCGGAACTATTTAGTGGAGGCCAACTATCACAGTCATTATGATCTGTTTCATTTCCTGATATGCAAACATTGATAACACTTGCTAAAATAGTTAGAACTATTAACATTTAAGTTTAATAATATAAAATTTTTGAAATTATAAACTTTCATAAATTGTTTACTTTCACAAATTTTTGAAATATACGATAATTCACTTTTTTCACAAAAAAAAAAAATGATATTGATTAGTATATACCTTAAAAATAAAATGACGAAATACAAAATTTATTCATAAATAAAAAATATTTTTTTTCTCTTTTGATGAATCTATTCCCTAAATAAATTATCAATCATTAATTTTACATAAAATTTCAAGATCAAGGTTTGGGCAAGCTAACTGTATAATTAACTTTAAAATAGCTACAATATCAGTAACATCTATAAAATCCTTGTAATAATTATTATTTAAGAAATCGTGTAAAAAAACAAAATTAGTAACTATCTTTCCTGGGTTCATTAACCAGTAAAAAGCAGCTTCTGATGGAATAAATTGGTCTGCCCCAATTTCACCTTTTTCTGGAGGAAATCTTCTTATTAAACAACTTCGAATTTGGTATAAATAAAAGTTATATACGGACGCTTTTCTGAGAGGATAAGATTCTTCAGAAGCATCAGTAAGTATTTCACATAAACAACCATCACTTTTAAATTGATTTATTTGTTCTATAAGCCAACGATTAGTATCAAATTTTAGTGGTTGCTTTGTAATAGCAAAATTTTTTTCAAAAAAAACTTGTGGATTTTGTGATATATAGTTGGAAACGTCGATATCAGCTTGATTAAGGTTTCTTCTAGATGCTATAAAGTTATTTATATTAAAATTTTTGGTTAGTCTTGAGTATATAATATCTTTTGAATTTGATAGCTCCTTTCCTATACTTTTTAAGACACTTTCGATGTCTTTGATTAAAAGTATTGGTTTATTATAATACTTTTCCACAGAATCTTCCTCAAGTATAGAAATTTGTTTTGGTAAGAAATTTGATGTTAATAAAAAATTAGCGGATATTGAAAAAATTGATACTGATTTCGAATTTAAACTTGATAATTTGGGACTTATTATAAGAGCTGAATCAAAATTCTTTTCTGTTTGAATTATGCTAAATCTCATGGTTTGTTTTTGTTTATTAATTTTTTTTGATATTGCAGTAAATGCACTAAGTGCTCTGATTTCTTTTGTTCTGTCGAGAACAGTTTCGTATAGATGGCTAATTATCTTTTGGGGATTATCATAAGTGCAGATTAATTGAACAACTTTGGCGAGCTCAATCCTTTTGGACAAAGACTCAATTGGGCCTTTATTGACAAGGTAAATATTGAAAAAATCTTCAACTGTTAACCCATCAGGAACGCGATGAAAAATAGGAATTGTATCACAGACTTGTAGAAGATGTCGAAGAGCAGCTTTAACTTGGAGACTGTCATTATCCATTGTCATTTCATTAATATTATGAATTGACTGAGCTACAGTTTCATTTTCATGAAAACAATTATATACTCGATAAACATTAGGGAAAGTAAATGTATCGGTAGCGCCAGTTATAAAGTCAATAACAGCATAATCAATTGTAGAAAATAAGAAAGGCTGAAAAAGCGAAGGTGCATTTTTTTTATCTTCATCATTAAAGAAAAAATCATCATCAAAAGAATTTTCTAATAAATTGTCCATTTTCTGATCATTTTGTATATTATAATTATCGAACATGATTTGTACTAAGTCATCAAGAATGTTGTTTTCGCTTGAATATGTAAATAAACTTGACATTATTGAAAGATATTCTTTACTTGGAAATTGGCCGATGTAAATAAGCAAATAAATTTGAAGAAATGAATTATAATCATTAATATTTTTCAATGCAATTTCAAAAAATGCTTTTGAGATTGTTTGTGCTGGGTTTGGAGATATTTTTATTATATCGTAAGCAAATTTTGGCAAATAATGAATTTTATCTCTCCAATGTTTTTTTACATGGAGAATAATTTGGTCGAGGTCATTTGAACTTAAGTTTTTATATAAGCATGATGAAAAAAATGGTTGAAGTGCAAAAGTTATAAAGCTTAAAAAAAAAGGTGAGACAAAAATTGATCTAGCATAAACATCAAAATATTTTTTTTCGTGATTTTTATCAATTTCTATTATATGAGTAAAAAATTGAACTAAGTTATCTACATCAAAAGTTGTACAAAAATAAGAAAAATAAGCTGGAATTGTGGAATATGTTAAGAATTCGATAACGTTTGCATCTGTTATATTGGTTACGTAATTTGAAAATTGCGATATAGTTGGAATTCTACGATGATCATCAGCAAATATTTCATCTTGACTTATATCAAAGTTAAGCGATCCAATATTTTTATGGAAAATAAACTTCTGAAAGATTTGATAAAATTTTAAAAAATGATTTTTCTGTGAACTTACATGTTGCCTATATAATATTTGAAGTTTTTGAAATTCCTTCACGCGTGAATAAGTTTCAATTGTATTCATTGAACACTCACATTGAAGTTCAAATTGAACTTCTTGAAAAGCTTTTAGAAATTCAAGAGTAACTTCTCCAAAATTAAATGTGCTTTTCATTATATTAATAGCTTTTTGTTTAATTTAAAGTAAAGGTAATTTTTTTCTCAACCTTCCTAATTAATCAAATAATTATTGATTTAGAAAAAAATTCGTTAGATTTTTATTTTTTAGTTAACTATTTTACATCAGAAAAATCTTAAATGTATACCTTTTTTTTCATATTGTCATGCTAATTGATTTTATATCATTTTCTAATGTATAACATTTATGAAGTTATTTTTGAGCCTATTATATATTCATTAAAAAAAAAACAATCAAACAGATTCTATTTGAGAAAAATATATAGAATATTTGATTGTGTTAAATGATGTCAATACTTTTATTATCTTCTATCAAGTTGTAATTTCAAGACAATGTAAGATTTGAATGATTATAAACTAAAATTTTAGATACTTGTTATATCAGTTGTATGGCCATTTAAATTCATAATTTTGATTGAATAACCTCATAGAATCAAAACTCTGCTTCATTCTAAAATGGCTACACACGAGCAACTTAGCGAATATGATGGTAAATTAAGAAATGCGGTTAATGAAATTTTCTCAATAATCGATGCAGATGATTGGGAAGAAAGAAAATCAAACGAAGAAGGTTTGCAAACATATCTTCGACATGATCCTTCATCCTCATTCAACCAGGTAAAAAGTATTTGCGTAATTAGTGCTCCATTAAATACTGTTGATACAAATCTCAGGCAACCAATCACTACAATCGACGAAAATACTCCAATAGATAAGCGTAATGGATATATCGAGAAATGCATGATTTATTCGATTGGCGATGGATCTGACTGCGCTGGTTTTTTATACACCGTCATTGAATTTCCTTCAAAATTTATTAGCCCACGTGAATTTTTAACTTACCAAAAAGTTATAAATCGTGATGGGAAAATCGTTTTGATAAGAACTTCAATTGATAACGATGAATTACATGGCGTTGGAGAGGGGTATGTACGTGGTAAACTGCACTTTCAAGCATATATTGCTGAATCTATTAAAGAAAATAAGACAAAATTGACATTTGTAGAATTTGCTGATCCATGCGGAAATATTCCATCATTATTATATAATACATTTTTAATAAATCGAAGTTTTTCGAATGTTTGTTCTATTAAGAAAGAAATTGAAGGTGCTCACTTTGAATTATACCTATCTTACAATTCAATAATTATTTCCCAAAATAAAAGAACTCTTTGTGCCATAGACCGATTTAAACTTCAAATTATTAATGCTCAACCATCTGACGACCAAATTAAAATACCTTTTCATTTTATTCTTGGACTATATAAGTATGAAATAAGAAAAGGTGAACCTATTTATTATCTTGTTTTAGTTACTGACTATCAAAAATTCGACTTTTTCAATGTTTGTAAAGTTACCTCTTTCAAAATTATTACTTTGAAAGAAACAACAAAAACTTATGAATCTGAAAAGTTTTATGAACTTTTAAAGCTAGGACTTAACCAGTGTTCTATGTATTTCAGTGATAATTATAATCTGACTTTAACGCTTCAGCAGCAATTCGAAAATCAGCCATCAAGAGAATGTTTTAAATGGAATCTTGAAGCAATTAAATGCCTCGAAGAGGTTAAATGTTTTAAAGAAGTAATAAATGTTAAATGTTATAAAGAGGTAATAGATGGGTATTTCAATAAAGAAAATCAAATTGTAATTATATCAAGAAAGAGTAATAAAAACGGAGGATGTCATACATGGAACCGTGGCGCTGACAAAGATGGACATGCTGCAAACTTTGTTGAGAATGAAGAGATAATTTTATATGGTAATGATAAGCTCAACCATGATTTAAATATTAATAATAATAAAATCAATGCAATTTCTCACATTGAGATTGGTGGCTCTTGTCCGATCTTCTGGAGCCAATATCCAACTATGCAATTATCACGTCCATTTCACTTTGGGCCTCATAATGAGTGTCAACGACGTTTTAAATGTCACTTTAAAAGCCTTTCTGATATTTATTGTCAAAGAAATGACCAATCGATTGTGAAAAAAGAAAGTATGAGAAGAATCCAAAACAATAATTTTGATGACAATAATGGTTGTTCTGTGATTATTGTATCACTTTTAAATGATAAAGGGAAAGAAGATAAATTAAATAAAAAGTATCAAGAATTCGCTAAGGAAGAAGGAATTGAATTCCATTCCATTAATTTTAGTGAGCTTATGAAAGAAAAAGGTAAATTGCCATCCGAAATTGAAAAATTAAACGATGAATTACATTTCGATGCTACAATAATTGAAGATGGAATAATTTGTGAAAAGCAAACCAAAATACCAAGAGTTAACTGTTCAAGTTGTTTGGATAGAACCAGTGTATTTATGGAAATATTATTTAAATATGTTTTTGAAAAGCACTTATCCCAAAATAAAGTCCTAATACATAAAAAACTCTGGCTAGATCGAGCTGATGCACTTTCAAAAGAATATGCGCTCACAAAAGGACAGAAAACTTATATGTTTGAAACAGAATGTATGACACTCACTGGTAAATACCATGACTATGCAATACAAGTTCAGCGCTTTTTTTACAGTATTTTCTATGAAGGTCTCTATAGTGATGCTTACAATGCTGTATTACAAGAGCGACCTTTTACAAAGTTTGAGCCCACAGAAATTTTTCATAAGATAGTTCTTTTCTTTCAGCTTATTTTAATTTTTATTTACATTTTCTTGTTCGAAGGGCGTGGGTTTGCTGTGCACACATGGAGAGATAGAATCAAAAAAATTATTAATCATCCACACATTCCTGATGAAAATGGCAATATTGATTTACGTGATGCTGATGAATATGACAACATTGATTTTACTCAAAAAAAGGAAAATTTACAATAATTAATAAGCAAATGCATGTGCTAAATCAATAATTCGATAAATGTTTGCGCATTTCCAAATAGTTGAATTATACTTCATTGCACAAATGTAAAATCTGAGAAGAGTGTCATTCTATTTTTGAAATTTATATTATAACATGATAATAAAGTTGAAAACAATTATTTGATCTATTTAATAATTTTTAGCCAATTTTTTTTATTTTTGTTGTTGATAAAATTTAATCATTTTGGAAGATCTTGATTTATTGTTTTTATTAAATAGCTTAATTTGTGTGAAGAAAATTAATAATATTACTATGACTCATAGTCTATGAGTTTTTTGTTCGCATTGCTTTCCATTTAACTTATTGATCAAATGAAAAACTGAGTATGATTATAAACTCATCTTTTTTTATATTTTATTAGGTGATTTTTTGAAATATTGATTTTTACATAAGTGAACTAAATTAATTCACTCGGCGGTTAAGGTTAATATGATCCTCAATTTCTATATTCAAATTTGGCGCCAAAATGGATAGCATGAGCTGTTCTAATGTTTGTGCACTTTGTGGAAACAGAATTTCATATCATTCTTGCTCGCTACCATGTAATCATCAATTTTGCCAAATTTGCATCTCAAAATGGTGCACACAATCGAATTCATGTCCATCATGCAATAAAAAATACACAAGATTAAATGAATTAATTAATAATTCACCTACAGGTTTTATTTTTTCAGCTAAAGCTCTTGCAAAACTTTATGAAACCACAAATTCAAATGATGATAATCTTAATTCAAGTTCACTTATTACAGATTCATCAACATTTCAAGCTGCACAGCAATATAGATCTGATGAATCTATCGAGCAGATCGACAAGCCTTCTTTTCATCATAGCAGAAATAGTATTTATTCGTCAGCACTTGGAAACAAGAACACCAAAAACGCATTACCAACAAAGCAGAAAGAATGGAAAAAAAGTTCCTTAATGCCCAAACTTGTTTTATCATCTATTCAATCATGATTTGAAAGTGCATATTTTATAAATTGTATGAATTGTTAATGTTATTTAAACCATCATCATTTGTCATAATCCCAATTTTATTTTTTATATTTTACCATAAATTTGTTACCTAAAAATTTTATTTAATACCTATGGAATTGCTTTGTATAACTATCAGATAAATCATTTTTCACTTAATATTGTAAATTAAATAAAGTTATGATGAGAAATATGATTTTATAAAGATCACAGAAACCCATACAAAAAGTGGAACTCTAATAAAAAAATTGATCTTTTTGAAAAGAGATTTTTACAAAAATAATATTATAACAGAATATTTTTCTGGCATGAAAAATATGATTTGGAATATAAATTGATGAGTCATTAAATTATATATATAAGACAAAATTTAAATTGAAAATTTAAGATTTATTTCAAAAGGCAATCGTTCGAGTGAAAAAAATTCGCCAAAATGATTTAGATATTCATTACAATAAAAAATGTTTGAAGAAGTTAAACTTCCTGAAAAAGAAATGATTGATCAATGGGATAATCTAGAAAAGCCTCCTATTGTTGAAACAGTTCCTAGATCAGTTCCTCTTCCAACATTTGTTAAATATCCATCAGAAAAAAATTTTCAACATATTTTGTCTGGCCGATTTAAACTTTTTGCACAAGAATCTGAAGAATATATAGATCTTGTTAATAACACCATTGAGCAAATCGAAAGCCTACTCTCATCATTATATACTCGAAGAGGTGTTACAAAGCCGCTGCATTCATATATCGAAAAGGTTAAAAAACAACGAGGAATACAATTAACACCAGAAGAATTTAGAACAGAGCAAGCTTCTAATTCAGCAAAAGAAGTTCTTAAACCAATATTGCGACTTCTCAAACATCAAGAAAGTACTTGTGTTGCTATTTCTGTTCAAATCAAAGCTTTCTTTTGTACTGATTTTTGTACTGATTTTTGGAAAGAAGGTAGATATAACGATGATTTTCTTGATAGACTTTGTGTTTTATTCTTAAGAGCAACATCACTTGAACAACTAGGACCAGATAAAAATTGTTTGATTAATGATCTTGCGCACTTGAAAAAGATTATAAATGATCCTAAAGTTACGACTGAAATTGGAGTAATACAAATGTGGTTTACAAACCCGAGGTCCCTGTCATCAATGATATTAAAAGAATTATCCGATGTGAAACCCGAAGATGCCATAATTATTTTTGATGCAATATTTAATCACATCAAGAAAAACACCAATCGCCCCAATTTTATTGATCCTGAAATTCAATTTGCATATAATGTAACTTTTATATTTATTATACAGTTTTATGAGCAAACTCGACTTAAAGAGATTGCAGATTGCAGTAAAAGCAAAAAACTAAAGCCGAAGATGAAAGAACTTGGAAAAGCTATACATGAATTTTATGAATATTTGGTTGGAGTTTATCCACTTACACCTTTATTTTTCGAAATTGCTCAAGCTACTAATAACAATATTCCAAATAGCTTTTTTGGAAAAGCAGGACCAAAAAAGATTAATTCTAGAGAAGTTTCTTTGCCAACGAATGAGCAATTAAATAAATTAAGGAATCAATTTAATGAATTATCCGGCTCTATCGGATTTCTCAAATCATCTGATGATCTAACGAAAGAAAAGCTTTATGATAAAGCTCCAGATGTGACCAATTTGCTCCAAGACATTTTGCATACAGCTGCATCTACATTAAATTCAATTCGTACATTTCTTATTTCAAAACTAGTTCAACCACCGCCAGCTACAGAAGATAATAAGATGGGAAAATTTGAACGTTCAATGAAAATCGGACTCTCACATGACCTTGATATGTTTCTTCTTTTGCTGAGAATATGCCGTACTTTACGCGAATTAATTGAAGATAATCTCCCTCTCCTTCAGGAGTGCGTGTGGGCTCATGTTATGAATCGTGTTCAACTTTTTGTATATGATAATTTAAGAGAAATTATGAACAGCTCCAAAAAAGATAACTTTAATCAAACGATTGCTGCTCTTCGTGCAGTTATAGGTAATTTTACTAATGAGGCTTTTAAATATGATGAAAAGCGTGACAAAAAGAAGCAACCACCTCGCCCACCCAAACCAACTAGCACAATGAATAGTGGAACACTTGAACTTTTACGTCATAAACTTCAAGCCATGGTAAACCCTGAGTCGCCAATTATCACCAAAGCCAAATTGCTTAACTCGAACCAAATTAAAGATATTAATGCATTTCTCGAGATGAGCCGGCATTATAGTGAATTAATGCAATTAAATGAAACAATTGATATTGTTTTCGATCAATCAAATCTTTATTTCAAAGAGTATTACCTAAGTGTATATGATGTTTCTTTCTTTCCTATTACTACTTCATTGCCAGTCATACTCTGTAATCATGCTTTGAGAAACAATCATCGAACTGATCTTACATCTGCCATTTTTTATCCATTGTCCATCTACGATGATGCAGCTTCAAAAGCTCTTCGATTCCTTCATTCAAAATATTTGTATGAGGAAATCAAAGCTGAAGCCAGTATTTGTCTCTTATCTGTTTCAAATATGATTTCTGATTCAATCTTCAATCCACTTAGGATATTTGCATCATTAAGATCAATGAATATTAATTCTTATCGCCGTATCAAAAATCAAATTGCTGATAATACTCATGCTATAAGAATGGGTGTTATCCTTCAACAGAATCAGTTATTTGTTTTAGGTTGCTTTATTGACACAAAATCACTTCTTTCAGATAGATTGAATGATATTTTTTATGAACAACTCACGATTGCCTCACGAAACTTAGAGAAATATGGTGTACTTGCTTCAATTGCTTATTCAAAACTTGTGCAAATGCTACATTATACGCATGAATTACTTCTGAACTTCGACCTACCTTTAATGTCGTTCAATGATATATTATCTCGCTCATTACGCAATGATACACCAAACTCACTACAATCAAAAATGATGTTTGATGTTCTCGAACATATTGAAGCGCATATTTCTGATTTTTATGCAGTTTCATTCCCACTTAGTTTAGTACCAAGATATTTGAACGACCCGAAAATAGAAGTTTCTGGAAAACAAAGTATCCAACTTGACGCAGTTATGCAAAAGTATCTTGGTAATACACTTATGCTTATGACGACAGAAAACTTTAGAGAACTTTTCAAATTTATGGAAAATGGTACAATTGCAATTTTACATCAGCAGATATTAAATGTAATGTATGATAGTTTTGAAAGTTTATCAGAGGTTTATCCATCAGTTAGAGAAAAACTTAAACGAATTGGGCTTGGTAATTCTGCATTAAACTCAAACCAAATCTATGATCGATTTGAAGGAGCTTACAACTACTTCCACGATGACTCTGAAGTTTTAAGCATTTTAACTGATTTGACAGCTATTGGAAACGTTTTAGTAATATCTGAAATGATGGATAATGCTTTTCTTTTGAAGAAAGAAACAATGCTCCAAAACCAAGCATTCCTCTTTGCCCATGAATGTGTTTCTGGATACTTTAGTGATGAGGAAGAATATAGATTAGATGGTAGTTCTGCACAAGGAAAAGAAAGAAGCAGCCAAATGCTTAATCCAGAATTTTTCGAAATGTTTGACAATGAATTTAAGAAAACAAAGTCAATTTTATATAAAGATCTTGGAAATGGTGGTATTATTCCAAAGCATAGTGACCGTGTTCCAATTTTCCTTTATAATGCATTAAACAGACTTAATGAATTAATCAATCAATCAGGTATCTTTACCGAAAATTCAAAAGATATTCTTGATCCTAAAACGATGGATGGTTTTTCTTCAGTTTGGACAATTGTCGAGTTTTTATTCTGTTTAATTGAAATGCTTAAAGATAATATCGCTCAAAATGAAAATCATAATCCAGGATCTCTTGGTGTTTTCGGAGAAAGTCCTCTTTTTGCAGCTGCAGCAATAATTTTATTAACTGGACAAAAGAATCTATATAATGTTCATGATATTGGCAAGAAGATTAAAGACGCTGCTGAAACAGAATTGTCTTTTACGGATTCAGGTAATGTTGGTAAGTTTTGCAAAGTATTTAAGGTAATTGACTCTTCAATTAGATGTGCTTTTACAAACTATCAATCAATTACAGATGCAATTGTTTCTCCAAGGTAAATCCCAAGTTTCTATGATATATTATATATTTTATTGTTTTTCTCATTCGATTTTTTATTTTCTAAAAACTTCTTTTCATAATTATTATTTATTATATGTAAAGTTAGTCCACAATTAAGAAAGTATTTTTTGAATAAGCTCATAGAAATATTGAATGAGTTTTCACAATTTTAACTTTCCAAATAGTGGACACACTTTATTTGTAAATAAATTTCCTTAGTAT
Organism: Tritrichomonas musculus; assembly: GCA_039105265.1. Classification (NCBI taxonomy): domain Eukaryota; phylum Parabasalia; order Tritrichomonadida; family Tritrichomonadidae; genus Tritrichomonas; species Tritrichomonas musculus. Next base: position 3,538,929 of record JAPFFF010000004.1, read on the forward strand.
CATTGTTATCCAATACTCAATGCTGATTGATCAGTATCTTAATAGGAATTAAAATGTCTGAAAAAAATATTTTTTTTTTTTTTTTTTTTTTTTTTTTTTAGTGGTGATGAAGCCCTAGGATATCCTGTGTGATATTTTGTTTTGGACCTCTCGAATGAGAATTTACAGAGGAGTATCTGCACTGTAGGTCCATTATTTTTCTAGTGTACGGTTGAGATTCTATCATAAGTTTAATATCACTTTTTATAAAATAATGGGAACAAATCCAAGAGTTACTTATTGTTTTGGGACCTGGAACATACCTGAAGATTTGGATTGGAAACAGACCCTTCAATTCGGAAATGCAATAGATAACAATGGCAACTTACAATTTGCTAAAGAATTCCTTGAAATAGTTGCAATGGCTGCTGCTGAAGAAAGAGGAAAATCAGGGAACAGACATATTCATATAGTAGTAAAGTTCACTAAGAAAGTATACAGAACACAGATAATACGATACTGGTTGACAGGTTCAGACTGGGAACCTATGAAAGGAACATTAAAACAGGCATTGGACTACATTAACAAAAATAAGCCTGATAAAGACCATTTCATGATGCAAGGTCAAATCCCTACCGATTTTTAGAAAAAGTTTGATAAAGAAATAGAACTAAAAAATGCCCTTAAAGATCTAATGTCAATGACATGGATCGAATTCTATGAAATTTGGACACAAATTGCTTTTCAATTCACAACTCTTTGTATGAAATGGAAAATGGATCATGCTGATAGACTCCCACAATGGGAGGGTTCACTAAAGGTCAAGAATTTCTGGATCACTGGTCCCCCTGGATGTGGAAAAAGCTACTGGGCAAGAAAACAAGTCCCACAAGATCTGTTTTTTTTTAAACAACAAAACAAATGGTGGGATACCTACGACGAAAAAAGAATAAAAGTAGTACTTATTGAAGATGCAGGTATCAACTCCTTGAGAAGCTTCCCAGAAAAAGTCAAGGTATGGGCAGATGCATACTGGTTCCAAGCTGAAATCAAAAATGGTCAAATAATAGTGAACCCTCAAAAATGGTTTTTCATTGTGACAAGTAATTATACAATTACTGAAATTTGGCCAGAACCTGAAGATCATGATCCGATAAAAAAAAGGTTTACTGAAGTTTCAGTGTCTACAAGAAGTGATTTATTCTTCTTAAATCAATTAGACGTCTCAATTCTTAAATAAATTCTTCTCAAAAGTTAATCGTCAAAATTAATAACAAACTACTTGAAGATACTGCTTTAAAAATTTTAAATAAATTAAATTAATTATTATATAAACAATTTCCTTATTTTTTTTTTTTTTTTTTTTTTTTTCCTTTATTTAATTTTTAAATTTAATAAAACGCAGAGTCTCTCCCCTCTGCTATTTTTATCGTTTTTGTCTCCTCCGATTCTCATAAGTTCATCGGAGATGAAGATTGCTACGGATCCAGAAAAGTAAAAATATTATTTAGATTTTTTTGATTTTTAAAAAATATAAGACGCTTAAAAAATAATTAAAAGTAATTGTTTATTAAAAATAACCTAATGATTCAAGTTCTTCTAAACATCGGCGCAGAATACGAGTAAGCTGATCTACCTGGCGCAAAAATTCAGTGATCCGTGGTTCATTATTGTTACGTGGAGAAGGGGGCACTGTTTCATTATCATGAATATATTGGAGATACGACTCAAGCCTTTCTTTCAAAGAAACGAAACCATTAGAAGCTGTAGAAGGCATTAATTAAAATGATTTACTAAACGTATTAATTATACGTTTAAAATGAAAAAATTATAAACCGAATTTATAAGAATGACATTTAACAAATCACTTGTCATTAAAGCATAACGAATTTCTTTCAAAAAAAGTTCGTTACGAAAAAATAATAATTATCGAACTCACTTTTTAATAATTATTACCGATTAAATACTCAGAAAAAGTGGCTAGCGATAACTTTTTGATAAATTATTTTAATAAAAAAATTGAATAGTTTATTGTAGTTTTTCAATAACTATAGAAATTCTCTTCATTTATCAAATGGCTCGAAGGAAGCAATACGCGCGTAAAGGCTACATGAAACCAGTTGCTACTCCACCACCACCAGTAGATTACAACAGTACGTCAACGGATGACAGTGAAAGTGAAGACACATAATAACACATAAGTTACAACGAGCGAGCGACAATCGAATTAGAAACAAGGAAGGAGAAGCACCGAAAACTGAAACGAGCACTACTAGAGAAGAAGATGAATTCTCTACTTAATATGTGCAAGACTCATGAACGACTCGCGGACGATATACTCGACCTAAGCCATGAATGCGACCATTACAACGTTCCATTGAGAGCTTTTCATGGAGAATGGAACGAAGCAACAACGTTACAGTATGCTCTGGAAGCATTGCAGCAATGGATAGCTTTCGGTGAAGATGTGGATCATATCGGTACTTTTTCTGCTACGAAGAGCTTCAGCTCCAACAAAAAGAAAATAAAAGTTTCTTTGATATTTCTTCTTCCTCTGAAGAAAATAATAATTAATTAATAAAAGATTAATTTCTTATTTTTATTTTTTTTTTTTTTTTTTTTTTTTAAAAAAAAAAAAAAGATAGATTTTTTTTCCGCACTTTTTCCAAAATTTTAATTCAAAAGAATTAAATGAAAATATACGTTTTTTCCCCGCACTTTTTCAAAAAATTTAATTCAATTTTCAAAGAAAAATTTTATTAAAAAAACAATTATAAAATTCAATATAAAAAGTTTATTCATCGAATTTTCAATATCAATTGATTCCTTTAATTGTTTAAAATAGAAGATGTCTTCTTCTATCAATTGAATTAATTGAACTTCCATGTTATTTATGTAGAATCCATCAGTTTCTTGATTGTAATACATATTTACATATTCTAAAATTTTCTTGTCATCTTTGAAACCACTGAATTGTTTAATTGTTCGGATTGCATATGTTTTATCGTCAAAACTCGTTTTTTGTATTTCATCCTCAGAAACAAATTCATGGTCAATTGAGAGTTCATTGAATTGATATTCAGGGTTTAAACTTAATTGAGGAAGGTCTTTGAAAGAAGCTCCATTGAACAGTCTATGTATACAAGGGATGTCAATATTGTAGAGTTCACTTTCAATTTTATTTTGTCCACATGAGCAATTATCTTTTGTAGTTTGATAGAATAAACATTGATTAATCATTTCTTCGTTATTCAATGACTGTTTTTGCCTAAGTGTCTTAATTCTGGTGTATTTATAATTGTGGGAAAACTTTTTGTTTATGCTCTCAAATTTTGAATTCAAACATAGAAAAGTTCTGAATAGTGAACTATAAAATGTATTTCTTCTGGGAGTTTTTCTATTAATTTGCCCGTGTGTGGATTCCAATGTATTGGTCGTTGAGGGTATTTTGTAAAGTCGTCTTTGGAGCATGGAAACTTCGTCCCATCTGCTTTGGTTTTGAATAATAATTTGGTCATTAATGTACAATAAACCAATTTTTTTCAAAACTTTGTTAATTTTTTTCAGTACTCCTGAATTTTCAGTGCAGAACTTTTTGAATTTATTTGTTAAAAGTGACATTGCACTTTCAAGATCTTTTTGGCTAGTGCATTTTATAAGTGTAATGGCTTCAAATGAATAGTCCATTTTCTTTATACTAACAATAAAATGCTGCAAGCAAGATAAATGTACCATTTTAAAGGTTTTGCATATTGAAAGAAGAGATTTCCCCTGGTCTGACTCTAGAACTTTTCCTTCAAAATTCAGATTGAGTTTTTCACTAGTTGTATTTAAAAGTTTACTATCAAGGTCAATATTTTCACCTTTCCCAAAGGCGAAAGCAATTGAGAGGCTTGAATTAGAAATAGTTGCCATCAAAATTGAAGTTACATATTTAGATATAACTTTCCAGGTTGTATCTAAAATGTAACCATTTATTGTTATATTATCATTTGAATATAAAAGTGACATTGCTTGTGGAAATATAAAAACACCTCCAGTTATGTAGTATTCATTTTCATCAATAATACAAGTGGGTAACTTAAACTGAACAACTTTTGGAGCTAAAAAAAGTTTTAAATAACCTTTCATTTCAATTGAATTTAGGTCTTCAAAAGATTGAATCTTTTTTTGATCATAAAATAAAAAGTTTTCAAAATATTTGAATAGCATTTCTGTATCGTCATTAAACGTAAGACCATGCCTACAAATTTTTTTAGCGAAAAAATTGAATATTTTTGAAAACTCATATTTACCAATAAATAATAATGATGTTTTTTACAACAAAGTTTTTGAGCTGTTTAAAAAAATCGGAAGAGTATAAATATAACGAACATGTCTTTGAACTCTTGGATATTTCAAATATGTATTATATCTGGAACCACAATAGCTTAAAAATGTTTGATCTTCTCTTAAACAAGCTTCTTTTAATTGTTTTGTTGATATTTTAACGATTATACAGTTCGAAATGTTGACTATTATATAATAATCTGGATTTGAGTCTGATTGGAAGTGAAATGTTTTATCTCCATTAGGTTTGATAGAAATTGAGTGTTCTTTAGTACAATAATTATGTATTTCATTTAAAAATAAAGATAAAATCGTATATGTCCACATTCCATTTTGAGTTGGATAAATAGGAAATGTTTGAGTGAATCTTTGGTCATTAACTAAATCAAGTCGATAAAAAAGCGTTGTAAATTGAATATGAATTTCTTCGTCTTCTATCATTTATGATAAAGAGTGGATAAAATTAAGGCCAGCCACAACCGTATATTTTCATTTAATTTTTTGAATTAAAATTTTGGAAAAAGTGCGGGAAAAAAAAATCTATCAAAAAAAAATTTATAAATTTCATAGGGGTAATTTAAAAATTTTGAAAATTTTAAGGGAGCAGTCTCATTTTGAATTTTTATAACTTTTTCACAATTTTTGAATAGGAAATAAATTGATTTTTTTCAATCAATAAAATAGATATATACATATTTTATATATTATTAGTTTTCATAAACATCAGAGAATATATATATAAAGGCAAATCATAGAATTCATTAGACATGATGAATATTCCTTTAATTTTTTGACACCAGTAATTTTGATGATTATTATTTTAGACATATCTTTTTAAATAAACAATAAAATGAGTAAACATTTTCTCAACTTATAAAATGTTCATCTACTGAGGTATTTAAACTGTATTACTTTTAGTTATCTCTATGATGTAATTTGCATAAATCACAAAAACCATACCATAAAAACGCTTAATTACGATGTAATTCGTTCGATTTACCTTAAATGCATGATAGGTTTTTATATTTTTATATTAGATATATATATAATATAAATATAATTAAAAAAAGTTGAGAAAGCATTTATGTAAATTAATGATTTTTCATTGAGATGCTTTTAAAATAAAATTATTCAAAATTACTGGTGTCAAAAAATTAAAGGAATATTCATCATGTCTAATGAATTCTATGATTTGCCTTTATATATAGGGTGTCCAAAAAATTCGTAGAATCGATATTTTTGTTATGTACGAATAAAACTCATTAAATTTTATTTTGTAAATATGTTCCTTATACTAAAGCCTACATATTGTAAAAAACAGATTTTTTCAAAGTTTCATTAATCATGAATTATAAAGCTTTTTTACTAAGAATAATAAAATGGCATCTAAAAATGAAATTAATATTTTCACAATTACGGATGAATGAATCCATATTTTTTTGTATATTATAAATACTTAAGATGCATTGTAATAAATTATTACCTTAATATCAATACAACAAGTAATAATCATTTTATATTTAAATGATGAAATTATTTGTCATTCTTTTTTTCATTTCATATGTCATCTTTTTTCAAAAAAACATTAATAAAAATAAATGGAAATATTATTACTTGTATATATTGAATACATATTTACTGTGCAATTGTATCTTTCAATTGCATATATTAACTGATTCGAATCTTTTTGTTTATATGGAGAATTAAAACTTTTTCAAATTAACGTACAATAACCGATAATAACGTACGAACATAAATGAATTGAATAGCTTTGAATATAGAGTAAGAAAGCTGAAATATTATATGTGAATATTACAGAAAATGAATGATTCATTTCATTTATAGAATGAGTTATTGCCTTTTTTTTAAAAAAAATTTGAAATAAAACTCAAATGTTTTTTCATTTCAAAAAAAAAGAGGTATTCACCTTAAGTGACTTAACGGTCATTTTTCTTCTTTAAAATGTATTTTTAATTTTTTGAGCTAAATACAGATTATTTTTATTTCTTTTTATCATCAAAATAATCTATAAAATGTTTAAATGACGATTTGAATATTAAATTGAAGAAAAAATCATATTTTAGTTAACAATATAATTATATCATTTTATTTATAACATCGAATATATTTTGGATATCTTCATTATTCCAAAGTATTGTCACAATAAATGAAAATTTCTAATTATTTCCTAATTCAGAAACTGCAAAATCTGCATTCTTCATACTTTCAAACCCAAAAAGCATTTTTAAAGAAAAACAGATGATAACTTCAAAAATTGTCTTTATATGATTCTATATCTTTAATATAATGATTATATTGGCTATGAGAATTTATTCCTAGAAGCATTAGTGATTTTATGCGGCCAATTTTTTGGAAAATATGTTTCATTTATTAGACTCAAAAAAAAAATAAACGTTTTTTAACGTACATATAATTACAAAAATATTCAAAATTTTTAATAAAATTAAAGTTGCATTTTGGAACATTTTTCTTTCAATTTTTTTCTACGATATTTTACGGTTTTGAATGGCTCATAAACATTGAAAAAAATAATTTTTTTTATAAAATCGAATTTTCTCAAAAACTAGCGCATAAATAATTTTGCAATTTTTAATGTATCATTTATTAAATAAATGCGCTTTAATTTTTATATTTTTTTAAAAAAATACAGTCAAAATCCTCAAAGTGAATACCTCTAAAAAAAATTTCAAATCATTCCAATTTTTCATCTCATTTATGATTCTTTTTGCTATTGATAAATAATATATAATAGACCTAATACTATATATATCAACTAGTTAAAAATAGATAATTTCATTTTTCAAAGAAAAAAATAGAAATTCTACGAACTTTTTGGACACCCTATATATATTCTCTGATGTTTATGAAAACTAATAATATATAAAATATGTATATATCTATTTTATTGATTGAAAAAAATCAATTTATTTCCTATTCAAAAATTGTGAAAAAGTTAAAAAATTCAAAATGAGACTGCTCCCTTTTAAAAAAAATATCTTTTCATTTAAAAATGTCAAAAAACAATAAGAATTTATCTGATAATTTTTATTCTTTATTTTGATCCTTTTCTAAAAAGGATTGATTCATCAAATTCAATATCATAATCAATCACTTCTATAGATTGATCAAATAATGATAAATGAATAAAATACTCTGTCCGTCGTTCATTTGTTTCTTCTGGAATGATTTTATATGGAATTAATTCATTTGCAATCGAGAATTTAGATGTCCCATATACACCTGCTTCTAAATTAAATACTGGATTGTCTTTTGTTAGTTGAATATATAAAGACGGAGCCTGGAATGCGACTGCTGCTGAAAACCTGACATTTGGCTGGACAAGAACAGAAGTTGTTGAATTTGTCAATGAGTAATCTTTAATTGTAAAATAACACAAAAACTTTCCATCTTGAATTTGTTGAAAATTATATCGACAAGCGATGTTAAAAGCATTTTGATCAATAGGTATAACAGTGTTCCTTTCTTGAACTACATCAACTAATAAATCCTCATTGATTTTAAAATAGCCTTGATTTTAGTTTGAGGAGAAATTAGCATGCTTTGTTCAAAAGTCCATTCTGGAGTTTCTGGTGTTAAAGTTATATTATAAACAACAGCTGGAATTTGAACTAGAACTTTAATTTGTGAATCTTTCCAAAGAAATCTATTCCTTTCTTGAGTAATTATATATGTTTTTCTATACGTAATAGTTGGATATTCTTCATCTGGTTCGAATTCTGAAATATTAATAACAGGAAATGGAATAATTAACGGAATATCTTGAACTATTTGTAAATTTTCCATTATAAGAGGAGCAATACGAACATATGTATTTTTAGCTATTGCTTTACCTTCTGGCCATGTTAAAGAAGGATTTGAAAAATCAACATCATGTTGAAAAAGTTCTGGTAATGAGACTGGTGGTGAACGAAAACTGATTCTTGAACCTATTGCTGGAATTATACCATCACAAATCCATTCAGGGTGTTGTTCATCTAAAGTAATCTCGAATTTTGTTGCTGATAAATTATGTATGAAAGATATTGAAGAATCTGAATAAAAATAATACGGAGATTCTGTTTAACTGATTGAGGGAAATGATAATAGAATAAATTTGGATCTTCTTCGTCTTGATCTGAACTGGAAGCTTGAGTCAAGTTCAATATTATAGGTAAATTAAAAGATGTAGATACTGTATTAGGTTTAACGATAATTATATTTGATAACAAATTCGGATCAGTCTGAATTTTGGAATCTTTTGAAATATAAAAATCATGATCTGGAGAATATGAATTATTTTTAAAATCTAAAGAAATATTTACAACTTCAGGATTTACAGGACCAGGAGGTACAGGAGGATTTTTAAATTTAAAGGTTGAACCAGCAGCTAAGGATATATTGTGAGGAATAGGTAGATTTTCTACAACTAAAAATTCACCATAATTAAAAATTAATGAAAAATCAATAGGAGTTTCATTATCAATACTTTTAATTATTGTTTTTCCTGAAAATATATTAGTACGATTTATTAATTTTATGAATGTATTCTTTTTTGGAGGTTCTGTTAGTTTGAAATTGAGCAGATTCAAATCAATGAATGGAAGCTGAGGTGGATTTTTGCCTGTATTAGACAAATCAAGTAGATTTTCTTCTTCTCTTTCAGGTAAACATATGACTGAACCTTTTTCTATAAATATATTCGAATTAAAAATAAAATTATTAATTAAAGATGTAAAATGTAATGTAATAATTTTAGTAAAAGGTCCCGGTTCTGGTGGTGGAGGAAATGGAATTGGAAAAGATCCATTGAACAAAATATTAATATCAGTATTAGGATTTATAAATATTTTTAAATTACCAAAATTTAATTTAAGGGTGAGAAAAAAAAAGTTTACACTCAATATTTTTTACAAATATTATATAAATTAGATAACAAATAATACGTTGAATATTTTAAAAATAAAATTATCTAAAATAATTATTTTTTATTTTTGATTATATCAAATCCAAAAACTAAAAGATTTGGCAAAAAATAAACTTAATATTACTAAATATACAAATCCGTTCTTTCATTATTCTAAAGGAATTATTCTGGTATTTTCATTCTTCTTTAATTATTTATGAAATTTCGAAAATCTGCCCAATTTGATAAAGAATCTGTTAATCTATATTAAATCTGCCCATTTTTTTAAATATAAGAGGTTAAATCTGCCCATTTATGATATCATTTTGGTGAAAAAATAATTATATATAATATAATTCATAAAACAAAAAAAAAAGTAAATTTAATATATAAAACCTAGTTTTTAGTTATTTTTTTAAATCATAAAATAAGAAAAAATACAAATATTTAAATTTTTTTATTCATTATCTTCGCAATCTTTTTCAATTTTAGAACTTGTATAATCTCCTGGCTGCGATTTATTTTTTGCTCTGTTTTTTCTTCGTAGTTGATTTTTTCTTTTCCTCATTTCAGGAGTCCTTCTTTTTATATTATATGTTCTTCGCGAATCATAGTAATTTACGATCCTATTCCAACAAACAGCTGGTGGTTTAGGTGCCTCTGTAATTTCGAGGAACTGATCATAAAAATTTGGTTCATTATGCTTTAAAACTGCTGATGAAACGCCCATTTCGTAGTGATAATTAGTAAATGTTTTCGGCATTATTCTACCAATCTCTGCATTGAAAGATTCACATCTTTGTGTCGTATTTTGTGTAGATATTTTACGGATAATGGCAGATTCGTTGGTAATAAATTCTAATAATTTTACAATTAAAATTGAATGGTTTACACCAGTTTGCCAATAAACATCGATATCTAGCTCTCCGTGATGACAAAAGTCGTGCAATCCAACACAATGGTATGCAAAATTCTCCCATTCTTTAACGCGTTGATCATCATTTTCAATATCTAAAATAATATTTAACCAATGTTTTAGATGAGGAAGTAAACCTCGAAATGGCTGCTTAATTATATAAGTAGCTCCATTTTCTATATATTGGAAATTGTTATTTGTGTCAGTGAAACTTTTCCATCGATTATCAAGATTTTTACGATAATGGCCTGGGTCAAATCGCTCTGTCTCAGGATCAAAACCAAATTCTTCTAGAATGTGCCAACTTTTATTGTCCATGTCTCTTGCAAATGTTTTGATATTATTTAATGATCCATCATTAGCCATATCAGTCAAGCAGGATCGAAGGCCCTGGCTTTCCATCATATTAGAAGCACCATTGAAATTTGAATTCGTCTTTCCTTTACCTTCTTTGATACAATTAGAAAATTTGAGAATCTTTCCTGTTATATAATCAATCCAAGATGTCGTTGATTCAGATCCATTTTTCTGTCCGCTCCAACGAGTGTCTGTTGAAGCGAATCCAGACATTTCACGCCTCGCGTTTTCACAGCTTTTATTTGCGTAATTCACCATCTTCTTCTCAACATGCGGTAGAAGAGATGTAGTTTTTGTCAGGCTTTCATGATTGACACCACATGAATCAAGAACTAAAGATACACGATTCATAGAAGAGTTTGAAACCAAGCCCGAGAATATCATTGATTGCGATGAAACCTTAGATGGAGTTGCGGGAGGTTCAACTACTTTCTTTTGCTTTTCTATGTTATCTAAGCGTGCTTGTCGAGCAGCAGATGTTTGATTTCGTCTTGCGCGCATTTTTTTTGCTTAAATTCTTTTTGGCGCCATTCCTATTCTCTCAAATTTTCTGAAATAAACAATTAATAAAATCAATACTCAATTTTTTTTTACTTAATTATTCATTTTTTATTAAATTTTTTCATAAAGTTAAAAAATTTTAAATATTTTAACAATAATTCCATTTTATATTTGCGTTTTAAATCATTTATTTATGATAAAAAAGTGAATTGAAGTTTTTCTCTTTTTATTTTTTTAAATCTAAATAATAAAACAAAAAAAGGCTTCTGTTATGCTATTTATCATCTGATAAATAAATGATTTGTAAGTGGATTGTAACCTAAGAACATCAATTGATTGAGCTGTGCTCCATTTTTTGTGCTTTGAAAAAGTTTTAAAAAGTATTGAAAAAGTGAAATTAAAATCAAGTTAATCTCAGCGAAAACGAAAATTCAAGATATAGTTTATATTTAATTTAAGCTTTTTATGACTTGTATTTTAATGTAACAGAAAGTTTTTTTTTTTTCTCACCCTTAACAGATGAAGTTAAATAATCAAAAGTTAATTAAGAATTGTTAAGAGTTTTTCTTGCATTCTGAGAAATATATATAATTTGGAATACATGAAGAAGAAATCTTTATTTCAGAATTTCTTTTAATTTTTGAATCATTACTAAATTGTACTTTATTATGATTAAAATTTAATTCTTCATTAATTAATTTATAATCTTTATTATCATAAATTTCTCCAGTTCTTATAAAATAATTTCTATAAATAGGTATCAAATAAGAATTTATTTCAAGAGCTGGTCCTGGTTGTTTTAAATATGATTTATCTAAATGGTTATCATTACGTTTACGCATAAAATAAAATGATGTTGATGTTTATTAAATAAAATTAGAATTATAAACTACATTAACAAAACCATTAAATATATAAGGTGTCAAATAATCCTTGTTATTTGAAGGAAAAATTATAATTTAAATTGTTTCATTTGGTTCAAGTTTAAAAACTCCTGGAATATTAAAAACAGTTTTGTCAGATTGATTCAAAGTTTCTGTAAAATAAATTATTTTTCTATTCATATATTGATTAAATTTGTTTACTGGTGAATAGTAAAATATTCCAGGAGTTTTATTTTACTATTCATATATTGATTAAATTTGTTCCAAAATATTTAGGAACAAAATCATAATATTCAGATGGGAAAAATGATGAATATAAATACTTAAGTACAACAATATTAAAAAAAGGAGGAGGTTGGTTTGATATCATTAACGGAATCAGTTCTAATTCATCATTATTTTAGGTTATCGATATTGGAATTGTCATATATAGACTTATATCTTTAGTACTATGCCACATATAGCACTAAAATAAATACAATTACCGCCGATTTGGAGAGGTTTTCGTCAATTAAATTAGCTGTCACGAGATTGTGGCAGGGTATATATTCTAATTTAGTCGAGGAAGACTAAAATGTTAATTTTTGGTAACATGGATGAATTAGCTTTAGGAGAACGCAGTGAGGGCGGAAGATACGAAGTGCATGTAGCACCTCCTAACATTACTACTAAGAGATTCACCCAACGTAATGGTAGTCATGCAATGTAGCTAGAACAGTTTTACAAAATAAATCCAATTCACAAAAGCTTGTGACAAAGATAAAATCATTAAATATGAACACAAAAGTGCTTTTGTTACTTTCTCTGGCAAATGGAACGAAAACATTATTAACATCGACGTTGATAAAGTCATTTTAAATGCTTTTGATTTCAAATAATAGTCATACCAAGATTTATTGTGTCAAATGTAAAAATTAGTATTAGTACCATCGCATTTGTTAACCCAAAAATTTTTGAAATAACAGCAAAGGTTAAACTTTTTAGCGAAATCAAAATCTGCATTATTACACTATGCATAGACTATTCCAATGGAATTTCCCAAATTACTGGCAGACACCACTTTCTTTGATAATATTATATTGAAAAAAGTTCATCTAATTATGAATAAATGTACTTGTTACGTTCCATTTTATGAACAACCCGTTTAATCAGGATTATAATTGATATATATAAAGGCTAAATTATTCAATTATTTTCATTAAATTAATATTATAAACATTTTTTTATAATTAAAATTGGAATGCAATCAAAATAATCGTGTTTAAATGAAATGAATAAAATTCAAAAAATCTACCATTTATCAATTCAATTGTTTTTCTATTTAAAAAAATTCATGTCATTTGTTCTACCTAATTGGATTCCACATGATCCTTCATTACTTGAAAGTTGTATAAATGAAGAAATGAATAGATTGAATGAATTGCAAGAAGAAATTTCGAAATTAGAATCTAAATCATTTAATCCGTTCATTTTTAAGAGTCCTAATCCAGACATTAAACTTCCATCCCCAATGACAATGAAATTACTCAATACTTTAATCTACAAAACTAAAATAGTTGATTACGATTACTCTTATTCAATAAGGCAAACTCAACCACCTACGATTTATATTGCTACAGCACACGAAATTCATTATTTTCAGGCCCCAATTATTAAAAATAATCCCCCTATTAAAATCCCGATCAGCGATACAGAAATTAAAAGCATAGCTATTTTTTCAGAAATGATTATCGTCTTATTCACTAATAACAATATTTGCCCATATTCTTTAATAGAAAAAATATGGAAGCCACCAATTCAAATAGGGTATACACAACCAATTAACTTTATGAAAAGGATTAAAAATTATATTTTTTTACAAACTGGACTTAATAATATTTTTCTTTTCGATTCAACTAATTATCAACTTATTGGTTCAAAAACACTTAATACAAAAACCATTTTAGATAGCTATTTCCCAACTGATTCAAGCGACTGCTATTTCAAAACAATTGAAAAAGAAGTTATTGTCGTTGATATTGAGTCGATGCGAATAATACGTACAGTTTCTCTTGCAGACATTTTTATTTATAAGCTAGCTATTCAAAGTTATGGCAATTTCTTATTTGCTTATAACGATGAAATTACAGTTCAATACGACCGAACTTTTAAAATTGCAGCTCAGCTTGATTTTGGATCCACTTATATGTATGCAGAGTCTGATCTCATTTTCTTTCTTTCTGAGACAAACAAAAGCCAATTTCAAAACGAAAATGATTCACAAAATGCAAATCAAACAGAAAATCAAACTCAAAGCAATAATAAACATCATGCTGAAGAAGATAACTATTCTGAAGAAGAAGAAGATAATGATGCAATTATTTCACTTTCAATTGCATCAATCAAAACGAAGGAAATATTAGCAACTTTGTCGATTTCAAAGATAAATATTGTTTCTTTCAAAGTTATCTTCACAAAACTCGGTGAACGGCGCATTATTATCCAAGGTGATGATAATAGTCTATCATTCTGGAATTTTACATTTGGAGATCCCCAAAAAGATGATCATGGTAGTATAGTCATTCAAAAAATAGGTGAAGAAGATCAAAAGAAACAACTACAACAATATCAGCAACAACAGCAACAGATGAAACAAATTCCATACCAAAATCATTCAAAAGTTGTAGTAAATAGAAAAGCATCAATAATTCCTCCTTCAGCGATAAATAATCAAACTTTGACCATTATAAATGCACCAATTCAACCTGTTAACCAAGCAACGAGTGTTCATTTACCAACCACAAATGAAAATCATAATCAATTCGATTCAAATCCTGCTCAGACACTACAAATGAACCATATTTCAACACCAAAAGTAAGATCCAATCAATTTGCAAATAATCAAATTATTAATAATACAAAAGTTGTTCATACAGCTAACAACATTAATAACAATGAAAATAACAATAATAAAACAGTTCAAATACATATTTTCAATTCAATTTCTCCTTCACAAGGGAATCCAAGATCACCACAACTAAATAAGGCTCAAAATCAACAACCACGATTACAAATTCCTCATCAAAATCAACAACCACAACAAATACAAATACAGCACCAAACTCATATGCAACCTCAATTACAAAATTCAAAACCTCCAGAAAAAAAGTAGTTTTTTTATTTAATATATTTTTTACAGATAAAATTTGTTTATTAAAGAAATTCCATATTATTCATTATCTGTTTTTGTTGGTCCTAGCCAATAAAAAGAGATTTAAATGTTTTATTCAAAATATTAATAAGATTATCATTATCGATGAATTGTAATCCTTGAACTAAACTATCAAAAGTTTATGCCAGGATCAAAGAATGCTATATATATTTAATATATATATATATATTAATTTCTATTATAATATCAATTGGTTAAACAAAGTAAAATTCTTTTTATTTTTAATACATTTTCTCTTCTTTTTACTAGTTTAATCGAAAATAGTACAAATAAATTAAATACACATCATCCAGTAATTAATATTATTTGAAGATGAGTAATATTCCAGTCAAAAAAAAAAAAAAAAAAAACATGTATTGCATTTTAAAAAATTTATACAAACAAAAACATAAAATAAAAAGCAAATTCAAGAAAAAAGGAACTTTTTTCTCTGCATTGCGTACAATTCGTTATCAGAAAAACCTCTAAAAGAAGGAATTGGCAAACCCCATAAGAAAATATTATCTCCCAAGTAATTCTTTATATTTTTGTAAACTTCACTGGGAGTGAACGATAATTCTTCTTCATCAACACAATCGCGTTCATTGTTCACGTTACCTAATCTGGTGAATTTGGTAAAAGCGATTTTATTAATAACTCTTAAGCATAGAACAATTTGAAAAAAAGCTTTAATTAAAAATAATATTGAAATGCACATGCATCCTAAGAAGTAAGTCCCAAAGCAATAATCTTCAACAAAATATACTAAAATATCAAGAAAAGAAAAAATAATTATCAATGAAGAAATTGACGAAAAAAAGCGGTAAAGTAGGAATAACTTTGCATTTTTTTTCCCAACCCAAGTTCCAGTAAAATTATCGTATATGAGAGGCATCATAACAAAACGATGTTCTGAAACAAAATATTCTGCAAATGGAGGCTGATGAGATGATATGATTGGCGGAAGTTTAAAAAAAGATAAATAAGAAAGAAAATAAGTGATATTTGAGCTTAAGTTAATCATTAGTGTAGAATTCACTATTTTGAAATCTTCATCACTAATTGCGATTCCAAGCTCATTTCCGCAAATTTCATTATTATTTATTATTTCAAGGTCCTCAAAATCATTCATATCTCTGTTATTCAATACTTCATCTTTTCTATTTCCCAATTTATTTGGCTTCTTCTTTTCTTTTTGAAAATAGTAAAATGGCAAGTATCCAGGCCCAACTATAATATTTAACCAAAAAGAAAATATAAGAAGTGAATAAAATATAATAAATAATATATAGTTTTTTTTAACCTTTTTTGATTGTGGAGTGTATGGATAAATTATATTGAATAAAAAATATAACTCAATGACTTGAAATAGAAAAGTTGGAAATAAACAATGCAGATTTAAATTGTAATGGCCTATGTAAATTCTTTTTAAAGCTGGAACATATTTTACATTCTTTGAAAACTTGATGATTCTTGAATTTGTTTCTCTATTCATATTTATAAACAGACTATTGAATCATTCAAAAATTGGAAGATAAAAATTTTGATTATTATTATTTTTTAAAATAGCAAATTAATAGATATTGATGATTTACACCTAATGATCATGTTAAAATTTTCCTTAATTGAAACGTTCATTTTAGAAAAACTTACATTTTGAATATTCAAATAATACGTTAGATACATTCAATTTCTAATTCATGGATTTTTCGCTTTGAATTTGATTCAAAAAACGAATGATGTTACTTGAAGATGAATTTGTATGTCTTTGTCGAGATTATTTTAACAAATACGAATCAGAGACAAATCCGAAATTTGATAAAGAACCAGAGGAGATTTCACAGTTTTTAAATAAACTACTTCAAAAACATCAAAAAATTCAAATTACAGATGAAGTACGTTATTATATTCCTTTACTCGCACAATATAAAGATGGAATACTTTGCCCAATTTTAGAAACATGTGTTGAAGGAATTTCTCCCATTCACTTTGTACCTGACCTTTCGCTCCAAGTAATCACTAATCATGATGATAAAAATAACAAAAAATCAAAGGCACCCAGACGATATAAAAACAAAAACAATAAAGCTCCAAATACGACAAGAAATTATACTAAAAATTATTTTAAAGAAGAATATAATACTACAGATCAATGCAATCATACTTTTAAAAACATCGAGGATGTTGGTAATGTACCAAAGATAACATTGCCACCTCATCTAACTGCAAAAAATGGGCCTTCAAGTTATAGAGCGCGACGAAATTTAAACACAGCTTCTCAAAACCGACTTTATACAGCTACGTATAAGCAGCCTCTTCCACCTTTGAAAGATACACAAGATAACGTTTTGCCATCTCTTTACATTAACGATAAGCAAAACTTTTACATGGCACAGAAAACAAACAAAGATAGTTTAGACTTTAATATTCTTCCTCCTGATTACCCAGATCAAATGATAAATGAAGACTTTGCAGTTCTTTCTCCAAGTGGTGTAATTGTTATGAATGGTGATCGAGCGAGCGTTGTTGATCTTGATCAATTTGTCTCGGACATCAAAAATGAATATATTGTTGAACGTTCTTCATTTCGACAACGCTACTCCTACCGTTTCTTTTACACATGGCGTGAAAGATATAGGAATCGACTATTTCGTAAGATCATTCGATCATTTGACAATAAAGATGCTGTCTGTAACGTTGGATTTTCACAATTTCTTGAGAAAGTTCGTGAGACTGTTTTAACAACAACAGATCCTTTTTTGCAAATATATTCACGAGGATTTGACACTCTATCACATGTAGGTGAAAAAAATAATAATGATAATAACGGAAGAAGTCCAGAGAGAAAGAAGAAATCTTCATCTAATATTAAATCAAACACTCCTTCAGGCTCCCCAAACACAAGTAATGTTTCGACATCTAGCACCAGCAGTAGTAATGGAGATCATACCGCCGATTTTTCTGATTTAATAGATGTTGCTACCGAATCAATTGAAAAAATCGATGAAGATGTTAGATTAATGGGTGAAGATACTTGCCGTCAAATCTCAGAAGTGTTTAAACAAGTTAGATCTGCGAATTTATTGATGCAACTCGATTTCGAAGAACTTAACTCGTTAAACTCACTTCCTCCTTCACTTCAGCCATTTAAGAGCGATTTAAAGTGGCGTGTCCCATCTCTTTATAGGCAAAGACTTCGTGAAAACATTTTACTAAGAGAGAGGAAGTTGGCTGGAGAACGCCAAGAATATATTAGAAAATTCTTCAATCGGATTCGGTCATTTTATACAGGATTACTGATTGTTCAATGCAAACAATGCTTATTGAATTATCTATACAGATTTTCATCTCGCTCACCCCGATTTAATCATCAATTTACTGGTGAAAAGGTCAAAATTCGAATTAATAAGTTAGTTGCTAATTTTGACTCTGAAAAAGGTATGAGCGTTTATCCAAACCGAACCTTGTTTTTGAATTGGCTTGATCATACAGTAACTCAAATTACAGACGCATTTATTTCTGAAAACAAACATATAAATGTTGATGTAATTGCAGATATTGATCCTGAATATGAATTTGAAGTAGAAAACCCAAAGGCTATTTTATCCCGCTATCCAGATATTAAATCATTAAAAAATGATGCATTGTCCAATTTGAACGAAGTATTTGACTATGTTGAACATGAAATATCTCCACATTCCAACTTTCTGAAAAATTTGAAGAATCTTTCAGATGAGGCCAAGACATTCGAATCTTTTCGTCAATGCGACTTAGTTCAATCAATGATCAACAATCTAATAAATTCCAAACAAAGCCTTTCCAAAAGACCCAAAACTATTTATCACACTCTATCAGAAAACAAAGAAACAATCGATTTTGTTGTTGACATGAAGCCATCATTTGAAGAAGCTGGCAATACTTTAAATGATGGAATTAAAATCTTTCAAAATAATCTAATTTCCGATTTAAATATTCAATTTTCAGAAATCCAAGAAAGATGGGCAATTTTAAAAGATAAAACAATTTCAAAAGATGAATGCAAAGAATTTGAAACTAAGCTAGTTTTATTCTCTACATTGTCTGACATGCTGTCATCTTCTTGGAATGAAACAAAATCAGAAATATCAGCTTTGGTTGATACAACAATGGGATTTTATCGTTCTTTGAATGAAAAATGCACCTTTACTACAGTAGAATCAATGGAATTTTTCAATAGAACATGCCAAAAAATGGGAATATCTTCTGTTCTCATTGATATTAATAGACATAAAAATAAAGGAAAAGTTGAATTAAAAGATAATGATTATGAATACGAATATGAATACGAAGAAGAAGAGAAAAATGAACCAAAGAATCAATAACTTAGTAATGTATTTAGTTAGGGATTCATTCTGTTTTTATTTTTATTTTTTTGAAATTATGTTTTTTCTGTAATAGTAAATATTTAAATAGTATATTAATTTTTAATTATTCTAGTCAAATCTATACATTATTATCATTTTAATAAATGGAAATATTTTGAATCATTTATCTTCATATAAAATCTATTTAGTTTTTAATACAGATTTCTTTTTTTTATTTTACAATTAATATTTGGTGTAAAAAAAGAATTTAAATACATTTGAATCATATCAATTACAATTAAAATTCTTTGATGCATGAATATAGAATCTGATAATTTAAAAAATTCTAAGAGATTTTATTTATTTTATGGACATTAAGAATATAGAAAAAAGACAAATAACCTTGAAAAGATATACCCTCCTCTCCCTACAATTCCCTACAATTTTGAATACTTTTCAGAATTTTTTGAAATTAAAATATATGAAAATCAAATGAAAATATAAAATGATAGTTACTTTAATTAAAGCCTACTTTTAAAGCAGTTTCAATAAATACATATCATTTTGGAATTGCTAAAAAGAAAAAAGAAAAATAATATTATATTGTTTTCCAATCCATTTTTTTGAGAAAAAAGTTTATGAATTTTGAAGGATTATGCATTAATATTAATACTATTCATTTGTTGGCCCCATTCCATACGTTAAAAAAAATACCTTTTTTAAAAGTTTTTTGTTCATTTTTCCATATTTTCTTTGATTTGGAAAATAAAAAAAATATATTTATATTAATATTTTATATAACTGAATTTAATTAATATAAAATAATTTATAAAAATTGTTTATTTATGGAGATATAAAAAAAACCACTCAAAAAAAATTCGAATTGTAGGGAGAGGAGGGAGAGATTGTTACAATTTTTTCTGAAAAAGTTATTAAAATTTCTTATGAACGAATGCTAATTTTTTATTTTCTATCTTTTATTTTATCAACAGACATATATTTAAATGCCTCCTCAAATATCGACAATAATGATGAATGCTTTGAGAAATACGGATGCTCGATTAATGCACTAATGCAATATTTTGAAGACACAAATGGAGATACATTACATATACTAAGTGATATCAATAAGCCAGAAGATTCTTATCGTTTGTTAGCATGGATATCAACAAAATCATATTCTGAATTTACGATTATTGGATCCCCATCAATTATAAACATGAATTTCGTAAAATCAAATCAACAATATAAAATTATTCTTAATGAATCAATTATTACATTCGAAAATATATTTTTCTACAACATTAATTCACCATTATTATCAACAAATCAAGGAATTATTACATTAAAAAATGTACGCTTTGAAAACACTCAAGAGAATGACGATAATTTAATTAAAATCGAATCTAGCACTTGTTATTTTTCAAATATATCAATTCATAAAGCAAATATTTACCATCATTCTTTTTTTTCTTTTACCGAAACAAAAATTCAAATATACACTGCTTGCATTTATGATTTCAATTTACTTTCATCAGATTCATTTTTATTTAATTTCAATGATAATTGCCAGGCTGAGATAAATAAATTAAGTTTTATTAGGTCGAAGTCAATAAACACAGTAATTCAGATTTCAAATTCTGTTTTTCAAATGAAAAAGACATGCGTTTATAATGCAAATATCACATTAACTAATATTCAAAACTCTGAATCGACATTTGATCAAATGACCATTTCTGGTTCAGATTTTTCTTTTGGAAGAATAATTGATTCATGCCTCTCACTTCAGAACTTCCAAATTTTTGATTCATCATCATCAAAAACAATTTTTGAATCAGATCATAGCGTATTTTATTTCACAAATCATTGCTATCTTAATTCAACTTTTTCGACAATCATTCGAACAAATGGAATTTTAAATTCAACAACAATATTTTATAATTGTTCATTTAATTCTATCATAGGAACTGCTTCATTTTTTGTTTTTTCAAATTCTAATGTTAAATTTATAAATCTAAAGATCATTGATTTATTCATTCCTAACTATTGCAACTTTTTTAATGGAAAAAACACAGATACAGTTATAAATTCATCTACATTTCGAAATATTTATTCAATTGGACAAAGCAGCTTCGTGATATCAATCAAAGATAATTTTATAAAAATTTACGACTCCTCAATTTTAGATATCGAAACACAATTCTTAACAGTTTTTTTAGGCTATTGGGAAGTCAATAATTGCATTTTTATGAATTGTCAGTGCTATATTCCTAATAGCCATTTTCTAATGACGATCATAGAGGCCTCAAATTTCAAAACAGGCATTATATCCGGTACTGAATTCAATAAATGCAAAGTTTTTCTAAGTTCAATTTATTGTTTTCAAGGAGAAAACATTACTGTTGTTAATTCAAATTTTTCAGAATGCCTTGGATCTAAAGCTAGCTCAGTTTCAGCGATGAAAAGTAACATTACAATAAAACACTCTAATTTTATAGAAAACAACAACCCTTTTCCAAATGGTATTGTTACTTTAATATCATCTGGAGTTATTTTTGATGATTGCAACTTCATTCACCTTCCATCTTCTCCGGCTCCTGTTCTTCGAATTATAAATCCACTCAACTTAATCTTTTCAAGAGTAACTGCTACTCGGTATAATGTTTTTGCAATATTTTTTCACGTTCATGTTCCAATTATTTTTAGCTATTGTAGTTTTGAATACTCTTTCTCTAATACCTTTTATATATCAGATTTTAATAATGTGTTTCAGTTTGATAATGTCAGCTTTCCAAAGATTTCATTGACTTTTGAAGGAGAAGTCAATAAATCTGAAGAAAATTTTGATATTTTTTCAAAAAAAGAAGCCAAGATTTTAAAAAACGAAAATTATTATAAAACTCATGAAGAATATGCTTTTAGTGAAACTCGTTATTTAGAATACATGAAAAATTTGGAACCATTGAGCCATAATTCAACACCATTTAGAGTCATACCGTACGTGAATGCTTTTCCGAATTGTGATTTTATTAATGATATAGAGCAAGTTCTCAATTCATTTAAAAAAAGAGATCAAGCTCTAATCTTTCTTTCATTTTTAATTATGACATTAATAACAATTCGTTACTTTTTAGTTGATTTTTTATGCCGATTGATTTATCATATTATATCTAAAATAAAATCCAAGAAAACAGAAATTCAGGGGGAACAACAACAGAAGCAACAGAAAAACGAAGAAACCAAAAAGAAGCCTCAATTAAAGCAACAAAATAAAAACAAAAATCAATTCAAAAATCAAAAAGTAAAAAATAAAAAACAAAGCTAATCGCATGTATACTTATAATTTAATAATACTCATGTTTTTCTTTTATAAAATTCCTCGTTAAAGATATGGTTCCATTGATTTTTTTTTTTAATCTATCAAAAATAATATTATTAAAAAAATCTATCCAAATAACTGCAGTTATTACGTTATTTGATCAAATTAAGCGCTTTAAATGATGATTATTATAATGCTCAAAACAAAAATTTTGGATAAATTAATATAAATTCATATTTGCTTTTTTTTTTTCATTTTATTCTATCAATTTATTTTATAAAATATTAAATATATTCTATTAATATTATCATTTAAATATATAGCAATATATTAATGATTTTATTAAAAAACAGCTTTTTCAATTTTATATCGATGAAAGTTTTTCAACTAATATTAATTGTTCAGAGATTGAAAATTTGAAAGATTTCGATCAAAAAAAATTTAATTATTTTCAAAGTAATTCTCCTTAATTTGGCCCACCCTTTCAAATCCTTATTCTTTTGGACATCCAAAAACGAGATAAAAAAAACAGAATAGAATGATTTTCTCAATTTTTCTATGCATAGCACACTGTGCTCCAGAGAGCGCTGGAATTGGAGGTTTTGTAACTTTCGGTTTCAATTATCAAGGCGCAAAACAAAAATTATTAACATCATTATCTATTATTGTTAAAACACCACCACCTCAAAACTCAAACGTTGATTCAACAGTTGTACAACCTACTGGCTACTGGATTGTGGCTACGCCTTCTCATCATGAACTTGTCGTATCTGTAAAAGCACCAGAAGGTGTCATAATTGAACCACAAACACATTATATTCAATATCCTTTCAATTCAAATATCGATTTCAAAATAGTAGGTTTTTCAGCCATTGGACAAGTTGCTACAGCTCAACCAGATGGATCGTTAATTCGCGTTCTTTCTCCTCTTACCGTAGAAGTTACAGATGGAAAAGATATCACACTCACAGCCACAACATCTGATGGTTCATACAATATTGGCCCTCTTCCACCTGGAGAATATACTGTATCACTTAAAGATGCAGTCGCTGAACCCAAGAAATTCAAGATTGTTGACCAAAGTGCAAAAATCGAAGAACTTGTTATTACCGACTGGCCACAAAATGGCGTAGTTAACTTTCCTGAAGGAACAAAACCACATTCAGTATCTCTTGTTCTTACTTCACACGATAATTCAGATTTCAAAATGGATGTTAAAACAGAAGAGAATGGACGCTTTTCAATCAAAGGACTTCATGTTGGATCCTACCAACTTAAATCTGCTGTCGAAGACATCGTTCTATCATCATTATCTTTCACAATTTCCGCGAAAGAAAATCCAAAACCATTAACCTTACGATATGAAGGAATCAGAATTCACGGAACTGTTTTATATCCAAATGGCGAAGGATTAGCAAATGTTAATGTCAAATTAACGCCAGGCAATATACAAACAACAACTGATGACAAAGGAAACTTTGTTTTTTCAGCTTTACACCAAATTTCACAACCTCATCTTGAATTTTCTTATCCATATCATAAGTTCTCTGAAACGGAAATACCATCAATTGAAGAGAAACCAATACCACATATCAAGGTTAATGTCCTCAATGCCCAAATATGCGGATCCGTTGAATGCCCAGCTAACTTAACATTTTCTGGTGCAGTTAAACAAAGCTTACATGTAACAAATGGCACTTTTTGCATTTCAGCTCCAATTTCACAATCTGTTGATATTAAAGCTGTTTCACAATGTGGATTTGAACATAGTTCTTTCACTGTCACATCTCCAACAAACAACGTTAAATTTGCCAGAATCAAAGCTACTGTTACGGGTCATGCTCGTTGCATTGGCGATTGCGATACATCTACTGTTTTCAACTTACATAACGATCAATACTCATATAAAACCAATGTTATGCCAAATGGCGTTGTTGAATTTACTGATGTCGAATTTGGCAGATACCACCTCTCAATTTTATCAAGTCCCAATACTATCTGGACTGTTCTCCAAAATGATATCTTTGTTTCATCAAAAACTGTTACAGCAGAGGACATTGGTGAACAAACTGCTTTTTCATACAATGTTACAGTTTCTCATCAAATGGATGTCAAATGTGGCGAAAAAGAATTATCTCTTAATCGTGGTCTTAACACAATAAGCGCTCGCTCAACAATAATTGAACCAAACAGCTGCCTTCTTTTCAAACCTGTTGACTTAAAGACAAATCAAAGAATTGTTGCTGAATTAATCAAACGAAAAGTTGTAATTAAAGGCCCATCTGATGTTTTTAAAGTTTATCTTAATGGTGTCGAATTATTACCACCCTACGAATTCAATCAAAAATTCGATGAAGTTGCCAAAGTTTCAATTAAAACTATTGCTCCATACTTTTCAATACCAACAGAAGTTGAAGCCAAAAGTGTTACATCATGCGATCAAGCCCCAATTAACTTTGAAGTACTCGTCGGTGTTGAATACGCAGGTCAAATTACTCCAGCAATTGATGATGTCTCAATTACTGCTACTCTTGATGGAAAAATTATTGCAACTGCCCAAACAAGTGACGATGGTAAATTCTCTCTAGGCTCATTCCCATCCAACAAGAACATTACATTAAAAGCCGAAAAGAAAGGATATAAATTCATCCAAAAAGAAGATTCATTTGATTTTTCAGCCGAAAAACTTTCTTCAATTCTCATTCATTTCGATGCTCCATCTAAAGTTAGTACAAAGGGAATCTTACTCTCACTTTCCCGTCTCGACAATTTTGCTCATCATGTTGTTACAGACTCATCTGACGATACAGTAATTAGTGGTCTCGATTCAGGCAATTATTACTTAATGCCAATCTTCAGAGAACATGAATTTGATCCACCTCAAGTTGAATTCAATCTCAGTCAAGGAACTCAACTTAATTTGACTTTCAAAGTTACCAGAGTACAATTCGGCATCAGCGGAGAAGTTAGAAGAATTACTGGTGAATATGAACCAGATATTGAAATTGAAGCAAATTATGGAGTTGGTGAAAAACAAGTTGTTGTAACCGATGCTCGTGGTAACTTCCGTATTGGAGGTCTTAATCCAAATCAAACTGTTATTCTCCTTGCAAGGGCTTCAAGTACTTCTCTAGTACAAAGAATCACACCAGCCCAATTGAAAGTCAAAATGGGAACTGAAGAATTCAGAAATGTTCGATTCCTTTCGATGAAACCAAAGAAATCTTTTGATATTCTTGGCGAACTTGTTATTGAACCTGATTTCTTACCAACAATGAATGTTGCCTTAATGACACCCAATTCACAAGTTGTTGAACGTTTTACTTTCCCATCTAAGTTAAGCAACAACTTCTTCTTCACAAATTTGACACAAACAAAATACAATATTATTGTTGCTAATACAAGACAAGTTAACTCAATCAACTGCCCTAAGCAAGAACTTGAATTATCTCAACCTGTAACTAAGGTTAGAATTGTTTGCGAAGTTACTTCTCATTCTAGAAATAAAGAACAAGAAGAAACTAATGAAAAAATTGCTTCTTTGATTGCTTTCGTGTCTGTTTTGACTTGGATAATCTTCTTTAATATTGGAAAATTCACAAATGCTATCAATGACCTTATTGCTTCAAGTAGAAAGAGAAAGAATAAGAAGAGGACAAACTAATTCTTTTTTTTTTATTTTTCTCTTTTATTTTCGTTTTTTTTAATTTCTCTTTTATCTTTCACAAATAAAATTTCACGTTTTTATTTGAAAAATAATAATAATAAAAAAATAAACTTGATCATATTACCAAATATATTTTTTTTTTTTTTTTATTAAATTGAGAAAGATCAAACAAAAATTTTGTTACAAATTGAATGGTTTACAAAACATTTTTTTTTTGCCAAGCTATTTCAAATATATTTTAAACACATCATTCAATCATTTTTGAATGCCAAATTAAAAACATCAAGAAAGCATTACAGCCTGTTTTATTATTTTTTTTTTATATTGTGAATGAATTCTAATAAAATATCAAGTTGGAAAAATTATTTGAAATCCTTTGAAATATAGAAAATCTTTATATGAAAAATGGATATGGAGTTAAACAAGATTATTACAAAGCAAAAGAATATTATGAATTATCAGCTAAACAAAAGAATTCAGATGCATTTCTTTTTATATGAAAAATGATGTTGAACAAGAATCTTGTTACAAGATTATTTGAAAGCTAAAGAATATTATGAATTATCAGCAACACAAAACAATCCATCTTCTTTTACATTTATTTAATTAGTTAGAAAATGGGGATAAACATATAAAATATTTTTTTTTTTTTTTTTTTTTTTTGATGTGGTTTTGATGTGTTTTTGATGTATTGAAATTATATTTGTTAGCATTTAGAGATAATAGGGCTCCATCGAAATTGTGATTTCGGAATAACTTCAACGACATTATTAATTTTCTTCCTTTTTGGAAAATCAGAACAGTTTGACGAAATAATTTTTATATTTTTTTGGAAGTTTGAATATTGATTTTGAATTTTAATGGCCGATTCTTCAGTAGTTTCATTTTGGCAACAAACCAAGATATATGATTTAAATTTGCTCAAGTCTACAGAATATCTTTTGCTCAAGTTGGCCTGAATTCTAATTCTTCCTTTGAAATAAAAAAATAAATCCATATTATCAAATATATCAAACTCAAAAGGAATTTCTAAGAGGACGCCTTTTTCGATATCTGATTGATTTATTTCATAATTAGATTGAAATCCTTTTAAAAATTGATTACAAACATAAATTATTAAATCATTATTATCTCCAATTACGTTAATTTCGAGCATCTTTAAAAACGAAGGGCTGTACTTTTTAGGAATGATTGCATAATCTCCCAAATCCTGGTTGATGCACAGAAAAAAGAAATTATAATATACATTGAAATTATTATCGGATCCGTTTATATTTTCAGGGTAATATTGAAAATCGTTTAAAAATGCTATATTAGAGAATAAGTTTTGCGGATGAGCAAAAAAGAAAAAAATAGGATATAATATACCCATGTGATCAGCTGAATCTAGTTTAAACTCAGCTACCGCTAATTTGTGAACTGATGCCAATACTTTAGATATTTTATTATCTTTTAATAAAGGATCGCAATTAATCAAAAATACATCATTAAATTGAATAGCCAAGTCATTGAATTTGTGTAGATGTTGTAACACCTCAAATAATTTAGTATGAATTTTTCGATCTTGTTTATTTGTCACATTTGTGTTGTCAATAAAATTAAAAATAGTTTTATATTTAGTTATCATGTAAGAATACAAAAGCTTATCTATTTTTATCAGATCTTTTCGTTCTATCAAATAATTATTATAATGAACATTCTTGAAATAGCGATGATAGATAATATCCATATATTTATGTTTTCCAAGATGACTTTCAGCTAGTGAATTAAATTGTGGATAAATAACTAAATTAAATTCATTGTTATATTTCATTGGATCATTAACAACATCTCTAATATTGGGAAGATTCATTGAAAGCTCAATTTTTTGAGTAAAAACTGTTTTGAAAAGTAAGTTATTTTCACGAAAAACATTTATGTCATTAAAATGCATAAGGAAAAATTCAGTTCCATATCTTCTAATTTCTAAATTTGCTTTTTCTTCAATTGAATTCATTACCTTCACTTTTTTAAAAAGAGAATCGATCTCATTTAGATCCATATTTGACAATTTATTGTTAAAGAAATTACTTAAAAGTAAATAATTTACTTGCCCTTCAATTGACAATTTACCTGAAAAGTGTAGAAAGATGTCTTTGATCGATTGTATATTTGCGTGCTCTTCAAAATTAAAATCAGAATTAAGTTTTGGAAGTTGTATGATAAATTTTCGAAATGTCAACAATTCATCAATTGGCGGAAGTTCAGATGCAATGTGCGCTAAAGATATTGAATATTTTTCTTTTCGATCGAGAATGTCTATAAGGTTAAATTCTTTTTGATTCATTATACAATCAAATGCTATATAATCAAAATTATCAATGACTTTTAAATAACTAAATGCTCGAGTATTGTCTGTAATATATTTTTGCTGAATTAAATTATTCTTCAGTTCTGTTGAGCCATTTAAAACTTCTAAAAATTTGTTGATGAAATTTGAATCAAAAACTTTTTGAATAAAACTCGTTATTTTTTCACAATTTCCATATACATCTTTTTCAAAGTAATTTAATAGAAGGAAAAATTCAGGAAAAGTTATCATTGGTGTAAAAAACGCTTGTGAAAGAAATTCTTGCTGATTTAATCCCATTCTTTTAATCGCATCAATAAATATTTTAATTGAAATAGGAAAACAAGAAATCTTATTTTTAATTGATTGAAGAAGTTTTTGTTGGACTAACTTTGTTTCATATAACAAAGCTTTCTCAGTAATTCCTTTTATTTGCCCATTAGAAAATCTGTTAAATATTGGTTGAAATACTTCAAAAATAAATAATATTAAATTAGGAGATGAGAATAGGCAACGTGAAAAAGCAATCTGCAATTCTACTCCTTCTTTATCATTTGGATCATGATTGAGTTTTTCAATAAATAAAATGAAATCAGATAAGTCACTTTCAGTGAAAAACATATTAAAAAGAGATGGAAGAATTCCAAATGTTAGCAAATCAATAAATATTTGGTTGCTTTTTAAAACATTTTTCATGCTTTTTAATACTTCTGCTAATTTATCTCTACTGAATAATTCAGGAATTTCACCTTCTGACATCAACAATTTATATTTTATTTCAGCAAATTTAAAATCTTTTAATGGCGAGTCAAAGATGTCTTTTAAGAAAATACAAGCTTTAATTAAAAATAGGCGGAAATAATATTTTTTTGATTTGATTTGTGTTTTAAAAAGATCCGATATGTTATTATTTTGCAGTATAGCCTCAGATTTCAGAATCGCCTGCGTTTCAGTAAGTTGCTGGTAGAAGCCACATGAAATATCCATGATAATTATTTCAAATCTTCTTGAAATATTGACAAAAAATTGAAATTAATTTAATAACTAAATTATAATTTATGTATAAAATAACTAGTAACAGACATATTAAAACTTATTTTAAATAAAAAAAATAGTTTAAAAAATAAATATTATATATTAATAATAATATCTTTTATAATTATTATGATATACCTTTTTTTTTAATTTTGTCATGTTAGAAAGTGATATGAAAATAAATCCAATTTATTCCCAAACACAATTTTCCAAAACGAGAGATTAACTAAAAAATAAAGAAAATATTATTATTGTAATGCTAAAAGATGAAACCAAAAATTAAAATTCAAGATTTTCAATGGAAAAAACTATATAAAAGTTTTACTTATCTGGCTAATTATACAATGAAAATTTAGTGAAAAATATATGTAAGCAAAACCATTAACACTTTGATAATTCTACTCTGTCAAATAGCAAATAAATAATAGATTATTATAAAAAAATGTTTAAATAACGTTATGTTTATTATGCTTAGATATCCAAACGAAGTGGTTGTCCAAAAACACGTTTTTCGAGTTCAACACTATGATCATATTTAATATCGTAACGGATTTGATTTGGTTCGAACATATCTTTGAAATCAATATCGTCTATTTCTCCAGTAACAAGTTCATGACCAAGGTCACATCCATTGTACATTAAAAGCGTATTATCGACAATTTTTCTGATCTGCTTGAGTTCTTTTGCAAAGCCAATTCCGAATAAATTTGCTGTATTTTCAAAATCTGTATCAACTTCTTCGTTTGCTAATTTTTTCAAATGAACTTCTAAAGGATGCATTTCTACAGTTCCATGTCGAAGATTTGGAAGTCCATCGCGGATTGTATCAATAGGGGGAGGAGGAACAAATTGTTCATAAACATCCATTTTTACAAAATGTCACTTTTTTACTTAAATTCTATATCAATGATTATAAAGTTGGTCGGTGGATTTAACATTTTTTTTAGAATGGTTAACATTAAAAACGTTAACGATATTTTCTCTTTTGTAAATCTAAGCGACGAAACATTTCAAATATAATTCTTATATTTTTGTTTATTTATTAAAGAAGAATATCAAAAAAAACTACTATCAATCTTCATTATCGATATATTAATAATCAACATTTTCGAATATACCTACCTATTTATAAATTTATCTTGGATATTCGAGATTCATTTCACCGAGTCTATAAGTAACATAATCTCTGAGAGCATAAAGAGTGTTAACGTTTAGATCATTGACGTCAATTTCTGAGTTTGCTGACTGTATTTTACAGTCTGGTTGGAAATATTGAACAATTCTTGCCATTTTCCTAGAATCACATGGGTTCTTTAAATATAAGGACATTCTAATAAATACATTGAGTTCTTCTTCACTAAAAGGTTTAAGCTTATCATTTTCGTTTCTATCGGGAAACATTCCAATTGCTCCAACAAATGGTGGGATTTTTTCAAATAAATGCTCAAGTTTTGTCTTGAAATCGAAAACAACTCGAGTCCATTTTGCTAAACGGGTAATTTTTATTCGCAGATATTCTTTATCGTAGTGGATATGAAGTTGGTTGGCTAAAATCCCAATATATGAAGATTTTTGGTAAAACTTTTCAGCATTGTTCCAAACATAGTTCATGTCTTTGTCCCATTGAGAAACTCCAGGGTAATCACCATTTAACAATCGTTTGTTGATTGTTTTGAGATCGATTGGGTGCTTTATAACTTGAAAATAGTTTGGTACATTATCTTTGACGGGATCGACCGGATCAAGAAAAACTTTTGCGCATGGAAGCTTCATTAGTTTATCCATGATGTCAATACATATTGCTCTGGTCTTCTTTGCCATTCTAGACATTGTTAACTTGCCAAAATCTATATATAAATAATTTCACAAAAAAATTGAATCAAAATCAAAAAATTAAAATCAGATTTATAAAGTTTTGCTTTAAGAAAATGTATATTATATAATGACATATGACTAAATTAAATCATTTTTATATATTTACAAAAGCAGGGAATCCAAAATTCCAATTTCAATTTATAATTTTTATCATCAAAATATGAAAATATTGATATTAATGAGATCTTTAATCAAAATACAACAACATGGTTTGATTGATCAAATAGTTTATAATGTTTTTATTTCAAAAAGAAAATCGAAGTTTACAAAACTAGCCGTTTATAAAATTATTTTTAAGGCCAAAAAAAGGCTAAATTTCGAGAAAATCAAAAATACGTTATACTGATATATTATGATTTTTAACGTATTCCACTCAATTAATAAACATTTTTATTTTATAGACAGCTATAATGTTCCGTGATCGATATCAAGCAGGTTTCTTGAACCTTTTCTATTCCGTTGGCTCAAAGCCGTTGAGCATCTGGGAATCGCATGTTGAGAATGGCTACATTAAACGAATCACAGATCAAGACATTCGAAGTTGCGTTGTTGAAATTGTGAGTACAAACGTTAATAACACTTATGTTACATGCCCAAAGAATCCTAAAGACGAACTTGCAATTAAACTTCCATTCCTTGTTCTTGTTCTTAAGTATCTAAAGAAGTATTTTACCTTCGAAATCCAAGTACTCGATGATATGAACATGAGAAGACGTTTCCGTGCTTCAAATTATCAGTCAAAAACAAGAGTTAAGCCTTTTGTTTGTACACTTCCAATGAGGCTTGATCCAGGATGGAACCAGATTCAATTCAACTTGTCCGATTTCACAAGACGTGCTTACGGAACTAACTACATTGAAACAATTCGTGTTAGCGTATTCGCAAATTGCAGAATTAGGAGAATCTATTTTAGTGATAGACTTTATACTGAAGATGAAGTGCCACCTGAATACAGGCTCATCCCAACGAAGGAAAATGAAGAGGAGTAAAGTAACTCCCTCTTTTATGTTTATTATTTTGACATTATCGTCAACTCATTCATTATTTTTTTTTGGGAAATAAAAATTTTGATAATATTTGATAAAATTTTTTACTTTGCTTTACCATCGTAAATTATTTCTTTAAAATAAATTTTGTGTCAATAACGAAATTAGGCATTAGAATAAGGTTAAACTACCAAATAAATTAGTCCATATTCTTTTTATTAGTTCCTTACATTATATGAATTAATGCAAATCACATTATGCGATGAGAAGGATCATGAATAAAAATATTTCATTTTTTAAAAGATTTATATAAAAATAAAGTATTGTTTGGTTAACATTATATATGCAATAATCAAGATATGAAACTATAAAATGATCGAATATAATAAAAAAGCTTTAATTTTTAAATAGATTCAAAATATACTTTATAAATATTAAACAAATTAAATAACAAAACTAAAACAATTCTCCCCTACTGATTACACTTTTCAGAAATGAAATATTACTTAAAAAAGGATTCGTGTGAATGATATTAAAGTTTTGGATTATTCACGGCTTTACTACATATATACCAAAATTTGTATAATAAACTACATCTGATATACTTAAAAATGTTAAAATCGGTATTATTTATAATCTATTAAAAAAAATCTATTCTGTGAAAACATTAAGATTCAAAATCGCACTTCGTTATTCAAAACATTTTCTTTTTTGAACTCAATATCATCATTATTATCCTCATCAAAGCATAAAAATGATGAAAATTTTGGACTTAAAATTTGAATGAATTTAATTTGATTTGGAAGATTTGGCAGGTCTTTTGCTAAAACAACTGTTTCGTTATCAAAAGCTTGGTTCATATAAAGTGATACAGTATCTTTTGCAGAGATTCTGACAAATTTGACGGATTGATTCACTTTTTGAGATAATTGAGATATGTTAGGACAATGTGATAGAATTTTTTTTAAATTTTTTTTATTTTTTGCTTCAAAAACTGTTTGGTTCCATGTTTCTCGATTAGGATATGAAAAGAAAGAAAAAGGATTTTTAAACACATGAACCTTTTCTTTGTGATATTTAAGAAATTCGTAGAGTGATAATACAAACGGCTTCATTTTAGATTCAGCTTGGCTATAAAATGAATATTTGCTGTCAACAATTAGTTTTACTAATGCGCGAGAGAAAATTACTCCTGACTCTAAGATAATAGATTTGTTGTTAAAGTTTCCTAATAATATATTTTCTGCCATTGGATTAAATTCACTTTCTAAATAATCAAGTAAATTAAGAAGTTTGTTTTCAGAAAAGTATAATTCATTCGTCGAAATAAGTAGCCAAGGCGCATAATCAAAGTGGTAGAAGTGAGATAGCATTTCATCAACTCGGCATGAAACAGCAATATGAAGAGCTTGATCACCAATGCAATTATGCGTATATATTCCTTTATATCCAGATTCTAAAGCAATTAAAGAATTTGAATATTGAATGGCATTAATTTTTGAATCAGGTGAAAAACTTTTTAGTGTAATTGGCTTTATATAAAAGAGGCTATTGAACCATTGATAACGATAAACAAAAATTGATAAAACAATTTTAAAATGGTCTAAGATCGGGTAAAATTCAAAGGTCAAATTACTTTTCGTAGAATGCATATCTTGGATGAAAATTTGTGTAAATAAGAAAACAACTCTACAAAGTAAAAAAATAATCCAAAAAAAGAATAGAAAATAATATACATAATTTAGTTTTCCTTCTTTTCTTCTTTGAATAGTTTCCATGTTTAACCTGTGCTAGCGGAAGTTGTCTTTGATTTTTGCTGAAATACTTATCAAGAAATTGATTTTTAAAATTGTAAATAAATTCAAAAAGTTATAAAATGAAAAAAATAAACGTTATGTTTTACAATGAATGAATTGACTTCAATAAATGATGAATATATTATTGATGAGTATAAACCAAAAATTGATCCTACACTTAGTGAAATTCAAGAATGTTGTAAGCTACTTGGGATAAATAAAGTATCAGATCCAGATTTAGAATATATTGCAATTGAGTTATTGCGTGCTCCAATGCCTAAAGGCTGGAAATTTTATAGAAATAAAACAAATCCATCGTCATATTTTTTTTACAATCCAGTAACAAAAACTATTCAAATGCAACATCCTTTATATCAAAATTATCTTGAATTATATAATTCGGAAAAACAAAAAAAAACTGATAGTTATAATCTCAATTCTAACTGTGAATCAGAAGAAGTTATTGATAACGACAAAGAAATTGAAAAATTAAAACAATCTCATGCACAGAAAATCAATGAATTAAAAAAACAACAGAAAAATGAATTAGATAATTTAATAGCAGAGTTAGATTCTAACAATTCCAAAAAATTAAAAAAGTGCGTTTCTGCACGTGACAAATACCAATTGGCTCTTCAAAAGTATGTTGACTATTCACAAAATAATAGAATAATGATGGATAACCAAATTTCTGATGCTGAAAAAGAGCACTCGCAGAGATTAGCTGAATTGAAAAAAAAGAATGAAGCAGAAATCAAAGAAATAAAAGAAAAACACAATAAACTTAAAAAAGAGGCGGAAACAGATTTAAAAAGATTTCAAAAAGGCATTGAAAAGAAAAAGGAAGAGGAAATGAAAAATTTTGAAAAGAAACTTGATGAAGACAAAATTTCACTTGTTCACAAAAAATTTAAAAGGAAATTTAAATTTTTTTCATCGAAGCCAATTTTTATAAAACCAAGTCGACAAATAATAAAATTAAAAAAGTCAAAACCTTTTTCATTAGACATTGTTGATGAAGAGCCAGAATCAGAATCGGAATCAGAGCGAGTTTCTTCAAAACGTGATCAAGGGCAATCACGACGATCTAATTCAGATGCTTCATCAGCTGTTTCAAAAACAGAAATTCCACCTTTTTCATTTAATTTCAATCAATATACACCAAAAAAGTCAGCAGCAGATAAAATTAATGACAACAATCAAAATTTCAATAATAACAATAATAATTGCAATTTCAATCGTAATAGCAACATGAACAATTTTGAAAACACTTTTATTGACATTAATATTGACAGTGACAATAGCAGTGAAACAAGCAGCACAGAAGTTCAACCTTTATATTCACCAAAAAATAAAATTTGGCTTATTAAAGAGTCAAATAAAATTGAACTTCAAATGGGCAAAACAGCGTCAAATTTAAAAGAATCACTTGGATCCACATATAATGCAATTAACTCAGAATATAGCGTTATTAAAGAAACTCTTGATAAACAATCAATGGACCTCAACAAGAAAAGTATTGAATATCAACAAAAAGCACTTGAAATCAATAAAGGATTAAACTCAGCAATAAATGAAATTCATAACATGCACAGAATGGCTTTGAATACAATCAGCTCATTGCAAAGTTCGTTATCTCCACGAATTTTATATCCAGCTTTTCCACAGACATCATTAACTCCACAACCACGGAGGTCACATTTTATGCCTGGCACTTTTGACTCAGAAGACGAAATTGTTAATAAAAACAAAAATAGAATTAGGAATAGAAATAAAAACCGAAATAAAATGGATGAAATTGATGATGGATATGAATATGATTATGTCTATGAAAAAAATAAACCGAAAAAACGCCGTCCTGAATATGAAGATGAATATTCAAGTTTAGATACAAGTAAAGATTTTACAGAATTTGAAGAACCAGATGAAACAGATAATCTCAAAAATACAACAGGATTTCGTAAATTGAAAAAGTTTACAGACGCATTTAATAGCGCTAAGAAAGCACAGGTTAAAATTAATAATAACTTTAAACGAGCTAAGCAGCAGTTATATGAATAATTTGTTATTTAAAAGATTTTGTTTCGATACTTTTTTTTTTACTAATATAGAACAATCTCTTTTTTTTATTTCCTAAATAACAAAAAAACATAAATGAATCCATAAAGAGAACATTAGACTTATCTATCTTTGCCTGATAAACGCATTATGATAGTTGAAATAATTGTTTAAAAAACATCGTAAATTTGGTAAAAATTTAATCATTGGCAATGAATATGAATATGAAATATTATGTTGGATGATTTGTCAATAATTTTTACTTCACCATGGAAGAAATTTCAGTTCAGAAAGACATAAATTTTCGGTTTATGAACCATTGATGTCTATAAAAATGAAATATATCAATAATTCAAATTCAAA
Organism: Tritrichomonas musculus; assembly: GCA_039105265.1. Lineage (NCBI taxonomy): Eukaryota > Parabasalia > Tritrichomonadida > Tritrichomonadidae > Tritrichomonas > Tritrichomonas musculus. The sequence continues at coordinate 3,575,780 of JAPFFF010000004.1, forward strand.
GAAATAGTATTTATAACCAGATATTTGTGAATGATTTGTGTTAAAAAAAATCTATAAAAATTGTTCAAATAAACAAGATTAACAGCATTTAGAATTTTTATCACCTTTTCCCTTTTCAACAGGAACTGGAGCTGGTGTAGCTTTGATCAAATCTGCTCTTTTGCTATTTTCAAGTGCGATATAATTCAATATTTCAGTAACGCTTTGCCCAGTAAGTGCGGAAGAAAAGAATATTTGGAGATTATGCTCATTAGCATACATTCTTGCTATTTCATCAGTAATTACTTTATGGTCAGAGTCATATTTGTTTCCTACAAGGACGATGCCGATATTTGGATCAGAATGAGCTTCTATTTCATCAAGCCAGCTATTGAGATCATCAAAAGACTTTTTATCATCCATTGAAAAAACAAGGATTGCAAAGACAGCACCCTTGAAATAAATTGGAATAATGTTTCGGTACATTTCTTGTCCGGCTGTATCCCAAATTTGAAGGGGATAAGTGTTGGCTTTGATTGTAACTTCGACTTGTGTAACTCCTGCACCAATAGTTGGGGCTGTTTCTTCTAAAAATTGTCCGGTCTTCATTCGATATATCAGAGAAGTCTTTCCAACACCTGAATTACCAAGGGTTATAACACGTGGTGCAATTTCAGTCATTTCCGAATTTTAGATATAGCTCTTTTTCAAACTTTTCAAACTTTTCATATATTTATTTGTTCAAGGCAATTGAAAAAATTGAATATATTCTTTTTTTTTTTTCTTATGAAAAAATAAATCAAGTCGTTTATCAAAAATTGCAAATTACTTATATTCTCAAACTAAAAAATAATCTATTTAAGCCAATAAGAAAATCAAAGATTATTCATTCAATCAACTTTTTGAATTTTTAAGATATTAATAAAAAATTGAATTTCGCTTTGAATTTTTTATTTCAAATTGCATAATGATAAAACGATTAAATAATACAACATAAGTTTATTTAATATTTGTTAATGACATTATAATATAAATGTAACAATTAGATTTATTCATTATCATCTTCTTCGAATTCTGCTTCTTCTTCTTCTTCGTCAGCTTCTTCTACTTCTACTTCGTCATCTTCGTCATCTTCAACAGCTTCCTCTATATCAACTCTAGTTCGTTTGGTTGGCGATTTTTCACCTAATTCCTTTTCTTTATCGTCGTTGTCCTCATTATTAGATTCATCAACAAAGTCAGCATCTTCTTCTTCATCCTCTTCTTCATCTCTTCCCATAATCATATTAATTAACTCGTTTACAGAAGCTTCTGGAGGAGGATCATTACCAGTTTGTCTCTTCCACAAATAATTAAATAATTCTTCCAAAGGTTCTTTCAAATTATCTGTCAATTCAACTTGAGCACCACGTGCTAATGCATCAATTGCACGTTCCATCAGATCATTCTTAATTTTATCACCCTTTTGAACGAGAACTTTTAATAATTCTTTGATATATTTAGCAAAGACATCTAAACGATCTATTCCATAAATAATTCTGTTCTTTGATAAAACTTTAGATGCTTTACGATCAAGTTTCATTGAAGGATTAAATAATCCAAACAATTTCTGATAATTACCAGAAGCAGCTGCACTATCAACGAAAAGCTGCAAAACATCATGACGAACCGATGTAATATCATCTGGTTTTGCCATTAAAAATGGCGGTTTGAAGTCAAAATGGAAGAAGCTTGTTATATTAACTGAATTTGGTCGAACTAATTTAGAGATAACATCATTAGCTTCTTTTGGAGGCAACATTTTTGCCAATCCAATGAACGGATAAGGAGAAAGAATTCTTGATTTACAATATTGTGATATAATTTCTTGATATTTTTTCTTTTCTTGAAAAACATCTGCTGCAATGCATAAAAGATACAAAGCATACGATAAATGTTCAGAATTGAACTTCGATTTTAATTGGAAAGAAGCAGCAGCAGCTTCCTTTGCTCTTTCCCTTTGTCCTGTTGAGAGCATCAATCTGATCGTCCAATATAATTTTCGTGCTTCTTTCTTAGGCTTCTCAAAAACTGGCAAATTGACAAGCATTTTAATGGTTCCATTTATATCATCACCTAATAAAGCATGCGCAATGGCATTCATCAGCATCAGTGAAGGCGAACTGTCATCACAGCTCAAAAGTTGAATTGCTTCATTTAACGTGTTTTTATTCGGATCTGGAGCTGAAATGAATGATCGTATTAAAACTTTGCCTAAAGCGACTCGACTTTCTGGCGTATTTTCAGGATCATGACGAAGTAAATCTTCAAGAACAGATTGAGGCGTGTAACCTTCAGGTAATTCACTTTTTGATAGTTGCGATTCTTTCTTTTTAATAACACGATACATTTGCCAACCATTGAATCTAGAAATGCAATTACAATCACCTTTTGAATGTTTCCATATTGCTAAATATGTAACAAATAAATGTTGCTGAATACTGCTTTTGGAATCATATCTGAAAACATGGTCAACAAAAGGTTGAACATATTTGGAACATCTGAATTTTAATGTTGAATGATGATTAATATTGCAAATTGGAACATCACCGAAATAACATGTAAATGCTGACGTCAAATCATTTTCAAATTCATCTGAACGCGGTAAAAGTGAGTCCATCAAATACTCAAGGAACTTTCCATTATTATTACAACATACTGAATATTTACCTAACACTTTGTGAACTTTGACAAGCATCCTGGGGCGATCTTCATAATTGATCGAACTTCGAGCTATTGCTAATGCACATGAAAAAATTAGATTTTTATCAGCTCCAATTTCATTTAAGGTATTAAATGATTTATTAAGCCTTTCGATTGAATCCTTTTCAAGTGGCTCAGTAATTTTATTGAAAATTTGTGAGAGACCATCAATTTCAGATTGATTTTTGGCAATCAGATTTGGGAGAAGTTTTAAGAAACTAGGAAAAACTGCAATCATTGAATTGTTATCGAGCTGCATAAATAATTTAATAATATTTGTCAATGACAAGAAGCTAAGCAATTCATTTTCAAATAAACTTATAGGGTCAACATCAGTTGCAGAACGGGTAGAAATCATTTTCAGAATTCTAATTTGCTCCTTCTTTTTCTCAAGAAGCTCCTTATTAATAACAATTCCAGCATGAGTAAGACACAAATCTTTGTCAAGATTTTTTTCGCAAGCACTCAACTGGCTTTCAATAATGGAATAATCTAAATTTCTTCTGATAGATTCTTGTAAGGTTGCAAAAGAAAACCTAAGTAATGCGTTTTGCGAATGAAGATTAGCAGAATCAATATCTCGAAGAAAAACGTTGCATTTATTTGGTTGAACTTCGGAAGCAAGCTCTGCTAGAAATAATTTAGTTGGAGGAACCAAATCATTGAAACAATATTTTAGAGCAATGTCAATTAATAATATTGCAATATCTTTTGGAACACTGTCATTCTTAAAAGGAAATTCAGCAATTTCATTGATTGTCGTGGCGCATAATGAAATTACTGGCTCACTGAAAAGCCAAGTTGATTCAGTATGCTTTACAATTAATTTTTGGAAAAAATCGATGAGAGTTATGCCTCCTAATGTTTTAACACCTTGCTTCGAAACTGAACTCACTGGTTGATGGCGGATATGCATTGGATGACCGAGATCATAATTTGGAGCTTTGGATTGAGTAATCTGTGCTTGCTCAAAAACAATTTCAAGAATATGGTATGGGCATTTGGAAACAGCTTCATTCAATAATCGAAGGTATGCTGTCCAACAGGGCGTTTGAAGTTTATAACCTGAAAATTTTGGCTGTTCATCAGGTATTACGAAATTTGGAAGTTGAGGAACTTCAATGTTTATTTCCATTTGTGGTCTTAATTTCCTAATTCGTGAATTAGCGGCTCTAAATAGGTTTGCATTATTAGTTTTTTGAGCGCAAATTGCAAGTTGCGTCCAAATATCAGCCCTGCTTTCGTCTGTTTTCAATGATCGAATGAGATAAGTGATTGCTTCAGAATATTCTTGTCGATTAATCAAACATTTGGCAATTTCGCGTTCACATTGAAATTTAACAACTTTTGCATGTTCGGTGTCTTGTATTTCACTCATAATTTGTTTCAGCGCATTTTCTGTTTCAAAGCTTGGAAAACAGCTCATCGCCTTAGTAAACCTATTCGATAACGCAACAAGGCTTTTGTTTTGAGCTGCAACGCGAAGTTCTGTCATTTCTCCCTCAGCATTGAAGCCACGAACATTCATTTTCTAGTAGTTTTCCAAGAATTTTTTTCAGAAAAAAATTGAAAAAATATTTTTAAACGGCTATTTCAATCATGCCTAATGAACCAGAGAGAGAAAAAAAAATATTTTTTTAATGTTCTGATATTAAATGGTTGATAATTAAAATAGGAATAAAATCAATACTTTAAAAATTGCTCAATAATACATTTTTACTAATAAATGACAAATTGAATTATAAAGATCTAGTCTCCAATCTGACGAATGAGTTTTTGCTTTTGTATCTCGTTTTCTCTTAAAATACCACCAAGAGTTTGAAGCGTGCAAACTGTATTTGTTGTATTAACTTTCTGATTAGTTCCCAGCATTCTACTTGCGAGCTCATTTAAATTGTCGGTTGCTTTATTTATTATTGAGGAGAGCTTACCATTATATGCTTCAGCTTGGGAGATTAATTTATCTATTTCATTTTCTATATTGAATTCGCCATCACTATCTATTGAAATTCTCTTTTGAATTAAATATTCCATGTAGCTATTCATTAAAGCATCAACTTTTGGCTCTTTGGCTTTTTCTCTATATTCAAGAGTTGATTTTGTCATATTTTTAATGAGAGGTTTCATATTTTTAACTTCTGAATCCATTATTGAAATTTCATCTTTAATTTCATTAAAACGAATTTCTTGAAGAGATTGATCATCATTATTATTTGCATTGGTTTTAGCAGTAATCTGTGCTTTTGCTTGGCTTCGGAGCTGGCTAAGATCAGATTGAGTTTTTTGAAAAAGAGATAGAATTTTATTTTCATTACACTCTTTGTTAGTATTTGAATATTGTTTAATTTGAAGTAAAATATTATGAAGTTCTTCTGCACTTTTCTGTAATTTTAATTCATTTGATGATATTTGTTTTTTCATCTTCATTTTTTCTTTTGATAAAAGTTCAAGTTGTTCTTGCCTTGACTTTTTCAATCTATCATACTCTACAAATGTGTTTTCAGGATCATCAATAGTGATTGGAAAAGAAGTAGAAAGGCGATCACTTGTGCGCATTATTACAACATCATTCTGCTTGTGATATATCAAAGATGGAATTGAATAAATTTGATTTTGATCTTTTTTCTCTTTATCAATTGATTGCTTGACATATATTTGTTCTTCGTTTGTAAGGATATCATCCTTCATTTGTTTGATATCATTATCCATAGTACTATTTTCATTTAGTATTAATTCGACCTGGTCTTGAACTTTTCTAGTTCCTTCGTGATCTAATTGATCAACAGATTGGCGAAGAGAGTAAACACGTGATTGAATTTGCTTCATATTTTCTCTCATATTTTGTACATCACTGGTCAATTGCTGAAGATCTTGCAATGCTGTGTTAGCAGCTTGCTTTTTCTTTTGAAGCGATTTGATTGTTTTTTGATTTTTTTCAAGCTCATCTCGATACAGTCCGTCAAATTCTTTTTTCTTTTTTTCTAAAACTCTTTTGTTATCTAGCGATCTCTTAAGCTTAGATTTGATTTCACGATTTTGGAAAATTAATTCTTTATATTCTTCTGCCTCTTTTGGAGCCATAACTGATGATTCACGTTGTTGATAAGATTTCATTTGCTTTTGAGCACGTTTTGTATCAGCAGGAACACTTTTTGTTGATGTATTTCCACTAACACTTTCATTATCATTATTTCTTTCATTCTCAATATTTCCTTCATTCTCATTATCTCCTTCATTTCCATTATCATCATTTTCATTATCAGATTTGATAGAAGTAAATATTTCTTTCATTTCATTTTCATATTTTTTCAAATGTTCGTTAAGAAAACTTCTATGTGTAAATGAATCACGGAAATTTGTGAGCGATTGAATAGTCATTGTAAGTAAATCCAAGTATTTATTATCGGGAAAAGATTTATGATTTAATTCATCTTTAATTTTTTTGAATCCATTTATTTGATCAGAAACTGTTTCAACGTTTTTCTGAATGTGATTTATCTGCTCAAGTAACAATACATTTTCATCATTTTCTTCTTCTTCGCCTGTCTTATTACCATCTATGTTATGGTCCTGAATTATTTTTTCAAGCGAAGAAGTAAGTTGTTCAAAGAGAGACAAGCATTTAGAGCGTTGCCTTTGAATTTTATCATTCAAGTCAGATATCATCATATTTTTCATTTCGTTCCACTGTGATTTGAATTCTGCTGATGCCGTAGATGATTTCATATTTCTTTTTGAGTACATTTTACAAGTCTTTGAAAGCAATTTTAACTGCTCTAAAAGTTGAATTTTACATTGAGAACTAAACATTAATTTTGAATTAGACACATAATTTATTAGTTCATCAATTATAGGTTGGCAACGAGACGGAAAATATTGATTATCTTTTTCTTGTTTTGAATTTATAAGACTGAGCCGAGGCTTTATTTTAGTTTGAGTCATCGAGATTTTCGGAAAATGAGGAAGAGAATGACCACGACGTCGTCTTGACATATTTGAAACGCGTTTGGTTTGTGCTTGATGTTTTATGAGAGTTTTTTGAGTATTTTGTTCATTCATTTCAAGAATAAAAATTTTTATGCAATTCAATTTTGAATATATTTTTAACGAAATTTGATATATATCATTCAATTTTTGAGAACATGAAAAAACCAAATTAATGATGAAACAAAAAATCATATATTTGGATAATAATAATTTGTAAATGCAAATGTATTAAATATCATCGATTTCATCCAATCCAATGTTTTATAATTATGATTTGTAAATGCATAAAATATCAAATTCAATTTGAAATACCAGGAAACAATACTTTTAATTTATTTTCAATTGATCAGAACAATTTTGAACTATATGCGATAAGTTTTAAATAACATATCCTTTTTCTTTGTAGATTGATTTGGAATAATATCATAACGATCATTTCCAACTTAAAATTTTAAATGCATATTTGTTCATTAAAATCGTTATTTTTTTAATTTGGAAAGTGAATCATTCTATTCATATTTATCCAACTTTCCCATTAATTGATGGGATTGAATTCATCAATTCTACGCATAGTATAAATTCTTTATTTGATTCCATCCAAATTAAAGCCTCAAAAAAAAATTTGTATAATTATAATCAAGCAAGCTTTATGTTTCTTGGGCATCAATACAATTTCATGTTAGATTTATTTGATGATTCATCATCCCAAATTGATTTATTAAAAAAAACATTAAGCCATTATGAAAAAGAAATCAATTCATTTCCAAATGATAAAAAAATGAAAGATTATACAGAAAATATTAGATCTATTTTACCTTTTTTTCAGGGATTGATACTTCAAATTACCACTGATAATATTTCAATTCTATATGAAATTTCAAATAAAATTAATTTCGTTTCTCTTCAAAAAGTATCTGAAATATTTATCAACGTTCAAAATATAAATAATAAGATCACCGAAATAACTAAAGTTGAATCATCTCTTTCTAAAATTGACGAAAACAATTTTGAAAAAAACAAATTTCAAATCACTCAAACTTTTTTGGCAAAAGATTCAAAATACCATAATTTATTAATAGATATATTAATTTATTATACAAAAATAAGGCCAACAAAAAATCATTTTTATATTAAACTAATTGAATCTCTTGTTCAAAGCAAAGCAAATAATAGTAATCGGAAATCATCTTCAATGGCACAATCAAACACAAAAAATTTAGCCATGACTGTAAACACCAAAAGAATTATTAAACCACAAACGAAAAGTCCGCAAAATCGGCAAAAATTATCTTCAACCTTACAATTTAACAAAATAGAAACATTTGAAACAAATGAATATTCCAGTATTATAATCAAAGAAATCAAAAATAATCGAATTAAAAATTTATTTTCAAATTATTTTTTATTTCAATTATTTAATGACTCAATTATAATGACAAAAAAGCAAAAGCTTACAATTTTAAATATAGTAAAGGAGTCAAATTCAGATGATTTAAAAGAATGGTTTTCATCATCATTGAAATCTTTAACGAAAGAACAACTTTCTTTATATAACAGTTATACAACAAAATTGAATGAGGAACAAATTCGTGAATCAATCAGAAAAGACGATTTAAACGAAGTCAAAATAATTCTAAGCCAAAAAAATAAAAGAAGTAATGATAAATCAATGTTAAATAACAAAATAATTTTTGATTTTTACTGCCCAAAAAATAAAGACAAAGAGATTTATTTATCAGAATATGCAGCTGTTTTTGGATCAATAAATTGTTTTAAATACTTTTTAACAAATGATTTTAAAATACCACGAAACATTATTACTAAAGCAATTCGTGGTGGTAATTTAGAAATAATTAATCTTTGTATTGAAAAAGGATATAAGATTGATTTTCAAAAAAATATAAAAACATCAATCAAATATCATCAAAATAAAATTCTTAAATTTTTGATTAATTATGGCGAAAAAGAGAAGAAATTAACTGATCCATCTCTATGCATATCAACTTATAATTTTAAAGCTTTTAGGAAGACTGAATTTTCTGAGTTTAATTTTATATTAGATTTGATTGATTATAACAACATAATTTTAATTGAAATTATTTCACCTTTTCTTCATAGCTTCATCCGATTAATAATGGCTTATTATTCTATAATAAACCACTCAAATGATATTGCTTCTTTTTTACTTGACTCAATTGAAGAAATTTGTTACCCCATGAACTATTTGACCCAATTAAATAGCATCTCTTCATTTAATAATAACAATAAATTTAATTTGTTGGTTAAATCATTAAATGAAGAAAAATTTGTGAAAGAGATCGTCTTCATTTCTTTTTGTTTCATAACCGACAACGTCGACTTTTTGAAATATTTATTAGTCACAAATCAAAAAGTTCAAATTGATAAGAAAAAAAAAGCTCAATTAGCATTCAGAGCTCTATCGTCTTTTAATTATAATACTAATTTTCCATTGTGTCAAAAATTCATTTTTTCTTTCATTTCCGGCTTCGTAACTGAAGAGCAAGTTATTGCATTATTTTTAAAAGACAATTCATCTTTATTGCTAGCTTTATTTGAGCAATTCAATGGTTTACAATTGAAGTTCACAAAAATTCAATTGGATTCAATTGTTCTCAATTTATTGAAAAAGTCGAATTGTCGACCGATTATTTTCAGAAATTATAAACAATTTATTTCTGACGAATGTTTGTTAGAATTTCTTGATGAAGTTGAAATTCAAACACTTTTTGAATTGATTTCATATGAAACCGTTGATTCAAACGTTATTTTGACATCTTATTTGAATAAGCTATCGTTGAAGTATCGTCCTGAATCAAGAGAGAATCAGTTCAATTCAAGCCTGACATATCGAAGATTGACAACTTCGTACAACGAAAGAGAAAACGACAAAGAATTCATCAATTTATGTTCCTCTCATTCATCATTCAGCATTAATCACGAAGTTGATGAAAATCGGAATTCATTTCTCCATTTGATTGTCATGAATGACTTGGACTACATTCTTCGTTTCATCTTTGCAAATCCACTTTTCAGACAAATCATCAACAAGGTCAACAAATTCAATAAAACGCCTTTTTTGATGGCAATTGAATTTCAAAATATTGAATGCATTCAAATTTTAATTGAACAAAGTGGTGTCAATTTCGTTTCTTATGACATCTCTGAAATGAATGCATTTAATTATGCGATTCAGAATAATTTGATCGACGTTGTCTCAAAAATTTTTGAATTGAGATTGAAAAGTATTCAAAATGCAAATAAAAAGAACAGAAAAAGTGAAATTGGCCAATTTGACATCGTTAATAATGTAACAAAAAGTAGGCATGTCTCACCAATTTGCTGCGCTAAAACAGCTGACATGATTCAGTTGCTCCTAAATAACGGAGCTAATCAGTCATCATTCAATGGCGTTGACAAGGATGGAAGGACACTCCTCGTCAGCTCGCTGGAGAGTCAACCACTCGATTTCAAGTTCGTCTTGGACAATTTGAGCGGAATTGATATAAACGCCAAATGCGAGGATGGGAAAACATTCTTGATGAGAGCAATCGAGCTGAACAAATATCAGGACGCAATCGATCACATTGAAAATACTCAAAACAGCCAAAAAAATCTGTCAAATTCACAAGAGACAAAAAATTCTACAACCGCCAAATCATCTCTCTCTAGTTCAACAAGTACTAAATCATCTCTTTCTAATTCAACAAGTACTAAATCATCTCTCTCTAATTCAACAAGTACTAAATCATCTCTCTCTAATTCTATTGGAAAGAAGACTTCACTTTCGAAATCAGGTGAAAGTAAATATTCTCTTTCTTTGAAACCTTTGGAATCGCCGGACGATAAGCTCGTTGTTGATTACACTGTTACATCTAGAGAGAGCAGCTACCTTGCATCAGCGATAAAGGCGAACAACGGCGAACTTATTGAGAAATTTCTGCCAATTTCTCTCAAAGCTGGCGACGACCAGGCGGCCCTGATTGAGTCCATGATGCGGTGCCAGAGCCTTGATCCATCGATAGCAGCCAAACTGATGCAATCACTCAAGAAGAAGCTTGAACTGACGCCTCGCCAGGTCGTTGAAGACGTTGTCAAAGTGCCAGACAAATATTATGATTTCATTTTGAAAGGAGAAAAAGATCCACACAAAGCATTCAATTTTGTATATAACGATCAAACCGTTATAACATCATCTATTGAAAACGACAACAATTCGTTGGTCAAGTTTCTTCTTTCTATGAATGACGTGATTAATCTTGATTTGAATTGGTGCAACAGAAAAGGCATGAATTGTTTTGATGTTGCAATTGAAAAGAAAAATCGAGAAATAACCGAAATTTTATTCAATGAAACAAAATTGAATAAGTCACTTCACTCTTTTTCAGAAATCATCATTCAAAAGAACAAATTCAGTTGTTCTCTTAAATTGAATGAAACCGCCAAAAATAAGTGGATTTCTGATACATTGAAAAAGAAAAAAGTGCAACTTTTTGAAGAAATTATTATAAATAATAATTTTGATCTGCTTAAGTTGATTGTTAATGATATTAATGATGAATGCTTGATCAATAAAGGCTTCTCTATCGCTGTCGCTAAGAGAAATGAGTCAATCATCAATTCACTGCTTGATAGTGAAGTGCTGAATCCTGACTTTGCTTTGAAAATTGCAGTCCAACAAAATAACGCCGCACTGTTTAAAAAGCTGGTCTTGAAATTCAACGAATCGGTCAATATGAACAAATTCGTTGAATTTGTAATGGACTCAAGTCAAGGCATTAAAAATGTTTACTCTTCTTATGCAAATATTTCTGTGTACACAAAAAGTTTATTGAAAAATGAGACAGATTTCGTGTTCTCAATTTCTGATGTTGATATGATTCTCCATTCTCATTGATAATAGGATTTATTCTATTTGATATTATTTATTAGTTTGTAATGTTTTTTAAATAAAGAATTTTTTTATTTCTTTTTTTTTTTCATAATTCACTTTTCCTTTGAAAAAGTTTGACTTTTTCTGTGTAAGAGTGAATACCTACCTTATTGCTTATATATTCATTAAAATGAATAATATTATTGCATTATAATAAAGCATTTTCTATATTAAAAAAACGATAAATTGAAGCAAATCAATTAAATGCAACAGTTTCTTTAATTTTAAAAGATATCGCGTTGATTTTCAATCAAAATTTCAATTCAAATATTGACCTTTAATTGTCACTTTTTGAAAGGTATATTCAAATTCAAATAACATTCAAATTTATTTTTCACAGATTAATAAAAAAAAAAGAAAGCAATTTATATCTTTATATAATCAAAAGTGGTCTTGTTTCATGATAAATTCAAGTTCGCCTTCCGGAAAAGTTTGCCTTACATCGAATCTTGCCTCTCTCGAGAGCTCGTTAATGAGCAGCTCAAGAAGCTTCTGGTGGTTTAAGTCGCCAGGTGGGTTATTCACAGCGTATCTTGCGAAAACGCGCTTGTAAGGATCCCAGCCGACTCTGTCCTTAATTCTGAGCAAGCAGTAAAGAAGGGCGTCGTGATTGTAGCATCTTTTCTCTTTATTTCCTATTGTTTTCTCGTATACGCGACGATAGAAACCGTCCTGGAGTCCTCTTCCAAAGGTCAATTCATCATCAAAGTAAATGGGGAAATTATTCGCCTCAACCGCATAACAAAGGTTAAAATTGGCGCCAAGTTCATGATTGATTCGGCCAAAACCGCTCATGTCAAAATTATGGCCCATTTCATGAATAGTTCCAAAGCATGCATTGTCAAAAAAATCAGGGTCATAAATGGTGCCTCCTTGATTTTGTGCGGCCAAATTTGCATTCAAAAAGTTTTTATTTTTATTTTGTTGCTTTTGGCGCTGCTTGTCGGCCCATCTGTCTGGCTTCTCATCTAACTGGCGGAAGTAGTCAATAAAGCATCGACTGTTCCAGACAATTGGATTGCCTGCAAAAGCCCATGCACGAATTCCGGGTCTTGTTTCATAAAAAATTACTTTGTGGTCAAATGGATATTTGTTGTAAAGTTCTGACATGGTGTTATATGCGGTTTCCATTCGTGTAAGAAATAGTTCGCAATGATCGAGAATAGAAGGAAGTTCTTGAAGCTCTTCTCCACTGACATTTAGTCTGATTTGACTAGTTCCAAGTATTATTCTTGAATCATCTTCTTTAAGTTGAAAATTCTGAAATGTGGCACTTCCTGTAGCTTCTGAGCAATAAAATCCTAATCTTAATGCAATGGTTACTTTGCCTGTATCGTTGGTTTGAAATTTCAATGTTAAGTCACCTTCAATATTATCACCAACACCATCATTAAAGTCAGAAGAATGAATCCAAGAATCCATTAAAGATAAATTAACTCCAATATGAGTGTGTTCAGGACCTTCTTGAACTTTAATGTTTTCTGCTACAACGTGAACGGTTGCAATATAATTTGTATATGGTTGTAGTTGAAAGTTTTTAATATATCTTGAATCATCTAGTTCTAGATTTTGAATAAAAAGAGCACTATGAGAACGCTGGTTACGAAGCCTTCTTCTTCCTCCATAATATGATTGGAACGTCCAACCATCAAATAAATTTTTACTCATTTTTATAATAAAATTTCATTCAATTGAATTTTAATTTTAATAATATCTCTGAAATGAAAAGATAAATATTTATTTTTTATTAATAAAAACAAAATAGGATGTATTAAAGGATAGATCGTATATTTATTAACAGTAATATAATATAAATAGATGATTATAAATAATCATTAAAAAATTAATTAAAGAAAAGCTGATTTTTTGACATTCTTTTGTTTGTAGCTTCATATACGCATACTTCTTTAAAACGTTGAAGAGATGGATTTAATTGATTAATAAGGTCTTTTGGAGATATATTTGGAGACTGACTAGTTATTTTACAAAAATAATATGTGAATATACCATGAGTTAGTTTTCCTTCCTTTGATTCAGGCGCAGACTCTTTGTTAACTGAAAAAGATATTATTTTAAAATGAGAAAAACCTTGTTGATTTGATTGAATGTCAAATACTGATCCACCGCTGCAGCAATCAGATATAAGCATAACTCGAACCACTTCATTACAGTTTTTGGCAATGATATCACATATAGAGCATGTAGTTAATATTCCATCAATAAATTCAATACCATGAATTCCTGTACAAATTGTATCACGCCCAGTATAAAAAACTGTCAGTTCCATCTCCGTATTCATTAAAAAGAAACTTAATAACGAAATGAAATCTTTTCGATTTGGATTATATAGGTAAAAAATTTTATATCCAAGCCTATAATGCTTTAAAGCAACAAGATATCCATCATTTAAAGGGCCAACACCAAGATCATGTTTTCGATTAGTATAAGAATTAATTAGAATAAAACAAACTTTATCTAAATGGCCTTCTGGTATATGAGAAAAATCTTGACCATTGAGACACATTCCTATCCTTTCAAAAGCTTTTAAAATTTTTTTATGTTTTGAAGATTTTCGAATTCGTTGAAATTGTCTTTCTGTAAAATTATTGTGTTTCATATCAAGCTTATAAACTCTGTGCTCATAATGAGGGCGTTTTTGTTTTTTGGTTGAATCTACAAAAGTCATTTCAAAAAATGAAACTCTTCATTAAGATTTTGAAAAAATAATCATTATTCAATTCACAATATCCTTACAAAATTGAATGAAATTTCCGATGAAAACAATTATTCTATTCCAGAATAGTCCATTGAAAATTTTATCTATTTATCTACTCACAAATTTTTTTCAATTTCAATAATTGCATTCAAAAAATTAAAAAATAAATCTTTGTCAATTTTTTTTTATAAATATTTATAAATATTTCTATCTTTTTTCTCAAAAAATATATATTTAGTTGTTTATATCATCATTGTCTATTTTTCAACTATATTTTAAATAAGCATTCTATAATTAAATTAAATAATTGAGATATTACTAAAAATAATTTTTTATAAAAAGTTTTATTCACTTTTTTAATTTAGGGAAAGTTAAATTATTCACAATGCTTTAAAGCATTATTAATAATAAATGAAACATATTATTTTTGTATCATAAGAATGCCTAAAACAAATAAAAAGCTGCAAGTAAAGTCAAAAAATATAAGTACATTTTTAATTATATTTGTAAAACCAAAAAATAAGAAATACAACTAACAGTCATGTAAAGAGATATTTCCATGTATATATAAAGATTAGAACACTACTATTATTAACATATTATCTTTATCAAAATGAAACAAAATATTTCGTTTTCAACTCTCGAAAAACGTAGAGAATCACCAATGCAAGAATATAAAGATATTATTACTTTTTTTATGATTTATTTCTGGCATTTTAGATTATTCACTGTAACGTACTTTTATGAAAAAAAAATGTACGTTTAATTAAACTAGAAATGCTGGTGTGCAATTATAACTCAACTCCATATTCATCACGAAAAGATAAAGCAAGAGCATATGAAACGAAGATTCATCCTCGCCAGCCTTCAGCTCCAAAAGCTGTTTTAAATTCAATTGATGAAAACGCATTGAATCCAATAGAACCAAAATGTGAGCCACCATCATCAATTAGGAGGAAAAACCCTAGATTTTCATACTCGATTCGATCATCTAGATCAAGTCAATATAGCAGTCCAATCATTCAAAATGCTCCTATTTCACCTCAAGAAGCTCGCAAAAATTATTCAGCATTACTCAACAAGTATGAATTGAGAGAAATCGATGATTATCAGGAAATATATTTCCTGGGAATTCAGCATAAAAAAGTTCAACCAACAATGTCAATTAGTTCGAACTATGGATACGATGATTCAAACAGTCATTATCGTGCATTGGTTGGAGATCACATTGCATATCGTTTTGAAATCCGTGCTGTTCTTGGAAAAGGTGCCTTTGGACAAGTGATTCGGTGTTTTGATCACAAAACAAAGACTAGTGTTGCTTTGAAAATTATTGTTAACACAGAAATCATGCAAGAACAAGGAAGAGTTGAAGTTGGCATAATTCAGCATTTAAACAAGTATGATAAAGATAGCAAACATCATATTATTCGAGGGATGGATTTCTTTGTTTTCAGAAATCATATATGTGCATCATTTGAGATTTTGGGACCAAATCTCTATGAATACAGCCGATCAATGCGTTTTAAACCAATTCCATCTAATGCAATGAAGCCAATTTCAATGCAGATTTTACAAGGACTAGCCTTTTGCCATTCACATGGAGTTGTTCATTGCGATATGAAACCAGAAAATATTTTGCTTATTCCTGGCGGTTTTAAAAATATTAAAATCATTGATTTTGGGAGTAGTTGTTTCATTGGCCAGCAAAGGTATGAATATATTCAGAGCCGGTTTTATCGTGCTCCAGAAGTTATCCTTGGTATAAAATATGGTCCACCAATGGATATTTGGAGTTTTGGCTGCATTGTCATCGAAATGATGATTGGAAAGCCAATATTTCCTGGATGTGATGAACATGAACAAATTGAAATGCTAATGGAAGTGTTTGGGCCCCCACCTAAAGAAATAATCAATGAATGCTCAAGAAGACGAGAATTCTTTTCACCTGATGGAAGACTTCGTTTACCAAAGGATAGACGCAAAAGGCGTCAAGTTGGTGCTATATCTCTCCAGCAAATGACACGTATAAATGACCCTTTGTTAATTGATCTTTTACAAAAGTGCTTTGAATGGGATCAAAATAAAAGAATAACAGCAGAAGAAGCTCTGAACCATCCATATTTCACGGCCAAAGAAGTTCAAATATCAAAGCCTCAAACGAACATACTTCCAGAACTGATCAGATAAAAATAATTATTTAATCAAATCAGATGATTTATTTGGTGTTTTTGTTATTCTATAATAAAATATTTTAAATGACTTTGTTTTTAACTTTAAATGACTTTTTTGTTTTACAATCTATAAAAATAATGCTTTTTTTCAAGTTCTGTTATTTTTTCATTGTTCATTTTGATTGAAATAATTGAATTCAATTCAAATTTTTGATGGGATTTAAAATCTTGGTAGTGAAACTAAAAACAGATTTATGTCACAATCTCAGGGCATGGCTCCATGCCCAATATGTCTTTCTTCGATGAATCCTGAAGGTGATCATAAAATATGCACCTTGAAGTGTGGTCATCTTTTTGGATTTATTTGTATTTTCCAATGGTTGGAAAATAAAAGCGAATGCCCTATTTGTCGCCAAAAAGCAACAATAGATGATATTATCCCATTGATTTGGGAGCATGAAGTACCATCAGATAATCTCATTAAACAATTAAATAGTGAAAAAGATCAACTTCTTCAAAAACAGCAACAGCTTGCCGAAGAATTAAAATCAACCAAAGATGAACTTAATTTAGCAAAAGATGAACTTGCTCAAACACTTCAGCTATCTTCAGATCATTCCAATCATAGTAGTACTAATAAAAATAATTCCACATTTAACAATACATTTGCATCAGTTATTTATGAACGAAAAGTAACAGATGCATTTCGGCTACTAGTTTCAAATAATCAATTATTTGTTAGCCAAAAAGCAGGTTCAAAATTTGGCCTTCAAATTTCATCACTCACTAATTTTAATAATAGCTATTTTGTCTCAATTCATGATGGACAAATTCGAGATATTTCAAGTTCTCCTGATTTTTCAACTGTTGCCACAGCATCAATTGATAAATATATTTGTCTTATGAATAATCAAACAACGCAAATAATTAATCGTTTTACAGTTTCAGAACCGTTATGGTGCTGCTGTTGGGCAACTCGTTTTGTTCTTGCAGCTGGCGGAAATTGTGGAAAACTTTTTGTACGAGATATTCGTATTAATAATAATAATAATTTAAATTCATCAGGAAGTATAAATTATAATAATCAATCAGTATTTCAAATGGCTCCGGGTCCCCCTCTTTTTTCAGTACTTCCACTAAGTTCAACGAGGCTTCTTTGTGTCTCATCTATTATTGGACGCTATTTTGACCTAAGAAATGCAAAATTTGAACCAAATTCTAATAATATTCAAGGTGGTCAATTGGTTTGTTCTCTTCCAAGTTCTGCTCCTATTTCTACGTCATCTCTATCTCCACAATCTTCACCTAATCACTCAATTGATAATATATCATCTTCACAAAATAAAACAAGCATGATTTTGGTCACTTCAAGAGTGCAACCACAATCAGCAAAATCTATTTATTACAGTTTAAAAAGTAATGGTATTCTACAATCGGTTAGAACATCTGATTGCAAATATTTTTCTTCAATTTCAAGACAATCAATGATTCAATCAGGCGGAATTATTTATACTATTTGTCCTGATGAAACTACAAATGACTTTTCTATTTACCCTAGCAATAGAATTAATGAGGATATTTGGGCAAGATGGAGACCAAACTTTCCTGCTTCAGCACATCCTTCACCAATTCTTGATGTTTTTGCTACTAAGCAATCTCAATCGAATTTAATGATTTTTTCTCTATCATCTAGCTTGCTTCGTATTAATTTGTTGAAAGTTTAAATTGTTGTTTTATAAATGCGTTTGTATTTAGTTTTATTACTTCATTATATTGTTTTTTATGGCGAATTTATCAAGCAATTAATAAATAATTGTTTTTTTAAAAAAAAATATATTGATAACAAATTAAAAATTATTTCTTATTTACGAAGACGATGTATAATTTTTATTTATCATTCTGATATTAGAAGGATGTTAAATCATTAATTTGGCTTTATTATAATTTGAAAATAATGTGAGCTTCATCATTAGCATATAAATTTCGAATTAGAAAGCATACGCTATTATGAAATAAGAAAACCAATAGCTCTAAAAAATAGGCTAATTATTTATTTCATTTTATAAAAAAGTACAAACAATTCACTTATAAAAATAATTCAAAAATTCATTCATCATCAAGTATTGACTTAATTTCTTGTTCAAGAAGCCTATCTTCTCTTGCTCTTTGAACATCTTCTTCTGACATTATATTAAAAGGAATCCTCTGCTGATTATTGAGTGAGTTCCACATTACACTTAATGGTTTTCCAAGAGCTTGCGATTTATCGTTTTCACAATGCTCTTTTAGCATCGGCCGAGCAAATCGTGAAAAAAATAAAAAAGGCGGTCTTGGCTGCTTTGGAGTCTGCAATATAGATTTATCTACTTGAGAAGGCTGGATAGTTCCATCTTGCAATCCTTTTGATAATCGACGATATAATTCTTGCCTATAAACCTTTTTTTCTTCTTTGAATCTGCTTTTATCAATTTTACTTAACTCTTCATAATACTCACGCTCGTCATCTGGAAGATTTTTCCAAAGTTCGCCAAGTATTGACGAAATATCTTGAAATCTTTTATTCGGACTTTCGTCTTGAAGCTTCTTTCTCATTTCTTTTGCAAAAAAAACGAATGCGCTACATGAGGCTTTTGGCTTTTCTATTTTCAATGCTTTGCATATTGTTTTGATGTTTTTTGTTGTCATATCATGAAAGAATTTCTGTTTTGAATTAAATTGAAAAAGTTAAATTGAAGTGAATTTGTATTTATAAGTTTTTTTTTGGATATTTCATTATTTTTTAGAATGTTATTGTACTACAGTAATTTTCTCATTAAAATTTTTATCACAAAAAGTTGAATAAAACGATTAAAATTAAAATCATTTTTCAAAATGCCTACAATTATTAACCCAAGTACTCTATCATCAATTATAAAATATATGCAAAGTATATCACTAACTCTTGGTATACCAGCAAATAAACTTCCAGACAAGCTTACCAAATTTGCCAACTCGATAAATAATTTTTTCAACAAGATATGGGATTACATTCCACATCTTCCAGATTTTGATGTTCGTGTACGAGTTGTACTTTTATCATTTGCTATTCCTGCATTACTTGACTTATTATTTACATGGTTTACTTCAACATTATTAGAAAATATTTTTCATCTTTTTGATATTGCTGCATCTTTTGCTTTTTTGTTTGAAATAGCGTATGTTGTTATGTCGAAAGGAAAAACAACAATTGGAGTTTTTATTGTTATTCCATTATGCATAATATATGGAATTATTAGACTTATTATAATAATAAGAAAATACAAACTTTCATCCAAAGATTCTGAACCACTTACATCAATTGTTGATCGTATAAAAAATTTTTATATGAAAGGAATTATTCCTGGAATAAATTCAGACCATACAGAAGAAGAAATGTCAGCAATGCTTGAAAAATATAACGAGTCATACGTTTTTAAGATTGTAAAACCCTCTTTTTTAAATATTGGATTTATTCTCATCTCAATGACACTCCTATCACTAATTATTGCTTATTCATTTGATGCATTTGGACATCTTGATGTAAAACCTTTTATCAGAATTTCATTAACAATAATTTGTGGGCTTTTACTAATTATCTTACTTATTGTATTATTTATGATTGTTTTTCCATGCCTGAGAAGCCCATTTGTCTCTTTCAGAAAGTTTGTACGAAGATATGGTGTCAAACTTTTGTTACTTATTATTGATTTCCTCTATATTCCAATTGGAACTACAATTCTTGAGAATTTTCGTTATGAACCAAACAATTGTGGTGATGGCTTCTATCGTTCTTATTCTATTGATACATCAAGTTATCTCGATTTCTTCCTTGATCACAATACAGTCTGCCAACCATGCTCAATAGTATCAAATATAACGAACGCAACATTAAATTTATTTGATGCATCAACGTCAATATTATATGGCGAAATGCCAAATTATTACAATGAATTCAATTCTTCTTGTTCAGCAGCATGCTTTAATAACATCATTTACTACTCAACCTCATCACCTCATCTTCAGCTTAATCATGACATATTACCTACTATTTTACCACTAATTGTATTTTCGTTTTTGGTAATAATAATTGGGCAGCCTGTTTTAACACTTTATGTTGTTCTTCATAATAAATCGATTGCATGGAGTATTCCTATTTTTGGCAAAACGGCAGAAATAAAATGGAGTACCCTTGTTAGCAAACTTTCAACTACAGGTTTATTTAACTTTTATATGTTTAAATACAACTGGGGTGGCTGGGCTATATTTACCTCAATTCAAAAGCTAGTTTTTGTTGTTTTAACAGAAATTGCTGAACGTGTCAACCTTTCGATCACATATGCGATTCTTGTATTATATGTTTTTGTTTTTATTCTATATCTTTCTGTTAAACCATTTACTTTTGTTTTCAATAATGTACTTGAAATCATACTCTCTTTTGGCAATGCTGCTTTAACACTTGTTCCAATTTGCTCTATCTATGGTAAAAAAGTTCCTTCATTCTTTTCAATTCCAATTTCAGTAGTTATTTGTATTTTGCCAATTATTGCTATTCCATATGCGTTTTGTCGAAAATCAGAAATTGAACCCGAGCCTGATCCAGGAACGACATATGACGATGAAGGCAAAGTTGTTGAACCAACTATTCCTAATCAGCCGGTTTATCTTCATTTAATTGATTTGATGGCAATTTGGCAAGTTGTTGATCTTGAAAAGAATAGTACAACTATATATCCTGCATCTTATGATGACAATGATGATATTAAATTGGATAATCAAAATGAAAATCCTCAAAGTTATGATTACAATAATAATTATTATAATAATAACAATGTCTATAATAATAACTATGACAATAATTACAACAATAATTATAATAATAATTATTATATGCAAAATTCTAATAATGATGAAGAAATGGCCGAGAACGATTATATTATTATTGGAAGAGACGACTTATTAAGTAAAGTAAATGATATGTATCAGCTAATTGACACAGTATGTGATGCAACAACAACTACTGATATTTTATCAATGATAAAAATAGCAGTAATTATTTCTGCTGCTTGTAGTGGATGGTTTTTTGGTGCAATAATTGGTAGGAGAATTCTTTATAATAATCTTGTTTGTTAATAAATAGTATTTGCGATAATTTATTCTAATTTTTTTTTATTTTTAAATGTTTTACACAAATATTACAATGAACAGCTAATCAAGAATGATACTATAAACAATACTCTATGAGAAGAGGAGAAGAAACATTTTGGATAGAATTTTGTGCTATACTAAATAGAATCAAATAATTCAATGGAAAACTTTTTATTTAATATACAACTAAAAACAAAAAAAAAGCTTAAACTAAGATAAAAAAGTTTGATCTTCAGAATTATAGTGCCTAATCATTTCAATAATAATTTGCTTATCTTCAGTTTTTTGGTCTGATTCAGCTAATTCCAAAGCAATTTTGGGATTAAAAGGAAGCATTTTAATCGCAAGAATTGCACCGTGCTCCGGATCAGAGTTTGGCATTTTTATTAGATTTAATTTTAACAATTGGAAAAGAGCATCTGCTGATAATTTGTACAAATCGTTTTTAACAGTTTTTGCGACATTTTCAGGAAAAGCAAAACAAAAAATGTTAATTATTGAATACGACGTTTGACTATTTGTGTCAATACAAAATTGTAAAACAGAATTGACTAATTCATCCATTTTGACATAAGATGTAGATTTATAAGGCCAAAAAAGTGGGATGGCTTCTATCAAAAAAGGGTGCTTTCTTTCAGAATAAGCAACACGGCAGTCTGATTGTTTGGATATGGCGTCACTAAGAAGGCAGTCAATCAAAAAATCCCATACTTGATGATTTTCTTTAATTGATTTTACAAAAATATCATATTTTGATTTAATCATTTTATAGAGGGCACGAAAAAGCCATTTTCTATCACGAATGATATCTGTCACTAGTGCCATTTGATTAATTAGTTTTGGTTCTAAAAAACATAAAAAAAGTATACGAGTTAAAACTTGTTGAGATAACGTATGGCCGAGCTCTGCCCACGAACGAGTAAAATTAATTGCATTTCGAATTGTTGTTAACTCAAAATCATCACCTTTGTTATCTTTAAAATCATGTTCATTGCTTTCGAGGAGAGATAGTAAAAAAATATTTTCATCATCGTCTTTTTCGGTATCTCTAAACTTGAAATCAACAAATGCTCTATCAAATCCTGTTTTATCAAAAAATTGAAGCCTGTTTAAATAAGGTTTATAATTATTCATTCTGATCAGATATGTTTTGGAAATTTCCAAAACTTTTTCAGACAATTCCGTTTACTAAAAAGCATTTTGCATATCTAATGATAAAGAATAGATATTTATAATATATACTAATCCTGTCGAACTGGGATAATACAGCTGGATAACCGCAATCCTAGGATGAAAAAACTATCCTTAAGGATTTTGTAAACATATTAAAAATAAACTAAAAATTTCACCTTTTATTATGATTATTATTACTTATAAATTGAACTTTTTCACTGCTTATTTGATCGCAAAATATCGGATATTTGAGTTCAATTTATTTCAATCCTTGGTTGGATAATTGAAAGAGTTTTATATCCAAGAGCATTTAATAACTTAGGAGAATTGAATGCTTTTTATATCCTAGATGATTCAATTTTTCGATTTTTTTTAGTAATTGATTGAAAAATTTCAAAAGAAACTCGGCCGAATAAGCTAGGACAGGTCAAGCAAAAACAAATAAATTCAACATATGGATTATTCACAAATTTTTACATCAGAATTATGGGAGCCAAAAAGAATGCTTTATAAAAGTCAAATGAGAACAGTTTATATTTGCAAAAAGTTTTTTAAAGATAACAAAGCCGAATTAAAATGCGAATACATTTGTAGACAAGATCAACCTACAAAAGCAATTCACATTTGCACTTTTCACAACTTATTTATATACTATAAAAAAAAATATGTTTCCTAACCTATTCAATTGATTTTCGTGCAAACATTTATTTTTCAGATGCTACATCAGAGCAAATGTTTGCTTTTAATCATTCTCTCATTAAAATTGGTCAAGGCTTGGTTTTATCAATTATACCTTCAAATATTAAATTTGTAGTAATTTCAAGGCAAACACTTGTAAAAAAGTTTAACTCTGAAGCTGAATCAATAAAGGAAGATATTCTTTTTACACTTAGGAAATTCAAATGGATGCTGGAATAATAAATGGAATTCCAATTCTTGATGTGACGGTTGTTCATCCTTTTTCTGGTGTAGAACCATTACTTTATAGAGCATTTCGAAATTTTAGTGGAACAACAGAAGATTATAAAGGAAAAGTTAAAGATGCCATTTTAGATCTTAAGGAAAAGGATCTGAACGTGACCTCAATTGTAGGTGACAACTTAATCACCCAGAAAACAGTATTTGATGGTGGCTTAAATTCAATGCAATTTAATAATATGGGAACAATTTTCTCAAAACCAAAGTGGGTTTCGTGCCTATGCCACACTGTATCACTAATGCCAGATGATGTTATTGCAGAAATTGACAGAATTGAATGATTCATTGAATTTAATAACTTGCATATTACGATCAAAACCAGTTTCTGCACCATTACAAATTGTTTGCCCAAATTTTGTCATACTCGCTGGGCAAATCAGTATATAGTATCATAATTTGGATACTCAACTTTACAAAATAATTCTTTATCATGCGCATTTAATGAAATTCTACCTTCTAATGGTGATTCCATATAATCAAAAACACAATTCTTTATAGAATTTTTCTCATCCAATTTGGGAAATTTGATACAAAAGATGATTCAGATATTACTGCATGTATGCAAGGAATATTGCATTCAGGTTTATTCTTTAAGTGCAAATTGGTATTGCAGTAGCAGTGTGTGACAGGTTTAATATTACTCTTTGGTTGTTTATCTAACAATGTTTCCTTAATTCGTGATGCCAATTCTCCAGCACTTTCTCCTGTCGAGTATTTAATAAACCTTTGATAAATGACATTATATAATTCAGACCTATTGTACTCCAATCCTTTTTCCGTTTTTTCAAATATAGGTGGAATCCTTCTGCATGGTTCGAGGAAGAATCAGCGACCGACCTTTGATATAGCACAATCTAATTTATTAAAACTTGGCTAATATTAGGATTCTCCACTATTGTATCTTTGTGTTCTAAGAATTTTCCTGAAATCTTTTTTCTCTCTTTGTGATATCCGTTTGCAGTTTAAATAATATTATTCATTTTTTTAAATTCTTCTTCAGATTGAGTCATATGTAATTTCGATGTCAATTTTCTCAGATTTGAGTTGGAACCTATTTTATTAATAATGTGTCTAATACAAAGGTATTCTGTTAATTGAAGATCATTACTAAAATTAATTAATCCACTTCTTTGATCTCCAAGAACAGGAAGAATCAATATACCATGTGTATTTATTAAAAATAGTTCATGTCAGATATAGTAATGAATTTTCCTGTGGCCTTACTATATGTCCAGGAGGAAACGAAATATTGTTTAAAATAATTTGAGGTGTGCAAACTGTGTATGGACTCACAATAGAAAAAGTACAGACAAGTTCCATATAATCATATTATTTAATAACCTCCAAAATACATGGAGCAATCCATGCAAAACAGTGGATAGTGTGATTAAGGTCTTTTTTAGTTCTCCATCTTGGGATTGATTTAGTTGAAACCTATTTAAAAAATATTAAACTCCTGTTGTCCAGAATAAGTGTCAATTGAATGCAATTTTTCGTTAATTATATCTGGACTATTAGAAAATATTCTGGCAAGCTTTTTCTAAAAGTTCAAAAGAAGCATCTGATATTTTATGTTTCATATTTAATATTTTATCTCCAAGTACGATATAACTGAACCAAAAAGAAAGTTTAAAGGTCTATACGATTAAAGATATAATATAATTATATACAATAATTAATTTAAATATTTTTCTTTGGTAGTTTTATTATTGGATTCGCTTTTTGATATTATTTTTTTTATATAAAGCAAAACATAATTTGTGTTGTATTCATTCAAGATTATCTTTTTTCTTTTATGTTTTTGGTATGTTCAATTTTAACATCCAAAAGAATTATTTCAATGATTTATTTTTTACATCTTTTCCAATCCCTTTCAGAATTTTTGAATGTTCATTTGTATTAAGCTATACATTGTCATGAAAAAAGGGGCATCAATTCAAAAAAGGCGACATCAATAGAAATTGATACAATAAGGCATATTTTATATGATAAAATGCAAGCATATTTTAAAACAGCAATTGAGAGACTGGCATTTTTGGTTAATGTTATTGAAGAAAATTTAAATGAACTTAGAAGGAAAAAAAAACAATGTTCCCATTCAATTCCTGTTCAATGTGGATGAAATGGGAGCCCAGGATTTTTGTAGCAAAAGAGAAAAAACACTAATTGTACCAATGTCATATAAAGAAACATCTGCACAATATGCAGTTTCTCATGATGGCAAGAGGACATCAATAATTGCATGTCCAGGGCGTTCGATAATGATCTGGAAACTTTTTATATGAATGA
Organism: Tritrichomonas musculus; assembly: GCA_039105265.1. Lineage (NCBI taxonomy): Eukaryota > Parabasalia > Tritrichomonadida > Tritrichomonadidae > Tritrichomonas > Tritrichomonas musculus. The sequence continues at coordinate 3,601,932 of JAPFFF010000004.1, forward strand.
TGTTTAAATTTTTTATTTAATAAACTAAATAAGTGAACCACCAAATATTTAATATTTAATTTTTAATCATAAATATTTTATAATCACTGAGATATGGAAAAAAAGAAGTCCAACGTTTATAATCTTATAATATAATATAAAACAAAACCCCAAAAAAATAAGACCTGAACTTATCCAGCCTTCATATTGTTTTAAAATATTTTGGATAATAATTAATTTAAGTATATTATTATTTGCATTTGTAATTATAATTGTAAACTATTTTATTTCTTTTTGATTAAGATATTTTAATAAAAAAAATTTTTCAGTTATTTTTTCATAAAGCTCATAGAATTTAATTTTTTTATTTTTATTTTTTTTTTTAAATTAATTTATCAAAAAGAAATAAAAGAGTTTAATCTCATAGCCAGATAAATCCCACAACCAGATAATCCTACCGCCAGATTATATTATCTAAAATATTGACAAACATTGATGCTAGCAACAGATAAATATTGATGCAAACAACATATAAACATCGATGCTTACAATAGACAAACATCGATACTAACAACAGATAAACATCGATACTAACAACAGATAAACATCGATACTAACAACAGATAAACATCGATGCTAACGACAGATAAATATCGATGCTAACAACAGACAAACATCGATGCTTACAACATACAAACATCGATGCTAACGACAGATAAATATCGATGCTAACAACAGATAAACATCTATGCTAACAACATACAAACATTGATGCTAACAACAGATAAACATCGATGCTAACAACAGATAAACATCTATGCTAACGACAGATAAACATCTATGCTAACGACAGACAAACATTGATGCTAACAACAGACAAACATCTATGCTGACAACAGATAAACATCTATGCTAGCAACAGATAAACATCTATGCTAACGACAGACAAGCATTGATATTAATAACAGACAAACATTGATGTTAATAACTGATTCGCGTTTTTGCTAATTACAAACTTTTGTTAGTTTTTTTACAGAAAGCATTAATAAAGTTTTTTATGCTCTGTTAATTTTAGAATAAAATTTTGACTAAATTATTGTTTATTTGAATGCCTTTTATATAGATTTTGTCTTTTTTCAAAAAGAAAAAAACTGTGTACTAGACACTTTTTGAACGCAGTTCAAAAAGTGGCGTTCCTTGTTTTTATAAATAATGGAAGTTAAAAAAAAAGCTTTCTATCAATCTGAAATACGAGGCACTTTAATTATTTCATCTAATACGAAAACTATTGGTTCAAGCGCATTCTTTAAATGCATCAATTCAGACACAGTAATATTTAAAGAAGGTTTGAGTCAAATTTGAGCTTTTGCATTCGCTGAACTTAAATTTGATTGTCCTTTAACAATTCCAAGCTCTGTCGCTACAACAGGAAAGAATGCTTTTGAAAATTGCAATTGCTTAAAAGAATTAGTAATTAAAGGTGATGGTGATAGTTTAACAATTAGAAGCAATGAATTTCATAATTGCATGATTGAAGGCGATTTAATTATCCCACAAAGAGTAAATTGTCAATCAGAACTAATGCATTTTCTGGATCCTCTATCAAAAGTTCATTAACAATTCCTTCAGGTGTAGATTCAATTGGTGAAAGCTCCTTTAAAGATTGCTCAAGCTTGGTATCTTTAATAATTGAATGTGATGCAGAAATTATAAAAGAAGCATTTTATTGTTACAGAGTTAACAATCACTTGCGATGAGTGCTTTCGAAAGCTGCAAATAATCTAAAAACATTAAATATTGATACCACACAAACGGCAACAATAGGAAACAGAGCATTTTATGATTGCCTTATTGAAAGTGATTTGATACTTCCAAACAAATTAGCTCGTGTTGTAAAAAGTGCATTTGAGATTTCTCATATTTCTGCATTGCAGTTGTAATAATCAAGTAAGTCTTGATATTCAATTAAGCCTTGAAATTCAAGTGATTCTTGATATTCAAGTAATTCTTGATATTGATGAAAGAGCCTTTTATGTATCATCTGTTTCTGGCTCTTTGACCAAGAATTCATGCTTATGCATTTGCTAACATTGCGAAAAACTTCAATGTCCATTAGAAATTTATCACATGTGGTTCAATTGGTGAATATGCATTCAAAGGATGTACAACTCTTCAAGGTTTATTAGTAATTAAAGAAAAATCCAAAGTCATCGATTATGCATTTGTAGGTTTCACGGGTCCTTTAGGTCCATTAGATTATGCATTTGAAGGTTTCTAGGAAAATTGACTTCAAAGGCTGCACAATTGGTGATTAGAATTTGATAACAGTAACATCGGCGAATATTCTTTCCAAAGCGGTGCAGGTCTATTGAGGGAAGTATTGCACCAGTCTTCAAGGGTAGTTAGAAATCGAAAATTATCAAATTGGTGATTACAGATTCGATTAAATATAAAGGTATAAATAATTTTAAATTCTTTATATTAAAAAGGGACAATTGTTTTAAAATTGGTTAATCTACTCGGCATCAAATAATCAGAATATTTCTCTCAAAATTGAATTAAACTACAACGAATTTTATACAATTTTCAACAGTGCAAGGTGACCTGAAACTTTATGTATCAAAAAATTGTATAAAACTTTCTGTATGATTGAAGATCTTTGGAATCAAAAAATTACTAAATGGTGAAATATCATCATTTTTTACTTAAACTTTTTCCGAAAAAGTTTCTATTGAATTCTATATTCAATGAGTTTATTGAATATTCAAAAGTTTACAAAAAAAAAAAAGTATCTCTTGTCACTTAAGAAAAATAAGATTATTTTTGTAAAATTTTGGCAGAAACATAATATAATATTATGCAACTAAGAATGTACTTTTTTTGATAAGAATTTCATTCTATTACATGAAGCAAATCTTCTATTACAAATCGATTTCAGGAAATATTTTATTTGAATTTGAACTAATATTGCTAGTTGAAACAAAAGAGTTATATGAAAAATAATGATTGTTTAAGAAGATTTTAATTAAAAAATAAAAAGATATCTGAAAAAAGATAATGATTGCTAAAGATGAGAGTAAGAAAATGATTGTGATATTGAGAAGAAGAATAAAATTGAATAAAGTATTTATTAATAAGAGAAATTAAATCATTAAAATTAAGAAAACTATTCTAAAAATATATTTTATGTAAGTATCAAGAGAGTGGTTTTGTGCATAAAAATTAGTTTTTTGTTGTAGAATAATCTAATATATTAAATTATTTTTTTATTTTATGTTTTAGTTATTTAGATATTTTATAAAATAAGTATTATTATTTTTCAATTTTTTTTTGGCCCAATAAAATTTTTAACATTGAAATTTTTATAAAAATTGAATGCTCGAATGATTAATAATCCTTTTTTCTCATTTCTAAATGAAAATCTTAAAAAAGTATATTTACAAGAATCAATATACAATATTGTTACACAAAACCAAACATTGGCATTTCTTTTCCTTCAATTTTGCGATTTACACAAATTAACAAATTATATTAACGTCATAAATAAAGAAATTCCAGCTAATAATGAAACGTTAGACATAAGGTGGTCGATTCAATTAATTTCAAATTTTTTAAAATTAATTCCCAACAATGATATGTCATATGAATTAGCATTACACGATTTTTTTAAATTAAATGATCAAACGATGGCTGACATCAAGAAATACATAGATTCCAAGGGAGAAATCAATAACCGCACTGCCCATAATCTCAGTTTTTTCATTCAATTATTTCGTGATGAGTATCCAGGACTTTTCTACACAATTCTTCCATATCTACGAAATCTTCTTGACAAGATTGGGAACGATAGATTATACAAAGAAGTAGGTTCTAATTTCATTACATTTTATATTGATCCTCCGATAGAATTTCTCCAAAAAGTAACAGAAATAGACGAGCAAGAACTTCCCACTTTTTTTCAATTTCACAACAACTTCATGCATCCGGAGCTCACCTTTTCAATACAGAAGAAATTTTCGAATTTATATTTCTATCCATACAAAATCAAAGGGATAAAACATTCCAAGTATTTTACGCTTTCTAATTCATCACTGTGCAAGAAGCAGCATTTTATAGACACGATTTTTCAAATTGCGAATAATTCTTTCATTAATCACAAAAACACAGAATTAATTCAAAAAGCTGCAAAACCGATTTTTGACATATTGCCATACATCATCATTGCCAACCAATCTTTCATCTACAGCGACTACAACCAGTATTCAACACTGCTGTCGAACAAGCAATTATTTGACAACAATTCAATTGCATCGAATTTGATCGTCCGCTTTCAAAATGATTTCCGTTTGTTGAACTTTTTGTCAAGCCAAACGGGAGATGAATTTTGTTCCGGTGATTTGCTCATCAATTCATTTCCTTACTTTTTGGAGAACGTTTTGCAGAACACCGATAGCATTCTCAAATTTTCGACGATCAGATTCTTCTCAATTTCAGACAAATCAGCGGATAATGATTTTGACTTTGTTCGTTCGTACGGGGCCTTTCATTTGATCTTTTCACTTTTTCAGAGCCAAAATCAGTTACTATCGAATTTTCAATTGAATTCTATCGTCAACCAAATTTCAAAGCTACTGTGTGGAATAACGAACGCGGGTGTCCAGTCAATGGTCATTGTTGACTTGTTCTCGTGTGTCTTTTTGCAGGACGATAAAGGCCAATTTATTTGCCATCCTTTCATCGCCCAATTAATCATTCAATTGTTGGCAAAATTTAACATCACACCTTACATTAACGGTGCCAACGCGCTCTTCGAAAAGAGGCGAGCTTCGCGAACTGACGCGTCCTTGAGTGCGTGGATGAACAGCCGCATTTCAAGAATATACAAAAACATTGAAAATAAAAATTGGCCTTTGGCTGAAAAATTGACCTTGTACTTGCCTTACTACAGAAAATTGTATAAACAGGCAATGCAGGCCGATCACTATTTGGCCAACGAAAATGACGAGTTGTCGTCAGCAATTAAAATACCAGTCAAAGTTAACGTCTTGCTCTCAAAACAGACTGACATGGAAAAATTGAGGGACGTTCAGAAAAAGTCGTGTATTCCAGAACTTGCTAAAGTTATCATTGAGAAGCGTCTGAAAACTAAATGTGATGAAGCTTCTCTTTGCTCCTCCTTCATTGATAAGAATAAATGGCAGCCAGTTTTTGAATTTGCATTGATTTTTGATAACAATTTTGAGGACTCATTGAAAAATGTCAAAAAGTATCATGATGACCACATCATTACAGGAATCAGTAAGAACCTTGATACTTTTTTGCAGTATCTGTATAATTATTATAGGTGCGCAGTTTTGATTGATTCAACGACGTTTGATTCAATTGAAGATTTGTTTACATTCAATTTTTGTAATGCAATTGAAGGCGCCATAATTCAAGGAAAAATTGAATGGGCAACTGAATTGACCAAATATGTTCAGAAAGATTTGTTTTCATTTGTTTTTGAAAATATTTCGTTCTTCTACATCAATTCTAACTTTATAAACAACATTTGTGAAAAGTTTCCGTTGGAAGCAGCAGCGCTTTCAATAACAAGTCACGTTGAAGCCAAAATGGCACCAAAAATTCAGAAGATAACCGACTTTTATTTCAATTGTGAAATGAAAGAAGAAGATAAAGAAAAAGAAATGTTATTTGAATCATTGTTTGTAAAAAATGACGTTGATTTTGATGACGTTATTTTTTCGGTTGATCATGAAGAACTTTTTCAATACATGCTGAATAAATTTGATAATGAAACGATAGCTTCTTCATATTATAAAATATTTGACTATGTTTCGTACGTGTCTTCATTTAAGGATGAGTTAAGATTGAAGCAAATTGAGACGCTTCACAAAATTCATCAAATTTCAATAAAGAAAAAACCGTCAGAAATTGTTATTGACGTTAAAAAGAAGAATGATAATTACTTTGATTTGTTAGTTGATTATCTCATCTATTGCATTCCTGATACGGATTTGACAATCCCTTTGTGCACGCTTTTTTCTCTCTCTTTAACAAATGACGATGAAATCGACGAAATTTTGAAGAAATTTCCGAATCGATTTCATGTTCTTCTTTCTCGTTTCTTCCATGTTGAAGGCATTCTTCCTCACTTGGTCAAATATTCACCTAAGAGCAAGCTCCAGTTTTTGAGAAGTATTTCAATGTTGCCTGAAAAAGTTTTCATTGATTCGAACATTTTTGACTCCGATACGATAGCTGACTCTTACATACGATACGACTCACAAATTCTTGAAATGAAGGAGGAGGTCTCAATATTGTTTACGGACGATCAACTCTTCACAATTTTGAGAGGAACTATCAATTCAAAACATTCCAGTCAAATATTTTATCATCTATTCAAATTTTTTCACAACAAAGAAAAATTCATTGATTTTTGGTCAGACACCATTGAAAATAAATTGAAAGGGATGCAAATTGACTCGGACGATAGAGAAAATAAAGCATTGAATTATTTCAATTCATTGAAAGAAGCATTCAATTCAATCGGGCATTCAAAATTCAATCGTTTTCGATCATTGTCAAAACTGGTTGAAAGACGACCGTTTACGAGGTATTCAATTCCTTACTCGTTCTCAAAATTGGGTGAAGAGGCATTCAAAAACGAAATGGTAAGAATATGCAGCAGGACAGACAATGTCGACATCATGATTGACATTTCGAAATCATTCGAAATTGACCTTGAATCTTTCTTTCTTTGGCGATCTCGAATTCAATTGATTTTCGGAGATTTTGAAGGGGCAATTGAAACGATAGAAAAAAACGAATTGAAAATTAACAAGTATTCGAATCCAACATTTTATGATTCTACTTTTGATTTCCTTCTTCCTCTGAGTAAGTGTCCGATTGTCAACTACGACAACGACGAGAAAAGTGAAATGAAATCATTCAATATTTTTGAGAACATTTCAAAAATCATTGAAAAAAACAAGAAAAAAAGTTCAATTCCACCGACACAAGAAGCGATGAAGACAATGGACTACCTCATATCGAGACATTGTGACAAGCCCCAATCAATGTCACTTTTTGTGTCATTTTGTCAATTTGAGGAGGCATTCAATATTTTGAGAGCAATTGAAAGCAAAGAAGAACAGAAAAAGTTCTTCATAAACAACATTTATTTCCCCGTCATTTTCAGCAACCTTGAATCACAATTTAACGACTTTATGTCACTTTTTGATTCAAACCTCACAAAAACTGGATTTTTGTGGGATGCGGCCATCCACTTTTTCAATAGTAAACAAATGGAGTATGGCTTAATGAAAGTTTATCAAGTTGAAAACAAACTTGAAAACGCAGCGATTGTCGGTTTTGACATCCTTAAAAAGTGCAATTCATTTTACCTTGAAATTTCACTGCTCGGCAGCATCATCTATGATTTGAAATCATCAATAAACTTCAGAAAAAGTTTTTATTCAAAAAGTGGAGAAGAAGAAGAAACATGTGAAAAAAACAGTCACTTTTTTAAACAACCGAAAAAGGAGAGAATTTCAGCATCATCGTCAAAAACGGTTATGACGGTTATTATCAATGAAAGCAAGACATATGAAGACATTTTGAAATACTTCAAAATGGCCGAACTTCAATTGACGGTTTGTCAATTTTTCATTGAACAGAATGCCACTTTTTCAAACGATTATGACATCACATCATCTGAAGAAAAAGCGGTTTACGTTTCCGCCCAGCTCATTCTGAACCACGAGTACGAGCTGATGAAGCAAGTCAAGGAAGTGCGAAAGCTGTCCTTAATGAACATCCTTTTCAAAGCCTGCGACCTCCTGAACAAAGAATCCTTCGACCGAATAAAAGAGTTCATGTCTTCGTTGTCCAAGGAGCAGGCGTATTTGATGCTGCAAGCTTTTTCAATGAGTAATGATCGTCAAAATATTCTGTTGCTGATTTGTGAGTGCTTCGAGAGAAGTGAGCAGTGCTTCCTCTTCCTCGAGTACAATTTCATAGCGGAGTCTTTCGCGTTGGCACTCGAATTCAATAATAAAGATATAATATCGCTAATCGGTTATAAGGCAGCGATATTGGGAGATGTAGGAGTTGTCAACCAATGTAATAAGATATTAAATATTAGATAAAATTATCGTAACTATCAATTTCTTTTATTTGCTTTTTTTGTGATTTTTTAAATAATATTTTTGATGGTCTATAAAATGGAATTTGTTTCTGTTTAAATTTCCAAAATATGAAGTTACGTTGGATAAATATTCAATTATAGCAGTTTTCTTTAAATCAATTCATAATTTTTTTTGAATTTGAATTTGAATTTGGATTCTTGAGTTCTAGATTATTTTCTTAAAAATAATTATTTATTTATTGTTATTTGAATCTAAAAAAAGTTATGAATAATTAAAACCAAATTGTTGTTCTTATTTCTTCAAATTGTTGTAATATTCTTTTAAATAATATGATAAGTAAATGTTCTACTCAAGAAATTATAGAAGAAAAATATGTATATAAATCAGAATTATTTTATGTCAATAAAGTTAATAGTTATAAAGATCTTTGAAAAGCATCGATGAAAAAAATGGATGAAAAGACATCAATCAAATGATTTAATCTATGATTGATCATTTCAAAACAATAATTTTTATGAAAGATTGGAATGATATTTAAAACTCATCAAGTAATTTTTTATTTATTTATTTCTTTATAAAACAAAAATTTTCAAATATATAAAAAAAACGGTTATATATTGTTAAGAGCCGTTTTTCTTCTTTTTAACGATATCCTGAGGATTTTCCTTCATCATCATCAAGACATGTTTCTGTATCATTGTGTTTCCATTATTATTGCTATTTGGAATGCGATTTGGGCTTCCCTTGTGAATCTGTGTCTGAGAGATCATGTTCATATTCTGGTTTTTAGAGCTTGAAATCAAATTATTTCCGTATACTGAATGAATTATATCTTTACGGCTCATATTAGTGTAGTCAATTCCTCTATTTAAGTTCAAATTTGGATTTCTTATATTATTATTTCTCACATTCATTAAATTAGCTGCCATTTTAGGACTGTTGTTATTATTATTGGCAGGGTTGTTGTTATTGTTGTTGTTTGCGATTGTTTGGCCATTTCGATTAGATTGATTATTTTGTTGATTCTTGCCAGCGAGAGCTTTCAAGAACATGTAAAATTTGTTTTCGTTAATGAGGAAAGATGGCAATTTGGAATCTTCTTTCAAGTCGCTTTTGTTGAATTTTTCTAAGTATTTCTTATCGTTCTCGTTAAAATGCTCATGAAACGAGTAGCTTGGAGAAAGAAGAATGCCAACCAAGTTGTCCATTCCTTTTTCAACTAGAAGTTTTAACAAAGACACGCAATGTTCCATTGTAAACCATCCTTGGCCAGAAGGCATTATTTTGGATTTATCTGGATTTTTCATTGCAATATTTTTCAATGCTGAATGAATCAGTCTTATTAATAAGATACGCTTAATTGTGGCCAAAACTTCTGGAAGCTCAATTACAATTGTGTCATCTTCAGTGAACCTTTCGGGAGCATTTTCAGCGATCATTGTTAATTCACTTGGTATAATTAAAGGATCATGATTTGTTGGATGTCTTGTTGATAACATTTTCCAACAGCATTTGGCAAAACGTTCAATATCTGTATCTTTTTTACTCATAATTGTCGTTTTGCTCTTCATAACTTTTAATGGAAGAGTCAATATTGTTTCGCCATAATTACGAAAACTACTAAAAAGTGTCAATACTTCTCCTTTGGTCCAAAAAGGAATAATAAAGGTATCAACCTCAGCTTCATTTCGTAATAATAATTGAGATTTCATTAAGGTGAATATTTGAGCTGTCCGATCAGATTGTTCCTCTTCATTTTGGTCGAGCTTCATTGGGGTTCCATCTACCAAATATGAAAACAATTCTTCATCGGCTTCTCGGCTTCGTTTGTTGTCAATTGGAAGCTGATCAAAAGGAAAGACTTCATTTTCTTGCTGCCACTCACTGACTAGTAAATGATGCTCAAGATGGGCTAGAAATGAAAGAGCTGTTTTATGGATATGATTAGAAATCAACTTGCAAACATTTGTCGATTCACCAGCAAAAATAGATCGTTTAGAAAAAATGGAATACCATTCAGCTCGATCATTATTCATTACAAATGATAATTCAAACTTTGGAACATCATTTTGTAACTGTTTAAGAAGTAATGGAAATGATGATATTCGGGTCCAATTAATTGCTCGAAAATGAAGAATGGTTGCAGCTTGGCAAAATCGTTCAACTTGCTCAATGGGACAAATTTCTTTAACTGATTGATGAATCTCTTCCCATTTTCCATATCCGTGAATTTCTAGGAATTTAATCAGACGTTTGGCACTTTTTGGATCAAGTTGAACACGTGGAACATTGTCCGTCATTCGACTTTTCTTCTTGTCATAGCTCGCTGAGACACTTGGATCAACTGTGAACTTTTTCAGAAAATCTTCATCTGATAGACCACCAAATGACAGATCTAGCTCTGGAAAATGGCGTGATTGCTGAGCAATGAGTTGGATATCATTAACAACAGTTGCTGATTTTTCTAAAACTTCTTCAAAAGTCAGGCTGGAATCAGCATCTGTTGTTAATTGTGGTGGCGGTTCAACTTCTGTTGTATTGGCAACTTCTTCGTTGATTTCTTTGGTTTCTTTGATCATGTCTTTCGGAATGACTCCTTCAAGCTCAATCAAATCACGATGAGAAGAATTGCCCATTAAGTTGCCATTAAAGTTGCGATTAGCGAGAGAACTTAAGTCTGGATTCTTTTTTAACTCTGCTTTTTTTGCTAACGCTGGATCTGTTGTCTTTCCTTCTCCTAAAAGCATGTCCCAAAGTTTTAGTTTTCTTTGAGCTCGTGCAAACATCTCATGCTCATAGGTTCCATAAGTCAACAAACGGATAACATCAACTTTTTGTGTCTGGCCAATTCGATGGCAACGACCTTGAGCTTGAAGATCATTTTGTGGATTCCAATCTGGATCAAATATGATAGTGATTGAGGCTTTGGTAAGATTAAGTCCCTCTGATCCAGATCGTGTAGATATGAGAAAGATAAAGACATCTTTTTTCTTATCTGTAAATCGTGATATTGCCTCTTTTTTCTCGGTTTCTGTTAATGATCCAATAAGCATTTCATGACTGTACTTTTTTAGTGTGCAATATTCTGATAATAAGTTTAAAATTTTGAGTCGTTGCGAAAATATCAAAACTGATCGGCCTTGCTTCTTGAAAATAGGAAGAATCTTGTTCAAAAAGATAAATTTGGCTGAAAAATTGACTAATAATTGCAGTTTGGTTAATTTGCGGTGACTTTGATAATATTCACGAGTACCATCAATAAGAAAAGGATGATTGCATATTCTATGAAGTAGATTTGGTTCGTTGTGAGTATCGATTGATCCATCTTTAACTCTCCATAATTCATGCATTTTGGTTAATCTAGTTAGCTCTTTTTGCTCTTTGGTTAATTGAAGGAAAACTACACGCTCATCTTTAGGTATAATGGATTTTTCAACATCTATCAATGATCTTCTCATTAAGTGTGGAGTAATTAAGCTTCTAAGTTCATTCAAGACATCATCATCTAGACTTTCGACATCATCTTCTGGAAACATTTGATTGTCAACAAAGAAATCTGGGCTAACAAAGTTGAGAAGAGTCCATAGTTCCAAAAGAGTAGATTGAATAGGCGTTCCAGTTAAAATGATTCGATGCATTGAAGGGATACTTTGAAGTGCATTATGTTTCTTTCCCTCAACGTTTTTAACTCGGTGTCCTTCATCAAGAAAGATAATTTGCCAATCAATCTTCTTGAAATATTCAACATCCTTTAAAAAGATTTCATAGGTAACAAGAAGAATATTAAAACCATATTTTCCTTCAACTTTATTACCTTTATCGTCAAAATATGGTATCTGATAGTCTCTAATCATTTCACGGTTTTCTTTAGGGCCGCTATATGAAATATATTTCAAATCACTCCATCGTTCTATTTCTGAGCACCATTGTGTAAATGTGTTGGTTCGTACGGCTACTAGATATGGGCCATGAAAAGAACTTGCTCGATTTAAACGCATTAAAAAGACAAGACACTGAATAGTTTTCCCAAGACCCATTTCATCAGCTAAAATGCATCCATGATTAGCACAAAAACATTGGAGCATCCAATTAACGCCATCAACCTGATAATCTTTTGGTGAAAAACCATCCACTGATTTGAATTCTGTTTTAGATTCATATGAGATATCAAGATTCTTAGGTCTCTTTGGGTGTGTATTAGTTACACAAACGCGAGTTTCCATGTATTTTTGGATTAATTTTCGAGGTGCGTCAGCAGTATTTGGTTCCCAAACGTATGGATTACCTGTTTCAAGATTAAATTGGTATAAAAATTCCAGTGAATCAGAATTAATATCGTTGTTCATTGGTCGGTGCGAGATAATATGCATTGAAGATAAATAAGATGAATCAAATACTGAATCTTGTTCTTTTGTATCGTAACATTTTATTTTCATTTCTGTTTCGTTGAATTTTTGTAAAATTCGCTTGAAATTGGAGCTTTGGTTAAGTAATTGATCAGATTGAAACCAATGAGCGAATGGATCAGTTGCTTCTTGAAAATCAACTAAGTATTCAAGAGATCCATTAGTTTTTCTAGATATATAAATGTGATCTATCCTTCCATTTCCAAGGATGGGATCGAGTTCATCTTCAGAGCCTTTATCTGAGTCTTCATCAAGCTCATTATAACTGATAGAATGGCCTATATTGCGATTTGAGTGTCGTAAAGTCATTGGGGTAGAAGACGCTTTAACAGCACTTTTAAAAATACCGAATTCACCGTCTTCGTCGTCATCAGGGATGTATGCATCACTTCCTGATGATTTTTCATCAAAAGAATTGTTTTGTTCTGACGAAGAGTGAGTAGAACGCATGAGATTTATATGATTTAAAAAGTTTATATCAAGACTTTTTCAAATTTTCTTTTGAAATATATTTATGAAAAAGTTTAAAAATTTTCAATTTTTGTCAAAAAATATTGGTCAGCTATAGAGTTTAATTCACTTTTAAAATTTTCTCATATAATCATCATAGATTTAAAAGAATATTTTTATGATGGCTATTTACTCGTTTATTTGTATTTAAAAGATAAAAGATGAAGCTTGGGCAATTTATCAATCAAATATAATGAGTTTTCAAGTAAAAAATCAAATGCTAATGAAACATCAGCATTAATAAAACATTTCTAATGCAATCATGTTCATATGATGGTTTCTTATTTTATTTTATTAAGATATTTTTATTTTTGTTTGGAAAATTGAATTATCTGAAATTTTGGTTTGATATCTTTGGAATTACATGTTTTTTAAGTATAAATATGGTTACAAAATGTTATTATTAAATATTTAAATAATTTGATATATAATTCTTAATTAGTTAATGAAACCAAAGTCTAGATAGATGAAATATTCATTTCAATATTCAACATAATTATTCAATTTTTTATATAGTATTGAATGTTTGATTATATGTTTATCAAAAAGTGGGAAATATTTTTAACATCCTTTGGAATTTTGTGAGATGTTTCGGGCCTTTTCAATATTTCAGAACCACCTGTCAAAATTTGATAATATTTTTTTTCAATGGACGGTTAGAATCACATAATAGGTATAAAATGCCAGTCCTATTCAGATTAAAAAGGAAATCTTCAAAACGCATTTGATATTGAATGGAATGCTTATATTTAAGTGTTCGTATTCAATTGAAAAAAGTAAACATTTGATAAGTTTCTTATGATGCTGCTTACTTTTTTTAATGATAAATGCCTTTTTATATTAATTAATTTGGATCTACAATATTTTTATTAATTTAAGAGTAAAGTTGATTTTAATTAATTTTGAATAGTTTATTTGTTGAAAAAGTTTAAAAACCAACTTGTCCTTAAATATTTGTCATTCAAAGAAAAACAGTTTTTATCGATGAATTCACAATGCTCCAATGGGAAAAATATGAAATATTCTACTTAAGAGAATCTAATATAAAAAATAAATCATGCTGTTGAGAATAGAAGTCTACCAAAACAAAGATAATATAATTTAAAATGACGCTGATTCTTTTATTGATTCAAAAATGTATATTCAGGTATTTGTTTTTAACAATATTTTGAAAATTCATTCTGATTAAAAAAAATCATTTTTGAATCCAATTGTAATTGAAACCTTATTTAAAATAATATTGAAAATTTATATATTTATTTGATATTTTATTTAAATAACAAAAAAATATTGCTGGTTTATTTATATTTATTCGTATCTTTACATTCTTTTTATTATATAATCTATCTCAAAAACTTGACAAAAGAATCTCAATTTTTAATATGCTAAATGATCTTATTTCCAACTTTTTCTGAAAAAAGATTTGATTAGCATTTATTGTAATGTCTGTGCAATCTTTTCCAAAAAACATTTTAGACCTAGCGCTAGCTCTTCCGAATTATCTTAGAGAAATTAAAAACTACGAAATAAAGCGATCAATCGGAAAAGGAGGATTCGGTGAAGTTTTTCTTGGGACTGATAAAACCACTAAGAAAAAAGTTGCAATTAAGCAACCTTTGCCTGGCAAAATTCCAGCTAATTTTTCATCTGCTTATATTAGAGAAATTTATATTATGGCGTCTATGAATTCTATCTCGCCATATTTTTTACCGTTGGCAGGCTATACTATAGAAAGTCCATACAGTATCATTACAGAATATATGTCAAAAGGTAGTCTCAGCAAATATTATCAATTAAATACTTCAAATCCAAAATTTACTGGAACGCAATCTCAAATTATGGCAATACAAATACTTTTGGGAATAAACTCGATGCATTCACGTGGTTTCATTCATAGGGACTTGAAACTTGGTAATATTCTTTTAGATCAAGATAACATACCAAGAATCGCTGATTTAGGTTTATCAAGAGCAAAGACTGATGATAATTTAATGACACATAAAATTGGTACATATTATACTATGGCACCTGAAGTATTTTATAACAAACCTTATACTTATTCTGCTGATGTTTATTCTTTTGGTATCATACTCTATGTAATGAATGAAAGAAGAAATCCATCCCAAAATATGAGTAAAACTGAATTACAAAATGGGTCAATGTACCGAATTCCATCACTACAATATTCAAATACAACCTCCGAAGAAATGCGAGATCTCATTAATTCATGTATTAGTCTTGATCCTAAACAAAGGCCAACTATTCAAACTATTGTTGGAAAGCTAATAAACGGTGAAGTTAACTTCAATGGCGCTAAAGCTGCAAAAATATTTCAGCATTTTAATAAGCACAAAATTAATAATTTTATACGACCAAAACTGCCAGATAAGATTCCAAATTATCAAGAAAAGTTACAAGGCCTCCAGCAGCGATACAAGTCATTTCTTGAAGATAAAAAGAAAAGAATGGAAGAACAAAAAAAAAAAAGTGAAGAAAAAGAAAAATCAGAAGCTACTACTACTAATATTACTAATAATAATCAGGCAGCTAACGAAAATACTCTAATAGACAATTCTTTTTATGAAGCATTTACCAAAAAAATGACAGAGCTTTCACCAGATAATTTTGATTCGTTTTTCGACCAAATTATTAAATTTTATCTTGGAAATGATCAATATTCGAAATGGCAAGAATTTATTGTGAGTTCTGTCAGTTCTATTATTAATACAGATTATCATTATGTTCATCTTTTTTCAAATCGAAATTATGAGCAACTCATCCCTTTAACATCACCAACATTAATTTTATATGCTGTTGAATACCTGGGTTTTTTATTTGAATACTCTCCAAACGATGTCTCGCCATCATCACTCAAATTGATGAACGATCTAATTGAAAAGAAGCCTTCAGAAATAGCTTTTATTTTTTCATATTATGCAGCTCAATTTGATAAAATCAATGATCCTTTTCCTGCGATTGATACTTTTTTAAATCATCATAAATTCTTTTTAAACGACTCAGATACATCCCAATCATATTTAACTATCATTTATTATTTGGTAACAAAATTTCCAGCTTTTTGCGCTAAAAAAATGTCAGATGTCAAAACAGTTTTATCTAATAGTATCAAGTCAAAGGTTGCATTACAGCATGGCCTTCAAACTCTTGCTTTGATATATACTCCAGATTTTGATGATATCATCCCCTTCGATATAGTAACGACAGGTCTCACAGACGAAACAATTCGTGATTTATGCATATCACTTCTTCTTCGTGTTGATAAGATTCCATTTTCAGAAGATCTTTATACTAAGCTTTTAGAACTATCGAAAACTAATGAAAAAGCGGCCAGAATTTTACTCAAATTATCCGAATGTTCAGCGCAACATATTTCGCATTTTGTTGATAATCTAGATTGGCTATTATATGATCTTCCTACTATCAAGCAAACATTCACCTTATTTCTCTCAGTCTTTCGAAATAATCAGTATCGCGATAAAATTTGTTTATCAGACCAATTCATTAATTTTTTGAATCGTTTTACTTCTACTCATCAATCCTATTATTTAAGCGTTATTCCCTCCTTACTCAGAAGATTCAATATAACAAAAGAATTTGCGAAAAAGCTTGAAGTAAACGGATTTTTCAAAAATTACTTTGAAACAGCTATAAGTTTGAATGACCCTGAAGTTAATATGAAGGCAGCAATTCTCCTGGATCAAACGGCAAGATTTTTCTTTTGTAATGATATGTTATTATTCATTCCAAGATTAAGAGAAATGGCCTCAATTAATGGCCAAGCTGATGTAGCTATAAGTGCTGCAACTTCATTGAGCTATTTCCCTGCTTTTAAGATTACATTAGTTCGCTGCGGATTTGTTCAAGCTTTTCAATATCTAAGAAATTCGGCAGTTTATGGGGATAAAGCTAAAATGTTCTTAAAAAATATTGGCGGTATGTAAGAAAAAATAATTCTTGTTTTAATTTGTTTTTTTTATGGTTAATTAATCATATCCTTTGATTTATGTTTCTAAATGATTTGTGTGTAATATTTTTATTTTGTTTATTTGCTGTTTTATTCAAGTTTTATTTTAATTGGATCGTTCAATTATTACAACAAAATATTCGAAAAGCTACTGATTATTGATTGAACATGAAATATTTTTGGTAAGAAAAAAAGAATTAAAGCTAAACCAAAAAAAAAATCAATTATGAATTTTAACATTTAAAAAAAAAACATATATATATGGTAATATAAATAATCTGTCTAAATAATCATTCTTTTTTCTCTTCATCTTTGTGAAACTTCTTCTTGAGAATTTGGTTTTCTTCGTAAAGTTTTTTGTTTTGTTTTTCAATCTCTTGAATATGTTTTTCATAAGTTTGTATCATTTCTTCTTTCTGCTTAGTAACAATAAACAAATTGTCGCGAAGAATTTGACTTTCATGTTCAAGTATCATTAATTTTTGTTGTATTCGTGCCTGTATTCTTTCTTCACCTGTCATAGTTGTTTTAGATTCATTTCCTTCTATTTTAGCAACGAATGCATTGTATTCATTTACAAAATCTCGATCTGGATCTTCAATATTTGTTTGGTTGTGTGCATTTGGAGTTTTCAATAAAATGTTATTTTTATTATGAGTAGGTTGTTCGATTTCACAATTTGGTTGATTCTTTTGTTCGTCGCTGATGACAGTCTTTTTTAATTTGGGATTTGGTTGCGGTAAAGAAAAGCCACTAAGTGAAAGGAGGCCATGATGTTTTCCATCGTTATCGTTACCTTGATTTTTTTGATGAAAAGAATCGCTATTTAATTTAATTCCTTTCCAATTTTGTAATTTTGGAATTGGAACTGGTTTAGGTAGATTCGTTGAAGCTTTTTCTTTGGGTAAATCATCTGCTTTTGGTGAATTTTCTGATGATTGTTTCTCTGTGGAATTAGAATTGTCATCTAACTTTTCAAAATCTGTCTTGTCGCTTTCATTATATTTCTGAATTAATCTCAAAAATTTAATAAAGGAGAAAAAAGCTTCATAATTTTTGATTTGCTTGTAAATTGGTTCTAAAAAAGGAAAAGGTCCTTTAACAGGTAAGGATTCAGTAAAATTCTGGAAATTAAAAAAATTGTTATCAACATTTTTAAATGGATCGTCAAGAGCATTTAACTCTGTAAATTTTTGGTTCATTCCATCATCAATTTGTAAATTATTTTTAAAAGCCTCGATGGTATTTGTTTTGATTTCTTTAACTTTTCTTTCAAATGTTGGATAAACTTCGTTTTTCCATTTAATAAGCTTTTGAAAATCAGTGTTAAAAAAATTCTTCAAAAGAGTAGTTTGTGTTTCTGAATCTGGTGTTGAAAAAATCAAGCGAAATGTATCATCAAGCATATTAATAAGGGACTTTGGAGTTTGTGGATCAATCTCAATGGAAGAGCAATTATCAGCGATATCAGCTAGTGATGAAACTATCTTATATTTTATATTACGTATGTCTTGAAGTTGATCATGATTCATATTTTTTTTTAATATTTTTGAATAACCTACCTCGTAATATTGAGGGTAAAAAAAAAATGAAAATTGAATTATCCAACACAATAAATAATTGATTTGAGAGGAAAAATCTTCTTATAATTCAATAAAGCTTTTTTTTCAAAAAAAAAAGATGATTTTTTGTGAAAAAGGCACGATATAAATTTTTTATTAATTAATAATTGAACTAAAGTTACAGAAAACCCATGAAACTCACAAAATCCGGCAATATGAGATGGAATTGGTATAGGCAGAGGAATCGACTATAAGAAAAATCCGAGTCAGGTCAATTTGACCTTATTGCCAATACATTTAACCATTCATAGAAAACCAATCAAACTTTTTGAACGAAAGAAAACGACTATATTTGAACAATACGAAACTCGCAATAAATAACTGCAAAACAAGCTAATTTCCTTCTAACGCCAGATTTTATCATAATCATGTTCTAACTATTGCTCATGCTAAATGTTACTCATTCCATTAACTAGCAATTTTATTGAATCAATTCATAATTCGCGAAATGCAGTGCGTTGAATACAAAAATTACTAGATACGATATATTTAAACCTCGATTTTTATCATTTCCTGGAAAAAATCAGCGTTTAAATATAATCGAGGTTTAATTTAAATGATTTTTAATTATATCGTGACAAATCAGCGTTATTGGTATAATGCTTACCAAAACATATTTATCATTTGAAGACGTTTTATACATCAAAACAAAATATTTTTTAAAGAATCCTTATTAGATGGTTTATAAATTACTTTTTCTTTAAATTGCTATCATACTTATTCTTAGTTTAAATAAACTTACAAATATTAATATTTCTCATGATTTTTTTTTAAACTGGTACGCAAATTTTAAACTTTTCAATTTTGAGAATACTATTTAAAACTCAAAAGAAATTTCAATGATATAAACTTTTAGAAAAGTTCAAAATTTGCGTACAAGTTTAGATATTATAGTTTGACGATAAACCGGTCGACATCACGAAAAACTGGTTGACATCATAAACTTTTTCATTAAACTCATAGAAATACTCAGAATACTTTTCTGTGATGCTTATTCAAAAAACTGCAGACTTTTTAAAAAGATATTTGAATTATATTTGAGAGCCTTTTCAATATCATTTTTCATTCAATTTTGAACATCTTTATGAAATATTTGAGTGCGATTTTATGAAAAGTTTTACGATGTCGACCGGTTTTTCTGATGTTTACTCGTTTATCGTCTTACTATATATTCATTTTTTAGTGTACGACTAAATAAATTCTTAATTCTTAAAATTTTTCAAAGACAGATAACCATTTATACTCTCAATTACTCATAAAAAAGGGAAATTAGTATAAATATCAACATTAAAACTAATTCTTTTTTATTAAAAAACAACTTGATTCGTGCACAAAAATAAATAGTTGAACTAGAAAAAATTTGATCAAATGGCGATTCTTCAAATGGCAAGTTTGCTGGTCTTATCTTGGTAGATTATTTACAATTACGAGTCTCGTGGTTATTTTATGCTACAATATTCACTATTACGAGTTTGATTGTCTTATTTTGGTAGATTATTTACAATTACGAGTTTCGTTGTTTTATCTTGGTATAATATTTACAATTACGAGTTTGCTTGTTTATATCTTGCTAGATTATTTACAATTGGGAGTTTGCTTGTCGTATCTTACTGTAATATTTGTTACGAGTTCGTTCGTATCTTGTTCGAATTCATGCGTTCCTGCGTTCGTTCTTATTAGTTTCGTGTTTCCACAATGGCAGATAAATGGCGTTTACTTTCGTTCAAAAAGTTTGATTGGTTTTCTATGCATGGTTAAATGTATTGGCCATAAGGTCAAATTGGCCTGACACGGATTTTTCCTAGAGTCGATTCCTCTGCCTAGGTATATATATAATCCTCATCATTATTTATCAATAAATACATAATATTAGCCAAATCGTTGCGCTAGTAGTATACGTTAAGCTGTGCGTCCTAAACGGCCGCCCAGACCTAACCGTACAAACGATATCACTGGGGAACTTTGAACAAAAAAAACATAACCATTTTAAAGTTTATGCTATATCCAATAGGGTATCATATGGTGTTCTTGTGTATATTTCACATTTTGGATTTTCAGTATTTGAAATTCCATTTTGATAGACTTTAAAATGGACTTTTTTGGATACCTTTTACAACATTCAATTTTTTCAATAAGATGCTACAAAAATGAAGAAACATATAGAAAGAATATAAGATATGATTTTTATTAAAACATGAATATTTTATAATTAATAATAGCTCATTTAAAATATGCTTGTGAAATTTGTTATATTAGTATTTGGATATAATTTTGCAACTTGTGATCCATACATTAAATAATTTGTATATTATTGAAAACCAATTGCTTGAATGGAATCAAAAAGAAAAAAATATTCTAGAAAAATAGTAAATAAAATTATCATTGTTGTAAATGTTTAAAAAATTCAATTATATCTGTAAAAATGAATTATCAAAAATGTATATAAACTTTTATTGATTACATTTAAATGCATAAACAGTTGGATTTTTGAAGATTTTTATTGAATTTGTTATTATTCCTTTCATATTTTATGGTGTAAAAATAACAGAATTCTGATAACATTAAAAGAGAATTATTTTGAGTGGCAATAAACTTTGTAAACATCTGTAACATAAAAAACCTTTGCGCGAAGTTCGTTTGCTTTTAATAAAGATATCTTTGGGGATCAGAAGAAATCATGTGAAATGAAATGAAATAATAATTGAATCATTTTTTGGCTATTCGTTTATTGTTTTTAAAAAAATTCAATTTCAATTTAGCCATTCTTTATTGTTTTATTTGGAAAATTAATTTGGTTGTTTTATTATAACTTTTTGAATGTTTAAAAAGCGTTGTAAAAAGTATCCAAAATAGTCCATTTTAAAGTCTATCTCAAATTTTGAAAAATGAACTGTTGAAAACAATTGATTGAGCAAAAGGAATAACAGTGAAAGTTGTTTTGTCTAACGGGAAACGTATATTATTCAAATAAATTTCTGTTGGTTCACATTGATATTTAGATGAAGGCGAATTTGCAGAATTAATTGAAACATTGACTTTGATTTTTTTCTGAGTCTCAATATTATTTTTAGTTTCAGGATAAGAAAGATACATTGTTGCTTCATAATTGTCAAGTGCTTTTTCAAAAATATATTGAATTATTCCTTCAGATTGGTTTTCAAAGGTATAATTAACTTTTGCCAGTTTTGTCAAATTATTCATATCTGGTATGTCATCTTTTAATGCAGATATGGATAAATCTGGATCTGATTTGCCCTCGAGAGCAGCAATTTTGGCTTCAAAAGCTGCTATCGTAGTCTTTAATGCTGTATTCTCAGCCTCTAATGTCTCAATTCTGCCTTTGAACTCATCTCAAGCCTCATTAACCTCATCAACAGTAGGATAAGTATTCATTATTTTTGCTATGTTTTCATCGTTTGTATGTGAGTTTTCTTCTATTTGATCTAGCTTTTTATTAAGTGCATCAATGCAACTCATATATGCTATATCATTTACTGTATATTTCATACTTCTTATCGCGGTGTTCTCTTTGATGCTGATTGCACTAATTCTATGTCTCTTTGGGTTATTAATAATTATAGTTTTGTCTTGGAGAGATTCAGTTGGAAAGTTCTCTGTGCCCTCATAGTTCGATATCTCTCCATTTGATATATGAATTATTGGATAATTCTTTTCATAGTCTATATCATTATATTCGCTTACTTTCATGATCATAATCCTGATTTTGATAGTTCCTTCACTTATTATATCCTCAGCTTCTAAATGTATTTTGCCATCAATTAATCTGTCATTAATGTCAATTGTATCGTCTCTTTTCAAATCACTTTTTGAAATAAAATCACTACTCTCAATTTCTTCGACCTTTGAGGCCAATAATTTGAAAGGTCTCTTCAAACTATCTCTGAATTGATTACGCATTTCTTCTTTTGCTCTTATGGATAAAACAGCTTTCGTAGGGTCATCAAAATCATCATCAAATGTTTCATCAGGTAATGGTTCATATTCTTTATCGCACCATTCAAAAAGTGGTGTTAAATCAGTTGTTGATTGTATTGAACGAGTAACCTCTGGGTTATCAAACAATTCCATATCGCCAAGATTACGATAGCCGGCTCTTCTATACCACCATTCTCTAAAAAAGTTCTGAATTCGTTGCAAAATTCCACCGCCTCTAGTTGTTGTTTGGCCTGCATTGGAAACAGTTTTAGTGGGGAATTTGATGCAGTTAGGGTTAATTGACATTCCGATAGATATAGCACTTCCAACTGTCCCTGCTATACCAAAAGCTAATGTATAAGAAATCATTCGTGTATTTTTTTCATCATATTCTAAATTTTGTGTTTTTAAATTAATAGCGACCATTTCTGAATTCAAAGCATCCACTTTATTTGAAATAGCTTGAACATCATATGAAACGACATCAAAATTATTTGTCAAAACATTTAAATCACTTCTCATCGTCGTGATGTTATCGGCAGTTATTATTTTTGATGAAGAGATATTAAAATCAGTATACAAAGTAGTTGCTGCATATAGGTTTGGACTAACATCATAGAATTGAGATTTAATAATATAAGCAAAAGCATTTGTTTTTGAATCCCAATCGACTTCTTCTATTGAATTAATAATATCTTTTCTGAGATATAATTCAATATTTCTGTTATTGTCATCAATTAAATTATCTTCTAAATGTAATTCAAGGCTTTCAATTGTATCTTTTAGAGGAATCATACCAAAATATCCCTTTAAATTGATTGAATTAACTAAACACCATTTGCTTTAAATGAGTAAGCAACTGTAAATTGTGGATAACCAGGTGTTTCAATATTTAAATGGATTTCATCAATCTCCTCAATCTTGAAATTATTATTTGGATAATCATCACAACTAATATTTAGTTTACCAATTGAATAATCTGGATATCTTTCATCATTAACTATTTCTGAATCATCAAGAAACCAGTATAAACTTTTTGGTTCGATTTTTGTGCCATCTTTCTTAATTAATTCAAATTTTTTAGTTGTATTTTGAAAAAGCTCATGAATTAAAATATCTGGCATCGATTCTCTTTTTGGGATTAATTTTTCATTTGCTTCAATTTTCTTGATCATAACAAAAACAGAATTTGATGGTCTAGAAGATTCTGACATTTTTGTTTGATTCAATTATTTCACAACTTTTCCAACGATTCTTGTTTGAATATTATTGCCCATCAATTTTGTTCCATCCCAGGTTAAGACCCATTCATTTCCAAAACAATATTCTTTGAATTTAAATTGTAAATTGAGAGGTAATGTATAATCAGAAGGTATTTCAAAAATCATTTTATAATATTCATTATCTTCTGAAATAATTGAAGGCTTATAGAAATAATGAACGTCACTTTTGTGTAATTTGAGAGCATTATCTGCTTCAATTATTTTGCACTTAAAAACTGGTTTATTTGATTCAATTAAATCCTGACTTGTTTGGTTCATTATACTCAAATCACCGTTCATCCATAACGTATATGGCACAATATTGAGACGCTCATCAAAAGCTATGAAAAATTGAGAGCTATCTTCAGAGCATTTATTTATATATCCTTTCGATTCTTCATCATAAGCTATTATCGGACATTGAATATGATTATCATGAACGCTTATGAAAAGCTCTTTGATATATGGTCCTTCTGTGTCATAAACGACATCTTATCTGAGAATTATTTTGAATATATTTCCATTGAAAGCTTTCAATTTTTGTTCAATATCATCATCGTTTATTTTAATTTTCAATATATTATAATTTACATTATTGATTGTTTTTGTATCCCCTTCAACGTTTTCATTACGTACATTGAATTCTGGAACTCCAAATTTTATATTAAAAAGTGAATCTGTCTTATCTGATGACGTAGCTAATTTTTCAATATCAACACCGTTTATTAATCCATTTACATTCAAATTAGCTAATTTATTGAAATTGCCTAAAACCGGTTTTTTCTAATCAATTGTTCGGCCATCTTCTTTCAAAATATTGATATCACAACTTTCTAATAATTCATTTACTGAATTCACTCCTGAAATATTTGCTGGCAAATTATTATTAATATTAATATCTGCTATTTTATCTGATAATAATTTAATATCATCAATAGGGTCTACATGATGGCACCAAACCCATTCGCCTCCATATTGAACAATTTGGCCTTTTCCTAAAAATCGGCCTTGATTTAATAATTCAACCATAACTGACTCATTCTCTGAATAGCTATTTCTCCAATTTTTGTCAAAACCTCTATTTCTATATGATAACATCACCCACTCTTTTAAATAATCATCCCATACATAGTTATCAGGAGGAACAAATTCATGATTGGTTCTCCATCCAGCTTCAAAATTCTGTCCATGTTCTTGCCATTCATGATCAAAAACATTCCAAACATAATTATCACCAAAATGCTGTCTTTGATCTCTTTGCCATTCTAATCTTTCACTGTGATCTTGATTTGTATTTGAGTTATAATTTACATGAAATATCCATTGATCATATCTATCACTCCAACGAAAATCACCACCATTTATTTGAGATGGCAACAGAAAGGTTGCTAATGTTGAACTATGATTCGTTCTCCAGTCTGCATTTGATTCTTGAATACCATTTTCTGCACCGATAGCAACCCATTCACCATGAAAAGTGTCAATGATAAAATTGAGTTGCATATTTTGTGCATTAAGATTTGTTCGCCAACCAAATTGAAAATTAGAATTATTATGAAGAACCCAATGATCAGTTAATATGTCAAAAACATAATTCTCATCTCTTTGAAAAGAACGATCATGTGATGTGTCAATTACATTCACTTTTTCTTTCTTTTTTCGTCGTCTTTTTATCGTTGTGTTCACTTGAGTTGCTGCTTCTTGATATATTTCTGGTTGAAACATCGCATCAACAAAAGAGCAGACACTATTATCAATTATTAAATGATTTTGCCTTTGAGTTAAATGTTGAATGTCAAGATGTTGTTGTTGTGAAATTTGGCCTATAAATCTTTGAATATTATTATTATCATTACAATTGCCCTCTCTCATATTTGAGACTCTTTCTTCTAAAACATTATGTTGCTGAATAATATTTCGAATATTTCTCTTCGTTGTATCGATCCATCCCTTAAAACTAGGGTCTCTTATATCGTCATTATTATCATCATTATTATTATCATTTCCATCTCCATCAATAATAATGCCATTATTAATATCCACAAATTCACCTCCTTCAAAAATGCTCATGCCTAATTCTAAACGTCCATTTTTTATTTTTTTGGCACGAACCTTTTTGAATGTACTTGTAATTATCATGCCCGTAATTCCTGAACCAAGGAGAACGAGAATAACAGTAAGGATACTTTTCATAAGCTCTTTTTGGTTTTCATAATATTTTTTCAAAAATTCATAAGCACTTTTCACTTCAATAACGATATCACCCGTTGTTTCTATTGGATGATTGACAAATTGATAAACTACTTTTGCTAATGTTCCTGCTTTTGAATTCCATACCCATTGAACTGTACCGTTAAATATTTCAATAAATTTCTCTTTGGTAAAGTTATTATATAAAAATGTTTATATTGGAGCTATATATTACTATTTTGAATTATTTCTTTGAGCCATTCCCATAATTTTTCCACTTCAACGGCTTCTTCAGGGTCAAATATTTGATCAGCATCAGTGACAAAATGGTATTCTTTGATTTCTGCATTTCCTGCTTTATCTATCATTGGAACAACTATCCCATCAAAAATCTCTTATATCTTCTGTTTATTTATATTTAAAATCGCCTGTAATGTGTTCAAGTTTGCAATTCTTATTTGCATATGAACCAAACAAATTGCAAATGGTGTCAGTGAATGTGTTCTTCCCTGTGCCTTGTATTCCAGTGATTATAATTGATGTTTTTGTCTTCTGGCCAACTTTCTGCACAATGATGAATGATAACCAATTGAAAACGTATTCATAGATTTCGTGTCTTTTGTTGCAAATGATTTGTTCTATGTGAGTTAAGAATGGCTGAATCAATTCCATTTTGATTTCTCTTTGAGGCACAGGGAAATATTCACATCCTTGAAAGAAAGAGAACGCATTCTCTCTCCCAGGAAAGAATATTAATTGTTCATACAGAGGTGGTCGAAATTTTATTCTAATGATTTTTGACAAATTATAAATTAGATATATATAGAACTAATATAGCATATTATAGTAATATAGGTTTTATGTCATGAAACCGCTGGTACATCGAAAAAATGATGTGATAAATTGAAAATTTAATTGTTCAATTTCTCAAAATTGGATGATTGAAAAACAAGTTCAATATATCCTTATAATATAATAGTATTAATTAAATATAATCATTATATAATTAATATATATATTATTTTAATTCTTAATTTTTGATGTATTTTTCATTTTGTAATATAAAAAATTTTGACTAAAGAACAGATAGAAATTGACTCTATGGCCCAAATTAATTCATTATGTTTATTATACTTGTTTATACAATATTTATAAATATTGCAATAAATTATTGGATATCCATGAAATTATTGAAATTATAAATTTTTCATGAGATGTAAAAAATCGTTTTTTTTTTTGAAATAATCATTTTTTCTTGAAGTGTAATAAAGATGAAATTAAATTATCCTAGATTTCTTAATTATAATGATTTATTAAATATTAATTTTATATTATTGCATGCTAGCTTTAACGATAGGTTTTTCTATCATTGAAATAAAAATGAATATCCGCATTTAGATTATAAAACAATATTAGCAAATGTTTTATTTCTAATATTTTTTATAAAGCAATTAATATTTTAAATATTTTAAAAAAATTATTATTTTCCAAGTTATTAAAAAGATATTAATAAATATTACTATCATTCAACTTTTTCAGAAGGTATTTTTTGGCGTCTGGAAAATATATTCAAAAAGTTCCCGAACTTTTTGATACGATTTTGATCGTTTATGAGTTTTTCATAGCTTTGAATAATTGGCCTTTTAGCTTGTTTAAACGGCGCCATTTTTATTCTTGGCATCATGAATCAGGTTGCGAGGTTCTTCTGCAGGGAGCTTCGTTTAATTTGATTCTTGAGTGCCTAGATTGTGAAGCTCTTCTGCAGGGAGCTTCACAGCCTAGGCTTCGAGATGATCTTTTAATTTCCAAACATTCTTCGATTTTTATGGCAATTTTGGATTCAAGAGCCATAATATGCTTGTTCCAGAACTATTGATCGCAAAACTACAACTTTATAATGCCTCGTTTCTGGAATTCTAATTTTTTTATCTCATAATTTACGGATTTTACAAGTTAAATGCCCATGATAACAAACTTCTGAGCTTAAAATGCTTGTTAAACTCAGTGGTTTCTATCATGAATGTTTGACTTTGAAAATAAGATTGAGATCAATCTAAATTGAAATAATAAAATACAAATCCCTTATCATATAGCTTTTAAAAATTATTCTTTTTCCCTAGACTTTAAATTGATGGTCGTTTTAAGTTGAAAATGTCCGGTTCTAGCACATTTTCAAGCTTGAAATAGCATCATATTTTCTTTCAAAAAGATCAAATGTCAAAAAATTGTCATTAGCAATTTAAAGTATATCTTTTCTCAAATAATTGATATATTATATGCTATTTTTGTTTAAAACTCATTTTTTAAAAATAACTTTTTTTTTTTTTTTTTTTATTTTTTTCACAAAAATTAAATTGTATTCAAATTGTTTCTCTTAAATTTTCTATACAAATATAAATGATATTTATGTTTTATTGTTATTTAAAATAAATATAAATGGTATATATATTTATTATAACCTTTATAAGATATATATAATAAGTATAAAAATGAAAATATTAATATTTTAAAGGTATATAAATAGTTCATTAATTGTGAACTTTTGGACGTTAAAGAAAAAATTAAAATAAATATATCTTGTTTAAATTAATTTAGATATACAATTAAAATATAATATAATAGTATATAGATAACAAATATAAATAATATAATATTTAAGATAATATAAAAACTCACATAAACATCTTTATTCGATTTTTTTTCTTTTTATAACTTTTACACTTTAATAAAACTTTTATTTCCCCCAAATAATTAAAATTTTCATTTTCATTGTTATTTTCAAAATCACTTATACTTAAATATCATTCTTCATTTGGCCATCTAATTGAAGAAATGCCTCTTTTATAGAAATTAAAACAATCTTTATTTCTATATAAATAGAAGTTATTTATTAAAAAAACTATAAAGACATGGGCACATTGAATCCTTTTTCTATGACTTAATAACTTTAAAAGAGAATATTTCATTCTCAATATGCCAATGTGTATTAAATTTTTGAGTCTAGGCCGAGGTTTAGTGCGCACAGTCTAACCTATACAATATAAGAAGTATTTGATTATTTTTAATGTTGTGGATGATATTTATTAAATGCTGCATAACTTTGATTGTTTCAATCCATGAAAATCTTAAAGTTTATATAGTTAGAAAGTAATGTTTGCTAAGTAAATACATCGTTTACCGAGACGAGTCCATTAAAAACTAAGGTATATATAACAGCGATTTGGGGATGTTAAATCAATTTATAGCTGCAGGGTGCTTATATAGCTATTCCACCTGTCTCTTTTCCTTATATCTATTATCCCTCAATGATTTCACATACTATAAACAATACCAGTCAAGTTCAAAACCATTTAATTCTTATGAAATGTAGCAGAAGATAAGTGCAATTGTCTGAATTATATTGGTACAATAGTGCACTTTATTCTTTTCCAAATGGAATGTTTGGGTTTCAAATAGGTCTTCAATTATTTTATTTTTCGATTTTGATTGGTTTGTTAAATTGAAGATTAATTGATTTTTAGATATAGATTAAATGAATAAATGATTAATTGAGAAAAAAATGTTTTAAGATATTAATTAAATATAATTATATTTATATGTGTTATCTATATACTATTATATTATATTTTAATTGTATATCTAAATTAATTTAAACAAGATATATTTATTTTAATTTTTTCTTTAACGTCCAAAAGTTCACAATTAATGAACTATTTATATACCTTTAAAATATTAATATTTTCATTTTTATACTTATTATATATATCTTATAAAGGTTATAATAAATATATATACCATTTATATTTATTTTAAATAACAATAAAACATAAATATCATTTATATTTGTATAGAAAATTTAAGAGAAACAATTTGAATACAATTTAATTTTTGTGAAAAAAATAAAAAAAAAAAAAAAAAAAGTTATTTTTAAAAAATGAGTTTTAAACAAAAATAGCATATAATATATCAATTATTTGAGAAAAGATATACTTTAAATTGCTAATGACAATTTTTTGACATTTGATCTTTTTGAAAGAAAATATGATGCTATTTCAAGCTTGAAAATGTGCTAGAACCGGACATTTTCAACTTAAAACGACCATCAATTTAAAGTCTAGGGAAAAAGAATAATTTTTAAAAGCTATATGATAAGGGATTTGTATTTTATTATTTCAATTTAGATTGATCTCAATCTTATTTTCAAAGTCAAACATTCATGATAGAAACCACTGAGTTTAACAAGCATTTTAAGCTCAGAAGTTTGTTATCATGGGCATTTAACTTGTAAAATCCGTAAATTATGAGATAAAAAAATTAGAATTCCAGAAACGAGGCATTATAAAGTTGTAGTTTTGCGATCAATAGTTCTGGAACAAGCATATTATGGCTCTTGAATCCAAAATTGCCATAAAAATCGAAGAATGTTTGGAAATTAAAAGATCATCTCGAAGCCTAGGCTGTGAAGCTCCCTGCAGAAGAGCTTCACAATCTAGGCACTCAAGAATCAAATTAAACGAAGCTCCCTGCAGAAGAACCTCGCAACCTGATTCATGATGCCAAGAATAAAAATGGCGCCGTTTAAACAAGCTAAAAGGCCAATTATTCAAAGCTATGAAAAACTCATAAACGATCAAAATCGTATCAAAAAGTTCGGGAACTTTTTGAATATATTTTCCAGACGCCTATTTTTTTAAAATATAATAAATTAATTTAAGGGACCACTATCATATTTTTTTGTAAACATTTCAATATTGAGAAAACTCACAGAAAAGAAAATTCAATAGTTGTTATCTCGGAAAAAGTTTAAAACTTTAAAATTTCACCATTCCGATCATTTTTGTAAAATTTGTACTCCTTTCAACTTTTAAATTTTTATTGAAAAAAGGGAATAAGCTTAAAAGAAGAATAGAAATAAATGATATGTAATTTATATAATTTATATATACTAAAATATAGCAAAAATACTCATGAAATAATTTTTTTTAAGTCAATTAATTTTGTGATAACTCATAGAATTTTTAACATAGAATTTGATAGTGGTCCCTTAAATTAAATTTATAGAAAAATTTTCCCGATTTTTTTTTGTCCATATTCACATCTAATTTATTATTAAAGCATTATAATTGATATCCAGGATTACTAAGGATTTTGTCTTGACAATTTTTCAATATTTATATTTTAAAATCATAATAAAATTGGCGCCAAAAAATCATAAAAAATTTTAAACAAAAATCGTGCTATAATTTGATATTATATTATGGATGAACAACTTGTTGCAGCAAGGAAGGCAAAACAAGATATTAGAGAATCAAAAAACGAATCTTCAATTGATAAAAAAATATTATTTCTAAATAATCAAATTAATTCTCTTAAAAAAGAAAATGAGCTATTGAAAAAACAATTAGATGAACAAAAAAAGTATGATTTTGATGAATTAATTAAGCAAAATATAATTCTCGAAGATTTAATCAAGCATTCTCCAAATTCAGATTTTAAAAATGACGATTACAAACCAGAAACCATCAATTTAGCATTGCAGATAAGATCAATATCACAAAAAGCATATGATATATTACATAATAATTTATTTTTTCCAAATAAATCATATATTATGGTAAAATTTCACGAATCTATATCTGATTTACCAGAAAAAATTACAAATACAGAAAATGTTGGTGAAATTATTAATATATGGAAACAAAAATTTAATATACCAAAAAGTCAAGTGATTAAAGCATGTTTGGCCGTAGACGCGCTTTATTTTAAGCCTGATATTAAAACCACAATGGATAATTTGATTTTTGGAATGATCACAGACAATGATTCAAAAGTTTTTTTACCGAAAGATTCAATTCAATATTTCACAAATAAACCATCTTCATTTGAAAAGTTTTTAGCATTGAATTGGAATAAAATTATTAAGACTGGATTTGTATTTCAAATCCAGCCTTATGATTTCAAGTATAAGCCTTTTGTGGTTCACATTTTCCCATCAACAAATGGGAAAGCATCATGTATAATTGTTGATTTATTATTTCAAATCAGAGAATTGGCCAAAAATAGAAGAATACGAATTAAATCGTTTGCCTTCGATGGTGATAATGCTTACCACCAATTACATTTAAAATATTTTAATTCTTATGTTAGTATATTGCTTTTTAATAATAAATTTCATAACGTGAAAGCTAAAATAATGCGTGTAGTGTCTGACTATTTTCACTTATTAAAGAGACTAAGATATAGGTTATTATCATGTATAATACACTGTGGATTTACAATTGACTCAAAACCAATCATAATAGAAGAAATTAAATCGATTTTAAATGAGATGGGTGAAGTGATTTGGTGTAACGATAGATATACAAAGATGCACGATAAGCTGCCCATTGAATTATTTAAAACTGAAAACTTAATAAAATTAATCGAATCTGAACAATTATCCGCTGCAGCTTATTGGTTCCCTGCTACTATGTCATTGATTGCAATTAATAATGGTGAAATTGAAATTAAATTTAGAAAATTTTTACTTGAGTGTTCATTGTTTTTTATGGTGTATTATAATGATATTTGGGAAAAAAATGACGGAAACTTACGCCAAAGAAAACACGGTGACCTGAAAGACGTTGTTTTTTACACAAAGGAGCTTGTAATTGAATTTGCAAATACTATGTATTCTCATTTGCAATTGATGAGTGATATTAAAGATTATCATTTTTCCTCAAATGGAACTGGTCCACTCGAGCACAAATTTGGATATGCTCGTGTTAAATCACATGATGTAAACACATTGTCCAGATTTATTTATGTTATATCATCCATTCAAACAGTAGAGAATGAAGACAAAAAGGCCAAATTTATTGACTTTAATAAAAATGCTGATAAAATTAAAGGAAGAATTAATGATTTTGGCGTAAGTGTGAAAACAGAAGGTGAATCAAATGAAAATGAATATGACGACGAACTTCCATATACTCCGCAAACAGTTGCAAAAGTATTTTTATCTAAAGCTGGCTTTAATATTCAAGCGAATTGGATGATCGATGAAGATGATGTGCTATATTGGACGAGTTTTTTTTTAAAACAATTCATTGATGATAAACCAAAAATGAAAAAAAGGAATACAATAACAATGAATACATATCTTTATGGTACTGATAATTGCCAAAGGGCTAAAGCAATAATAACTGGTAAACCAGTCAAGGGTCAATACCCAACAAATTATAATAAAAGGAAAAAAAAAAATTGTTTGATGATATATGTTTTGAAAAACTACGTGGAAAGCCAAGTAAATATTACTTGTTACAAATAGTTCACTTCATTAAAGAAATTGATCCAAATTGCGACTTTGACCCAGGAAAAAAAACTCCAAAATCGGAAATTTATGATTGGATCATTGAAAATCTTGAAAAATATTTTGTTATAATTGATAATTATAATGAAAATAAATAGAAAATTCAAAATAATACTTTTTTTATTTGACTGATTGCATTTGATCATTATTTGGTGATCAGATATTTTAAAAAAAATTTCAACGAATTTGAATTTTTTTGATATATACTTAAAAAAGAAGCAATACTAAAAGAATATTCCATTTTTTTTATAAAAAAAAAAAAAAAAAACATCATCATTAAATATCAAAATGAAAAAATGATTTTTTGCCTAAAGCATATTATAACTAATTTTGACAATATAAAAATCATTATTTATAATTATGAACCAACGAGTCAATTGGTATAATTTTTTTTTCTATTAAGCTTTTCAAAAAAGCATTTTTTTCATCAAAAAAACAATTTTTTTTTTAATCAATAATAGGTATATCTATTATAATTCAACAATTATAATTTAAACATCATATATTTTTAAAAAATACTAGAATTTTTAAAAAATAGCAAATGTAGAGAAATATCAAGATAATAATCATTTTAATAATTTCTCCAAATTGACAAGACAATTTCATTCAATAACATTGATTTATTATATATATGATATAAATATAAACATATTTAAAAATCAGCCATTTTTAATCGGTCAGTTTTTATTTTGACCACCTCTGTTCATACATAATAAAGTTCTTATTCTTTTCTGTATTTAAGATTTTGTCAGCTGTCACTTTTCCAACATTAATCGTCATTAATTTGTGCATGAGTTGTTGTGTTGTTGTCATCACTAATTGGGCTCGTCTATATGATGGATCTCTCCCTTTCATCAAGATTAATGGAGGAGTGATGTCTATTTGACAAATCACTTTCTTATGATCTATCATGAATTCGCCTACTCTGATAATTGAACGTTCATTTATTGTGCAGACATCATTGTGTGTTTCAATGTCTGCACTGTCGTCTATTTTGTTTCTGAAATAGGTCTCGAGCATATAGTACCTTTGTCTTTGAGGGTGACAATTTAGAAAAGAGAACATCCACTCATTGCTCATTATTGGAAGATTAATTGTCCATCTGTCAGTTATAAAAGCAGGATCATTTTCTTGTCTTTGACACCACCATTCTTTCACTATTCCAATAATAAAATCAAAAGTGTATGGTGCATAATTGGTTGAATCATAAATGAACCGTAGATTAAATTCGATTGGAGCGATTAGTGAATAGAGGGCTAAAATGTCTTCCCTTTTGAGCTTAATTGGACTATTATTAACCTCGAGATCGTTGTCTTTGATATCAGGTTCATAAGAACTGAAAATGCTTTCGATAATTATTTGGTTTTCTGTTGGGTCCGTGTACAAAAAAGGATTGATATCTTCTTCTTCGGTTAAATCTATAAATTGTGGATTTAACATTTTGATGTGTGATGAGATTTTATTATTTTTTTTTCTTCTTTTCAAATTAAATGGGGGGAAGACTCAATTTTTCAGAATTTAATAAAACAGATATTATTAAAAAGCTCAGTCACTCAGAAAGTATTGAGAACTTGAAAAATGAAGAGCATAAAAGAGGAAGAAAACAAAAATATGCCACTGATGAAGAAAGACATGAAGCAAGAAAACAACCACAAAAAGCTTATAGGGAAAGAAAGAAAAAAGAAATGGAAGAAATAAAAGAAAAAGTTAAAGAATTTATTAAATAACCGTTCCATCTGCTCTTGTGACTTTAATCTTTTTAATAATTATTGGCCACAAGATATCAAGGCGCTCATCGAACCATAGAATTAATAGGACTTTATTTTTTTTTGCTTTTTGATGGAATTGGAATATTGGATTCAAAAGATAAGATTTTGGCCATAGAAAACAATTGATTAAAATTGATTTTCGGTCCACTCCTTTCTCCAGGCCATACAAGAATAAGGACCGAAATCAGGATCTATCTCTCTCTTTGACATTGAAAAATAATCTATTCAATTTCTTTTTATTCAATTTTTATCTTAAGATTTACTAAAATATTTTAAAAATTTATCTTAGGATGAACTAAGGTATTTTCCGAATTTACTTTAGGATTCACAATTTTGAATGAAAATTGAAAAAATATTCAGAGGAAAAACGTTTTTAATCTTAATTCAATATTAACCTTAGTTCATCCTAAGATAAATTTTTAAAATACCTAAGTAAATCCTAATATTAAAAATTGAATACATTAAAAGAAAAAAATTCAATACTTAAGTTAATGTATTGTTTATTGATAAATAATATAATTTAGTATACATTGTAGTTCTTTTTCTTTTATTGTTATCGATAGTTATTTATTTTTTTGTAAACATTAATGTTAGACTTGTTATTTTGAGAATCGATATCAAAAACGTCACTTTTTTGCATCTGATACTCGATTATCAGTTTAAAAATCTGATATCGAGATTATCGATTATCAAGATATCAGATATGAAATGTGATATAAAAATAATTGTAAACTTGATATCAATTACCGAGATCTCGAGATCTCAAGCAGGTTTATCTTTTTTTATAATTGGTATTTGTGATTTTATTATATCTAAAAATAAATAATAGAATGTATTGATGTTTATTTTAAGATTAAAATCAAAAAATACATTCTTTTTTATGAAATATTTGAGATTAAAATACGATCATATATTTATCAAAAAGTTTAATTGAAAATTCTGATATCAAAAGCTGAGAAACAAAATTCTCGATCTCTGAAATCGATCTCGAGAATCGGAGAATAACAAGTCTAATTAATGTAACTTCTTTTAATTTACCCAAACCGACATTTGTATAATTTGGTTTTAAGAACTTATTATATTTTGTTCGCAATTCTTTGATTAAATAATTATCTATTCAAAACATCAAGATCAGTTTGTTCAAATATTTCATAAGGATCCTTCCATAAAGATGAGATATAATTTTTCAATGAATTGTGTACTTCTTCAAAAAATCCTCTGAAATCTCTTTCTTTTGAGAGCCAGTCAATTACTTTTATTTCTTTGATTTTATCTTTTTGGATTGAAAATAAAAATTAAAAAAATATGCCTATTATTTTTGTTTTGATATATTTATAAAATAATAATTTATAAATATATTAAATTAATGAAATAAAATAATATTATTTTTAAATCAAAGTATAAATTCAATTGTTTCAAACATCCTTTGAGTAATATTAAGGTTTAATTAATGATTTAATAAATTTAATATATATTCAAGTTAAGTTTTAAGATAAAAATTTGATTATTTTGTTTGCGAAATAGCAATGAGAAATGAATGGTAATCATTATGTGATTAATCATCAAAATCTTTTTGTTTTTAAATATATATTTAATACCCAGAAAATGTTATATTTGTTGATATGGATATATTGAATTAAGCAATAAAAAAAAAAAATAATAAGTGTTAACCAAATTTGAAAAAAACGTACAAAATTGAAAAGTTTAGTACGTTATTTATTAGAATTTCAACCAAAATCTTTATAAAAATCGTATGATTCACTCTCAATTTCTCGGGAGTGTTTTCAGAAGTGGTACACCAAAATCATCAGATGATTCATATATGGAAGATTCTATTGTTGCATCTGGCCTTCTTGGTAAAGATCCCACTGACTTAGTTGTATTAAATAGGCCGCCAAGTGCTCTTCTTCAAACTCCAAATTCATCAGTATCATCGGCACATGGTAGAGGTAAAAGATTTCCAAGCAGACGCCTCTTTACTCCTGCATCAAATAATCGAGCAAATACTTCAATGTCAAATTATAACCATAATAATAGTACAATATCAGGAGGAAGGTCGGCAACAGCTTTTGCTGGCTCGCCATCACGACTCTCTTCTCTCAGTAATTCGAAACGTAAGAAAGAGCAGCAAGAAATTGATCAATTTTTACAAGATTTAACAGAGAGACTCAATACGGCAAAAGACGAATCTGTACGGCCTATTGATCTTGATTCAGAGAAAAGCCGTCCACACACGACAATAATCGACGAAAGATTATTAAAGACTCGAAAAACCACCGAAGCTCCAAATGTTTATTTTGCTACAATTTTACCACCGACAACTCCTGCATCAGGAACAACATTTCTTCAAATGAGCGAAGTTCTTGATAAAATGATTGATACTGTTAATCTTGAAAAAAGTGTTGAACCTCAATCAGCAATTGATAATGATGAATCAGTATCGGGTCATTCTTCGGAATTTGATCAATCTGTTAATCATATTTTTGGGGAAGTTGTTCGGCAATATTTTATAGAATGTGGATCTCAAGGTGAATTACTAGATAAATGTCGTGATTGTTTTATGCATGCACAACGTACAATACCGAATATCAAAGATCATTATCGTTCTATATTAAATGCTCTCTATGCCAAACGAGAAGCGATTGAAAGAGAGAAACAGAGAATGATTCCCGACATAGCGAATAACAAAGAGCATTCGGAGCATTTATTAAAAGTTATAGCTGAAATGCGAAACGATCTTGAGCGTCTAATCAATCATCATGATGAACTTGTCAAATCAATTACATCGACGTCCAATGAAAGTTTAAAAATGAAAAAGTCGATAGAGCAGCTTGACAAATCCATTGCCTCACAAAACCACGAGCTAGTTCAACTTAATGATCAACTTGCTAATCTCTCAAAGATTGCCTCACAATACGAAACAGACTCTCTCAATTTTGCAGAAAATCTCAAGCAAGTCAGGGAGCAAGAGAAAGAAGCCAAAAAGCAGATAGAGCAGTCAAACACTCAACTTCGAGTTTCTATGCAAAAAGTGACACGAATTGACGCTGAAATATCGTCTCTAAGTTCAGAAATTGAGAAGATACGGACGGTTACCACCAAGACAGAAAACAGCATCCAAGTTGACCTTATTTCTCGACGGTTATTCCGTCAAAAAAAAGAAGGCGAAGATGAAGAAGTCAGCGCGAGAAAGAAGCCGATAGAAAACGACGACGAAACGGAAGAAGAAGAAGCGAAAGAGAAGAAGAAGAAGAAGAAGAAAGAAGAGGAAAACGAAGAGAAAACAATCTACGATAAGGTTAAGAAAGAGTTCAATGAGTCGGTTGGAAAAAGTGCCACCGATGACCTTCACATCAACACGTACGAAGACTTCTCGAAGATGAAGAAAGTTCTATTCAAAAACGACGATAACTTTCACATTGAAACGAACAAAATTGAGAAAGCAGAAAGTGGCGACTTTTTGATAGATGGTGAAAATGCGAACATTGACTATATCAAACTTTTCGCCTCTAAATTGGCCTCTGATTGTTTAGACGCGGCAATCAAGTCGAAGCCGACAGTCTCACAGTCAACGCAGACGCTCTCGCAGCAAGTTGAAGACTTAGCGGAGCCGTTCGAAGAGATCGAAGAGATCAAAGGAACATCGAGGCTTCTTTCGTTGATACAAAGTGACTATTCAAACAGAGAAAGTCAATCTTTTGAATGGTTTATGTCAACCATGAACATGCTCTACCACGAGAAGGAAGTCCAGAACCAGAAGGACTTTGAGTCTGGCTCAAAATTCATGGACTTCCCTCACTTCATTCGATCTTTCGCTGAGAAAAAGTTCGAGCTGCCTTTTTTGAGAGACCAGTTTTTGTGGGACGTCTTCATCACATCACATCACATGAAGAATCAATCAATTGAGTGCGAGTTGTTCGTCGATTTCCTCGACGAGAACCTCACTGAGGACCAGTTTGCTTTCTTCCTCGTCTGCCGCAAGGATTGCCTCAAAAACGGCTCCTCAGTCCAGGTTCGAACGAGGGACTCGATGGAGAAATTCAATGAGTTTTATTTAACCGTCGATCAGGTTGAAACCCTCCTTCAAAAGTGGTGGCAAAACCGTTACCAAAAGAAGTTTTATTTGAGAATTCTCGATTTTTCAGTGCCTCGTCCTGCGATCCACCTTGAAGCAACCAAGCGATACATCGCAACAAGCGACATCTTGCTGCAGTGCATTCAAGATTACGCAGATGACAATGCTGCACGTCTTGGCGAGCTTCTTCTTGCAACGCGAATAGTGCCGCGTTTGAAGATGCCTGATTTTTGTAAGTTAGTAAAAAGTTTGATTCCTGACTTATCCTCTGAAAAAGTGGACAGCTTTTACAGAGCAACCGTCTCTAAAGGGGTCGGCAGAAGGGAGGTGTCAACCGACCAACTCGTGGACCTCTTCTTGGCTGGCTCAATACTGGTTTCAATCTACTCAAATTCTGAGGATTCATTCAAATTTAACGCTCAAAATAGTGAAGTGATGGAGACCGTTAAGGAGGAGTTTGCAAGGTATTCGCCGCAGTTCTCAAAAATCTTGGAATTCTTCAAACAACAGACGTCTTTGCAGAACGATAACCTCACTCTGAAAACTTTTTATGACGACGCGTTCAGATTCTTCTCAATGCTGAATCAGTCGCTATCGTCAGGTGACGGGAAAAGTTCGTATGTCAACTATTACCAGTTCATTTTCGCACTGGATATCTTGTTCAGTGCGCTGAATCTCCTAGAAGTGAAGGATGATGAAATGTCGCTCGTATCGCTCGAATGCAGCGTGCGTGAAAACTGGCTCGATACTGTGTTTGAGCATAGTCAAAATGTATGATTTATTATTATTGTTTGTATTTTATTTTAAATAAATAAAAAAAAAATATTGTTTTCTTATTTCTTATTTAATTTATCGGCTAGAAAAGAGACCGTTAAAAGTGGTTGATTTCAATTTTATTGACTAAACCATTGAAATAATAATAATAAAAAAAATTTGAAAATAAACTAAAATTTGTATAAATCTTTGTAATGTTTAATGTTTTAGTACATGGCTTCTTCTTTTTGAATAGAATTTCACTTTTTTTTTTGTTTCAAACAATAAAATAAATATTATGATCTTTATATCATTTTACTGAAATAATCTCTATCTAAAGCATTTTTGCTTGATAGCAGAAATACTTTTTGGTGGATAAAGTTTTGAATTGATTTAAAGAGTTGTAAAAACAAATCTTTAAAAAAAAAATTCAACAATAATTAGTGTTATTTTGTTTTGAATTGGAAAAAGAGCATTTGATATAAGATGTCCAAAACTGTTAAGAATTTTCCTTTTTTGGAAAAGTCAATCGATGAAAATTCTCGAGCATTTCCATTTTTTCATAATTTCTCCTTCTTTTTAATAAATAATCACGAATTATTGCTTGAATGTTAGGACTTTCCAAATAAGGGAGCAATTTTTCCTTATATTTATTAAAACATGAAATATTTTTAATTTTTGATCTTTGTTCATCTCGAGTCATCAGAGGCATTACCTGATCAAAAATATTTTTTCTTAAAAAAATTAGTTCTTTTTGAGTTAGATAAGCTCCAGTGATTTTAAATATAATATCATAAACACTTAAGTTCTGAAATAAGTAAATGTTAATAAAAAGGTTGGGAAAGCTGTAATGGCAATTTATAGCATTTTTAATATCATTTTTTTTAAAACTATTAAATTGGTGTTCAAATTCATTTTTAATTGGAGTGTTAACATTCATGTTTATTGTTGGTTTGCTGTTGCTATTTTCATTTTGTAAATGATCATTTCCATTAATTTGACTTTGATTTGAAAGCATATTTTCACATTTGCAAGAAT
Organism: Tritrichomonas musculus; assembly: GCA_039105265.1. NCBI lineage: Eukaryota > Parabasalia > Tritrichomonadida > Tritrichomonadidae > Tritrichomonas > Tritrichomonas musculus. Next base: position 3,642,958 of record JAPFFF010000004.1, read on the forward strand.
TACTTAAAAAGGAAGTATCTGGGCTAACTTGGTTTATTATTTCATTTTTTTGGTAATCGTGATTCTCAAAAGAATCATATCCAAAAAAAAATGATTGTTTGTTGATTGTCGTATTTGTTGATTGGCTATATGATTTGAAAAAATCTTCGTATTCTAAAAAGAATTGTTGTTCGTCCATTTTATAAAAATGAAATTATATCAATTTTCGTTTTGTTTTTTAAAAACTTTTATTCTCTTTTGAAATCGATTATGGAGAAAATTAAAAGGATTATTCAAAAAATTTCAAAATTCATCAAAAGATTAATTTTATTAAAATTGAAATAAAAAAGAAATAATACCAAGATTTTTTATTTATTATATTTTATCACAAAGAAAATATTTGATTTATTTATTCACAACTTTTTGAAAAAAAAGATCAAATTTTTGAATTAAAAATTTGGCAATTGATTAAATTGAAAAAAAGATGAATTTAGGTTAAATTATAAATTGAATGACAAATCATTATGTTGAAAAGAGTAATTGAGAAAAACCTAATGCGCTCAAAAAGATAAGAAAGCATGTGGCTTTCTGTAATGAATACAAGCCAAGCTAAATGATTATTTTTGCGCAATTTGGATTTGCTTTCATAATTATTGTAATATCATAAAAAAATGAATTTTTTAATTGATTTATAAAAAATGCTTTTAATAAATGTAAATAATCAAAGATATGGAAGGTATTCAAAATATCTAATGTTTTTTTTTTTTTTTTTTTTTTTGAGATATTTCATCTAAAAATTATATTATTATAAATAGTATTATAAATATTTATTTCTTTAAGATTGAAATCTAGTTGACAAATAAAATATCCATAAGTTTCAACTTCAACTTCAATTATATTATCAAAAAAATAATTATATTGAATTTATAAATATGAATTGATTAATTATAAATGGTAAAAAAGGATGAATAAAGCTTGTATATTTTTATTTTTTTTTTTTTTTTATTAAAAAAAATATTTATGCTCATTATTATTTAAAAGATTTTTATCTTATTTTTAAATAAAAAGTCCTTGAACAATGTTTTTATTTAAAAATTTGATACAATTCACTGTAGTTGCCCACAAAAAAAAAAAAAAAAAGAGAATGAAAACGATCATTTTAAAAATTATTAAAAATTAGAATTTTACTATAAAACTTTAATTTTTGTTTAAATAAAAAACTTTAAAAGATTTATTATCGGCAAAAACAGATTAAATATATTGAAATTTTAATATTAAATTAAATAATGATAAATTAGTAAATAGATGAGAAACCTATTTAAAATTGTTTTTTTCAAAGAAAACGAAAACGTTTGAGGATGAAAATGATCTTTATCGAATAACGAGTTTAAATGACTTTGCAAAATATTTTTAAAAAAAAAAAAATTGAATTAAATTATATAACTTATGCCATACATGATACATTTTACAGAGTGAACAAATTTCATTTGACATAGTATTAGCAAAGTTAAATCTATGATTTCATTGTTTAAATATTACCATTTGATAATTGAATGTTTTCATAATGATAAGTAATTATAATTATAATTATAATTTATTATTTGATAAAATAAGAAATCATAAGATTTTTCATTTTTCAAATACTTTTAAGTTGGATCAACTCATCCATCGTGATTTGATAATCTTAATTATATATTAACATATTTTATTTATAATTAATATTTTAATTATCTAAAAAATGATTGCTAAATATAAAAAAGTTTTAACAATGTAAATATTATGGGTTTTCTCCTTGTACAAATTATATAATCTATTAGTTGTTTATTAAAAAGTTTTAATCAAAAAGATCCTCATTGCAAGTTGCAATTTGTCATATTTTTTTTTTTTTTTTTTTGAGAAATTATTTGGTCGAAAAAAAATTTAAATCATTAAGTTAAGAAAAAAGAGTAATTGTTTGATGTTTATCTTTTTCGATAGTTAACTCGAATGGCTTCAATTATATCAACAAATAAGACCTCATTATGTTTTTTTATTTTCTTGATTCAAATTTTATGTTATTTGATTTTATGATATATCATTAAAAATCATATACAAGTTTTTAAAAGTATTTAGATGTCAATGGCTACTTTTAATCAGCTCTCCTATAAACAAATGGCAATTATTAAAGATAATTCTCTATTTGATTATTAAAAGCATTTGATCGCAACAATTTTTCTAACTCCTAAACAGCATTCACAATTGATATGAGAAGAGTTTTCATTAATAAGTAAATTACATAAAAAGATTTGATTGAGGGTTTTTTCCAAAAATACTCGGATATTGCTGATAAAAAGAAATTAACAAAAGTGATAAAATTAAATATTGTCGTGTAATACATATTATTTTATATAATATTTTATTAGTAAATTGATAAATAAATAATTTTGTGTTCAATTAAGATGTTTATGAAAAAAAAGCTTTAATTTAAATTAATGGTTTTTTGGTTTGAAGTAATGAAAAAAGAAATTTGATATTTGGAATGAAAACTTGAAAATTTTGAATTTTTTCCATTTTGCCCGCCAAATTTTTTTTTATTCTTGGGAATCAAATTACTCAAAAGCTGATGATTTTTAGGTGAACTTAATTGTATCTGTTAAAGATTTTCTTATTTGATTAATAGATTAGCTATTTAAACTTTTTATACTATTGGGAAAAAATGAAAAGTCATTTTAAAAAATCAATATAAACTTATTTTTTTTGTTTATCGTTTTTCATATAATTATAATTTATAATATCCTATTAAATAAAAATTTATATATAATTATTTTAATTATAAAGTTACTTAATATTAAAATAAAAGTTTTATTTATAATAAAATTAATTTTTTATTAAATATTAATTGAGATATATATAAAATTAATCCTATCGGACGAGAAAATTTCATAATTGAGTTATATGGTTTTATTTTTTTAAAAAAAATATAATTATCTTTATTTTTTAAATATAAATTGTGTTAATTTTAATATTTATTTAATCAATATATCAATTATTTAAGTGTATTTATTGTGAGAAATGGAAATATTCGAATTTTACAGTTGTTTTGTTATATTTAATCCGCTAGTGGTTAAATAAATAGAAAAATATTTAATTTTTGAATTATTGTTATTGTTTTAGAAATTTTATTATCATTCTATCAAAACTAAATTATTTTTTGAAACATATTTGAAAAAGAAATTTATAATCTCACAAAAATTTAAAAATCTTGACAAAAAGTTTAAAATCTTTTGATTTTTGAATTGTACTAAATAATGGATGCAATTCAAAAAAAAAAAAAGTCAAATTTCAATTTTCTGAATATTCAAATTGAAAATATAAAAAAAACTTCAAAAATCATTAAAATTTTGTGTTTTCAAATGAATGAAACTCTCGAAAAAAAAAGCAGTGGTAAAATTCCGCCAGCCCATAGCCAAATAGCCATTATCAATGGATCTGTTCCTCCTTTAGTCTCCAAATGGAATTATCGGCTTCTAATGAATTTAGGGCAAGGATCTTTTGGAACTGTGTATTCCTCAATGGCACAAAGTGGAGATGTTGTTGCTATTAAAAAAATCAAAATTGATCCAAGTCAAACAAATAGAGAACTCGAAATTCTTGAATCTTTGAATTCTCCGTTTTGTATCAAATTATTAGACTATTTTTACTCAACAGAAGTGAAAGAAAATAATAATTACAATCAAACAATTTCTTATTTAAATCTTGTTACAGAATTAATGCCAGAATCACTCGGTAAACTCATACGAAAGCAGCATCAGATTAATCAACCATTGAATCCCTTTTTGGTAAAATTATTCATTTATGAGCTTTTTGCAGGTATATCTGATATGCATCATCTTGGAATAGCTCACAGAGATATTAAAACAGATAATTGCCTTGTGGATACAAGAAAAGGTATTCTTAAAATAATTGATTTTGGATGTGCAAAATTTTTGAATAAAGATAACGGCCCACACCATTCATATGTAGCATCGCGAATTTATCGTGCTCCAGAACTTCTACTTAATTCAACAGAATATGATGATAAGGTTGATATTTGGGCTGCGGGATGTGTCATCTCAGAAATACTTCTTGATGCAATACCAATGTTCCAAGGGTGTAACAATGAAGATCAACTGGTTCAAATAATGCAAATTCTTGGAAATCCAACAGATGAAGAAGACAAATCTTTCCAGCACAAACTTAAATTTCCCAAAAACGTTAACAAAATTTGTTCAATTGAAATGGCATTGCCCTTATCAACAGACAAAAACTTGCTAGCTCTTTTGAAAAGAATATTTGTTTACAATCCTGCAAAAAGGCCTACTGCAGATGAATGTATGCGTTCACCTTATTTCGATGAACTTTTTAAAGAAGGAGCAAAGCTACCAAATGGAAATCCTCTACCTCATCTTCCTAGACCTGAATAGATTGTTCTTAAATTTGTTCGTTTTTTAATTGTTTTGTATTTAAAAAACTTAATCCTATAAAATATTATATTTTTTTTAAATTGAATTAAAAATAATCGTTTTTCCTTTTAATTATTTTTTTTCTCGAAACTTTTTGATACACTTCTCAAAAGCACCTATTCAAAAAGTTGGAATGACGATCAAGTAAATGATCGTTTTTCATTCAAAAAAATAAACAATCATTTGTTAAGAGCCCAAAAACAAATTAAACATTTTGCCCAGCATTTAGTGCAAATCATACTATACGATTACCTTAGAATTAAATTGCAACAAACACTACATGATAACTTCCGCCTGCTATCTCAATGCGCTTTATAATGAATTAATTTACAGAATATCAGGCAATCAATTTACAGAATAGTAGTCAATTAATTAACTAAATCACAGTCAGTCAATTTACAGGACAAGCGCCAGTCAATTTACAGGACAAGCACATATCAATTTACAGAGTAAGCGCCAATCAATTTACATAATAGCAGAGTAGTATATGGGCGGGCTTATGTGCAGGGGATAAAAAATGACCCCCTTGTCATAGGGTTTACAGGACCCAAACCTCAGCTACATGACTCAAAAAATCGATTAAATTTCAAAAATAGCACTTAAAATTAGCCTGTTTCGTGAGGTGTAATGATTCTAAAAATAGAACTTTCAAAAATTTTTTATTTTTTTATCAGCAATTTATAATGTCAAACCAAGCCGAACAATTAAGCACCCTCATTAATAGAATCAACAAAAAGCTAAAAGGATGGAGACCTGCATTAAAATACCTCTACGATAATGAAGGGACAAAGTCCCCTTTTGCGAAGCAAAATGATGTTGTTGACGGAGTACTAAAAGAGATAAATCACTTTATTGAACAACTAAAGAAATTCAATGGACCTGAACAATTAATTGCTGAACTTGAAGAACTCATTTATTAGACAATTCATTTAATTCATTCTCAAGCTGATGAACTTTATTTTTGTTTTTTGTTTTTTAATTTCATGATAAAGATATGTCAACACCAAAAGTTTATGATTACATTAATTCACTTATTGAAATGTTAGATGAATCAGAGAAGTTTAAACAATGTGATTTCTCAATATTGTGTGATAGATACCCGATACCTTGCGGAAAGGCTGCATATAAAGCTAAAGTGATATACATATCATTGAAGAACAAAGATAATGCATTTAAACGATTATATTATGATAAGATTGTTGAACTCGGGCTCGAATATATAACATTAACATCAAATGTTAGAAGAAGGATATCAACGAATTCACTTGAGTTCTTCGTTGAAGGTTCAAATGAAGAGCAATCATTTAAAGAATATAAGTATTATAATTACAGTATCAGGAAAGTTAATGATAAGAAAACAAAAGAACTCATAGAACAAATGAGACAAAAATATAATATCAATACACCACAACTGTTTGTTGGTGTTCAACAACAAATTGTATTAGATGAATGAAAGGTTATTAGTTCGAACATTGATTAAAACGAATTGATGTGCTTTCATTGTTCTGTATCGATTCCATAGCTCTTCGAAATCTATTGGAAATGGAACTTGTTGATATATGTAGCCGAGTTTCTGTCGTGAATAACCACTGAAGATGAAGAATGATGTTGCATTATTTTTCCATTCTGTTGTTAAAGCTTTGAAGAACTGGATGTTAACGAATATGATTAGATTCTTGTGTCGAAGCTGACTAATAGTATTGATAAAATAGGATGATTTAATTAGTTTCGATTTCAAGAAGTCTTCACAAAGAATGATTGTATTTAGCGGTTTATTCGGTTGACCTAGTTTATTGATATGAAGAAACTCAAACATATCGTTTAACTTCTTTTCATTTTGCTTCGCAAAAGGGGACTCCGTCCCTTCGATTACTATTTTTGGTGTTGATGAATATTTGTTATACAATTCTTTATATAAATCAAGCTGTTTAAGATATTCTTCAGCATTGCTGTCAGCAACAGTTTTTATTGGTAGCTGTATCAATTCGCGTTGGCTTTCGAATGTTGCATCATTGATTGTTCCGTTTCGTGATACATAAACAATTAAATGAAAGCCAGCGTTCTTCATTCGAGACATTTGAATAACATCTCGTAGCATTATATGACTCTTTCCTTTACCTTGCTGACCAACGAGTATGTTCAATGAATTGTAATATGAATAGATACCGTTTGCGATTGGTCTGATTGATTCATTCTTTATTTTTGATTCATTGCGTTGATATGCTTTATTCATCTCGTCATCAATATTAAATGTCTTTTCATTAACTGTTGGTTTGAATGATTCATATTCAAATGCAAAGCTCATTTGGTCATCATCATAATCAGAGCTATTAGAAAATAAAACCTCTTTATAATTAAAGTGCGTCGGTTTCATGAAACGTTTCATTTCTTTAGTTTTCGTTAAAGCTCTTCATGAATACATTTTTGTTCTTATCTCTTCACTGAGTTCTGGTTCTTTGTCAGGAATCATTAATGATACTTCAACAATCTTCACTAAAAATAAACCTGTTAATAATGAAACAACTAATATTTCATATATCATTTATTAGTCTTTAAATACATGTTTTCAATGAAATGTTGTGTCTAATGAGTTCAGTATAAATGCTATTATATTTGTATTTCAAGTCATTTGATTCATTATTTTTGTACACCAATATCCTATCAATTAAAAGATATTTGGAACGAGAAACACAACCATTGCACGAACAATCATCATTGACAATCAATTCAACTTTATCAGCTTGTGTTAGTAATTTGATGAGTTCCATTAATGTATTTGAATGACAAATCAATAAATCATTGACTTTTATCGGATTTGTTTCATAGATTGATAACAATATCTCAAGGAATTTGTTTTTGGTTTCAAGTTCTGTTATATCAGCACCAATATCACTGATACCTCTTTCTAGGGAAACGTTGTTTGTTGGATGCTGTGATTGATATACTCCACTCATCTGAGGTATAGTAAAATTTGTGGCTTGAGATGATTGTGGTAAGGGTTGAACTGATGGATATTCAACTGGTTGTGGTTGCTTTGGTTTGATGTTTATATTAATACTGGTTGATTGTTCCTGCTTAACTGATGCATCGTTTTCTGACGATAATATACGAGCTTTATTCATATTAAAGTTATTCGTTTTAGGTAAAAATAAAACCAATCAATGATGAGTCATTCATTGAATCATTTACAAAGTCAACTGTTCAGCTGATTTGATACGTTCATCAATAGCTCTTAATTGTATTTTGATTGATTCAATATCATTAAATAGTTGTTTATAAATCGACAATATGTGAATCATCTTATCAAACTTTCCGTTTAATGCATCATCTTCAGAATTCATACATTCATTGAATATCTTGTCTTTAACTATTCGAAACTGAGCGTGTAAAGATGATGTATCACAACTCAAACCATTAATTGCACTATTCATTTTAAACCAAAAATAAACAAATTAATTAAATGATATTTTTATTCTTTGTTGTTCTTAAATGCCAATAATCTGTTAATCATATATGATGATACATTTAACTTCAATTTTTCCTTCAATAAGTTTTGTGTATATGAACACCTTTTATGTCCTGGCAACTTATTTATATCATTCATTACTTTATCATCCAAAAATTCTAAAACTTTTTCACGTTCATCCTTGTTCAAGAACTTTGATGAATTGAATATTGAACGCGTTCTTTTATGGTTTGCTTCTGTAGATGTTTCTTCATTTGTTTCTTCTTCTTCACTTACTTCTTGTTTTGATTCTAATATCAAAAGTAATTTATGTATTTCTTCAATGTGTTTTATTATTTCTCTTAATTCTGTCATTTCAATGAAATAAAAAACTCGAAATATTTTTTATTTTTTGATTTAACATTTTTTCAAAATTCAAATAATTTGATTTTTTAATTATATCATAAATGAGTTCGCGTTATTACTATCAAAAATACACCAAATCATTTGTTATTGAACAAATCAGGTATATCAATAATGAACTTCAATTAAAACCTCGTTTGTCAACATCTAAACCTAGTGATTATGATGTTAAACATTTCCAATCAATCTTAGAAAACTATCTAACTTCATTCGGTTTTAGAGAACATGAAGGTGATAGAATCAATGACATATCAATATTAGCTTTCGTCAATAGAATGAAAAGAGAAGCAGAAGAACAAGAAGAAGAGGAGGAAGAGGAACAATTTGAAGAAGAAGAAGAAGAACAAGATGATGAACAAAAACTAAAACAAAAACAAATCGAGAACAACATTAAAATTGCTCATGATGCACTCAACAAAGCCCTTCAATTAATTAAATCTGAAAATATATTATTGAGACCATTACCGCCAAAGACAAACAAACAACCTCAACGATATGAAGACATTCGATTTAACAATGAAAATGCTGAATTAATTGAATATCTCAAAAAGTTTGGCTATAAAGGTGTTCATTCAAAACATGATTCATATTTCATAATCAATGAACCTGAAAACTTTGATGAAGCCGTCAAAGCATGCAGTCATTTCATTGACCAATTCCCAAATGATAGTCAAAAGGTTGAACGATTAGATGAAGACAGCAAAGAACCAATCAAAATATATTACAAAAACGGAGTTTCATCAATTGAAGACATCAATGAATATTTAACTGAGACAGTATTTAAACAAGAAGTGAAACCGTTCAAAATATATTTTCAATTGACAGGCATATTTGAGATACCGCCCAAGAATGAAAACGAAAGATATACATATGAGGCAAGTGATATCAAATGGAAGAACTATAAAGCAGCAATTCCAATAATTGTCAGAGAGAATAAAGATATTGATAAAATTAAACTGTATATTGAATCAAAGATTCATGAATATGAAACCACTACTTCAAACATCAAATTGTGTATTGTTTGGTCAGTATCGTTTACAATTTCACGAGTCGTTAAGATAACGGGTAAGATTGATGAAGTTTCAGAATTGTTTGGCAAAAATAAATATATCATTATTGATAACGTTGATGATTGTTTGTGTTGGTATCGATTTCTTGCTTGTTGTTTGAATAAAGAATTAATGAAAAGACCTTTTACAATCTCAGACCGAACAGCAGCAGCAAAGAAAATATTATGTGATGAACACGGTTTGAGCTATACAAAGAAACCTTCAAAAGAAGCAAAACAATTAATCAACTCGTTCAAAGGAATCACGATTGAAGAAATGAAAGAATCAGCCAAGAATCATAACATCAATGTCAACATCTATGAATACAACCAAACTGAAACAGATAAAAAAGGCTTTTTCGATTTACAAGACCAATGGCATAACACAGACGAATCAAACAAAACGTTTTCAGCTCTGTTGTATTCAAAGGATAAGATACTTCACATAATGTACATCATCAACGCTGAAGCATTAACAAATATTCATATTTGTCCTCATTGTGGTTCATACATTCACAAAGGAAATCACAATATTGACAGATTCAACAGACATGTAGATAAATGTGATGGCAAATTCAAAAAGGATTTCATTCCTTCACGAGAAGCTTTACCATATTGTCCACACATTTTAAACAATCCTGTTTATTTGTATTGTCTTTCATATGAACTTGAATGGAAGCCAACAATTCATTATATCACTTATGATTTTGAAACAATGGAGCAAAAGATTGAAAAGAAAGTCAGTGATAAATCTGTTATCAATTCTCGATTGATTCCTTTGAGTGTTTCATCATGTGTGAAGCTTGATAAAGGTTTGATAACAAAGAACTTTGATATACGAACAAATGAATTCATTGCCAAATGGATTGACTGGTTATTTGTTGTTGGCTGTGATGTGTATGTTGATAAATTGAATCATTTGAAGAGCTTTATTAAAGGTAAATCGGAAGAAGAACTCAATAAAATAGATTCATCATTGAAAACAATAACAGTGTTCGGTTTTAATTCATCACGATTTGATTCAAACTTATTCAAAGAGCAATTGATTAAAAATCATTGGTCAATCGATAGCGGAATGATTGGAACTGCTACATCACTGAAACAATTCATATTGAAATCATCAAAGTATCCCATTCGATTACGATTCATTGACGCACAAGCATTTGTTGCTGGAGGAACACTCAAACAGTTTGGAATCGATTTTGGCGGTATATCTAACAGTTCGAAAGGTGTATTTCCTTATGAAGCAATCAACAATGATAATTATAATGAAGTGTTGTCAAAGAGTGAACCATTCAAATATGAAGACTTCTACAGTTATCTCAATCAAAAGAATCCATTAACAAAAGCCGATTATGAAGAGTATTTGATTGATTCAAAGAGGTTTGCAACTCGTTGGGATTATTTGTTATCATACAATGATAATGATGTTGAAATGATGATTAAACCGATTGATAATCTTATTCAAATGAATGCTGAATATAAAGTTGATTTAATTAGCAATCTTTCATTGTCAAAGAACGCATCATGTATCAAATATGCTCTTGCTTATAAAGATTTCAACCCGAAGAATGACTATGAAATCATCAATAAATCAAATACATTTAAACCAACAATGAAATGGTGGTCAAATAAATGTGATAACTATCGAAAACAAGATGAGAAACACAACAAGATGAATCAAAATCAACGCGATATATCAAAATGTGTTAGTGAAAAAGATTTTGATGCATTCATGAAATTGTATGAATCAAATGAAACAGGTAAATGTCATTTATGTGGTGAACACTTTACTTACAACAACAAACCAACTCTTGACCGAATAGATAACAACAAAGGACATCAGATTGATAACTGTTTACTTGCTTGTGCTGAATGTAATCGTTTGAGACAAAGAGATGACGACAAGATAACAAGAACCAAAATACAATTGAAGAAATTCTGCAAGCTTCATCACCTTCCCACACTCATAACTGATGAAAAAGAATACTACAACTTGAGAGAGAACATAACGGGGGGATTATCAAATGTACTTCATCGAGTGAACATCAGAGGTCAAACATTAATCAATAAACTCAAATATGATGCCGTCAATGACAGAATCATCAGCTATGACACTTCAAACACAGTTTCACACGTTGCTGGTATTGATTTCAATTCATTGTATCCTTCATCATTCAGTTCAGTAAAACATTCATTTAATCCTTATCACGGAGGAATCATGTTCATGCCTGGCTCATTTATAAAACGCTTTGATGTTTATGATGAAGAAGGAAACAAGAATGAAAAGGTATTTAATGCTGCAATGAATATCATTCAATCAAAGAAGCGATTTGATGCAAACCCTGAGTTTATATTCAAAGCTGAAGTCAAATTGAGATGTCCAAAGAATAAAATCAACGATTTGATTAATTTCCCTCCTGTGTTTAGAAATATCAATATAATGAATGATGAGCAAACGATTGGAAGCTATATGTACAAATATATGAAAGACAATAAACTGAATTCAGCCGATAAAGAAACAAGAAAGCTGACAATGTTGCTTGATACATGCGGAACATTTATGACGTTCTCGAATTACCTTTTATGGTTTTTAATCGACCACGGACTTATTGTTGATGACATTAAGAGCTTAAGTTTATATGAAGCTCATGACGGATTCAATCAATTTGTTTGTGAGTTTATGAAGAAGCGTCAAGATATATTGTCAGGAAAGGCACACGGGAACGAAAAGTTTTACAAGATTAGCATGAACGGATCTTACGGATATGACGGAATGAATTCAGAGAACTTCAACAAAGTCAGAATTGTTGATAAAAATAAAGCCTTTCAATTGATTGCATCTGATACTTATCGTAATGGATGTAAATTGTCAAATGATTGTTATTTGATACAATCACAACCACATTCATTCAAATGCACTACATGTCTTCAGGAATCATTTTGGACATTAGACAATGCGAAATACTGGTATTTGACTTTCCTTTATGACTTTCTTTACAAATGCATTGACATGAATAAGATTCATTTCAACTCAGTCGATACGGACAGCCTTTACATGTCTATAGCTGGTGATATGAATAAACCGATTGACCAGTTGTTTGATTACGTCATCAAAGACAAAACATTTTATGACAAACACATTTATAGCTTTATGCCAAACCCTGCAATCAATGATGTATATGATGAGAAAAAGATACTCGGATGCTGTGTAGAAAAGTTTGGAGCAAATCAAGTTGCTTTGTGTGCTAAATGTTATACGATTTGGTCAGATGACAAAACAATTTCATTAAAGCTCAAAGGTGTTTCATTGAAGAAGAACAACATCAAATCAAGTGATTACAAAAATGTCATTGAAAAGCAATCAGTAATGAAAGGAAAGAATATAAACCTTCAATTAAATTCACAACTGATGAGTAAAATAACTGTTATCAAAAATGCTTTAACAGCAGCACATTCAAAAATGTTGGTATTATCAAATCATTGTTGTTGTCCTTATGTCAATGGTTTCACTGCAAAGGATTATTTCATTGAGAATCATTAAATGAAATGCTAGAAGCAGAAAAATGCCTCTTGAAAATCAATTTATTTTTGTTGTTTTATTTTTAAATCAATTTTTTATCATCAATTCAAACAATGAGCAGCAACACAACAAACGCAGCCACAAACACAAACGCCACAACTCAACCAATCAATAATGATTATGAATACATTCAATACAATGAACATTTAAGAATCATTCATTCAAAACAGGATGATATGTATCAAGTACAATCAATTATTACAGCTTGTCATTCAAAGAAAAGAGTAAATGATTGGTTTGAAAGCAAAACAACAAAGGAAATCATTGATGAAATGGGTAAAAGTTCTACTGCGGAAAATTCCGCACTAGACAAAATATATGAAAAACGCGATAATTTACCTATTAATCTTCGTGGATTTTATATTCATCGTCTTCTTGTAAATAATGTTGCAATGTATGCATCACCTCGCTATTCAATTTACATCATGAAGCTTCTTGATTCACATTTTGAACATGAACGACAACAATTGGTTGAAGAAATACAACAAAAGAAACCACGGCTCGTACCATCTAACAAAGAACACAATTACAAGTATTTGATTTGGAAAGAAACCAATGATGCTGAAAACACAATTCTTCATCTTGTGAGAAGAAACAAACGAACATTCAGAGCTGTATCAACTCATAATAATGAGAATGAAAGATTTATATTCAAAGATAATTTGCCGATAGCGATGAGTCCGAACGAAGACATTAAAGAACTTGTCAAGAACAACTTCCCTCGTAATGATTACACCATCAATGGTTGCAACATTATAATAAAGAATGAACGACTGGAACAATTACATACACTCATTGATGAATACTTCAATCAATTTCAATCATAAATGAATAAAAACAAATGACACATTTATATGTTTTTATTTTTGTGCTCCACTGATTGAAAAAAAAAAAATAGAACTTCGGGGCAAAAACCCACAAAGAACCGTCATTCAGTGTTATTATTAAAGTAATATGTATAAAGATTATTAATGTAAAGAGTACGGTGTATTTTGACGGTTCTTTGTGGGAACACGTTAAAGTGTTTTTAGTTTTTTGACGGTTCTTTGTGGGAAACCATTTATAATAGTTTTTTTCATGAATTGTTTTAATGTATACGGGTTGTACATTCTGCCTCTCTTATATTATTATCTTTCGAATCCAGCGGTTGCTTTCTACATTTTCTAGGATAATATATAAAATAATACAGAAAAGTGTCATGTATGTGAATCGAACCTACCACCTTTACAAGGTCTCTGTAGACGCAATACCCATCATGCCATATCATTGCCGTATAATAATAGTTTTCATTTACAGATTTATATTTAAATGGTTATATACTATATTACTTTACACATTTATAGCAATATTTGCGAAAAATTTTTCGAGAACTTTTTGAATGAAAAAATTCTTCTTTGACCAGATATGTATTGAAACCATGAATTAATAAATAAATGAACAAAAATAAAATGAAAATCAATCAATTGATTTACTCTTTGAATACAGCTAATGTTCTTTCATCAATGATACTTGTAATGATTCCAACAGTCATGCGTTTTATTTTTGATGTTATTGCTGTCTCTCCTGAAAGAACTTTCAGCTTATTGTCTTCATTATCGATAAACACCTCATCCCCGATTGAATAACATGATGAATCATTAACTTTGCAAATGTAATCGCCATGACTTGCGAATGTGATACATTTATTTTTGTCATCGATTCTCACACATATACCGACATACTCCTTCCATGTTCCTGATGTTTTGACACTACAAATACAATCAGTTGTATCATCTGCTGTTGATGGTTTCCATTCATCACCAACATGTTTGTAAACCTTACCTGTCATATACACAGGAGAACCTATAACGAAATCACTAACAGAGTTCATTGATGATTCAATCGGTGAGTAATGAGTGATTGTTGTGTTTGATTGTGCACCGTAAATAGCAGCCTTATATTTTGCTAAATAACCTCGGGACATGATGCATCTTGAATATATTTGTTTAGCATCTAATAATTCCTGAGTAGTTGTCCAAGAATATCCGCCTATTGGGAAATTATATGTCAGGGGTCTTCCTGATGTTATATCAACAGTGTCTTCATAATAGAATGGGAATTTGAAATTGTCGAAATACACAGTTCTTTGATGTAATACAAGAACAATGTTATGAGGATTTCCAGTTGTATCATAGAATAATATTCTTATTTCCAAACATAGCGCATAATCACCTACTATGTATTCCAGTTTAATTACCTTATCTTCAAGTTTTAGATAATGAATTGATATTTCACCGCCCTCTGTAATCGGTCCGCAATCAATAGCACATTTTTTTATTAGTTGTTCTTCTGTTATGACGTTTGACTTCAGTGCAAAGTTATCATTCACATATTTCACCGAAGTAATCATATCATCATTCACAGGTCGGATGCTGATTAATGTGATAGATGCATCATAAATATTGGTTAGTGTATCATCCTCAGCTCTCAATGAAACAATACGTGTAGCTACACGAATATCTATCAATTCACTTGACTCTCCGCTGGTTGATTTGTATATGAGATTTGCACTCTTTCGTCCAGAATATTCGTATTCAGCTTCTTCATATGATGCATCATCGGCATTTCGTTTGAACTTCACGAGAATATTTTTGGTTGTTAATACCCTTCTTATATATTCATCTGGGACAACACAACCACTATCATTCTGTGTACATTGAATTGTGATTTGTTCTGGACTTCCATCAACAACATTCGAGTCTTTGATAAATGGTGATTCGATTTGTGCTCTAATGAAATTATATGCTATTGGATTATTATTTCTATGTGCTGCAATATATGATACATATACAATTTGTCCATCATCATAACGCCATATTATTCTATCAATGCGTTTGCCATTGCTATCATACCTGTCCATGCTGTCATAAGTGCTAGTAGAACCATTTGGTTTAAATACTACATCAATATGCATTATATCATCATCTTGATTATCACCCCAATTAACATCAAATACCAAATGAACTCTGGCATTTGGTAGCTGAGGGGTAATATATGCACCGTCATATAAGTTTGCTGGATATTCAATATTCAATTCAGTTCCGTATAATGCAGTATTCAATGCAGATTCATTAACCAAATCAGTTGGAATTGTTGGTATATCTGTTTTCAATGCATACTTATCTAATTCATAAGCTAATTCATCTTCATCAACAAACTTCTCATCAGCTTGTGCACTAGTATAATACGGTGTCAAGTCAACTGGTTCTGGTATATCCGTCTTCAATGCATAAGTATTCGACACATATCTAGCTGAATAAGCGTTTCTGTCTGTTGGTTCGATAGTTTTGGTAATTGAACACGATAAAACTTCTGGTGTATCGCCAGTTCCTGGATTGATTAATTCATGGCTGTCATACAAAAACCAAATACTTGAATCACTTCCTTCGATACGCATTATCTGAGAGGGTTGTTCGTCATCATCGTCATTGTACGAATAGTCTACATGAACATAATGACCCGTATAAAAACTGTTTGATGAAACAATATCCAACCCGTATTGCTCAATCAGTTCATGATATGTGTTGTAATCCAAATCAGGAATTGTATTATTGACGATTTCGAATTGAATTGTTGTTTGACCCTCAATAATTTCTGGGATTTCACTCTTCATTGCATATTTTCCTTCTGCAACTGTTTTCGTTTCATACTTATCCAATTCATAAGCCAATTCATCCTCATCGACGAACTTCTCATCAGCTTGTGCACTAGTATAATACGGTGTCAAATCAATTGGTTCAGGTATATCACTCTTCAATGCTAATCTTTCTTCTGTTTCTGCTAATGTTATTGTTATTGGAAGGTATTGATATCTATCATAAATTGCTCCACTAACTTCATCCCACACTAATTCAAAATACTCACCTTCACTTTCAAATCCTTCAGCTTCATGTTGTTTAACGTTATATTCATCATCAGTATATAATTCATTTGTCTTGAATCTGATATCAAAATGGAATATATTACTACTATTGTCTAATTTATAACCAACCAAATGTGTTCCTTCTTTGAACGGTAAAACGTGAGATGTATCCATTCCGTTTTCTTCATATTCTTCTGGTACTGGACCTATATTAGGAAACATATATGTCTTAGTTTCAATTGAGTATTCAGTTGATACAGTCAAATTATCTCTCGTGATGTAATTCTTCAAATCATCTTTTGGAACATATCGTTCGGCACAAACATCCAAAGCTGATTGAAAACCTTCATTAGCCGCTATACTTGTTAAACACATTGATGCTTTAGCTGATAATGGTTTATCATCTTCAGCCATCAATTTCTGAAACATTTCTTCTGGTAATAGTTCTTTTATGTTCAATTGCAACTCACTATTTTTGAGTACTTCTGGTATTTCACTCTTCAGTGCATAATTCGTTAAATCAACAGGTTCAGGTATATCAGTTGATAAAGCATAATTGTTGATAACATAATCACGCAATCCGTTAACTGCTTCATTCAATTGTTCCTCAATGATTCCATTTCCGTTTGGAATCCCTACGTTTCCGTTCGATGAATCGCCTTTGATAACATAATTATCGACATATCTTTTAATGTATTCGTTAATCAATCCGTCAATAGTATTTGTTTTTGTTATGTGTCCGCTCTGCTCAATCGTAAACATTCAATTTATTAGAAACTAAACAATGTCAAAACAAGATAAAAATAATTCATCTGATAGCTTTGAATTAGATTTAAGTAATATTGATGATGAAACTATATTTGATAGTGAGGTATCTAAACCTGATGATGATGATGAACTAGAGGACCCGATAGATTATTTTAAGAACACGTTTCTCAGTACATACAAACTAGAACACCCCAATGATTTAATTAATTTGTTGTATCAAATACAAAACAATGAGTATACAGGAAGAAGTGTGGGAAAGATTCGTGAAATGAAAGTCAAGTTTCGACGATTTGTTTCATTGATGAACAAAATCAATGCAGGTATTAAAAGTAAAGGCAATCGATTCCTTAGTTTAAAAGAGTACACAACAGATAAAAAAAGTCTTGATACAATTATCAATTACTTCAATATTGTTGTCAACGATGATTTAAATTATAGCTCTGACGGTTTTCGTTCATCACCCATCAAACCACCGAGAAAGAGTCAAACACCACAAACCACCAAAGGAAGAAGAAAGAGAACAAGCATACATGAACCAACACTTGATACTAATAAACGAAGAACACCAAGAAGAAAACGCATAACTCCGAGTGATGATGAAAATGACTCGACAATACAATTGCCTAAAGACAGTGAAGATTCATTACTTAATATAACATTAAGCGAATCAGATTCTGAGTCATTAATATTGAAAAACGATGATTTATCTGATTCTTTTATTGAACCATCAAAGGAACACAATAAAAATAATTTTTCAACTAATAAAATGGCAGACGACAACAACAATAATAACGGACCTCTTCAATCATTATATGATGATGAATTAGATGATTGGCAAGATGATAATGAAGCAGCAACCGAAGCATACAGATATGCAAGAACACCTGCAAAACAACCATACAGATATGAAGATAATGAAGAAGAAGCACAAGAAATTAAATCACCTTTTGCAAGGAAATACAAAGGATATGCAGAAGATAACAAAGCAGATGATGAAATACTTGATGAATTAATAAGAAATGCAAAGCAACCCTCAAAGAATACTCGTGGACGACGTGATAATAAAGATATGCCACATGTTAACTCAACATTAAAGGATTCATTTGACAAGCTTGAAATACCTCGTGTCGGTGGTAATATATCCTATTACAGAGATAAATTTATTGATATGATTATTAACGGAAACTTCAGAATCAAATACATTCCGAATGCAGCTTGTCGTGATACAGCTATTGAATACTGTAAGAATTCAGTTGATAAAGACGGTAAACCAAGATATCGTTTATTACCAGAAAATGCCAAAGACCCGTTAGGAAACTCAATAACAGACTTGAACGGTGATAAAGTTGATGATGTTGTTTTAATTGATAGGAACGGTAATCCTTCAATCATTAACGGCTACAAGCTTGTATTTGCTTCTCCTTACAAGAAAGTTTGGAAATCTGTTATTAAAACAAAAAAAGAAAGAAAAGAAATGCCGTTCAATAAATGGATTCAATCATTATTTGATAAAGATATCAAGAAAATTGATTGGGATGCTGGTCAATACAAATTAACAAAGAGAAAAGAAATGCAAGAGTTAGAAAATTATTACGGTCCTATGGGTCTGGGAAAAGCAAGAGTCAGCAAACGTATTACACCAAATTCTTATTGGTCATCAATCTTTTCTAAAGTCTGGAAAGTGTATTGGAATGACGAACAATTCTTTGTATTATCTCCTTTGAAGAAACTCATCAATTACCTTGTTGTATCAAATATGTTATTTGCTTATCTCTTTGATGCTCCTTTCAAAGAACTAATTCAAGACAATAAGTTCAATGGAAAGATATTAACATATGAACAATGCGCATATTGGAAACAACAGAACAATAAAGAATATGTTTCAGTATTAGGAAAGAATGTTCAATCATATGTTGAGAAGATTATTGATAAAGCTATTGATATCACATCAGGAGAATTAAAGGTTGAAGCAAGTAATTGGGGTAAACAATTTACTGAATTAATGCATTACATTGATTATGTTGTCTTTGGTGTTGGTTTCAATGTTGATGTAAGTAAGCAAGAAGGATATAACAGGTTGAAACGAAATGCAGAAGGAATTAAAGAAGCATCGCCAGAAGATATTAAGAACGTTAAAGATAATTTCATTAAACGAATCACTGCAGCAATAGAAAGAGATATATATCCAAATTGTGGATACACAGCATTCAAAGCACAACTCAAAGAAAGTAAATTGCCGAACAAAAATAAATATGATGATTTTGCTGTTAATCTTAAACCATTACATCAAAGAATGAATAATGAATAATTAATTTAAATCAAAACCTCCATTATTGTTATTATTATTATTATTATTTTTGTCATTTGGGTCCGAAACGATTCTAAAACTAAAACGCTTTGTTGATTGTGGTTGTTTCTTCTGGTCTTGCTGATTATCAAGTGAATTTGACAAGTCTTCAAAAGTATCATTATTTATGTTTTGTTGTCGTTCAGAATAATTTGATGTCTTATTAGGATTTGGTGTTTCAAAATAAAAGCCTTGTGATTGATTTTGATTTCCTACATGCCAATCGTCTTCAATTTCCATAGGTTCATAGCTTGTTGGATAATTTGGTTTTGTACTTATGGCTGATGCTGAAAAATGAACTTTGTTATCATTTTCTTTTGATTTATGCTTTCTTGGTGGATTGGGAGTTAATGATTTAATATTTTCTGTTGTTTCATTTTCTGTTGTTTCGTTATCAGGTTTTATATTTGGTTTGAATATAGGATATTCAGTGAATATAGTATCATTTCGAAAACCTAAATGTGCAGGTTTCTTCGGTTTATAATTCGTATTTTGATTTAAATCGTTCATTGTTTGTATTCTAATATCATTGGTGTCAGAACCTGGTTCTGTGTTATCATAGAAATCAATTATCGGTATTAAGTTTGGATTATCATAAACGGTAAATGATATATATGTTTTATTTGCATTAGGATTATAACCTGTATCAGCTGCAGTTATTATATTATTAAATGCATTCATGAATACCTCATAAGTAAAAGCGAAATTTACTCTATTAAAATAAGCTTCACCATCATATTCTACATAATAATTTGTTATATCTTTAGGTGTGTTATCATTTAATAATACAAATACAGGTTCTTGAAATCCTGGTAGTATCTTTCGTATAAATATGTATGACGGACTATAAATTCCATCACCAATTAAATATAACATCCATGCAGGTCTAGTCGTTAATGTTGTACCTTTATAAATACTTTGAACTTGCCTCGGAAATGTAAAAGTTGATGGAAAAATATAAATTGACCTTGATTCAGTAGTCGTAATCATAGCAAATGCAATCGGTGCTACACCATTAATTTTATAATTACTCATATCAGCCAATTGATTCGGATTTAAATAAAATACATGAGAATTCATTTTGAATAGTCATTAATAAATCAAAAGACAACTGAATATAAATGATTCAGGTTCAATAACGTTTCCTTTCATGTCTGTGAACCATAAATGATACTCTTTTTTTGTGTTGTTCAGACATTCATATTTTCGATATTTCGTTTGTCGTCTGTTAGCTAGCATAATGAAATGGTCGCAGAAAGGCATGAATTCAACAATATCTGAATGAACCATCAAATCACCGACAATATGTTGATTGACAACAGCACCACAATACTGAACAACAATGTACTTCTTGTTGCGACTATAAACGAAATCATCAGGAAGATTAAAATCTTTTGATTGTGTGTGATAGTATCGTTTTGTGATTGGTTGTTTAGCTTTCATTTTGCGTTTTATAAGTCAAAAAGAATACTTTATAATCATCATTCAAAGCATCTATTGATGAACAAACATATTTTGTGTACATGATTGGGACAGTTATTATTGTTTTGTTCTTCAGTGTTTTGTTAGTTTGACGCAAAGGATTTAATAGTTTACATTTAACGTTTCCTGATTCATAACAAATGAATTCAGCAAGTTCATTGAACACTCTTCTTCGCTTTTCATGTTTCTTTTCTGTTTTTCCGTAATCGGTGTGAATGAGTATTATATTTTTGGGCTTGTATGACAGAAGACCTTTAAATCGTTGTTTTTGTTGAATCTCTTTCAATTGCATTGATTTCGCTCTTATGTATTGCCATTCAAGGTCGCGGTCATCTTGCATCTGTTGAGGTGTTAGATAAATGTATTTTGATTGTCGTTTGTCAAGGTATTCATCAACATCTTCGTCAAATGATGTGTATAAAGGATTCAATAAACGAAGAGATGAATGAGGTGTGTTATTGTACCATTCAACCGTTTGTTGTATCAATACATTGTTTGTCATTCGTTGTTGTGATTCACCGAAAGCATTTCGTAATGTTCTGATTACTGCATCGACACATTTATGTGCATTTGTGAAAGGTGAATCATCAATGATTAATTTTATTTTGTTTGGTGCTTTGACTTTAATTGACGGTTTGTTTGTTTGATATAGCTCTTCACCGTTGCAATAGTCTTTGAATGTATTTGATATAAAAGCCTTTTCACCATCACATTTAATTGTTTCAATTCTGATATTCCTTTTATTGACTAGTTTATCAATTACTTTGATTACGTAAAACCCAGATTTGTAATCAATTGGTTCAACAATTAAGTATTTGGTGTTTACATTGATTAGGACGAGATAAGCTCTATTTAACGCAAACATTATATCCATTTCCCAACAGTGAGGCTCAAATGAGAAGTCAGGTTTTGATAGTTTCTTTACTGTTTTCAATTGGTAATCCTTAATATAGGGCTCGGTTTTAATGTTTGTGTCTTTGATGTATTTGTATTTAGATTTGAAAGGATAGTTGATTGATTCATTCATTTGAATCGCAAAAATAAAGCATTCATTAATGAAGGAACTCTGTTCCCTTTTGCAAAGCAAAATGATTATTTAATGAAAATCAATTTGTTTATTCATTTGCTTGACTTCCTTGTGGTGTTCCGTCATCAACATATTCTAAACCGTCCAAAGAAAGTTTGAAATATGTGTCAGTAGTATAGGGTAGGCGCGTTGGGCCCCCAGATATTTTGAGCTTCAAATATGACCCCAAATCCCAAGGACAACTAGACCATTTTCAGGGTATGACTTACTCGGGCCAAAACCCCGTGTAAATACCCATTTTGAGCCCCTTTTTTACGATTTTCATTTTTGGATCCTAAGTGTTTCTCACCCATGAAAACCATACAAAAACAGCGTTTGTGAGAGTAGTTGACGACATATCAATCACGTGTTTCACGCATGAAAACCATACAAAAACAGCGTTTGTGAGAGTAGTTGACGACATATCAATCACGTGTTTCACGCATGAAAACCATACAAAAACAGCGTTTACGGGCGTCTGGAGAGATGTTGGAAGGGACTAAATATGAGTGAAAATCGCGTGAGTGATAATTAATACGCGATAAATCAGTTATGGAGATTTGATGGTGTTTTAATAGGTATCGAGAGGACCCCCAGATATTAAGAGGCGTTATACAGTATAAGATTCGTGAGTGAATGACGTTGACGAGCATTGTGAAACGAGGGGTCAGTGGGATAATCGTTAGTGAATGTGATTATGAGATATCGTTTTTTTATTCAGACTCAAATGACAGAACAAAATTACCCTCAATTGCGATATACTCCTAAGCAAGTAACTGCTGAGAAGAAACCTGGTATGGATTCATTGATGAATATAGTTCTCGATATAAAACGTGATGTTAAACGTGTTAAAAGTGCTATCGCTCCACAAAACGCTGAAGCTATGATACAGAAACACAATCGATCATCACCTAACTCACCATGGTACTTGAATAAGCGTGATCCCAACGGTCCTGCAGTATTAGCGAATCTCACTGATGTTAATGGTGATGATATCCCTGATGTCATCGTTTATGATAAACGTGGAAATCCATTAATCGTTAACGGATGGACTACAAAGAAGAGTGAATGGGCTGACGATTTAGTATATAACACAGCACTTCCAACAAGGGCAGCACGTGCACAAGTAAGAAATCAGCGAGGTAAATCACATGTTGATGCTCACGGAAATGAAGTTAAAGTATATAGTAAGAGAGATTTCCTTCGCGATCAATTCAATCCTCAATACTTCGGTTACGATGATGCTACATCACAAGACTTAGTTGAGAATGTTGGTAGAGTTCGCCTCGATACTAGTTACTACGATCAGAACTTCCCATTCTATAAAGATGCAGTTAATAGTAAGCGATACACATCGACAGCACCTAAGAATTTATCGGCATACGCGATCTTCAAGAAATACCTCTTCCAACCCGCTTTTGATGATGCTGCTGCAATCGTTGAAGGTGGTATCGGACGTGCATTGACGGGTCCTGAGAAGTTGAAATTCATCGGTAAACTCTCATCAAAGATATGGAATCAATCACTTCAATCAGCATTAGATCCACATAACACACTCACTAAGAAAGAATTCGATAAGTTGAAACGTAGTGAAAACGGTAAAGCATCTACTATGAATATGGTACGCGCAATGATATCAGCATTTAAAGATAACACGAATACTCATGCTTATGATGGAGTCGTTAATTTCATCGTTAGCGAAATAAACACAGTAGTAGGTGGTGTAAGAGTTGTTGGAGCTCATCCAGGTGAATATGCCATGGGTCCATCTGAATTCAATACTTCAGCAGCACCACCACCAGCTCCATTTTCAGATACATATATTGATGCTCGATTAGCTGCTGCCGCTGATGAAGATGTCCCAATAGATCCCGATACTCCAATGCCTGGATTTACTTATTCAACATCTGGAATTACTTATCCTGAAGAGTAAGTGGGATACGAATGATGCTGTTGTGATATATATTTTTACATCTCATAAACATGATACCTGAGAATATATCGTTAAACGATATCGTTAAAAATAAAGTGAATGAGGTATTAACGAGTAAGAAGAAAGATATGTGTGGAGCATTCATCGATAAGATACATCCTGAGATTAACGTGAGATATAATTCAGTTAATGTAATCGTTGGTAAACAAGGGCAGGGGAAGACTGTGATAGCTCTGGAAGAGGTGATAAAAATATCGTTAATGAATACTCATCATCTACTTGTTTATGTTACTAAAGATGGGAATGAAAGTGATAGATCTTTCTTAGCATTGAAATCTTTAATAGAATCTCGATTACCGATAATAACCGTGAGTGAATCCGATGCTGAGAAAACTATCGAGAAAATCATTAAATCAAAGAATGAGTATTACTCCATTAAGAATAATCATCTCGAAAACATGCTCAACGATCCACAATTAAACATCACGAAGAGCGATATTGAGGGGTTATTCAATACATTACACATTGATGATTTCGATAAAAAGTATCTTCATACACTTGTGTTATTTGATGATATTAGTAACAGCAAACTCTTCACGAATGAAACATCGTATTTCTCGCAATTATTACGTCGTTGTCGACATACGAATATGACATTCTTTCTCTTGATTCAGGGATGGAAGGGACTCAAACCTCATATCAAAAACGAAATCACTACGTTATTCATATTCCCATGCTTCAATAAACAACAATTGCGATATATCTATAGTCAATCAGCTTCTAACCTCTGTTTCGATGATTTCTATGAAAAATATGAGAATATCATGTCGTTAAAGAATGAGTATCCCGACTCTCATCCATATCTCGTAATTCAAGTGATTGACGGTGGCGAAACATTCATTCAATTATAACTCATTCGAGGTTTGAGAAGTAGTTCTCTATAGATTTTAAAGCAATCTTAATATTCTTGATATCTTCAGACATATCTGATATCTCATTTTCGATAGCTATGAAACGCTGCTCGTTCTCTGAATTATCAGTGATGATATCATCTTTAGGAGTTGATTTTCGAGGTGCTTTCTTGAGAGATAATACACCTTTGATACGCGTGATGCGATATCCGTTGATGTGATACATCTTGTTGAGTTTGTGAGTGGTGAGTTTATCAAGCTCTTCTTGATGGGACTTATACCATGAATCGAAGTCGTTAGGCGTATCGAATTCTTTAATGTAATGCGTGATGGGCTCTATAATCTTAACATCCATGTTTGAGTGTTAATAAAAATAGTGAATTATTAATGATAATTTCTGAATGATTTCATAAATATTCAATCGTTATCAATCGTTATAAAACACATTTATTTAGGGATTACGAGGTGTTTTGAGAGGTTTCTCTCATGAGCTATCCAATCATCCATCGCTGAACGCCCATTCGTTTTGATGTAGTTATCGACTTTATCAGTGATTGAGAGAGCTTTATCTGCTGCAGTACCGGTGATGCTACTTGCGATATCAAGTGCTTTCCCAGCTTTACCACCGATAGCATTACCTATAGTTCCGAGTATTGGAGCTACGGTATTCTTAACGACTTTACCTACTTTTTTTGCGATGGGTATTACTTTCTTGAATCCATTAACTATCTTCTTACCGAGATTCTTCAACCAACTTCCGAACGCCATATTTTGAGTTGGGAATAAAAAGTGATTTATTCAATGCTAGTTCATCAACAGTACTTCCGATTTTTTTATGTGAACCCAAATGACATATCAGAACGCTCAATTCAAAAACAGCGGAAATGATGAAGGTGATATTCTCGAATTCTTTAACGATACACTCAGAAACCTCGTACAGAAAAATGGTGGGGATAATACATTCTCATTCGTCACTGAAGAGTTTCAGAATAAAGATGTACCCATGCCCGTCGGTACTAAAACACGTTTGAAGCTCACACACAGCGGACACACAATCAGTCAAATCGAAAAGGGGTTCATCAATGCAACAGTTGAATTCAAGGTAAAGCTTCAAAACGATATTAAAGAAGGTGATATATCAACTATCGATAAAAAGGGATTGAATCGTATATTCATCGGATTTAAAGATGCTGTCGAATTCATTGAAGACTGCAGGTTCTGGGTTAACGGTAAACTCATTGATACATATCGTCAAGATGAACTCATTCGCGAATCATTCGCTTACAACTCTATCAAAGCACGTGATGCTAAAGCAGCTAATCCTCATGCTCATTCCATATGGGAAAACGTTATGAATTACATGCCATGCAAGTGTGGCGTTTACATTCCGATATCGAAATTCGAAGGTGGTAAAGCTGTTGATGTTAAACTCGATCTCATTATCCCATTCACAGATCAACTCGCATTACAAGCATGGAGACTCTATCCCAATCGAATCCTCGGTGAATTTGAAGAAGAAATTCGCACATCATTAGAAGCACTCGTTTGGTGTCAAGTAAATCCTACAGCAGTTGCTGATGTATTGAAATTCATGGATTACGATGCTGAAGGTGAATATAACACTCCATGGTATCTCCCAATCACAGCTCACTTCACACAAATCGATATGCCTGCGAAGATAGTTCATAAAATTGTTGCTAGTGAGAATGAAGATGCAAGTAAAGTCGATGATCCAAACATTGAATTCAATTCATTATCACATACTGGTGGAGTTAACATCTGGACCGTTAAATTCAATACTCTTCAACTTGCAAATACAGGTACTATCACTGTCGCTAGAACTAACTGTGCTGGATTCGGAGTTAAACCTGAAGTTATGAAGGGATTATATGAAATATTAAAGAATCCAATCATCATCCCATCACAAGAACTCACTCGAGAGATTTTCGAGGGCTCAGCTAAGGGTAATAGCGGACTTGATGTCTCTAAATCAATACCTCTCCGTAACGCTACTAATATCACTCTCATGTTCCCTCGTCATCCAGGTGATATCACATGCTTCCAAAACATTATGTATCGCAACTGTCAACTCACCGTCAACAAGAAACAGTACCCCGATACCGAATTCGAAACAACATATGATGGAAGATTCGTTCAACATCAACTCATCGCTAACGAACTCGATGGATGCATTGAAGCTACTGATGAACTCGTTAGATCTTTCTCTCTCGCACTCAATGATGAATCCACAGGTAAGCGATATAAGTCATCATCAGCTGCTGATAACACATCATTCGGTATCAACTTCCAACTCGAACGTGGAAATAGTGGATATGTTTTCGATGGTATCGATACTGGATGTCACTCAGTCACCGTTACATTCAAGGGATTACCTATTCATGGAGGTGAAAACGATACATACTACTATCCAGATACCCTCGATGATGGAACTGTCGTTAAAGATGTTCATCCACCAGCACCTGAGATGTGGATCTGTAGTGATACATGGTGGAGCTGGAGTATCGATGGAGGTGTTAAGTATCACCCACGTGGCATTCCAACAGGTTATGAGTAAATGAATCTCATCATCGACACATACATTAAATGATATATTTTTCGATTTTAACGTGAATGAAACACATGTCGACATACTCGCAACGAGAATTTCATTCAATCCCAATCAAGAGAATCACTGGTTTCAACATCAATCCTTATCGAGGTGATACATTTGATGAAGCGATGGATATCAACGGTGATGGAGTCATTGATGATTATGAACGTCAAGTATACTACAATCAATCCACAGAACCAACGATGAAAACATACTTCATCACTCGCGATTATGAGAATACATTACCTCCAGAATTCGTTAACTCATCGAATGATCGATACATATCATTTCAATACTGTAGAGCTACTTGTCAACACTATCTCGATGGTTCGATATGAGTTCCATGATATTTCTTATTACGAAACGCAGCAAGAGCTTTAATTTCATCGTTAGGTTCGTTGATGGTGAGGTACTCATTGCTCTTACTCTTGAAGTCATGCCCGAAAGTCTTGAAATAATCGATTAAATCTTCATTATTCTTCTCGAAAAGTTGTATCGAATAGGGTTTCAACTCAAGCAATTCACCTGGTGGAAGAGGACGAAGGATAGGTCTCTCAGTAATGAGTTTATCGAGCATCATTCGATAATTCACTTTCGATGTTTTTATCTGAGAACTCTCTTTATTAATATTATCGGTGAACTTCTTACCGAGCATATTTCTCACTAATTTCGATAATGGATCATGTTGAATGATAGGATGTAAACGTAAATCTTTAAAGAATTTATTATCTTCACGCTGAGTTCTCTCTTTATTGAGTCGTGATTGAAACTTCGTAATTAATGATTCCCTCATGATTTTCGATAATGGATCATGTTGAATGATAGGATGTAAACGTAAATCTTTAAAGAATTTATTATCTTCACGTTTTTGCTTACCTGATTGATATCCCTGAGCGAATCTATACATAGACATGAATTTATCGTTACCATCATAACCGAGATCAAGGATTCTATCAGCTATGAGTTCAGAGATTTGAGTATATAGTGGACGTTTTATCCCTTTAAATTGAGCTTTAGTGATAACACCAGTGATGTCATGATCACGTTTGACCGATGAGTATACCTCGTTAATGGTATCGTTAGGGATATCAATCATATGAGCAAGTCTCTTCAAGTGTTTCCACAAAATTCTAAGATCATCGAAACCAATGGATTCATCATAATTGGGTTCATCGTAATTCATTATTTCATACTCGTTAAAAATTTATCACTCATAAACTCATTGAGATACATATGGGAGATGAGAATCTCACGAATCTTATACTGTATAACGCCTCTTAATATCTGGGGGTCCTCTCGATACCTATTAAAACACCATCAAATCTCCATAACTGATTTATCGCGTATTAATTATCACTCACGCGATTTTCACTCATATTTAGTCCCTTCCAACATCTCTCCAGACGCCCGTAAACGCTGTTTTTGTATGGTTTTCATGCGTGAAACACGTGATTGATATGTCGTCAACTACTCTCACAAACGCTGTTTTTGTATGGTTTTCATGCGTGAAACACGTGATTGATATGTCGTCAACTACTCTCACAAACGCTGTTTTTGTATGGTTTTCATGGGTGAGAAACACTTAGGATCCAAAAATGAAAATCGTAAAAAAGGGGCTCAAAATGGGTATTTACACGGGGTTTTGGCCCGAGTAAGTCATACCCTGAAAATGGTCTAGTTGTCCTTGGGATTTGGGGTCATATTTGAAGCTCAAAATATCTGGGGGCCCAACGCGCCTACCCTATACTACTGTGTCGCGACACAAACATAACTGAACTGGTGGCGGATGTACCGTACCTTCTTCATTGACATTATAATATGTATCATTCTTTCCTGTATGAATTGGTTGACCATTGATTTGAATTTGAACGTTTCCAAATCCTCCGTCAAGACCGTCATAACAATATCCTGCACTCGCTCGTTCAGTTTGAATATTGAAAACAAATGATGTTGCATCACTTAATGTATTCTTGTATCTTGTTCCTTCTGAGTTGTTCTTTGGCATTGTGAAACTGTCTTCAAACTCTTTTGTGCATTGTAATGTAATGGCATCAAGGTCGCCAGCAGTTAATTGATTCTCAAAGAATCTTGCACCGATTGTGTCAACGTTTTCATCTGGAAAGTTCTTGCCACCAATATTCAAATAACAGTTTTGATAAACAGGGTTTTCAAATACAGTCAAATCATTATGATGTTTTGGAAACAGTACAGACATCGTGGTCACGTTAATCAATGGAATGTTTAAAGTTGATTTGATTCCGTTTTGAGCTGCAGCAATAGGGAAAGCATGATAATCAACCTTTTGTGATGGAATGATGATACCTTCTCGAAGAATGTCTTCAATTCCTTGTCTTGTTGCTTCACAAACACCGTAGCCCTGCATATTAGATTTGCAAAGTGTGATTGTCATTTGATTGCATGTTAATACAGCCTTTTGTGATTCATATTTCTTCATTATTGGTGTTTCTTCAACGATTTCAATTGTATAATAGTCTAACATATCTTTAACTCCTTTATTTTCATTATCTGGGTTGTGTCTTGCAATCTCTCTCAAGTCAGCAGTTCGTTTAATACCAAATCTTTCATATTCTTCATCTGTGAAATCAAATTCTAGCTCAATTGGTTCCGAATTAATTGGTGTGTGTTCATCACAAATATTATATTTGAATTTGATTGATTTATCAAGAACACCAGGTATCAATGCTTCATTTCCAATTTGTGTGAACTGTCTCTTAAGTTTTCCTTTAGCTTTCAATTCACGTAATTGCTCAAGTTGTTTCATTGATATCTTGTCATCATCTTCGAGGAATGCTTTTGTTTCAGCAACTGTGTAAGGGTCTAATACTGCCCAAACAAGACCAGCGGGGCTAACTTGAAAACGAATAGCTAAATCACCAATGATTCCGTTAGGGAATAAATCAAATGCTTGTAATGCGAGCAAGTCATCAAAAGGTATATTCAAATCAAATTCACACTCAGCTCTTCCATTATCTTTGAAAGAATTAAGATTAACATAAACTCCTGCATGTGTTTGTGAATAGTTGCTAATGTTTTCCCATAATGAATGAACGAATCGACGTCTTTTCTTTTCTGTTTCAGGTTTGAGAACTGAATACAAGAAACCTTCACGAATTGATTCATTCTGTTGATATCCGACATTGACATTATTATGTAGAATCTCTAACCTGTCAAACAATTGATTTGATGATTTGAAACCAACAAATAATTTATAAAGATTTTCAGGGTCTTCAATTGCTTTAAGCTTTGCAATGTCTGTGCTTAATTGGAGATTCAATTTGACGTGAAATGTTAAGAAACCTTTATCAATATCACTGATGAAGTGGTCAGGATGTGTTAAACTGATTTGTGAATACTGTCCTTGATGAAATGGAGCAGGTTGGTCATGACAATCAACTGTCCTAAATGAAAATGAACGTGTTCCGTCATTAACGTTAATAATGTTGCGCATTTCCTTGAACGCACCTAATACATTTCCTGTCTCTATTTGATAATTATGAGCTCTATCGTTTCTGTATAACATTTATGATTTAATAAAAAGAATCAATATATTATCTCTTTTATTTACTCTTAAAATATGGGTATAGGTATATTCAACAAGATAAAGAACGGTTTTAGAAAACTAGCCAACAAAGTCAAAGACACAGCACAAAAAGTCGTTGAAAAGCTTCCTCAAGTTGTTAACGTTGGAAGACAAATCATTGATAAAGTTAAACCGATTACTGGTCTCATTCCTGGTGTTGGTCAAGTAGTTGATTTCGTTGATAGAGGACTCAGTTATGCTGATAAAGCTGGAAAAGTTGGTAAATCAATTTTAGATAAAGTTGGGTAAATATAATGAAACGTTTTAAATTGAATACAAATGAATGAAAACATTAATGAACTTAAAGTAATAAACGAAAACATTAATGAATCAAAAGTGTTTAAATCAGTTGAAGAGTTCAATTTGTTCTATCAAAAGAATATCGAGCAAATGAAATCACAAACGACTAACTATTTGAACAAGATTTATAAAATCATCACTAATGACGGCAACGAATACAAAATCACTAAACGTAATTGCAAAGACGGCAAACGATGTGATGGCGACATTTATTTGAAGAAAGTTGGGAACACAATCACTAAAACACTTGAAAACGATAACATCAAAGCTGATATAAATATGCTCAGAGAAACAGTTAATGCTATATCTACCAAGACCGATGCTATCGATGAACTTCGCGATTTGTTTGACAGTAAGTTGATTCACGTTGATATCATCATTAAACAGCTCATCGATAAAAATAAAATACTTGAAGAACATATCAATAAGCTTTCAAATGTTGTTGATCAGCAATCAAAAGTCATTAATGAATATGTACTCAGTCAAGCTTCGTAGGTCTCCGCCTTATTAAATGTTGTTGCTCCTGACAACCACCGAATGATTAAGTGAATCATGATGATTTAATGATTTAGTCGTTTTTGGTGGAGGTTCATGAAATACATTACCTTTTTCATTATAACATTTCACTGTCGGTGCTGAGTTTATTTTTGTTCTCTTCTTTTGCATCATTAATTGTAATCTATCAAAATAGTTTTTGTGTTTATCATCATGAACGGTTCTCATTTGATTAATAGCAGACATTTAATTGTTATTAAATGAGTGAACTAACAGAATACAAGAAAGAAATACCAGAATTAAAACGTATCAAACGAGGATTGAAAGAAAAGTGTTATGATTACAAACAATGTCTCAACAATATCAAATCAGGAATGTTGGGCTCTGATGGTCTTGCCGTTCGTGAGTCTCTTATTGAAGACATCAACAGCCTCAAAAATAAAGTTCATCAGCTTGAGAATGAATTAAATGAATTGTCTAATAAATGAGTTCTTCAAGTTCAGCAATTAATTGTTCAGGTCCGTTGAATTTCTTTAGTTGTTCAATAAAGTGATTTATCTCTTTTAGTACTCCGTCAACAACATCATTTTGCTTCGCAAAAGGGGACTTTGTCCCTTCATTATCGTAGAGGTATTTTAATGCTGGTCTCCATCCTTTTAGCTTTTTGTTGATTCTATTAATGAGGGTGCTTAATTGTTCGGCTTGGTTTGACATTATAAATTGCTGATAAAAAAATAAAAAATTTTTGAAAGTTCTATTTTTAGAATCATTACACCTCACGAAACAGGCTAATTTTAAGTGCTATTTTTGAAATTTAATCGATTTTTTGAGTCATGTAGCTGAGGTTTGGGTCCTGTAAACCCTATGACAAGGGGGTCATTTTTTATCCCCTGCACATAAGCCCGCCCATATACTACTTAGCAGTCAAAAAATTTACTAAATCACTGTCAATTAATTATCTAAATCACAATCAATCAATTTACATAATTGCCCAGCCGAAAGAAGAGCATTTCGCCAAGCCGAAAGAAGATTATTTCGACAAGCAGAAAGAAGAGCATTTTCCCAGCCGAAAGAAGTTCAATTCGGTAAGCCGAAAGAAGAGCATTTCGCCAAGCCGAAAGAAGATTATTTCGACAAGCAGAAAGAAGAGCATTTTCCCAGCCGAAAGAAGTTCAATTCGGTAAGCCGAAAGAAGAGCATTTCGCCAAGCCGAAAGAAGATTATTTCGACAAGCCGAAAGAAGAGCATTTTCCCAGCCGAAAGAAGTTCAATCCGGCAAGCCGAAAGAAGATTATTTCGACAAGCCGAAAAAAGAGCATTTCGCCAAAGGAAGCTATGTCGAATCCAAAATAACATGCAAATGGATGGATTACTGAGCTATCACAAGGCCAATATTATATTGGTTCATTATGATACAACCAAAACGGAAAAAAAACATGAAAAGTAAATGCGTGTGATCAGTGAGATTGCTGAATTCATAAGATACAATATTAACAATTTCGAATGTAAATTATTGAATGACGATAAACAATAGGTTCTATCACCAAAAATAAAACCAGTTGAAGACTTAAGATTGATGAAGAACGAGCTATCATAACAATTCCCATTATGTATACTCGATACATGGCACACAGTTATGAATCATTTGGCAAAGAATATCAGCAGTACTTTACTTGCGAAGAACTTCCTTTACCGTCAAATAAATGCCCAAGGACTATTTTCATAAGCAAAACAAAGAGTTTACATTATCTGAGGTTTTCATATTAATATTCTGAGCAATCAAAAAGTGAAGCCCATCGAATTGTAATTAATTCATGCATAAATACAGGATGATAACATTCTTCTGGAATGTTTTGTATCAAAATGTGTATTTCATCTGAAAAGAAAACATATTCAATGCCCCCTTTACACATATCACCAATAGCAAGTTCCGCGGTATGAGCAGCACAAGGTTCTCGTACAATATGGTTTTCATTATTTTCAAATGCACAGAAATTTGCTCTAGAATTGTCTGTGCAATTAGAAACTACGGTTGTATTTAAAGCATCAAGTTCCTTCACAATGTTTTTAAAGTAGATCTGAAAAAGTGTCAGCTTTTGAATCTTGAGTAGGTACAACTAATTGCTGATTTCAGCTTTTTAATCTTCGTACCGATATAGCGGTACACTACCTACAGGCTGAAAAAATTCTAGCATTAAAACGCACCAGCTTTTTCAAAGAACTCATTGAATTTAAAATTGAATGATCAATAAACAAAAAGTTCTTATTTATATAAAAAAGCTTTTTAAATTGATGAGATAACCAAAAAAAACTTTTTGTGGTAAAATAAACGGTTCTAAAAAGCTTCATAATTTTTTGTGTATTCAACTTCATGATTCCAACATGAGTGCGCCTATTTTATAAATATGTATATTTATATATATTTAAAAATATTAAAATTTTATGTAATAATTTTCAGTATAATAAGAAATTTAATTTTATATTTTTTGATTAGTTTACAAATTATCATAATTGAAAAAGTTTTAAAATGATTGTTTAAAAAATTGAAAAAGAATCTTTTTGATTAACATTTTTAAAACAAATACCCATATTTATAAACGTCCGTCTAAAATTGCAGAAGAGACCTCTGTCACTTAACTTTTCAGAAAAAATCCACTTTTAATTAAGCAATTCAAAAAAGAATTTACATCTTTGAAATATCTCTTTTTTTTCAATAAAAACAACTTTTTGAATTAATTTGCAATTGTTATAATGATTTTCCATTGATTTACTATCAAATCATTGGCACTTTTTATTTGGTCAATAGATTTCTGAATTTACAGTCTCCTTATTTCAGCCAGATTTATACATAAATCAACAAAAAATCATCAAAAAAGCAATCGAAATATCGATAGACGACTCAGCAAAGCCCAAAAAATCGAGATATAGACAGATCAGCGAAACCAAATCCAACCGATTGCCGACGGAATATACAAAAATTGAAAAGTTTTTAGATTTACGATCACTATCTAAGCATATAATGCTGAATTTGAAGTTCCTTTTGGCATGCATATTTCATTTTTTTGAGATTTTTCTTAAACCTCTCTTTTTAGTTGAATATATAATAAACATTTAATAAAAATTTATATTTGATAATGCTTTATTGTATAATTTTTCTTTTTTCTTGTTTTTTTAAGTTTTTATTTTCTAAGAATCGGTTAACTTTTTCAATGCTTTTTTGGTCAAATTTCTTTTTTTCTTCTCAAAATAAATTGTTCAAAATAATCCTAAGAAAGCTTTTCTAAAACAAAAAAATATATAAAATAGCAATATTTATATATTTTAAAGATAACTACATATTTATTTTCCAAAAATAAGGAATTTGGTTTGATAAATAACGGACCAAAAATAAATTTTCTATTTGACTATTGCATCATATGGAGCATCTGATGACAATTCTAAATATACCAATATAAACAAAATATATTAAAGTTTTGCCTTAAAAAATTGCAAATATTACTTGAAAAAGTGAAACTTTTTGTGAACTAATTTTTAAATTTGCTTTTTACCGTGATATTCATATAGAGTGAGGAATGAAAGTAATTTTTGGCAGAGTAAGTATGGTTGTATCTTGTGAACATCAAAAGATATTTACAAATTTGATGTTCCTAAATTCAAATTTTTGGATAAAAATAAGAATATAGCTTCATCTATTAATAACTAAGATGATGATAAATTTGTTTTGAGATTGATAAAGTGGATATATGACTTTTTGCACTCCAACTAAAAATTAAACGGACAAAAAATGTAACCATCACACAAAATTTTATAAAATTGAGAGGAGAAAAAAGAATTGTCACCAATTTGAATAAATTTTCCGACGATAAATTTTTAATTCAGAAAAAATTGTGAGTATTTAAATTCAAGTGAATAATTGAATTAAATATAAATCTATTTATATCTCTAAAAAACAATCGCTATTTATAAAATATAAAATTAAATATATTTAATATATATTTTATAACATATTATTATTATACTTATTTGTTGTAAAATATAAAATATGAGGGCTTTTTTGTAACTTAAAAATCGTGTCAGAGTTCTCTTCTGCGATTTTAGATGGACGTTTATAAATATGGGTATATACTTATAAATGTTTATATATATATATATGTTTATTGTTATTAATAGTTTTTTTTGATTATTTTTCGAGAATCTAAAAAAAATTATCATTTTAAGGGACAACAGACAAAATTTTGAAAATTGAAAGAGTAAAATTCAATGAGTTCCCACAAAATGAAATTTTTAATATTCTTGGTTTTTAAAAATGGGAAATAGTAATTATTAATATTGTATATATTCATGAACATCATATTGAGTATTTTCTTATCCAAAGAAATAAAAAATTAAATAGAAATAAAAATATTTATTATATAAAGGATGAAAATTTGATTCAGATAATATAATTTTAAAAGTATTATATACCCACTTAAGCAATTTACTGTTATTATGATGTAAAAAATGCTAATACTGATTTATGATTTGAATATTTATAAAATGCAAATAAAACGAATATTGTCATCATATTGCAACCTTACAATCTAATTGATTCTTTATATGAAGTTGTGAAACATTTTAATAAGCAGGTTTATTGATTATGGTAATTTGTATTGATTTTTCACACTTAAAAGCTTTTGTTAACTTAGATTCTTTTAATATTTGAATTGTTGAATAATATTTGTAAGGATTTTCTAATGTAATAGTTCGTGATAGTTCTAATAAGACGGGAAAATAAAACCAAATAAAAAAAATTGATAAGGCCAATTATCTCAAAAATTCGCCTTATATACATATATTCTTTATTTTCAATATATTTTTATTAAATTCTTATTGCAATAAATTATTTTATTTAAATACTGTTTAAATTTATTCTTAATTTTATCATATTCCAATTTTTTTGATAGAATGAATAAATTGAGAAGAAGAAAAATTGATCGTTCTAGCGAAATATTATAATTTTTGACCTAAACTTTTTCCTAAAAAGCTCCTATTCAATTTTATATTCTATGAGTTTATTGATTATTCAAAGGTTTACAAAAAATATGTCTGTTGTCCCTTAATTATTGTATTTTATAATTTAATTGTTATTATATATATTAATATATATCGTAAAATTATATAGTATCTTATATTATGAAATATATTTTATAAAAATAAGATAAATATATTTTATTATATGAATGCATTCTGAATTTATAAATAGACTTGTTATTCTCCGATTATCGAGATCGATAATTGATTGACTTTTTGATATCGATACATAAATATGCACAGATTCTCGAGATCGATTTCAGAGATCGAGAATTTTTTTTCTCTGCTTTTGATATCAGAATTTTCAATTAAACTTTTTGATAAATATATGATCGTATTTAAATCTCAAATATTTCATAAAAAAGAATGTATTTTTTTGATTTTAATCTTAAAATAAACATCAATACATTCTATTATTTATTTTTAGATATAATAAAATCACAAATGCCAATTATAAAAAAAGATAAATCTGTTTGAGATCTCGAGATCTCGGTAATTGATATCAAGTTTACAATTATTTTTATATCACATTTCATATCTGATATCTTGATAATCGATAATCTCGATATCAGATTTGCAAACTGATAATCGAGTATCAGATGTAAAAAAGTGACGTTTTTGATATCGATTCTCAAAATAACAAGTCTATTTATAAAATTAATATTGTCTAGATATCTTAAGCAATTAATTAATATTTTATTAAACAATATAGTATATATGATTTAATAATTTTGCATATTTAGTAAAATTAAATTAATACCTAAAATGTCTATTTAAATTTATCGAACATTTTTCAACTGAATTTTAAGGGTGTAGTCTCAACTTGATATCTCTAATATTTATTAAAAATAAATTGATAAAAATAATGTATATATACTTAATAATAAAATATTAAAATATTATTAGATAATTCCTTCTTCTTATAAAAAATAATTTTTGATATTTTTTTGTTTTGCGGCCAATTATGCAAACAAATTTAAATCTTTACATTTACTAATATTTTTGAGATAAAAAAGATTTATTCATCAGATTATCTTACAATCGCTATTACAAGCAAACAATAATTTGATATCTTACTTTTTACTTTCTATTTCTTGGTTTTTTCAAATACTTTTTTCAAATACTTTATATATTATCAAAAGATAATGAAGTACAAAGACTTAAAGTGTAAAAATTACATTTACGTTTGTGAACAACAATGAATATTTGTTTTTATGCTATTTTAATTCCTTTATTTTGCCAATATTTTCCAGATCCAATAATTAATTACAAGTCGGATGATATGAAGACCGTATTTAATTTTTATGTTCGTTTAATAATACTTACAACCTTTTTTTTTATAGTTAGAGCTATTGATTTTATTAAATTAGTAATTTAATTGTAAACAAAATCTTTGCAATTTAAGATAATCCAATTTTTCAGGATCACATAGCATATGATACAAATTCTCTTTTATTTTTATTTACATTTTATGAATTTATCATTTTTTTTTTTTTTAATATTCAAAATCAAGTTTGATTATTTACTCCAAATTGCAGATTTAATTGGCTATTTAATATTTTTCCCTATATTTAAGATATCAAAATTCAAAAAGTATGCTTTAAGGTAAAAATGCCATACGTTAAAAATTGAGAAAGAGTACGTTAAAAATTTAAGAAAAGCACCCTCCCAGAAAAAGTTTTAATTTCAATATATGTCAGATTTGAATTTCTGAACTTTATAAAATATTTTTATATTCAATTTGAAACGAAAATTTTAATAATTAAATTTTTCAATTATAAATTTAGTTTATCAACTTTTTCAATTAATATTTGAACAAAAAAGAGTTTTAGATTTATATTCGAATTATTATAAAGAAGAGAAAGATTATGTAATTTATATTAAATTTCAAAATATAATATCAATAATTATCACAAAAATTTTACTAAATTATAAAAAAAGTAGTAATAGAAAAAATAAATATACAATGAATTTAATAAGATTCGTTTCTTCTTATAAAATATTGATTTGATTTCTATGAAAAATGTGATATTGCCATTAAAACTAATTTTTTTATCGTTTTAGTAATATTTTAATAATATTATTTGTAAAAAACTGTAAACAAAGAGAAATTCTGTCGCATGTGTGATGAAAACTCCTTACCAATTTGTCTCCATCAATAATATAACAAATTTTTTTTTGATGAGATATAATTGGAAAGCATAAAATATTAAATTGATTTACGTCCATGTAGTCAGCAAATTCAATGTAATCAAAACAAATTGGGCCTTTTTGGGAGTGGAATTAAAAGGATTTGTTAATAAAAAATGTATTCTTTAATAAAAACAAAAAATAGAAAAAAAAAAATAATTTTACTTAACATGTCACAATAAATAGTGTCAGAAAATAAAAGCGGTTGCTTAACGTATGGCATTTTTACCTTAAAACCAATATTAAAAAATTAACAAATCAAACTTGGATTCAAAAAGTTGTTTTTTTTTCTAAAGATTGAATACTTTTAAAATGAGACTACAGTAGTGTTTTTAATATGGTAACGGTATTTAAAGTGGTAACGCTTTTTTTTAGAAAAAAAAAATTTAAAAATACAATATTTAATTTTTTTCAACATAAAACAGAGTTTATTTAAACTAAATTATATAATAATATTTACCATCATTTATATGATATTAATCACAAGGTTGTGCATCTATATGTCTCAAATCACCAAAGTTTTTCGTCAACCAATTAAAAAAGTTAAAATCAAATTACTTCATTACCTTTTTAAAATTTTGGATATTTTCTTATATAATTAGTTTAGTATCTATTTATCATTCACAATTTTTTCATCATTTAATTATAAATGATAAATACTTTCTTTTGAAAAATAAAAATTATTTAAAAAATGTAACCATTTTCATAAGTGTTTATACAAAATAAAAAATACTTCTGAGTGCTTTTGATTATTTCCTTAAATCCTTTTTATATTTGATTGTATATTAGAAGATTATGATTATAATACTATACTATTTATTATTAACTCAAGCATAATGCTTTTTATAGTTAAAATGAATATGCTTTGAATGGCTCAAAATAAATTGAATTATAACCTAAATTAGAAGATTGATCAATTTATCTTTATTATATAAATATGTAGTTTATTGCACTATATTATTAAAATAATAACATAAAAGTAATAATCTAGACTAGAAGTTTCCTATTCTTATAATGATCTCAAAAATAGAAAAATACAATGTTGTAAGCAAAAAAATTTCGTAATTATTCTCTTTCTCACCAAAAAGAATCAAAAGGATGTAATATCGAATTTTAGTTCGATATTTTATCAATTCAATGATTTTGATAATAAAAAACGAAGAATTATCTAATGATTATAATATGATTATTTTTTCCTTAAAAATCGAATTTGAAAAAGTATCAATGAAATTTATTAATGAAATAAATATGTATATAAAATGCTGAAACATAAGAGATAAAAATTGTCTAAAAAAACAAAATTTGAATATTTGTTTTGCTGTTCGTTTATAATTTAGGACGTTTATCAATTAATGAAGATAAACCATTATCTTGGGCAAAACATATTATCTTATTGCATTATATCAATATATAAATATGTTTTAATAGTTTTTAACTAATTTTTAATTTGTAATTTCAGTAATCTGTTATGTTGTCGGGATAAAGATAGCACAAAATTGAATGATGATGAAAAAGTTCTCTCAATAAGTCTCAGAATGAAAATCAACTCTGACTTCTAATAAGTTAAATACATCTTTAAATGCAAATATGTTTTTATAAATATTATTTATAAATAACAACATTTTAAAGATAAATGAATCAATTCTTTATCATGAAAAGTAAACGGTCACCAAAAAAATAAAGATATACTCGTTTTTATAGTCAATAATTTTATTTTTACAAATTTAACTAATAATTATTAATATTCCCATAATATATAATATGTTTATATTCTTAAATAAAATATTACTTTGATGTACATGTTTATAGTCATACTTTAATTTTTTTCATTGATTGACGAAAAACTTTGGTGATTTGAGACAGATAGATGCACAACCTTGTGATTAATATCATATAAATGATGGTAAATATTATTATATAATTTAGTTTAAATAAACTCTGTTTTATGTTGAAAAAAATTAAATTTTGTATTTTTAAATTTTTTTTTTCTAAAAAAAAGCGTTACCACTTTAAATACCGTTACCATATTAAAAACACTACTGTACTCCCTATAAAAGTACTGAATTCTATTTTAATCAATAAACAATTAATTTGCTTAAAAATCGTATTGTAATATCTATTTTCTTTATTTACATTTAATTCAAAATCTTTTTAAATAATAATTCAACTACATTTTCTAAAAAATCATTTTTAGTAAAAGTGAAGTGAATTTTCTCCAGCTGTAAGGAATTAAACAAAAAAAGGGCAACGTTACGATATGCACAAGAGGTAATATAATTTATATACTAAATATCAAAGTCATTGTTAAAAATGGGATGATACTTATGACCATTGCAATAATTGAATACTTTTTTGAATGATCTTTATCAAAAATTCAATGTTTTTTTTTAAAAATGTAACCATCTGAGACTACACCCTTAATGATTATTCATTATTTCATATCCTATCAAATATATAATATATCATTAGATATCTCATATTATATATTATATTTCAATATATAAAAATAATTATATATTTAATTTAATATAAATAAAATGTAATTTAAAAATATTATAATTTAAATTTGTTTATAAATTGAAAGAAAAACTATAATAAAATTTTCACTTCTCAATTATAATTTTTGTTTAATTTTCCATATTTTTCTCAATAAATTTGGATTATGAATAAATATATTATTATTTTATATCTTTATGTAATTTTGATCGTGATTTCAATGCATTCAAAATTGAATTCACTTTGATTGACGACTTCACCCATTCCGAAAAAAAAAATTAACCTTTTTTTCTCCTTAAACCGTTAAAAAAAATATAATATTTTAGCTTTATCTAAATAAATCCTAGATAGATCTTACAATTAGCGAGATATATCATGTAAAATAAAATATACAAAACGACAAAATTATTACAGGAAAATGTATCGAAGGGTTTGTAAATTATTGAATTATCGATTTTTGTTTTTTCGTATCTCCACATAGTCTTAATTAATAAAATATATTTTTATTTTATAAACGAACAAATATAATATTATAAAAAAATATCAGTTCAAAAATAAAAAAATAATATTTTAATCACCACTTTTCTAGTGTTTTTTAATTTTTCAAAAATGAAAGATTAAAAAATCTTATTTCTTATATTATATACAAAACAGGTTATAAATAGCATCAAGCAATTATACACATGATAAAGATTTAAAATATGCAATAAATATTTTATTAAGTCCTAAAATCACCAACTTTTTGCTTTCAACAAATTGAATAAAAAGAGTTTGTCTAACTTTAAAACATAAAATGAAAGACATTTATTCATTTTTTTTCGTTAAGCATGTAAATAACTAATAAAATATATTTTAATTATTTTTATTAAAAAATAATTTGAGAAATATTTAATCACAATACTCGCAATATGAACTTCATTTAAAGTATTACCAAATGTAATAGTATCTTAGCATTTTGTATATGATTGCCCTTCGGAGGTTTTAAGGTTCTCCTTTCAACTTCATAAGATTAAATTCAATGAGATTTCACAAATAAAATATACATAAATATCGTTTTTAAAAATGAATTAAAATATAAAATTTATATAGATATATATTTCAAATGATTGAATAAAAATATATTTATGAAATCTTACCGATTTTGTTTTTTTACAGATAGAAATCATAGAATTAAAGATTCAATAAAATTTGGAATAAAATAAGATTTAATCGTTGAGGCCATATTTTTTTATTTTTCACCAAAACTTTTTCCGAAAAATGCTCTATTGAATTAAATATTCTATGAGTTAATTCAATATTGAATAATTTACATTTTTATAGGGAAGGAGAACCTTAAAAATTAAGAGTAGGTCAACTAAACCGTCCCGATAAAAAAACTTATATATAGCATTATGATATTTTTTTTATGATTGTAAATATTATATAAACTATAAATTTTTTATAAAATCTTAAACATTTTTAATTTGTATATTATTTTTTGAGATATAATGATTTTATAAATTGAATTGAGTTGATAATATTTAAAATTGAATTAAGGGTGCTGTATACTTGATGTTTTTAAAGCCAATAATAAATAAATGAAGTTGATAATAATAAATAAATTGAATTGATTTTTTAATTTAATATTTTATGTAAAATATTTAAAGTATACCAAAAAAATAAAAAGATATTTTTATTTTAAGATTTTTGAAAGGAATTCTATATATATTTGCAAAAAAATTCTATTAATTTCTTTGAATTTTTTGAGAGAGACTTTTGATCTGAAAAATATGAAATATCAATATTTTAAAATTTTTAAATACAAGATGGGTTTTAGTTAATGAAAAATTATATTTTCGCTTTTAGTAGCGTTCATAAATCAATACCCTGACTTCCTTAAATCAACTTTGCTATGTTTCTATTAATAATTACAAACCAATAAATTGATTTTAACCATTCCTTTTAGTTATCGTGTTTATATAGCGAATTTCGTCATTTTTAGATAAAAACAAAATAGGGTCTTAGATTTAATGATTCAAGAAATTTAATTTTTATTGATCTTATCAGAATTTGAAAAGTGCCATCAAAAAAGCACCTTTTATACGAATTTTTATATTACTTTATAAGTAATATTATGATATACGTTAGATTTTTCGTCATTTTTGTTTTCATTTCTCCTTCTTTCATTGAACGTGTTCCTGTTCAATGAGTTTTGATGACTGATTTCTTCATCATTGATTATCTCTTTCATTATAATTGGAGATAATTTATTTGGGCACAGATCTCTAATTAGTGTGGAATCAAAATTATGATCATAAATGATTTAAATGTCGTGCTTGCTTTTTCATGAAAAATTCAAATAAATTCGTTTTTATTATGAATTTTTCAGAAGATAACGTATTTCATTAACAAATTTATAATAAAATGCATTCAAAATAAGTATACTCTACTATTCAATTTTTTGATTTTTATCTTTGGACAACTACAATTTTTTTTAATATAATAAATATACCAACAACTAAAGAAAAATGCAATATATAGCATATATTTTTGTTTAATGCATAATTAAATGTGCTAATTTTAAAAATCAAAATCAAAATATTATCACTTATTTATATCAACGATTTTTAAAAAAGCTTAACATTAAA
Organism: Tritrichomonas musculus; assembly: GCA_039105265.1. Lineage (NCBI taxonomy): Eukaryota > Parabasalia > Tritrichomonadida > Tritrichomonadidae > Tritrichomonas > Tritrichomonas musculus. Next base: position 3,687,715 of record JAPFFF010000004.1, read on the forward strand.
ATAAAGCCAAATGACTGATGATACCACACTTATTTTATCAAACTATATTTCCTTATATTGAATAAGTACATACTTTTTCAAGTTTTCTCTTTACAACGAGCTATTTGCAGATGTATGTCACTAATCATTTTAAGTAAAAATTAGTTTTAACGGGCATCTAATGATAATATAAACAACACTGCTAAAACTAATGATGAGTTATTTGAAAAATTGCAATCGTATATAAAAAATTGATATTTTGGAAGTGAAAAAAAAAAAACAAAAATCAAAAAAAAATCTAAAATCTATCAAATTCTTTTCATAAACATAAAAAAAGAAGTAATCAGATTATAAAATACTTTTATATATATAAAACTTATATATTGTTAAAAAACTCAGATATGATCAAAATAATCCTTTTATTATAAACTTCATTAAATTATTAAAATAATATAATATCAAGCTTCAAAATGAATCATATAATGTTATAATTAATAATAAAATGATAAATTCGCTTTTTATTTCTATTTTATAACCATCTATTATTGTTCACTCAAAAAATTCATAGAGATTAATAGAATTTTTTTGTGAAAATCTATAGAATTTCTCTCAAAAAAAACAAATCAACGATATCCTATTATTTTTAAATTATTTTATAAATATTATTTTTAAAATACATAAATAAAAAATCATTTAAAACAATATTCCATTATAACCGATGAATTTTTTGTGCAAGTACCGAAAAATTCAGGTATTCAACACCCTTAAAGAGATTTTGATTTTAATATCTTAAAAAAAAAATGATATTAAAGAAAATTATTAGTTTTAAAATAATAAATTTATGTTTAATTATATAAAAAATAGGAATTTTAAAAATATTACCAAATTTTACATATTAATTTGAAATACTGAATAAACAAGAGTAAAGTCAATAATCTTTGATTTTTATGCTAGTTATCTGATAACTATTTGACTGAAAGAGACTTTTTTGATTTAACGTTGTTTAAAATAAAGTAAACACATTATTAATAAAAAAAATACATTTTTCAAAAAATTCAGCAGTCAAATCCAAATATAAATTGTCCATATCAATTTACTACATGTTTTCCAAATAGTATTATAATATTGCGCAAAAAATTTGGGCCAGTTTTTTAAAAATTGGATTTTAACATTTTCGTTAATATTATCTAAAGATTTTCAATATCTTATTTGAAATAATTGAAGTAATACATTGATTAAATTGTATGATGTTATGAAAGGTTTTAAAAAAAAAACTATTTTTTTCTTAAAATTTATCAGTCAAAACTATTAGCCACAATTTTATGGAAATTAATACCATTTATATAATACAATAATTATATATAGTTATAAAAATTTGGGCCAGTTTTTATATAAATTAATTTGAAATTACAATAAAGCTCTCTTGAAAATTTGAAATAAATAATTTTAATTTTGAGAGGAATATTCATAAACAAATAAAAACCAAAATTTATCAACAGATTAATGAAGATATTTAGTATAATTAGTATTTTTATGTTTATAAAACTCGAATTTAATACAATACCTTTAAAGCAAAAAAATGAGGACTTTTTATAAAATGAAAATGCTTTAAGCATTATTAGCGCATCTTGAAAAAACTTACATTGAATTTTATTTTATGATATTTTATATATATATCAAATATTTAAGTTTTTTTTAACAATTAAATAAAACATCGATGCACAGTTTTATGTTATATATAATATAATATAATATTATTTTAAATTATTCTGTCAATATATTTATCTATCTCTATATAATTCGAAAAATAATTAAAAAATAATAATTATATTTTTTTATTATTTTAATATTAAATATAACTATATATTAATATTTAAAATAAATTATATTTACATAAAACAACATTATGATTGAGATATTTTGATTTAATTGGAAATAAAAAAAATATTGAAAAAGTTCAGTTGACCTACTCTTTAAAAATTACTTTCTGTTCAAACTTTTTCAATAAAATTGACCAAGAAAAAAAGCAATTACGTTTTACGATTACATCTACGTTTTACGAATACGAATTTTATAAAATTCCAATTACGTCCGAAGGGTAAGTATATGATACTACTAAATCAATCTATAGAAATTAACATAAAATAAATCATCTTTAATGGAAACTTCACATGCATCTCAAACATGTCAACTTGCCTACATATTATAAAATAACCTGATAAAAATATTATAACATATATTTTAAAAATAATTAAATATTATTTAGTAATCATTCCAACCATCTTATATGAAAGAACAATTGCTCCAATTTAAATTCATTGTAATTTTTTCAATGATTTTCATTTCACATTTATACAATATAAAAATAAAAAATGAGATAAATATTATAAATTTGGTATTATTTTAATAAAAATGCAAAAATGTTAATTTTTAATATTTGAATTTGTAATAAATTTACTATTCAAAATTTATATAAAATATTTTCGTTTTTAGACTTTTTTTAAATAAATAACATATAAGAATATTTTTATTAAAAAAAACTTAAATAAAGTTGGATTCAAAATGCTGAGGACAACATTCAATTTTTTTCAATGTTTCTCTGAAAATCTTGCATTCTACTTGTGACTTATTGACCTTTAAAATGAGTAATTTTGACCTTTACGAATTGAAAAAGTTTGACAAACTTAAATTTTCAATACGATCATAATATTGAATTTTTTTCAGTTATTTCAAAAATAATTATCGCATAATTATTCAAAAATCTAAGAGAATTAAAAATGTAATTGAACAAAATAATATAATTATATATTAAAAATTATTAGTATTCAATTTTATCCATAATACTTTTCAAATAAATAAACTCTTGCTTCTCAGAAAAAGCTCCAATATCCGCCTAGATTCAATAAAAAGAAAATAAAACAGAAAATTTATTGAATTTAACTTTTTCATAAAAAAAGTTTAATAAATATAAAAATTTCTGAATATCTAAAATATAAATGGATAAAAATTTGGCCATTTATTTGATGAGTAATAAAATTGATAAACATTTTTTTATCTTTATCATTGAAATTTTAATAATTCAGAAAATATCTCAGATTTTGCAAAATTATTTTTCAATCCCAATTGCTCAATGATAAGGCCTCAACAATCACTCCCTCTGCAATCTGTTATAACTGTTAACATGATTAGGAAGCAGATGCATGACAATGACTCATTTCTTGCACCTCCTTCCAATTCTTCTTCACTTGTTGTCAATCTTACTGATCCATTATCATCAATATTAGAAATGATTGGAGTAACAAATTCTCAAGTCAAACTTATTTATAATAACCAAGTACTGTGCCCTGCATTGTCTTTTGCTTTTTATAATATAAATAATAATGATACAATTGTTATTGCAGAAGCACCAGAATCTATTAAAATGTCATCCTCTAAATTGTATCCTATTGAAATTTCTACGCAAGACCATGAAAACGGTAATCATTTAATTGCAAATAATCCCAAGAAGATTAATTTGAATAGGAAACTTCCTTTATGTCGCTTTTCATCAGCTCATGTTTTACAAGGAGGTCAAAGATCTGATATAAACATTTCTTTAAATAAAGAGAACGAACGGTTAAACAATTTCATTAATGAAAAACGGAGGATTGAAGGATCAACACAAAATCTTCAACGTTTTCAAGATTCTTTAAATCCTATGACTGCGTCAGAATCAGCAAGACTCACAGATATTTACAGATCAAGAATTGAGTCTAACACTAAATCTTTCAGAAAACTTTGTGCAAAATATTATGCTTTAACAAATTCAGATTCATCTTTTTCTTTATCGAAAAAAATGACTTCTCCTAAACAATCTTCACCGTTAGTGCGAAAGCAAAGAACTGAAGATCTTACAGAAGTAGTTAATAAGAAATTTAAAAACATTTCACCTTCAATGGAAACTGTGCTACCAGAAAAACCATCACTTCCCTCAACTGATTTTCTACCCACTTTCACTTCAGTCAACCGTTTCTAATTTCAATGAGCTATTTCGATAGTTGTTTGTATTACTTTATTCTAATTATTTTATATTACATTAAACCACCGGGTTCTTAGTTATTTATATTATTCTTTTTAGAAAAGAAATTTGAATTCATAAATGGCCTATACGAAAAACATCTATATTTTTCTTTTTGTCTGTTTTAAGCTGCTCATTTTAAAGAAATGGTATTCTAATACTTTTTAATAAAGAATATATACTGATAATTTAGAATTTTCATTTAATGGCGACAAAATTATATTATTTACTAAAATTTTATATGTGGTAATAAGAGTCTAAGGAGTTTTCATTAATAATGCAGCAATTATATACAATCCAATAAATGGAGATTATCGACTCATTTTAAATAAATAAAACGATATACAAATTGGAGATTACAGATTTAGTTAATGAGTTATAACTCACTAAATATGTATTTGAAATGAGAATTATGAATGAAGCATTTGTTTCAATCACTTAATGAGTTCAACGTTAGTTAATAATGAAAAACCTGATAAGGCATTGAATAGCTTAATAGTTTTATATTGAAAAATAGAAAATAAATAATCAGGATGATATTTTTATTTATATGATTTCACCAAATATTTCGAATTGGCATAACGCAAGATAAGTTCTGTTATAGGTATTTTTACCTATTTGCCGAATTCGTACACATTTACATCGAGCACTTTTTTGAACAGCGAATGTTTTAGTAATATTTGGCCCTTTTAATTCTTGGAAATTTTCATGACGATCAATTTCAAACCAATTTTCACCATCATTTGATACTTCAACTACCCAATTTGATATGTTTTCTTCATCGGATCCCCAACCACTTGTGGATCTTAGCAAATAACTCTGCAGGATTATTTCATTTTGAAGAAAATCATACATAATCCATTGACTTGGCTCATCGTTTGATAGATAAAATGAATTTTCATCAGGTTTTGTAACATTTATTGGACTATGGTTATCATTATAGACTGATGATGAAGAAACATTTACAACTCCTTCATCAAAAGGGTTTTTATATTTTTGAATCAAGTATGCAATAATTCCTTGCATTTCATGATCTTCAAAGTTTTCATTTTTGTCTGATATTTCAATGTGATCTTTATGATGCCTTAAAGATTTCCTTTTTTTGCTATTTTTATTGATTTTACTCGAAAATCTTTCACATATTGATCTCCAAGTTCCAATTGTGAGATATTGAATGTTGAATTCATCAATAAATTTGCAAATTCTCTCTTCGCTAATATGAATAAATTCAACGTGCTCAAAGAGCGAATGGATGAATTGAATTCTATCTTCATTATTATCGAAATTGCTTTCTTCTAAATGAAGAATATTGAATATAAACTCCAAAAGAGAATCTTCAGATGAAACAACAAGATTTCTATTTGAAACAATTGCTTCAATGATCGGCAGATTTAATTGAAATATTTTTTCTTCTTCAAATCTATAGAAATTCCTTGATATATAATCAATTTCATCACTGATTGAATTTATATCGTATTCATCATTTTTGATCTTCAATTGAATACGGCTAAATACATTAAAAATGTTTATTTCTTCATTAAATAATGAATTAATCTTATAAAAATCATCATTTTGTAATTGAAATAAAATCTCTTCAATCAATTTTATGTCATTTTCTGAATTTTCTTCACTCTTCATTTCTTCATTAGATACAATATCAAATATCATATTTACCATCTTATTGAAATCATATTGCCCATTAAAATCCATTCTGTTCCTAGTTTTGAAGTAATCATCTGTAATTTTCTTATTATTTGTATTAATCACAAATGATTCAAAAGTAGAATCAGTTCTATGAATCTTACTAATTAATGGCGATATCAAATCTGCAATAAACTTTGATGTTTTTGCTTCATAACCATCAATAACAAATGTAAAATCTTTTTCATATAGATCAAGATTTAAATTTTTGATATTAATGAAAGGTAATGACATGCTTTGATGATTCTTTTTTGATTGTTGATTATTATTACTCATATTTGAAATGATGTGAAATTTATTTTGTTTCAAAAGTTTCAACTTATTTCTTTGAAATCTGGTCTCTTTCATTCAAAAAGTTTAAGATGTCAAGAAAACTTTAAACCCACACTTTCAAAAAGCAAAATCTCTTTTTAATTTATTTGAATGGTAAACATATCATATCGCGCATTGAAGCTTTTGCAAATATGTTCAATATAATGTTAAAATAATCTGAGTAAACGTTAAGGCATTTTAGATATATCTCAAGATTCTCAAAAAGTTCGGTATTTTCAGATTGGTATTGAATTTTTAACTCATTAAAATAAAATTCCAAATGATTTTATTTTAATGTGTTGCAACTTGCAAACAATATGAAAAAAAAAAAGGAGAGTAAATTATGAATACCATATATAATTAAATTCATTTTCTCTTTCTTAAAAGCATCAGATTGGTATAGTACATTTTAATCAGCATGAAAGATTTTGTATCATCGATTCAGTGTTTAAATATTGATTTATTTGTTCCCTTTAATCAAATAACTAATTGAATTGTATTTTTGAAAAAAAAAAAAAAAAAAAAAATAATTGATAATACAATCAATAATGTTTTTTAATACAAAATTTCAATATATTCCATACCTTTTATGCTATTTTTTGTTGGAATGCAAAAAATGATAAATAAAATATAAGAATATATAGAAAGATTGAAATAATTATATTAAATTTTTGATTTATATATAAACAATAATCATATATTTATCATTTAATTAGTTAAGAAATGAATTAAAAATAAGAGAAAATCATAATTAAATCACAGTTTTTTGAATTGTTTATTTTTTATTTGAATGAAAATTATTTGGAAAAATATTCTTAATTTTGTTTGATAAATAAGTTTTAAAAACAACTATTTTATTATTATATAGATTTAATGTATATTAATAAATATTAAAAGCACTTTTTTAGATCTGATAATTTTGAACTTTTTATAATATTATACAATTATATTTTTTATATTGTTTTATATAAAACTTTTTCAATTATTAAATGTTCTCAAATAATGATTGAAAATAAGAAGTTAAATAACAAAAATGCTATCAAGCAATCTTCATTCACGCTTTTTGCCAAAAACTGGTTTTGATTTAAGGAGCAAAGTTCATGTTGGCGATACATTTACAGTTACAAAAACAGTTGAAAAGAAAAATACTTATAATCCAACCCATAACCCAGATGATAACGTCTTATCTACACCACAAATGATCGATATGATTGAATATACATGCTATCATGATTTAGAAAAAAGGCTTCCACCCCATTATTCTACAGTCGGCTTTTATGTTGATATTACTCATAAGAAGCCTGTTCCAATTGGAAGTAAAGTCAAAATAACCGCCGAAGTTGCAGATGTTTCTGCAAAGAAAACAACTTTCAAGACTAATGTTTTTTGTGGAGATGAACTCGTTGGATCAGGAACTCATAAAAGAGCAGTTATCCAATTTAAATAAATGTGTATAAACTAATACTTTTTTAAATAATTATCTTTTATTTATTTAAGAATAGAACGATAATAGTATTCTTTTTTTTTTTTTTTTTTTTTTATTTAAACTTACCAGAAAAGCAATTATAATTGCAATTATACTTTCGCTATCATAAGAGCTCTTTCATAAAAAGACCTTACATATTAAATCATTTTTATTTTTATATTGTTATTTTATCCATCTGATCGCGAAAAAGGACAACATTCATTGAGCACTACTCTATTACTAATCAACCCGGCAGAATTAAATGTTGATTAATGATCATCAAATTTTTCGAATTTTTAAACGTCCATCATTGAATGAATTCGGATATACAAATTTTTCAAGGGGATCCAGTTCTTGACATTTATACATTGCAGAATGAGAATAAGGATCAGATAAGGTATTCTGAACTTTTTTACCAAATAAAACGAATGAAGCAAGTTCTTTTCATTTTCAAGCAATTCTCATTATTAAAAAATAAAAATGAGAATATAAATAACATAAGATTTCCGACAATGAATTTAAATCAATGGCGACAAATATACCAAATTACAACACAATTAGGGCCAATAATTTCAAAATTCAGGAAATATAAAACATTTCAAATGTGGCACATGATGGTTCGACGTCAAAAAATCATCACAGTCAACTTTATTCGTTTCTTAAGTATCAGAAAATGCATTATTTTACGTTTTTCACTATCAACCTGGTCTCGATCACTACGTTTAAAGAGGTATTACGACTCAATTCCTGTTTTTCCAGGCGAAGATTTGAAATTACGCGCATTTCGTGCTTTTGTTATAATCCGGCTGAGAAAAAGGCGAGATAATAAAAATATAGAATCAGCACAACAAGCATCAAACTATATTTTGATTAGTAAAACTTTTGACTTATGGAGATTAAAATCTAAATTGAAACGATTGTTTCAATACTTTGAAAAACGTCATCGGTCAAATTTGTTAAGAAGAATTTTTGTAAGCTGGATTAAGAATAAAAGAATTCATCGTCGTTTAACATATCTTTATAATAAATTAGTTGAACAGAAAAGTAAGTACATATTATGGAAATCATTCAAAAAGTGGCAATCAAAATTTTTTGATAATGAAATTTTATGTAAAAAAGCGAATCAATTAATTCGTTCTGTAAAACGAATGAAAACTCGAAGGCTATTTAGGAAATGGCAATGGTCTATAATTTATCTTCATGATATTCATGAAGCTGAATCTTTTGTTAGAAAAAATTCTTCATCATTTTCATTTGAAAAGTGCTTTTTATTATGGAAAAATAAATTCTCTCAAAACATTCAACAAAAAAAGGCCAGAAAGGATCAAATTTTGTCTTTTTTCTTATTAATCAAAAGAAATTCGTTAAATAAATGGAAAACAAAATTGAATGAAATTCTTTTGAAAAGGAAAAAAATTCAAGAATTTCATTCAAATTTATATGATAAAAAATTTTTGAAAGCTTTCTTCAGTTTATGGAAATTACGTTATAAAAATAGGCAAATTATGAAGTTGAAATGGATAAAAGCTACAAATAAGTGGCATCATTCATTGCTTTCAACTTTTTTTATTAATTGGCATTTTGAATCTAAAGCATCTAAAAAATACTCAACTCATCTACTTCACACAAGCATTTTATCATTTCATAAGTATCATCAACATGTGGTTCGAATAAAATATGTATTATTAACAACTTATAAATTATATCAATATTATCTGAAAAAAAATATGCTTTCAAGGTGGAGAACAATTGTCATACAGAATAAAAAAATGTTAAATTTACAGAAACAGTTTCGAATTCGCGTTCTATTAGACGCATTCATTCATGGATCTTCAAATAAAATTCCAAAAAGAAAACTTGAAATAATGCAAAACAAAATTCATAAAGATCAGATGATTGATTTCAAGCCTGTCTATACAAATGATGGAAAAATAACAGAATTAACAATGGAACTAAATAAAATCCAAGAACAAATTAATAAGAACAAAGATGATTTAGATCTTCATAAAAAATATATTCAAATCATCAAACAAATTAATAAACTTCAAAAGTAAAGTTTAATATATATCCAAAAGATTATTATATATATTTTTCATTAATGAATTGACAAGATTGAATTTCTGATTATATTGTTTTTATAGAATTTCAAACAATTTAACAATTTACTAAATGAATAAACAACAGACCATTCAAATTTATTATTGAAATAATCAGCTAATCATTAGGTACTTTTTTTTACTTTGATTAGAAAAATGGTCAAAATACGATGAAAACACAGTCAATTTTATTATACTGATTGTCCAGAAAAAAGTTACCCAAAAAAACGTTTTTATAAAAACTTATACTAAAGGTAGCAGGTTCGATTCCCATCCTCCGGAGGATGGGAAACTTTTTTTTCAAACCATCAGTATATAACTTGATAAAAATGATATTGCTTTTTTCTTTATTTTTTTATGAAGAATTTACAAATATCAGTTGGGCGGAGAAAATGAATCACACAGAACATCCACCAGGTTTCATTTTATGCTATGCCCCATGGTGTTCTCATTGTAAATTATCATTACCTGCCTTTCGCCAGTTTTCAGAAAAGTATAAAAATGATAAACGAATAATGCTTGGTACTATTGATTGCCCATCATATAGAGATTTATGCGATGCTCTTCAAGTTGACGGATATCCTACTTATTTAATTTCATATCAAAATGAAACTAGTGAAATTTGGCTTAATCATGATATTAAATCATACGAAAAAAATGTTCAGCGACTTATTAACTTATATGAAAATAAATATTTTATTCAAGATAATACTCAGCTTGAAAAATATCCTCTTTATGAATTTACTTTTCAAAAAGATGATAAAAGGTCGTTTGATTGCGCTGTTGAAGCTATTAGTTCTTCTGACATTTATTTGGAACCGTCATATTCAATGAAATATGGTGATAACAATTCATTAGTTGCAAAACTTTCAAAAAATGTCGAAGTTACAATGGATGCTGAATTTACAACAAATAACATCCGCCAATTTTTAAATGAATATCAACATGCTTATTTTGGTAAATGGAGTTTTAGATCAATTCAAAGAATTAAAAGAAGATTTATATTATTTGCTACAGATTATAATGGAAAAGATGATCAAAACGTCATTCAAAAATATCAATCATATTTTGAAAAATATAGTGAACAGTTTGTATGGGGAAACTCGATATCTATTAAAAGGAAAAAGTTTAATGAAATATTTAATTTAACTAAAGCAGACTATCCAGTTGCTATTGTTATATTTCCTGGAAGATTTCCCAGATACACGAAAGTAATAAATGTTAATGACCAACAGGAGATTGAAAAAGTTTTATATGAAAATTCTGATAATTTAGAACTACAAAGACTGAATGAATCCGCACCATTTAATAATTCATTCCGTACCACGATGATTATTGCTGGTTGCTTTATAATATTTATAGCAATTTTATTAATTATAGCTGTATATCTTTATACCAAATACTCAAATGATGAACAAAATAATGCCAAAATAGACTAATCAAATTAGTTATGATACCAGTTTTTGGTAATCGGTATAACTTTAAAATCATTGCAATTGTTTGTTTAAATCAACTAAATAAATGCTTTTATTATTTTAGTATAAATTCCAAGAACTTTTTTTTATTTCGATCAAAATAAATATTTTAGTGAATTTAAATGACATATGATGTGCGACTGTCAAACAACATTTAAACCAAACAAATAAATACCTGTTTTTTTTTTTTTTTTTATAAAATAAAAGAATGAATGATCTTTTAATCAGATTATGCCTTGCCATTTTAATATTTTTCAATCATCTAATAATAAAATTAAAATGTTGGCAGAAAAATGTATATGCTATGAGAGATATTGCTACTTTAAAGTAGAAAAAAAGCGTTTATTTGTTATTGAATTTTTAAAAGAAAAAGTTTCCATCGTCTTATCAATTTTTTTGAATAATTTACTTAAAAAGTTTTAATGAAAAGATGATTGATATCAATGATTTAGAGGAACAACTAAATCAAGCGATTGAAGATTGCGATTTTCAATATGCTCAACAAATCAAAGATCAAATCGAAGAAATGAAACAAACTGAAAATAATGCAACTGCTACCCAATACGTCCAATCTTTTCAACAATTAACAGATGAATGCCAAACGAATCTCGAAGAAGAGATAAATAGTCTTGATGAGAGTATAAGTAACCAGGAAATACTTATTAGACGAAAAGTTAGCACTATTTTTCATGAACTTCAAGTTAAACATGTTGAAGTTTTACTTCATATTGAAAAAGAAAATTTATTTAGATTCGCTAAAGAACAATTTAGAGTTATTCCAGAAGTTATTGAGATTCGCGAGCAAGCCAAACTTGCTGCACGCAATATGGAATACAAAACCGCCATATTAATGAAAGAAAGATCAGATATAGTCGAAGAGGAAGAGCTTCAAAAACGAGAAGAAAATGTCACAAGCCAATTTAATTCGCGCAGAACAGTAGTTCTAAATAAGCAAAAAGAGGAAATCAAAGCTCTTACGAATCAATTAAATATAGCACTTTACAATCTTCAAAAGAGGAAGGAATTTGAACTTGGTAAAATATATCAAATGTATCGAAAAAATCTTAAAGAATCTTATGATAATATAAAATTTTTTATTTCATCAATCAAAGACACAAATTTACGAAATCAGTGCCTTTCCACATGCTCTAAAATATATAAAGAGAAGATGGCTGAAGCATTTCCATCAGAAAGTCAACAGATGTCTTTTTACCCACAAAAAGCATCATCACCTTCGAAATCACAATCGCAGGCCTCTTCATCAAGACCTCAATCACAACTTTCTTCATCAAATCTCAGCAATTGCTCAAATGATCTCCCACCAGGCTCACCTATTTCATCAAAATCCCAAACTTCAAATCAGAAAAAAATCAACAGTCCTTCAAAAAGCACTAGATCACCAAAGCCGACCAAATCACCTTCATCAAATCAGCAAATTCCGGAATCATCTGCAGTTTCTGGTCAACAAAATACTCAAAAATATACAAAATCTCGTATACCAACAAAATCAAATTCATCAAAGCCGATCAAATCTACGTCACATACTTCACCTAAAACTTCAAAACCTCAAAAACCATCAAAAATTCCGAGTATAAATTCTCCAAGAAGAGCAAAAAAATGAAAAGCGTTTTTTAATGTGATTCATGGCTGTTTTGTTTAATAAAATACTATATGTTTTATTTTCATTCAATATATTCTTCACTTAATTTTTTATTTAAATCAAATCTACATTCAATATACTCAAAAGAGCTAATTACTGTATTTTATAGGAACTGTAAAACAAACAATAAATAGCGACTTTCTTTTTTTATGATAATTAAATTAATGATCAAGTTGATAAAACTGTAAAATTGTAAAAAAAATTGATTTTGATTATACAATTTCCCAAATGAAGCATGCATTACTAAATAGCACTTAGTGCAAGACTTTTTTTACAATTTTACACTTATGATCTTTAAATTTGAAATCTTTTGACAGTTTTAATTCAAAAAGCTGTATATAATTATTTGTTTTCAATTATTAACAACTATTTATCTGTAGAATGGCTAGTTATTTTTCGATTAATTTAGATTTTAAGATATAAAATATATTTTTAGGCATAAAAAGATTGAGAAATAAATAAAAAAATTCCTTTTCAACCGAGAAATAATTATTTTTTATACTATTTAATTGAAACTTATATCAATTCAATCTATTTCAGAAAAATTCTCGTTAATAATTTTTGATTATTTCTTCTTTTTACTTAACATGTTTTCACATTATGGGATAGATTCTCGAAAAGGACGTGATGCTATCTACACAAAAAATCGTTTAACTAATAAAAATCCAAAATCTAAAAAAGCTCATATGCTTATATCATATTCGACTAATCCAAATCAAGAACTTCAGCCATTATCTGGGCTTTCCAAAGATACGAAATATAATACTTTATCACCAAACGAAAGAGTGAATCGTCTTTTTGATAAATTAATAACATCAATTCAGATTGAACCTTTTGCATCTTGTCTTGAAAAAGCATCACAACAGCTTTTTAACTCACTTTCTGCAACAGTTTGGATTATGGATTATAAGAATTATCAGTTATTATCGCCGACCAAAGGAATATTAATTGATCATAATAAAGGAATAATTGGAACTTGCTTTTCTCAACAAAAAATTATTAGCTGTCAAAAACCATCTGATCATCCAGATTTTGATGTTTCAGTAGATTCATTAACAAACTCAACATTATACATTCCTATTCTTAAATCTTTTAACCAAAATGATGATGTATTCGGTATAATTGCTATTTATGCATCTTCTACGGGAAATGATAATTCAGCTAATAATGATAGTATAATATCAAGTTTTTCGGAAGAAGATATTCAAGTTGCAGAATTATTTTCAAAAAAACTTACTCAATATTCACATTTCTTTACAGTTAAATCTTTTGATAATCAAATTATTACTGATCTTTCTTCCCCTTCAGAGGTTTCTATCTTAGATATCGAAAAAAAGTTATGTAGGGCTTTCAATTCACGAAGCATAGAATTATGGAAAACTGACATATTTAATACAAGTTACATGCGTTATGACACACAGAATGACCAATTTGTGGAAATTGAAGGAGAACCCGGCGTTGTATCAATCGCATTAAATCGAAATCATTCTGCAAATATACAGAATGTTCTTCACTCACCAGAATACAGAGCTGAAATAGATGGATCACAGCCAGAAGCAGTATTAATGGAACCCATCAAAGTTAACAGCAACAGTTATGCAATTATTGTTCGACGATCAAATAAATCATCAAAACCAGTTCTTTCCACAGACTTTAAATCTACTGGACCCCAAATCAACGATTCATCCTTTTCATTTCATGAAGAACTTCTCATTAAGAAACTTTCGCCATTTATATCAAATATATTAATTGATAAATTTGCTGATAATGATGATTATGGCAAAGATCAGATACAAATTAAAGGAGGAACTCTTTTTGGACAATCAGCTAATTTTGCGCAGCGTCTTAAAGCACTTTTGGAAGTTGCCGAAATTATCTCTGGAGTTCTGGATATAGAAGTTTTAATTGGTACCATTATGGAACGTAGCTGCTCACTTCTCAATGCTGAGAGATGCTCACTTTTCCTTGTTGATTTAGTTAAGAAAGAATTAGTTACAAGATTTCATGGTGGTCTTAAAAAATCTATTAGATTGCCCATTGGACGAGGAATAGTTGGTCATACAGCAACTACTGGCAATATAGTTAACATTACAGATGCCTATTCAGATCCACGATTTGATAAGCAAGTTGATCTAAAAACAGGATTCAAGACCAAAACGATTTTAACTGTTCCAATTTATAACAACCGAGGTGAAATAGCCGGAGTTACCGAAGTCATCAACAAGATCGATGGAGGAACTTTTGATGAAGGAGATATCAAAATGATGATGGCTTTTAACGTCTTTTGCGGCATTTCTTTAGATAATGCCAAACTTTATCAATCGTCACTCAACCTTACCAGACAACTTCGAGGTTTTGTTGAAATGTCATCAGCTCTCAACAAGACCAAAAACATTCATGCTGTTTTAGAAGAAATTTTAACTTCTGCCAAAGAAGTCATTAACGCCTCAAGAGCCACAATTTTCATGTGCGAAAATGAGTCAATTGGAATTACAATGGCAAATTCAAACTCAACTACAAAATTATTGCCATTTGTTAACCTTGGCTCTTCAATTGCTCATGGAACGATATTTGCAGACGATATAGTTGAAATGAAGCAGCCAAAAGTTTTTACAAAACAAGAAATATTTTATAAAATTAATGAAGCTTCAGGAGCTGCAATGGATGGACTTTATGGAGGTGAATCTGACAACAAAAAATTAAATGCTTCAACATTATCAAGAGCAACTTCATTTTTAATTAGCGATGATTCACAGAATCAACAAAATCCGTTATTAAGTGCATCAAATTTGAATAACGATGACTTCCCGTTTGATTACGTATGCGGAATTCCGATGATATCGAGTAGTCAAAAAGTAATGGGAGTAATGGAACTTTGTTGTACTGGTAAAATCTTGAATGAAGATTTAAAGCTTCTTGATTGTTATGCTGTTTTTGCTGCTGTTTCAATTGAACGTTCCGAATTGCAGGAAATCGCCAATCTTGGCAAAATTGAAGTCCAAATGAATCAATATTTGACTCAGGAAGAAAGAAAAACGTTCGAAGTGCCAACGAAGATGCAAATTGAAAAGGAAAAATTGGATGGTTTATTCACGATCGCTTTTGACGCAGTCGCTTGGGACGGTATCGGCCACTTCAAAGTTCTTTGGGCGATAGCTGACACTTTTGATTTATTGAAAGAGTTCAAAATTCCAAATGAAAAGTGGTTTAGATTCTTATTGGAAATTTCACAAACGTATAAAAAAGTGCCATACCATAATTGGCGCCATGCAGTTGATGTAACTCAATTTGTAACGTATCAAATCAAATTAACTCATCTTGAAGAAAGATTAACAAAATTCGAATTACTAGGATTTATAGTGGCCGCTATTTGTCACGATGCAAATCACGACGGATTTACAAACGTGTTCAACGAAAAAGCTGAGACTCCACTTGGTATATTATATAAAAATCAAAGTGTTATGGAGACTCATCATTGTACAGTCGCTATAACTGTCATAAGTAAAGAAGATTGTAACATATTTAGCGAATTAGATGCAGAACAAAACAAAAATATGTGGAATTTAATTATTCAATTAATCTTGATAACTGATATGGCAAAACACTTCGACTTTCTGAAAATGGTTAATGGAGATATTGATAAAGATGGCCCATATGATGAATCAGATGCTCAGAACAGGCTGAAAATAATGCAATGCATTTTGAAATGCGGTGATATTTCTAATGTTTCGAGACCATTTGAATTGGCTGACAAATGGTGCGATGTACTTTGTGAAGAATTCTTTAGACAGGGAGATTTAGAATTGGCATCTGGAATGGAATATACATCTCCATTGAATGATAGGGAACATTTAGATAAACCCAAATCACAGATTGGCTTTTATACATTTGTTTGCTTGCCACTCTACCAAACTGCTGCTAGAGTTTATCCTGCTCTTGAAGCAAACGTTAATCAAGTTCAATCTAACTTGAAAATTTGGAAATCTCATATTGAAGAAAAAAATGACGCAGAAGAAAAAAAGTGAGTTAAGGGAAAAACTCATATATGTTTATTTATTTTATATTTAAAATAAATTTGTATTTTTATATTTTTTTTTTTATCTCTTTATAAGTAAACTTTACACGTGTAAAATTACGGTTTCTAAGAATTTATTTCAAATATTGAATGATTTATTTTTTACAAGCGAAAATTAAAAATACAAATGAACAAACCTAACTTTAAAATATGAAGTCTTGAAATAGAAAAATGCTAATAACAAATAATTTTATTAATAAATAAATAATAACATGCTTTCCATAATTGACGCTTTGCATTATCACATGGCTTTACCAATAGATTCATAAATTAATATAAGCCATTTCAATAAGCTTATTTAAATTAAAAGCAAAGTCGCTTCGATTCATAATACAATCATCAATATTATCGGACAAATGAGTAATTTTTTCATGAAGAGCTTCTTCCACATGGTTTTTTGAGAAATCATTCGATGTACGTCTACTTCTCATATGATAACAATTTTTTTGATGCTGAGTTAATGCAAAATTGAAAGTTAGGCAAGTTGAACTTTTATCGATATGCAGATGATCAATACTACCATTGATTTGCTGAATTAATGCATTACTGTTAACTTGCCTGGGTATTTTTAGAGAACTTCTTTTATAATTATCATTTTCGAGTGGAGTTGGCGAAAATAATTGCTTATAATTGATTTGGAAAAGTTTGCTTTGTTTGACAAAAGGATGTTCTTTAATTTCATTTAGTGTTATTCTTTGTTCAGGATCCTTGATTAGCATTTTAATAATCAAATCACGAGCTGATGGATCCATAGATGGTGTGAAATAAGGCTCATTAGAGCATATAATAAAAGCTAACATATTGATATTTGAATGGTAAAAAGGCAGACATCCTTGAAGAATAGCATATAATATAATTCCAAGGCTCCATATGTCAGCGGATTTAGTATAATTCTGTCCTGATAAAATTTCAGGAGCACAATAAGGAATAGAACCACAACAAGTTGTCATCATCGTATTTAGAGAACTAAATCCAAAATCAATCAATCTAATATGCGCATATTTATCAATCATTATATTTTCTAGCTTCAAATCACGGTGTGAAACATTTTTCTCATGCATGTATTCCATAACGATAACTAATTGAGAGAATATATTCTGAGCTTCTTCAACTGGCAATCCTTTGTACTGGTTAACATAGTCAAGAGAATTGGTTCCTTCTATGAATTCCATTGCTATTATAATCAAATGTTCCGTTTCAATATCAGTAAAGTATTTACATATAAATGGGTGATGCAAAGATTTATGAATATCTATTTCTCTTTTTAAATATTCTTCATCGTTGAACTTTATAGAAATTTTTAATGCAACTTTCGTTTTCGTTTTTATATAGGTCGCTGTAAAAATATCTGAAAAAGATCCAGATCCAATTTGTTCAAGATCAGTAAAGATGTCTTGAGGAATTTCATTTAATAAACCAATCTCCATTTTAAAATAAAAATTTCAAAAGTTTTAACTTTTTCTATTTTAATAAAATATTAATTTTCTATTAAACTAATAAATTCTTATCACAATAATTCTAACATGATTGAATAAATTGAGAAAGAAGGATATTAGATTTGGATTGAAAAAGTTCTTTACGATAGAAAAAAGTCCTTTATGGTGAAGTCATTCATTCAAATTTCCATAAAATTAAGAAATAAAATAAATATTAACGATTAAAAAAGGTATTTATATTTGACCTTTTTTATTTTGGTAAAAGAATATTTCAATCATAATTTTATTGAGAGAATATAAATATAAATATAAAAAATTCAATAAAATATTTATTTATTTTTTTATTGAATTTTTTTTATAAAATATAACTAGAAATATAATCAAGAAAATAACTTTTATTATAACTCATAAAGAAATCTACTCAGATATAAAAACATTTTGAGAATAAAATAATTAAATCAAAAAGTTAATACTATTGAATTATTATATCATCTTATTTTCTCAAAAAGTAGATATTTTTTTTATAATGATTTATATATTTTGACTATACTCTAAATATATTTCTTTTTAATTATTAATGAAATTGGAAGATTTTGATCAAAAATTAATAAATTTGAATGAAGCGACAATTCTTTTTCCGAGAAATAGATTTTTATTAGATGATTATTTCAAAAGTTTAGAAGCTTATTGTAAATTTAGTTTATGTCCTAATTATCAAAAGCTATACTACAAAAAGTATCCAAAAAATGCTAATCATTTGTTTATCCTAGATAACAATATAATTTTTGAATACTTTACAATTCTGAATCAAATTCAAAAAGTAGAAATTTAAAAAAAAAATATTCTAAATACGGTATAGATGGTTTCCAATCAGACTGAGCAAGGAGAAGCCTATACGAGAATTCTTTTTTTTTTTTTTTTTTTTTTTTTTTTTTTTTTTTTTTTTAATATTTTAAAAAGAAATTCTTATTTCGCATGATTCAAAGCCATTTTATTTCTTGTCAGTAATAATAATAATAATAATAAATTGTTTATAATTCATATTGCCAATAGTTAATTTTATTAATATATATTTCATATCAAAACACTGCTCATTACATTACAATAGAAATAAGTCAATTA
Source organism: Tritrichomonas musculus (assembly GCA_039105265.1). Taxonomy (NCBI): domain Eukaryota; phylum Parabasalia; order Tritrichomonadida; family Tritrichomonadidae; genus Tritrichomonas; species Tritrichomonas musculus. The sequence goes on from JAPFFF010000004.1 coordinate 3,707,093, forward strand.
AATAAAATAATTATGAACAAAACAGCCTATAACTTAATTAAAAAAAAAATAATAATTAATTAATAAAATCGTTCCCAATTATAATTGAGCCTAGTGGGCTGTCTACCACTGAACAAGTAATTTTGTATCTGGTTTATCCATTCCTTAAATTCCTCTCTATTTCTAGGTTGTTCGAAATCATCGTCAATATCCAAATCATATCGATCAACGAGATGGTCGAAGGCAGTCTTTCCCTCGAAGTCCTTGATGCTAATATCGATGTCCTCATTCTCCAGAAGGATCGGAATCGAGTCAGCCTGGAACAAGCAGGCGTACATAAGGGGCGTCATGCCATTCAGCTCGTTCCGCTGGTTGATGTCCACGCCTTTCATTCTCTGCAGCGAATAAGCAGCCAAAGGCGAAATGAAGGTCGAATAGGTGAAAGCATTGTTGCCATATTTGTCAACTTTGGCGGGATTGAGACGGTCTTGGTAGTTCAGCAGGCTGTCGAAGACATTCTGAGATTGGAGAAAAAGCTTCAGAATGTCGCCGCTGCCGAAAATATTCGCTTTCGTGCGCTGCTCAATGTAGATGTTGTGGTACTGCGAGAATGGAATCATAACTGGGCCAACAGACTTCAACGAAAGATCATCGTTGATCAAATCATCTTCGTTGTCAGCGTCAGCTTTGCTCCCTGCGTCGTTCTCGTCTTCGCTGGCATGCTCAACGTCGCTTTTATTTGCATCACTAGTGTTCTCATTGTGATCCGAATTCTCACTTCTCCTCCTGTTTTTATTATCATTTTCATTTTCTTCATCATTGTTTGCATTTACATCATTGTTGTTGCTTTCACTCTCATTATTCTTTTCATTTTCATTTTCATTGTTGTTATTTTCATTTTTATTATTCTTTTCTTTTTCATTACTATTATTGTTGTCATTTTCATTATTATTGTTGTTGTTTTCATTCTCATTTTCATTGCTGTTGCTTTCATTTTTATTATTCTTTTCTTTTTCATTACTATTATTGTTGTCATTTTCATTACTATTATTATTATTATTATTTTCATTGTTGTTGTTGTTTTCATTTTCGTTTTCATTGCCTTGGATTTGGTCTTCATCATCGTCTACTCGGAATCTGATTGCGCCGAAGTTGACTGGCTGGTTCTGCGCATTTGGGTTTCCGCACTTTGCGTCGACCAAGATCTCGCTGTTTGAGTTTCGCATTTCCAAGTTCCAGAACAGTGCTCCATCGATGTCACTTTTTTCGTAGTCGAAGTTCGGATTCGTTAATATGAGAGGAGTTATTGTGTTTGAGCACGACAATATTGAAGCGTTCAGCATTGTCAAGCCCGACTCAGGATCGGCCAAATTCACGTTTCCATTCACCAAGTTTAATGCTTGATTGAAGATGTTTAAAACGTCGTTCGAAACGGAGTAAAACAAAGTCTTAATGATGTTACATTTTGTGACGTCGAAGGAGTTATGATTGATGATTGGATCGATGAAGTTTTCATTTTCAACCGAGTAAAAAGCAGCAAAAGAAAGGATGTCGTCTTTCCAATTTCTTTTCATTATCACTTGATGAATGTTGGTGTCGATGAAAGGGTAGCTTTTGATGGACTGATTCACATCAATTGTCGGTATTCTCAGCAAGGTGTTGAAGATGCTAACAGAGCGTGATTGCATCGCTATCACCAAGGCTTCTCCAAGCTGTTCTTGCTTGATTTGCTGATTAAAATATGGCGAGTTGATGATCCTCCGAATGACTGATGACGAACGATGCATGTTTTGGTTTATATCAATCTTCGATTGCGATGGAATGATGCTCTTCGTCAGACATGATTCCCCATATTTGTTCTCAATTGAAAGATCAATGCGACGATCATTACACAGAACTTCAACAACGCGCTCGTTGTCATACATCGCAGCAATCAAAAGTGCCGTGCTCTCATCTCTGACATTACGCGCATTGACATCAATGCCATCCAAACCAAGAAGAAACTGCAACAACGAAAGATTATTCGTTTCAGCAGCGACCATCAAAGGAGTCTTATCATTAAACAAAAAGTTCCAATCCAACTCAAACTCAACAACAACGCCATCATCACTACTATTATCATTATAATTGTTATTGTTATTGCTATAATTGTTATCATTATTGTTGTTATTATCATTGTTAATGTTGTTATCATTATTATTGTTGTTATCATTGTTATTGCTATTGCCATTATTATTATTATTATTATTGTTGTTGTTGTTGTTGTTGTTGTTATCTTTGCTTTTGCTTTTGTTTTTGTTTTTGTTGTTTTTGTCAGTTTGGTTGTTTTGACTTTTATTAAATATGGAGAGAAGAAAGTGACAGATGTCTAGGTTGTCGGCTGCGCTGATGCTGTGGCTTGCTGCGGCTGTCACGCGTGGATTAAAGACGGCGAAGAAATCCTCATCGCCGCTGATTTGGTCGTTGTTCTTTTTCTGAACCTGATTCATGTTTAAAGTTGAAAAGAAGGCAGGCACGAGCGCGTTAAACTGCCACTTTTCAAGTCTTTCCATGAACTTATCAATGAGGATCCGAATGACGTCAAGACGCTGATGCAAAGCAGCACAGATGATTGCAGTGTTACCGTCTTTATCACGGATATTCGGGTCAATTACATCAGCGTAATTATTCAAGATCAGCTGAATAATTTCCAATGATGACACCGAAGCAGCGACGTTTAAACAAGAACCTTCATTTGAGCTTGAATTCAAAAATTCAGAGCTGTGATTCAATTCCAAAATCTTCATGACAACTTCGATTGAATTCGACTTGATTGACAGAATAAGAAGACTCAATGTTGGCTTCACTGACATGTTATTTAAAAGCGCTTTGCACGTCAAACTTTGACTGTGTAAAAGTGCCACTTTGAACGCATTGTCAATGAAGTGCGTCGACAAATGAGGGACGTTTTCAATGAGATATTCAATGACTTCATAATGGCCATATCGTGCTGCATTTTGAATGGCCTTTTTAACCGTTTTTTGGCTCATAAAAAGTTCGCCTTCTTTCTTATAAATGGCGTTTTCAATGTCAATTATCCGACCTTGATCGGACGTTTTCTTTGGCACTTTTTGGCTCAGAAATGAAATTGTGAGAAAACAACAGTTGATGATCGAAAGACTGCCGTAAAGAGAGGCCTGAGCGAGACACTCCTCGACTTTATCGCTGCTGATCAACTCGGTGAAGTTGTTGACAATCCACGCGAAAAAGTGCTCGTCGTTGTAGATCGTGGAGTCAAGAAGGGCCGACGAGACAATGTCCTTGTCAATCAGAGACGCAACACTGAATCCATTGCCTGACTTCGCTGCGTACTTATCGAGCTTCGAAATGAGACTCTCAATGAAAGCGATGTTCTTGCTGTTGCTGCTCCTCACGGCATTCAAAATCCACTCTTTCAAAATCATCCTATTCAATTCAAAACTCTTTCTAATCAGAATCTCACCATCCTCATAATTATCATTCAAATTATTGTTGTTGTTTAGATTGCCATTATTATTATCATTCAAAATGTTGTTATTATTCAAATTGTTGTTATTTAAATTGTCATTATTATTATCATTCAAATTATCATTATCATTCAAAATGTTGTTGCTGTTGTTGTTTAGATTGCCATTATCATTATCATTCAAATTGTTGTTGCTGTTGTTGTTTAGATTGCCATTATCATTATCATTCAAAATGTTGTTATTTAAATTGTCATTATTATTATCATTCAAATTATCATTATCATTCAAATTGTTGTTGCTGTTGTTGTTTAGATTTTCATTTTGGTTGTCGGCTTCGCTGGTCTCTTTTTGGCTTGTGATTTCTTTTGCGTTTTCGTCTGCTTCAATTCCGAGGAGGAGCATGTCGAATATGAAGAGAGCGAAGTCAAAGTTTCCTTTGTAGATTGCGCACGACATAGCGAATATGAAGTCGTTCAACGATATCTTTTTGAAGTATTCACTGAGCTTCATTATGACTTTTATAGATCCGAAGGCTCCTGCCTCAGAGTAAACGGTTTTTCCAGTCAATTTCAAGTAGCAACCGTACAAGTTGTAAGACGGGCCGAATCTCAAGAACTGAACATTTTCGATCACGCTATAATCGACCATAGTTTCACCGTAGAGTGACACTATGACATTAATAATTTCAGAGAAACCGTTTGAACCAGCTTTTTGAATAATCATTTTGAGAAGGCTGTCATAATGCTTGAAGTCGGAATGAATGAACAAGCCTGAATCGATGATCAACATGAAAGTTCTCAAGTTATTATAACAAACGCAAGTTAAAGAACACAAAGCCAATGTCAAGAATTTTCCTTCATTCAAAAACTTGTACATCAACCATTCAAAAACTTCGTCACGATGATAAATAATTGACGACAAAAGAACGGTTTCTAGTTGGACCAGGATTTGGAAGTGGAAATTGAACATTTTTCTCATCACTGAAGGCAAAATGTTCGTTGCTTGATAACTTCCGTAAGGAATGAAAAACATGCCAACTTGCTGGGCAAAGTTTTCCATATCGTTGTTGTCATTATTGTTGTTGTCGTGAAGAATGCTGTTGCCGAGTTCGTTGTCAACAATTCGAATGATTTCACTCGATCCGCCAATAATTGCGTTGTTGTATGTCGAATTTCGAAGAGTGGCTCCATTTAGCATCATATACTTAAAGCACCGGACTGATCCATGCCGGGCCGCATAGTCTATCAGCGTTATCTCTTCAATGTTCTCAAAGAGACACATTTTTAGCTTAGTCGAAAAATTGAATGCTATTTCGGCCGACATCGATTGTAGCTTGTCGGCATCGTCATTCACAATTACAAGTGCAAATGGATCCGGATTGGTCATCAGAGCCCTGTTCTTCTTGAAAAGTGACCAGTTGTCACGTCGCATTTCAATGATATCTAATTTGATTATGGAGAAAAATTGTCCGTAAACACAATTTAAATCCCAAAAATGAATCAGATCAAAAATTATTGGACACTCTTCTTCTACTTCTGGTAAAAACCAAATTAATGAATATGTGGGGAAATGCTTGAAATCTCTTTCTTCAATCTTTTTGTTGTTAAGATTCGCTATTTTACCAACATCTTTGAATATTTGTCTTACTAATTCTTTTTTACTTATCAATTTTTCATTCTCATATAATTCATATATTAAAGGACAAATTAAAAGTGAATCCATACTCAATGAAAGTGTATACTTGAATAGAAATTGCATGAAAAAGTTGTCCTCATTCAAAATTGTCAATTTTTCGTTTTGGGTTAATTGACGAATTAAAGTTGCATATTGACGTCGCGATTTGGGACGATACATGGATGCATTACATAAGTTGGAGATAAACTCTTTGATGTTCTCTTTGGTTGAAAACCAAATAGAGCTTAACAATTCTGTCATTGAGTCTTGATAATTGCTTTCATCTAGATTAAATAAAAGATCTTGCAAATCAATTAAAATATTAACTTTATCTTCTTCTTTATCATATAAAATTTGTCCTTCTTCGAACTTTCTCTTAAGATTATTGACAATCTTTATTATTGGTTCAACTTTCATGATTTCTGCAGCTTGTAAGATAGTATCAATATTGTTTGCCGTCATTGACATACTCTTTCCAAGAAAGAAATTTGAGATTGGAGCTAATTCATCATTATCATCATTAATATCAAATTGGTATTTTCTAAGATATGGATTCTTTTGAAATTCATTATAAATAACATCTGATAATGTCAAAATAATTGGATTGAATAAACGTTCATGTTCTTTAAATTTCAGAGAAAACGTGGCTGCAGTGTTATTAAGAAAATCTATAATAGAATATATTGATATTTCAATTTCTGAAATACTACCTGAAATAGATGCCCCATTGTCGTAATAATCCCTTGTATGACTAACAATTAAATGCGATGGAAGTGTAACGGACAAAACTCTTGATAAAATAGATAAGCACTTTTGCTCTTTTCGCATATCAAACTTATTTTTTTCACCATTAATTACTTCAAAAAATTTTTGCAATACTTCATCTTCTAAAATGCCGTTATCCGCTAAATCATTATCTGAAAAATATGAATCTAAAACTATTTCTCTAACATTATTATCATTACCAATTAAATTTGCAATAAAAGGCGATAAATCGGAAATTATTAATTTGTTTGTCTTATATTTTTTCCCACGAATAATAATTGTTAAATCTTTTGGAGCTCTTTGAAAAGCAAGTCGCATTTCTTCTGATTTTATTATAGCGTATGATGACTCATAATATCCACCGTATTGATTTTCTTCAAATGTATCAATAATAAATAGAGACTTCCTTGCCATTATTTAGGAGACCAAAAATGAATACAAAAAATAAAAAGCTCAAAATCTTTATAAAAAAACTTATAATTTTATATAAATAGTACATAAAAGATGAAACCTTTTTGTTAAAAAAAAAAAAAAAAGTTTCCTTATATAACTATTTTTCTTCTTTGATATATTAATTTGATTTTGATAATTGTTGATATAAAGAAAAAGAAAATTACATACATACATATATGATGTATTTATTATACAATCTTTAAAGTTGGTTTAAAACACATAATGATATGGATTAATCTTATAGAACATTTTAAGCTTTCTTGCGATTTGCACTCCTTTTCTTTGCACCCTTTCGGGAAGTCTTACTCGTACTTTTTTGAGAAGTCTTGCTTACACTTCTTGGTGATCCATTTTGCCGTTTTTGAGTTTTTGACTTCGAAACATTATTAATATCTTCATCATAATCAGCAATGCGTTTTTGCATTTTCTTAGTAGTCACACTTCTGGGGCGATTCGACTTTTTTGGCTTTACATCTTCTTCTATTTCTTCGTCAAGAATCTTTTTTAACGCTTGCGGTTTAGGTGAAAGCGCTCTTCTTTTGCCCTTACTAGGCTTTTCTCTTGGGACTTGCCTATAGTGATCACCTTCGTTATCATAGTTATCATCACTATCAGCATTAAAGGCTCTTCGATTTGTTGATTTACGGGTTCTAACCGTGTCTCTTGTTGTTTGTGGCATTCTTTTCATCTTTTTTGGCATTTCGTTTCGCCTACCTTTATAATCTTTTTCATCATAATCAGAATAATCTTCGTCATCATTAACGCGAGAAGTCTTGCTTCTAGCATTTCTTTTATGCTTTGTTTTACGCACTGGATTTTTTTCTCGAATTATTTCAACATCACGTTCTGTTGCTCTTGAAGTATCTTTGGATTTGGATTTTTTTTTTGGAGGCTCATCATTTTCATCTTGATCGATTTGATCTTGACTTCCTCCTTCTTTTATTAATTTGAGCTCCTGCTTATATTTGCGTTTAGCTTTTTCTTCTTGCTTTTCTTTTTCCATCAATTTGATAAGCAGGTTATTTCTTTCAGCTTCTAAAGAATTCAACTTTTCTTGAAAATCTTCATCTTTCAAAACGCGAAAATTTTCTAACCGTGTATTTAATTGAACGATTTTTTCTTTCACTGAATAACTTACTGAATTGTTGACAACACTTGATAATGTTCGATATTCATTTTCTACCATTGTCAATTCATTTTTTTGTTGTGCACAAAGCGCCATGTTATTGAGAACATCAGCTTTAATCAGATCTTTATGATTTATTGTTGTTTCAAGTATATTGTCGCATTTGTCGAATTTTTCTTTCATTTCTTTTTTTGTCATATTTATTTTATATCTTTTATTTTGCTTATCATTAAAGAATTCTTTAATTTCAGCAACTCGGCGAAGTAAAGTTGCACGTTCATGAAGGATTTTCCCCATTTGACCGAGAAGCAACTGAACTTGCTCACTTCCTTGATCAACTTGGCGTTGTTGATTTGCAAGCTTTTCTTTCATTGGCTTCATTAGTTGAATAAAATCTTTTCTTAAGTACGGTAGATCATTGTATTTTCTTTTAGGTGGTTCAAATTCTTTTGCATTTTCAATTGTTGATGATTCATCTAAATCGACTATTTCAAGAGACATGAAAACTTTTGAAGATTGATGATGAGAAATAAATTGTGAATGTCTTTTCAATTTTAACGTGCATTTTTTTATAATTCTCAGAAAAAAATTAACGGCTTTTTTTAGTTAATTGAAAATAAAAAATACAAGATTTTGTCAAATTCTTTATAGCATTAATTTAATTAAAAAATAAATATGTCAAGAATATAAATAATTATAAATATTTATTATAAATATATGCTAAATAATTAATAGGTTCCATAAAAAAGAGCAAATTAAAGAAATTAAAAATTTGATAGCTGAATGGAACTTTTTAAATGATTCTTTTTTGAGAAGAAACAATTTTTCTTTGTCAAAATTTTTAAATGTTGATCAAACTCTAAGTCAAATTTTAGAAAAATAAAAAATTGAATGCGCCAAACGGAAATAAAATTTTAAACTTTTTGATAATTTTTTACGATTTTTGTATATCAACATCCTTAGAATTGAAATATTTCACATCATTCTATTTATGAATATTTATTACGATTTTACGGCAGGAAGAGGAAATTATGATGATGATGATAACAATCATGAGCTCGAATTGTTTTGCAAAAATTACGACATTTTATTAAAATCAAAATCGAACTCAAGAATAAAAAGAAAAAGTTCAAATAAAAACGTAACTCCAATGGAATGGAAGCCAACATCTCCCAAAAAGAATGGACAATCAAGTGCAAATATACCAATTCGACCATACCACTCTCAAAATACTTCTCCATACAAAAATTCAAGTCCAAAGAGCAGGAATAATCGCAATAAAGGAACTAGAAATATGAATGCATATAAAAAAGAGATTGATGGCAATAAAAATCAAAAAGAATTCATAATTGGCTCAAAATTTTCTAGTCAAACCAAATTAGAAGATGTTGAATTACATTCTTCATTTTCTGTGCCATCACAAATTTCTAAGCTTTGTATATGTACTCAGTCAACAGTTGATCTTGCTCCGTCGTCACTCGTTTTCTTTACTCCTGTTAGGATTTCCGGTAAAAATGCATTAATTATTGCTCTTAAGCACGACATGTATTTGAAAAAGAAGAATTATAATAAAACATTCAATACGATGTCTTCAAAATCATTATTTAGCCAAAAAATCATTACAAGCTCATCAGTTTTCGAATTGCGTCCATATAATGATACATCTTCTCTGTAAATTGAAAATATATGCGTTATAATTCAGATTATTTTTATCATTAAAATTCTTAATTGAATTTTTCATGTATAACTTATCATTAAAAGTTTTATCGATTACAATCTTCTTGTTTATTATTTATTTTATTGAATTTCATCACTAAAAAAAATAAATATTTTGGAAAATTCTAGAAACCAAAAAAAAAAAAATATGAATTTTCTTAAACATTTTTATCATAATGATCGTAAAATCATTCCAAATCAATGAAACAAAAGATTTAAAATGGTATATCAGATATTGAATATATATTGAGATAATTATTTTTTGCTTCTACATATTTCTCTTGATCAATATAATTGGTTTAATGAATGATAAAACTTTGGTCGTTTTTAAATTGCATTGAATTTGAACTTTGTATTATGAAAATTTATTGATAGATAATTCTATTATTATACAAAAAGTTAAAATAAAATGAAACCCAATTTAAAAAAGAAAATCGCTGAAGCAAATGCCGTTTTTATGATTTCAAAACTCGTTGAACGATATCCAGAATACGTTAGAGATATATCAGATTTTCAATTTGATCGTGTAATTGGCAAAGGAGGATTTGGTCAAGTTTGGCTAGGTCATGACCTTAGGACTGGTAAATTTTGCGCAATAAAAGAACTTCAGGCAGAAAAATTAACTCCGCATGGTGTAACGTCATTTCTTCGCGAAATCAACACGATGGTTAAACTACGAAACGAACGATTCATTCTCCCATTTGTTGGTTATACCATTGATGCTCCATATTCACTTATTACGGAATATGAACCAAATGGCACCTTATATGATTATACTCATAAAACACGTCGAAAAGCTTCATTAACAAATACACATCTTACGATCAATGCTATGTGTATAGCGTATGGTATGATGAAAATGCATGACAAATCGATAGTTCACCGAGATTTAAAATGTTTAAATATCTTAATGGATCATAATTATTTACCAATGATCTGCGATTTTGGAACATCGCGCGCCTTACTTGAAAACAGTGCCCATAAGATGACTCCTTACATCGGTACAGTTACTCATATGGCTCCAGAAATACTTTTTATGCGACCGCCTCCAAACTACAGAAAAAAGGAAAATCCCGATTCAAAAAGTGGATCACCCCAAAAGAAAGATTTGCGTGACATGATAGATTTTACAAAAGTGCCTTTATTTGAAACCTACGGACTCAGTTGCGATGTTTATTCATACGGAATGATATTGTATGAGATGTCGCAAAATCAGATTCCTTTCGGCGTTTCTAAAGAGCACATAGTTTCATGTATACAAAAAAACACCAAACCGGCAATTAAACGTCAGACACCTAAATGTTTAGTTGAAACCATTTATAGTTGCATTAACCACAATCCGTCGAAGAGACCTAGTTTTGAAGAACTTTATAACAAGTTCAAAACAGGTCAAATTTACTTTTTAGAAACGAATGTCAAAACCGTTGCCAAATTTGCTGAAGAACTTGAAAAATTGGGACCAAGAAATTTGCCACCACCACCACAAAATCCAACCGTTGATATCCCTTCAATTCTGCAACGATTGAACCGCCAGCACGCGAAGTTAAAGAAGCAAGTTGAAGAGATGCAAGAAAACGAGGAGAATACGAGCGACAAGGAGAAGAAGAAGAGTCGGAGTGAGAGTGAAAATGCTAGTGAAAATAATAATAATGTTAATGATGATGAAGATGAAGTGTCAATGAATATATTGAGTGATACTTCAAATGCACTTTTTATGTCAACTTTAGGAACTTTTTCTGAGAAGCTATTCAATTCTAATTCGAAGTTGATTTCCGCCAAATTTTTCAAATTTTATAAAGTTATTTCTAAACATATTAAAGGTGGAACATCTCCGAATTATCTAGTAGCAATCATTGATTGTTTGACTGAGATTGCGAAGAAGGATCCAGTTGTTCTTGATCATTTGGATAAATTACGGTTTTTCTCGTTTTTGCCAGTCAATCCTGAGAAAATCATTCTTAAGTCTTTGTTGAATCTTGTTTGGGAGATTTTTAATAACAAGCCTTCTTTGGTTGACCATTCTATGTTTAGAACACTTGGCCTTCTTCTTCTTAACAATGAAGAACAAGAAGAAACATTGTCACTTTTTAAGGTTTATTCAATGAAGTTTGACGAAGTTGATGATCCTTACAAAATATTCGACTTTTTGATAAGTTATGCAAGCTGTTTTGTTGAAAGTAAATGTGGTCCTGATTACATCAACATATTCGTTTACATGTTGACGAATCATTCTGAGTTTCGTTCGATGAGATTGAGACGTTTGATGAACATTTTCGCAGCAATGTGTAGCTCGCATAATCGCTTTGTTGCACTTGAAGCAACGAAAGCATTTGCCAACTTTTATGAGCCTTCTTTATCAGAACCGATGTCGACGGCCAGCATAACGATTCACACCGAAATGATTATTGAGACATCAACACCTTCTGCCATTGACTCAAATAGTCGTTCTTCATTCTATCAGACTTCTGATCATAATTCAATAACGTCTGATCTTTCTAGCAATTCCAACAAAGAATCATCCTTCTCTTCATTGAAAAACGCTCTTTATGAAAGCCAACGAAAAGATGTTTCGTTGTCCAATCTTTTCCAAGTTCATGGAAATTTAAACAACAACAATAATAATAATAATAATAACATGAGTCCTCGTGATCTCGGCATTCTTTTAGGTGACAATGAATCAGCTCCAGCAGCATCACGAAATCAAGCTTCTTCTTCACAAAAAATGATTTCATCATCAACTGAGTCTGCAACGAGTTCTAAGAAAGAATCAAATTCGAATGATAATTCGAATTTGTTTTCAATTGTAAAAGTTCCTTATAAAGCAATCATTCGTAATTTGATGGATAAACAACTTTCAAGACCGACTTTGTCTATTTTAAAGCGTGTTAATCATTTCCCTTCATCACGGACACTCTTTCGTCTTTTGATGAAAAATTTGCCACAATCTTCTGGGATTGTTTTTAAGTTTGTTTCTGAGAATTCTGAGAATGCGATCATTGCAGCTCGTTACACGCGATGGATGCAAAGTCCGACCACGATTTCGATGAAAATATTCATGTTGATCTTCTTACATAAGGATGCTTTGAATGTCCTTTTGAGTGATGATAAAGGAATAAGACTCGTGTCTTCTTATTTCACTTCCGTATTGGCAACAGCGAAAAGCACTGAGATTTTGGCTGCTGCTTGCTCAATTGTTAAAAGACTGCCAATTAATCAATCTTTCTTGAATGCTCTGACTGACGTCGGCTTCTTTAAAAATTTGTCTTTTATCGTCTCTAAATATTCTGACGATTCCCTCCTCGTCCAGTCTTGTTTGTCTTTCCTTGGAGCAGTTTCTAAGATCGGTTATTCGCCCGATTTCATTTATTTCGCGGAGCCACTCGTGAAGATTCTCTCATTGAAAAATGAGGCTACAAAGTTCGCAATAATCGTTATTGCGGATTTGAGCAGGCACAAAGAGTTGGCTTTGACTTTCAATAAAATGAAGCTGGCGAATTATTTCTCGCAGCTGCTGAATTCGGGCTATAAACCGTTCGCTGCTGCGTTCTTGAAAAATGTTGAGAAATTTTCAAAAGAAGAAAATAAAGAATAAAAATTGTTGTTTCAGTACATTTTAAAAAGAACTTTTTTTTCATTGTTTGAGTAAAAAAATAAAATAAGTGTTGCCGCTTTTGTTTTCTTGATTATCGCAGATTTGATTAAAAGTGGCACCTTTAATGCAATATAATGTTAGAGGTTTTTTTCCTTACTTTCTATTTTAATCCCGGAAATCGGTTTAAATGGTCAATTTTTTGCCTAAACGATTAAATTATTTCCGGGATTAAAAAAATCCATGAATAAAGCTAGGCTTTTGTATCCAGTGAACTGAGTGTCCATTTTCGACTTTTTGTAAAAAGCTGTCACTTTTTGTGGACATAAAACTGCTTTTTTATTTAGTATTTTATTCAAAGATTTGTGTTGAAGTATCCTAAAAATTTTTTATTGGATACTTTATTTTTACTTTAATAAACTCATTAATATCAGAAAAAAAGCAATAATAAATGTCTTAAACACCTATTATTCTTAATTTTTAAAAAACCTCTCAAATATGAATTATAATCTTTTCAAATTCACTAAGAATGATTTTGACCAAGAAGATCAACATTTGAAATAAAAAATAAAATTCAATGTAAATTTGGAGCGATATAATTGGTCAAACGAAATATACATTCAAAATAATCAATGAAAATTGAAAGGTGTATCCAAGATTGAATTTAAGTGTCCATTTTGGCTATTTTGGATCCTCAAATTCTCTCAAAAAATAACGAACAAAAATGAGTATCCATTGGATACTTTTTGAATACAAACTCGTTTGGACACAAAAGCCTAGGAATAAAGTTTATTGGACCAAAATATTAGATTTAAAACAAACAATATAAAACTTTTAGTCAAAGTATTATATTAAAACATCAATAAAATCAATTCTATTAAATAATTGGAATCGTTTAGGTCAATATTTCACTATAAAATATTTGTCTATAGGGAGTCCAACGATAGAAATTTTTTTCATATGAATAAAAAATAAAAATATTTAATTAAAAATAATCTATAAATCATTTTATATATAAATTATATTTTATTTTTGAAAATTATCTATCAGGAGTCGAGAGTGCTCTTTTTTAAATTTCTGAAGCTTTGTTTGAAATAATCAAAAACATTTCCCATATAAACAATGAGGAAAATGATAGATTAAATAAACACATATATACAAAATTAGATTAAATATTAAGAAATTGATAAAATGTCGTTAAATAATGAAAAAAAGTTAATCTTATTGATTCAAATTAGAAAATTCAATTTTTATTTAATTAAATTTGAATTCTTCGCTGTAGAAATAGAAATAAAATCTAATTAATGAATATTAACATACCAAGAATGTATTTTTAAAATTGTTGATATTTGATAAACAAATATTTCTATTGAGTAAGCTATTATACTTCATGAATACTTCTTAACTATTATTTAATGATAAAAATCAAAAAATCTGAAAAAATATTATAAATTGGTATAGTATGAGGGAAAACCCCCCTACCAAAAGGAAAACCCCCCTACCATTTTTTTCACCTAACTTTGACCTATGAGGCTGTCAAAAAGTATTTTTAAAATTTTATTTTTTGATTTTTTTAAATTTTTTTATAGTAAAAAAGTGCAACCAAAATTGAATAAAATATAATTATCTTTAAAAAGAAGAAATATTTTTTTTATATTATAATATATATTACTTAATTAGATTTTTTTATAATTATTATTAAAATATTATAAAGTATATCCCTTTCTATAACAAAATGGTAGGGGGGTTTTTCCTTTGGTAGGTAGGTTTTTCTTTAGACTATACTCGAATAACAACTTTATGATAAAAATTTAGAAAAAATTGTTTAAACAGAGTCTGTGAATTTTTAAAAGGGAAATCTCGACTCCTGATAGACATTTTGGGAAAATAAATATACCAATATTTATGATTAATGTATATTAATTATGATAATTTTATTACTAATATATAAAGAATTAATTTGAATTAAATTTTCTGAGCAATTTAATCGTTGGAGTACCTATATTTGTCTGGGATAAAAACTGTCAATTTTATTACATGTATATATGTGTGATCATTCTGTAAGTCAAATATTGCATTTTTATGTAATTCAAATCTACTTTTTTTTTTCAATGGAATTCTGGTCTAGTTTTGTCCTGAAATATAAGATTGTTTTATCATGCAACTTAAATCCATTTTTTTCATTGGATTCAATTTTCATTGTTTCATGAAATTCAAATCATATTTTTTTTTATCATTTGATTCAAAATGTTTTTAGTTCATTGTGCAGTATACCAAATCTCATACCAATATTGAATACAATTCTGATGTTTATGCACTTCAACTTCAGAATGATTGAAAAAATTAAATAGAACTAAAATAATCATCTCTGTATATTCAATGAAATTGAAAATATTCTTAACAAAAAATTCAATAGATTGAATGAAGGGTAAAATCAAAGGGTAAAAAATAATCTCATACCAAAAAATATTTTTAAATGAATTTATTGAAAAAAAAATTCAGAGATTTTCAATGAAATCATTCAAAAAAGCGGTTTTGGAATGAGATTATTTTCAATACGGTACATTCCAAAATTGAAATTTTATTTTGAATTCATTCCAAATATTTAATTACTCTCCATTTAATTTTAGCTTATAAAGGTAGAATTGATATTGTTTATCTTTTATTATCACAGCCAAATATTGATATTCACCACAAGAACATTTCAATATGACAGAATTTATAATATTCAAATCATATTCATTATTCGAATTTTTTAAATATATGAATGATTTTATGAAGCAGAAATTGATTATGCAAATCATTGTTGCTATCAAGAAATCGTTGAACTTTTAGCAATAGCATAAAACACAATCGAGTATTTCCTTCATATAAAATTGGTTCATAACTGATCTTTTTTACTTCAATGATAAAGCAAACGTTAGTCCTTAATTTTAAAAATCACATTTCGCATTCAATGCCATATAAAAGATTTTCTTTGAATTTGACAATTTCAAACCTTATTTTTGCAAATCGCATTATTAGCATTTCTAACTATCACATGCTTATCATGAATGTTGTAATTCAAAAAAAAAAGCAACTTTTTTTTCCAACAAGAAAAAAAAAAAAAAAGTAATTTTCTAGGCTCTTAAAAATTCAATGAACGCGTTTTATCATTTGCCTATAATTGAAAAGTAATATCACAGCTTTTTTTGGGATAGAATTGGTCATATTAAACTCAAAAACGACCATCAAATGTAAAATCCTAGATAATTTTTTTTATGAAAAAAGCTATGATTTTATATGAAAACAAAGAACATTTTATTATACATAAAACACAAACAGAAAACATAATTACGAATGATTAAGATCCGTTATTGCCGTTATTATTAACAGTCTGCAAGTTTGGCGTTTTTGGAGTAATTTTTGGCAAAATCGGCATCTTCTTCCTCTTTGCGGACATCTGGCTCGTCGCCCTGAACGAGCTTGCCTCCTTCCCGTACATCAGGACGAGCTCGTTTGTGGCGGCTGATCCGCTGTATGCTTCCCCATCGGCCCCGGCTCTTGACGGGCCGGCGGATGCGCCGATTATTGGCGGTTCTCCGATCATTCTTGCCACTTCACTTTCGGTTATCATTCCGGTGACCTGGCTAGTCGGCCTTCCGCAGAGGAGGCACCTGATTCCCATTGCGCCGCCTGCTGTTGATGACGCCTTCTCCCTTCCCTGCTGGAGGGCGAGCTGCGTCACGGCCTCGACCAGTTCGGTTAGTTCACTTTTTGAGACGAAAGACGGAACTTTTTCAGAGACAGATTCGAGTTGCTTGTCTATCGTCTTTATTGAATTTTGAAAGCTCGTGACAAAACGCTTCAATTGAAGGGCCGTGACGGACTCCGAGTTCGGGTTGTTCTTCTTATTGAAGGAGCTTCTCTCTTCGAGCTCGGACTTCAGCTCTTCAAGGTCATCCCGAGTAACGTGTTTTTCAACCGTTTTTCTCAATTGGTGGATTTGGCGGTCTTCCTCGCCTAAACGGTCGGTCGTGTTTTGAATCTGCCGCGCGAGCTCCTTCACCTGCTGCTCGAGCTGCCTCGTGAGGGAGTCCAGGTCTTCGTACGTCTGCGAGTTGACGTGCGAGCGCGACGAGAGATTCGAGCGAGACGAAATGGCAGCGCGCGATGAGTTGCCTTGCGCTGGAAGGGTGCCGAACATCAGCTGGAGGTCCTCCTTCTTGATCGGCGCCGATGAAGTGACAGGTGGTGAAGTGATGTGAGGAGGAACGGTTGATGGACGTTGGACAATGATCGGTTTGACGATAGAATGATTCTGTGCTTGAGGAACTTTTTGTGAGTTATTATCCACTTTTTCTGTGGCTTCTGAATTTTGAATGCTCTCTGATTTTTCAGTGGAACGATCATTGCCATCCAAGTGTTGCTCGTTCGCACTTGAATCACGAGAATCATCTCTCCTTGGCGAATTTTCTTTGTTCGTGCTGCTTTCTGACTGATTTTGGCCTTCTTTTTGATTTTCTGAGCTTATTTGGCCGCTCTTTTCTAGCTTGTCTAGGTCAACCATGACGCCGACGTCGTCATCAACCGTCTGGCAGCCTGTCGAGTCCATGGATGGCCTCGTTTCGATAATAACCGGCTCAACCCTCTCAATTTTTTCACCTTTCTCTTCGAGACACTTCTCAATTGAAGTCGTTCGAATGAGGAGCTCGGTGATTCTGCTATCAAAAAGTCCAAACTGGCTTCGCATCGCATTTTCGAGGGCAGTCACGCTGTCCTTCAGCGCTCTGAGCTGCATCTCGCAGGCTGAAACGCGTGGATCGGTTAGTGACGGTTTGGTGGCGCGTGGTGAAGTGATTCTATTGGCCATGAACGATGAGAAGTCACGATGCGGTTTGGATTGACTAGGTGTGTTTGAATTGGAAGATTTTTCGTTTTGACTCTTGATCCCTGATTGGGATTCAGTGATGCCTTTCTGATCAGAAACTGTGAATGAATTGGCTTTATTTTCATTCTCAACTTTTTGAATAGGCTGATTATTTTGTGAGTTGTCCGTTTTTTCAAGGTATTCTTCAAGAAATGGCATAACTTGGTTTAAAACGGATTGGACGACATCAAATTTAATACCTTCGATATCAATTTGTTGGGGGACTGTTTTGATTATGGTTTCAGGTTGTGTGTATTTATTATCTTCACTTTTGGTATTAATTTTACCTTGATCTTTTGAATCTGATAAAAATGTGTTTAATAATTTTTGTATATCTTCGATTTTTTCTTCAATGATTGAAATACTACTTGAATTTCCATTAGCTTTTCTTTCTACTTCATTGATCTTCTTCTTCATGTCATCGATGATTCCATTGACGGCATTGAACGTAGATTCAAGAACTGATAATTTTGTATTCATCTTTGTAATTCGTGCATTTTGTGACGCTGAGTCGGGTGGGCTGATTGCATCCATATTGTTTGAAAGATTTGATAGAACGCTTTGCCCAGATGTTTTTGCTGAAGACGTACGACTTGAAAGTTTTTCTGATGTAGGTGCACGCTTTACTTTGACATTTGAAGATTGAGAATTTGAAGAGCAATCATCAATGCGTTGTTGAAGTTCTGCAAACATTTGTATGGTTGCATATTTCATTGTATTTGAAACGTCAGAGCTATCTTTAGCATCAGCAATTGATTGATCTACATTAGATTTTAATTCATCTAGTGATTTTTTAATGAGATTACGAAATGATTGATTCATTAGAAACTTTGTCTGTTCTAATTTTTGCTCGAACGATTCGCTTAATGAAGAGTTTTCTTCTGCTTGAGTTGGTGCAGTTTCAACACCTTGCTGCTCAAGTGACTCAATTCTAGTATTAATTTGATCAATTTGAACTTGTAATTGATTAATTTCGCGCGATTTAAGAAAATCAATGAATTTCTTGTTTAAATCTTCAATTTTGGTATGTAATTCTAAAAGGACTTCATGAATAGTACTTGCTTCGATTCGAACGTTCAATAAACCTTCGGGACTCTTCATGATGTAATCAAATTCATTTGTGTCATCTGACATTAGCTCTTTAATTCGTTTCGTGAATTTACAAATTTTAGACCCAAACTTTTTCTTAGAGTAAAATTTTTTTAAATAACGTATTTTGATGGTGATAAAAAAAGTGATATTTTAAAACAAGATGTATGCAATTTTGATTGCATAATATGTATTAAACTTTAATTGTCATAAATATCATTTGTGATTTTTATTTTTTATGAAATCAATCACTATATGATAGAAAAATTATGAGTAAAATATATTCATAATAATATTTTCAAATCAATTAAATTAATATATGTATAATTATTAAATAAAATTAAATATTAATACATTTTTATCCAAGAAAATAATGCTTTAATAATATAAAGATATCTGATCGTAATCGACACAAAATATAAAAGTAAACGTCCTTACATTAGAATAATTCATTTGCAAACTTCCCTAGGGAATGATAACTGTCAAAATTGAATTGCGAAAAAGGAAGGCTAGAGAAATCAAATGAAACTGATCATATTCCCTCCTTAGCAAAAAATTTATCAATGCGTTTCTTAGATTCAGACGACGATGATCAATTTTTTGATAATATTTCTGATGATGATATTGTTTGTTCCTCTGAAAGCGAGTCGTTTATTTCTACTTCAGATGAATTAATTAAGTCATCTTCAGACTCGGATTCAGAGGCTTTCGATGAATCAAGTTTTGCGAGTCTTTTACCTGCAAAAAAAAATAATTATTTAAATAGTTCACACGAGTGCAAAATTGTTGAATGCAATTCTTCATATAGTGAAGACAATGAATGTAATGCTATAGACACTAACATACCAGAGCCTGAAACATTATTTGAATTCACAGAAATGGGAAACGAACACTCAAATTCATCAGAATCCGAAGAAATGGATGAATTAGAATGATAGTTACCAATTGACTTATATTATATTTTGTTATTATTCATATATGTTTGTTTGTTTTATAAATGATAAAAAAAAAAAAATATTATTTTAATAGCATCGACTATGCATGTTATCTGTTTACTCAAAAAGAGTTAATATTGAGATTGATATGTAAAAAATGAAAATTTGTTAAAATGATCATAATCAAATAGATATTCTTAAATAATTATAAACGTGTGTTTTCATATCATAAACTGAGTTCAAAAAACTTTACCTCCATTTCATATTTTAAATCATTTTATCTTTTTTATCAAACAATTTAAGTGCATCATTCTTCATTAATAATATATTAGATAATTATCATAATATTTATTAAATTTTAAAAAATTAATTCACATTTAAAATATAAAGATATGATTATTTTAAATTGAGAGGGAGGTAATGTTTTTTGAACAAGGTTTATTTAATCGTTTTAAAAAATTCAATTGAATTACCACAAATTGATGGTATCAAAAAAAACTCGTTTTTATTTTTTTCTATTCAAAATAATTAATATTATTAACGAGTTTTAAATGTCATCGACGACTAATAATAAGAAGAAAGTTGATCCAAAAAATATGGTTCATGGAATTTCATCAGGCAAACGTGAAAACATGTCAGATGTGCTTCAAGGATGGGATAAGCGTATTAAAGAAACCAAACAGCATAATGAGGAAGTTCGAAAGCAGCATACGCACAAAGGAACAGTTAAGATGGTTCGTAAATCAAGTAAAGATGAGCCACTCCCTAGTGATTTAGATCCAAATTATGTATATGGAATGTCAACTCATGATATTGATGTTAAATCTGATCCTTTCCTCCGATCAAACGCAATCATTGAGCAAAGGCAGCAGCAGCAAGAAAGGGAACTAAAAAGAGAGCAATCACGACTTGAAAGAACTCAATCAAATCCAAAGAAAAAACTAGATCCAAAAAGGCCAACAGCTGCATCACTTGGTCATACCAAAAAACTAAATCAAGAGCCGCAACTTAAAGATACTTTTAAGATGAAAAGATTCACAAACATAGACCATGGTAAAATAGATACAGGATTAAGAAAGCCACCACAAACAGATGCAAAGAAAGCAGGTGCATAATTCAAAAACAATGGTTTTAAAAAAAAATTAAATAATTGTTTAAAATAAAAGTGAAAAAAATGAAATCTTCTTATTATTTTTATTACAAAGAGCTTTAATGTTATATATATTGTTCTGTATAATATAAACTTTGGAGAAAAAAGTTCATTACTGCTTTAACGGATATGATTGCTAATTAGTATATTAAAAAATAAAAACATTTATTATTTAGAATATTACTCTATTCAGAAATCGACTGTGAAAATGGCTAGAGTTATTTAAAAATTAGAGAATGCTGAATATATAGTAGCTTGAAGCAATTATTTATAGAGATTATAAAAGAGGAAAATTTGATTGAATATATCACAAAAGCCAATAATTCAATTTGATTCATTAATGAATCTGAAGAAATAATCTGCCTTATGGCGTACATTTGGATCATTTGATTGTAAAAATATATCAATAGTGTTTTCATCTATAAGCGCTTTGGTTTCTTGAATAAGAAAATTTTTCTTTATATCATTAGTTAAATTCATCATCATGATAAAAATATTTAAAATCGATATTAAGGCTGAATCATCTAAATTGTCATTAATAAAAGAGCACAGGTAATCGATCAAAGGCCTATCGTAATAAAAATCTAAACTACTATTAGGTAAAATATTAAATAGAGCGTCAAACAATTGTACTGATATAACTTTTGATTGATAAAATAATTGGTCTGATATAAATAAATTAAATAAATTAGGAAATACTTCCATTTGAGAAATTTTAACGTGTAAATTTTTGATTTCATTTGTTAAATCATTGCTATTTGTTAATGCTTGAAGTATAGAATAGAAAAAATTGATTGAAGCAGATTGAACTTGTGCAAATTTAGAATTAAGATGATATGATATTTGCCTAAGATCAATAGAATAGAAGTAGTTAAAATCAACATAAATAATTTCTGTTAAAATGAGCAGAGTTTTTTCGATAGACTTTCTTTTTAGATTTTCTAAAGTAAATTTAAAGAAATCCATCGGTGAAATTGAATCCGTAGTTGGCTTTGCGTTCATATCTGGAATAATTCCTCTTTTATTTTGTATTAATATGTATAAGAGATTCAAATAAGAATTTAAAATTGAAGATTTAAATTCTCTGGGATTTGATATGAATTTTTTTCTTTCTCGTTCAAAAATAACGAATATCGCACTAAAGATATCATTAATAGAAGTATTTAAAATAATAGAATTTATATCTTTTTGTTTTGAAATGATTTTGAAAAGCTTAAATAAAATTTTGTAAATGATTTCATCAATTTGTTTAGCATCAAATTCTAAAAGAATCATTTTAAAGATTGAAATACTATAATTAGAAAAAACACGTGAATGCTCTTTTTCTGATAACAAATGATTAACTACTTGTAAAGTTGGTATTATATCTTCTGCATTAGGATTCGCTAAGTATGGATGAAGAATCTGTAGAATATGGAAATTCAATAGAACAGATGATTTAACTTTTGAATTCAAAAGACAGTTTAAAGCACTAAAACAAGATAGAACCAAATCCTTACTATTTGGTTCACGTTGTTCAATAATTGATAAAATAAGTTGAATGGATTCAACGTTTTGATCATCAAGTTCAAATTTAAAATATGAATAAAAATCAATAAATTTGGAAACTTCTTTATCTTTATCGCTATAACTTCCTTTGGAAAGAGTATTTTGAAAATTGAGATGATCAAAGAAAATTCCGCAAGAAGAAATAAGTTCGTTTTTTTTGTTTCTCTTTATTTTACCCCCATAATCTATTAAAAAAGAATTTGTTAAAGGATTTCCATTATTATCTTTATACGTTTCCATTCTGAATAATTTAACTCTTTTGACTAATCCAAAATTTTGATACGTTATTTAGAAATGAACTTGCCCTCAAATATTTTCAGATCACATGTCTTTGATTTACATTTATTTTTTTTTTTTTCATTGAATTAATTTTTTTCGCAATGAGCCATCATCCTTCAGACCTTCAGCAAAAAGCAAAGCTTCAACGGCCGATGAATCGCTATAAAAACCAGCAAAAAGTTGATCAGCATAAAATAGACGAAATTTTAGGGCAAGAATTGCCTGGCAGTCCTCCGCGTGTAAATCTAGGCAATGATACTGAAATTCAGCAATCATCAAAACCTTCGCAACATGTTGGTTCATTACAAGGAAACGCAGCTCTTCCGACGACAAACAAAAGTAGCAAGAACCAAAAATTGCCTGTATTGCCACCACTTGGATCATCAAAAAAGCAAGAATATCATAGTGTTCAAAGACCTCCTCAAAGGCCCTCGCAGCAATCACACCAAAATCTTTCAATTGATTCAAACGTTCATTTTAATAATAAAAGGAGGAATAGCAATGAAAGTAATCATAGCAATAATAGTAATGGCTCTCGTCCAGCTTTTGAACTTCCAAGATTACCAAAGAAAATTGATAAACTTGGTATTTCTGCTGATTTGAGTGATTTAGAAAATTCAGATAGCTGTTCGTCAGCTCCAGAAGAATTCAAAAAAACATTGCCAAAAAAAATGCTATCAAAGTCAAATAGTATTGATAATTTTAACCTTACTTCCACAACTATAATTGATGATTTTTTTCATACCAGTGATGATAGCGAATTTGGTGATTCTGACAACAATAATGAAAATTTAGAGTTTAAAAATGGAAGCTCTAATAAACAAAAAAATGATAATGACGACAGTGATAATGATTATTCTTTTGATGAAATTATAAGTGATAGCGATACCGATTTGGATCAAAATGACAAAAAGAAAAATTATCACCTTTTAACACCTGAAGAGTTGCAATTATGTAAGGATACTCCTTCCGTTCATAATGAAGTAAAGCAACGACTTGATAAACTTATCAAAATAGCACGAAATCACTTTCCAGCCACCAAAGATAACACAGCAATGCTTACCCGCCTTGTTGAACAAAGTCGAGCTTGTCATGAATTTCATTTTCTTGAAAAACGAACAAAATACTATGAAAGTGAAAATAGAGGCTTGACTATTGCACTTACATCTCTTGACGATATTATCTCAAATCCACAATCAAACAGCGGAAATAATAATAATGTAAATATTAATAAAGTTAAATTTGGCCTTCAAAGATTAAATGCTTTACAGATGAGACAGGTAAAAAGAATGTCTAAAGAACTTACTCAAGCTCAGCGTAAAATAAAGAAACTTCGTGCCGAAATATCAAAATTGCATACAGAAATGAGAACATATATTAAGGCTAGAAGAGGCGGCGATGGTAGTCTTCTTATTGCAGAAATGAATAACAATGGTAACAACAATGCAAGCAATGTAGCTAATTTCGGAGGTGGATCTGGTGCTGATGAAGATGAATTGGCAGCATTAAAAATTGAGCATCAATTTGCAATTGCAAAAGAAAAAGCGGCAGTTGGTGTAATGCAAAATGAAAACGAAGAGCTAGAAAGGATTATCAATACATATGAAAAAAGAATCGTTTTAATGACACAAAAAGAATCAAATTATTCAAGACTGCTCAAAAAGAGTCCTGCAAGTTCAAATGAAAAACCCAATCAAAAAACCTCGACAAATGATAAACCTGCTCAAAAAGCATCTTCAAATGATAAATTTGGTCAAAAAGTTTCTACTGGTGCAAAATCATCTAGTCCTAGATCAAGTCAAAAACCAGAAAATAAGAAAGAAGCTTCCCCAAGCCATCATGATAAAGACAAAAATACAAGTTCAAATTCTAATAAAGCCCAGAAGCCTCAAAAGGCTGCCCCAAAACAAAAACAGCAAAATGAAGCTCAAAAACCTCCTCCAAAGAAGGAATCGCTTAATAAAAAGACTACTTCTGGCCAGACTGCGCAATCAAGCCCAAAAAAGAAGAAGAAAGAAGAAGAGGAAGTTCCGATTATTGAAGTTTTATCAATTTAGAATTGATTAACCTTCAAAAGCGGAATCTGTTTTATTATGTTAATAGATTGTTATTTTATTCATGTAATAAATCCTTAATATATATATATACATCATACTGATTTTTTTTTACAAAATGAAATGTAATGATTAGTTATTCTGAAATCATTTAAAAAAAAAAAAAACTAAAATTTTTGTAAATATATAATATATATTCTATTTATTAACAAAACAATATGTAGTTTAGCTCATGTTTTCATTATGTTGAATATGCTTTTTCAAACTACCTATTTCATCGTTGAATGGTTCTGGTTTTTCAAGGAGAGGATTAAGTAATATTTGCTGAATCTTTTGGAACAAATTTTTATGTTTTGCTGAATTCATAAGAATTTTGATAATTGTCTCTCTTTTTTTAATTGTTTCTTCATTTTCAGTTGATTGAAAAGCTTCATTCAAAATATCATCATTTTTTATTAATTCGTCTAAGATGATAGTTGCGTTTCCTTCTGATGAGCAAGATGCAATTAGAGCAGCTTGAGCTTCATGTTCTTTATTATTAAAATTCAGGGCCTTATTGAAAATCGAAATGAGTAAATTAGAACTAATAGTCTTGCCTTGAATTCCAATTCCCATTATGCATGCATATGCATGGTTTCTAATTAATAAGTTATCTGAATTAATAAGATTGTCAATTGGAACAATTTCTGGGATTTTTAAGGCAAGTGCACAACGCATTGCAGATATCTTCACATTATCACCTGTTTCGTTTTTATGAAAACTTTGAGTAATTGATTCAACAACCAATTTTTTCATGTCAAGTGAAACATCTTCAGCAGAAATAACTTCAAATGCAAGAATTATATCTCTTTCATTTGTTGCATTAGATAAAACAAGCGGAGCTGCATTATTTCTACAGCAAACTACAGCAATTGAAGTATCAATATTAAAATCTTCTTCTTTGTCATTTTTCTTTTGTCGTTTGTTTGATGGGAAAAAATTGATGAGTTTGTCAATAACTCTGTATGGAATAGAGTTTCTTGGGAAATTCCTAAGAATTTTAACTGCATCAGGAAGCTTTGATGTTTCAAAAAAAAATGATAGTAAAATAGCAAGTTTAACCCTATCATTAGATCGTTCAATGAAGTCAGCAATAATGTTCCAAAGCTCATCAAGGCTAATTTCACTAGAAGGTAGTCCATTGGTGGAAAAATCATCAATTATCTCTCTGAGGGACATTGTTCCTGCCTTCATCTTATTCAATTTTACTTTCTTTTCGTCATCATTTGTAGTTTTATTAAGTTTCTCAATATATTTTTTAAACTCAGCAACATCAGTTCCATCAAACATGACTCGCATTGACTCAAAAAGATTAACAATTTCATTAAACGTTGGACGGACTTCTGGATTTCTGTCCCAACAACGAGTGATAAGCTTGCGAAGTTCTGGATTCATATCAAATGGAAGATCTGGTCTTATATCATTTTCCAAGATTAATTTCTTAATCTGATCGTTCTTCATTTTATTGAATGGACGCGTTTGATTAACAAGTTCACATAGAACCATTCCATAAGCATAAACATCAACTTTAAAAGTATAAAATCCTTTCCCTGACATAATTTCAGGAGACATCCATCGAAGTGTTCCAATTGGTAAAGTTTTAAATCCAGAATCGCCAGCACAACGAGAAAAGCCAAAATCACATATTTTAATGTTGTCATCTTTATCAAGTAAAACATTTAATGACTTAAGATCGCGATGAATAATGTTTAATGAATGAAGAAAAGCCATTCCTCTAGCAATTGCATAGGCAGATATGTTTTTAAAAGTTTGTGTTGGATGTTTTTTGAAAACTTTGTCATTAAGTCCTCCATTTGGCATATATTTTGTAATAATGCAAATAGGAAATGTATCTGTTGCTCCTACAAGTTCAATAAAAAATGGTTGATTTTTTTCTGAAAGAAGAGATAGAACTGCAATTTCTCTTTGATAATGTTGTAAATGGTTACTTGATAAATTTTTCTCTTTGAATTGTTTTATTGCAACTAATTCATTGGTGCGTTTATATATTGCTTTATAAACATCTGCTGAAAATCCTTTTCCAATTTTTTCTAATATCTTAAAATCTTCATAATTAACTTTCCACTTCCTATACTGCTCTGGAAGTGGAGATGATAATTCTGTCGTTTTAAAATCTTTTTTATATTTAGACATATATTCTTCTATTTCTGAAATTCGCGAAAGAACAAGAAACTCAGTCTCTGGATCTTTTGTTTCTTGTTCCATATAATTTTTAAAAGACGTATATATAGCTGTCAAATCTATCAAGTGCAATTCTTGCCACTTTTTCTCGTCAATATCAAAAATATGAGACAATTGTTCATTATAATGCGCAAAAAGACTTTTTAAATCATTGAATTGTGATTGTAATTGAAGCAAAATTAAATCAGAAGGATTCATTGTTGTTGGTTCCATCCAAGTTTGTAAAATATATTGAAGCATTATCCCTCTCAAAGTAGATAATGTTGATAGAATTCTGGCATTTATTTCATGGTCTTCTTTGGTGCATTCGGCTTGAGGTAATGTAGGCATTATAGAAGTCAAAAATAATTGAATCTGATCAATGCAGTAGTCAAATTTTTTTCTATGAACTGCTGTTTGTGATGATATACCGCGAATAACTTTAAGAGCAGTTTCAATTTGATAAAAAAATTTTCGAATCGTAGTTTTTACCATAAATCTTCTTTAAAGCTCATTTAAACTTCAACTTTTTGTGTTATCATAGAATATTATTTCACAATAGCCATTTTTGAATTCAAAACATATTTTTAGTCTTTATTTCATGAGTAATGAATTTGCAATAACAATTAAAAAAAAGCAAGCAATTGCAGCTCCTTTTAGACGTCAATTTTACGAGCCATATGATCATATCGTGTATAATCCAATTAGCAATCAAGTATTACAAGCACCTGACAATAATTCTCCTGAGAACCCAGTTCCAATATATATCGAAAATGGACAAAATGTCGAAGCATTTTACAAATTAAGTGATATTAAAATACAGATTGAAACTGAATTAAAGAAAAAAGAAGAAGAAATTCGTGAAAAGTTTTTGGAAGACCTCAAAAAAGAGCTTATAAAGAATTCAGCTAGCTTGGATCAAGATTCTTCAAATGAAAATTCTAGTCCATCGAATCAAAATGATCTCGATCAAGAAGTCTCAAAATATATATTTTAAATATTTGTAATTGTATATCATGTTTATATTTTAATAAATTGCATTTAATATATATAAAATCCATGTTTTTAAATTTCATAATAAAGTGTTTTATCCGACCAAAAAAAGTATCAAAAAGTTTACAAAATTATATTTTGTCTATGGAATTCAAAGAAGCATTAAACTCATCCAAAGAAGAGTTTAAAAAGATGGCCGAACTCCAAAATATTCTTTCAAATGTAAATGAAACGAATTTAGAAAAGGCTAAACAATTTATTAATACACATTTTGATTTAAATAATCATTCATCAATCCAAAAATTATGTTATATGATTGGAATTATTGCAGGTATAAAGCCTACCAGACTATCATTTTTAAATAGTTTATATAAATTCATTAAACCACAAATAGATTCCATTTTAGATAGTCATGAATTATTTTATTATCCACTTTTTGAAATAATGAAAAATTTTGAGCAGTCAAAACCAGAAAATGAAAATGAAAAACAGCAAGGAGATACTTCTTTATATAATTTAAAACTTAATTCGTATATTGAGAATGATAATCTTGATTTATTTCAATCCTATTTATCACAAACGAATACGAAACCAAACACAAAAATATTACAAAACCGTTTTTATTCAAATAAACCGATAAATAGCATTGAATTAATTGAATATGCTGCATTATGTGGTTCTACGAATATATTCAAATTTTTGTTAAATCAACTCAATGAATTTCCTATTCAACTCAAAAATTTTGCTGTTGCAGGAGGGAATCACGAAATCATTCATATCGTCGAACAAACCAAGTCAAATTTCACAAATAATAATTTAAATGCTTTTTCATTTGATCAAGGAACGTTAGAAACGGCAATTGAATTTCATTCAAATGATATCGTTGAATATTTAATTGAATCACATAGCCTCAAATTTGATTCAAAAAGTTTCATATCGTCAATTATGTCAAACAACTTTATTTTTATGAATAAATACATCAAAAATGAAGAACTGGTTAAAGATGTCTGTAAAAGTTGTCTTGATAAAAGAAATAATAATGATTTTGATGGCTTATCTCCTTCTCATTCTATTTTTCAAAATATTTCTTTCATTGAATTTTCATTCAAAATAAAGTCAGGCCAAATTAGCATTCAAAATAGTAAATTATTTATTAATCTTGTTTTACTTAATTATGATTCTGTTTCTCAATTAATGGTAAAATATTGGCCAAAACTAGTTTTGAATCATTTGTGGGTATCTCAAGCATTTATTTTTACATCTCATTTAAATTTATATGACGCAATCATTGTTTATATTCAATTTTTAATTGAAAAAAATAGTAGTATTGAAATGATCAAAGAAATATTTAAAATTACATCAAATTTTGATAACAAATTAACGGATGTGTTTCTCAATTTGGATGATATTTCAATTGATGTAGATTATCAAAGCCTATTGTATTCAGCAATAACAAATGGAAAAATTAATTTCCTGAATAAAACACTAAATAATAAAAAAATCGATGTAAATAAAATAAATTCATTTACTAAAATGACACCGTTAATTTATGCTTATGGACAGGATAATATTGAAGTATTCAAATATCTTCTTTGCAACGAAAAAGTTGATGTAAATATGAAGGATGGAAGAGAAGGAGCAACTGTCCTTCATCATGCTTGCTATGATAATAATATTGAAGTTGTAAAATTGTTACTTGAATTAAAAAGCGAGTCGATTGATGTTAATGCTACAAATTACTTGAATCAAACACCATTACATTTGGCTGCTATTGGTAATAATATCGAAATTGTTGAGCTTCTTGTTAAATCGGGCAAAGTCGATATAGAAATTAAAGATAATTCAGGAGTTTCATTTATTATTTTTTTCTAACTTCGGACACCTCTTACTTATCTTCAGCCTGATGATATGATAAGAATTAGAAACTTGTGTAAATCATTTCATTTTTAAATTTATTGTTAATAAAAAAAAAATTCTGATTAAATACATCAAATTATTAAAAGGTGAAATATTTGACAAAGATTTTAAACATCAAAATTTCATAAAATATAAATTTTTAAAAAAAAAAGAATAATATATATTTAATAAGCATCAGTGAACTGTCCAGATGTTTCAACATAATTGACAATAATCTGAAGTACCTGTTGTGCATCAGGTTCTTCACTAAGCACCGCTACAACTTCTTGTAGTTTATCAGGAGTATCTCTCCTTGAAAGTATATTTCTAAACACTCCAGCAGCCGAAGCAATCATTCCTTCTTTATAAGTTGGCTCTAATTCAAATTGAGATAAAATTTGATACGCACGCATTGAATAATAATAATCACCGCTTAAGAAACAATCATTAGATATAATTTCCAAAAGAGTTTTCGCGTCTTCCGTCGACGTTGCTTCAGAATAAAGATTCCAGGCAGCTTCTGGCTTCTTGTTCTTAATGTAACACCGACAGAGCCACGAATTATAAAATATTTCACGTGTATATGTAGCATTTTTAACAAGTAAAAAGTATCTCTCAGCTTCTGCCCAACGTGAAAGGGCAGCAAGAGCCATTCCTTTGTTATAGTTAAACTCATCATTATCAACTAAAACGGTTTCTATCGTCTTGAAAATACGTAAAACTTCTTCATATTCTCCAACTACAAATTTACTGGTCGCTAAGGCTTGACGGCCTGGTACTGTATCTTTAACAACTTCCATTTCGCCAATTTCATTGAAAATTGAGTTGGCCTCTTCGATTTGGCCAGTGTCGGCAGTTATTTGTCCCATTGCTAAATAAACTGTAGCTTTTAATAAATGTTCGCTAATATCAAGTGGTTGAAACTGTTCACTTATTAGATTAAATGCTTCTGTAGGATTATTCTCACGCATATATAATATACAAAGATTATATCGAGCTTCGTGAAGAACGCTAGCAAGAGGCGTTAAGATGGTAAATCCATCAGTACCATCATGAAAAATACATAAATTATGCTTGACTAATGATTCAACGAAATCATATGAAGAGCTGCTGAATTTTCGTATTTGAAGGAGTTGTGATTCAGCAACTTCTGGGTCAAATAATCTAAGATAATCGCATGACTTTAAATTAAGCGCAACAGCTGAATCAGAATTAATACCTAAATACTGGTCAACTGATTCATTAGATTCTTCAAATTTATCAAGCTTATATTGACACATTGCTATATATACATGTAACGCGATGTATTCTGGATGTTGTATGAGAAGTCTTTGATAAATATCAATTGCATCTTGATAGTGTGTCCTCATGTAATGAATGGCAGCAAGAGAGAGTTGGTTTTCAAGCGTCCCAACAAGTTGACTATGTGCCTGGAAAAGTTCTTGTTCATCATTCAATTTATGAGCAATATGAAATTGCAGCCTTGTTCGGAAGTCAGATGTTGGGCCTTTGTCTGCGTAAAGTTTGGCGTTTTCAAAATCACTTACATAATAATAGCATGATGAAATAAATAAATTGATAACATCGTTTGGTTCAGCTTTCATAATATTTTCGTAAACTTCAATAGCATCTGAATAGCGCCCAAGATGAAAAAGTGCGTAAGCTTTCCAAAGTAAAAAATCTGTAGTTTTAGTTTGGCCTAATTCATCGAAAAGGAAATCGATAAACGTTGAAGCTCCAGAAAAATCGCGAGATTCAATAAATCTTAGGATTAAAGCTTCATTTGATTCTTGTGGTGGAGGTGTAAACTCTTCTATTTTCTTTGGAGGTGGTTGTTGCTTCTTTTTAATACTTCCAACAATCATCGATTATTAAATTTACAACTCAAAAAGTTGGGTAATTCAAGTTAAAAATAACGATTTCATTCTCAGAATTATTTTGAAAAGATCCTCTCATTTTTAAAACTTGATTTTAAAAAGTTGTGAAAATTGCTAAATAATTGGCCTTTTAACGTATGAAATTTAAAATATTTCCTTATCTATTTAAAATATCATATTTCTGCCAAAATTTAAATACTATATAGTAAATTTTTTACTTTTTTTAAATTTATTATAAATCAGAAAATATAATAATCTGTATTATTTCATAAAATTATTGATAGATAATGGAAAAATTGTAAAATATTTATTTACCACTTTATAAATTTTTCAAAAATATAAAAAAAAAAATGAGCAAGAGCGAAATTAGCATTTTAAGTGATATTCAGAACCCAAAATTTGATGAACAACTTCGCAAATTTTCAAGCTCAACTGATGGTAGCAATGCTTTTGAAGTTTTTAATGCACTTCTATCTAATTTTGATTCAAAAAAAAAAAATCGAATTACGAATCCTATCGGTATTGCCATTCTTAGTGCAATTGCAGCGATTATTCAACGCCCTCGTAATATAAGTATTTTTATTTCAAAAGGATTTTTAAATAATTTGCCATATGGTGTTGAAGATTATTCAGATGTTATTTTTGATATATTTTGTATTTGCTTGAAGTCTGATATCAATGTTTTTGATGATGAAAACAAATATGTTACCAAATTTGAAAAACAAATATCTTTTAATCCTCATAAAGCTTTAATAATTATAGCAATGCATGTTTCCAACTTTAAATATATAGCACATCCATGGTGTCTTTCTGATCTTCTAATTAGTCAATTTCCAGTTTTCCTTTCATCTGCCGAACTAGCCTCTTCTCATTTGTCCCTCATTGAGTATCTTTGTAGCCAATTTCCAACATATAGAAAGCATCGTACAACCCAATGTTGGTCATTGCTTTCTCAACTTCTTGAATCAGACATAGTTGATCAAAAAATTATAAAACAAATTTATTCAATCCTCTTTACTATTTCTAGCAACAATAGTGAAGTTAAAAAATGTTTTCACTTTCTCCCAGTTAATCGTGTCATCGAACATATTGAAATTCCTTTTTTGAAAGAGGATGTTCTTTCATTTATTGCAATAAATACAAAAGAATTTAAGTCGTGCACTGATTTAATTAATATTCTTCTTGTTGAGAGTCGTAAAAATGAAAAAGCTTCTCTTATTTTAATGAAACTTTCTGAAGAAGAATCAAATGCTTTGTACTTGATTTCAGACGATAATTGGTTTCAATATGAATTGCCAACTTATCTTGATACTTTAAAGATTGTTTACTGTTGTTTAGATCATTCAAAAGTTAGAATGCTTGCTTCGAAGTCAAAACGCATCATTCCATTATTAATTAAATCATCAAAAAAGACTCTTTTAAGTATAATTGTTATAATTCTTGGGATTATTCAAAAACTTCACTTATCAAAGCATATGGTTTCTGAAATGAGCAAATATGGCCTTTTAAATAATATTATTCGAACAACAAACAGCAACAAAGATAATGCTGTTTCTGATAAAATATTATACAGAATTTTTAGTGCGATTGCTGAAATTAGTTATGCTAATGAGTTATTAAAATTATTTGTACTTGCATCTGAGGATATTGTTTACCAATCTGAGCTCTATGAAGAAGCTCTCAACTTTGTTGTAAAAGCTGTGCGGTATAAGGAGTGTGTCAATAATATGAAATCAACAAAACTTTTTGATTATTTCAAACATATTAAAAATAATATGCACAATATTAAAAAAGATAAAGAAATTCAAAGAAATATTGAAACCATACAACAGATAATTAGTATACTAGATGAAGCTCATGAGTTTGATGATATGAGGAGTGATGAAAATGATGATGACTATTATGAAGGAGAAGAAGAAGAAGAAGAATATATGAATGAATCTTATTCTAACAATGAGGAAGAAGAGGAAGAAGAGGAAGAATGATGAATTCGTTATTTTGTTTTTATTACGTAATTTTATATATATTGTGAATTTTATATAAAGTGTAAATAAATATTTAAACAAATTTTATAATTAAATGATTTGTATTACTGTTGTAAATGAGATTAAATAATATCATATAAATATATTTACATTTATTAAAAAAGAAAAACAAAACAAAAAATAAATCAAACTTCTTTTGGTAATAAATCTTCAACCATTTTCTTAAGTATTATAGCATTCTTATGAACATCATCGTTATCATTTTCAGTATCATCATACATTAGCTTAAAATATTCCTCTTTTTGAACAACTTCTGTCAGAATCATTACAACATTTTGTAAAATTGGATGAGTAGAACTTAAAACTATAAGTTTTGTCAAAATATTTTCGAAAATATAAAGCACATTCAAAGTAACGGATCCATCTTCTGAATAGACATAATTGTTTATGAAAAGTAAATCCGAAAGGTTTATGATAAGATTTGGTGTTAATGCATTTGCGATTAATTCTGGATTGGTTGTAGCATTAAACAAGCGTTGAATTGTAGCTGCTGCTTTTGGGTAAATAATAGAAGAGTGGTTAATAAACAAATTGCCAAGATTCTGATTACAAAATCGTTTAACAAGATTTGATACATACATATCATCAGAATTGAATAATGAATTAGTTAAAAAATTGGTAAAGCAAATCATGTAATCATCGTCTTTGTTTGTATTGATAATCTCACTAAAAATGTTAATTGTATCATAATTAAAAATTTGAACTAAGCATTCATTTCCACAATTGCAGCAATAGCTTATAACTTCCAGTGCTTCTTTTTTATATTCTTCATCAGTGTTGCATACATCAGTCAAAACATAGATGTAGCGATTTTCAAGAATTATATGTCGGTATTCATAGTACCCGCGAGATTCAAGTAGATTAAATGCTTCAATAGCATAACTACGAGCTAAACAATTTTCTGGGTCTTCACTTATTTCAATTAGCATTCTAGGTATTTCTTCTTGAATATTCAAAATGTACGGTTCTTTTTCTAAAGCAGATTTAAGTGACCATGCAATTGTTTCTAGGTCAATAATTTTGCATTCTTTTATTTTGTGAAAAACTTTTTGCTCAAATGCAGCATTTCGGAATTCATCACTAATAATTGAATTGTTTGTAATAATAATGATTGAGTATAGTGCGTATATTGAATTATTTTGATTTAGAAATTTAACTCCGTAGCTTAAAAAATTAAAATCAATTAACATTTGTGAATAAAAACCTTCCCTGATTTGACTTAATATATTAAGAGAGAGAGCATAAAAATCGTTATGATTTAAAAGTTCAATAATTCTTTGTATGTGTCTAATATGTAAAAATCCAACCACCTTGTTAGATAAAAGTTTAAGTTGAGAAATAAAATCTTCTAAAGCTTTTTTTACTATATCAGGATCATTAGATAGAATTTCACTCACAATTTCGTTTGTTGAATTTACTTGTTCTTCTGTAAGATCCCAATGAAAATGTATTCTGTTATTTTCTTTGTCAGATGAAATAAATTGGCTTCTTAGAGCCTTCATGTCGCTATAGCTTTCATTCATTTTAAAATTCATTTAATGATATGTTGAATCAATAATGAATAAATAAATAAATATGATAGGATAATTTTAAAATTTGAGTTCAATTGAAAAAGTTTAGTAAAATGAACTTCACCGAAAAGTTTTAGGCGTAAACAAAGTTCTTCCCAATTGTTGAATACTAAATTTTCAGCATTATTAAAATCAAACAAGTGATTCCATGAAAATTTATTTATTATTTTGCGTGATACATATTATCAAAAGAAATTGAATATATTTTCTCACTAGGCTTGTAATTTTGAGAATCGATATCAAAAGCGTCACTTTTTTCTTCTATTTTTCGATAATCAATTTAAAATCTGATTAAGTTTTTAATCAAAAAAACACCTATATTTGAAACTAAACAACGATCATATATTTATCAAAAAGTTTGATTGGAGTTTCTGATATTAAAAGTTGTGAAAACTCGTTATTTAATTTTTTTATTTTGGCTTTAATTGAATGAATATTTTATTTTATGAAAAAATATTAAGATTATTTACTTCTATATATTCAATACTGACATTTGCCATAATTGGTTTTAATGGATGTTGAGAATTTAAAAAACATTAAAAGAATAATGTTTCGTCTATATCTCGAGTCAAATAAAATATTTATGAATTACAAATCAATAATAATATTTTGTATTTTATTTATAAAATATATTATCTGTTGAATAACCAAAATATTAGCCATATATAGATTTAAATCAAAGGTATGGAAACTTCTATCCACTCGACAGATCATTTTTCTTTCAAAATATAATTTTTTAATGATAGTATTAATGATAAATATAATATAAAAAGGGAAGTGTAATTTTTCCCCAGAAAATTGAATGGAAAAAACTGGGGAAAAATGGTA
Organism: Tritrichomonas musculus; assembly: GCA_039105265.1. Taxonomy (NCBI): domain Eukaryota; phylum Parabasalia; order Tritrichomonadida; family Tritrichomonadidae; genus Tritrichomonas; species Tritrichomonas musculus. The sequence continues at coordinate 3,743,274 of JAPFFF010000004.1, forward strand.
ATTTTTTTGAATTGAAAATGATCGTTTTTTAAAAAATATTTTTTATAAAATTACAGCATAAACAACATTTAGAGTTTCAAAATTAAAATAAAATATTAAGAAAAAGAACAATACATAAGATGCATATGTCTATTACCCCAAAAAAAGAATTTTAAAAATATCAACATTACAATTAAAAGGAAAAATTTCTAATTCGAAATGACTGAGAAAAATTGTATTACATATAAATGAATATAATAATTATATAAATGTTATCCCAGAGAAAATTTAAAAATACATAAGAGAAAATGAAAAAAGCAATATTTTTCATTTTATTTTAGGTAATCTTTACTTTTTTTACATCACATTTTTATTAACGTAACATTTTAACGTAACTTTTTAAAAAATCAAAAATTTTGATGTAAATCAGTTATTTATGTTTAAAACAATATTTTTATTCATAATCTAAAGATAAAAACTATTTTTCATTAACTCTTGCTAATTTTGATCAAAAAACTATGCTATTGCAGATGATTATATCTGATAGATATAATTAGAAGCAAAATATCATAGAAAAAAAGGTTTTGTACATCGGTACTATTATAAAATAATTCAAATACATCGAATAAATAAATCAAAACGATTTGGCCAATCATAATAAGTCGAAATAAAATCAGAATTTTATTATAAATATAAAGTGCCATTTTACACCATCAAAAGAATGATTAAAGAAATATCAAAGTTTTAATTATTTATTAGCAATAATAAATGAAAAAAAATTATTTCTGCTTTATATTCATGCTTTATTTATTTTAATTGATTAAATTTTTGAAGATAAAAATATTTTTCAAAGAAAAAAATTAACGGAAAATTACATATGTATTTACATATGTAATTTCTATCGTCCTGTGTAATTACATTGTATATACAAAAAGTAAAGATTAATTTTAGGTAAAATCAGAACCAAATTAGAGAAGAATATGAAGTACTTTTGAAATAAATAATTATAACAAAAAAGAAAAAATCACATGTCAATTCATATCAGAAAAATGATGAAGTTCGTTTGAAATAAAAATCTCATTGTAATATAAAATATCATGTTTTTGCCTGTATTTTAATATATATATAAATAAAACGATTATACTATGATTTATAAATTCAAAACCTAAAAATATAAAGGATTTATGTAATATAAACACTTTTTTTAAAATAAAAAATTTTCTTATGTATAGGTTATCAAAAACACTCCATAAGTGTATCTTGAATATGCAACCATTCTTCCCAGGAAAAAAAAGTAGCATAGCAATTATTTATTCACATTATGATTAAATTTTTGATATTATTTAAATAATCAATAAATTGAGATAGAATATTAGGAAAATTAGAGAAATCATCTTATCTTGAATTTCAATAAAAATATGCATTAAAAAGTGTATTAGTATAGAATATATCATTTTAGACAATAAAAATCTTTTTAATTCAATTATTAAAAAAGTTGGAGCTAATATATTAGAGAAAAAATAGTGATTGAGCAAAATTCTCATTTATATTTATTTATATTGTATTTTTAGATAATAATCTTTAAAATTACCCTGCATTCATCTTCCTGATATAAGATCAGATTATTCATAATATAATAAAAAATTTGTAAATTTCAGGTTTATAAAGGTTCAAAATTGGTTTATAATGCTCCTAGATAATTTTAACTTTATTTGAACAGTTAAATTTTTGAAACGATAATTTTTGCATTTGATAAGATATTTGATTAAAAAAAAAATTCAAAAAAAACTTTATTTGTACCCTTAATAATGATTAACCATGCTAGAAAAGAGTTGATACTGCATTAAAAAGGCCGAATGTTGACTGATTTAAAAGTTGGGGAAAAAATGGTTAAAATTTACATTTTTTTTATAAAATTTTATGCAAAAAAACATTTTTCCCCAGGTTGAAATGTGATATAAAAAAAGTTGGTGAAAAATGGTAATTTCCCATATAAAAAAGACATATTTTTCGAGAGGAATTTAAGATAAAAATAAATTATTTTTTTGCAAAAAATTGAATCCTAATCTGGTTATCTTAATTCAAAAAACTATTTTTTTTTATTTTTTAATTATATTATTTTAAAATAGAATTATATAAGCAATTTATATTTCATGAGGAAGAACTCAAATTTATCATTTTTTATATTCATATCACAAGTGATATGAGTTATTTTAACCTAAAAGGCGAATTTTTTTTTACCTAAAAGGCGAATTTCAAAATTTTGAAAATTATGAGTTTATGCAGGAAATTGTTTTCTAATTTTCTTCATATTGATATTAAAAATTCTATTCCCAATTCGTTCAAATCACTTTTTCCATTTTTATTGATGATTATAAAGCATCGTGAATAAGCAAACCAAGCAAAGATTATTCATTTTTAATATTTTTTCCTAAAACTAGGCCTTATTTTTTTTACATCACAAATACTATAAACGTCTTTTTAACGTATTTTTTCATAAAATAACGATTTTTTGATTTGTAGTATCAATGAAACTTTTTGAATAGAGGTGCGAGAACTACCTTTGGTTAACCAATTTATTTCAAATTTAGATATTTATTTATACAGGTAAAATAATGTATAATTAATGTATAATTTTTTAATTTGGTTCGCTACGAGTAATATTATATTGATTTTAAAATTGAATATGAGAAAAAAAAAAAATCAAATTTTTATTTCTAAAAAAAAAAAAAAAAGAGCACCAAATACTTTGTTTTTTAAGGTAATTTTTATATTTGTTTACATAAAAAAATTTAAATATTCACATTTTTAACTTTTGTAATCGTTGAACAATTAAAGGATTTCAATATTAGAAAATTATACAAACAAAGAATATAGCATAAAATGATCAATTATTACTAATATCAATGATATTATTTGATAATTCATAAATTAAACTATTTACTTGGTTAAGAATTACGATTATGATAAAAAGATTTTCAAAAATATGTTTTATTGTTGTCATTTGACAAATAACTGATATTTAATTGGTTTAATAATTATTTCTCTAATGAACAATGCATGGTTTATAAAGATATAATCTGAAATTCTTGATAATTAATATTTTTAGTCTTGTTTATTATAATGGTCTGTTATTATTAGATTATTATTTAATTTAATGAAAGTATTAAGCGTATAAAGTGTGAAAATAGATTTATAAAATTATTGAAGATAAGATCTGTCCCCTGTTTGCTATTTCAAGATAAAATAAATATTTTTTAAAATAAATTTCGTCCAAAAATTATATATTACATTTTATTTATTTTTAATTTACTGATATTTAAGAAATATTAATAAAATATTATATAACGGAATTTGTACAGAATTTTGAGGGGATTTAAGCCTAACGAACATTGCATTGAATTTTGAGGGGATTTAAGCCTAACGAACATTTCTACTCAATTCTTTTTTAACTTTTTGTGAATAAAAAAATAAAACTACGCCCATCGAGCGGATTTATAAATAATCATAATATAATATCATACAATATAATATAATTCTAATATAAAATAGTTATCCCGATAAAATTAATATTATAGCTAGATATTTATGTTTTCTATAATTTTTTTGCTAAAATAAATTTATCTTATTTATATTATAATATTATATATATATTAATTAGAAATTATATCAATAATTCTATTTAGAATATGATAAAATGAATAAATAATCAATATTATTTCAACTTCAATCATATTCTTCAAAATATGTAAAATTTGAATTTCAACGTATGAACTTTCAAATAGTGCGATACTGATATATAATATACAAAATCAATTATATACTTTATTTTATTAAAAAAATCATAAGGCTAACGAATTATTTTTTGAAAAATCAATCTTTTTTTAAAACAAAAAATACGTTATTTTAGTTCTCGCACTTCTTTTTGAATACGAATAAATTTTTTTTTATTTTATGAAGAATCAAAAATAATATTATTTAATTTGAAAAACATTTTACGATTTTATCTTTTTATTTTTAAATTATTTAAAACATTTTTAATATAAAAAAATAATTGTAGATCAAGATAAAAATAAAAAACTAATATCGAGAAAATAACGTATTTCCAATTGTAATTACAATTGTAATTTTTAAACGGACAAGTTGTATACAATTGTAAATACAAAAACCAAGGCTTACCTAAAACTCAAGCAAATTCGCCAAATTTACTAAATAAAAGCGATTTACGAAATAATTATCGTACAAATTCCAGTACATAGTTGGAAGATTAAAAAACTATCGATAATTCATTTGTTTATAAGAAAAATAAAACGTACTGGAGTTAATAAAAGAATTATTTTGTAGAACAATCTTATTTAGTGAGTTTTTTGAATTTGTTTGAGCTTTAGGAAAAGACATTCTAAAATAATTATCTTTGCATGGTTTACTTTTCCACGTTGCGCTGGGATATACCTAAAATTGTTTTGTAAACTACTCTTATTTAGTTATTTTGTTGAGTTTATTTGTGTCTTTGGAAGAAATACTATAAAAAAAAATAAATTAACTTTTTGGTCAAAAAATTTTCATCTTTATTGGTCAATTATAAATTTCATATCATCAATGATATGAACTATACAAAAAATTGATAACATCATATAAGATCTCCAAATCCACTCGAAAAACATGGCCTTTTTTTTATTTTATTTTCTAATAAATAAAAAAATGAAGAACATATAAAAAAACTAAAAACTTTTGTCGACTCATTCATCTTTAAAGTGATTTTTTCTTGAAAAAACATTTTTTTCTCGTTATGCCTTTTATGAGATTTGAATTAAGCACCTTCATGCTATTTTTAAATATGTTAATAATCTAATAAAACAATATTAGACATGTATTAAACTTTGATGAGGTTTTTTCTGCTGATCAAAATTTGCAAATTTTTGGATTTCATTTTTTTCTTGTTTTTCAGTAATAAAATTAAAATTATATTTTTTTGAATTTATATTTATGCTACAAATATTATATACATGACGATGGACTAATTATTAATAAAAAATGATCAATATTCAAGCTTTTTTTGCATAAAATAAAATTGAATTGAAAAAGAGTTTCCATACCTTTTTTAAATCCAAATTTACATAAAAAAATAAAGAAAATTAACTAAATAATTAAACACTAATTGTACGATAAAATAATAATAAACATTTAAATAAAATTTATTATGTAAAAAATAAGTTACTTTATTCTCTCATTTTAAAGAAAAATGCAATTAATATTTTGTATTATTTTGAATTATTTTTCATCGTATTTTTTTACATTATTATTTTTTAGTGACGTGAGATGATTATTTTCGGTGAAGTGAAGTTAATAGTGAAGTGATTCTTGAAAAATATAAATTGGATCATCTTCATAAAAATTAAACCTTCGAAAGGTCACCCTAAAATATTAACCTGACCACAAATTTTTTTTTTGGGTCACTACCCAAAAAAAAAATGAAGCGTTCGCGTTTGACCCTTTTATTTCTAGTGTATTTTTTGGATTATTTTTTATAAAACCATGTTCTATAATTAATTTTTTATTGATTCATGTATTTTTTTAAAGTGAATTTTGATTTTAGAAAACAAAATTTTATGATATGACTTGTTATATGAAATACTTTAAATTTTATTTAGAAAAGACTTTTTTATTTGAAAATCAAGTAAAAGTTTGTCAAAACAGGATAATCTTTTAAAATCTGAAATAGTTATTAATATATCTTAATATTGTATTCAAACATGAAATAAAAGAAAGAAATGCCAATTTTTTTTTAATTATATAAGTGATTAGTAACATTAATTAATAGCAAAATGAACTAAAATGCATAGTATAAACTATGAAAAAAAGATAAAAAATATAAAACAAGTAAATGAATAGTTTGTATTATTTTAAATTTGTAGATTTCAAAGCTTAATATAAAAAAATATTACGTAACTTAAATTTATGTATAATTTCTCTTTTCTAAGTCATCTAAACAATAAATTAACTGACAATGAAAATCAGAAAAAAATATGATACAAAAAAAAATCAATTAACTTTCAAGAAAAAAGGTTTTCTGATATTAAAAATCACAATTAAATAGAATAATAGAGAAAATAATTTCAAAAAACAATTTTAGAGAAAATTATCAGAAGCATTATTCTAATGAAATAAAAATTTTTATTAAAAAGGATTAAAAAGCTTGTAAATTTTTTAATAAACCTTTTTTTATATAAATATTTATTCCACATTTTGAGATAAATGAATTTTAAAAATTTAGGGTCAAAAACCGCTTCGGGTAGGCGGTAATTTGCGACCCCTGGTCAAAATATACCTAAAATTTTTGACCCGATTGAAAATGGGTAAATCGGGTACCCCTTACAAGGTCTAATAAAAATATTAAAAAAATATTTTATATATAGTATTATTATTATATACTATATTATATAAATAATTATAATATTTAATCTATTTAAAACCAAAAAATAATCACAATACAAGCCAACTTATTTTTTTAGAAATACATTCAATGAATCTTTTAATTATTTTTTTTTTTTTGTTAGTTTATCTATTTAATATATTATGTAAAACTTAAATATAAAATGCATATTATATATAAAATGTAATATATATTATATATTTGAAATAAAATAATGTTTTAATAAAAATAATACTAGGATTAAAAATGTTTATTATTTCAATATAAAAAATAGGGAAATTACAAATGTCCCTACTTTAACGGTCATTTTTAACGGCTATTAAATTTGTGAGGTGAAGTAGGGACATTTGTCGCTGCTCCATTTGTCTCTACTTTAACGGTCATTAATAACGGTCAATCATATAGAAAATCTTTTTTTATTTTTATAAATGAGGTTACAAATATCCTTACTCATTGCATAAGAAAATGTGAATTATTTATTTAATATATTTTATTTAAAATAGTATTAAAATGAATAAATCTTTATTTTTAGTGCTTTTTACAATAAAAAATTATAATTTTGTTAAAAAATCGCAATTTTCAAAGGCAAAAATATTTGATAAACCTAAAAAATATGATCAAAAACTTAAAAAGACAAAAGTAGAATTAGTTCTTTGCATAATATAATAGATTCTTCTAATAAAATTCAAACTGAATATATTATAATATTCGATTACTTTTTAGTAAAGATCGAAGTAATTTTCAAATTTTAAAGCATTTCCTTACATATATTTGATAAATATGTAATTATATAATTAAAAAATCATTTGATAAAAAGAAATTACTTTGTTTTAGCAATGATTGAAAAAAAAAATATATTTTTATTAAAAAATCCATGACCACCTATTCACACTTTTTTCAAGAAAAATTGAAATAGATGCATTCAACTTTTTTGACCATGAAAACATCAAACAAAACTATTTATAAGAACTTCACATGCTATTTAACTTAAAAATATTTTTATAAATGCAGATAAAGAATTTACTAATAAATATTGATAAAAAAAATTCAATTAATCAATTAATAAATTCTAGAAAACAGTCTCAGAAAAAAAAGAACGAAAAAAAAAAGAACAGAACCTTTTAAAGAAAGTAGAAGAAAAGAAAGAAATGCTAAATTAAGTAAAAAGATTAATCAAAACAAGAAAGCAAACGGCTACAAACCCAATGCAAAAAAACTTAGTTTCAATTAAAATAAAATAATTTGAGGCAAATTAATAAATTTATGTTTTACAAATCATTTAAATTATTTTTTTTATTTTCCTGTTAAATTTGTTTATTAAATTAAAAATATTAAATAATATGTACTTTTGTTTTATTTTTAATGGTTTAATATTATATTGGTTTATTTTTAGTAGTATTATATCAATATCGAATTTTTGAAGATTGGAAGAAATGCCAAAATTTGGTTGAAAATTACTGTAAAGTAGCTAATTTGATAATCTCTCGCTGAAAATTATCAGAAATCATTTGGAGATTTCTGATAATCAAATGTTACTCGTTATCGAAACCATAACTCGATAAAAACTATTACATATATCAAACATTTGTCTTTTCTGCTAAGTAGAGTTGGAAAAAACAGTATATTGAAGACTTTTTAATTAAAATAAAATTAACCTTACTAGATTATATTTGACCTTGATCGTTTTCCTCAGAAAGGTCCCCCTTAAAACATAAATCAATGAATAAGAAAATCATTTTATTAGAGAAATATGTAGCATTAAAATATCTATCATTTTTGAATCTGAGAAAAAGAAATAAAAATTTAGCCAAAAAATGAATACATATATTTAACTTATTTATGTTATCATTATACGCTATTGTAATATTATTTTGGCAAATAAGTTGCTTTATTATTAAAATAATCCCTCTAATCACTACGCCAAATACTATTTATGTTAATTCTTCATCATTTTGTCCGTAGGACAGACATCACTCCAAATACTATTGATGTTAATTCTTCATCATTTTTGAATCTGAGAAAAAAAAATAATAATTGAAACAAGCATTACATAAATATAATGTTTTTAAACATAATTTCATTGCAAACTAATGCAACATTCTTTTTATAAAATTTAGGTAATAAAGATTTTTTTATTATATTTTTTTGAATATGATTCATACTGTATAAGCCATAATTCTTCGTTTAATCTAGAAAAAATGTAATATAATATCAAAAATTGATAGTATTAAAGAGATAAAAAGAATATAAAAATATAAAACTTAACTAATGTATATTTTTATATTATTTTTTTTTTATTTTTAAAATGCCTATAATTATTATTATTTAATATATTTATTTCATATTATATCTAATATTTACGATAATTTTTTTATTATTTATTATTTTTCATTATTAATTGAAATATTCAATGCATATTTACAAAATAACACGTTACTTATACCCGATTGCTCAAATAATTGAGATTAATTCTGAATATTATTTTTTTATAAAATAATTTTTTTTTTTTGGTTAACGAACTATTTGTTAACTATTTTTATTAAATATTATTTTTACATTATTGGGACCCTTCTATAATGATAATTATAATAATTGTTGATAATTCACAAATTTCTATACTAAGAAAATAAAAAAAATGCAATTATAAAAAGTAAATGTTTGACTAATATTTGTCCAAATATTTGGACAGCCAGATTGAACCAAATGAGATATGACCATTTGTTTTGTAAATATAAGGAAGAATATAAGATGGATTGATTTTATAAAGATTTTCAAATTTCTGCAAATGTGATAATGATCACTGAAAAGCAATGTATTGATGTAAAACAAAACTCTAATATATATTCTGCATATCTTGATAGATTAAAACACATGTATTATATATGCTAAGATTAAAATATAATAGTGCCTCTTGAAAAAATCCATTAAATAGGATCGGCTCTTTTGGATCATTATATAGAATCCAAATTGGTTCTCTTGAATTCCAGCAGCGATGTAATGAATAAAAATGATGTCCACTAAAGAAGACAATTCCAATTATTTCATATTCTATCAAATTTTTGTCAGTTTTTAAGAAAGATATTTTTTCATCAATTATAAATTCCGGGTCATTAGATTGTGATTCAGAATTAATTTTAATGAACAAATATTTTGGAAAGCTTAGTACTGTTTGTAAACAGTAGTCAATATCATCCAAATTTATATATTGTGAAGAATCATCCATTAAATTCTCATAAAAAAAATCTACTTGATTAGTTGATGGATATAAAAAAGATATAATGGCTTCAGTTATTGATTTTATTGGATGTATCTCATTTGGTATAAATCGATATTGACTTAAAAGCTTCATATTTAAATCAATCCATTGTTTGTGATTTTTTTCGACATCTTTTAATACAGGAAGTATTATATCTTTTTCATGATATTTCGAGATATCGACTCTAGTTACATTTGATAGATTTAATACAGATATTTGATGTTTTAATATATTTTGCTCATCTTTTCTGTCTTCAACTCTTTTTATTTCAATTTCAAAAAGTGAAGTGTATTTATGTCCACAGATTGACTTTTCATTTTTTAACTCATTTAATAAAAAAAGTATAACATTTGTGATATCGCCCATTTGGCCAATTTTCATATGTGATATATCTAAATATGAATAAACTAGTGAATTTTAAGCCGGGTTCTTTGGTAGAATATATGGTTTTCCTTTATAATTATAATATTCTTTTCCAATAAAAAACAAATGAATTTGTAGATGCTGATTTTGTTTTGATTGTGACAATGATTTTTCATTGATCTATTCATATATACTTTTACAATGTAAAATAACTTGTAAAGCTTGATTAAAAAAGCATAAATTATTTCCTTTTTCCATTGAAAATGCAGGACCGTAATAACAATTTTGCTGCAATCTGTTTGTTTTAATATTATTTTTTGATTTTTTTTGGGAAGTGGTATTTTGACTATTCGTAAACCTCTGATTTGATCCACCGAAATAACGTGCTTTTGCCATAGCTCCTTTGTTTTGAAACTCTTTGCTTGAAATTGAATATAGTTCCAAAGGGAAATTTATATCATCATAATTTGCAGATTGAAAATGTTCATTTATAGATTTTCCAGTTAAAAGCATGCAGATATCATTGAATATGTAGATAGGTAATTTATAATCATCTTGTTCAACAAACATAAGTGCTTCGAATATATCATCAGATAATATAAAAATTTTACTTGCAGGAGACCAGTCCCATTTGTATTGTTTTTTGTCTATTGGATCTCTTAATTTTCACCTTTTTATCAAGTTAAACCATGACATTTCATCAGATTCTTGAATAATGCGCAAGGCAACAATCCTTTCTATTGAATTTGCCATTGAAATCAAATGCTCATCCTGATAACAGTACCTTCTAACCAAAGCAAAAAAATGCTCAAGGTGCGTTGTACCTAGTTTTTCTATAAGAGCTTTTTCATTTTCATCATTTGCGTATTCTCTAAAAATAATAACAAAAAAATTAAGGTATTCTCGCATCACAGATGTTGTAAAGATGCGAGTTTCATTTTCCATAGGAATTGTATTATTCTGAATTTTGTACATCAAAAAAGCCTAGCATTTGAAACTGAAGACAATTTTCATTTGGTATAATATCATTATCATTCAATACAGTATCCAACGCGCAACCAATGATACATACAACTAACCATTTAAAAGCTGTTTTCCCATAATTATCATTTAAGTTTTCTATTGCTTGCTTGAGAATGTATTCACAGACTTTCGGCTCAAACATAAGGTGAGGATAATTATCGTCCATTTTGGTCTGCTGGGCGTACAAAAAACGTATTCTGGACATAAATTTTTTAAGATTTTTTGCAGTTCTGGAACATAAAATGAAACCTTTTGAAATGATCCTTGAAAATATCTTGCCAAAATTAAACTTTTACGGTTGACGATTTCATATCTAATGCGTTTATGCAAATGCATACCATCAGTGATACAAATAAAATCTAATCCACCTGTTAGAGGGATCATAAAATTAAAAAAACAATCTATAATCTCAACAAATCCATCAATAAGATAACTCTCACAGTTATTTTCTAATATTGGCTGCCAAAGTTTCAGAAGGCTAATTTGATGATCTTGTTCGATCCCATCGCCATCAGAAAAAACAAATTCTAAGGTGAATCCACATTCTTTTATTATTCTTACTAATTTCGTTTTGATTTCATGGATTTGTTCATTTGCAAAGCCATTTTTTTTAATATAAATAAAGATAGGTACGTCCTTAATTTCAATTCTATCTATTGAATCCAGATAAAACACAAACATATAATCACCTATATATCCTCTTTCATAACAAATTTTTAAAAAAGAGTCTTGGCTAAGATTACCGTTAATAACTTCCTGAATGTCATTTTGACCTTGCCAAAAATAATCAGAAGAGAATCCGTAAAAAGGATCTTTTAACGATCTTCGTTGAATGCCAGGCTTGAAATTGATAGCATCAAAAGACAGTGAAAATCTTTCGCCTTTTTTATAATTGAGTTTTTCAGAATAATAAGAAATGATTTCTGGGACTTTTCCTAGGTCTTGGAAATCCAAGAATCTAAAATAAATAATTTTCCTAAACCATCTATATATTGATGTATCTGTTGGGTGTGTTGTTTTTAATAATAACTTGATAATGTCAAAAAAATTGTGATTTATGCAAAATAAGTTTAGCCAAAACAGCTTTGATTGCATGTCAAAATGCTTATTTTTGTATTTAATAAGGATTACTTTCTGTAATACTGGCTCAATTGATTTGAATGAATTAGAAATTTCTTCATGCTCATTTTGGATTTGGCTCTCATCAAATTCAATAATTTTTTTATCTTTTTCTTGAATTTGTTTTGACATTCTCGCTATCTCACAACGAAGTTTTTTCATCGATTGAGAATATTTATATTTTATGCAACCAATCATATTCACATTTCTTGTTTTTTCTTCTCTGATATCAATTCGTGATTTCAGAGGTTTAATTAAATCATCAAAATTAAAGTCAATTTTTTCATATGATAAGACCGAAATTAAACTTTCAATATGATACCTTATTTTATCAAATTCAGGTAAGTTTTGAAGAAGTTCATTTGCTTTATCTATGTAAATTTGATAATTATCATTTATTTCATTGCACTCTTCTTCCTCTTCTTCCTCATCTTCCTCGCTATATGCACAGGATTTATCTTCAATAAAATTGATATCAATTTTAGGAATATGCTCTTCATTGCTATTTACTTGATCCATTGGATTTTGAGCATTGTCAAACAATAATTGGCATTCATCATTAGTATCATCTTTACATGCATTATTAAAAGTGTTGGAACAAGTTCGGTTAAAATCTATAAAATGCTGTTGAATATCATTTTTTTGATGTGCATTTAAGCATTCAATTGCTTTATTATAGTTTTGTTGATCATTTTCTATTATTGACTGATTTAATACCCGTTCAAAATTAGTAGTATCTGGTTCTGGTGTAGGTGAAGTGGACAATTTTGATTCAGGTAGTTCCGATGTGATATCAACAGAAAATTTAATTGGTTCTACATCAATAAACTTTTCAAATCTGAATCGAATAAAATCATTTTTAAAGCATACCAAATCTATACCAAATTCTTTATTTGAATATTTACAGCAGTTTGTTAGAATATTGACCGCTAATTCACTAAATTGTGATTCATTTGAATTAGATATGTTCAATAGATTTGCGAAAATTTTTTCTTCATTAGAAACTAAACTATTTGGAAATATAATATGTAGAAATGTTTGAAAAGCGTCCATTTGAGCTTCATTGCCTTTTCCTGAAATATAAAATACTATCTGTTCAATAAATATTTTACCAAACAAATAATCAAATAGAACACTTTTTAGCAAAGATGGATATCCGCATGGAAAATGCCTGTATCCAATAAAAGCCAAAATAAAGAATTTTGAAAACTCAGGAATATAAGCTAAATTATAATTATTAATTGTTAAATACTTATTCATTTGATCCTTTAATAAAGGCATCCATATATTTGAGAAAGAATTAAAAATTCCTTCTATATTGATTTTTTTCAAAGATGGATCACGCAATTGTATATAAAACTTCATTTTTAATAAAATGTCTTCTGTATTAGAAAAACCACCAGAATAAACTGCAGAATATATCAAATTTGTTTCAAACGAAGCATTTACTTTTTTAATATTAAATATTTGTTTTCGAATCGAATGATAATTGTATAAATATTGGATATAGTTTGAGTGTATGTACTTTAAACCTCTAATTAAAATATCATCTGAGATAATATTGCAAAAAAGTAATTTAATAAGAACATCTTGAATAATAACCTTATGCGAATCATTTCCAACTAGTTTCTGATTATAAAGTTGAAGATAAGTAGCCCAAATTGCGTTACTTTGCATCAAATATTTATGAAATTTAATAGAAACGTATATTTTTTTTAAGTCACATTTCATTAATAGCATGAAGTGAAGTATTGAAAACGAAATAAAATATACGTTTTTTTTGATAGTTTTAAATATTCTAAAAAACAATTAATTATTTGAATATAAAATATAATTGTCATATAAATTCGTAATTTATTCATATATTGCGAAATTTTTAATATCAATTTCTCAATTTCTATAATTTGCATATTTATTTTGGAATATTATTATTATATATAAGTAGAAGAATCATATTTATGAAGATAAATAAGTGAATGTTGAATGAATGCAAAATTATTATTATTGATTATCATGAAATTCTGAATGTTGAAATTAGTCAAATATAAAAAATATCAGCATGTAATCTTTATTAACTTTAATGAACTTTGGTTAGAGCATTTTTAAAATCTAATTTTGACATTATATAATCTGTATATTTGTTTTTTACCTTGAAAATAAATAATAAATAATCTATCAAAAAGAATTATTGCTCTGTTTTTTATACTTATCCCTAAAAAATAAACTTTCAAACAAATGCTATCTTTAAATATAATTAACTTTTTTAACAAGGGGAAAAATTGTAAACGGTTTTGTTGGGTTTTTTTAAATGAATACAAAATGAAATAAAATAGTTTTAAAATTTGTTAAGAAAAAAAACTTTTTGAAAGCGATAATAACGTGCTAAAAATTTTTTTTAGTTTATTTTTAAAATGGCAGGAAATTTTAGGACGCTAATAAAATTTGTTCATTAATATATTGAACTTAGTATTTATCTGCAATATTTTAAAAATCGTATCGTAGGAATGAATTTTTCATTTTCAAATATAAAATCTGACAAATCAAAAAATACATATAATGAACAACCAACAGCTACTCCTGGCAAGAGAGGAAAGAAAAAAGCAAAAAGAACTTTTAAAGGATACAAGATCTCAAAATCTTGAGCATAACAAGTTGACCGATGCAATTAATCAGATACATACCTTAAAGAATGAGTTGAACAAGCAAAGAGAAGTAGTTATTCCAAATGAAGCCGAAAGAAATGAAATCTTATCTAGCATGATCAAAATAATTCTGAAAAAGATAATTATAATATGGAAACAATGGATTTGGCTTTACAAATGTATTCATTATGTCCAAAAGATTATGCATTACTGGCCAAAAAGCTTCCTTTCCCAGCACCTCGTAAAATTGAAAGCATCAGTAATCAATCTATTTCAGACATTCCAGAAAAACTGTTAAATATTGAAGAAGTAAAAAATACTGTAAACATATGGAAAGACAAATATCATATTCCAAAAACAATAAATATCTCAGCATGTTTATCTGTAGATGCGATATATTTTAAGCCAGACGGCAAGATAAAAAGTGACAATAGTTTTGAAGGCTTTGCATTCCCTGACGAATTACTTGAAAAATTACCCAAAAATGCATTTAATTATTTCCTTAAAAATCCTGAATCATTAAACTTCTTTATTAATGCAAATTGGTATAAAATAATCAAGGCTGCATTTGTTTTCCAGGTGCAGCCTTACAATGTTGATTTCAAGACTTTGGTTATCTATATAAAGCCAGCTTCAAACGGAAAGTCTAATAAAGAAATTATTAAATTGTTACATACAATTCGTTGGGAATTAAAAAAACGGAGAATAATAATTAAAAGCTATGCATTTGATGGTGATAATGCTTACCTTGATTTACATTTTATGTATTTTGAGTCATACATTTCAAAAGTTTTAATTACAAACAAAATCAAAATTAAGTCTTCAAAAAAACTCAGAATTGTTTCTGACTTTTATCATATTATAAAGAGGTTAAGATATCGGCTTTTGTCCTCAATTATTCACGTCGGTTTTGACATTGAAAATCCATTTATTGATATTGTAAAACTAAGAGAAATTCTGAATAACATTGGCGACGTTGTATGGAATAATGAGCTTTACACCAAAATACACGACTCTTTGCCGTTGGAGTTATTTAAGGCAGAAAATTTAATTAGACATATTCAGAAAAAATATTTTGAAGCTTCGGCATATTGGTTTCCTATTGTTTTTGTTAATATTGGAATGAATACAAAAAAATTAGGTTTTAATCTGCGTTGTTTTATTCTTAAATGCGCTTTTTTCTTTTTAGTTTACTATTGGGATTGCTGGGGGGAAAATAACGGGAAATTGAGACCGAAAAAATATAATGATTGTCTAGATGTTACTTTTTATTCAAAAAGTCTATTAATTGAATTCCTGTAAAAAGTCCTACTCTAAATTTAGAGCAAAAAAGAACTATTCACCAAAATGTGTTATGATATTTTTGGTAAAAAACAACTAAAAGAGATCTGGCTGATCTACTGAAATATATCCAGCAAATACACGGAAAATGTCCAAATACACCAGATGAACGATGGTTAAAAAATGACATTTTTGAATACTTTGCACTCAATGTTGTTGACTACTATTACACAATTAAGAGATACAAACCACATAAATATTAAATTTATAATTTAAATTAATGATTTATTGAATTATTGTTATATATGTCAGTGGTAAATCTTTCAAAAAAAGATGAAAAGTATTTTTTGAATTATTTTCGAAAATTATTAAATAAAAAAATTCATAATACTAAGATGATTAATTATTAATTTTTCATTTGTTATATATAAACTTATTGATAACATTAATTACTTCTATATATATGGTAATTACAATGAGCGGCGTTCTTCAACGGAATTTTTTCAATAACACAATTAAAAAAATCAAAAAAAAAAAAAAAAAAAAAAAAAAAAAACATATAACTTTTTACACAAAAATGGGATAACAAAACAAATTGCACAATTTACATATTCAATCAAATATGTATATATATATATTATATTATATTGAATATTTTTTACACCCAACTTCAGATCGCACTTTTTTATAATTGTTTTTGATTTCGATTTCAGCCGATAGAAATCTCACAAAAATCGAGTAACAGATAATATATTTATATGATAAAGTAATGTCAAAATTTCAACGAAAAATTTTAAGCCAAAAAAAAATTTGGCACCTCTGTAATAGCATTGATAAATGCTTTGGCACTTTTATCAGTTATTTTCAATTCTAAGCATGCAAATTCAATGACGATTTAAGTAATTGAAAACAATTGTGATTGATATTACAATTGTTAAGCTCATTCTTAGCATATGAATGATATAGAATAGGCATTTTTCAACAGTTTTCAATTCTGAGCATGCAAATTCAATGACACTTTAAGTAATTGAAAACAATTGTGATTGATATTACAATTGTTAAGCTCATCAATTATCAGCTCAGCTCTACGAATAATTGCTAGCCGTCGAATAACTAGCCGTTTTAGAGAGTTGTATTGAATCAACAAACCTCCCATGCTTCCATGGAAACCTGATAATTTGTGATTAAAAAGCCGCCTTTTTTTCACTATGTTTGTTCGATATTTTTTATCTCATAAACGTTTTTGAATGCCTATCAAAAAGTTTCAACTCTGATCGTTTTCCATTTAAAAAAATTTTCACTTTTTCAATTCTTTTGCTCTTCGCCGCATAATATTAAAAAATTAAAATTTTTACTATCTTATTTTTTGTTGATTTTTTATTATTATAAGGCATTAAGTTAATGTTATTATAAATTATATTTAATTAAAAAAATGTTTAACAAATATTGAGATATAATTGTTTGAAATTTTGCGTACATTAATTGCATTCAATTTCCTCTCAAAATTTCTCTCAATTTTTTATTTGTTAAAAAAAGCATTCAAAAAAATAACGAACAATCCAAATTGGAGCGAGAAACGGGTTATTATATTTAATTATACTAATAGAAAAGATATTTACATTTTATGTTGTTTATTATTAACATAAATAATATTGTTATTTTATATTTATAAAATATTTAATTAAATTTCTCAATTTAATTAGATAATTCTTAAACAAGAATAAGATTTATATGATTTCAAATTTCAAAACAATGAAAAAATTCTTTGTTAGTAGGCCATTTTATTTTCAATTATGAAAAGTATTCTTTTGGTAATATTTATCATCTATATGATTTTTAATATCATATTTATAAATTTGAGAAAATTTTTTTATTCGAAATAATTAGAATGTGGGTAAATTCAATAAAACACCTTAATTTCACCTTATTTGCCACTAAAAAGTCTTTACGAGATTTTTTTCAAATGGATCAACATCCAATGTATACATTAGAAACAGCTATTGCTGCAATTAAATCGCATGACGCGACACAACTCACAAATCTTATTCACTTCATTCAAGATGAAGTAAAAGTGGATTCAAATTTGATAAGAGAAATGACATCTTCACCTGACTTTTTTCAAGCTTTGAGCGATATGGTTTCTGATTTCAAATCTGAAGATATTTTGTCATGTACTTATCAACTTGCTGAAGCATTCTTACCAATTCTCCCAGACGATAAAAAAGTTGAATTTGTAGATTCAGGAATTGAGTTCTGTTTACCCGAAGCATTGAATTCAAAGAACAGCGAGTTTATTCTCAAAACAGTCGATTTCATTATATTTCTCGCCAAGCAAACAGAATATGCTATTGATTCACTTTTTTCTTTCGGTATTCATACCCAACTCCTCGATATTGCGGAAAACAATATGAGCATAGGCGGCCCTTCTTCAACAATAAATCACGAAGTTGCTTCACATGCTCTCACAGGCGTTTTTACCTTATTTGGAATGCACGAAAACATTTTATCGACAATTTTACAAGCTACCTTGCCACGCGTTACCAAAATGATGCTTGATACAAAAGATATTGAAGAAAAAAAGTTACTTCTGAAAACAATTACAGAAATTACTAACCAACGATTTTCATTTTGCTTTATATTATATGACTGTAATGCAGTTCCAGAAATATATAAAATGCTTGATGACTCAAACTATATAAATACAGCTCTTCCATTACTTGGAAATCTTTGTCTTTCTTCTCGAGAACATGTTGAAGAATTGATAAAAATGGGACTTACAAAGAAGCTCACTGACTTAATTCATAATAAAGAGTATGCAGCAGATGCATACTGGTGCTTATCTAATCTTACTGAGGCTGCACCAGATATTGTATCTAGCCAAATTCTTAATGTAGAGAATATGAACAAACTTGTTGACTTTATATTAGTTGATTCTAAATCAGATAATATTGCTCTCAAAAAAGAGTCAATTTTCTTCATGGCAACATTGATCATGTTTATTTCTAGAAACTTGCAGCATGCTTTCATTAAACATGGAGTTTTTGAAGCACTTGTTTCTGTCCTCGATATTACAGATGACACTGTTGTCGTAACTCGCATTTTATATGTCTTTATTAGACTCATGACTCACATTGAACAGCATCTCGAGCTTTATGATCATTTCATAAAGCTCGTAAACGATTCTAAATTAATGGAAAAAATTGACAGAATTTCTCGCCTTGATGATCAAATGCTTGTAACAAAAGCTCACGAAGTCTTAAGTCAATTTCATGAACTCAATGAGCTTCATGAAAAATCAAAATGAAAATAAAAATTTATATATCATAAATAGTTTTTTTTTTTTTTTTTCCATATTCCTCTCTTTTTTTGATTGGACAGTATTCCATAATTTTCTTCTAAGCATACCAATCATTAATAGAATATTAGCAAAAAAATCATATATAAAAATCATATTTAAAAATCAAAATTGTTCTATTGAATTCAATTGACATTTGGCACCTGACAATTAAAAAGCTAACTGACTCAAAATTTCAAAATTTCAATTTTTTTTAATTTAATATGCTTAATGCTTTTTTTATTAATATTAATATCATTAATTTAATTTTGAGTAATGTTTTTGATAATATTGAGATGAGGCCATGAAATAATTGAAAAGGCTTATAAAAAAAATAATGTATTTCGAAATTCCTATACTTGCAGATTTTCTTCGTGCATGCATGCAACCAGATTTTTATGATCGAATTGAGCTCACATCTCTTATTTGTGGATTGCTTGTTGCTGTCTTTTTAACATTTAAAAAAATACCATACGGAAAAACATATACACGTAAAACATCTTTGTTAAAATATGAAGTTAATGACAGAGTTGCTGTTATTATAACCAATCTTCCAGGACCAATCATTTTCTTCTACTCTCAAATTTTTTATCCAAATGGTGAATTATTATCAATCCCATCGCTTGTCTATTTAGCACATTATATTCATCGTGCATTAATTTATCCTTGGTTTAGAAAAGTTTATTCAAAACCTTGGCCCCTTGAATCAGTTTTATACTTTATAGTTTATAATTTTATTGTAGGTTTAACGGTTTCTCACACTTTAATATTTAGTGGAAAGGAATTAAACATTTACATACAACTACTGATTGCTGTAGTTTGCGTAGCTTGCGCTGTTATTGCAGCAATTCATGATTATTACTTATGCTCACTTCGATCAGCTGGCGATATCGGATACCGTATTCCATATGGAATGTTGTTCAAATGGGTATCTGGTCCAAATTATCTCTTCGAACTAATTGAATGGTGTGTCTACGCAATTTATATGCCATTTGGTCTTGGCTTAGCTGTTTATGGTATCTGGTATTTGACAAACATTACAGGACGAGCAGAATCAAATCATGACGCATATACCTCCAGAAAGAGAATATTCCCATCAGGAACAAAGTATCCGGACGACAGGGCACCCTATATTCCATTCGTTTTCAAATCAAAATATCTCATTTAAAAAATATGAAAGCTATTTTAAAAATTTACTACTAAACAAATTCTTTTATATTAATTTTTATTCGATTCAACAAAATAATTGGAAATATTTATATAAATTTTATCATATCAATTTTCTTTATATATGTGTTGATGCGATTGCATCAATTTTTTTGTTCAATAATATAAATGAAAAATGTTCAAAAATAATATTTATAAAAACAAATAAAAATTAGAAATTATTGATAGAATCATTTTCGATTTGGTTCCATGGACTAGAGAATACCATTCCCATTAAGTTGTCTTCCCACTGATGAGGTCTAAATCTTGTAAGTTGCCTTTCATCTGGAGATACAACTTCAAGAACAGCTGCCTCACTATACAAACCTGTATAAAATGGAGTAGAAAAAACAGTAATAACCAAATTGTCATGCATGACTTCAAACCCACCTTTTTTAAGTTCATGCCCTCTGACAATCATCGTCAAATTATTTTGATGAACAAATTTAGCAGATATATCTGAACCCCAAAGACATCCAGCCCTTCTCGGCGATTCTTGGTACCCTAAACCATCAAAAGGATCACTCCAAAGAACATCTCGAATAACTCCTGCAGGTGGATTTAAAGTTACACGATTAACGTTTTCCAATTGAGAAAGTTTTGTAAAAATGCTTGAAAGTCCACCATGAACACAAAAAACTTGTGAATCAATAATAGCCCCAATTGGTAGAAACTTAAATACCTCCATAAAAGATTTCCAAATAGAAAAATCTCCATAAGTCTTCATTATTTCGTTGTAAAATCCGAAAGTAATAGTAGTATCTGTTGTTTCATGGTTACCTCGAATTAAATAAAAATCATCTGGATATTTAACCTTGAGAGCTAATAAATAAACAGCGGTTGCTACAGATTTATCACCTCTATCAACGTAATCTCCTAAAAATAGATATCTACCTTCAGGAGCATCACCAAAAATATCAAAAATTGAAAGTACGTTATCAAAATCGCCATGTACATCACCGCATACTGTTAAAGGAGAATTAATATGAATCACATTATCTTCTTCTTGAAGAACATCAATTGATATTTTGCATAAGGAGTCAATATCATCAGCTGTAATTTCTTTTCCTTCTTTAACTTTAGAAATTAAATCATCTAAATCCATCAATAATAAAAAATTATTTTGACTTTTTGAATTTAAAATTCGTACAAATGTAAACAATTCAATTTTTTGCATTAAATGAAATAAGAATACTAAATTTATAAACATATATTTTTAATATAATATCAAAAAATATTGGCAGAATAAAACAAAAACAAACTTTTACAACGTTTCTTCGTCGAAGACAATGAAAGTAATATTTGGAATTATATATCTAATGACCATTCAGATAATTGATTCATAACATTTCCATAAACTTTTAGCGCAGACTGCATTCCACATGCAGGGCATCCACGTATTCTCATAGGTCTTCTTCTAATTTTATGTTCAATCTCTTTTATTTCCTTTTCCTCTAACCTTCTGCATTCTTCATGATAGCAATGTCCGCATCTATACATAACAACTCTCCCTCTACCAAGAGGCCTCTTACATCGTTCACATCTATCACCTGTCTTGGGCAATGATATATCTGCGTCAGAACCACCTGTTTCAGTTGATGGAGGAGGTGCATTGGTAAAAAGTCTCTTTCGAGAATCACGAAGCTCAGCTCTTTGTCTAGTTAACTCATCGATAATCGTACTTTCTTCTTGTCTCTTTTCCCCTGCATTTTTAATTTCTGTATCAATTCTTTTTGTAATTGATTTCGCAAAGAGACTATAATCTTCAAAAGTCTTGCCTGGTGGAGCATTTTCAAGTTCAGTAATAAGTTGCATTAAAATTTCATTGATTTCAGAAACATCAAGATTCGCTTTCAAAAGCTTGGCACGAATATCGTCAGCACTATTACTCATTTTACTCTTACAAAACTTCACTTCTTCATCGAAGTCAAGTTCAGCTGATATTTGGGCTGCTTCTGTCCAATCACCTCTATATTTCGCTGTTTCGAGAAGATAAAACATTGGTGACGAGAAGTTGCTTAAATTAGGGCTAGGCATTAAAAGCTGATCAGCTTGCTTTGAAATATTTAAATCTGATGGTGAACGAGGTAACTTGCGAGTAGAACCTTGTGATGGTGCATTTGGATTAAGTATTGAATTTAATTTTGAATTTTGATTGCTATCGAGGCTGGTGTACGAGGATGAGTTTGCCATTTGATTTGATGAATTGTTTCCTTGCTGATTGGAAGCGCCTCCAGTATTGTTATTATTGCTATTTGTCGTAAATGATGGCTTTTCATGCAGTTGCTCGCTGATTCTAATTTCAACAACAGAACCACTTCCACTTTTCATTGATTGAAGGGTTTCATTATCAATTTCAGACAAATGTGGAAGAACAAAAGGAGCTGAAGCATCACCAATTACTTTATAAACAGTTGATGCAAGCTCAGGAAAGCTATAAGTAATATCTGCAGCATTGATATCTTTTGGATCACAACGCTCAATTAATGGAATAATTTCTTTTGGTGAAAGCTTGCAGCTCCTAATACATCTGAGGAGAAGTTCTTCTTCGACCGAATCAAAAGCAAGGAGAAAACGCCAAACTTCAGATTCTCGACCTGATGCAAGAAGCTTTTCATAAATTAAGTCAAAAGAAATACTTCCTTTGTGCTTTTTTAATGTATGAAGAAGAAGAGGAAAGATTTCGTTAGAAGTGCTTGGTGGAAGTTTACAATAACTATCTAAAAGCATTGGAATAAGGAGATCATACTGATCTGGATATGCTTTGAGTAAATCAGAAATATCTGTAAAATTAAATATATCTGTGTCTGGCGACTCTTTTATTTTTTTGAGAAGCTCGGCTAACTTTGTAACAAATCTGGGTTTTTCAGCATAATCGCTTTGCTTATATGGCGGAAATGAAAGATAAATCGGCTTGGTTGATGTGATTAAAGATAATTCACTGTTGTTTTGATCGACAAGAACACCAAGTAATGGGCCATCTTCATCATCATATTGAATGTACATAGGACCTAAAAGATCGTTGGTAATATTGTATGCGAGCGCTCTTTTTTCAGTACAAATCACTAAGTAATTATTGAAAAAGCATAATGGCATATTAGCTAATTGAAGCTTTTCACAATGTAAGTATCTTAGCATTTTGTCGATATTTAATAAGGGCTTGATTTCCTGAGTTTCAAATTCATATTGAACAAACCCTGTTGTTGTCAAAAAGTATATTATATCTCCTTCATCACTTTCTGTGCAAGCATATGATTCTGTATTAAAAATTCTTTTACCATCAAGAAAAATCCCTATAGAAGTAGAATAAAAAACAGAGTTACCGAATTGATCGATCGAATTGACAGTACATGGAGGAAGATTAGATATTTTTTTTCTGGAATTTGGTTGAGTAACGCTTGATTCGAAAATTTCACATGAAACGTTTGAAAAAACAAAATTATCATCATCAACGAAACAAGCTTGTACAATGTCTTGAGCAAACTTTATTGGTGGCTTTGTTGGGCTCTGCGTTAAATCATATAAAAATCCGTGATTTGTTTCCGTAACACAAATAAGTTTAATTCCATCAGGGCTGAAAGTGCAGTTTACAATCTTTGAATCTGCTTTCTGGTTGCTATATAAAACTTCTGTGCCTAGAACTGATCGCGGAAAACCAAAAGAGCCTACGTCGATTTTCCTCTTATTGCGAATAGCGTAATAAGCAATAGTAGATGGAAAAGGCGGATTCGATTGCACATTAAATTGTTGCACATAGTTATCATCAATGTAATTTACATACCTAACAATCGACATATCAATTCGACTTTTGAAAATAACAACAATAACTTTTTAAATGACAACAAGATCTTTTTAAATACTTTTAAATTTGCAATTGAAAAGAATTGAATTTCTTGAAATTTGATTAATGGCATTCACGGCATTCACTTATCTCATCATTTCTAAAATTAAAATTTATAAAAAAGCATTCAAAGGAAGAAAGATTTAATATTAAAATTTTGTATATTTTATTTTTATAATTGTTCAATTATAGTTATTTTAAAGGCCTTCCTTTTGCCTCCTCTTTTTATTAATTTCCATTTCTCTTTCTTTTTTAGTTTGAACTCTATTCTTCATAATTTCTCCTTTATTTTTCTTCTTAAGTCTGAGGGCATGATCTGAGGACAGAAGTTTGAATCCAAAGAAATCTCTAATTTCGAGGTTTTCTGACATTTGCTGTTGGAAGTGGACTTTTGTTATTCTCCTGATTGCACTAAGAATTAAACAATTGCGAACACCAAAAATTTCAACCTCTTGGCTATTAAGTACAATTGATTCTGAAGCACCTTCCATAAGAGTTCCATCACGAACAGCGATGTTTGACAAAAGATCAGTGACTTCTTTAACACGAGATTTAACTGTTTTTTGATCTGCTTTCTTTGAAAGATCTGAGCCCAAGTCAGATATTTTTGATTTATACTTTGATGCGAATTGCTTAGATTTAATTGCATTGACTGCTTCTTCTGTTTGATTTTGGCTTTCAACAGTGAGAATGGCTTCATATATAATTGGAATAAGGTCAATAGCAGCAAGGATTACCAATGGCTTTTGGTTTGACACTGCTAAATCAATAAGAGCAGTAAGATCAGAATAAATTGTGTCAGCTACAACTTCATCAGGAAAAGTTGATATCAAAAGACCAATGCTTTTGATACATGAAGAAATCATCTGTTCTGTAAATTCGGTTGTTCGAGATTTCTTATTCGTCATCAATCCGTGCAAGGAGCGAAAAACTTTCATGCATAGATCTTGATGCGAAACTGAAATCGAAACAACAAATGCGATTGCGAAAAATCTAAATGATTCTTCTTCAGTCATATCAGGTAATGATGGAATTATGTCGTCTAAGAAGATATGAACATAGGGTTCAAATTCAGCAAAGGTGTTGAGAGAAAGATTGCATAATACTGTAAGAGCTTCATCATGCTCTTCTCGTGATGCTCTACTCATTATTGGATTATGTAAACAATTTAGAGTATCTTCAAGAAATGGTTCGATTTCGGAATATTCGATATATCGTGCAGTCAAAATTTTGTTCATAGATTGGAGAGCAGAAACACGAAGTTCAATTCTTGATGAAGCTACTTTTTCTATTAAAGAGGGCCAAACTTCTTCCCAGTTGTCAAGATCAGATACGATTTCTGACGCCTCTTCAAGTGCTGAGTCTGCTAGCTTCTTCTTGTATTCTCTTCGATGCATTATGTTAAATGATTCAACGGTTTTTATATAAACTATCAATTTTCAATTAATATTGAAAATAAAATTTTTTTTCATCTAAACTCTGACAAAAATCTTATAAAATAAATCAATGAATATTTTACTTTATTTTATTTTCAATATATATACAATTAGTAAATAAGAAATTATTTAAAAAATTTAGAAATAAATAATTGTTTGCTGGGGAAAAACATTTTTTAAGTAATTTAAATGGTTGAAATAAATCACCTCTAGACAAAGTAAAAATTTTTTGTACAAATCCTCATATGATTTTAATTATATTCTGATATTAACTCATTGTAAGGGCATTATAATGACAGATTCAATTTTCCAGAGATATTGGAGAAATTTTTTTTAAAAATAATCTTAAAGGAATTAAAATGTTGTATTTTATTCGTTTAATGGAATAAATCAGTAGAAAGTAAAATTTCTTTTGTATTAGTGTGGCGATTTGATTTCAGAGCCATTCTGAATTTTCTCAGAAATTTAAATGATGGCTCTGAATTTTTTGAATTTTTATAAGTAAATTTTTTTTTTATCAATTTATTAAAATATTAAGCACTTTTATTTAAAAAAAATAAAAATATACCATATAGATAATAAATTACATGCTTTTTATAAAACAAAATGGTGTTTAAACAAACACTTTTATGATTAATAAGTACCCCCGAATCTCTACAAGTGAGAAAATTTTTGTACGTTATTTAAAAAAATTTTAACGAATTAAATTTGAATGAAATTGAGAGAGATAATTGAAACAAATAACGTACAAAAAATAAGAATGACTAATAACTAAAGAAAGAAGGAAGATTTCAATTAATGAATTTCATATTTATTAACAACATGCCAAGGTGCTTGAGTATAGATAAAATGAAGGGAAAAAAAAGAGGTGAAAATTTAATTATTTTAATATTTTATTCAAATGAAAGGATTAGGAAAATTTCGCATACGGATAAATAATTTTCGCCACTAGTGTTCTCTATTTATATATTTATCAACGTTCGGAATTTTTAATTTTTGTTTTCTCTGATAATAAATTCCAAATATTTTACTCGGCTTTAAATTTCATGCAAATTTATATGAGAAAATATAAAGTTGCTTTAAAGGTGTCTGCAACTATTAAAACAAAAATTAAAAATTTTGTACTTTTCCCTGGAATATTATATTATTTGTAATTTTTTAGAAGAATTAAAAGAGATACGAGAATGACTCTCCTCCCATGTATATTGGAGTTAGTAGTAGAATTAAATGAATAAATAAAATTGATATGGTTGTTATTAGTAAATTAAATTTGAATGAAATGTAACAATATTTATGAAAATATGAAGTAAAAAGCGGCATAGACTGTTGTATTGAACGCATACATGTCATTTGGATAAAAAAAGATTGTTTTAAATACAGAACCTAACTTGAATATTTGCACATAAAATTTAACCTGAGCTAAACACGTAAAAACAAAAAAGTTGAATAGCCAAAAGTAAAAAAAAGTAGAGAACAATTAAAAAAAGCACTTTATATAATCGAAATAAGTTAAAATGGTAGTCTTTTAAATATCTGTGAAAAAAGTTAGGAAAATAGGTAATAAATGGAAGCGATGTAAAGAATATGAGGTAATAAGTTCTGAAAATAGCATTTTGAGTAAAAAAATTGAGTTTGAGCGGAATAGAACATTTGAAAATTAGGATATAAGAATTCTGAAAGAGATCATATAAAACTTCGAATAGTATATAACTGATTAATCAACAAACAAACGAGAAATTAGCTTTAATGAAAGGAATTGGGTTTGTAAAATGTCTTTTTGATATTGGCCAAAAATGACCAACTTGACACTTTTGCATATAACTCCAAAATAAAATGATGAAATTTTGTTATTTATTTGATATATTTATTGTTTATATATAATAGAGATGTATTTAACATATCTATTTATAGGCTTGTTAGGAAATTATTATTTAAAATAATGTTAAGTTATCATTTTAAAAAATTGTTAACTTATTAAAAATTTTTGGATTTTTTGTTAACAAAAAAAACGTGCAAAAATTTTCTCACTTGTAGAGATTCGGGGGTATATAATATTTGAATTTTTTTTAGAAATAAAGATAATATTTTATACAAGAAATATGAATTAATCATGTAGTATCCTTCATCATTGCATTGAAATCTTGTATAATTCAATATTTGATTGAAATTTCAAATAATATAATTAAGATCTTTGAAATAAATCATTTTATTACCGGATAATATTATTTTTTATGCATCAATAAATGTATTAAAAACTTTTCAGGAAGGAATCATAGCCAAAATCTCCTAAATAATGAAAAATTTAATGATCTTACATTTTTGATATAAAAATCTAGCTACCTTATTCAATATTATTCAATTTGCGTTATTTATGAAAAAAACATTTATGATTTTTTGCTCCTTTCTTTGATAATAAATAGCTTCCGCATAATTGGCATTGATATGCTTTAGAAACATGGATTTTATCTTCCATAATCAATCTGATTTCGATGAAAATATTATTATATTGATTTTTGTATATTGTTGTTTTAATCATATTGGGATGCCACAATGTTATTTCTTGCATTTTTACAAAAATATTAGCGACCAAATAAATCATCAAATATGATTTCAATGAACTCATATAATTTTTAAAATGAAAAAGTTTTAAAAATTGAACGTCGCTCTGAATATTTTTCAATACCCAAACTATGATTTTTATTTGTTTTGCCTATTTTGAAAGAATGAATGTGAATTATTAAAAATGAATGCTAAATTAATATTTCCCATGAGGTTTTCTTTTGATAAAGCATGTTTTAAATAATGAAACCAGACTTTTTTTGAATACATATTTTTAATTAAATAAGATAGATAGACCAAATAAAAGCATTATACATATGCATATATATATTTTTATATAATTTTAAATATATTGCCTTTCTTAAAACTCTAAATTTCCCCAAAAAATAGATCATCATATTATTTAATTCGACAAAAATCGCATAAATCAGAGAATAATGATTTTTATATTTTTGTTTAATAACATATACCAAATATTTAAAATTATATTATATAATTTTTTTGCATAGCAGGTCAAGAATTTAATATATATCGATTTGTTTATAAACCAAATATCATCACAAAAATGTTTGAATGACCTCATACAAATCGCCACACTATTTTGTATCTTAGAGGAGGGTCAACTAATTGAATGGGAAATTTTTTCTCATTGTTTGCCTTTTTTTGCGTTATGTAATTAATAAATTCTAAATTCTATTTTATTTATAAATAATATAAAAATAATTATATATAAATATTACTTTTATGATTTGATTAAGGGCAATCGATGAAAATTGGAGAATATAAATTTCAAATAATTCAAGATAGATCAAATGATGATTTGAAAGTATCCGCTAATATAATTAGAATAAACCATGCGAGATTCAATATTTTTACAAAATGGCTGAGATATAACCAGTTTTTTGAAATAATTACTGATGCTATTAAATCAAACATTGCCACAAATTCAACACACCAAATCATTCGAAAACAATATATTAGATATATATGCGTATAATAAATCTATTTATTCGACTAAATCTCAAATCCCAACTACCAATATTTTATTAGAGTCATAATAAGTTACACTCGATCATTAGTTTTATGCATACCATCAAGCAAATATATAAGTTGATATAAAATACCGTATGAGTAATTATTTTTTATATCTATATATATGATTAAATATGCAAGAATATTTCAAAAATATTAATATCCCATCAAGAAAAATTTGTAAATCTAATATACTAAAATTTGAAAAGAAAAAATTGAGAGAAAAAAATATTTGAATATGCATTCAAATTATACTAATATGGAATAAAACATTTTTATCTCAATAATATAAATAAATTATAGAGATATTTTAGATAGAAAAACTATTATATATTATATTAAATATTATGTGTACTTATGAAAAATCCAAACCAATTATACTATGAGTTTTTGTGTTAAAAATAAGTTGACTCTCCTCTTGTATCTTATAAATATATTTTGATGATTAAAAATTGATGACCATTTATTGAATTATTTCAATGGCTTATGAACTTTTTAAATTAAAAAATATTCTAAGGTCAATTTACCACCATTTGAAACCTTTTTATTAGCCAAATCATTTATGCTATTTTTTTCCTTTTTTCTTTTCTTTGGAGCATCCGCTCAACTTAAAATCTCTCATTTAAATGCTCTTCTACAATTTAAGGATCCTAATAGCGCAAAAACACCTCATTTTACAATTTCTGCAGAAGGGAGTTGTTTCAATTGGACATCATTAAATTCAGACATTGTTAGAGTCATTCCAAATTATCAATCTGAAAAATGTTCAACTTCTGCACTTGTAGAAGTTGTTGCAAAAGGTCCAACTAGACGTACTACAGCAATTCTTGCGGAAAGCAGTTTAGGATCTACTTTGAAATGTGATATTTTTGTTGATTCGGTTAAAAAAATATCAATCCTTACAACTACGCGTTCAATTTATTTAGAATCATCGCTTGAAACACTTTCTATTTTAGCATTTGATTCAGAAAATAATACTTTTACATCGCTTGAAGGAACTGAAATCGAATGGAAAATCGACAAAGGACATATTAGAACAATTTCAACAGATGAAGCCAAACTTTTTTTACCAAAAATTATGCCTAACAAAACGGCATCGCTAATTATACAAGGAACAAAAATTGGAGAAACATGGGCAGAAGCTACGTTAAATGGAATTCATCATGCTCATGTAGACCTTGTTGTTGTTAAAGCGCTCACCTTTTTACCATCTCCTATTATTAGAACTTTACCTTATCATCATATTCCATTCAAATTATGTTCTGCTAGAAGCAACAATTTCAAACAAAGCTTCAAAATTGATGGAACCCCAATTGGTGTTACAGTTGGAAAAGATCATATCTCTCAAGTTGAATTTGATTCTTCCCATTGCATTTCTCAAATACAATTGCCGTCTAATTTGTATTCAATTAGTACATCTAATGTTAAAACAATGACAGCGGATCAAAATGCTTATGCAACAACCCATGAAGTTGGTGAATCAACAATAACAGCAATGGATGCATCAATTAATGATAATATAGCATCAACTTTGGTTTATGTTATGTATCCATCGATTGTTGATCAGCCAGAACAATATATTGCTCTTGGTGATGATCCAATTTTTGATCCAATTTTAAAAGATAAAGATGGCCGCCCACTCGACATATTTGAGCCAATACAATGGGAAATTATTGGTGAATGGAAAACAGTTGGAACCAAACATATCAAATTAAAATATCATGATTTTTCATTTATTGCAATAGTTCATGTTTGCCCACCTTTAATAATGGATCCTCCTGAGGCAGTTTTGCCAGTCCATCACAATGGATATGTTGTTAAACCAATAGGAGGATCGGGTTATTACGAGTTTTCAGTTGATGATCAAATGATTTTATCTTATTCAGGATCCAGCTACAAAATCTCAACAAGTAGGGAAGGCAGAACCAAAATACGCGTTCAAGATAAGAAAATTAGGAAATATCATAACTATTCTGAAATATTAGTTAGCAAAGTAGCATACATAGATATACAAATTGAAAGAAGAGAATTAATTAATGATTATTTCCAACCAAAGTGCGATATATATGCAATTGAAAATAAACGTTTTTCAGTTGAAATTACTTATAAAACGATTTCAACAAAACCAGATGTTGTTTCTGCTCAAATGAAAGCACAGAACCCCGGTTTCTCTCAGATATACTGTGAAGCTGGTCCTGAAGGTACTCAATCAGCTAAAGTAACAGTAAGTGCAGCTGACTATCTCAGGGCTGAAGTTAAAGGACGTGGCTCACCAAACTCAATTATCCCTTTAACTGTTGCTGGTGGTGTTCTTCAATGGCCTGAAAGTCAACCTCCAACAATCGAAGTAACATGCTCAAATGCAAAAGTAACAAACTTTCATTACAACCATTTTTCTGTAGATCGGGAATATAAAGGTTATTGTACAGCAATAATGCAGAATAAGAAGACTGATATGAACCCATATCCTTTAAAGGTTACCTCAGATTTTTGGCTTAACGTGTCTTATGTTGACCATTTTGATCTTTATGTAACTGATGAAAAGGCCTCGGATAATGTTCAATGTAATGCGCCACTTCGGAGATTATCATACTTTGATGTTTTTAACGATACTTTCAAAAATCACATTAAAGCTTATCGTATTGTATCAGGTCATTTACATAAACTTTTTGTCTTTCCACGCGATATTCAAGGATACATCATCAATTATTATTCTGCTGTTCCATTTGATCTTCGAAGCTCAATTGGCGAACAGCTGAGACCAATAGATAATCATGGTCGCCAAGGTGAAACAGTTTTTCACTATATACCTTCAATGACTACAGATCTTTCGATTACTTCTCCAGATTTAAATCCCTCTGTTACATCACTTATTGAAATAAAGCCAATAAGAGTACCACAAACACGAACTGTTTACTATAAGCCTAACTATCCTTATACATTTCCAATCGAGGAAGGATCAGGGTATTATAAAACACTCACTCAAAACGCACAATTTGTTTCAGGAAACCTTCAAGTTACTCCGCAACGTCCTGGTACTCAGCTTGTTTCTGTTATAGATTCTTGTACAGATCAATCAACACAATATTTTAATCTAAATGCTCTTTCAGTTGAAAATCTTCAAATTGTTGCACCTCCTGTTGTTTTTGTAAATACAGAATTTGATGCTCAAGTCAAAGCATATGGACAAAAATTAATTCTTATCCCTGAAGATCTCCTTCCTGAAGCAGGTATTACGCTAAAACCAGATTGGTCTCGACAGGTGAAACTTGACACATGGCGATTAAAGCCTACACACATAGGCAAGCTATATTTAACTGCTTCATCAGAAAATGATGTTACCACAACAACAACAGTTGACGTTATTGATGCACTTCTCATTCAACCTCAATATATTGAACTCTTGCCAGGTGATCGAGAACTTATTTCAATCATCACAGGTCCAAAAGATATAATCTTTGAATTTGAACCAAACGCAGAATTAATAGCTAAAGTGGTCAGAGCTAATGATGATCGTTATGCTGTTGTTGGACTTACGCCAGGCAACATTACCATCAATGCTTACATAAAGAATCACGAATTAATGCAAGAGGCAAAGCCGTTTCCGATATACGTTCGCGTTTTGAGGCCAATTTCATTAGTTTTTGATCCATCAACGAGGCAACCCATCCAAACAGGGTATATTGGTCTTCGTCTTCTTGTATTAACCGATGCAGGGTATCGAATTCCTAAGCGTGCTAAATGGGATTGGCAGCCACAAACACAAACATCTATGAGTTATAGTTATGTTCAAATTAATAGTTCTTATGCATTCATTAATCTTTCATCACCATCTGTTCCTCTTCCAAATTCGCAAGTGCAAGATGTCATTGTAAGTGTTGAAGCATACAATAGCTTAAGGGCAGAATATTTAACGCCAATTGAGCCTAAACTTATTATAACAACTCCTCAACTTATTATTCTTCCACCTCATTGTACTTTCCAAATTACGATCTTTGACTATGGTGACAGCAATATGATGCAAAGTTGTACTTTTAAACCAGAAAATGAGACAGTTGTTACCTGTGAGGGAGGTTTAATTCGAAGCTATTCTGATGAAGGTGAAACAACAATTAACGTCTTTTTCGGACATCAAAAAGTGGCGGTAACAGTCAGAGTATCCAAGCCAGCTTTCTTCCATATTCATCAAATTACTTCATCTGATATTCGTTTAATGTTACTCGATCCTTATGGCCTTATCTATTCTTCAGTTAATGGTGTTAAATTTACTCTAACGGGGCCTGGCGGTTTTACAGCATCTGAAATGAATTCCAGAGGATATTGCCGTGTTCAATTCCCTTCTGAAGATTTAATTAAACTTGATGCTATTGCTTCAAATTCTGAATTTTCACTTGAAACGTCAGCTCAAATATCAGTGAAACAGCGAATTATACCGTCAAATGTAGTACTTATGAAGGGTGCTACTATGAACTTCCAATGCACATCTCTTACTCCGCAATGGTCATCTTCAGATGCATCTGTTCTTTCAATTTCTTCAGATGGTTCAGTGTATGCTAATAGAGCAGGTTCTATCAAAATTTCATGTGGGCCAAATATATATTCAAAAGTAACAGTTACTGAAATGGTTTCTATTGAATTAGTTAATCAGCCAAATGATGAATTTCAGATTTATCCAATTTATTCTCCACCACTTGCTCCTCCTTCTGGTAATAGTGATGAAGAATTTCAATTCAAAGAACCAACAGATCTTACATTTGATTGCATCTTCGAAGAGACTTCCTGTGCATCAGTATATTTCAAGAGAAATGAAACTGGATACTTCTGTGTATTAAAGCGATTTGAGAATGACGATCCAAATGCAAAAGATAAGTATCTCAAGTGTCCTCCTAAATCGAAATTGAGGGCTGTTGTCTCATCCGAATCTAGTAACTTAAAACTTACATCAGAAGCGCCAATTACATATATTGGAAATATCGACTTTGGCGTTCCTAACGAGATGAAATTTACCGTTTCTGATACAAAGAGGAAAGTAGAAGTTCCAGTGAAGCTTCATTATACTGAAGTTGATGTTCAATCACCAAAGAATATTGATGTTGAATGGCTTCCAAATGACGTTGGTATCGTTATTCGTGTTGATGAAACATTTAGAACTCAAGGAACCGTCATTCTTGAACATAAGGAATCAGGTGAAAAAGTTACAATTGATATTGTTCAAGAATCTTCACCAAATGAAGAAAAGTCTCTTTATCACAAGAGAGAGTTCAAGTTAAGTAAGGAAATTTTATTCGTTCTTGCTTTAATAGCTATGTTCTTGAGCATTTTATTCATCATTATTCTTCTTACTTCTGATTAATTTTATTTTTATATGTGGTGTTGAATTATACTGCATTGATAATATTTTTTGTTATTTTTTTGATCCTTTCACATTATTGATTGAAAGAAAGAGTAATGGGGAAATGATTAGAATTTAATTTTTTTCTCTCTCTTTCTATCCAATAATAATTATTATATTGATTTTTTTTTTTTATATAAATTTGAATATTATATTAATTTCGAGTGTCTTGTTTTCTATTTATTTCAATTTATTTTTTCTTCAATACAGTTCTACAAGTGACTATTCTCATTCATCTTTATCAATTTCATAAGTTATATCAATTGAAAATGATGATATTTAAAGTCTCAATTTTTAACATTTAAATGATAAATCACCATATGGTATCGCTTTATACAATATAAATGTTGATAAATGTTGGTCTTTTGTTAAAGAAAAATCCCCTTTCAATGATTTACAAAAAAGGCATGTATTGCTGCTTTGGCTCTTGACATTCCAGTTGATTTCGTATACATTGAAAGTATTGATACTGCTTATAATGCAGATGCCAGTGCTACTGGTTCTAGCATCACAGATGACATCTGAAGAAACTCTTTACATGAAAAATAAAAATAATGAATTCAATCAATTCCACCTGGAAATCTTTTGTAGTAATTGATGCAATTGAAGTTGGAAGAATAGATCATTAAGAATTCTTTGAAGGAAAAAGTGGATTAGATCTTTACAAATTCCATTGATTCTTGATAAAATTTTACACACTCTGAATGCTAAAAAGTTGTTCATTTTCAGATCAAATTTATGTAAATAAAAATCGCTTTTATCCTATAATTAATATATTTCCTTGTGGATTTATCAATAGTTATGTTCTTGGGTATTTTATTCATAATTTTTTTTTTTTGCTCATAATTTATTTTATATGTGGTGTTGAATTATATTACATTGATTATTTTTTGTATCATTCTTAATTGAAAGAAAGAGCAATGGGGAAAATGATTGGATTTTAATTTTTTTCTCTCCTTCTGTCCAATAATATGTATAATATTGATTTTTTTATAAATTTGAATATTATATTAATTTAGTGTGTTAAAGTTTTTATCATTTAAGAGCTTAAATAAAGAAATGAAAGTAAAAAGGCTTGTAATATTTTAAATATAAGTTTTTCTTATGGGTTTAGATCTATATTCATGAAAAAATAACAATCTAAGAATATAATTACGAAAAGAATTCTTGAAGAGTTTGCCTATTGTTGCCTGTTTGTTGAAATGCATCAATAACAATTTCAAGAGGCATTGAATGAGTCTGAGCAAATTCATTCAAAAAGGCCATATCATCATTAGAAATATCTCTCCTATTTAATCGATCATTGGATCTTTTTTCTCGTTTAGTACTTGCCTTTTTCTTTGAAGATGAAAGTTGAGGAGGCGGTGGATATTTATTTTTTGATTGACTAATATATGGTTGAGGTGGAGATGGTGGCTGAGAAGGAGGAGGTGGTGGTGGTGGGAGATTATCATTTTCTTGTCCATCAGTTTTCTTTATTTTTTCTTTATCTAAAATTAGTTCAGAGCTTTTTTCAATCTGAATTTGGTCAGATTTCCTTTTTTCGATACGAATTGATTCAAACTTGACTTTTGTTTTTTTATGACGCTTATGTCGCTCACTTGGAGTTTCCTCTTTTATATCTTGTCCTTGATCCTGTAAATCTGTTTCTGAATCAAATAAAAAAGAGTATGATAAATCAAGTTTTGTATCATTTCTTGTTTGATTTTTGGGAGGAGAACTCTTTTTGCTCTTTATTTCTATATGAACTTGTTTTCCTTTATTTGGGTTTAGATCACTTTGCTTATGCTTATTTTGATGAGAATAATTTGGTCTTGTAAATGTTGGGCTTATTAAATCAAATTCAATATCGTCATCGTCATAATTATCTTCAAATCTGTTAACCAGTTCCATTACTTCGGAACTGATCCTTCGTCTCCTATTTCCGTCGTATTCTGCTTTACTTCTTTCATACATCATCAAAAGTCTAATGGGATCAATTGGTCCATCATCTCCTGACATATTAAAAAAGTCATCATCATCTTCCTCCTCTAAACTAATTTCATCATTTGAACTTTTAGATTTAATAATATCTCCCCTTTTTCTATCTTTTTTATGATCTTTTTTCTCTTCTTGTTCATGATCTTCTTCTTCTTCAAATAAATCATTTTCCATCATTTTCCTTTGGCGAATTGCTGTAATAAGATGATTAGCAATAGGGTTTGTTCGACCACCGCGTGAATCCATAAGTAGAATTCTGAGAATATTAATGAGGACTCGATTGTCAACTCCATCTCTTGATGGGCGGAGATCGCTTATAATCATTGGTAAAAGTCTATAAAATGGACGCAAAAATGAAGGGGGAAGACCATGCCTTGATAAAAAAAAGTCTGAAGGTGAAAATGGTCGCGGGCTAAAATCTTCATCATCATCTGATAAATTGGAATCATTATTTGCACGTCTTAATCTACGTTCACGCATTCGTCTTTCAAAAAGTATATGTTCTCTCATTTCGATAAAATTAAAGCCATCATCATCATAAGGAATGTATCCGGAATCAAAGCGACTAAAAAGACCACGATGAGATTTGTTCATTCCAACAATATATTCAGACGCCCTTTCAACATCATAACGGCATGCTCGAAGTGCTTCTTTACAATCTTCTGGATCGAATCCCATTTGGTGCAATTGCGCAATTTTATAATCTAAGTCTCGAGGGGTTGAATTTATTGTTCTATTATAATCTTTGAATAGTGAATGATTAGATGAATATGGAGCATATTTTTTGGATGAGCTTGATGATGCTTCAAATCTATTTTCGTTAATCAAATGAATAAAAGAATCTGAAAGATCATGTTTTAATTTTAATCTCTTCTTATCGCCATTATCGCTGTTTAAGTTTTTTATAGCATTTTGGTGGCGTAAAAAATAGCTATGATATCGGCTTGGCGGAACTTCGGTAAATCTTGAGGAATTCTTACCAATGCGTGGCGGAGGAGAAAAATTTTGATTTTCGTCTGAATTTATATTATCTTCATCATTTATACTTGACTTTTTAAAATGAATGGCAGGATTTTCTAGTTTTTCGTCTAGACATGTTAATGACATATCTGGGAAAATAATAAAAGTAGCAGTGCCTTTTTCAACAATTTTACTTAATTCGGAACTATCACTGCAAAAAAGTGAATTTTGTTTAGTTATAAATCTAATTGAAGATTGAGGAATATTTAGTTTTTCTGATAAGTACTGTGCAGCATTTGAAACACGATCATCATTAGAAAAATTACCTTGTATAGTTAAACCAGAAACATTGCGAAATAAAATCATCATTTTTATAATAAAATTTTATAAAAAATTTGGCATAAAAATTTTTGAGCCTCTATTTGATTTAGACTAAATTTTTCAAATTAGTCAATTTTGTATTTTCTTTTTATAAAAATATGACACATTTTTATTAGATTGATATATCAGTATATTATTAATTTAAATACAAGCTTATAAAGTTACTTCATTTCATCAGTATCAGAAAAATAAGAGACAAAATAATGCTCGTTTAAAATAAAAAAAAAAAAAAAAAATCAATTTAAAATGAACGAAATAACGTATATAATTTTTTTTTCAATTTTTCACAAAAAAATTTTTTTATTGAAAACTGAAACTTTAAAATTTTTATAATATCCTAATCTATTTGATTATTAATTGCAGAAAATCATTCTATTTCATAGTGAAATAAAATTTCCTAAATAAAACTGTGATAATTTTATTAAAATATTATTAATATTGGATTAGAATAATTATTATCATAATCATTATGTTGTAAAAATGAAAGGAAATTAAAGTTTGAATTAGTATCAATAAAGTAATGATTTAAAATATAAATTTTCTTAAAAAGAAAATATCAAATAGGAATATAAATGATATTTAATGATTTAATATACCGTTTAATATGCTCATTTGATAAAATATTATATTTCATTTGTTTAACAAAGTTAGCTTTTTCCCAGTTTCTTTATGCTTTTGCCAAAATTTTATATATTAAAATTTTAGCATTAATTGAGCAATATGAAAAACCATCATAGTAATTTATTTCTATAAATCATTGATTGCCTCATTTCCATCTGAAGAGAAATCGACTTCGATATCTTCTTCTTCCTCGCCGGTTTCGTCATTATCACTGTTATCAATATCATCGCTGTCATCGTTATCATTATCATAGTCGTGCTCAGTAACCTTTTGAAGGAGGCTAATTAAGTAATCTATATCTGGGTTATTTTCATTATCAAAATAATCACTTAAACTGTTCATTTTTCTTTGGAAAAATCGTGGGAGTCGGCCATTATCATCAATATAAGAATTCAAAAAAGTAATGAATTCAATGATTTGTTCATCTTTGGATCTTGCAATTAGTTCTCTCGATTCATCAATTAGGTGTGAAAATGTGTCAAAAATAGAGCTCAGATCGATATAATCAAGCTTATCACTGAGTTCACTCATCGCGTCAGATAGGTCTTGATTATCAATTGAATTACTTTCAGAACTCTCTTCTCCATTATCATCGTCATTATCAGAATCATGATTGTTATTACGATTCAATATAAAATATCTTATTCCATGTCTTCTATCATCACCATTATTCTCATTTTGGTCATCAGCATCATGGTCATCGTCATTATGATCACGATGGCGATTTGAAAAAAGCCTGATAATTTGGCCAATTCTATCAGGGTCAACGTTGCCATCATCATCTCTCATCATTGAAAGAACATGAAAGAGATCAAAAATACGGATGTTGCCTTCGTGTATTTCATCTTCAGTGTCATGCCTATTATTTTGGTTATTGATAAGTCTGTTAACAGCAGCTTGGACATTAAATTCAGATGCACGAAGAGCTTCCTTACTTTCTTCAATTTCAAAACCCATTTGATGAAGTGATTCAACTTTTTCTTCAAAATCTGATGGCAAATTAAGGGATCGGGCATAGATTTTATAAATTAGGTGGGTTCTATGAGATGGGTGTTTTTCTATAGAATCAAAAATTTTGACAATTGATTCAGAAGGAAGAATTAAATTCTTACGATGCAATAATTCCTCATCATAAGCATAGTTACATATTTTATCATTTGTATTTTTCTTATTATCTTCTTTTGTTAAACAAATTGGTTCCTCTTCATTTCCTATATATTTTGGAATTGGAGGAAGTATAAAATAAATAAGGAATGCTGAATTTTTTGTGTTGTCTTTTAAATCAACCGAATCTACTATTTTCAAATTGTCGCCTAAAAAAGTGAAATCTTTGGGATTTCGGATTCTAATTAATTGAGGTGGAACCTTTAAAGTTGAGCTGAGGAAATTGCATGCGGATCGGATTGTATCTGCTTTTTGAAATGATCCTGTAACTGTGTGGCCTGAAATGCTTTGAAATGAGATTTTCATGAAAATATATGTTTAAAAATTCAAATAACTGTTGTGGGAATTGTGGGTTCTCATATAAAAAGTTGTTGATAGATAACAGAAAATTTTGTATAATTTCAGAATAAAAAAAAATGATTCGTTTGTTAAAATCAAAACAGTTTTTTCTTACTAAGCATAACTTGGATATTCAAGTTATTGATCAGAGTTCAATAAAAGTTTTAAACTTTCAAATAATAACTTGAATGGAATGGCATCCAATTGTAAAAAAAAAAGCTAAATATGTAGATTAATAATCGAGAATAGATGATTTAATATATAATTCTTCTTATTGATTTTTCAATATAGGCAAAAACGCACATTTAATAAAATAAAATAAAAATAGGTAAAATTAGATCTTGAAAGGAATGTATTGAGCCCATCTGAGTAAATTATATGGGAATGATGAATGGTCTTTTTGCTTATTATTCATTTTAGCATAAGCTCCAACAAGGAAAGGTTCCATTGCAAACAATGATGAATCTGAATCAATAATTGAATTGACCATTCCGCAGGAAGCCTCAGCGAGGGGTAAAAGTAACGATCCGTTATCTTTCAAAATCATTCTAACCGAGCCGAAACTTAAGTCTGGTGATCCCATCATTTTGACAATTTTCTCTTGTGGTAATCCGAGCACTTGTGCAGCACTAATAGCTTTCTTTTGATTCTTTGAGCTGTAAGAATGGAATATTTGAAGCATTGCTGAAAACTTGTCATTATCAAGATGTACCATGCTTCCGAACTTTTGTAAGGATAAGCGATCATTTAGCTTCCTCAAATTTGAAATGCCAAGATCTGGAACAATCAGGCTGTGCTTATACAACAAATCTGATGTAAAGTTAACAACACTTCTTGCTTCAGATTGAAGAAGTTTTGCTTTAATGTATTTTTGTGTGATTTGTTCTGAAGGTGAATTCGAAGGCGAATTTTTGGTCACTGTGATCGTTGCTGTCTCTAGTTTAGATGGGGCACTATCAGTAACTAAAACATTTGTAGAGCAAAGATGAGGAAGTGGCGCTGCAATATAAAAGTCTAATGGGATTTGGCGTGCGGCTTTGAAAATTTGAGATGGTGATTGAGTAAAATCAATTCCGAATTTCTGTAATAATTGGCGTCGAGCTTCAAGTTCCTTTGATAATGAGTATGTAAGTCTGTCAATCAAACTTCCATATATACGTTTTTCGAGCGTAATGAAAGGAATTGGTTTCAAAAGAAGGTTTATTAGTTTGAATGGAATAAGATCAAGTTTTCTCATTCTTTGAACATGTCTCTTCATTACAGTAATTGAAACACGTTCACCAGTTGCTAATGAAGCGTTGTGTATGATTAAATCATTCGATACTTCAATTGGATAACGATCAACATAATTGAAAACAGAAAAGAATTGAATTCCAGTTTCATATTCAAATTGATCTTTAACGATTTCGGCTGTGTATTTATTTCTGGATTTGATGTTGAGCATTGGTTGAGGTTTTGATGGTGCTTCAACACAAGGATATTCAGAAATTGTTGTTACTATATCGTCAAGGTCAGGAGAAAGTCTGCCTGCTCTTATAAAATTGCAAATCATTTCTGCCATTTCTCTGTAAACCCCGCCATTGCGGCGCATTGTAGAAATTATTCTTCTTGTACATCGTTGTATTGACTGATCTGAATTGAAAAATGGCACATGAGGAGAAATTGCATTTACAACTTGTGATATTGCAAGATCGCAGCATGATATGCATGCGTCAACACCAAAATGGCATGCGTGTAAATAAGAAGAAGCCACCTGTCTAAAAAACCAAGGTGAATCAGCACAAGAAACAGCATATAATAAAATTTTTCCTCGGCTCGCATTCCAAATAAAGTCGAAAACATTATCGCTTGCTATTTTATATGAATCTTTGTGGTTGATTACAAAATCAACACCAATTGTTTTAAAAAGCGACTTTGCATATGATGCATTTGGTTGAACATAAGGCCGAATAAAAGACATGAAAACTGGGGCTCAATGAAATAAAGGGTAAATTTGAAAATATTTTTATTTTCAGAAGGACATCCTTCAATCAAGTTTATTTCAATATCTCCATTTTTATTAATAAAAAAATATTATTTTTGCATTATTACATTATTCCATAAATTTTTAAAATATAAAATGTACTAATTGACAAATAATTAAAATATTTAATAATATTATGCTTTATCTTAAAAATTGAATCAAAAGGTGAAAAATCTACCTTTTGGCTTAATTACAGAAAAAATAACCAATTCAATATTCAATAATTTTGATCGTTAATTCAAATTGTTTTAACATGAAAAAAAAACATCATTACCATATGTAATGAAATCACATAAATAACAATTAATAAATATAAATCAATGTGATTTAGTCTCCTTTCTGAGCATTCGAACTCATTTTTTTAATGCTTATTTGTTTTCATTTACATGGACAGATTTAAACCTTGTTCAAAAAACATTACCTCCTTCACAATTTAAAATAATCATATCTTTATATTTTAAATATGAATTCATTTTTTAAAATTTAATTTATATAATGATAATTATTTAATATATTATTAATGAAGAATAATTCAATTATATTGTTTGATAAAAAAGATAAAATGATTTAAAATTTGAAATGGAGGTAAAGTTTTTTGAACTCAGTTTTAAATTCAATAAAAAAATTCAATGAATTTTCTCAAAAAAAAAAAAAAAAAAAAAAAAAAAAAAAAAAAAAAAAAAAAAAAAAACTAACGCGCGATATGATCATAAATCATTTAATAAACAATAATTGTTGAACATACATAAATGTTTTTTGTATTTTGAAATTCAATTAATAATTTATATCATTTAATGACAACTTTTTGAGCAAAGCTCAAAAAGTTGTCATTCTTGGGATCTATTAGGTACAATATTTCTTTTGTTTTCTTCATGAAAGTTGATTTGTTTAAGTTTTGAAAAGAAATCTAATTTGAAAATAATTAAAGGCCACTTTTTGAGCTTCGCTCAAAAAGTGGCAAAGCATAAGATTCATTTCGGATATTGATATTTAATACTGATTGTCCAGAAAAAAGTTACCCAAAAAAAAAAGGGGAATACTTTTCGCCCCCGATACTTATTTATCCCGGAGGTTAAGGTCAATATTGACCTTGTATCATACATCAAAAATATAAATTTGGTGAGTAGACTTGTTATTTTGAGAATCGTTATCAAAAACGTCACTTTTTTGCATCTGATACTCGATTATCAGTTTAAAAATTTGATATCGAGATTATCGACTATCAAGATATCAGATATGAAATGTGATATAAAAATAATTGTAAACTTGATATCAATTACCGAGATCTCGAGATCTCAAACAGATTTATCTTTTTTTATAATTGGTATTTGTGATTTTATAATGAGGAATTCTTTATAGCACATACAACTTTTTCAGAAGAAAATAATCGTCCATTTTTTCGAGCTTTATTTTACATAGAAAAGATTAAAAGTTCCT
Organism: Tritrichomonas musculus; assembly: GCA_039105265.1. Taxonomy (NCBI): domain Eukaryota; phylum Parabasalia; order Tritrichomonadida; family Tritrichomonadidae; genus Tritrichomonas; species Tritrichomonas musculus. The sequence goes on from JAPFFF010000004.1 coordinate 3,787,075, forward strand.
TGTATTTTTTATTGATTTCTTAATTTATGCCATTTAGAGAATATGTTAAAGGCGAAATAATCGAAAATTTTCCAAAATGAGATTATTATTTGATTAATAATTCTTCTTAAAAATGGTTGATTTAGAGAATCAAATGGCTTGTTGGGCTTCCTAAATTGATAAAATTTAGGATTTAATGGTTAAAATCAATATTAAATAAGAAAACAAATATTTTTAAATTATTTTAAAGGAATAAAAAAAGCATGAATAGGGGGTCATGCTATTTTGTTTAAAAAATATTAATTTTAATTTCTCAAAAAAAAGGTTGTCAAGCGAAACATTTTTCTATAAAATAGAAAAATATTTTTACATAAATTTTTGTACTAAGATAAAAATATAATTTAGCAATAAAATTGATTTTTTAAGCATACATTCTTGAGATATTCATAGAATAAAATAGTTCTGAAAATTTGAATAGTTTCTCAATTTTAAAAAAATATAAATCGTTTTTTCTCAAAACTATACTTATATTTTATGAAAAAAATATATTAATAGATATAAATATTAATAATGTTTTTAATAAAATAAAAAGTTATATCAAAAATATAATTAACTTCAGAAATTTTATAAATTTGATTAAATATCATTTGTTATCACCATATTCTTCTTCCTCTTCTTCCTCTTCTTCCTCTTCTTCCTCTTCTTCCTCTTCTTCTTCAGCATTTTTTTTATTTGAAGAATTTATGAGCCTAGCAATAATTTTTACACCTGAAACTGGATTGACACATTTTTCGGGATCAGGATAGTGAATATCAATGTTTTCTAACCATTTTCCTAAATCATTAAATTCTAAATTAGATTCTTCTTCTGATTCAATTATTTTTAATTCGGCAAATAAATTCAACGCCTTAGTATAAGCTTCATTTGCAATCAATGAAAATTCTTCATCATCTTCAATGAATTCATTAATTACGACACCTGCTAAATTTGCTCGATTATTAATTACAGGCGAAATATCTAAATCATCTAGAAATTCTTGAGCAATAACAGTTTTGCAAACAGTTTTATAAAATTTTTCCCATCCATCGATACCGTTTGAAAAACCTCGAATTAAACCGAAAAAAAATTCGAGGCAATGCGTGCCAAGTCTGTCGAGGCAAAGTGGATCAAATTTTAGATAAATTGCTATTAAAATGGATAAAATTGAGTTCATTAATCTTATTAATGAAATTTGTGAAAAAAATGAACAAAATTTTTTGTCACTTTTTCTCTCACTTATAATCTTTTTGTTTCTTGTTTTGACAATTGAAAAGTGAAAATAAATTAACCAAAAACTTAAACACAAAGAATAAACCCTCTCTCGAATTGGTAAAGTTGGTGATCTCATTGAAAGGTGAATAAGAGATAAAGGAAGAAGAGCCATTACTAACTTAAAATCATTTTTTTCTAAGAGCTTTTTAATATTTGAAATATTAAACATTTGAAGAGCATAAATATCTCTCATTGAACCCAATAATGATTTATCTTTTAAATAAATATTGTTTTTTCCTAAAGCATTTTCTAAATCATTTAAAGAAAATGTAATTTTACCAGTTTTATCTAATGAGATTTTATTTCTGAGAAAATGTGATCGTTGATTTTTGAAAATATGTAAATAATCTCCGTTTGGTATGTTAAAATGGTCTTTTAATAGCATTATTATACCAAATAAATCATGATTTTTCAATAAATTTTCATAAATTTTAAAGAATGATTTATGTATTTGATTATAACAACGATCACCATCGAAAGACAAAAATTTGACTAAAAAATTATTATTTTGCAATTCATCGCTTGTTTTCAATAAAATTTTTACAATTTCTTTATTCCCAATTCCTTTTGGATGCTCTACAAGTCGTGCAGGAATGCAGCGGTCTCCAGAAATGATTGGTTGTATGTATATAGTGAAAGAATATAAATTACCAGTTTTCTTTGGTAAATATTTGCTTGTAGTTGTTACGCATACTGCATCAATAGATAAAACTATTGGAAATTTGTATGGTGAATTTAATGACCTTCTTATCGTTGGATGGTTAATTTGATCTATTTTACCATTTTTTAATGCATTTAAATATTGATTTAATTGAGGATTTACATGCTTGTATATTGTTTGTCGAGATGGAAATGGTAAGTAAACTCTTAAAAGCTGATAAGCACTAGAAGAAAAACGTAATAATAAAAAAGAATATTTAATTAAGTCACTACTAAACGTTCTCTCATTTTCTTCAATATTATAAAGGTCAATTAATTCTTGAAATATTATATTATATTGAAATTTTAATTTTGAATAATCTTTATTTGCCATTTCATTAGAATCTATTTTTTTATTCATTTTACAAATTTTAGCATTTATTTCCCAGAAACTTTGTTTTTCTTTTGAAATTTCTTTTTTTTCAGCTGATTGTTTTTGAAGCATATGTCCAAATTCACTATTACCTGTTCTAGCATAAAAACTTTTTTGCATTTCTGCTATTTCTGAAAAAGTTTGCTTTTGAACTTTTGTAATATCATTTAATAATTGATGACACTCACTAAAACTACTACTTAGCTCATTTATTATTTCTTCTTGCTCTTTTATAGTTTGAATTAGGCTGCTATTTTCCGATTCTAATTCTTTGATTCTGTAATTTAAATCATTAATTTCTTCATCTTTCAAATTCAATGAATGTTTTAATCTTATATATCGATCTTTTATTTTATTGATATCACTTGATTTAGGCTCGCTATTTTCTTCTGTCGAATTAGAGTTTGCTTCTTTGTTACTCATCATAAATTTACAAAATTTATTTCTTATCAATTTTCATAATAAGCATTGAAAAAGTGGCATCCAACAAATAGAATTGTTTTATCTTAAAATTGTATGCTTCGATTTTTTAAAAAATATTAAAAATAATTTTTACCTTAAATAAAATTTAAATTTCAATATATGAAAAAAAAAATTATAGACGATTTATAGAAAAATAATTGTGAGGAAAACGATCATTTATATTTTTTTTTATATCTCAATAATTTAATATATATTTCTAAAAATTATATATTTTTTATTTTATAAATACTTCATAATATATAAATTCCTAATATATATTATAAAATAATATTTATTTTTCAAAAAATATTTATTTATATCAAAATCCGTTTTTTTTGAAACTTTCGCGCTTTACAACATTTCTCAAAAAGTTTATCTGGACCATATATACATACAAAAAGTTCTCTGTGCTGCAGCACTGTGCTAAAAAATTACACCCTTTTATAATATTTAAAAATAAAAAATATAATGTATTGATGTTTATTTTAAGATTAAAATCAAAAAATACATTCTTTTTTATGAAATATTTGAGATTAAATTACGATCATATATTTATCAAAAAGTTTAATTGAAAATTCTGATATCAAAAGCTGAGAAACAAAATTCTCGATCTCTGAAATCGATCTCGAGAATCTGTGCATATTTATGTATCGATATCAAAAAGTCAATCAATTATCGATCTCGAGAATCGAATAATAACAAGTCTATTAGTGAGAAAAACGATTATTTATTAAATTTTTTATTGTTTAATCACTATCTTCGTCATTTTCATTTCTTTTGATTATTTCATCGATATCTTCATCGTCTTCTCCAAATAATTCTGTATATCCACAACGGTTATACATCCTTTTCCCGAGATTTGTTGCTATTAAATGATTGAAAAGATCAATTGCATTTGCTTCTTTGTCATTAAGATCATCAACAAGAACAAGTTGTTCATACCATTTGGATTTATATACAGCAAAGAAACAATTATCAAGAACAGATAAAACATCTGCACATCTTGCTGGAATAAAAAGAACATGAATTTGATAATCTTCCAACATTTGAAGCACTTCTTTGTTATGATGAGAACTTAAATTGTCTATTATTAATATATCTCCTTTTTCTGCATATTCTTTAAATTCTTCTATCCACTTTTTCATTTTATTTATGTTCATTCCTTTCACTCCTGGTTCTATGATTTCTTTTCTTCCATTCTTTGTTTTTATTCTTGGGTTCTTGTGTCTAATGAATGTTAATAAACCACTCCCATCAACACTAATTGTAGCTACAAGTGTATCACGTCTTTTAGTACCAGATGAAAGAACGTATGCTTCATTATCTTCTGCAAAAGTCCAAGTATACGGAGGAATTGAATCCGAATATAATCCTGTTTCATCCATGATATGAACATTTTTCTTTTAATTTCTTTCCCTTCTTCTTTACATTTATCCATTATTTCTTTCAATTGTTTCCTGAAATTTTCTATTTTTTCATCTTTATCATCAGGATCACTTTGAGGATTTCTTTGTTGGCTTTTTCTTCTATGCCATCCATTTTTTCGGAAAATATATGATACTGTTGATTTACATGGCATCAATTCATGACCATTTTCTTTTGTAATTTCATTTATTATTTTTCTGGCCCATTTTGTGGTAACTGCAACTTTTTCATCTCTCATTTCTTTGTACTTTTGAATGAATAAATTCAATTCTTCTTCAGTCAATTTTGGATCTCTTCCTTTATTTTTATTCCTTTCAATTTGCTTCTTGGGCAACATATCTTTTTTATTATAATTGTTTAAAGTTTTTCTAGCGATATTTATTTTTGCACACTTTTTATCTAGTGAAAGTTTAGAATATTTTGGCCTTCCAACAAAAGATTTGATCTTTTCTTTGGCGGTTAAGGTCAAAAAATTGGCAGAAAGAAATCATGAAAATCTTTTCGAAAAACTTCTTCTAGAGAAAGATTGGCAGAAATTTGTTTATTATTGCCATTATCATTATCATTTACATTTATTTGAATGCGATTTTGATCATCATTTTGTAAATCTTTAACATTGTCATTATCATCATCACTAAAAAAATTAGAATAATTTTCTTCATCATCACTTTTAATAAAGTAATCATCGTCGGAATATTCTGAATTGCTTGATAAATCCAATGTTTGGAAACCATGCAACATATATTTATCTTCAAATTCTTTATCACTAAGATTTTCTTCTTCTTTGTTTGGAAATTTTTCTTTATCATCTGGATCTTGTCTATCGGTGCATTTTCCTAAATCATCCACTTGGGCGTAGAAAAAAGTCATTTTGGTGTTTCAAATGAAAATCATTTCACAAAGGTTATTAATAAAACTACATTTATTTTGTGTAAATTATTAACACCAAAATGTCAATTTACAAACATATAATATTCATTTTTATATGGTTTTAAAGACCATCATGAGTAGCTGGTAGTATATGTTAAGCCGTGTGCCTTTAACGGTCACCCAAACTTAACCTCACCTATGATTTCACAAAGGTCATTTTTACTATTTTTTCACTATTTTTTATTATAATTATTATTTTATTATTTTTTATTTCTATAGAATTGCTTGAGATAATTGTATTTGCGGCGGTTTTTTGCGCTTGCTTATTCAACAATCCATTGAGTTGCAACAGAAGAGTGTATACCTAGTCCTTTTCCATAGGGCTGAATTCCCCATCAACACGAACCAGTTGAAAAATTCATTTCAGTGGCCATGAGTGTTTTTACTTCAGCTGAATTGAGCCTATGAATAAATTTTTTTAAGTATCTTGCTCTCTAATGCATACTCACTTATATCAATGAATTCATGCTCTTCACTTCCAAAAACTTTTATCCTTTTATTTATAACATCTGTTGAATTTGATATCAATATTGTAGATGCTGTTGTTCAAGATATTAAAGAAGAAGGTGTTAAGTTATAAGAAGAGGCTAAATAGTTAAGAATACAACCTTGTAATTATGAAATAAGAAAATTAATGAAACAGACTTATCATAAGCAATTACATATATTTATTATAGAGGTGAGGCTGCGAAAATTTTTGGTATTTTTTAATAATATTAATATATATTATTTTATTCCAGAATTAAATGTTATTTATGATAATTTCACTAATATTTTTTTCAGATTTTTAGCTATAAAACAATTTTTAAAATTGAATTGCTTATATCTTATTATAATTTCAATTTTATCTTAATAAAAAAATTCTATTTACTCAAAATAATAAATAATTTAATTATTAATATTTAATATATAGATGTGAATATAATATTAAAATCTTCTACTAAGAATTATAAATCAAATAATGATTTTTTATGATTTAACTAACTATCATCATATTATAAGCATGATTTTTTAGTAAATTATTGATAAATATTAAAATAAATACTTATTGTGATGTTGATACCAAAATAAAAACAAATGAAATTATTTGGATATTTGTGAAGTTTACATCACTAACGTATATAGAATTATATTCAATATTAAACCTCAATCCTAGCTAAAATTGTAAAAAAAAATTTAAAAATATTTTGATATGTTTGCCAGCACCAGATAAATTAAGAGATAAACTATAGTTATCCCTTTGGTCTTTAATATAGAAGAAAATTTCTCTTTAAATTGAAAAATATTTTTTTGAATTTTGACCAAAAACGCATTTATTGAATAACTTTCTTATTAAAAAATAGAGATCATCTATATACAAATGCAATTTAATGGTTGAAAAGAAAAAATAATGACGAATATATGAATTATGACATTTTGAAATATCAATACAATTTCAATTTTTTTTGATTAAATCTGAAAAAAAGTATATGATATGAAAAGGTAACAACACCATAATACTATATTTTTAATTTATTTTTAATTTTGTTGATTATTATTCCTAAAAAAGTTCATTTAAAATTTTGCAGTCTCACCTCTTTTATTATAAGCAATTACTTAATATGGAAGATAACATTAAGATATATGTGTTGATTTCATGATATGTAGCAAGAGAGATTGTGTGTCAACTTTTTAAGAGAATAAATTGAAAGAAAAATAGGAGAAAAATGGTGAATAATATTTTGAGTTTCATGCAAATAAAAAAATTGAGATAGAATTTTTTTTACGCACTTTTTCGAAAATTTTCATTCAATTTTGAAAGGCTTCTGAAAAAGAACAAAATAAAAATATAGCAAATTAAAAACATTCTATCATTATTATTTTTATTAATATAACAATTATTCTTATCTTCATTTGATTTTTTATAAGTAAATAATCCCTTATGTATCAATTGTTTCATTGATATCATTAGATTATTATATTTAAAAACAATGCTTTAACAACACTACATGAATTTTCTTTAATGAGTCATATAAATCTTTAAGGAAATAATATAACGATTTCATTGTTATAATGAAATTATTTGGAATGATAAAAGCTTATTTGCCGATAAAATAGGGGAAAAAATAATTTCATTATAACAATTTATTTCTTTAGTCATTATACTGATCAAAGATTATGAAAGTGGAAAATATGTATAACTCTCACTGGAGCATAAATGAAATTATTTCATATTTAATATGTAATTGCCTGGAATATGTAAGCAAAGGAAAGATAAAAATTGATGCGTCTTTTTATATTTTTACATAGTTTTTACCGAGATTTAATCACCAAATGCAGGACAAGATATTTGTTAGTTGTAAATCCAGTTATAAGTTAACAGTATCGGCTCGATTACTATTTCATCCTATCAATAGATATCTTATAGATAATATATGTAGTCGAGGAGATATTGACTCCTTCATGATAATTGAACATATATACATTGAAAAAGTTACCAACTTTTATATATACAATTTGGCCAAATACAAAATGATCATTTCTTTCTTTATTCCTTTTATCATATCGCATGATATGCCAAACTATAGAACAAAGTTTTTTAATCAAATTCCTTCTGATTTCGATTCTTCTAAATTTTCTCGTTCTTTTGAATATAATCTTGGAGATTCCATTTATAAGTGCTATATAGCAGAAAATCAGACACCAAAAACCAAAGAAACGCCAGAAGAGTACCTCAAATCAATTTTGCTAGGCAACTGCTTCCAAATGACTCATACTGATTATTGGTATTATACGTTTTGCCCATTCAAATCACTTTCACAATTTCGTTATGCTGATGACAAAGTTACTCATATAGACACATTCACTCTTGGGAAAGAATCTCATGGAAAGTATGAAATTATTGATCGTGGGATTGCTACAAATTGGACAAATGGTGACATTTGTGCAGTTAATAAAAAGCCCCGTAAGACGAGGGTAGAGTTCATTTGTGATATGTCTCGTGATGATGATGGTTCAGTTACATCTATCAGCGAGCCTTCTTTTTGCCACTACTTGGTTAAATTTCATACTCAACATGCCTGCGCATTTCCAAATATAACAAATGAAAACTTATATCAAATTAATTGCTATTTACAAGCGCGAAACATTTAATTTTTCTCCCAATAAATTATGTTAATTATTATAAACTAATTCAAATGCTATAATAATATTGATATTTATTTATAAATAGATAATTATTAACTTTTTTATAATGAGATCATGCTTTAATCACACCAAATACTGTATCATTCTTTTAATTAATAATCATTATTATTTTATGACGATAAAATAAAAGAATCCTTTTTTTTTTCCTATGAAATATGTGAAATAATTTCATTTTTTGAAAAAAAAGTGTATCAACTTTTTCAGATCGAATTTGTTTTACATGGTCAAATCATCAAATGAATGAGTTTCAAGCAATTGGATATGGCTTGCTTGGATTTGGAGTAGGATTTTTTATTCTCGGGATTTTTACGCTAGGAAAGAGACAATTTCTTGTAACGTCAAATCTTTTGATCATACTTGCTGTCAATTTAATTTTTGGAATTAAAGAGTTTATTAGATTTATTTTCCAAAGAACAAGAATTGTTGGAACTGTTGCATTTTTCTTGGGAATGACACTCATTTTTGCTAAATTGTCTTTACCTGGAATTATATCTGAACTTGTTGGCGCTTACTGGCTTTTTGGTGGTTTTCTTCAACTCTTTTTATCCCTTCTTATGAAGATACCTTGTATTTCTTCATTAATACCTCAATCATGGAGAAAGGAAACTCTCGATTGCTAAATTTTATTTGTATATATATATTTTAATCATCTTATAATGCTATTTGTACAACATTTATAAACATATGTTTCTTATATATCAATAAAGTTACTAAATTTTTTTTCTTATTATTCTGGTGAATGTTAAAACTATATTTTTGCAGTTATATAAACAAAGAGGACTCTTCATATAGCTGATGTTTAAAGAACAAATATATAAAGACAAAAAAAATAAATCGGTTTCATTCATTAATTTTCCAATAAGACCATCCTACTAACTTTTCCGCGTTTCCAAATAAATCATCTACTTCTTGTGCGGACATTTCATCTCCAAGAATATTATATGAAGCGTTATATATATTGGGAGTCTGGAAATTAGGTTTTGGTTCTGGATTTTTTTGTTCCAATAAAGGAGGAATTGGCATATATGGAGTAATCTGAATTATTGGAGTAAGCAGAACTGGCTGTTGACTTGAATTTAAGTTTGATGTATTATTTTGCTGACGTGGTAATTCATCTTGGACAGGGACTTGATTAGTTGGAGTATGATTCAAAAATTCATTAGTTTTAACCGGTACACTGGCATTTACTGGAGGAATATTATTATTATTACTATTATTAGGATTTAACGCATCATAGAAGACGTTAACATAATTTGCTTGAGGATGAGATTGCTGTGATTTATTGTTCAACTCTTTTTCAACAATAATTCTTGACATTGAAAAATAATAAACAGAAGATTGTCAAGAATTTGAAATGAATGAAAAAAGTTTAAAAAACGTTTTTAAATCTTTAAAAAAATTTTATGGATGTATCTGCTCAGGATATTTTTCAATTTACTTTACAACCTTCTTCACTTACAAAAGTTCCAGGTAGAGGCGATGGAGATCCAAGTCCGAGAAGAAAATTGAAATCTTCAAATTCATCAGAAATATCTCACAAGCAGAGCCAAAAACAAACAGAACAAGTAAATAACAATCTCAATGATGAACTCGAAAAATATATATTAAAAGCTCTCAGAGGTGAAAGCATGGCTCGCTGCGATATTACTTTATTTCCATTAATAATTTCATCACTTGAAGATCAACGCGAATCCTACATTAAAAGCAATATGTATGATGAAGCTCAAAATGCATACCGAGCAATTAAACATGCTAAAAAAGCTCAAGAAGAAGCTAATACACGACTCTTTCAAAATAAATTGAGACAAGACCTTTCTAAACGAAAGCAAGAAGCAATGGATGAACTTCAAGCATTAAACGATAAAACAAAAAAAATCGAATTCAATATGATTTTAAACTTCAAAACACAAGTTTTTAATTTGGAAGAAAAACAGCAGAAAGAAATAGAAGATTTTGAAGCTCAATGGACATCAACAAGCAAGCAAAGAATGTATAACAAAACTTCTGCAGAATTACAAAATCTTAGAAGACAGGAAGACTTATACCTTGAGCAGAAATTATATAAAGAATCAAATGCAGCAAAACGTAGAGCTGATGAAATCGAAAAAATTGAAATACAAAATGCGATGGAACAAATGGAATATGATTATAGGATTGCTTTGATGCCAATCAAAGCTCAACATAAACAAGAAATGAAAACATTAATAAAAGCACAAGAAGATGAAGAGAGAGTGTATAAAAATGCTAAGAAAAGTGAAATGGACTTGATTTTAATTCGAATAAAGAAAATCGAAAAAGAATATGAAAATCTCAATGATTTAGCATATGTTGAAAGAATTCAACTTCGTTCAAAATCATTTAATAACCAAAATAATAATAATAATATTATTATTGATGACTCATTTAGTAAATCAACTAAAAATTCGTTAAGTACAAGAAACCAAAAGGAAATAACAACAAATGACTTTAATAAAATTCCAGTGGCTCCATTGAATTTTGCCAAGCAGTCAAAACCTTCTTCTTCTAAAAGACCATTAATTAAATCTCCCAGGTCAAATTCAAATAGAGCATCTCAAAAACACTGATCCTATATTAATTTTTTATGTTTCTAATTTCTTAGTAGAACCTCAAATAGATATTCACCTTCAATTTTTATTTAATACTTTTTCTTCATATCGATATGAATGCGTATTCTGTTAATAAGAGCTTTAATTATTTATGCTCATTTTTTTTATGTTAATATAATATGGACATATATTTGATGATTTTTAGTTATGTTTGCTAATATATTGCGTTGATAATAAAATTTTAATTTAAACAAAATGCTTTTTAACACTATTACTGATAATATAACTTATAATTAAAATTATAAGTTGACTGAATAACTTTCTTTTATAATGAATTTGTCATTGTAAAACATCAAATTTCAAAATCAAAAAATTCATTGAATTTTTTTCAACATGCATTCAAAATTGAGATATTAAATAAATAAAAAAAGCATCAAAAACTAATAATAAAACAAAAAAAGGATCTATTAACTTTATTCCTTTAATCAAGATCATTGTAGAGTTGGATGAGATGCTTGCTAACTGGCTTAAGCTTTCCAATAACATTTTCAAGAGGAGTAAGTTGAACTTGACCATCAACAATGGAAACTACTTTTCCTGATTCACCGTTAACAAGAGATGTGATAGCAGATGCTCCCATTAATGTTCCATAAATACGGTCTCTTGCAGTTGGTGCGCCACCACGTTGAGTATAACCAAGAACAGTTTCACGAATATCAAAACCAGTTTCTTCTTGTTTCTGATTCAAAAACTTGACGAGTTCAAGTGCACCTGGTTTCCAACCTTCAGCAACAACACAAATAGCATGCGATTTTCCTTTTGTGTAAGCGTCCATTAATGTTTTAGCAATATCTTCCATTGAAACCTTTCCTTTTTCTTCAGGAATTAAACATACTTCTGCACCAGTTGCTGTAGCTGCCATTTGTGCCAAAGCGCCGCAATCTCTTCCCATAACTTCAATAACGAAGGCTCGTTGAATAGATGAAGCACAATCTCTGATTCTATCGATTGCTTCGATGATAATGTTTAAAGCTGTATCTACTCCAAGACAAACTTCAGTTCCGTAAACATCATCATCAATTGATCCTGGAATACCAATAACTGGGAAACCATCTTTGAAAAGATTATAAGCACCTGCTAAGGAGCCATTTCCACCGATTACAATGAGCCCTTCAATGCTGCTCAAGTTCATATTTCTAATTGCCTTTCGTCGGACTTTAGGGTCTCTCCATTCTGGAAGACGGGCAGTTCCAAGCCATGTTCCACCAAGTTGAATCGTTCCAGAAACTTTATTTGAATTAAGTGGAATGATTTGTCCTTCAACTAAACCACGATAGCCACTTCGAACTCCATAAACACCAACACCGAGCTTCTCTCCAGCACGAGTGACTGCACGAATAACTGCGTTAAGACCTGCATTATCACCACCACTTGTAAGAACAGCAATATTCTTCAACATGTTGAATAGATCGTCGATCATATTTACATTCAAATATTGAATAGAATAGTTGTGAGAAAATTAAATATTGATTATATTTTATAAAAAATAATCTTCATCTGATTAATTGAAAATAAAATACTTTTTTCTTGATACTCAATTGACATTTTCGATTTTTAATAAATAACATAACTAATATAAACATTAATTTTTTGTTAAATTAATTTTTCCTAAACAAATTGCAATATTTCTTAAAAAAAATTTGAAATTTGTTCAAAAAAAAAAAAGGAATATAAGTATAACTTAATAGAAGAATTAATAAATAGCCAATAAAAAAGCTGAATCCAAGCAGCTCCTTTTAGTTTTCCATGTTAACATAAATAAAAAATGTGAGTGATTGATTAATTCTTGAAAACTTTTTCAAAATTTTACATAGAAGTAAAGAAAAAAATAAACGGTTCGGTATCAAAATTAATGAATAACGATTTATTTAAACGGGCTTAATGCTCAATTGCTCATTTTCGAGCGTGTGTGATTTAGTAGACATACCTGATGATGAGCAAAAATATAATCAAAGAAAAGTAGAAAAAGAAAAAGAACAGCTTATTCAAATTAATACAGATTTATCAAACCAAATTATATCTTATCGAAAACAAATTGATGATACAATAAATATCGCTTCAAATTATGATTCAATTCTATTAGAAAACTCAAAAAATTCAAAAGAAATAACAAGGCTTAAATTAGAAATTCAAGATCTTCAAAATAGATTAAAAATATCTTTATGTAATAATCAAGAATTAAAAAAGCTGATGGAAATACAGAAAAATGATGCAGAAGGAAAATTTATTATTGAATCTGATGGCAAGCTAGCACAGCAAAGTCAAAAATACGAAAGAATTATAAATCAAATGAAAATTGATCATGCAAATGAAATCGAAAATATGAAAAAAGAAATTGAGTTCTATTTTAAATATAAAGAAAATCTTGAAATGCTTTTCGAAGCAGCTAGCGCTTTTTTTAATATTTATATAGATTCACCAAAATCATTAATACAATGCATAAAAAATTTTATGAAAGAAAAAGATGAAGATTCGCAAGATTCCCATATAATATGCAAAATACAAAAACAGCAAAAATTATTAAATAATTTTCAAGATCAAATAACAAAGGCCACCTCCCATTTAAAACTTAAAATCGTTACATTAAATCAACAAGTAGAAGACTTGAAAAATCGAAACAGATTATTATCTAAACAAAATGAAGATTTAACATTAAACAATGAAAAACTAATTTCTGATCTAGCAAAACAAAGTGCCCAAACGAAACTCGCTATATTTGAAAAAGAGACAGGCCAAATATGCCCTAATGGTACTACATGCCAAAACGCATTTGAAATTTCTAAACAAATTTTAAATGCTAATAAAGAAATAAAATCACTCAAAAAACAGAATCGTCTTCTTCAGAAAAAGGTATCATCTTCAGAATTAAGATGTAAAAAATATGAAACAAAATGCAAAGAATTCACAGTTGATCATCAAGAAATGGAAAAGTCTTATCAAACTAGAAACAAAGATCTTCATAAAAAGGCCCAAGAACTACTTGAAAGTGAATCGAAAAATAAAGAGATGGAATCTTCTTATTTTAGATATAAAAACGAAAACTCTGTCAAAGATCAACAATTACAAGCAATGAGAGAAAATGTTACAATGATCAACGATGATCTCAAAGCCCAGCTATCAAAATATACAGATTTAATGAAAGAACGAGATCAGCTCTTTCGTAATCTCCAACAACAGAAATCAAACAATGAGATCCTTGATTCAAGGCTCAAAATGGAAGAAGACAAACGAAAAGAAACTGAAAATCGTCTACAGACTCTTCAACAACAACTCAATGAAATGAATTGCCTACAGACCAATCCTCAGTCATTAGTACCGCCCTCAATTTTTGCATCTTCTGAATTCCCACGTGAATTACAGTGCGTTCTCCGCGAAGTTGGTGAAAGTACCACATGCAATCTCACAATCAAACTCTCAAACGCCTTTTCAATCATTGCAAAATGGTATCGAAGTCGTTGTGATCGTCTTGAAAGCGAATTCAACGCTGAACACCAAAACTTAACCATGCTTCACTCCCAAATAGACTATTTTCTCGACTTTTTGAAAGGGATGTTCCCCGATGTCAAAATAAACTTCGACCTCCTTCTTACTGACGAGTCTACACGGAACATACTGAGTGAGTCCTTAACACGCATCCACGAAGCCGAGTCCAAGAAAGTTAAGAAAAAGTTAGAAAATCAACTATCCGAACTTTTTGAGGCCCTAAATGTCAAAGAAATTGTAGATTTGAAAGATGAAGTTTTTCAATTACTTAAGAAATTTGAGAACTCTCAGAAAAAGTTGAAAAACTTAAGGAAAATTTATAAAGATAAAGAAAAAGAACTCGAGAAAGCACTCAGAAACGCAAACAGCCAGTACGACAACGTTTCGAAGACCTGCGTCATTTTGGAGAATAGTAAAACTGATCTACAAGGTCAAATATTTGAGCTTGAACGTGAAAAAGAAAAAATTAGGAAGCAGCTTGAAAACAGCCAAAAAGAAGAAATTGAAAGAATCAAAGATGATTACCAGAACAAAATCGACACTCTTAACAAAGAAGGCGGCGATCTTAAGAAGCAGATTCAGGCGCTTCTCGCGGCCAACGAGAACTTTGAAAGCGAGAACATGAATTTGAATGAGGCTCTCAAAAAGTTGAAGAAAAAGAAGGAGCGGTTAGAGAAGGACATCAAGTTCAACGACGACACTCAGAAAAATTTGAAAGAAAAGTGGAAAAGTGACAAAATTGAATTGCAAAAACGTTACGAAAATCTTTCAAATCAAACAAAGTGTCAGATTTTTGAACTCCAAGAAAAAATTAAAAATTTGACGATCAAAAATTCACAATATGAAGGTGAAATTGAAAAATTGAAAGAAAAAATAGTCGAGCTGAATTTGAGAATTAAAAAAAGTGACACCCAAATGGCGGCGGTTAGATCCGAAACCGAACGAGACAAGAAAAACATTCAGTCCCAGCTCAACGCGCAGATAGTCTCACTCCAGAACGAGTATCGGCGGCAGTTAGAGGAGAAACAAGGTCAATTGGAAATTGAGAGGAGAAGGATCGTCGACGCACTGGCAAGAAATTTCGCCGCCCTGACGGACGGAATGAAAATTGACATAAACAACATCGAGAGCGTCGCACAGATCGTCAAGAAGAAGGTCGACGACGCGTTCAGAAGAGAGGCCAACTTGAGGAGATCAGCCAACTCGAACTACGAACAGTCAAGCGAGGAGGGGACTGGATACAGCCTCTCTATTCGAAGGAAGAAAGTTACTTCTAATCGTTACTGATCATCTACTTATTTTTATTTGTTTTTTAGTTTGTATATAAAAAGAAAGAAAGAAAATATTAATATATGCTTTTTCAATGAATTGGTCAATAATTATTATAATGTCTATATTTATTCTATTATCTTACTATTAATAGTACAAGCCATCTTCATCATCATTTGATGGGAAAATGCTAAAATTATAAAGATAAAGGAAAAAATAGTCGACAAAGGAAAAATGTGTCGACCCATGCTTTGTGATTAATATCAATTCTTAATAAAAATGAATATAAATATGCATTTGTTAGCTCTATATATTTACTCATTTAGTTTTCCAAAAAACAGATATAATAATGCAAAATGGTTTTACTCACAAAAATTCGGCGGGCAAATATAATGCAAATTATATAGAAAAATCCATATTTTAAAGAAGCATTTTTTAAATATTTAAATAAATAAAATAATAGCTAATCAAAAGTTATATTTAAAATTCTCGTTAAATATAAAATATCTTAACCATAGAGCTTGAGTCGACATGATTAATTTTGTCTTCATAACTTCAAATATTAAAGTGAAAACTAATATTGCGTTATTGAATTACGATGTTTGGATACAATCATGCATATGTTAGAAGTTATAACTTTCGATTCTAATCCTATTTCTTGGGTCGACAGTTTTATCCTTCGTCGACATATTTTTCCTTTATCTTTATATTCTTGATTTTTTTATTTCTGATTCAATTTTCTGAAAAGAGCATGGAGATAGGAAAATTACAATTCCTTTTTCACGACTAAAATCGTGTCCACCTGAAAATATTCGTAAGATAACGAATTTACGAACCTCAGTAATCATACTAAAAATTTCACCAACATCTTGTGCATTTGCATCTGCAGGAATGTTTTCAACCAAAATGCAAGATACAGCTTTACTGAGAGATGAATCATTGCTATAAATATCATCTCTTATTTTTTTTAACGAAGAAGGAATTTTTAGATTCAAAGAAGGGCAATCTTCAAAAGCTCCTTTTCCAATGAAAACAACAGATGAAGGAATATTAATTTTCTGAAGAGAAGTGCATTTTGCAAATGAATATTCTTTAATGAATTTGACCGAAGATGGAATTTTGATCTCAACGAGAGAAGAACATTTTCTGAATGCACCAACTCCAATTTTGGTCACTGAAGAAGGTATAACAACTTGCTTAAGCAACAAGCATCCTTCAAAAGTAAAAATGTCAATTAACTTTACATATTTAGGAATCTCAATTTGTTGCAAAAATTTGCATTTATAAAATGCTGATTCTTCAATTGAAGTAACTGAATTAGACATTTCTACACTTCGCCCAATAGAAGTTATATAATCAGGAATCGTAATTTCCTGTAAAAAAAAAAGAATTTATAAAATGCACATTCTTCTATATATGTTGTTGAATTAGAGAAAACGACTGATACTTCAATTTTAGTTTTTGATATAGAAAGTTTATCATACATGTTAGCAAGCATTGTATTTTTAATTTTTTCAAAATTATCTGAAGGATATCTTATTTCAATCAATATGTCATTGAAAATACTTACAGATTGAGATAGAAATTTCAACAAAACATTGTTTTCCCACATTTTATCTATCATTTCATGACTAATTGACAACTTTTGTATATTTTTAGAAATGAATTCAATGAAACATTATCATACAAACTTTTACAGAATAGAATTCTTTCAACCAAAAGACTCTTTTCTTTTTCATCATCTACAGAACGATTCTTTATTACATCTCGAATGAAATTCATTTTTAATTCGTTAGTGAAATAGTTGTTGAAATCATCAGGTGTTGGATTCTTTTTCATATTTTCAAATAATTGAAAAACTTCATCATTTTCTTTCTTCATTCTTGTGAGTTCACTGTCATATTCTTTATTTATCTTTGTTATCCTGTTCAATTCATTTTCTAATTTTTACTCTCTTTCACAATTTCGCGTTTCAGCTTCTTTTTGCTTTTTCTGAATACTCATACAAAATTTGACCATTTCTTTTTTTTGACTGTCAAATTGATTCTTCATTTCATTGAATGCGACGAGGCATTCTTCTTTCACTCTGGTCACTTCACTCGTCAGCATCGTCGTCGTTTTGATTACGTTGAAATCAAAAATGCAGAATATTGCTTGAGTAAACGGTCGACAACGCCGATAGATTGCTGCTCAAAGTCAACATAAGAAAATAAAATGGACGCATCTTCCATACTTGTCAAGACACTTGAACAAAAACTCAATAATTTCAGTTGAATTCAATTTATTTTCACTTTTTGAATTCATTTCAATTCCACTTTTTGAATCAACAAAATATTTGTGAAAAATACGATCAAGAATTGAGATCGGTAATTGAAACATTCTTTCATCATTGATGCATTCTTTCAACCGCGCTACAACCGCTTCTTCTTCACTTTTTGTGTCAAAAAATTCCACTTTTTTGTCACAATTTTGAAATTGAATTTTGAATAAAAATGACTGAAAAAAAATTTCGTCAAAGTTGTTGCGAACAATTTCGTTGGTGATTTCTATTAGTTGAGGGACTTCAAATTTGTATGACAGGAATTGGAGAGGAATAACAATTGTTCGGCTGATATTACATTCTTCATTTTGACATGATGAAATGAAAGCATGAATTGCTTCCTCAGGTATTTCTATGCTATCATCACATTCATTTAATAGATTTATTGTTTCCACATTTTTTAATAAATTTCGATTATTATAAAAATAATTAGAATTTTTCTTGAATAAGCTGAAGTCAAAGGGATATTTCTTGTTTTGGTAAACAAAGTATTTAATAGAGCTATGCACTTGTTCGTAAATCTGGAAAGTAAATTGATCAGTATTACTTGATTTCATTAATGAAATAAATTTAAACGAACTCATTCAATTTTTCAATTGTAAAATTGCTTGACTTTCTTTAATCAATTTTCTAATTTTACTTGCTTTTCTATAAATAAACATCATTTTTGATTAAAGAAAGTCATTTAAAATAAATAATATGAATTCAATTGAATTTTTTTTTTCTTAATTCATTGAAAATTCGTTAATTTAAAATGGATCTCAAAGAAATCGAGGAACTATGCCAAGAATTTGGTAGGATTAAAGAAGATATCTATGAAAAATTGGAGCCAAATCCAGGGATGCCAAGAGTCATAATGATGGGATTGACAGGTTCAGGAAAAAGTTCGTTAATGAATTGTTTAAGTGGAAGAGAAATCAGAATTGTAGAAGGAAGAGGAAGAAGGATTGAATTAATTGGAGAAGGAATTCAATCGGGAAGTGAATCATTCACGAGAAGACCAGAAATATATTTGGATGAAAGTTCAGGAATAATTTATTGTGATTGTCCAGGTTTTGAAGATTCAGGTGGAATCAAACAAGAAATATTAAATTCATATGCGATTGATCAATTATTACAAAATATTAATGAACGACAATGTTTAATTAAAATATTATTTATTATTTCAGCATATGAAATTGAATCAGGACGAAGTCAAATTATATTAAGAAACATTGAACGAATTGAACGAATATTGACAAATGAAGACGAGATGCGAAGTGGAGTTGGAATTGTTATAACTAAAGGAGATGAAGAAATCACAGGAATTGATTATCTCGAACGAATCAAAGAAAATGCGAATGATAAACTGCGGAGATGGTGCGATTATTACATTGAACATCAAGAACATTTATTCACATTTCCTAAAGCTCCACGATCACGAATTGGAGAAGAATACAACGACTTTCCAGATCGAACACGATTAAATGAATTCCTCCAAACTCATCAAATAATTAATCCACGACACGAAGTTGGTCTTAGTGAAAATTCATTGCTTGCACTCGAACAACTAGGACATGCACAAATAGTGAAAGCAAATGAAACAGCAGATCGCTTGTTTGAAAGAATTACAGATGAATATTATCAAAATGATGATGAAGTCCACATTATGCAATGGCTCAACTTAATGCAGCAACTTGTTCAGGCTGACATTAACAATGCTAATGATTTTATTTTAATCATTCAAGCCCATAATTTGAACAATGACAATTTTGCTGAAAGTTTTACTCAATTGAGAAATTATGAAAACATCAATGAATTCATCGGAAATGTTTTACATAATGATGACATTAAATATTGCATTAGAAACTCAATTCGTTCAAAATTGGATGCTACAATTCGCGAGCTCCAAAATTTCCTTCAACACCATCAAGTTGTAAGAGATCAGCAAAGTCAAATTGATCAACAAAATCAAGATTTACTTGCTAGAAATGAATTAATTCAAAATCAAAAAGAAGAAATTGGTTTTCAAAAGAAACTTAATTTTCTTTTCGGCTTTGCTGGATTTGGAATAATTGGAACCAAGATTTATCCAACAGTTGTTGAACTTGCCAGCAAACCAGAAGTATGGCAAAAAATCGGTGAAATAGTTGCAATAGCTCTAAATGGCAATAAATAAATCAAATAATTTTTTTTTTTTTTTTTTTTTTTTTTTGAATTATTTTGTGATTTAGAATTAAGAATGATTTCAATTAGTTTTATTTTCACATATGTTTTCATGAAAGAAATTTATTTATTTAAAGAACACAATACATGTCATTTAAAAATTGAATGCGTTTTGGTCAAAAAAATTAAGTTTTTCAATTGAATGATCAGTTAACAATAGTAGCCTATTTTATATTGAATTTTCAATTGAAAAAATTCATCTTTTTGAAAGAATTTTTTTCTGAAAAAAAAAAAAAAAATTGTCATCGAACCATTTTATTCAATAACTGGAATGGATAATATTGAAATATCTCCTGAGCAATTACTTGACAATTTGGAGATGCTGAACATTGAATCAGATTCATTATACACCGGATCACTGCATGTAATTAAAAAATGCACAATAATATCAACGGGCCAGAAAGCAGTAATAAAAACATCAATTAATGATGAAGGCGTTGCATCGTTAATCAATGAATACAATGCTCTAGTTAAATGCTCGCATCCGGCCATTCAAAAAGTGGTAGGTTTATATAATTCTGAAAATCCAAACGAAAAAGCGTTAGTAACTCCGTTTTATCCTCAAGGAACACTAGATCAATTCATCGAGAGCAAAAACAATGAATTAGGAATGACATTAAAATATATAATAACTATTGGCATTGTTGCTGGAATGAAATATCTGCATAAACACAACATTCTTCATAAAAATTTAAAACCGAAATCAATCTTGATAAATGATGATAATCGTCCAATAATATATCATTTCGGATTTGTTGATGAAAATGAAAATGATGATTCAATTATTTATTCAGCTCCTGAAGTAATAGAAAACAATCAATATGATGAAAAATCGGATGTATATTCTTTTGGCTTAATGTCAAATGAATTTTTTTCAACTAAAAAATTATTTGACGGAATGGCTAAAAATGAAATATTAAATCTTAAAAAACAAGGAAATATTGAAATTTCTAATTCAATTCCAAAATTCTTTAAAGAAATCATAACAAAATGTTTGAATCCTGATCCATCAAATAGACCTACGTTTAAGGAAATATTCCAGAAATTCAGATCAAATTTGTATAGGATTCCAAATGAATCTTTAATTATTTCTTACTTAAATGAAATTCATTTCGAAAGTAAAAGGAAAAGAAGCTTCAAAATTCCACATCAAATACTTAAACTTCCTTCACCGGAATTTCCGTGGAATCGCGAAACTGAAGATCCAATCAATTGGGATGAATTTTTCAAAGTATTTAAGCCAGATGATGAGAAAAATGTTTTAATTATCATGACATTCGGCGGAACTCAAACAGGAAAATCGACATTCCTCAGAACAATTACCGGAAATCAAGCTTACTATTCAGGAAGTGGAATATCTTCAACAACAATTGGTCTTCTAATTGATGGCCCTTATAAAAAATCATCTCTTATTGATCAGATATTCGATGATGAATACAAAGAAAAATTTTCTAATTTGAATATTCCTGATGATACAGATATTTTCTTTTTAGATTCACAAGGGATTGGTGATGAACATTACTCAGAAAATTTCAGTTTAGTTCTTGATAGAATCCATTCTATTTTTAGTTCGGTTTCGACACTTTGCATTTCTCTTGCAGATATTAATACTCCATATGAAGTAATTCAAAAATTTTTGAAAATAGTTAGGAGAACTCAATCATTGAAATATAAAACAATTTATTTACTTATAAAAGGATATGATAAATTCGATAAACTTGAAGAAATAACATATGATTCTATTAATGGCTTTCAAACCCAATTTATTACTGAATATTGGGATCAATATAAAGCTACATTAAAGTTTTATTCGATCAAATTTATCATTCCTTTACCAATTGGAAATTGCAAATCTAATTATGAGAATTATCTTTACAGTTCTTGGTATGATTTTTATTCAATTTTATCTCACATAGAAGAAGAATCGATTGTACCTAGAAGAATCATAATTGAAGACTTGAGACAACTTACATATTTTCTATTTGGAAACCATTTCAATACGCTTTATCAAGAAATCATTGAAAATCCAAATATAAATGCAATTAGTTTCATAAACTCATTTCCTGAATCTCAAAGAACAACTGCCGAAGTTCTCAAATTGTGTTCTTCAAGTTGCTATTTTTTGGCAAATACAATTAGCTTTTTATTATCACCAGCGCAAGTAAGTTCATGTAGTTATGAAGAAACAATGACAAAAATTCTTCTTTATACGTCAGCCGTGTCAAAAATCATATTACCATTTTTTTTAAGTGACTTTAACATTCCACTTTCTGATTCATGTGAATACATATATGAAATGAAAAATGATATTCAGTCATACATTACATCTAATACCGAAAGTTGGAGAGGAAAAATGAAAATTGACAACATTATATATAAAATTTGCAAGCCAGTTACTGCAGTAAGTACAATCATTGCATTAGGATCAGATTTTATTCCTGTCGTTGGTTGGGCAACTGAAGCTGTTCATTATACCATCTGCGGTAGTCTTTACTTATATACCAAAACAACATTGCACATGCTAGATAAAATCCAGAAAGAATTCACTCCAACAATTTATCCGTTTATTTGGAATAGAAATTTGATTAAATCAAAGAAAAATAATTTTGATTTGAACAACATAAAACAAATCGGAGGTAAAAAGGATCAATTAATTGTTTTTTATGAACAAAATGGAAATGATTCAACATTGTTGTTCAGATCATTAACAGGCTTTGATGTCAATTTCATTAACGAACAACAAGTTTCACAAGTTTTTTTGAACGCTTCAATTAAAAACATGATGGCAAGATTCAAACGATATAAAAAAATACATTCTTCAAATCTTGAGAATCAAAATGTTAATATTCTGTATGCAAAGGGATGCTCACAAGGCCAAATATCAGCTTTATGTTACACTCAAGGTGTAAAACCGATATTTGTGTCATCAATTCTTGAAGGACAAAAATTGACCATTATGCCAGAAGAAGGTTTTTTATTCCATTTATTCTATGTGTCAAAGAATAGTTATGAAAAATATACCGTTGATAGAAAGTCATTTGTGTCAAATATGAATTGTGATCGAATGAAGAATGTGAAAACTTCACTTGGCATGAAAAATGGAAACCTTTTAGCTGTTAATTCTAAAAATTACAATTTCTATGAAGCAGGACCAATTGCACATGCTCTCATTCGGTATGGATGCAAGTTTATTTTACAAGATAAATCATTTGATAAGGAATAATTCAAATAGAAACATTTTTTTTTTTTTTTTTTGAAAAACACACCAAATAAATAATTAAATAAAAAAGGAAATGTATTAATAATTTATTTATATGAATGTTTTCTCGTTTGATATCAATATCATGCAGAAATATTTATCTTTATATTTGATCGAACAATTGTATTACATCTTTTCAAATTTTTGAAAGGTAAAGTAGGCCAGAAAAAAAAAGTTTTACATCACAAAATGGCCATTTAGGAATCATAAAAAATTTGATAGCTTTTTGCTTTTTTTTTTACAAAGACAATAATATATTAAATTTAAAAGCAGCTAGTTTATATTCCATATTTTCTTTTAAACAAAGCAATCTTTCTTCATTCAGTGAAATCAAAAATAGATTTGACATCATTGAAAATTGGTAATTAAATTTGACAACATTACTATTAATAATATAAATCAACAAACACATTTAAAAGAATGAAAAAATATTTCAAATAAATGAAGAACTCAGCTATCATTTGATCAGATGCAAGTATTGAAAAAAGTGCTAACACTATTGAATATGGTTACAATTTGATAGACATTTCAAAAAGTAACACATTTACAATATTTAGTAGCGATTTTCAGTAGTTAACAAGTTAAATTAGAACTAGATTGATATATTTTTTTTTTCTAATTTTTATTGTTTTTGAGCATATTACTCAAATAAATCATTATATTGATTTAATATTTAAATATGCTAACTTCAAAATGAAATGTCATTTACATTTACATGTGTTATTTTAATTCTTTTTTAATTTTTAAAATTCTTTTTTGAGTCATTTCCCAGATTACCTTTAGAATAGATATTTTTTATTAACGTTTTTTATCTGAAAAAAAGAACTTGGTTAACAAAAATTCTTATTATATTACATTAACCAATTTTTTCAATACTTTATATAAAATCAATTCTAAGGTTAATTTGAGTTAGACCTTGTAAGGGGTACCCGATTTACCCATTTTCAATCGGGTCAAAAATTTTAGGTATATTTTGACCAGGGGTCGCAAATTACCGCCTACCCGAAGCGGTTTTTGACCCGAAATTTTAAAATTCATTTATCTCAAAATGTGGAATAAATATTTATATAAAAAAAGGTTTATTAAAAAATTTACAAGCTTTTCAATCCTTTTTAATAAAAATTTTTATTTCATTAGAATAATGCTTCTGATAATTTTCTCAAAAATTGTTTTTTGAAATTATTTTCTCTATTATTCTATTTAATTGCAATTTTTAATATCAGAAAACCTTTTTTCTTGAAAGTTAATTGATTTTTTTTTGTATCATATTTTTTTCTGATTTTCATTGTCAGTTAATTTATTGTTTAGATGACTTATGAAAAGAGAAATTATACATAAATTTAAGTTACGTAATATTTTTTTATATTAAGCTTTGAAATCTACAAATTTAAAATAATACAAACTATTCATTTACTTGTTTTATATTTTTTATCTTTTTTTCATAGTTTATACTATGCATTTTAGTTCATTTGGCTATTAATTAATGTTACTAATCACTTATATAATTAAAAAATATTGGCATTTCTTTCTTTTACTTCATGTTTGAATACAATATTAAGATATATTAATAACTATTTCAGATTTTAAAAGATTATCCTGTTTTGACAAACTTTTACTTGATTTTCAAATAAAAAAGTCTTTTCTAAATAAAATTTAAAGTATTTCATATAACAAGTCATATCATAAAATTTTGTTTTCCAAAATCAAAATTCACTTTAAAAAAATACATGAATCAATAAAAAATTAATTATAGAACATGGTTTTATAAAAAATAATCCAAAAAATACACTAGAAATAAAAGGGTCAAACGCGAACGCTTCATTTTTTTTTTGGGTAGTGACCCAAAAAAAAAATTTGTGGTCAGGTTAATATTTTAGGGTGACCTTTCGAAGGTTTAATTTGAGTAAACAGAATATACGATCAATCAAGACCAAATCAAAGATTACTCTATTCATATTTTTACAATAAATAATTTACATAAGCTTTTTAAAATAAATTTAGTTTTCTATCAGAAATATAGAAAGATATTTATAAATATATTTATTTTTTTTTCTTTTAAAAACCACTTTTTCAATTAACCAAAAGAAAAAAACTAGAATTATAGAGTCAAGGAAAATTCGAAAACAAGCTATTTGGTATATTTCGAGAATCCCAAAAAAGGAAGTATTTATTTTAATGGTTTATATCGTTTAAATTGCATTCAATGAGAAAAATAATCTTCAATAACAACTTCTTTTATTAAAATAGAGCAATATATTTTTATTTATATATACAATAAAAATATGATTTACTATAATAAATAGACAATAATTAACAAATTGAAGATAATTAATTCAAATTAATTATCAACAATAGCAATTAAAAGCATCCATAATACACCTACCATATACAACCCAATATGCCAGAATTTTTCAGAAAGAGGCCATGTTGCTCTGTTTTCATACATTTTTGACCACTCGTCACATCCAATGAAAGTAAATGTGCCTGATGAAACGGCAGAAATTATTCCAAGAACTAAATTATTACCAAGTTGGGAAATAAAAGTGGCAACAACAATTCCTAATGGCGACATTATTACATATGTCACCATCATCACCCAATAAAGCCATTGAACTGGCTTATCTTGAGAAACAATTAAGCCTAAAGCGAAAGCTTCAACTGGCTTATGACCACCAACAGCACAAGCTAATGCAATTACACCACTTAAATTGCTCATTACTCCGAGTGCAAGACCTTCAATGAAAGAGTGAATAAGCATAATTATAAATAAAACAGTGACTGGAATTGAAAGAGGATGAAACTTTTTGCTGAACATTTCAGGCAGCTTATCATTTTGAATTGATGAATCATCATTAAGCTGATCTTCAATATTAACTTTTACTGAGTCTGATTTTCCATTTGAACTATCACTTCCATTGGTATCTGTGAATGGATGCATAGACTCATCATCCTTTTTATTTGAATTGTCATTTTTATGTGAAATTTGCTCTAAATTATCAAGAGGATAGGAAGATTCTTTCCCTTCATTTTGAAAATCTTTTTCACTGTATGAAAATATTTCAACTGTTGTTAATATAATGAATGTAATAATTGTTATTGCACCTGTTATTGGATAATTAATTTTCCCATATTCAAAAATTTCATTTGTTGAATCATAGAATAAATGCGCAAATCCTGCTCCAAAAAAAACTCCTCCTGCTAATGATTCTGCTCTTTCGGTTAATCTTGGAGCTCGAATACATAAAATTAGGACAGTACCAAAAAAAGTGAGAATAGCACAAACAATCGCGCATATGAATTTTATAGCTGTTAAAGAGATGCCCATAGTTAATTTATAAATCTATGTGATATCATTATATTCAATTTTTTCTGATATCAGCTCTCAATATTTCAGAGGTAAATAGATGTGATTGTATGAGGTTCATCAAATAAAATTGAAAAGAAAATAATCTTTTCAATTTCTTATTTTATTATTAAAATAGAGCTAAATAAATGAGCATTATATTTTGGCAGGGAAAAATGAATTTTTATTATTAACTTTATAAGTATTTAATTTTTGATAAGTCTATGTCTAACTTTTATTTTATAATTTCTTCAATCTCTATTTTAAAATATCCCTTGTAAAGTTGAAAAATACTATATTTATTAAACCAAATATTTAATATTTTCGTAGATTTGTATAAAGATCATAACTCAAAAAGAGGATGTTTAGAATATTTTCGAAAAAGAAAAATATTTTGAATAATCTTTTTCAAAAAGCTAGGTATTTTTTGAATTGATTTTTTTATCTATAGACTTTGTGAAGAATGAGATGAATATGTTCAATAAACGAAATGTTAAAAGAATTCATCAAAAAACTTTGAAGTGAATAATTGGTTTATGCTTTGCCTTAAATTTTCTCATATTTTTTTAATGATTTTTATTATAAAAGGTGAAAATATTCCAATTAGCATTTTAAAATTACTTATTTTAAATTTATTTCATGCTTCAGTCGTTTACATTTATCTCATTTATATACTTATATACACAATAAACCTATAAATCAAAAATGAAATAAAAATAACCTGTTACATTGAGTAATTATTAAAACTAAGAGCAAGCTCACTAAACATGAAAATTATATAATCAATAATAGTTATATTATTCTCTGGCAAAACTTAAACTTTTGGCATGAATTCTGGCTCTGAAATAAATCTGTGAGGATTCAGAATATTTTTAAGATAATAGAATAAAAAAATTAAACTTAAGTTATATATTTATCAAAAGATTATTTTCCAGATATAAAATTATTTTTAAATTTTATATCATATATATTTAAGAGTTATTGTTTAAATTTAATAATAATTAATGATTTTATTGAAATATTTATTGTTTTTAACAAAAGAGTTTACAATAGCAAAAAGAATAAATGTGAATTATCAAAAAGTTATTTATTTGAGAAAAATTATTAATGAAGAAGCTATTTCAAAAAATCTCTGGCGAGAAAGGATTTAAAGAATTCAATGATTTTGTTGGTTCTCTCAACACCATTAAGAACTCCGAAGTTCTAATGATCGATTCTCTTTATCGCGCTTATTCGTCAAATCTTCAAAACTACGCTAATTCAGAACCAAGTGGCATTTCTGAATGCCTTAACGCTGTTTTCGAATGTGGAACTAAAATTCGAAATATTCAGAAGGAAGTATTTGAAAAACTTTCTAATCTTTCAAATGATGTTGGTGAATTGCAAAAGCAAGAAAATGAAATATCAAAATGGCGATCAGTTTGTAAGCAAGCTCAAGAACAATCCGAAAAGAGTTTTACTGCTTACAAGAAGGCCGAAGAAAATAACAAACGAGCAAAAATAACCCAAAAGCCAGCAGAAATTAGCAAAACTGAAGCAACCCTCGCTGCTGCTAAAAGAAAATATGATGACGACTTAAACAGCGCCAAGGACCAAAAACAATCTCTTGAAGAAAAAGAAAAGCCGTATAGAGGAAAATTCTTAGAATCTTATGTTACACCGATTAGTGCAGCTCTTAACTTAAGAGCCGAAGAAGCAGAAAATCTTTCAGCAGCATCTGGCGACATTCTTACAGCTGTTGAAAAATTACATGAAGTTGAAACAACTGGTTCAATTGAAAAGTTAAGAGAAGAACTTGAAGAATTCAACAAAATCCAAATTGAATAAATAATTGATTGATAAAATTAAATTTCTAAAATATTTTTTTTATCAAATTTGCATTTGATACAATGCATACACCAAAGTTTATATACAATAAAAAGACTTGGCATTTTAAAATAGATTCTTAAAGTATAAAAGATAAAAATATTTAGTATATAATAATATATAAAACAAAATAAAAACACGCACAATAATAAACAAAACAATTTGCAATATTTCTTTCTAGGATTCATTTGAATTGGATAGAATTGAGAGCCATTCATCAATTTCACTATCAGTTTTTTCAATTTGTTTTAGCCCAATCCTGATTATCTGCATGATTGATGGTACCTTTACTACTGCTACATTCATTTCACGCGGCATCATCAAATATAAACATCGAATTAATTCAAGCAAATCATTACAACAATATTTGATAAGCGGAGGTATTTTCTCAACAGCAACAATCAACATCACGCAAGCTTTAAAAATGTGTTTTTTGTCCTGATTTGATAGAATCCTGAGTAATTGAAGTTGAATTTTGGATACAATTTTAACAATCCTTTCTGTTACTTCAAAATAATTTTGAAAGGCGACGTTTAAATTTAAAATTATGAATAAAAGAGAAGAATGAAGTTTGTCAATGAATGGTGAAAGAAGAAGTGGATGATCACATAGAATTTGATAAAATGACTTGAGTGTTTCAACTTTTGATGAAACTGTTTCACCTTTTTGAAGAGTTTCAAACATTGTATTAATTAATACTTCTAAAAAATTACTTAAATCTAGCTTGTCTATTAAAAGAGGAACCAACTTTACGGCTGGAATCAGAATTGTTGGCTCTTGATGCATTTGAAGAGCACGAAATACAAGAGGAATAAATACAGGAAGTTGGGTTTGGACAAAATCAGGAAGTGGTACCGAAATATGGGCAATAACAAGAAGTGAATTGGAATCAAGAAAACTTTCAAAACATACGTACATCATTTTAGAGAGATCCTGAACGTATGGAGAAATTGCATTTGTGCAATGAACGATGACCGATGATAAGGTAATACAAAGAGTTTCAAATATATATAAAGATGTATTAATAACACCTTTTTGATGATTGTTAGTGATTTCGGTGACCATTTGGCCTAGCAATTCAAATAAGAACCGAAAAGCTATTAGTGAGGTTTCGTCTGTAACTTGTGAATTTGAAGTCAAGGTAAAGCATTCAATTCCATTTTGGAGGAGAGATGGAGGAAGTGTAGGAATCAAATTAATAAGTAATTGGAAAAAATCTGGGAAATTTTGAAAATCATTAAATTGTGAAATTAATTTGATAGATTTAAAGGCAGCTTTGGCCGTTGGTTCAACGTCACTCGTTAATTTAAAAAGTGATGGGAAAAATGGCTGGAAAAGCTCACAACTATTTGATCTTTTAATAATTGTATTTAATGTCAAAACAGCTTGCGATCGAACTCTTGGCGCTGCATCACTTAACCTTAAAGCTAAAAGCTGTAATGCTGATGGAATAATAGCTTGTATTTTTTCTGATGGAGAAACTTGAAAAGAAATATGAAGACATTTTAATGAACCTTCTCTGTCCAAAGAATTTTCTGAATCTGAAGCTCTCTTAGTATAATTAAGTAAAATAGGAACAACAACATCTGGCAGGTTATAACCGAAACACTGCAGACAATTAAAGGCAGCAGTATAAGGCTCCCATTCTGTATAATCAAGGACTTCGGAAAATGATACTGTTTGCATTGTTAAAATTAAAGGCTCAACAAGAGCTTTGACTGATTCATTAACAATTGGCGGATCTTTACGGAAAATAGAATCCCACATCACAATAAGCGCAATGAGGACATTTCGTGGTGACGGAGTAGTTAGATCAGAAATACTATTTAAGAGTAAACGATCAATAAAGCATGGTAAAATTTCTGGATTTTGACTAATAGCATCATCCATAAACTGGTAAACAACTTCGGATAATTCTTGATGCTGTGAAAAATCTAAAATATTAGTAACAAAAGCGAAAAACTTAGCGTCATCATTAAAAAGCTGTTTGACTAAATATGAGAAATTACCAAGCATTCGGATTGATGATTGAAGCAAAGTAATATTCTCATCTTGGATTGATAAAATACGAAACAAATTTTGAACTATAATTTCTTTTTGCTGATCATTAAAATTATATTGTGACATTAAACTCCATATGCATTGAGTGGTTGCGTATAAAGTTTCATATTCTTTTGCATCATTTAACATTCCAACAATACGGAAATCAATTTGAAGTTCAGATAAACGAAAAAGTTGTGTTACAGCTAAATGAGAAAAAAGTTTAACTGCTTCGTTTCGAACAGCAGTTTCTGGATGCAATAAATATTCGAATGCAACATCAAAAAGTTGTAAAATTAGTTCTAAAGGAAGTTTTGATTGGAGATATGGAACTTCAGTATTAATGGGAATACGCGATGCTTGTATGCAATGATCCATTAAAACGAGCGATAGAAAAATAATATTATATGGTGCATTTGCATCCTTCACTTCAATCAACAATTGCTGAACCAAATTTTGATAGTCATTGTTTACCATTTCTTGTAAATAATTTTGAAAATTAGCAAAGTTTTCGCTATTTTCATTCATTGATTCAATCAATATAGTACGGAGCGGTATTTGATTCATATATATATTAAAAATAAATATCGAAAGTAGAAAAAATTAATAAAATGACTCTGCTTTATGATGAAATTGATTAACCGTACAATTGTCCTTTAGCGAAGGCCAATTTTTTTCGTTATTTTTAAAACGAAATATTTCGAAAATCTATTGATGAGAAATTCGACCTAATAGAATTCATTGATTATAAATCGAAAACAAAGTACTATAGTTGATTTAATAAAAGCGAAATTTTTTTAATAAAAAAAATCGCTTTCATCAACAAGCGAAACTTTTTGAACCATTGAAAATTTGATAAGTAATCTTTCAAATTTGAATTAAAATACATCATTTCTTACATGTCATTATCAATATAATGTTTGAGTGCAAAAATGGATGGGATGAAACTGAAATGTCCTACAAATTCGTATGCGATATGATAGAATCAATAGATGATAGCTTTGATAACCAAATAAGATGCGTTTTTGAGACAAAACTATATCAAAAGCATTTATCTGATTCGGGCCAGCAGCCTCAAGAGAATGAAACAAAAAGAAAAAATGTATCAAACATAATTGCTCCTTTTCTCCTTAAGGCTTTAAACAATCCATTCTTTGATACAGATGAAGTTAAAAGTATTAGTCAATCAACTGGATTAACAGAACGACAAGTTCGAGATTTCTTTCGAAATCAAAGAAAAAGAAAAATACAATATTTAAACAAATTGCATGAAGATGAGAAGGAAAACATTGAAGCTAAAATAAGTTATTTATACCATTTTATTGACTTAGCTATTAATGAGTATTTAAATATTGGACAGGTAGAACCAGAAGCTGGAATTGGTGATTTTCTTTGTTTTCCATCAGAAATAAAATAACGAAATTTGGCTGATTTAAAATAAATTAGATTTTTGAAATAAAAATGCATTTTTTTCATCAATGAAGATATAAGGTAATCATATTTTCAAGACATCAATTAAATTAAATCTTTTGGTATAGAATGCTGAGTATTTTGGCGTTTATGATATGTGTATGGCAACTTCAAAAAAAATAGTTTTTTAAAATATTGTAAATATATATTCTAAAGTATATATATATGTATATAATATGATCAAATAAAAACATAATTATTTTTTTGCATATATAAACATATTCTTATTTCCTCAATTATTAATTGAATTTTTTGTGAATATATGCTTTAAAAATTATTTAATAAGATTTTCTCAATTTTTTCTGAGTATAAAAAAATAAAAAAATACAAATATATTCATGAATAATAGTGTTTTTGAAATTTAACAAGAATTTAATACCATACATTTAAATATTTCTATAAAAATAAAATATTTTCAATACTTAAAGATTAATTGTAAAAATTCTCATATTGATGTTTAATCAAATAATGTTAAATGGTTTAATAGAAAATACTATATTTATAGAATAGTAAAGGAAATATTTATTGCAATAACTGAAATAACAAAAGTCTTATAGAAAAATCTAATGATTTCAAAAATTATTATTGTTATAATGAAAAATAAAACCTAATTTTTTAATCCTTCCAATTAAATCACCAGAATATTAGATATTTATGTCTTATTAATTCTTTTATATTTTTTCTTTTCAGATAAAATATCGTATTAAACATTTTTATCATATTTCTGATAAAAAGAATATTTTAAGCATTAATTTTAAATGCATTCTCTCGTATTCAGCTTTTATTTTGAAAATTCATGATCCTTTTTAGAGAAATTATTTCCTTACATTCATTATTCTTTTTTTGATTTATATATTACATTTTAATATTTTTACAACTAAATGAATAAAACGACAGCAGGTTTTAGATGAACAATCTCTCAAAAATTTTTGCCAAAAGTGATTACACTTTTGATTGTCGAAATGAACTTTCCCATAATAATTTTTTCCTTATTAATTTTGAGCCTTTTTATTATTTAGGTGATTTTTTCTAATATTCTATAAAAAAATATAATTATTTTTTTTTATTTTTTTTTTATTGTCAATTTTCAAATAAAACACATGTATATTGCGTATACATAATGTTGTTCGAATAATTCAAATATAACGTTAAAATATCTAATTGAACTTAAAAAAACTTCATATTTTTGTTATAAAAAAATTGAATAAAGAAAAAAAAAATTGATAAATCTCATACAATCTTGCAAATTATTAAAATTTGAATTGTTATTTTGTTTTTAGCGTTGACAGCTTTTCGTAATAATGAATGGGGGAAACGATGAAAGTTCAGCAAAAAACTTCGAAGATGAACCAATTCCGTGTTTGTCTCAAGAAGATATAAATTTTGTTAACGACAGATTCAAATGCGATATATCAAAACTTAGAAATATTCAACATTTTAGTAAGGAAATGTCAAAATGTATTCAAAGTATCAGAAACTTTTCATGTAAATATTCAAATATGGTAAGACAAGTCAAAAAATTTTTTTTTAAATATTTGCACATTTTTTTATATTCAGCATATGATATACTTTATTCAACTCCTTTTAGATTAGATCTTGTTTCTAATTTAACATCAATTATTATGGATTTCGAAAATTCAATACCATCAATATTATATTCGTTAGTAATATATAAAAAAAAAAAACCTGATGTTAATTTAATTCCGTTAATCAATTTTTATGAATATTTAAAAAATAAAAATATAATAACTTCAACATGTTTTTTAAAAATTGTGAATTTTATTTCTCCTTCAAATTTCAATGACAACATCAGGAGTTATTATATACAAAAAGATTTTATCATTGAAGGGCAGATGATTTCTGATGAAGAGGATGATGAATCCTCGTTTGAAGAGGAAGAAGACGAAATTTTATTTGAGGAAGAGGAAGAAGAAATACACAAAAAAACTGAATTTGATGTTGAAAAGGAAAATGAGTTAGAGTATGATTTTGAGTATGAGAATGATTATAATGAGTATGAAGAAGAAAATGATGTAAAAGTTCAAGACCAAAATAATCTTTTTGAAAATAAAGAATTAAAAAAAATACGTGACGAAGCTATAAAATTGAGAAGAGGTTTCCGTGGAAACCGTTATTCAGTTGAAATGAAAAAGTATGCATCAATTCTTTACTATAGCTCAGACATCTCATACACATTAATAAGGAAACTATTCTGTTTTCCTTGCAACAGGAGAATAAGAGACTTTTGCAAGCCATTTTTAAATGATATTAAAGAATGTTTATTTGATGAAAATAAACTTGAGCAATTGTTATCGATACAAAAAATCAATTATCAAGCTCCAATTGAATGCAATATTGGTGTGGATGCTGCAGTTTTTTTACCGATAAGTGGCGAAAAGCTTTTAGAAAAATTCAAATATTTGAGAAATAAAATTGACCCAAAAAAAATATATTCAAGTATATTTTGTTATGTCGTTGAACCATTGGATGCAAATCTTAAATCATTTCCAATTCACATACATTTAATGGAAGATGGTTTTGCTAATGATACAATCAAGCATATACGAGATTCTTTAATCCAAAAACTTAAAATTCATAATATTATTTGTCGCTTTACATCAACAGATGGCGACAGATTTTTCAATGGAGAACATGAAGATGCATTTCTTCTATATAAAGAAATTTTAGAAAGTGGCGGTAGTATCGATGAGATTTTAGAAATCGTCAAGAAAACTATTTCAGAAAAACTGTGGCCAATCTCGGATATTCTTCATATTCTTAAGAATACTCGAGTTACTATGCTTTTCAGAAATATCGGTTTATCACTTTTAAATAACTTTAATCCAGATGAATTGAATGAATTTATTTCAATCAAAAGTTGTTTAAATGATAAAACATCTCAAGGAAGCATGAAAGACTCGTACCCTTTAACGATATTTGGGTTTGAATCTTTCATGAGTTCTATAAACTATGATGAATCGAATTTTTTGATAACTCCATTTTTTTTAATAATCGAAGCTCTTCGTAATATTCATTTGAAAATCGAAATCAGAAAATCGTATCTTCGGACTGCATTTTTATTTACAAATTACTTCTTGCATATTAGCAATTTTGTTAAAACAGTTGGCACCAGAATGATGCTTATTAGGTTAATGAATACAATTCTTGGTTTGCTAGTGTGCCTAGAAAGGCCAACATTCAATATTGCTCATTTAGGAACGCACCCGATTGAGTGCTTTTTTGGTTTGATTAGAATAGGATGCCACTTTCAGCACACAATTTTCAATATTCTCAGAACAATTTCAAGAAGTATATTAACTATTAATTTTATGAGTGATCTCAATATTAAAAAGAAAATAAACGGGCGAATTAATATTGCAGGTGCTACAATTATGAAAAGAGATGACGAATACGGTTTTTTCCCTTTTTGTCCAGATGATTTTTTTATTTTAATGCTAAGAAAACTTCATGGCTTTAATAGCACTGAAGAACAAAATAATACTTTAAATTCATGGTATGAATATTTAATTCAAAAGCATTCAAAATCAGACGATTGTGAGGTTTATTTGCAAAATCCTATCGTTGGATGCAATATTAGTTCTCGTAATGTTAATTATTCTCCAAAAAAGCCAAACCATGTCAAAAGTGCTAATAATCGCTTGAAATCAAATAAACTCAATACATTTTACAAAAATTATTATTTGAAAAAGTATCCTGGTAAAATGAACCAATTAATTTGCTTACATTTAAACAATTTAATAAAGAAATTCCCTGGAAATTCAATGTTAATTATCAGTAAAATGTATGGTTTTGTCTTCCAAAAAGGAGCTGAAAAAACTCAAATTTGCTATTCGGAAGATCTCTCTATAATAAAAGTCTTCAATGATTTTAATGAAAAGGAGAAGAAAAGAATTAAAAACATAAAAAAATTAGCTAGTTCTGGCGGCAAGAAAACCCCCAATATAAAACAAAAAAAGAAAACAGTCATTCAAGAATCAACTAAAACAGAATTCATTTCACAGCCAAATAATTTTGCTCCTTCCAATCAATATTCAGCAATGAATCAAACAAGATTCATCTCACAGCCAAATATTTTTGCTCCTTCCAATCAATATTCAGCAATGAATCAAGCAGGAGTCTTTTCACAATCAAATAATTTTGCTCCTTCCAATCAATATTCAGCAATGAATCAAACAAGATTCATCTCACAGCCAAATAATTTTGCTCCTTCCAATCAATATTCAGCAATGAATCAAGCAGGAGTCATTTCTCAGTCAAATTATTATTCTCATGTTAATCTATATCCATCAATGAATCACCCTTGATTCCTTTTCATATTCAAACAACCATTCTACTTTCAGTCAATATTCAACTATCAATTAGTTATGATTCCTTATCAGTGTTTAAAGGTTTTTATTATATATATATATCTGAAATTTGAAATAGATATTCATTAAAAATATTTTTATATTTAATATTTTATTTAATATTTAATTTTATATTTTGCATATTTAGCAGATTATAATGATTTTTTAAAAAGTTAAATATGAAATAAAATGTCCTTCTCTATAATTTATTTTTATTTTGATTGACAAATTAAATTAAATCATAAATATATTATATTAAATGATATATCAAATACAAACTAACAAATTTTTGCTTTTTTTAAAAAATCTACAAATTGTTCCAAAATAATAGAACAATTAAAAATACGATGAATTATAAAAATTTATATCTCTCAATATTTTTCAATATTACATTGAAATTATACATTGAATTAAAAAATTGAATAGTATTATTTTATCTGAAAATTTCAATGCATTTCTATTCATTCACAAGATCTCTTTTTTTGTTCATTGAATTTTATTGTCTCATAAAAATATATGTATCTGTTCAAATATAGAGTATTTGAAGAGCAAATAATAATATATATCTAAACTAATTTCAATATATATATTTGCCTATTATTATATGAAATTAATCTAAATTGACTGTTAATTTAATGCAATAAATAAAAGTCAATATAAACGTGCAAAACAAGAATATTGATAAATTTAACTTATTTAGATAAAATATATACACTAATGTCTAAGAATAAAACGTAGTAACAAAATGAAGCATTCATATCATTCCAAAAAAAAAGCAAATCTTTCATTTTTTTTTTCAAAAAGCATTGGTTACACCTGTATTAATGGGGGAAAATGAATAATAATCGTTAAACATCAACTATACTAATTAGTCAAAGATGAATATTAACAATGCTTTTTAAATTTTTTTTCATTTACAGAGATATCTGTAATTTTTGAAAACCCAAAAATATTTATATTTGGCATATATATTAATATATATTATTTAATAGTATATAAAAATTAAATTAAAAAGTAAAATTAATTAAAATATAGGTATTATTATGAGATATTTTTAAAACAATAAACATAAAAATACGTTATTTCGAAGTTGCCATACACATGTTTATGATTGAATTCAAAACGAATTTTTTGATAACTTTATTTTTTTATATGCTAATAAAAAGTTTATTAAAAAGTTAGATATTTTCTATTATTCAGAATGAAAAGATCAAGATTCACACTTGGACCGCGCTTAGAAGCATCTCCTGTTTCTCCAAAGAGAAAATTACAGACATATCAGTCTATCTCTCCAAGTCCCACAAAAAGACAGAATACTAAAGAACAGACATCAGTACCACAAAAGAAAGAACCTACCGAACGTCAAATCGAGCGCGAAATTAAACTTGGAAACGAAGAAGAAGAGGAAGAAGAAGAATTCGAAGAGCCAATTCCAGAATATACTGAAAACAAATCGCGCCATCAACTCCAAATCGAATACAATTCCGTTCTCAATGAAAGAGATACACTTCTCAATCAATTATCGAGATTAATAGAAACACAAATGGATGAACAATAATGAAAAATTACTTTTTTTTTATTTCTTTTTTTAAATAATTTTTTCTAAACATTTCTCTATTTTCATTTGAAATAATATAAGCTACTGCATTTATTACATTGTATTATTTTCATATATGCATTATCTATATATTTTATGTATATGATTAATATAATTTAGAAAAATAGCAATCCAAGTTTATGCATAATTGTAAAGTTGAATCAAATATTTTAATTTATTATGATCTTTTTTAAGAAAGCTTATTAATGTAATAAAAAAAAAGGAAGTTAAGGAAAGGCCTTGTTGATTTATTTGCTCTTTAATGATCGGATGAAATAACCCATAGCTTATTATTCATCTTAGCAGTGATTTTGTTTTTCTTAGTACTTTTTATAATCTTTGCTAAAAGAAGACTTGATGCTTTTTAAAAACTAAATGTAAAAGAATAGCATGGAATCATCAATAGAAGAAAAAAGAGAAAAGGTAAAAATTGATCATTGCTTTGAGTATTTAAGCACAAAATCGACTATATCCTTATTTTTGTAACGCCTAGCATATTCATATGGAGTTAAACCTTCTTCATTTCTAATTTCTTTATTTCCAATTTTTTGATACAAAATTTGAACTAAATCCAAATCTTCTTTTTCTAAAAAGAAGAAAAACAAATTCTTTCCTTGCTTATTTTTAAATGTCATAATATCTAAACCAGCATTTATAAATGATTCCAAAATTTCTTTAGCTTTATTGACAGGATCTGTTTGGAATACAATCTGATTACTGGGATGACTTTCTAATCGGAAAATTGATTGAAAATGACTATCTTTTATTTCCATGTTGGCCAAAAGAAAGTTAACAACGTTTGTTTGCAAAGAAATAATTGCAAGATCTAGCAAAGATATGGGATCATTTCTAGCCAATGGCCTTCCAAATTGATCATCGTCATCTGGCTGAGGTATGGGAGCGTTTATATCATTTCCATTCATCCATAAATATTGTAAAACTTGCAAATTACCAAACATTGCAGCATAGTGAATAGGAAGAAGGCCATCTTTATCGGGATGATCTTGGTTATCATCTGGACAAGAATTTTCAAGAACTGTATAAATATTTGGGTTACTGCTTGCAGCAGCAAAATGATATAAACTCCTCTGACCAAAATCGTACAAGTTTGAGATATCTTCATTTGTAAGAATCCATGAAAGACATTTTTCTGCGCCTTTAAAAACGCAAGCAGCGGTAATTGAAGCACCATCTTTAAGTATTGGAGGAAGAAGACTTGGAAAAACGTTTAATGGCTCTGTGAAATTGATTTCATCTTTATCAATTTTCATGAATTCATCGAAATTATCATTAACGAAAATAGAAAGTAGTCTAAAACTCATTTTTCTTTAATTTTTTTGGTTTTGTTTTGATGTTTGGTCAGGCAAAAGACATTTTTTTTTAAGAACTTTAAAAAAATTTTTTCCATCATCCTAAAACTAAAATAAGATTTTATGAATATATTACATCAATTTCATTTTATAATGTTATACATCGAATTTGTTTTAAAAAATTGAATGAGTCGATTGATTTCAAACCTATTGAAAAATACCTTCAAAATTGATGAAAGATTAACTTTTCATAATATTATTTCATATGTTTCAATAAAGCATAGAAAATAATAAAAAAACACGTTTTTATTATTTCAAATCAATATATGAATATTGATCCAGTTATCAATCTTTCAGACATTTCATCTATCTATGATAAGACTAAATCATGGCAACAAGTTAAATCTATGTGCGGCACGAAAGCAGTGAATTTAACCATAGCCAGTATTAATTCTACAGGTTTTTCAACACCAAAAGGATTTGTAATCACAAAAAATGGGTTTGACGTTATTAGTAATCCTATGTCATTTATTTCAAGCGCTACAAATAGCACAAAATTAAATTCAAAAAGTGCGCTCCCTTCTGCAATATGGGATAAAGTAATCGAGCAAATAAGAAAAATTGAAGATTCTACAAAATTAAAATATGGCGGTGAAAATCCTCTTTTTTTTGCCCTTAATAACGTATCACCATCACCAGGTTCAATATTTGTTGGAATGAATGACTACACAGTTAGAATGTTTGAAAAAAGAACCAAAAATCGCTCATATGCTTATTACTGTTATTCCAAATACATTCGATCATATGGAATTCTTGTTTTAAATGCACCAGCTAACGAATTTGATCAGTTGTTTGACAATTATATGTCTTCACGAAATATTCCAACAATATCAAAATTTAATTCATTAGATTGGATTCAGATTACCAAATTATATAAATCTGTTATTGTTAGATATAGCGGAGTTCCATTTCCTCAAGACTCACTTGAACAACTTAAACAATTAATTATTGCATCTGTTTCTCAATATCGTTCAGAAAATTCAACCTCATACAGATCGTTTGTTCAAGATGATTCTACAATTGGTCCATCTACTCTTATTACAGTAATGTCATGTAATGTATGCAACGATAAAAGTTGTGTTGGAGTAGCATCATCACATAATCTAATTACAGGTGAGCCCAAAATATCCGGAATATTTGGTTCAGGTGCAGTTGTAGAAGACATTGCTGAAGAAATATTCCCTATCAAACCAATAGAAGATCTAAACGGCAGTTTTCCTGATTCATATAAAACATTGAAAAATTCACTTGAAAATATGACAAAAATTTTCAAAGAACCGATAACCGTCAGATTTGTTATTGAAGAAGGTCAATTGACGATAGTTTCAATTCGTCGATCAACCTTCTCTGGCTTTGCTCGATTTCACGCAACTGTCTCAATTGTTGACTCAAAATTGACAACAACGAAAGAAGCAATTTCTGCCATCTATCCATCTGACATGCGATCGATTGTCAATCCGAAAATCAAAGGCTTTCCTCGTTCCTCCTTTTGCAGCGGTGTTTCGTCTACTCACGGGGCAGCCACTGGCATCATATCGATGTCGAACAGCGACACAATCACGAAAGCGAAAAGAGGCCAAAAAGTTGTGTACGTTAAAAAACGGTTTTGCCATTCTGACATCAATGCCCTCATTAATTCTGACGGCCTTGTGACGGTTAATGGTGGATTGTATTCATCATCGATGTACTATTCAAATATTCTGTGTAAACCGTCGGCTATCGGCTGTCAAAATTTAATGTTCGACGACGCTGCCTTAACGATCACGTGCGGCAATATAACCGCCTCTATCGGCGACGAAATAACCATTGAAAATGGAAAAGTTTACATGGGGGCCCTGCCCCTGATTCTTCCTGACAAAATTACCGACGAGGCGGTTAATAAAGTATTGAAATGGATCGATGAAGTCCGATCAGGTCACATCAACGTTTTTACGAGTGTCACTTCACTTGATGATGTCATTTTATCTCAAAAAGGAGGTGCCGATGGAATTGGCCTTTTCAGAATTGAGAACTTTATAACGAACGATAGAGAAGCGATCACTTCATTTTTCGAGACGAAAGATAAAAAAATCGCAGTCGAAATCGAAGATCGTCTTTGCTCCAGTTTTTCAGACCTTTTTGCAGCCGCCGGTAGCAAAACCGTCACGATTCAATTACTGGACGATAATCTATCGTCTTTTCTCACATCACCAGATGATCTAACGGAGCAAATTGCAACCCTCAAAACTCACAAGAAACATTCGAGCGAATTCAATTCTGACGACCTTTTGAACCAGCTTCAAGAAGAGCTGAATCACGTCCTTAGAATCATCGATCGAAACCCGCTTCTATCTGGCCTTCATGGCACCAGGTTGTATCTCGAATCGCCGCAACTTTTCAGCCTCCAAGTTCGCTCAATCTTGCGCGGCGCGAATGCGTCACGAAGAAGAGGAGCTGAGCCGCACATTCGAATCATGCTGCCAATCGTGAATGACGCAGAAGAAGTCGTCAAGTTGGACGCTATTTTGAACGACTTGATGATCGAATTCGACGAGATGGCAGACATCGGCGCAATGATCGAATGCCCGAGAGCTTGCTACATTGGCCCCGATCTAGCCGAGGTGTGCCAATTCATTAGCTTCAATTCTGATACTCTGCACGAAATGACGTTCGGCATGTGTAAAGAAGACGCTGAGGCGAACTTTTTGAATACTTACGAGGATTTGAGAATTTTGCCACAGAGCCCGTTTGTGACAATTGACCAGAAAGGAGTTGGAAGATTGATGAAAACTTGCATCGACGAGGCAAAAGACGTTAAAAATGACACAATTGTTTGTATTACTGGGAATAATTGCTTCGATGTGAGTTCCGTCGATTTTTGCTATAACATTGGAATCGATACAATTACTTGCAAGCCATTAATGGCGCCAG
The DNA here is from genome assembly GCA_039105265.1 of Tritrichomonas musculus. Lineage (NCBI taxonomy): Eukaryota > Parabasalia > Tritrichomonadida > Tritrichomonadidae > Tritrichomonas > Tritrichomonas musculus. Next base: position 3,829,566 of record JAPFFF010000004.1, read on the forward strand.
TGGCAAGATTGTGCGCAGCACAAGCAGTTATATCAAAAGAAGAATCAACTTGATTTGATTTGAAATGTATTATTTATTTTTTTTTTAATATTATAAATATAAATATTCGAAATTTTAATTTTTTTTAAGCTTAACAAAGAATTGATTGAAATTTAACAAATAGTTTAAAGCTAAGCTTTAAATGGTTAATGACCACTTTTTTTCCTGAGATCTTAATTAAAAAAAAAAAAATTAACATGCTGTCACGTTGATTGACTAATATCATTTTGGATTCTAAAGCCTAGGCTTATTAAAATAATATGCACTGATTTCATTTAATTATTAAAATATTAAAATCTTAGAAAAGAATGATAACATATATATTTTTAAATGAATCACTTTGAAAGCTTTTCAATACATGTGACTATTTATACATTTAATTAATTTAAAATCTCTTACGTTATTTAATTGAAAAAAATTGTTGTTACTATTGTTGAATGAGATCCGTTCCAAGGATCTCTTTTGATGTGAATCAAATAAATAGACCTGATCCAGAATTAGAACTTTTTTTTGAAGAGCAAAAACCAAGATCGAGTTTCTTTGCTACGAGAAGAGATTTTTTATATACAAAATTCATAGAAGATCCTCAACTTGTGTTAAAACGACAAAAAGAATTAGAAGAAGAGCAACAAAATAATTTTAAAGAAAAGCAAAATATAAAAAAATCTACAACTCCATCAACCTCTAGTTCTCTTATTTCTCGTACACCTACTTCACCAATATCTCCTCCTCCTACACCTTCTCCTCCTCCCTCTCCTAAGAGAAAAATTAAAAAGATTCAAAATTGTCCTGCTGAAGTAGAACCGCGTCCAATTAAAAAACTTACTAGATCAGAAATTAATCAGGTTGTTGATCGTTTAATATCAACAAATGATAATATTACATCATCTATTAGAAATAAATATGTAAAAGACGAATCGTCACCAATAAGAAAGAAACGTAATTATGAAGATTCAGAAGCAGTTTTTGAAAGACTATATTATGAATCAACAAAACCTCAGGAAGAAGTTAAGAAGAAATTAGATAATAACCAAAATTGCGATTTCGTAATTCAAGAAAGTGACACAGAAATTCTCACTAAATCAATAGCTTTACAAAAAATCAAAGAAATGATTGATGCCTCCTTTCCAGATAAGCAAGGATTAACATTTAAGGAATTAAATGATATTTTTATTCGTTTAGGAATTCTCGATCGTTGTGAAAAAATAGAAAGAATTCCACAAATATCATATATGATGGAAAAATGGAAAATACGAAACACTGATTTGTATGATTCTAATTTAATTAAAAATATCTTAATTCAATCAATAATTGGACGAAAAGGAAAATTTAAGCATTTTGCTCGCGAAAGAATGGTTTCTGCTCTTGCAAATCGGAAAAATAATGAAAATAATATATCTAACCAGCAAATATTCTATTCAGATCAGAACCAATTTCAAATAGAACACTCTAAACGACTAACCCAAGAAACATTTGACAGATTATTATCACCGAGGCCTGTTTTTTCATCACCAAAAAACGAAGAGGAAGAAGATCTAAATGATATACATTTTGAATTATCACCACAAACACAAAAAATTATCAATAAATCAAAATATGCAAACTCAACTTTAGAAGAACGAGATAGAGAATTAACCGAAAAAGCAATGGCAAAAATAGATGAAATAAGAAAGAATATGGAAAAAGAAAGAATTAAAATGCAGAAAATTCACCATGCACCAGCACCTCGCATATCACCTAAAGAACGAGCAAAAATAGAAGAATTAAAATTGAAAAGACAACAAGATCTTGAAAATGAAACAAAACAAACTTTTAAGCCTGAAATAATAAAATATTCAGATTTTTTGCAAATAAAAGAAACAATGATAGAAGAAAAAGAAAAACCGCAGGGAATTGACTCTTTCATTAGTCGAATGAAAAAAGGATATGAACAGCATCTTAAGAAAAAGTTTGATGAAGAGAATATAAGATCGCTCCCTCAATTGCCTTTCAAAAGAAGAGCGGCCAGCGAAGCAAAAAATGAAAAGAAGAAAGAAAAAGAACAGCCTCACGAGGAAAAGATTGAACCTCCAGAGATACCAGAAATCAATGAGGATCATAATGATCAAAATATTAATGAAAAAATGATGAAAAAGGCACAACCAAATCAAAAACATAATATAACGCAACTAAATAAAAAATCCCAAAAAAATGCATCATCAAAGGCTCCAATTGAAAAGAATCAATTACATAATAAAGTAAATAAAATGTCAAAAAATAATAAGGAGACTAAATCCAAAACTACAGGTAGAATTAATCCAAAATAATACGCTTGGTCAAAGTCCAAAACTCAAATATCAATCAAACCAAGTAAACATTTATAGAATTATTATTCTATAAAAGGAACTTGTGTAATCATTTTTTCTTAATAATGATTTAATGGCGATTCAAATTAATGGTTTTGTTAATTAATTTATGCACACTTGATGAATGTCATGGTCGGTCACTACAGCAAGTATTCGTTATTCGCCAATGTTTCAGAATCTTCGATTCTCTACAGCACTTTGGTGTTGCTTTTTGGATTAATTTACAAATTTGTTAAAACATAAAATAGCACTGGTAACCGTTTTTCGTATTATAGAAAAACAATATTTTTGAAATATATTAGACTGAGAACATCCCTGTAGAAGAAGTTCAAAATCTAAGTCCTCGAGTTCGTGCTAAAAAAGGCGCCAATATAATAAAAATGCTTATCGTTCCTACTTTTTGAATCAATATATCATTTTTAATTCAATTTTAGTTTTATGTGTTTATTTGGCCGATTTGATCGTCCTCATTCAATTTTTCTGATGATATTTGTACACTGCCTTTCAAAAAGCAGACACAAAAATTCAATACTTCTAAACTCAGGAAAATCAAGTTCTGGCTTCTCAATTTTGATAAGATATGGAAATTTTGAATTTTTTCTTTCAAAAAATTGAGAAATAGGAGTTTTAAATTAGTAAATTTAATTAGATATTAACTTGGTTTCCTTCACCAAAATGAGAATCACAAGGAAAACCGCTGAATAAAATCGATTTGGAAAACAAAATTACGGGCCTGCCTCTAGGTTTTAATCATTATTATTCGAAATCGTCATATCCATGATATTAATATATTTCGAAAAAAGAACAAAATTGCCAAATTTATACTTTGCAAGAAGAAAAAAACTCATTTACCTTACATTATTAGCAAGAATTGCTCACAACAAGAGGAAATCTATAGAATAAACATTCAAATTTTTCAAATAATACTTCTTTTTTTTTTTTTTTTGAGAGAAAATAATAACTTTTTGAATTCTTTGTGTAGATAAAAAAAATCAAGGTTTTAAAAAAATTTAATTTCAAATTTTCTATTTATTTTTTTGTATAATTAAAATTATCATTTTGTATATATAATTTATATATAATTTGGTATATTATATCTTGATGAATTAGATTAAATTTAATTTTTGGGTAAGATAAATTCATTTGAAAAGTGTACTAAACCGAACATTATTTTCCAGAGCTTACATTAGCCCGAATAGTAGATAGTTGTAAATATTATTATCTAGGTATCACTTTTTGAGTTTTGTAAAACAGACAATTAACATAAATTGAAGTAGCTTTTTGAAGGCTACACCTTTCAAAAAGTTACTTCATTTATTTTTAAAGTATGACATACAAATAATTGATCATGATCATGAAATTTTGAATGTTCATCCTTAAATTTATAATGTTGGGATAAAAAAGATTAAAAAACACAAAACTTTTAATCTTAATAAAATTTAATGAACTTTTGTCAGAATATTTCATTTTGACATTATATATCCAATATATTTAAGGGACTAGTTTCCAATTTGAATTAAAATATTCTATGTATTCTCACAAAAAACAAAGTAAAGTGATCAAAAAAAAGGGGGTCGATTCAATTAAATAGGGGTCGACGATCATCTTCAGAAATTATTGTATAATAAAAAACTTTTTAAAATAAAAAGTTTAACTTTTTCAATAGAATAATAAAAATAGGGGTCGGACTTATGTTCAATTTTCAGAGAACTCATTCAATTTTAAGAAATTATTTTTATGGATGAATGCTAACTTATCTCCCACAAGATCAATGAAAGTAAAGCTCAAAACGCTAAACAAAGAAGAAGAAGAAGCGTATCAACAAATGCTTAATGATGAAAGATGGATAAATGCAACTACATTTCGAAATAAGTGCACAATTATTAAGACTTATCTGAGAAATGGAAGAGTCAATGTATCATTTGAAAGACTTGGTGAAATGTTTGGAGGAAAGCATTGCGTCGAGAAACAAATTATAAAAATAGAAAGAGAAGAGAGAAATGAAATAATGGATATAGGAAGACCTCCTCTGCTATCTGACACTCAAAGATTTAAACTAATTGATTTGTTCAACGATTTGCATCAAAGAAAATACTATCCTACATATGATGAAGTAAGAATTTTAATAGAAGATGAATTTAATATTTTATTAACCGATGATCAAGTCAGAAATTATTTAAGAAACAATACAGATTTTCATTTTGCTATTGTTGATCCAATGGAACAAAACAGAGTTGATTCTTCTGAAGCAGAAATTGATGAATATTATTCAAATTTAAATGATGAAACCAAAAATGTCGATGGAAGATTTATTTATAATTTGGATGAAGTCGGAGAAGAAGAATTTGGAGATTCTCAAGAAATGACCGTTATTGTTCCAGCTTCATATAAAAAAACTCATATTAGTGTTGGTTGTACAAGAAGAAAAAGATGCACAGGTTTAGTTTGCATTTCTGCAAATGGAGAAAATCCAAAGCCTCTTATAATTACTCCTAGAAAAACGATTGACTCAGAAATTTTTTCTTATGTTCCAAAATCTTCATTTTGTTGCGATTATCAAAATAATGGATTTATGACAAAAGGAATATTCAAAAAGTGGATTATGGAGGTTTTTATTCCATTTTTACAAAATCAGAAAAGAAGATATAATTATTCAGGAAAAACAATTTTATTATTAGATGGATTAAAAGCGCACGCTTCAGTTTTAGAAGAGCTACAACAATGCTTAAATGAAAATAATATCACTCCTATTTTTTTAATACCACATACAAGTGATCAATGTCAACCTCTCGATTTAGGAGTTTTTTCAAATCAAAAAAGGATTACACAAAGTTACAGAATTTCGTGGCAATTATCCAATCAGAGTAAACAAATTTTAAAAGTTTTATATGGAATTTTCAATTCTACAAATCCTATTCAATGCTGTTCAGCTTTCAGACAAGCTGGAATTGTTTACGTCGAAAATTTTGATGAACCAATTCCTCGTATAGAAATTAGAAGAGGTTGTGCTTGCGCAGTCAGACATTATCAAAGTGATTTCATTGAAAATGTTGAACCAATAACTACGTATCAAACAGAAGCCATAAAAACAAGGTTCGATAGCGAATATATACATAATGAAAGTAAAAGATTTAAATTGCCATTTTGGTAAATATCTTTTATTAATATTCAAAATAATCAGATGAAATATAACACAATAAAGACGGAATTGTATACAGATATGAACAAAATATGAGTTACACTTTGATTTTTTAATAAGCAATAAAAAATTATTTTATATCTAATTTTATTTATCAAAAAAAGAAGTGTGGGGACTAAAATAACGTATTTTGTCTATTTAATATTTTGCTTTTATTTCCTTAGTAGTATATGTATGACCGTCTGGAGGGGGGATTAAAAAATGACCCCTCAAACCAGGATTTACAGACCTCTATCATCGGCGCCATGACTCAAAAAATCGCCACTTTTTCAAAATTAGCCCTCGAAACTTTCACAAAATGGCATAGACAAATTTTGAATAAATTGACAAACTCCCAAAAATAACAACAACGAAAAATAGAACTTTCAAAAATTTTTTATTTTTTTATCAGCAATTTATAATGTCAAACCAAGCCGAACAATTAAGCACCCTCATTAATAGAATCAACAAAAAGCTAAAAGGATGGAGACCTGCATTAAAATACCTCTACGATAATGATGATGTTGTTGACGGAGTACTAAAAGAGATAAATCACTTTATTGAACAACTAAAGAAATTCAACGGTCCTGCTGAATTAATTGCTGAACTTGAAGAGCTCATTTATTAAAAAGATATCTGAAGTGTCTTCAATGACGTTTTTATTTTTGTTTTTTGTTTTTTAATTTCACTCTAAAGATATGTCAACACCAAAAGTTTATGATTACATCAATTCACTTATTGATATGTTGGATGAATCAGAGAAGTTCAAACAATGTGATTTCTCAATTCTGTGTGATAGATATCCAATACCTTGTGGAAAGGCTGCATATAAATCTAAAGTGATATACATATCATTGAAGAACAAAGATAATGCATTTAAACGATTATATTATGATAAGATTGTTGAACTCGGGCTCGAATATATAACATTAACATCAAATGTTAGAAGAAGAATATCAACAACATCTATTGAGTTCTTCGTTGAAGGTTCAAATGAAGAGCAATCATTTAAAGAATACAAGTATTATAATTACAGTATCAGGAAAGTTAATGATAAGAAAACAAAAGAACTCATAGAACAAATGAGACAAAAATATAATATCAATACACCACAACTGTTTGTTGGTGTTCAACAACAAATTGTATTAGATGAATGAAAGGTTATTAGTTCGAACATTGATTAAAACGAATTGATGTGCTTTCATTGTTCTGTATCGATTCCATAGCTCTTCGAAATCTATTGGAAATGGAACTTGTTGATATATGTAGCCGAGTTTCTGTCGTGAATAACCACTAAAGATGAAGAATGATGTTGCATTATTTTTCCATTCTGTTGTTAAAGCTTTGAAGAACTGGATGTTAACGAATATGATTAGATTCTTATGTCGAAGCTGACTGATGGTATTGATAAAATAGGATGATTTAATTAGTTTCGATTTCAAGAAGTCTTCACAAAGAATGATAGTATTTAGCGGTTTATTTGGTTGACCTAGTTTATTGATATGAAGAAACTCAAACATATCGTTTAACTTCTTTTCATCGATTACTATTTTTGGTGTTGATGAATATTTGTTATACAATTCTTTATATAAATCAAGTTGTTTAAGATATTCTTCAGCATTGCTGTCAGCAACAGTTTTTATTGGTAGCTGTATCAATTCGCGTTGGCTTTCGAATGTAGCATCGTTGATTGTTCCGTTTCGTGATACATAAACAATTAAATGAAAGCCAGCGTTCTTCATTCGAGACATTTGAATAACATCTCGTAGCATTATATGACTCTTTCCTTTACCTTGCTGACCAACGAGTATGTTCAATGAATTGTAATATGAATAAATACCGTTTGCGATTGGTCTGATTGATTCATTCTTTATTTTTGATTCATTGCGTTGATATGCTTTATTCATCTCGTCATCAATATTAAATGTTGTTTCATTAACTGTTGGCTTGAATGATTCATATTCAAATGCAAAACTCATTTGGTCATCATCATAATCAGAACCACTAGAGAATAAAATCTCATTATAATTAAACTGAGTGGGTTTCATGAAACGTTTCATTTCTTTAGTTTTCGTTAAAGCTCTTCATGAATACATTTTTGTTCTTATCTCTTCGCTGAGTTCTGGTTCTTTGTCAGGCATCATTAATGATACTTCAACAATCTTCACTAAAAATAAACCTGTCAATAATGAAACAACTAATATTTCATATATCATTTATTGGTTTTTAAATACATGTTTTCAATGAAATGTTGTGTCTAATGAGTTCTGTATAAATGCTATTGTATTTGTATTTCAAGTCATTTGATTCATTATTTTTGTACACCAATATCCTATCAATTAAAAGATATTTGGAACGAGAAACACAACCATTACACGCACAATCATCATTGACAATCAATTCAACTTTATCAGCTTGTGTTAGTAATTTGATGAGTTCCATTAATGTATTTGAATGACAAATCAATAAATCATTGACTTTTATCGGATTTGTTTCATAGATTGATAACAATATCTCAAGAAATTTGTTTTTGGTTTCAAGTTCTGTTATATCAGCTCCTATATCACTGATACCTCTTTCTAGGGAAACGTTGTTTGTTGGATGCTGTGATTGATATACTCCACTCATCTGAGGTATAGTAAAATTTGTGGCTTGAGATGATTGTGGTAATGGTTGAACTGATGGATATTCAACTGGTTGTGGTTGCTTTGGTTTGATGTTTATATTAATACTGGTTGATTGTTCCTGCTTAACTGATGCATCGTTTTCACTACTTAATATACGAGCTTTAGAGAGAGCCATGAATGTTTGAATAAAAATAAAACAACATTAATGATGAGTCATTCAATGATTCATTTACAAAGTCATTTGTTCAGCTGATTTGATACGTTCATCAATAGCTCTTAATTGTATTTTAATCGATTCAATATCATTAAATAGTTGTTTATATATCGACAATATGTGAATCATCTTATCAAACTTTCCGTTTAATGCATCATCTTCAGAATTCATACATTCATTGAATATCTTGTCTTTAACTATTCGAAACTGAGCGTGTAAAGCTGATGTATCACAACTCAAACCTTTAATTGCACTATTCATTTTAAACCAAAAATAAACAAATTAATTAAATGATATTTTTATTCTTTGTTGTTCTTAAATGCCAATAATCTATTAATCATATATGATGATACATTTAACTTCAATTTTTCCTTCAATAAGTTTTGTGTATATGAACACCTTTTATGTCCTGGCAACTTATTTATATCATTCATTACTTTATCATCCAAAAATTGTATAACTTTTTCACGTTCATCCTTGTTCAAGAACTTTGATGAATTGAATATTGAACGCGTTCTTTTATGGTTTGCTTCTGTATTTGCTTCTTCATTTGTTTCTTCTTCTTCACTTACTTCTTGTTTTGATTCTAATATCAAAAGTAATTTATGTATTTCTTCAATGTGTTTTATTATTTCTCTTAACTCAGACATTTCAATGAAATAAAAAACTCGAAATATTTTTTATTTTTTGATTTAACATTTTTTCAAATTTCAAATAATTTGATTTTTTAATAATATCATAAATGAGTTCTCGTTATTACTATAGAAAAGATACCAAATCATTTGTTATTGAACAAATCAGGTATATCAATAATGAACTTCAATTAAAACCTCGTTTGTCAACATCTAAACCTTCTGATTATGATGTTAAACATTTCAAAAACATTTTAGAAAATTATCTAACTTCATTCGGTTTTAGAGAACATGAAGGTAATAGAATAGATGACATATCAATATTAGATTTCGTTAATAGAATGAAAAGAGAAGCAGAAGAACAAGAAGAAGAGGAGGAAGAGGAACAATTTGAAGAAGAAGAACAAAATGATGAACAAAAACTAAAACAAAAACAAATCGAGAACAACATTAAAATTGCTCATGATGCACTCAACAAAGCCCTTCAATTAATTAAATCTGAAAATATATTATTGAGACCATTACCGCCAAAGACAAACAAACAACCTCAACGATATGAAGACATTCGATTTAACAATGAAAATGCTGAATTAATTGAATATCTCAAAAAGTTTGGCTATAAAGGTGTTCATTCAAAACATGACTCATATTTCATAATCAATGAACCTGAGAACTTTGATGAAGCAGTTGAAGCATGCAGTCATTTCATTGACCAATTCCCAAATGATAATGAAAAGGTTGAACGATTAGATGAAGACAGTAAAGAACCGATAAAAATATATTACAAGAACGGAGTTTCATCAATTGAAGACATCAATGAATATTTGACTGAAACAGTATTTAAACAAGAAGTGAAACCGTTCAAAATATATTTTCAATTGACTGGTATATTTGAGATACCACCAAAGAATGAAAGTGAAAGATATACATATGAAGCAAGTGATATCAAATGGAAGAACTATAAAGCATCAGTACCAATAATTGTCAGAGAGAATAAAGATATTGACAAAGTTAAACTGTATGTTGAATCAAAAATACATGAATATGAAACCACTACTTCAAACATCAAATTATGTATCGTTTGGTCTGTTTCGTTTACAATCTCACGAGTTGTTAAGATAACAGGAAAGATTGATGAAGTTTCAGAATTGTTTGGCAAAAATAAATATATCATTATTGATAACGTTGATGATTGTTTGTGTTGGTATCGTTTCCTTGCTTGTTGTTTGAATAAGCAACTTATTGAAACACGAACATTTAAAATCTCTGACAGAACAGCAGCAGCAAAGAAAATATTATGTGATGAACACGGTTTGAGTTATACAAAGAAGCCTTCAAAAGCAGCAAAACAATTAATCAACACCTTCAAAGGAATCACAATTGAAGAAATGAAAGAATCAGCGAAGAATCATAACATCAATGTCAACATTTATGAATACAACCAAACTGAAACAGATAAAAAAGGCTTTTTCGATTTACAAGACCAATGGCATAACACAGACGAATCAAACAAAACGTTTTCAGCTCTCTTGTATTCAAAGGATAAGATAATTCACATAATGTACATCATCAATGCTGAAGCATTAACAAATATTCATATTTGTCCTCATTGTGGTTCATACATTCACAAAGGTCATGAACATATGGATAGATTCAACAGACATGTAGATAAATGTGAGAAGCTAGGAGGCAAATTCAAAAAGGATTTCATACCTTCACGAGAAGCTTTACCGTACTGCCCGCACATCTTAAACAATCCTGTTTATTTGTATTGTCTTTCATATGAGCTTGAATGGAAGCCAACAAAGCATTATATCACTTATGATTTTGAAACAATGGAACAAAAGATTGAAAAGAAAGTCAGTGATAAATCTGTTATCAATTCTCGATTGATTCCTTTGAGTGTTTCATCATGTGTGAAGCTTGATAAAGGTTTGATAACAAAGAACTTTGATATACGAACAAATGAATTCATTGCCAAATGGATTGACTGGTTATTTGTTGTTGGCTGTGATGTGTATGTTGATAAATTGAATCATTTAAAATCATTCATTAAAGATAAATCGGAAGAAGAACTCAATAAAATAGATACATCATTGAAAACAATAACAGTATTCGGTTTTAATTCATCACGATTTGATTCAAACTTATTCAAAGAGCAATTGATTAAAAATCATTGGTCTATCGATAGCGGAATGATTGGAACAGCTACATCATTGAAACAATTTATATTGAAATCATCAAAGTATCCTATTCGATTACGATTCATTGACGCACAAGCATTTGTTGCTGGAGGAACACTCAAACAGTTTGGAATCGATTTTGGCGGTATATCTAACAGTTCGAAAGGTGTATTTCCTTATGAAGCAATCAACAGCGAGAATTATAATGAAGTGTTATCAAAGAATGAACCATTCAAATATGAAGACTTCTACAGTTATCTCAATCAAAAGAATCCATTAACAAAAGCTGATTATGAAGAGTATTTGATTGATTCAAAGAGGTTTGCAACACGTTGGGATTACTTGTTATCATACAATGACAATGATGTTGAAATGATGATTAATCCTATTGACAACCTTATTCAAATGAATGCTGAATATAAAGTTGATTTGATTAGCAATCTTTCATTGTCAAAGAACGCATCATGTATCAAATATGCTCTTGCTTACAAAGATTTCAACCCGAAGAATGACTATGAAACCATAAACAAGATGAATACATTTAAACCAACAATGAAATGGTGGATTAATAAATGTGATAACTATCGAAAACAAGACATGAAACATAACCAATCCAATCAAAATCAACGCGATATATCAAAATGTGTTGGTGAAAAGGATTTTGATGCATTCATGAAATTGTATGAATCAAATGAAACAGGTAAATGTCATTTATGTGGTGAACACTTTACTTACAACAACAAACCGACACTTGACAGAATAGATAACAACAAAGGACATCAGATTGATAACTGTTTACTTGCTTGTGCTGAATGTAATCGTTTGAGACAACGTGATGATGACAAGATAACAAGAACCAAAATACAATTGAAGAAATTCTGCAAGCTCCATCACCTGCCAACACTCATAACTGATGAAAAAGAATACTACAATTTGAGAGAGAACATAACGGGAGGATTATCAAATGTACTTCATCGAGTGAACATTAGAGGTCAAACATTAATCAATAAACTCAAATATGATGCCGTTAATGACAGAATCATTAGCTATGACACTTCAAACATAGTTTCACACGTTGCTGGTATTGATTTCAATTCATTGTATCCCTCATCATTCAGTTCAGTAAAACATTCATTCAATCCTTATCACGGAGGAATCATGTACATGCCTGGTTCATTTATAAAACGATTTGATGTTTATGATGAACAAGGAAACAAGAATGAAAAGGTTCTTAATACTGCAATGAATATCATTCAATCAAAGAAGCGATTTGATGCAAACCCTGAGTTTATATTCAAAGCTGAAGTCAAATTGAGATGTCCAAAGAATAAAATCAACGATTTGATTAATTTCCCTCCTGTGTTTAGAAATATCAATATAATGAATGATGAGCAAACGATTGGAAGCTATATGTACAAATATATGAAAGACAATAAACTGAATTCAGCCGATAAAGAAACAAGAAAGCTGACAATGTTGCTTGATACATGCGGAACATTTATGACGTTCTCGAATTACCTTTTATGGTTTTTGATTGACCACGGACTTATTGTTGATGACATTAAGAGCTTAAGTTTATATGAAGCTCATGACGGATTCAATCAATTTGTTTGTGAGTTTATGAAGAAGCGTCAAGATATATTGTCAGGAAAGGCACACGGGAACGAAAAGTTTTACAAGATTAGTATGAACGGATCTTACGGATATGACGGTATGAATTCAGAGAACTTTAATAAAGTCAGAATTGTTGATAAAAATAAAGCCTTTCAATTGATTGCATCCGATACTTATCGCAATGGATGTAAATTGTCAAATGATTGTTATTTGATACAATCACAACCTCATTCATTCAAATGTAATACATGTCTTCAGGAATCATTTTGGACATTAGACAATGCGAAATACTGGTATTTGACTTTCCTTTATGACTTTCTTTACAAATGCATTGACATGAATAAGATTCATTTCAACTCAGTCGATACGGACAGCCTTTACATGTCTATAGCTGGTGATATGAATAAACCGATTGACCAGTTGTTTGATTACGTCATCAAAGACAAATCATTTTATGATAAACACATTTATAGCTTTATGCCAAATCCTGCAATCAATGATGTATATGATGAGAAAAAGATTCTCGGATGCTGTGTAGAAAAGTTCGGAGCAAATCAAGTTGCTTTATGTGCCAAGTGTTATACGATTTGGTCAGATGACAAAACAATTTCATTAAAGCTCAAAGGTGTTTCATTGAAGAAGAACAACATCAAATCAAGTGATTACAAAAATGTCATTGATAAGCAATCAATAATGAAAGGCAAAAATATAAACCTTCAAATGAATTCACAACTGATGAGTAAAATAACTGTAATCAAAAATGCATTAACAGCAGCACATTCAAAAATGTTGGTTTTATCGAATCATTGTTGTTGTCCTTATGTCAATGGTTTCACTGCAAAGGATTATTTCATTGAGAATCATTAAACAATTAATTTAATGATTTTATTTTAAAAATCAATTTTTTATTTTTGTTATAAATGAGTCAACCAACTGAACAAACACAAATTGAAAATGCTGAAGCTGAATTTGAACCTTTGAAAGGTTTTGAAAGTGATTATGAAATTCAAACAACTTTCCCTTATAACATCAAGAATAAGAAAACAGGAAAAATAATATCTGAAGGTGAATACAGACAAAATGTTTATCCGTGTGTAAACCTAAATAACAAAATATATTATAAACATATTCTTGTAGCAAAGCAATTTATTGAAAACCCTAATAATCTGCCACAAGTCGACCATAAGAATAGAATCAAAACTGATTATCATCTTGATAATTTACGATTTGTATCAAGTTCAGAGAATAATAAAAATAAATCAAATTATAAAGGTATTCAATATGAATTCATTGATGACATACCTGATGATGCAATTGTTATTGATTTCTATGAAACAAAGACAGAAAGGAAAGAATTTGAAGAAAACACGTATTATTATTACCATGATGATACTAATAATGAAGACATTTTTTATGCAAAGATTACTGATAATATTTATAAAATTCTTCATATCAATACAAATAAATCAGGCAATGAATTTATTTCAATGAACGATATAAATAATCAAAAAGTTAGCGTATATATTAATAGATTCAAACATCAACATGATTTGATTTGATTTGATTTACTCTTTGAATACAGCTAATGTTCTTTCATCAATGATACTTGTAATGATTCCAACGGTCATACGTTTTATTTTTGATGTTATTGCTGTCTCTCCTGAAAGAACTTTCAGCTTATTGTCTTCATTATCGATAAACACCTCATCACCGATTGAATAACATGATGAATCATTAACGCGAACCATATAATCACCATGTGAACTAAATGTGATACATTTATTTTTGTCATCGATTCTCACACATATACCGACATACTCCTTCCATGTTCCTGATGTCTTGACACTACAAATACAATCAGTTGTATCATCAGCTGTTGAAGGTATCCATTCATCACCAACATGTTTGTAAACCTTACCTGTCATATACACTGGAGAACCTATAACGAAATCACTAACAGAGTTCATTGATGATTCAATCGGAGAGTAATGTGTGATTGTTGTGTTTGATTGCGTTCCGTAAATAGCAGCCTTAAATTTTGATAAATAACCTCGGGACATGATGCATCTTGAATATATTTGTTTAGCATCTAATAATTCCTGAGTAGTTGTCCAAGAATATCCACTTATTGGGAAATTATATGTCAGGGGTCTTCCTGATGCTATATCAACAGTGTCTTCATAATAGAATGGGAATTTGAAATTGTCGAAATACACAGTTCTTTGATGTAATACAAGAACAATGTTGTGAGGATTTCCAGTTGTATCATAGAACAATATTCTTATTTCCAAACATAGCGCATAATCACCTACTATATATTCCAGTTTAATTACCTTATCTTCAAGTTTTAGATAATGAATTGATATTTCACCGCCCTCTGTAATCGGTCCGCAATCAATAGCACATTTTTTTATTAGTTGTTCTTCTGTTATGACGTTTGACTTCAATACAAAGTTATCATTTACATATTTCACCGAAGTAATCATATTATCGTTCACAGGTTGGTTGCTGATTAATGTGATAGATACATCATATATATTGGTTAGTGTATCATCCGCAGCTCTCAATGAGACAATATGGGTATTATAATTAATGTTTATTAATTCATTGCTTGTTGATTTGTAAATCATATTCAAACTTTTATATAAACTGTATTCGTATTCAACTTCTTCATATGATGCATCATCAGCATTTCGTTTGAATTTGACGATAATATTTTTGGTTGTGAATACTCTTCTTATATCATCATCAGGAACTACACAGCCACTTTCATTCTGTGTACATTGAATTGTGATTTGTTCTGGATTTTCATCAACAATATTTGCAGTTTTAATAAATGGTGATTCGATTTGTGCTCTAATGACGTTGATTAACCATTGAGTATTGCCACTTGAATTACACAACATAAATTCACCACGATTATACCATACAATAGATAATCCATTATCTAACATCATTCTATACCCTCTCATATATTTTTCATAAGGCTTGAATATCAAATCAAAATGTTGAATATTGTTAATGTAATCCTTGTTAGAACCCCAATTAACATCAAATATCACATGTATATCGGTTTCTGGTAAGTATGGTTTTACAAATATATAATCACGAACAGGATTCGGATATTCAATATTCAATTCAGTTCCATATAATGCAGTACTCAACGCAGATTCATTAACCAAATCAGTTGGAATTGTTGGTATATCTGTTTTCAATGCATATTTATCTAATTCATAAGCCAATTCATCCTCATCGACAAACTTCTCATCAGCTTGTGCGCTAGTGTAATACGGTGTCAAGTCAACTGGTTCTGGTATATCCGTCTTCAATGCATAAGTGTTCGACACATATCTAGCTGAATAAGCGTTTCTGTCTGTTGGTTCGATAGTTTTGGTAATTGAACACGATAAAACTTCTGGTGTATCGCCAGTTCCTGGATTGATTAATTCATGGCTGTCATACAAAAACCAAATACTTGAATCTTTTCCTTCGATACGCATTATCTGAGAGGGTTGTTCGTCATCATTGTCATTGTACGAATAGTCTGCGTGAACATAATGACCCGTATAAAAACTGTTTGATGAAACAATATCCAACCCGTATTGCTCTATCAGTTCATGATATGTGTTGTAATCCAAATCAGGAATTGTATTATTGACGATTTCGAATTGAATCGTTGTTTGTCCCTCAATAATCTCTGGGATTTCACTCTTCATTGCATATTTTCCTTCTGCGACTGTTTTCGTTTCATACTTATCTAATTCATAAGCCAATTCATCCTCATCGACGAACTTCTCATCAGCTTGTGCACTAGTATAATACGGTGTCAAGTCAACAGGTTCTGGGATATCACTCTTCAATGCTAATCTTTCTTCTGTTTCTGCTAATGTTATTGTTATTGGAAGGTATTGATATCTATCATAAATTGCTCCACTAACTTCATCCCACACTAATTCAAAATACTCACCTTCACTATCAAATCCTTCAGCTTCATGTTGTTTAACGTTATATTCATCATCAGCATATAAATCATTTGTCTTAAATCTGATATCAAAATGGAATATATCACCACTATTGTCTACTTTATAACCAACCAAATGTGTTCCTTCTTTGAACGGTAAAACGTGAGATGTATCCATTCCGTTTTCTTCATATTCTTCTGGTATTGGACCTATATTAGGAAGCATATATGTCTTAGTATCAATTGTGTATTCAGTTGATACATTCAAATTATCTCTCGTGATGTAATTCTTCAAATCATCTTTTGGAACATATTGTCCGGCACAAACATCCAAAGCCTCCTGAAGAGCTTCATTAGCTGCCATACTTGTTAAACACGTTGATGCTTTAGCTGATAATGGTTTAACATCATCAGCCATTAATTTCTGGAAAACTTCTTCTGATAATTGTTCCTTTGGGTTCAAATGCAACTCACTATTTTTGAGTACTTCTGGGATATCCGTCTTCAATGCATAATTCGTTATATCAATTGGTTCGGGTATATCAGTTGATAAAGCATAATTGTTGATAACATAATCACGCAATCCGTTAACAGCTTCATTCAATTGTTCCTCAGTGATTCCATTTCCGTTTGGAATCCCTACGTTTCCGTTCGATGAATCGCCTTTGATAACATAATTATCGACATATCTTTTAATGTATTCGTTAATCAATCCGTCAATAGTATTTGTTTTTGTTATGTGTCCGCTCTGCTCAATCGTAAACATTCAATTTATTAGAAACTAAACAATGTCAAAACAAGATAAAAATAATTCATCTGATAGCTTTGAATTAGATTTAAGTAATATTGATGATGAAACTATATTTGATAGTGAGGTATCTAAACCTGATGATGATGAAGAACTAGAGGACCCGATAGATTATTTTAAGAACACGTTTCTCAGTACATACAAACTAGAACACCCCAATGATTTAATTAATTTGTTGTATCAAATACAAAACAATGAATATACAGGAAGAAGTGTGGGAAAGATTCGTGAAATGAAAGTCAAGTTTCGTCGATTTGTTTCATTGATGAACAAAATCAATGCAGGTATTAAAAGTAAAGGTAATCGATTCCTTAGTTTAAAAGAGTACACAACAGATAAAAAAAGTCTTGATATCATTATCAATTACTTCAATATTGTTGTCAATGATGATTTGAATTATAGTTCTGATGGTTTTCGTTCATCACCCATCAAACCACCGAGAAAGAGTCAAACACCACAAACCACCAAAGGAAGAAGAAAGAGAACAAGCATACATGAACCAACACTTGATACTAATAAACGAAGAACACCAAGAAGAAAACGCATAACTCCGAGTGATTCTGATGAAAATGACTCGACAATACAATTGCCTAAAGACAGTGAAGATTCATTACTTAATATAACATTAAGCGAATCAGATTCTGAGTCATTAATATTGAAAAACGATGATTTATCTGATTCTTTTATTGAACCATCAAAGGAACACAATAAAAATAATTTTTCAACTAATAAAATGGCAGACGACAACAACAATAATAAGGGACCTCTTCAATCATTATATGATGATGAATTAGATGATTGGCAAGATGATAATGAAGCAGCAACCGAAGCATACAGATATACAAGAACACCTGCAAAACAACCATACAGATATGTTGATAATGAAGAAGAAGCACAAGAAATTAAATCACCTTTTGCAAGGAAATACAAAGGATATGCAGAAGATAACAAAGCAGATGATGAAATACTTGATGAATTAATAAGAAATGCAAAGCAACCCTCAAAGAATACTCGCGGACGTCGTGATAAAAAAGATATGCCTCTTGTTAACTCAACATTAAAGGATTCATTTGACAAGCTTGAAATACCTCGGGTTGGTGGTAATATATCCTATTACAGAGATAAATTTATTGATATGATTATTAACGGAAACTTCAGAATCAAATACATTCCGAATGCAGCTTGTCGTGATACAGCTATTGAATACTGTAAGAATTCAGTTGATAAAGACGGTAAACCAAGATATCGTTTATTACCAGAAAATGCCAAAGACCCGTTAGGAAACTCAATAACAGACTTGAACGGTGATAAAGTTGATGATGTTGTTTTAATTGATAGGAACGGTAATCCTTCAATCATTAACGGATACAAGCTTGTATTTGCTTCTCCTTACAAGAAAGTTTGGAAATCTGTTATTAAAACAAAACAAGAAAGAAAAGAAATGCCGTTCAATAAATGGATTCAATCATTATTTGATAAAGATATCAAGAAAATTGATTGGGATGCTGGTCAATACAAATTAACAAAGGGAAAAGAAATGCAAGAGCTAGAAAATTATTACGGTCCTATGGGTCTGGGAAAAGCAAGAGTCAGCAAACGTATTACACCAAGTTCTTATTGGTCATCAATCTTTTCTAAAGTCTGGAAAGTGTATTGGAATGACGAACAATTCTTTGTATTATCTCCTTTGAAGAAACTCATCAATTACCTTGCTGTATCAAATATGTTATTTGCTTATCTCTTTGATGCTCCTTTCAAAGAACTAATTCAAGACAATAAGTTCAATGGAAAGATATTAACATATGAACAATGGGCATATTGGAAACAACAGAACAATAAAGAATATGTTTCAGTATTAGGAAAGAATGTTCAATCATATGTTGAGAAGATTATTGATAAAGCTATTGATATTACATCAGGAGAATTAAAGGCTGAACCAAGTAATTGGGGTAAACAATTTACTGAATTAATGCATTACATTGATTATGTTGTCTTTGGTGTTGGTTTCAATGTTGATGTAAGTAAGCAAGAAGGATATAACAGGTTGAAACGAAATGCAGAAGGAATTAAAGAAGCATCGCCAGAAGATATTAAGAACGTTAAAGATAATTTCATTAAACGAATCACTGCAGCAATAGAAAGAGATATATATCCAAATTGTGGATACACAGCATTCAAAGCACAACTCAAAGAAAGTAAATTGCAGAACAAAAATAAATATGCTGATTTTGCTGTTAATCTTAAACCATTACATCAAAGAATGAATAATGAATAATTAATTTAAATCAAAACCTCCATTATTATTATTATTATTATTATTTTTGTCATTTGGGTCTGAAACGATTCTAAAACTATAACGTTTTGTTGATTGTGGTTGCTGATTATATTCTTCTTCACTTGACAAGTCTTCAAAAGTATTATTATTATTATTTATGTTTTGTTGTCGTTCATAATAATTTGATGTCTTATTAGGATTTGGTGTTTCAAAATCAAAGCCTTGTGATTGATTTTGGTTTTCTTCGTGCCAATCTTCTTCAATTTCCATAGGTTCATAATTCGGTAAAGAATTATTTTGTTGAACTATTTTTTGATATGTTTCCGAGCTATTAGGAATAGTTCGTTTTGCTGATGCTGAAAAGTGAACTTTGTTATCTTTTGGCAAGTGCTTATATATTGGTTCTGATTGTTGCATTTGCAGCTGATTGGAAATCTTTTCTAACATTTTTATTAGTTTTGCATCAAATCTCTTTGGAGTCGATATTGATTCTTTTGTATTAAAACCTGAATCCTGTGTTATTTTTCTCGGTTTGAATACAGGATATTCATCGGCTATTGTATCATTTCGAAAACTAAAAGCCGATTTTTCAATTGATTTTGTACCTGTATTATGATTTAAATCTGCTGTTATCGATTTTGCAATTTCCTCGTTGTCAGATTCAGGAGTTGTATTAACATAACAATCAATTATCGGAATTTTTTCAGGGTTATCGTAAATATAAAAAGATAAATATGTTTGTGCTGCATTAGGGTCATAGTTTATATCAGCTGCAGTTATAATATTATCAAATGCCTTTATGAATGATTCAGAAGTGAAAGCAAAGTAAGTTTTATGAAAATAAGATTCACCGTTATAATTTTTATAATATTTTGTTAATGCTTTTGGTGTATTATCAACTATTAATATAAATATAGGTTCCTGATATCCTGTAAGAATCTTTTTTGTAAACACGTATGAAGGTTTTTCAGGTGTATCACCATCAAGATATATTATCCATGTAGGTCTACTTGTTAACATATCACCTTTAGTTGTACTTTTAGCTTGCTTTGGAAATATGAAAATTGAAGGGAAAAAATATCTATTTTTTTCTACTGTAATCAATGCAAATGTAATCGGTGCAACATCATCAATTTTATAACGGCTCATATCAGCCAATTGATTCGGATTTAAATAAATTACCTTAGAATCCATTTTGAATAGTCATTAATAAATCAAAAGACAACTGAATATAAATGATTCAGGTTCAATAACGTTTCCTTTCATATCTGTAAACCATAAATGATACTCTTTTTTTGTATTGTTCAGACACTCATATTTTCGATATTTCGTTTGTCGTCTGTTAGCAAGCATAATGAAATGGTCACAGAAAGGCATGAATTCAACTATATCTGAATGAACCATCAAATCACCGACAATATGTTGATTGACAACAGCCCCACAATACTGAACAACAATGTACTTCTTGTTGCGACTATAAACGAAATCATCAGGAAGATTAAAATCTTTTGATTGTGTGTGATAGTATCGTTTAGTTCTCGGTTCCCTCGAAAGCTTCGCTATTGTATTTTGTTTAGCTTTCATTTTGCGTTTTATAAGTCAAAAAGAATACTTTATAATCATCATTCAAAGCATCTATTGATGAACAAACATATTTTGTGTACATGATTGGGACAGTTATTATTGTTTTATTCTTCTGTGTTTTGTTAGTTTGACGTAAAGGATTTAATAGTTTACATTTAACGTTTCCAGATTCATAACAAATGAATTCAGCAAGTTCATTGAACACTCTTCTTCGCTTTTCATGTTTCTTTTCTGTTTTTCCGTAATCGGTGTGAATGAGTATTATATTTTTGGGTTTATATGACAGAAGACCTTTAAATCGTTGTTTTTGTTGAATCTCTTTCAATTGCATTGATTTGGCTCTAATGTATTGCCATTCAAGGTCGCGGTCATCTTGCATCTGTTGAGGTGTTAGATAAATGTATTTTGATTGTCGTTTGTCAAGGTATTCATCGGTTTCTTCGTCAAATGATGTGTATAAAGGATTCAATAAACGAAGAGATGCATGAGGCGTGTTATTGTACCATTCAACCGTTTGTTGTATCAATACATTGTTTGTCATTCGTTGTTGTGATTGACCGAAAGCATTTCGTAATGTTCTGATTACTGCATCAACACATTTATGTGCATTCGTGAAAGGTGAATCATCAATGATTAACTTTATTTTGTTTGGTGCTTTGAATTTAATTGTGTGTTTGTCTAATTGATATCTTTGCTCTTCACCGTTGCAATAACTTTTGAATGCATTTGATATAAAAGCCTTTTCACCATCACATTTAATTGTTTCAATTCTGATATTTCTTTTATTGACTAGTTTATCAATTACTTTGATTACATAATACTCAGACTTGTAATCAATTGGTTCAACAATTAGGTATTTGGTGTTTACATTGATTATTACTAAATAAGCTTTATTTAATGCAAACATTATATCAATTTCGTACGCATACGGTTCAAATGAGAAGTCAGGTTTTGATAGTTTCTTTACTGTCTTCAATTGGTAATCCTTAATATAGGGCTCGGTTTTAATGCCCGTGTCTTTGATGTACTTGTATTTAGATTTGAAAGGATAGTTGATTGATTCATTCATTTGAATCGCAAAAATAAAGCATTAATTTATGAAGGAACTCTGTTCCCTTTTGCAAAGCAAAATGATTATTTAATGAAATCAATTTATTTATTCATTTGCTTGTGAACCTTCTGGTGTTGAATCATCATGATATTCTAAACCGTCAAGCGATAGTTTAAAGTAAGAGTCCCTAGTTATCCAAAGTTGAGTCGGAGGAGGTTTGACAATGGTTCCATCTGGTTCAACAACATTGAAATATGTGTCATCATCTCCTGTATATATTGGTTGCCCATTGACTTGTATCTGAACGTTTCCGAAACCTCCATCAAGTCCGTCATAACAATATCCTGCACTTGCTCGTTCTGTTTGAATGTTGAATACAAATGATGTTGCATCACTGATTGTGTTGTTGTATCTCTTACCGTTAGCGTCATTCTTTGGCATTGTCATCGAATCCTCAAATTCCTTTGTGCATGAAAGAGTGATTGCATCTAAATCACCAGCTGTTAATTGATTTTCAAAGAATCGCGCACCAATAGTTGAAACGTTTTCGTCTGGGAAGTTCTTTCCACCAATATTCAAGAAACAGTTTTGATAAACTGGATTTTCAAAGACAGTTAAATCATTATGATGCTTTGGAAACATGATTGATAAATTAGTTGCATTGATTAATGGGATATTCAATGTTGACTTGATTCCGTTAGCTGCTGGAGCGATTGGGAAAGCATGATAATCAACTTTTTGTGAAGGAATGATTAAACCTTGTCTTAAAATGTCTTCAATTCCTTGTCTTGTAGCTTCACAAACACCAAAGCCTTGCATATTAGATTTACAAGCTGTGATGGTCATTCGATTAACTGTTAATGTTGCTGTTTGTTTTGAATAATGAGCGCTCATCAACTTGTTGGCTTCAGATTTAGAAACAAAGCTAATATAAACATTGCCTGCTGGATGCTTTGATGAAGGTATTCCGCTCGGATGTTCTTTAAGATAATGTTTATTACAAATTACTTTATCATCATCTGTCTTTTCAATTCCGAGCTCTTCAAACTCTTCATCAGTATAGCTGAACATAAATGTAAATGTTTCAAGAACGTCAGTAACAGGAATATTTGTTGAAGCAGGTATGTAATGGTCTAACAATTCATACTTCAATAGGCCTTATTAAGGTATTCATTCAATTTTGTAGTATTCAAAAAGTGACAACGAAAATACATATTTTGCGAAATATATCATTATAAATTTTAATTTTTTTTATTAAATATTCATAAAATTAATAATATCATTATATAATATATTTAAATTATTGTATATCTTGCTAAAAGTAGAGATAATTTCATAAATAATCACTCAGCTAATCTTTTCAACCTGAGTTAAAATTTGAAAAATTGGCCATATTTTTTGATTTTAAAAAGATTTATTTTAAAAAATCAAAAATTCCGACGCTGGGGACTTTATTTTGGATAGATTTTTTCTTTGAATACTTTACATATTTTTACTTTTCAGAAATCTTTATTTTCTCACAATTTTACAATTGTTTATATCTTACAATCTCACAATTATTTCTTAAAAAAATGCTCAATATTCTGAAGCATATAATAATTTCATAGAATTGATCTCAATTTTCTGATGATTCAAATATTTCATAAAAAATAAATTCAATTTAATAAATTAACTAAAAAATATATCTTATATTTTAAATTGGATTTTCCTCATATTTGCTATAATATTTATACAAAACATCATTTTTTTTCTAAACTTATCAAATTGTAAAATTTTCATTCAAAAAGAAAAATTAGTTTATTTTTATATCATACGTCAATTTTACCATTATATTTAGTAAATAAATTTTTTATCATCATATATTTTATTATATTATAATATGATAAAATATACTGCTTTTGTTCAACCTTAATATGGTCTACTTCAATTGATATTTCGTTGGTGTTGGTTCAGGTGATGGTGGGTCTGGATTGTCTCCAGGTCCTGGAATCACTGCTTGATTACCAATTTGTGTGAATTGATGTTTGAGGTGTCCACGGGCTTTGATTTCCTTTAGTCTGTTTAATTCTTCCATCGATATTGAATCATTATCTTCAAGAAATACTTTTGCTTCAGCAACTGTGTAAGGGTCTAATACTGCCCAAACAAGACCAGCGGGACTAACTTGAAAACGAATTGATAAATCACCAATGATTCCGTTAGGGAATAAATCGAATGCCTGTAATGCAAGCAAATCATCAAAAGGAACATTCAAATCAAATTCGACTTCACTTCTTCCTGTGTTCTTAAATGAATTCAAGTTAACATAAGCTCCTGCATGTGTCTGTGAATAGTTGCTAATGTTTTCCCACAATGAATGAACGAATCTGCGACGTTTCTTCTCGGCTTCTGGTTTAACTGAAGAATATAAGAAGCCCTCACGAATGCATTCATTCTGTTGGTATCCGACATTGACATTATTATGAAGAATCTCTAACCTGTCAAACAACTGGTTTGATGATTTGAAACCGACAAACAGTTTGTACAAGTTGTTGGGGTCTTTGATTTCATTTAATTTACTCATATCTGTATTCAATGACAAATCTAATTTAACGTGAAATGTTAAGAAACCTTTATCAATATCACTTATGAAGTGGTCAGGATGTGTTAAACTTATTTGCGAATATTGTCCTTGATGAAATGGAGCTGGTTGGTCATGACAGTCAACAGTTCTAAATGAAAATGAACGCGTACCGTCATTGACATTAATCATGTTTCTCATCTCTTCAAATGCATGAAGAACGTTTCCTGTTTCAGTGCGAAGATTATGGGCTCTCTCGTTTCTGTATAACATTTATGATTGAATAAAAAGGAAATAAAACACTTTTATCATTAATTAAATTATGGGTGTCGGTATATTCAACAAAATCAAGAACGCATTTAAATCAATTGGCGGCAAAGTAAAATCATTCGCTCAGAAAGCAGTTAAAGCATTACCAAAAGTTGTTGATGTTGGAAAGCAAATCGTTGACAGAGTTAAACCGATTACACAATTCATTCCTGGTGTCGGTCAGGTTGTTGACGCAATTGATACAGGTTTAAATGTTGCTGACAGAGTTGGGAGATTTGGAAAATCAATATTGAATGAAGTTAAATGAAAAACAATGAATTATAATGATTTAATATAATTATAAATGAATGAAAACATTAATGAACTTAAAGTTATAAATGATAATGTAAATGAATCAAAAGTATTTAAATCAATTGAAGAGTTCAATTTGTTCTATCAAAAGAATATCGAGCAAATGAAATCACAAACGACTAACTATTTGAACAAGATTTATAAAATCATCACTAATGACGGCAACGAATACAAAATCACTAAGCGAAATTGTACAGACGGTAAAAGACTTAACGGCGACATTTATTTGAAGAAAGTTGGGAACACAATCACTAAAACACTTGAAAATGACAACATCAAAGCTGATATATCATTAATGAAAGAATAGATTAACGAACTCAATGAATTAATAAATCAATTGAACAACAAAAATAAAATACTTGAAGAACATATTAATAAGCTTTCAAACGTTGTCGACCAACAATCAAAAGTTATTAATGAATATGTATTAAATGTTGTTGCTCCTGACAACCACAGAATGATTAAGTGAATCATGATGATTTAATGATTTAGTCGTTTTTGGAGGTGGTTCATGAAATATATTTCCTTTTTCATTATAACATTTCACTGTTGGTGCTGAATTTATTTTTGTTCTATTCTTTTGCATCGTTAATTGTAATCTATCAAAATGGTTTTTATGCTTATCGTCATGAACGGTTCTTAATTGATTGATAACAGACATTTAATTATTATTAAATGAGTGAACTAACTGAATACAAGAAAGAAATACCCGAATTAAAACGAATCAAACGAGGATTAAAAGAAAAGTGTTATGATTATAAACAATGTCTAAACAATATCAAATCAGGAATGTTAGGTTCTGACGGTCTTGCTGTTCGTGAATCTCTTATTGAAGACATCAACAGCCTCAAAAATAAAGTTCATCAACTTGAGAACGAATTGAATGAATTGTCTAATAAATGAGCTCTTCAAGTTCAGCAATTAATTCAGCAGGACCGTTGAATTTCTTTAGTTGTTCAATAAAGTGATTTATCTCTTTTAGTACTCCGTCAACAACATCATCATTATCGTAGAGGTATTTTAATGCAGGTCTCCATCCTTTTAGCTTTTTGTTGATTCTATTAATGAGGGTGCTTAATTGTTCGGCTTGGTTTGACATTATAAATTGCTGATAAAAAAATAAAAAATTTTTGAAAGTTCTATTTTTCGTTGTTGTTATTTTTGGGAGTTTGTCAATTTATTCAAAATTTGTCTATGCCATTTTGTGAAAGTTTCGAGGGCTAATTTTGAAAAAGTGGCGATTTTTTGAGTCATGGCGCCGATGATAGAGGTCTGTAAATCCTGGTTTGAGGGGTCATTTTTTAATCCCCCCTCCAGACGGTCATACATATACTACTTTCCTTTAATATTTTATATCTCAATAATTTTATTATATGTTTATTTTAAACATTTATTGTATTATATGAAATACTTATTGTTTTGATTATTTATTCATAGGGAAAGAAGTTACATCATTGCCAAAAATCATTAAATATATATAAATATCTTAATGAAAATAACCCTTACGGCCGTAGGCCGTAGTTGGAGAGAGCCGTTGTCAAATCCGTAATTTTGCCGAAACCCCTCTATACAATTGCCGTATTTTATTTGGTCGATTTTGAGAAGAAATTAAATTATATTATTTTTTCAAATTCTTTTGAGTTTAATTACTATAATTACTTGCTAGTAACTTTTTATTACCAATTAGAGGTATTCATGAAGAGATCTAGCCTAGAGATTCGATTGATAATTATATATTATTTTATATATTTTATATTTATGCTATAATAGAAAGTATATAATGTTTTATACGTTTGATTTCGAGATATTAATATAAATTATATTTCTATGACTAAATGGCTATGGAGAACTTTTGTTAGTGAAATTAAATTCCCAATTTTGAATTTCATTAACAAAAGTTGTTTGATTTGAAAGAAAATATTTCAATGAAAATGGAGTAATATTTCAAAGGATTATTATAAAATTGAAATAATTTAATTTTTTATTTCTGCTGATTTATTTATATAATATTTTAATATATTTTATTTATATTATTTTATTTATTTTTTGTGTAATGTTTTATATTATATTAATATATATATAATATGGTTTATTTTATTTAATATTAAGATAAATTCATAACTATAATTTGAATAAAGATTTATTATTGAAATGACGATCATTTTTTTGAATACTTGGTTAGTTTATATATTGAATGAAATAAAATAAATATTGAATTAATATATTTTAAACTAATCAATTAAAAAATCTTGATTAATCATTTTATTTTTACAATAAAAAATAAAATACAATAATATTCAAAATACAATAAATATGTTTAGTGAAATATATACTTGAATACTTTCTTATTTCTTGAAATACATATTTTTAAACCCTTTTTATGACATTTTACACCATTAAAATAAGCCATTAAAATCAAAACCATTATTTCTCAAAATTAAGCGTATGAATATCTTAAGCACCAACATATACATTAATACATATAATAAAATATCATATGGAAAAGTATTATATAAAATTCTAGGCTGAAAAAAAAGATATGATAAGTTTATATCTGAAAAAAATTTTAATTTCTTTTTATTTCTGTTTATAAATCTAATTAAATTTGAAAAATCTAATAATTTAATTAATCTTATGTGTATTAATATAAATATATTTGGAATTTTCAAAAATCATAAAGATTGAATGAAATATTAAAAATAAACCAGATTAAAATTTTTATAAAATTAACAGTGTTAGACATTCTTAAAATGATTATATCGAGCAACCAATTAAAAATTATTGATTTGAATGCATATAACTTAATATTGATGGAAATAATGAGATTAGAAAAATTCAAAAAGACGTTAAGTCACTTAACATGAATACCTCTCCTTTTATAAAAAAAAAAATATTTTATAAATTGAATTTAAAATGAAAATGGTGTATATTATTTATTTATAATTTTAATTATTATAGGTTTTTATCAAGATTTCACTATAATAACATAAATAATAAGATATATATATATAAAATATTATTTTATTTAATAAATATAAGATATAATCAATTCTAATATGGTGGTTTTACGCATATTAGCAGAATGGAATACATAAATTAACATAATGTCTTTCTGTTTGAGTAGATTGATACCTTTTATTTCTCAAAAATTTTGTAAAATTTTTGAAAAATTTATGATTATATTAGAGTATTCAATTTTTTGCATTCAAAATAATAAAATAATAATTCTCATTAACTAATATTATTTTGATTACTTATCATCAATTTAATTCTATTTTAACCAGAGAAATAATATACATATCGTTAAATTTACTAGGATATTGTTTATTTTTAAATTGAATAGATTAATTCTTGTTTCAATGATCTCTCAATTATTTTGAATTAAAAATCAAATATCGAAAATATACGCATTTAATATTTGTTTATATATTATATTACTTATATAATTAAGTTTAATTTAGATTGGAAATATAGTTTATATTATTTCCGGCAAGATATTTTAGTTTTTTTAATTGAATGCATTTATTATTATTTCAATGATCTCTCAATTATTTTCAATGAATAAGGAAAAGTCATCTTTTTCATCTTTTGGTGCATATATACATTTACAAAAATATAATATTTTATCATTTAATTTAGTGAAATGCTTAATTTAATGATTTTTTGGTGGAGATATTTTAATTTTTTATTTTGAATGTTTATTTTGCAATTCTATGATTATTCAATTTGTTTCTGAGAGCATGTTTTTTTTCTTCAGAAAAATTGAGAGTGAAGGGCATAAAGACTTTGAGTAAAGTTTTTTGCAAAAACTTACACAAATTGTGCAACACAACGCTGTTTTATATATATATTTAAAACTTCTACATTTTATTTTATTATTTCTCTCAATTTTGTGAAAATTTAAATTCGATCGTACTGCTAAATTCGATCATTTTACTTTTTGAGAAAAATAATTGAATACCATTTAATTTGCTATAATTCAGAATACATTGAATTTTTAAAAAGTTTAGAGTTGGGACATGATTATTTCAATATATTTAAATATATTTTAATAGCCTATTTAACTATAAAAAAATTTGAAACTGATCGTTTTTTTTTATTTATTTCAAAAAGTAATCATTTCATATAGTATAGTCTTAGCAAATGGTTGCTCAAATTAGTCAATCAGGCTTAATGTGGCTCACGGCTATTCTTGTTCTCGTAGGAAATGGCGTAGCTTTGATTATCCCTATTTTCATCCATTCACCAATTATTCAAAATCTTATAAAGCCTCTTACAACTTCGGTGTTTTTAATGGAAGGAATATTCTTTTTACTGCCAAATAATATCTGCTTTTCTGAATCAAGATTACCAAATACAGGAGCTGCTCTCTGTATTCTTTTTATAGTAGTTTTCGCAATGCTTGACAATTTCTTACCAGATAGAAATGGAGGTCAAGCAGAAAATGATCAGCAGGAAACGCCAGAAGATCATAAACCAGAAGGAGGCAAACCAAGTCTTGATAACGTTGGAAACATGAGGTATATAACAATTATTTATGTTGTAATTGCTTGGGTTACATATATGATGATTGGTATGGAATTTTTTGCAGGTAGGAAACATTGGGGAAAAACTGATATAAACCCCGCCTTTTACTTCTTTTTCCGTTTCGCAACTGTTCAATACGTTTTTGGAATGTACATAATGAACGATGCTCCACCCTTATGGCTTTATCTCGTTTATATGATCCCACTAGCAGTATTATTCCCATTAGCTTCAATTCTTGCATACTATATAAATGATCATCCGAAAACTGATATAGAAAACTGCTGCCGGTGCTTCTGTACATTTATGTCTGGAATATTTTTATATTGTGGATTCAGGATGATGTATCAGTTCCAACAATTTTTCAAAGATGAAGGTGATCTTAAAAACAAGATAATTCAAGGTGCTACCCTTGCTGTTGGATATCTTTGGATGTGCTTCATCGCTGGTATATTAACAATGGGCTACAATAATGGACCTTATTGCTAGACGTTTTGACCGTATGACGTTTTATGCCAGACCGTCGTCAAGCCATTGCTCACATAGGACGGTTAAAGTATATTACCGTATTTATTTGGTCTTTTCCTTCAAATTACCATTAATAAAAAAAAAAAAAGTACCTACTGTGTACATTTATCTGGTTTGGATTTTTTAATAGTGATTATTTAGTTTATTGGTTTGGTACTTCAACTAATTTTTTAAGAAAAAACCATTAGAGGACAATATAGAACAGTCACTTTCATTAAATAACTATGGTTATTCATAAATTAATAATGTTTATAAAGAAAGTCACATTCTGATGATAACTCAGTTTTTATAGAAAAAACAAAAAGAGGTATTCATGTAGAGAATTCGTCGATAAAATTTTAAATAAAACATTTTATATTTTTAGATATTTTATAATTTGATTATATAATGATTTGTATAATTCTTTGAGCCTCCATTTTCAAGATATGAATTTAATATATTTTTGTGAGTATAAATAACTTTACTTCTGAATTTTTATAATTTCAATAGAAATATAAAAATATAATTATTTATTAATAAATATGCATTATATGTGATTATTAATATTCAAATTAGTTAATACATATATTATTAGTTTATATTTAAAATTAATTTGTATTTTTAACTTTTATAATTAAGAAATATATAGATTAGATATAATTATTTTTCAATATTTTAGGAACGATCATTTTATACAAATTAATAAATAATCAATTGAATTTATAATCATCTTTTTTTTGAAAAAATATTTATTCTCTCAATATTTTATTACAATTTAATTAATAAACATAGAAACTTTTCAGATGAATTGAATTAAATTATCGTAAAAAATTATAATTTTATAACTAATATTTTGCATTTTATAATTAATGAACTATGATTTTTTTTATTTTTTATTATTATTCAATGTAATTAAATTATTGTTATCAAAGTTAATTCAAGAGAACATAAATATTTAAAAAAAGTTTTTCTCATTTTTTTGATTTTGGCATTTTGCACCAATAAAATTAATAATATAAAGTAAAATCAACATTTCTCAAAAATGAGCGCATAGCCAATATATTCCATTCTCAACTGAATAATTCAGATTAAGCCAAAACATATACATAAAATATATAAAAATTTAACGAGCGAATTTTTAAATATTCTACTTTTTTGCAAAAAAATTCATTTTCAAATTTTAAAATCTTCATTATTTTTACATATAAAACAAAGAACAAAATTTTAAGTCTCACAATAAATTATAGTACTAATAAATTACCTTTATTATTTTAAATATCTGGCATATATTTTAAATTGAGTAAAAATATCAAGATATTAGGAAAAAAATTTTTAACATTATTTTTTCAAAAAATCATGCTTAATACAATCTCCACAGGTAAGAAATTTGTTTCTCTTAATCTGAGTCTTCAAAACTTTAAATTGGCTGAAAAAATGCAATTATAAAAATTATCAAAGACGTTAAGTCACCTCACATGAATACCTCTAAACAAAAGGAGCCCGACTTTGGCGGTTATTGAAAATCGTCGTTTCGACTTCATATTGAAATATTATATAGTAGATTGGTTTTTAAGCAAGTTTTATATAGACCAAAAAAAAATCTATCGTAGGGGAAAAACATTATTCATGTTTTAAAAATCTAAGTTATCAAAAAGTTTAACTTTTCAGAACTAACGTACGAATTTTAATTCTAAACGTTTTTACATGTTTGATAGAAGTGGTGTAAATACACAGAAATAAATCGATTTATCGACAAATGAAAGAAAAATATCAAAGTATAAAAATAATTCAAAAAGTTGACAAATTGAACGATAATTTATTTTCACTACTCAATTTTTTTTATTTTATTCATTTTTTATTCTGAATTTACTTATGTATTTAGTTATTTTGGAAATGAAATTTCATTATATTAAAGATAATAGTCTATTTTATTATTAAAATTTAATAATAAAATATCATAGAACCTCCAAACATCATTAAAATACATAAATATCATAATTAATTGATTTTTTCTGCAGATAAATAATTATATTTGCTTGGTATGATTATATATAACAATTATTTGTTATTATTTTTCCGAAAACTTTGATTTTTAATAAACATAAATATTCATGAAATTATTATCTTTTCAACTCCAAAATGAAAATACTATATTTAATATGCTTTATTAAATAAACATATATTAAAAAAATTATATTTTGTAATAAAAATTCCGTATCAACAAAACATTAATTAGACTTGTTATTCTCCAATTCTCGAGATCAATAATTGAATGACTTTTTGATATCGATACATAAATATGCACAGATTCTCGAGATCGATTTCAGAGATCGAGAATCTTTTTTCTCAACTTTTGATATCAGAATTTTCAATTAAACTTTTTGATAAATATATGATCGTATTTTAATCTCAAATAATACATAAAAAAGAATGTATTTTTTCATTTTAATCTTAAAATAAGCATCAATGAATTCTATTATTTATTTTTAAGTATTTTAAAATCACAAAAACCAATTATAAAAAAAGATAAATATGTTTGAGATCTCGAGATCTCGGTAATTGATATCAAGTTTACAATAATTTTCATATCACATTTCATATCTGATATCATGATAATCGATAATCTCGATATCAGATTTTGAAACTGATAATCGAGTATCAGATGAAAAAAAGTGACGTTTTTGATATCGATTCTCAAAATAACAAGTCTAACATTAATTAAAGGTATGGAAACTTCTATCCACTTGACAGATCATTTTTCTTTCAATATATAATTTTTAAATGACAGTATTAATGATAAATATAATATAAAAAAGACATATTTTTCGAGAGGAATTTAAGATAAAAATAAATTATTTTTTTTGAAAAAAATTGAATCCTAATCTGGTTATCTTAATTCAAAAAACAAGTTTTTTTTATTTTTATAAATATATTATTTTTAAATATAATTAGATAAGTAATTTATATTTCATGAGGAAGAACTCGAAATTTACCATTTTTTATATTCAGATCACAAGTGATATGAATTATTTTAACCTAAAAGGCGAATTTTTTTTACCTAAAAGGCGAATTTCAAAATTTTGAAAATTATGAGTTTATACAGGAAATTGTTTTCTAATTTTCTTCATATTGATATCAAAAATTCTATTCCCAATTCGTTCAAATCACTTTTTCCATTTTAATTGTTGATTATACATCATGGATAAGCAAACCAAGCAAAGATTATTCATTTTTAATATTTTTTCCTAAAACTCAAGCAAATTCGCCAAATTTACTAAATAAAAGCGATTTACAAAATAACTATCGTACAAATTCCAGCACATAGTTGGCAGATGAAAAAACTATCGATAATTTATTTGTTTATAAGGAAAATAAAACATACTGGAATTAATAAAAGAATTATTTTGTAAAACAATCTTATTTAGTGAGTTTTTTGAATTTGTTTGAGCTTTAGGAAAAGACATTATAAAATAATTATCTTTGCATGGTTTACTTTTCCATGTTTCGCTGGGATATACCTAAGAATTGTTTTGTAAACTACTCTTATTTAGTTATTTTGTTGAGTTTATTTGTGTCTTTAGAAGAAATACTATAAAAAAAAATAAATTAACCTTTTTGGTCAAAAAATTTTCATCTTTATTGGTCAATAACTAAATTCATATCATCAATGATATGAAGTATACAAAAAATTGATAACATCATATAAGATCTCCAAATCCACTCGAAAAACATGGCCTTTTTTTTATTTTATTTTCTAATAAATAAAAAAATGAAGAACATATAAAAAAACTAAAAACTTTTGTCGACTCGTTCATCTTTAAATTGATTTTTTCTTAAAAAAACATTTTTTTCTCATTATGCATTTTATGAGATTTGAATTAAGCACTTTCATGCTATTTTCAAATATGTTAATAATATGATAAAACAATATTATATATGTATTAAACTTTGATGAGGTTTTTTCCGTTGATCAAAAATTGCAAATTTTTGGATTAATCCTTACTTTTTTTACATCACATTTTTATTAACGTAACATTTTAACGTAACTTTTATATAAAATCAAAAATTTTGATGTAAATCAGTTATTTATGTTTAAAACAATATTTTTTTCATAATCTAAAGATAAAAACTATTTTTCATTAACTCTTGCTAATTTTGATCAAAAAACCATTTTATCGCAGATGATTCTATCTGATAGATATAATTAGAAGCAAAATATCATAGAAAAAAAGGTTTTGTACGTCGGTACTATTATAAAATAATTCAAATGCATCGAATAAATAAATCAAAACGATTTAACCAATCATAATAAGTCGAAATAAAATCAGAATTTTATAATAAATATAAAGTGCCATTTTACACCATCAAAAGAATGATCAAAGAAATATCAAAGTTTTAATAATTTATTAGCAATAATAACTGAATAAAAATTATTTCTGCTTTATATTCATGCTTTTTTTATTTTAATTGACTAAATTTTTGAAGATAAAGATATTTTTCAAATAAAAAAATTAACGGAAAATTACATATGTATTTACATATGAAATTTCTATCGTCCTGTGTATTTACATTGTATATACAAAAAGTAAAGATTATTTTGGATTTCATTTTTTTCTTGTTTTTCGGTAATAAAATTAAAATTATATTTTTTTGATTTTATATTTATGCTAAAAACATTATATACATGACGATGGACTAATTTTTAATTAAAAATGATCAATATTCGAGCTTTTTTTGCATAAAATAAAATTGAATTGAAAAAGAGTTTCCATACCTTTCATTAATTATAATATAATAGAATTATTAACACCAATCGTGGTACAAAATAAAATATCAATGTAAATAAACACTCAACAGAAAAGAATATTCCCCAGGATTTCAAAAATAAAAAATGTGATTTGGAAATTTATAAGTCTACTATAAATTTTATTTAAAAGATATAATATCATTTTATCATTTAGCACTAAAATAAAATATCAAAACTATTAATTTACAAGTCCTTTGGATGATCAAAAAAAAACATCATTAGGACTTTATTTCATCACACTTGAAATAATTATGTAATGTATCATTATGGATTATATTATCTAATATAAATAATCAATATATTTAAAAAATATTGTTTTTATATATATATTTATTATTGTAAAAATTTTTGAATTACTGCATTGCACTTATTTTTACAAATTAAAAATATGTTTTAATAATTATATATACGTCCAATATGAAATATCAAAATTAAAAATAAAAAAAATTTGAAATTAAAATGGAAATCTAAAAATAATTTTCTCATTACCTAACAGTTAATACAATTTTATTATTATATTTTAATTAATAATAGTATCTTAATATATTAATAATATAAAATAATATGCTACATAATAAAAATATAAAGTTATACTTATTTATAAATTAACTGTCATTATAACTTTTTGTGAATATATTCACTTAATGCTGTTGTTAATGTTTCGTTATTAACCAAATCATCAGGAATTGATGGAATTGATTCTGCTATTTCTTCTTTCACTTGCTCGATAGCAAGGGCCAACTCTTCTTTCAAAGAATAGCTACTTAATAGAGTATTTACTTCTTCTTTTGAAGAATAATAGTTTAAATCACTACCATATAAAACGTTTTCTGTAAATGATGTTCTTTCAGGATCAACATTAAAGACTTCACGTCCTCCTTCGGGAATTGATGGAGTCCATTGAAATATACCTTCTTTATAATTATAATATCCATATTGTGTTTGACGTCCACCAATGGAACCACTAACTCCTAAGAATGTTATTTTCTTTGATGGACCAGTTCGTGAAACAATTGTATTATTCTCAACGATGAATACACCAGTGTATGAATCATCAACACCTTCAGCGTTTACCCATTTAAAAGTGATCGTTGCGGTAAAGTTTGGTGAAGGTTTCGTTAACTTGAAGTAGAAATAAATCTTAAAGTTATTATTATCAGGAATCTCTTTAGTTAATTCATAATTCATTAATTGAGTCTTTAATGCATAATTATTTAGTGAATTTGTCAATGTTTCATTATTAACTAAATCATCAGGTATATTTGGCAATTCTGTTTTCAATGCATAAGCATCTAATATATTTGCTAATTGATTGTTATTTTTAAAGTTTGCGTTTAAATATGTGTACGATGGGTAATTATCCTGAACATATTGAACCGATGTATAATTATTTAATGTTTCATTTAATTTATTTTTGAATGATTCGTTCAAATGAACTTTATGATTTTCAATTAATTTAACAGTTGCAGCTGATGATAAAATATGATTATCTTTAAGTTCTGCACCTAATCCTAATTCAGTATTTGTTCTTTTTGGTATTCTTTTAACTTCAACCTTAATTGGTTTATAATTACTGTCTATAATCAAATATGGGCTATTATATATAATTATACAATCAATAGTGCTTTGGTCTGCTGAAACGTTCGTTATTGTTAAATCTTCGTTAGCAGTATAAGTATTTATTTTTACTACTTCACCTAGATTATCAATCGCAAATGAGACTTCAATATGATAATCATATTTGAGAGAGGTGCATAAATACTTATATCGATTAAGGTTTTCAGTTAATAGTGGCTCTTCATTAGCTAAATCTAATTCTTCGATTTTAACCTCAGCTAATACAGTAGAAGCTCTATCACATGCAACTATTACAGCATCTTCTATTAATTCTTCATCTGCAGCGAATGACATTCCAATTAAACTTGATATTCCATTTTTAGCAATTGATAATAACTTTGTTGGACCACCCATAAAATTAACAACAGAACCTCCAATACATATAACATTTTTAACGATATCAAACCAATTTTGTTTATTCTTGACTTCCTCTAATTGTTGTTGTAGTTGAACATAATAATTTTGTAATTGTGATATTTGATTAACTGCTATATCTACAGTATTACCTAATGAATTTAAAACGAATACATGCGATTCTATATTTTCACCAATAACAACTCCGCTTGTTTGAATGTTATAATTTGTTAATAATGTTGTACATGCTTCAGGTCGTGGTGATACTGTATAAAAACCTGTTGATGCTAAAAATTCAAGAGTATTTGTTCCTTCTTCATATTTGGTATCGGCAATTTTAAATATTAATTCTTTATCAGTGCGCATATATAATTTTAAACCATATGGTGGATTGCCTACTTCAAGTTTTCCGTTATAATGATATGGCAAGTACTCATAACAATTATTGGTGTTAACTTTATAACATGATTCAGCTTCATATGATGCATATTCAAATCCAAATTCTGTTTGATATTCTATTCCATTTATCATTAATGAACATGTGAAATTACAGCTTTTCTTTTGAGTACATTTTTGATATACAGCCCAATATCCATTTACATTATCAACATATTTATCAATTTCACAATCGACAAACTTTAATAATCCTTTTTCATTAATAAATTTAAATGGGTTCTCGTTTGAGTAATAACTAATCCATGCTCTTAATATTGCTTTATTAGTTTCATTTTGCTTAATAAGTAATGGTTGCGTTTGATGTTTAAAGAATTTAGTTTCTCCTTTAATTGAAGCAGATATTGGTATATGAAAAGATACATTATTACCAACCCATTCATTACCTTTTTTAGTCATTTTGTAATCAGTACAAAAAGCTTCATCATGAAATTCGAAAGCTTGACCATCAATTAAAGCATCAAATTCTGGTGTTCCAGGAATATATCCATAATCAGCATAATAATATTCATTGTTAAAGCTTTGCCCGGGACCTTTAGGTCCTTCAGTTATACCGTAAGATTTCATCTCGTAAAAATCAGGTAATGGAGAACGATATAATTTAAAACAATTGTCAGCATCTATTGTATTACATTTGAAATTTATTAATTGATTGTCTTTTGAGTTTATAGTTTGTTTTATTTTTGCAATATAATTTATACGTATGAATCCCGAAGTGAATAAATCCATTGGTTTATCAATAATAGACCTTTTTATAAAAAAATTTTTTTTTGCGATAAAGTATACTTTTTAGCGATAATGTCTACTTTTTCATAAAAAAAGAACTTTTTCACTTAAACGAATGAATCTATATATCTTAAAAATAAACTGATAAAACATAATTTATAACAACTAAAATATATTATATGCTTGTCTAGAATCATATAACATTGGTTTTAAATAATAATTCTAATTGCTTTGCGTTTTTGTGAAAAGTTCATTTTTATGAAAAAGTGATCATTATCGCTAAAAAGTATTCTTTATCGCAAAAAAAATTTCTTTTTATAAAAAGGTCTAATAGTTTTGTGAATATACAGTCGTGGTTTTTCGTCTTCATTAATGTAATTCAACGTATATTTTTCAGTATCACTTTCTAGAGAAAGAGTCTTGTGTTGCAAGTCATACGATATACATGGATTTTTAAACGCTCCATTTGACAAAGATATTATACCAGTTGATAAATTCAGACCACCTGGCATAAAATTTTTTCTATTAAAAATGCTCCATATTTCAAATACTAATAACACTCTATATAGCAATTACAATTATTAAATATTTTAAAAAAATTGGCGCAGAATTTTAAGATAAAATTATTTGTATGTAGATAAATATTTCTAAGATATATGATCGTTTTTTAAATAAATAGAAAGCTTTATTTCATAAATTAAATAAATACTCAATTATAAAAAAACGAAGAGAAAACTGTACCAAATATATTAAATAAAATAAAAATTCATTTTTCAATCATACGTCTCTTTGATCAAATGTTCTCAATCGATATCATAATTATATTCTAAAACATATGCATCAGGGCTATTTTTAAACAGATTGATTGGTACATTCTGGATAATATACAAGTATTTCTTCATATTGGTATTGCATAAGTAAGTTGAGGAGTCAACAATACTTGCTTTATTTAGAATACTAATTGATTAATTGATTTCTCAAAAAGTTTAACAATTTTTTTTAATAAAATCCATATTATCTTACCATATCTAAATATATACATGTAAATATATATTATTTTAGTATATTCAAAGGAAATATTTACAATATATTTATTTTTGATGCCTTTCCGTGCTAGAAAATGATTAATCAATATAATGATTCAACTTTTTTGAAAAATCTAGCGCCAAAATCTTTTTCATTTCCTATGAATAACAGCACTTCAAAAAAATTTATTCAATCAAATATTTATTTTCATAATTTAATAGAAACTCCAAATGAAAAAAATAACACAATTATTATGTAAGCATTTGAGATTCTTTCTTAGATTGTTAATTATATATTTTAAATACTACAAAATGAATAAATAAATAACATTTATCACATGTTTTTAATCAAATACATTTTGTATTTATAAAGATAAAAATGTTTTATGTAAATTTTCAAAAATCTTATATGCTTGAAATTTTGGAAAATCATATTCATAATTACTTAGAGAATATTTTTTTATAATAAAATATTTAAAAAAGAATTCCTAATTTTTTTTCAATTTCTTGATATTACCTTTTTAATTTTTTATTTCTAAACGGCCTTACCTTGTCAGGTGGCCTATAAATTCATATATAAAGGAAATATTATTTCGATAATGTCGCCTTCATAACCGCCTTCGGCGTTTAGAGCTTGCGCATAATTTGTTATGTCGTCAATTTCTATTTCAAGAATATTATATTCATCATTTTCAAATGTTCTTAATGTATCGGCACTAATGATAAAATCATTTAAGCCATCTTCAAAAGGTAATCCATCCGCTTGTGTTTCTTCTAATGTTTTTATTCGTGTTTCAATATTAATAATTTGTTCATTATTTATTTTTCCATCTATTGTTGTATCTCCTTTTACATGTAATTTTTCAAATTCTCCGTTAGTAATTGGCATATTATTACCACCTGTAAATGCACCATCTTTAACGTTTTGTTTTGTAATTATTGCTGTCATCAATTTTTATTAAAATATGTAAATTTTAATTAAAAATAAAATGGTTAAAACATATTTTATAACAAAAGACTATGAAAACGAATTGCCACCAGAATTTGTAAATTCATTAAATAAACGATATATTAGTTTCCAATATTGTTTAGTAGTGTGTAATGAATATATAGATGCTGAAACTGAAGTTCATGCTTCATTTATACAAAGAGACGAATATTGTGATAGCTTAGTTTGGTATTCAAATTTACCTGTTTCTGATGACAATAGAAAGTATGAATATATTGGTACTAAAAGACATTTTAAGATATGGTTTTGTGATGTAAACGGAAATGAAATTAAACCTGATAGATTCACTGTATTCTTGAAGTTGGAGTATTAAAAGAAATCTTTGATTTCCTTGAGTAAGCCGTAGGCTCTGGATTTGTTTCAAATCCTTCGTCTTCGACGAATTAACTTTCTGGAAAAATATATTTATTTTTAAATACAGTTTGTAGTAATTTCAGTTTCTTCATTAACTTCCTAATTTCTTATTTTTTCTATATTTATTTTGATTGATAATATTGAAATTTGAGCTGGATAATATGGAGTTCCTTCATATTCTTTTGTTGTAAATGAAACTTTAAGCACATGTACTTTTGATTTATCTGCTGGATTTAATCAATCCCATAATTTAGAGCTTGAAATAACAGGCTGACCTTTGAAGTATTCGAGTAATGTTTTATGAGTTATTAATATATTGTTAGCCGAGCCACGCATTTCAATCGCAACTGGTCTAATTCCTAATTTACCGAATTTGTTTCTATAAGTATCATTACCTTCAAAATAAACATTACAGCCTTCGAAATCATTGAAATTTATTTTGTCAAATGCTTTTAATTCATCAACGAATTTAGTGAGATTCAAGAAAACTTTATCTACAATTTTATGATAAAATAAAAAAAATTGAAAAATATAAAATTAAATTAAATAGTTTTGAAAATGTTTAAAATAATTTAATAAAATATTTTTACTCAAATCCTGCTGGAACACCTCGAGGGAAGTATTCAACACCACTAACGGACCATGCGAAGTATGTATCGCTACAAATCCAAGCTTCAGGACTTGGTGGGTGTTGGTCTTTATATTCTAAATCAGGAATGAAATATGTGTCATCATCACCACGATATATTGGTTGCCCTCTAAATGTAATTGAATTTGTACCTGTATCTAATCCATCAAATACATATCCAGCATTTGAACGTTCAAGTTGGAAATTAATACCAAAGCTTGTACCATCGCTTTTACAATTAGTATATCGCTTACCAGTTGTTGGGTCATTTAATGGTTGAGTGAATGAATCCTCGAATTCTTGCGTTGCTTCTAATGCTCCATCTAATTCATTAGCTATTAATTGATGTTGATAAAAGCGAGCTCCGCAGGTGCTCTGAAATTCAGTGTCTGGATATGTTCTTTTATTAACGACTAGTTGAACGTTTTGATACATAATATTATCGAAGCATGTAATATCAAATGGACTTTTTGGAAACATCATTGTTATATTTGTTGCATTTTTTAAAGGTATTTTTTTGATATTTCAAGACCATTTGCTTTTGAAGTACCTTCAAATATTTCACGTGTTAATTCCTGTGATGGAACTAAGAAAGGCGTTTGTAATTCATGAACTAGTCCTTGATATGTTCCTTGTTTAAGACCAAAACCAGCCAAATTTGAACGTCCAAGTTGTATTGTACCACCTAATACATCAAGTCTTAGTTTTTCAGTTTTAAGATTAATTGATGAACCATTTAAACGATTAGATTTAACGAGAAGAGCACCTTTAACTTC
Source organism: Tritrichomonas musculus (assembly GCA_039105265.1). NCBI lineage: Eukaryota > Parabasalia > Tritrichomonadida > Tritrichomonadidae > Tritrichomonas > Tritrichomonas musculus. The sequence continues at coordinate 3,872,038 of JAPFFF010000004.1, forward strand.
ATTTTCAATTAATTTAACAGAATCACCAGCATTTAAAATATAATCCGGATTTCTACACACGATAGTTTCAGCAAATTCAGCATGATTTACAAGTGATTTATCAACATCATATTTTGCGAATTCTTCATCGGTATAATGAAAATCAATAACAATTGGCTCTGCTTCGTCGTAATGAGTATCTTTTCTCATTTGTTCTTGGTCTCCACCTGCAGGTTCTTCAGCTGTATATGGTATAGCTCCATGCATTCTTTGATATTTAATATGTAATGTTGGTGTTGGTGTTGGAGTTGCTGAATAATGAGAAACAATAACTGAAGGTTTGCCAATTTGTGTAAATTTACGAGTGATTGGTACAACTGCGGGTATTTCTTCATCAATTGCTTTATCTTCGAGGAATTGTAAAGTTTCTTTAACGATATTGGGATTAATTTGAGCCCATACCATAGCACGTAATGATGTTTTAACTTCTTCTTCTATTTCACCACATATTGAATTTGGGTATAATTGCCATGCTTGAAGTGCAAGTTGATCAAGAAATGGAATTGTTAATTCGATTGTGAATTTATGAGGTAAGCCGTCGGCAATATCCTTTAAATCAATATAGCAACCACAAATAGACGGTGAAAATTGGCTTACATTTTCCCAAGTTGAATGACTGAATTTAGAAGTTGCTTTTGCGTCTCGTGGTTTGATAGAATTATAAGCGAATGATTCACGTTGTAATTCATCTTGTCGGTATGTATCAAGTAATTTACCATTAATCCAAAATCTGCAATCTTCTTAAAATTCAACGGCATTTTTGAAACCAACGAATATTTTCATTAAACCGTTTTTATCAGCTGAAACATCGATAGCTTGATTTAATTTAACATTGAAGCCAAGTAATATTGTAGAGAATGATTTTTCAATTTGAGTTATGGTATGACCTGAATGAGTTAATTTAATTCTTGTTTTAGTACCAACAGGTAAAGGTGCATCTTTATCTTTGAATTCTTCCATAATCCAACTAAAAGAATTATCACCGCCGTTTCGTTGTATTAAATTTCTCAATTTATTTTGGAAGTATGCTAAAACATCACCTTCATCATTACCAAGATTTTTTGTTTGAGCGTTTAAGAATGTCATTTTGAATAATAGAAAAATTAAAATCATTTTTAAAATTTTTACATTATCGAAATATGGCATTTGGAAGTTGGTTCAAAAATATTATAAGCGGTGCTAAAAATGTTATTGGAAAAATAGTACCGAAAGTGAAAAAAGCAGTTGAAACTGTTAGTAAATTTGCACCATTGATTAATCAAGCAGGCGGTCTAATTGGTGGAGATATTGGTGATGTAATAAGTAAAGTTGGAAGTGGTATCGGTAAATTAAATAATAAAGTAAGTTATAAAGGAGGTAATTTAGTTGGAGCGAACGGTGGAGGAGTTAGACGTTTCGACATACCATTATTGAAAGAATGATTAAATATTTAAGAATAAAGTCGTTTCCTCATTTCATCAGTTAATTCCAGGGGGTTATCGTTTAATGTAGCAGATAGTTTAACTATACGAAGCAATAAATTTATAAATTCGATGACTGTGAGACAGCCGAGAAACAGATTTGATATATTCATTTTAATTATTATTTTTCTTCAAATAAAATTTAATATTTTTATAATAAATCAAATGGATTTAAAAGTTATTGAACCAATTAAAAACTACTTAAAAGAATTTAAAACAGTAGATGAATTTAATTTATGGTATTCAAAAAATAAAGATGAAGTGGATAAATTAACTACTCATAAATTAAACAAAATGTACCGCATCGATGATTACAGAATTACAAAAATAAAGGGCGTGTTAATGTTAAAGAAAGATACAAAACCTAAAATTAAGGAGATGGATAAAGTCATTAAAAATGAAATTAGCGATGAAATAAATGAATTAAAGAATGAAATAAATGAAATACGAGGTGCAGTTAATAAATTAATTGATTTCATAAATGGTAAGATTGTTGAGTGATTTAAATTAATTTAATTATTTTTGAAAATATTTAATTTTTATTTTATATAAAATGAGTACTGAACAAATCACTGAAAAAGTTGTTGAATTCGTTCCTTTACTTAATTTTGAAAATGATTATGAAATACTTAATGATTATCCATCAGTTTATTACGATTAGACGAAAAAAGGACCATTATGAAGTAATTGAAGATGATTATCAAAATCAAGGTTATCCTTCAGTTTATTTGAAAAGAAAACCATATCAAAAACATATATTAATTGCAAAACAATTTATTACAAATGATGATCCTGAAATGAAAACAGATGTTGACCATATTAATCGTGATCGAACTGATTATCACATTGAAAATTTACGATGGATTACCAAATCAGATAATCAACGTAATAAATCAAGCTTTAAAGGTATTAAATATGAATACATTGATGAAATACCTGATGATTATATTGATGTAGACACTTATGAAACTAAAAAAGGATTACATGAATTTAATGAAAAGGAATATTATTATTCTCCATCAACTGATAAGTTTTATTACTTTAATGGTAGTCAATATAGAATTCTAAATGTAAATATGCCACAAAATTCGAAATGTGTTAAAATGATAGACAAAAATAAGCGTCAAGTAGCTGTTTATTACACTAAATTTAAAGTTCAATACGAATTATTGGATTAAATCTAATTCAATTGATGTATCACCTCCATCAACAACATTTACTAACATATAAGGATGACATTCCTTATTTTCTGTTTTTCGTTTTAATATTTTTGAATACATTTCATAAAACTCATCAAATGATAAATTACTTGCTGATTGAGAATAAATATAATGTAATTGTTGTTTATTAAAACATAGGAATATAAATAATGTTGATATTTCATTTTTAACATGCGGTTTTAGACCTTTCCATCCTTGAATTAATAGAAAGAATGAAATATTTACATGGCGACATCGACGAATCAATTGACTAAAATATGATTCTTCACTTGAAAATAATTTACTATTTGAAATATCATCGAATAACACTATGGTATGCAATATATTTTTATTAAAATCATTTATTGCTAACATATGGAACATATCCTCTTTTTGTTGGTCATCGATTCTATCCTGCAAGTTTTCCCGTTTGATAAGGATAAATTCTTTGCTGAGATTAAATCTTTCGTGAATTCGACGGCTTCTTTTTCACTAACGATAATGTAAGGAATCATTAGAAGAGGTTTTAGTGCCAAAAATGTTTGGTCTGTTTCTTTGCCGTCTTTTGTAATATATACTAATAGATGATGAGTATTTAATACCCCTAATTTTATTATTTCCTTTAAAGCTATAACTGTTTTTCCTGATGATTGCTTGCCAACAATTACATTAACACTATTTAACCTAATATTAACTTCTGGGTGTATTTCACTTATTAAGTTTTCGTTTGTTTCCATAGCATACGTTTTCAACGTATTCATAACGTGCGTTTTAACCATACAAGCAATCCGAGCTGAACGCAGCGAAGCCAGATTGCTTGAGCCACTACGAGCGAAGCGAGGTAGTGGCTATTTAAAAATTTACATTTTATTTCAATGAAAAATTAACTAACAACAAGATAATCCTCCACCTAAATAATATACAGCCTAAATATACTCGACCAAATAATCTACCTCTCAATTTTTCCCTCCAACAGATATTCATTTTCAACATAAATCATCAATCTAATTAGTTTTACTTAACATGTCGCAAAAAATCTAATTAGTTTTACTTAACATGTCGCAATAAATAGTGTCAAAAAATAAAAGCGGTTGCTTAACGTATGACATTTTTACCTTAAAAGTAATTGCTTTCTAGATATCAGGAGAACGTTTATTTGTAATTAAAAATAAAACTATCCCTGCCCATATTTAATTATGAATAAAATTGTCATTATTTGAGAGTTTATATTAAAACCAAGATTTTGATATTTTGATTAAATCTATCCCTTTCGGCTGTATGCCGTACTTGAAGATTTTTTTATGTAAAGTATTCAAAAAGTTGCACTTTTGCGTTTCTCAGTAGAAGTTTTGTAAAATAAACTTAGTTTATTAATCTTCAAGTACGGGATTTTTCTTCTCAGCAATATCTACTTAATGTATTTTCTCAAACATGACTTGAATAGGAATTGCCATGATCATAAAAAAAAAAATCTAATCATGAAAATTTCAAATTGAAATTTGCGAAAATGAAAAGATAAAAAGTTTGCGAAAATGTTTTATTCTTGCGAATTTACATGCCTAAATATACTATTTTTCAAAAATATTTTTTCCTTATTTTATCTATAGGGCCAATTTGGTTTCTCTTGTCATTAACATTTTGCATTTTTTTTTTTTTTTTTTAATATCGGAATTTTTCATAAGCTTGAAAAAAATTAAAAGCAGCCATAATTTTCATCTTCACTGCTTGATAGAAAGCACTTTGTGTTTAGCTGATTATTTACATTGTAAAATTGAACTTTAGTATTATCCATACTACTTAATTTATTTGAATTTGGCTTTATAATTTGAAAATCATCATCAATATCGTCAATATCATCTGAGTCCTGGAGAAATTTGAAATTTTTCACATGGGATTCTAGCTTTGTTGCATTCATAGAATTACCAATTTCAGCCTCCACTTGCTTACTGTCTATCACACACTGTGCTTGTGAATAGGAAAAGTCTTCCAGCGAGTCTGATAGAAAAGACTGCCCGTTTCTATCACAGCTTGCAGACCTAAAACTAACTGAGCTCTCATTGTCTTTGCAAGTCAATTCTTCATCATCCTCGAAGTTCTCAGTGAGCTGACTAAACGACTCATCTGAAAGAAAACTGCGAGACTTGCTGGCTGCTGGCTGCACTTCAGAGTTATCCTGGTTATCACAAATTGTTACATTTTTGCTTCCTTTTTCTTGTGACAGAGACGCTGAGTAGAAGTCGTCTATCTCTGAGTCTGATGTTGATAAAAAAGATCGTTTTTCAAGTCGATTCTCTTTCATCCTTTCTTCCAGTGATTCAGCTTCACGCATCTGACTAAGATGCTGATGATTCTGAACGACAGGAAGGCCTGTAACGTCAATCAGCAACTTATTTGCACCAGTCTTTGAGACATTGTTCTCATCTGAACTAGATGCTGCTTTGCTGCTGCTTTTCACCTTGTTTTCAACAATGTCCATGAAGTTGTCATCGTCTTCTGTGAAGGACGAGTCATCTAGAAAGTGAGTCTCAATTCTCTTCGCTTCAGAAGGTTGATTCATAAGTGGCTGAGGCTCTTCTTTTGGTGCTGCCTGCCATTCACCGCTGCCTGATCCGAGAAGCCTCGATGGTGAAAGTGAGACTGAATGCTGAATGGGCTTCTTCACTTTGTGGCGGACTTTGTTTTTGTTTTGGGAGAAAAACATCAGGTACTGGCTGGAGGGAGTGTCAGTGGAGTACGCGCAAAGGCTTCGATGGTCAGATGAGGGCTGCGATGAGGAATCGATTGATGCTTGCGTCATTAATTGGTGCCTTTTTATGTATTGGCGGATGTTGCATTGGAAATGGAATTCTTGATTTTGTGCTTCTTCTTGATTAGGCGTTGCTTCTTGGACGCTGCATCCTGTTTGAATAGCCATTTCAGTAGAAATGCTGTTCTCGCTTTGGAAGCATCTCTCTTCTTGGATGCAGTTTTCATTTTGGATGCATCTCTCTTCTTGGATGCAGTTTTCGTTTTGAATACATCTCTCTTCTTGAATACAATTTTCATTTTGAATGCATCTCTCTTCTTGGATGCAGTTTTCATTTTGAACTCCAATATCTACAGGAATGCTGATTTCTTCTTGAATGACGTTTTCACTTGGTATTGCATTCTCATTATATACTGCATTTTCTTCTTGAATCACACTTTCATTTGTAATAACATTTTCATCTTGAATTACATTTTCATTTGGAATCACGCCTTCTTCTTGAATCACGCTTTCATTTGTAATAACATTTTCCTCTTGAATCACATTTTCGTTTGGAATCACACTTTCTTCTTGAATAACATTTTCCTCTTGAATCACATTTTCATTTTGAATTACATTTTCATTTGGAATCACGCTTTCTTCTTGAATTACATTTTCATATTGAATTACATTTTCATCTTGAATTACATTTTCATCTTGAATTACATTTTCATCTTGAATTACATTTTCATCTTGAATTACATTTTCTTCTTGAATTACATTTTCATCTTGAATTACATTTTCTTCTTGAATTACATTTTCATATTGAATCACATTTTCATCTTGAATTACATTTTCATCTTGAATTACATTTTCATCTTGAATCACATTTTCATATTGAATCACATTTTCATCTTGAATCACATTTTCATCTTGAATTACATTTTCATCTTGAATTACATTTTCATATTGAATCACATTTTCATCTTGAATCACATTTTCATCTTGAAATACATTTTCATCTTGAATCACATTTTCTTCTTGAATTACATTTTCTTCTTGAATTACATTTTCTTCTTGAATTACATTTTCTTCTTGAATTACATTTTCTTCTTGAATTACATTTTCCTCTTGAATTATATCTTTATTTGAAATAACATTTTCTTCTTGGATCGCATTTTCTTCCTGAATTACGTTTTCGTTTGGAATAACATTTTCTACTTGAGGCGCATTCTCTTTTTGAATGATATTTTCAAGTAAAATAATGTTTTCTGTTGGAGTAGATTCTTCCTTTTGAATATAATTTTCTTTCTGTATTACATTTTCTATTGGGATGGAATTTTCTACTGGAATACATCTTTCACCTTGCATGATACTTTCTACTGGAATGATTTTTTGGTTTTGAATACATTCTTCTTCTTGTATGCAGCTTTCTACATCCATGCAATTTTCGTTTTGAATACCACTCACAACTTGGATACTGCTTTTATCTTGACTCTGCTGATGGTAATTAAGCAAGCAAACCTTACTAATATTCATGCTTTGAGAACATATAGCATTATCAGCTACCAGCGAACCTATCTTTCTTTGGTATCTTTTGATGTCTGGCTGAGTGAATGACTGGTGGAAGCTTCCTTTTACATTTTTATTGATTCTTTGACTTAAAGCATCATTACTCTCAATAGAATCAGCGGAATAACTTCCAGTTGGCTGAGTAGAATGTCTTTCATCAATATTATTTTTAGATCTCAAAAAAACTTTCTGGCTTTTTGGAAAGTCATCTTGTTCTGTCATCTTTAATAGATTATTATTAGCCAAATTCAATTGACTCATTGTCTGTTCTTGAGTGAGCACAAGTTCTGAACCTTGGATCAAATTTTGAGGTCTTCCCGGGGAACTCAAACTTGAGTTTTCTTCACTATTTACTTCAACAAACTCAGATTTATTCTGACTATCAGTTTCTGAATGAAGAGTGCTTTCTTTGCTATTACTAATATTACTACTAGTATTTGGCGTATGTGAAGTATTATTGTTATCATTAGTTTTATTTGACCAAAATTGGAAAATTTCTTTTGAATTGAGGAGCATTTGTCGCGTTTCATTAGTCATCACATTTGATGTACTTTCATTTTTGAGAAAATTAGGATCAGGCTGCAATGCAATAACATTTTTCCCGTCAAGATATGACATTGGGTTTGAATACATGAAAGAGTCTGTGTCATTTGGCTGATCAAATAATATGAAAAGTGTAACTGGCATTTTTTTAACCAGTATCAAGTTATCAAAAGTTGTAACCATTACGTTTATTTGTCCTGCCTTAAACATCATTAATTTATCCTTTTTTGTCTTGGCTTTCAAAAATGATGGTCTAATTAAATTATTGGTGCAATTACTTTCATTCTTCTGCTTTAAAAAAGATACAATACACTTGCATGTATCTTCTAGATTTGTTAAAATAACAATTCTTACACTAGGATTTAAAATACCTTCATCAGCTTTGGATGTAATTGTTTGTGACTCATTTAAGTCAACTTTTTCATTATTTTCAACTCTCTTTTCAGCATTATCAATTTCATTTTTCATTGTATCATGAACAATTTTTGCTACAGACGCAAATTTTGGATGAAGCTTGTCTCTTGATTCTTCCAATAATTTGACAAAGTTTTTATACTGGGGAGAATTTAATAGACTTTTTCTTTGATCTGTCATTTTTTTCTTTGTTAAAGACTCAAGAGCAGCATAAGCTTGACTTGGCCCATAGTTGAGTAGCTTATCCCTAATTGAAGTAAGTTGTAAAAGCAAATTAAAAGTATTTTGTAAGTCTGTTGATAATTTTTTTCCTATGTTTTGACAATCACGAAGTGCAGAAAAAACATATTCATTTGTAAAATTATGTGGATTGTTTGAATGAACACATCCTTTGTCAAAAAGAAAATTTATGTATTTTTGATTGACCTTATCAAGACAATCTACTAAACTATCAGTATCAAGATCACTAGCTAAAAAATTAAACGTTTTTGGTATATACTTTGAGATATCTTTGTATCCATTTTTAGAATTGCTTTTTGTTGTATCTATGTAAACAATTTGCTCTGCTTTCATATTGGTTATGATTGTTTGAATTTGATTTTTATCGTTTGGCATATAGGATGCTGTTCCAATAACTCGACAGTTAGCACCATTTGAATTCATAATAAGATCAATAATTTGTTTTTCTTTCTCACATAAGTCATCGGTATTAAAATCATCAAATATGAGCAATGATGGCTTAAATTGATCAAAAATATTATTATTAGATGCTAAATTAAATAAAATGTCTGTCGCTGAAAAAATAATGTGCTGCTTCTCTAATAATGATAGATTCTCTTGTGCATTTGTGCAACTCAAAGGCTCAACGGAAAAAAAAGATGATAAAAATCGTACAGATTCTGGATCATTTGAAACAAAGACAACTTTTTTTGGTTTTCGAAAGTTATAAATTGCTAATAATAGTATAGTAGTTTTTCCTAATTTTTGAGGTAAGATAATTATTGTATTAAAATTCAAAGATTGCGCTGCAATCTTTATTTGGTATTCTCGATGCTTTATAACTTCATTTGGACAAATAATTTGGGATTCTGTAATAAATGGCGAGTTTTCAGAATTATTGAATTCGTTTCCAGTTCTTTGCTGAGAGAAATGTATTATCTTGTTTGGAGATTCATGAAAGTAAGATATATTAGGTATATGCGCAACATTGTTATCCATTTATAATCAAATTTTGAGGAAATTTCATAGAACTTCCTGATTGCCTGAAAGTGAAGCAGGAAATTGAAAAAGTGGAAAAAAGTTAAAATATAAAAAGATGATATTTATAAAAACAAACAAAAGTAATATAAGATAAAGATCATCATTCATAATCGCAAACATGTTTTTCTTCAAACCGTTCCCAATCACCTGGTGCTGCTTTAAGTAGTTTGCACTCGATGCTGTATGGTCCAATAGTAAACGATGATTGGCTTGGATCAATTTCACCATATAATTGAAAATGTAATTTTACATCATAAATATCGACATATACGTCAACCGATTTATTATGAAATTGCGCGTATGAATTTTTCTTCGCACCAACAACATCAATAAAAAGAATAACGTGTGTATTCGTTTGGAAATAATCGTAATTTATAATAGGATCATCATATTCTTCTTCTTCGCTAAAATCTGTTAGAGGTGGGGAAAAATCAAAAATGTCCATAGCTTGTGTATCACCATCATCAGTTAAATGAACTTCGCATTTTTGCACCCATCGTCCAATTTCTGGCGTGTTTTCTTCTTCATAACACTTTTTGAAGATGATAAGAGCTGATTCGTATTCTTTAAGATTATATAAACATTCTCCTTTCAACATGGAAAGCTGCGGTAAGTTTATTCCATCATTCTCTAACTCTACAGCAATTTGAAGTGCTTCATAAGCTTTTCCACTTCGCAAGTAACACTGCAATTTTAATAATAGGATTTTTGGATCATAGTCAACTTGAATTTTTGAAATTAGATCTATAGCTTCTTCAAATCTGCCTTGCTCAGCGAGTAAATAAAATTCTGATTCTTTATATGTCCAATTTCTTTCAGGCTTAGGAATATTCTTCATAAATTTCTTTATTTGAAATAAAATCACAAAATTTGACCATATAAAATTTTTTTATACAAACAAATAATCTGTTTTTATACATAATTATAAAGACTAAAAACAAATAAAAACTGTTGATATTAATATTACTCTTTGATTGCAATTAGGCCATCCATGCGGGTACAGCACGATGAGGGATAGCAAATATTGAATTAACTGGTCCTTTTGGTTCATCATCATCAGCATTTTTCCTTGCTAAAACAGCTGCTGTTGGCTTCATTAGTCTCTCAGGGTCTCTTTTTGCATGCCTAAATTTCTTTGCATTCGCTTCAGCTAATTTTCTTTCTTTTTCTTCTCTCGCAATTCTCTGTTCTTCTTGTAGCTGCTTAATTGCAAGTTTCTTTTCTTCAGCTTCAGCATCTCTTTTTCTAATTTTTTCCCAATCAGAAGATTTAAATTTCTGTTTTCGCGGATCTTGTCTCATTACCACTTTATTATTATCAACATCGGTTTCTACAATAGGAGATGGCTTCCTGTTACTTTTTCGCATTAATTCTTGTTTTAATTGCTGAAATTTTTTCTTCTTTATTTCTTCATTTGCAATTCGAGCCTTTTCTCTTTCATCAGCAGCTTGTTTTGCTCGTTGCTGACGCATTCTTTCTCTCTCTTGAAGACGAAGCTTTACTGCTTCTGGATCAACTTTTGGTGATTTGGGTGCTTCCTCTTCAATATTTTGGCGTCCTTTTTTGTTTTGTTCTTTCATTTCATTGATCGCTGCTTTCATTCTCTGCTTGAGTTCGATGAATTTTTTGTTCCATTCTAGATGAGCAAGAACAGATTCTTCTGGTATGTTTGGTAAATGAGATGGAAGATCAAGTTCGCCATGCCTTTGAAGTTGGCGCAAGAATTCTGCATGCGATTCAGTATCCCAACCACCAGTTCTTCCACCGTTTTTAGCAAGAAAAGTTTGAAATTCGCTAACAGGAGAATCAAATTCAATATCTGTTTGTTTTGGACGAATGGCGGGCGTTTGAAGGTCAACAATTCGTTTTTCTCGTTTATCTATATCATCAATAATTTTTCTGATATCGCCATTCGCTTTTTCAAGTTCTGCTGCACTTGATACTCGTAATGCAATAATATCTTTTTCAAGATGATCAAGGCGTTGCTTGAAACCACGATCATGAGGTCGTATATTTGTAATTCCGGTTGTTTCAGAGTGAAATTGCTGTAGAAATGAGCGATCAGTAGGTTTGAAAACGCTTGTAAATGTATTTAATAAGTCTCTTTCTTCGCGAGATAAAGAATCACCACATCTATTAAACGAATTTTGCAATTGCCGCAAAATATCATGTTCTGTTTGAGCTAAACTACAGCATCTCGCAATCCATTCTCTTTCAGTAATCATTTAAACGTTTAATAATTTGTTTTTATTCCTTAAACTTTTTCTATAGGCAACGTTTTGAATCATTTTGAATTTTCAGAGGAGATTTTAGCATACATTCAAAATGATAATGATATGAAATTCATATTTATCCTATTAAATTATTAAAAAGTTTATTTACAATATAATTACATATATATAATTTATTAATATAAATACATATATTTAATAATTTTATGGATATAAAGATAAATTATTCAAGAAATATTAAAAAACTTTTATGTGGCACTTTTTTTTTATATTTTTATGAGAATGGAACATGAGAACAAATCATTAAAAAACAGTTTCCAAGAAATACCAACCAAATACAAAGATTTATATAAAAGTTTTCAAGATGGAAATATTAACATTATTTATCAAAAATTTGATTTTAAATATTTTCATCAAGAAGAGACAGATGAAAAAGTAGAAGTTTTATTATTAAACTTTTTAAAAGAATTTAAGTTTATTACATATCAAATATCAAATCCAGATAAAGAAGAAAATGAAATAGAGTGCAACATGAAAATATCACCTAAAGTTAATGCAGTTATATGCACAGAATCAAATTGTTTGATTATTGAATCAGTAAATATCGATTATGTACTAAATGCTTTACATCAAACCAAATCATCAATTATTTACATTCCTAAAAAACCAATTTTACCAAATATTAATTCCAATTTATCATATTTAATTCAATTAAATGAAAAAATATTGGAAGAAGTTTATAGTTTTTGCTCCAATTTCCATGAAAAAATTAAAAATAACAAATTTTTGCAATATACAATAGAGCCAATAGCAGCATATTTAATTAGAAGATACTTTTATCCATCATATTACTTCAAAGATCAATCATTTTTCTCATTTAATCAACATATTAATTCACCTCAGACAAATTTCAAAACGGAATTGACAAAATTAATGACAAACAAAAATTCAAATTTTTTAGAAAATTTCCAAAATTTTAATTCAATTGTAAGTAATGATGTGAAAAACGAAGAATTATTAAAAAATAAATTTTTCAAAATTAATGAGTTTAAAGAGACAGATTTTATTAAATTAAGATGCATCCATTCAAATGAAAATGCAAAATTTTATTTTGTCATTCATCTTCCAAGTTTTTATGTTTTTTCAATGAAAATAACCGACAAGCCAAAAGATTCTGAAATAAACTTTTGTAAAAAATATTCACATAGATGTTTTACACGATTTTATGGATTTGTTAAAAATAATGATAGTGAAGCAATTAACGGTTTTGTTTATGAATTCATGAGTCAAAATTCTTTATTGAATTTTGTGATAAAAAGCAAAGAAAAAGTGAACAATTTTAACGGTTTTATGGCATTGAATCGCATCTTTCAAGGTATTAATTATCTTCATTCAAATTCTATGATTCATCTTGATTTAACTCCATCAAATATCTTGCTTGATCATGACTTTATTCCTTTCATTTCAGGCATTGAAAAAGTTCATCATTCAAAATTTTCAATTGATGAATCATTGAAAAATTTACATATAAAATATAAAGCGCCTGAACTTTTTACGCAAGAAAAAATAGAGAATATGTTTGCTTTAGACACATTTTCATTTGGTTCAATTATTTATTTTCTTTTTGAGAAGAAACACATGTTAAAATCGAGTCAAGTTTCAATGAATATAAAAGCAATTGAATTGAATCATATTCCACAGATTCAAAATGTATCAGAAAACATTTCAAATATTTATCAAAGTTGCGTTAAATACAAACCAGAAGAAAGATATAAAAAAGAAGATATTGTAACAAATATTAAAAAAGAAATTAATAATTTTGAATGCTTTGAAAATTACTTAAAAATGAAGAATCATTCATTTCTTATTTACGATATCATTCAATATGTTTATGAAAACATCATCTTCTTGATTTCATTAGGAAAAGAAGATTTGATAAAATATGAAGAAAACATTTATCCTTTTCTTTTTGTTATCTTTGATGATGACAATTCTGATTCTTTTAATAAATTGGGCCAGATTTTGTCGGATGGATTTTTAATTGATCCTGACTACACAAAAGCAATGAAATATTTTGAGATATCAAAAAAGGATGGCAATTTAGATTCACTTAATAATCTAGGCATCTTATACTATTATGGAAAAGGAGTAAAACAAGATTATTTGAAAGCTATTGAATATTTTGAATCATCTGCAAAATTGAATAATTCTGACGCAATTAATAATCTTGGTTATTTATATTACAAAGGCCAAGGTTTCAAGCAAGATTATGATAAAGCTAAAGAATACTTTGAAACATCATCAAAACTAAACAATTCTAATGCTTTTTATAACTTGGCAAAGATGTATTATCATGGCGAAGGTGTTAAACAAGATTATTCAATTTCATTGAAATATTTTGAAAAGTCAGGCATTCAAAACAATTCAAATGCATTGAATAACATCGGCGTTTTATATTACAATGGAAAAGGAGTTAAACAAGATTATAAAAAAGCTAAAGAATACTTTGAAACATCAGCCAAATTAAACAATTCAAATGCACAAAATAACTTGGGCTATCTTTATTACAACGGTGAAGGTATTGAGCAAGATTATTTGAAAGCAAAAGAATATTTCGAATTGTCAGCGAAACGAAATAATTCAGATGCTTTAAATAGCATTGGAATTTTATATTTCCATGGAAAAGGAATGAAGCAAGATTATCAAAAAGCTAAAGAATTTTTTGAATTATCATTACAAAAAGGAAATTCAAATGCACTTTATAATTTAGGTTTTCTTTATTTCAACGGTTTAGGTGTTGAAAAGAATTATTCAAAAGCCAAAGTTTTTTTTGAAACTTCAGCAAAATTAAACAATTCTTATGCATTAAATATTTTAGGTATTTTATATTATATTGGTTATGGTGTTGAACAAGACTATTTAAAAGCTAAAGAATGCTTTGAATTATCAGCAAAACAAAACAATTCAAATGCTTTTTATAGTTTAGGAAAACTTTATTCAAATGGAATTTATGTTGGACAAGATTATTCAAAAGCTAAAGAATTATATGAAATTGCATCTAGACAAAATAATTCTAATGCTCAAAATAATCTTGGTATTATGTATTATCATGGTCGTGGTGTTACAAAGAGCTTTTCTAAAGCTAAAGAATACTTTGAATTATCATCATTACAAAATAATTCAAACGCGCTTATTAATCTAGGTTATCTTTATTATAAAGGAGATGGTGTTGATCAAGATTATCTAAAAGCTAAATATTATTTTGAACTGTCATCTAAACAATCAAATTCAATAGCTTCAATTCATTTGGGTTATCTTTATTATACTGGTCAAGGTGTTCAATTAGATTATTTGAAAGCTAAAAATTATTTCGAATTGGCAGCTAAACAGAACAATCCTTTTGCTTTGAATAATTTAGGCATTTTGTATTATTATGGTCAAGGTGTTCAATTAGACTATTTAAAATCAAAATCTTATTTCGAATTGGCAGCTGAACAACGAAATTCAAGTGCTTTTTATAATCTTGGCAGATTTTATTTAAATGGAAAAGGAATTAAACAAGATTATAAGAAAGCTAAAGAATATTTCGATTTATCAGCTAAACAATTGCATCCAATTGCACTTTATACTCTTGGCAAACTTTATTTTCATGGTTTAGGTGTTGAAAAGGATTATTTGAAAGCTAAAGATTATTTCGAATTGTCTTCATATCAAAACAATTCATTTGCAATTGTTCATCTAGGCAAACTTTATTATTATGGTTATGGTGTTAAGCAAGATTATTTAAAAGCACGACAATATTATGAAATAGCATCCAATTTAAAAAATTCTAATTCTTACTTTTATTTGGGTTATATTTATGAGAATGGAAAAGGTGTTGATATTGACATTGACAAAGCAATTTATTATTACGAATTATGCGCTACTATTCATAATGAAAAAGTTAATTTTTATTATAAAGATGGCTGGATTGAACAATTTAAAATTAATACACATTACTATCGTGCTAATAATGATCTCGGCTTGATTTACATAACTGAAAATAAATATAGAAATATTTCAACAGCTGAAAAATATTTGAAAATCGCTGGTTTGAATGAATATCCTTTTGGTCAGGATAATTATGGCTTGTTATGGAGATATTATTTAGATGAAATAGGTAATGCTGAGTACATGTTTGAAAGAGCCGCAAAACATCATTTCGTTTTGGCTGAATTTAATCTTGCGAATTTTTGTGAAATGGAAGGAAAAGTGGAAGAAGCAATAAATCATTACAATAAAGTAATTGAATATGAAAATGAACCTTTGATTTTCAGAAAAAGATTAATTAATGATGAAAGACTTGAGATTTCAAAAAATCTCATTGTTTTACTTAGTAATTTAAAATTGATTCAATTTAATCTATCTAGTGAAAAATCTGAATTAAATGAAAAATCAGAATTGAATGAAAAAATTATTGAAAATTCAATTTTGAATGCAATTTTCATTCCAATTTTTCGGTTGTTGTTTCAATCTGACCAAAATTCTTTTATTTTCAAAATTAAAACAAATAAAAACAAAAATAAATCTTATATTTCTAATTTTAAAGATTTCATCTTGAATTTCCCTTTGTTTAATCTGGTAAATCAATTAAATGCAAATAAGAAAATTCACGAAAATTCATCGTGGATACAAATTGACTCAAAAAATGAAAATTTGAAAGAAATTATTATATCAAATAAAGAAATTATAATAAATAGAGAATTTTATGATTATGATAATAGCAAATCAAATGGTTTTGTAGATGATGATGCTGATGATGAATATATGAAATATAAAATACAACAATTGACTGCAGATGATGAAGAAATTGAAGGTTTTAATGATCGGTTAAATAGCGATGTTGAAAATATATTAAAAAATGTGAATAATAAAGATATTTATAAGATTATTGAAAATAGTAATCATAGTTTTACAACAAATTATAGTTTTGTTGATGAAATTAATTTCAATGTGATTAGATTTAGTTCAGTTAATGATAAAATTGAACGTTGCTTGAAATATCCAAAGAATTTTGATAAACTATTATTTAATAATATGGATTTAATTGAAAAAGAAATTGATGATATCATTAGAGAATTGGAAGAATTACTGTTCAAAGAACCATACCCAATTTTATTTGGAAGAATTAAAATAACAAATCCTAAACCAAAATCTGTAGCCAAAAAGTCCAAAGCTGAAGAAATCAATCATCTTTTCTATGAAGGTTTTGGCATAGATTTAAATGAATGTTAAAAAAGTTTTAATTGCCTGTATTTTAATAAAAATGCATGTAAACGATATTATTACTTTAAGGTACAAATCCAGTACGTTATTTTTTGAATAGGAGAACGTTTATTATTTGAATAGTTGCATGTCTCTGAAAAAGTTTAAATTGACTAGGTTTGTTTTTGACACATATTTTACAATTTAAATAAACATTATGAAATGTTATATGAAATGGATGAAAATAATCGTTTTTTATTTAACATGTCATCTTATTCTTTGAGAATGCAAAAAAAAAAAAAAAAAAATCGCGGTTACTAAACGTACTGGATTTATACCTTAAATCAAATCATTATTAATTTAACTATATATATATTCGAAATTATTTTTAAATGACAATTTCCTCATTATCAGTTTCTAAATGACTTCATTTGAACGCAATGCTTTCAATGAATGTTCATCATTATTATTTTGAGTCAGATTGGAGGAAGTAATCAATTAATAACCACATTTTGATTGATTCCCATCATTGATAGAAATTACTTTTCTTTCGTCTGTCATTTCGATTGGAAATTTAGCTTTTTGATTGATTTTTGAATTGAATTTTTTTTTAATTTGAAATTTTATAATAAAACAAATTTCTACTATTCAAATCAGAATAGACAAGTTAAATTTATGACACATTCTTTTGGATAAATCAGAAAGTTGAAATAGTGGCAATTTCGCAGTTCATCAAATCTTTTTGAAAATGTTCATTCAATAACTCTGCATTATTAAATAAAATGACATCATTTGGATATTGTACTTATGATGAATGCTCTTTGTTGGCACACAAAAAAATACTTTTTTCTATAAATGCATTCGGAAGTTATGCCTTTTTAGATGCCCATCACTGAAACAAATAACAATTCCTTATTTAATTAAAATTATCTACATTAGACATTTTATGAAAGAATATGAGAGAAAAAAAAAAAAGAATCAAATAATACTAGTAAAGTTGAATAATTAACAAGTCACTTTTTGAATAGTCATTCAAAAAGTGCCTATATAAAAGACAACTTCGTGGATTAAGGTGGCCGTTAATTAAGTTATCCGAAACTTCCTTGATTCCTCATAAACTTTATTATCTTCTCTCAAACTTCCTTTTTTCTTTTGAAACTATATTATCTTTTCTTAAACTTTCTTGTTTTCTCACAAAGTTCCTTAAGATAAACTTTTTGATAATAAATAATTTGAAGAGAATAAAAAAATTTTTTATTCAAATTCTTTTTGAATTTTGATTTTTTAATTTTTATTTTTAACTGATATTGTCTTAGTAAGCTTGTAAAATATACCCAAATGCAAAAAAAAGACCTGGTCTTGGTGATTCTTTCTGGTCTTTTGGCGATTTTAATAAATCTTTTAAAAAGTTATTTCTTATGAATTATTAAATAAAATGATTAAATGATATTTGATTAAATAATAATTCAATTTACGAATCAACATTCAATAAATTCAATGAATTTATTTAATTACTCTGCTATATATATTCATAAAAATATAAATACTATTAATATTTTAAATACATTTTATATCGGTATATATTTAAAATATAAATGAAAAAAAATTTATTTTCAATTGAAAAAATGCTTTTATTGATTTTATTATATATTTATATCTAATTTTTTTTTTTTTTTTTATATATGATATTTTGAAAGCTTTACAAATCACCATCGCCAAAAAAACCGTTTTGGTGATCTCCAAAATATATGTAAACTATTCAAAATTGAATGCTGTCGCCAAAAGCCCAAGACCTGGGCTTTTGGTGAAATCGGTTATTTGGCTTTTCATCGTCAATATAAATGAGCTTTTTATTATTATTTTATATGATATATTATACAAATCATACAATTATTTTGTAATATTCAAAAAATAACATTTTTTTACTGAGAAAATCTTATCGATTATTTATATGACTTTTGATAAAACTCATTTAATTCCTCTTTCAAATAATTCAATGGTTTATGACTTTTGATAAAACTAAATTTTATTAATAAAATTTATTTGACAATAATATGGTTACATTTGGTGATTTTTAAAACCCAAAAAACGTTTATTTCACCAAATTTACAAGCTTACTCTTAGTTTTGTTTTGAAGTTTTGCTAAAGAAAAAATCATTTTAATTGTTTATTACTTTTTGAGAGCATTTGAGACCTATTAATTCAGTTATCTTTTGGAAGTTTGAAAGAGGATAAGAAAGTTAAAATCTTTAGGAAGTTTGAGAGTAGATAAGAAAGTTTGAAAGAAATCAAGGAAGTTTCTGATAACTTAATTAACGGCCACCTTAATCCACGAAGTTGTCTAAAAAAGATTATACAATTATTATTTAAAATGTAATTTTTCTCTAATGAAAAAACGAAAATATAAAATAATATATATTTTTAACTTAAATATATTTTTAACTTAAATATATTTTAAAAAGCTAGCAGTATCGTTTTTGAAAAAACTGAACACTGTGTTGATAATAATATGTTATGAATTTTGAAGAATTCTTTCTCCTTAATAAATAAATTTCTTTAATTATATGACTAACCCTTGCTTTTTGTACATACAATGTATAAAAAAAAAAAAAAAAAAAAAACGTTATTATAAAATACAATGTATGTACAATTGTAGTTTCTTTTGTATCCAGTGAACTGAGTGTCCATTTTCGACTTTTTGAAAAAAGCTGTCACTTTTTGTGGACATAAAACTGCTTTTTTATTTAGTTTTTTATTCAAAGATTTGTGTTGAAGTATCCAAATAATATTTTATTGGATACTTTATTTTTACTTTAATAAACTCATTAATATCAGAAAAAAAGCAATAATAAATGTCTTTAACACCAACTATTCTATTTATTAACAAACCTCTCAAATATGAACTATAAACTTTTCAAATTCACTAAGAATGATTTTGACCAAGAAGATCAACACTTGAAATAAAAGAATAAAAATTCAATGTAAATTTGGAGCGATATAATTGGTCAGACGAAAGGTGCATTCAAAATTATCAATGAAAATTGAAAGGTGTATCCAAGATTGAATTAAAGTGTCCATTTTGGCGATTTTGGATCCTCAAATTCTCTCAAAAAATAACGAACAAAAATGAGTATCTAAAGATCTCTTCCCGAAAAAAAAAAGGTATCCTTGGGTGGGAATTTCTAAAAAATTTGGGAAATGAACTTTTTGAAAAGAAAAAAAATTGAAGGGTAATTTCTTAAAATATACCTGAGAAAGGCATTCGCAAAGGAAAAAAAATTAATTTTTTTGAAAATTTTTATAAAGAAATACTTTTCTATTAATATACCTGAGAAATACGTAATTTTTTCATGAATGAAAAAATTAAAAAAAAAAAAAAAATTATAGTGAATCGAACTGGAGCTTTTATATTTTAATATGACAAAGAATGAACAATTAAGCTATCAAAAATTGAATTATAGAAAAAAATAGTTATATAAAAAGTTAAAGTTCTAAATTGTTCATTATAAAATACAACTCAAAAACATTACTTTATTAGTAACAAAGTGCTTTTTAATGAAATATTGTATTATACAAGTTATTTTACGAAATTATAAAAAATAGAGGGAAAAGAAAATGCAAAAATATAAAAGGTTTTATATATAATATTTTTTTTACTTCTATAAAAGCTTATTTCGTTAATAGAATAAATATTTATTTCAGAATGAGCAAAATATAATAAATAATTCAGATCAATTCTTGACGTTTCTTTGAGTATGGTGAATATTCTTGATTGTAAAAGTAATAAAGAAGGATTTTTTATAACTAAAATAATTTTAGTGTTGATTTAGCAGAAAAATTATTAAGTCTTGCTTTAGTTACCTGAATTTTCCTTTTTTTTGTTTAAAACCTGGATTTCTAGGACTATTTTATAAATCAAAAAGTTTAACTTTTTCTAAACTTCCCAATTTCCCCATTTCCCCGTTCCCGGAGATGTACCTTCACTCAAAAAAAAACGAACTTTTTTTCTGAATTTTAAAAGCTTGATAAGTCCATGGATAATAAAGTTTTGTAGGTAAAATTATGATATGAAATTATTCCAAGCATGAACTTTATGTTGGATTGTTACTGACGCAAAATTAAATTTGGTGTGCAAAATATATCAACATTTTCAATATCTCCAAAAGTAGAATTTTTCAAGTGATTTTTATGATTTAAAATCAAATTTCATTGTTATCTAGCAAGATATGCAAATTTTGGGAGCTGTGGAAACGGCCATTTTTTCCAAAAACAGCTTTCAAGTTCTCTCTTTTTCAGAACTTAACGTATTAGTATAAACGATCATTTCTCAGAAATTTCTAAAATTTGAATAGCGATTCTCTTATATTTCTGAGGAATAAAATAATCATCTAATATAGGAGTTTTAACTTTTTGAGTACTCATTTCACTATTCATCATACAAAGAGCATTACGATTATTGCTGAAACAACCATTTTAGTCAATACAGACGAAGTAAAACCAAAGACGCCATTCCTTTCAATACAGACAAGAGGCTACGAAGGCAAGAAACCTTCCAAAATAAACATCTAAAAGATAAATAGTTACAGGGAAGTCAATAAAGACTATTTACTAATCAATAAATTCGTTCACAGCTATGACGCCTAGGCTTTACTGCTCTTATAGATGCCCAGTATAAATTAAATGATTATCATCAATATCGAAAGTGGCACTCAATAAAGAATTAAAACAAGAAAATTTAAGTAAGGATCACACTTACAATTACTTTATTGTTTGTTTTATTAATTTTTTTTTGAGTTTTATGCATTAAATGATCTTATTTAAAATAGTTATTAAACTTTTTCTTTATAACTAATCATAAATTAAAACCTTTTTATTTAATAACCTAATACAAGAAAAGAAAAAACAGAATTTCTAATTATGAATAGGAAAAGAAGCAAATATTATTATTTTTATTATCAGAAACTTTTTGAATATATTTTATTTTATGAGGTATACAAATTAAAAAAATATAAATATCTCTAAATTCACCGAAGGAAGTTGAAAAATAATTTGATAAATATACTTTAATACTGATTTATAAAAATATAAAATAAAATAAATTGTTTGAAAAATTCAGCAAAAAAAATTGGAAGAGTGATGGTACATCTGTTCCGGGAATGGGGAAGTATTGAAATTTGTATGAAAAAGTTAAACTTTTTGACGTGGGAAATATTTGGGGAAATGGGGAAGTTCTGAAAAAGTTTATTTTTTTGAATTATAAAATGGTTTGAGAAAATGGGAATTTAAGAAAAAGTTGTGGTTTAATATGAAAAAATTAAATAAAAACAAAAAAAATGCATTGAATATTTTCAATTATTTTTTAAAAAAAAAGGAATAAATTTCAAAGATTAATTGGTCAAATATTTTTTTTTATTTATTTCCTATTTTTTATAATTCCATTCAATTTGATCTCTTCCCGGGAATATTTTTTGGAGTTTAGGATGGGAGTTTCCCCTCTCAATTTTTCGGGAAGAGATCTTTATGAGTATCCATTGGATACTTTTTGAATGCAAACTCGTTTGGATACAAAAGCCTAGGTTTCTTTTCAAATTTTGTGTTTGGAAAATGAATTTATTTTGTTCAATTAAGCATTTTTCGATTTTAAAATTTGAAATTTAAGGGACCACTATCATATTTTTTTGTAAACATTTCAATATTGAGAAAACTCATAGAAAAGAAAATTCAATAGTTGTTATCTCGGAAAAAGTTTAAAACTTTAAAATTTCACCATTCCGATCATTTTTGTAAAATTTTTACTCCTTTCAACTTTTAAATTTTTATTGAAAAAAGGGAATAGGCTTAAAAGAAGAATAGAAATAAATGATATGTAATTTATATAATTTATATATACCAAAATATAGCAAAAATACTCAAGAAATAATTTTTTTTAAGTCAATTAATTTTGTGATAACTCATAGAATTTTTAACATAGAATTTGATAGTGCCTTTTTCGATATATTTTTCAAATTTTGAATAAAAGAACTTTAAGGGCGTACGTCCAATTCAATGCTCAGAATTCAATGAGTTTTTTCAAATATTTTTGATCAAAAGTCGAAAAATCAATTATATTTTTGAGGAAATAAAATGCTTATTATTCATAGATTGATTATATATTAAAAAAAATATTTTAATGCATTTTTTTTTTTCTTTTTTAATTCAAAATTATATTTTGTAAAATGTTATAGGTCAAAAAAACAATTATTTTTTGATCGTTTAGGACAAATATCATCATTTTTGACCTAAACTTTTTCATAATTTGGAAGTATTGAAAGATGTATTCTATGAGTTTATTCAATATTGACAATTTTACAACATTTTTGGGACGTACGCCCTTAACATAAAGAAAATTATTTTTTAGTACCCCACTCATGGTATTTAGTATATTTAAAGCAAGATTAGTATATAAAAAATTTTACTTTACATAAATTTATAGAATCATTTTTTTTTAAGTAAGATATATGACGTGTTTTATCCAAAAAAAAATAATGGCGTAAAAGCCTATATCAATTCAATAATTACAAACAACTATATACGATTTATTTTTGAAAATTTGTCATCGTTAATTGATGCTATTCAACAAAAGTTATTGATTAACTCTCATAATTCAATATCCCCATTAAAATTTGCGTGCAGGTTAATCATTTCTATAGAAATGATCATAATCATTTATAAGAAAATACAATCTGTAATTTTATTCAATTATTTATATTAGCAAATAGAATATTTTCTATTTAATTGAAAATTCGATTAATTTAAATTTCACAATTTAATGAGTAAAAACTCTTTTGTTTGCTTTGTAACGAAAGAACAGCCTACCATCAATGAGCCATCAGACTCCTTAATCGATCTGAAAACAAGTGAAATTTTATCAAAAATGCAAAATGAATCAAAATACTTATATATCCACACACCTCTTTATGTAAAGCCCCTTCAAATGGATTCATACCCTCTCAAAGATTTCAATGATCTTGTCGTTTCTAAGAAATTTATAAAGTTTGAGAAGCCTGATTATTATTTATCTTTTGAACCAACAATCAATTTTATTGACATACTTGTAACTCCAAAAGTTAAACAAAGTTTTGAAATACCTCCATATTATGTCAGATTTGAATTAGAGGCGCTTTCCAAAATGACTGCAGGAGAAGTTAGGGACACAATTCAGCAGCAGTTCGGTTTTGAAGTAAATTCTTCAAAAATTTATTTTATGAATTTAGATGAGAACGAATACAAAATAAAAAGTAATGAAGAAAATCTGAACAGAACAGAAAGTGTAGATAGCATTGATATTCTCGTCGAGAAAGAGCAAATTCCTGATGATGGTTCTGCCCAAAGTATTATTGATACTGCTCAATCCAAAAACCTTTATGTTTTTTTCGATCTAACCGAAGGAACAATATCAAAAATTAAAAAAAGAATTAACATCATTGCAGAAATAATTTCAACAGAAAAAACATACATAAATGATTTAAGAGTTATCAATGAGAACTGGCAACCAGGCTTACAAAAATTTATATCATCTGATGATTCTCAACTTGTTTTTAAAGATATAGCTGTAATTAAGACATGCCATCAGTCATTTCTTTCTGACCTAGAAGCTGAAGGATCAAAGTATGGTTCAAAAGTAGCAAGTACTTTTATTGATTTTTCAAACTTTTTCAAAGTCTCGCAGCAATATATTTCAAATTACAATGAAATATCCGAAATACTGAAAAAGTATGAAAAAAATAAGAAAATGAAAGAAAAGATGGCTGAAATTGCGAATAGTCTTGATGGGCGCGATCTCTATTCTTACCTTATTACACCTGTTCAAAGAATGCCAAGATATTTACTATTTCTTCGCGATTTACTCAAAGTTACTGTACAATCACATCCAGACGCAGAATTACTTCCAACTGCTCTTCAAAGTATTGATGAAGTCACTAAAAGAATCGATAAATCCACCGAAACATCTAAAAATCAGCAGAAATTAATGAAGCTCCAGAAAATGATAACCAACTTTACGTTTCTTGATAAGCAAAGAAATTTAATATTAAATACAAAAGTTTCAATAATTAATGGAAATACTATCAAAAAAG
The DNA here is from genome assembly GCA_039105265.1 of Tritrichomonas musculus. Classification (NCBI taxonomy): domain Eukaryota; phylum Parabasalia; order Tritrichomonadida; family Tritrichomonadidae; genus Tritrichomonas; species Tritrichomonas musculus. The sequence continues at coordinate 3,896,839 of JAPFFF010000004.1, forward strand.
GTGAAATTTTGATATTTGATGATTTAATAGTTGTAATTAAAACTGGTAAAACGTGCAAAGCAATATTTGATTCTCCAATTCAACGTTTTCATTTTCAGAGTCAACGACCAGACAATCTTTCAATCACAATTGATTCAACAAGCAAAAAATATCTTAATCCAGGATCTTATACTCTTCGAAAATCAAAGCAAAAAGGTAATGAACTATTATTCCAAATTAAATTTAGCAATAACGAAGAAATGCAAAAGTTCTTTGAAGAGATTGAAAAACTTCAGGAGATGGAAATGTTTAAGTTTGAAAAAATGAGTAATCGTTATATCTTCAAATGGAATTCAACAACTCTTCAGCGTCATCTTCCATATCTTTCATCACCATTTATATCTGGATTTGAAGGATCATTACTTATTATATCTAGTAATGAAGATAATCCAAATTCATCATCTCCATCTACTCCAGAAATATACAGAATTGCTCTATCAAATGGTACAATCTTTAAAGTTGATGTTAAATTCCCAGCTCTTAAACTTCCAATGTCAATGGCCACCTACAAAAAGTGTCTTTACTTTATTAATGATGATAAACTCTATAAATATGATCCAAAGAAAAATAAACTTACTACTATTCAAGCATCCTTTACTCCTCGAGTTGGTCATTCATCAGTTTTTTGTGGTGACAATTTAATGATTTTTGGAGGAAGATCTACATTAACTAATCAGCCTTTAAATGACTTAATTGTTTATAATACCAAACGTGATATGCTAATGGTTGTAAACCCGAATGAATCAGCTCCACAGCCAAGGTGGCGTCACTGTTCATTTTCTCACAAAGATAAACTCTATATTTTTGGTGGAGAAACAGCAGATGGATCTATTAAAAATGATTTATACTCTTATGAACTCGAATCTGCAACATGGACTAAAATACAAACAACAGGAGACAAATTTATACCAAGAAAAGATGGAAAAGCTGTTATATCGGATCATTATATAATTCTCATCGGAGGTGAAAATGCCAAAAATAAGAAAGATGAAGCTACAGAAACAGAAGATGATACAAACAAACCACAGATCTTTAATTTAAAGAAGAAAACTGTCCAAACCGTCGAAAATTTCGGAAATGTGCCAAATTCACTCACTTGTTTTGACGCCGTTTTTTCACCAAATAACGGCTTTTCTTTATGTATTATTACACCAAATAATTTATATAATATATCAACTCCTGCCATTCTACAAAAATCATCATCATCGAAGCATTTCGACGAAAGCGAAGAAACGAAACGAAGAGCAAGTCAAGAAAACCTCCCATTCTTCCCTTTCACATCCTCATCATCTAAAAAGAACCACAAAAGAAGTAAGAGTCCTCATGGCTTCAGTAAGAAAGGAATGAAATCGGATATAAATAGTCTTTCTTTTGAGCAATTTAAACTAGATAAGGATACAGAGCTTGATATTCACGAGAAGCCGCTAAACGATCAAGAACTTCTTCTTCAAGATTCAGAAGGAAGTAGGTTTTCAACCAACGTTTCTGATGAAGATAACGAAAATGAAATTGATGATCTAGCCAAATTTAAGCATAGCCATAGAAAGAGAGGTAAAACTCATATGCCAAATATCCCGAGACCAAAAACTTCTCCACAGAGCTCGATGGAAAGATTTATTGAAGTAACTACCCAATATGATGAAGAAAGTTCAAGTGAGATTCGTAATAAAGCTTCGTTGTCTATATGTAATGCGTTTCCTGAATCTTTGCAAAAAGAATTGACAAGTGAGAAAGAGGAAGAAAATGATACTAAAGAAATTAAAAAACAAATGAATCTTTCATTTTGTTACGAGAACCAAGAAGAAGAAACTGACCAAAAAGAAAACAAAATTAATTCTCCTAAGAAAATTGAGAAGGTTATGAATTTGTCACTTATCAATGAAAATAAAGACAATGACACTCAAACAGAAAATGTCACAAGTGACAAAGAAAATAAAACAATTCAAGTTGAAAACATATTGATTCCTAATAAAATTGAAAAAGTTACCAATTTCTCAGTTCTCAACGAAAATAAGAATATTGATATAGTTAAAGAAAGAAGCATCGATCTTTATGAAAAATCACCAGATATAGTTGAAAAGGAAATGACAATTTCATTTAGTTATGAAAATAAAGATTATAGTAATCAAGAAATTGAAGAAGAGGAAGAAGATAAAGGTAGTTATGAAAACAAAACAATTCAAGTTGAATCTTCATCTTCTCCAAAGAAAATTGAAAAAGTAATGAACATTTCATTATTCTATGAAAACCAAAATCAAAACGATGATACTACTGATTCTAATACTACTAACACTAGTGATAAAAACGATAATGATAATAATGTTATCGAGCCTGAAAAACAGAATATTGGTGAATTTGCATATAGTAAAAGAAATATAGAAGATCTGAGCTTAAATGAAAATTTGGTTTTCGAAGTTGAAGAGGAAGACGTGCAGGAATCTACTAAACTTCCTGTTGTTGCCATTGCAGCAACTGCTGCAATATCTGTATTGCTCACTGCTGGAGCGTTCTTTGTTTTTAAACGTATGAGAAAATAAAATAATGCATAAAATTAGATTTCGAAAATCAGAAAACCTTAATGATCTAAATAAGGTTTAGATTTTTTTAATATTGAAATACATTTTGGATTATGTTGAATCAACCTTTTTAATAGAAAAAGCATTTGATTTTCTTTTTCTATTTTATAAAATTTCTTTTTTTCATTTCTTCTCCTCTTCTTTTTTAAATAAAAATCACGAACTCAGCATATTGTTTTTTATGAATGAATTAAATTTTGGCTTATATTTGTTGTTTATATGTGATACAATTCTTTATTATTATTATTATTATTAAGATTGAATTTTGATTTCTGAACAATGCGAATTAAAAAAAAAAAAAAATGCAAGTATAAAAAGCATATAGAAAAATAATCAATGGCTTAAATCATTTAAAATAGGTGCTTTCGAAAATCTAGTGGAAAATAATAATATAACATTTGTTATTTAGAGTTCTCTTACTATTCTAAACGTACATATTTTATATTATGTCAGAGAAGATTGCTGAAGATTTAATTAACGCAATAGCATCAACCATTAAAATTGAATCAACAGATCCTGTTCGTGCATGTGCAACAATCCCTGAATTTTTATTACCTTTAGTCAAGCCTGAAAATATCAAAATTTTACCAGTAATTGAAGAAAATAAGTTAGTTTGGTATAATAGCGATGCCCTATATATAATAGAAACCATTTGGCCTCAAATACAAGAAAAGCAATCTATATCTTTAACATTTGCTCAATCTTATGGCAAGGCATGGTCAGCATTACAAAATTCCTACTCAACGCTACGTGTTCAGAAAATTCGTATGGATGCAGTCATTCCTAGTAAAGGCCATCCACTTGACACAGGATTTGACGTTACAGCAATCCGTGTTGCAAAAGAAAATTTCGGTCCAGGAGTAACACTTTTTGGAACTGGTCTAATTATTCGCCCACCTGATGGTTATTACATCGATATGGTTGCTAGATCATCTACATGTAAGCTTGGATGGGGAATTGCTAATCATGTCGGAATCATTGATGCCCAATACCGAGGTGAACTATGTATTCCCATGTTTAAACTTACACCTGATGCCAAAGATTTAGAACTTCCAGCAAGAATTGCTCAAATTATTGTTAGAAGACTTGAGCTAGCTGATGTTGAAGAAGTTGAAAATGTAGGAGAAACAAATCGTGGTGCAGGTGGTTTTGGATCAACAGGAACTTCTACAAAATAAATATAAACCTTTATATAATTAATATCTGGTAGCTTTAATCTATATCTATTAGCATTAGATAGTAAATAATAGCATTCTTTTCAATATTCTATTGTCGTTTTTTTGGCAAAACGTATAATGAATTGACATAAGTCATGTTTATAATTGCATTACTTTTGAGGAACTATTTCAGTCATTCCGATAATTGAATAATTTTTCTGAAGTTTTTGAGAATATTTATTCAATTTAGTAAAAGAATTATTTCTAAAATATTATGATATAGTCTAATAAATTTCTATTTATTTTATTCTATTTAGCGTTGTATTAAAATATTTTTATTAAAATTTTGATTTTATCTATTATGCTGATAACAATAATGTATTTTTTTTTTAATTCAGATTTATTGAAAAAATTTTAACGAAATTATTTAATTTAACAATTTTTAAAATAACGTATGTATAAAAACAAGTGAGTCTCTCAATTATCTAGGTAGTGAAATTGAGAGAATAAAGTATTCAAATATTTTTTACAAAAACTATTTTATCTTATTAAAAAAAAGATATATTTCATTGATTTGAATATATTTATATTGTAAAATATAATTATTATTATTTTAAATAAAAAAAAAATCATTTTTTAATTTCAATGATATTTGATTGAAATTAAACATTAATTAGGATTATAATCATGAAAACAATATATATATATATATAAAAGCAGATATATAATAATAAATAATAGGAAAGATGTTTTACTCTCTAATTATAATGCCAGGAAGTAGTTCTGTATAAATTGGTGGAAATTCTTGAAAAACAACACCGCGTTCATGAGTCAAATACTCTTCTATTGTTTTACACTTATATTGAGGAATATAATTAATATCTTCAATAGGTACTAGGTAAAAATCATTGGAAGTTATTATCTGAGGGTTTATTGAAATTCCTCTATCTTGCGGCCAAATATCATGTTCATTTGTTGGTCTGACAAAACTTTTTGGAGATTATAAGGGGAAATTCCAGTCACAAAAAAAGAAGTCTTGCAATTTGTTTGATTATCAAACAAAAAAAATAAAGTTACACGGCCAACCATCTAAAATTTCAAACAACACATAGAAAATTTCTATGAGTTCATTCAAAAAAATGCATTGAAATAACTAGGAAGTAATTTCAATACTTTGAGATATTTCAAAAGATTTTATTTCATTTTGATATAATTTTATTTTTTTTTGAAAGCTTCTCAGAATCCACTTCCATCTTATTGAATCCACTTCCTAGTTTTTTTATTGACGTTACAAATACATCATAAAATAGAAAAGATAATTTTTTGACAGAACGCTTTATTAATATATCTATATATATTTAACATTTTATATCGATTGTAATAAGTTTTGGAAATTCTCTAAGGCTTCAATAATTCTATCTTCGCATTGAGAAAGTGGCTCATCATATTGAGCAGCAACTTTTTCGATGTTAAAATAGCTTTTTTCAAAATCAAGAATTCTTAAGTCAAGCTTGTCTGGGTTTTTATCATCATAAACAACAAGAATGGATGATGAATAAAGTCTCATTCCAAATGTATCGCGAAGAATCATCAAAGATTCTTTCAATGTTTTGACTTTCTCAATGAAGAGCGAAATATTATTTCTATATTTGAAAAAGTCTTTGAAAAAGTTCATGAGTTGGTTCATTGAGCAAGAGTTTCCAAATTTACGTGTAACAAAAGTAATACCATTATTATCGTAATTATAAAGATGATCATTTTCTGTGTTAAAATGAGCATTGTACCACATAGCAGCTCTTACTCTGAAATTCGTTTGTGCACATGAACCAGCCATCATCTTCTTTGAACGCCTTTGGCCAACTTCTTGTGGATCGCCGAATTTCCAAGTTCTAATACCAATCTTAAGATCAAGAATGGCTGGCTTTTCATATCCAGCGACTATATCCTTTTGTAACAAGTAAACAGGTGAATTGGACATCTTTGGAATTTTAACTGAATTTTTATACATTATCTGAAAATCATCACTACCCTTATTTTGGTTATCACATGTAATAAAGCAAGCTCCCAATATTTCAGGGACAAACTCTTTAGGCAAACACTTATGGAGTTGTTTTTTATACTTTGAATAAAACTTTGATTCACCTTCTCCAAGAATTTTGGCAATGTAACCTTCGCGAAAAGATATTATGGAATCAGAGTGACCAAAAACTCTATTACGAAGATTCAATCCAGCCCTCTTGTCGCGGTGTAACGTCAAATGTATCATTGGTTTACTCGAGCGATTTATATCTTTACTCGCATTAATGTTATTGGCGTTATTAGATTCACTGTTTGAATAGGTAAGCATTTACAAAATTAAAAGTGAAGTCATTTTTGAAAAATTTGTTTAAAAATTTTACTCATAAAATTTTTGTTTCAATTAATCCTTTTAAATTTGTTCATTCAAAATTGAATATTTCAAACCAAATATGGAATATTTTATCGGTTAGTATTTTTAAATTTGGATTCAATCACACCGTATTTTGTTGTTAATTGAATTCTAATAAATAATTTTTATTTTTTATGCATATATAATATATGTAAAATAAATTGAAATGATTTTTAAAGTTCATTATATTAACGGGGGTAAAATAAACTTATAATTTGATAAGGATAAAACATCACACAATTAAACTTTTTCTAAAATAGATATGCATTTTATAAAATGCTTATACAATCTTTATTTTCTTATTAAAAATGCTTTTATTAAATGCATTGTTATAAACAAACTAGAAAAATAAAAATTTTATTGATATACTTTTTGTGAGACTGCATTTAAAAACAGACAAGTATTAATTGAAAATTTCAATTTTACTATAATTGAATGAAAATCATTGTTTTTATTTGAGATAATCCTTTGATGATCTTTCAAGTGTATATCATCAAAAAATCCAATATATATGCAACGTTGATAAACTATATATTTGTTTGGTCTTTTGCAACGGAATACAGAAAAAAGAATTGAAATATTTCGTAAAAAAAAAATTGAATCGATATTTCAATATTTTCAATATATTAAACCCCATTTACTTTTCAAATAAGATCTCAAAATATAATAATATTAGACTATTCTAGAAATTAGAATAATTTGGTATTCATATAAGAAAAAAACATAAGCTATTATAATTTAAAGAAAAAGTTAAACTTTTTGTTATTTTAAAACAATTATTTTTTAATTCATAAAATGACACCATTGATTAATTTAAACAATTATAATGATTTAATGGCTTTGTAATTGGAATACAAGTATGATGAAATTCGTAAAGATAATTTTAAACTAATTCTATGAAAAATTCAAATTTTAACCATGATGATAAAATCATCTTTATGTAAAATTTATAAATTATTTATCCAATGCAAATATCAAAATAATTAGTTAAATGATTTATTTCATAAATTGTATAAAAAATTATCAAATTTGATTGTTCATATTAGTGATTTTCTTAAATTTTTAAATTATTCATTCAACTCATATGATTACAAGATTTTAATATTCATCTACTCTAATTTTTTTTTTTTTTTTTTTTTTTTTTCAAAAAAAAATAAATAAAAATACAAAATAATTTTTTGGAAAATCGTAAACGCTCTTGGCGGTTTAGGTCAATATTGACCTTGTATCGTACCATAGAAAAGTCTGGAACTTTTTTGCACTTTTGCAAAAAAAGCATGGGTAGCTACTCATGTTTTTTTCTATATATAAAAAAAATAAACGGAATATTTTTTTATTGTCTAAAATCGATATTATTATGAGCCTTGGCTTATAAACAAGAAAGAATATGCGAGTGTTTAGCAGTAAATATTAATATCAACTTAGAATTCCAATATTTGGTATTTTTGAAACTACTTGAAGGTAATCGAAAGTTGAATTTTTAACAAATTTTCATCTAATTTAAAAAAATTACGTCTATAACTTTTTGTGATTTTCATTCACAAAAAGTTAGAACTAAAATTCATAAATCTCTGAATTGTTTTCATTTTTTGTAAAAAGTATACAAAAAGTGATTCATTCATTTAATTCTCTGATTTATTGATATAACTTTTTATTATAATTATATTTCGCATCTTAGAAAATTTGATTTGTTAAATGGTCTATTTTATTTTTTTAGAAAGTGTTTTTCATTCCCCTTCAATATTCATTTCTTTTATTAATATATCCTTTAGCTCACTGGATTTTCCCAAGGATAAAGCATAGAGAATATTTTACAATCTTACATATTACTATTGGACTAAGTGCGTGTGCACTTTTATATAAGCAAAGACTTCTTTTACTCCTATTGATGTGCATGATAAGTTACCATATTATTGATTTTTATCCGCACATTGTTTTCATCATATCTTTTTCAATGCACGTTTATATACATTTCCTCCAATTAATTCAACCAAAATGTGTTAAAATAGGCGATGCATCAAAACTTTTATTTTTTAAAACTGTTGCTACTTCGTATAACTTAGATTCTGGTAGAAAAAAAAAATCCAACAAAAAAACTAAGATAAAGAATGATGATAAATATTATTTATTTAAAAAGCCAGTATTTATTGAATGGATTTCATATTGCTTTACTCCTTTTGGATGCACTTCAATTGTATTTTATGAATTTGAGTTTTTCGAATTACTACTCAAACCTAATTTACGAAAAGTCAACGAAGAAAGTCGGCAAAAAGCATTCAGTTGTTTTAAACGGAGCGTACTTTATGCAATTTTCTATAGTCATATTCATAACTTTTTAAAAATTATTATATTTAATTCCCAATTTTACTCGTCACTAAGCTTTTGTTATCAAATATTTTTTGTTTGGGCCATCACAGTTTTGTGTTTTCTTAAAAGGTTCATTCAATTTAAAGCAATTGATGCAGGATTATATGAAGTTGGCTTTTATGATAATGGATTTTCATCTTCATCTGATTTTGAAAGCTCCGATTTTGACATTCTTTTAACACAAAAAACTATTAAAAATTGGTCTCGAGCGTTCAATCCAACATTTTTCTCATTTTATTCTCATTATTTTTCATCTTTTTTGTCTGATCCCAGATCTGGTTTAAGTGATAAATCAAGAAAGATTGCTTCATTTTTACTTAAACCATTGACAAAAGGTTTTCACGGTGCTGTTTATCTTGGAGCAATATACAAGAAATTCTTCATTTTTGTTGAAAAACGTTTGAAAATTATTTTTAAGAAATTACCAGAATCCGAAACACCATTTTTAATCTTCACTCAGATTGCGATGATTTCTAATAGAGCTACTATGCTCTTTAGAACAACTAAATCATTTTTTTTAATGAGTAATTATATGCATTTCATTATGGAATTTTTGTCATTATTTATTCTTATTGTTTCATATTACTTATCAAAACAGTATAGTAATCATCTTAAGCAAGAGTAATTGTTTTTTTGCATTATATTGATTTTATTTGTTATTATTAAATGTTATATTTTACCATATTTTTAGTTTTTATCTTTTATAGTGTTCATAATATTATGTTTAATAATTATTTTGAATTATAATATAAAAAATAATTTTTAGATAAAAGATACTATTTAAATAATTAAATTTATGGATTGACTCACTACTTCGTTAGTCAAAAAGAGTTCAAAAAAATATGAGCAAACAAACAATAAAAATAGTTGATTGAAATATTATGATATTTGTATTTCAAGAAAAATAATAAAATAAGAAAAAGATATATTCGTTTTATCCTTTAATAATAAACATATATAAAAACAAACAATCAAAGTATAATTCACTAGAATTATACTTTTTCTTAATACAGAATTACTCTGCTCTTTGCGGATTTTCAGAGTCATCGCTAATTTCATTTTTATCTTTATTTGCTTTGTCGTCATTTAGTTGATTTTCTTGTATCTCTTTATTATTGCTTTCATTTTTGTGACTGTATTTAGAAAATTTCTTTTGATTAAATTTGTATTTTTGCGCTAGTTTTTTAAATATTTCTTTATTTGCGTTATCATTCTCAATTGTATTCGCATTTCTTGGGTTGTTTTCGTCGTTTACAGAATTATTATTTTGAATGTCACTATCATTTGTATGAGCTGAATCAATTTCTTTGTTTTCACTATCATTTATGATTTGATCATCATTTGTACTTTGACTATTTTGCCTAATCATGACATTACTAACAGGTAGATTATCTTGAATACCTTGATTTTCTTCTTCTTGGTCAATTTGATTTATTATTTCATTTTGAATATTCTGTTTTATTTGTTCTTTTTCATCTTGATGATCTTTATTTATTGTGCTTTCTTCTATTCTTTTGTTTTCTTCTTTCTCTTGAGAAATTCCTATGGTTTGATTTTCGAGATTTATCTTTTCTTCTTGTTTGTCTACTTTTTTGACTTCATCAGTTCGAATATTTTTGTGTGAACGTTTTTCTAAACTTGGCTTGCGTCTACTGATTGGACTAAAGAATTTAAATTTATTATCTGTATGATTAAATGTCTTAGATTGTGAATTTTCATTGTCTTTTATTTCTTTCTTTGTTTGATTAACATCATCTTCTTTATTTCCATCACTAATATTATTTTGATTATCTTTGCTAGCTTGGCTAGCGTCATTTGATTGGTCATCTTTTACTTGACTATCAGTATTTGAATCTATATCATTTTGATTCTCTTTCTTTGTTTGATCTTCTTCTTTATTCTGGATCTTGGATTTATCAACATTGTTGTCTTTATTTTCTAGATTTTGGTTTTCTTCTTTGCTTTGTCTTAATCTACTTGTTGGACTGAACATTTTATATTTGCGAGTTGGCTTAGCTGAATTTGTTTTCTTTGTTTGATTGGCTTCTTGAGTTTGAGTTTCTGCTTTGTTTTGGTTTTCATTACTTGACGTAACAGTTGTATTATTATTATTTCTTTTGTTTTCTTTATTTTGCTGGCTTTTTTCATTACTTTGATTTTCATTCCTCAATATATCTGCTTCATTTGCTTGACTGCTCTTCTTTGACCCGACATTTTCGTTTTCATGACAATCTTTCTCTTCTTTATTATTATCATTAACTTTGTCATCTTTTTTGACTTGATTGTTTTCTTCTTGATTCATTTCAATATGATCATGAATTTCTTCACTAGTTTGTTTTTCTATCGTTTTTCTACTATCTCCACTTTGTTTTTCTTCTTTAGTATGGTCAGTCACTTTTTTAATATTATTTTCATCGCTTTTATTAGTTTCTTTATCTTGATCAGCATTATTAGCTTTGCAATCCTTATTATCTTGATTTTCTTTCTTTTCTTCCTTAATTTCATTGGCTTCGTTATTGGCATTATCTTTGTCTTCATTATTTGTCTGGCAACCTTTTTGAGTTTGGGCGGCTTCTTTAGTCTGGCTTTCTTTATTAGATTGATTTTGGTTGTTTAAGTTCTCTTCTTTAGTTTCTTTTTCACTCTCTTTATTGATCTGATTTTCTTTCTTATTATCATCATCTTCTTTAGTTTGGCTTTGATCTTCTTTCTCTGTTTCTTTTTCCTTATTGATCTCATTAATCTGATCTTCTTTATTTTGATTTTCTTCATCAGTTTGGCTTTCTTCTTTACTAGCATCATCATTATTAATATCATTCTTTTTGGCCTCTTTTCCATCCATGTTCTTTATATACTCGCTGTATTCAGTAGCGAAAATATGTGAAGCTGCGATTTTCTCTCTAGCGATGACAAGTTTAATCACTTCATCGACGGCTTCAATTTTAATTTTCTCATTGAATATAGTAAACGGACACGCCTCGCTACACTTCAAGTCGATGAGTTGCAAAACGTGTCTGTAGCATGAAAAAGCCATTGATGTATCGCATCTAAGGAGCGCATTTCTCATCTGTAATAAAACAGGTTTTGTCATATCTAGAAGTGGATTGAGAAGCCTTGGCTGTGTAAACATCGCATATTCAGTAAAACGTTTAAAAATGAATTGAAGAAGGGTTTGTAAAGGAGTTGTTAATGAATAATAAATAAGATGAAAATCTTCTTTAAATTTGAGTGCTAAAATATCTTCTGTTATTTCAGGAAAGGCAGAACAAAATCTTATAAAGTTTAATTGTGTGTTTGAAGGTGGTTTTTCTTCTTTCTCATACATACCTGTAAATCCCATATATTTATGATTATAAACAGGAGAATCTACAGAAGTTTTATGCTGGCATTCAAGATTGAATCGATTATAAAGCTTATCTATTTCTTTAGTTTTAATTGTTGGTCGAATGAAAACCATAAAATCATTGAAATTTTGTTTTGTGACGATTACATCGTCATTATTTGTAATATTTTCTTTTTGATTTGTATTTAATCTAACAAGAGTCAAAATTGCCCGTATTTGTCTTTGGAATTGCTTATGTGTCTTTGTGAATAACGTGATCATCTTAAGTGCAAATTCCCAAAAGTCAATCATATCCGGCCATTTAGCGCAAGAAGTGATTGAATTAACCATTTTTGTTACTTCTTTTTTGAAGTGGCCAAATATCTTAGATGCAATATCATTACAGATATCTCGATGAATGAGAAATTGATAAGTAGGAGAATTTGGTGTCAATTCAGGGTTTGCCAAAAGAGATCCAATCTTAGGATAAATGAATTCGAACGCAATATTGAAAAGCATATTAAGAAACTTGTATTCATCTGTTGTTATTTCATAAGTAACAACCTTCAAAAAAACAGAAACAATTGGAACTTGTTGATAAAGCATTGCTGTTTTAATCAAATCTTGCAGAATCCTTTCAGATAGGCTTTCAATTTTAGTGTTCTCTGCAATAACGGCTCGAAGCATCGCAACCGAGTTAAATGTAGGACTGGATGTTTTATCAAGATTGATGACGGAGTGGAAAAAGTCGATAATTCTTTGAATGAGCCAATTGAAAGATTTGATCGTCGGCACATTACATTGATCAGAGCTTCTGGCGCTAATATTTCCACTTCCGGTGCGAATGACGCTCTCAATGAGAGGATCAGCCTGATGAATGAGCTTTGACGAAGTTCCAAGAGGAAGAGGAAGAAGACGATAGGCGCAACTAACCAACAATTGAGCATCAATATAGAATCCTTCGTTGATTACGTAATCAACGGGAAGCTGTAAAAGAGGTGAAGTCGGGCTTGGGCTTTGGAAAGTAAGTCTTTTTGGAATTGGGCTTTGAAAAGTATTTGAATTTTGATATTGCATTGGACTTGCATTTGAAGTTGAACATGCACTTGATTCTTCTTGAATAACAGTTTCGCTTGTTGTGCAATTTTGACTTTGACTGATGATTGGACTGAGTGTAGCGCTTGGATTTGTTGTTTTACATTTTGAACGTTTTTTTTCGTTTCCTTTATTTAGAAAAATTGCTTGCGACTTTGCCAATCGAATGTCTTCTGCGGTTGCTTTAAAATTAGTGAATGTAATATTACTCGGATCACGTGCAAAGCTAACTTGACTTGAAGCTAATTGAGTATCTCTGCTAATATCAAATATATCAGAAACAGAGTCAAATGAAACACAATGGACAATATGAGAGAAATTGTCTGAACTTTTCAAAATTCCTTGCTTTTTCTCTATATATTCACCTATGAGAGGAGATACAGCTGAGCTGGGATTTAGACTTTGATCAGGTGTCATCAATTCGCTTGCATTATTGTTGAATTTGTTGGTATTTGTTGGAGACATGATTGATGTATGTGTTACTTTTTTGGAGGTTGAAGAAGGCTTCTTCATCTTTTTTTTGGGTTCCGGAGTTGCGGCTGCTGTAGAATTAAGAACTGTTGGATCATACTTTTCAATTAATTTGCCTACATTGATCGTTGATTTCAGCTTTCGAATCTTTTTGGAAGATTTTTTAGTAGATCTGGATGCATTCAGATTTCTTTTGGATTTAGTTTCATTCCCAATTTTAACTGGATTTGTTTGAACTTCAACGCTGACTGTTACTTGTTTAACAACCATGTTTTTCATTTGTTCTCGAAGATCATTAAGTTCCTTAACGTATTGCTGGTTTTCATATGCCGCTCTTGTGTAAAGAGGGCGGAAGCTAGCTCCTTCTTCTTCATATTTTCCAATGACAGTTTCTTGATGAGCGATTTGATTTTGACAACTTTCAAGTAACTCTTGCGTAGACTGAAGAACATGTAATGATTGTTTCTTTTCTTCTTCATATTTCGTAATCTTGAAAACTGCAGTATTATATTCTTCTTCGATATGCTCTTTCATGTATTCAGCGTCATTAATGCGATTGTTCATTTCTTCTTTATCAATTTCTAAATGAGTAATTTTTAGAGAGAGCTCATTCATTTTTTTCTTTAATGTATTGATTTCGTTATCTTTGTTTGCAATTGTAATATTAATTTGATCAATTGTTTCTTTTTGAAAGTCATTAGCTGAATTTAAGTCAGCAATTTTTTCATCATATTTTGCAATAATTTCTGGAAATTTCTCAACCCTTGTCTGATAAAATTTTTTAATTTCATAAAGGAGGCGAGCATATTCATCTGAATATCCACGAATTGTTGTAATGGCTGTATTCCATGTTGCAAAAGTTATGTCAAGCATTTTTTTAAGTTCTTTATATTGAAACGAAGGATCATTTAATTCATCATTATCGTTTTTGCACATTTGAGTGTTTGCAATTGTTGTCATATAGGCATTCTTTTTATTCATATAATCTGATAATAAACGTTGGATTTCACGTTTTCCTACACATCTTTTTTTGGTTAGTAATAGTTGATCAATAGGTATCCCAATAGATACATTATTGTCATCAGAATAACATTGATTCAAATTCGTATTTCCATCATTTGAGATATGAAAATTTGGTGGAGGGTCAACAAAAGAAAGATAGTTTGATGTTGATTCACTCAAAGAAGTACTTTTAGCTTTTGCATGGGATAATCTTGAACTTTGGTCTAATTTTAATAATTTTCTTTTTTGATAATAAGAGTCTTGCCCTTCGTTAGGTTTTGTCGATTTTTTGGAACCATCTTTGCTTTTACATGATGTTGACGTTGTTCTCTTTGATGAAACCTTATTGGTCTTTTTAAAATTATGATTTTGATATTCGTCTTTTAAATTCGGATTGATTTCTTTTAATTTGACACGTGTATCTTGGTTAATGAGTCCACTTGCCAAAAGACCTTCTACCATCGGCATTGTTGGCTCTTCCATCCATTTGCGCGGTCCAATTGCCGAGGCCAGACTCATAAAGATAAAAATTAATATATATAATGCGACCAAATATCGGTTCAAATCAAAAATCTTTGGAATATTTTAAACGTACATACTTTTAATAATAAAAAAAAAAGAATTTGTATATTTATTAATTTTTAAACAAAAAAGAAAATAACAACAACGCGATCATTGGAAAATCTGTGCTGTTAAGCGAAGCTTGGCATTATCCATGATTTCTTTCTCAATCGAAGCTTGAAGTGAATATGCATCTGAAATTTTATTTTTAATTTCTTTACTTTCTTTTAATAAAATCTCTCTTTTCTCCAGCGATTCCTTATATTCAGCAGCAAGCTGTTCGTACGTTTGAATAAGCTCATCATGAGTGAGATTTTGATCTTCAGGTAAACCATAACTAATAACAGGAATGTTGGAAAATGGAGACAGAAGTAGAGCTGTTTGGTCATTTTGTTGTGGATCTTGAGATTGCTGAGATGGTGTCTTTGGTTGAACTTTTTTAGAAACTTCTGAATGATGATCCTGTGCTTGCTGTGGCGTTTGTTGTTTCATTTGCTTTGACTTTTGTTTTTGCTTTTGCTGAGGTGTTTGATTCTTCAAAGGTTGATTGTTTCTTTTTGGAATTTCGGGCTGAATCTTTGATTGTTGTATTTGTGAAAGAGCTTGTTTCTTCCTTTGAGGAGTAGGAAATTGTTTTTGAATTTTAGATTTTTGAGCTTGTTGACTTTTGTCGTTTATCGGCTTTGTGTTAATTTCTTTTTCATTCTGAGCTGGTTTCGAATCTCTTGGCGTTTGCAATAAATCTTGTTCTACTTTTTTATCTCTTTTTTCAACAGCTTGGATTTTTTTTTCGTTTGTTGATTGTGAGGAATTATTTGGCGTTGGTTCAATGCTGACATGATTTTTCTTTTTTGGTTTAACTGATGCTTTTTTGGCTTGTAATGCTGATGATTGAGAAGCTCTTTTGAGTGGCGGTCCACATTTTATTGAGAATCGTCCATTCATTTTTTGGTTGTACGTTTAGATTAATTTTTTGAATCATTATTAATAAAAAAATTAATTTAGACAATTTTTATTTCAATTTATTATAGTTTGTCTTGTCAGCTTTGTTTATATGTCTTATGTGTTTTTCTAAAGCTTTTTCTAATTTTATGTCATTTTTTCTTTTTGAATTCAAGGTTAACTGTTAAAATAAATATTTGAATTTTTACAACATCTTCTCAATTATTTTTATTTAATTTTATAAAATTTTTAAATGGGACTTGGATCATTTTGTTCAAAAAAAAGATAACAGATTGATAACATTGCAACCTAAATCTCTTCGAAGAGAATTACTGGAATTCAAAAAGGCTTTGTTCAATGCTTATAAATTTATCAATCAATTCAATCAGAAGAGGATCTTGATCAAGTATCTTACGTTTTTCCTACTAACAATAACTTATGCATATATAGTATGAAGTTTCAAGTTGGTGATGAAACTATCGAAGCGGAATTGAGAAGTAATGAAGCTGCAAAAGAAACTTTCCAAGAAGCTAAAAAAGTAGGTCGAACAGTAGCGATGACTGAGCAAGTTGTACCGGGGATTACTTCAGTTAAAATTGGAAATGTTCCTAAAGACAAAGTTGTCGCTATAATTTTTAAATGTGCATTCACTTCAACTCTTCAAAATCCAACAACAATTCTTACAAAAATACCACTTCAAGCTACGGAACCTGATGGCTCAGTCACTGATTTATATAATTTACCTTCTTTTGAAATTAATGTTGATTTAGCCATTTCACAATTAGAACCTGTTGCAGATGTTTATACTAACTGTGAATCAAATTATACAAAAACAGATGACTGTAGCGGAAAACTTACCATTAATTCAGCTATCCTTACTGATGAAAACATCTTAATAATGACCGAATTCTCAAAACCAATTCACAGCCAAATGGTACAAGCAGATAATGCTACTTCAATTTCTATTATTCCCGAATTTGAACCAATTAAGAGTGGGGTTAAAGAATACGTATTTTTTATTGACTGCTCAGCCTCAATGTTAGGTGAATCCATTCGAAAGGCTAAAGAATCGCTTCGTTTGTTTCTTTCAAAACTGCTAGATAACAGCTACTTCAACATAATTCATTTTGGAACAACATTTGAGAAACTTTTCACTCAATCTTCTCAAAAAGACGATAGAACCATTAATGAAGCCAAAGAATTCATTGATAAAATTCGTGCCAATCTTGGCGGTACCGAAATGCTCTCAATGTTTGAAGATCTATTCAAAGATGAAATAAAAATCGGTGGGCAACGTCAAATTTTCATTATAACTGATGGTGAAGTTTATGAACGTCAAAAAGTTGTTCAAAAAATTACAGAAAACCGAGGATTTAACCGTATTTTTGCAATTGGTCTTGGGCATGGTGCTGATGCCGGATTTTTGGATGAGATTGCTGAGATAACTAATGGAAAATACGATTTTGTCTTCAATAAGGATGAACTTCCATCAAAAGTTTCAGAACAATTAGATTTGTCATTGAGTGACGCTGCAACAGAAACTGAAATTCATATTGAGGGTAATGAATCATTTGAGACTATGCCTTATCCGCTTCCGCCGCTTCTTCCTCATGTTGACACTCATATATTTGTTTCAACTAATCAGGCTATTGAAGATGTCATGGTCACATTCAAATTGAACAATACGAGCGAAATTGAAAATCTTATTTCTTTACGTTCAAAATTAGCAATTGATGGCAAATCACCGATTTATGCATTATTTGCATGGAATCAATTAAAGAAAATCAAAGATGATAAAGAGAAGTCAATCAAGATTTCATTAGCAAGTGGTGTTCTTTGTAGTTACACAAGTTATATTGCTGTATCTGAAAATGCATATGTTGATTCCATCCAACAAGAAAAGGCATCAGTATCAATTGATGAAGATATGTGTCATGATGAAATATATTATGAAGAATGCTGTGATGCATGTTGTGTTGAATACTGTGCTGAATGTTGTTTTGGAGGCTGGAATGTATGTTGTGATGAATGCTTTGAATGTGATGAAGCATGTATTGCGAGTCCTAGAGAGTGGTCAAGGAAATGTTATGATTCTGAGCCTGATTTGCCTAGGCCACATCCTAGATTATTAGGTATGACGCATGAAGAGCCTATTTGTCCTACTGATCACGATATTAGTTTTGCAAAGAAGAAGAAAAGCAAAGCCAAATTTGTTGATGATGCTGGTGATGCTGATGGTGATATAGAAACTTCAAAACTGGATGATTTTACTGCTGATACCAATCTTATTAATGAAATTGATAGTTCTAAAGTTTGGAGCAATGACGCTTCAGCAGTTGATATTATTAGACTTCAAAGTCGGGATGGATTTTGGGATTTGCCATCAGCTTTTATTACAGAAAAGTGTAGTGGAAAATCGCCTGAATTAGCTGGAATTGATTTATCAGAATCTCTAATAGTGAGAAAAAGAGTAATTTCAACAATTTTCACTCTAGCTTATTTGGAGAAGTGTGACAAAGAGATATTAAATAGATGGAAGTTTGCCAAAGAAAAAGGACTCAAGTGGCTGAAAAGAATCGAGTCTTCAGCGAATTGGGATCAGATTATCATAGGAACTCTCTTAGAAATTTCAAAGTAATTTAAAATTACTAAATGATCTTCTTAATATCTTATAATATTTATAATTAGAAATACGAATATACGTGTTTTTTTATTAATATTTTAAAAAATATTTGGTAAATTACATATATGCTTAGCAATGTACATTAAAAATCATGATGTTTAAGAATTAAATAAAATCTAAATATTTTTGGAAATATATAAAGAGATTCTTTAATGATTATTGCATGTATTATCTTTAATAAAAATTATTTAATGATATATTTTTTTGTTTTTTATAGTATTAAGTAAAGATAATAATAAAATAAAAAATTGAATTAAATTTTTTTTTATTGAAAAAAAGATTAGCATGTCTTTGAAATTTTAATTCATTCAAAAATTAAAAAGAACGAACAATACGGTTGACTAAAACAGAAATAATATTATTCCAAAAAACTTTATTCATATCTAAAAGCAAGTAATATAAATTGTATGATATAAATATCTTTTTTAATTAGATAAATATTAAAAATATCTAAAGATATGAATATTGCTTGGTTGGCGGGCTTTTTAACGTCCAATGGAGGACGAGAGGGTTGACGATCTTGATCGTGATGGCCTTCTCGACGAGATTACGCATAAAAATGAAGTCAATCGTCAGCTCCGTTCCGAGCTAGCTATATTAAAGCAGCAGTATGATGAAGCCATCAATTTCACTTTGAAGATCGAAGAATTCACAGAAGAAAACAAAAATTTAAAAAAGCAAATTTCTGAATCGCGCCTTGTTATAGATGATCTCACTCGTCGCCTTCAGATTTCGCAGCAAACAAATGTGGAATTATCGAATATCAAGGAAAAAATCAAAGAAAATGCTGACAAAGCATATACAGATGAAGTTAATGACTTGAAAATACAATTAGATATAGCAAAATCTGAAAATATCAATATGAATAGGCGATTTCAGGAACAAATTAAGTCTTTAGAGTCGACTATTTTTACAATGCAATCTGAGTGCGCGCTTTATCAAAAGCAAATAAATAAAATTATGTTAGTTGTTGGCAATTGCTTTAACGAAAAATTTGAAAAACCTCAAGATTTAATCCAAAAAGTTTCATTTGCATCTCAGCAAATGCAAAAGCAAGTTACTAATTCAAAAATTCCTAATGAAGACGATAGTGCCACTGTTATAAAAGAAATGCGAAATAAGATTTCTTCCTTAAAAAAACAATATCAGAATGAAAAAGAAAAACGAAAAGAACTTCAAATGGTTGTTTTAAGATTTAAAAAGAAAGTTGAACAAGATGATTTAAGTCATGAAGAACAGATTACTCAATTAAAGGATACTATTAATCAGCAATTAAATGAAATTCATCGTTTAGAACTTTTTAATCAACAGAAAATGATTGTTCAATCAAATCATCGCCATCATTCAAGTTTTCATTCTGTTGGTTGTCAAGTTAGTATGAGAGATACAAACGAACCAACAGAAGTTCATGATATAGAGAATTTTAAACGCCAAGTTAATAATTCTAATGTTCAAATCGAAGCCCTTGAAACCAATACATCAATGCTCAAAATGAAAATCAGTGCATTACAAAAGCAAGTCGAAGAAACTGAAAATGCAAAAACTTTAATCAGTAACAAATTCAAGCAAATGCTTTCAAAATTTGATGAACTCGAAAAAGAATTAAAATCAACTAAATTAGAAAATCAAAAACAAACTATCAAAATAAACGAGCTTCAGAATCAATTAAGTCGCAATGTATCTTCTTCAATGATTCCTACAAAGCAATTGGAATCAAAAATTAAAATTTTAGAAACGACACTTGATAACAAAGTAAACGCTTTAAAGAATTTAGAAAAGCTCTTATCAAATCAAAAGGAAGAATTAAAAGAAATTTCATTAGTAAAAGACCGTTTGTTATCAGTAATCGAAAGGCAAAATCATATGTTAAATGTTTACAACGATTTATTTGTTCAACAAGAAAGAGAAAAAGAGAAAAATGTATCAAAAAAGGATTCGCCTTATCGTCAAGGTCAAAATGATGGTGAAAAATATATTACAGTTGAACCAAAATTCAAGTGGCCTATTGAAAAGCTTCCCAAAGAAATATTCGATATTGCTAAAGACATAACTGAGAATGATTCTATGTCTATTCAGTCCCGAATTAAAAATGTTTTTATTGTTATTAACAAGTGGATTGAGCAATGTAGTAACAATAATCTGAAAGAAAAGAAAAAAATAAATGATGAATTGCATTCAGTTTCACAGTCATATGAAGATTTTAAATGGAGTATTGTTGAATTCATCAAAGCAGAAATTATTAATGAGAGTGATGAGCCAGAAGATAGTGATTCTGAAAATTATCAAAATGACGATGAATATGATGAATATGATGATTTTAATGATAATAATAATCGCAAAGAACAAGCTAAAAATAAAATTAAAGAAAGAAAAAATAAAATTATTAATATGAAAAGTAATGACAATCAAAAGGAATCCGAAGAATTGATTAAGAATTATTTGTTTCACGTTATGAACAAGAATAGAATCAATTCAAGGAAACTTAAAGAATTTCAAGAAAGTTTTTCATATTTGCTTAAATCTTCAGATTCTCAAAATATTCAAAATGTGATTGAAAAACAGAAAAATTTGACAAATGATAATAGGCTGTTAATCCAAAAACTTGATGAAGAAAGAAAAAAGAGAATTGGAATGAAAAAGAAATATCGAGTCATTCTAACAGAACAAGCCAAAGAATCGAATGAACAAATTTCAATACTACAAAAAGCGAAAGAAAATTCACGCCAACAAATTGAACAACTTCAAGCATCTATTAAAAAATTTCAAGAACAAAATCAAGCTTTATTATCACAAATCAAAGAACAACAAAGTCAAATCAACACAGCGCATCACAAGCCTAAAATAAAAGAGATAAGATACAAAAATGATTATGATTTTATTGAAAATAACGTTAATAATGATATTAATTTAAATAATAATAATAATATCAATCGTAATGATTTAAATACTTCCTTTGCAAATAAATCTCAATCAGTTTGGGAATATGAAGACATGCAATATAGCCTAGAAAACGCCGAGAAGAGCTGCAACTTGTGGAAAGAAACTGCTCGAAAGGCGAATGATGAAAAAATGAATTTACAAAACCGAATTCAAAAGATAATGAATGATTATGAAAACCAAATAAATCATTTAAATAAAAAGCATGAAATAGAACAGAATCAAAACCAAAGAACCATTTTTGAGCTTTCTCAAAAACTGAAAAATCAAGCAGAAGACAATGACATTGCTATCAAAAAGTTACACGATTCGTTAGATAAGGCACAGAAAAAGTTTGATGAAACAGTCCAAGAAATTGTTACTCTAAAAAATGAAAATGAGAAATTGCTCCATTCAACAACAGCCAACATTGAATCTGTTGAACGATCAAAGCGTTTGAGTGAGGCTCAATTAAAAGCCAAATTGTTATCATTGGATGCAAATTATTCTGCGTTGATTGATGCTGAAAAGCAAAAATCAGAGAAAGAGAAACGTGAATTAATTGAATACTTTTTGAATTCGTTTAGAAAATTTTGTTTGAATCAAGTTAATAATATGAATGATTACGAAGAAAAAATTGATGAGGAATATTATAAATTTTATGTTAGTAAAATTAGAGAAGAATTTGAAAAACATCAAAAAACAGATGAGGCTATTCGGAAACTTATTAAAGCAAATAATGATGATCCACTTGAAGATGCACTTACGCAGTTCATCATTCAAAATCATC
Source organism: Tritrichomonas musculus (assembly GCA_039105265.1). Taxonomy (NCBI): domain Eukaryota; phylum Parabasalia; order Tritrichomonadida; family Tritrichomonadidae; genus Tritrichomonas; species Tritrichomonas musculus. Next base: position 3,919,188 of record JAPFFF010000004.1, read on the forward strand.
CTCAGTTCCAAGATAAATAAACATTTGTTATTGTTTTTAATTTAATGTTAATTTTTTTGTATTTGTATTATTTTACGTTATCAGAAAAAAGTGTTTTATATTTCAAATCAATTTATGATTAAGAAGAAAAGGGTTTCTTTAGTCAAGAATATAGAAATATGTCATTGTTGTAACATTCTTCATGATGAGGTGAAATGAATCATTCATTGAATTTAAACTTCACAAATTTATTTTAACTTTTTGATGAAATTCAATAACATCAATTTTTTGAATGAATTTATTAAATTTTTTCTCAACAATTTTATATATTAATGATATGGGAACCGCAAAATCCAGATGTTCTTTGGCTTGACTTTTCTACAATTACATTAAAAGAGCGTACAGTTCACACAATCGATGACATGATGAGAGTATTTTCTTTGAGTCCAGAAAAATATCAAAAAGGTAATTTTCGTTATAACGAAAAAGAATATGGTGCTCATATGTACCCGTCAAAATACTCCAAATTGAGATCAGATGATTTTAGCTTTAGTCCACCAATAGCGTATCCAGATGCAATAAGATATTTATTCCACATTGATACACCTTTTGTTGTCATTATGCCAGAAAAAGATCGAATAACTGATCAAGAAGCTCATGGAATGACATCAGAAATTATTCAAGCTGCTCAATCATCTTCCTTTTTTTATCCAATATTTTTTAACATACCATATAAGGAATATTATAGATATATTGGTGTAAGTATTACAGATAAATTGATTACTCATTTTTATAGCAGCACAGAATGGTGGCACAGCAAATTGGATAATTATCAAAATTCATATAATTTTTTCACTCAAAAGCTTGGTAAAATTGACTCGATTCTATATAGTTCTAGGCGATTTTTGGAAATTGATAACAAATATTTCGGAAAAGAATCAAACTATACTTATTCAAGTTTTTACTCTGTTGTTAATTCAGATCCTATTAATAAGTTAAGAATTTTATTTCAATGGAATCGATCACCTCCAGATGCAAAAGGGCCAATGCTTTCAAATGCCTCATATCTTAAATTATCGGTTGTTCATCAAACTGAAGGTTCGCCAGAAACTCCACTTCATATATATGTAAATAGGAGATCATCATTAGAAGGAAAAGATGAATTTAAAATATGGAAAACTGAGCGTTTAAATTCACGTATTTATTCATTAATGAACAACATATTTCATAGCTCAAGCAATCAAAAACCCTGTTCTTTTTCTACCTTTAAAGGATTCTTCAAATCAGCTCCAGAAAAATCATTACTTGAAAAAATTTCTATTGAAATTGCAGAAATGAGAACACTCGCAAATTTCTGCTCATTATGGTGTGAATTTTTGAAAAATATTCGATATTGTGCAGATAATTTAATTCCAATTCCTTATGTTGATGATTCTGTTGACTTTAAATATTGTTTAATATATCAAAATTTACAAGTCATTAATTCTTATATTCGAAATGGAGAAAAATATTGTATTGCTGAAAATATATTTGAGCAGTATGTTGAATTGTACAGAAAAGCAAAAGAGAAGCATGTTCTTCAAACAATTGTAATTGCTTTTAAAAATCAAAATGGTGAAGCTACCTTTGAAGACTTTAAAAAACTTTTATTAACTAAAAATTCTAAAAGTACTCAAACTGAGAATGATGAAGACGAAACAGTAAATGAAGATATTTTTGATGTTTGGAATAAGGCAGATCAATGTCAATTTAAGTTTAATAAAGAAGAAAATATTGAGTTTGCACTTGACTATCTAGAAGGATTGAAACCTTCAGAAGTTCAATCACAGATTGTTTTAATTCTATTTGACATTGCAATTCGTGATATTAGTAAGCGTGCTCCTATTGAAATTCCATATGCATGTGTTTCTTATGACAATCTTGTAGAATTATTTAAACAAAAAAGATTTGCATCTTCACTTGTTGACTTCAAAAAAATATGTAGGGCAATTGAAGAAACAACTTTACGATGTGAAATTGTTAATTCAGCTTTATCAAAAATTCCATCAGCTAATTTTGTTAATCAATTATTTGAAAAGGGATACTGTTCAATTGATAATCCGGAAGAAATTCAATCGGTATCATCTCTTATTGAAGTTATGAATATTGATGATTTGCTTTTACATACAACTATTAATGAATTCATATTTACAGGAAAAACAAAAATTGGAGAGAAAGAATCAAATCATTACTTGTTTGTCTCATATCAAAGACCTGGTCAAGATGAACCTGATAAATACGTCATGGCTTTAGCATATCAAGATTCTATGTAATATAATATATTTGCTGAAAATAAAACAAATTTTGAAGGAATATATACATCAAACCAGATTAAACTTTTTAAACATGTAATCATTAATTAATAATCTTTTGTTAACCTTTTTTAATGAATTATAATTACAATGTAATTATTTTATCTAGGTTTTCAATGATTAATGGCAACTTTTAAGCATTTGAATTCATTTCGTAATCATTAGTTAAAAATAAACTAGTATTGAGATTGAAAAATTGAGAGTCATTCCTCATTTTGTATTCTATAAATGATTATTTTTATAATAAACTTTTTAGAAATTGAAATTGGCTATCAAAATTCCCTTTATGAGACGTTTCTGCTCAATAATAGTAAAATGTATAAAGTATTGAAACAATGGTATTTAGGTATTTACCAATATATTGGTAATAGTTAAAAGGATTTTTATTGCTTAACTATTTGATTTTATTGTATTATTCTTGAAAAAGCTATAGTTTATTATAATAAGTATTTATTTTGTCTATAATTTTTAAAAAAATTTGCTTGAAAAAAATATTTTTTAAAACTTTTTCAAAGAAGGAAAAAAAAGATGGAAAAAAAGAAGGAAAAAATTATATGAAAAATGGGATCTCTTTTTTGTCGCAACTGGTCATTTGAGCTGACTAATGAATTAGTGCTGGTCATTGTCAACATAAAATGGCTCCAAATTTAAAGCCTAAAATTAGAATATTTTATAAATTAGTTAATCATTCCATTTTTTACAATCAAATTTCTAAACAAAAATGGCGCCTTTTTTAAAAAAATATATTATCTTCATTTTCATTCAATATAATTATATTATTTCCTAAATATAATACATAAATAATTTTTTATAAATAAATTTAATGTTTTAATACCAGTTATTGAATAAAAATTGAAATAATCATTAATTATAAGTTGCGCTTTTTTCGATTAATTTTGTTAAAAATTGAAAAGGTAATATTTTGTATAATCTCTGAAAAAATATTTTTTGAATTTTTAATTCAATAAAATATGATATAAGTCATTTTGAAATTAAATGTAATTATTTAATCAAAAATTTCTTATGAAACTATTATTTTGATTATTTGAGTGATTCAAAAACCGAAGATATTTGAGAGATTTAAATGAAATATTTTTTTATTGAAATATACTAGAAATTGAATGTTAAATTGAATTGTTCTTTTGAAATTTTCAAAAAGAAACACGTTTAATTAACGTCTACCTCATACAATCCATGGAAGATAGTCTTTCAGATACTTCTGAAAGAAATAAATCTCAAAATTCGCAAAATTCAGATCAGCAATTGAATGATGCGCATATGATTGCAGAGGCAAAGAATGCGCAACTTATTGAGCAAAACGCACAATTAACAAAAATTAATGATCAGCTAAAAGCGCAGCTCGATCAAGCACTCAATATTGAACCACAAATCGAAAAGCTTCATGAACAAAATAGGCAACTTACGTCAGAAAATCGCAGTGTCAAAGAAGAAAAAGACGATCTTCAGAAACGTTTTGACATCCTTCAAAAAACAAATTCAGACCTTCAAAAAAAGGTTGAAGAAGAAAAGCAGCATTGCACCGTTGCTCGTAATCAATGCTCTGAAAACGCTAAGAAAGAAATTAAAAAGGCAAAAGCTCAAGCCAAGGCGCAAATGGAAGAACTATGCGATCAACTGGAATCTCTCCAAGCCAAATATGACAAAAATGAAATTGAGCTTAAAACAGTTAACAATAAAGTCGAGAGACTTTTAGAAAATGCTACTCGTTATTTTGGGCAAGAATTTCATGATATTGATACTTTTATTTCATTTTTATCTGGATCTTTTCCTTCTCAGGGACAAAACAATCAAATCTCCAATTCACAATCGAGTGTTATTGCAACTCCTGTTCATCGTCGTACGGCACCTGCAACTCCGTTAATAGCTACAAGCGCCTCAATGGTTCAGCAAACACCTAATTTTATCGCCCAGCAAGCTCCTAATACAGTAACGCAACTTGAGAAAAAATTAAAACGTGAAAAATCCAAGACAAAAACGTTGACTACAGATAAAGATGAGCTTGAAATGTCAATTGGACGTCTGAAAAGAGAACTGAATGATCTGAACAACAAGCACAAAGTTGAAATCGATAAACTTAAAAGTAAAGCTAAAGAAACTAAAGAAGAGCAAGATCTAACCGATGCTAACACTCAGCATACTATTAAAACCCTTGAAAACAAAGTTGAAACTTTAACAAGAAAGAATGAAGAGCTTAAAAAGAAAGTTCAAGAATACGAAATGTCCTCTGGAATTCCACAGCCACAATTTCCGGATCAGAACCAGCAAAATCTCAGTCAATATCCAAACGACCAACAAGCCCAATCTCCTTATATTGCTAATCAAGCATCGCTTCCAGCTTATTATTCGCCAATACAGCAGCCTCTTTTTTCACCCTCTAATCCAAATCAGCCTAATCTTGCCAAAACATCATCATCTCCACTTTCACATCCTTACTCGCGATCTGTTACAACAACGCCAAAGCGAACACAATTACGTGAAAATGAAGGTATGGCTCATGAATGTCCATCAAGTGAGCATTTGGTTAATCAAAACATTGATCTTAATGAGCAATTGAAAAGCTCAAAGAACAGAATGGATGATCTAGTTGATCGACTAAAGAAGAGTGAATCTCAAAGAAACAATCTTCAACTCCAACTTGAAAAAGAAAAAAGCGAAAATAATTCTCTCAAAATTGTACATTCAAATACTGTTAATGAATTGGCAATGTTACGAGAAGCTCTTCACATGAAAGAAAGCGTCAAAGATAGAAATGACAAAAAGCTGATGCGAAGAGAATTTAATGAACAAAAAGCGCAGCTCGAAGGAGTTACCCAAGAACTCAAGAGTTTGAAGAAGCAGCTTACAGAATCTATTACTGAGCATCAAAGAGATCTTGCAAATATAACAGATCTAAAACGTGAAATAGAAGATCTAAAAGATGAAAAAGAACGCCTTAAGAAAGAAGCGGATAATGTTAGAGAAGAGTTGTCAACTGTTCAAGCCGAATTTGAAAGTCATGTTCGAAATGAAGTTACACCAGAAACCTTAATTCCAATGGCATCATGGCAAGGACATGACTTCCCTGGTGAAATCAACGCTGGAATTAGTAGAATTGCATGCAATCCATCTCTTCAACCTGCTAGTAAATTAAAGAGTATTTATAAAGTTATATCTAAAAAGTATGGCGAAATGATATCCTCAAGAGATAAACTACTTGATCAATCATATAGTGAGAATCAGCAAATACGTGATATTGTCAATGAATTTGTAAGTGATATAACAATAGCGCTTGATATGAAACCAATTGGATTCAACGACTTTTTCAAGGATAAGCCTCAGCAAACAATCATTGATACGATCAAAAACTTCAGGAGTTGCCATGATGATTTGAAACGAAGTAATGACCAATTAACACAAACATTAAGCAGAGTACATCAAACGTTTGGAGCTGTCGGTTTAACTTCTAATACTAATGGAAGTCCTGGAGGCTTCAATGGTATCAATGCTTTTCCAAGCCTTGAAGATATTACATATGGAATGGAAAAAGAAGTAAATTCTGTTAAAACTCAATTAAGTACAACTTCAGACCAACTTCAAAAGCGAACTAAAAAGTGTAAAGAGCTTGCATCAGCGTTAAAGACTCTTAAGAAGAAAACTGAAAATGATGCTGAAGACTCTAAGCAAGAAATTCAAAGATTAAAGACCCTCTCTGAATCATTAAAGAGGGAAAATGGAGAATTATCGAAATCTGTTAAAGAACTTAGATGGAAACTTCAAAGTCTAACAACAGAATACGATGATTACAAACTCAAGCATGAAGAGGAATCGAAAGATTTGGATGAGAAGCTTGAGTCACAAGCTAAAATAGCTCTCATTGAAAAGCAAAGGCTTGAAGCAAATTATCAAGAACAAATTAGAATGATTTCTGAGCAATGCAATGATACATCTGAATATCTTACAGAACATCAAGATCAGTTAACTAAGCTTAAACAAGAAGTGGAAACGCAGAAAGCAATCATCGCCCAAAAAGATATTGAAATTGAAAGGCTTAAGGAAGAGCATGATGAGAATTATCAAACTAATGATATCAGGCTCATTGATGAAAAGAAGAATTTAATCAACAGTTATGAAAAAGCTGTCGCAGAACAAAAGCAACAATGCGAGGGACATAGAAGCGATGTTGAAAAGATGACTAAGCAATTAACTGCAACCGAAAAGAAATTGAAACATTCGAAAGAAAAGATAATACAAATCCAGAAAGAAAAGGTCAACATGGAAGTTGAGCTTCGTAATCAAATTGATCAAGTTGAAAGACAGAAGAAATTGATCGAAACTTCTTCAAAAGTAGAATTAATGAATGCACAAACTGCCTTTAATTCTAAACTTGAGGAAGAAAGCGCTAAGTTTGAAGAAGAAAAGAGAAGAATTTATTCTACTATTGCTGATACATTTAGACAATATTTAGGTATCGGAAGCAATTTGAATGAAAAATCATTCAAATCAACGCTTTTCAAGGCAAGAGATGAATTAGCTAGATTGACTTCTTTAGATAATTCTGTTAGAAGGTTAGTTAATGCAGAGCCAAACCAAAAAACTGATGATGCTGTGGCTCAATTTGTTATAAGTCAAAGCAAAGAATAATATTTTTTATAATTAATGTCTCCTCTTTTGAATATAGTAAATTATACAAATTAATCTATATTTTTGTTTTGTTTTGTTTTGTTTCTCTTATATATAATTGTAATTCATATATTTATTTTTATATTGGTTTTGCTTTATAATGTATTTAACGAAAATACTGTAAATGCACAATTTGGTATGAAAAAAAAAATATTTACTCAATCATTGATCTTAAATAATAAACATAATAGGTATTTATTGCGCATATTTGAAGAAAAAGAAATAAGTAAGATTTTTTTTTTATTTCTTTATTTAATAAAAATCATTTAAAAAAACAAATAATTTTGGATTTGTTTATATGAGTGGATGAGCTATATTTCTTCGATCAAAGCAATTTTTTTTTTGATAGTCACGTTTAATAATAAAATAATTGTATTCTAAAATAAATAATAATTAAAATATAAGTAAATGGAATAATCTTGTACCGCCAGGAATGTATGAAAGGGCAAAATAAAGGTATGATAATGTCTCAATTGCGAGTCCAATAATACTTAAAATAATACTTCTCTTAATTGCGCCAAAGAAAAGAGTAAAAAGCATTCCAAAAATAAGGCAGAGCGATGAAATAAGTCGTTTCTTATCAGAGCACGATGATAGTAATCTTTTGCAGCCAACTAAAAGACCAAGCGATACAAAGAAAAGGATTGTAGAAACAGAAAAAAGAACAGAAAATTTCCTTAAATTTAAAATAAATAAAGCGACAATTGATAAAATACCAGCAAAAAACGCACATGCTGCAGTAATTCCAAATCCGATAATTCTTTCTGAGTATGTTAAATGAAAACAGCCAGACCCTTCGTCTGTTGTGGTAATATCTGTCATTGTTGTTAAAATTTCAGCCATTTTAATATAATTTTATTTTGGAAATATTTGACCATATATATATATAAAAAGTCAAATAAAGATGAGCGAAGCTTCTGCTCCACAAAATCCTTTTACAGAAGCTCTTGCTCCACAAAATATATCTCCAGCGGTTCCATATACTAATAATCCTTTTCCTCAAAATCCTCCTACAGATTCACCATATACTAATAATCCTTCTCCACAAAATCCTCCTACAGAAATGCCTGCTCCTCAAAATCCTATCGATGAAATGTTAAAAAAAATCGAGAATATAACTGATTCTACTGGTGATATTGAAAAAGAAATAAATGAGTTAAAAGGTAGAATGGGAAAGAATATTGATGATTTAATAAAAGACGATGTTGATTTGACAGATAAATTGCTTGTTTTACAAAAAATGTGCCTTTTTTACGAAGATATATGTAATAGCAAAAGACAACCGCAAAACTATCCAATAAATTGTTCTTTAATGTCAGCCGCCTATAATGATCTTTCTGAGCCTGCTAATGATTATAATCATTTTGTCGGATTCATATCAAGACATAAAGGCAGGATTTTCACAGAGAACGGTTCATATGAATATATCCAAAGATTGCAAAAAAAAATTAAAATATTAGACAGATATTACCTATCTTCTTAATCGGATAATTAAATTTCAAAATTTGCAATTAAATATTATCATTCAATAAAAATATTCTATTTATAAATATATTTATTAAAAAGATACAAAGAATTACTAATAACAATTATGATTAATTTCTAATCATCATTGTTATATTCTTCTGATCAAAAATCGGTACGATCTTCCATATAGTCGTCCTGTGCGTAACTATCAATATAAGCATCAACAAGGTGTTCAATATATTCATCATATGAATAATCGCATAATTGTTCCATTTGAGCAGTGAAATTAATAAAATCAACAATTTCAGACTCTCCTGGAATTAATTCAGGCAATTTTCCTTCACTTTGAGCTTCTGACATCTGTTCAAAAAGTGAAGCTGTCAATGCTTCTTTAATCTGTTCTCTAATTTCATTTTCATCAATTTCATATGATTCATTTGGTGAAAGTGAAGGTGACTGATGAGGACTTCCAACAGGAGATTCCTGAGGAAGTGATTCAATTGAAAATTCATGTGAAAATGATTCTTCAGTAACTTGTCCAGGAGACTGAGGAGGTGTTTCTATTGAAATATCTTGTGAAAATGGCTCATCTTGAAGCTGCGATGAAGATTCATGTGGAGATTCTGGAAGAGATTTTGGAATGGGTTCTGATTTTTGATCTGGTGGTGATGCTGGCGGTGAGGGCGGAGTTGCTGGTGGCGATGGTGGAGTTGCTGGTGGTGGTGGTGGAGTTGCTGGTGGCGATGGTGGTGGAGAAGGTGGATCTGATGGTGGTGGTGGTGGTACTAATGGAGGAGTAGGACATACTAATTTTGGCTTTTGTGGTGAAATGCGTGGAATAATTGGTGAATTATTTACATTTTTGTTTTTTGGACTATATTTAATATCTTTATCTAAATTAATTACAAGAGTTTCAAGTTCACTTCCTTCAAACGATTTTTCAGTAGCCATATCCAAAATATCAAATAGTTGGTTTTTCAAAAGTTTATCTGAGCGAGTAAAAATAAAGTCTAAACAATCTGTTTGACAACTTTGGTCGAATAATTTTTTATATGCATTAATAACTTGTTTTGGTGAATCTTCTTTAAACTTATTTTCATGTGACTCGGTATAGAATAATTTATTTAATTTATCAATATATTTATCGTATGTAACATTTGTTAATTCATCTGTTTCAATCATCTCATTAATTACATCGACAATAAGATCTGAATAATCTTGAGATATTTGAAAAGGTCTGTTGAGGTTTGGAGGAATTTCAATCATTTTGAAAAGAGGTATGCCTTTTTCTTGAGCTTTCTTGAATTCATCAAATATATCATTTGTTAAGATTTTTTTGATATAATTAGTCATATATGTGGTATCTCTTTCAAGGTCTGAAAACTCATCACTAGAAAATACAATTTTAGGAGCGGTATAATTGTTTCCGAATTTTAATTTCTTTTTCTCATTTGATGGATCAAAAGATGATACATCAGATGACCTATCATTATCAACAATATCATCGTATGAGCCATCACCAAAATCTTTATTGGCTTCTTCTTCCAATTTCAAGAAGTCATCATCATCAGAAACTTCTACTTTTTTGCTTTTAATGAAATCATCTGAATATTTGGAAAACTTATCAAACGAGTATGAATTATTTTCATCAATTCCTGTAAGTTCTTGAATAAATAAAATTACAGCTTTTTGATCATTATCATACGCGAATTGAAGAGGAGTTATTCCTTTATCATTTGGTTCATTAATATCTAAGTCGTCATAAAAGGCAAAGAGAATCTTTAAAAAATCAACACTTCCATATCTAGAAGCAATGTGGATAGCACTATTTCCTACATCGTCTTTGAAATGAGGATCGCATCTATAATCAACAAGGAATTTAACGTAATTAGAAGCAGACGCATATAAAATTAAATCTTTTGACCAAACATCGAGATTATTTAGTAATATCCAATCCAAAACGTTTTGCTGATGAAATAGGACAGCATTTCTAAGGGAGTCAGTAAAATCTGCATGCATTTCTTTTAAGTGATTCAATATTTCAATTGAGCCACCATGAATTGCATTTTTTATTAATGATGGTGAAAAATCTTTTGGAGTAACAATTTTTGGAAAAATATGATAACAAGCTAAAAATGCTGCATAATCAGCTGGCGTTTTCCCTTGTAGCGATATTGAAATTGGATCATAGCAATCAAGTGGAATTTGGAATCTAAACTTTTCAGGAGGTATTAAATTAAATTCAGTAGGATTATCTCTTTGAATAACTTGAAGAAGCGGATGGCTTGGATGATGCAATGAACGTTGATGTTTCAATTCTCTTTCGTTATAATTAAATCCAGTTTCTTGAATAAATTCATCTAGTAACTGATCATCAACTAGTCTAATTTCTGGCCCAAACCAAAACAAAAAGAATGTTAAAAGATCTGGGTCATCAAAATCATTTTCAGTTAAGCAATCTAGTAAATTATGAATTGAAAAAATTTTTTTTGTAAAGAGGTGATATAGGAAAGCTACTGAAAAAGCATTTAAACTTGAAAATGCTGCTTCCAAAACATTTTCATTAAATGAAGGACACTTTTTGCAAACATCAACAATAATGCGAACATATTTTTGAGTCATAATTGGTTTGATTTTCAACATAGTAAAAAATGTATAAGCTGCTATTACTTGTTTTTCTTCATCTGCATCAATGATCATCTGTACAGTTTCTTTATGGCTGGATGAAGTCAAATTAAGTAAACGTGATTGGAAAAACATTGGCCATTCAAGATCTTCTCTACGCTTGAGAACGATAAGCTGTTTTGTTGCTTTCTCGTATCCAGCATCGGCAGACAATTCTAAATATTTTTTTGATTCTTTGATGTTTTTTTCAACGCCAATTCCGTTTGATAGTATTTTTCCATAAGAAAATTGTGCTTTTGGATCATGATCTTTATCTGCAGCTTTTTTCATTAAATACGCAGCCATTCCTAAATCTTTCGGTAATTCATTCCCATCACGAAACTTTTTTGAAAGAGTATAATTATTCATTTTGTTATATGCAAGTGTTTGTTCGTGAAATGCAGTAACTAGCGATTTATTTTCATCTTTAAATAAAGGTTCATTTGTATTTTGTAGTTTGTTAGCAATAGCATTGAATGATGGACGTGACGTAGGATCATTAGAGCAACATTCCAAAATAATTGAGTTTGCTAATTTAGATATTGTATTTTTCCCTGAATTTAGGGAAGATACTGATTGGAATTCAGAAGATGACGATAATTCATATAAAATAACTCCGAAAACAAAAACATCAGATTTTTCCGAATATGTTCCTTTGGATATATACTCTGGTGCTTGAAAACGAGAATTTGTTTTTTTGATATTTTGGCAAATGCTGCATAGCTGAATAAGAGGATGAAATTCATCTGAAAGAATAACATCGGATGGGTCAAATGGAGATTGAACAATTTTTTGTGAATGTAAGTATTCAAAAGTTGATGCAATACCAAAAATGATTATTGATTTTGCAGTTGGTGTTAAATCCTGATGTGTACTTTCTTTATTGCTTTTAAAATCAAGGTATTGTGATAACGAGCCATTTTTCATATACTTTGTTGATATAATTCTATGAGGCGATAGAATAAATCCAGATAAATGAAGAATTGAGGGACGGAAAGTAAAATAGATTTTTTGTAAAATTTGAATAAAGTTTTTGCGATCTGTTTTCTCATTTCTCGTTTGAAATACAAATAATTCTCCCGTTTTTCTTAACTTCATTAAGGTGACTACGCCTGGTTTGATATCCCTAACTTTAGTATAGTCTTCTGATCTGATTTCTTTTGAAGAAAGAGGAAAATTCAGCATTTTGAAATTTTAAACGGATTCCTGTACAATTTAAGGGGGACGGACCAAATAAAAAAAAATCAATTTCTTTAATTTATTTTATATTTTTTACTTAAGTAATATACTAATAATTAATAATTACTAATATTTTCAAATTTTTTTTATAAAAAATTTTTGTTTTTTTACGAAATTATATATTCAATCATTTGCAAAACATTTCCTTATTTTTTAATTTTGTCGCATTCATCAGTTTACCTTTCATTTGTAAATTATGAAGTGCTCAGTAGTCATGCCAAATTCTATTTTTTTATACATAAAAATGTTTGAAATACTTTTTTTTTAATTGAAAGGAGATTAATTATATTATATTTCAATAAATATTAAACTAAATTTTGATCGAATACATAACTTTATATTCCTAGGTTCACTGATGATAAGTTTTTAATTTGGCTGTAAAATCTTTAAAATTGAATGATTACATACATTTTGAAAAATCATGAATTACAGAGAGATTTTACCAAAATTTAAAAATGTATGTAGTCTTTCAATTTTAAAGATTTTACAACCAAACTAAGTTATAATATTTTTTATTAATAGGAATAAAAAATTATGTATTCGTTAAGGATTTGAATCACTACATCTGGTAAAATGGAGATATGAAAATTTTTGTTCAACTTTTTTGCACTTTTTTTAACTTAATTTTTTTTTTTAGAAAAATCTACAATTTAAATTTATAATCAAAAAGAAAATGTCCATTATAAATATTATAAAATACTATTTTAAATATTTAATCATTAATTATGATATAATAATATGTGTACGTTTTTTTCTTCAGAGTCCCATTTTTTTGAAAGGTTTATAATTAAAAAAAAAACGTATTAATATATAAAAAGTTGGTTTATTTTGTTAACCATATATTTTTTAACGTTTATTTCATTTTTTCATTTTTCATGGCGCCAAAAAGGAAAATCCAAATAAAAAACCAAAAAGCAATAAATATTAGATGGAATAAAAAGGATGATGATAAAGAAGAGATTCAGGAAGATGTTCCTTATAAAAAAGTTCAACCAGATATGGCTGTCATCAGTACTTTAGTACAAGGCTCTGGTTTTCAAAGAGCTCGCATCGGCGCTGCTATCCAAGGAAACTGTTTTCCTAGCAAATCTACCTTTTATAGGCACCAACAAAAGTTGATACCGAAAATAAAAGAATGTACTTCTGAACATTTTGAGAGGTTTGCTAAGGAAACATTTGAACAGAATGATGCCAATATTTCAATAGATGGGAGATATGACTCCTGTCGTGATGCAATGTATTGCACAACAGCAACAATGGATTGCAGGAGAAACAAAGTTGTTGACATGCAAACAACAAACAAAAAAGATGTCAACGTTGCGTCCAATATGCTAGAATCTGCTGCAGCTAGACTAAGTTTTGACCAAATTATTGGAAAATGGGGACCTGATTGTTGCAACTCGATAACTTCTGATAATGATAATAAAACGCCAAATCAAGCGAAAAAAGCAGGTCTGGATTTTAGTCGAACCTTCGATCCTAGGCATGGATTTCAATGCATGTCTAGAAATTTTGCAAAGCTAGCTGACAAATTGGAGTATGATTATTTATTTTCTGATGAAATAGAAACTAAGAGAGTGAAAATTGTTTCGTGGGGAGTATATTTAGTTACAAATATTGAAGATGTCGAATTGAGAGGACTTATGTGGACGAACTCTCCATTTCATATGATAGGTAACCACGATAATTGTTCGCATGGTCCATTACCACCATCACATTCTGATTGGGAACTAGGGAAAAACGATGAAACTGCTTTTAAAAAAATGCAAAACTTTTTCAATAAAACCGAAAATTTTATTAAAAATTGCGACTTTCGAAACAATACTCAATGCAACGAGAGTCTCAATAACCTCATATCGATGCTGGCCCCAAAGAGACTTTATTTCGCGCGATCATATGAAGTTAGAACCCTTTTGGCAGGATGCCTATATAACGATCCTCATTTTTTTTCAAGTTTGTTGACTGACCTAGATCTTATAAAGTTTGTACCAAAACAATCATTAGCTGATATATTGTCATTCGAAAATGATAGAGAACAAGAAATATTCCGAAAAAGAACACCTCAATATCGAGAAAAAAAAAAGCATTACAGAAAAAAGAAATACTCTAAAAAAGATCCACCTGGCGATTACAACGAAGACAAAAAAGATTTTTCATTTGAATAATAATATTATCTTAATCTCAAAAACTTAATTAGTATCTCTACCTTCAGACTTTACACCTTTAAATAAAAGGTATTTTGGTTTTATATAATCTTTCTTTTATATTTTTCTTTTTTTATTCTAATATTTTTTACATATAAGATTAAAAAAAATTCATTTTTTCATTATATTTTAATATTACAAGAAATACAAAAGATTTTATTTAACAAATTTGTTTGGTAAGCCATAAAAATTATGAAATGACTAGAAATTATCATTGCATTAATTTTCAGTAATAAACGATCAAAGATGCCATATTTTCAATAAAAAACAAGACAACTAAAAATAATTTTCAATAACAAACGATCAAAGATGCCATATTTTCAATAAAAAACAAGACAACTAAAAATAATTTTAAGTAAAACCGATCAAAGATGCCAGTTCTTTTTTCATTATCTCATAACAGCAAAAAAATGAAAAAAAAAAGTTCAACAAATCAGCATTTTCAGAAAAAATGATCAAATATATATATATTTTTGTGTTTCATATAAGTTTTTTGATAATAAAAAATTAGAGTAATCTTTATACCATGATGGTATATAAAATATTTAATAATTTTTAATATTATTATTTGATAGAATTTCATATTTTTCAAATAGTTTTTTTTAAAAAAATTAAATTTCGACTTTAGAAAATTAATTACTAAATGCTAATTGATATAAAATTACGTAATGAGATAGAAATATCTTCTTCAAAAAAGAAATGATATAAAAAATATTTATCGATTTACTTTTTAAATGTAAGCAAATAATTAGTACTGATTGTAATTGTTTCACTAATAGTTGAAAGCAAGTGTTGAATAAGATCTATCAGTTTTTTGAATCAATTTAGCTTTTAGGTTTCAATGTAATATTTCGTTATAATGAGGCTAATATAGTTATCAAATGTATTCGGTTTCTGGTTAACTAAGGGATATGAAAAAATTTGAATACTTTTCAGAATATACATAAAATTGAAATATCTTAATAAAAAAATCATTTTTAATAATATTAATTATTAAATATAAATATATTGTTTAAATGAATAACCAAAAAGTAAAATTTAAGATTAAATAATGAAATTAAATATTATCATATTTATTAGTTAGAGCTGCTTTAAAATAATATTAAAAGTCAGCATTTCATGTTCTATTCACGATTATAACAACAATCTCAAAATCTTACATTTTAATTTTGTTTATATAGTGAGCTTTAAACATGTGAGACTCCCCCCTTAAAGAAATCACAAAATCAAAATATAGACAACAATATTTATATTTGCTTTTAAGATTTTAATAAAATGAAGTCACAGAATTATGATCATTTGAATAATATTTAATAATAAAACATAATAATTTGATTTGGAAAATCATTTATAAACAGAATTTTCAAAATTAAATACTTATTCTTAATAGATAACAAAAATATTTTTTTGATCCATTAAATATTTTCAAAGATATAATAAAAACAAAACAATTTTTAGTGATATAAAAAAAAGAATGATTTTCGATTCTCAAGTATAAATATCATCAAATTTGATTAATTATTTGGCTATTGGAGCAAATCAAATTTTTATTATATCAATCCAGTATATAATAAGATAGGATATTTTATTGGTGATTGTTTTTTAATGATATAGAATTCACCATGAAATTTGATTTTATTGAATAGAAATACCTTATAAAAGCCACTCATTAATAATAATTACTATTTTATGGATTTTTAAAATATTGTAATCGACTGATTACACAAAAGTAATCATATATATCAAAGATAACTCTTTTCCAAAAAAAAAAATTTCGTTATGTTATACTTTTTTATCATTAACCGTAAAAAAATTCGTTATTTTTTAAAAAGTTACTTCTTCCTACAATTCTTAATTTTTTTGAGTGATTTTTTTTTATATCTCCATAAATAAAAAATTTTTAAAAATTATTTTATATTAATTAAATTCATTTATATAAAATATTAATATAAATATATTTTTTTATTTTCAAAATCAAAGAAAATATTGAAAAATCACGGAAAATCGTATTTTTCTACGCCACTTTTTGAAAACTTTTAAACTTTTTGAATACTTTTTTATACTTATTAATTCAATTTTTAGTCAAAAATACATAATTATATAGTTCAAATAGCTTTCCGATTCATCCAGCAATTAAAGGAACCAGATTCGGCTTCGTGCAGCCCCATGGTGATCAATGGTGCGTATATCCCCGAAAAATTATGTAAAAATAAACAAATTTATATCAAAAAAAGTAAATAGTTTTAAATTTATGTTAAAATTAAATTTTTACGATTTTTTTGGTTAAATTTCTTAACATAGTAACTCAAATTTCACCTTAAGATGGCGGTTTTTTA
Source organism: Tritrichomonas musculus (assembly GCA_039105265.1). Classification (NCBI taxonomy): domain Eukaryota; phylum Parabasalia; order Tritrichomonadida; family Tritrichomonadidae; genus Tritrichomonas; species Tritrichomonas musculus. The sequence goes on from JAPFFF010000004.1 coordinate 3,936,108, forward strand.
CTTTCCATGAGTAGCTACTCATGGATAGAAAAAAAAACGATTGTCCAAAAATCACCCTAAAAAGAAATAATTTAAACGTATGGAATGTGGCCAACAAATGAATAGTATTCATATTTAAGCATAATCCTACAAAATTCATAAACTTTTTCAAAAAAAAATGGATTGGAAAAAAAAAAAAAATATTATTTTTCTTTTTTCTTTTTAGCAATTCCAAAATAATATGTATTTATTGAAACTGCTTTAGAAGTAAGCTTTGATTAAAGTAATCATCATTTTATATTTTCATTTTATTTTCATATATTTTAATTTTAAAAAATCATAAAATTCTGAAAAGTATTCAAAAAAGTAACGAATTGTTCAGAGGAGGTAAATATTTTTTTCTAAAAACACCAATTTCTTAAAAATGAACATAAGAAATTGGACAATAATTGATGCATTGATTTTAACAAAAATATTTATTTAGCTTTGGTTTAAATAAAAGCTTTACTAAATATTTGATTTCTTTAATTGGAAAACTTCTTTATTATGGCGGCAATCTTTGCTATTATATAAATTATCGATATTTTATTGGAATCTTTCTAATTGGGTTATTTTATATGCAGTAATTTCATGTATAAAGCATATATTATGATGTTTATTTTTGGAATATATAGTTACTGTATTATCACACAATTGTTATAACTTTTTGTGATATTTCAATTAGGTACAGTTATTTTTTGAATTTATTTTAAAAAAAATTGTGATAACTCAAATATATTGAATAGAAATTTGAGAATTAAAATTTTTGTAAATAAATTCATTCAATTTTTTTATTGATTTTTGATTTAAATTTAATCGCCCAGGTTAATCATCTATTAAAAATGGAAATAATAATAAATATTGACAAATTTTTTTCTGAAAAAAAATGATGTTTATATGGTGAAATATTTCAAATTAAGATTTTGAAATTGAATTTAGATGATATAAACTTTTGTAATCTATAAGATTTTTTTTTAATATTATTATTTTTTTGATTAGGAAAATTAAGTTAATTATTTATGAAATAACATTTTTTGTTTTACATTTTTTTTAAAAAAATTGAATTAAAATATCATAATGGTGAATTTTGTAATTGTAAACTGTGAATTATATTGTTGAAATAAACATTCAAATTGAAATGTCTTCTGATAATGATTTTGATCAAGATCTTGGTGAGCAAGATATCGAAATTGAGCCATATGATTATAAAGTCAAATTAAGAAGACAGAGTTCACTTGATCAATACAATTCTGATAATTATGATCATTCAATTCATCGCTCGATTAATCAGAAAAGACTGAGTATGTCTTTTTTCTCATGTCCTATATACAAGCCCCAAAGTATAGAAGGTAAATCTACTTTCAACCATTTTTTGATTATTGGCTGTCCTCCTCAAAATGATTTTGCCAATTTTAAAGACTTTGATCAATCATCGCCAACTCCAGAAATTCTCTTTATTTATCCATCAGCCCCGCTTATTTTTTCTTCCCAAGAATTTTCAACGCTTACACATTTCTGTTTTCCAAAAGGTTTAAAAAAAGTTAATGATACAAAAAATAAAAGAGTGTTTATAAGTCAATTTGCTTTTAGATTAACAGCATCTGCATGCGGAGACACTGTTTTTGGGGTTTGCACTCATATAAACGTTGCTCCGTTTGAAAGAATATTTTTTGCTGACGAAAGATCAAAGCAATATGTCTTTTGTTTTTGTTTTTTAACTACAAATCCAATGTTTTCATCAATTTTTCAATATTCTACATTTCTAGCTCTTTGGATAACTTTCAACTTCAAGTATGTCCCACATCCAGGGGCGTATGATAAATTCACGCCGCCGACACTTGAAATGACCAAAGTATTTTTGCCAGGGCTTGAGTTTGCTGCAGGTTCACAAAGATCAAAATCCATTCGAATTCCAAGATCATTTCTTCAGGAGCTCACTTGGTTTCGTACATTGCAGCCCAATTTACAAGAACCACAGCACTTAACTTTATCTTCGAAACTTCATATTGTTGTTCCAAAATTGTTGCCATACCAAAATTATATTTTATATCCGTGTCTTGATTCGCTTTTTTCTTTCCTATCTTGTGATAATATTGTAACGCTTTTTACTAATTTACTTCTCGAAGTGCAGACTGTTTTTGTTTCTTCCAATATTCATTCTTTATCACTATCAATTATTGCTGCTGTCACTCTTCTAACCCCATTTTCGCATAATGGAACTATCATGCCAATTGTTCCCAGCGATCCCCAATTTTCAGCTTTGCTTGATTCTCCAGTTCCATATGTTTGTGGAAAATTGATTGATAGAGATGAGGAATTTATTGCGCCTACACATGTCTTTGTTGTAGATCTTGATCATGATCAAGTTTATGAACAGGATAAAATACCAGAGTTGCCACGTTCTAAGGAATTAAAACAAAAACTTAAAGATATTATTAAAGAACATGAAACGCAAATATCTGTCCCTCCGCAAGTTATCAAACAAGGAGTTTTGAAGAAGCAAACAAAAATCAATGATAAATACATCGAATTTGTTAAAACCATAGGAGATTATGTTTGTCCACGAGCAATAATTAATCTTAGATATCAGAGATACGTTTTTACTGTTGAAGTTGCCAATAAAATTATTAATTGTTTTATGAACGCAATTGCGCCAACAGTTGAATCTTTAATTAAGCCATGTTTTGTTACAGAAACTACAGATATTTCAAATCCAGTTACTATATTTAATAAAGATCTATTTCTTCTTTCAGTTCCAGAAAACGATAGACCATTTTTCACTGCATTTGTTAACACTACAATGTTCCAAGACTTCACTGATACAGAAGCTGATGTAAAATCTCAGCAAATTGCAAATGAAATAAAGATACAAAGGCCTAAAAAGAAAATTATAAAGAAAGCAGCATCGCTAAATCCAAAACTGGAAAGACTACCATTTTTAAATGATCCTCCAACACCATCGATATTAAAGCCAAAAGAATGAAATCTGGATCAATTGTGATAATGGCAATGCTTTATATATATATATTATATTAATATTAATATTTTTTTATTTTAATATATTTTCATTATTATCTATAAATATAATAGGTTATACAAAAATTATAAAACGATTCTTCTGACTGTTTTATAAATAATTTTATGTTTATATTTCTCTTTATTTGTAGTTATCAACTATGTTTTCTAATTGTTGCCCTTCGGATGTTTTAAAAATTACGTTCTGTTCAAACTTTTTCAATAAAATAGACCAAGAAAAAAAATCAATTACGTTTTACAATTACGTCTACGTGAAAATAATTGGAATACGACTTTTTTAGAAAAAGTTAATAAAAAGTTGTATTTGAAAAATAAATATATTTATCTTTAAATATAAATATTTTATCCTTTCAAATTTGAGAGCTCTAGCTTAGAGGTTAAATTAATTTGATGCCAAAGTATTGAGTTCGAAACTAAACCTCTTTGCTTTTTTTTATTTTTATATAAATTATGTAATTACGTTTCATTTCGGCAATTTTTACATTTTAATACGTCTTTTCATTGAATTTTATATAATATCAATTACGTCCGAAGGGTAATCCAATTGTATCATTATTCATTAAAGTATTGTGTAATTGATCCTTTATTATTCTATATTTATTCAATGTCGATATTTACATAAATATTAATGGTTTTGAGAAATTTTATATATTTTTATTTTTCATATCAATAATATAACAATAAATATAATATATATAATAAAAGTGCGAGTCATTCTAATTTTGACCTAGATTCAATTGCCTTCTTGACTGCTTGAATTAAATCATTAGCTTCTATTGCATTTGATTCATTAAATCCGATTTCATAACGTTTATCATCTATTGTATAAAGAACAACAAAAATACGACCAATTTTTGTTGATTCAACTCTGTTAATTTCATCAAAGGATATTCTCCAGCTTTCTGATGATGGATCTTCATATGTAACAACGATTTCTGAATTATCTTTGAAATTAAGGGTCCCTTGAATATTCATTGAAAATGCTGAACCTGTAATAGTTACAATCGGTGAAGGATTTGCTTCTTCTTTTGTTTCAATTGTTGTTGCTTCTGACGGAATGTTTGGATATTTTCTTATAATTTTTATATTTAATTTTAATTGTTGTAAATTTGAATTGCTTGTTAATTCAGAATTGATTTCTGGAAGTTTTGACGTTTTAACTAGCATTCCAATGAAAGATGATGTAACATTTGAAATATGAATGCATCTTTCGTTTGAATAAGCAATTAGAATTGATCCGTTACTTGCCAATCGCGAAAATGTTAAATTCGAAAGATTCCATACCTCACCCCATTTTGATGGTGTAATAGCTAAATAAATATTTGGGCGACGAGACGAATAAAATAATGTGCAATCTGATATCACTGATTTATAACCAAAAAATGAAAGATTATCCTGAACTTGAATCCAAGAATAATCAAACCCTGGTTCTGGTTCACCCTCAAATCCAAATATATTCCAGTCTTCAGTAAATGGATTCAAGTATTCCATTTGAGATTTCATATCATATGTCTAGGTGGATTTGATGTTTAATCGATAATATATTTTATATTAAATATTTAATATAAAATATAGATAATAGTAGCTTAATAATCTGTGAATCCCTTTTTATATTTTGTTTTTAAGATCTTTTTTCTTCAATAGAAACTTGAATATCAACTGGATGATCAAATTATTTTCATATTTTTTGGTAATAAATCATGTGCTAAAGTTCTAAAGTGTTTGGTTCAAATAAAATGTTTCTCTGCAACAGGTAGATTAATGTGACTTTAATCTTCATTGAATAAGGGAATAAATGGCCGTTTCTATTCAAAATATTAAAATGAGTTTATTATCTTTTAACGATGAACCAGAAGTTACGCCATCCTATAGCAATGAAACAAATATTGTGTTTGAACCCCCTTCATTGATTTCTATGAATGATAATGACAAAACAGAAGGATATACAAATTACATTTATTCTCATGGAAATTCCAAACTAAATGCAGCTATTGACAATCTTACAAAAGAAAATTATAATATAAAATCCACATTACAAAAAGCAGTATATTCGAATAGCGAATTTAACCCTGAAGCAGCGAAAAATCTTATCAGCATGGAAGAAAAAGCCAGTAACGCAGAAGTTGCTGAAAAACTTTTTGCAATGGAATTGCTTAAAAATATAAAATTGGAAATTAAACAAACTGAAGAAGAAATTGCGAAATATCGAAATATTATAGAAAAATTAACAAATGAAATTAACGATTTTCTGGATTAAGCTCGATGCTATTTATTTAGCGAAGTAATATTCTATTGTTTTTTAAAGACTATATTTTTCGGCTATTTGCTTCATATTTTTTTTTTAATATATAATAAAATCTTGTATTTTATTTTAATCGTTGTTAAAATTATTAGTAACATTCCAGCTTATGTTAGGTTTCGTCTTTTTTATATAATATATTATTTGTAATTGGAAACTTAATTTAATGATAGAACTTATAAAAAAGCAAAGTTTGAAGTAAAATCTTATATTGTTTCATAAATAATACTTTTTTATGGATATTTTGAATTTTAAATTTATAAATATTTTTCAAATTCACCAGAGGAAATATCATTTTTAGGATAGGTATAACTCTCTATCTAGAGCACGTATTGATTCAATATATCAATATTTGCTATTTATTAATAATCAAACATATGATACTACCTATTGAAGAGTCAGGTTAACATTCTACTTTAATAACATGAGTATTAAATGTATAAATAAAAGAGCATATATGTGCATATATTTATTGAAGAGTCAGATTAACATTCTACTTTAATAACATTTTTTTTGCCTTTGGTGAAGACATTCTATCGTTTTTAGGTGAGAAAGGTCTTGAAGTTGTCCTTGCTTTGCTTCTTGGTGAAAAATTCTGGAAAATTTTTTCTTTTGTCTGTTGAGACACTTTATCTGTAGCAACAGTTTTAATAATTAGAGTATTATTTCTTGCTTTTTCAACTTCTAAGTTAGCCTCTGCTTTTTCCCTTAGAGTATCAGCATTTGTTCTTAATGTCTGCATTAAAGATCGAAGATGTCCATATAAATATTGAAATTCAGCATAATGTCTTCTAGTCATTTTTTGATATTGTTTCGCAAATTCTCTGTCAATATTTTTAACTTCTGGTGATTTACTTTGGTCAATCATATTTTGCGCGTTATCGCGAACGTCTATTGCATTTTTATATAATTTACACATTGCAAGTAAACGTGCAGTTGCAAGTTTTGTTTTAGCTGTTTCATTTTCTCTTTCGATTGCAATCTCTCTCGCTTCTCTCCACTTTTGTTCAAGAAAGTCAGCTTCTTCTCTTTGTTTATTGACAAGATTTTTACAGTATCTTTGCCATATATTTTTATAATATTCAGCGTCATCAAGATATTGTTGTCTTATTCCTGTTAATTCAGAGTTATAATCATCAAATACTTGTTGAGTTAAAAGTTGCGATTGATTTTCATAATATGCCTCCTCGCTTGCAAGTTTTGAACTTTCACGTGATTTTTTCTGCTGAATTTTCCTTCTTGAAACTGCAAATGCTCTTTCAAAATCGAGCTTTAAAATTGCATCAATTTCTTCATTTCCATCTAAATTGTCATCGACTTCTTCTTCCTCTTCTTCTTCTTCAAATTCCCCTTCATATTCATATTCCTGTTCTTTTTCACTAGTATGGGAATTCTGAGCATCCATTAAGTTTAAAATTAGCAACTTTTTCTGCGGTTTAGAACAAATAAATGTACAATTTTTTTTGATAATTCTATCGTCATTGAATCCGTTTTATAAAATTTAGAAATTTTGAATCTTTAAATGAAAAGAACCAAGCCAACAATTTTTAGCGCAGCACGAGACGGTATAGTTGAAGATATTATAGATATTCTTATGACTGGCGATGTAGATGTTAATGGAGTCGTTTAATAATTATAATATTTAATGACATTTTCATTAATTTTCGCATAATAACGTTTTTATTTTTTCATTACATCTTGTTTTTTCAATATTTTTAACTTGGAGTTTATTTTCTTTTTTCGAATAGTTTTTTTAACATTAGTGGGCACCTCTTCATTATGCTTGTTTATTTGGAAGAAAAGAAGCAGTTAAATGTCTTATCGAGCAGCATGCAGATGTAAATATGATGACACGAGGTATACTGACTGAAAAAGTTTTAAATGTTAGTTTTTAACTTGGAGTTTCTTTTCTTTTATTAACTTGGAGTATTATTTTATATTTTTTGAGCATATCTAACAAATTAGATAGATCCTGTATTTGAGATAATTTATTTTTAATTTTTTTATCAAGTTTTTTTTAATTATTTTATTCATTTCGTTTTACTTCTATTTATTTATCTAGGTTCTATTTTTTTTATTTATGAGTAACGCCTATAATTATTGCAACTCGAAAAGGTTTTAATGCGATTGTGTCTGAATTATTAAGGAATGGAGCAGATCCTAAAAAACTTGATCTTATTGGTCAGAGTGCATATGAATATGCTAATGCTAAAACATTAGCAGTTTTGAATTTTGAAACAGCAGGTGATGCGCCTGAAAACGATGATGAAGAAGAAGAAGAAGCAAAAGAGACGGAATAGATTATTGAATAAACATTTTTATAAATGCATTTTCTTTCTTTTTTAAAATTATTCCTCAAAAAAAAAAAAAAAATATCAAATGCAATTAAAAAACATTTAATAATATAAACAAATAAACATATAAAACATAATAAAAATTAGAATATACTATTGGTTCTATTTTTCTTTGGATATGGCTGTTGTCGTCGTTGTGCCCTTTCTTGTTGTTGTTGTAATTGCTGTTGTTGCAGTTGGTGTAATTGTTGCTGTTGAATTTTTTGTTGTTGCTGCTGCTGTAGCATTTGTTGTTCTTGAGCCAACGCTTCGGCTTTAGCTTGATTGACATCTATAAAACGAAATGAAAGTAAAAGAATTCGACCTAATTCTTTGCCAGTTGGTTTCTGTCTGAATATTGTATTATAAAATTCTTGAAGATGAGATTTAAAAAGATTGTAATTTTCAAAGAGTTCGGCTGGTGATTTTACAGCAAAATCTATATTTTCTAAAATTTTAAATAAAGCATTTTTGCATTGAGCTCCAGATTGTGTAACCCACAAACCTCGAGCAATTTTTGTTGTATGATCTTTGTGCTCTTTCAATACTTCATCAAAGGAAGATGGATGCTCTAATACTTCCAATAAATGCTTATAACTTGCTTGTATTATATGCAAATTGAAAAAACTTTGAATGATTCGAATAAAATGTAGCATTTCATAAAAAACAAGTGACATTTGGCGTGTTGACCTATCTGCATGAATTAAGGCATGTTCTATCCGTTTTAATCGTAGTAATATAAGTGATACTGCTTTATATACATTTAATTCTGTTGTTCCAAAAACAGCTGAAAGTGGAGCAAGGGCTTGATACTCAAGTTCCCAATCATTGTTTTTGATTTTAAAATCAATCTCACGGATAATATGGTGCGAAAAAGTGTTTATAATATAAGAAATACGACGAGAAATGCTTCCATAATCGATTTCAAGTAAAGAAGAAACATAATCTCCTCTTTGTAATAATACAAAGTCATGAATATCTTGAAGTGATTGTAATAAATTGTGCTTTTTGAACATTAAATTTAGCATTAATTCTGTTGTTTCTTTTGATGAAGTTTGTACAAATTCATCAAAAGGCAATGATTGGTCAATTGAAAGAACAACTGGTTCATCCCATTGCCGTAAGAAATTGAGTGTTTTACCTGAATTAAATATTGATATAATTGTTTCTTGGCTCAGTGTCATTGGTAATTGTTCTTTATTAATTAGAGAAAAACGATTATTCCACCATTCGGAACATAATCGAATAGATTCATTGCACTGGACAAAAAATTCAGAAAAAGGATCACTAACTCTCCCTTGTGTTATCCAAGTACGAACTAACGAATTTATAAATTCAAAGCATTTTTGTTCCATTTCAGAAGCAACTTCAGAAATGTTTTTATTTCCATGAGATATAAAAATATGTAAAGTATTAAAAAGTTCACATCCTTTTTTGTGTGAAATGCTTGAGCAAATAATAGCAGTAGCTTTAAGTTTTTCTATTTCTGGTGTTAAAAGTAATGAAAGTAATTGTTGACAAGATAGAGTGTGAAATTTTTGCTCTAAATTTGAAACAAAAAGCATGTGCTTATTGAGCATCGATCTAACCACAGTTGCGGCATATTGGCAAGAGATTCCATCGCTTTTAAATGATGTAGATTCAATATAATTATTTAATGTTTTTATTACGCATCCTATCATGCCAACATTTAAGATAGCATTATATAAATATGGGGATGCTGGAATACGATAAATAAATCGTTTTTGTGCCATGCTGTATTTGAAATTAGCGCCGTCAATACCTTGTAAGACAGGAATAAAGTCATCTGGGAGATTAATATTATAATTATTTATAGGTAGCAACGTTGGATTTTGAAAAAGATGAGGTAATTCAGCCTGGAAAGCAGAATAATTTTTTATTTCGTCAAGAAGATAAAAAATCGAATTGGGGTTTGATAAGTGTTTGGCCAAAATATTCATATCTCGAATTAAAGCAGGCTTTTGTTCTCTTTTATCATTTTTGTCTAGTTGCATCATCCATCGAAATTGAAAAGTATTTATATTGTATTGTCGCTGGGCAGAATTTGAATAATTTTGAAGTACATCTACAGCTTGTGAAAGAGCATTGGGATCATCTGGACAAAGAATTTTTGTTATTTCTGAAATTAAAAAAGATGTTCTTAAATAGGATTCATCATTCATTATTTTATTGATAAAATGTTAAATATTCCTCTAGTTCCGTTTAAAATTGAAAAATTTTTTTATAAAATTTTCAAGTTGAAAGGGAAACTACAATTCTGTTAGATGTAATAAACATAATATTAAAAAATATATTAAAACATTTTAATTTAATCCAAATTTTGAAAAAATCATTGCCTTGTTGAGATATTTTAATGAGATCTCATAGAAATTAATTTTCAATAGATTATTTGAAAATTTTTTGAAAAATTTCCTTTATTTATGAGCAAAAGGAAAATCATTCAAGCTCCAAATAATTTTCCAAATAAAGATATTCTCGAAAGAATTAATTTTTTAACAGAAATATCAAAGGTCGCTGCACAAGATCCCGATCTATACAGCTTAGCACAATATTTAGGTTCGGAAGCTACTCAAACTGCACAAAAATCAAAAATACGAGTTAAGCCAAAGCAATTGTTTTGCAAAAATTGTAAGACTCTTCTAATTCCTCCTTTTACCGCTGAGGTTATAAAATCGCATAATATACTTCATTATAAATGCAAAATTTGTAATAGAGAACGAAAGAAATATATTACAGAAAAGGATGGAACTTCTCAGTCTAATGCTCAGCACTGGTGTTATATTCAAGAAGTAGAAAACGATCAAATTTCAACAATATTTTCATTTTCTGGTACAAATAAAAGCAATTTGCCAAAACAGCAAAAATAACAACGAGAAAGTGCACTTTATCATCCATTTATAGTTCAATTTTTAGTTACAAAATACTTTTTCAATTGATGAAATTTTACCAGAAAAAGTATTTTGTAACTATACAGATCATTCTATTCAGTGATGATTATTCATCCTATTGTTGTACTTAAAATTAATCATAATAGATATATATATATTAGTTTTAAAAAAATTTTTTGCTTATTTTTCAATTTATAAACTTTTTCAATGAATCAAAATGAATAGCTAAAATCAAAAAAAATCATGTATAATCAATATGCCTCTTTTAAAGACCAGCCCGTGCCTCAAAATGTATCCCAAGTAAGTAAAAATTTTGATTGTTGTATCTTTTTTGATGGAATTTCGATTTTTTCCCAAAGAAATAATGATAATATTAATTCTTTTTATCAAATGATGAAAAACTTATTTGAAAACGAAAACAAAGAAATATACATTCATGTATTTTGTAAAAACGCAAACAAATCATCTGATACTTGCACTGATAGAATATGGATTTCCATATCTTATATTAACCAAATTTATCAAGAAAATGAAGTAAATGATCAGCAAAATCTTTTTGTTTTATATTCAGGATATCCTTACTCCAGAAATTTTTTTTCAATTAGAAATGAATCCATTGATTACCTAAGGTCAGTATTAGAATCATCATCCCATGCCAAAATATTTGCAACACAAGAAATTGCAAATGATGCAATTAAAATTTTCTTTAATTATTTTAAAATTAAAATAAGATCGGCTGTGTACCTTACAACAGAAAACAATAGATGGTTTTCAGGATTAGAATCATTTCGAAATAAAGAAACTATGATCGATGTCATTAGAATTTCTTTGACAAAGTTTAAGCGAGAAGATCTATTTAGTCAGATTTATAATTATTCAACAAGATTCCAGCCTGAAGATCCAACAGAAACAGATAGTCATTCTGATGTTGTTATTTTACTTTCTACTTTTCATTCAATATTAAGTTGTGTGAAAGATAAACAAATTTTCTTATCTTAATTATTACAGTATATGAACGTTTTTATTTCTAAACCATGTTTTTGCTTTTGGTCTAGATTTTATTTATAAATTTAATACTGCAGTCTTTATTATTGTATGGAAAAACAGATTTATTAGAAAAACTCCTATTTTGTTAAGGAAATCATGAAAAGTTGCTGCCCGATGGACAGTTACCGTAGAGTAAAAAGTTTTTTCATTTGTTTTGAAACTATCAGAATCTACTGATTTATATTTTATAAATATAAAAGTAATACAAAAATTTGATTTATCAGCATTATTCTATTTTGGAATAACTATTTTAAAATATTAAAGTTTAAGTCAACAATTTGGTTTGATTGTTTTTTTTTTTTTTGAATTTCATTCTCAGAAATTTTGTGTAAAATATTGGTCTGACCAAAATTTTAGATGGATTATAAAGATTATTCGCAATTATACCTCCAAGGCTTAGTTAATGATATTGTATATGATGAAGAAGTAGAAATTTTTCAATATGATGAAGCTCAATGGAATAACTTACTTAATCGTTTATCATCCGATTTGAAAGATAACGAATTAACTGAAATTGTTAAATGCGTAAATTTTTTAATACAGCATAAATCAGGGAATTACTTAGAAAATCTTGTTCATTCAGAAATTCCATACATTTTATGTACAAATATCATTAATTATGTTAAAAAAGAAATGAAAAATGCAGATAATAAAAAAATGACCACAAGAGAAAAGCATAAAATTGCAAACAATAAATTTCTTATTTATGGTCTATTTATTATTAATGAATCACTTAATATTCATGATTTCAATTTAAATTTTTTCACCAAAGAAATAATGGATGCTTTTTTTGTAATTTATGAGTTTTATGGATTAGAATCGTCCTGCTTTGCAATATCAATAATAACAAAATATGCAAAACAATCTGTTCAAAACTTGGAAAACTTAAATTCATTGAATTATATGGAAAGAGTAATGAAAATGTGTAAGTATCCGCTTACCAACGATATAAGAGTTTATTCTATTTATGCTCTCTTTCCTTTTCTTCAAGTTGACGATAAACGCCAAAGTAGATATATTATAGAACGTCTTACTCATATTCAAGAACAGTCTAAAAGTTTTGAAACATTATTAGCAATTTCACAATTTTTTAATATATACATTAGATATTCAGAAGAATGCATGGAAACAGCGGTTTCAAATGGTGTTATTGAACTATCAATGGCTGCATTAACAACAACAAACACTAAAGATGATTATGATGAAAATTTAACTTTAAGAAATACAGCTACTGATATACTTATATTATTATTAAATTCACGATTTGTTTGGTATAATGATATGATCATCAACAACAATGAAATTTTTAGTAAAATTGGATGTTTATTATCGCATTATGAACGTGAATATGATGTTTTGGCGGCTAGCAGATTATTAGAATTCATTCTAAAAAAAAGCTATGTATCTTCTTCTGAAGGAACAGTATCAATTTTTAACGAATTGGTCTCGAAATTGTTTAGATCTGAAATCATAAATTCAATTATTCCGCATATTTGTCAATCACTTAATTCTTATAGTTATAGTGTCAAAACAAATATAATTAAAATAATTTCAATACTTTTGAGAAGTGGAAATCAAAGTTTAATTTCTAAATTTGGATGCTCAGGTGTGTTTAATGATATAATTGATTCAATAGAAGATATGGATGATGATGACAAAGAATTTACTATTTATTCTCTTTATGATGTATTTCAAAAATTTGAAGAATGTTGGAATTATTTTGATCAGAATGAAGCTGAATTTGTCTTCAGTCATTTGAATGAATCAACTCAAAACCCAAGTGTCTTAAATCTAGCCTTTTTAATGTCAAAGTTGCTATCTTAGTGCTAATTTTTATAATTGTTGTAGCTTAGATAAGTAAATTAATCTTGTATTCTATTTTAAATAAGGTGCTTTCAATTGACCCACAAGTCACTTTTTGAATAGTCATTCGAAAAGTACCTATTTATAAATGATTAGAATTATCTTGAACAATTATTATTTAAAATGTAATTTTTTCTTAATAATAAAAAGAAAATATAATATAATATATATTTTTAACTTAAATATTTTTTAAAAAGCTAACAATATCGTTTTTGAAAAAACTGAAGAAGGCAAAAGACAATGTTATTGAAAAAGTGAAGATTTTTTTCTGAAAAAAACGATCAAAATAAAAACTTTTTCATAATGATTCAAAAAGTCGTATCGTTTTTAATATAAACAAACCTGGTCAATTTTTTAGAATAAGATATCTTAAAAGGCGCCACTTTATCACTTTCCATACTTTCGATGTTGGCTCGAATACAACACATCGCTGCTCAATTGAAGTTATGACTGATGAAAGTAGAAAGAAAATTGGCAACAATTTGCCATTATTATTTAAATAATGAATCGTTTACTTACATACTTTCGATGTTGGCTCGAATACAACACATCATAGCTCAATTGAAGTTATGATTGACTAAAATTTATTGCTTACTTTTCTTTTTCAGAATAATTTATTCATTTTATCCTTTTTATTGTCACTATTCAGTATCCAATTTGCTCTCTTCATTGATACAATTCAGTATCCAATTTGCTCTCTTCATTGTCACAATTCAGTAGTCAATTGAAATTTCAATTATGTCAACATCATACTTGTATTATATTATTTTTCATTTAAAATGATAAATAAAACAAAATAAAAGTATTATATAAAAGAATATAGTTTAAATAAAATCTAATTTCGTTAAAAAAATTTATGATCTTTCATTATTTTATCTGCTTCAAGCCAACATTGAATTTTAAATTCAGCAGTTTTGCATAAAATATTCGGCATTTGATTATATTTATCACAATTACTGATTTTTTCACTTTGAAAATATATTTCACTCATATATTTATCATAATTGTCATTGCATATTGAATATACACATGGTCCAATATCATTATACATAAATATTATTTCATTTACGGTTTCTATATATTTTGATTTGCATAAAATATTATTTTTACAATTTCGAGTCCAAAAATTGTTATCCTCTTTTTTAACTTTAGTTTTTTTAGTGATCTTTTTTTTAACATTTTTCTCTGTTATACTTATAGGAATTACTTCTTCAGTACGAAATACATTATCATTATAATTTTCGGGAAATTGGAGAGGATCTGGCAGCTTGTATGATAATGCTCCAAATAAATGTTTAAATAAAGAAAAAGTTGTTTTTTGATCAAGTTTGATTTGTTCGTTTATGGAATAATAATTAATGATTTCTGAAGCCTTTTCTTTTAGCTCATTTTCTGAGTAATATCGTCCATAATTAATTGGCATATTTAAAAAATATATCAAGAAACGCTCAACATTAACGCTATTAATTTGTTTAAAATTATTAATTGCCGTATTCGAATAAATAATTTGTAAGATTTTGTGGCAGCATGGAAATGAAACACCATATATTTCTTTGTTATAAAAATCATCTTTACATTTGCACCTTTCAATACATTTATTTATATCAAAACTTTTTGATGATAAAATTTCTCTCTTTGTTTATGATGATAACGTCCAAATGATGTGCCATGATTATTCTGACGGTTTTGCAAAACATTTAAAACATAATTAATCTTGGATGATAAGCCCGTTGAAAAATTTGTAGCTCCTCGGTGCTCAATGGAAGTATTAATATTTCCATGAGCACCTTCTGCATGATTTGTGCATCGTGCCACATTGTAATCAGCTCTAACCCATCTGGCCCATTTATAAATAAAATAATTAGAATCAAATTTCCCTTTTAATCCAGATAGCATTATTTTGAGTTTTTCTATTTTTTTGAGTGTAACATTATCAATTTCTGAAATTTCTTCTTTAATTTTAATAAAAATTTTTAATTCTGTTTTAATTTCTTCAGATATCTGCAAATATTCTGTTTCATCTTGAGCATTTAACAGTCTCGTTACCATAAAACCCAAAGGTGAGTTAGCACCAAACTTTTCTATTAAATGACGATGATATATAAACCGTGGCATATTGTATATATTGCAAAATGATTTAATCGCTTTTCCCATGTCCGCTAAAACCGCATGACCTTTATATAAATTTTCATCAAGATTATATAATTTATTATAATCAAATAAAATACTGAATAATTCAAATTTTTCTGTTGGATACAATGTTAATGCAAATGGTATAGATTCGTTATTAAAAATGCCATGCCACAAACAAAATGAGTAATTTGGGAAGGCTCTGAATGATGCATCAATTTGCAAGTATTGAATTTTTTGAATAATTTCATCTGCAAATGGCAAAATCCAAGCAAATGAATTCTCTTCGAAAATATTTTCACTATTGAATTTGCATGAATAACCACCATTTCCACTTTTTTGATATCTAAATAACACCTTTCCAGACACTGATTGAAGCATTTTTATAATGTTATCGGTTTTAGTAAATTTACATTTATATCTTTTGGTTCTATTTGATTGAAATTTTCCAAATGAATATTTAATAAAAATCGGACACTTGAAAGATTGATTAGAAACATAACGTTCGAAAACAGTTAACATTGCATGTGTTTCTTGGGTTGGTATGATTCGATCAAAAACTTCATAATTAAATGATTGCATATATAATATTAATTCATTTCCTTCTTTTTTAAAATAATCTAAAAAATCCTTCACAAATAATGAATATCGTTAAAATTATAATTCAACATGAATTGAAAAAATTCTTTTTTTGGTTTTTTCATTTGTTAATGATTGAATGACGTTTTCATTATTTGGTATTGAATATTATGAAAAATATACTGTTTCTCATTTTGATTTTTCAGGTTGGAATGTTATAAAATCTGGGTAAGTGGCATATGCAAACTGAACGAAATCGATGAATGAAAATTTATTTTTATTTTTTGGGATGATTTCAATTTGCTGATGCTGAGTTTGAGATTTTAAAACAGTATATGAAAATTGTCCATCTTTTTTTGAATATCTTAAAATATCTTTTTTGCATAAAGTACTTTCTTTATCAAATGAAAATATTATATTGTATATTGAATTAGTATTGGAATCACCAGTATTTTGAATGCTTTGTATTTTTTCATTTATTTCAATATTTGTGATTTTGGTTTCTGAATCACACCAATTTTCTTCAAGATCGTTAACTGTTGATGGTATCGAAATATCCTTAATTAAAGTTTTTGAAAACGCAAACTTTCAGATTTTTTGTAGCATTGAATCTGATGGAAATTGAACAGTTTGAAGATGTTTGAGTTGTAAAAAAAACCTTCATAAATTTGCGTTATATATTTGGATATGTATATTTTTTCGATTGCACAATAAGAGATAGCATAAGGTTCGATTTTTGTAATAAATGATGGAATTATTAAAGATTTGATGTCTCTTCTTGCAAAAACAAGATTGCTTTAACTATCACTCATTTTATCTGTTTTACTTAAAATTAAAGAATTATCTAAATTAATAAACTTTTCAGTATTAGGCATAATTCTAATATTGACTAATTTTGATGTTTCATAACACCATCCTTCTTTTAAGTCGATAAGGCTCTTTGGAATAAAAAGTAATTCAATTGTTGAATATGCAAAAGCTTTTTTTTCAATATATGTAACTTTTGAATCATATTTATAACCATGAAATTGACTTTATAAAAAGCTTTCAAAGTCCAATAGAAAAAATTTTGAAGATGAATTTTGACATTATATTTGAATGTTTTTAAATACTTTTTCATACCGATAAATGACAAAGTAAATGAATATCAAGAAGTAAGACTGTTTTTATGTGGTAAAGTTGGTGATACAACTAAATATATATTATTTTCAAGATTCCTGGATATAATTCAGGAGTTCCATGCATCCGAGACTTCAGCATAGCCAATATTCACAAGATTTTGCGACATATATGACACAAAGCCAACACGATTTTCAGCCTCTTCTCTACGATCTAATTTTATACTAGGATTTTATGAAGAGCAAAAGAAATCAGAACATTAAATACTGATGATTGAAGAAGAAGGAGTGATAATACGACCTTTTTACTTATAATAAAATAAACTAGACTTTGTCCAAGAATACAATATTTCTTTTGGATAAATCGTTTGTATTGCTATTCATCATTTCATTAGCTTGGCAAGTATATAAGTATTCCGATATTTTGGATATACCGTTTTGTAACATAATTACATATGCATATTTTTTTTCATAGAAATTCGTAAAAAAGCTGAGGTTTTAAAAATACAAAAGAAAGATTTAGAGCTCTCTCAGAATCAAGTTATTTTAACAATCACAATAAAAAGTTTAAAAACTGATCAATTTAGTCGAGGAATAAATACTTTTATTTATAAGTCAAATATACTTGCCAAGCTATTAATGGAAATGTGTTCTGCAATTCTTGTAAGCCAACAAGATTCAAATGGAATCTTTGCTTTAGGACATATGCCTCTTGGTCTTTAATAGCTTTGTCACAGTTTTTTCCTTGATATGGCTTCACAAAATTTATTAAATTACTGATTCTGTATTTAATTATACTGTTAAAGTGAAGAAATAATTAATAATAAATGTTGGATTCTTCTACTAGTCATGATCGCATTTCAATTGATATTTTGTATTATTATACAAATATTCATCAATAACATTGAAAAGATTATAATCTTGAACTTTGGAATAAGCTAGGTTAGGATGTGGGAAGGCACTGACCACGGCCTAACATATACCACTTATATGCCACTTTGAAATTCGTTTTAAAATGATATTTTGTTTTTTTAAATTAATATTAAAAAAATTTGATTATCAGAATACTTCAAAGTGGCAGAATACATACATCAAAAATAATAAAAATCTTAGTTCATATATAGCATTATACTATTATATATTACCTGTAATTACCTCAATAACGCTATTGAAAGTGAAGTCTTAATTAGGAACTCATAAATCATTACCAGAATGAAGAAGAGCTACTTGACATTCAATGATAACCAAATTTGATGTTCTTTGTAAATACGAGGCCAAATTAAGAAGAAGAGCTACTTCTTCTGGCATTCAAAAAGTTTGAGAGTGAAGTGAACTCTTATGCATCAATTTTTTTAATCAAATCGATTTACGTTAAAAATGACCGTTAATCCGATTTAATGAAAAAATCTCAACAAAATCATTAATTATAATCTATTTTCTGAATGATTTATTAGAGAATAAGATAAAGTGATTTATTTATTA
Organism: Tritrichomonas musculus; assembly: GCA_039105265.1. Classification (NCBI taxonomy): domain Eukaryota; phylum Parabasalia; order Tritrichomonadida; family Tritrichomonadidae; genus Tritrichomonas; species Tritrichomonas musculus. Next base: position 3,954,922 of record JAPFFF010000004.1, read on the forward strand.
TTTAATGAGTATTTTATTTTCGAAAATCTCTTTCATTAATAGAATTAAAACGCATTTTTTTGTTTCAAACGTTAAGAAAAAAAAAATATTTTCAAAAGTTTACACACAAAATAAATTATATAAAATTCCTTAACGCACCGATTTAGTTCTGATGGAAGAAGATATTGATGATAATTTTTCATTTGGTGAAGAAGAAGAAGAGGAAACAAAGCAGATTGTTTCATATAAGACTCTTACAGACTTCTTCAATCAAAATTTTGAATACCTTCCTCGAAAATTCGACGAATTATTATCAACAACGCCGAAATTACTTAAACTTGCAAATTTAATGCTAGATTTGCTCAAAAGCGGGATGGATTCGCCTCTTACTAAAGATTCGATCGAAAAAATTGAACTTTGTATTCGCTCTTTATTACAATTTAATGATTTTAACGATGTAGCCGAAACAAAAATGAGTGAAAAATCAGATAACGATGAATCTGACCAGGAAAAGCTTGAATTAATGGAAACAAATGAACAATTACAAAATGATTTAATTGATATGAAAACAAAAATTTTTTCACTTCAGCATGAGATTAAACAGAACCAAAATCGAATTTCTTCCTTAAAAGCAGAAATAGAAGAATCAGCTACTGATCGAGCTAGGCTTTCCAAACAGAATTTACAGCAAAAGCAAGATTTTAATAAAGAATTACAAAATCAAAAAAATCAGTTTAATGATATTTCAGAAAAATATAACGATGCAATTGCTCAACTTAAATTAAAGAGTGGAATTGAAGATGGGCTTCGAAGCCAGTTGCAAATGGCCCATGCTGAGGCTGATGGCTATGCAAAACAAAGTGAGAAGCTGAGTAATCTGTTAAACGAAAAGAAAGATAAAATATATAAATTGAAAATTGATTTGAAAAAAGCTGATATAAAGGTATCTGAATTACAAACTCAACTATCAAATGCTCAAAATGCACTCCAAGCAAATAATTCATCTTTAGCCTCTACTTCACAAAATACCTCATCTGATAATCAAAAAACAATGAACCAAATTCAATTAAATGCGAAAATAGAAAACTTAAATCATCAAATTCAACTTTTGAAAGACACATTAAAGTTAAGAGAAACGCATATCGAATCATTAAACAAGCAAATTCAAGATAAAGATCAACTTCTTGATCAATCAAACGCTAAAACGAAAGAGATACAAGATGAAATGGATCAATATAAGCAAGCTGTAGAAGCTGGTAATGATAAAATTAAAAAGAATGATGAAATTTTGAGAAGTCGCGCTGTTGAATTAACCCAAAATCGAGACATTTTAAATAAGGTCTCAGAATTACTTAGCGCCAGCTATAATGTTGGCAACCTTTCTAATATTCCAGATATTATCGAGGATCTTTTATCCCAACAAACAATATCTACAGTTCCACCACAAGTATTATCAATCGTTGATTCGCTAACTCGTTTTATCAGCCAATATTTATTAAATGATAAAGTTGATCCGAAAATTCTTATTGAACCCTGCCCCACAATTATGAATGATAGAAAATTACTTAATGAAATAACCAAACAAATTTCAGAGATCAAAGAAACAATGGAACAAGAATATGGTAATCAATTTGATCAATATAAAATGTTTGATTCCTTACTATCAGCCAAAGAACATTTCACAGAAGATTCAAGTAATTGCGAATTTGCAGCCCTAACCGTTTTGTGCTCTGCAAATGAAAAACTTCGTCGACTTTATATTGCGCAGAAGAAAAAACTCGAAAAATTCAATAAAATATTCCCAATTGAAAGTCTAGATGAAATTCGCCGACTATTCAATCAATATTCGAAAACATCTCAATTATATTACAGACAATGCTTTGATGATAATAATCAACTTTTATCATCTTTTGTTGACAATACAACAGATCTGCTTAGTCGTTTACGAAGCCAAGTAATTCCGAGCATACAGAAAAATTGTGAAGTTCTTGAACTTCCTGAATTAGTTGTTGATACCATCCGTGAACTAAATGAAACTCTTGAAAAAGAAGCAAATGAAACGTCACAATCTTTCATTCAACAACAGCAAGATTTGAAAGAAACTCTTGACAATACTAAAAATCAACTTGAAACAACAAAATTCCAGAAAAACCATGCAGAAAAACAGAATAAGAAATTAATCGCCAGAGTTAACGAACTTAGTGAAATAAATAAATCACTTCAAAATAGACTAGATGATGCATTACAAACCAGAAATAATCTTGAATCAACTTATACTTCCGTTAAAGATTTAAATGCTGATCAAGAAGAAAAGATAAGATCACTCAAACTTGAAAGAGACAAATTACAAGATGCCCTTGATCATAGCCAAAAGAGCTCACAAGCAAGATGTGATGCTCTTGTTGCTGCTGAACGTGAAGTTCATAATACAGAAATGCAACGAACCCAGCAAATGTTTGAAGAAGAGAAGAAACATTTAACTGAAGAAATGGATAAAAGAGAACAGAGATACAAACAACAGAAGAAGAAAGATAGAGAAATGATTGCATTTCTAGAAAAAAAGGTTAAAGATGCTCAACAAAATATCAGCAGTTCATCAGCATTTGCATCATCAGCAAGTTCAGTTGTAAACGGTAATGCCCCCAGCGAAAGTGGTGATGATGACTTTGTTAGCGATTTAATCAAGGAATTGAAGAGATGCATCCAAGTATCAAGTTGGAGCAGACAGAAAATTTTAACGGCTGTTCGAAAAATTGTCGATAAATTGATCGTATCTACAACAGATGAACAGTGGAGAAATTGGGGTGTTTCAGTATTAGATTTAGAAGATAAAACGACAAAATCTTCTGTAATTAGAAAAGAAATAGAAAAATTGGTTTCAAATGCCAAAAATACAGAATTGAAAAATGAAATTTTATTGTATGAGAAAAAAGTTCTTTCAGAGTTTGAAAAACAAAAATTCAATAGAGATAATCAAGATTATTCGATGGCCGGCATATCTAGGGCCATTTTATTCATTGCCATTGCTAAAAAGATAATGAAAACGAAGATGAAACCTAGAAAATCTTACATATAATTTATTTTAAGTAATCATAAGACTAATTAACAAAGCTATTTATTATTAATAAACTATTATTTATTTTATTTCACTTATAATTCTCTCTTTTTTTTTTTTTTTTCAAGTTAACAATCATTAAAATTGGATATTATTATATTTTGACCTTTTTACTTTCATATATAGGATGAATAGAAATGAACCATTTTTAACCGTAATATATATATAAATATAAAAATTTATTAATATAAAAAATAGGTTATTTGATAATATATAATATAAATTTTTATATATATTTTATAGACGATATGGAATTGTGAATTGGAAATCATTCATGCAAAAGAATAAAAAGAAGAGAATAATGTGTATGACAATAAAAATAATTCTGAAAATAATTTTTTGATTTTGAACTGAAATGCCACAAAAACTTAAAGGGACTCGTTTCTTCTTTTTTTCTTTAACAATTTCTTCATAAACAACTTCATTCTTTTGACTTTTATTTGATTTCATTGAAGAAATTTCGTTATTATCAGTGCTTGTAATTTCTTCAGCTTCTTCTTCGTTTTTTTGTTTATGTGATTGACTCATATTAGAAAAGAAATCAGTCAGTTTTTTGAATAAACTATTTTCTTGAATTTCACTTTCATTTTGATGTTCTTCATTTTGATTTATTTCTGGTTCCAGAGAATTTGAAAGGCTGGATTGATCATACTTTTCTTCTTTTTCAATTTCAGTTTGTTTTGTATTTTCCATTTCATTCTCAATTTCTACTTTTGGTTCATTTTTATCTTCTAAAATTGGTAAATCTCTACTTTTGACAGAGATTTCTTTTTGAGATGAATGATTTTCTGAATCTTGTAAAGAACTGAACGGATTACTTTGAAATGAATTATTGAGTTCCTTTTCTTTCTTTGGCGAATTGTTGGAGTTCGTTTTATTATTGTTCTTTTGGTTTGTATTGCTTTTATAATTATTTTGAACTGGCGAATTTTTAACAGATTTTGAATTATTTGAATTACTTGCATTATTTGAATTATTCATATTATTTGAATTATTCATATTATTTGAATTATTCATATTATTTGAATTATTCATATTATTTGAATTATTCATATTATTTGAATTATTGATATTACCTGTTTTATTGGAATTGTTTATAATTGTTGGATTAAACATTTTTTTGACATTGCTGGTAACTTTTAAATTATCAGGCTTTTTGACATTTTCAGAAACATTTGTAATCTGTAAACTGCTTGGCTCGTTTTCTTTTGAATATTTGGTATTAGTTACTTTCGAATCTGTATTTGAAGAGGCCGTTCTAGCTGGCTGTGGATTAAAAATACTTCTGGTTTGAATATCTTGCGTTTGTATTGTTTTTTGAAGAGCGTTTTTATTGACAACAATTTGACTTGGTTCTGGAATAACTTGATTTTTTTGTTGATTCTGTTGATTCTGCTGATTTTGTTGATTTTGCTTTTGATAATTTTGCTTTTGTTTTTGATTTTTTGGGAAAAATTGCTCCACTTTTACAGGCTGATGTGGAGAATCATTACTTGCTTCTTCTTTTGTGTATTGAAATTTATTATTTCTGTTTTTATTGTAATAATTTCGGTTATTATTGTTATCATTTGAGTTATTTGGACGATATACGAATTCGTGTTGATGAACTGGTTTGAAATCTGTAGGAGTTTTCTGTAGGTTACTTTTTGATTTTGGAGTAAGATTTGCGTGGCTAGGCTGCTGCTTCCATTGCTTGAGCATTTCGGCAAAAGGCGATACAACAAGAGGCTGGAATGAACTAGACGTACCAAAAAATGATGAAATTGCAGGCATTTGCTGACAATAACTTTCTGGAATTCTACTTAATGCGATTGATTTTGAATTGTTCGTAGAGGGCTGAAATACTGAATTGATATGATTAAAACTCGGCGATATAGATATTGATGGAACACCATTGCTCTTTAAATATGACATTATAGAATTAACTAATTCTCTCTTAACAATTGGTTCTCTAATTGGTATATGGAGTTCATGACATATATCGATGAGACCTGCAGTAGAATTATTACTTAAGTTGTTCCAATCGATAGGGATGCTACTGAGCCTATTGCAAGAAAACAAAGGATTTTGATCAGAAAAAAGACTTGACGATTTTTGGTCATTCATCTTGATGTATAACGATAAACTTTTCTGAATTTTTTAAATTCCAATACGAAATATGTAACTGAATGATCAAAATCATTAAAATCAAGTTACTCTATTTTATAGATGCCGCAAAAAATCTGTATTGAATCTATTTTTAATGCTTTTCTTCATGAACCAAAATCATATTTTACTTTATAAATTTTTTAAAAATCATGAAATCATCTTTCTGAACAACAAAATATATTAAGTAAATAGGGGTTAATACTTTTACTCATTAAATTGTTCAATATCCCCAAAAAAAAGAAATTTCATTAAGTTGTACTTATATCAACAAAGAGAAACTATATACTACATTTTAGTTCAAAGGAACAATATATGGCTGCTATAGAAAACACAATAAAACAATTAAGACATTATTTTATATTATATATCTAATATTAATCTTTTTTTCCATAATTGATTCATATATCTAGGCATGTAAATTCGCAAGAAAAAGGCGCAAATTTGCGGATTATATAAAATCAAGGGAAAAAATGACGATCAAAAACATAATTTAAAATAAACAATCTTATTTTAAACCTAACATCATAAAAATTTTAATAATTAAAAAATAGGTCAATAAAAAGGTCAAATTTCATTGTCATTTTTACCAAAATAATACGTTATATCGGAAATTATAGTTCTATAAAATGTATGGAATGTTTTTTGAAATATTTTTATCTTTTTATATAGTAAATATTGATCGGTATTATTGATTATTCATATCATACTTATGATGTATTATATATATTTAACTTTATAGACCAATTAATTTTTTCTCATTAAAATGGAATATCTGCATGATACTATCATATATGTGCATTTGTATTTTGTTAACATAAGTTTTATTGTTTTTGAATGCTAGTTTGTATTTTATATCACTTATTATTTCACTAATTATTAAGATATTATAAATTAAATTTTCGACTAAAAAAAATGTGATTTTTCTGGAGAGATTGGCTTAACCGTTTAATATAATTTTCGGATATGTTATTATATAATAAAATTAATGGTTTTTTATCGAGGCAAAGAAACTTGATATAGCCATTAAAAAAAGATAAAAATGTTTGAAAACCAAATCTTCTCAAATAAACGTCTATTTTATTTTAATATTCATTTTTTTGAATAAGTACGTTTTTTGGTTCTCACAAAAAATCTTGAATTTTCTGGAAAGACTGGAAAAATATTACAAGCTCTAAACAACATATGCCTTATAATATAAAATATAATGAGGTTTTACCGAGCCAATTAGGTTAAATATGTTTCTATTTTAGGATATTTATGTTTTCATAAATTTTTACATAAAAGCTCTTCAAATATTTTGGGGGAATCGTATTTTTCTACGCCACTTTTTGAAAACTTTTAAACTTTTTGAATACTTTTTTATACATTTTTTATTCAATTTTTGCTAAATAATGAATAAATATTTAGTTCAAATGGCTTCCCGATTCATCCAGCAATTCAAGGAGCCTGATTCGGCTTCACGCAGCCCTATGGTGATCACTGGTGCGTATATTCCTGAAAAATTATGTAAAAATAAAAAAAAATTATATCAAAAAAAGCAAACTGTTATAATTTTAAGAGAAAATTTTAATTTACGATTTTTTTGGTTAATTTTCTTAACAGAATAAGTTAAATTTCACCTTAAGATGGCGGTTTTTTACTTTCCATGAGTAGCTATTCACGGATAGAAAAACCATTCAAAAAGTGGCGTAGAAAAAAACGATTGTCCAATATTTTGTGAGTATAAAATTTGGATTATTTATTTTTATCTTATTAAAACAATTTCTTAAATAGAATTTATATTAAATATATGATAAAAATATGATAATATAATTATAAAATGAAACACAAAAATTATTTACAAATAAATACATATATAATTATAAATCTCCAATTGCATTCAAAATTAAAAACTCATCCATAATTCAAAGGTATAAAAATATTTTGATAAAGCATTCATAAAGAATTGTATGAGCTATTTTAATTTCTCATTATTAATGAAAATAATGATAGATTTTTATTTTCTCAAATTATTGTATGTAATCATTCAATAAAATTAATAACATTTTATTGAAATTAAAATCAGAGTTTAAATTTCCAATATCTTATTTAATTTTTCAAAACCTAAATTATAATTAATAATTATATATATAATATTTTATATTCATTCATATTTCCAATGTATAATAAATTTTTATTGATTTACATAATGGATTTCTTGAATCGTATTTTTGAATACTTAATAGTTTTTATTTTTTCAATTTATATATTTTGCATATATCTCACAATAAAATTTAAATATAATATTTTATGGCTATTATAATAATATAAAATTCAATATAAAAACCTATTTTAAAATATGATGATTTAAAAACCACTAGTTATTTCTATTTCGTTTTTTTCGAGTTTCCATACATTTGTTCTATAGGACTTTTTTTCAAAGATCCTTCAAAATTTGAATAGATTTCAGCAAAATTTGAATGGAATGATCATCTTACAGAAAAAAATTGTGTAGATTTATCACAATTTTTGAAGGATCTTTGAAAAACGCCTGGAATATGTATTCTGTTGACTCAATTTTCTGAAGATTGAGAGAATAAGAAATTTTTCCTTCTTAAAAACAAAACAAACTATTAATGTTAAAACAGACCCTATTAAGGTATTCATTCAATTTTGTAGTATTCAAAAAGTGACAACAAAAATACAAATTTTGCGAAAAATATCATAATAAATTTTAATTTTTTATATTAAATATTCATAAAAAAATAATATCATTATATAATATATTTAAATTATTCTATATCTTGCTAAAAGTAGAGATAATTTCATAAATAATCACTCAGCTAATCTTTTCAACCTGAGTTAAAATTTGAAAAATTGGACATATTTTTTGATTTTGAAAAGAATTATTTTAAAAAATCAAAAATTCCGACGCTGGGGACTTTATTTTGGATAGATTTTTACTTTGAATACTTTACATATTTTTACTTTTCAGAAATCTTTATTTTCTCACAATTATTCAATTGTTTATATCTTACAATCTCACAATTATTTCTTATAAAAATGCACAATATTCTGAAGTATATAATAATTTCATAGAATTGATCTCAATTTTCTGATGATTCAAATATTTCATAAAAATTTAATTCAATTTAATAAATTAACTAAAAAATATATCTTATATTTAAAATTGCATTTTCCTCATATTTGCTATGATATTTATACAAAACATCATTTTTTTTTCTAAACTTATCAAATTGTAAAATTTTCATTCAAAAAGCAAAATTAATTTATTTTTATATTTTACGTTAATTTTACCATTATATTTAGTAATTAAATTGATGTCATCATATATTTTATTATATTACAATATGATATCATATACTGCTTTTGTTCAACCTTAATATGGTCTGTTAAAACAAAAGGGGTCGACTATCTCAAATTTATTTTGATTGAAAAATAATAATATCTTAAAATTTAAATATTCTTTTTAATTAATAAATTTTTAATTCAATATTAAATAGAATTCGGATTCATTTATTATATCTTAAAAATTAAAAAATTCATTATTTATTCCCAAAAACATTAAAAATAGTGTTTTTATTATGCTACTTGAGGTATTTTCTTAAATGATTTACTATTCACATTATTTATATGTAGCTTAGAAATATAATAATAATTTTTAATACAATATATTATTGATATTCAAGATAATATTGTTTTTTCTAAATAAAAATTTTGAATTTAAAATTGAACTAAATGCTAGTTTTTGAAAAAATTATTTTGATAACATCAGAATTTTGAAAATATATTATTTTTATTAACAAATGCTTATTTTTTTGATAATATATCAGTATTATCCTCATATTAATGATAATGTATTTACTATAAATATTATAAATCACATTTATATTATTATAAAATATATTTTAACATTTTAACTCAGTTTATTTGTATATCACAATTGAGAATTAATTATAATAACGTATTAATTCAATTTTATTTTTCATAAATAATATTATCTTATACGATATTCAATTAATTACTTTTTAATTAATTTAAAATATGTAAATAAAATTATGAAAAAAGAATATATGATATGAAGGTTATAAAATATTTATATATTTGGATATTTACAAATTCCCAAAATCTCTTTGAATAGTGGAAATTAGATAAGAACTCAAAAATATTTTCACCTTTCAAAAGTTAAACTTTTTCAGTTTTTATTTTTTTTAGTGAAATATCTCTATTTTGGCTAATAGAATCGGCTTCATATTTAAAATTGCATCATGCTATTGATAATGACAATATAATTTATTATTAATTTTTTATAATTTTAGAATATGATAACCGCCAAAAGTCGAACCCTTTTGTTAAAACTTTAACATTTATTGGAAAATTCTTATTATAATACCTTGGTATGCTTAGTAAACAATGAAGTTCTAATTTTTTCGCTTTGTATTGAAAATATTCTTATTACGATATAATTTTCATATTATTAATATTATTAAAAAGATAATTAAGAGATGGGCAAGCATCAAATTAAAAATATAAAATTAAAAATATAATAAGATTTATTTTATGTTTTATTATTTCAAAGATATAACAATATTTTTATTTACGTGTAAACTTCAGAAAAAATATTTCGATAACTAAGATATGATCGTTGATCTCAAAATTTCTATGAAAAATTATTCAAAATTGAGAGGGCAAATGTCTAAATCGGAAAATATTGTATGTTATTGCAACTATTTTTGAATGAATATTTGAATAGTTTACAAAATTCGCAAATGTAAAAAAAAATTGGGGAATTTGATTTGAATACTTAAATGTTCGCCAATATAACTTTTTGAATATTTTATTGATGCATTAATTTGCGTATTAAAAAGTTATTCTTTATTTAAATGGTTGAATTATTTCAATGCATATTTGTTCAATTTTAGAATTTAAAATGCATCTTTTTAAACAATCAAAGCAACGATTTCATTACAAATAGAGCGATAAATGCTAAAATATTAACCAAAAAACTCAAATCAAGCTTTTTATCTTAGTAAAGTTATATTATTCATTTTAAACAAATAATTTTTTTCATTAATTTAAAAAATATGTCAAAATTATATCATAGCGTGTCTATTTAATGGCACATTCTATGAAACTCATTGAAGGAAGATGCAAAACAATCATATATATAAAATAAAATTAATATCAGATATTTTTTCAATAAGTTATTGCTATAGAAAATCTAAATGTAAAACTCATTTTGTCTGTCCCAATGACAACACTAAATAAAGTCGTAAAAATGAAAATTTCAAATTGAAATTTGCGAAAATGAAAAGATAAAAAGTTTGCGAAAATGCTTTTTTCTTGCGAATTTACATGCCTAAATATATCTTTTTTTAAAAAAAATAAAATAAAAAAATAATACTATGAGATAAAATCGATTAAAAATAAGATGAAGTGAACGATCGATTCTATCTCAATAATTTTTATAAAATAAATGTGATTGTTTTCAAGCAATTGATGAGTGCTTTGAAGCTGAACAAAATTCATTTAGGTTTAGAAACAATAAATTATAAAAAAAAGTCAAGGAGAATAACATTATTAATCAATGATGAGATACAAGCACATTTATTCTCTTAAGAGATCATATCAAATGAAATCAAATTGATTAGCTTTTCAATCTCATTGAAAAGGTTTTATTAAAAGCTTTAAAAATTGAATAGTTTTAGTTATTATAGCGGTAAATAAAAAATTTAATTAAATTTCACCGTTCAATCTTTTAAAATAAATAACCAGAATTTTTTTTAAATGGGAAAAGTTGCAAATCATGTTGTTACAATTATAAGCGCTGTACTGTTTTCTGCAGCCTGGTGGATGTTTGCCGATGGTATAGCTGCTACAGATGTCGAACCTGGATATGGACGAGGTGGATTTTATTTATACGTTCCTGGAATTATGACAACAATAGGCTTCTTCTTAATGTCTAATCTTCCAACATCAATGTTTGAAAAAGATAATGATGATGAACACCAATGGTGGCAGAAGCTGATTTTGGTTCTTTCAATATTGTGCTATTGTGCAGGCATCATTTGCGCAATTTGGTGTTATGTTGCAAAGAAAAAGGATAGACAAACGAGTTTCACCAAGTGGAGAGGAATTTCGTCAATTGTTCAAGCATTGATGATTACACTCGCAGGATTTATTTGGAACTTTTTATATAGGGATGATAGCTATTAAACATTAGGATTCTATTTTGATTTTTTAAGGGAAATTTCTTTTTTACTATAGCTTAATCTCTATAATAAAATTATATTTGATTTAAATCATTTTCATGAGCAAAGAAGGACTACAATGTTCAAAAATGATCATATAAAATAAAGCGATTTGCTTTTGATCATTTTAATTATACTCAAATTTAATAATATATTTTTAGAAATTAAAAATTTTTAAACATACAAACTAATTGCGTATGGCCGTTTCAAATATTAGATTGCAATTGAATTTTTAATAAAATGATTTTTTTTATAAAAAAAGATGAAGAATAATTATTAATTTTTTCCACAAGATTAATTTAATCAAGTAAATAATAATAAATCAAAAAGGCTAAAAGTTTTTTCTCATCCTTCATCATTATCAATACAAAATCTATTGTTGTAATTCTTCAATTTCTCTTTCAAGTTTTTCAATTTCTTGATCAAGACTCTTAATTTCAACTTTAAGATTATTTATTTCTTTCTTAAGCTTGTTTGGAGACATATTTTCAGGATCAGCTTGTTTTTCTTTAAGAGCATTGAGGTTTTGATCGTTATTAAAGAGAACCCTATCAGTAGATTTCATAGTTGGTCTCTTTTGGTTGTATTTTTGAAGTGGTATAAGAACATTTTCTTGATAAATTCTTAAAGCATCTGAAACAACTCTTTCTTTAATTTCGTGCTTTCTCTCTTCTAATTCTTGTTCAAATTCTTCTTCTTGTTGTTGCTTTAATTGTTTCTCATTCAATTGTTCTTCTTCAGGAGTAACGACTTCTTCTTCTTCCTTTCCTTTTTCTTCCTCTTCTTCATAATAATTGGGTTCTAGTGCTTTGGTTGGGCTCTGCTTTTGCTCAACTTTCATATTATGCTTGATGTATGCTGTCATTGTTTGGTCGAATTTCTCTCTCTTTGTTCGTGGTCTATTTCTGGGTGATGAAGGATTACTTTCATAATAAATTTCTTCTTCTTCATCATAATGCTCTAGATTATCTTCTTCATATATTTCAAAATCGTTTGGTTTCTGTAAATTATCTGTATTTTCTTGATTATCTTGTGACAAATGATCTCCATCAACAGTCCAAGGTGGATTGGTGCTTATTTCTTCTTCTCCTCCTCCTTCTCTTTCAGGTGCTTCGACTATTTCTACATTCCCTGGTTCATTATGATCTTCTTGATTTCCAGTTGCTGCTTGATCTTGATCAACCATACAAGGTGGATTAGTGCCTATTTCTTCTTCTCCTTCTTCTCCTTGTGGAAGTTCTTCTTTTGTATTTCCTGAATTAGGTTGGACTTCAACATTTCCTGGTTCATTATGGTCTTCTTGATTTCCAGTTGCTGCTTGATCTTGATCAACCATACAAGGTGGATTAGTGCCTATTTCTTCTTCTCCTTCTTCTCCTTGTGGAAGTTCTTCTTTTGTATTTCCTGAATTAGGTTGGACTTCAACATTTCCTGGTTCATTATGGTCTTCTTGATTTCCAGTTGCTGCTTGATCTTGATCAACCATACAAGGTGGATTAGTGCCTATTTCTTCTTCTCCTTCTTCTCCTTGTGGAAGTTCTTCTTTTGTATTTCCTGAATTAGGTTGGACTTCAACATTTCCTGGTTCATTATGGTCTTCTTGATTTCCAGTTGCTGCTTGATCTTGATCAACCATACAAGGTGGATTAGTGCCTATTTCTTCTTCTCCTTCTTCTCCTTGTGGAAGTTCTTCTTTTGTATTTCCTGAATTAGGTTGGACTTCAACATTTCCTGGTTCATTATGGTCTTCTTGATTTCCAGTTGCTGCTTGATCTTGATCAACCATACAAGGTGGATTAGTGCCTATTTCTTCTCCTTCTCCTTCTTCTCCTTGTGGAAGTTCTCCTTTTGTATCTCCTAAGTTAGGCTGGACTTCAACATTTCCGGCAGGAGTATTCTTTTCTTGATTTTCAGTTGCTGCCTGACCTCCTTGATTTTCTGCTTCTGGCTGGTTCTGGTCAACCATCATTGGCGGTTTAATGCCTATTTCTTCTTCTCCTTGTGATGTTTGATCATTTGTATTTACCGAATTAGGCGGTTCTTTTGAACTTACTACTTCTTGAGGCTCAATAGGATGCGATATTAAAGGTTCGGATTGTAAAGTAGAGTTTTGGGTTTCATTATCAATTTCTCCTTCATTTGGATGTTGTTCTTCCAGTGCTTTAATTTGTTCTTCATCCATAATCCAAGGTGGATCGCATTCAATTTTCTCTGCTTCTTGAGGTGGTGATTCTACTTGGTTTCCAGTATCGTGACTTTCATTTGTATTTTGTGCTTCAAATTCTTCAACATCAACCATCCAAGGTGGATTAGTTCCTATCGATTCTTCTTCTTGATGCATTTCAGGGCCATCTACATCAATCTCTCTTTTTTGAGATTCTGATTTTCCTTCTTCTGACGAAGTTGTTTCTTGTTTTTCTTGGTGTTCTATATGCGAAGTTGTTGTACCTGAATTAGACGTTGTAGTAGAAGTTGTTACCGTAGAGGTAGTGGTGGTTGTTGTGGAAACTGGTGAAGACGTGATAGTTTTTTCAGTTACGCTATTTGTCGTAACTGTTGTTGCATTATTCTGCGCGGCTAGAGGATCTGTACATTTTACAAGGAGATGAATTTTTCCTCCTTTTTTAACATTTTTAAATGGTTGTAAATCGTACCACTTATCGGTCAGCTCAGTGAATGAAGCAGCTGGAATTTCTATTTTTGACATCTCTTTGTCTTTGACTAATTTATTATCATCTATTACGGTAATAATCAAATTTATCTCACTTCGGTTTCCAATTGAAAAATGAAATTCATCATTCCAAACAGGATTGAGGTTTCCCTTGATAACTTTCGTTTGCTTTTTAATTCCTAATTGAACAGTACAATAAGGATCAGCTCCACTTGTGAAATCAACACTTGGGAGATCTTTTGCTTCTATTACAGTAACATCAAAATTACAATATTCAGGAAATAGGTTATTCTTATCAAATTTAATATCTAAAATAGAATCATTTTCTTCATCGTCTGAAACATCATTAGTGGGTTCAAGGTGGATCTTAACATGTAAACGGCACTTTTCGTCATTTGTAGTTGACTTTAAGTCTATCCATGAATCAAAATCAGTAGTGTCATCAGGAATTTCAGTTAACGGAAATTCACATTCGGCAACTATTTTGTCTTTATCTTCATCATCTTGATGATCTTTTAATTGTATATTAAAAATAGTTGAATATTTGGCTTCTGTGTGAAAATTAAAAGTTTGGTCCCAAGTTGGTTGAAGATTACCAATTTTAACACAAGTCCTTTCGATCCGTTTTCGACCTTTGATTTGTAGCGTAGTATAAAAATCAGGGGTTGAATCAGCTTTTTTCATATCTTTTAAATTTTCAGCACCTTCCAAAGATATGATATTAAAGGAGATTAAATATTTTTGCGCTTCATAACTATTTTGCGCGCCAACATTATCATCTCCAGTTTCATCAATTTGAGCTAACAAATCATCTAAGTCTGCATCAGAATTTGTTTTGCCGCTTTCTTTGAGATTTAAAACAAGGTGAATAGATCCTTTTACTTCACCTTGCTTGTTTTTGATTTCATACCAATTATCATGATCTTGGTTCAAATCTGAAATTGAACTCATTGGAATTGTAACTTTACCAATTTTATCATCAATTAGGCCATCGTAATTAAAAACTTTAACTTTTAATATTGCTTTGTCTTGGTTAGTAAAACGGAAATCAAATTCTTGATTCCAAGTGGGATTGTTGTTTCCTATTTTCTCAGTTGAATTTAATTTCCCTTCCTCATCAATGAGAAGAGTGGCAAAGATATTTTGACTTTCAGGTAGATCTTTAGCTTCGAGTACTTTGGCGTGAAGCAACATCAAAAAGTGACTAATTATCAAAATAAAAAATATTTACTATCCAACAAAACTTTTTGTAATCATAAATGGGCTTTAAATTGAGAAATCTCATTCAAAATAACGGAAATATTTCAAAATAAAACCATTTTTTGAAAGAAAAAGTTATCTTTTTTATTTTATATAAAAAAAAGATTTCAAATGCTTGCAAAAGAAATCAAGTCTTCTAAAAATTAAAATCACAATATACATATAGATTAATGCAGTCAATATATAATTAGCTTGAATTCAGATATATCCAAAAAAAAAAAAAAAAAAAAAAAAAAGATCTGGGTAGGAATCTTTTTTAGGATATATCTGGGCGTATGGACATTTTAATCAAAAATTGTCGTTCACTTTTTCAATACATAAATGGTTGTTAAACTTTTTGAATGAAATTGGTAGTAATACAAAAAGTTTTGATTTTTGAGAGTGTATTGAAAATTAACAAACTTTTTGAAATAAAAAAAATGGATGGGAAGATACAGAAGATGACGAGGTACGGAAGATGAGGTACGGAAGACGAGGTACAAATGACGAGATACAGATGACGAGATACAGATGACGAGGTACGGAAGACGAGATACAGATGACGAGGCACAAATGACGAGATACAGATGACGAGGCACAAATGACGAGGTATAGATGATGAGGCGCAAATGACGAGGTACGGAAGACGAGGTACAAATGACGAGATACAGATGACGAGGTATAGATGATGAGGCACAAATGACGAGTTTCTTTGTTTCAGCCGAATCATTACAAAAAGACAAGGATGATCAGTAATTTCAACGTCATCCACGCCAGCAACAACAGCAGCCGAAGCATTACAGGAAGACAAGGATGATCAGTAATTTCAACGTCATCCACGCCAGCAACAACAGCAGCCGAAGCATTACAAAAAGACAAGGATGATCAGTAATTTCAACGTCATCCACGCCAGCAACAACAGCAGCCGAAGCATTACAGGAAGACAAGGATGATCAGCAATTTCAACGTCATCCACGCCAGCAACAACAACATGCTAAGCTGTGATAAATAAACAAATATAATTAAAATAATAAAAAACAAAAATAATTATTTTTCATATATTAAATTTTATTTATTCAGCAACAACAAAGAGACGAGGTACCTCGTCATCTGTATCTCGTCTTCCGTACCTCGTCATTTGTGCTTCGTCATTTGTGCTTCGTCATTTGTACCTCGTCATTTGTGCCTCGTCATCTGTATCTCGTCTTCCGTACCTAGTCATCTGTATCTCGTCTTCCATACCTCGTCATCTGTACCTCGTCATCTGTATCTCGTCTTCCATACCTCGTCATCTGTATCTCGTCTTCCGTACCTCGTCATTTGTGCCTCGTCATCTGTATCTCGTCATTTGTGCCTCGTCATCTGTATCTCGTCATCTGTATCTCGTCTTCCGTACCTCGTCATTTGTGCCTCGTCATCTGTATCTCGTCATTTGTGCCTCGTCATCTGTATCTCGTCATCTGTATCTCGTCTTCCGTACCTCGTCATTTGTGCCTCGTCATCTGTATCTCGTCATTTGTGCCTCGTCATCTGTATCTCGTCATCTGTATCTCGTCTTCCGTACCTCGTCATTTGTGCCTCGTCATCTGTATCTCGTCATCTGTATCTCGTCATTTGTGCCTCGTCATCTGTATCTCGTCATCTGTATCTCGTCATCTGTATCTCGTCTTCCATACCTCGTCATCTGTACCTCGTCTTCCTTACCTCGTCATCTGTATCTCGTCTTCCGTACCTCGTCATCTTCTGTATCTTCCCATCCATTTTTTTTTATTTCAAAAAGTTTGTTAATTTTCAATACACTCTCAAAAATCAAACTTTTTGTATTACTACCAATTTCATTCAAAAAGTTTAACAACCATTTATGTATTGAAAAAGTGAACGACAATTTTTGATTAAAATGTCCATTCGCCTATATCTGCTTTATTTAAAATGTATTGCATTCTCTATTCCCACTTTTTCAGAATGGATATTTAATTTTCTATATTAATAGAAAACAAATATATCTTATTTAAAATTGAAGATATTGAAATAAAAAATAAATAAATAAAATATATTAAATATACTTCTTTAAGTTTATATATAAAGAATTCCAAAAAATCTTTAAAAGGTAATAAATGACCATAAAATAATTCTCATAATGTTGGACAAATAACTTTTTGAATAGTCATTCAAAAAGAGTCTATTTATATATAATTATAATTATCTTGAACAATCATTATTTAAAATTTAATTTTTTCCTAATAATAAAAAGAGAATATAATATAATTTATATTTATAACTTAAATATATTTTAATATGTTGGATTCAAAAGGCTTAGTACAAGATTTTTCAATATATTAAAGCAAATTTCTATTAATATAAGGTCAAATTGTCACATACAAGATACAAAATAGGTGAAAAAAATATGGTCATGCTTTTGAATTGACATGATCAAATTCAGACCATTTGTTTTTGGGTTAAATTAAATACTACTCCTTTAGTCTATTAAGGGGGACGTTTCAAAAGTTAATTAATTGACCTATTGTTTATATATGAATGATCGAAATCGATTCAAAATTTAAAAACGAAATAATATTTTATATAATCGATATATAAAAAAAAGACTTAACAAAATATTTGTAAAACGAAGCAAAATAAAGTTGTGCGAGAATAATTTCTTTTAATTATCCTTTGATTATTCTTTTTTAATCTTTACTTTTTTTACATCACATTTTTATTAACGTAACATTTTAACGTAACTTTTTATAAAATCAAAAATTTTGATGTAAATCAGTTATTTATGTTTAAAACAATATTTTTATTCATAATCTAAAGATAAAAACTATTTTTCATTAACTCTTGCTAATTTTGATCAAAAAACCATGTTATCGCAGATGATTATATCTGATAGATATAATTAGAAGCAAAATATCATAGAAAAAAAGGTTTTGTACGTCGGTACTATTATAAAATAATTCAAATGCATCGAATAAATAAATCAAAACGATTTAGCCAATCATAATAAGTCGAAATAAAATCAGAATTTTATAATAAATATAAAGTGCCATTTTACACCATCAAAAGAATGATCAAAGAAATATCAAAGTTTTAATAATTTATTAGCAATAATAACTGAATAAAAATTATTTCTGCTTTATATTCATGCTTTTTTTATTTTAATTGACTAAATTTTTGAAGATAAAAATATTTTTCAAATAAAAAAATTAACGGAAAATTACATATGTATTTAAATATGTAATTTCTATCGTCCTGTGTAATTACATTGTATATACAAAAAGTAAAGATTATTCTTTTTTTCAAATATATTGTGAATTTTTGTTATATTTTTTGTTATAACTTCTAAAAAAAAAGAATTTTGAACAAAATAATCACGCGCTTTTTTAGAGTTTTTAAAAGGTCATGACACCTTTCAAAATCTGATCGTTGTAATTCAAAATTTCTGAAAAAAAATTGATAATTTTTTTTTTTTTTTTTACAAAAGCATATTGAATAAAAATAAAAAACGATCAAAAAAATTGATAAAAAAAAAATTATTTTAAAAACTTTTGTTTAAAAAGTTATTGTGACACTAGTTTAGCTTGATTCATTTTTCTTCACGCATTTTTACTTCAGGAATGGTTTGCGCTGGATTTTATTCTTTTTATACAGACTTGTTGCTTTTCTATAAATTGCATTTATCGATCTTTTTTCAAGATAAGTCGACAAAATAGTACAATTTCCACCAATATCCTTTATCAAATTTATCAATAAGTTTACTTCTTTTGGCGACCATGCGCATTTTTTCGTCATCGTTTTTTTGAATCTACTCTGGATACTTAAGACAGTTGATGGATTAACATATGCATCTGAACTCTTGCATATAAAATCTGAATCTTTTGGCATTTCTATATTAATTTTTGAAAAGAAACCAAATAAATCATGAATATTTTTTGAAATATTTTTCGTTTTTAAATCATCAAAAATATTTGATATCAAATTTTCAGATATTTTTTGAATTTTTTCATAATCAACATTTTTATTTGTTGTATCAATTTCAATTCCGAAATTATTTATTCTATGTCTCATAATTTTCTTCGTAAAATTAAATTTATCAATTCGGCGTACATTCAAATGAGAAAATTTTTTAATTAAACTATCCATTCGATTTTTGTCTTTGCATCCTATCCTTGCAATTCCAAAATTATGCTCTAGAGGTGATGTTGAGCACCTGTTTGAGTCAATTATCGAATTTGTATTTTTAAATAAAAATATAAAAGAGTAAACAGTAGATAATATATCCTGTATTATGTTGCATTTAATTTGATATTTAAATGAATTGAGTATTGTGTTGTTTTTCTTAATTTTGATGCAATAATACTTTAAAAGTTCTAAAACGAAAAATCTTTCTGAAATATTTAAATTCGTATTGTGGACCGAACATTCTAATAGGCAAAATGGAAATATAAAAATAGTTTCATCAAATAAATAATTATTATATGAAATTAGTAAGTTACTAATTGAAAATAATCTTACAGCAAGAGAATCGTGCATCTTTGTATAAGATTCATTTTTGAAAATCTCATGAGGCAAATTGAACAATTCTTTTAAAAGATCTATTTTATTTATATAATCATTTTTTGAATAAATTTGCTTAACAAAAGTGTATCGTCCCCTTTTCAAAATATGTAATATATCTGAAAAATATAATAAATTTTTATTTGATTTGAATTTATTCGATTCAAAAAGTTCAATATTTTTTTTATGAAATTTTTCCATCGCTGTATCTCCATCACTAGCAATCCCAATTATATCCACATCATTTTTTTTGCATATTTCTGTAATGTTTGTTAATATACTTGTAGTAAAATTGTTAGCTTTCCCCGAATTTGATGGTAATATGTATAAAAAAAATGTCGGTAATTTATGGTTGAGTGGATGTAATGAATAAACGAATAACGAATTTACTATTTTATCTGATATTTTCTGTATATAGTTTTCAAATTTTTGAATAGAATACTCGATTAAGAAAGATTCATCAGCATTGATGTCATCTGAGGTTAAACCAGTAACTGATAAATTTTTTCTTATGTTTGCAAAAGGCGTTGATGACATTGCATCTACTGCAAGTATAAATGACTCTTGTTGATTAGATTTATTTTTTATTATATCTTTATATTCTTTCAAAATTTCTGGTAAAAAAGTTAAATTTGTTAACATAAATGGTTTAATAACCATTAATTCACTTTGATGACGATAAACAGATCTAATGTCTGGCAATGGAAGTTCTGATTGCACATAATTGTATGCAGAAGAACTAATTGAAAGCAATCCAAAAGCAAATGTATATAACATTAACGAGTAATTACGTTGCTTTGGAAGTATTTGCGCAAGTATATTCATTTCATCTAAAACTCGATATTCTTTCATCTTTATAATTTTTGAGATATAAACTATTGAAAAAGTTATAAAAAATTTTATACAAATTCAGACCTCATAAAAAGAGCTATATATCATTTATTCTCTAATATTTTTTCAATTATATATGTGAATATTATTTTTCGAAATCTATTTTATTTATTGTACATATTATATAATTGCATTATTATAAATTGGATTAAAATGATTCATTTTTATAGGCCTTTTGGAAAAAGGCAAAAGTTTAATTTTATGTTTTAATTTCTAATATTTTTTTTAATTAATCACTATATTTTTACTTTTTCATAAATTTGTTGATTATTTTTATAAATTTTTTAAGATAATTGTATTTTTTTATCCACTTTTTGAAAGGCCATGTCGAAGTATTCAAAAAGTTTGACCGTGTCATGACCTTTGCTCAAATTAAAATTTGTAAAATGTTCAAAGTTTTCATTTTAAATAGCTATTTGGTCATGTACCCCTTAAAAAGTGATAGAATTATCTCATTCAAAGTATTGTCCATTTAATCATTCAAAATTTACCTAATAAAAAAAAAATTTCATCTCATATTTTGGAGTACTTTTCATAAGATGATCGTAATTTTAAAAATAATATTGAATTTTTGAATAAGTGATCGTTAATCAAAAGCTCAAATTATAGATTCTGCAATTTAGCCTTCCACCTGCGGCTATCGCTTCTCAGCTGCAGGTGGAGGTAAAGAAATAAGGAAACTAAGTTTCCACCTGCGGCTGAGCTGCGACAGCTGCAGGTGGAAAATCACTATTTACCAATTTAGCCTTCCACCTGCAGCTGAGAAGCGATAGCTGCAGGTGGAAGTAAAGAAATAAGGAAACTAAGTTTCCACCTGCGGCTGAGCTGCGACAGCTGCAGGTGGAAAATCACTATTTACCAATTTAGCCTTCCACCTGCGGCTATCGCTTCTCAGCTGCAGGTGGAAGTAAAGAAATAAGGAAACTAAGTTTCCACCTGCGGCTGAGCTGCGACAGCTGCAGGTGGAAAATCACTATTTACCAATTTAGCCTTCCACCTGCGGCTATCGCTTCTCAGCTGCAGGTGGAAGTAAAGAAATAAGGAAACTAAGTTTCCACCTGCGGCTGAGCTGCGACAGCTGCAGGTGGAAGTAATTACTTAAATGTACAATTTCAAACTTCCACCTGCAGCTATCGCAACTTAGCTGCAGGTGGAACTAATTACGCGAATTGAACTTCCACCTGCAGCTAAACTGCGATAGCTTCAGGTGGAAGTAATTACTTAAATGTACCATTTCAAACTTCCACCTGCAGCTATCGCAACTTAGTTGCAGGTGGAACTAATTACGCTAATTAAACTTCCACCTGCAACTAAAAGTTTTAAATATTTTTTTATTTATATTATTTTTCTTTTTTTATTTGTTCAAAAATAGGTAACGCAGCTTTGAAATAACGTATTTTTATTATCATATTTTGGTGTATATAGCACTAAAAAATAAATATTTTAGAACCATAATGAATATTTTAATTTTTTGCACTAAGTTGGATTTAAAATATCAATCAAAATAAAATTTGGGCACCATTCACAAAAAACAAATATTATTCAATATTTAGATTTCCTCAAATAATTTCATTATGAAACAAATTATTTTAGTTTTATATCCAATATAATGATATAATACTGAAAATCGATTTATAGTTGGTCTTTCTACCATGATTTTTAACCATATTTTATTTTTTTTTTGCTAAAATATACTATTTTTTTATATAAAAAAGAAGAATTTGGCAAAATTTGGATAATATACAAAATATTTAGAACGTTATAAAATAATATATATGAATTTGAAACGCTTTGATAATTTCCCTGCAACTTTATTAATGATTGAAAAATGATGTAATGTTTTTCACTTAATTTTTAATTATACTATATTATATTATATATTTAAATAATAGCATTAGATAAAATATAAAATTCATAGAAATATATGATATATCTTTATAAATTTCAAAGAAATTTCAAAACAAAACAAAAAAACGTTAAAATATGATATAAAATATTTCTTAAAAGATTATTTTTATTTGTTATGATATTCAAATTTTGATAAGATTTTTCTCAATTTTTTTTTTCTGATAAAACTAATGAAATAATTGAGAGTTTTTTATATTAAATTGAATTACAAAAAAATAAACATATTTCAAAAAAATAATAAATTATTATCAAAAATAAAAGAATAATATCATTAGAATTGCTAGAAAATATTATAAAATAAATAAATTTTTAAGATGTTTTTTAATTAATTTATTATGGTTTTAAAAAATTTTTCCCGGGAAATAATATCCGGATGATAATTTACTGGTAAAAATGAAATGGGTTCAATTATTTTTTCTCTGAATTATTATATGAAAGAACAAATGAACTGTTTGATTTTGGTGTAAAATAAGTTTGTCCCAATGGTGGTGAAAATATGCCTTGTTGATTCAACTGATCAAAATTGCTTCTTGCTTTTTTCATCATTTCTTTTTGTTTTTTCTGTTTCATTTTTTCTTGGCTTTTTTTGTGACTATCATACTCTATAAAAACTTTAGATACAATAGATAAGTTTCTTTGAGTATCGTCAAGTATCTTGCCGTTTTTGTGAATAATAAAGCCAAAATAATTATGTACTATTGCAAACGAATTTCCTTTGAATAATGTAATAGCATTCATCAGCGATGATTTAATCAATTCATTCATCTCTTCTGGATATTTTTTAAGGTAATTGTTTTTAAAGCAATTCTTACTTTTCATCAATTCTTTTGTTTCTTTAGGCTTTTTATTTTCAATTGGTTTTTTCCTGTTTTTGGTGACTGCGATATTGCGGCAAAAAATATTGCAGCCTGCCAAGTTTCCCTGAGTATACAAATCACTGTCATCACTATCACAATGATTTTGAATTACATATTTAATCCATTCTTCATAATTATAAATTTCAATTTGTTGAAATGGTAGATTATACAGTCTCTTTAAAAAAAACAAAAATATTTCATCAGGTGTAAAAGGAAAATGACCTATTTGACCTTGAGTATTGCTATCAATTTTTGCACCAGCAGTTGTTTTCCTGCCATATATCTTTTTTTTAATGTTCAAATCATCCATAAATTTGTGACAAATAACTGATTTAGAAATGGCATGAATGACATTACAAAATGAATGATTATAATGGCAATTAACTCTTACAACGCCGAAAAAGCATTCTATCGGATGAGTTCCGAGATGCGAAATATTTAAATCGTTTCTATCTAAAGCATAGCAAATTGCTAAAATGGTGTTCATCATTCTAATAAGCTGCATTCGTGTAGCTACTGTTTTTACAAAATTCAATGAATGAATAAAATAATTAAAGAAAATAAAAGATGTATTCAAATATTTTTTCCTTATATCTTTCTTCAATCTACTATTTCTTAATGCTTCTATAAAAAGATAAAGTGGAAAAATTAAAAAATGAGATTGAGTAAATTGTTTTGAAGCAATGAAGGATTCATATCCAAAAAGCGTCAAAGGATATGAATCCTTCATTGCTCCTTGAGAACTTTTGTCTTTGATACACATTGAAGACTGAATAAAGATGTCTAATTCATTTTGGTCATATTTCTGTAACAATGAAAGAGCAACATCTGTAAACAAACTTTTTATTCTTATCCTCTTAATCAGATGGAAAGGATCGCTAACAGGCCACGGCTTTAACGATAGACGCTTTCCAACTTTTTGAACAAGTATGTCAAAAGGCACGCCATTTTCCAGAAGAGGTTCATACTCATGAAAAGCATCTTCGTGTTCTGCATCAAAATGTTTGTCGCCATCAGATGAAGAAAAAATAAAATTCATGTTTTTTGTTTGTAATTTTTGAATAATCTCATTTCGTCTTAAAGAAATTGTGTCATCAGCAAAACCTGTTTCTTTGATCATTACATTGACAGGAAAAGAATGCAAATTTGGATTCAAAGGTAAAATCTCAAATACAAATATACTGGAATACATTGTATCATCATCTACAATGCCATTTAAAAAAGTGTGCTTTTTTTTTAATTCGCGACCGCTAATCGGATTAAAAACAGCTGCATCTACTCCAATAGTGCAGTCTTCAACTTTATTAAATTTTATATTTTGATAAGTCAACAACTGATCCATTTTCTTAATATCGAAAAGAGATTTATTTATGTCTTGAATAAATGATTCTGTAAATTTTTCAATTGTTCTTTCGCAAGGTAGAGCAAACAACTGTCTCATTAGATAAAGAGAATATCTCGAAGAATAATATAATAATGAAGCAAATTTTTTAGTTTCAATCGAATATCTGTTGCCTGGGAAACCTTTTGGAAATAGAATCATTTCATCTTTAATATTTTCAAGCAGCTCATTCTCTTCAATCTCATTATCGAATTCTTCAGCATCTTCTTCAGAGTTTTTTTGATCTTCATTGGTATCTTTATCTTTATTATTATATATTTCATCAGAAATAATATCTTCTGGTTCAAGAATAGCATTTTCTTTTTGATTTATTTGCTTCGATAGAAAATTTTGATAATTACATGTAGCAGAATTTGAATTTATAAATTTAATTATTTTTGAATAATCTTCAAATGAAATTATGCTTTTCATTTTTAATAATTCGATAAAAGCTATTTGATTGACATTTAAAGATTGGGTTTTACTAATAATGAGTATTAAAGAATAAAAAAGATATGGTAACACTGAAATACTACAGAGCAAATCTTCAATAAGTTCAATTGAAATCTGTATTCTAAACGGAATTTCTATAATATTTGTCAAAATTTCATATAAAAAAATTGATTTAAATTTTGAAAAATAAGTCTTAACTTGCCGATGCAAATTTTCTGGTGAACATTCAAATTTTCTAATATTATTAATTACTTTGGCCATCTGGGGTGATAAGTTCAACATTTTAATATTGTCATCTGGAAAATCAACTAAATACTCTGAACATTGACCATATACCACAAATACAGGAACGTTTGGCAAAGCAATATCAAAGTCTGACTCAAAATTACTTTGAAGATCGTCGTTCATTGTAGGCACAAATAAATTAAAAAATAAGATGAAATTTTCAATCATTAACTTTTATTATTTTAATGAGAAATATATCGTAAACCACTAACTTTTATTCGAAAAATATAATTAATTTATGTATTATGAGTTATTTTATTAACCTTTTCAAATTAGTTATTGCTTTAAATTCTTAAATAGTCAATATTAACCTTCAGAACTAAAAAAAAAAAAAAAAAAAAATTCAATAAAAATATGATTTGCATAAAAACATATTTATATTAAAATAAAACTATGTTTATTAATATTTATATTAGTATAATTAAATTAAAAAGCTTTTTATAAATTTATAAGAGTAAAATTCACGTTTTATTATTTTAAAAAGCAGCAAATTAAAAAAACGATATATAGTCTTGTACTTCAGAAATTTTTTTATTCTTTCAAAAATATTCTATTAAAATAATATCGTTCAATTTCAATTTAAGAAAATAAAGTGAAATGATATCTACACAAATATAGATATATTAAATGTTTTTATGAATAGATATGCTTAGTTTTACATATAAAAATTTAAAAACTCATAAAAAATGTTTTTATTTGAGCAGTTTCATTTTTTCAATGATAAATTTTATCAGCAAAAGGAAAATTATAAAAATAATAAGTCATTTTTTATATTTTATAATTAAACATTATTAATTAATTTATACTTTCTTGATATTGCCAAATAATATAAAAATAATACTTATTTTTACTACTCTTTAACAATTTCATATTTTTTATTTTAAATATTTTAATTTGTTTTGTATAGATAAAATAATTTAAAAAAAACTTATGATATTTTCACAAAATTTTTATTTTTAAGTTTCTAAGACTTCTGAAAAATATTTCAATTGTTTCAATTGTAATTATTCTTAAAAATAATATATGAATATTTTTGCATAAACAGAAAATTAAAAAATGAAATAATTAAGAAATATAATATTTATTAAATACTTATTTCTATATTAGAATATATTTTAAAAATAATTTTTTTCTAGTTACGTCACCTATGTTCAAAATATTTTTTTTTTTTAAATTATTTAACATAGGACACTTTTTGAGCGAAGCTCAAAAAGTGGCCATTCTTGTTGTACCTTAAAAAAAAGGAGAACGGAGAGACGGTTATGACAAAGATTTTTTTCGACTTATTTTATATAAATATAAATATAATATTATATATTGAATAATTCTTAATAAGAAACCAAAAAGAAATATCGTAGGGAAACAAAGATATTCACAAAATAAAAATAAAAGTTATGAAAAAGTTAATAAATTGAATTGTTATGATAGATTTTTAATTCAATTTCTTGTAACATTTAGATATCAAAATTGTTACAAAGAATCTGTGCCAGCTGTATAATTATTTTTCATAGTATAATGTTTTATCTATTTATTTTATATTGTATACAAACTATATCATGTGATATTATATAGAGTTTATAAAAATATAATAAGATAATAACATTTTATTTTTTTAAAAAATTGAATTAAAACTATATAAAATAATCTCTTTCATTTTTATTTTATCTTAACAAAAATGAAATAAATCACTTTTTTTACTATTATATTTTTATATAATGACATACTAAAATGTTATGCTTAATTATTTAGTATATTTTTTATAAATATTTTTTTCAAATCTAAAAAAAAATTAAAAGAGCTTACCCAGCCTGTTAAATTGATTAAATATTGGATTTTTATATGATATATTTCAAATTTGAAGCAAAAATATAAGATATATTAGATTTAGGAAAAAGGCTAAAATAGCAAAGTAAAGGTGTGAAATATTACTTATTACTTATGTAATAATTAATAAAATTTGCTTATTTTAATAAATATTAAAATTATAATAAAATTATTTATTAATAGGCTTTATTTTGATAAATTAATATAAATACAGATTTAATGGTAAAGAAATACAAATGTTTTATAAGAAAAATCCTACTTTAATACATTGTTTGATGGAATTTCATGAAAATTAATAATTGAATATGAAAGATTTATTTTATATGAAATTGTTCTCAAAATTGACTCTTGGACGATGATATTTAATTTAAAATTTCTTATTGATGATTGAGAATGTAAAATTGAACTATTTTTATCTTTATATAAATGAAATATATATATTTTATATTTTATATATAAACATATATACATATATTAATAATATAATTCTCATTGTAATAAGTTTATAATGAATAAATTATCCATAAATAAAATAAATAAAATTCTTAAAAAAAAAAGAAATTATCTCAAATAAATATTTTAATTGAGAGTAATTGAATAGAAATAAATAATTTATTCAAAATCTTTCAAAAAAAATTTAATGATTATTTTTTCTTTCTTATAAAATAAATAAAAATTCATACGCTGAATTTCTTTTCTGGCAGGGTCAATTGGGTTATAATACCATCACTAATCTTTTATATAAACGATTTCTTAATTTCACATACCTATTTATCAAAATCAGATACTGATAACATATAATTTCCATTATTTGAACAATAAATGTATTTATAATAATGCAAATTCATTTAAATATGATTAAAAAATATTAATATTAACAAATATCGAAAAAATGACTATTAATTAATTATATAAAATCATTTTAATATATTTTTTAACGTACAAAAAAAACCGTCTTCGTTCTCCTTTCTTAAAAAGGAAATAAAAACTAAAGGTCATGACACGGTCAAACTTTTTGAATACTTCGACATGGCCTTTCAAAAAGTGGATAAAAAAATACAATTATCTTAAAAAATTTATAAAAATAATCAACAAATTTATGAAAAAGTAAAAATATAGTGATTAATTAAAAAAAATATTAGAAATTAAAACATAAAATTAAACTTTTGCCTTTTTCCAAAAGGCCTATAAAAATGAATCATTTCAATCCAATTTATAATAATGCAATTATATAATATGTACAATAAATAAAATAGATTTCGAAAAATAATATTCACATATATAATTGAAAAAATATTAGAGAATAAATGATATATAGCTCTTTTTATGAGGTCTGAATTTGTATAAAATTTTTTATAACTTTTTCAATAGTTTATATCTCAAAAATTATAAAGATGAAAGAATATCGAGTTTTAGATGAAATGAATATACTTGCGCAAATACTTCCAAAGCAACGTAATTACTCGTTAATGTTATATACATTTGCTTTTGGATTGCTTTCAATTAGTTCTTCTGCATACAATTATGTGCAATCAGAACTTCCATTGCCAGACATTAGATCTGTTTATCGTCATCAAAGTGAATTAATGGTTATTAAACCATTTATGTTAACAAATTTAACTTTTTTACCAGAAATTTTGAAAGAATATAAAGATATAATAAAAAATAAATCTAATCAACAAGAGTCATTTATACTTGCAGTAGATGCAATGTCATCAACGCCTTTTGCAAACATAAGAAAAAATTTATCAGTTACTGGTTTAACCTCAGATGACATCAATGCTGATGAATCTTTCTTAATCGAGTATTCTATTCAAAAATTTGAAAACTATATACAGAAAATATCAGATAAAATAGTAAATTCGTTATTCGTTTATTCATTACATCCACTCAACCATAAATTACCGACATTTTTTTTATACATATTACCATCAAATTCGGGGAAAGCTAACAATTTTACTACAAGTATATTAACAAACATTACAGAAATATGCAAAAAAAATGATGTGGATATAATTGGGATTGCTAGTGATGGAGATACAGCGATGGAAAAATTTCATAAAAAAAATATTGAACTTTTTGAATCGAATAAATTCAAATCAAATAAAAATTTATTATATTTTTCAGATATATTACATATTTTGAAAAGGGGACGATACACTTTTGTTAAGCAAATTTATTCAAAAAATGATTATATAAATAAAATAGATCTTTTAAAAGAATTGTTCAATTTGCCTCATGAGATTTTCAAAAATGAATCTTATACAAAGATGCACGATTCTCTTGCTGTAAGATTATTTTCAATTAGTAACTTACTAATTTCATATAATAATTATTTATTTGATGAAACTATTTTTATATTTCCATTTTGCCTATTAGAATGTTCGGTCCACAATACGAATTTAAATATTTCAGAAAGATTTTTCGTTTTAGAACTTTTAAAGTATTATTGCATCAAAATTAAGAAAAACAACACAATACTCAATTCATTTAAATATCAAATTAAATGCAACATAATACAGGATATATTATCTACTGTTTACTCTTTTATATTTTTATTTAAAAATACAAATTCGATAATTGACTCAAACAGGTGCTCAACATCACCTCTAGAGCATAATTTTGGAATTGCAAGGATAGGATGCAAAGACAAAAATCGAATGGATAGTTTAATTAAAAAATTTTCTCATTTGAATGTACGCCGAATTGATAAATTTAATTTTACGAAGAAAATTATGAGACATAGAATAAATAATTTCGGAATTGAAATTGATACAACAAATAAAAATGTTGATTATGAAAAAATTCAAAAAATATCTGAAAATTTGATATCAAATATTTTTGATGATTTAAAAACGAAAAATATTTCAAAAAATATTCATGATTTATTTGGTTTCTTTTCAAAAATTAATATAGAAATGCCAAAAGATTCAGATTTTATATGCAAGAGTTCAGATGCATATGTTAATCCATCAACTGTCTTAAGTATCCAGAGTAGATTCAAAAAAACGATGACGAAAAAATGCGCATGGTCGCCAAAAGAAGTAAACTTATTGATAAATTTGATAAAGGATATTGGTGGAAATTGTACTATTTTGTCGACTTATCTTGAAAAAAGATCGATAAATGCAATTTATAGAAAAGCAACAAGTCTGTATAAAAAGAATAAAATCCAGCGCAAACCATTCCTGAAGTAAAAATGCGTGAAGAAAAATGAATCAAGCTAAACTAGTGTCACAATAACTTTTTAAACAAAAGTTTTTAAAATAATTTTTTTTTTATCAATTTTTTTGATCGTTTTTTATTTTTATTCAATATGCTTTTGTAAAAAAAAAAAAAAAAATTATCAATTTTTTTTCAGAAATTTTGAATTACAACGATCAGATTTTGAAAGGTGTCATGACCTTTATTTGAGCTTAATATAATAAATATAGAAATCCAATACGTTAAATAACCGTCTTTTTTTTTTGACATTTATAAATGGTCTCTTATTTTAGATATTTTCAAGTTTTCAATATAAATAAAACAAAAAAAGTGGTCCTTTTGAATCTTTTATGATTAAAATCTTTTTAAAAATTATAGTAAATAAAAATATTGAGCGTGATGTATTAATTCTTAATAATAATACTCAAATTTGTTAATCAACTGAATATATCTTGAATTTAGCTTTTTTATTGAAATTAATATTCCCAATATGTTAGCAGGTTACGAAATTCAAGGTATTTTTTGATTTTTAATAAAAATAATATTATCCAAAAAGGGCATAAACTTGATTAGATAGAAAAAAATTATATATTCATAGATAAAATAAAGATATACATGTAGAGATGTCCAATACAATAGCAAATCAACAGACATATATATGTTCAAAGGTTAACTTATAAAGCTTTTTATATCTCATTATTTAGAAAGTGTTTCTTTTATTAAATGTTTATTTGTTGAATATTCATAATAATATAAAAGTATTTATGATTATAAATGGAGATATATTAGTTTTAAAATGTTGATTTTACCCTTCGGACGTAATTGGATTTTTGTAAAATTCAATGAAAAGACGTATTAAAATGTAAAAATTGCCGAAATGAAACGTAATTACATAATTTATATAAAAATAAAAAAAAGCAAAAAGGTTTAGTTTCGAACTCAATACTTTGGCCTCAATTTTTATTTATCCTCTAAGCTAGAGCTCTCAAATTTGAAAGGATAAAATATTTATATTTAAAGATAAATATTTTTATTTTTCAAATACAACTTTTTATTAACTTTATCTAAAAAAGTCGTATTCCAATTATTTTCACGTAGACGTAATCGTAAAACGTAATTGATTTTTTTTCTTGGTCTATTTCATTGAAAAAGTTTGAAGAGAACGTAATTTTTAAAACCTCCGAAGGGCAATGTTGATTTTAACTTTTTAAAACAGAGTAGTATTTCATTGCTAATATTTGGTTAAATTGTTATATTTATAATATTATATTTATATTTAAATATTTTGATAAATTTTGTAATGTAGGAAAAAAGATATTTTATTATCAAATAATAACTTTTTGATAAATTATCTATTTTATATGATGAAGATTTGATAAGATTCGATGAAAAATGAGAGGTGAATGAAGAAAATTTTGAGGGAAATTTGTTTGAAATGACAGTATTATTATCTATATTTATCTCTTTATGAAAATAAACTTTATAAATATAAATCATTTATTCATGCTAATATATTAGTAATAAATTAAATTATTAACATCATTAAATGGATAAACTGTCTTTTTTCATCAAAAAATTAAAAAGATTTATTATATTTTATAAAATGAAATAATCCGTTATTTTCTAATTTTATTTTTAATATATCTTGAAATTTACAATTAATTTTTTTAAAATATTCTTTAATATAAGCTTTAACTAAAACATATAAATATATTAATATGTTACCAAGAAATTAAATGACGAAAAGTCCGTCCTTGTAATTATAGAAATGTGATAAAGAATGTATTATTTCAATATTATTTCAATTTTATTTCAAAAAAATGGTTAGCAATATTTTACAAAAATATTTTTATATTGCATATATTATACTTATATTTATGTATAAAACATGAATTATTCATATAATAAATACTTGAATATATATAATATAATTAATTTGTTAATAATAAAGAAATATACGAGAGAACAAAACAATTTAAATATTTTATTTTTGAATAATTATTTTTTATATTTCAATTGAAATTAACTGAAAATTATATATTTGAAATAAAATTATTAGAAGTTTTAAATTAAAATATCTTGAAATATTTTTATATTAAACCATATTATTATATTTTAAAACTTTTAAAAATACGATAAAACACTTTTAAACATACAAATATCTATTAAATTTAATAGAAACTCTGTAATTGGATTATTCGTTTTTTTTCACCTTATAAAATAAAGTTCAGAATCACAAATCTGACACTATTCAAATTCAAACTTTTTCCGAGGGGTCGCTTTTCACAAAAAATAAACGTTCACAGGTCAAATAAATAACGTATTGGATTTGTACCTTAAAGCATATCTATTGTTTTAAATCGCTGTATAAATCATAGAGTTATTTCAATTTTTATAATTTTATAATTTTGATTTAATTGAAAAAGTTCTAAACGTACATTTTTTAATGCCGAGACCGAAAAATCGAAACGCTAAGTGGGCTCAAAATATAAAAGATCATCAAAATATTCATAGAAATGTAGGGACCTCGCCTATTCCTAAACAAAAAAATGATATTGGAATAGAAAAGAAAGATTTTTTTGATTTTAACCTTAAAACTCTGGTTTTTTCTACATTAGCATCAGGTTTTTCATTTATTTCAGCTTTTACTTTTCTCGCTTTATTAACAGGATATATTATCGACAAGAAAAAATTCTACAAAACACAGAAAGAATTAGAAATAATTATAAACAATGAACTTTTAAAACAATTGAAACAAAATCAAGAACTACAAACAAATACTATAGTTGGCTTCGATGGAGCCTGGAACCACGTGCGTGGTGGTTCCTGCTGCATCGTTACTATGGTCGATATAAAAACCAAAAAAATAATAGATATAGCAATAATCGAAAAAACAAAGCAATACGTTAAAGGAAATTCAGATTTATCGTCTAAATCCTTAGAAGCCGAAGGAATTAAAAAACTATCACAAAAGTGGAAAAACGATAAAAGAATAATTGGATATGTCCACGATAATGATGGCACAACTCGTAAAATATTCAAAGAAAATAGATGGAATATTATCGAATATCTTGATTATGGCCATTCAATAAAAGCTGTTTCTCGGCTTGTTAAAAATTTTGTTTCAAAAAATGAAGAATTCAAAGAAATAGAAATTTCTTTAGAAAAATGGCTAATATCCATTTTAAAATCTAATGATAATCAAAATATTAAATTAGATTTATGGTTAAATAGCTATAATCACTATAACAATTTGCATACAAATTGTAAACATTCAAAAAATAAAGTTTTGAAAAATTATACTTTTTCTGGTAAAAGTATTGAAAAATTGAAAAAAATTTTAAAAAGAACAAGCAACTATGGAGCAAAAGTTAACAACCTAATAACTTCTCAAGCAGTTGAATCATTTAACGCTTTTAAATGGCACTTTGCTCAGAAATCATTGAAATTTGCTTCATCAACCAAATTAAGATATCAAATAGCTGCATTGACTTGGAATGATCGTACATGGCCATTTGATTTTGTACAAAACAACTTGTGTGCAGATAACATGAACGAATACGTCAAAATAATATATAAAAACTTGGTTGAGCCAAATTGTAAAAAGTATCGTTGCACAAAAGAACTCAAGAACTTTAAAAATAAAAAAAGAAATGAACAAAGATATAAGCAAAAGCAAAATAAAGACCCATATGCATATAAAGGTAAAAAAAGGGTTTGAAAGAATTACCCATAGTGACAATATCGTGCACTCAATTTTGCGGGGTTTTTTTTGACATTAAAATTGAATAAATTTCTCACAATTTTTTTTTTTCCCCTCAATTTAAAGACAATTCTTTTTTTTTTCTCTCAATTCTTTGAAAAAGTATAGAAAAAAATACGTTTATGATATCCGTTTAAAAATATTTTCAGTTTATAATTACATTTTTTTTTTTTTTTTTTTTTTTTGCAAATATTTCGAAATCAATTTAATATTCACAAAAATAAGGCGTGCAAATATCTTATTGAGGTCATAGTTGCTATGTGGGTTACAATATTTTGGAAATTTAGAAAACTCAAATAACGACATTTTTCTTGATTATCAGCAAACCTTGAATATTTTGTTATGACTAATGGTTCATTTAATAGAGTTTAAAACGCCTTATTCGATGATACGTTTAAA
Organism: Tritrichomonas musculus; assembly: GCA_039105265.1. Taxonomy (NCBI): domain Eukaryota; phylum Parabasalia; order Tritrichomonadida; family Tritrichomonadidae; genus Tritrichomonas; species Tritrichomonas musculus. The sequence goes on from JAPFFF010000004.1 coordinate 3,989,844, forward strand.
GCATTATGCGATCATGGATCTATTCAAAAAGTTTGCAATGACAAATAATAATTAGTGAATTTTTCTTTTTTTTAATAGAATATTAACTTTTTAGCTGGTATTGATTTATTCTACTTAATGTCATTTATCGATTTGTGTCATAATCTTGAAATTTCCCGTTTTATTAATAATTTGAATTCCAAAATTAAAAATTTATGCTTTATGTGAGGTAGTCGCTATCGAACCATTTATTTCTTTTGGCAACATATTTTTGATTTATCCAGTCATTTTAATTATTTTTTTTTTTTTCAAAATTACAATATGTTGAATTTCGATATTTTTTTTGGTTTACGTTACATTAGTTATATATTTATAGATATTCAGTTAATAAAAACTAGGTTTATGTTGATGCAAAAGTGTATTTATCTTTAACATAAATCATTACTCTATTATACAGAAGAAGAAAGATTAGATGTTAAACGACTAAAGAAGATAGCTTTTGATACGTTTATATTAAATAATATGATCGTTTACTAATAAAGAAATTACGTAATCACAATTTCCGATAATCAAACAGCAACTTGGAAGATTCCTCAAAGAGATTCAGCACGTTCTATGATGTTCCTGATGCTACTACCGTAAATACAAAGTATCCTTTTTGTCGTTCTTTTCCATGCGCAATCCTTCAGATTTGTCACTTCTCAGAAATGACAAATTATTTAGCAACATTTTGTCTTAGATTATTCAATACAACGTTCCCCTCGAGCTACAGCTATAAATATCTATTTTACCAAAATCTCATTTATTTTATATTTGTCCTCAATCAATTTTAAAGAAATAATATATAAAAACGAAAAATTCATTTTGATATGCTAAAAAATATATACCTCAAATTTCATTCTATATCAATATTAGAGTACGCCGAAATAGCGTTTTCTTTTTTGAAAAAATTCACAAAGTCAAAAAAGCGCCATATTTTCGGTATACTATTCTTTTTGTATTTTTAATAACATTTCCAAATAAAAACTTTGTTTTTGTTGAAAAATTGGTGTTTTTTGAATATTATCATATATTTTACAATAACTAACTTTTTTTCAGAAAAAGTGGAGAATTACAAAAAACATGATATTTTCGATAAAAAATATTTTTTAAAAAATCAAGTTTCTTCTTTTTTTAGTATTTGAGTTTATTTTGTTAGTAATATTTTTCTAAAAAAAATAAGTTTTACAAATTTAATAATCCAATGAGGCAAACGATTTTTGTTTCTTTAGAAAAATAAATTTTCCTATTAATCCAACCAATACAGATTAATGATTTTTATGAACAATAGGCCAAAAAATTACAGGTTGGAAGTTATATTAGTTAGTTGAGGTGGCATATGATAAAAAAATTGGGGAAAAAAAGAAAATAGATTTCCCGTTCTTGAATAATTCAATGAATTCAATTATATAAAGTTTATAATTTATTTGATATATATTTTTAAAAATCATTTTGTTAAAGCAGAATATTGATCATTCCGAAATTAAAATGATATGTTTAAAAAATTAATGACCAATCATAAATATATTCAAAATAAACACAATATTTATTGTAAATTACATTCTTTGGTATTTTAAGTAAATAAGAATAAGAATAAGATCATTATGAGCTGAAATTATTTGAATTTTCATTCAATACTGAATTAAATAAATAAAATCGAATTTCATATAAAAAACTTGGAAAAACTATTTTTTCTAAATCACAAACATTTATTGAAAAAAATAGTTTTTTTTGAAAAACAAATTTTTCTGAAAAAAAATTTTTTTTGAATAAAAACAATTACCTATCGAATTTTTTGATTATTTAGAAAAACTCACGTTGAACAAAAAGGAAGAGTTATTTCATACAGTTTTATTTTTCTTTATTTAACAAGTTTGAATATAAAAAACTTATTTTCTTTGGAATAACTTATGCTTTTTCATTATTGATACTTTTTTCAAATAACAATTCACTATTTCGGCGTACTCTATTATATATATTTATTATCTAAATTTCCCATGAATTGCTCCATTTTCTAATATCTTTATTAGTTATATTTAATAAATATAAATTCCAGATATTGTATATTATTTATGTTTTTGTTCCAACAATATTTGCACTTTTAAAAATTTATATAGACTAAATATATATTTAAAAATTATATATTAATTCAATTTTTGAATTAAAATTTTATTATTAGATTTTGATGAAGAAAACATCGCCCAAGAGAGTTGCTAAATTAGCATCAACAAGACAGCAATTACCTGATCTTTCGTCCATCAATATTACTGAATTCAATGTTATTAATTTTATTAAATCACAGCATTCATCAAAGACTTCATTTCGTGATTTATATTATCCAATAACTAGAGTTATTGAACGATTGAAATTCTTCAATTCAGATCAAATTAAAGAAATGTATGATGAAAAAAAAAGGTATCAATTTTTGCATTTGATGATATATATCATGAGTTATTTATGAATGGTTATCAAAATGAATTGCGAAAATTATTAGAAAATCCAGTATTTTTCTTAATGAACAATGGCGCTCCTTTTTTTAAATCCAGAAGTAATCAACCATGGAGTAATGAAGAAGATGCTTTATTAACCAATATTATTCATTTTGTTGGTAACAATCAAGTGTTTCCTTTACCGTTTTTTTGCTTTCCTGGAAGATCAGGAAAAGCAATTTATCAGAGATACTTGACTTTACAAAATGAATGTCTATTTAATGATATAAAAGAAGGTGAGCCTCCACATCCATTTTATCATTTCATAAGAAGATATTTCCTCACAAAAAGTGAAACAGAACTTGCGGCAGAAATCAAAAAATTAGCTAATGACGGTATACAGATTACTGAATTTAAAATACGTGAAATGGCTCAGAGCTATTACATACGTCCTTGGATTATAGCTGAAAGAGCTGCATTTCAGTATTTCATACACAATCGATTACAGATATTTGATGAGAATGGTGAGTATACTGAAGAATTTAAACAGAAACATGAAGCTATTTTATCAAACTTTTCGAATGACCTACTAAATCTAGCAGAACAAAACAACTCAAATAAAGCAATTGCTGAGTCAATCATCAAAGATTTTGGTTTGCCATCTCCGAAATTTTCGTCAACCTGGATAAAAGCATTCTTTAAAAGAAACCGTCTTTCTTGGAGGCATGGACATTTTGCAAGGAGAGGAAAAATTGATCCAACGTATGTGAAAATATTCCTGAATCAAGTTGCACATGCTGCTGTCACTTATGGTTGGAATAAAGTATATAACATCGATGAAACATCGATCAGAATAAATAATGGATCCACAAAAACTGTCGCAGAAATAGGAACAGAAAATGTCATCATAAATAAAGATCGTAATGAAAAAGAATGCTTCACTGCAATAGGTTGCTGCACATTCAATCAATGCCAACCATTGGTTATAGTATCCAAAGGCAAAACAGATAAATCTAAATTGAAGTTCTACTCAAAAGATGCTAAAGAACCTAAGATTTTGCTGTCTAAGAATACTAATGGTTGGACGAATGAAGAAGTGATGTTAGAGTACTTAGACTATTTTTTCCAGAACGTATCACATGGACAAGATTGCGCAATGATTCTTGACTGTCTTGCTACTCATAGAACTCCTGCAGTCTTAGAAAAAGCTTTTAAGTTAAGAATTGAATTGATCTTCGTTCCTTCGAATGGAACTGGTTTTTATCAACCGTTAGATCGTCGTATTTTCGGGATCTTAAAGAGCAAGTTGCGAAGCATTGCTGGCACAGAAGCACTCTCAGGTAAAAAAAGGTTCGAAATTATTACATCTCATTTGCTCGAAGCATGGGAAATGATAAAAGTAAATGAAAAAGCATTAACATCAGCATGGAACATACCTGGCCTCGTTAAATTAGTTGAGAAAAAAAGAAGTAGATTTGGGAAAAATGATGACGATGATATTAAGATAGATAGTATTGAAGAAGAAGAAGAAAAAGAACAAATAAGCACCGATGAAAAAGACACTGAAGAAGAAGAACAAATTAATGCAACTAATGCAGAAAAAGATGAAAATGACAATGAAGAGGAAGAAGAAGAAGAAGAGGAAGAGGATGATGAATTCATTGAAGAAGAGGATGTAGAAGAATAAGAAAAAAAATTAATTTAATTAGTAATAATTAAAAATATAAATTATAATTGATTTTTGAATTTTTATTATATTTAAAAGTTGTAATATGAAAACGCTATCTTCTTTAGTCGTTTAACATATAATATATCATTTCGACGAGAGTGACAAAAGCGGCTGTAGCTCGAGGGGAACGTTGTATTGAATAATCTAAGACAAAATGTTGCTAAAAAATTTGTCATTTCTGAGAAGTGACAAATCTGATGGATTGCGCATGGAAAAGAACGATAAAAAGTATACTTTGGACTTGTAGAAGAAGTTATCTTCTTTAGTTGTTTAATATCTAATCCTTCTCTATATAAAAAAGAAACAAATTCAATTATATGGCAAGAACAATATATATAAATACTAATTTTTTTTTTTTGATCAATATCTAAGTAAAAGAAGAAAAAAATAAAGATTAATAAAATACTTCAAAGAAAACCCGGCTTTGTAGCCGCAAGAAGAAAAGCGGCTACAAAGCAGGGCTTCTTAAAATTTGAAAGGAAAAGAACGATAAAAAGGATTCTTTGTATTTACGGTAGTAGCATCAGGAACATCAATGAACGTGCTGAATCTCTTTGAGGAATCTTCCGAGTTGCTGTTTGATTATCGAAAATTGTGATTACGTAATTTCTTTATTAGTAAACGATCATATTATTTAATATAAACGTATCAAAAGCTATCTTCTTTAGTCGTTTAACATCTAATCTTTCTTCTTCTGTGTAAAAAGATATTATTTCGATGAGCGTGACAAAAGCGGCTGTAGCTCGAGGGGAACGTTGTATTGAATAATCTAAGACAAAATGTTGCTAAATAATTTGTCATTTCTGAGAAGTGACAAATCTGATGGATTGCGCATGGAAAAGAACGACAAAAAGGATACTTTGGACTTGTAGAAGAAGTTATCTTCTTAATTTGTTTAATAACCAAGTAAAAGGAGAACAAAATCAAGATTAATAAAATACTGAAAAGAAAACCCATCTTTGAAGCCAGGCGTCCTTCAAACTATCATAACTTAAATTGAGAAAATTTACAATATCAATTAATTATTACTTCTTGAAACATTAAAATAAAGCTGATTTATAATAACTATTGGTGATCAGACAATAGTTAAAAATGAAGTGAAAACAGTGATCAATACAAATTACATAAGGCGGGGAATGCATAATCGATAATAAAACGTATTGCATTTAGGCGGGAAAATCAAATTGGCGCATTTTATTTCCGAAAACAAATGAAAAAATGCCTAAAATTTTATAACTCATGTCAATTGTCCCGCGACAAAAACATATCTTATCTTAATAAATTATATATTGAAATTATTATTTAAATTAAAATCAATATCAATTTTTTAAGACTCGAATTTGATATTGATTGAAAAATGCAAATGAGTTTCAATTTATTCATAGAAAAGATCTTAGCTATTTTATTTTTTATAAATGTATTGATGCAATATATATATATATATTATTTGTTAAAAAAGAAAATTATTATTTGTTGATATATTTTAATACTCAATCACTTAAAAAAAATTCAAAGATGACAAAACATATTTGAATATCAATTTCAATTTTTTTTTTCATTTATTAATCGACCATTTATAAGTGTCAAAAAAATCCTTTCTTCATAACAATCAAAATTAAACCATCTAACTCGACTGATGTCAATGATGTTTTAACTACGTAAACCTCAGAGTACGTGCAAATTTAGGTAAGTTGGTTTGTTGAAATGTTAAATATATTCCGACTTTGTTGGAGAAAATGAAAAAGCTAATGGAATGCCTACATTAATTATAGATGACATCAAGATATTAATAGAATCAGTAATGACAAAAGAAATTAAAAGAATCAGAAAACATGACTAAAAAGAAATTAAAAGAATCAGAAAATAATTCTGGAATATAAAAAAAAAAAAAAGAAAAAGAAGAATTAATTATAGTGAGAGTGGATGAATCAGTATTATCGAATTTGTAGGTGTAATAAATAAGTGTTTTTTTCTTTGGTTTTTTTAAAAATCGTTTTCTATCACTTTGGAATACATCTTTTTCAATAGACTGTAGAGACCAATTGAAAACAATCCATACTAAGCTAGCCTTAATTTCAAGTTTAAAATTTGGGAAAAGTTTAAATTTAATAAAATTTGCTGCTTTTTCTGGATCAAAAAAAAAAGCATTTTTGTTTCACAGTTGCCTGCACTTTTTATTTTCAAAATCCACTTTGGGAATAAATTTTAAAGTGTGCTTGATTGCTGACAAGTTCATTGTACATTGTTATCGTCATTTGCATTTTGAATTTTCATAATTGCTTTTTTAATTCTTGCTGTGCCGATATTTTGAGGTGTATATGCCTTGTAAAAGTAGTTTGTTTGGATTACAAGCTCAAATTCATCGTCGTCTGGAGTTAGCTGCATTTGCTTTATATTTTGCAAAACAAAATTTTTTATTAAACGGTATTGTTTTGAAAAAGTTATACAAAATTTTGGACGAAAAGTGGAAGCACAGAAATCTATCCAAAATATGGATTAAAAAATATGAACGTTAAAAAGTTACGTTAATATATTTGTGATGTGAAAAAAGTAAAGGTTAATATTAAATTTCATTTATCCATTCATTTTATTTTCAAATGTTATTTTTCAAAGAATATTTGGCCCTATGTACCAAATTTTTTTTGCAGTATTACATAAAACATGACTAAAAAACAAGATTCTACAATTATGAACCAGCAAATGAACGCACTTTCTCGTCCTTTTGAAAAAATGGTTGATCAAATTTTCCAAAATTTTCCTGAAAAGCCACCACCATCTTCAAAGAAAGATAAAGATATTGAACAATCGAGAACTCAATATGAAAACACTATTTATGACTATATGAACCAACAAATTGTTATAGATAGCGATATAGGAAAAGTTATTCACAACGCATCTTTTGTTTCATCTTCTCAACCAGATTCAAGTTTTTCAAATCTAGTTTCAATTCTTCCAAACATTAAAATTAATGACAAAGGGAAGCCTAGTTCGATTTATTTTAATAATATTAAAGATAATATTGATTGGGACGATATGTATAAAAGATCTACGTTCCAATATTTGGTAGATTCGCTTATATGCTCATTTTTGCATAACTTGCTTCTCGTATCGGTTGATATTAAAAAGAATGAATGCCTCAATATTTTTAATTTGGTTGTTGAAAGTTGGTATCCAAAAAGCCCTCATCCACCGTTTTATGAAAGACTCCGACTTATAAACGCAAAAATTTGGGCACATATACTATATATATTGTCAACAAAAGTTCCTGAAGAAGTTGCAAGAGATCTTATTATTAAAAGAATGCCTACACCAAATGATAGTGACATATCAATTCAAGTTTATCTCACTCTTTCTCAGTATATTTTTATTGGAAATGAATCAAAATTGAATTATGATCAACTTCCAAAAAAATTTGCTGATCTTGAATCAATTGCTAAACGATCAAAACCAAAAGGTCCAATTCATGGACCAGCTATGACATTTTTTACTAATCTAATGGGTTATTTGCTTGTCAACCATCCTCAATATCGCGAACATCAATTTATTTATGATCTTTCAGAAATTGCAAAAAATTATACAACTGAAAAAAATTATATAGGACCTGCTTACTCACTTCGAGCTCTACTTTACCGATTTACCAAACACAAAAAAATGAAATTAAATCTGAGAGAATATTATGAAAAATATATTGAAAAAAGGTTTATTAGAGAACTTGCTCCTTATCATGTTGAATCATGCATATACTTTGTTAGAGGTGAAAACTATGCAGCTCATTGCCATCTTGAAATTTCGGAAGAAAATTACAAATGGAGATACTCTCCAAATGAAAAGGATACGATGGATTATTTATTCCAAAAAATCACCCTTGCTCATGATGATGTTTACCAAGAAGCTCAGCATCAGCTTGGTGAATTCTTTACTCAAATCGCTTGTAACGATTTCAAAGAATTTGTGTCAAAATATTTACCAATTCTTATATCAAATGTATTTTCATTAAATAATAGCTTGTCATTATTTATTATGGCTCATAACATTCTTTCACCTGTATCGAAATTTTCAGAATACGCCAAAAATGGAAAAGACCAAAATTCAATTAACAAAATGAAAGAAGATATGCTTAAACTCATCCAAGATAATATTAATCTCAAAAAGCAATATCCTAGTAACGATATAGGATTTTATGCCATTCCTTCATTCATTGAATCTTTAAATCTCTCAAGTGCGAAAGAAACAAGTGATAAATCAATCATTCAAGCTAAAATGAATGCATGCATCCATTCTCTTACAAATAATTCAATTGTACAATCCACCACCATACAAACTGGAAAAATTCCTAATATTAAAGATTGCAATAAATGGATGAAAAACACAGTACCAGATTTAGGAAAGAATCTCTTTGAAAAAGTTTCATTAGATTGTAAATTTAAATCAGCAGAAATCAAACCTTTCATGATTGATCGACAAATTGAAGCGATTTCAATACTTCCATTTTTAACCATTAGTAAACCAATTATTCAAATGCTCGTTAATGACATTTATACAACTCACTGCCATGCTGGCTCAATTGCATTAAGAACCCTTCAAGTTTTTGTTCATCTTGATCAAAGATGGATTGATGTAATTTTAACAATTTTATGCACACCAATAGCTCCAACAGTTGAACACCAAATTCTTCAACTACAAGCGATTTCATTAATTGTTCAATCTGGTCTTTTTGTGCATGCAAAAATTTCTACTGAAGTTCAACAGCTTCTCTTTAAGACTTTAGTTTATTCTCTTTGCTCAAATAATGCCGATATTCGTTCTTATTCACTAGATCTTGCAAACAAAGTTTCAGTTTTGGGCCAAAAGAAAGATCCTGATGTTGCTAATTTCATTCAAGTTTATTCTGATTTCATTGATGGCCGACTTCAAAATCTTGCATTTTCTTTTGCTTCATTCAATCTAGATTTTGATGTTTCAGAAGTAGGAACCATTCCATTCTCAACAATTGCCAAGAGTTGCTATGACAATCTTTATTTATTTGCATTAGAATCACTTTCAAACACATTTCGAGATAAATCAAATCCAGCTGATCTTGATTCTTTACGTGTATCATTAACAAATGCAATAAAAGATGTTAAAGAAATGCATCCAATCACCAAAGTTAACATTTGCATTTTCCTTGCAGGAATTGCATTAGATAAAAAATTGCATGCTGGATACTTTACAAGTAATATAAAAGAACTTCATAAATTAATAGATTATGTTAAACCAATTCGCTTAGTCGCCTACTCAACGTTTTATACTGCATTTAAGCCTGATATCGGAATTACTGTTCATGCACCATTAGTCAAATCCGAAGATCCATTCATATTACAGGTTGTTGCTTTTGTGTTAAGAGTATATATAGCTGAATCAACCGATGAATCTGATTATGTTACCAAGACTTCCAAGATATTACTTAAAATATACAAAAAGAAGAGCAGGAAGAATGACTGGCTTGATGATAGACTTGAGAAATCTCAGACAGAAGTATTAAATCAAGCATCATTATTATTTAACACGCCAAACGACTGGCCATTAATTCAGGAAGATAACAAAGAATTTATCTTTTCTTTATGCCACTTTTTGATCACATTGAAGTATTTGTATCGTGAATTATTTAAGGATAAGGCAACTTGTCCAAATGGCCCATATGCCCGACCACAAAGAATGTCATTTGAACTTGATTCAATGCCCGATAAAGACGACACATTAGCATTTGCCTTTTTGACAAATTTGGCGTCAATTGAGGATGATCATGGACTTAATGCTGATTTAGTTTCTTTAGCCCAATCGTCATTAAATTCATTTATTAAGATTTATATCATACCAAGCTTGATCACCAACTTATTACGAAGCAATTTGATCAAAATTAGCCATATTTCATTCAAGTCAATTGAGATGATATTAAATAGCTTTTTCGTCGATATGATTCCTTTTTATCTCAGCAACTCATACACTGACCACACATTTTTCCAAGCTATCGCACATCAATTTTACCAAGATGATTCAATGGAAGAGCATCATAAAGTATGGTCAAAATCATTGATCGGCAAAATGTCTCAACAAGACAATCATTTCGCTTCAGCAACTTATTCTAACACTGGAATTCTATTAGCTTTTGCATTCTTTAACGTAACTTCATTAAATCCAGACGAAAGATCTGATGGTTTCACAGTTCTTCTCAACGTTGCTTTAGGATCTGCTTTAGTTACAGGAATATCACAAGATGAAGTTGAAATAGCCACCACAAAAGATATTTCAAACTATGATGAATTAATTCATTCTTTGGCAAGACTAAAAACTCTCATAAGTGTTCAACATCCTCAATTAACAGAGAACTTACTTGTAAGAATATCAAAGTTATGCAAGAAAGAGCTCAGCTTTTGCACTGAACAGTTCATTAAAACTTCATTTGAACTCCTTAAACAACAACTTCATCGTGAAGAAGCACAAGCACAAAATGAAGTCTTTCTTCATGCTGTTGTACCTTGGATTGATCAACTTATCTTCAATCGAAGTGATGATACAATTCTTAAAGATTGCAGCAAAGACTTTTCATGCCTTTCCACATTCACATTCTTCCAAATGCTGATTGAAAACGTAATCACATTTCCACTTAATCGATCACATGTTATTCTTATTGACAAAATTCTACAGCAACCTTCTGATGGTGACATATCAACTCTTGACTTCTTCATTATTACACTTTTCAAGTTGTATCAGCTACATGTTCAAAATACTGATTCAAAACTAACAAATTCACGAAAAGAACAAAGAATTTCTCTTGGTTCATTGACAGGAAAACAACAACAAAATGAAGGATGCGATGATGTAACACGAACAATCATTTCTGTTATTGTTTATTTACTTGGCCAAAACAAAGAAGATGTAATTGGTATCATTTCTAAATATTTATCATTTAAAGCTTGGTTTTATTACCAAATCCAATTAAAGAAGATTGACACTGCTTTTGATATTGATGAGTTCATTAAAGATATTGTTGCAAATGATGAAGTTAAATTACATTCAAGACCAGGCATGCAACCAAAGGCAGGACCAAAAGCAGCTCCTGAATTTCAAGTTAAAGAATTAAATACTGAAGATGAAGACTTTTATGAAACAATTATTGAATTTACGATAGAAATCTTTCTTGAATTCATCAAAGTCAACAAAGAATCAATCATTTCGGTTGATTATTTGTTAGTTTTGTTTAGCTTGATCAATTATGAGACCTTAGAAAAGAACAAGAGAATACTTCAATTATTAAGTGATATTTGTGGTGTTCAAAAGAATAACTTTTCAGGAGCAGTTCGTGCTTTTTCAATGTTCATGACCTCATCACAACTTGGAACTTCACTGAAAATAGATAATTCAGAACCTAATTTCGGAGTTAATCCAATCAGAAGAACCAGTACAATGAAAGGAAAAGGAGGAAGTGCAAACGATGATATTGATTATGCATCAGATGATCTTTCCTTGGTTGAAATGTTAACTGGAATTCCATTCCAGAATGTTATAACAGCTATTGAATATATTAGAGATCTAAGCCCATCACATCTTGAGAATTTCTGCGATGAAGCACTCCGATGGGCAGTTGGATGTGGTGACATTGACATAGCAACTAGAGCAGCCAAATTATACTTAATGTTCATGAATTCAGCAAATGAAGATATTATTCAAATTGTCATTCGTTCCATTTATATTGTTAATTCAATCATGGCTGAACGTGTCGATCCTTCTTATAAGAATAATGCTGGTCTTTTGGCCGCAATTCAAGATAACCAACAACCTGATTATGCTAAATCAATTCAATATATGGCAATTTTACTTAATATTTTGAACAAATGCCACGAGTTAATGAAGGTTCCAAATGAAGATACGTTTTACGTTGCTCTTTCTTTCCTCCAATTTAAAGAACAAATTCAAATGCCTCTCGTTAACATTGCTTTGAAGATCATAATTAATTACTTCGAAACTGAACAAGATTTCATTAAGAAAGTTATGAGCAAGGAAGGAAAAATGCCAAACTTCCTTCGTCCTTTAATTGATATGAATCATTCAGAAACATCTTTGGAGTTATCTTTCAAACTTATTTCAATCTTGGCTACTCAATATCCAAAATCATTAATTGATGATGACGTTGACAAATTCTTCTCTGTTACAAATATGTCAATTTCTTCAAAGTCTAGCATGGCAAGTATTCCTAGTGTTACCAATTTAAGCAGCGTCACAACCATTGATTCCTCTAAAAGAAGAACTAAAATCGATAGCAATAGCGGATTTGGCCTTCTTATTCTTTCATTAATGCCTTACGCATTCATCAATCAACATGAAGAATCTATTAAGAAAATTATGGAATCGTTATCTAATTTGGCTAACGGTAATGGCTTCAGAGATTTAGCAATCGTTCTTAGATCAACACTTTCTGGATCTCCTGAAGAATTCTGTAAATCAATTATGAGTTTATTAGGAAGAGTTAAAATAGTTTCTTCAGATCTTGCACTTGTCGTGAAATTCTATACATCAATATCTCAATCAACCGTAAGTGCCAAAGCTTCTCAAAATTTGAAGGCAATGTTTGGACCAATTGTTTCAATTTGCACAATTCTTCTCTCAAATCCTGCATTCGAAGCTCCAGTTTCATTATTCTCAGATATCGGCCATTATGCAATTTGTGACAAAGATTCTAACAGAAACAGCCTCAATCTTGATTTCTTAGCAGTTTTGACAGCAAAGAAAGGATCAGCTTCCCAAACTAAAATACCTAAAGGTCTCAAAAGAGTCCCAGAACTCAAATTAAGGACATTAATTGATCTTTCTTCATGGGCACCAACAGATGGCGTTGATTCATTCGATAATGTTAGAGATTATCCTCCACTATCAGTTATATCAATTGATTATGTCGGATGCAAGATACAAAAGCCAATTTCATGCGCAGTACAGCAAGTAAAAGTTGAACCATTCTCAAAGTGGACTACAATGATGTTTAGAGCAGAATCACTTGATATGCAAATGAACGATATTGTTGTTAACTTGGATATTAGGCTCGAAAGTGGCAAAGCAAAGAAAGTATTAGATATCTTTAAGAAAGCAATTGTTATAAATCCAGACGAACATTTTGCTCAAGATCCAGCTACTGCTTTACCTTCTCCAGTAAGTGTCAAAAGAGCTGCTACAATTAATCTTACTCCAAAGTCTGATCAATTAAAGATTGCAGAATTGATTCAAAGTATCAAAGCTGTTGACCAATTGGCAATTCCTAGTGATGAAACAAATCCTTATGCTCTTGATCAATGGGCGGCAAGAATGGAAAATAAAATCTTTTCACCAGAAGAATTTGTTCCAAGCCAAGATGAAATTAACAGTATAGGATCAGATGTTGTGAAAGGAATAGACTCATTGAGCTTCTTCCCATCAGTAAGATACTAATTTTTTTATAAAAAATAAATGATTCTTATTTATATCATTATCTTTTATTTTTATTATTATTTTTATACCAATCAATGATATTTTTAGTACTGAAATATGCTCATCTTTCATATCAAAATTATGACGTTTAGTTTTTTTTTTAAATAATAGCAAAAACACTAAATTTCAAATTAATATCACAATTATTCCCTCTTGTATATAGAATTATTAACAAAATTTAATATCATCCTGATATCATATATTAAATTTCTATAAAAGTGTCTTTAATGTCACCTTTTCATGAATAAAAAAATAAATTTTAACATCGATATTCAAATGTTGACAAAATTGTTGAATATAAAATATAAAAAATAAAATGAACTAAAAGTGATTTTTTATTTCTGGGATTTTTTTGAAAATATTCACAAAATTGAGATATTAAAATTTAATCTTTCTCAAAACAGACCTAACCCCCATTTTTTGTGAACGGTTTATTTTTTTTTTAAAAGCCGAGTAAAAGCAAAATGAATGAACAGAGGTTTACACTCAGTTTGCTTAACCCAGGCGCATTTCCAGATCTTACAGATAATATTATAGATGAAATCGAAGATTTCTTACTATATGCAGTAGATTCAGAAATTGAACAACATATTTCAAATCTCGTACAGTTTTTTCAAATTCATTTATCTTCATTTATTCAATCTCAAAGTTTATCTATCGCGGATCAACACTATCAAAAACGTCTTCTTCGTGCAATGAGATTTTTCCGTCATAAATCATTAACTCCTGAACTTTCAAAAATTCTTGAAGACACGGCTTTTTCATTTCTTTTTAATGGAATTCCAGGAAATGCATTATCTACTCAATCTAGACATCAAGCATATGTTTTTCTCATTGATCATTTTCTCGTAGCTCCTCACGGCTTCCCAGATAGATTCCCAGAATTTGCAAATTGGTCGATTGAATTTATAAGACTTGCAAAACGCGATATAAATAATGTCGAACCATCGTTATATTTAACAGTTCTTTACTCGATTCAAATACTCATTCCATATCTTGAAAAATTCCAGCTCGATATTGCATCCATTGTGAATACTTTAATTGATATCGCTATTTGCGGAATGAACAATGTCAGACAACCAAATTTCTTCGATAACTTAGAATTAATAATCGCCAAAACTTTAAGAATAGCAGCACGATTAATTCAAACTTATAACAAAATAAATCCAGAAACAATTAGATTACTTCTTGAATTAGAAAAACATTTACAAGCAGACGAGATTGCTTTAGTTCATATTTTTCAGAATTATTTATTAGCTGCTTGCGCTGTAATTCAAATTGATCCGGTTTCACGAGCAGATGAACATTCAAAGAAAATCATTCGTCCTCTTGTTCGCTTTTTCCCATTTTTTATACAAATGCCATTATTAAAAGGCCATCGTGTTTCATTTTATTTAAAAACCGTCGAAGTATGGCTTGCATTAGTTCAAAAGAAAACATTTAAAAATTTATATCATATTTTGCCTAAGGTTTGGATTTTAGTAAGTTCTTTTCATGGACAACACGAAACGATAGTATCTGCCTCAAATATTGTTCAAAATTTACTATCTCCAGAACTTATTCGAGACAGTCCTTATTTGCAAGTT
Organism: Tritrichomonas musculus; assembly: GCA_039105265.1. Lineage (NCBI taxonomy): Eukaryota > Parabasalia > Tritrichomonadida > Tritrichomonadidae > Tritrichomonas > Tritrichomonas musculus. Next base: position 4,005,101 of record JAPFFF010000004.1, read on the forward strand.
ACTATTTTAGATAATTTAGTTTCAGCACTCGAAATTATAAAACTTGATCTACTGTCGCTTGATTTAGATCAGCCATCAAATAATCCATTTGAAGTAGAACTATGGCTTGAGTGCAATAAGCAAATCATTTCTTTAATATCTATAGTTATACAGTATGATAAAAGTCAGCAACCTCCAGCATTAATGGAAGCATATCCAATGAAATTAGACACTTTTGTTCGTTTAGTACATTACATATGCCATTTGCTAGATTTGTCTGGTGCTGTTCATCAAAATGAACCAGACAATAAACTTGCTTCACTAATCATTCATCACATTCGAATAAAAGATTTTCGCGATCATATGACGCAAATTTTCGAAACATTTATCGGAATTTTAACTTTACTTCAGCCCTCATTTTTTCATCAATTATTATCTTTAACAATGATAGATTTATTACCGAAATCCAATTATAGACTGTTTCATAATTTTTTCTTTACCAAAATTCTCGAAAAAAATCTTCATATTCTCGATTTTCAATCAATATTTTTCGCAACTCTCACGGATCATTTTGAAGAATTGATGACGCCTAATCCACCTTCAGTTCTTCTAGAAATAACTCGCTCAGTATTTCAGAAATATTTTTCAGAACATTCACAAAATCAACAACAACAACAACAACAGCAGCAACAACAACAAAATAAAGAAAAGAAAGACAGTTTAAGTAATGATATTTATCGTTTTTTAATCAAAGCAATAACTTTAAAAAATCCAGTTGTTTTTGAGCTATTATTGACAATTTTTCGTATCTATTTTTCTCAAAAAACTAGTCGTTTTGAGCCTTTTAAAAATATCATTTCAAAGTCACCTTTCAATATGCACAGCGTTCTTCAAATGATAATCGATGAACCTAAGATGAAGGACGTTGTTTCTCTTTTTGCGGTTTTTCTTTATCCTTTTTGCGATGTAAAACCACAACATATTGACCTTTGGGTTCAACTTTTTCTTCCAGCGATAGAATCAAATTTAAAAATAACTGAGGCTGCCATTCCAACTTTGAATAAATATACATCAAGAAACTTCGCTCAATGGGTATCTCAACTTAAAGAACCATATCAATCTAATTTTGTTGCGGATTTGGCAGTATCACCTAAAGAACCAATTATTCGAATTCTTTTATGTAAAATTCCTGATATAGCTTGCCGTTTGACTTTGAGAACTTTTGGTCCAAAAAAGAAAGAATCATATGTTATCGTAGGAGGTTTGAAAATTGACCCCGAAATCTTGTTTAATTCGATTAAAAGAAACAATAAACCAAAAGAAACAGATCTAAATATTTTATTTGATGCGTTTTGTCAGCATGTTGGTAATATGAAGTTTTCAGAAATAATCAAGGATAATTTGGTCGCATCTATGACAGAATATATTCAGAAAAATATCCCATCAAAATTGGATACATTACATCAAAAATATTCTTTTCCACAAAGAAAATACGCAGCTTTATTTTTACGTCAAAAATATGGAAAACCAATCAATGATATAGAAATTAATGATCCAAACGATTTTTTACAACATATATCAACACTTTGTTACAATTGCTCTACAGTAGATCCAGCTTTGTCAATAATCGAAATGTTTATCAATTTTGCTACATCAAATAATGTCATTTTAAAAATTAATATAGCATTAATCAAAGCTTCTCAATATCGTCCTGATAAATGCTTTCAAATCATTTCTGATCACATTTTAAGACGAGACTTTACTGATGATTTAAACGTTCTTAAAGAATTAGAAAATCATTTCAATAATAATATAAACAATCTCTTTCCAAACATCAGGAAAAATGCTCACCGTTCACTTGTACTTCTAACTGAAAGATATAATGTTAAAAATTCTAAAATTGATCCAACTGATATTAAAAATACATTAAAATACGAGATTCTCGGTATTGTCAACACACTTTTCAAATTAAATTTCACAGAACTTTCGAATCCTTTTGGTCTTTTCAACAAAGTACTCTCATCATTAAATTCTGAAACGACCGAAAAACAGCTTAAAAAAATTCCAATAGAAGTACAACAAATGTTTAGAAAACTAGGTGTTATTGATGGAACAATTTTTTTTTTCAATAAGATAAAATTAATTTTTAAAATACTTGCCAAAATAATTGTATATGGCGATGAGGTTCCCCATATTATTTGGAATGTTTTTTTCCAAGTGCTTGATAAATCAAAAGGCAGGAAATTATACCAATTCATTCCTTATTATTTAAAACGAATTAAAAAAGAAGCAAAAAGAGTCAATAAAACACATTTCCCTTCAATTCCAGGTGATTATGCAACATTAATTAAAAAGTTTCCAAAAACTCCGCCAAGTTACAAGGAACTCAAAGTTTTACGATTCTTTATTGAATTTGCACCAATTCAACCACAACCGCAGAACCAACATCAAAACCAACAAAATCATCAACAAATGCAACAACAGCAGCAACAATTGCAGATACAACAACAACAAATGCAAATGCAACAACAACAAATGCAGATGCAACAACAGATGCAAATGCAGCAACAGATGCAACAGCAGATGCAGCAACAACAAATGCCGCCTCTAATGCCACAACAACAACAGATGCAAATGCAACAACAAATGCAACCTTTGATGCAACAACAACAAATGCAACAAATGTATCAAAATCAAATGAAAAATCCAATGCAGCAAATGTATCAACCACCACCGCCCCCGCCCCCTCCACAGCCTCCTCAACCGCCTGTCCAACCTCATCAACAACCATCTCCTATTACTTTTTGGATCATTAGGGCTTTAGATTCAATAAAAAATAGCATGACTAGTTCATCAATTCGCGATATCTCATTAATTAGAAAAACAGAGAAAATTTTGAAACATCTCTTCAAACTTACTCAACAATTGAAAAGGATTGATCCAGGAGTTGATATGATTAAATTTTGTCCAATCTTTCTAGATTTTCATCTCTTTTGCTATGAGCAAATGATACCAATAAATACTCATTTCCACTATTTTGTTGAATCTTGGTGTGAAGAACTGAAAAGCGTCATTATAACCAAATTTGCAACTATAAAAAAGTGGAGATTTGATTTATTTTTAGTTATTATTTCATTCGTTACACATCCGAAGACAATCAAATTTCGATCCATGATCATTGATCTGTTATCAGTACAAAAAAATTTGACCACCATTTATACTTATCTTGAAACTGTCATTAAGAAAGAGATGACATATTACGAGTTCTTATTTTCAAGGTCAATTGAAGGCTTGGCAACTATAATGAACACTCTTAGCTTAGATCAATTTGACATGAAAAAAGTTATGCTTACAACGAAAAATATATTAAGTAGTATTAAACAACCTATCGGATCACCACAACCGTCAATGTTTGTTAATTATCTTCAAATATTCTTGCCTATTCGTTTTGCCAAAGATATTGATAATGATCCCGAATTATTTAATTTCTTCAAAGAAGTAATTTTTCGTTTTTTTATAACAAAACCATTCATGCAATATTTTCATCATCCTTTATTCACTCGAAGGCTTGTAGAGTTCATGAAAATAATTGATCCTTATCATCGGAAAGAATTATATTCATTGATAGACGATATTATTGATCCGAAAGAGCAAATGCCTATTTTAATGTATCAAATTCTATGCGATAAGTATAAAAATTTTCCCGAAGAAATTAATATTACTATTGGATTTGATAAATTTATGAAAACGCCATCCTTTCCTGTTCTTGTTTTAAATTTTTCTGCTGCTCTTCTAGCATCACAAAAATGCGTCCACGCAACTGATTTAGCAAACACTCCTATTTTAACCACAAATAGTTACACGCATTCATTAGCTATCAACCATAAATTGAGAAGCATCAACTCAATCAAGACATTAAAGCGGTTTTTATCAGTAATTAAATTCCTATCATCTTATCAAGATGGCGTTCAACCAGATGGACTCATTAATGCATTCACAGCGAAATTAGACACGACACCTTATATTATTCGTGCCTCTAGTGCTTGTTTCAGAGCTCTTGGACAACAAAATTGTTCTATTGATCATACTAATCGAGAAATAACACAATTCATTCTAGCATTTTCAACTACTATTCTTCAATCCCATTCAAAAATTCTTGATACAAAGTTTGTTTACATAATGCCATATGTATTTAAGCAACTTTTACCAATTAAGCAAGCATGCCAACGAATTTTTGAGATTCTTTTAAAAATAGTTGTTACTGTTTTAGCACGCTCAAATGAAGCAATTTCAATGGCTCAGTTTGTTCCTCAAACAATGGAACAGTTTATTGATCATATTAATTTCAATTTGGTTGATATGAACTTATTCAATGAATTGAAAGAAACATTAGGAAAGAAGCAACCTTATGATTCAATGAGGACCAAATTTATCCTACAATTAATGCCTGTTTTATCGCCTTTCTTGTTCAATCCAATTGCCATGAAAATTGACATTGATAGAGAGCAAGCAAAAGGCTTTTCAAAACCTGTAAAAGGAAACCATCTTAAGAGTCCAACATTACAATGTTACTTCTTTCCACATAGTCTTCTTCCAAATGAATTTTTCATTGCTTCTAACTATTCAAAAGAAACTCTTCTTCTTTATCAAAAAGCATTAAGTGCTGCGGTTGCAGCTGGTGGTTTTTTGGTGTCAAATAGGATAATTCAAGAAATGTATGATTTCCTACATAAGACGACAATTGTTAATATAAGTATACCAATGAGCTCTGGATTTGCAACTGTTGCTGAATGGTCGAAAGAATTACCAAAAAATATTGATTTAATTAAATTATTGCTTGAAGTGATGAAACCTCAAACAAACACGCAATTGTTTCTAGATTTAGTTTCGCTTAAGCAACCCCTTCATCCTGTTGTATCCAACTTTTTGATAAATTTACTTGATACTAAGTTTTCTACAATGCTCCCAATTGTATCAATGATCCCTGCAACTAGAGCTATTTCTATCCGATATGAAATCGACGTAAATAGCGAATGTTGGAGATTGGATTGGTTTTCAATGTGTCCTGAATCGCATATTTATGCGTTTATAAGACTCGTTGCCCCTGAAGAATTGAGAAACTTCGTGCAATACATGACTGAAATAGAAATTAAAAAAGTTGTGACGATCATTTTAAACACAATTCCAATTCGTTATAGTTTTCAAAGGTTTATTTTATATTATATATCAAACTTTCCTCACTCATCTCTTAGTGAATGCTTTACTTGCTCAAGCTTTTTTAGTTCTTGCTACCCTTATCCTACTTTATCCGTTTTTTCTAATATGACTTTTTTAGATATGGTTAATATGAGTGATGATGCCCTTGGCATTTTAAAAGAAAAAAGTTTGGCATCTGATTTCCTTGGTCAAAGTCAATTTAAAAGAAGAGGAAAATTGTCAGCTATTTACAATGCTGCAAGTTATAATCAGATTTTTCAATTTAAAGCTGCAAAGGCTTATTATTTAAAAGGAATGTATGAAGAAGAGGATAAATATTTTTATGGTTTAACTCAACTTAGATCAGTGACAATTAACATGAGTTTACCACTCTCGCATGATTTAATGAAATTTATTCTCCATCATAAAAAAGATAACGCATTTCCTGTTATAACTCTTCCATTCTTTCAGGATACAAATACAAACTTTGATGGAAATCAAAGTTCAAACAAAAATCAAATTCAAAACCAAGGTTTAAATATTCAAGGTTCTAGTCAGTTCCAGAACCAAGGTCAAAGCCAAAATCAGAACCAAAGTTATCCTCTATTAAACAAACTTACTACATTCATATCTCGTTCCCATATCCCTTTTTTGATGCACCACTCGCTAAATGGAGAAGTTCATCAATCATTAAAAATGATGCGACAACCAGAGAATATAAAAAATAATATTAACGAATTTGTGCGTCTATCCAATGTCATGTGGATTAAATCTCTTGATCATCAAATGATGATGGCTTCAAACTTCATTTGGCGTATTGCAATCTTAAATGATTTTTTCTCAAATAATGAAATTCTTACCCCTGAAGAACAAAAGCAAATCAGAAACTCGGTTATTATTAACAAAAATCAAGTTATTCATCTTCTTTCAAAAAGTGGTGCTCTCTCAGTCGCCTTAAAGCATTTTCCAAGCGCTTGCTATCCTTTAAGTATTTCAGTAACTCCACAAAACGTTTCACGTATCAGTAAATTTATTCAATCATCGCCTTCTTTCATACAGCCTCATATTCCAATTCCAATTCAAGCACCAATCCCACAGCAAATTAAACAGCAGCCAAGAAATCTTCAAATGCCAATGCAACCTCAAATTCCTTTGCCAATTCAAAATCAAATTCAACCTCAGATTCATGCTCCAATTCAGCCATCAATTCAACCACAAATTCAGCCTCAAATTCAACCAATTCATTCTGCTAATAATCCTTCACTCTTAACGAGTGCAGATCCAGATTCATTTCGAAAACTTAGAAATAATTTAAAAATTATTCTTCGTGATTTTGATGTGCAAAAACCATCAATGCGTCAATGGATAAAAATCATTTGGAGGTTGATGATGACAAATATGAAAAAATTTGATTATCCGACAGTTATTTCTCGTTTTTTATCTGAAATTCAAACTTGTAAGCCATATGAAATTAACTCTCTCATTGGAACTGTAATTCTTCTTCTATGTGATCAGCCTCAAATAATCCATCAAAAAGAAATAATAAAGCAAATCACTGATCTTCCAGAAAATCGGAGAAACGAATTAATAGAATGGCTTCCTCAATTAATAGTTGCTTGCTCAACAGAGAAAACGATCAAATCAATTCAACAATTTTTGAATTCAATTGATAGCAAAGGCGTAAAAAATGAGCCAAATCCAAATTCAGGAGCCGTTAGTGGAATTCCAGATCCAATTGTTGATTGTTTGATTCAAGCAAATCCAATTTCCTTTATAATGACTGTTGATGAGATGTCATTTTCAAGTTACTATAAAAATATTCCTTCAATTAAAAATTTTGTTAATGATGTCAGAAGTAAAGATTTTTTTGAAAGAAAGAAAAGTCTCGAACGTGAAGGACTCATGATTCATGAATATGAGAGAGCAATGAATTGGACACAAAAATGTTCAGAAGATATCCACCGTTTAGCAACTGTTGTTTCATGCCATCGTTTAATGTATGAAGGAACAGTTCGTCAGATTACTCCAGAAGAACTTCAATTTTTCAATATGACAAGTGAAGAAGAATTAGTTAATTTTTGTCTGAATAATGCTCCTGTCTTTTTCACTAACGAGGTTCATATGACAGATTATCAATCAGTTACTAGTTTCTTTTACAGAAAGCCAGAGCACGTAATGGGAATTATTGTTGACAGTGATGGTCAAAATGAAGCAGAATTGCGAATGAATTTGATTAATGGAGATACAAAAGTTATGCAAATTGTATCTCCTGAAATTTATTCTCTTTCAAAGAGAGAAAAAATATTGAATGATGCATTTATGTTAATTTTTTCAAAGCATGCTGCCTCTCCAACTCGAAGTCAATGTTTTTATTATCCCAGATCATTTTTAATTCATGAGAACTTATTACTTGTTGAAAGTGGCGGGTTTGTTAGCTTAAGTAATCTAATTCAGCCAATTAATGTAGTTAGCTTAGTTCAAGAAAAAGTTAAAAATGAACAAGTTAATATAGATAATACTGGTAAGGTTGTTTTTGATCCAATTGACGGATCATTTGTAAATAATGGCGTTAAATTCTCTGCATCAGAGAATTCATCTGCTCCATCTTTCATTTTCGAGAAAAAATGCCATAATATTCCTGATAATTTCTTATTCAAATGGCTTTTAAACGGCTCAGAAGGCTCAGCTTTTGATTTTCTTTTTATTCGACAAAGTTTTTCTTCTTATTATGCGGTTTCATCCTTCCTACATTTTATATTCCAGACCCAAATGTCTCATTTTCCATCGATTATGTTCTTTAAAGATCGCCAGCGAGTTTGTATTCCTGATTTCTTCTTTAATCGGCGAATATCGAAGCAATATCTAATAACTAGCGACCAATTAAAAGGCGCTATTCCTAAATTTATGATGTACGGTACTTTTTCTACAACCTGGCAAATTTTTGCGGACTCATTGTATCTTCATAGAGAAAGAATGAGAGTCATTATGAGAGCTCTTGTTTATCATGAACAAAAACTTTTCTTTGATTCTCAACAACAAATTCAACAATTCCAAAAACAGAACCAATTAAAAAATCCTCAGGTTCAGCAATATATTAAATACTTAAGTAAGGATGCTGAAATAATCAAACAACATAATAAAATAATGAATCAGGTTTTCATTAAAATTGAAAAAATTACAACAATGACGATGACTGAGGAAACTGAAAAATGTGATGATATATTCCCTTTTCATGTTATTGATCATTTAATAGAAAATTCATGGAATGTCATCAAAGCACAACCAATAGCTTGTGGTTGGGTTTAATTTTACCTTTTTTTTTTTTATGTTATGTATATTATTTTATTTATTTATTTGTAATCTATATAGTTATTTATTTTTACTTTTTACTAACCATTTAATTTATTTGTTTTTATATAAATATATTTGTTATTGTTAATTCTTATTATTTTTTGATATTTTTGTGTTTTTATTTTATTTTGCAATATTTTGAAAAAATGATCGTTAAATATTGAAAAAAATCTATTATGATTGAAATAATAAATCTTACTTATCAGGAGTGAAACTTCGGTTTACGATTCCATTTTGTTTTTACAAAAGCTTAGTGACTATAGAAGTAAAATTTGTTTAAAACATCTTTTTTATTAAATAACAAATAAAGAAAACAGAAACAAATTATTGTAAAAACAAGGGATTAATAATAGAAGAAATTCCAGATCCTGAATTTTTCATTGCAACTAATTTTATTGATTGTTCAAATTCAGGATTTTTTTTCGTTGGTGAACTTTCAGGATCGATATTCTGTAAAATTCCTAAATTTTCAGAAGCTAAAGCATTAATACATACTTTATCTGTTTGTTTTTGTGTGTTATGACGACTAACCACTCTTTCTAGAGATAATATCTCTTTTGTTTTTTCACGAAGAACTGACTTTAAAGCTTCGAAGTCTCTCTCTTTTTCTTCTAATTGAGTTCGTATCTCTTTAACATTTGCATGATATTGTTTTTTATCAATTTTTATTTTTTCAATTTGATCTTGTAATGATTTTTCAAGTTCCTCATGTTTATGGATTTCTTTATCGTGTCCTCTAATTATCTTCTTGAATTCTTCGTTTTGTTTCTCTAATTCGCTTAACTTGTTGCATGTATCTTGATATATCTCTGGTGTGATTAGCACCGACAAATCTTCTTGAAGTTCATACATTCGATTTCTAAGATAATCTAATTTTTTCGTTGTTAATGTTAATTGATCTTTGGCATTGCGAAGTTCAAATTCTGTACTTTCTTTATTCTCTGAAAACTCTTTGCTTTTCGTTGAAAAATCTGAGATTTGTGATTTTGCTGAAACAAGATCTTGTGATAAGGAAGCAAATTTTTCTCGAATATCAGCCAGTTTTCCTTCAGCACCAACTTGGATTCTAGGTTGAAATACATGAAGTGATTGAGCATGTTCGTTTGAAGATTTAATAAATGATTTGATTTTAGTAAAACGATGGGCAAAAATAATACAAAGGATTACAGGTCTGAGAGATTGGCTATCTGAATCAAATATTGCTGAATGCAGTTCAACTATTTGATTCACTAAATTATTATGTGTTTTGATAATGTTTTGTGAAATAATTGATTTTCGTTTATAAAAGTCGATTTGAGAACGTAATTCATTATTTTCTTGTTTAGTTTGATTCATAGAATTTGTTATATGCTCATAATATTCATCCTTTTCGGGAGACTTTGGATTAAACTTGGTATCAAGTTCGTTTTTAATATCAGATTGAAGACGTAAAACTCGTTTTTGAAGAATTGAGTTTTGATCTTTAACTGCTTGGTATGAATTTCGCATTGCAACCATTTCTTTGATACTTCTTTGAAGATTTTCCCATGGTTTTTGAACTGATTCCGGTTCAATTCCAATTAAATCGCATAATGCAGTCATTTCTGCTTCACAATTAAGAAGAGATGGTTGAATTGTTTTGTATTGATCAACTGTTTCTTGTAGTTTTTCAACTTTGGTTTGGAGAGATTGATTTTTGAGTTTATATTTTTGATTTTCTTCATCTAAAATGGATATCTTTGAAGTTATTTCAGAGTTTGATGAATTGATATCTATTTGTTCTTGAGATATATTTTCAATTTCCATTTCCCGCTTTTTGAGTTCAGTTTTTATTTGACGAAGTTTTGTTTCGGCTGCATTTTTCTCATTAGATATTTCTTTAAATCTTATCTGACTTGATTCAATTTCTTCTCTATATTGTTTTTTTAGTGAACGAAGTTCTTTTTTTAAGGTTGGAACTAAATCGCTTAGATACTGGTTTTCTGACGTTATTCTTTGAATTTGCCCGCTTAAATATCGATTTTTTTCTGTTAAATCATTAATTATATTTTCAGATTTTTGGAGTTTCCTTGAAAAATTTTCTGTCTCACTTGATAAAGAATACGATGCTTGTCTTTCTTCATCAAGAATTTGTTTTTGTTCAGCAATTTTATGTTGAAGTTCTATGTTTTCATCAATTAATTTGGTATGTTCACTATCATACTTTTTTAATGAAGTTTTGAGATTTTTCTTTTTTGATCTCAAATCATGAGCCTTTTTTTTCCATTTTTTGTATTTTTGTTCATAAGCTTGAGTTTTTTCTTTTTCAAGTTGAATATCAACTGAGCAATTTGCAGAAATTTGATTGGACTGGCGAGTGAGAGCAATTCGTAATTGTTGTTCTTGAGATTTTAACGATTGAATTTCTGCTTCGAGTTCTGACCTTTGAAATGAAAATTCTGCTTGTTGGAGATTAATACTTTCCTTTGCCATTTTTAATTGAGCTTCAAGAGCAATCACTTTTTCTTGTGCTTCTTGAAGAGCTTTAATCTTTTGTTCTAAACAGTCAAGAATTGAACTTCGATCATAAGCTTGTTCTTTTATTGCTTGAGTATTATTTAAGCTGCTCCTAATATTTTCTATATTCATTAAGATTTTGGATTCTTTTTTTACGTTTAAATACGTTTAAAATATACTCCAAATTTATTCAATTTATTTTTTATCATCACAAAAAATTGAATATCAAATCAAAAACTATTGAAAAAGTGGAAATAAAAAAGATAAATTTAAAACAACATATAAATATCAAACAAGATTAATGGGTAGAAGGAGAGTAATGAACTCGATTAGTAATTTTTGTTTTTTCTTGGAACATTCTGAATTGATCTGCAACTCTTGAAGAACTTGGAACATGTTTATGTTTCTTCAATTGCATCATTATTCCGCCACCAATATTTGCTGAAACTTTTTGTTGATTTTTCAATGATTTATATTCGTCTATTCGTTTTCGAGCTAATGTAGCTTTGTCACTGAGATTTTGAAGTGTTGCGATTTTACTTTGAGCTTCTTTTAATTGTTGCTTAAGGGATCTAATGTTTTCATCAACGTAATTTCCAACTTCTTTTTTAATTTGTTCACGATTTTTTATTGTTAATTCATTTGCTTCACTTTCTGCTTCATCTGCTTGTTGGTTTAATTCATTTAAAAGACTTAATTTTGTTTGATTTGATAAATCAACTTTTTCTTTGAAAGAATCCACCTTTTCTTTATACCCTTCACGCAGTTTTTGATTTTCTTCCTTATATCTATCTTCAAGAGATACCATATCTATTTCTTTTTGATTATAAGAAACGAGTGATGAAATCTGATTAATACATACTCCTTGATAACTTAAAGAGCGTTTCGCGAATTCTAAATAATTTTGCATTAGTTTTATATTTTGTGTTGCTTTTACCAAAAGTTGGTTACTATATAGTTTGAGATTATCAATTCTGTGCTTTTCATATTCATATTTATCAAATCTTCGATACCTTAATCGTGGTATGTAATCTGGAACAATTGGAGAATTAAAATATTCTTGTAAATCGTCCATTCAGAGCACAAAATTTTGTAATTTATCGAAATTTTAAAACGGTTTTCAAAAGAAGAAAAAATGAATCCATTTCTAATGATGATCATGCTTTTAGAATAGCATTTTTATTTTGTTGATAAAAAGGACTAATTTTTTTTTTTTTTTTTTTTATTCTATTTGTTGTTGATGATTATTGATAGATGATAATAAAAATTAATATTTCTGTATTAGCAGTTGAAATATTATTGTATTCCTTCAAATGAAAATTAGAATGGAAGATAATTTTTTTAAGGAATACAATTTTTCATTTCATTTAAAAAATGATGGGAATTAATAGCAAAATGATTTCCTCTGAAAAAAGAATTGATTTTGTTTATCTTATCCAAAAATTCGTTGATGTGTGACACACATTGTTTGTAAATAATAAAAAACTTTAAAAAAATCAAAATTATAATATTCTTCTTTTAAAAAATACAATCTAAAAATTTATAATATTAATAAACAAAAAAAAAAAATATTAAAAATAATAATCTTACACTTGCATTGAAACGCCATATAATTCTAAATTTCTGGCAGAATATGGATTTGTTGAATCAGCATCAGTTATCGAATCATCTGATACGTCTATGTGTTCAGGATAAGCAAAATGATGACTTATAATTGAAACTTCATCAATGCTTTCATCTCTTTTTATTCCATTAACAAAGTATTTCTTTTTTTCATTTAGCTCATATTCACTATCACTATCACTTAATGAATTGTTATTCATATTGTTATTATATGAACTGACGCAATCAGGAAGTTCAGGATCGTATAAGAAAACTGAAGAATTTTGAACTTCTGCTATTGAAGTATTTTCTAATTGGCTTTGATTCATTAAATCCTTAATTTTTTGGTTCCTGCCCATCATTAAAGTGATTCCATATAGTGCAAATAAAATTTGAGCAATTATAGCAGAAACTGTATAAATTGTAAAGTGACTATTTGCACCATAGGTTGAAACATAAACAGAAATTCCTGAAATCAACAAGAGTAAATAGGTAATTGTTCGAGATAATTTAATGAATTCTTTTTTGATAAAAGAATGGTAGGTTAAATAGGTTTGAAAAGAATTTCCAAGTATTAAAATAATAATGCCAATGATTGGGTAAATTTTTTTTCCAAATTTGAAAAAGTCAAAAAGCCATAAAGAGTCGACAATCAATCCAAAACTTGTATACAAAAAAAATATGATTCGCATAAATAAGAGATTATTTGAAGATTGATGCATTGGTAGAATTACAGTTTTTGATGTTAGATAACGAAAAAATGCAGTAACTTTCGTTTAACACCTTTGATTCAATTTTCAAAGGTGATAAAAATCTCTTTGAATATTTTGAATGTGTATTGAAACTATTCAATATAAAATAGCCAGACAAGGATTTATCAAATAACAACATATTGCTTTTTTAATTAAAAAATTAAAATGAGATTAAAGTATATTTATATTTTTTATTAAAATTTAATATTGCATATGTCTACCAATATACTATTGATAAATAATCATATATATTCAAGATATGTGTAAAACTGTCTATAAACGCACAATTGAAAAAGTTAAATCAAACACGGCAATATTGAATGATTCTCACAAAAAAAATATATTGAATTTCAGTAGGCCTTCTCTATCAATTTCCATATATTTTTATTATGATATAAATATGTTTAATATATAGTTTTCAAGTATATTTGATAACTAGAATTGTAATGAACTCATCGGCCATTTATTTTTTTGAGAGAATTTGAAAGATGTTTGCAATTCTTCAGAATAAAGAATTGAATATTATGTAACTTTTTCAATCATATCAGAATCATCGTTTTAATACAATCAACAACAAACTCTTCATATTGGTTCACATAACAAATAGCATTATTTATCATCAAAAAATTTATATTTATAAAAAAATTGGGTTCAACCATGAAATTCAGAGAAATATGAGATTTGAATTCAAATTATTTTTTTTTTTCAATGATTTTTATAAACGGTATAGTCAATTTCACTGGTCGTAAGACAATACGTTTTCTCAGCCATTTATTTGATTTTGGTAACACTAATAATATGATTAAATATAATTTCCAAAATTGATGTGTTTTTTTTAAAAAAAAAAAAAAAAGGTCTCAAAAAGTTCATTTTATTAAGTGAAATAATTAACTGAAAATCATATAGGCTTTACCTCTGTGAATAATTATTTCATATGATTGATCTTATATTTGTGATGACATGTAAAAAAAAGTTAAGTAGGGATAGTATTTATTTATTTATTTATTTAATAATATATTAAAAATAAAATATAAATATGTAAACATTGTGATCAATTAGCGATCTGTTCCAGTTGTTTGATAGCATCTACTGATAAGCAATTGTTAATCTCATTAAATTTTAGTAATATTCGGGCAACACCAGAAATTGCTTTGTTTTTACCTTTAATTTTTTTGATGAAAACAGACGTAACTTCATTAAGTTTATTTGATGAAAATATCTTTGATGAAGAAATTGTAGGATCAAAAAGATTTTCCGCGTAATTTTCAAAAACAAATAAAGCTTTTGATTGAACAGAATATAATGGAGAATTAACAAATTCAGCCGCATCTTTAAGATACCATGAATAATCAATTCCAAATGAGGATGTCTTAATTATATTTGTTAAGCATAAAAAGGAGGATTGTCTAAGACTCTCATCATTTGATCTGAGCAAATCAGAAAGCTTAGAACACAGGAGCCTAAAAGCGTCAAATTGATTATTTTCACAGAAAGTGTAAATGACAGACATCAAATTCCATAGTGATTTTTGATCATTTGTCCCAAGAAACATTTCAACAACTCGTGTTTGAAAACCGCTTTTTTCAATAACGCCAACATTTATTGGTACCTCTCTGATTGTCGAGCAAACAGCAGTTTGCTGGTCAGTCATCAGCATTTCTTTACAAGCCCAGTAAAATTCTACATGGCGAGAAATTTTTTCCAAGCAAAAGTTGTGTCGAATCAGCATTTTGTAGAATAAAAAGAGAAGCGAAGGCGAGTTTGTAGCATTTAATGGAAGCAGTCGTAGAATAATTCTAGCATAATCTTCATCATTAACATAGCAAATTAAAAGACGAAATGAAAAATCGTTTTTGTTGCAGCACGAAATAATTGAACGAATCATCTCTGTTTTTCTGTTTTTATCAAAATTCTTGTTATTAAAATTTTCTTTTTTAATAACCTCTCCGCAAAAAGAAGGAGCCGGGAAGAAAATAGAATATTTAGGTAGCCTTTCTCCAGCAGCCCTCCAAACATCATAATTGATCAAACTTGGGACATTTTCAAATTTGAATGTTGTTGCCAATAAATCTAATATTAATTCAACTTCTGTGCAATTTCTGCAAAGCCAGATGAGTTGTAAAATGAATTCATCTGGAATAAAAGGTGCATTTTTAGCTAATTTATTTGATGTCTTTAATAATTGTACCAAAAGGGGAGCTGGCAAAGGTTTCAATGCGAAAGTTATGAAATGAGCATTAAAGGTTGGTAAAGATGAAAGATAATCAAAGCGAAGGTCAATCATTCTAAGTAAAATGTCAATAGTTTTTTGTCTTATTTGATTACTGTCTAAGTTACTGAATGATAGTAGTTGTCTCATTACTTCTACTGTTGCAAATTGAGGACAGAGTTTTGAATTGATTAATTGAAGTGTGCGGTCAATCACAGTAAGATCAGAATTGATATCGTTTGGACTCAAAAGTTTGACAATTATTGATTCAACTCCGTTCTTCTTTGTTATGAAAAGTTCGCGCATATTTTGAATTGTCAGAATTTCTGAGAGAAGATGAATCAGATTTGGAAGATCAGATGATCTTGCGATTGTCAATGCTTTCATTAGATCATCGAGCATTGCAGGGGGAACATTTCCTGTTTTGATAACTCTTCTCATTTTTTCAATTGAGCGATTCAATGCTACCGAGTTTTGTAATTCTGCATATGTCTCGAGATATGACTGTTGTTTTTTTGTTTGTCGCTGCTTTTGGTATTGTAACTGTTGTTGAAGGAAGCGTTGATGTTGTTGAAGCTGAAGACGAAGTTGCTGCGGTTGCTGAAAGCGAAGCTGTTTGTTACTTTGAGTGTCTATTTGGTCAGTTATTTTTTCAATCATATGAGCCGAATTTGGATCTTCCGTGAGGTATTCGCTTGAGCTATATTCGTCTTCAAGGGCTTCTTGCTGCGACTGTTGAGCAGCATCGATTAAAGCTTGTAAGCCTCCTTCGAACATATTGGCTGGATCGCTGATTGAAGGTGAATGACGCTTTTTAAGGTTTGTTGCTCTTAGAACATAAGAACGATCTGCACCGGGGAAGCAGCATTGTGAATAAGTGGCGAATGAATGTAATATTTGTGGCATTGTTGGACGTTCAGTTGGATCGGCACTCCAACATGAAGTAATAAGTGATTCTAGCTTCTTTGGAAGGTTCTCTGGAAGTTTTGGACGAAGATTTTCATAAATGACCATGTTGATTATTTGATTTGTGGGAATTCCTCGATATGGCGAATCACATGTTAGAAGCTCCCATAAAAGGATTCCATATGAGTAAACATCTACTTTTGTATCGTAAACAGGTGATGACATTAAAACTTCTGGAGCCATCCATGGAGTTGTTCCAATATTTCCTGTCAAAGGGACTTTATTCAAAATTGAATTAATACGAGATAGTCCGAAGTCGCAAATTCTAGCTCTTTTTCGATTATCTAGGAGAACATTGAGGCTCTTCAGATCTCTGTGGATGATATTTCGATCATGAAGATATTCAAGACCCCTGGCAACATCAATTGCGATAATCATTCTCTCAGAAATTGTTAATTTTGAATTGGATAATGTTGATGATAAGCGTTGACTAGTTTCAGTTTGAGAATCAGAATTATTTGTTGCTTGTGATTCATTTATTTTTCGAGTTAATTTGAGAAGTGAACTAAGCGAATCTGATAAAAGTTCTGTAACTATGCAAAATGGAAGTTCATCTGTATATCCAATTAGCTCAATAATCGATGGATGAGAAAGTGATGCAAGCGTTGAAACTTCTCGACGAAATGATGCTGTCTCTCTTCCTGTAACTTCTGTACAATTAAGCACTTTAATTGCAACTTGCCTCTTTTGTGAAATTAAAACTCCTTTATATACTTTACCACTTTGTCCACTGCCGATTTTAGGGCCTAACTCAAGATCTGAAGGAGTTAATACTAAATCAATACGGCTTGGGAGAGGTGGAAGAGCAATAAATACACAATCTTCTGGTGATATTTGAAGATTAGAATTATTTATAGATTTCAACCTAGATGCCATTTTTGATAAAACGTCAGGTCTATTACTTAAATCTTTATTTTTCCTAAGTTGAACGAAAAAAATAAAAATTCGTTTTAGATCAACATTATTTTGCATTATGAGATCTGTATCAGATATTTTAAACAAGTTTGAAATTTCTTTATATCCTATTTTATCAAAGCTTACTGATAGTTCATGTCTAATATTTGAAAATTCTTGAAGTGTTTGATCTAAAGAAGTCATAAGTACAAAATTTAAACATACGTTTCGTCCACAATTAATGCAAAGCTGTTTAACTTGATCAATAAAAGAAAGTATTGCTGAGATCTCAATCAAATGTTTTGATTCTATTGGATGAGGTGGCAAATTTGTTAGCAAAGTAGCTGCCTGTTTAAAACATTGTAATAACGAATTTAATTTTGAGCAATGGACATATACAATAAGTTCCATGCTTTGAAGAGTTTTAATGTGTGTAATAATTGAAGTAATGCAAGGATCCATCAGCGATATGATTGAAAAAAAAAGAAAAGAGTTTTGTCTGTTTAGTAAATTCTATACAATATCAAATTTGAATTATTATTTGTTCATTAATTCAATGGAATTCCGAAAAGATCTGAAAAATCAAAATTTTATTCAATAGAAATTCTGGTCAAAATTGTGTTTTCTCTCAAACTCATGATTTTCTATTACAAGCTGTAAGAAATCTTTATCATTGAATTATCTAGCATTTTTATTATGGGAAAAATAGATAAAAATATATATCAATGTAATTTTTTTATAACAATTCATGAATGTAAGTAATTAAAATATGAATTGACAGTATTAATTGCTTAATCAAATTCCCATTAATTCATTCGAAAAATAATCTTTAAAAAAGAATCCGTTAAAGAAAAGAAAGAAAAGAAAACATTTATAATTAACAATTATTATTTAAAAACAAAATGTGTATTTTGATTTGAATCTATTTTCTTTGATTAAAATAGATTTATAAGAATGGAGGTCTATATTTTTGGCACATGTCCGCATAAGCATCCCAATATTCATTATCTTTTTCGCAATAAAACATCATAGGTACAGTATTTTGATCTTTTTCTGCTTCTTGTTTTGTTTCTTCTTCTCGTTTCTCTGCATCTTTTGCTATTTCATTCAATTTTGTAAAGTTTTGAAGTTGGATGTCATTTTGAAGTGGGCATAGAGAAATTTGAGGTGGATGCTTTTTATCATAAATACCAAAATTAACGTTACAATTTTGATGAATTTGTGATATTTTCTTGCTTTCGCTTCGTTTGTAAAATGTTAGAGAAATCTGATTTGTCATAAAGCGTCCTGCTCTCCCAATACGATGTAAAAATGTTTCATCATCATATGGAAAGTCTAATGAAACAACAACATTTACATTCATCACATCAAAACCACGAGCTGCAATATCTGTTGTGATTAAGCATCGAAGCTGAAGATCTCTAAATTCAGCAATTCGGTCTAATCTATCGCGTTGATTCATTTGAGATGAAATAAAAGCGCATGGAAATCCTGCTTCATCTAAGGCTTCTTCTGTATCTTTTGATAGTTGGTGAATATTGCAAAAGATGAGAGCTTGGTAAAATTCAATGCTTCTGAAAAATTCGATGATTGTATTAACTCTCTTATTAAAGGATCCCGCTCTACAGATTAAATGAAAAGAATCTCGAAAGTTTTTATTTGATTTATTAGAACTAAGATCAGATAACTGATTTGGCCCCAAATCATCTCCGAGATTTTGATTCATTACATTTTTATCAACAAAAACTGATCTGATAAGTTCCCATTGATAAGGAAGGATTTTGATTAGTTTCGAATAAGCATCATTACTAAAAGTTGCTGAAGAGCAAATAAAATTTTGTTGAACAACTGGCATTGGCCTGCTGATAATTTGTGATATATCAGAAAAAAGCCCATCATCAGAAATCATTTTATCCCATTCATCAATAACTAAAGAAAGCAGAAAGAAAAGCTTTAGCTTCTTCTTTTTAAGAAGCTTCGTTATAATTCCTGGCGTTGCTACAACAATGTGAGCTTCATTTATATCTTCCCAATCTTCTTCCAAATTAATTGAACTAATAACTGCAAAAATTGAGAGTGGTAGATGGCGGCTAATTGATTGAAGTTCTTTTGCGATCTGTTGGCAAAGTTCTGGAGAATGGCATAAAATCATTCCAAAAATTCCTCCTTTTATCAATGGAGGAGGTCGTTCGCATTGTTTCGTAAAATATTTTCTTGCAATAGTTTCTAGCATTAGAATTGAAAATGCGCATGTTTTTCCTGTTCCTGACGGAGATAACAAGATAAGTGGATGGTTGTCATGAAAATGAGCAATAGCCATTTCTTGAATTTGTGTTGATCGATAGTGTGCAGTATCAATTAATCCTTGCTTGATTGCAGGATGAATATTCATATTCAAAAAAGGAGTGCATACATCAATCATCTTTTTATAAGCAAATTCAATTTTTAATTGGTTGGTAAAACTGAAATGATATTATTTTGAATACATATTTGTTCGTGTATGAAAGAATAAATTCTTTGAATTCATTTAAATAATTAAATATGTATTGAAAATTTTGAATCAAAATTTTAATTGTAATTCTTTTCATATTTAATGATATGTATTTGAATTCATACCACAAGACCACTATTTTAGGAATTTAATGAAGAATTTAAAGAATTTTTATGAGCCTACACGTCATTCCTGTCAATTTATGTGGAGTTAATATAGTTCCCCAAGATAGTTAATGTCTTCAGGAGTTAATTGAACTTCTATTGATCAAGCATCAAATTCAATGTGAGTCTTTTTTGTAACTCCCATAGTTAGTATTTTTAGCTTCACATTCATGCTAAAGATATTTCAAACATTGACACTCTTTTCTTTTGAGCCAGTTCTTCAACTCGTTGAATATTGCCATGATCTTGATCTGGAGCATCATCATACTTCGACACGTGCAATTTTATCCTCAGTCTCATTAATGATGAATTCAAAAAAAAAAAAAAAAAAAAAAAGATAAAAGATCGATATATTAAATTTTATTTATGACAAATTAAAACTTGATGATGTTTATGTTCTTTTTTAAATAAAACATAAAATCTTTTTGAAATTTAATAGTAAAGAAATCAGACAAATATGTATTTCGTTAATAAAAAATCGCATAATGAATTGAGTAGCGCTTTTGCACATTCTTCCTATTGTAGAAATTGCAAAAAAAAATTCAAAAATAATGAAATTAAAAAATTTGATTATTCTTCATCGCTTGTTGTTGGTGGAAATTGATCAAGAATCTTCTTTTTGTGGCTATCTATTTCATCCTTTTCCATTTCATAAGAAGCATTTGACCTTTTTCTTGTTCTTCTTCTCAATTTTTTTTTGGGGGAACTTCCCTCTGATTGAAGGTCAATATCTATATCACTTGTTGAAGCATCAACGAGAACTACTTGTTCATTGTCATTACTTCTTGTATTATTGTTATTATTATTATTGCTTGTAGATTTAATAGAATCATTAATTGATAGTTTTGGTGTATCTTTCATCCTTGGAATAATAATAAGATGAATTTCGCCTGATGGAGAAAGCTGAAACCATTGATTAATTTTTGTATTTTCTTCATTTTCGTCATTTTCTGTGAGTTTTCTTTCGTTGTTCATTTCTTCAAGTGGCAACGATAAAGAAGCAATTTGTGTATTGCTTCTTTCATCAATGATGATAATTTCAAGGATTCCATCTTCAACGGATTTTCTAGAATAAAAGTCAATTTTTTGATTCCATTTTGGTATTGGATCTTGGAGAACAGAACGTGTTTTAAGTGATCTTCTTTCTCCTTTAATTTGAACTTTACAAAATGGTGAACAATGAGAAGGAAGGCCGCGAGCTTCAACAATTTCAACAGCCAAATGTCTTGCTGCTGAATTTGGAGCTTGTTTAAGAATTAAAGGTCGATTTGGAACCGATGAAGAACCTTTATAAGCTGAATTATTTGAACTTGCATTTGGTGTTACACTATTTGATGATGATGCATTTTCTGATTCAAGTTCGGTAGTAAGAACGAGATGGATTTTGCCACACATTTTACGAGCTGATGAATGGATGGATCGATGAACTTTAGATTTCAATGTTGAGTATGAGGTAGAACGAAATTCGAACCAATTATCAACAAGTTGTTTAGATTCAGGAGGATATAAAGATTTGATTGGAATTAATATGTTTCCAATATCATCATCTCCGTTCTTTGGATCTTTATTTCTTAGAGTAATAAGAAGAATATCATTGGCTGGATTTGGTAATTTTAGACAAAATGATTCATTCCATTCTGGTTCTGGTGAGTTGATTGCTCTTGTCTTATACGATTCACGGGAATTCTTAATTTTTGCAACAATATATTGATTTCGTTTAGATAATCCTTCTGCTTTAACAATGGAAATATTCAATCGAAGTTTCTCGCCATTTTGAACTTCAAAAGAGTCTGGGTTAGAATTTGAATATGAAAGTTTCGTATCAGATAATGAATTAGCTCCAGAATTCAAAAGCTTTATTTTTTCGATTTTAAGATGAATCATACCTTTCTTTCTATTGCTCATACTTCTGGAGCTGGCTGTGTTGCTTGTTCCACTTCTAACACTAGTTGTTTTAGTGTCATCGTTTCCCTTGCTCGATTTAAATGAATAGCTATTATCTGCAGCATCGTTTTGTAACTGGAACCAATCGTCAACTACCTTGCCAACTGGAATATTAAGTAAATCAATTCTGCCTGATGCTAAAAGTTCTTCATCATCTCTAGTTACGTCATGATCTTTAAGTAGAATATTAAGATAGCATGGTAAAGATTTCTTTTTCATTTTTTCTGCGTTAACATCGAATTCGAATTCCTCTCCCCAAATTGGATGGGATGTTTTTTCTATTGATCTTGTTCTTATTGTTTGGCCTTCGCCTTGTCCATCAACATAAAGAAGGCAATAAGGATCACAAGGCTCAAATGGATCCAGGCTAGGAACATCCTTTGCCTCGATTACTGTAATACGAAGTTTAAATAAGGAAGGATTGTCGTTTGAAGTATCTGTATAATATCCACTAGATAAAGTTTCAATTTTGTTTGGTTGCCCTAAGCCATCGTCTGATTGATCATCTTTTTCAATAGAAGTTTGATCAATACTTTTATTTTTTGACGGTGGCTTAGCTGTCTCTTTTTTTGTCCCAGAGTTGTTACTATATTGATTATCCTCATCATTATAATTGTAACCATTTGTTGTATTTTCTTGATTTACTTGATTTTGATCATTTGAATGTGATATTGGAATATGTAATTTTCTCTTAATCATATTTTTTCCGTCTCTGGAAACAATTTGCTCATCTATAACCTGTCTAGTTGTTACATTACCATTTTTTATTGGATAGTTTTCATCATCTACTTGCGAGTTATTATTACTTGTTGTGCTTTTCTTGGTTGTTTTTTTTTTTATATTGATTTTATTTGGTTGATACTTGGTTTTATTATTTATTATGTCACTATTTATTGAAGTTGGTTCTCTATCAGAATCAAATTCATTATTTCCAGAATTTTCATTATCATCAATTTGGATGTTTTTTTGATCGTTATTGACTATAGTTAGCTTCCCAATGTTATATTTTCTTCTTTCTGATAAGGAACTTGATTGGTTTCTAGCATTTGGAAATGAATTTTCATCATTAAAAGCAATATTATCATTATTATTGTTAAGGTTGGTATCAATAGCCAAATCTCTATCTTTTGGTTGTGGTGGACGAATTGGCATTGGTGGAGAGTTTATTGTTGGAACTTCATTTAAAATTTGATCATCATTTGAATTACTTTTGGTTATTTGTTGTTGTTGATTTGGTGATTGTGAATAGGAGTATCCTGTATTATATGACGTAATTGATTCAGATTGATTATTATTATTATTCTGATCTGAAGAAAAAGAAGGATTAATAACTCGTTCTCTTATTTGTTGCTGTTGTGGTTGTAAGTCTTTTTGATTGTTTCGTCTTGGAGGAATCGCAACTGCCTTATTAACAATTTGTTCCTCTGGAATTGACTGACTCTGTTCATCAGTATATGTTGGCATTTCAAGTTCATTATAAAGTCTTTGAAGTTCCATTTCTATTTCATGTTTCCTTTTCCTTTTTTGTGCTGAGCTCATTTGAACTGTATTATTTTGATTTAATTTTTTTGTCTTTTGATGAGTATTTGTAGGTTTTGGAGATGGTGAAGGTTGCTTACGATTTTTTCTTGGCGATTTTTTTAGATTTGTCTCTTTTTTTGGTTTTTTTACTTCTCTTTCAGTAGAATCTGTGGTTCGTTCAAATTCATCTCTTAATTGGCGAAGTTTAGCTTCAATTTTGGCTTTTCTAATTCTTTTCTCTTCAGGATCTGAAGGTTGTTGTAGTTCTTCGCGAAGTCTCTGAATTCGTCCTTGAATTTCTTTCTTTTTCTCATATCTTTGTTTTGGTGACATTAATTCTGGATGAACTTCTGAAACTGATGAAATTGTTGGAAGAATTAGTGAAGAAGTGTTGATTTCTTCTGGAAATTGTAAATCTCTTTTTTTGTAATTCTTTCTTTTGTTTTTCCTTGGAGCTGAACTCGGTCTATCGTTATCATATTTAGGAGATGCTGATCTTTCTTTTGTTCCTTTTCTTGGCTTTGTTGAAGTTTGAGGTTGTGAACGAACTAATTTTTTGTTGTTCATTTGAATATTGGCTGCTTGCTTAGCTTTTGCCTCTTCCGTTTCTTTTTGGCGTCTTTCAAGTTCTTCTTGAAGTTTCTTTGCATATTCAGTCTTTTCTTTGAGTTTCTTTTGAATATCAGCTTGATGATCTGTCTTTTTGATTCTTCGTTTAATTAATCCTGCATGTGGGCCTTTTGTTACAACAGAAATAGTAGACGGGGATGAACGGCTATCGGATTCAATTACTGGAGTTTGGCGTTGGATTGTGTTTGGTGTTGGAGCTGGGGCTGGTTGCAAAGTTGGAGTCTTGAGCCTGATGACTTGCCGAAGTGGTTCTGTATCATTTTGATTATTCATTATTTCTTGAAGTTGTTTGAGGCCACTTTGTGAAACTTTAATTGTAGATGTATTTGAAAGATTTTGATTAGGATAAAGTCTTTCGAATTGTTCTTTGTTTATTCGTAGTTTAAATTTGATTTGCTTTTGATCATCCTTTTTCATGCTACCATCTTCTGAGTAATAGTAAGATGAATAATCGTCAGAATAATAATCGGTTTCTGATAAATAAACTGGTTTTCTCTGTTTTGGTTTTCTTTCTTGTGAGTAAGCTCTTTCTTGTGGGTAGGAATCTTCTTTTTCTCTCTTTGGTATTCTTTCTTGTGAATAGGAATCTTCTTTTTCTATTTTTAGTGGGTTTTCTTGTGAATAGGGATCTTCTTCTACATCATTTGGTATTTCAACTTCTGAAAAAGAGTCCTGTCTTTCTTTTCTAGGCGAAATTGCTTCTTTTATTGATCTGATAACGGTAGCTGGATACTCTTTTTCAGCAACAGAAATTGCTTGTGATGAAGTTGCTTCAGCATCTGCATTTTCTTCGATATCTTCTTCGAAATCTTCTTCTTCAACGGTGCCATTACTTGCATTTTCGTTATTAACAATATCGTCAATAATATTATTTACAATTGAGTACTCAGTATTATTTGATTTTTCTGAGTCATATGAATAAACTGAGTTATTTGTATATGAATTTGCTTCACTTTCGTGAAAAGGAACTTCTGGCATTGAAAAAGTTTCAATATAAAGCTGAGGCTTCTTCTTTTCCTTCTTTTCTTTCTTTTCTTTCTTATCAATTGGAATAACAACTGATGATTCATCATCATCAAAAGCTTGTTTTTGAACCTTAAGCAAATTATCAAGAGTATTGGAAACTGGTTTTATATTTCGTTTTTGAATATTTGCTTCATTATCAATGAAATCAGCCATTGATGTTGCCGATGCGCCGTCATCATTCTCATTTTCATTCTCACTTTCTTCTGAGCTATTACTATTTTCTTTTAATTGTGGTTTATTAACTTCTGGGAAAACGTTGTTTTCAATATAGCTTGATGCGTCATTTGAATTTCTATCTTGCATATCTTCAATAAAAGAAAGTGAAGATCCTGATGTTGCTCCTGTTTGACTGACATTAATTGGAGAAAAATCTTTACTGGTAAATTTGCCAGGAGATGGCCTGTATGATTTTGGTAATGGCTCTGGTTGAAGTTGTTGATTAATTTGTTCTTGTTGCATTTGTTGTTGAAATTGTTGTTCTTGGAGTTGTTGTTGAATTTTTTGCTGATGGATTTCATTTTGAATCTTTTGTTGCTCAAGTTGCTGTTGGAGTTGTTGTTGTTGTAATTCTTGCTGTTGTATTTGTTGTAGTAACTTTTGTTGCTGTTCGTATTGTTGCTGTTGTTGAGATTGATTCAATTCTTGTAGTTGTTGCATAATTAATTGCATTTGTTGTTTGAGTTGTTCTTGAATTTGTGGATCAATTGAATTCTTCTTCTTTTGTTTTTTATTTGATTTGCATCCTTTCTTTCCTTTTTTAGAAAGATTGCTCTTCTTTCCTTTCCCTTTCTTTCCCTCCGTGATATTTTCTTCTTCTTTTGGTTCTTGGTTTGGAATTTCATTTTCTTCGATTTCTTCATATTCATATTCGTATTCATATTCTTTGTCATCTTGATTTCCATTAGGTATATTATTTATATTTTGAATATCACGATTTTGATAATTATTGAAAATTGGCTGCTCATTGATTTCTTCTTCTTCATTTAGTAATTGATTAGTTCCATTTGATGATGATATTTTTTGATAGTCTTCACCATCTGGAAGTAATACGGCTGTTGCTGTTATTTGAGTAGGTTTTGGTGATGGTGGCTCAATTTCAAGTGTTACTTGTTCGTCAGAGTTTTCTGGATTTTTAAGATTCACATTTAAGGTGAGCATAATGTTTTGTGGTTTGGTTTTTGGTTTTCCAGTAGAATCATCATCTGTGTTCTCATCTAATAAAACAATTGGTTGTTGAATTTTAGTAGTAATTTGATTATTTGGTGAAAGTAATGCATTTTTACTGTTGAGCAGAGGAGGTTTGTTAATTGGGGATATATCTTCTTCTAAATGTCCTTGTCTTTTTGAACTTTTATCTCGATTATTTTTGGCAACAGTGGCCCTTGATAAAATTTTATTAAAATGAGCTTTTGTTTCATCGTTTAATAAATGTGGAACCTTGGTCATCAAGGCTTGAACTAGTTTTGGATGATGATATTGATGTCTTTCTGTGCTCTTCATGATTTGAACAAGCTCGTGTAACGGATTTGTTTTATCTTTCAATTTTGCAATATCAAGAAGCGTTGACGTTGAATCACGATTGATATTTTTTGAATATTCTGAATTAAAACTATTACAAGTCAAAACTAAACCATATTGGTTCAAAAAGCGAATGACAAGTTCTGCAGCAATTTTTCCGGCCTTTCCACGACATCCCATACGATCTGGAAGAACTCTTGAATAATTACTCTCTTGAACTGCTTTTGTTACTAATGATAAATATTTAGCTTCGAGATGGTAAAGTGATCCTGAATCAAGAAATTCTTGCGCTATTTGATTTGTCGGAGATTCGAAGTTCTTTTGCATGATTTTTTAATTGATAGCTAACGTTTCTTTCTTCGAACTTTTTCTAAAGGTTTTTGAAATGATGAAGTAAAATAAACGTATGATTTACATTCACCAGAAATGGTTATATTTTTAATTAACAAATATTCATTCTTCAAGATAAATATTATTAATTATTATAACATATTATTTACTTGTCTTTAGATCATTTTAAACATACTATTTCATTTTGATTTTGTCCCCGCCAAATTTTCTGATTTCACAAGTCCGTTTATTTTGAATAATAAAGACCGTTTATTCAGAATTTTAGAAAAATGGGTGAGAAAATAATTTTTTGATAATATGAATTTAGGTTTTATTAACAGTAATTAAATAGATTTTTTCCTCAAAGCTATGAGTTAAATGTTTTAATGCTTTTTAAAGATTTTCTTTAATGCATACAAGCCAACTGCTGAAACAGATGCAACAACGCCTCCTGCAATTGCCCAATCAACAATAGACGTGTTTTCTTGGTTAGAATTGTCGTTATCAGTTTGAATAAGTGTTCCATCATCATTCATTTCAACTGGAAGTTCACCTTGATAATCCGCCGCATTTTCTTCTTCAAGTGAAGCTAGCTGGTTTTCATCTATTATTTTTTTCTCTTTAGCAATTTGAAGAGCCTCTGGATCACCGAAATGAAGTGCTGAAATTAAAATAAGGAATTTTCCTTTTTCTTCATCTTTTGTAACACCTCCTTCTTCGTCACCATCCAAATATAAAACTCCAAGTGATAAAAATGCATCGCTGAATCCTTCTTGAACTAGCCTGCTTAATATGTATTCAGCAAGTCGTACATCTTTTTCTATACCTAGCCCACTTAGTAGTTGCCTAGAAAGAACATGAGCACATAATAAATCTCCAAATAGGACCACTGCTTGAATGTTCCAAAAAACTGCTTGTTCGTATCGTTCGTTATCTAAAAGGAGCATTGCGTAAGCACGAATAGATGTAGCACATTTATGTTGAGCTGAATAAAATAAATATTGACGGAAAAAATCGAGTTGCTCAAGCTCAAGTGCAACGAGAGAAATGTAATGGGCTGAAATGCAATCCGGTTCGCCACCTTTGATTAAAGTAGGCCAGTGAAATTCAGTTTCAAAAGTGATTTGAACCATTTCACTATCATCTTCGCCAATTGAAGTTATATCAATATTGGAAACAGGTCCCCACCAGAGTCCTTGAAGAACTGGTGAATCAATTTTCTTTTCATTGCATGTAATTTTATCTTTTTGTGTAATTAAGGTGATGCTAATGAAATTGTCATCTTGTGACCAAGAAACGTCATGGCTGCGTATTTCATTTTGATTTAATGAATCTGGTCCATATGTTTGTTTGACATCTTGAAGATGTTGATCAATAAATTCGAGCCATTTATCTTCTTGAAATGGTTCGCCTCGGATCTTTGGTCTTAATTTTTCTGCAATTTCATTAAGTGTGCCAGTTAAATTTTCATATTTATTTTGTGGGGTTAGATTTGGAATTCCTTCATACATTATTTTTTGATGGTCAAATTCAAAAAAATTGAATGGGCACATTCAATTTTGTGGCCTTAATATAAAGATCCGAGGCGATGAATTTCTTATATCTTGCTCACATTCATTTATTCATTTTACTTATTTATTTGATTTTAAAATCAAATAATAAAAAAAATATAAAAAAAGAGAAAGAAATATATATCAAAAAAACGGATTATTTAATTAGGATTGGTTAGCATTTTGTTTTTGTTGATCTGTTGCCTTTCCACGGATTGGGCAGAACTTATCAACTTGATCTTCAATTTCTTGAATGAATTGTTCTGCACCTTGGACAGCATCTTCCTTTAAGCCCCAAAGTCCTGGTTCTTGTGTGAATAATTCGAACCTGTTATCAGTCTTTCTGATGAATTTATCGTATCTAAGTCTGTCTCTTACAATCTTAGCTGCTAATTTAGCCTTAAGATCATAAAGGTTGTTGTTTGTGCCATTAAGCATGTTAACAAGATCATCTGCAGACTTCTTCAATTCCTTCAAACGCTTCTGTTGTCCATCGATGACTTCTTTGGCATCTGTTTCGAGTTTCCTGACGCGTGCAGTATCTTCTTGTTTGGATTTCTGAACGGTTCCGTCCATTTCTTCTCTGAGTTGGTCCATTTGTTGTGCAACTTCTTGTGCAACTTGTTCGGATGCTCCCTTGGATTCGGCATTTCTCTTTTCAATGAGTTCATCAATTGTAGTTAATTTAGTTGTAAGTTCGCCGAATGTCTTTTCGTGTTGTTGTCCTGCAGCTTCAACTGTTGTACGTTGTGCTTTGGCATTTTCTTCGAGCTCTTCAAGTGACTTAGCCATCTCATCGAGTTGTTCTTGTAATTGGTTTAATTCTCCTTCTTGCTTAGATTTGATTCTTCTGAAGGTTTCATCTTGATCATCCTTAACGTTATCACGGATATCATTAAGTTTGTTTTCAAGTTCTGTTTTAGCAGCGTTCAAATCCTTTTCTGCCTTATTTCTAGCAGAGCTCAAAGCTTGGATAAGGAAGTATCCAATGTTTAATTCGTGGACATCTTTGTTTTGGAAGATGATATCTCTTTGTTCCTTTGGCATATGGTCAAAGTCAAGTAAGAGAACTAATGGAACAGCTGATGTTGGTTTAGTTTCGAAGAGATGGAGGGTGAATGTAGTTAATTTATCCATGCAAACTTGATCTGGATCAGCTTGATTAACAACCCTGAAGATAACTTCTGGTGGAAGTTCAGCAAGTCTTGGGTCTTCTAAGGCATGGTTGATATAAACTGAAACATTTTCGACATCCTTTGGATCATCAACGTTGTTCTTAAGGTGATCAAGTAAGATTCCAAGGAAGTCAACTTCTGGTGGTGGTTGAAGGCCTTTCTTATCAATGTATTCGTTGACAAATTTTAAGAGGGAGTTAACTTCCCAATCTTCAGAGAGCTTCTTTAATTCATATGCGTTTTGAGATGTAACCTTGAATGGTCTCAATGTGCAAGCAAGATAGAAAGCTTCAAATGTATCTGGTCTGATTTGTTGCTGGATGGTTTCCTCGGTGATTCCATCAGCAATTAACCTTTGACATTTCTTTGACATCTTCATAAAAATATCATTTTCAAAAGTATATGAGCATGTACCTCTTTTGAGGGTAAAACTTTCGAATTCAGGAAGAGATGTTGTTGGTGTTTGGGGTGGTGTGAGAGCCATTTGTTAAATTAATAATAAATATGAGGAACCGTTAAAAGTAACGGCTCAGAAAGTGTGGTGAATTCTTAAGAGCACGGCCGTTAATTTTTTCGACCTATTTTTTTGACCATAATTTTTCGTAATCGCCTCAATTTTTTTTAGAAGTATCCGTTTGTTTCTAAAAAAGAAAAATTCAATTCATTCTTTTTCAATTTTCAACAATTTGTTTATATTTTTATATTTCCAAAGATATTAATCCCTAATACTTGTAATCTTTACTTCAAAAAAAATTTCATGAATTTATTGATTAAATTTTGCAAAATTAATGATTTTATTGTTATGAATTTCTATATTTTGTATGAGCGATGAAGTGATTTTAACGTATTAAATTTTTTAAAATACAAGTTTTTCTTTAAAAAAAATTGATTTTCATATTATTTTATTTAAAATAAATTGAATCAATGATGCTGATTCTAGATATTAAATAATTAATCATTTATTTGATAAATAATTTTCAAATCATTTTTATACTTGATAATACTTATTTATTCTAAAGGTTAAGAAATTAATATTATAGCTTTTTTCAATGATTTTATTAATAATATATTATAATATTAAAGTATTTTCAATTATTTCAGAATTAAATCAAATATCAGAACAAAACAATTTCTAACAAATATGGCATCATTTCTATATTCGAATAACATTTTGAATTTTCTAATTATCTATTTAAAAATTGAAGTTTAACGAAAAAAATTATATTGTTCAACAATTATTTTATATTAAAAAGCGATATATTGATTAATCAAAATCATAATAAAAAAAAATATAAATAGAGGAAGTAAAAAAAGATTTTTTCTGTAAAATATAAAAAACAGTTTAGATTAAATTCAAAAAATCAATACGTTAAGTTTACGTTAAGTGAAGTTAAGTCGTTTTTTTTTTTTTACCTATAGAAAATTAAATATAAACGGACGAGGTTATTGATTGACTTTCAAATTTATATATTAAGATCCAAATTTACCTTTTTAATTCCCAATTTGGAAAAATGCATTAATATCAAAATCTTTTGATCCAAAAACGAAGAAAATATAAATAAAATTTCCCAATTTTTCAATAAATGACGTTTATTTTTGTTTATTAGAATGAACGTCCTTTATGAAATCCTGCTGTTTAAATAGAAAATAGTTTATTAGCTTTAAAAAAATTATAATTTACACATTATGGTATTGCTATTTATGATTTATTTGATTTCAAGTAATTCAAATTCAATCGAGATCAAAAAATAATAATTAAATAACTACAATTTTGTGCATGTCCATTGTTTTATTGAGAACAATAATGCATTGTTAAACATCACCAGGCTTTATAAAACAAAATAAATTGGAATAATATAAAATTTGAAATTTCAATATTTTATTTCTACTTTTTAATACTGTTTAATAATGATCATATATTTAATGAATAAATGTATGAAATATGTTTATTATCAAAATAAAAAATTTCTTTTTTAGCATTTTTAGGCCAAATATTCAGCTATTAAAATATAACTCAAAAACAAAATTTCCTTTATTTTTTAAACATATATTTCTTACAATAGCTTATGATGCATAAGATTCAAAATAATATATCTTTCTCAAATTATTATATATTTACATTTTCAAAACAGCAATTTTTTGTTTGATAATTGGTCCTATTTCAAAAATATCATTATTAATGATATAATAAATTTTATAAAAATAAAAATTAACGTTGGTTTGAAAAATGAATATTGAGAGATTAATTTTAGGTTTCTTTTTGGCTCTTTTGTTCGTCTAATAATGTTTGAGAATTCATAAATAGTAATAATGCATGACCAGATATTTTTTCTTTGATAATTAGTTTATGAATATTCTTGATGTAATTGAATCATCTTAACAAAAAAGCTAACAAAAAGTTAACAAAAAATTTTCTCCTAATTAATCAGAGGATAGGGGGTCAGCCGTTTAAAAATTGTCAAAAAAATAAATCAATAAAAAGATTTTAAAAATAATATAGATTATAAAAATATTATTTTTCTGTAAGCATGTCAACTAGGTAAATATTTATTGCCAATGAATCCATTATTTTGGTAATGCTTTTTGACTAATTATGAACAGGGATACCATACAGGCACGGGCACGAGTACGTTACCCGAAAAAACTAAAATTTCGGGCAGAAAAGGGCAAATGCGGGCATCCACTTTTGCCCGAAATTTTCTATCGTTGCCCGAAATTGCCCTAAAAAAAGGAAAAATTGAATAGACTGCCCGGGCAATTCTTGTTTTTGCCCGAAACAATAGTTCGAATTTCTCAACATACTTTTTTTTTTTTCTCTATTTTTTTTTTTTTTTTTTTTTTCAATAATATACATTTTTGCATTTTTAGTAATCCTTTATTCACTTATTATTGAAAAAAAAAACATTATTTTTAGTAATCCTTTATTCACTTATTATTGGAAATTGGAGTTCAAATTCAAAAAAGCTTCCCAACTTTTTCATTAAATCCTTCTGACGTATTTAAAATGGCAAATGCTAATAATCTTAGAGACTATATTATGATTGCTGCAAAAGAAATCAAAGAAAGTTCTATTAGTTTATTTAAAGAAAAATATATTAATTTAGAAATTGATTCAGGAACGGTTAGCAAACTCAATATTGTTCACTTTGTTATTTCAGTAACTGAAGATGATACAATAAAACCGTATTTATATAGATTAGTAAGAAATACCAACTTTGATTATACAGATTATTATATTTATACTGAAGAAATTGTAAATCAACTACTAGATTATAATATGAATGTAAGTTCTATAATAATTGACAACTTAAGAGCTCAAACAAAAGGTATTGAGTATTTCAGGCAAATTTCAGAAGATCCTCGTGTAAAAGGAATTCAAATTGTTCATTGTTTTTGTCATCTTATGAGTTTAACATTTACAACAACGCTCAAATTAAATGCACATTTACAAAAACTTGTTAATGATGTAAAAAACATTATAACAATATTAAGAAAAGCAGACTCTGTTGTTTTCATAGGGAAAAAATGTCCAATAATTGTCGAAACTAGATGGATCTATATTTATGATGTCCTTTAATTCATTTTGGATAATAAAAATGATGTATTAACCTTACTTTCAATTGAAAAATATCAAGTCGAAATGGATGAATTGGAACAATTATTTAAACAGAGTAGATAAAAAAATGAAATAAAAATATTTCAGAATTTTAAAATGGATAAATTTAAAGTTCAGTAAGAAACTAACATATTGAAATGATCAAAATAAATAAATTAGTACCTCACGACTGGGAAATGATGTGAAAAGTTATAAAATAAAACTTTCATAATTCGATGAATAAAGATATTATGAAATTTTAACTTAAATAATTTATTATATTTTTTGATGGTATAATATTATATTATATTTAAATTGATATGTAGTAAGATAAGTTTAGATATTATAAGAAAAATAGTAATTTCGTTCATTTCACTTTAGAGAGAAAAATATCGTACAAAACGCCCGGTGTTGAGATATTTTAAACATAACATTGTTATTTGATATTACTAATATGCGTATATATTAAAATGAAATTTTATCTATATTGGCCAAGAAATCTATCAAATAAAATTTTAAGTATGTTTGAAATTTTTTGAAAAAAGTGAAAAATATAATCATACTTAAAAGATCCATACAAACTAATATGACAAAAGAATATTTTAGATCATTAATTGTTTTCATACTCATTTAATTTACAAAAAAACAGTTGACTAATTAAGATTTATTCTTTTTAATACAAAAAAACCATATTTGCCAATAAAAGTTAAAAAGGTACAGATGCATCAAAAGATTAATAAATATTTCTAAAATATCATATTAATATGCAAATATAGATATATTACAAATATCACAAATTTGTATATTCATGAAGAAAAAATAATATCAAAATAAAACTATTCAAAAAAAATTAAAAAAAAAGTTGATTTTAGAAATATATGAAAATTGTGCTGAAAATTTTTTCGTTTTACATTATTAATATAATAATAAAATTTATTTTCTGTTTTAAAATACTATTTATAAATAAATCTCCTCGCTCAATTTTATTATATTTAAGAATTTATATTTGAATGCATTTAAAAAGCATATAAAATCTATTCAAAATATTATTTTTGAAAGATGTTTTCAAAATTTCTATGAATAACATGTGTAAAATATTTCAGCATTATTTTAATTAATTAAAATCTTAAAAAACATAAAAATATGTCACTGACTTAAAATAAAAAGTGCTTATTCATATAATCAAAAGAAGTTAACTTATAAATGAATTTTTTAATATTTAAAATTGATACCAAAATCCCAAATGGAAAATATATTCATAAAAAATCATTAATTTTATATATACATAGATATATATTGGAAAAAACTACAAAATAAGGCGACTAGGTTGCAAATCTCATTTCATTTAATATGTTAGTTTTTATAATAGGAATTATAATTATATTTTTTCATTTTTCTTCCTTAAAAAGCAAAAACCAAAGAATTTATGAAAAATAATTTTGTTTATGCTTCCGAAATGAAATTGATGTCATATTTATTGAATTTTGAAAACTTTTTAATCGTTTTTTCATATTGAAAAAAAAATAAATCATCCTTTTTCTAAGAAAAAAAAAATGTATAAATCTTAAAATTTTAACATAAATATGTTTACACAATGTTAAAGATAATATGTTAAAATAAAAGGACCGGGCGAAATAGAAAAAAAGTTATAAGCCATTTATTTCATAAAATCCAAAAAAAAATAATATTTTCTATTTTTTTTGTGAAATGTTCCTGATTTAATTTAAAATATCAAGTGAAAAATAATAATCATATGATATTATGAATGATTGTGCTTATTAGAAATAAAATTTCATAGGTTTTAATGAAATCACATATTATAATGATTACATTATAACTTTCTTTTGAGCGAGCCAAAATTGACAAAAAACTAAATTTCTGTTAGTTATCAATTAATTAATCTATAGACAAAAAACTATTAAAAAACTTTGTTGAAAAAATGGAATCAAACAGTTCAATTTGCTGCGTTGCAAGATATATTAATGATATGGTTGTTTATAATCGACATGAAGATTTTCATTTAATCACAGACATTTTTCATGAATTATACTCTGTTTTAATTGCTTGTATAAAAAGTAATAATTTTGATCTTGTTTTAACAGCATATTTTCTTTCAGCTGGAGGAAGAGCACATTTCCGTATGAAAAACGTAAGTTCTGCATCACAGTACAATCCAAATGAAAAGATCTTTGAATATTCTTATTTAATGAGTGAAAAGGTTATATTAGAAAAAGAAAAACTAGACAACAATTCTAATATTCGACAGTTTTTAGATGATAGCATGCAAAATATAGACTCAGAAAATCAAAATGCAAATATTCTTGAATCAGATAATAATGAAAGTAATGAAGAAGTGGTAATGTTAAGGGTGGCTCCGAGCTAAAGCTCTCCGCTACACGCTTCGCTCCTTAACAGATATACCATATAGCTATGGCACATTCTACTATATAAGGTCGTCCATTTGTGCCGTCCATAGCGTTATGTCCATATTATGATTTACATGAAAATAAGCTCAAATAAGCAATTATAGCTCTAAATTAACATGATGGAGTACATCCAATGAACTATCCTGGCATCCAATAGATCAATAATTATGTTAATAATGATATTAATTGAAACAGTCCGCTTATAAATATAGATGATTTAATATGTTATAGCTACCAAAACATATAACATTAGATGTAAATGATTTCTAGATTGAATTAAATGGAAACAATCCGGCTAATAAAACATATAATAATACCAACTATCTCATTAAATGGAAACAATCCGGCTATCGATTAAATGGAAATGATCTCTAGATTGAATTAAATGGGAACAATCCGGCTATCGATTAAATGTAAATGATTTCTAGATTGAATTAAATGGAAACAAGTCCAGTTGTCCCAAAATATATATTTTTTAATTTTGTCCCAAATGTCCCAATATCTCGAATCCACTTTGTTTGACACCATTCCAGTATCTACTTATAAGATATCGATTACTAAGCAAGATATTACTCATGAAATAGTATTCGATACATGCAAATTTATATTAGATGCGCCAATTGGATCTGGTAAGTCGACAGCATTGATGAATCATATTAAAGACAGCAAAGATAATAATTATATAATTATTGTTCCCACTACCAATATTGCTGTTGATTTCTATAATGCAGTTGATTATAGTGAAGACTCTGTTAAGTTATGCACTAATGATGGCGCATTTAAAGACATTAAGTTAGCATTTGATAATAATGTTCGAGTGATCATCACTACATATCACACAGCATCTAGATGTTTAGGTAGTATAATTGAGTTTACACATGGAAATCTACTTAATAAATATCATTTGTTTATCGATGAAGCTCACTTATTGTTATTACATCCAGCATTAATAGAGATGACGCGAGAATTTAATTATGTTGGACTTATTACAGCCACCCCCAGAGAATTAAAGCACCTGTCTGTGTTTAAAGATTATGTTACTATAAGTCCAGTAATAAGTACTCACTATCATAGAAAGTTATATATTAATAAGTTGACTAATTTATCATTACAGTATCATGAAATAATTGAATTAGTTAAGACTAATAAAATTAACTTTAATGCGATTATTATTAAGATTGAGGATAAACATGTAGGCCGATCATTGAAAGAATTGCTTGTTAAAGAGAATATTGATGCATTATTGTATAATGGAGATAATAAAGAGACTGAGTTGATTAATGGCAGATTTGTTGATAAATCGAATGGTGATCCAATAATGAATAAGGTTGTTGTATGCACTAGTACGATACAAGCTGGACAGTCTATTAATGATAATGTATTACAAATCTTCATACAGACACCCTTAGACAATTATTCCTCAGTTGAGCAGTTTATTGGTCGAAATAGATCTAGTAATAGTATCACCTACTTATTCCTTAATATTGATGGTGTAGTTAATAAATCGATAAGTAATAATCTAGCAGACAGATACTATAATAGATTGCATGATACCAGAGTTAAAGCATGGCGTAATACAAATATAGATAAATGGATGAGAATATTAAATAAGCATGGGGAAATTATATTAAGCGATACACTATTAAATAATATTAGTAATCCAGATGACAATGAAAATAAGCCAATTGAATTTAATAATGAATTGTATAATGAAAATATGTATAATGGTAAAGATCTTAATATTCGATTTAAGGGTAAAAAAGAGTTATACAGTTACTATGGTACCAAGATATTCCCACATCCTTATAAGATTATAATGAGCAAGAATACATGTGATGATGGTAAGCGAGCTCGAATGTATAGATTGATTTATAATGAGAATGTTTCAATGATACCTGATTCCACAGACCTTAATACTAAAGCAATGGAATCGAATGATAAGTCATCTACAGACAAAGCAGATAATGCTATAAGTGAATTTAATGGTAGATCCTTAAATGTTGAGTTTAGAGGTAAAAAAGAGTTATACAGCTACTATGGCACCAAGATATTTCCGAATACACTTAAGAATAAAGAGATGCGACCTACAATTGATGGTAAGAGGGTCAGAAAATACATGCTTGTTTCCATTTAATTACATAAATATTTAATTTATTTTTATATAAAAATGGTAGAATTTTATGATGCAGATATTGGTATTAACAAATTAATTCATCTTAACTCTAAATATGAACAAGATAGATATAATGAACTCATTAATGAGATAAAGAGATATAAAGCTTATAATGATAATAATGAGGCAGCTATAAATAGATTATATGCACGCTATTATGGAAATGTATGTGATAAAGCTTATGGCAAGAGATATATTAACATGTGGAACATGAAAATGAGATTATTAGGAAATATGTTAAAAGAAAGTGATGTACCAAGGTTTGCTGATGTGTTTAAGAAAAAATATGGAAGAGAATTAATTGGTAAGAAGATGACACAGTTCCATTGCGATTGGGATGTATTTGGAGGAGCTGTTGGTAATGTTTATTCACGCAAATTAATAGCACTAGGAAAGAAAAGCTATCTGGATATATTAGTTGATGAAAAAGGGAATGAAGGATTACATATCCGTCTTAAGTGCGAGCCTAAACAATGTATATTAAACAAAGCAAAAAGAATGGGAATCACGGTTGAGGAATTATATGAAAGGATGTAAAATGGTGAGAAAATCATTTTTAATCTTCTTGATGGTGCCAATTGTTTTAGGAAGAGCAGTTCTTATCAATAGATTAATTTACCTGTGTTTGACAGAACCATCAAATTTTAATTTTTTTAGCATTTCATAATTTTTTATTTCTACTATAAATGAACCAAGGGTTAGATTATGCGCAAGCTCTAAGCAACGGAGTTGATTACGAGAAATTATTACGAGATGCTATCCATGAAATTAATTTACTCAGAGAAGAAAATGAAAAATTGAAAGCAGAGATAAAACAGTTAAATGAATCACTATATGAGAATGATGAATGGAGTGCAGGTGAGTAGTGATGGATGTTCCGCATGGGGACCAGATAAATTTCAAATATAACAGCCACATCTAGCCTAATTTTGATATTCACATAACCATTTAAAATTAAGCTCCAGACCTTGAATTTTTGCTGAAATGTCATAGTCCAAATACAAGGAATCTATGGTCTTTTAAAGGAAATTGCATGTGCCAGGTATTCCCTCCATATCCCCAATATCCCCATGCGGAACATCCATCACTACTAAGAGGTTCACTTAAGGGGTCACACATCACACCTCATACCTCACACCTCATACCTCATACCTCACACCTCACCTCAAATTGGTATAGGGGTACCCAAGAGGGGCCTCTCAAAATCCATTTTAGGTAAATTCCATTCGGCTTCGCCTCAAGATAAATGCTTACGCATTTCCATAAATTGACAATCCCAAAAATAATGCAATTCTTGAATCAATTTAATTTTTTATCTGGTTTGAAAATGAGCGTTGTCCCAACTAACACCCAAGTAGTTTCATATGAAGGTTCTTTCTGCAAGGAATTGGAGATTCGTATGAACAAAATATTGAATAAATCCCAACGTGAACATGATCGCGAGTCAGCTATCAAGTGCTATATACATAAGGAGCTCTCGCTTGATGAGTACGATGAGTGGATCCAAGATATGAATACCAAAATTGATAGTTATACAAACATTGAATCTCCTGAGCGAGCACTGCTAATGAAGGAGTTATCATATATCAACCGAGATCGCGAACGTCTAATGAAATTTCAAGATGAGCTCGATAAGAAACGCAAAACTTTGATTTACAGTTATACGCACCCCCTTGATTATGCTATTGACATCATCACAAAGGATATCAATATGTTCAACCAGAATTTGCTCAGTTGCATATTCGAATCGTTTGTCAATAAGGTCAAATCCTTATGTCCCAAAGACAAATCATATGAGGGTACCATTAAATTCGTATACTATGATAGAACCTCTACCAAGGTCATAAACCTATTCGATTCATTAACACAAAGATTAATATCTAGCTTCACCAAGTTACTCGCTGAAGTTGCAACGCTTGCGCTCAGCAACGAAGTTGCATCAAATGAATATTTCGCAAATGATATACATAAATATGATTCCCTAGTGAAATTGCGCGAGGAAATCAGTAATGCTTGTTATAATCTATACCTTGGAACAATCATTGATGCAATCGATAATAAACTTGATCAATATCCCCCAACTGAAATGTCATCTAGTGAACTCGTTATTGGGTACTCTAGAGTACTCATGAAGAATCTCAATGAATATATCTTACACGATTTATCCAAAATCATCGATAAGGAAATCAAGGATTGCATTGCAAAAATATGTGAAAATGAGCTCTTAAATTATATCCACATTAAGGAACCAGAGATGGCTGAGAAATCCAAACAGAGTTTGACTGAGGTATCTGCCAAGGTATCTGCCAAGGAATCTGCCAAGGAATCAAATGCCGAATCCCAAACTACACCCATTATAGCTGAAGTATATGAGATTGATCAGGAGAAGACCTTAGACGATTTCATAAAG
Organism: Tritrichomonas musculus; assembly: GCA_039105265.1. Lineage (NCBI taxonomy): Eukaryota > Parabasalia > Tritrichomonadida > Tritrichomonadidae > Tritrichomonas > Tritrichomonas musculus. Next base: position 4,045,478 of record JAPFFF010000004.1, read on the forward strand.
GGTCTCCCAAATGATAAGATATGTATAGTAGAATTGACTCAAAAATATAATGCGTACTTCGACACTAATGTAACCCCTCGTGGATTAGGTGTAATACTCTCAAAATCGGGTAAACTGAGAACGCAGTTCCTGCTTAAGACCATTGCATGGGAGAAGAGTAAGAGAGTTATATACTATAGCAAGGCTTGAATAATTTATTTTTGGACTTATGAGGATTCCCAATTAAAGGATTTACCTAAAATGAATTTTATGACCCCCCTCTTGGGTACCCCTATACCAATTTGAGGTGAGGTATGAGGTATGAGGTATGAGGTATGAGGTATGAGGTGTGAGATGAGTCCATAACTAACTAGTTCTCAATGCAACTCAATTTTTATCCAGCTTGAAATGGAATCAACAGCAATCAACATTCCAATGTCAGCCATTGTCGAACCAATCAATGACGAATATGAATACATCCAGTATAATGAGAAGCTTCGTTTGATACATTCAATCAAAGATGATATGTACCAGATGCAATCGATTCTCACTGCATGTAATTCAAAGAAACAAGCTTATAGGTGGAGGCAACTCGCTGAAACCAATGAAATTCTTGATGAATTATCGTCACAGCAAAATTGCTGCGACCTAGATATTGTTCAAGATAGACCTAATTTACCGAATGATTTGAAAGGCACATACATTCACCGATTGCTTGTCAATGATGTTGCATGCTGGGCTAATCGAAAGTATGCCATATATATTGCCAAACTATTGGATTCATATTTTGAGAAGCAACGTGAGCAGCTGGTTAACAAAATCGATGACCTAACTCCAAGGGCTGTCCCCAAAGATCACAAACATAGCTACCGATATATGATATGGCTTGAGGAACTTCCCAAAAATAAGAATTTTGTGATACTTCATCTCGTTCGTCGCAACAAGCATTCATGGAGGCAGGTCAGTAAGATTTATCAAGATGAGAAGAAGCGCTGGGCATATGTTGATGACCTACCAATTGCGATGACCCCGAATGAAGATATCAAACGAATGGCCAAAGCTATGTTCAAAGGGGATGATGTCCGTGTAGGTGGTACTGATATTATCATTAACAAATCATGCCTTGATGAGTTTCATGAAGCTGTAGACAAATACTTTAAAAATATACATCTTTAAATAATATTTTATTTTTGCATAAATGGATATTTCAGCTACAGAATCTGACACTGATATACTCTCAAAAATCGTAGATGGTATCACCGATTTACGCCGAGATGTCAAGCATTTGATTAAACGTTGGAGCAGTAAACGCAAACCTTCCACAGATTCACCTCAGGATTCACCTCAGGATTCAACTCAGGACTCACCTCCTGAAGCAACTGAGAACGCAGTTCCTGCCTCACCTCCTGATGAAACTGAAACTCAATCTATTGAACATCCTCGACCTCGTTTAAATAGAACTCATATATTCAATCGAAGCAAGTTTTTGGATATTGAGGATCACGACCGATTGATACAATATGTCACATCAAAGGATGTAATCGATGCGGTCTCCAACGTGGAACCTCATAAACGAGTAACTCTATTGCGTAGACTCATCTACGATAACCTAAAGTTGAGTATCTCCATGTATATGACCCAAAAATTAATCAACACCCAAATGCCTATAAACGGTCCCCCAAGGGAAACAGCTCCAGACCCCGATGATGAGATCGATACAACCGATTTCTAATTTAAATTTTTGCAACTCTCAAAATGACAAATTTTGTAACTCTCAAGGATAAACCTAATTGGAACTACTTTAAGGATAATATATTACCTAACATACAGATTATCCAAAATACAAAGGACTGGTTAACAATTAAGGGATTCACTACCGTCAACAACAAATACATCTATATCATCTATACACATGTTGATTTAGGGTATACAATTGAAGATGCCAATAGAGATATGATGTGGACGAATGGTCCTCTATATAATATACAAAATACTTTTATTCGTACCTTCACTGATGAGACCTCCAATATAGCACACACATCTTGGAAATACGAATGGACACTATATTTTAAACACTAGGACTAAAAAATATTTTTGCAAAAACCGACCCCATGATGGATGCGTAATGCATTCGATATGAGATGATAAGTGCCCGGGATGATACCACCCCATAAAGAGAAACAGTTGCATCCACCATGAGGCTGGTTTGGGTTGCAAATGCCGGCAAATGCCCGTATTACCCCATAATCCACAAGTAATAGCTTACCCAAGGTGTTTAGTGCGCTAGGGCTCTATCACAAATATGGACCGGAAATAATACGAAAAATCGGTATGGCAGTGAATCGAACCTATGCCTGCAGCCGAAGCCCGGAGACATCCTTCATGATCCAACAACTATACCAGTTAGCGCTAACACATATATGTTTTCGATTTAGCATTTAATTGGTTCCAACTACATTGCAGGGAGTATGTACATGATTAAAATTCAAAAATAATATTTAATCAATATTTTTGCGATGACTATTTTTGTATTTTTACGTTCAGGCAAATGAGTAATATTACAAATGGACATTTTGGTAAAATTCCTACAAAAACTGTCAAAAATTATATCAATATTGTTAATAATGAGTTCGGTGGCAACATCCCAACCAACCTCACATATGTCGCTCAGCTGAGCAAGCTCAGTAGGTTCCTCAATGAGAAATCATTTGTAGATCGAATAGGTTTTGATACTAGGTCTGCTCTTCAGGAATCGCATTTTGATACATTCTTTGGACAACTGAGGGCTGAACAAGAGGATGAGCAGTTGAGGGCTGAAACTGAACAGAGGTTGCGTAAACTAGAGGATGACAGACTTGAACAGGAACGCCTTAAGCAGGAACAGGAACTTGCTGAGAAGGAACGCAAACGGCTTGAGCGTGATCGATTGAAACAGGAGCGATTGGCTAAAGAAGCAGAAGAGCAGGAACGCAAACGGCTTGAGCGTGATCGATTGAAACAGGAGAGATTGGAACAGGAACTTGCTGAGAAGGAACGCAAACGGCTTGAGCGTGATCGATTGAAACAGGAACGTGAACGCAAGCGAATTGCCGAAGAGAGGAAACGGGAGCTGAATCGTAAGATTACGAATGGGAATTTCGATAAAAGGTATATACCTACAGAAACTGTCAAAAATTATATCAATATTGTTAATAATGAGTTCGGTGGCAACATCCCCCTCACTGATAAATATATTGTTCAGCTGACTAAACTTTCGGGGTTCCTCAATGAGAACTCATTTATAACTCGCACAGGTTTCAATCCCGATGGTATTCTCGAGGAATCAGATTTTGATACATTCTTTGGACAACTTAGGGATGAACGTGCTGAGCAGGAGCGCTTGGAACAGGAACGTATTGAGCGTGAGCGTGCTGAGCGGGAACTTCTTGAACAGGAGCGTGCTGAACAGGAGCGATTGGAGCGTAAACGTGCAAAGAGACATGCCAAAAAAGCTCGTAAACGGGAGCGTGCTGAGCAGGAGCGCTTGGAACAGGAACGTATTGAGCGTGAGCGTGCTGAACGCCTTGCAAATGATAATGATTACTTCAATAAATTCAATAGAGCTGATTACAAGGTTGATAACCCCATTGATGCATTTCAACATAAGAATACTCGAGATAAGTTTAAACAAAAACTTGTAAGGGAACGCCAAATACAAAATAATATTGATGTTGCAAAACATGCCTTGCGGGAAGCTCAACGATTGATTCGTGAAAATGAGTATCCACCAATATTACCACCACCGGCAACTCATAAGAAACCAATTCGGTATGATGAGCAGCCTTCATATATAAAGAGATTGAATGACAAACTGGATAATGATTACTTCAGTAAATTCAATAGAGATGATTACAAGATTAATGACCCCATTGATGCATTTCATCGTATGAATACTCAAGATGAGTTCCAACAGCGATTAGATGATGAACGTAAGGTATATTCATATTTCGACAAATATTATCACGAATATCTCGATAGAGCTGAAATACAAGATATACTCAAAAACAGGTCCAAAGTTATAAAACTAGCTCATATTATTGATGGTAGCACTAATATTGATGGTATCCCCAAGGACCCTGAAAATAATGAGATATTCGAGTACCTCAGTGAGTTCGGTCATGAATTCAAATCGAAACATACTGGTTTCCTCATGGTGAATGAACCTGAGGACTATGATAAGGCTGTAGAGGCTTGGAATAAATATAACAAATATGCTGATAATGATTACAATGAACGCGAGGATATTGATACATATGAGCCAATATACATATACTACTTCAACTCGATATCTACATTGAACAGTATATATGATGGTTTGCAACAGGTTTATAAACGCGAGGTAAAACCATTCAAAATCTATTTCCAACTCTCGGGCGTATTTGAGACCTCCAGTGCTGAGAATGACACATTCCAATATACAGCTAGGGAAATCAATTGGAACAACTATAAGTCAGCCATCCCAATTGTGGTTCGTGATGAGCAATCACTTGATATCGTGAAGTATTATATTGAATCAGTACTGCACTCATATGAAACCTCAACATCGAGCACCAAGTTGATTCTCGTAGGAACCGTTTCATTCACAGTATCTCGAATGGTCAAGGTTAGTGGTCCCATCAAAGATTTGCCTAAGGAAATCAAAAATAATAAATTCATCATCACAGATAACGCCGATGACAATCTATGTTGGTATCGATTTCTGGCTGCATGTCTCGATGACCATCTAGTTAAACCCAAATCTGGTTGCAAACCCAAATCTGGTTGCAAAACTAAGCATCGTACTCAAGCAGCTAGGAAGCTCCTATGCGAGGATCACAATATAGTGTATTCAACTAAGCCATCTCAAGCTGCAATTGACCTCCTGAACAACTATCCGGGTACATCAATTGAATCCATGAAGGCATCCGCCGAGAAGCATCACTTGAATGTGGACATCTATGAGTACTTGGAGGATCTCAAAGTTTATAACCTTCAGGACCAATGGAAATACAATGAGGATAACTCATTTAGGAAATCCGCATTGCTGTTCACTCAAAATCGAATCATTCATATAATGTACATCAAGGATGCTGAGAAGCTGACCAACATCCATATCTGCCCAAAGTGTGGTTCATATGCACATTATGGTCATCACAATATGAATCGCTTCAAGAACCATGTTGATAACTGTACTGGTGTATTTCGAAAACAATTCATACCCAATCGTGAACCACTACCATACTGTCCACATATACTCGGCAATCCGGTGTATGAATATTGCTTAGCATATAATCTCAAATGGAAACCCAACATATATTACATCACCTACGATTTCGAAACTGTTGAACAGCCTGTGAATGCATCTATTGGTTCATCCACAACCATCAACTCACGACTGATTCCCCTTAGTGTATCATCATGTGTCAAATCGCAATCTGGTTGTACCACAAGGCACTTCTCATTAAGAGATTCAGCTGAGTTCATCATCAAGTGGATCGAGTGGTTGTTTGAGCAATCCAAGCAGGTGTATCACGATAAGGTTCAATACATGAAATCCTTCATCAATCAACCAGTTGACAATCTCAAAACCATTGATCGCAACCTGAATGTGATAACCGTATTTGGATTCAACTCGAGTAGATTCGATAGCAACCTATTCAAGGAGTATCTCAACTACAGTTCAGCTGGAAGCAATTCCATTGCTGAGCGCGAGCGAACCCTGTTATGGAGTGTTGAACCCAATAGCATCATTGGTACCACATCTTCATTGAAGCAGTTCATATTGAAGTCACCCAAATACGACACCAAGTTGCGATTCATCGATGCACAATCATTTGTCGCTGGTGGTACATTACGACAATTCGGGGTAGACTTTGGGGGAGTCGAGAATAGCTCAAAGGGTGTGTTCCCATATGAAGCCATCAATACTGAGAACTACAATGAGGTCCTCTCAAAAGCAGAGCCATTTGAGTATGAGGCGTTCTACAGCTATCTCAACCAGAAGAACCCATTGACACCAGATGATTACAAGCTATATCTCGAGGATGCCAAAAACTATGAAACCCGATGGGACTACCTACTTGCATACAATGATAATGATGTCGAGATGATGATCAAACCCATTGACAACCTGATTGCACTCAATGCGCAGTACAACGTGGACCTCATCTCAAACCTATCGCTAAGCAAGAATGCATCCTGTATCAAGTACGCACTCGCATATAAGGAATTCAATCCAAATGCCGAATACTCCATACAGAATCCCATTAACAAATTCAAACCAAACCTCGATTGGTGGCGATTCAAATGCGAGAACTACTATAACCAGGATGTCAAATATAATCTAGCTCATAAGGACAAACCCAGGAACCTCGATAGATGTGTTTGCGAGGAGCAGTTTGATGAATTCATGGAGATGTACAACAATCCAGATACAGGCAAGTGTCATCTCTGTGGTGAGCACTTCACATGGACCAATAAGCCCACTCTCGATAGAATCAATAATGATATCGGCCATGAACTCAGCAACTGTAAACTCGCTTGTGCGGAATGCAACAGACTTCGCAGCCGTGATGATCCCAATATAACCAAACTACGAATTCAGCTGAAGAAGTACTGCAAGATGATGCATCTCCCAACACTCATCAATGACGAACAGGAGTATTACAGCTTACGGAACAACATCACTGGTGGTCTATCCAATGTCATGCACCGTGTCAACATCAAGGGTCATACCAAAATAAACCGTTTTAGATACAACGCCGTTGATCACAAGGTAATCTCATATGATACGCCACACACGATGACTCACATTGTTGGAGTCGATTTCAATAGCTTATACCCATCTGCATTCAGTTCAACCAAACATGATGTCAATCCATATCACGGGGGAGTCATGTATATGCCAGGTTCCATGATGGAGCGATTCGAGGTGTACAAGGATGGGGTCAAAAATATGAACACCTACAACTCATGCATGCATATCATCAACAGCCAGTATCACCGAAAGCACCCCAAATTCCTATTCAAAGCGGAGGTCATGTTGAAATGCCCAATATCCAAAATCAACTACTTCATCAATTTCCCACCTGTATTTCGCAATTTCGATATCACCAATGATGAGGCCACAATTGGCCCATATATGCACGACTACATGACTCGCAATAAGCTCCCATCTGTTGACAAAACTGAACGGAAGCTGACCATGAGTGTTGATACAATGGGCACCTATCAGACATTCTCGAACTACTACCTCTGGTTCCTCCTCGACCATGGACTTGTCATCGAGGATATCAAGAGTCTCACCACATACGAGGCTCATCGCGGATTCAACCCATTCGTTAGTGAATTCATGAAACGCCGTCAGGATATCATATCAGGTACCGTTAAAGGTAATGGCGCTGAAAGCGACTTGAGTGTGTCGAATGAGAAGTTCTACAAGATCAGCATGAATGGCTCATATGGGTACGATGGGATGAACACCGAGAAGTTCTCCAAAATCAAGATATGCTCGCGCGATAAGACCTTCCAGAATATCATCTATGACAACTATGTCTGTGGCACCAAATTGAGTGATGACAACTATCTACTCCAGATGAACCCGAAGAGCTTCAAATGCACGACATGCCTTCAGGAATCATTCTGGACTCTAGATAATGCCAAATTCTGGTATCTCACATTCATATACGACTTCATGTACAAGTGCCTTGATGTGGAGCGATTCCATTTCATAGAGGGGGACACTGATAGTGCGTATTTTGCGGTTGCTGGTGATGATACCAAGGGGTCCGATCAAGAGTTCAAATACATCATCAAGAATAGGGCATTCTATGATGAGAACATATATAAGTTCATGCCGAATCCCAATATAAACACAATCGCTGATGAGAAGAAAATACTGGGTCTCTGCATTGAGAAATATGGTGAGAATATGATTGCGTTAGCCCCCAAGTGCTACACCATATTTAATAGTGGAGCTGTCACCAAGGCACTCAAACTCAAGGGGGTCTCCCTCAAGAAAAACCGTATTACAAGTGATGATTACAAGGACATCATCGACAATGGTGGTGTGAAGGTTGGCAAAAATATCAATCTGCAAATGACTCGCCAGCTCTCAACCCCTCCAGGGCTGGTCATGAAAACCAAAATCCAGAGCAAAATCAGTGAGATGACGATGTCCAAGATCACGGTAAACAAGAATGCTCTCACCGGGACACACACCAAAATGATTGTCCTCGAGAACCAATCCTGTGCACCATTCATCCATGGGCTCACATCAGGGGACTATATTATGCTCTAAATTTGGGTGACAGCAAAATTGCTGCGACCTACATTAGGCCTTAAACACAGCTAATGTGGATCCGTTGATGATACCAGTTATGATACCCACGGTCATACGATTTATTTTTGAGGTTATCGCGGTCTCACCAGTGAGTATCTTCAGTTTATTATCAGCGTTATCAATGAATACCTCATCCCCAATGGAATAGCATGAGGAGTCCTCAACCTTAACCATGTAATCCCCATGAGTGGCGAATGTGATACAACCATTGGCTTCATCGATTCTCACGCATATACCAACATACTCCTTCCAGGTGCCAGTAGTCTTCACACTACATATGCAATCAGTGGTGTCAGCTTCAGTGCTAGGGACCCATTTCGAATCCTCACGATGATACACCTTGCCGGTCATATATACTGGGGCTCCAATGACGAAATCGGTGATGGTGTTAACCGATGACTCGATTGGGGAGTAGTGAGTGATGGTTGTGTTTGATTGTGCACCGTAAATAGCAGCCTTGAATGTTGCTAAATACTCTCGGGACATGATTTGTCTTGAATATAGTTGTCTAGCATCTAATAATTCCTGAGTAGTTGTCCAGGGATATCCAAATATTGGGAAGCTATATGTAAGTGTACTTGATGTTATATCATCAGTGCCTTCATAATATAGTGGGAATTTGAAATTGTCGAAATACACAGTCCTCTGATGTAATACTATTACTATGTTATGGGGATTTCCATCTGTATCACGGAATAACACCCTTATTTCACAACATAGTGCATATTCACTTACTATGTATTCCAGTTTAATCACCTTATCTACAAGTTTTAGATAACGAATTGATATATCCGAGGACCCCTCCTCAATTGGACTGCAATCAATGGCACACCTTTTTATTAGCTGCTCATCTGTAACAGCACTCGACTTCAATGCATACTTCTCATCAGCCTGGGCACTAGTATAATATGGTGTCAAGTCAACTGGTGCTGGGATATCTGTTGTGAGTGCATACTTGGTCATATCTGGTAAGTCCTGGGTTTTTGCATAGGCATTACCGTCTACATCACATGCATTCATAACACAAACTTTTGATCGAGTAATCTCCAATGCAGTTATTTCATTGTATTTGATGGTCGCTGTATCACTGTTTGCATCAATATCGAAATCTAACCATCGCTCCTTCGAGCTATCCAGTTGATTGCCAATGCTAAATATTCTGGTATTGCGAGAATGATTTGGTTTCATGACCATGAGAGGTGCATCACTACTTGTCTGATTTGCTCCACCCAATGTCAGGATGTTGTTTGGGTCTTTGATATAAACCTCTCCACTGATATCAGTGAAATACTCTTTTGGTATATCTGTTGTGAGTGCATACTCACTTAAGTTCGCAAGCTTCGCATACTCGGACATATCTGGCAAGTCCTGGGTCTTCGCGTATGGTTCCAACACAGTACTCAGTTTAGATCCATTAACCAAATCTGTGGGTATCTCCGGGATATCCGTTTTGAGAGCGTACTCACCTAAGTTCGCAAGCTTCGCATACTTCCCATCAGCCACATCCTTGGTCTCATACTTGTCTAATTCATATGCGAGCTCATCTTCATCGACGAACTTCTCATCAGCCTGACCACTAGTATAATATGGTGTCAAGTCAACTGGTTCTGGGATATCCGCTTTGAGAGCATAAGTGTTCGACACATATCTAGCTGAATAAGCGTTTTTGTCGGTTGGTTCGACAGTTTTGGTAATTGAACATGATAGTATTTCCGGTGTATCACCAGTTCCTGGATTGATTAATTCATGGGAGTTATACAGATACCAAAGACTAGAATCACTTCCTTCCATGCGCAGTATCTGAGAGGGTAGATTATCATCGTCATTGTACGAATAGTCTGCGTGAACATAATGGGCCGTATAGTAGCTGTCTGATGATACAATATCCAACCCATATTGCTCAATCAGTACATGATATGGGTCGTAATCCAAATCAAGAATTGTATTATTGGCGATTGTGAATTGAATAGTTGTTTGCCCCTCGATAATCTCTGGGATATAGCCTTTCACTTGATCAATAATCTCTGGGAGGTCTTCTTTTCGAACATATTCTCTGGCACAAGAATCCAAAGCCGCTTGAAGACCTTCATTAGCCGCCATACTTGTTAAACACATTGATGCTTGAGCTGATAATGGTTTAACATCTTCAGCCATCAATTTCTGAAACATTTCGTCTGGTAATTGATCTCTTATGTTCAATTGCAACTCACTATTTTTGAGAACTGTGGGTATCTCAGGGAGGTCCTGGGTCTTCACATACTCACCTAAGTTCGCAAGCTTCGCATACTCGGTCATATCTGGCAAGTCCTGGGTCTTAGCATACTCACTTAAGTCCTGGGTCTTAGCAAATGGTTCCAAAGCAGTACTCAATGAATCACTCGTAACGATGTTCTCAGGGACCTCAGGTATTTCAGTAGATAGTGCACAGTTTTTGGCAATGTAATCACGTAATTCCCCAATGGCACTATCCACATCTTCACTAGATGCGTACTTCAGCATCTCCGTATTGAAATCCTCGGTTTTCACATAGTCGAATAGCTGTGTTTGCAAAGCATATGACTCAAGGTCCTTGGCTAAAGCATATTTTTCGAGATGCTCACCAACTGTACTCGTAATGAGTTCCTTGATTTGCTCCTGGTTGGAACCAGTTATATTTGAGCCATTGGACCCATTATGACACATGCATGCATACTTTTTGATGTATTCTATTAGTAACTCGTCGATAGTGGCTGCTTTTATAGAAAATCCACTCTGTTCTATACTAAACATTTACTATAAAATAAAGGTATGATTACCGTAATTAATAGTGGAGTCAAGGACCCCACATACCGAGAGATTCTTAGGTGTATGGTACAAAAATGCAAAATACCAAATGCAATCGTCTATAATATAATAGCCGCCATCAATAGGCCAGATTTGTACACGGATGAGGTATCGCATAAGCTTGAAGATATGAAAAATGCATGGGAAAGCACCAACATAAATGACCCAGATCAGTTTGCGAAATTGCATGGTAATTTACTTGTAAATTCAGTATTCTTCGAAGATCTGGATCAACATTTGAAACCCCCAGGAGATCCAAGCGAAGTCCCTAGCGAAGTCCCAAGCGAAGTCCCTAGCGAGGAACTCCAACAGGATATCCCCGAATTTGAGGAACCTATTGAGCTAGAATTTGAGGAGGAGGAGGAAGAAGGTGATATGAGTCCATTCCAAATACTCACACCCAATCGAATAGCTCGAATTAGTGTTGATATGGATGCACTTAAGACTCAAGATATACTCCCCGAACAAATCCTTAATGTATTACCCAAATACTATCGCATTGCTGATGACCCCGATAAATATGCTCCCCGCAAACTAACCCAAATTGAGATTCGAGAGGTACGAGATATGGTTGATAATATCATACGTAACTTGGATTCAATCGAGAAAAAGCAAGCCGATATCATTAGGTCTCCAAAAACCAATAAAGAGGTATCTAGTATACGGAAATGCATTACAACTGTTAAAACCTATGAAGATATCGAAGCTGAAATCAATAAGGAATTCTTACAATCCCTGACCAATTTGCCAGGGGAGAGTAATATGGATAGACTTATGACTACATTCAACAAAACACTCAAACATGATTTGCAAGCACTTCGCAATTTCGGTGTTTTGGGTGAGGACTCATATGATGGACTTACGGAATGCTATAATAGGGCTATCCATCCACAGTCTAGTGATGACCTTAAAACAAAAGATTTGGTAGCCACATTACATGAATATATTTCTAGAGGTCAATATGAAGATACCCGTGATATATTAGATAAGCTCAATCTAGTAAATAAGCTTAATAGCAAATCGCATAAATCGAAACCCTCAGGAGATCCGAAGTCCCTAGCGAAGTCCCTAGCGAAGTCCCTAGCGAAGTCCCTAGCGAAGTCCCTAGCGAAGTCCCTAGCGAGATTCCATTAGGGGATATCCCTGGATCGGTACCCAAAGCGACATCCCAATTGATGACAAATATATCCCCTGAAATCGAGTATACAAATAATAACATTTTTTCTTCACCTAAAGAAACTATGACAGAAGCACCATCCTTTATAGGATCTGATACACTTAACAATTTAAATGGACTCGCGGTACCAGATGATGATGATATTGGTAATTGGGGTCATGATGAGGGTACAGCATCATTCATAGAAGATCTAACTCAAGAAACCCCATTTGACGCTTCACAATTAGCAGCCGAATACCAAGCCAAAAGACGTGGAACCACGGGAATCCGAAAAGGTAAAGGTTATGAACAAGTATCTAATGCAATGAATAAGTTAAAAATACACAATTTATCAAAGGTTCGTGATACATCTAAATACAAACGTGACTTCCTCGACTTAATCATTAATGGGAACTATCGAATTAAATATATTCCAGATGCAGCTCAAAGAGATACTGCACATAAATACTGTAAGAATCATCTCGATGCTGATGGAATACCTTTATATAGATTACTACCAACAAACTCCTCAGACCCATTAGGCAATGACATTACTGATCTTAATGGAGACCAGGTTGATGATATTGTCCTTGTTGATAAACGTGGTAGTCCAGCCATTATAAATGGATATCAACTCGTTCAAGCATCACCATATAAGAAGGCTTGGGCTGCAACATACTCGACAAAGAAAGCTCGTAAACAGAACCCATTTAATGCGTGGTTGGCTGAGATGTTCCAGAAATCGCTTGATAAAGTTAATTGGGAAGCTGGTGAGTATAATCTGGAGGCGAATAAGGCAATGAGTGAACTGATGGATGCTTATTCAAAGGTTGGATTACCTAAACCCAGAATAAGTAAACGATTAACACCAAATTCATATTGGGCATCTGTGTTCTCCCATTTATGGCATTTCTTTTGGAATCAGTACTATAAGCCTGTTGGTCCACTCAGGAAATTAACAGATTATCTCACTAGTACTAATGCAATGTTTGCTGTGCTATATGATCAACCAGCTCTAAAGGCTATTGAAGCTAGTAAGGGCCGGAAGATAGCTTATACAGATTGGCTCCTTTATAAGAAGGTCAATTCCGGGCAATATAATGTAGAAGTTGGTAGAAAACTTCAAGCTGATACTCAGGACATCATTAGTAAGCATATTAATTTCACTACTAATGAAGCAATGGTTGCAGAGGAAAACTGGGATGAACGTTTCAAATTCATCATGAACAGACTCGTTTATGTTGTATTCATAAATGGTATAAAGGTAGACCCTTCTAAACAAGCAAATCAAGAGTTGTTGCAAAGGTTATATAATACTGCTGTTTATGGAGACAAGAAGCGTTTGAAGCATAATCGAGAACAGTACAAAAATAATCTCATCCAATTCCTGGATACTGATCTTTATAAGAATAGGGGATATGCTGAATACAAGGAGTCTAAAGCTCAATCAGTTGAAGCAGCTCGTGAAAATGCTGTAAATCAATACTTCATAGACAAATATGCACCAGCAAAAGAAGCAGAAGAATAAATTTAATCGGGGATATCACCCATATCATTATCTTTGTTAAAACCTTGGAACCCAAACCCTTTGAATTTAATTACTGGTTGTGCCGTAGATGGCTTTGCCGTAGATGGCTTTGCCGTAGATGGCTTTGCCGTAGATGGCTTTGCCGTAGATCTGGTTTTAGAACTACTATTTTTGGACTTAGCTGATGACGGTCTAGGCATCATATTGGGTGGAATATGTATCTTGCTATTCAAACCACGTGATGACAAACTACTAGTAGATGATATATGTGGAGGTGGTTGGATAGGTTGTATTGGTGATTCAGGTGCCATGAACTGATATATTTCAGTTGATTCACTATTATCAAGGTCCTCAATATGCAGACTTTGGGAGTTAGAACGCAGTTCGCTAGCGTTCGGCAATGAAATTGCTTCCTGCTTGGGTTGGAATCCAATGTTTTTGAATGATGGTCCAAATGATACCGAATTGGCTTTGGATGGTGTTGGAGTATCACGTATTCTATCACGCGGTTTGCTAGCAATTCGGTTTTGACTCTTGTTTGGTGTTAGAACCCTAGCTGATGATTGTATGCTTGGATTACTTATGGCCTCGAAATCGAGCTTGCTTTGCTGTAGTCTATTTCGAATATTTCTAACCAGGTCATATTGTGTTTCATATTTTACGCGATATTCCTGCTTATCACCATTTTTCTTAGCTAGAGTAATTGGTGCGGTTGCAGGCCGAATATCCGTCGAACGATATACACCATTGCCATCAACCTTGGGCTGTTTGCATATATCATTAATACGTTGTTCAGTTGTAATTGGCGTTACACCTGGTGGTGGTGGAAGGGGTTTTGGACGAGGTGCATTTGTGGGTTTTTTGGCAAATGCAAACTCAATATTCTTCTCACTTTGTCTGGACTTATTAGGGCTGTGATATACACGAGTGTTTTGAACAATATTCACAGTAGGTATTTGGTCACTCTCTTCAGCCAATAATGGGATATAAAATCCTACGTCGCTACTCCGCCCAACTGTTAGCCGAACTTTATTAACAATGTTTACCTCGAAATATTTAACTGGCAAACATATATTCATATTATCAGTTAGTCGATCTGGACGGTCCCCTGGGAACTTCTCTAGATAAACAACATCTTTATCGAATGAGTTTTCCCAAGTCCAGATATAATCCGCATCATACGAATTTGACAAACAGAAGTAATATTTTATAGACTTAATTCCAATGCCATCCTCATCAGGCTCTTTTCGAGCAAAGAAGTTACGTACAAATGGTGGTGGTATTATCACGTGAGGTATTATATAAATGGTGTGACCATTTGGACTAATAGTTATTTGATCTATAGCATTGTTTTTATATAAATTATCATATTGTCCGGGTTCTATCGTGAGAGTATTAGTCTCATGATCATAATGTTTACTCATTTACCCAAAAATAAACTCCTATATTGGCCATACGGTGGTCAATAGATTAGCAAGCATGATAGCACGAATGCATCGGGTTTTATCTCATTACCATACAGGTCTGTGAACCATATTTTGAAATCCCGCTTGGTCCTATTGAGCATCTCATATTTGCGATACTTGGTTTGCCGTCTGTTGGCTAGCATTATGAAGTGGTCACAGTATGGGTCGAATTCTACAATATCCGAGTGTACCATCAAATCACCGATGATGGTCTTATTCAGGATAGCTCCCACATACTGCACTACGATGTACTTCTTATTGCGACTATATATGAAATCCTCAGGTAATGTAAATTCGGTGGTCTGTGTATGGAAATAGCGCTTTGGCATTTATTAGACAGCAAAGTACTGCTTATAGTCTTCACCTAGTGATGCATAATTGGGTGCCACGAATCGGGTGTACATAATGGGGACAGTTACGGTAGCTCGCTCATCATCAGTCATTGGCGTTCGACCAGTTTTGGTTTTGATATACGGCACATAGAACGCAGTTCCTGCTTGTTTATCATTATTCAACTGGAATCTACGATATGGGTTCAGCAATTTGCATTCGACGTTCCCATTATGGTATCTTATGAATTCAGCAATCTCATTGAACACACGCCTCTGCTTCTCATGCTTCTTCTCAGTTTTGGATGTATCGTAATGGATCAATATGATATTACCCTTGCTATAGCTCAGCAGACCATCCATTTGCATATTATTTTTGACTCGATGTAGCCTCCGTTGGCAATCCCTGATGTATCTCCACTCCAAATCTGGGTTGTGCTGCATTTGATTGGGCGTATAGTATATCTCCTTGGGTTCCCTTGCTAGATACGGGTCATAATACTCATCATCTCGGTAATTGGGATTGGGCATTCGTAGAGAACAATGTGGTGTGTTGTTATAGTAGTGAACCATCTGTTGCATCAGGAATGGGTCTCCAATTCTACGATTATCTAAACCGAATGCATTACGGAGTGTCCTAATGGTTGCATCAACGATTTTGTGAGCGTTGCTGTGTTTGGATTTATCGACAATCACTGCATTACCGTCAATCAACACATTTTTGGTACCTGCATATTTATTTTTGTCTGGACTTCTGTAGGGAATTATATCAAGCACTTTTAGTAGATTATTTTCACCATCACATTTGATGGTATTAAATTTGAAGTCATCATATTTATCGAGAATGATTTTGACGTATGCATCCTTAATGGTATCAGCTAGTTTGTTCTTAAGTGGTTCCACAATTAGATATCGCGTATTGACATTCACCATGATGAGGTATATGGTTTCATGGGGTACCAATTTATCGCCAGCCTTCGTAGTGTACTTCACAAACATCAAATCAACCTCCCAGCAGCCAGGTTCTAATGAGAAATCCGGTTTTGAATAGGGACTGCATGATTTCAATTTGAAGTCCTTCACGAATGGCTCATGATGATACTCCGGATTGACGATAAACAGTGATGGGTCCAATTTTGATATTTTGGATTTGAATGGGTACTTGAGCAGCGAATTGTACTCATTGTCGAATATCTTGAATGATTTCTTGTTGGTATTAGCCATTTCCTGTGGCGGAGGGGGAGCAGGAACCGCGTTCTCAGGGGGCTTAGGGTATGAAGTACCTTCTGGTGCAGGAACTGCGTTATCAGGGGGCTTAGGTGTAGAAGGAACTGCTTTCTCACCCCACAAGAATGATGTTACTTTGTGAAACATTTAATGTGCAAAAATAATGGTCTCTATCGTGACAGCAAAATTGCTGTTACCAGAAATTTAGTGGTTATCGTTTGATAATTCAGCTAACTCATTTTCAAGTTTGGAAACCTTTTCCTTCAAACTATTGATGTCCTCAATCAATGATTCACGGACTGCGAGACCATTGCTGCCCAGCATGCCACCTTTGATGTTATTGAGGTGACCCTTATACATATAGCACTTCTCCTTGAGATCATGCTTGATGCGCTTCAACTCTGGAATCTCTTTCTTGTATTCACCCAATTCAGTCATTTAGATATGAAAAAAAGTGTTTTTTCAAGATTAAATGTCATACGCGAAAGCTAAGGAATGTAATTCATACGAGGAACGCCGTGTATTAAGAGATTCAAATGGGCTTACGTATTTCAATCACCTGGAACGTCACATGCGAAATAGGCGAACTATGAGTTGTACCAAACCCACAATCCCAAAATATGAAGATAAGGGGTGTGTCGTGCATGACCCAATCATTAAGTCAACATCATCAGCAATACACCACTCGCTCAATCACCAGGTAATCCCAAATAATTCAAAAATTTAATGTCTTAGGATACCGTTCACCGCATCAGTACACTCATTCACAGTATTGGTGAGCTGATTTATTTTTGTGGTGATCACGCCAATGGTGTTCTCCAAAGTGGTGATCCGCTTGGTGTATTCATCTAATGATGATTGCAATGCATTGATGTCAGCTCGAATGTTTGCAAATTGGATCTCCACCAGGTTGTCACTATCGGCTGGCTTGGTGATCTTCTTGAGAAACACATTACTGGAGCCATCCTTGCCAGTGCGTTTGGTAATCCTGTACTCACACTCCGGGGTTATAATTTTGTAGGTTTTATTGAGGTAATTGGTGGTCTTCTCATTGAACATATCCTTGTACTTCTGGTAGAACAGGTCGAACTCCTCTACTGAGTTGAATGTGCGTTGCTCCTGCTTGTTATCATTTATAACTCTAATATCGCAATTCATTTCAAAACGGACAAAAATATATTCATATGTATGTGGATATTCTATGATGATCAAACCTTGTCCAGTATGGATTTACCTATATCATTAGCTTTGCTTACGTAATTGAGTCCAGTACTGATGGTGTCTACAACTGGTCCAACACCTGGTATGAAGTCGGCGATTGGCTTGATCCTATTGATGATCCCCTTTCCAATATCAACTGCCCTTGGGATGTTGCGGATAACAGTTTGAGCTGCATTCTTGAGCTTACTGCCGACGTTCTTGAAAGCGTTCTTAATCTTCTTGAAGATGCCAATACCCATTTGGTATATAAAAAAATGTGATTTCAAGCTTTTTTCCAAGATACAAAATGAGATACAGGAACGAAAGAGCTCACAATTTGAAATACGAGGTTGGGAATGTCAATGACACATTCCAGAAGATGCGAAATATTATTAATGTTAATGATGGTACCAGAAGCTTCTCATTTAGAACAGTCGATTGCCATGACCAGCCAGCCCCATTTCACCAAGGCCAGTACTCACAGATTTCATTAACACATCCCGACCACTTCATTAGCGATATCGACAAAGGCTTCCTCACATTCCACATCAAACTCGATTTGCAATTGAACACCGATTTGGCCAAATTGCAAGAGATCAATGATCCAAATAACTTCTATAAACTGTTTGTCGGATTTAAGTCCTCGAACCAATTATTCGACAGGCTCGAGATTCTCCATAACAATGTCAATGTCGGATATCAGCAAAATGAATGCATTCGCGAGGGCTTCCTATACTCGGTTTTGAAGCCAGAGACTGAGAAGATGCGCCGCAGATTCGTTCACAGCTTATGGGAGAACATCAGCAATTACAGTCAAACTCATGCTGGTTCATACGTTAATCTCAATAGCTTCAAGAATGGTGGTAAGACCACAACTGAATTCGACTTGAATGTACCATTTGATGACTTGCTTGCATTACAGGCATTTGACTTATTCCCTAATGGAATCATTGGTGATTTATCCATTAGATTCCAAGTCAGTCCAGCTGGTCTTGTTTGGGCTGCCATTGACCCATACACGGTTGCTGAAGCTAAGGCATTCCTCGAAGATAATGATAGCGTATCCCCAGAGGAACTCGATAAACTCAAACAAATCAAAGCATATGGACATCTCAAACATCAATTCACTCAAATCGGTAATGAGGCTATCATCCCAGGACCAGGAACACCTTCACCATCTCCAACTCCAGGACCTTCACCAGGACCTTCACCAGGACCTTCACCATCTCCAACTCCAGACCCATCTCCTGAAGAAGAAGATAAGCCAGATCCATCACCAAGTCCAAGTCCAACTCCAGCTCCAATCAAATATAAGCTTAGATACAGAATTGGTGAACAATACAATTTCCAAAGTGATGGTTCATATACTTATGATGATATCGCACAGGATCTTGTCATGTATTTCAGCTATACAGCAGATGAGTTTGCTAAATTGGACCTCAAGCCAACTGCCACTGATGAAGAAATATGTTTAGCCAATCCGGATTACACCAAACCAGCTTTGCAACACAATGATGGTAAGTACTATGTATGGCAAATCGAGAAGACCGTTGCTAAATCTGCTAACCACATCATGAGTGAATATCATGGTGCTAGAAAGCAAATCTTGAGTGAAACATATTCATCACAACCAGCAACACTCACTGTTAACCGAATGACCATCACTCTCTGTAAGTCCAACATGCAAGGCTATGGTGTTTGTGAAGCCACTCGTGCAAGCATTGAATCCATATTACGTGAAGGCCTAGTAATCCCATCTCAAAAGGTCGATTACCATGCATTCCCAATTGCAGCTGCCGCTAACGGAATCAAGTCTACATTGAATATCCCATTAATCAATGTCACAAGCATGTCATTGTTGTTCCCCAAGCACCACAATGATTTGACTGTATTTGAGAATCCGGTTTACCAAAACTGCTTCTTGAATATTGGTGGTAAGAACTTCCCAGATGAGAATGTCAGTACCATTGGTGCCAGATTCTTCGAAAGCCAATTAACTGCTGGAGACCTCGATGGTATCACACTCCAATGTTCAAAGGAATTCGAAGATAGCTTCACCATGCCCAAGAACGATGAAAATGGTATTCGATATCGCAATACATTGAGTGATGCCACATCATTTGTATTCAATGTCCAAACTGAACGTGCATCTGCTGGATACTGTTATGATGGCTTAGATGGTGGCAAAGGCAATATCCAAATTCAAGTCAATGGTCAACCAATATTCACTGGTGATAATGATACATATTACAAGATTATCGAACCAAGTGGAGCCATTGTTAGACCACCACCTGTCCAACTCTGTTTATGCAGAGACACCTACTTCAAGCTCTCACTCGATGGCCTTGAATATATCGATGATGAATCACCAGCTGGTTCACAAGTTGATCCAGAAATGGCATAAGAAATATGGCATTAGTGGTAAAAATATTTTTGCACTTTGGAAATGTCTCTCCATAAGGCTAGAATTCTATCAAGTGAGAATGATGCGAGTGTTAAGCAAGAGCAGAATGTGAATATTAAGATCGCCGCGAATAGACCTCCACCTGTACAACCAGTATCATACCCTCAAGTCCCACAGATGCAACCCCAAATGGGATATACTAAAGGTTATCCTCAAAATGGCACACAAGATGCAAATTTTACTACAGCCTCGACAACTGGTCCATATCCATCAGTTGCTCCAATAAACAGTCCACCCCAAGGAACTTCATTCCCTGAGTCTTCGACAATAGATCGTTCATTAGAACTTGACACTGACGACTTGGGTACCAAAAATAAATTCCTCGAGATATTGCTGAATATCTATGAGACCAATCCACTGAGGATGAACAACTACCTAGTGTGCCATAGCAATACACTGATGGAGCTCATTAAGATACTCACTAAGGCTGACAAGGTTGAGTTGGTCATCAATGAGGATAGTGGGTGCACTGGTTGTGTTTCAAACTCGAAGTACATGAAAATCGATAAGATATTGGTGTCCAAAAACGGGGTATCCAATGAGTTGAAATATGGATATAACCATGTATGGACCGAGCTCATAAGGCACTCGATATCACTCAAAATTTGTATTTAAATTTGCATAAATGTCCAGCGCAAGTGAAATCATTATGAATATACTATTGGGGTTGATATTGGTGACCAATGTAGTTGAACTGCTATTACTGGTATCGGTTACAGCTGAAGATGAACCACCTGAGCTGACTGATGAGCTGAGGCGCACATTATATGCGTAATTGGCATCATCGCCACTTAGAGCTTTTCGCATAAAAAGCTTTATTTTTGATTAAATGTTGTATTACAAGCGCCTACAACCAACCCTTTTCGACTATACATCTATTGAATTATCAGACAGTTCCAGTAGTGATCCAATTGATTTTGATACATTCGATAGGTACCAGAAGCAGCAACCGGTATCCCAGAGATTTGATGTTGACGAGGCTATGAGTGAGGCCTATTCCAAGAATAGGGATAAAATCACGAATGCATCCATAAGGCCAATCGCTAATGGGATCTATGCGTGGTACAATACTTTGAACATACTGGTGGCATCACAAGGCAAAGGCAAGAGCCATACAGTAATTCGCGATATCATTCAAATGAGTAGACTCAATAACGCTAATTTTCATATGATCGTGTATGTGAGTAAGAACGGTATTATAAATGATTCCACATTTGAATCTCAACGCGAGCTCATCAACCTGCCCATTGAGGTCGTCGCTGATAGTAATGCTGAACGGTATTTGAAGGAGCTCGATCTATGGAAGGAGTTATATAACAAATATAGCTCAGTTGGGAAGGCTACAGTTGAAGCGTCAGCTGGAGCAGACTTGTCTGCGACCGATTCCAAGCTGCAGCAGATGTTTGAGTTCCTCCATATCAGCAAACTAGGGAAACCCAATGTACCACTCAACACCATAATCCTGTGCGAGGACTTCATTAAGAGCAAGCTATTGAAATCAG
The DNA here is from genome assembly GCA_039105265.1 of Tritrichomonas musculus. Classification (NCBI taxonomy): domain Eukaryota; phylum Parabasalia; order Tritrichomonadida; family Tritrichomonadidae; genus Tritrichomonas; species Tritrichomonas musculus. The sequence goes on from JAPFFF010000004.1 coordinate 4,067,511, forward strand.
CATACTTCACAAACTATATCACCCAGTTGCGTCATAAGAATTCAATCGTTTACATCAACATCCAGTTCTTCAAGGGTGTGCCAACTGATTACAAAAATAATTGTACATCATTCTTCATATTCAATGGGTTCTCACGACAGAAACTCAATTACATATATCAGCAGGTGAGCATACCTTGTGAGTTCGAGGAGTTGTGGCAAAAATATAGAACATTATCTGGACATGATTTCATATTGGTGAACACTGTTGAACATGATATGCAAGTGGTGTATTCAAAGGTTTAGGCAAAATCTGGGTCAGCATCCAATACCAAATCTTGATGCTTGCCGATGAATACATCAGGTTCCACAATATTGTATTTTTCACGAAGTTTTACAATGAGGTCCTTGGTGTTTATATTGGTTCTCTCAATTGAGTAGTTGTAATACGGACATTCCTTGAATTCGTGTTTTTCGGTATCCCCATTTACGAAGAACTCGTGCATGTTGGCACTCAATTTGCGTCTACTATTGGATGTCAATTTGACGTATTCAAGGTTCATCTCCTTGAGCTTGTTAGGGTAGAATCTAATGGTTTCAGTATCATTCTGGAGTGATACGTATAGGACCTTTGCGAGGTACAGCGAGTTCTTCAAATTGAATGGTAACTTGTCACATAATATTGCGAAATTACATTTTGCAAATCCATCAGGCTTTGGCAATAGGGAAATCAATGTGTTGATGTATTCGTAGACAGTGAAATTGTTTGGGGTGGATTCCATTTGGTGTTGATAAAAAATCAATATTCAAATTTAAAAATAGATGATGAATCTCACACCTCACACCTCATACCTCATACCTCATACCTCACCTCAAATTGGTATAGGGGTACCCAAGAGGGGGGTCATAAAATTCATTTTAGGTAAATCCTTTAATTGGGAATCCTCATAAGTCCAAAAATAAATTATTCAAGCCTTGCTATAGTATATAACTCTCTTACTCTTCTCCCATGCAATGGTCTTAAGCAGGAACTGCGTTCTCAGTTTACCCGATTTTGAGAGTATTACACCTAATCCACGAGGGGTTACATTAGTGTCGAAGTACGCATTATATTTTTGAGTCAATTCTACTATACATATCTTATCATTTGGGAGACCCTTTATGAAATCGTCTAAGGTCTTCTCCTGATCAATCTCATATACTTCAGCTATAATGGGTGTAGTTTGGGATTCGGCATTTGATTCCTTGGCAGATTCCTTGGCAGATACCTTGGCAGATACCTCAGTCAAACTCTGTTTGGATTTCTCAGCCATCTCTGGTTCCTTAATGTGGATATAATTTAAGAGCTCATTTTCACATATTTTTGCAATGCAATCCTTGATTTCCTTATCGATGATTTTGGATAAATCGTGTAAGATATATTCATTGAGATTCTTCATGAGTACTCTAGAGTACCCAATAACGAGTTCACTAGATGACATTTCAGTTGGGGGATATTGATCAAGTTTATTATCGATTGCATCAATGATTGTTCCAAGGTATAGATTATAACAAGCATTACTGATTTCCTCGCGCAATTTCACTAGGGAATCATATTTATGTATATCATTTGCGAAATATTCATTTGATGCAACTTCGTTGCTGAGCGCAAGCGTTGCAACTTCAGCGAGTAACTTGGTGAAGCTAGATATTAATCTTTGTGTTAATGAATCGAATAGGTTTATGACCTTGGTAGAGGTTCTATCATAGTATACGAATTTAATGGTACCCTCATATGATTTGTCTTTGGGACATAAGGATTTGACCTTATTGACAAACGATTCGAATATGCAACTGAGCAAATTCTGGTTGAACATATTGATATCCTTTGTGATGATGTCAATAGCATAATCAAGGGGGTGCGTATAACTGTAAATCAAAGTTTTGCGTTTCTTATCGAGCTCATCTTGAAATTTCATTAGACGTTCGCGATCTCGGTTGATATATGATAACTCCTTCATTAGCAGTGCTCGCTCAGGAGATTCAATGTTTGTATAACTATCAATTTTGGTATTCATATCTTGGATCCACTCATCGTACTCATCAAGCGAGAGCTCCTTATGTATATAGCACTTGATAGCTGACTCGCGATCATGTTCACGTTGGGATTTATTCAATATTTTGTTCATACGAATCTCCAATTCCTTGCAGAAAGAACCTTCATATGAAACTACTTGGGTGTTAGTTGGGACAACGCTCATTTTCAAACCAGATAAAAAATTAAATTGATTCAAGAATTGCATTATTTTTGGGATTGTCAATTTATGGAAATGCGTAAGCATTTATCTTGAGGCGAAGCCGAATGGAATTTACCTAAAATGGATTTTGAGAGGCCCCTCTTGGGTACCCCTATACCAATTTGAGGTGAGGTGTGAGGTATGAGGTATGAGGTGTGAGGTATGAGGTGTGATGTGTGACCCCTTAAGTGAACCTCTTAGTAGTGATGGATGTTCCGCATGGGGATATTGGGGATATGGAGGGAATACCTGGCACATGCAATTTCCTTTAAAAGACCATAGATTCCTTGTATTTGGACTATGACATTTCAGCAAAAATTCAAGGTCTGGAGCTTAATTTTAAATGGTTATGTGAATATCAAAATTAGGCTAGATGTGGCTGTTATATTTGAAATTTATCTGGTCCCCATGCGGAACATCCATCACTACTCAGGTGTAATATCAAATCTCAAGGATGAAATTATTGAACTTAAGGCAGAAATAATGCAGTTAGAAGATGAGTGTGATGATGAATCTATAAAATATTTGGAAGTATACCAAGAAAATAAATTCTTAAAACAAAGAGTGGGTGATTTAGAGCAATCATATGATACAATCAATAAAGAACTAAAAAGAATGAAACAAAGATATGAAATTACTTCACTGGAAACATTTATGAATTTATATGGTTATGTTGCAGAAAGAAGTGATATAAAAGTAATTCAGGAAAAATATTTTGAAGAAACTGGTATTAAATGCACACAAAAGCAATTGATAAATGAACTAAAACAGATAGGATATCAAGTAAAGCATAGTGGCAATAAAAATACATATTATGTTTCAAAAAGAATCAAAGGCTTTCTTTATATTGTTCAATTAATAAAACATAAAGTAACAGAAATTTATAAACCAGGGAGAACCATATACATAAAACAAAGATTAATTACATATAAACAACATGATGGAGGAGCAACAGAAATAATATTCCTCCCTGTTATTAATCAATATAAAGCCGAAGCAAAATTACTTCAATTACTCAGCGAAGCAGTAAATAGAAAAGAAATAAAGAAGAATGATTATGGTGATGAATATTTCGAAGGGTCGCTTGATGTTATCATGAAATATTATAATCAAGTAATTGATGAATTTAAAGAGTAAGATACAAAAAAATTTTTTTGATTTATGCCTTGACTAATTGAGCTATCTTTTTTAATTCTTCCAACTCAGCCTTCTTTCTTAGCCTATATTCTTTCTGTTGCTTACGTCTTGCTTCTAATCGTTCCTCTGGTGTATTGTATTTGCTTTTTCTACCTCGCTTCTGTTTTTCAGGTGCGGTTGCCTCAATTAATTTTAATGCTGCCTTTTCTGGATCAGTTTTATTAACCTCTCCCTCTAATATATTTTTTAAGTTCTCTTCTGATTTCGATTTAGAGAGCTTTATTACAATGTCTGTTTTGTTGAATTGTTTTAAGATCTAATTTATTAGTCATTTATTAGTCATTTCCATTGAAGAAAAAAATTAAAAAATAAAACGAAGCTACATATTAATACAGTATTTCAAACACAGATGATATTTGTTAATTAATTCATTATATTCTCTATTGTATACTTGTTTGAAATCGATGCATACCTCTCCGTTATCATTCACAATTTTTATATTTTCTATCTTTCTAATTGGATTTGCTTTACCTGCACAACATCCTATGTCTTCTTCAAGGCCTACCTCAACTGATTCTGCTTTAATGATGGCTTTGATAATATTAGACAAAGCGGTAGCTGGAACAATGATACAATTCTTGGAAACCAGATTAGATAGCAAAGCCTTATCTTGATTCAACAATATATTCGCATATGTTTCAAGGATGACATATTTTACATCTTTTGCCTCATCCTCTGGATTTTCTTCTAGTTCACAGATGGGTATCAATATGTTAAAAAAATTTTAGTTAAAAAGATGGTGAATTTCGTTAATATGTTAAAAATATAATAAAATATTAACGAAATTCAAAATAAACTCGTATTAAATCATCTTGATTAAAAATTAAATAAAATTGGTCTGACTTTTGGAAACATAGAAATTGATTACCATGATTAAAAAAAAACTGTGGAAACAAGTGTCAATAATTGAGTAGACTCAATATCAAATGCCTCCGACAATCAATCCAAATTAAATCTCAACACTGAAATTTATAAAATGAAACATCGTGAAATAGCTGTTTATAAAATATTAATGAAGTCTTAAATAAATCTAGAAAAAATAGCATTTGAAAACAATGCGGTTTATACATTTCAACTCAAGAAAATGGTGAAAAATCGCGAGGTGAGTTTATACTCAAGCCCGTTTCACTCTTTTTCCAGATTGACGAAGTTAAAAATATTAAAAAATAAAAAATGTAGATTTTTTTCAAACAGTACAATAGTAAAAATACATAAAACTCAAATTAAAGAAGGTTGTCTAAGAAATGATCACACATTTAAAAGTTATTGGGGTTCACGAAATAATACATATTTATAATCTTCCAGTTTTTTTTAAATAGTTCAAAAAGGTTATTATATAAATCATCATTACTATTTATTGAATAATAGGTATTTTAAAAATATTCAATTTTTTCTCCAAATGAATTGGTAAGCCTGGCCTTGGTTATCATAATGTTTACAATTTCATTCAAAACTCAGCAACATAAAAAACAATGATTGGAGGAATAGTGTTAGATGGAAATACTATAACCCCATGCATAGTTTTGGCAAACAAGAGATGCCAAAAGGAAATGTTAACTAATGGTTATTGAAACCAAAATGTCTTTTTTAATATACCAAGAAAATGGTTTCATTATTTCAAAAAGTTTTGCATATTGAGTTCCTTCGATTTTTATTTGAATTTCAAAAACTAAGAATAGAACGAAACAAAATTTTGGACCTTCTTCAAACAACCCCAGATGTCGTTATATCAGCTTTTAATCAGGCTGGGATTTATGTAGAAGAGCAAAAAGATAGATGATTTATAGCTCTAGTATCTATTGAAAAAGCAAGAGCAGGTAGAAATATTTAACAAAATGAATGCAGAAATCTTATTAATGGAAATAAAACAGTAGGCTTATTAAATTTTGAGGAATAAAAACATTTAATTAATCAAATTATTCAATCATAAAAACTCATAATCAAAATTATTCAACAATACCTCTAGATTGTAGACGATCAGTGGTCTAAATTTATGACATTAAATAATATTACTTTAGATTGTAAATCGGTATTCATAATATATTAAAGATATGATTAATCTTTTCTATATTTTAGGTATGAAATGTTTCAATTTCTTTAAAAAATTTATCTATGTATCTGTTGTATTACTTATGTCTTCCCCAACCAGGTTAATTTTTTGCTTTAGTAAGCCTGTAGATCTGCCAATAGTTTTATAGAATTTGTTTTATCACTCTTATTTACATATGTATTCTTGTAAATCTATATTTTGACTAATAGTTTCTCCAAGTAATATAGAAATATAAAAGTATGGTATTGCAGAAATGTTTGGAATTTGTTGAGCGACTTTTTGCCTCAAAGAGGTACCTTTAGAAATTAACTGTCATTTTTTTTGCGGAATAAACGTACGAGTAAACGTAAGAAGAAAATTTTGGAAAATTTTCTCACAAATAATATTATTTTCTCTCTCAAAATCTGACAATTCTTTTTATTCCCATTAAATTTTTTTGAAATACTTTTTTTTTATCAGAATTTAGACCGTTTATTATTGATTTTACATGTAAATGAGGTTTTTCTTTATATTTAACAAATATTTGGATAAAATCTTTGGGGATTTAAATCATTACATCCTATGTTATTTAATGCCCAAGTTATAACGAATTTGGTTTTTTTAATCGTTAACAATTTTTTTATTAATTAAAAATTCAAATTAAATCCCAATATTTTATAATTTTATTCAATTGAGGATTTGGCCAAAAAACCGAGTAATCATTAAAATCCTTAATTCTTATTCTGTGATCAACTTCACCTCTTCCCTTTCTAGCTTTTCTTTTTTCTATTTTTTCTTTTAATGTTCTTTGGCAATGCAAAAGTTTTGTAGTAAAATCTTTTGAAAACTGAACGATAGGCATTATTGAATTTTCAATGAGCTCGTAAACGACACCAGTTGCTTCAAATGCTGATTTAACATTACTATAAGTTGCTACCTTGGAAAGAGTCTAACAGCATTTGAATTTTATCAAGGAGAGCATCATCATCATCAACATCAGATAGTTGTGCTTTCCTTACATTTTGTTTATGTAAATGGAACATTCCAAGATCAAGCATTTGTGTCTGATTAGATGAATGTAGTGGTAAAAAAATATCTTAATATTATTGATTTTACAAGCATTAAAGAGCTCTTCTGTATAATGAGAAGAACATCCATCTAGGATCAAAACAGCAGGTCCATCGTAGTTAAATTTCTTTCTTCTTTCTTGAACTTCAGGAATGAAAATGTTATCAATCCACTCATTAAATATTTCTGAGTTTATATATCCTGTTTCATCTGGCTCTATCATAACTTTGTCGAAGAGAGATAGCCTTAAAACACTTGCTTCAATAATGGTTCTTTTCACTACTATAAGAGGCTTCAAATATGATCCATCGGCGGCAACACATGCAAGGAAAGTTGTATGGTCGTCTTTCCTTTCTACAGGGTAGTACCATTTTTGTGGTTTGGAATCCTCAGGAACAAGTATCCACTCATATTTCTTTGCATCCACAAATTCATCATGTCCTTCTTCATCGACATTAAAAATGAAGTAAGATGGAGCGTTATTTGTACTGAAAAAGCTAAATAACATGTCATAATAATAGTCAATGCTTTCCGGAGAGCATTCATATCGATCTTTATCGATTGCTTCAGCTTCTTGCTTTTTTAAATGCGTTCTACTTAGAGCATTTTCCATTGCTCGGTAATCCAAAATTACATGGAACAGATTAGAAAGAAACAACTCAGCAGCATCTAGAGTAGGAGGTCTTTTGAAAGATTTATACCATTTTGAAAATAACTCTAGTTGATCATTTGTGAGGCTAAATGGTCGTCCATTGGCTTTAATTTTTCCTAGGAGCTCAGCTTTATAATTTGCGTATTGACGTTTGATAACAGTAAAACGTACATCAAAAAGATCTGCCACATTTTGATAGGTCAATTTGTACGTTCCTTTATATTTTTGTCTGGACATTTCCAATAATAGGAATATTTGCTGCCTGAAAGATACAGCATCCTTATAATCTTGTTCTTTAATTATCTCTTTAACTAAATTATCAAGACACGCTATACCTAAATATTTAACCATAATCTTTGGGCCGTCTGGTGAGTTTTTGCTCATTTTATTAAAAAATATTATATACAAAGGTTAAATTTTGAAAGCAAAGTCTAATGATTCAAAATTTTCAAGTTTAGAAAAAAAAAAACACATTAAATGCATTAATGCATAATATATTTATATATATTATGAAATTGACGACAAAATGAGAAATAAAAATAATCAGCTTTTTTAAATTCTAATAACATTTGTCCTTATATTTTAGAATTTACAAAAATATAATATATAAAAATATTAATTAATACTATTTTATTGTTGTTGATTTGTTTTTATTATGAGTAGTCTTTTTAGATTGAGAATCATCTTCGATGAAATGAGTGATAAGGAAGAATAAGTAATCAATCAGTCCGTTGACCTTTGTTCTGTTTGTTGTTTCGCGTGTTGTTGTTTTGCCTTCATTTTTTTAAATTTTTTCAAACATTTTTGTAATCAAACTGGCAAAAAAAGGGCCTCTCAAATTGAATAGTTTATTTTGATGTACGGAGGTATTCCTGTTGGACTGGGCTTTTACAGTATACTATAATTTTTTCATTTTAAATATGTAATTCACAATTTGGTTCCCATACTTTTTTAACAAATCGTTTTAATTTACATTTGCTATGATATTGATTATATAAAAGGTATGGAAACTATTTTTCAATTCAATTTTATTTTATGCAAAAAAAGCTTGAATATTGATCATTTTTTATTTAAAATTAGTCCTTCGTCATGTATATAATATTTGTAGCATAAATATAAATTCAAAAAAATAAAATTTTAATTTTATTACTGAAAAACAAGAAAAAAATGAAATCCAAAAATTTGCAAATTTGATAGACTCAATAACCCGCACTTTTCACTAGATTTACTCAGAAAAAGTGAACCCTCTCAATTCTCAGCAAATCTTCCTAGATTTTGCTCTCAAAAAGTGATAAAAAATAAAAAAATTAAAAATAGATTTATCTTTATATCAGAAAACTTAATTTTTATTAATTAGTAAACTTCAACTATAGTCATCTTTGGTTGATGAATAAACCATATCTGTCATACAGTTACTTTTGGAATTTGTTAATTCCATCTTCAATTAACTGTATGACAGATATCTCTTTGTTCTTGATAAAGAATCCATCTCTTTCTTCAAATGTTTTGTGACTAGCATTAATATAATTTCTGATGTCATCATCTTTTTTTGATCTGGAGAAATACTTAATAGTATTAAATATATATTCTTTTTCGTCATAGAAAAAGTCTTAATGATGAAGTTATTCTACATTTTGGTTAATAACATATTCAATTTGCAAATCATTGTATTGGTATAAAAAATGGTAGTAGGAAAAATTTCGATTTTAGCGGGAAATTTCGGAGAACTTAAATAGTCTTTTCTATAATAAAATGTATGAAAGCAAAATCTGCATCAGTATTCATTTGTTGATTTTTTTTTTGCTTTTAGTATAAGAAGGCCATCCAAAACCGCTAATTATCATTCAAAAAAATTGAATAAAAAATCTAGATAAAAGTGCTGAAATAGAAGTCTATCGCAAATTTTGATCAACAGAAAAAACCTCATCAAAGTTTAATACATGTTTAATATTGTTTTATCATATTATTAACATATTTAAAAATAGCATGAAAGTGCTTAATTCAAATCTCATAAATTGCATAATGAGAAAAAAATGTTTTTTTAAGAAAAAATCAATTTAAAGATGAACGAGTCGACAAAAGTTTTTAGTTTTTTTATATGTTCTTCATTTTTTTATTTGTTAGAAAATAAAATAAAAAAAAGGCCATGTTTTTCGAGTGGATTTGGAGATCTTATATGATGTTATCAATTTTTTGTATAGTTCATATCATTGATGATATGAATTTTATTATTGACCAATAAAGATGAAAATTTTTTGACCAAAAAGGTTAATTTATTTTTTTAAAGTATTTCTTCCAAAGACACAAATAAGCTCAACAAAATAACTAAATAAGAGTAGTTTACAAAACAATTCTTAGATATATCCCAGCGCAACGTGGAAAAGTAAACCATGCAAAGATAATTATTTTAGAATGTCTTTTCCTAAAGCTCAAACAAATTCAAAAAACTCACTAAATAAGATTGTTTTACAAAATAATTCTTTTATTAATTCCAGTATGTTTTATTTTTCTTATAAACAAATGAATTATCGATAGTTTTTTCATCTGCTAATTATTTGCTGGAATTTGTACGATAGTTATTTTGTAAATCGCTTTTATTTAGTGAATTTGTCGAATTTGCTTGAGTTTTAGGAAAAAATATTGAAAATGAATAATCTTTGCTTGGTTTGCTTATCCATGATGCTTTATAATCAACGTTTAAAATGGAAAAAGTGATTTGAACGAATCGGGAATAGAATTTTAGATATCAATATGAAGAAAATTAGAAAACAATTTCCAGCATAAACTCATAATTTTCAAAATTTTGAAATTCGCCTTTTAGGTAAAAAAAAATTCGCCTTTTAGGTTAAAACAATTCATATCACTTGTGATATGAATATAAAAAATGAGAAATTTCGAGTTCTTCCTAATGCAAATATAAATTACTTATATAATTCTATTTAAAAATAATATAATTAAAAAAATAAAAAAAAAATTGTTTTTTGAATTAAGATAACCAGATTAGGATTCAATTTTTTACAAAAAAATAATTTATTTTTATCTTAAATTCCTCTCGAAAAATATGTCTTTTTTATATTATATTTATCACTAATACTATCATTTAAAAATTATAATTTGAAAGAAAAATGATCTGTCGAGTGGATAGAAGTTTCCATACCTTTATTATATATTATTTATATAAAGTGTGTCCAGAATTAGGGAAGTGAGGTGAAATGAATTTAAATTGAGAAATTTTTTTTGTTTTCATTTTTTCTGAGACACCTCAGAAAAAAATGTCACTTTTTACTTCCCTAATTTTGGACAAAAAAATAACTATATAAAAAATATAAAATTTAATTTATTAAAAATATAATTAATCATTATTTTTCTTCTTCCTCAATAAATAATAAAGACGATTTTTTAATGCCCCAATTGTAACATTTTCTGTGAATTTTGATTTCATTATGTCAAAATTTTTCCCATAATTTTCAAAACAAAGTAAAACAATTTGATCTTTCTCTTTGGTCCACTTTACAATTGGTCTGTCTGTTTTCCTCTTTTTTTTGTGATAATTTTGAACAACTTTTTGATAATCATCTTCTGAAATTTTTTCACCAATAATATTTTCAATTTTTTTCAAAATAATTCCTTCAGAAATCAAATCGCTAATTGTGCTTTGAATTTCTTCTGTTGTTATTGGATTTAATTTGCCACCTGAAATAAACTTCTGAATATTTTCTCCTTTGTTTTTAAGAACCAATAAGCATCTTCTTGGGAAATCATCAACCAAACCATTTATTGTTTTCATATCAAGCTTATTCCATACATCATTTATAACCGCTTTTAATTCACCTATATTTTGCGGTTTTGCTTGATCCACTCGAAATTTAATTATTGCCCAAATCATTTCTATTATATTCATATCAGGACTATTAGGTGGCCAAATGAGCATTATTCTTGATATTCTTCTGATTGAGGCGATGCTAAGATCAGTGGTATGTGAAGTCGCACCATCCTGCTGAAATATGAAATCTTCACCGATTGTATTAATAGCAGAAGGTATAATATTTGAATTAATTATGTTTTGTTGATAAAATTCCTGGTTCATTGATTTTTCAACAAAAATGAGGTCAGATTTAAAATTTTTCCCAACCATTCCCCATATCATAAGAGAAGGAGAATATTTGGACTTATTTATTACGCAAAGTGGATTGTATTTGCGTAAATGATGCCAGACACCAGGATGGTGTGCATCAAGTTCGAAACGGGATTCATCAGAAAACCCTATAATTTCAGAACTTATTTGGTCGGTTAAAATTGAATATGCGAAATTCATTCGCATTATTTTTTGTTCTTCAGTAATTTTAGGCTCTTGTATCATAGGTCCATACCAACAATGGTTACTTAATAAAATATTATCAATGGAGGATTTTGAAATTTCGATACTTTGGGTTTCTTTTAGTTGAAATGATAAACTTCGTAAATTTAATGATGGATTAGCAAAATTTTCTGCTAAAACTATGTTTTTAACTTCATCATTGATTTTTATCTTAGGACCTGTTTTAAGTGGTAAAACCATTTCATTTGAATCAAGCAACTTTTTCACTGCTGAAATTGTTTTAGGTGAACATCCGAGAGTTGCTTGTATAGTATCATATGTGTATCCTGCTTGGAGCATTATTTTTATTTTAAGTCGGATGGATGTTTCTTGAAGTACCATTCGCATGATTTCGGGGCGAATCATTTTAAAAAATGATTATTTTTTATCAACCTTTTTTATATCACATATCAACTTTTTAAAAGAAAAAAAAAACGAATAAACATATCATATCAACAAATATATATATGTAACGTATATGAAGGCGAATTTTTATCATATCACCTCACTTCCTTAATATTGGACACACTTTAGACTCGATTTGAAAAAAGTGCATTTTTTTAAATTGCCTTTTTTTCATCATTCCGCTTTAAAAAAACTTTTCAAAATATGAAAATTATGATATATATATAATTAAGAACCAAATTAATCTATTAAAATATTAATATCTTTTAAATATAAAATACTTTTCTATCATTTTCACTTATCAAATAATTATTTTCTGCCAATAGACAAGTTGTTATCTTTTTACAACTAGCTTTTCGTTTTTTAATATGTAAAATGTAAGTATAAAAAATTAATTTTTCATATATATTAAATATTTAATTATATATTACATATTTTTTTTTTTCAATGACAATTCAAAAATTAAATGAGTAGATAAAATTTTTGAATTCTTAATCGTAATTGAATTTGTATTTTTTATTTTAAAAAAAATCATAGATAATAAACGGCATCGCAATTTTCTTGTTATTAACATCATAAACCATGACGTTATTTCGATTTTAAAATTGAATGAAAAACGATCATTTTTTTGAATTTGTAAGGCTAATTTTTAGATTCTATGAGATCTCAGAAACGTCCCCTTTAAGGTACAAATCCAGTACGTTTAGTAACCGCAATTTTTTTTTTGGCATTCTCAAAGAATAAGATGACATGTTAAATAAAAAACGATTATTTTCATCCATTTCATATAACATGTCATAAAGTTTATTTAAATTGTAAAATAAGTGTCAAAAACAAACCTAGTCAATTTAAACTTTTTCAGAGACATGCAACTATTCAAATAAAAAACATTCTCCTATTCAAAAAATAACGTACTGGATTTGTACCTTAATAGATTATTTCCAACAATGGGTATGGAAACTATAAAAATAACGTATTTTGGTATTTTTATTTTCTAAATATCTTTTTTGAAAAAGCATTTTCAGATAAAATACATTTGCAGTATAATTTAATATAATATTTAATATTTAATTAAAGCATTAAAGAAAGGTTATCAAAAATATTATTAAAAAATTATAATTTTTTAAGGGACCACTAAGAGGCATATCAACCAAAAAAAAGCTCTCAAAAAGTGAAAGTAGAAAATAAGATAAGTCCAATTATAAAAGATTAATATAAAAAAGAAGAATGTATTTATGATCTTTGGAATCCAATTATTTAGTTTGTACAAAAAAAATTAATAGTTTTTAGGTAAAAAACACCAATTTTGATTTTTTATTTTATCCACTCTATAGAAATATAAGATCCAAGATTCTTTATATTCATAACATAATAATATTAACAAATTACTAATGGTTTTTATGATTACTCTATACGTTCTTTAAATATCTAAACATAAAACGTCTTATTTTCAAATAGCTGTGATACTAATCATATTTCATTTTTTAATCAAAATAAAACAGCCATTTTAATAATTATATTGGGATTTTCTTTTATACGTTTCAATATACACTAATATTATACTTTCAATTCAATTGATAGTTAATTGAAAATATAATTAGGGCTCAAAATATGATTTTTAGAGGATTTATAGAACATATGATAAATTAATTTCATTTTACTTTAAAATTATATAAAAAAATTTTGAAATAAATCATTTTTTGTTTTTCCGATCGAACTTTTTCAAATAATTATATTTTAAATAAATATTTGAGAATATTAGAGCAGAAATTTATTTTGTTGATTAATAAAAATTATATACTTCTTTATTATAAATCAAATAATGATTTTACCTACTTTGTAAAAACAAAATAAAATATTTTAAAATATTTATTTTAAATTTTTTGTGACATGCAAATAAAATTACTTTTATAAATTCATAATTAATATCAAAGTATATTTATATCATAAAATAAATTTTTAATAATTCAATTTCCAAGTTATAAATAAGACTTATTTATTCTTCTCAAATTGAAAGAATATTCAATTAACTATCTCTCAAATTGAAAAGTTATTCAATAAAAATACTCTCAAATTGAAATGGTATTCAATCATGATCTTATCAAAAATGAAAGAGAATTCATTTTTCAATATATCAAATTTGAATATATCTACTTTTTGAATTGAAGATATTGAGTTAAAAATGATGATTTGAATGAAAACTAAAAACTGTATAGAAGTTTTCGTTTGCTCAAGAGGAAAAGATTTAATATACATCATTTAAATCTTATATTATCATTTTCAAAAAAATTTATCGAGTAGAATTTTGGTTGACATGCCTCTGACCACTATCATATTTTTTTGTAAACATTTCAATATTGAAAAAACTCATAGAAAATAAAATTCAATGGTTATTATTTCGGAAAAAGTTTAAAACTTTAAAATTTCACCATTCCGATCATTTTTGTAAAATTTTAACATCCTTTCAACTTTTAAATTTTTATTGAAAAAAGGGAATAGGCTTAAAAGAAGAATAGAAATAAATGATATATAATTTATATAATTTATATATACCAAAATATAGCAAAAATACTCAAGAAATAATTTTTTTTTAAGTCAATTAATTTTGTGATAACTCATAGAATTTTCAACACAGAATTTGATAGTGGTCGCTTAAAATCTATAAATAAAGAGAAATTTTTTGTGATATCTTTAGGTATTTTTATTATTTATGACTATATAACATGATTAGTGCTGCTTATATTGACTCCATACATTAAATTTTTGATATTTCAGGCAAAATATGGTAAAAATCATTCTTTTCAAAGTCTAATCAAAATAATTATTAATTTAATGTTATAAACCTCATTTTGTTACATCTTATGAGTAGTTTCTTCGAGTTAAAAAGAAATCGTCTCGAGCATCCCATCTACAAACATCGTTAAAATTATGAGCATGATATTTCATCATTCAACTAATTAATAATTTATATACTTTGATATCATATTATATATCTATTTTAATATATATATAACAGTTAATATACCATATATATATTTTTAATTTTATATAAATAGTATTTTAAATAATTGTGTGCACATTCAAATTTGAATATTTTAAGTGATATTCAATTTTCTTTTTTCAAAACTAATTATTGAATAGGTTTCTCAATATATTAAATATAACATATCACATTATTTAAAACAATAATATCTTAATAAATAAATAAATATTATTAAATAAAAAGGGGATTAATATTTTTAATTAATATATAAAAATAATATAAAAAAGAATAGCTCATAAAATTTACATGTAATGCTATTTTATTTGCAAATCTTTAAAAACTGTCTATATTACAATTTCATTCATCAGATAATATCTTACAATACATTAATCGTTATCTACAATAAATTTTTCTTGACTTGATAACAAATAAAATAATATTTTCAAATTTTGATAAAAATATGAAGATAGAATTAAAGAATAGGAATAATGAAATGCATCTTTTGAGCAAATCAATAGTAATTCTGATGATTCTAATCCTAATTCTGAGAATAAAGTTATGAATCAGTTGATTAGAGTTACTATTTTAACAAATAAATGAATTAAAAGAAATAAAGAATGTGATGACTAATTAGCTTTAAAACGTTGAAAAATATTAGACAAAGTATATATTCCTACAAAATCAAAAAATAATATCAATTAGTCAATACTTTGTTATTTATATCAAAATAATACCGCTTTTTTCATCCATATAATAGAATTTCACTGATATAAACAAAAATTAAGGCAAGCAATTAGCAATGAATTTTCCAAACCTTTTATAATCTCAATTTTTACTCTAATGTTTTTATAATATGGTAATATTTTGTATATAATACTGAAGATATTTTGTTTTATGACCAATAATTCATACTAACTAAGTATTTTATACTGATAAATGAAATAATTTGGGATGAAATACCAAATTTATGAATTATTTTAAAAATATATGTAAGGATGTCGGTTTTGGGCAATTTGGCTTTGGGCAGCCCAACCCATTGCCTTTTTATATTTGGGTAAGTGGGAAATTATATAAATTCAAAATTGAATAAACTCATGCAAAATATTCATTATAATAAATCAATTTTTTTGATATTAATTGTAAACTTTTTGAGTATTGCTAATAATATTTTTATTTAATTATTTGATTGTTTAAATATATATAGTTTTGAAAAAGTTATAAAAAATTGAATTAATAAAAAAAATTCAAAACATGTCGGTGCTTTGGGCAATAACCGATTTTTCTCAGAATTTTCTATGGTTTATGTGCCCAAAGCCCAAATTTCCCAAAATTGTGTAGTTTACATTTAATTTCTAAGGTTTATTTGCCCAAAAAGTGTCTGCCCATTCTTGGGCAAACGGTTTTTGGGAAATAATGTAAAATGTCTTATTATACTTTTTTTGGTTATATAAATATTTTAATTTAAATAGATAATAAATAATGAAAATTTTATGCATTTTGAAAGTAAGATAAGGAAATATTGATATATTCAGCATTTGAATTGTGCTTTAATTTCATACAAATATTTTTTCTGAGCTTTTTAATCGTTGTTTTTAATTTTTCTCTAAACATTCAATATAAAATTATAATATCTTAATAATTAAAAATATTATTTATTATTTGTTTAGTTTTCTATATACTAATTAATATATAAATGCTATATTTATAATAAAATTAATTTATAGTTATATATTAATTGAGATATTACAAAAAAATTTCTTATCGAATTAGAGAATTTAAAAACTTAGTTTATTTTTTCAAGTCTCAGAAATAAGTGAATTTTTTCTCTCAAAATATTTCTTATTATTCAATTCCATCAAAAAGTTATTTTTTATATCATGAAAAAGGTAGTTTATTTTTTATAAAACAATTGAAAAAGTTGGTATTTTCTGAGAAGATAGAATCGCTGTTGTTTAAATATCTAGGATTACAGTTTGCTAACAAACGTTTTTGTCATCTCTTTACATGCCATATTTTCACTTTTATTTATAATTAAAAGTAAAATTCATCAATTGTATGCTGCCTTCTTGTCAGTTAACTTATCGGCTGATCATTGATTGTTGGATCATATCGATGATTTAAATAATCAGTTGCAAGCAAATCATCTGTTTAAAACGACTGATAAATCGCTTTCAATTGAACATATTAAAATCTCTGAAATTAAATCTCAATTTGAATTGATACAAGTTTGTAAGAGAGAATTAAAACTCGAACAAAGCTGACCAATCTCGTTTTTGGGAAATTCATTCCAAATTTTGGATTGAGATTGATTGATTGATTGATTCTAGTGTTTGCGAAAATTGAGAAGTACCTTGTTCGATTTTTCGAATTATGCTTTTTTTTTTTTTTATAACCCTGCTCTCCCAATTTTTTTTATGAAACTCTCTGCCCAAAACCGTTTGCCCAAAAAAAAAATCAAATTGCCCAAATCGACATCCTTAATATATGATTATGTGTTTGCATAAATACAAAATTAAAATAAATACTATTAATATAGCTCTAATTATTCAAATGGTATATAATATTTAGAAAGAAAATTTAATTTTATTAATACTATTATTACTATATATATATGAAATATCAAATTCAGTATATTGATATTAAAATAACCTAGTAGCAGCTCAAAATTTCAATTTTATATTTTTTTTACGCACTCAGAAAAATTGAGAATATTATAACACGCTTTAATTTATAAATATAGCTGGGATGGTGGAATAAATTTTAATAATATTAGGTATCATTAATAGTTATGATGTATTGAATTTAAATATTTAATATTAAGCATATTCATCATTAAATAGTTTTATTTGAATTTCAACACCCATTTCTAACATTGTTTTGCTGATAATTTTAAACTTTTTGAATATTGTACGTTTAATATTTTTTAAATTTTTTCTCAAACTATTTCGATATTTAAGGTATCAATTGGATAAAACACTTTAAGCCAATTTTAAACGTATTAATATAATTAAAAAGAAAAAAATGTCATTTTTCTATGTCATCAATCATTCAAACAAAATTTGTTTTTAAATTTGTTGATTTTGATCAATAGCAATTTTACCAAAAGCTAGTTAATGGGTTTGAAATAGTTTAATTGGGATAAAATAAAATGCATCCTAAGTTCTATTCAGTATTAATACTAAATGCTTATATATATTTTTAATGCGAATTAAATTAAATTAACATATTATATTATTTTAATTATTAATTTATTTTTTTCGAAGATAACAACAAAATTAACAGCCACTTTTTGATAAAACAATTTGAACCTACCAAATCCTTAAATAAATGACTCTTGCTAGATTTGCTCAAATAATAATGGGTCCTGCTGGATCTGGCAAATCTACTTTTATTCGTAGACTTATGGAACATTTTGAAGTCACAAAGCGTATAGTTCACGCTGTAAATCTTGATCCCGCTGCAGACGAGCTTTGCTATCCTGCTACAATCGATATTCGTGATGCAGTCAACGTCAAGGAATATATGAATGAATATGGCTATGGCCCAAATGGTGCATTAATTCACTGTATGGAAACAGTTGTTGAAGATTTCGATTGGTTTGATGAATCAATTGGAGAACATGATGGTGATTATTTGTTAATTGATCTTCCAGGTCAAATTGAGCTTTTTTCTCATTTAAATATTTTACCTCGTTTATTTTCAAACCTCGAAAGAAAAGGTTATCATTTATGCTCAGTTTTTCTATTAGATTCGCAATTTATGATTGATCCGTCCAAATTTCTAAGTGGCTGTCTTGTTGCTATATCAGCAATGACTATGCTAGAAATGCCGCACATAAATTTACTTTCGAAATGTGATCTTTTAACGGAAGAACAAAAAGATTCTTTAGATGAATTTTGCGACATGGATCTCAGCTTATTGGCTGGTGCAGTAGGTTCAAAAAACAAGAAAATTCGAAATTTAACTTCTAAAATTTGTGATCTTATACAGCAATTTAACATGATACAGTTTATTCCATTTGATCCAACGGATCCTGATACTGTTGTTCAAACAGTAGGTGAAATCGATTTGATCTTGAACTACTATGAAAATGCTGATTTTATGGATGAAGATGTTGATTTGAATGGAGATCGAGATGCAGAACAAAACGATGAATAATCTTTTTATAGCTAGATGATAAATAAGTCAAATTTCAATTTAGACAAGCTACGATTCAGCCAGACGATATTTCAGCTGGATTACTAATCAGATCGATTACGAATAAAAGTCGTTTTATTTAATCAAATTTGTAATAAGCTTAATACAAATTCCAATTCTTGAAAATGCTATTCCAGCCTATGCTGAATGATGATTAGTTGAAACGCAAGTTGTTTACACCGCAAAATTTGATGAACTCAAAATCCTCTTCCATCTCAAATACAAGATTAAGCAACCCAAGGACGGTCCTATTTCCAGAATCCAAATCAGCACTAGTTACTGTTTTAAAGAATATGCCAATTTGATTTCAAACCCACCTTGATAAGACATCTGGCTTGAAATAATATCAAGTCAAAAAATTCAACCGAACCTTGAAATCTCGGCAATGATATTGCATAGATAGTTTAAGAACGATCAGTTGTTGGCACCATCCAGATTTGATGCTGTCTCAAGTACGAAGCCGAGTAATCATGAAGAACGATCTGTTGAAACACCAGTTGTTGGCACAACAGGATTTGAAGAACTTGAGACTCCAGTTCAATAACATTACGAATCACTTCGTTAACTCAAACATGAAGTCAAACAACTCAAGTTACATCTAGTAACCGAACAAACAGCAACACCAGAAGCAGTCGAGAGTTTCCCAGTTGATCAAAAACAGAAGCAACAGAATTTATCAGATTTGCATCGATTTCAGTTTCCATTGCTTGCGCAAAGCAATAAGAACAATTAATATTCTCAAATAAAATAGATTGTTTCATAAAAAATAAACATATTACTCCATATACTTGAAGCATTATTCAAAAATTCTACAAAAAAGAAATAAGATAGTCTATTTTAACAGCGAAAATATAGATTCTTAAATAAGATCCTACAAAAAATTATGCTATTTTTGATATGCTTATTTGGCCATTGACGCAGGCACATTTTTTAATGTGAAAGTTATTCCAATAACAATATCGAATCTTAATAGAAATCCTCGAATACAAGTACAAGATTTCTTTTTTCATAATAGTTTCAAAAGCCTGCGTCAATGGCCATTGAAACCAGTAATCCTCGAATACAAGTACAAGTTCTATCCTGTTATGATTGTTTGATCTTACTGCACTCAGACTACTGATTTTTACCGGATTACGACGAAATAAGAGTTTCAATCCAAACAGAAAACGAGCCAAATGCTTTTGACACAGCGTCCAAACAAAGAATAAAAACAAATCAGAACTCGAATAAATCATATTCTTCCAAATAATGTCCAAATTCAGATATATCAAAATACACTTTCAAAGCAATTCGAACCATTTTTGACTCAAGATCATTATATTTTTATAGATAAATAAAGTTTTCATTTTCTTTTTTTTTCTTTTGTCCTTTTTCAACCTATTTTTTTCTTTTTTCATAATTTTTTATAAATTAAGCTAATTTTTTTGTTTTTTTTTTTTCTTTATCTTTCATATTTATTTATGAATATCGCCTAAAAAATCTATGTTTCCCCAAAACTTTGTTCTTTGAATTTCTTTTTTTTTTCTTCCTCAGAATTAAAATTAGATTTCAAAGAAGTGCGAGAACTAAAATAACGTATTTTTTGTTTTAAAAAAGGATTGATTTTTCAAAAAATAATTCGTTAGCCTTATGATTTTTTTAATAAAATAAAGTATATAATTGATTATGTATATTACATATCAGTATCAAACTATTTGAAAGTTCATACGTCGAAATTTAAATTTTACATATTTTCAAGAATATGATTGAAGTTGAACCAATATTGATTATTTATTCATTTCATCATATTCTAAATAATATTATTGATATAATTTCTAATTAATATATATATAATATTATAATATAAATGAGATAAATTTATTTTAACAAAAAAATTACAGAAAACATAAATATCTAGCTATAATATTAATTGTATGGGGATAATAATTTTATATTAGAATTAAATTATATTGTATGATATTATATTATGATTATTTATAAATCCGCTCGACGGGCGTAGTTTTATTTTTATATTCACAAAAAGTTATAAAAGAATTGAGTAGAAATGTTCGTTAGGCTTAAATCCCCTCAAAATTCAATGCAATGTTCGTTAGGCTTAAATCCCCTCAAAATTCTGTACATATTCCGTTATATAATATTTTATTAATATTTCTTAAATATCAGTAAATTAAAAATAAATAAAAAGTAATATATAATTTTTGGACGAAATATATTTTAAAAAATATTTTTTTTTATCTTGAAATAGCAAACAGAGGACAGATCTTATCTTCAATAATTTTATAAATCTACTTTCACACTTTATACGCTTAATACTTTCATTAAATTAAATAATAATATAATAATAACAGGCTATTATAATGAATAAGACTAAAATAAATAATTATCAAGAATTTCAGATTATATCTATATAAACCATGCATTATTCGTTAAAGAAATAATTATTAAACCAATTAAATATCAGTTATTTGTCAAATGACAACAATAAAACATATTTTTGAGAATCTTTGTTTCATAATCGTAACTTTTAACCAAGGAAATAATTTAATTTATGAATTATCAAATAATATCATTGATATTAGTAATAATATATCATTTTATGCTATATTCTTTGTTTGTTTAAATTTCGAATATTGAAATCCTTTAATTGCTCAACGATTACAAAAGTTAAAAATGTGAATATTTAAATTATTTTATTTAAACAAATATAAAAATTACCTTAAAAAACAAATTATTTGGTGCTCTTTTTTTATTTTTTTAGAAATAAAAATTTGAATTGTTTATTTTCTCATATTCAATTTTAAAATCAATATACTATTACTTGTAGCGAACCAAATTAAATAATTATACATTAATTATACATTATTTTACCTGTGTAAATAAATATCTAAATTTGAAATAAATTGGTTAACCAAAGGTAGTTCTCGCACCTCTGATTTCAAAAAAGGTCGTACAACTATTCCTTATTTTTTTTACATCACAAATACTATAAACGTCTTTTTAACGTCTTTTTTCGTAAAATAACGATTTTTTGATTTGTAGTATTAATGAAACTTTTTGAATGCGAATATAATTTTTTTTATTTTATGAAGAATCAAAAATAATATTATTTAATTTGAAAAACATTTTACTATTTTATCTTTTTATTTTTAAATTATTTAAAACATTTTTAATATAAAAAAATAATTGTAGATCAAGATAAAAATAAAAAACTAATATCGAGAAAATAGCGTATTTACAATTGTAATTACAATTGTAATTTTTAAACGGACAAGTTGTATACAATTGTAAATACAAAAACCAAGGCTTACGTACAACTGAATTTTTAGAGTAAAACTCAATGATTGATTTGTTTAAACTAATTATATTTTATTAATATAATAATAATTAGTTTTATAAATATTTGCATCGTACATAATTCAAATTAAAATAAAAACTAAAAGGATATAAGTATATATTAAATTTTCTTCAGAAAATAAATTTGAGTATTTTATCTCAATTTATTTTAATTATTTTTGATAAGAATTTTATAACACTTTATAAAAATTTAGAATAGCGATAACTTTTTATATAATTTATTCTAATCATTAATTTTTTTGATATCTTTTTATATACTTTTAAAACATTAAGTGTTATATAAAAATAATTATTATTATTGAAAAAAAAATTCATTTTTTAGCTAAAAATGCAGAAGGGGCGAAGCTCTTCGACCGTTAACCTTTTTCATTTTATGATAGTTATATTGCAATATTAATTATTTATTTATAATGAATACATTTTATAAAATATATTTGAACAAATGTTATAAGCATTAATTTGTATAAAATTCAAGATAATGCTATTTTAAATCAAAAAAATTGAATGAAAAACTTCTTTTTGCTCAGAAAGTAAAAAACATAATTTTCTATGTGAATTTCAATACGATGTTATAAAACGCAATAAAAATAAATAAAAATACATATATTAATGTAAGATATAAAATTGTATGCCAATTTATATGGCCAATCTTTTGATATCAAAATTATTTCATAATATTTGGATTTTTTAGAACAAATAATATTAAATATTTAATCAATAATCTAGATTATTTAAAATGCAAAAAGAATTATCTTTAAATTTTAATCATATATCCAAAAAACAACGAATAAAAATTAAAAGAAAAAAATTCAATGAATTCAAAAAGTTTGGAAATTTTATAAAATAATCATAAAATTTTAAAAAAATTAAACCGTTTTTAATATGGTCAATATTTACTTACACGATTAACAATTCAATGATTTTTATAAAAATAAAAATACCTATATCTTTTTTTTCACCATATAAAAATGAATACAATTTGGAAAAATAATCTTAACAGCAAATAAATATAAAGATTTAAAATTATAAAATGAATCATATTGAAAATCAGGAGCTTCGCCCCTTCTAAAAATGCAGAAAAATAGAATTTGTTGAATTATTAAATGATGATTTTAAAAAAATTGGACGTTACAGGAGTCCAATTAAGAATATAGTTTTATTTATATGCATTTACTCTCTAATATATTTGAATTTCATTCCAAATCAAATGTCAGTTTTTTCTAAAAATGCAGATTTAGTTGATGGTTTCATAAATATAAAAAGTCTAACATTTCAGTTACTGAAGGATTTTGTCAAAAAGTAAAATATTATTTGTATAACACATAGTATACCCATTCAAATGACATCTATATTTTTTAAATGATACAAATATATAAGAAATCGATATATATTGAATTTTAATTAAAGTCTTTATTTCAATCATTACATTTTATAATATTGGATATAAAATATATATTATAATTATTTAATAAATTATTTATTAATATAAATATAAATTTATTTAATTTTATTTTTTATTCAATTTAGTTGTTCTACCTTTGATTTCAATTACAAAAAAATAAAAAAAATATAAAATTCAGAAATATTGAATGGTGTTCTCAAAACTGGTATCAGGTTATTGAGAGCAGTATCAGTTAATTTAACTTACGGTATGTGAGAACAACTTTTTGTTATAGAATTTTTAAATAGATTTTAAATAGTTTATTATAAATAAAAGAAAAAGTGGTAAAATACTAATAAAATATTCTTTATATTTCTCAATAAAATTACCTTTTCTTGGAAATATATTAAGATAATTATCAATAAACTGAACCAATTAAAGTTATCTCTCAAGATTCTTTGAGTTTCGATATTTCATTTATTACTTTTTTGTACTTTTTTCTTTTTTTATATGAAAAAGTTCGATCCACTTAATATAATTTGTGATAATCAGTCATCACTCCCACAATATCATTTCACTTCGTGAATATGAGCGGTAAAAAGACAGTTTGCTGCATTGAACTTGGAGGAACAACATCAGCTATTGCTTTTGCTAATGAATTGGGATCTTTTCTTTGGAAAAAGAAAGGCTTGCCAACTGCATTTCCAATCAGAGGTGAAGATTCAATTAAATTGATCTGCAAAGCTATCAAAGAGACAGGACAAAAATACTCAGCAATTGGTATTGCTTCATTTGGACCATTAAACATTTCAAAAGGAACTATTGGAAACACTCCAAAACCAAACTGGAAACATTTCCCACTTGTTTCTGAAATCCGAAAGAATCTCGAAACAGATGTTCCAATCATTCTTGAAACAGATGTCAACGCACCAGCTTACTCAGAATACCTTGCTCTTACTGAAAAGGGAGTCAAGACTAAGGCAGTAGCTTACTTAACAGTCGGAACAGGTGTTGGACTCGGAGTTTTCTTGGATGGACATCCTGTTCATGGAGCTCTTCACCCAGAATTTGGACATATTGTTGTCGATGGCTACAAGAATGATTATTTCCCAGGTGTATGCCCATTCCATGGAAATTGCTTGGAAGGTCGTATATCAGCAGGTGCACTCTCACAAAGGTTAAACATCAAGCCTGAAGAATTAAAGGATGTACCAAACGATCATCCAATTTGGGAACTTTTCGCATTCTATGTTGCAAAAGCTGCTACCACTGCAGCATATGCTTATGCAGTTGATCACTTTGTTGTTGGAGGTGGAATTATGACAGGTGATAACCGTGGATTCCTATATGATAAAGCTAACCAATATTGCAAAGACTTCATCAATGGATATCTTGATGAACCAATTATTTGCAGACCAGTTTATAATAAAGATGCAGGACTTGTTGGTGCTGCAGCTTGTGCATTACACCCAGAAGTTTTCAAATAAAAAGATAATTATTATTCATATCTAATATAAATATTTTTTGTTACATTTTTCTGTTATTACGTCTAATTTTTTTAAATAACAATTAAAATGATATAATATTGAACGGAATCCTGGCAACTATTCAAATAAAACAATATCTGTTATTCATGAAAATTTTTTTATTGAATTTATATCATTTCAAAATTTTGTGAAGGATTTCTGATAAAATTTCGGCAAATTGAAAGAATTAACAAAATTTTCAAAGAAATAAAAATTTATAAAAAGTGCCATTTCCTAAAATAGATCGAATTAACAACTGCCCCTCGATTTGTTGAACAGCAGAACTGTTGTTCAACAAATAATATAAGATGCTCTCAATTCATGGCATCAAAACCTTTTATTTTAACCGATAAAATAATATCTTGTTCAACGAACAAAAAAAAGCACATTCATATTTCAAATACAAGATTGAAATATATAAGTGATACATTATTCCAACATTTTAGTTCTGGAGTTCGACTTCAAGAACTAATTAGTATTGCTACCATTTTATCGTTTAAAATTCCTCTTCTTCGTTCACCAGACAGAGATGAAAAGCGTAGTTATAAGGCTCTTTTAATATGGTTTTATAATTATTGGAGTTTAATCTCTCCCATTTTACCAATGATTCATTTACGCGATGAAAACAATATGGTTATAAATGGACAAAGAGAACTACTTGAAATGATTTTAAAATAAAGTTTTTTTTATATACATTTTGGGAATTATTTTTTTTTTATTTATATTTTCAGATATTATAACTAATTTAACTCTTCAGCCGTTTTGTTGACATTATATTAACAATGTTTGCTAAACATTAATTTTATAAAATGCCTTTATCTCTAATGCTATTTGTATCTTGCCAACTTTTTGAAAAAATAACTTTTTCTTATGCTAAATTTCTTTTGAATGAAGAAAAAAAAACCTGCCGTCAAAACAGTTCAATCAAAATGCGCTACACCCAAAATAATGAGGCCTACATTTACATCGCTAGGAAGAAAAAATGATCTTGCTTTAAAAGAAAAAGAAACATCACAATCTCCATATTCAAAAAATCGTCCATTAACTTCAATTTCATTTCCTAAAAAGAAAGTGTTAGATGACAACGTTAGAAATAATAATCCATCGGAAGAAAATAAAATACATTTTCCTTCACTTCCCTCATTATCATCAGTTACGAAAGAAGTCGTTGACAGTTTATTTGCGAAGAAAGTCAAACTTTGTTTTCAACAGTGCGATTTTTCAAAAGGATCTCCTGAAATACATATATCAACGAAAGAATCAATATTAAAAGAACTTTCTACAACAATATCAGATCCATCCATAAAAATTTCTGATTCTAAAGAAAATTATGATTTAATTTTTGCTCTTATTTCATTACATATATTTAGATCACCTGAACCAATTCCTCAAGAATGGTTTTCGTCATCAGATTATTACTTTCTTAATGATGAATATCATCCTAAAAATTTTCTACATTTGAATTTAATTTATGAAATTGCTATCAATTTTTTTAAAAGGCAGACATTCAATATTGAGTTGGCATTTGAATTATCTGGTGATCTTTTTAAACTCTGCATATTTCTCTGTAGAACAATTGACGATAGAGAACAATTAAAACTTGCCGAATTAATCACTGAAATCTATTCAAAAATGAAGCCACTTCGTCACTTTTTTCTAAAAGTTATTAAAACTGCAATCATTCGAGTTATTTATGAAAATGATCCTTTTACCTCATTGAAACCCATTTTAATTTCACTAGCTTCAATTGTTGCTGGGTTTTCAATAAAAAAATCGAAAAAAATGACAAAAAAAATTGAAAAAGAAAAAAAGACATCAAAATTAAAAATGTCACTTTTTTATGATTGTTTACTACCAATTCATCATTTGCCTTATTTGGCTTATTATTCAACAGAATTGGCAATGTCTGTAGCACAATTTCTCGAAAAGGACTCGTCACTTGTTCTTCCTTTATTTAAAGAGCTTGTTTCACACTGGCCACACTTACAAACCAGGAAACAAATGATCTTTATTGATGAGATTTCTTGGTTTGCAAGCTATATTGAGGACTCATTTATTATAGAGGCAATTCATTTAATTATTCCTCAATTAATGACCTCTCTGAAATCTTGTAACGCTTTAGTAACGGGCAAAATTTTGGCTATGTGGGAAATTAACGATTTTGTTTGGTTAACTGTATGTAAACCTGAAATTTCTTATCCTTTGATCGTCCCAAGTATCTATGAAGTCGCTTATTCGTACTGGCTGGATGACGCGAGGATGTATGCAACAGCTGTATTAAACGTACTGAGTATTAATAATAAAGAAGTATTTCTGGCTTTGGGATCAAATTTGAAGAAAATTCAGAGTAATTTTATTTTGAAAAATCTCGATTCTGGAAGCAAATGGATTAATTTAATTCAAAACTTTGAGAATTCTAAAAGAGTTAGGAGAATTAAAATGGATGCCGTATCTTCTCTTTTTGTTGGCTGCGATGCACTTCGTAAAAATCAAAAAGGTTAAAAATAAATCAAAGTCTATCAAAATTTCAAACAAAGTTTCTCAATCAAAAATTTGATGCGATTTTTCAAAGTAGACTTGTTATTCTCGGATTCTCGAGATCGATAATTGATTGACTTTTTGATATCGATACATAAATATACACAGATTCTCGAGATCGATTTCAGAGATTGAGAATTTTTTTTCTCAGCTTTTGATATCAGAATTTTCAATTAAACTTTTTGATAAAAATATGATCGTATTTAAATTCCAAATATTTCATAAAAAAAGAATGTATTTTTCGATTTTAATCTTAAAATAAACATTAATACATTATATTATATATTTTTAAATATTATAAAATCATAAATACCAATTATAAAAGAAGATAAATCTGTTTGAGATCGCGAGATCTAGGTAATTGATATCAAGTTTACAATTATTTTCATATCACATTCCATATCTGATATCTTGATAATCGATAATCTCGATATCAGATTTTTAAACTGATAATCGAGTATCAGATGCAAAAAAGTGACGTTTTTGATATCGATTCTCAAAATAACAAGTCTATTTCAAAGTAAAATATTATTTTTATTAGTTCTTTAATAAATAATAATAATAATAAAACACAAATCTAATGAAATTAAATTAAAATGAACCTGGCAATTTACCTGCTCTAATAAAAATATGATCATTTGATATGAAAATTCGATTATCATATGTACCAATGAAGAGAGATCTATCAAAGCAAAAAATATTTCCTACACCATTTTCTGTTTTATGAAATGCTCCATGACATACTACAGCGCACATTTGATCAGATAAAAAATTAATAACAAAAGAGCTTAAATTAGCGTAAAAACCACCTCCAAATATTTTAAATTGCATATCTGCTATTTTTTCAGGACCAACTGCAATCTCGCCAGGTGATAATGCCAAAAAATCTCTATTAATGGTATTTTGATTACTTTGATCGAGCTTTTTGTTGAAGAAGTTTCTTGATAATGGAGAGTTTTCAGAGCATATATCAACAGTTACAGAAAAAACAGAATTTTCGAAATAAAATTCTGCAATATTTGGTAAATCTTTCCATTGACGATCAAAAAACGCAAGAATGAAACGATGAACCGGAGAAGTATTTGGATTTATTGTTGCTGGAACAAAATTATTAAGATTAAATTTTGGTCTTGTTGATTCAATCGTATTACCTTTGATAACTCTTTTAAGATTTATTTTAAATGGCATTGAAACTTGCTGGTGTAAACGGCCCCATTTTGCTGATCCTAGTTCTTTTGTTATTAGTTCGACGTCTGGACGGCCTGAATCTGGTGGGAAAATGAAAGGTAAAAACATATTCTTATCGTTTTTTAGAGGGTTCCCAGCAAAAAACACTCTTTGAAGTTCAGGGAAAAGTATACAAATATTATTAAACCCCATAGTATTCGCTTGACCATTATTTTCAAAATTTATTTCATTAATTTCAATTTTCTCTGAAAAACATTTGATAGCGCATAAGAAAAGTATAAATGATGCCACATATGAATTAATTACAGGAATTTTGAACTTTTCTGAAAGGTTTGAAAGATTGAGACGCTTATCATCAGGTTCATATAACTCTGTAATAAATTTTTCATTAACTAGAGCAGATAACTGATCTTCATTTATTTTATTTGGAATAATTGTAAAATAATAAATTTTATCTCCCTGCAATGGCTTTCCAGTAAGCTCCATGAGGTTTTTTTCTATATTTCGTGAACACAATAATTTTAAGTAAAGAGATGATTGATTTTGAAATTTATTTATTATGACATTATTATTTTCTTGTGCAATTTGATCATTAATCAAATCGATTAATTCATTATCATTATCTTTTGGATACATAGCACAATTACAAAACTTACCCCCTTTTTTATCATTTGGATTTTGGTTGTTATTGTTTTGCTGATTTTGTTGATTTTGATAATTGTTGTTTTGCTGATTTTGGTAATTGTTGTTTTGTTGATTTTGGTAATTATTTATCACTTTATTTTTAAAATCACGCGCTTTCTTGTATCGACCATCAATATTACCATTTTGAGTTAGTGGAACAAATCCAAAATTCATTTATTTTCTAAACCTAAAGATGAAATATTTCACCATAACGATGAATTCGAAAAGCAAATGACTTGGAATAGTAAACTATTTACTGTAAATAACAATTAAATTGATTAATTAAACATATTTATAAAACAAAAATATATTCATAAAATAGAGGACAAAAAAATTAATATTCTTCAACCTGGTCACTTTGGAACTCAACAGGCACTTTGCTTTCATTCCGCTTGCAAAGCTCATCAATAGCTTCGAGAATTGAATTATTGTCTGATTGACTAATTTCAATACCATGGCTTCTGAATAACGTGACCACTCGATCTCCAAAGTCTGATTCATCTTGAGCTAAATCACTTGCTGTATCGTCGATTATTCCAAACATTGCCTGCTTTCTCTGTAGCATTTCTTCATGCTGATTCCATAATTTTTGAGCGAGCGCATCAAAATCTACTTCTGTATTTTCTTCTTCTGCGACTGATATTTCTTCATCAAGAATAACTTCGGTTGGCGCATCTTCAATAGGAATTTCAACTTCATATTGCTTACATAATTCTTGAAGTTGAGTTGTATCTGGGCATGGATACTCAACAACCCAGCCTTTATTAACCAAATCATGCACATATGGAGGATAAGTTTTGTATCTGTTAAGCAATAATTGAGATATCATTTTTCCGTCAATTTTAACAATGTTAGGGCCAGCAGCTAAAAGAATTGCTAATTTGTAATGCGGAAGTTGCGATAAGGGTGTTTTCTTTACTGAGATCGATGTAATTGTTGAAATTGACGAAAAATTTATACAACTTTTCAATCCAGAATAATCTGCAATAAGATTTGTAATTCGTGGAAGGTGTGGCAAGTTTTCGAGTGATTGAATTGGTGTACCTGTTAAATCCAAAGTTTTAATAAATTGTATATATGGACCAATATCTTTTATTTGTAGACATGATAAATCAACATTTTTTTCTTTGATTAGAGTTAAAACACCTGTTCGTTTTAATGTGTGAAGACGCCTAGATAGCCACGCAGGAATTGGTGAAGATGACATAAATTGCGATCGTTTAAAAATTCTTCAATTTAAACGGTGACTTAGAATTTCAAAGTGTAAAGAAGAATCTGGAAAGAAGAGTCGAAACTAGCGAATTTGTAATAGATATGATTATAATTAAAATATTTTACTTAATAACAGATAATAAATTTAAACTATTAATTATGATATATTTAATGCGCTAGAAAACAAGATATTACTATAAAAAATGATGACTTTTGAATTCAAATACTGATCGTAATAGGCAAATTTTTAACCTTGGATAATTTTGTTAAAACTTTTCTATAAAAAGCATTTTATTAATCATTTATATCATAAAAAATATCATATATTTGATTTTTGATTGGTATAAATTGGAATTTATTGCCTAATAAAGTTGGACTTAGCTATTGTAAATAAAAAATGATATGCAATTTTTTGATCATTTGATGAAATGAAGCTCCAAAACATAAAATATCCTATTGGATATTGATAATCATCATAAGAAATTTATATTTTTTAAAAAATTAACAAAAATAAGTAAATCATATTTCTATTACGAAAAATGTAGCGCACCAAATTCAGTGAAATTTAGCCATCAGAAAATGCATATATAATAACGATGATTTTATCAATATTTCAAAAATTTGTTATGAATTTGGAGAGAAAAGAAAGATTTGAAATTGAGAGGAATTCATGTAAAGTTCTCAATTCTGATTTTAAAAAACATAAATTTCTCATTTAAAACAATAATTATGATAAATCTAATAGATTAAAAATCTTATTATATTTGTGCTTAATAAAAATTCAAACAATAAATATAAAATATTCAAAATCAATCGTTTTTCGAAATCAAAATTTTGAAAAAATTATAAACGGTTTAGTCTCTACAGTTCTATCTGGAAGATATTATTCAACACTTCATTTTATGATATGAATAATTAAATGCTTTAACTGTTGTACATCAAATGCATTTTTATATTCAAAATGCATATTATAATATTATAAGATTTTACATCAATCATTATTATTCATTTACAAGAGAACAAAAAAAAAAAAAAAAAAAAAAAAAGAAATATCAAATAGATTATTTATTTAAATTTAATAATAACAGTAGTGTTTTAATATTCAGATTCTTATATAAAAAGATCTAATGCGACAATAAATATACTGCTGCTAAAAGTGAAGCATTCATTTACCTTATTATTATTTTCTTAAATATTGTAGTCGATTCCAATAGATAGTAGGTATGGAGATATAAATGAGAGAATTATTACCAACAAAGAGAAAAATAACGAATTTGATGAATTTGAAAAGCCATTATGAAGAAGTAACGAACCAAAATAAAAGTAAATGCCTAAAAGAAAAGAAAAAGAAAATCTGTAAATATGATTAATCATAGAAATGGTTTTTGTAGATGATGATTCATTTGCAATCAAGATAAAAAATGAGAAAATTGAAAAGGTAATTATCATTATCCAGAATATTATTTTAGAAATCGGCACTCTTGAAAGCAAAATTGATAAAATAATAGATTCAATTAATCTGAAACCCAAAAAATATGGGCAATTATGATTCAATTGACTTTTGTTATAAGTAGATAAATAAATCCCAAATGAAATTACTGATTCAAGAGAGATAATGTAATATAATAATAGAGGAAATTGGTCAAGAAATCGAAACTTTGGTTTATGAAATTGAGTATCTACGTTATTTTCTTTTGCATTATTATGCGAGATTAAATCATTTTGAAAGATTTGCTGAATTTCAGTTGAATTCAACGTGTATTGATGGTTGTCTCTAACACTAGATCCAGTTGTATCATATTTTACTAGCATACTTTCGTCAATTATACTTGTTGAATCTCTAATAAAATATAATAGAGTTAAAAATGAAAAAATTATTATTGATATTAAAGATTGATATGGATATGTTTTGAAAATTATATCAGATGCAGAAATATGATAAATATGATTCAATGATACTGATAATAAAAAGCAACCACAAAACAAATCGATGAGAAAAGAGTAACATTTTGATTTTATTCGTGATCCAATGATACTTCCCAATAAATGCGCAATAAAAAATAAAATAAAATATAGTGCTTTAAATGCAATCAATGATACCATACAATGTAGAAATGATAAATAAAAAGTTTATCAGTTCAAAAATGAAAGCCTAACGATCAAATGATTTTATTCGAATATTTTTGCTTTTTTTAAAAAATTAGTTAAATAAACACATAAAATATCAATAAAATAATATTTATTAACTCAAAAACAAATCTAATTAAAATAAGATATATTGATTCCGAAGATTTTCTCAAAATAAGATATTATCTATTTTGAAGCCTTATTCAAAATTTTGAAACATCAAAACAACAACATCAAAAATTTATTCTCTATTTTGATTTTCAAATTGTGAAAGCATTTTTTCAATGACTTTCTGATGAGGCTCGGCTATTATGGACAAGTCAAGAATAGATTTATGTGTAACATGTTCAATAGATGATGCAATTATAATTAATGCATTTCTCTCTTGACCGGCTGACTTTGTAAATAGTTTATACATGTTTTCATAATAAGTATCAGCCCCATTTAGAATTTGCTGAGGCGCGAACCAGATGTACTTGGACAAGCCAATAATGATCTCAGGTTCAGCTTTTTTCAGAGATAAAATGGACAACAAATCTGCCGAACTAAAATGATTAGAGCATATTCTTTTCAAATTCTCTTCATTTTCTTTAATCTTGTCTTCAGACAATCTTGATAGTAACGATAAGAATCTCAAGAAAACTTTCAAAAGATGCTTTGGCGAATTAAATGATACTCTATCAAAGCAATCAGCAAGAAGATCAATCGAACAATCATCACTTTTCTTTAATTCACGTAATAAGATGAACATTGGCGGCAAATTAAGATTATTATTATCATAATTATCTTGCATTCCAGATTGATTCCTATTATAATTACTGTATGAGGTTCTATATTTATCGTTATTATTACTACTATTATTGAATAAAGAATTATTTGTATTATTACTAATACTTCGAGTATGGTCATTATTAATTGATTCTTCTTCAGGAAGGAACTTAGATAAAATCTCAACCATTCCTTCATGATTTTGAAGACTTGTAATACTTGCATATATCTTTGGCTGATTTTTCGACGTTTTATGAAGAAGGTAAACAACAGCTTCTAAATAGGCTGGCTGAGACTTTGAGTTTCTCATTGTACCGAGTTTGAGAGCAAGTGGATAAGCATCGTAAGCTAAGAAGGTCAAAAGTTTTTCAAGGTCATTTCTACATAATGTCAAATTTGGCCTTCTTTTATAAACTTTTTGAATTAAAAGTTCAACATGAGAAGAAGTTCGGTTAGGATAATCAAGAACTGAATTTATCAGTTTCGCTGGATTTACTTCAAGGATAATTGCATCTATGAGATCATCAAAGGCCGATAGGTCATGAAGGTCGCTTAATGTATATGGTGTATCTGGAACATAGAGCGATTTAGTTAAATCTGGCGATTTTGAAGTTGTAGATGTTTTTTTCGTTGGTGTTTTTGAGACTAAAACGATCTTTGAAGTTTTTGAGGGACTTGTTTGAATTTGATATACTTTCGAAGTCTTGGACGAAACTGAAGCTCCATCAGTATTTTGAACTTCTGATTCTGTGTTTTGTCCTTCTTCATCTGCAGCCGATGCATTGCTTGCCTTTGATGCTGATTTTGGAGATTTTGTTGAATTTCCAGATTTTGAAGTAACTGAAGCGTTTCCTGATTTTGGAGTTCGAGGAGAAGTTCCTGAAGCTGCTCCTGATTTTTGAACTTTAGGAGAAGTTGTTGATTTTGAAGTAACTGAGGGACTTTCTGATTTTACACTTTTTGGCGAAGTTGTTGGGTTAGCAATTTGTGACAAGCCATAAAAATGCGTAATTGAAAGAATCATAAAGTTTGTGATTTCATCTAGGAAGGGATCAATCACACCTGGCTCTTCAAGGATGATATCCGTAATCACTTTAGATAGTATAATTGCAACTTTCTTGTTTGTTGGTCTTGCGGCATCCATTACACAGTCCATAAGATAATCATGACGATAATTGTATCGTTGATCAGTTGATGATAAAACTTTGTGAACATTCTCTAAATAATTCTTCCTGAACTCCCAGTTCTTTGGTTTCAAGTCTACTAGTTCAAATGGTAGAGGATCACCTTCAGTTTTAGATGGAGATCCAATCGTTTGGTTTGAAGTTGAATTGCTGCCTTTTGTAAATTTAACCGATCGTTTGTTTGTTGAATCAGGATTGATATTGTTTCCAAGCTGCTGGATTATATCATCATACATATTATCTTGGTCAAATAAAGCACTAGCATTTTGGTTTGTTGGATACATTTGATCAAACATACCATCTGCCATTTCTGACCCATTACCAAATTCTCCATTGTCATTATAATTAGGGTTGTAATTATTGTTGTAGTATTGATTGCCATTAGGATCGTAATTATTATTGCTGTAATTCTGATTATAGTTATTATTATTATTCGGATTATTATATCTGCTATTCATATTGTTATTATTTTGATTATTAAATCCATTATTATTGTTAGGGTTATTGTATCTATTGTTCATATTGTTATTGTAATTTTGATTATTAAATCCATTATTATTGTTAGGGATACCATATCTATTATTCATATTGTTATTATAATTTGGATTATTATTAAAGCCATTGTTATTGTTATACCTATTATTCATGTTAGAATTAGAATTATTGCCAGATTTATTAAACAAGCCATTGTTGCTATTATTCATATTGTTGGATCTGTTGAACATGTTATTACTATTATTTGGATTGTTCATATTGCTATTTGAATTGTTGCCAGACCTATTGAACAAGCTACTATTATTGCCATCATTATTATTAGATCTATTATATTGTCCATTATTCATCATGTTATTAGAGTTATTATTTGATCTATTAAATAGTCCATTGCTGGAATTGTTCATGTTATTTGATCTATTAAATGATCCATTATTGTTAGAATTATTCATGTTATTAGCATTATTATTTGATCTATTGAACAATCCACTGTTATTGGCGTTATTCATATTATTAGCATTGCTATTGGATTTGTTAAATAATCCATTGTTAGGGGTGTTCATATTATTCGTATTGCCATTTGATCTATTGAAAAGGCCATTGCTATTGGAATTGTTCATGTTATTAAAACTATTATTGTTAGGCCTGTTGAATAATCCATTATTACTAGAATTAATCATACCATTTGATCTATTAAAGTTATTGTTATTAGCATTGTTCATATTATTTGGATTATTTGATCTATTAAAATAGCTGTTGTTGCCAGAATTACTCATATTATTGGCACTATTGTTGGATCTATTAAACAATCCATTGTTGCCAGAGTTGTTCATATTATTAGCATTGCTATTAGATCGATTGAAAAGGTTATTTGGCGAATTTGAAGATGTATTATTTCCAAAAGAATTTCGATTCATCTGTGGAGTTCTGTTATTATTATTATTGAAATTATTATTATTAAAATTGTTTGGATTTTGATTGGAACCAAACCTATTTGGAGATTGATTAAATGATTGGTATTGTTGATTGTTATTTCGGTCATTATAATTAGGATTGAAATTAGGTTGATTTGATCCATAATAATTACCATAATTTTGATCGTACATGCCGTTTTGAGAAAAGTTGTTATTGAAATCTAGATTTTGATTTTCTTCTGGATTTGGATTTGGATCAAGATTAAAGTTTGGATTTAATGTGACATTTGGAGAGAGATGATAATTATCATATGACATATAACCATGCTTTGTGCGCTTATGCATTGGTGATGAATAGTTCATATTTGAATTTTTAGGTGATTCTTTTGAAACAAATCGTGAATGAACTTTGTGATTGTTTGCTGATTGAAAATTTCTTTCATTTTGTAGCATCATTTCATCTTGTATTGCTTCTTCAGCAGCTTGTCTCCTTGTTTCAAGCATATCATCTGTTGCCCTAGCTCTGCGAGACCTGCGAACAGTTCGAGCAGGTTTTCTTTGATCCTTTTTACTTTTCATCATTTCTTGCATTTGAAGATATTTTTCTCTTTGCTTTGGAGTCAAATCAAGCTCATATGGATTAATTTCTAATCCAAGAAGGGTTCGATATTTTTCAAGTTCAGTCTGAAGCATATCCTGATCATTAAATTGAAGCATTGAATACGCCATTTTTTGTATGGTGAAAATTGGGTCATCAAGTAATTTAATAAGAGGCAAGACAGGAATTTCGTCAACATGATTGTAGAGCATGAACATTAATTTGATACGCTGAGGAGTTGATTTGGAATTGAAAAGAACTTTTTCGCAATAAGGCCACCAATATTTGGGGTCATCTAAATCAAAGAGAAATTCGAGAGCTTGATGCGCGCATTCAGCGATTTCTTCATCAACACAAATTAGAGAAGCTAAGCAATTTGGAACTGAATCACTTGTTGAATCAAGATAATCAGAAAATCGATTTAAAATGCTTAAAAACAGATAAAATGCGTTTTTTCTAACTTTGTAATGTATGTGCATTAATAAAGGTATAAGTAGGGGAAACACTTGAACAGCATCTTCGGGTTGAAATTGGTTCGATTCACCCAATTTTTCTTCAACGATCGAAATGCCACGTGCAATCTGAGAAGCATCAGTTGAAGATAAATATGCAAGTATAAAGCTATCGCACATCTTTAAAACTTTTTATGAATTGTTTTAATAATGGCGGGCAAAAATCACTCAATTGAAAAAACACGAAGAAAAAACTTTTCTGATAAAAGTATTCAATTGTAAAATTTATTTGATATAAAAAAGGTCTTTTTACAAAAATTTAATTATACAAATTTTATTTTATTGAAACTAATATAAATTTTGTTTTTAAGCATTATTCTGGATAAGATAGAAGCGGATATTGCAAGATAATCCATAATGGTCTGATAGTTGAGTGAAATTCTTATTTCCATCAACAGTGAATTTCGTAACTTTGCAATCGCATTCATCAACAACATATTGTCCATCATCACGAGAGTAAACAAATATGTAATCAGTGCATTGTCTACTGTTTAAATCATCTTTGGGTGTCAATTTTTTCTCGTCTGGAATGCCATATGTGATTTGATGTGAGCCTTCGGAATGATATAATGCATCTGTCAGTGTAAAAGAATCTATAGATATTGTTTTGATAAGTCTATTATATTCTGTTAGTGCTTTGCTACTTTCTGAGCTTTTAGGTGCAAATGCATTGACATTCAAATCGCCAATTAAAATCACTGGTTGTCCATCTGTAGCTTTTCTCTTGAGTAATGAAACATATGCGTATAATTGAGAGAATCGAACAGTCTTACATTCTTGATATGAGCCTTTGTGATTTGCTTGGAGATGTGTAGCAAAAACATGGCAATGAGTTCCTGGTCCTGTTTGAATTCGGACATATAGCATTCCTTTTGCAATCATCATATCGCCACCAACATTTAATTCATAAGTTAAACTATCAGTTGCAAGAATAGGATATTTTGAAAGAACAACAACGCCACTATCAATAACTTCAAAAGAAAATATTGTTGTAGGTGGAAGCCTCTTGCAATAAACATAGCCTTTCTCTTTCATCTTTTTGATGAATGGAACAGTTGGCGAGCCAATATATGAGTAAGCTTCATTCAAGCAAATAACGTCATAATTAGAGTTTAATAATTGATTTGCAAGTATTTCAGCTCTCTCATTTGCATATTCATTAGAGCCACGGCGTGCAATAGAGGGTCTCCATTTGACATTATAAAGAAGAAAGCGAAGTTGGTCAGTTTTCACTGTAGGATCTTGTCTTGCATTGGCTGTAACTTCTTTTCCATAGCATGACCGGTTTATTAATTTCAAAGTGAGAAGAAAACATAGAAAACTTCCAACAATTGCAATAAGGATATAAGCAATTAATTCAACAACTTCCATTCTAATTAACGAAATAATATCTTTTTGAAAAGAAATTTGATCGTATATGATAAAATTTGTGAAAAAATATTTTAAACGTTCTTTTTGAATAAGGAAATCATTTCAATAAAAAGCTAAAATCATTAAAATGTCAACTACACGAAATCGTCCAATGAGTGATTTAAATAGATCAACACAACGAAAAACTATTACAGCTACTAAATTGAAACAGAAAGACCTTGATGGTTCAAGTCATCGATTATCACGAATACCAAATAAATTCACTGTTCCAAAAACCGCAAAGATAGAACAACCAGAAAGTTACGCTATTAGTTATTTTAACAATAATCCTGATGTCCCACTTGATAAAAGATCACCACTTGAAAAACTTGATGAGATTAATTCAAAAATCAATGATGATGAACTTGATGACAATGATCTTTTCAACCTACTTGTGCAAAGAAAATCTTTGACTTTTCTTGCATATGGTGAAAATTCGCCCCAATGTTTTGAAGCACTTCGTGAATTGGGGCATTTTTATAATAGACAAAACCGACCAGAGAGTGCACTTCGTCATTTATTAAAAGCTCAGCAAATTAATTCGCCTGATATCACTAATGAAGGACGTTTTTCATTATCAATTGAACTTGCAGAAGCTTACCTTGCTAAAAAAGCTTCAAAAGAAGAGAATTCAAAACAATTAAATAACGCAGAAAAAGTTCTCAGCTCTTGCGTTGATGTTGATGTCGAAGACAAGATGTTAGTATATAAAAGAGATCTGCTTTTAGCTCGAATTAAATCAAGACGAAATAAGTATAATGAAGCATTATCGCTTTATGAACAAGCAATTGATTCATTAAATGATGCAAATGATGGTCGTAAATGTACAAATACAGCATCACTATATCTTGAAATTGGTACATTTGCTGAATCATCAAAAGACATGAAAACAGCTGGAAGAATGTACAAAAATGCGTATGACACTTTTATTGAATTGAACATGACTGATGCTGCTAAAATTGCTGAAGAAAAAATACCAGCCAACTATGAAGATATACAAGATGATAACGATGAGCAAATTGTCAATCAAGAAGATGAAGGAGATGATGAAAACGTACTTGAAGATACTGTGAAAGGAATTCAAGATTCCCTTATTGGCCAGCAAAGCCAAAATCAAAAGCTTTCTAATTCAGACAAATCAAAAAATAACAGTACTGCCCAAATTCAAATGAATTTATCAGCAGCAAATTTGTCTAAAGAAACCAAAGAAAATAATGATGATAATAATAACGAAGATGATAATGGATCTATAAATAATTTAAACGAAGAAGAAGAAGAACAAAAGAATCCCGATGTTTCATCTGAAAAAGCAGATGAAGAAACTTAAATTGTTTATTTTTTTAAAATAAATTTGATTATAGAGGATTATAAAGTTAAAAATATATATTTTGTAAATTTCAATTCAATTTTAAAATTTATTGCCCCATTTTTTGAATAGCCATTCAAATTATTATAATCGGGATAAATTGAATTCCGAAAGCATATAAAAATCGAATGCTGATTGAATATATTTAGATTGTTTTATGTAAATGTTCTAATATATAAATGACGAATAAAAAAATAGTCTAATACAGAAATTCTGATTTCATTTAAAAAGTGGTGACAATTTCAAAATTTTGAAATGTATCAAATTTAAAAATGCATATTAATTAATTATACAAAGTTAAAAACGCTATTTTAAAGTAAACTAGGCATAATAGCCATTTGAAGAGATTTCTATGAAAATTCAATGCTAACTGAATATTATTCAAATTTAAAACTGATGATATCATCTGCATTTTTGTTATTGATTTTATGATAGGAGATGAAATCTCTCTTGCATCATCGATTACTCAAAATGATAGTATAGCACAAGAAGAAAGTGAGCGTTTTTCAAAGCATCATCCATTCATCAATCTTTTATTAATGAGTGTTGGTCCTTTTCTTACAACAATTGGATTAGCAGTTCTTGATAGTATCGACTTAATGATTATTTCACAGCGTTTCAAAGATGATCCAAATTCATATGCAGTTCAAATAATTGGAATTGGTTTTTTTGTACTCCAAATTTGTCTTGATATTGGAATTTTTATGTCCCAAGCGGTTTTGGTGCGTTTATCGTCTTTGATTGGTGAAGGAAGAAGAGAATCAGCCTGCCAACTCTTTGTTGATGTTATCAGAATATCCATTATTGTAAATATTTTAGCAACAATCATTATTACTTTTTGTGCCAGACCTTTAATGAATTTTGCTGGTTGCACGCCAGATTTAATTGAACAGTGCATGTTATTAGTAATTTCAACAATTGCTGGTTTACCAATTTATACTTTATTCCACGTCACCACTGCTTTTCTCCAATCAATAGGAAAAGCTGTTTTAAATGGATTGGTTCATCTGGCAGCAAATGTCATTCAGACTTTCATTCTTACACCTTTTTTGCAATATTATATAAAAATTGACGTAACCTTGTCAAATATTTCACAACCAATCGCCCAATCTTTTGTTGGCTTGATCTTATTCATAATGATTTTCCGTGGAAAATTTTCGTTAAAACCAACTTTTGAAATGTGGTTTAGACCATTTAATCCTGAAACAAAAACAGCATTCAAACTGTCGTTGCCTACAATTCCCGGTTTCATATATGGACTTCT
The DNA here is from genome assembly GCA_039105265.1 of Tritrichomonas musculus. Classification (NCBI taxonomy): domain Eukaryota; phylum Parabasalia; order Tritrichomonadida; family Tritrichomonadidae; genus Tritrichomonas; species Tritrichomonas musculus. Next base: position 4,109,171 of record JAPFFF010000004.1, read on the forward strand.
CCCATCATCGCTCATATTACGATTTATGACATCAGCAAGTTCTTCAGAAACATTAAAAACAGATGTAATTGGTGTTTATACCGTAATACAGAAAATTTTATTAATTGGATTAGCATTAGTATTGGCAATTTCAATGGGTTTCTTGACAATTGCTACTCATTCTATTGCGTCCCTAAATTACAAAAGAATGCTTATGACACTTGTTTATTCTTTAATAATTACTGTTGCATTTCTTCTTATTTTTATACCTTTGATGCTCGCCAATCCATTATCGATTGTAAAATTATTCATATCAAGTGAATCACAACTCGAACTTGCTAAAAAAATGGTCCCAATTCCGATTTATACTCTAGTTTTATCGAATATATATATGTTCACTAACACTTTTTTTGTTGCAGTAGGAAAGCCTTTTATTTCTCTAGCTTTATCATTTATACAATTGATTTCAATTTGTGTTGGTGCAAAAGTTCTAAATATAAAATATCCAAAAGATCCCACAAAACAAATGTTTTCATATAATATTTGCGATATCTTAACATTTACATTTTCAATTATAATGTTTATCATTGAAGTTATACCGTACATCCAAAAAGTAAGGCATTCCAATGAGTCTACCAACCAAGCTACAAAATCTTTGGTTAGGAGTTCAAATATTGAGCATGTACTCCAAAGTCAATATTAAAATCTGTGAATTAACTTAATGTTATTATTATTATTATTTAATTATGTATTAGTAAAAAAAATTTCAGCATTTATGAATATTTTTAAAATATTAAATGATATAGAGCATTACATTAGAAATATTTGTTCAATTTATTTTACAAAATACAAAATTACATTTATGATAATATTAAAGATATTACTCTTCGAGATTTTCAAAATCTGTAAAATAAAACTCGTCATGAGTTTCATGGGCTATTTCCTCAGGAATTGGTTGGTGTATTTTAACAAACACAAAATTGATTATAACTATAATTGCAACGGCTAAAAAGAGATATGCAAATGTAAACTGTGATAACTCGTTTATCATCTTATTATATATTTATTTATTTCATTTTTAAAATATTTATAATAAACTGCAGGGATGGTTACCGTTACTAATCGGTAAACATTTAAACGTTCTCTACCGTACCGGTATTACCTTTAAAACTGCCAGTATATGGTAATACCAGTACACTTACCGATTTACCGGGAGAAATGTTACCGGAAATGAAGTGAAGCTTTCAGTATAGCATCGGTATTTATTTTTTGATGATATTATAACATACTTTTCAAAAAATCTTTCTAAATTAAATATGTTTGATGCTTGTTATAATGTCAAATTAGAATACCAGTTTCATTATATAATTTTATTTTATTTCATTATATAAATTATATTTTATATTTAATTATCTTAAGCCTAAAAAAATATTAAATGTCATAGCTTAAAATTTTAACTCAAAATTATAATTATTATATCAATATAGAATTACCGGTAATTACCAGTAATCATAAAAAAAATACATTTTACTACTTTTATGAAAAAAATCGGTACGAAATGTTTACCGGCGGTTATTTTAAACGTATTTACCGGTACCTACTTAATACTCCAAAAAAAATACCAGTATTTACTGCTTACCAGTAGCATTCTGGTAAACGGTAAAAACTGATCTCGGTAGCCATCCCTGATAAACTGTAGGCTTTTACGCCAAAGCAAAATGGCGTATGGTTTTTTAAAGAAATGGCGTAAATGCCTGCTGAAAAAAGACAAGTGAAAATAAAAAACAATTTTTCTTTATTTAAAAAGTTATTTTTGTTTTTTAATTAATTATTAGTACAGCTCGGAATTATTACTGTTGCGTTATTTTACAGTAATAAGCAAATAATAGAGCAATTTGAAAATTTTCAAAAATTTTTAAAAATTTAAAAATTTAAAATTTTAATATTTTTTTCAATTGTGTTCTTTAGTTGAAAATCGTATCATTCTCTTAATTATGATAAAAAAAACTTGGATTTATTCATTTATAATTTTACTATTCTCAAAAAGTTTCATTTAATTATCATTCATTTTTATACAAATATAAACGATCTGAAGGTCAAATATATTTGACTTTAAAAAGGCCAAAAAGTTCATATTACTGCGGTTAGCGGTTTACAGTAATAAGGTATTCAATTCAATTTTACCATAAATAGGTGAAAAAACCGCCCTTATTACTGCAGTTAGCGGTTTACAGTAATAAGAATTCAATTATTATTGACCTATTTTTTGCCTTAAAAGAGGTTATTGATTAATATTATGGTGAATATAATATTCAATATAGTATTAAATTTTTTTATTTATGACTTTCTAATATTTTTTAAATGTTCACATTATCATTAAATTAATTCATACTTTTTTACTGATTTAAAGCAAATTGAAAATTTGTATATTAAGTTTCTAAGAATTAAATAGAATCGAAAAATAATTATACAGAAAAAATTAATTAATTTTGAATTGTAATCTGAAATTTTCTAAATAGAAAATTTATTATTATTTAGAATTTTATTTTTTGAATATTTTATTTATATTATTTTAATTATTTTGAATACTTTATTTATTATATTTTATAAATTTTGAATGCTTTTGTTAGCATATTAAATTATTTGTTATATTTTCTCAAAATTTAAAAGAAAGCAAAATTTTTCAAAATTTTTATCATCAAAAATTTTTAATTTGACAATTTTAAGCAAAATCCCAAATCGCAGTCATAAGAAGACAAAAAATTGAATGGGCCTGCAGTAGTAATTCCGAGCTGTAATTATTAGTGTTATTTTACTATATTTAATTAAAAGAAAAAATAAAAAATTATTAAAAAAAATTATAAAGTGCTTCCAAAAACGATGATCCACTTCAGATTCACCTTCATGGTTAAATTTTAATTGACCATTAATAAAAAAATAGGTTAATTTTTGTGAATGAGTTGTTTTTTTATTGTCTTTTATTCAAATTTTAAAATGAAGGCCAAGATGCCTTCATCAATGACGAAAACGCGATGCGAAATAAATAATAAGTGGCATGAATGATGCATATGGTCATATGAACTGGGTGCTCATGCAAGATGGCGCCACAGCACATACGGCGTCATCAACCATTGAATATTTGACTGATTATTGCATAGTGCTAGAAAATTGGCCAAGTAATTCGCCTGACATCAATCCAATAGAAAACCTATGGAGTTATTTAAAACAAAAAGTGGAAGAATTGAATCCTCAAAACGAAAATGAATTAATTGAATTATTGTTTAATTTATGGGAGAATCTTGATATCTCTTTGATTCATAATTTAATTGATTCTGTTCCTTCACGACTTCGTGCTGTAATACAAAGTGATGGTTATCCAACAAAATATTAATAAAATAATACTTTTTTTTTAATTTTCTAATATTTTTTTTTTTTACCAAAAAAGATGATTCAGTCTAGTCCACTTTTTGAAAAGAATTCAAAATAAATACGTTATAAAGTGGATTATCTTTTTTGGCAGCACTTTAAAGTAGGATTCATAAGGCTTGGGACAAACTTTTTGAAAACGATAAGGTCAATTTTATAAATCTTTTAGGTCAATTTGTCCCAAGCTGAATGATTTTTTTTCTGAGAAAAATTGAAAAAAATTGATAGATCATAAAATTCTCACTTTTTCGCAATTTTTTTATTCAATTTTTTTCAATGATTTTTAATCGTTGTGGCCCAGCATTTTTTTTTTAACTCAGTTCTCTACTTAGGCTCAGTTAATATTAACATAGTATTTACACTATTACCATTCACAAATATCGATTAGGTTTACATACACTTGAAATTAATGAGAAAAGGGTTCAAATGCTGAATTGATCAGGTCTCAATAGCAATAAAAATGTCATCCAATCAAAACAATAAGCTTAATTTACATAATTGATTAAGAAATACATCCAAAATGTAGGTATTAATAAACATTTTTATATTATTTTTGTAGTTTTTCATGTTCTTTTTCATTTTTGAGTATATTTTAATCGTCGTGGCCCTACGTTTATTTATTTTTTGGCTTCTAATTTTATGTTCTTTAATGAACAACCTTGCATAAGACTGGTATGAATGCATATCAAGCTGCTCATGCATTTGGCCAGATTGAATTATCCAGCTTTTATTAAATTATAATACACATTGGAATATGTATTCTCAAATATGTTTATACTTTTTAGCATTTAATCTAAATAATACGGAAAATGTATTCACATATAAATTCACTTTTAGATGGATCAGTAAAAAATTAATACTTTCCTTTAACTTTTATATATTTTTTCTCTCTCTTTTTTTAACTTTTTGAATTGAAAAATCGCGAAAAAATGGGACTATTTGTAGGTATAAACTTTTGAAAAAGGTAAACGAATTTGGTTTTTTTTCAATTTTCTTATTTCGTTAAATAATCATAAAATATAAATTTAATTTATTATCTTAAACATTTTTTATTTAGAAGCAAATAAGATCTGTCGTAGGGAAATTGGAATAATATCAATTTTAAAATATTTAATAGAAAAAGTGAAGAAATTGAATTTTAACGTCAAGTATGTATTCAAAATATTTCTAGGTGCTCTAAGAGGAATTTGCCTAGAAACTGTTTTTTATAACTCATTTTTATATATTATTTAATTATAATTAAATATGTATATATTAATATAATATAAAATATATTTTATCTATAATATAACATTATTATATATTATTTTTCTGTATAAAGCATATTTATAAATAAATATTTTGAAAGCATATACAAAATATATTGAGAACATAAAAATAAATAAAGTTATTAAATTTTCAGTATTTTTAAATAAAGACTATTCAATTTAAAAGAATTAAAAATGCGAATATCTTATTTTAAAATCATTTTACCAATATTATTATGGATTTAAAAAAATATAAAATAATATAGATATATAAATGCATGTAAATATTGCTAATATTATATTAAATTGAGGAATTCTGATGAACATATTATAGTAAGCATAAAGTAAATCAATTTTTTTTATAAATATAGATGAAAATAATTTGTATAATTATTAAAAAGTATGAAAAAATAATGAAATTTGTGAAAAATAATTAGATTGGTAATGAAAAAATTATTAATCAAATTTGATTGTTTCAAATGTTTTTTTGAGCATGTGTTGATATTGAATTAACTGAATCTGTTGATGAATATCATTAAACTGTTCTTTTTTGTTGAGTATTTTTAATATTGGGCTGTTCCTTTGCCAACTAATATCTTTTGGAGGGGACAATAAATTGAAGTTCATCACCATAATAAGAAAAATACATATACTTAAATGATTTATTGTAATTTAAACTTGTTTTCTATTTTTTCCATTTGTTGCAAATGATTTAAAAAAGTTCAATTATATATACAAATATTCATTAATATTCAAAATAAAAAAACATTTTAAAATATAGATATTAAATTAAAAATAATTTATGATAAATGTATCTAAAATAAATTTTCATTGAAAAGATATATCAATAAATACTTTTGGTTTTATCATTATATCATAAAAAGTTAGATAATTTAACAAAAAGTTACTATTCATAAAAAAATTCATTGAAAAAATATTTTCATGATATTAGGGAAATGTTACGATTATTTTATTTTTTGTCTATATAGCCAATATTACATACTGACATACAATATAAATCATTAGAAGTGAAGTAATAATCGAAACATTTTGTTCATGATTAATATCCTTGATAATCAAAAGTACAAAAAAAAGATAAATTTCTACTCCGTAAGTTATAATATTATTTTAAAATATCAAAATATCTCTCATCAATGTGATTTTTTTTATAACTGGTCCAAAAGAACAATTGTTATTGATGTTTTTTTATTTTTTTTAACGGACAAAATAAACGGCCTCCGTTTACCTTTCTTTTGAATTGAAAAAATGCGAAAAAGTGAGAAAATTTGAATCTATCAAAAAATTGAATGTTGTCCCATGCATTTTGAATCCGACTTTAAAATCAATTGGCGTGGCGTACGCCACGCCATTATTTTTTCTGAGGATTTCTGAGGAATGTTCTCAATTTTTGAATTGGCGTATAAAATGGGGGATGATTACGCCACGAAAAAAATCATGAGTAGGGGGTCATGCCTTTTTCGATATAATTTTCAAATTTTGAATAAAAAAACTTTAACAAAAAGGAAATTATTTTTTAGTATTTACAGTAAGGTTTCAAAATTGGAAAACGTTTCAAAATAGGAAAATCGACTTTTTGAGAAAAAAATTTTCATTAATAAAAATGAAAGAAATAAAGAAATAGAGAGAAAATCTTGTTTAAACCTACCATTTTAAGAAATAATATTTCCATGATTAAGTTTACCACACAGCTGTTTGCGACATTATATTCATCAAATAGTGCTTTCCTATCTCTATATGAAAAAATGAGCATCATTCAAAAAGTGGATTTTCCATTTTTGCAACGCTATAAAGGAAAATCCAAATTTGAATTAAATTCGTTATTTTGACTTTTATTTTAAATTCATTTTAATCGTTTTCTATGAAAAAGTAGATTTTCCTCTTTTGAGACGTTTTTGAATTTTACAACCTTACTGTAGATAAAGGTGCAAAGACTTTTTTCGTTTTTTTGTAGTTAATATTTTTTGTATATATCTCAGTATATAATTATTATTTTGTTATTATTTTTTATTTTATTTATATTATACAGTTAATTGTTTATTATTATATTAAATATATTTAAAATAATGTGTTATTCAATGAATTAAAACGATTTTTCATAAGAGTGTTTTTTTAAATAAATCCATCATTTGATATGCTTTTGATTTGTTTAAAATAAAATAAATCATATATCTACCCAGGTTAACCTTAGAATTGATATTTTGTAAAATATTGAATTTTTTGGAAATAACGAATAAATTAAAAATATAACGATTTTAGATAATTTTTTCAATGAAATTAACGAGAAAATTTGAATGGGAAAAACGTATAAAAATTATTTTTGCATTTTTCTTCAAATAAAAAATAGTAAGATATGATTTTTATTATTTTAATTAAATAAGTATTTAATAAAGATAATAATATATAAAAATGGTGTAAAAATAAATAGTGAAAAACTGCAATATTTTTAATATTATACTATTGTAAAAGTATTTGAGTTTTCTAACCTAGTCCAAATTTATGTCGGTAACGAGTACTTTAAAATATCTGAAATTAATTTTTGGATGCTTCTTCATCATATAATAATAAGAAATATTTAGAGATACATTGAAATTTTCGAGTTAAATTCAGCATAATAAGCAAAGATTATTGATCCTCAATTAAATAATTAATGTTAAATCTTACAATATTGAACTAAATTTAAAATGTAGTAATAATAATCTTAATTTTTAGGGAAATTTGAAAGCTATTGAAGATTTTTTCACGGCACAAGTTAGTCACTATTGAATGTACTTTTCATTAAGGCAATAATTAGATTTTGGAATTTTGGCGCAATTTGTGTAATGAAAAATTGAATTGAGATTTCATAAAGATCATCATAAAAACATTTTTTATTCATCCAATAAAAATTTACTTGTAAAATGAAATCGTTTTTAACCTAAACAAAAAGCGAAAATAAGTATTTAGAATATTCATATTAAAATTTCTGTAATGTAGCAAAAATAGGTTTTAAAAAAGCACTATCGGGCTCAAAATTAATTTTTATGTAAAAATAAATAAATTAAAGAGCTTGTATTAAGTAAAAAAAGTCAAGTTATTCCAAAAAATTAAAACGTTTGAGAGTTTGAGCTTTTATCGAATACACATCAATAGATATACCAATTATTATAGCATAATTTTGTATAAAGAGTTTAATTTTGGGTTTTGCTGAAAAAAAATTTTGAACATAAATGAGTTGAATTTGGAGTTGAATTGTCAAGAGCGCATGTCAAATATATAGTTTGATTGATTAAAATCGTTGTTTTAATTGCTCCATCATCATAAATTACGAGAAGTTGCTTTTTTCCTTTTAAATAATGAAAAATGTGCCGTTAAAGTGGTGATATGATCAATTGAAATATTCTAGTATTCCAAACTTTTTCAAAAAGGTTAACAAATTAAATGTTAACCAAGTTTTTACAAAAATCTTTCTTAATAAAATAAAAGAAAAAAATGTTAACTAAAAAATCTAAAAATATTTTGAATATTTTACAAAATATCAATTCTAAGGTTAACCTGGGTATATAAGAAGATATTATATAATATGTAGGATATTTGATTAGTTTCATATTACATTTCTATAATGAGATAAAATTGGTTTTCATTCTATTTTTTGCATTTCTTAATATATTAATTGTTATTTAATAATGTAAATATTAATAGTAAAAGTTATATATATATTTAAATATTTTAAATTAATTTAATTTGAAAATGGCTCGAACAAAGACTCTATTTTTCTATTTTCATTTTATAATTATATTAAAACAAGCATTTTTGAAAAAAAAGATATATTTTTTAAAAATATAGTTATTATGCATATTATATAAAACATGTTCCTATATATATCAAATATTTTATAATTAAAATATTAAATAATAAACAAGATATCTTATTTGTAAAATATTGAATTGAATATATTTTGTTATTATAGATAACTTTTTAAAACGAAATAATTGGCTTTTTTATTGGTTTATATTTTACTTTGAACAAATAAATTAGTAAAAAGTGAATGCTTTTTCATATATTTATTTTATTTTCTGAAAAACCGTATTTTGGCTTAATATAAACTATAGAATTTGACTATTCAAATTTCGCATTGAAAAATTCTATTAAACCTTTTTTTTATTTTATTATTCTATCAATTTTACACTAAATTAATTTATGATTATCTATATTCAAATGTATAATATATTTATAATATAGCTTATATATAGTATGTTAAAAGATATTATAAATTATGTCATATTATAATAAAATAATATATTAAATTTATATATATATATTGATTTTAATAATTGAATGATTATATGGAGTATAATTCAATGATCTTATCCTCTTTAAAAATCTATATTTTTGCAAATAAACTTATTTTACCATATTAATAATATATATCAAAGATATAAAATGAAAAAATATACAAAATAAAAATTTATATTATAAAATTTTCATATTTAAATAAATTTTCAAAATTGTTAAAAAAATAAATTATCGTAAAATTTATTCTATTCAAAAAATTCAATTATTATTTAAAAAATAAAATAAATATATACCATCCATTATCGAATAATATCTAATAAACATATAATAAATAATATTTAGAATAATATTAAAAATATTATTATGCATATGAAATAGATTTCTAAAAAAAAAACCTACTCCTCCCACCTCTCCTTGAACTTTTACTAAAATTTTCATTCAATTTTTTTCTATAATTTTTAATCGTTGTGGCCAGTCCCTAGTAAGTTTATTAATTTGATTGAAGAACATTTAAATTGTCTTTTTCTTTGATGTTTTGATATTTTGATCCACTTTGAAAAGGCTCCATGCATGCAAATGCAAACAAAATACTGTGAAATAAAGCTTTATTCCAAAGAAATGCCCACATTTTCTTGAATTAGTGCCCAAAAAAAGAAGGAAAATCCATGATTTATTGTTTCTATACTTTACAGCCATCTATTATCCTGCAATTTCTAGGGAACATACTTACTTTAAAGCAGAATTAACGGAATTCAAAGAATTCAAAGTTTCCTCTCAATACTCTACAGATGAAATGCATTGATGATGTTTAGATTGTTATGTGTTAATTATGGAAGTTCAATTGTCTTTTTTCACAATAATTATTTGTGATATTTTCATTTAAATATATAAAAAGAATGCAAATTCTCATTTTATTAATAATAAAATAAATAATATTTAAATACTATTGCTTATATTCTTATTCTTTTAACTCTCACTTTGGTAAATTTCGAGAATTGCTGAATCAGCAATGTTGATTGAAAATTGAATGAAAATTTTAGTAAAAGTTCAAGTAAAAAAATCTATCCTTTAAGTCCTATTTACGACTTTTTAGGAGATCAAGTTCGAGTCCACCTATATTAATAAATATAAATAAATAATCATATACAAGTATATAATTAAAATATATGTTTACTATTTGAAAATATAAAACAGAAGTCGAGATTAAGCATTTTTATATTTCTGAAACTCTGTTTGATTTTTAAATAAGAGAAATATCCTTGTAAATGTATGATATTTCAAAGTATAAAATATAATATATACTATTATATATATTGATAAATGATAAAATAATTCTTTATTTCATTTTTATCTTTTATTTAATTCTATAATTCTGAAATACAAAAATTCAAAATAAACTTACAGAGCTTTTGAAAAATGAAAAGTGTATACTTGCTTCTGATGGATGAAATGAAATAAAAAATATTTTTTCTGATTCTATATTTTGTATCTATTATAAATATATACTTTTTATAAATTTTAAATAAGTAAGCGAAAAAAAATCGTTATCTATCGTTACACCCCTTACCCTTCTGACGTAATTAGAATTTTATAAAATTCAATGAAAAGACGTATTAAAATGTAAAAATTGCCGAAATGAAACGTAATTACATCATTTATATAAAAATACAAAAAAAACAAAGAGGTTTAGTTTCGAACTCAATGCTTTGCCCTCAAATTGATTTAACCTCTAAGCTAGAGCTCTCAAATTTGAAAGGATAAAATATTTATATTTAAAGATAAATATATTTATTTTTGAAATACATCTTTTTATTAACTTTTTCTAAAAAAGTCGTATTCCAATTATTTTCACGTAGACGTAATCGTAAAACGTAATTGATTTTTTTTCTTGGTCTATTTTATTGAAAAAGTTTGAACAGAACGTAATTTTTAAAACCTCCGAAGGGCAATACACCCCCCATAATTCAAAGAAACGGTACTGCGATGTAAAGTGTCAAAAATATTTAAAAAACTGTAATAATCGAAACAAACCAAATATATAAATAGAACACATTATATATAATAACTTATTAAAATATTGGAAGGACTTTCTAATTTGATTTGGAGATTTATAGACCTCTTAGTTAAGAAAGGTGGCCGTTAATTTATTTGTCTCAAAGTTCGTTAAAATTCTATCCAATTTTGTTATCTTCTCTCAAACTTTGTTAGGATTTTGAGAGGAAAATAAAATTTTTAATTTGTAAGAAGCATTCAAAACATAGGGAAGTTTGAAATAAAATTACGAACTTTGAGACAAATAAATTAACGGCCACCTTTCTTAACTAAGAGGTCTTATGTTCATTAAATTTGAATGAAAAACTCATTATATCTATTCAAAAAAAATTTTTTCATATGGTATGTCTATAAAATTGAAAATTTACTTCCAAATTTCATTAAAGAATTTGATTTTATATTATATAAAATTAACTGTTATATAATTTTTTTAGGCATTTCCAGGTTATTTAATTTTGCTCTCAATTTTTTGACACTTTACATCCGATCGCAGTACCGTTTTCAAAGAATAAGAAAATTGAAGAGATATTTGTTTCCAACATAATTCAAATCAAATATTAATATTTTGTCTGATGAATAATTTAGTATAGTTAATTTATCAAATATTAATATATTTATATATAGGGTTTAATATTACAATATATAAAAAACAATATTTTTTTTTTAGTTACCGCACTTCTGTTTTATATTCCACTTTAATAATAATATCATAATATTGATTTTAGCATGTTCAATTTTCTCACAAAACTCTATTAATATCGATCAATTTGATTATTAATCTTCTAAATTGTCAAAATCTGGGAAATAAAACTCATCATGAACTTCAGGAGGTAACTCTTCAGGAATTGTTTGGTGCACTTTACAAGAAGCAAAAATGATCACAGTTATAAGTAGGACAGCTAATAGAGCAGCGCAAACGTAAATTGTAACCATGCCAGTATCTGTTCTTGTTCCCTTTTCATCTCTCAAACCAAAACCAATGTTATACGTGGTTACTTTTGGATGAGGAATTCGTGTTCTGAACTCTGATGACGGCGTAAACTCATTTGAAGAAGTGAAAGCATCTGAATTTGTGAAGTTTATTGTACTTACAAAAGAATCTGATTTGGTGAAAAAGGAAGAATAAGTAAAGTCTATTGATCTGGTAAAATCTTCAGATTCTGAAAATGCAATTGAGTATGTGAATTGAGTAGATGGTGTGAAATCGTTAGAGGAAGAAAAGATTAAAGAAGGTATGAAAAATAAGGAAGATGAAAAACTTTTCGATTCTGAAAAAGATATAGTTTTGGTAAATTCTATAGATTCTGAGAATTCTTCTGAAATTGTGAATTTATCTGTTGGATAGTAGCAATCAGAATAATCAATTCGGAAAAAAGAAAAATTTGAATATTTCCAATCATATGATTCAATTGATATCAAATTTGGTGCATATAAATTATTTATGATAATAATAATATTACCAAAGCCAGAATACCCTTGAAATAAAGCAAGATTAGGATAGTTATTGATATACTCAGCAATTACACAATCAAGCTCTAAATAGTTTGATTCAGTATCCTTTATATAGTTATTAAAGTATTGACTGGAAAAATTCCGAAAATAGAATGCACCTGTTTCACTGTTTTCGAGGTTAGCAAAGTAAATGTTACTTACTTTTCCAACACAAGAACTAAATAAAATCATATAATGTTCTCCTTCAGCAGGTTCATAGTCAGTAATACTTACTCCATATAAATTTGTAAAATTTGATGAATGAAAAGCAAAGCAACCTCCTATGGTGGTACAATTAATACCAACTAGACCTCCACCTTTTATATGCGAAATATTGTATGAATCAAAATGGTGTACATTCGTATTAACACTTATCCCTGAACCAAATCGTGAGCTACAATTAATGCATGTAATATCACGGAATTCAATATTGAGAACATTGAGAATAAGAGCTCCACCACCATCAGTACGATGTGCAAGTGGATAAGTTGAATAGCTGGTGTTGATAGTTGTGTTTTGAATCAAAAGTGTTGAGGAATTTGAAACATAGATCGAGCCGCCACCAAATTTCTCTGTGTGACAATTATTAAACGTCAATCGATCAAGATTAATCGAGCCATTAACTTCACTAATATATATAGCACCTCCAAATTCAAATGTTTGTGTAACATAATTTGTGATGATATAGCAATTGTCAAATTGAGTATCGGTCATACTAACATAAGGACAATTATTTATATAAATCGCTCCACCGGACTTTAAGCAAAAGCAATTTGTAAAAGTACAACTATTAAATTCCAAATTAGATGTTGCATTAATAAGACATAAAGCTCCACCATTATCATTTATATCATTACAATTAACAAAACAGCAGTCAATAAATGAAAATTTGGATTGCAACTCGTCTGTTTTATTTGTATAGCAATTATCAGAAAAGACAAAAGAAATTGGCGATTTAAGAAATTTAGAAAAGTGGCATCGATTAATATCAAAACTGAAACGTTGAAGAAATTGCGAATTGGTAATAAAATGTTCGGTATTAGTACTTACATATAAATTTTTGATCGAAAATGCTCGGAATGTTGATAAAGCAGGAATGGTAATTAAATTACCAGGCGCTTTGATCATTGTATGAGAATTGAATAAAAAACTTCCATTACGTAAAAATAGATATGATCCAATCGGAATCTGCATTCCAAATTTTGATTCGATTAAAAAAGGAAAGAAATACAAGAATAGCATTTGAATAAAATATAATGTTTTTAAAATAAACGAATATATATTTAACGGTCATTTTAATAAAAATTTTTTAAGATAGGGGGTAAACTTACCCTTCAAAGGTTTTAAAAATTACGTTCTGTTTAAACTTTTTCACAGGGTTGCTTATAGATATTATCCGATAACGGTTATGATCGTCCAATGAATATCGATATTATTTGATAAACTTTCGATGACAGATAAATATCGATAAATGAAAAATTTTATCGATAAATTTTTTATCTTATTAAAATTTTGTATCCGATAATTACTTAGACCTTTCGACCGTGTGCCGTTTTTATGGTGTTCCGTTGTCAAACCGTAGTTTACACAGAACGGTTTAAAAGAAAAAAAAGCCATTACCGTATTTATTTGGTTGGATTTTTTTAAAAAAAAATATGAAATTAGAAATTCGAACTTTGTACCCTATATTAAATAACAATTGAACTATAAAAAACGCAAACGTAAAAATTAAATTTATATATATAAAGTTAAGAAGAGATTCTTCAACTTTCATGTATTTTTTACTTCTTCTGTTGAATCTATTTCAAAAATACAAAAATTCATCATAAAATAAATAATACAGTTAATTAAGAGCCGTTTCTAGAAGACTTAACAAAATATATTTTTTATCTAAGGGCCCAATATGTCATCATTTTAATTTTCTATAGAGATCGGCGAAAAAGGAATTTCCATATTTACAAAACTTTTTCATATCATTAAGATCCATATGTTTTAAAAATCCATTTTTTTTCGAAAAGAAAAAGGTTTGTCTGTAAAAACATTTTTTTGTGAAATAATTTTTTCGTTTAAAAAATTTGTTTTCTTTTTAAAATGAAAAATACTTCTTAAAAAGATCTTTTTTTTGCGAAATAATTTTCTTTTTTCAAAACACCAAGTCTTTTTTATATGAACAATTTTTTTTAATATAGATTTTCTTTTAAAAAAAACAAGATCTTATAAATATATTATTTGATTTTGATTTTTGAATACGTTATTTATTCATATTAAAAAAAAAAAAAAAAACGTTATAATTGGTGGAAAAAACTACATTTTGAAGACAAAACTATTATTTTCATTCCCGATTTAAACTGTCTGCATCAAAAGCATCATTTAACAAGATTGGAAAGTGCCTCACAGCTTAATGAAGCAAATGATTTTTTCTATATCATTAGAATGCTTCAAATTTTGAATATAGTTTGATCATAAGCAATGATTACGAGTACTTTATAATTTATACATCAAATATCATTCTTTATGATTTGAATAATATCTAAATATATGTTTTTATTAAATAATTCTTTGAAATTCTTGTTAACAAAATTTTTTCTATCAATTTATATTTCGAAAGGAATTTATGATTTTAATTAAATTTTTTATTTGAAATGATCGAAACTTATTGATATGATTTTACTTTTTGCACACACAAAAACTTTTCGCAAAGAAGCTTTTTTTTTATAAAAAAAAAATATTCAAAAATAAACCTTTTTATAAAAAAGTCACTTTTTTTTTAAAAAACAATTTTTTTTCGAAAAAGTGTATGCTTTCAGATATAACTTATACACATCAAAATAAATATGTTTTATAAATATAATTCTTTATTTTCAAAAAGGAAATCCCTTTTTCTCCGAGCTCTTATAATAAAATTTTATATCAATAACAAAAAATATGTTATTGATACAAAAATCATTTATTAATAACCAATAATTAGTATTTGTAACAAAAAAATAGTATATGTGACGAAATTTTTTTATCTAAAACAAAAAAAAATCATCTATAACAAAATTTTTTTATCTATAACGAAATTTTGTATCTGTTACGAAAATTTTGTATGTGTTACGAAAATTTTGTTTTTAATACAAAATATTTGTATTGTTTACAAAATTTTTGTATTTAATACAAATTTCTTGTTATAGTAAAGGTAAATACACTCCCATTTGTATGATAATTTATATTTTACTCAATTATTAATTTATATATATAATAATAATAAATATTTAAAAGTATATTTTAGGATTTTATTTATATATTTCCAAGATATTTATATTTATTATATTTGTGAAGTTTAAGGATAAAGTTGGATTTAAATTTAATTGAAAAAATTGAATTAGCACAGAAAGTATTGAATATGCATTGAATTTATTTCTATAGGTATTCAATATTTTCAAAGCTCCTCTTATATCAATCCCAAAAAAGCAAATCCCACAGGATTTTCTAATGAATTTTTAGTTGTGTATTATGTTTTAATGAACGTGAAATCATCGAGATTTTTTGATCATACCAATAAAATGGTTAGAAAATGATTGCATAAAAAAGTGAAAAAATCAGATATTTGGATCATGTAATGAATAAGTATTTACTAATAAAAAGTTTATATTCAAAATATGCATTAATTATATATAAAAGTGAATGTAGTTTTGTAGGTCTATCACTGTCATACATGAAATTAAGAGAACTTTTTATCGAAAATTTCAGACCTCTTTTTTTTATCTGTTGATTTTATTGAACCCATATTGAAAATATATAAAATCCCGAAGATTTCCAATTAATGTACATAATTTATGAAAATAAATATAAAATATTCATTTGGAAAATGATATTGGAATATCGTACCATTGAAAAAAATTCAATTATTTTCATATAGGTAGTTGGATCTTCTAGAAAGAAGCAATTTTAACATTTAGAAAAGGTATGATCATACTAGATAATATGTCGCTAATAATTCGTTATATCAGGAATTTTAATAAATGAATCAGAAAAAGAAATATGATTGCATTTTTTGGATTTTCTTGAGTAAAGCCTATATATTTTGATTGTCAATCAATGTAGCATACTGTGATACCATTTTGATATGGAAAAATAGAATCCTAATTGAGAAATTTTTTGCTCAAATTGAACAATTTTGATGAAATTTCTTAATAACGATAAATTTTGTTTAGTATTCAAATTTCGAAAATAAAAATACATTTTTTTTTAAATATCTTTTTCATTTCTTTTCGATTAAATTGAGAAACTATTAATATAATATATAAATACAATTCTAAAAGATTAATACTATTTAAAATAAATATTAATAGTAATTTAATTAATAAAATTTACATATATGGGGTTTTATTTTTATTTAACTTTTCAATATAGTTTATTTTTTCAATGCTTTAAGTATTTTTTCGATAATCGATAAACATTTCAATTATATTTAAATCAACTTTAATATTTATTTTAAAGTATTTCAAATATAAAAGAATTTAATAATGAAATTAATTGAATTCTAAAAATATTAACAGAAAAATATTTTTCAGAAATAATTATATATTTTTTTTCCTTTTATCTTGTTAAATAAAACAAATTATAAGAAAAAATATTTAGGTTAAAATAAAAAAACTGAACTAGATAATAAAAATTAAAAAATATTTTTTCTTTTGATTCTCCAAAAATAAAAAAAAATAGAAAACCAATATGTTTTTTGAGTTTCTTTTGATTGCATATTTGGTTAAATAAATAGAAAAAGTTCTGGGATGGACAAATATTCTTTGAAAAATAAATCCTGTGAGAATTCTAAACAATTGTTAATTTTAAGGATTTGGAATTCCATTTTTAAATATTCTATTTTTTAGCTGAAAAATCATTTTCTAAATATCTGGTATATGTTTAAAAATGAGTAAAAATATCAAGATATTAGAAAAAAAAATTTTTACTTTATTTTTTCAAAAAAGCATGCTTATTGCAATCTCTACAGGCAAGAAACTTGTTTCACTTAATCTGAATCTTCAAAACTTGTTTCACTTAATCAATAATAAATCAAAGACGTTAATTCAACTCATATTTTTAAAAAAAATATGTTATATAACTAAGTCCGAATTAAAATTATAATGCATTTTATTAATCGTATCGATTTAGAAAATTATAATCAACTTATTTCTAATGCATAAAGTATTGAATATATTGGAATATTATATATGTTAGCGTATCATATCATATAAAGCTATTTATTCTAAAAATTGGCTGAACAATTGCTCTTATTTTTATATCACTTTTGTTTTTTGTAATAATTGAAAACACTGAATGAAATATTAATGATAAAATAGATAATATATAGAAAGAGGCATTCATAAAATGATTATACAAAGAAATTTAATAATATTTATTGATTTGAATGTATATAATCCAATGCTGAAACGAAAAAATGAGATTAGGATTTTAAAAAGACGTTAATTTACTTCTTATAAAAAACAAAATTTTATATCAATAACAAAAAATATGTTATTGATACAAAAATCATTTATTAATAACCAATAATTAGTATTTGTAACAAAAAAATAGTATATGTGACGAAATTTTTTTATCTAAAACAAAAAAAAATCATCTATAACAAAATTTTTTTATCTATAACGAAATTTTGTATCTGTTACGAAAATTTTGTATGTGTTACGAAAATTTTGTATATGTTACGAAAATTTTATTAGTATTGTAAAATTTCCTATCAGTTATAATTTTTTATATAAGAAACAAATGTCATGTTATATAAAATAAAAATTATGATACTTCCGGCCCTAAAAAAAAAAAAAAAAAGCTAATGTGATAATCGAACATTAAAACTTATTCAATTAAAAATGAATACAACTAATTCTATTATGTTAGATTTTTTTTTTTCAAAAAAAAATTTAGTTATATTTAAATATTAACAAAAAGTTTAATAAGATTGAATATATTGATAACCATTTAATCAAACAAAAAGTTTTGCCGTGCGGATAATTCCGTTTTTTGTCTTCAGTGTACCGTTTTACTTTTTTTCAAATAAACTATTCAAAAAACAGTGAAGTTACCGTAATTTATATAACCGCCGAAGGTCTAAAGTACCGTGAAAAAGTGGGTTTCAAAAATAATAAGTGGGGTTCATATAACTTTTTTCATTCAAAATAAATAAAAAATTCTATATGATCTCTCAAAAATATATATAGATTTTGGTTTAAATTGGTAAAAAGCATGTTGAGTTTATTTTTGGTAGGTCTGTATCGGTGTAATTTTTACAGTCCGTTTAAAATTTAATGGTGTAAAAAATACAATCTGGTGAAGTGCTTTTGTTTTCTACAAATTTATATGTTTTTATTAATATCAATATAAACCAAAAGAGATAAAAGAAATTAAAATTAATATTTTGTTTATTTTTAATTGAAATTATTAAAAAAAGTTTTTTTTTTTAAATTTTTAAATTTTCATTCCATAATGAAACTTTTTGAAATGTTTATTTTTTTTTATGGATCCAAATTGCCATTTAATTTTTCATTTTTTATTTCTTTTGAAAAAATTCTAATTCCATTATCAATAACGTTGAAGACTTCTGCTGGAAGACCAAAAACAAACTCTTTGGGCGTTTCTGTGAATGGCAAATTTTTGTTCACATACTCACTGATTTCTGATGAAGATTCACTGTGACTGAATCTTTTAATTGTGTTGATAACAGATTTTCTTATTCTTGAATAATAATTTGAATCAACAGTGACTTCTTTTGACTCATGAATTTCATACTCATAGAAAAGTTCTTTTTGAAATCTATTCTCAAAAAGGATTTTAGGAGGCTGAATTTCTGGAAACTGTACATTCATTTTAACCAAGTGAGTACAAGGAATTTTGACTTCAAGCATGCTTGATATTAATGCTGATTCACCACAAGTGCAAGTTTGGTTGTCTAAATTAGTTTCATAATAAGCACTTTGAGATTCTTCAATTTCAGGTGGAATGCTCTTTAAAATATCATTTATCTTCTTTTTATGTCTTGCGTAGTTTTTATTAAAACGATCATTAAAGGAGTGACTTTTTGAATGAATCTGATCAATTAACCGTTTAATTGAATGAAAAAATTCATTTCGTCGTGGTATTTTGGCGTTGAGATGCCCGTGCATGCTTTCAATGTTATTGGTGCAACTAGGCATCTTATATTTAATCCTTTCTAACATTGAGCATTGACTCCATCTTGATTGGTCAAAAATTTCAATTTTATTTTTAATAAATGCAAGCCCGACTTTACGGAGAATGTCACTTAATTCTTTTTTATCTTTCTCATTTTCTATTTTTTCCCAAGCTTCTGAATAAGAGTCAATTAATTTTTGCAAATCTTTTAAACAAGTACAGGAAACAAGGTTGGATATTTGTTTTGAAAACTTGCTTCTACCAAGACTTACAAGGAGATGTCTTAAACATATTAAATGCGTTACTCCTTGTTTAGAAACGGCCGCTTTTAATGCAGTTCCTTGGTCAGATTCTATGACATGAACGTATGCTGCTAGTTTATATCCAAAGATATTTTCGTATCTCTCGAAAAAATCATTATAAATTTTTTCGCTCTCAGTAAGAGCAAAGCTGAATCCAATAGGAATACCAGTGTTTTGAATGATTATAGTTGGTATAGAAACATAATAATTTTGAATAGTAGAGAAGGTTGTATCAAGCATCATACCGTTAATGAGCGGATTCTCAACAATACTACTAGCAAAAGGAGCAATGTAGGTGCCGGCAAGGATATAAAATGTTTCGCCCCCAATAGTAATTTTATCTAACTTTTTTCTGGTGTTATTGTTTTTGACAAGATGAAAGTACATGTAGCCTTCAGTTTTCTGAATCAAAGCATTAAAGTCAATAAGCTCATAGCAAGTGCTCTTTATGAAGCAATCGTAAAAATCATATATTGCATTTGTATCATTTGTCTTATTATAAACTTTATAGCCAACGAATGAAAGGCAGAAACTAGCGAATACGCACGTAAAATCTTCTTTGGAATAAAAGTTGAGATTTGAATCACGTAGAATGGCATACGTTCCCTTGTTTGTAAGCTTCAGATAAAAGCTTTTTTTAAATAAATATAAATCAACTTCTTCACTTGTCCAACTATCCACTAAGCTTTTTGAAAATTTAACAACAATATTAATATCAGTAATGTTAAATATAATATAATTGGAAGGATCTACTTCGGAAATAAATCTAAAGAAGAAATATATTTGACCATTGGAACGTTTTTGTTTCCTGAAGCCATTATTTTGGTCTATTTTCCAGGTAGACAGTTCGTTTAACAACACAGAAATCCATTTGAACGTCCAGGCACCCATATCAAGCTCCACTATTACGTTGCTTGCTCTTTCATAATCACAATTCCTCATAGCAACTGAAGTGATTTTAATCTCGTCAAGAGTATCTAAAAGTAGCTTAGTGCTTCTTTCTTGATCAATCATATTAATGAAATGAATATTTAAACAAGTACGTTGATTATTTTTTATAAATATAAACGCACAAGCTTTCAAATCATAAACGTACAAGCTTTCAAATCATAAACGTACAAGCTTTCAAATCATAAACGCATGTATTTATGTGTAACAGATCATTAACCGTCAATGAGCATGGAGCACTAAAGAAAAGTACCATCATATGCAAGTTAATGTCTTGCTCGTATTGTGTAAAAAGTAAAGACGAGATTTATAAATTAAGATTTGTTTTGAAGATCAACTATCATCATTGTTGATTGAGCTTTATAAAACTTTTAATTGAAAGTACCATCATATGCAAGTTAATGTCTTGCTCGTATTGTGTAAAAAGTAAAGACGAGATTTATAAATTAAGATTTGTTTTGAAGATCAACTATCATCATTGTTGATTGAGCTTTATAAAACTTTTAATTGAAAGTACCATCATATGCAAGTTAATGTCTTGCTCGTATTGTGTAAAAAGTAAAGACGAGATTTATAAATTAAGATTTGTTTTGAAGATCAACTATCATCATTGTTGATTGAGCTTTATAAAACTTTTAATTGAAAGTACCATCATATGCAAGTTAATGTCTTGCTCGTATTGTGTAAAAAGTAAAGACGAGATTTATAAATTAAGATTTGTTTTGAAGATCAACTATCATCATTGTTGATTGAGCTTTATAAAACTTTTAATTGAAAGTACCATCATATGCAAGTTAATGTCTTGCTCGTATTGTGTAAAAAGTAAAGACGAGATGTATAAATTAAGATTGGTTTTGAAGATCAACTATCATCATTGTTGATTGAGCTTTATAAAACTTTTAATTGAAAGTACCATCATATGCAAGTTAATGTCTTGCTCGTATTGTGTTAAAAGTAAAGACGAGATTTATAAATTAAGATTTGTTTTGAAGATCAACTATCATCATTGTTGATTGAGCTTTATAAAACTTTTAATTGAAAGTACCATCATATGCAAGTTAATGTCTTGCTCGTATTGTGTAAAAAGTAAAGACGAGATGTATAAATTAAGATTGGTTTTGAAGATCAACTATCATCATTGTTGATTGAGCTTTATAAAACTTTTAATTGAAAATACCATCATATGCAAGTTAATGTCTTGCTCGTATTGTGTAAAAAGTAAAGACGAGATTTATAAATTAAGATTTGTTTTGAAGATCAACTATCATCATTGTTGATTGAGCTTTATAAAACTTTTAATTGAAAGTACCATCATATGCAAGTTAATGTCTTGCTCGTATTGTGTAAAAAGTAAAGACGAGATGTATAAATTAAGATTTGTTTTGAAGATCAACTATCATCATTGTTGATTGAGCTTTATAAAACTTTTAATTGAAAATACTATCATACATAAGCCATTACTTTTCTTATAAGCTTTTTTAATCTGAAAGCTAGTAGTTTATCTCTATATATCTTTGTATATATATAAAACGGTTATGGCTGGCCAATTATAAATTTATAAACGTATTGTAAAAATTACACTAAAAAAGACCTACCTTATTTTTTCCCATTTAATATAAAACTATAATTTAATATGCAAATATTATACTCAATACATTCAATGATTAATATGAAATCTGATTTCTACATATAAATTAATAGACTAAAAGTAGAAAAATAAGAGAAAGCAGGTAAAAAACTAGCAATAAGATAATATTTAATAATAATATAACAGTATTTCATCAAAATTCAGATAAAAAAAATAATTTTAGATTTCTTAGCATCATAGAAACCATTAAATGCATTGTTATTCCTTATTTCGATATTGTCATGCGCACCTTGAGGATTATAAGCTTAAATCATTCGAAAAAGCTGATTTGAATTGTAAAAAAGTATGTACCCAATTTTCTTGCTCTAAATGTCGTTGTTAGTTGTAACATATCGTTCATTAATAATTAGCCTCTTTGAGATGAGGGCTAATTGCCATCATTGATCCATAATCGTCTTTTTTCATCACAAAAGAAAAGAAATGATATCATATGAAACAATTCAAAATTTTCAGAGAATGATCGAATTTTAAAAAATAAACCTCACAAAAAACCGTGAAATGGTACAAAAATATCGAAAATTTGTTTGAAAAAGTTGATTGCATTTGAGAGAAATATTTAATTAATACTCAAAATATTGTATATGTTTTATCAAATCTAAACTTTTTGAAGAAAAATCTTGAACCCTACTATAAATTTTTGAATGATTTTTCATTTAACAAACAAAAAAGTATTTTGTTAACGAAAATAACGAAAATAACGTATTTTGGATTATTCAATATTTTGAAAATATCCACCTAATTTTTTATTTTTTTACATTGTACTTTTAAAAATATTTATTAATATTGCAATTATGCTCTAAGATTCTAATTTTAAAGGGGGATTTTGAACTTTTTTAATATTATAATAATGATTACATCTTTCCTATCTAACATTATTTGAGAAAGAATTAATAAATATAATACCTAATTCTGTATCATATATTGATATTAGCATGCTCCTGAGGTTTATATTTAAAAATGAACTAAAATTTAAGGAAAATTTTAAAAACAAATTGGTTTTTGGTTAAATTTTTATGATTTTGGAGGATTTTGGTTAATCTCATTACTTAAAAATTGAATATATTATTTTTATTCATGTATAAAATAAAATGAACTGATAATTGCAACAAACTACTCGATAGGTGCATCTAAGAATTTCTTTTAAATATGGACCTCGATAATTTCATTAATACATTGATATTAAATGTGATATCAATTTATAATATTTTATATTAAACATATTATATATATTAGATATAAATAAATGAATATATTTGTTTACAGTCAATGAATATTTATATTAAAATTGTCATAAAATGTAAACACTTTTTAAAAGGTTGTTTCAAATATTTCAATATCTCATAAATATTAAGATATATATTGATATATGTATTCAAAAATATTGAGACATGAATTCAAAATACACTCTGAATTTTTTTTTCAATGTTGTATTTTCTATTGATACTGAATAAATGAATAAATCTAAAAATAAAATATAACAAAATTGAAATAATTATATTATACTTTGAATTAATAAAAATAAAAAATATAAAATAAAAATATTTTAATTCCATAAAACGAAATTCCATTTTTTTATTGATTGAAACCAAGAAGAATTATAATTTTGTGTACCAACGAGATATACATTCATGTATTAAGAGAATTTTTAATGAATATGAGTTCTAGCATCAATTTTTATGTCAAAATAAAAATCAAACATTAATCATGCTGATAACAGTAATAATGCATTATTTTTTGCTCATGAGAGTAAAATAGCATGCTAAAATAAAGAAAAACTTAAATATCTCCTTTGGAGTATAAATATAATAATAAAAATTAAAACAAATGCAAATATTTAAAGTTAAAGAAAATATAATTAATTTTAATAATTTAACATTATAATATAAATATATAAAATAAATCGAAAAAGCAATATCATATAAAGATATGAAAAAAAAAAAATCGTTTTATTAAACTGAATATTTATTGTAATTATTTTTCACAAAAAAAGTTTTTTGTTTACCGATGCATTTATCGATTAAAACGAGACAATATTATATTCATTTTTTAACAATACAATAAATACAATATATATTTAAAAAATAAAGCAATTTTATATTTTTACCGTTACTATACACATCAAAAAAGTTGAGAAAATTGAAAGAAAAAAGTTATATGAACCCCACTATTTCAAATTGAACCAGATGGGTTCCGACTTGAAATAACGTATTTTTTTCTTTTTAAAATAAATCTATCTTATTATATTTTTATTTTTTTAATAAACATTTTGAAGAATAAAATAGTTATATAGTTGGTGGACATAATTCTGTTTTGGAGACATAATTATGTTTTCACATCATTTCTATATATTCAAATTGGACTTTTAAAAAAACAATTGTAGAACAATTAATATCATATTGGATACATTTTATTCCCCGATTTTCATTCACTTTTATCAAACTAAATTTGATCATAAATATGATATCGAATTTTTAATTTCTGAATATTTTTTTATTATTTGAAAAAAATTATAATTTACTTTTCATCTATAATTAAAATGTATCATTATTATTTATTGAAATAAAATAGATAATTAGAAAAAATGGTTTCATTTTCATTTCACTACTCAAAAAACTCATTTCATATCACATTTCATTCTTTTACCATAAAAAAAAGGTTGTTTTAATTTGCTCTAACATAGTTATTATTTTAGAATATAATGTATATATTATATTTTAGAAAAAAATTTATGGAAACAATAATTATATAAAAAGAAAAAGTGTTTTCAAAATATGACAAAAATCATTCATACAAAATTACTAATTTTGAAAAATGAGTTTATTTTATTTCAAATTAGATGCAGTATTAATCATCTATATAATGCATATAATATATTAAATATAATAATATGGTTGAAAAAGAATCAATCTTGGAAAAATTTCATTTTTCTTTTTTTCATTCAAAATCATTCATAAATCACTCATGCATAATTGATATGATTTCAGAATTACATTATTTGATAACACATACAATGAAATATATTATTAATCCTCTAAAAATCATTGCTGTCCATCAAGATTTCAGGTTTTTCTAAGAAATATACAAATTTCACTTTTTTATTTTTTCTATTATAATAGCATTAAAAATAGCAATTAATCAATAAATATTAGGCAAGTATAGAAGAACTATTAAAATAATGAAAATAATTTCTCAAAGTCTAAAATTGAAAGTCTTTTTAAGTTATAGTTGGTGGACATAATTATGTTTTTGGGACATAATCATGTTTGCTCAACTTTTTGAATGGTACACAAAAATAAAACACATTTTTCTCAATACTTTTTAAAGATAATTTGATAATATTATATACTATATTAATGTATTTTATGTACATCATTATTTAATTAAATGAGCTATTATATTTGTGATTTATATGAAATTTTGCCATTTATGTAAAAAAAAGTCAAAATGCTTATTTTATTCTCAATAATTGAAACTTGGGATTTAATAATAATATCATTAATTCATAATCAGTAATGATATAATTTTGTCAGATATTTGATATCTAAAAACTTTCATATAAGAAAATTTTGATGCACAAAATAAAGTTAAAAATCATATCACTTTTTTGTTTTTTTCCAATAAAAAATAAAAACTTTTAAATTTTTATTTAAATATTATATATAATGCATATAGTATAATGATATCGAAAGAATAAAATTGGTGGTTCTACTCAAGATCTATTACCTTAATGAAAAAGAGTAACTTCTGAAATAACTTAAAAAGACTTTCAATTTTAGACATTGAGAAATTATTTTCATTATTTTAATAGTTCTTCTATACTTACCTAATATTTATTGATTAATTGCTATTTTTAATGCTATTATAATAGAAAAAATAAAAAAGTGAAATTTGTATATTTCTTAGAAAAACCTGAAATCTTGATGGGCAACAATGATTTTTAGAGGATTAAAAATATATTTCATTGTATGTGTTATCAAATAATGTAATTCTGAAATCATATCAATTATGCATGAGTGATTTATGAATGATTTTGAATGAAAAAAAGAAAAATGAAATTTTTCCAAGATTGATTCTTTTTCAACCATATTATTATATTTAATATATTATATGCATTATATAGATGATTAATACTGCATCTAATTTGAAATAAAATAAACTCATTTTTCAAAATTAGTAATTTTGTATGAATGATTTTTGTCATATTTTGAAAACACTTTTTCTTTTTATATAATTATTATTTCAATAAATTTTTTTTCTAAAATATAATATATACATTATATTCTAAAATAATAACTATGTTAGAGCAAATTAAAGCAACCTTTTTTTTATGGTAAAAGTATGAAATGTGATATGAAATGAGTTTTTTGAGTAGTGAAATGAAAATGAAACCATTTTTTCTAATTATCTATTTTATTTCAATAAATAATAATGATACATTTTAATTATAGATAAAAAGTAAATTCTATTTTTTTTCAAATAATAAAAAAATATTCAGAAATTAAAAATTCGATATCATATTTATGATCAAATTTAGTTTGATAAAAGTGAATGAAAATCGGGGAATAGAATGTATCCAATATGATATTAATTGTTCTACAATTGTTTTTTTAAAAGTCCAATTTGAATATATAGAAATGATGTGAAAACATAATTATGTCTCCAAAACAGAATTATGTCCACCAACTATATTTCAGAAGTTACTCTTTTTCATTAAGGTAATAGATCTTGAGTAGAACCGCCAATTTTATTCTTTCAATATCATTATACTATTTGCATTATATCAAATATTTAAATAAAAATTTAAAAGTTTTTATTTTTTATTGGAAAAAAACAAAAAAGTGATATGATTTTTAACTTTATTTTGTGCATCAAAATTTTCTTATATGAAAGTTTTTAGATATCAATTATCTGACAAAATTATATCATTACTGATTATGAATTAATGATATTATTATTAAATCCCAAGTTTCAATTATTGAGAATAAAATAAGCATTTTGACTTTTTTTTACATTAATGGCAAAATTTCATATAAATCACAAATATAATAGCTCATTTAATTAAATAATGATGTACATAAAATGCATTAATAAAGTATATAATATTATCAAATTATCTTTAAAAAGTATTGAGAAAAATGTGTTTTATTTTTGTGTACCATTCAAAAAGTTGAGCAAACATGATTATGTCCCAAAAACATAATTATGTCCACCAACTATATATTTCTTTATATTTTAATCGATCATTTATGTAAAAAGAAAGATCTAATACATTTTTCTATTCATTTAAATATTCATCATTTTCAGATTATATTCATAATATAAAATAATATATAAATAAAACAACTTATTATTTTATTAAATTTTCGAAATATTGTTTATTAACCGAGATAAATGTATAATATATCAAAAAATGGGAGAAATTTGTTTTTGTTTTTTCTCTTTGAATCTTGGATATATTTATATGATTAAGCATTTTAAAAGTATTTAATTCTTTAATATAATATAATTAATTAATCTATTCTAAATTTTAGCGATTTAATTTTAAGATATAAACATAACTTTTTTTTGAAAATAATATTCTCAAAAAGTTAATTTTTAAGTTTATTATAAACGAAAACCTCAAAAAAATAAAGAAGATTTCACATTAAAAATGCATAATAATAAAATATCAATACCAATTTTTTTTAATTTTCATAATTAATGTTGAAAATTTAAGGGAAAAGGACTATATATAATAATTCATTTCGATGTTTTGAAAAAAATACTCAAAATCCATTTATTTCCAGACAATTAGAGCAACTATAATATTGTTAATTAGTTTTAAATGAGTTTTCAGAAGTTTCAAATAGAATGATAAATACCAAATTTCTCTCAAAATTTAGAATGATATTCCTTTCAATTTTATATTTTAAGATTAAAATATGATTATCTTTAAATATAAATAAATATATAATAATCGTATCGGTGTAATTAAATATAATCTTATATAATTAAACATATCATAATATGATTAAATAAAAAACCTATTAAGTCCCAAAAAGTCCCAGCATATTGAGTCGGAACCCATCTATTGAACCCCACTTTTTCACGATACTTTAGATAATTACCGATAAATATAACTTTTTAGAAAGAACCAACAATCGGATTTTAAAAATTTAAGTGTATAATGGTTGTTTTCTTTGTTTATAATGTTTTTTAATAAAAAAATAAAAAAATAATATTTGATGCTAGATAATATTTATCATCAGAAAGTTTTATTTTTTCTAAAGAAAAGTGAGCTATCAATAAATTTATGTTTTAAATAATATATTAGAGACTAAGGAAAAAGTCTTAGCTTTTTTAAAATTTCATGATTTATATATTAAAAACAATTCAATTTTAAAAAATCCTGAAAAAACGCAAAAGAAATCTCTATTTAAAAAAATATTTGTTTTTTAAAATAACCATTTTTTACGATTATTTTGAAGTGAAAACAAAAAATCGAAAAAATTTTGAATAAATTAATTTATTTCAAAAATAAATATAATTTAAAACCCCCTCCAATACCGTTTACATTTTTTAACAGGTGAAAAAAAATAGTTATATCTTTTACATTATACCTCATAAAAGAATTATTATAATTAATATAAAATTAGCAAATCCTAAATTTATATTTTTTTTAATTAATTTTGTTCTGCATTGAAAATACTTTCAGCATATTAACATATTATATGTTGTAAAAAAAACATTCAAAGTCTTCTGATAGATCCTAATGAAATATATATTTATTTAGATATTGTATAGAATTTTTGATTTAATTTCATCTCATAAATTTTTAGGTGATGATCATTTTATCTAAATTGGCCATTTTATTGATTTGGCATAGTTTAACTCTAAATTAAAGATAAAAACAGAAAAACAATAAGCTTACTTTGCTAAAATTTATAAAATACAATCAATTCATTGGGAATTATTATACTAATTAATTTCTGAAATTTTTTTTTTTTAAATTTTAGGTAATGTATTGAATAGTTATATTAAACAAAAAGTTTTTTACCATTAAAGAAAAAAATATGAAGTATGATTTAGGTTGTCAAAAAAAATAATCTTTCAAAAAACACTTTTAGTTCAAACAATTTGGTTGACTGTCGAAATATATTGAGTTGTTGTTTGTTTTATACAATGAAATTCTTTATGATTGTTGAAAATGTTAAAATAATTTTTCTGACAACCAAGTATTGAATATTTGAGGGAGGAGATAGAAAAACGAGTATTTTTATATGAGGTTTAACAAATATTTGAGAGGGCAATCTAGAAAAAAACGTGTTTTTTTATTTCACAATGCATTATTGTTCGTTATTTGAATATCCATTATTGAGTAGAATTAATGAAAAAAATTATCAAAATAAAGATTTATAATTTATTAAATAATATTTTTATTGTTATAATATATATTAAAAAATATTTATTAAAGAATATTATATTTATATTAATTATTAACAAAGGAAAAACTATTTTTCAAAAAACACGTTTTTTTTGTAAAAACGTATTTTTAGTGAATATTTGTGGGAGGGGATAGAAAAAACGAGTATTTTTATATGATTTTTTACAAATATTTGAGATGGCAATCTAGAAAAAACGTATTTTTTTATTTCACAATGCATTTTGTACGTTATTATATGAAAAATTTAATGAAAAAAACTATCAAAATAAAGATTTATAATTTATTAAATAATATTTTTATTGTTATAATATATATTAAAAAATATTTATTAAAGAATATTATATTTATATTAATTATTAACAAAGGAAAAACTCTTTTTCAAAAAACACGTTTTTTGTTAAAAACGTATTATTATTGAATATTTGTGGGAGGGGATAGAAAAAACGAGTATTTTTATATGAGATCTCATAAATATTTGTGAAGGCTTCTAGAAAAAACGTATTTTCTTATTTTGAAATTAGTATTTTAAATATCTCATTAAATAATCATAAACATAAAACACTCTATAATATTTGTTTATAAACATAAATACAATTTAATTAAATCGTAAAATTAATGAAACGTCAATACCAGCAAGTTGGAGGGGGTTTTTATAATTTTGAAAAAACTTGTTGTTGCATATTTTCAATGGTTTTTGTTATAAAAAAAATAATTTTAAAACAAATTTTTTTTGCGTAAATTACAATATACTATTTACAAAAACCAATATTAAAAATATTCAAGGTTATCAATATTTTAATATAGGGCTAGCACGAAATAATTAGCAAATCATTTGATAAAAAAATCTATTCCGAATTAGCTTCGATCAAAAAAATTATTATTGTGTGCATTTTTTCCAAAAAAAAAATTAATTTTTCCATAAATAAAATTTTACCGCAGAAATTGTGATCAATTTTTCACAAAAAAAATTTTTTGCGAAAACGGTTTTTGGTCTAAAGTATTAACCTGTATTAATTTGAAAAAAAATTTTGAGCAAAAACAATTAAATCATGTGAAAAAAAAATTAAAAATAAAAAAAAATATTGAATAAAAAAATAAAAGAAAAAGAAAATTTTAATTAATTTTGATAAAAATAATTATGATTATAATTTTCACTTGTCCTTTAAAGAGTTTTTATATTTATTTTGTGACAAAACTTATGACATTTTCGATAGATGCATCACATAATTGATCATTTAATTCACTATATTGAATATCTTTGAGAATTGGTATGATATCATATAATAATAAATTTGTTCTTAGCTCACATTCATGATGAGAATTTATAGATAAGCATATTAAAGTTTGTAAAATAAAAAGTAGATTCACTATATCTTCAAAAATAAAATCATTTAAATGGTCACAAATTATTTGAAATAATTGAGAATCGAAAATTTTTTTATTCAAATTTCATTTAAGTAAAAAAATTTTTCATCCACAAGATGAAGTTAGTCTTAGAGATGGATTTATTAGTATTTAATAAATAATAATTTATTTGAAATAATTAATTTAACATATTATTAATGAATATACTAAATTTTTAGTTTTTTATAAATCAGATTAAGATTGCATAATTTAAAATTATATTTAAATATCTAATAATATTTTTTATAACTGCAATTTATATTAATTTTCTTGAAAATAAAAAGAAAATTGTTGCAACAATATATTTAGAAATAATTTAATTCCATATTACAAATTATTTTTATCGATAGAATTTTATATTTGAGGGAAATTGATTTCAATTTTATTCATTTTGCTTGTACTTTTTTCTCAAGAGATAGGACTAAATTCGTTATATCGAAAACCGTTTTCGAACAATGCCATAATAAATTCGTTATATTGAAAACCGTTTTCGCTAAAAAAATATTTCTATCAAAATTGCTAATAATTTCTGCGGAAAAATTTTTGTTTTTGAAATTTTTTTATTATTTTTGTCAAAATTGATTAGAAAAATCAAAAAATTTTTATTTTCTCAAGTAAAATTCCAAATTATTTCATGCTAGCCCTATAAACTGAGAAGAATGAAAATTATCTCTAAAACTTTTGAAATAAAAAAGAACAACTCCTTTGTTTCTAAGAAAGTACAATAATATGTGAGCACGACAACCAATCAAAGCAATCTTTTAAGAACAATAATTTTTTTCTTTTTAAATATTTTATTTCTATTTTACATTTTTGTAGAGCACATATCCTGCAAACCTCACAGTAACAATAAAGTTAAATCAATTTTTACTCATAATTACACCTAATTTATGAATAAAAGCATTTATAAATAATTGCAAATAATTTGTAATCCCAATATGAGCAATTTCTTTAATTTTTTAAAGTTATATTTGCACAAAAAAAATTATTTTAAAAAAGATATTTAAATGGCAAAGACTTTTTGTAATCAATAAAAAAAATTATTTCAAAAAAATTGCAAAATGAAACAAAATAAATTTTTTTGTGAAAAAATTAAATTTTTCAAAAGATGACAACTTTTTTGCAAATGTAATTCTTTTTGGCCAAAAAGTTATTATCTGAAAAAACTCAATTTAATTGAATTACTAGTATTTTTTCTAATAAATATATAGGTCGGCCAAAATAACGTATTTGTCAAAAACATAAAGCCAAATTTAAAAAAACGCTAGAAACTTCCCAAACTTATATATTTGTTTCATGATCGTATAATTAAGAAAATATCTTAATTTGGTGTGAATTCTTGAGTTGAATTTTTTTTATCATCATTTTTTTGAAATTTGAATTTAAAATAATTATATCCTGCTATATATTTAATTTATGTGTTATTTTATTACTTTTTTAGTTTATAATTATTTATAATATATATAAATATAATAAAAATTAAGAGATTTTTAATTATTCATCAGTGAATTGATGGAAAAAATTTAATACAATTTTAGAAAAAATAGAAGATCAAATTTCCTTTTTATTTTTATTTTATTATATTACAAAAACTTACATAACAACAAAAGTCTACTTAAAAATGAAAAAGAAGAAGAAAATCTTAAAAGAAAATATCCCAAACTTTTTCAAAAAGAATTGAATTTTGTATTTTTTAAAAATGCATTTTTCATGTTAAACAAAATAAATATTTATTTATTAATGATTATATTAAATATAATACAATATTATATATATAGATAAACATAAATAATTATCTTTTTTTATGATAATTATAGGATATATTAATATTTTTTATTTTAAAGAAAAAACATAAATTTCACAAAACTCAACTCAAGAAATTGGATGAAACTTGGTAAACAGAATATGTAGATATCATATAATATTATATATCAAATAGAAGATATTCCTACGTTTTTTTATTTTTTTTGACAATACTCGTTATTCTGGCCGACCTATATAAATATATTTAATGCAAAATATCGTTGGAATTTTAAAATTAAAAATAATTTTGATAAGTCTCTATTAATTTTAAAAAAAAATAATTATAGTTGGTGGACATAATTATGTTTTTGGGACATAAACTAAGTTTTTTAATTTGTCCCTTCTTATCGTCCTCTCAAATTTGAATAAAGCTAAATATTTTTTTTTAAGTTATTAAGGCATGAATACCTTCATTCATTTCAGGTCGAGGCTCCCGCTATTACCTTAACCAATTGGGCTTAGCCCTCAAAGGCTCCCAAAGCTATTTAAAAGGTATTTTTCCTGAATAAAAAACTTTTTTATATTCTTTTTTTTTTATTTTCATCTTCTCAAAATTGAAAGATATGGTATTTTAAAAAAAAATAATTTGTCCCTACTTATCGTCCTACTTTCTGAAGACTCATAGAAAATTTGAATTAAAAACTCTCAATTTTTTTGTGAATAAGGTAATAATTAAAAAACTTAGTTTAATCATGTTTGCTCAACTTTTTGAATGGTACACAAAAATAAAACACATTTTTCTCAATTCTTTTTAAAGATAATTTGATAATATTATATACTTTATTAATGTATTTTATGTACATCATTATTTAATTAAATGAGCTATTATATTTGTGATTTATATGAAATTTTGCCATTAATGTAAAAAAAAGTCAAAATGCTTATTTTATTCTCAATAATTGAAACTTGGGATTTAATAATAATATCATTAATTCATAATCAGTAATGATATAATTTTGTCAGATAATTGATATCTAAAAACTTTCATATAAGAAAATTTTGATGCACAAAATAAAGTTAAAAATCATATCACTTTTTTGTTTTTTTCCAATAAAAAATAAAAACTTTTAAATTTTTATTTAAATATTTGATATAATGCAAATAGTATAATGATATTGAAAGAATAAAATTGGCGGTTCTACTCAAGATCTATTACCTTAATGAAAAAGAGTAACTTCTGAAAGAGGTGCGGACAGGGTGAAGTGATTTAGATTCGCACCAAAATTTGCATATATTAATTATTTTTTATGAGCATTATAATGATATAATTATTTTTTATTTTCGTCCACGGGGCCGACTTGTGGTGATATATGATTTTTTTTCTGAGGTAGAAAAATATAAACCACTGAAAAAAATATAAAAATATGTAAACTATAGAAATTATATAATTAAGAGAAAAATCTATTATTTAGAAGAAAAAAAGTAATAAAAACATGATAAAAATCATTTTTATACTATTTAAAAAAATGTGTCTCGTTTGTTATTATTTAATTATTAATGTATGATATAGTTTCCACTTAAATTGGCCCAAAAAAAAAATTGAGAAAAAAAGGTATGGAAACTTCTATCCACTCGACAGATCATTTTTCTTTCAAATTATAATTTTTAAATGATAGTATTAGTAATATATATAATATAAAAAAGACATATTTTTCGAGAGGAATTTAAGATAAAAATAAATTATTTTTTTGTAAAAAATTGAATCCTAATCTGGTTATCTTAATTCAAAAAACAATTTTTATTTATTTTTTTAATTTTATTAGAGACTTATCAAAATTATTTTTAATTTTAAAATTCAAACGATATTTTGCATTAAATATATTTATTAGAAAAAATAATAATAATTCAATTATATCGAGTTTTTTCAGAAAATCACTTTTTGGCCAAAAAGAATTACATTTGCAAAAAAGTTGTCATCTTTTGAAAAATTTAATTTTTTCACAAAAAAATTTATTTTGTTTCATTTTGCAATTTTTTTGAAATAATTTTTTTTATTGATTACAAAAAGTCTTTGCCATTTAAATATCTTTTTTAAAATAATTTTTTTTTTTGTGCAAATATAACTTTAAAAAATTAGGCCTATTTCCGAACAAAAAAATGTTTATTAAGGGACCACTATCAAATTCTATGTTAAAAATTCTATGAGTTATCACAAAATTAATTGACTTAAAAAAAATTATTTCTTGAGTATTTTTGCCATACTTTGGTATATATAAATTACATATCATTTATTTCTATTCTTCTTTTAAGCCTATTCCCTTTTTTCAATAAAAATTTAAAAGTTGAAAGGAGTAAAAATTTTACAAAAATGATCGGAATGGTGAAATTTTAAAGTTTTAAACTTTTTCCGAGATAACAACTATTGAATTTTCTTTTCTATGAGTTTTCTCAATATTGAAATGTTTATAAAAAAATATGATAGTGATCCCTTAAATATTCTGTTTTTTTATAAATTTATTTATATTCATGAAAATAAATATATTTGCTAATATAATGTTTTTTTCTTAATATATAAAATTTAGTAAACATAATGATTTTTTGGATAAATATTTTTTTCCGAACTTTTGCAAAATTTTCTATTCAAAAAAATTGAATGATTTATTTTTTATAACCGTCAAGGCCAAGCATAAAAAAAATTTTTATAGTTTGTTTCCAAGTGTTTTCTCGCTTTTATCAATTTGATTGCATTTTTAATATATAATAACTACTTAGGTTTCATCATATTAGCCTAATGTGCACTGAATGATGAAGATTTAAATTTTTTTTCAACATTTGTGAATAAACTCCATGCAATTTCCTAGTGCCATGCAAAATAAGTATTCATTTTGTAATCATGATGCCATAATGACCTTCTTTTATGCAGTAATACTGATTAATCTCTATCAAATATTTAAAAGAATAATCTTCCTCTCGTTTAACAAATTGACTATTTTGTGATCTCTTTTAGAGATATTTACCATTATGAAGATATAGACGAGGCTAGACCTTTTATTAACGCTAATTATAATAGAAAAAATAAAGAAAGTATGATAATTTTTTAAAAGGAAATATAAAACAATAATAATCGATTAATAAAAGCTATAAGTAATGTTTTTAACTTGTTTTTTATGTATATTTTTTATTTTTACAAAAAAAGTGCCAAAAATTGAATGCAAAATTTTGCAAAAGTTCGGCTCTTTGTAAAAATTTAATTCAAATAATTGAATGCTAAAAAGTGTAAAAGTTCGTGTTAAAATTTCTATCATTTTTTGTAAACATTGAACTTTTTGATAGCAAATAGAAGAATGCATTTGTTTAGGTTTATATCAGAAACAAATGCAAATAATAAATGAGCTTTGACATCTTTTTATTTTTTGTTTTAAAGATATGAATACTAATGTTTGTATGAAAGGAAATGATACAAATAAAAATGTTCTTAAAAATTAAATGTTTGTAAAAATTCTGAAAATTTGGTAAATATTTTTTTGTTCGGAAATAGGCTTATTAAAGAAAATCTTATATTTTGATTACAAATTATTTGCAATTATTTTTAAATGCTTTTATTCATAAATTAGATGTAATTATGAGTTAAAATTGATATAACTTTATTGTTACTGTGAGTTTTGCAGGATATGTATTCTACAAAAATGTAAAATAGAAATAAAATATTTAAAAAGAAAAAAATATTGTTCTTAAAAGATTGCTATGATTGGTTGTCGTGCTCACATATAATTATACTTTCTTATAAACCAAGGAGTTGTTCTTTTTTATTTCAAAAGTTTTAGAGATAATTTTCATTCTTCTCAATTTATTAAAATATTGATAACCTTGCATATTTTTAATGTTGGTTTTTGTAAAATAGTATATTGTAATATACGCAAAAAAAATTTGTTTTGAAATTATTTTTTTTATAACAAAAACCTTTGCAAATATGCAACAACAAGTTTTTTCAAAATTATATTTATTTTTGAAATAAATTAATTTATTCAAAATTTTATCGATTTTTTGTTTTCACTTCAAAATAATCGTAAAAAATGGTTATTTTAAAAAACAAATATTTTTTTAAATAGAGATTTCTTTTGCGTTTTTTCAGGATTTTTTAAAATTGAATTGTTTTTAATATATAAATCATGGAATTTTAAAAAAGCTAAGACTTTTTCCTTAGTCTCTATTATTTTTAAATAGGATTATATATGTAATTTATATTTCATGAGGAAGAACTCGAAATTTATCTTTTTTTATATTCATATCACAAGTGATATGAATTATTTTAACCTAAAAGGCGAATTTTTTTTACCTAAAAGGCGAATTTCAAAATTTTGAAAATTATGAGTTTATGCAGGAAATTGTTTTCTAATTTTCTTCATATTGATATTAAAAATTCTATTCCCAATTCGTTCAAATCACTTTTTCCATTTTTATTGTTTATTATAAAGCATCGTGGATAAGCAAACCAAGCAAAGATTATTCATTTTTAATATTTTTTCCTAAAACTCAAGCAAATTCGCCAAACTCACTAAATAAAAGCGATTTACAAAATAACTATCGTACTAATTCCAGCACATAGTTGACATGATGAAAAAACTATCGATAATTCATTTTTTTATAAGAAAAATAAAACATACTGAAATTAATAAAAGAATTATTTTGTAAATCGCTTTTATTTAGTGAGTTTTTTGAATTTGTTTGAGCTTTAGGAAAAGACATTCTAAAATAATTATCTTTGCATTGTTTACTTTTCCACGTTGCGCCGGGATATACATATGAATTGTTTTGTAAACTACTCTTATTTAGTTATTTTGTTGAGTTTATTTGTGTCTTTGGAAGAAATACTTTAAAAAAATAAATTAACCTTTTTGGTCAAAAAATTTTCATCTTTATTGGTCAATAATAAAATTCATATCATCAATGATTTGAACTATACAAAAAATTGATAACATCATATAAGATCTCCAAATCCACTCGAAAAACATGGCCTTTTTTTATTTTATTTTCTAATAAATAAAAAAATGAAGAACATATAAAATAACTAAAAACTTTTGTCGACTCGTTCATCTTTAAATTGATTTTTTCTTAAAAAACATTTTTTTCTCATTATGCATTTTATGAGATTTGAATTAAGCACTTTCATGCTATTTTTAAATATGTTAATAATATGATAAAACAATATTAGACATGTATTAAACTTTGATGAGGATTTTTTCCGTTGTTCAAAAATTGCAAATTATTGGATTTCATTTTTTTCTTGTTTTTCGGTAATAAAATTAAAATTATATTTTTTTGATTTTATATTTATACTACAAATATTATATACGTGACTATGGACTAATTTTTAATAAAAAATGATCATTATTCGAGCTTTTTTTGCATAAAATAAAATTGAATTGAAAAAGAGTTTCCATACCTTTTGAGAAAATGAAAATGGGCCAAATTTAATAAAAAAAAGTATTTTAAAATTATATTATTAATATATAATTGTTATATATTTTATTTATATCATATAATTATTATAATAAAATAAAATAAAATAATAAATTACATATTAAGATATGAATTCAAATGTAACGACTCTCAATTATTATTTATTATATTCTCAATTTTATTCTCGAAGATTTTTTTATTCAAAATTTATGAAAAAAAAAAAATTAATGAAAAAAAAAAAACTTTCTACATTTGATTTAAATTTTAATTAAACTTTAAAATATATAAAGAAAATCATTTATTTCATTTCTCTCAAATTATCATTCTATAGTTCCGTGAAAAAGTAGTAATCGCTTGGAAAAACCAGTCATCATTTTCTCTTAAAAAGTTAAAAGTACTCAAATTTTTAAATAAAAAAGAACTTTTTCTATAAAAAATGAAAGGGGTGATCTTCAGAATTGCTTCAAATTTCAAAATTGAGAGAAAGATAATTTTTGAGTTTTCTGATTTAAAGTTAATTCAAGATTATGTTTTAAATTGAATAATTTTAACTCAATTCTATTGATTTTTTAAAAAACAATTGAGCATTTTATTGTTTTCTATAATTAAAATGCAAAGCAAGCCAGATATGATTCCTGCTTTGGTAATTTTAGAAGAATTCAAAGGCACACAGATTGAAGTATCTGAGTATCTGGCCGCAATTCGTCGCCCTGATTTTATATATGCACCTACTTTCCGTCAACAAATTGGTATTATATGTGAGCATTTACATAACAACTATATAAATGTTTCATATGAGTGAATAGGTTTTGTGTTCCATGAAAATAAGTACGCAGTTAGACATCAACATTACAAATATTTATATGGAAAAAACAAAAATGGTCGGCCATCTAAATTGACTGATGAGCAAATACACTTAGTTATTCAAAAAATTAATTCATATCATTCAAATCCTGGCTATGCATTATATCCAGGATTTGAAGATATAGAAGAATTTATTTTCCAAAGCTTTAACATTCAGATAAAAAGAGATACTTTAAGACATATAATTAATTTGAAATTATCTAATCTTTTTAAAACTGTAATTGGTGGACCAATGGACTCAAAAAGAGTCGAGGCCAATATTTATGATATTGATTCAAATTTAAATAAACTCTCAGAAATAATTGAGGGAGTTCATTCAAATTTTATCATAAATATTGATGAGATCGGTAATCAAGATTTTGCCGACGCGGAGCTAAGTAGTATAGTATAGGCTGGGATTCATTCTTCACCCCAGCCTACACTGCTCGCCACCAAGCTCAGGTACGCCTTCGCTTGGGCCTCGCTACCCGGCCAAATACCCTCTGAAAACCTATCGTAAGTACACACTCTCTACTTTCACTATTCTCCCAATGTCATTTCCAAGGTATGGAGTAGTTTTTGAATTCTACACCCGAAAAAATATCTATCAACTTTTTGTATTTCACTGTAATGAATGTATTTCATTCTTAGTGTTATCTTCAAGTTAGATACCATTTGATGTAAAGTATGAAAAATTAATCAATATGAAATTAGCTGTTGCATTGATCGTGAAATTGCTGTTAATATTTAATGGAAATTCAATATTGTTTATCCATATCTTAGTTGGTTCACATTGATATTCATACTTAGGTGTATTATTAACATTGAATGATATATTGATTTTGATTTCTTTTTCACTAGCAACATTATCTTTGGTTTCTTTATAATTCAAATAGAGTGTTCCATCATATTCATCAAGTTGTTTCTCGAATTGATAACGAACGGTATTACTTTTTGTTACACTAAATGTATACTTGATTCGTGTTAATTTATTCACTAACGCGTCTAACCTAGCTTTTAATGATTCGTTCTCTTGCTGTAAATTTGATATCTGACTGTTCATTGTTACGATTTTAGTAACATTATCACCTACTAACTTGGCTAGATCTTGATGAGATTTAATATAATTATTTAATTTTGTCTTCAGTTCATCATTTTCGCTTTTCAAAGCATAATTGGTCAAATCAACAGGTTCAGGAATCTCACTTTTCAATGCTATTTTATCTTGCTTCAATATTTTTTCCGCTAATATTAATTTGGTATCAAAATAGTCTGCCCCGTTATCGATATAAAAGCACAGACCATTACTATCACTTTTATAATAAGTTAAGTAATAAGTTGTTCCATCAATATCAAAATCTATATTTACATCTCCATCTTCAGTGATAACACCATTATAATCAAACAAAAAATCAAACTCTTTTACAAAGCCATCGTTATTTGAAATTGTTCCAACAAGACGAGTTCCACTATTCAATTTTATTTTGACTTCCCACGTTCCTGAACTATCTTGTACATTTTCAAATGGCACTTCAATAGATTCTTTGTATATCAAATCATTTTTGCTTCGATATTTATTATCCGCTTCCTCTTTCGTATACAGGTTATCCATATTAACCATATTATTTTTTAATTCATCTAATGCTTCATTTACTTCATCAACAGTTGGGAATTCATTTAAAGTCGTAGCTAGAGCTGTATCATTCTTTTCTATCTGCTCATGTAATGTATCTATCTTCTTATGTAAAGCATCTATATCACAAGTATATGCTAAATCATTTGTAGTAAATTCCATTCTTCTTTTTGCTGTATTTTCTTTTATCTGTATTCCACCAACCCTATGTTTATTTGGGTTTGATATAACAAATGTTTTGTCATTCATAGTGCAGCTAGGAAAATCAGTTGTTCCTTGGTAATTAATTGTTCCACCAGTAATATTAATAGTAACTATATTCTCTTCATAATCAACATCATTGTATTCACTAACTTTTTGCACCAAAAATCGTGCTTTGATTGTTCCATCTGTGATAACATCTTCAGCTTCCAAATGGACCTCGCCATTGACATATTTACCAACAACATCTATTACGTCATCTCTAACCAAATCTGTTGATGACACACTCTTCTCTACAGTAGTCGCTAATGTTTTTATCATTGGTTTCATCGTATGACGGAATCTATTACACATATCTATTGTTGATGTTAATGTCATAGCAACTTTGGACGGATCATCAAGTTCATCAGTAAAGTTTATTTCATTAACTGGTACATACTCCTTATCACACCATTCTATTATTACATTTAATTTATCTTTGTCTGTTGTTGTTGCTGTTGATCTTAATAATGATCTCTGAATTGGAATAGAAATCATATCTCCAAAGAAAGGATCAGCACCAATATCTGGCAATTCACCAGTTAGTTTACCAGCTATATCTTCTACAACATCAGCACCTACATCAGACACTTTAGTTACAGTATTGACTAACTCTCTACCTCCAGCTTTAACAGCAGCTTCAACTCCTTTTTGAGCAAATGATAATGCTCTTCCAGCAACACCTATTCCTGTAGCACCTAATACACAACCAACAGCACCTAAAGCAATACCAACATTAGCTTTCATATCTATCTTATCCACTTCTTTCTCTAAATACTTGGTCTTAGCTTGTTGTTCTGTCATTTGTGAACCAAGAGCATCTACCTTACTCTTTACTTCTTTAACATCATACGATACTACATCAACATTATTAGTTACAAGATTAAGATCAGATCTCATAGTAGTAATGTTATCTGCTGTAATAATCTTAGAAGAAGTGATATTGAAGTCTGTATATAATGTTGTAGCAGCATTAGGATTTGGTGATACTTCATAAAATTGTTGATTAATGATATAAGCAAAAGCATTTGTTGATGAATCCCAATTAACTTCATCTATAGGATCTGTATAGTCATGACGTAAATAGAGTACAATATCACGATTACTATACGCTTCACCACTAGCATTAGTTGGTTTGAATTTTGGTGTCATGTTCCATACATAATTCACTCTCTCTATAGTATCTAATGCTCCTTTTAGGTCTACATACCCTCTATTGTAAACATCTCCTTTACGATGTACTTCACCAACTGTAAATGATAATCTCATACCGTGTTCTTGAACAGGAAGAGTAAGATCCAGATATAATAATTCTATATCATCTACTTTAAGTTTAGATGTTGAATAGTTTTTATAATTACATCCCATAGAAACAAGGTCATAACCATCCATTTTAGCTCCATGAAGTACGCTACTAAATCCAATGACAAGCTCATAATCTGACCCTTTAACTACACTACCATCATGAAATTGGACCATTGTCTCATATTTACCATTTTTTGAACATTGATTCATTAACGAATATGCTAAACCATTATTGTCTTCAGGAATTGCTCTACTATTTAATGTATCACGTTTAACAGCTACCATACACCCAGTAGCTCCGTATCCATCTTTCTCTGGATCTCGTGTTTTACATTTTGCTATGATTTTACTCTGAAATCTACCTTGCATACTATCACCAATCCAATTAGAACCATTCCATGTTAAAGCCCATTTATTTCCAAAGCAATATTCAGTAAATTTAAATGTAAGATTATTAGGGATTTCATACGTATCTGGTATTTTATAAACCATTCTATAACATTCACATTCATATTCTAATTCATTATCCATATACTTTACATGAGCATCATAATCAATAACAGTTGGACGATAAAAGTAATAGACATCAGATTTCTG
This sequence comes from Tritrichomonas musculus, assembly GCA_039105265.1. Taxonomy (NCBI): domain Eukaryota; phylum Parabasalia; order Tritrichomonadida; family Tritrichomonadidae; genus Tritrichomonas; species Tritrichomonas musculus. The sequence continues at coordinate 4,152,369 of JAPFFF010000004.1, forward strand.
TAATGATAAAGCGTTTTCAGCATCTATTACATTACATTTGATAACAGGAATTTGAGATACTAAAGAGTTTTCGTTTAATAGATTATGTATAGTGATATCACCGTTTAAATAACATGTATATGGTTCGATATTAAGATCTTTATCAAACATTATTTCAGGATCATCACGATTACGAGTAGAATAAGTATAGCAATCACGAGCCTTATTATGAGTGAGTTCAGGACAAACAAATTTTCCATTTTCAACAGATACTATAAAATCATTTAATACATTACCAAGCCAATCCATTATTAATAGATTTCGCATATGGATCTTGAATACATTAACTTTTGTTGTTGATTCCAATAATTTACTTTTAAGTGTTGATGGTAAAGTTATCTTCATGATGATGACTGGATCCAGGACAGAATCTGTTGAAGTTGGTTCATATACATTAATATCTCCATGTTTTACATAATATTTGGGATAACCTTCTACTTCATTAAATAAATGCCCTGTCTGTACATATCCATCCAAATCCTTCAGCGTTAATAATTCACTTGCTTTCCTAGTAGCATCTCCTACCTTAAATTGTATGTCTCCAATGAATTTTGTTGTCGTCTCGTCCATTTAAGTCCAAAAAAATAATTCTCTATTCTACTCTATATTTGCGCACTTCTTCTCTAATGTAGCAAGTCTTGTCTCAAGAGTATCAATATATGCATCCTTCTGGTCTATCATTTCCTTCACTTCTGCTTTAGTAATATAAGCAGTCATATCTATATCTTCTAATGGATGCTTATTTTCAAGCTCTTTGATTTTCTCGCACATGAATGCTATTGTACCCTTTAAAGTATCGCGATATGTCTTTGCAATATTAATACATGTATCAAATGAAACCATCATCTTATCAGCATCCTTCATTGTTATTTCAAGTTCAGGTTCATCATCTGTTTCTTCATGATATGCCCATGCAAGAATCTTTTCTAATACATCTTCCTCTGCTAATGTTTCTGGGTTATCATTACGACGGAACCAACTTGGAATATTAAATAATCCTATATTATTTGCTACATATGCTTCTGCTGCTACTCCTGCTATAGCTGCTGCATCACCAGGATGATGTCTAACAAACTGCCATTGACCATGTAAGAACCTTCTAGCAACATAACCTACTGCTCCCATAATAACCTGGGTAGTTGCACTTATAACACCATCTTGTTGGTACATTTCTATCACTCCATTCACAATATTAATTACATGTAGTCTTCTTCTATCTATTGTAGCAACTACATTTCCATTATATAGTACTTGTGTTATTTCTTCACCAGTTGTTTCATCTAATGTGTCATTAAAAGCTAAAAGATTACCATGAGAATAAATATTATCCATTAATTCTCCTCTTTGTTCATCACTCATTTGTTCTATCATTCTTGCTGTTATTGCTGGTGTTGTTCCTGGTACTGTCCAAGTATCTGTTGTGGCAACAAGGTCATAATGTTGATATCTAACTCCATTTGCATTGACTTCTATTTGTGAATTTATTCCAACAAATCGTACTTGACCTCCACTAATATTTGCTGTAGTTGGTGCTGAATAATCAATAGTAGCAACAATTGGATCAATAGTCTCTCCTCTATGATCAATAATATTTATCCATGCTTCCATTGTTTGGTCATTCAAGAAAGGTTCTAAACCAATATCTCCATTTTGAACAAATGGTAAATTTAGTCTATCTTGCATCGATAATTGTTCAATATCTCTCGCTGTGTATGTTGTTCCTTCCCATTCTATTGACCAATTATTATCAGTAGCTCTATGTATTCTATCTGTCATCTCAATATCAGCTGGCCTTATTAGAGTCCTTCGTCGAAATATATTATTATGGATAATGAGTTGGTTATTATAAAACAAATCATACACATTAAACCACTCTCTTCCATGATATTGGATACGTAAGATATCAGGATGACTAGCAACTAATGCATTTCGTTCTTCTCTTGTCAAATCAGCTATGTCTTCTAAGGTATACTGAGTTCCAGCAATATCAATAACAGGAACTTGATTCCTAAGTGCAATCGTAGTTGATGCCGTATTTGTCATTGTAGTCTGTGGTACAGTTATATCTGTTCGAATCTCATCTGTTTCATCTGTAACAACTTGTGGCTGAACTTCTCTATGAGTTCTCACTAATGATTGTTCAGTGGTTGTGATAGTATTTGTTGCATTATCAGTATCATTATCAGTTATTGTAATCGAGGATGAATTAATATTTAATGTTTCAGTTCCATTTGTATCTGGTCTATTCCTAAAGAAGTGTAAGACATTCGAACCAAGTGTAGCAATAGCATTTCCTAACTGAGTCAGTGCATGTGTTGTTGAAAGGACAACCTGTGTTGCTGAAAAGGTTCCTATAGCTCTTGCAATAGGATTTTGAACAGTTGTTGTTATTGGCAAAAATCTTTCCATAGTCATCTTATCAGCCTTCAAATCAACATTCACCAAAAACTTACCTTGAAAGCCACTACCTCCATCACCAGGATAACCACCCCCGCCTCCTCCTCCACTTCCTCCTGGACCAGGGAAAGGTCTTGTTTGATACGTGTTGATTCGTAAATTATTATCTGTCATATTTAATGTTGATGCTGCTGCATAAATTTGAAAACCAAGGTTTACTAATTGTAATACAGTATTCATTACTGTCATAAATTTTTGTATTTCTGCTACGTATTCATTATATAGTGACTGAACTCTCATTTGTTCTACAATGTTATTAACTATCTCTCGTAAAACAGCATATTCATAACCTAATGTATCAACAGTTCCTCCAACAACATTTAAATCTCGGCGCATAGTCATAATATAATCAGCCCATATAATCTTTGATATATATTATTATTATAGTCTGTTGATATACAAGTGCATTTTCTAGGATCTGGCTCTACTTCATAAAATTGTTGATATATAATTATATGAAATGGGTTTGTACCAAAACTATCTAGCTCAAAATAGTTCTTCTCTATATAGATAGCAATATTTTTATTCACATCTGCTGAGAGAATAGACATACCAGATTCGAATCTTTTTTCTCTATAACAACTAAACAATTCAAGGACCTGATTATTTCCATAAGTTTTAACATATTCTGATGTTACCGCTCCTGCAACAAGATTACAATCCCACTGTATTGTCGTAATACGCTCTTTTATGTCTAAATCACATTTAACATATAAGGCTGTTTTATTCAACTTTTTTGGTGCTGAAACTGATATCACTAAAACATCGTAATCCTCATCATCTTTTGTGTATTTTTTTCTTCTTCCCTTACCACCATCATCCCAAAATGCATCCACTCCTTCAGTAACTTCACTTCCATCTTTATTTATGATTCTCCAATTCTTGAGATATGGGTACAATATTTCTGCGAAATTAAGTGAAGAATGGTCTTCAGGCATATCAGGATATATAGTTTCTTTCATCCATTTTACCATTTTGTCATAATGCTTGACAACAAACTCTGGTGACCCCCAATTTTTTTCTCCAATTGATATCTTTGCTAAACAGTTATTGATACAATTATTACCGTTCCATTTCTCACCATCCCATGTTAATTCCCAATAGTGTCCAAATAAGTAATCTCTAAACTTAAATACCATATTAAGTGGTAAATTATAATTAGGGTCAATATCCCATCTCATACGATAATATTCACTATCTTCATCAATAATATCCGGCTTATATAAATATAATTGATCTGATTCTTTTAATGTAAAATATTTAGAGTCAGTAGAAGGAGTTGATATCTCATTATTCATAACCTTGTAGTCTACTACTTTTGCATTATATTCTTGTCTAAATATTTCTAATAACTCATAATCAATATCAATATCTATCTTATTTCCATCAGGGTCTACTATAGAATCTTCTGCTAATGTACGAGCATAAGCAATGGGAACTGGATCACCACCTGTTAATTTAATCATAATATATTCAAATCCATTAAAGAGTTTTTCAGCGATTGGACATATTACATACAAAACTGCAAGAGCTCCGATAGAAACTGCTGCACCACCCAAGACGAAAGCTATTATTGTAATCCTCACCATATGTGGACAATTTTCCCAAAATGTTCCTTTACCATCATTATCTTCACCTGTAAAGAATAAATATGTATCATTACCAAACTTCTTAACTCCATTCCATAAAGCTATAAATGGTCTTTTAATTAACTTCCAGACGTTTCCCCAGAATCCTTCCCATGATGTACATGCAACATTAACTTCTTTATATCCTTTCTTTTTCAACTCATCAACTGTTTTAGTAGTTGGTGTGATTTCCTTAAAACCCTCTAGCATTTCTTCAAAGTCAGGGTCTATTTCACCAACAAAATTTTCTATTTCACTGTCATAGTTAGTTACTTTAAATACTATATTTTCTTCTTTTATCTCCCCTGTAAGTGCGTCTTTTAGGTTTCGATACCCTTCAAACACAATACATTTAAAATGAGACCAAAGAAAATAATATATATTATATAATGTTTTCAGGGTTTGAATAAAGGCGTAGTCGATTGTTTTATAGGTTAATTTAAAAGACATTTTAGCAAGATATAGAGTAGTCGAAATTATATTATACAATAAGCTTTTTATCCATCCAATTGTCTTTTTACTATATAACCAATACTTAGATACATTGATTGTGAGTTCTTCAGGGGCATTATTAACTGGAATCTTATTTGTTATCAAATTCTTTAATTCATCAGTAGTGGGAATTTCATAAACCATATCATCTTGGTTAACTAACTCCTTTGGTGGCTCAGTTGGAGTAGGTGTAGGAGTAGGAGTAGGTTCAGGTGTAGGAGTAGGAGTTGTTTCATCAATTTCTATTTTAACCTCATGTATTTCAGGTTCACCAGTTGTTTTATTAATTAAGCACATAGAAGTATTTCCACCTGTTAAGTTCAAGAGGGTCTCATAAGATATAGTTTGATCATTTAACGCATCTATCCATTTAGTAATATTAGCAGCTGTTGTATTTGTTTTATTAACAAAGTCTTTCATGTTAGTTATGTTAGTCTCATTGACATCATAGGTAGTTTCATTAGTAGTTTCATTAACCTTTTCATCAACATATTTAACAGGTTCTACCTCAGTAAAATTAACAGTATTATTTGCTATCCATTTAGATATATTTTCATTACTTGTACTTATATCTTGTATTATAGCGTCCATACTTTCTGGTTTCTTGTCCTCCGTTTCATAAGTTAAGGCTTGAGTAGTTTTATCTACATGTTCAACAATTATTTTTAAATCAGATAGTTTAGACCAATCGATACTAGGTGCAATTGCATTATTTACATCATCTATATTTTTAATCATTAAGTTCATTACATTTAGCATACCTTGATGATTCTGTGTAAGTGCTTCTATTAGTTTCTTGTGTGTACTAACATCATATGATTCTGTTATTATTTCTTTATCATTTACCTCACCTGTAAAATAGTTTAATGTAGCACCAGGTGCAATACCAGAATCTACGTCATCCTTCATTTTAGCTAGAAAGGTATGTAAATTAGTAGCACTATCTCGTAGTCTTTCATAGAGCTTATTGAAGCTTGCACAATATTGTATTTTTGGTGTCAGTGTACCGTTAGTATTCCATGTATAAATGCCCTTCCCTGCCATAAGATTAAGCGCACCAAAGTTTTCGAATCCATTTTTTTCGAAATAATCACCAACTATTTTTTCATCTATTTCAGCTTTGTTGTAGATACAATTAAATTGCACCATTTCGCCAGGTTCAATAGTGTTTTCAATGTTTAGTCGTTTACCATCTTCTTCATCAATAGTGATTTCTATATCATTTGATTTGAGTTTATATGCTTCCTTGCTCTTTGCAGAATACAGTGCCAAAGACATTTTATCAGAAATTAAATTATGTTGTATAGTGTTCAGAGTCAACCAGTTAATTACAATACGGTAAGACTTAATATTGATATCCCATGGAAATGTCCATACGTGAAGTACTATGTTTCATCTATTAATACCAAAGCCAACATATTAATGACAACTGCGGAAGATTATTTAATATTTACTACATCAAAGAGTGAGGTACGAATTGATTTCGAGGAGATGTATACCTATTCATTTGGATATCTAGTCAAATTTCTAAATTCTCGTCAGACTACTATCACCTTCAAGAATATCAATAACAGAACCATATCATTAACACCTACTGAAAATATTACATTCAAGGAAGGAAGTCATAGAGCAAAATTGATTACTGGTTTGTTCAACTGCAAGGAATTTGATGTAAAAGCTAATGAAGAAAAAAATGTACCTGATCTACCTATACTTGATTTTGCCAATAAGTTGTATTTAGTTTCATTACAGGGGGTAGCAACTCATTCATCAATTGGAGACCAAGAATATACCCCAAGCATCCTTGCAAACATTGACACAATGATAATGGATCAAGAGGCAATGATAGTTAACTATGACATGACTAAGCCAATAAAAATAAAAGTTAATACGGATTCATTAAAATATTTGGAAATGAGATTAGTTGATTTCATGTTTCAACCAGTAATATTAAAATCTCCTCTCTTCATTACTTTAAAAATAAAACCAAGCCAAGAGGCTGATATATATGACATCCTTACTAAATGATAGCTCTGGGACAATGATATTGGATATAAGTCCTAATAATATATATCATTTCATTCACATTCCCAACAAAGTACTCATTTCCTATAAATGCTGTTCCATCTCTTGTTGTTGCTCTCGTATAATTTTCTTCAAATATTGTTATTAATTCTTTTTCCACTTTTACTGAATCACTTACTGCTTCAATTATATATACTTCGCTGTCTTTTGGATATTGTCCCATTCTTGTTGCAATCTTATTTGTTCTACCAATTTTGTATACAGGTTGATTAGAATAAGAAAATTCCCTTTCACGAATCAAATATATGTATTCTACCATTTTAGGGTTAATAAATATTTAGCGTGATATTTTTTTATTTCTTATTTACACTTAAATGACATACCTCTTTGATATATCAGTTGACCTCTATTCGACTGCAAGAACGGAAGCAAGAAAAGAGTATAAGCAAAGGGTGAAAGACGTAAGAGACAAACGAAAGTTCAAGAAATATTTGAAAGAATTCATGACCAAGGCTAAGAAAGAAATATCATTTGACATAGATATAGGTGATGATGAAGATAAGAGACTTGCTTTCACTGAAACATTAAGACAATTACACAAAGAGAATAAAAAGAATATAGTAGTAAAAAGCGAATCATTAGGTGGTGAGGAATACAAATGGTTTACACTTTCCAAGGCACGAAGATTAGATTCAACAATAGGACATATATCAGGGACAATAGACTTGAATGATGACTGTTCAGACAATAATCCTTGGGTTGGCAATGTATTCATCCCTGCAAAATACCAGTTGCTCTTCATTAAAAATAGAAAGAGAGGCAAGCAAACATCATTCACTATTAATAAAGAAGATAATAAAGGTAAGTTGTATGAAGAAGAAGTTGAAGTCGACGAAGATTATCGCGATAATCCAGAAGGTGGATTCTTCCCTTATATTAATCTTTCTGATTTAGACTTATCACAGTACCAAATATTCAAGACAGTTGATAAGAAGAACTATAAAGACAATTGTTTGGTATATGCTTGCATTCAGTCTGGAGTATTCACTGATGAGGAAATTAATTATTTACGCTTTATGGTCAAGACTAGGTTAATCCCCAATAACTTGATATACGATATAGCCAAGCAGTTTAAATGCCATTTTGTTGTAAGAAGGATTAATGAGGGAAAAGATGTAGTAAACCAACAAGAAATAAAAATAGATACAAGAAAGAGACCATGGGCCAAAGAGTTTGACCGAATTGTTGACTTATTACTGTACAAGAACCATTACATGATATATAAACCCCTAAATGGTGTTAAACCTATGGCAATATTTCGCAAGCTATTTAAAGAAGGAAAGTTCAGAGAAATAAAGTCCTGTGAAATGAATATCTTAGCAACGAATGAATACAACTCTCACTTAGCGGATTATACGGACCTTGAATATGATCCTGAATTGTGCTGTAAACTAATAGATTCATCAGAGACGAAAAAGGAGAGAGAGTGGAGTAGGATTTATTATTCTGATTTTGAAACTAATACCACTGTATCACCCCATATGCCTTATCTAAATATTACTGTGTACAGGACCAAAGAGTTAATTCATAAAATGATATTTGATGGAACCAATATCGCTGACAGATTACTAAAGTCATTGGAGAACAATTCTCTCATTTACTTCCATAACCTTAAATATGATGCTTGTTTCTTTATAAATACTCCTGGATGGGATGTACAAATAACAGAGAGAAGTGGAACGATTCTGCAAATAGTCATGACAAAGTATAAACCTAACAAGAGATTAACTTTCCGCAATAGCTACTCTATCATCCCTGCTGCATTAGCTTCATTTGGTAAGATGTTTCAGTTACCAGTTCATAAAGAGGTAATGGCATATAAAATATATACTGAAAGGAACATAAATAGGAAAACTGTCTCTGCGCTTGAATTTCAACTACAGTATTACTTAGAGAACCAAGACAAGAAACCATTGACACAGATAAAACAAGACTGGAAGCAATTAATAGATAATGCAAAAGCTTGTGGTGCATATGTTGGAGGAGCTATTGATATTATGAAGTATGCTATCTATTATTGCAAACTGGATTGCATAGTATTAATGAAGGGAGTAGAGAAATTTAATAGAGATCTGGTAGAAGTATTTAAGCAGACGAAGACAAAGATGCTTGATGTCCATAACTTTATATCCATTAGCTCTATTGGCTACTATTATGCATATAAATTTGGTTGCTTTGATGGGTGTTATCAACTTAGTGGTAAACCACAAAACTTCATTCAGAGATGCGTTAGTGGAGGTAGAACAATGACAGCTAATAATGAAAAGCAATATATAGAGGAAAGGATACAAGATTTTGATGCAGTCAGTTTATATCCTAGTGCAATGAGTATTATGTCTGGTGTACCTAAAGGAGTGCCTGAAGTAATTCGCCTGGAGGCCTCAGGTACTAATCGTGCGGGCCCATCGGATATGTTTACAAAGGAATTATTAGATTTTGATCAGTTCTTCATTGAAATCAATATCAAGAAGATCAAGTGCAAGGCTGACAAACCATATAAATTTGGTCAAATATTTAGTAGGAATGATCAAGGGTCAAAAATATTTAACAACAAATCAACAATTATTACATAGACAAGAGAGCTTTTATGGACTTGATGGAATGATTTCGATTATGAGTTTATTAGAGGATATTACTTTGACAAAGGATTCAACAACAAGATTAATGTATTTATAGAGAAATTGTTCAATCTAAGAAGGAGATAAAGATGCTAACAATCCATTGCAACAAACCATTAAATTACTTCTTAATTCTATTTACGGAAAATCTATCCTAAAGGCAACAACAACTGAAACTAAATGTATACCAAAAGATAAAGCCATTAAATATATATGGAAGAACTATAATTACATAACAGAGGTGATAGAGAACAAGTCAATTGATAATGTATATGTTAAGAAGGTTAAACCAATAAACAGTCATTTTAATTTACCTCATTTTGGTGCTAGTGTCTTGTCATGGAGCAAACATCTTATGAATAGGGTAATGAGTACTGCTGAGCAAAATGGAATAGACATCTACTATACAGATACAGATAGTGTACACGTTAGAGAAATAGATGTACCAAGGATAGCTGAGGTGTTCAAGAAAAAATATGGGAAGGAGTTGATTGGTAAGAAGATGACACAGTTTCATTGTGACTTTGATTCGTTTAATGGTGCTGTCGGTAGTGTTCATTCCAGGAAATTAATAGCATTAGGAAAGAAAAGTTACTTAGATATCCTAGTTGATGAAAAAGGTAATGAAGGCTATCACATTAGATTAAAAGGAATACCAAAACAAGTTATCCTGAACAAAGCAAAACGAATGGGTATAACAATTGAGCAACTATATGAGAAACTTTATGATGGAGAGGAAATTACATTTAACCTCCTTGATGGTGCTAACTGTTTTAGAAAATCTTCCTCTTTCCAACAAGTAAATCTTCCTGTATTTGAACGAAGAATCAAATTCTAAAAATCTTCATCTTATTTTTGGTTTGGGTGAAGAGGTGAATTGTCACCTATTTTTTGTCACCTTTATTTTTTTAGTTAATTTTTTATCTTCCATTTACATAAACCTAATGATAGCGCAAACAAATACACAAGATTGCCTCGTTCGACACTCGGAGAACGCGAGAGACTTCAATGTTAATGAATATCTTGTTGACCTAATACCTAAACCAATATCTGATGTAAATGGGAAAGTTGATAAGTATTATGATATTCATGGAAACCCTATTAAGCCTCTTGTGGAAGTTAGTTGTGAGAAGGAATTAAACACAAAGAGAATGATTATGAGGGATTTGCTAACCAATAACTATAATCCTGATGCCTATGATGTTAAGTTTGAGCACAACAATAAATATATCAAAGACGTTTTCACTATGATTTCAAGTCTTCCAAAGATAATGCCAATATCACAGACAAAACCATTTGAACCAATATTTAATGAAATAGAAGTATTAAAGACAGATAGTGCAGAACTTAAGAAGTTTCTACGTAAAATGAATGTACAGTTTGTTGGTTATTATTGTGACCACAATGCTATGAATGAGAAGTGTGATAAAGTAGTGATGAGTACAAGTGAACTTTTGGAGAGTGAAGACTTTGAGAAATATAAAGAGTTTATTGAAAGATACGCTAACTGTATATATGATGTATTCTGTTATTACTGGTATGATATGGAAAACAATAATAATCATGAGAGCTTAAGAAGTAAGGTTAATGAATTTCATATTGATTACAGTACCTTATTGAAGCTTAGATGCTGTATTACGAGGATTAATACTAAAATATTTAATATCAATTCAAGTTCCAATAAACGTTGCAGCAAGTGTGAGGCCAAACAGAGATTATATGAATATACTTTGCGTGAAGTTCAACGTATGAGAGCTGAACAGGAAGAAATCGATAGGCAGTTTGATGAGTCTGATTACGATTTAGCCAAGTTTATGCAGAACAATTATCCAAGCATTGATAGATTATTGTTAAAGGATGTTCAGCAGAGATATGCCAAAGAGTTTGGACAAAAATTAACCTTTGCTGAATTAACAGATAGACTCGAACAGACAGGCAAATGGAAGATAACAAACGTTCATAGGACACAATATGTGAATAGAGTGTGAAGGTGACAAAAATGTGGTGACAATTCACCTCTTCACCTAATGATCAAAAATACTAAAAAATCATCTTATATTTTTGTTTATCAGATGACTCTGAAGGTGACAAAAATGTGGTGACAGTTCACCTGTTCACCCAAACCAAAAATAAGATGAAGGTTTTTTGTTTTCATGCTTCTTTCTTCTCAGCAGTAACCATTACAGCAATTTTCTTCAATTCCTCTAACTCTTGCTTCTTTCTTTGTCTATATTCTTTTTGTTGTTGTCGTCTGGCTTCAAGTCTTTCTTCAGGGGTATTATATTTACTCTTCCTGCCTCTTTTCGGGGTATCCATTGACGTCAGATTCTCACTTGACTTCGATTTGGACAATTTCTTTATTACTTCTGTTTTCTTGAATTGGTTTAGGTCTATTTTACTCGTCATTTTGATAAAAATAAAAAAACAAATAATAATTACATATTAACTGCATGCTTAAGACACAGATGATATTTGTTAACTAATTCATTATATTCTTTGTTATATACTTGTTTGAAATCAGTACATACTTCTCCATTATCATTTACTATCTTAATGGAATCTATCTTACGTATTGGATTAGCTTTCCCTGCACAACAACCTACATCCTCATCAAGACTTATTTCTACCACCTCCGCCTTAATAATTGTTTTAATTATATTAGATAAGGCAGTAACAGGGACAATTATACAATTCTTTGATATTAAGTTGGATAATAATGCTTTGTCTTGGTCTAATAATATTTTTGCATACGTTTCAAGTATCACGTACTTAACATCCTTTGTTTCTTCTTCTTGATTCTCTTCTAATTCAACATTACGAGTGATAACAATTTCTTCTTTTCCATCATCCCTTTTGTTTATAATAATATTATTATTTATATTGCTTGTTGACTGTGCTGCTGCTTGAGGTTCTAATGAAACGTTCGCCTGCACACCATTCGCTTGAGTTCTCTTCTTTATCATTTCCTTTCGAAAAAAAGTTGATAATCAATCAGTAATGAATATTAGCTTGCTTAACATTAATTGGTTTAAAGTATCCAATCCTTCCTTTATTTCTTTCATCCGCTCTACCTTGTATTTCTCCTAATTTCTCTGGTTTCTTTAAGTATGGAGGAAGAATAGGAGCTTTGGGTGCTTTATCTTTCTTCAAATAATACCCTCCATCTGTAATACTAACAGGTGGTTCGTGTAATGGTTTTGTTTTATGTTGATTACTCTTTGGTGGTTTGACTGGTTTGTTTTCCATATACTTTGTTGGTGGTCTATTGATTCTTGGGTTAAACGTAACTGCGTAAGTATTGTCATTAGAAAATATGCCAAAGTGATTAAACTCTATTGTCTTCTCAGTCTTAGTTCCTTCATTAAACATTACCCCTTCTGCTCCAACTGTAGTAGAATTGGGATTTCTGTACTTATTCATTTCTTTTTCAAAAAAAATTGGTCAGTCGAGATTCCGACTTACAGAACTAGCTCTTGATGGAGACCAATAAATAGTTCGGGTGTATTTAATTCATATTTCTTACGTAATTCCTCTATCATTGTTTTAGTCTTTTTGGATGCTAATTCTATTGAATAATTGTAATAACTGTATTCCTCATAATTTTGTTCCTTATTTGAACCATTAACAAAGAATTCTTGCATTTTATAATTAATTTTCCTTCTTGAGTTAGTATTTAATACTATGTGTTCTATATCATATTCTTTAATTTTGTCCGGATATATCCTCCATACATTCTTGTCCGCCTTAATTGATATGTAGATGACTTTTGCTAAATATTTATTTTTTGAAAGTTGAATTGGATATCGATCACAAAGGATAGCGAAATTACTTTCCTTAAAATCTTCTGGGTTATCAGCGAGGGAAATAACATTATTGATGTAATCATATACCTTGAATTGTTGCTCCATTTTGTAGAGAAATAAAAAAATATAAATAAAATTTTTTTAGTCTAATCCGTATTGTTGTTTGAAAGTATGGATGTAGAATGTTGTTTTAGTGTGGTTAACATCTCTTGTCACAATGAATTTACGTCCTCCTTTAGCTGTATTAATATACATAATTCTATAAACTTCATCAGTTATCCTTTGGTAAAAGATATCTTCTTCAGTTTCTTCATTATAATAGTAATAATATTCTTTTTCAGCAAATACTCTTCTTTCCTTTTTCAAATCATAGTGAGTAATAACAATTGCTTCGTCTGGTATATTGTCTATAAATTCATATGAAACACCGTTGTTTGATGACTTGTTTCTCATGTTCTCTCTTACTGAAACCCAACGTAAGTTCGATAAATGATAATCAGATCTATCTTTATTAAGGTGATCAACTTGAGGAAGATTATTCGGATTAGGTAAGAATTGCTTTGCTATGATTTGATGTTTGTTGATCTTGTTGCTATTAATACACACACTTGCATAACCATTGCTTTTGTTTATGCATTCTTTGACAACATAATGATTATCTTTTCTTCGAATGGTGTAGGGAAAATCATTTAAGATCTCATAATCAGGATACTCATTTATTGTAACAAAATCTATAACTTGTTCTTCTGTCATTTTGTATTTATGTATAGTGATAATAAAAAAATAAAATTAAATTAGAAAGACGCAATTATTTTTGTTATTTAATCCCTTGAGGTCAGATCATAGTTCCCTAAGCGAACTAAAGGTGGCATGCCATTTGGCTGAACTAAGATAGATATAGAAGAATCAAACAAGAGGCATATTAAAGGTGGAGTTTGAGTAGCTTTTGCATATGTATTGTCACCAGTTTCTTGTGTTACATTTATTTCAAAATTAATAGGTGACAAAGAGGTTAATCCTTGTTGATATGTATTATCAGTTTCTGTAGGTAATCCGATAAAGAAACTACTCTTGTCATTTGAATAAATTCCCTTCGAATAACCAAATTTAGGTTTATTAGTAGTCTTATCTCTATCACAATGAGTTAAACTGTTTACCACTTCCTTATTAAAACCACTTTGTCCTCCATTCACGTTCATTGCGTTCTGACAATATTCTAAGAACTCTGGGTATTCATCTGTAGTGCCAAATGGCTTTGCAGGAATGTTACCATAACCTCCACAGTTTAATTGGAAGGACTTAAAGTTAGGATTCTTAAAGTATGTATGATGAGTATGCTTCACAGGAAATAATAAGTAAATTGAGTCAACAAAGCGAGGAGTGATTGTGCAAGTAGTCTTGTCATTCGGATTATTTAATGGAGTAGTAGTAGTGTAAATAGATATCGTTTGGGTTGGAAATGTTAGTGGATGAGTTGGGTCTGCATATCGTTGTACTAGACTAGAGTAAATATTATCCTCTATACCAAAGCAAGGGATAATAGATGAACACTCAGTAACAGAGTAATCAACTTCCTGAAATGTTCTATTTTCTACTGTAAGTTCTGTTACTCCATCTTTAGCAGTTGGTTTATCAGTATACATTGTTATTGGTTCACCAATTGGGATAAATTCATTAGTAATTTCATTTAATTTATATTTTGAATTGACGATATGATCATATTCAAACGCTTTTCCTGGACCCATAGGACAACATACCATACCAGCACATGAAAAGAATAATCGGAGTTCAATTTTGCCTGCGAATGCTGGAAGGTATTTAATATTTGATAATGGTAAGAACCTTCTTAAATCAATCTTCAAGTGAATTTTATATTTTTTGTCTTCCCATCCTGGTGCAAAATCAACAATAAATCCTGTTCTGCTGCCTGATTTACCATTCCATATATCTTTATGTCTTGCCTTTGAATATACATCTGCTCTCTTTGTTGTTTCATTCGCACAACATGCAGTTAGAAATGATTCTTCACAACCAAAGTTCTGGGTATAGATAGTGATACCATTAGCAACTATTTCATATTTCTCAACAGCATCTCTAGCATCCTTGAAACCAAACCATACTTTATTAAAATGATATCCATCGCCTTCTGCTGCAGTTATCTTACTGCCAGCAGCTTCTTTAATCTTTACCTCCATATCAGCTCTAATAAATCCATTATATATGTCAGCGGTATTATTTGTGTTAGATGATATAATTACACTTGTATATGAACCTTTATGAATTGTAGGTGAAGGAGAATATGATGTTTGTGGACTAATTGTGTATTGCTTGTTGGTATCAGACAAGGCTATACAATTATCAACAATATCAAAATAGCTAGCAATTTGGGTACATGTTTCAGCTGACGTCCTTAGTTCAATTTCTGGATTTAACATATTTTCTTTTGAGAAAAATAATAAAAGCAAATTAAATCATATCAGAGAAAATATTATTTCGTCTTCTGCGAATAGGTTGAGGTGGGATTACTGGTATTGGTTCCTCTTCTGATTCGTCTTCTATTTGATTTGGTTCTTGGCTCAAGGCGAGCTTTCGCGAGGCGTCTATATATTGTGGATAATATGGTTTTCTCATTTGTTTTTGTATTACATCTTTTATCATTTTCTTCTGTTCTTTCATTGCCTTTTCGTTTTTAAACTCTTCGCCTAATAGCTTTAATTGGTTTAGTATTTCTATATTTATTGTTGGGTCATATACTTGTTTTGGTTTATATATTTTTGGTTGTTCTTCAATTATTGGTTTTTTGGGTATTGGCTTTTCTTCTGCTGGTTCTTCAGGTGGGTCGGAATTCTGACCAACAGCTTTTTCTTCAATCGTTTCTGTTTTAGTTAATGGTTCTTTACGTGGGCGAACAATATACTTACCCTCTTTTTTTGTAGGAAATACTTCATATTCTGGATCCTCTCGTCCATTCAGCCACTTTTGTATTACCTGCAATCTTTTACTTTGTGGTACTCTTTTGCTCATTTAAATTGATAAAAAATGTTAATATTTGCACGAGTTTTCATTTCTTTGTTTTTCTCGATTTCTTTGAACTTTTAGTGGTTTTATTCTGATTGTATTGTATTTGCTTTTTCAATCTTGCTATTTTTGCTTCCTCTTCATCTATATATTTATTTCTTTTTTGATATATTTTATACCCAGATGGTTTCCTTCCATAATAAATACGAGGGAAATTTGATTGAGTAATGTATTTGTTTCCAAAAAATTGTCCCTGTTTTTCCAATAAATATTTAAAGTACTTATCTTTATCACTTTTATTTGATATATCATTTCCAGCTTCAATTAATGTATCCCCTGCATTTTTAAAATTATCAACTCCTGTCATTTGCCCAATTACTTTAAATCCATATCCTGCCGTTTTTGCTAATCCTTCCTTATTTTTATCAACCCATTCTATAGCCTGATTTACTTTCTCTGTCCCTTTCTTATATCCCTCTTTTACTGTATTAATGCCTTTATCTATTATATCATTTGCTTTATTTATAATTTGTGTTTTTCTATTTGTATACCAATTTCTAAATTTACCAATTAATCCTTGTGAATTGGTGGTATTTGGTGCAACTTTCCCAGATATTCCTTCAGATTTTTGGAGAGGCATTGGACCGGTTTGTCCAGATATTCCTTCAGATTTTGGTGTTGGCTCAGGTGTTGGTTGTTCAATCCTTCCAGCATCAGAAACTGCTTCCATTGTCTTTTAATATCAGT
The DNA here is from genome assembly GCA_039105265.1 of Tritrichomonas musculus. NCBI lineage: Eukaryota > Parabasalia > Tritrichomonadida > Tritrichomonadidae > Tritrichomonas > Tritrichomonas musculus. Next base: position 4,169,256 of record JAPFFF010000004.1, read on the forward strand.
CAAAGTAATATTTATTGGCGGTTATGTTCATAATAAATTTTGAATGAAGATCTCTATGCTGTAAATATTCTTTTACCGTCTTCTTGATATTAAGGTTGTTATTTGTTTGTTGAAGCAAAGAAGTAAAATCTTCTTCTGAGTATCCACTATAGCATATGATATCCGTGGCCAATCTTTTTGCATTTATGTGTACGAATCTGATTGTCTGAATAGCCATGATGCAGGTAATATTATAATATCTTGTCTTGGTTAATAATCTAAGGAATTCAGTATTATTATGTGTTAACAAATCGCTTCCTGCACAGTCATCCAATATTATTAGTGTGTTATATGGGTAAGAAGAGGTTTGGTATTTTACTAACTTATTGGCTATATATACTATTCTATCATCTATTTCTTGGAGGGAGTGCTTGTTTATAAGTCTCTGCATTTCTTCATTTGTTTCCTTCATCTTAGATAATACATGTTTAACCATTGCATAATATTTTATTTTTCTTTTGAGGTGTTTCTTTAGGTAATCCATCAATTGGGATTCATTAAGATATACTATTGGTGTCTTTACCTCTTTACTCATTGCCTCAGCGGTTTTGTCTGCTTTTCCAGAACTTGAGCAAAATATTATTTTTTGATAGTACGGATGCTTAAATAGACGTTCAGTAATTAGTATGTGTTTCCACAACCAATAACTCTTACCTGCACCTGGTTTACCAATAAGAAAATAAATTCCATTCGTACTAAAAGGATAGGAAGGATGTAATGGCTTCATCAATGCTCCCTCTATCTCTTTCTGGTTCTTCTTCATTGTCTTTTGGATTAAGGATTCCACTTCTTTCATTATTTGTTTAGACATTTATTTGTGGATAAATCCATTTCTTTATATTGTTGGGTATATTTTTCTTCTTTGACCAGTAATCCACTTCAAGATTAGATAGCTTTGTTGGAGCACCTTCTCGTAAATTTTTAGCCAGTATGATGTCTTCTGTACCTTCGCTGTATTTAATTTTATATTTGTTCTTTGTTGTATCATAAGAAATAATCTTCTCCACAATACCTCTCTTGCCTCCCTTAAGTGTTTGTGCAATATTTTTGTTTTGTGTCTTGATTAACCTATAACCAGGGAGTTTGTCTATTGACTCATCTTTGGACTTAATTATAAATTGGTTCCCAGCCTTTGAATCAACTATATATGCTTCCTTGCTTACCTTGTTCCTGCGCTTCGAAAATGGCTCCTTAGCCTGAATAATTCTAACTCTATCATTTGGTTTAAAGTCATATGGATTGTTTTGCGACTTGTTTTTTACATATTCTTTTTCATCTTTCTCTGTCATCTCGTTTGGTATCTTATAGTCCAATGACCTGTGGGGAGAATTGTTGTAAGAATCTATTAAACTATCCATTTCTTTCTCATTGATGAACCTGTTCTCGCCTACCATGTCTCTAATCGTTCTCATAAACCTATTTATGATACCTAGTACATTATGATTATTATCCTCGGTAGTAGTGTAAACAATATTTTTGGTCTTCATCAACTGTAATACATCATTGGACAAGTAAGCAGCATCCTGGTCTGATGTTATCGAATAGACATCTGGCTCGTCCTCAAAAAATTTATTTAATGCCTGGGCTACCTCTTTTGCACCTTTCCCCTTCATTGGATAACAATATGCTTTTCTTGTGTTAATATTAATTAGCATCAAATAGTTGAGACCATCCTTTGTCTTATCATTGATGAATGTGTCCATTTGATATCCCCCAGAGTGTTTAGAATAGATATTCATAAACTTTGCCTTTGGTACCTTTACATCATGTACTATCTTCCTTAAATAATCTAATGCGGCTTCTTCTGTGAATCCATATCGTTTTGCGAGTGGAACAAATTTAGAGGCAGATCTCCAAGGAAAAAAAGAATGAAGCTCATTAATTGTCTTAAAATGCTTTTTGTTCATTTAAATTTGTCTTAAATGTAAAGCATCTTCTTAAATGGTAATAATTGCATTTCAATGACAAATGATTCATTGTTTGGTACCAGAACAGGAATATTATTATGACGCCCTGAATATAATTCTATCCAAAATCTTTGATCAGTTGAGTTTAGCTTGAAGTACTTGATAGGACTGAAGTATATTTGACTATTACCTAAATAATATTTATATGATTGCTCAGCTATTGATGAATATACTTTACACGAATGTCTATCCCAAATATTTTTAAAATCTAATCTTCTGCACCATTTATCATTAAAGTCATATGGATTATTTTGATATGGTTTATCTCCTATATTAAATAAATCAGCAAAATCAGTATTCTTATAGTTAGAATCTGTTCTATCACTTTCTCTAAAATTAATCTTGAAATCAACATAGTATAGACCTAATTCGACAAAATCATTTTCCCCTGGTATTGGTTTTGGTGTAGGTGTTGGTGTAGGTGTTGGTGTTGGTGTAGGTTCATAATCTGTTATCTCTGGTGCCATATATATAAATGATGGTTTGGAAATTGTATTCTTTTCTAAGTTCTGTGGTGAAAAAATGGTTTCAATAAATGCTTTCTTATCATAATCATAATATCCATCCATTTGAAAATCGTTTCGGCTTCTATCAATCTTATCTTGGCGAAAGAGCGGAATAATATTTTCTTCATGCTCTTTAAACCAATTATCGATTTTTGTTTTATATTCTTGATACTTTTCTCGGGCATTAAATAGAAATGTTAACACATCTTTCACAAAATAGAAACGTCCAAATAATGGATTGATATATTCTTTAGTGATAGCTTTATATTGTTCCAATATTTCTTTCCAAGAATCAGCTGTTACATCACAATCTTTTAAGAATGCTTCATTATATGTATTAAATACTTTATCTAATTGGTCATTTATATCATCAAATATTTTTCTCATATCATATCATTATCAGTCGATAACCAAGATATAACATGGATTGTTAATTCTATTTTTGATTTTTTTGGTAATTTGTCATATATTTCGTCATTATTTATTTTTTTATCTTTATCCTTTGCCTTTTCTTCCTTTGCCTTTAGTTCATCAAAGTCCTTCCTCAAATATTTTCGAATGCTAAAATCAAATTCTAATTTTCTTCTTCGAGCCATTAAATAAATACTTCTCACGCCTACAATTGATTCCCCTCTATTCGAAGTACACCATTCTTGAGGAAAATTAAAGTAATATCGATTAGGTTTGCTTGGGTCTTGTTCTCCATCTTCTAAAAAGTAAGCATATTCAATTGGTATAGGTGTTGTTTCTTCTGCGGGATTAAGTGTTGGATACATTTTTATAAAAATAGTAAAATATAAAAACAAAAGTGCAAAAACCAACCCTGAGAGGCCTTTTTCTGAATTACTTATAAAAGAGATCTACTCCAAATGAAATCCTTATTGAAAGGAGCCGTCCGTTAACTAGGGGAAGTTAATGGTCTCGATCAGGAAGATGGAAACTTAACTCAATAAGTTTTTTGTTTGCGGAATAATTGTTAACGAACAACTCACAACTTAACCACAAATCCAAGTTTTCACAGATTTCACTCAAAGTCCACTCTTTCTCATAACTCAGAAAAAATGCGTTCCGGATATATGTCGAACCTAGGATGTTAGGTAGGGAGTTTAACCATTACGACACACGCATAGACAAAGATGGAAACTCGATTTTGAATAAATATAAAACCAAATAAATATTGAAATATATTGTAATAACTCAAATAATATATTCAGAATTTAGTTTTAAAAATAAACCATCCAAAAATATTCTTGTATGGGGTCATAACTCAATGGTAATATTTGATGGAAAGTTACATGGTTCGAAAAATAGAAAGTCCAACATTTTTTATAAAAATTAATTTTAATAAATTATAACCATAAACTTGTAAGAATAATAAAAAAATTTTATCTATCAATTTACTAATAAAATTTTCTTTCACAAATATTATAATTTTAAAAGAAAAAATTTTATTTATCAATTTTAATGATAATTTTAGGATGCCAGAGAGGTGTACTTGCGCAAGAGTTGCGCAAGATTGAACAAGATTGAGCAATACAAAAATTTAAATTCAAAAAGTGGAACAAAAATTTTGAAAAATTAATAAAAATCCATAACAAAATAATAAAAATTTAAATTCAAAAAGTGAAAAATAATATTAAAATATCTTGGTGTCTAGTTAACTTTTTAAGAATATTTTTATAAAATCTTTTCAAAATATTTGAGAGAAAAAAATATACTTCTGGCATAAAAATATTTGAGAGAAAATATTAACTCAATCAAAACTCAATTTTTCGGGGTCGTGCCTATACAAGAAATACCGTATTTTTGGGTGTAGAATTCCAAAAACACCATTAGAAAGCTCAAAAACTACTCCATACCTTGGAAATGACATTGGCAGAATAGTGAAAGTAGATAGGGTGTACTTACGATAGGTTTTCAGAGGGTATTTGGCCGGGTAGCGAGGCCCAAGCGAAGGCGTACCTGAGCTTGGTGGCGAGCAGTGTAGGCTGGGGTGAAGAATGAATCTCAGCCTATACTATACTACTAGCTAAAAACATTAATAGCGCTGGCCACATATGACCAACTCTACGCTCCTTACCAGGTTTCCAGATCTATTACCCGAGCTTCATGTATTGCAGCTATATCAGCTGCTGGCTTAGTTTGCATTCCTCAAGTTGCTATAACCAGAGCAACATTAGACGATGATATTTATGATTACATGCCTATTAACAGCGCACAGATAGTACAACTGATAATGGCTACATAAATACTGATTCTTTTAAAAACTGGTTCTCAAATATTTTTTTACCTGCTCTAAGACGTTTAAGAACACAGTTTGAGTATAATGGAAAAGCTATCGTTATTATGGATGGCTTGAAAGCTCATGAAAATTTAATATCTCAAATAGATTCAGAAAAAGAAAACATATTTTTTCATTTTTTGGTCCCCCACTCCAGTGACCAAACGCAGCCACTGGACCTAGTATTATTTGGAGTTATGAAAAAGTTTGAACAAAATTATCAAAAAAAAAAAGACTTATCTCAACAGTCAAACCAGTTAATAAAAATAATCAGTTGTTTATATAAGGAAGCTACACCATTTAACTGTAAAGCTGCATTCAAAGCTGCTGGCATCACAAGTAAAGTGCATATCAACGAACGTGGTGATGCAGTAGAATTGGCACATTTTGATCAAAAGTACGACATTACTCACAAGAACAAATACTCTGTTTGGCAAAGTGTGGAGTACCATTAACTATAAATCAGCAAAAACTTTTACAAAAGTATTGTCAAGAGCGTCGAATGCAGAAGATAAGCAGGCTGCCATTATTATATTTCCCAAATAAGGACTTAAAAGAATGAATTAAAATTTTTCATTTATCGAATTATCTTTTTTTTAAAAAAAATAAAAAAATTAAAAATAAAAAACTGCTTTGAAATGTTTATTTCTTATGTCTAAACAAACAAATTGAATTACTTTTCTTTTTTTTTTCCAAATCGTCATTTGGCAAAAAAAATAAAAAATCATCAAAAAACAGCTTAGGATACCGCTAAAAGCACAATATATACTTCTCAAATTTAAATTATTACAGCCTAATGCCTAAATTTAAAATTGAAGAATATAATTATATATACTTTTTTTCTTCCTATCTCCATAAATTTATTTAATTATTATAGTCAATCCCATTTCAAATGATCAATTCCAAATTTCATTTCTTTCTATTTTTAAATAGAGATATTAAAATAAAGATAATTGAATAAATCATTTAAATTTTTAAATAATTTTGAATACATTCATTCAATTATTTGAGAACCGATTACTCCTTTTTTAAAAGGTGACCACTTTTTCACGGAACTATATGAAAAGCGCTTTGAAATTATAATTGTTCAATATTTAGAATATACAGTTATATAAAGTTTATTAATTGTTTATATTTATTTTAAATATTTTTATAATATATATAATATTATTAAAAGTTATATAATCTATGATATACATATAAATATAAAAAGATATTTGCTTAATATTTTAATAAAAATTTCTTATTGAAAAAAAATCGTTATTAATGTTGATGATTTTAAAATTGATTTTTGCAGCTCAGCCCCCTGAATTAAATTAAACTAAATTTAGCAAATCTTTATTAAATTAAATGTAAAATATTTAAATGTAATTATAATCTAAATAAATTCTTTATTTATTTAGATATTTCAAAAAAATATGTAAAAATTCATTAAAATGAACTTTTTACCAAAATATGAAATATTTATAAAATAACAAAATGCATAATTAATCATTAATTTTCAATATATATAATAATTAATCATTATAAATTCAATCCATCCATCAGGTGGCTGGATTAGGTTATTTTCATAGGATACTTGTTTGTGTTATTATAACTTATATAATTGATATTTTAAAACATTTAAATAATAAATATATAAAATAAGTGCACTATAATATAATATCAAAATGTTATTTAGTTATTATTAATACATAAAAAGATATACATATTTTTATAAACGTTAAAAATGTAAATTAGGTGTCCGCACCTCTCTTCTGAAATAACTTAAAAAGACTTTCAATTTTAGACATTGAGAAATTATTTTCATTATTTTAATAGTTCTTCTATACTTGCCTAATATTTATTGATTAATTGCTATTTTTAATGCTATTATATACCTTTTTTGTTTAGCTTGAAAAATCAATTTTTTTTTTTTTTTAATATCTTATAAAATCAAAAAATAGTAAAATGCGGATATTTCATTATATTAATATTTAAGGCATTTAATATTTCAAATAATTAATTTTTCTGGTTATTATTATTCCGGAATACTATAAATTTGTGTTAATATTATTCCGGATTATCAGATTTCCGGAAAAAAATATTCCGAATGAATGTAATTTTGTATTAACATTAATTCACAACAAAAATAATTATCAATATTTGGGAATAACAAACAACAAACTAAAATAAAATTAAAAAAAAAATTTATTCATTCTGAATTAATAAAGGAAAAAAACCTAAAATCAATTCATTTCTTAGGATTATAGACTAATTGCTGCTGCTGTTGCTGATTAAGATTATAAACTGGTAGTAATTGCTGATTATGATTATAGACTAATTGCTGCTGCTGTTGCTGTTGCGGATTAAGATTATAAACTGGTAGCAGCCGCTGGTTAAAATTATAAACTGGTAGCAATGGTGTATTATGATTATAAACTGGTAGCAATGGTGTATTATGATTATAAACTGGTAGCAGCGGTGGATTATGATTATAAACAGGCTGTGGTTGTTGTTGTAGAAATTGACTGTAAACAGGTTGAGGTGGTATTTGATTCCGAACAGGGAGATTTTGCAATCTTTTTCTTCTTTTATTTTGTTGTGCTTGTACTTGATTTCCGAGCTTTTCAATATGCTTTGAAATGGATTTCATTTGTTTTTCAAAAGATTGTTTCTTTTTTTTTAATTTTAGAGACAAATAATTCTGATCAAATTGTAAAATATGCTTAATACTCTGTTCTTTTAGCAACATTAGGTTCTCTTCATTACATATGATTTGCTTATTATGTTCATAATGAATGCTTTCATTAAAATCATCTGATATTTCATCAATTATGAATCTATTGAAAAGATTCAAGGAATATAACTGATTAAAATCCTCTTTGAATTGATTGCCATTTATTTGGAAATATTTTAAAATGGATTGGTACCATGCATCATTGATTAATGCATCATCAATACTATCCCATGATTTTTCAAGAACTACAACAGCTTCTGCTTTCGATGTCGGTGAATATGGTTGTGTTGGCGCAGTTAAAATTGCTTTTTCAAAGTCAAAAATGTCTAAAAGTTTCTGAACCACTTTTATATTCAGATAAGTTCTAGCGTGATTTTTAAGAACTCCGAAAACACGACAATCTAATGGTTGGAAAATATCTATCGTGCCTTCAGGTATTTTTATGAGTTTTATATTAAGAATTTGTGAAAAATTGATTACTTCTTTTGAAAAATGAGCATTATAACTGTCACATAATAAAAAGATAGTATTAAATGGTGCATAAAAGTCAGTGTTTGGTTCTACTGGACACCAATTAAATCTTAAATTATGAAGATATCGCATCCAAGTTGTTTGCGTGGTCCATCTAGATTCTGAATGGCCAGTGATGGAAGTTGGACAAAATGGTTTGTCTTCACCCAAAAAAGGATCGATCAAAACTTCAGCATCTTGAGGATTTAAAATATTTCTACCTGCCCCAAACCAGTTTCGTTCAGAGACTTCTGTTGCACCTTTTGATATCAAAACTAATGGAAACTTTTTACCTTCGGCATTTATTGTTGCGATACAAGTAAAATTGCTTTTTTCATCCACATTTGAATAGATAGAAACGTTCTCAGTGCCTGTTTCGGCCCAAGTATATTCACCGGATTCCTGAAAACACCAGCAAGTCTCATCAACATTTAGTATTTTATTCTTTGGCGAATTATTAAATATTTTGCAAACTATTCTTAAAAAATTTATAATATTGCTTAGTTTTGTTTTCGTCCTACGTTTTTTATGAAATTTCCTTCTCGAAAAAGAATGTTTCTTTTTAAAATTTACAATCCATTTACTTGATGCATTAAATAAATTTTCAAAATTGATTCCTTTTTTTTCTTCATCAGTTTGAATGACTTTATCCATGTTTTTTTTATAATAATATGAAGTAATAACTTTTCGGACTAAACTATTATTTATCTGTATATTTTGTTCTTCGATGATTTACCTAATAAGCTCTGCTATAATTATTTCTTCTTGATTAGTAATTTGCTTGCGCTGATCTTTTGTGCAATGGAAGCCAATTGCTATTCAATCTAAGAAAATGAATCCAATTTCGAATTGTGCTCTCCGGTATATTATAACCATAACTAAGTGCTTTAAGTTCTTCCAGCGATACTGGTCTTGAATAAAGTGTTTGCCATATACCATTTTTGATTAATTTTCTGATTTTTGGAAGATGATTTTGGTATCCTTTTTTTCGGGGATTGTTTATTGCCGCTTGACATCTTCCAAGGAATGTATCACGTGAAAGAACAGGCATTATCTTTATAAAAATGTGAAGAATTTGTAAAATATTAAGAAGCGTTAACAGATATTTGCTGTTATTAAACTCAATTGTTCTTTCACCATTCTAAATTTGAAAATGCCTGCGGATTAAAATGCTATATTTGAATATATATCGATGCGGATATCTGACCATTTACTAAAATCTTGGCAATTTATATACAAAATTTTTAATTGAATTGAATTGATTATTCAATTAATTCTGAGAGAAATATAAAAATCATTCAAAATCAAAATATATAATTGATTTTGATATTATATATGGTCCGTACGTTTGCACCAAATAGATTTCTGAACTGGGTAATACGAATTTTTTTAATCTTATTTTTTTAAATTTACAAGAAACTTGCTCCGCCGTTTATAAAAAAATCTATTTTAATAAAACAAATAAATGATGAAAACAATAATAATAAAAAGCGGTGAAACAAACAAATAAATAATGAATAAATATCACAGAAAATAAAAATATAAAATTTAATTATAACCATATTGTCTTCAATATTAGAAATATATTTGATTAATTAATATCTCAAAGTTCTCCTTCGGTGGATGCATAACCATCCTGGCCTGGCTGAAGGCGGCATCTGTCGATATCATTAATTGACGATGCCGCCCTCAACCATCCTGGCCTGGTGAAGGCGGCATCTGTCGATATCATTAATTGACGATGCCGCCCTCAACCATCCTGGCCTGGTGAAGGCGGCATCTGTCGATATCATTAATTGACGATGCCGCCCTCAACCATCCTGGCCTGGTGAAGGCGGCATCTGTAGATATAATTCATTGATGATGCCGCCCTCAACCATCCTGGCCTGGCTGAAGGCGGCATCTGTAGATATAATTCATTGATGATGCCGCCTTCAACCATCCTGGCCTGGCTGAAGGCGGCATCTGTAGATATAATTCATTGATGATGCCGCCCTCAACCATCCTGGCCTGGTGAAGGCGGCATCTGTAGATATAATTCATTGATGATGCCGCCCTCAACCATCCTGGCCTGGCTGAAGGCGGCATCTGTAGATATAATTCATTGATGATGCCGCCCTCAACCATCCTGGCCTGGCTGAAGGCGGCATCTGTAGATATAATTCATTGATGATGCCGCCATCAACCATCCTGGCCTGGTGAAGGCGGTATCTGTAGATATAATTCATTGATGATGCCGCCCTCAACCATCCTGGCCTGGCTGAAGGCGGCATCTGTAGATATAATTCATTGATGATGCCGCCCTCAACCATCCTGGCCTGGCTGAAGGCGGCATCTGTAGATATAATTCATTGATGATGCCGCCCTCAACCATCCTGGCCTGGCTGAAGGCGGCATCTGTAGATATAATTCATTGATGATGCCGCCTTCAACCATCCTGGCCTGGCTGAAGGCGGCATCTGTAGATATAATTCATTGATGATGCCGCCATCAACCATCCTGGCCTGGTGAAGGCGGCATCTGTAGATATAATTCATTGATGATGCCGCCCTCAACCATCCTGGCCTGGCTGAAGGCGGCATCTGTAGATATAATTCATTGATGATGCCGCCCTCAACCATCCTGGCCTGGTGAAGGCGGCATCTGTCGATATCATTAATTGATGATGCCGCCCTCAACCATCCTGGCCTGGTGAAGGCGGCATCTGTAGATATAATTCATTGATGATGCCGCCATCAACCATCCTGGCCTGGTGAAGGCGGCATCTGTAGATATAATTCATTGATGATGCCGCCCTCAACCATCCTGGCCTGGCTGAAGGCGGCATCTGTCGATATCATTAATTGACGATGCCGCCCTCAACCATCCTGGCCTGGTGAAGGCGGCATCTGTCGATATCATTAATTGACGATGCCGCCCTCAACCATCCTGGCCTGGTGAAGGCGGCATCTGTCGATATCATTAATTGACGATGCCGCCCTCAACCATCCTGGCCTGGTGAAGGCGGCATCTGTAGATATAATTCATTGATGATGCCGCCCTCAACCATCCTGGCCTGGCTGAAGGCGGCATCTGTAGATATAATTCATTGATGATGCCGCCTTCAACCATCCTGGCCTGGCTGAAGGCGGCATCTGTAGATATAATTCATTGATGATGCCGCCCTCAACCATCCTGGCCTGGTGAAGGCGGCATCTGTAGATATAATTCATTGATGATGCCGCCCTCAACCATCCTGGCCTGGCTGAAGGCGGCATCTGTAGATATAATTCATTGATGATGCCGCCCTCAACCATCCTGGCCTGGCTGAAGGCGGCATCTGTAGATATAATTCATTGATGATGCCGCCATCAACCATCCTGGCCTGGTGAAGGCGGTATCTGTAGATATAATTCATTGATGATGCCGCCCTCAACCATCCTGGCCTGGCTGAAGGCGGCATCTGTAGATATAATTCATTGATGATGCCGCCCTCAACCATCCTGGCCTGGCTGAAGGCGGCATCTGTAGATATAATTCATTGATGATGCCGCCCTCAACCATCCTGGCCTGGCTGAAGGCGGCATCTGTAGATATAATTCATTGATGATGCCGCCATCAACCATCCTGGCCTGGCTGAAGGCGGCATCTGTAGATATAATTCATTGATGATGCCGCCATCAACCATCCTGGCCTGGTGAAGGCGGCATCTGTAGATATAATTCATTGATGATGCCGCCCTCAACCATCCTGGCCTGGCTGAAGGCGGCATCTGTAGATATAATTCATTGATGATGCCGCCCTCAACCATCCTGGCCTGGTGAAGGCGGCATCTGTCGATATCATTAATTGATGATGCCGCCCTCAACCATCCTGGCCTGGTGAAGGCGGCATCTGTAGATATAATTCATTGATGATGCCGCCATCAACCATCCTGGCCTGGCTGAAGGCGGCATCTGTAGATATAATTCATTGATGATGCCGCCCTCAACCATCCTGGCCTGGCTGAAGGCGGCATCTGTAGATATAATTCATTGATGATGCCGCCCTCAACCATCCTGGCCTGGTGAAGGCGGCATCTGTCGATATCATTAATTGACGATGCCGCCCTCAACCATCCTGGCCTGGCTGAAGGCGGCATCTGTAGATATAATTCATTGATGATGCCGCCCTCAACCATCCTGGCCTGGCTGAAGGCGGCATCTGTAGATATAATTCATTGATGATGCCGCCCTCAACCATCCTGGCCTGGCTGAAGGCGGCATCTGTAGATATAATTCATTGATGATGCCGCCCTCAACCATCCTGGCCTGGCTGAAGGCGGCATCTGTAGATATAATTCATTGATGATGCCGCCCTCAACCATCCTGGCCTGGCTGAAGGCGGCATCTGTAGATATAATTCATTGATGATGCCGCCATCAACCATCCTGGCCTGGCTGAAGGCGGCATCTGTAGATATAATTCATTGATGATGCCGCCCTCAACCATCCTGGCCTGGCTGAAGGCGGCATCTGTAGATATAATTCATTGATGATGCCGCCCTCAACCATCCTGGCCTGGTGAAGGCGGCATCTGTAGATATAATTCATTGATGATGCCGCCCTCAACCATCCTGGCCTGGCTGAAGGCGGCATCTGTAGATATAATTCATTGATGATGCCGCCCTCAACCATCCTGGCCTGGCTGAAGGCGGCATCTGTAGATATAATTCATTGATGATGCCGCCCTCAACCATCCTGGCCTGGCTGAAGGCGGCATCTGTAGATATAATTCATTGATGATGCCGCCCTCAACCATCCTGGCCTGGCTGAAGGCGGCATCTGTAGATATAATTCATTGATGATGCCGCCATCAACCATCCTGGCCTGGCTGAAGGCGGCATCTGTAGATATAATTCATTGATGATGCCGCCCTCAACCATCCTGGCCTGGCTGAAGGCGGCATCTGTAGATATAATTCATTGATGATGCCGCCATCAACCATCCTGGCCTGGCTGAAGGCGGCATCTGTAGATATAATTCATTGATGATGCCGCCCTCAACCATCCTGGCCTGGCTGAAGGCGGCATCTGTAGATATAATTCATTGATGATGCCGCCCTCAACCATCCTGGCCTGGCTGAAGGCGGCATCTGTAGATATAATTCATTGATGATGCCGCCCTCAACCATCCTGGCCTGGTGAAGGCGGCATCTGTCGATATCATTAATTGATGATGCCGCCCTCAACCATCCTGGCCTGGCTGAAGGCGGCATCTGTAGATATAATTCATTGATGATGCCGCCATCAACCATCCTGGCCTGGTGAAGGCGGCATCTGTAGATATAATTCATTGATGATGCCGCCCTCAACCATCCTGGCCTGGCTGAAGGCGGCATCTGTAGATATAATTCATTGATGATGCCACCCTCAACCATCCTGGCCTGGCTGAAGGCGGCATCTGTAGATATAATTCATTGATGATGCCGCCCTCAACCATCCTGGCCTGGCTGAAGGCGGCATCTGTAGATATAATTCATTGATGATGCCGCCCTCAACCATCCTGGCCTGGCTGAAGGCGGCATCTGTAGATATAATTCATTGATGATGCCGCCCTCAACCATCCTGGCCTGGCTGAAGGCGGCATCTGTAGATATAATTCATTGATGATGCCGCCCTCAACCATCCTGGCCTGGCTGAAGGCGGCATCTGTAGATATAATTCATTGATGATGCCGCCCTCAACCATCCTGGCCTGGCTGAAGGCGGCATCTGTAGATATAATTCATTGATGATGCCGCCCTCAACCATCCTGGCCTGGCTGAAGGCGGCATCTGTAGATATAATTCATTGATGATGCCGCCATCAACCATCCTGGCCTGGTGAAGGCGGCATCTGTAGATATAATTCATTGATGATGCCGCCCTCAACCATCCTGGCCTGGTGAAGGCGGAGTAGATATACTAAGGGGGGCGATGGCTATTGAAATTCGCTAAAACAATTACGTTAACTTTATACGGTTTTACTAGGTCCGAACAACACTCAACAGTTCAGAACCAATTCGAAACACATCGCCGGTATATTGGTACCCACTAACTGAAAACCATTACGAAAATAATTGGAAACGTTAGAGATACTCATATAAGTCCGATAGTTCGATAAAATCGTTAACAACGTCTGGAAAGTCCATCACAGACGATAATCATATACTAAAAATAATAGAGAGATCATTTCAATAGCCATCGCCCCCCCTTAGTATATCTACTTTGATTTTGTCACCCTATAGAAATTATTATTATAGTTCAACCGATATTGATTTGTAACTGATAAACCTAATAACTAACTCGCTAACGAATTAATCTGTAAACGATATCACTAACGAAATACATTAAATGAACTCATGTGTATTGTTTAGTAAACGAACTCACTAACGAATCATTGAATACGAATCACTAACGATAACATGTATGAACCAACTATAAACGATCAGAATCACTCATGAACCACGTCGTTGGTTAGGGGGTTAACTCTAACACGATATGTACCATGTTTAGTAACCATGCGATTTTATGGTCGATAATGATGAATTCGCTGACGAATCATGAGATGAATTCGCTGACGATGAAGAGTAAATGATGTTTATTTTTGGTTTCACTTAAATGAGTGTCAAATCCATAGACGTTCTTGGTCGTAAAGTAGAATCCTCTATAGATTACTCGGAACCCACTCATAAGACCCCTCGAATGGGCACTTGCGTAGGATCATCTGCGCAGTAGGTCTATTATTTTTGGTTTGTATCGTTAAGAGTCGATCATTAACGAACAACATCACTAACGAACTTATCATAAATGTATATCACCAACGAACTTATCGTGAACGATCCAACTATAACATCCAACGTAAACGATCCAACTATGACATCTGATGTAAACGATCCAGCTATAACATCTGATGTGAACGATCCAATTATAACATCTGATGTAAACGATCCAACTATAACATCTGATGTAAACGATCCAACTATAACATCTATCGTGAACGATCCAACTATAACATCTATCGTAAACGATCCAACTATAACATCTATCGTGAACGATCCAGCTATAACATCTGATGTAAACGATCCAGCTATAACATCTGATGTAAACTATCCAACTATAACATCTGATGTAAACGATCCAACTATAACATCTATCGTGAACGATCCAGCTATGACATCTGATGTAAACGATCCAGCTATAACATCTGATGTAAACGATCCAGCTATAACATCTGATGTAAACTATCCAACTATAACATCTGATGTAAACGATCCAACTATAACATCTATCGTGAACGATCCAACTATAACATCTGATGTAAACGATCCAGCTAAGACATGATGAGACCAAAAAGATGATTTTTTTAGCAAAAACCAACTACAGTAGATGCGTCATGCATTCGATATAAGAGATGAACATACTAACCCGGGATCGTACATCCAATCCTTTATAAAGAGAAACAATATGCATCTACTATAGTTGGGGAACGTTCATTACGAGGATTACATTTGTCGACAAATGCTTCTGTGTTATCTATACCACAAGTAATAGCTTACCCAAGGTGTTTAGTTCGCTATGGGCTCTATCACAAATATGATACAAATTTACACAGAAAATCGGTATGGTAGCGAATCGAACTTGCACCTGCAACCGAAGTCCGGAGATGCACTTCATGATCCAACAACTATACCAACACAGCTAGCTAATTATAGTATCGAAATTAACATTTATGCGTTATCTGTGTAAGTTTAATTCCATCGAAATGAGTAAGATCAAGAATCCATCATTTGCAAAGCAAACTCCATACAATGGACAACCGACACTCGAAGAGTTATACACTACCGATGACTTATCAGTACTTAAACGAGCTATCACCGAGTTAACAACCAAACAAGATTATAAGACCCTCAACACCCTGTTTCGTCGTAATCCAAATGCTAGTAAGTTCGACAGTAGAACACTTAATGAAGATATACCACAATCGACAAAACGATTCACCAAACGTAATGGCAAACTCTGTAATGTATCACGAACAGTTCCACGACAGAGTACTACCAAACCAGAAGAGAGTGACACATACACATACAAGTCCAGATACTACGATCCACATACCAAATCGTTTAAGTATGTCACTAGAATACAATCCAAGTACTAAGTGAATCACTCCATTGGTAACATATCTATTTTTGATCGGTAACAGTCGAACATCATCATGAGCACATCATCAACAACTCATTCATCACGATCAACAACTCAATCAACAATCGCTTCATCACGATCATCATCAATCGATCATCAATCTATCAAAAACTCAATCGTCATCAATCGATCAACATCAATCTATCAAAAACTCAATCGTCATCAATCGATCAACATCAATCTATCAAAAACTCAATCGTCATCAATCGATCAACATCAATCGATCAACAATTCAATCAACATCAACAGGATCATCAACAAACGATCAACATCAATCGATCAACAATTCAATCAACATCAACAGGATCATCAACATATCGATCATCAACAAACGATCATCATGAACACATCATCAACATCATCATCATCGATCATCATCAATCGATCATCATCAATCGATCAACTCAATCGTCATGCATTCGATCATTATCAACAACTCAATCATCATCAACAGGATCATCATCAATCGATCATCATCAATCGATCAACTCAATCGATCAACATCAACAGGATCATCAACATATCGATTCATTCATCATGATCATCAACAACTCATTCATCAACAATCGATCAACAACATCGTCATCAATCGATCAACAACAACATCATCAACAACTCAATCGTCATCAATCGATCAACATCAATCGATCAGCAACAGGATCATCAACAACTCAATCGTCATCAATCGATCAACAACATCATCATCATCAATCGATCAACATCAACTCATTCATCACGATCATCAACATCATCATCACGATCATCATCAAACGAACATCATGATCGTCATCAACAACAACATCAACATCAAATCATCAACAACTCGATCCTCATTAATCGATCATCATCAACAACTCATTCATCAACAACAACATCTATAATCGATCATCATGAACACATCATCAACAATTCATTCATCATCAACAACTCATTCATCATCAACAGGATCATCAACAGTATCGATTCATTCATCATGAACACATCATCATCAATCGATCAACAACTCTATCATCATCATCAATCGATCAACAACTCTATCATCATCAACACGATCATCAGCAACAACATCATCAACATATCGATTCATTCATTATCAACATATCGATTCATTCATTATCAACATATCGATTCATTCATCGTCAATGAACATCATTAACTGGATCACTCATGATCATCAATCAACTGTATCATCAACATACCGATTCATTCATCATTACGAACGAATATATATCGATCAATCATCATCATAAATCGAACATCATCAACAACGAACATCAACTCTACGATCATCAACATATCAACTCATTCGTCATTAACGGCATGTTCATCAACGATAGGTTCATCAACGACATGTTCATCAATCGAACATCGTCAACAGGATCACTCATGATCATCAATCAACAGTATCATCAACATATCGATTCATTCATCAACATCAACAGTATCAACTCATTCGTCAACAATCGATCATATCATTAATCGAAATCGATCAGAATCACTCATGAATCAATCGTTTGGTTAGTGGGTTAACTCTAACACAATATGTACCACGTTTAGTAACCATGCGATTTTGATCCATATTTGATACGTTTTCGATCCATTTCGATCATTATATAACGATTCATCATCATCGATCAACATCATCATCATCGATCATCATGAACACGTCATCATCAATCGAACATCAACAACAGTATCATCAACAGAATCAACATCAACTCAATCATCATCATCAACAGGATCATCAACAGTATCGATTCATTCATCATCAACAGGATCATCAACATCAAATCATCAACAATCGATTCATTCATTCATCGTTCATCAACACATCAATCCTCATCAACTCATTCATCACGATCAACATATCAACTCATTCATCACGATCGTCATCAACAACATCATCAACACGATCATCAGCAACAACATCATCAACATACCGATTCATTCATCAATCGATCAACATCAATCGATCAACAACAGTATCATCAACAGAATCATCATCAACTCATTCATCATCAACAGGATCATCAACAGTATCGATTCATTCATCATCAACAACATCATCATCACGATCAACAGTAACAGTATCATCAACAGTATCGATTCATTCATCATCAACAACATCATCATCACGATCAACAGTAACAGTATCATCAACAGGATCATCTACATATCAACTCATTCGTCACAAACAACATCAAATCATCATCAACATATCGATCATCAACAACATATCGATCATCAACAACAACATCATCATCTGGATCACTCATGATCATCATCATGATCATCAACAACATATCGATTCATTCATCACGATCATCATCAACAGGATCATCAACTCAGTCATCATCACGATCATCAACATATCGATTCATTCATCAACTCAATCAACATCATCAGCATCATATCATCAATCGATCAACAACTCAATCATCATCATCATCATCAACTCAATCAACATCATCAACTCAATCATCAACAACAGTATCATCACGATCAACATCAACAACTCGTTCATCAACAACATATCGATTCATTTATCATCAACGAACATATATCGATCATCATGAACACATCATCATCAACAGGATCATCATCACGATCATCATCAACATATCGATTCATTCATCACGAACGAATATATATCGATCAACATCAACATCATCGATCATCATGAACACGTCATCAACAACTCAATCATCATCAACAGGATCATCATCAATCGACATCAACTCATTCATCAACAACAGTATCATCAACAGGATCATCAATCGATCAACAACTCATTCATCATCAACAACATCAACATCAACAGTATTATCAACAATCGATTCATTCATCGTTTATCAACACATCAATCCTCATCAACAGGATCATCAATCGATCAACAACTCAATCATCATCAACAGGATCATCAACTCATTCATCACGATCATCATCAACATCATCCTCATCAATCGACATCAATCAACAGTATCATCAACATATCGATTCATTAACAACAACAGCAACATCGATCAACAACAGTATCATCAACAGGATCATCATCAACTCATTCATTCATTCATCGTTCATCAACACATCAATCCTCATCAACTCATTCATCACAATCGACATATCAACTCAATCATCATCAACAGGATCATCAACATATCAATTCATTCATCATGATCATCATCAAATCATCAATCGATCAACAACTCAAACAACATCAACATCAACATATCAACTCATTCGTCATCAATCGATCACTAACAGTTGGACGATAACAGCATCGATATCGGATCATCTATATTCGCATCAGATTCGACTGAAAACAGCTTATTTTTGGATCAAAATCGATTGGTTACTAAACATGGTACATATCGTGTTAGAGTTAACCCACTAACCAACGAAGTGATTCATGAGTGATTCTGATCGATAACGAAGCGTCTGTGATCATAACTTAACGAATCATTAACGATAAACCATGAACGGATCCAACTATACGGTTTCAATCGATATCGGATCATCTATATCCGCATCAGATTCGATTAATAACAAGTCACTCGATATCATCTCATCACACACACACACACACACACACACACACACACACACACGTTCACAGATATTAATCGACGATACCTAAACTAGATTCTCCAGTTTCGGATTCGCATGTGAAACTCGATAAAAGTCGGTAAAGTTGGTATTGGTTAATATTGTCGATAATGTAAGTGTTTATGTATTCGTTCATATACCCGATAATGTTATCTCTAATATTGTCGATAATGTATCTATATCCGGATATAGATGATCCGATATCGATTGAAACCGTATAGTTGGATCCGTTCATGGTTTATCGTTAATGATTCGTTAAGTTATGATCACAGACGCTTCGTTATCGATCAGAATCACTCATGAATCACTTCGTTGGTTAGTGGGTTAACTCTAACACGATATGTACCATGTTTAGTAACCAATCGATTTTGATCCAAAAATAAGCTGTTTTCAGTCGAATCTGATGCGAATATAGATGATCCGATATCGATGCTGTTATCGTCCAACTGTTAGTGATCGATTGATGACGAATGAGTTGATATGTTGATGTTGATGTTGTTTGAGTTGTTGATCGATTGATGATTTGATGATGATCATGATGAATGAATTGATATGTTGATGATCCTGTTGATGATGATTGAGTTGATATGTCGATTGTGATGAATGAGTTGATGAGGATTGATGTGTTGATGAACGATGAATGAATGAATGAGTTGATGATGATCCTGTTGATGATACTGTTGTTGATCGATGTTGCTGTTGTTGTTAATGAATCGATATGTTGATGATACTGTTGATTGATGTCGATTGATGAGGATGATGTTGATGATGATCGTGATGAATGAGTTGATGATCCTGTTGATGATGATTGAGTTGTTGATCGATTGATGATCCTGTTGATGAGGATTGATGTGTTGATAAACGATGAATGAATCGATTGTTGATAATACTGTTGATGTTGATGTTGTTGATGATGAATGAGTTGTTGATCGATTGATGATCCTGTTGATGATACTGTTGTTGATGAATGAGTTGATGTCGATTGATGATGATCCTGTTGATGATGATTGAGTTGTTGATGACGTGTTCATGATGATCGATGATGTTGATGTTGATCGATATATATTCGTTCGTGATGAATGAATCGATATGTTGATGATGATCGTGATGATGATCCTGTTGATGATGATGTGTTCATGATGATCGATATATGTTCGTTGATGATAAATGAATCGATATGTTGTTGATGAACGAGTTGTTGATGTTGATCGTGATGATACTGTTGTTGATGATTGAGTTGATGATGTTGATTGAGTTGATGATGATGATGATGATTGAGTTGTTGATCGATTGATGATATGATGCTGATGATGTTGATTGAGTTGATGAATGAATCGATATGTTGATGATCGTGATGATGACTGAGTTGATGATCCTGTTGATGATGATCGTGATGAATGAATCGATATGTTGTTGATGATCATGATGATGATCATGAGTGATCCAGATGATGATGTTGTTGTTGATGATCGATATGTTGTTGATGATCGATATGTTGATGATGATTTGATGTTGTTTGTGACGAATGAGTTGATATGTAGATGATCCTGTTGATGATACTGTTACTGTTGATCGTGATGATGATGTTGTTGATGATGAATGAATCGATACTGTTGATGATACTGTTACTGTTGATCGTGATGATGATGTTGTTGATGATGAATGAATCGATACTGTTGATGATCCTGTTGATGATGAATGAGTTGATGATGATTCTGTTGATGATACTGTTGTTGATCGATTGATGTTGATCGATTGATGAATGAATCGGTATGTTGATGATGTTGTTGCTGATGATCGTGTTGATGATGTTGTTGATGACGATCGTGATGAATGAGTTGATATGTTGATCGTGATGAATGAGTTGATGAGGATTGATGTGTTGATGAACGATGAATGAATGAATCGATTGTTGATGATTTGATGTTGATGATCCTGTTGATGATGAATGAATCGATACTGTTGATGATCCTGTTGATGATGATGATTGAGTTGATGTTGATTCTGTTGATGATACTGTTGTTGATGTTCGATTGATGATGACGTGTTCATGATGATCGATGATGATGATGTTGATCGATGATGATGAATCGTTATATAATGATCGAAATGGATCGAAAACGTATCAAATATGGATCAAAATCGCATGGTTACTAAACGTGGTACATATTGTGTTAGAGTTAACCCACTAACCAAACGATTGATTCATGAGTGATTCTGATCGATTTCGATTAATGATATGATCGATTGTTGACGAATGAGTTGATACTGTTGATGTTGATGAATGAATCGATATGTTGATGATACTGTTGATTGATGATCATGAGTGATCCTGTTGACGATGTTCGATTGATGAACATGTCGTTGATGAACCTATCGTTGATGAACATGCCGTTAATGACGAATGAGTTGATATGTTGATGATCGTAGAGTTGATGTTCGTTGTTGATGATGTTCGATTTATGATGATGATTGATCGATATATATTCGTTCGTAATGATGAATGAATCGGTATGTTGATGATACAGTTGATTGATGATCATGAGTGATCCAGTTAATGATGTTCATTGACGATGAATGAATCGATATGTTGATAATGAATGAATCGATATGTTGATAATGAATGAATCGATATGTTGATGATGTTGTTGCTGATGATCGTGTTGATGATGATAGAGTTGTTGATCGATTGATGATGATGATAGAGTTGTTGATCGATTGATGATGATGTGTTCATGATGAATGAATCGATACTGTTGATGATCCTGTTGATGATGAATGAGTTGTTGATGATGTGTTCATGATGATCGATTATAGATGTTGTTGTTGATGAATGAGTTGTTGATGATGATCGATTAATGAGGATCGAGTTGTTGATGATTTGATGTTGATGTTGTTGTTGATGACGATCATGATGTTCGTTTGATGATGATCGTGATGAATGAGTTGATGTTGATCGATTGATGATGATGATGTTGTTGATCGATTGATGACGATTGAGTTGTTGATGATCCTGTTGCTGATCGATTGATGACGATTGAGTTGTTGATGATCCTGTTGCTGATCGATTGATGTTGATCGATTGATGACGATTGAGTTGTTGATGATGTTGTTGTTGATCGATTGATGACGATGTTGTTGATCGATTGTTGATGAATGAGTTGTTGATGATCATGATGAATGAATCGATATGTTGATGATCCTGTTGATGTTGATCGATTGAGTTGATCGATTGATGATGATCGATTGATGATGATCCTGTTGATGATGATTGAGTTGTTGATAATGATCGAATGCATGACGATTGAGTTGATCGATTGATGATGATCGATTGATGATGATCGATGATGATGATGTTGATGATGTGTTCATGATGATCGTTTGTTGATGATCGATATGTTGATGATCCTGTTGATGTTGATTGAATTGTTGATCGATTGATGTTGATCGTTTGTTGATGATCCTGTTGATGTTGATTGAATTGTTGATCGATTGATGTTGATCGATTGATGACGATTGAGTTTTTGATAGATTGATGTTGATCGATTGATGACGATTGAGTTTTTGATAGATTGATGTTGATCGATTGATGACGATTGAGTTTTTGATAGATTGATGATCGATTGATGATGATCGTGATGAAGCGATTGTTGATTGAGTTGTTGATCGTGATGAATGAGTTGTTGATGATGTGCTCATGATGATGTTCGACTGTTACCGATCAAAAATAGATATGTTACCAATGGAGTGATTCACTTAGTACTTGGATTGTATTCTAGTGACATACTTAAACGATTTGGTATGTGGATCGTAGTATCTGGACTTGTATGTGTATGTGTCACTCTCTTCTGGTTTGGTAGTACTCTGTCGTGGAACTGTTCGTGATACATTACAGAGTTTGCCATTACGTTTGGTGAATCGTTTTGTCGATTGTGGTATATCTTCATTAAGTGTTCTACTGTCGAACTTACTAGCATTTGGATTACGACGAAACAGGGTGTTGAGGGTCTTATAATCTTGTTTGGTTGTTAACTCGGTGATAGCTCGTTTAAGTACTGATAAGTCATCGGTAGTGTATAACTCTTCGAGTGTCGGTTGTCCATTGTATGGAGTTTGCTTTGCAAATGATGGATTCTTGATCTTACTCATTTCGATGGAATTAAACTTACACAGATAACGCATAAATGTTAATTTCGATACTATAATTAGCTAGCTGTGTTGGTATAGTTGTTGGATCATGAAGTGCATCTCCGGACTTCGGTTGCAGGTGCAAGTTCGATTCGCTACCATACCGATTTTCTGTGTAAATTTGTATCATATTTGTGATAGAGCCCATAGCGAACTAAACACCTTGGGTAAGCTATTACTTGTGGTATAGATAACACAGAAGCATTTGTCGACAAATGTAATCCTCGTAATGAACGTTCCCCAACTATAGTAGATGCATATTGTTTCTCTTTATAAAGGATTGGATGTACGATCCCGGGTTAGTATGTTCATCTCTTATATCGAATGCATGACGCATCTACTGTAGTTGGTTTTTGCTAAAAAAATCATCTTTTTGGTCTCATCATGTCTTAGCTGGATCGTTTACATCAGATGTTATAGTTGGATCGTTCACGATAGATGTTATAGTTGGATCGTTTACATCAGATGTTATAGTTGGATAGTTTACATCAGATGTTATAGCTGGATCGTTTACATCAGATGTTATAGCTGGATCGTTTACATCAGATGTCATAGCTGGATCGTTCACGATAGATGTTATAGTTGGATCGTTTACATCAGATGTTATAGTTGGATAGTTTACATCAGATGTTATAGCTGGATCGTTTACATCAGATGTTATAGCTGGATCGTTCACGATAGATGTTATAGTTGGATCGTTTACGATAGATGTTATAGTTGGATCGTTCACGATAGATGTTATAGTTGGATCGTTTACATCAGATGTTATAGTTGGATCGTTTACATCAGATGTTATAATTGGATCGTTCACATCAGATGTTATAGCTGGATCGTTTACATCAGATGTCATAGTTGGATCGTTTACGTTGGATGTTATAGTTGGATCGTTCACGATAAGTTCGTTGGTGATATACATTTATGATAAGTTCGTTAGTGATGTTGTTCGTTAATGATCGACTCTTAACGATACAAACCAAAAATAATAGACCTACTGCGCAGATGATCCTACGCAAGTGCCCATTCGAGGGGTCTTATGAGTGGGTTCCGAGTAATCTATAGAGGATTCTACTTTACGACCAAGAACGTCTATGGATTTGACACTCATTTAAGTGAAACCAAAAATAAACATCATTTACTCTTCATCGTCAGCGAATTCATCTCATGATTCGTCAGCGAATTCATCATTATCGACCATAAAATCGCATGGTTACTAAACATGGTACATATCGTGTTAGAGTTAACCCCCTAACCAACGACGTGGTTCATGAGTGATTCTGATCGTTTATAGTTGGTTCATACATGTTATCGTTAGTGATTCGTATTCAATGATTCGTTAGTGAGTTCGTTTACTAAACAATACACATGAGTTCATTTAATGTATTTCGTTAGTGATATCGTTTACAGATTAATTCGTTAGCGAGTTAGTTATTAGGTTTATCAGTTACAAATCAATATCGGTTGAACTATAATAATAATTTCTATAGGGTGACAAAATCAAAGTAGATATACTAAGGGGGGGCGATGGCTATTGAAATGATCTCTCTATTATTTTTAGTATATGATTATCGTCTGTGATGGACTTTCCAGACGTTGTTAACGATTTTATCGAACTATCGGACTTATATGAGTATCTCTAACGTTTCCAATTATTTTCGTAATGGTTTTCAGTTAGTGGGTACCAATATACCGGCGATGTGTTTCGAATTGGTTCTGAACTGTTGAGTGTTGTTCGGACCTAGTAAAACCGTATAAAGTTAACGTAATTGTTTTAGCGAATTTCAATAGCCATCGCCCCCCCCCCCCCTTAGTATATCTACTGGCGGCATCTGTAGATATAATTCATTGATGATGCCGCCATCAACCATCCTGGCCTGGTGAAGGCGGCATCTAGAATAAGTAATTAATCTTTTATTCAATTACGATTATTAATTAAAAAATCTTATCTACTCATTTAATTTTTGAATTGCCATTGAAAAAAAAAATAGGTAATATATAACTAAATATTTAATATATATGAAAAATTAATTTTTTTATACTCATATTTTACATAATAATAAACGAAAAGCTAGTTGATAAAAGATAACAACTGGCTTATTGGCAGAAAATAATTATTTGACAGTGAAAATGATAGAAAAGTATTTTATATTTAAAAGATATAAATATTTTAATAGATTAATTTAATTATTAATTATATATATATCATAATTTTCATATTTTAAAAAGTTTTTTTCAAGCGGAATGATGAAAAAAAGGCAATTTAAAAAAATGCACTTTTTTCAAATCGAGTCAATATATATTCGTTATTTCCAAAAAATTCAATATTTTACAAAATATCAATTCTAAGGTTAACCTGTGTAAAAAAGTAAAATAAAAATGAACAGAGAACAACAATTTTAAAAATCTTATAAATCATCATCGTTAATATTAGAGATAACAACAGTAGTTTTTTTTGGTTCTTCAGTTTCGCCATCATAATCAGAGGGATAAATCTGGCTCTTCCTTTTTTGAAGCAAGATAGCTGTAACAGCAACAATAGCAATAACAACAACTACTACACAAATAATAATTACAAATGTTAAATATTTTGTACCTCTCTTATCTTTTGCAACAACTGGGGAAGCATTAGAACTAGATGATTGGGGAGAACTAGAACTTTGACCATTTGAAGCGCTGGGAACAACATTAGGACCTTCTGTAAGTGTTATTGATGGGGAAAATTCATTTGTTGCAGAATATGTACGAGTTGCAGAAAAGTCTTTAGATCTAGTAAAAATAGTTGATGGTGAAAATCCTAAAGATGATGAAAATGAACCTGATGGGGAAAAGTATGGTGTTGGTGATTCATTATTCCCAATTATACCATCACCAATGTCTTTTACAAAAAGATTTGATTTTCCCGGTGTATATATTTCATTTGCTGACGAGGGGATGAAGCAATCTACTATTGAGAGATAAGAATTTTCAGAAATATAAATTGATTTTCCTTGAGGCGATTTATTATTGTAGAAAAAACATCCAGTCAAGGTGGAATTCAAATTTGCTACAATTTTAAGAGCACCGCCAGCTCTTAGAGCTTTGCATTGCTCAAAAGAGCTTTCTGAAATAATAAGGCTATTACCTATGAAGTTAATAGCCGGACCTTCTTCTGCTTCCATATTAAAAAAAATAGAATCCAATACAGTCAAATTTGTATTTTGTAAAGCAACGATACCCCCATGCTTGCAATTTGAAAAATTACATCCTTTAATAGAAATCTTTGATTTTGAGACAGTAATAACTGGCTTATCTGATTTTGTCGTAAAAGTTGAGTTTTGGAAAGCACCTTGAGAATTAAATAAATAAAAATGTTTGAAACTCTGAGAAAGGCTTGTTGAATCAACCAAAATACCTCGATCAATAGCTTCAATAGAACCAGACAGATTAAAGCAATTTCGGATAATTAAAAGCTCTCTCGACTCTATAAAAACTGATGGGGATCCAAAAAGGCAGCCATCAAAAGTAACTGGAGAGAAGTGGATTAAGTTTATTTTCTTAAACAAAAAGTTTTGAAAAGTTATTGTTGATTTAAAACTTCGAGGTAAGATAGAAAGATCCATTTCATATGAATTTTTTAATAATCCATGTGATTTAATGGTGCTATTTGTGACCATCAAAAGAGAGAGTGTCGAAAGAAAGGCACCTTGCATTTATTCTTACAAATATAATAAACGTTTGGTTATTATAATAATTTTAAATAAAAAAACGTATATGAGATTCAAATTTGTTAATAACGATTTTAAATTGTTTATTTATTGAGATCTTTAACCATTGAATTTTTGACCTATAAAGTGAATAATAATTAACCATATGTGACATAAATTATGTGTGGTTACTAAATTCAGTTCCATAAAAAATTAAAATAGTAGAGTCGGTTTGGGACGAGAACGTCGGTTTGGAAAGGAGAACAATTGACTTTTTTATAATAAAATTTTATAAATTGAATTAAAAATAATCGTTTTCATATTTATTTTCGCTTATTTCTTCATGAATAAACATTTTTAGATCATCATACTTTATAAATATTATTTATATTTAGTATTATATTCATATAAATAGTTAATTTAAAAATAGTTCAAAATATGTTAATTATATCAGATATTGAAAATAAATTACATGCTCATGACATCAACATATTTAGAAAGAATTCAAATCATATTTTACAATAATTTATTTATAATTGAATTTGGTTGAGGATATTTGAAAATATTTAATATATTTATATAAATTTTACCCTTCGGACGTATTTAGAGGTATTCATGTGAAGTGAAAACTCGTTTTTTGGTTTTTTTATTTTTACTTTAATTGAATGAATATTTTATCTTGTGAAAAAATATTAAGATTATTTACTTCTATATATCCAATACTGGCATTTGCCATAATTGGTTTTAATGGATTTTGAGAATTTAAAAACCATTTAAAAAATAATGTTTCGTCAATATCTCGAGTCATATAAAATATTTATGAATTACAAATCATTAGAGTCTTCCATAAACAACTGAGTTATACGCAATATATAATAAATACTTGTTATACCAAATATGTTTTTTGAACAACTGACTAGACTTGTGCAAAGTCCAGGACAATAAAACTTTTCAAGGACAACCGCAGGACTTAGGACTTTGTCAGGACCATTTTTTTTATAAGAAAAAAAATGACATATTAAATTTTATTGAAAAAAACTATATATTCAACTTTTCCTTTTAATATGGATTTTATAAAAATCTATAAATATATAAATAAAAAAAGATTGTTAACTTAATATTTTACTGATTTTATAACTTATATATGAAGTTATCCGTTTTAATGAGAATTAAAAACTTTCGGGCAGAATTAAATGATCAACATATAATTTTTTTAGTATTTTAATAAAAGCATATTTTAAACAAAAAATATTAAAAATTATATTAAGGGTAAGCTTAAATTTCTCTCAATTTTTTGAATAGAAGAAAAAATTCAAAAGTTAATATTTTTGATATTTTTTTATAAAAATAGAATAAGAATAAAAAAATATCAGAAGATTTTTTTTTATTAAGGTACAAATCCAGTACGTTATTTTTTGAATAGGAGAACGTTTATTATTTGAATAGTTGCATGTCTCTGAAAAAGTTTAAATTGACTAGGTTTGTTTTTGACACTTATTTTACAATTTAAATAAACATTATGACATGTTATATGAAATGGATGAAAATAATCGTTTTTTATTTAACATGTCATTTTATTCTTTGAGAATGTCAAAAAAAATTGCGGTTACTAAACGTACTGGATTTGTACCTTAAAAACAAACTCTTATAGAAAATTTTTTGATTTTAATATCTCGTGAAATAAAGAAGAAAAATACAAATTTTCAGGCCAAAACTAATATTTTTTGTCGATAACTTTATTGGGATATATGGGATAAAACAATTATGATTGTATGATTATAGAAGAAGAACAATTTTTGGTTTTTGAATATTCAATGTACACAAATTTTGAATTATTATATTTTTATTATTTCAATTTTTAAATAATCAATTTAAATATAAAGGAATAAAAAAAATCAGGTTCATCGACTTGTTCAATATATGATAATGTCAGGATATCACATAGAATATGATTATTCCTCAATCCGTATAATTGCCTTATATTTGAATTGTTGTATCGAAATTACTATAATAGATTATTTTATATTATTTGATAAGGTATATGGCATAAACTTATAAAATGCATAAGAATTCAATAATAACGTTTTTGGTGAATAATTGCTAAAATTGGATGAAAATTTGGTTTATTTAAAATCAGATGAAGCAAACAATGATGATTGAATTAGACATTTATCTTATAAATCAATATTTAAGTTACTTAATGAATTTTTAGAACTTTTTACAAAAACACTAACAAAATTCGTCGATACATGTATTAAATATTGATATAAAATCTATATTTTTCAAAAAAAAAATATATCAATTATATGCATTATAAATTGTATTTTTGCATTATAACGATTAAAAAGGAATAAGTATTTTATATTTTGAGAAAAAGTTAAAAAAAGAAAAGATAAAGATAGAAAAGTATTCAATTTTAAAATCTGACACAATTTATTAAATAATGAGTTTTTTTTTTAGATTTTTTAATTTATTTAAGCATAAAATAAAAATTCGTCTCGGTCATTTTTTTTATTTTAAATAAATTCACATATTTCACTCTAGGTGATTGATATCTCAACTTTCACGAAAGATAAAAACATTTTGTCAGGCCAAAACTAATATTTTTCGATGTTAATTATTTTTTCGATGTTGTGTCTTTCAAATTCATCGAAATGTAGA
This sequence comes from Tritrichomonas musculus, assembly GCA_039105265.1. Lineage (NCBI taxonomy): Eukaryota > Parabasalia > Tritrichomonadida > Tritrichomonadidae > Tritrichomonas > Tritrichomonas musculus. Next base: position 4,199,610 of record JAPFFF010000004.1, read on the forward strand.
TTATTGATTCATTAAGATTACATATTCTTCCAAAACGTATATGCAAATAATGAGCATCATTATTCATAGTATTGCTTTGTAGTAATTAAAAAAGAATAAGTTTTTTTCTATTTTGAGAAAAAGTTAAAAAAAGAAAAGATAAAGATAGAAAAGTATTCAATTTTAAAATCTGACACAATTTATTAAATAATGAGTTTTTTTGGATTTTTTGATTTTTTTAAGCATAAAATAAAAATTCGTCTCGGTCATTTTTTTTTATTTTAAATAAATTCACATATTTCACTCTAGGTGATTGATATCTCAACTTTCACGAAAGATAAAAACATTTTGTCAGGCCAAAACTAATATTTTTTTAGTATTAATTACTATACATTCGAAATAATGTTGTATCATTTAAATTCTTTGAGATGAAGATTATTGATTCACCAAGATTCCATTTATCAAAAAAATATAAATACTTGCAATAAATTTTTTATTAATATAAACCAAGCAAACACTCCGAAATGCTTATAAAGCCTTTTATGCTCCAAAAATTGATTTAAAAATTTTTTTATATCTTCATAATAAATTGAATATAAATTATTTTTAATCTTTCAAAATTGAATAACGAATAAAATAAATAAAATTATCAAATTTTGACTGAAGTTTGTTCAAAGCTTACCCTTAACGCATTTTTTTAAAACAAAAATATAATAAAAATATAGAGGGTTGATTTAAATATCATACATAAAAAATGCACTCAGAAAAAGTTCATCTTATCAAAAAGTTCATGATTATTTTTTGAGAGGGCTCAGAAATATCCGGACTTTTTGAATGTCAATAGAAACCGCCATGAAAGGTGTTTTTAATTGGCCATCTTGAAAATTGAATTATTGAAAAACCGCGGTTTTCCATTATTTTATTTACCTATTACCAAGAGCGAATCTTGGTTTACTTGCTGCTTCAAAACAGCGCTCTGCCAATGATAAACATTGATGGAGATTGAGGTAAATGCTGGTTTCTTATAAATCATAGGATCTCCTAAATAGAGATTCTGTCATTACTATAAAATGAGCTCTTGAATCGTATCCAGGAGCACAAGGTTATACTCTTGATCAACATGTTGATTATTTAAGCGCTTCATTTTACAGATTTCTGAATCTCCTAAATAGAGATTCTGTCATTACTATAAAATGAGCTCTTGAATCGTATCCAGGAGCACAAGGTTATACTCTTGATCAACATGTTGATTATTTAAGCGCTTCATTTTAAAGATTTCTCAATATCCAAATTTCAATTTCCAATATCAACTAATACCATAAAATCATGTAAAATTCAATTTAATAAAATTGATCTTATATTTCACATTTTTTTTAGATTTTGCAAAGATAAATATATTGATAGATCATAAAATTCACACTTTTTCGAAATTTTTTTATTCAATTTTTTTCAATGATTTTTAATCGTTGTGGCCTAGCATTTTTTTTTAGCTCAGTCGTCTACTTAAGCTCAGTAAATATTAACATAGTATTTACCCTATTACCATTCACAAATATCAATTAGGTTTACAGACACTCGAAATTCATGAGAAAAAGGTTCAAATGCTGAATTGATCAGTTCTCAATAGCAATAAAAATGTTATCCAATCAAAACAATAAGCTTGATTTACATAAATGATTAAGAAATATATCCAAAATATAGGTATTAATAAACATTTTTATATTATTTTTGTGCTTTTTCATGTTCTTTTTCATTTTTGAGTATATTTTAATCGTCGTGGCCGTACTTCTAAATCCATTGGTTAAAGAAAAAATGGAAAACGATATTTCCATTTACAAAAAAAAATAAAATTTCTTAAAAAAAGATTAATAAATATAATTTTTAAATACCTTTTAATATCATATTTGAATTTAAAAAGCATTTTAGGAAGTTATAAGTTTATATCAGAATCTGAAATATGGAGATATTGAAATCTTTAAAATGAAGCGCTTAAATAATCAACATGTTGATCAAGAGTATAACCTTGTGCTCCTGGATACGATTCAAGAGCTCATTTTATAGTAATGACAGAATCTCTATTTAGGAGATTCAGAAATCTGTAAAATGAAGCGCTTAAATAATCAACATGTTGATCAAGAGTATAACCTTGTGCTCCTGGATACGATTCAAGAGCTCATTTTATAGTAATGACAGAATCTCTATTTAGGAGATCCTATGATTTATAAGAAACCAGCATTTACCTCAATCTCCATCAATGTTTATCATTGGCAGAGCGCTGTTTTGAAGCAGCAAGTAAACCAAGATTCGCTCTTGGTAATAGGTAAATAAAATAATGGAAAACCGCGGTTTTTCAATAATTCAATTTTCAAGATGGCCAATTAAAAACACCTTTCATGGCGGTTTCTATTGACATTCAAAAAGTCCGGATATTTCTGAGCCCTCTCAAAAAATAATCATGAACTTTTTGATAAGATGAACTTTTTCTGAGTGCATTTTTTATGTATGATATTTAAATCAGCCAATATAGAGGTATTCATGTAGAGAAATTGACGAAATATTGTAATTTTGATCATTATTTCTTTATTTTTATTTTGAAACTAAGAATGTACTTTAATGAATAAGAATTTTATACTCCTATTTTTGAGATATTTCTATTTTTATTTTTCTGAAATAAAAATGGTTTTATATTTGAGAGGCGGTATAATTTTTTTATATAAAAATTGATGTAATATAGAAATATATTTATATTTGTTTTATTTTTTATTATTGTATATATATTTAAATAATATATTAATATTTATATGTTTAAAATACATTTTATTTCTAAAGATATACAAATTTATATTTCATTTTATTTTTAAAAAATTTTTAACTTTTTCAGTTATTATATTGTTTTATTGAAATAATAAACTTTTTGTATCCTAGTAATATTTTTATTTAAACATTATTTTAATTTATATTTATGATAGATATTACTATTTATATACATTTTGTATTTTATATTTAAGATTTATATAATATATTAAATAGATAAATTAACAAAAAAAAAAAAAAAAAAAAAAAAAAAATGAAAAATTCAATTAAACGATGATTTTAAATTGAATTTCTAAATATATTAGTTGGTTTGTATTGTGATTGTCTTTTGGTTTTCAATATATTAAATATTAAAATTAATTTTATAAAATGGCAAATAATAATTTGACCAAATAGAAAATATTTTTTTAATATTTTTATGAAGATGCGCAAATTTATATTTTTCAAGAATCATTTCACTATTAACTTCACTTCACCGAAATTTAATCATCTCACATCACTAAAATAATAATAACGTACATAAATACGATGAAAAATAATTCAAAATAATACAAAATATTAATTACATTTTTCTTTAAAATGAGAGTATAAATTAACTTATTTACATAATAAAATTTATTTAAATATATATTATTATTATATTGTACAATTAATGTATTATTATTTCGTAAAGCAATTGAGAAATAAGTCATTTTCTAAAATTTTTTATGTAAATTTGTGGTTAAATCAATATATGGCTAGTAATTTGGAAATAAAACAGATAATATATTTTATAAGTAAAATATAAAATATTATTATTGATTTGTAATTCATAAATATTTTATTTGACACGAGATATAAACCAAATATAATTTTTTAAATAGTTTTTAAATTCTCAACATCCATTAAAACCAATTATGGCAAATGCAAGTATTTAATATATAGAAGTAAATAATCTTAATATTTTTTCATAAGATAAAATATTCATTCAATTAAACTAAAAATAAAAAAACAAATAACGAGTATTCACTTCACATGAATACCTCTAAAAATATCATATAAGTGTCCTTAATTCAAAGATAAAAATGTTTTTTAAATTAACTAAGTTTGTTTAGTCCTTTTGTCCAGGACTTTGCACAAGTCTACAACTGACTTATAAAAAAATAAATAATATAATATGTGAAAAACAAATGAAATAAGAGGTATTCATGTGAAGTGAAAACTCGTTATTTGATTTTTTTATTTTTACTTTAATTGAATGAATATTTTATCTTATGAAAAAATATTAAGACTATTTACTTCTATATATCCAATACTGACATTCGCCATAATTGGTTTTAATGGATGTTGAGAATTTAAAATCCATTTAAAAAACAATGTTTCGTTTATATCTCGAGTCAAATAAAATATTTATGAATTACAAATCAATAATAATATTTTGTACTTTATTTATAAAATATATTATCTGTTGTATTTCCATATTACTAGCCATATATTGATTTAAACACAAATTTATTAGAAAATGACTTATTTCTCAATTGCTTTACGAAATAATAATACACCAATTGTACAATATAATAATAATATATATTTAAATAAATTTTATTATGTAAATAAGTTACTTTATACTCCCATTTTAAAGAAAAATGTAATTAATATTTTGTATTATTTTGAATTATTTTTCATCGTATTTTTGTACGTTATTATTATTTTCGGTGAAGTGAAGTTAATAGTGAAATGATTCTTGAAAAATATAAATTTGCTCATCTTCATAAAAATATAAAAAAAATATTTTTTATTTAGTTATAATATTATTTGCCATTTTATAAAATTATTTTTTATATTTAAAATATTGAAAACCAAAAGACAATCACAATACAAACCAACTAATATTTTTTGAAATTCAATTTAAAATCATCGTTTAATTGAATTTTTCATTTTTTTATTGTTAATTTATCTATTTAATATATTATATAAATCTTAAATATAAAATATATATTGTATATAAATAGTAATATATATCATATATATAAATTAAAATAATGTTTTAATAGAAATATTACTAGGATATAAAATGTTTATTATTTCAATAATAAAATATAATAACTGAAAAAGATATAGGTGGACTCGAACTTGATCTCCTAAAAAGTCGTAAATAGGACTTAAAGTCTAAAAAGTTTATCTCAAAAAATCTTTAATTTGATTTAAAGTCTAAAAAGTTTATCTCAAAAAATCTTTAATTTAATTTTAAGTCTAAAAAGTTTATCTCAAAAAATCATTAAATTGAATTAAAGTCTAAAAAATTTCATCTAATTCGTCATTAAAATATTCTATTCCCTCAAAAGTTTATCTCAAAAAGTCTCTCAATTTATAACTAACTAGAAAAACATTTATACCAAAAAATCAAATTATTATGGCTATGTCTCGAACTTTTTTGATCAAAAAATCTTTGAAATTATGCCAAATACTCTTTTTTAAAAAATCAAAAAGTCTTTTTTTTGAAATATATATTTTTTCTTGCAGGAAAGAGATCCTTTTTCTAGGATAAAGTAGGATATATCTCCCAAAATATCTTTTTTAGAAAATTAATTTCCATTTTACATAAAAAGGCCAGTCATGAATTAATATGAATTATAGATTCTCAATTTTCTTTAAAATTGTAATAGTTTCTATATTTATTTTTAAACTTTTATTATTAAAAATCATATAATTTGTAAATAAAAATAGCTTCTCTTACTTTTTTTATTTTCAAAAAGATTGATCTAAAAATTTCAAGTTTTATATAAAGTGAATTCGATACATTATTATAAAATAAACTTTTCATTGCTCTAAAAAAGGGTGAGCTATCAATGTGAAATGAATATTCATTTTACGTTTTTTAATTATCATCTTTTATATATAAATATTCAATTTGATAAATAAATATAATATCTAAAATAGTTATTTTAAATTAAGTAATCTATTATTTTAAACAAAAATATTTTTTATATCAAGATATTAATTGATTAATAATTAAGAAATCAAGCTTTTGGCACTTTTACGGTAGGCAAATAAAGAAATTCATACCATCTATAGAATATATGCTTTAACATAAGATTATTATATGGAATTTACGTATTAAAAATAAAATATAATTCTTCTACATAAATATAATAATTATATTATTCAACATTACTATGAATCAATTCCATTTCTAAATAATAAATATGATATACATGTATTTTAGATTGAATGAACAATAATATTAAAAGAAAGAAATTCAATTGCATATTTTAAAGTTTTTTTAATATATCTATTACGTTTAATTGTAATAATAAGTACCACTTAAAAGGTTATTTTAAAGATTTCTTGATCAAAAAAGTTCGAGACATAGCCATAATAATTTGATTTTTTGGTATAAATGTTTTTCTAGTTAGTTATAAATTGAGAGACTTTTTGAGATAAACTTTTGAGGGAATAGAATATTTTAATGACGAATTAGATGAAATTTTTTAGACTTTAATTCAATTTAATGATTTTTTGAGATAAACTTTTTAGACTTAAAATTAAATTAAAGATTTTTTGAGATAAACTTTTTAGACTTTAAATCAAATTAAAGATTTTTTGAGATAAACTTTTTAGACTTTAAGTCCTATTTACGACTTTTTAGGAGATCAAGTTCGAGTCCACCTATATGAATAATTATTTTAAATACCTATTATTAGTCAGTTGTACCATATAACACTATTATTTAAAATACAACTTTTATTTTTTTTGGAAAAATAAGTTGTATTTATATAACTGAGTTATACAATAAGTACATGAGTTATCCATTAAAAACAAACTTGTACACAAAGACATGTGATATGACTAAATAAATTTAGTCCATATAATTTTGTTCCAATCATAGAAACTCATTCATTTAGCAGATCGTTGCTTATTTACAAGTATGTTGCAAGATACCCTCAATCCACAACTTCAAAATACTCGGTGCTTTTAATCGTTCAAAAATTTAATCTTTTTTATTATCGTTTAATCAGAGAATATCGGTATATTAAATAAAGTTATTCAATAATATTATGCCAAATAAATGGGTTCGTTAATAATTGGAGCATAAACCACCTCTTTTGAATTAGTTAATTAAAAAGATATGTTTTTTATAAAAATTCTTAAGCAGTTAATACGATATTTTTTTATTTAATGCATTTTTATGATTCATTTATTATTATTTGAATAAATGGGGGTATTATTAGATTGTTAATTGCAAACATTGGTTAAAATTTTTTATGAAACTAAAGAAAGCTTTGAAATGAATATTTGAATGGAATTTTGAATTTTATATTTTGAATTTTACATTTTTATTCATAAATTTAAATGCGTAAACCTTTGAATTTGTTTATATATAACAAAGGTGCAAAGACTTTTTGCATTATTATTTAAGGAAGGACGGATAAAAAGTCTAAAATTCAAAAGTAAAAATTCAATGAGTTTTCACAAAATTATAATAGGAAAATAAAAAGATTTAAATGTTAAAATAAAGTGTAATAATAGTGTATTTTAATAATTTATGTATTATGCATATTATGTGCATTAAAAAATTATAGAAAAATATATCTTTATAGGTAAGGAAAAATATGCATATCAATTATTTTTTTCATTCAAATAGAGGCATATCAACCAAAAAAAAGCTCTCAAAAAGTGAAGGTAGAAAATAAGATAAATCCAATTATAAAAGATTAATATAAAAAAGAAGAATACATTTATGATCTTTGGAATCCAATTATTTAGTTTATATAATAAAAATTAATAGTTTTTAGGTAAAAAACATCAATTTTGATTTTTCATTTTATCCACTCTATAGAAATATAAGATCCAAGATTCTTTACATTTATAACTTAATATTATTAACAAACTACTAATGGTTTTTATGATTACTCTATACGTTCTTTAAATATCTAAACATAAAACGTCTTATTTTCAAATAGCTGTGATACTAATCATATTTTATTTTTTAATCAAAATAAAACAACCATTTTAATAATTATATATATATTTTCTTTTATATGTTTCAATATACATTAATATTATACTTTCAATTCAATTGATAGTTCATTGAAAAAATAAAATATAATTAGTGCTCAAAATATGATTTTTAGAGAATTTATAGAACTTATGATAAATTCATTTCATTTTACTTTAAAATTAAATAAAAAAAAAAATTTTGAAATAAATCATTTTTTATATTTACCGATCGAACTTTTTCAAATAATTATATTTTAAATAAATATTTGAGAATATTAGAGCATAAATTTATTTTTTTGATTAATAAAAATTATATACTTCTTTATTATGAATCAAAAAATGATTTTACTTACTTTGAAAAAGCAAAATAAAATATTTTAAAATATTTATTTTAAATTATTTGTGAAATGCATATATAATTACTTTTATAAATTTATAATTAATATCAAAGTATATTTATATCATTAAATAAGTTTTTAATAATTCAATTGTCAAGTTATAAATAAAACAAATTTTTTCTTCTCAAATTAAAAGAACATTCAATTAGCTTTCTCTCAAATTGAAAAGCTATTCAATAAAGATTCTCTCAAATTGAAATGGTATTCAATCATGATCTTATCAAAAATGAAAGAGAATTCATTTTTCAATATATCAAATTTGAATACATCTACTTTTTGAATTGAAGATATTGAGTTAAAAATGATGATTTGAATGAAAACTAAAAACTGTATAGAAGTTTTCGTTTGCTCAAGAGGAAAAGTTTTAATATGCATCATTTAAATCTTATATTATCATTTTCAAAAAAATTTATCGAGTAGAATTTTGGTTGACATGCCTCTATTCAAATTTTAAAATTTTTTAAAAAAATTTTTTATTTGTTATTAAATAATAATGATATTTAAAGTAATTTTTCTGATCAGGTGATCGATTAAAACATAATATTTAGTTTTATAGTTGAGAAACTTGTATTTTTTAAAAAAGCCCAAATTTTATTTCTATTCATGGTTCGACGTTTTTCTAATAAATTAAAAAATACTTCTAAAAAAGAAGGACCTTTTTCTAAAAATGAATTCGTCATTTTCTAAAAAAGAAAAAAATATTTCTAAAAAAGAACGACCTTTTTCTAAAGAAGAAGAAAATATTTCTGAAGAAGTAAAAAATATTTCTGAAGATTACTTTACTTTTTTCTGAAAAAGAATTATTTTTTTCCATTCATACTCTACTTTTTTCGCTCAATACCCGACTTTTTTCAATTGACCACCCGACAATTTTCCCTACCTATATCTTAGTATATAATTATTATTTTGTAATTATTTTTTATTTTATTTATATTATACAGTTAATTATTTATTATTATATTAAATATGTTTAATAAAATGTGCTATTCAATGAATTAAAAGCAATTTTTCATAAGAGTGTTTTTTTTAAATAAATCCATCATTTGATATGCTTTTGATTTGTTTAAAATAAAATAAATCATAAATCTATATAAAAAGATATTATATAATATGTAGGATATTTGATTAGTTTCATATTACATTTCTAATATGAGATAAAATTTGTTTTCATTCTATTTTTTGCATTTCTTAATATACTAATTGTTATTTAATAATGCAAATATTAATAATAAAAGTTATATATATATTTAAATATTTTAAATTAATTTAATTTGAAAATGGCTCGAACAAAGACTCTATTTTTCTATTTTCATTTTATAATTTTATTAAAACAAGCATTTTTGAAAAAAAAAGATATGTTTTTTAAAAATATAGTTATTATACATTTATATAAAATATGTTCCTATATATATCAAATATTTTATAATTAAAATATTAAATAATAAACAAGATATCTTATTTGTAAAATATTGAATTGAATATATTTTGTTATTATTGATAACTTTTTAAAACGAAACAATTGGCTTTTTTATTGGTTTAAGTAGTTAAGTATAGGCGGTGTCTCATACTTCGCCACCGCCTACACGCTTCGCCACCAAGCTCAGGTACGCCTTCGCTTGGGCCTCAGCTTCCGGCCAAATACCTACTGAAAAACCTATCGTAAGTATACCCTATCTACATTAGCTAATTTCCCACCCCCGTCCCTCAAGTTCAAGTACATTGTCGTTTTTCAATATTTCTATTAATTTTTTATACAACACTATACAAATGACCACACCATCAGATTTAAAGATCATTTCCTAGGTATGAAGTGGTTTTTGAGCTTTCTAATGGTGTTTTTTGAATTCTACACCCGAAAATACGGTATTTCTTGTATAGGCACGACCCCGAAAAATTGAGTTTTGATTGAGTTAATATTTTCTCTCAAATATTTTTATGCCAGAAGTATATTTTTTTCTCTCAAATATTTTGAAAAGATTTTATAAAAATATTCTTAAAAGTTTACTAGACACCAAGATATTTTAATATTATTTTTCACTTTTTGAATTTAAATTTTTATTATTTTGTTATGGATTTTTATTAATTTTTCAAAATTTTTGTTCCACTTTTTGAATTTAAATTTTCTTCTTGCTCAGTCTTGTTCAATCTTGCTCAAGCTTGCGCATGTCAAACATTTGTCAACCTTATGTCAAACGCAAGTCAATCCCAAAATTTTCATCCCAAATTGAGAAATAAAATTTTTTCCTTTAAAATTATAATATTTGTGAAAGAAAATTTTATTAATAAATTGATAGATAAAATTTTTTATTATTTTTACAAGTTTATGGTTATAATTTATTAAAATTAATTTTTATAAAAAATGTCGGACTTTCTATTTTTCGAACCATGTAACTTTCCACCAAATATTTCCATTGAGCTATGACCCCATACAAGAATATTTTTGGATGGTTTATTTTTAAAACTAAATTCTGAATATATTATTTGAGTTATTACAATATATTTCAATATTTATTTGGTTTTATATTTAATCAAAATCGAGTTTCCATCTATGTATATGCGTGTGTCGTAATGTTTAAACTCCCTACCTAACATCCTAGGTTCGACATATATCCGGAACGCATTTTTTCTGAGTTATGAGAAAGAGTGGACTTTGAGTGAAATCTGTGAAAACTTGGATTTGTGGTTAAGTTGTGAGTTGTTCGTTAACAATTATTCCGCAAACAAAAAACTTATTGAATTAAGTTTCCATCTTCCTGATCGAGGCCATTAACTTCCCCTAGTTAACGGACGGCTCCTTTCAATAAGGATTTCATTTGGAGTAGATCTCTTTTATAAGTAATTCAGAAAAAGGCCTCTCAGGGTTGGTTTTTGCACTTTTGTTTTTATATTTTACTATTTTTATAAAAATGTATCCAACACTTAATCCCGCAGAAGAAACAACACCTATACCAATTGAATATGCTTACTTTTTAGAAGATGGAGAACGAGATAAAACAAGACCTAATCGTTTTTATTTTAATTATCCTCAAGATTGGGTTACTTCAAATAGAGGGGAATCAATAATAGGCGTAAGAAATATATGGACAAATAATAGAAGAAGAAAAATTGCTTACACGATAGGAATCAGAAAATATTATAAAAAAGATTATGATGACAAAAAGCTAAATAACCCAAATCAATCATATGATGACCTTTATTTATCTATTCCTAATGATAGGAAATCAGAATTATTTTATAATTTAACTTCTTGGATTCCTTCAGAAAAAGATTTAAGAGAAATATTAAGTGATTTGAGGTATTTTTTAGAACCAGAGTTTAAAAAATATAATGTTGCTCCAATTGCATTAAATAAATTTCTTCATTCTTCAATTGATACACAAAAAAAGAAAATAGAAGATGAAATAGAAAAGAAAATGAATGAAACATTACAACTTGATAATGAAATAGCAAATAGTGTTGATTTAAATGAAATAGCACAAAAAACATTTCAAAGACAGATTTTATATAATGAGTGCTGGGAATTGAGAAGAAAAAAGGATGAATTGGAGGAATCAAAAAAATTAGTTGGACAACCTGTTTTTGATTTAAAGGATGTTGGTATGGATGGATATTATGATTATAACAAAAAGAAATTTATTGAAATAATGTACTCACCTTGTAATGAAGATGAAAATAATCCATTTTATGTTGATTTATCAATTAGCTTTCGCATAAGACCTTTTAAAAATGGAATACAAGATAATTCTATTAATTCTATTTATGATTTTGTTGATGTTATGAATGTTGGTTATGAACCTTTTCAAAATAATCCAAACAAATATATGGATTTAGATAATCCGATTGAAGACAAAAATGGGAATACTATTAGATATGAAGGAAAATGGATGAGAGAAATACAATTTGAGGACGTGTGGGATAGAGTTAGTTGCAAAATATATTCATCAATAGCAGAACAATCATCAAAAGGATATTTAGGAAATAGTAAAGTTATGTTTAACCCAATCAAGTACTTCAAGCTAAACTCAACTGATCAAAGGTTTTGGATAGAATTCTATTCAGGGCGTCATAATCAGATACCAGTAAAGATACCAAATAATGAAACATTTTATATTGAGATGCAATTCATACCATTCAATAAGAAATTGATGTATGTTTAAGACTAATTTAAATGAACAAAAAGCATTTTAAGACAATTAATGAGCTTCATTCTTTTTTTCCTTGGAGATCTGCCTCTAAATTTGTTCCACTCGCAAAACGATATGGATTCACAGAAAAAGCCGCATTAGATTATTTAAGGAAGATAGTACATGATGTAAAGGTACCAAAGGCAAAGTTTATGAATATCTATTCTAAACACTCTGGAGGATATCAAATGGACACATTCATCAATGATAAGACAAAGGATGGTCTCAACTATTTGATGCTAATTAATATTAACACAAGAAAAGCATATTGTTATCCAATGAAGGGGAAAGGTGCAAAAGAAGTAGTCAAGGCATTAAATAAATTTTTTGAGGACGAGCCAGATGTCTATTCGATAACATCAGACCAGGATGCTGCTTACTTGTCCAATGATGTATTACAGTTGATGAAGACCAAAAATATTGTTTACACTACTACCGAGGATAATAATCATAATGTACTAGGTATCATAAATAGGTTCATGAGAACGATTAGAGACATGGTAGGCGAGAACAGGTTCATCAATGAGAAAGAAATGGATAGTTTAATAGATTCTTACAACAATTCTCCCCACAGGTCATTGGACTATAAGATACCAAACGAGATGACAGAGAAAGATGAAAAAGAATATGTAAAAACCAAGTCGCAAAACAATCCATATGACTTTAAACCAAATGATAGAGTTAGAATTATTCAAGCCAAGGAGCCATTTTCGAAGCGCAGGAACAAGGTAAGCAAGGAAGCATATATAGTTGATTCAAAGGCTGGGAACCAATTTATAATTAAGTCCAAAGATGAGTCAATAGACAAACTCCCTGGTTATAGGTTAATCAAGACACAAAACAAAAATATTGCACAAACACTTAAGGGAGGCAAGAGAGGTATTGTGGAGAAGATTATTTCTTATGATACAACAAAGAACAAATATAAAATTAAATACAGCGAAGGTACAGAAGACATCATACTGGCTAAAAATTTACGAGAAGGTGCTCCAACAAAGCTATCTAATCTTGAAGTAGATTACTGGTCAAAGAAGAAAAATATGCCCAATGGAATAAAAAAGTGGATTTAACGAATATTAAATGTCTAAACAAATAATGAAAGAAGTGGAATCCTTAATCCAAAAGACAATGAAGAAGAACCAGAAAGAGATAGAGGCAGCACTGATGAAACCTCTCCATCCTTCATATCCATTTAGTACGAATGGAATTATATTTCTTATTGGACGTCCAGGTGCAGGTAAGAGTTATTGGTTGTGGTCTCACATACTCATTACTGAACGTCTATTTAAGCATCCGTACTATCAAAAAATTATATTCTGTTCAACAAGTGGCAAAATGGACAAAACCGCTGAGGCAATGAGTAAAGAAGTAAAGACACCAATAGTATATCTTAATGAAGCCCAATTGATGGATTACCTAAAGAAACACCTCAAAAGAAAAATAAAATATTATGCAATGGTTAAACATGTATTATCAAAAATGAAGGAAACAAATGAAGAAATGCAAAGACTTATAAACAAGCACTCCCTCCAAGAAATAGATGATAGAATAGTATATATAGCCAATAAGTTAGTAAAATACCAAACATCATCTTACCCATATAACACACTAATAATATTGGATGACTGTGCAGGAAGTGATTTATTGACACATAACAATACTGAATTCCTTTGACACATAACAATACTGAATTTCTTACACGAAAAAAAAAAGATCGAAGATTTCTGATGAATCAAAAAAAAACTACGACTTCTTTCTTGTGGCGAATGAATAAGATTATTCAGTATATTTTTTTTATACATATAAAATTACAAAGAATAAAATAAAAAAAATATCAATATACGTATAGTTGGCTCTTCTATAAGTTAATTTTTTATTTAAAAGAATGATATAACTAGAAAGTATATAAGTTATATAATAGTATTTATAATATTTTGTTGATGTATCTTTGCTTTTTAATCATCCACGACAATTTTTTCCCAAGCATTTACAAAAACAACTTTCTGTCTGATCGCTTTATGGGAAATAAATTGAAATATATTATTTACGAGACTAATATAAAGCTATATTTTGTATAATCACTTTGATATAATGATTATTTATCGAGGAAAATTGAATTGAAGTTAGTATCATGAAATTTTTCTGAGAGGTGAGTTGGCTCTTCTCTCAAAATTTTTAAAAAATAAAAGTAGAAAAGATTTTGTTTGCTAAGAATGGCATTAATATGTCATTGATACATTAGTATATTTTTTCGAATTAAAAAACGCGGATGCCAGGAAAAAAAAAAAAAAGATCATCGAAGATTTAAAAACATTTCTTGTGGGAAAATAACTTGTATTGAATTTGAGCATGTTGAATATCTGAATAATATCATAAATCACGGGAAAATAAAAAATTAATGGTACAGACTGCGTCTTTCCAAAATAATTTTTAATAATTTTTGAGTTATATGGTTCTCAAAAAGTTTTATTGAATTATATTAGATTATTAAGGTACAAATCCAGTACGTTATTTTTTGAATAGGAGAACGTTTATTATTTGAATAGTTGCATGTCTCTGAAAAAGTTTAAATTGAGTAGGTTTGTTTTTGACACTTATTTTACAATTTAAATAAACATTATGACATGTTATATGAAATGGATGAAAATAATCGTTTTTTATTTAATATGTCATCTTTTTCTTTGAGAATGTCAAAAAAAATTGCGGTTACTAAACGTACTGGATTTGTACCTTAATTGTGGAAAGTTAAATGATTTATATTTTTATGGTATTTACTCCTGGTTTATCTAATAAAACATTAAAAACTTCTTTTTTATTGAATTTTCTCTTTTTGAAATAAAAAAAATCAAAATATAATTATTTTCACTTTTTGTGATAAAAATTTTAATTTATTCAAATAATTTTATTTTTTCAGAGTAATGTTATATATTTTCTGTTTTTAATTTTTTTTTTTGGTATTTAAAAAATTTAACTCAACCAAATCAATTTTTAAAATAGAGTGAGGAGAATTATATGTAAACGGGAGAATAATATGTAAACGCTACAGAAAAAGTTTAAGATATACAATTTTTTTGAATTAATTAATAGAAATAATAAATAATTTATTTGAAAAAAATTGATAAAAAAACTCTAAATTATCTTTATTAAATTTTGTTTTTGTAATTTATTATATAATGATTCAAATTAAATTGATAATGTATAATAATAAAACTAACTAAAAGAAAGCGGATAATGCTTTTCTCTTTCATTTTTAAACTTTTTCAGAAGCGTTTACATATTATTCTCCCGTTTACATATTATTCTCCTCACTCTATTATAGTTTTTATAAATTCCTATTTTTTTCTTTTATTTATTATTTGATGTCATTTATAAAGATATTTTAAATTATATAAAGTTGATTTAATTTGAAAAATAAGTCAATTTTAAATTGAAATATCTTTATTAAATAATCATAGAGTTATAAATAAAACATAAAACTAAAAAAATAGATTATAATATTTCTCAATGAGCACTTTTAAAATTATACTCAAAATTTTATAATTTTTTAACATCTAATTTACTAAAAATGATGTTTTTTTTTCAATTACAAATTGGACGTATTGATACAAAAAGTTCTTAATCAACCGATTATCATCAGAAAATATCTTAATAATGATGAGATAAGACTTCTCTTAAAATCAATACCAGACATTTCACACAGATGGCAGGCTCCTTTTTCATTCTATAATATGAGAAATTTTAATTTTCAAAAATAGAATATTTTAATTCATACGCTTTGATAATTTTTTTATCAAAATGGTCAATAATTTTCATTTTCCAAACTAATTCAAGTTGGATCTATCAAATTTTTATAATCAATTGTGACAGAAAATTATTTGAAAAATTGCATTTCCAGAAAAAAATCATTTAAAAAAATATAGTTGCTTGATTAATATGCATATAAATGATTAGTTTTACTTAATATGCTTTTTTTAAAAAAAAATTAAAAAACAATCAAAAAATTTGAGAGAATAGCAAAAAATACTCAATTATTTGAAAGCATAGAAAAATACAAATATGAATAAAATTAAATATATCAATATATTGATAATGCTCAAATTATTGGTATACACACTTAATTATTTCAAATAATAAACATTCAAAAATAGTATAAATATGAAAATTTAATATTTATATATCGCAATATGAACGTTTATCTTTTAAACACCAAATTTGTATAGAAAAAAAATATTCAATTTTTTTTTTGGTTTCTCAAAAAATGATCGTCAGCCAACTTTGCCCTTAAAAATATAATACTGAAAAAGTTAAAAATTTATTAAAAATAAAATAAAATATAAACAAGTGTATCTCTAGAAAAAGAATGTTTTTAAAATATATAACTATTGATATGTTATCAATATATATGTAATATGATAATTAATTAATCATAATTAAATACATATTTATATTTCATAAATTTTTATATAAAAAAATTATATAGCCTCTCAATTATAAAACGATTTTTATTCAGAAAAATAAAAATAGAAATATCTCCAAAATAAGAGTATAAAATTCTTATCCATTAAAGTACATTCTTAGTTACAAAATAAATATAAAGTAAATATGATCAAAATTACAATATTTCGTCAATTTCTCTACATGAATACCTCTACGTATTTGGATTTTTATAAAATTCAAAAGGGGTCGACTCTCTCAATTTTTTTTTGATTGAAAAATAATAATATCTTATAAATTAGATATTCTTTTTAATTAATAAATTTTTAAATCAATATTAAATAGAATTCGGATTCATTTATTATATCTTATAAATTAAAAAATTCATTATTCATTCCAGAAATCATTAAAAATAGTGTTTTTATAGAGGTGCGGACAGGGTGAAGTGATTTAGATTCGCACCAAAATTTGCATATATTAATTATTTTTTATGAGCATTATAATGATATAATTATTTTTTATTTTCGTCCACGGGGCCGACTTGTGGTGATATATGATTTTTTTTCTGAGGTAGAAAAATATAAACCACTGAAAAAAATATAAAAATATGTAAACTATAGAAATTATTTAATATATAGAAAAATCTATTATTTAGAAGAAAAAAAGTAATAGAAACATGATAAAAATCATTTTTATACTATTTAAAAAATGTGTCTCGTTTGTTATTATTTAATTATTAATGTATGATATAGTTTCCACTTAAATTGGCCCAAAAAAAAATTGAGAAAATGAAAATGGGCCAAATTTAATAAAAAAAAGTATTTTAAAATTATATTATTAATATATAATTGTTATATATTTTATATATATCATATAATTATTATAATATAATAAAATAATAAATTACATATTAAGATATGAATTCAAATGTAACGACTCTCAATAATTATTTGCTATATTCTCAATTTTATTCTCGAATATTTTTTTATTCAAAATTTATGAAAAAAAAATTAATGAAAAAAAACTTTCTACATTTGATTTAAATTTTAATTAAACTTCAAAATATATAAAGAAAATTATTTATTCCATTTCTCTCAAATTAACTTTTTATGAAAAGCGCTTTGAAATTATATTTGTTCAATATTTAGAATATACAGTTATATAAAGTTTATTAATTGTTTATATTTATTTTAAATATTTATATAGTATATATAATATTATTAAAAGTTATATAATCTATGATATACATATAAATATAAAAAGATATTTGCTTAATATTTCAATAAAAATTTCTTATTGAAAAAAAATCGTTATTAATGTTGATGATTTTAAAATTGATTTTTGCAGCTCAGCCCCCTGAATTAAATTAAACTAAATTTAGCAAATCTTTATTAAATTAAATGTAAAATATTTAAATGTAATTATAATCTAAATAAATTCTTTATTTATTTAGATATTTCAAAAAAATATGTAAAAATTCATTAAAATGAACTTTTTACCAAAATATGAAATATTTATAAAATAACAAAATGCATAATTAATCATTAATTTTCAATATATATAATAATTAATCATTATAAATTCAATCCATCCATCAGGTGGCTGGATTAGGTTATTTTCATAGGATACTTGTTTGTGTTATTATAACTTATATAATTGATATTTTAAAACATTTAAATAATAAATATATAAAATAAGTGCACTATAATATAATATCAAAATGTTATTTAGTTATTATTAATACATAAAAAGATATACATATTTTTATAAACGTTAAAAATGTGAAGTAGGTGTCCGCACCTCTGTTTTTATTATGCTACTTGAGGTATTTTCTTAAATTATTTACTATTCACATTATTTATATGTAGCTTAGAAATATAATAATAATTTTTAATAAAATATATTATTGATATTCAAGAAATTATTATTTTTTCTAAATAAAAATTTTGAATTTAAAATTGAATTAAATGGTAGTTTTTGAAAAAATTATTTTGATAACATCATATTTTTGAAAATATATTATTTTTATTAACAAATGCTTATTTATTTGATAATATATCAGTATTATCCTCATATTAATGATAATGTATTTACTATATATATTATAAATCACATTTATATTATTATAAAATATATTTTTATATTTTAACTCAGTTTATTTGTATATCACAATTGAGAATAAATTATAATAACGTATTAATTCAATTTTATTTTTCATAAATAATATTATCTTATATGATATTCAATTAATTACTTTTTAATTAATTTAAAATATGTAAATAAAATTATGAAAAAAGAATATATGATATGAAGGTTATAAAATATTTATATATTTGGATATTTTCAAATTCCCAAAATCTCTTTGAATAGTGGAAATTAGATAAGAACTCAAAAATATTTTCTCCTTTCAAAAGTTAAACTTTTTCTGTTTTTATTTTTTTTAGTGAAATATCTCTATTTTGGCTAATAGAATCGGCTTCATATTTAAAATTGCATCATGTTATTGATAATGCTAATATTATTTATTATTAATTTTTTATAATTTTAGAATATGATAACCGCCAAAAGTCGAACCATTTTTAAAATTCAATTAAAAGACGTATAAAAATGTAAAAATAAAAAAAGGAAAGAGGTTTAGTTTCGAACTCAATACCTTGGCCTCAATTTAATTTAACCTCTAAGATAGAGCTCTCAAATTTGAAAGGATATTTATATTTTAAGATCAATATTTTAAAAACAAATATTCATAAAACCACCTTAAAATAAGTTACAATATCTTCAAAATAACTGTTAAAAATTCCAATGTTTAGCATGTTATATTTTAAATATATAAATATTAAAATTATATGTCTATATGAAATAATTTTGTAAGAGAATTAGAGTGAGATGACCTTATTAATAAAAAAATTTAGACCTCTGGGCATGACGCAATCTCTGTTAAAAAAGTCTGATATTCTAAACATAGATCAAGATTCGTGCATGTATTAAAATATCAAATTTTTATAAAGATTCTGGCGCTAGATTTTGATAAAATGTTGATTTATTTTGACCTTACTCGCGTACAAAAAGGTGAATTTTGATCGTTTCGGAAAAGCACAATTTTTATTTTCCTCATATTTGTTTATAATATTACTATTTTCTTATCCACATTCATTTGTAGATTATTATAATATAATTATTATATTAAGGACGTGGTAGGACCAAATATAATCTCATTTTTGTATGTAAAATATCTCATTTAATATTTATTATCACAAAACTTTATCAATTAAATTGCATTAACATTTAAATATATAATACTATTTTACCAATAATTTCAAAAATTATCCCAGAAGACAATTTGCTGTCATTCAATTTTTATGATATCGGACCTGTTGAAGTATAAATTTTTGAATAAAAAAGTAAATGAATTAAAAAAATACTCAATAGGAAATATTCAACAAATGATTAATTTTGATATATTAATAGTTCAAGTGCTACATTTGTGAATTCGCATACTTCTATTCATTTGAAAGTTATGAATTTGGCTAAAACCACTTTTTTTTATCACCTCATTAAAATTGAATTTTAATGTATGCAATAAATAATATTATAGTAAACTTACAAATATCCCAAAATTAAACTCTATTTAAGAAAAAAGTATAACAAAATTTTTTCAGAATATTGATGATCATTTAATTTTTTTTTCAAATTATGTAATTTTGGTCAATAGGAAAAGTGAGCAAGCATGTATATATTTAATAAAAACCATTTATTTTTTGATTAATAAAGTCGTTCTGATGTTCTATTCATTTTAATGTCATTTTTAATTTGGATGCTTTTCTTTCATATACATAGGAGATCTCATTTATTATTGATTTATTTTAATAAATATCAAATATATAATATAATAATATATTTTAGAACTACAATAACAAATTATTTAAGGAGATATTTACACATAAAATTCAAATTATATTTGGTCCTACCACGTCCTTAAAATATCAAACTAGGCTTTTGTGTCCGAAATTTTTTATATTCAAAAAGTTAAAAAAAGTATCCAAAAATATCCAATTTGGATACTTTTCGGACATTTTTCGAAACTTTTTGAGAAAAAAAATTTCGGACACAAAAGCCTAGATATCAAATTTCCCAATCAAAAAGTGAAAAATAAAAAATTAAACGGTCGTTTGATGTCCAGAAGTCTAAAAATTTTTATAAGTATTTTAGCGGTTACCAACTATGTTTTGATTTAATAAAGTCATGACAGAAATAGATGAATTAGAAGATTTGATTGAAGCTTCAGCAAATACTGGTAAAATTAAAGCAAAAACATATGGAAATACAGATACTAATTTAGGAGATAACCAACCAACACATCATAAAAACTTTTTTAAAAAAATTTTCATTACTCTTTCCATAATTCTTGTAGTATTATTGATCGCTTTCGTTTTTTGGCCTCGAAGACCACCTCGCTCGCCTTATTTACCAATACCTTATATTTTTAATTATAACTTTAAAAAAACTGTTCTTCATTACATATCTCTTCCTTCGCGCAATCAGATTCTTGTCATTACTGGCCCTCCTGGAATTGGTAAAACACGCGGCTTAAACGAAATATCAAAGAAATTTTTAAATAATTCCAAATATTTACCAATTTCATTTGATTTTGTTAAAATCACTCAGCATTCATCTTCAAAAGATATCAAAGATTTTTTACTTACTTCCATTCTAAAAGCTTTTCATACAATTGATAGTAAGCAAGTAAATTTGACTGAAGTAAAGAAATTTTCGCCATTTTTAGATACAATCCACATGCACAATTTTCAAATGTCACACATGTTTTTGAAGGAACCAATCCTAAATAAAATATTTATTGTACTTAATCAAACTTTGAAAGAAGGAAGTGAATCTGAATATCAGCAATTCTTTTATTTGCTTGATAAATTTTCTAATTTTTTGAATATTATAATTATTGCAAACGATCCTTTTCGATTCTATCCCTTTATTAATTTTTGCCATAAATATTCTTCAAACACAATGAAAATGGGAATCATATTTGACATTGATAACATATATCAGACTGATGTTTTGGTAAATAGGAATACAAAAGATAAGTCAATTTATCGACTTTTCTTTTTAAGTGAATTTGACGAAAAATCTGCTAAAAATATTTTAGTTGACAAAGAATATGTTTTTACTAAGAAAATTTTCCCTAAATTATGGGATCTTTTTGGTGGAAAAGGAATTTATTGGGCCCAATTTCATGACGCCATCCGAGAAGGATATGGTTTAAATGATGCCATTTCTATGATTCAGAACCAATTGGCTACCAAGTTTATTCATGCTACATCTGTTGGAGCTACTCGAAGGGTTTATTACAATAGAGTATCATTTCTTAAAAAGATCATAAGGAAGAGCGAAAATACGATTATTCTTGATGATATACCAATCATAGAACATTATAATGAATGGGGGCTTCTAGCTCCATCCGGACCAAATAAAATTATTCTAACAGATAAAATTTTAATTTCCTCAATCAAAAAAGCTTTAAAGTCTCTTTGATTCAATTGATTTTAAACACTTTTCCGAACTGTTAATTTGAAAATTTAATAAAAAAAATGTTAAAGGTCTACTGATCGATTTTATGAAAATGTTTTTTGGTAATTGATCAATACATATGCAATCGGCAACATTAGCCAATGTAAATTTCCCAAAAATAGAAAACTTTCGTACTTTAAAAGCCTTTTATTATTTCTTTTTTTGAGTTTTTCTACATTATGCAGTCATCGAAATCATTTCATTATAAGTTTATTTTGTTTTATATCTTACTACAATATCAATTGACCAAATATAAATATGAAATTCTTTTTTAATCATGAAATAGCAAATGATCTCATTAAAAAAACTGTCATGAAATTCATTTTAAGGTTCTCCTTCCCATTAAAAAATATAAATTATTCAATATTGAATTAACTCATAGAATAAATAATTCAATAGAGCTTTTTTAAGAAAAAGTTTTGGTGAAAAATAAAAATATTTGGCCTTGACGATTACATTTTATTTTATTCAAAATAAAATGTTTTTATTCAATTATTTAAAATATATATCTGTATAAATTTTTTGTTTTAATTCATTTTATTTGTGAAATCTCATTGAATTTAAACTTTTGAATTTGAAAGGAGAACCTTAATTTCAATAAATATTATTATCATATCCTATACAATACTTTTCCGCTGACAAATCCTTATAAATATTTTTGAAAAGAATTATCTTTGATCAAAAATTTTAAAAATCAAATGAGAATAAGTATTCCATGCCGTTGTTAACCTGGACCAATTTTACAAGAATTTTGTTATCTGCTGACATTCTTTTATTTTTTACCTATTGAAAAAGGGAATCCGACTCCTTGTTGTCAGCCTTTTTGATATTTCTGATTTAATTTGGCAGAATATATTTTTATATAATAATTAATAACTAATTTTCTTTTTTTTTACAGGATGGATTTTAAAATTTTTAATTTTATAAAAAGATAAATTCATTTTAACAAATTGAATAAAAAATTCAATGATCTTTTGAAATTTTAATTGATAAAAATTTGTTTTTTTCTTATTAAAAATTATATTTTTTTTTTTTTTTTTTTTAGTAAATCAATTAAATTAAATAAAAAAAGCAAATCTCTTCAAATTTTTTTTCTCTCTGATTTCTTAATTTTTTTTAATTATTTAAATATTATTAATAATATTTACTTATTAATAAGT
This sequence comes from Tritrichomonas musculus, assembly GCA_039105265.1. Lineage (NCBI taxonomy): Eukaryota > Parabasalia > Tritrichomonadida > Tritrichomonadidae > Tritrichomonas > Tritrichomonas musculus. The sequence continues at coordinate 4,223,139 of JAPFFF010000004.1, forward strand.
TGCATGTTAAAAAGCTTTTTTATGGTATAAATTCTTATTTCCAATCTTTTACATATAATAATATAATTAAAATTTTGATATTTTTTTTACTATCTATATGCATTTAATCTTTTTTCAGTTTTATATTTTTTGTAATGATAAAAAATGATTTATGAGATAAATATGAATTGCATTTAATTAAAATTTTGGTTTTTCTGCAAGATTTGCAAAACAAATTTCAAATGAATTTGTTAATAATTTTCATTGATAATTTAATTAAAAGGTGAAATTATACTCACTTATTATTATGATAACCGTTTTATTCTTATTTATGTGGAAAACTTAACTATGTACATTTTTGAACCATCTGCAGTAAATATTCTGATTTCATTTTGTTCATTTTCGCTTTGAGATTCATTCTTATTTGGAGTGGAATCATGTTCATTTTCAAAATATTTGATCGAATTTCCTATCATTTTTTCTTTTTCTCTTAATTTTTTTTCGAAATATGCGCCAAAACATCGTGATTGAATTAATGAGCCAGAAGAAATTTTTGGTCTATTAAATTCATTTGGAGTCTGTTTTTTTTTTTTTTTTTTTCATAAACAAGGTTTGAGATGAAGTCGATAAAAAGTAAATAATTTTGTTTGTTTAGGTCTTTTTCATCATAGTTGGCAATTGATATTTTTGAATCATTGAAAACATTAGCTACAATATCAATTGATGAGCAAAGATTTTCATCGAATTCAACAGATCCAAAATTCGGTGTTAAGTTAATGCCAGCAATATTGATACGATTTTTCACTTTTTGAATTATTTGAAATTTACTTTTTATGATCATATTTGTAAAAGTTTGAATAGCAGCTCTCACAAAATTTTCAAAGCTATCATAGTTTCTGCAAATAAATCGAATGTTCCCAAAATAATTTTCAATTGGATGACTCCCAATTCTGTGAAGACATACTGATTCATATTTATGAATGCTAGAATATGTGAATAGAGTAGTGTTCATACATCTTATCAAAAAATTTTCATTATTGAAATAAAGTGCTTTGGAATACTTACTTTTATAAACCGTTATTCCTTTTTCAAATTTTGAATATTTCAATTGATAATAAAAATGATAAAATATTTGAAATACAATTTCTAGAAAAAGTAATCTTGTTGACTTTTTCAAAGTTATTGACATCAAAGATTCCTGCCATAATGCAAAAGGCAATAAATAAATTGATTAATCGTTTTTTTTTCTTTTCAAGTAATTTAATTACATTTTCTAAAGAAAAAATTTTTATTGCGTAAAAATCTTTCATATAACTTAAACTTGTTGTGTCAATTAATGGAGCTCCTAGTTTCAAATCATCTTCAAGAGATTTGTTTGTAAATACATGTTTGATTGTATTTCTAATTGTGATAGGTCCTTTTATGAATTGCTTTCTGGCCAATTTTAATAAATGTAGAAAATCCGAAATCCAAAAAGTTTCTTCAGAATTTTCAACTTTTTGAATTGCTGATAAAAAACCGTTTTGAATAAATTCGCCTATATATTTAGAAAAAGTTTGCTGACTTTTAGAATTATATTTAGTGTCACCGTCAGTAGCAATGAGTTTAATATTTATGTTATGTTGCATTAGAATATTCTTAATTTTATTTGCAATATCAATTATTTCTTTATTAGCCGATCCATTTTTTTTGGGGAAAACATGCAATGGTAAACATTTATATTTTGAATCAAATGGTTGTAAATAAAACACAAATACGTATGATAAAGAATTTTTGTAAGGTCTATCAAGTCCAGCTGCGTCAATAGATAGAATACAATTGATTGGTTCATCGAAATTATTGATTTCTTTATATTTTTCAATTAAAATTGGTATATTTTCTAATTTTTGAATACATTCCATTAAAAAATTGTTATCTGACGAATAAAAATCCGTTAATTGTGAAATTGATGGTAAAATCAATATATCGTGTAAAATCTCATAACATTTTGGACTAATGTTGTGTATCAATTGTGATAAAAAAAATATATTTTCAGAAAACCTATGTCCGTTGGGTAAGCGGTTTTGATTTTTATTTATATTTTTTAAAATTTCATTTCTTAATAAATTATCTGAACACAAATCTTTTATTTCTAATTTTTCTTTTAAACATTTGTTTTCATCTTTTGATTTTTCGAATTTGGCTTTGAGCATTTCATATTGATGCTGCAATCCATTGTAACTTGCTTTCAAATCTTCTAATTGGCTCTTATATTTATTTAATTGTAGAGTAATTGAAGGATCCATAAAGAATTAATAATCATTTTACGTTATTTCTTTGTGAAGTTTACGTAAAAAAAATAAAAAACGTTATATCTTAAAAATAAACCTGTAAAAATTTGATTTTTTATTGAATTCATTTTTATAAGATTATATATATAATAGAGTACGCCGAAATAGTGAATTGTTATTTGAAAAAAGTATCAATAATGAAAAAGCATAAGTTATTCCGAAGAAAATAAGTTTTTTATATTCAAACTTGTTAAATAAAGAAAAATAAAACTGTATGAAATAACTCTTCCTTTTTGTTTAAAGTGAGTTTTTCTAAATAATCAAAAAATTCGATAGGAAATTGTTTTTATTCAAAAAAAATTTTTTTTCAGAAAAATTTGTTTTTCAAAAAAAACTATTTTTTTCAATAAATGTTTGTGATTTAGAAAAATTAGTTTTTCCAAGTTTTTTATATGAAATTCGATTTTATTTATTTAATTCAGTATTGAATGAAAAGTCAAATAATTTCAGCTCATAATGATCTTATTCTTATTCTTATTTACTTAAAATACCAAAGAATGTAATTTACAATAAATATTGTGTTTATTTTGAATATATTTATGATTGGTCATTAATTTTTTAAAAATATCATTTTAATTTCGGAATGATCAATATTCTGCTTTAACAAAATGATTTTTAAAAATATATATCAAATAAATTATAAACTTTATATAATTGAATTCATTGAATTATTCAAGAACGGGAAATCTATTTTCTTTTTTTCCCCAATTTTTTTTATCATATGCTACCTCAACTAACTAATATAACTTCCAACCTGTAATTTTTTGGCCTATTGTTCATAAAAATCATTAATCTGTATTGGTTTGATTAATAGGAAAATTGATTTTTCTAAAGAAACAAAAATCGTTTGCCTCATTGGATTATTAAATTTGTAAAACTTATTTTTTTTAGAAAAATATTACTAACAAAATAAACTCAAATACTAAAAAAAGAAGAAACTTGATTTTTTTAAAAATATTTTTTATCGAAAATATCATGTTTTTTGTAATTCTCCACTTTTTCTGAAAAAAAGTTAGTTATTGTAAAATGTATGATAATATTCAAAAAACACCAATTTTTCAACAAAAACAAAGTTTTAATTTGGAAATGTTATTAAAAATACAAAAAGAATAGTATACCGAAAATATGGCGCTTTTTTGACTTTGTTAATTTTTTCAAAAAAGAAAACGCTATTTCGGCGTACTCTAATAATAAAATAAATAAAAATATCAACATCCCTGATATTGAAGAAGCTAAATATACAAATAAAAATGAAGAAAATTTACTAAAAAATAGTATTATCTTATTAAATTCAAATATTTTTTATGGTATAAAAATAAATGTATTCAAAATAAATGAAAATAAAATAAAATTAATATTAAGTATTAACATTTCATACAAATTCACAATATTTAAATTATATTTGATTTCGTTTGAATATGATGTAATTAGCATTTTTATAAACCAATAATATTTGTTATTTTGTTCTTTATAAAAATAAGAAAAAATAATAACTTTAAAATAAGATATAAAAGAATTAAAAAAAAAACGTTTATTAAAAAGAGTCGGAATACCTTTCTATTGAATATATATAAACTGTTTAGATATTTATTAACAATAAACTATTCAAAGTGATTTCACAATTTGTTCCGATTTGTTGAGTGAATTCGAGCTCCAAAACTCTAAGAGAGGAATTCTGCCCTTAGAGAAATCCTTCGAAAAACGTCGAAATTCGACATCATGAGTAGTAAAGCTAAGCAGGGTTTCGTAGCTTCACCACTTCACCCTGCTTAAAGTTGTAACATCACACTATTTAACACCCCACCTCACGTCAAAACCCACGTCACCACCTCACGCTATCACCTCACATCACACATCACACATCACGCATCACACACCACCTCACCACCACACCTCACGTCACACGCCACATATCACGTCACACAACGCTTCACATAACGTACAACAAAAACACACTACTTTTTTTAATTAAACCCACCCTAATTTTTTAGAGTGTCAATTTTTTTATCACCATCCAAATGCCATTCGCTTTATCCGCTTCACTCGCAATTGAAAACTGCACTTATGATGAGGTCACAACCACATACATTGATGACTACTACCTCATCATCTCCGAACATAGCAATGACGTCATACCATCATACGATAACATTGATACACCACTTAACGATGACGATGATGTTGAACTTATATTTGACGACGATGATGCTCCCATCATAAAACCAGTTACAGCACCACTTGACGATGACGATGTTGAAACTAAATTTATCTTAATATAAATGAATGAAAAATTAAAAAACATATTAAATATATAATATATTTCAGAAATAGAGATTTTTCATTTGCTTTTTATTTATTTATGGTCAAGATTATTAATAATCTTTATTATATGTAAATCTACTCATCGTCATCTTTAGCTAATTCGTGCAATCTTAATCTTGATTTTACAACAGGAACTGAAACATTCGACATTCTATCGTTTTGGATCGCTTTTTGAATAGATAAAAATCTTTCAACAATCGCTTCAGATGAAAAGGATGATTTATAGCGAAGAGCTACATCGGAAAATATTTCTCATTGTTCGTCAAAACAATATGTCTTTCTCCAAAAAAGGTATGGGTTTTCTTGAGAATATTTCATAAAATCAAGTTTAATTGGATCTTCGAATAAAAATATATCTATCATTTTTTCAATATATTCATCTGATATATCAAGTATTTTCCCTTTTTCTATTATTTCTGATTTCGCAATTTGATATAAATTTTTGAAAATATCTTGTTTTATTCTTTTTTCAAATGGTTCATTGATTATCTCATTGTATGTATCATTTGAGTCAGAATCATTGTTCTCATCAAACTTTAATATTTGTTCGTTATATTCTATACTCGTTATATTTGAAAATAAATTGAATTTCTTTACATCGCCACTCATTTTTTCCGTGTATATTAGTTGGAGTCCATACTGGAGGAGCATCATATTTTGAACTTCGTGGTACGAAAGGTAATTTTTCATAAAAATAAAAAAAAAAACTAAAACAAATTCACCATCACATTAAGATTTTACCAATATAAAGGTAAAAAAATAATTACAGTGATAATAACCGCTTTTATAACTTTAATGCAAATAACAAAATCACCTATTCAAAGGTGAAAAAAAAGCTGTAAGGTTGTAAAAATGCTATTTTTTCCTGTAAGCGATCAAAAAATTCGCCTTTTTTATATTCAAAATATATAATTTATTGACCTCTAACTAAAGTGATTTGTTCTTTGACAAAAAAAAATATTCAAAAAGTTTCATAAAAAAAGATAAAAATTAATGAAATATATCAAAAAAGTATTCAAAAAGTTCATTAAAAAATGCACTTTTTTTAGCAATTTTTTAATAAAAATCTGTAAAAAAACACTAATAACAACTTTAATGAAAGAGTAAATTGAGAGGTCTGTTCACTTTAATTTCTTGCTATAATATAAATAATTAATGATTACTATTCAGTAGTTTTTGTAGAGTTATAATTAGACTTGTTATTTTGAGAATCGATATCAAAAACGTCACTTTTTTGCATCTGATACTCGATTATCAGTTTACAAATCTGATATCGAGATTATCGATTATCAAGATATCAGATATGAAATGTGATATAAAAATAATTGTAAACTTGATATCAATTACCGAGATCTCGAGATCTCAAACTGATTTATCTTTTTTTATAATTGGTATTTGTGATTTTATAATATTTAAAAATAAATAATATAATGCATTGATGTTTATTCTAAGATTAAAATCAAAAAATACATTCTTTTTTATGAAATATTTGAGATTAAAATACGATCATATTTTTATCAAAAAGTTCAATTGAAAATTCTGATATCAAAAGCTGAGAAACAAAATTCTCGATCTCTGAAATCGATCTCGAGAATCTGTGCATATTTATGTATCGATATCAAAAAGTCAATCAATTATCGATCTCGAGAATCGGAGAATAACAAGTCTAGTTATAATGAAAATTTGGTTATTTTTTAATATTGATTTATTTAATCCAATATTGACATATATTAATTTATTTTTTGTTTTCAAATTCGATTTATTACGTTACCCGTTTCGCGCTCCAATTTGGAAAGTTCGTTATTTTTTTGAATGCTTTTTTTAACGAATAAAAAATTGAGAGAAATTCTGAGAGGAAATTGAATGTAATTAACGAATAAAAAAATTAAAATGATTTTATCTCAAGAAAAAAAAACATATTTTTAATTAAATGCAATTATTAACAACATTAACTTAAAGCCTTTTAATAATAAAAATATAAAGAAAAAAGAAGATGGTAGAAAATTTAAATCTTTAATATTATATCAAAAAATAAATGATATGCATAAAATACCTACGGATTATTCATTATTGGTATCTAAACTATTTAATTTAGTATTTAACAAAGGCGGATTTTTTTTTCATTCAAAATATGATGTTCAGATCTCGATCTTTGATGTTTCTTATGGAAAATGGAGTCTGGATATAAAAACATTTTATAATAACAAATTGAAGTATTAGGGTTAAAAATTCTAGTTTTAACAAAAGTTTGTAAAATTGTATATTATTCTGAAAATTCTGAAAAAACCAAAAGGTGTAGGAAAAAGATCTGAGCGTTTTTGGTATTAGTATTAATGTACAAATTAAATTATCTGCTTTCTAGAACTTGATTGTTTTTTTAGTGATGTGAATTGAAATTATTAACTAATTGCATGATATTACAATAAAATTAGGATATGGATAATATTTTATACATTGTGAAATGGTCATATCTCGATAAAAATGCTTGATCGGAAGTGATTAAAATATGGAAAATAATTTGAAAATCAAGAATTACTCGCTAAAAGAGCGATATTATAATAAAATAAAATATAAAAATGCATATCTATTCTTTGTAATGCTTTAAAATAAGAATAATTCGATTCTTATTTTTGGTTTATTTTCGATAAAATTGTAATTAAAAAAAAAAAACGATTAATTTGCATTGAATTTTTATCGTATACATTGAATTAATAAAACAAAGAACGATCAAATTATATAGAATTTTTATCGTACGCATTGAATTAAATTAAACAAAGAAAAAAAGGATAAGCATTTAAAGCATTATTATTTATTAGAAATGCAATTACTAAAAGGATTAACTAAAATATAGTAAGGTAATTGTGAGATGTTCTTAAAAAGTGGGTATTCTTCAGAATTAATTGAATGAATTTTGGTAATAAAAAAATATATATTCAAAAAGTTCATATCTTTGAAAAATATTCAGAGAAAAATATTAATTCATAGAGTTCTTTGAAAATAAATTGAATTGAGATCTGAAAAAGTTTACTCTCAGAAAAAAATTGAGAGAAAATATAGTAGATATATTAGACTGTGCTCCTGGTACTACGTACCCTTCGCACACGTTCGCTTCGCTCACTAGTCTAGTTCTAATTCATTCAGTCTACCAAAAATTGTCATTTTTGTCATCCTCGACCAAATTAGTATATATACCCGCCACAGTCGCGTGACAGCTAATTTAATTGACGAAAACCCCCAAAAATCAGCTGTTTTGGTATTTAATTTAGTGCTACTTGTGGCACAAGACTATAGATATATGTCTATATATGACAATTCTAATAGCGATAACCTAAAATAATGGCTAAATAAACTATTATAATAGGCGAAATCGGCTATATTAATATGAAACCGTTTCTAAACAATTTCATAGCTATACTCATATACGACATTATCGAGATTGTGTCCAATAAAGTAGAACTAATAGTGGCAGATAATGAATGACTATTGTAGCATATAATGAATGACTATATGTATAAACGATGGATTTGGTATGTGAATTACATGAAAATTTTCTCCGAATGAAACCAATGACACTGAACACTATGTTATACGATCACGTATATGAAGGTATGAAATCCATGTCTATAAATGATTTCCGTGATGACGATGATCCATTGAAACAACAAATCGAACCAATACCAACACCAGAAGAAGTCCATGATCCGTCATATATACGATGGCAGATGTTTGATGAGATCCCTGAACGATTATACACTATACAGTGTGAAGGTTACTTCGATAAGAACGGCCATCCATTAGAAGATGAAACAACGATTAAACACCTAACTAATGGTGAACCACCAGTAAATATCGATGATGAACTAGAACTTTGTGATGAGAATGGCGATGTAATCGATTATATGGATTATGATGATTATTATTATTGTATGGATCACAACAAATATGATTTACGTAAGATCACTAAACAAATCCGGACTAAGAAGTTCATCTGTGAAGCTCCAATCGGTTCTGGTAAATCGACAGCGATTCGTAAATGGATTGCATCGCATAATACAGAGAGGTTTATGGTTATAGTTCCAACAGTGAATATCGCTGAAGAGTTCTATACCAAGTTGAATGATATGTATGTTAATTCCATTCGGTTGTGTGTTAACGATAATGCGTTTAAAGAGTTTCACAAAGCTGTACACAATGAAGTTAATGTGATTATTACTACATACAACACAGCTTCGAAATGTTTAGGGGATCTAATTGAAGAATATTACATGAACGAACAACGATTAGATTACTTTCTAGTGATTGATGAAGCGCATATGTTACTACAACATATTGGATTGATTGAGATTACTAAAGAGTTCGATAAGGTTGCGTTAATAAGTGCTACTGCTGACGATATTAAACACTTCGCGTGTTTTAGAGATTACATAATCGTTAATCCATGTATCGATAAGAGATACAATCGAAATATATACGTTAACAAGTTGATACCAGATGCTGATGAACAACGAGCTGAGATAGTTAACTTAATTGATACAAAGCGAATGAACTACGATAAAGTATTAGTGAAGATCGAAGATAAGAAACAATGTAAGTTGTTGAAAGAGATGCTGATAGATAGATACAAGGTTGCGTTATACACAGGTGATACCAAAGAGATTAAGTTGAATGAAGATGGTTTGTTCGATGAAGATGTTGATGTTGTTATATCTACCTCATCTATCCAGAATGGACAGTCCATTAAAGAGAATATTCTATCTGTATTCGTCCAAACATATATCGATAGTGTGTCCAGTGTTAAACAGTTTCTAGGTCGAAACCGAAATCGAAACTCGGATGTATATGTATATGTTCGATATGGTAAACACATGAACAAGAGAAAGTACTCGATACCGAACAACAGATATGAGAGATACTTAAACGAACTGCGTAATACAGCATGGAACCATATGAGCAAAACAGGTTGGAATTATATATTACGTGGGTATGGTCGTGTACGATTCGGTAAATCTGCTGTTGATGACGATAATGATTCGCAAAGTGAAGTTCTCGAAGAGAATGATACTTCGTACTCCGCTACCGCGGATGAACCAGTTGATGATGATGAATCTGTTGATGAACATGTCGTTAATGAACCTATCGTTGATGAACATGTCGTTAATGAACCTATCGTTGCTGAACATGTCGTTAATGAACCAGTTAATGAACCTATCGTTGATGAACATGTCGTTAATGAACCTATCGTTGATATAGAATTTACTACCAAAAGAGATCTATACAACTATTATGGAATCGATATTAAGACAATACCAGATGGGTATGAAGTTAATATGAGATATAACAGAGTTAACGGTAAACGAGGTCGAGTATATAAATTGGTGAAGAAGTGAATCGACGATGTGATTCCTTTGTATTTTTCTCGAACTTAAATGACCGCATTAACAGAACTATTCGCATGTGATGATATGAACAAGTTGAAGCATGAACTCGCTAGACTTATCGAATCCAAAGACTATAAGACAGTGAATACATTGTTACGTCGTAATCCAAATACATGGAAATTTAATACTCGTGAACTTAATGAAGAGATACCATGTGATGATAAACACTTCACTAAACGAAAAGGTGTAATGAAGTTCGAGACCAGACCTCGACGTAAAGACTAAGACATGGTGAGACCAAAAAGATGATTTTTTTGGCAAAAACCAACTACAGTAGATGCGTCATGCATTCGATATAAGAGATGAACATACTAACCCGGGATCGTACATCCAATCCTTATAAAGAGAAACAATATGCATCTACTATAGTTGGGGAACGTTCATTACGAGGATTACATTTGTCGACAAATGCTTCTGTGTTATCTATACCACAAGTAATAGCTTACCCAAGGTGTTTAGTTCGCTAGGGGCTCTATCACAAATATGATACAAATTTACACAGAAAATCGGTATAGCAGCGAATCGAACTTGCACCTGCAACCGAAGTCCGGAGATGCACTTCATGATCCAACAACTATACCAACACAGCTAGCTAATTATAGTATCGAAGTTAACATTTATGCGTTATCTGTGTAAGTTTAATTCCATCGAAATGAGTAAGACCAAGAATCCATCATTTGCAAAGCAAACTCCATACAATGGACAACCAACTCTCGAAGAGTTATACACTACCGATGACTTATCAGTACTTAAACGAGCTATCACCGAGTTAACAACCAAACAAGATTATAAGACCCTCAACACTCTGTTTCGTCGTAATCCAAATGCTAGTAAGTTCGACAGTAGAACACTTAATGAAGATATACCACAATCGACAAAACGATTCACCAAACGTAATGGCAAACTCTGTAATGTATCACGAACAGTTCCACGACAGAGTACTACCAAACCAGAAGAGAGTGACTCATACACATACAAGTCCAGATACTACGATCCACACACCAAATCGTTTAAGTATGTCACTAGAATACAATCCAAATACTAAGTGAATCACTTCATTGGTAACATATCTATTTTTGATCGGTAACAGTCGAATCGAATACAAATATAAATGGATGGTTCATCATATACAGATACAACATATGCGGATACATCATTATCGAATACAACATATGCGGATATATATGGTCGAGTACGTCATATGCGGATGCAACATAAACAGATACATCATATACAGATACATCATATACAGATACATCATATACAGATACATCATATACAGATACATCATATACAGATACATCATATACAGATACATCTGGTCGAGTACACATTATCGAGTACATCATATGCGGATACATCATCATCACATGCGGATACATCATATACAGATGCAACATATGCGAGTACATCATATACAGATGCAACATATGCGGATACATCTTGTCGATTACATCATATGCGGATACGTCATATACAGATACATCATATGAGAGTACACGTTATCGAATACGGATACAACATATGCGGATATAACTTATCGATCGATCATATCATATACAGATGCAACATATGCGGACATATCTTATCGATCACATCACATCTAGTATACATCATCGAACACATCTTATCGAATACATCATATACGGATACATATTGTCGATTACATCATTAACGAATACATCATCTTATCGAGTACATCTTATCTGATACATCATTGTCGAGTACATATTAACGAGTACGTCATATACAGATACATCATATGCGGATATATCTTATCGATCACAACATATCGAGTACATCATATACAGATACACATGCGGATATATCTTATCGATCACAACATATCGAGTACATCATATACAGACACATCACATGCGGATATATCTTATCGAGTACATCATATACAGACACATCACATGCGGATACATCTTATCGGATACATCATCACATGCGGATATATCTTATCGATCACAACATATCGAGTACATCATATACAGATACACATGCGGATATATCTTATCGAGTACATCATATACAGATACATCATATCGATCACAACATATCGAGTACATCATATACAGATACATCTTATCGAATACATCATATCGATCACAACATATCGGATACATCATCACACGCGGATACATCATATGCGGATATATCATATGCGGATACATCTTATGCGGATACATCATATGTGGATATATCATATACAGATACATCATATGCGGATATAACTTATCGATCATATCATATGGGTATACAACTTATTCGATTACATCATATGCGGGTATATCTGGTCGAGTACGTCATATACAGATTATATCATCACATGCGGATACATCATATACAGATACAACATATACGGATACGCATTATCTATTACATCATATGCGGATACATCATATACAGCTACATCATATGCGGATACAACTTATTCGAGTACAACACATGCGGATACATCATATACATATACATCATATGTGGATATATCTTATCGAATACATCATCACATGTGAATATATATTATCGATCACATCTTGTCGATTACATCTGGTCGATCGCAACACATGCGGATACATATTGTCGAGTACGTCATATGCGGATACATCACGACGATTACATCATATACAGATGCAACATATACGGATACATCTTATCGGATACATCTCATCACACACACACATACACACACACGTTCACAGATATTAATCGACGATACCAAAACTAGATAAGAGATACATTATCGACAATATTAGAGATAACATTATCGGATATATGAACGAATACATTAACACTTACATTATCGACAATATTAACGAATACATTATCGGATATATGAACGAATACATTAACACTTACGTTATCGACGATATTAACCAATACCAACTTTACCGACTTTTATCGAGTTTCACATGCGAATCCAATACTGGAGAATCTAGTTTTGGTATCGTCGATTAATATCTGTGAACGTGTGTGTGTGTGTGTGTGTGTGATGAGATGTATCCGATAAGATGTATCCGTATATGTTGCATCTGTATATGATGTAATCGTCGTGATGTATCCGCATATGACGTACTCGACAATATGTATCCGCATGTGTTGCGATCGACCAGATGTAATCGACAAGATGTGATCGATAATATATATTCACATGTGATGATGTATTCGATAAGATATATCCACATATGATGTATATGTATATGATGTATCCGCATGTGTTGTACTCGAATAAGTTGTATCCGCATATGATGTAGCTGTATATGATGTATCCGCATATGATGTAATAGATAATGCGTATCCGTATATGTTGTATCTGTATATGATGTATCCGCATGTGATGATATAATCTGTATATGACGTACTCGACCAGATATACCCGCATATGATGTAATCGAATAAGTTGTATACCCATATGATATGATCGATAAGTTATATCCGCATATGATGTATCTGTATATGATATATCCACATATGATGTATCCGCATAAGATGTATCCGCATATGATATATCCGCATATGATGTATCCGCGTGTGATGATGTATCCGATATGTTGTGATCGATATGATGTATTCGATAAGATGTATCTGTATATGATGTACTCGATATGTTGTGATCGATATGATGTATCTGTATATGATGTACTCGATAAGATATATCCGCATGTGTATCTGTATATGATGTACTCGATATGTTGTGATCGATAAGATATATCCGCATGTGATGATGTATCCGATAAGATGTATCCGCATGTGATGTGTCTGTATATGATGTACTCGATAAGATATATCCGCATGTGATGTGTCTGTATATGATGTACTCGATATGTTGTGATCGATAAGATATATCCGCATGTGTATCTGTATATGATGTACTCGATATGTTGTGATCGATAAGATATATCCGCATATGATGTATCTGTATATGACGTACTCGTTAATATGTACTCGACAATGATGTATCAGATAAGATGTACTCGATAAGATGATGTATTCGTTAATGATGTAATCGACAATATGTATCCGTATATGATGTATTCGATAAGATGTGTTCGATGATGTATACTAGATGTGATGTGATCGATAAGATATGTCCGCATATGTTGCATCTGTATATGATATGATCGATCGATAAGTTATATCCGCATATGTTGTATCCGTATTCGATAACGTGTACTCTCATATGATGTATCTGTATATGACGTATCCGCATATGATGTAATCGACAAGATGTATCCGCATATGTTGCATCTGTATATGATGTACTCGCATATGTTGCATCTGTATATGATGTATCCGCATGTGATGATGATGTATCCGCATATGATGTACTCGATAATGTGTACTCGACCAGATGTATCTGTATATGATGTATCTGTATATGATGTATCTGTATATGATGTATCTGTATATGATGTATCTGTATATGATGTATCTGTATATGATGTATCTGTTTATGTTGCATCCGCATATGACGTACTCGACCATATATATCCGCATATGTTGTATTCGATAATGATGTATCCGCATATGTTGTATCTGTATATGATGAACCATCCATTTATATTTGTATTCGATTCGACTGTTACCGATCAAAAATAGATATGTTACCAATGAAGTGATTCACTTAGTATTTGGATTGTATTCTAGTGACATACTTAAACGATTTGGTGTGTGGATCGTAGTATCTGGACTTGTATGTGTATGAGTCACTCTCTTCTGGTTTGGTAGTACTCTGTCGTGGAACTGTTCGTGATACATTACAGAGTTTGCCATTACGTTTGGTGAATCGTTTTGTCGATTGTGGTATATCTTCATTAAGTGTTCTACTGTCGAACTTACTAGCATTTGGATTACGACGAAACAGAGTGTTGAGGGTCTTATAATCTTGTTTGGTTGTTAACTCGGTGATAGCTCGTTTAAGTACTGATAAGTCATCGGTAGTGTATAACTCTTCGAGAGTTGGTTGTCCATTGTATGGAGTTTGCTTTGCAAATGATGGATTCTTGGTCTTACTCATTTCGATGGAATTAAACTTACACAGATAACGCATAAATGTTAACTTCGATACTATAATTAGCTAGCTGTGTTGGTATAGTTGTTGGATCATGAAGTGCATCTCCGGACTTCGGTTGCAGGTGCAAGTTCGATTCGCTGCTATACCGATTTTCTGTGTAAATTTGTATCATATTTGTGATAGAGCCCCTAGCGAACTAAACACCTTGGGTAAGCTATTACTTGTGGTATAGATAACACAGAAGCATTTGTCGACAAATGTAATCCTCGTAATGAACGTTCCCCAACTATAGTAGATGCATATTGTTTCTCTTTATAAGGATTGGATGTACGATCCCGGGTTAGTATGTTCATCTCTTATATCGAATGCATGACGCATCTACTGTAGTTGGTTTTTGCCAAAAAAATCATCTTTTTGGTCTCACCATGTCTTAGTCTTTACGTCGAGGTCTGGTCTCGAACTTCATTACACCTTTTCGTTTAGTGAAGTGTTTATCATCACATGGTATCTCTTCATTAAGTTCACGAGTATTAAATTTCCATGTATTTGGATTACGACGTAACAATGTATTCACTGTCTTATAGTCTTTGGATTCGATAAGTCTAGCGAGTTCATGCTTCAACTTGTTCATATCATCACATGCGAATAGTTCTGTTAATGCGGTCATTTAAGTTCGAGAAAAATACAAAGGAATCACATCGTCGATTCACTTCTTCACCAATTTATATACTCGACCTCGTTTACCGTTAACTCTGTTATATCTCATATTAACTTCATACCCATCTGGTATTGTCTTAATATCGATTCCATAATAGTTGTATAGATCTCTTTTGGTAGTAAATTCTATATCAACGATAGGTTCATTAACGACATGTTCATCAACGATAGGTTCATTAACTGGTTCATTAACGACATGTTCAGCAACGATAGGTTCATTAACGACATGTTCATCAACGATAGGTTCATTAACGACATGTTCATCAACAGATTCATCATCATCAACTGGTTCATCCGCGGTAGCGGAGTACGAAGTATCATTCTCTTCGAGAACTTCACTTTGCGAATCATTATCGTCATCAACAGCAGATTTACCGAATCGTACACGACCATACCCACGTAATATATAATTCCAACCTGTTTTGCTCATATGGTTCCATGCTGTATTACGCAGTTCGTTTAAGTATCTCTCATATCTGTTGTTCGGTATCGAGTACTTTCTCTTGTTCATGTGTTTACCATATCGAACATATACATATACATCCGAGTTTCGATTTCGGTTTCGACCTAGAAACTGTTTAACACTGGACACACTATCGATATATGTTTGGACGAATACAGATAGAATATTCTCTTTAATGGACTGTCCATTCTGGATAGATGAGGTAGATATAACAACATCAACATCTTCATCGAACAAACCATCTTCATTCAACTTAATCTCTTTGGTATCACCTGTGTATAACGCAACCTTGTATCTATCTATCAGCATCTCTTTCAACAACTTACATTGTTTCTTATCTTCGATCTTCACTAATACTTTATCGTAGTTCATTCGCTTTGTATCAATTAAGTTAACTATCTCAGCTCGTTGTTCATCAGCATCTGGTATCAACTTGTTAACGTATATATTTCGATTGTATCTCTTATCGATACATGGATTAACGATTATGTAATCTCTAAAACACGCGAAGTGTTTAATATCGTCAGCAGTAGCACTTATTAACGCAACCTTATCGAACTCTTTAGTAATCTCAATCAATCCAATATGTTGTAGTAACATATGCGCTTCATCAATCACTAGAAAGTAATCTAATCGTTGTTCGTTCATGTAATATTCTTCAATTAGATCCCCTAAACATTTCGAAGCTGTGTTGTATGTAGTAATAATCACATTAACTTCATTGTGTACAGCTTTGTGAAACTCTTTAAACGCATTATCGTTAACACACAACCGAATGGAATTAACATACATATCATTCAACTTGGTATAGAACTCTTCAGCGATATTCACTGTTGGAACTATAACCATAAACCTCTCTGTATTATGCGATGCAATCCATTTACGAATCGCTGTCGATTTACCAGAACCGATTGGAGCTTCACAGATGAACTTCTTAGTCCGGATTTGTTTAGTGATCTTACGTAAATCATATTTGTTGTGATCCATACAATAATAATAATCATCATAATCCATATAATCGATTACATCGCCATTCTCATCACAAAGTTCTAGTTCATCATCGATATTTACTGGTGGTTCACCATTAGTTAGGTGTTTAATCGTTGTTTCATCTTCTAATGGATGGCCGTTCTTATCGAAGTAACCTTCACACTGTATAGTGTATAATCGTTCAGGGATCTCATCAAACATCTGCCATCGTATATATGACGGATCATGGACTTCTTCTGGTGTTGGTATTGGTTCGATTTGTTGTTTCAATGGATCATCGTCATCACGGAAATCATTTATAGACATGGATTTCATACCTTCATATACGTGATCGTATAACATAGTGTTCAGTGTCATTGGTTTCATTCGGAGAAAATTTTCATGTAATTCACATACCAAATCCATCGTTTATACATATAGTCATTCATTATATGCTACAATAGTCATTCATTATCTGCCACTATTAGTTCTACTTTATTGGACACAATCTCGATAATGTCGTATATGAGTATAGCTATGAAATTGTTTAGAAACGGTTTCATATTAATATAGCCGATTTCGCCTATTATAATAGTTTATTTAGCCATTATTTTAGGTTATCGCTATTAGAATTGTCATATATAGACATATATCTATAGTCTTGTGCCACAAGTAGCACTAAATTAAATACCAAAACAGCTGATTTTTGGGGGTTTTCGTCAATTAAATTAGCTGTCACGCGACTGTGGCGGGTATATATACTAATTTGGTCGAGGATGACAAAAATGACAATTTTTGGTAGACTGAATGAATTAGAACTAGACTAGTGAGCGAAGCGAACGTGTGCGAAGGGTACGTAGTACCAGGAGCACAGTCTAATATATCTACTAATATTAATAAAGGAATATGCCAATTTCGAAAATTCTAACTAATTCTCAACAAGCTTTATATCAACGAATTCGAATGAAGAAACGAAATCTTTCTAAAAACAAATCGCTCAAATATTAACATTTATTTTGTTTATTTTGACTAATTCTCAAAATGCTATAATATATCGTTTTTTACTAACAAGCTTTATATCAACGAATTCGAATGAAGAAACGAAATCTTTCTAAAAACAAATCGCTCAAATATTAACATTTATTTTGTTTATTTTGACTAATTCTCAAAATGCTATAATATATCGTTTTTTACTAACAAGCTTTATATCAACGAATTCGAGTGAAGAAACGAAATCTTTCTAAAAATAAGTCACTTAAACATTGATATTTATTAATAAAAGTTAATATTAAAAAATTATATTAAATAATTATTTTTATTATTCATTAGTCTTTACGCTTTTTAACGCATCAATGAAGGCATTCCATAGATTTAGCTTATTCTGCCTCCTCCATATGAACGTCATCAGATTGATTGGACATTTATCTTTCATTTTTTGTTTCGTATGCATTGTACATTTTGTACCATTCCAAGTTCCTTCTATGGTATTGGTATGCGTTCCGTTTGATGATATAAAGCCTTCGGAATGGTTAACCTTATCATGACCATAACCAGTAAAAAATTCGAAATTCAATTCTTCTATGGCAGTATCATATGACTTCCAAAAGTCAGTGTATTTAATACTGCCATCTTCGACATTGTCTTTGATTATGGATTTCATTGTTTCTGTTGTTCGATCTTCTACAGCTACTGCAAATAATCGTTTTTTGGGAGTTCTTTCGACGCCACCGACAATCCAGACTCCCTCGACTCTGTGGCCTTTGTAATATTTACGTGATCCATATTTGGATTCATCTATTTCCACGATAACTCCTGGACCACCGATTTTTTCATGATGTTCAGCGACCAAATCAGCAATCAAATTTTCAAAGTAGCTATAATAACTGCATGCTGTTTGGTCGCTTACATCACAAAAACAAGTGGCACTTGTGACTGGTACTCTTAACAGCCAACAATATGCTAGACATAAAATTGTATTGATCTTAATTTTGCTATTTTCGAAAAAAGTTCCTTGTAAAACCGAATAAGTACATCTACAATTTCTCCTCGAGCATTGAATCGATTTATTTTTCAAATTCCAAGTATTTAAAACTTGGCATTCTGGACATTTGATCTGATAATTTAAAATTCCATTCTGAATCAAGAATATTTTCGCATTCATTTCATCTAATAGTATGTTTTGAATTTGAGTGAATGGAGGAATTCCTTTTTTATTTCTCATTTTTGAAATAATTGGTAACGTATTCAATTCAAATTATTTCAACTTTTTTACCTTGATTTCATTATTCTGACAATAATTTTTTTATCACAATTTTTATGACAGAAATATATTTTATTTCAATTTTATTTTATTTTATTTTTTTTTTTACCAAAAATTAAAAAAATACAGGGTGTTCAATATAATTTTAGTATCTCAATCAAAACCGATTTAAAAAAAAAATGAAAGTTTTATAAAAATACTTTTTACTCAATGTAGTTACCATCTCTTTTATGAGCTCTTCTAAACGTTCAATCCATGAGTTAAAAAGTGATTGCCAAAAGTCAGGTTCAAAATCGCCAAGAATTTCGAGGATATGAGATTTTAATGATTCTTCCGAGTCATGTTCGACTCCAATGAGCTTTTATTTCATTGTACCGAAAAGACCGAAGTCAGATGGTGCCAAATCTGGTGAGTAGGACGAATGTGGCATTTTTCTGAATTCGGAATTTTCAATATAATCCTTCACTTTTTGTGAACGATACGAAGGATAATTATCAAAATGGAGGATTTTTCTGGCATTTCTTTGAGCTCGCCCATTAGGATATACATTCATTTTAATTTCTTCAAGAATATCTATGAAATATTGCCCATTGAATTTTAATTTGGGTGGTAAAAAATTAGCAACGATAGGGCCTGATCCATTGAAAAAAATCGTTAACATGATTTTTTTCTCCAAGTTAGTCTTTCGTGTTTTTTCAATGAGATCATCCTTAGAGAGAACCCATTGTGAAGATTGGCAATATTCGAAAAGGAATCAAGTATCTTCATCTTTTGAGCTTTGTATTTATCTTAATTTTGTAATCATATGAAACTAGCAACCATATCGTTCGTAATCGTCTAACTTTCGTAACCATCTTGGCTTGAGCAGCCTGATCATTAGTAATCATCTGAAATTCATAATCGTCAGAAACTCGTCAGCATTACACAACTTTCTAACAAAACAGCTTTCGTGTCAGCTTCCTCAAAGTTGAATGTCTACGTCAACTTCCTCCTCCAGTTGATTCGTCATGGATAGCCTAATTAGTGATATGCAGTAAGTTAAATTCTTTCACTTCTTCATGCGAATTGGGATACAAAATTATTCAAGAAATATGAACGGCAATTTTTTGCCACATACAGAATTTTATTGATAGAATAATTGCATTTGAAACCGAAAATGCAAGTTTGAGAACAAAAATTACAAAATACGAAAAAAAATTTAAAGGTAAGCTTAGGGAAACACTCAAAATCGTTGGTTATCTAAAATATAATAAGCAGAATAATGTAGATTGTATGAATGAATATGATTTGAATTATAATGGAACTGATTTACGATTTTTAATAGATGGTGATATGCATACTTGTTCTATGATTTAAAATATAACGTACAATGCAGCAGTTTTCGGCGAAGAATGATACATAAAGAAATAAATAGTGATAGAATTAATTAAACGATATGACAATTATTTTTGAAATTCATTAAGGGATGCTGAGTGCCTGAACACAGTTGGGTGGGACTCTGAGTGGCTATAATGACTCAATTGGATGAATACGAAATGCTGAGGATGCACCTAGTGCCCATAAGGAAAATCCTTGTTCATGGGGAAGATAAGGCACTTCTTGGTGTATCCTAATCAAACAACCGATACACCTTAAAATTCTCACTTTTTCGGATTTTTTTCTTTCAATTTTTTGAGTGAATTATAATTGACGTGGCTAAACATTTTTTTATAAGTCTAAAGCAAAACGGTATCGATTCTTGACCAACAAAGACTAAATTCAACTAATTGTTCCAAGAAAACTCATCATGGCATTCATCTAAACATGGAGGAAATCAACGTTGATTTTTGGTTTTCTTTATCATTCGTATTCAGTGTAATTATAATGGATTTTTGTAGATGATAATTATTTACCATTATCATCAGCGAAAATTAATCATCTTATTTATATTAAATGACACAATAAGATGATCCAATGAAAATATTTATTTTTTGAACTTATTAAAGTTTGCTTTTATATATCTTTTTATCTTTTTTTTTTTTTTTTTTTTTTAACTTTTTGAATTATATTTCGAAAAAGTGAGAGAAATTAAGTCTATCAAACAACCTGTTTTTCAAGTTGAAAAAATTATTAGAATACAATTTATTAGTAATATTTTTTTAAATATATTCAAATTATTTCAAATATATATAAATATATATTTATAATTCAAATGAAAAGCGAAAATATATTTATATTTTAGATTTTATATTTGAATAATTTTTAGTTAAATAATTAAATAGGTTTATTCAAAAAGTGAAATATAAAATAAACGTATATTTCAAAAATGAGAAATAAAAAAGGAATTCCTCCATTCACTCAAATTCAAAACATACTATTAGATGAAATGAATGCGAAAATATTCTTGATTCAGAATGGAATTTTAAATTATCAGATCAAATGTCCAGAATGCCAAGTTTTAAATACTTGGAATTTGAAAAATAAATCGATTCAATGCTCGAGGAGAAATTGTAGATGTACTTATTCGGTTTTACAAGGAACTTTTTTCGAAAATAGCAAAATTAAGATCAATACAATTTTATGTCTAGCATATTGTTGGCTGTTAAGAGTACCAGTCACAAGTGCCACTTGTTTTTGTGATGTAAGCGACCAAACAGCATGCAGTTATTATAGCTACTTTGAAAATTTGATTGCTGATTTGGTCGCTGAACATCATGAAAAAATCGGTGGTCCAGGAGTTATCGTAGAAATAAGTAAATCAAAATTTGGTGAGAGAAAATACCACCGCGGACATAGAGTTATTGGAACTAAATTGATTGCTGCAATTGAAAGAACAAATCAGAAAAGATTTTTTGCAATTCCAGTTGACGATTATTCAAAAGATACAATTTATTTAATAATTAAAAACAACATTGAGTGCGGAAGTATTCTATACACCGATTTAAAAAAATCTTTTGAAGATGCTTTTGACCAAATAATATCTGAAAATGATTCTAAATTTACTTTTAAAAAACAGGACCATCACGATGGATTTGTGTCACCTGGTGGAATTCATATTAACAATTTAAGAGGAACTTTGAATGGTGCCAAATGTACAATGAATACATGGCAAAAATCGAAAGATAAATGTCCAATCAATCTGATGACGTTCATATGGAGGAGGCAGAATAAGCTAAATCTATGGAATGCCTTCATTGATGCGTTAAAAAGCGTAAAGACTAATGAATAATAAAAATAATTATTTAATATAATTTTTTAATATTAACTTTTATTAATAAATATCAATGTTTAAGTGACTTATTTTTAGAAAGATTTCGTTTCTTCACTCGAATTCGTTGATATAAAGCTTGTTAGTAAAAAACGATATATTATAGCATTTTGAGAATTAGTCAAAATAAACAAAATAAATGTTAATATTTGAGCGATTTGTTTTTAGAAAGATTTCGTTTCTTCACTCGAATTCGTTGATATAAAGCTTGTTGAGAATTAGTTAGAATTTTCGAAATTGGCATATTCCTTTATTAATATTTTCTCTCAATTTTTTTCTGAGAGTAAACTTTTTCAGATCTCAATTCAATTTATTTTCAAAGAACTCTATGAATTAATATTTTTCTCTGAATATTTTTCAAAGATATGAACTTTTTGAATATATATTTTTTTATTACCAAAATTCATTCAATTAATTCTGAAGAATACCCACTTTTTGAGAACATCTCACAATTACCTTACTATATTTTAGTTAATCCTACTAAAATATAAATCAGTGTTAAGAAAATTAAAATCTTCAAAATTGAAAATTAGAGACAAGCATTGAATCTAAATTGTGAGTTAAAAACTAAAATGGTAAAAAAATTAAGAGCTATAACTCATTGAATATGAGATGAAATTAGAATTTATATGAAAATTGTGAGAATGATTAAAAAAAAAAAAAATAATGAACACTGAGCTAATGTAAAGTGCATATTATAAAACAAAATTATAACTTATCAATAACAAGTAACAGTTTTGACAAATAGTAAGAATGATTGTGGCTGATTAGCTTGAAAATCTAATTCTTTGAATTTGAAACTTAATAATAAAACTCTTGAAGATTGATGCTGATTTATAAGTCTATAAAATAATTGAGATGCGATTAAAACGCAGTTACAATTGAAAAAAAAAATATTTTGATGAATCAAGAAATGATGTGAATATTTGCTTTAAGTGATCGACTATCTATGAAAAAATCTTCACTGGACGAATGTTATAGGTTTTTAGCTAAAAGAAAGACGAATTGAGGTAAGATAAATCGAATGATTATAAAAAAAATTTGTCATGGCTGACCAAATAAAACTTGTCTTTTTTTAAAATTTACATATCAGGTTTAATTTTGGAGCAAATAAAGTATAAAAATATAAATAAATACTCATATAGATCAGAAATAATATAAAATTAATATCAAAAAAAGGTTTTGGAAAATGATTTTATATGGTTAACTGTTTTCTTTTTTTTAAACTGGGACCGAAAAGTCAGACCACTATTTGAATATAATTTGAATACTTTACTTGATCGTTAAAATTTTTTATATGTCAATTTTTGATCGTTACATCGCGTTTGCATTCAAAATATGGTCTGAGTTTTAATTTCCTTCAATTTATAAATTTTCAATACTTAAAAAATATAATTTTGTTAAAATATCTTTTATTAAAGAAAATTATTTGCTGAGATATTTAGCTAATGGCTAAGAAAACATGCGGTGTAAAATGGCGTTTCTGATTTTGTCTGAGGAAGTTTGTTGAGTAAGATAAGAATAAGATATGCTAAAAAAGGAGTAGTAGAAATGACTTATAACGTAAAGAAGTATTATTTAATAAAGATTGTGATGCATATAGTGCTGTTGATTATGCCTGAGGAAGTTTGTAAGGCGTGATGAGAAATAATTTTTGAAATTAAAAAAGTTGTAGAAATGTGTTACGATATGAAGAACTTTTGTTTAATAAAACGTGTGGTGTAAAATAGCGCTTCTGATTTTAGCTTAATGAAGTTTATTGAGTAAGATAAGAATAATCGTGTTGAAAAGAAGTAGTAAAAAAGAGTTATATACTAAAGAAGTATTATTTAATAAAGATTGTGATGTATATATTGTTGTTGAAAGTTTGAAAGAGCTAAAGAAGGTTGGTAAGATCTTCTGAGGATATTAATTTTTGATAAAGTTTCGATACACAAATTAATTAATAAAAAGTATTTTTTATCTAGGCTTTTGTGTCGAAACGAGTTTGTATTCAAAAAGTATCCAATGGATACTCATTTTTGTTCGTTATTTTTTGAGAGAATTTGAGGATCCAAAATAGCCAAAATGGACACTTTAATTCAATCTTGGATACACCTTTGAATTTTCATTGATTATTTTGAATGTATATTTCGTTTGACTAATTATATTGCTCCAAATTTACATTGAATTTTATTTTTTATTTCAAATGTTGATCTTCTTGGTCAAAATCATTCTTAGTGAATTTGAAAAGTTTATAATTCATATTTGAGAGGTTTTTTAAAAATTAAGAATAGTAGGTGTTTAAGGCATTTATTATTGCTTTTTTTCTGATATTAATGAGTTTATTAAAGTAAAAATAAAGTATCCAATAAAAAAATTTTTGGATACTTCAACACAAATCTTTGAATAAAATACTAAATAAAAAAGCAGTTTTATGTCCACAAAAAGTGACAGCTTTTTACAAAAAGTCGAAAATGGACACTCAGTTCACTGGATACAAAAGCCTAGTTTTTTATTAAATGTTAAATATCTTATTTTAAGGTACAAATCCAGTACGTTTAGTAACCGCAATTTTTTTTGACATTCTCAAAGAATAAGATGACATGTTAAATAAAAAACGATTATTACCATCCATTTCATATAACATGTCATAATGTTTATTTAAATTGTAAAATAAGTGTCAAAAACAAACCTAGTCAATTTAAACTTTTTCAGAGACATGCAACTATTCAAATAATAAACGTTCTCCCATTCAAAAAATAACGTACTGGATTTGTACCTTAATAATTATTTTGAAAATCAGATTTTTTTGAGATCTAAATATAAAAATAATTTCTATTATATTTATTTATTTATTGTATTGTATTAAAAATAAAATTTATATTTTTAGAATTAAAAATTGTTGCTTTTGAGAAAGCTCATTGAATTTTTTCTTCAGAATTATCAAGTACACCCTTAAGCTAGGCTTTTGAGTCCAGTGAACTGAATGCCCTTTTTTGACTTTTTGATAAGAGTTGTCACTTTTTTATGGAGAAAAAAACGAGTTTTTTTATCGTGTTTTTATTCAATTTTTTGAAAAAAAATAGCCAAATACTTTTTTTTTTGGTAGTTTGATCTTTTTTAAGAAAATAAGTTAATGATACATAATGATTAGCTATTTTATAATAAAATGCTTTTTGCAATACTATTTTAAATAAGAGCGAACAAATAATGATACAAAAAGTTTAAAATCATATTTTATATTTAAAAAAAATTCTATATATATTTGGTATATTATATTCAAATTTACTATTGAAAATTTGAGAGCAGTCCA
This sequence comes from Tritrichomonas musculus, assembly GCA_039105265.1. Lineage (NCBI taxonomy): Eukaryota > Parabasalia > Tritrichomonadida > Tritrichomonadidae > Tritrichomonas > Tritrichomonas musculus. Next base: position 4,249,179 of record JAPFFF010000004.1, read on the forward strand.
AAATTGAAACAAAGTATCCAAAATTGGATTTTTTGGATAGTATCAAGTTCTCAAAAATTTGTGGACACATTTATGTATCCATTCCAAACTTTTTGAATATAAATACGTTTGGACACATAAGCCTAGCCCTTAAGGATATATTTAAATGAAAGTTATAATTAATTAATTATATTTAAATTATATTAAATATTATTAATATGTAATAAAAAGTAATAATTAAAAAATATGAAGATATATATATATCTTATATTCAATGCTCAATTGAAATGCTAAGAAAAAGTTAACATAAAAATTTTTAAAAAATTTAACAAAATTTGTTTAAAAAAATGAAACATAAACATTTTTTTATAATTTAAAATGCAACAAATAATGAAACAATGATTTCTTTTTTATATCGTATTGTTTAAATGCTGAAAAAATGCTTTTAAGGCCACCGTTGGCAACTTTTTCCTGTCGTCGGCAACTTTTTCAGGCATCTATATATGAAAAGATAAAAATATTTGAAAAGTGTACTAACGTGAGGATTATTTTATTAAGTTTAAATAACAAACTGAAATATAAAAATTATGATAAAACATGTTTTTTTATTCAACACCTTTTTCGGTTTCATTATACCTTAAGGATAGGTATTAAGTATTCTTAATAATATTGCATTTTATTACCTTTATAAAATCCGATAAATGATCAAAAATTATATTAAACTCATTTCCCCTTGATAACCATATAAATTTTAATTAGGCTCTTCTAAGTTATCAAAATCTGGAAAATAAAATTCATCAGGTTGATTTACGCGAACATTTCTTTCAACAGTTGGTTTACGTGTCTTGCAAATTGTAAAAACAATCACAACAATCAGCAAGACAGCTAATAATGCGATACAAACGTAAATAGTAGCTAAGCCAAGATCATTTTTTGTTCCTTTTCCGTCTTTTGTTCCGATTCCCATATTGTAATTGGTTATTGATGGTCGTGGAATTCGTGATCGATATTCTGATGAAGGTGTAAATGGTCGGGATGGCGTGAAGCATGACGTTGCAGCAAATCCATTAGATTTGGTGAATTCTTTAGATGAAGTAAATTCCCATGTTTCTTCGAATTCCAAAGTATACGTGAAAACGTTGGAATTAGAAAATTCAGCAGAATTTGTGAAATCTGTTGTTTCTGTAAAAACTGATGTTTCTGAAAAGGGGCATGAAGATGAAAAGTTTCCAGTTTGTGAAAAGAATAATGAATATGAGAAATCTTCTGTTGAAGAAAAAAGCGGGGTTGGAGATGGAATATAACACAATGTATTATTACTCGTATGAATATCAATATAGTCAACATAAGACCATGATCCTGTAATATTAGGTGCATATATATTATTAATAATAATAAAGATTTCACAAGAATTAGTATGATTACTAAATAAAGCAAAATAATCGGTGCTTCTGATGTTTTCAGCTATAATGCAATCCAACTCTAGTAAATAATATAAACGATCTTCACTCACGTAATGATCAAACTTTTGGCATGCAAAATTCCGAAAATAGAATGCACCTGTTTCACTGTTTTCGAGGTTAGCAAAGTTAATGTTACTTACTTTTCCAACACAAGAACTAAATAAAATCATATAATGTTCTCCTTCAGCAGGTTCATAGTCAGTAATACTTACTCCATATAAATTTGTAAAATTTGATGAATGAAAAGCAAAGCAACCTCCTATGGTGGTACAATTAATACCAACTAGACCTCCACCTTTTATATGCGAAATATTGTATGAATCAAAATGGTGTACATTCGTATTAACACTTATCCCTGAACCAAATCGTGAGCTACAATTAATGCATGTAATATCACGGAATTCAATATTGAGAACATTGAGAATAAGAGCTCCACCACCATCAGTACGATGTGCAAGTGGATAAGTTGAATAGCTGGTGTTGATAGTTGTGTTTTGAATCAAAAGTGTTGAGGAATTTGAAACATAGATCGAGCCGCCACCAAATTTCTCTGTGTGACAATTATTAAACGTCAATCGATCAAGATTAATCGAGCCATTAACTTCACTAATATATATAGCACCTCCAAATTCAAATGTTTGTGTAACATAATTTGTGATGATATAGCAATTGTCAAATTGAGTATCGGTCATACTAACATAAGGACAATTATTTATATAAATCGCTCCACCGGACTTTAAGCAAAAGCAATTTGTAAAAGTACAACTATTAAATTCCAAATTAGATGTTGCATTAATAAGACATAAAGCTCCACCATTATCATTTATATCATTACAATTAACAAAACAGCAGTCAATAAATGAAAATTTGGATTGCAACTCGTCTGTTTTATTTGTATAGCAATTATCAGAAAAGACAAAAGAAATTGGCGATTTAAGAAATTTAGAAAAGTGGCATCGATTAATATCAAAACTGAAACGTTGAAGAAATTGCGAATTGGTAATAAAATGTTCGGTATTAGTACTTACATATAAATTTTTGATCGAAAATGCTCGGAATGTTGATAAAGCAGGAATGGTAATTAAATTACCAGGCGCTTTGATCATTGTATGAGAATTGAATAAAAAACTTCCATTACGTAAAAATAGATATGATCCAATCGGAATCTGCATTCCAAATTTTGATTCGATTAAAAAAGGAAAGAAATACAAGAATAGCATTTGAATAAAATATAATGTTTTTAAAATAAACGAATATATATTTAACGGTCATTTTAATATTATTTTCACTTCACAAAAGATTTAAGGGTCGAATATCATTTTATTTTTTTCTCAAAAAGTTTAAATTGGCATGCTCACTTTTTTAACAGAATTTTTATCAATATAAAATTTGTTTATCAAGAAGTGCTCTTTATCAATAATTTAAGCAAGTCTAATGAAGCCTGCATATTTGGATTCATCAAGTAGTTGGTACTCTGACAAAAAAAAAGCAATTGTAATGGAAGATCAAATTAATTCAAATGAATCTCTATAAAAAATGACCGACAAAAGCCAGCGATTTACAAATTCCGCATATTAATATGCTTTACATATGAAAAACAACAGAATTTATACATTAATTTTTGATTTTTTTTTTTTTTTTATATTTGCTCAATTTTTTTTGCATAACAAATAATTATACGAATATTCGATATAAACAACCACTCTGCAGCTCAATAACTACTTAATTTCAGCTCTGAACCAAAAGATTCTTTTTATATAATATATTCATTCTTATTATTCGAGAAAAAAACCAGATTCTTGTTAATTTTTTATGGTAAAAATTTAAATTACTTAAGTTAAATGTGACTAATTAGTTTATATTACGTTACAATTACTTAAAGCATTAATTTTAAAACGGCGCCAAAATTTAAAAATTCAATGAAAAAAAATGAGACTCTATGCAATCAAAGTATTCAATTTGATTTCATTATATAAACATATTTTAATAATAAAAATTGATTCATTTAATAGATTTTTATTTTTTATATTAAGTTTAAAATTAATTTTTATCATAAATCTAACAGATATTTTTTTATTAAAAAAACTTGAAAATTCATTAAATTGAATCAAACTTTTCTACTCGTGAGGAACAAAAATCAAAAAAAGCGCAACGTTACGTTGTGCGCATAAAAGTGTACGATATATATTTTCAAGGAGAAAAAATGATTCGAAAATGGGAAGGTACTTATGGGGTGTGCAAAATTTGAGAGAAAATTTGAATGAAACTCTCACAATTATTAAATGGCAGAAAATTTTGACATTCGACCCTTAAACTATGTCTCAAACCTTTGATAAATCTGTTTTCATTTTTAATATTTTGGCCTAATTATAGGTCCTAGATACTACATAAAAAAAGAGGAGAGTCAACTAATTGAATGGCCGATTTTTTCACATTGTTTGAAAAACCCCCTAAATTTCTGTTTTTGTGACTAATCGAAAATATAATGGTGTATTAATTATTAGCTATTAATACTGATTAAAATATTATATAACCTCAAAAGGGAATAATGATCCTGTCTGGATATATAACTACATCGAAAATCATATTTTTTGATATTGACAATTAATCTATCTATAAACATTTTATATAAACATTTATTTATATTTTCAAGATTAAAACTTTCATTTTCCTATTATTGGGCAATTTTTAATAATTATCAACAATTTATAAGCAATATTTAATATTTTAATATATTTTTTTTATCGTACTAAGTATCAAATAAATATATAAATTATTATAATTAATATATATTTTACTATTTTTAATATATTTTATTTTTAATAACTTTTCATTCTCTTATCAAAATAATACGTTTTTCCTACAAAAAACTCTCAATTTAAAATAATTGCATACAATAAAATACGTTTTTCCTACAAAAAACTCTCAATATTTCAATGAAATTGTAAGATTTATTTTTTCTAATATAAAAATTTTTTAAGTTAACTATTTTTATATAACCAATTTTTTTTTATTATAAATATATTTATACATTTATTTACTTCAAAATCTTGAAAATTATTATTTTTGAAAAGAAATTCAAGGAATATTTTTTTAATATCAATTAAGAATATCATTTGATTTATACTATGCTATCCATTTTTAAAAATATCTGTTAAAAAAATACAAAATGAAATAAACTATTCAAAAATAAATAAAATTTATATTGATCGAATATCTTAATCTATTTTTAATATTTCTCATAAAAAAGCATTAAATAATATAATTATTTGTTTTTTTATGAAAATAACAGAAATATTTTATATTTTGTAAAAATGAAATAGTAATTAAACAAAAAATAAAAAAATCATTTAATGTTCTAGCACTTTAAATGTAATCATTTTAATAAATAAAACTGTACTAATAACGCTAAATCAAATAAGCAAAGCCAATAGAATGAATTTTGATTTTCAAAAGATTTATAAATGATGATGATCAAGTAACTTTTTGGGGCAAAAACTGAAATAAAAAACAAAAACAGAGTTTTGCTTTATGCACAAATTAAATGCTTTATATCAGAGCAAAACCCAATTTTATTTTCAATGATTGATATCTAAATTATATTCATTGAAACAGAAAATCAAAAGAAATAGTTCAATAAAATTATTATTTATGATCTGAATAATAATTGCTGGATATCAAATGTATTAAAAAGAATAGAGGTATTTTGTTAGGAATCGTTTTTTAGCGCCGTAAAAAATTGTAAACGGTTTTTTAGGGGGTTTTTTGTTTGACTTTTTTTGCTTTATATAGAAGGGTCGAAACAGATATACGGACAGGGTGAAGTGATTTAGATTCGCACCAAAATTTGTATATATTAATTATTTTTTATGAGCATTATAATGATATAATTTTTTTTTTATTTTCGTCCACCGTCGTATGTAGAAATCATGATTTTTGGTCTTCGCCCAAAAATCCTGATTTCTGAATGTTTCTAAATCATAACTTTAAACCCGAACATATTATTCAATTTTACAACACCACTGATTCATCACCCCTTCATAAATTTTTTCATAAATTTCATCCCCAAATCTCAAAAGTCAAAAATTGAAAACATAAATTTTATACGTAAATGATTAAATTTGCTTTTATTAACCGTCCGCAGATTCCAAATAACGAATAAATTTTATAACCGTCCGCAGATTCTACATATATTATTAAAAAAAAAAATAACGTATTTTTTCATGAAATATTAGTCTGCTAACCGCTGCGGATCATTGAAATATCATCTAACCGTCCGCAGATTCCAATTTTAATAAAATTTTATAATTCAATAGGCTCAGAAAATTAAGGTCAAAAAATTTTATAAATAAACGTTCTCCAAAATTTTTTAATAACCGTCCGCAGATTCCAAATAATTTTTAAAGAATTATTTTATCATTTATTTTTATATCACATGTCTCAAAAAAATAAATCTAATTTTATTTTAATTTAATTTTTTATCTAATATAAAAATATGACTAAATCAATTGTTGATGACAAAATGAATAAATTATATAAACAAATTAATAAATATTATAAAACAATAAATCGTAAAATGTTAAAACAAATTGTAAAGCGTACTGATGAAATAACAGATTTATATTATGAATACGTAAATCCTGATATGAATGATAAAGAGAAGCGACAAAATGAAAATGCATTATTGACCAAAAGAATTTTAAATAATGAAAAGTGTAACGAAGTTTGTACATTTAACGGTGTTTTAACTTTCATTTGCGGAATTTGTCATTTTCTTTATGCTTACGACAACGAACCGAATAAATTATTCCATCATTGTAATATTTGGGATTTCATGCATTGCACACTTCATGAATTCGATATGGAAAAGAAATTTATGTTTCTATTTAATGATGAAAATATACCCGAAACGGTTGAAAGATTTTTAAATATTGACGATTATGAAATAATGGAATTATTAAAATTAAATTTTAATTGAATAATTATTTTTATATCACATGTCTCAAAAAAAATAAATCTAATTAATTTTTGGGACCAAAAAGTTAGCACGCTGTGATGGTGAAGTGACCATCACGGTGTTCTCAAAAAGTGAAAATTCAATGGAAGCTTTTTGATACGTAGCTTTTTGATAAACAACTTTTTGATAATTTTATTATAATTACTATTAACTTTTTGACCAAAATTAAAAAGAGTAAAATAACGTAAAAAAATTTAAAATTTAAGATTAAAAAGAGTATAATAACGTAAACAAAAGATCCAAATAAAAAAAATCAGGAGAATATGAATAGTAAAATAGGAAAGAAGGAATAATGATGATTGTATGTATTGATAGAATAAAAATTACAAATATTGAGGAAAAATGAAAGAGAATAATTGAAAAAAATCAATATAAAAAGGAAAAAACTAAATATGGCATCTCAAAACATTGATATATAAAAGAAAAAAGAAATAAATAATTATTTTTAATAAAATATTAGGCTTACATGCAAATATCTCCAATAAAATCACCAAAAGGAACTAATTTAGAAATAATATCACCTAACTCTCAAAGATTTATAAGAATTCAAACTAAATCTAGAGAAAATAAATATGAATGATATATAATACTCAAATTTGAAACAGCTCATTTAAAAAATTCAATATAGAAAAATAAACTATTCAATTTTAAGATTTAAAAAAATAATTTATCTCCATTTTCTCATTACAATATTAGAGTATTAGACATTATTATTATCTAATATAAATTTTAAAATATAAATGCAAACTTATTATTCATTATTAAGAAAAGATTTACTATCTGAAAAAGATTATCTGAGAATAACTAAGAGAATTACTATCTAGGGGAAAATATCTGAGAATTACTATCCAAAAATAGCAAACTGTGGAATTACTATCCGAAAATAGCAAACTCTGGAATTACTATCTGAGAATAGCAAACTGTGGAATTACTATCCAAGAATAGCAAACTGTGGAATTACTATCTGAGAATCGTAGATTGTGGAATAACTATCTGAGAATAGCAGATTGTGGAGTAACTATCTGAGAATTATTATCTGATTTTTATTATTTGAGAATAACTAAACTAATAATTACTATCTGAGAATAACTATCTGAAAATTGCCAACCGCGAAATGACTATCTGCGAATAACCAAGCTGAAAATTATAATCTGAGAGTTACCATCAGAATATATCTATCTGAGGATAGCAATCCGAGAGAAATTATTTGATAAAAGCAGTCTGGTATTAGGAATAACAAAAAAACAACTAGAATAATGATTTCAGAACGACTACAATGACAGGCCTTTCTGTTTCTATAAAATTTTATAAAATGGCGCCAAAGAAATAAAAATTTTCAGAATAATAAGATATCAAAAAGTTGTTTATCAAAAAGTTGTTTATCAAAAAGCTGTGTTTCAAAAAGTTCCCATTGAATTTTCACTTTTTGAGAACACCGTGATGGTCACTTCACTATCACAGCGTGCTAATTATACTTTCTCTTAATTTTTTATTTTTTAATTTTTTATCTAATATAAAAATATGTCATTAGACAATACACCTACAAATAAATTAATCGAGTTATCAAATTTATTATATAATGAAAATTTAACAATTAATGATTGGAAAAATGAATTTGATAATGAAAATGATTTACGTGAAAGTTTAATTGAAATGTTAGTTTCAGATATTTTAAATAAAGGATATGATGGAGAAAATAATTATAATTCCATGTATTGGTTCGTGAAAGGTTTAAATATTCCATCACCGAAACCACTTAAACGTTACATAGATTCAGAAGAGGTGCGGACACCTACTTCACATTTTTAACGTTTATAAAAATATGTATATCTTTTTATGTATTAATAATTACTAAATAACATTTTGATATTATATTATAGTGCACTTATTTTATATATTTATTATTTAAATGTTTTAAAAAATCAATTATATAAGTTATAATAACACAAACAAGTATCCTATGAAAATAACCCAATCCAGCCACCTGATGGATAGATTGAATTTATAATGATTAATTATTATATATATTGGAAATTAATGATTAATTATGCATTTTGTTATTTTATAAATATTTCATATTTTGTTAAAAAGTTCATTTTAATGAATATTAACATATTTTTTTGAAATATCTAAATAAATAAAGAATTTATATAGATTATTATTACATTTAGATATATTACATTTAATTTAATAAAGATATACCAAATTTAGTTTAATTTAATTCAGGGGGCTGAGCTGCAAAAATCAATTTTAAAATCATAAATATTAATAACGATTTTTTTTTCAATAAAAATTTTTATTAAAATATTAAGCAAATATCTTTTTATATTTATATGTATATCATAGATTATATAACTTTTAATAATATTATATATACTATATAAATATTTAAAATAAATATAAACAATTAATAAACTTTATATAACTGTATATTCTAAATATTGAACAATTATAATTTCAAAGCGCTTTTCATAAAATGTTAATTTGAGAGAAATGAAATAAATAATTTTCTTTATATATTTTGAAGTTTAATTAAAATTTAAATCAAATGTAGAAAGTTTTTTTTCATTAATTCTTTTTTCATAAATTTTGAATAAAAAAATCTTCGAGAATAAAATTGAGAATATAGTAAATAATAATTGAGAGTTGTTGCATTTAAATTCATATCTTAATATGTAATTTATTATTTTATTATATTATAATAATTATATGATATATATAAAATATATAACAATTATATATTAATAAAATAATTTTAAAATACTTTTTTTTATTAAATTTGGCCCATTTTCATTTTCTCAATTTTTTTTTGGGCCAATTTAAGTGGAAACTATATCATACATTAATAATTAAATAATAACAAACGAGACACTTTTTTTTAAATAGTATAAAAATGATTTTTATCATGTTTTTATTACTTTTTTTCTTCTAAATAATAGATTTTTCTATTAATTACATAATTTCTATAGTTTACATATTTTTATATTTTTTTCAGTGGTTTATATTTTTCTACCTCAGAAAAAAAATCATATATCGCCACAAGTCGGCCCCGTGGACGAAAATAAAAAATAATTATATCATTATAATGCTCATAAAAAATAATTAATATATACAAATTTTGGTGCGAATCTAAATCACTTCACCCTGTCCGCACCTCTGATTCAGATGATTATTTATTCAAAAATTTAAATAAATATAAAATTCAAGATTCACTTGATGATTTCAACCGTCAACGTTTACATGAAAAATTCAACCGTGATTTACATAAAAAAGATTCTTCATTTCTTGATGAATTAATGAAGCATTCCAAAGATATTCGTGAATTTTGGAGAAGTGATTTATTATATAATTCACCACCAGCTGATGCATTAAATGATGAGGAATTTTTCCCCGAAGAAAAACCAAAAGATATTAATTTACGTAATATAAAATCATTTAAAGAATGGCAAAAATTAGACGATGAACAAAAAACATTAGTGGATGATATGATGAAATCATTATATAAAACACCTACTAATTGGGAAATTAATTTTGAACTTTTAAACAATAAAGGCAAAAAATTAATGTTTCCATTACTTAAAAATTTCTTTCAGGAATACATAGACCCATTACCAATGGATAAATATAAAATAGAATTTAAAGTTAAAGGTCAATGGCATTCTAAACCATTAACACCTGAAGTTTATAATAAATTAATGGAAAATTTCACTGAAGAACATTTTATATTCGACCTTGATGAGATACCGGCAGAATTTACCGGATTCATTAGTGGCAACAATGCTGAATTACCTGATTGGTCATTATTTTCATCATTAAGATTTTCAAAATATTTACATAAAGATAGGGTCCGTAAAGACGTTGGCGGCTCATTCTTTAATTATATAGCTAATGATAAAGTACCTAAAAAAGTATTTGAGTATTTAAAACGTCTTCAAATATTTGATTCCTTAGTGAACAAAGAGAATAAACAACGTGAAGAATTAAATGATTGCTGCTTCGTTTATGCTCTCAAACAAACAGGTTATTATTCAGATGATATTTTAAATCAAATACGATTAAGAATTAATAATAGGTATTTATCACAAGGTTCAATTGAAAAAATATGTCAAGAGTTTAAGATTCATATTAAGTTAACATTCATTAATGAAGATGCTAAATGTAAAAAACAAACTGTTAGATCAGGTAAAAATAAATCATATAAATCATATTTGGGAGTCAAAGACGCTGAACCTCAACGAACCCATACATTTAATGTTTATGAAAACCATTATTTCATAGAAGAAAAAACACCATTTAGTAATTATTACAATATGTATGGGTACTGGATTCTCTTCCGTCATTTATTTATATATTCATATATTATATTAATTAAGAGTTAATTAGATTATTTTATAAATACCAGAATATTTTAATGGGCAATAAGTGATATATCAACGATTTTATTTTTAAATGTGAAATGATCGTTTTTTATTTTTTGAATAAGATCATTGAAATATTTGAATATAAAAAATTTAATTATGAAATATTTTTATCTTTTAGAACTATTTATATTTTTAAATTATTTAATATAAATAAAAATATATAAATATATTATATTAGAAAAATTATAAATGTTAAGAATTATGTTTATTTTTTGGAGCTAAAAAAACAATTCAATATCTTTTGGTCAAGTGTAACAATTTTTTCGTTGAGCGCAAATAAAAGAATTCGTTTGTTGGTTCTAAAAATATGGAATTTTTCAATATTTGACCAGAATTTCATAATTTTTGGATTAAAAAAAAATATAATTTTTTCAATCTTTGAAAAAAATAGTAGATTTCTAGGATAATTATTTGAAAAAGAAATAATTATATTTAAGACATCTTTTAAATCTTGCGAATTTTCATCAATTTTGTAATCATTAAAAATGCGAATTAAATTTTCTAATTTTCTTCAAGATCATCTGAATTTTTCAAGAATTCCATTAAAGAAGATTCGACAAGTTCTCGAGAATGCATATATATTATGATATCTGAGTTTTCTTTCAAGAATTCACTCATTTTTATTTTATAAAGTAATAAAAAGTGACAAAATAGCTTGTATGCATTTTTTTAAAAAAACTGCTGATTAAAAGTTCATTCCCAATATAAATATAAATATAATTAGCCTTTACTTTTTTCACATCACAAAATCCTTAACGTAACTTCTTAACGTTTATATTCTTTAATCCCTATTTTTGTTGTTGTATTTGCATGTTTTTGGTAAAAATATCAAGTTTTCAAATTAAATGTTATCAAAAAAATCAATGAACAGATAAAATTAAAATTTTGAGGCGCTTAAGTTTATATTTTATATAATCGCTTTTTAGTATTGGTTTTATATGTTAAAAAGAAATTAAAAGTTTATAAAACAATATTATAATAGTAAATAATCTAGAAATCTTGAGTAATGTGAATTGGTTTGCTCACAGAGTGATTATATGCTTTTTATAAAATGGTCAATCATTTCACCTTTACAAAAAATGATTTTTAAAAATTGCATTTTACTTTTACAAAAATGATTTTATAAAATAATTTAATTGCTATTTTATTTATTCACAAAAAATTATTTAGTATATTATCTTTTTTCAGAGATATAATTATTCTATGCATTCAATATTTTCAATAAAAAATACATTGTACAAACCTTGTATTTTTTCTATCGTTCTTTGTAGAACAAGGTTGGTACAAAAAGTGAAGTCTAAATATAATGTAATTTATCACTATTATATATTTATTTATTTAATATAAATTCGGAGCTCTATAACAAGATATTAAAGATTCTTATTTATCGTTTTTTCATTTTCAAATATTTTGAATTGCTAAAAATTAATGATAAAAAAAAAAAGAAACTTCTCAGAACTTTTTTTAAAAAACTGCTGATTAAAAGTTCATTCCCAATATAAATATAAGTAAAATATAATATACCGCTATTATATATTTATTTATTTAATATAAATTCGGAGCTCTATAACAAGATATTAAATGATTTTAAATTTCTTTCAATATTTATATAACTATTGAAAAATTATAAATCTTAATTTGGTCAACTTTTATTAATTAAATGCTTTTTTATATTATTATATATATATAAATAAAATAAAAAAAATTATTTCATAAATAAAAATTTTAAATAATTTAACGAATTTTGATCGTCTACCCACACATATTTATTACATCAAAAATCTTCATAAAGATCTTGATGATGACAAATATGATAAAGAATATTATCACAACCGCTGGATAAATGCAAGAACTTATATTTCATCATCAAATTTAGTCCGTGAATTAATGAAGCAAGGATATTTTAATCCAATCACTTATGGACAATATCGAATATTAAAAACTGTTTTCTATCATGAATTTGATAAAGATTTAACAAATATTAATTTAGAGTATGAACCTGAATATTGCACAAAATTAATAGCTCCAAAAATTGTTAAAGAAAGCGAAAACAAAACAGACCCTACTTATTGGTATGCTGACTTTGAAGCTGACGTTTCTGGTAATATTCATAAACCATTTATGTGTGTTCTTCAATCACAAAATGGAAAAATTAATGAATGCTTTAAAGGTAAAACATGTAATAAACAATTTCTTGATTTCTTACCTGATCATGCAGTCGTTTATTTCCACAATTTAGCATATGATTTTAGGATGTTTGCATCATTAGTTAATATCAAAAATACTATAATTAAAGGAGCAAAATTAATGAAAGCAAATGTTGAATATAACGATAAAAAGATTTTCTTTAAAGATTCATTGCCAATGTTGAATTGTAAACTTTCACAATTACCTTCTATGTTTAATTTGGGCATTAATGTTCAAAAAGAAATTTTCACATACAAATATTACACTCTTGAAAGATTAAATACCAACAAAGGAGTAATTAATGATGCAGGCTTAAATGAAGATCAAAAATGGACAACAGATGATTATGAATTATTTAAATCAAACATTGATAAAATCCCTAAATGTAGAATTGATGAAAACCATTTCGACATGTGGTCATATGCAGAATTTTATTGTAAACAAGATGTAAACATTCTTAGACTTGGATTTAATGAATTCAGAAATGGATTTATTAAAGATTTCAGTATTGACCCTTTTAATTTCATTTCCATTTCTTCACTCGCTAATGAAGTATTTAATCAACGTGTTTATTATCCTAATGGTAACCTTTATAAATTAGGTGGTCATGTTCGTAAGTTTTGCTCAAAAGCTGTTTATGGAGGACGTTGCATGACTGCATACAATAAAAAATGGCATATATTTAAGCTACTTTGCGATTTCGACGCTGTTTCATTATATCCTTCAGCAATGGCACGTTTATATACCGTTGAAGGTAGACCTGAAGTTATCAAACCTGAACAATTAAACCTTGAATTTCTATCTCAACAAGGTGCTTACATTGTCGAAATCAAAATTACTAAAGTTAATAAACATTATCCTTTCCCACTCATTGTTCGTAAAGTAAATGGTCTCAATCTTAATGACGATAACTTAAAAGAAGGTGAAACATTAAATATAATTGTCGATAATATATCATTAGAAGACCTAATCGAATTTCAAAAAATAGAGTTTGAATTCATCCGTGGTTATTATTGGGCAGGCAAACGTGATTATACAATCCAAAAAGAAATTAAGAAAATATTTAATAAAAGACTTGAATATAAGAAGCAACATAACCCATTACAACAATTATATAAATTAATTATGAATTCATGCTATGGTAAAACTATTGAGAAACCAGTTGATAAAGATATTAAATATATGAATGAAGACGATTTTGAGAAATATTGGATCAAAAATTATAATAAAATTATTGAGGACACATTAATTGAGGGTAGAATGACACCATTAAACAAATTGAAAATCATTTTAACTTTTCACTTCTTGGTATTCAAGTTCTTTCTATGTCAAAACGAATTATGAATGAAGTAATGTGTTTAGCTTATGATTTGGGATGCCACATTTATTACCAAGATACTGATTCAATGCACATTGAAGTTGATGATTTACCACGACTTGTTAATGGTTTTAAAGAAAAATATAATCGTGAATTAATCGGTTCTAATTTGGGTCAATTTCACAGTGACTTTCCAACTATTAACGGTCATGATGAAATGCCAAAATCTATTGAGTCATATTTTCTAATGAAGAAAATGTATATAGATAAATTACAAGATTCAACGGGAGAAATTGATTATATGATCCGAGGAAAAGGTTTAACACAAAACTCAATTAAATATGCTTACAAAGAATTCAACAATGACCCAATGAAGTTATATGAATCCTTATTTAATGGAAACACACAAACGTTTGATTTAACGAAAGGACAACCATGTTTCTCAATGAACAAAAATATGACAGTATCAACTTTAAAGAAATTTGAACGTAAAATAAAAACAACTTATGAAGAAGGAAACATTGAAAATTATTTTAAATAGGGTCCAATAAATAACGAGGAAGCAGCTGTATTTTTCCGTCTTTACCGTTAACTCTTCCTTCAACTTCATATAATCCATTCTTTTTACCAATAACTTTAAACTCTCCTGGTCTTATTACTGACCTTCTTTTCATTTTGTTATCAGTCATATTATAAACATTAACATTTACACCATCATTAATATTAAATTCAACGTTATTTTTAATTTCCCAATTAGCTTGTAATATTCTCCTCACAATGTAATTTTCAAGTTCTGGGTCATCATTTACCATCTTTGGTGTTACACTAAAACCTGCCAATAAACTCAATCCTCTATGTGGTGCATTATTGTATTGATTTACGATTTCATCCATTACTTCAGGAGCTATTACGCCAATATTCATATTATACGCCATATCTCTAATGGTTCTAATTACTCTATCAACAATTCCTAAACTTGAATGTAAAGGTTCTGTTTTCTTTGCATTCTCCTGTTCATATTTCATAAAATCAGGATAAGCGCTTTTAGGTTGTCTTTCAACAGGTGAAAAGCTTATATTATGAGTTTCATAAAACATTTTTGACTTATCAGATTTAAATGCACCTTCACCATCACCGATTAAATGTTCCACCTTCATTCCTTTATCAACTAATTTTTGTAATGCTCGTAAATATGATATTGTCGCTTTTAATTCATCTTTACCAAATTCTGTTTTTGAAAGCATCACATTCAAAATTTGTGCATATAAATATTTAGTGTTTACATTAATTGTAATTAAATATTTTAACGGTTGTTTTTTCTTAATATATATTTCCATTAAATCAATTATCCATGTGTTTCTTTCTGCAACTCTATGTAATTGAAAACGTTTTATATTTTCTTTTAACGGAAATGATGAAGGTATTTTTCCTTTTTCTTCTTTCAGTTCTGGATTTTAAAGCTCTAATTTTATCTTTACCTTTAAATCCAAACAATCCCGTTAATTCTACATTTGGTATTTCTATCGTTGCCCCTGGTTGTTGAAAATATTTATCCTGATATTCTTTATACCATGATTCTAAAGATTTTTTACCTCTCTTCTTCCATCCTGCTGTCAACTTTTCAAAATCCTCAAATGTTAAAAGTTCATTATCTCCATTATGTAAAATTACGTATTCATCCAACCTTTCCTTAAATGATTTCTCCTTAGGTTTTTTGGGTTTTTCTTCCTTTGGGTGTGCTTCATCCCATGCTTTCTTATATTCTTCATATATTCTCCGTTTATCTTCTTCAAGTAATGGTCGAAATGATTATAAATCATATGCCGCTTTTTTACCTGTTTCATTTTGGTTTTTATATACTTTACTCAATAAATCCTCTCTTGCTATTCTCACTACTACATCATAATCTGCCAATTTTTCACGTTCCATTTCTACTTCACGTCTACGTTCCTTTACTATATCACGAATGGTTAAGTAATGAATTATATAGAAATTGTTTATATGTTGAGCTGGAATTTTCACCTTCAAATATTTTTCACAATAATGATTTATATAATATTTCACTTGTTCCTCAAATCTATTCGGTTCATACTTTTCTATCTTACTTGTCACATATGAAAGTATTCCATCTGTGTTATTAAATAATGTTTCAGTCATGTTTTAAAATAAATTAAATTAAAGATATTTGATGATTTCATGAATGTAAAAATAATTATTTAGTTTATTTTTCATAAATTAAATTTTTTATCACATAATAAAAATATGTCTCAAGCCTTACCACCCCTTAAACAACGTCATGAAAGAAAAACATTTGCAACTCCAACACTGAAACTCATAAATTCACGTCTTCAATATTATAGAAAAGTATTAAGTCAACCTGAACCAACAACAGAGAAAGGAAAACTTAGTCGTGCAAGAATTCAAAATAAATATGATCAGTGTATGAAAGTAAGACAATTATTAAACAGAGCTGTTAAGAACCTTTATCTTTAACATAGAACCCATCACTACCGAAATACTCCAACGCTGGATTATTTGAATTATCAAATTTAGGTAATATTTTTGCAACATTACCAACAACAGGTAACTTTTCCATTATTGATTTTGTTTTATTCCATCCAAATTTGAAGCCATCAGCGAAATCTTTAGCTGCTTCTTTAACTTTACCCGCTAATTTTTTAAACCAACTACCAAAAGCCATTTTTAATATTAAATTAAAAATTATGATTTAATATTTTTATTTAAAACTAAATATGACATTAAAGCAAGCAAGAATATTAAGTAGTGAAACCGATAATACTATTAAGCAAGAACAAAACACAAATGTTAACATTAAACCATCAACTAAACCACGACCTCAAACCGTTCCACTTTATCCAAATGTTCCACCAATGAATAACGTAAATTTTACTCAAGCGAACCAACCTATGGATACGTCAACGGTTGGTCAAACTTTATATATTCCGACGACGGAGGATGTGAACTATCAATCTCAACCTCCAACAAACAGCGATTTCCCATTAACTCGAGACAGAGGTATTGCAGATTTAGGAAATGAAATTGAGGATTTAGAAAAGAAAAACCAATTTCTACAAATGTTAGTTGAAATGTATGAATCAAACCCGTTAAAAATAAATGCTTACGTTGTTTGTGAAAGTAAGTTATTAATGAACATGATAAAGTTATTAACTGATTGTGAGAAAGTTGATTTAGTACTTAATGAAGATATTGGATGTAGTGGATGTACGGCTAAAACAAACAAAATCATTTATGTTTCAAAAATATTGATTACTAAAGATGGTAAAACTAGTGAGTTAAAATATGATTACAACAACATTTACAGTGAATTTGTTAAATATGGAATTAGTTTGAAAATGACGTATTAATTTATGTTTTAAATACAGCTAGCATTGTATCATTTATTTTTGCTGTAATCACGCCCACCGTTGTTCTGTGTATTTTTGATGTAATTGCTGTTTGACCAGTTAATGTTTTCAATTCTCCTTCATCAATAAAAACTTCATCCCCAATTCCATAACATGATGTATCTGTAACTTTAACTAAATAATCTCCATGTGTCGCAAATGTTACACATATATTAACTTCATCAATCTTAACACAAATTCCAACATACTCATTCCATTTTCCATTAGTCTTTACTGAACAAATACAATCCGTTGTGTCATTTTCAGTTGATGGTTCAAAATGACTTTGTCCGCGACTTGAAGAGTCTTTATTTTCTTCATATTTGTAAACCTTACCTGTCATATATACTGGTGCACCAATTACAAAATCATTTATTGAATTCATTGATTCCTCAATTGGACAGTAATGAGTAATAGTTGTGTTGGAATTGATTTTAGCATAATCATTGCCGTTCATATCATATGCATTCATAATATAAACTTTTGATTGAGTAATTTTCAATGCTGTTATTTCATTGTATTTGATGGTCGCTTCATCACTTTTTACATTAATATCAAAATCTAACCATCTTTCCTTCGAACTATCAAGTTGATTGCCAATGCTCAATATACTTGCATTTCGAGAATGATTTGGTTTCATGACCATGAGAGGTGAATCACTACATGTTTGATTTGCTCCACCCAATGTCAGAATGTTGTTTGGGTCTTTGAAGTAGTATAGTATAGGCTCCGCTACCGCCAAGCCTATACTTGGGGGCTCCGCAGAGGCTCCGCACCCCACTACTCCAGGGGTTCGCACCCCTGGACCCCCTCAAAAGGCCCCCACATTCAAAAAGTTCGCAGCAAAAAAAATCCAAACTCATACTTTTATCGTCTCGTTATCAAAATTATTTTAGCCCAAAAAAATCGACCTAAATGAATTTGTGGGATAAATCCCACCGGGGGCATATCCCCCGGATGGTCTGGGCTAAAGCCCAGCATGCATCCCCCCTCTTTTGCTTACGCAAAATCTTTTTCTTTTTTGTTCTCTCCCCCCCTCTCGTCCCCTCCGCTGGGGGGGCTCAGATTACCTTCGGGCTATATATCTAAACACCTAGGGAGGCTCACTCCTAATGTCGTTCGCTAATATAGAATCTTTTTTATTATATGTAGTAGTATATATAAATGGCGTGATTTCTTAACGTTCCGTCAAGAAATCCCAACCATTTTTTGTTAAGATATCCCTTCGAATCAAGAAGTTGTTTTATAATGATTGAAATGTACCCGACGCTCAATCCAGCTGAAGAACAAACACCAATCCCTATAGAATATGCTTACTTTATAGTAATGAATGTATTTCATTCTTGGTGTTATCTTCAGCTAAGATACCATTTGATGTAAAGAATGTTGTATTTATCAATATAAAATTAGCTGTTGCATTGACAATAAAATTGCTACTATTTAATGGATATTCAAGATTGTTTAACCATATCTTATATGGTTCGCATTGATATTCATACTTAGGAGTATTATTAACATTGAATGATATATTGATTTTGATTTCTTTATCACTGGCAACATTATTTTTGTTTTCATGATATGTCAAATAGAGCATAGCTTCATATACATCAAGTTGTTGGTCAAATTGATAACGAATGCTAGTACTATTTGGTATGCTGAATGTATAGTTAATTCGTGTTAATTTATTCTCTAACGCAGCTAATCTTGTCTCTAAGTTTTCTATCCTTGTCTTCAATTCTTCATTTTCACTTTTCAATGCTATTTTATCTTGATTCAATATTTTTTCCGCTAATATTAATTTGGTATCAAAATAGTCTGCCCCGTTATCGATATAAAAGCACAGACCATTACTATCACTTTTATAATAAGTTAAGTAATAAGTTGTTCCGTCAATTTCAAAATCGACATTAACATCTCCATCTTCAGTGATAACACCATTATAATCAAACAAATAATCAAACTCTTTTACAAAGCCATCGTTATTTGATATTGTCCCAACAAGATGAGTTCCCCTAGTCAATTTTATTTTGACTTCCCACGTTCCTGAGCTATCTTGTACATTTTCAAAAGGCACATCGACAGCATCTTTATATATCAAATCATTTTTTTCTCGATATTTTGATAAATCTACAGGTTCAGGAATCTCACTCTTTACTTTCTCCAACGCCTCATTTACTTCATCAACAGTAGGGAAATTATCAAATTCAGCTTCTATTTCATTTACTTTTTCGGCAAGTAATTTAAATGCAGGCTTCAAAGAATCTCTAAATATATTACCAATATCCATTGCCCCACTTAAAGTTAAGGCTCCACTGTCAGGATTATCATTTTCATCTTCAAATTTTAAATCATCTAATGGTTTATATTCTTCTTCACACCACATAATTATTGGAGTAATATCTTTTGTAATAGACCTAGCGATGGTCCCAGACATAAAATTAATAGATGACCGCAACAAATCACTCATCCCTTTCGTTGATTTGTTAGAGAAGATTCTCTTCAAAAATCCACCTCCATTTATGGTTGGAAAGCTGATTCCCTCGGGAAAAAGCTGCATGCCTATAGAGCCCATAGAACCTGCCGTTCCAGCTACTCCAAAAGCTAAAGCTGTCCATGACACAATTCTTAACTTATCAACATCTTCTTCTAGATGCTGAGTTATTGTTTCTGCTCTTGATACTCTTCCTTTGAGGCTTTCCATTGTCGTGCTCATTTCCTGGACGTCATAACTTATCACATCAACATTATTGCTTACCATATTTAAATCACTTCTCATTGTAGTAATATTGTCGGCAGTAATAATTTTGGACGAGGTAATGTTATAGTCTGTATATAATGTTGTTGCAGCATTAGGATTGGGATATATCTCATAAAATTGTTGTTTGATAATATATTCGAAGGGGTTTGTTGTAGGGTCCCAATTGACCTCATCTATCGGGTCAACATATTCTTTGAATAAATAGATTCTAATATTTCGTGAGTCATTAGGGGTAGATGAAGCATAACAATATTCTACTTTTTCACACGAATCTAATATACCAGTGATGAAATACCATTTCTTATCACTCTTGGGGTCAAATATTTTTCCAGTAGGCCTCATAGAAAATCTGTTTGCCTTGATGGTGCCGTCCAAAGTGATATCAAGTAAAAATTCTTCCACTTTAGAAATATCTAATTCGCTCCCTGTACCGTTTGCTTTATAGCATCTTATAGCTTCAATATCATATCCATCAACATTTATTCCTCCATTACTTGTTTGATAGCCCAATCCATATTTTGAAAAGCTTTCTATCTCACCCGTCTTTAGTTTCAATTTACAGTCCAATTTACATTTCCCTCCATGTATCATATAATGTAGGAGATTATCAATAGAATAGTTATCAGGCTTTTTAATCAACATTTTATTTCTTTCACTTCTCTTGATTCTAATATATGTTCCATCCTCTCCATGTTCATTCTCTTTATTTAATGCATTTTTTATATTTCCGTTTATGTTTCCTTGTATATTATCTCCTACCCACTTAGTTCCATCCCAGCTTAAAATCCATTTATTACCAAAACAATATTCACTAAACTTAAATTCCAAGCCGCTAGGTATATTGTAATTATCGTCTATATTCCATTGCAGTAGCCAATACATTTTATCATCTATTTGGACTTCACTAGTTAGTGTGGGTTTA
Organism: Tritrichomonas musculus; assembly: GCA_039105265.1. Classification (NCBI taxonomy): domain Eukaryota; phylum Parabasalia; order Tritrichomonadida; family Tritrichomonadidae; genus Tritrichomonas; species Tritrichomonas musculus. The sequence continues at coordinate 4,270,669 of JAPFFF010000004.1, forward strand.
TAGAGATACAATACATCACTTTTATGAAGCTTCAAAGCATTATCAGCCTTGATAATTGAACATTTTATTGCTTTTTCTGTTTGGAGGCTATCTGTAAGATATTCATTCATTATACTCAACTCACCATTTAACCAAAGGGAATAGGGATTAAAATCGAGGCTAGAATCGAAAGCTATGTTGATGTATTCAAATATAGTGCTGTTATTTATAGAACAGCCATTACTGCTTTTGGTTATGAGAGGGCAATAAACCTTTCCATCCTTGGCATAAATAAAGAATTCCTTCACTAAATTTCCATTCGTATCGTATATAATATTTTTTCTCAAAACAACTTTGAAAAGATTTGTTTGGGCTGTTATTTCCTTCACTTTATTCATGAAATCCTCAGGTATATTAACAAATTTAAGAATATGATATTGGGTTGTTGATGACTCAAATGACTCGTATTGTATATTATTATTTTTGATATTAAATTCTGGTATGCCATCTACTTCATTGAATAAATGGCCTGTCTGAACATATCCATCTAAATCACTTAGGGTTAATAACTGGCTTGCTTTACGAGTGCTGTCTCCTACCTTGAATTGTATATCTCCGATGAATTTTGTTGTTGTTGCTGCCATTTCAAACCCAAAAAAATATTTCCCTATTCTACTCAATATTTGCACACTTCTTCTCCAATGCAGCAATCCTTTTCTCCAATGAATCGATATATAAATCCTTTTGCTCCAGCATTTCTTTGACTTCCAATTTTGTAATATAAGCAGTCATATCTATATCATCTAGGGGATGCTTTGTGCTTTGAACAGATTTTATTTCGTTAGCTAATATTTTGAAAACAGGCTTCAAAGAATCTCTGAAAATATTACATAAATTAAATGTTGCCTGAAGAGTCATTACCCCCTTGTCTGGATCGTCAAAATCATTTTCGAAAGTAATCTCTTCTAATTCATCTAACCCTTCATCACACCATTCTAATACTTTATTTGTGTCTGAAATTGTCCTAGACCAAGGGTCAAATTTTCTTAGCCGAGAAGCGCCGCTAAAATATGACTCTTCCAATAAAAATGATGTCCTAGCATGAGTTATTGTTGTCGCTGCTACTGCTACTTCTGATGACGCTTCTGCTCCTCCAAATGTAATGCCCATCGATGATAAAGCTAAGCCTCCACCAACTATTCCACCTGCTATAGTGAAGGCTAAAGAAATCCCTTCAACAATCTTTATTGACTTCATATCTGAAATTAAATGTTCAGTCTTATCTTCGACTGTTATTAATCTCCTATCCATTTGGCCAACTTTATTCTCCAATTTATTGAAGTCATATGATAAAACATCAAAGTTATTACTTACCAAATTTAAATCACTTCTCATCGTAGTAATATTGTCGGCAGTAATAATTTTGGATGAGCATATATTATAATCTGTATACAAAGTGGTAGCTGCATTAGGATTGGGGTATATCTCATAAAATTGTTGCCTGATAATATATTCAAAGGGATTCATTTTACCATCCCAATTCATTTCTTCGAAGGGGTCTGCCATGCTCTTTCGTAAATATATTTCAATATTCCTTTCCTCAGGATTGATAAAACTATCTGTCCAATCACAGGCTATTCTATCTATTGTGTCTAAATCTCCTATCAAATCAACATTTCCATTCAGCTGTCCATAAACATGAAGTATTTGTGGTAATATTTTGAATGTTAGTCGGGTAGGAGTAGATGATTTTGGCAAATAAATATCTAAATATACTCTGGAGATTTTAGGAATTAATTCATTAAATTTAATTATATTAGCCTCATAATTAAATAATCTACACTCAACACCTACCAAATCATAGCCTTCATATGTCTCTTTATTATGTCCTCCCATCTCAAACACCCAACAACTAATATGATTTTCATCCCCATTTATAATTTCATCATTGTTTAACAATAATTTGGTTTCTAATTTTCCTTCTTTACTAGCGAGTGCATATAAGCTATACAATATACCCTTCTCTCCTCTTGGTATTATTTCGTTGTGTATATCATCATTTTTCATCATTGCATAGCATAAATGTGTTCTATTATCATTATGATAATACCCTGTGTTTCTTTTATTTAATTTGTTAATGACACTCCCTCCTAATCTTCCGCTCAAATTATTGCCTGTCCATTTATCTTCCTTCCATTCTAATTCCCATGAATTACCGAAGCAATACTCCTTGAATTTGAATTTGAAGCCTTCGATGAGATGGTAATCATCTGGGATTTCATATATCATTTTATAATATTCTTTATCTCCTATTGTAGCGTCAGTAATTTTTGTTGGTTTATATAAATAAATAATATCAGAATTATGTAATTTAAGAGCATTCTTAGCCTCTATTGTATCACACTTTATTGTTGGCTCAACAGCTACCAAAGAGTCTTGAGGCAATAAATACATTATACTTAGCTCTCCCTTGAGATATAAATCATAAGAATCAATTCTAACCCCTTCATCATGAGCAATATATAATTTATTTGTTGTCGTTTCATGGAAATAACTAAGCCGGGTTTCATCATGCTCGGTATTGTGTATGAGGATTGGATTATATATTTTTCCATCTTCTGCATAGATATAGAACTCTTTAATTATTTTTCCATTAGCATTCATGATAATATTGTTTCGAAGAATTATTTTAAATATATTTATCCTTCCCTGAGTATCTTTTATTTGTTCTTGTATTTCTTCTGTACCACCTATCACCATCATCTTAAAGTCTCTATCAAATAATCTAAAAGTATCTGTGCTGAGCAAATTATTGGTGAGAATATATTTGGGAAAGCCAGATTGATAAGTAAAATTAGATGTGGTAATATCCCCTCCCGAAGATAAATTTGATATATCTACTCCATTTATTAATCCATTAACATTTAAATTTGCTTTGATATTAACATCTCCATATATTGGTTTTTCTCTATTAAATTGATAATTCTTTGGTGGTTCGATATATTTGTTTCCATATACTTCTAATGCTTTCTTGAACGATTCAAGGTCTGACCCTGGAATTGAAATAGACCCATCGGGCTGTTTTGGTGGTGTGCCGATATCGATGCTATGCATCGCTATGTCCGAAGGACTATCTATACTCAAAGGGCTAACAGCACTATTGCAGTATATCCATTCATTTTCATTTTCATCCCATACTATATCTCCTTCTTTGTTTTTTGTATTGTTTGCCATAAAGGCTGTATACACAGCCACACTCATTCTATCTTCATTATTCCTCCAACCTTGACATTTATTATCAAAATCAGTAATCATAATCTGAATCCAGTTTTGTCTGTCAACATCAAATATAAATGAAGGAGGCGCATCAAAGCTTCTATTTGTTCTCCAGCCTGATGGAAAATCATCAAATGAATACCCACTTTCTGTTAATAAAACCCATCTATGAAAGAGGGCTGACCAATAATATCTTTCATCATGATCAATATTAAAAGACCTATCATTCATGAAATTGGTATGCTGTATATTGGAATCTATATGCTGATTTTGATTTTGATATTGATTTACCAAATCATTTATACCGTCATCATTATTGTAAATCGAAAAGTCAACTACCTGTGATTGAGCCAGCTGGACCTGATTATCAAAATGCAAACGACTAATATCATGCTCTTGAAGATGGCCTTCGACTCCATCAACTCTATCATATAAATCAGAAAATAATTCAATAAATATGTCATCATTTACATCTTCAAAATTATTCTCTCCTTCTTGATTACAATTGCATGATTTTATTTTTGAACAATAATCAGCCCAATAGTTTAATGATACTATTATATTATTTATATTCAGCTGGACATCATTTAGGATTTGATTTAAACTGACCTTTACTTTTGTACCATCGATATTGTCAATTTTTATTGTATGGTCTACAGTTAATGATGTCGTAAATAGTTTTAGAGCCGATGCCAGCTCATATCCAAGAACACTAGATAACAATAGATTTTGAATTATTTTTGGATAATTTGCGTAATTATCTTTTTGATTTTGCATGTATATATCAATAAATTCACCCGGGCTTCCTACTTCCACTAGCTGGTCTGCTTTAACTTCTTCATCGCTATTTTTATATTTATATCCTATTGTCTTAAGAGTATTGTCTTGAAGATTGTAATGATATTGCTTTGTTCCATTTATGAATTTTATCCAGTTTGCTTCATTAAATACCTCATATAATATTCTCGTTGTGTTTTGATTTCTCTTTTCATTCTTCATAATATTCATCAACATATCAGCTAAATTATGATATGTCTTGTATTGGAGGAAAGGTTCAGTTGGCTTAGGCTCTGGTGGAGCAGTATGAGTTTGAACATATTTAACTACTTCACATTTCCCCTTGTCTTCTTCCAATACTACTTGTTCGTATCCATCTGCTGCGCACATCAATTCGCTATACATATCATGGATTGCTTCACAAGTCTTAGATTCCCCTTCGATAATATCATTAAATGTATTAACACAATATTCATCTCTGATAAGTTCTCTGTTGGATTCAACAAATGAATTCGTTCTTGCTAATGCTTTGTATTCAAGTATTTGTGTAGATTTTTCAGTTATGGGAACATCCCCAAATCCTTTAAGACTGCCTCCATTTTCAATATAATCATTTACCACTCTGGCATCAACTTCAGCTTTATTGTATAGACAATTAAATTTTGGGTATTCATCGGGCTTATCTTCTTGGATGATATTTATTTTTTCATCTTCTCCAGCACATATTTCAAATCCATTTGCTTTAAGTTTTTTTGCTTCTTTGCTCTTTGCAGAATATAGTGTCAAGGACATTTTAATCTGAAATTAAATAATGCTGTATAGTGTTCAGAGCCAGCCAGAGAATTATAATACTGTAAGAATGAATATAGATATTCCTTGGAAATGCCCTTTCGTCAAGTATTATGTTTCGTCTATTAATACTAAAGCCAATATTTTGTTAACCACCGATGATGATTATTTAATATTTGAGACAGAAAATAGTGAAGTTCGAATTGATTTCGAGGAGTCGTATGCCTATTCTTTTGCAAATCTGGTTAAATTTTTAAATGAAAGTCAGACTGTAATTACCTTCAAAAATGTCAACAATAGAACCATATCTTTAAAGCCTGTCCAAACAGTAAAATTCAAAGAAGGCAGCCATAGAGCAAAATTAATCACTGGATTGTTCAATACTAAGCCTGGACATATATTTCCAAATGGAGTTGAATGCAACGTCCCAGATTTGCCAATTCTTGATTTTGCCAATAAATTATATTTAGTATCTTTGCAGGGTGTAGCAGCGCACTCATCTATTGGAGACCAAGAATATACTCCCAGCATCATCGCAAATATTGATACAATGATTATGGACCAAGAAGCTTTAATAGTGAATTATGATTTGACAAAACCAATAAAAGTAAAAGTAAATACAGATTCGTTAAAGTATTTGGAAATGAGGTTGGTCGACTTTATGTTCCAGCCAGTAATCTTAAAATCCCCCTTGTTCATTACTCTGAAGATAAAACCATCCCAGGATGCTGATATATATGATATACTCACGAAGTGATTTATATCTCACGAAGCAATAGATATTTTTAAATTCTGATTATATATTTAGATTCTACATTGGATTTGCAAGATTTTTCACTATAAGAAGTTTAAAAAATATTGAATATTCATCGAGTTATTGAAAAGGGATTTTTGAAAAAAAGCGTGAGTAGGGGGTCATGGTTTTGATATTGGAAAATATAAAATAAGTTTAAAAAAATATGTATGAGCAGGCATGTTCATTTTTTTATATATTTTACTTTCAAGTTTTCCAAAAGATTAGGAAAATTAAACGGTCGACAATAAACGTACGGATGAATAAACGTACGGATATAAACGTACGGATGAATAAACGTACGAATATAAACGGTCGACAATAAACGTACGATGAATAAACGTACGAATATAAACGTACGAATATAAACGTACGATGAATAAACGGTCGACAATAAACGGTCGACAATAAACGTACGGATATAAACGTACGAATATAAACGGTCGACAATAAACGGTCGACAATACAGATGAATAAACGGTCGACAAAAATTTTAGATTTGAGAGGGTATTGAAAAAAATGATCGGAAAAATTTTGCCTCATAATTGTGAGTAAAATTTTGGTTAGTGCGGCATTAACATAAGATAGTGCGGCATTAACATAAGATAGTGCGCATTAACATAAGATAGTGCGACATTAACATAAGATAGTGCGGCATTAACATAAGATAGTGCGGCATTAACATAAGATAGTGCGGCATTAACATAAGAAATTCAGACAAAAATTTTAGATTTGAGAGGGCATTGAAAAACCTAATCGGCAAAGATTTTAGATTTGAGAAGGCTTTTAAAATTTTTTCTTTCAAATTATTTTTTAAAAATTATTATTTTCTTTCAAATTATTTTTTAAAATTTTTTCTTTCAAATTATTTTTTAAAATTATTTTCTTTCAAATTATTTTTTAAAATTATTTTCTTTCAAATTATTTTTTTCAAATTATTTTTTAAAATTTTTTCTTTCAAATTATTTTTTAAAATTATTTTCTTTCAAATTATTTTTTAAAATTATTTTCTTTCAAATTATTTTTTTCAAAATTTTTTAAAATTTTTTTCTTTCAAATTATTTTTTAAAATTATTTTCTTTCAAATTATTTTTTCAAAATTTTTTAAAATTTTTTCTTTCAAATTATTTTTTAAAATTATTTTCTTTCAAATTATTTTTTAAAATTATTTTCTTTCAAATTATTTTTTAAAATTATTTTCTTTCAAATTATTTTTTAAAATTTTTTCTTTCAAATTATTTTTTAAAATTATTTTCTTTCAAATTATTTTTTAAAATTTTTTCTTTCAAATTATTTTTTAAAATTATTTTCTTTCAAATTATTTTTTAAAATTATTTTCTTTCAAATTATTTTTTAAAATTTTTTCTTTCAAATTATTTTTTAAAATTTTTTCATGAAATGTTATTTGAAAAATAAATTAAACGTATAGATAAATAAATATATGGATGAATGTGGCCAGATAAGTATTGAATTTTGCCTTGCTTATATCTCGATGAATATTCAATATTTTTGAATGGTTCAAGAGAGAAGTTCCTTCCTATTTCAGAGGAGAATTCAAATATTCAATCAGTATTGAAAAATCTCTATTGCCGATAGGCAAGTTCACTTCGTGAATCGTACATATAGATTTGAAGGTATCTTTATTGAAATTTGCCTTGTTTATATCTCGATGAATATTCAATATTTTTAAACGTTCTTATAGTCAATTTTCTTCCAAATTCAGAGGAGAATTCAATGAAATAATTATCTATTTTTAGTCTGCAGGTGAACGGGTGAATTCTCACCTCCAACTTCACCTCCAACTTCACCTTTCAATTTTTTCTATTTTTTATTTTTAGGCCAAATGTCCATAGAACCATGTATGTAAATAGGAAATAAATGAGAGGTGAACTGGCAGGTGAATTATTGGGTGAGAATTCACCCCTTCACCCCTGGATGATTTTTACAGTTTTTTTTGCTCATTTTTGAGCCGAAGCATTTTTTTGTCGCGTGATATTTTTTTATCACTTTTTAATTTTATTGTAAAATGGCTGCTACGCAGACTCTTGCAAAGCAAGTGGACAACCAGCTCATTTCCAAACTAACCAAGAAGCAAATTTTATCCCTCCCAGGATTCCAAAATAAAGGGAAACAAACCGTAAAAAAACTCCGAGAAGAGCTCAGACAAAATATCTCTCGAATGAAATTAAACAAAAGAGGCTTGAAAGTGAAGGATTATATCAAGGCATTTAATGAAAGTGATGATAAGTTGTTTAACAATCTGCGCAGGCAAAAAAATACCAGACAAAAAGAAAAGGCATCGCGAAGAGAATACAAACAAAGCATCAAAAATAATGCCAGAGCAGAAAGGGATATATTAAATATTTCGGTCGATTTGTACTCTACAGCTAAGACCGAAGCCAGAAAAGAGTACAAGGAAAGAGTCAAAAATATTAAAGATAAGCCTAAATTTAAGAAGCAGATGAAGGAATTTATGATGAAAGCGAACAAAGAAATTTCATTCGAAATAGTTATTGGAGATGATGAAGATACCAGGATGGCATTTACTGAAACTCTAAGGCAGCTTCACAAGAAGAATAAAAAGAACGTGGTAGTAAAAAGTGAGTCGTTAGATGGGGAGGAATATAAGTGGTATACCATCTCATCGGCACGAAATATCGACACAACTATTGGTCATATCTCCGGTACAATAGATTTAAATGATGATTGTTCTGATAATAATCCTTGGATTGGTAATGTATTTATCCCAGCAAAATATCAATTACTCTTCATTCAAAACAAAAAGAAAGGCAAACAAACCGTCTTCACAATCAATAAACAAACTAGTAAAGGGAAGCTATATGAAGAAGAAGTAGAAATTGATGAAGATTATAGAGAAAAACCAGACGGAGGATTCTTTCCATATATCAATCTTTCTGATATTGATTTGACTATATATCAAATATTTAAGTCTGTGGAGAAGAAAAATTATCAAGATAATTGCCTGGTCTATGCATGTATTCAATCAAAAGTTTTCTCAGAGGAAGAAATAAATCATCTACGTTCCATGGTGAAAACAAGAATGGTACCAAATACTTTAATCTATGATATTGCCAAATATTTTAAATGCCATTTTATTGTCAGGAGGATTGATGAAAAATATGCTACGAGAGACCAACAGCAAATCAAAATAGATACCCGAAAGAAAGCCTGGGCTAAAGCTTTTAACAGGACTGTAGACCTGTTATTATACAAAAATCATTACATGATTAACAAACCTGTGGGAAACACAAAGCTGATTACAGTCCTACGAAAGCTATTTAAAGAAGGCATGTTCAGAGAAATAAAATCTTGCGAGATGAATATTTTGGCCACAAATGAATATAACAGTCATCTAGCAGATTATCAAGATTTAAATTATGACCCTTCCCTTTGCTGTCAAAAAATAGATTCGTCTGTTATGAAAAAAGAGAGGGAATGGTCAAAGATATACTACTCTGATTTTGAGACCGATACAACACTATCACCCCATAAACCATATCTTAACATTACAGTATATAGAACAAAAGAATTGATACATAAAATGGTTTTTGATGGGGATAATATAGCCGAGAGATTATTAAAATCTTTGGAAAATAATTCTTTGACATACTTTCATAATCTAAAATATGATGCCTGCTTCTTCATCAACACCCCTGGATGGGACGTCCAAATAACTGAAAGGAACGGTACAATTCTTCAAATTGTCATGACAAAATATAAAATAAACAAAAGATTAACCTTCCGAAATAGCTACTCTTTGATACCTGCTGCCCTATCTTCCTTCGCTAAAATGTTCCAACTACCCGTCCACAAAGAAGTGATGGCATATAAAATATACACAGAAAAAAATATCAAACGAAAAGAAGTCTCAGCACTAGAATTCCAACTACAATATTATCTCGAAAATAAAGACAAAAAAACACTTCAACAAATAAAACAAGACTGGAAACAGCTTATCGATAATGCAATAAATTGTGGCGCTTATGAAAATCTCCAGATAGACATTATGAAATACGCCATCTATTATTGTAAGCTCGACTGTATTGTTTTGATGAAAGGAGTTGAGAAATTTAATCGAGACTTGATAGAAGTGTTCAGACAAACAAAAACAGATATGCTAGACGTCCATAATTTTATCTCCATCTCTTCGATTGGATATTATTATGCCTACAAATTTGGTTGCTTCGATGAGTGCTATCAGCTAAGTGGTAAGCCACAAAACTTTATCCAGAGATGTGTTTCTGGGGGAAGAACTATGACAGCCAACAATGAAAAGCAGTATGTAGAAGCGAGAATACAAGATTTCGATGCCGTCTCTTTATATCCGTCGGCCATGAGTATTATGTCTGGAGTGCCCAAAGGAATGCCTAAAATTATTCCTGAAGGAATATCTACTGAAGAACTATTACGTTATGACCAGTTCTTTGCTGAAATAAACATTAAAAAACTAAGCTGTAAATCAGATAAGCCATATAAATTTGGGCAGGTATTTAGCAGGAACGACCAGGGCTCAAAAATATTTACCAACAATCCAACAGACCACTATTATATTGACAAGAGAGCTTTTATGGACCTGATGGAATTTTATACTTTTGACTACGATTTTTATCGAGGATATTATTTTGATGAAGGATTTAATAGTAAAATTAATATATTCATCGAGAAATTGTTTAATCTCCGAAAGAAATATCAGGATGCAAAAAATCCTCTACAACAAACTATTAAACTCCTCTTGAATTCTATTTATGGAAAATCTATTCTCAAAGCCACTACGACAGAAACAAAATGCATACCAAAAGATAAAGCCATTAAATATATCTGGAAAAATTATAATTATATCACAGAAATAATAGAGAATAAATCAATCGAAAATGTGTATGTCAAGAAAGTAAAACCAATAAATAATCACTTTAATCTACCACACTTTGGAGCAAGTGTGTTGTCCTGGAGTAAGCATTTGATGAATAGAGTGATAAGTTCAGCAGAGCAGAATGGGATTGAAATATACTACACAGACACCGACAGTATACATATCAAAGAAGAAGATGTAGCAAGGATAGGAGAAGTGTTCAAAAAGAGATATGGCAAGGAGTTAATAGGCAAAAAGATGACTCAGTTTCACTGTGATTTTGATTCGTTTGAAGGAGCTGTTGGGGCTGTTCATTCAAGAAAATTAATAGCTCTGGGAAAGAAATCATATCTCGACATTTTGGTAGATGAGAAGGGGAATGAAGGCCTGCATATAAGACTGAAAGGAATTCCTAAACAATGTATTCTAAACAAAGCAAAGAGGATGAATATATCAGTGGAGGAGTTATTTGAGAAATTATATTGTGGCGAGGAGGTAGTTTTCAATCTTCTTGATGGGGCTAATTGTTTCAAAAAAAATAGCTCATACCAACAGATAAATTTACCAACATTTGAGAGAAGAATCAAATTTTGAAGTATATATGAGGCTTTTTTTAGGGTGATTTTGAAAATGGGATCGAAAATGGGATCGAAAAAATGAAAATGGGATTGATTGAAAAAGACCCTATTTTAGCTGTTTTTTGACCTAAAAAGTGCTTAAATCAGCCTCTTTTCTAAAAACTCCTATCCCATTTTTGATCCCATTTTTAATCCCATTTTTAAAAAAAGATATATAAATATAAATTTGTGTTTTCTTAAAAATAAATTATATAACTCTTCTATAGTTCGTATATATATTGTTAGAAATTTTTGGGGGGATCAAAAATGGGATCAAAAATGGGATCAAAAATGGGATTTTTTTTTTTTTATTTTTTTAATTTTTTTATCACGAAGCCAAATGTGTCAAGAAATGACATTACAAGAAGCCCTCCAAGAAATTCAAAAATTAAAAGCTGAAAATAAAATGAAAGACGAACAGATTGCTGACCTCACTACAAAATTGGAAAAATCAGAAGCTGAAAATGAGAAATTAAATATGTTTTTGGAAGAAAATGACAATGAATGGGCAAACAGCATGCGTGATGTAAAAGAAGAAATACAAGAGCTAAAGACAGAGTAGAGGATTTGGAGAACAGAGAAGACGATTTGTATGACGATATAGTATATCCAGAAGCCCAAACAGAAGGGGAGGCCCAGTGGTTTGATGTCAAAAATGATGATGAATATGAGATTAAAAATGTATATCCATATGATATTAGACGAAAGAGTAATGGAAAAATAATTACTAATACTTTAAATAAAAAAGATGGATATATTCATTGTAACATTAAATGGAAAGCCCTATCGAAAGCATATTCTTGTGGCCAAACACTTCATTCCAAATCCCGACCACCTCCCTATCGTCGACCATATAAATCACGATAGAACAGACTATCATGTGTCAAATCTTCGGTGGGTATCAGCTAAAGAAAACAGCAAAAATAAATATGGATACAAAGGCCAAAAGTATAATTATCTAGATGACCTGCCTGCGGATTGTCAACAAATTACTTTATTCAAAGGGTGGGAGTTTGAAAATTATTTCATTAGTTCTGACAATAAAATTTGGTTCTACAATGGAAATCAATACAGAGAATTAAAAATTTATAAGAGCCGAAGCTATTTATATGTTAGTATGATGGATATAAATAATAAACATCACAGCATTGGATTAAATGCTTTGATTCAAGAATATAATTGAGCAGCAAAAAAATACCTCCATCTAATATTTTTTTACTTTATGCCTTCACTAATTCAGCCAATTTTTTCAGCTCCTCTAGCTCTTTTTTCTTTCGTAGCCTATACTCCTTTTGTTGTTGCCTTCTTGCCTCGAGCCTTTCCTCTGGTGTATTGTATTTACTCTTTCTGCCTCGCTTTTGTTTTTCAGGGAGGGGTTCGGCTTGGGTTTCCTCTTCAGCTTTTTCTTCAGAGATTATTTTTAAATTCTCTTCGGATTTACTTTTAGATAGTTTTTTTATAATATCAGTTTTATTGAATTGTGTGAGGTCTATTTGATTAGTCATTTGCCTTCGTGATAAAATGTAAAATAAATTTCTAAACACACACATATTTCAAACACAGATGATATTTGTTAATTAGTTCGTTGTATTGTTTGTTATATACTTGCTTGAAGTCCATACAAACTTCTCCCTTGTCGTTTACTATTTTTATGGCTTCGATTCTGCGTATCGGATTAGCTTTCCCAGCACAGCATTTTATATCTTCATCCACATGCAATTCTACCATCTCAGCTTTGACAGAACATTTAATTATATCAATCAACGCCTCTACTGGAACAATGATACAATTTTTTGAAATAAGATTAGTTAGCAAAGCTTTATCTTGGTTCAATAAAATATTGGCAAAAGTCTCGAGAATAATATATTTTACATCTTTTACATCGTCTTCTGGGCTGTCTTCTAGCTCGACATTTCTTGTTATCACAATCTCTTCCTTCCCATCATCCCTTTTGTTTATGATGATATTGTTATTAATATTAGATGTTGATTGAGCTGCGGCTTGTGGTTCTAATGATAAATTAGCATTAACACCTGCATTATTTGCTCGTTTCTTAATCATTTCATTTCGAAAAAAAATTTTATTTAATAGATTATGTTCTCTATTTTTACTTTATGCTGCGGGCCATATATGACATTCCCTTTATCTTTTTCATTAGCCTTCCCTTGTATCTCCCCTAATTTTTCAGGTTTCTTGAGGTAAGGAGGAAGGATGGGTGCTTTAGGAGCCTTATCTTTTTTTAAATAATACCCTCCGTCTGTGATGCTGACAGGTGGTTCATGCAAGGGTTTCGTTCTATGTTGATTACTCTTTGGTGGCCTCACAGGCTTGTTTTCAATATATTTGATAGGCGGTCTATTGTAATATGGATTAAATGTGATAGCATAAGTATTATCATTAGAGAATATGCCAAAATGATTAAAGCCTATGGTGTGTTCTGTTTTTGTTCCTTCGTTGAACATTTCTCCTTCTACTCCAATGATAGATGAACTAGGATTCCTATATTTATTCATTTCTATTCCAAAAAAATTATCCAGCTTACTCTAGGACGAGTGGTTGATGCTCCCCAATGTATATTTCCGGCGTGCTTAAATTGTATTTCTCTCGTAGCTGAATAATTAATTCTTTCGTTTGTTTTGAAGCATTTTCTATAGAATAATTATAGTAGCTATGCGCTTCATATACCTGTTCTTGATTTGAGCCGTTGATAAAGAATTCATTCATTTTATAATTTAATCGACGGCGAGAATTTGCATTGATAATTACATGCTCTATTTCATATTTTTTGATTTTGTCAGGATATATTCTCCAGGTCTTTTTTTCTGTCTTAAGTGATATATATATTACTTTGCCCAAAAATTTGTTGCGAGAAAGCTGGATGGGAAATTTATCACAGAGGATAGCAAAATTACATTCCTTCCATTCTTCTGGATTTTCAGCGAGGGAGATAATATTGTTGATGTAATCGTAGACTCTTTGCTCTTGCATTTGTGGTGGAGATAAAAAAAATTTTAAGAATGAATATTTATTGTGGAGTAGTGAGGTCATAATTTCCAAGACGAACGAGAGGAGGCATACCATTAGGCTGAACCAAAATTGATATTGATGAATCAAATAAAAGACAAATTAGAGGTGGGGTTTGAACATCACTGGCATATGTATTTGCCCCAGTATTTTGTGATACAATAATTTCAAAATTAATAGGAGACAGAGATGTGAGTCCCTGCTGATATGTGTTGTCTGTCTCTGTTGGCAGAGCAATGAAAAAGCTGGTCCTGTCATCAGGATAATTTCCAGTTGAGCGTCTGTATGGTTGATTATTTGTTAGTGAAGCTACGACTTCTTTATTAAACCCGCTTTGTCCACCATTCATATTCATAGCGTTTTGGCAGTACTCTAAGAATTCTGGATACTCATCTGTCGTTCCAAATGCTTTTGCAGGGATGTTTCCATAGCCTCCACAGTTTAATTGAAATAGCTTAAATTGTGGATTCTTGAAGTAGGTATGATGAGTGTGCTTTTCAGGGAATAAACAAAATATTGAGTCAACAAAGCGAGGAGTAATAGTACAGGTGGTTTTGCAATTTGGATTTTTTAGTCTATTTGTTGTAGTATATACAGAAAGGGTTTGTGTAGGAAATGTTAATGGATGAGTTGGGTCAGCATATCTTTGAACGAGACTGGAATAAATATTATCTTCAATACCAAAGCATGGTATGATAGATGAGCATTCAGTAGTTTCATAACTGTTTACTTGGAATGTTCTGGGGTTTGCTGTAAGTGTTGTTTTGTCTGATGATATGGCAGTATACATTGTTATTGGTTCATTTATTGGAGTAAATTCATTCGTAATATTTGGTAAAGTATATTTTGATATTTCTTTATAGTTATTTTGCAAACCTAGTTCTGGGCCCAAAGGACAGCATACCATTCCAGCACACGAGAAGAATAATCGAAGCTCTATCTTGCCTGCGAAGGCTGGGAGGTATTTAATATTAGAGAGTGGTAAGAATCGTCTTAAATCTATCTTGAGATGAATTTTATATTTTTGTTCATACCATTTAATACCATTTCTCTCTTTCCAATCAACAATGAATCCTGTTCTACTTCCTGACTTACCATTCCATATATCTTTATGTCTGGCCTTAGAATATACATCTGCTCTCTTTGTTGTTTCGTTGGCACAACAGGCTGTTAAAAATGATTCTTCACAACCAAAATTCTGTGTATAGATAGTAATGCCATTAGCCACGATTTCATATTTTTCGACGGCATCTCTAGCATCTTTAAAGCCAAACCAAACTCTATTGAATTGATAATTATCATCTGTATTTTCTATTTCTTTAACCTCTTGTCCAGCAGCTTCTTTAATACTGACTTCCATATCAGCTCTAATAAATCCATTATATATGTCTGCTGTATTGTTTGTGTTTGGAGATATAATAGCAGTGGTATATGAGCCTTGGGGGATTGAAGGAGATGGAGAATATGATGTCTGGGGACTTATAGTATACTGTTTGTTGGTATCACTTAGGGCTATACAATTATCTACAATATCAAAATATGATGCTATTTGGGTACATACTTCAGCTGATGTTCTGAGTTCAATCTCTGGATTAATCATGGTGTTTTTATAAAAAAATAAAAACTTTATAACATATCAGAGAAAATATTATTCCTCCTTCTACGAATGACCTGAGGTTGAGGAGGAGGTGTTGGTGGTAGTTCTTCCTCTGGTTCTTCTTCTATATCATTGACAAAGTCAACTTTGCCTGAAGTCAAATTAGGCTCTTGAATATATTGTGGCTGAGTATATTGGTAGTAGGGTTTGCTCATTTGTTTTTGCACCACTTCTTTTATCATCCTTTTTTGTTCTTTCTTTTCTCGTTTATTTTTTATTTCTTCCCCCAATAACTTTAGCTGATTTAATATTTCCATATTTATTGTAGGGTCCTCCGCTTGTCGGAGGCAGCGAGGGCTCGCAGCTTCAAAAATGGCTGAATTATTTGATTGCGGCTTAGTCCTTTCGATTTTTTTGGCAGAGCAGACCTTTCCCTGAGAGCAAGTGGGGAGAGGTTTGGTAGGCTCTTCTGCTGGCTCTTCTACTTCCTGCTCTTCTACCTGTGGTTCAGCTTGAGGTTTGGATAGGGGCTCTGTTCTTCTTTTCACAATATATTTATTCTCTTTTTTTGTAGGCAAGACATCCCACTCAGGGTCATCACGACCATTTAACCAGTTTTGTATTACTTGTAATCTCTTCGATCCAGTCAAATGTTTAGACATTTAAATAATATTAAAATCGCTTTCTTTGAGTTTTATTTGCTTTTTTGGAGTTTTTGGGAGTTTTTCACCTCCTTGCTTTTCTTCTTCTTCTCATGCCTCTTATCATTCTATATCTTTTGCCTTGATATATTTTATAACCTGATGGTTTTCTTGAATAATGGATACGTGGATAATTTAAAGAATTTAGATAATAATTGGCTAATAATTCATTATTTACGTCTCCTATTTTTTTCTCTAATTCTTTCTTCTTCTCTTTGTTGTCTATTCTCTCACTGCTCTCTCCTAGTGATTTTATTACTTTAGCTCCTACTTTAACATATTTATTGTCTGTTGCATTACCAATAGATTCTGCAATTTCACCACCTCCTTTGAGTAATTCAGTTTTATTATCCCATGCCCATTTCAATCTCTCTTTCATTTTATTTACGTGTTCATAATTATTTTTGGGTATTCCATCTGTCATTTTATTATATGCTTTTTTAAGCTTGTTTACAAATTTCCCTGCTATCCCTTCGGAATTATTTTGAGTTGTCATAGGGGGTGGCATAGGAGCTGGTGCTGGTGCTGGAGGCGGCATATAATGTGGGGTAGGAGGAGGTTCTTGGATTGGCTTGGGAGGAGCTGGAGTAGGAGTAGGAACTGGAACTGGTTTTTGGATTGGTTCTAGAGAAGGTCCTTGGGTGGGTTTTTTGCTAAAGAATTTGTTATATGTATTGCTCACAAGATTTGATATTTTATCACTTATCCCTCCTATTGGCTCTTCTGTACCATCACTTCGTAGGGTAGGAGCAGTACCCATCGTTAAAAATGGAATAGACATTTAAATGAAGACAAAATTTAGCTTACCAATCATCCTTCTCAAACTTGTCATATGCTTCTCTTTGTCTTCTTACAGCTTCTTGTAGATCGGCCACAAATTGTTTATCTTGTTTCCAATTTCTAGCTTTTTCAGCTGCTGACATTTTTTTCTTTGGAGGTGATTCTTGTTTCTTTGGTAATGCTTTGGGAGGCGGGGATGGTTTTTTGGGAGGGGGGATGGTTTTTTGGGAGGCGATTTTTTGGGTGATGATTTTTTATTTTCTGTCGTGGCTTCTTTTTGTTTTTGCTCTATTTGTTTCTTCAACTGATTTAATTTTTCATTGGCTTCATCAATATATTTATTTCTTCTTTGATACATTTTATATCTTGTTGGCTTCCTTCCATAAAACATCCTTGGTACATCAGCATAGGCTATATGTTTGTTTCCAAACATCCGAGCATTCCTATCCTGAATTAATTGAGCCAACAATTTTTCCTGGCTGTTTTTATCATCAATTTGTCCAAGAGTTTGGCCTGCTGCTCTTGTAACACCTGCTGCTACATTCCATTTATTATTTCCAGTCGCTTCCCCAATTATATCTCCTACATCTGCAGCTCCTTGTAAAATTTCTGCTTTATTATTATTAATCCAATTACCAATTTTTCCAAATATACTAACACCAGCATCTGAAGGGGTAGATGGAATATATTTTCCAGAATCAATAGTTCCTGAAGGCATTTATTGTGAAATAAATCATTCAAATAGTCCAAGTATGACTTCGTCATTCAAAGTAATATTTGTTGGCTGTTATATTACAAATAAATTTGTCGTGAGGCTCACGATGCTGCAAATATTCCTTGACTGTTTTTTTGATATTTAGATTGTTATTTGTTTGTTGGAGCAATGATGTAAAATCTTCTTCTGAATATCCACTATAGCATATAATATCGGTGGCCAATCTCTTTGCATTTATATGGACAAATCTAATGGTTTGGATAGCCATAATGCATGTAATATTATAGTGCCTAGTTTTTGTTAACAGCCTGAGGAATTCAGTATTATTGTGCGTCAATAAATCGCTTCCAGCACAGTCATCCAATATTATTAGAGTGTTATATGGATATGATGAAGTTTGATATTTTACTAGCTTGTTTGCTATATATACTATTCTATCATCTATTTCTTGAAGGGAGTGCTTGTTTATTAGTCTCTGCATTTCTTCATTTGTCTCTTTCATTTTTGATAATACATGCTTTACCATCGCATAATATTTTATCTTTCGCTTTAGATGTTTTTTCAAATAATCCATCAATTCTGCTTCGTTCAAATATATGATTGGTGTCTTGACATTTTGACTCATCGCCTCTGCAGTTTTGTCCATCTTACCGCTTGTGGAACAGAATACTATCTTCTGGTAGTAGGGATACTTAAATAATCTCTCGGTAATTAAAATGTGTTTCCATATCCAATAACTTTTTCCAGCACCTGGTTTGCCTATCAAAAAATATATACCGTTCGTGCTAAATGGATAGGAAGGATGAATTGGTTTCATAAGTGCAGACTCTATTTCCTTTTGGTTTTTTCGCATGGTTTTTTGGATTAAAACTTCTACTTCTTTCATTATTTGTTTAGCCATTTATTGTTGGTTAAATCCATTTTTTAATGTTTGATGGGATATTTTTTTGTTTGCTCCAATAATCCATTTCAAGATTTGATAATTTAGTTGGGGCTCCTTCTCGTAAATTTTTTGCTGGAATAACATCTTCTGTCCCTTCACTATATTTAATTTTATATTTATTCTTAGCTGCATCGTAGGATATAATTTTATCCACAATACCTCTCTTGCCTCCCTTTAGTGTCTGAGCAAGAGGCACTTCTGCCCCGGGGCCCTTCAGGCCCTTATTTTTATTCTGTGTTTTTATCAATCTATATCCCGGCAACTTATCTATCGATTCATCTTTGGACTTAACAATAAATTGATTTCCAGCTTTCGAATCAACAATATAAGCCTCCTTGCTGACCCTATTTCTTCGCTTCGAAAATGGTTCCTTGGCTTGTATAATTCTCACCCTGTCGTTAGGCTGAAAGTCATATGGATTTATTTGTGATTTAGTATTAATATATTCTTTTTCATCTTTCTCTGTCATTTCGTTTGGTATTTTATAGTCCAACGATCGGTGAGGGGATTTATTGTAGGAATCTATTAATCCCTTCATTTCTTGTTCTCCAATAAATCTATTCTCTCCTACCATATCTCTAATAGTTCTCATGAATCTATTTATGATGCCTAGTACATTATGATTATTGTCTTCCGTAGTATTGTATATAATATTTTTTGCCTTCATTATTTGCAAAACATCATTGGACAAATAGGCTGCATCCTGGTCTGAAGTAATAGAATAAACATTTGGTTCATCTACTAAAAATTGATTTAATGCTCTAGCTACTTCTTTTGCTCCCTTCCCTCTCATCGCATAACAAAAAGCCTTCCTGGTATTGATATTTATTAGCATCAGATAATTCAAACCATCTTTTGTTTTGTCATTTATGAAAGTGTCCATTTGATATCCTCCTGAGTGTTTTGAATATATATTCATAAATTTTGCCTTTGGTACTTTAACATCATGCACTATATTCTTCAAATAATTTAATGCTGCTTCTTCTGTAAATCCATATCGTTTTGCAAGAGGAACAAATTTTGATGGTGTTTTCCACGGAAAAGTTTTGTATAACTCCTCTATTGTTTTGTAAGTCATTGTTTTGAAAAAAAATAAACCCTCAGTTAATATAACATTTTACGGTAAGGGAAGAATATCATTTCGATAGAAAAGCTTTCGCTTCTCGGTATTTTTACTGGTATATCTTTATGTCGACCAGAATATAGTTCGATCCAGAATCGTTGGTCAGTTGAGTTCAGCTTAAAGTATTTTATAGGGTTGAAGTATATTGTTGTGTTTCCAACATATCCTTGATTTGATTGGTCCCCGAAGGATGAATAAATTTTACATGAATGCCTATCCCATACATTATAAAAATTGACTTCTCTAAGCCATTTAAATTTATAGTTATTATGATAATTTGCCCCTTGGTCTGTCTCTCCACTAATATTAAACACATCTTCGAAATCATATTTTCGGTCTATCAATCCAAAATCTTGAACGGTTCGATGAGGAAAATCAATTGATATGTCAATATAAAATGGACTCTTCTTATCATAATTATGTCGAGATAAAATTCTTTCCAAATATGTTTTTCTCCTATAATCATAGAATCCATCAGCCATGACATCAAGCTCAGTTGAAAGACCATAAGGGTCTTCACTAAATCTTGGCTTGTCTTTATACTTAGCTTTCTCTTCTTCTGTTTTTGCCTTCGCCAAATTGTCTTCAATCTCTTGATTATATTTTTTCATTTCGGCCCATAGATATTCATATAATACGTGTCCAAAACCACCGAAATCATCCTTCTCACTCATCCACATTAAAACATTTACTTCAACCATAGATTTCCTTGCAGCAGGTATACTTATATACGCTGAGTGGTCATATAAGTTTGGGTCATCTGATTTTGGAGGAGGAGTGGCATATTTATTGTAGTCCTCTTTGTAGTATTTCCTAACTTTAATTTTAAATTCTAGCCTTCTCTTTCTAGCTAACATAAATATATTTCTAACACCAATAATAGACTCACCACGATTAGATGTGCACCATTCTTGTGGAAAATTAAAATAATAACGATTAAATTTCGCAGGGTCTCTTTCTCCATCTTCCAGAAAGAAAGCGTGCTCCATAGGGATTGGTGTTTGTTCTTCAGCTGGATTGAGCGTCGGGTACATTTCAATCATTATAAAACAACTTCTTGATTCGAAGGGATATCTTAACAAAAAATGGTTGGGATTTCTTGACGGAACGTTAAGAAATCACGCCATTTATATATACTACTACATATAATAAAAAAGATTCTATATTAGCGAACGACATTAGGAGTGAGCCTCCCTAGGTGTTTAGATATATAGCCCGAAGGTAATCTGAGCCCCCCCAGCGGGGGGGACGAGAGGGGGGGAGAGAACAAAAAAGAAAAAGATTTTGCGTAAGCAAAAGAGGGGGGATGCATGCTGGGCTTTAGCCCAGACCATCCGGGGGATATGCCCCCGGTGGGATTTATCCCACAAATTCATTTAGGTCGATTTTTTTGGGCTAAAATAATTTTGATAACGAGACGATAAAAGTATGAGTTTGGATTTTTTTTGCTGCGAACTTTTTGAATGTGGGGGCCTTTTGAGGGGGTCCAGGGGTGCGAACCCCTGGAGTAGTGGGGTGCGGAGCCTCTGCGGAGCCCCCAAGTATAGGCTTGGCGGTAGCGGAGCCTATACTATACTACTTTTGATATAAACCTCTCCACTACTATCAGTGAAATACTCTTTTGATATATCTGATTTCAATGCATATTTACCTTCTGCTGTTGTTTTTGTTTCATATTGGGTCATATCTGGCAAGTCCTGGTTTTTAGCATACTCACTTAAGTTCGCAAGCTTCGCGTACGGTTCCAAAGCTGTTGCCAATGCAGATTCATTAACCAAATCTGTGGGTATCTCAGGGATATCCGTTTTCAAAGCAAAAGTATTCGACACATATCTTGACGAATAAGCGTTTTTGTCTGTTGGTTCGATATTTTTGGTTATTGAACATGATAAAATTTCCGGCGTTTCACCAGTTCCTGGATTAATTAATTCACGGCAGTCATACATAAACCAAAGACCAGAATTACTTCCTTCGATACGCATTATCTGAGAGGGTTGATCATCATTGTACGAATAATCTACGTGAACATAATGAGCCGTATAAAAATTGTTTGTTGAAACAATATCCAGCCCATATTGCTCAATCATTTCATGATATGTGTCGTAATCCAAATCAGGAATTGTATTATTTTCAATTTTGAATTGAATAGTTGTTTGCCCCTCAATAATTTCTGGAATTTCACTTTTTACTTGCTCAATAGCACGGGTCAATTCTGTTGCCAAAGCATAATCGTTCAACGTAGTACTCAACGCAGATTCATTAACCAAATCTATGGGTATCTCAGGGATATCTTCAGCGAGTGCATACTTGGTCATATCTGGCAAGTCCTGAGTCTTCACATATGGTTCCAAAGCTGTTGTCAATGCAGTACTTAGTGCAGATTCATTAACTAAATCATTTGGTATTGTTGGGATTGCTTCAGCTAATTCTGTTTTTAACGCATAAGCATTTAATATATTTGTTAA
This sequence comes from Tritrichomonas musculus, assembly GCA_039105265.1. Lineage (NCBI taxonomy): Eukaryota > Parabasalia > Tritrichomonadida > Tritrichomonadidae > Tritrichomonas > Tritrichomonas musculus. Next base: position 4,293,118 of record JAPFFF010000004.1, read on the forward strand.
TTGATTGTTATTTTTAAAGTTTGCGTTTAAATATATGTACGACGGATAATTATCTTGAACATATCGAACAGTTGCATAATTATTTAATGTTTCACTTAATTTATTCGTGAATGATTCATTTAATTGAACTTTATGGTTTTCAATCAATTTTTTAGTTGCTGATGCTGTTAATAATTGGTTATTTGTTAATGTTTCACCTAATAATAATTCATTATCGTTTTTAGCAGCTGGGGTGTATTTGAGTTTAACAAATGATGGTTGAATTGTTCCATAAATTAAAAGATATGGAAATTCATAAACTAATTCGCAATTAATAGCTGAAATATCTGCAACATCTGAGTTCAAACATTCTATACTTCCATTTTCCTTATACTCATATTCGTAAATTCGGTACATCTCGCCAATATCATCAACCATAAATGAAACTTCAATTTTATAATTAGTTTCAATATGTTCACTGTAATATTTAAAACATAATCTTTCATCAGGAATTATAATTTCCATTTCAATATAAGGTTTTTCTTCAATTACATCATGAGGTGCTAATACTAATCCATCATCAATTATTTCATCAACATATGCAACTTCTTTAACAGTTGATCCAGCATTTTTGCTAAACGCTAATTTTAATGAACCAAATATACCTTCAGCACCAACTTTCATTAATCCGCCAAAGTTAAAACAAAAGTTACTAATTTGTACGACATCCATAACTACATCAAACCAATTTGTTTTATTTTTCATATCGTTAATTTCTTTCTCTAACTTTGCACAATAATTTTGAAGTGCCGATATTTGATTTACCGCAATATCAACTGTATTTCCTAATGAATTCAAAACGAAAACGTGGGATTCAATGTTCTCACCAATAACAACTCCTGATGTTTGGATATTAAAGTTTGTATATAATGTTGTGCATGCTTCAGGTCGTGGTGAGACAGTATAATATCCAGTATTAGCTAAGAATTCAAATGTATTCATTCCTTTTTCATAACTTACATCAGCGATAGTATAAATTAATTCATCATCTTTTGGCATGTATAATACTAAACCATATGGTAGATTACCAACTTGTAATGGCGAAGTATAATGGTATTCAAGCAATACAAAATAATTGTCGGATTGAAGTTTATAATTATTTAATCCTGAAGATTTATATTCGAAGTCAACAATGAAGTCGTAAGTTTTATTATTAATGTTTAAAGTTGCTGAATATGTACAATTAGCAAAATCTTTGACGGGGTAAATGTAAACCCTCCATGCATCATTATCTTCTTTATATGTTTGAATTTTACAGTTATCTTTTGGTGCTAACATTCCTTTATTAACTAATAACTCAAATGGGTTTCCTTGATTATCATAACCAGCGAAAGTGTGCAATACTTTTTTATTGGCTTCATTTAAACAATACATATAAAGGCTACTTCATGAGAACCAGGATTTTTACGTGTTAATTTCAGGGGTATATTGAAACTGTAATTAGTACCTACCCATTCATTACCTTGTTTAGTCATTTTGTAATCTGTACCGAATGCTTCATCATGAAATTCAAAAGTTTGACCTTCAATTAATGTGTCAAATTCAGGAGTACCAGGAACGTAACCCCAATCTGCATAATATAAAGGATTTGTTTTATCATCTATTACACCGTAAGCTTTCATTTCATAGAAGTCAGGCAATGGTGAACGATATAATTTAAAGCAATTGTCCGCATCTATTGTATTACACCTAAGATTTATTAATTTATTTGAATCATTAGCTTTGTCACAACTAACATTTGTTTTTTGATTTGCGATATAATTGATTTTCATAAATCCAGATGTATATAAATTTAATGGTGTATCACCTTTTTTATTTGACATATATATTTTTGCTCCAACGTCATCTTCTTGATAAACCAACTCATAATTTCCATTTGAAATGTTAACAATAGGATTTTTAAACATGTTTTCTTTTGGAAGTTTTAGTTATAATTGCTTTTGGTAATTTCATATATTCATATATGTATATAAATATATATCTTCAATAATTTTTTAGGATTTAAGAGAAATAATAGTTGACATTTATATTAGAATTTTATTATTATGTAATTATTTAATTTTTAATCTTCAATTTTTATTTTTCATTCTGATAAACCTTATTTAATTCAAATATATCATTAATTCATTTATAAAATTATATTTAAATATAAATATAAATATTAATATTATTCATAGTGAGAATTCATGTATATACATTGTTTTGATGCAGATAGAATTATTTTTGTGATATTATCCGTTTAAAATATTTTTTTCTCAATTTTTTCATTTTCAGAAGGCATTCAATTTAGGTCATTCAATACTTTTTTCTTCTCTCAATAAATTCTTAACTTTTTTTTGCTTTTTAAAAATAAGTTTATTTTTCTTTCTAGGAATAAATATAAAAGATTACACATTTCCCCATTTTCTACAGACATGATATAACATATAATATCATTTAAATTAATTTTTACAGATATCATCATATTATTGAAATACGTAATTCTAAGAAAAAATAAAAGCCATTGGTGAAAGAGCTTGGCATGGATACTATGAAAAAAATAGCAAAACAAAAAAAAAATCTTTTTTTTTTAAGGAAATCTAAAATGGAGAGCAGAGCGAAAAAAAATGTCGACTTTTTATTAGGTTTATGGCACGATACGACTTTTTCAATGTCGTAAAATGAAGTGCATTTTTAGTGCAAATACATCATTTTAGTGCAAAACTCGTTATTAGTGCACTTTTTGAATCAATATTTGGTCTTAGTGCTAATTTAGTGTAAAAACAACGCAACCTATATAAATATATATAAATATATATAAATATATATAAATATATATAAATATATATAAATATATATAAATATATATAAATATATATAAATATATATAAATATATATAAATATATATAAATATATATAAATATATATAAATATATATAAATATATATAAATATATATAAATATATATATAAATATATATAAATATATATAAATATATATAAATATATATAAATATATATAAATATATATAAATATATATAAATATATATAAATATATATAAATATATATAAATATATATAAATATATATAAATATATATAAATATATATAAATATATATAAATATATATAAATATATATAAATATATATAAATATATATAAATATATATAAATATATATAAATATATATAAATATATATAAATATATATAAATAATATAAATATATAAATATATATAAATATATATAAATATATATAATATATATATATATATATATATAAATATATATAAATATATATAAATATATATAAATATATATAAATAAAAACCCCCAACATTTTTAAATCTGTGGAAAAATGGAAATGTAAGTGAACATTTATATTAAAACTGAGGTTATATATATGATTCATACAATCGTTATATACGATTTCTTGATTAATTTTGTCGAAATTAAGATTAAAAAAATAAAAATTAAATAAATCTATTTTATTTTCAATATAGACTTGTTAAAGTCCATGGACCTGTGGACTTACAAAATTCATTCAATTTTTTTTAGCATTTTTTATTTATTCACAAAATAAAAATTATTTATAATTTCTCTGAAATACACTGGTCCATCTGTCAGGACTTCCAAAATTCATTCAATTTTTTTAGCATTTCATTATTTATTCACAAAATAAAAATTATTTATTATTTCTCTGAAATACACTGGTCCATCTGTCAGGACTTCCAAAATTCTTTCAATATTTTTAGCATTTTTTTTATTCACAAAATAAATGATCGAATTATTATTTCTCAGAAATAATCTGGTCCATCTGTCAGGACTAATAAAATTCTTTCAATTTTTTTAGCTTTTTTTTTATTCACAAAATAAATGATCGAATTATTATTTCTCAGAAATAATCTGGTCCATCTGTCAGGACTTCAAAAATTCTTTCAATATTTTTAGCTTTTTTTTTATTCACAAAATAAATGATCGAATTATTATTTCTCAGAAATAATCTGGTCCATCTGTCAGGACTTCCAAAATTCTTTCAATTTTTTTAGCTTTTTTTTTTATTCACAAAATAAATGATCGAATTATTATTTCTCAGAAATAATCTGGTCCATCTGCCAGGACTAATAAAATTCTTTCAATTATTTTAGCATTTTTTATTTTTTCACAAAATAAAAGAATTATAAAATTTCTTTGAAATATTTTGGTCCATCTGCCAGGATTTCCAAAATTCTTTCAATTGTTTATGACATTTTTTTTCATGATTAAAAACATTCAAATATAATTTACTCATATTAGTTACTACTTTTCTATTTAAATAAACAAAAAAAATTAAATAAACAAATAAACAATAAAATATATGCATAAAATGAGTTTTTTTTTTGAGATATAAAATAAAAATAAATTGACAAGGTTTGTTAGGTCCACGCCAAGTCCCGAGTCCACAAAAAGTCCATGAAAAGTGCATTTGTCCCGGACTTTTAACAAGTCTATTTCAATAATATTATTTTAAATATGATATTAAACAAAATTTAATAGATAAAATAGCAATATGTTAAAAGAATAAAATGAATATCATCAAATTATTAGTGTTTACAAAGGTATGGAAACTCTTTTTCAATTCAATTTTATTTTATGCAAAAAAAGCTCGAATATTGATCATTTTTTATTAAAAATTAGTCCATAGTCATGTATATAATATTTGTAGCATAAATATAAAATCAAAAAAAAAATAATTTTAATTTTATTACCGAAAAACAAGAATAAAATCCAAAAATTTGCAATTTTTGATTAACGGAAAAAACCTCATCAAAGTTTAATACATGTCTAATATTGTTTTATCATATTATTAACATATTTAAAAATAGCATGAAAGTGCTTAATTCAAATCTCATAAAAGGCATAATGAGAAAAAAATGCTTTTTTAAGAAAAAATCAATTTAAAGATGAATGAGTCGACAAAAGTTTTTAGTTTTTTTATATGTTCTTCATTTTTTTATTTATTAGAAAATAAAATAAAAAAAAGGTCATGTTTTTCGAGTGGATTTGGAGATCTTATATGATGTTATCAATTTTTTGTATAGTTCATATCATTGATGATATGAATTTTATAATTGACCAATAAAGATGAAAATTTTTTGACCAAAAAGGTTAATTTATTTTATTTATTATATTTCTTCCAAAGACACAAATAAACTCAACAAAATAACTAAATAAGACTAGTTTACAAAACAATTCTTAGGTATATCCCAGCGCAACGTGGAAAAGTAAACCATGCAAAGATAATTATTTTAGAATGTCTTTTCCTAAAGCTCAAACAAATTCAAAAAACTCACTAAATAAAAGCGATTTACAAAATAATTCTTTTATTAATTCCAGTATGTTTTATTTTTCTTATAAACAAATGAATTATCGTTAGTTTTTTCATCTGCCAACTATGTGCTGGAATTTGTACGATAGTTATTTTGTAAATCGCTTTTATTTAGTAAATTTGGCGAATTTGCTTGAGTTTTAGGAAAAAATATTAAAAATGAATAATCTTTGCTTGGTTTGCTTATCCATAATGCTTTATAATCAGCAATAAAAATGGAAAAAGTGATTTGAACGAATTGGGAATAGAATTTTTAATATCAATATGAAGAAAATTAGAAAACAATTTCCGGCATAAACTCATAATTTTCAAAATTTTGAAATTCGCCTTTTAGGTAAAAAAAAATTAGCATTTTAGGTTAAAATAACTCATATCACTTGTGATATCACTATAAAAAATGATAAATTTCGAGTTCTTCCTCATGAAATATAAATTACTTATATAATTCTATTTAAAAATAATATAATTAAAAAAAAATTGTTTTTTGAATTAAGATAACCAGATTAGGATTCAATTTTTTACAAAAAAATAATTTATTTTTATCTTAAATTTCTCTCGAAAAATATGTCTTTTTTATATTATATTTATCATTAATACTGCCATTTAAAAATTATATTTTGAAAGAAAAATGATCTGTCGAGTGGATAGAAGTTTCCATACCTTTGTGTTTATATATTCTAATTTATTATTTTTATTTTTATTTTATAATTCTATTTTAATGATTATAATATAATAAAAATTCGTATATATACCAATATTAATATTTTTTGGTTGTTTTCAATAATACATGTTACTCATACCCGATGGCTCAAATATTTGAGAATAATACAGAGATTTATTTTATTTAAAAATAAAATCATTTCTGGTTAACATATTTATGTTTAGCATATCTTAAATAAATAAATGGTTAATTATATTTTTGTTAACCTAAAGGGGAACCGATTTGAGCTTTTTATCAAATTTGGATTTGTGATTTTTAAATATGATAAATAGTTTTAATTTTCAATTCTGATAAAATGTTAATTAGTAATAAAAAAAATTTATCGTAGTAAAAAAAAGATATGATAAAAAAGATGTTTTTCATTCAAAAATTTAAACTTTTTGATACAAATCCTAATTTTTTATTCAATTTTTATTTTTTATTCTCAAATGAATTCGAATAATATGTTTATATCTTTTTATTAAATAGAGTAATTAAAAAGATATCATATAATAATACTTATATATATACTCAATTTATATATAACAATTATTTTGATGAAATATTAAACCTAAAATAAGATATTCATTAAATTAATAGTATCTGCATTTTAAGAAAAAAACGTTATTTAATGAGTAGATAACGTAAACTGGATTCGATAAATCAGACCACTATTTCAATGTTACATATAACTTTTTGCATTCAATTTTAAAATTTTATTTTTCCTTCTTCAGAAATTACACACAATTTTCTCTCAAAACTAGTCTGATTAAAAAAAATATTCAATTTTATATTTTATATTATGAAAAAGTTGATTTTTCAAAATAAAATTTGATATATTGTGAAAATATACACTTTTCGGACAAATTTCATTTAATAATTGATCGTCGGAAAAGCATACAAAAAGTGAGAATATTTAAAACTTTTTGAAGTTTAGATTCTTTTTCAAAATATTTTCTTCATATCTTCATTAAATACTAAAACAATTTAAATTTTTTCCAAAAAAATCGTAAATAAGTTAAACGTTATTTATAAAAGATTTATAAATTACTTATTTTTTAAAAAAGGAGCTAAAAAAGTATAATTTAAATGTCAATAGTGAAAAATTTATAAAATGAAGATGTAAATCATTCAATTTATAAATTAAAATCAATAAAAGTTTAACAAAAAGTTACAGCTACTTCGTAGCCACTTATTCAAAACAAAAACATTGAAAAAAACAATTTTCAATGAACAAGCTATTATTTTTTTAACGATAAAGAATCATTTCACTTCATTAAATGAATGGAAATACAGACTATGACTGTTTAAGCTTCCAAACTCACTATTTCCTGAGCGATGCTTTTGACAGCAATCATTCACTCAAACATTTTGATGTTTTCCCAGAAAAGCTACTCAGATGGGACTTCACAACGTTATCGTGTTTTCTCAATGAGTTCAAAAATTTTGAAAAAAGTAGCAGGTTCCCTTTTGAAAATATTCAAAATAACGATTACAATACAATATTCAGATTTGTTGATAAGAATAATAAAGGTTGCTCTTTTGAAGTACGAATTGGAGAAACAATTCAAGTAATTGGAACAAAAGATTTCTTAAATGCTTATTTTATTAGGAAAACTAAAAGTTTTTATTCAACTTTAAGACAATGGTGCCGTTTTAGGACAAAGCCAATTTTTCAAGAACATACTTATTATATTTTTACTATTGATGAACCAGAAGAAAGTACCAAAAATATTTTTGAGCATAAACCTTTATATTTTAATAGCAAAGAAGATTTTTCTCAAATATTTCAATTTTTTGCTCAAAATATTTCTGCTAATTTACCTGAAAATTTTGATACAATTTCTATTAAAGATTTCAACTCATTATTTTCAAAAAGTTGGGATATGAAAATAAATACTTTTGAAAAATTTCAAACTTTTTCAAAAGTTTTTCTATGCTTAAACATTCAAAAAACTAAGATAAAAAAACGGTTAACCAAAATTGTTTTGAATGGAGAAGAATATACAATTATTTCAGGAATTTACATTTTGCCAGATTCAGAATCAATAATTTCTGAAAATAATATAATTGATGGTATGCTCCTGGATACAACCTGGAAGATATTACCAAATTATGACACTTCTATATTGATGGGATCTTCAATGAACACAGGAATCCCTCTCTCTTTTGCCTTTGGAGAAGGTGAAACAAAAGAGCTTTATAATTTACATTTTAAACATTTTAAATCATTATTTAATATAGATTTAGAAAGATTTAATTTTGAAAGTGATCAGGGTGTATCGTTATTATCAATTTTTAAAGAAAAATCTATCAATTATTTTGTATGCCTCAGGCATTTATTGGTAAATTTAAAATTCAATGAATTTTCTTATGCAATTAAGAACATTATTTTTTGCTGTACAGAATTTGAACTTCAACGTTCAATAGAATTTTATTCAAATATCTTTTCAAAAGTTACTGATCCTCAAAAAGTTAATTTAAGAGATCAAATTTTAAAAAAAGTTGGATTATCTTTTATTCAAAATAAAATCGAAATAACTGACCCAAAGAGATGGCAACAAGTTTCCTTAATTCAACGTAAAGAGTACCGTATGCCCAGCACTACAAATTCTCTTGAGTCAACGCATGGCCATTTGAATCATGAAATATCAAGAAGAAAAAATTTTTGGAAATCTATGTTCAAAATATCAAATCATTTGATTCAAAAAGTCAATACATTTCAACAGAATGTACAGCACAATTACAATTATCAAAAAAAAAAAGACTATTGATCATTATCGAAAAATTGTTTTAACACGCATTGACTTAGAGTCAGAATCTTATAACACAAAGGAAGACTATTGTGATTGCAGTGAAAATAAACTTTTATCTGAAATATTACGAATTGATGTACCTTGCTGCCACAGGTTAAACTTGGGAGCTCAATTTCCACCTTGTCCTGAAATAATTTTGAATAGGCATTCAAATAATAATGATTTAAAAGTCATTTTTAATATTCTCGAAGAAGATTTAACCAATCCCGAAAATTCTGTCACCACATCAGACAAGAAATATGCCGTGGAGATGATTCATCGATATGGAAAAATGAAAGACCGCAAAAAAATAACTACATTTGTTGATGATAATTATAATATCAAAGATGACGAACAATTTATACAATGCAAACCATGCTCTGTTCACAACTTAATTAACGATGGAATCTTACATTTTCAAGAAAATAAAAAACTTACAACTTACAAAAAATAATAATAATTATGCCATTACCAAAACACTTATTTGATTATCTTTTTTATACCAATCATAACATTTTTTATATTATTTTTTATCCAAGCATTATATTTTTATTTATTTGTTTTGTTTTTACCAATATTTAAAGTGCGTCCACAATTAAGAAAGTATTTTTTGAATAAGCTCATAGAAATATTGAATGAGTTTTCACAATTTTAACTTTCCTAATAGTGGACACACTTTATCTAATGATATTTATATATTGAAAAAGTTAAATAAGTTTATAAACATTCACAAAATTTCAAATAAATTTGAATAAAAGTCAGATTTGATGTTCAAATTTATTGAGATCAATAGTTGAACATCAATTGATGAACAAGAAGTCAGATTTTTTGATTTATCAAAATATAAATATGTAACTTATATATTTGACATATATGCACAGTATATTTATTTTTGATAATCAAACTATATATAGAATTTATTCTCAATAAATATAATATATTTTAAAGAATTCAAATACCTATAAATCATACATAATTAGGTATTCGTTTTATCAATAAAAATCAAAATAATTTTCCTGATATGCTTTTTTTTTTATTCAAAATAACCCTCCACTGCTTTTGAATATTTCTTCATTAACCAATATTTATTTTATTGGTGAGAATCTAGGAATTTGTAAAATAAATATTACAAAATTTATATTTGAGCAATAATAATATATATTATTAATTTTGGAAATTTTGAAACACGATCTTTCTTATATATTTATATAAAATAAAAAACTTCAACAGATTTGATATAGATATAAACTCCTAATACAAAAACTGTAAATTTTTCAAGAATAATTCTTGTATAACTTTTTGAAAATAAAATATCAAAAAAAAGGTAACTTTTTATGAGAAAAAAATTGAAAGCATTTTGTCTGAAAAGTGCAACTTTTTTGATATACCTAAAATTTATTTAAAAAATAAAATTATGCTTCCCTATTTTCAAGCATCCATATATTATCTGCCGTAAGTTCCTCATTTTATTGACGCACTTTTGGCGTAATTTTGAAAGATTTGCCTCTTTTTTTAGAATAAGAAATTCTTCACGTAATTCGAAACGCTTAATTACATCTCAGCTCTTCCGGTTTCTACGTTTAAACATTAAGGATTTGTGTTGTATAATTTTTTTCGAAAAAAGTATGATAATTGCTTTGTTTAGCTTTCAAGATTCATCCATTGTTTTTTATAAAAATTTGAGAGGTTATTTGTCTGGTCCGAATTATCGAATCCAGTTTATTTTTTGTTTATTAAATAATCATTATTTTGATAAACAAAAAATATTTGTTAAAAAAAGAATAAGTAATTCAATTAAATATGTGTTTAAAACAATTATTTATTATTCGTTTACATTAAAATTTAATATTTCAAATAAATTATAATTAATTTTTCCAATTTTTGATTTTTAATTTGCAAATTTATTGTCCATTGAGTTGTATAAGATGATATTGAATCTTTTAAATGCGGAAATAAGTGGATTTTGAAAAAGAATTATGCCTATTTTAAATAACAATTCAATACTAAAGTTGATATAAAAATAGGTTTTTTTCGAGTGAAATGAAATCATTGAACTGGAATATTAATTTTTCTGCATTTTCAGCCAAAATTGATAATTAATTCTTTAAAAAAATTAATATTTCCAAATCATATTATATATACAAAAAGTTGTTTCGGAAATATTCAATTCTCGCAAGGCCACTTTTTGAATACTTTGAAAACATAACTTTTTATGTTAAAATAATGTTACTTATGCAACTTTTTAATAAAAAATATTCAAAAAGTGTCCGCGAGAATTACAAATTTTTCTTCACTTTTTGAGCCTTCAGCTCAAAAAGTGAATTGCAAAATTTGTTAATTTTTTGGAAAATAAAAAAGTAATAATTGAAAAAGTTTTGAAATAAAAATTATTGGCTTTCAAAACATAAAGATTTTATATCAAAAAGTTATTTGGAAATAGTTCAAATTTATTTTTGAATAAACTTACTCAGAAATATTATATACCCATATCGATGATATCGTGCATTCAATTTTGCGGGGATTTTTTTGTCAAAAATTTTTTCTCAATTTCTCAGAATTTTATCTCCATTTTTCTGAGATGAAAAAAAAAATTCTCTCAAATAAATGACAATTCTTTTTTTCTCTCAATATATTGAGAAAAATTTATTAAAAATTTTAAAATTGTGAGAGATTAAATATATGTACGTTAAATTTTCAATTATCTGTTAATAAATTGCTTTTTTCTCTATTTGCGATTATTTTTGACGAAAGATATTATAACAAATAAAAATTTAAGCTTATACGATTACTTTGAACATATTTTCTCCCATTTTTAGCAAATTCAAATTCATCAATTATTTAATATATTGCAAATATTATTACCATCAATTTCTCAGAAGTCAACAATTTCAAGAATATATGATGTAAACCTGATGCTCTTCTTAAACGAACAAAAAAAAAGAGACTGTTTTTTCGTCTTATCAAAAAGTTTCACATTTTTTCTAAAAATTTCACTTTTTTTCTAAAAATATAAAGGATTGACTGAATTAATTAGGATAAATCAACTCTATAGAAAGAGAACTTTTCAAATGTTACAAAATTTCATCATAGTCATTTTCGTACAAATAATAATCTTCTTCTATATCATTCAATATTATAGTATTGAAAGATCTTTCTATCTGATTACATAGTACTGCTAGTGTTCTTTCATTTGAAATGAGGTTGTCAAAAAACTGATCAAATTACAATTCTATTATTTATAAGAATAATAATTAATGCTATAAATTTTCCATGCACTAGTTTTTAATTCATGATTAATTAGTATATAATTAGTTATTTTCATGAAAAACATATAAGTTAAATGCAACATAATAAGGTGAAAACCAAAAATATTCACCATATAAATTGACCTTTTTTAATCGTTTATAATTTAAAAATCAAAATTTTAATTTAAAAAACAAAAATTTTAGTTTATTGATTATAAAATTGATGATGATATTGATTTACATACATAATGTATTGAGAGATAATTTAAATTTCAAAATAATTGAGGCTGTTTTGTGAATATCGATCTCGATATTGAGTTGGCTATGATAATTTTCAAATGAAAATTTTAATCTTGAGCTTCTTGTCAGTATATTGAGTCGAATAAAGATAATATTGAGATGGATGATAAGAATTTGAGATGATTCAGTAAATAATAATCTGAGGAGAACATTGAGCGAATTGTGGGAATCTTAAGCTGTTTGTGGGATCTTGAGCTAATTGTAGGAATCATGAGCGAATTGTTGGGAATCTTGTGCCGTTCGTAAGAATCTTGAGCTGTTTGTAGGAATCTTGAGCTGTTTGTAGGAATATTGAGCTGTTCGTAGGAATATTGAGCTGTTCGTAGGAATATTGAGCTGTTTGTAGGAATCTTTAAGCTGTTCGTAGGAATCTTTGAGCTGTTCGTAGGAACCTTTGAACTGGTCGTAGGAATACTGAGCTGTTCGTAGGAATATTGAGCTTTTTGTAGGAATATTGAGCTGTTCGTAGGAATCTTTGAGCTGTTCGTAGGAATCTTTAAGCTGTTCGTAGGAATCTTTGAGCTGTTCGTAGGAATCTTGAATCGTTCGTAAGAATACTGAGCTGTTCGTAGGAATATTGAGCTGTTTGTAGGAATATTGAGCTGTTTGTAGGAATCTTTGAGCTGTTCATAGGAATCTTTGAACTGGTCGTAGGAATATTGAGCTGTTTGATGGAATCTTTGAGCTTTTTGATGGAATCTTTGAGCTGTTTGATGGAATTTTTGAGCTGTTTGTAGGAATCTTTGAGCTGTTTGTAGGAATCTTGAATCGTTCGTAAGAATCTTGAGCGAATTGTTAAGAAACTTGAGTTAATTGCGGGAACCTTAAGCTAGTTATTGGGAACTTTGAGCTAATTACAAAAATATTGAGATGGAGATGAGGATATAGGGATCAAATTTTGAATTTTGGCACTTTTGTGATGGCTATTGTTAAAATGAAAATTAATCAAATAAAACACAATGAAATGGAGTGGTGCTTAATTATACATTTTTTCAAATTATAATATGTTTCTAAATTATAAATAAATCAAAAAAATTAAAAATCAAATTAAAACAATTAAGATAATCAATGAAAAAAACAATTCAATGATGACAAAACATATTTGATAGCAAATCTTCTATTTATTTTTAATTTTAATCGACCATTTATAAGTGTCAAAAAAATCCCCGCAAAATTGAATGCACGATATGGTTGATATGGGTATTGAATTATCTTTTAATTCCTACGATGAGCATTCTTTATTTAGTCTCATTGAAATTAATATACTTATTTTTATAACTATATTAATTATGGATTACTGAAGGTATTTCTATGTGTCAAAAAACAATTTAATTGAATAAAAAATCTTGAAATAAAAGATTATTATTTATATATATTTTATTCTATATATATTTTAGGTTCCATTATATATTTTATATTATATAAATATATTTTAAAATATTTTATATTTATTTGTATATCTTCATTTTTTTTAACAAAAAAAATTGAGGCAAAAATCCCCCTTTGTTAACCTTTTAAATGAGGAAAAAGTTCATTAATGAACGCAAAATTATTATTATTGATGATCATGAAATTCTGAATGTTGAAATTAGTCAAATATAAAAAATATCAGCATGTAATCTTTATTAACTTTAATGAACTTCGGTCAGAGCATTTTTAAAATCTAATTTTGACATTATATAATCAGTATATTTGTTTTTTCCTTGAAAATAAATAATAAATAATCTATCAAAAAGAATTATTGCTCTGTTTTTTATACTTATCCATAAAAAATAAACTTTCAAACAAATGCTATCTTTAAATATAATTAACTTTTTTAACAAGGGGAAAAATTGTAAACGGTTTTGTTGGGGGTTTTGATAATTTCAGTTTTTTGACATCAAACATTATTCACCGGTTTTTGGTATTTATTCTTTTGGTTAGTTATTGTAATATGATTTTATTTTCAACTTTTTAGGAAATTTCTTCCAGTCAATTTTGCAATATAAAATTGCATTTTAAATTCCTATACAATCATCTCCAAACTAAAGATTTTAATATATTTTAATATATTTATATATATATTATTAATTTGATTATTCAATTAATTTATCAAAATTTTAGATATTTATAGATATAGATCAATTTTTATAATTTGAGAGTATTTTTCTGTTAAAATAATTTATTCAATATTTTTATTTATTTAAATGAAAAAATTGAATAACAATTATATAGACCTCTTAGTTAAGAAAGGTGGCCGTTAATTTATTTATCTCAAAGTTCGTTATTTTATTTCAAACTTCCTTATGTTTTGAATGCTTCTTACAAATTAAAAATTTTATTTTTCTTTCAAAATCCTAACAAAGTTTGAGAGGAGATAACAAAATTAGATAGAATTATAACGAACTTTGAGACAAATAAATTAACGGCCACCTTTCTTAACTAAGAGGTCTTATGTATTCCTAAAAAATATTGATAAGAAATTTGAGAGAATTTTTCATGTTTCATTGAAAAAATTGAGAAAATTTATTTAAAAATAATTTGAGAGAATTTTAAAATTTCTTTCAAATTCATTCAAATTTAATGACCTATTCATGAATTCTGGGCTTTTCTGTCCATAAAATTTTCTGTCCGTTTCTAACTTTTTGAAACAAGGCGTCACTTTTTATGGATAGAAAGCGGTTATTTTAATCGATAAACTCTCAAATAATTGAAATAAATGTCCATAACGAACATTTTTTGGACATTTTATATAATCATAAAATATTTAGCATTTTTGATTGTTCTTACATATAGTTAAAGAATATTCTCTTATTGCGAAATTAATTGAATTTCATTTATCAATAAAAATAACAATATTTTGAAATTCCATCAATAAATAACTTATTATTATTATCATTATTAGTTTTACAACTCTTAATATATATATAATATAGGTATTTTTGAATCCAACATTTTATTTAACGAAGTTATTATAATGCGTTTTAAAAAAAATATTATCGTTCTTATAACCTTATCAATTTTAGAAAAATTTGAATTTATATTTGTTTTTAATAAGAACCAAATTATCATTTAATTTCATTTTTTTAAAATATGAACGATTAAATTTTATTCAAAAATAATTTTTTTTTTATTATTTTTTGGATAATTCAAAAGCTAAAGTATAAAACAATAAAAAAGAACATTAATATTTTTGAGGTAGTTCAATGAAAATATTGAATGTTCTGTCCGTGTTTGAGTCAAATGGACATTTTTGGACATTTTGGACAGTGTAAAGTTTTCAAAATATAACGAGAAAATTTTCCTGTCCATTGGATATTTTTTAAAACTTTTTGAATGAAATCCGTTTGGACAGAAAAGCCCAGCATGAATTTATGAATCAATTGTTGGTCAATCTTTTGACCTTTTTTATTTAAAGTGCTTCCAAAAACGATGATCCACTTCAGATTCACCTTCATGGTTAAATTTTAATTGACCATTAATAAAAAAATAGGTTAATTTTTGTGAATGAGTTGTTTTTTTATTGTCTTTTATTCAAATTTTAAAATGAAGGCCAAGATGCCTTCATCAATGACGAAAACGCGATGCGAAATACTTCAATGGTTAGCAAAAACGTCAAATATCAGCTACATCTCTCGTGAAACAGGACACAGTCGCACCTTAATACGCAAAGTAAAAAATCAATTAGATCACAATGAAGATATATTTGACTGATTATTGCAAAGTGCTAGAAAATTGGCCAAGTAATTCGCCTGACATCAATCCAATAGAAAACCTATGGAGTTATTTAAGACAAAAAGTGGAAGAATTGAATCCTCAAAACGAAAATGAATTTTTTGAATCATTGTTTAATTTATGGGAGAATCTTGATATCTCTTTGATTCATAATTTAATTGATTCTGTTCCTTCACGACTTCGTACTGTAATACAAAGTGATGGTTATCCGACAAAATATTAATAAAATAATACTTTTTTTTAATTTTCTAATATTTTTTTTTTACCAAAAAAGATGATCCAGTCTAGTCCACTTTTTGAAAAGAATTCAAAATAAATACGTTATAAAGTGGATTATCTTTTTTGGCAGCACTTTATTTGTTTTCTTTGCCAAAAAATACAAACGAACTCTATAATTTAATCGCAAGTGGTTCTGCAATCGCACAATTTTAATAAAAGCAAAACAGCTGATGCATTAAGTATTTTGTTAAATTGCGTCAAAGCAGTAGCTAAATAGATTGATGAAGGGAGACCAGAAAAAACACAACCTTGCCGACCACAAATATTAACAAATGAAATCAAGTATTTCATATGCGTTAAAGCAATAATGTTTCCTGAAATCCCTGGAGCTGAAATGGCAAATGTTTCTTGAACACAAATTTTATTCTTTATATGGAATAATCTAAGTTTAGCAACAAACAATTCTTTGATTGATTCTTTTCCAAAGAAATTGAAACAATGCCTCGAAGTGCAAGGCAATCAAGTAAGATTTTAATTTTAATTTTTAATAAAAAATCAACTTTTTCAATTGCCGAAAAAATATTGATAAGAAATTTAACTTTTTAAATTAAAAATTTTAAAAATAAAATAACTTTTGTTAACGACGATTAACTATTGAATTCATTTCTTATCAATATTTTTTAGGAACACTATATTTATTATTCAATCTTAAGGGTGTAGTATGAACACTAATATCTGGATAAATAAGTAGTATATAACTATTATATTATATAATCAATGATTATGATTTTTTTAAACATAAAATATTATGTTATTAAATAAAAAACAATTTTTTATTATTGTATATTTATAAAACATTAATTGAATTAATAATTGCTTTTTTGAATAAATAAAAAAGGAATTATTTGAAAAAAAAATTGAATTATTCATTTTTCAAATGAGAATATCTCATTAAAAATTAAATATAGAATTGTTTAAATATCCATATATCCAGATGTTATTTCAATAAAATAAAAATAGATTGTAAAAGAGTCAAAATTATAATTTTCTGGAAATTGAAGATAATATGAGCAAGATGTGATCATGCAATATTTTATTTATTTATATGAAAAAATATTATAAAATCAAATTTTTAATATAAGTATTCATATAAAAGTTATCTATTATAAATACATGTTTTTTTAAAGCGCTTTGAAATTTTGTTACAAATGAATTAAAATTGATTAATAAAAAACTTTTTTTAAAATAGAATAAAAAAAAAAATCTCTCTGTCAGATTAAACTTCTTTGTGAGTAAAAAGAATAATGCTGCTTTATAATTTCATTCATCAAAAATTGAATGACTACATAGATCTACAAATAGTCCGTTAATCAAGAAAAATTGAAAAACTATGTAGTCCTTCAATATGAACAATGAATCAATTATTCATTAAAAATTCGAATCTATGAATTTTAATAATTAACTTGACAGAGCCATTTTTGGGATTTTGGATATATTTATAAAAAAATGATATCAAATTTTATTTCCTTATGATAAAAACTTCATCTGATTTTTTTATATGTATAAAACATTTCAAAGTGAATATGTGTATAGATATTTTTTTAAAAAAGTTAATATTCATATGTTCAAAACTACGATTTCAAGTCTAAAATTTTGAAAGATCATTCAATTTTCTGAACATTCGTTTATTAATAAAAATTTTTATTCTTAAAGCAAGAGACTGCAAAGCTGCTAAATATGATGTTAGGCAAGATTAAAATCAGGATAGTGAATAGGAATATGCCATTTTTTTCGCAAAACTGCTATGATTATATTAACGATGTATAAGTAGATAAGTATTATGAAGGAGCAAGAGTAATATTTCTAAAATTGCTGAAAAAGTATTCATAAATAGCTGGAAAACCGTTGACTATTAGTTAATTGATTCGAAAATCATAATCAACGAATAGTGTAAAATCTGGCAAGTAATGGAAGTCAAGTTGTTATATGCATCTATACAAATATGAACCACTGGTTTTTGTCCGTATTTTATTTTAAGTATTGTTTCAAATTTGTTGGAATAAAGCCATGTAAAATGAAATTGACCAATAATGATTAATTTTGTATCGATCATGATTCAAAAATATTGAAAAAATCTATTTAAAATTTTTGAAAGTTTTGTCATAATCAATTCAATTTTTAAAATCATAATTTCTTATTTATAAAATTATAAAATTATTATATATTTTATTTATATATTTTAAAAAATTTTTTATATAATATAAATCGATAATTTTACTAAAAAATCACTTTTTAATGAGATAAACTCATTCATACTGCACCCTTAAAGTATTGTTGTTAATATCAAATTATCAAAATTTTGACTATCTAACCAATTAAACTTTCAAAATTCATAATTGAAAATCATGATTTTAGCTTTCATATTTGCTCTTCGAATAGATCAATGCCAAGCTCCACTAAATACACCTCCTCCAATTCCAGGTGGCCGTCTTCTTCATGCACAAATTATTTTTCGTCATGGAGCACGCACTCCAGGTAAAAATTTTTCTGATATTTCTCAAACTGGACCTTGGTATTGCGATGATTCACGTGCTATATCACCAAGATATCAAGCAGCACCAGTTATTCACCCACGTAATTATCATGAAAAGTTTGATCAAAAAATGATGCCTTATCCTCCTTCATGCCGTGAACAAGATCTTCTTCTTCTAGGCATGCAACAACACCTAGACCTTGGGCAAATGTATAGAAAATATTTTGTTGATGATGGAACGACTAATAGTAAATTACTTTCTAAGAATTTTAGTCCATGGGAAGTTTTTGCTCGATCTACAGATGTTGATCGTGCAATACGCTCAACAATTTCTTTTCTCCAAGGCCTTTATCCTCCTGCTTCACCAAACGAAATCATTCAGATTATGACAGATGCTGATGATGCCGAATTACTTGATGCCTCGAAAGTATCATGCGCTGAACTTTCGAATCAGACAGAATATTTTGTCAACACACCTCTTTTTAAAGAATATTTTAAGTCTTTTTCTGAAAAATACAAATCTCAACTAGAACCAATCATTGGAAGTTGGGACCCATCAAAGGTTAAGAAATTTACTTCATATGTTTTAATGGTCAAATGCACAAATCATACTTTACCATCAACTTTTTCAGACGCGCTTATTGATGATTGCTGTAATTTCATGGCTTTCTGGCACTTTAATTTTCATAACAATGATAAATATCGAGGTGTTGCTAGTGCACCTATTTACAGGGAAATAATTAGAATGGCAGATGAATTTATTTCAATGAAATCTTCGAAAAAACTAATTGTCATTGGTTCGCACGATACAGAGCTTTCATCTATGCTTGTAACTCTCGGGTATATTGATAAAGAATCTGCACCAGCTGTAAGAAGCCACTTTTTATTTGAATTATGGGATGTTGATAGAAAAATTATGGCAAGGATATCATTTAATGGTAATCCTATCCCCGTATCATTTTTAAGAAATCAAACAATTTATCCTTACTCGCAATTCAAAAGTGAAATATTTCGAAGCGGACTTCTTAACCACTGTTTTATTCCTGAATGGCAGAAGTATTAGATAATTATTTATTATTTTTTAATCATTTTAATGTTTTCTATTTATATTTGTAATAATAAAAAAGTAAATTTTTTTTAAAACAAATATTTTAGCCAACAAATGACCTTAACCGTCTTTTTTTTTTTTTTAAACAAAAACAAAAATTACAAATTCTTACAAAATATTAACAAATTTTAAATAAATACATAATATAAACAAAACAAAACAAAAAAGTAAAAAAAAAAAAAAACAATAACTTCACCAGAAAGGACACCAACCGATATAGTGCTGGACGTAATTCATTGGATTAACAGCCTCTTTGATTAGATAATCAACTTGTTCTTTTACAGACAAATGACCACCTTCTTCTTTTCCAGATAATTTTTGTTCCACTCTATTAATTAAACTTTCCACCTGTGAAGTGTCATAATTATTATTATTGCTTGACTGATTATTTTCATTTTGATTCAAATTAGAATTAGAAGCCGAATTAGAAGTAGAATTCGAATTTGAATTAGATGTCGAATTAGAGTTTGAGTTTGAATTAGATGTCGAATTAGAAGTATTAATATTTGTATTAGGCAATTTCATATCTTTCAACGGCTCGTGGACGAAAATCAACAATTGAGCCATCATCGATGATATATTATTTCTCATTACTTCCATGATAGTATTACAGTGCACAGTGAACATTCCATCATGAATAGAACCCTCTAGAGAATTAACGATCATTCTCGTCAATCTGAAGGGAACTTTTTCAGGGAAATCTTTTCTTTTCAATGTTGATTCAAAAGATTCGCCGAAGTCAATGTGAACGACGTTTCCAGTGCTTCTTTGTATCATGATGTTGCTTGGATGCCTGTCGCCCAGGCCTATTATGTAACCGACCATTGACATCAGCGCTGATG
Organism: Tritrichomonas musculus; assembly: GCA_039105265.1. Classification (NCBI taxonomy): domain Eukaryota; phylum Parabasalia; order Tritrichomonadida; family Tritrichomonadidae; genus Tritrichomonas; species Tritrichomonas musculus. The sequence goes on from JAPFFF010000004.1 coordinate 4,313,960, forward strand.
TTAGTGTGAATCTTTTAATTCTCTTCATCCATTCGAGCGCATTTGGAGATCTTTTCCACATCATCATGAAGAGTTCATCGCCATTCAATTGCTCCGCGACACGAGTGAAAACCTCATATTTCTGAAGTTTATTTAAACCGACAAAATCTGCAGAAGTGAAATCTTTAATTATGTCGATTTCTTTAAGAGTTTTGCTGTATTCATGATGACCCGTGTTTCTATTAATATCAACAAGCTTGTTGTCACTTTTATCATCAGTTTTGGTTCTGCCTTTTACAGCGTTGTTGCTCGTAGCTCGCGCATCAGTGACAATTTGATGAAACGTGTCAGCATCAGTCACCCAAGCAATCAAGCCACACGACATTGTCATCGGAACAACAGCATATCTGACAATGTAAGCTTGCAATTCTTTCGTTTCTCGCGTTCTTTTGAAGATCGAATTGACGAGTGAAAAAAGCTGCATTAAACGCTCGTCTTTACGAAGATCTTCGTTTCCTTTGAGGAGATACTTAAGCCTCTCTCCTTCGCTTGTCTTCAGGCATAAACAACGTGGATGCTGCTGCGTGCCAATCACTTCCAATGCTTGATCAAGAGACTCAATCGTGGCATTCGTGTTCTTAAGACCGGGGACTTTCAAGTTGAAATGCGTCTTCGATGTGAGCTCTTCTGAAACTTTGGTTAACATTATCACTGAGAGTCGGTTAACTTTGTCTTGTATCAACATGTAAAGCTGCCTTATGTAGGCCCATAATTGAATGTCTCTTTTCTGATCATCTGTGAATGACGAATGCGAAGTTGTGATGACGTTCATGTTGATTACATTGTTCGCATTCTGGTTGGCAATGATTGGGTTGTTTATGCTGGCGTTCTTAATGGCAGGTATTAGTGTTGGCGCGTGCTGAATGATATTCACATTACTAACAACTTTAGTATCACGAATTTTTAAGTTTGAATTATTTGAAGGAAAATAAGTTACAACAACTTCACCTGAATTATTATTATTATTAATTGCTGGTTGTTGTTGTTGAACTTGCTGTTGTTGTTGTTGTGGTTGTGGATAACATTGATTAATGAGAGTTTTAAGAAGGCCAATTTGCTGACCAAATAACTTGATAAATAGATAATCAAGTTCGCAAATTGGTCTGGATGTTTGTTCGATTTGGTTTCTTATTAACTCGACTGCTTTCTCAGGAGATTCATTCCTTAACCTTGAAGCGCATTCGAGTGCATGAACCCACAACTCAAACCAAGTATTTGAAGCTCTTTCCATTCCACTTATGAACAAAGAAGCATCTTGAATCACATCGGCGAATTTAGCTCTAAATTCGTCGATTATTTCAATTGCATTTTTACGTTTAATGTCATCAGCTTCACTATTAGCAAAGTTGACTGTTCTCGGCGCACTTATATAGACATTCAAAGCAAAATAAAGACGCTGGAAATAGTCAGTGCCAACACCTTGAAGCAAAGAAGTAACAATTTCAGATATCAAAGGATCAGGGTGACCAATTTGTGCTGTTATTTGGGGCAATACTTTCACTATTTTAGATGGCGAAATCATCAATATCTCGTCAATTAAATATTTGGGAATGATTGAGCTATCTTCGATCTCGAAAAGAACAGAGAAAAGTTGACATAGAAATTCAAGACTGTTTGATTTTGTAAATGAAGCAGATTTTAAGAAACCAATCAATGCGTTAATAACGTACACATCGATATTCTTTAATTTTTTGTTGGCAAAAGCAAGCTTGACTCTTTTTTCATTTGAATGGTCAGAGAAGTAAATATCATCAAAACAGACACCGTAATAAGTTCCAAAAGAACCTTCAGAAACAACGCCATCATTCTTTTTAATTTCATTTTCAATGTCTTCTATTTCATTTTCAGTGTCTTCTATTTCATTTTCAGTGTCTGTTTCATTTTCATCATCTTCATATTCAGTGTCTTCTATTTCACTGTTGGACTTGGATGACGGAAAGGCTTCATCAATGCTGTCTATCGTTTTAGGATGATCATAATAAAGACGAAAGAGCTTCAGGTTTGAATAGGCCCAACCTCGCCAGTAACTTTCACAATAAGGATTCAATTTAGTTGCCGTTAAAAAGCCTTTTGCGGATTCAGTCAAGTTGTATGACTTGTTTGAATTAAGATGATACATCCAGTATCCGTAAGCTTTATAAAGATGAATCCTTCGATCCTTTGGAACGTTGAGTGCGTAAATCTGGTTCATCTTGAAGGCTTCTTTAGGATACTTCTTAATGAGATATTTGCAAAAAACTCGCTTTTCGTCTTCTGTTTTATTGAATAAAGTAGCCAAGAGCTCGGATGAATTGGAGACATTGAAGTAATCAAAACAGTCCTTCGAAACATAAGGAAATGGAAAGTTTTGGTCAGTCCACATGTGATTCAACAATGAAATATAAATTGAATTCTTTTTCAATCGAAAAAGTTTCAAGTACTTCTTCATTGTTAGATTTTTGTCAAGCATTTGAATGACAATTGAAAGGTCATCGACAGCTTCTTGACGATGTCCGTACTCCCACTTAAATTTCATCTTTTCAAAGAGAATCAGATCATTCGGACTTCCGTCGAAATATTTGCCAAAAATGGTGTTGATCACTCTATAACGTCTTTCTTTCCTTAGGACTGAAATGATCTCGGTGTAAAAGTCAACGTTGGTTGAAATAGGAACAGCAATTTTCCTTAAGTTAATCATTCTTTCCCATGCAATTGAAGAACGTTTAAAACCGGAGATTCGACTTTTCCAAATCGAGATCATTTGTGACGATTCAATTGGATTCAGCTTTAAGAATTCAAGAGCTTCTTGCGATTCGATTAACAATTGAAGAAAGTTGAAATAAATATTCAATTGATTTTGATCACCACTTGCGAGGATGTTCTTTTGTGCACCGATGATTTTGTAGGCACTTTCAATGTGTCTTTCAGCTGATTCGAGATCTTTTGACATCAGATCAAAAAGTATTGAAAAAGTGTTTCTGACAGGTGTCAATTGTTTTGAATATCTTTCAATATATGGTTTGGCCTTATCTAATTGACCTAGATTTGTAAAGGCCCAAGCAATCAATTCCAATGATTCGTCATTTTCATCATAATTGGTCAAATCAAATAACGGTTCTAATTTCAGAATTTCTCCAGGTTGACCTAGATAACGATAACATTTGCATATCATTGAGAGGGGACCGTTTATTTTCTTCAAAATTTTTAATGAGGCTTCCCAATCACCAATGTTCATCAGCCAGTCAGCTTTCTCATTCTGCGTCATGAATGGGTCTATCTTCGTCAGCAGGGTCCGTATCGTGTGCGTGTGACCCATTTTCAAATTGACCTGCAAAAGTTTCTTAATGAGCTCTGGATCAGACCTTTTTTTGATGAACCTCTTCTGCAGCAGATACATCGAAAACTGTGCCGAATGCGAAAGATCAGCAACCAACAGCTCGTCTATTTTCATTGGAATTCCAGCCATGTCAGTCAGTTGGACCAATTTAAGCAACCTTTTGTGCGGCGTTTTGTGAAGCTGCAAGATTTTGCAAACAACTGAAGAGAAACTATCTCTATCGTCTTGTGTGGCACTTTTCCAACATGACAAAAAAGCTAACGGAAAAACTTTTTGTATGAATTTCGGAGCAATTGAAAATAATTCAGTACAAACTCGAATGGACGGATTCGGCGACAATGAAATCGTCATATGAACCAAGTCTTGAATGAATCGGTTGATTCCTTTTTCTGACGGATATTTCAAGTCCTTGAAAAAGTGACTCGGCTGCGTGTATTCGGGATTCAATTGCTTCGGTTTAAATGAAAGTCTGTAACGCGTAACGGATTCATTTTCAATGTCAATTTGGCAGAAACAGGAAATAAAATTAAAGACGGAAACAGGCGTTTTTGAACCTAATGAATGGACCAAATTAATAAGAATCTCTTTCGCTCTGTCGAATGAGTTGTTCATCAGTTTAATGGCAAGGATTGAAATCCGACTTTCGTAGAAGGAGACATCTTCATTCTGTATCAAAATGCAGCAGTATTTGACAAATGAGTCAACAAACTTGGAATCGTTGAATTCAAATGCTTCAAGCGCAATTATAAAGTAGTCAATTAGGCAATGTTGGTATAAAATTGAAAATATCGAGAATTTCATCGCTGCTTTGAAATACGAAAAATCTTTGGGTGACAAAAGCGCTAAAACTCGCTGATATATCTTGGAAATCCAGTTCGATATGTCTCCTCCAAGGGTGTAGCTCAAGGCAATGCAAAAATGCACACATTTTTGCTTCTCAATGTTCTTCGTGACAACGTCAAATATTTCGGGTATCATCGGCGTTATTTCGTGCTTCGTGGCAAGGACAATGTACTCAAGACAACTGAAAACGCCAGCTTTGGCTTCTTCACTCCCATTTTCAATGCAAAAAATAAGGAATGAGATGTACTTGGACGCATATTTGGCAGAATTACGTGGATCACAATCAAAGACTTTGGCTGCTGTTCGATATAATGCCCTTGATGGCTCACGGATAAAGATAATCAAATTCTGACATATAAAATCTGTAGGATTTTCATTGAATTTCCAAAAAGAGGTGTTGAATTGCGTCTGAAAAACATCAATCGAATCAAAGTTACCACCAATTAATTTGGATATCTGTTGGATAAGACTTTCATTCTGGGTCCTAAGCATGATCTTTGTCAACGGATTTAAAATTTCTGGACATTGAAGATTGATGTTCAAACCGTTGTATAATTGAGATGATAATTTAATTAGAGCTTTGACGGTCGTAATTAATAGTTTTTCATCATTTCGTTGCTTTAAAATTATATAAAATGTGTGAAGAATCATTTTTAAGTTGGGTTCAACTATACTGCCTAAATCTGCAATTGCACGAACTAAAAAGCTATCACGTTTGTTTGCTATATGGGATTGAGTATGGAGTAAAAGTTGTTGCCTTAATGGCTGTTGCTGATGGCGAGAATAAACCGTATCAAAGGAAATTCTGTTCGGAGAATCTCTCATTAGGAAATCTAAGTTGAAATCATCATTTGCATTTGGATTCTGATTTTGGTTTTGATTCTGATTTGGATTAGGATTTAATATTGAATTGGAATTAGATGAGCCTGAACTGGAATTTGAATTTGGAACAGAATTTGGATCACATTCCGTGAAAGTTGAGTGCGAAAGGGAGGAGTTTGATGATCCATTCATAACTGATGAAAATGAATCTTTATTTGAAAAAATTGGGGGAGGGGTTGCAACTTGATTATTATTTCTCTCGATCTCCCTTAAAGGATTTACTTTAATATACAATTCGTCATTAAAACTATTGGTAACATTTAGAAAAAGTTGAATAATTGTTTTACTACACATTTTGGCTATTTCGATGCAATATTTACACATTTTGGCAATTAACGATGCATATTTAGCACTTAAACTGGTTTCAAAAACATTTGAAAAAATCTCTATAATTTTTTGCATAAACTCCAGTAATACTGGCTGAATATCAAGAGGATTTTCAAGATATAATTTTGAGAACATTTTGATGGCTTTTTTACGGATTTTGAATGAAGGGTCATAAAGTAATGCATATAATGAAGGAGATGACATTAAACGAAAAGAATTTGAAATTTTAGCTGTAGCCAACTTTCGAACTTTTTTGGAGCTATCAAATAACGCAACTGAAATTAAAACATCACCACATTTATCTGAAAAATTGTTAAGAATGGTTAACTTGACTTCTTCATGTATATTAATAAAATTTTTTTGTATTAGGTTTTGAATATTTCCTATAAACGGATGAATAGTATGAAATAAAAGAGCTTCATTAATACGACTCAAATCATTATTTCTAACTATCATCTTAAAATAATTAACAACGTCATCATTCAAAAGGGAAGGACGTTCTTTTATACATGAAAGATAATGAATACAATAATTATCAGGGGTAAACGAAATTGATATATCTGGAAATACTGCTAATAAAGCTGAATAAGCATCATAAACGCAATTGTTTAAAAGATTTTCATTATAATTAATTTTAATGCACTCTATAATAGGATTTGGATCAATATTTTGACGAAATATTAAAATTGCTTCTTTTAATTGTGGAGAATATAACTTTTTCGATATTAAAATAGAAATGAATTTGTTAACGTCAAAATTAAATACTGCTAGATTCCTACATATTTTCAAAATCAAATTACATCCAGTGGTTTCATTAAAAGTTAGTAAAGAATTAATTAATTCGTCAGTTTTATCTATGAACAAATCACTTCGAATATCATAAATTACATGAAGTAGATAAACAGTTCCAACGTTTCCTTTTTTAAGCGATGAAAAACATTTATAATAAATTTGCTTTGAATCATCAGTATGCTCTCTTTCAAGGTAAAATTTTATAATTTTAAGAATAACTCTAGATGTATCATCAAAATCATTTTCAGTTAAAAGTTGGAGAAAATATGAAAAATTTTGGGATATTATTGGAATTGTATCTAGTGGTATTACTTTTATTGCTTGATTCAAAACAGTTAAAGCATTTTTAATATTTTTTTTGAGCGAAAGTTGCGTAGAAACATAAACAAGAGGGTTTTTAAAAACAAAGGAATTAGTGGAAGACATTAAAACAGAAAATTTTAGGATATAGGCACTTGCTTTGACAATAGTAAGATTATCGCAGGATAATTTTGAATTTAGCCATGAATGATAATTCAACATAAGATCAAAATTGTATGTGTAGTTTATAAGTAAATATATCATAAGAAGTTTATGAAATACAAATTTGGTTGAATCAATTTGAACAGGCTTATTTGCATCTTTTTGCCAAGATTCAAAAAATTCTAACAATTGTGTCTCCGAAAGATTGAGTATACGCGGTGTTAATTTTTTGACAAGGTTCATACAGAACGATTTCCATTGCTTGTAATCTGTGAAATTAGTTGAATCATATTTTTCGATTAGCGATGAAATTTCGTCCATTTTTATATTTCAATTACAATTTTTAAAAAGTTGCTCTAATTGTTAAAATATTGAATATTATATGAGAAACTTTTTCTGCTATTGATCTTAAAAAAAAAACTGTAAAATAGCTTTTTTTTTTCAAATATAATTTTTGCTATTTTTTGAAAAAAACCCAAAGGAAAAATAATTTTAAAATAAACAATAGTTTTAAATGATGTGGTTGAAGTTTAGCGTGGGAATGAAACTTTTTGAATGAATATCAACCACATTCAGTTAATAAAAATTTTATAAATTGGATTATTGAATTATCATAAAAATTTCAAAATATTAAATATATTTTTATATTGATCAATATGATATAATTTTTATTATATGTTTATTAAAATAATATGGCGCTTTTTAATATCTAATCTTAACTCATAAAATTTTTCAGAATTTCAAAGAATTTTAAAAACCAATAAAAATTGAATATCATAGAAAAAATTATTCTAAAAAAACAATAATTAATAAATTTATTCTAATATATTCAATAAAGAACGTAGGAAACTATTTGACCTCCGACTACTTGCATATATGGAATATTTATTTATTATTAATGATATATTTAATTAATATATTTAATAAAATATTAATTTTTCTAACGGTACGTTTTGAGATATTATCAAACATTTATAATCCCAAAATTAACCAAACACTAAAAATTCAATGGTTTATAATAATTTTATTGAGAAAGTAATGAAAATATTTTTCATCAAAACAAAGGAAATTCGATAAATTATGCATGAAAATGCGTATTATTATCGAGCAGTAGTATTATTAAAGTAGTTTACACAGCTAAGAATCAGCACGAATGAATGCAATCCAGATTATGCCATAACTCTAGAAAAATTCAAAATTTGAAAAAGCAAACAGCAGTATGGTTTAACTTACAAGCTCTTATCTTTGTATATTTGGTTATTTTATAAGCTTTGCTCTACAAAAGATGAAACAAATATTCAGTTTCAAAAAGCTATTCAATCATCTTTTACTATTTGTTTTTAACGTATTTATCGTGTTAAAAGACTATTTTACGTACCAAATTTTACCTATTTGAAAATGATATGATTCGAAAATCATATCTTCATTTATTGCTAAGATAAAAAAGCAATACCTAAAAACTTTAGTAAAATAACGCGTATTATTTTTATATGATTTATTAAAATATAGTTTTTTTTTTAAATAATATATTAAAGATTTTGATTCGCTTCTTCTTATAAAATATTGATTTGATTTCTATGAAAAATGGGATATTGCCATTAAAATTAATTTTTTTATCGTTTTCGTAATATTTTAATAATATTTATTTGTAAAAAACTGCAAACAAAGAGAAATTCTGTCGCATGTGCGATGAAAACTCCTTATCAATTTGTCTCCATCAATATTTCCCACGTAAAAAAGATTAAAACAAAATTATTTTAATTATATTTATTATAAAAACCACAAAAAAGCATTCATATATCGTAAAAAATCATGATTCATTCTTTGATAACAAAATAAAATTAATGATTCAAAAAATAAACCAAGAAAAATTAAGGTTGCTCATATATACTATCATCTGAAACAATTTCCATAAATATTTCAAACAATTTTTTGTTATATTTTTTAAAGCTTTGCTGAACAGCGGGCCATGTTTTTGTATGACCTTTGAGATTGTGAGCAAAAAGACTAAATATATCCATTTGTATTATTTCTTCATTTTCCATTAAAATTTCAAGTAATTCTGATATTTGAGTTGAATCAAGAAGACTATCAATTCCATCAACATAAAAAGTTAAAACAACAAAAAGGCGAATCATCGATTCAGCAAATTGCCAATTTTTCGTAGACACATACTTAATTAGTCGAGAGACAAAAGCTTTCACTTTCTTTTTACGATATATAACTCTCCTTATAACACCTGAATGCATCAAACAAGCAAGTAATCGAATAACTTGAGGCGTGGCAAGCTGAACGCTATCAAAAGCTTCAAGTGACCTTCCAAGTATGGATTCAGAACCGATTTCTTGTGCAAACAATGATTCAATTTCAATATTTCGTGAAGCAAGACAAAGGAAAAAGTGAAGAACTTCACTTGTTGGCTGGAATATATCAATTAACGTGTCTAGTTTCCAACTTTCAGCAATCGCCATTTGGCCTTCACGAAAGCCAAATACAAATTCTGAAGCTGTTAAAATAACACAATTAAAATGAGTTATATTTTCTCTAGCAACATTAAGTTCAGATAATAGAAGATCAGGAAAACCGTTTTCGAGAGCAATTACTTTGGCCTCAGGTGAAGTATTAAATATTTGAGGTAAAATTGTATGCAATGCTGAGGAGCAACAAGAGGCTTCAAGGAAAGAACGATAAAGATTAATTAGAACAATAACTGAAGATTCAGGAAAAGGAATTCCAATTAATAACAAATGATTGATACAAACAAAAGCTAAGTTTAAATCACATTTCTTTAAGGTTGAACATATTATATCATGAATATCAGAATTGAAGTAAGAAAGAGAACGATCAGGCGTTGATGCCAAAACTTGAAGAACATGATCTGTATATTGAGGTATTTGAAGAAGATTCGTTAATGCATCTGCAATTTCAGCGCTATCATAATCAATTCCTAATAAACATTGCAATGCACAGTTAACAAAAAGCGGACTCGATGTTGGCGTTAAAAAAGATAAAATAAATTCATTTGCTTTCGATACTTGAGCACGAATTGCAGGAACTTGAAGCATTTTTAATAATTCAAGCGAAAAAATTGTTTCACCAGTCGATATATGATAAAGACCAGCTAAATTGTCAGATGGCGGCGGGTTAGAGTGACAAAACTCATTAAACAGCTCCAAAGCTGATGCACGAGCACAGATAGCTTCATTTTCATGGGAAGATACACAAAGAGCAAGAGCTGCATTTTCGGAATTAGATATTGCGGTATGAAATCCAAATGATTTTGTAATAGGATCTTTCAATTCTGCAAATTTAGCTCCAAGTTCTCCTTTTTCTTGAAGAAGAAGAAGTACTGCAAGTTGCCTTTTAACATTTATTGGCTGCTCTTCATCATAAAGAGTTTTCAATTTTTCAAAATCAATTCCTTCAACGGGTTTTTTAAAATTCATTTTGGTAACGATAAATGAAAGAGCAGCACGTTTTGTTGAAGGATCTATAATATAATCTGTTATTTTTTCTGGAGTTTGAACATCACTACCATATTCTACAAGAACTTGAGCAAGCTTTAGACCAATTCCAGGCGCGTCAGCTATATACTTTTCACATATGTTTTTTGCTGCATTTGATGATCTTTTTGCAGCAAGTACGCATAGTAACATGAGGTATAATAAATTATGAGGAGGAACTGAAGCTGATAGTTTGGCGGCTGCACTATCTTCAGAATCGATTTGATCAAGTATATCTTTTCCTAAATTCTTATTACAAATGACAAGTGACGTATATAACTTATAATCAAACTTTTCGTTAATAGGCTTATGTTTGTCTAAATTAGTACCAATCCATTCTTTGACAATAGGTATAAGAGGAAAAGTTTTGGTAGGCTGATAAAACTTGGGTTTGTAATTACCACCAATTCCATGGATTATAAACTGATCTTCAAGATAAGCTGGTAAACGTAATAAATTAGCTCCATCCGATTCAATTCTTAAAAATGGCCAAAAGACAAAACGCGTTAAAACTGGAAGTAAATGAATATAGTTTTTTTCATCAATAATTTCAACAAGATGTCTCAAACGTTTAATATCAGTTATTCTAAAGTTTCCATCTCTTATGGCTAAAGCATGCATTAGTTCTGGATAATCCTCGAGTTCTAAATTATATAATGAAGGTAGAATTGATCTAACATCACAATAAGGATCTAGAAGCATGGAAATCATCTTCTCTGCAGATATCCTTTTGATATCAAGAGGGTGATCATTTGATAAAATTATAGATAATAAATTATTAGCAACTTGTTTCTCGGGTATATTTGAATGCTCTTCTAAATTTTTCATGAATTTTTTAACATAAAAATCTTTTTCAGGTTGCTTGAAAACATCAGGAAAAGATTTGATTCCAATTGTTGAAGTGAGAATTTTTTTGATTGTTTCTCTTACCCAATCATGCTTATGATATAAAAATCTAATACACGAACAAAAATAAGTTAGATTATCTGAATATTCAATAACATCGATTATTGATTTAAAAATATCACCATCTTTTTCCATTGGCATGCATTGTAAATGAGCTAACAAATTATCTGATAAAGGAGGATTAACTAAAGTTGGTAATTTAATTGATACTAAAGAAATTGCGTATTCACGAACATTTGAATCAAATAATCCATAACATAAAAGTGGTTCAAGAAAAGGGTGAATATCAATTCTTTTATCCCGTGCATATTTATAAAAGGCAATACGAACTGCTGGCGATGGATGAGTAATAAAAATATCTGGTGGAGAGCAACTGACGAGTTTTTGGAGGTTACAATATTCAAGAAGATCACGATCAATTTCGATTTCACAATTATTGATTGCATTAATTTTAGATATTACACTTTGAACTTGCTCTATCTGCTCGCGAAAATCGTCAGGAGCTATTTTTGATAATTTTTTATGCAATTTTGGATAACGAAGGGCAATAACTGGATCCAAAAGAGGCAAACCATCGACAATAGAATTTGATGTTGCAACAATTCTTAAAAGAGGAATCATTAATGGCTTGATTTGAGACATTTTTTGCATACAAATATCAACAAGAGAATGCGACGCCGAGATATTTGCAACAGTAAGCAAATCATAGCATGTTTCACACACAAGCGGTAATAATTCATCAATTTTAAAGAAAGGTATCAGCTTTTCGGTAAACATTTGACAGACAGGAGCAATTGACTTTCGAATATCGCAAAAAGGACCAACTCTTAATCTTTTATCTGTTTCGATATTGATACGAACAGCAATTTTTCTACACCAAGCGCGTAATATTGAAAACAAAGTAAAATTTTGTCGAGGATCTTCATGTCTGATGATTTGAAAAATACGTTGCATTAAAAACTTCTCAACTATCATTCGTTCGGGCATTGCATCTTCAACATAATCGGCGAGTTTAGCGAAAAATTCAACATCATTCATATATTTTGAAATTTTAAACGGATTGATGATTTATATTCAATTTTATTTCAGAATTTAAAGTATTTATTTCTATACTATAGATTGATTTATTAATAATATTGCTTTTAGTCCAAAAAAATTGATAAAGCAATTAAATTTTTTTTTTTTTATAATATTCATATATATATATATTTTTTCTTAATAATCAATTTTAGATAGTTTTCAAAGGTAAATCATCAATAATATCACAGATATTAATCAATGACATATTTGTTTGTAAAGCCTCAATATAAAATTTTCTTTGATAGAATATCAACAAGTACTTTGTTAACCACTAATAAAAACATAGTTATGATAAATTCGTTATTTTGAAAAAACGAAAAAATAAACGTATATATAGAAATGAAAAAGAAAGAAAAGAATAATAATAATTAATCGTTTTTATTTATAAATAAAATTATTATATTTTTATTCATCTCTTTGTTCAGTATCAATAACACTATCTTGTTGATCATTTCCCATTAAATGATCGACAATTCGCCGGCGCTGATTATCTATTATTTCAAGCAATTCTTCTACATGCTTTTGATAATGCATTTGCTTTTTATCTAACTTTCGTTTTAATCTATTTGTATCTCGTTGAATTTGTTGTGATTCGTCTTGAGCTTCAGCTATTGGATTTTGCATTCCATTATTTTTAGGATCATTATTTTTTGATTTGTTATTTTGCGAATCTTTCCATTGACAAATTTTTTCTTCAATTTTCAATTTTAATAATTTAGTTTGATAAGCTTCCCACTTTTCTCTAAGAGAATGATTTGTAGCTCTATTCTGATTAATAATAGATTTAAGTTCTGCAGCATGCTCTGAACCAGCTTTTTGATCAATTTCTCTGAGCCTTTTCTCTGATTGCTGAGCTTCTTCTTTTGCACTTTGAATATCACCTTGAAGTCTATCATATTCTAAATATGTGACTTTTAATTCTTCTTCTGTTTCTTGATAAGCAGCACTTCGATCGTCTTCTTGAGCTTTTTCATATTCTTCACGTAGAGTTTCGAGAGTATTTTCAGCACCTCTAATGCTCTTTTCAACTTGATTAATTGTTGTATCATGAATAGTTTTGCTTTCTGGTCTTTCAGAGGATTTTGATACTGTTTTATTAATAGCTTCTGTTTTCTGAGCAATTTTATCCTTTAAACGGTTTAATTGAGTACGTTGAAGTTTGATTTGGTTTTGAATTTGAAGAGTTTTCATTCGATATTCATGAATTTCTGAAGGATGGATTTCTCTTGGTTTTGGTTTTCCACTCAGTTTCACTGTTGTATTTGTGTTTTGATTTGAATTAGAGCCTGATGAGGTCTTGCCTCTCTTGGTCTGTGAAGTTTGCTTCATCAAAATAACGTAAATTTAAAACCGTTATTTTTTTAAAAAAACAAAAGCAATTATTATTCTCTTTACCATTTACATCCATATATCTAGACAATACATATTTAATGTTAACATTTAAAATTTTATAATTTTTTTTTCCCAATCAATCCTTATTCATAAGGTTTAAAAAAACGCTATTACCAGAAAAAACAAAATGCACAACATGATTTTAATATAGATAAATTTTAATAATCATATCTCAAAAAATTCAAAATGTTGAATTAATTTAATTAATCAAGTTAAAACAGTTTCTATTATTAAAGTATTAATAAAATTAAATGGCAAGAAATTACAGGACTTAATGAATTCAAATACAGTAGGTATAAGAATAATGAACTTTATGTATGATTAGCAATTGATCACTTTGTTACTAAGTTTGTATGAATAATATTGAAAAAGTTTAAAACTTAACAATTTTTTTTCTGATGTGGACGAATCGGGCTGAGATTTCTCCTCAATCTGGATACGTCACATGCATCAGATTTTCACCAGATTGCTCTAAAGTTGCATTTTGCACTACCACAGGATTCATCGAAATAAAAAACTCTATGGATTTATCCGATATAATAACTAAACAGGTACACTCAAAATCAGTCAACGAAATACGCTGGTCTGAAAATTGCGAACTTATATTATCATGTTCTGATGACGGAAAACTTATTCTATCTCGAAGTAATGATCTGAAATTAATTAAAGAATATCGAGGACATCATTCTTATGTATTAACATGCGATATATCATCAACTAATTTACGAATTGTAAGCGGTAGCTATGACGAATCTGTACGTATATGGGATACAGCTTCAGGTAAATGCTTGAAATTTATTAGCGCGCATTCAGAACCGGTATCCGCTGTTTCATTTAGTAAAGACACATCTTTTGTTATTTCAAGTTCATGGGATGGTATTTGCAGGCAATGGGATTCTTTTTCAGGCACTTGCATCAAGGCATTTCAAGTTTGCCTTCTTCCTATTGCATTTTCTATTCTATCTCCAAACGATCAATACATATTAGCATCATCTAACAACTCGATTATTAAATTAATCCGGATTAGCGATTCAAAAACAGTATCACTATACAGAGGGCATACAAACACACAATTTGGTTTATTTGCTTCTTTTTCAATAAATGAAGATGGTAACGCTGAAGTTTTTTCTCCTTCAGAAACAGGCGAAATTATTGGTTGGGATTTAAACTCTCAAGATATTACCTGGAGGGTTCCACTACCTGAAGCTGGCCCAACTCTCAGCGCTGATGTTTCAAGAAAAGGAAATTTACTTGTTGCGGCTGGATCTACAGAAAAGTGCCATTCAATTTATCTTTATTCTCGAGGAAACAATGATCTAGATCATAATTCAGGATTAATATCGGCTAATTCATCCGAACTTATCTTTACTCCAGAAAGAGAAAAATCTCAAAACTCACCTGATCAACCACATGAACAATTGCAACCACTTTCAGAGGAAGAGAATCAAGAAAGGAAGCTAAAATCACAGGAAGAACAGGAAGATCAATTACGAAAGCAACAAGAAGACCAAGAAGAAGGATTATCACCACTTGAATCAGATGAAGAT
Source organism: Tritrichomonas musculus (assembly GCA_039105265.1). Lineage (NCBI taxonomy): Eukaryota > Parabasalia > Tritrichomonadida > Tritrichomonadidae > Tritrichomonas > Tritrichomonas musculus. Next base: position 4,329,049 of record JAPFFF010000004.1, read on the forward strand.
GACAACGAATTACAACAACGAGAAGAAAGACTCCGACAGCAACAACAAGAAGAAATATTGAAACAACAAGAGGAAGAAGAAGAAAGGTTCCGCCTACAGAAGCAACAAGAGCAAGAGCAAGAAGAAATGATTCAGCAGGAACAATTCAGACAACAACAAGAAAGTGAACAACAATTACAACAAATAGAACAATCACAAACACGAAGTGATATTGAAAATGAAAAAAGCGGAAATGATACAATTGAAGAAAGCCAGAGTTATAATGAATCTTTAAGCGCAAATGAAAACGAAAATTCAAGCGAAAGAAAAAGTGAAGATAAAATTGATAGTGAAAGTCAAGATTCAACGGACAATAAAAAAGGAAAAGATTCAGACCACCATCACCAAAGCTCTCATCACCATGATCATAGTGATAAACATCATCATGATCACAAGAGCAAACATAGTAAACATGATCACAGAGATAAAGATAAAGACAAAGATAGAGATAGAGACAGAGACAAAAATAAAGATAAAGATAGAGACAGAGATAAAGATAAAGAAAAGAAAGATAAAGATAAACAAGAAACGAAAGATAAAGAGAAAAGAGATAAAGTTAAACAAGAAAAGCGAGACAAAGAAAAGAGAGATAAGGAAAAACAAGAAAAGAGAGAGAGAGAGAAACAAGAAAAAGAGAGACAGGAAAAAGCAAAATTGGAGTTAGAAAAACAAGAAAAAGAGAGACAGGAAAAAGCAAAATTGGAGCTAGAAAAACAAGAAAAAGAAAGACAAGAGAAAGAACGATTAGAAAAAGAAAGACAAGAAAAAGAAAGATTAGAAAAGGTAAGATTGGAGCAAGAGAAACTGGAAAAAGAGAGATTAGAAATGATGGAAAAAGAAAAACAAGAAGCATTTCAAAATACAAGTATTATCAACAAAACAAGTTCAGTTCCTAATTCAATCCCTCCTATCATTTCCTCTTTTCAACTCCAAACAACTTCATCCCCTCCAAGTTCAGATACATCATATCACTCATTTGCATCTAGGCAAGCATCAACGCCGCAAGGAAGTTCCCCATCATCATCATCATATACACCAACCCCACAAAAACCTCCCAGAGGCGTCTATATTAGTGGAAAATCCCCAAGAGGAACAATTGGATCAAATACAAACGAACCACAACGCTCTTTTTCTCGTCCTGCTTCTCAATCAGCTAAACCTCAATCATCTATCATGCAACTACTCAACGATACTTCAAGCGCCTCAAAACAGCCACCTCAAATGCAACAATCACCTCAAAATCAGACTCCTCCTCAAGTTCAAGAAAGAAAGACAATTCAAACCGTCCAGACAATCCAAACAAATCCAATTCAGAAAAAAGTTGCATCAAACACTCCACAGCCTCAACCACAACAGAAATCTCCAAATCAAATGTCAATTTCATATATGCTAAATAATAGTTAATATTTTTATTTTATTTTAATAAACTGTTATTATTGCCTTTTAATCAAATACAAAAATCTTATATTTAATTATATTATTTAATTTTGATTTTTCCTTAAACATTTTACTAGATGCGATTATATTAACTCAAATGCTATAAATTAAAATCTGAATATAAATAGAACTCATTCAGTAAATATTTGGAAATTATTATTCTATTTCATATCAAGATATTTCCCAATATATTTTTAAAACAAGTAATAAATTTATGATTAAAAAAATTGAAATTTATTTTAAACAAACAACCACTTTTAAACATATATAACATACAAAGAATACTTATTCGGTAAATTGGAAAGTTTTTGTAATTGTAATCGCGAGGATGAAATCAGTATAACATGGATCAACCTCTTTTTCAGCTTGACTTTTTAATTCAACAATTAATTCAGCAACATCTTTTCTGAATCTTTTATAATACTGCAGTAAACAATCAGCTAATTTACGCATTTCTTCTTCATTTGTTACCTTATTTGACACTGATTTATTCCATTTCTTCAATTCTTTTGCAAAATGCCAGCACAAATTGATAATGTAATTGGTTCTTTTTGATATTTTACTGTTCAAAATAAAACATCCCTTCATTATTTGCTGAAGCATATTTTCATGAGCATAAACTAATTGATCAAGATCTTGGACTTCTTTTACACGATTTTCAAAATTGTCCCAGGCAGGATGAACAACAATTGTTGACATGTAATTTCTGTATGCAGTAATAAAAACATGCATGGCATGTCTCGCAGCACTTACTTGCCTTAATGTATTAGGAAGCTTCCATTCGTGACAAAACTTTCTTTCCAACCTTTTCCAAATCAAAAAGTGACGATAAAGTATGGAATATTTATCTTGTGCTGCTTTTGTAATAATTAGATTTAATGGCGATGGAACTTGAAGTTTGAAAGTAAAATATTCCCATAATGAACGACTGGTTGTGATTCTTGATTTCATTGCAGCTTTGGATGATTTTGGATTTTCAGTAACAGCCATAGTATGAATTCTTATTAGAACTTGAGGAAGCTGCTCTTCTTCAATATGTCCTCTGATAAATCTTTTCAAATCTTTATCAACGATAGCTGCAATATGTGGATCAAAATCTTGTGATAGAATTTGTTCACGTGGACGACGTAGAGTTGTATCAGCAAGCCGGAGGAAACTTGCAAGCCAATCACCTCTTTGACAAAGAAAAACTGTTTTTATTGCAGTGAAACAATTTTCTAGTTCTTGTTCGTGTAAGAAGAAATTAATTAATGATGAAGATGAAACACGGCATATTTCAGTCATTGGGGCTTCAATTTGAATATCTTTGAGGGTTAATTGTCGCTCGATTTCACCTTTGGATTTACCACAACCACATAAAACTGACCTTGCCTTACCAGCTGAAAAAATATAATTTATAACAGCTGTTGAAAGATATGCTGGCCTCCGTTCATAAACAATTGAATATCGATCGTCCCAAAAATTATCTGGAATTGTATCAAGCTTCTTATCTTTTATGTTAGATCGGATGAAAAATTCGTTAGCTGGATCATCAATTTCACCGGCGAAAATCCATTTTTCAATAAACCGCAATACTGGCTGAATCGATTCCGTAAATATAAAATTGAATACATCACGTGCATGAGGATAACCTCTATATTTCGAAAGAGTTGTGTAGATCAAAGAAGTTACAGGTACCCCTGTTAATTTATTAGCTATAATTTCACTGATTAAAGTTGAAATAATATGCAGAATTTCAATTGGTATTTGAAGTTCAGTTAAAACAAGTGGAAGTGTAATTTGTGGATGAACTTCAAGAGAAGCAACCTGAGAAACATAATCAAACAAAAAAGATCGGAGAGCTGCACATAAAGCATGCACTACACGACCATTAAAAAATTCGAAATGCGTTTCTGAGTATTTTTGAATTAAAAAAAAATCATTACAAGCTGGAATTAATCTTTCAATGAAATTAGTGACAGAATCTCGAGCAATACACTTAATTGAATATATTCCTTTTGGATCAACTTTAATATATGCACCATCGCCACCAACAAGACAAGAAAATATATCTTTTAATAACGCTTTTTGTTCAACTTCTGCTGGGAGTTCGGATAATATAGCAGGATCCGAAGAAACAGCATTATCGATACCAAGAATCGGAGGTTTGTCATTTAATAAATATTCTGGAATTACCAATTCCACCATTTTTGAATAACAATTTTTTTTTTAAACGGCTACTAAATCTTTTTATATCAAATTTCTCTTCAGATCACCAAATATTAAATAATAAATATGGAAGAAAATCTTCAAATTAACAATAAAGAAGAAGAAGAAGATAATGAAGTAAATGTTACAATTGACCAACCAGAAGAGCCTGAATATGCACCATTTATTGATATTACAGAATTTCCGGGCTATTCTAAATACGAAGAAAAACATATTTGTTGCTGTTCATTTGTTTATTTTCCTGAATTAAAAACATATTTTATTGGTCAATGGGAAATTATTCCTTGGCTTCCTTTATTTGTATATCTATTAGCAATTTCTGCTTTTGTTGTAATTACTGTAATTGGTTTAACTGTATTCAATCGTATAGAAATTATAATCATTCTGGTAATTTTATTTATCTTATTGTTTATGTTTTTATTTAATTTTTCTTTAGTAATTTTTGAAGGACCTGGTTACTATCCGTTTTCTCTTGTTCATGATAATGGAAATCCTCCATCAGTATGGGCAGGGATTCAAACCACCATCGAACAGTATTCTTGGGTCCAATTACAAAGTCGTCCTCCACGATCAGCTTTTTTTAGAACAGCTCACAGATATGTAATTCGTCCAGATCATTTTTGTGGTTGGACGTCTACATGGGTTGGCAAAAGGAACTTTAAGTTTTTTATTTTATTTAACTTTTATGGAATGATTTATTTGCTTTTATTTACAATTTATATCATCCGTGCGCTTATTACTTTTTTATATCCATTTAAGTTATGCGCATCTTTCGTTTTCTCAATTATTTATACAGTACTAGGAGCACTTTTTACATTCATGACAGGAAATTTCTTTTTTGAATCTTTCATTCATTCGCTTCGGAATGAAACAAATTGGGAAATTTGGAATAATATTGATAATTCAAAGTTTAGAAAAAATAGCTGGAAAGAAAACTTACAAGATGTTTTTGGTGATGTAAATATGTTTCTTTGGTTTTGCCCAATATCTCCTTGGCATAATAAATCAAATGCTGAAATATCTGCAGATTATCCAACATACGACGATTGATCAAATTGTTCATTAATACCACATATACTAATTGTTATTTTATTTTTTTTTACAGAATATTATATACTTTTGTTATTTATTTTTTAGTATGATAGATAAACTTTATTAGATTTATATTTTTTTCAATTTTTCTTTTGGTTATTTGATGCTTGAAACTTTTTCATAACTTCAAAAATTTATGCAAAAATTATTAAAACCATAAGCCTACTTAATTTAAATCAATCAACAACTATTTGTTTAAAATATACAACGATCACCTTATTTCAATATGAATAAATAAGAATATTTGATACGTATGATTTTTCAATCTTTTTGTAAATATAAAGAGTTGAGTAAAGTTATATAAAAATTTTTAAAAATTTTCTTAATATGATTAATAATATACAAGTATTTTTTAACAAAAAACAGTAGTTTGACTTTTGAGGAATGATATGAAAAATTCAATGTTGGCTACTTAACATTTTCAATTTCAATTTCTCTACAAACTTTTTCAGAACAATTATTGAATTTGTTTTTCACAAACTGTTTTTTATTTTTTTTACGCGGGAATTAATGACCGAACTAAACTCGCTCTCTCTAAATAGTTCCGGTCAAGTTTCCCAATTGTCAGATGATTTGATTGATAGAATAGAAGATTTTCTACTTTATTCTGTCGATTCAGAAATACCAAATCATATATTCAAACTTGTTCAATTTTTTACCAGAAATTTAACTAATTTTTTTCGAACTACTACCTTATCTTATTCTGAACAACATTATCAAAAAAGATTGCTCCGCGCTATGCGCTTTTTTAGGCATTCATTTCTCGATACTAATTTGTCACGACAACTCGAAGATATCGCATTTTCTTATCTCAGAACTCCAAATTCAGGCAATACACAGCAACTCGCTTTCGTTTTTTTGGTTGACCATTTTTTAACCGATCCGAATAGTGCCCCTGAAAACTGCAGCCAATTAATTTCATGGTCAATGGATTTTGTTAATAGTACAATGATGAATATTTCGTCACAAACAATTACTGAAAACGATAAAAACCTTTATTTGACAATAATTTATTCAATTGCTAATTTGTTTTCACTTTTTCCTCAATTTTTAATGAAAAGAATTGTTCAATATCAAAATTCTTTGATAGATATTGCTATTCGAAGTGTTCAATTTTTAAAGCAACCCAATTTTTCTGATGATCTTTTAGCCATAATTGCTGCTAAATCATTAAAATTATGTTATCAACTAATCATTCAATACAGAAAAATTTCGAGTGATACTGTATCTTACTTATCTCGCCTTGACAAACTTTTATCATCAGATGAAATTTCTTTTTCACACATATATCAGAATTATTTAATGGTAACTTGCTCAATTATACAAATAGATGTATCTATTCCACCTGAGATGCTTTCAGAACTTTCGAAAAATACAATTCCTTTCCTTGTCCGCAATTTTCAATACTTCATTCAAATGCCAATTTCTCAAAGCAAAAAAATATCATTTTTTCTGAAAACGGTTGCCAAATGGCTATCAAAAACTAACACCAGATCTGTTGCTAATTTAGTTAATATTTTACCAAATCTTTGGAATCTTGCTTCATCGTTTCATGGACAAATCAAATCAATAACTGTAATAGGTGAAATTATTCGAAACTTAATTTCACTCGATTTACTTCGTGATAATCCAATTATACACCATACTTTAATTGAAAATTTAGTTTCCAGTCTAGAAATCGTACGATTAGATGTAGATTCAATTGATTTTACTAAACCTAATCGACAATTTGAAACAGATAATTGGCTCGAATGCAACAAACAGATTATAGCTCTTATATACAATATCATTCATGTTGATTCAAGATTAATGCAGCAAGCTAACATTTATTATTCAACAATCAGAATCAATACTTTAGTTCGATTTGTAAAATATATTTGCTATTTACTTGATTTAGCTGCCTCAGTAGCAAATCAAAATGAAACCGAAACACCATTATCAACGACAATTCTCCATCAGATTCATTTTACTGAATTTCGAGATAAAATGACATATATATTTGACTTTTTTGTACCAACATTAAATCATCTTAATCAACCATTATTTAATCATGTTCTATCACTCACGATGTTTGACTTATTACCCAAACAACAGCAAAGATACTTCCACAAACATATTTTTGCCCAATTTTTAAAGCTTTTAAAAGGCCCATATTTATTTGATTTTGAAACGATCTTTTTTACTACCATCACAGATCACTTTGACGAACTTTTCTTACCTACTCCGCCATCGATACTTTTAGTGATAATACAAATTGTTTTTAAGACCATTTTTTCAGATGACAATCCAATTCAAATGGATCAGATTAGCACCTTAAGTATTGATCTTTATCGATTTATCATCAAAGCCATTTCGTCAAAGAATGCAACTTTATTAGAGCTTCTTTTGACGATGTTTCATTCATATTTCAAATGCAAAAAAGTTACCAAATTTGAATCATTGATAAATATTATCAGTTCGTCGCCGTTTTTAATGAGCAATGTTCTTAGAGTTCTTAGTGAATATCCATCCTTAAAGAACGTTGTTTCTTTTTTGTCACTTTTTCTCTTCCCTCTTTGCAACATGCAGCAGCAGATCAACCAACAACAGCTGATTGAGCCGTGGATTCATCTTTTTCTCCCTTCGCTTGAGTCTCCAACAAGATTGTCAACGGCAATTCCAGCACTTTTTAACTACACATCGAAGAGCTTCGCACAGTTGATCACTACATTGAAGGACCAGGTCCAATCTGTATTTGTCACATCACTTATCACGCCTCTTTCAAAAATTCAGAAGAAAAGAAACTTGAAAATTTTGCTTGGAAAAATTCCTGAGATAACTTGTCGACTATCTTTACAAGCACAAAATCCTAAAAAGAAGAAGAACAACTACGTCCTTGTTGGCGGTTTTCAAGTTGACATTGAAATAATTTTTGAAGCAATGAAAAGAAAAAGTTCACCTTCAGAAAAAGAGATGAATACACTTTTTGAGAGCTATTGTCAATTTTTGGCATCTTTGTCATTTTTCGATGCTACTAATGAAACATTGGTTGAAGAGATTTCAGAATACATTCAAAAAAATTCACCTAAACTGCTCGAAACGATGCATTTGAAATTTCAATCGACAACTCAATATGCTGCACTTTTTCTGAGGCAGAAATATTCACTGCCAATTGACGATATTGAAGTTGATGATCCTGACACTTTTTTGCAACATATTGCAACACTTTGTTATTCAAGATCAACTGCAAATGAAGCCCTCCAAGTCATCTCCTTGCATCTTGATAACGTTGACAATCCATCAACTTTGTCAAAGCTGAATTCAGCACTTTTAAGAGCCGCTCAATTTGACGATAGAAAAGCGTTTGATATCATTTCAAACCAAATTTTGAATCGTGACTTTTCAGACAAGCCGGACCTTCAAAACGAGATCATTCAACATTATCGTCTGGCCAGCATGGACATCTTGACGACCATTCGACGCACGGCCATAAAACTGATTGTAATTTCTGAAGAGAAATTCAAAATAACCGATTTAATGGCCAATTATCGTCAAGAAATTTTTAAGAACATCAACTCCATCTTTCAAAACCAACCGTTTTCTAGGTTTGAATTCATCTTTAGTAAGCCGTTTACGGATGTTCCTGATCCGTTAGATATGGTTTTACGGTTGATGGACTATTTAAGAGGAAAACCGGTTCCGATCATTTCAAAGGAGGTTCAACTTTTGATAAAGAAATTGAATTGGACTGACTTTAAAATTGCTCCTTACATCAATGCCAAATTTATCATTAAAATGATTGCGAAATTAATTTTGGTTGCTGAAAACATGAGTGCTTCAAATTGGGTCTATTTAATCCAGACGTTTAAAGACGATACGACGGTTAATTTACGTCAATTTGTCCCTTATTTCATCAAGCAGTTGAGAAAAGGTGCAAAACCGGCCAATAAAACCGTTTTCAATTCACTTCCAAATACTCTTTCCGGTCTTGTTTCAATCCTCGGAACAAGTTCTTTACCAAACAATCGCGAAGACCTGAAAATTATTCGATTTTTACTAGATTTTTCACCTTTTAAGATTCAACTTGATCAGCATCATCAACAACTGGTGATGCAACTTCGACTTCAAATGAAGCCACAAATTAATCAGCAAATTCAGTATCAACAGATGCAAAATGAAATTATTCAATTCACAAATATTATTAATAGTGTAATTATTTCAATTCAAAGTAATCTATCCGATGTAAACCGAAATTTCATGAATCAAAAAGTTTTAATTCAAGATACATTCAAGCAAATATCAAAGTTGATTAAACAATTAAGACCAATCGTTCAAAAAAGTGAAGTTGACGTTTCAGTTCTTCTTCAAACTTTCATTGATTTTTGTTTGTTCTGTAAAATTAATCTGATTTCAATTGACACTCATTTCCATTACATTTTCGATACTTGGACCACTGAAATAATCAAAGTACTAAAGAACAAGTTCCAAAAAATGTGGAGTTTTGATTTGTTTTTGGTCATTTTAGATATCTTAGAACATCCAAGAGTGCCACAGTTTAGACGCGCTTTATTTGACCATTTGTTATTGTCATTTAAAAACATCTTTCTTTATCTAACTAAAACACAAGTTCGCGGTTCTTCAATTGAGATCGAAATAGTTATATCACGTTCATTAAACACGTTATATAACATTGTGAACAACCTTGAATTTGAAGATTTCGACTTGCTTCAAGTTATTCATTTAACAAAGAAAATCTTGAATAAATTGAAGAAGAAAATGTTTCCTTTTTTGAAGAAGAATGGAGAACAACCAATCATTCCATCCTTTTTTGTTAAATACATTCAAATATTGCTGCCTTTAAGATTTGCTTCACAAATTTGTTCCAATTTGAAACTTTTCTCTTATTTTAAGTCAAAAGTTATGATGGCCTTCATCACGAGGACTTCGATTCAATTGTTCCAGCATCCATTATTTAATCGTCGATTAGTTGACTTTATGAAATTACTTGATAAAGAACATCGTGAAGATCTTTATTCACTTGTTCCAATGCCATCTGAAAGCAAATGCATTTTAATCAATCAAATTTTATGTGATCGATATCATAACTTTCCAGAAGAGGAAGTAATAATCAAAGCAGATTTTGCTAATTATTATAAAATTCCATCATTTCCTGTTTTAATATTAAATTTCTCAGCAGCTCTTCTTGATTTGAATAAATGTGTCACTTTGGTTGATTTAAAAGATACTCCAATATTGACAACAAATAGTTTCACACATGCATTGGCAATCCATTCTAAACTAAGAAGTGTTAAAACTATAAATACATTATCACGATTCTTTCCAATTATAAAAATTTTATCTAATATTGAATCATTTGAATTAGATGCAATCAAAACAGCTCTATCGGAGCGGTTAGATATAACTCCTTATACTAATAAATCAGCTTTGTTGTTGTTCAACACTCTTGGTCAACAAAATTGTGCAATAGATCATACTTGTAGAGCCATTACTCAATACATCTTAGGTTTTTCAACAACAATGTTGAAACAAACTAATAAAGTTGCTGATCCTCAATTCGTCTTCGTAATGCCTCATGTGTTTCAACAATTGCTTTGCTTGAAACAAACTTGCCAACGACTTTTTGAATTACTTTTGTCAACGGTTGTAATGGTTCTTGACAAAATGCCAGATAAAACTTCAATGGCACAATTAATACCAACAACAATGAGCCAATTTATAAACTGCATTGATTTGAACTTGGTTGATGCTAATCTCATCATTTCATTGAAAGACATGTTAAGAGAAAAACCTGCAAATGATGAAACAACAAATCAAACAAGGACTAAGTTTTTATTACAATTAATTCCTGTAATTTCTAGTCTTTTGTTTAGAAAAGAAGAAGAAAGTGATGATAATAGTGGAATTGAAAATTTCTTTGATTTCATTGATTCAAATCCAGATGTTTCATCAACAACAACATCATCAGAAACAAATTCAACAGCTGATAGGAATAAAAATATTAAAGAAAAAGTTCCAATAACTTTTTTCCCTTACATTTTACTTCCTAACGTTTTCTTCTCTAAGAATTACACGAAGAATATTCACGTCATTTATCAGAAGGCATTACGTGAAGCTTTCATTGCAGGCGGCGGATTTGTTTCAATGAAAATAATTAAAGTTATGCATGAATACTTAAGAAAAGTGATGAATTCAATCTCTCAGCCAAATTTGTTGTCGGCTTTCGCAACAATTGCAACTTGGATTGATGAAGTTAATAATGCAATGAACAACAATGAAATAACATCACCTGACTTGTTTGATAATCTCAAGTTGTTGCTCGAAGCATTGAAGCCAGTCACTCCTGAACAACTTTTCATTGATTTGTCATGTTTAAAGCAACCGATAAATCAAACGGTTTGTCACTTCATTTTGAAAATGCTTGAGAATGACTTCCCAAACCTGATCAAACTCACTTCTATAATAAATACAATTAAACCGCTAACAATAGGTCAATCATTTGACCTTGCAAGTGATTGTTGGAAAATTGACTGGTTTTCAATCGATTCTGAATCGCATATTTCTGTTTTTATGCGTTTGATATCACCTGCTGAGCTTCAAAGTTTGATTCCTTACTTCAACACGAATGAGATGAAGTCGATTATTTCAATTATATTGAATTCAACACAATTATCTGTCACTTTTCCTTCCTTTATGAAATATTACATTTTATATTTTCCACGTTCTTCACTTTCTGAGTGTTTTTATACAACAACGAGTTTCTCTTCAACGATGCCTTATCCGATGCTTTCTTTGTACTCGAACATCGAGTTCCTCGAGACAGCAAACATCACTGAAGATGCACTTGGACTTCTTAAAAGTGAATCTAAATCATTTTTAAATTCTGCCTCATTTTTGCAACTTTCTCAATTTAGGGCAGCCAAGTTTTCATTCCTAGAAACAATGAATGATGATCCTTCACATTATTTCTACGCATTGGCTGAATTGAGGTCAATTGACATCAATTTGTCATTGCATAAATGTTCTCATTTAAGAAAGATAATTTTAGGACATCCTAAAGAGAACACTTTTCCAGTGATAACGTTACCTTTTTATCCGGAATCATCAGACTCTTCAACACAGAAAGAAATCGGAACAAGACTTACTTCATTCATATCAAAGTCGCACATTCCATTCCTCTTTCGTTCATCGTTGGAAGATGAAGTTTATCAATGCATAAAAGTCATGCAACAGCCCGATAGTTTGAAGACATACAAACTTGAAGAGTTGACACGCATATCAAATACAGCATGGCTGAAAGCACTGGATAGAAACATGATGATGACATCGAACTTTGTTTGGAGATTGACAATTTTGAATGAATTTTTACTCAATAACGAATTGGCAAATGAAACAGGCATCATCAAAAACATTCAAGAAATTATTGACATAAACAAGAATCTCCTTTCTTATTTGCTTTCTCATAGTGGAGCGACACGTGATGGTCTTGAATACTTCATGAGGTCACCTGACAAAAAGTGCGTCTACGTATCAACGCAGAATTATTCACGTGTCTGTCAATTTCTTGAGGGTTTGTTTAGATCAAATAAAGTGAAATGTGAGAACGTTTTCTCAATTCAAATTTCACCTAGTCAAACCGGTTTATCTTCCTCAAAAAGTGAACTTTGGATTTTGAATGATACATCCCTTGAAAAACTGAAAATTAAATGCAACTTATTAATGAGAGATTTTGCAAGATGCAACTTGAAAGGGAGGAAATGGTTGGATGCACTTTTTTATATGTTCATGCATCATTATGATCGAATTGTTGCTGATTCTGATAATTTATTCAAAAGGATCCTTCAAGATTTGAATAATTTAACAATCTTTGAATCACAGAATCACATAGCGATGCTTCTTTGTATGATGAAAAAGAATCAATCATTAGTTCCGATTTTGAATCAAGAATTTCCAAGATTAAAAGTTGAAATTCGACTGTCATTTTTAAAATGGCTTCCACAATTGATCTGCTGTTCAACTGATCTTCCTGATGAGCTAATTCATAATCTCATTCGTACGAATGCATGCATTTTCTACATAACGTTTGAGGATTATTATTTCCAGAATATTGTCAGACTGACGATGTATTCAAATGATTATCAAGACAGAGAATTGATGATCAATTTGAACTACAATTTGAAGAAAATTAAAACAATGGTAGAACCAGGAAGCATGTACATGAGAGCCAACAAGATGAACAAGGAATACCAAGCAATAAATGAGTATCGGAATGGAATGTCATGGATACAAATTTGTGAGAAGGACATTGAAAAATTCAATTACACTGTCAAAGCTCACAAATTTTTGTATGAATATTTGGTCAAAGGTGAAATACCACCAGATATTTCATCTCTTCTTGGATTCTCTGATTTGAAAGAGTTAATCCTCTTCTGTGAAAAGAATCCACCAGTTTTTAAAACAGACTTTAAAACGACCAATTATTCATCATTCAACGGATTCAAATTTCCATCATCAACGAAATCCATTCTTAGTTTATTCATTGAGAATGATAACGATTCTGTTTATAGTGGTGAAGCAGTATTAAGATATGTTACAAACAAAGGTGATTCAAGAATGCTTCAAATCGTTTCACCTGAAATTTATCCAATGGCGCAAAGAGAACGTTTATTTATAGAATTCATCAGTCAAATAATTGACAAAAACGTATCGTCACATACACGATCACGATCTACTTACTATCCGTTCTCTTTTATGGTTCATGAACATTTGTTAATAACCGAATCTCACCCTTTCACTTCACTTCACTCTGCGATACAGCCAATTTCAGCTGTCCATCAAATTTGTGAAGGTGCTTTAAATTTGCCAGAAGAAATTGACAATAGAAATAATTTTGCCAATGTTGGTGAAGTGACAGATTCAAATGATAATGATTCACCTTATGACTTCCATATTAGAAAGAATACAAATATTCCTCAGAAGTCACTTTTATGGTGGTTTTTACAAGGCGCTGAAGGATCTAAAATTGACTTCATTTTCATGAGACAAAGTTTTTCTTCTTATTTCGGAGTTTCTTCATTTTTACACTTTATTTTTAAGAGCAGGATACCGACACTTCCATCATTGATGTTATTTAAAGATAGACAGAAATGTTGCATTCCTGACTTTTTAAATTATTCACCTCGTGCAACTCGTTATATAACACAAACTCCTTTGATTTCAGGCCTTCTTCCTGAGTTTGTCATGAAAGGTTCTTTTTCAACCAGTTGGCAAATAATTGCTGATTCATTAAGCATGTACAAAGACAGAGTAAAAATCGTCCTAAGAGCCTTGATCGTTCAGCCTGATTTTCCAAATAAACAGCAAATTCAGGACTACATTCGAAACAAAGTCATGCAGAATCAATTGAATAGAGAACAAGAAGATAAGTTGAGGTTGAATGTAATGCAACAATTGAAGTTGATTCAACAACAAAATAAATTCTTGATGATGAAGACTTCATCCGTGATGGCAACATCTTCCGTTGTGTCTAATTCAACAGTGATTGCAAATACATCAACAATCGATAAATTGGCAGCAATTCATATGACAGAAGAGACAGAGAAATGCGACGACGTCTTCCCTTTCATGTTTATTGAACACTTGATTGATAACTCAAAAAATGTTCTGTCTGCTCAGCCAATCGGATTTGCATGGATTTAATTGTTTTATTTTATTTATGTTTTTTATATTTTTATTTATGTGTTTTATAGTATATATAAATAAAAGCGAAAAAAAAAAAAAAAAAAAAAAAAATATTTATTTCATTTTTATTCATTGCTAATAATTTTGTGACCTTTTATAGTGTTGATATAAGAGCATGTTTGAAAAATTATCATTTCATTAATTTCGTTTTACAGATTTTTTTTTTTTTTTTAAAAAAAAAAAAAATAATTGAATACTTTTTAAATTTAAAATGATTTCAAATAAAGTGTTCATGTCATCATTCAAACACTTGAATACTTTTTAAATTTAAAATGATTTTAAATTTAAAATGATTTCAAATAAAAGATAATATCTTAAAGAATTCAATAATAGCATCAACCATCTTTACAGTTCTAATTATTATTTTAATTTTTCTTTGTTCAGCATTTATGGTAATCTTGATTATGTTCCACCTTATGACAATATCACAATTGCAAACGAAAATGGAGTTATTCATCCATTTTGTTTATATGATTTATATAATGTATCTACTTTTGATGCTTTCGGTTACTCCCTTGGCGGATATGATATAAAACGAACAATTTATGAAAATCAAATGAAAATATTTTTCGGAGAAAATTATTCAAGTCATATTTCTCACAAGATTTATGAACTTGATCAGCATTTTTTATTTCTAAAATACTATGATTCATCTGTTGATACACATATTTTTGCTTTTAGAGGTTATAATTCTGGTCCTGAATTAGCATTTCAATTTGAGTTATTTGTGGGATTTTATGTTATTCCATTCTTTGAAGATAATGTTCCATTTTACGGTTTTCTTAATGATTATTGGTTAAGCTTTTACACAGACTTTATGAATTCTTTTGGTCTGAAATTTTTTGAAAATAATAATCAATCATTGAAATATATGAGAATGAGAGTTTAAATGATCATGAAAGAGTTATTTTCTCTGGAATTAATTGTGGGGGTGTCATTGCTAAAATTGTTGGTACATTATTACATCGTAAATCAATTTCAATTTTAAGTTTTCCATTGGATATTGATTTCATTCAGCATTTATTTGAATTTCCTACATTTTACACTAGCTACATTACTAATGTATTTAATGTAGATGGATGGTTCTCACATCCAGACTCAAATTATGCAGTTAATATAGGAATTGATACGCCTATATTTATAAAACGTTTTTTATGCACATCAGGTTTTTGTGATTTTTATTCTAGAACAGATAATGTTTATCAATCACTTTGTACCATGGCAGAACTTTGTGGAAAGGCAAATCAATTTAATTATTATTGTGAGAATACAATAGGCAAAAAGGATATTGATATTATTAGAAATCATTTAAAAGATGAAGAATAAATAAGTGTTTGATTTATCATATTTGATGTCAATTTATAATTCATAAAATTTGACAACTTTTTTAAACTCAAATTCAGGAATACAATTGAAAAGAGAGTAGGAAGAGTAGCTATAGTTGAATGGAATGCAACCAATGAAGTTGATTCAACAACAAAATAAAATCTTAATGACGAAATCTTCATCCGTGATTATTACATATTCTGTTGGGTTTAATTAAACAGTGATTTCAAATACATCAACAATGGATAAATTGGCAGCAATTCATATGTCATAAGAGACAGAGAAATGTATTGAACACTTGACTGATAAATCAAAAAATGTTCTGTCTGTTCAACCGATCTGATTTGCACGAATTTGATTGTTTTATTTATGTTTTTTAATTTTAAATTGCTTATTTTTAAAAAGTTCAAAATACATTCAAATATTGTATATGGATGTTACCATAGGGTCTGAATATTGATCATCATTGATAACTTGTCTCTTTTTAAATACTTTGACAACAATTAGAATTCCAATAACTAAAGTAACAAAACAAGCGACAACGGTACCAATTATAGCTTTTTTTTCAATAGATTTATTATCGACTCGATTTTTTTCATCACTTTTATTACCGACAATAAGACACCCATCAATACATTTAGCATAAAGATACTGAAATGATTTCTTATTATATTTCTCCTTCCATGCAGAGCAGTCGAAATTAGATCCACAAATAATTTTAGCAAAAGTTTCTTCTTCTTCTTTAAAATTTAACTGATTTTTATTTTGGTTTGTGATTTTTAAGTTAATTTCTTTACAAATCCCTTCTACCAATGAATCACCAAAATTAATCAATGATGTGTCGGCTAGATTGATTATCGTTTGGTCATTGAATTTTGCTCTTTTATGAACAATCAAATTTGATCCAGATCCTAATGAAATTGAATTAATAAAGCTGACATTTTGTAATTCAATATTCGAACAATGATTCATTTTCAAAATGGCAATTGATGTCTCTAAAGTTGCATTATCATTTTGGTAAGTTTCAATTCTGCTGTCTGAAAAAGTTTCAACTTCTTTGAATTCGACACTTGTTGATATTGAAGGTAAATCAATGCGGATGTCTCCACCACTCACTATGACCTTTTGAAATGAAATTGGAACAGAATCAAATTCGTGATCTGATACAAAAGAAACTCTACTTTTTTCATTGCTGAATAAATTCAAAGGAACTTCTGATTTTGGAAGTTTTACTGTTGGATTATTAGAGTTCACATGGAGTCCAATTGGCCCATCCTGATCTCCAGACATTTGAATTGTAATGAAAGGATTGTTTATTTGAGGTGATACAAACAAATTGTTTTTTCTTGAGTTGTTGCTGCTTATGGTTGGATAGTTGTGATATGATTTGATCAAAAAAATATCATTTTCGTTATTTGAAATATCATTCATGTTTCCATACTCATCCTTATACCCATTTCCTGTAAATATAATCGTTTCACTATTTATAAGAGATGAATTATCAATATATGGTGTAGGACATGCAATTTCTATCAAAGGTTTTGTCTGACTTTCATCTGGTATAATCAGTGTTTCTTCTTCACTTGATGAAGTTGGCGTTTCTTTTTCATTTGATGAAATTATTGTTTCTTCTTCATTTGATGAAATTATTGTTTCTTCTTCATTTGATGAAATTATTGTTTCTTCTTCATTTGATGAAATTATTGTTTCTTTATCACTCGATGAAAATAATGTTTCTTCTTCATTTGATGAAATTATTGTTTCTTTTTCATTTGATGAGAATAATGTTTCTTCTTCATTTGATGAAATTGGCGTTTCTTCTTCATTTGATGAAATTATTGTTTCTTTATCACTCGATGAAAATAATGTTTCTTCTTCATTTGATGAAATTATTGTTTCTTTATCACTCGATGAAAATAATGTTTCTTCTTTATTTGATGAAATTATTGTTTCTTTTTCATTTGATGAAATTATTGTTTCTTCTTCATTTGATGAAATTGGCGTTTCTTCTTCATTTGATGAAATTGGCGTTTCTTCTTCATTTGATGAAATTGGCGTTTCTTCTTCATTTGATGAAATTGGCGTTTCTTCTTCATTTGATGAAATTATTGTTTCTTTATCACTCGATGAAAATAATGTTTCTTCTTCATTTGATGAAATTATTGTTTCTTTATCACTCGATGAAAATAATGTTTCTTCTTCATTTGATGAAATTATTGTTTCTTTATCACTCGATGAAAATAATGTTTCTTCTTTATTTGATGAAATTATTGTTTCTTTTTCATTTGATGAAATTATTGTTTCTTCTTCATTTGATGAAATTGGCGTTTCTTCTTCATTTGATGAAATTGGCGTTTCTTCTTCATTTGATGAAATTATTGTTTCTTTATCACTCGATGAAAATAATGTTTCTTCTTCATTTGATGAAATTATTGTTTCTTTATCACTCGATGAAAATAATGTTTCTTCTTTATTTGATGAAACTATTGTTTCTTCTTCATTTGATGAAATTATTGTTTCTTTATCACTTGATAAAATTGGCGTTTCTCCTTCATCTGATGAAATTGATGCTTCGAAATCGACTGTTTGCTCTAAGCTCCCAGATGAAGGCGAAATTTGATTTTCATCATCAAATGGGTTTCCTTTTAGATAAGGCTGATCTTCCATCATTCTTACTGTTCGAATGAACTGTTCAATTGGCGGACACTTGAATCCATACCCGAAGTGCAAATTTCCTACTTTATAGACGAATTTATTCTCATTTTCCTTGTCGCACATCAAATCAGAACCTCTAATTGTAATATTGAATGATTTTTCATCATCAGCAATTTTGTAAGGTGCACAATACTGCATTCCCGCGATACAGGCACTTCCACGCTGACAAACTTCAGTTGACGGGTGATGAAATATTTGAAAATCGAATGTCCATTCAGAGCCAATTTCATCATCACCATTTGGATTGTAAAACTTCTCTGCTTCACAATACGCTCTTGTGTTTGAGTAATTTTTCCATTCATCTCGAGAACAGTTAAAATTTTGGTTTTTAGAAATACTGAATTTAGACAATCCTCCAACCATTTTGAATGTGAATCCGCATCGATCAAAGTAAGGATCACTCGATGGACGATAAATGTATTGCTGAGGGAAAACATTCGCTGGCGGACCTGTTACGAAATCTTTGATATAATTTCCATCAATTGAATCTTTGTTACCCCAGACTAAAGGTTGTATCTTGGTCCACACAATGTCATAGTTTCCTGTGTCAAGTAGAATGGCTGCTGTCAGTGGCGTGAATCTGCAATATGGACCAACATCTCTCTGAATGTTGATACCAATCATCAAGTCTTGATTTGCAATCCGACATTCTGGATGACTTCCTGCTGTCATTTCTGGCTCGCCGCCATCTTCGATTTCAATGCCTGACGGAACAGAAACGCCATCAATGGTAAAGTTTTCAACGCCCCACTGCATGACAGCGAATTTGTGCGAATAAGGCGTAACTAAAAATTTATGTTTTTTACCAGTTTTTTTATCATGTAATTCAACTAAGGGATTGATGTATGAAACATTTGAGTCCTTTGGATGATAATATTTGAATAAATCATATGAAATGCCAAATACATGAAATATCTCATGTATTAATGTATAGAAAAATTTGTTATTTTTAGAATTTTCATTCTGTACTTCAGTTGGAATGTAGCGTGAATTGACAAAAATAGCCCCCTGGAGTGGTCTGTATGTTTCGGAATCTTTTTGATAATAATTAGCAGTTGCTATTAAATTGGATTCTCCATAAGTTCTAATAAATACTGAAAGGAAAAGATCTGTGTTATTGACTGAATCCGGCGCATCTTGAAGGTTAAAGTTTAAAAATGATTTTGTTTTAATTTTGATTGGGCTTATAACTTTATCAACTAAAATAATATTTTGCAAATAATCTCTAACATTTTCTATTGTTCCTTTAAGAGCAGTTTTGATGGTTTCATTAGGTACATCTTCGGATTGGCAAGTAAAATAACCATATATCCAATAAATTTCTTCGCCAACTTCTTTACATCGATATTCGTCTTTATCAATACGAAAATCTAGATGAATTCGGATAGGTTCTCGTTCATTTGCTAAAATATGTTTACTTCTAATTTTTGATTTTACGGTTTCAATGTATATTTCTTGGACATTAATTTGTTTTTGGATAAAATCATGATTACATGCATGGTAAAAATTGGCTTGATTAGAAAATGAAAAGAATAAAAGTATGAAAAACATAATATTTGTAAAATTTTATTTCCACTTTTTGAAAAACCACACATAAATTTTTGTTAATCAAAATACAGATTTTTCCTTTCAATTGAAACTTTTTGAGAAAAAAAATAAATTCAACAAAAACTTTTGAATAATAATGAGGATACATTTTTTCAAAAAACAAAATCTCATGAAACCTTACCATATTGATGATATAAATACTGATAGTAATAATTGGAATTCTTTCTCCCCATTGTTTACTATCTATGACCAATCTAATAAATGCGGATTCACCACTGGAATTATGATTTGTAGCCTTAATGTTTCTTCTGTTAACGATTTAACCGTTTTTATCTTTATATTTGATGATTCATAATTAAAGAAAAAGACCTCAATCAGTTCCAAAAGTTTTTCAATGAGCATATTGATTCCCTTTTATTTTTTACAAAGCAGTGCGAAGGAAATTTTTGTAATTTTTTATCTAATAATCAATTCCAATCTCATTTGAAAGAAAACTCATCAGAAAATCAGATTGATGCATTAATTATGAATTGTATTATAAAAAAGAGTCAATATATTACCTGTATAAATCATTACAATTACGACTAACATCAGAAATATTTGATTTGACTCAAACGATTTTATAAAAATTCTATCTCTCAAATCAAATAAAATACTATTGTATTATATTAAAAAGGGCCAATATCTTTCAATTGTAAAAAAATTCAGTACAAATGAAGAAAATGCCAATATGAATGTGAACTTCAATTTTACAATGAAATCAAAAATAGTTTTCCTTTCATTTCATATCTTTTGGGAACAATTGTCAATGATGAATTAGTAATAAACTGCGAGTCATTTTTGCATACAACTCAATTTTTCTGAATAGTATTGAAAAATGAAAATAATCAACTCAATTTTGAAATGATTATAAGTTTTCAATGATAAATTGAAAATTGAGTTGTATGCAAAAATGAAAACCAGTTTAGAATATAATATTTGGTCATTATATAAAAACATTGATTTAAATAATTCATGAACTTATGTTAATTCAATGGAATAATTTGAACAAAGCAATGCAACTGATAATGAAGAAGATGAAGAAGCAAAATCTAATGATTCAAGAGAAATGGAATTCAAAAAAGTTTCAATTAACTTTGAACAGAATGAAGACTCATTAAAAGAAGAGCAGCTTTTAGATACGAGGTTTCTTGAACTGAATAAGTTCAAGCTTGGGCAAATAATCAGTATGGAAGACTACTCTAAGACGTATAAAGTCATTTCAAAAAAAAACTGGCGAAGTTTACTCAGCTAAAATATCGACAGTTTTTGTATATAGAAAACATCATAATGCTATATATAAGTTTTTTTATAAGGACTGTTTAGTTGACAAAATCTTATTAAAACATATTTTATTTGAAAAAGTTTTGCCAAAATTATTTTTCTGAGAAATTTACTTTTTCAATACATTTTAAATATAATTATTTTTTTTTTTTTTTTTTTTTTTTTTGCAAATAATGGAAAGCTATATCGCTGATAATGAAAAACTTTACGCTGCTATTCTCGAATTTCTTGAAAATTCAGATGAAAATTTGAACGACATAACGAATGAAAAATATTTTGAAAATTATTTCCAAATCTCAAGCAGGAAGTCAAAGATAGAGCTTTTGAAAACATGAGAGGATTTTTGTTAATCATCAAAAATATCAGAGACTATCACCACCGTGATACAAATTTCATCACCAGAACTAAAAAACATCCTCTTCATTATAAAAACCAAATCAAACAGACCTTGTTAAATGACGAAATCTTCTTCTTTTATAAAGACAACAAATTACTCGTTCATTTTCTATTATCGAATGGCGTCATAAGAATGACCGACGAGATTTGTGAATATATGATGAAAAAGCAAGAATCAAACGGTAACGGTTACTGTCACTTTTTCTATCGCACAAACTATTCACTTTCAAGCGAAATTCAACCATCAATTTTTGAGACAAATTCATTCTTACTCGAACGAAAATATAAGAACCTGATTGAATATTCAGCTTTCTTTGGATCGATTCAAATTTTTCAATATTTGATGATGAATGAAGTTGAATTAACAGCATCGCTGTGGCTTTATGCGATTCATTCAATATTGCCAACTGCAGAAGTCACAACATATTATGATTATTAAATAAGAATAATATTTTTCATTTATTTTTCATTTTTCACTTTTTTGATTGGAAAATTTTGGTATTTTTTTATTATTAATTATATTATAATAATCTACAAATGAATTCAAAAAAGAAAATTGTAAAATTATAAACAAATATTTGTTTAGAAGCGATGAAGGTCAAAATATATCAACATTTTATCAAAATCTAGCGCCAGAATCTGTTAAATGGTTGAACTATTAGTAAGACAAGAGGGCATTGATATCAACATTCAAGACATTTTAAATCAAAAACATTCATAAAATTCAAATCTAACTTTTTTATCGGATTGAAAAATTGAATTATTTATGGAATTTAACTCGAACATTTAATAAGACGGCGTTGATTTTTGCTGCAGAAGAAGGCCAAAAAGAAATTGTTGAATTATTAATAAGGCAAGAAGGCATTGATATCAACATTCAAGACATTTTAAATCGCAAACATTCATGAAATTCAAATCTAACTTTTTTCATTCAATTGAAAACTTGAATGATTTATGGAGTTTAACTCGAACATTTAATAATACCAATCTATTAGAGATATGCATCTTTCAGATGCGGCCATTGATGAATTCATCATTGAGACAGATTCAATTTTTGATGATAAAGGTGAAAATGAAGGTGAAAATTATTTTCACAATTTCCTGAATTTGTGTTCTTTTAAACCTACAGTTATTGACGAAAGAAGCAAGATTTATTATTCACAATATTTCATCCTTCTTGGAAATGTTGACGAGTATTCTCGATTACTTCCAAAATACAAAGATGAAGATGTTGATAAAGCTCTTGAACGACTTGAATTCTATGTAAATTCAAAATCACGATATTTCAATGATAATCAACTTTTATCATTTATCGCGAGTCATTTTTATCAAGTTGACCAAGAGAGACTGAAAAATCTTCCATTACCAGTAATTGAGATGATTCTTTTCAATTCAAAATTGGTCATTAATGATGAAGACTCCCTTCTCAGTGTCATTAATCAACTCTATGAAAAAGATTCATCATTCTCTGTTCTATTTGGTGCAGTTCATTTCATTAATGCGAGCAAATTAGTTCTTGAAGAATTCAAAATTGAAGATTTAGACACGAATATCTGGAAATCAATCAGCAATCGCCTTATGCATTTTGATGACAAAGACAAAGATAAAAACAATATAAAAAATGATAAACGACATCACAATAAAGATAATGAAAATGAATTAAATTCATTTGATAAACAAACTAAATATAATTTTCATTTTAGTTTTGTTTTAAAGAATATCTTATTTAATTAATAGTGTCCTGTACACAATCAAAGCACTTTATTTTTTTAATAACACAACTAAATATCTAATCCAAATCCTTCATAAAACAAATGATTAATTTCTTTTAATGGAAAGCTTGCTTTTTCTATTGAGTTGTGTTTCTTTATAGATTTGTCAATTGGAAGTCGACCAAATAAGATTGTGTAAGGCTTTTTATACAAAATTTGCTCTATTTCAAGAATCAACTCTTTAATTTCATTGAAGAAATTCTTTTTACATCCATCATTACTTGTCAAAAAATTAAATAAAACTTCAGGTTCTTTAAAAGTGATTTTTCTTTTTTGTTTTTCTTTAATAGACTCATATTCATACTTTTCTTTGATTTGTTCTTCATAATTTTCGATTTTTCTCTTTTCAATTTCTTCGAAAATCGAAAAATTTTCATCATCTTCAACAAATGAATAAATAAAAGATGATTTTCTGTTTTGGTTTTGATTTTGCAAGTAATCAATGACGAATTTAAAGTTATTGAATGATCTAATAAAGTATTTTTTGCAATCAATCAAATTTGTTTTTTCGAAATAATAATCAACAAGTTTTAAATTAGTGAAACAAATGATAAATTTCTTAGAGTTTTCAAGCAAATAATCATTATGTTCCGAATTGCGGAAAATTAACTTTTTATCTACATCATCAGAAGCTTTTATATAAAATTCAATTGATTCTTCTGTTTTTCCATTTTTCTCTTTCAGGTAACCAAGATTGTACTCGGCGAGAGCGAAATTATGCTTAGCAGATCTTCTGTAG
The DNA here is from genome assembly GCA_039105265.1 of Tritrichomonas musculus. Lineage (NCBI taxonomy): Eukaryota > Parabasalia > Tritrichomonadida > Tritrichomonadidae > Tritrichomonas > Tritrichomonas musculus. The sequence goes on from JAPFFF010000004.1 coordinate 4,353,382, forward strand.
AAATATTCAGCATTGTTATCATCATTTAAATAAAACTGAAGCAAGAGTCCATAATTATTCTGGCCAAAAGGATACTCAGCGAAAGCCGCTTCTTTAATATTTTCAATAGCTTTTTCGATGTCTTGATAAACAGTCACATAAATCAAGCCAAGATCATTAAAAGCACGATATTTAAATACATTAAATATCTCATTACTCATTTCATCATTGTTTTGAAAATCATTTACTGCATCAATTTCAGAACATTTTTTTAAATAATCAATTGCTTTAGTGTAATTTATTTCAAAGTAGTCACCATATGAAAACATACAAGCCAAATTAAAGAATGCAAAAGGATGATTTAAATTTGCCGCCATTTCATAATATTCTTTAGCTTTATCAAAATTTTTATCCTCTAAATAAATACAACCTAAAGAAAACAAAGCTATAGAATTATTTCTTTTTGATGCTAATTCATAGTAATATTTAGCTTTTGTAACGTTTGTTTGAACACCAATTCCATTCATATAAATATCGCCCAAAGCCAATAAAGCGTTTGAATTCATAAAATGCGCTGATGCTTCATAATATTCTTTAGCTAATGAATAATTCTGTTCAACACCTAAACCAGTCATATAGATATTGCCAAGAACGAAAAAAGCATCTGGATCATTGAATTTAGATGATAATTCAAAATAATATTTAGCTTTCAAATAATCCTTGGCACCATCACCGCCATTTATATAAAAAAGGCCCAAGCTCATTAAAGAACGTGGATTATTAAATTTTGCTCCTTCTTCATAATATTTTTTAGCTTTTAAATAATCTCTTCTAACGCCATTACCATCAAAATAAAGCCTTCCTAGGAAATTAAATGCATCTAAATTATGTAATTTCAATGCAATTTCAAAATAATCTTTAGCTTTCAAAAAATCTTGTTTTACACCATGACCTTCATAATACATTAGACCTAAACTTATAACTGATGGTGAATCATTAAAAATGGCCCCCATTTGAAACATTTCTTTTGCTTTAGTATAATCTTTATCAATACCAAAATAATAAAGATTTCCTAAATAAAAATAAGCGCTTTTATCATTTAATTTTAATGCTTTTTCAAAATATTCTTTTGCTTTTAAATAATTCAATTCAACACCAATACCTTTTAGATAATAATTTCCTAATTCCAAAATTGCTTTGGTATTATTTAAGTTGGATGCCAACTCCAAATATTTGCGTGATATAAAAAAGTTTTGTTCAACACCTTGTCCCTTTAAAAAAAAAATTGATAACCGATAATAAGCTTCAGAACAATTAAATTTAGCTGCTAATTTGAAATAATCAATTGATTTAAGATAATCTTGTTTAACACCTTTACCTTGATAATAAATATCACCTAAATTCAAAAATGCATCAATATTATTAAGATTAGCAGCTTTTGTAAAATATTCTATTGCCGTTGAAATATTCTGTTTTACACCTAAACCTTTTAAATAAAGAATACCTAATAAATTCATTGATATATCATTAGAAAGAATTTCTCCTTTTTTAAAATATACTATAGCTCTTAGATAATCGGGTTTACCATATGAACAAAATGAATAAAGCATTCCTAGTTGATTATAGGCATAAGAATTATTATATTTAGATGCTATTTCAAAATAATTTCTTGCGATTGATAAATCTCTTGGAACTCCTAATCCATGCAAATAAAGATTACCAATACAAACCAAAGCATCAGAATTATTTAATTTAACTGCTTTTTCATAATATTCTTTCGCTTTTGAATAACTTTTTTTAACACCAAATCCATATAAATATAAATTTCCTAATAAAACAAATGCTTCAGGATAATTCATTGTTGATGCTAATTCAAAATACTCTCTTGCTTTTATAAAATTTTGTTCCACTCCTAGACCATAATAATATAATATTCCTAAACCAAAATTTGCTAATGGATAATTCCATTTTGATGCCTTTTCATAATATTTTTTGGCTTTTAAATAATCTGTTTCAACGCCAATTCCATAATGATATAAACGACCAATTTCATAATCTCCTTTATAAAAATTGAGTTTTGATGCTAATTTATAATATTTTATAGCTTTTAACAAGTCTTTCTTAACACCATAACCATTGGAATAGAGCAAAGCTAAGTTTAAAATGCCATTACAATTGTTATATTTCAAAGCTTTTTCAAAATATTCTTTTCCTTTCAAAATGTTTCTTTTAACAGAAATTCCATTACAATATAGAGTACCCAAAATATTAAAAGCTTCTGGATTGTTTTGTTTGGCTGCTAATTCATAATATTCTTTAGCTTTTGCTAAATCTTTTTTAACGCCTAATCCATTAAAATAAAGACTGCCCAAGCCTATTAAAGAATAAGAATTATCCAGTCGATATGCTTGATCAAAGCATTCTTTTGCTTTTATATAATCTTTATTATCAATATAAATATTTCCTAATAAACAATATGATGATGAATCATTAAATTTAGAAGCTTTCTCCAAATATTTTATGGCTAAATTAAGGTTTGGTTCAACGCCATTTCCAAGTAAATAAACTTTCCCTAAATTGCATAGTGCAAGAGGATGATATTGTCTTGCAGCATATTCGAAATGAATTCTCCCTTTTTCAAAGTCTTGTTGAACGCCATATCCATTCATATAAAGTTCACCTAGTTTATTAAAAGCATCAAGATCATTTAGACTTGCTGCTGTTTCTAAATATTGTCTAGCTATTATAAAATCTTGTTGGATGCCATAGCCATTAAAATAAAGAAGTGCGATATTATAATATGCAACTGGAAGATTGAATTTAGCTGCTAATTTATAATATTTCAATGCTTTAAAATAATCTTGTGGAAGATACTGGCCTGCCGAATAAAGATTTCCCATTTGATTAATAACAAATGGATCATTTGACATAATAGCCATGTCAAAATATTGCTTTGCTTTATTGACATCTTTTTCAACTCCGTGTCCATTAAAATATAAAATTCCTAACTTTAAAAAGCCAGCTGGATTTTTTGCTTGTGCCAATTTATCATAATAAAATTTGGCTTTTTTAAAATCCTGTTTTTTTTTATCACTATAATAATAATCACCTAGCATCAAATTAGCATGCATATTATTATTTATTGCAGAAGAATTCATATAATAAATCATAGCTTTTGAAATGTCACGTTCAACTCCAATTCCAAATGCATAAATGTTTCCCAAGCAAACAAAAGAATCTAAATGTCCACGAGCTTTTTCATAGTATTTTATTGCTTTCATAGTGTCTTGTTCAACGTAATTTCCATTTATATAAAAATTCCCTAAAAGCATATTAGCATTTAGATCATCCAATTCTGCTGATTTTTCAAAATATTTTATTGCTTTGGGAATATCTTGTATAGTACCTTGACCATATAAATAAATATTCCCTAAGCAATAAAGAGCTTCTGAATCATTACGTTTTGCTGCTAATTCATAATAACTTCTAGCTTTTAAGAAATCTTGTTGAGTACCAGAACCATAAAAATAAAGATTACCTAGATATAGAAGTGCTTTTGTATTATCATATGATTTTAATGCTATTTCATAATATTGTTTCTCTAAAAAAGGATCTTGCTTAACACTCAATCCTCTTCCATGCAAAGATCCAATATTAATAAGGGCATTAGAATTACCATGCTTTACAGCTAATTTATAATATTTCATTGCTAATGAATAATCTATAGTATTGTTTAAAATTCCTGCTTCATAACATTCACCTAAAGTTAAATAAAATTCTGATTTTCCTTCAGTTATTTTGATATGATAGAATGTTAAAAATTTGCTGCAATTAAAAATTTCATCGACCAAACTATTATTTTGTAAGAAATCTATAGCACATATACTTTCATTAAGGAAATGAACAACATGAGGTAAAAGTTTATCATGGGAATCATCAAGCATATATTGAAATAAATAAGAATTAGAAAGAATTTCATCAATTATGATTGTTTTGATTTCTTCAATTGTTGATCTTTCAGTCGCCTTTAATTTAATGCATGAATTAATCAAATTTTTCAAGTTCATTGAGCAATTTAATGATTTTATTTTATTTTCAGCTTTTTGATAAAATAACTCAAAACTTTCACCCAATTTTTTAAAATGGTTCTTTTCAAGCACATAATAAACAATTAAGCCGAATGAAAAAATATCAGTTGGATAAGAAACATTTGTTCTACATTCCAATTCTGGTGACAAATATAAAGGAGAACCAGTAACACATGTCATAATAATGTCAGATTGTTCATTTACAGGTTTACGAATGAATTCAAAATCAGAAATAAAAGCTATTTTATTATGATCAATTAAAATATTTGACGGCTTTAAATCTCGATGAACGAGAGAATTAGAATGAAGATAATAAATTCCTTGGAAAATTCTAACAATCAAAAAAAAAGAATAAATTTCATCAAAGAATTCTTCTTCTTTATTTAATGACTCAAGTGAGCCATTACTCATAAATTCATATAGCATTCCCTTTATTGTATCTTTATCTTTCAAAAATCCATAAAAAGGAACAAAACATCGATGTGAAAAATTATTACAAAAGTTGATTTCATTTGTCATTTCGGTTACCGCTGAACTAAAGCATTTTAACATGAATACGTAAAGACTTTCTAAATGAATTGCCATATAAAAAAAGGCATTTTCATTTGAATATATTAGTCTCAATCTTATAAATTCACTTTCTTTGAATTCTCTTCGATTTATTTGCTCTGAATTTGTATGTAAAAAAAGTGCAAAATTTTCAGAAATTTCATTAATATTTCTTGAATAAAAAAAATTATTGAATATTACGTTTCTATTTGGCTCTTCTTGTTGAATTGAGTCAAATGTGAAAAATGAAGGATCTTTGAAATATTCACACGGATAAAAATATCGTCTGATTAAATATCCAACAATTGGCTGTATCGTAAATGTCATAAATAAATTTTCAAAAATAATTTTTTGAAAACCTTGACAAAATTTTTTAATTTCTTGTTTTGCTTGATTTTCTGCTTCTGTTGATTCGTAATTTTTGAATATGGTAGTAAGATTAAGCACTGATGATTCTATTTTCGTCATTATTGTAATGATGCTCAAGTAGGAAATTCGTTCAATAATGAGACATTTTCCTTCAACGCAAATAATTGCATCAACAATATATGATGACGATGATTTCGAATCGAATTTTAAATTACGAATATATTCATGATGAAGTAGATCTTGATTATTTGGCGTACTATTATTGTTAGTATAAAGATATGCGATATTAAAAATCATGAATTTGTATTCTTTGAGGAAATCAAATAAATAAGTGTCAAGATTATTTAAATCATTATTAATATTATTATTATTAGCACCATTTTCTATTTCGACTTGTGAATATGGAAAATATAAAAAATCAAATTTTGAATAAATTGTTTTAATTACTTCATTTTCATTTGAAAATGAATTGATGCTTTCTTGGTATTTGGGAGGAATTTCAATGAAATGGGCAGACATTTTGATATTTTTCAAAAGATTAAAAAAATTGGACATTATTTTTCCTCACAATTTTAATGTCAGAATTCATTTTTTCACAATTTTTTCAATAGTTTTTTATCAAAATTTTCAAAATAAAAGAATGAAATATTGAGTGAAATAAGTCATTAATGAGCTTAATTTGCCTGAAAGTTTGATAAAATGATTATATTTTACTTGTTTTTAAATTAGATCATCTAAACTTTATTTGTTTGATTTCAATTGGAATTTCAATTTTTATTAAAAGTATCAAAATTAAATTAATTATTTTTTTATTACTAGTCTAAACATTTTATCAATGTAATTTTTTAAATATTCATGTTTATCAAATCAATTGATATTCATTTTTTAAAAATGAATATAAGTGGCATCAAGAATTTTCAGTTTTGGTGAGATATAATTAACATTCTCTTATGCCTTAATTAAAAATAAAAATATAATATCTTACAAAATCATAAATCGAAAAAAATAAAAATAACGAATTTTTTTGTATTAAATAACGTACTGAATTAAAATTAATGAGGAATGACTGAAGAAGAACAACAACCAGAAAAACCAAAGGAGAAGATTGATGATGTTCAAGACGAAATGGAGAAATTTGATGAAATGGAGCGCGTTTTTCACAGTGTCGTTCAAAATTTAGTTACAGATAATTCTCTCGATAATTTTAGACAAGAATATGAAAAACTTCATCAAGCACTAGTTATTTCGCATGAGCATAATACGATGCTCGTCGAAAAATGCAAAGCTTTAAATAATGAAATATTAGCTAACGCTAATAAAGTTTCTTCGGTTTTGACATTATCCCAAAATGATCAGCGAACTATCGCAGGACTCCGCCATGAATTTGAAAAAGCATGGAAGCTAGTAGAAGTTTCTCAAGAAAAAGAAAACAAGTGTGAAGAAGTCATTGAAGGTTTAAAAAAAGAAGTATCAAATCTTTCTCGTTTAGTTGAGCAAGGAGGACAGCTCGCTTTTACCCAAACAGCTTCACTTCAAGAGGTAACAGATGAAATTCAGCAATTGAAAAAAGAAATTACTACTCAAACCGTTCAATTCGAATCGATGAAAAAAGAGGTTGAGGAAACGCAAGCAAAACATATAGCAACAAAAGAGGAACTTGTAAATATTACAAAAGAATTTGGCGAGCTAACGGAATCCATTGAAATAGAAAAAACTAATAACCTTAGCATTTCGAAAGATACAGATAGCACGCACTCGGAAATTAAAAAAGTCAAAGAAGAATATAAAGCATTAGAAAATAAATTGTCAGATATTGACGGCCAAATCAGTACAAAAAAAGAAAGTATTTTTAATTTAAATTCCGTTTTAAGGGAAGATCAGCGAGAAATCAAATCGGCAAATGAGGATATTAGAATGAACATGCAAATGGTTCATACAATTCAAAGAGTTCTTGAAGATAAACAAAAATTAAATGCAAAAATTAAAGATCAAATAGATTCTTTTGATTTAAAGTTTAAAAACAAAGATGAACTTAAAGCTGATCTTATGAAGGAATTGACTGCAGCAAATGAGGAAAACGAAAGAAATAAAACTGAATACGACGAACTCAAAACTGTACAGCGTCAAATTTCAGAAGAAAAAAATAATACTCGCATTAAATTAAATGATTATCGGCAAAAAATTCATATTTTAACGGCACAGCATTATTCATCTATGTCAAAAGTTGCAGGAGTTAGAAGAAACATAGAAAAAGGTCGAACCGATTTACACGCTGTAATTTCAAAAAAAAATGAAGAAAAAGAAGAAACGCGGTTTGTTGAATCACAAAATGATGTTATTCTAAGTGAAATGCTTGGAATGAAAGAAATATCACATGATCAAAGAAAAAAAATCGCGAAAACAAAAAATGAAATTGATCAATATCAACTTCGAACTTCTGATTCTCGATCAAACCACATCCAAGTTGCTGAAGAAATCCGAATGAGAGAAGAACAAATTGATGAAAGGAAAGTTTATTTATCTGGTATATATCAGCAAATCAAACGTCAAGATGGAATGCTTGAAACAATGCAAAATGAGCGAGATTTAAGTTCAAGACAGCTTGAAATCGCAAATTCCGAAAATGAAGCAATGGCTGATGAAAACAAAGCATTGCTTCAAACAATTAAATCACTAAAAGATGATATCAGAGAAAAAGATAAATTATGTCTTCAAACGCATATGAAAGCAAAGAAAATTGACGCAGGACTCTCAAATCTTGCTAAAGAAACAGAAACCATGAGGGACAAGATAAAAGATCTTGATACATTATGTACTGAATATCGGAACAAGATTCAAAGAAACATCTATTTGATCAGTCAAGGTGAATTAAACTCTAAGAAGCAAAAGCAAGTTGTTACTGATCTTTCTTTCAGCACATACAGTCTTAATACATCATTATCAAAAAAGACTAGTGAAGTTGAAATATTAAGACAGAAAGTTGAAACTGTTAAAGATCTATTAACCATGGGGAGCCTGTCTTACAATCAACAAGCAGAAAAACTAAAAGTATTAAAAGATCAATTAACGGCAGAAGTTGATAAGCAGAAGCAACTTTTAAGTCGAGTTGATCATCGAAGAGCCCTGCAACTCGAACAAATAAGAATTCAGAAATCTCTTCTCCATGAAAGTGGCAAATGTAAAGCCCTTGAAGAAGAATTAGAGAAGCCAATGAACATTCATCGATGGAGATTTTTGGAAGGAACAAATCCGGAAGTTGCACAACTACTCAGAATGACTCATGAGCTTCGAGATCGCATTACAATGAAAATTGCTGTTAATCAGAGATTAAAAGAAAATCGTGAAAAATTGCAATCAAAATCTAAAAACTTAGAAAATCACTTGACAAACAGCTACACTGGCAATTATCAAGAAGAATATCGTTTTCTATCTGATGTTTTGAAACAAAAGCAACAACAGCTGGCATCAATTCAAAACAAGGTTAACGAGCAGCAGACAACTGTTCTTGATCAAAAAGATCAGGTAATGACAATCAGACACATGGTTCGTGAAGAAAAAACAGAATTTTTCGACTCAAAGAAAAAAATTGAGCAATTTCGTGCCTCTACTTCACTGGACAAAAGATTGAAAAAGCAAAAAGAAGCTTCTCAACAGGATCCAAAATTCATCGGTGGCGGTTTTGCCATTGGCGGTGTTATAAAAAGTGACACTCAAAACAATAATAATAATAGCAACAGTCTTGCTGCTAAAAATAATTGCTTGTCACCCGCTCCAAGATTGCTTGGCGCTAAATCTGTCTTGTTTTCACCAAATATAATTCACCCTAAAAGTGCAATGTCTGTGAAAAAAGTGACACAAAGAGGTTGGAACCCAAAAAGACCTCCAATCAAGCCTTTTTTACCAACCGTTTCACAAGGAGTATAATTTTACGCTTTTTTAATATTATATTGAATATATTTTCAATGTTAATGTTTGGTCTTTGTTTTCATGCGGAATTGAATTCGACAAAAAAAATTTTTTTTAATACGATTTGGTCAAAATTAATTCAATTGGATATTTGTATTATGTATTACCATACAAATGGATTCGAGAAATTAAATGTGTTTTATGAAATATTTTATCTTTTTTTTTTTTTTTTTTTTTTTTTTTTTTTTGTTATTAAATAAGTAAATAAGTTACTATACTTTTTAAGAAACTTTAAAGAATTTTTATCTGTTTCAAAAATAAAAAGAAATTTGAAACAAATTTCCATTTGCTTATTTATTATTCAATTTTTTTACTTCCTCTTTACACCATAATATGATTTATTATCAAGAATAAATTTTATTTTCAAACTTGAGTCATTTATTCAAGAAAATGCTGGATGTTCATTTTGAAAATTTTGAGAGGGTATTTGGCTATGGATCCATAGAACGTTTAAAAAATTCTTTGTAATGCTCTATAAAACTGATGATGATACAGAAGATTGGAGATCAGATAGATTCTCATATCAAGATCCAAATGATTCTTTTTTGAGATTATCAAAAAAAAATCCGCCAATATTACCAGAAATTGAAATTACAGAAATATTTATGCAAGCCTTTAATCCTGTAGGTTTTAATTTTAAAGACGGAGTGATGACTATTTCAAGTCAACTTGAAGATTTATTTAATGTTTTGTATTACAAAAAGGATATCAGTGGAAATGTTGTTAATGTAATTAGAAATTCACCTATACTACCTTTTATATATGATTATTTGGATTTCGTTATTAGATTTTACGGAAATAAAGACAATTATGGTGTACAAATTATGCTTCCATGCATGCTTATTGGTATTTTTCTCGAAAATCATATTTTTTTACCAATTGAAATAGCAAGTACGCCTATTATTAAAACATTGTGTATGTTTGCTAAGTCAGAACGTGATGTAGAACAAATAGCTGGTGTTGATGCACTTTCTTTTATGATTCAGCCTAATTGCCCACTTCCAGAATATGTCGTACGAAAATTTTTGCCACTTGTGTTGTCTTTTCGTACCTCATTTAAAACTAACTCAGCTCGTCTTGGATGTTTATATTTTATTCATGATCTCTTTAAGTATATTAAAGATATACCAATTGAGAAATTTGCTGAGGCAAATGAAGAGTTTTATTATGCTTTTACTGATAAAAAACATAGGTATAAGGAACTGTATTCAAGTATTCTGGATTGCATTAGAATGGAAATATTATATTATCCACAATCATTTCAAATGCTTCTTGAGCGTAATTTAATTCAAATAGCAAATCTCCTTTTATGCTCAAATAGGAGTGAAGTTGTTGTAAGCGCAAATCGTTTATTTTCTGTTATTTTCACAACAAAAGAATATGATCTATCTCCTTTATCAAAAGAACTTAAGTACTCAAGTATACTTACCAGTTGTGGTAATGAAATCGAGCTAAATGTACAAGAGTCTGCTCTCTGGCTTTTAATTGACATATCAACTCGTGGTCCAATTTTTATTGAGCAAATTCTAAATCGTGATACTCTAAAGTTTTTAAATGATATTTTTGAATCCCAAGACATCGGTCCGAAAAAATTGTTCATTAAGCTAGTAACAAATTTCTTATATCACTCATCACCTGATCAAGAAGTTCATATCATTACATCACCTCTTACTGAAAAGGCTTGTAGTGAAATTCAAATTTTTGATGAACGTGATATTTATAAGTTTTTAATGGCAATTCAAATCGCTCTTCAGAAATTAAGTAAAACTTCTATGTACTTTCAGGTAAAGCAAAGGCTCCTCCAAACCACATTTTTCCAATCATTAATTGAATTAGACTCTAGTGAATTTGAAATATTGGTCAATTTATCAAGATCAATAATTACAATACTTCAATCAGATGACTAGCAGTATATTACATTTTTTTTTAATTAAAAAAAATGTTGTGTGTAAATAAACTTTGATTATCTTATAAGCAATATCAAGTATAAAATTTTACAAAAATCGAAAATAACAGTACTGATTTATGCCTATGTTGTGTTTTATTAAAGATAAAAATATATATATTATATACATTATTATGTATATGTAATCACTTTGTTTCACCATCGGCTTGATTCATGAGTTGATCAATTGAAGTCTCAAGTTCGTTAATTTTGGAAGACATTTCATCAATTCGTCCAAGAACTTGTTGAGCCATATCTGTAAATTTTTGTTCCATTTGACTAAAAATAGAATCCATAAAGTTTGCAAGATCTTCAGGTTGTGTTGGCAAATTATCTTGTTCAGACATTTATAATATTAAAAATGATTTATATGAGGACGTTTATTAATTTGGCAAAAGACCGTTTGAAGTTTTAGGTTAATTTAATGGTCACAATTTGAAGAAAACGATACAATTTTAATAAAAAATTTTCAGATTTTTATACACAATTTTTTATACTAATCAGAACTTATTTTTCGTTTGAGAATCCTTTCTATTGATGATTTTAATGTGTTTTTATTAATTATGTTGATTTTTATAAATATAAAAGAAAACCGTTTTTATTTCATCCGTTATATCTTTCTCTTGAATACAATCTACAGGTTCGACGATTTTCCGAAGTTAAAAGAGCAGCTCGGTTCAATCTCTGCTGTCTCTGGACTTCTTGGTCTCAAAAGCGCGACTCTTGGTCAAATCAGTGAGTTAAATATCCAGATTCCACCCGGTTTTATACTTTCAACAGAAGCATACAAACAATTTCTTGATAACAAATGTTTGGATATACCAGATGAATTATGGGAAGATATTCTTCAAGAATTACGACCATTAGAAGAACAATCAGAGCTAAAATACGCTTCTCCACGTAATCCGCTTTTATTAACAGTCCGAGGAGACTCGCCAAATTATATGGTTGGTATGTTAGACGCAGTCACAAATATAGGATTAAATGATTTAACTGCACGTGCAATGGAAAGGAATACAAATAATAGATCTTTTGTTTGGGATTGTTATAGACGACTTGTTCAAGATTATGGTGTTGTTGTTAATAAGATCCCTCTTTCAGTATTCCAAGAAGAACTTGAGAAATTCAGGGCATCAAGGAATCTTCATTCATTTTCTTCGTTTTCAGCTCTCGATTATATTCAGCTTACAAAGATAAATAAAGCAATTGTTGTTCAAAAATCAGGAAAACCATTTCCTCAAGATCCTTTCGAGCAATTAAGAAAAATCATATGCGCAATATTTTCTTCTCAATCATTAAGTAGAGTCAAATTATATAAACAAAAGACCAATTTGAAAGATGAAAATCTAACTTCAATTATAATCATGCCAATGATATTTGGTAACAGAAGCATTACAACATCATCCACAATCATAGCAACGCGAGATTTGGTTTCTGGTTCGCCAGATGTTATTGGTGAATCAGCAATCCAAGCCACATGTCGAGATCTATCTTACAGCCAGCGTGATTCATTACCATTAACACAACTATCAAAAGAAAATTCTGCATTATATAACAAAGTTACTACAATTGGCCAAACATTAGAAAAGTTTTTCAAGAAACCACAAATTATTGATTACGTATATGAACAAGGTGAAGTTTATGTTATGCAAGCTAGTAATGCACAATTAACAGCTACAGGCAAATTCAGGGTAGCCAAAGACATGGTCGAAAGTGGGCTAATCACGAAAGAAGAATCACTTTGTAACTTTGAACCAGAAGATATTTGTCAATTACTAGCGCCACAATTAGCAGCAGCTCCTTCGGCTGCATTTTGCAAAGGAAATCCATCAGGAAATGCCTGTGTTGTAGGCAAAGTTTGTCTTACTAATGAATCCGTTTTTGAATTGACCAAGAAAGGTGAATCTGCAATTTTATTCAAGAAATCAATTTCTTCTACAGATTTTGAAGCCTTGATTGCTTCATCCGCTGTTGTCACATGTATTGGCAACAACTTCTCGTTGGCTGCCTCATTAACGCGTCTCTTCCGTAAAACAGCAGCACTCGGATGCCAAGGACTCGTTATTGACATAGAAGCAGGTGAGGTGAAATCAGGTGATGTGACCATTAAAGTTGGTGATGAAGTAACCGTTACTGGAGATGGACAAGTCATCGTTGGTCCTCAAGAACTCATTCAACCTGAATCGCAAAGTGACGAATTTGCAAATGAAGTCCTCAAATGGGCAGATGAAGTTCGAAAAGACAAGATTCGCGTCTTTACTATTGCTGCAAATGCAACAGATGCCTCTAAAGCAGTTCAAGTTGGTTCCGATGGAGTTGGAACATTATCAATCGAATCTTTCTTCGATGGAGATAATAAGAGACTCATCACGGATCTTATTGATTCATCAAATGAAGATGCTGTTGGTGCCTTTGAGAACCATCTTCATGACCAACTGAAAGAGATTTTCACAAATGCAGGATCAAAGGCTATTGTGACAATCCGTCTTTTCGACCAAGAGCTTACAACATATTGCGAGTCACCATTAGAACTTGCAAAAGAGATCGGTGTCCTTCTTGCACAGAAAGATAGAGATGGTGATGATTTCGCATCTCAAGAAGAACTCGATAATAAGCTTCAGGAACTTGAAAATATGAAAAAGATGAAGAGAAAGAATCCATCACTCGGCAGCCGTGCCATTCGACTTCTTATTCAACGACCAGATCTTCTCGCTGCAGAGCTTAAAGCAATATTAAACGCTTCAAAAGAAGGAAGAGGAAGCGATGATGGTTCTGCAGATGATGTATATACTCGTATTGTTGTTCCTTACGTATCTGATTTCAGAGAAATTAACTTTTTCGCAAAGAAATTCGAAGAAATATCTCTTGAAACGGGAGAAAAAGCTAAAATTGGAGTTGAAATTGATACAGTTCGTGGATGTCTTTGTGCTGATAAAATAGCAGAAGTGACTGATTTCATTACTTTGTCAATTCCTCAATTAGTAGATGCCACTTTTTCAATTGATATTAATGAAGCAAAGAGGAAAATGCTTCCAGAATATCAGGAGAAAAAGATTCTTCTTACAAAAGATCTCACTGACAAAGTACCGAAATCTGTTGAAGAATTAATGAAAAGTTGTTCTAATGATGCTAAACAGAGTAAGGCAGATGGGGAGATTGGGCTCTTCAGCGAAGAGTTTAATAACCCGAACGTTATTAAAAAATATACAGATATAGGAATTAATTCATTTATTTGTAGACCCCAAGCTGTCCCGATTGCTCGACTCTGTGCGGCTAAAAACTTAATCGAAAAACAAACATGATTTAATAATAATTAATGATTTTGAAAATAAAGTAAAAAAAAATATCTAAAGAAAAAATATATATCTTTCAAATCAATTTCTAATTTATTATATTTTTTTTATTTCAACTAATATTTCTGAATCTTGTAAATCATCATACATATGTTCAGTTGGAATCTTGAAAATCATCATTTGAAATATGTTTCATTATCAGATATCAATTTTGGGTGATGAAACATACTTTTCACCATATTTGTTTGAAATGAGATTTAAAAAAATATTAGTCAATATATCTTGGATTAGTATTGATTCGAATTATCATAATATATTATAAAATTTGAGTAAAGAATTTTGAGAATTAAATGCATCTGCATACTTCATTCCTATCATGTTATGTCATTAATGAATTATATTATTGATATATTAGGAATTTATAAAGATATGATAGAAGTATTCTGATTTGAAAAGATCAAATTTCATTTAAAAAGTGACAGATGATTTTTAACTTATTAATCTCTTGTGTTTTTTCTTCTAAGCTTGATCTGCCCATTTTAAGGAGAATTGCTGAAGACGATAAGTGGCCGCCGCTCAGAGTTTACATTTATCCAATCGAAAAGTTTCCATCTCGCTTATATAAACCATCTGAAAATCCACGCTTTTATTTTGAAAATAATTTAGCTGATTTATTAAAAGAATCGCCAATATATCGTTCAAATCCAAATGATGCTGATCTCTTTTTAGTTCCCCTTCCTTTGTCATCATTAAATATATCACACTTCTCCGAAATTCTTTCTATTTTACCAGAACTTGGTCCATTCTATGACAGATATCACGGAACTGATCATATATTTATTCATGCACAATTTCCAAGAGAGGATACTGCTATTAACGTAAACAACTTTGTACTTCATCAAGGCCATATTTTTACAAGTGGTTTTGCTATTGAAGGATCCTATGTTAAAACTTGGGTATATGCTAAAAATCTTCTTCTTCCACTAAAGCCACAAACAAAATTTGTTGATGTTGGTTCAGATAAGAAGATGCAAATTGCAGTTGATATATCAACAGATGAATGTACAGAACGCAATAAAGAAATACGTAATCATATTGCTGAAGTACTTAAAGGAAAAGAAGGTTATGTTCTTAGTGATAAAAAAGATGAAGCTCTCAAAAATATGGAAGAGTCTGCCTTTACACTTGTCACAGCCTGTGAAATGGAAATGGCTACACAATTTTATGATGCCCTTAATGCTCTTTCTGTTCCTATTGTTCTTAATAATGTAATGCGTTTTCCATTTGAAAGTGAATTAATCGATTACAGAAAATTTGTTTTACATATTAATGAATCATCTCCAGAAAGTACAATAGGAATTATGGAAAAGCATTCAAAGCATTTGAAGAAAATGCAAGATCACATGAACAATGCTCGAAAAATGTTAGATTCTACATCAAAAGATGGTGGATATATTTGGGCTATTGCCTGGTCATTATATATGAAGTTATTAGCTTGGCTCCCCATCAGAAGGAGAAAGATTATTGATAACATCTTCAATGAACCAAATGTTTTTGTAGCACGATAAATACTATCAATCATTTATTATTTAATATGTAAAAAGAATTATATTTTATACTCAGATGTTGCATTATTTTCTTTCTCAATTTGTTGCCACATCAAAATTTTTTTTCAAAAAAACTGACATTTTGAAAGATGAAAAGGACAAATATTTAAATAAGGAATTAACACTTTTATAATAATAATATAATATATAGATATAAATAAAACGATTATAAGATTTTAAGGAGCTGTGTATATCTGTCTTGGAGGCTTAAAATTTTGCTGTTTGTATCATCTGATAAAATCCGAATTCGTGCGCAGAATTTGAACAAATTTGAAATAGTATCTTTGTTTTTCTCGTTGTTATCCATATAATATGATAAAAATCTAACAATTACAGTTCCGATAAGTGTAGCTGAAGGTAGTAAATTATGTTCAACCCAATCTATTGATTGATCCAAGTTTTGTTGAGAGAAAGGAATAATCTGTTTCACTCTAAGAGCCTCACCAATTGCTAAATCGCTTCTTCCTGAGTCAAAAAGAACAAGAAGATGAAGTAAATTAGATAGCAAATCTAATTTTTGAAGTGATTGTTGATCAACTCCAAGTGAGAATATATCAATTGTGGTATTTTCTTCAAATATTAATTCAGTTCTGAGTTGTTTTACATTGGAAAGAAGCCTTTCTTTTTCGCTTTGAGTTAATTGATCAGACATTGACAAAACATGAATAGCTATTTTCAATGCGGCATTTTGTAGATGGATATTCTCTGTTGAAATTAAATTCATTTTGTTTAATAAGATTGCGCAAATGAGAACAGTTTCTGAAATATCTTTTAGAGTAAATGTTGAAGGAATTTCGTTACTGATTGAAATTATAAGTTTGCGAGCATTATCATATTCTAATGTGATCACAAATAATTTTAATGAAGTAATTGAATAAAGATTCGAGTCTATTTCTTCTTGAATCATTTCTAAAGCGTTTCTCTTGCTCTCAGTATCGAGGTCAACATAATGTTCATTAATATCAAGCGATAAGAGGAATTTTGTAAGTAATTTCCTATCTTTGACTAGAGATAAGTAATCAACAATTTGTGAGGTCATTGTAAGCGGTAGAAGTTCAATAAATTCTCCAATAATATTAGAAAGTATAATTTGAGATGAATTATGTTTCCATAAACCTGCTTTATAAAAGATAATTAATATGTGTAGCACTTCAACTGGGAATAATTTATTTTCAATTAAAGAATCTATGCATGCATCAAATCTGAGAACAATAGCT
Organism: Tritrichomonas musculus; assembly: GCA_039105265.1. Classification (NCBI taxonomy): domain Eukaryota; phylum Parabasalia; order Tritrichomonadida; family Tritrichomonadidae; genus Tritrichomonas; species Tritrichomonas musculus. The sequence continues at coordinate 4,370,395 of JAPFFF010000004.1, forward strand.
AAAAGCATTGAAAAAACAAAACGATTATTTGAAGAATTGAATATCTTTGATCCTTCGAATGATACTAGTTGTTGTAAGTCATTCAAAACACTATATCCGCCATCACCATTATCATTAAGGCTAGAGTTGCTGTACCGATGTGGTGAAAGTAATAAAAATATAAAATCTTCAGCAGTTTTTAAATATTCTACTGGAGGTTGTTGAACTTCTTCACCAATTACAAATATGTAGCAAAAGCTACGAAATGCTTCATAATCATTTGAAGGGTTTGTCTTAATATAAACGTTTGATTGAATTTCCGGTGATGGCTCTAATTTTTGGTTTATATATAAATTAAAATAGTGCCAAAATTCGGCTGTCTGGCGATGATAATTTTTGCAAAAGTTTTCAACGTGTTTATTAAAGCCTGCTCTTATGCACACCCAAATATGCGGCCATGGGGGTTGAACGTTAGGATAATGCTGCATTACAAAATTATCAATTTCTTCAACTGTAGTATCTTCGTCGTTTGGAAAGTTAAGAAATCTATATTGGTTGATTAAAAAATTAAGAGATCCACAAGCCATTGTGCGTAAAATATCTGGAGAATTATCTGCCTGAGATAAATCAATACTTGAATCGAAATGGCCAATTATTGAAAATAGAGCAATAAAGAAGTCAGCCCGAATCTGGCGAGTTGATTCATCGATGTTACGAGAAGTTTCAATTGCTTTGATTGATTGTTTTATGATCGTTTCCACTGAACTAAATGGTTCAATGTTTGAATTAATTTGAGAATTAGCAAATAACTGAGCATACTCTGATAGTCTTCCAAGTTTTTGGGGATCTGTAGGAAATAATTTGAAATTTGAGCCAATAGGATGTTGCGAAATTTCTTTGTTTCTGAAAAATAAAAGCATTTCGTCTCGAAAGTGTTTTCTTTGAAGTTCATTATAATCGTGTTTCAACATTTCAAATTTTTGAATTGCTGTGTAAGCAGACATTTTTTGATGGCGTGTTTTTTGTGTGGAGATGTAAGATAATGATTCTTCTGGCTTTTGTTTAGATTCAATTTCTTTTAAAAGAGCTTCTGCTTTTGCAGAATCCACTCTTTGTTGAGCAAGTAAAATTCGGCCTTCTGGAGTCTTTTGTTGATCTTGTGAAATCTGATGAAAAAATTTAGATAATTGATTAAGGCCTATTGCTGATACTGATTCACCTTTTGATCCACGCTCTAAACATTCAGCTTCATGGAGTAAGTTGTCGAGCGATTCCATAAAAATGAATAAGTAAGAACAAAATTTTTTGAATTTGGTCAAATTTCACCTTTTTAGAAAATAAAGAAATTGGCTAAATATTGACCATTGATTTAACCGTTAACCTTAACGTCTTGAAAATTTTTCTCTTTTATAAAAATCATTATAAATGGAAGAAGCCCCCAACTCTAGCGCTGATACTGGATTACTATTAGAATATTTAAATAGGGAAAGTGATGAAGAAGAAAGTGTTTTTGAGCAACAAGAAAATTATTATTTTGTGGAAGATGAGGAAACCAGCGACATTCAAGACGAAACAGCAGATTATGTTTTTACGGACTCAGCTCCAAAAAGCAAGCAATTCAAAGCTAAAAAGAAAAATCTTCAGCCAGTTGAAACAAAGCTTGAGAATGAAACATCGCAGCGTGGTTATTATAAAGTTTGTAAAGAAATTGAAAGCAAAATACCAGCATATTACAATGATAAAGTTATTAAGCCTTTTTCATTTCTTTTAGATAATCAAAAAGTAGTTGAAAAAGAATATGGCACAAGAGAAGATGAACCAAACGGTGAATGGATTATTGATGTCGAAAATGCAGATGAAGAAACATTAGCAAAAGAAATTAATCGTCTTCGAATAAAATTAGAAAATGTTCATAAAGAAAATAAATCCTTAGAAAAGAAAAAACAAAATATTCAAGGAAGACTTGACAATGCAAAAAATGAAAATGAACGTTTACAAAGTGAATTAGATCAATAATTTTATTTTATTTTTTCTAATTGTTAATTCATTATTAATTAAAAATGGTTATATAAACTTGTCATATCCGGTAATTGTTCTTAGTATATATATACTCAATAAATTTTTTTTGTATTATATTGTAATTGAATAATGTAACATGAATTAGTGTTATGAGTATAATATTTAGAATATGCTTATATTAATTATTAATAAAAACAAATGTTGAAGTATTTTAATTGATTTGCATATTATATTTATTTATAACATAAAAAAAAAAAAAATGAAACTACATAAAAAGTATCAATAATTACTATCGATATCGCTTGTATCTGTATATAATATAGATTTAATTATATTTTTTTTCTTTCCCGACTTCGGTTTATTTATTGTAGAACTAGTTATTTTTGATATACTTATTGGATCGCTATCGTTAGATACATCAGAAACTGTTTTAAAATATGTGCTATTTCCGTAAGTAACACTATTTGTAGGAGTAGCATTATTTTTTGTTATATTTTGAGAATTATTGATATTGGCTTTTTTATTGGATTCGGTGAAATTTTCATTTTGGAAATTGGGTGAAATTGGTGAGTTTCGATTCGAATTTATTTGAACATGGTTTTCATCTTCATTTTCTGTCATATTAGAATCAGAAATAACAAAAACATTTGTTGAAGTTGTTAAATTAGTATTACTTATGCTGTTGTTGTTGATATTATTAGATGTGGTTGCTTTAGCATTACTATTATTATTATTATTATTTTTATTAGTATTGGTATAAATAACAATTTCACCATCATCAGGTGATATGGATTGAGAACTTAGCTTAAAATTATTATTTCTCTTAATGTTAAAAATATTATTGATTTTATTATTACTTGTTTCAATATTGCTGTCTTGGTTAATATTAAGAATATTAGTGTCATGATTATTATTATAACTATCATAGCTATTGCTATTATTATTATCATTGTAGCTAGAATTATTACTGCCTGAATTAAAAATAAGATTAGCTTGATTAATATTTGTGTTATTGTTACTATTAATATTATATTCATTGCTACTAGTATTGCTGTTTGCTATATCATTTTTTTGTTCTGAGTCTTTTGATGATGATTTATAAAATTCATTATCGCTTGATTTTCTTTTTCTTGAATGTCTCTTATGACTTTTGTTGTTGCTTTCATTATTTATATCTGTAGAAATTTGGTCGAGCTTGTTGCTAAAATCATGAAATTTTTTCCGAAAATATTCTTTGATTATCATATCATTATTTTTTCGATTATTCGAAGCTTCCTCTTCAAGTATTTCTATGGTTTGCCTTGTACTACTCTTTTCTGTTGTGCTGGCTAATAATTTTAATGTGGGATCTTTAGTGATTCCATCATAATGAGGTGTTCGCAAAATTTGCCAAATTTCTGATAGTTCATAATGATGCGTAAAAAAATGCCGATCTAAAAATTGTAATGATGTATAGCACTTCATACAAACTGGGCATACAACTCCTGAAGTTTTTGATTTGCTGATAACTTTGTTAGTCATTATATCTTTTACAATTTCTGAATCATCATCAGAATAATCAAAACTATAACTTGAATTTAAAATATTTTTTTGAATTTTTTCTTTGAGTTTTTCATTGATTTTTATTTGCTTTTCTAATTTTTTAAGATTTTTCTTTTGATTTGATATTAATATTTTCATAATTACCTGTAAGATAGTAAGAAAGTGAGTAATAGTTGCAATTGAAGCTCCATTAAAATTATTTGTATTTAAAAAATCTTGAATTATTATTTTTATTGTAGGCTTATCGTGAGTTGAAGATAAATCAATAGGAGATATAGAAGATATAAATTTCCAATTAATCCCAAATGGTGAGCCTGATGTTTCATTAAATGTATATGATTGCATCAAAAAATTGAATTAAAAATTTATAAAAAAGCGGTTTACCACAAAATATTGAATTTTATAAATTTATAAAATAATAAAATAATACTGTATTGAAACATGAAGCAAGCTGTTTCCATCTAAAATGGATATGTTAATCACTTAATTTTCATTATCATAATTATAATAATCTTCTTCTTCTTTATTTTCGGCATTATGATCAGAATTATTTTCTCTGTTTTCTTCATCTGAATTTATTTTATTTATTTTATGTGGCTCAAGTTCATCATCTTCTTTAATCTGGTTATCATTTTCATCTGCATTGTTTTTGTTTAAATTTGTATCCCAGTATCCAGTTTCTTCTGAATTTTTATCTTCTTTTTCATCAGTTTTATCCAAGTCCTTTGCATTATCATCGTCTGAATTTTCAGATTTATTTTCAGAATTTGGATTGTTTGCCTTAATTTCTTCATTTATTTTATTTTTGTCGTTATCACTTGTGTTATTATTTATATTTTGTTTTTCATCAGAATCAGAATCATTGATTTCGATATTTACATATTCTTCAGCATTATCATTGGTATTTCTTTTATTATTGGCATCTTCTTTATTTTCAATGTCACTATCACTAGAACCAGAATTTGAAGGCTTATTATGAATGTGGTCATCTTTATTATCTTCGCTGTTAGACGAAGAATCATTTTCTTTTCTATTGTTATTGTCGTTATCTGTTATTTGATGGTTTTCATTTTCATCGGAATCTGAATTTTCATTATTATTTGATGATGCATTGTTTTCAGCTTGTTTTGAATTTTGAATATTTTGAGGATTTCGCTTGAAAAGCAATGGTCCAGAAGTTTTATGAACAATTGTTGGCACTTTCTTTTGAATTGTATTTTGGTTGTCTTCTTCTTCGGGGATTTTTGATCTTTGTTGATTTTGTTTGATATTTAAGTTTTCGTTACTTTTTTGCGAATCATTTGTTTTTCTTTTTGGCTGTTCAAGAGTTTGATTGTCATTTGGTTTTTGTGCCTCTGCTTTTCTTGCTTTTCTCAACAAAGCTAATTTATTGATTTTTTCCTTGGTCTCATTAATCTTTTTAAGTATTTCTATATTATCTTGGAGGAACCCATTGATTTGTTTGTTTTTGGTTTCAATGATATCTCTCATTGCAGAAATTTGAGATTTAAGTTCTATCATTTCATTAATCCGATCAGCTTTTGGTTGGCTTTCTTGATCATTTGAAATGATTTTATTTTTTTGATTTGGTTGTTTTACAGAATCTTTCCAATATTTTTTGACAATTTTGTTAGGAATGTTACAAGGAGGTTGGCAAGAGACAAAAACACATGAAAGCCCGAATCCTGTAATGCAGAAAGAAGCGCCTTCCTTTATTATTGTACGTAGTGGTGTATAGACAATATCTTTTTTTAGTTCGCTTTTGAGCAATAATTCGCCATTTGAATTAGTGCCGCAAGCAAAAATTGCTCCTTGAGAATTTTGGAAAAGGGAATGTTGATAACCAGCATAAGCTGAAGTTATTTGCATATTTTTGAATGAAGGAATTTCTTCAAACTTTGGACTTGTCTTAATTTCATTTCCGAGACCAATCTGTCCAGAAATATTGGATCCGCAACCAAGAACTTTTCCATCCTCAGTTATAGCAAAAGCATGTTTTTTGGTGCCAGAAATTTGAACAACTTTTATTTTCGAAAGTTCTTTAACTTTCACAATTTGAAGTTCATTTAAGTTGTTACATGTGTAAACTTGTCCGGTAGATGAAAGAATTAAAAGAGATTTGTCAAGGCATGCAACATATATAGGTTTTTCGTTCTTGGGAAGATTTAATATTTTTGGTGTAAATGATTCTGTTTCAAAAATTGATGAATTGATCATAAGTATGGCACCTTCTTTTGTAATAGCAGCTGAAGTTTGACAACCACCAAAAAGAGCCAAAGGAAAATAGCCATCAGTGTCCAAAAAAACTGGATGGTCGATCTCTTGATTTTCAAGAAAATAAGCAAGGGATGGTGGTTCGTTCTTTTGAAGAGGTTTTAATAGATAAAGAGTATAAGATGCGCCAGAAACAGCTGAAATAGGAGTATAGTTATTGTCATCATCTCCTATATTGATTCTTAACCATTTTCCAAGTTTTTTTTTAGTATTTGCTCGTTGGTTGCCAGTATTTGGTCCAATTGTTGTTGATGGTTCATTTTTCATAATAGTTACAGCATGTGAACTATAAACCGAAAATGATAAACAATCTGTTGTTTTAAGTGGTACATCAATAGCAGGACAAACTATTGGTATATTATTTTTATTGGTATTATTTGATTCAAAATAAAGTTGATTATATGCATTATTGCCGGCAACATACATAACTCCGTCACTTTCTGTGTTCTGTGATGATTTTGATTTTGGAGGCATATTCAGTGAGCAGAAAAAAATGATGTAAACTATTTAAATTAAAAAATTTGACTTACAGAGAATGAAAAATTTTCATGAAAACATAACATCAAAAGTAGGAAAATGTTTAGCATTTAAGGCAATTATAACTGTGGGACCTATGAAGTTGATGTATAAATTAAACAGCAAAAACAAATATCATATTTATATATTAAATTTCATGAATGAAAAAAAGAGATTTCATATTTTCAATATGGGTTAAAATTATATTTGAACAAAAATCATTGTTATTCTAAAGATCAATTAAGTTAAAAATAAAATATTTGATGAAAATGAATTATTGAAAAAGTTTAATAACGTACTAAATTGAAAAAATGACGTTAATTTTTGAAGATTTTTGATAATAAATATAATTAAATGAATGTTAAAAGGTTTCTATCGGATTCGTTTAGACGTCAGATTGATAATCGAATTAATAGGCTTGTTGTTAATCATAAAATAAATCAAACTCGAGAAGGAGCAAGAACCCAATATATGGAATCAAGACCAACAATCGCACCTATTACGCAGCCAAATCAAAGAGTTCCAACGAAAGTGCGAATCGCAACAGTTAATTCGCCACGTCCATCAGCTCCTATAAGCGTGAATCCAGTACCAATCAAAACGCAAATGGCGCCTTCAGCAATCACACGTAAGAAAAGAATACAAAAGTCAAGTTTGAGTTCATTCCCAAGTGAAAAAAATAATTTAGCTATATCAACGAATAGCTTTTCAAATATCACGTCTGAACATGCATCAGCTGTCTATATTAAAAAATGTGAGGATTTGGGACTTCTACCTAATCCAACTGCAGAAAAGCGTTTTATCGAGCAATTTATAAATTCTATTAATGAAAAATCATTGCGCTTTACTGGGCTTGGTCTAGGGCCCCAAAGTATTAATTGTATTGTTGAGCTTTTTTACACAAATCCTCAATTAGTATATATTGATTTATCACTCAATAGACTAGGAGATGAGGGTGCTAGAACTATAGGTCAATATTTGGAGTTAAACACTCCAATGATATATATTGACTTGCGATCGAATGGTATTGGGATTCAAGGATGTGTTGAACTTTTCAAAGGACTTAAACAAAATTACCATATCACAAATCTCGATCTTTCCGCTGTTGATGGAATTGAACGAAATAGAATTGGAACAGAAGGATGTAAATATCTCGGTGATGTTTTGTCAGTTAATGAAACATTATCTAACTTGAACGCTTCAATGTGTGGAATTACTGCAGACGGTTGCAGATTTTTAGGGCCAGCGCTTGCATTGAATCAATCATTGATGATTCTCGATTTAACAGCAAATCGTTTTGGATCAGTAGGAGCAAACAATCTTTTTTCAATTGATGACTCCTTTGGGCAATTGACAACACTCATTTTAGCAAGAAATGGAATAGGTGATGATGCAGCAAAAGCAATTTGTCGTCAATTAGCGCGTAGTAAAACTATAAATAATATTGATTTATCAGATAATAATTTAGGTAAGAAATTTCTCCGTCATTTTTATGATGCTTTGCAATTACATCAATTAACTACAATCAATTTATCAAAAAATAAGATTGGTGCTGATTGTGCTGATTTTTTGCACATTATTATTAGAGATTTCCCATCAATGCGGAATATAAATATTTCATCTAATCAATTGAAAGATTCAACGATTATGCAAATTGCCGACGCATTAAAGCAAAATAATACAATACAATCAATTGATTTAAGTGATACAATTATGGGCGATGATAGTGCATCAAGTTTAGCTGCTGTTATACGTGAGCACACTTCCCTTCAAAAACTTTTGTTAGCAGGAAATAGGATTACTGATGAAGGAGGAGTTTTAATTGCAAAAGCATTGACGACGAATACAAGCCTGGTCGTCCTTTCAATGAAAAATAACGAACTTAAAGATGAAACAGCTAATGCTTTTTTGGAAGCGCTTACAAAAAACACAACAATTTCCGATTTAGATGTTTCCTATAATGATTTTAGTTATCGTTCATATGTTAAGCTCACTCAAACAATTGAAGAGCATAAACATACTCTAAATTCCAATATAGCTGAAATTGCCACAAAGCATATTGACTGGCTCAAAAGTGAAGAACAAAGGCTTTTCAAATATAGAGAAGAAATTGCGGAGCAAATTGAAATAGTTGAAAATACTACTGGTGAAAGAAACTTAAAACAAGAAGAACTTCGAAATTTAATTAGGATGAAAACAGATGAGACAAATAAAATTCAAAAAGAGCTCGATGATATTAAAGCTGATTACGATCAAATTGCAGATGAAAGGCGTGGTAAACAACAAGAATTTAATGATATAAAGATGAATTATGAAGGAAAGCATTCTCATCTTCAAACTCAATTAACAAGTCTTTCGCAAAAACGACAGCATGCTCAAACGCGTCTACTCAAAAGTGAAAAAGCAAGGAAGGATCAAGCTGCCGAAAATGAAAAATTAATGGCAGAATTGAAAGGAAAGCTGAACGATGCCAGAGAACAGCTCAAAGCAGCAATAAATGTTGCTTTGGATACTAAAAAATCTATGCTGGAAGAAGAGCAAAGGCAAGAAGAAGAGAAAAGGCTGGCTGAAATCGCACAAAAGAAAGCTGCTAAGAAAAAGAATTCAAAGAAGAAAAAGAAAAACGAAAAACCGCAGCAGCCAAGAGCGTTTGCTGCACTCGATAGAGCTGCTGCTGCTGCTTTAGCTCAAAATCCTGCTTAAAATTGTTTTTTAACTTGTTATAATCTTTTAAATAAATGTTTGGTTATTCTATATATTTATGTTATTTAATTATGAAAATCTTTTTTTAAAAAAAAAAAAAAAATTCACTATTAAGTGGTAATTATACTTTTGTTCATAATGTACATATTGAGATCGTGTGCTCTGTAAACTTTGTTCTGTGTAAGGTCATGATTTTGAATTGAATGTAAAAAAAATGAAAATATAATATTGAACCTACTTTACTGATCTATTTTTTTGTTTTGTTTTTAAAGTTGAGAAGCAGATGTGATAGTGCAATCTTTCAAATGTTTTCCATCAGGAATTACAAATTTCTCGCCAGCAGGTGCCTTAATTACGACTTTTCCTTCAATCGAAACATTCTTTCCAAAGTAAACATCACCTTCGACATCAAGAGACACGAGGTTATAGATACTTGGTGGATGAGGTACTCTCTTATCGATATCAGATACATATTGAAATTCTTTGCTGAATTTAATTGCTGGTAATCCTGGAACAGTTCTCTTTTCATTTATCAAGAATTCTGAATTCTCATGTCTAACATATAAGTCAGCTCTAATGATAACAAGCTCATTGCAGAGCTTGACTGGAATGAATCTTGGTCTTGGTACTTTGATTGCAATAGCATTAGGGAATGATTGAACTGCAGAGCCCGAAGCTGATTCTAGTTGAATAATTGGCTTGCCTTGATAAACTTTATGATTTTTCATGACATCAGTAATGAGAGTGTCGTTATCTAGTGCTTTCTTTAATTCATGAAGATTAATCCAAAGATTATTTGCATGGAAATAATGGATCTTAATATAATCTTCCATATGATCTGGTGGAACTTGGGCAGTTTCAAGAAGCTTTTTGTGTCCTTCATAATTAATTGGCATTCCTCCTTTCCACTCTTCTGGCGTTTTATCAACTGTTTCGCAAGCATATGGAATGTTCTCAGAAACAACTTTATTGAGAACCTTCAAGTCAATTCGAGATCCAAGATTGTCAATATTTGAAACCATCATATATTTCTTTCCTTGTGCAATGAATTTATCAAGTAAACCAGAATCACGAAGGCAATGGTAAACATCAGCGTGTCCAGGTGGATTCCACATTGAATTAGGGCAGTCTGGTGAATCTGGAACTGGTTCCCAGGTATCTTCATAAATACGTGGGAATTTATTTTGGAGAAATGTGTGAACTTCAAGATCTTTGAGGTTTGCTAATATTGGCTTCATAAGATCATCTGTGTAAAATGAATGCATGAGAACAAGTGGAATATTGACATTGTATGTTTTGTTGAGATACTTAAGTTGGTCGCAAACAATATCGAAAAATGTAGAACCATTGTTGCAAACAACAAGGCACTTTGGACATGTGCATCCCATTGATGTGCCAAGACCACCATTGAGCTTAACGTAGATAACTTGATTGAGAAGTTCAGCAGGATTTGCAGGCTCTGGAAGTTTGTCATATGGGAACATTTCTTCATCAGTTAAAGGATGAACTTTAGCCCAGTCTATTTCAATTCTTTTAGATGCACCTGGAAGAAATGCGGCTTTGAACATAGAAATTAATTTATCATTTGCGCCAGGTGAAAGTTTTAGGCGCTCGCAATCTTTGCTAAATTTAGCAACTGCTGCTTCTGGATCTTTTTCCATTAATTCCTTGACGGTAGTCATTTTATTATGTGAAGTTATATGAACATTTTTCTTAATCTATTGAAATAAAGTATCATTGAAAAGCTCTTTATGGTGAAGTGAAAATTCACAAAAAGTTTGAAAAAAATTTTACGACATTGAAATAGTCCTTTACCAAAATAAAAAAAGGTCAAATATAAATACCTTTTTTAATCGTTAATATTTATTATAATTTCTCAATTTTTGGTAATTTGAATGAATGACTTCACCTTAAAGGTTGGGATGATAAAGAACTTTTTTCATGATACTTTAAGTTTTTATAAAACTTTTTCTTAAAGAATTAAACTTAATAACGATTTTATAAGTTCACCAAATATCACTGCCACATGAAACTTTTGGTTTAACTTGACCAAGAAGCATTAAGGATCTGGCTGAAATAATAAATGAGCAAAATTAAACAAAATTTATTCCATTCAAAAGACTTAATTGTGATTTTTAAGTCTTTCATAAGAATAGATAGTCAAAAGCTTCGAATTTGATAAAAAAAAAAGAACTTTTTTTGTGAATTTTAATTATTTTTTTTTTTCCTACATTATTTATTGGAACTTCTATTATCACTTTTTTTAAATAACTTCTATCTTTTTAATCTGCTTTTGAACATATTAAACAATTAATACTACATAGGGGATATTATATATACAAGAATAGGATTTTAATAATTCATTAAAGGTTATTATATTATTAATAAAAAACAAAAAATATATGTAATTATATGATTTATTAATATTTTAACAAGATATCCCGATATCTTAATTTTTTTTCTATTCAATTTTGATAAAAAAAAATTGATTTAACTCATAGAAATATTGAGGCTATATAAAATCTTATAAAACTCAAAAAGTTCAATATCGTTCACAATCTTGGTCATGGATGAAATCTCTCTCCAATTCGTTCAAATTTTTGATGCATTGCGCCAACCTGATAATAACATTATAGCTGAAGCTACAACAGCAGCGCAGCAACTTCTAAAAAATCCTGAGTCAATAAATGGGTTGATCCAGATCATTCTTAATCCACAGTGCGCAATATATAAAAGTCATGCAGCAGTTTTTTTTGGTATGTATATAAAAATGCATTTAAATGAAATAGAAGATACTAATTCAATAATTCAGCAAGTATTACAAATATTAACTAACGAAACGAACTATGAAATGCAACGTCTATTTATATGTTCAATCGAACAAATTATAGGAAGTAGATCAGCGCCAATGATTTTTGAATTTATGGAAAATGCTTTGCAATCACAGCAAGATCATCTTATAAACGCTTCTATCCTTCTCTGCATTGCTATTGATATTGAATTAGATAAATATGTTGATCATTATCCTTTTTTCACCAATCTTATCAGTGTTGGGCTTCAAAAGCTTCCACCAGCAAACCCAATCGAATTTGGATTTTTGCTCGGGAATTTATATACTGGAGAAAATATTGCATTTTTCCTTCAATTGTGGAATAATAGCATTGATATCGTCTGCCAAAATCTCAGTGATATAAATAATATTGATATTAATTTAATCAAATTTATTACAGGCGAATTGAATTCAGCAATGGATCAAGCTAACTTTGCTGCACCATACGCTAATCCAGAACCTATTATGGCACGCTTTTTCCCATTGCTTGGCAATCCTGAATATGGAATTGAAGTCAACAGTTATCTTCTTTCGTCAATATGTTATGCCCTTGATCTTGAAGTCGTCTTGAATAGTATTAATCCTGAAGAATTTTTCCCACTGCTTTTGCAAAAATTATTTCAAATATCTGCAATGGCGTACAACCCGGAAGATCAGCTCGCTATATCATATATTGATGTTTTTGAAGGTGTTTGTTATTTGTTTTCAGGAAGTGGAGGTGACTTATGCGACAGCTTTGTTGAAACAGTTTTATCTGTTATTAACGATTATTATTCACAGCCTCAAACAAGACCAGGAATTCTTATTGTCCTTGGTTATGTTATTGGTGGAGAAGGTCCTTCTGATATCATAGTTGATTCACTTCCTCAAATCTCTCAACTCCTCATTGAATCTGTTAACGACCAAACAAGACTGGTTCGAGATTCCGCTGCATTTGCGATCAAAGAGCTTTCTATATCAGTAGAAGATGAGATTGAAGATTATTTTGAAGGTCTTGCAAAAGCTGTTTTGCAAAGCTTAGAAAAAGAGATAACTCAAGACATGCTTTCTGCATTTAGTAATTTATTAGCAAGTGCAATGGACACTGATCCTATCTTTGATCAGAGCTACAATTTCTTGATGCAAAAGATGAGTAGCTCGCATGAGGTATGGCTTCAGCATTACTTCCCTTGTCTTAAAGAATTATGTGTTCATTCACAAAGAAAGATTAAAAATGTATTCCAGCAACTTGTTCCTCTCTTGTTTTCCATAATTGAAAAAGGGGATTCAGAAAATATGGCCGAACAAGCAGTTATCTGTTTAACCAGTTTATCAGCAACCGTTCCTGAACATTTTTCTCAATATATACAGCAGCTAACCGGTATTTTAATTCAATACTTGAAATCGCAAAATGAGTCGCTTATAATAGATTCTCTTAATTCATTTGGAAAGTTGATGGAGAATCATTATGAAGCTCTTTATCCAGCTCTTCCTCAATTAACGTCAATATTACTTGAAATTGGAGCAAATGATACGAAACCGAATCTTATTCAAGAAATCAACAACTTCAAGCAAAAGCAACTCGAAGAGCTTGAACAAACTGGAGAACTTGAATTTAACATTGGTGAAGAGGATGACAATGATGAAAGACACTTTTCGCCATATGCAATTCCTTCACTTGCTCTTTCTGTTTTTAGTTCAATAGCTAGGCATTACCCTCAAATTCTTCCTGATACTATTCAACGAGTAATGAATGAGTTCAATATCCAAATTAAGAATTTAGCTGAAGATGCAATCGAAGAAAATTGTCGAGCCATTTCGCAAATATCACCTGGTATTTCAAAATCCCAGCTTTCTCCAGAAGTCAAAAATTCAGTTACATCTCAATTTTGCAAATGGATGATTGATTTCATTAACGATTTAGAAGATATGGATCTTGTGAATGAAGCTATTCAAACAGCAGAACAAATAATCGATTTTTTGGGTGTTGGGTTAATTGGAGAAAGAAATCAATTAGAACTAATAAATATTATTAAAAAAGTGTTAAGTGGAGAACTTAAATGCCAAAAAGGTAGTACTGAATATAATAAAGGTTTCCATGATAACTTTTGTACTTTAGTTTGCCAAATGGTTGCTTCATATGGCCAAAATGCACCAACTGCTCTAGGTCCGATTATACCTGTATTTTTCAATTTGGCAACATCAAAAAAGGCGCCTTATCGTGAAATAGCAATTCAAGTTCTTGGTTGTTTTGTTCAGCATTCATCAGAAAATTTACCAAAAAATGATAAGCAAAATATATATCAGTTTGTTATAAACGGAATAAGGAAAAACAGTCAACATGCAGCTTTTGCATTAAGCCAATTTACCAATAATGATGGAGATATCATTATGCAAAGTATTGACGCGTTAATGAAATTAATATATGAAAAATTATCACAAAACAAAAAGAAAGCTGCCTCTTATGTTGCCTTCATTGATAATTTGGTTGCTGCTGTTGGAGAAGTAGGTAGGAATGTCTTGAAAGAACAATTTCCAATGCAACAATTCGCACCTGTCTGTTTATGTGCAATGCCAGCAAAAGTTGATCCTACAGTAAATCTTGAAATGATGTATTTCTATGTTTGGATGGCAAAAGTACTAGAATTGCAGCCTGTTAACGAATTTGCAGCAGTTGCAATTAAATTATTTATGGTGCCAAAATCTGAAATCGGTGGAATTGCAGAAGATGATTCAAACATTCTTCAAAACGTAGCTTCTATCTTGGTTAATTGTTTGAATTTAATGGGGCCAAGTGCTGCAGAATTTGTTTCTACTATTTGTGAAAATGATCCATATAAGATTCAACGTGTTCAAGAAGCTATCAATCCTGTTCAATAAAATAATTTTTTATTTATATATTTTTCAAAAAAAAATGAAATTTACTTATTTATCTTTTCTGTAAGAAAAATATTTTTTTTGATACATATTTTGTGATTGTCATGATAATAATATCGATTTTTTTTTTTTTTTTTTCCAATTTTTATATTTGAATTCGAGAAAGAGAAATCAAGAAGTACTTGTTTGTAAAAAATTCAAAATCACATTCTGTAAAGATGAAAGTCATTGAAGGATAAAGAAGTAATCAATCAGGATAATTAAAGATATTAAAAGAAACCTTCGCATAAAAAAATATTTAATTTATTTATTTATAATTATTATTATTATTTTCTTTAGATATATTTTTTGATTCGAATTGTATTGACTGCTTGGGCATAAAATAATATTGATAGAATTTTATTCATTTTAAAATGGAAATTGTTTAACAAAGAAGCAAGTAAACCTTTTTCAAAATGTATTGAATGAGAAATTTAATCTAAGAGTGAATTGCTAATATTAAAAAAAAACAAAATCATGTTTTTATAAAAAGAGAGATAAATTTTTTGGCCTTTTTTGATCGTTAATTTAGATAAATTGTAAATTCCAGTGAGAGTCATACAAAGATAATTCACTAATAAGCAAGCAATCTAAAGATATACAAATAAATACAAAGCTATATTGCTGAACTTTAATTGATTTTTTTTTTAGATTTTCAAAGAATTTAATTTCCAAGATCATTAATATTAGCCAAATGTTTGAATTTTTCTTAATTTAGAATAATGAAATAGTGATCATTAGAGTGAGTTTAAAGAAGTAATAATTGAAGGATAAAAAATAAAAAATAATTCTTTTTATTAGATTGAGAATGGTCTTGGGACGAAGACTTTTTTAATTATTTCTTCAGTTTTATGTGTTTCTTCTCCTGACACATTCCCTGATTCTGAAAGAAAGAAATCAATTTCATTATAATTATCAATTGTTCGATTCTTTCTTTGAATGATGAAAACGATGAGAGCCAATATCAGGAAGAATCCTGCAGCACTTCCGCAGACAATTCCAATCAGCTGCTCCTTTGAGATTGTTTTCTTTCGAACTTCCTGTCTTGATGAGCGTCTGCGGCAGGAAGTAGATGGCGCACGGGAAGTTTTTGTACACGTAGACGTTACTGGGCACCATGCTATGCTGGCCGTTATCGAGCTGGGCGTACGAGTGCTCCTTCGATGTGACGTATGGCATCGAAAGTGCGACAGATCTGACAGAAACAAGAGACGCGAGGTAGCTCGCTGAAATTGTGATTCCAACGGGAGACGCAGTTGGCGATGCAACGAGAACCTGCAATTCTGAAATTGTGAAGAAATCGCTGTAAAAATGCTCGTTGAAATGCGTCGGATGTTCAAGCCGCAGAAGTCAGCGTCTGCGTTTTTCGGTGGAACTCGAACGCTGCGAAATCTCGTGTCCTCGAAGAGACGCGCAAGATGAAAAGCATCTGTCACCAATGAAATCAACATTCTTTGGAATCTCAATCGTTTCAAGACTTGTACACGAGTAAAACGAATTCGATCCAGGATAAGTCAGGCTCGGAGGAAGAGTGAGAGACTGCAAACTGGTGCAGCTCTCGAATGCGCGAGTGCCAATCGTCTTCGCATCTCCAAGGAATTCGGCAGATGACAGAGCTGTGCAATTGCGGAAAACTGAGTTCTCAATTGTTGTCACTTCATCTGGAATTTTAATTGAACCCAAACTGGCACAGTTCTCAAATGCTGGCACCCAGATTTCTGTCAGTTCACTTGGAATGGTGACGTCTTTCAGTTGATTGCAGCTGCAAAAAGATCGTTCTTCAATCGATGCGAGATTTGAAGGCAGAGAAACAGACGATTATCGAATGCAGTACCTAAAAGTCTCACTCTTGATCGTCGAATCGGTTCTCCATCCTTCACTGAACGAATCAACGATGATGAGTGAGATTTCGTTATGAAGAAAATGCGCTCTAGTAATGTGCAGCCAAAAAATGCTTCGTCTCCAGTCTCTCTTATTTCGCCATAAATCGTAATCGTCGGCAGACTGCTGCACCCGCTGGAAACGCCTGGTTCAATCTTGCTAACAAATTCTGGAATTTCAATCGATCTTAAGCTTTCGCATTTGTTGAATGCGAAAGGATGAATCGGTGTGACACTCTGTGCAATCGTTATCGTAGACATGAATGGGCACGGGCCAAACGCGAATGATCCGATCGTTGTCACTCCTTCTTCGATCGTTACGGCTTTGATTGAGTCTGCATTCTCACTCCATGGCGACTTTGAATCGGCTGTGCAGTTGTCCATCGGTCCCGCGCCTGAGATTGTCAGCGCACTCATAAGTGGCGTGTACTTCAAATAGGAGCCACACGAGCCTGAGAAATCACAAGGAAAAGGTTGTGAAGGACTGAATTGCATTGAATTTGAGAACTTTTGAGATTGAGTAAAATAAAATGAATCAGCAAAAGCAGAGGAAGGTGAGAATGCTCTCGAACTGGTGAAAATCAAAGACGGTGAGAAAGTCGATGATTCACTGAATTCTGATGATTGAGAGAAAGTCAACGATTCACTGAATTCTGATGATTGAGAGAAAGTGAATGAAGCATTGAAAACTGAAGATTCACCCAAAAACATTATGTTATAATTTTGGGTGAAGTTATTATACTATATTTATTGTAACAGAATGATGTCAAAGAAATATTTAGAGTATAATGAATACCTCTTTAAAATCAAGTCAGTGTATGATGATTGCTTGTTATAGTTGAAAGTAGGGCTTTGCAAAGAGTGGCCTATTTAATTAAAAAAATGTATTTTATTATTTTAAATTTTAATACAGAAAAAGAGTATAGCTTTCGAGTAATGCTCATATGTTCTGCATTATTAGTTGACTGGTAAAAGCTCACAAGTTGCTAATATACAAAAGAAATATACTGAAGCAGAAGATTTTTTTTTTTTTGGAATATTTTTATTGATTAGAAAATTATTCCAATGATGGTCATTAAATGGAATTTTCTCTTGAAATGAAGAAGATGGTGTCAAATTTTTGAATGTCTTTAATACGTGTTATGTTGATGCAATAATATTTTTTAGCATGTGATCATCATAATCGATTTAATATTTTTTGTTATCAATATTTCATTTAATCACAAGAAATATTGAAAAAAAAAGATTGAGGTATATTGATATTTGATTTTTTTCAATCTACTTTGATTTAATTAATAATCTGATGCTCTATATCATACCAATAAATTGGGGAAATTCTCCACCAATTCTGCTAGGATTGAAGATATAACAATATTTAAAAAAAAAAAAAAAAACGTTTTTTTTAATATTCGTTATTAAAAAGTTTTTTATTTAATACAAAAAATTGAATTCATGATTGGTAAAATAAAATATTTAAAATTATCTTTGAAATGGATCAAACTTTCCTCACTCAGCAAAGGCAGAACAGATCAACTTTCGAAAAAAAGTATCTAGAGAGGATTGGTAACACTGGAGACAAGCGAATTGGCCTTCCTGGATTATCACCTCAATTAGTGGATAAACAACGTGAAATGGAGGAAACTAACAAGCAACTTGAAGAAGCAAGAAATAAATTTGAACAATGGAAAACAAACTTTCAAAGTAAAAGAGTTGAAATTGAGAAGAAACAGCAAGCTCTTGCTGAGCAGAAAAAAGATCTTGATAATTTTTCGCAGCATCAAAATCAAGAACTTGAAAAGGCAAAAACAAGGAGAAAAGATGAAATTAAAGAAGCAAACGAAATCGAAATTCAATTAAGGCAACTATCAGAAACTGAAGAGCAAAAAAGAGCATTAAATGAAAAACTTAAAGCCGAACTTGAAGAATTGCAACCATGCGCTGATTATTTACAGTCTGTTGTTGAATCGTGTACATCTTTTGATAACATTGATGCTATCTTGCATCGGTATGAAACTTTATCTGAAACTCGTTCAATATACTTGGCTCAGTATCAAGAATTAATGTCAACTTATGGAAATGATCAAATACGATTACAGCATGAGCTTGATTTCCATAGAAGCAAATTAATTGACTCAACAATGAAGTACAACGATGCAATAGCGCAAATCAAACAAATAAAGAAAAAGAATGAATATAATAAAACATCGCTGATTAAAGAAGTTCAGAGGATTGATGATAAAAAGACAGAGCTTGCTGCAATCAAAACATCAATTAAAACAATATATAATAGAGCCTTAAATAAATCATCTGCCACAGTCGACCAAATTCAGAAAAAGAAAGGTGATGTAGACGAAGAAGCTATGCTTGAATACATTAAAAACAGATTTAAAGATTTGAAAGATATTATTAGTGATCATATGAAAAATGAAAATCAAAATAGCATCACCCAAAGTCAGAGCCAATTTCAATCAATGCATTCGTTATCTGCTGCTGGATCAAAAGCTGGAAATAAACAAAAAAAATCAGTTGCAAGCTCAAGTTTATCATAATTTATTAGATTGCGGGTATTTTTATTTATGTTTTGTTAAATATTTTTAAAAAAGCAAATTATTATATGTTTGTGTATATGTTTATACACTTAGAATGTTCTTTAACTCATTTATCTTGGTATATTGGTGAAAATTATTTTTACTTTTTTTAATTCAAAAAGTTCTTATCATCCTAACTTTTTAAGAAAAGATATTAATTTCAAAGAAGATAATATCTTTCTAAAACTCATTCTGGAAATCATAATCATTCATTTTTGAGGTAAACCTATAGAAGATTAAATAATATTTGGTAAAAAAACGATGACAAAGTTTCTTGATAATTTCTTCTCAATATGATATTTACGGAAATCTATGAATGAAAAATTGAGTTATAATAATTTGAATGTGGATAGTTTTTTTTGAAAGCATAATTGACGAATAACTATTCAAATTTTGATCTTCCATTCAAATAAGAAATGTTTGAAAATTGTGAAAGTAACTATATGATCATGGCATTTTCAAATACCTATTTTTACCTAAAATAAATCATTGCTCGAGTCAAATTTTATTTTTACTAAAAAATCAATGGATTTCAAAGTCAATAAATTAGCAATATTATTTGTGGAAAAAAAATTGAATGATATTGATTATTATAGGAAAACTTTTTGAAATAAAATTTGAATATGAAATACGAATTTTTATATCATGGTGAAATATTGTGAATTTAAAATTTTTGATCCCTCAATTTTTTTCAATTATTAGATAAAATTTGCTTTGTTTACGTCATTTTTATCTTATGAGTTCAACATACACATTTACTCCATATAAGAGACAAAAACATCCGCATTATGAGCATCGAACGATTAAACTTGATAGAAAAGATAATCAATTTTCCAGTAAAAAATTCCACCATATCAGGAAAGTCTCAACGCACAAAAAAATCCTTAAATCATTTGGAAGAATTGGAATGTGTTTAAACGAAAAAGCGATAACATGCATTCCAAAAGAAGACCTCGAAAAAGTATGTTTTGTAATTGTCAATGATTTTGATAAAGATCTTGATGTTGGTCCATTAAATGATGGTTATTTAGTTAGCTTAAAGCACTATAGGCAAGCATTCAAAGTATTCTATCTTTACAATTCTAGGTTCAAAGAATTTGAAGACTACCTTTGTTATTTCTTAAAGAATACTACTACCGGTTTGACTGTTTATTATTCAGGAAGAAATGTATATGGTGAAGGAATTAAATTCATTGATGGAATAACTACAAAAAAAACTGTTGGAGACATAATATCAAATTATTCAAACCAGAAATGCCGAGTTATTTTTATTTCAGATACAATTGGTGGAGGTTCGGTGTTTGATATAACTGGCGGTAAAAATGTAATGTCATATTCAGTTAACAAAGAAAATCCAGGGGAATCAAAAAAGAATAAAAGATCGCACGGAATTTTCACTTATTACTTCTGTAAAATTACCAGTGAAAACACAAATGTATCACCAAATGAACTTGTTCAACAAATAAATAATTTGCTTAGCCGTTTTAATGAAGTTATAGTTTGCGAAATGACAGACAAGAAAATGAATTTCGAGCCAATTTATTCACATTAATTTGTATTCCATAATCATTGAATCTAAATTATTGCAATGCGATTCTTTTTTTTAGAATATTATGATGTTGATTTTTAATATTCTAAAATTCTTCATGTTAAAATACAATTTTTTTTTAAATTTGGGTATATTTTATTTATATTTAAAAGAGGTTTAAGAAAAATCACCATTCTGATTTAATAAAATAAAGAAATAAAAATAATATATATGCGTAATTTTATATAAAAAAAAAAAAAAAATAATGTGCAAAGTTGAAGTTATTAGCATATTATCCTATTTTGAATATTGAAATATTTCAGGAAATGGATTAATAAACTTAAAACTTGAGACAATCTGGCAAGAAAAGAACAAATAAGTGTATATATGTGGAATAAAGAAAATGTCATCTTAATTTTTGCGTGTGATTCATTGGGGAATAGGATAATATGTAGTATACTAATTTGTTTCATTTGGGCAAAAAATATTTAAAATTATTACTCAAATTGACTTAAAAATATATTTAAACTTTCTTGGTCTGCACCACAAACTCCCCATAAAGGACGAGGAAGAGGTGATGATCCTGAAACACGTTGGTTAGTGTTGTTTAGCATTGCTAGCCTTTGCTGTTCCTGTTGCTGTTTTTGCTGAAGTTCATGAGAATGCCTGAGCATAGGTGTCATATGAGAAACGCCATAAATTTTCGGCATTGTTAATCCAGGAGAAGAAAGGTATTTTCTGGAGGCGGTAAGAGGAATTCCAGATTGTTCTGATTCATTACCTTCACTAATAAGTTGTGATTTTGGTAATGATAGAGGGTCAAGTTTTACAACAAGTTGATCAGTTGACATCGTGGCAAAAGAATTACGAAAAGAGCTCAAACTGTTTGGGGTATTAGCCTCATTTGGTACTTTTGAGTTTCCAGGGCCACCATCTGAGCTCGGATCAATTTTATTATTTGCTTCTTCGTTGCTGTTAGTGAGTTGCCTATAGTGGTATCTGCATTGTACATCGCTTCTATTTCCGAGAATATTTGCTATTTTTGTCCAGCTTTTATCTCCATATAATTCGACCAATTCCTGAAGTTGTTTATCATCTTCTACTGTCCAATTTTTTTTTGATATTTTTGGATTAAGACCTCTTGTCCATCTTTGACTGCATTGTGCCCGGTTTCGTCCATTCCCAACAAAATGTGCAACCATTTGCCAATTATCAGTACCGTATCTAGCAACGCCAGCTAGAAGGCGTTTATCTTCCATCCCTGTCCATGTTCTTGTTTTTTTTCTAATTGGTGATACTTGCTTTCCATCATTTGAATTAGAAATTCCAAAATCGAGTTCATGTTGATCATGATATACCAATGGTTCTTCAGGTAAAGTCATGATTTCATTAAGTTGTACAAGTGCATCATCACGTCCAATTTGTTGTAATAAGACCTTTTGGCATTGTTCATATGTGATCCGTTTATGCAAATAATCTGAAAAGTTTTTAGACAAAAGATCCCTCATTGCATCAGTTAAATGGCTCGTAAATCCATCAACGTATGATATTGCAACATCAACAAGCAGATTTAGTCCAATATAGGAATCTGTATTCATATCATATATTTAAAATAAAATTTCTGAAAAAGTTTTAATCAAAATAAATAAATAAATAAAAAATCGGTTGAATTTTTATTTTCATAAAAAAACTTTAACTTTTTTATTAAAGTATTCAAAAGTTCTTTGTTTCAAAAAAATGTTATTATTTAAAAATGAAATAAATGCATTTTTTTCACTAAAATGATAAAATCATCAATATTTTTGAAGAAAAAAAAACGGTTATTTGAAATGTTATATGGTTGATTTTTTATCTTTCTGAAAAAAAATTTTTATTTATCACATCATATTCTTATAAAGATATCAATATCACCTAAAAAACCTTATTTTTTTAAATATATTTACAAAATATTTTTTTAATGTTTTATTAAATCTTTAAATTTTGGAAAAGAATAAATAAAATAATTAATTAGAAAATGATTTCATGAAAAACTTTATTATTGCATAAAATATTTTTTTTTAATTCAAATTATTACGATAAAATTTCAAATCAAGATTATTCTTCAAATATTTTGGTTAATTAAATATATTAATTTGAAATATATAATTATTTGTTTTAATATATATATTATATAAATAAATACTAATTTGTTTTAAGATATAAATTAAGTGCAAAGGGGAAAAAATGGTTTAACATGCTTCAATTTGTTTTTAAAACCATTTTTTGAATTTCAATTTTAAATTGACTTTTTGAATTTCAAATTTAAAAAGAAAGTATAGATTATATTTTGTTTTAATTCATAATGTCATTCATATTTTATGATAATTAGATTTTAACAAAAGAAAATATTTTTTCTCTCCTTCATTTATTTCATCCATATTTGAAATATATTATTGAAAATTAGATAAAACTTCAGGATTTTCATTGTTTTCAGATAGAATGTAATTATTCATATATGATTGTAGGATTAATTTCTCAAATGAAAATAACAATATTTTGATTTTATTTTAACCTGTGAAGAGTAAAGAAATCAATGTGTTATTTGAGTTAATAATACTTAATATTAAAATTGTAAAATACAATAATATTTCAAATTTATTAAAAAGGAAAAAGCATTAATTTCTGTAAATATAATATTCTTGTTATTTAAATAATCGATGTCAGAACTGCTAATTTCTTGTAAAATCTGTATCTTATTAGAAATTTGATGTTTTTTGGAATAATAATATCTTGAATTTTTGAATTTTATGATGTTACAGCATATCATTATATCTGAACTCAAGTTTTGAATTTTAATATTTAAAATTCATCATATTAAACTATTATTAAAATTCAAAAAATGAGTGTATATTTGACTTTGAATCTCTGTATGCGCAAAAAATAATACCTAATTGATTATTTTGTAGATTTAATTCTTTAAGTTTATAAAATATTACATTATCTTCAACAACTTGTTGAATAGCCTATATAAAGGCATAACAGCATTAGCTATTGTGGAAATGGTTGACAAATTTTGCAAAAAGCAAAATTACTAATTTATGTTATTAATACCATTATGCCAATTACTGAAGTTTCTGATAAATGCTATTAAAATTTCCTTTATTAATCACATTCTAATATTAGGAACACTCAAACAATATATGTTTCTGTTTTTCAAGAATATCGGAAACCGCTCTTTTGAAATAACAGATGTATTGCTATTAATAAAGCGAATGATTAATTTTTCTCAAAGCTATCATTAGTATTATTATTAATGAGAAGATTAACATTAGAATCATCTAGCATATTTGACTCAATTGTGGTAGATTTGTTCATATTAGTGTCATTTGTAGAGGTGGCATTGTCTGTTGATTGTTGTGTAGATGTAACATTATCAGATGTAGAATCACTTGATTGTTTAGAATTTGCTTCGCGATTTCTTCTTATTCTTTCTAGTTTCTCTTCGCGTTCTTTTCGATTAATTTCTTCTTGTTCTTCTATGTCTGCATTTAATTTCTTCTGAAGAACTTCAATCTTTTTAATTATTGTATCCATTAAATCTGAAGTTGAAATTGTTATTCCATCATGACATTTATTATTTTTAA
Source organism: Tritrichomonas musculus (assembly GCA_039105265.1). Lineage (NCBI taxonomy): Eukaryota > Parabasalia > Tritrichomonadida > Tritrichomonadidae > Tritrichomonas > Tritrichomonas musculus. The sequence continues at coordinate 4,394,772 of JAPFFF010000004.1, forward strand.
CTTCTGTAGCAATTGTTTCATAAATCTTAATATTTTTTGGTATATTCAATTCTTTTCGTATAACATCAATTGAAGCGTGATCACTAATATCAGTTTTATTAGACAAAACAACATATGGCTTACCAGCCATCATAGGATCTGATATGATACTTTCAAGCGTTTCTTTATTCTCTGCGAATCTATCTTTGTCAGAAGAATCGACAACATAAATAAAGCCATAGATAAAAGCATAATAGCGTTGCCAAACAGATCGAAATTTTGAACTTCCGCCAAGATCAAATATTGTCAAATTAATATTGTCATACATGAGTTCTGATTTCCCAAAGCCAACTGTTGGAATACAATCAAAGTCAAAATCGCCAACTATCGCATGCGAAATGCACGTTTTTCCAGCATTATCTAATCCAAATAAAGAAATTGTAATTTTATCGATTGGAATTGTTTTTGCTGATGCACAACAGCCCATTATTATTTGAATTACGTTATATCTTTTGAAAAAGTTGTTATCAATTGATTTCTAAAATATAATAACGTATTTCTTTTTCTTTTTATTAATTTTAATCTATGTAAACAAGTTATATTTAAACTCATTTGATTTATTTTAAATGGAAATAAAAATAACTATTTGGAAAAAAAAAATTGAAATTTTAAGTGAAATTGAAAAATCCAATATTTCATGATCAGCTTTTGTATTTTAAACTTTTGTTTAGGAGTTTATCATATTCCTCTACAGAAGCTGTTATTTTTCCAGGAAAATGCGAGTAATTCCTTAGCTAACAGCCAGGGAAGGTATGTACTGATACAATGTATCTAAATTGTTGCAGTCATGCCAGCTTTTTGTTCTTTGCTTGTATTTAATGTTTCATAAACTTTTATAAATTGCTTTTATATTAGGTATGATGCATGTTGTATTTGAAGTTTGATTGATTTATATATTGAGAATTTATTTGTTCATTTGTTTCTAAAAAGTTGAATAAAAATGATGAACGTTTAAAATTAGATTTTATTAAGTTTCATTATCATGAATTTCTATGAAAAAATGAAAAATTATGCGCAATATATTGATGCTGGGATGAAAACGCTTAATGAATGTGCCAGAACATCTAATTTTCAACTACTTTCATCTAATGAAGATGAAAAGCTTATGAGTGATATTAATGGTTCAATAAACTCTATGAAAGAAGAAATCGATAACATTTTTTCCCAAGCAAGTAGACTTAATGGTTTAAACGATTTTATATCAAGAACAGTTTATAGCATTCAAGAAATTAAACGGGTTGGAAATTCTCTTGGATTACAGTTTCAATCTACAAATCAAAATGAATATCCACCTCAAAATAATCTAGATTATAATGTGTCAACTAATCTTCAAACACAACCGCAACAGCCAAACGATTTTAGAAAAGATCCAATTAATAGCATACCAAATGCATCAAATCCAAATATTCAACCAAGATATTATGAGTATGGATCAAAACCTATTTTTAGAGAAATTACAGATGAAGAATATAAAAAACTTCCAGCAATTGTTCCGTTACTTGTCAAGTTAGATGATATGAACAAGCATTATCAAAATTTAATAAATAATATGAATAATGACACTTTCATAATTTCAAGTGATGACTTTTCTGAAATCATTCAACTATCAAGTAGTAGAATGAATGCTTTTATTCGTGCACTTATTTCATTAAAAAGAATGACGACTATCGAAGATGTAGATGATACAAAATATAAGATGCTCTAATTATAGTCTTTGATTAAAGTGTAAGGCGAATGATTTTAGAAAAACATTATTTTATTTAATACTTTTTGGGCTATTTTATTATATGATTTTTATATGTAATATAGACTTAAAACTTATTAATCTTTGTAATACCATAATTACTAAAATATACAGGATTGCTTAACTTGCTCGTATTGTTTTTGTAAACTATTTTGCAGTTTACGTGCTATATGTGTTTTAAAACGAATTCTTTTTAAAAAGTTGTCTCATCAACGATCCTTTTTTTTTAAGATGGAAATGTTATCTAAAATTTCAAAAAAAAGTTTCAAGTTTTGAATACATATATCGTCGTAAAAAATCGAAATGGAGTATATATCAAACTTTAGCACCTACTCTTCTAATCTTCTTTCACTTGTCTTAAAGCTTTTTTATCCAACATATATGTCATATAAAGCAATTAAATCCGATCACCAAAACGATGATACAACGTGGCTCATTTACTGGGTCGTTGTCGCGGTCGAATCATTCCTTGCTGCCTATGTTGTTCCATTTATTTCATGGGTTCCATTTTTCATGATTTTACGTGTATTATTCTATGTTTGGTTACAGATCCCAGTTTTCAATGGATCTGTGATCCTTTTCAATAACTTTATTAAGCCTTTCTTCCAACAAAACGAAGAAATCCTTAATAAGATTATTCCAGGAGATCCCGAATCTGCTAGAAAAGCCAGAGAAGAATTAAGACGTTCTATCGATGAAACTTATACCCAAATATACTCATCAATCAAAACTAAATAAACTTGATAATTTTTATTATTATAGCGGAAATTGTTTTATCTTTTTTTTTCCTAGTCTTCAATATCTAATTGAAAATGAAGAAGAGAAATGTTATATGATATTTTTTGTTCGTTAATATTGGTTAACATTTTTATCATCAATTTCATTAACTATTAATTACGTGAAATGATTTATGGTCGTGGTGTGCTTTTTTTTTATCATTTAAAAATGTTCAGCAAATTCCATAACATTGGTTATCATAGCATTTGTCTTGGCTAATTAACTATGATGATCTTTTTTTGTGACGGAATAATGAACTGAAGCTAATATCTACATTTGTTTGTGCCATTCATATGTTTATAGACAGATTGTTATGTAAAATGTATGCGGAACATATGTGCCATTAAAATATGTAAAACAAGCAAATTTATGTATGAGAATATAGATACCAACTAAGAAAACAAGCATCGAATATAAGAAGGCATTGTGAATGAGTTACAAATAATATATCCACCTAATTATGGGCAAAAATCGCATTTGAAAAAAGGTGAAGAAGCCGGAAGAATCTTAGCCTATACTATACTACGAGACTCTTTTAAATTATGTATTAATAATGAAGTTTTTAAAGAAATAAAGCAAGTAATTGGTACCAATAATCAATTAATCATTGCAATTTATTTTAAAGAGTTCATATAGCTTAGATTTCATTTTATTAGAGTCAAATTTTTCGCTCTTAAGTTGTCAAGGTAATTGGTTTTCTATCTAAATTCTTATTCCTGGACTATTTGAAAATCACGTGCACCTATAAAAAAGCTCACAATAAGATTGTATTGTTTTTTGAACAATTCCTTGTGTAGATACAATCTAATTTTCAACTTCATGTGTAGATAGTTTAATAGGCCCAAGAAATATACTGTTAAGTTTTAATTTACACTTTTGGAATATTTCGACTTAGTTTGTGTTCATTGTGAGTTTTGATTAGTATTTTGATTATAACATCATTATGAGCAACATTAAAAGCATGTCCAAAAAAATTCATGAAGAACAAAAATGTTATTTCATTTACTTTATCTATTTCCTACTTCGTTTGATAGATTTTTGAATGTTCCTGACATCTTATCAGGCATAAATGAATACAAAAATAACAAATTTTAAGAACATATTAATCTTTCATCTTACAATTAATTGAGAAATCATTTGTGTTTTATTCCAAATTTAAAATTTGATCCTTTTTTTATACTGGAGATAAAAAGCAAATAGAAACAGTTAATAGTTAATTTGCTAGTAAATTAAATTGAGAAGCAATAATTAATGTTATTATACATGTTAACACAATACAAACTAGGTAGTATGTTACCATTATGTTTTGCTAATATTCCAACAAGAGCTTCTCGTTTCAAAGAATAAATAATCCTGCAATTAAAGCATTAAATGACAACTTGCATTAAGAATATTTCTGACAAATTAGGGAATCATCTACATTTACAGCATTAATTTTTTTTGTAGAATTATCCATCTTATGTCATAGAATACTCCTTCTATCATATCTCTCTAATTATTTCTTTCTAGGTTAGAGAGATAGGGTGTTGATTTGGGAGGTCAGATAAATTTTAAAGTTAACGGTCGCCACTTTTGATCTTCATCTTTGAATCTTCATCTTTGAATCTTCATCTTTGAATTTACATCTTTGAACTTGTTTAGTAGTATATATCAGTCGGTTTCCGTCGGGCTAAAGCCCACCGTCAACACGACTAATGACCAAAAATAACAACAACGAAAAATAGAACTTTCAAAAATTTTTTATTTTTTTATCAGCAATTTATAATGTCAAACCAAGCCGAAACATTAAGCATCCTCATTAATAGAATCAACAAAAAGCTAAAAGGATGGAGACCCGCTTTAAAATACCTTTACGATAATGATGATATCATAGATGAAGTACTAAAAGAGATAAATCACTTTATTGAACAACTAAAGAAATTCAACGGACCTGAACAATTAATTGCTGAACTTGAAGAACTCATTTATTAGATAATTCATTCAATTCGTTCTCAAGTTGATGAACTTTATTTTTGAGGCTGTTGATGTCTTCAATAAGAGATTCACGAACAGCAAGACCGTCAGAACCTAACATTCCTGATTTGATATTGTTTAGACATTGTTTATAATCATAACACTTTTCTTTTAATCCTCGTTTGATTCGTTTTAATTCGGGTATTTCTTTCTTGTATTCAGTTAGTTCACTCATTTAATAATAATTAAATGTCTGTTATCAATCAATTAAGAACCGTTCATGACGATAAGCATAAAAACCATTTTGATAGATTACAATTAACGATGCAAAAGAATAGAACAAAAATAAATTCAGCACCAACAGTGAAATGTTATAATGAAAAAGGAAATATATTTCATGAACCACCTCCAAAAACGACTAAATCATTAAATCATCATGATTCACTTAATCATTCTGTGGTTGTCAGGAGCAACAACATTTAATACATATTCATTAATAACTTTTGATTGTTGGTCGACAACGTTTGAAAGCTTATTAATATGTTCTTCAAGTATTTTATTTTTGTTGTTCAATTGATTTATTAATTCATTGAGTTCGTTAATCGATTCTTTCATTAATGATATATCAGCTTTGATGTTGTCATTTTCAAGTGTTTTAGTGATTGTGTTCCCAACTTTCTTCAAATAAATGTCGCCGTTAAGTCTTTTACCGTCTGTACAATTGCGCTTAGTGATTTTGTATTCGTTGCCGTCATTAGTGATGATTTTATAAATCTTGTTCAAATAGTTAGTCGTTTGTGATTTCATTTGCTCGATATTCTTTTGATAGAACAAATTGAACTCTTCAATTGATTTAAATACTTTTGATTCATTTACATTATCATTTATAACTTTAAGTTCATTAATGTTTTCATTCATTTATAATTATATTAAATCATTATAATTCATTGTTTTTCATTTAACTTCATTCAATATTGATTTTCCAAATCTCCCAACTCTGTCAGCAACATTTAAACCTGTATCAATTGCGTCAACAACCTGACCGACACCAGGAATGAATTGTGTAATCGGTTTAACTCTGTCAACGATTTGCTTCCCAACATCAACAACTTTTGGTAATGCTTTAACTGCTTTCTGAGCGAATGATTTTACTTTGCCGCCAATTGATTTAAATGCGTTCTTGATTTTGTTGAATATACCTACACCCATAATTTAATTAATGATAAAAGTGATTTATTTCCTTTTTATTCAATCATAAATGTTATACCGAAACGAAAGAGCTCATAACCTTCGCACTGAAACAGGAAACGTTCTTCATGCATTTGAAGAGATGAGAAACATGATTAATGTCAATGACGGTACACGTTCATTTTCATTCAGAACAGTTGACTGTCATGACCAACCAGCTCCGTTTACAGCTGGTCAATATTCGCAAATCAGTTTAACACATCCTGACCATTTCGTAAGTGATATTGATAAAGGTTTCTTAACATTTCACGTTAAATTAGATTTATCATTGAACACAGATATGAGTAAATTAAACGCCATTGATGACCCCAACAACTTGTACAAGCTGTTTGTTGGTTTCAAATCTTCAAATCAGTTGTTTGACAGGTTAGAGATTCTTCATAATAATGTCAATGTCGGATACCAACAGAATGAATGCATTCGTGAGGGCTTCTTATATTCTTCAGTTAAACCAGAAGCCGAGAAGAAACGTCGCAGATTCGTTCATTCATTGTGGGAAAACATTAGCAACTATTCACAGACACATGCAGGAGCTTATGTTAACTTGAATTCATTTAAGAACACAGGAAGAAGTGAAGTCGAATTTGATTTGAATGTTCCTTTTGATGATTTGCTCGCATTACAAGCATTTGATTTATTCCCTAACGGAATCATTGGTGATTTATCAATTCGTTTTCAAGTTAGTCCAGCTGGTCTTGTTTGGGCAGTATTAGACCCTTTCACAGTTGCAGAAGCGAAAGTATTTCTTGAAGATAATGATTCAATATCGATGGATGAACTCGATAGATTAAAGGAAATCAAAGCCCGTGGTCATCTTCGTCATCAATTCACACAAATCGGTAATCAAGCAGTGATTCCAGGTCCAGGAACTCCGTCACCAGACCCATCACCAACACCAACACCTGTACCACCATCACCATCACCAACACCTGACCCATCACCAGAAGAAGAAGATAAACCAGAACCATCACCATCACCTGAACCAACACCTGCACCAATCAAATATAAACTCACTTATAGAATTGGTGAGCAATATAACTTTGGAAGCGATGGTTCATATACTTATGATGATATTGCAACAGACCTTTCAATGTATTTCAGTTATACAGCAGAAGAGTTCGCAAAATTAGACCTCAAACCAACAGCAACTGATGAAGAAATTTGTTTAGCAAATCCAGATTACACAAAACCACCATTGACACACAACGATGGAAAGTATTATGTTTGGCAAATTGAGAAAACAGTTGCTAAATCAGCTCTCAGAGTTGTTAATGAATATCATGATGCAAGAGCTCAATTATTGAAAGAAACTTATTCTGCTCAAACAGCAACATTAACAGTTAATCGAATGACCATCACAGCTTGTAAATCTAATATGCAAGGCTTTGGAGTTTGTGAAGCTACAAGACAAGGAATTGAAGACATTTTAAGACAAGGTTTAATCATTCCTTCACAGAAAGTTGATTATCATGCTTTCCCAATAGCTCCAGCAGCTAACGGAATCAAGTCAACATTGAATATTCCATTAATCAATGCAACTAATTTATCAATCATGTTTCCAAAGCATCATAATGATTTAACAGTCTTTGAAAATCCAGTTTATCAAAATTGTTTCTTAAATATCGGTGGCAAGAACTTTCCAGACGAAAACGTTTCAACTATTGGTGCACGATTCTTTGAAAATCAATTAACGGCTGGTGATTTAGACGCAATCACTCTTTCATGCACAAAGGAATTTGAAGACTCAATGACAATGCCAAAGAATGACGCGAACGGAAAGAGATACAAGAATACAATTAGTGATGCAACATCATTTGTATTCAACATTCAAACAGAACGAGCAAGTGCAGGATATTGTTATGACGGACTTGATGGAGGTTTTGGAAACGTTCAGATACAAGTCAATGGAATGCCTATCTATACAGGAGCTGATGATACATATTACAATGTTGTTGAGCCAGATGGAACCATCACCAGACCACCACCAACTCAATTATGGATAACTAGGGATACATATTTCAAACTTTCTTTGGAAGGATTGGAATATGTTGATGATGAAACACCAAAAGGAAGCCAAGCAAATGAATAAATGAATTGATTTCATTAAATAATCGTCAATAAATAATATCTTTATTTTTGCGATTCAAATGAATGAATCAATCAACTATCCTTTCAAATCTAAATACAAGTACATCAAAGACACAAACATTAAAACTGAGCCCTATATTAAGGATTACCAATTGAAAACAGTAAAGAAACTATCAAAACCTGACTTCTCATTTGAGCCTCATTGTTGGGAAATGGATATAATGTTTGCGTTAAACAAAGCTTATCTTGTTCTTATCAATGTAAACACCAAATACTTAATTGTTGAACCAATTGATTACAAATCTGTGTTTTATGTAATCAAAGTAATTGATAAACTAGTCAATAAAAGGAATATCAGAATTGAAACAATTAAATGTGATGGTGAAAAGGCTTTTATATCAAATACATTCAAAGACTATTGCAACGGTGAAGAGCTATATCAAACAAACAAACCGTCAATTAAAGTCAAAGCACCAAACAAAATAAAGTTAATCATTGATGATTCACCTTTCACGAATGCACATAAATGTGTTGATGCCGTAATCAGAACATTACGAAATGCTTTCGGTGAATCACAACAACGAATGACAAACAATGTATTGATACAACAAACGGTTGAATGGTACAATAACACTCCTCATTCATCTCTTCGCTTATTGAATCCTTTATACACGTCATTTGACGAAGAAACTGATGAATACCTTGACAAACGACAATCAAAATACATTTATCTAACACCTCAACAGATGCAAGATGACCGCGACCTTGAATGGCAATACATTAGAGCCAAATCAATGCAATTGAAAGAGATTCAACAAAAACAACGATTTAAAGGTCTTCTGTCATATAAACCCAAAAATATAATACTCATTCACACCGATTACGGAAAAACAGAAAAGAAACATGAAAAGCGAAGAAGAGTGTTCAATGAACTTGCTGAATTCATTTGTTATGAATCAGGAAACGTTAAATGTATACTATTAAATCCTTTGCGTCAAACTAACAAAACACTGAAGAACAAAACAATAATAACAGTTCCAATCATGTACACAAAATATGTTTGTTCATCAATAGATGCTTTGAATGATGATTATAAAATATTCTTTTTGACTTATAAAACGCAAAATGAAAGCTAAACAACCAATCACAAAACGATACTATCACACACAATCAAAAGATTTTAATCTTCCTGATGATTTCGTTTATAGTCGCAACAAGAAGTATATTGTTGTTCAGTATTGCGGGGCTGTTGTCAATCAACATATTGTCGGTGATTTGATGGTTCATTCAGATATAGTTGAATTCATGCCTTTCTGCGACCATTTCATTATGCTTGCTAACAGACGACAAACCAAATACAGAAAATATGAGTGTCTGAACAACACAAAAAAAGAATATCATTTATGGTTCACAGATATGAAAGGAAACGTTATTGAACCTGAATCATTTATATTCAGTTGTCTTTTGATTTATTAATGACTATTCAAAATGGATTCTCATGTATTTTATTTAAATCCGAATCAATTGGCTGATATGAGTAATTATAAAATTAATGGTGTAGCACCGATTGCATTTGCTATGATTACGACTACTGAATCAAGGTCAATTTATATTTTTCCATCAACTTTTACATTTCCGAGGCAAGTTCAAAGTATTTATAAAGGTACAACATTAACGACTAGACCTGCATGGATGTTATATTTAATTGGTGATGGAATTTATAGTCCGTCATACATATTTATACGAAAGATACTACCAGGATTTCAAGAACCTGTATTTGTATTATTAAATGATAACACACCTAAAGATATAACAAATTATTATGTAGAATATGATGGTGAAGCTTATTTTAATAGAGTAAATTTCGCTTTTACTTATGAGGTATTCATGAATGCATTTAATAATATAATTACTGCAGCTGATACAGGTTATAATCCTAATGCAAATAAAACATATATATCATTCACCGTTTATGATAATCCAAACTTAATACCGATAATTGATTTCTATGATAACACAGAACCAGGTTCTGACACCAATGATATTAGAATACAAACAATGAACGATTTAAATCAAAATACGAATTATAAACCGAAGAAACCTGCACATTTAGGTTTTCGAAATGATACTATATTCACTGAATATCCTATATTCAAACCAAATATAAAACCCGATAACGAAACAACAGCAAATGAAACAACAGAAAATATTAAATCATTAACTCCCAATCCACCAAGAAAGCATAAATCAAAAGAAAATGATAACAAAGTTCATTTTTCAGCATCAGCCATAAGTACAAAACCAAATTATCCAACAAGCTATGAACCTATGGAAATTGAAGACGATTGGCATGTAAGAAATCAAAATCAATCACAAGGCTTTTATTTTGAAACACCAAATCCTAATAAGACATCAAATTATTCTGAACGACAACAAAACATAAATAATGATACTTTTGAAGACTTGTCAACTTCACTTGATAATCAGCAAGACCAGAAGCAACAACCACAATCAACAAAACGTTATAGTTTTAGAATCGTTTCAGACCCAAATGACAAAAATAATAATAATAATAATAACAATAATGGAGGTTTTGATTTAAATTAATTATTCATTATTCATTCTTTGATGTAATGGTTTAAGATTAACAGCAAAATTATCATATTTATTTTTGTTCTGCAATTTGCTTTCTTTAAGTTGTGCTTTGAATGCTGTGTATCCACAATTTGGATATATATCTCTTTCTATTGCTGCAGAGATTCGTTTAATGAAATTATCTTTAACGTTCTTAATATCTTCTGGCGTTGCTTCTTTAATTCCTTCTGCATTTCGTTTCAACCTGTTATATCCTTCTTGCTTACTTACATCAACATTGAAACCAACACCAAAGACAACATAATCAATGTAATGCATTAATTCAGTAAATTGTTTACCCCATTGACTTGGTTCAGCCTTTAATTCTCCTGATGTGATATCAATAGCTTTATCAATAATCTTCTCAACATATGATTGAACATTCTTTCCTAATACTGAAACATATTCTTTATTGTTCTGTTGTTTCCAATATATCCATTGTTCATATGTTAATATCTTTCCATTGAACTTATTGTCTTGAATTAGTTCTTTGAAAGGAGCATCAAAGAGATAAGCAAATAACATATTTGATACAGCAAGGTAATTGATGAGTTTCTTCAAAGGAGATAATACAAAGAATTGTTCGTCATTCCAATACACTTTCCAGACTTTAGAAAAGATTGATGACCAATAAGAACTTGGTGTAATACGTTTGCTGACTCTTGCTTTTCCCAGACCCATAGGACCGTAATAATTTTCTAGCTCTTGCATTTCTTTTCCCTTTGTTAATTTGTATTGACCAGCATCCCAATCAATTTTCTTGATATCTTTATCAAATAATGATTGAATCCATTTATTGAACGGCATTTCTTTTCTTTCTTGTTTTGTTTTAATAACAGATTTCCAAACTTTCTTGTAAGGAGAAGCAAATACAAGCTTGTATCCGTTAATGATTGAAGGATTACCGTTCCTATCAATTAAAACAACATCATCAACTTTATCACCGTTCAAGTCTGTTATTGAGTTTCCTAACGGGTCTTTGGCATTTTCTGGTAATAAACGATATCTTGGTTTACCGTCTTTATCAACTGAATTCTTACAGTATTCAATAGCTGTATCACGACAAGCTGCATTCGGAATGTATTTGATTCTGAAGTTTCCGTTAATAATCATATCAATAAATTTATCTCTGTAATAGGATATATTACCACCAACCCGAGGTATTTCAAGCTTGTCAAATGAATCCTTTAATGTTGAGTTAACAAGAGGCATATCTTTTTTATCACGACGTCCGCGAGTATTCTTTGAGGGTTGCTTTGCATTTCTTATTAATTCATCAAGTATTTCATCATCTGCTTTGTTATCTTCTGCATATCCTTTGTATTTCCTTGCAAAAGGTGATTTAATTTCTTGTGCTTCTTCTTCATCATCATCATATTTGTATGGTTGTTTTGCAGGTGTTTTTGTATATCTGTATGCTTCGGTTGCTGCTTCATCATCATCTTGCCAATCATCTAATTCATCATCATATAATGATTGAAGAGGTCCGTTATTATTGTTGTTGTCGTCTGCCATTTTATTAGTTGAAAAATTATTTTTATTGTGTTCCTTTGATGGTTCAATAAAAGAATCAGATAAATCATCGTTTTTCAATATTAATGACTCAGAATCTGATTCGCTTAATGTTATATTAAGTAATGAATCTTCACTGTCTTTAGGCAATTGTATTGTCAAGTCATTTTCATCATCACTCGGAGTTATGCGTTTTCTTCTTGGTGTTCTTCGTTTATTAGTATCAAGTGTTGGTTCATGTATGCTTGTTCTCTTTCTTCTTCCTTTGTTGGTTTGTGGTGTTTGACTCTTTCTCGGTGGTTTGATGGGTGATGAACGAAAACCATCAGAGCTATAATTCAAATCATCGTTGACAACAATATTGAAGTAATTGATAATGATATCAAGACTTTTTTTATCTGTTGTGTACTCTTTTAAACTAAGGAATCGATTACCTTTACTTTTAATACCTGCATTGATTTTGTTCATCAATGAAACAAATCGACGAAACTTGACTTTCATTTCACGAATCTTTCCGACACTTCTTCCTGTATATTCATTGTTTTGTATCAAATACAACAAATTAATTAAATCATTGGGGTGTTCTAGTTTGTATGTACTGAGAAATGTGTTCCTAAAATAATCTATCGGGTCCTCTAGTTCTTCATCATCATCAGGTTTAGATACCTCACTATCAAATATAGTTTCATCATCAATATTACTTAAATCTAATTCAAAGCTATCAGATGAATTATTTTTATCTTGTTTTGACATTGTTTAGTTTCTAATAAATTGAATGTTTACGATTGAGCAGAGCGGACACATAACAAAAACAAATACTATTGACGGATTGATTAACGAATACATTAAAAGATATGTCGATAATTATGTTATCAAAGGCGATTCATCGAACGGAAACGTAGGAGGTTCAAACGGAAATGGAATCACTAAGGAACAATTGAATGAAGCTGTTAACGGATTGCGTGATTATGTTATCAACAATTACGCTTTATCAACTGATATACCTGATGACTTGATTAATGAAGAATCATTGACGACAAAAATAAATGATGCATTAAAAGGCTATGCATTGAAGAGTGATATACCAGAACCTGTTGATTTAACAGCGTATTATACTAGTGCACAAGCTGATGAGAAGTTTGTCGATGAGGATGAATTGGCTTATGAATTAGATAAGTATGCATTGAAGACAGATATACCAGAAGTACTCAAAAATAATGAGTTGCAATTGAATCCGAATGAAGAACCAACAGAAGAAGTTCAACAGAAATTGATGAATGATGATAAACCGCTATCAGCACAAGCATCATATATATTAACATCCATGGCAGTAACTAAAGTAATGGATTTGATTAATATTGATGAATATGCAAAGCTTACAAACTTAAGCGAGTATCGTAAAATGAATGATTTAAGTATAACAAAGTTAAATCAACTCGAAATTGATAGAAGTATAGAAGAAAACGGTATTTGTCATCATGTTTATGAAAAATGTTTCATTAAATTTAGATATAATGATATTGAATATGATTATGTATTCACAACAGGTAATTTTAGTTCACTAGGATATTGGTGTGATAACTTCATTGATGTTGAAGGTACTGAATACAGTTTGTTTTGGAAGTATGATGGTACATTACTACTAGAAAATTCAACAACATATTGTGAAGGACCGATGGTTTATATTATATCAATTTTGTATGAAGACAGAACAGATGAATTAGCATTGAAGAGTGATATACCAGAACCTGTTGACTTGAAACCGTATTATACTAGTGCCCAGGCTGATGAGAAGTTTGTCGATGAGGATGAATTGGCTAATGAATTAGATAAGTATGAAACGAAAACAGTCGCTGAAGGTAAGTATGCATTGAAGAGTTCATTAAATGAATTATTAACAAACAATGTTTATACTTCAGATGATTTACTAACTAATTCACTTGAAACTACTGATTTCGATATATCTTATTATAATGAATTGTATGGTATATTCGAACAAAATGAGAAACCAATAACTAATCTAGCGTCATTAATATTATCTAAAGTTGTATTTAAATGTCAAATGCCTGAATGTTTATCTGAATATGCATTGAAGTCAAATGTCATAACAGAAGAACAACTAATAAAAAGGTGTGCTATTGATTGCAGTCCAATTGAGGAGGGTTCCTCGGATATATCAATTCAATATCTAAAACTTGAAGATAAGTTGATTAAACTGGAATACATAGTAAGTGAATATGCACTATGTTGTGAAATAAGGGTGTTATTCCGTGATACAACTGGAAATCCTCACAACATTGTTCTTGTATTACATCAAAGAACTGTGTATTTCGATAATTTCAAATTCCCACTAGATTATGAAGACACTGTTGATTTATCATCAGGAAGACCCCTGACATATAGCTTCCCAATAGGTGGATATTCCTGGACAGTTACTCAGGAATTATTAGATGATAAACAACTATATTCAAGACAAATCATGTCCAGAGGTTATTTAGCAACATTTAAGGCTGCTATTTACGGTACGCAATCAAACACAACAATCACACATTACTCGCCGATTGAATCATCAATGAACTCTGTTAATGATTTCGTTATAGGTTCTCCAGTGTATATGACAGGTAAGGTTTACAAACATGTTGGTGATGAATGGATACCTTCAACAGCTGATGATACAACTGATTGTATTTGTAGTGTCAAGACATCAGGAACATGGAAAGAGTATGTCGGTATATGTGTCAGAATCGATGACAAAAATAAATGTATCACATTTAGTTCACATGGTGATTATATGGTTCGCGTTAATGATTCTTCATGTTATTCAATCGGTGATGAGGTGTTTATCGATAATGAAGACAATAAGCTGAAAGTTCTTTCAGGAGAGACAGCGATAACATCAAAAATAAAACGCATGACAGTGGGTATCATTACAAGCATCATTGATGAAAGAACATTAGCTGTATTCAAAGAGTAAATCAATTGATTGATTTTCATTTTATTTTTATTCATTTATGATTGAAATTGATTGAAGTATTCATCAATGAGTGTGTGTAATTGTTCCAGCCGTTCATTCTTTATTATAATATTGCAACCATTGATGGTATAATCATTACGAGGGAAGTTGTTCTTGACAATATCTTTAATGTCTTCGTTCGGACTCATCGCTATCGGCAAATTATCTTTGAATATAAATCTTTCATTCTCATTATTATGTGTTGATACAGCTCTGAATGTTCGTTTGTTTCTTCTCACAAGATGAAGAATTGCGTTTTCAGCATCATTAGTTTCTTTCCAAATCAAATATTTATAATTGTGTTCTTTGTTAGATGGTACGAGCCGTGGTTTCTTTTGATGCAATTCTTCAACCAATTGTTGTCGTTCATGTTCAAAATGTGAATCAAGAAGCTTCATGATATATATTGAATAACGAGGTGAAGCCCACATAGCAACTGAATTAACGAGCAATCGATGAACATAAAAACCTCTTAATCCATTGGGTAAATCATCTCGTTTTTCGACTACGGGAATTCCCGTACTCGTTTCATTTTTCAGTTCATCAATGATTTCATTTGTTTGTTTATTTCTGAACCAATCATTACATAATTTATTTGAATGACAAGCTGTTATAATTGATTGCATTTGATACATATCATCTTTGATTGAATGAACGATTCTCAAATGTTTATTGTATTGTATGTATTCATAATCATTATTGATTGGTTGAGTTGTGGCGTTTGTGTTTGTGGCTGTGTTTGTTGTGTTGCTGCTCATTGTTTGAATTGATGATAAAAAATTGATTTTAAAAATAAATCAAATCAAAAATAAATGATTTTCATTAATGATTTTCCAGGAGTGCAATATTGCATGCATGCATTTCATCGGTCGGAATTCAACCCGATGCATTTCCATTAATAATTTTTCTAGGCTCGGAATTCCGAGGGTAGCATTTTCAAGAGGCATTTTTCTGCCACACCTGCATTTAATGATTTTCAATGAAATAATCCTTTGCAGTGAAACCATTGACATAAGGACAACAACAATGATTTGATAATACCAACATTTTTGAATGTGCTGCTGTTAAAGCATTTTTGATTACAGTTATTTTACTCATCAGTTGTGAATTCATTTGAAGGTTTATATTTTTGCCTTTCATTACTGATTGCTTTTCAATGACATTTTTGTAATCACTTGATTTGATGTTGTTCTTCTTCAATGATATACCTTTGAGCTTTAATGAAATTGTTTTGTCATCTGACCAAATCGTATAACATTTAGCACACAAAGCAACTTGATTTGCTCCAAACTTTTCTACACAGCATCCGAGTATCTTTTTCTCATCATATACATCATTGATTGCAGGGTTTGGCATAAAGCTATAAATGTGTTTATCATAAAATGATTTGTCTTTGATGACGTAATCAAACAACTGGTCAATCGGTTTATTCATATCACCAGCTATAGACATGTAAAGGCTGTCTGTATCGACCGAGTTGAAATGAATTTTATTCATGTCAATGCATTTGTAAAGAAAGTCATAAAGGAAAGTCAAATACCAATATTTCGCATTGTCTAATGTCCAAAATGATTCCTGAAGACATGTAGTGCATTTGAATGAATGAGGTTGTGATTGTATCAAATAACAATCATTTGACAATTTACATCCATTGCGATAAGTATCGGATGCAATCAATTGAAAGGCTTTATTTTTATCAACAATTCTGACTTTGTTGAAGTTCTCTGAATTCATACCGTCATATCCGTAAGATCCGTTCATACTAATCTTGTAAAACTTTTCGTTCCCGTGTGCCTTTCCTGACAATATATCTTGACGCTTCTTCATAAACTCACAAACAAATTGATTGAATCCGTCATGAGCCTCGTATAAACTCAAGCTCTTAATGTCATCAACTATAAGTCCGTGGTCAATTAAAAACCATAAAAGGTAATTCGAGAACGTCATAAATGTTCCGCATGTATCAAGCAACATTGTCAGCTTTCTTGTTTCTTTATCGGCTGAATTCAGTTTATTGTCTTTCATGTATTTGTACATATAACTTCCAATCGTTTGTTCATCATTCATTATATTGATGTTTCTAAACACAGGAGGGAAATTAATCAAATCATTAATTTTATTCTTTGGGCATCTTAATTTGACTTCAGCTTTGAATATAAACTCAGGGTTAGCATCAAATCGTTTCTTTGATTGAATGATATTCATTGCAGTATTAAGAACCTTTTCATTCTTGTTTCCTTGTTCATCATAAACATCAAATCGTTTTATAAATGAACCTGGCATGTACATGATTCCTCCGTGATAAGGATTAAATGAATGTTTTACTGAACTGAATGATGAAGGATACAATGAATTGAAATCAATACCAGCAACGTGTGAGACTATGTTTGAAGTGTCATAGCTAATGATTCTGTCATTAACGGCATCATATTTGAGTTTATTGATTAATGTTTGACCTCTGATGTTCACTCGATGAAGAACATTTGATAAACCCCCCGTTATATTCTCTCTCAAATTGTAGTATTCTTTTTCATCAGTTATGAGTGTTGGCAGGTGATGGAGCTTGCAGAATTTCTTCAATTGTATTTTGGTTCTTGTTATCTTGTCATCATCACGTTGTCTCAAACGATTACATTCAGCACAAGCAAGTAAACAGTTATCAATCTGATGTCCTTTGTTGTTATCTATTCGGTCAAGAGTTGGTTTGTTTTCATATGTGAAGTGTTCACCACATAAATGACATTTACCTGTTTCATTTGATTCATACAATTTCATGAATGCATCAAAATCTTTTTCACTAACACATTTTGTTAAATCCCTTTTATTTTCTTTCGTCTGGTTATGTTTTTCATCTTGCTTTCGATAGTTATCACATTTATTTAACCACCATTTCATTGATGGTTTGAATGTATTTGATTTGTTGATGATTTCATAGTCGTTCTTCGGGTTGAAATCTTTGTAAGCAAGAGCATATTTGATACATGAAGCATTCTTTGATAACGAAAGATTGCTAATCAAATCAACTTTATATTCAGCATTCATTTGAATAAGGTTGTCAATAGGATTAATCATCATTTCAACATCATTGTCATTGTATGATAACAGGTAATCCCAACGTGTTGGAAACCTCTTTGAATCAATCAAATACTCTTCATAATCAGCTTTTGTTAATGGATTCTTTTGATTGAGATAACTGTAGAAGTCTTCATATTTGAATGGTTCATTCTTTGATAACACTTCATTATAATTTTCATTGTTGATTGCTTCATAAGGAAATACACCTTTCGAACTGTTAGATATACCGCCAAAATCAATGCCAAACTGTTTGAGTGTTCCTCCAGCAACAAATGCTTGTGCGTCAATGAATCGTAATCGAATAGGATACTTTGATGATTTCAATATAAATTGTTTCAATGATGTAGCTGTTCCAATCATTCCGCTATCGATAGACCAATGATTTTTAATCAATTGCTCTTTGAATAAGTTTGAATCAAATCGTGATGAATTAAAACCGAATACTGTTATTGTTTTCAATGATGTATCTATTTTATTGAGTTCTTCTTCCGATTTATCTTTGATGAATGATTTCAAATGTTTCAACTTATCAGCATACACATCACAGCCAGCAACAAATAACCAGTCAATCCATTTGGCAATGAAGTCATTTGTTCGTATATCAAAGTTCTTTGTTATCAATCCTTTATCAAGCTTCACACATGATGAAACACTCAAAGGAATCAATCGAGAATTGATAACTGATTTATCACTGACTTTCTTTTCAATCTTTTGCTCCATTGTTTCAAAATCATAAGTGATATAATGAATTGTTGGCTTCCATTCAAGCTCATATGAAAGACAATACAAATAAACAGGATTGTTTAAGATGTGCGGGCAGTACGGTAAAGCTTCTCGTGAAGGTATGAAATCCTTTTTGAATTTACCTCCTAGCTTCTCACATTTATCTACATGTCTGTTGAATCTGTCAATATTGTTATTTCCTTTGTGAATGTATGAACCACAATGAGGACAAATATGAATATTTGTTAATGCTTCAGCGTTGATGATGTACATTATGTGAAGTATCTTATCCTTTGAATACAACAGGGCTGAAAACGTTTTGTTTGATTCGTCTATGTTATGCCATTGTTCTTGAATATCATAAATATGTTTCTCTTTGTCATATTCATAGATGTTGACATTGATGTTATGATTCTTGGCTGATTCCTTCATTTCTTCAATCGTGATACCTTTGAACGAATTGATGATTTGATTTGCTTCTTTTGTAGGTTTAGTTGAATAAGTTATTCCGTGGTCTTCACATAATATTTTCTTTGCTGCTTTGGTTCTGTTAGCTGTATTATATTTTGTTTTCTTTTCATCTTTGTTTTGATTTGTTAGTTCAGGAAACAAACAACAAGCAAGGAAACGATACCAACACAAACAATCATCAACGTTATCAATAATGATATATTTATTTTTGCCAAACAATTCTGAAACTTCATCAATCTTTCCTGTTATCTTAACTACACGAGAGATTGTAAATGAAACAGACCAAACGATACATAATTTAATGTTTGAAGCCGTGGTTTCATATTCATGAATCTTTGATTCAATATACAGTTTAATTTTATCAATATCTTTATTCTCTCTAACAATTATCGGAATTGATGATTTATAATTCTTCCATTTGATTTCACTTGCCTCATATGTATATCTTTCACTTTCATTCTTTGGTGGTATCTCAAATATACCAGTCAATTGAAAATATATTTTGAACGGTTTCACTTCTTGTTTAAATACTGTTTCAGTTAAATATTCATTGATGTCTTCAATTGATGAAACGCCGTTTTTGTAATATATTTTAATTGGTTCTTTACTGTCTTCATCTAATCGTTCAACCTTTTCACTATCATTTGGGAATTGGTCAATGAAATGACTACATGCTTCAACTGCTTCATCAAAGTTCTCAGGTTCGTTGATTATGAAATATGAATCATGTTTTGAATGAACACCTTTATAGCTAAACTTTTTGAGATATTCAATTAATTCAGCATTTTCATTGTTAAATCGAATGTCTTCATATCGTTGAGGCTGTTTGTTTGTCTTTGGTGGTAATGGTCTCAATAATACATTTTCAGATTTAATTAATTGAAGAGCTTTGTTGAGTGCATCATGAGCTATTTTAATGTTGTCCTCGATTTGTTTTTGTTTTTGTTGTTGTTCATCATTTTGTTCTTCTTCTTCAAATTGTTCCTCTTCCTCCTCTTCTTCTTGTTCTTCTGCTTCTCTTTTCATTCTATTAACGAAATCTAATATTGATATGTCATTGATTCTATCACCTTCATGTTCTCTAAAACCGAATGAAGTTAGATAATTTTCTAAAATGTTTTTGAAATGTTTAACATCATAATCAGAAGGTTTAGATGTTGACAAACGAGGTTTTAATTGAAGTTCATTATTGATATACCTGATTTGTTCAATAACAAATGATTTGGTATCTTTTTGATAGTAATAACGAGAACTCATTTATGATATTATTAAAAAATCAAATTATTTGAAATTTAAAAAAATGTTAAATCAAAAAATAAAAAATATTTCGAGTTTTTTATTTCATTGAAATGTCTGAGTTAAGAGAAATAATAAAACACATTGAAGAAATACATAAATTACTTTTGATATTAGAATCAAAACAAGAAGTAAGTGAAGAAGAAGAAACAAATGAAGAAGCAAATACAGAAGCAAACCATAAAAGAACGCGTTCAATATTCAATTCATCAAAGTTCTTGAACAAAGATGAACGTGAAAAAGTTATACAATTTTTGGATGATAAAGTAATGAATGATATAAATAAGTTGCCAGGACATAAAAGGTGTTCATATACACAAAACTTATTGAAGGAAAAATTGAAGTTAAATGTATCATCATATATGATTAATAGATTATTGGCATTTAAGAACAACAAAGAATAAAAATATCATTTAATTAATTTGTTTATTTTTGGTTTAAAATGAATAGTGCAATTAAAGGTTTGAGTTGTGATACATCAGCTTTACACGCACAGTTTCGAATAGTTAAAGACAAGATATTCAATGAATGTATGAATTCTGAAGATGATGCATTAAACGGAAAGTTTGATAAGATGATTCACATATTGTCGATATATAAACAGCTATTTAATGATATTGAATCGATTAAAATACAATTAAGAGCTATTGATGAACGTATCAAATCAGCTGAACAAATGACTTTGTAAATGATTCAATGAATGGCTCATCATTGATGTTGTTTTATTTTTGATTTTAATTTTTTTTATTTTCTTTAAAATGAGTCAACCAGTTGAACAAGCTAACAATGAACTAGTTGTTGAATTTGTTCCATTGCTCAACTTTGAAGATGATTATGAAATATTGAATCAATATCCTTTCACCATTAGAAAGAAATCAAATCATAAAGTATTGAAAGAAAGTGTTAATAAAGAACATGGATATATTGATGTTAGTTTGAATCAAAAAATATATAGAAAACATCGATTAATAGCGCTTCAATTCCTTCCAAATGATGACCCAATTATTAATGATGTCATTGACCACATCAATCACGATAGAACTGATAACCATTTGAATAATATGAGATGGTGTTCTCAGTCAGCAAATCAATATAATAAATCTTATTATAAAGGGGTTCAATATGAATTCATTGATGATATACCTAATGATTCAATGATGATTGATTTTTATGAAACAAAGACTGCAAGAAGAGAATTTGAAGCAAACAAATACTATTATTATCATGATGAAACAAATAATGAAGATATATTTTATGGAAGAATCACTGATAATGTTTATAAAGTATTACATCATAATATAGCATATTCAGGAAATGAATATGTCAATCTTCGTGATATCAATAATAAAGTAGTTGGTTTGATGATTAACAAATTCAAACATCAACATGATTTGCTTTAATTGAATCATTGAATGACTCATCATTAATGTTGTTTTATTTTTATTCAAACATTCATGGCATTATCAAAAGCTCGTATATTAAGTAGTGAGAACGATGCATCAGTTAAGCAGGAACAATCAACCAGTATTAATATAAACATCAAACCAAAGCAACCACAACCAGTTGAATATCCATCAGTTCAACCATTACCACAATCATCTCAAGCCACAAATTTTACTATACCTCAGATGAGTGGAGTATATCAATCACAGCATCCAACAAACAACGTTTCCCTAGAAAGAGGTATCAGTGATATAGGAGCTGATATAACAGAACTTGAAACCAAAAACAAATTCCTTGAGATATTGTTATCAATCTATGAAACAAATCCGATAAAAGTCAATGATTTATTGATTTGTCATTCAAATACATTAATGGAACTCATCAAATTACTAACACAAGCAGATAAAGTTGAATTAATTGTCAATGATGATTGTGCGTGTAATGGTTGCGTTTCTCGTTCCAAATATCTTTTAATTGATAGGATATTGGTGTACAAAAATAATGAATCAAATGACTTGAAATACAAATATAATAGCATTTATACCGAACTCATTAGACACAACATTTCATTAAAAACATGTATTTAAAAACTAATAAATGATATATGAAATATTAGTTGTTTCATTATTAACAGGTTTATTTTTAGTGAAGATTGTTGAAGTATCTTTAATGATGCCTGACAAAGAACCAGAACTCAGTGAAGAGATAAGAACAAAAATGTATTCATGAAGAGCTTTAACGAAAACTAAAGAAATGAAACGTTTCATGAAACCCACTCAGTTTAATTATAATGAGATTTTATTCTCTAGTGGTTCTGATTATGATGATGACCAAATGAGTTTTGCATTTGAATATGAATCATTCAAGCCAACTGTTAATGAAACAACATTTAATATTGATGACGAGATGAATAAAGCATATCAACGCAATGAATCAAAAATAAAGAATGAATCAATCAGACCAATCGCAAACGGTATTTATTCATATTACAATTCATTGAACATACTCGTTGGTCAGCAAGGTAAAGGAAAGAGTCATATAATGCTACGAGATGTTATTCAAATGTCTCGAATGAAGAACGCTGGCTTTCATTTAATTGTTTATGTATCACGAAACGGAACAATCAATGATGCAACATTCGAAAGCCAACGCGAATTGATACAGCTACCAATAAAAACTGTTGCTGACAACAATGCTGAAGAATATCTTAAACAACTTGATTTATATAAAGAATTGTATAACAAATATTCATCAACACCAAAAATAGTAATCGATGAAAAGAAGTTAAACGATATGTTTGAGTTTCTTCATATCAATAAACTAGGTCAACCGAATAAACCGCTAAATACTATCATTCTTTGTGAAGACTTCTTGAAATCGAAACTAATTAAATCATCCTATTTTATCAATACCATCAGTCAGCTTCGACATAAGAATCTAATCATATTCGTTAACATCCAGTTCTTCAAAGCTTTAACAACAGAATGGAAAAATAATGCAACATCATTCTTCATCTTTAGTGGTTATTCACGACAGAAACTCGGCTACATATATCAACAAGTTCCATTTCCAATAGATTTCGAAGAGCTATGGAATCGATACAGAACAATGAAAGCACATCAATTCGTTTTAATCAATGTTCGAACTAATAACCTTTCATTCATCTAATACAATTTGTTGTTGAACACCAACAAACAGTTGTGGTGTATTGATATTATATTTTTGTCTCATTTGTTCAATGAGTTCTTTTGTTTTCTTATCATTAACTTTCCTGATACTGTAATTATAATACTTGTATTCTTTAAATGATTGCTCTTCATTTGAACCTTCAACGAAGAACTCAATAGATGTTGTTGATATTCTTCTTCTAACATTTGATGTTAATGTTATATATTCGAGCCCGAGTTCAACAATCTTATCATAATATAATCGTTTGAATTCATTATCTTTGTTCTTCAATGATATGTATATCACTTTAGATTTATATGCAGCCTTTCCACAAAGTATTGGATATCTATCACACAGAATTGAGAAATCACATTGTTTGAACTTCTCTGATTCATCCAACATATCAATAAGTGAATTGATGTAATCATAAACTTTTGGTGTTGACATATCTTTAGAGTGAAATTAAAAAACAAAAAACAAAAATAAAAACGTCATTGAAGACACTTCAGATATCTTTTTAATAAATGAGTTCTTCAAGTTCAGCAATTAATTCAGCAGGACCGTTGAATTTCTTTAGTTGTTCAATAAAGTGATTTATCTCTTTTAGTACTCCGTCAACAACATCATCATTATCGTAGAGGTATTTTAAAGCGGGTCTCCATCCTTTTAGCTTTTTATTGATTCTATTAATGAGAGTGCTTAATATTTCGGCTTGGTTTGACATTATAAATTGCTGATAAAAAAATAAAAAATTTTTGAAAGTTCTATTTTTCGTTGTTGTTATTTTTGGTCATTAGTCGTGTTGACGGTGGGCTTTAGCCCGACGGAAACCGACTGATATATACTACTAAACAAGTTCAAAGATGTAAATTCAAAGATGAAGATTCAAAGATGAAGATTCAAAGATGAAGATCAAAAGTGGCGACCGTTAACTTTAAAATTTATCTGACCTCCCAAATCAACACCCTTACTCTCTTAGGTTTTCATGCTTTCCATTCAACCAATATATATAATACAATATAAATTAAACTGATTGAATATAGACATGTACCAACAATGCTTTCAAGAAGTTTTAACAATTTCTATTTTGAATGCTACAGTTGGATGAATAATGATTCTCTTGAAGTTCCATCATTAATAATTTGCACTACAAAAGATAATACAACAAAACATTGAAATTAATGTGAAATTGCTGTATAAAATCTGAATCATCTCAATAATGCCCGTAATAACGCTGGCTTAGAACAATAATCCATATATTTTAAAAAATATATTGAATTTATAATAATCGTTATTCCATAAAAATTTGTTAAAAGAATTGAATAAAAATTTTACATTTGAAAATAATTGAATAATAAAATACGTTTTGTTATAGAGATTTTAACTTGGAATGACTTTACGCCCTCTCGAAGCTGAATCTGATCAAACAGCAAAGATTCTACTCCGTCAAGGACGCTCAGAAAGTGCCTGCCGTATAATAGAGTCATCTATGACAGATAAAGCGCGACAATTTGGGTCAAATAGCGTCGAGTTTCAAATGTCTGCAATGGAAAATATAGAATCACTATTTCTAAATGTTATTTCCTTAATAGAAAACAAGAAATTCAAGCAAGCAATTTCGCCCATGCAAAAAATAATTTCATGGACTTCGAATGCCCAAGATTCTCTTCCAATTCAAGAACCAACAAAATCACAATACAAAGCATATGCATGCTTTTTAAACGGATGCGCTGAGAAAGGATGTAATAATTATGAATCATCTTTAGAATCATTCATGAATGCTGCTCCTTATTTCGAATCATGTGGAATGGTTACAGAGCTTGTTGCTTCTTATATAGGGGCAGCTCATTCATTAATATCTCTTAATCGTGACGATGAAGCACTAGTCCATTTACGTACAGCCTTTGACTTATTATCATCTCCAGATATCGATCAAAAAGCGGAAAATCCAATACATGAGGCAATGGCTCTGATTTATATGAGACAAGGAAAAATGGATCAAGCCAAAGAATCATTAGAGCGTGCTATCAAAACTAGATCTCTAGCAGATTTCTATCCAAACTATAAAACAGAGCCGAGCCGATGTAGTAGCTCAGCATCGACTCATAGTGCTGGTGATATTGGTCCACGACCACCTTCTTCTGGAAATGGAACTTCTAGAATTAGAGTGAATATGGCAAGACAGAAAAGAAATTCTCAATGTCCACCTAGTGTTCCGATAAAGAAAGAGCTTGCATCGCTACCAATTAAAGAACTAGGGCAGCTAAAATTGTCTATAAATCGTTTAATGAGTTGTGTTTAAAAAATTTTAATGTTTCTCATATATATTAAAAAAATAAAAAAAAAAAAATAACATCAAACTTTTTCTCGTTATTTTTTATTGAAAAAGCGAACATTTCCAAATGAATAAAATGAATAGTATAATAAGTACAAGCAATTCAGGACCTTACAAATGAACACATACAATCTCTACTGGCTTCATTAATTTTTTATATTATTGCTTTTCTATAATTAATATTATTATATATAATATATCTATTATTTTAATTAGAACAATCATTCTTTTTCTGTTGCATTAGAACTTCCTGGATTTGGCTCATCAGAATTATCAGATGTAAACTCAATATAGCATGGTGAAAACGCACTACAACATCTAATCGAGAAACCTCCTTTTCTTTTTTGGCTTGTAGGCTGATTTTCGTTATTATTATTATTTTCACTAGTGTTTTCGTTATTTAATTGCTCATCATCATCCCAAACTTGATTCATCGTTGTAATTATATAAAGAGAAGGAAGCTCTTCAGGATATTCAGGCAGTTCATTTTCATCAGAAAACATATCAAGTTGTCGGACACAACGAGTTATATGCAAGTCGACATGCTGGAACGCATAGTCTGGAAACAAATCATGCAAGCCTGTTGGCTGTTTTATTTTTTTGGGAAGTTCAGCAAGCTGCATTCCAAAATTCGATGTTTGTTGACAGTCCATTATTGAATTATCTGAATTAATTTGAACTTCGTCAGTATTTCCGACTTCTAATGCCAGACGAGCGATTGCTGCCAAATAGGCAAGGGCATATATTTGATTTCCGTCAACAACATATACTTTGTCTTTATTCTCTTTGTTGATCAATACAGAAATAATTTGCAAGCTTTTTTGAATTTTTAAAAATTCAGGCTCATCGAAGAAATTCTTTGAAAAATCAAGAACGATAGAAAACGCAACTTTTGCAGCAGATATTGTACCAAAATCAATCATTCTTTCTCCAGGAAGCTGATAGTGGAATGCAAACGTTTCATGTTTTAGAGTTCTTTTGAATTGATATCGGAATTCTGGGTTGTCTGGGCTAAAAAGACTCAATTGATAATTCAAAATTTTAATAAGAATTGATTGAGTTTCTTCGTATTTTGATCCTAAATGCTCCAAAACAATTGAAGATAATTTTGGTATGTAATCAGCAACTACATATGCATCATTCCCATAAGCAAAGAAAAGTTCCTCAGGCGATAATTTTGCTCCTTCAGCGAGTTTTCTTATAACTTTCCGTAATCCGCGCATTTTAACTTCACAAAGTTCTCTCAGATAAGGCTTATAAGTAGAAAACGGCTTTAAGCTTGTTTCATAATCAACAAATTGCTGACAAATTGAACTGTTTTTCTCGTTTGTAAGAAATTGAGGGCATAAGATCAATTCATGCGGAAATCTTGATGGATGAAAATATGAAAAATCATCAATATCATTTAACTGTTCAACAAATTCTTCGTTGCAAAAACGAGAAAGCCATTCTTGCGCTATTTCTTTTGAAATAAGGCCAGTTGAAAGGCATGTGAGACATTTTGAAATAGTTTTAGAAATTTGAGGCGATTTAATTGATGATGTAATATTTAACATTGCCTCTACAGCAAATTGGTCTTGAATAGATGCAGTGAGATTAAGTTTCTTTGTAAAAAATGCACTGCAACTCAAAGATGCGAGAAAAGATGGTAAATATTGAATTATTGGCTGTTTCATTATTGGAATATTTCCATCTCTGAATAAATCAAAAAATAATCGAATGAAAATTTCGTGTGAAAGCTTTCCTGTTATATATAGTGATAAATAACGTAGAAAAACTATGTATTTATCTGTCGATAAAGTTTTTTTAACAGCAGCTAAAAAATTATCAAACGTTGACTTGAAGTTGGGTGGATTTATCTGCCTATTTGGAAAAATTGATATATATGAAA
Organism: Tritrichomonas musculus; assembly: GCA_039105265.1. Classification (NCBI taxonomy): domain Eukaryota; phylum Parabasalia; order Tritrichomonadida; family Tritrichomonadidae; genus Tritrichomonas; species Tritrichomonas musculus. The sequence goes on from JAPFFF010000004.1 coordinate 4,422,682, forward strand.
CATTCAGTTCTTGCTCAATTGGAGTTGATGGTTGAAAATAATTTGGTTCTACTTTGAGAACTTGAGAAAAGCAACTTCTAAGATTTTGAGAAGATATGCGCGATTTTAGTTGCTCAACAGCTTTGAAGTAGTCAATTTGATCAAGATTGAGTTGAGGTATTTGCATTATTTTGTAAAAATATGATAAATTAGAATTTTGTCTTGCAAAAAAATAGTGAAAAATTGAAAAAGGCAAATACCAAATCTATTAAAAATTTTTAATCATTTCAATTTTCTTAAAATTGAATTAATATATGGAGACCGTTTAGTTAATATGGGATCATCTAGTTCTCGAGCTCTTAGTTTTGATCAAATATCTCAAGCATGCATTGGCATTAGCCTCACTAGACCAAAGGATGGATTTTGCGTAAATTTTATGAATTCGCTTTCACCAAATGTATATGCTTCAACTTCGTTTTTAATTCAACAAAAAGTTATCATAAATCAACCAGAGTATCCAGCAATTTTCAAAAATTCCTTAGCAGCAAATTTTGAAGGTTTTGATTTCACCGCAACACTGCAAAACATAAATAATTTACAATTTGATGCATTTTCTCTTGCTGGCCATTTCAAACCACATGATAATATTGACTGCAATTTCCAAGCTTCATTTGGGAAGTCTCCAATTTATACTTTAATGACAAACTACGCTTCAAATATATTAAATAGCAACCTTTCACTTATAACAACAAACGACCTCAGCCAAGTTGCATATAAAATTGCATCTGGCTTCGCTATTAATGACATTTTTCATCTAGGTCTTGGCGTTTCACAAAACGACTTGGAATCACCTTTTAAGCTCTCTACTTCAGGCTTTGTTAACCTTGGCGCTCTTCAATTTTCTACTGCATATGAAAAATTAATAAGAAAAGGGGGTGATTGGAACTATACTTTTGGAACAAATTTGCTCTTAGATCCATATCATATTATTAATTTTTGTTTTGAGACAAATCAAGAACAATCAAATGGATTAGCTGGATATTTCTTCCAAGTAAACGATTCCAGTGTAAATGCAACAATTTCAACAGATGGGCAGATAACATCCCTATTTTCTCGCCAAATTAATGAACAGATTCATTTAGATACAGGAATATCTTTTATTTTTAAGACACTTACTGTTTCTCCTTCAATTGATATTCAGATATCTTCTTAATTTTATTTATATATATTAAAATCTTTTATAAATGTGATCGTTATGGCCAAATTGATGTTATTTTATATTTTATGTTTCAGAAGGTTTAAAAAAAAAAAAATCTTTTTCAATGATGAATGGTCCATTAACGAAAGAACAACATATTGATCAATATATGAAAAAACAGAAAAAACCAAAATAGAAAAGATTAGATTCATTTATGTATAAAAATTGATAAAAAAAAAAAAAAATAAATGAAATCTAAGTTAAAAAAATGATTTGGAATTTATTTAACCGAAGAGGTCATCGAAGCCACCAGCCATCTCAACTTCTTCTTCTTCTTTCTTTGCTTCAGCAGCTGGAGCTTCAGCGGCAGCTGGAGCAGCAGATGCTTGTGCAGCTTGCATCTTGGCAAGAGCTTCTGGATCTGAAAGGAGCTTCTGGATGTCTTCGATTTGCTTGAGTTGGTAATCGACTGCAACGGCGATGGAGGCAACATCCTTGAAAGCTGCACCGACCATGTGAGGAGCTGATGCTTGGTTGATGTATCCGATACCTAATGAAAGTCCTGCAACGTTAGTAAGGGCTTGTGAGAATTTAGCAGAAAGAACATCATCAGAAATGTCAAGGATAGCTGGATCATAAAGATTTCCATGGTCGAAGAGGTGTTCAATCTTTAATGTGTACATGAATGGCAAGATGCCCAAGATTGAAAGAAGGTTTGCTTCTGATGCACCAACCTTTTCGCCTTTGTGGATAAGGTGCTTTTCAGCAGTGATTTCGATAGTTCCTTTGAAAATCTTGGATTGGATACCAAGGGCGTGAAGTACAGAAACTTGTGTTGGTGGCATGTTTGTACGCATTGCTGGGATGATAACGTCAACTGGTGAGATAGCTCCGACCTTAGCTGGTGAACCAACGCAGTGCATATCGATAATTTCTTTGATTTTATTGAATGATTCATTTGTGAAGACAAGACCAACACCTCGCTTAAGATATGGTTCGATAACTTCAAGATGGCCTACTTCCTTCTTAAGTTCTTCAGCAACACGGCGCATGAGGGAATTCTTTCCGAAAACAATTTCGGCGTGACCTTGAAGATCGTGACGGATGTGGAGCATCTGCGTAGCATTAACGTTTTCAGATGAAACGAGAACAAGTTTGTGATACTTGTGGAATAAATCACGGAGTCGATCGCAAAAATCAAGCTTCTTTTGAGGGATTACTTTCTCGTGATGCATTTTCCAAAAAGGCCAAACAACAGCGGTTAATGTTTTGGTTTCACAATATTTCTGAGAAACTGAAATGGCTTATCAAAAATCGGTTTTTATCAATTATTGGTGAAACAATTGACCTTCAACCTTTAAGTATGGCTATGGTCAGTAAAACTATTAATATTCAACAATTTTATTTATTAAAAACAAAAATATATATAGTTTATATTTAGACTAATCATAATATATAACATTTTTTTGATAAATATTTTTTTATATCGATCTGCTCAGACATCTTTTTTTGATAAATTGAATTAATAATGATCGTTTATTATCTAAGACCGAATTGATAAATTTTTTTCAAAAGCGTTTATAACAATTTAAGTAATACATTATAATCTTATATTAGTAGATATTAGTGTTGTTAAAAGTTATAGACAAAAATACAACCGAAATACAACCGAAATACCAAAAACAGAGTTAGTCAAATCAAAAGACCAAAAACAAAGCTAGTCAATTAAAGATTAAAACGATTAAATAACATTTAAAAAGTTTCTATCATTGAAATTATGATTAGCAATTGAGAATAAATATTTTATTTGATCAAAAGCTAATCTGAATTTTTGAGAATACCTAAGAAAATAAAAACATAACTTTTTGGTTGACAAAAATTAAAATAAACTCTTTTTATCTTTATATTTATTAAATTTATTCTTTTAGATATATAATTAATTACTAAAAAAAATATATTTATACTTGTTTGCAAATATAAAAAGCAATAAATTTTACAAGAAAATTGAATAACCTTTTTTCACAATATTTTTCATAATTTTATTTTGAAAATTTACTAAAAAATAATTAAGATTAGCTCAAAAAAATCAAAAAAGATTAATTCAAATTTGCTTTAAAAATGTTTTTATATGTTTAAATTGGTCTTTAAAGTCTATTTTAATTTTTTTTGATTTTGACAAAAGTCTGTTTGGAATTTTTGTATATAACTTTTAACAACACTAGTAGATATTTTGATTTTATAATACATGCTTATTGTTAGAAATTATTCAATTTATAATATTTATTGGTTAATATTATCAACTATTGTCAAACAGAAAAACTAAACAAATAAATAAAATTTGTTTTCTTTACAGAACATCATTTAATTTTGGTTTCGATTTAAAATATTGGCATTTGAATATTGGTTTATTTTCTGCATAAATATTTGGGCTGATCGCATTTCAGCCAAATTGGTAAACTTTAAATGCCTGTTATTTTTTATATAGAAGATACCATCTTTTACCATGGCTTCGATAAATCTTCTCAAGTTTGCAGAAACTTCCTGCTTCTTTTTGAAAGTGACTTCATAATCCTTTATCATTCTGTTCAGAAAGTCATAACATTCTTTCATTTCTTGATCATTCATTAAAGAATTCGAATCAAAAGTTGAAGAATTAGAATTTTGTGTGCTGTTGCTAGATGGCGGATAAAGAAGCCCCAAATTGTACATTGTCCTTACAAAATTGCTGAATACAGATTGTTTCGTTGATTCAATAGCATCATGAATTTGTAGACCTCTTTGCATTAGCTCATGAACCTGAGCAAAATGCGGGCCATATCCTCCAAATTCTTCATAAAGGCTTTGAACTTGCTGTGGTTTAAACATTCCTCTAAGGGTCAATTGGCGCTTAGCATCAGCAACATCAAATTCATCAACAGTGATTGTTCGAATGACATTCATGATACCAATATCACTTCTGTATTTAATTGCTATATTAGAAAGCCAAATCATATCGCTGACTTCAACGATAACTCCATAGTGAACGGTGTCATGCGAAATTCTTTTGAATGATTTGACCATTGTATCGAATATCTCTGTTGCAAATGCAGAACCTTTATGTGCATAATCCTTTTCTGAATTGGAAGTACCGTTAACGTTCGAATTATTTGTTTTAATATCAAATGATTTATCTGAAATATGCTGCCCGAGATAATACAACTTTTCTGGTGAGTTTATAACGATAATTGGACGAAGAGAAGGAGATAATATTTGAATGCATTGAACAAGCAAATTAATACAAAAACTTGGCTCATCTTTCAATTGCGAAATAATAATGGATAGGTCCTTTCCAATTGATCTTAAAAATGGATCTCTAATATGTCGATTTATTCTACGATGTGAATAAGGCATACTCTTTCTAAAAGCATTAGATATTGCTGAAACTTGTTTTGTAATATAATATTTATCACTAATGAATGGGGATGAACGATATGCAGAAGAAACATAACTATCAAGGCTTCTTATCCCTTGCAATATTGAATTTCTAAAGAAATCAACGATATCATCATCTGTGGAATATTTCGTAAGCCTATCACAATCAAAATTAATAACGAGTCTATTAGAATGACCTTCAACATTCATGTTATTATCAATAAAAGTTGATATACCACGGCTTTTGCCAATTCCTCGTGGTCCTGAAACAATAAGAACTTCATTATGACAATCAAGATGCGAAAATGTTTCTAGCGATTGAAGATATGGCTGGAAATAAACGTAGGGGATTGGTAAATTAATAACAAATGTGTCTTCAGGCTTGTAAAAGAAAATAAAATAAATTAATAAAACTAAAATCACAAACACCAGAAAGATTTTTGAATAAAATACAATTTTTTGAAGATTATCTTCGTTTGATAAATAAGAATGAAGTTGACCTATTGAACTTTTGCTTTCCACTTGCGATTGTTGATTATTTGATTTTTGAGTAGGAATAAGCGCCGAAACAGCTTCTTCAAGGTCAAATTCTTCATTGGATTTTGTATTATTTTCTTTTTCTGGTTCTGACGGTTTTAGTAGGGAAGATTTATTTTTGGCTGCAGCTTGCGCTCTCATTGCGTCAACTAATTCCGCGATTTCATTTGTACTTGAATCGACATCATTTTCACTCATTTGTAAATTTGTAACACAATAAAATCTAAGATATTTAAAGGTTATTATCTGAAATATTGTGCTGATCGATAAAAATAAATAATTATTCTCTTAAAAAGTTCAATTTATATTTATCAAAATATAATCCCATTATATTTCATGAAGACTTGGCCTCTAGTTATTGCAGGTGCATTAATTTTGATTTTAATATTAATTCTAATTGTTTATTGTTGCAAATCAGCAAAGTGTAGCAATAAAAAAGAAAATCATGGGGAAAGTGATTCAACAATGAATTTAATACCACCTATTTTTTATACTGAAGATATGAGAGATCCACTATATCAAGAAGATTTACGAGAAAAATATAAGCACAGGCCCAGCAATGAATGATAAGCTTTTTTATTTTATTATTTCTTGTTATTTTATATATATATATATTCTTTTATAGATAGAGTAGCTTGCCATTTTAATTTTTTCCCTTTCAATTAATTGTTATTTAAATGAAAATTAATAATATTATTAATTTATGTATTGTTGGTATACATAAAGAGCTTCTCCAATCTTTTTAAAGAAACCAATAAGATTTTTTTCCCCATCTGTAATAATTTTTATAGCTTATTGCATTATTTTATAATCATTGATCATAGTTGGATTAGTATAATATTATATATATATTTTCAACATTCTACTGCAATCAGAAAAGAGTATGAATTTAATTTTTATAATACATAAACTACAAATTCATTTTCAAAATATTTTCAAATGATTCAAAAGTTTGATTTTTTTTAAATATTTAGAGAAATAAGGCAAAATAAAAACACATTATAACATGTGAACAAAATACTATTTTCGAACATCATCAAATAGTTTTTGAAATTCGTAAAATTGTTCAAATTCTGGAAAATCTATTGATTCCAACTTTCTAATGATATCTTTTTCATTTGAATTAAATGGAAGGTGAACAAATTCGTTAATTTTCTTTTTTTGATTTGCAATATTAATCATTGCTTTTAACTTATTTTCAATTTTAGCCTCCCCACTTTTTCGGATAAAGTTAAAAGCTGTCACTAAAGAACATTCTGATGTTAAAGTTTCAATGATGTCAATTTGAGCTTCTGTATCTTCAACATCATTACCAATAAATCCATTATAAAATTGATATGCAGCTTTATAATTTTTTAATTTGACAATAAGATGGAATAAATAATATATTAATATGTTTTTTTTGTTATCAATTTGAGAATCTGAAGGAAGTAGATCAACATCTTGAATAATATGCTTAAAAATATCATCCTTGCGTTTGGTAAATAAAATTAATTTGTTGCTATCATCATTCACTTGTGTTTCAAGGGTATATACAAGTGAAAATAAGAAACAATGATCATTTGAAAAATCAAAAAGGGAAGCAAGGTTACCTATTTTCTGGATCCATTCGCCAACTATTTGCTTAGTTCCGTTTGGACATTGTGAATTAGCAACTGCTGTTATTGCACAATATAGAACAGATTCACGGCGAGATTTGTCTTTTTCATCATTCTCACCTTCTTCATCTAAAAACCTGTTTAGAATTTCAATGCTTAAAACAGAGTCATTTAATATTTTTGCAAAATCGGGATTCAATATTTTATAAAAAGGGGAATCTTCTGAATAACAATTTAATACTGATTCGAAACCAGATTGCTTAACCCAGCCATCAAATTTTTGCGAATAGTTAATGCTTGAGTCAGGCTGGATCATTAAAGTAAATATAAGGTGGTTACAAATATGTAAATTGAAATAGCACTATGAAAAAAATCAATAAGTATTCAATTTTGCAAACATAAAATAACTATATTTTTCTTGTATTCTTTTTCATAAAGTTACTATTTTTTTATAAAAAAAAATATTTTAATATTGTTAGGATATTTATATTGAGATAAACACATTTTTTTTTTATTAATTATCATAAGAGTTATTATTTATCTAAGGATTACAAATACATATTTTTTCATGATTGAAAGTATCAACTATGATGATAAAAAGATGATTCAGAGTAAAAAATGGGAAATGGCTTTTATTACATATAATACTAATAATGTTACATAATAATCATATCAACTACTTTTTTCTTAATAATTTATTTTTCTCTCTTTTTTATTGTATTATTTGCTTTGGTTGGTTTAATTATCTTCTTTGTTTTTCTAAATTTACTAACATCTATAGAAGGAATATCTAAGGTTGCTGGAGATTTGAATTTTGTCAGTTCAATATTATTACGGATTGGCCTCTTTGTTGCTTGTGGCTTTATTTTTTCCATTTTATCTTTGTTTGGAGGAGGCTCTAGCTGAGTATTAAGATTATTCAATGCCTTTTCATAAGATAATTGCTCTTTTTCCTTTTTTCTATCAAGTAATTCTAAAATACTCTGATTATGTTGTTCAAGGCACTCCTTTTCCCTTTCCTGCCTTTCACTAATTGCTTGATATCTGATCATTACTGCATCACTCATCTTCTTCTCAGCTTCTTTTGTCTCAACCTGCTGGAGATCATCAGCTTGTTTTTTCAAATGTTTCGCCCGATCAAATAATTTTGCCATTGCAAACTGATTTTCTGCTTTTCTAAGATTTATTAGATTTTGTGAAGGTTTGTTGTATCTTTGTATGAAAACTTGATCATTGCATTCTGCTTGGAAAAGATCAATTTCTTTTTGATGCCTATCTTCCATTGCTTTTTGTGTTTGCTCTTGTTCTTGAAGTTTTTTCTCTCTCTCAGCGTTCCAGTCTGAAAGAAACGCTTCATGCCTCTCTTTAACTTTTCTGATCTTTTCCTCAACTTGCTCTTTTCTCATTTTTTCACGAGATTCTGAATCATCTTGATTAAGAAGATCGGTCAATGTCTCAAGATAAGTTTCAAGCTCTTCAGCCTTTTTGTAATCGCCACGTTCTGCAGCATCAAGCTGAAAACGTGATATATAATTACGAATTGGCTGATGATAGCATTCATCAGGAAGTTTCTTTTCTTTCATCATAATATTTATTTGATCCAAAATTTCATCGTCAGAATAAGATGGTAATGACTCTGTCTGAGGTTTCATTCGTCGTCCAGTACTTCCTTTTGGTTTCTTTGGAGGTTTAACGACATTAGAAATTTCTGTTATCATCATCATTGATTGATCCTTGCTTTTATCTTGGTCATTTGATTTTTCTTCTTCATCAGAGTCTTCATTAGAATTATCATCTCCTTGCTCATCTTTTTCACTGTCGGAATCGCTGCTTCCTTTATCACTATTGCTTTCTTCTTTGTCGCTATCCTTTTCTTCCTTTTCACTATCGCTTTCTTCCTTATCGCTATCTTTTTCTTCTTTATCACTATTTTTTTCTTCCTTTTCACTATCGCTTTCTTCCTTATCACTATCCTTTTCTTCCTTATCACTATTGCTTTCGTCTTTATCGCTATTACTTTTTTCTTTTTCACTATCATTCTCTTCGCTGTCGCTGTTCTTTTCTTCTTTATCTCTATCACTTTCTTCTTTGTCGCTATCGTCGTTTTTGGCTTTAGATGATGTTCCTGTCTCACTATCATTTTCATCAGAATCTGTTTTATCGGACTTTCCTCCAAGAAGTTTATTGGCCATATTTTCTCCAGCATCTTCTAGAGTTCCAGTAACACTACCATTTTCATCTGAATTATTATCACCATCTGAATCAGAACTGTTATCATCATCGTCTAGTTTGAGTTGTGCATTTTCTCCTTCATCGCCTGAAGCATTTGTATCTTGATGTTCTTCGTCTGAGCTCATTTGCTATTTTTTGGGTATAGAAATGTTATAACGTACATTTTTCAAAGAAGTACGTTTACAGTTTGCTTTTCAAATTTAACTTAAAATTTTGAAAAAAAAAAAATCTTTATCATCAATGAAATTCAATGTTAAATTCCATGATTAGTATAGGAAAATCGTCTAATATGATGCAAATTAACATTTTGCTTGTTTCTTACATGAGTATTTTAAACAAATTATTGAAATTCAATATTTGAAAAAATAAAAAAGAATTATTCTGTGAAATACGAATACTTCCATAATGCTATTATATATCTATATTAAGTTATCAATATGATTCATTTACCAAATCAAAAAAAATTTTGTTCGACCAAATAAGATTTGATTTTTAAATTTCGAAAATGTTTTTATTGCTCTTAAATTATCTACTTGGAATATGCTTATGTAAGCCGATAGAAGGTGTTCCTGTTCCTATGGAAATATTGTCTCTTGACTCATATTATGAAAGACGTGAAAAAATTGATTCAGATGGTATTTTTATTGTTTATCAAACAAATACAACTGGTGCATCAAAAAACGATATCACTGACATCTTTCAAAGTGGAGCAGAAATTGCCGCAGCATTTGTTAGGAATGGTCTTCTTTTTGGCATCGTCTATGACCAAAAAGTCAAGTATAATCGTGTTGTTTGTTATTATCCAGGAATACCAGAAGGATACTTTCGCGTTCATAAATATATGATACCTGCTCAAGTTGCAACTAAAATCCTTCACCTTGCTTCGCGAACTTTAAAACAAATCCGCCGAAATCGAAAAGAAGAAAAAAATCCTGGTATTGCTCGAATTAAAAATGAACTTCGAAGCGTCCGTAAACTACTCAAAACGACAGCTGATGAGGAAAAGAGGAATAACTTACTTCAAACTAAAGAAGATTTAATCAACGAATTTCTTGAATCTATTCCTGATGAAAAGCGTGAAGCTCGTCTCTTAAAGCTTAAAAATAAAGACATAATTGATAAAAATGATCGTAAAAAAGCAAATGAAGCTGTACATGAATTAAAAAAAAAATACCAAAAAAATGATGCATCAAAAAATGATGAATTGAAAAAGTTTATTGATAAACTTCGAGCATCTTGGAAAAGTTCTCGTATTGATGAATCTGAGCATAATGTAGAAGAAGAACTTACTAAGTTAAGATTTGAACGAAAACAACGTCAAGAAGAAATGGAGGACGATTCTGAAGAAGTTGAACAGCTTTATCGTTTATTTAATGGCTTAAAGACAGTAGCTGGACCTGATGAAGATCTTGGTGAAATTGATCAGCGACTTGAAATGATGAAAAAAATTCGACAAAGGAGACATGAACGTCAGAAAAAAGAAGGAACTTATAGGCCAAGAAACGCAAGAGGAGAGTATTTGTACGATGATCCTGGTATTAGAACAAGTGTCGATGATGCTACAAATGTTGGTCTTGAGGATATTGATCTTACTCCTATAAAGAACAAGAGAGAAGAAGATGAGAGAAAGAAAAAGGAAATATCAAAAGATAAAAGACCGCCTGAAATAAATGATGAGATGATTGAAGGACAATATGAAGGTTTATAATTGATTCCTGTTTTATTTGTTTTAATAGTTATCTTCAATGTTTGGAATTATAAAAAAATGAACTTCACTTTTCTTTCAATTTTTTTTTTTTTTTTTTCAATTTTACAAAAAATAAAATTATAAGAATTAATGACTTTTTGCTGCTCGCTTTATGGTTATAATTGTATAAAAGGTTAATAAGGTTTTGACTAGTTATTGATGATAATCAAAATATTGTAAAAGATCTATTTACATTTAATTTTATTATTAATTTATTTATAAACATAAAAAAGAATAATTATTTATAATTCACCGCATTGAGTAACGATAACTTTGATTGTTGGAGTATCTGTATTTGGTAAGACTGGAACGCTTTCTATGTTTCTAACCGTGAGCATGCCGCTTATAACTTTCCCAAAAGCTACATACTTTCCATCTAGTTCTTCAACATTTGAAGTTGTTATAAAAAATTGAGATCCATTTGTGTTGGGTCCAGTATTTGCCATACCAACAATTCCTGCTTCACTAAAAGAGAAAGCAGATTTTTCATCAGCAAAAGTAAATCCATAAATTGACATTATTCCTGTTCCATCATTTCTCTCAACATCACCACCTTGGACCATAAATCCTGGTACAATTCTGTGCATTCGAGTATCTTTATATCCAAGAGGTGTGCCTCTCGGCCTGTATTCCCCTGTACAAAGTTGCCTGAAATTCTCACATGTTCTAGGACATATGTCTGGGCGGAGCTCAATTACAACACGGCCAATTGGACGATCTGCAATACTAAAATCTAAAAATACTCTAGGGCCTGCCCATCCTGGCTCTGGTTTTATTCTTTCTGTTTCTTTGCTCATTTTAATTATCGTTATGGCCAATTTTAGCCTTTACATAATTACAATTTCTCCCTTTCAAGCTCTTATACATCATTTAATCAGATTTTTTAGATTATGAATGATCTGCATTTCAAATTCAAATCACATCTGAGTTCCATATTTTGTATAAGCCATCATAAATATTTTTGAAATATTATAATGAAACATTAACAAAAAGAAAAGAAAGTAAAACAATATTTTCTTTTTAATCACAAAAAAATAAATAAATTTTCTCTATTTCAATCAATTCTGTGAATTCTAATCAGATTCGATAATAGTATCTACTTGAGATTTGGATAAATCCATAGAAATATCCTTCTTTCTATTTTTAATTCTATTTTCACTTTCATTATCGTCATTATAATTGTCATTTCTCCTTCGACTTCTGCCGCCTTTATTTGATCGATTAGATCTTCCATTTGAAAGAGATGAAGAGCTTCTGCTTCTTTCATCTTTTTCGTATTGAGATGTTTTCTGTGAAGTTTCGCTGGTAGTAAAACCAACATCATGATGAAGATCAACATCAATTCCAACATTTCTTTTCTTACTTGATTTTTGTCCTGTTGTTGAAGATATAACAGATTCACTTACAAAACTAGGAGCAGCCGAAGATGAATCTCTTTCATGATTTCTTGATTTTGACCTTCTTCGACTCGAACTAGATTGGCTCATTGAATCTTCATTAGAATCTGTAAAAATATGAATTTTTGAAGCTCTTTTAGCAACAGAACGATCTGAATATGAAATCGAATAATTATCATCATCTTCTTCTTCTTCATTTGAATACCTTCGTCGTCGTCTTCTAGACCTTTTGTGAGATCTACTACTACTTCGACTACTGCTCTCTGAGTTCATCCTCGTGGATGGTGAAAAAAATGATTCTGAAACAGTAACAGTTGATGACGATGGTAAAAAATATGGGGCGCCATCGTCACTTCCTTCATTGTCAAGATTGTGATGTTTGTGAAGATGAACTTTAGTTTTCAATTTACGTGCCTCTTTGAATGTTTGTGAAATCGATGATTCGTAGGATCCTGGTTCTGATATTGAATTAAAAGAGCTAGAGAGTTCCGAATGCCTTGTCGTGTCAGCTTGATAATCGGTGTATTGGCTATCTAATATAGTTGAAAGCCCATCTTTATCAACAGAGTCGGGTTCGGTAATAGCATTGAGAAAGCTTGATGATGTTTGAATATCATTCGCATAATTTATGGGATTATTCGGAGGGCTTTTGTTAGGATTAAATTCTGAGTCGTTGTCTAAAAAGCTTGTTGTATCATTCGCAACAGAGCTCCATACATCAAACTGCCGGCTTTTAAGTTCTGGAACTTGTCTATTTGAAGTATTTGCTTGGCCACTTTGTCTATTTTTTGAGCCAGCATTAATTAATGAAGAACCTACTTCATTTATTGTTGATGAAACTTCTAAATATTCTGAATTTACCTCCAAACGGCTTGGATGATCGCTTACTGTGGTCGAAAAGTTTTCATCTTGTGCATTTCGATGAGCATTTCGTCCAAGAAGTGTTGGTTCTGCTATGTCGAGTATAGGTTGTGGTACCCTGATACGATATAAGGGATAAACTTTTGAGTAAAGAAGTGGGTCATTGTTTTTATATAAGTTTAGTATACGAGAAATATATGCTTCACGAGAAAGACTTGCTGGAACGCTATCCATAAACGAAATCATATTTGCATAGGCAACTTTATCGATATGTGTTGATAGAAACTTAGCTTCGTTAAAGGTATGAACGATTGCATAAAATTGAGTAATAGGTGGATTCTTTACTTGCAAAGAAATTACAAAAAAGTTTTTTAATTGCCAAAATTTTAAGTTTCGATTGCTACCGCACGTGAAAAAGCAAAAATAACTTACTGAGAGCGCTTGAGATTGAACAATTGATGAGTGATTGAGAGAGTCTGAGAAAAGAGGGCTTGTAGAATTCATACTTATTATGAATTGTTCCTGATTCTCTTTGTTGTGTAAGTATGATTGAATGGAAGAAGAAGAGGAAGAATTACCCATTTCTTTTGACAAAATATGGTAAAAAAGAAGGTGAATTTGTGTACGTTAAAGTAATAAAAACTTTCATCATCGAAAACAATACTATAATGATTTTTATTTGCATTGTAGTAAATATGCTGATTATTGCATTGTTCTAATTATTTTTGCTTATGAAAAAAAAAGGCGTCTTATCAAGAAAAATGAGTAAAATCATAAGATATCAAAAAAGTTACGTTTAAAAACGTATTTAACGTACAAATTTTAAATTTTCTCAAAATTTTTTCAACAAATTTGCTTGTTTTTTTTTTTAACAATCTGAACCCAAAATTATTATTCATTGATTTAAACCAATTATGAAAAGAAAAGCTAAGGATGTCGATTTGGGCAATTTGATTTTTTTTTGGGCAAACGGTTTTGGGCAGAGAGTTTCATAAAAAAAAATGGGAGAGCAGGGGTATAAAAAAAAAAACATAATTCGAAAAATCGAACCTGGAACTTCTCAATTTTCGCAAACACTAGAATCAATCAATCAATCTCAATCCAAATTTTGGAATGAATTTCCCAAAAACGAGATTGGTCAGCTTTGTAAGAGTTTTAATTCTCTCTTACAAACTTGTATCAATTCAAATTGAGATTTAATTTCAGAGATTTTAAGATGTTCAATTGAAAGCGATTTATCAGTCGTTTTAAACAGATGATTTGCTTACAACTGATTAATTAAATCATCGATATGATCCAACAATCAATGATCAGCCGATAAGTTAACTAACAAGAAGGCAGCATACAATTTATGAATTTTACTTTTAATTATAAATAAAAGTGAAAATATGGCATGTAAAGAGATGACAAAAACTTTTGTTAGCCAACTGGAATCCTAGATATTTAAAAAACAGCGATTCTATCTTCTCAGAAAATACCAACTTTTTCAATTGTTTTATAAAAAATAAACTACATTTTTCATGATATAAAAAATAACTTTTTGATGGAATTGAATAATAAGAAATATTTTGAGAGAAAAAATTCACTTATTTCTGAGACTTGAAAATAGAGATTTTAAACGCCAAATCCTCTGAATTTTTTGAGATCTCATTACAATTATTTGAGTGTTGGAAAGTCTCTAGAAATAAACTAAGATTTCTCAGAAAAATTCAGAAGAATCTTTGATGATGAAAAATGAAATCATAATTTAATTGAAAATTTAGATTTAGTTTTTATTGAATTTTTTTATTTATATGTTTGTTAAAAACCATTAAAATTGCTTTTATCTTGAAAGATAAAAGATAAAAATCGGTAACATTGGGATATTATATATAGGTCTTAAAAAGCATGTTGCTTTTTACTAAAATTTATTTTTCGAAAATATTGGAATAATTGACCTTTATGGTAAAATATTTTCATGAACCAATTGATTTTCTAAAAATCATTTTATCTTTTTATCAAACAATTTAAAACCATTTCAAATTTTAAAACATTTTATCTTTTTTATCAAACAATTTAATTGCATCATTCTTCATTAATAATATATTAGATAATTATCATAATATTAATTAAATTTTAAAAAATTAATTCATATTTAAAATATAAAGATATGATTATTTTAAATTGAGAGGGAGGTAATGTTTTTTGAACAAGGTTTATTGTATTTGATTCAAATATTGAGAATTCATTCAATTTATTACTATCTCGAATTTTTTAAAAAGAAGCATAAATAAAGTCGATTAGATGATTTCGCTCTTATTTGATAAAAGGTACAATACGACTGATAATTTAAATCGCTTTCTTTGAAACATATATGTAATTCGAATTAAAGATTTTTTTTGATTGAAGCGAAAAATAGTCATTTTGAAAACGGGAGATAACTTTAACAGCTTGAATTTGATTATAGTTTTGGTTATGTTTGAAATAAAAAATGAAATTCATCAGAACGTTTTCTATATTTTTAATTCAAACAATACTCAATTTTTGAATTATTCTCCAAAAAAAACTATATATCATATCAAGATCATTATGAATTGATGAAAAATGAATAAAATAAAAAATTAATATATTAATTATATTTATAAAACTGAAAATAAAGGATTTATTTTAATCTCTTTTAGAAATATTCATAGATAATTAATTCTGGTAATCAGAAAAAATTTTATTTTCATTGAAAAAAAATTGAATGAATAATTGAGAGTTGAAAATCCCTACTTGAAAAAATAAACTAAGTTTTTAAATTCTCGCGTTTGATAAGAAATTTTTTTGTAATATCTCAATTAATATATGACAAAAATTAATTTTATTATTAATATAGCATTTATATATTAATTATTATATAGAATGCTAAACAAATAATAAATAATATTTTTAATTATTAAGATATTATAATTTTAAATTGAATGTTTAGAGAAAAATTAAAAACAACGATTAAAAAGCTCAGAAAAAATAATTGTATGAAATTAAAGCACAATTCAAATGCTGAATATATCAATATTTCCTTATCTTACTTTCAAAATGCATAAAATTTTCATTATTTATTATCTATTTAAAATAAAACATTTATATAACCAAAAAAAGTATAAAAAGACATTTTTCATTATTTCCCAAAAACCGTTTGCCCAAGAATGGGCAGACACTTTTTGGGCAAATAAACCTTAGAAATTAAATGTAAACTACACAATTTTGGGCAATTTGGGCTTTGGGCAATGGGCACATAAACCATAGAAAATTCTGAGAAAAATCGGTTATTGCCCAAAGCACCGACATGTTTTGAATTTTTTTTATTAATTCAATTTTTTATAACTTTTTCAAAACTATATATTTAAACAATCAAATAATTAAATAAAAATATTATTAGCAATACTCAAAAAGTTTACAATTAATATCAAAAAAATTGATTTATTATAATGAATATTTTGCATGAGTTTATTCAATTTTGTATTTTAATAATTTCCCTCTTACCCAAATATAAAAAGGCAATGGGTTGGGCTGCCCAAAGCCAAATTGCCCAAAACCGACATCCTTAGGGTAAATAAAGCTATTTGAGATGAATTTACAAATATTTTTATAATCACAATTTTTTGTTTTATTATTTTATGTTAACATTTTTTAAAACTAAAAAATCATCATTATCTTTATTAAAATAAAATATTTATGTATATAAAGTATATATATTATATATTAAAATCTATTATTAAATAAAAATATCAATAAATTTTAATATATGCATTTTTCAGAAAGATAATTTGATTTAAATTACTTGAACAACTTAAAATCAAATTTTGAATTCATTTTATAAAACTTTATTATGTCTAATGAGAAAATCGATCTAATTGCATCACTTGCACAAAATGAAATAGTAGAATTTACTGGAAACGAAGATGAAATCGATTCTTCAGCTCCAGTTACTAAAATTAATTTAACAAAAAAAAATTACCAATTGAATGATTATATTGTTGTTATATCATCACCTTTTGAAATTGCCCCACAGCAAAAAACGAAAATAAAATGTCAAAATATGCTTATTCTTAATAAAGGTAATGTAAGTAACTTGGAAATTGAAGGAAGCTTAAATGTTAAAAACACAATCCTCCAAATGAAAGATTGCATAATTCATTCGAGCAATGATTCATCTCAGGGTATTGTTGTTGTTACGTCATCAAATCTTTACATGGAAAATTGTGAAGTTTATGATGGAAATATTCCCGGATTTTATATTGAGCAAAACTCTAAAGCTGAAATTGAAAGCTGCCACATTCATGACGTTAACCATACTTTATTTGCTACGTCGCTTTCGAAAAGTGTCAGTATTAATAACTCCAAATTTCATAATTCTCCGCATAATGGAGTTCACTCATATCAAACTGATATTTTAATTACCAATTCAGAATTTTATAGTACCAGTTATCCCTCAATCTCTGCATCTAATTCAAAATGCACCATCAAAAATACAACTGTTTATGATATTGAACAAAATGGAATTTCATTGGAAAATATTAAAAATGGTGAAATATGCGATTGTACTTTGCATGATGTAAAAGCCACTGGAATATCGGCAAATCGCAATTCAGTATGCAAATTTCATGACAACAAATTCGCTTCTATTGGTGGAAATGCGTTTCACATTACTGATCAATCCCATGTTGAAATATACAATAATTCAATTACAGACTGTTTGTATCCTGCCTTTGCAATTTTATTGCAGTGTACAGCTCAAGTTCATGATAACACAGTTCACAACTGTGATTTATCCGGGATGTGTATTCGTAACGCTACTGAAGTTTCTTTATACGATAATGAATTTATAGATATAAACGATTGCGGAGTATCAATTTCAGATACAGAAAAAGCTATAATACATGATAATAAAATTAAAAATTGCAAGGTTGCTGCTATCGAGTGTTATAACAATTCGCAAGTTCAAGCCGAGAATAACCAAATCGATGGTATTGGCCAATGCGCTTTTTTGTCATACGCTAAAGCCAAGATTGTTTGTAAAGATAATGATGTTTCAAATGTAAAGCAATGTTTCGCAAGACTTTTATGTCACGGAAGTGGTGAGTTTACAAATAACAAAATTACAAATTGTCCAAAGTTAATTGATGATTCAACAACAGGAGATTATTTCTTTGAAGACAATTCAGATTTCGAGAATGTGACTAACATGGAAAGTAAATTCAAAGAAGAAGGTAGCAAAATTATCCTCCATAAAAAAAATACTAGCAACGTAAAAAATTTATGTTTAAATTGTCAAAAAAATGAACGAGATAGTTATTTCCATCCTTGCGGGCACCAAGTTTATTGTCACAAATGTGCTTATGAAGCTCTTGAAAAAAAGGAGTGCTGTGTACTTTGTCGTTTTCCAATTGAAAAAATATTGGATGGATTTCACATTGATGACGAAGAGTCACGCTGTATTATTTGTAGAGAAAATCCTGTTGATTCAATTATTCTCCCATGCGGCCACATCGGATTTTGCAGCGAATGTTTAGTTAAATGGTTTGTAGATAACAACTCTTGTCCATTTTGCAGAACAGAGCATTCGTTCTTTAAGAAAATTATTGATCTTGATTAAAAATATCTATTTTTAAAAAAATGTTAACATTTCATATTTCGATTATTTATTATTAGTGTTAAAATATTTAATTTAAAAAATCATAATTGCCAAATCATTAAAAAGCTATATTTCATATTGTGTAATTTATATAAGACTACCTAAATTTTGAAGAAATATCTTAATAAGTTTTTCTGATATGAAAAAATTTGAGATGCTTTATTATTTATTTTAACCAACCAAATCATTTTTAAAAAGAAGATCTGAATCACCTCGAATTTCGTGCATCAAATGTATATTTTGTGTGTTACTTTCAATTTTTCATAAGTCCCAATAAATTAAAAAGTTCTAGTAGAACTGGAAAAAAATATGCATAACTCGCGAATAAAATAATAATTTGATTGGTAAAAAATATTTATAGAAGATAGTAATATACGATTGATTTATCAAATATGTATCCAAAAAATTGACGATTTTATCCACCGTGGAGTGTTGAAATAAATGTAATATTATCTTTTGGTTTAAGGACAGCATCAAGTCCTTCAATTTCTGAATCGACATCATTAATCATAATTAAAATACCTGGAAGTACATGTCCATTTTCTCCAATAAAATCAATCGGATGATCTGGTTTGATTAATTTTTCAGCCATTAAAGAAGGGAGTTTTCCGAGAGTTGTACCTTCAGGAACAGTGAAATCAATACCATTGGGAGCTTCAAAGTCGGTCTGAAGGCCACCTTCAAAGTCAATGTGAATTAAAGTCATTTGTATTTAAATGTGGCGGATTTCTCTTCAATCAAAAATTTTGAATAAAAATTCTGGTAATAAGTATTCAAATTTGAATTTCAAAATATAAAGAGTATTCTTGGCTATAAATTATATAATGAAATAAAAATATTAAATAAAGAATAATTAAAAAATAAGTGATTTATGTACAACTTAACAAACAAAACGATCTTTTATGGTTCATTAAAATATAAAAATCATTGAAAAAAAGAAGATATTTCCCCTGTTATTAATAAAGTCATGTTATACACAACAATAAATTAGCAGCATTTAAATGAAGAAGGGTTTTCTTCAGTTGGCGATGAAGCCATGTCATATGTTTTCGGAAGTCCTGCAACAAGTGCATCAATCATAGTTTGAACTCCTTCACCATTGAGTGCAGATGTTTCAAAATAAGGGATACCCGAATAATTTTCGCAAAATGTTAAAATTTGAGCCTTTGACACAACAATCTTGTCTTGTAAATCTGATTTGTTTCCAACAAGAATAATAAAAGGTTTCTTTTTGGTTGCATTAAGAAGATCTGTCAACCATGAATCAAGATCATTAAAAGAATCCAAATCTGTGAGATTAAACATCAAAATAGCTCCTAATGCATCTCGATAATAAACCTGGTTCATTGATCTATATCGTTCCATTCCAGCTGTATCCCAAATTTGAATTTCTTTTCCTCCATAATTTGATGGTTTATAAACAAAATATCCAGCACCTGTTGTGGGTGGTGTAGTTGGATCAAACGTACCTTCAATAATACGGTTGATGATGGAAGTCTTCCCAACTGCAGTGCTTCCAAGAACAACTACTCTTGGAATACGATTCATTTTAAAAAAAGTATTGTGAAAATGATCGTCTATTATTTGACCAATTAATAACATAAAAAGTTATTAATATTATTTTGTTAAATGATTGGTAAAAAAGACCCTTTTATACAAATTCTGAGGACAACAAACTTCTCTTCACATGTTGAAGAATATGCTGATGGTGTTCATGCTTCCTATGATAAAATGACGCTTCCTAAAATTGGATCAAGGCTTGATGAACTCACAAAAAACGTTGACTCTCAAATTAAGATTAACAACACAGTCAAATCATTGAACGATAATAAAATTCATGAAAAATTATCCAATAAACTCAAAGAGCTCTGTGATTTACTTGATGAAAAATATTCATCAAGAGTTTTTAAAGAAGAATCTGATCATGAGCCTTTGTCAGCACCACCAAATGTAGAGATCAAAAAAGAAGATCCTCCAACTGCAACAGATGTATAATTTATATGTAATTAAAAAAAAATATTAACCATACTTTCAAAAAATTTATCTTCAGTTTAAAAAAGCATTCTATTTAAATAGAGAAAATAAGAAAACAAAAACTTTCTAAATATTTTGTTTATCTTGATATTTATTAAATTAAATTTATTCAAAGCCATCAAGTGGGCAAAGTTCAACCAATCTCTTATTAATTTCAGTAATGTGATCATCAGCTGCTCTTGCTTGTTTGGATGAAACTCCCCAGAAACCGCTTCTCTTTTGGAATGGTGCAAATTTATTTTCTTTATCACGAATATGCTTGCAATAACGAAGCTTATCATTAATAATCTTTACAGAAAGTGAAGCTTTAAGTTCACTGATTCTTCCATTTTGAGAAGAAAGGTTCTTGTTTCTCTTAACAACATCGCCTGCAAGAGCATCAGATTTGCCATGAGCATCAAGAGCTTTGGCTTCTATATCCTCTTTGATCTTTTGGAGTTCAGCATTATGTAATTCAGTAATTTCTTTAAATTGTGTATTGAATCCTTCCTTGATTGGTTCGAATTCCTTTGTAACTTCATCCTTAAGGATCTTAGGAAGATTGCTTGCCATTTCCTTGTAATCATCAGCAGCAGCCTTCATCTTTTGAACTAAATCTTCAAGTTCTTCAAGTTTTTCGTTATGTTCTTGGATTGTCTTTTCGATTATATCACCAAGTTCTGCTGTGTCGTCTTCAAGTAATTGAATTTCTTCGGTTTGTGCGTTGATTTTTTCGGTTAATTCTTGGAATTTGGCATCATGTTCTTCTTTCATTTTTTGAGCTGCGGTTGTTTGCGCATTTTGAACGAGTTCTTTCATAACTGACATCTCTGAAGTATGGCGAGATTCAGATTGAACACGATCTCTTTCAGCCTTGCTTCGGAGATTGCTTAAAGCCCAGGCAAGGAAGAAGTTAACATTTTCTTCGTGAATAGCTGGGCATTGGAAGATACCATCAAGTTGATCTGGTGTAAGGGATTGAAAGTCGATAAGTGAAATTAATGGTGCTGCTGCTTGAGCATTTTCATTGAAAAGTGTAATTACAAACTCGATGAGTTTATCCTTATTGAGGACTTCACCTTTTTCATCTGAATTGATTTTCTTTTGAAGAGCAAGAAGAACTGAACGGAAAATAAGCTCAGGTGGTGCTTTAAGGAAGTTATCATCATCAAGAGCTGTATTGATGATGTTTGCACATGCAATTACATCTGTTTCAAGGTAATGTTTATTCTTGCAATGTTCTAACATTTCAGCAATGGCATTACCTGGTGCTGGACGAGTAAGATCTTTTGATTTGATATAATCGCGAACAAACTTTGAAAGTGTTGCAACTTCCCATTCAGCTGCGATATCTTGTAATTCAAAAGCAGTATTCTTAGTAACCTTGAATGGTTGAAGTTGGCAAGCGTTGATAAATGCAGTGATTGTATCGGTTCTGACTCTTTGGACTAAAGTTCCTTGTGTTTTACCTTCACCCATCATTTTTCCGCATTTCTTTGACATTTTAGCAAAAGTTGGGCCATCAAGATAATATGGAAGGTTGTTTGCCCAAAGTGTAAATGTGTGCATAAACTCAGGAGTAGTTTCAGTATCCATTTTTAGTTGATATGATGTAAAAGTAGCCGTTTATTTCAGACGCTCAAATCACATTCAAACGTATACAATCACAACCTATTTTTCCATAATTATCTCAAAATATAATATAATTATCTATTTATTTTTGATAAAATCAGAATATTTACATGATTACCTAATAAATATTGGTTGATTCATTTTATATTATTATTATTTTTCAAAGATGCATTCAAAAATGAAACGTAAAAATGATTTCAAACTATTATATCACCTCTTCATCCGTTATATTTCTTAATTGAAAAAGTTGCTCATAATGAGGTATGAATCACAAAAAAATTTTCTAATTAAATGTAAGCCTTGCCTTCGCGTATTAGGCCCTCTCTCGATTTTTATATTTTCTGCTACCAATTTTGCACTTCGCATATTCATTGTTTAATTATATTCAACTTAACAGTTATTTTTTTCTCAAGTTATTCAGCTTTTACTAGATGAAATTGGAGATAATCTGCGATATTATATAACTTCAATTTATCAAGAAATAGGGAAAAATGAGCCTTAATTATCTGAGTTACATTTGTCGATCCATAATCATAACAATCTCATATGATTTAACTGTTGACACATGAGAAATTCTAAATTAGAATTTCTAACAAAAGTAGAACAACTGTAATTTATTAAAAAAAGTAATTTATTAAAACAAAAGCATTTAATAATCATTATAATTTTTATATTAGACAAAATATATTTCAGCTAAGTACCAGATATGCAGGCTGCATAATGTAGCAATGTGCTTTTTGGGCAAATTGGTGAATTATTATTATATGTATATGATAATGCTATTAGCAAATTTAATAATTGATTTTTTTTTTTTTTTTTTTTTTTAACAAAAAGAAAACGAATTATGACTCAATTGAAATTTTAAGTCGATTAAATAGGTTGGTTGCATTTCTTGCATTTTCTTGAATGTCTGAAGTTATATTTAAAATATTTAAAAGACTCGGGATATTGTCTTTATTTTTAGAATTTGAAGGAATATTTTGCTTGCTTAAATAATTGTCACGAATTTGATCTGCTTCCTTAAATAATTCGTCCAAAGATTTTCGAATGTCTGGGTTAGTAGTTTGGACATCTTCAAACTGATTGGATTTTTTTTCTTTCTTGTTACCTTTCTTTTTTGACATTTAAAAATAAAAGTTAAATTTATTAAAAATGTTTTTATTGAAAATTGAATATATTTCAGAATTTTCATTCAAAAAATTGATAATAATTCCTTAATATTTTTTTGTATTGGCAATATTTTAAAAAATAAACTTATTATTTGGATATATTATTTATTTAACATTTTCATTATTATATATTATATATAATTGTATGGATTAAATAAAATAAATTTTTTTCTATATTCATAAAAATAAATTTTAGGCTTTTGTATCCTGTGAACTGAGTGTTTATTTTCGACTTTTTGTAAAAAGCTTTCACTTTTTGTGGACATAAAACTGCTTTTTTATTTTGTATTTTATTCAAAGATTGGTGTTGAAATATCCAAATTACGATTTTATGGCAGCTACTTTTTGAGACAATCCATTCAATATTTAAATACCTATAGTCTAGAGTAAAACCCCCCTACCAAATGGAAAACCCTCCTACCAAATCTCTATATAAAAGAGTTAGAATCATAATATCATATATACATATAGATAAAATGTTCATTTAATAAAATAATTATTATTATTTAAAAAATGTTTATTTTATATTTAGATATTAGTATTTAAAAATGCAATCTATTCAATTTTTTTATCGAAAAATTTAATATAAAATGGTAGGTGGGTTTTCCACCAACGTACTTTTTGCCACCATTAAAGGTCTAAATAGGTGAATAAAAATGGTAGGGGGTTTCCATTGGTAGGGGGTTTCCCAGTAGACTATATATTAATATTTTAATAAAGTTTTATTGATTTTTCAATGCATCTCAAAAAGTAGATTCAAAAGGCTTGTGACAAACTTTTTCAATACGTAAAGGTCAAAATTTCTCATTTTAAAGGTCAATAAGTCCCAAGTAGAATTCAAGATTTTCAGAGAAACATTGAAAAAAATTGAATGTTGTCTCCAGCATTTTGAATCCAACTTTAATATTTTATTGGATACTTTATTTTAACTTTAATGAATTCATTAATATCAGAAAAAAAGCAATAATAAATGAGGCAGATTGAAAAGAATAATTAGTAACTTTAAACTTGTTTTTCTGAAGATTTGATAAGATTAACATCTTTGATTTATTCTTACATGGAAAGAGCGAAATTATCTTTTTTCAAAGACAAATTTATTATCTCAAAACAACAATACGCAAGCAAAAAAGCTAAACCAATCCTTTCACAATGCAAAATAATAAAAACAGCTTTTTATTCGAAGTAATGATAATAAAATATACAAATTCATAACCAAAAAAAGTTTTGAAATCATAAAGAGTATAACATTATCAAAAAATTAAACAATTCAACTTAATGTCCAAACGCAAGAACATATTCCGACAAAAGACTGATATTATTTATTTTTTCAAGAACCTTATTTCACATTCATTCAGAGAAATATTGACTAATTTAAAATGTTTTTCACACGGAAAACTGTCTTTGAAGTTTTTAAATATGGAGTTCTGATATTGGTTATGCACAAGGAACACGGTCAAAGTTTAGATTCTAGCAATATATTTGCGTTTTTTTCTTAAAATTTTAATGGACTCTTTAACTTCTGAATTGTTTTAAGTGGCCAGCTATTTTATCAAAAGTTTTTTTATCAATTAGAACATTAGAATAATGAACAGCGAAAACAAAACTACCAAGAAAAAATTAGAAGACGAAATAGTTAACTAAGAAAAGGAGCTCATTCCACTATGAGATGACCTAAATTCATTTTTGCAAGAATCAAAAGAGAGATACAATTATTCAAAAAAGAACATACGATTTCATGCAGCTTCATTAAATAAAGAAGAAATATGTCACCAAAAGAATAAAGATGATGAATATAACAAAGTGACAAAAGAATTAGAAGAATCCAAAAGTGGTTTTGTAATGCTATCCGTTGATATGGAGTGTTGTGTGAAGTTACTTCGTTTGATCAAAATCTTTTTTCTTTATATTTTGAAGAAATATTCCATCTTCTCTCTATCAATTGTCGACATTCTTTTTTGGTTAGAGAGATAGGTAGACCAGCTGAACAGGGGATAAAAAATGACCACCTCGCGACTGGATTTACAGACCTCTATCATCGGCGCCATGACTCAAAAAATCGCCACTTTTTCAAAATTCGCTCGCATTTCATTCAAAAATAGGGGTAGAAGATTTGAATAAATGATGAAAAATAAAAGATTGATGTCATAAGAGACCAAAACGACGACATGCGACACGAAGACCTGCGGCTAAAAAACAAAATTAATAATATTTTTGTTTTTGTCTTTCCATTTGCGAACAAACAACCAACGAAACACAATTAATGTGTTTTCGTTTAAACAATATTGTTTTTTTTTTATTCTACAAATGCAACCACAAACGAACAACAACGAAACACATGCAACAGAGGAACAAGGAACTTTCGAAAGCATTCGCGAACTCGATTACAGTATATCCGATAAAGAAGGTGTTAAGCTTCCTGTCTCTTACTTCTCTGCTAAATGTAAAACCAAAGCCGAAACACTGTTATATAACATTACAAGAATCCTAAACACTAACGATACAGCCGATATCGATTTTACATTTGGTGGAACAAACAACAAAGAGCTTAAACCATTATGTTCCAGATTCTGCGACAACATTATAGTTTATTTTATAATATCGGAAGACGTTATAAAGCATAATAAGACATTATCGAACTATATTAAATGTAAAGAAACAGACGACCAACAAGAGGTAGATAAAGAAGAGAGCAACAAAGAAGACAGGCAATTAAATAGAATTCTTAAAGAGATAGCACCGTTTCTTGCCAACAACACGGAACACATTAAAGAATTGTTTAATAAGTTCGATATACCAATTAACAAGACAATCATAAAGCCAACATCGTTTAAAGTCGATAAAGGAAACATTAAACAGTATATTAAAGTATCTTTACCAGACGTACCGTTAGATAAGATTCTTAATAATGGAGTAAAGAGATAATTAAAGAGTTTAACAATAATGGAATCTTTATTAACGATATCGATATTACACAGGATTACAGTGGAACCATTAGCAAGAAGGATGTTATCGATTACCTGTTAAACAAGCCAGACTTTAGAAAGGAAGGAGATACATGAAATACATTAGACGAATACACAATCGATACATCGGACGGCTTAGAAGATTACGGGGACTTAATAAACGAAGAAGAATTAAACAGGATTAATTCGAGATATAGCACAAATAAACCGAATAAAACAATTATCGATAATAATAATTCTGTTGGTGCCAATTGTTTAACATTTATAACGAATTCTTATTTTGGTGCTGTTCGATATAAGTTTTATAACAAATTTGTACAATCGATGGAGTCGCCTAGTGTTCGTGGTCGTGTTGGAAACCATTACAGCCATTGGACAAACAACCCCGAACAGATATTAAAAGAATCTATTAATAAATCGCTCGAAACTGGTCTTTTAGATTAGAAATAACATATTACATCGAAAACCAAGCAATAACAGAAGAATATATTAACGAACACTTCGA
Source organism: Tritrichomonas musculus (assembly GCA_039105265.1). NCBI lineage: Eukaryota > Parabasalia > Tritrichomonadida > Tritrichomonadidae > Tritrichomonas > Tritrichomonas musculus. The sequence goes on from JAPFFF010000004.1 coordinate 4,449,580, forward strand.
TTATCTTGTTTCTATTTTGCCTCCAAAGCTTATATTCTATAACAGCATTTCTAAACAATGGATGCTATTACTTGGAGCAATTAAATATAATCTTTGTATCGTGGACGTCGATAACAGTCTGGTAATGTTCTCGTATTCGATAAACAAACTAACAAACAAGATTAGCGGCTTTTATATTAAGAACATTACGACAAACAAGTTATCGAACATAAGAGAGTAAGGGTGTTGATTTGGTGGGGTGAGATAAAATTGAGATTGACGGTCGCCACTTTGAATCTTCATTTTAGAATTTACATCTTTGAACTTGTTTTAGTAGTATATATCAGTCGGTTTCCGTCGAGCTAAAGCCCGCCGTCAACACGACTAATGAACAAAAATAATATGAACTCATTTAATGATTACCATCAATTGATGTTTCATTTATTAGACAATTCATTTAATTCATTCTCAAGTTGATGAACTTTATTTTTGAGGCTGTTGATGTCTTCGATAAGAGACTCACGAACGGCAAGACCATCAGACCCCAACATTCCTGATTTGATATTGTTGAGACATTGTTTGTAATCATAACACTTTTCTTTTAATCCTCGTTTGATTCGTTTTAGTTCTGGTATTTCTTTCTTGTATTCTGTTAGTTCACTCATTTAATAACAATTAAATGTCTGCTATTAATCAAATGAGAACCATTCATGATGATAAACACAAAAACTATTTTGATAGATTACAATTAACGATGCAAAAGAAGAGAACAAAAATAAACTCAGCTCCGACAGTGAAATGTTATAATGAAAAAGGAAATATATTTCATGAACCTCCACCAAAAACGACTAAATCATTAAATCATCATGATTCACTTAATCATTCGGTGGTTGTCAGGAGCAACAACATTTAAAATGTATTCATTAATGACTTTTGATTGTTGGTCAACAACATTTGAAAGCTTATTGATATGTTCTTCAAGTATTTTATTTTTGTTGTTCAATTGATTGATTTGTTCAGTGAATTCATTCAATGATTCCTTTATCAATGATATATCAGCCTTGATGTTGTCGTTTTCAAGTGTTTTAGTGATTGTGTTCCCAACTTTCTTCAAATAAATGTCGCCACCACATCGTTTACCGTCTGTACAATTACGTTTAGTGATTTTGTATTCATTACCGTCATTAGTGATGATTTTATAAATCTTGTTCAAATAGTTAGTAGTTTGTGATTTCATTTGCTCGATATTCTTTTGATAGAACAAATTGAACTCTTCAACTGATTTAAACACTTTTGATTCATTAATGTTTTCGTTTATTACTTTAAGTTCATTGATGTTATCATTCATTTATATTCAATTTAAATCATTATTTTTCATTGTTTTTCATTTAACTTCATTCAGTATTGATTTACCAAATTTACCTACTTTGTCGACAGCATTTAATCCTGTATCAATTGCGTCAACTACTTGACCAACACCAGGAATGAATTGTGTGATTGGTTTGACTCTGTCCATGATTTGCTTTCCAACATCAACAACTTTTGGAATTGCTTTAACTGCTTTCTGAGCGAATGATTTGACTTTACCGCCAATTGATTTAAATGCGTTCTTGATTTTGTTGAATATACCGACACCCATAATTTAATTGATGATAAAAGTGATTTATTTCCTTTTTATTCAATCATAAATGTTATATAGAAACGAGAGAGCTCATAATCTTCGCACTGAAACAGGAAACGTTCTTCATGCATTTGAAGAGATGAGAAACATGATTAATGTCAATGACGGTACACGTTCATTTTCATTTAGAACTGTTGACTGTCATGACCAACCAGCTCCGTTTACAGCTGGTCAATATTCGCAAATCAGTTTAACACATCCTGACCACTTCGTAAGTGATATTGATAAAGGTTTCTTAACATTTCATGTTAAATTAGATTTATCATTGAATACAGATATGAGTAAATTAAATGAAATCAATGACCCCAACAACTTGTACAAACTGTTTGTCGGTTTCAAATCATCAAACCAGTTGTTTGACAGGTTAGAGATTCTTCATAATAATGTCAATGTCGGATACCAACAGAATGAATGCATTCGTGAAGGCTTCTTGTATTCTTCAGTTAAACCAGAAGCCGAGAAGAAACGCCGCAGATTCGTTCATTCATTGTGGGAAAACATTAGCAACTATTCACAGACACATGCAGGAGTTTATGTTAACTTGAATTCATTTAAGAACACTGGAAGAAGTGAAGTCGAATTTGATTTGAATGTTCCTTTTGATGATTTGCTCGCATTACAAGCATTTGATTTATTCCCTAATGGAATCATTGGTGATTTATCAATTCGTTTTCAAGTCAGTCCAGCTGGTCTTGTTTGGGCAGTATTAGACCCTTACACAGTTGCTGAAGCAAAAGTATTTCTTGAAGACAATGATTCAATATCGATGGAAGAATTAAACAGACTAAAGGAAATCAAGGCACGAGGACACCTCAAACATCAATTCACACAAATCGGTAATCAAGCTGTGATTCCAGGACCTGGAGACAATCCAGACCCACCATCACCTGAACCAACACCAACGAAATATCAATTGAAGTATGAAGTTAGAGAACAATACGTATCTGCATCTGGAGGTGATTTCGATGAACTGATTGAAAATTGTTCATTAATATTTAGCTTTACTGATGATGAATTTACTGAACTTGGAATTGAAAAGACTGATGATAATAAAGCAATTTGTCAAGCCCATTATACCAAAGAACATGGTAAATTACCTCAACCATCACATGCAGGTCATGTTTACGTTAACTTTGTATCTAAAACTGAAGCCAACAAGTTGATGAGCGCTCATTATTCAAAACAAACAGCGACATTAACTGTTAATCAAATGACAATCATGGCTTGTAAATCTAATATGCAAGGCTTTGGTGTTTGTGAAGCTACAAGACAAGGAATTGAAGACATTTTAAGACAAGGTTTAATCATTCCTTCACAAAAAGTTGATTATCATGCTTTCCCAATCGCTCCAGCAGCTAACGGAATCAAGTCAACATTGAATATCCCATTAATCAATGCAACTAATTTATCAATCATGTTTCCAAAGCATCATAATGATTTAACTGTCTTTGAAAACCCAGTTTATCAAAATTGTTTCTTGAATATTGGTGGAAAGAACTTCCCAGACGAAAACGTTTCAACTATTGGTGCACGATTCTTTGAAAATCAATTAACGGCTGGTGATTTAGATGCAATCACTCTTTCATGCACAAAGGAATTTGAAGATTCGATGACAATGCCAAAGAATGACGCGAATGGTAAGAGATACAACAACACAATCAGTGATGCAACATCATTTGTTTTCAACATTCAAACTGAACGAGCGAGTGCAGGATATTGTTATGATGGACTTGATGGAGGTTTCGGAAACGTTCAGATACAAGTCAATGGAATGCCTATCTATACTGGAGATGATGACACATATTTCAATGTTGTTGAACCAAACGGAACAATTGTCAGACCTCCTCCCGTTCAACTTTGGATAACTAGAGATTCTTATTTCAAACTATCATTGGAAGGCTTGGAATATGTTGATGACGAATCACCACAAGGAAGCCAAGCAAATGAATAAAAATAATGATTTAATTTAATGATTAAGTTTTTAAATTGATTTTTTATTTTTGTTTCATAAATGACAGAACAAGCAGCTGAGTTTGTACAATTAAAAGACTTTGATGATTATGAAATATTATCTGTTTATCCTTTCACAATCAGACGAAAAGACAATCATCATGAAGTTAGTGAATCATATGTAAATGGATATTTAAGAGTTCCATTAAATCGAAAATCTTATAAGAAACATATTCTAATTGGTAAACAATTCATTCCAAATGATGACCCAGAACACAAAACACAAATCGACCATATAAATCATCAAAGAGATGATAATCATTTATCAAATCTTCGTTGGGTTTCTCAAGCTGAGAATCTAAGCAATAAATCATCGTTTAAGAAAGCTCAATATGAATTCGTTGATGATATACCTGATGATGCATTAATGATTGATTTTTATGAAACACGAACTGAGCGACATGAATTTGAAGAACATAAATATTATTATTATCATGATGAATCAAATGAAGATATCTTTTATTCTAAACTTACAGATAATTTATACAAGATATTACACATTAATATAGCAAAATCAGGAGCTAAAAATATTTGTGCACGAACAACTAACAATAAATATATAACAATATCTATAAATCGATTCAAGTTTCAACATAATTTGATTGAATAAATGATTAAATAATCATCATTAAATAATATCTTTATTTTTGCGATTCAAATGGAAGACTACAAAGAATCAATCAACTATCCTTTCAAATCTAAATACAAGTACATCAAAGACACAAACATTAAAACAGAGCCCTATATTAAGGATTACCAATTGAAGACAGTAAAGAAACTATCAAAACCTGACTTCTCATTTGAACCGTATGCGTACGAAATTGATATAATGTTTGCATTAAACAAAGCTTATCTCGTCCTAATCAATGTAAACACCAAATACCTAATTGTTGAACCAATTGATTACAAGTCTGAGTATTATGTAATCAAAGTAATTGATAAACTAGTCAATAAAAGAAATATCAGAATTGAAACAATTAAATGTGATGGTGAAAAGGCTTTTATATCAAATGCATTCAAAAGTTATTGCAACGGTGAAGAGCAAAGATATCAATTAGACAAACACACAATTAAATTCAAAGCTCCTAACAAAATAAAGTTAATCATTGATGATTCACCTTTCACGAATGCGCATAAATGTGTTGATGCAGTAATCAGAACATTAAGAAATGCTTTTGGTCAATCACAACAACGAATGACAAACAATGTATTGATGCAACAAATGGTTGAATGGTACAATAACACGCCTCATTCATCTCTTCGCTTATTGAATCCTTTATACACATCATTTGACGAAGAAACTGATGAATACCTTGACAAACGACAATCAAAATACATTTATCTAACACCTCAACAGATGCAAGACGACCGCGACCTTGAATGGCAATATATAAGAGCGAAATCAATGCAATTGAAAGAGATTCAACAAAAACAAAGATTTAAAGGTCTTCTGTCATACAAACCCAAAAATATAATACTCATTCACACCGATTACGGAAAAACAGAAAAGAAACATGAAAAGCGACGAAGAGTGTTCAATGAACTTGCTGAATTCATTTGTTATGAATCAGGAAACGTTAAATGTAAACTATTAAATCCTTTGCGTCAAACTAACAAAACACTGAAGAACAAAACAATAATAACAGTTCCAATCATGTACACAAAATATGTTTGTTCATCAATAGATGCTTTGAATGATGATTATAAAGTATTCTTTTTGACTTATAAAACGCAAAATGAAAGCTAAACAACCAATCACAAAACGATACTATCACACACAATCAAAAGATTTTAATCTTCCTGATGATTTCGTTTATAGTCGCAACAAGAAGTACATTGTTGTTCAGTATTGTGGGGCTGTTGTCAATCAACATATTGTCGGTGATTTGATGGTTCATTCAGATATAGTTGAATTCATGCCTTTCTGTGACCATTTCATTATGCTTGCTAACAGACGACAAACGAAATATCGAAAATATGAGTGTCTGAACAACACAAAAAAAGAATATCATTTATGGTTCACAGATATGAAAGGAAACGTTATTGAACCTGAATCATTTATATTCAGTTGTCTTTTGATTTATTAATGACTATTCAAAATGGATTCTCATGTATTTTATTTAAATCCGAATCAATTGGCTGATATGAGTAATTATAAAATTAATGGTGTAGCACCGATTGCATTTGCTATGATTACGACTACTGAATCAAGGTCAATTTATATTTTTCCATCAACTTTTACATTTCCGAGGCAAGTTCAAAGTATTTATAAAGGTACAACATTAACGACTAGACCTGCATGGATGTTATATTTAATTGGTGATGGAATTTATAGTCCGTCATACATATTTATACGAAAGATACTACCAGGATTTCAAGAACCTGTATTTGTATTATTAAATGATAACACACCTAAAGATATAACAAATTATTATGTAGAATATGATGGTGAAGCTTATTTTAATAGAGTAAATTTCGCTTTTACTTATGAGGTATTCATGAATGCATTTAATAATATAATTACTGCAGCTGATACAGGTTATAATCCTAATGCAAATAAAACATATATATCATTCACCGTTTATGATAATCCAAACTTAATACCGATAATTGATTTCTATGATAACACAGAACCAGGTTCTGACACCAATGATATTAGAATACAAACAATGAGCGATTTAAATCAAAATACGAATTATAAACCGAAGAAACCTGCACATTTAGGTTTTCGAAATGATACTATATTCACTGAATATCCTATATTCAAACCAAATATAAAACCCGATAACGAAACAACAACAAATGAAACAACAGAAAATATTAAATCATTAACTCCCAATCCACCAAGAAAGCATAAATCAAAAGAAAATGATAACAAAGTTCATTTTTCAGCATCAGCCATAAGTACAAAACCAAATTATCCAACAAGCTATGAACCTATGGAAATTGAAGACGATTGGCATGTAAGAAATCAAAATCAATCACAAGGCTTTTATTTTGAAACACCAAATCCTAATAAGACATCAAATTATTCTGAACGACAACAAAACATAAATAATGATACTTTTGAAGACTTGTCAACTTCACTTGATAATCAGCAAGACCAGAAGAAACAACCACAATCAACAAAACGTTTTAGTTTTAGAATCGTTTCAGACCCAAATGACAAAAATAATAATAATAATAATAACAATAATGGAGGTTTTGATTTAAATTAATTATTCATTATTCATTCTTTGATGTAATGGTTTAAGATTAACAGCAAAATTATCATATTTATTTTTGTTCTGCAATTTACTTTCTTTGAGTTGTGCTTTGAATGCTGTGTATCCACAATTTGGATATATATCTCTTTCTATTGCTGCGGTGATTCGTTTAATGAAATTATCTTTAACGTTCTTAATATCTTCTGGCGTTGCTTCTTTAATTCCTTCTGCATTTCGTTTCAACCTGTTATATCCTTCTTGCTTACTTACATCAACATTGAAACCAACACCAAAGACAACATAATCAATGTAATGCATTAATTCAGTAAATTGTTTACCCCATTGACTTGGTTCAGCCTTTAATTCTCCTGATGTGATATCAATAGCTTTATCAATAATCTTCTCAACATATGATTGAACATTCTTTCCTAATACTGAAACATATTCTTTATTGTTCTGTTGTTTCCAATATGTCCATTGTTCATATGTTAATATCTTTCCATTGAACTTATTGTCTTGAATTAGTTCTTTGAAAGGAGCATCAAAGAGATAAGCAAATAACATATTTGATACAGCAAGGTAATTGATGAGTTTCTTCAAAGGAGATAATACAAAGAATTGTTCGTCATTCCAATACACTTTCCAGACTTTAGAAAAGATTGATGACCAATAAGAACTTGGTGTAATACGTTTGCTGACTCTTGCTTTTCCCAGACCCATAGGACCGTAATAATTTTCTAGCTCTTGCATTTCTTTTCCCTTTGTTAATTTGTATTGACCAGCATCCCAATCAATTTTCTTGATATCTTTATCAAATAATGATTGAATCCATTTATTGAACGGCATTTCTTTTCTTTCTTGTTTTGTTTTAATAACAGATTTCCAAACTTTCTTGTAAGGAGAAGCAAATACAAGCTTGTATCCGTTAATGATTGAAGGATTACCGTTCCTATCAATTAAAACAACATCATCAACTTTATCACCGTTCAAGTCTGTTATTGAGTTTCCTAACGGGTCTTTGGCATTTTCTGGTAATAAACGATATCTTGGTTTACCGTCTTTATCAACTGAATTCTTACAGTATTCAATAGCTGTATCACGACAAGCTGCATTCGGAATGTATTTGATTCTGAAGTTTCCGTTAATAATCATATCAATAAATTTATCTCTGTAATAGGATATATTACCACCAACCCGAGGTATTTCAAGCTTGTCAAATGAATCCTTTAATGTTGAGTTAACAAGAGGCATATCTTTTTTATCACGACGTCCGCGAGTATTCTTTGAGGGTTGCTTTGCATTTCTTATTAATTCATCAAGTATTTCATCATCTGCTTTGTTATCTTCTGCATATCCTTTGTATTTCCTTGCAAAAGGTGATTTAATTTCTTGTGCTTCTTCTTCATTATCAACATATCTGTATGGTTGTTTTGCAGGTGTTTTTGTATATCTGTATGCTTCGGTTGCTGCTTCATCATCATCATGCCAATCATCTAATTCATCATCATATAATGATTGAAGAGGTCCGTTATTATTGTTGTTGTCGTCTGCCATTTTATTAGTTGAAAAATTATTTTTATTGTGTTCCTTTGATGGTTCAATAAAAGAATCAGATAAATCATCGTTTTTCAATATTAATGACTCAGAATCTGATTCGCTTAATGTTATATTAAGTAATGAATCTTCACTGTCTTTAGGCAATTGTATTGTCGAGTCATTTTCATCAGAATCACTCGGAGTTATGCGTTTTCTTCTTGGTGTTCTTCGTTTATTAGTATCAAGTGTTGGTTCATGTATGCTTGTTCTCTTTCTTCTTCCTTTGTTGGTTTGTGGTGTTTGACTCTTTCTCGGTGGTTTGATGGGTGATGAACGAAAACCATCAGAACTATAATTCAAATCATCGTTGACAACAATATTGAAGTAATTGATAATTGTATCAAGACTTTTTTTATCTGTTGTGTACTCTTTTAAACTAAGGAATCGATTGCCTTTACTTTTAATACCTGCATTGATTTTGTTCATCAATGAAACAAATCGACGAAACTTGACTTTCATTTCACGAATCTTTCCCACACTTCTTCCTGTATATTCATTGTTTTGTATTTGATACAACAAATTAATTAAATCATTGGGGTGTTCTAGTTTGTATGTACTGAGAAACGTGTTCTTAAAATAATCTATCGGGTCCTCTAGTTCTTCATCATCATCAGGTTTAGATACCTCACTATCAAATATAGTTTCATCATCAATATTACTTAAATCTAATTCAAAGCTATCAGATGAATTATTTTTATCTTGTTTTGACATTGTTTAGTTTCTAATAAATTGAATGTTTACGATTGAGCAGAGCGGACACATAACAAAAACAAATACTATTGACGGATTGATTAACGAATACATTAAAAGATATGTCGATAATTATGTTATCAAAGGCGATTCATCGAACGGAAACGTAGGGATTTCAAACGGAAATGGAATCACTGAGGAACAATTGAATGAAGCAGTTAACGGATTGCGTGATTATGTTATCAACAATTATGCTTTATCAACTGATATACCTGAACCAATTGATTTAACGAATTATGCACTGAAGAGTGAAATACCAGAAGTACTCAAAAATAGTGAGTTGCAATTGAACCCAAAGGAACAATTATCAGACGAAATGTTTCAGAAATTGATGGCTGATGATGTTAAACCATTATCAGCTAAAGCATCAATGTGTTTAACAAGTATAGCGGCTAATGAAGCTCTTCAGGAGGCTTTGGATGTTTGTACCGAACGATATGTTCCAAAAGATGATTTGAAGAATTACATCACGAGAGATAATTTGAATGTATCAACTGAATACTCAATTGAAACTAAGACATATATGTTTCCTAATATAGGTCCAGTACCAGAAGAATATGAAGAAAACGGAATGGATACATCTCACGTTTTACCGTTCAAAGAAGGAACACATTTGGTTGGTTATAAAGTAGACAATAGTGGTGATATATTCCATTTTGATATCAGATTTAAGACAAATGAATTATATGCTGATGATGAATATAACGTTAAACAACATGAAGCTGAAGGATTTGAAAGTGAAGGTGAGTATTTTGAATTAGTGTGGGATGAAGTTAGTGGAGCAATTTATGATAGATATCAATACCTTCCAATAACAATAACATTAGCAGAAACAGAAGAAAGATTAGCATTGAAGAGTGATATACCTGAACCAATTGATTTGACACCGTATTATACTAGTGCACAAGCTGATGAGAAGTTCGTCGATGAGGATGAATTGGCTTATGAATTGGATAAGTATGAAACGAAAACAGTTGCAGAAGGAAAATATGCAATGAAGAGTGAAATCCCAGAAATTATTGAGGGTCAAACAACAATTCAATTCGAAATCGTCAATAATACAATTCCTGATTTGGATTACAACACATATCATGAACTGATTGAGCAATACGGGTTGGATATTGTTTCATCAAACAGTTTTTATACGGGTCATTATGTTCATGTAGACTATTCGTACAATGACGATGATGACGAACAACCCTCTCAGATAATGCGTATCGAAGGAAGTGATTCAAGTATTTGGTTTTTGTATGACAGCCATGAATTAATCAATCCAGGAACTGGCGATACACCAGAAGTTTTATCGTGTTCAATTACCAAAACTATCGAACCAACAGACAGAAACGCTTATTCAGCTAGATATGTGTCGAACACTTATGCATTGAAGACGGATATACCAGAACCTGTTGACTTGACACCGTATTATACTAGTGCACAAGCTGATGAGAAGTTTGTTGATGAAGATGAATTAGCTTATGAATTAGATAAGTATGCATTGAAAACAGATATACCAACAATTCCAACTGATTTGGTTAATGAATCTGCATTGAGTACTGCACTATACGGAACTGAATTGAATATTGAATATCCTGCAAAATTATATGACGGTGCATATATTACCCCTAAGCTACCAAATGCTGGAGTTCATTTGATATTTGATGTTAATTGGGGAGATAATCAAGATGATGATATAATGCATATTGATGTAATATTTAAACCAAATGGCTCTACTAACACTTTTGATTGCTTGGACAGATATGATAGCAATGGTAAACGCATTGATAGAATAATATGGCGTCATGATGATGGACAAATTGTATATGTATCATATATTGCAGCACATAGAAATAATAATCCAATAGCATATAATTTCATTAGAGCTCAAATCGAATCACCATTTATCAAAGACTCGAATGTTGCTGATGAAAGTCCAGAACAAATCACAATTCAATGTACACAGAATGATAGTGGTTGTGTAGTCCCAGATGATGATATACGAAGGGTATTAACAACCAAAAATATTATTGTAAAGTTCAAACGAAATGCTGATGATGCGACATATGAAGAAGCTGAATACGAATATTCTGGACGAAAGAGTGCAAATCTCATTTACAAATCAACCAGCGGAGAGTCAAGTGAATTGATAGATATTCGTGTAGCTACACGTATTGTTTCATTGAGAGCTGAGGATGATACACTGACTAATATTTATGATGCAACTATCACATTAATCAGCATCCGACCTGTGAATGATGATATGATTACTTCGGTGAAATATGTGAATGATAACTTTGCTCTGAAGTCAAACGTCATAACAGAAGAACAACTAATAAAAAAATGTGCTATTGATTGCGGACCGATTACAGAGGGCGGTGAAATATCAATTCATTATCTAAAACTTGAAGATAAGGTAATTAAACTGGAATATATAGTAGGTGATTATGCGCTATGTTTGGAAATAAGAATATTATTCTATGATACAACTGGAAATCCTCATAACATTGTTCTTGTATTACATCAAAGAACTGTGTATTTCGACAATTTCAAATTCCCATTCTATTATGAAGACACTGTTGATATAACATCAGGAAGACCCCTGACATATAATTTCCCAATAGGCGGATATTCTTGGACAACTACTCAGGAATTATTAGATGCTAAACAAATATATTCAAGATGCATCATGTCCCGAGGTTATTTAGCAAAATATAAGGCTGCTATTTACGGTGCACAATCAAACACAACAATCACACATTACTCGCCGATTGAATCATCAATGAACTCTGTTAGTGATTTCGTTGTTGGTTCTCCTGTGTATATGACAGGTAAGGTTTACAAACATGTTGGTGATGAATGGAAACCATCAACAGCAGATGATACAACTGATTGTATTTGTAGTGTCAAAACATCAGGAACATGGAAGGAGTATGTCGGTATATGTGTGAGAATCGATGACAAAAATAAATGTATCACATTTAGTTCACATGGTGATTATATGGTTCGCGTTAATGATTCATCATGTTATTCAATCGGTGATGAGGTGTTTATCGATAATGAAGACAATAAGCTGAAAGTTCTTTCAGGAGAGACAGCAATAACATCAAAAATAAAACGTATGACTGTTGGAATCATTACAAGTATCATTGATGAAAGAACATTAGCTGTATTCAAAGAGTAAATCAAATCAAATCAAATCATGTTGATGTTTGAATCTATTAATATATACGCTAACTTTTTGATTATTTATATCGTTCATTGAAATAAATTCATTGCCTGATTTATTTGTATTGATATGAAGAATTTTATAAATATTATCAGTAATCTTTGCATAAAAAATGTCTTCATTATTAGTATCATCATGGTAATAATAATACGTGTTTTCTTCAAATTCTTTCCTTTCTGTCTTTGTTTCATAGAAATCAATAACAATTGCATCATCAGGTATGTCATCAATGAATTCATATTGAATACCTTTATAATTTGATTTATTTTTATTATTCTCTGAACTTGATACAAATCGTAAATTATCAAGATGATAATCAGTTTTGATTCTATTCTTATGGTCGACTTGTGGTAGATTATTAGGGTTTTCAATAAATTGCTTTGCTACAAGAATATGTTTATAATATATTTTGTTATTTAGGTTTACACACGGATAAACATTTTGTCTGTATTCACCTTCAGCTATTATTTTTCCTGTTTTCTTATTCTTGATGTTATAAGGGAAAGTTGTTTGAATTTCATAATCACTTTCAAAACCTTTCAAAGGTTCAAATTCAGCTTCAGCATTTTCAATTTGTGTTTGTTCAGTTGGTTGACTCATTTATAACAAAAATAAAAAAATTGATTTTTTAAAATAAAATCATTAAATTAATTGTTTAATGATTCTCAATGAAATAATCCTTTGCAGTGAAACCATTGACATAAGGACAACAACAATGATTTGATAATACCAACATTTTTGAATGTGCTGCTGTTAAAGCATTTTTGATTACAGTTATTTTACTCATCAGTTGTGAATTCATTTGAAGGTTTATATTTTTGCCTTTCATTACTGATTGCTTTTCAATGACATTTTTGTAATCACTTGATTTGATGTTGTTCTTCTTCAATGAAACACCTTTGAGCTTTAATGAAATTGTTTTGTCATCTGACCAAATCGTATAACATTTAGCACACAAAGCAACTTGATTTGCTCCAAACTTTTCTACACAGCATCCGAGTATCTTTTTCTCATCATATACATCATTGATTGCAGGGTTTGGCATAAAGCTATAAATGTGTTTATCATAAAATGATTTGTCTTTGATGACGTAATCAAACAACTGGTCAATCGGTTTATTCATATCACCAGCTATAGACATGTAAAGACTGTCTGTATCGACCGAGTTGAAATGAATTTTATTCATGTCAATGCATTTGTAAAGAAAGTCATAAAGGAAAGTCAAATACCAATATTTCGCATTGTCTAATGTCCAAAATGATTCCTGAAGACATGTAGTGCATTTGAATGAATGAGGTTGTGATTGTATCAAATAACAATCATTTGACAATTTACATCCATTGCGATAAGTATCGGATGCAATCAATTGAAAGGCTTTATTTTTATCAACAATTCTGACTTTGTTGAAGTTCTCTGAATTCATACCGTCATATCCGTAAGATCCGTTCATACTAATCTTGTAAAACTTTTCGTTCCCGTGTGCCTTTCCTGACAATATATCTTGACGCTTCTTCATAAACTCACAAACAAATTGATTGAATCCGTCATGAGCTTCATATAAACTTAAGCTCTTAATGTCATCAACAATAAGTCCGTGGTCGATTAAAAACCATAAAAGGTAATTCGAGAACGTCATAAATGTTCCGCATGTATCAAGCAACATTGTCAGCTTTCTTGTTTCTTTATCTGCTGAATTCAGTTTATTGTCTTTCATGTATTTGTACATATAACTTCCAATCGTTTGCTCATCATTCATTATATTGATGTTTCTAAACACAGGGGGAAAGTTAATCAAATCATTGATTTTATTCTTTGGACATCTTAATTTGACTTCAGCTTTGAATATAAACTCAGGGTTTGCATCAAATCGCTTCTTTGATTGAATGATATTCATTGCAGCATTGAACACCTTTTCATTCTTGTTTCCTTGTTCATCATAAACATCAAATCGTTTTATAAATGAACCAGGCATGTACATGATTCCTCCGTGATAAGGATTGAATGAATGTTTTACTGAACTGAATGATGAGGGATACAATGAATTGAAATCAATACCAGCAACGTGTGAAACTATGTTTGAAGTGTCATAGCTAATGATTCTGTCATTAACGGCATCATATTTGAGTTTATTGATTAATGTTTGACCTCTAATGTTCACTCGATGAAGTACATTTGATAATCCTCCCGTTATGTTCTCTCTCAAATTGTAGTATTCTTTTTCATCAGTTATGAGTGTTGGCAGGTGATGGAGCTTGCAGAATTTCTTCAATTGTATTTTGGTTCTTGTTATCTTGTCATCATCACGTTGTCTCAAACGATTACATTCTGCACAAGCAAGTAAACAGTTATCAATCTGATGTCCTTTGTTGTTATCTATTCTGTCAAGTGTCGGTTTGTTGTTGTAAGTAAAGTGTTCACCACATAAATGACATTTACCTGTTTCATTTGATTCATACAATTTCATGAATGCATCAAAATCTTTTTCACTAACACATTTTGATATATCACGTTGATTTTGATTTGATTGAAGCGATGAATCGCCTTTTTGCGAGCAAAAATTATGTTTCATGTCTTGCTTTCGATAATTATCACATTTATTTAACCACCATTTCATTGTTGGTTTGAATGTATTTGATTTGTTGATGATTTCATAGTCGTTCTTCGGGTTGAAATCTTTGTAAGCAAGAGCATATTTGATACATGAAGCATTCTTTGATAACGAAAGATTGCTAATCAAATCAACTTTATATTCAGCATTCATTTGAATAAGGTTGTCAATAGGATTAATCATCATTTCAACATCATTGTCATTGTATGATAACAAGTAATCCCAACGTGTTGCAAACCTCTTTGAATCAATCAAATACTCTTCATAATCAGCTTTTGTTAATGGATTCTTTTGATTGAGATAACTGTAAAAGTCTTCATATTTGAATGGTTCATTCTTTGATAACACTTCATTATAATTCTCGCTGTTGATTGCTTCATAAGGAAATACACCTTTCGAACTGTTAGATATACCGCCAAAATCGATTCCAAACTGTCTGAGCGTACCACCAGCAACAAATGCCTGTGCGTCAATGAATCGTAATCGAATGGGATACTTTGATGATTTCAATATGAATTGTTTCAATGATGTAGCAGTTCCAATCATTCCGCTATCGATAGACCAATGATTTTTAATCAATTGCTCTTTGAATAAGTTTGAATCAAATCGTGATGAGTTAAAACCGAATACTGTTATTGTTTTCAATGATGTATCTATTTTATTGAGTTCATCTTCTGATTTATCTTTAATAAAGCTCTTCAAATGATTCAATTTATCAACATACACATCACAGCCAACAACAAATAACCAGTCAATCCATTTGGCAATGAATTCATTTGTTCTTATATCAAAGTTCTTTGTTATCAAACCTTTATCAAGTTTCACACATGATGAAACACTCAAAGGAATCAATCGAGAATTGATAACTGATTTATCACTAACTTTCTTTTCAATCTTTTGCTCCATTGTTTCAAAATCATAAGTGATATAATGAATTGTTGGCTTCCATTCAAGTTCATATGAAAGACAATACAAATAAACAGGATTGTTTAAAATGTGTGGACAATATGGCAAAGCTTCTCGTGAAGGTATGAAATCCTTTTTGAATTTGCCATCACATTTATCTACATGTCTGTTGAATCTGTCAATATTGTTATTTCCTTTGTGAATGTATGAACCACAATGAGGACATATATGAATGTTTGTTAATGCTTCAGCATCAATGATGTACATGATATGAAGTATCTTATCTTTTGAATACAACAGAGCTGAAAATGTTTTGTTTGATTCATCAGTGTTGTGCCATTGGTCTTGAATATCATAAATATGTTTCTCTTTGTCATATTCATAGATGTTGACATTGATGTTATGATTCTTGGCTGATTCTTTCATTTCTTCAATCGTGATTCCTTTGAATGTGTTGATGAATTGATTTGCTGCTTTTGAAGGTTTTGTTGAATAAGTTATTCCGTGTTCTTCACATAATATTTTCTTTGCTGCTGCTGTTCTGTTGGAGATTTTAAATGTTCGTGTTTCAATAAGTTGCTTATTCAAACAGCAAGCAAGGAAACGATACCAACATAAACAATCATCAACGTTATCCATAATGATATATTTATTTTTAATGAACTCTTCTGGTAATCCATCAATCTTACCTGTTATCTTAACGACACGAGAGATTGTAAATGAAACAGACCAAACGATACACAATTTGATGTTTGAAGCAGTGGTTTCATATTCATGAATCTTTGATTCAATATACAGTTTAACTTTATCAATATCTTTATTCTCTCTAACGATTATCGGTACTGATGATTTATAATTCTTCCATTTGATTTCACTTGCTTCATATGTATATCTTTCGTTTTCATTCTTTGGTGGTATCTCAAATATACCAGTCAATTGAAAATATATTTTGAACGGTTTCACTTCTTGTTTAAATACTGTTTCAGTCAAATATTCATTGATGTCTTCAATTGATGAAACTCCGTTCTTGTAATATATTTTTATCGGTTCTTTACTGTCTTCATCTAATCGTTCAACCTTTTCATTATCATTTGGGAATTGGTCAATGAAATGACTGCATGCTTCAACTGCTTCATCAAAGTTCTCAGGTTCATTGATTATGAAATATGAGTCATGTTTTGAATGAACACCTTTATAGCCAAACTTTTTGAGGTATTCAATTAATTCAGCATTTTCATTGTTGAATCGAATGTCTTCATATCGTTGAGGTTGTTTGTTTGTCTTTGGCGGTAATGGTCTCAATAATATATTTTCAGATTTAATTAATTGAAGGGCTTTGTTGAGTGCATCATGAGCTATTTTAATGTTGTTCTCGATTTGTTTTTGTTTTAGTTTTTGTTCATCATTTTGTTCTTCTTCTTCAAATTGTTCCTCTTCCTCCTCTTCTTCTTGTTCTTCTGCTTCTTTCTTCATTCTATTGACGAAAGCTAATATTGTTGTATCATTGATTCCATTGCCTTCATGTTCTCTAAAACCGAATGAAGTTAGATAGTTTTCTAAGATTGACTTGAAATGTTTAACATCATAGTCAGAAGGTTTAGATGTTGATAAGCGAGGTTTTAATTGAAGTTCATTATTGATATACCTGATTTGTTCAATAACAAATGATTTGGTATCTTTTTGATAGTAATAACGAGAACTCATTTATGATATTATTAAAAAATCAAATTATTTGAAATTTGAAAAAATGTTAAATCAAAAAATAAAAAATATTTCGAGTTTTTTATTTCATTGAAATGTCTGAGTTAAGAGAAATAATAAAACACATTGAAGAAATACATAAATTACTTTTGATATTAGAATCAAAACAAGAAGTAAGTGAAGAAGAAGAAACAAATGAAGAAGCAAATACAGAAGCAAACCATAAAAGAACGCGTTCAATATTCAATTCATCAAAGTTCTTGAACAAGGATGAACGTGAAAAAGTTATACAATTTTTGGATGATAAAGTAATGAATGATATAAATAAGTTGCCAGGACATAAAAGGTGTTCATATACACAAAACTTATTGAAGGAAAAATTGAAGTTAAATGTATCATCATATATGATTAATAGATTATTGGCATTTAAGAACAACAAAGAATAAAAATATCATTTAATTAATTTGTTTATTTTTGGTTTAAAATGAATAGTGCAATTAAAGGTTTGAGTTGTGATACATCAGCTTTACACGCTCAGTTTCGAATAGTTAAAGACAAGATATTCAATGAATGTATGAATTCTGAAGATGATGCATTAAACGGAAAGTTTGATAAGATGATTCACATATTGTCGATATATAAACAACTATTTAATGATATTGAATCGATTAAAATACAATTAAGAGCTATTGATGAACGTATCAAATCAGCTGAACAAATGACTTTGTAAATGAATCATTGAATGACTCATCATTAATGTTGTTTTATTTTTATTCAAATGTCTTTAAACCGTGCACGTATTCTTTCCAGTGAAAATGATGCATCAGTTAAGCAGGAACAATCAACCAGTATTAATATAAACATCAAACCAAAGCAACCACAACCAGTTGAATATCCATCAGTTCAACCATTACCACAATCATCTCAAGCCACAAATTTTACTATACCTCAGATGAGTGGAGTATATCAATCACAGCATCCAACAAACAACGTTTCCCTAGAAAGAGGTATCAGTGATATTGGAGCTGATATAACAGAACTTGAAACCAAAAACAAATTCCTTGAGATATTGTTATCAATCTATGAAACAAACCCAATAAAAGTCAATGATTTATTGATTTGTCATTCAAATACATTAATGGAACTCATCAAATTACTAACACAAGCAGATAAAGTTGAATTGATTGTCAATGATGATTGTGCGTGTAATGGTTGCGTTTCTCGTTCCAAATATCTTTTAATTGATAGGATATTGGTGTACAAAAATAATGAATCAAATGACTTGAAATACAAATATAATAGCATTTATACCGAACTCATTAGACACAACATTTCATTAAAAACATGTATTTAAAAACTAATAAATGATATATGAAATATTAGTTGTTTCATTATTAACAGGTTTATTTTTAGTGAAGATTGTTGAAGTATCTTTAATGATGCCTGACAAAGAACCAGAACTCAGTGAAGAGATAAGAACAAAAATGTATTCATGAAGAGCTTTAACGAAAACTAAAGAAATGAAAGGTTTCATGAAACCCACTCAGTTTAATTACAAAGAGATTTTATTCTCTAGTGGTTCTGATTATGATGATGACCAAATGAGTTTTGCATTTGAATATGAATCATTCAAGCCAACTGTTAATGAAACAACATTTAATATTGATGATGAGATGAATAAAGCATATCAACGCAATGAATCAAAAATAAAGAATGAATCAATCAGACCAATCGCAAACGGTATTTATTCATATTACAATTCATTGAACATACTCGTTGGTCAGCAAGGTAAAGGAAAGAGTCATATAATGCTACGAGATGTTATTCAAATGTCTCGAATGAAGAACGCTGGCTTTCATTTAATTGTTTATGTATCACGAAACGGAACAATCAATGATGCAACATTCGAAAGCCAACGCGAATTGATACAGCTACCAATAAAAACTGTTGCTGACAGCAATGCTGAAGAATATCTTAAACAGCTTGATTTATATAAAGAATTGTATAACAAATATTCATCAACACCAAAAATAGTAATCGAAGGGACGGAGTCCCCTTTTGCGAAGCAAAATGAAAAGAAGTTAAACGATATGTTTGAGTTTCTTCATATCAATAAACTAGGTCAACCAAATAAACCACTAAATACTATCATTCTTTGTGAAGACTTCTTGAAATCGAAACTAATTAAATCATCCTATTTTATCAATACCATCAGTCAGCTTCGACATAAGAATCTAATCATATTCGTTAACATCCAGTTCTTCAAAGCTTTAACAACAGAATGGAAAAATAATGCAACATCATTCTTCATCTTTAGTGGTTATTCACGACAGAAACTCGGCTACATATATCAACAAGTTCCATTTCCAATAGATTTCGAAGAGCTATGGAATCGATACAGAACAATGAAAGCGCATCAATTCGTTTTAATCAATGTTCGAACTAATAACCTTTCATTCATCTAATACAATTTGTTGTTGAACACCAACAAACAGTTGAGGTGTATTGATATTATATTTTTGTCTCATCTGTTCAATCAATTCCTTTGTTTTCTTATCTGTTGCTTTCCTTATGCTGTAATTATAATACTTATATTCTTTGAATGATTGTTCTTCACTTGAACCTTCAACGAAGAATTCAATGGATGTTGTTGATATTCTTCTTCTAACATTTGATGTAAGTGTTATGTATTCAAGACCGAGTTCAACAATCTTATCATGATAGAATCGTTTGAATTCATTCTCTTTGTTCTTCAATGATATGTACATCACTTTAGCTTTATATGTAGCCTTTCCACTTGGTATTGGATATCTATCACACAATATTGAGAAATCACATTGTTTAAACTTCTCTGTTTCATCCAGCATATCAATCAATGAATTGATGTAATCATAAACCTTTGGTGTTGACATTTTCATTTAATTAAAAATAAAAATAAATTTAATGATATGTATCATATGAAACAATTAGTATCACATGAGGAAATAGGTATCACATGAGATAAAAGGTATCACATGAGATAAAAGGTATCACATGAGGAAAAAGGTAGCTTATGAGGAAAAAGGTAGCTTATGAGGAAAAAGGTAGCTTATGAGGAAAAAGGTAGCTTATGAGGAAAAAGGTAGCTTATGAGGAAAAGGTAGCTTATGAGGAAAAAGGTATCACACTAAATAAAAGGTATCACATGAGTCATCAACAAGATATTCAACAATAACAACAAGATTTTCAACAACAACATGGTTCTTCAACAACAAGATTTTTCAACAACAACATGGTTCTTCAACAACAAGATTTTTCAACAACAACATGGTTCTTCAACAACAAGATTTTTCAACAACAACATGGTTCTTCAACAACAACAAGATTTTTCAACAACAACAACAAGATTTTTCAACAACAACAACAAGGTTTTTCAACAACAACAAGGTTCTTCAACAACAACAAGGTTCTTCAACAACAACAAGGTTTTTCAACAACAACATGGTTCTTCAACAACAACATGGTTCTTCAACAACAACATGGTTCTTCAACAACAAGATTTTTCAACAACAACATGGTTCTTCAACAACAACATGGTTCTTCAACAACAACAAGGTTTTTCAACAACAACAAGGTTTTTCAACAACAACATGGTTCTTCAACAACAACATGGTTCTTCAACAACAACAAGGTTTTTCAACAACAACATGGTTCTTCAACAACAACATGGTTCTTTATAAATAAAATTTTTTTTCCTAACCGGCTAGCTTTTCAGGCGTTCGACAACGTTTCTGATGACCTTTAGCATTCTCATTGACTACCAGAACTGGCTACGTTCCAGCTTGTCTCGATGTCGTTTCGGTCTCGCCCCGATTTCAGAATTAAATAATAATAATATTTTTTATCTTTGCTATATACAAATATTTTTTAAAAATAATTTTTTATTTTCGCAAATTCTAAAAACAATATAAAACAAGTATAAATATATTAGGAATAATAAATAAACACAAACTGCATCAGCTTGAGAATGAATTAAATGAACTGTCTAATAAATGAACATCAATTGATGGTAATCATTAAATGAGTTCATATTATTTTTGTTCATTAGTCGTGTTGACGGCGGGCTTTAGCCCCGACGGAAACCGACTGATATATACTACTAAAACAAGTTCAAAGATGTAAATTCTAAAATGAAGATTCAAAGTGGCGACCGTCAATCTCAATTTTATCTCACCCCACCAAATCAACACCCTTACTCTCTAACATACTTAAATTTTATTCGTTTAATTGTCCAATTGTATTGTTATCCTTTAAGCGAACAATCGAAGAAGGAAAAGATAAGCTGCTTATTATATAGAGAACATATAAAAAGGAACTAATAAACACAGTTAACAAATTGTTTGTGTTAAACGAATTAATAACTTATCTATCGAACGGAAACACTTACTTTACTCCTTGTAAAGCTGAAGATTTTGGGCTAGTAGATTGCCCGATGTGTCGTTTACGATTCCAAACAAAGAAGAATATAAGCCAACTAACAACTTATAACGTTTCGATAGTGTTTAAACCAATCGATAAGCAATTAATAGAGTACCCACTAGAGAACATAAACAGAACAACCAAACGAATAAAGGAAGATAAAGAAGAGAATCGATTTAAAGATGCAAGAGAAGAATTAATAAACGAAATTATAAGAGAAAACCGCATTAAACGACAGCTTGCTAAAGAGCAAACACAAATGCTGGAAGATAAACGAAACGAACTAATAAAACAGAAAGAAGAAGAGTTTAACCAACAGATGCAAGAATACAAAGCCTACGAAGAAGCCACAAAAATAAAGAACACATTTATTAAATTGTTTAACGAAACACTTAACTCGAACAAACATAAAATAATGGAATTAAACGATAAAGAACATTTATTTGTTTTTGCATTTTAGTTTATCTTTACTCGGTTTGGTAGTACAGCTTTATTGTTATGCAGCAAACAAGACAACATCTACAGAGAATCTTATTTATCGATTTACTGGTCGGTTAAGTCTGTTTACGATTATCTAATAGAGAACAATAGCAAATGGTCCGAATTAGTGAATAGTATTTATGGCTCTTCGTTCGGTATACCAATAATAGAAATAGAAAAGGAAGGTGTCTATTACAATGCTTCTCGTAATCTGTGCGCAAAAATAAATGTTGTTAACAACACGACAACAAGCAACGAAATACATTTAAACCAGCCTTTAGAGTTCTGGCACACTGCAGCAATCGAAACAATAAAGAAAGAAGAACCGAATGATATTAAAGTCGATAATATATTAACACATAACAGTTATTGTAAAGGAAAACACGAGCCAATCGATAAACTCGTTAAACAAGGCAATGTTATCGAAATCTTTAATACATTCCAACACAAAGGAAGCTATTTAATTAGTTTTCAATTAAATGGTAAGGAACAAACAGCGAAGAGTAATCGATTCCTAGACGTTATAATAAAAGATAAAGAAAGTGTTTTTAAGGTTGTTGTTGGTGTACAGAAGACCCACCCAATGAGTAAACGTCGTTGTTTTACCTTTATTTCTTAAAGCAAGAAGCAGACAAAACCAAGTTTTCGACAATAAAGGAAGAAGGATAATAAAACGATTTATATTTAGACAAGAAGCCACCAGGAACGAATCGCTCTGTAATAGACTGGTAATTAGTGGGTTTATTTTTGTATAACAGGTACGAACCGTATTTGTTGTGTTGGATTATTAGATAATCTTTATCGATTAAATCGAGAACTCTTAAACCGAATTGTTCGTAAAGAATATATTTAATGTTGCTATCTTTTAATGCTGTTTCGATATTTGTTGCTGTTGGAGGTGGAACCATTATATAAGAAAATAAAAAATTGTTTTAATGTTTATTTAATTTACAATTTTGTTTATTTGGCGCAACACATTAAAACATTAATGTTTTACAAATTGCGAACATATTTTTTTAATTGTATTATAAATTGAACACACAAACGCAATGTTTGTAAACGATTATGTCGAAGAAGAGGAGGAAGAAGAAAACAATAATGTATCTGGTGCTATTACGAAAACGAATTAATAGAACAGTTTTATAACTATCTTCGAGATAACAACAGTAAAGAAGCTCGTCGATTGCTTCGAACTTATAGCTGTTTTAATAAGCTTAACACAAGACAACTAAATAAAAACTATCCATTAAACGGCTATAGGTTTATGAAACGAGGCGATACATTAACAATATACAAAACAATAGAGAAAACAGATAAAGAAACCAATAAACACGAATCGATAGAAGATATAACCAATAGATTGGAAACATTAGAAGAATGACTTCGAGAACTCACCAAAAAATACGAACACGAATTAATTACTATTCGAACAAATTTAAGTATAATATTAATAAGATTAACGAAATTAAAGATTCTCTTAATAAAGTTATTAATAATATTAACCAAATGCTAAACCAAAAATAAAATATTATTAATTGGTTTTATTTTTATATCGTAAACGTTGGCGTGTGCATAGATTCCAATATATCCGAATATTTAATTTCTGGAAAGAATAGATTACGATACTTGTTTAAGAACAGGAAAGGAAACGTACAACAATAACTTCCGCAAAAAGTGGAGAATCGATAAACATCTTCGAATTCGTCTTTTATTAAAACATATTTATTAAAATCGTAGACGACAGCACTAGGAAACTTATAAATGCTTTGGCACTTATCTTTTCTATCGATGTATTCCATTGGTAAACTCTCTGTTCCTTGTTCCTCTGTTGCATGTGTTTCGTTGTTGTTCGTTTGTGGTTGCATTTGTAGAACGAATAAAAAAAAACAATATTGTTTAAACGAAAACACATTAATTGTGTTTCGTTGGTTGTTTGTTCACAAATGGAAAGACAAAAACAAAAATATTATTAATTTTGTTTTTTAGCCGCAGGTCTTCGTGTCGCATGTCGTCGTTTTGGTCTCTTATGATGGTCTTGCTGTTCGTGAGTCTCTTATTGAAGACATCAACAGACTCAAAAATAAAGTGCATCAACTTGAGAATGAATTGAGCTCATTAAACAACTCTTCATAAACTGTTCATCATCTATGACATCAATCTTTTATTTTTCATCATTTATTCAAATCTTCTACCCCTATTTTTGAATGAAATGCGAGCGAATTTTGAAAAAGTGGTGATTTTTTGAGTCATGGCGCCGATGATAGAGGTCTGTAAAATTAAGTCGCGAGGGGGTCACTTTTTACATATAAATATCAATTATACTAGTCAAATTATCAATACTTTAATAAAGAAGTAATGGCCGATTTCAAAGCGGGAGAAAAATATTCAAAATTCAATTATATTTTTAAAATTAAACAATTATGCAAATGTCATATATTTATTCCTCATGAAATAAAAAAAATTATTTTTTATGGCAATAGCTCAATTTTGTTTTCACAATGAGATAAATCCAAAATATATGAAAAAAAATCGATTTAACGTACATAAACGTATGAAAAATATAACCACATAAACTTTTTCAAAACGAAAACTTTTTAAATACAAAAAATTAAATTCAATTAGACGATTCAAATTTATTTTTTATCAATAAATTGAGAGTTTTTATTAATTGACATTTTATCACCGCAATTCTAAAAATTCAATATTTTATGGGGTATTTTATAAATGAAATAAAATTACTATATCTTAATAAAATAATAAGAAATGGTTTTAAATGCATCTTATT
Organism: Tritrichomonas musculus; assembly: GCA_039105265.1. Classification (NCBI taxonomy): domain Eukaryota; phylum Parabasalia; order Tritrichomonadida; family Tritrichomonadidae; genus Tritrichomonas; species Tritrichomonas musculus. Next base: position 4,474,963 of record JAPFFF010000004.1, read on the forward strand.
AATATTATTTAATATGTATAAATATGAAAAATAAAAAAATAAAAAAAAAAACTAATAGATTTTAATTTTAAAATATTTTTTAAAAAATAATTAAATAAAAAAATTGATATTACTAATGGGCATGCATTTAATATTTAATAAAAATGATTTTTTAAGGCCAAATTAATCTTAAAATTCAAAATATTTAGTATTTAGTAAAATGATCATCACAATTTTTTTGATCTAGCATACTTATTGAAATAAAAATATTTCTCTTATGTATCAAAAACAAGATAAAGAAGTACTGTCAGAAGAGTTTTGATTTTTATTTTCAATCATATTATCTCCAAATATCTGTGAATTTATTATTTGTAAAAGCAAAAATTATCAATCATGCACTTTTTTCGAGACCAACACAATCTTGTTCAAGCCTAATTTTAATGTTTTAAAAAATGAATGATCTTGAAAAAAGCAACTTTTTACCTCCGATGAAAAAAGTAAACGATTTCAACAGGGTTTTAAATTGAATTAAAAATTGAAAATTATACAAATTTCAAACTAAGACATAGTATATAATGGATATTTCAATTCCCAATGATTTAGAAACACCATTAACAGATGATAATTTTAAAAATCTAACTTCTGAACGATCAGATAGATTGAATGAACTTTTAATAGAACAACTTAACGCACGCGACATAATTAATAGAGAGTCACAGGAAAGAATTGACGAATTTCTTCAAGGTACCCAATCAGAAGTTAATTTTGATCCATCTTATATTGAATTTTTCAGAGAAAGCCAGGAAAGAATTGAATCTCTAAAAAAATTATACCAAAGACTCCAAGATGGAGAAAAGCCTCAACAAAAAGAAATTGAAGAATTAAATCGGCGAATTGAAAGTGCTTCTTCTTTTTTTACTGGAATTAATGAAGCATTGTCATCAAATTTAAATACAATTGAAACAAAAACAAATTCTCTAATTAGAGAATTACAGCGTCTAAGCACTACATACGAAAATGAATTAATTACAAACAGAGATCGTAAAAAGAGGCTTGAAGATTTGAAAAAGCAAAAACAAAATCAATGATTAGAATGTTTGAAAAATATAATTCTTATTTAAAAAAATATCTTTGATTATTTTTATACTTGAAAATCATAACTTTTTTATTCTTCATCTTCATTCTTTGTTGGAATTAATCTATATTCAGGAGGAACTTCATCTTCAGTGTACAAACGATCACTAAAGTAAATACGACGAATTCGACAATTCGCAAAAACGCTGACACGGATAGTTTCTATGTAGTTGGTTCCGTATGCACGACGTGTGAAATCTGATAAGTTGAATTGAATCTGATTCCAACCAGGATCAAGCCTCATTGGTAAGGTACAAACAAATGGCTTAACCCTGGTTTTTGATTGATAATTTGAAGCACGGAATCGTCTTCTCATATTCATATCATCAAGAACTTGAATTTCAAAGGTAAAGTATTTCTTTAAATATTTGAGAACAAGAACAAGGAAAGGAAGTTTGATAGCTAGTTCATCTTTTGGATCTTTTGGACATGTAACATATGTATTATTTACATTTGTACTTACGATTTCAACAACACAGCTTCTAATGTCTTGATCTGTGATACGCTTAATATAACCATTTTCAACATGGCTATCCCAAATACTAAGAGGTTTTGATCCAACTGAATAAAAAAGGTTTAGGAAACCTGCTTGATATCTGTCTCGAAACATTTTTTTTTTAGATCTTATCCGTTATTTCCGGAGTTACTTTCAATTGAATTTTTTGATTAAATTGTGAGTTTCTAACCAAATAATAATTTTCGAATGATATTCTTTTTTTCATTTTTCACAATAATATCAAGCAGAAAACATAAAAAAGAGTATACAAAAGATAATGATGCAGTTCATTATATGAGAGAACTTGAATTTAGAAATACAATTGATCAATACGATTTAGCACTTGTTTTATTTTTCAAGAAAGATGTAGAAGAATGTAAAAAAATTTTACCCGGGTATCGACTTGCCGCACACAAATCAATTGGTAAAGCTGATTTCATTGCTGTTACAGCTAAATCTGCTGCTGATTTATGTGATGAACTTGGCGTTGACACTTTCCCCACAATATTTTCTTTTAGGAATGGCCATTTTGTTGAAAAGCTCAACAGAACTACAGCAAAAGAATTATATGAATATGTGAAATCTGTTACCTCAGCTAAATATAAATATATTCATGATTCAGAGCTTGTTGAAGAAACTCTTCTCAAAAAAGATGTTACTCTTGTTATTGCAGTTGAAGCAGTTGATGCCAGAATGGATAAACTGCTTGATGAAATAACAACCAAATTTTTCAATGATATTCAAATTGTTATTGCAACCAACTCAGAAATAGCTAATAAGTTTCACATATCTGACTTTCCATCCATTACAATATTGCGGAATCAAGATGATGGAAATGTCAAATTTAGTGGAAATCCTTTCAAGGCAACATTCAAGTCTTTATCTGATTTTGTACAAAAGAATATTAAACCTCGATATAGGTTAATGAAATCAACGACCGAAATCAACGACAGATTATGCTTTGTTGCCTTATTTGATACAACAAATACAAATGATACTATTTTTGCGAAAGAAGTTCTCGAGCGCGTATCAGCTGATCATAATGAAGAATTTTCTATATGGTATGCAGATGCTCTTCAATTACGAAGAAATCTAACTTCAATGCTTATCAATAATTATCACCTTCCTTTTTTTATGTTTATTAGAAAAGATAGATTTGGATATGTCAAATATATTTTTAAAGGGAAACCATCGCCAGCTGCACTCTCAGCTTTCTGGTCAGATCAATTACGTGGTCGAAATACTCCAACATTAGTTGATTCACCAGTTGAAAAGAACAGTTCATTTGTTAAACGAAGCCTCCTCAAATATTTAATGGGGACAGAATTATTTGATGCTCTCAGGAAAGATAAGTCAAAAGATTATATTGTTAACTTTGTAGGCCATCCTTGCCTTCATTGTGACGCTATTGATGATCTTTTCAATGAAACAGCAGGTTGGGCAAAATCAAATGGCGTTCGAGATGTTGTCTTTGCAAGAGTTAATGCGTCTTGTAACGATATACCAAATTCTGTTTGGAGAAATGAGACATTCCCCTATGGTTGGTTCTTCCCAGCTAAAAATAGAAGTGCCGCTTTTCCAATTGGTAAAAGAAGACAATTATATTGGATGGTACAACTTCTTGTTGATAATTGTACCACTCCAGTTACAGCACCTATGCCACCAAAGCCTTCAAAAACACCCGGCCCTATTAGGACTTCTCTTCCTCCAGGTAGTGAATTATGATTTAATAAAATTAATAGATAGATGTCAAAAATCACATTTTATAATTCTAATTTATACAAGAGCAAAAATAATCAGAAGAATGTAATTATATATGATTAAACAGTAATCTTATATTAATATTTTTTGTTGATGATAATTTTCCATAAACTCATTATTAGAAATCAACAAACCTATTTTTCCCCACCAATAAATTGATTCATTTACTCTCCAATATAGATACAAATGGCTATCGTTAATGAACATTGAAAGCATTTGTTTTGCTTATATAATATAATTATTTTCAAAATATAAAATATAATTAAAAAAAAAATACATATATGTATAATTATTTATTCACAAAAATCCGCAAAATTGGAATTTTACACTACCAACTTATAATCTTTACCTATTATATTCTGATCATTGAGGTGGTGGGTCATCGTTTTGATCAGAGTCGGAATCATATTCTTTGGGATTATCTTGAATTATTTCTTCTTCTTCTAGATCTTCTGTGAACCACATCAAAAAATCTTTATCGAAAGGGATTTCCTTTTCAATTTTTGGATTTTTCTTCAAATAAATATTAATTTCTTCAATTGGAAGTGTTTCATCATCTTCACTATCATTATCGTTATCATCGTCGTCATCATCATCACTTGACATGATTTTTAAGTTTTTGAATGTTTCTGAAACATCATTTTTACAAATTGATGTATAAAGCGTAATATCTTTAATGGTTTTTATTTCATCAAGTTTATTTCGTAATAAACCAACAATTTTATTAGCAAAAAACTTTTCCAAAGCTGGTTTACCTAAATCTGTTAAACTTCTTCCAATTCCACCAATAACAAATGATCGATGCGCCATTTCATAAACACAAGAGAGAAGAATTTGACTGTAGCCTTTTCTTTGATATGGTGGCAATATAACAATTTCATACAAAATAATATTTCCATCCCAGTTTGTTGGTCTTGATAAAAAACCAACAGGATGAGCTCCATTCTTATCACATTCACAAAGAATTAAAAAAGAAACATTGTCAATCATATAACTTAAGACGCTTTCATCCAGAAATAATTTACAGAGTAGGAAAAGTGATTGACAACATATCCTATCAGTTGCTGATGATATTTCGAAAATACTAATTGATCCTTTTCTATAAATTTCAAATCCCTTTGGGCGACAATCTTTTTCAGCGTGGAAATGGCATTTGAACATATTAGGCGAGGAGAAATATTTAAAACAATACTCACATATAAATAAATGGCGAGACTTGCAAAATTCGGAAGGATATGGGGAAAAATACCATGAGTCAATTTCATAATCACCGATTCGGATTGAGTCAATATTACGTATTGGTTTACTCTGGTTCGAATCACTGGTATTTGCGGCATTATTAAGATTTTTTTTCATTTCAGTCTTTTGAGGAAAATTAATAATTGGATTTTTTGAAGCATCAGTATCATGCGAAAGTTGAGTTAATGGAACCCATTCATCAAGTCTTTTATCGAAGTTATTAAATCGAACATAAGCATATATACCTTTTTGAATTTCTAGTATTTCACCTTTTTCGTTTTTATTTGAATATTTACTAGGAGATATAACATTTTCTCCAATTTTAAAGAAATTCATTGTTTCAAAACAATTATATCAAAGAATAAAAATTAAAAAGTATTTTTCTTTTCTTAAACTTTTTCAATACTAATGATTGAATACTTTTAAAAAGATTGAAATCCAATGACAAATTATAAGTTTATTTGCACCAACTTGTACTTCTGTTTCATACACTCAAAAAGATCTTATTTAAAATAATACACAAAGAGAATTAGAAATGATATAAAATGACGATCAATTTTGAATGCAAATCAAACAATTCAATAGTTTATAAACTTTTATGAATTACAGAGAGGATTTATTCGAAAATATTTTTAAATCAATAAATAATACAAAAGACACAGGATTATATAAAACTTCAAGAAAATTCCCTATTCTTTCACCAGATACAATTGAAGAAAATTTTACCCTTGATAAAGATGAAGATAAAATAATTATAGAAGATCAAAATATTGGCAATATAATTATTGAAACAAGAGATCATGATCTTGAATTTATTAAACAATTGATTTCTTTTTACAAAAATAAAAAAATTAATACACTTGAACCAAGAAAAAAGAGACTTACTATATTAATTTTTATAAAAATTATTATAGAATTAGAATACAAATTAAATTTGGAAGGCAATTATGATATATTATTTGATAATGACATTTTTCCATCTGATCCAACAACATCAGAATTGTTTGATTTTATACGAAAGATGAATTATTTACTATATACTTTATTTTCGAATTTCGATATTAGCCAAAACAATGAAATGCTAAATACTTTAAAATCGATATGGGATAAAAATGAGATTAAATGGATATATAATTTTTTCCCATTTTTTAATCAAATTATAAAGGATTATGATCAATCGATTTTTACAATTTTCACAAATTCCAGTTTTTATACAGAATCTTTTTTATCCAAATCTGAAAAAGATCCTTTACTATTCAAATTTGTTTCAAAAATAACGGAATCGAATCCCAAAATAATTTTTGGCAACGAGAAAATATTAAATAATTTTGAAAACTATGTAAAATACAAAGAATGCCGGAAACCGTTAATAAGTTGGCTTTCAATTGGTCTCAAAATTTTTTCCAATTTTGATGTTGCTGATGAAAACTTCAGGAAAATTATAAATAAAATTTTTTCACTTTTTCTGACAATTTTAACGTACGACAAATTTGAGGACTGTGAAAAAAGTGACGCCTTAGACATAATAATTGACTCATTTTTACCAGTTGAAACGTCGATTCTTTCCACTTCAGAAATAGTCCATTCAATACTCTTTCAATTATCCACTTTTTCAGGGCTATCGACCGATTATTATTTCAAATTTTTAAATTTCCTCACTGAATTGAATGACAAGTATGAAGTTTTCGACAACTCTTCTTATGATTCAATTTTTGAAAACCTTAAAAAAAGTGCCTTTCAAAAAGTTAACATTGAAAAATTGTGGGAGTTCACTTTAAAGAAAAGTTATGATAACAGCTTGAGTGACAACATATTGAATTGGCGGGGCATTGAATTAATTCTATCGTATCATCAAGTAGATGAATTTCAAATTTTTGAGAGAATTGAGAAGCTTATGCACGTGAAGAGCAATCTCTATGAATTCCAGAAGGCCAAATTGACCAAGTTCATTGTAGATCATTTAATTGAAATCCAAAGTGATGTAAAATTGCTACAATTATATGTAATCACCTTAGAATTGATGATAACCGTTATTTTGACTGAAAAAGATTTGTTTGAAATTTTGAAATTAATCAAGTCAAACGAATTTGAGAAGTCAGTTGAAGTCATTCAAATATTTTTGAACATTTATCAAAAGCAACGCGACATTTTTCATCCTTCCTCTTTCTTCAGGTTTGATAGAGAAAACCAACATCTTTATGGCCCCCTTAAAAAAGTTCTAGAAGCACATTCAATTTGCTTTGCTTTTAGATTGACTCAAAAAGTTGATCAGACCACAAAAAACGAATTGTTCTCAATTCAGCTTCCTGACAAAAAGAAACTATTTTCACTCTATCTTGTCAACAAGACTCTCAACATAGAAAATTCAGAGAACAATTCAATTCGACCACTTTTTGAGAATAATTCAATTTTGATGGATGAGTGGAATTTCATTGAAATTTTTGTGAACACCAAATTAACGAGCATTAAATTGAGGCTTAATCAGGTCGAACAATATATTGAATTTAAGTCAAATTCAAAGAATTTTTTTTCATTTTTAATTAAGAAAGAAAAACCGTTTTATGAATATCGGTTTGCTATTGAATCATCAATATTTGACTATTCAAATATATTTGTTATTCCATGCAACATTGAAAAGAAAGAAACATCTTCGTTCTATTCAATAATGACTGAAAATAACTTAGATTTGACAAAAGTGCCAAATTTCAATTATTGCCTGTACAGCACTGCTAAAGGAGGAGTCAACTCGAGTCATTGCAAATGTGTCAAAAATTACAATTTCAGTTCAGAAAATTCAAATGAAAATGAAGTCCACATGACTGTTGATTTCAAAGGAAGAACGATCACAAACATTGAAAATATTTTTGACTATAAAGATTCAATTGATGTCAAAAAGTTCTTCTTTTCACTTTTTGATAAGCTTGACTCATCGTCTTCATTTAGTCAGGCTGTTGGCCAAACTTTTTTGTCAAAATTGTTGCAGTTTTTTGAGTCCTCAAAAATGATGAATCCGAAAGTGATTGAATTGTATTCAATTCTATTGAATACAATTGATACGAAATTCATATCATTTTCAGAGATGTTGAAATTTTATGATTTGAGGGATTCGCTAATTTCTGATGAAATCATTCGCCAATTCTATCAAAGTATCATATTCAATTTTCGATTGATTTCAAGGCTTCCTTCTGACATTCAATTAAATTTTTACGTTAATTCCCTAGCTTTTAATTTTAGATATATAAATGCTAAGTCATTTGAGACAATCTTGTTTAAGGCAATTGAGTATTACGGTGAAGAGTCCGCTGTTTCGAATTCTGTTTGGAAAATGCTGTCAAAAATATGTGATCCAAATAATTTGAATGACATTGAACCGATTATTTCGGTAACGATGAATAGTCACATCTCGAATTATATCAAGGTCAAATGTGTGACCATTCTGACGGACACCATCACACAAATTGAGTCAAACGAACCCCTCAAAACTAAGAAGTTGTTTTCACTTTCTGTTTTCTTGACCAGTTTGGATTCAATTGAGCTTCAAATGCTTGGAATTAAGCTGTTTTGTCTAGTTGAACGTTATTTTAACATAACTGAAAATAAAATGAATTCTAAACAAACCCCCATAAATTCAATGAAGTACGTTTATCAAATGATTTTCTCTTCAAATGTCAGTCATGAAATTTCTGAATTTAATAAAATGACACAGACGATCTTTAATTATTTGATACCGGGCTCTTTCATACAAGATCATGAAGAGCAACAATTTGAATTGGCAAATTCTGCAACCGCCAGTGTCAATTCAATTTCTGTTGAATCTTCAAATGAAGTCATTTTTTCAAATTTGACAATTTTCCCTTTGATTGTTTATTACAGCTCCTTCTGCTCGGTTGAGACGAGGAAAGACCTGATTAAAAAATTCATTTCTAATATTAGAACGAATTATCTATCGTCTTTCCTTGATTTGAATTCGTGGCACTTTTGGCTGACAAACTTTTTGTTTCAATTTATTTCTGAAGAGAAAAATTTGAATAGCGATGATGATTTGAATTTCTTTATAGATCCGTTGGTTGAACTGTTTCAAATTGAAATTTCTTTCCAATCATCTGTCAATAAAATCGATGAATTCTTCAATTTCATTCGATTTTATTCATTCAAATTTAATTTCAATTATCGTACCATTCAAATTTTGATCTTAATCAAATTACTGATTATTTTTAAAGAGTCTAACTCAATCAAAGAAATCAGTCTTTTGTATCCAATCATTTATTCTGCTTTGCAAGTTGAAATAAAAAATTCATCATTTGAATTCATTGAAATTTTGAATGACATTGAAAATTTGAATGAAAAAGATAATCAATTATTTGAATTGTTCACAAATAGATACAAAAACAACTTTGATTTTACAGTTAAATCAACAAGTGCCACTGAACAGAATCTTCGTCTTCTTTTGATAAAAACCGTTTTGGATTTGAAAGAAAATATTTCAATTCAATTGAATTCATGCGATATAAATGACATTTATTCCTTAACGTCTTTTATCTTAGTTGACTACATTTCAAATGATTCATGCACAAACAAAGGAGACTTGCTGAATAATTATAAAAACACATTTTTAAGCTTTTCAAAAAATAGCGCCAAAAAATACAAAAAGTGCCAAGAAATCCTCTCAAATGTGTCCAATAAAGAATTGGTCATTAGCACCGAAAAACTGTTTTTCACAAAATATTTCCAAGAAGCGAAATTGCAGCTAAAAAGCAAAATTAAACAAACTGTAAATTTGATTTTGAATGATTTTAAAGCTAGTGAAATAACAACCGTTACGATAGAGAACAAAAAGTGCAATGAAATTTGCATTCGACTATTGAAAAAGGATTCTGAATTCAATCAATTTTATTCACAAAAAGTGGACAATTTTGAATCCTATCGTGATGAAAAATTGGGAAGAGAAAACCGTCGAATTGAGAGGATTTACAACTCATTTTTGAATGAAAAATTGAAAGATAAAATTGAGAGGAAATTCAAAATTTTGAATCAAACCTCCTCCCAAGGGACACGCTCTTTAATGTCAGTGAATAACAATTTCACATCCCATAAAGACAACAAGTTTAGTTGGCTTGGAAAAATTGACATAAATCCAGAGAACAAGTACAAATTGTCAAAAATGAACAACTCGAAATTTGTCTATTTTAACGTCAAAATGATCAAAGTTGACGAAGTTGTTGATGGCATCCTCTCACATACAGAAAACAAGATTGTTTTCTATAGTTCAATGAAAGTCATTGAAATTGAATACCATTCAATTTTATTCATATTTAACCGCCTTTTTCCTTTCACAGTCAAGAATTACAAAGGATGCGAAATCTTCACCAACAAGAATAGAAACTTCTACTTCATTTTCACAGGTGAAGTGACCGATAGAGATTCATTTTACAACAGTCTTCCTGACTACAGCAGTTACATGTCACTTGTCACAAAGAAGTACCAAGTGAACTCAAAGAAAACGGCAGATTTGAATTACGACGAAACGATTAAATTCGACTTTTTCTATGCACTCAGAAAAACATGTAGTTCTATATATCAGAATCAACCGTCCCCTGTAATTTATGATCGGCTAAATTTGGTCTCAAAATGGCAAAATTACAACATCACAAATTATGAGTACGTTTACTATTTGAATCTATTGTCTAACCGTTCTTATCAGATATTGAATTTCTACCCATACTTCCCGGTCCTCCTTAAGAATTTTGAGTCTGAGACACTCGATCTCGAGGACGATTCATTATACAGAGATTTGTCTCTTCCGACTATTTTCAATTCACATGTCAATAGCGACCAAGATCTGATACGAAGCTTCCCGATCACTGAGCATTCACTTACATATCTTCTTGGAAGAGTTGAACCGTTCACTACCAACTTCCTCAATTTGAATGCCCAACGGTTTGACTCCCGGATTTATTACAATTTGAAATCCACTTTGTCAAACCAAGAATCTGTCCAAGAAACATTTAACCTTCCATTTTACCTTGTCAACGAGAACGGCTTCAACCTCGGAGTCAAAGAAAACGGCGAAGCGTTAAATGACATAATTTTACCTAAATGGTCAAATAATCACTTCACTTATACGTTTGTTCAACGTCTACTTTTTGAGAGCGATTTTACATCGAAAAAATTGCCAAAATGGATCGACATTACTTTTGGCTGTTCCCAAAATAGCTACAATGGAAGCCCGATTTTCACAAATGACGACTCGCCTTTCTTGATGGGCTGCTTCCCTGACCAGCTGAGAGTTCACCCACATCCTGACAGAACGATAAAGAACGATGAAAATCGTCAGAATTTGTTGTTTTTAATGAAAGAAAGTAACAAATCAAATCCAATAGGCAGTTTTCCTTTAAAAGAAAAAATAAGCAAATTTTTAAAATCAAAAATAGAAGGAATTGAGAAAGAATTCGTTTATTTTAAAAATAACGGATCTTTTTATGTTGCCGATGTTAACCAAAAACCGTTTTCTAATGAAATTGTACCAAATGAAAGTGGTAAGCTTTTGTGCGTATCAAGGCCGTTGAAATTGGCTGTTTTTGGAACAAAATATGATGACTTTTTAACTGTTGTCGATCTTCAGAAGAAAACTATTTCTATTCAATGTCATACTAATGCAAAGGTACTTTGCGCAAAGACAATTGGTGGAAGATTTATAATAACTGGTGGAAGTGATTGCGTATTACGTGTGTGGGATATGTTACATAACTTTTCGATTGAATCTTGTTCGTGTTATCATGAAGATGAAATAATCGCTGTTGCTGGATGTAGAAGCACAGGACTTATAGCATCAATTGATCGCTCAATGAACTTAGTTGTTGAGACACTCTATGGACAAAAATTGATTAATTTTGTTCCTTTAGAAAAAGGGAATTTCACTCCTCTTCTTGAAGTTACAAAAGCTGGGTTAATTATTGTAACACTCAAAGAAAAATTAATGATCCTTGACTCAAGAGGAAAAGAAATTAAAAATTTGAAATTTGATATAGCGACTGGATTTTGTTCGAGCTTTTTTGGCTTGTCTTTGTTTTATGATTTAGATACACGAGAGTTACTGCTCGTTGGATTAAATTCAGGTGAAGTTTTATTGATTGATTTAACATCAATTGATGTTATTGGCAAATTTACTTGGCCAGAAAATGATACATCTTCTAAATCATGGTCAGCATGCTCTATGAAAAAATGTAAAGCCGCTTTGTTTTCAGATGGAGATCAAATTCAAGTATTAACTTTCGATAAGCTTATTTCAAAAACTTTTAGGAATAGAAACTCAGAAGATATCAAAAATGTTGGAGATATGGAGTCTTTTTGTTTTAATTATCAATAAAATTAATTTATGATTTTACATTTTTTTTGTGATAATAAATTTTTAATAGAAAAAGTTCCGCTCTCACTTTATTTGATTGAATTTTATTTATAGTATAAATTTTATCGGGCTAGTAAATAATTACCTTTTATTTAATATTAAATGACATAAAAAAAAATATAAATATGAAAGACAAAATTCTTTTTTTTTGTGCTTTTAGATTTATCAATTGGTAATAAAAATAAAATAAATCACTTTTAATGCGGTTATTTAAATGAAAATGCATTTGGTTCATCATTTTAAAAAATTTAAATCAATGATTTTAAAGTTAAAAAAGAATATAACTATTTATTCAATATTTAAATCAATATAATAATATTATTTTCTAATAATTATTCGTATATACATAAAAATGTTGAAGATATTTTTAGATCTATATATTTTTTGAAAATATAAATAATTATTTCAATTAGTATACTTATCCTCAGAAATTCATTTGGATTGAATTCGCTATGAATTCTTTTATAAGCATTATTTCTAAAAAATCTATTATATTACATAATATTTTGTTCCAAAATTATTTTATTATTCTGTTAATTTCAATTGATCACATCATTCTATTTTGAATATATTGAAAAATTCAAAAAAGAAATTCTGCTTGAATATTTTCAAGAAGAGATACTCAAATTGAGTTAGTTATTTTTTTATGAAAAATAAAATACAACCAAAACCTTCGGCATCTCTTGTTTTATCTCGAGTTCCTTCAAGATATACGGAAAATGATGTGAAAGAACTATTCAAAGAATATCTTCCACTTGAAAACGTTAAATTTCATTATACGTCGCCTAATCTATTTACACATAAAGTTACTGTTACATTTCCTTCGATAGAAGCAGCAGAAAAAGCTGGAAGAATGATCGGAAAGCATGTTGGAAAAGATAACTTAAAGATTCAATATTCTTTAATACCAAATAACTTTTCTAATATTCTTCCTAGAGGCAGTCTTGAACTAAAAGAGATGAAGGATGATCCAGATGTTCCAACGGATATTAAATCCCAAGAGTACTTTATAGATGAGTGGAATTCGTTAAAAGAGGTTAAACCCGAACTCCCTCCCCCACAAGCTAAGTATCTTGGACTTAGATATAATTGTATCAACTCTTTTGATGCTAACTTGCCATTATTAACCGAACTTAATCTTAAAGGAAATGACCTTGAAGAATTTCCTCCATCTTTATCTTTTCCAAACCTTAAATTATTTGATGTTTCATATAATCTTTTGAAATGCCTACCTGATTTCTCTATATTTGCTCCAAATATCCAAAAGATCAATGCATCTTCAAATCAATTAACAGAAATCCATCCATCATTATCTGATTTGAAAGATTTAACTTACATTGATGTTTCTCATAACCGTATCAAAGAAGTTCCAAGATTACCACCAACAGTTTCGCACCTGCTCGTTCAATCAAATGTAGTTACCACATTTGCAGAAACTAAACCATTACCACTTCACGAGCTTTCATTATGGAAAAACCAAATTGAAGAAATACCATTGCTAGCATACGGCTCTGTTGAAGGATTCTCATTCTGCCATAACAAATTAAAATCGATACCATTAGAAAGCCTAGCCAAAACTATAACCAAATTAAATCTTTGCATGAATGAATTAAATTCATTACCACCAGATCTATTTAAGATAAAAACTCTCCGCGAATTAAAATTGTTTCATAACCAAATTACTGAAATACCTTCTACTTTTTCAAACAGCTATCTAGAAGTATTAGATATTTCTGAGAACCCAATTGATCACTTACCAATGGTTCCATCCCAATTACAAGACCTCAAGATTAATTTTTGCAATTTCAGCGATCTTGACCACTGCATTCCCAAGGTCAACTCAATAATCAAATTACATGCAATAGCAAATCACCTTAAAAGCATTCCTTCCATTCCATATGTTGAGGAACTTTTAGTTGCCGACAACGAACTTACCGAATTCCCCGATTTAAATATCAGATCGATGGTTATGATGGTTGTTGATGTGTCTCACAACAAGATCGAAACAGTTCCTTCAATGAGAGCTCCATTTTTGCTCCTCGATCTATCATATAATCAAATCACTTCAATTCCCGAAATTTTATTCAACACACGCTCACACATAAACTTACGAGGCAATCCAATCAAAACGGAGCTCGATCTATCCAATATGAGAAGAATTTGCTCACTCGATGTGTCAAATACCGATATCACAATTTTGAAGTCCGAAGAAGAGGATGAAGAAGAAAATAACGGTTACCCATCGAACATGTTTGAATTAATGATAGACTATGATGATGATCAAAAGACAAAGCCAGGAGATACAGTCAAAGTTCTTGTCAAAACCGATAAACATGAAGAAGCGCTTAATTATTCTGTTATGATTGGAACACGTTCAAAAATGGAAGATTGCATCATCATAAGGAAGGACTTAAAGCCTGGAATTTCCGTTTATGGACTCTTCGACGGCCATGGTGGCGAAAAAGTAGCACGATTGGCAGCAACCAGCTTTCCAGATATTCTTGAAGATCTAGACGTCATTAACAACGAGACCATCACGAAGATGTGCGACGATTTCCAAGAGACAATCACTGGAATGAACGAGACGCAAGGCACGACAATGGATCTCGTAGTTGTAATGAAAGAAGAGCGAAAGATTCTTGTATCACACATCGGAGATACAAAAGTTGCACTATTTGCCAATGATGGATCAGTACGTTTCGAAACTTTGGCTCAAAATGCTTATATGCGTTCTGAGTTAGAAAGACTGAGAAATGAAAAAATTAGGCTACGCAAAATGAGAACATCGGGCACTTTGGCAATGTCTAGGTCACTTGGCGATATTCAAATTGCTGGCGTTTTGCATAAGGCGGAGTTTAGCGAAATCGAACTGGTCGAAGATGATAGATGGCTTGTTATCGCATGCGATGGAATTATGGACGATGTTGATATGAAATCCATGTCTGAAACGCTCGTTAAAACTAACTGCGCTTTGAAAGCCTCATGCTTATTGAGAGATATGGCTTACTCAAGAGGTTCTGAAGATAATATATCTTCAATTGTTATCGACTTGAAGCCTCTTTTTAAATAATGCTTAACTAGCTTAGTTTATGTCATTGAATTATTATTTTATCTTAAAATAGATGTTCAAACAAGTCTAGTTTTTCACTTTTCTTTTTCATTTATTCGTTATTTAAAAAACAGTTATGGCGAATACTTATTGACCAATAAATTTGCTGTTTCGGTTTTTAAAATTTCATGAATGAAAATAAGTATTTTAGTTTCCAAAAAGATTTTTACTTTTATTACATCATAAATATTTTAATTTTGTTTTTTTTTTGGATATAAAAGTTTGAAAATTTTCTAAAACGGTTTTTGCGGTTATGGTCTCCCTTTTCAAAATGGGTAGACTCCATTCACCAGGCAAAGGTATTTCCGCTTCAACAAAACCATACCGCAGAACAGCCCCACATTGGCTCCAATTGAACTCCGAACAAGTTGTTCAACTTATTTGCGATTACGCCAAAAAGGGCATTAGACCATCACAAATCGGTCAAGTTCTTCGTGACCGTCATGGTGTTGGCTTAGTCAAAAATGTTACAGGAAGCAAGATTATCCGTATTCTTAAAGCAAACGGAATCGCACCAGCAATGCCAGAAGAAATTTATTATTTAATTAAGAAAGCAGTTAACGTTCGCAAACACCTTGAACGCTCACCACACGATGTTGACGGAAAATACCGTCTTATCCTTATCGAATCTCGTATTCACCGACTTGCTCGTTATTATAAGGGACGCAGACTTCTTGACCCAACTTGGAAGTACAGCTACCAGACCGCATCTGCACTTACAGCCTAAACACCGTTTGAATTGATTTTAAAGAAACTATTATTATTTTGGATTTTTTACATTTTTTTTATTCTTTTAAAAAGTTACTAGACTTTATATTTATTTTAATCTTATTTATCATGCAATCATTATAAAACTCTAAGAAGTATAGAACTATTCTATAAGCAGCAACTCAATTTTGTTTTTACATTTAATGGCTGCAACTCACTGAATGTTAAAAAAAAATATATGTTATCTTTTTTTCATTTATAAATAATGCTTGATATGACAATATATAAGTCTTCAACCATAGAAGTTGAAGATAATAATTAAAAAAAAAAAATAATTTTTTTAAAATTATAAGTTGTTTATACAGGTTTAATAACTTATGTAATAATAATAACTCTAATCATAAATTCATTCTTTCGCAAATACAAAAAAATAAAAAACAATACAAATATAGGAGACATAAAACAAAACAACAATATTAAAAATTAGGAAGGAGGGGGATCTTGTGCATGCTGATCTTGAGCTTCTTTAACATGCGTTAACATTCTCCATTTCTCATCGAAATCATCTTCTTCTTCCTGGGCAACTGCTTGTTCTATCTTTTCTTCTTCTTCTTTCTGGGCTCTTTGCCTCCTAATTTCTTCTTCAATCTCGAGTTGGTGTTTCCTCTGCATTCTGTCTCTAAACCTTGCTCTTTCATTAGCTTCTCGCTTGGCCTTTTCTTCTGCTACCATTAATTCTTCAGCAGTGACACGCTGAATTGCAGTCCTTCTTCTCATTTGTTGCATTTCTTTCATTCTATTATATTTTCTGTGCTGCAAAATCTCAAGTTTGTGCTTTAAGTCATCACGAACAACCATCAACTCTTCTGGAAGGATCTGTGGCTCTTGGTTGACTACTTCAGTTGTTATGTTTTCTTCTTCACTTGATATTATTTTCAAATATTGCTTAAGTTTGGCAATTTTTTCTGATCGATCTTCATATACTTGACGGTTTGCAGCAACTGGTCCTTCAAGTCGATTTACTGCTTTTTGAAGGACGACTTGGATTGATTCTAATTCTTCAGTTTCGTTGAAAGCTTGGTTGCTTTGAAGTCCAGTATATGATCTAAGTTCAACTTCTTTGGCATTCGAAAAAAATGCATATAGAAAGTTGTATTGTGAAGTTAATTCATTGTGAAGGACAAGTAGATCATCTAACTTTTTCTGCGCTTCCATCACACGTTTAAGTTGAAGTGCGTTCTCTTCTTCTTTTTTATTCGTTTTTGCTAAATTGATTATAGCTTGTGCTTGAATAGTAAATTCTTTATCTTTTTCTGCTAATTCTTTCTTAAGG
The DNA here is from genome assembly GCA_039105265.1 of Tritrichomonas musculus. Lineage (NCBI taxonomy): Eukaryota > Parabasalia > Tritrichomonadida > Tritrichomonadidae > Tritrichomonas > Tritrichomonas musculus. The sequence goes on from JAPFFF010000004.1 coordinate 4,492,127, forward strand.
GCTTCATTTTCTTTCCTTATTTCATTAATCTCGGTGACAAGTCTATATTTTTGATCAACAAGCGTCATTTGATCTTCATAAATTTGATCTCGATGCAAATCGCGAACATGATTATATTTTGGCTCCAAATTGAGGCTTTCCAAGTGCTTGTTTGGAGGTATAGGCGAAATATTAATCGCTGAGGGAAGTGGTCTTAGATGTTCTACCGAATTCATTTTAAACTAATTCAATTTAATATGAGAATTACCAATATACGTTAATTGATATACACTCAATTTTCCTTAAATAAAAGAGGTTAAAAATTTGAATTAAAAATAAAATCAAAATTTCAAATAACTTTTTGAATGAATTGTTGTATGTTAGTTTTTGTTTTTTGAATATCTCATCTCTCATTATTATTTCATAAACAAATTCATATTATTTGTTAATATGTTTTATCATTAATAATGTAAAATCTATTTAAAACCGCATGCAATAAAAAATACGATATATTTGGAAAAGATGATCTGCCTGATAATACCAGGTCAAATAATAATTAAAACATTGTATGTAATAATACAGATTGATGCTTCTTCTAATTATACATGTTTAATGTTTTCTGATGTTTTATATACAAATATGAAGAAAAAACAACAAATACAATTAATCTATGCTAACTAAAAACATTTATTTACAAATAATATTCTACAAACAAAAAATTATAAGAATGAATTCACTTTTCTTGTATAAGAAGATCTTGTTGGAGCTTTATTAGTACGATAACGCTGATTTACTGAAACGGCAGGTCTATAACACAAAGCAGAAATTTTCTTTCTTTTTGTTTTAATAGGAGAGGTCATCTTCGATAATGATTGAGTGTCAATTCTTTTCGTGGCTTTAAAAGCTTCTTTTTTTGAAATGTTAATTGTAGTAAAACCAAGATTTGGATTTGGAGAAAAACCTTTTTGATTTATGTTCAAAAGCATTTTGTCATAATATTGAACTCTCCTCAATGCTGCTTGAACTTCAATTTCACGAGCTTTATCATAATCTTTTCTTCTTTCTTCAGCCCACTGCTCGATGATTTGGAATTGATTGTTTTGCTTGTCAAATAAAGATTTCCGATTAAATTCAATATCTGACATAAGCCGTGATTTACATCGCTCTCCTTGTTGCGATTCGAGCCTCTCTGCTTTCCTTTTAATTTTTTCTGCTTCTAAGTAGTTTTCATTTTTTACAAGCCCATCTTCTTTTTTCCTAATTGATAGAGTTTGTGGCGATGGCTTGTATTTAACATTTTTTAGTTGATATTCAGCTTCCATTTCAAATTTTTGCATCTCTGAGTTCAGCTCAAAGTATAATTGCCTTTTTTTAATGTCGATTTGATTTTCAAGTTCTTCATAGCGATTATCCCATTCTTTTGTAATAAGGTCAAGGTCATTTTGTGCTGTCATTTGCTTTTCAAGAATAGATTGAATTTGATTACTGCACTGCTGAGAAAAATGAGCTAAGGTAATTGCATGAGAAACTTCATTTTGAATTTTTTTAACTTTATCTGCCATGATGTAGTTTTTCTCCTTTACATAGTCCAATTTTGTTGCTTTTATCAGTGGGAGTGCCTGATCTAAAACTTCAGGAGGAAAATCATTTGGCGATGTATCATAGTTTAAAAGCGAATCAACAACAAATGAAATAAAATCATTATTTTCGGTATCTTGCATACTTTCTTTTTCTACATTTTTAACCTCTGATGGATAAATTTCTGGCGTTACAAAAACAGGGTCTGTTGGAGAACCAAATCTAATGTCATCTTCATTAATAACAGTAATAATCGGATCAGAAATAGGCTTAGAGGTATGTTGCTCAGTGATAAAAGCCATTCAATTTTTTTTTTAAAATTCGTTTTTTTTATATATAAAAAGTTTCAAGATAAAATTTAAAAATTTTTAGTCAATTTCTTATTCATCTGTTTCATCTGTTTCAGCAGATGACTTAGCATGCTCTATCAATACCTTCTTTTTAGGGCTTGGCTTTTCAATAACAAATTCATGCCTATCTGAATTTGCTCTCTGAGCCGGAAAGCCACTTTTCGGCTTTTGGTTTTGATGATTATTTCCATTGCGGTTAGCATTACCAAGATTGTTATCATTATCATTATTGAGGTTGTTTTGATTGCTGTTATCATTATTACGATTGTTGCGATTATTGTTATCATTGCTGCGCTTGTTACGATTATTATTGTCGTTATTACGGTTTTTACGATTATTATTATTGTTACGGTTATTATTATTATTATTGTTGTTGCTGTTGTCATCATCATCATTGTCATTATGACGGCCTTTGTTGCCATTACCTTTCTGATAATTGTTATGATTGTTGTTACTATTATCATTATTGAAATCAGCGTTATTGCGATTATTGTTATCATTGCTGCGCTTGTTACGATTATTATTGTCGTTATTACGGTTTTTACGATTGCTATTATTGTTATGGTTATTATTATTATTATTTTTGTTGTTGTTGTTGCTGCTGCTGTTGTCATCATCATCATTGTCATTATGACGGTTTTTGTTACGATTACCTTTCTGATTATTATGATTGTTTTGATTTTTACCATCTTTTTGAGGATTATGCCCTTTGAATTCAATTTTAAACTGATTTTTATTTTTGTTTTTGTTTACTTTGGGATTGTTATCTTGGAATTTTTGGTAAGGCCTAATTTTACCTGTTTGAAAATAATGTGTTTGTTCTACTGGCGGTGCAGATTTAAGTAAGAGATCAGAATCAACAACAAAATATGTTGTAGTTATTAAAGGGCTCGAAAATTTATCCATTAAATATTAAAATTTTTAGAATTTCGGTTTGATTCAAATTGTGAAGAATCTCTGACTGACAACAATTCAGTCAAATAAAGCATTATTTTGCCTCATCAAACTTATAAGCCTTTAATATGAAATGCTGATTTCGATATGACTATTATCTAAACAAACCAACTAACTCGTCAATAATTTACAAATCGGTTTTCCTGGAATATTAACTTAATAATAAAAAAATTATTTATTATACAATTATATTCAATAATACATAAAAATCTATATAGATTACTTTTATTCTAGCAAGATATATCAATTATTATTTTTCAAAGAACTCACAAAAAGTTAAAAAAATTTTATAAAAAATAATGAAAGCTTTTTTCTACCAATTTCATGATTCATGCAATTTAATATCAAAATTAAACTTATTTGCTTTATAATCAATTCATTAAAAAAAGATAGATGGGGAAAAAAGAAATTAGATAGATCGCTTTATCTTTATATATATATATACAAACAAAAGGAATAGTTATGGTTTCGAAACTCTTTTCACGTAGATACTTTTCCCATTTCTCTGCTTCTTTCGTTTATCATTATTAGATATTGTATTCGAAACCATTAATAAAGGTGCATTATCAGCAATACTAACAACGCCTCTTCCTGGCTTTAAAGCATAGCCTCCAAAAGGGAAGTCAAAGCCATCAATTCGGAAATTGGAAAACATTTCATCATCAATTGCACGCTTTCGTGTAATTCTTGAATATTTAGACACTTTTTTCCGTTTCTCTTTTTGCTCATTGTCTTCAATGATAATTGGTGGCTTTGGTTCACTTTTTCTTGAATGGTCAGAAAGGGTAGACATTTTTGAAGACGATTCTTTATGAATGCTTTCTTCTTCTTCTTCTTCTTTTTCAACCGAAACTTCGTTCGGCTGGGTAATGAAAGCTTGCGATTTGGATTTCGTGGCTTGTATTTTTTGTCTAATGCTAGGTTGATTAATTGGCTCATAGAATTCATTAGATATTTCATTTGTGGGCTCACGAATGATCATTTCTCCTGGTTCATGAACTTGATAAACAATAGAATTATCAGATACTTCTTCTTCGTTTTCATTTTGCTGTTCAAATATAGAATTAGATATATTAATCACAACTTCAGGCTCTTTTTCACTCTCAATTTCAGCTTCACATTGCTTTTCTTCAACTTCACTTTTTTTATAAACTTCTGGGTTTGGTTCAAATATAATTTCTACCTCTTCTTCTTCTTCTTCTTCTTCTTCACTCTTTTCTTCTTCTTCTTCTTTCTTTGGCTTAATAATAGCTTTCTTTTTTATTTCTTTTTTATTCTTCTTTTTCTGAATTTTTTTCACAACTTCACTTTTTTTTGGAACTTCACTTTTTTTCACAACTTCACTTTTAACTTTTTTTTCAATTTTTTGTTTAAAACTATCTGAATCTTTTTTAGTATTAAAATTTTCATTATCTGAAGTGAATGATTTAGTTAAATTAGGAGGAAACTTAAGATCTGAGCTATCTTTAATTGTTGGAAGTTGCTGAAGTGACTTTGAAAACTCAGTTTGAGCGAATCTTGGATTTTTCTTTCTAACATTTTTTGCTGAATTAAACCTATCATAATTGCTTGATTTAGAATTCAATGAAAGTGAAGTCTGATATTTTTTAGGTGCTTCTCTTGAAATTTTTTTGACTTTCTTCTTGTATCTTCTTGATGATTTAGGCTCATCATCTTCATAATAATCTGCATATTTATTAGAAACTCTATTTGAGCTTGCTTTTGATCTCGATTCATAAAGAGGAGCTTTTTTAGAATCACCTCTTCTACTTTTTACTTTGATTTTCTTTGGACCTTTTTTCTTCTTGTTTCTTTCAGCTTCAAGCTTTCTCTCATTCTCAATAATCTCGTCGATATCTTGAAGTGGAAAGTTTGTTTTAGTTGCCTGCTCCTCTTTTTCATCATCTCTTAGTGGTGCAAAAAATCTTTTAGGAATAGGATTCAATTCTACTTTCAAATCTTGAAAAGGAACTTCACTTTCGATTTCATCTTCTTCGTTTTCATTTTCAAAAAAGATAAACTTTTCTTCATCGGCTACGGTTAAAATAACAGGAGGCTCTCTATTATTTAAAATTTTAATATCAAAAGAGTCAATTCGAAGGTCGAAATCGTCAAGAGGAGTTTGGATTGGTAATAATTGTTTCTTGAATAAAACATCCCATTCAATTTTGAATAAATTTTTCATAGACGATATCAAAATTGATCCAGTTCCATCTGCAAAGCAAGCTGATTTAACACCAAAAGGAATCGATATTCTTGTCAATGGTTTTCCGGTTTTGTCCCACAAAAATATTTCGCCGTATGAAGATAAAGAAAGAACAATTTCTCTTCTGGCGCAAAAATCAAGCTTTTTTACAGCTGATGGATTTAGGTATAATTGCCTTGTGCTTAAGTAGGTATCTTGAAGAGGAGTACGATGACCATTTTCAGTATGGCAAGTATTATACAAGGAACTATTCATTTTTACCATTAAAGAAGGAAAGCTTCTAATTTCAATGAATCCGTTTGCGCATCCACAAAATAAGGTGTAATTATCGAGAAGTAAGAGAGATGTTATAACACAATCATCTGATGAAGAAGTAATTTTCCTGGTCTTTAAATCAAATGTGAAAAGTTTCTTCATTGCTGAAATTATCAAAAGTTCATTAGTAAAAGAATAAATTGAACAAATAATATCTTTTTCATTCAAAGAAAAAGTTGATTCTATTTTCATTTGAGATGAGAAAATATAGACATTGCCAGTTTCTACTACTCCGCATACCTTTTCATGGCCAATGTCTAGAAAGGCAACAAATTGGTTCATAAGATCGTGATCTTCGAGATATGGAGTAGGAATCCATGACATATTGAAATTGCTAATGGTTGATCGAAATAGTTCATTTCGATTGGTATAATTGGTTCGATCAATTTCATCTAACTGTAAAATAGAGGTTATCCCTTGGTCTAAATGGCAAAAAAGAAGATCTTCGCTCATTCTCTTTGAAACATGTAATCCATCTATTTCCACATCTCGAGTGTAGCAGATATTTCTGATGGTAGGGCAACCACTTCCTGTCGTAAAACCGAATATTTGCTTCCCATCTTTTGGTGAAAAAAAGGAAACACATGAATTTTCTTGGAAACAGATAATTCGAGCACTTCTAGTTTCTGAAACTGCTCGAAATATGTCAACTGAGTTGCTTCCAACATCAGAAAAGTGATTCAAAAAAAATGAGCACTGATAAATGGAGATCATAAATTGAGAAAATAAAATTAATTTGTCAAAAGCAAAAAAGCCCCCTATTGCTTCTATTGAGCATTTAAATTCTTGTATAATAGATTCATTTTGAATTCCAAAAATTGTGATCAAACGGTCGCAATCTACAGATACAATAAATTCTCTATCAAACAATTCCGATAAAAGTATTTTTGAGTTGGATATTTTATATGTTTCAACATTTTTGCATGATTCAGATGGGGCATTTGGTACAAAAGGTTCAGGTAATTCAAATTTTAATATTGTTACATTTCCGCTATTTGTACCAATAACTAATGAATTTGAGTTTATATTGGAGTATGAATTGGAAAATGAAAGTAAAGAAAGTGACGAAATATGATCATTTATAAATAAATTTGAAATAACTTGAACTTCAGTTCCATTTGAGGTATGTATATGAATAGTATCATTGATATATAATAAAACAATTCCAAAATTAGAATTTTCTATAAATCGAGGATTGTTAAGCCCTTTAAAAGAAATTCCTTCGTAATGCAATGATATTTTCTCAAATTGAAGAGTTTCAGGCATTGGCTGAGTATCTTTAAAATATGGCGGAATGCTTACGCGCGTAAAAAGTATTCCATCGCCAGCGCTTACTAAAGTTGATGTTGTTTTAAAATAAAAAAATGAATATATCTTAGATTCTGAAAAATGAAGAGGATGCACTCTAATTTGAAATGGATGATTTATAGAGATAAAATGCAACTGATGTGAACCTCGAACATATGCAACAACATTTGATATTTTCGAAAAATAAAATAGGGCTGTTGCAGGCAATGAAAATGTTTTAATAATCATTTGTGGTTTCCAAAATGCTATATTATGTCCATCTGTCGTTGCATAAAAATTTGAGTCTATAATACAATAAGATAATACTCTTTTCGAATGCGGAGATTCTGTGTATTCACTCATAATTCCCCAAGCTAATGTTTGATATAAAGGGTCACTTGATCTATTGGATGTGGTAGAAATAATATTTTTTTGAGCCTTTATCATCTAATTCATTAAATTTTTATGAATCCGCATCAAATTAAAAAAAAAAATAACGTGCAATATGTCGAATGGTTTCTGATGCTAAGTAAAATGATAGTTGTATATGTTTTTTAGATTGGAATCAATATTGATTTTTGAAATCTATTTTAATGATTTGTTTTGAATATTCAATTCCATATTTCTTAATCTGATTTTAAATTATTCAAAATTATTATAAGATTGATTATAAAAGGATAATTGCACTTGTTGTAGATTCATGCGTTATACTTCTTTTAAAATTATACTTATTTCAAGAAAAATATATTATTGAACCCTAAATAACATTATCATTACTGTTTAAACTAATATAATTATGATTATTAAAATTATTTGTTTAGTAAATTTAATGAAATATGATAAATTTTTAAAGATATTTAGTATTTTTTTTATTGAATAGAATTGAATAGTATTAAAAATTTTATAAAATACGTTGGATGACTGAAACCAAGCCCTATTGGACAATGAGCCAACTTGATATCAAAAATTTTGGTAGGTATGATTGGCTTTATAAGCATCCTGCTCCTCAACCTAAAATTAAGCCTAAAGCACCATTAACAAAACAACAAAAATTACGCGCAGCAACTGTAACGAAGTCTTTCAAAGAAGATCCAGCTGATGAAATCGAGCTGGTTGGTTATAAGCCTACAGAGTACAAGTCTATTCCTTCCCGGCCTCCTCTCAGAGGTTGCACAGCTCCAGTCGAATGTGGAAGAAGAGATATTTTTACTGACATGCACACTCCTATACAAATTACTAAAAAATTTTCTGGATCGCCTATAATAAGTGTACCAATAGCGAACACAACTAGAAGAAATGTAACTTCACGCAGTATTCCCAAGCCTAAGCAACAAACAGAAGACGAATCTACCCCAATACATGACGTTTTATTTGAAGAATCAATTGATCCTCATGAAGATATCGATCCTTGGGGATTTTCGCGTGATGAAAAAGTTGTTGCACCTGATAAGAATTTCCATGGTATGAAATTAACAGTATCTCGTCTTCGTCCGCCAAAAAAATGAGTGTTCTTATTTATTATAATTATTATTATTGTTTTGTATTTCTTGTTATTTTTTAAAACGTGTTTTCATGATAGTTCTTCTCTTTTTTGTATATTAACAAAAACGAATCAACTGTTCCTCCTCAAAGAAATGAAATGATTAATATCAAGAAATGTTTTTTATTTTTTTTTAATCAAATGAGATTATATCAATCTATTCCAATTATTCTAAAATCATATGCGAATTGTACACATAATATGTGTGTATTCTTAAAAAAGCAAAAATATTAAATGAAATCGAGACATTCCTTCATATTGGAAAAATTATTAAAAGGCTAAAAAATTGACCATTTGAATAAATGGAAGATACTTCAAAAGCAAAAACCGAATCTAAATCTAATTCATTAGAATCAAAAGTTATAAAAAGAATTGAAGTTCGTTATAGTTCACGAGCATTTTTCAGATACCCTAGAGTGAAAAGATATAAATATAGTTCCATTCAACGAGCAGACCTCTCTGATAGTGAATGGGCTGCTGACCTCATGAAACTAAATGAATGTTTGCGTTGTTCTTTCATTCCTGTTTGGTTGTGGATTATTATTCTTATTATAAGTGGAGGACTCTTAGGATGGGTAATTCTTCCTTGGCAGAAAAAAAAGACAAGGAAAGCAGCACGTCTTTTAAGGGAATTTGTCGAAAAAAGAAACGATCAGTTTCATCAAGCAAGAATTCCAATTCAATACGAAATACCGCTTCCATCAAAAAAAGGAGTTATTATAAATGTTTGTATTATGGAAAGAAAAATATAAATAAATGTATATAAATTAGGAGATGTTCTAAATTCCGACGATTATCTTTTTTATTTATATATACAATATATATATATCATTGGTGGTAAATAAGCATAAGAGTATCTTATAAATCAACTTTAAATGATATATTGAGATCTCCAATAAATGTTCAAAAAAAGCTACGGAACCTTAAAGATGGTTTACCACTGATTCATGTTTACAATAAAACAATCCAATGATTTTTTTGTTAGCCGATATAATTTTAATAATAATTACAAACACACAACAAATTAATCTAATGTAATTTTCTTTGATCTTCGAAAAGATTGATAAGCTTTCAAATTTTGTATTCTTTCTTTCAACTCTGTTATCTCGTTTTTCATATTATCTCTTTCTGATTCTGCCTTTCTAATTGATCCCTCTGTCGTTTGTTTAAGAACATGATATCTTCTCCGAAGAGAAGATTCTTTCATTGATGAATCGTAAAAAGAAACGCCTGAATAAGATGTGATAAAAGGAGCAGACTTTTGTTTTGTAATTTTACTTAATAACTGTTTCAATCTCTTTGGTAATTTTGATAAATCATCACTTTTCTTTAATATACCTAAATCTCGAAAAGGTTTATCATCGGTTATTTTTAAAGTGTATTTTTCTTTTATATTTTTTAAAATTAATATCTGTTGTTCCATTAGTTCGGTGGGAGGATATGATTGTAAAACATTTAGAAAATATTCATTCTGCGAAATCAAATCTTGCTTGATATTTTCTAAAAGCGATAAGGTAGATTCGCCTTGTCGATTTAAATTTTCTATCTCTCTTTTCAATTTTTCGATTTTTGCTTTGTAATGGTTATTCATTTTTTGTGCTGCAATCAACTTGGCATATTGGTCTGCCTTTGAGCAAATTACTTCACTCCAATTTGAATCGTCAAATACAGGAGTGAAAACTTCTGCTGATGATGAATCTGCAGTATTTCTCTGCCCTGGAACTTGTCTTTTTTGCGTCGGTGTCTTCAACGGAGTTGAAGCCATGAATTAATAGAGAAATTTCTTTTTTTATTATTTGTGATATCGAAAGCAGGAATCCGTTTACTCATTTTCAAAAATTTCAACGAAAATCTTTGGATTTTTGAATTGAAATATATCAATATAAAAAGTTATTTCAATGCATATATAAACTTTCACTACTCAATTCTAGAGAAATATAATTAAATTTTAATAATATCTAATAATGTAAAGATTGCATTCTTTTTCTACATCAATTTTTCATATTTATACTTATTATATATATGATATTTATTTATAAATCATTAAAATAAAGGTTATTTCATTAGATAATAATGTTTAATTCTTATATTCTCAAAATTTTTAGTTGTTGTTGATTTATATATTTAATAATGAAGAACATTTTTATTAAAAGTTGTTACAAAACAATGGTATACTTTTCATATGAATTTTACCGTTTTTTTTTTTTTTTCTGAGATTTGAATGATTATATGAATTTGAGAGGAATATTTTTTGTGAAGTTGAAAGTTCCCGAAAATGTAGCATGGTTGTAATTTATCTAGCTTTGCTTTACTTATCTAACATGGTTGTAAAAAAATGAAAGAAAAGGTATTTATCTAACATGATTTTAATTAACAAGATTTTTTCATTTTGTGCAGCATATCATTTACATTATTAAAATGCTGTTTTGAGCTTTGAGCCTCGTTCGATATATTAGTTTCTGTTTTATCTGAGTCCTTAGGTTTTGCAAACTGAATGTTCAAGCCAACAGCTTTGCATAAAAATGTTGTGGCATATTTAATAGTTTCTGGCGGTCTGTTGGTGTCATGTTCTCCTGGAACTAATTGAATTTCTTTGTATTCAGAATTACACCGATCATATAGTATTTCACTATTTCGTTTTATAACAAAATCATCATCAATTCCATGTATAAAGAGAATAGGTTTTGTTATATTTGATACTTTTTCTAATGGTGAAACTTCATAGATATCAAAACTTGCTTTTTCTAAAATTTTTTTCCTAACATTTTCTGTAGATGTTTTTATAAACCAATCTGGAACTTTTCTCGCTCTTCCTAGTTGTTTAATTAAACTTCTGATTGATATATATGGAGAATCAACAACTGCAGCCTTGATTTTTTCTGATCTCTCGAGAGCTAGGATTGAAACAGATGCACCCATAGATCTTCCCCAAAGGAGAAACTGATGAAATCCAAATTGAGTTTCAAGCATATCGATGACGACATCAAGGTCCTGGTTTTCATAATAACCTAGAGATATATACTTGCCATCAGAGCATCCGCAGCCAGCAAAATCAAAGCAAAAAACGGAAATGCCTATTGGGCAAAATAACGAAACAAGAAATCGTCCTTCAAGCTGATTTGATGCATTTCCATGTAAATAAATTATGCATGCGTCAACTATTGGATTTGGTGCCTTATACAATGATCCATACATTGTCTGTCCTCTATTATTTGAAAATGGAAGTGAAGTCCTTTGGATAACGCCAAAATTTGGGACCTCGGCTATTAAAGGTAGCTTGGTTAAGTCATATGTAGATCGTGGGGGACGAATAATTAATTTTGCGCCTTTTTGAAACATTATTCGTCGAAAAATTTATTGCCTAAAATTTCAATAAAAAATTCAATTTCAAAGAATTATTCAATTAAATTTTTCAAGTAACGAAATTCAAAGATGAATTATGCAAAAACGACGTTTTTGAGAGTGATAGCAAAATTTTACAATTGCTTTGGATGTTTAAATTTCTATATTTATTTAATGTATATTCTATAATTCAATTTAAAGCAATTTGCGTGAAATTATTACGTAAATAGAGAGTGAACTCATCAAAAGTAACAAAAATGGTCAGATTAATATAATTTTATAGCAGAGTGAACTCATCGGATAATATATTCTCTAATATTTCTATTTTTGGAATAGAATATTCTAAATGAATTAATTATTTTCTTTGAATTTCGTAAATTGACCAATCATCATTTTTGTATATACTTTTAATTATGTTGTCATTGTTCTCTGTTGAAAAAATAAAGCTTGAATCATTATTTAAGGATAGCAAGTATGAAGATCCAATTTCATTCATAATATTAATTGTTGAATTAATATGATGATCAATTAATTTATAAAACAAAAGATACTTTGTGATATTATTGCCTCCTTTGTTCCACATATCATTTGGATAACCAATTAAAGTCTGTCTTCCTGAGAGAAAAGAAGCTGGTTGTAAACGTCTTGGTCTAGCAAATATTAGTGAATTGAAAGGAATATTAGATTTAATGAAAGAATCAACTCTTTCATCATTTTCATTTATCAATTCAAATTTTTTATTTTCAATTGAATTTTTCAAACAAAAAATACCTCCCAAAATATATGTTATTGAGACAAATACAACTACTGCAAAAACAAATCCTTGCGTTTTACTTTTTTGAGATCTATAGATATGGATTAAATTGCACATTATTTCTGAAAAGGCTAGAGCAATAAAAGGAACAAAAACAGAATTAATTGCTATTGAGTTCTCAAACGTTTCATTTCCATCACGAAAAACGCATAGAAGCAAAAATGCCGAAAGTCGTGTTAAGTAGAAGTAATAGAATTTTTTGTCATTTTGAAATCTGAATGAATAAATAATTGAAAAAAACATCGGACCAAATGCTTCAAACCAAATAAAGATTTGAGAGTAATGGTATCCTTCATTTTGAAATTCACGCCAAATTGGTTTAACTATTATATCTGAGCGAAGATACTTTGGTAATAATGTAAGCAAGAATGGTAAAAATCCTTTAACACTATTTTTATTACAAAATGCAATTAAAAATACGGATGCTGATGGCAAAAAGTTTGGAATTAAAGAAGCTAAAAAGCCGCCAAATAAATGAAGATTAATATTTTTTTCATCATCTTCAGCATAACAGAGCGAAAGAATGGAAAGTGGAACAGAAACTGAAGATGATAGCGAAAAAGAAAGATGATGAGCAAAAAAATGATAAATCGGTAAAGATACTCGAAAGCCAACATCGTGAATAAAATCAAGAAGCAGCGAATTATTGAGACTATTTTGAGTATTTACTTGGTTTGTTGAAAAAAAATGATAGAAAAAAGCCCAGCCCCCATTTAACATAACTAAAAATACGAAAAGTATGCTATTTCCTTTTTGAATAGCACTATAATAGAAAAGAATAGCTGTTGTAGCTATAATATTAAAAAAATGAATAAAAAATAGTACATCTTTAATTTTATAATCAAATGAAATGAGTGATGCAGCGAAAATTAATGGTAAAACTGAACGATTAAAAGTTGCATTTAATTTATTTGGGTCTTTAAATGTGAAAATTTGAGTTCTTTTTGAATTAATGCCATATAAAAATGAAGAAATAAAAGAAACTTCGTCGTCAATTATTGGAATTGATAATTTAGGTAAAGAATAAGGGAAATATTGATATACATTTCCTAGATAAACAAAAGAAATGGTTGAAATAACAAAAATAGTAAAATAATAAGATGGAGATTCTTCCAATGAAATACTGAATATACTATGATCATATTTTTTCCAAAGAAAAAGGCAAATAAATAATGCGATTATCAATATAGTTAAAGAAATTAATAATAAAATTACGGGGGAAATTAATATGAAGTAAGAAATAATTAAAATTAATAATGATGTTATAATTTGGCCAACAATCCATCCTGACAAAACATGAATAACAAGTTGCCAAGATCTTTTAAGAAAAAAAAGAATTAGAACATATCCAAGAAAAGTTGATGAAAAACAAAAAAAGAGTAATACTATCATATCGCGACATGTGATATAAGATTTGGATTTTAAAAATTTTTATTTCAATTAGATATTTCTATCTATATTATATAAATGATTGCTGGTAAATCATTTGATTTTTTTGATTAAAAAATAGCAACAGAAATTATATGAAATATATGACAAGTTATATGAAAAATCATTATAACGTATTTATAATTTTTTTATTAATTATAAATGACATCGTTCGCAGAATTCTACCGTCAACGAAACACTTTAACAGACAAATACTTCGAAAAAATAGAAGAAGCCCAAAAGAATCGAGAGAAAGAATTTATGGCTGCAATACGAATTCAATTAACTTGGAAGACTTTCCAATTAAAAAGGAAGCGCGCAAATCGTAACGAGAAAGCAATTGTTATTCAAAGGAACTTTCGCAGACATCAAGCTCAGGTTCTTGTTCAATGCCTTCGTGTCGAAAAGGCTAGAAATGAACGTATTTTATACTTTAATCAGCAAGCTCAGAAAATTCAGCGCGTTTGGCGTGGATATGACAGTCGTCGTCATATCTTTGATTACTATAAACAGAAGCAATACCTCCAGCAGGTTAAAGATGCTAATGAGAGAATGAAAAGAGAGCTTGATGATCATTACGCAGAAACTAATGAAAACGAAAGGCAAGCTGCGTTTAACAAAGCTAAAAGAATCCAGAAAAGAAACGCTTTACGCCAACATCATCTTGTATCAACATCAGCAATTCCTTCAATATTTCAACCACCAGCTTTTACAAAAGATGCAGAAGCAATGCCTGCAATTGAAAACTTTATCAGAACAGTCAATAAGGCGAAACTAGTCATTCCGTCATTGGGAAACAGGTGATGATTTTGTTTTTTACATTTAAATGTTGACAAATTTATATTTTTGCAATATAAAATATGTTATTCTTAAAAATTAAAATGAAAAATCTGAATTTTTATTTACATTTATGTTATTTATTATTAATAAATTTATTAATAAATTTTTTTAATACTACATTGAATTAGCTAAGCTTCATTCAACTTGATGGATAGTCCTTTCTGTTTCACAGAAACTCTAGCAAATTTATAAATCTATAGATTTAAATAATATTTGTTTAAAGTACGTTTTTTAATGACTTGTTAAGTGAAAAATCTCCTTTTTCATGTTGCATTAAATGAGCCTATACATAAAGAATAAAAATAAGCCGGATTTGGCTTCTAATAAATGTACACCAATAATCTATTTGAATATTCCTATTTTATTTTTACAAGTATTCATTATCATTTTTTCTTTATTTTTTCGAATGAAGAAGTCAATGTATTGCGATCCATTTACACATCATTATTACTTTTTGCAAAATGTTTCTCTTCCAATAGTTTTTTATATGTATAATTTCTCTCAGCCAAAATATGCAGATTATTTTCCATATACAAATCCAAAAATCATCAATAAAGTGGAATACTATTTTGAACCATATTTATTATCTTTTGTTCGTTCACAATGCTATATTACCCAAAATGCAAATAAAGCAGATTTGTTTTACATCCCACTTTTTTTTTCAATGATGATGTTTACTGATGGAGCACTCCCTATTAATAATCTAATTGAAAAACTTGAATATTGGTCTTTACATGGTGGCGTTGATCATATCATCGTTTTTAATATATTTTCTTTTTGGAGAGCAACCATTCAAGAAAAAGATGAGTACATGCTTCCATGTATGTTGAGCTTTGCGGATGTTAAATGGAACATTGCAGAAAGATATCCACTTCTAATGATGAGATATACAATTCTACCATATTCTTCATTTTTTAAGCTAAGTCGTCACTATAATATAAATCGAAATAATCTTCTCTTCTTTATCGGGTCAACTTTGCTGTCAACCTTCGACGAAACAGCATGTGAATTGCGATCTGAAATTCTTGAGTTTGCTTCAAATATCCCCTTTTCGAGAATTGTAATTAAAGAACGAGGGAAATATACTTATGATTTAACGAACGGTTTTGCGGTAGAAAGAATGATGCGTGATAGTATATTTTGTTTAGTTCCTTTGGGTGACTCACCTTCATCAAAAAGAATTTATGATGCTCTCAACGCTTTAAGTATTCCTATTGTTGTATCTGATTATATTCGTTTTCCTTTTGAAGATATTTTTTTGAATTATTCTAAAATTCTCATTCAAATACCCATTCACAATTATAAAAATGAACTTCCCTCTATATTGTCGAAATCAAATTCTCAGTTCATTTTTCGAATGCAAAAAAACATGCGTATTGCAAGCGATTTCTTTCTATTGAGAGATAAAAATATTCCTCAAAATTCGGTATTTTGGGCCTGGGGAATAAGTCAGCTTGCCAAATTGTGTTATATTTCAACAGTAATGCGGCGATCTTTATTGAAAGAAGATTAGTTGTTATTAAAGTATATATTTTTTTATTTATTTATTTATATCTCTAATTTCATAATTAATAGGTAAGGGTTTTGGTATTTAGGATTGTCTATGTGGACTTTATATATATATATATTAAAAAACTAAGTCTTGGTTAATATAATTAATAGCAACAAGAGGTAAAAAAACAGATTTACTGACTATTATCTATGTCACCTGATTGTTCTGATTCTTTGCATAATACAAAATTTCCATTAACATCTTCAACTTCAATATGTTCTTCTATAAATGGCCAAATTTTATTCAAATTTTCATCAAACCATTTGATTAACATATTTTTTCTTCTTTTAGTTTCTCTGCTAAGTTCAATGTCTAAATTTGCTGATATAACTTGTGCCAGACATTTTAGCTCAGCATGGTTGAGTTTTTCTCCATACTTTGATGTTAATTTTTTCCATGCTTCAGAAGTTGAAGGATTAAAATGTGTTAACTTATCTTCTAAAAGTAATTTTTCATATTCTTTTTGAATAGCTTGAGATCTTGAAGTTGCTTCACTCATTTGGAATGAAAAAATGAATTAAAGTCAAAAATTTTGAGTTAAAATTTAAATAATATGAATTAGCTAAGTCAAAAATATTTTGAATTACTCTATTAAAAAAATTCAATTTACTATAGAAAAATAGATTTAAAGATTATTTTATATAAAATACAAACAAATTTAAATTAAATACATTGTATTATAACAAATATATGCACTAGAAAGCAGTAATTGAAGAAGGGACGGTTTTCATTTTATTTGCAACATGAGAATTGTACATTTCATTCAATTGGTTTGCATCTTCTTTCGAAATTTCACTCTCAGCAATCCAAATATATTTGGTCTTTTTTGTAAGTTCGTTGTAAATTTTGACATTAAACTTTTTCATCTGCTTTCCATTAACATATTCCTGATCTTTTATTACATTAATAACATCTTTAATTTTGCCTCCATAAGGTAGAGAAAATTTAATTGATCTTCTATTTGATCTCTGAGATTTGGGTGAAGGAGGATCAACAATACCTCTAAATTTTCGCCATCCTGGCATCATTTTCTTTTCTTCAACAGAAACTGGTGGTTGAGCAAAAACAGTTGTTGATCTTAATATAGAATTTTTGGCATTATAACTTCTTCCACTTAATGACGCATCAAAAGGATAGTTTCCGCTTTGGATTGGAATTTTTTCAATTATTGGTTCAAAATTCGCCTTAGGAATTGGGATTTCATTATTTTGAGTATTATTATCAATTTCATCATTATTGCTATTATCAATATAATAATTCGGAATAGGGGGTTCGTAATTAATTTCATTTGATTGAGTCATATCGGCAGCTGTGATAAACATTTTTGCTTTTTTCTTTTCTGGCGAATATGAATAATTCGAACCTGCTCCTCCACGTCGAGCCATCTCACGCCAAACACCTCTGCCATCCCAAAAAATGGATGAAACAGGAATTTGGACAACAAGTGTTTGATTTTCAGCTAGAATGAAGATCCGCCCGTTTTTTATTTTGTTGATTGCTGAAATTGACCATTCATTGGTTAATGGATGAACATATTCTATTTTATCATTTTTTTCTGCTTGATTATAGCCATTTGGAGTGTAAAATGGTGCAACTGTTTCCATATATACTGATTCGATAGAAGTTTCTAATTTGGTGAATCCACAAGACTTTCTATACTTGAAATATACTCGAAGATCGTTTGTAGAAGCATCGCTTGGTCCATCATCTGTTGTTGCAATTGCACGAGCAATAAATGCTGATAAAATTAATCGAGCTGTAGAGCCGATAAGAGGAAGGGCTCCATCGTGAAGATATTTGTCTACGCCAAGAGATTCCCATATTTCTTCTTCAACTTCGTTTGAAGCCTTAATACGATCAGAAATTCTAAGTAAAAGAACAGTGAGCTCCCAATTCTCCATTTTGATGACATCTTCAAAAATATTGAAAAAATAAGCCCTACAAAGTGATCTCGGAATTAATTGAACTTTTTCATCAATCCATAATTTCGAAAGAATGCCAAGCGCAAGCCCAAAGTAGTCTTGAAAATCACCTTCTCGCAATTCAAATTGTTGTAATTGTGATAAATATTGAATACGCTCGTATTGTGTTGATTCATCAACCATGAGTGCAGGAGCACAAGAGGAAGGTGAAAATTGAATTCCTTTCTCATTTGTGTAATCATGGTTTGAAATATAAAATTTACCAGCTTGAGCGGTGGATAAGTATGTAGGTTTGGTACTACGGAAACGTCCACTGGTAAGAATAGAATTTCCATATTCTAGTGTTGATTCATAGTTTCGAAAGAGTTGTCTTTGTTGATCAGTAATAAAGTCACCATTTATTACCCATGCATGAGAAACAATTGTTGGAACTAAAAGCGAATCATTATTCATTGCGCCTTCAAAGTTATTGTTATTAAGAACAAGGCGTAAAATGACGCAATTTCTTATGTCAAATAAATCATCTATATCCAGAAAGTTATTTGAAATATCAAGAAAGCTAATACAGCGAAAACATCGAAGAAAAGAAAGAGAATTGAATTGATTATAGCTCAAATCAATTGTCGAAACAAAAAACTTTTTAAAAAAGAAATCGAAGTCGAGAGTTGATAAATTATTGTGAGAAACTAGAAATTCTTCGATATTATTTGGTACATCTTTAGACGAAAGAGAGGATAGATTTTGGTTACGAGCATCAAAAACCTTACTATCCATTCTTGATTTCTCGGAAAATCTCTAACGTTTATGAACTTTTTCTAAAAAAACATTCAATGTTTATGAAATTTTATTTTATTAATGACATCAGATACAAAAAAAGAGGCAATTCAATATTTTGGACTTGATAAATATAAATTTGAGCAAAAACTGAGAGAGAGTGGAATGAACCCTACAATGGAAGAAATTGAATCTATGATAGAGGAAATGAATCAAGATGCTCATATGGATAAAAAAGAAGAAATGTCGTCAAAAGAAAATGATGTAATTACACAAAATTTAATTGATGCTCTGCACGTATTTCAAGATGAGCCTATAATTTCAAAAACAGAATTTCAAAAAATCATCAATTATGGCAATAAGAAAAAGCCAATTTTAGATGACGAAGAGCAAAAATCTATTCTATCTGACGTTCAAAATACTTTCTCTTGGGAAAAATATGTGAAAAAGTATCTTTCAAAGAGTGAATTTATACATAGCTTAAAAGTTGACTGAAATGTATGCATATATAGTTGGATGCTTTGTACTTCGAATTTGCATTATAGAATCTTGTAAATTAAAATTTCTTTTAGATAGGTATTGATGTTTTTGTTGAAGGAAACCTATCTACCAATTAAAGTATTGACTATGATACAACACTTTGTTTTAGATGTATTTTTTAATAAAAATGAAAATATAAAAAAAAAATATGAATTATCATGGAATAATATATTTAATTTAAAAACAATTTTCAAATCTAAATAAAAAGCATTCGAATTTATATCTTGATTAAAATGTATGAGATGATTTGTTATCATTTTTGATCAGCAACAAGTAGTTTTTTTTTTTGAATCACAAACTACCTCTACAGAATCATCTGTGCTTACTGGAATATTTATATTTGAAGAAGCTTCTGCTATAGTATTAAAGAGCTCATCAATTCCATCACCAGTTAGCGCGCTAGTAAAAACATATTCGCAATTTAATCTATCAGCAAATTCTCTTATTCGTTCTTTTTCAAAACTTCGTCCTACATCAACCTTATTTCCAACTAATATTATTTTTAAGTTACCAATATAATCATGAAGGGAGTTAATCCAGTAATCTAAATTTTCAAAAGACTGTATATTTGATACATCAAAAACAATAACAGCTATTGATGCTTGTCTATAAAAAAATGTTGTCGTTGAATGAAATCTTTCTTGGCCAGCTGTATCATAAAGAAGCAATGAAACCCCGTTTACATTTATTGTGAAAGAAGCTGTGTTAATTGTTGGAACTGGATCAATATTTTCATGAAATTTTGTATGGATTATAGATGTTTTGCCAACAGAAGCATCTCCAAGAAACAAAACAGTGATTGGAGCTTTCGCTTCCATTCAAAATTTTGAATGAATAAAATTTGAATGAAAATTTTGTTTACCAAATTTTATGAATTCGGAAGGTTCTACAGAAACACAAACAGATGATACTAAACCATCAAGTGATCCTGATGGTATTAATAATATTAAGCAAAATCCGGCGAATTTAGAAGTCAATGATCAAGATAAGCCTAATGATTTGTCGCAAAATCCAAATGACTCTACCCAAAAAGAAGAACCACCTAATGCAAATTACGAAAAATCGATTGAAAATGATAATGATGATGCATCAAATATTCACTCAATAGAAGAAAGCCAAAGCAACTCGAACCAAAGTGAAAATATTAACAATCAAATTGAGAATGATAAAAATGAGGAAAAAACTGATGGAAACCAAGATGAAATTCCAAAAGAAAATGAAAATAAGCAAGAAAATCAAATTGAAAAGCAAGATGAAAATAGTGAAGAAATTGCTAAATCAGAGCAAGAAAAACCAGAATCAGAAAATTCAAATGAAACAGAACCAAAAAGTGAAAATCAGGAAAATAAAGAGCCTGTTGATGATTTTGCTTATCTCAAATACGATCGAGAAACTTTTACAAATCCAGAACTTAGAAAAAAGTGGGAAGAAGAAAATCAAGCTCGTTTTAAGCGTCAAGAAGAAGAAGAAAAGCGCATGATGGAAGAAATGGCAAAACGTGCCCAACAGCAGCGTGAAGCCTTCCTTAAGCAAGTGCAAGAACAACAAGCGCAGAGAAAAAGTAAAAATGCAAAAGCCAAACCGCCTCCACCAAAAAGTAGTAATGATAATAATGATGAAGATGAAATTGATAATGATGATCCTGTTGTTGGTTGGTCACAGGTTATGAAAATGGCAAAACCAATGAAACCTAAAGCAAATCAAGATCAGCTCAAAAGTGTCAGAAAATTATATTTCTCATTGAAGAGTTGATTTATATCTTATTTTCTTATTTATATTGTTAAATATCATCATTTTCAAAATTATATAAATAATTATTAGAATATTTTTAAATTCATAAATTGTTCGTATCATGTCATATTTGTTAAATAAATTCAAAATAGAATTAAATGCGTTGGTAAGGCGAATCATATAAGATTTGTAGCATCAATATTCTTTTATCTCTCAAAATGGATATTTCGAATTTAAAAAATTAAATAAAAATAAAACAATAAATGAGCCTAAAGGAAAACATGACGAATAGTGGAATCTATTTTTTGTTGATTGTTCAATTAGTAATTCTTTATCTCGTTTGTCGAAAATATACAAATAGATTCCAGCCTGGTATTTATATTTTTACTAATATTTCATAATCATAAGTAGAGGTTGCAAAAAAATGTTAATAATTTTTGATTTTGAATTTCGTTATTTTTAAAAATATAGAAAAAGTTTTCAGAAAATTTTGTGTTATAAAAGAATGGATGGATCTATCAATCCAATACTTAGATATGTTCGAGAGGCTCGTGAATACGGAAAAATTGGAAATTTTTCAGCTTGTGTTCAATCATATTCGAATGCAAAAGAATTAATACAACAAGAACTTAACAAATGCAGGAATATAAGTGAACACAAGATTTGGAACTCCTTAACATCTGAAATTGTGAGTGAAGAACTTGCAGTTCGCCGTCTTCGAGATGCTATTGATGATACTCTTAAAGCTCTTCATAATAATGGAACTAAACTTCAGTCAGTTAAGTGCGAAGAAATTGCTGCATCGAAACCAGATTTTTCTATTGTTCCAAAGATCATTGATTTTAATCCTGATCCAGCACCACGAAGAAATTATAGAAGGCTTCCAAACCTCAAACTCGCATCATTCCCAAAAGATGATAAAAATCCATGTCCACAACGCCAACAACCACAATCTCAATGCTCTTTAGCTCCAGGGCCACAGCGATCTGCCCCAAAAGTTGATCCACGTAATAATTCAAAAGATAAAAATGATAATAAGCCTCAAATAATGGCCAAAGTTGATCCAAATAGTCATTTAAAGCAACAGATTATTGACTCAGGAATTCTCATCAAAGAGCCTAATGTTTCTTGGGACTCTATTGCTGGTCTGGCTGATGTAAAACGGCTTCTCCGGCAAAATTTAGTAATTCTTCCAATGAGACCAGATATTGCTCACGGTTTACTTGCTCCATGGAAAACAATATTATTTTATGGACCTCCTGGAACAGGTAAAACATTTATAGCTAAAGCTGTTGCTACAGAATGTCATCGAGTCTTTTTCAATATTACATCTGCAACTCTTACGTCCAAATTCATCGGTGAATCTGAAAAGCTAGTTAATTATCTTTTTGATTTAGCTGAAGAAATGGCTCCTTCAACCATTTTCTTTGATGAAATTGACAGTCTTGCCTCGCAAAGAGGTTCTCAGAGTGAGCATGAAGTTAGTCGAAAAATGAAAGCTCAGCTTCTCACAAAATTATCTGGAATAGATGCTATATCAGAAGAAAGTGAAGTATTTATTCTTGCGGCGACGAATTTTCCATGGGACCTTGATGAAGCCCTTCTGAGGAGATTTCAGAAAAGAATATATATCCCTTTGCCTGATGTAGAAGGACGAAAAGAGCTTCTCTCAATGAATCTTAGTGATTTAGCAGATGTTAATTTTGATATCGATGGTTGGGCTCAAAAGTTGGACGGTTACAGTTGTGCTGATATAGCAAATTTATGCAGAGACGCGGCTCAGGCCGTTTTTACAAAGCAGACATCTTTATATAAAACAGACCAATGGTTAAATATGGAACCTGAGGATGCCAAAGTTATCATTACAAACGATGATTTTGCAGAAGCTGTTGCTGCAAGAAAGAGCTCGGTTGATAAATCAGTGATACAGAAATATGAAGCTTGGAAGAGATCTAAAGGAGCTGAGTGAGATGTTTTTAGATATTAAATAATGTATATACACTATCGATACCTTGATATCTTGATATTAAATTGTAATTTATTTTAAAAATACTTATTATTTGCTTATTTCAATCGGATAGTAATATCTCTTTTTGAAATTTTAGTTTGTGAATAAGGCCAATAATTGCAGTTTTTTCTAATTTGTACAAAAATATGTTACAGAGTTAGTGAAAAGATAAAAACAATAGAAGAGTATGATTTTTTTTTCACAACTGTAATAAGAACCTATAAATGTAATAAACTTCGTTATTTTTTTTTTTTGGTTAACATTTCGTATATACTTATATAAATGGATCAAAAGTATAAAAAGATATGTTTGATCCAGCAAGGAACTTATGGAACAGTATGGAAAGGAATAAATCAACTAAGTGGTGAACTTGTAGCCATTAAAGAATGTAGGACAACAACAACATCAAAAAGAGAAATTTCCACATTGTCAAGTCTTGCTCATCCAAACATTGTAAAGTTACTTGAATATTATTGTAATGATGAACATTCAATTTTGATTTATGAATTTGTTGGTGATGATCTTTATGAATACATAAATCATCATCATCCTTTTCAATTATCTCAAATTAAATTATTTATCTATTCTTTATTGAAAGCAATTTCATATTTGCATCAGCAAGGACTGATGCATAGGGATGTTACATCAACAAATATATTGATAGATGAAAAAACTCAAAATATAAAACTTTGTGATTTTGGCCTCTCAAAATATCTTTCAAAAGGGCCTCATACACCTAAAATGTGTACATTGCAATATTCTGCTCCAGAGTTATTAATTGGATCAACAGTTTATGATGGATCAGTTGATTTATGGTCTTGTGGCTGTGTTTTTCTCGAAATCATTCTAGGTGTACTTCCTTTTGATGCAAATTCAGAAGTGAAACTACTTCATCAGCAATTTAACCTTCTTGGGACACCTCCAAGAGAAAAATGGCCAGAGCTTCCATTAACTGTTAATATCGGTGATTTTAAGTCGACTCTTCGAGAAGTTTTACCAAAAGATATTGACAAAAATGGTATTAATCTTATTGAAAGTTTGCTATCATTTAGCCCATCATTAAGAATTACAGCTCAACAAGCTTTGAAACATCCTTTTTTTAATGATTTGCAAACTTGTGATACGAAATAAATGTTGTTTGTTTTTTAAATATCATTTATCTTAATTTTATATGATTAGTTTAGAATATCAGATTTTCGTTATACATCATTAAAATGTTTTCAATAATTAATATAAAGCAGTTGCAATGTCTGATGGTATCTCGATATGATTTTTAGATAAAAGGATTTTTTTGATTAAGGAATGAAAAATTGTTTGAATTACATACCCCAATTTGCAAATGATAAATTGATTATTATTCGTACATCCAAATAAAAAATAACAATAAAATATTACTGGTTATATTGAATATGTAATATTGAATATATAATATTTAATATTTAATATTATTAATATACATCATCATAATATTATTCTATAATATTCTATAAAAATAAATTATCATTCATTTCCAATGATTTTGGTGACTATGCTCATTGTGAGTGAAAACATCTCGAACTGGTGCTTTTCCATCGTACCAAACCATCCAAATCCGGATTCCAAAAACACGAAAGAGAGCATTGACAAGTTTTCTAAAGTCTATATATGTATTTGCTGTGAAATATACAGTTAATTTTTTACCATCAAATTGGTATTCAGTCGAAGTGATTGTCATTGGTAATTTGAGTTCATTTGCCTTCTCTTGACATATCTTTATTGCATTTTCCTCCTTTTGTCTTTTATCTTGTAAAAAGAGAATTTCTTGCTGCTTTGCTTTTCTGATGATTTTGGGGCAATTAGATGAGTTTGATATTTCTTCAATATCATCGAAAAGACTTACAACCTGGCCAATATCGTATCCACGGTCAGCTTCAGTTGCAACATAATCACCAACAGTTAAATTAATCTTGTTCGAGTTAATAGCAGCTTGAACTCTGTTTGGGTGAAACTGAATCTTGGCATACAGAGATGAGGATCTTTGAGTTAATGGCGAGTCGTTGTTTGTTTGTGAATCGGTATTAGGTAATTCAATCGGAACGGTGCTATTTTTTTCAAAAGGAGGCATATTTATGTAAGAGTTTGAGGTAATTGTATCAATTGAGTGAGATTTTTGATTAACGTAAAAATCATCATTTAACAAAATGCTATTTGAGTTGAGTTTGCTATCACTAATTTGATCATTTAAAGGTGTTGAGAGAGTTGGCATACTAAAAGCACTTGTTAACGGAGCTTCATTTTCATTTTCATCAAGAAAGAAATCCCAAGACATTTTGTTATAAATTTATTACATTTTTCAATTATTTTGTCAAAAGTTTTGAGAAGAATTGAATTACATATATTATTTTTTTTTCAAAAAGATAAGTAGATTAATAGTTATTAATTTCAATCAATATTATTTATGCTTTGTTTTAGAATGCAATTTTATATTCAGGCAGTTCTTTTATTCATCTTGGATTTTGAAATAAAAATTCAATATGGAATTACCACTTTTGATAGAAATATTTATTTTAAATTTTCATAAATATTTAGAATAATGTTGTCAAAAAAAAAAAAACTTTAAAACATTTATAATGTTAGATTATTAAATCTATAGCAAAATACATATTAAATTATCTAAATATGAAAACAATTTGCATGTTGGATATTTGGATAGAATCATTTGTTTTATTCAATTGAGTTTTTTTTTATAAGACAATCCATCGTAAATGCAAAGTCTAAAAAAAAAGATACTGCAAAACGAGATACAAAATTGGCTAATATAGAAAAATAACTATAAAAAATATACACAAATTCTTTTATAGTCTTTTGAAAAAGCTATAACGCTAAACGTGCTTAAAGCATTATTTGAACAGAAAAGGTTTAACTTTTTGTGTGTTATTATGATTTACGAATTTCTCATAACAACTTTTTGAGAGCGTAGCTCTCAAAAAGTGTAGAAAGAAATTCGTAAATATCAGAATTGAATACACTTTTTGAGTTTATCTCTCTCAAAAAGGGTACATTCAAGATATTTTTTATTGCATTTCTTGATAAAACCAGTTTGATTTCGATAGACTATCCTATTTATACCACAAAATGGAAATAACTTTAATATCTTTTACCAAAATATAGAATAATCATATCTATCATTTTAAAATGAAAATTTTAATATGAAATTTCAATATTTTGTATAAATACTAATTTTTAATTTTATTTTTTATGTTAAGAACGAATGTATTGCATCAAGAATGCCAAAAATATGGAAATGAATTTGAAAGATTGAGAAGAATTGATATCATTCAAAATTTCTAGAGTATTATAAAAAAATATAAATATAACAAAAATTAATGAGATTTGTGTATCAATTAATTATATTTGTAATTATTACCTATTTAAAATGTATATTATATGTTATTTAATTGATATTTTAAACTGTTGAAAAAAGAATTTATATTTGTTTTATTTAATATTAATTGAATAAAATCAATTCAAAAAAATTTGATATCAAATTTCATTTGTAATTACTTTTCACTTCTATTATCATTGTTTTGCTGATGCATCAAACAATGGAAAGATTTCATCATAAACAGAAATTTACAAAGAAAGAAGACGCTCAATTAATTCGTCTAGTTAAAAAGTACGGAATTCAAAGTTGGGAAGAAATTGCAAATCACATGCAAAGACGAACTGGTCGTCAATGTCGCGATAGATATAATAACTATCTATCTGATAATTTTAAAAAAGGTTCCTGGACAGAGTATGAAGATAAATTAATCATTTCTCTTTATCAAAAGATGGGGCCACATTGGCTAAATATGTCAAAAAGTTTGCCTGGGAGAAGTGGAAATGATATAAAAAATAGATGGCATAAAACTTTGGTTAAAAAATACAATGATAAAATTGCTGATTTAAAAAATTGTGATATAAAGCAAATAGATTCTATTAACAAAAATACCACTGAAAGTAAAACTTGTCATGAAAATGAAAAAACGGTTATTAGCGTGAATAAAAGTGAAATAGAAAATCAAAGTTACCAAAAATCTAGTCAAATAAAAAATGGCAATGTAATCCGGATATTTGAATTTTATGAGACAACAGGTAAACAATGGGACATGTTTCCCAGAGAAGAAGAGAAAAAATATCGGTTCTAAAATATAATTTTGTTTTTATTTATAATATTTATTAATAAATGTAAGATAGTCTATCAGCTAGCATTTAATATTTTTATTTCACATTAGAATTTTTTATTTTCTGATAAGATATATTTACTCTCAATCTTACATTTTTTAAAAAAAACTTGAATGACTAGTATTATCATTTGCCAATACTTATTAATATTATAAATTATTTATATACAATTTTGTTCTCGTCAGATTTGAAAAAATAAATTCGTCAAGCAATATATAACGATATCCAGCTATTGAATAGCTCTTATAAACAAATTGTTAGGTAGGAATTTTTTTTCCAAATATCGAAATCATCTTCTATCTCCAATGATTCCAAATATCGAAATCATCTTCTATCTCTGCAATAACTGATAAAAACTGTCGATTTGCTATTGAAACTTTACTTTTCAGGCAAGATAATAAAGATTTTTTTCCCAAATATCGAAATCATCTTTGCAAGTCAAAATTAAAAACTGTAGCAATGCTTCGAACCGTAAGCCCTCTCGTATGAGTAAAAATTATTATTACCTTAGGCATGAATTTGTAATTTGTTTATATGGTTAATTCAAACAAATATTATAAAAAGTATTACATTTGATGAATATAAAAATGAGAATTGACTAATTATCATATTCTCTAAAATATAGTTCTTATATTTCATATAAATTTCTTTTATTTGGTAAAAAAAATTATAGAACTTCTAAATCTTTGTTGATATAATATCAATGATATTTATAAGAAATTAGTTTAGATATTTTTAAGAAAACAATTCACAAACCTCATATAAGCCTTCTGTTAATGCAATAAAATTGAGTTTTAATTAGCCGAATTAAAAATGCAGATAGAAAATTAATAAAGGTAGTTAAAAAAAAATCTGTCCTGATTTTTTGACCCAAAATCATATATATGATTAAATACACATTAAATATTAAAAATATGTTATTTATTGTAAAATTCATCTTTTAATGCCCGAAGAAAAAGCGATGTTTTATCCCTCAGAAAAAGTGAAAAATTGAAGATTTGCTTAGTTTTAAAGCATTAATCTTATTTAATGCCAGATTATAAATATAATTTGATTTTATTGATTATGAAAAAAATTTGAATATATTAAGATAATTATGTTTTAAAATTTTAATTTTAATTTGGCAGTTTTATACCTCACCTCTACCTATATAATATATATTTTATTATTTTATACTAATTATAATAATTATATACATGCTTTATTTCATCAGTTAATAGTAAATTAATTAAGATAAAAATAAATTACAAGATTTTCAATAAATATTATTAACTTTTTAAAAACTTATTTGTTTTTAAGGTTCACAATTTTTTTATTCAAAAAAATTTATTTTCTTTTGAAAAATTAGAATTATATAATAATTTGTATATTTTATTGTAATTTATATTTTTTATTTTATTTATATGTTATAAACATATTATAATTATTTATACATATTTAAATCGTAAATATATATTGTTATTTACTTTATTTAAAAATATATTGGCACATCTATAAGGAAGGAAAATATATATCAAAAAGTTTAAATTTGAAAACCTTAACAAAACATTTGACAACTTTTCATGATATATTTTTAATATCTAAAAATTTAAAAGATGAATTACAATAATAACAATAAATAAATATATATACATATATGTTAAAGAATAATAATTACTAAAAAGTTAAAATTCAGGACAAAAAAAAAGATAATAATCGAAATTATAAGTGATATCAAAAAAAATGTTTAAAATATATATATATCATAAGATTAAAAATAAAAAGAAAAACATATAACATGTATAAAATAATTAATTATTCTAAAAACGTATAATTAAAAAATATTTAGATAAGTTTTTAGCTCAGCATATTAATAAGACATTTGATACATCATTTGAATACATTTTTTCATATATGTTATTTAAGCATGCTATTTTTATTATATAAGTAGTATTATTCATTCTGTTTCTAAGTGCTGAATAGCAATAAAAATCAATGACTTTAAATTGATAAAATAACCAATTTTCAAATATTCGCTTCATTTTTTCATTCA
Organism: Tritrichomonas musculus; assembly: GCA_039105265.1. Lineage (NCBI taxonomy): Eukaryota > Parabasalia > Tritrichomonadida > Tritrichomonadidae > Tritrichomonas > Tritrichomonas musculus. The sequence goes on from JAPFFF010000004.1 coordinate 4,521,525, forward strand.
AAAAAGCTGCTTAATTTGAATTTTTTTTATTCAATAGATTGATTGAAGAAATAAAAATATTATAATTTGATTGTATGCCATATCAAAAATATCATATATCAAAATAAGAGGTAGAGGTGAATATTCATTATTATTTCTAATCAAATTTGGAAGACAAAAAATAAAAATTTGTATTTTTTGAAATGCTAAATGCTTTTTATGTTTAAATAAATGTTATTTTTTATGATTTGCAATATGATAAAGTTATATATTAAGACAATATTCATTGATTTCTTATTTGTGCAAAATTATCGAAATATTATTATTTCAAAAAAGTTCATCAGATCGGGACATATAAAAGATATTTTACTTTTTTAAAAGTATTAATAGCATATTCACAAGCATATGTTTTATATTATTTCATTTATTCTTTAAAAACTTTCTTTTTTAAAAATTTTATGACCTTTAAATTAATACTGGACATGTTATATAAAAAAAGATCGAAAAACAAGAGTAGTGATTTCTCTCAATTTAAATGGAAATATTTCACTAATCTAATCATTTTCTTTCTCCGATATTAATAAGGTATACTATATATTTCATGAATATATCATATATTTACTTGAATTGAAAATTATCATTATTCACATTCGCTTGCGAATTGATGATATTTTGAATGGAAAATTGGCTGATGATATTGAGGACATTTTCTGATCATCTTTTTCTCCGCATTTTAATAAAAAATATATATGAATTTTGTCAGATATATATAGCGCAATTTTTTAATAAATGGAATTAAAGTTTTTACTTTTTCAATGTAAACGTACATATTATTTTTCGAAATTGAAAAGATTATAAAAATAAAAAGGCTTTATGAATATTTTATATTGTATAAAAGATCAAACTTTTTGTGAAAGAGTTTTTTTTAATATTTTTTATATGCTTTTGCAATTATGCTCTTCCTATTTTTATTAAAAAAGAGAAATATTTTGGAAATTCAAATATTGAATTGTACTTTAAAAAGTTGATAGATTCATTAGAAAATCTAAAAAAATTTCTGATTTATCGTCTTTTCTTAAAAAAATAAATTTATCTTAATTTTATACTATTTAAAATTCTAGTATACTTGAAATATAGACTATAAAATTTACATTTAAAACTTTAAATTATATATAAACTGTTATCAATCAGAGGTTTTATTTGCCATAACTCTGAAAAACATTTAAAATTTAATTTTTTGACCAAATAACATCAGAAAATAATAAAGAAGAATTTCTCGGAAATTAGCCCATGAATCTAATAATCATTAATAAATTGTTATCTTTAAACAATATAGTAAAAAATTATTTAATCAAATTTAAAAAATAAGGTGGGAAATTAACAATTATTTATTCTCATTCGAGATATGATATTTATTATTGGCTAAATATTTAACAACTATGATTGAACAAAATTAGTTGTTTTTTAATAATAAAATCTGATTTGAATTAAGATTTTAGATCAAAAATAATTATCAGATCAATAAATTAAGTTATATTATTTCCAATCCATTGCACTTAACAAGCAAAATATGTTTTTCTTTGAATATTAATCATAATGATAATGAGACTAATTATTTAATTATATTGATTATTAGTCATAATTTATTCCAGAAATTACAATCGCCAACCAATAATTATTAATTCACAAATATAGTTTGGCTTTTATCAAATTATAAAACATAAATCAGATCTAAATTTTTGAAGGAACGAATTATGATAGATCATAAAATTCTCACTTTTTCGCAATTTTTTTATTCAATTTTTTTCAATGATTTTTAATCGTTGTGGCCCAGCATTTTTTTTTTTTAACACAGTCCTCTACTTAAGCTCAGTTAATATTAACATAGTATTTACACTATTACCATTCACAAATATCGATTAGGTTTACATACACTTGAAATTAATGAGAAAAGGGTTCAAATGCTGAATTGATCAGGTCTCAATAGCAATAAAAATGTCATCCAATCAAAACAATAAGTTTAATTTACATAATTGATTAAGAAATACATCCAAAATGTAGGTATTAATAAACATTTTTATATTATTTTTGTGGTTTTTCATGTTCTTTTTCATTTTTGAGTATATTTTAATCGTCGTGGCCCTACGTTTATTTATTTTTTGGCTTCTAATTTTATGTTCTTTAATGAACAACCTTGCATAAGACTGGTATGAATGCATATCAAGCTGCTCATGCATTTGGCCTGATTGAATTATCCAGCTTTTATTAAATTATAATACACGTTGGAATATGTATTCTCAAATATGTTTATACTTTTTATCATTTAATCTAAATAATACGGAAAATGTATTCACATATAAATTCACTTTTAGATGGATCAGTAAAAAATTAATTCTTTCCTTTAACTTTTATATATTTTTTCTCTCTTTTTTTTTAACTTTTTGAATTGAAAAATCGCGAAAAAGTGGGACTATTTGTTGGTATAAACTTTTGAATTGAAAAAATGCGAAAAAGTGAGAAAATTTGAATCTATCCGAATTATGTACTTTTTTTATAAAGTTATAATGGCTCTATAATCTTTTTGAGAGGAGGCTCAAATAAACCCTCAGAATTAATTCACTTATCCGTTGTTAAATCGATTGAAAATTTGAAATATTTGGACATAGAAATCATTTCATATCATTGCCTATTAAGATGAGTGAGAATATGATGGATGACCTTGAAAGAGTTCTTTATGATCAAACTGCCATTCAAAAGAGAATCAGAGAACTCGCTGATCAGATTACAGCTGAATATAAAGATAAAGAACCAATTGTTGTTTGTATTCTTACTGGTGCTATTTACTTTTTCTCAGATCTTTTGAAGAGACTTGATTTTCCACTTGAACCAGATTATCTTATCTGTTCAAGTTATGCTGGAACAAGGTCAACTGGAAATCTCACAATTTCTAAAGATTTAAGCTATGATATTAAAGGCCGACATGTTCTTTTAATTGAAGATATTATTGATACTGGTCTCACAATGTTTCAACTCAGAAACAACCTTCTTGCAAGAGAACCTGCTTCTTTGAAGATTTGCACATTATGTGACAAAGACATTGGAAAGAAAGCATATGAAGTTCCAATTGATTATTGTGGATTTGTTGTTGAAAATAATTATATTATTGGATATGGATTTGACTTTAACAACAAGTATAGAAACTTACCAGTTATTGGTGTTCTTAAGCCAGAAATCTATATGTAAAAGAATTTCAATACTAATTTCAATAATTAATGATTGTTGATTTTTAATACATTTTTTCCATAGTTTTCAACGAAATCATGTAATAGACATGGAAGATTGCTTACTTTAAGGGTTTTATCATTGAATTTCAATAATACTTATTAATTTTATTAAACAAATGTATTTTTTCATGCACAGGCGAATAAATTTTAATCAAATGTTATTAAGTATGTCATTATATAAATATACTTGCTTGTAATACTGGCAAAAAAATTATAATGATTATTGAAAAATAATATATTTACAAAATAAAAATAACTATAATAAAAAAAATTATTCTTTTCCGTTCCAAGCCAACATTGTAGCTTGCATCAAATATGTAGCATTTTCTGGTAAAACAAATTGTTTTGAACATCTTGGGTCTTTAATAGAATCAGGGGAAGCAGGAATAACGTATTGAATCTTTGAGTAGTCTATTGACTCATTTCCAAGGTCACTGAGTTTTGACTCCAACTTATTCATGATTTTATCATTAAAAAGACCTTTTCCATTTTTCTTTCTTAATTTCAAAGAAACCAAGTTATCTTTAAGCCTTTTCATAGATACTGGATGATATGCAATTGCAAATTGAGAGGTTAAATCGAAAAGTTCAATATTTTTCTGAATCCCTTTCAATTCATAATTTTTGTTGTATATATCATCCCAAAAGCTATACCAATAAGAAATAGCCGGGTGTGAATCAAAATATTTTAATCTTGAGTAAAGGGAATCGAATTCTTTTTTCCGATTTTTGAGAATTTTGTGTAATTGAGGGTTAATTTCAAAGGTATTCAAAAAGTTTTCAAGAATATCTCTTGGTAAGTGATGATTATTATATATAAGGACCCAAAATGAGTAGCTCATTTGTTCTTCGTTTTGAAGCCTCTCAGCTTCATTATCCATGCGATAGAAAGACATTCTTTCATGCAGATCTTCCCATTTACTCTGTATTAAGAAATAATTTCTTTTATCATTCAACAATTTGACAATTCGTGAATTAGACGCAAAAGAACTATCAATACCAAGTTCTTTATTACCAATTGTGCAATGTTGATCAGTATGAAGCCGTCCAAGTTTGTCTGTATAAACTCCATCGCAAAAATCGATTACGACATCAAAGCCATGACAAAATACATCGTTACTTTTGGTCTTAACAGTTAATCTTCCTTTCGAACAATGGCAATCGACAGGCAGAAGATTGCAAATAAAACCACCTAGAGGTATTAATGGAACATCGCATTCATAGTGAATCATTTCGCCATCTAAGCATCTCAAAGCTCTTCTTATTCTACGAGCATCAACTACACTCGGCTCTTTCAAATTTTGTCTTATAAATTCTTCAATATTATAATCATGAATTTCCATTGTTTTTTGCGAATTATCATATACTATCACACATACAAATGGGAATGGCTTAATATACATTCTACCCCAATAAGTAGGATCATTAATTTCATCACATTTGAAATATACATCAACACCTTCCAATTCACGAGCTAACCTCCTACATTGAGCAATTTCAGGACTTGGAGGGAAAAGTCCAGAACGATAAGCTTTTTTACCGACTCGACGAACAATATCATCTAGTTCAAGTAGTCTTTCATAGGCAGGATGAGTTGCTTCATCTGTTGCAAGAATTCCACGCCAAAAACGTTGCCAAATCATTTGTTTTCTGGTGACTTCTGTATTGTAGTCCATATTTGAAGAGACTTTGATAGAACCGAAATGTTTTCTGAAAAAAGTTCTAATAAAAGGAATACTATAAAGTATTATAACAATCATAAAAATGAGATTAATAACATGAAATATTAATAATGTAACAGTAGCGTATGTTCCGGATATAACTTTGGTGAGAACTAATAATTGCATAATTAAAGTTAGAAGTGAGGTTACACGAGCTGAAATATCGAGCCAATCATCTGAATCATTTAAAAATGGTCGCATTATGGATGATACTAGACAATACATGGCTACAATGGCTGTTGATAATGAAACCGAGAGAATTTCGCTTTTGATGTAGGGAATGCATGGTATGACTAGTAATACTTTGACAACCATGATTATGACTTTATAAGCAGACCATCCGTATTCATATCCTGCATATAAAAATTTATATGGACATTGATCATCTTGCAAAAGTTCGCGATACTGCTCATAATACTGTTTCTTATTTTTTTTAACATCAATTCGGCGGCCTTGAGCATCATAACGTTGTGGGACAGGTTGATATTTCCGAATCGTTCGATATACTGTGTAAGGTAGGTAGATACCAATAAATAAAAGTATAAAAAAGGCTACGAGCAAATGATATATATGCTTTCCTTCATAACATTGCATTTCATAATATGACATCATTGTTTTATCACAAAAAATAACTTTGAATGTTGAATTCATTGTAGGCAAATATAAAGTGGTAAGAATTGTGACAAGCATTTTGGTGTAAAAAAGCCAAAGAGTTCCTCGTCTTTGCCACCCATAAACGTTATAACCTTGAATTTCCATATTTGGATCGTACAATTTTTGAATCAACCATACTGTAAATAAAATAAAGGAAAGAGTCCCCCATAAATAAAATATAATAAGTTCTGTTATACTAGATACAAAAGTCCATATTAATGAAATGAACTTAAAAAGATTATCAAGGGCATTCTTAAATCCTTGTGGCAATTCAAAATTATCGAACCAGAGTCCCACTTGCTGGAAAAAATTCATAAATATATCATATTTGACAAAGTTCACAGCTCTTTTACAACATTGGGCAACACCAGCAAAGCCCCCATCAACAGAAGCGGCAAGTGAAAGCGAATCAGAAGATTTTCCAATGGTATTTTTGACAAGATCACTGACACTACTGCTATCAAATGCTACATTAACGTCTTTAAATGATCCAGATAATGCGCCAAATTCCGATTTTGGAATTTTAACATGCTCCATTTATAGTATTTGTAACGATTTTTATAGTATAAAGCATTCAATTTTCATCCGATCAATTTTTTTTATTTGAATTATATCAATTTTTGAATTACATCAATTTGAATGATGCTTCAATTTTTCCAAAGATTTTAACAGAGTTTAATTCAATTATTATTTCATTGATATTTTTTTAGTAATATCTTAATATTTTTCAATTATTATATAATTATTTTTCAAATATGAATAATAATAATTATTTTAAATTAAAATTTCCAAATGTTCTAAGTAGAAAATAAAAAATTTTGAAGAAATAAATCAAAAAATTTTAACGAAAATTGAAAAATTTAAACTTTTTAAAAGAAAACAAAAAATCATTTTACAATCAGAGATTGTCAATCACAGAAGTCGTAGCTTACGACTCGTAGGAATCCAATCATACATAAAAAAAAGTTATAAAATGCTACTAATATATTTTATAAAAAACAAAAAACAACAATAATAAATTAACTAATCTTAACTTGGTGAAAAAGTACTACTTATTGGCTTTCTATAAATATATTTTTTTCTGACTTCTTCAATATCAATATCAAATTTGGCAGCCAGCATTTCAATATTCAATTCTCCATTTTTATTAGTCATTTTTCTGACTTCTTCTAATATTAAATCTTTTTTCCTCTGAAGTTGAGAAGATTTCATTGCGACGAGCCTAATTTCATCTTGCCTATCCTGCTGAATTCTTTCAACTACACTCATTTTTTTGTTCAAAAGTTGCGTTGCTAAATGATTTTCATATTCAATACGTCTCTGGAGACGACCATTGTTTTCTTCTCCAATTTTTTGTTTCATCCATTGAAAAGCATTTTTGTTTTTTAATTCTTGTTCTTGCATTTTTTTCACCTCTTCAAATTTTGCAGCCTTAATCGCCATTTTCTCCTCAAACTGAATCAATTTCTGCTGCTCTAATTGGTCTGCTTTTCGCTTTTTTTCAAACATTTTCATCGTTTTTTCTTCATTATCAAGTCTAGCTAGCTCAGCTTTTTTCTCCCTGTCCTTAACAATTTGATGGTATCTCTCAACAGCTTGGTCATTGCGAATTTGAAGTTTCTCTTTTTTTTTCATATCTTCTTCTTCAAGTTTCTTAGTAAGTAGTAGTGATCTTTGGAGTCGTTCTTCATTCTTTTTTCTCGTTTCGATAAGTGATAACATTTTTTGCTTCTTTTGCTGATCAAGTCTTTTTTGAACATTATTTTCATTTTCAATCATTTTGGCTGTTTTTCTTTCTATTTCTTCTTTTTCCCTTTTATGCGTTAAATTAAGCCTTTCAACAGCTTTTTCCATCAGCGCTCTATTGTGCTCCTTAAGTTGAGCAAGTTCATCTTCTTTTTGCTTCATTAGACGAAGTTCACGCTGCTTTAATAAAACACTTCTCTCATCTCTCTTTTTCTGTTCAATTTGTTCTGCCAAGATTCTATCATCATGAAACTTTTTTAATTTCATTTCTTTTAGTTGACTTTGACGTGCAAATTCAGCTTTCCTTATTTTATCACGTTCAATTTCTCGTTGCCGCCTTCTTTCTTCTTTTTCAATTAGCTGCTTTTGCTGTTCAGCAATTTCCATTTCTCTTAATTTATATCTTTCTTGAACCTTTTGTTCTCGTTGCTGCCTTTTTTGCTGTTCTTCTTCATATTTTTTCTGTTTAGTTTCTGCTTGCAATTTTAAATTTTGCTCTATTGTTTGCTGCCTTTTGGTTTCTTTTAAAATACTTTCTCTTCGAACAAGTTCGGCGGCTATAATACGCTCAATCTCTTTTTTCTGTGCACGTTTAATCTTTGAAAATTCTTGTTCAACGAGAGTAGCTGTCAAGGGTCTTCGAGCAGAGCGATATTTTAAATCAAATTGATTCTGTCTTTGAGTTTGTATTAACAATTCTTCCCTTTTTTCTTTAATCTGTTCGATTGCATCAATTCTACGTCTTTCAAATTCATTGATAATTTGCTGACGAACTTTTTCATCACCAGGAATGCTTTTTTTTTCTTCTTCTGTAAGCTGAATAAGTTCTTCTGGTGTAATTCCAAGTCTATTCATCGCATCAATTGTAAATGACTCTGTAAATTTTGGTGGGCCTTGACTAATGTCAGGGTTGAACTGAAGGATTCCAAAATCATTGCTAGATGAACTGAAATGATCGTTTTTGTTGTAGTTGAGAATGGGGGCGGTTTGATTAATATTATGTTCTAATGGTGGAATTTTGCTTGGAGAGTAACTCATTGCATTAACGTACTCATTAAAAAAATTCAATGTTTTACCATAAAATTTTGAATTATCATTCATTCTTTTACAATTATAAAATTCAGAGGTATTCACGAAGAAAACTAGCCTAGCAATTTAATTCTAACTTATTTATTTTATTTTTAAAATATGTAATTAAGATAAATTACAAATTTTATATGATTCCATGTGTTTATTTTCAAGATATTGCTTAAGCATTTTTTTGTGAGAAAAAAAAACTATTTTCAATATATTTTGATATTTATTTGGAATTTTAAATGAAAGATTTTCTATAAAACAATATAAAATATCTCAATATATATATATATTGACATTAAATAATTATAAATTAAAACATATATCGATTAATAATATTTTAAATAAAAAATTATTTAGATATTAACTTATTTTTATTTCAAAAAAAAAATATTTATTTAAAAATATTAGTTTTTCACAAAATTTGTGATCACTTTTGTGAAATCCTTTGAAAAAAAGCTAATTTTGATTTATTTGTTAGAAAAAATGAATATTAATAGAATTATTTAAATGTTTAGCAAATTATTTGATTCAAATTATCGGCATTTTCTATTATATATATATATATGTATTTAGAAATATATATTTTATCCAATATCTGTAAAATTTCAATTTATTATTTTTTTTTGTTGTTTGATTTTTGAACATTTTGACGTTTTGCACCCAAAAAAAACATCGATATTGTTGGAAACCAATTTTCTCAAAATTAAACACATAAATTTCTTATTGATCGCAATTTATGTTAAGATGAATCGCAATAATTAATATATTAAAAATAAAAGCAAAAAGCTAGGCTGGAAAAAAAATTGGGTTGGATTTTTATTAATTCTTTGGTTTTTTTTTGTTAAATCCTTTGCTTTTTTAAATATCGAATTTATTAAAATGAGATATAAAGCCAACTCAATATTTAATTCTTTATATATTTATTAAAATTTTTAAGAATTTTTAATCCTTATTAAAAAAAAGTCTAATAATTCTAATATATCTGAAAAAATAAAATTCTTATATTTTAACAATGCAATGCTTGCCAAAGATAATATAGAGCAATTATATGTTTTTTTTATAAATTAGAATATTTATACTCTAATAGTCATTGAATTAATGCATTTCTAAAATCCAAAAAGACGTTAAGTCACTTAACATGAATACCTCTTAAAATTCTGAGTAAAAGAATGAAAGAATTTGATTTTTAAAAAAGACATATAAAGAAAGTTATGGAAACAAGCGATTCAGATTACTAAAATTTGCTTTATACTAGCTACCGAGCTTACTATGTAATTTTTTTTGATAATATCTAAATCAAAAAAGAAATTACATCAAATCAAATGTATCATCCATCCTTTACACGAAATAAATGACTAAATAATGATCCATATTATGGAGTAAAAAAAAAAAAAAGAATTTTGACAGAAATATGATTTTTTCCTAAATATATTTATTCAAAAAAAATAAAATAAAATTTCTTTTAACATAATATAAAGATTATAATTATCATTGAAAGATAGATCGAGGATCTAATTTCGCTGGCTGAGAATCAAAATAATTATTAACCAACTGATTAGGGCTTTGGAGATTTTGGTTTTGCTGATTCATATTTCCGGATGGATATCCAGCGATGCTAGCGTTTTGGTTCTGTTGAAATGCTTGTTGTTGCTGAGGATACATATTACTTGTCTGTATGTGCTGTTGGCTATACACTTGGTTTGGTTGTGCTTGATATTGATTATATGAATTTGATTGCTGTGAAGAAAATTGCTGTTGATATTGAGGATTCTGATAATATTGCTGCTGAGAAGTTTGTTGAGATGATTGTAGGGTCTGTTGCCTTAATTGCTGCTGTGATGATTGAAAAGGAAATTGCTGCATTTGTTGTTGTTGGGGTTGAAATGATTGCTGCTGTTGTTGCATTTGATATGATTGCTGTTGGTAATTTTGTTGTGACGTTTGCTGCTGTGAAGACTGATACATTTGCTGTTGATTCTGTTGCTGCGGTTGCTGATAAATTTGCTGTTGATAATTTTGCTGTGACGACTGGAAAGGCTGTTGTTGATAATTTTGCTGTAATGATTGATCTTGCTTCATTATATGAGATTGAAAAGGATTATTTCGTCTTTGACGATCATATTCAGGATTGGGCTGATTTTGCAAATTTTGGTTTTGAGTAAAAGTTTGATCGTTTCTTTGAGGAAAATTATTTTTTTTCTTTGGCATTGCTGGCTGACCTTGTGAAAATGTTTGTTGTGGTGAAAACAAATCGTTTTGCTGAAAAGAATCTTGTGAATTGTTTTGCATTTGAAAAGGCGAATTATTTTGAGAGTTTGCTACAAATTGCTGCTGCTGGTAATACTGATTTTGCATTTGCATTGGCTGTTGCTGGTATTGGTATTCTTGATTAAAAGGCTGGCTTTGATAATTATTACCTTGATATTGATTTTGATCATATACAGGACTTTGATCAAAAGAAGACGATTGAGACGGATCTTTTCTTCTTGGGAATTGTGCTCCAAATGGCTGCGCGTAGGTTTCTGTTGAGTTATAATTATTATTTTGATATGAATTATCTGAATATCCCATATTTTGATTATAATAGTTCATATTAGCAAGACCTCCATCAGATTGAGATGTTCTTTGCCTATTAAAATTATTTCTAGTGCTAGGAGGATCTAATTCTGGATTAACCCATTTTCGGTTAACATATTTATTTTTTATAAATCTTTGAAGACCTTCAACATCATCTGGAGATGGACGGTGAAACTTTGGAGATAGTCTTGCTTCCCAATATTCGGTAGCTCTTTTATTTCCAATTTTTTCCATCAAAGTCGCTTGCTCATCAGTCCACGTATCAAGCGTGCATGATCTAACAAATGTGATATGAGTTCCTAAACTTCTATGAATACCACTACACGTTATACAAATAAATTCGCCAAGCGTTACACTGGCCCATAATGGATCTTTTGCATGACAATCTGCACAATAACAGTTTTGAGGAAGGTGAGATGCGCGCAAAACTCTATCTTTTGCCGATTTCATTGAAATATGAAGAACTAAATAATAATTGAAATCATAAATCCTCTATACCATTAAAAACTCAATATTAAAGCAATATTTCTTAATATTAATCTATTTTAATATATAAAACAATTATGATATTTTTAGTTTTACATTTGTATATATGCATTACCATAAATTGTTTGAGATATAATAAATATAGTTTTTTGACGTTTTAACTTTTTCATAGAATATGCTTCAGTACTGAGAACTTTTTGTATGCATATATGGTCTAAATAAACTTTTTGAGAAATTTAAAATTAAACTGAGTTCGAAAAACTTTTTATCTTTTTTATTAAACAATTTAATTGCATCATTCTTCATTAATAATATATTAAGTAATTATCATAATATTAATTAAATTTTAAAAAATGAATTCATATTTAAAATATAAAGATATGATTATTTTAAATTGAGAAGGAGGTAATAATTTTTGGATATATTGTATTTTAAGCACTGCTCTAGTGATGTGACTAGAGCAGTATCTCAAAAAGTTTAATAGAAAAAGTTTGTTTTTGGCGCTAAAGTTAAAAAAAATTTTGCGAGTTAAAGATAGCAAGTGAGTAATAGCGAGTTACAGATAACAAATTAAAGGTAGCGAACTACAGATAACAAATTGAAGATGATGGCGATTTACAGATGGCAAACTACAGATGGTGATTTACAGATGGAGAACTACAAATGGCGAGTTAAAGAAGTAGTAAGGTTAGTATGTTCTCCTTATACTACATATCCTACGCCCTTATTAACCCTAAATCATTCAGTCTAACAAAAATTGCATTTTTGTCATCCTCGACATAATTAGTATATATACCCGCCACAGTCGCGTGACAGCTAATTTAATAATTAAGTCGCTACTTGTGGCACAAGACTAAAGATATATGTCTACGATCTATTAATATATAACAATTCAATAACGATAACCTAAAATAAATGCTATAATAATAGGCAAAATCGACTATAATAATATGGAAACCGTCCGGAAACAATTCATTAGAGAGATTAATAATATGGAAACCGTCCTGAAACAATTCCATAGCTATACTCATATACGGCATATCGAGATTGTGTCCAATAAAGTAGGACTATTGTAGCATATAATTGATGACCAAATGTATAAACAATGAGTTTGATATGAGATCTAAATGAGAATTTTATCCAACTGAAACTAATGACGCTGAACACCATGTTATACGATCACGAATGTATTAAATGGGAGTCTGTTGATGACTATCGTGATTACATCCGTGACGCTGACGATACTTTGGCTACCGCGGATCCGTTGAAACAACAAGTTGAACCAATACCAACACCAGAAGAAATCCATGATCCATCATATATACGATGGCAGATGTTTGATGAGATCCCTGAACGATTATACACTAAACAGTGTGAAGGTTATTTCGATAAGAACGACAAACCATTAAAAGATGAAACATCGATTAAACACCTCACTAGGGGTGAACCACCAGTAGATATCGATGATGAACTAGAAATTTGTGATGAGTATGGCAATGTAATCGATTACATAGATTATGAAGATTATTATTATTGTATGGATCACAACCACAACAAGTATGATTTACGGAAGATCACTAAACAAATCAGGACTAAGAAGTTCATCTGTGAAGCTCCAATCGGTTCTGGTAAATCGTCAGCGATTCGTAAATGGAGTGCGTCACATAGTACAGAGAGGTTTATGGTAATAGTTCCAACAGTGAATATAGCCACAGAGTTCTATACCAAGTTGAGTGATATGGACGTTAATTCCATTCGATTATGTGTCAATGATAATGCGTTTAGTGAATTCCATAAAGCTGTAAATAAGGGAGTTGATATAATTATTACTACATACAACACTGCTTCGAAGTTCTTAGGTGATCTAATTGAAGAATACTATATGAAAGAGCAACGATTAGATTACTTTCTAGTGATTGATGAAGCGCATATGTTACTACAACTTATTGGATTGATAGAGATAACCAAAGAGTTCGATCGAGTTGCGTTAATAAGTGCTACTGCTGCCGATATTAAACACTTCGCGCGTTTCAGAGATTACATAATCGTTAATCCACATATCGATAAGAGATACAATCGAAATATATACGTTAATAAGTTGATACCAGATGCTGCTGAGCAACGTGCTGAGATAGTTAACCTAATAGATACAAACCGAACGAAATACGATAAAGTATTAATTAAGATCGAAGATAAGAAAGAATGTAAGAAATTGAAAGAGATGTTGAAAGATAGATACAAGGTTGCGTTATATACAGGTGATAACAAAGAGGTTAATTTGAATGAAAATGGTTTATTTGATGAAGACGTTGATGTTATTATATCTACCTCATCTATCCAGAATGGACAGTCCATTAAAGAGAATATTCTATCTGTATTCGTCCAAACATATATCGATACTATCTCCAGTGTTAAACAGTTTCTAGGTCGAAACCGAAATCGAAACTCGGATGTATATGTATATGTTCGATATGGAAAGCATTTGAACAAGAGAAAGTACTCGATACCGAACAACAGATATGAGAGATACTTAAACGAACTGCGTGATAGAGCATGGAATTGTATGAGTAAAACAGATTGGAATGTCGCATTATATAAGTTTGGTCGTGTACGATTCGGTAAATCTGCTGATGATGATGATTCACAAAGTGAAGTTCTCGAAGAGAATGATGAATCTGTTGATGAATCTATTGATGAACCTATCGTTGATGAACATATCGTTGATACTTCGTACTCCGCTACCGCGGATGAACCTATCGTTGATGAACCTGTCACTAATGAACCTACTGTAGATATAGAATTTACTACCAAAAGAGATCTATACAACTATTATGGAATCGATGTTAAGACAATACCAGATGGGTATGAAGTTAATATGAGATATAACAGAGTTAATGGTAAGAGAGGTCGATTGTATAAATTGGTGAAGAAGTGAATCGACGATGCGATTACTTTGTATTTTTCTTGTAAAGAAATGACCGCATTAACAGAATTATTCGCGATGAATGATATGGACAAGTTGAAGCATGAACTCGCTAGACTTATCGAATCGAAAGATTATAAGACAGTTAACAAACTATTACGTCGTAATCCAAATCGTGGAAATTTGATACTAGATCCTTAAATGAAGAGATCCCATGTGATGAGAAACACTTTACTATGTAAAATAAAGCTCAAAAAAAATTGACGATTATTTTCTTCTGAAAAAGATGCATGTGCTATAAAGAATTCCTCAACTTTGTATTAACTTTTAGTAATATTTTTCAAAAAAAAAGAAAAAAAAAAAAGAAAAAACTAAAAGGCATTGACAAAGTTTATTCTATGGTAAAAAAAAGAATTATTAATCGATCGAAACTTATTCTATATTAAAATTGTGATCCAAACAATGGATATTTTCATTAACATTATTGTTTGAACAGAGATGCAGACGCCGACTTCACTTAAATTTTGAATTATTAAAACATTTATATCTTCTGAAATATAAGAATAAATATATATTATACTTATTGAATATTATTTTATGAAACTTTTCTGTATTTATCCCGTCATACCCATATGAACCGTTCATACTTATCTTATAAAACTTTTCATTTCCCTTTTCTTTCTTTGAAATAATATCTTGTCGTTTCTTCATAAAAGTTGTGACAAATTCATTAAATCCTGTATGAGATTCATATAATGAAACAGATTTAACATCTTCTAATACTAAACCATGATCTAATAAAAACCATAAATAATAGTTAGAAAATGTCATATACTGACCATAAGTATCTAATAACATAGTTAGCTTTCTTTCTTCTTTATTTAATGATGTTAGTTTGTGTTTTTCAAGATAATTGTACATATAACTACCTATTACAGATTCTTCATTCTTAATCATAATATTTCTGAAAACATGTGGAAAATTAATAAAGTAACTTTGAATAAGTATTTTGGATTAGGTTGAAATCTTGTTTTACTTGTTATGATATCTATTACTCTTTGTTTTGATTGTTTATCTTTAACTTCAATTCTTTTAATAAATGAACCCGGCATAAACATATCTCCACCATGATACTTATTAAATTCATGTTTTGTTGATGAAAATGATGAAGGATTTAAACTATTAAAATCTATTCCCAAAATATGAGTTATAACATTTTCAGTATTATATGAAATTACTTTATTATTTTCAAATCTGAATTTATTAATATATGTTTCACCTTTAATGTTATATCTATGTTGAACATTTGATAAACCACCTGTTATATTATTTCTTATTCTATAGTATTCTTGTTCATCATTTATTAAAGTTGGAAGATGATGTAATTTGCAAAACTTCTTTAATTGAATTCTTAATCTTGTAATTTTTTCATCTTCTCTTTTAAGAAGCTTATTACATTCTAAACATGCTAATCTACAGTTCTTTAATTCATGTCCTAACTCATTATCAATTCTATCTAATGTAGGTTTGTTTTCATTAGTAAAATGTTCATCACATAAATAACAACAAGAATTCTCATACATTTTCATAAATTCTTCATAATCAGAAACATTTATACATTTATCAAGATTACTAGGTATATCTATATGTGTTTGATTATATTTTTGATCTTATTTATAATAACAATCACATTTATAGCGAAACCATTTGATAGAAGGTTTAAATGTATTTTCTTTATTAATAACATCATATTTAGCATTTACATCAAAATCTTTATAAGCTAGAGCATATTTAATACAAGATGAACATTTTGATAAAGATAAGTTAGAAATCAGATCTACTTTATATTCAGCATTCATCCTTATTATGTTATCTATAGGTTTAATCATCATTTCAACATCATTATCATTAAATGCTAACAAATATGACCATCTATCACAATAGTTCTTACTATCTTTAACATATTCTTCATACTCTTCTTTTGATAAAGGATTCTTTTGATTAAGATAGCTATAGAAATCATCTTAATCAAATGAACCAATAGTTTAATATTCTTATATAGGGTGTACCTGTAGAAAATCCACCAGATTTAGAGAAGAAGATGATTAATTCAGAAAATGTAATGATTTTTATTTCTTTCAACTGTAAAGGCATCATATCAATAAATGCTCTCCCAACAAATACAAGATTCACTAGCACATATATGTGTGAAAGCATTCTTCCTGAAATGACTGAAAATGCAAATGTAGAAATCGTAAAATTTAAAAAACATCATAAACTTTTACATATTGATAATGCTCGACCTCATACAGCAAAGGCTACTTTGGCAAAAATCAAGGCGTTAGGATGGGAAAAACTTGAACACCCAACTTATTCTCCCGATATCTCTCCTTGCGACTTCTTCTTGTTTGGTTACTTGATAAATGAACTCAAAAAGTGGCAAACAAAAACGGTTTGTGACCTGATAAATGCAATCAAAGAAATTTGTTTAAATGTTAAACAAAAAACATGGGAAAATGTCTTTGAATCATGGATAAATCGACTTAATGCAGTCATCGAATGCAATGGAGAATATCCTCATTTTTACTAAAAAATAAAAGCTTAAATTCATTTTTTTAATGTCAAAAATGATGTGGCAGTTACTTTTTGACAACCCTATATTTTCTAAGAGCAAAGACGGGCAGAATGTCACTTTTCTGCCCGGGCAAATGAAATGCGACTTAAATTAAAAAGAAAGTTCGGGCAAACCTTCTGCCTGAAAATTTTGCCCCGGCAAAAAAGTGACATTCTGCCCGAGCCAGCCCGGGCGGCACTTTTCACATCCCTGACTTTATTTATTTTCAAATAAAATGATGTTTATTGTGAAAGTAAATTGATATCTCAAAAAATTTAAAGATCTCTCAAATGGTCCACTTTTTGAACTTTTATTCCTCTCAAACATATCTCCAAAAATATGTTTTAGTCGGATCCTCTCAAAAAGTTAAAAAAATTGAATAATAAAAAAGTATAAAATAATTAATATTTTTATTTAATTTAAAGTACGTCGCTTATTTGAAGGCCTGCTCTGTCTTGATCTTGATCCACTTATAAAAGATAAGCATCACTTAACCATCTGCCGTGTGTTTTAATAAATGCAGGGTCAATGTGATGCTGAGATGCAAGAGAATGCCAAGAATATTTTGTAGGATCTCATTCTAAGTTGATTAATACCTCCTTAAGTTTTCTTCTAAGATAGTCTTCTTCGATATTTACTATTGGATCTTCAACATTCAAATTTTGAATAAAACCAATATCATTTATTGGATGGTAAATTGTATGTTGGTTTTTATATAAGTATGTCGTAATTCCATTCCCATTCTGGTCGGTTTTGGAATATCTTATATATAATATTAATTTATTATATTGAACATAAAACTTTATATCTTTTTTACGTATACTTAAAAGCTGGTAAATCGAAAATTTATACTTTTTTCGACAGACGTTAACCATAATAATATACATTTTTCTAGATGTGAATAATAATTTTCGTTATTATTTTAAATTATCTAGGTATCACTTTTTGAGTTTTGTAAAATACTCAAAAAGTTATAAAACAGATAATTAAACATAAATTGAAGTAGCTTTTTGAAGGTTACGCCTTTCAAAAAGCTACTTCAATTATTTTTTAAATGAATCAATATTATAATTAGTTTTATAAATTATATTTAAAAATGAAGAATGTTTAGCCAAAAACGATTGAGAAAAGTTGAATTTTTATATAAAAATATTTGTCGAAAAAAGTATAAATTTTCGATCTACCTAAAATTCTAAAAATCCGTAGAAAGATATTGTCATGTAAAACATCATTTTAATGTTATTAATATCTGCCATATCATAAATCTGTAAATATTTTAGAAAAAAATCTGTTTGAAAAGGTAGTTTTTGAAAAAGGTAATGAATCTTCTTTGAATGACCTACGTAAACCGTTTTTGAACTTTTTGAATTCATTTGATAGTTTTAAATTTGGTAAATCGTTACATTTAAAATAGTGAGAAAATCCAATAATATATGATTTTAAAGTATTTATAGTTATTCCATGTTGAGCTTGATAAGTAATAAACACTTTTATTTTTTCTATAGATATTGGATAAGGTGGTTGTTTAAATTGTGCCATAATTGATTCATACACTCTTAAATTTTTATCATATGTACTTTTCGAACTTTTTTATATATAGAATTTTCAGAGTATTGCTCTGATTGCTGAAGATACATATTAAAATCAGGTGTTTCATTATCATTATTTTGAAATTGCTGTTGTTGCTGTTGTTGATTATGTTGTTGTTGAATAAATTGTGGCATTTGCTGTTGATTATTGTACTGTTGTTGAATCAGATATTGATTAAAATTTACCTGATTTTGAAACTGAACGTTACAGGTTGGTCAGAAACCTATTTAGCATTCCAATGCAGGAATATATTATTACGGTTTATAAGATATTAATTAACTTGTTGTCAAATATACATTTTATAGAATTATTTTTAAAATAATCAATTAAAGATTCGTCGTGGAAATACGTTTTCATTTTAAGATATATATACGTTTAGAAATAAAATTTGTTAAAAAATTCATTTTTTAAAATAACCCAGATAACTCTTATTGGGAAATATCACGATAAATGTTTAAATGCAACAGAGACATATTCATCAATTACGTATCACTTAAGAAAGAAGAGTTGGACAGAGATTCCTGAAGAAGGCAAAAAACGAGGTGGCAGACCTCCAATTATAGAATTGACTTCTTAATATTACAAGAACTGAATTCAGTTCAGGTATTCATATACATCAGTTCGATATGTATTAACAGAACGCTTTGACTATAAACCATATAATTTGAGGTGGGGTTCCGCACGTTTTAAATTTCGGTCAAAAACAAATAAGGGTTGATTATTCAATTAAACTTATTGAAATATTGAAAAGAGCAAAGAAAAACGGTTGGCAATTTATTTCAACAGGCGATGAGTCGTGGTTCTTTTACAGGACTCCGGGTGGAATCATCTGGCTTCCCGAAGGAGAAAAACCACCAGAAACAACTAGAAATATACCAAAATGATCCCAAAATCATTGTAACTTTTTTTTGGAATCCTATCTGTCTCCAGGTAATAGATGGAATGGAATCTGGCCAACGGTTCAATTCGTCTTACTTTATTGAAAGGATTCTTAAAAAAATTGCATTAAATGAATGCGTTACAAAGGCAAAAAAAAAAAAAAAAAAAAAAAAAAAAAACAAAGATTTATCCTCCATATGGATAATTCTCCTGTGCAAAAATCTAAAATTGTACAGGAATTTATCCAATCTCATGGAATGTTTATGCCTCCCCACCCGCCCTATTCACCTTATTTATCGCTATGCGATTTTTATCTATTTGGATTGCTGAAAAATCAGTTGATTGGCAAAACATTTGACTCTGTTGATGAGCTTTTTTGTTGGATTGAGTCAATTTCATAAAGTAAACTTCAAAAAGTTTTTGACGAATGGTTGATCCGTCTTCAAAAGGTCTTCGATGCTAATGGTGATTACATCGAATAGGAGTAAATAAAAATTGAATTCTTTTTATTCTATTGTTTTTTGGTAATGAGTTGCTAAATAGGTTTCTGACCAACCTGTATAAATTGTGTTCTGTTGGTTAAAAGGCTGTGCTAAATCTTGTCCTCTGTTTTCATTGAATGGATTTGAATTATTATGTCCATAAGTTGCTCGACCAAACATAAGAGAAAAACAAAAATGGTTGCTATTTTGTATGAAAAAGTTTATTTTCAGATTCAATTTTTTTAACTTTTTGAGAGGATCCGACCAAAACAAATTTTTGGAGATCGTTTGAGAGAAAGGTTCAAAAAGTGGACACATTTGAGAGATTTGGGGAATTTCAAAAATGGACAATCTTCAAATTATCGAATCACTGGTAAATGAGTTTTTTTCGCCAGATTGTCCTGATCCACAAGCTATTGATACTCAACTCCGCGAGTGGTGCGAAAACGATGACGTTTCGAATGTTATCAATTATTCACTTGAATTTTTAGCAACAAGTTCTAATGAAAAAATATTATTTTTCGCAGCAACATGCCTATGCAATAGTATTCGCAAAAAATGGAATTATGTTACGCCCGAACTCAGTAATAAGCTTGTTTCTTTTTTATGTGACTACATTGTAAACCACCTGGATAACAGGGAAGCTACTTCTTACTCTTTTATTCAAATATGCTTAGCTGACATTGCAGTTTTACTCAAAGATTTTCCATTCCAACAAGCTTTTTCGTGTTTCCCAATCGATATTCAAACTGAAACCTTTACATTTTATTTTGAAGAATATTGCTCCGCATTTTACACCATCTTTTTCAAGCGATATTCTCTTCCAACCATCGTTATCGAATATGTTAACAATATCCTACAAAATACGCCACTCTCAATACAATGGTTTAAACTCTATCATGGATTTGCTCTGGGGCTTAAAAATTTTCAACCATTGATGATTTATATACCCAAACTCTTGGAAGCAGTTAAAATTATTCCTCTTTGTAAGATAATCATTGAACATATTAAACATGTTTTTATATTTGATATGACAAATGGTCCAGATGAATACCATTTTGCAATTGCTAATTTATCAATCCAATTATCAAATAATTTACGAATGGCAATTCAACAAAACCCCGAAGACTTCGATCTAGCTGATAGTTTAAATTTATTATGGGCTAGTGTATTAAATCTGGAAGATGAAAATGAATACTTTTTCAAATCGGAATTTTTGCCAATTACATTAAATTTAATTGAAGAATTCACAAATGTAGAAAGTGTGCTGATTGAATCAGTCAAATTATCTCATGACCTTGAACTTTGGCCGAATTTAATGTATACTGCTATGAGATTTTGTGAAAGCTTTTCACCAGAATGCCCAATTGCAAACTTTGCTATAAATGTTCTTGAATTTATATTAACAGGTCTCGATTTCGGTGTAGAACTATCTGATATAATTGGCAATCCTGCTATTGGCGTATTAACAAATTTTTATGATGCATCTAAAGATCTTTTTAACAATTATTTTATCAATCCAAACTTAAAATCACCCTCTTTATTATTAATAATTGGATTCCTTAATTCTTTTATTCCCGACGAAATAACCGAATTTTATTGTAGCAATTTACAATCCTTTAATGCTCCTCCATCAGTACAAGTTTACTTTGCAAATCAATTGATTACTTTGGATAACAAATTTGTTTTGAAATATGAAAAATTTGAACCTATTTTTTTTAACGTCTTTTCCCAATTTTTCAATGAATATCCATATGAATGCTCATATGGAGTATTCAACATTATTCAGAATTATCCACATTTGCTTGATCCAAACTTAATCGATCAATTATCAGGGTGGATGAGTAGTGTACCTTACCCTTATCAAGAATTCTTAATTCCTTCGATTATATTATTAATTGAAAAGGTCCCCAACGAAAAAGCCGCTCAAATATACACTTTTATCTTTCAACTCATAATTCATGCTTTTGTAGAATCGATGCAATCACAAAACAAAGCGAATCTTATCAATTTTTTAAATGAATTGCATAAGATGTTTAGTAAAATATTAACCACACAATCTTTAAATGAAGATGCATATAAATTATTTGTAAGCTTTGGCCAACAGATCTTTAGTCATATAAGCAACGGATTACAAGGAATATGGATGGATCCTACTTATGATATTCAATTTCTTCTTTATCATTTTGTTTTCGATTTTCTTCGTTTGAATTTCATTCCAAATCAAGATGTTGTAGCTGAATGGATTAACGGAATTTTTGCAGTTGCTCCTTATGATTTTCATATATATTTAGTTTTTCTTTTCAAAAATTATGCTCAATCAATGCCCAATGCTATCCAATTTATTAAAAACCTTGATTCATCCAAAATTGATTTTATGAACTCAATTTTAAGAGCAATTCATGATTGGGATGAATCTTACGGGAACATTGTATCACCAGATGATATTTTTAATAAAATATTTAATGAAGACAAAACACAGATTCTATCAGATAGAGAAGCAAACGCATACAAAACACTTCAAGCAAACGCATATAAAGTAATGGCTTCATTTGTTAAAAACCCTAAAATTCCTGTAGATTTTAAGCATTTTATATTGCAAAAGGCTTTACAAGGAATTGTAACTTTTTACAGACCACCAACAAAAGAGCAAGTTGAACTAATTTTATGCTTAGGAGATGTTTTAGGAATAGAATTTATAGTTACATCTATTGCTCATGTATTGAATTTGGGTGATGAAGAACAGAGAATATTAGCCAATCTTTTTTCACTCCCACAAAACGATTCGGTGAAAAAAATTACAGAATTTATAACTCAGATTATACCAAAAACTAGTTGTTAGAGAGATAATTCTAATTTATTATTATTATTATTATTTGTATGATTATTAAAAAAATATTATAGATAATAAAAAACAATATTAACAATTATACATATACATTTCATCTCTTTTCATCTCTTTTAATATAACTGCTAGTTCAAATTGAAACAAAATGCAAATATTAGCTATTCTTTTTATAATTCTCCAATTTCTGAATATACTTGAAATTTGTACATTAAAAAAGATACAACAAACAAATTTGCTACCTACAAATAACAAATCAGGTAATTTTTAAAAAATTAAAAATTGCAAAAAACCGTTCTCTTTGTTTTAAGTACTGACAAATTTCATCAGTAAATGGATCACCCGAATCAAATTCTCGCAGATCAATTTAAAGAAGCTAAAAACCAATTTCCAACTCTTCAATTTGAATCATTAGAAACTTATACTATTGAGTTCAAAGGACCAGTTAAATTTATAATAAAAGTTACCAAAAACTATCCACGTGAAAAGCCGACAATTTTTCAAGATAAATTCGGTACTCCACTTCAGCTTCCAATTATTCAAGAATGGAAGCCTTTTTACCAATTATATCATGTTGTCAAGCATCTCAAAGTATTTCATTCAGTCAAAAAATTCAAACCTATAAATGAAGCCATTGTTCTCCCTGAAGTCAGTAGAATTGGCTTGAAAGCATCTTCTTTAACAGATATTGATTATTATTTGAACAACGTTCCTTCTTTAGAAAGTGTAAAGAAAAGCTTACCTCAAGCTCAAAAAATAATTGAGGACAAATCCAAGTCAAAGAAAGACGCTGTTGAAGCAGCAGGAGAAGAAATTTTAAATACTTATAACGAAACCAAAAATCTTTCTCAGACATATGATGAATTAAAAAGAACGATTAGAGTTTCGAAAAGAAGTTTTTTTGAAAATGAAATTGCTAGGATAGATCAAGAAATTAATGACAATGAAAGAGAACTTTCCAACATTTATGCAACTTTGATGGCTCAAAATAATAGAATGGACACAGAATCAGACGACACAACGCCTGAAATAGATCTTTCGGCAGGAAAAGGTCGAAGAGACTTCATTCAAACCATCCTTAAAATACAAGCAAAAGATGCTGAATTAAGGCAAAGGCGAAATGCAATTTTTTCTCTTAACCAGAAATTTATTGAAGACTCAAGCTAAATGGATTACCAATCTTTATTATCATTAGTAGTTCATTTTGTTTTTTTAATTAGCACTTCTGTTTAAATTATCTAAACCAAATTTTTACTACTTTTATATTTTAATTTATTTGTTATTGAAGTGTTTAATACCTACCAAATGCTCAGCAGATTTCCTCTTGAAATGACTTTTAAGAGATGTAATTGTATTCCAAGATAATTAAAATCATCGACAGGTTTAAAAAAAAAAATATTATATTTCTTTTTAGCGTTTAGAAACAAACAAGGTATTTAACAAATCATATTTACAAAGGAACATTTGTTAACTCATAAAAAGGATCACGTTTAGCATTTTCTATCTTTTTCTGTACACCTTGCTGATAAGCTTGTCTATATCGATTAACTGTTTCTTCATAACCTTCAGGAAGTGTTTGTTCAGACATCATTTGCTTTCTAATTTTCTTTTGATATTGTTTGAAACTCATCACGTTTGGTTTGAACGATGGCTCATCTGGCTTTTGGGTTAATTTTTTCTGTCTGTATTCATCAAGCTTTTGCTGAATATCTGGTGCCCATTGCGGTTTCTGACCAAATTGTGGCCCAACATTAAGTTTCTTATTATGAATTTCTTCATCCAATTTTTTGATTTTTTCTGAACGCTTTTGAGCATTAATTTTTTCCCTTTCTTCAAAAGGAACATGAGCTAAATCGCATGATTCCAAAATTTCATGAGTTTTTTGTGATATACCTTCTGGAGGAAGCTCTTCTGATATAATTGGCTTTTTTGGTTTTGGCTTGGGCCTTGGCTTAAGCTTTGATGGTGATGGTAATAATTGCTTTTTTGGTGGATTTGGATCACGTGCTTGAGATAGGCGAATTATTGTTTCTTTACTAATTTTTTTCTCTTCTTTGGGTGGCTCAGGCTTTTCTCTTCTATTTCTCTGTTTAATTTCTGATAGTTCAATTGTCATCCTTTGTCTTGCATAAACGTCAAATTTTGAATAACTTTTTTGTGTTGCTGATGATAAAAGAGATTCTTTTACATGAAAAGCATCATAAACCGTTTTCCCTTCATTTTCAGTCATCCAACTTTCCATTATGGACTTAATTGCAGGATTTTTATACATTAATTCTTTGTTGTCAAGAATTCCAAGCTTACGAAGAGTACTATCTAGCTCTAATTCACTTAAAAATTCTTTTTTAGGGAATTCTGACTCAATGAATGATGTGAGTTGCTGCTCAGCAAGCTCGTTTGATTTTTTATTACTTTTTTCAGCTTTTCGAGCAGGAAAATTAATCTCTTCTTCTTCAAATTCTTTTCTGAGTTGTTCGCATTTTTTAACTTTATCTTGAGACATTTGATATAATCGATCAAATGTTTGTGGGTTAGCTTGGGTCTTTGATCTTGGTGATTCTTCTTTTTCAGGAGAAGGCTTTGGTTGTGGTGCTTGCATCAAACGATTAATCATTTTTTTCATTTCTTTCTTTGAGATTTTTTTAGGTTTCTCTTTCTTTATTTTGGCCTCATTCTCTTTATTTAATTCGTTTCGAGTAACCAGAAGACGAGGTGGTATTTTATTTGTGTGGGCTTTCTTCTTTTTTTTACGAGGTGAGTTTTGTTCTAAATTATCATCATGATTTTCATTTTTACCATCTTTTTTATTGCATTCTTCTTCGCCTTCAAGAGGGATTTCCATTTGATTTTTAGAAATTTCAAGTTCAACTTGATCAATTAATTTATGAATAGGCAATCTTTCATCATCTTGTGATGAATACTCATCTTCTTGGATAAAGTCATCGTTCGTCAAAGAAACATGATCTTGAATTTCGCTACATACTGAAGATTTTTTTGGTTCATTTTCTTCATCATTTTGATTGATGTTCATTGGAATATCTTCTATTGAACTATATTGACTATCATCGTCATTAGGCGTATCTTTCTCACTTTGCATATTAGAATATGGAGATAATACTTTTTTGTTATTTAATAATTTAAAAACTTGAAGAGTTTCTTCTTCACCATCTTCTTGATATTCATCTTCGTCATCTGAATTAAATATAAAATTGCACTCAGAATCAGAGGGGTCATCCATATCTAAGTAGATTTTGTAATAGTAAACGTACTCTGTTGAATTACATAAAATATTTGATGAGTGTCAAACAGCTTCAACCAAAAACAAATGCACCATTTAGGAAAAATTGCTATATTTCAAACAAAATTAATATATTTGTAATATAGTTTTTTGATATCATAAAAATTGATAAAAATATTTTTATCATTCTTTTTTTTTTTTTTGAAATATTTTACATAATATTGCATTACATCCTATTTTTTGGAATCCAAATTGGATTAAATCATATCCAATTATGAATCGAAAAAAATGTTTTAATTGCTAAAAAAAGAATCATTTGCAATCTTATGCTGATAATCAAGAAAAAATCATTGAGGTATACTTTGGTATATGAGAAAATGTAGAATTTATTACGTTTTTAAAACGAAAATGTCATTAATATATCAAGAAAAAGTGGACATCACATAACTTTTTAATCTCAATATTTTGATAAGACATTCAAAATTTGAATATAGTTGTCAAAAATTCTGATAGATAAATAAAAAGAATTGAAAAAAAAAAAAAATAAAGAGTTTCAAATGAAGGTATTTCTATTCTAAAGCTATTTTTTTGATTTTTATCTTTGTTTTTTCTTATGCTGGCCATAGATAAGCATTTGATTTGGCATCAAAGAGATTTCCAGCATGCTTTACTATGATAAATAAATATAAAGTATTGAAAAGAAAATTTTATTAAAGAGTTTCAAATGAAGGTATTTCGATTCTAAAGCTATTTTTTTGATTTTTATCTTTGTTTTTTCTTATGCTGGTCATAGATATTATTCTGAATTTGATATCCTCGGACTTTTGAACAGAAACGAACATTAAAACCAGCAACTTTGACGTGTGGACTTGCAGCATATCTTACTGGTGTTATTGTAAAGGTCACTTTTCATCTTATAGATGAACCTTATCACGGAACGGAAAATAGAGATAACTAAAATTTGGGTCTGTTCAGAACTACAAGGTTCTAAAATCTGTATAGTTAGATTTTGAGATTCAGGATCTAAACTGTTGAAGCAGTTTTCGTGTGATTAATCTTTTTGCGAAATATTATTCAATTAACAATTAATATTTCAATTAAAAACTTTCAGATATTTCAGACATTTAAAATAGCAATATATGCTCAAATTTTATTTATATCAATATATATCTTTATTATAATATATTATTTTTTATATTTTGCTTTTAATTATATATTTTCATTACGTTTTTCAAAATTAAATAAGATAGATATGCTTACTTCGGTCATTAAATATAATTATATTTGAATAAATTCTTTATAAAATATTTGAATAATCTCTATCAATGTATTTTGGTAACACGATGCCAACTTCTTTTTTTCTGAGAATTTTATTTTAATTTATGTGTGTTGAAACTAGACCTTGTAAGGGGTACCCGATTTACCTTTTTGCCATCGGGTCAAAAATTTTAGGTATATTTTGACCAGGGGTCGCAAATTACCGCTTACCCAAAGCGGTTTTTGACCCGAAATTTTTAAAATACTTTTATCTTTGCATATTGAATAAAGTATTATATAAAAAATAATTAAATAATTACATTAGGCAATATTTAATCTTTTTTAATGAAAATTTTTACTTTTTTTTTTTTAATTATAAAAATGCTTATACCAATTTCTTGAAAAATTGGATTTTGAAATCACTTTCCTGTAAATTTTATTTGCAAAATATTTACTTATATCATAAATCATTCTTCTTATACATTATTTTATTTTTGCAAAAATAATTTATTCATAGTCTTTCATTTTCACTTGATTTAATGCTTAATTAACTTATAAAAATGATAAAAAGTATTGATTAATTTATAAGTAATTGTTTTATGCATTATTTATAAATCTGAATATTATTATGATATTATTATGCTCGTTCAATTTAGTTATTCCAGTATTTTATAATTTAATGATGTTGATTGACACGCTATATAAAAAATTATATAGCGGACTGGTCCTTCAGAACCAGTGTGATAAACATATTCTGATTTAGTTTACACGATCGGGGTGCGGTGCATAGTTCACATTCGCCCTCCGCCAACAGAAAATTATTTAATACAATAGCAATGCTAAATACATTTTTATATTTTATTTTTATTTATTATTTAAAAAATGTAATAGATATATATTAATGAAAATATTTTTTATTTCAAATCAATTAAGAATTCCTTAATTATCGAATTTTGATTAAACTTTATGATTGTAATATGACATATTTAATGCATATTTCTATTATTTTAATTGATTTGATAAAAGAATAATTTTTGGTTAACTAAATTATTTTTTAATAATTAACCAATTAATACGTTATAACTTTTTGATAACTTTTTTATATTCTTTTATTTGTTTAATTTTACATCATTATAATAATTATCTTTAAGAGCTATGTAGCAATTTATATAATATATTAGTTTTATTATTCAAAATTTAATTGCAGAGATATTGATATCAAAAACATTTTTATTCAATTTTTCAATTCAAAAGTTTCAAATGAATTATTTCGTGAATTGTGTGATTTAATTATTTCAATCGCGATTTTAACATGGAATAATCAAACAATTTTAGAATATATTAGTAAATCTCAAAATTTAATCTCCTCAATGCAATTTGAAAAAAAAGAATTTTTATATAGAATTATGAAAAGAAAAATTAAATCGAATATTCTTTTTTTTTAGTATTTGATACTAAGTCCCTAGCATTTATAGGGGACATTGATTTTAATCAATCAATAATTATGAAAATTCAAGATTATTTTACTTGCAATGACATTTCTAATTCTTATTTTTCTATTGATGAATTTTTTGATTATATTAACTTAAAAAACAATAAAAATCTTGATTCATAATAAATGAATAAAAAATTTTTAAAATTTCTATTGAAAAAGTTTGTATTTTTGAATAAATTATATTTTCAATTTTTAGAATAATAATAAATTATTTAAAAAAATTTTGAAAATAAAAAGATATTTAAGAAATTGTAAATATAATTTAAATGAATTTTGTAGAGAAAATGACGTTAAATCAAATGGTTGATGTTTCAAAAAGTTTAATGAATTTTTAAAATAATAAGTATAAATCTGTATCTACTCTGATTAAATATTTTATTATTTAATCGTTTCATAATTTATATATATAAAATAAATATTTTATAAATATATATAGATTTATATTAATATTATAATAGTTGAGTAATAATATATATTTGATTCATAATATTGTATGAATATTAATGTATTCAATTAATACCTAAATTGTGAACAAATACTTTAAAATATTCAATATAACCAAAAAATTAAAAAAAATTATTGAATTCAAAAAATAAGTAAGTTAATTGAAATTTTTTCATAAAAAAAATATTAATTTCTTAATAAATATTTGGTCTCACCTAAAATATACATATTATTTTGATATTACACAAACGAATAATAATTTATTTTGTATATATATACTCTAGTGTTACATAATTAAAAAAACAAGAAAAATAAATAAAATTTTAAGATTTTTCCTCCCAATGTTCTTGTTATATGCATCCATTTGTTAAATATAACAAATGCCGTTATATCAAAAAAACTTATCTGAAAATAAAATATTTAAAAAAAGTTAATATTTTAAAATATACACTTTTTTTTACGATAATCAATAAGTAATAGACATCCAAAATACTTTTTGTACGCTGTCACTTTTTTAGGATAGTTTTTTGATAATTTTTTTTTGAAATGATACTTTTTCCGCACCTAAATTATTACTAATTTTTTTGCTTCTTTTTCATTAAAGTTTAAAGCACTTTTTCAATATGAAATATGATATCGAATAAAAATGAGGATATATTAGTTTTGTTCTAATCAAAAAATATATCAGATTTTACAGCCCTAAGCTTCATGTTTTTGCTTTTGAAAGAAAAAATATTGAAAATAATTTCTAATTATTGCTTTTGCCTTTACTTGCGTAAAATTTAAACTATACCTGCAATTTTTATATCACAAGTCATTATATAAAAAAAATAAATTAGGAAAGCAAAATTTACTTTTAAAAAATATACCATTTAATATTAAATAGCATATAATACATAATTTTAAAAGAATTAATACTAAAAACAAAAGAGAAACAGAAGGGTCAAACACGAACTCTTCACTTTTTTTTTGGGTAGTGACCCGAAAAAAAAAAATGTGGTCGGGTTAATTTTTTGAGGTTACCTTTCGAAGGTTTAGTTGAAACTGAAGCTTTTTTTATATTGGCCAAAATATATATTTTTTATGTATTTTTTTATTATTATTTCAAATGAATATTAATGTTTTTTAAATTTATTTATATACTTTTACTGGATATTTGAAAAGATATATTAATTTTTAATAAATAGGACTATTCTGAAAAAAAAAAAAAAAAAACACGTTATATTTTTCAAAAAAAAAATTTATTTGATAAAATAAAGATTTTATGTTATTAACTGGAAATAATTATATGTTGTTTTATTTTTATATTAATATATATTATATTATAATATATTAAAAATATTATTTTGAATTATCTATTTATTTACTAAAATATAAATA
Organism: Tritrichomonas musculus; assembly: GCA_039105265.1. Classification (NCBI taxonomy): domain Eukaryota; phylum Parabasalia; order Tritrichomonadida; family Tritrichomonadidae; genus Tritrichomonas; species Tritrichomonas musculus. The sequence continues at coordinate 4,552,195 of JAPFFF010000004.1, forward strand.
ATTATTTAATTTTTTTTTTTGAATTTAAATTTCATATTTGAATGTTTTTGAAGATTATTTTTTGAAATAAAGATGTGATATATTATATTGAAAAAAAATTCAACATGAAATTGTTTTTTCTCAGGTAATATTAATCATTTTTTTATATTAATCTTTATATTATGTTTATATTTATATTAATATATTTATATGCTATGGACATATGTATATACTCCATTAATCTTTAAATAATTCAAAAAAAAAAATGAAAGAGTTATAGTTGGTGGACATAATTCTGTTTTGGAGACATAATTATGTTTTCACATCATTTCTATATATTCAAATTGGACTTTTAAAAAAACAATTGTAGAACAATTAATATCATATTGGATACATTCTATTCCCCGATTTTCATTCACTTTTATCAAACTAAATTTGATCATAAATATGATATCGAATTTTTAATTTCTGAATATTTTTTTATTATTTAAAAAAAATTATAATTTACTTTTCATCTATAATTAAAATGTATCATTATTATTTATTGAAATAAAATAGATAATTAGAAAAAATGGTTTCATTTTCATTTCACTACTCAAAAAACTCATTTCATATCACATTTCATGCTTTTACCATAAAAAAAAGGTTGTTTTAATTTGCTCTAACATAGTTATTATTTTAGAATATAATGTATATATTATATTTTAGAAAAAAATTTATTGAAATAATAATTATATAAAAAGAAAAAGTGTTTTCAAAATATGACAAAAATCATTCATACAAAATTACTAATTTTGAAAAATGAGTTTATTTTATTTCAAATTAGATGCAGTATTAATCATATATATGATGCATATAATATATTAAATATAATAATATGGTTGAAAAAGAATCAATCTTGGAAAAATTTCATTTTTCTTTTTTTCATTCAAAATCATTCATAAATCACTCATGCATAATTGATATGATTTCAGAATTACATTATTTGATAACACATACAATGAAATATATTATTAATCCTCTAAAAATCATTGTTGCCCATCAAGATTTCAGGTTTTTCTAAGAAATATACAAATTTCACTTTTTTATTTTTTCTATTATAATAGCATTAAAAATAGCAATTAATCAATAAATATTAGGTAAGTATAGAAGAACTATTAAATAAATGAAAATAATTTCTCAATGTCTAAAATTGAAAGTCTTTTTAAGTTATTTCAGAAGTTACTCTTTTTCATCAAGGTAATAGATCTTGAGTAGAACCGCCAATTTTATTCTTTCAATATCATTATACTATTTGCATTATATCAAATATTTAAATAAAAATTTAAAAGTTTTTATTTTTTATTGGAAAAAAACAAAAAAGTGATATGATTTTTAACTTTATTTTGTGCCTCAAAATTTTCTTATATGAAAGTTTTTAGATATCAATTATCTGACAAAATTATATCATTACTGATTATGAATTAATGATATTATTATTAAATCCCAAGTTTCAATTATTGAGAAAAAAATAAGCATTTTGACTTTTTTTTACATTAATGGCAAAATTTCATATAAATCACAAATATAATAGCTCATTTAATTAAATAATGATGTACATAAAATACATTAATAAAGTATATAATATTATCAAATTATCTTTAAAAAGTATTGAGAAAAATGTGTTTTATTTTTGTGTACCATTCAAAAAGTTGAGCAAACATGATTATGTCCCAAAAACATAATTATGTCCACCAACTATATATGATTATTTTTTGAATGTTAAAAATCATATGACAAATTGAAAAAAAAGTGATATAATTGCTTAAAGTGATATGATGCATTCTATAACCCAAAAATGATATGTACTTTATATTTTATTGATAATATTTAATCAAAAACATAAAGATAATTAAAGGCTTATTGAAAAGATTAATAGGTTTTATAATTAGATATTTCAAAATGTCAAATGATTATATTTTCTATAATATTTCTCCTTTTTCGACTATAGAAAAATTGTTTTTTCTATAAATATTCTTATTTTTAAAATAAAAATGTAATTACCAGTATAAAGCATTTTCAATAATATAAAATATAATATAATAATAGTAAAAGCTATATTAAATGTAGTATTTTTATAAATATGCAAGAAAAAATAATTTATAATTTTCAATAGTCTAAAAATATCTCCTATTGAAAATAGTACATTAATTTATTTCATATATATCCAAATAGATATGTAATTAAATAGATTTATAATTTTATATATATATTTATGACAATATACTATATGCTTAAATATTTAAAATAAAGAATATATCTTTTCAGATATCTTCCTGGCTTTGTTTTTATAAAAGTGATATAATGATATGATATGTTATATGATTAGTTAATATATAAAATCTCAAGACGAATCTAAAAATATTTATATTTTAAATATACTAGAGATGAAAATAAATCTATATATTAATTTTTAATCTTCACTTTTTGGGGTATTTAAAAAAATATTTATATAATCATATTTCAAAAAACTAAAAACATATATATCTTAAAATAAAAGCTAATATCCCAAATATAAAATTGTTAAAACATCTTTAAATAAGATATAATAAGATAATATTCAAAAATGAGCCAAATATCACCAATATTTATTAATCAACTTGAAGTCCCAAAACGCCAAATTATTTATGTTTTAATATTGATGCATGTTTAATAAAAAAGTAAATAGCAATAAAAATGTAATATTGTCTCTATTTAATAAAATAAAATAAAAGTTTTCTTCTAAAAAATACGTTATTTTTGAGTTTCTACACACATTTTAATTTTGAATTCCTTATCAAAATATTGAGACAAAAAAGTTAAGTGATGGTCACTTTATCTTGACGATGTCCACTTTTTCTTGATACCCTATTAAAATAACCATTTTTTTCAATTAGTATTAATTATTCTAATTATGCATATTATTAAAAATAGTTTAATTGATTAGAATTGTAAATAATATTAATATTCAAAAATGAGCCAAATATTTTTTCTTCTTTTCAATTAATTCAATTAATTCAAAGAATCCAAATATTCAAATTATTCAATGAGATTGAATGACCATATTTCAATTAAATTCAAAGAATTTCACTAATTTTGTCCATATTCTCTTTATCTGCAAAACAATTCAATTTTTTTGTCTTTCGATAATGATAATCGCATGAAATGATTATTTTAAATCTCATTTTTATTATATCAAAGTTATTTAAACCAAAAAGCTGCAGATATATGGTAAAACCAATAAAAAATTCTGATCCTGATATTTTTTGCTTTGTTGATTGTAAAAATTAGTACTGCAAATTATATTCGCTTTATGAAAGTTATTATTTCAAATAATGTAAAAATCAAATCTTTATATGATTTATGTTTACAATGATATACAAAATAGCAATATCATCATTTAATATCAGTATATACTTATACATCCAATTAAATAACTAATGAATGAATATGAACAAATACTATTTTCATTTAATAATCCAATATGGCTTGCAAAAATAGTAAAAAATATCGTTTATTATGGTCATAATTAAAAATGCATGATTTTGATGATTCAATTATATTTTTTATAAAAAAAAAAATATAAATAATTTTTTTACTAATTTTATTCAAATTAACAATTCCTATCAATTTAATTTGAAGAAAAATCAAGTTAAATTAGTAATTTATTCCAACCATTCTTGATAATTCATATCACTTTAAATTCCAAAACTAAATTTGAATTCAAAAATTGAATTTATAAATATCTTTTTAATTGAAAAAAATTCAAATGAATTGAAAATTGATAGAAAAAAGCAACTATATGATGGATATAAAAAAACCGATTTATTGAAACTTAAAAAGTAAAAAAACATCTTATCAAAACATAAAATTTGGTTTATTTAATAAATAAAAGAATATAAGGATTATGAAATAATCATTATCGTTAATTTGATTATTATTCATCGAATATTGAAAACTATAATTGAAAAAATTAGGAAAATATATGCAAATAAACATTTTATATTCAGGAAATTGCATCTTGGCATTCATATTATGGTATTAGAAAACACCCAGAATATATTATTTCTTTTTTTATTAAAAAATGTAAACTTTTATTTTGTCTCCAAAAATGATACTCCTATATATATTATATATTATTCATATATTACTTCGTAACATTGAAAATATTAATTCAAATTTATGGATTTTTAGTATTCATAAAAAATGTAAATATGGTCATATATTGGTATTTTAACGAATTATATGGATTTAAATATATTATATATAGTACATATTTTATTTAATATATAAATAATAATATATATCAAAAAATAATAAGTTATTATCTAGAAAAAGATATTTTCATACATTATTTTGAAAAAAAAATTCATTTTCAAAATTAATTAATTCTTAAATTAAACAAATTGAAAATCTTGAAAAAATGAATAATCACAACTTGGGAAAAACGTGATGTAAAAATATTCTTATTATCGTTATTTGGCATATGAAACAAAAAAAAGGAAAAATAATATCATTCAAATTTTGTTAAATAAGATGAAATGATTTTCAATCCCAAAAAAATGATAATAGCATTCAAAAAAAAAAAGGTATTTTCCTGATGAATGAATTCATATTTATTTTATTATTTATATATAATATTTGACAAAGGGAAAAATGTAAGAAATTGAGAACACTAATTCAAAAATCTTTAATTTATTAATTGTACTTATGGTCGGATAAAATTTTATATGCTTTTTTGAAATAAGTAAACATTTATACATATTATAAAAAATAATATAATATATAAATGCATTAGCAAAAACATAAAAATAGTAAATAAAATGTTTATATCAAATAATAAACAAGATAAATGTATATTTTTATGTATTCTGGGGATTTTAATTTTTAACATATAGTTCTGAAATCTTTTTGTGAAAATTTCTGATATTTATCATACTCAAATAAAAATAATTTGTGAGAAAAATCTAACAAATATGGAATTATTTTTGTAAAATTATTATATTGAAAAGTATTTTGATTTATGACGAGAGTTTTAAAGAAGAGCATTCAAAAGAAGAAAGATAAGCGAATCCCTCATGAATTAAAACCTACCGAAAGACAGCAATTTGGTACATTTATCCAAAGAGTAATTAGGCAATTAGAAATATCAAAAAATAAACCAGTTAGATTTAATGATATTGCTGACTGTGACAAAAGAAGGCAGAGTGATCTTTATAATATTCTCAATGCACTAGATGTTTTTGGATATATCAGTGATAAATTAATAATTTGGAAAGGTTTTGATGCCGCCACGTCGGCTTTTGTTCGATACGGTATTCAAAATGAGATTACATCACAGAAAAAAGGAATAATTGATATATTTAGAGTTGGACCTTCGCCATCACTTTCAATATTAGTTGTTAAATTTATATGTTTATTTATTTATCTAGGAACAGATTCTTTAAATATAAGAGATGTCGTGAATCTATTTTCAGATTCGGCTGAGCAAGCAAAAAAGGTGCTAAGACGATTATATCTTGTTGTTTTTGTATTAGAGCACGCTGGAATTATTGAGCATGGGAACGCTTACTCACTTTACACATTGAAAATGCCACTTGACGTTATTATTAATACTATATTTCAAGAAACATCGAGACTTTCAATGTTTCCTGACGGTTCTATAGAATCTTTATTAAGCAGATTAGATGGTGTCTACGTTAAAAATTTACACAGAAGAAGAATGGAATTATTTAATCAGGCTGCTCATCGGTTTGAAGTTATAGAATAGTTATTTATTAGGTTTAGTTCCTAACTGTTTGTTTTCTACATAAAAATATCATTAATTATTTAACATTTGAATACTTTTTTTCTTTCAGAAAAAATTAATTTAATAACTTTACAAATTGGGTTATTAACTTTTTATTACAAACTCAATTTGTTAGATATCAAAAAAAAAAATATTTTTCATATGTAAGTGAAAAATAATAATAAAAGATGTAAAAATTAATCGGCATTTAATTCTGAAGTGAGTAATAATAATAAAAGATGTAAAAGTGATTCAATTGAATGTGTAATCACTTTTGTATGAGAATCTATTAAAAAAATAAAAAATTAACGAAATTGATTCAATTACTAATTCAATTTTTGAATGGTTTCCTCATTAAATTTATTTTGATTAGTATCTAAAAATGACACTCATTTAAGAATGTGCGAGATTGTCTGTTTTTTCTTGCCCTGGATGAAGATGTTCTTCCAGTTTCCTAAATTGTTGTGCTATTTCAAGTTTTCCATTTGAAAAAGTATGTAAAACGAATTGATTGTTCTCTAAGGCCTTATTAAGGTATTCATTCAATTTTGTAGTATTCAAAAAGTGACAACGAAAATACATATTTTGCGAAATATATCATTATAAATTTTAATTTTTTTTATTAAATATTCATAAAATTAATAATATCATTATATAATATATTTAAATTATTGTATATCTTGCTAAAAGTAGAGATAATTTCATAAATAATCACTCAGCTAATCTTTTCAACCTGAGTTAAAATTTGAAAAATTGGCCATATTTTTTGATTTTAAAAAGATTTATTTTAAAAAATCAAAAATTCCGACGCTGGGGACTTTATTTTGGATAGATTTTTTCTTTGAATACTTTACATATTTTTACTTTTCAGAAATCTTTATTTTCTCACAATTTTACAATTGTTTATATCTTACAATCTCACAATTATTTCTTAAAAAAATGCTCAATATTCTGAAGCATATAATAATTTCATAGAATTGATCTCAATTTTCTGATGATTCAAATATTTCATAAAAAATAAATTCAATTTAATAAATTAACTAAAAAATATATCTTATATTTTAAATTGGATTTTCCTCATATTTGCTATAATATTTATACAAAACATCATTTTTTTTCTAAACTTATCAAATTGTAAAATTTTCATTCAAAAAGAAAAATTAGTTTATTTTTATATCATACGTCAATTTTACCATTATATTTAGTAAATAAATTTTTTATCATCATATATTTTATTATATTATAATATGATAAAATATACTGCTTTTGTTCAACCTTAATATGGTCTGTTCTCTAACAAATTTGTGAGATCGTCGGGTAAATAACCATGTGCATTGTAAAATTGGCTTACAACTCTTGATCCAAGCCACACGAGGTAATTTTCAGGATCGAGCGGATAATCTAAAGAAGATATTTGAGATGCACTGTTTATTATTGATTCGGTAATTTGAGAAGCATATGTTTGAGGTTTATTATGTTTTTCAGTTTCGTCAGTAAAAGAAAAAGAAAATTTATTAGCAGAAGACTCATCAATATAAGGAGCGCGTTGCTCATTTGACATATTAGACCACATTACTGAAAGTTTTATGGCAATATCAGTATTTGATAAATTTGGATTTTGACTCCCTATAATATCTCTATTTTTTTGAACAAATAAAATGTAGGGAGTAGTTTGTTGTCTTTGGGTTTGAAATGTATCTGTATCTTCTTGGAGCATATAGAACTTAAAATTTTTATATGACTTGTGATTTAAAATGATTTTAAAATTTATATGAAACAATCAAAAAAGAGTAAAAAGTCAAAAAACCATCAGAATGAATATGAGCATTACAGAAACGAATTGAGGCTCCGAGATTTCAATGAGAAAGATTCTATTGCATATGCGAAATTATGCGAATTATACGGGCCAAAGCCAAGCCAACAGGAACTTCTAAGCCTAGCTCAGGTTGTTTCCGCAAATCTTGATATCCTCCTTGATCGTGAAGCAATGCGAAGAAAGAAGGTTCTTATTAAATGGTATGATGAAAATTTCCCTAAAATTGAGCAATTTTTGCTTGAAAATGTATTAATTGTCGATGAGAATGGTGCCGCTATTGGACATGATCCAAGAAAATATTCGGCTCCAGCAAAATAGATTTATTAATATCGACTTGAAATAATTATTTCTATTAAATATGCAACGGATATATTTGTTTTATATATAATGCTATGTTTATATTTTTGTAATATCGTATTTCTTCTTTCTGAATTTAAATTCAATTATGGTGAGTTTTGCAATAGCACTGAATTAAAAAAAAAAAAGAAGAAGAAGTTAAAATGTTTTGTAATTATAATAAATTAGTCTTTCGCATTTGATTTTAGTATCATTGCAATGAAAATAATCAAAAAAAATAAAAACATTAGCCTCCGGCGGGACTCGAACCCGCAACCCCAAGATTAAGAGTCTTATGCTCTAGCCGGTTGAGCTACGAAGGCTTACACATTTTAAAACTTCTTAGAATTAATACTTATAAAATAACAACAATTTTAAAAATAGCTTTCATATTTTTTATTTTATTAAATTTTCTAAATGAATATTGTTGAATGGGGTGCAGAATTTCCTGTTTCAAGTAGTATATCCCCAATATTATATTTACTAACACATAAATTTAAGAAAATGAGATCATTTATACGAGTTCTTCATTCAATTTTATTTTTATATGAAGATTCCTCAATATTAATTCTTCCAATTGCTGCATTACAAACTAGAGAATCTATCCAGCAGATTAAGCATTATATCGAAACGCAAGAAAAGCCACCACCCTCAATTTTATACTATGATAATAAATCGCCTGTAGTTGATGCTTTTTCACTTATTTCTACAGATCAAAAAAGCGATAAACTCCCAATTTTTATTGTTTTTAAAGAAGATTTTAAATATGATATAATACGAACCACGAATGATAAATCGATTGTCTTCAAATCAAATGAACCAATGACAATTCATGATGGAATTTTGCGCAAAGTTGAAATTCAAAACAATTTCATTACAATTGTCACTCAGCAAGCAGAAGCAGATAGCTCTACTGAAGATCATGAAAAATCAAACAAATACACTGTTTATTCAGGCTCATTTTCTTTGTCAAATTATGGTGCATCTTCATGGGCTCTTCAATGTGAAATTGATCAAATACCAATAACGATTTTTGCACGCGTACCTACTTTATATTTTCTTAAAAATGATGGGGTCTATGGATGTTCTCTTGACAGCAAAGGATATCGTCGATTTCCAAGACCTCTTACTCCTATTTCATTAAATGATCATTTTCTGAAAGTTATTTCTTTACAAGGATTTTATGTATTTGATACCCTAACACTTACAATTTTTCAAGTTGTTGGTAAAAATCTCCGAAAAATTTGCCTTGTCCAATGCCATGAAAAAATCCTCAGTATTATTTTAATTGGAAGCCGTGTTTTTGCATTAACAGAAAATTCAATTTTTGCATTTGACATTTTGACAGGTGATCTAATTCAAAAATTGAATGTTGAAAATACTCAAAATTGGATTACTAGCTTGGAAGAATCATATGGACTTGTTTTTTCTGGTGGTAAAAACTATACGCTTTCAAAAACAGAAATACCGCCTTTGATCAATCTTTACGCAGATAAGAGCCAACTTATAAGTCAAATGATGAAAGTTGAAAAGAATGTTGGAACTGTTGCTGCCCCAATTTTACTGCTTTCAAATCGATCTCCTTATTTGGCTGCCACACTTTTAGCTGATGAGGTTAATAAAGAAGTAAATCAGCCAGCGATTGAGGGATCAATGCAAGCTCAAATAAAGCCAACACTTGAGAAGTTAAATCATTTACTTAACAATAGACCTAATGTTAGTGATAAATAGAATGTTATTTTTTTTAAGAAGATATTTTTTTTAAGAAGATATCTTTCTAAATGTTCCTTATGTTATTTATCAAGCCTTTCATATGGCTATATCAAATTCAATATCAATAAATATATTAAATGTAATAATTCGATTTTATTAACCAAATTCACAAATTGAATTTTTATGGCATCAAGTAAAGGATAAAATTTTAATGTAAATAAAATAATAAATAATCATTAATTAATTATATATATTATAGTTTTTTATGATGTTTTATATTCTAAATTGAAATATTTATGTTTTTAAATTACATGAAATATTCAGAAAATTCAAAAAGTTTTTTATTCATCCTAAAACAGTTATGGCCCAGTTGACTTCACTTGTTTAAATGCGTGGAAAGTGGTTGAAAAAAAGAATGCGGCGTCTAAAGCGTAAGAGGAGGCAAATGAGAGCCAAGGCTCGTTAAGCGATCCTCTATATTTAATTACAGAAATTGTCAAATAGTTAATAAAGGCATTTCAATCTAAAATTATCTTAATATTTTTTTCTCGATTTTTTCGCTATCGATATGCAAACACGAATTCGACCTTTACCTTTTGTTAAATCAATTGTTTGAACAAGCGAACTTAACGCAATTTTAAATTAAATTGTCAATTATTCGTCCTATCAACTTTTGATTTTTAAGCCAAAGGATCACTTTTGTGTTTTAAGCTTTTTTCTCTAATACTTTATAATTTTTTTAATCATAAATATTTATTTTATTTTATTTATTTATTTTTATATATATTATATATTTAATTTGTTGATTTTGATTTTGAAGGTTTAGGTATTGAGTGTAATAAAGGCGAATCTAGAAAGTAGTCAAACCATTATAAATATCTTATTCATTAAAGTACACTACGTTTAATAAAATTTTGTGTGTATAAAAAAAAATTTTTTCAAAATCTAAAATCGTTATTTAAACAAATGAATTCTTGGCTGCCAAGTGGCTTCAGTGAACTTGAACGACTTGGTGATGGTTCATTCGGTCGTGTTGAGCTAATACAAAGAGAAGAAGATGGCAGCCTTTTTGCATTAAAAGTTCTTGAAAAACAAGGAGGTATTGAATCGGCAGATGTCGAAATTGAATCTCTTAATTCCATTGATTCTCCATTTGTAGCTCACCTATATGAAGTTTTTCGAAATCCGAAATCCGTTTCTTTAATGATTGATCCTGCTTTAGGAGGATCTTTACGTCAAATGATTGCAGAACATCGTGAAAAGGGAAAACCTATACCAACTGATACAATTTATTCTATCTTTGCCCAAGTGCTTCTTGCATTGCGTGATGTCCATAAGCAAAAAATAGTTCATCGTGATCTAGGTCCAGCAAACATATTATTTGTATATCAAGATAAATCAAAAGAACTTAGAATTCTTCTTGTAGATTTTGGTGTTTCAGCATCTCTAAAAGGAAAGCCATTTCTAAAAGGAAGTGTTGGAACGCCAAGTTATATGAGTCCAGAACTTGCCAAAGCTGACTTGCATAATGAAAAAACTGATGTTTATTCGCTTGGAGTCATTTTATATGAGATGTGTGAATTACAACTACCAATGAAAAAGAAAGGGCATAAGCATTATGAATTCAAGTACCACGATGAATTTTCAAATGTTATAAATAAAATGCTTAATGAAGATCAAAATCAAAGGCCTTCTATTTCAGATATTTTGTCAGTCCCTGAAATAGCAAACTACGCAAAAAAGTATGAAAATTCTCAGAGAATCAAGTTAACAGCGCACGATTGGAATCCGGTTGTTATTGAATTTAATGATATTGATATTGACATTGATTTGAACTTTGAAGATCTCCCACCAATCGATTCAACAATTCCATCTGGTTCGGGTCGCCTTCTTCAATCAACGCCAGAAGATGTTTCAAACGCTCTTTTTGAAGCAAAGCTCAGAAATGAGCAAATACTAGCTGAGAGGCACGAAGAGCAAATCAGAATCAACAATGAAATCAAGCGCCAAGAGAGGCAAGCTCAACAGAAATGGAAAGAGCAAAAAGAAGATCTTTCACAACATAAAAATGATTATTTCCAGAGACTTGAGCAAATTAAATCTCAAAAAAGAGATAAGCGAATCAATAGTGGGCAAATGAATGGTCAAAAGCAAAAAATGCTCAAAACTAAAATGCCGTCGATTGACCTAAATAATGATAATTATGGAGAAGAAGATAGAGCTGCTGATGATCTTGAAAGAATAAGGTTTGTGCTTGAGAAACAAATCGGGGCTGAGAAATTAATCGAAGCTCATCGAAAATTAGAAAAAAACATGATGCTTTCACCAGCTGAATTGCAGATATCTCCAAAAGAATTTGATGCTATTTCAAGATTAATAAGAAAGGAAAGAGAGGTTTTTGGATCTGTATGAATCAAAGTAATATTTTTATTGTCCCATGTAATTTTATGAGTAAATTCATAATAATTTTTAATAATTATAATAGGATTATTTTAAAGGGGAAAAAAATGATTTCGAATTTCCTAATTGCCGCACCTATATTTCTAAAATAGGAGCAGAAGTGGCAATTGGGAAATTCGATAATTGAATTAAAGTTACATTGAAAAGTAAGCCAATTGAGTTCCTTTGAAATTTTCTATAAAAGAACTTTTGTATTAAAGCACTATAAAAAAGACGCAGATTGGTCATCATTTTTCAAAAAAAAAAAAAAATAATAAGAATAATATAGATATAAGTAATAAAAAATTTTTTGAGGTATTTTAGATTTTAAGCATCCAATGTATAAATTCTCTTTGAATTTTTTGTATTGAAAGAGCAATTAGCTTTCATTTTTTCAATACTTTTTGGTCTAATCATTTCTAATTTGAATAAGTGTCATTTTTTGAAATTTACTTCACAAAATTTTGTAATTTTCCATTTATCTCTATTTATGGAAAAAATTATTGAAGAAACAGATGAAAGCCAAACAAGTTCTATTGAAAACGAAAAAGAAATATCTAAAATAAATAAAAAACAAATGCAGAGCGATTCTGATTCAGATGAAAGTGATAAAATTTCAGATGAAAGTAATCAATATTCCATTAAATTTGAAAATGGATCTGAAAGGGAAAATGATTCCAATAAAAATGTTAGTGATACTAGTGATAGTGAAAAAGACTCTGATGAAAGTGAAAAAGATTCGGATGATAGCGAAAAGAATTCACATATAATCAAAAGAAAGGTCAAAGAATCAGATGAAAGTGATAAAAACTCAGATGATAGCGAAAAAGATTCAGATGATAGTGAAAAAGATTCAGATTTTAGTGAAAAGAATTCACGTGTAGTCAAGAGGAAGATCAAAGAATCAGATGAAAGCGAAAAGGACTCAAACGAAAGTGAAAAAGACTCTGATGAAAGTGAAAAAGATTCGGATGATAGCGAAAAGAATTCACATATAATCAAAAGAAAGGTCAAAGAATCAGATGAAAGTGATAAAAACTCAGATGATAGCGAAAAGGACTCAGATGATAGTGAAAAAGATTCTGATGAAAGCGAAAAGAATTCACGTGTAGTCAAGAGGAATGTCAAAGATTCGGATGAAAGTGAAAAAGATTCTGATGAAAGTGAAAAAGAATCAAACGAAAGTGAAAAAGACTCAGATGATAGCGAAAAAGATTCAGATGATAGTGAAAAGAATTCGCGTGTAGTCAAGAGGAATGTCAAAGATTCAGATGAAAGTGAAAAAGATTCGGATGAAAGTGAAAAAGATTCAGATGAAAGCGAAAAAGATTCAGATGATAGTGAAAAGAATTCACGTGTAGTCAAGAGGAATGTCAAAGATTCGGATGAAAGTGAAAAAGATTCGGATGAAAGCGAAAAAGATTCAGATGATAGTGAAAAGAATTCTCGTGTAGTCAGGAGGAATGTCAAAGATTCAGATGAAAGTGAAAAAGACTCAAACGAAAGTGAAAAGGATTCAGATGAAAGCAAAAAAGATTCAGATGAAAGTGAAAAAGAAGAGAAAGATTCTATTAATAGTGAAAAAGAATCTAATGAAAGTAGATCAGACCAAAAGAAGAATAAATCAGGCAAAAATAAAATTAAATCAAGTCATTCTAAAGAATTATCGTCTGAAAATAAATCTCCAGTCAAAAAGCCAGATAGTACAGATAAAAATGCTTTATTCAACTATGCGCAAGCCTTGTCTAGAGGAAACGGAATTAAACAAGATAAGGAAGAAGCAGCCAAATACTACAAAATGGCTGCTAGCCAAGGTCATGTGAATGCTATGTATAAGTATGGCAAAGTCCTTGAAAAGGGAGATGGAGTTAAAGCCAATCCAAAAGAAGCTGCTAAATATTACAAAATGGCAGCCAAAAAAGGTTCTGCTCCAGCTATGAACAATTTTGCTTATTTGCTTCAAAATGGAGAAGGTGTCAAAATCGACAAAAAAGAAGCTGCTAAATATTATAAAAGAGCAGCAGATAATGGTGATAAAGCAGGATGTTTTAACTATGCCTTAATGCTAGAAAAAGGTGATGGAATTCATCATGATAGACATGAAGCTGCTAAATATTATAAAAAGGGCGCTGATCAAGGTGATCTTCGCTGTATGTATAATTATGGAATGATGCTTTTTAACGGAAAAGGTGTTCCTGTAAATAAAACTGAAGCTGCAAAATATCTCAAAAGATCAGCTGATAAAGGCGATCCAAAGGCTACTTGTAGATATAGTACTATGCTTGAAGAAGGTCAAGGTGTTAAAATTGATCCCAAAGAAGCTGCAAATTATTACCAAAAAGGATCTAAAAATGGAGACGTTCATTGCATGTGCCATTATGCCAAAATGCTATATAAAGGTAAAGTTATCAAAGAAAATAAACCAGAAGCAGCAAAATATTATAAAATGGCTGCCGATAAAGAATATATTCCTGGAATTATTCATTATGCAAAAATGCTTAAAGAAGGAGATGGTGTCCCAGAAAACAAAGAAGAAGCTGCCAAATATTTCAAATCCGCTGCTGATTTGGGTGATTATGAAGGAATATGTGAATATGGCCAAATGCTAGATTCAGGTGATGGCATTAAGCAAGATAAAACAGAATCTGCCAAATATTATAAGATTGGTGCTCAAAACGGTGATCTAGAATGCATGTATTATTATGGCATGAAATTGAAAAATGGAGAAGGTGTTAAAAAGAACAAGAAGGAAGGTGCAAAGTATATAGGATGGGCAGCAGATGAAGGCCATATTGAATCAATGGCTCTTTTTGCTTCGTTATTGAGAAAAGGTGATGGAGTTGCAAAAAGTAAAAAAAATGCACTTTACTATTATAAAATGGCAGCTGATCAAGGCCATGTCGAGTCAATGGTCAATTATGCAGAAATGATGAACAAAGGAAGTAAAGGTGTAAAGAAAGATAAAATTGAGGCAGCTACATATTATCAAAAAGCTGCCCGAAAAGGAGATGTAAATAGTATGTATATTATAGCATTAAAATTAGATAAAGGAGATGGAATTGAAGAAGATAAAGTAGAGGCTGCAAGATATTATAAAATGGGTGCTGATCATGATAATATTCCATCAATGGTTCGTTTGGCTATTATGAAAAGTGAAGGAATCGGTTGCCCTCGTGATATGGAAGGATCTGCTGAAATGCTCAAAAAAGCTGCAGATCAAGGAAATGCAAAAGCAATGGCCAATTTTGGAAGAAGGTTAGAATTAGGTGAAGGTGTTGATGAAGACAAAGAAGAAGCTGTCAAATATTATAAGATGGCAATTAAAGAAGGTGAGCCTGATGCTATGTTTTTCTATGGAAATTTGCTTTATGAAGGCGATGATGATATAGAAAAAAATGAAAAGGAAGGACTGCAACTCTTGAAGCAAGCAGCAAGCTTAGGTCATAAAGAAGCAAAATCTCAGATCAAGAAAATTAGAAAATAGAATTGTACTTTAATTCAAATATTATTTTATAAAATTATATTATGCTTTATTATTTGATATGTGTATTTTGATTTTATAGTAATATATCTGAAACTATAAAAACTATCAATTAGTTTCTGACATACAATAATAATTATTAATGAATTAAAATTTGAAAAAAATGAATTGTAATATTAAAAAGTTGAAAAAGTATAAAAAAAAAAAGAGGGAAAATAGATCAGCGGGACTCGATGTTTAATAAATCTCGTTACCGCATTCAGCTAAAACAGCTTTAATGTTGGCGGGCAGCTTCGACAGCTTTTTCACCAGCTTCTGTTAAGTTAGAAGCAGTGACGATTGGAAGGCCAGATTGTTTGAAGAGTTTCTTACCCATGTCAACATTGGTACCTTCAAGACGGACAACGAGTGGAACCTTAAGACCAACTTTCTTGACTGCGCCGATAACACCTTTGGCGATCATATCGCATTTAACAATACCACCGAAAATGTTAACAAGGATTGCCTTAACCTTTGGATTTGAAGTGATGATTTCGAAACCTTCAGTAACAGCTTCTTCAGAAGCAGCACCACCAAGATCGAGGAAGTTTGCTGGATCACCACCGGCAAGCTTAATGACATCCATTGTTGCCATAGCAAGACCAGCTCCGTTAACGAGGCAAGCGATATCACCATCGAGTGGAACATAGTTAAGTCCGAACTTTTCTGCACGAAGTTCCATTGGGTTGATTTGTTTAAGATCACGGTATCCGAAGATTTGTTTTTGGCGGTATGAAGCTGAATCATCAAAGTTGAACTTTGAGTCGACTGTGATAATACGTCCGTCTGTTGTTTCAGCAAGTGGGTTAACTTCAACTTGAGTAGCATCTGATCCAACGAAAAGTTTCCAAAGTTTTTGCATTTCGACAACACCTGATTCATAAGACTTTCCACGAAGTCCGAGCTTAGCAGCAAGGCGGCGAGCAACTGGTTCTGTGATACCGTAAATTCCATCAAGAACTTCCTTGAAAATTGCTTCTGGATGGTTCTTGGCAACTTCTTCGATTTCAACACCACCTTGTGTTGAGGCGATAACAACTGGTGCTTGGGCAGTACGATCGAGAAGAATGGCGAAGTAAAGCTCACTTTTGATTTCGACTGGGTCTGAAAGCATAACGCAATTGCAGAGGGCTCCATCAGCTCCTGTTTGTTTTGTACGAAGGTGACGGCCGATCATATGAGCTGCAACTTCACGTGCTTCTTCAGCTGATTTGACGAAGTGAACACCTGATTTGTAACCATCTTCAACCCATGTTCCTTTTCCACGACCACCAGCATAAACTTGGGCTTTGACGACGCATGCTGGAAGACCAATCTTTTTGAAAGCACTGGCAGCTTCATCTGGGTTACGTGCGACAACATTGACTCCTGCAGAAACATTGAACTTGTTGCAAATTTCCTTGGATTGGTATTCGAGAATGTTGAACTTGCGTGAAAAGCTAGAACACAGCATTTAAAGTGAAGTGATCACTTAGCTCAGAAAAATTAGACGGTTAGTAATAAATTTCTGAGAATAACGGCTTATAATTGGCTGCTCAAACAGAAATTTCAAGCACCATATCACATTAAAAAGATTTATTTGATAAAAAAAAATGCTTAAAAATCTCTATTAATTTTTTATTGATATCATTACGTTTCTTTCCTATTTTAGCCTTATTTTGTTGTTAAATCTATATAGATTTTGAGTTTGACACAATGACTTTCATAAAAAACTCTTATTGAAATTTATCTGATAAGTTGTTATTTTTTAACTTTCTTTCATATTGTGATTGCATATTAATGAGTGTCTTTGTTCGTTTATTTATCAGAAGGTACAATAAAACATACTGAAGGCATCTTTTTGGTTTATTTATCTTTCAAAGATGGTCCAATTTAATTCAAAAAAAAGTTATAACTTTTTCAATAACATAAAACTTTTCAATAATATAAAACTTTTTTATTACTGTCGCATCTATGAAATAGCCTTATTACTTTATCAACTATATACTGTTATCAAAAATTACTTAATGAATTTATTTAAGTTACCGAACTGATTTTTTAATCAATTTATTAATTGGAGCCATATTCTACGTTCACAAAATTGTCATTTTGCTAGAGATCTGAGTGATTTCTAATAAAGTTATATTTATTTCCCCAATAATTGATTTTTAGTTATCATTAAATTGAAATTATTTTTTTCATAAAAACTACAAAAATTCTAACTAATTGGTCCAAATGTAAGTTTGAGCACAAATATCAAGGAACTTAAATTCTTTTACCAAATCAATTCATTCTTACTTTCTTCCATTGCAATGATTCATAAAATATAAAATTTTATCAAAGTTATGAAAAAATTCTGTGAGATCTATGAAATAAAAATTTTATTTCTAAAATGAAAAAATCAAAGATATCAGTTCAAAAATTAAGCCAAAAAGAAATTTTCAATAACGCCTGTGCCATTTTTCAAGGTGATGGTGTTCCAATGGATAAAAAAGCAGGATGTTCTTTATTTAAAATGGCAGCCGATAAAGGATATGTTCCAGCAATGTTAAATTATGCAATTATTTTGGAAAATGGAGATGGAATACCAGCTAATAAGAAAGAGGCTGCACGATATTATAAAATGGGTGCAGATAAAGGGGATTTAGATTGTATGTATCATTATGCTCTTTCATTACAAGATGGAGATGGAATTCCTGTTGATGGAAAAGAAGCTGCACGATACTATAAAATGGGAATTGAGAAAGGCCATAACATCTGTATGTATAATTACGCAGTAATGAATTCAAAAGGCGAAGGAATTCCACAAAATCTTGAAGAAAGCGCAAAATATTTTAAAATGGCTGGTGAAAATGGAGTTCCCGCTGGCTATGCACAATATGCATTTTGTCTAACATTAGGTGAAGGTGTTCAAAAAAATCAAAATGAAGCTGCAAAGTACTATAAATTAGCTGCTGACAATGGAGTAGTTGTTGCTTGTTCAATTTATGGTTCTTTAGCCGAATGTGGTGATGGTGTTCAGGTTAATCTCGAAGAAGCTCTCAAATACTACAAAATGGGATATGAGAATGGAGATGAAGAGGCTTTGCAAAAATACGAAAAATGTAAAAAACGTATGGAAAATCAAAAACAAAAGAAGCAAACTAATAATTCAAAACCAAATGCTAAATCCAAATCACCTATAAAAACAAATCGCAAAAATAATTCTCAAGCAAACAACAAACAACAATCAAATGATAATTCACAGCTAAATATCAAAGTACAACTAAATAATGATACCCAACCAATAAATAATAATAATAATAATATCAAAAAAAATGACGATCATATATCAGAGCCCAATGATAAATCTCTTACAAATGCTCTGCTAAATTCCGATCTTCAGCAAAATATGGATGCTACAGCAGAGAAAGATCAATCAAACAGTTTACAACAAAAAAGTAGCATTTTTCCGTCGCAAGGAATGCAAGCAAGCGATTATTGTGATAATAAAAGTTCCGAGCAAGCAAAAAATTATGAAAATGAACAATCAAAATGTTGTATTTTAATTTGAAATAATATTTACATAATTTGACTCCATCTAATCTTAATTGCTTAGACAGTCATTCATTGTTAGATATAGCATAACATATAATTTAAATTATATGCAATTGTATTTTGCCAAAGTGAATAAAATAAGATGTTGGAAATCTGATTCTTGTCACGAATTCTTTAAAAAATTTCTTGAATATTGAATTTCAATTGAAAATTGAATAAACGTTGTAAAGTTTTCAATTGCATATGACAAAAAAAATGAAAGACATACATGATTTTATAAATAGCAGTTGTTACTTTTATGTTTTATATAAAATATAAAATAGGGATAGTTATCAATGTCGGCATTTATCTGGTTTCAGTAAAAAAAAATTTTATCAATAAAAAAAACTTCCAATTTCTGATAAATATTATGGTGTTTGGATCATAATATCTAGCTTTAAATGTATATATATCACTCTGTTGTGGATCGGTATTCTTTCGTGGAACTGTTCTAACTGTATTACATAACTTGCCATTGTTTTTGGTGAATCACATTGTCTCTTGTAGTATATCATCACTTTATGTTCTGATGTCGAACTTACTAGTATTTGGATTACATCTAAACAGAGTATTAAGGGTCTTATAATCTTGTTTATTGGTTAACTAGAAAATCGCTCTTTTAAGTAATGTTAAGATTGTTTGAGTTGTGTTCTTGTTCTTACTCATTTGTATATGAAAATAGTTTTTCACATTTCTTGCTCAAAAACAATACCATATTACTTATAACACGAATGATACAAGGTTCTAGAAACAGCCTTAAATACACTTTCTCAATCTTTTCATATATTATCCATCTACTTATTAGATTTGCACTCGAGGATATTATCGCTAATTCTGCATCTAAGTAAGCTAGTACCTTTCCATCCATAACATTCTATTTCCTCGACGACATAACCTTCTTTAACTATGTCATTCATCTCCTGGAACTTTTTACTATTATTGTTTTGTGATCGATCTAATCTGTTCTACACTTATTGTATATGTTTCATATACTTCATCATATAACTTGTCCTTTTTTCGATAAAAATCCAATACACTGACTATATCTATTACTGGTTGTAGGCTTTTGAACTTCTTAATGAAAAACCATTCACCAGTATCTCTGCCACAGATCTTATTAGTTTCATCCAACTTATACCAATCATCTTAATTCTAGTAGATAACGTATAAGACATTTGGTATTTATTTCCCTAAATCCATACAAGTAGTATATACGAGTCGGTTTCCGTTGGGGCCACGCTACGCTTAAGCCCACGCGTCAACACGAACTCGTGATAAAAATAAAAAAAAAAAAATAAAAATGAAAAAAAAAAAAAAAAAAAAAAATTTTTCTTCAACTTGTTTTTTTCTTGAAGTACTACTAGGGACCTAAACAACTACCTCGGGTCCCCACTACTTGTTTTTTCTTGAAGTACTACTAGGGACCTAAACAACTACCTCGGGTCCCCACTACTTGTTTTTTTCTTGAAGTACTACTAGGGACCTAAACAACTACCTCGGGTCCCCACTACTACTAGGGACCTAAACAACTACCTCGGGTCCCCACTACTTGTTTTTCTTGAAGTACTACTAGGGACCTAAACAACTACCTCGGGTCCCCACTACTACTAGGGACCTAAACAACTACCTCGGGTCCCTCATAGTCTATTTTGATGTTCAGCTATAGAGATACGTGCACCAATTGACTTCAATAATAACTTAGCTTTTTCAATGTCTTCAAAGAGTTCTTTGTATGACTTGATTATATTTATCATTATATCGAATTGACTAGCTATTTTATCATCATCTTCATTCATACATTTTCCAAATATCTTGTCTTTAATAACTTTAAATCTTGCATATAGAGCTTCTGCGTCATTATTCAGTCCGTTAAGAGCGCTATTCATTTAAGACAAAAATAAAAAAAATAACAATAAAATAAAAGAAGTTAAATTTTACTAAGTAGTTCGTCTATATGAGGTAGTTCAGTTTTTTCAGTTTGAACACCTACATCTAGAAGTTCTTCTTTCTCTTCTTCTTCTTTCTCTTGATGTTCATAATAGTTTTTATACAAGTTTACTCGCTTTTTTTTCTTTGGAAACTTGATAACGTTTTTTTCTTTGTCATCGAGAGGATAATAAAGAGGTCCTTTATCATCAATTCCTTCAACAATGATTGTCCCCCACTTGCTCATACAAAAATAAAAATGAAATGAAAATATTTAAATCATTCAAAAAGTGAGAAAATGTCATTTGTGCCACTCAAAGGCTTTACTAACGACTATGAAATACTGAATAGGTACCCCTTTACTATAAGACGTAAGAGTAATCATTTTATATGCAAGGATGCAAAACATATAAAGGGGTATATACGTGTATGTCTAAATGGCGACTACTACTTGAAACATGTACTTATAGCAAGACAGTTCATACCTAATGATGACCCACAACATAAAATAGAGGTAGACCATATCAATAGGAATAGGGCTGACTACCATCTAAGCAACTTAAGATGGATAACCCCAACTGATAGTAACTATAACAGGGATATGCCTAAAATTATAAATGCGAGGGCAGATTAACTATATATAGTTCTAAGAACTCCAAAGCAAAGTGTTCAATTCGACCTAAAAAATCAACATCATTATCTATCCTCATTATTTGAAGATGTTCAGGTTTGAAATACTGAGCTGATAATTCTTTTATAGTCTTCATCAATTTTTTTCTTCTAGTTTCATCACTCTCTACACTATATTCATGGATGTTCGATAGAATTCTAACGAGGATATACATACGGTCTGATTGAGACATTTTATAATGATAAAAATGACAAGTGATAAAGGCACACAAACTAAACCTAACAATAAAATACAACTACTACAATGTACTTTTAAATTTCGACCTAAACTAGTTGATAGAGATGTTGCAAGATTAACAAGAGGTTTGGGTCAAACTATATGGAAGTTCTCTAATAATCAAATAAATCTACAAAAATTATATGAGACATATTTAAATACTAGTATAGCTTTTAAAGACGTACTTGAATTTGCTAATAGACTCAAGAGAGAGAGACCAAAAGCAAAATTTACAGGTTGTGTTTTTGCAATTAAGAAAAATCAAGATGATAAAGATGAACATGGACATTACATAACAGTATTAAAGCCATATCAATATACTCTCCAGGAATCAACAACAGGTATATTAACAGAGATAAAATTACATTATGATATTATCAACATAAGGATATCTCGAATGAAGACTGAGGAGGAAAAACAAGCAGCTAGAGAACTGAGAGAGCAGATGAAAGAAAGAACATTGAAAAGTGATAAGAAAGAATATAAAACTAGAGGTATTCAAACAGATGATATACCAGAATTGGCTCCATTACCCAGACCTCCAACTTTAAATCGAAATGATTATCATCTTAACCTTAGGAAAATCGGTAGGAACCGACCCACAAATGTTGAGCCACCAACAAGGGACCAAAATCAAAACAGAATTCAACTTTTACTTCAAAGTAGTACAAATTTAGACGAGGATGATAGACCTAAGAAAAAATCAAAACAACCTAAGACAAAATCAAAACGACCTCGTTCACCTTCACCTCCACCTCCACCACCTCCTCCTCCTTCATCACCACCTCCACAGTTTCCATCATCGCATACCTCTCGAGGTACTAGTCCTCCTCCAAGAGAACCCCGTATGACACCACAGAAGACAGGAGAGTATACAGTAGACCAAAGACGTCATAAAATTCATGATTGGAGGAGTTTAGTCAATGATGAAAATATAGAAGAAGATGTTATTGATGACTACTTGAAACTTCTATATAACAAAGGAAAGAGATTGAATAAACAACCTGGTCAAAATGAGGCAGAGTTTGATAAAAAGAAAATATTGGTTTTACCTACTGCATTTTATACCCTCCTTTCTAGAGCATATGAGACTAATGATATGGAAAAAATACATGAACTGATGAAAAGTCCTATCTCAGGTAAACAGTCATTTTCACATTTCGATAAAGTATTTGTCCCCATTTGTTCAGATGGAGAACATTGGGTTTTATGTATTGTTCGATATTCAAAGAAAATAATCGAATGCTATGACTCTGAGAATAAGTCAATGGCACCAGAGGTAAAGACACTTAATAAGTGGATCAATATTTCAGGAACAGGTAAGTTAAAAGCAAAATATTATGATGTACCTAGTCAAAGGAATAACAAGGATTGTGGAGTGTTTCTAATGGAATCTTGTCGTACCTTTTTGCATGAAGGAAATGGTAAGTTTAAACAACGCAATATGCCAGATATTAGAAAGAGAATACTTCGAGAACTTCAAAACAATGAATTAGAAACAGATGTTGTATATAAATAAAGACTTTTTATTCAACTCGAAATGGAATTACCACCAAGTGTTAAAACTCTTTATCCTAATCGAGATAATATAGTTAATGATGGTAATACACCTCTTCCAATCGAAACAGCCTACTTCCTTGAGGATGCTCAACATGATAAAGCTAAGTTTAATAGGTATTGGTTTAATTTCCCACCAGAATGGTCAACTGCAAACAAAGGGGAATCTATTGTTGGCGTTCGTTCAGCACATATCATTAAGAGACGACGCAAAATGGAAGTAGAGATTGAAATATATAAGATACATAAGAAAACATATGAGTTTGTCTGTGGTGGAACATGGAATGATGGAACACTAAAAGAAGACTATATAACTGGTACTAATCATGAATATGGATTCTTCAAAGTCATTGATTGGGTGTCAATCGATGGAGATTTACGTGGATTTTTTGATGCAGTTAATCATGCATTCAAGTCATACATTAAAACTTCTTCATTAGACAAATTTGTTCAAAATGATGACAATATACAGGATAGAGATATACAAACAGATGGATATTATGATAAAAATGGTTTTCATGAAATTATTTATACAGAAAGAAATAAAGCAGAGAATCATAAATACTACTATACTAACAGTAAGAATGAACAAGATTGGGAGTATACCGCACCATATATGAACTTTTTCAAACTTAAATCCTGGAATGATGATTTTGCAGATGTGTTTAATATAGGTAATGGCATATTTCAAAATAAACCAGAAAAATATCAAACATGGAGTAAGGAATTAATATTCGATAATATATGGGACAGACAATCATGCAAAATATATTCATCGATAGGTGAACAAGCATTACATAATTATATAGGAAATAGCGATGTTGAATATAGTCCTATTAAATACTTCAAGTTAAACTCAATGGACCAAAGGTTTTGGATAGACTTCTATAGTGATGTTCATTATTATTGTCCAACCAAACTACCTCCAAATGATTCATTTGTTATCGAAATGCAATTCCTTCAATATGATAAGATGTTTATTTAAAAATAAATGAGTAAAGAAGAACCAACCCCATATGAAAAATTATACAACAAAGCTAAATGGAGGACCTTGGACAAATACCTTAGCATGGCAAAACAAGAGAATCTGAATGAAGAGGAAGCAAAGAAATACTTTGATGAAAGAGTAGTACATGATAAGAGAGTACCAAAAGCACAATATATACCTATCGTATCGAAACACCCTGATGGTTATCAAATGGATACCTTCATTAACAATAAAGAGGCAGGTGGGTTGAATTATCTAATGTTCATCAATATCAACACTCGAAAAGCATATGCATATCCTATGAATGGTAAAGGAGCAAGGGAAGTATTGGCAGCACTTCATAAATTTGTTAATGATGTACCTCATGTATATTCAATAACAAGTGATGAGGATGCTGCATATTTATCATCAACTGTATTAGACTTCATGAGAGAGAAGAACATAAAATACCGAACAACAACTGAGAATAACCATAATGTACTTGGCATTATTAATAGATTTATGAGAACTATAAGAGATGCTATTGGTGAAAATAGGTTTATTCAACCAAAGGAGATGCATGATTTGGTAAACATATATAATAACTCTCCTCATAGGTCTTTAGATAATAAAGCACCTAATGATATTACTCCAGAGGATGAAATAAAGTACATCCAAAAGAATGCACGCATTAACCCATATCATTTTAATCCAGGTGAGAAGGTCAGGTTAGTACTCGAAAAAGAACCATTTGGTAAAAGAAGAAGTAATTTGTCTAATGAGTCTTATATAGTTGACTCACAAAAAGGTAACCAGTTTGTGGTCAAGTCCAAAGATGGTTCAACAAGTTCATTCCCTGGATATAGGTTGTTAAGGACAAGAGACAAAAGGATTAAAGTAGCTGAAAGACTAAATGAAGGTAAAGAAGGTATTATTGAAAAAATATATAACTTTGATGAAGATACTGGTAAGTATGATTTAAAATGGGAAGGAGTCGAAGGTGATGATGCCTTTGCTAGACAAACTATTAGAGATGTAAGGAGAGGTAATCCATTAGTACTTGGTACAGCAGAAAGACAATATTGGTTGGAACAAAAGAAGAAAGGAGAACCAATACCAGATAAAATTATGAAATACATTTAAAAATTTGTAAATGGATGAACCCCCAAGTGCAGAACTAATAAATAAAGTAGAAACATTGATTAAAGAAACCTTACGGAAGAACATGAAAGAAATAGATGGAGCATTAATTAAACCATTATCACCTGATTATCCTTTTAGCACAAACGGTATATATTTTTTAATTGGTAAACCAGGTGCTGGTAAAAGTTTTTGGATATGGAGACATATTATGATAACAGAGAGGTTGTTTAAACATCCATACTACCAAAAGATAATATTTTGCTCAAGCTCTGGTAAAATGGATAAAACAGCTGAAACACTTAATAAACAGATACAATCAAGAATCGATTATGTAAAGGAAAGAGAATTAATGAGTTATCTAAAACGACATCTTCGAAGAAAGATAAAGTATTATGCCATTGTCAAATATGTACTATCTCGAATGAAAGAGACCAATGACGAAATGAGGAGGCTCATTGAGAAGCATCATTTAAATGAGCTCAATGATAAAATAATATATATAGCAAATAAGCTCGTCAAGTATGAAACATCATCATATCCATATAATACATTATTGATACTAGATGATTGTGCAGGTAGTGATTTATTAAAGAATGGTAATAGTGAATTTATCAAGTTGTTAACCAAAACAAGACACTATAATTTAACATGTATCATGGCAATACAAACAATTCGATTTGTTCATATGAATGCTAAAAGGTTAGCAACAGATATCATATGTTATACAGGATATAGTGAGGAAGATTTTACGAGCTTGTTGCAACAAACAAATAACTCATTAAATACTAAACAGACAGTAGCTGAGTACCTACAACATAAAGAACCACATGAAAAATTCGTAATGAATATTTCTGCTAATAAGTACTATTTTGAATAATTTTTTATTATTTTTTAAATGGGAATTCAACGTCATTCAGAAGAAGATTATTGGAAGCCAAATTATGCTAAACAAAAAGAATTTTCTCCATGGCAAACGATAATAAAAGGAGGAGTAGGTTTAGGTGGTAAATTATTAATGGGAGCTGCAGATAGTTTTACTGGAGGTCTTGCAAGTAAATTATTGGATGCTTCAGCAGGTGGATTAACCAAGCATGCTGGTGTTATTGGTTCAGTTGCGAGAGGTCTTGGTGAAAGCTTCTTGAGCGATAAAACAAGAAATAGATTAGCAAACATAGCTGACACAGCATTAAAATATGTCCCAGAAGGAAATGTGAAAACTGCCTTGTCATCAATTAATAAATCTGCAAAAGGCGATTCAGTTGGTGCACCTCTTGAAAAGCCAACATTTTCATCTAATTCATTAAAAGAGAGTGAATTTACTACAAACAATCATGCGAGAACTTACATCTGATGAAAACTCAATAAAACTCAATTTATGGACTTTTTTTTTGTTTATTTTTAAATGTCAAAACATCTAACAGGTTCTAAGAGACTTGCGGTTATTCATAAATGGTTGAATGGAAGGGATGACCCAGATTGGGAAGTTTTGCCAACAAAGAAGAAAGACAAGTATATAGTAAAACCCCGAAAAACTCCAATTCGTCAAGATTCTCAAGAAAACTCAGAAAGTGAAAATATCGAAGAAACTCAAGAAAACTCAAATAGTGATGATTTTGAAGAAACTCCCAGAAAGTCATTAAGTTCGAAAGCTGCACGAAAACCTCCAAAACCACGAAAACCTCAACAAACATATGACCCTACTGTGAATGAAGAAATACTCAAACAATTAAAATCACTAGGTGAAGAAATGAAGATAAGTCGAGAAAAGAAAGAACAGAGACGAATGATAAAAGAGGTTGTTGATAAAAGAATGAGTCAACCAAGACAACAATATGTTCCTGAAGAACCACCACAACAATATGAAGAACCACCACAACAATATATACCTCCTCAACGAATAATGGGTAGGAGAAATCGCATCTTTGAAGATATGATGTAAATTTTTTTCATCTAAAAAATGCTCAACAAGGAACAATATATGAGAACCTCAGCTGAGGTTTGTACCCAAATTGCATCCTATTTTGATGTTGTCGATAATTGCATTTCACTTAGTGATACAAATAAAGCATACTCATTAAATCCACAAACTTCGTATTCACCATCACCACCAATTAAGAGTGGTTCATATACAACATGTATTATCTCGCCCAATACACATAATACAGCAGATATATATAATGGCTTTATTCGAGCAGATATGAAAGTGATGATAAAAATAGACAAGCCAATTCTAAGTGATTTAGAAAATGTCAGTGGTTATAATTTTGGTAAGGTATGGTTTGGTTTTAAGGATGCTCGAGATGCTGTTGAGAAGTATGAAATTGTAGCTAATGGTATGACGCTTTATACCCAGAACTTTGGATGTGAAGAATCCTTTTTAACTGCATGTTGTGCAAATGAAGTTACTAAAAGAGCTGATATATATAGTAAAGCAAGACATAAGGATATTTGGAATGATACTCATGGAAGGAGATGTGGTTTTGTTGCAAATCTTAACAAAGATGTGACTTCCGTCACTGAAACAATTAGATTAAAGATTGATTTACGACGATTCCTACCATTATCTAATATCAAGTACTTGCCAGCATTTGCAGGTAAAATCGAATTACGTCTATACTTTTCAACAGCTGGTATGGTATATTGTCCAGTTGGTTTTGAAAAGAGCTTGGTTGCTAATCCACATATAATGAAAGACTTCAATGTTGATGAAATTACCAATGAATTTCGACCTATTGGAGAACCAATATGGATGTGGACAAGTACCGAAAAAATAGCAATGGATAAGATTAATCACCCCAACAATCTTCCACCTGTTGGTGAAAATCATGGAGGGGCATATGAAATTACAGGAGCTGACAAGACTAAGGAAAGAGTTGACCGAACAATTTACAGTGATTGGAGAACTTGGAGTGTTGTTGATTATTCCATTGAAGAATGCGCGAGTATTATACCTTGTTTTGGTATTCATGAATCTGTATATACAGCACTTGTTCAAAGATATGCTAACCCACAACATCCACTTACATTCCCAACACAGATTATGTCATTTTACACTTGTACAAGACCTCTTAATAATGAACAAGATAAAGCAACTATTACTATTACACCTAATTTTGTAGATAGTATGTTTTGCTTATTCCCACTCAAGCATACGCATAAGACATACTTCAAGAATCCTATGTTTGAAGCATTTCATATGAATTGTGGTAATTACAACAATATTCCTGCTAAAGCATTTGGTACTAATGGTAAGTATCCAGAGTTCCTCGAATATTGCCAGAATGCAATGAACATGAATGGAGAGCAAAATGGATTTAACAAAGAGGTTATAGCAAGTCTAGCTAATGAGTATCAATATAATGAAAATACAACAGGTTATTATCCAAATGATAGGTCCTCATTCTTCATAGGTCTTCCAACTGAAACGGATGGAACATATCAACAAGGTCTTTCAAGTCTTGCACCTATTAACTTCGAACTGATATGTAGTCAAAAGGCAGATAATCCATTTAGAAAGGAAGTTGATACGCCTCCATTATTATGCTTATTAACAGATATATCAATTAGTATTTTGATTAGACCAAATGGTATGCCACCATCAGTACGTATTGGTCCTTATGATTTAACAACCCCTGAATAAACATAAAGAAGGATATTTTATTTTTTTGTAAATGTCGAATGATTATAGAAGCCCACATGCTGAGATTGTTGGAAGAGAAGGTATGATGTTTAATGAAGCTACCATGAAAAATAAAGACATAGAATTCCAACATTTTGGTGTATTCAGCAATACTAATACATATTCAGTCACATTCAATCCTTTTATTAATCGACCACCTACTCAGATTATTGAACATGATGAGCCTGTTAGATTCCCAGATACTCGAGAACATATAACGAAACCTCTACATGAACCTCCTGTTAGCATAACTGATGGTGGATTTTATAGACATATTGGTCAACATGATAAACCAGTACCTCTACTACCAAAATATCTTAAGAAGCCTGAACCACCTGCTATGCAAGGTAGAGCAAGAGAATATAATAAACAAGATATTAGATATGGACCTACACAACATGTTATTACTCAAAACAATATCTATTAAAAGTTTTTTTTCAAACTTAAATGATTAAGAAGAGAAGTACAACTAATGGTGTACAAGCAAATGTATCTTTAGAACCATCAGCAGCTGCATCATCTACATCAAACATCAACAACAACATTATTATTAATAAGAGAGATGATGGCAAGGAAGACATTGTTATTACAAGAGACATTGGAGTGCAAACTGAACCTGTTGAAGTTGAACCAGATGTACGTAATGTTATACTTGAAGCATATGCACAAATACTACTTAATCAAGACAAAGCACTACTAGCTAACATTATATCAAAGAAATGCATCATAGTACCTATTGAATCTCTTAGCAACATCATCAAAGCAATACTACATGTTAGTGAGGTTGAAGTACAACTTAATGAAGATGTTGGATGTTGTGCAGCAAAGAGTAGTCCAATAAGAAAAATAGATGCTATAAAAATCATTAAAGATAATGGAGAAGTAGTTATTGATTTGAAACAAGTATATAATAAAGAATATAATGAACTTGTTAATAATTATCATGTATGTTTAAAATATTGTATAGTATAAAAAATTAGAAGTAGTTATTTTTTACTCTTACTCCTTATCTTTTGGTGATGAAGCTTCTTGTTCATCATCTTCTTGTGTCTCTTGCGAGTCAGACACTATTGGCACTTGAAAGCCAAGAGGTTTTGGTTTTGGAGATTGTGGATTCTTTTTGATATAAACCTCACAGGTAGTGAGATTCATTTGAGTAAGTGCACCAGCAATCTTGTTCAAGTTGGTTTGTATCAAAGGGTCATAGTTGATGCAGACACTAGATGGTGTAGAGTTTGTTATTTTTTGGTTGAACAGGAATACAACCTCTTTAACAGCATTGGTGATTTCAGCATTAGCACTTTTTATATCATTCTTTTGCTGTTTTTGGTATTCTTTGAAGTCTTTTGCGGTAGACGACATTTTAAAAAATGAAGTGATTTTGAAAAAATAATTCAATTTTTTATCTCCAATGAAATCATGAGCCAAAATTTAGATTTAGGTGAGTTCAAAGAAACAGCCATTATCAAAAAACTCAAGAAGTCGAAAAGCAAAGAGAATCTTCAGAGTGTCGAAAAAAGAGGAAGGAAACCAAAATATGCAACAGTTGAAGAAAGAAATGAAGCACGTAAGAAACAACAAAAGGCATATCGTGAAAGAAAGAAAAAAGAAGTACAAAGTATGAAGGAAAAAATAAAAGAATATGAAAATAAAGAGGTATCACATGAGGAAAAAGGTAGCTTATGAGGAAAAAGGTAGCTTATGAGGAAAAAGGTAGCTTATGAGGAAAAAGGTAGCTTATGAGGAAAAAGGTAGCTTATGAGGAAAAAGGTAGCTTATGAGGAAAAAGGTAGCTTATGAGGAAAAAGGTAGCTTATGAGGAAAAAGGTAGCTTATGAGGAAAAAGGTAGCTTATGAGGAAAAAGGTAGCTTATGAGGAAAAAGGTAGCTTATGAGGAAAAACAAGTACCTCGAAAAAAAACAAGTAGCTAAAAAAAAAAAAACAAGTACCTCGAAAAAAACAAGTACCTCGAAAAAAAAACAAGTACCTCGAAAAAAAACAAGTACCTCGAAAAAAAACAAGTAGCTAAAAAAAAAAAACAAGTACCTCGAAAAAAACAAGTACCTCGAAAAAAAACAAGTACCTCTAAAAAAAAAACAAGTACCTAAAAAAAAAACAAGTAGCTAAAAAAACAAGTAAAAAAAAACAAGTACCTCGAAAAAAAACAAGTACCTAAAAAAAAAACAAGTACCTAAAAAAAAAACAAGTACCTCGAAAAAAAACAAGTACCTCGAAAAAAAACAAGTACCTAAAAAAAAAAAACAAGTACCTCGAAAAAAAACAAGTACCTCGAAAAAAAACAAGTAGCTAAAAAAAAAAAAAACAAGTACCTCGAAAAAAACAAGTAGTTAAAAAATTTTTAGTTATTCATTTTTCTTGTAGTACATTGTGATGAAC
Organism: Tritrichomonas musculus; assembly: GCA_039105265.1. Classification (NCBI taxonomy): domain Eukaryota; phylum Parabasalia; order Tritrichomonadida; family Tritrichomonadidae; genus Tritrichomonas; species Tritrichomonas musculus. Next base: position 4,583,936 of record JAPFFF010000004.1, read on the forward strand.
TTCTTGTTTCTTTTCACTTTCTTATGTGTAAAGTGTCTCTTTGTTCCATCGAGATGCCCGAAACCAAGTCGAGTAATAGGTAGTTCATGACCAAAGAACATGTTGTACAAGTTAACAATGTCTCTTGCAGGATAACAATCTTTCTCGAGGTTGTCAAACCATTCATCGTACCTCTTTTTTTGTTTTGCTCGAAGTCGATGTGCATCATTTTCAAGAGCATGAGCATAATTTTCACACATCGTTCTTAAATTTGATGTATCATCTTCAACTTTTAGTTGAGATATTTTTTTCGACATGTTTATATTTATTTTGTAGTCGAATGAATCACAACCTTTAGGAGGTGTTTGTTTTTGTAAAATATCTTCTATTTTATCTTCTTCTTCATTCATCATTAATAAAATAATAGTGATATTAATAAATATATTTTTTTAAAATTTCAATATATTTTATTTTTTTTTAATTCAATTTTTGAATTTTTATAGTGTATTTAACTTTTTCAAAGAAAAATATCCACCTTCGAGTTTTTCTACGAAATTTAAAATTTAGTGATATCAACAAGAAAATTAATCATTTTTATACTTGTAATGTCATACAACTACAGCTCAGACAGCGATGTTAGTCTATTTGACTCGATCGAGCAATTGGGTCAACAAGCTCCACCATCAGATCCGCCATCAGCTCCACCCGCAGACGATTGGTTCAAGAACATGACCCCAGAACAACTCGAATCAATGAAGCAGTACATCATGAAGCAGCAAGAAGAAGCAGCTAGATTAAAGAAGCAGCAAGAAGAAGATGAAGCAAGAAGGAAGAAGAAGCAGCAACAAGAAGAAGAAGAAAGGAAGAAGCAGCAAGAAGAAGAAGAAGCAAGAAGAAGGAAGAAGCAGCAACAAGAAGAAGAAGAAGAAAGGAAGAAGCAGCAACAAGAAGAAGAAGCAGCAACAAGAAGGAAGAAGCAGCAACAAGAAGAAGAAGAAGCATTAGCAAGATTGAAGCAAGAAGACGATGCAAGAAGGAAGAAGCAGCAGTACGTGCCATTTTCGAGTAAAGTATTTCCACCACCTCGATATCATCCACTCCTTCCTCCTACACCAAATACATTACCAAAAATACCACCACCACCTCCAAGACTTGGTCCTATATCCAGACCATCTGGATTTACAGAACCGCAGAAGACAAGTACCAATCCGAAGGAAGAAACAAAAATCGAAGATGTTGTTGAAGAACCATCACCAGCTCGCAAAGAACCATACAAGCCACCGAAAAGTGTTCATGAAATGAAATCCAATAGTGATTATAAGGAGGATAATGTTCGTCCATTCGACTTTCGAGAAGAAATGGAACGATTAATAGAAGAAAATGAAAACTTGAAAGACCGATTAACGAAGTTGGAGGAGAAAATGACTGGTGTAGAATTTCACATTGAAGACATCAATCACAATGCTGAAGAACTCAGGAAAGACATTGATAATAGCGACGAATACGCACTCGAGCTGATGAAATTGGAACTTACTCCAAAAAAGGTGGCGAAGTACATTAACAAAATTCACGATCTGAAGAAGGACGTGGCGGATCTGAAAAATGCTCAACAAGCTGGTCCTCCAACAACTGATTCATTTGCAGAGAAGTATGTAAGAACTCAATTGATGGACAACGAACTAGACCATCTTCGATACATGTTTGACACCATTCCCCAGACTTCTACAGCTGAACAAACATCATTGTTCAAGACATATGGATGGAAGTTGTCCAATTGCATTTATCATCTTCGACCATACTTATCACCAGAAGAGAAAGAGAAGTTGGACAATTCATGCGACTTCGTTAAAAAAGACAGGAGGCAATCACCGAAACAAGTGATGAAGAACATCAAAACCTTCAATGAAGGTATGATAAAGAACCAATATCAACAAAAATCTGATATGAAGTCGAAAGGAAATGAATTCCAATATAATTTTCCACATCTAGATGATGATGATAATGGATATCCTCAATAAACAATTAATTTTTTAACTTTTTCTTTTGTTTTTATTTTTATCGTTTCACTTTTATTTTGTGTTAAACATGAACAAGGACATTGAAGATGATTTTTTAGATGCTATTGGAGATGTCTATGCTGATACCAAATCACAGTTTCGTCGTGAATATAATCGACGTGCTAAACAATATAAAAAGAACGACAAGTTTAAAGAAGAAATGAGGAAGCTCATGATTCCTGCAGGACAAGGTATTGGTTTTGCAACAGACATCAACCAAGATGAAGATAAGAGGTATGCGTTTACTGAAACACTTAGACAGATTTATAAAATGAAACATGTTGGAAGACCTATTGTAAAAGCAATAGCACTTGATGGAACTCACAAGTACTTCACACTCAGTGATAAGCACAACATCGAAAGTACACTCGGACATATAACAGGAGAACTTGATTTAAGTGAAGACCAATCAGATACAAATCCATACATCTCAAACATGTTCATTCCTGTTCGATATGAGGTACAATTTATTGACATGAATAAAACAAATGATGGTGTTCATTTTCGAACCAAGATGCAAGATATGGATACTCATGAAATCTATGATGATGAAGTCGAAATTGATGAAGACTATCGAAATACACCAGAAGGTAGTTTTTTTCCATACATCAATCGTTCTCCAATAGACCTATCAGCATATCAAATCTTTCATGAAGTAAGGAAAGAGAACTACAGAGATAATTGTTTTGTATATGCTTGTATACAATCAGGTGTGTTCACTGATGATGAAATAGATGACCTACGATTTTTTGTTCAAACAAGAACCATACCTAATAACAAGATAATTGATGTTGCTCAAAAGTTCAAGTGCAATTTTAGCATCATTAGAGTTGTTGAACAACCTGATAAATACAAGTATGAAACAAGAATCAACACCAGAAAGAAAAAATGGTCTGTTGATTTTAAAAGAGAAGTTAAACTGATATTGTTCAAAGACCATTATATGCTCAACAGGAAAATACCTTGTACATTATTCTACCTTCAACACTATGAAGAACTTGATAAAACATTTGCACATATGCCTTTTGAAAAAAGATGTAAGATACAAAGATTGCATGATAATGGAAAGACTGTCAAAGACTATAATCATGAAGGAATCAAACCAATAACCTTTTTCCAAAAGATGTTTGAACTACATCTATTCGAAGAAATAAAAGCATGTGAATTGGATATCATCAACACAACTGAATATGACCATGTGAAAGATTATACAAGTCTCGAATATAATGCAGAACAATGTACAAGACTCATTGATAATAACAAGAAGAAACAAAATACATGGTCAAGGATTTATTATAGCGACTTCGAAACAAACTCTACAGTCAGTCCACATATACCATATCTCAATTGTACTATCTTTCGAGATGGTGCCAACATACATAAAATATCTATTCAAGGTGAAGATTGTGGACAGAAGCTCTTGAATTATTTATGGAGTGGTTCATTAACATATTTTCACAACCTCAAGTATGATGCATGCTTTTTCATTAACACACCTGGATGGGATACACAGATAACAGAACGAAGTGGTACTGTACTTCAAATCATCATGACATTATTCGAAGAAGGTACAAGGAAAGTCAAAAAAAGATTAACATTCAGGAACTCATACAGTATAATACCACAAGCATTAAGTAAATTTGCTACAATGTTCAACCTCAATGTTCACAAGGAAGTCATGGCATATAAGCTATATACACAAGAGAACATACAAAGAAGAATTGTTGATGCTACTGAGTTCCAACAGCAATACATCGATGAAAACCAAGACAAGTTATCGAAAGAACAACTTGATGCAAACTGCAAGCAGATTATCGAAAATGCAAAAATAGCAAATTGTTATAATGATGGCAAAATCGACATCATTAAATATGCCATCTTCTATTGTTTCAAGGATTGTATTGTTTTGATGAAGGGAATGGAAAAATTTAATAGAGACCTCGGAGAAGTCTTTAAAGAAACAAAGACAGATATGTATGGTGTTCATGATTTTATATCTATCAGTGCTATTGGATATTGCTTTGCAAAAAAATATGGTTGTTTTGATGGATGTTATGAATTATCAGGTAAGTGTCAAGACTTCATTCAACGATGTGTTTCAGGTGGACGAACAATGACAGCAGGTAATGAAAAGCAATACATCGAAGGAAGGATACAAGACTTTGATGCAGTTAGCTTATATCCATCTGCAATGTATGTCATGGATGGTATACCAAAAGGAAGACCTAAAGTAATACCACAAGGTACTACCCATGAACAACTTATGCAATATGATACATTCTTTATCGAAGTCAACATCAAGAAACTCGAATGTAAATCAAAAGAGCCATATAAATTTGGACAAGTATTTACAAGGAATGAAACAGGTAGTAAAATATTCGGCAATTTCCTTGTTGACCATTATTATATCGATAAAGTAGGTCTTATGGACTTGTTCGAATTTTATGATGTTGAATATGAGTTAATACGTGGCTATTACTTTGATGAAGGATTTAACAAGAAAATCAATGAGTTCATTGAGAAGCTCTTTAATCTCAGGGCAAGTTATAAAAAGCAAAAGAACCCTCTTGAACAAACAATAAAGCTCCTCCTCAACTCCATATATGGCAAGTCAATATTAAAAGCAACTAAGACTGAAACAAAGACAGTACCAAAAAGCCAACTATACAAGTATCTCTGGCGGAACTACAACTTTGTCAAGGAGGTTGTTGAAGATGTTAATATTGATAAGTGCTATGTCAAGAAGTTGAAACCAATTAATGACCATTTCAACCTACCTCAATTTGGTGCAAGCGTTCTCTCTTGGAGTAAGCACTTAATGAACAGGGTTATGGCTACAGCTGAGCAAGCAGGTATACCTATCTACTACCAAGACACAGATTCTTGTCACGTTATGGAAAATGACGTGCCAAAGATAGCTGACTTATTCCAGTTCAAGTATCATCAACCTCTTATTGGTAAAAATATGTGTCAGTTCCATAATGACTTCGATGAGTTCGAAGGTAGTCAAGGGGAAATACACTCAAGAAAACTCATTGCACTTGGTAAAAAGAGCTACCTCGATATCTTGGTTGATGAACAAGGAAATGAAGGATACCATATTAGACTTAAAGGAATTCCAAAACAAGTTATTCTCAACAAGTGCAAAAGGATGGGTATCTCAGTTGAAGAACTTTTTGAAAGGATGTACAAAGGAGAAAGCATGACATTTGATTTGTTGGATGGTTCGAATGCATTCAGGAAGTCAAAGACATTTCAACAAACCAACTTACCTAAATTTGCACGTACTCTTAGGTTTACGTAGATGGTTTAATTTTGATAGTTATGAACAAAGGACTTTTTAACAATATCGGCTGGTATTGGAAATCTACTAAACTTAATTCTAAAAATTTTAATGAATCTGTATATGTTTTTATTTTTAATGGTTTACTTTCAGTTTCGAAATCATATATAAGTGGTTTATTATCTAAGGTGAAGGTATTTATACTACCAATAACTGATGGTGTATATTGTTGTTCACCTATATTGGAGTATATGGCATTACCTTGTAATGATACTAAATACAACTTAGTATGATTTAATATTGGTATATCTTTAACAGTATATGTTGTATTTGCTGGTATCTCAATAGGCAATGGAGTATTATACAAACCAGTTAATAATGCGGCTCGATGGGAAATAGAGGTTATTGTTAACGGTGTTTGTGTCTTTATTGTAAATGTACGAGTAGTATCATTATATTTAAAAGATACCTCCGCAAGTGGATTTAAAACTGCTTCTATTTGCTTGATGGTATAATTATATCTATCTTCGAATTTAAGCTTGAATGGAATACTGTTATGTGTAAACTCTATATAATCATCTTTCGTACTCAACATAATATTACTTATTGTATTAATTGAAGATACAAAATATTTAATATATTTACACTTCCATGGTATATCCAAATTGATAGATACCTTATTATATTCATCAGCATTTGTACTCTGTACTGATACTAACATTTTATTATATCCAAAAAATGTCAATTAAACTTTATTCTTTGCAATCAAATGAAGCAGAGAAGCTCAAAGACAAGGATGTTGAGATAAGTGTTAATGATGAAGGTAATATTGATATTATAAGAAATGAGGACCCAGATGATTATCCTACGTTTAGTTGTTTATATAACAAAGCAGAAGTAGACGAAAGGGTAGTCAATGATTATATCGAAAATGGAGGAAAGCTTGAAGGCTTCGGCAATGTACCTATTACACACAAATTTGCCAATTATTTAAAATATGTATTTAAAGGACCTGAAAAGACACCTCAATTAGAAGGCTCACTACCTGAAAAAGCAGAGTCATATAAGGAGTTGATAAAAGATGAACTTTGCGTAAATACCTTAAATGAATTTATTGAAGAAGAATCTAATACATGTGAGGCTATTCATGAGATGTATACCGAATTGATGTGTGCTGTTGATGGATATGAACAAATATCAACAGATGAACAACTAGGACAAACAAAGGTTATTCGATATCTTCAAGACCCTGTACCACTTCCAACACCAGAGCCTGACCCATTTTTAGCTGAGTTTGGTTATTCGAACCTGGGAGATTTATTGATAAATGTCATAAAGAATGAAAGAACTAACATGACAACAAAGAGATTCTTATATGAGGCTTTTAATGAATCTAACTTTAAAAATTTCGTATCTAGGATATCTCAATACCATTGGAATCTAGATAAATTGTCAGTACAAAGAATAGGATATAGATACAAAGGGTGTACAGACTTGGTTGAGGCAGACCAAATTATTGAAGTAAGTAGCCCATGTGAATTCCTTGATATATATACAAGATACTACTTAGAAAATTACAAACACACTCCTCAAATACTTCAATATTTGCTGTTTTCGAGTGTATTAGGTTTAGGTATCTCAAAAGCCTTAAAATTATTTCGACTATCCAAAGCTCCAGATAATAAAATTACCATTACTCATATTGATGGTACTCAAATGTCAGTCACCTTAAATGACCACTTAAATGACGTTCAACGAAATATCGAAGTACTCATGATTGTAATTAATGATTTGATAGGACAAGTATCGCAGATAAAATCCTGTGATTGCAATCATGAAGAGGAGGAAGGAGGAGGTGGCATAGGTATCCCGCAAGATGAGATTGATGAATTGACGAACTACCTAAGAAATCAAAATCGACATCTTGAAGAACATTTAGGTGATATTGATGAGAATATAAATAGATTGAATCTTGGTGAACAAGTACAGTCATTTCAAGATGCTATGCTTGATGTTGTTATGTATGAGGATGCAATACCTGATATAGCAAAACAAGCTATGGAACAACAAGACCAAGAACAACAAATACCAGTTTACAGACCAATTGGCGACCGTTCGAACGGTCTATATAATCAAGATAGTAATTATGTTTGGGACATCATCTATGAGGAATGGCGAGAAAGAGATGATAACTTGGATAGACCTGCAGGATGGAGACGAAATAGGAATGCTCCTGTACCTCAAAATTACATGTGGGATGTTGTTCATGATGAATGGGTTATGTTAAATATTTATTATCCTTTCGAGGAAGGTTGGAGAGAAGGAGCTAGTGAAGCAATAGTAGATGTATTAATACCAATCTTTGAAAATGACCATAGAGGACATCTCAGGTATAGTGATAGATATGAAGAATGGGTGTTCTTTCCAGAAGAGAATTCATATCTACATATGCCAACAAATGAAATGTTATACCGTAATAGAGAATATCATGCAGAATTAGGTCAATATGTAGCTTGGAATATTGTAGATGAGGAATGGCAAGAACATGGATATGACTTCCAAGATGATGATTGGATTCATGATGAATTATTAGATGCTCCTGACAATTTAATATGGGATATGACACATGAAGAATGGGTTATTTTATCACAACATTTGGAATGGATAGATAGATGGCGAACACAAAACACCCCAGCAGTAAATGCTCTTGTACGTGCAAGAAATAGTTTTGTTCAGGTTTTTGGAGAAATAGTTTGGAATGAAGATAAAAGGCAATGGGTTTGGGAACCAAAAGATGACCCATCTCCAATGGCGTTATCAATCGAAAATACGAAAGAAGCCAAAACAGATAACTCTTCCGCAGTAGCAATACCTGACTTTGTCAAAGGGTTTGATAAATTCGAGGATGTATTAAAATGTTATGGTGTTCAAATATCGAAAGATACTCCATCATTAGACCCAGTTAAACCAGTACTTGGTAAATATATTATAAAGGGTGATTTAGAAGTAAATGGAAAAATAATATGTGATTCTATTCCAAGTGGAGGTACCTCACCTGTAGACTCTGATTTTACTATAGAAAATGGTATACCTGAATTTGTTATTACTAATAAGGATGTATACTCTTTATCTAATACTATTAATGATGTTGCATACAACCTATTAGGCATCTTTGTACCCGATTTACAAAAACAAGCCTTTTTAAATTCGAATAAGCCTATCTTCAAGATAGTATTAAGAAAGAATGTAATATATGATGAAAGAGGTCGGTACATAAAAGAGTTCTATATAACATCCAGAAATGGTAAAATAGTTTGTCCAGTTATTACCTACGATAAAGAGAATGATTATTGTACCATCAATGATAACTCATCAACAGATGATAGGTATTATATAGCATTCGACAAAAGTCTACCTTTTCACCCTTATACTTTATATTTAAATGGAGAACTAAGTATTATGAATGAATATGAACCGACGGCATTAAAAACAGATAAGGCAATAAAATGTTCTATCATTGAAGCTGAAAATGCATTAAAACTCCATAAAAGCGATGTTCACTACTTTTATAAACCATCTATCATCACAGAAGAAAAAATAGGAGAGGACGAATATTATAAGATGGTATATGAAGTACCTGATAACTATGAAATACCTGATAAATTAAACTTTGTCTTCAAGGAACATTGTTTTGGCAATACATGGAACCTACAATGGAATACTGATAAAAGTCGTGAGAATAAGGGGTATTGGTCAGGAGATAATGCGAAAGGTCATCTTAATGGGAAAGTCATTAATAAATGGAATATTCGACCTACTAAGAAAGCCAATAGTTGTTATGGTTGTTGGATAACAGTCAAACAAACAGACATGCATGAAGCAATAATTACTAATGAAGGAAATGGTTTAATGCATTCACTATTAAAGAACTACAAAAATGAATTTAAACTAGAAATGAAAGATGGAACTATTAAAGATGGTAGTGAATGGAATATGACATGTGCATATGAGAACCACCTAACTGATGGCTTATCAAACTCATTACATCCTGGTTATTATGGCACTGTTCTTCTATACATATCGATGGATAGTACTGAAGGAATTAGAACTGATTTGGTTGAAAAGATATATTTAGATATATATGTAGGTGAGTCTTCTACAGCAACAAGGTTATCATTCAAACCTGATGGGTTCCATGCACAAAAGAATGGAGAGGTATTTGTTGATGTTATACCTGTTCTTGATACTATTGAGACAATTAGCTATGATTGGGGCTTTTGCTTAGATGTTGGTGAAACCAGAGACATAAAATTATATTTGAGGAAGGATTATACAGACCCGATTGATGAGATTAATTGGGATTCATCAACTAATGCATTTAAGTACATAATAGACCAACAGTTTTATGAAATAACACCAAATCCTAATGCAGCTACTACCTTATACACAGACTATAATATTACTAGTTCAAAGATTATAACAGCTGATAATATTACTACCATGAGGAGTGATTTAAATGTATTAACCAATAATTTTGATGTAGTTAGTTATGATGTTAAGGACATAACCTCGAAAGTAAATGTGTTAAATGCAGAAATGGGAGAGACTAAAAGGATTACTAAACATTTACAAGAAGACATAGACCAGGTTAGAATAGTATCAAATGTAGCACTAGCATTTGGAGTTATAGGAACTGCAGGTAGTATAGCTAATGTTGGTCTTACATTATTTCGAACAGGGTTCACATTTACAAAGGCTGGTGTGGATTCTGCTATTGAAGGTGTATCACAAGGTGAACAAGCTTTGTATCATCTAGGTGATGGAAGCAACCTACCTCCATTAAAAATAGGAAGGTCAACTACAACTGATTTAACACCTATTATTGATTGGTGTGATGCAGAAAAGGTAGTTGTTGAATATACTGATGAAACTGAAGACATTTCAAAGACGATAACAACATATCGAGATGCTATTGATTTATGCAACCACTTCAGGGAATCATTAAAACCTGCATTTAGGCTATTAGCTGATAAAATAAATGAGGTTAATGAGGAAGTAGAAAATAATAACTATGTTGATAAGAATGATTTAGTAAGAGATGATACTATTGATATAGTAGGTAGTATTGTTAATAAGGAAGTACACCTTGAAGCTGAAGATGTTATTACAGATGGTACTATTAAGGCAAGGCTAATGGTTATGAAGGTTAGTGAGTTTAATGACATCGACTATGAGGAGTGTATAATAACTATTACTATTGCAGGTGGTACTATAAGTCAATATGAGGGCAGTGATTACTTCCCAACATGCACCTTAAATGGCAAGACAATAGTTATAGCCAACCCACAGCAAGTAAGAGTTACTGGTATAGCCATTAAAGAAAATAGTGCTGTTAGGAGAATGTCATTTGAGGTTAAGGATATAGCATATACATGTGATATAGATGCACTTAACAACAAGGTAGACTCACTTGAAAAGATATCCCACGACAATAATGAATCAATAGCTACTATTATGAATGAATACCCCACAGTTGATGAGGTTAATGATGTACTAAAGGAGTATGCATTAAAGAAAGATATACCAGAACCAGTTGATTTAAGTGAATATGCATTAAAAAGTGAGCTTGAGGAAGTAAAAACAAAAATAGATAATACATCTAAAGCTCAACAAGATTTAGCTATTCTAGTAGGTGAACATGTTGCTAGTATCGTAACAATAAATAGCAAAATATCAAATTTAGAGAGAGAGAATGCAACATTAAAGGATACTATAGCAGCAATGGAAGCTAGGTTAGCTGCATTAGAAGAGAAAAATGACCCAGATAGTGAATGGAAAGCATATTATACAGGATTTACTGATGTCACTGATGAATATAATAGGTATTTTCTATTCTCTTATTTTACAAGTGAGAAACACATAATTATTGATAATTTAGATAATGATCCAACAGGTGATAATGAACCTGTTCCAGATGGGGAGTACTTATTGATATTCAAGGACAAGACTCAAAAGCTACATTTTATTAGATTTATATCAACTGAATGGTCTGACCCTCAACAAATAAAATCATATTTGGATGAAATATACTTTAAAGACACTAACCCACCTTCTGGTGCTTATGATATATATAATATTGAGTTAGATTGTGATACCTGTTCTATGATTTGTTTCGATGCTATATATATGAAGAAATAGGTACGAGATTCTCGGGGCAGGTACCTGTGCCGTTTCAGTAGTAGTACTTCAAGAAACAACAAGTAGTGGGGACCCGAGGTAGTTGTTTAGGTCCCTAGTAGTAGTGGGGACCCGAGGTAGTTGTTTAGGTCCCTAGTAGTTGTTTAGGTCCCTAGTAGTACTTCAAGAAAAAACAAGTAGTGGGGACCCGAGGTAGTTGTTTAGGTCCCTAGTAGTACTTCAAGAAAAAAACAAGTAGTGGGGACCCGAGGTAGTTGTTTAGGTCCCTAGTAGTTGTTTAGGTCCCTAGTAGTACTTCAAGAAAAAACAAGTTGAAGAAAAATTTTTTTTTTTTTTTTTTTTTTTATTTTTTTATTTTTATTTTTATCATTTTTATTTTTTTATTTTTATCACGAGTTCGTGTTGACGTGTGGGCTTAAGCGTAGCGTGGCCCCAACGGAAACCGACTCGTATATACTACTTATTAATGATTATTATAATCTGCTATAACAAACTGAATTGTTTCATCAAAATTCTTCATAAAGCTTTTCTCATCTTCTAGTTTTTTTCAAAAATCTTTGTTCTATAGTGTAATCTCTAATCATTACAAATCTGTTTCCAAGTTATTGTTAATGCTGTTCCTTTACTGCTTATCTGGATTGTATAACCAATCTGCAATTTGAGATCCAATCTTACCTCTAATACTTGGACAAACATATTGTAGATTTTATATCTTACTATATACCGTGTTCTGCGAAATGTAAAAAAGATAACATTGTCGCATAATTTTTCACTTAATGACTTAAGTTTATGGTTGCTACCAGCTTCTGTTGTATAGTCAATATTGGATATATCGTTTCAATTAATAATCATAGTAAAATTATATAACATCGTTTCTGGTTTAACGTTCTTGCCCTGAACATGCTTTATGGAATCTGGACTAACATCTTTAAGAATAATTTTTTTCCTGGTGTGGAAATCTAGTTCGAGTAACCTTGTTTCTTCTTTGTGACACATTGTTTCATTTACAAAAAAAGTATTTGTTTGAAGCAGTTATCAAAGGTGAAGTGAGGATACGAATGGAACTATTAATACCATATTAACTCCAAGACATGAATGTGATCGAAATGGCCTAGGATACAAAGGAGAAACAAATTGGAAAGTAACCTCTTAAAATAAATAAAAGATTTAAAGAAGCTTGGAACTTATTAGCATGACAAAAAATAAACAGGTTTACTATTCAAAAGGTAAAAGAAAATTATATGTTTTATTAGCATAGCAAAACATTTTAACTCCAAAAATGGAAGAAATAAGAATAACCAATTTAATGATGAAACACACAAATCATAGAAAAACAATAAAATGCAATCTGTAAATATGACATTTCTCTTATTTAACATCCAATGTTAATTGGTATAAGCAAGTAATTAGGAAGGGAAGTCTCAGAATTTTAAGACCATATGAATATTAACAATATACTCTATGGATATCAATCTGCAAAGAAATTCAATGCTAGAACATTAATGATACATAGAAAAAAGTTTACCGTATACTACTTTATAAATAGTATACAAAAAAATCAATTTCAAGGAAGCAAGAATTGAAACCAAATGATCTATAATGCAAATCTTATGAAGTCAAACTAATCGATTCAATTAGTGGTTCTTTTGGATTTATTGCTAGAGTTCATAATAGTTGAAGAATTGGTTGAAACATTGTTGATAACTTAGTTGATGATAATTTGATAGATTTTATGAAAATGCGTATTTGCATAGTTCATATATTCAATAAAACTAAATCATAGCAAAGTTTTATTTTATTAAATTTCTCGCTTTCTTTATTAAAATTTTCCGAAAATTTGAAACCGAAATATTGAATGATTTTGTGATTTTGTTTTTGGTCAATATATTTTACCAAAACGTTCAGATTTTAAACATATCGTTCTTTCGCTCTTATATATATGATTTTCTTGATTTTTCTCTTCTCTTTCATTAAGTGTGAAGGAGGAGACCTTCCTTATGATGACAGCGCTCCAAAAATCGATGAAGATTATACAGAAAGCAACGAAGAAAATAATAATATAACACCAACTCCTGAACCAACTCCAGAAATTACAATTCCACTCAAAGATTTGTTAGGTACTAGAGAAATAATAGTAGGCGTTATATTCTTTCTATGCATTATTTTTTATTTCAAAGGAAAAAGTAATATTCAAAAATCAATTAATTCAATCGAAGAAAAATTAGCACCAGCAATGAGAAAATATTTTTTGATTGTTCCAGATTGTCTTAAAAGCGTATCTATACATGAACATTTATTGTATTTGACTGGACGATCTGGATATATGGGAGGATTTGTTACAGTAAAACTCTCAAAAAGAATAGATTTCATTGGATACCTATGGGATAAACTTTTTGGCAACAAAACAACGATTACTTTTGAGTTTCTTTGCTCGCCATTAACGCAAAGCACTGCAATTTACTCAGTTCGAAAGAAGATTTTACACGATTATAAACCGTACGATTTGAAAGAAACACCAATACCAGAACTTGGACTTACAGTTTTTACAGATTTTGGTATAGCAGCAAACAAATTAACCGAACTAGTCAAAAATTATGGAAATAAACATTCAAATTTAATATCCGAGATTGATATGAACGATATGAATCGATTTGAAACAAGAATTGCTGGCCGTTTTGTTGCAAGATTCAATTTTATAGTCACTGATCTTAATAATATTATTGATGAAGAAACAATCGATTTCATGATGAAGATGGCAGATTCATTTATTACATTAGAGTTAGATGAAGAAGCTTATCAAAGAAATATAAGAGTAAGAGCATTAAACGCTTCAAAAGGTACTGATATTGATCCTCAAACGATGGCTGATTCGCTTTATAAAAATAAAGTTAGATATCAAGAGAAGATAAAGAAAGAGCAAGAAGCGAAAGATAAGAAAAAGAAATGAATAAAGCTCAAAAGCTAATGCATTAAGCATAGCATAATTTCTTTTTAATTTTTTTTTTTTATTTTTCATATAACATTTCATCTTCGTTTTTGTAATAACTTATTAACAAAGTAGTGTCATTTTTTCGGTCAACATATTTCACTTATTATCATAAATTAATCAAAAAATCACTTTGAATTGTTCTCTATAATGATAAGTTATAATTTTTCTAAAAAAAAAGAATAATAATAATTTTGATTTTTCATTTGGAATTGATTTAGGATTTTAAGAAACAAGAAGTTAGTATATCTCCATTACCTAAGTTTTATTTATAAAAATTATAATTTTAATATTTTTTTTTTTAAAAGGAATAACATTTGTTTTAAGATTGTGATAACAAAACTTTTTAGGAAGTTGCAAGGTGGGATTGTCTTTGATGTGCTACAGCAAGTACTCTGGAAAGGAAAAGACCACCAGAAAGTGAAAAAGAGGAATCGACTCTTTGCATATAAACTGCAATCTTCTTAAACCATTCAGCTCTAGGATGATCTTCAAAGGAATTTTTGAGGTCTTCAGAAATCTTTTGCATAATTGTTGCATTTTTAACTTGCCTTCTGGAAATTAGGAAAACTCTTTGACATTGTATACCCAAAGCGAGGGTTTGGGCAGCACGAATAACAAATCTGTAATGTATTTTGAAAGCGTCTAAAGCATCAGAATCTTCATTGCCAAGTGCAAGTTGTCGAATTTGGTCATAATTTGGCCATGTTTCGAGATCAACTTGTCGTCCCTTGATCTTAAGAAATTGATAAGCAAGTTCAAGACCTCTGCAAGCACATAAATCTTCCCATTCTGGCTGATGGGAACCTCCATGAAGTTTTTGACTAACAAATTGAATAAAATCAACTTCTCTTTGATATTGAGGATCCTTTTCACTGCACAATACAGCTTGTCCGTGGCCAGCTTCGGAAGAAACAACACAATTATGATCGCATGAATCTTCACGACATATAAATGATGTTCCAAAACCTGATCCAATAGAAAGAACAAGAGAAGAGCCGGTTAAAGTAACAGGTTCTTTAGTTGTCTCATTTTCCCAAACAGGAACAAAAATACTTTTTAGGTTGGAGCTTAAAAATTTGGCTATAATACCATATGATGCAGCTTCAAGATCGTTCATAAACCTTCGGCGATCAAGTGGGAAGATATCAAATGGAAGCTGGGTAAAGTGAATAACACGTTCTCGAGCTTCACATTGCCAATTTGTAACAACAACATGATCTTGCGAAACAGGTCCAGCAAAACTCATCGTAGCGAAAACAACAGTACATTTATATTTTGCAAAAGCACCTCTAAGACTTTCAAAATTGGCAAGAACTTCTGTACCCTTCGACACTGGTATTTGTTGCATGTAAATTGCTCTCTTTGGAGCATTGACAGGACACATAGCAATTTGCATATTTTGAGAATCTACCCATATTGTAAGACATAAATTACGGCGATTCTCTTCTTCCCAATCTTTAAGAGCAACTAAATCAGTATCACTAAAAGAAGCTGAATGAGAAAAAGAAAGAGTCATATTGAATAATTATTTTTTTATATGTTTTAAAAAAGTGGCAACTTCGTTCACAAAATTTGAAACTATATTTGTCCACGAGTTTGAATATTTGCAAGGCCAAATTTTTAGTGCAATGAATCCTTTTGAAGCAGAGAAAGAAGAACTTGCTTTAATTTATGATAAAGATTTTTATATAAAAGGTAAAGACACTGTTCAAGTTGATATTACCTTAGGTTTAAAACATGCATCGATTACATTTACTGTTCCAGACGATTATCCAAATTCAGTTCCAAAAATTAATGCTGAATTAGGAGGAATTTCAGGTACTCAACTTGAAACGCAACTTACAAAGGCTGCTAATACAATGATTGGCCTTACAATGATAGCATATTTAATTGGAGAAGCAACCGATTATCTTAATGGTATTTCAGATAAAGATGAAATTATTCAACAAGAAAACATCAAAGCCACACCATTTTCTCGCGAAGCTTTCTTGTTGTGGCTTGATAAATTTAAGAAGGAAATGGCACAGAAAGAAGCAGCAATTCCTAAGCGAATGACAGGACGCCAATTTTTCGAATCACAACCAAAACATACCGAATAAATCAAATTTATGGTATACAAAAGTTGAAAGAGAACTCTATTAATTGATCAACAAATTAACAAATAGATCCTTTATTTTATAAATTGTATATTTTATTTACCATACAATACAACATATTTTTATAAACTATCGAATAAGTTTTAAAAGTCAAACAAATTTTAAAAAGTGATTTATATTATTATTAAATTTATAGCATATACTTTCACAAAAATTTATTTTACCAATCAAGCGTTAATGAATTGCTTGATTGAATATAAAATTCAATAATGAAATAGGTGATAAACAATAACAATACAGATCTGTAATAAATCAAATAAATATTTAAACATTTATTTAATTACAAAAAGTCAATGAAAAATAAAGTTATTCATAGGATACAAACAATTGTGGCCTAGAATTTTTCTCTCTACAAAAGGGACATTCAATAGATGATTGGAACCAATGAATGGCGCATTCATAACACATCGTGTGTCCACAAGGAAGGACGACTGTATCAACTTGATTTGTGAAACATATGCTGCATACTCCATCATCGCCTTCATATGAGCAGTTAATCAAGGAAACAACACCACCAACTGGCATCAAGCAAAGATCACAAACTTCTGGTTTCTTTTCCAGTTGATCATAACATTCTCTACAATAAACTGAGTGACCACATCGTGTATAAATACAATTTGAGGCATCTGATCCACATAATATGCATTTTGGCTTTACATAATTGACACCTGATGGGGCCTCTTCAGAATCAATATTTGCCTGTGCTTCATAATAACCAAGACCGACAACAAAAGAACTCTTAAGCAAAAACAAACGTTTAGATTCATTTTTAATTAGTTTTGTTTGGTCGATTTTCTGTTTTGAGCTTTGTTCACCATTTTCATTATCATTTTGAGGTTCTAAATTAAATTCGTTAATTAGTTGCACAATGTCTGAACCATCTGCAATTGGTCGGGGGCTGAGAATAATTTTCTCGAAGATTCCAGAACCAGAGTGATGAAGCCAAATTGCACTTTCAGACATTCCCAAAATCGTTGTATCGAGAGCTGTAACAAAGCCACCAGTAAAACAGTTAATTCCGTATGTGCAAGGTCCAACTAGATTTGTTGATTCAACTTTAATACGCGAATTGTTATAAACAGCGATTGCTGATTGCTTACATTTCAATATAAAAGAGTTTTTGACAATTACTTCTTTTGAATCTGATACTGAAATTCCAAAAAGTTTGGCGTTTTGAATCGTGGTTTTTTCAATACACGCATTCGAATTACTCCTAACAATTAATCCGCTCATTTCAGAATCAACCATTTCACATTTTTGAATGCTTCCAAAAGAAGACTCGCATATTGCTATTGATGGAAATGAAGTTTTGCTGAAATTACATTTTAATATGAGCACTTTGGATGAATGAGATGCATTAACACCGTTACCATTACAATTTGAAATAATTGTTTTTTTAACAACACCTGTAACATGTTCCAAATATATAGCAGTGTGAGAGCAGTCAGTAATTGTACATAGATTCATCAAAAATTGATCACAATTTGATACGTAGAATGCACTTAATGTACAATTTTTAACAATAGAATGATCAAAATTTAAATAATCTGCATTTTTAACCGTAAGAGCTCGTTTTTGTGATCCAGTAAATTCGCATCGAATTATACTTGCACCACAATGATCTGCAACAAAAATAGCATCAGCTTCAAGATCTTGAAAAGTTGAATCACTACATTTTAATATGGAAAAACATGTTAAGGCTATACCATATAATGCAATTTTTTTAAACGTGCAATGGTCAAATGAGAGGTTTGAATGTTCATCACCTGACACTCCAAAATGAGCTGTTCCAGAAAAAGTGCAACCAGTCGCTTCAACCGTAGAATTAGATTGCACCGAAAGAATATAATCAATTGACTCGTCTGGATTTTGAATTGTCGAATCGAATAATTGAAGTGCGCCATTTTCAACTCTAATTGATCCTGACATAACGAGATTACGAAAAACAACTTTACAATTGCTTATAAAAATCCTCTTACATGCAAACTCGTGAGGTGGAAAAGTTATTGACAAATCAGATGTGATTTTGAGCTCTTCTGCTGATAGGTCGATATCCGGATGATCGGTAAAAGTAATTAGCTGATCTTTGTATTCTGTACATTGCGAAATAATACTTGGAAGTTGGTCTAATGAGAAAACAGTCATATGGTAAAAAATATAAAAACTTTCGTTTATATTTAAATGTCCTCAAAAATTTTATAAATCTGATTAATTTTTTCTCAAAAAGTTTATCCTATAAAATATTTTGACCTTTGATTATGAACTTTTTGTATTTTTTAAAAATAAGATAACGTACTTTATGATTACTCATTGAAAAATATTGAAAATTTCCATTTGAAAATAATGATAACCTAACAAATTGGATATTAAAATTATAATTCGATATAAAGGAACATTAAAGATTAATGTTTATTTCCAATTTGAAAAACAAAGATCAAATATTATGAATAATTCAAAATCAAAAAAAATATATATTTTAATTAAACAAATAAAAAAAAAGAGTATGCCAAAATCAATATTGTGGAAAATCTGGTGTTAAACTATTAAATGGATGTCTGTCGAAATAATCTTCCCAATTATTAAAAAATTCCGTTTCGTTTTTGATATATGGATTAGTAGCATCAACAAGTGGCATATTCCATACACGAATAGGAGGCCTTCCTTGCTGGCATAATATCAAACAGTTTGGTTGTTCATCACTAAAAGTTCCATAATACATTGGCGGTTGATCGATTTTACTGAAAAATAGCCACTGTCCTGTAGTGTTGGAGCAACTTAATAAAGATGCTATTTTTAGCATTATGGTATCCTTTGGTCCAAACATAGCTAACAATTTTGCAAATTGGAAAAATGTTATTGTTGGTTGCGTTTGGTCAGGAGCCATTATTGCTTGAAGAACTTCAATTGCATTTGAAAGAGGCTGTTCGGGCTGCTTAAATTTGAGAGCCGCTTTTCGAATAAGATCACTTGCCATTGCAGGTGAATTGATATCAGTATTACCAAAATCAATCCACATTTGACGCGCCTCGTTTGTGAACATTTCGTTATCATAAGGATTTGTTTGTCCGAGATTGATTTTGAAAATTGAATATACAGATGGATCCGTTAACATTGATGGTGCGTTTGGATTTTTCATCATTTTTTGATTCATTGAAGAACTTGGTTGTTCTGCAATGTCTGGCGAGTTGCGCGTAAAACCTTCCCTCCTCCAAAGTGTCCATCCATCTTTATTATGTTTTTGCTGATTAAATTGAAGTGCATGAAGATTAACGTTAAGAGTATTTAATTTAATTCCTAAAACTTGGCATATAGTTCGTTTATTAAGCTTAAATTCCTCATCATTAACCCATCCACAACCAACTTTTTCTTCTAAGGATGGATCGCCTGATTTGGAGACGTATGAAAGTAATAAATGAAGCTTTGAAGCAAATCGAGAGCTAGGATCTCGAGAGCTTTTTCTTTTAATAATAGTTTGAATTTCAATGGGGAGTATTGCCATTGGATCTGATATGTCATTATTCATTTTCGTGGATTTTTATTTTATAGTTGGTTAAAACCGTTTGGCGCGAATCAAATTGAGATACATAGGTATTTTCTGATATGTAAACATTTCAATTTATTGAATTCCTTCTCAAAATCAAAAACAAAAAAATTTGTACGTTAAAAATCTTTCTTCTTATTTATCAAGAGAATTTATTAAAATTCAGCAAGATTTTGGCATTATTAAAAATCAGCAGTAAATAAACTTGATAATCCAAAATGATTTATTCATTGAAAAATTTTGGAAAAATTTTTGCCAATTCATTCAATTCCAAAAAGATAAAAAAAATCAGAGCAACTGGTTGGATTCAATTGAAAATTATTTCCAAATCTTTAAGCAGCAACAAACTTACCCCTCAATCTTCTTGTACTATCTTTTAATTTAATCAAATTTTTAGAAAGGTGGAAAGTATTCCTTTTGCTATTTCAAAAAAGTAAAATTTTAAATATTTTGATATTATATTGAAATATGTTTATTAATAATAGTTTAGAAACATTTTGTACTTATTATATTTAATAATAAATCCAAAAATATTGAGAAATTTGCTGATTTATTATGAAATATTGAGAAGTTTACAATTTTTTCATTCAATTTTTGGCTCTTTGTTTTTCCAAAAGATATCATTAAAGTTTAGGTTTTTAAAGTTTATATCATTTATTTCGATCGATGTAATATTTGTTTAAAATTTAACTAGATTTCTGGCAGTATATTTTTCAAAATAAGAATATGATTTACCGTTTCTATATTTATATCTTTAAATTTTATTTAATTTATTATAAATAGTGAAACTAAACATAGTGATGCCTATTATTTTAAAATTATGAATGCCCTCATATCAAATATTGAAAATATTCTTGATTTGTACAAATTAGGCTTGTTATTCTCCGATTCTCGAGATCGATAATTTATTGACTTTTTGATATCGATACATAAATATGCACAGATTCTCGAGATCGATTTCAAAGATCGAGAATTTTTTCTCTCAGCTTTTAATATCAGAATTTTCAATTAAACTTTTTGATAAATATATGATCGCTATTTAATCTCAAATATTTCATATAAAAGAATGTATTTTTTGATTTTAATCTTAAAATAAACATCAATACAATCTATTATTTATTTTTAATTATTTTTAAATCACAAATATCATTTATAAAAAAAGATAAATCTGTTTGATATCTCGAGATCTCGGTAATTGATATAAAGTTTACAATTATTTTTATATCACATTTCATGTCTGATATCTTGATAATCGATAATCTCGATATCAGATTTTTAAACTGATAATCGAGTATCAGATGTAAAAAAGTGACGTTTTTGATATCGATTCTCAAAAGAACAAGCCTAGTACTAATTCACAGAATAACAAATTGATAGAAAATATCTAGTCGTTGTTCAATGTTGAATAAAAATGAAATTTTTATAATTAATCAAATTGAATGCAGTAAAATTCAAAACGATTGATAAAAACAAAATTGGCCTAAACGATTAACAATTCTGGCGGGATATAAATGAACATATCTTTTTTTCTACAGCCAAAAATCAATTAATACTAACAAAATATTTAAGTTATCTCTTATAGAATATATATTTTTAATTTAAAATAAAGATAACTTCAAGCTTTCCACAATTCTAAATTTTTAAAAATTAAAATCGCTATACAAAAAGTTCATTTTTTCAATTGATAACTGGTCGTCAAAATCAAAAAAAATCTTTTAAATCATTTTTTATTCTTAATTTTGGTTTTAAAATCAAATAAAAATAATATAAAATCAGTTAGAAAACCGAGACAAATTAGATTGAATTTGAAATATCAAATGCTGGTTATATTTGACAAAAATCTGTAATTGATCCTGTGGAATGGCGGCCACGACGGATGCCAAAGCGTGCATCACCTCAGGAGGCACGATTCTCAAGCACCACTCGCCTGATGCGAACACATTCACACAAATTCTCTGAATATGAGGTGAAGTCAATTCAGGCCACTTTTGGTGAGCCAAGAAGATGAACTGAGCAGTGAAAGGGATGTCGTCGTCATCAACCACTGGCGGCAGCAATGACAGCACAACATTCAAGTCGTTGTCAGAAGGCTTCAGATCGAAGCTGATACAAATTGAGCACCAAGTTGTTATTGCAGTGCTAACGATGAAAGAATCCATGTTTTCGCGGTTGGCAATAATGGCGTCACATTGGTTTTGAAGGGCCGTTATCTGCTTCTGATTGAAGAGCGACTTATCTGCATGTATTATGTAGTTAAGTGTAGAAATTAAAAGATTGTTAACTACACCGTTTTTTTTGGTCATTGTCTTCAAACACGTATCGCGAGCTGTTTTTCCAATCTGCTTCAAGGAAGGCGCGGCGAAGAACATGATACCGTATATGTTGGCCACATAGGCCTTTATCATGCTCTTGTTGATGCTCAAGTGCGGACAAAGGAACGATACGAATATATCTGCAAGGTTGTTATTTCCAATGTTGCTTCCGAGGGTTAAAATAAACATTCGAAGACTGAAGAAAAGGGAATCTAAGATTTCTTGGTCGAGAACTTTTTGTGAGCTATAAATAACTTTCAATCTTCCATCAAAGCTTTGTTGGAAGAGACCAATTATGCTCTCAATTTGGGCTTGATTTAATTTGTCGAATGTTGTTACGCTTAATAATGATCCCAGTGCAATAAAAAGCTCAGAAATAACATCAATGCTTTCCTGAAGACAGTTACTGTTAATAATCTGCTCAGCGACGATAGTGATCAATGGCGATATATCATATGATACGAAACGAAGTCCATCATTCATAAGAAGAATACTTTTTGCAGCTGCCGAATGAAGCCTTTCGTCACTATGTTCAAAAAAGTGACGGACAGCTTCGACGATTCCCGGAATTGCTTCTGACATTTGAGAAGGAAGATCAGATACGAGTTCAGCCAATGCGTTAAGGACAGTACATTGCATTTTGATAGGCAAAAAGTCCTCTTCATACTCGTCATCATTGAAATCCTCCACTTTTTCAGAAGCGCTATCAATATTATTTTTCTCGGTTTCAATTGTCAGCAATTTCATGAAGAAGGGAATGATTTTCTCGAGATACGGCTGGATTGACATCGGAATGACCTTTGCCATATTTTGTATACATTCAGCTATGCTTTCATTCAAAGAGTCCTTGTTTTCAATTGAGTTTTCATCGCCGTTGCTCATCATTGCTTGCAACATCCCTTTCATCAACTCAGGGACGTCTTGCTGAACGACCAGAGGTGAAACTTTTGCCAATTGACCGAAGCATTCAAAAATTTTAGCTCTCGTTAAAGTGTCCACTTTTTCAGAGGAAAGTAAACTGACAAGCATTGTTCGCATATTCGTGTATATCTCGTCATTAACGTCTTTTATCTTTGAAATAACACTCGTCATACAGGAAATGATCGGTTCATATCGTTCTGGATTTGATTCTTGCAAAAGGGACGCAAGTGCAGATAATAGTGCCATATATCCGGCGGGCGGTTGATCTGAATTACATATTAACGAGTCTAGCGTTTGAAGGCTTCTTGATTCTTGACATATTTTACTAAATAAAACTGAGACGATTTTGTTGTAGTATTCTTGATATAATTGGGGACATTGTTCAGCAGCCGATAGGAGAAATTCACAACATGCATCAAAAATAAAGTGGTCACTTGACAATGAAAACATCACAATTTCACTAACGGTTTCAATGTGGTCGAAAAAGTCTTCACATGAAGCACTTAAAATAAAAGATAATGAAAGAAGAGCAACTTGGAGGGATTCAGGACCATTTTCAGGTGACGTGATGCTGTTTTGGGCGAACGTTAAGAGACCTTGGACAAGTGATGACGAACTTTCAGTATTAACAGCAACTGAGTAAACAAAATCGGTTATAAATTCAATATCATGCGATACTAACTCTCTGTCTTTGGAAACAAGCTGGACTGCAAGAGTAAGTTCTGATTGAAGAAATATTGGAAGTTGAGATTCAACAAGATCTGGGAAAAGTTTCGGAGACATGGAAACTAGCGGCTGACATGTCGATCGAAGTTCTGGATCTAAGTCACTGACGGTAATTTGAAGTGCAAGATTGACAAATGGTTCTGATATTTGAACGAAAAGTGGGTTTTTTAAACTTAGTTGATCACATACACATAAAAAAATTTCTTGGGCTTCTTGAATATTGGGTCGATCTTTTACTGAAGCTGATGCTTCATTTAAGAATAATTGTTGTAGATCTGTAAACGTAGAAAATAATTTAAGCTCGATTTTTGTTGTTAAGGCTGAAAATAAATGGATTGATAGAATAATTATATTAGCATCAGGGGTTTGAAATGAACTAATAATACAATTCATTAAAGTTTGGAAATAATTGAGTAAAATATTTTCTCCTGCTATACTTGAGTTAGAATTATGTATTAATGAAGTCCATACTTGTAATCCAACAGCTAACGATTCTGGTGCTGAAAGGAAATTGAGCGCGGTATTATATAGATCTTCCCATGGTTGGGCGAGTTTCTTTTGAAGAAGAATTGCTGCTTCAAAAAATGCTTGCTTATTTAATAAATCTGGATCGTTTTGAATTAGCGATAATAAAGCCATCTTAATAAAATTTGTTTGTTCTTGATCGAGTCCGTGAATATTTATCATTTGCCTTATTGATATCGCTGCAAATCGGCGAACAATTGGTTCATCATAATTTTGAGCGATATTTAAGAAATCATTAATTGTATCGATTTGTGAATACGCTTTTTGAAGTTCTGATGTAGCATTATTAATTTGTTGCTGGTCTCCATGAAGGGCATAATTTATAAGATCGACTATTTGATTCGATCTTTCAGCCATAATAAAGTCCAAAAATCTTGATTCAAGGTCAGATAAAAAATTCACAATTTTTATAAACTTTTTCCTAAAAAATATGATTTGAAAAGACATGACAAAATCTGGATTTTGACAATTTTCTCACAAAATAATTGTACGATTTTTTGCTTTATGCCACTTAATATTTTCATTTAATTTTTTTAAGTTTTTCACAAATAACATTATTTAAAAAAATACCAAAGAATGAAAGGAATAAATGCAAATATTAAAAAAAAGAATGAGAACTTTTATTTTTATCATTAAATCTTCTTATAATAATTATGCCAATTAATCAAAATTCCCACAATACAGTTCAAAAAAATCATGAATAGAAACTTTTGGATTAAAAAAAAAAAAATAAAAATTCTGTTAAATATTCAATAAGTAATTATCATCCATTGCCATTGTAATAGAAAATATGGGTCAAACTTAAAAACTTAAAAATTTTACAGTTTCATGACCGTTTAATAATTAAAAACTAATCA
This sequence comes from Tritrichomonas musculus, assembly GCA_039105265.1. Taxonomy (NCBI): domain Eukaryota; phylum Parabasalia; order Tritrichomonadida; family Tritrichomonadidae; genus Tritrichomonas; species Tritrichomonas musculus. The sequence goes on from JAPFFF010000004.1 coordinate 4,609,480, forward strand.
ATCAAATTTGACAAATGACGGAGAATGAAGCTGATATAGACTGGTATTCAAAGTATAGAGAGCTAAAATCAAAAGTTAAAGAATTGAAAGAAATAAGAAAAGACTCAGTGAAAACAGATGCGGAAGATTTAAAGAAAAAAATGGAAGAACACAAGAAAGTTCATAATTTATCAATGCATGAACTCCAACAGCAGAATGATGATCTTAAAAGATCTATTAATAAAATCGCTAGTGATAAAGAAGAGATTCGACGACTCAAAGAATCGAATAATAAAATTCGCCAAAATCTTAAAAATTATGATCAAATTTTAAATGAATTCTTAGATTTCAAGGATGTTTCTATTGAATGTATTGGCAAACATAAATATCAACTATCACTTGAAATTACTTTTCAAAAAAAAAGAGAAACTTTAAAATTTGTTCTTGAACGGTCATCAAATGCATTTCTGTATAGATCAATATATTGCCCAGATTCCTTAAAAGAAATATCAGAATATCTTGATAAAACTGTTGAAATCGAAGATATAAGAGATTTTAGCAGATATTTAAATGGCTTATTAGATAAATAAAATGTTTATTTATTTTATAATTTGAGATGTTTACTTTTTTTACGTATATTTCTTTTTTTATTATGTTTGGATGCGTTAAAAAGTCTTAATCCAAATAAAGTGATTAAACATTACAATATAGATATCACTCTACATTGGTAGACTCTAAAAAGGATTATTTTTCACAGGACATTTATAGTCTCAATTATGTGCAAATTCACATAAATTTTTCAATTCAGGATTCAAATTTGAATATTTAAATGGCCAAAGGATATTCTCCTTTTTTGTGTATTAATCAACAATATTATTAGTCATTTTCGATTTCAAATTCCTTCCCTTTATTCAAAAATTTTATTATTTTTTGAATTAACTTGATTTTATTATTTTTTAACATAATCCTTTTAGAATATGTGATAATGATACTAGAAAACAAACTGATTTAAACTTATATCTACTTGATTATCTTGAATGCCAATGAAAGCCTAACACTATGAAATTCAATGCAATAGATATCAAATGGTAAAAATTATTTTAGAAAAGTTGACATTTTTATTCAAAAAAAATGATTAAGAAATTATTGAAAAAGTTGTCTTCATTTCTTATATACGGAAACAATAAGATTTGCTTAAATCTCAATGCAATAATTAATTAATATAAATATTTATTTTTTATATGAAAACGCAATTTCAAAAAGAAATCTTTTGAATACTCTAATTAAAAAGTTTTAGTTTTTATATTATCGGCTCCTTTTGAATTTCGATTTTCTTTTTTGAAAAATTCTTTTGTATAAAAAATTAAATTTCAAAAGAATTTATTGATAAAATAAAAAAATATCAATTGTTTTTGATAATATCCGAATCGTAGATGAAATATTATTAATTTATATAATATATATATTAATTTATAAATATTTTAAAATTAAAAATACTTATATATTTGCAGTATTTTAAACTAAATATATAGCAAAAAATGTTTAAATTTTTCTATATATTATTCAAAATAAGTTTATACAATCAAAATATAAATCGCTGATTTATCAGTAAACATTATCAATTTACTAATTAAAATTAAATTTTAATCAAACATTATTTTTTTTTTTTGATAGCATATTAAGGTAGATAAAATTATTCAAATTTTTAGATTATAAAAACGATAAAAAGCAGATATCATTCAATTTTTCAAAAGTTATTTTTATCAATAATTTTACATCATTTTATTATTATTTTTTATGTCTGAACAAAATCAAACTGAAAATCAAGCTGAGCAGCCAGCTGCTCAAGGAGAAGAAACATCCGGAACAACTACTCAAGGAGAAGAAACTTCAGGAACTACAACACAAGGAGAAGAGACATCCGGAACAACTACACAAACTGAACAGACTTCCGGAACTACTACAAATGCAGAACAACCAGAATCGCAAAACGAACAATCGGCAGAACAATCAGCAGAACAACCAGCCGATCAAGATAATCAAGCATCAACACAAGATGAACAACCAGCAGAACAACCAGATAATAAGCCAGCAGAACCCGCTAAAAAGGAAGAACCAGCCAAAAAGGAAGAAAAACCAAGCACAAAATTACCTAAAGAATTCAAAAGAGGTTATGATGTATCACACTATCAATTAGAAAGACTTCTCGATAATCAAAAAGGACTTTTTACATTTGCTGCAACAAATCTCAAAGACGATGAAGCTGCTGCAATTCAAATAGAAAAAATTGATCCAAAGAGTCCAGGTCTTATGCCAGAAGTTACTCTTATTCCATATTTATCTGAATCTTTGTGCTTCCCAAGATTTTATGAATGGGGTGAACAAGATGGATATCGTTGGGTTAGTTGCGAACTAATGGGCCCATCTCTTAAATTCATCAAATGGAAGTTACCACGCCAACGTTTCACCCAATATACAGCTCTTCATGGAAGCCTTGCACTTCTTAGAGCTATTCAAGAATTACATAAACGTGGTATCGTACACGGTGATATCCAACCAGATAATATTTTAGTTAGACCAAATAATGAACAACCTTTAGTTCTTACCAATTTTGCAATGAGTAAAAGATATTGCTGGCCTGAAGGAATTAGCGAACTTCCTCCAGTTGACAAAACTCCAGCTGTTGTTGACATTAGCAAACTCAGAAAAGAAGAAGAAAGCTCAACTCCTGACGATGCTTATGGATTTCGTAGTGAAAACAATGCAGATAAACCAAATGAAGCAAGTAATGCAGAAAGCAACAATAACAATGAGAATGCAAACGCAGAAAACAGTAATGCTGACAACAACGAAAATTCAAATGCTGATAAGAATGAATCTCCAGAAGAACCAGGTGCTCCAGAAGTTAGAGATCCATCAATATTTGATTCTCTTAATGCTTTGAATGGAGGTGAAATAACAAGAGTTGATGATCTTGAATCATGGTATTTCATTATGATTGATATGCTTGAAGGAAAGCTTCCATTCAGCGCCCCAAGTGGTCAATCTGCATCTAAACAATCAGTTATTTCTGCAAGACAAGCTGCCACAGGAGATAAACTAACAAAAGATCTTCCAGACAAATTAAAGGAACTTTGGACTTATATTTCTGGATTACAGCCAACTGATGAACCAGACTATGATAAGATTGCTAATTATGTACTTGAAACAATCAAAGATCTCAAATTGATAGCAGAAGATTATGATTGGAATAAGCTTCCAGTTAGAAAGGTTAAGAAGATTTCAGCTATTGATTTCAGAGCTCTTGGTAACGAAAATAATTATTTGCCTATTTTTGATCACGAAAGAAATGTTTCTCAACAACCTCCACCACCACCTACAAATTGCATAATTGCTTAAAGGAAGTTAATAGGAGATAATTTAAAAATAATGTAATTAAATTTTTAACATATCTTATTTTTAAAATAGTCTACATAATTAAAAATTGATAAAAAATAATCAAAAATGTTTTTAATAGATTGACATAGAATGTTTTTTAATAAAAGATAAAAAACAAAAATTTTTGTTTTTTTTCATTTTTCTTTCTCTAATTCATTATTATAAGCTACATTCAAAAAGTTTACCAACAACCAAATATTAATACAAATTGGATTCTATATAACAATGCTCATTAAGATCTCTAAATAAAAACTTATCTTTTTTCCGTTAGTTATTAATTAATCTTTCCTTTTGATATTATAGGCTTCTGGATAATAGAGGATTTTTTTCATTCTAACATTTGATTCTCCATTCCCATAATATCTAATTAAAGTGTCATATTTGAAAAAGCCATTTTTGGTTAAAATTTCAGAAATGTACTCAACGTGATATTTAATTTGTTGAACAGTAGCATTTACCTCACTGACTTTACAATCATTATTATCTATATTTTCTTCTTCTATATCTTTTAATAGTTGTTCAATAAGAAGCTGATACATTTGTCGTTGATTAGGTAATTCTTTTTTAACATACATCATGTGAATATGAAATTTATAAAAAGAATAATCTTTAACTTTTTCCTTTATATTATCAATTTCATTTTCAATCGTTTTGGTTTTGGCTGTTTTTGTTCCATAAATAACTCCAAGAATTTTAGATTTATTTGAATATTTGACCTCACAAAGAAAACCTTTTGAAAAATTGGACTGAATAAAATAACGAGTTGCATAAAAATTATATGTATTGAGTCCTTCCGATCCTTCTAATAACTGAATCACTTTTGAAAAATCATCTTTTTCATTTATTTTTCTAATTTCAATATAATTATTTGTAAATTCTGTTACAAAATTGCTATTGATTTCTGATTCCAACTTTGTAAAATCTAGACTTCCTAACAAGATCAAATAATCATTAATATTATCTCTAACACTATTATCATTATCATTAACATTATTATCATTGCTGTTATTATTACTATTATTGTTATTGTTATTATTATTATTACTATTATTATTTTTATTGTTATTGTTATTACTATTGTTATTGCTATTGCCATTATTATTATCATCATCATTATTTTTATTTTTGCTATCGTTAATATTACTAAAGCCTTTATTATTATTATTGCTGCTATCACTTTCTTTTTCATCAGAATTTTTGTGATATTTTGAAAAATTTATGATAAATTCATATGCAGCATGATGATTATTTAATTTTCTTTCTGAATGATAAAAAATATTAAATAAGGAAGATAGTTCAATTTGATGCATTTCATCTGAATATTTTTCAATATAAAAATCGAGATGAAGTGCTATAAACCTTTCAATTTTTTGCATCAAATTTTCATTTCCTTTTTTTTCAATAAGAAAACGTAATTTTAATATTGGCTCGTATTCTGGCAACGATAAATAATCAGACATAAGACCAAATTCTTCACTTAGCAGATAGTATGACCAAATATTTCCAATGTTTATTTGAGGGAGGCTATCATAAATCCAGTAATTCAAAAAAATTTGTAAAGATTCAATTGAAACAGACGCTTTTACTTCATACATCTTTGATTGTGCAATAGAATTTATAACATCTTTTGATTTGAGTTTAGCAAATCGATTCTGATCAATTGAAATAGGAAATCCATTATATTTATAAAATATCGTAAAAGTATTCATATCATAAATATTATTATTACTTGAAACTTCGCTATTTAAAGACGAATCTATATTTTCTTGATTAACTTTTTCTTTTGTTAAAAGTTCAACATATTTGACATCATGCTTGTAACACGCAAAAAATAATTTTTCTTTAATATCATTGAATTGTTCATCAGTGGAAACTTCTTTCTTGTAAAAAAAATCGTTAATAATTTGTTCATATTCTTTTTTTCGCTGGTCTAATTTAAGTTTTTTTTGCGAAAGGGCTTGATTCAATTCATCATGTTCCTTTTTAATTGATATATTATTCTCATTGATTTGAAAATCATGAAATTGCTGAATGAGATTTCTTATCCTATCAAATTCATCACTTATTTGCGTATACTCCGAAATATTATCATCATTAATATCTATATCTTTTCTGCTAATCCAGTGATCGACGAATTCTTTAAATACTTTGTTGCTTACATTACATTTTACATCATATTGCCCTTCTGTTATTAATGAAATGTATATATCTACTTCAACGTCGTTCAAAAAAGGAGATTTGGAAGGAATACGATATTCTTTCCCCTTTAAAATCAACTTGTAAACACTTTGCTTTTTCATATATTTTGAAAATCAAATCGATTAAAGGAAATGCTTAATTTTATAAATTGAATTTAAATTTGGCCACACAAATGTATACAACAAATTGAGTATATTTTATCTAGTAAAAATTAATAAAAAAATATTTTGTTGTCGATAATATATTATGAAGTTACTTTGATAAAAAATAGTAATACCAATTAAGTTTGAAAAACAATTATATAATCTTTATGTATCAAATATATCTTTTTTAACAATTTTTAATAAAAATTATCTTACATTCATAAGCCATACGTAAACATTGATACTCATATCTATAAAATATATTCTATTTACTGATAATTATAATCCCATTGAACTATCATTTGTCCTATTTAAGTGATAGTGAGCTAAATATTATTGTTAAATGTGTAATATTAATGATTTTTGCATAATCAACAATAATTGCAAAGTGTTCAAATAAAAAAAAAGATTATTAAAATAAGATTAGTGCTAATTAATGCTCTGAAATGAGAAAATTCATTTTAGGAGATTTATTGATATTGTAAATTTTGCAATTATTGTTGAGTATTAATTAGCACTAATCTTATTTTAATAAAAATTTCTTCTTATGAAAAGCTGATCGTTGAACGTAATTCAATTGGCCTTATTTGACCAGTAAATGGATCAGGAGAAAAAAGAGTGGCGGCACATTGAACTTTTTAACGTCTTTATTCAATTTTTCGACTCTTTTTTTTAGGTAAAAGAAAATGATGTTGATAGTAAGTCTTGGCATTTATTTTTATCATATGATAAAGAAAATAATTGCAGAACGTTTACTCGAAAATTTATCTATATTTTTGTAATAATTCGCATGATCATATTTAGAAAGATTGACCGGTCATCAAATAGCCAAAATGAGAAAAATGAAAATATAAGAAGATTAGTTTAGATTAGTTCCATAATATTTAAATTTGGCTAGCAAAATTTCTTTTTATGGCCTCACGAAAATCGACAAAATTGAATGAAAAGTTTGCTCTAACGTGCAAAAAATTGATAAATTATTTTTTTTTTTGAAAGGTTTTTTTGGAAAATTCAATACTTTTTTTGAGTATGAAAACCATTTTTAAATGTTCTCAATTAATATTTTGTGAAAGTTTTAATTGTTTGTTTCTATGAAATTAAAAATGCTTATATATTTGATGTACTTAGTTTTTATTCTATTAAAATACTAATTTTCAAAACTCTAAAATATTATTAATTTATTATTTTGATAATTATTATTATTTTTAAATAATTTAACAAAATAAAAAAATTATTGATTTTGAAATGCATTTCAAAAATTAAAATGTTTATTAGCAATTTCATAGTTATACTCATTTTTCAATACTTTACAAGTAATATAAATGAATAACTTTGTTCTTCCCTATCTAGGCCAAATTTCGCAGTTAAAAGCAACAATTGCTGAATTGAAAAAATCTATTCAATGGTACAAGCAAAACATCAAAATAATGTCAGAAATATTACGAGAAAATGATATTACAGTATACAATGAACATGAAAACCAGATTATGTGAAACCAAGTGAAAAAGTTGTAAAGCCAGATAACCTAACAGTTGTGAACGTAAAAATAGTCCAATACTCAACGAGTTCTTGGATATTTGTTTTAAAGAACTTTTTTAAAACATCACCTCTATCAACAACTACTCCATCATCACTCCAATCAACAACTGCTCCATCATCATTCCAATCAACAACTACTCATCTTTTATTATATTATCTCATATTATTTACAAAAATTAAATAAAAAATACTTTTAAATTCATTCAAACATATTTCAATCATCATCATATATATAAATATAATTAAAATAAAATAATATTAATAATACTATGGATATTTATATTTTTTAAAATTTATATATTTCAATTTGCTTATGAAATTTTGAATCATTTATATAATAAACAATACAAAAAAAAATATTAATTTATTTATTTTTTATCTTTTAATTATACTAATAAATATAAATATAATTAATAAATATAAACTTAATAAATACATATGATATAAATTAAAGCGCATTAATAAGAAAATAACCCGTAATTTCAATGTACCCCACTCTGAGAAAAACAAAGATTTGTTCTATACTGGTTATGAACAGCTTTTACTTCTTTCCAGTGCCCGTTTAACGAGTTACCATTTATGTTGTGGCATACAATACATCTAGCTAAAAAGCTGGAGTAGATATAATGAATTTTTTCTGCTGGGATATTATTCCATGAACGATTGAGAGAATAAAATAACTGATCTTTGCTTTCAAATTATATGCCTGATATATCATTCTTCCTCTTATGTACATAAGAGTTGTAAAAACTTTTGACTGTGTTGGGATTTCGATTTGTTAATTGCCCAATTAAGGTCCAGATATTACCGTATAGTCATTTCCTATAATTTCAATTTTTTCATTATCCTAAAGAGGTCCTGTGTTGATCATTTAAATTTAAAATATTTATCTCAAATTTCAATTGAGAATTATTTTTGAAAAAAAAAATATTTTTTGAGAGAATTTTTTCAAAAAGTTCAATTTTATTTTTGTAGGCCGCGCACTATTGAATTTCATTTAAAATTTCAAACTTTTTAAAAATAGACGATTATTATTTTTTATTGAATCTAAAAATCGATGAAAAATTGAATTGATTTATAAATATTCATATTTTTATTTTATATTGAAGAATTCAATACAAACAACTTTGGAGTTGCTTTTAAATTATGTAAAATTTATTTAAACAATCAATCAGAAATGCTTTAAACGTTTTTTATTTCTTCACAATGCAATTCTCATTACAAATCTAATAATTTTATCAAAAAAACCCCCCCCATTGTAAAGTCAAATCATCACTTAAAAATCAATAAATATCAATTAATTTTGAGATTGCTTTAAAATATTTGATGATTTATATATCAAAAAAAAAAAAAAATAAATCAAATATATCAAAATATAATGGATTTTTATACTTTGATGGATTTTTATATTCAATTTACTTTTAATAAATTCTCGTTTACATTTTTTTAATAAAATATTGCTTTTTTTTTTTTATTATTTTTATCTATATTAGATAAAGTGATATGCAAAAAAGAGAATTAAGGCATATTTAAATGTTTATTCTACTAAAATATTTATATTTCATGCCAATGGATGCAAAAATAAGTCAACTCTTTGATGGTTTAATTGATTATTATTTATTCTTTAAAAATCTATTTATTGAACTGAAATGCTGAAGATTTTTTTGATAGAATTTAAAAAATTATATTGTATTTAAAGTTGCTATAATTTGAGGATCCAATTGCTCAATAATTATAATAAAAACTAAGCTCGAAATATCTTGGAAAAAAAAGAAAATGTATGAGTTATCTCAATCTATAGAAAAATTTAAAATAATTTGAGATCTCAGAATCGCACTCCCCACTTTTTGAAGGCTTTTTTCAAACGGCATTCAATATTTGATACAGATATATCAAAAAATAATTATCTATTATACAAAATTTGATCTCGCATATATAAAAAGTTAATAAAATTGAATGAAATTCAATCGTGTGAGGAATAATTTTTGTTTATTTTTAGTTTTGATAAAAACCGTAAATAATATTCTCAAATTTGAATAGAGTTTATATTAAAAAATCATGTTTCTTGTTGAAAATTTGAAAATTCTCAGAAAATATCTCAAAAAGTTTATATCAAACATTTATTCTCGCAAATAATAAAACTATCGTTTCAAAAAGTGAAAATGAACAATAGTCAAAAATCAATAGTTAAGCCAAGCTGAATCACAGACTTATCAGCTAAAATTGCAACACACTTTTACCTATGGAAAATATATTTTGTATCGTTAAAATTCTAAAACATTAATTAATATATATTCATCTTTTTTAATAAAATTCAATTCAAATTACAATTTAACATCATCGACTACAAATTTGAATAAAAAATTATGAAAATATGGGAAACTAAAATTTACTAATGATGCTTTTTCATTTCATTTCATATTGTCATATAATATATAGAAAACATTTTCTTTGATGTTTGGAAGTTCAAAATTTGAATTGATAGAAAATTTGATCTTTTTTCAAAAACAAAATTCAATAAATTATAGAATTCCGAGGCCTTACAACTGTATTTTTACTGTAAAACTCAATGATTGGTTTTTTGAAACTAATTTTCTATTATAATAATAATTAGTTTTATAAATATTTGCATCGTACAAAATTCAAATTAAAATAAAAACTAAAAGGATATAAGTATATATTAAATTTTCTTCAGAAAATAAATTTGAGTAATTTATCTCAATTTATTTTAATTATTTTTGATAAGAATTTTATATCACTTTATAAAAAATTAAAGTAGCGATAACTTTTTATATAATTTATTCTAATCATTAATCCTTTTGATATATTGTTATATGCTTTTAAAACATTAAGTGTTATACATAAATATTTATTAATATTGAAAAAAAAAATTCATTTTTTCGCTAAAAGTTCAGAAAAAGAGAATTTGTTTAATTATTAAATGATTTTTTAAAATAAATTTGACGTTACAAGAGTCCAATGAGGAATATAATTTTATTTATATGCATTTACTTTCTAATATATTTGAATTTCATTCCAAATCAAATGTTAGTTTTTTCTCAAAATGAAGATTTAGTTGATTGGTTTCATAAATATAAAAAGTACAATATTTCAGTTACTGAAGGATTTCGTCAAAAAGTAAAATATTATTTGTATAACATATAGTAATATATAAAAAATCGATATATATTGAATTTTAATTAAAGTCTTTATTTCAACCATTACATTTTATAATATTAGATATAAAATATATAAATTATATATTAATATTGTTAAATAAATTATATATTAAGATAAATATAAATTTATTTTATTTTATTTTTTATTCAATTTAGTTTTACTACCTTTTATAATTCCAGCAAACAAGTTCAAGAAAAATCTTGACAAAACCCAACATATTTAAAGTTTTTTATTTTCTTGAATTGAAAAATCGAATAAATAAATGCTGTAATAAACTTATATCCTACAACTCGAAATTGAATAGTTTATTTTTTATATCATATTGATTTGGTTTGAATTGTTATAATCATCATTAAACGGTACTGCAATCAGATGTAAAGTATCAAAAATCGAAACAAACCAAATATATAAATAGAACACATTATATATAATAACATATTAAAATATTGGAAGGATTATCTAATTTGATTTGGAGATTTATGTTGATTAAATTTGAATGAAAAACTCATTTTATCATTCAACTCTTTTTTTCCATTCAAAAAATTTTTTTTTTCATATGGTATGTCTCAAAAATTAAAAATATACATCCAAATTTCATTAAGGAATTTGATTTTATATTATATAAAATTAACTGTAATATAATTTTTTTAGGGATTTCAAGGTTATTTAATTTTGCTCTCAATTTTTTGATACTTTAAATCCGATCGAAGTACCATTCAGCATTACAAGATTTTTATAATTTCGTAAATGATCATTGTAAAATTTAAATTTTTTCCCATCTTTGTTGATGGCTTTTTAAATTTAATAAAAGAAAATCAAAATTAAGAATTAAATATTAACTCGATTTTAATCGAGTTTTTGAACTTTTATTTTAAATCATTGAAAATTATGTTTTTAAACATAATTTTTCTAAAATTAAGAATTCTTGAAGTTTTTATATTGAATCAGATTAATGAATATAAATCAATAATATTAAAAACTTAAATAAAATGCTTTAGTTTTAATAAAATAACATATACACAAATTACATTAAAGATCACCATAGAATATATCGAAAAATCAAATCTATTTTTTTTTAAGACAGTGCTATTTTTTGAGAAATAAATCGTAAAGTATATCAAATAACAAATGCATAAAAACTATTGATATGTTAAATGATTATATTCTTCATCAAAAACAAATAATAATAATGGATATTGAAAAATATCTATATAATATTATAATCATGCAGACGTTAAATATAACAAATCTGTGGACCTAAAAGCCAAAATACGAATATAAAAAAAAAATAATGAAAATTAAAAAAAAAGATTTTCCAAACAAAGTAATGAAATATCATATAGATTTTGCTATATTTATATTTTCCATTACTTTTTCATATATTTTTTTTTTGTGAAAAGGGTTGATTAAAATACCAAACAATTTTTTTTTTTTTTTTGAATTGATCAAATGCTTTTTGTGATAAAATAATTAAAGTAAAAATTCTATTTTGATATCAAAAATTCAATTGGAGTTATTATTTATTTTTGGTTCTTATCAATTTTCATACAAATTTCATATCCGTAATGCCAAATAGTTTTATTCTCAATCTTTTATTTGCAAAAGTTAATGATTTGAAAAATGCGTTCAAAAGTATTACATTTTCTTCTTTTTTTCCATTTACTCGATCAATTGAAGAGATCTAATTAAAAATCAATTTTATTGACAAGAAAATTTATTAGGATACTCGCTATTGATGAAAGTAATGAATATTTAACATTGCATTTTATCCAATGCTATTAATCTTATCTTTTATATTAATTATTTAATATCGAATATTTAATTTTTCCTCTATTAACTATTGATATCAATATTTCATAAAAATCAATATCATTCCTGAATGTGACCAATAGGATTTTTTTTTTTTAAAAAAAAAAATCATTATATATTAATGAAAATAATCTTTTCTATTTCTTTACCCCTGACTAATTTCTAGATAATGCGAATTAATTCCATTTTATAGATATATAATATTATAACATTTTATATTAAAAATAATTTCTGTTTTGGAACTTTATTTCACTAAATGTACTTCAAATTATACCTCAAATTATATTCACGAGAGAATTTTGATTTTTTGTTTCTCTGTGCATAAATAAACTTAGAGGAAAAATATAAAAATCGAAAAATTATTTTTTGGTTTCAATTGAAATATTTAAATTGGTTTAGAAATATAAAACTTTTTATGATAATATTTGATATTCCAATTCAAAATAACCGTCTTTTTTTTATTGGAATTTTTTCCAAAATATTATCCAAAAATCTCTATTTTATGAGTTATAATTTTTAACCGTTAGATGCGGATTTTATTTCTTAAATTGAAATAACTTTTGATAGCATTCAAAAATTATTCACAATGTTCAGAAATAAAAAAAAATTTCAAAATTTTTTAATCTGTTGAACAACCAAAAATATCAGCAGATATTAAACTATTTTTAATATAAGATTATCCTTATTGAAATTCATTTTTTTTATATAATTCTATGGTTGTCTATTCAATAAATAATATGCTACGTTTGAATAGCAAAAATTAGTGATAATTATTATTCACTTTTACACAGAAAAAGTTGAACTTTTTAAATTAGAAATTTGAACAACTTTTGAAAAAAACTATTTATTATTATAGAGTTTATGAATATTCCTCAAGTTCAGTTCAATCCAAGAAATATTACTACACAACGAAAGAAACCTAAAGTGCAATCAAACGATTTTAAAGGCCATATAAAAAAAATTGTTGACGAGCTTGATAGTAAATTTTTGGGAACAAATGACACATCTAGAATATGCCATGAAGAACTACAAAATAAAAGAAGACTTTATGATGTTTTTAATGTATTTACTGCAATTGGATGCATGACCCGTTCAGCATCACAATGTTATTACTGGAATGGTACAAAGCAAATTTTATTCCAATTGAAAACTTTAAAAAAACAACATAGAATTGATAATTGGAAATTATCTCTTGATGAATTATTTCCTGTTAATAATTGCGTATATGTGACTGACCTTACAATTGCATTTCTTCTGTTATTCCCTGCAGTTGATAGTAATGTTATTGATGTTAAAACAGCTTGTGCTTTTTTTTCTAGGAAAACAAATCGCTTGAAAACAACATTATCTAAATTATACCAAATTATTTTAATATTAAGTGCCATAAATATTGTTGCTAGAACAGAGGGTGTTTCACAAATTCGATTACTTCCACCTTATCTTGATTGCTTAATAGAACAAATAAAAGGTCCAGATTCTATAGAATATCTTTTAAATCGAAGATATGATGAAAAATATGAGGGAGTTAAGATAAGGAGAAATGAACTTGTAAATGCTTACTTTTTGAAAGAAAAAAGTATTTAATAGATGATTATTTTTTTTTAATAAGATAATCATTCCAACAAAAAAGAAATATTCAAAATTTCCAGCATTTTATTGATCCAACCCATCATTTTTTTAATATGTTTGGTAAAAAATGATTTTTTTTTTTATTTATATTCTTTTTTTGAGCATACGTTTACCAATAGCATTTTATTGGCAATCAATCATTAGAATATTACCTAATAAAAACATTTTTTTTTTTCTTATAATTTTTATTTATGTAATATTATTTTGTTTTATCATATTGAATGAAAATTGATATAATTTTGACTCAAATGTAAAAAAGAGAATAATTTAGTTTCTAAGAATTAGGAATTTTTTAAAATATTTGTAAGATTCATTCAAAAAATAAACAAAAATAATTCAACCGCTTTCAAATTCTCAAATTCAATGCTCAACAATAATCGGTATGATAAAAATAAAGATTAAAGGAAAGCTCTTATCGAGATATATTTAATAAATTGCCAGTTGCTTTATAACGCTTATGTTACTAAATCAATCAATTTTCAGAAATTTTTTCATTTTCAGAACAATTACTTTATTGTTTCTGAAACTATTAAAATCTCCATGATTTTATATTTTCAATAATTTATTTTGTAAATATATTTACTTTTTCAATTAAATAATATTAGATGTTTTTTACCGTATTTACAAATGTGAAATTAAAATAATCATTGAAAACCAACAAAAAGAAAGCAATTGGGATGACACTGTCAAAAAAAAAATTCAAAGAAAAAAAGAGTAAAAATTGAAATTTTTTCAATGAATGAAATCATTCAAATACTAACATGAAGAAAAAATGGATTAATCATTTCTTACTATTTTAAGACTAGTCATTTAATATAGCAAATTTTCTTTTATCAAGCTTCGTTAACGTTAACTTATAGGTGCATATAAATCAATGATTATAAACTGTAATAATTATAATTAATATTATTTTTTAAATAATGACTATATATAGCACCATAATCATTCTCAGTTTTAGAATGATATAGAGATCAGGATTATGTAATATTATATCCATATTCATGGCTATTTATATTATTTTTGTAAAAATGAATAATATTATAATCATTTAGTTCTAATTCATTAGATATTAATATTTGTAAACAGAATTATTAGGCCAAGATATAGCATTTGGTAATATCATTTAAATAAATGATCTTTTGATTGTGCAAATATTCATGCGAAATTTTTCCAAAAAAGGTATTTAAAGGCATATTTGGTCATATAACATCTATTCCAAACTTTTACTTCAGTAAAAATGCTATGGCATGCTTTTACAATTAATGCAAGGCCAAAATACAAAAAAAAAAATTTGTCAAACTAATTATCATAATATCATGAAAAATGAAATTTGCTTTTTTTATATTACTAGAATCAAAATCCATTGGAAAAAAATTACTATAAAATATTTTATGATTTGTAGACAAGAATTCTTTCAAAAAAATCGGAAATCATTTTGTCCGGAATACTATAGGTCAATATTGACCTCATATCGTATTTATCAATTTCATATTTTCAGATTTTTTTGAGGATATTTGGTCGGAATTAAAAAATTGAGAAAATATAATTTATTGAATTTTTTTAAAATTCAGTTCACTTCAAGATCGATTATTTTGATTTATTTGATAGAAATGAAATAGAGTTTAAATCTCAGAATAAATAATTCAGATCTTTTTTTTATGTTACCATTTTAAATACTTCAATACCACTGATATTTGACTATATCATCCTATATGATTATAATGGACATAATATATATATTTAAGCAATAGTGATCAAATAAGGTCAAAAATCAATCAAATAAGTAAAAATTTTTGCAATCACTAAATATAATATTTATATCATTTATTACTAATATTAAATTTAATATAAACAGGAAAACCCTGATTCAAATACTATTAAATTTTTATTCTTTAATCATAATTCTCATTATTAATGCAATTTCAAATTTTTTTTTATATCAGAATATTCTTATCTTACACCAAAATATTCCAAAAAACCTTTTTATTAGGAAACATGAAGATTTTGATGTAATAAAACGAAATTGTTGTTATCAGATGAGAATAATGATAAAACAAATTTGAAAAAAATTGACAAATTTTTTTTTTTTTTTTTATTTTACCTTTTTCTCATTCTATAAACAATAGTTCTTTATATGAATGCTACAATATGTATCATTTTCCAAACCATATTTGTTTATAAATATGAAATACATTCAAATTTATTAGATGATGAGATAGGAAGCTTTTATTATTTTCACATATTCAAAAGTTGATTTTCAGTTCAACACATCTCAAACTTACAGTTGTTATATTCATTATCTAATTTGGTTAAAATCCCTAATCATATATTTATAACCAAAATTCTACTTTACTTTTATTTTTGTCTCTTAATTTTCATAATTGTCAATTTTTTATTGTTTTCATTCAATTTTGTCAAACATTTGAAATTGAAACATTTGAAGCGAATAAATCGAAAAAACAAAAAACACGCAAACAATAAAGAAAAAGGATAGAAATAGAAGTATTTAAACAAATATTAAATTTGGACTCATCTCATCTGATGAACATTTAAAAAGTTTAATCAATAACAACTTTTTCATAAAAAATAGGCAAACTTTTAAATGAGCTATGAAAAAATATTTTTTTAAAATTTGCTTGAAAACTAATCAAAAACTATGTATTGTAATGTGACTATATTGATATATATTAATCAAGTAAATTTAAAGAAATTTGTTGAATGATAAAGAATATTTTATTTAATATTTATTCATATATCAAATCAAAAATCAAAAAAACCTACAAAATCAGATGTAATTCCATGTTGCAATACATTAATCATCAACAGACTATGCATTTGCAATATTTAATAAAGATTCAAAAGATATTCAATGAAATTAAATTTCCTTTGACCACATTTTCATATTTCTGAAGTATTTTTGGATCAATTAAAGTATCGTTCGTCTTTTCTGAAGAACATTCAAAAAGTGGAAGACATTCAGAAAAAATAATCTAAATAAAATAATTGAAAAAACAAATCTTTTTATATTTTTACATAATTTTTACCGAGGCTACATACCGCCTAGCGGGCGTCGAGCGAGGCTGAACGAAGCGAAGCCGAGTCGAGACCTCGCTGCTGGCGGTAAGAATCGGTAAAAATTTTGTAACCTACAAAGATTTTTTTTTTTTTGCATTTTATTTAGATTATTTTTTCTGAGGATTTCCCACTTTTTGAATTACTCTCACAAAAGTACAACTATTCTAAAATTAATCAAAAAGTACAACTATTCTAAAATTAATCAAAAATAATCAAATAAAAATAAAAGATTTTTTTTTTATTATTTTTATTTGATTATTTTTTCTGAATGTTTTCCACTTTTTGAAGGTTCTTCAGAAAAGACTAACTCTATTTGAGTTGATCAGTATTTTTTAATGATAATGATAAAGCAACTAGAAGAAAATGATGTGATTTGAATTTCAAAAAATTATTAACATACATGCATTCAAAAAATCAGAACTCAAAACACAAAGCCTTATTCCTTGGGTATTTTTAAAGACAAGGTGTTTTTTTGATCTGCATCATTTAGCCAGTATTTATGACAAGAACTCTTCATAAAACCATTGAAATCAACTTTTTGAATGCAATGATATTTTTAAGAAATCTTTTATTTATGAAGCATTCGAACATAATATAACAAATGACTTATCACTGACACTTTTTTTTTTTTTTTTTTTTTTTTTTTTGGTTTTTACTTTCACACTATTTAGCGCATGTACAGATACAATATTTTTTTTTTACAAACTTTTTGATAAAAAATTTTTTAAAAAATGACATTTTTGTTGATGACAGCAACAATAAAAAATTCAATAAATAATGATTTAAAAAAATTATGTTTTCTTGGCCTGACTTTCTGATTTAAGCCATTTTGCTATTTTGATTTTTGAATGATAAGCTTGATTCAACAAAATCTTAAATGATATATTTTGATTCACAATTTTTTTTTTTATAAATGATTTTAAATAAAGAAATTTGATCACATACATATCATTTTATATAATAATTGAAAATAGCAAAAAGATAAACATATATATAGATTTTTTCATTATATCTAATATAGGTTAACAAAAAATAATATAATTTAATATTATACAGTAAATTACCCACACATATGTCAATAGCATTTGCATAAAGAAAATATATATGATATATATATGGTGAATATAATATACCATATTATATCATATTGATGACTGAAAATTTAGAAAAAAAATAATATTATAATATTGTCCAATTGTAGTTGATAATTGAAGTCGCATATATAGATTTTATATATTTACATGAGCCATTGTAAAATTTGTTTTTTTTAGATGAAAATTTTCAATTGAATTTTTCTGAAGTAATTATTCATGTATAAAATTATTGCAAGAGAGATTGTGCCTCAGCTTTTTGAGAGAACTAATAGAAAAAAATAAGAAGAAAATGTAGAATAATATTTACTGAGACTATTCATGTTAAAAAAAAATGCATCTTTTTATGTTACAAAATTTTTACCGATCCTTCCTTTTGATGTAAGTCTCAGTAAAAATTATGTAAAAATATAAAAAGATGCATCAATTTTTTTATTTACATAAATATTCTCAAAATATTATTCTCCAATTTTCTCCTTTTTTTTCTTTCAATTAGTTCTCTCAAAAAGCTGTGGCACAATCTCTCTTGCAAAATCTTCATGTATAAAATCATCTTGAAAACATGAACAATTATATTGGGACATTTTAATATACCATTGGTCCTAATGATATTTTGAAACGATTTATCAAAATGACTAATATATATTTTTCATCTATATGAAAACAAATTTATGTGCACAATTGAATATAATGTTAAAAAAATGGATAGTTTTAATAGTGATCAATTTGTGTTCTTTGATTTTTTTGTAAGTTTATATTTTTTAAATAATATATTTGATCAATTGTAGTTTATTTACATTGACAGAATCTATTAAAAAACTTGATTTATCAATAAAAATTCACATAAAATAGTATGCATTTTATAGTAAATTTATCATAATAAAAAATATTTATATCTTAATTTTATAAAGTTTCGACAAGTCTAATGAATTTCAGATAATATAAGAAACTTCTAATGAATGCCAAATGGCTATTTTTATTTTTATAAATTGTTCATTTTTTACTGTCAAATATAATGTACATTATTTTTGGAGGTGTAAAATAGCATCTTATTGAAATAAAACGATATGACAAATTTTTGATGGAGATCGTTTTTTATTTTATTCAAATTTGATTTTTATTTGGTCAATTAAACATATGCACTTTAAAATTTTTTTCAATTCAAAAATAACATCAATTAAAAAATGAGCAATGTTGATGATTCAATAAATCCACCTCATTGGGATTTATTATCAGATGAAGATAAGAGAATTTATAAAGGAATTTATCAAGCATTATCAGCTCCAACAAATAGGAATAAGAGGAATAAAAGAATAGACGATTTTCGAGAAATAATTGATGCAATCATGCTTTTTATTGATCAAGATGAAGCTGATGCTTGGAAAAGGAGACTTGTTTGTGGTGTCTGCAAACTTTCAAATGGTATTGCAGTCAACATTGCACAATTAAGGAAATTAATTTTCAAATGCAAAGCTTCAATTAATGGATCTCTTAAATTAATGGGATATGATGTTATTGCATCTAAGACGTCGTCATGCACCGAACTTTTTGACAAAATACCATACCTTAAAACGAATAGTAGCGAAGTGAGGCAATGGACAATAAGATTATCTTCAAATATTCAAGAACCTCCTGAATGCAATATAACTCCACCACAAGCAGAGTTTTTTTCTGCAGAGGTCGAGCCACAAAATGATTTGTTTGATATTCGGTTAACTGGTTATAATACAAATTCTAGCTTAGATACAAATCTCAATTCACATTCAGTCCTTGAAGATGATCTATTAAATCATCCTTTTTTGGGTAATAATATTGATGATATTTTCTCATCATTTTGAAATATTAGCAATTTTTTTTTGCTCGGTATCATGAACATTATTAATTCTTTTTTGTTAATAAGAAAGCGTATATTCTTTCTATAAATCTACGTTTTTTTTTTTTTTTAAACTATCTATCTAAACAAAGCTTTAGTTTTTATATCGCTACTATTAATTGCAATAATGCAAATAACTTTTTTGCTACGTCAATAAAAATGTTTTTTTCAAATAATATATATATTTAAAATGAAAAAAGTAAAAAAGTAAATAAATATTTGCCTTTTTAATGTGTTTTTAAATTAACTTAAACAGCATACAGTTTGGTCCATTCACGAGCTGTTTTTTCGAATTCTTTGGGATCTTTTTCATGTTGGGCTCCGATTGAAGCTACAAGGGGAGATTCCCAGTTTGGATGCTCAAGTAAATAGTATATAAATTCTATTGCGTTCTTTAAAGTAAATGTTGGTTTCCAATCAGATTTGAGTTGTTCGAGACAAATCTTTCCATCTTCGTTGATGTTTGGATGATAAATTTTCGTTTCGAATTTAATTGATGGTGGAGATGAAGGATATTGTGCTGGAATTGTCATTGATAAAAAGAAGATACCTTCTTCATATGGTGTATTTTCTGGTGGGCTTAAGGTAACGCGGAGTTTAGATAGATCATCTTCTTCTGAATCTATTGTGAATTTAAGTGAGTCATCATCTTGATATTGAAGTAATTCTCGAGAAACTGCTTTATTGGCTGTCATTTAAATAAATAAATAGGTCGATTGAAATTCAATTAAAAAACTTTTGTTTGAACATTTATAAATTCTCAAAACGTGTAGCCATTTAATGCTTCAAAAATTCTCAATATACTTATCGTTTAATAACTTTTTGTTTAATTTTGATTGATGGTGAATTTTAAGAATTTTCCTCCACACTTTTTGAGAGCTATGCTCTCAAAAAGTTATTACGGGAAATTCGTAAATCTCTGAATTGCTTTCACTTTTTGAGTTATCACACTCAAAAAGTGAACCATTCAAGAGATTTTTTTATGCTCTTTGAATAAATTTGCATGAATTGTATATTGATACTGGTTTATAAAAAATATAAAATTGTTGCAAAAAGAAACTTTAAATGATTATTTATTTATAAAAAACATATTTTGGTAATGGATTATTGATTCAATCTTTTTTTGAAATGAATCATATATTTCGTTTTAGATCATATTAAAAACTATAAATAAAAAATAAATTCAATTGATCAAAAGTCTACCAACAGTCGAGAATCGACTTTTTAAATTTCTGAAGCTCTATTTGAATCATGATTATAAAACATCCAATATAAAACTTATTAATAAATATAAATAAATAATCATATACAAGTATATAAGTAGAATATATATTTAGCATTTGAAAATATAAAACAGAAATCGAGATTACGCACTTTTATATTTCTGAAACTCTGTTTGATTTTTTTAAACAAAGAAATATCCTTGTAAATGTAAGATATTTCATAGTATAAAATATAATATATACTATTAAATATATTGATAAATGATAAAATATTTTTTTATTTCATTTATATCTTTTAATTAATTCTATAATTCTGAAATAAAAAATTCAAAATAAACAAACAGATCTTTTGAAAAATAAAAAGTGGAGACTCGGCTTCTGATGGATGAAATGAAGTAAAAAATATTTTTTCTGATTCTATATTTTGTTCCTATTATAAATATACACTTTTTATAAATTTTAAATAAGTTGGCTAAAAAAATCGTTATCTATCGTTACACCTCTATTTTTTGAGGATGAGAAAAACATCAAGACTCTCATCACAAAAACGAGAAAAATCTACACCAGCAAAAGCTGTAACTCGAGATAAAAATGATGATCCTCCTGATTTAACAGCAATTATTCAGAAACTAGAAGCTGATAATAGAAAAGTTGCCAATAAGTATCAAGACCTTGAATTTCAACTAGAAGAAGTACAAGTTAAAAATGAGCTTCTTAATAAATTAAATTCTAATGATGTATCAAATGACGACGAATTTAATGATCAAATTGATCTTGACGAATTAAAGCAGAGTGTCATTTCTTTAAGACGAGAAAAAAGAGATGAAGAAGAAAGATTCAAATACTCGCAGTATGTACTACAAGAAAAATCTGCTGATATTGAATTTCTTCAGTTTGAGATGAATGAATTAAATTTAATTGCACCTCGAATTGATTCATCATCACCAGAGGTGCAAAAAGCATTAGAAAAGCAACTTAAGGAAATGAACGAAGAACTCAAAACGAATGAGGACCGTCTTACTATATTACGTAAAGAAGAATCTGATGCAAAAGAAAATATGAAAAAAAGAGAAATTGTAATGAAAGGGCATAACTCGGCAAAACCACTGCCAGCGAATTGGACTGAGGAAAGAAATGAAATTCTCAAAAAACAGCAAAAAATGAACAATAAACTTAATCATTTAAACGAAAAGCAAAGAGAATTATTAGATCAACTTACTAATCTAAAAACACAATTCTATACTGATCTTGAAATTGATGATAAAGAACTTAAAAAAACTTTAGTAGCTGAACTTGAATGCAATTCAAATCCTGCTGCTGCTAATCTTCAAAATGCAATTGCAGCAGAAATAGAATACAACAATATTCTTGAATCTGAATTGAATGAAGTTCGAGCAACCACCGAATATATTAAAAAATATAGAGAAACTTGTTTCAATAGAGGTAAAAATCAATTTGAATTAGAATCATCTCGAAAAAGAATTGAGCTTTTGCAAGAGCAACTTAACAAAATATCACAACACTTTTCTACCTAGCTGTGTTTTTATTCATATTATATATTTTTTATCAATAAAACTGTTTGTAATCTCATATTATTTTTATAAAACAAAAATCATGGCTTCTTTGGCATTTTTGGGGATTTTGGAGATGGTTTACTTCTAGGTGTTCCGCGGGGTGTATTATTAGAAAGGTTTGAAGTATGTCCTGAAAATTGGCTAGACGATGTTAAATGAGTTGGTGATTTAGTTAAAACTTGTTTTGGTGACTTAGATTTAGTTACTGTATTCTTTTGTTGTGTTGGTGTTTCTTTCTTTGCCATTTTCTTTGAATTATTATTCGAAGATGCAAATGGTGATTGTGCTTTTCTCTTTGGTGATGGGGGTGGAGATTTTGCAGATGAATTTAATGAAGCAGCTTTTTGAATATCACCATGATATTTTTCCATAAGCTCTTTAACAGTCATCTTTCTAACATTTTCAGGAATTGCTAACAATGTGAGATCTAACGCAGATTGTAAATTAGCACTTACATTTTCAGCATTGACACGGATTAGTTCGCATCTATTTTTAACTTCTTGATCAAAATCAGCAAGAATTGTATCAGTGTTCATTTATATACTAAAATTTTTAAACGTATAAAAACCGATCTTTTTTGACTTCAACCGTTTAAATATAGATCAATTTTTATTTTAATGGAATAAAAAAAAAAAAAATCGTTAAAGAAGTTTAGAACAAAAAGTTTTATTTAATTGTTAAGTTAACAACAAAATATTAAATGATAAATGATAGTGCATAAGTGATTCAGTTGATTATATGCTTAGTTAAGGTCATTGTCAATGGATTTAAGAATTGATTCCCAATCAGCATTTGGATCACTGTTGTTTAAGAAAGTTAATCCCTTTTCAACCACCAATTCCCATTTTTCCTCATCTTTTGGTGCCTTTCTTCTAATGCAACAGATTACAAATGCTGTCATGAATTGCTCTCGCTTTAATCCCTTTGAATTTGATGGTTCTGGAATAGGGAATCCAATAGAATTAACAAGTCCTTTTTCATTTGTCCATGAGCCATCAGCATTTTGAAGTTGAAGAACGCGCAATAAGAAGAAAAGGTATTTCTTTGGCTTTGCTGCTGGAGGAGGAGCTTGTGATTTTTCTTCAGGTTTTTTAGGTTCTTCATTTTGTGACGATTTGTTCAAATCAATAACTTGATCTTTGTTAGCTGTAGAAATCGATGCTGGCATTTGGCCAATAAATACTTTTGTATCTTCTTGGTTATCAGTTTCATTTTTATTTGAAGATTTGGTTGTTTTTGCATTATGTGGTGCTGCTGGTGGTTGTTGTTGTACTGGGGCAGCTTCATTATTTGCTGGTGGAGCTGCTGCATCGCCCGCTGGAGCAGCTGCTTGTGGCAAACGTTGATGTGCAAATCGACGATAATTCATATCATTCAGAATATGAACTTCATCGCCTGGATGGTCGCCATATAATATTGGCATAGGCATTGGTCTTGGAACAGGCATTGGCATTGGGAATGGTCGCGGGATTGGCCTTGGGAAAGGTCTTGGATGAGGCCAAATAATTGGCCTATCATCATCGTCATCATTATGATTTTTCTCTTCTTCTTTCTCTTTGTCTGTTGGTTCTTGGATCCATCCGATACCCATGTGAGACAAACGAGAGTCAACATGTGACACATCACCTTCGACTTCTTCTTCACGTTCAACAACAACAATGGATGAAGTATCTGGTGTTAATATTTGATTTGCAAGTGCGAGTTCTGCTTTCTCTTCCGGTGATGCAGTACGCATTTTTTCAAAGGCCCAAAGACTATTGAGGATTGGCAATTGAGATTCTGTAGTTTGGAATTTAATGTCAAGATTAGAACATTTCAATCTGACATCAGGTCCTTCTTTGCTAGTAATACCATCAACAGCGAGAAAAGTAGAAAATGTATATCCTGGGATAATTGGAGGAAGTGGAAATTCTTTGGTAGAATTATCATTATTATTGTCTTGGTCATTTGATGAAACAGATAACTTTGCATTCTCAATTTCGGCTGTTGCGGTCATTTTAATGACAGAAAGGAAGCTAGATATAACTGATGACTCATCTGCAACAGGAACATAGCAGGCACCAACTGTTTGAGCTATTTTACGTAAATCTCCTCTTGAAAATGGTTCTAAGAAGAAGTAATTGTGACCAGGAGTAAGTTTGGTATCCTCTGGTAAAGATGAAGCAATAACCATAACAACTGATTCCATTTCTGAAGTATTGACTTTTTCAAGTATTTTGGTTTGCATATCAGCGAATGAAGCATTATCAGCATTATGATCAGTTTGTTGTTTCAAGCAATTCAAAGCTTGTTTTTGGGTGTCATCATTGAGGAAAGTGGGTTGATCAAATAATTGAAAAGAGTTCATGCCGAACTTGCAGAAATTAAATTTGCATCCTTGTGGAACTGATAAAACAAAGAATTCAAGAGCACGCATGATAAGAGAAATCTGGCCGCCTGTAAGATTTGGACTATTTTCAAACATAACTGTAAATTGAGAAGGATGGTTACGATAAGAACGTGGAGCTGTCGCTACGATATTAAGAAATGTTTTGTTATCTATATTTTGGTATAGGCATCGTCCAATAATATTTTCTTCAAATTTAATAACAACATGAAGAGGATGAAAGATAGATAGCGAGTCGCATGTAATAGTTCCTTTAGAATCTTTAAATTCAATCTTCGAATTATCACTAAATGGTGTTGTGATTGAAGCTATTTTTGATAATGAGTCTGTTACATCAAGTTGAAGTTTTAATGGTGGAGGAGTCAATCCAAGTCTTAAATTCTCGGAAAATGAAGTAATTGATGTTGGTAAAACAAGTAAAAATCCATTATGCAAAGGATTAAGAGCAATTACGAAATAGAGCGCAAATTTGCATGTTTCTTTTGGTGCAAGAGTTCCAATATCAATTCTAATATCATTATTTTCGCTAACTTGTGCCATTGCTGCAAAGTCATTTTGTGCTAGAGTATCATCGTATTCAACTCTTGCTGAATCATTTCGCGCAACTCTAGAAACAACCTTTTGTCCACCAAATTCAACTTTAAATTTTGTAGAGCAAACACCAGCGGGGAGTGGGAAAGTAAATGATGTTTCGATTGGAGTGTCCAATTTATTTTCAAATGTGCCTTTAAATGCAGCTTGGCAAACGCCATCTTTAATATGTCCTGCAATACGAAGTTCTTGAACTGGTTGGCCGTTTCCTGTTATTAAAGAAACTTTCATTAATTAAAATTTTAAAAAAATGAAGTAAATTTGATTTTCAAAAATTTTATTTCAAAAAAATATATCGTTTGATTAAGATATTCAAACAAAGTTAGTCAAAATTCAGTAAATTGCAAAAAATGATCCATTTCATTCTCGTTTTCAACAGGCAAGGTAAAACACGTTTATCCAAGTGGTACGAACCTCAAACAAAGAAGGATAAGGATAAGATCACACGTGAAGTTACAAACGCAATCCTTTCACGTCCAACAAACTTCTGCACTTTCATCGAGTGGAGAGATCGCAAACTTGTATACAACCGTTACGCAAGCCTTTTCTTTGTTATGTGCGTTGATGTTAACGATAATGAATCAATGATGCTTGATGCTATCCACTTTTATGTTGAAACACTTGATGCCTTCTTTGGCAATGTCAGAGAAGTCGATATCATCTTTGGCTTCCACTATGCTTACATGTTACTAGATGAAATTATTCTTGCTGGCGAATTTGTCGAATCATCTAGAGTCAATCCTATCCAATCACTTGTTGATCAGAGAGAAGCAATTGTAGCAGAACCCGGAAAACCATTCGAACTTTAAACATACTAAATCATATTATTTTACATCAGTTTAAATGGTTGATAATATTTTTTAATTTCGATGTAAACTTTCATAAAAGTTTTCATTTCCTCATATATTTTATTCCATTTTTTATTTTTCACCTGAATATATTTTCCTCTTACTAAAAATTATTATTATTATCTTTAGATAAAAAATATTAATATATCAGTAATAGAAAAATATTATACTAGTATTATGTACAAGCCAAAATTGCAAACAAAAGATTCATTATGAAACTCAGAAAGTATAGTTGATAAAGATTTTATTAATAAATCTCAATCTATGTAATAAAGATAATAATATTTTGGTTATAAAAATGCATTATATCATTTTACCAGCATTTTACGAATTACTTAAAAAATGTATTAATTCCTATTTGTTATCATAACGATTTATATGCTACAATTCAGACCGATTTGAAAGGATGTTTCAAAATTAAAATTTTTGTTGGTTAAGAAATAATCCAACATCAAACCAACTTAATCTTGCAAC
Organism: Tritrichomonas musculus; assembly: GCA_039105265.1. Lineage (NCBI taxonomy): Eukaryota > Parabasalia > Tritrichomonadida > Tritrichomonadidae > Tritrichomonas > Tritrichomonas musculus. The sequence continues at coordinate 4,636,531 of JAPFFF010000004.1, forward strand.
ACCTTTTCAATTATGATAAAATTTGATGTGAAAACATTTTGAAAAGGTGTTGAGAATTTAAGGATAAAGTTGGATTTAAATTTAATTGAAAAAAATTGAATTTGCACAGAAATTATTGAATACGCATTGAATTTATTTCTATAGGTATTCAATATTTTCAAAGCTCCTCTTAAATCAATCCCAAAAAAACAATTCTCACAGGATTTTCTAATGAATTTTTTGTTGTGCGTTATGTTTTAATGAACGTGAAATCATCGAAATTTTTTGATCATGCCAATAAAATGGTTAGAAAATGATTGCATAAAAAAGTGAAAAAATCAGATATTTGGATCATGTAATGAATAAGTATTTACTAATAAAAAGTATATATTAAAAATATGCATTAATTATATATAAAAGTGAATGTAGTTTTGTAGGTCTATCACTGTCATACATGAAATTAAGAGAACTTTTTATCGAAATTTTCAGACCTCTTTTTTTTATCTGTTGATTTTATTGAACCCATATTGAAAATATATAAAATCCCGAAGATTTACAATTAATGTACATAATTTATGAATATATATATAAAATATTCATTTGGAAAATGATATTGGAATATCGTACCATTGAAAAAAATTCAATTATTTTCATATAGGTAGTTGGATCTTCTAGAAAGAAGCAATTTTGACATTTAGAAAAGGTATGATCATACTAGCTAATATGTCGTTAATAATTCGTTATATCTGAAAATTTAATAAATGAATCAGAAAAAGAAATATGATTGCATTTTTTGGATTTTCTTGAGTAAAGCCTATATATTTTGATTGTCAATCAATGTATCATACTGCGATACCATTTTGATATGGAAAAATAGAATCCAAATTGAGAAACTTGTTGTTCAAATTGAACAATTTTGATGAAATTTCTTAATAACGGATAAATTTTGTTTAGTATTCAAATTTCTAAAATAAAAATACATATTTTTTAAATATCTTTTTCATTTCTTTTCGATTAAATTGAGTAATTATTAATATAATATATAAATACAATTCTAAAAGATTAATACTATTTAAAATAAATTTTAATAGTAATTTAATTGATAAAATTTACATATATGGTGTTTTATTTTTATTTAACTTTTCAATATAGTTTATTATTTCAAGTTTTTGAATCATAAATAAAATAAAAGAGTTGTATATCCATTCATCTATCTAAAACGTCTCTTTTTGATTATAATTTCAAAGGAATTCTCCAAGAAAAATCAAAAAAAATTATAAATTTTAATTTTCAAAAAAATTCTGTGAAATCTATGAAAAAGTTATATAACGCTATGAATGTTTATTAAAAAACAGGATTTATTGAGCCTCGTTTTCTCTCAAGTTAGCAAAAGAAGGTGACTCATTTAATCTATATTTTGTAATAACAGGAGGTATAAAATTGCCAAAACTATAAACTTGGAGTTCACTCAGAGTTGATACGAGAATTGATCGTGTATTTTTAATTGGATAAAAATGAGACCGATAAGCATTAATTCTTGCAAACATTCTAAAGGTAGTTACGTCGATAATGTCTATATTTCTTGGAAGAGATCCGACAATTAGAAATTCACGAGTATCGTAATCATAATACTTGTGCATTTCAACAAAATCGCCTTCAAGTTTATGAGTTGAAATTACTTTTCCATGAGAATCAAACCAAATAATTTTATGTTTCTGACTAACACATACTATTCCAGATCTAAACACACAAATTTGTGGAATGAAAGTTGATTCATTCACGTTTTCACATTCCTCATCATTTTCTGCATCATCAGAATTAGTATTATCGTTATCATTATTGCTATTGCTATCATTATTATTATTGTTATCATTACTAGCATCAGAGATAATGCTGTTGATTTCTTCATTACTGGGTGGTGTGAATAAACTTTTCCTTCTTTGTTGATTTTTACAATTTTTAAATGTTTCAAGTGACACAGAAGTAATGAATGAATGATCAATGAGTGTCTCAAATACGAGTGTTGATGAGTTGTCAGCCGATACTAACAATCCATTTTCATAGCAGCATCCTATTGACGTGATATAATCTGCGTGGTAACCAGATGATGATATTGGATAATTGCAATCAGTTGCCAAATCCCACACGCTCAGTGAGCAATCGCTTCCACCTGTAATAAGATAACGACTTCCGACAATTTTAGCTGAAGTAATAATTGAATGTTGGTGAAATCCTGTATATACCTTTTTTGTATTCAAGTTAAAGACTGTTAAAAATGGATCTATTTTTGTACCAAACAATAGAAGACCAGAAGTCCTTGAAACGCAAAGAAGCTCGCCGCAGCCAATAGGAAGGGAAATTTCTGTTATTGCTTCATCTTTTGAATTAAATCCGTTAACGTCAAAAGCTTTAACCAAACTTTCACAAATAACGATATTTTTCATAATCATTATAACGGGCTCATTTGTTTTAAAACCGCTAATTTTTGGAGGTGCTAGAATAACTGGTTTTGTTATTTCACCTCTTTCTTCATGTTCAGTGAAGAAAAGTTGAGCTGGCATTGTTCCAAATTCTTCGGTCTTTGACCTATAAATTTCTTCATCCATAATTTCAACATCACAATTTTTTTGAATGCTGAAATCATCACTTTTTGAAAAGTATTTTTTCATCTTCTCAAAGAGTTCTGGATAAGAACAATCAGGATAAAGTTTCTTGTCGTCGTAGAAACGACGTTTCACGCCAAAGAAAAGATCAATCCATTTGTGAATTCCTTTTGATGCTACATCATCTTCTAGCGCGATTCTATTTGTTGATATGTAGATATACGCATTTCCTGCCCAATTTGGAAGAATTACATCATCAACGCGAACTTTGTCAACATCACGAACGCCAAGATCAAATCTATTCTCATTAAGATAGAGATACGGAAAAGTGAAAAATTCGGGGATGCTTTCATTAGTTATAATACTTTCAGTCATGTTCTTCCAAAGACCCTTGATTGAATAAAATTGCCTTGATGACTCGAGGAACTTTTTTTTTTGGAATTCGATTTGATATGTTGTAAATGGTTCAACTCGAACCATTCCCCAAATAACTAAAAATTCGTTTGATGGGAGTTGTTGATACGATGGATGTCCCTCGGGAACTTCTTTTTGACGTTGACAAATAAAAGCTGTAGGCTTTGATAAATCGCGATATGAGTCTTGATCATTAAAATCAAATGATTCTGAATCGCAATTTCTGATTAAAAGTGGATAGATAGGATATTGTTTTGAGTCATTGTAGCTTCTTCCACTAAGCATATTTAAGTAATATATATAGGAAAATGTTGTAATTTCACGATTCTTCCAAAGAGTTGTTAGATGAATGTTTTGAACAATATCTGGACTCTTTTTGTTTTGGTATATTGATTTGCAGTATTGGCGAAGTGCCAAGAAAAAGTCAAAATGATCTCCATATTTCGATATTCGAAGAGGTAAATTTAATTTTGATATATATGAGTAAAATCGTTTCCTTTCACCTTCCGGAAAGTTTATGAAATAGCTTCTACCACTTATTGTAAAGATTTCGCTTGCTCTTTCGTTATTTTCAACTCGACGATTTAAAATAAATTCAACTTTTGTCCAATCAACAGAAAAATATTTTACTTCAGAAAAAAATTGAATCATTTTATCCGTTACAATCAAAGTTCCAGTAGTTTGTTTTGATAAAGATCTGATCGTAACTTCTGATGTAAATACTTTTGTTTCAGTCAAAAATGGCATTTGTTTAATTTGTTTATAATAGAAATTGTTGTTTGGAAGGTCTTCATCTTTCTTCTTGTCACGGTTTATTGAGGCCTCGCGATGATCGTTGAATCGATTATTTGGAACCATTAATACTCTTTGACCTCGTTTCGAAATTCGGTTCAGTGCTTTGAATTTTAAACTCTGGTTTTGTATATGCCAAGGTCCTGGAACTTTTGAAATATCTTGCATGAAGGATTTCTTAAGTCTAATCAGCATTTTTTGGCCGATTTCATGTTTGGTTTGTTGAAGATTTAGGTAATATTCATTATCAGCATAATTAAAAGTGAAGAAATTTGGATCAGAAACTGATAAAAGGCGCTTGTCTATTGAATGAGTTTCATCTAATCCAATAAAATCAACTTTTTGTTTATTTAATTCTTCTTGTATTAGGTTAACTTTCTTTTCTTTTGTACGAAGAACTTCTTCATAATTTTCAAAAATTGAGCTAAACCAAGTGTTTTTGATCATATCAAAATCATTTGTTTGACAGAAAGAATGAGTTATAATCAAATTCCATGATTTCCTTGTTTGCTCATCATATTTGGAAAAATGCTTGGTAACTTCATGGAGAAATTCAACATATTCTTTTGACTTTGAATCATAAATATAAACTGCAACAAAAGCAGCGACGAGAATAATATGAACTTCGACAACATCTAATATTTTTATTGTGTCATTTAGGTTTGTTGATAAATCAACAAAAAGTGCTGAAGGTTTAAAGAATTCATCTTTTTGAAATGTTAATTGTGAATTAACTTGAAATGATATTTTAACATCTGGACTGTTTGAAACAACTCCAACTGAAAATAAAGCAAATTCAAAAGCAATAGGAAAAATTGGTAATATTAATTCTGGATTGCTTGCAATATCACTTTTGAAAATCTCGACTAAAATTTGGCTTTTAAGCTTGTTATAACATTTATCTTTTTCAAATGAACGAATTGAAAGGTAATCGAAAAATTTATCAATGTCATTTGTGAGACCATTTATCAATTCAAATATAAATAACGAAGTAAAAAGGGTAGAAAACTTATCAACATCTTCATTTGGATCAAATACATATTCAACTAATGTCATTAATGATGAAAACCACAATGGAAGATCAAATATTGATTCCGCAATTTCAGGATTGGATATTAGGATTTCTCGAATTGTTTCAACTAAAGTAATCTTATGATTATCTGAGCTTAATGATACGGAATGAACTAGTAAAGGTAATAAATAAGGATTTAATTTTGATGAATCATCATTAATAAAAAATGATTCAACATGTTCTGTAAAAGAATCGAAATCATCATCATTTTTTTGCAAAACAGTAATAACTTGACTAATTGCCTGATCAAGAGGGAAATTTGCATATTTACTCATTTTCAAAATGCATTTTAATGAATCTATTTGAATATTTGTCGAGCATTCTGTTATTGTGGGAATAAAAGGAGAGTAATACGAAAATCTCTCAAAGCAACCAACTGTATTTTCAGAAATTAAAACATATATGATATCAAGTAATTTCTCTGTTGCATAATTTGATTTAAATTTTGACATATTTAATAATAATGATTGAATGTTTGTTTGAAATGAAGTACTGCTTAACAAAACATTTTTCAAAAAGATCCATGCGTTTTCAGATGTATTCGATTTTTCGTTAAAATATAGTATAGTTTTATATACTAATTCGTTAATATCGAATTCATATGAATATTGATGTCCATCAAAAATAAATAATGATAAAAGTACTGATACTAAATAAGAATTGTCCTCTAGCCTCGATGAAATATCAAAATTCAGAAAAACATATTTTACCATTTTTGCTCGTAGTTCATCTTTTTGAAGTGAGTAAAAAAGCAAGAAAAGCTGATTAATAACTTGATGTGTAATAAATTTTGGATCACAATCATTAATAAAGGAAGCAAAAAGTTCGAAAAATCCATATTCAGTAAAATTAGCTTCAGATAAGCTAACCATTCCTGAACAAATTGAAATTAAGCATTGTAAATATTTTGACCCTTGATCAGGATTAATTTTAATATTCTCATAAAGTGGCTTGATTGATGCACGATCAAATAAAGGAAAGAAATTCTTAACGGCACCAACAGTTTGAATAACACTTTCTAGATTTGAAATGATTGGAATTACTCGTCCTTTGTAAGGAACTGATTTCGAAGAATTATTTAAGGTAACATTAAAGCATTTGCCTTCATGTGCATTAGATGGATCATAATTGCAAACAAGCGAATCTGAGAAATTTGTTAAAATTTTCGTAAAGTCAAGATTTGGATCAATTCCATTGATAATATAAAGCCTAGATAAATCGCACAGCAAACTCCAAGATCTTGGATCTGAACTTGTTGAACAAACTGATATTGTACACTCAGTATTTAATCTGTTTAGGAAATTCGATGAAACCTTAATTTCTGATTCTTTGTTGTTGTTAACATATAAAGAAACGTGTTGAAAAGTTATATTTTGTTGTGATGTAATAACTAAATAATACCACCTACCTTGCCTAAATTCGAAACTAAATTTATGACGTTCTTGCTTTCTTGATTCGCTGAAATATAAATAATTTTCTTCAAATTCAAAACATATATTACTTCGTCCAAAGTCAAAGAATAAAAGAGGAAATGAAATATGGCTCACAATATCATTCAATCGAATCGAAAAGTAAATTGAAAACGTGCCAGATATTTTAACTGTTGGTCCAAAAATTCCGCAACCTTTAGGATTATCAAATCTAAAGAAAGTTTCTGGAATACTTCGAGAAATTTTATTATTCATTGCGTTAGGCGCGTTTAGCTGATTTAATAATAAAGTTAAATTTTCATTCAATTTATAAAGAATTTCATTTGGATATTTAAAATCAGGGTTTTTAAGTAGTTCAATTGTTCGATAAAAAGTTGTGTTATTATAAATACTAGATGTAATTGTTGAAAATAATAACAAATATTTCTTTCTCATATCTTCATTATTTTGAATTTTTGGGAATCGCTTCAGGATAAATTCTGGAACTTTCGCTCGGTTCAATTCAATTAAATTTCCTTTGTTTTGGCTTAATTTTAATAATGATTGAACAATTTCTTCTTCTTGAGATTGACATGAACTCTCGTTTATAATAAAAATGTTTAATAAAAGATTTATCGCAGTCCAATTTCGAATATATTGATGTGAGTAATTCTTTGTGACACTTGAGCAGAAAGCGAATTTGAAAAGTTCAAATAAAGGAAGTTTTTTGCATTTAAACTGATTCAAAATATTGTGAATCGACTTTCTCATTGAATAAAACTCTATGAAATCATAATATTCGGTTCCCATTTTAGTTAAAAAGAAAATGAATTTATTAAAATATTGAAGCGATGATATTGCAATTTTGGCCATCTGATCAAAAATTGAAGTTTGAAAAGCGTCTTGCACTAGGCTTAATTGAAGCTCTGGAAAGCAATTTGTGACCATATCAAATAAAATAACGATTGCTTCAGGGTCATCTTTTCCAACAAAACTAGTTATGATGTTACTGATAACGAGAAATATTTCTTTTTGCATTTGTGGATTCTGATCAGCAACTTTGAGACCTTTGTCGAGAAGAGATGCTGTTTCTGGTCTTAAATCAGGGTTAAAAAAATAAAATGAGATCATTGATAGCCCATTTTTTGATTGAAAAAATTCATCTGGATAAATTTGAATACAGTTCTTTACGAAGTAAAACAAAAAATAATCATCTTGAGCTGCTTTTAAAATTTTGAGAAATAAAAAAGATTGTTTGAAAGATGAGAAAAAATTTATGCTTTTCCATTGATATAATAATTGAATTAACAATGGCATAAAGTTTAAGATTGTTTGCGGATTTGTTGAAATCCAGTAATGGTAAATAGAAGTATATAAATCCAAAGCTTTTGTATCGTCAACAGAATATATGTAATGAAATAAAAAAAAGTCAATGTTTTGTGTATAATTAAAGCGATCACTTTTAATGGGATCAATTGGAAAAACGTAAGGATGAAATAATATGTCGATATCGTTACTAAAATTATCAAAAAGATTTAGCGATAGAACGTATGATGTAATAAACGCAATGGAAAGAAGTTTCTGGTTTTCGTTAAAACTAGGTTCTTTTTCGCGATAATAAGAAATTAAATTTGGATATTGAATCAAAGTTTGATTTGCAAATTCAACATTGCGTTGATCAAATGTAATGATATCTTCTAATTTTTGAGGTAGAGAAAATTTTTTAATTTTTTCCAATAATAGCTGAGGTCTGGAAAAAAATTGGTCAAATCGAATATTTTTCTTGTCGAATACTATCTGAGGGAATGTAACTTCCTTGTCATAAAAAAGTTCGGTGTAATTTTGTTCAAGAAAATCAAAATTCATTTTACAAAAATGATTTTGGAAAATCTTTCTCAATTATTATTTTATTTTATTCAAAAAGTTTTATACTACCTAAAAAATAACATTTCAATTGAATTTTTTATTCAATGTAATTCAATGAGTTCTGATATTTAACAAATAAATATTTATTTGGTCGACAATTTGATTAAGCATGTTGTTGAATGTTTTTTACAATTCTTCAACAATTTTTTGTTTCAATTGTCAAATATACTTCTTTTTTATATTTATCTGTTATAAAATTTATTTTTAGAGTTTTTATATATTCACATTCTGTTGACATGATTTTGTGAATTAACAAGTAAAAATGATACCTTCCAGCTTTATTTTAGTTTATATTTCATTGTTTATATTGTTTTTAAGGTCAAATTCAAAAAAAAAAAAATTATAATAATATAAAATATTGAAATTTAAATTTAAAAAAAAAAAAAAATCATAAAGAAATACAAAAAGAAATGTCGTAATTCAATTTCAGAGAAAACAGAAAATTAATATATTTTATTAAATCATATTTCCAAATATTATTGCATAAAAGAGAAAAACACATTAAGTTTTGTTTTGTTCTTACTATAATATTTTGTCATCTCTTTTTCATATGCCTTATTCCCCTTCATTATCCTTCTTATTTCAGCTTTCATTTGCATCTGTGTATCATAGTTAACTCGATAAGCCAAAAAATCTGATTTCTCCATTAATAAAAATTCTGCAAAAGCTTTAACATATTGTAATTCGACTGGTCTACAATAATCTTCATTTTCCTTAAAAGTTTCTATGAAATGTTTACACATTTCTTCACAAAAGCCAAATTCAGGCCTGTAAGGAAACTCTTCGAGTATCTTTTCCAATATCTTCATATCAATTTCTTGTTTTCTATCAATCAATTGTACCAAAGCGTCAGAAACCGCGCATCGCCAGAATAATTGATCACTATTATTAATATTAATTGATTTCCATTCCTCTTGAAGTTTCAATGTAAACTCTTTGAGTTGGTCAGATATTTTTTCTATAACAAAGCTAAGAGCAACAGTACTATGATGCTTAAACACATCTTTATAGCAAATATCATATAATCGTTGAGAAGGAAGTTCAGTTACTAAACCAACACCAAAAGCTGCTGCTATCATATCGAATGTTTCTGTAAACATTTCATCAGAACTTTTAGTGCAAACATCTTGAATAATAGGAAGTAAAATTCCAACTTCCTTTGGAACTTTTTCAATTACAAAAGTGACAAAAGGAAATAGTGAAGCATTTGGGAAATTCCATGAATAAATAGCTTGTTTCATAAATACTTGATGGAACTCTGTAAGCATTGAATAAGCAAAACGGATAGTTAAATTAGGAGTAACTTGGAATTGTTTGAATAGTTTACGCATACATTCAATGCATCTGTTCATTAATTGTTCATCTTTGGTTCTAAAAGCAGCACGAGCAAGCTCAGAATAAACCGGTGATGCCGTGCTACGATTCATCATCTTTGTATAAACTTGGATCATGTTGGTTGCTGCTATATTCAAATTTTTAGAATCAGACTTCAGAAAAATATCCGTTATACTAAATGCTTCGGGAAGTTCCTTTTTTTTCAGAGTTGTCTCAATTAATCCAGCAATAGATTCACCAACTTTACCTTGCTCAAAATCATATTTAGGATCGTTTACGGTTTTAACAAACTGAACAAGCTTGGGATAAGCGTTTGTTAACGTTCTCCTCGACAAAGCAGGCTGAACCATGCAAAAAATCAATAGAAGACGTGCAGCATCAGGGAAAAGTTCATATTTTTTAGAGTTTATGACAGATGTGATGATGGGAAGAACTTCTTTTACATAGGTTGCAGCAATAGCTATATTAATATTTGATAAAGAAGCAATTAAAGCAAGGCAAGAGGCATGAATATAAATATCGGTTGTCCATTTCAATGAATTCCTAATAAATTCTTCAATTAATTGAAGAAGATTGATATCAAAGCGTCCTGCTTCAATTAACAATTGAACAGACCTAATAAATTTCGCTTTTTGGCCGTTATTTAAACGGTCATATGATATGAAAAATGATCTTAATTGTTCAGGTGCTGTAAAAACAAGGCTCTCAAAAAGAGAATCAAGGGCTTCAAATGCCAGACTTGACATTTCTTCGTTTTCAGACTGTATCATTGATAAAACTGTTGTCTGAGCATTTGTTGGAAGTAAATGAGCATTAACTAATGATCTTGCTAATATTGAAATTGCGCGTAACCATAACTGTTGTTGATCCTTTGATCCGATTGAAAATTCATCAAGAAATGTTAAGCCGATGTCCTCTAGTTTGATCCCGTTCATAATGGACATAGGAAGGAAAGGAAGAGTAACAAAAAGTGAAAATTCTCGATTTTCTTTCGATGTACTAGAGTTTTTTAAAATCTCAATAGCTTTCATTCGTTTTTCTGTAGAAATTTTTCGGCGATTAACCAAAATCATTGAATCGAAAATTGCCATTGGAAAGCCATTTTCGTTGTTTTTGGTGGTATTGAAGCCTTTTTCGTACATTTTTGCCATGATTCCAACAATTCTATTTAAAGCTCTGTAAAAATCGATCGTGTTTAACAATCCAATTAATGATATAAAATATAAATAATCGTTGTCGTCTTCAATAAGAGGTGGCTCGATTTTTTCACGTTCATTTAGATTTAATGCAAAATGTGACAAAATATTAAAAATAACAGCTTCATTTGATTTATCATCTTTGATGCATTCGATTGTGGCAGACCAAAAAAGAGACCAAAATGCAGCAGTCAATGCAAATCCTTGAATATCACAAAAAACATTTAATAAACGAAGTTTAACGGGTATAGAAACCGCTGGAATTAAATTAAATAGGCGATCATATATTCTTTTATTATTTTCTTGAAAATCAGTATTTTCCATATATTTTATTGCCTTAGATAAAAGAAATCCAACGTTGTCTGTTTTATTAGATTCAAAGAAAATGTAAGATATAAGTTCTGGCCAATTTCCATTTGTAAGCTTGAAAACCCATGCCACAATTGTGGTAAATCGATGTGATAAATATAATGATGGAAATTTAACTGAACAACAACGAATTAAATCTGATTTCAGAAGTTCGATTTGAGCTGGTGTAAATGACTCCCATTTAAAAGGAAGAGTTTGCATAAACAATTTAAAGAATCCAAGTAGAAAAGCTTCTTCCTGGTTAGTCATTATATATTCGAAAAAATCATGATATTTATCGACTGAAAGAGTGATTGCTGGAGCTGTATCCATAACTCCGCCGTATTGAATAAGAGCTCGTCCAAATTGTGCTATAGACTCTGTTGTCATTTAACGAAAATATAAAATCAGATTTTAAAGTTGGATGAAAAATTTTGATAAAGCTACTTTTATTTCAAAGAATAAAATTTGGATTTAAAAAAGAGGAATCATTTTTTAAAAGATTCGTTGCGAAAACTTAGAGTTTATCCATTTCCAAGCAATGTATAGATTTCATCTTATATTTTATGTCCAATATCTATAATTTATTAAACAAATTATTCAATTTGTGTTTAATTTCACAGTTATAATAGTTTGGTGGTATCTATCAGTTTAAAAAAAATATTTTCCATTTCTTGATTTAATTCAAGGTTATATTAATGATTTTATGAAAATGTTTAGCATAAAGTAAGATTAAAATTGCTCGTTTTAGCAACAAATTAGCAATATGAAGCTTTTTTTCATTAAAAAAATTATTTTAAAGAAACTGAAGCATTATTAGTTGATCAATGAAATATTCATAAAAAATCAAAGACTTATTAAATTAGAAAAGGATTTTCACGAATAAATCAAAATGATGGCGGTAATTGTATAAAAGAAAAAAGAATTTAAAAAAAAAGTACATCAAAAATATAAGGAAGATAACGTTTAACTTGAAAAAGGAGGAACTTAAGCGCCAGTTTTGTCGTATTTAGCTCCACCAGCTTTGAGAACTCTCTCTCTAACTTCTTCTTCGGTGAGTTCCTCAAGGCAGTCAACTTCCAATGAGACGTTATATTGATTGAAAACTTTTTCGACATCACCGCGGTGAACGTTCATCATAGCCTTGATTGTCATCTTAAGGCCCTTTGAGATGTACTTGATGAAAACAAATTTAGGACGTTTGCTCATGTCATCTCCTGAAATGACACGGAGGTATCCATAACCAATGAAATCTGGAGTAATATTTGATCTGAGTTCTTCGAGACCTCCAGTTCCTTTTCCAGCGAGGCACCACTTCTTGTTGTTGCTTCCTTCTTCATAGGTGATAAGGAGCCAGTTGGTTTCGTCATTATCGTTACGAACGGCTTGGTAAGCTTCAAGAATTTCTGGTGAGGAGCAGTCAGACATTAGATATATGTGAAATGAAAATTTCAATTGTTTTTTTCCTCACTTCAAAAAAAGATGAATGGGACAAAAAAGCTAATAATATAATCCACTTTTTCATAACAACACCTTTTTTAATATTTCAATCGTCCACTTTTTCTTTTCTACGCCTATTTGAATTGTCCGTAAAGCAATTCATTGATTTTCAGTTGATTTTGCTAGCAACAAGATTAAAAATGTTGAGAAAAAACGATTTTTATATAAAATACTTTACTTCACCTTTTTTCTAAAAACTCTATAAGTTAAATTGAATAAATAATATAGCGGTTTTTGTGAAAAAGCGTGTTTTGAATAATAAATTATATTGCCTATATTCATTTTGAATATCTAGACAAGTTCTTATCCTTTTCGCTTTTAAAGCTAATTTTTTTTCATAACTTTCATCAATTGTATTGTATTTTTTATTGCTTTAAAATTTTTTCTTTTTTAACTAAGATTTTTGATTCTTATATGAATTAAAAATCTATTTCGCATTTCAATATGAAAAATTAAGCAATATACTACATTCATTTGGTGAAAAATTGTGGATAATCTATAATACATTGAAAATATATCAATAACCAAAAAGGCATAACTGGTAATATATGAAAATGATATGTACATAGTTTAAAATGGAAGAGTTTGAAGATGATTTTGAGAGCTATTGACTTTTTGGAGATTTTTTTATCCGTTATATATCAATTATATTGTCATTTGGACGTTATTTTGTGAATATAAAATCAATCCGAATAAAAAATTACGAAATAAAATTTTATGCGAAAAGTTTTAAAAATAGTCTCAACAAAAATAAGCAATTTTACTTTATGAAAATGAAATATGTGATGTTTAGATTTTATCGGATCTTCTCTTTTCAATTTCTTAATAAGATAATTTTTAATAGTCGATGGTTTTCCTTCAAAAAATTCGCCTTTATTTATCGTATGGACATAATCAAAAATCTTTTTATTAAAAAACAAGTATAATAAATATGTTTAAATGTAAGACCCAAATTATCTTATGTGTTTTTGATATTTTTGAAAAAAAATTATTAAGTGTAATACGAGAAAAACATATTTTATGTAAAACAATATATAAAATTTCTTCTCAATTATTCTTATATCATATAAAATTTGATCATTAACAAAATTTATCTTATTCAAAATTTAATTCATTCATTCATTGGGCAATATGCATAACTATTACTTGAAATTAACCTTTAATAATATTCTTAGTATGACATTTACGTATTTATACTTAACTCCAAAAAAAAGATTATTTTATCTTTTTTTCTAATAAAGAATAAAAACTAGTGAGTTTTTTCTTTGTGTCATTAATATTTAGAATTTACCTATCAAGATCTGTTAGAGTTATATCAATTTCAATAACTGTTACTTTTAAAATCAATAATTAATTTGAAAAAAATGTTTTTCAATATTTTTTATTCATTTCATGAATATCAAAATGATAAAATATCAAATATGAATATAGGGTTAAAAAGTTATATTCATCATTAACGTAAAGATCTCAAATATGAAAACTTTTGAATTTTGATGTACGTTTATATAAGATGACAATTCAATCCTTGCTTTTACAATAGAAATTTTGAACCCTTTGAAATTTAAAGAAAAAGATTCATATCTTTATGAATACAAAAAAGTTTAATGAATAAATAGTATATTTTTTCTGAATAATAATATCTGAGGTATTTATTAGTTCAGTTAGTAAAAAAAAGTTGTAAAATTTTATTGGCTTTTATATCATTAAATATTTATCGTTTAGTTAGAAAATCTTTCTGTAATAGTTAAGCACATGTTTTCAAACTATTCTACATGTGTATTTTATTTTCATTGTTCATAGAGTATCAAGAAAAAGTGGACATCGTTAAGATAAAGTGGCCATCACATAACTTTTTGATCTCAATATTTTGATAAGACATTCAAAGTTTGAATATAGTTGTCAAAAATTCTGATGGATAAATATAAAGAATTGAAAAAAAATAAAGAGTTTAAAATGAAGGTCTTTCTATTCTAAAGCTATTTTTTTGATTTTTATCTTTGTTTTTCTTATGCTGGTCATAGATAAGCATTTGATTTGGCGTCAAAGAGATTTCCAGCATTTTTTACTATGATAAATAATTATAAAGTATTGAAAAGAAAATTTTATTAAAGAGTTTCAAATGAGGGTATTTCGATTCTAAAGCTATTTTTTTGATTTTTATCTTTGTTTTTTCTTATGCTGGTCATAGATATTATTCTGAATTTGATATCCTCGGACTTTTGAACAGAAACGAACATCAAAACCAGCAATTTCGACGTGTGGACTTGCAGCATATCTTACTGGTGCTATTCCAAAGGTCACTTTTCATCTTATAGTTGTATCTTATCATGGAACGGAAAATAGAGATAACTAAAATTTAGGTCTGTTCAGAACTACAAGGTTCTAAAATCTTTATAGTTAGATTTTGGGATTCAGGATCTAAACTGTTGAGGCAGTTTTCGTGTGATTGATCTTTTTGCGAAATTTTAAAAACTTTATATTTCAATTAAAAACTTTCAGATA
This sequence comes from Tritrichomonas musculus, assembly GCA_039105265.1. Taxonomy (NCBI): domain Eukaryota; phylum Parabasalia; order Tritrichomonadida; family Tritrichomonadidae; genus Tritrichomonas; species Tritrichomonas musculus. The sequence continues at coordinate 4,651,607 of JAPFFF010000004.1, forward strand.
TTTCATATTTTTAAAATAGCAATATATGCTCATATTTTATTTATATCAATATATATCTTTATTTTAATATAATATTTTATATAAATTATTATATATTATATAAATTTCATTACGTTTTACAAAATTAAATAAGATAAATAAGCTTATTTTGGTCATTAAATATAATTATATTTGAATAAATTCTTTAGAAAATATTTGAATAATCTCTATCAATTTATTTTGGAGCACGATGCCCACTTCTTTTTTTTCTGAGAATTTTATTTTAATTTTGAATTCCTTATCAAAATATTGAGATAAAAAAGTTAAGTGATGGCCACTTTATCCTGACGATGTCCACTTTTTCTTGATACTCTATGAATTAAATAAAATTTTTTTAATTAATTGTTACTTTTGCTGCTTCCAGTACATGCATTCAGCCTAATTTATCGACTAATGAGTAGTATGCAATTTTGAGATTGAGTAAATAATACGTATTTATTATGTTGTTTATCTTTTATTGAAATACTAATCTTTTGAGTATACTATTCAATTTAGAAATTATATTGAAAAAATTGCGTGTACTCATATAATATTTTATAAAACCAAGTTTTTTTGAAGAAAATAGAATTTTAATCTTCTAGTTCGTTTTTTAATTTTGAATAATTTTTAATCGTTTAGCCAAAATCGCCCTGTTCTATGAATCAGGGAAATAGCAATCGCCTTCATGAACTTCCCTTAGAACGTATCGAAACTACAATTGCTAATCCAGGATGCATTGTTTTTACTTTTTTAGCAATATTTGTAATCATTTCCTGTGGAGGAATTATTATTTTTTGGCTTGCATATCGTCATGGTTTGAATATGGGACTTGCTGCACTTCGAGTACTGCAGCCTCCTCGTGAAGAGCCTCTTCCAACTCGTTTTATGATTAATAATTCATATTTTATTCCAAAACGTCAATATAACTTAAATATAGCTTTTACATTCAGTGTAACTTATTTGCTTGAAGCATATTATCGATTTAATGGAATTGATAAAAAATATTTAAATTCAAATCAATATTTACAGATAAGTCAAGAGATTTTAGCAAAAACATTGATTGATCTTTGCAAATCAAACGCTTTAAATAAGACTCATTTTTGCGTTAATAGAGAAAACCCAGACAATCTTATTACTCTATCTTCTTATTTTGGAGATCAAGCTGTCTTTCCTTCTGAATTAAAATTGGAGACTTTAGACACTAAAAATAAATCCGAATTGGAAGTTAACCCACTAAAATTTTCTGTTTCTGACATTCAAATCTTTTCTGGTGTTTCAACCACAAAACGTTCATTACTTATTTCTGACCAGCCGCATATAATGACAATGCCTATGCCTATGGCTCGGTTTTGGTTTCCTTGTAATGATGATAGTTCCAATAAAATTTGTAATGAAAGGCTATTTCGATGCCAATACAACCTATCTAAATTTTGTTATTATGTAGATTTCCCTGTTGAAGCTGACTTTTTCAACCTCAAATCCGACCAACTTGTCGCTGGACCTTCACAGTCGCAAATATTAATAGGTTATAATGATAATTTTATTCCTCACCAATCATACTCAAATTCTAATTTGCCAATAGGTGGTTTTTTAATCAAAAATTGCCATGGAGAAATTGGACATTCTATTAATTATTTGATGGGAGAGATAAGCAATCAAGAAGAAAATGAGATATGTCCAAATCCAAAAAATATTTTTTACTGGATTCCTGCAACTTTGCAATGCGCTAAAGAAAATTCATATAATATATCAAATTGTAATAAAAATATTCATGTGAGAAGTGGTGAGAAAAAACTATGGGGAGCAACCGAATTAACATGTATAAATGAAACGTACTGTCAAAAAGGAGATAAATATGTTTTATTATCTGATGAGAATAATTCAGCCTCTTATGGAACCCTTTTAACAGGAACGCAATATGCAAAGGTTATAAAACTTGATGATTGTAAAATAGTTGAAATTGATAAATTACCAATTCAATTTTTATATATGGCTTTCTTACCTACTGTTTATGGTAAAGCAAAAGAAGAATATTGTGGACACCTTTTTTATTCGTATGATTCGATGAATCTACTTTCTTCTCGTATTTCAACAACAACAGAAAATTGGAGAGTAATTAATGCAAAAATCAAATGGTTAAAAAGAAGTTATCCTTCTACCTATCACAAATATGATTATACATATGTTATCAATTCATTGCGGAATATATCTTATCCTAATAAGACAAACTATATCAATTTCGAATTATGATTTGTTTTTATGTTTTTGTATATTATTTATGAAATAAAAGTTGTGAATATTAACTTTTTTTGTTAGTTTACTTTTTTTTTACATTATTTGGGTTTAATGTGTGAATCTTTCCAGATATTGATATGTTATATTAGCAATCCCAAAGTGAAATTCTAATCTTGTTTATTTTTATTAAGAAAAAATGCATGCATCATAATCATTAATTCAATATTAAAAAAAAAAAATAGTTTTAAAGCTTTTAAACTTATTTTTCCTATCATAATACTTAAGTGTAAAATAAATACTAGCCGGATCTCTATTATTTTATTTTGACTATTACATCAGTAATTTAAATTTCAGAAATCTAGCATATCATCTATAGAGCAATAAGAATGGAACAAGATTCTATAATAAAGCCTAAGATGAAAAAATAAAATATATATATAACACATACAAAAAATATTTAACACAATAAAAAAAAAAAAAGGCATCAAAACAACATCAAGTATTTTTTTCAAGAGGAGGAAGTGCACTTTTTTCAATCTTTGCTTTCACGGCCTCTAAATCAATATCATATTTATGGGCCAATTTTTGGACGCTATTAATATCAACTTTATTTTTAATCTTAAACTGAATGATCTCATTTGAAACTTCTTGTTTCTGTTGTTGCAAAAGTCGAATTCTTTGTTGCCTTTCTAATTTCAATTTCAATTTATCATTTTCAATTTTTTGGACCCTTTCAGCTTCTCTATCCATTTTTTTCTTCATCATTTCGCTTTTAACTTGACGTTGTCTTTGCAAGTGAAGCTGATTTTGCTTTTGTTCATCTTGTTTCAATTTATATTGCAAGGATCTCAATTTTTGAAGTCTTTCCTTCTCTTCTTTCGCTTGAAGAATTTTCGCTTGGGTTTTTTTCATTTGCTCATCCATTTTTTCTTGTCTTTCAGCGAGAACTTTTTTAAATTCAGCTTGCCTTTGTAATGATCGAATGGCACCATCGCTTCTTGCCATTCTTGCCGCCATTTTTTTATCTTCTTTATTTTTTTCAATCATCTCGATACGTTTTTTAACTTCCTCGTCATTTTCCAGTTTTTCAAGGATTTTTTGCTCCTTTTGCTTTTCAATTTGCTTTTTATTTTGATAAAATCTACGAATCTTTTGTTCTTGATTTTTCGCAAATGATTCAAGTTCTTTCTTTCTTTGTTCAGCAAGTTCTTTTTGTTTTTCAGCATTTTGACGCTCTTTTTCTTCAAAATCTCGCCTCTTTTTCTCAAGAAGTCGCCTTTCATAATCTTTCGCAGCTTTAACTTGTTTTTCTCTTTTTAAGGCCAAAGCCTTCTTTTCATTATTTATTCGTTCATTTTCTTCCTGTAATTTCAATATTCGACGAATTTCACGTTCTTGGATTTTTTGCTCAGATGCAGCAATACGAGCTTGCCGATCTCCTTCGATTCGTTGTAAAGTTTGTCTGTTTTGTTCCATACGTTCGAGGCGAAGTCGTTCATTTTCTTTCATTTGAAGAAGTTTTTCTTCTTCTCGCTTTTTTTGCATTTCAAGAGTGCGTTTATCTTTTTCGAATTGAATTGCGCGTTTTGTTTCTTCTTCTTTAAGTCGTTTTTGTTCTAATTCTTCAACTTCTTTAAGTCTATGGAGATGACGATTATGAATTTCTTGATTTCGAATTCGACGTTCTTCTTCTGCTTTTTTCCTTCTTTCTTCCTCCTTGCGCTCAGCTTCATTCATTTCCCGTTGGAATTTTTCAAGTTGGAGAAGATTTTCGATCATGGCTTCAACTTCTCTTTTTTGTCGATTTTTCAACTTTTCTAACTGTCGAACTTCCATTTCAACAAGGCCATTACTAGCTGAATTGGTTCCATTGTCTGCATTTTCATTATCCGACAAATCAACATTTATGCCAGTTGCTGCCTCTTTGTCAAGAATTCTACATCTTTCACGTCTGATAAGGGTTTCGAGTCGTTCTATTCGTCCAACATGATGGGAAACGAATACTTCTTTGAATTCAGGATCGTAATCATAGGTTGAAATCTCTTCAACACTAGGCATAAAAAGTTCTTCTTGATGAACACCAAGAAATTTCATAGCACATAAAGTTCCATGATCTGTAAATGCTTGTACCTTGTATTTATCATAATTATCTATTGATATTTCACCTTCCTTGGTTGAGTAATCTGCTTTTATTTGATCAGCATTATCGTTTTCGTTATCTATAGCTTCATCTTCTTCAGTTGGGCTTATATCATCTTTTTTATCATCGTTTTCCAAATTAGGGCTTTCTTCTTGGTTATTGGTATCATTATCAATAACATTATTTTTTTCATTTTGATTGGTTTCATTTTTATCCTCTACATTTTCAGAAGAGATATTATTTTCATGAGAATCATTATTATCATCTTTATTATTATTATCTTTATCAACAATATCTTCTACTTCATTTTGGTTATCTTTATCTATGGATGCATTGGCTTCAGGAGTAAGTATGTTTTCTTGATCGTTTCTTTCAGAATTTGCTTCTTCTTCGACGTTATTATCTTGAGTATTTAATAAGTTTGCTGTTACATTATCGATTTTGCTCTCAAGTCCATCATTATTTGGTTTATTGTTATCGTCAATATCTTGATTTTCATTTAATGGTGGGATCTCTGGCGAATTTTGAACTAAGTTCACATTTTCTTTTTCTTCTTCCTCGTTATTAGATTGAATCCCATCAGAACCTACTTTTTCGTCATCATTAGATTGTTTCACATCAGAATTCTCTTCGCTTTTATTTAGATCTGTTTGTTCTGGTTGGATTAAGCCAACAGCCACGGAATTAAATTCATCTGTAATTCGATTGGATTCTGTGTTATCATTTTGGTGCTCAGAAGTTAATAATTCTTGTTGTTGTAACTCCGCTTCATCACTCATGTAGAATTAAAACGAGTTTTTTAATCTTTCAAAAAGTGTTTTCAAAAATTTGTAAAAAAAAAAAATTAAAAAATTAAAAGCATATTTGTTCAAAAATAATTTTATCAGAGACATAAACATATTTTATTCTATAAATCTTTTTGCTTATAATTCGTCGCCTTTCCCAACAGTTTTATTGAGCATAAGCCAATTACAAACGATTTCGAGGCATTCAGGAGCAGAAAGCAAATTCTTATGCTTAAATTTCCTATAGCTTGAATTCATATCATGATATTGGAAGGTTTCGTTCATTTTCCAGTTTTTAATAACCCATTCAATAACTGCACTTCCAACAAGGCCATCACCTTTTTGAGTAATGGCACTACCAAATCCTCTCCAGCTAGCTAATTTCATTCCAAGAGTAGTTTTAATTCCACTGTTAAACAATATATTGGTTGGGACATCAAGAGGCTTGGGATATCTTCTTGTATAGAAATAATTTTTTTCAGCAATTTTGAGTTGTCTTTCTGTCAACTTTTTATTTTTAACAAGAAAATCAACAAGTTGTGGAGCTTTATATTCATTACCATCAGGATCAATAATTAATGTTGTATTTGCATATGCTAAAGAATGGGGCATATGAATATGAAGAGTTCCAAGAGTACAAGTAAATTCGGTAACTCCTCTAGGTCTAAAGAATTGAACGAGTGCAGATTCAATTCGTAATAGAGTGTTAATTGATGTACCTGAGCCAGACCAAGATGGTGCAATTAATGTTGTGGAATTAATATATTGCTTACGCCATTCAGGTGTTGTTTTTTCGGTTAAAAATATATGAGCTAACTGTGATCCTAATGAATGTGCAACGATTGCAACTTTTGTATTGTTATTTAATTTGTATGCTTTTTCGATAAGCTCTCTAAGTGAATTATAATATGATTCAGGCATGTCTGCTCCAAAACGCCAATCATATGGAGCTGCAAATAAATCTTTCTTAGGGACATAGCCATATTCTATGAATTTATTTACCATTCTCCACATGTACGAGAAAAAATATCTAAGAAAATAAGGTCCTGTAACAGTAACATCACTTATTCCACCAAAATCTTCAGGATGAACGTCAACACCTTCTCGACTTTGTTGTGAATTTGTTGTTTCGTTGTAATCTACAGTCATCCAATCAAGAAAACAATTCAAGAATGGGGGTATAAAGTATTTCATATTAATAAAGACAAATGTGTCATTTGCAAATTTTGGACAATACCATCCAGCACGCCTACTTGATGTAACATGTAGACGGCTTCGAAAAGATCCAGGGATTAAAACAATGGGATGCAAAGAGTTAACTAAAGTTAAAAACAATAAGAGAAACATTTTTTAAAATAATTGATATTTTCAATTGTTATAGGAATAGATAAATTATTAAAAATTCTGAGTAACGATTATAATTTGAAAGATATTATCAGCTTATCGTCATTTTTAAAAATTGCTTTCTTATCTTAATAATTTTCCTAGTAATATTTATTTTTCAGAAAAATATACGATTTTTATTAATCAAAATTATTAAAAATATTTATTATTAGCTTTTTTTCATTGAATCAATAATTCCAATATGAACAAAAATATAAAACTTTATGTGATAATATGAACAAAAAAGCATTGATTAAATTAAATATCATTGAAATATCAAAATGTTTATTAAGTAAGAACTCTGATAATCGCGTCAATTTCATTATTTTGAATCAATCTCACTTTATCAATTTGAAGTTCATTTTCATTCTTAGCAAGTATCATTTGTTTTCTCACAATTTTTCTTAAATGCAAAATTTCGGTAAAGCTGTCTTTTTTATCTTTCATCAAAGAAGAGATGCATTCAGCAAGTTCTCTAAAGCAATCAGTAGGATTGATCTCAGAATTTGTTCCATATTTAGAATCCTTCTGCTCAATTTTCTCTTTAACAATTTTTTGATTTTCTTCGTGGAAATGAGAGCTAAATTCAATTGGCTTTGTTAACTCATAAAGTTTATCTTGAACGTTAGAAAGGCGACTGTAATTACCCTCTATATCAACTCGTGATGGATATGAAGAGCCAGTATCGCCATTCTTGTAAATATTAATGGCATTTGTCATAACTTGAACCTCAAATTTCGATGATGAATCATAAAAGCCTTTGACATCAAGTTTGCTATATAGTTCTCTTATGGATGTAAGTACGTGAATGATGTATCTCTCCATTTGGTTTTTGCCATCATTCAGCCTAATGACATTATCTTTAATATCTCTGAGGGAGGTGCTTGTTTCTATTATTTCATTATAATTAACTTCAATCTCTTTCTTTAAATTATCAAATTCATCTAATTCATTTTTAGCTAATTTATCTTTATCTTTAAATTGATCAATCTTTTTGATGAGACCTATGAGCAAATTAATTTTATCATTCGATTTGTGTATTTTATCATTGATTGAATGAAGTTGTTCACCTGATTCTGTAAGTTCTTTTGCCAATCCTGTGATTTCATTTGCGAATTGTATATTGTCACCTCTTGTTTTTGGAGTTTTATCTATTTTGTCGCTGATATAGTTAATGCAGAATTTGAATATTCGAACTTGGTCATTTGATAGAAGCATTATATCTTTTATTTTTCCCAGATCGCTAATTATATCTTGCACAAATTTCAACTTTTCATCCTTTTCACTTGTTCGAATGTTGTGTCCAGGCACGGATTGTAATTCCTTAATTAAATCATCCATAGCTTGCTTCAATTTTCCAGTTGCATCATTAAATGTTTTATCATTCATTTTAGTTTTTTCTTTATTATCAAAAATAGCTTTGACTGCATTTTTAATTTGATTAATTTGCTCTTCCAAATAAAACTTACTGATATTTAGGTACAAATTATTGTCTTTAAGAGTTGTCATTTGCTGAACCGATTCTTTGTATTGATTGTCAATTGTGCCAATGGCATTTCTGAAATGTGAATTATCTGCAGTATTTTCTGTTTTTTCGGTTCTTTTTGAATAAACATACTGTATAATATTTTGAAAACCTGAAATTTGCTTATTTAAATTATCAATATGCTGGTTTAAGTTAAGATTATTATCATTGATTTCTCTAAGTTGCGAAATTGAATTTTGGATTAAATGGTTGAATTCTTGTATATATGAATCGTTGTGATTTTGTTTGAGATGTTGAAGAATTTGATCATGTTTTTTATCAATTTGTCTAAATAGTTCTTCACAATTAGTGTCTCTTTGATTTAATTCGCGTTTATTTTTATGAATCATATTAATAATCATCGAATAGGTATGAAGTTGGTCAATTAAATTGTTATTGAGTTGATTTATGTTAATTAATTGTTGATTGAGTCCATTGTTATTGGTGTTAATGGCATCTAAATTTTGAATTAAATTAGTTTTAGATCTGCCTAATTTTTGAATATCAGATTTAAACTTATCTGCTTTTAGTTTAGTTTGAGAAGATTTACTCATATTTTGATAAATATAATCAACACTATTTTCTATAATTTCGATTTGAGTTGATAATTTTTCTTTTTCGTTTTGTGTATTGTTTAAGTTATTTTGTAAATTTTCTATATTCTTGGATAATTTATAATTATTATCATTAAGTTCAATGATATTATTGTTAATGTTATCTAATTTTTGAATTAAATTAGTTTTAGATCTGCCTAATTTTTGAATATCAGATTTAAACTTATCTACTTTCTGTTTAGTTTGAGAAGATTTACTCATATTTTGATAAATATAATCAACACTATTTTCTATAATTTCGATTTGAGTTGATAATTTATCTTTTTCGTTTTGTGTATTGTTTAAGTTATTTTGTAAATTTTCTATATTCTTGGATAATTGATAATTATTATCATTAAGTTCAATGATATTATTGTTAATGTTATCTAATTTTTGAATTAAATTAGTTTTAGATCTGCCTAATTTTTGAATATCAGATTTAAACTTATCTACTTTCTGTTTAGTTTGAGAAGATTTACTCATATTTTGATAAATATAATCAACACTATTTTCTATAATTTCGATTTGAGTTGATAATTTATCTTTTTCGTTTTGTGTATTGTTTAAGTTATTTTGTAAATTTTCTATATTCTTGGATAATTGATAATTATTATCATTAAGTTCAATGATATTATTGTTAATGTTTTCTAATTTTTGAATTAAATTAGTTTTAGAACTGCCTAATTTTTGAAAATCAGATTTAAACTTATCATTTTTATGTCTATTTTGATTATTATAATTCACATTTTGATGAATGTTATTTATACTACTCTCAATTAATTTATTTTGTTCTTCTAATTCATTGAAACGCTGCTTTAAAACAAAATTCTTTGTATAAACTGCATCCAATTGATGACTTATTTCTCCATTATATGCACTTAATTGTTCAAGAAAACTTTGGAGTTGGGAGTTAGCTTTAGGTGTTGTTAATTTTTCGTTATTCTCTAAATAAATTAAATTCACAATCTGTTTAATTAATTCAATTTGATTTATTAGTGCAGAATTATTTTGTGGTTGAATCATTTCATCATTGTCTTCTAAATTGCGAGTTAATTTTTCATCCATTTTTGTTTGATGAGTGCCTTGCTTTTTTTTGATTAGATCACTCGACTTCCTTCTTTTATCATTTTCTGCTTGACTTGAATGCTTAGGATATTGAGATTGGCTGAAACGATTTGTCATATATATTTAGTATAAAAATTCAATGTTTTTTAAATCTTTTTAATTCAAAATTTTATTTTTTTTGCCATATATTTTTCAGGTGGAAGAATAATGTCATTATTATTCAATAACCATAATCCCGATCGATTCTAAAATAGGTGTACAATTCTGAAGGTATTCAAAAAGTGGATACTCTTCAGAAAAAATAATCATAACAAGAAGTAAGGAAACTCAGATCTGCCCAAAATTTTGCAAATTTTTTGTCATCTATTGTAAAATCGAAATTGATTTCACCAACAGATGTTTTACAACCTCCTAGATTGAGATGAGTTGGTCTGTCTTCTTTGATGTTTAAATCTTTTAATGCGTATTTCGAATATTCATATCTTGTTGTAGAGTTAAATACATTTTCAGTTGAATGATTTCCGTTGCACTCTGTCCGAATATTTCCAATTCTGTTCTCGCAGGGATGAGAAGACAAACGATCAATTCCAAGTCCTTCACAAAAACGCTCTATCGAATATGATTCTGCAAGAAGTGTCGGTATAATTCTTTGTATTTTATTAATTGTCAGAAATATTTGTGAGCAAAACGGTTTATTTTTCATGGACACATTTTCAGGTAAATTCTTTGAGTATTCATCGAATAATTGAAAGAAAATATGAATTAATGTGTTAATTAAATAAACGCGTGTGTTAGGTGTAATGTGTTCATTCAATTGAGCCTCACTCCAGAATGAGAAAATAATAAAATAAAAAAAGCATTCATTCGTATAATTATGTAATAAATTTAGAGAATTCTTAATTGTGAATAATATAATTGGGTACGAGTCTCTCATTTTCCCAATACTTGAGCGGTCAAAAAGAGCTTCACCAGCTTGAATTATTTCGTTAACTGAAAAAATATTTATTGCTTTTTGAGGAACAAGGAACGCCACTTTTTGAACTGCGTTCAAAAAGTGTCTAGTACACAGTTTTTTTCTTTTAGAAAAAAGACAATATCTATATAAAAGGCATTCAAATAAACAATAATTTAGTCAAAATTTTATTCAAAAATTAACATAGCATAAAAAACTTTATTAATGCTTTCTGTAAAAAAACTAGCAAAAGTTTGTAATTAGCCAAAACGCGAATCAGTTATTAACATCAATGTTTGTCTGTTGTTAGCATAGATTTTTATCTGTTGTTAGCATCGATGTTTTTCTGTTGTCAGCATCGATGTTTGAATGTTGTTAGCATAGATGTTTATCTGTTGTTAGCATCGATGCTTTTCTGTTGTCAGCATCGATGTTTGAATGTTGTTAGCATAGATGTTTGTCTTTTGTAAGCATCAATGTTTATCTGTTGTTAGCATAGATGTTTATCTGTTGTTAGCATCGATGTTTGTCTGTTGTTAGCATCGATGTTTATCTGTTGTTATCATCAATATTTATCTGTTGCTAGCATCAATGTTTGTCAATATTTAAGATAATATTATCTGGCGGTAGGATTATCTGGTTGTGGGATTTTTCTGGCTATGAGATTAAACTATTTTATTTCTTTTTGATAAATTAATTAATTAAAAAAAAAAAAAAAAAAATAAAAATAACGTCGTCTCAATAATATTGAACCGAATTATTAACTTTGTACCTATTTTACATCCTCTGAATTTTATCAAAAAGTTAAAAAATGTATCAATTCATCTTTATTTCCTAGTGAAAATTATTACTATCTGTTAAAATATTATAGCAATATATCTTAATTATTTAATATAAAACCCATTTTATCATAATTTACTATTGCAATTTTATTTATAAATAGATTTCTAAAATTTAAATTACTGAATGTTTTGCTTGTAGTAACATAAGAAGTTTGCATTTGAGGAAATTCGACTTTGATTTAGACGAAAATCTTAATAACAAAACATTGATAACAGCCTTCTGTAATTGAAATGGTTTGAATATACTTATTTAATGACTTTATCTAGAGTTTTTTTAAGTTATTTGACTAGAACATGTTGAAAAAAGATGCAAATTTGATTCAGCATTGGAGCGGTATCAGACTGAAAATTGTTTGAAAGGAAATTTTTTGGGTGTACTGAAAGAATAGCAAAAGGACTTGGCAGAAAAATGGTGATCTTTGGAAGAAATCGAGGTTAGTTATTTTTGTTTGGCTTTGATGTTAAGTGATAACCGAATTATAAAATTATCAAAAAGTTTTATTATTTATTTAAAATTCAATGGATTGAATTTATAATTGAGAATTGTACCACTCTATAATTGAGAAAATATATGTTCATGCTATGCTTCAATTATTTGAATGTATCAGAAATTTTCTGAACTGGTACATAGTTAATATTATCGGTACAGGGTTATTGAAACGACGTTAAAAATAAAAAATTCAATTCTATGAGCTTTATGAAAAAAATAACTGAAAAATTTTTTTTATTAAAATATCTTAATCAAAAAGAAATAAAATAGTTTACAATTATAATTACAAATGCAAATAATAATATACTTAAATTAATTATTATCCAAAATATTTTAAAACAATATGATGGCTGGATAAGTTCAGGTCTTATTTTTTTGGGGTTTTGTTTTATTATATTAAGATAAACAAAGAAAATAAGAGAAAAAATTAATATAATATTGAAAAAGTTTAAATTTATTCAATTTGATAAAAAACGAAAAAATTGAATCGTTCCTATTTAATGAAACAAGTATAGATTTTCATTGGGTTATCGTATTTTTCTGCCCCACTTTTTCAAAGGATAATAAAATAAAATAATTTTATCTTAATAAAAAAAGATAAAATAATATTCTTTTTAAATGAATTAAAATCTACATTTTATTATTACTATGTAGCTATTAAATAATTGTTTAATTTGCATTATTGGTTATTAAAAAAAAATGCATATGATTAATCAAAATCCAAATTATTACGAATTTTAAATGGTTAAAATCATGATCGTCATATGTCATTATCCAGGTTAAGCTCATTCAATTTTTTCACGATGGAAGGTGACTCGAAAAAAAAAGGTAGAAATTTTAGCCAAATATGAAATTGATATATTTTTCATATTATCATGAGTAGAATAATAATGCATAAGTAAATATTGAAAATAGTGCCTTTTTCATATATCCAAAATAAGGTATCTATTGAAAAAGTGGGGCAGAAAAAAACCTAGGCTTTTGTGTCCAAACGAGTTTGTATTCAAAAAGTATCCAATGGATACTCATTTTTGTTCGTTATTTTTTGAGAGAATTTGAGGATCCAAAATCGCCAAAATGGACACTTTAATTCAATCTTGGATACACCTTTCAATTTTCATTGATTATTTTGAATGTATATTTCGTTTGACCAATTATATCGCTCCAAATTTACATTGAATTTTTTTTTTATTTCAAATGTTGATCTTCTTGGTCAAAATCATTCTTAGTGAATTTGAAAAGTTTATAATTCATATTTGAGAGGTTTTTTAAAAATTCAGAATAGTATGTGTTTAAGACATTTATTATTGCTTTTTTTCTGATATTAATGAGTTTATTAAAGTAAAAATAAAGTATCCAATAAAAAATTTTTTGGATACTTCAACACAAATCTTTGAATAAAATACTAAATAAAAAAGCAGTTTTATGTCCACAAAAAGTGACAGCTTTTTACAAAAAGTCGAAAATGGACACTCAGTTCACTGGATACAAAAGCCTAGAAAAAAACGATATTCCATTTTCATTTATCAAATATAGAATAATTCAATGATATTATCCTCTTTAAAAATCTATATTTTGGCAAATAAACTTATTTTTCCAAATAAATAATATATATAAAAGATAAAAAATGAAAAATAATACTAAATAAAAAATTATCTTATAAGAATTTCATATTTGTATAAATTGTCAAAATTGTTAAAAAAAAAATTTATCGTAAAATTTATTCTATTCAAAAAATTCAATATTTAATTAAAAAATAAAATAAATATATACCATCCATTATCGAATAATATCTAATAAACATATAATAAATAATATTTAGAATAATGTTTAAAATATTGTTATGCATATGAAATAGATTTCTAAAAAAAATTCTACTCTTCCCACCTCTAATAAAAATGAGATTAGATGATATTGAAAGATATTGAAAAATATTTTGAATATTTTTATCAAAAAGTTTATATAAAAATAAAATTTCAACGGATAAGTTATATTTTGCTTTATGACTTTAGTTAGATTTTCTCAACAGCGTACGCCGCAGAGTCCAAATCCACCAAATGATTCGTCAGTTGATGACGAGCATTTAATTGATATGATTTCTAAATTACAAAAGAAAAATAAGAAAATTCAAAAAAATAAAGATAATTTAAATAGACGATTACAAGAAGAAAAAAAGCACAATCAAATTCTTGGATTGAAAATATTAGAATTAGATCAAGAAATCCTTTCGATACAAGAAACAATCCACAAAACTGATCAATCTCTGGCCGAGTGCCGGTCTCAAAATTCTGAAATTCGAACTAAAAAGCAAAATATAAAAAAAAAGTCATCAATTCTTGAAGAATACGATCGAATAAACAATTTAATTACTTCAAAAGAAAATAAAATACCGAGAATGGAAGAATTTACTACAAGTGTACTGAATGTAATTAATGATTTTGATGATGATGAAATGGACGACGTTATTAAAATTATACAAAAACAGATATTTTTTCTTTATTGGTCAAACAATGAAATTAGCCAGCAACTCGAACTTATTTATTCACATCTAGATCATGATCCAGAAGACGTTCCAAATGTAGGCGAAATGAAGTTTAATTTACGTAAATGCTTAAATTCTTTACCTTCTACTCTACAAAGGACATCAGATATTTCGAATGATGAATTAAAAATAGAAGACGAAAATATTATTAACGTTGATTTTGAGAAAATTTTTCGAAAATCTAAATCAAAACTCGCATTTGATGAAGGCTGTGATGATTTTGATTATAATCAAAATGATTTTTATATTCAGAAGAGAAAGAGTAAAAACAGCATAGAATATGAAATTTTACCGCTGAAAGGTTGTACAGTTTCATTTAATCTTATTCCCCAAGAAACGAATGATACTAATTTAAGTTTTCAAGCGAAATCATTTCAATACTCTGAATCAGGCATTGTGGGGCCCAATGAAAAATTGAAAAAGTTATTCAACGAAGGAGGAGAACAAGAGAACATTAGTTATGATGAAACCGAAACCGAGGCTGAAATTGGCTTTTTAGATCGTGAAAGAATAACGGCTGGACCAGATAAACCAAAATATCAACAAGCATTATTTAATACGTCAGAATCTTACCAATTCCAATCAAACAGACTTAATGACAATACAGAATACTCAGATGGAACTGAATACGTCTTAAATCCTAATCGTCAAGATGATAGTGAAGAGGATACTGATACCAATAAAGATGAAAAAGAAGATGAATGTGATAGAAAACGAAAATTATTCATTGCAGAGCAGGAAAAGAGGCTCAAAGAAATTGAAGCTGAAAAACAGAGAAGATTGCAAGAAAAAGAAATCAGAGATAGAATGAAGAAAGAAGAAGAAGAAAAAAAGAAAAACAAAATTAAACTTGGAACTAGCGACGCTCTCTACCAGAAAAGTTTGCTTGATGATTCCGCAATCCAAGATATGATAGCAAAAGCGAAAGCCGAAGCCGAGAGGCAAGCACGAGCTCTCGCCGAATCCGAGAGAATTAAAAAAGAGAAAGCAGAAGCCGATCGACTAGCCAAAGAAAAAGCAGAAAAAGAAAGACTAGCAAGAGAGAAAGCCGAAGCTGACCGGAAAGCAAAAGAAAAAGCAGAAAAAGAAAGAATAGCCAGAAAGAAGGCTGAGAAAGAAAGACTTGCTAGAGAAAAGGCAGAAAGAGATGAGCAAGACCGACTTGCCCGCGAAAGAGCTCTTGCTGAACGGATTGAGAAAGAGAAAGCTGAAAAGGAAAGAAAAGCCAAAGAGAAGGCCGAAAAAGAACGTCTAGAAAAAGAAAAAGAAGAGGCCGACCGAATAGCCAAAGAAAAAGCTGAAAAAGAAAGACTAGCAAGAGAAAAGGCAGAAAAAGAAAGACTAGCAAGAGAAAAGGCAGAAAAAGAAAGACTAGCAAGAGAAAAGGCAGAAAAAGAAAGACTAGCAAGAGAAAAGGCAGAAAAAGAAAGACTAGCAAGAGAAAAGGCAGAAAAAGAAAGACTAGCAAGAGAAAAAGCTGAAAAAGAAAGACTTGCACGCGAAAAAGCAGAAAAAGAAAGACTAGCAAGAGAAAAAGCTGAAAAAGAAAGACTTGCACGCGAAAGGGAAGAAAGAGAAGAGAGAGAAAGAATAAAACGCGAGAGGCTTCTCGCTGAGAAAATTGAGAAGGAAAAGGAAGAGAAGGAAAGAATCGCCAGAGAAAAGGCAAAGGCAGAGAAACTTGCCAAAGAAAAAGAAGAGCAAGAAAGACGGGCTCGCGAAAAAGCGGAACAAGAAAGGATTGCGAGAGAGAAGGCAGAGAAAGAGAGACTTGCGCGCGAGAAAGCAGAAGCAGAAAGAAAGGCGAGAGAAAAGGCAGAAAAAGAGAGAATCGCCCGCGAAAAGGCAGAAGCAGAACGAAAAGAACGCGAGAAGGAAGAACGAGAGAGGCTTGCTCGTGAAAAAGCTGAAGCCGACCGAATAGCCCGTGAAAAAGCTCTAGCTGAGAAAATTGAGAAGGAAAAGGAAGAGAAGGAAAGAATCGCCAGAGAAAAGGCAAAGGCAGAGAAACTTGCCAAAGAAAAAGAAGAGCAAGAAAGACGGGCTCGCGAAAAAGCGGAACAAGAAAGGATTGCGAGAGAGAAGGCAGAGAAAGAGAGACTTGCGCGCGAGAAAGCGGAACAAGAAAGACTTGCACGTGAGAAAGCAGAAGCAGAAAGAAAGGCGAGAGAAAAGGCAGAGAAGGAGAGAATCGCGAGAGAGAAGGCCGAGGCAGAACAAAGAGCCAAAGAGAAGGAGGAAGCAGAGAGGCTTGCGAGAGAGAACGCTGAGAGAGACAGAATTGCGCGTGAGAAAGCTCTAGCTGAGAAAATTGAAAAAGAAAGGCTGGCCAAAGAAAAAGCTGAAGAGGAAGAGAGAGCTAAAAAGAGGGCCGAGCAAAGGAGAATCGCTCAAGAAAAGGCAGAGGAAGAGAGAATTGCCAGAGAGAAAGCTGAAGCTGAACAAAGAGCCAAGGAAGAAGAGGAGCGACTTGCCAGAGAAAAAGCCGAAGCAGAACAGAGAGCCAAAGAGGAAGAAGAAAGAATAGCGAAAGAAAAAGCTGAGGCTGAGCAAAGAGCCAAGGAAGAAGAGGAGCGACTTGCCAGAGAAAAAGCCGAAGCAGAACAGAGAGCCAAAGAGGAAGAAGAAAGAATAGAAAGGGAAAAAGCTGAGGCTGAACAAAGAGCCAAGGAAGAAGAGGAGCGACTTGCCAGAGAAAAAGCCGAAGCAGAACAGAGAGCCAAAGAGGAGGAAGAGCGAATTGCAAGAGAGAAAGCTGAAGAGGAAGAGAGAGCCAAGGCTGAAGAAGAGCGACTTGCAAAAGAGAAAGCTGAGGCTGAGCAAAGAGCCAAAGAGGAGGAAGAGCGAATTGCCAGAGAAAAAGCTGAAGCAGAACAGAGAGCCAAAGAAGAGGAAAGAATAGCGAAAGAGAAAGCTGAGGCTGAGCAAAGAGCCAAAGAGGAAGAAGAGAGAATTGCAAGAGAGAAAGCTGAAGAGGAAGAGAGAGCCAAGGCTGAAGAAGAGCGACTTGCAAGAGAGAAAGCAGCAGCAGCAGAAGAGAGCGCCAAAGAGAAAGCCGAACAGCTCGCCAAAGAAACATCCGATGAAGAGCAGAAAGCCAAAGAAGAAGAAGCCAGACCTGGCACCGATCAACCAGAAGCAAACAAAGCGAAACCCGACTCAGAGGAATCTCCTTCCGCTCAGACCTTTGCACCGCGCTCTCCAGAGGAACCCGACTCGAGCCGATCGAAGCGCCGTCCTCGTGTTCGCGACAGGACGAACACAGAGCTTCCCTACGACGGCGTCAGCTCCCTCTCCAACCTCCGCGAGATCCTCGAGCACGAGCAGTTCAACGAGGAAGAAGAGAAGAACCTCCGCGTCTACTATTCAGACCTGGAGCGTCAATTCGAGGAGCTGACAAAGCAGAAGGAGAAGATCATCCAGGAGTACGAGGAGTCACACTCAAAAATTGATGACATCACTTCACAACCGCCAATAACCGTCACCACAGATGGTAAGTCAAAAATTTGCCATCTCGACGGTTTCACAATTGACCATCAAAAAACCGTTCCAACCGACTCCAATTCAAAAAGTTCACAGACAGAATTGTCCTTAAATTCACCTATCTTCACAAGCATGATTCGACCACCTCAGTCGCCTCGAGATGGAAGTGACACAAGCACAAATTCAAGTTCGAATTCATTCGATGAAAGAATCAATTTCTTGGAGTCCGAAATTCAGCTGCAGATGAAGGAGAAAGAGAAGCTGATGGAAGGACTGGCCAAGTTGATTCCGATGAATGATTCTTCAAATGATGACTCAAATTCAGAGGACTCTGAAATTTCAGAGGAGACGATAATGAATTTGAAAGAAGAGCGTGAATCACTTTCAAAACAAATCGACCTAATGAAGAGTGAGAACGAGAACGCTAGATTGAAAGCCGAAGAAATTCAGCAGAAAATCGAAGAAGTTGTCAAATTTAGAGAAGTCTTGGAAACTCAGCTTCAAAACGCTGAAAATTCTGAAAAACCGGAAATTAAGAAAATTAAGAAGGAAATTGAGGAAAAACAAAATAAAATTTTCAACCTTCAAAAACAGGCTGAAGCATTGAGTAAAACCGTAGCTAAAAAGAAGCTCTATTTGAATGATCTCAGATATCTGCGACAAAATGAATACATTGACAAAAAAGTCGAGCTGATGAAGTTGAAGAGAAGAAAGGAAAAATGGGAAAGAATAAATAATGACGAAAATACAACTTTCAAGGAATATCAGGATATGAGCACAAATTACGGATTCGAAAGAAACAGACTCGCGGAAGTTCTGAAAGTGAAACAGAAAGAAATGGTACTAGAAAGAGAAAAATGCGAAGCTTTTAGAAACCAATATATAGCATTGCATGCAATGATTGAAGAGAATCCTCATTAATTTGTTTATTTATATTATTTATATTATTTGTTGTTTTTATTATTATTAATTTTTTTTTAAATTATAAAGATGTTATTACAATTTACAATTTTTTTTTTTTTTTTTTATTTGATACCAGCCCAAATGGTACTTTTTACCCGAAGCATAAACAGCGTATTAGACTTTTATCAATCACATTTTTCTTATTTTTTCAATAATCTTTCACTTCTTTCAGAAAAAGTCTATTTAAGATTTTTGAATAGATTTGCAATACTGATATTATTTCGATATAATAAAACCAATCTTTAAAATTAACTTTTTTATATATTGTGAAAAAATGATGAAAAGTAGATTTGTGGAAAACTTTTTGTGAATTTTAATTCAAATCCAAAAAAAAAAACTTTAGAAAAAATTTAATTGAGTTCAATTTTTATTCATTTTGACATAGAAAAAGTCGAATTTTTTTAAATGAAAAGTGAAACTTCACTATCACTAGAAATTTTAAGTAACATTATGCTCCAAGATAGCAGAAAATTTCCGTAAGGAATGATTATTTAATCAAATGATGATTTATTCTCTCAAAATTCAATCTGAATTACTATATCAAACATTTTATTTTTAAGAATAACAGCCTAAGAATTGTTGAACCACAAATTGACCTTTTTTCTTATTTGAATATAAAAGTTCCTCAAAAAGTTCATATTAATTGAGAAATGGTTCAGCAATTCTAAAAGAATATTATACTTTTGAGATGATGTAAATAAAACAATACCTTTGGGGAAATCTCTTTATTATTTGTTGAAAAAAGATGAATGTCTTTAATTAAGATGGAATGATAAAATCTTTATACTTTAATCCATATTTTAAATATTATAAAGATTTTATGAAATTAAAAATAAAATCAGAAATGTTTATTTTTCATCCATTTTTTAAATATGTTTATTCATAAAAGAATCATCATTAACATTGGAAAAATGTTAAATAATTAAATAAATTATAATCAACTTTTTAAATAGCTCCATCAAATTTGAATAACATTTTTAATTTACCATCAAATTTTTCAAACAATTGGTTTTTTATTTTGATCTCTTTATTTGAATGATTTTCTCAAATACCTTCTATATCAATAATACCCACCATTTCTTTTTTTTTTTAATAATAATATGTAAGCATCAATTATATTATTTTCAGGCATTAACAATAGTTATTTTTCAATGTCTGAACTATTAATACAAAATTTTCTCAGAATTCTAACATTCAAAATTGATAAGATTATTTTTTATGTATCAAAAATTCAAAGGTTGTAAAAACATCAAATTGTTAGAAATGAATTTAACTCTTTACTCATTGACTACCTCTTCACTATTAAATTCTCCAATGATATTCATTCCTTCAATGCATTTACAGCTGAAAAAATTCAGGTTTAGCAATATAAAACTCAATTTTTTTTTTTCAAATTTTTTCTCTGCAAATTCAAATGTTCATTCAACAATATCTAAATGCTTATTTATAAATTTTTTAAAGCCTCCGATATCTATTGAGAGTTGCATCAAAAGTAAATGCATTTCATTCGAAAATTTTTTTGAAACTCAAGGATACTCAAACACAGAACTTTGTATCGATTCATGCAATTTTATGAATTGTAAAAATTTAGGCCATTATGCAAAAGGCGGTGCTATATTTTTTATGAAATTAAATTCAAAATTAAAAGTTCATGGCTGCATATTTAAAGAATGTATTTGCAATGGTGATGGTGGAGCCATATTTGCTGCAGCTAAAGTAGGTGATACAAACTTTCAAGGATCAGGATCAACATCTCATGAAAACATGGAATCATTTTATTCACATTACTGCTGCTATTCAGAATGCTCAGCCAAAATTGTAGAAAGCAGCAAACAAGAATTTTCAGGTTACGGGAGTGCACTTTTCGTTGCATCAAATAGCATTGAACTGAATTATAGTTCATCAGTTGACTGCCCAAGCATATCAGAATCATCATTTGGAGCTCAATTTGATATGCAAACAACTAATGTTAAATCTTGCTTCATCAATGCTACAAAAGGCAACTCCGTTTGCTGTTCGGCTATAGAATACAGAAATGCAAAGAAGGGATTTTTTAGTTATCAAACAATTGCCAACCAAATTGGTGGTTTTATATCATCATTTACCAAATTAGAAGGGGCAGTTAATATTTCGTGTTGCAATTTAGTTAACAATACAGTACGTTACACAAATATTGTCCCTACCTGCTCGATTATTCACGTCAGGTTGAAAAGTGTTACAATATCTGACTTCGTAGTAATTGGAACAGCATTTGACGGATTTAACGGTTTAAATCAGCCACTTTTTGCTTCAAAAGGAAGAGATGAATCTGACGAATTCTTTATAACCGTTATCGGCTGTCATATTGAATCTTCTTTTAACAACCAAATTTTTTTTCAAGATATAACGACGATTTCAAACTTTTTCAATGAAGAAGGTCAAATATTTCAGACTAAGACAATTCCGCAGCTCAATCTTGGCGATTGCCAAGGCACCGTCAAGCCTCCGCCCATTGCAACCACTTCTCAATTTTCAGAGTCATTCAAATTTTCTGAGTCCAACGGTTTTTCTGACACTCAATATTTTTCTTACAATTCTCCTTCTCAATCAATTTTTTTTTCTAATTCTCATCACTTCTCAGCTTCGGTTGCATTTTCATATTCTTTAGAGTTCACTAACTCTGAGAGTGAATCTAAATCATGCCATTTCACAAATTCAATGCTTTTTTCTGAGTCAGTAAAATTCACAGAAACCAAAAGATTTTCAAAAAGTGACATGCTTTCTGAGTCACGTGATTTCACAAAAGCTGATTTCTTTTCATATTCAGATGAATTCACAAAAAGTGGAATTTTTTCACAATCAGTAAAATTCACAAAAAGTGGAATTTTTTCACAATCAAGTAAATTCACAAAAAGTAGCCACTTTTCTGAATCAATAGAATTCACAGAAAAAAGCCTCTTTTCTAGATCTCATCAATCCAATCCATTCTCAAAAAGTGGCATCTTCTCTGAGTCACTTGATTTCACAAAATCTGATTTCTTTTCAAATTCAGATGAATTCACCTTAACCGATCATTTTTCACCATCGCATCAATTTACGAGATCAGGAAAATTCAGCCAGTCAGATGAATTCTCACATTCGAATTTTTTTTCAGATACGAATAAATTCACATCAACAGAACCGTTCTCATTTACAGAACCGTTCTCATTTACAGAAACATTCACCAAAACCGCGATTTTCACACAATCGAAGCCATTTTCAAAGTCATCAGAATTTTCAATGTCTTCTGATTTTTCAGAGACATCAGAATTCGGCCAGTCGAAGCTCCCTCCCTACATCATCATCAGCAATCCAGATGAAGAAAAAGATAAAGGAGTTAACGGTCGTCTCATTGGGGGAGTTGTTGGAGGGGCCGCGGGAGCAGGGATTGCAGCGAGTGTCACTTTTTATCTTGTTAAACGTAAAAAGATGAATCGCATTGAAATTTCGACACCAGAAGCGTCGACAGCGAGCTCCAACGAAATTGTGATGCAGAATCCGATCTATGGAATGAACATCGAAGATGACCCATTCCAAAACGACTTTGCAGAACATCTTGCGTCACTTGACGCAGTTTTATAGATTTTTTATTTTTGTTTTTTTTTTTTTTTTATGTTATAATTAATTTTGTTAGTAAATAATTTATATTTTCATGCTTTTCATTCGCGCACTTTCTTATTTTTGAATTACAATGGCTGGCTGAAACTGTTTTTAGGTTTCAATTCTCTGGAAAAGAGTGATGATGCATTTTAATTATATTAATGCAATATTTACTCATTTATGTGTAATAATGCCAATGATGTTAGAATTAGAATTTTGAGAATCGAATAGTAATATAATATATTAATTTTTTTTTAATGGTTATTGTAGATATAAAATGCTTCATTAAAACAAAAATATCAATAATTACTTATTTAAATAAATACTAGAATAATAATAGGATCAATCAAATAATCATTATAAATATATCTTCTCATTTTCAATAACCAGGATCATTTTGAGAAATTTTCAATTAATAAACAAATATTTACATTAATATTTTTTAATATATTAATATATTTAAATATTTGATCTTATCAGTATTTATGAATATTATTATAATTTATTAATTTTCAGTAAGCAATACCATAATAGTTTGATTTTGTCATTTTTAGAAATATTATATTATTTATATCTTAAAATCTATAGATATTTTAATTTTTCAATACTTTAAAGCACTTTACAACCTATTCAATTTTTTGAATGCCACTTAACCTTTCAATTTTTTGAATCATTTTCATATAATGATTTGTTTTCACTCGAAAGAAATAACCAAATATCATCTACCAATAGATATAGTGTTTGAATATAAATGATTTTCAGCAAAGGCATTATTTGAGTTATTATAATTGGTCAAAAATATTGAAATAATAATGATTCAATCAACTTTATGATGAATAAAGATTTATTATATCATTCTGGCTACTATAAAATCAAATATGAATGATTATTGTTAATCGAACTTTTTATTTCAAAAAAGAACCATAAATCAGAAAAAATTGAATTGATTGAAAGAATTAGTTTTGGTGGTTATTTTGAAAAATTTAGAACATCCATATAACTTTTGAGACATCATTAGAAATATCTACTTGATGACCTATCTATATTCATTCCATTCATCATGTTATTTTAAACCAACCACAAATTTTTTTTTTTTTATATTATTCAATTTCCAATATATATGATTTACCAATTACTATTAGCTATTAAAACATCAAATAACCCCATATGCAAAATCAATTTGAAGCTTACAAATCATATTCAATATATTTTTATTTTAATAATGAATTTTAACGGTAGCTCAATTATTTATGACTTTATATCTATAATTGAAATCACCTCTAGTCATGCTCAGTGAACGAATTTTTGTTTAACTCATAATTTGTTATGCTTGGTTTCAAATTTTTTATACTCTGAATATTTTACTATATCAATTCAAAAAGAATTCCTTCATTCTAAAAGTTTATTGACATATAAAATAATTCTTCATAAACTTATAAATAGAATATCAAGACTAGTCTCATACTTTCCTCATTTAATTTTAGGAAAATTTGTATTTATGAACCCGGTGAAATTCAAAATCGGTTCATGCTTCAATAAAATTTTTATTATTGTTTCGGTAAAAAAAAAAATAAAATATTTCATATTTTAATAGATAAATCAAATATTTTTTATATAAAATATATTATTATTGTAATTTTATATGATATTATATATTTGGTATAATTATACATATAGATTAAATAAGTAAATTTATGTTTTTTAAAATTTAATAAAAATCAAACTTTTTGTTTTATTTGTGATAAAAATTTTTGAACTATAAATAATTTTGAAAATTTTTTATAAATTTCTTTTTTAATTCATTTGTTTTCTTTTTTATTTGGTATATTATATAAAAAACATACAATAAAATGATTTGTTTTACTAAAAAAAATTATTTTATTATTATTTTTTATATTGATTGAGACAAAATAAACTTGATTTATTCCATATGAAAATAAAACTTGATTTTATTCAATTCTTAACAGTATGCTTTTGAATTGTTTTCTACAATTTGAAATTTTGAACCGACTCATAAGTTGAAAACGAACGTTATTCAATTTTTCATGTTTCATTCAAATTTAAGAGAATTGGTTTTGGAGATAATTCTTTGAAAAAGAACATTTTTTTTTTAATCATTCAATATTTATTCAAAAAATAAGATATAATAATTACTTAATGAAATTATATTTTAATTATCAATGATCAAGTTGTATTATTGCAATATTTTACAAAAATTTTTTTTAAACTTGACGATAAATTGAGTTTAATTAAAATGATATAAAATATTTTTTTTTATAAAAATTGTTTTTATTTAAATGAATTTAACCCTTTTCTATTTTTCGACTTCTATCCTTTCAGCTTCACCCTTGCTGGCTCCACAGTCTACACATTTCCATTTTTCATCGTTTAAAGCTAACAAAATTCATTTAACCTCGTTTTTTCAAAATTTTTTATGCTCATATTCAAAGATTCATGCTTCAATCTCAAATTCTATGTTTATACGATTTTTAAATCCACCATTTAGAATAGAAAATGAAATTCAAGCCCAGTGTATTCAATTTAAAAATTTTAATGAAACACAAAAATTTTCTTCCACAGATCTCTGCATTTATTCATGCCATTTTTATGATTGCAAAAATTCAGGCGAATATGCTAGGGGCGGAGCAATTCGGTTTGTATGTGAAAATTCGTCGTTAACTATTCATGCAGCAACATTTAGTGATTGCACAAGCCAAGGCTGCGGTGGTGCAATTTTTGCATGTGGAGAAGAAGAATATTCATTTAATTCCGATAATGGTTTAATGACTCATGTTAATATGGAATTATTTAATTCTCATTATTGCTGCTATTCTGGATGTTCTGCTCAAATTTATGATACATCAAATTATGACTCATACAGATATTCAGGTTATGGGAGCGCCATTCTAGTGGCCTCCGATAATATGGAACTAAATTATAGCGCAGCAAATGAATGCCCCAGATTAAGCAGCGACCCCGCATATGGGGCACAATTTGATCTCAAAACGGCAGATGTGAAATCATGTTTCATCAATGCAACATCTGGAGATTCAATATGTTGCGCTGCCATTGAATACAGAAACGCCGCAAGCGGTTTTTTTAGTTATCAAACCATTGTTAACCAAGTAGGGGCCTTTACAACGAGTTTTAACAGTTTAGAAAGTCCGGTTAACATATCAAGTTGCAATCTGGTTAACAACACATTACGTTATATTTCACATGTTGGCCATTGCTCGTTAATTTACGTTATGTTCAAAGATGTCATTATTTCCAACTTCGTTGTCCTTCTATCAAACATAGACCCCTCAATTACAGCCTCAGATATTCCTGCCTACTTTGCGGCCAGAAACAACGACGATATAACCGTAACCGTCGAAAACTGTCAGATTGACTTATCAATGGTTATGAGCAAGTACTTCTCAGGAGTGGTCACAAAGTCGGTCACAATAACAGATGACCCAAAAACGCACAATTTAAAGCAGCTCCATTTGGGCGACTGTCTGGGCGTCGTAGTGCCGCCGTCACTTTTTGAGACGTCATTTTTCACTAACTCGCGTTTTTTCTCTCAATCTTCTCATTTTTCTGAATCTGGTCACTTCACACAATCAAGGAAATTTTCTGAATCCATTCAATTTTCTGAGACCGACCATTTTACTTATTCAAATTTTTTTTCTGTGTCCGATGAGTTCAAACCGACTGTCAGTTTTAGTGGATCACCTCACTTTTCTAAATCATTGATGTTTTCACACTCACATGAATTCAGTGGATCAGATCACTTCACAAAATCTATTCAATTTTCAGAGTCAAGCGAATTTTCTGTAACAGAGAATTTTTCTCAGTCTGACTCTTTCTCCAGGTCAGATGGATTCAGCTCGTCACTCGCTTTCTCAGAGTCGCCAGAGTTCAGCGGATTAGGCAAGCTCACTGCCTCTCACAGCTTTTCTGGCTCGGACAAGTTCACAAAAAGTGGAATTTTTTCACTATCAAGTAAATTCACAAAAAGTGGAATTTTTTCACAATCAAGTAAATTCACAAAAAGTGGAATTTTTTCACAATCAAGTAAATTCACAAAAAGTGGAGTTTTTTCACAATCAAGTAAATTCACAAAAAGTGGAGTTTTTTCACAATCAGTAAAATTCACAAAAAGTGGAGTTTTTTCACAATCAAGTAAATTCACAAAAAGTGGAATTTTTTCACTATCAAGTAAATTCACAAAAAGTAGCCACTTTTCTGAATCAATAGAGTTCACAGAAAAAAGCCTCTTTTCTAGATCTCATCAATCCAATCCATTCTCAAAAAGTGGCATCTTCTCTGAGTCACTTGATTTCACAAAATCTGATTTCTTTTCAAATTCAGATGAATTCACCTTAACCGATCATTTTTCACCATCGCATCAATTTACTGGATCAGGAAAATTCAGCCAGTCAGATGAATTTTCACATTCGAATTTTTTTTCAGATACGAATAAATTCACATCAACAGAACCGTTTTCATTTACAGAACCGTTCTCATTTACAGAACCGTTCTCATTTACAGAAACATTCACCAAAACCGCAATTTTCACACAATCGAAGCCATTTTCAAAGTCATCAGAATTTTCAATGTCTTCTGATTTTTCAGAGACATCTGAATTCAGCCAGTCGAAGCTCCCTCCCTACATCGTCATCAGCAATCCAGATGAAGAAAAAGATAAAGGAGTTAACGGTCGTCTCATTGGGGGAGTTGTTGGAGGGGCCGCGGGAGCAGGGATTGCAGCGAGTGTCACTTTTTATCTTGTTAAACGTAAAAAGATGAATCGCATTGAAATTTCGACACCAGAAGCGTCGACAGCGAGCTCCAACGAAATTGTGATGCAGAATCCGATCTATGGAATGAACATCGAAGATGACCCATTCCAAAACGACTTTGCAGAACATCTTGCGTCACTTGACGCAGTTTTATAGATTTTTTATTTTATTTTTTATATTGTTTTTTGTTTGTTTTTATATAAATTGTTTGTATATGTTAAATTATTTGTAGTTGTTTTAAATCAATTCTTTTAGGTTTGCTATTGATATCAATTGTCAGTACGTTTTTTGAATTTGATTACAAAATTATTAATTTGATATCAAATAAAGTAAGATTCAAAAGGCTTTGGACAAACTTTTTCAATTCGTAAAGGTCAAAATTACTCATTTAAAGGTCAATCTTGCAAGATTTTCAGAGAAACATTGAAAAAAATTGAATGTTGTCCCAAGCATTTTGAATCCAACTTTATAGAGAAAATTTGAGAAAAAAATTTTCGAAGGTATTCAATTTTTATGGAAATAAAAAATGCAGGTATATTTGTTTATAATGAATTTTAACTAATAAAAAATGAGAATATACGTTTCATCTGAATTATATATTATTTAACAAAGAGAAAGGCTGAATATATGTACATTCAAATCCACCGTCCACTTTTTGAAAAGAGCTCATGACATCAACATTTGATAGCCATCTATCCTTACCGCCAACATTTCGGGTTACAATTTTTACCGAGTCTTACCGCCACCCGCGGGGTCTCGGCTCCGCCTCGCTGCCGCTCGGCTGCGCTCGACGCCCGCTAGGCGGTATGTAGACTTCGGTGAAAAATATGTAAAAATGAAAGGACAGATATGCATTCTAAATATTGAGGTCATTTTGCTTCTTACCAAAAAGTGGACGGTGAATTTGAATGATACAAAAAATCGGCCAAGAGAAAAGTAAAATATAATAATTTTTAGCAGGTGAAAAATGCATGATAATGATGGATATATAAAATCGTTATTAAATTTACAATATTATTCATATAACATTTCCGACCTGATAAACTATTTCTTGAGAATATCGATATCAAGTTTGCAAACGGATAATTAATTATCAAGCTTAAAAAATGTCATTTATGATATTGAATAAAAATGAATTTCAAAAGTTTCACTGGAAACAATATTTCAGAATGTTTTTCCAAAAAAAGTGAATCAAAAAAAAAAAAAAAAAAAAAAAAACATGACCTATCAAAATTTGAATTGGCAATTCAAATTTTTCACTTATAATTCATTTCAAATCTTTCAAATTAAATTCTAAATCTTAGATTAAAATCTGATGAGTTTCTTCATGAATATGCTTCATGTAGATCCAAGATTGATATAATTAAAGTAAATTTGGCCCAAAAAGTTTTATATGAATCATTATTATTAACTTCATCAGAAGCTATATAAACAGGAATTCCAAATTTATTCATAATATCAGAAATATGTTTTACACAATTATTAACAAAAGGCACGTTGATAATTCATAAAGATAGTAATTAGTGATGTTTAGTAAATTCTTTCATTTTTCTCGAATTTTAAATACATTTATCTTTTTATTATAATAATTGGTTTGATTTAATAACACATTTTATTATGACAAGCTTTTCGCTTTATATTTTTAGTTGGTCAAAAATATTTTGCCAAAATTTTAAAATTTAATAAAATTCCAGATTTGTTGAAATGATTCATTTTTAAAAATGCTTCTTAGCAGATCTGAACCCGAAAAATTAACAATTGCTGTTGAGCCCGAAAAGAAAAACATGTCGATTGTCAATGTTAAACCTGTTAGCAATTCTTTCCTTCAAAACGCGTTTAATGATTATATATCAACTTCAATAAAAGAAGGACAAGAAATTATGTTCGATTACGAAAACCATCCAGTTCTTCAAGGTTTTGTTGATGCCTATAAAAATCATAGACCAGTTACAATTTCCCCTGATATCATATGGATTTTAATTATTCAAGCATTTTCAAACCATGTTGGTGCTAATGCAGAAGAACTTCGTGGGATGTTTGTCAACTTTGATGGTACCAAAGAATTAGTTGTTGATAGACAAGATCTTAATTTCTTCACAATGACGTCAGAAGATTACGAACGCGAAATTTTCCCAGATTTTGTAAAGAAAATATCTGAATATACAGGAGAAAGCATCATAAATACAATGACGCCTGATTTTTCAACAACAACAAATATATCTCTTGCAGTTGGTCAACTTTCAATCATGTCAGCCATGAAAAACTACTTTAAATACAGACTTTTACTTGGTGGTTGTGGATTTCCATTTGTAACAATTGAAGGCTCGCTTGAAGATTGGCAAAAAATAATTGCAAAATTGAATGAATTGAAAAAGTACAAATTTGAATGGTTTACAGATGAGATCACCAAAATTGTGGACAAGATCATTGATACAAAGAAAGGAAATGTTGATGTCAAGTTCTGGAAAGAAATGATTAGATTCAAAGATCCAGATGGAAGTTATTCCCCTGACTATGTCGACGGTTGGCTCACAAAATTCTTCCCTTACGATTTCTATGGGAAATTGTTGAAAGGACCAATTTATGAGACTGATTCTTTGCCAAGTGAAATGCTAAGTGTTCCTTTCATATTGCAGGTCGTTCCTCCAGGAAAGGATCCAAAAGACGTCGAGGAAGTGAAGTGCGAAATGCTCGCTGGCTTTGTTGGAATGACGCAGAATCGTAAGACAGCAAGCTTCAAGCCGGAAATCGGATGGGTGATTAAGAAAAGAAAAGAGATTTCACCAGGAGAAGAATATATGTATCAAAAAGAAGAAGCTAGACGAAACATGTTACATTTATAAATAAAAAACATTTATTTTTTTTATTTTTTAGTTTTTTATTTATTTTTTATTTATTGTCTAAAATAAGAAGCATGATGAAACATGGCGACATTCATAAATAAAAATATGTTTAACTTTTGTTTTTATTATTATTATTTGTTTTGTTTTCTCTTTTTGTGTGCGTTTTAGAATTCCTTTATATATATGTATATAATTCAAATAAAAGAGGTGAGGCTGCGAAAATTTTTGGTATTTTTTAATAATATTAATACATATTATTTTATTCCAGAATTAAATGCTATTTATGATAATTTCACTAATACTTTTTTCAGATTTTTAGCTATAAATCTATTTTTAAAATTGAATAGCTTCTATCTTATTATAATTTCAATTTTATCTTAATAAAAAAATTCTATTTACGCAAAATAATAAATAATTTAATTATCAATATTTAATATATAGATGTGAATATAATATTAAAATCTTCGACTAAGAATTATAAATCAAATAATGATTTTTTATGATTTAACTAACTATCATCATATTATAAGCATGATTTTTTTGGTAAATTATTGATAAATATTAAAATAAATACTTATTGTGAGGTTGATACCAAAATAAAAACAAATGAAATTATTTAGATATTTGTGAAGTTTACATCATTAACGTATATAGAATTATATTCAATATTAAACCTCAACCCTAGCTAAAATTGTAAAAAATTTTTTAAAAATATTTTGATATGTTTGCCAGCACCAGATAAGTTAAGAGATGAACTATAGTTATCCCTTTGATCTTTAATATAGAAGAAAATTTCTCTTTAAATTGAAAAATTTTTTTTTGAATTTTGACCAAAAACACATTCATTGAATAGCTTTCTTATTAAAAAATAGAGATCATCTATATACAAATGCAATTTAATGGTTGAAAAGAAAAAATAATGACGAATATAGGAATTATGACATTTTGAAATATCAATACAATTTCAATTTTTTTTGATTAAATCTGAAAAAAAGTATATGATATGAAAAGGTAACAACACCATAATACTATATTTTTAATTTATTTTTAATTTTGTTGATTATTATTCCTAAAAAAGTTCATTTAAAATTTCGCAGTCTCACCTCTCAAATAAAAAGTTGTTAAAGTTTTATGAATATAAAGAATATTTTTGTGAGAAATTTTAATGAGTTTCAATCCAATTTGATAATGACTGCATTCAAAATGCTTTTCACCGATGATTTCCATTGTAAAATTTTACAATTGTAAAATAGATCGATCAAACCATTGAAAAAAAAAAAAAAAAAGGGAGATATTTTTTGCCCCCAATCTCTTTTGACCCCAACGGTTAAGGTCAATATTGACCCTGTATCGTACTTCAGAAAAAATCGTCCAGAACTTTTTTGCACTTTTGTGAAAAAAAACATGAGTAGCTACTCACGCTTTTTTCTCTAAATTTTAATTTTTTACAAATAATGCTAATTGTATAATTTTGAAAAGATTAGTAAACATTTATTGCTATATATAACATCATAGACACGAACATGTGAAGAAAATCTTATATATTTTTTTATAAAGAGATATCTATAATATTATTGATTAATATTTTTTTTACTAAAAAAAGAAAAAATTGGTTTAATAATTACTACAATGAGATGCTAATTACGAATAACTTACTCGGGATGGAAGAAATTTTATCTAGAGCTGCTTTTTAATAAAAATGATTTTTATGAAATTTCCGTAAAAAAAGCGTGAGTAGCTACTCATGGTTTTTTTCACAAAAGTGCAAAAAAGTTCTCGCCGATTTTTTCTGAAGTACGATACAGGGTCAATATTGACCTTAACCGTTGGGGTCAAAAGAGATTGGGGGCAAAAAATATCTCCCAAAAAAAAAAAAAAAAAAAAATTACATTTTTCTATTATATATTATAATATAAAAAGAAAAAAAAAGGAAGCGACACTACACGTTCCCGGGAAGTCACCCAGCCCAGTACTGATGCAGCCCGCGACTGCTTAATTTCCAGGTTCGGAATGGAGCTGGATGTATCCAGCCGGGTATGGCCGCTTCAATTAATTAGTCTGTTCTCCTCTCTTAAACTTATGATATTTTTCAAATTAACTTAACCACTTTTCCTTCTCCTATCTGATAGAAAACTTTTTTTGGAAATAAATTCATAATTAAACTGCAATATTCAAACTCAAAACAAGAGCACCAATCATTGAACATTATAACAATCTTATTCTTAACTTTAAAACATTTATCACGAAACCAAAATTAAAAATATCATTAAAACTTTGAAAATTCAATACAAAATTCTGAACCTTCTCAATTTTTGAAAGATCCATTCAAAAATTCAAATAAAAAAATCAATAAAAAGTATGCAGAAAATTTACATAACATTACAAAACGTAAAAAATAAAAGTGTTAGTCATAGTCAATTCCATCATTCATTGGGTCGTAGTCAGCGACGTACTCGCTCTTCTCGATTTTCTCGAGGTTGAACTGCTGCGAGAACTCGTCAGCCATCATGTCGCACAGGCTCAGCAGTGACTCGTTTGGCTGCTTTGTCTGGAACTCGCTGACTGCCCTGCGGTAGACAGAGAGGAGTCTCGAAGCGGCCTTGTAAATCGAGTCAGCCATTTCTCTGACCAACGAAGCCTCGGACACATTGTTGGCCACTTTTTGAGAGACAGACGATAGCACTGTTGCTATTGACTCGTTTCCTTTAAGGACTGATCTCAAAACTGCCGATATCCTCTTGATATCGTCCAAGACGTACTTCTCATTTGGACGGTCGAAGAAGATCAAAGACGAAGACGATACCTTCTTCAGGTCGAGTGAAGCATTTTGTGTTTTCTTGGTTGGCTTCATAGGAAACCAAACCTCGAATTCAGAAGCTACACGATTCAGCAAGTCGATTGAATTATCGACGAGTTGTTGAAGATGGTCGAGAAGTGGCACTTTTTTGTGTTTCTCATCGAGAACGTCAGCAGCCAATCTGTAATGAGGCAAGAAGTCTTTAGTTGTGTATTCAACAACGTCGACTTCCTTTGAATCATTTGAATCGATGTTCTGAATTGAGACGAACTTTTTGAATGAATGATCAAACTCTTTTGAATGATTTGTGTGTTCAAAAAGAGGTTGCAGACGAACTACGCAAACGCCAGGCTTGTTACAATTCTCCTTGTTGTGATTGTTGCAATAAGAAGCTTTACTTCCATCGTCGAAACGGTTATTTGAATTAATGAAAGTGATGAAGTTGTCAACGATTGAATTTTCAACACAAAAAACTTGTTTTTTGGTTTCTGATGAATTGCTTTTACGATGCTCAACTAAGAAGAATGAAAGAGGAAGATCATAAAGTGATGATGATTTAGTTTGTATATTCGAAATTGATTCCGAAAGTTGTCGAAGAACTAAGCTTATCTTTTCAGGCTGTTTTCCACGAAATTGATGAATTCGAAGCTGAAGTGAATAAAGAGGACGAAGTGAATATTCAAGTCCTGCTGACTTACCAAGAGTTATTGCTTTATCTAGAGAATCAAGAAGAAGTTCACAAGTAAAATCAGAAAGCAAAGTTTGTGAATCTTTTCCAAGTGATTCGATATTCAATTCAGTTTCACTTAAAACGCCAGGCATGAAAGAGAAGTCTTCTTTCGGATCAAGAGAGAAACAATCAATTTGAGCATTTCTCATTGGTTGAGTTGTTTTCAAATAAAAATTATAATCTTTGATTTTATTATGTGATATATTTTGTGATGAACTACTGAAGAATAAAGCTGATGATGATAATGATTTATATGATAATAATGTTGAATTCTCCGTTGATTGAAGTTGTTCAACAACTGTCTCTATTAATGCACAAACATGAAGTTGTGCTGTGAATGCTGATGTGAAACTTTTTAATTGACTATTGACCTTGACTATTTCAAGTAACCATTTTAATCTCATTGTTGGAAACATCTTGTATTGATCAGCAATTCTCATGAGACGTTGACAACGAACTTCAGGTGGTGATGTTGAATTCTTTTGTTCTTCAACAACAGTAGATATGATTAATGCAGCGCTCATTCTTTCATTAACCATTTTTTCAAATTCTTTCTTTTGTTCAATCTTTGAATCTAAAATAGAATCACTTTTTGTTAATGAAATAATTCGTTGTAGAAGTGTCTTGTATGTTGGTATGTATTTCACTGGAACTGCAAGTAAAACAGCTGTAAGTGAATCCATCATGTCAATTGATGAAATTATAACTGTCTTCGAGTTCTTGAAATCAACTTGAAAAACAAGAACAAGTAATGCACATGCAAAACATTTCGTATCTGGTTGTTCAAAGCTTAATAATGAAAGAAGCCATGCAATAATTGATCGATTAACTGGATATTTCATTATAAGAAGTGAACAAGCATTGTAAAAATGAGGAATGTTTGAAATTGGTTGATAAGAATTATAAAGAGAACTTAACAATTTTACAACCAATTCAATACTTGGCTCTAATGTGTCTATCGTCCTTATCAAAAAGTTGAGGATATGTTGGGTCAAAATGCTGAAAAAATTAAGATTTAGTTGATTAAATCCTGGTGAACTTGCCCTCTTGAATTTAACAGAAACTGGACGAATTGTATTCAATTGTTCAATCGAAAGACGAACAATGAATTCAAGGAAATTCAAAAAGTGGCTCTGAAAAGATGCGCCAAGTTCAGAAAAGTAATTTTGAACTAATGAAGAACTTGATGAATTTAATATAAAAAGAATAACTGGAATAAATTCTTTCATAATATTCGAATTATTCTTGACTAAAGCGCCTTCATAATTGGATGAAATAATGTTTATTAAAGGGAAGAGAATGAAGGCAACTTTCTTCGATATTTCACAAGGAAGTTCTTCAGCACACAAACAAATATTCACAAAGAATTTGCATGCGACATTAATTGCATCCGTTTCATTTTTGCCATTTTCATCTTCTTCATTCTCTTCATTTTCGTCTTTTTTGGTCTCATTTTGTCCACTCAGTGATTTGTGTAAAACTAAATAAATCTGAGAAAGAATGGGAATATAAGCTGAAATTTCAGATGATTCAGAAGCTTTGTATCGAAGTGCAAGTTCAACTATGAATTGCTCCGAATATGAAAAAGGCATTAAAAATGAAAATTGAAGATATGAAAGATAAGGTGAAAGTTTCGGATTACTTTCCCTCTTCGTGTTGAGGAATCGAATGAACTTGAATATTAAAGGGGAAACTTTATCAAATCCAACTATTGGAAGAAGACATGCAACAAGATTTCCAAAGTGGTTATTCAAATCAATTTCTTCAGGCGCATTTCTAAACAAAATTGAACCAGAAGAAACAGACTTGCCTTGAATTAAAGGCAAATTATTACTATTATTACTATTGTTCTTCGTGTCATTTGTTGAAATTGGTCTCTGTTGTTGTTGTTGTTGTTGTTGTTGGTTCGTTGGAACTTCAGGAATGATTGGTGCTAAAGCACGAGGAGGAAGACGAAGAGGAGACATTACTGATTCATTAATATTATTAGGAATGCTAGCTTTAGCTGATGACCTAGAAGACTGGCCTTGATTTTCTTTACTTAAAGAAGAAGTAGAAGTTGTGCTTGATGAGTCATTATCAGAAGAATTCAAAGGTGGAATTCTATTTTGTAAATGATTCATATGATGAGAATGAATTCGAGATGATCGTCGATTAGCAGTGTCATTTTTTCCATGAATCAATGATTTGCTGCGATTCTTGATCAGTCCATAAATGATGCCTGGAATGTGTGCGAGAAAATCAAGAATGACGTCTTGATCATATTGAACACCTGGTGTTGAAACGCAAATTAAAATGATATCAAGAACGAGAGGCAAAGCAAAGCCAAGTTGTTTAAGAAGGACATTTTTTGACTCTCTTAAAGATGCATTTGGATCATTAACGTTGGCATTCTTGTTGTTCCAGTATTCGTCATTAATCACAGACTTGAATGAATTGCAAAGATTGTCAACAAATTTTGAGCCAAAAAGTTCAGGATTCATTACATTAAATATCCAGCTTCTTAACGTATTAAAAACAGTCATTTTCTCGTTTTCAAAAATGTCAAGAAATCGGATTAAATGAAGAGCAGTGTTCGGCGCAATGATCTTGAGTAGCTTGCTCGTCATTGGCAAGATTTGGCGTTGGTAGACATCCAACGAAATCTCTTTGTAGTTGGGTGGAAGTGCTTGTTCTGGAATAACCGCTTCAACGACGTTTTTGACGGTTATTGGAGGGAAGTAAGGAGGAGGAAGTCTCACGGTCAATTGTAAATAGTCTTTCTTTTTGCCCGATTTACGAATCAACTTTTTCAGTTCTTTTGGCGGTTTTTTAACGTCAAATATTTTGAGCTTGTAACTGCCAAAAGGAAGGGGACTTCCTTCTTGGTAAAGGGGGACCGCTGAGTAGCCTATAAGGGTCGGGCCATTCTTCGAATTGTCGAAGGAATAGATGTGGATGACAATGCATGTCGTTGAAGGGAAAAGACGATCAACATATATAGGAACATGGTCAATAAATTTGACCTCTTTTGAAGCAGTTTTTAGAGCGGTTGAAACGAAGCAATTTGAGTACTTGCCACTCTCAATTCCGGTGAAAAGTGGCATCGATACAGGTGAACTGATGTTCTCAATTCCTTCTGTAACAAAAAGTTTCAAAAAAACGAATTTTGAATTTGAGGGGAATTTCATCGTCATGTTGATGTCATAGAGAAGGATGATCGGAGTCGATTGTGATGAAATCGTTGGAAATGGAGATACACAAAAGTTCGTGTTAGGTGTCAATGACCATGAATACGAAAACTCCCTTTCAAGTTTGTCTGAAAAAGTGCAATTGAAATCAAATTCAATGTCAACTTTTTCAATACTTTCATCATTGGAAATTTTCTTCTTAATTAAGTCTTCAAATTCAATAGAATAGGAAGCCCACTGAGTCGTAAACTTTTTTTGTTGTAAAAATTGGCCTTTCTCATTGAAAAGGGGAATAATATTTAATGCAAATGGTATCGAACATTTCGCATTTTCTTTGATATAACTTAATACGCATAATATGTATGGATTCTTGATTGAAATAGGAAAATTAACAGATGACGCAATCGTTTGACTGAAAAGTACTTCGCCTTTGGTAACACGGATCTTCACTGGTTCACTTAATGGAGTAATATTTTTGCCATTATATAATTGAATAAATCCCGTTATTTCTTGTGATTCGTATGTTTTTGGAAGAATACATTTACCAAGCGAAAATGAAAGCCAGCCATAATCTGGTTCAAGAAGATTGCGTGGAATTGCTGGAGAAAATGTTTGATCAAAAGAAATAGCGGAAGAAAGTGGACTGCACGTGCTGTTTGAGTCTATTTTGGTATTATATATTTCTTCTATTCGTTTAATATTGAGATCGTCTTTATTATTTGAATCATCGATTGGCGTTAAATCGTTTATAAGGTGTGAAGTATTTGATGGAGTCGACATTTTAAGAGAAGAATATGAAAATATATATTTAGATTGATTAAATGCAGGTTTTGCCCATTGATTATGAAGATTTAATTGAGTATCAGAAACTTTATTATCAAATCCAGTTGATGGACGAAGCGATGAAATAATTCGTGGCTGTTTTTTTAGTTTTTCGATAAAATCTGTAGCATTCGATGAACTCATTAAAGATAAAATCTTGAGTAGATCAAACCGTTTTTTTATATCATTTTACAATTTGATGTTTTACATCAAAAAAAAAAATCAAAATGTAAAAATTTCAAGTATCTTATTGAGTTCATCATTAGCAATTAATAATTAAAAA
Organism: Tritrichomonas musculus; assembly: GCA_039105265.1. Lineage (NCBI taxonomy): Eukaryota > Parabasalia > Tritrichomonadida > Tritrichomonadidae > Tritrichomonas > Tritrichomonas musculus. The sequence goes on from JAPFFF010000004.1 coordinate 4,689,673, forward strand.
TTGATATGGAAGTTGATTATCATTCAAAAAGTTTGTTTGATTACTTTACAAAATATAATTAAACTTTTACAATAATTTATTTTTATTATAAATCCACTTTTTTAAAATATATTTTTATGTATTTAAGAAAATCATATAGGTAATCTTCGGTGAAAAACACCAACTAAAAGAAAAGAAGAAGAAAATAAATTAAAATGGAAAAAAAAAAAAAAAATAAAAAAACTTCAAAACAATGAAGGCAATATCATTTTAAAACTTTTTTGGCAGGGGAAAAAAATATTAATATTATCAAAATAATTGTTTAATTAATTAATTAAAAATATACATACAGCTATTAATTTGTTGATTATTAAAAAGAAAATAAAGTTGAAATTGATGAAATTACTATAGAAGCGTCATCGTTATCAAATGCTCTCTCTCTAACAACAGGAACAATTCTTTTTCTTTTGAATAGAGAAGCTGAGTTAAGTAATGAAAATTCTTCTTTTTTAGCAGACCTATATAATTGTTGAACAAGAAGAGTTAACACCATATCAATACTTTGAATTTTATAAGCAAAGGCACGTTCTTCATAAAGTGAATAGTTTGGATTTGATTCATTTTCGGAAATACTACTCAAGAAATCAGATTTAATTTTTTTCTTGTAAGATAATGGAATTAGCATCAATTTTTTGATAAAGATGTTTTCATTATTCTGATTTTCATCAAAATAAGGGATTGAATTAATATACTCATTTTCTGGAAAAGATTGGAATTTAATTTGAATCTTATCAACATCTTTTTTCGCTCCTAAAGTCCTTGCGATTTCAGATAAATAAGCAAGAACTGCAATTTGATACGATGATAAAGATCGATTCCCTTTGATTATTTTTATTTTATTTTGATCTTTTGGTATATTTGTATTATTTTTGAAATCAAAAAGAGGCATTAATCCTGATAAAGCTCTAAGAAGCATCTTGTATCTTTCTTGGCTAAAATAAATTTTAATGAATTTATGCACAAATGCAACTGCAACTGAAGCTCTATGAATGGATCCAAAAGTGATCTTTCTTGTTCCAGGAATTTCGTAAACTCTGCAAAAATTCAAATGACGTAAATAAGCATTATAAATGTATCGGTAATTTGCATAAATCGTAGTTTCTTGTACTTTCTTATAATTAGGGTTATCTGATTCTTTCAAGAAAATATTGCTATTGAAACTTTTGATCGTATTTGAAAGATATTGGTTTAAGTAGTATGTTAATTCTTCTTTAATTTCATCAAATTTTTGAGCTAATATGTTTATCTCATTTGCTGCAGTAGCTTTTTCAATACGATTGATAATACCAGGGCTTTTCCTTTCACCAAAAAATGGAGCAAGTTCAAATGGTTCGATAGTTTCACGATAACAAATTTTATCAAATATTCTGGATATGAGTTGAAGCTTTTTTTCGTAAACTTCTGTGGCAACAGGGTATAATGATAGCATTGAGCACTTTTGAATTTCATTTTGAATATACATTTGAGCGGCTGTTTGCTTGTTATCATTAATATTATCATCACTTGTACAACCTATCATTTCATGAGGGCGTTGTGAAGGAATTATTAATGAGTAATCTGGAATTTTATCGAGTTTTGCAAAATATTCTTGTGGAAAATACTTGGAAAGCCAAAATTTTGCTATATCAATATTTATAAGGCCCATTCCTAAGCATTGAAGGCATTTTAAAGCAACTTTTCCCAAATTTAAATTATTTTTATCGTCAACAGGGCAATTTGCTGCGTAGCTTGTGAGTCCAACAATGACTTCTGAGCAATAATCTTCAATTAAATTACCTTTCCAAATTCCAACTTGCGAAAGAGAGGGATTGTTAAATGTTGACATGAATGAAGGCAAAAGTTTGATGTGTGGTAAATCTGGCAATGAACCTAATTGTTTTAATTCAGGATCACTTGATAATAAATTTAAAATCAGATTAACAAAAGTAGTATGACTAATTCTGCCAATTGAATAAAGTTGTATGAAAAATAAAAATTGTTGGTATGTTGAAGGCGATGAAGTTTGTTTGAATAATTTTATATAATTATGAAATATTGCTGTGTTTGAATCAAGTGGCGAATTCGACGATTTTAATTTCTTTTTAATATAGTTGCTTATGACTTCATAAGATTGCGTATTCGTTGAATAGTTTTCATGATTTAAAATTTTGTAGAAGAGTTCTTCTGCTTCTTTTTTATTTTTAATCAATGGCTGAATTTCATTAAAAATTTCAAAAAAGTCGATATTTTGGATGGAAAGTTCGTCTTTTGAATCTTCTCTTGATAGTCTTCTCTTCATTTTAAGGTCAAATGATATTCTCAAATAAGTAAACAAAAAGTTTACTAAAGAAAAAAAGCGAAATGACATAATAATTGGTATTTTTAATATAATAAGCTTTATTAGATTGCAAATTTATTAAATAAATTTATTTCATGAGAAATGGAGAATTTTCGTTTATAAAAATATATCAAAAAAAAAGATTATTTAAATTTCTTATGTTGTCTTTGCTTGGCTCTCAAAGTTCGATATAAGGTTCTTTTGTTGTGATTGGCTAACATTGTTGTTTGATTGTTGGAATCCACTGAATTTGTGTTGCATTTGTTTTTGGAGGAAGGCTGCCTCTTCATCTGAAAGTGGTTCATTAAGAGTCTTAAGAGCGGTAAGAATTTCAACAGCTTTTTCTTCGTATTGAGATCTTGATATAGACTTGAGATGGTATTCTTCTTGTAACTTGACAAGGCTCTCACGGAGCTCTTCCGTTTGTCTTGAACCAAACATTCTGATAATTTCAGGTGTCTTAAACGCTTCGTTAATTGCAGCCATTGTAGCCATTCGAACAGCACTCAATTCATCAAGAAGAGTTGTATCACCTGCAACCATACGGTCAAGGTTACTTTGGAATTCATGAAGTTCTTCCATTGTTTCTGATCGAGTTTCGCGGATTTCTTCTTCTGTAAGTTGGTCTTTGAGTTCATCAAGATCTTTAAGTTGGCAAAGAAGTCTTTGAAGTTGGCGCTCGACCATCTCCTTTAGACGTTTCGTGTTTGCATCATTCGCCATTTGTATTTGTTAAAATAGAATTAGTTGTCACTTTTGTTGATTTTCAATTGTTTTAGAATACAAAATTTTTAAAAATTTTTGGATGTTCACTTTTTCTATTCCTTTTTTGAAATTGAATAGATTGATAATCATTATTTCCATACCTGCTAAGCCAAAATCGTATGATTTACTAAAGCTTGTTGCAAATTTTTCCCCGAATATTTACTGAACGTCATAAAGGGAGATCAAAAAAGGCCCAGTTTTTCTGAATTTAATTGTTTTGAAATCTGACTTTTTGATAATTTATTTGAATATATCATTCAAAAATTTTGTAAATAAGCATTTGATAAAAATCATTATATCCAATTGTACTTTACTTATTTCTTATTCACTTGGATATAAAAATATTTAAAAATATAAAAAATAGTTTTTGATCAAATTTAGAATAGATTGATAAAGCCGGTTACAAATAAAATTGACATGTTTTTCATCACTATTTACATTCAATATTAAAAATATTGTACAATACCTCAGAAAAGAAGTAGTAGTGTTAGGAAGACTCCGGATATTATGAATTTTATGCCCATATTTTCACAACCGCTTTTGGAAAAGCATTGACAATGATATATAAATTGATATCCCTCAAAATTCTTAAACGACTTCGCTAATGAAATAATTCTAAATTTTGATTATAGCCGACAACACCAAATTTTATTCTAGATGATACAGAATGGTATTCATTACCAATGACACCTAGTAGAGTGTTTAAGGAGGTTCACCTCTATGAGCTACACCGATCCTTAACTAGAGGTCAATCAGTACGTATAAGACCATTTATGATATCTATTTATGTAGAACTCTATGAAGTTTGTTATCGATGGTCCAACTCTTATCGAACTAACTTTTTATTTACCTACAAATGATTACAAACTACAAAATTCACGTTGATCACTTCGACTGTAATAATGTCTTTGAATTGATCATGCCAACTAGCATTAAACGAATCGTCTCTCACAATCATCTTCATTCCATAAACGAATCTACTTCTTCTTTGAGAGTAAACATCAAGTTTATAGATATCAACAAATGTTCTGTGGAGATAGTGAACCACTAAAAGCTTATAAGGTTGGTAGTTCATTGAAGTTCAATATATTAAAAGATGAAAACAAACATGATTCTATATATGTTATTGATCGATTCATAACTCGTACATCTACTATTAGTAAGATCGATTTGAATTAGATTCACCTTTTTTAGTCAAATCATGGAAAACGATCTCACTTTCGATTCAATCTATTTTTTATCGTGTATTCGTAATAATCATATGATGACCGAAATTGAATTCACCGTCGAACCATCATTGACCAATATCTTGAAATGTCAAACGATAGAATCATCAACAGTGTCGATGATCTACTCGAATCACTTCGTGATTATCTCGATGATACTAGTTAAGATCAAGAGTTCAATCTTTATTACGTCATTAACTACTACAACATAGACGATCTTGAAGAACTAGATGATCTCTTAACGGATGAGTATATTACTAACATCATTCGTTTAGTGTTAACCAACAAATGGATTGAGCCATGTGGAGCTTTCGATTTGGATGAATTCGCTGATTATGATGAGTAAATGATTGAATATTTTTGTTTTCATATGAATTTATTGGTAAACGATCCGAATATGACATCTAATGTGAACGATTTATCTATAGCATTGAAACTTTAATATACTTTGATGACATTATGAACAGAACTCTTCACAATGAATGACATGAACAAGTTGAAGTACGAACTCGTTAGACTTATCGAATTGAAAGACTATAAGACTGTAAATACATTGTATATAAATCTAGGTTTGGGCATAGGATATATACATATAAATCGAAATATTACTATCCAATCACCAAATTGCTTGGATTTGTTACTAGAATAAGATCTAAATATTAAGTGAATCACTTCAATGGTTAACAGATTAGATATAACTCGATTTATAACCCATTTATTATTCTGAACTTTAACTGAAATGAATCAAATAAACTTGTCAGAGTCAACAATCAACGAAGTTGACAAATCATCGCGAAAGATCCTATTCTGCCCATCACTCATGATCATCGGAATTGAACAGATCATGGAGAAGTACAATTCCAACTCCAATAACGATCAACTGAAAGAGTTGTACATTAAACGATCTCCAATCAAATATGAACTATTCAACAAATCTCTTGATATGAAGTGTAAACGTGATAAAAACACTAAAAGTGTTAAAGATGTAGTGAATTCGTTCAATATGATACCATCACTGTTATTATTCTGGAGATCCAATCTTACTATTCCAGAATTCGATGAGATCCTTGTTGAACCAGCTGATACAGCTGAGATCAAGGAGTTCATTAATAAAGTTAACTTTGAGATGATTGGTTGTCATTGTAATCATAAAGTGATGAATGGACAGTGTGATTAAGTGTTTAAACATATCTCAGATCCATATCACATTAAAGAGTATGTCGAGTATGAATCATTCATTGATAGACTCTCTCGATTTATATATTAGATTGGTTCGAAAGATAGTTAAAACAAAGACTTTCATGATGGTGAGATCTTCTACATACCTAGTTCAACCATCATCATTGTCAACAAAAACATCATCTCGATTAACATATAGTCAAATAAACCTCATCGAATAAAACATATCAATCATCATCATTATCTTATCAACGACAACAACATATAGTGGAATACAACAACAATAACATCATCATCATCATATAGTCGAATACATCATCTCGATAATCAACAGTATCATGTCTGTAAACAACATATCGATCAACCATCATCACGAACACATCATCGATCAATTTGAAACAACAAGAAATCACTTCAAATGTTAAGATGTTAGATATAACTGGATTTATAACCTATCTTCATTCATTCAATAATATCGTCAATATATCGATTATCTTCTTTTCTAGGATTTAAATGGTAAATGACAACCTTTTGGCATATGACCTTTTTGAAAGAAAATATTCTGTCTTTTTTATTGATTCTAGTCTTTTTGAGTTATAAAATGCTTTAATACTGGTAATTTCCAATCTAAAATGACCACCAATTAAAAGTCTAGCTTATTTTTATAGGAATGATAAAACCACTTTACTCCATTACTCTTTTTATTATAATATATGAGTTAACTTAAAAGTGTCAAAATTGGCTAACTAATAAATTACCAACGAACTAATAAATTGAGTAAACTCATAGAATAAGTTCAATAAATTAATTCATAAAATGAACAATATCAAATCATATATTTTAAAGATTCAACTTCTTCTTTTAATAATCATCCAACAATTTATTATCAACTGATATGCAATATTAGCAATTCTTTTGAAAAGAGTAGAGTCAATTACAAAATAAATAAATTACCATTTAAACATATTATTTAACAATATAAATATTTGATAAATAAACTTTTAATTAAAAATGATGATTTCATTGATTTCAATGATTTTCAATACATTTTTGATATTCTTTTAGTTAATCTCAATCTGTTTTCATTCTGAACTCCTCTAGAGCAAATTTGTCATCTTTATGAATGCTATTGATTTCTTCAAATGTTGGACAGTCTTCTGGATTTTGTTGCCAAAATTTCTGAGTATGCTCCCAAAAATGAACAGATATTCGTTCATGATGACAAAATTTCTAATACGTATGAACAGGGGACATACGAACCATAATTATCTATTTCATTTGAAACTATAATTGAATATATATTTAAGAATAAATATTTGAATTTGGCGGAGCTTCTAAAATAATTGATGATATATTTAAAAAAAAACATATTTTAAAACAAACAAAACAAACACATATGCATCTTAATCATCATCATCATCTTCTTCAGTGGCCGTTTGACTTGTTGAATCATCTTCACCAAGAACTTTCCTAAGGCTTTTTATAACTTCATCACACTCATTCATTTCATTTTGAATTAGTTGTGATTCATACTCTGATTCAGCTATAAGTCTTACTAATAATTCCGCTCTTTTTTTTAAGCTAATACTTTCTTGAACAATAGGATGAACTTTATCTACTAATTCACCAATTTCAGAAACGTCTTGCCATACACCATTGGCAAATGCTAACTTACTTCCTGACAAAGAAATTTGTATTTGAGGACTATATCCATGCCCTTTTTTCTTGGGCAATTTTTCTGACGAATGCGCAGATTTTTTGCTTGAAGATTGGGAACTACTTTCATCCGATTCAATTGGCTGACTTGATTCAGATGTATCGGCTTGTGGTACTGATTTCTTTGGCTTAGTTGACTTATGTGACTGACTTGATTTAGCTGATTTATCTGATCTGCGAGATGAAGATGATTCCATTTTTGTTTCTTGTGGCAATTTAGGCATACTCTCTAATTCGTCGTCTTTTGCAGGATTGTCTGGTTTGGGTTTTTTTATTATAGTTGCTGGATCATCAGACACCCATTTATCATCATCATTAGGTGGTGAATGACTGTTGAGGCTCGAATATGAAGTTAAATCGCTAAGACTCATAATTACATAATAACTCAATTTTTAAACGACAAAATTCATTCTTCAATTTGCTCGTTATTTCAATTCATAGGATGTGTTTTTTAACAATTCTATTATCATTGCAATATATTTACGATTACCCAAATGAAAAATTAAAATCTTTTTTTTGTTAGATATAATATTATCTAATCTTATATTCTTTTTTTTAGAACTAAAAGGTTTATAAACAAGACTATTATTCTGTTCTAACACTGGAAAATATATGAAAACCCTACCTATTTCATGTTTTCTACAAATTTAATTAAATGTAATTTTTTATATTGTTTACAAACTAAAACAATTTATATTTAAATAACATAATGCTATTATAACGTAATACATATTTTTTTAAGATAGATAGAGTTTACATATTAAAATTTAAATACTCGTAGTCGATAGGATCTAAATCAGAATTTTGAGAAAAGATAAACTTATCATCAAAAAGAGATGGATGACTATTTGAAAAATTTATATTCTGGGGAGCCAATGGATGTGGTAGTTTTTCTTGCTGCATTTGACTATTTTGTGATTTTTGATTACCTCTTTTATTAATCAAATCTTGAACAAAGTCAACAAGACAAAATTCTGATTCTTGGGCTTTACATGGTTCTTCAGGAGCAGTGAAATCTTCATCACCTACAATTTTTTTTTTTACAAGATCACAAAGCTTCATTGGTGTATTTTGTGAGCTGGACAACTTTTTTCTTACAGTCCATTGCCTAAGCTCACTGAAATTCTTTTTCATGAAAGAGAATTTCTTAACAAGTTCAGTAGAGGATTCTGTCCCAGTTGGAGTAGTTCCATATCCAAGAGCTTGAAAAGATCCGTTTATAGATGATTTACACTTGTTTGTAATTAAACTAAGTTGATGGGTATTTATAGCAATTCCGTTATCAAGCCAAACAATTCCGCAAACAAGCGATCTTTCAATCTCTCTTTCGGGATTACCAATTACAAATTTTTTAATAGTGTTGATAATATCCAAAAAAGTTTCGTTACTTTTATTTCTTCGATTCTTACAACCTGGCATTGAAAGCTTTTGACGTAGTTCCAAATATTCATTTTTTTCATCTTCCGTCAAGTTATCAAAATAGTTTGGAATCATTTTGCTATGTTCATTTGGCCAAATATCATATCATTTTGTGTTTAAATCTGGTCGTATAAAAATACACCTAAGATTTTAGATTTCAAACTTTTTGAAATATTGATGGAAATTTTTCACAGGATGTTGTAACATCAAAAATTATAAAAAGTTCAACTTTTTGATACAAAATACAAAAAAAAAAAAAAAAAAAAAAAAAAAAGGGCTTCAGTAAAAATCACCCCCTCAATTTCACTTAACGGCCAAATTGCCCTTCAAATCAACTGGTGAAAAGTGCGATGTTTACTTCATTTCGCACTTTTCACCTTTGGTAGTATTCAATTTACTTCATTTTTTATTCAATTTTATAAATTCATTTTACACTTTTCACCAGAATTCAAAATATTTCGAAAAATAAAATATAAATATTATATGAGAAATTAAAACTTATCAAAAAAATATTTTAAAAATAAGCTATCAGGAATCATAAGAAATTAATATTTAAAAATAGTTCCTTTTTATTAAAAATTGAAAATCGTCATATAATGGAGATATTATAAAATTAAGTATTTGACCATTTTTTAGATTAAATGTTAATATAAAAGATTAGTAAAAGTGAATATGATATTAAAATAAAATAAAATTGAATTTAAAAAGATTTAAAATATATCAAATATTTGAGGTTTTTCATAATTCAAAAAATCCAGTAAAATTATTCAAAAAAATCGTTATAAACACCTCCTATGATATTATTTTTGAGTAATTCTCAAAAAAATTGTAGAATTATTAGCTATTATAATTTTCATTAAAAATAATTATGATATTGATGTATATTATAAAAAAGATTTATTTACGATATTTTACAATTGAATTAAGTTTCGAAAAAGAAAATTTCAAAGGGAAATTAGATTTTATTTTGGTGATAAATTAAATAAAAATTGAATGGTTATTACACATTTAAATTGAAATAAATAAAATAATTGCAAACGTATATATAAGTTAATAAATTATAAACGCATTGAGAATAAAAAAATTTAAAATTTATTAACTTGAACTAATTATTTGTGATCAATGAGATTCTTTTCTTCGAATTAAAAAATAAATCAATTTGGAATTCATAGATTTACAAAAATGATATAGAATAGGGGGATCAACCGCCAAAAAATTGGGTAGATTTTATATTACGCACTTTTTTGATTTTTTATATTCAATTTTTTCCCTTCAAAAATTATAATTTTTGTCAAAATAAAAGTTCACAAAAAGTTATATTACCAGTATAACTGCTGTCTTTTTTAATTTCTGAAAAAAAAATAAAACAATAAACTAAAAGCTTTCAATTTACAAGGTCGGCCTTATGGCAGTTTATTAAAATGCAGTGCAGCTTATGCTTTATTGAATTCAGGACATCAACATTTCTTGAAGATTGCTTTGTAGGTACACATCCTCTACACAGCTTCGAAATAACTCCTCAAAATATAGAATGGAATTATTCAATATTATCATGCTTTATCAATAACTTTTACCAGTTTAAAAAAGATGATAATCATCCTTTTATCACAGGAGTTACAGGAAAAGATTATCATACAAAGTTCATTTTTAGATCTATTGCTTTCCCTCAAGCTTATTTTGTTATTCAAATTGGTTGTAAAATAAGTGTTCATGCAAATATTGACTTTATTAGACTTTATTTTACTGAACATGAATCTTTTTATCATTCTTTTTTGGCGGGATGGAATAGAATTAGAAAAAATCTAAAATATCAAAAACATATTTTTTTTAATTATTACATACAAAATCCAAATGATGGAACGCGATATTTATTTTTACACAAACCTTTGGTTTTTTGTATTCAACAAGATTTTTCAGATATTTTCAGATATTTCTGCAAAAAAATACAATTATCAGGACTTCCGATAAATGATGATACATTTTCAATTAGAGAATTCATCGAAGAATTCATACCAACAAAAAAAGAAAAAACAATTAATTCTTTAGAATTATTAAAACAAAATTTAAATGGATTTTTACATTTAATTATTCAAAAGTCACCGATAAAAAAAAGATTAGCTAAAATTTCATATCAAGGCGAAAAATACTACGTTATAGGTGGAATTTTTGTTCTGCCATTTTCGAATTCAATTTTAACCGATAATTCAGAAATTGTAAATGGCCTTTTGTTGGACACTACTTGGCGTGTCCTTCCTTACTATGTAACCAGTATTTTAATGGCAAGTTCGATGAATGGTGGCTTGCCACTTTCCTTTTCTTTTGGCTTTTCAGAAAATGTCGAGATATACCAAAATCATTTCAACGCATTTCAAAATCTTTTTCATATTGATTTAAAACAATATACATTTGAAAGTGATCAAGGTCCTGCCCTTAAGTCGTTATTTTTAGATAATCATATTCAGCATGTATTTTGTTTTAGGCATTTAATGGTGAATTTAAAATTAAATCCAATTTCTTTCGCTCTAAATGTTATATTAAAGTGCACAACTCTTTTTGAACTTAACAATGCTTTTATCCATTATTCGAAAATTTTTTCAGAAATTACAGATCAAAATTTAATTACTTTACGTGATAAACTTCTCAAAAAAGTCGGTTTAATCTTTACTGATAATACAATTATTATTAATGACCAAAAGAAATGGGAAAAAATTGCATTAATTGAGAGAATCAATCTCAATATGCCATCAACAACTAATTCTCTTGAATCTTGTCATGGCCATTTAAACCAAAAGACCAAAAGAAGAAAAAATTTTTGGTCTTCTTTATATGATGTATCAGCAAGATTATTACATAAAATCCACAATTTTCAAAAAGAAATAGAGCATAATTTTTATTATAATAAAAGGAAGACGTTTAATCACTTAAATGCACTACTTTTAGGAAATAGGATAAATCAAGAAATTACTTTCTATAATACAACAGTCGACTCTTGCCGATGTTCAGAAAACAAATTACTTTCTTCAAATTTTCATTTAGATATTCCTTGTTGCCATAGAATTTTTCTTGGATTTGAATTCCCAGATTGTCCTCAAATAAAACTCAATTTAAATTCACAACCCTCAGAATTAATTGTAGATTATGTTACAATTCAAAGCGAAACAAGAACACAACAATATCAATCAATTGAGACGCAAGATAAAAATTTTGCAATCGATATGATCAAACGATTTGGTCATATAAAAGAAAAAGACAGAGAAAAAATTGTCCAATATGTCAATACTCATTATCAAATTCAAGATAAAGAAATTTTTATAAATGGCCGCCCAAGCTCAATACTGACTTTAATTCACAATGGAATTATTCATTTACATCAAACAATAGCATAATTTGAAAAATATCTACATTTTCATTTTTATATCTTTTTTTTCCTTCTTTATTTATATGAATTTATCATATCTCGCATTAAAAGTCAATGGTTTTAATTAATGTAGCTATTTTTTTTTTTTTTTTTAATTCAGAATGACAGAATAATTATACTAATTAAAACAAAAATAGTTTAAATTTTAAAGAATAAAAAACATATGACAGGATAATAAAAAAGCGTATTATAATTTTACTGCACCACTTTTAATTTCATATCTCACATAATCATTTGGAATGATTTTTTTATTTTAATCATAGCTACATTAAAACCAATTCTCATTTTATTTAAAAATATATACATCGAATTTGGAAGTAAAAATTAAAGTGTTTTTTCTGAAGATCCGAAATATTAACAACATCTTTATTTAAAAAAATTATTTAATTTGCAATATTATACTAATTTAAATCATTTCGCTTATTATTATGCTTAATTTTTCTATCTAATTTCCGAAATCATATCTCATATAATCATTTGGAATGATTTTTTTATTTTAACTATAGCGAAACCAATTCTCATTTTATTTAAAAATATATACATCGAATTTGGAAGTAAAAATTAAAGTGTTTTTTCTGAAGATCCGAAATATTAACAACATCTTTATTTAAAAAAATTATTTAATTTGCAATATTATACTAATTTAAATCATTTCGCTTATTATTATGCTTAATTTTTCTATCTAATTTCCGAAATCATATCTCACATAATCATTTAGAATGATTTTTTTATTTTAATCATAGCTACATTAAAACCAATTCTCATTTTATTTAAAAATATATACATCGAATTTGGAAGTAAAAATTAAAGTGTTTTTTCTGAAGATCCGAAATATTAACAACATCTTTATTTAAAAAAATTATTTAATTTGCAATATTATACTAATTTAAATCATTTCGCTTATTATTATGCTTAATTTTTCTATCTAATTTCCGAAATCATATCTCATATAATCATTTGGAATGATTTTTTTATTTTAATCATAGCGAAACATATTTTCATTTATTTTAAAAATGGAAGCACACAAAGGATACATCTTCTTTTATATTGTCTAAAGAAAAAAAGATATCTACTATTCAAAAAAAGAATTTTGTGAGAAAAAAATTGAGAGCAAAAAATCATGTAAATGATCATTTTTTGAGAGGAAAAAATTGAATACAAAAAATCTAAAAAGTGCATGGAAAAAAATCTACCAAAAATTGTCAAATTTTTAAAGAGAGAGGAAAAATTTGAGTTTGGCTTTAAATAAATATGGGGATTTAAAGTGTAATAAAAATACATTTTATAAAAAATATTTTTATCTGATTTCAACTGTACATTCATAAATGGCGGACGAATGTATTTATCATGACATGTCATATGAAAACTATATATATATTTTAATAAATAATGTGTTTTATTTTAATCCATATATTAAAAAATAAAGATTAATATAACCTTATTTTTTAAAAATTGTTTTTATTTAATTTCATCAATTCATTCATAAATGGCGGACAATGAAAGTTATCATGACATGTTATGCGAAAAAAAAAGAGACTTTAACTGTTATTCAAATAACAAGTCTTTTGTCTTTTTTATTAGCTTAATACATTGTACATGATATATTTTCATGTTCTACGAATAATTTTTCCCAAAATATCCAATCTATTGAAGATTTTAACTTTTGACGATTAAAAAAGGTCAAATTTATATCTTCAAATTAAAAGTGTCCGCCATTTGTGAATGTGCAGATGAATTCCAAAATAAAATATTTCAAATCAAAGCTTATGAAATGAAGAACAAAACTATCTATTTATTTTTTAAAAAAATTAAAATATTATTTTTCTGACATTTTTTTGGCGGTTGATCCCCCTATGATATAGAAATTTTGTTAATAAATCGTTTTTATGCTTCTGAATTGCAATCGAATATACATTGAATTTTTCAATAGAATCAATTTTTGAGGGGAATGGAAATATCATTCATTCTTCAAATACTGAAAGAATTTTGATTTTTTTGATTATTAAGAAATATCCGATAACTACTTCATCATATGAATATAAATTATTTTTATCATAATATATATTAAATATATAAAATATATAATATTCATCTGATTTTGTTTATATTTATTATTATCATAAATATATTTAAATTAATATATATTTTAAAAATTGTTTTGCTTTTTTAAAATTTCTAATGAATGTAAAAAATTTAGATATTCGCATTTTATATTTTTATGTGTGGTGAAACTAGAACTTTTTATATAAAAAATCATATTTGAATCTTTATATCATATATTAATATTTATTTTATCATTACTAAAAAATTTGTTAGAGGAGTAAAAAATATTATCTTACCAATTTCGAGATAAAATTATTTTTAAAATGTATAGGAAAAAAAAAATATAAAAAATCGTTATTATTTTAAAAAAGATCAATCTTCAGAAAATTTGAATTGATAAAAAACTTTAGGAAAAGTTTAACACAACATCGAAAAATTTAAAACAAAATTTACATTTTTTATATAGCTTTTCTTTAATTTTAGATTTTTAATAAATTAAAAAATTATATTTATTTATGTATAAATTAAACAAGCAAAGTAAATACAGTAGTAATTTTATGTTTATTAAGATATTTTTATTTTTAATATTTTGCATATAATCATATAAAAAAATACCATTAAACATAGACCCTATGAATGAAACTATGCAATATCTTTTTTTAGTTTAATATACTATTAATGATATTACAAATTTTTATTTTAGAATTTTATCAATGGATTGATATAAGCCAAACAAAATAGGTTCTGTATTTTCTCAAAATCAACAAGACGAAATTTATAGCAGTACTTTTATCTAATATAACTCAATCTATAAACATTAATATTATGATATTATTGGAGAAAATGAGGGTAATTTTCAAGGAAATTAAATATTTATTTTTTTTTACTGAATTTGCATAAATATCTTATATTTATTAAAAGTTATCTTAAATTTTGCTAGTAAAAAATATCGCTTGAAATAAAATATATTTATATTTATAACAATTAAATTTAGAATGAAATAATAATCGAAATATTTGAGATATTGAGTTTGGCAAAAGTATTGATATTTTTAAAATATATTTTGCTATTTTATATTAAACTAATTTATATCAAATATATATAGTAAATATATGAATTACTAAACTCAATAAAAAGATATTTGCAAAATTATCACTTCATTTTTTTTAGTTTCACCACACATATATTTTTGCTTTTTCTTCTCAATTATTTTCCGATCAATTGAAAAAATGAGAGGATTTGAATGCCTTCTCAATGATATTACCTAACATTATCAGCTGTTTAAAAAACTTATCTTTAGTAACACCCCGTCATTTTTTTAAAAAACTTTCGATATAATGATTATATTATAATGCATTAAAACAGAAATCGAAGTCCAAAAAAAAAAAAAAAAAAAAACAATTGAATATTTTATTTAAGACATTAATCAAAAATCGGGCTCCGTCCAGCTCTATGTTTTTTAGTACAGTTTTAATATAGCGCCTTACTTTTTTCTCGATTTTCTTCGTCATATGTTTTTTGAGCGATGTATTTTTTTCTCAATCACTAAGTAAATTATTGCAATACTTCTAATTTAACATTAAAAAAAATTAAATTTCTGATAATTTTTTTCTTGTTTTTAGTTTTTTCTATGAAATAATTATTCTTATTTTTTTTTTTTTAAGAACAGGAAATGAAAATAATATAATTTAAAACAGCAGTATCATGTTATAATTTATTATGAATATTGATGAGTTGTATTGTTGACACTTAAAATTGAATAATCTCATTCATTGAAATTGAAAATCTGGATTATGTTCATTTTTTGCATAAAAGCAATATATTATATTTTTTCAAACATATTTGATTAATATAGCACATTAAAATCCATGGATTTAGGGCGGAATAATCGTTGAATAGTTACCATGGTTAGATGGCTTATATTAGTTTTTATTATTAATTATTCATTATTATATTTATAAACCTATTTTAATAAAATATAATTTATTATATATTAAGATATTTGAATTTAAAATTTTTTTCAGAATATTCAATTTTTTGATTTGTATAAAAGATGATTAAAAAAAAAAAATAAATATGTTTATATTTATAATCAATCATTTATTTTTTGAATTAATGTAAAAAATAAATTGTAATAAAGTTGATGATTTATTAAAACTATTCAATAAATAGTTTTATTTATATAATATTAGAAAATTCATTTAATTAATATTATGTATTAAATGGGAAGTCGAAAATGAGCTCGTAGCGAGCTATGTTAGGATTGGAGATAGTAGAGACCACACCATAACGTATATTACTATAATTGAACAAAAAAAATGTTTGATATGAATAATATTGAATAAGTAAGCATAATCTATAAGTAGTTATACATAGTGAAGGGGGGATAGATAACTAGTATAAGCAAATGGGGCTCTCTGGCTTTGAAAGCTTCCTGAAGAGACGATAATTTGAGGTACTTTGGAGATGTTTTATATTATAGCTCCCTCGCTTTGAAAAGCTCCCTCGCTATAATAAACCATATCTCCAAACAGCCCCCAAGCAACCCCCACCCAGCCACCCTACACGGAGAGCCCCATTTGCTTATACTAGTTATCTATCCCCCCTTCACTATGTATAACTACTTAATACCAACCCATCTCATGCAATCATCTCAAGCAACCTATCTCAAGCAACCCATCTCATGCAACCTATCTAGCATACTCCTACAGCAATCCATCTCACACAAATCCACTCAAGCAATCATCTCAAGCAAACCATCTCATGCAACCTATCTAGCATACTCCTACAGCAACCCATCTCATGCAATCATCTCAAGCAACCCATCTCAAGCAATCATCTCATACATCTACTCATGCAATCATCTCACACAAATCCACTCAAGCAATCATCTCAAGTAATCATCTCCCATATCTTGTATCGCAACTCATCTCATGCAACCATCACACACATCCACTCATGCAATCATCTCCCATATCTCATCACATACATCTACTCATGCAACCACTTCATGTACACCCGATATCTACTCAAAAATAAATCTTTAATTGAATCATAAATGTATAGTAGGTTTAAATCACTACATCCAACCATTGATAATATCACAGATGAGCAAGTACCAATTCCTATCGAATCGGCATTCTTTCTAGAAGATGG
This sequence comes from Tritrichomonas musculus, assembly GCA_039105265.1. Lineage (NCBI taxonomy): Eukaryota > Parabasalia > Tritrichomonadida > Tritrichomonadidae > Tritrichomonas > Tritrichomonas musculus. Next base: position 4,706,951 of record JAPFFF010000004.1, read on the forward strand.
TCAACAAGATAAAGACAAATTCAATAGATACTATTTTAATTTCCCTCCTGAATGGTGTACAGCTAATAGAGGGGAATCTATTATTGGTGTTAGGAATATGTGGCTGATATCTAAAAGGAGGAAGCTTGAATTTACTATAACAATTGCCAAATATAAAAAGCAATCATTTAATGAAGTTGAGGGAGCTAACACAAATACAAAAATTATTAACATGCTATCCATGCAAGGATATAAAGACAATCTTGAAATAAGGGATTTTGTTGTTGTTGATTGGATATCTACTGAAGGGGATTTTAGAGGATTTTTTGATGCTATTGATAAATCTATTAAATGGAATATATCTAATGTATGGAAGAACACTAAAATTAATTTTGTTCAAAATGATTACGTCGTAGATAGAGACATACAATCAGATGGTTATTTTGATAAAAATGGCTTCCATGAGAAAATATTTTCACCTAGGAATGAAAATGAAGATGATGAGTTTGGTATAGCTCTAAAATTAAAGAAAACCAATCAGGATTTTGATGAAGTATTTAATATTGGAGATGGTCCACACCAGAATAAAAAGCATGTGTATCTAAATCAGTTTGATGATGTTCTTACTTTTGATAATGTTTGGGATAGGCATTCATGCAAAGTATATTCATCCATAGCTGAACAATCATTACATAATTATATTGGTAACTCTAATGTTGATTTTGTTCCAATAAAGTATTATAAATTAAATTCTTCAGACCAAAGATTTTGGATTGAGTTTTATTCATGTAGGGAATATAATACCCCTATCAAAATTCCGGATAACGAATCATTTTGTATAGAGATGCAATTCCTACCATTTGATAAGATGTTATATACATAAGCTAGTTTAATCTAAAATCAAATGAGTTATAATACACTTGATGAATTATTTAAAAAATATCCATGGAAGAGCAAATCTAAATTTGTTCCGTTAGCCAAACGATATGGTTTCACGGCGAAAGATGCTAACGATTTTCTAGACAAAAATATTGTCCATGATGTTAAGGTACCCAAAGCTAAATATATGCCAATTGTATCGAAACATTTACACGGATACCAGATGGATACATTTATTAATGAAAAGCATAAGGGAGGTCTCAATTATTTAATGTTCATCAATATTAATACGAGGAAGGCATATGCATATCCGTTACAAGGCAAGGGTTCAAAATCCGTTATCAACGCGCTACAATGTTTCATAAAAGATGTACACAATATTTATTCAATAACCAGCGACCAAGATGCTGCATATCTATCAAACGAGGTACTTGGTTTTATGAAATCGAACAATATAATATACACCACTACTGAAGACAACAATCATAATGTACTAGGTATCATTAATCGATTCATGCGAACGATTCGTGATTCTATTGGTGAGAATAGATATATTGATGAAACTGAAATGAATGATTTGATTGATGCGTATAACAATACTCCTCATAGGGGATTAGATAATAGAGCTCCTAATGATATAACTAAAGATGATGAATTAACATACATCAATACTAAATCAAGCATCAACCCATATGATTTCAAAACAAATGATAGGGTTAGAATTGTATTAGCTAATGAACCATTCTCAAAGATAAGAAATCGGGTGAGCAAGGAGGCATATATTATTGACTCGAAATCAGGTAACCAATTCATAATTAAGTCAAAGGATGATTCGATAGATAAGCTCCCGGGTTACCGCTTAATAAAAACCAATAATAATATACCGTTAGCAAATTCATTGAAGAATGGCAAGCGTGGTATTGTAAATAAAATTCTTAGTTATGATGTTAAGAAAAATAAATATAGGGTCGAGTATGAAGGTGGTAAACGCGATACAATCCCTGCGAAAAATCTTAGGGAGGGTCATCCAATCAAGTTGTCAAATCTTGAACTCGAATATTGGTCTACCAAAAATAATGTTCCCGAATCAATCACAAAATGGAGCTAATTTTATTCCATATAAATGAAAACCAGTACTAAATCAGTCATTAAAAATGTTGAGAGAGAAATACAAAAAGCTATGCGCAAAAATCAAAAAGATATAGAGATGGCTTTGATAAAACCGCTATCACCGGACTATCCATTTAGCACCAACGGAATATATTTCCTAATCGGTAAGCCTGGTGCTGGTAAATCATATTGGATATGGTCTCATATAATGATTACTGAAAAATTATTTAAGAAACCATATTATAATAAGATAATATTTTGTTCCACGAGTGGGAAGATGGATAAAACAGCTGAAGCTTTACATAAAAGTATTAAAACTCCAATACAATATGTGAAGGAGGATGAGTTGATGCCAATCTTACGTAAGCATCTCAAAAGGAAGGTTAAATATTATGCACTGGTCAAACATGTGTTATCCAAAATGAAAGATACTAATGAGGAGATGGAACGCCTGATTGAAAAACATTCATTACAAGATATCGATGATAGAATTGTATATATTGCCAACAAATTAGTTCAATATAATACATCATCATATCCATACAATACATTAATTATTCTAGATGATTGTGCAGGAAGTGATTTATTGAAGAATGGGAATAGTGAATTCATTAGATTATTGACCAAAACTAGGCATTATAATATCACTTGTATAATGGCGTTTCAAACGATTCGATTTGTTCATATTAATGCTAAACGTATGGCTACAGATATAATCTGCTACAGTGGATATAGTGAGGAGGATATCACATCATTACTGCAACAAACTAATAATAATTTAAACACTAAGGATGCGGTCCACCAGTATCTACAACACAGGGAACCCCATGATAAATTGATTCTTAATATAACAGCTGACAAGTATTACTTTGAGTCATAAACCAGATATATATATTTTTAATACAAGTAAATGGGATTCTTGAAAAAAATAATTAAAAATGGTATTGGATTGGCGGGCAATCAGGTGATGAATATGGCTAATAGCGCAACCGGTGGACTGGCTGGGAAGATATTTAATTCAACTGTCAACAAGGTGAATAAAAATAGTGGTATCATTGGCAAGGTTGCTCGAGGATTAGGCAAGAAATTTTTAAATGATAAGACTCGTGAGAAAATATCCAATATTACAGATACGGCTATTAAATATATTCCTAAGGGGAATGTTAGGACTGCTCTAGAGAATATTAATAACGCTGCTCAAGGTAAGTCTAATCATAATATCAAGACTAAATATAATAAGCAATTGGATTCGACAGAACCGGCAAGTGTGCAGGCTAACATTAAACCTAAACGTATCAGGACTAAATATGGAAAACGTTTGGGTAAGTAATAGGTGAAAGTTGGTGAAACTATGCTTTTTATTTTTACCATAAATGGCTAAAAATCTTCGAGGAAGTAAAAGGTTGCAAGTTATTCAAAACTGGTTAAATGGGAGAGATGATGATGAATGGGAGGTGTTTCCGTGTAGAACTGAGGGAAAATATATCGTGAAACCTCGCAAGGAACCTCATACAAATCGTCACGTTGAACCAATTGTGAAAGATGATGATGACGAGCCAGCTGATAGCCCCCTTGAAAACGATGCTGATGGCCCCGTTGATGAATGTGAACATGATGAGCCAACCCCTGACCCGAAACCATTCGTTAGACCTAAAACTAAACGTTCACCTCCAAGAACTCCCCCTAATAATTATGAATATGATCCAACTATTAATTTAGAGATATTGAATCAATTGAAACTTCTCGGTGAGGAATTCAAAATTAGACGTGAGAAAAAGGAACAGAAACGAATGATTAAGGAGGTTGTCCAAAAACAAATATCTCGACCGAGGATGCAATATAATTACGAATTCACTGAACCTGAATATAAACAATATCCAAATACTCAACCGATAGAACCACCCATGGAATCATCCAATGAGCCCATCGAGCAACCTCAACAAATCTATCCTGTGAGAAGAAATCGAATATTTGCAGATGTCATATAATTAAGTGATTATTTTTTATTTCATTAAATGACTTCAAATAAACTTATTTCCCAACTAACTAAGAAAGAAATACTTCAACTCCCTGGGTTCGCTGGATTAAATAAAATATTGTTACCAAATTTGAAAAATATATTGCGTGCTCATCTCGTGAAAACAAATATATTCAAACGTGGTGTTCGCGTTAATGATTATTTAGATTATTGCAAGAAACACAAATTGGATTCTATTCAAATAGATACATCGATTAAACAACCTACTAAATCTAATCGCAAATTGAGTAAAGCTGATACTAACGCACAGATTAAACAACCTACTAAATCTAATCGCAAATTGAGTAAAGCTGATATTGACGCAAAGATTAAAGGATACAAACAAGATATGGATGAGTATACAAAATTATTGGAGAAGGCGAAATTGAATCCAGCAGCTGAACCAGGTGTTGATGAATGTATACACTATATAAATAATTACGAGGATAATATACTAAAATTGCTTAGCGATAAATATAATAAACCTGAATTGAAAACTGTTATTAATGAAATCAAAGCATTGCAAGAAGAAATGGATGATTATTTATATGTTGATAATAAATTGAGACAGTTATTGTATGAACTGAAAGATTATGAATATGATTTGAATAATAATGCTGATGCGTTAACCGAGGATGAATTAAATGAGACCAGGAACGCTGTTAAACAACATACTGCTGAGATAGCTAAACTCAAGAAGAATTTCGTTGAATTGAGTGATGATGAGTTTGAAGCTAAATATTATAATAAGCTCGAGAAACTACGTGAACGTAGACAGCAGATGGAAAATGAGATTAACAAATTAGTCGAGGAGGATAAAAATAAACGTAAGCGAGCTAGAAAACCCAAACCCAAGTTATCAGATGAGCAAAAGGCAGCCAATCGTGAGATGAGGTCAAAGCGACGACGTGAGAAGAAACTATTAAATGTACCTACTGCAGATTTATCACGTGAGGAACAATTTGATAAAGAAATATTACTTAGTGAGAAGAGGATTATTGAGTTGGAAAAGACATATGCTCCATATAAAGATGATGAGCGATACGCTACAGAATTGCAAAATGAAATAAATAGGTTACGTAATAATATTGATTACGTTAATAAAAAGAAGAAAGCTTATATTGCTGAGAAAAGTGAAACCAAGAAATCGAGAAGACGAAAGAAGTAATTTTTTTATTATATAAAAAGTAATGTTGAACAATGAAGTGATTATGCAAACATCTGCGGATGCATGCACCCAGATAGCCTCATATTTTGATACCGTCGATAATTGCATTGCGATGAGTGATACTAATAAACAATATTCGATCAACCCACAGACGAGTTATGGACCATCGCCCCCAATCAAAAGTGGCTCGTATACATCTGTAATCATATCACCAAATACTCACAACACGGCTGATTTATACAACGGATTCATTAAGGCAACGATGGAGATTAAAGTTAATATCGATGATAAGATAGATACAGCAAATGTTGGCGATTATAGTTTCAATAATATATGGTATGGATTTAAAGATGCACGTGATGCTATTGAGAAGTATGAAATTGTAGCAAATGGTATCACCATATATACACAAAATTATGGCTGTGAAGAATCATTTCTTACAGCTTGTTGTTCCAACGAAACCACGAAGAGGGCAGATATTTATTCGAAAACTAGGCATAAAGATGTATGGAGACAGAATGAAGGGTGCCGCTGCGGTTTCGTAGTTTACTGGACTAAAGATAGGACCGAAGCTACTGGTACGATTAATTTGAAGATAGATTTGAGAAGATTCTTGCCGATATCTAACATTAAATATCTCCCAGCGTTTGCAGGCAAAATAGAACTGCGATTATATTTCTCATGCGCGGGACTAGTATATTGTCCATGTGGACCTGATGAAAATTTGATCAATAATCCTGGTAAGTATTCAAAATATACATTTCATCCCGTCACGACAGAATTCAAGCAAATAGGTAATCCAATAAGATGTTGGGCGACATCTACAACCGCTAATGGATTATATACATTAAATAATGCTGATAGAACAAGTAATGTTATATGGTATGAGGTCAAGGATTGCCTCAGTATTATCCCATGTTTTGGAATTAGTGAGAGTGTTTATAACTCATTGGTTCAACGATATAGTGATCCATCTCACCCGTTAACATTCCCCACACAAACATTATCTGTATATACGACAACTAATAAACTCGAACAACCTAATGATAAGACCACCTGTACTATCACTCCAAGATTTGTTGATAGTATATTTTGTTTATTCCCGTTGCGTAATACTGATAAAACTGTTTTCAAGAATCCATTATTCAAATCATTCTACATTAATGCGGGTGGATATGGCAACATACCTTCGCGACCATTTGGAACAACTGAAGAGTACCCCGAATTTTTGGAATATTGCCAGAATGCAATGAACATGAATGGTGAGCAGAGTGGTTTCAATAAGGAGGTCGTCAGATCGCTAACCAATTCATATTCATTTAACTCAACGACTGGTTATTATAGTGACGACAGGTCATCGTTTTTCATTGGTCTCCCAACAGAAACTGATAATACATATCAACAGGGACTCACTTCGCTATCACCTATCAATTTTGAAATGAATATTACTCAAAGTGCGACTGAAGGTTCATTTGCGAAGAGTGTAGATGCCAACCCACTTTTCTGCTTATTATATGATGCCTCGATTAGTATATTAGTTCAACCAAATGGTATGCCTCCATTGGTTCGTATTGGTAACTATGATTTAACTACACCTTGAGTAAATTTTCAAACAATACAACACATTATTTTTGTTTATTTGCATAATAAATGAATAAGTATAAAAACCCGAATTCAACAACCATCGGTACAACTGGATGTATGTATAATGAATCCACCACTACCAACGAAGATGTTGAGTATAATCATTATGGTATATATTCAAATGATAATACTTATGCGGTCACATTCAATCCTCACATCAATCGACCACCTACCAAAAATATGCCACACAATCCAGTTAGACCACCTCCAACTGATGAGCATATGACGCTTACTCAAAATGAGCCTCCCGTGAGTATGACTGATGGGATGCATTATTTGAACAATGCGACAACGAAACCTCCTCCATTGCTACCACCATATTTGAATAGACCTCAAGACCTGGCAGCGATTCAAGGATTGGCTAATGAGAGAGATAAGGCAAATTTGATATATAATAAGCCGGCTAATATCAATTTCAAAAATATACATTATTGAGAAATCACATGGTTTATAATATTTTATTTTTGGGGAAATGATTAGGAAGAGGAATGCTAATGCAGGTATCAATGCAAACGTTTCATTAGAACCATCAGCTGCATCGCAATCAACATCTAATATTAATAATAATATCATCATTAATAAGAGGGATGATGGCAAGGAGGATATCGTCATTACGAGAGATATCGATGAGGGGCAACCAGTATCATCCGCTGAGGGCATGGATGTGAGGACTGTTATATTAGAATCATATGCACAAATATTATTGAATCAAGATAAGGCGTTATTAAGTAATCTCATCTCCAAAAATTGTATCATTGTCCCCATGTCGGCTTTACAAAATATTATCAAGGCAGCTATCCATACTGAACAGGTAGATATATATCTGGATGAAGATATTAAATGTTGTGCAACTAAAGCTAATCCAATTCGCAAAATAGAAGCTATCAAAATTGTTAATGAGAATGGAGAAATTGTAACTGATTTCAAGCAGGTCTACAATAAGGAGTATAACGAACTCGTTAACGTATACCATTTATGTCTCAAATACTGCATCAATATGTAAAAATGCAAAAACCAACCCCCGTAACTGGATGCGTAATGCATTCTCTCGAGGAACCAACATACGTACCCGGGATTATATATCAATCCCCCAAGGAAAATATCTGCATCCAATTACAGGAGCTGGTTTGGGTTTGCATTGCCGACAATGCTTCGTATTATCCATAATCCACAAGTAATAGCTTACCACAAGGTGTTTAGTTCGCTAGGGCTCTATCACAAATATGGACCGAAAATAATACGAAAAATCCGTATGGCAGCGAATCGAACTCATGCCTGCCGCCGAAGCTGGGAGACATGCTTCATGATCCAACAACTATACCAGTTAGCGCTAACACATATATGTTTTCGATTTACTATTTAAACTGTTCCAATTATATTCCATCATACATATAGAACGCAGTTCCTGCTCGCTCTATATACCCAAAATTTTTCAAAAATATTTTTTATATCACATGTCCAAAATTATTTTATTTTTTATCCTAATATAAATGTCTGTTGATTCAATCGTAGACACTAACAATAACTTCTACTCACCAACCAAGCTCGTTTCATTTATCAATGATACATATAAGAACAACAAGTTTGTAAAGGCTGTCATCTATTTCGAAGGGGAGAAAGTATTTAAAAATAAGTTTGACAAATATTGTTGCAAACCTTTATTCATCACACTCGAATCATCTAATAAGAAAAATAATGTATTCATCAACTATAATAAAATCATTAAATTGTTTGGGGATTCGATTATAGTATCATTCAACTGCAAATTCGATAGCAAGGATAAGCTATACGTCCTTATCATAGAACTCACAATGCAAACATATATGGACACCCCATACTATCCATGCCACGTTCTCGAATGCGTCAACAAACATAATATCAAATGTATTCGCGACCAGTTCAAAATTGAATTCGATGATAGCGATATAAAGGATGATTGCTTCGTATAAATATGCATCGATTATTTTTATAAAAATATTTTTTTCTCGATAAGCAAATGAGTGAATCGAAAGTAGATAGCCCAACTATTACTAAGCAACATCCATCCGTCAACAGGACAATTGTTAAATCGAAATCGAGTGATGTATTAAATAAGATTGATAACATTGATGATGAACCTATTGAACCTACATCTAAGAAGCCTCGTGGGCGAAGATGTAAGTATGCTAATGATGACGAGCGACGAACTGCTAGACGCCAACAGCAACGTGAATATAGATTACGCAAAAAATATGAAATGGAGATACTGAGGAGATATGTTAAGGAACATCTTGATGAGCTTGCAGAGGAGGAAGATGCCCCTGATGCAGATAACATCGATTGTAGTGTTAATGAAACGATTAATGAGACACCTGATGATGAGCCCTTAGTAGATAATTGTAATAACTAAATAATTACATTTTATCGAACCATATTTTATTTTTGTTAGAATTATCAGTATTGAGGATAACAAATAATATGCTCCGCAAAAATAATACTAATTCAAGTTATATATTTTCTTGAATCTATTTACATATACATTGACAGTTCTATTTTTAGTATCCTTCATGCTAACAAATAGAACACCTGATTTATTCTCTTTGATATATAATTCTCTGTAACGTACTCCGTTGAAATAGTAAAACTTATTATCGAAATAATAATAGTTCTCAAATAAGTGGTCACCGTATTTATTCACCACAATTGCATCTTCATCTATATCGTCAAAATACTCGTATACAATACCTCTCGTTGAACTCCTATTTTTATTATTATCTTGAGTCGAAACCCATCGTAAACATTTTACATGATAATATGTCCTATCCTGCTCTATATGGTCGACGATAGTTTTGTTTACAGGGTCATCGTTATATATGAATTGTAGTGCAACAAGTCTATGTTTTTGTTGACAGCTACCATTGAGAGATACTTGGATGTATCCGCTAGTTTTATTTTTGAATTCAGTAACAATCCTACCAGTTGCTATCTTACGAATTGGATAAGGGTAGCAGTTCAATATCTCATACTCGTTTTCATAATTCTTGAGGGGGAACCATTTAGCATCTTCATCCTTTTCAACGGTGGGACATACATCATCACCGCGTCCATCTGTATTGCAACCAACATCGACAAGATCAGGGGTAGCCTTCAATCTAGCATTCTCCTCCTCAAGTAATTTGATGCGTTCCAATAATTGGTCAATATTGATATTATCGTGTGACATTTTGATAGCGCGATAAAAAAATGAGTTGATTTTGAAACCGGGCCATTTTTAATGATATATAAATGAAAAATAAATTATTGAGTAAGCTCACCAAAAGAGATATCTTATCGTTACCCGGATTCGCTAATAAAACTGCATCGTTGAGAGAGTTGAAGGGTGAGTTATCGAATCGATTGATAAGTATGCATATTAATAGGAGAGGTGTTTGCGTTGATGATTATATTAGAGCATTTGATAAGGATGATAATAAATTATTCGCGACCATTCGTAAAAGCAAATCGAGTCATATCAATCGAGTTCAGCAACGTAATCAGTATAAAAATAGTATTCGCGACAACGCATTAGAGGAGAGGCTTATATTAAACATCCCCATCAACTTATATCAATCCAAGACTGATGAGAGAATTCAATATGAGAAACGAATCAAGGATGTTGTCAATAAACGCAATTTCCAAAAATATATGACCGAATATATGTTATACGTGAATAGGAGGATATCATTTGATGTGTTGATAGGAGATGATGAAGACAAACGTTTAGCATTTTGTGAGGCGTTGAGAAAATGTTATAGTTTGAAAGGTGATGAGAGACCTGTTGTCAAAGCTCACTCACTCGATGGTACCTATAAATATTTCACCCTGAGTGATAAATGGATGATTGATAACACGATTGGTCATATCGCAGGCACCGTTGATTTGATCGAAGATGCTAGTGATGTAAATCCCAACTACAACAGCACATTTATACCCGTTCGATACGAAGCATTATTTGTAACTAAAAGTAAGTTCAAAAAGACCACCACATTTTCGATTCAAAAATTGGACCCTGATACGAATACAGTTTATAATGAAGAGATTGAGATTGATGAAGATTTTAGAAACATGTATGATGGCGGATTTTTCCCATATATCAATTTGAGCAATATCGATTTGACAGATTATCATATATTTAGTTCCATAGACAAAAATAATTATAAGGACAACTGCTTCGTATATGCATGTATTCAATCAGGTGTGTTTGAGATAGATGAAATAAATCATTTGAGGAATTATATTAGGACTAAGCGAGTTCCTTGTAATCGTATTATCAGTGTTGCCAAGGAATTCAAATGCCACTTCATTATACGACGTATCGATGAATCCAAAGATACTCGCCACCAATATAATGTTAGAATTGATACGCGAAAGAAACCATGGGCTAAGGATTACGTGAGAACTGTCGACCTACTCCTATATAAGAATCACTACATGATTAATAAAAATATCATGGCGACAACATATTATTTGGAACATAGAGATGAGCTCGATGAAAAATTTGCTCATATTCCAATTGATAGGAGAGTTCTAATCAAGGGTGTTAATAAAGATACCCCTCTATATAAAAATGAAGGTACCACTCCAATGATTATACTACGTAAGATGTTTGATTTAAACTTATTTAGAGAGATTAAGAATTGTGAATTAAATATATTAGCAACGACCGAATTCAATAATAATCTCAATGACTATGTCGATTTAAATTATGATGAGGAGCTATGTTGCAAACCTATCAAAACAGATACTAATTACGGTAAGCAATGGAGTAGGATTTATTATAGCGATTACGAAACCAACTCAACTGTGTCTCCTCATGTTCCATATCTAAATTGTACAGCTTGGAGAGATGGTGCATATATTCACAGTATATCTTTCACAGGAGATAATATTAATGAACAGCTATTAGATTATTTACAGGACCAATCATTAACATACTTTCACAATCTAAAATATGATGCATGCTTCTTCATGAACACATATGGTTGGCGGCCCAAGATACTTGAGCGAGCAGGTACTATATTACAAATCATCATGAACAAATATATCGATAACAAGATTGTGAAAACGTTAACGTTCCGCAACAGCTATTCTCTAATTAATAAGCCCTTGAGGAAATTCGCGAGCATGTTCAACTTAGATGTCCACAAGGAAATCATGGCTTATAAGTTATATACGGAACATAATATTAAACGTTGTATCGTGCCAGCGTTAGAATTCCAAATACAATATTATGATGAGAAAAAAGATGAGAAATCTTTGCATGAGATTGCACGAGATTTTAAACAGTTGATTGAAAATGCGAAAATAGCTAATGCCTATGACTCATTAAATATAGATATTATGAAATATGCGAAATATTATTGCAAGAAGGATTGCATAGTTTTGATGAAGGGCTTGGAGAAATTTAATGAAGACCTCATGAAAATATTTCATGAAACCAAGATTAATATGTTAAACATTCATAACTATATATCTATCTCAGCTATTGGATACGATTTCGCTAAGAGATATGGATGCTTTAATGGATGCTATGAGTTGAGTGGTAAGCCCCAGAATTTTATCCTGAGATGTGTTAGCGGAGGTAGGACAATGACTGCGAATAATGATAAGCAATACATAGAGGGGCGCATCCAAGACTTCGATGCCGTGTCTTTATATCCATCTGCGATGAGAATTATGAATGGGGTACCAAAGGGCAAGCCTAAGATCATCCCTGCAAATGTTTCGAAGGAAGAGCTGTTGAGATATGACACGTTTTTTGCAGAAATCAATATTACAAAAATTAAATGTAAGAGTGATATTGATTACAAATTTGGGCATGTATTCCATCGGGATGATAATGGTAGCAAGATATTTGATAACAATCCAGTCACCCATTTCTATATCGACAAGATAGCATTCATGGATTTAATGGAGTTTTATGATTTCGATTATGAGTTCATTCGCGGATACTATTTCAATGAAGGTTTCAATACAACTATAAATAAGTTCATCGATAAATTATTTAGACTTAGATTGAGATACCAACGAGCATGTAATCCGTTGGAGCAAACTATTAAGCTGCTCCTCAATAGTATATATGGTAAGTCTATTTTGAAAGCTATTCCAATCGAGACTAAATCCGTCCCCAAGGAGAAGATATATAACTATATCTGGAGGAATTATAATTATATAAGTGAGATTACAGAAACCGATAATATTAACAACGTTTATGTTAAGAAGATGAAGCCTATATATAATCACTTCAACCTACCACAATTTGGGGCATCAGTTCTCTCATGGAGTAAGCATATTATGAATAGAGTTATGAATACGGCTGAGCAACACGGCATCAATATATATTATCAAGATACTGATAGCATGCATATTATGGAAGATGATGTTGAACGCATCGCAAAAATATATAATTCAAAATATGGGAGACAATTGATTGGTAAGCAGATGTGTCAGTTTCATATTGATTTTGACAGATTTGATGGTGCTGTTGGCGAAGTCCATTCACGTAAACTGATAGCGCTTGGTAAGAAATCATATCTAGATATACTGGTCGATGAGAATGGCAACGAAGGATATCATATTAGAATGAAAGGTGTTCCTAAACAATGTATTCTCAATTATTGTAAGCATCATAATATTAGTGTTGAAGAATTATATGAGCTCATGTATAATGGTGAGGAGATTACATTTAACCTACTCGATGGTGCCAATTGTTTTCGCAAAAATAAATTGTATCAGCAAATCAATCTCCCTCAATTTAATAGGACGATGAAGTTTTAATATTTTTGATTGGCTTGGACTAACTTGTTGAGTACCTACCTCCTTATAATGAATGTATTCCATTCTTGGTATTATCTTCAGCTAAGATACCATTTGATGAAAAGAATGACCCACCAATCAATATGAAATTAGCTGTTGGATTGACCATTAAATTGCTACTATTTAATGGAAATTCAATATTGTTTAACCAGATCTTATTTGGTTCGCATTGGTATTCATACGTAGGTGTATTTTTAACATTGAATGATATATTAATTTTAATTTCTTTTTCACTGGCAACATTATTTTTGTTTTCATGATATGTCAAATAGAGGGTTGCCTCATATGCATCAAATGGTTGTTCGAATTGGTAACGAATGCTAGTACTATTTGGTACGCTGAATGTATACTTAATTCGCGTTAATCTATTCGCTAATGCAGCTAATCTTGATTCAAAAGATTCTATGGTTGCTTTCAAATTTGTGTTCTCAGTTACCAAATTTTCTATCCTTGTCTTCAGTTCATCATAATCACTTTTTAATGCATAATTTGACAAATCAACTGGTTCTGGGATATCTGTTTTCAAAGCAAAAGTGTTCGACACATATCTTGCTGAATAAGCGTTTTTGTCTGTTGGTTCGATATTTTTGGTTATTGAACATGATAAAATTTCCGGTGTTTCACCACTTCCTGGATTGATTAATTCATGGGAGCTATACAGAATCCAAAGACCAGAATTACTTCCTTCGATACGAATTATCTGAGAGGGTTGTTCGTCATCATCGTCATTGTACGAATAATCTATGTGAACATAATGAGCCGTATAGAAATTGTTTGATGAGACAATATCCAACCCATATTGCTCAATCAGTTCATGATATGTGTCGTAATCCAAATCAGGAATTGTATTATTGACGATTTTGAATTGAATAGTTGTTTGCCCCTCAATAATTTCTGGAATAATGCTTTTCATAGCATAATTGGTTAAATCAACAGGTTCAGGTATATCTTTCTTTAATGCATACTCCTTTAGTACATCATTGACCTCATCAACCGTGGGGTACTCGTTTATGATTGTAGCTAGTGAAGCATCATTAGATTTGGTCTGTTCATGGATAGCATCAATTTTATTATGAAGAGCATTTATGTCACAGGTATAGGCTAAATCATTTGGTGTAAATGACATCCTCCTAACACAAGTATTCTCCTTGATAGTAATAGTATTGACTTTAACATTTTGGGGATTAGGTATGATTATAATCTTATCATTGAGAGTGCATGTTGGGAAGTAATCGCAACCTTCATATTGACTAACACTACCATTCTCTATAGTAATTGTAACAATATATTCCTCATAGTCTATATCATTGAATTCGCTAATAAACATTAACATCAGCCTAACTTTGATAGTTCCATTTGTAATCACATCTTCAGCTTCAAGATGAACATCCTTATTGACTAGCTTACCAACAATATCAATAGTGTCATCTCTAACTAAATTATTTTTGGAAATATAGATATCATCAAGTAGGGTTGTATTAAATTCAACCTCATTTATTTTTTCAGCTAATAGTCTAAATGCTGGTTTCAATGACTCCCTGAAGTGGTTGCATAAATCGATAGCATCTCTATAGGTTGTAATGGTTGTTGAGGGGTTGTTAACATCATCAGTATATTCGACAGCAACTTTGTCTGCATCGCACCAATTTATGATTGGAGTTAAATCAGTTGTAGTTGACCTTGCTATTTTTAATGGAGGTAGGTTGCTTCCATCACCTAGATGATATAAAGCTTGCTCACCTTGGGATATACCTTCAATGGTTGAATCTATACCAGCTTTAGTGATTGTGAACCCTGTTCGAAACAACGTCAATCCAACATTGGCTATGCTACCAGCCGTGCCGATGACTCCAAATGCCAGGGCTACATTTGATACGATTCGAACCTGGTCGATATCATCTTGCAAGTGTTGAGTAATTCTTTTAGTCTCACCCATTTCTGCATTTAATGTATCCACTCTACTGGTCAAATCTTTAACATCATAACTAACTACATCAAAGTTGTTAGTGAGTACATTCAAATCACTCCTCATGGTAGTAATATTATCAGCCGTAATGACCTTAGATGATGTTATATTGTAATCAGTATATAAGGTTGTCGCGGCATCTGGTCTCGGGAGTACTTCATAATATTGTTGGTCGATTATATATTTGAATGCGTTAGTTGATGGGTCCCAATTCACTTCATCAATGGGGTCCGTGAAATCTTTCTTCAAATATAGTTCAATATTTTTGGTATCTGTATTAATTTTAGTAGTAGAATATTCATAGCTAATCTTCTCAATCGTATCGAGGACAGGGATGACATCAACATATACCTTGCCATTCTTTTGAGCATGGAACCCATCTGGTTTGAATGATAACCTAGTGCCAGTAATCGAATCCCCCAAATATATATCCAAATATATCTTATCAATCAGGTCGGTTCGAATTCCCTCGGTGTTATCCATTGATAAATATAAAATGATGGTACCATAATACCCTGGATGTAACGAGTTCGATAGACCATCTGTTAAATGGTTCTCGTAAGCACATGTCATATTCCATTCACTACCATCTCTAATAGTACCATCATTCATTTGAATTTTGAATACATGTTTATAGTTTTTCAATAGCGAATGCATCAAACCATTCCCTTCATTTGTAATTATCGACTCGTGCAAATCTGTTTGCTTAATAGTTATCCAGCAACCGTAGCAATCGTTAGTTTTCTTACTGGGTCGAAGATTCCATTTGGTGATAACTTTAGAATTGAGTCTACCTTGGATATTATTACCTGTCCAATAGCCCCTATTGGCATGGGTCTCATCAGCACACCATTTCAATGACCAATGGTTACCAAAACAATGTTCTGTAAACTTGAATTCGAGTTGGTCTGGTATAGTATAATCATCAGGCACCTCAAATATAATTTTGTAGTAATCCTCATCCTGTATAATGTAATCCTGAATAATGGATGGCTTATAGAAGTAGTGGACATCACTTTTATGAAGCTTCAACGCATTATCAGCAATTATGGTTTTACATTTAATAGGCTTATCCGTTTTCAATAGAGTTGGTGTGTATTCATTCATAATTGATAACTCTCCATTGAGGAATAGCTTATATGGATGAAATGGTAACTTTTTATCAAATGCTATATAAAACTTACCATCGAGGTCATTTTGGTCAGCAGGTCCAATGGATCTTGTTGCGATTAAAGAACTATCATTGATAATACAGAAATTTTGATACGAATCAAATTTGATTACTGGACACAGTATCTTATTATTTTTGGATACAATATAGAACTCTTTAATATATCTGCCTTTGCTATCATATATAACATTCTTTCGTAACACAATTTTGAAAATTGGTCTATTGTAGCTGAGGAAGGCTTGTTTTTGTTCATCAGGAACATTAATAACTAATAGGTTACATTCGATATTATTAATGGTATTTGTTAATGAAGATACATCCTTGTTTGTAATTATGAATTCATCGATACCTGCCTCACTGACAAAATTTGAATCGCCTGCGGGTATCTCATCCAATCTATCCATGACATAATTATGAGCCTCACATAAATTATTCACCAAATCAATCGTATCAACAAATACTGATGCTACATCCAATAATGGGTTATCATCCGTTAGTATATCAATCTCATCACTAAGGGGTGTTGGTTTAGCTTTCTTCTTGAGGCGAGCTGCTATAGCTGCATGCTCTCTCTTCATCTCTTCAAATTTCAATTTATGCTCCATGGGACTAAGCTTCTTATAGGTCTTCTCCTCATTGAATATTATTTTGATTCCATATATAATCAGTAATAATGTCAATTGAAACGTGCCTGCACATATTAGAAAATTGTCAGATTCTTGTAACCATCTAATGAAACTACCAAAGTTATCAAATACTTTATGTACTGTAGATGAATCAATTGTTGGTAGTGTATCAACAACCCTATCCTTAAATGTGATTAGGTAGCGAACCAGTTTACCAGATGTATCTACTGTATAATGCCAGATGTATCCTGAATTAAAATATAATGATTCCATCAATGATGTGGCTGTATTGTATGTTACCTTACTCATAGATGATACCCCTGAGAGTGTGTATGATAATAGCTTACCAGTTATAGAGAATGTACTTTTCAATAGAAGTAGCATAAAACTTGATGTCTTGACCACTACATTGATAACTTTATCCATGTTATCGTGACTGATAGGTGACTTGTTTTCAATCAGTGTATCCACATCTTCGATATCATACTCCTTATTATCATCTGGGTTCACGATGACATCATATTTGGTTGGCTCGACTGGGAGGTCATCACCTGATGGAGCTTTTTGACACTTCACTTTGCGTATCTCATATCTATCATTTATTTTTAGGACAACGAGGTACTCCATATTCTCAAGTGTATTCAAGAGATTTGTTATATCACTATTGGAAGCAGTTGATATATCATTTTGAAGACCATTCAATATTTGTAATAGGTTTGCATTATTGGTATTGAGACTGGTGAATAGATTGGCATATGTTTTGATATTATTTGTTGTATTGAGATTATTTGATAATGAGGAGCCAAATAAATTCAGTTGACCATTAGGATATATATCTGTATTCTCAAATCCGGATTTCTTCACAAACCCATTCATGTTAGATAATAATGATTGAATCGAAGTATTGGATGAGTTGTATGTTTTGATGACATCATTTATACTTGACGGATTGTGTGGTTGAATTATGTTGTTGTTATCGATATAATTCATTTGACTCAATGATATATCTGTGTTCGCCAAATCACTCAAATCGACTCCACCTATATTTAGGTCATGTATATATTTGGTTAGATTATTAAAATTGGTTCTCAATAATTCCATCAGTTTATTATAAGTGGTACAATATTGTGTATTTGTAGCACCATCAGCGAAGACAGGTAAGCTTTGCCCACCAGTAATAGTTAGATCTTTAAATGAATCAATTTTGAAGTCCTTTCCTAATGCCATTTGGTCAACTTCAGCTTTGCTATATATATTATTGAATGCGACTGGTTCACCATCCTCTCGTGTGAAACTGAATTGTTCGTTACCTTCATCATCTTCAGCTACTTCTATCGACAAACCTTTATCCTTTAACTTGGTTGCTTCATTACAACGAAAAGCATATGGTACAATAGACATTTTAACAGATAGTAAAATGTTGTGTTCAGTTAATAGTAATGCAACAGATTATAGTCTGGTGAAGCTAAATGTAGACATACCTTGGAAATGTGATTATGTGAAGTATTATGTTTCCTCAATCAATACAAAGGGGAATATATTGATAGTAACTAAGGATGACTATTTGATGTTTTCATATGAGGACGGAAATAATGAACGTTCGCTGATGATAGAATTTAAAGACACATATTATTACTCAATGCTTGGATTGGTTAAATACTTGAATAGTTGTCAAAACATAATTGTGTTCAAAAATATTGATGGTAGGACAATGAGTTTATCGAGTCAGCATAAAGTATCGTTCATTAGAGGTTCTCATAGAGCTAAACTGATAACAGGATTATATAGTGTAAAGAATGAAGTTGTTATACCTGCCAACAATGAGACAGTTGTACCTGATTTGCCAATATTGGATTATGCCAATAGATTATATCTCGTATCACTACAAGGTCAAGCTGTACATAGTATTATAGGAGAACATGAATATACACCATCCGTGATTGCAACAGTTGATACTGTTATAGAACCACAGGCACCTATTATAATTGATTACGATTCATCTAAACCAATCAAAATTAAAACATTTACCGATTCACTAAAACACATCGAAATGAGGCTAGTAGATTTCATGTACCAACCTGTCATATTAAAGTCTCCATTATTTGTCAACATTAAAATTAAACCTGCAGGGACAACTAATATTGACACACCAACGAATCATTAAGCTTGGATTCAATTAAAGATTTATTTTTGAGTAGATATCGGGTGTACATGAAGTGGTTGCATGAGTAGATGTATGTGATGAGATATGGGAGATGATTGCATGAGTGGATGTGTGTGATGGTTGCATGAGATGAGTTGCGATACAAGATATGGGAGATGATTACTTGAGATGATTGCTTGAGTGGATTGCTGTAGGAGTATGCTAGATAGGTTGCATGAGATGGTTTGCTTGAGATGATTGCTTGAGATGGGTTGCTTGAGATGATTGCATGAGATGATTGCATGAGATGATTGCTGTAGGAGTATGCTAGATGGGTTGCATGAGATGATTGCATGAGATGATTGCTGTAGGAGTATGCTAGATAGGTTGGTATTAAGTAGTTATACATAGTGAAGGGGGGATAGATAACTAGTATAAGCAAATGAGGCTCTCCGTGTAGGGTGGCTGGGTGGGGGTTGCTTGGGGCTGTTTGGAGATATGGTTTATTATAGCGAGGGAGCTTTTCAAAGCGAGGGAGCTATAATATAAAACATCTCCAAAGTACCTCAAATTATCGTCTCTTCAGGAAGCTTTCAAAGCTGGAGAGCCTCATTTGCTTATACTAGTTATCTATCCCCCCTTCACTATGTATAACTACTCTATATACATTTCTGAGTAAAAAATAGTGTTGATATCATTAATGTTGTATATTTTTTAATCAAAATAATACTTAATGATATCATAGGTGGAGTTAGGTCTGAGCAAATGATAAAGATGCGCGTCATAATGTTCTCTATTAATGGAATATCTGCATATTAAATAAAAATTTATGAAACTTAATTGATATTTATTGAATTATATTAACTCACAAATGAAATATAATAGAGTATAATGGCCAGTAAATGAAATATAATGTAGAATGATAGTTTATAAATGATATAAAAAGGAATATTTTTCAATGTATTTGTTTAAAAGTAAAATAAGATTGAGATTATTGAAATATAAGAAAAAAAGGTGGTATTTAAAGGAGATATATTGCATTATAATGGAGATTAAATGAAATATGATATAATATAATGACGCAGAAATGAAAAATAATGCAATATAATGATCAACAATTGAAATATAGTTCAGTATAATGATTTACAAGAGGAATATGAATCAAAATTTGGCAATATACAGGTAAACATTTGAACTATGACGCATTTCAATGTGATAAAAGGACACATAAAAGCTGTATGTCAATGACAACTATGAATTGAAATCAGAATATAATGCAAAAATTGCAACCCTCGAAGCTAGAATGGGCACTCTTGAGTCAACAGAAAAATAATTACATTTTAGAAGTGATTGTTATTTTTATGTATTAAAAATAATAATTATTATAATTGAACCTATCCCTAGAGAGATCGAAGGTGATATCAGGCCTGGGTAGATGTTAAGGACGCACAACCTAACGTATTACAATCACAGATAAGTAAAATATTAAAGTATTAACAATTGTATCAAATGATGATAATCCAATATAAAGTAAAATACCTATTAGCAAATAAATAATATTACAATTTCCTAATAGATAGGCTTAATGTAATGTCTATCAATATATTTTTAAGTAATAAACTTACACCGTAAACTTTAAAAAATAAGATACAGATTTCATAATCCAAAATAAAATCAAAATTCTATAATATTTTGACTTTTTGATGCATTATACAATAATTTTATAAATGATCCTCTCAAAAAAGATTAATATTTACTTATTTATTTATAATTTTATTGAGATAAATGCAAATTAAAAAAAAAAAATATTATTTAAATAACCGTTATTATTTGAAATTTTTATTAATCTTTTATCTCTAAATAAATATAAATATATCATGATTATAATTGGATATTTATTATTGAAAGAATATTATTATACAAATAATATATTAAATGTAATGCAAATCTAGGAATATCAAAAATATTTTCAAACTATTTTAAATAACATGTAAAGTATTCAAAAATATCAATGGGAAAACGAATATTATCTTGAAATAAAAATATTGACAAGCATTATTTTATAATTATTTGAAATATATTTATTTTAAAAATAATAAAATATAATATTGAAATATAGAATTATTAATTTTTAATAATTTTCAAGATTATTATCAATTTAAATTTAAATTTTTATATTATAATATATTAATAAGAAGCAATTGTAAGAATAATATGCTTAAAATGTTTTTGGAATCTTCAAATTAAATTTTAATAATCATGAATAAAAAGAAACTAGGTTATTTCATTAACCATATAAACTTTAAGATTTAATATAAATCTTCAGTTAAAAATTAAAAGCTTTAATTTAGATAAATAAAATCTGGACTTAAAAATATATTTGGAATTGTTGTTTTGAAATAATAAATATAATTTATTCTTTAAATAGTTCATTTATAAAAAAATTATTGATTTTAATTTATTTTACTTTATTTTTTATCGAGAAAAAGATAAAATAAGATTAAAAATCATTATATTCATTTCATTCAAATTCATTCAATTTGGTTATATTAAAGATATATGGTGTAAAATACAAATCAAATAAGAATTAAATATTTTATTAATATATTTTAATTTTATTTTCAGAAAACTTATTTTCGGTTAATAATTAAAATTGATATAAATTTTAATCTATGTTCACAAATATTTCAGATGATTATTTTATACACTATACAAATGTTTAATAAATCAAACTTTTCCAAAATACTTTGATTTATTTTGTATATAGTAGTGTACAAAAGGGGTGATTTAAGACCGGGGGTCTTAAAACGCTTCGCTTCCCCCCTTTCTCGGTTCTCCGCTCTTGACGAGCTTCGAACCGGACTCCATAAATATAGGTCATTTATAACTTTCATTTTTGTCTTCATTTTTTGAATATTATTTAGTGGAATAAATAATACATTTTTCACTCGTTTATGACTACATAGTTTATACTTTTTAAAAGGGGTGATTTAAGACCGGGGGTCTTAAAACGCTTCGCTTCCCCCCTTTCTCGGTTCTCCGCTCTTGACGAGCTTCGAACCGACCACCATAAATATAGGTCATCAATGCGGTCCATAACTGTCTTCAGTTTTTGATTTGTTATACGAGACCCTATATTGCGCATAAAAACCTTTATTTTCACATTAAAAGTATATGTTAGTAGTCTCAAAAGTGATATCTTTATACCTGAAATGTGATATGAAAAACTAAAATTTCTCATAAAATTTTAACATATTTATACTTTTTAAAAATATTGAAAATAAAATTTTAAAAAAATTTTGTGAATTGTGAAATAAAATGTTATTCTCTCAAAATTTTATTTTTATTCTTTTAATTTTAATTTTTTATCCGCAATACAAATAACACCAAAAAATGACTAAACAAGTTGCATACGTTTCTATTAATAAATTATGTGATAAATTAGAGGAATTTGTTAAAGAGCATACAATTGACTTAAAAACAAATGCATATGAATATTATGTTTTATTTAGTAAAGATACAGTATATGAAGATAGATTTGATAGTAATTATGTAGTATTTAAACCAATATTGATATCACTTTGGAAGAGGCAACAATTGAAATATAATGATTTATGCAAGCTGTTTGAATGTGAAAAATTATATATTAAAGCCAAATCTAAAGGTGCACATTACAACATAAACACTAAAGAGAATCTACAAAATTTGGTCATTGAACGTGAACCAAAAAAGTTTACTAATAAAGATGGAAAAGAAATAGTATACCATGATATTCGAAATTATGACACATACAGTTTGGTTAAAGAAATAGAATCCCGTTTAAAGACTAACTATCAGCAATTCATCAAAGAATGTGGCTTATAAAACCTTAATATTTTTTTGTATTCAAATGAGTAAAACAAAACTGATACTCGAACCAGGTCATGTAATGCAAGGCAATAATACTCAAAAATTATTAGGATACTGTAATAGATTGAACAATGAATTAGGGTTTAATATTAGCACTACTTCAGGAGGATATGTACTTAGGGACAGTTCATATGCTACTCGTTTAATAGAACCTCTTAACGAATTTCAATTTGGTTTACGTGAAGGGAATAGTGTTAATGATACTACCATGAATAGATTCATTGAAAGGGTTCAAAATGAAAATCCATATGATAGACCAATAGATTATTCTGATTTAAAAGATTTTAATGATTATCAGTTTAGTAAATGGGCTAGAACAAATAATGGTGTTTATAATGAACTCACAACAAGAATTAATTCCCAAACACTTGAACAATATAAAAAGACATATCCAAAAAATGTTATAAAAGCTATCATTAGAATACTCAATGAACATGATTTTGCATCAAATGATAATATTCACCATAAATATGTAAGGCGTATATATCAAGAAAGTCTGGACCATTTCGCAAATAGAGTATATCCAGAAAGTGAAGGTGCTTCTAGCGACAATAATATTGTTCCCCCTTCTCGAACAGCGTCTGCTCCCCCTTCTCAAACGGAGTTTAGGTCTGCTCCTTTCTTTAGATATGGTGCGGCAGAGACTTTTCCAGAATTGAATCCATTGAATGTATTAAGAAGAAGACCCCCTAATGACAGCGCCGCTGGCCTTGGCTTTGCCAATGAAACAACTCCAATTATAGATAACACTAATATTAATAATAACAATAATACATTTTTATTTCAAAATCAAATGGCACAAGAAGTAAATTTACAGGATTTAGTTAATGCCTACAATTCTTTTGCTCAACATCCGGTAGATATCAATACAATAGCGAACAATGTCCAAGAAATTCAAAGAATAGCAATTGAATCAATAAACCATTTTCGACATAGACCAGGTAGGGTTGGTGGACCAAAACAAGGAATGAATGCATTATGGGATATCGTTCTAGACAATAAAAAAGACATCAAAAGAAGAAGAAAAGCAATGACCCTTGCTGGAGCTCAAGATATTGTTAATAAACGAAATGCAGCAAATCCTAATAGTCAACCATGGTCTGTATCAGATGAAGATGTTAACGGGGATAATATTCCAGATATTATTATTAAAAATGGTAGCAACAATCCAATATACATTAATGGATACACAACAGCAAAGTCAGATTGGCCTGCACGATTTCATTTCTATACAGATTATGATGCAGCTGCTAGAAAACAATATAGGAATGAACATGGCGGAAAATCAATCACTGTTCCAATATATCTCAAGGAGAAATTGAATTATAGTTATAATAATGACCTCAATGGAAATCCACATCATTTAGGTGAAATGACAGGATATACAATGCCTGAAGCATGGAGAGATTACAAGTTAGATGGGTACAGTTTTGTTAAGGAGAAGCGAAAGAATGCCTTTGCTAGATTCCGCGATTATGTTGTTAGTCATGTTGTTGAAGATGTTATTAACGCACTTAGGACTCAAAACATATTAGATATCACTCCTAAATTCAAGGCAAGACTAATTATGATGGCTACGTCAAAATTATGGAAACACTATATACTTAGTACAGTTGCTCGTAAACGTGGTTTCACCTCAGTAGAACATGAAGAGTTTAAGAAATGGTGTAAAAAGAGTGAAGGAAAACGAATAGTTGATGCAGAAGTTTCAAGCCTATTATTACATGTTCTTCATACTAATGGAAATAATTGGACTGTTGAACAAAGAGCGCAACTCAGAAATAAGATTTATAATGATTTCGGACACGCTATGGTAGAATCAGCTCAAGAAGTCAATGAACATGAAAGGGAAAATTTGATACACGATAGATATACTGGACAAGAAAGACAGGGCATGCAGTACGACCATCGAAATGATGAAGAAGGAGGTGAATGGCACGATGGTATCACACAAGAATATAATCGAGAACAGAATGGCGAATGGAACTTAGAAGATGATGAGGCATTTTTAAACTAAACATAATATGAGTCTTTTTTTACACATAATATAATCTATTAATATGTAAATGAATAACCTAAAAGACGTCAATTATTTAGTATCTGATACACTAAAACAAAATAAAGACAATTTATCAGGTGCATTAATAGAATCTATTCACGAAGATATTCATATTAAATATAATTCAGTAAATGTTATCGTAGGCAAACAAAATTCTGGTAAAACTGTTATTGCTCTACAAGAGATAATCAAAATAGGATTAATAAAAACACACCATTTATTAGTCTATATCACGAAGAATGGAGATGAAAACGATAGGAGCTGGCAAACATTGAAACATCTAATTAAAATGCCATATATTACAATCTCTGAGAAAAATGCAGTTGATTTTATGACAGAATTGATAGCTGCAAAAAATCTCTATTATCTTGTCAAAAGAGAACACTTAGAAGAAAGATTAGATGATGGACAAAAAAATGATATGTTTAATGTTTTACATATACAAGACTATAATAAAGAGTATCTTCACACATTAGTACTTTTTGATGATATCTCTAATAGCAAACTATTTTCATCAGAAGAATCATATTTTAGCCAACAACTTCGTAGATGTAGGCACACAAATATCACATACTTCTTGTTAATCCAAGGATGGAAAGGAATTAAGCCACATATCAAAAATGAGATAACAACTTTGTTTGTATTTCCATGTTTTAATCGTCAACAGTTGCATTATATATATTCACAATCAGCTAGTAATTTAGATTTTGAAGAATTTTATAATTTATATAGACAGCTTGCAGAAGAAAAAAATATTTATCCTGATTCACATTCATGCTTAATCGTTCAGGTATCAGAAGGCGGTGAGACATCGCTTACTTTGTAAGAGTCTACATAGCAGTTGCTGTCAACTTGATTATTAGGATTTAAAAAATGAATAATATTATTTATTGTTTCTTTTATCTGTTTTATCTCTTGTTTCAATTCAGATATCTCACTATTTTTTTGCTCTATAATATTCTCTTCTTTAATCTTCTTTAACATTAAAACATTTTTTATTTTTGTTATGTGATATCCTTTTATGTAATACATTTTGTTTAATTTATGCGTTGTAAGTGAATCCATATCATTTTTATGCTTGTTATAATACAAATTAAATTCATCAACAGTATCAAACTCTTTAGTATACTTTGAAATAGGTTCAATTATTTTCACATCGTTCATTTACATTTGAAATAAATTTAAATTACTTCAATAATGGTATATCAAATCTTCCTGGATTAAAATACTGGGCATTCACAGGTCCATTACTAGTTTGTCTGATACCCACCCCATTAACACCTAAAGACTTTCCTTCGAAAGGCCCTGCCAAAGGCAGCGACTTATTGCCCGCAAATTTCCCTGCGTAGTTGCCTATTTTATTGATAACATTTCCTGCTGTCCCACCAATCGCGCCTCCAATAACTGGAGCTACTTTTGATACAATTTCTGCTCCTTTTTTAAGTACTGGTAATGCTTTTCCAATAATATTCTTTGCACCGCTAATCAAATTTTTAAACCAACTTCCAAATGCCATTTCAATTCAAGTAAACATAAACAAAGTTTAGTTTACTTTGACAAACTTTTTTTGTTTGGCCTTTGCTTATGCAAATACTGTCGTAAATAAAATGTAAATTATGATAAACATTATTTTTATATTTAAACAAATGACTTATTACAACGCACAAACAAAGAATTTAGGAAATGATGAGGGTGATGTTTTATCATTCTTTCAATCAAAATTACGTAATCTTATACAAAGAAATGGTGGAGATAACACATTTTCGTTTGTCATGGAGGAATTCAAAGATAAAGATGCACCATTACCTGTAGGTACAAAAACACGTATAAAATTAACACATTCTGGGCACACAATTACACAAATTGAGAAGTCATTCACGACTATTCTTTTAGATTTTATCATAAAATTATCAAAACCAATTGACGTATCTGCTGACACACATGGACTCATGAAAATATTCGTTGGATTCAAAAATGCTGTAGAATTCTATGAAGATTGTAGATTTTGGATTAATGATAAACTCTTAGGTGCATATCGTCAAGATGAATTACAACGTGAATCATTTGCATATAATTCTATTAAGCCAAGAGATGCAAAAGCAACATCAAAATATTCACATTCTACATGGGAAAATGTTTCACAATTCTCTCCATCAATTTGTGGCTGTTATGTAGACTTAAAAGATATTGCAGATGGACAACCACATAAATTTACCATCGAATTGACTATACCATTTGTAGACCAATTAGCACTTCAAGCATGGCAATTATATCCTAATGCAATCTGTGGAGAAATAGAAGAAGAAGTAAAAACAAGTTTACGCGCACTTGTATGGGCACAAGTGAATCCAAATGTAGTTAAAGAAACACTTCAATTTTTAGAAGATAAAGAAATAGATGAAGAGATGCCTGCTGTTATACCTATTACACGTAAATTCACACAAATTGGTAGACCATCAGTGATTGTCTCTCATTATTCATCAAATCCAACTCCTTCACAAAAGCTTCATATAGAGTATCAAAGATATAAAGGCGTAAATGTATATGATGATGATGTGCTAGAGCATCCAACAATTGATTTTGGATACACAGATGAAGAATTTACTAAATATAAAGTATCACGTGATGATGTTAATAAAAAGGAATTTGCAGAATTAATCGCAGCAGCTAATCCTGATAAACCATTAGATGCTGGCGACACTGTTAAAATCATTAAAAGTGAATTAAAAGGTGCATTATTAGCAACAACAAAATCTGATTCAATCAACCTGAAAACAGAAAAGATAACACTAGATGTTCTTGGTGGAACTATTCAATTAGGTCGCTCAAATTTAGCAGGATTTGGATTAAAACAAGATGTTTATAATGGATTATATCGTGAATTGCAAACACCATTATTGATTCCATCACAAGAACTCACAAGAGAAATATTTGAAGGAACAGCAAAGGTAAATGGATTAGAAATCAGTAAAAGTATTCCATTACGTAATGCAACAAATATCACAATGATGTTTCCAAAATCACCTGCAGACATCACATGTTTCGATAATATTATGTATCAAAATGTGCAATTAGTTGTTAATAAAAGAACATATCCAGATACCGAATTTGCTAATACTTGTGCAGCCAGGTTCTATCAACATCAATTGATTGCAAACGAGTTAGATGGAGCGTTAGAAGCAACACAAGAATTTGAAGATAGTTTTACACAGCCATTAAACGACCCAACAACTGGTAAACGTTATTTAAATTGTCGTTCTGACGGAACATCATTTGGTATCAATTTTCAACTCGAAAGAAGTAATGCAGGATATGTATTCGATGGATTAGACACAGGCAGCACTTCAATAACTGTTACATTTAGAGGTCAGCCAATGTATCGTGGAGAAGATGACACATATTTTATTCCCGATCCAGAATACCCAAATATGCATCCACCATCACCAGAAGCATGGATATGTTCAGACACATATTTCACATGGAGTGTAAATGGTGTTGAATACTATCAAACTGGCGTGCCAGCAGGGAAAGAGTAAATAAAAAGATTATATATAAAAAAATTTTTTTTATATCTAGAATCATAATATGAGTCATTAAGTGAAAACATCTAATTGAAAAGAACAAAGTTCTTTTAATACTCTAGCTTCAAAAACAATGTAAAATTATCTGGTTTTATCTCGTTTCCTTCAGCATCAGTGAACCATATTTTGAAATCTCTTTTTGTTCCAACATATTCATACTTGCGATTATCATCAGGTGGCACTACATTTGCGTACCATACTAAACTATCTTCATATTCATCTCTTTGAATAAAGCTACAATGTATTTCAGTTTCACCATCAAGATATCCATTACATGTGGCTCTACAATATTGAAAAGATATATAGCGTTTATTCAACGAATTACTAAACTCGGATGGCAATAAATTATTGTATTTCTTCGTGATAAAGTACGTTTTTACCATTCTTTATAATATATAAAATGACTGCAATCATAACAAAACAAAATGCATTTGATAAAGCATTTATTAGTGGATACAATGCAGGTGGAAATGGAGAATTTGATAATATTCATGTTAAACAAGATGCTATAATTGAAGATAATCTTATTGTTAAAAATAATAATATCATTGATATATTATCACAAACATCACAAATATTAGATGACCACGATAATAGAATAACAATACTAGAAAATAAACCTGATTCACAGAGTAATTTAGAATATGTAGATGGCTTTGATGAATTCATAATAGATGTTAAAACATTATCTAAAAAAGAAACAAATGAATGTAATATATTGGAAATCGCAGTTGATTTACCAGAAACGTATTCAGGAAATGTATTCGCAATTACTACATCTTTGGGTTCAGGAGTGATATCATTTGCAAATAATAAATTTACTAATCCTCGCATAGACTATTCTGATGGACAATATGTTGTATCTTATATTGAAAATGATGATTATGCAAGATTATATATGAGTAAAGATATTTTAAGCGATCCATTTGACCTATTCACTAAAGGATTCATAAGAATAACATTTGTTGCTCCAATTAAACAGACTATTAATAAAAAAGACAACAAAATAATAAACTTTAAATGTAATACTATAGATGCAGATAATTGTTTTAAATTATTTAGGTCTCCATTACCAGATTTCTATGAAATAAAGTCAATATCACAAGATGACAATTATTATATTGCTTATTGGGGCTATGATGAAGGAACAGAAGAATTTAACACACTTATTGATGGACAAACATTTGAATTCAATGATGAAGTATTTGGCACAACATTTAAGCTTACAAAGAAAGGAGATACGTGGATTGGAAACAATTATTGTGTACATATTCCGGAATCATTAAAGATAATACAAAATAGCGATAATGAAGCTAGAATAACAATAGCCAAAAATGATGCTAATAAATTTACTTTATCACATCTTGTTAAATTCCATTCAGACCAGAACGCATTAACATTTCTCATTAATGAAGGATTATTGAAAATAAACAAAGGAAAACTAGATTATGCAGGTGAAAATGATAAAGAATGGTGGATAGATATCGTTTGTGAGTTCGATAGTGGAGGCCAATGGGTTGGAGGTGATTATATTGCGACATTAACGCTAAATGGGAAAATATACGAAATAAAAGTTAATGTAGATGCAACAATTGATTCACCCCATTATAAAGTAAATAGTAATAATTATTTTGAATATATTGGATATCATCATACCGAAAAATTGATTAACAATAAAGGGATTAAACTATTTATGTCCACTAATCCAAATCTTATATTTAAAATCGCTGACGTAGAATATAATAATGAAAATACATTTGAATATCTCAATGGATGTGGTTATTATAATGTTGTTCCTAAACCCGAATCATGCACGACCCTTTTTACAAACTATAATATTCAAACATCTGGTGTGGTAATTGGTGAAAACATTGAGAGTCATATGTTTGTGTTAAATTCTTTAGGGAATACAGTTGATGTTGCACTAAATGATATATCTCAATTACAAAATTATTGTAAACAATTAGAATCACAAATAGAAAGTATGTCAAATAAAGTTAACTGGTTTGATATTTTACAAGGTATTGTTGATATTGGTACTATGTTAATAGGATTTGGTCCAGGATTAATGCGAATAGGTGCTGCAGGAATTGAATCATTAAGTAGACTCTCTTTTGCTAAATCAACTGTGAAAGAAATAGAATATGTTGATGAAATAATACACGATGTTGACGTTTTATCACCTGGCGTTATTGAGAAACAACTAGATTTTGCATCAGAGACAACAATAATTGGTTCAGATAATTGCTATAAATACTATCTATTTGACTTTCCTAAGAAAGACTCTGCCAATGGCAGCGAATTAAAATCAGAATCTAAAATAGATGTATCATTTATAGTTGATTCAGACGGAGAAGTTATTAGTATTAACAATTATGATGTAGATTCTGATGGAAATATTGTTGCGGTAAATTCTGTAGTTGCTTGTAATTTAATATACGAATATCCCTATTTAATGGTATTTTCTAAAAATAAGCCATCAAATGTTTCATATAAATATATCCCTAAATCGAAGTCAGTTAAGTTAGCATTAGGGGAAACATTAACCAATAATCAATTATTATCAGCAGCTGCGACAAAAAAATTAATTGAGAATCATAAGCAAAATATGTTAAGTGAAATCCCTACTGTTGATTTATCAAATTATGCAACACTTGAGAATCTTGATGAGTATGCTAAAGCACAGGACTTACAGTCTTATTTGAAGAAACAAGACATATTATCAACCGAAAAAATAACACAAGAATTGTCAATAGCTACAAAATTCGTAAATGGAACAACAAATGATGAGGATAAAAGAACTTATATAACAAATTTGGATAGAGATTTATGCAACATATTAATGAAATCATCACTTTTTGTGAAAGGCTCTTGTAATAATGAAGATATTTCAGGAGAATATTTGTATGATAGTGAAGACACGGAATATTATTATTACAAGAAAGGCGAAAATACTTTTACTATATACTTTTTCTATTACAATGGAACATTCAGATATAATAGTAATTATGTTTTGGATTTAGAATCAGTAAGTTATTCATACGAACCTGAAGTTTATGACAAATATTGTATTCCAAATATGAACTTCGTAAAAGATAATTATGCATTAAAATCTGATATACCTGAACCTGTTGATTTGACTAAATATGTAGCAAAAAATGATGATGGTTCATTAACAATAGCTACTACGTTTACAAATAATTCTCCATCATTAATAGTGAATAATCCATATTATCCAGATATTAGATTATGTAATGAAAATAGTTATGTTTCATTAAGATATTCACCTTATACAGAGGAATTTATGATAAAATATAAAGATGTTGATATGATAAATTGCACATATAAATCTCAAAAATATAAAACTACAATAAAAGACCAATTAGTGGTTGATGGTCGAGTTATGATAAAAGGTTCAGATTTAAGTATATTTGATATTTATTCAACAAGTTCAGCAAAACAAGCACTTATTAATTTTGGATTAGATTTAGCAAATAAAAGTGAAATATTATATGAATTAGTTAATAATATTCCAAAATTATCTTTATACTTAAATAGTTCAAAAATAATAACAGTTAATAAAGATAAAGTTGAAATTAGTACTGATTTATATAAAAATAATGATAAATATTTAACTGAATCAGAATGTGATACTAAATATTTAGCTAAAAATGATGATGGCTCATTAACAATTAATACTACCGAAAGTAATATTGCAAGTTTCTTTAGTTCTATTGATTCTAATACACTTACTTTATTTAGATTTGGATATAATGATACTTATAATACTGTCTTTATGTATAGGTCTTCAAAAACTGCTGATACTGGTGAAGTATTTATATATGTTGATGGTCATAGATTTCAATCATTTAGCATGTTTGGTACTGCAAGAAATACAACAATTGATTCAAATTTATATGTTTCTGGCAAAATAACATCAAATGGTTCAAATACGATTACTCATTATGCGCCAATTGAAGCTGGTGAAAATATTGAAGATTACGCACTTGGGAAACCTGTATTTATGTCTGGTCATGTGTATAAAAATGTTAATGGTTCATTCGTGAGTTCTACTGCAACAGATTCAGTTGATTGCATTAGTAGTGTTAAAATAAATGGTTCATGGAAAGAGTATATTGGTGTAATCACTAGTATTGATAAAGAAAAAAATAACATTACATTCGCTACACATGGAGACTATTTATTTTATGTTGATGATGCTAATTTATATGCAATAGGTGATGTGATTCTATATGATGGAAGAATATTGGATGAAGATTATGCATTAACATTAAAGATTCAACAAAGTATTGTAGGAAAAGTGAGTGCAAAAATAAATGAACATATATTAGCGTTGTTTAAAGCTTAAATGGCTATCTTTAAACTTATCCCGGCAACTTTGTTGCAGTCATGTCGCTAATTTTAGCGACTCGTTTACGAGGCTCTCAAACTGCAAGTTTGAGCGATATGCCATACTTTATAAACTCTGTATAAACATTATTATAAGCATATTTTAATTCCTCTGATTTACCATCTTTTGTTATTAATATTTTATCTATTTTGATAAATTTTGAAACACTAACTGCACAACATCCAGGTTCATCATCTTCTAAAACAAAATCAACTTTATCACACCTAGTTAACAATTTTATCATATTCATTAATAGAGTTGATTTGCACACAACATAAGAGTTAATCCTTAAAGGGTTATCAGCATACATTTCAACTAACATTTCTAAAAATCTATTTTTTTGTTCAAGTGTATCCAGCTCATTTCCTAAATCTGTTAAACCTCTGTTTGCCATGCAAACTTCGCTCTGCGAATCTCGGGTAATGTTGTTTGTTTGAGGTGTGTATTGAGAAGCATATTGTGCCGTCATCTGTGTAGGCATAGTTGGGGGAGGTATAGTTGGAGGGGGAATAGTAAAATTTACATTATTAGGTGCACACTGATTAATGGGTTGTATATTTGGATATGCCACAGGCGGGATACTCTTATTGGGAGATACTTTAATTTCGATATTAGTGTTTTGTTCTTGTTTAACACTTGCATCATTCTCACTTGATAATATTCTTGCTTGACGTAAAGTATTAGACATTTTATAAAAAAATAAAGGTTTATTCATAATGTATACAAATTGTTAATAGCTCTATTTAACAAATTTCTGACCTTCATATTATATTCATATTTGCGTTGAATCTTATTACGTTTTGCTATTTTTTTTGGATCAGTTGGTATAGGTTCCTTTAATATTTTTCGATAATATTGAAGACGTGATTTGATTTGTTTAAGTGTTGATGATGCAAATGTTTTTCTTTCGTGCCATTGTTTAAGAGGTGGTAGTGTGAGGCAATCTTGCTGGCTCATTTAATACTAAATAAAAAATGAATACTAGTAATTTACTTTATAATAACACGGATAAAATAATAAATGCTATAATAAATGAACAGAGATACAAAGATGATATAGCAGATATTGAAGGAAATAATGATTTTATCTTTATTTACAATACAGTTAGAAAATGGATATGTAAAGAAATACATGACGCATTAACTGAAGATTTTCATTATAAACATGATACTTGGGATTATAGAAATATTACATATTATTATGACAAAATATTTACAGAGAATGATAATATACAAATAAGGAATTTTATATCAATTAACTACAAAGAAATTCATGAAAAATTACTTGAGAGTATAGCATATCAGAGGCATAAAAACTATATGAATACATATCAAAAGTGTAAAAATAGATTATTCGAAAAACTGAATAACAAACAAAAATATACTATAAGTCAAGCACGTTCATTGTTATCAGAAAATAATAAACTTCCAATAACTGAAGATGATTTTAGAAGATTATATAATATATTTGTTGAAGAATGGAATAAAAGACAAGAATCTGAGACACCACAAAGACACATATTAAGAGACACATTCACTGATAAACTAAATGATTTTGTTGTATTTAATCATGAAAGATTATTAAATAAAGATGAATTCGCTAGAGTTAGTCAAAATTGGGGGCCAACATCATTATCATTAGATGAATGGTATGATAGATATGTTAACAAATTTTATTATCAGCCAACAACGCATACTACCTATACTATTCCAGAAGAGCAAAATTATATTGGATTTAAATCAGAGAACAAAATAAGAGCATTACAAAGAATATTTCCTGGTAAGAAGGTTAATATATATGAACATACATCATATTTCCCATTAAAATCAAATAAAAAGTATCAATTGCATAAAGTATCATCGAGATATTCATATATTATTGATTTGATGTTTGTAGATAAACTGTGTTATCTTGTTATGATAAACGTTAACACAAGATATTTATATGTTGAATTAGTGAACCAAATTTTGTTTGACAATGACTCAGAAAATAGTGAGAAAAGACAACGCTTTGCTAAATATGAAAAATCAGCTGATAACTATTTAAAGACACTCGATAAAATAATAAAATCAGGTGTCATCATTAAGCATTTAACATTTGATGGAGAAGGTTCGTTTAACTCGAGAAAGGCACAAAATTATTATAATTCTCATGGTATTCATTGGAGAACTGCACCAAGAATGAAAATGGGTAATTATCCAGATTTTATGAAACGTGAGCAGAAACAAACAAAAACTGACCCTATGCATAGTTCATTAGGGTTGATTGATAGAGTTATTAGAACATTAAGAGATATGGCATATAACATGAGAGTAGGAATTATTACACCATCTATTATGAATGAATTAGTGAGACAATATAATAATGCACCACATAAAACATTATCTAAATATGCTGGTAAAAGTGTTAGTCCAAAACAAGTAAATGATGATAAAGAACTTGAATCATATATTGTTATGAATATATGTAAAGAGAACTATAATATTATGATGAGTGATGGATTTTATTTAAATAAAGGTATGAGTGTTAAACTGTATAATGAAAAGGATGGAATGATGAAAAGAAGGACAAATGTGCAACCAGGTAAATATAAAGTTATTGGGTTTGCTAATGGATTATATAGAGTTGTTGATGACAGCAAAGCTGGCTCCGATAAAATCGGCGAAAAAAATAATATTCAATCAATACCTAGATTTAAATTAGATTATTGATTTTATTCTTTATAGATTCCATTGTATTGTTTATATAGTCGACCATATTTTAATACATAAATATCATTTTCTAATATACAATCTAATGCTTTATCATATTCATCATCATAAACAGCTTCATCAATTCTTAAAAGCTTTATTTTATGTTCTCTACAATATTCATCTTTTAACTTACTATTTTCAACTTGTTTAATATTACTTCTATGGCTTCTATCATCAATTTCAACAAGCAAATTAATTTCTGGTATATAAAAATCAAATCTGAGTAAATAATTATTTTTACTCTTCAGTCCTTCAAATGTTTTTTGTGTTTGAAATTCAATATGTTTATTTTCCAAATATTTTCTAAATTTTTGTTCATTCTCATTAATAAATAAATGTGGTCTTGACTGATGGTGTATCCAATCATCTAAAGTTGTTTTGTAATATGAATCATTATATTTATATTTTAATTTTTGTTTTGTGCTTCTATATTCATCAATTAATTCACAACCTTCTTTTTGAAATAATTCATTAACTTTTTCTTTATTCCATTTTTGGTGTTGTTTTGTATCTCTATTCCCTCCTTTTAAATGGGGTCTTGAAGGTCGTTCTTTTTTCATCCAATCATACCATCTAACAGAATATTCATTGTTTTCATATGTATATTTAATTCTTTCATCACCTCTATGGTATTCGCTTATTAATATACAATTTTCTTTAGCCATTTCATTTGCAACCATTTGTGTGTTCCATCTTGTCCTGTTCATGTCTTTGTCTTGTTATAAAAAAATATTTTTAATTAATATTTAGCATAATCAAAATATTTATTATCATCTCCTTCTTCATAGTCTGTTTTTATACATCTTTCAAATTTTTTCCTTGTTGATACGGTCATATTTTTGTTCATCTCAAAGCTTGGTTGACCTTTTGCTAAATCGAATGTTATAGAGTTCCCATTATATAATGCTTCATAAAGTTTCATAACATCTCCATTAAAATCTTCATTATATTTGTATTTAATAGAATTTTGTGTAAGTCCTTTACCTCTAATAACATAATCGATATCACCAGTAGAATCTGTTATTTTATGAGTATACATTTTTTTCATTAAAAAGTATGATTCAATAGCTTGAGGCATTTCTTTATGCCCATTTATCTCTGGGAAATCACAATGGAATTGACCAAGATTTTTACCAATTAATTCTCTATTGTATTTTTTATTGAATTCTTTTTGTAATAGCTTTAAATCATTAGATTTAATCATAAATGAATCTGTATCTTGGTAATAAATGTGGCATCCGATATCAAAAGCTAAACACATTACTTCATTCATGATTCTCTTAGACATAGACAAAACTTGAATACCTAACAATGAAAAATTAAAATGTTTATCTATTTGTTTTAGAGTCTTAACTGCGTGGATATTAGAGTTGTTCAATTGAATATCTTCAACTATTTTATTATAATTTTTTTGCCAAAATTTATCTAATTCATCTCCTTCACGTAAATATTTATAATCTTTTTCAACTGGTTTCTCTATTGTTTTACCATAACATGAATTCATAATAAGTTTATAGAGATTTTGTAATGGATTATTTTGCTTTTTATATTCAAGTCTTTTATTGAAGATATCACTGATGCAATCTCTTATTCTATAATCTTTTTTACCATCCCAATAGTATCCACGTAAAATGTTAAACTCTATCTTTTGAAACTCTATGTAATCCTCTAATGTGATATTATCAACAATCATTTTTATTGATTCACCTTCTGGTATATAATCATTGTTGCAGTTTAAGCCGTTTATCTTTTGTACAATCAATGGAAAAGCATAATGTTTATTTATTTTTGTTATCTCAATTTCTACAATATATGCGGATTGTTTAGAAAGAAATTCTAGGTTTAATTGTTCTGGTTGAATCACTTTAGGTTTTCCTTCAACTGTATACAATCTTTTCATTGCAGAAGGATATAAACTAACTGCATCAAAATCTGATAGTGGTTTAGTTGTATGCCACTTTTTATTATAAGCAGTCATGCATCTACCACCATATATTGCTTTTGAACAGAAATGCCTAACATGTCCACCTAATTTATAAAGATTTCCATTAGGATAATATACTTTTTGGTTAAACACTTCATTTGCAAGAGATGATATACTAATAAATTTATAAAGGTTAATATTAAAATTTTCTTTAAATCCTTCACGCAATTTTTCAAATCCAATTCTCAAAATATTAACATCTTGTTGGCAATAGAATTCAGCATATTTGTACATGTCAAAGTGTTTTTCGTCTATTCTGCATCCTTCAATCTTATCGATATTAGAGTTAAATAAAATATAATCTTCATCTGTCCACTGTTTATCTTCATTTAAGCCTGCTTCGCTTATTGTGCCAATATTTGTTTTTAGTCTTTCTAGTGTATAATATTTATATGGAAATATCTCTTTTTGTATTCCTTCTATATTAAACATAGATGGCAATTGTGATAATTTACATGATAATATTGGTAATGAATCTCTAAGATGAATCGTTTTATTATTATATTTTATATCTGCCATCATAGTTTTTGAACCTTTTATGATAGATTTACATAAGCCAAAGTTTGCAAGCATTCTAATATCATACGCTAAATTATGGAAATACACAACTGATTCATCATCTAGATAATCTAATAATTGTTTATTACAATCTTCACCTTTAAAACATTTTTTGTGATTTCCATTTGCACTATGTACAACACACATATAAGGCTTGTGGATGCAAGGCATCCCGGGACTTTGTCCTTGAACACTAGTACTTACATCTGCTTCAAAATCTGCATACCAATAACTTTTTTCTCCATCTTTTTTATTAATCTTTTTCTTAGGTTGTTCTATTAATTTTGTGCATTGTTCATCATTATAATCAAGGTCAATAAGGTCAATATTACTGTCTACATCTTTATAGAATATTGTGTTTAAAACCTTATATTGTCCAAATGTAATAGGAACAAAATAATTGTTCTTCATTAATATTCTCACTAGGTCAGAAGAGTTAATAAAATATCGTGCGTTTCTCCAGTGGTCGCTATTGTATTCTTTATTGTATTTGTCCTCTGTGCACTCACTTAAATGATTAATATAATATGTACTAAAAGGTGTTTTCTCTTCAAGGAAATAATGTTTATTGTATATATTCATTGTGTGTGTTCTATTTGGTT
Organism: Tritrichomonas musculus; assembly: GCA_039105265.1. Taxonomy (NCBI): domain Eukaryota; phylum Parabasalia; order Tritrichomonadida; family Tritrichomonadidae; genus Tritrichomonas; species Tritrichomonas musculus. The sequence goes on from JAPFFF010000004.1 coordinate 4,746,345, forward strand.
CAGCATTCTCTATACCTAAATAATGTTTTTCTTTGTTATTTTTAGTAGATTTAACAGAGCGTTTTTTATTTATTCCATTTGCATCTTCATCTATGAATGATAATTTAATATGCAGTTTGAACTCCATACATAATTCATTTAGTGATTTTTGTGAGAGATATCGTGTGTTAATTCTTAATCGCATTTTATTTAGTGTAGCATCGTCATAACATCCAGTTTGTTGTAAAGCATAAATAAAACAACAATCATCTAATTCTTTTCTTTGTTTACCTTTTTTGTTTACTAGAGATGTGAATATTTGTAATTTTTTAAGATATTTTTTAACATTTAACGGGCAATTCTTATTTACTAAATATTGAAAGAAACTACCACCAACATCGTTGTAAACGAGTTTGCCGGATGGCAAATCATTTTTAGCTTTAATACCTTTAAATTCATTAAATTTGACAGCACTAAATAGACTCCATTCTGGTATCTTTTCTGCACCTTTTTCATAAAAATATTCTGGCACAACATTCTCAATATCAAATATAAAGTGATTTTCGGTAAGATTATTCATTAATTGTTTATATACTTCTGGAGTCAATCGTTTTGAATGCCACTCCCCATTAACTTTGAAAGCTATTTTATATTTCTCAGATATTGATAAAGCATCAATATGTTCTTCAAAGAATTTCTTTAATTTTGGCAATAATAATTTTCGTCCGTCATTATCTAATCTTTCAAAATCAATATACCAATTTGTGGGAGAATCTTCTAATTTTTCCATAATTCTATTTGTTATTTCAAACTGTGTTTTATCCTCCGTTTTTATTATTTTTTTGGGCTCTTCTTTAGGCTCTGCTGTGGGCTCTTCTTTAGGTTTTTCTTTATCACGTTTACCTTTGAAATACCAATAGATAGCATCATAATTATCCATATCACCATCATAACCTTCTTGTTGAGCAAAATCTATTATATCTCTTATACAATCTTCTTTAGATATCCAATAATAATCAAAATCATGTTCTAATTTTTCATTAATTATTAATTCAAATAATTCGTATAATTTTTGGTTTTCAATTTCTATAAGTTTCATTTTTTAAAAAGAATAAAAAATTATTAAATATAAAATTATTTATACCTGTTATTATTTTTTATATCACATATCAGTTTCACAAAATTTTTTTAAAATTTTTATTTTCAATATTTTTAAAAAGTATAAATATATTAAAATTTAATTGAAAATTTCGTTTTTCATTTCACATTTCAGGTATAAAGATAACACTTTTTTGACTACTAACATATACTTCTAATGTGAAAATAAAGGTTTTTATGCGCAATATAGGGTCTCGTATAACAAATCAAAAACTAAAGACAGTTATGGACCGCATTGATGACCTATATTTATGGAGTCCGGTTCGAAGCTCGTCAAGAGCGGAGAACCGAGAAAGGGGGGAAGCGAAGCGTTTTAAGACCCCCGGTCTTAAATCACCCCTTTTAAAAAGTATAAACTATGTAGTCATAAACGAGTGAAAAATGTATTATTTATTCCACTAAATAATATTCAAAAAATGAAGACAAAAATGAAAGTTATAAATGACCTATATTTATGGAGTCCGGTTCGAAGCTCGTCAAGAGCGGAGAACCGAGAAAGGGGGGAAGCGAAGCGTTTTAAGACCCCCGGTCTTAAATCACCCCTTTTGTACACTACTTATATTAGTTAAAAAAAGAATACATTTAAATTTCAAATCATCAAACTTCAAATTAATATAAAAGATAATAAATAATTCATATTTCATACTCATTAATTCTTAACTGATATATTTGAATATAACCAATTATAAAAATACGTTTTGAATTTTTTGAAAATCGTTTTTTGAGAAATAAAATAATATAAACTTTTAAATCTTATTAATAACTTTTAATTTAAAATATTAAAATGATTATTTAAATACTATTATATATACATTCAATATATTTAAAGTATAATTTAGTAACATAAGTATTTTTGGTAAATATACTAAAAAGCATTAAAATATAAAATTTATAACAATCAGAAATATTGAGATAAAAAAAATTGAAAACATTCAAAAATATTTAAAACAATATTTAAAACGTACAAATCTAATTCAATTATCAATTCTTAAATATCATATTATATAAAATTATTTATTCAATTTTTTTTAAACACCCAAAATCTATTCCTACTTGCAAATATTTATTTTGAATTAGATACTATAATATTTTAAATTACCTCAAATCAATGTGAAGTTTAATTTTTTATTCAAAAAATAATTAAATTCACGTGAAAAACAATGTTACTCCATATTATTATTCTAAAATGAATCATAATAAACCAATTTAAAGGTAAAATATTACAAAAAACACTATATCATCATTTTCTCAAATATCTAAGCTACCTCTCAAAAAATATGCTCATTTTTATATTTTATGAATAAACATTTAGTATTAATTATTAAATCAAGAATTTTTTTAGAATTGAAAAAAGTAAATATTCCTTAAATAATTATTTAAAGAAAAATTGATTTTTTTTGCATTTATTAATAATATAATACTTACACAAACGCATTCTATATTTTTCACACTTATTTATTACTTTCATTAGCCAAATATTTTATCATTTTATATTTAATTAAACCAAATTCTTTAGAATTAAAAAAATAATTACTTTTAAATCATTAAATTTTACCGGTAATATTCATTTTTCATTTTTTCAATTATTAAATGATTTTTTAAAAGTTTTTTTCTTAATAAAAATCCACTGGTGAAAAGTGTAAAATGAATTTATAAAATTGAATAAAAAATGAAGTAAATTGAATACTACCAAAGGTGAAAAGTGCGAAATGAAGTAAACATCGCACTTTTCACCAGTTGATTTGAAGGGCAATTTGGCCGTTAAGTGAAATTGAGGGGTGATTTTTACTGAAACCCAAAAAAAAAAAAAAAAAAAAAAAAAAAAAAAAAAAAAAAAAAAAGAAGCTTTCACATGAATTATTTGATATTTGATATGTACAAATCCAGTACTTATAGTAACCGCAATTTTTTTTGACATTCCGAATTGAAAAATATGTGTCAAAAACAAACCTAGTCAATTTAAACTTTTTCAGAGACATGCAACTATTCAAATAATAAACGTTCTCCTGTTCAAAAAATAACGTACTGGATTTGTACCTTAATACAACAAATATATATTTATATTATTTTATATATTACATGTATATATTTTATTTGTATAATTTATTAGTCTATCTATTTTTTTGACTATTCAATTAAATAACCTAACATTTGATGAACAAGCAGTCATTATTTTGACAATAGATTTTTTAACAACCAAAAAAGCTTTTAAATTGATATTCAAAGGCTCTTTAAATATTAAATATTGTGATGATTCAAAAAAATAATTTAACTGATTTACTGAATGACAATTATGGACTGATTGATTTATTGAAAGTTTTGAGTAAAAATATGAAAAGGATTCCAATTAGTCAATTTCGATCCAAAAAATGAATGAGGAAAAAGCGGTATAAGTTCAAAATTACTATAAACTTATTGATAAGTTGTTAAAGAACATAAATTACAATATATGCTTTGCATTATATAAATGGTTGTGTTCAAAGTGGGAATAGCTTTCAATTGAAAATCTTGAGAAATTTTTGAAAATCATATGATTTTAAAGGTCAATAAGAAATTTTTGAAAATCATACGTAAAGGTCAAAATTACTCATTTTAAAGGTCAATAAGTCCCAAGCAGAATACAAGATTTTCAGAGAAACATTGAAAAAAATTGAATGTTTCCCCAATCATTTTGAATCTAACTTTATAAGATCGTAATTCAAATATCGTTACCTTTATGAAAAAAAGTAAATTTTTGAGAATGATCATTTTTTTTTCCTTCAAATGTCAAAACGCTTCTCACAAATAAAAAAAAACATATTTTAATGAGTTATCCTCAATACCCAGGCCAATATCAACCATATCCAGGTGCTCCTGCACCGTATCCGGGCGCTCCTGCACCGTATCCAGGCGCTCCTGCACCGTATCCAGGTGCTGCAGCACCTTATCCAGGTGCTCCTGCACCGTATCCAGGCGCTCCTGCACAATATCCCGGAGCTGCACAGTATCAAAATCCACCTCCTCAATATGCTCCCAACCAACCTGCTCCTTATCCTCCACAATATCCTGGTCAATATCCCGGACAAATGACTGAGCAATATCCTGGCCAGTATCAGAGTCAAGTTGGTGGGCAGTTTCCAGGACAAATTCCAGGCGCTTTTTATCCAAATTACACAACTATTTTTGATCCGAGCGAATATACAGAAACAAACAACCCATGGAGTTCAAACTTTTGGATGAATAATTATAACAATGTTCCAAATCAACAACAGCAAGCTCCATTTCAACCACAGCAACAAGCTCCACCAGTCCAATCACAGCCAACTCAACCACAACCACAAATTCCGGCTCAACCACCACAACCAGCTCAACCACCACAACCAACTCCACAACCACAACAACCTCAACCACCACAACAAACAGAAACAAAACAGCAGGCTCCACCACCTCAACAAACATCAAATCTTGGAAAACCAAAGCAATCAATTTTCCAATTCGAATCGGTCGAACAATTTCAAAAATTAAGACAGCATTCAACTGAAGAATCTGCATTAAAACAACTTAATGAACTTGGAACTGACCTTTCAAAATTGAGCGCAAGCACTTTTAATCCAAGTCAAGCTAGCTGCTTTATAATATGCAATACTTATACAAAACCACAGTATAAATTAGGCGTAGGACCAATCAATGATGCTATTACAGTTGCTGCAAATCACAAAGTTATGGGATATACAGTTTACTTTCTCCATAATCCAGAACAGAATAATTTCTTATCTTTCCTTGAACAATTTCTCAAGAAAGTTAATCAATATCTCACAATTTACTATACAGGCCATGGTGCTCAAATAAAGGACCGATCTGGAGATGAAGATGATGGATATGATGAAGTTATGGTCTTTGATAAAGGATATATTGTTGATGATACACTTGCAGATTACATTAAGAAATATTCTAGTGGAAAAGCTCATACTGTTCTTCTTTCTGATTGCTGCCACAGTGGAACAATATGGGATGTTCCAGAAAAAGTAAACAAGGCAAAAGATTGGCCTGCCAATCTTATGTCTATTTCAGCAGCTCAAGATAACCAGACAGCCAAACAAACAACATTTAATAAGAGTAGCCAAGGGGTGTTTACATTTAACTTTTGGACATTGGTTAGAAACAATCCTTCAATTACTGCTGACGAAGCTAAAGATGTTCTTAATGTTGAATTGAAAAGATTTAATCAACAATTTGTAGTTTGCCCAACAAGGAAGAATCTCACAAATCAACCCATTTTCCCTCTAATGGCAAGACGTTGAATATTATTCAATGAAATTTTTTTTTTATAATTACAAAAATAAATAAAATCTATAATATTTTATATTTGTATACTGCAAATGCGTAATTCAAATATTATATTAAGTTTGTAATAAAATAAAAAAAAAGATTAATCTTTAATCTCGCAAAAACTTTTCATGAAAATGCTATTTACAGGCCTCGTTAAAACATCCTAATCTAAGTATACCTCCAAAAAAATCTTATTAAAAAACCATACTTGTAAGCAATATCTATTTTAAAATATAAGAAATATCTTGAAGAATATAATTTGATTAATCAAAAAGGCTAGAAATTATGTATAATACAGCTAAATATGAAATTGAAATGGCAACAATATCAAATATCTTATTGTTTTTTTTCGATGAACGGAGATTTTTCTGTAATTTTTTAATACCTGAATTCTGGAGATTTAATACCATTTCTTCGTTACGATTAATGACATTTTCTATCTTAGGGAGCTTTTCATATTCTTTTCTTTCAATGCTTGATATCTCCATTTTGGTATTTGAAATAAGTTATTGAAAATCTAGACATAATATTAAAATCGGTTTAAATCCTTATCATTACAATTTTTATTTTATTTATGATTAATTTTTTTAGTATTATATAAAAATATTTAAATACTTTGATTTATTTTTAAAATTATTTTTTTATTCTTAAGATATTCAAAATAATTAAAATTTCAGGATATACTAAGAAATAAAGAATTCCTTTATAGTGATATTTTACTTAGAAAATAATGTATATAATCATATTTATAACATATTTATTTCATATATTTGATATATATATATATTTTGAACATATATATAAATAAAATAACAATTTTGGTACTTTAAAATCAAATTTGATTGAATGTCTCAAAAGAATATTCTCATTACATGGGATATAGACGGAACTCTCATAATTGGAAAATCAACTTCAAGAGATCATTTAGAAGCATTTCATCTTGCGTGCGAAAATCTTTTTGGTAAATGTGATGAACCAGAGAAATTTTTAGGGCACTCAATTGATGGGATGATGGACAGCATGATTTTGAGTGAAATGATTGAAAAACTCGGATTTGAAGCCAATGAGGAGAATTTATGCAAAGGACAAAAAATGATGGAAGAGATATTCATTAAAAATTGCCAAGATACTCCTGAAGTTCCAGTTGGGATTGCTGATACACTTAAAGAGCTATCTAAATATCCAAATGTAACCTGCGCTATCGCAAGTGGAAACTACGAAAAAATTGCATGGCGCAAATTAGAATTAGGTGGAATAGCACAATATTTTCCAGATAAAATTGGTGGTCTTGGCGTTGTAAAAGATCGGAAAGATGCTTTACTATTAGCACGAAAAATTGCTGAAGAAAAAAAAGGGTTAAAATTTGATATAATAATGCATGTTGGAGACACACCAAATGATATTATTGCAGCACAAAAAGCAGGTGCAATACCTTTTGGTGTAAGAACGGGAAGGGTTCATTATCCAAACTATCCAACTCCTTCTTATGTTTTCGATAACATAATTGTTGGACATGATCAGTTTATGAAACTATTAGAGCTAGAATGATATGGATTATTACTTTACTTAATAATGTACGATTAGATTCAATAATAACATTTTTTATTAAATTTCTATTTTAATAATATTAATAGAAATCAATTAATTATTAAAATGTATCTAGTAGAATATATGCAACATTTCCATGAAATTATTAAAACAAAATATTTTTGATATATGTATCAAAAAAAATGAAATGTAGTAGAATACCGAGTTGCTAAAACGCTTATTCGATTCATTTAATGGATTAGTAATTATCTTTAAAGTATTTTTATTATTGCAAAATCAGTTATAAAAGATAAAATAAAATTTTAGGTGTTCTGGAATTTGGCACGCATTGACATCAAAAGACAAACAAGAAGTCCCATGATACCAATAAGCTCGGAGAAAATCTGAACAATAAGTAACTTAAAGAACATATCTGCATCTCTATGACAAACAACTGAAATTGTACCACCAACAATACCAATAGCTATACCTGCGCTAAAACTACACAATCCCTGCACAATTCCACCAAAGTAAATAGCATATCCAGCGTGATATGCATTACGATCGAATGGAGGCTGTTCGTAAGTATAACGACCGTTCAAAACGAGGGACATAATAAGACCGTAAATAGCGATAACTTCGCAAAGAATGAGGTTCATAATATCACGCATTGCAATATGTCCTGAAATAGCTGCAGTACCAGCCATGCAAGTTCCGCATGACCAAATACCCCAACCAGCTCCAACTGCTGCTAAACCAACACATAATCCGATTCCTTCACCTGCGAAGTTCCATGGATTTATATCGTAAAGAAAACCCATTTTTTTGATAATCCGATTTATCAAGCCGATAAAATTTTCTATTCAAAAATCAGTTTTGACAAATTCTATTAGTTTTATTAAAATTCTGAATGAACACAAAAAGTTTCCAAAAAAATGTTCTATTTGTAAACATGAAAAATGGAAATAGAAAGTGATGACTTGAATGTACATTTATATCAATTGCATTCTATATTCAAAATACGCCTAACTATTTCATACAAAAAAAAAAATTACTACATTTCATATTCTTTGAGGTATGAAATTCCGAAAACGCTTAATTTAGGTTGCTTTAATAAAAATTTCAACATTACCTATTTACATCATCTATTGATTATATCATTTTACCAATAACGCTATTCACAAAAAGATCTATAATACAGAAACTTCAATTATTTTTAATAATTAATAAGCAATTAAGTGATATTATTATTACACACAAATTTATTGATTTCGAAGACCTTTTTTTTTACTTTATTTATTATTCGAAAAAGTGAACAAAGACGTTACAAATTTCTCAAAATCAGAATGAAGAAATTTTCGAGAAAGTCGAGAGGCAAAAATACAAAGAAAGTTCAAGATGAAATATATAAGCCATCAGTCGAAGAAGAATTTATTCGTAGTTTTTCAGGAAGTGACGTAAACAAAGCTCAATTAATAACATATTCAAACATCTTTCATTCATCAGCGAATACAAAAAGCGTAAGAAAATTTGCTTTCTTTACAAAAGGTGAATCGAAAAAAGTTAGATATTGGATGACTCCGAAATTATTTATTATTTCTTTGAACATAGAAACCCCTCCAATTGACGAAAATTATTTTATATCACACAAATTTTATGACGACAAGTATGTATCATTTCATTTAAATCCAGCAGCATGTACCAACATGATTTATTTCATGGATAAAGTTACTGATGTATTATCAAAATTAGAATTTTTCAACAGAATTATTTTACTTACTGATGATTCTAATCTAGATCCATATTTATATGAAAGTATTTGTAAGTCATCAATTCAAAATTATTCGCAATTTGTAGAATTTCCTATAGCTGTTCCTTGCTCTGTTGAAGAACTTAAACAAATTAATCCTTCAGCTGACTCTGAATCACATTATTCATCAACACCTAGTAATGTATATAAATTGACAAAAGAAGATGGCCAACTTGATTACTCAACCACTCAAAAATCTCAAAATCAACTTAGTGAAATACAAGATGATTCAGAATCATCTCCAAGCTTGTTCATATCACCTCCATCTACAGACGAATCACAAGTCAATTCAGATTTCAAGGCAGCTGCTAAGATGAAAGACATGTACTTACAAAGCACGAGCCAGGAATCAGCTGTTTCAGTTTCATCATCATTTAGATCAAGTGCAGGCCGTAGATCAACAAGCGTTAGACCACGGAAAAGAAATACTGACAACTCAACTAATAATAGAGCTAACAGATCAAGCATAAATAGTCGAGCTAGCCAAAATGATGCAGAAAATCAACATTCTTCAAATACAATAAATAAGAAAAATAGAAATAGTATTAACAGTACAGCTAGTACAAGCAGTAGAAACAGGAGAAATCTATCTGTTACACAAAAACACCGCGGCAGGGGTAATAGAAACAGTATCAACAGCACAGACAATGGAGATGAATCAGAAAAAGCAAATAGAGCTTCTGCACGAAATAGAAGAAGCAATAGAAATAGTATAAATAGTTCTATAAACGAAAATGATATTAATCAAAATCACAGAAGTAATAGAGACAGCATGAGCAATGACAATAATATAAGTAGAAGAAGCGGTTCTGTTAAAAAAATTATTGTTTATGATAATAATGAAAACATTGAAGATAATACAAATGAAATCAGCCAAAATGGACAAAGAAGCAGAAGGAGAAGAAATAGAAATAGTATTGACAATGATGAATATAGCAATAAATATGACATGTATAGTACAAGTAGCAGACACAGTAAAGCAAATGATAATGAAGATGACAGATATGATATGATCAACACAACAAATATCAGACGCACAAAACATCGTCAGACTAGAAATAATGAAATAGAAATAGAATATGATGAAGAAGACATTATTCAGAGATCAAGCAGCAGGCACAATAGAAATCATGGAAACGAAATAAAAGACGACAGAGACGAAGAAAATGAAAACAAATATGAAATGTACAGTTCAAGCAGTAAAAATAGTAGACATCGCAAAAATAGTGTACACAGATCAAATAGTAGAAATAGACGAAGTAGTTCAACAACACAAAAAGCTAAAGCAAAAAACAATATTGATATAAACGAAAATGAAAATGTTAATCAAACTAATTCACCAATTTCTCATACTGTTAAAAATAGACGAAGAAGTAAAAGCATTAGTAATACCTATGACGGCAGTTCGCACAAAAAAAACATAATTGGCAATTCAAATTCCAATATTAATAATAGTAATAGTAGCAATAATAAGAGAAATAGTTTTAATGGAAATAGTAACAATAGGCGCAAAATAATCAATTATACAACTGATAACATTGATCACAATTACAAGGGAAGCAGTTTAATGACCAACACTTTACGATTAGTTAATAGTGAGAATAACTTGCGAAGAAACAGAAACGAAATAAAAGAAACAAAGGAAGCCCATAGCGAGGAAGAGTCAAGTGGAGACAACTTTACTTTCGATATCTCAAATGATGAAATTGAAGAAATGCAAAGAAAAAAGAATAGTAATACTAATACAAATGATAGCAGTACTTTTGAAAGTAGAAAGAAAAATCAAGAATCAGTTAAGCAAGTTTCAGTGCTTCAAATTCAATCAGATGGAACATCATCTATCACCAAAACAGCGCCTGATTTAAAAATGAACCATAATAGGAGAAAAGCTAGTAGTTATAATCAAAGCGAGAGTGGAAACAAAATTGTAACCCATCAAGTGATAAGAAAAGCTAATTCATCTTTTCATAAAGTAGTTAAAAAGACAAAAGTTAGAAAAAATTTAAGTTTGGATTTAGATGAGGAAAGTAGCTTTGATAATCCAAAGCATGCTCTTTCTTCTTTGACAAATTCTTCTAAATATTTAAATGAAAATCCTGATAATTCAGAGTTCAGAGCTATTAATTCCGATGATACAACATCTGAAGAAGAAATTTCTGGCTCCCAAAAGAATTCTATTTCAAATCGTTCAAATGAATATGATTCAATAGATGCTGCTGTTACTCCTTTGGAATCTGATTCTCATAGTTCGCGAAGAAGAAGGAAGTGATTTTTTATTGCTTTTATGACTTATGTATATTATTATATAATTTTCAAAATATTTACTTGTTCTTAAAATAAAGTTCCTCAATTTTTTTTTTTTTTTTTTATTTTCTTGAAAAACATATCAAGATATGATTCATGCAATAATATATTACGAAAATAATAATATTTTATTATTTTTCTCAAAATTTGATCGTAAAGGTGAATATTCGAAATCAACCAATCATCTTTTTTTTGAAATAATACATCGGTTTAAAATTTTGAAAAATACAAAAAATTTTTTTTATAAAAATAATAATCATAATTATAATATATATGATTAAACACGAATAAATTTTGAAATTTTTTCATAATAAATTGAAATTTTAATAAAAAATTGTGAGATTTCATTCGATTGATTCGTTAAAAAATTCAAAGCGATAAGAAAATTTGAATTCTTATCAGAAAAATTTATAAGATATTATTCAAAAAAAATTTCATGATTTTTTTTGAAAACGAAAAACAAAGATGCACTCGCCATATTCCACCTCTTTTACTATTACAAATACGATCGGTTCAACAAGAGGCTTTGTTTCGTTTTCTTCAAATTCAGTATTTAGCCAACAGCGAGGTCCTTCAAATACTGAAAAATTTAAATCGAATATTCTCCATTTATCAATAAATGTTCATCGATATACAGGGATAGATAACATATGGCACAACTTTGCAATGATATTTCGTTTACTTCAGACATTTTGCATTTATTTACTCCCGCGATGTAGAATTTTTTGGCAAATGAATAAATCTACCAATTTTTTTATTTATATTCTTGAGCTTCCACTGCATTTATGCTTTGTTCCGGGAAACGAAAATTTTCATAGCTATTTTTTAATGATATTATTTTTATTTTTTTTTATTTCTTTAATTTTCATTTTTTTTCTAATTTTACGAAATCCAGCAGAATATTCAATTTCAAATTCAGTCATATTTTACATCAGTTTATTTTGCTCAGTTCTGACTCCAATATTATCAACTTTTGTTTTTACTTTATATGGCTATTGTTTGAACAATTTGGTATTTCAACATAATAATCATACAGAAATCATAGCTGCTATTGTTCTTGGTAGTTTTGCGGTAATTTTATCTCTCATTTCTCACTATTTCTCATATTATATTAAAGAAGGAACTTCACTTATTGATTTTTCTTCACTTTTTGTACCATGGGCTCCTTATACGGGCTTATATGCTCATTTCAACACATACATTCTTATTCTAGGCTTTCTCGGAGAATTTCTCCCAGTTGAAGAGAAATATTATCAGATTGGTTTTTCAATTTTTGCTCTTATAGGGGCCAATCCAGGGGTAATATTATATCTTTTTTACAATCCTATATTCCAAGACTTAAATGACACTATTTATTGGTCCACTTTTCTAACTGTGAATATGATATCCATTATATTAATGAACATTCGATTTTTATCAGACAATCTAACGCCAGTAATTTTATTTGTAGTTGTTATTATCTCACTTGTTGTTTTTTTCCTTATCTACAACTTCATTATGCGCAGGATTACGATGAAATATTCAAAAAAATTATTTTCTGTATATAAGCACACAAAACCATATCTTCCAGCCACTACGCCACTTGTATTTACAGCTCCGATGCCATCCCAGGTTCTTTTGTCACGAGATGCCTACTCTGTTATGCAATCTTTTTCATCTTTAGGAATAACGACCGTTAGGGAATTTCACTACTATATTTTTGTGGGTTCTTACATGAAGATGCCAGCTATTAAGAACCTTGATTTTATAAAATGGGGACTTAATTATTTTCATGATAATAAGACATTGCTCATATCGACCCAAATATGCCAATATTTCAAAGATAACTCACAAACACAAGCGGTTTTAATTCAGAAATTGAATGAAACCGACGACTTATCGATTTTCATGACACCAATCGTCTTCAATTTAGTTTTGTATCACGCAGATGTCATTTCTGACAAACCGGCCTTTCTGAAAAAGTTATACAAAAAGGCAAACGGCGGACTTGTCAGATCTAGAAGGGCCCTGGCAATTTTTTGGGGATGCGTCTTAAAACATTCGACAAATCAAATGGCAGAGTCTTTGTGCAAATTGAGAGACACTATATCTGAGACAAGGACCCATTTCGACGAGTTAATTCGATGCTACCCGTTCTCATTAGATGCAATCGGTCTCTATTTGAATTTCATGACTGAAATTTGCGGCGAATATAACAAATGTAACCGTTATATTAACAAAATGTCGGCAAAATTCATTGAGATGAAAAGTGACGCAATAGAAAATGAAGAATCAGTTGATGGAATATCTCTTTTATTAAATGACCATACCCGCCATTTTTCACCTTACATTCAAAAGTTGACTCAATATTTAGATCAAGAAAATCAGGCTCGCGAAAACACTAACGGACCAGTTATTTCAATTTGGACACTTAGTATTATATCAAGCTTAACTTTAATTATTTGTATCCTGGTTATAATGATTTTGACTCTTGTATCATTTAATGAATATCCACAAATTTTATCAATCGTAAATAGCGCAGACGACGTGTTTATAGAATTAGCATCATTAATTATTGGTGCTCGTCGAATTTGCCTTTTCGCTTCAGGAGTCTTGGAACCTGAAAATGAAAATGAATTAGATGATTTCGACTCTTCAGTTTATGATAATCCTGGAGTCCTCTTACCATGGATAATTGACAGAAGTGAAAGATTACCTTCACTAATTTTGCGGTTTTATAAAAGTATGACTAATGATCTTGAGATATTGCGTGTAATTACTGGTCATATAAGAAAACTTGAAATATTTGGATCTGAAGTTGAAGGAAAATTAACTTATATTATTGATATGATGGCGATGTCAATACGAAACATAGCAGTCAACATTCCTTATTATTTTGATATTTTCGAAATTAAAGAAACAGAACAAACACGCCAATCGATACAGAAAATGATTAAAGACCAAAAAAAGCGGCCTTTATACAAATATTCTTTTGGCAGAGCATATCCAAATGAAAAAAGGAAGCATCCTCATCTTTTGGAAAATAATAATAATATCAATCATGAAGGTATTTCAAATTACACGAATATTTGCAATTCATCAGAGATGAGGCTACTTTTAAGGAATATTGAAGCCGCATCAGCACTTTGCGATGATTTTATTTTTGAATTTCAAAAAATATCAAAACGAAAAGTTGATTCATTAACCAGACTTCTTTATTATTCTATGATATTTTTCCCAATATGCTATATTTTTGTATTTGGCTTGGTACTTCTTATTAATTGCTTGTCAATCAAAAAGGAAGCCAATTTTAGATTAACTCTCTTTTTGAGTTTACCTGAACAAGTAGCTTCAGAAATATATAATTCGGACAGTTTTGCTATTGTCTCAAAGATAAAGAACGACGATAATAGTTCAAATAAATCTAATGACGAAGGTGATACGCCTGAGAACGACCAAATTAAAGAAAAAACCCTCAGAATAGAGAGTCTACATCAATTCTCATCGAAAAGCAATCTAATTACTGGGATAGGCATAAAAGAGTACTTGATATCTAGTTCCACTTTTATACTCATTGCAGCTTTCTCGATGTTTATATTAACCTACTATTCCAAATCTGTTAATGAGACCTTCCAATCACGTTCATATATGCTATGTTCGTCAGCTCTTCGTTATTCCTCAGTTTCCTATTCATCCATGTTTTTAGAAGAAAGTTTTTTCACATCACAAGTCGCACTATTTAATGAATCAGAAATCATCCGTCTCTCTGACAAATTTCTTACACGTGCCCAGACATATCATCGCTACTTAACACAAGGCAGCGACTCAATTATCTATGACTTCCGGGAGTATCAAGGCATTGAAGATCTAATTCTGAATGATGTCAAAATGACAATTTCTAATTTGAGTGGTATATTTACGATTGGCTATTCACATGCACTTCTGCAGCATAATGCATACTCGAGCGACTCATTTGACACCGTTATGAGGCTTTTTATTGCCACTTCATTTGGCATGCTCGAAACGTACAAAAACAACACACATTATTACCAATTGAATGGAAACACATGGTACCATTACAACCATCTGATTGTCAGCCATTTGCTGTCCGACCTTGAGAATGCAACAGGCATTTATTTGCAAGGCGTGTCACAAGTCATCTATCGTTCTTTCATGATAACGTTAATCGTCTCAATTGTGGCTATCGTCGTCCTTCTTCTCATCTTCATAGGACCAATCCTGAGTTCTTCGAAGGCCATATCACAATACTTCTCAACTTGCGTTCGTTGCCTGTGCCAAGTTCCGCCAGAAGTCTTCACGCGATCTTTCTATATAAATAAGTGGCTGAAAGGTCAAATATCAAGGTCAAATTATGGTCAATATGAAACGACCTTCACAAGGAACATTTCGCGCGAATTTCAGTCAAAAATTATTTCTGAGTCTTCTGAAAAAATTCTGGTATTCACCTCTAATGGTGAATATATTGAGACACCAAGTTATGATGTTTCTCAGTTGAAAGAGAAAAACTTGCAAAATATCTTAAATTTGGTTTTGAATACGAACGATCAAACCGTTTTTGATGAAATTCAAAGGGCCTTTGATCGTTTTCAAGAAGCCAAAGACAAAATTGACAACATCAGAATTATTTGCAAATTGAATGACGACCAGTCGGTTAAAATAACCGTCACTGGCATTCAATTATCTCATCTATCGTCATCGATCACATCATTCCAGCGTTATTATTCATACATCCTCATCCTGCTGAGCGATTTCACAGAAGAGGCCGAAATAGAGGCCAAATATAAATTTGAAAAGGAAAAGACGTTAAGACTATTGAATCAAATTGTTCCAGACGAGTTCGCAATAAGGATTCATGACGGCGAGAATAACATATCTTTCTCGGCTACAATCGGATCTGCTCTGACCATTTCTATCGTTAATTATGACACTTGTTTGGATAATACAAATTTGTCCTTAACGTCCGAAATTATTGTAAAAATAAGAAAAGCGGTTAACGAAACTTTATCAGAATTTAATAACGTGTCTTTATTATTGATATCAGGAGGAGACTTGCTGTTTATTGCTGGCCTCTTTAACGAAGAACAAAATGGAAGAACAGAAGCTATCGATACTATACAGTTCGCAATGAAATTGAATCAGCTAATTTGCGATATATTAGATTCTTATAATTTAGATATGTTCTTGAAATTCGGAATTTGTACAGGTGGACCAATATTTTGTAGATTAATTCGTAACAATTCAATAGCTAGCTTTACATCAGGTGAACCAGTAAGTTTATCAAAGATATTAAGAGATAAATGTGAAAAAGGACAACTTATTTTCGAAAGAACAACATATGAATGCTGTAGTGATCTTGAACTTAATGTTAAACAGGCTGGAGAATTTGAATACCAAGGAAAAAGTAATCCTTATTATTCAATTCCACTTGATAAGAATATTCAAATTGTTAATGATATATAATTTATTTTTTTTTATGTTTTTATTAGGGAGATATTTTTTGCCCCAATCTCTTTTGACCCCAACGGTTAAGGTCAATATTGACCCTGTATCGTACTTCAGAAAAAATCGGCAAAAAATATCTCCCTTTTTATTATTAATATTACCAATCTATTTTTAACATTAAAAATATATATATTTATATATTTATGATATATATAATTTAAAATATTATAATATAACATGTTATTCTCAAACAGTATAAGAAAACTAGATATTTTAAAATTCAGTCTTAAATTCATTTACAATATTGTTAAAATGTCTGGTTTTCTTCAATTCTTCAATTCTTCAATTCTCAGATATATAATATTTAATATAATTTAAAATATTGTTAAAATGTCTAGATATTTGATCTTTACCCATAAGAAAACAAGTGATAATCTTCATGAACTTTTGTCATTGTTACATCTTATTGCGAAAATAAGTAATAATTATCATCATTCTCCTTGCTTCTTCATCAAAACTGAAGATATTTTACAATATTGATAAAATAATCAAATTTCCTATTGCAGTTATGTTTGTTTTATAAAAAGGTCTAATAAATTATTGATTATTCATCGAGGTGCTTTTAAAAAAAAATCTTTCAATTTTACTGGGATCCAAAAATTAAGTGGGAATTCATCATGTATAATGAATTCTCTGATCTGTTTATATATATATTCTCTGATGTTTCTGAAACACAATTATATATGAAATATATCTATATTTATTTTAATGATTGAAAAAAAAAACAATTTATTTCCATTTCAAAACTTGTGAAAAGAAGAGAAAATAAATTTACTCAAAACAAAGAAAACATCATTAAGCAGCAGGTATTATTCTTATTTTTCTTTAGACATCATCATTTTTTTTAATCAGTGTTTCATTTTTGATAAAGTTAGATTCAAAAGGCTTGAGACAAACTTTTTCAATATATAAAGGTCAAAATTACTCATTTTAAAGGTCAATAAGTCCCAAGTAGAATGCAAGATTTTCAGAGAAACATTGAAAAAATAGAAAGTTGTCCCAATCAATTTGAATCCAGCTTTATTTGATAAGTGAAAATTTGAAAAAAATAAATATAACCATATTTATTGTTTTGTTATGATGATTTGAAATGTTATTAAGCAAGCACTTAAATGCATAGATGTTAAAAAAGAAGAAGCATTAATAAAATAGACATTAGTATGTGATAATATAAAATAACAAGAGTTTTGCATGTAAATTGGATTGCTTCATGATAGAAACGATCTAGATAGAATCACCAATTTAGTGATTTCAGGCGATAAAAATGGAAATACCTTTCTGCAAATTAAATACTTGGGCATCTAATTGGACAATCAGATATGAAACTATATTAAAAGAAAAAACATCAGATATGAAAATTTAACGTGCTATTTATTAACTCAAACTAAAGAATTAAAAAAATAAACTTTCTAAAAGGAAAAAATAAACTTTTTGAGTTGTTAAGGTCAAATTTTGACAAAAATTAACCTTCAATATTATTTATAAAATTAGAAATATGGAAAGAAAAATAAAAAATTCGATTATTTATTTGAAAAAGCCAAGAGTTAGTCATTTTTTTAATTCAGATTCTAGCTATAGTTCTAATTTTCCTTTAGATTTCATCATAAAACACTAGTAATAATCTTTTATTTGTTAAAACTCATATTAATTTATTATTGCATTTAATACAAAATATAAATTCATCATTAAATTGCTTCTAACATTAAAATTCACACATTTTTAGACATTTCATTTAAATTGCTTTGCAGTGTTGCAAATATTATATCAACTAATTATATGATTCAATAAAATACATCGAAATGAATAGCAACTCATTAAATGAATTTTTTTTAAGTATTTTTACATATAATGCTATATTATTCATACGCCAAAAACATCTAAAAACATATTTAATTTATATAAATGACCATTTAGATTTTCAATGAAATTTATTCAAATTTATATAAATGACCATTTAGAATTAATTTTTTTAAACAAAACAATAAAATAACATCATTTAAAATAAATATTTATTGAGTTAAAAAGTAATACAAAAATTCATGAGTTTTATCAAATTAATAACCTATTTCATATCTACGATAAGCAATAATGATAACAGAAACCAAGATAAATACAATTGCAACAATAATTGAGACAATAATAATCCAAGCTGAAACAGGAGGAATTATTATAACTTTGCCATTGTTTTCATTATAAACCAAAAAACCTTGACTATTCATGCAAACTTTCATCCAATCATTTTTTTCTTCCAATGAATCGAAATACTCTTTTAAATATGAATATTGCTCTTTATAAACAACATCTTCCCATGGACAACTAGTATAATTCTCTAAGTAAGTAGACCATGTCATATTCATCCAAATTTGAATATTACTATGATTAATTAATTTGACAAATGAAGATATTTCTGTTTCATTAAAAAGATCAGAAAAAAATATATCAATTTGTCCCAAAAATGTCATTGAAGGCAATATTTTGCTAAGATAATATTTTGTATTTTTGTTGATATTAGAGATAATAAAGTATCCATCTTCTAACAAAAAACTGTATTTTGAAATATCAGAATAATTAACACTGAGATTAATTCCATTCAATTCCATATATGCAACATCAGTTAAATTAATCTGAAAATATCCATCACATATGAATTTATTACCACTTGCTATTTCATTTGGAATTTCATATTCTGGATTATGAAATAAAATATTATCATATGATAAAGTTGATTTCTCTGAGAGATCAAGTGTGGGAGAATTAAAAACTTCAATCCATTTGAAAAAACAATTATTTTGAAATACAATATTTGGTTCATCATATATAAATAATGATAAATTATTTTCATTTGTATTCGAAGGACATGACAGTATAACATTGGAATCATTAAATATTGAAAAGGAATAAAAAAGGTCTTCACGAGAAATATATATTGTTTGCTTGGAATATTTTGGACATGAAATTTTGTAATCAATTAGATAATAATCCCATCTATATGAATCAATCTTCGCATACCCTTCTTTACAATCATGAATCATTTTTTTTGTTATAATAGCTAATATTGCAACAATAAAAAGGAGCATTTGCTAATTTTAATAAAAGGAAAATTCATTTGAAAAATTTCTGATAAAATTAAGATTTTTTTTCAAATGGTTTTTATTTTTTAATACTCAAAAAAATAATTTAAAATATGAAATAGGATTATTTTATATGGAGTTTGGTGGGCATAAAAAAATAAACCGAATTAAAAAAAATTACACATATCAAATTTGAATTGGTCATTCAAATTTTCAATTAATTATTTTATTTTTTTCAATAACATTTTTTTTTTAAAAAAAATTCATTTTATTTGAAAAAAAAAATTGAATAGAGAAAAAAAAATTAGTTTTAATTTTCTTTTATGCCTTGTGGTTGCGATTGCTCAGATTCATTTGCAGGATTATTATTTTCGCAACTATTCGATATTGGAAATTCAGCAGGATCGCTCATTGTAGAAGCTCTTAATATATTTCGAACTTTTCAAAGAATGAGTGCGATAAAGTCATTCACAGTAAAATTCTCGAATAATTGTTTTTCGATGTTTGATTGGGCCAAAAAATTGATTCAAATCATTTCAAATTTAATTGGACTGACACCATTTACAAATTTAGAATTATTTCTATTTTATTCATTTGCTTTTCCATTGTCAATTCTAGTTTTTGTTTCAACCGTCATTCCGAATTTCCATTTATACAATCACCTTTCATTATTTGTAGTGATCACCTTCTTTGGCATTGGAATCGGATCAATTGGCGGGAATTTATCTGATGTTTTAATTTTTACTATTATTCCAGCAGCCATTTTTATTATTTATATGGTCTATTATTACTGTCCTGTCCACTGTCATAGGAGGGTTGGCAATTCAACGGATGCTTGTTGCTTTTACAACACATGTGATTGTTGTGAAATATCAGTAAATTTTTGGTTTTCAAAGCCATTATTTGCAGGTTGCTTTTTCTTCTTAATAATTTCAGCACCAATTTCTTATTATAAAGGATTGCTATGGATATATCTTCCGGCGATTACAACTACAATAATTATAATATCATTCATTAGAGAATATGTTGTTTACAAATGTAAAGATATCGATGATGAAATAGAATTCGAAAGGAGTGCAGGCAATGTAATTCTTTTTCTCATTAATTTTTTAAATTTATTATTAATTCCATCAATTGAAAATTTCGGAGAATTGATTCAAGGAAAGTATAAAACAAATTGGAATATTATTTCAAGCTTTGTGGTTAATTCATTGGTTTTGCCAATTGCTATTACAATAATAATGGTAATTTCAAATTATTACAAAATTGCTATAAAGTATAAAGAAGTTGATTTTGGATTTAATTTTTATTGTTTAATTGAATTGGTTGACACAGTTAGACAAATTTCATATGCAATTGTTGCAGCTTTAGATATTTTATGGGCTTGTATTGGAATTGAAATTTTCTGGATTATATTAATTATAGTTGTTAGACCATACAGAAATATAAGTGACTATTCTTTGGCCTTTGGCAACTCTTTAGTGCTTCTTATTTCTAATGGAGCTGCTCTTTATTGCGATATGAATGATACGGCTAGTTTTAGTTTTGGAATAACATTGTTTTTTGTTATATTGGCCTGTATACCAGCTGTTGTTTCAATTTATTTGTTTTTTATTTTCGATTTTCAAGTTTATTTTGATGATGATGAAGATGTCGATTTAGATGAATATGAAGATTTTTTGATAGGCATTGGCCTTATTGCTAGTCCAATATGCTTTTTATTTTTAGGCATATTTCTGGCAACAATTTTAAGGTCGACTTATGAATAAATACATAAATCACATTTTTTTTTTTTTTTTTAATCAAATAATTGATTTCAATCTAATAAATGTTGCAACACACAGATAAAAATAATGAAAATATATAAAATGATGTATATGTTGATATCACAAAAAGGATAAAAGTACCTGGGGTAGGTTCTTGTTTGTAAATAAAATTATCACTGAATGCATTTGTTGCGTATGAGAAATCTGAAAAAGTAATTTTTGCTAGCTTTGTTTTCTCTATTCCTTCGTTTGAAAATTTTAATGTGTAGTTGCAATCTGGAAACCTTGCTCCGATTATTCCTGATTTTGAATTAAATGGACCATGCTCTTCAATTTCTTTTGTTTTATTTCCAGCAGTTACATCTAAGTAAAGATCCTTATTTTTCTTCATATCAAGGAAAAATGACCACAAACCTCTTTTGTATTTAATATCAACTGTATCAAGAGGTTTCATATATAACGTTAGATTAGGTCTCCAATATTTATTTGCGAAATTAATCACAACATGACATAAAGTACTTTGAAAGAGGATAAAAATCATGTTAAAAATAAAAAATAAAATTGATGCAAAACGAAATGTGATATAAAAAATAAGTCAATCTCAGATAATAAAATCTCTTGCTCACTTTTTGGATGTAAAATTAAATTTAATTCTGAGAATTACAAATATTGCATCCAACTTTTTATGATGTGAACTTACAATAAGTTTTATATGAAACTCAATAAATTCAATACAAAGTTAATTCAATTTTTTTTTTTTTTTTTTTTTTTTTTTTTTTTTTTTTTTTTTTTTTGAATTTCCTCGCAAATTTGATTATTTTTTTGCCACAGAAAAAGTGAGTTGATTTGAAAAAAAAGTTCAAATTCACTTAATCTTCTAATGAAAAAGGTTTTGACAAGGAAACATGAATTATTATATTAATCTAATCTTCATTTATTTTATATTCTGAATCTTATTCATAATATTCTTCAGTATTGTGTCGCTCCTCATTAAACTTTAGAAAGGCATTCTGAATCTTTTTTAGGGATAAATTGACTTATGTACTTTTGTTTTGTTTACTCCAATTCTTTTGAATATATATCTAGCCAAAACATTCAAAAAGTAAGTAGAGTACAACTTTTTCAATGAAATATATGTTACCTATCGTTGAGTCCTCTCAATTTTCATTCTCTAATCTTTTCCGTTTTCTCGGCTATTCAAAACTCATCCTTAATTATAAGTAATTTTATCTTTTTTTAGAATGAATTTGATTTTTTTCTCAGAAGTGCAATTTCTAATAGAATTGTTATTTCGAGAATGGATATCAAAAGTGTCACTTTTTTGATTCTGATACTCGATTATCAGTTTAAAAATCTTATATCGAGATTATTGATTATCGTGATATCAGATATGAAATGCAATATGAATATAATTGTAAACTTGATATATATTACTAAGATCTCTGTATCAGAATTGACACTTTTTAAGCTTGATAATTCATTATCAGTTTGTAAACCAGACATTCTCAAGAAATCGTTAATTAAATAGGAAATGTTATATAAAAAAATTGAATATTTGATATAATGATTGATCATTATCAAACATTTTTCACTTGCTAAAAATTATTATATTTAATTTTCCTCTTCGTAAAATAATATATCGCTTAGATAAAACATATATTTTCATTTATTATTATTTAAAATATATTATAAACGAATATATTTGAATTTTTTTTCAAAAAATTTGAATGCTCTCTAAATGTTTCTTGATAATTGAGATCGATTATCAAATATCAAAAAAAGCACTGATTATTGATATCGATTATCGAAATACAACAAGCCTACTCGAGATTTCAAACATATTTTTTTTTTTATTTATTGGCATTTCTGATTTTAAAATACAGCTTCATTTTAAAGGAAACAGACCATTCAATTGAGTTTTGGCTTAAAGGTATTATTTCTGCAAAAAGATTTTTTATTAAAAATGTAACTTTTATTATGTTAAAAAAGTGGATTTTTTTAGAAAATTTAAAAAAATTTTCTGGGAATATCAGATTATTTTTAATTTAAAAATCGATTATTACGATCATAATTTCAATCATTATTAATCGTAATATTCTATATTTTGAAGCTATATTTGGGCGAAAAATTCAGAGTTTTTTAATCGCTTAAAGGAAAAAAAAGACGGTTTTTCCTTTGAGCGATCATTTTTGACCTAAATATGGTGATTTAACCGTTTTGCTTAATGGTATAACCGCCAAATTTTTAGCGGTTACACCTTTAAGCGATTAAAATAGGTGAATTTAAAATATATTTATTTGACCTTATTTCATTGAATGAAAGGACAAATATTTGATAGAACAAACAACCAAATATTAATTCAATTATTATTTTGATTTTCTAAATAATTGTTTGTGCAAAATAGAATAAAAATTAAAAAATAATTAAAAATATAGACCAAAAAAAAAAAAAAAAAAAAAAAAAAAGGGAGATATTTTTTGCCCCCAATCTCTTTTGACCCCAACGGTTAAGGTCAATATTGACCCTGTATCGTACTTCAGAAAAAATCGGCGAGAACTTTTTTGCACTTTTGTGAAAAATACCATGAGTAGCTACTCACGCTTTTTTCTCTAAATTTTTATTTTTTACAAATAATGCTAATTGTATAATTTTGAAAAGATTAGTAAACATTTATTGTTATATATAACATCATAGGCACGAATATGTGAAGAAAATCTTATATATTTTTTAACAAAGAGATATCTTTAATATTATTGATAAATTTTTTTTTTACCAAAAAAAGAAAAAATTGGTATAATAATTACTACAATGAGATACTAATTACGTATAACTTACTCGGGGTGGAAGAAATTTTCTCTGGAGCTGCTTTTTATTAAAAATGATTTTTTTGAAATTTTCGTAAAAAAAGCGTGAGTAGCTACTCATGGTATTTTTCACAAAAGTGCAAAAAAGTTCTCGCCTATTTTTTCTGAAGTACGATACAGGGTCAATATTGACCTTAACCGTTGGGGTCAAAAGAGATTGGGGGCAAAAAATATCTCCCAAAAAAAAAAAAAAAAAAAAAAAAAAAAAGAAACAATTGAATTCATTTTTTTTGAATGTATATAAGAACAAATATGTTATCAAAATGTTTATTGATATAACTGACAAGAATATGGTTACTTTTTTTTTTTTTTTGCTAAAGGTAGCCATGAAGCTGTATTTTAAAATATATAAAAACTAATAATATAATGCTTTAATGTTAAAATCAAAAATGCATGCTTTTATACAAAAGTTTCATTGAAAAATCTAATATCCGAAGCTGAGAAAAAGATCAATCTCGAGTATCAGTGTATATTTCATTTATCGATATCAAAAAATGAATCAATAATCGATCTCAAGAAATGAAAAATAGCAAGCCTATCATTAATCTGTTAGATTCCCATAATGATAACTTATCAAACCATTTATTCTCATAAAAAATTTGTTGTATCTTATAGAATTAATTATTAAACTTTTCAGAATTGATATAAATAATGATACTTACTTTTTATCTTTTCATAAAATTAATAAAAAGAAATTATATGATTGTTACTATTTAAATTGCTTATCATTTAATATTATTACTGAACCGATTCTGTTTTATCATAAAAAATGAAATATAAATTCAGGCGACCGTTTACACAGTAATTTTTTTTTAATCTCAAAAAATGGCATCTCCCAATGAATACCAGCAAATGGAATCATTTATATTAGCAAAAGTGAATAATCCTCAATTCACAAATGAAAAACTTGATCAATTAGAAAAAGAACCAAGTTGTTATCTACAACATAAACTTTTTATTGAGATCTCCAACAATCCTTATGTTCTAGTATATTGTACCAATTATATCAGCGTTTTAGTCCGTAAAGATAGCCCTATTTGGAATGCTCAAATTTTAGCAGAAATATTTGAATGGATTCCAGATGTTATTCAAAAGAAAGCAGAAATACTTTTTCAATTTCAAAAGCAGTTTAGAATTGTTATTATAGACTACTTGTGCGTACTTTATACTTATATTCTTTCGAAGTTGTGGGATACTAATTCTCAACTTGCTAATTTTTTCATTACAATTGCTAACATTATTCCAGATTCTGATCCGCATCATCGAGAGCTAAGATACTCTTTTTTTGCTAAAGTCATTAATGAAATACAAGATACACAAAATATTTATGCACAAAAAATCAAAACAAAAATTCTTGCGGATAAAAATGATGCCAGTCTTTTTAACTTGTTTATGGATGTTGTCAATTCTAACTTCCAAGGAGTGTTAGATTTTTCACAGGCAAACACAATACAAGCATCTCTTGAATTGTTATTAGCAATATTGTGCTTTTATAAGAAAAAGCAAAATTCCACCAAATCTGACACAGATGAAAATGCTTTATATTTTTGTGACTTAACTCTCAATTTCAAAGATGTTCTTACTGACGCTAATTTTATTTCAACTCTATTTTCATTATTTAATTTTTCAAAGGCTGAAAACAGTAAAGAAATTATAAAAAACTTGTTGAAAGTAATCCTAGAAATTATTTCTGTAAAAGAATCGTATTTTCCAAATATTAAAGATAAGCTTTCTTTAATCGTTCCTATTGTTACTAATCTCACACAATTGATACAGATGGATATTTTAAGGGATTCCGATGTTTTTTTACTATCATCTCAAGTTATTTACAAACTTTCTCTTCTTGTTAGTAATAACAACGTAATTATGAACATGCAAGACCAATTATTTAGTTTTTTATCAGTTTTACGCGAAATACTGGCACCCTACCTAACTGATACTAATCTATTTGTTTCAAATAATGAAAGTATAATCAATTTTATCAAATTTTGGACCACAATTATTAGCAAAAATTCGAGTATTGTTCAGTTTAAGGAGATGTCATTTCCACTTTTCCAAAGTTATATTCAAACTCTTTTGAAAAGTTCGTCTGAGCTTCCTGACGAAATGATCGAAATTCTTGGTCTTGACAAATATATTATTTGTGAACAAATTAAAGTCATGCCTGTTCTTCTAAAGACTGATTTTGCTGCTCTCGGAATTCTTTTGGAAACTGCATCACGTCAAGTTTTCGAATCTTATAAAAACATTATTATAAACAAGAGAATTGATAATATGGATCAATTTCATGCATGTGATGTTCAAATGGCAATTTATATTCTTATTATGACAGTTGGCCTTTCAAGTATACTTACTAAAGATAATATACGAAAGAAACGAAGGCCTCTTGACTTCGAAGAAATCTTTTTCAAATTCATAATTGAAGTAATTGATTTTACAGACCAAAATATTCCCACAATTTTCTCAATGAATGGAATGTTTTTAGAAAGAGCAATATATCTTTTTGCTCGTTCATTCCAGAGAACTATTTTCTCGGTATTTAGTTCCGAATCTTCACAAGAAGAAAATGGCCAAGTTTTGATTAATTATAACAAGATTATCAAACGTCTTGTTGATGCACTTTATTGCCTTCATGTTTTCACTAATGAAAAATTCATTTTTGAAAATCTTAAGTCAATTCAGAAAATTTACAATCACCTCAATTCTTTAAGTTCGTCAAAATCAAAAATATTGGATCATTTAGATTCACTCAGTGTATCATTAACCGAAAAAGCAATGATAAGCGCTCAAGAATCTCAACCGATTGAAAATTATGCTCTTCTTCTTGAAGTATCGCGTAATATTACTGAAGGTGTTGCGAATGGAGCTTTCCAATTCATGTCCAATCCTGAAATTTGCCTCAATTTCAAAAAAGAGATTCCGATGCTAATGCAAATTGTAAAATCAATTGTTGCAAAGAACCAAGAAGTAATTAAGCCATTTTTAGCGAGTATTGAAGCTAAATTTAATGAACTTGCAAGCGGTGGAGAAAACAATAGTACTGTTGCAGTTCTTGTCTTTATTTATCAATTGATTGGAATTTTCTCAAATGATACATCAAATGAATCATCAAAGCCTTCCAATGGCTCATTTCTTGAGTTTTTCAAATGGGCTTTTCCAAATCAGCTCACAGCGCTAGCAAAAATCGCACCACAAGTTTCTGTAAACCCTGAAATTGCTTCCACTTACTTAAAGTTATGGTATATTTTCATGTCACAAGTCACCGTACATCAGAAAAATTCATCCATTTTTAAACCACATAGTCCGGACTCAATAATATTATTCACTATGGTCACAAATGTTTTAGTTAGTTACTTACAAGCTACTGCAGCAACTGTTGCTCAAAATGATTTATATAAAGAAAAATTAAAACCAATGAAAAATGCAATGCTGTTAATGAGTGAAAGCCTTGGTGCTGATTACATTATGTTCGGTGTTTTTGAATTGTACAATGATCCAACTCTTGTTAATTTATTAACTAATTTTATCAGTATTATCAGTGGACTCTCGATTGAAGTAATTCTCCAATATCCAAAACTTTCTATTGCATACATGAAGCTCATTGTTGCTTTATGCAAGAATCATCTCATGACAATTTGTAATTGTTCTCTTGAATTCTTTGATTATTTGTTCACCGCAATATATGCTGGATTACGAGAAATAAATGAAGAAATAAGAGATATGTCAATTGATGCAGGTAAATTAATGGGAAAGTTTGTTCAATCAAACAAGACAAATCAAGTAATTGCTGAATCAATAGGAAGAAATCAAGCAGTGATTACTCAAATTCTTACAATTGCAATTGACCTTTACCTTACAACAAATAAAGAATATAACTTGTTAATGCTAATCAATCCATTTTTGACTTTCTTACCAAATTATATGCAAAATTTGGCAACAACAATGCTACCTCAAGTTCCTCAGGATGGTGCCGATAAATATAGAGAAATATTCCAAGAATTGATTGCGGCTGCTACTGATATCTTTATGTTTGATAAGTTTAAACTGGCAATGGAACAATTGAAGAATTTTGCCAAGATAGTCCATCTGAAAGTACCTGTTCAATAGTTAATATATTTTTATTTATTTATTGTTGTAGTAATGTTTAAAATATATTTATTTATTTATTTTTTTTTTTTAAATATATTTATTGATTTTGTAATTATTTGATCGGTAAGTAGCACTAATACAGACTTATTTTGTTTTTGAGTCACAATATTAATTACTCATTAGGATACATTAATTTTTTTTTTTTTTTTTTTTTTTTTTTGGGAAATCGTAATTGCCCGCACAAAAAAGGTCAATTTTGGCCTTAAAACCGTTGTCAAATGAAAATGGAAGAATGACTTTTTGAATTATTTGGCTAATTATTCTCTGAAAATAATAATAAAATTACTAATTTACGAAATCTTCCTCAGATATTTGCGAAGTCTTCCCAAAATAGTTGCGAAATCTTCCCCAGATATTTGCGAAATCTTCCCCAGATATTTGCGAAGTCTTCCCCAGATAATTACGAAATCTTCCCCAGATAATTACAAAATCTTCCCAAAATAGTTGCGAAATCTTCCCCAGATATTTGCGAAATCTTCCCAAAATAGTTACGAAATCTTCCCCAGATAGTTGCGAAATCATTTTCAGATGATTATTCTTATCTGATTATAAAATCATTTTCAGATGATCACAACTATCTGGGGAAGATTTCGCAAATATCTGGGGAAGATTTCGCAACTATTTTGGGAAGACTTCGCAAATATCTGAGGAAGATTTCGTAAATTAGTAATTTTATTATTATTTTCAGAGAATAATTAGCCAAATAATTCAAAAAGTCATTCTTCCATTTTCATTTGACAACGGTTTTAAGGCCAAAATTGACCTTTTTTGTGCGGGCAATTACGATTGAGGGCAATTACGATTTCCCTTTTTTTTTTTTTTTTTTCCATTTTTTTATTTCGAAGAATGTTTTCATATTCTTTTTACGTTTATATGTTAACTTTTATTCATTTTTTTAATTCTATGAATGAAGATATTTGTTCTAATTTGATATTTAAACGATAGAATTTGTTTTTAATTAAGGATGAACTCGGATTTCAAACTTTTTGAATACTTATTCAATTTTTTCCTTTCAATTTTTGATATGTCTAATAAAAAAATGATTTGTTTTATTGCATTTTAATAATCCTTTTCTTTTCATGTTTTGGGAATATATAGGAAAAATTCTGAATTTTATTTTTATGCAAAGACCATTTACAATTATGAAAAAAAAAAAAATATTGATAATATGGAATATTTGGATGACCATATTAAGCAATGTTTACTTAAAACAAATTCGAATAATAATAATATTATCATGTGTGAACAAATTGTACCACACTTGATATTAAACATTGTGCTTAAATAGAGTTTTATTCTCATTTTTTTAGGCTCAGCAGCCAACAAAAACTTTTTATCTAGTGGAAGCTGTGAAGTGAAAATTTCTGTATAGAAACTTCTGTATATTTTACGTAGGGATGTTATATTCAATTTTAGTAATTTTGAATACATTTCTTAAAAAACGTGGTTGAATAAGGTAGACTCGTGAAAAAACTTGGATGACCTCCTATGAAAGGTTTTATAAAAAGATTTAACTGTAAATATCTTTTTTTCGATAATAAAATGTATTGATATATATGATACTTGGCTTTATTTCTTGAGGAAAAATAAATGTATCTGAATATTTGAAAAAAAGTTGTTTTTTATAATTATCTTGGTAATAACATCATATAAAAGTGTAAAATCGTGACTGGTTGCTGTTTTGTAATGTTCAATAAAATAAAAACAAGAAAAAAGATAAAATAATTTTTGTTCATAAAATAATAAATAAACGTTCTTTTTATGATTGAAACATTCAAAAGTTATTCTAAAAGATTTTGTTAATTGAAATTTGAGAGTTAATCCCAATATGAGTGAAAACTTTGGTAAACAAAAATATTTATCAATATAAATGTTTCTCTCAATATTTATCTATTACACTTGTTCATTATTTGTTTTAATAATAATTTTTAATTTAATATTTAATTATATAAGCATTTAACTTGTTTATATTGGAAACAAAAATTCTATGCTTTATTTGAAAAAAAGTAAAAAATAAAAATATATTTTTCTTCATGAAGAGAGGTGGAAAAGAATTTCGTTCATCAAATTATTATGATTTACTTGAACATCAAACAAGAAAATTGTCTGAATGTCAAATTTTTTTGTATATTTTCATTGATATTTTTAAGTTTATCTTGTTCGATTCGTACTTCCGTAAATAGATTGGAAGCAACAAGAATATTGCTTTTTCATTCAATTAGAGCCTTTCACTATTAAAACAATTTGCTGATAATTAATTCTTTTATGATTTTAAAATTTGAATGGATTGAATGAATTATCAATTTTTTGTATGTGTTTTCACAAACCATATCCAAGATCATCCTTAAGTAAATGAATTTTGAAGGTAAATCTATTTTTATAACTGGAGCATCAAATGGTCTTGGTAAAACAATCGCTCTTTCTTTTGCAAAAAAAGGTTCATCTTTACTAATCTTGACAGGAAGAGATGAAAATCGATTACAATCAATAGTAAACGAATGCAAGAAATTTTGTCAAAATACAATGTATGTTACTGGAGATATGAGTAATACTGATGACATCGATAAAATTTCTACTTTTGTTGAAGAAAAAACAAAAAATAAACTTAACATATTTATTGGGAATCATGGCACAATTTCACCACAAGGAACCGGAAATACAAGTATCAATAGCAGTATGGATAATTTCAATCATATTATAAATGTCAATTTTACATCAAATGTTAGATTAACAAATCGTTTATGTAGAATAATGGTTAATGGCAGTTCAATCGTTTTTATTACCTCAATTAATTCAACATTTGCAGCTTCAAACAATTCAGCTTATTGCTCTTCAAAAGCAGCTCTTTCGATGTTCATGAAATGCTCAGCACTTGACCTTGGTTCACGAGGCATTAGAGTTAATTCAGTTGCTCCAGGGACAATGTTTACAGATTTTAATAGCACTAAATATGAATCCAAAGAAATGCAAAGTCAAGAATTAAAAAAAATTGGTGATAAGCTTCCAGTTAACCACTTAACAACAACCCAAGGAGTTTCAAATGCTGTTTTATTTCTTGCTTCGGATTTGGCCAAAGATATAACTGGAATTGAGCAAACAGTTGATTGTGGTCAATCTTTGATTCTTGGCGAATCATGATCATGATTTCTTTATATATATGTTAGTAATTATAAATTATAATAATTATATTATATTATTTTTAAAAATTTTTAATCTTTTATTATTTTTGAATAAAATTAGCTTAATTAAGGGTAAGCTTTGAACAAACTTCAGTCAAAATTTGATAATTTTATTTATTTTATTCGTTATTCAATTTTGAAAGATTAAAAATAATTTATATTCAATTTATTATGAAGATGTAAAAAAAATTTTTAAATCAATTTTTGGAGCATAAAAGGCTTTATAAGCATTTTGGAGTGTTTGCTTGGTTTATATTAATAAAAAATTTATTGCAAGTATTTATATTTTTTTGATAAATGGAATCTTGGTGAATCAATAATCACCATTTTGATGAATTAGAAAGATACAACATTGTGTCATATTTATAATAATTAACATCGAAAAATATTAGTTTTGGCCTGACAAAATGTTTTAATCTTGCGTGAAAGTTGAGATATCAATCACCTAGAGTGAAATATGTGAATTTATTTAAAATAAAAAAAATGGCCGAGACGAATTTTTATTTTATGCTTAAATAAATTAAAAAATCTAAAAAAAACTCATTATTTAATAAATTGTGTCAGATTTTAAAATTGAATACTTTTCTATCTTTATCTTTTCTTTTTTTAACTTTTTCTCAAAATAAAAAATACTTATTCCTTTTTAATCGTTATAATGCAAAAATACAATTTATAATGCATATAATTGATATATTTTTTTTTGAAAAATATAGATTTTATATCAATATTTAATACATGTATCGACGAATTTTGTTAGTGTTTTTGTAAAAAGTTCTAAAAATTCATTAAGTAACTTAAATATTGATTTATAAGATAAATGTCTAATTCAATCATCATTGTTTGCTTCATCTGATTTAAAATAAACCAAATTTTCATCCAATTTTAGCAATTATTCACCAAAAATGTTATTATTGAATTCTTATGCATTTTATAAGTTTATGCCATATACCTTATCAAATAATATAAAATAATCTATTATAGTAATTTCGATACAACAATTCAAATATAAGGCAATTATACGGATTGAGGAATAATCATATTCTATGTGATATCCTGACATTATCATATATTGAACAAGTCGATGAACCGGATTTTTTTATTCCTTTATATTTAAATTGATTATTTAAAAATTGAAATAATAAAAATATAATAATTCAAAATTTGTGTACATTGAATATTCAAAAACAAAAAAATGTTCTTCTTCTATAATTATACAATCATAATTGTTTTATCCCATATATCCCAATAAAGTTATCGACAAAAAATATTAGTTTTGGCCTGAGAATTTGTATTTTTCTTCTTTATTTCACGAGATATTAAAATCAAAAAATTTTCTATAAGAGTTTGTTTTTAATAAAAAAAATTCTTCTGATATTTTTTTATTCTTATTCTATTTTTATAAAAAAATATCAAAAATATTAACTTTTGAATTTTTTCTTCTATTCAAAAAATTGAGAGAAATTTAAGCTTACCCTTAATCGAATAACTATAAATCATTTAAGAAATATTTATTAAAATGAAGTAAGTTTTGGGATAATCATTTAAGAAATATTTATTAATTAATATTAATTGTTATGAGCCAATTATTGATTGAAAATATAATCGTTCAAAAGCTTTTTCACCTTTATTTTCTATTCATTATACTCAAAATTCAATAGTCGATCGCAAGAAAAAGTAACATAATATGTTCAAAAACGTAACATTACTTCTCTTACATCTCACGTCTCTAACATCTAAGTCGGCTTTATTTTCACCGGCAGCGTTCTCACAACCATCATATTATACTTTTCAACAAATTTATATGTCAAAACATTATTCATCTTTCCTCGATATTTCTGCAAATAGGGTTTCTTCAGCTATTTCAAACTCAAAATTTAATTGCTTTTTAAATTCTGTTATTCATATTCATCAAGATGAACTTCCATTAGTGGAAGGTGTTAGTGATCAAGATAACAACCCAGCAAATCCAAAAACAAGTTTTGCTTGTAATCATACATCTTTTACTAGAAATACATCGCCGTTTAATGGTGCTGCAATTCTCGTTCACTCAAATATGAATAGTATTAATAGTATTAATGCACAAATTGACCATACTAATTTTATTGAAAATTCTGCATTGATGGGTGGCGCTATTTATTTTGAATCTTTTAGTTTAAATATGACTGATTCACACTTCGAAAAGAACTCAGCTCAAATTGGATCTCATATTTTCTTATCATGTTCAGCAACTTCGACAATCAACAGTTGCTCTTATCAAGAAGGATATATGGCTGATAAAGCAAAATCTATTTCAACAATTGAACTTACAGCACCAGAAATTCAAGGATCATACATTTTTAATTTATGCCAATTTTTCCTTAATAAAGGCCCTTTTAAAGTTAATGGAGTCTCTGCCACTTTAACTTCCTGCTGCTTTATGGACTTTCAAGGTGAAAACTATGGCAAATTTGAACAAGCTGACTATGAATTTTTTATTGGGTCTGTTAATCTTAACAAAGTAACGCTTAATGATAAATATTGCCCATCTTATGTTGGATCTAATCCTCCAACTGAAGGTCTACAAAACGCGGGCCCACAAGATCCATCTTGCCAATTAATTCCATATCCAACTATAACATCAAATTACAAAATTTCCGATGAACCTGCAATTTTCGCTCTTGTTGCCATTATTTTCTTTGTGTTGGTTTCAATCATTGGTATATTTATTGTTACTTGTAAAAAGAAGAAAGATGTTCCACCTGATCAAGAAGGAGTGGACGAGCCATTAAAAGCCAAGAAGTAAATAATTTGTGAGATAAATATTATTTACTTATTCTGTAATTTAAAACAGATGATCTTTATGAAATTACCCTTTGATCATTTTTCATTTATGATCTCTAATTATAATTAAACTAAAAAAAATATTAATTAAAAAAAATCATCAATAATTTATAAAATATTTGTGTAAATATAATCATTCAACTTCCATCCATTGTGTAATATAATCTGAGAGATCTAAGTCCGACATGTTCTTTATCCAGTCGATGTATCCCTCATTGCAGCAGAGTGGAGTTTCAAAGTGTGCTCTATAAACGCATCTGTCAATTTCTTCCATATCAATAAATTTATTAACAGAACCACAATAAAGAAGAACTTCAGTTCTTCTAGGTGGGCCTTCCCAACAAAGCTGCCCTTCTTCATAGAGCATTGTTCTGTTAGTAGCATTAAATCCGTTGAAAGTTCCATAACCATTGCCAAACCAAATAGAACCGGTTTGCCTTTGGAGCATATGCTCAAAAATGGTGAATTGGTAATCGTTCCCATCCTTTGAAATTTCAAAAGATTGACCAGTAATTGGCCACCATACATTATCTTCACCAAGATCGTGCTTAAACTTCTTTTCAAGTTTGTAAAGAGCGACTCGAACATCTGACATAGCACTGTTTAGATCTTGAATTTCTTTCTCAACTTCATTTAATTGATTCAAGCTTTCTGGCTTATCTGTACCTAATGCTTTAGATGCCAATTCTTTGATTTTATCTCGAGCTCTTTCGACAAAACTGTGGGTATCTTTTACGCTTAATTTTCTCTCTTTTTCAGCTTTCCTCATTTCTTTCCACTTTCTGGTTCTTTTGTTGATCCTTTCTTTATCCACTTGATCGTTATCGTTAGAATTTGAATAGCAATCGCGACGTCGAATAGGAGAAGGTCTTGGGGTTGAATGAAATATTAATTCTTCAACACCTTCATCGACATTCCAATCTATACTGTCAAGATCTTCATCAAATGGAACATTTAATCCGTTTGGATCAGGTTCTGTGTAAACTGGCTTTGGTTTTGGTGGTTTGTAGATGTATTCTCTCTTTCTTCGCTTGAGTTCTGCATGTTCTTCTTCTGAAATACCTTTCATCTGCCTTTTTTCAATTTTCCAAAGCTTATATTTCTCACGCTTTTTTCGATTGAGAATATCTAATTCATGCTCCATTTTAGCCATATCTTGATGTAAATCTCGCATTTCTTTTTGAGCTTGTTGGAAATCTGATTGAGTTTCTTTAATGCTTTCTTCTTTAACTTTGATACCAGCACGAATTTTGGAATATATGAGCTCACGTGAATTATGGCTCATTTCAACAAGCCTAGAACAAACATTGGAGCACTGATGATTTG
Organism: Tritrichomonas musculus; assembly: GCA_039105265.1. Classification (NCBI taxonomy): domain Eukaryota; phylum Parabasalia; order Tritrichomonadida; family Tritrichomonadidae; genus Tritrichomonas; species Tritrichomonas musculus. The sequence continues at coordinate 4,782,108 of JAPFFF010000004.1, forward strand.
CATTATCTGCTTCATCAGATCCATCGCAACAGTCGCAAACACCATCATTAACTTTATGAGAAGGAATTAATTTAGGTTTACCACCTTCATTTCGACAGTAAAAATGCCCGTTCAAGCAAGCATTGGTGCCTGGCTCATCTGAACCATCAGGACAATCGCATTTACCATCATTTAAAGATGATAATGGTATTGTCATTGACTGGTCGAGGCATGTAAAAGAATTATTTGCTTGATTGATTGCCGCATTATAATCAGCTGAGAGAGCAGGATCGATCCCAAAAGGATCACCAAAAACAAGATTAAAAAGTAAAATTAAAAACATTCTAAACTTAAATTCAAAAGACTACCCCACAAAATTTTTTTTGTTTTTTTCTTTTTCTTAATTTCACTTTTTCTTCATAAAATCAAATGTCAGCCCATTATTTTTTCTCTCAATTTATTTGACAAAAAAAATATTTATTTCAATTTTAATAAGCTTTATTATTTCTTTTCAAATTAATCTTTAAAATTTTTGATTTTCCATTAATTGATCAAGGATCAATTCAGTATGCAGACATTTTCATAAGATTTCGCCAATAACTTAATTCGACTGTGTCTTTTATTGCTTTTGGTGCCAAATTAAAGGTTCAAAAATTATAATTATTGATAAACAATCTTGCAATTAGAAGTTACACTTGGATTTTTGCCCATGCACCATTATACTTCTTTGATTTTTATGATTTTTGCTTGACATTTCCAGTATTCAGTATAAATATTTCAAAAGCATACTCACTCGGCAAAATTATTTCAAATAAATGCTCCTCTTATTGATTTACGTCATTTTCAAATATATTATCCATATATTTTGCCTGTTAATTACACTCTTTTTGAACCAGTTAGAGATGGGTCCCGACTCAATATGCTGGGACTTTTTGGGACTTAATAGGTTTTTGATTTAATCATATTATGATATGTTTAATTATATAAGATTTTCTTTAATTACACCGATACGATTATTTTTAATTTATTTATATTTAAAGATAATCATATTTTAATCTTAAAATATAAAATTGAAAGGAATATCATTCAAAATTTTGAGAGAAATTTAGAATTTATCATTCTATTTGAAACTTCTGAAAACTCATTTAAAACTAATTAACAATATTATAGTTGCTCTAATTGTCTGGAAATAAATGGATTTTGAGTATTTTTTTCAAAACATCGAAATGAATTATTATATATAGTCCTTTTCCCTTAAGGGCAGAGGTATTCATGTTAAGTGACTTAACGTCTTTTTGAATTTTTCTAATCTCATTATTTCCATCAATATTAAGTTATATGCATTCAAATCAATAATTTTTAATTGGTTGCTCGATATAATCATTTTAAGAATGTCTAACACTGTTAATTTTGTAAAAATTTTAATCTGGTATATCTTTAATATTTCATTCAATCTTTATGATTTTTGAAAATTCCAAATATATTTATATCAATACACATAAGATTAATTAAATTATTAGATTTTTCAAATTTAATTAGATTTATAAACAGAAATAAAAAGAAATTAAAAATTTTTTCATATATAAACTTATCATATCTTTTTTTTCAGCCTAGAATTTTATATAATACTTTTCCATATGATATTTTATTATATGTATTAATGTATATGTTGGTGTTTAAGATATTTATACGCTTAATTTTGAGAAATAATGGTTTTGATTTTAATGGCTTATTTTAATGGTGTAAAATGTCATAAAAAGGGTTTAAAAATATGTATTTCAAGAAATAAGAAAGTATTCAAGTATATATTTCACTAAACATATTTATTGTATTTTGAATATTATTGTATTTTATTTTTTATTGTAAAAATAAAGTTATTAATCAAGATTTTTTAATTGATTAGTTTAAAATATTTTAATTCAATATTTATTTTATTTCATTCAATATATTAACTAACCAAGTATTCAAAAAAATGATCGTCATTTCAATAATAAATCTTTATTCAAATTATAATTATGAATTTATCTTAATATTAAATAAAATAAACCATATTATATATATATTAATATAATATAAAACATTACATAAAAAATAAATAAAATAATATAAATAAAATATATTAAAATATTATATAAATAAATCAGCAGCAATAAAAAATTAAATTATTTCAATTTTAAAATAATCCTTTGAAATATTACTCCATTTTCATTGAAATATTTTCTTTCAAATCAAACAACTTTTGTTAATGATATTCAAAATTGAGAATATAATTTCACTAACAAAAGTTCTCCATAGCCATTTAGTCATAGAAATATAATTTATATTAATATCTCGAAATCAAACGTATAAAACATTATATACTTTCTATTATAGCATAAATATAAAATATATAAAATAATATATAATTATCAATCGAATCTCTAGGCTAGATCTCTTCGTGAATACCTCTTTAAGGGCGTACGAGAGGTATTCATGTTAAGTGACTTAACGTCTTTTTGGATTTTTGAAATGCATTAATTCAATGACTATTAGAGTATAAATATTCTAATTTATAAAAAAAGCATATAATTGCTCTATATTATCTTTGGCAAGCATTGCATTGTTAAAATATAAGAATTTTATTTTTTCAGATATATTAGAATTATTAGACTTTTTTTTAATAAGGATTAAAAATTCTTAAAAATTTTAATAAATATATAAAGAATTAAATATTGAGTTGGCTTTATATCTCATTTTAATAAATTCGATATTTAAAAAAGCAATGGATTTAACAAAAAAAAACAAAAGAATTAATAAAAATCCAACCCAATTTTTTTTTCAGCCTAGCTTTTTTCTTTTATTTGTAATATATTAATTATTGCGATTCATCTTAACATATATTGCGATCAATAAGAAATTTATGTGTTTAATTTTGAGAAAATTGGTTTCCAACAATATCGATGTTTTTTTTTGGGTGCAAAACGTCAAAATGTTCAAAAATCAAACAACGAAAAAAAATAATAAATTGAAATTTTACAGATATTGGATAAAATATATATTTCTAAATATATATATATATATATATAATAGAAAATGCCGAAAAATTTGAATCAAATAATTTGCTAAACATTTAAATAATTCTATCAATATTCATTTTTTCTAACAAATAAATCAAAATTGGTTTTTTTTAAAGGATTTCACAAAAGTGTTCACAAATTTTGTGAAAAACTAATACTTTTAAATAAATATTTTTTTTTGAAATAAAAATAAGTTAATATCTAAATAATTTTTTATTCAAAATATTATTAATCGATATATGTTTTAATTTATAATTATTTAATGTCAATATAAATATATATTGAGATATTTTATATTGTTTTATAGAAAATCTTTCATTTAAAATTCCAAATAAATAACGAAATATATTGAAAATAGTTTTTTTTTCTCACAAAAAAATGCTTAAGCAATATTTTGAAAATAAACACATGAAATCATATAAAATTTGTAATTTATCTTAATTACATATTATAAAAATAAAATAAATAAGTTAGAATTAAATTGCTAGGCTAGTTTTCTTCGTGAATACCTCTGGCGTACGTCCCAAAAGTGTTGTAAACTTGCCAATATTGAATAAACTCATAGAATACATCTTTCAATACTTCCAAATTATGAAAAAGTTTAGGTCAAAAATGATGATATTTGTCCTAAACGATCAAAAAAATAATTGTTTTTTTGACCAATAAAATTTTACAAAATATAATTTTGAATTAAAAATGAAAAAAAATGCATAAAAATATTTTTTTTTAATATATCATCAATCTATGAATAATAAGCATTTTATTTCCTCAAAAATATAATTGATTTTTCAACTTTTTTTACTCTAAAAAAGATCGAAAATATTTGAGAAATCTCATTGAATTCTCAGCATTGAATTGGACGTACGCCCTTAAATTTTCAACATTAAGGTACAATTCTCATACGTTAAATATTGAGAAAGAGAACGTTAAAATTTTGTAAAAGTGCACCTCTCAGAAAAAGTTTATTTTTGAATGAGTGTCAGATTTAAAATTCTGAGCTTTATTTTTTATATTAAATTTTTCAAATGTATAATTTTTTAAAAAATATTTTTTATATAACATGTCTTTTCTTTTTCTTAAAGTGTCAAAAAGTTTTGCAGTTACTAAACGTATGAGAATTGTACCTTAATTATGAAAATTAAAAAAATTGGTATTGATATTTTATTATTATGCATTTTTAATGTGAAATCTTCTTTATTTTTTGGAGGTTTTCGTTTATAATAAACTTAAAAATTAACTTTTTGAGAATATTATTTTCAAAAAAAAAGTTATGTTTATATCTTAAAATTAAATCGCTAAAATATAGAATAGATTAATTAATTATATTAAATTAAAGAATTAAATACTTTTAAAATGCTTAAACAAAAAGGGGTCGACTCTCTCAAATTTATTTTGATTGAAAAATAATTATATCTTAAAAATTAGATATTCTTTTTAATTAATAAATTTTTAAATCAATTTTAAATAGAATTCGGATTCATTTATTATATCTTAAAAATTAAAAGATTCATTATTTATTCCAAAAATCATTAAAAATAGTGTTAGACTTGTTAAAAGTCCGGGACAAATGCACTTTTCATGGACTTTTTGTGGACTCGGGACTTGGCGTGGACCTAACAAACCTTGTCAATTTATTTTTATTTTATATCTCAAAAAAGAACTCATTTTATGCATATATTTTATAGTTTATTTGTTTATTTAATTTTTTTTGTTTATTTAAATAGAAAAGTAGTAACTAATATGAGTAAATTATATTTGAATGTTTTTAATCATGAAAAAAAAATGTCATAAACAATTGAAAGAATTTTGGAAATCCTGGCAGATGGACCAAAATATTTCAAAGAAATTTTATAATTCTTTTATTTTGTGAAAAAATAAAAAATGCTAAAATAATTGAAAGAATTTTTGAAGTCCTGACAGATGGACCTGTGTATTTCAGAGAAATTATAAATTATTTTTATTTTGTGAATAAAAAAAAAAATGCTAAAAATATTGAAAGAATTTTGGAAGTCCTGGCAGATGGACCAGTGTATTTCAGAGAAATAATAAATAATTTTTTTTTTGTGAATAAATAAAAAAATGCTAAAAAAATTGAATGAATTTTGGAAGTCCTGACAGATGGACCTGTGTATTTCAGAGAAATTATAAATTATTTTTATTTTGTGAATAAATAAAAAATGCTAAAAAAAATTGAATGAATTTTGTAAGTTCACAGGTCCATGGACTTTAACAAGTCTAAATAGTGTTTTTATTATGCTACTTGAGGTATTTTCTTTAATGATTTACTATTTACATTATTTATATGTAGCTTTGAAATATAATAATAATTTTTAATAAATTATATTATTGATATTCAAGAAATTATTATTTTTTTCTAAATAAAATTTTTGAATTTAAAATTGAATTAAATGTTAGTTTTTGAAAAAAATTATTTTGATAATATCAGAATTTTGAAAATTTATTATTTTTATTAACAAATACTTATTTTTTTGATAATATATTAGTAATATCCTCATATTAATGATTATATATTTATTATATATATATTATAAATCACATTTATATTATTATAAAATATATTTTTACATTTTATCTCAGTTTATTTGTATATCACAATTGAGAATTAATTATAATAACGTATTAATTCAATTTTATTTTTCATAAATAATATTATCTTAAATGATATTCAATTAATTACTTTTTAATTAATTTAAAATATGTAAATAAAATTGTGAAAAAAGAATATATGATATGAAGGTTATAAAATATTTATATATTTGGATATTTACAAATTCCCAAAATCTCTTTGAATGGTGGAAATTAGATAAGAACTCAAAAATATTTTCCCCTTTCAAAAGTTAAACTTTTTCTGTTTTTATTTTTTTTAGTGAAATATCTCTATTTTGGCTAATAGAATCGGCTTCATATTTAAAATTGCATCATGCTATTGATAATGCTAATATTATTTATTATTAATTTTTTAAAATTTTAGAATATGATAACCGCCAAACATCGAACCCTTTTCTTAAACATATAAATATATCCAAGATTCAAAGAGAAAAAACAAAAACAAATCTCTCCCATTTTTTGATATATTATGCATTTATCTCGGTTAATAAACAATATTTCAAAAATTTAATAAAATAATAAATTATTTAATTTATATATTATTTTATATTATGAATATAATCTGAAAATGATAAATTTTTAAATGAATAGATAAATCTATTAGATCTTTCTTTTTAGATAAATGATCGATTAAAATATAAAGAAATATATAACTATTTTATTCTTCAAATATGTTTATTAAAAAAATGAAAATATAATGAGATAGATTTATTTTAAAATGAAAAAATACGTTATTTCAAGTCGGAACCCATCTCTAGTTAGTAAAATTTTATTTTAATTCAATTTTAATATAAAATATTGAAAATAATAAATTTGAATTGGTTCAAAACTCAGACCAAAATTGAATAAAAAAGTTCCCTTTTTTGTATTAATACGTTATAAAATAACCGCCACCAAGGTCAATTATAGTTGAAAGGTGGGCCGACTTTTGAACGGCAGTTTAAACTTATAGTCCTGACAAGTATAGCTATATGCAAAATATAGTACTTATAGTCCTGACAAGTATATCATAAAAAATCTATAAAAAATTTCCTCAATGTAGCTGAGGTTGAAATTATTATTTCTATCATGCTTTTGAGTTAATAACTCTCCTGCTTTTGAGCAAAATTTTTAATTAATTTTATAGTAACTAGTGTTGTTAAAAGTTATAGACAAAAATACAACCGAAATACCAAAAACAGAGTTAGTCAAATCAAAATACCAAAAACAAAGCTATTCAATTAAAGATTAAAACGATTAAATAGCATTTAAAAAGTTTCTATCATTGAAATTATGATAAGCAATTGAGAATAAATTTTTTATTTTATCAAAAGCTCTTCTGAATTTTTGAAATACCTAAGAAAATAAAAACATATCTTTTTGGTTGACAGAAATTAAAATAAACTCTATTTATCTTTATATTTATTAATTATATTCTTTTAAATATATAATTAATTACTAAAAAAAATATATTTATACTTGTTTGCAAATATAAAAAGCAATAAATTTTACAAGAAAATTGAATAACCTTTTTTCACAATATTTTGCTTAAATTTATTTTGAAAATTTACTAAAAAATAATTAAGATTAGCTCAAAAAAATCAAAAAAGATTAATTCAAATTTGCTTTAAAAATGTTTTTATATGTTTAAATTGGTCTTTAAAGTCTATTTTAATTTTTTTTGATTTTGACAAAAGTCTGTTTGGAATTTTTGAATATAACTTTTAACAACACTAATAGTATAGTCTACTGGAAAACCCCCCTACCAATGGAAAACCCCCCTACCATTTTTATTCACCTATTTTTGGCCTTTAATGGTGGCAAAAAGTACGTTGGTGGAAAACCCACCTACCATTTTCTATTCAATTTTTCGATAAAAAAATTGAATAGATTGCATTTTTAAATACTAATATCTAAATATAAAATAAACATTTTTTAAATAATAATAATTATTTTATCAAATGAGCATTTTATCTATATGTATATATAATATTATGATTCTAACTCTTTTATATAGAGATTTGGTAGGGGGTTTTCCATTTGGTAGGGGGGTTTTACTCTCGACTATAACTTAAATTAATTTTATTAATTATGGGTATTCTAATAAAAATAAAAAAGATAGGGGGTCAACCGTAAAATTTTTGAGAGGTACGGGTACTAAAAATTTTTTTAAAAATTCTTTATATTAATATATTTTATTAAGTATATTCCATATTATATAAAAAATATTTAATGAAAGAGTTTTGTTCGTCAGGTGGAGTTTTATGAGTATTTTTATTAATTTTCGTAAACCATTGAAATTATAAAAAAAATTCATCAAATCTTTTTCATGTTTTTGCATAAAAAAAGTCATAAAATATTAAATGCATCTTTATTATATGAAAATGTTTAATAAAAAAATTAATTCAATCGATCTTGTAATAATACCATTTTAAATTTCTATGAATTAAATGATAAATGTGTAAAATGAAGAATGTTTTTTGCATAATATAATATGATTTATCTTTTGAATCTTTTTCTACTCTTGAAAACATGAATTGCTAAAATCTGATATTAAATATTCTCAATGAAATTTTTTAAAAATGCCTTAAGATATGCGCTGATGATTTATTTATTTACCATAATTGGTTTAAATAAGAGATTGTTAGGAGAAATTAATGAATATGTCGTATTTTTTGTATTTTTATTATAAATTAAAACTAATTTATCTCAGTAAAAAAAGAATTTTCTTTGTTTTTAACAGAGCAATTTAAAAGATGACTATTGGAATAATGCATATTTTAATATATAATTTATCAAAAAATATTTTGAATGCTTTAATTTCCTTCTTGAAAAAAAAAAGCAATTTAAAAAAATTCAATATGAACCGGAAATAGTCAAATATCCAACCGGAAATAGTCAAAAAGTTTTTGACATATTAAAAAAAATCCTTGAAAAAGATTCATGCCAATTATTTTTTTCATTCAAAAATTTAATTTTTTTTTAAAAAATTAAAGGTTAAAACGCAGCTACGCCTGACGAGTCGTTTTTTATTTTCATATATTTATTGTGATATATATTAATTATCCTATAAATTGATATATAGTTATCCCTTGAGAATTAAACAACCATTCCAAAAAATGAGTTGTAAAATACAATTTTTTTTAAATTTTATTTTTTTTTCATGAAAAAAATTGTTTTATTTTATACAAATAATTATTAAATATTAATATTATATTTATTAGTTAAATATATGATAATTATGAATTAAAAATATTTTTTCATTAAGATATTTATATATATTTAATGATTTTTGGCAATTATGTAACTTCTTTCTCTTTGAATAAATAATCAAAACAATAAGTATTTCATATAATACAATAAATGTTTAAAATAAAAATATAATAAAATTATTGAGATATAAAATATTAAAGGAAATAAAAATAAAATATTAAATAGACAAAATACGTTATTTTAGTCCCTGTACTTCTACCACAATAAAGAAAAAAAAAATATATAGCTTTTTCGATCCAAACAAAATAATTCACATAATATTTTAAAAATTGATTATATAATTAATATATTTCATAAAATATGGAAATTATTCATTAAATATAAATATAAACGCAAAAGTGATTGTTGGATTAATTTGAATATTTTGAATTTTGAATAATTATATCAATTGTTATTCAATTCTCATATAAATAATTTACTAGATGTTGAAAAGAAGAGATGATATTTTTGAACGTTTAGAAAAATTTAAAGAAATAGTTGAATCACCGGGAGATTTTGATAGTAGCAGAGCACAAGTCTTATTTCATGAATTAAAGATCATACTCATGAAAAACGAATATCTTTCAAGCGATGCAAATAAAATTAATTTTGCAGAGCGTATGATGTTTCGCGAAATACTTGAACTTGCTATTATCATGTGTGTTAAAATTAAAAATTTTAAAGATATACAAAATTATTTTAGCCAGTTAAGTTTTTTCTATTTTGAAAACAACGATTTACCACAATCAGAACGAATGTTCACAATTATAGATGTTAGTTTACTCATGGATCTCGCTTTTGAAAATAAAGATGAATATTTCGAAATCAATTTGACTCAAATTCTAAAAACTTTCCCTACTATAAATTTTATTATACAATTTGTCCTTGATGTTAAACTTTGTTTGAATGACAACTCAATTTCAAAATTGACGAAATTAATGAAGACCTCGCCATCATATCTTTTTGATGTTTTTCTAAATAAAATTTTATATAGAATCAGAAAAACGCTAGCAAAAAATGAAGTTAAGCAGCCAAATGGAATTTCCTCTTCACATTTAGCTAAATTGCTTCAATTTAATGAAGAAAATGAAATGGGTGAATTTTTGGACTCTCTTGAATGGAAAATTTCTGATTCTGGTGAAATAATTTGTAAGCCTGAAAATGTTAGCTTCAAAACTGAAAATTGTCAAGCTAAACTTAAGAACTATTTATCTTATGCCTTTAGATTTAATTCGCTCTTATAGTTTAATGTGAGCTAGAATTATATTATATTATAGTTTAATTATAATATATATTTTTATTATACTATTTGTTTTCGTGTAAGAAAAGTTATATAAATGCGGAATATTATATCTTTTCTATTATTTTTTATATTTCTCAAAGAAAAAAAATAGTAAAGTTTTCAATCAATGAAAAAATTTATAATGAACTTATATTTGATATGCAAATGAAAATAATTTAAGATATAACTGTTCTTTTATATTGTCAATAGCTTTTCTATGAGCTTGTATGATCTACTCATGTTATAATTATTAATTTATACGCAGTCAAATGAATTATTGTAAAATATGAATTTATACACATGTTTTTATTTTGATATATATGAGAGAATTCTAAAAATATTAGAGATATGAAAAAAAAATATTAAATCTAACCATATTTATATCAATCTTAGCAACTTTTTACATTATTTTTTATATCACATTTTATTTTTAATTTATATAGTTTTATTTGATAATTTATGACAGCTGAAGATCATACATATAAAGAGTTAAATCGTGTTGCAGAGAATTTGAAATTTGTTCAAGAAAAACTTTCGCTTAATAACCCCATTAGTACTGACTTAATATCAAGTAATAATAAACTCAATGCTCGCTTGAACCTAGATCAAGGCTTCTATGAATGCAATATTACTGTTAGATTTTCTACAGAAACAGATAACGAACAAAACTTTCAAATAAAGAGCTATCCTATTCCTGAATTTCATTCAATGTTATCAATAATATGCCCACTAATACCAAAAATTGAATATTTGTCTTCTAAATCAGAATTTTTAACTTCACAAATAACAAAAGATATAATACAAGATTTAAGAATGTGCGAGGAAATTTTAACAGTTCGTCCCCATCTTACAAATAGTGAATGTTGTCCTGATTGGAATGAAGCATTTAGTGAAGAAAGTTCCAAAAATCCCGATCTTTTCATTTCTGTTTTTCCATTTCGTGATGCATTATATGTTACAGTTTACCAAGTTAAAAAGACGCCTGAAAAGCCAGTTTGTGAGTTACATAATAGTCCAGAGCCATTTAGTTTTGCATCAAATAGTGTTATAAAGATTAATGGTAATAACTATACTGTTCTTCATTCAATTGTTGCAAAGCAATCACAACAATTCTTAGCTCAAACATTAAGATGGATTCGTGACTCTATCGAAGAACTTGAAACATTGACTGCCCTCAAATCAAAAAATGAAATGAAAGAGCAGGACGAATAAATATTGTAATTATATCTGGTAATTAGAATGAAATTGTATCTTGTTAATCGATTATGCAATTAGATTATATGTTGATTTGTTTAATTTATTTAAATATTTTCTTTTATTTTATTAAATTAAATAATTACAAAACATTTGTAGTGTTTTCTTGCAAATAAATGCATTGTAAACTTTTTTTTTTTTTTTTTTTTTTTTAATTAGGGCAAGTATTATCTTTTATGCATATTAAATTTTTATATATTTATTTAAATCAAAATTAAATATCATAATAATATAAACTGCTATTCTGCTTCTTCTTTCAAGCTGTTGGTTCATCATAAGATCCTGGAGAAATTGCAATCTCACGAGTTCCATCAGGAGATTCGAGAGTAACAATCTTTGGAGTTTCTACCAGATGAGGAGGTCCGGGTAATGGCATTCCAGACTCCCATTGCTTTCCTCCTAGTTGCATTTCATTAACACCGATGTTTTCAATATCTGATAAAATAACCTCTGTTGGTCCATAAGTGCTCATATCTTGGTCTTCAATCATTGCATAGCCGTTTGAAGCATCAGGGCCTCTCAATCTGAAATTGATGCCAAGTAGTATCAACATTACTAAATTCTGTAAATCGCTCATAAAAGTAGAAAGCCAAATTAATTCAGATAAGAAATAAATGACAATAATTCGTGCAATCAAAATAAGACAAAAAACGATGATTGTCCATTGTAGCATTTGGTACATTAAATACTTTTGCCATATAGGAGTAGTTCTAGCATCAATTCCAGCGTTGGTAATTGCAAGAAGATGAGCTCGAATATGGAGAGTTGCGCTATTGATTGCTGAAATAAGCTGTTGAACATAAATAATAAGAGATATTAGCATTAAAACGATGACAATAAAGTCATATTTTCCAAAAGATAAATAATTATTTATTGTTTGGAGAATAAGAAATGCAAGTGTGCAAATAAATGCAATAAGGAGTTCTGTGAATTTAATTGATTCTCTTACAATGCACCATCCTTTTGCAGCAAGTAAAACAAATACAAATAAACATAGTAAGTAAAATAAATCAAAAACAATAAATAATGATTCGATTGATCTTTTCTTATGATGACTAGATGCATAAAGAAGAACAATATAGCGCGAAATGACTGCTAAAACAGATAATATATAAACTGCAGTTAATATATAATGTAAAAAGATTTTGAGGCGGCAATTCATAAACCAATTAATTAACCATAAAATAAGTAAAATAGCAAAAGCTACAATAGCAATTGGATTCTCAATTTTTGATGGATATTCGCGAGTATCAAGTTTAGTATTTGGATTTGATAATTCAATTGAATAATGCATGGTATATTTTGAACTTCCACATGAATATAAAAAGAATGCATAAACACCTTTTTCATTGACATTTCCGCTTAAGGTTAATGGTTTACTATCTTCTTCAAAGTATAATTGAACTGAGCTGATAGATTCTGGTTTTGTTTCTGATTCCGACATATTAAAAGGGCAATATATATGTTGTTTGTCTCCGATATCTTTGAGGTTATTAAAATCAGATTGAGGAAGAACTCCAAATATAATAGGTTGAGTAGATTTTAGTACTGTAAGTATATATTGTCCATTAGCTTCATACCCAAACGACTCAAATTTGACAAAATATCCTGTTACACTTGCTTTAACATTGGATTGTTTAAGAGCAATTAGAAAGAGAGAGAAAAACATTGATTATATAGAATAATTAAACGTTATCCATTGAAAATTTGATGGAAATAATTGGGAAATAATTTTTTTTTATCAGATTTCAGTAACTAAAATTTAGTTTTAAAATCATTTTTAATTTTTTATGGGGAAAAAAAAAAAAAAAATTAAAATTATATAACGAACGTTTAATAATGATTGAGATAGGTGATAAAAGGCTACAAGAATGGATTCAAAGAGATTTGGCTGAAAACATGGCACTTTCTGAGTTCTGTGATATTGATGATGCAGTGATTTCACCTCCAAAAACACCAAATATTTTATTACCAAAATTTCGAATCGAAGGAAAAACCAAAAATACTCAGTCAAGCAAAAAAAAGAAATCTTTTGAAATTCCAGAAACCCGAATACAAGAACTTAAAGATATGATGGATCAAATAGATTTAATAAATCAGCAAATCGAAAAAGAGAAAAAAAAAATTGTAATTATACAAGGTTCTAATGCACAACTTCATCGCGAAGTTTTGGAAACAAAGCAAAGACTTAATCAAGTTAGAACAGAAGTTGAAGATACTAAGCTTGCTCATCTTAAAAAATTGGAAGAAACCAGAGTTATTCAAGAAAAAGTTAAAAAAGAAGAGAATAGAAGTCGTAAAGCACGTTCTGCGATATCTCAAAAAAAATTGACTGCCGAAGAAGAATTGAAGAATTTATCAGAAGAATTTTTGAATCTTGAAATGAAATATAAAGCATTTAAAAAGAAGAGAACTAAAGAAAAGAAAAATCTTGAATCCCAAATTTTAGAATGCAAAGCAGAAAATTCAAAATTAAAAGATAAACTTTCTCAAATCGAAATTCAGCTCGCTCAAAATGAATGGTAGTATCATATAGTTATGTTATATATATTGTACTGTATTGTAATTAAAGGGAAATTAAATTATTTTATATTTATATATATTCAAAAGGATATTTTAATTTAAATATGTAATTATAAATAATATGTATGATTTTTTATCTCATGTTGATGATAGCGTTATTAATACATCATAAGAAACTAACTTACTTTTCATGTCAAAAATCATCGACGCATATTACTCAATGGTGAACCCAATCAAGTTCACCAATCTTCTTAATTCTAATGTCCTTTATTGCAGCCTAACACTAAAGTGCTTCTTCACTGTTCATGAATACGACTTTATCTTTGCAATTTCTGAAGAATTTATTTCGACAATAATAATAGATAAAGAAAATGAATTCTCAAATTTTAATATTTCATTGACTTCAAAATCTTTGAAAGGTTATGATAGAATGGTAAGTAAATCTGAAGACATTGACAAATCATCAGCCCAAAAATATGTTTTTCATGGCATCCTTTTCATTAACAACCTTTTATGCGCACAACAACGTTGACCACAATGTTCACTTCCTATAGATACTAACTTATAAAAGGAAGATAACCAATTTAAATTTTTTACCAAGTCCTTCCCGAATAATTGAGACACAAATATATGCAACAATAAGTATGAATCAGAAACATTATATGTCGCTGGCGACATCAGAGAAACTGGTCATTAAGAGGCTAAATTCAAGGATATAAATACATTTTATGGAGAAGGAGTAGCAATAAGACATTTTGTTATAGTAGCAACTAGAATAGATAACGAAATCGAAGAAAACAGGAAATTCACAACAACATTCAACATATCACTTACATTGGAATTAACGAGCAAGTTAATTCATCCAAATTCATTCAACCGTCCATTAACAATTCAACTTCCTTTCCCTGAAAGTTTCGATCCAATTGAAAATCAAAGAGTTTTGTTCGAATTCATTCACTACAAATGAGATTGTGTAGAAGAATACAGCACAGTCAGTCATGCCATCTGTTTTTTTAATGTCACAAACTTCTCATCATTTAAGATCTAACTGAGAACAGAATCTTCTAAGCATTTTTCTGCAGGCACTTATCCACGTTACACATCAACAGTTGGAGAATCTCCTACAATCGCAATTAAAGAAATAATAAAATCACAATTGAATTATTAT
The DNA here is from genome assembly GCA_039105265.1 of Tritrichomonas musculus. Taxonomy (NCBI): domain Eukaryota; phylum Parabasalia; order Tritrichomonadida; family Tritrichomonadidae; genus Tritrichomonas; species Tritrichomonas musculus. Next base: position 4,797,229 of record JAPFFF010000004.1, read on the forward strand.
TTTTTATAAAGATATATCATTTTATTTGAAAGTTCATTTTCATTGACTTCAATTGGAGATGACGTTTTAGTAATTTCATAATAGGTGGTTTCAGTATTTTCATTTGCTTTTCAAGATTTGAAACAGAAGTTGTCTATTTTTTTTTTAGTTAACTAGATTAATCAGTGAATATTAATTGGAAAAATAAAAAGATTAACTCTGAAAAAAAGAAATTATTTAATAACCAGGACTCTCATATAATAAGGAAATAGTTTCTCTTTTATCAATTCCAAACCTTTTTGGTGACATTTCATCATCTAACTTTCTTCCCTTGTAAACTAAAAAAAAATTATTAATACCGAGAAAGTGTCTACTGATATAAGGTTCTTCACAGTCTACTAAAATATCTTTAGCATTCTTTGTTCCTTCAACTTCAATTTTTGAACCATCAGGTACCCTTACAAATTAACTGTCATTTTTTTTTGCGGAATAAACGTACGAGTAAACGTAAGAAGAAATTTTTGAAAAATTTTCTCACAAATAATTTGGCCAATCGTTTAAGCATACACCACTTTTTGAATTGCTCACAATTCATTGAAATAAAGTCTTTAAACTTTTTCAAATAATATCTTTAAACTTTTTGATAGCATTTGAAAGAAGGTCTATAAACTTTTTGTAAAAAGGTCTTTAAACTTTTTTTCCAAAAATTAATTTATAAATTTTTCAACTTTTTGGAAAAATTTTTTAAACTTGGCGCCAAGTTAAAGATAGCGAGCGAACTACAGATAGCAAACTACAGATGGAGAACTACAGATAGCGAACTACAGATGGACGATTTACAAATGGACAATTTACAGATGGCGATTTACAGATGGCGAACTACAGATAGCAAACTACAGATAGCGAACTACAGATAGCGAACTACAGATGGACGATTTACAAATGGACAATTTACAGATGGCGATTTACAGATGGTGATTTACAGATGGCGAACTACAGATAGCAAACTACAGATGGAGAACTACAGATGGAGAACTACAGATAGCGAACTACAGATGGACGATTTACAGATGGCAAACTACAGATGGAGAACTACAGATAGCGAACCACAGATGGACGATTTACAGATGGAGAACTACAGATAGCGAACTACAGATGGACGATTTACAGATGGCAAACTACAGATAGCGAACTACAGATGGACGATTTATAGATGGCGATTTACAGATGGCGAACTACAGATGGCAAACTACAGATGGAGAACTACAGATAGAGAACCACAGATGGACGATTTACAGATGGCAAACTACAGATGGCGAACTACAGATGGACGATTTACAAATGGAGAACTACAGATAGCGAACTACAGATGGACGATTTACAGATGGCAAACTACAGATAGCGAACTACAGATGGACGATTTACAGATGGCGATTTACAGATGGCGAACTACAGATGGCAAACTACAGATGGAGAACTACAGATAGAGAACCACAGATGGACGATTTACAGATGGCAAACTACAGATGGCGAACTACAGATAGCGAACTACAGATGGACGATTTACAAATGGAGAACTACAGATAGCGAACTACAGATGGACGATTTACAGATGGCAAACTACAGATAGCGAACTACAGATGGCAAACTACAGATGGAGAACTACAGATAGAGAACCACAGATGGACGATTTACAGATGAAGAACTACAGATGGAGAACTACAGATGGCGATTTACAAATGGCGAACTACAGATAGCAAACTACAGATGGAGAACTACAGATGGAGAACTACAGATGGCGAACTACAGATAGCGAACTACAGATGGAGAACTACAGATAGCGAACTACAGATGGACGATTTACAGATGGCGATTTACAGATAGCGAACTACAGATGGACGATTTACAGATGGAGAACTACAGATAGCGAACTACAGATGGACGATTTACAGATGGCAAACTACAGATAGCGAACTACAGATGGACGATTTACAGATGGCGATTTACAGATGGCGAACTACAGATGGCAAACTACAGATGGAGAACTACAGATGGAGAACTACAGATGGCGAACTACAGATAGCGAACTACAGATGGAGAACTACAGATAGCGAACTACAGATGGACGATTTACAGATGGAGAACTACAGATAGCGAACTACAGATGGACGATTTACAGATGGAGAACTACAGATAGCGAACTACAGATGGACGATTTACAGATGGCAAACTACAGATAGCGAACTACAGATGGACGATTTACAGATGGCGATTTACAGATGGCGAACTACAGATGGCAAACTACAGATGGAGAACTACAGATAGAGAACCACAGATGGACGATTTACAGATGGCAAACTACAGATGGCGAACTACAGATAGCGAACTACAGATGGACGATTTACAAATGGAGAACTACAGATAGCGAACTACAGATGGACGATTTACAGATGGCGATTTACAGATGGCGAACTACAGATGGCAAACTACAGATGGAGAACTACAGATAGAGAACCACAGATGGACGATTTACAGATGAAGAACTACAGATGGAGAACTACAGATGGCGATTTACAAATGGCGAACTACAGATAGCAAACTACAGATGGAGAACTACAGATGGAGAACTACAGATGGCGAACTACAGATAGCGAACTACAGATGGAGAACTACAGATGGAGAACTACAGATGGACGATTTACAGATGGCGATTTACAGATAGCGAACTACAGATGGAGAACTACAGATAGCGAACCACAGATGGACGATTTACAGATGGCAAACTACAGATAGCGAACTACAGATGGACGATTTACAAATGGACAATTTACAGATGGCGATTTACAGATGGCGAACTACAGATAGCAAACTACAGATGGACGATTTACAGATGGCAAACTACAGATGGACGATTTACAGATGGCGATTTACAGATAGCGAACTACAGATGGCGAACTACAGATGGAGAACTACAGATGGAGAACTACAGATGGACGATTTACAGATGGCGATTTACAGATAGCGAACTACAGATGGAGAACTACAGATAGCGAACCACAGATGGACGATTTACAGATGGCAAACTACAGATAGCGAACTACAGATGGACGATTTACAAATGGACAATTTACAGATGGCGATTTACAGATGGCGAACTACAGATAGCAAACTACAGATGGACGATTTACAGATGGCAAACTACAGATGGACGATTTACAGATGGCGATTTACAGATAGCGAACTACAGATGGCGAACTACAGATAGCGAACCACAGATGGACGATTTACAGATAGCAAACTACAGATGGAGAACTACAGATGGAGAACTACAGATGGAGAACTACAGATGGAGAACTACAGATGGCGAACTACAGATAGCGAACCACAGATGGAGAACTACAGATGGAGAACTACAGATGGAGAACTACAGATGGCGAACTACAGATAGCGAACTACAGATGGACGATTTACAGATGGCAAACTACAGATGGACGATTTACAGATGGCGATTTACAGATAGCGAACTACAGATGGAGAACTACAGATAGCGAACCACAGATGGACGATTTACAGATGGCAAACTACAGATAGCGAACTACAGATGGACGATTTACAAATGGACAATTTACAGATGGCGATTTACAGATGGCGAACTACAGATAGCAAACTACAGATGGACGATTTACAGATGGCAAACTACAGATGGACGATTTACAGATGGCGATTTACAGATAGCGAACTACAGATGGCGAACTACAGATAGCGAACCACAGATGGACGATTTACAGATGGCAAACTACAGATAGCGAACTACAGATGGACGATTTACAGATGGCAAACTACAGATGGACGATTTACAGATGGCAAACTACAGATGGACGATTTACAAATGGCGATTTATTGATAGCGAACTACAGATGGCAAACTACAGATGGAGAACTACAGATAGCGAACCACAGATGGACGATTTACAGATAGCAAACTACAGATGGAGAACTACAGATAGCGAACTACAGATGGACGATTTACAAATGGACAATTTACAGATGGCGATTTACAGATGGAGAACTACAGATAGCGAACCACAGATGGACGATTTACAGATGGCAAACTACAGATAGCGAACTACAGATGGACGATTTACAGATGGCAAACTACAGATGGACGATTTACAAATGGCGATTTATTGATAGCGAACTACAGATGGCAAACTACAGATGGAGAACTACAGATAGCGAACCACAGATGGACGATTTACAGATAGCAAACTACAGATGGAGAACTACAGATAGCGAACTACAGATGGACGATTTACAAATGGACAATTTACAGATGGCGATTTACAGATGGAGAACTACAGATAGCGAACCACAGATGGACGATTTACAGATGGCAAACTACAGATAGCGAACTACAGATGGACGATTTACAGATGAAGAACTACAGATGGAGAACTACAGATGGCGATTTACAGATGGCGAACTACAGATAGCAAACTACAGATGGAGAACTACAGATAGCGAACTACAGATGGACGATTTACAAATGGACAATTTACAGATGGCGAACTACAGATAGCAAACTACAGATGGAGAACTACAGATGGCGAACTACAGATGGACGATTTACAGATGGCAAACTACAGATGGCGATTTACAGATAGCGAACCACAGATGGACGATTTACAGATGGCAAACTACAGATGGCGATTTACAGATAGCGAACCACAGATGGACGATTTACAGATGAAGAACTACAGATGGAGAACTACAGATGGCGAACTACAGATAGCAAACTACAGATAGCGAACTACAGATGGCAAACTACAGATGGAGAACTACAGATAGCGAACTACAGATGGCGATTTACAGATAGCGAACTACAGATGGAGAACTACAGATGGAGAACTACAGATAGCGAACTACAGATGGAGAACTACAGATAGCGAACTACAGATGGCGATTTACAGATAGCAAACTACAGATGGACGATTTACAAATGGCGATTTATTGATAGCGAACTACAGATGGCAAACTACAGATGGAGAACTACAGATAGCGAACCACAGATGGACGATTTACAGATAGCAAACTACAGATGGAGAACTACAGATAGCGAACTACAGATGGACGATTTACAAATGGACAATTTACAGATGGCGATTTACAGATGGAGAACTACAGATAGCGAACTACAGATGGCGATTTACAGATAGCGAACTACAGATAGCAAATTGAAGATGATGGTGAGCTACAGATTGTTTATTCTCAAATTGGTTATACTCAGATAGTTATCCTCAAATTGATTATACTCAGATAGTTATCTTCAGATTGGTTATTCTCAGATTGATTAGTCACAGATTGACTATACTCAGATGTTTATAAATAAAAAACAGTAACTATCTTTATTATTGATTGTTTTGTATTTTCTAATTATTTAGCATATTATTATTATTATTATTAATTACTTTATAATTTAAATATAATTTTTAAAAAATTACCTGAAGATGCATGGTTTCGAGAGCAGATAATTAGGATATTTTGAAAATTCATTGTTTGAAAGTAATAACGTTTTTTATGAAAAAGTGATAGTGGGTAACAAATAATGTATTTGTATCGTTAACTTTTTTTTTTTTTTTTTTTCATATAGTATATTTAATTTTTTTTTGTTTATTTTGATTTTTTTTCGGTCAAAAAGTTTCCTCAATTTGATAGAGTGAAAAATAATCATGAACTTTTTCTTGGAGCAAAAAATAAAACATAACTTTTTCTTAAAGATAAAAAATAAAATAACTTTTTGATGCAAAATGTTTATGACAAGAGAAACCAAATTGACCCTCAATTATTTTTCTATTTATTTTAATCGTTTGTTTTTATAGAATACTTGCTTAAAATAGAACAATGTTCTTGAAAGAAAAATATATTATTACGCCATTATTATCTAAAGCATAGACACTTTTTGAGCTTCGCTCAAAAAGTGGCGTTTCTTGCAATTTCCTCAAATCAGATATTCAAACATCAAAACCATCTATAACCAAGTTATTACATAACCGAAATGAATCTTATGCTTGGACACTTTTTGAGCGAAGCTCAAAAAGTGGCCTTTTATTATTTTCAAATTTGATTTCTTTTCAAAACTTACATAAATCAACTTCCATGAAGAAAACAAATGAAATATTATATCTAATAGATTTCAAGAATGACAACTTTTTGAGCTTTGCTCAAAAAGTTGTCATTAAATGATATTAAATTATTAATTGAATTTCAAAATACAAAAAACATTTATGTATGTTCAATGATTATTGTTTATTAAATGATTTATGATTATATCGCGCGTTAGTTTTCTTGTTTTTTTTTTTTTTTTTTTTTTTTTTTTTTTTTTTGTATAAATCATCATGTCTTTATCATCAAAAAAATATTGATATTTTGCATAAAAATGTATTTAATAATATTATAAAATAATATATTGATTTTACTCCAAATACTAGTATTAAGTAGTTGTTATGATTCTCAATGTCTGAAACCCAGGACTCCTGGCAACCTCTGTGATGACATCCCCACACTGCTGTAACTCTAACCATCCCTCTTACACAGCTCCTACCTAGTGAAACACTCCAAAATACAGCAGTTACGGTGCCTCCCTCATTCATGAGTTCAAAACATCTAAATACACCATAAAACCACAGTTTCAGTCAACCTCTCATAGGCAGCTCCTCCTCAACGACACACTCACCATCAGACACTTTTTATCATGCACGAAAATGGAGACCTACTACAAGCACTACAAAGACTTCTGTGATATCCATGTCAATAAGGAGTCAATACCTTAGGATGTCAAGCGTATGCTATCTCACGGTAAGCACACTTCAGAAACAGACTCTGCTTCTTCAGTCTCAGTGAACCAATATTCTTCAGGTATTGACCCAAATGAGATGCCTAGCTCAGCATTAGACCATACAAGAAAGTCGTTTCAATCCACTTCCAATTACGAACTGATGACAAGAAGTCCGAATCTATTTGCTTCTCAGATAAGTTCTTAGAACTAACTCAATCAATGAACGCTCTTGAAATACCATCGATGAGGTTCTCGTTGATAGGTTCATGAGCAGTTCGTCCTCATAAGAATCATATACAAAGCCATTTCTATGGAGATCAGCGAGAAAAAGTAAACTTTTCAGAAACATTTTTAACCTTTAATATATTTTACTGAGAACTAATCCAATTTATTTTCATTTTAAATTCAAAATTCAATATATTTGGACTGTATTCAAAATAAAAAGAGTAAAAACTTAATCTTTTTACTAACTTTAGCAAAGAAACTAATTGTTTATTATTGTTTTAAATCATTCATATGTACTCCATGATTAAAGAATAAATATCTAAAATGATATTTGGACAATTTATAATCATAATTTAATATAAAGTTGCATCATCTTGAGTTAAACTTTAATATCAACTAGAATTTAAGTTAAATATGCCTCCTACTCCATCTTTCTCATTCACTTCTAGTAATTACATCGACCACGAATAGCCTCATTTCATTTATCACTACAGTTTGTTTCTCAATAATTCTTCTTTTGGCAGTTGTATTTATCTTTTAATTGCTAGAACAGGAGCATAGGACATTATTAACTGGAAAAATACATTCTTTTCTATAATGCTGGCATGCTTTTTTATCTATTCTGTGAAGCAATATTTAAAACACCTAGGTTTCTGATATATTATTAATCAATTGATTGAAAATGTACTTCTTCATATAAATAAAAACACTCAAATAATAGAAATCTACTGTATTATCATTAATTTTAGAATTGATTTGTTGATTAAAAAGCATCCATTAATGAAAAAAACTGAAATATATTTATTACTGTGTGTTAAAAAAAGTGATATTCTATTTTTTAACAAAGAAATGCAAAATATTAATGTATTCTGTTAAAATAAAAAATAATATCAAAAATAAATATAATATTAAATACTAAATTTATTATTTATTTTATTAATTACCTATTTGATTTTCATGATATTTCTATTTTATTAAAAAAATTTTAAATTCACATTCAATTTTTTTTTTTAAATTAAAAAGTTGAAAAATTTTTATTGAAAACCTTTCAATTTTTCCTCATTCAATTCTCCTCTCAATTTTTATCACAATTATTGAATGAACTCATAGAAAAAGTTTCCATATTCAAAAAGTGGTGTATGCATAAGCGATTACCCAAATAATTTTACTTTCTCTCTCAAAATCTGACAATTCTTTTTATTCCCATTGAATTTTTTTGAAATAATTTTTTTTTTATCAGATTTTTGACCGTTTATTATTGATTTTACATGTAAATGAGGTTTTTCTTTATATTTAACAAATATTTGGATAAAATCTTTGGGGATTTAAATCATTATATCCTATATTATTTAATACCCAAGTTATAACGAATTTTGTTTTTTTAATCGTTAGCAATTTTTTTATTAATAAAAAATTCGAATTAAATCCCAATATTTATAGTTATAATATAATTATAAATAATATTAAATTTATTTATACCATTTTTTTAATATAAATCTCATTATTCATCGACTTTTTCTATATTTTTTTATTTAAAAAAAGCTAAAATTGAAATTTTTGAGTGATTATTATATAAAATTAAGATTCATACTTAAGTATTATACTTAAGTATTATCTAAAACGCACATTGGAAGCACAAATTAATCAAATTATAGCGATTTTCAATCTTTATGGAATAATATTAAAAAAAGCAAAAAGGGTCAAATAAAAAGCATAATAAGAGAATGATTATAAAGAATATGTTTAGTAAAAACCATAAAATTAAAAAGAATCGAAAAAAATAAATATTGTCATCGAATAATCTTTCAAATTTGAATTAGCAACGAATTGAGATCATCTATACACTTAGGAACTGTAATAATATTTTGGTCTCGATGTTTCAGAAGCAAGATTTAAGTAGAAATTGAGCAAAGGAACTTGTATAAAAAAATGGGTGAATTTTATGATTTACGATCACTCTTTCAAAATTAGATTATATTCACTTTTTCATAAAAAATAAGATTTTCTTATAAAGCATATTTCTTTCTAATAAAATCTAAAGGATTACTAATTATAAATTAAAAATAATATGTTTTGTAAATGACAATTCTTTTTTGAATTGAGTTTATTCAAAAAAAAATTGTAAAAATTTTAAATGAAAATTTTACGTACGTTTATTCCGCAAAAAAAAATGACAGTTAATTTGTAAGGGTATTAAAAAATTAAATAAATGTTTGTTTGCTTTTAGTAATATAAATAAATAAATAAATAAAAAAAATTTTCAAATATAATAAATAAATAAAAAAAAATCTTCTTCAAGAATTATAACCAGTCATCATATCTATATCTTCACCATCATCGAATGAAGTGAAGACTCCTTTTCTTAATTTAACAACCTCATCAGTTAATTCGGCAATTTGTTGTTCTTGATTTTGAATTCCTCTCTTTAATCTCGAAATGAGCATCACTTGTTTCAATCTTTGTTTTCTAGCCTCAGCAGCGCCCTCGGTACTTTTCATTTGAGAATTATAAATTCTTTTTCTTTCTTTCAATCCCAATTGTTTCTGTAAAATTTCTTCTTCAATTTTATCATTTTCAGCTTTTTTCCTTTCCACTTTTTTCTTCAATTTCAGCAAATTCTGTCTAGCGTGCTGCATTTGAATTTCGTGAGTTTTTTGAGTATGTTGAAGTCCTTTATTTAAGGACGAAACCATTTCTTTATTTCTATTATTTCCGCCACCCATGATTAATTCTTGATCCAGTTTAGTAACACGAAACAGTTGATATTCTTTAACTTCTTCATTTAAGTTTTCAAGTTCGACTTTGCATTTGTCAATTTCCCATTTAAGCATTTTAATGCTGCTTCTTTGTTTCTTAATATTTTCGAGTTCATCGAGTTTCTTTTGGCCAGCTTCGAGTATCAAATTGTTTCGATCTTGAACGACTTTCTTATTAATCAGCAAAACGTCGGAATAATCAATCATCACCATGTCGCTAGGAATTTCAACTTGGCCTTGTCTGAAAGTGAACGGAATGTGCATATCGACCAATGTGTGTAACAAATCGTCAGTCAATTTAGCTTGTTTATCTTTCAATTGATGCAATTTATCGTCAATTTCATTCATTTCATCTTCGTAAGTTTTTACACAAGCTTTCAACTCGACTGAATTATTGCCTCTTTCGGCTGCTTCTTTAGAATATTGAATCTTTCTATCGCAATACTCAAGGAAGTTCTTCCAGGGACCGTCAGCCAAACTCTGAGGTCTACCATTTTGTAATTCGTTGGAATCATCAGTGAAAACATAAGGCGGCTGGAGATAATGCATGAAAACATTTGGTGATTTTGTTTCAATTTTAGGTTTAATCCTACGAGAAACAAGATTATAAAGATGTTGAAGCTGACTGAAACAATCTTTATTTTTGAATTCTTTTTGAATTTGAGATTTAATATTATCTAGGCTTTGTTCAGATGATAATGCAAGCTCAGCCATTGTTTGTGACAAGTTTTGTAATTCTTGAAGTTTTGGCGTCTTTTCTCTTTGCTTTGTAAGCAAAGAATACGATTCTTCTTGACTTTCGTTTAATTGTTTTCTGTAATTCCTTTCATCTTCGAGAGAGCCAATTAAATGCATCACTTCCAATTCATGATAAAAAACAGCTTCTTCTGTATCGAAACGATGCATGAAAGACTGGATCATCAATTTATCAAATTCTTCAATTGAAGCGGCATTGCCTTTAACAAGCTTTGTTAATTCGGCACTCAATGCTTTCCTTCTTTTTTCTCTTTCTTCGATGAAATTCTTCAATTTCTTCTCAAATTCAGCGATTTGATATTGTTCTTCCTCTGTCAAGTCCTCTTTCTTCTTGGTGTCCATCCATTCTGGTCGAACTGGCTCATCTTCATCTGCCGCTTCTTCCATGTTGTTCATGTTGATGTTGCCGCCCATCATCGCTTTGAGGGCGCGATCAGCAAATGAGTCTTTTTCTATTTCATCTTTGACTTCGTTGTTCTTGTTTTTGTCTTCAACGATCTTCTTCAAGACGACTTCTTCGTCCTTGACAGTCAAAAAGGCGTCTGGATTCTCGTTGTCTTTTGGTTCAGGCTCAAAGATGACATAATCGTCTGGATTAAGCTTAAGAATTCGAATTAATTGGCGAATTCGTTTATTTTTCTCTTGCAAAGATTGGACCAAATTGACCTTTTTCTGAAGCATATCGTCGAACAGAGCATTGAATTTATTCAGCTCTTCGTAGATCAAGTTTTCAACGATAACTAATTGTGTCACTTTTCGGTTGGCGGTTACAATTTGGAAAGGATCATAAAGAAGCTTAACGTCTTCTTTAACAATTGGATCATTCGACTCATTTTCTTCCATGGTCAAAGTGACTATTGAATTTGACCTTGACGATAGGTATCGTGCACCATCAAGTGACGTGTCACGCATCATTGAGGGCGCTACACGGTTGGGGTCATTGGCTGGCGGTTTGTATCGTAATGCGGCGATTTCAGTCCTTCTTAAAAGTTGGATGCATTTCAGCATTCTTTCTTGTTTCTTGTCACGCTGAGGGAGAGGGAAGTTGTCAAATTGAACTGGAATTTTGACTCCATAAATGGTCGTCAACTTTGGCTCATAAGGTACGTAACAACGGTTTGTTATTGATTGCGCTATTAAAGCACGAATCTGATTCTTGACTTTCCTTCTGTAGTGGATGAGTTGAGCCCTTATTTGGCCGAGTTGTTGTAAACGTTCGGCGGTTGCCACATCAAGAGTGAAGTCAGTTTCACTTAACTTTTCAAGCTCAGGGGCGTCTTCGTTCTCATGAACAAGCTGCATGAAGTCGTCTTGGATCTTGTTCAGCTGGGCTTTCATACTCGCTTGGAATTCTTCTGTCTCTTGTTGCTGCAGCTTTGACCTTTCGTACTTCATTTGCATAATGAGAGGCGTCTCTTCAGTGCCGGGTCCGTCGTCGCCCGAGAAGCCGTTATCGTCGTTTCCCATTTCATATTCGCGATTTTGCCACATTTCAGAGAGATGGCGAATTTGCTGGTCAATTTCAAAAACTCGAGAAATGGAATTCTTGAAATAACCATTGGGAAGGGGAAATTGGTCGGTTATGATCGGCGAGGCCTGAATTTTCATTGTGTACGAATTAATGCAGCCATCATAGCCAACAGTAAATAATTTCCTGCCATCTGGCGAAAATGTTACACCCGTGATGGCACCGTTAAAGGGTGCATGATGGGTGACCGTTAAAAGTACGTTTTTTAATTGGGCTGTCGATGGGTCTATTTCGCGCAATATTAAGGTGGATCCGGCACAGCCTGATGCAACAAAGCATTGGTTGGGAGATATGGTGACACATGTGGCTGCTTTCAAGTGACCTGAAAATACATCATCGGGGGCACTGCTTTCAACATCATCAACGCCAACTATGTCTAAATCTCCGGTTGTTATTGGCATACAATAATATTTGACTGTTTTGTCATCGCATGTGCAATAGAAATATTGTTGATCTTCGCGTAATTGTGGCTCACAGTAAATACTCGTTATTTTGTTCGATACTTTAAGTATTGCGCGGTTTAAAGATTCCGTGGTGATAAAGAAGTTGTCGGGTGGTCTTTCAGGAATGTCGATACGAATTACTTCGCGATGTGACGTAGCTATTAAAAGTTGTTGAGCATTTCCAAGCGGTGGGGGTGAAGCGAGAGAGACAATTGTCGTTTTCATTTGATAAAGACCAATTAATGGAAATACATTAAGAGGATCATTTTGTAGAATTACTAATGAACCGTTGACTGAACCAGAAACAATAAAATATGGTGAAATTGTAATTGCTGAAACTGCTACATTGTGAAGACGTTCACGGAATAGCAAAACTGGTTGTGAAGCATCTTGAGTATTAATTATTCTTAAAAGTCCCGTTTGCGTACCAATAGCAACTAAATTACCTCCAATGGATGAAGCAATTGCTGTCACTTTATCATTACCACAATCAATTTTTGTTACATATGATAAATATGGAGTATATTGCCAGATTCTAACATATCCATCATAGCCAGCTGTAAGCAAATGATGTGGAAGAGCTACAACACCTGAAATTGGACCTTGGTGAGCATAACGAAAGCTGAATATCTTTTGATCGATAGGATAATGAGTTTCTGGATCTAATTCAGAACACATTAAAGTACTGTTTTCAAGTCCAAGAAGAATTGTATTTCCTTTTGGAAACATTTTCATAAATAAAAATGGAGAGTCCATTTCCAAAACTTGAGCTCGAGATAAATCTTCTAAATTGAACCAGTATACGAAACTTGATGTTCCACTAGCAATTAAATAACGGTTGGTGCATAAAAGGGCTGATGCGTTCTGTTCTTCAGAATCAACTTCTGAAAAGTTTAAAGGTTCTCCAACAATTGAGCCAGTACTTGGATCAATTACAACTATCAAACCTGTAGTTGTGCCAACAATGCAGTGTTCACGTGGAGACCAACATATTGATAAAACCGGATCTTGGATTTCACTCTCGACTTGAGTGAAAGTGAAATTTTCACCACATCCTTGAAGTGTAATAAATCGTAAATGAGCAACTTTGTTATCTGAAAGTTCATCAGGAAGATCAAGGCCATCTTCATCTTCAACATCACCATATATTGCGAATAAGCGAGGTTTCATTGGGCAACATGAAATGCGTGTTCCTGGTTGAGATTCAAAAGTCATAAAAGCGACTTCTGATTTGGTTTTCCAATCAAAAGCTGATAATCGAAATGATGGTAATCCGCCTAAAGAGTAAAGATATTCCCCATCAAATGAAAATTCTAGATCGTTAATTCCATATACATCACTTACTGTAAATGAATTTGTTTCTTTTCCTGAAGCATCATAAATATGAATCATTGGATTTTGAACGGCATCAGAATAGGCAAGCGATTTGGCAATAGGACTAGCTGTCATTGCTGAAAATCCTGTTAATTCACCTTTGATCGAACTTAACGTATCAAATGAATTTTCTCTATATTCACAAATTTGTATAAAATTTCCCGCTTTAATGCAAATTATATTTTCATCAAGAAAGTCTGCTCCAAATTGAGCATCGAATCCAATACATTCATCGTGACTAATAATACCTGAATCCATGATTATGATTTGAAACCGTTTTATACGTTATATTTCTCATTAAATATAACACTCGTTTTTTTAATTGAAAAAAATTCATATCAATTTTTTATTTATATAGTTAAGATTGTAGTATTAATTTGATGTTTTAACCTATAAATTAATAATATAATTATATAAATTAAATTGTTTTTGCTAAATTATAATAAATGAATAAGATATTATGAATTAAAAAAAATTGTTTATTGGCCAAAAAATTAGCCTTTATAGAAAAATTTTAAATTATAAACGTAAACTCAAAAAAAAGAGTTTTTTGAAAAGTTCAATTCTTTTCGTTTCTTCAAATCATAAAAAGAAGTAGATATGTAAAATACGAGATTTTTTTATCGAGGAAAAAAAATAATATATATATATCGCTTAAAAATTCATGGAGAAATTTAATTCATTATCAAAACTCTAAAATTCATAATCCCAAAGAGTCATAGAATGCTTAAATGTAATCAATTGTTTTTGGTTTTTATTGGAGTCGTTTTCAATCTTTTGCATTTCATTTTGATTTTTATTAGTTTCAGGAGCGCTCGGAGCAGCAATTTCTTGATTTTCCTTTTTATGATTATTTTCCTCTCTTTCTTTCATTCTTTTCTTTGCCATTTCAAGTAATTTTTCTTTTTCTTTATCGCTATTATCTTCTTGCTCATTTTCATTTTCTCTTTCTGCTTCAGCCATCTTCTGTAAGAAATCTTCGAGTGGGATATTAATAACAATTTTATGTAAAAAGTAATGAATCCAATTTTTGAGACTTGTCCAAGTGCTTTTCCATTCTTCACTATTGAAAGATATAACTCCAAGCTGAGCCGTAATATCAAAATTAATGATAGTACTTTCAAGGATTCCAATACTGAGTGGGCCAGATTTTGGTGGAATAGCAACAACAAAATGGCCACTTAGAGAATGAAGTTTAAAATTAGCTGCGACAGTCATATTACTAAGTAATCGGACTCCAAGTTCAACTTCAGCACCAATTTCTAAGTCAGGTTCAAAATGAAAACAAAATTTTAAATAATCTGAGCAATCTTTGTTGCCTTCAACGATTTTTTTAATTATACTAAAACCTGGTGGTAAAGAATTTGTTTCATTATTAACTTTTGTTTGATTTTGATCTGATTGCTTATAATTGTAAGTATTTGACATGTTTGAAAAATCAAAATTAGAATTTGTTTTCGAAATTAAATTTGGTGAATGCGCAATACTTTGAGAGGAAGATCGTTGAGCTTTTTTGAATAATGAATAAGGTTGCTGTTGAAAATTTTGTTCTTGGAAAGAATCAATATATGCATTTGATTTTGATCTTTTTATTTCATTTTGTTTAGAATTTTCATCTGTATTAAAAATTAATTCTGACTTTGGAATTGTATGAATTGATGCATCATCCAAAATTAACGGTGTCATTCCTGTTTTAAATGTTGCTAGTCTTAGCTTTTTAATTTGCGGTATATCTTTAGGGATTTGTTCAAACACTTCCATTATTGTAACTTTTATATAATGACGATCAAGAAGAAGGGGGTATGCTCTCCAAAGTAATCGATTCATCCAACGAAGCTGAGTTGAATCGCCAAAATTAAATTTTTTTTCTTCTATCTCTTTATCAATATCAATATGTGAATCAGGAGCATCATCTTTTTTATTCTTTAATTGTGGAAAATCCTTTTTTTTCTTTAATGCTAGTAAAAAAAGGATAAGGAACAAGAGCACAATCCCAAAAATTAATCCAAGCAAAAAAAGAAATATAGATAAAACTAAATAAAGAAATGATAAGATTATCATTGTATCATCAGGAAAATTTTATTCAAACTTTTTCTTTAAAGTTTGGTTTCATAAAGTATTGAATTTTTGTGAATTATACGATATTTTTATTATGAGCATATGCGTAAAATAAATATATATATATATAAAATTATAGAAAAAATAGTATATATATCATCATTTCCCTTCATGGAAATGCAATGATGATTTATATAAATAAATGCAATGAATATATTATTTTTCATGCTCCAAACAAGTAGAATCTTTATTTGAGAAAATTCATTTAAGCAGCATCAAAAATACTTTTGATAATGAAAATTTATATTATTTAATAATATAAATTTATGATAATGAAATAGATATCTATTGGGATATATATTTATTATCTTATAAAATGATATATAGTTATCCCTTGAGAATTAAACAACCATTCCATAAAATGAGTTGTAAAATAAGATTTTTTATAATTTTTTTTTCATGAAAAAAATGGTTTTATTTTATATAAATAATTATTAAATAATAATATTATATTTATTAGTTAAATATATGATAATTATGAATTAAAAATATTTTTTCATTAAGATATTTATATATATTGAATAATTTTTGGCAATTATGTAACTTCTTTCCCTATGAATAAATATTCAAGACAATAAGTATTTTATATAATACAATGAATATATGAAATAAACATATAATAAAATTATTGAGATATAAAATATTAAAGGAAATAAAAATAAAACATTAAATAGACAAAGTACTTCTTTTTAGTAATTTTCAGATGCCAATAGTTTATATTAAATTAATAATTCTCTCAAATTTAGACGGAGATTCTGCTGCACGTAATAATAATTTTAATAAAAGTGAAAAAGTGAAATCTGATTTGAAAAAGATCAGAAAATTAATGAGCAAAGAAAAGTTATACATAATTCGATTGATGACCGATGCTGATGTAAATTCAGTTGAAGAATTTTACAACTCTGCTGTAGATATTAAATATACACATGATGCATACCGCCGTATTTCTATGAAGGATTTCACAACTATACTCCTCATCGAAAAAAACTCGAATGAAGATAACGGTAAAGGCAAAATAATTGGGATTTCTTCATTTATTAGGGTTTGGCATAGCTCTTTCTCAACTCTTCGAGAAGCATACTTGCACCTATTTGGAATTTCTAAAAAGCATAGAAACAAAGGATTTGGTACCTATTTATTTGAGTTAACTGAATTTATTCAAAAAAAATATTTTTCATGTATCAGATTGATGTTTTATGTACCAAAACATGATTTTGAAACATTCGAATTTTTCCGAAAAATGGGGCTTAATGGTCAAAAAGTTTATTCTGACTTTTATAAAATGAAAAATGGAAAAGCAGAAGAATCTATTTTAATGATGAAGCCTTTGAAAGATGATATTCAGATGCCAAAAGAATTAAATTGTTCTATTCAAATTCAGTCTGATGTTCAGTTCTTGATCGATAACAAGCAAACATTTGGATTTTTTGAAAAATTCTTTGCAAAGCCTTAGAAATTTAAGTATATCTTGTATTTAAAAATAATAAATCATTCTATCTTATTCAGCAAGTTTTAATATTTAAATATATGTAATATAATAATATGTATAAACCAAAGCATAATAACTATTAATAAAAAAAAAAGTTAATTATATATGTAGCAAATAAGAAATAAGAATGTTAAATATAGATGAAAGACATTTTAATATATAAATGATATTCTATGATGTGTATAAAGATGGCCAAATCGATAGCAAACGTTTTATTGGATCATCAAATAGAGTACGTGTTTTAAGTAAAACAACAGTTTCTTTTGAGTATCCATTAAATTGATTCTCGTTTGTATCTTCAGTGTTTTTTTGAATTCCAAAATTGTTTTGGTTTTGATTTTGATTATCAAAGTTAAATATTTGATTTGAAAAGTTATTTTGCCCTTTATGATTCTGTTGATAATCTTCAATATCTGATGAATATGAGCTATCTGTTTCTAACCCTTGTATTACTGTTTTTTTGTTAAAAGTTCGGTAATTATTCATCAATTTTTATTAAAAAAATGTAACCATTTTTTTTTATTTAATGACATTAGTGCAACTCCCACCTAGTGCTGAATTAGAAGAAATTTTAAATAAAGCTTTTGATGGGCCAATGATGTTTAAAGAGGGAATCTATTTACGAGTTCCTGTTAAGGATTCATCAAAAATTATTGAATTATTCGATATAGAAAAGAGACGTCATATTAAACGAGTTCGAAATTTTAATAAAGACTACAATGAAATTATTGTGAGTTATGACAAAAATGATTTAGATTTAATAAAACAGAAATTAGCAGCTAATAATATTCAATCCGATATTTATTATATGCAACTTCCTTTATGGTGTCCTAAATCGGAAAAGCAAAGACAAGACTGCTTAAAATTTTGGCCGATGAATAACATTTTATCTGTTCCCCAACTTCCAATCGACCCAATATCAGATCATTCAGCTATACTAGAAAAAGTTATATCAGATAAATCAGTTATTATTAAATTACCTAACACAAATCATGTTATATCAACTGATGTTTCTGACTGTCAGCAGTGTAATGGCCATATTTTCCATGGTACTATTCGTGCTTTGGCTAAAGCATCTAAGTATTCATCTGAAAATGGTTCATATCTTTGTACAGGACTTGATGTTTACTGTTATCATGAACCTTGTTTAATGTGCGCAATGGCAATGGTTCATTCACGAGTAGGGCGTTTGTTTTTTGTGACAAGCAATCCTGACTTTGGTGGGATTATGTCTCAAGTTCAAATACATAGTTGTCCATCAATTAACCACAGATTCCGAGCTTTTAAGCTAAAAATATAATTTATTGTTATAAAATTGTTTTTTACATCAAAACTAATTGGTATTTCTTTATATTACATCCGAATTCACTTTATACTGCTTATTTACAGACTGACACATATACTGTAAGAAAATTGAATTTGTTCAATAAATATGTAATTTTGTTAATAATTTAAACAATTGTATGTGTTGATGCAAAAATAATAAATTTACATAAAAGTTGCAAATGATAATAGAAAAAAGTATAATATTTATAATTCTTTGATATTAAAAAAGCCGGAAACAATGGGGAAAAAGCCAGAAACACGCATAATTTGTGAATAGTAGAGATAACTGGAATGAAAAATGGCGATATTTGACATAAATATTGAGAAATTCCGAGATATCGATAATTACAGAGTTGTGGAGAGCAGTTTTCATAATTAAGACAGTAATTGGAGCAATTAACGATAAAGATAAAAGTAGTTGCAATTTTTTTTCACCTCATATACAAATATCTTCTTCATTGTAAATATTCATCAGCTACAGATGTTCCTCAACAATAATTCCTTCTTATTTTCAAATCCTCGTCGCATGAAGATGTTTTCATAGAATGTGCATCACTGAATCAGGTATTAATTGATTCATACTTGGCATTAAATGGAAAGAATGCACTCCCTCCAAGTGCAAAAGTAGCTAAACCAAGTATAAATAGCTCAAATCAAATAGCTCAATAATCAAATAAATTTTATATGCAAATTCATGCTTAAATTTTGATTTGAATGAATTATTTCAAAAAATTTGAGTGTTATATCAATATTAAATTTTTCTACATAATTTTAATGAGTGCAATCATTGATCAAGCATCTTTATTTAATGGATGCAATTATGCTCCTATGATCCAAAATGAAATATATAAAGATATTCTTTATACTCGCCTCTTTTTCCCAGATATTTATCCTTATCAGTATAGATATCCAGGTTATGCAACTGTTCTTCTCCAAGGAAGAGTTCAAATAAGGATACATGGCCAAGATTGTGCTTTACCTCTTAGTATGGCCATTCCACCAAGTTTTCCTAATGATCCCCCCATTACCCAAATTGCTGTTCAAAAAGGCTTTCCATTAAACACTTCAAAAAGTTTGAAATCAGATGGATTGATCGTATCTGAAGCATTTTTTCACTGGGTTCCTGGTAAATCAAC
This sequence comes from Tritrichomonas musculus, assembly GCA_039105265.1. Classification (NCBI taxonomy): domain Eukaryota; phylum Parabasalia; order Tritrichomonadida; family Tritrichomonadidae; genus Tritrichomonas; species Tritrichomonas musculus. The sequence goes on from JAPFFF010000004.1 coordinate 4,817,193, forward strand.
TATTTGCCAATTTATTCGAGAAATTGTTAAACATTTTTCTTCAAAACCTCCATTCTCTTTAGAAAATGGAAAAAATCTTGTTCCTAATGCTTTACATACTAGTTCAGCGCAATCTGATAAAAAAGAAAAAAATCAAAATCCTTATAATTGTTCTGAAATTCAAGAGCAAGCAATTGTAGAAGTTGTATCACTTCTCGAAAGTATTAATAACGATATTCAAAAGAATGAAATGCAGTATTGTGAAGATATGCTTACTGTAGATATGACGGAAACAATACTTACTATATTCAAAGGTTTGCAAAATTACATTGAGCAAAATAAAAAGAAGTTAAGTGAGCTTGAGTCACAGCAGCTTCCTGATGTTCAAATTGATCCAACTCTTGAAAATACTGTTAAAATGAATTCTAAAAAATCTGTTTTTGAAAATTGTAAGAATGAACTTCAAAGATGGTATGAAGATGGAACAATATCTCTAGATGATTTTTTGCAAGCGATTCGAGATCTAAGTAGAGATCATTTTCAAAATGATATTCTATCTTTTTCATAATGTCTGCAGTTTTGTTAGAATTCCGTTTGTAAAAAATTTAAACTATAAATATGTATAAATAAATTATCATGAAAAATTATGCGAGGTTACCCTTTTTACAAAATATTATGGCGAAGTGACAAACTATAGAAAAAGTTACACCATTTTTTTCTGAGGAAAATTCGTTATTCTGACTTTTTGAGTTAATTGAGAAGGCATACAAAAAGTTCTAAAATTTTCTTGTAAAGTTTTGAAAAAGTTCACTAAGATAAAACCATGAAAAAGCGCCATTTTTATAGAACTAAACCAATCAAAGAAACCGAGATGACGACATTGCCGCCCATAGCATGATCACGATCAGTAATGCTTAGCAGCTAGCTGGTTGTAACTGCGGCGAGTCGTCATCCGGACAAAGATATCGCGATTTCATCCGGAAGATCTGGAATGACGACATTGCCGCCCATAGCAAGACCACGATCAGCAATGCTTAGCAGCTAGCTGGTTGTAACTGCGGCGAGTCGTCATCCGGACAAAGATATCGCGATTTCATCCGGAAGATCTGGAATGACGACATTGCCGCCCATAGCAAGACCACGATCAGTAATGCTTAGCAGCTGGCTGGTTGTAACTGCGGCGAGTCGTCATCCGGACAAAGATATCGCGATTTCATCCGGAAGATCTGGAATGACGACATTGCCGCCCATAGCAAGACCACGATCAGCAATGCTTAGCAGCTAGCTGGTTGTAACTGCGGCGAGTCGTCATCCGGACAAAGATATCGCGATTTCATCCGGAAGATCTGGAATGACGACATTGCCGCCCATAGCAAGACCACGGTGGCAATAAAAAGATGAAAATAAAACAAACAAAAAACAAACAAAATTGATTATTTAATATTATTATTACGATTTTTTAATTTTTTTATTTTGATAAAGCTTATTTAAAATATTCTGAGTCTTCTCAGAAATTTGTTAAATTTTTTTTTTTATAAATATATATAACTTTTTGAAAGAATTATGGTCTTTTTATATTTATGGAAGAAGACCAAAATCTTTATTATTCAGCGAAATATCTATCTCATACGCAAAGACCTAATTCTTTAAAAGATAAAGTTCTAAAATTTTCTTGTAAAGTTTTGAAAAAGTTCACTAAGATAAAACCATGAAAAAGCGCCATTTTTATAGAACTAAACCAATCAAAGAAACCGAGATGACGACATTGCCGCCCATAGCATGATCACGATCAGTAATGCTTAGCAGCTAGCTGGTTGTAACTGCGGCGAGTCGTCATCCGGACAAAGATATTGCGATTTCATCCGGAAGATCTGGAATGACGACATTGCCGCCCATAGCAAGACCACGATCAGCAATGCTTAGCAGCTGGCTGGTTGTAACTGCGGCGAGTCGTCATCCGGACAAAGATATCGCGATTTCATCCGGAAGATCTGGAATTGACGATATTGCCGCCCATAGGACGACCACGGTGGCAATAAAAAGATGAAAATAAAACAAACAAAAAACAAACAAAATTGATTATTTAATATTATTGTGATTTTTTATTTTTTATTTTTATTTTTTTTTTTTTTTTTTTTTTTTTGATAAAGCTTATTTAAAATATTCTGAGTCTTCTCAGAAATTTGTTAAGAGAAAAATCTGTTACCACCTGCAGCTAAATCTGCATTTTTCCAACTTGCTATTTTGAATTTAGATAAAAAATATATGACACCTGAATTATCGCATCTAGTTTCAAAAACATAGCGGACAAAATTAGAAAAACATATTTTTTCGATATCATGATATGATAATTGAGGATACATTCCTTTAATTTCAGCCTTCGTTTCATAGTATTTTTTCTTAATTAATTCGATGTCAGCATTACAGTCTTTTATCATTGAATCAAAATTGTCATCTTCGTCGTATAAATTTTCAAGTTTTAATTTTTCTTTCTTTTGACTTGTGTTACTTTCTTCTTTCTTTTTTCTGAAAACCAATTTTTCATCAAGTGCTCGAAAATCAAAATGATTTCCAGAATATTTGGCATCATTTGGATTAATATTTGGGAATTTTGGTAAAACATATGTAAAACAATTAAGAAACTCATTAATAAAAGAGCCTAATATATTCAATGATTCCTTATCAAACTTTCTATTCTTTTCAACTTCGTATATTGATATTATTCTATCTATATTTTTTCTATTTGATTTAAAAAGATTTTTTTCAAATTTATAATTGGGGAACTTTTTGAGAGATTGAACAAATAAATATTGAATATCAATTTCATTGCTATTTTTAACAATATTAAATATTTCTGATTTGCAAAAATTATTTAATATTGTATGTATGCAAGGAAGTTTCACTCCATAAATTGATTCAACAAAATCATCTTCACCACAATCACAATTTTCTTTTGAACATTTTAAATAATTATCTGGTCTCTTGCTAAGAATTTGTATAACTTTTTGAATCATTTTTTGATGTTTGTTTTGAAAAGAATTTCCACAAATATCTGAGTAATTATTTATATAATTTAATAAATAATTTACAATTGTTGTGAAACCAGTTTTAAATGAATGAGTTCCGGAATCTGGCAATTTTTGATTGATATTTCCGTGGAAACCTTCCGAATGATTTGAACAACGAGCTACATGGTGGTCAGAACGAATCCATATTGCCCAATTAGCAATATAATAATCACTTTTTTTAATTTCTTCTTTATTTGGCATTCTTTCCACTTCATCTATATCTTTTAACATAATTTCAAAATCTTTTAATTTTTGTTTTTTTTCATTATCTTGATCGGTATCGTCAAATAAAGGTGAATTTGGATCTTTTTTATATTCGTCCATTTCAACTAAAATAAATTCTTTTTCTTGTTTATATATTAAATATGTTTTGCATCTCAATAACCTTGCAACCCATATGCCTAATGATGATTTAGGTCCAAATATTTGTATAATATGACGATGACAAAAATATTGAATATTTGAATGTAATTTACAGAACTTTTTGATAGGAGAACCTAAATCTGATAAAACAACTTTATTTTCAAAAACATTTTTATTTAAACAAAACTTATTTAATCCATCAAATAATAAATTATATAAAAAACGGTTCTCTTTAGGGCCAATTGATAATGCGAAAGGAAAACTTGAATTGAAATAAATTGAATGGTATATACAAAATTTGTAAGGCTTAAGCGCATAAAAAGAAGCATCAATTTGCAAATAATGCATATAATTTATAACTTCTAAAGCCCAAGGCATAATCCATATTATATTTTTAATAAAAGCAAAATCATTATTAAATTTAAATGCAAATCCATCGTCCTGAACTTTTTGAGTACTTATCTCAATATAAACAAAACCAGGTAAATGCAATAAAATTTTATAAAAATCATCATAACCTTGAAAACTAACGGCTCTTCTACGCAAGGTTCTTTTATCTAAAAAGTTTTGAAAAGCAAATTTTATAAATATTGGAAAATTAGAATTTTTTCGAGCTACGTAATTACAAAAAGTATAAAGCATTGTATTTTTATGTTTACATTGTTTATTCCAAAAATCTTGAGTCAAAAAAGGACACTCTTTATTTTTCAAAGTATATGGCGACGTCATGATACATTCTTCAAAATCAATAGTAACAACTTTCATAGTTTGGTTTTCAAGGAGTTGATCTCTAGCGAGAACTTTAATGGTTTCCAAATCGTTTTTGACAGTTATGCTAAATATTTGAATTTCAGTATTTATCTTTGATTTATTACAGCAACTAAACGAAAAAATGTCATTATAAACTCTTTTGTTGTTGCATATAAATTCTTTGGTTAAGCTATCGAGGAAAAGGATTAGCGAAATGATATTGAAATTCTGAGAATGCAAAGGAACAATTTCAATGAATGTTCTTAATCCTTTATCTTTTAAAGAATTAGGTCTTTGCGTATGAGATAGATATTTCGCTGAATAATAAAGATTTTGGTCTTCTTCCATAAATATAAAAAGACCATAATTCTTTCAAAAAGTTATATATATTTATAAAAAAAAAAATTTAACAAATTTCTGAGAAGACTCAGAATATTTTAAATAAGCTTTATCAAAATAAAAAAATTAAAAAATCGTAATAATAATATTAAATAATCAATTTTGTTTGTTTTTTGTTTGTTTTATTTTCATCTTTTTATTGCCACCGTGGTCGTCCTATGGGCGGCAATGTCGTCAATTCCAGATCTTCCGGATGAAATCGCGATATCTTTGTCCGGATGACGACTCGCCGCAGTTACAACCAGCCAGCTGCTAAGCATTGCTGATCGTGGTCTTGCTATGGGCGGCAATGTCGTCATTCCAGATCTTCCGGATGAAATCGCGATATCTTTGTCCGGATGACGACTCGCCGCAGTTACAACCAGCTAGCTGCTAAGCATTGCTGATCGTGGTCTTGCTATGGGCGGCAATGTCGTCATTCCAGATCTTCCGGATGAAATCGTGATATCTTTGTCCGGATGACGACTCGCCGCAGTTACAACCAGCTAGCTGCTAAGCATTACTGATCGTGATCATGCTATGGGCGGCAATGTCGTCATCTCGGTTTCTTTGATTGGTTTAGTTCTATAAAAATGGCGCTTTTTCATGGTTTTATCTTAGTGAACTTTTTCAAAACTTTACAAGAAAATTTTAGAACTTTATCTTTTAAAGAATTAGGTCTTTGCGTATGAGATAGATATTTCGCTGAATAATAAAGATTTTGGTCTTCTTCCATAAATATAAAAAGACCATAATTCTTTCAAAAAGTTATATATATTTATAAAAAAAAAAATTTAACAAATTTCTGAGAAGACTCAGAATATTTTAAATAAGCTTTATCAAAATAAAAAAATTAAAAAATCGTAATAATAATATTAAATAATCAATTTTGTTTGTTTTTTGTTTGTTTTATTTTCATCTTTTTATTGCCACCGTGGTCGTCCTATGGGCGGCAATGTCGTCAATTCCAGATCTTCCGGATGAAATCGCGATATCTTTGTCCGGATGACGACTCGCCGCAGTTACAACCAGCCAGCTGCTAAGCATTACTGATCGTGGTCTTGCTATGGGCGGCAATGTCGTCATTCCAGATCTTCCGGATGAAATCGCGATATCTTTGTCCGGATGACGACTCGCCGCAGTTACAACCAGCTAGCTGCTAAGCATTGCTGATCGTGGTCTTGCTATGGGCGGCAATGTCGTCATTCCAGATCTTCCGGATGAAATCGCGATATCTTTGTCCGGATGACGACTCGCCGCAGTTACAACCAGCCAGCTGCTAAGCATTACTGATCGTGGTCTTGCTATGGGCGGCAATGTCGTCATTCCAGATCTTCCGGATGAAATCGCGATATCTTTGTCCGGATGACGACTCGCCGCAGTTACAACCAGCCAGCTGCTAAGCATTACTGATCGTGGTCTTGCTATGGGCGGCAATGTCGTCATTCCAGATCTTCCGGATGAAATCGCGATATCTTTGTCCGGATGACGACTCGCCGCAGTTACAACCAGCTAGCTGCTAAGCATTGCTGATCGTGGTCTTGCTATGGGCGGCAATGTCGTCATTCCAGATCTTCCGGATGAAATCGTGATATCTTTGTCCGGATGACGACTCGCCGCAGTTACAACCAGCTAGCTGCTAAGCATTACTGATCGTGATCATGCTATGGGCGGCAATGTCGTCATCTCGGTTTCTTTGATTGGTTTAGTTCTATAAAAATGGCGCTTTTTCATGGTTTTATCTTAGTGAACTTTTTCAAAACTTTACAAGAAAATTTTAGAACTTTTTGTATGCCTTCTCAATTAACTCAAAAAGTCAGAATAACGAATTTTCCTCAGAAAAAAATGGTGTAACTTTTTCTATAGTTTGTCATTCCGCCTATTCTTTTTATGCTATCATGCTCTTTTAAAATGAGATGAGTATGATTCTCATATATTTAAAATATATTTGAAGGAGATTTAGATATAAAAAAAGGAAAGTAAAATAAGGCATTTTCTCTTTATGAAATATAAATCTTGATTCGTTGTAGATAAAATATAATAAATAAATAAAAATCAAATCAAAAAAATTAAAGGAAAAATTTTGAAATCTATTTTGAGAATTTCTTATTGAGAAAGTCGTCTAGCCTATTTGTTACAAGAATAATACAAATTATAAAATAGATTAATCACGATTATGACTATTTGTTACAAGAATAATACAAATTAGCATCTAAAATTACAATTGCCTTAAAATTACTGTTTTTTTTTTAATATCATAAGATTAATGTAAAATAGTATCAAGCTTCTTATTAGATTATGAATCGTATTTAAAAATAAGTATTTTCAATAAAATAAATAAGTTATCGTGAAATATTCCATAATTACATAAAGGATATCAAGAAATTTTATGAATAAAGAATTCATAAATGATGTTTTTTATTCAAAAAGTCAAAACTTTTATATAGAATTTGATAAACGATAGGATATTCTTATTGATTTATTTTCTATTTAATAAACAAAAATGAGATCCTGGTCCCTTGATGATCACCCTATACTCGTAAATTTCCGTAAAATGATGAACATAATTCCACACAATGATGGGAAATTCTACCATCTTTTTCTACCACCACCATATGCTTTAACACAAAAAATGGCTCAACAACCGCTTTCTTTTGTTTTCTTTACAACACCACAAGAGCCAACAATATATCATTTATATGGTAAACCGAATGTAATTGTTGAGCGAAGGGGAGAAAGTATTATACTTACCAAAGGATTTAAGAACAAGGCCAATATTCGCGTTTTTATGGAAATGCCGTGCACTTCTGCTGATGGTCTCTCATTTACGATGTATGAACTTTATACAGATATTTATAATCCAAAAGATGCTCCTCCTTTCTGTAAAAGAATTCTCGAAGTTTATCAGGATCCTGATGCAAGTTATACTTTTCTTGATAAAGAAATTAAAAATTATAAAGAACTCAAGACATTGCTAGAAGGTGCAAGTAATTATATTTTTGTCACTCATCTTGATGAAAGTAACTATCAAGATTTTATTTCGAGGCTTCATGTAACAATCAATAAAATATGTGAATCTGTTTTCAAACTCCCAATGTGTCGTGAATTGCCTGTTTTTGTTCGTACAAAGTTGAATTATCTTGTATTTAATGCAATAACAACGAAATGTCATTTTCAATTGCTTAAAGCATATCATGCAGCATATAAAAATCAAGATTTAATTGCTCAAAAAAATATTCGACGATATGAGTTAACAAAAACTACTGACATTGATGCTGCAGTAAACATTCTTAAAAATATCATGAATCTTCCAACACCGGGTGATTGTGTTTATTTGCTCTCGCATTTCTTTGATGCTGTTGTTAAATCATTTAAAGGCAAAGAAGTAGCAGCAGATGACATTTTACCTGCAATTTGCCAAGCAATGACTCATGATCCAGGATTTGGTAGCCATTGTGTATCATTTTTAACTTATTTGGCTGATGTTTGGCCACAAACTGGTTTAGATGAAAAAGCATCATATGTTTTAGTGACTTGTTCAATTGCAGCTGCACATCTTGGAACACCAATGGATGATATCCCAGAAACCAAACCTGAACCTCAACCTGTTCAAGATTCTCAGCCAAAGAACAGACCTCTAAATAAAGATGAAGAGCAAGTTACTGATAGCACAATCGACATGCTTAATGATTTGTTAGATATTTTATAAAAATTTATGAAATTAGCATTCCCCCAATCCGAGTTCCTTTGATAATTTTTAAAAATGCTAAGAGGCGTTTCAATGATTTAAAATAGCCAAATTAATAAATATTTTTAAAAATCGATTATCTAAGCTTTCTTTGTTTCTCTTTTAAAATGAAATTAAAATGCCCCAGTAATAATATAAGCAGGAAACATATGAAAAATATAAATTTTATATAGAGAAAAAAATACAGAGTATGAATCTACAAAATTTATTTAGAAGAGAACCTCTTTTTGATATTGGAAGGACCAGCGATTACAATGAAAATAACGATGGCATAAACAAATGCAGCAACAAAAAGAATAATATTTGTTGTGATTGGTGTTGGATTATATAAAATAAGTTGAGCTTGGGCTGCTGAAAATAATGATGTGCATTTTGTCGATGTCCATTCATCGATTGATGTTGAAACAAATTTAGACATCCATTGTGATAAGATATGTGCAACAGATGGATCTCTGAATTGTGAAACGCGTCCAAAGTTTGAAAGAATGTTTGTTAAATATGATGCATCAGCATCATTTCTGTCAACCATCACTGCTGTGTTATCTGCATCATACATCATTCGGAGAAGGGCTTCTGAAACTGCCCAAGCAACAGCATTAGCACGTTCTACATTAGGCTTAAAGTCTGTGATCCTTGACAACTCGTCATCATCTTCGTTTAATATTGCAACTGATGGTATTTTATGTTTAGCAAAAACAGATTGAGTTCTCTTTTCTTCACTGATACCGAAACTGAATTCGACGTTGGCTGTTTTCAATGCGTCAATTAAGCATTCCATGAATTTCGCGAAAGCAGAGCCACGTTTCAATTTCATTGAGAAAAGGCCTTTTATACCTTCGGGTGATGATATTGATTCTAGTGAAATAGCAAATTTAATTTTGGATCCATGATGTAGAGTAAGCGTATGCATAGCCTTTTCGAGACCTTCGAAATTGCAAAAATGGCCATCTGTAAGAGCAAAAACAAAAACCCAATTATTCGTAAGAGGGAACTTAGAAACTAAATGCATGGTTTCAAGAAAAGCTGCAAGTGCGAGTCCATTATTGTTCACTCCAACTTTAGCTGTTGGTACAGTAGAAAATGAATCAAGAGGGGCTGTAATAACTGCAATTTTTTCGTGATCAAAAGTAGAGCTGGAATTAACTGTTCCAATGACATTTTGGAGTTTGGTTTTTTTAATCGGATTATTGGATAAGAAGCCTGAAGTTTTTACATGGGTGAATGAATTTGGAACTGTTTTTGTATTGTATGCAAAATATATTGGATTCTTTTGAGGACCAGAAAGAAGAAAATCTTCGATTTGAGTTGTATTAACGGGTTTATCACCAACCAAAAAAATTATTGGTGAAGATGCGTTCAAATGTTCTGATAATGTTTCGAAATTAGCTGTTTCGAGTGGGACAAAAATTGCATTATTTGAATTTGGTTTTGAATTGAAATTTCCTATTGGATGTTCAATTGATACTCTAGTTGAACCAACAACTGTTGAATTTGTAGAATTCAAATGATATTGAATAAATCTGTCAGCATGGATAGTTGAGTAAGAAAGTGCAAAAGAGAATAGATAAAAGCAGAAACACATTTAGGGTAACCAAACAGACTAAGCCAAATAGTATAGAAATGGATTTTGATCGTATTTATTAAAAAAGAGGTGAAATTTTAAATTAAAAAAAAACATCAAAAATTAAACTTTTTCAATATGATCAATCAATTTTTAAATTATTTTTATCTCCATTTTATAAATGAGAATGTGTATTATTTTTCAATTTCTATTGTCTATTTTGTTTAATAAAATAATATCTTCATTATCACATTAAAAAGACACACAGGAAAATTGAAATTTTTATTTTTTAAAAGAATGATGAATAATTATTTATCTCTATTTACTCTTCCGCAATGGGCTGATTTTACATTATATCATATGGGGAAGCCATTTAGATGTAGCTCGATCCTTCTTCGTGCAATTTCGCCTGTCATAAAAGACCTTGATGATAATTCATTTACTTTACCATCAATCAAAGGATCTTTAAAAGAAGTATTTGGTGCAATTTTTAGCTTTAAAGAAATTACAGGTGATTTTAAATCAATTAATTTACTGATTGCTACCATTATTTCCCTCGATATTAAAAAGTTTAGAGCTCAAATATCAAATGCTTTCAATGAAAAAACAGATCATTCTGATGAAATATATTTATTAGCATCTGACTTGTCTTCACATAATGTCTCAATTGATGATATCGTCCCGATAATAGCTTCAAATTTTGATTTTTATTTTCAATTTTTTGCCAACGACAATAGCTATGAATCTTTTACACCCGGAAAATTGAATCTTTATGCTCATGTCTTCTCTGATCCCAACATTTCAACGACAGATTCTCACAATTTATTTAAATTAGTTAGTTGTTTTTATAAAATGTTTCCAGATGATTTTAATGATTCGATTACCAACCTTTCAAAGCGATTTTTTAACGAAGATATCTTTCGATATCTTCTTGATCTTCAGTCTTATGACTTAAATCAGATTAAGGATTGTATTATACCTTATCTTTCAAATAAATCGAAATTGAAAACTATCTACACTAATTTTTTGCCAATTTCAATTGAATATCATGCTGATAACTCCGAAATGAATGACATATTTCATTATATTGCTAATCATTTTGATATACAAAAAAAAGTTGAAGTTACCTCATCAGATGATTTTTCATCAAACTTTGAGCCTGTGAATCTTATTATCAGAGAAGAAGGACAATTTTCCATGCCAAAATATTTTTCGTGTGACGAAGATGAGTCTTCTGTAACATTCCAGTTAATTGATTTCACTCTTAAGCCTTCAGCATATGGAATGACATCATGGTATTCCGCGTCTGAAGGTTCTAGTCCCATTTCTTGGAGACTCGAAGCTTCTTTTAATGGTGACTTTTCGGATTCAGATATAATTTTACTTGACGAAGTGGATAATGACAATAGGTTATGTGCTGATAATACTCGCATAGTAATTCATTTGAAAAATGTTTTTCGTTCTTTTTCATGGTTTAGAATTAGTCAAACAAAGTCAAGGTCTGGAAATAAGTTTAATCTGGCCAAATTTGAATTGTTTGGTGAATTAATTCAGTCATGATTCAGATAATTTTGTGTTTTTGTATTAATAAATTCACTTTTCGTATATTAATTCAAAAACGAAAATGTTTTGTTGATGAATTTTGCATGAATTGTATTTATTCATTTTGATTCGTATTAAAATACTATATAGAAATATTAAAAAAATGGCTTTTTATTACATGATATGTGAGGTAATAACTATTACTTTGTAAATAATTAATAAAGTGAAAATGAATTGTTAATATTTCAACGTCAACATATAATGATTATAGGTGTTGGTATTTGCTGGTTTCTTTTCTTAATCTAGAAATAAGTGTTCTTAATTTTTTCATATTCTTCATCTTTATTTTATTTGAATTCAACAACTAATACTGTAAATTTTAGATGTCTCAACTTTTGGCATGCTCTTCTCTGTTCGCATTTTTCAATCAAGTGTTCTTGTGTTATCAGGCAAACTACTATAAATTTTAAATGTTGTTATGTTGGTGTTAAATCGTGAAGTTCGTCAGGAGATGGAGGAGCATCATTATTAACATTGCTCTGAATAGTTGGATTTGAAAGCAAATAAATGAATAATAAATGAAGAGCAAAAAGAATCAACCATATTGTAAAGAATGTTGCAGAAGCGCCATAAAGATCTGTAGTTCTTGTTTCAACATATCTCCGAACACAATAAAAACTTGCATGATTTGCCAAAAATTTATGTACAATGGGGTCATTATAATTTCGAATACAATAATCTGTAAGATCGTTTATTAGCAAATTTGCTTTCGATTTTGTAATTTGCGATAGCAAGCAGGCTTCGATTATTAATGATATAATTGATGAAATAGAAGCGATCAAAAATGTGAGATTGGTTGTTTTCCCAATTTTTATATCAATACAACATAAAATTATAAAAGTTCCTGATGCAAACGATAAAAGAAATAAAAGTACTGAAATTGCCAGAAGTCCACCTCCAATAGCGCTTAGCCAAATTTTTTGTGATACAATGATAACGATATATAACGAGAAAATTCCATTTATGATAGGTACCAAAATTAGCATAAGTCGACACCAAAAGCATAATATCCCTTTAATTCCAAGATTTCTCATTGCTTCAAAATTCTTCGATACATATTCATCGATAGTCATTTTTATGTGCTTTTATTAAACGTAATTCAAGAATTTATTGGACGTTAAAACTATTGAAAAAAATTCAATAAAATTAAAAATTATTTAAATTTTGAGAAATTAGACGTTTATTGTTATAATAGTAATTGAAATAACCAGATGTCTCTCTCTTCTACTATTTTTGCAGAAATTCGCAGTCAATCTAGAAAGAAGAGCATCCGTCTTGTCGATCTCATTGATGATTTAGATCCAAAAAATACCGGAAAACTCAGTACAATTCGATTCCGTCGTCTTTTTAACTTGCTTTCAATTTGGATGGAACCTGAAAAGTTCGACCAGCTTGCAGCTGAGTATAGAATTGAAGATACTGATTTTATCGATACCGCACGTTTTTTAGATGATTACGAACACCCTCAAGAAGTTCAAAAGCAACTTGTAAGCGATGAGCAACTTCGAGAATTTGGCAAGCAAGTTATTATTCAAAATACAACAATCCCTGAATGCCTTTTCCAGTTTGATCGATTTCATGCTGGCCACGTTAGTATTGATTCTTTTTTGGCTGCCTTTGGAACGTCTCCATTCACAAAACTTCTTGCGCAACAATACTCTCGACCGCCGACAAACGATGTTTATTATTTTGACCTAACGAAAGATGTTGAACGCGTCTTAAAAGAAAAGCCGCTTCGCGAAACCACTTTTCAGCAAACAATGTCAAAACTTCCGCCATACTTCAAAGATGTTGCAAATGCAATACGTTTAAATCAAGTTGATCCATATCAAGTGTTATCAGCACATGATAAATTTAAAAAGATGACAATTTTGCCAGCCCACTTTAAAGCAGACGTTTCTAATTTGGGACTTAGTTTGACAGAAAATCAAATGAATGAAATTGCAAATCTCTTTACAGTTAATAATAGATTTGATTATGTCAGTTTTTGTGAAGCTGTCGATCAAGAAAAAGATAATATTATTAAAGAAAATGAAACGCAGTTAATTGCAGAAAAAGAAATCGAAAATAAAGTTGAACCAAAAGATATTAACGATGTAATTAACTATATTCAAACAACAATTCAAGAACGTCATAGTCTTATTTGTGATCGGTTAGCTCATTTTGATCCATTAAATACTGGAAAACTGAGCGAGATTCAATTTTTCAAGATATTCGAAGCTGAAAAATTTGATCTACTTGATCCAGACAGACTTGCAATCATCAATGAATTTTCAGATGGAGAAGGAAATATTGATTACAAAGCTTTCTCGATTGCAGTAACTCCTCCTCAACCAAATCCACTTTCAGAGCTAGAATTGATAATCGAACGTTTGAAGTCGTATTTAGAAGAGAAGCAAATTCAAATTTTGCCATATTGTGAAAGGTTAGATACTGAGCGAACAGGTACTATTTTGTTCAATCAACTTTTATCAATATTCCGAAATATATTATTCGATATCAATCCTAAAGAGAGGAAGATCCTCAAAATGTCAACAACACAAAATGTTAATATTGAGGAATTCTGCTCAAAAGTTGATCCTCCATTTATTCGCTATATTACAGAAAGTGAAGAAGAAAAAAGCAAATCATTGAAAAACGAAGAGGAAGAAGAAAAAGAAATAGAAATTCCAGACAAGCAAACAATGGATGCTCTCGCCCGCGTTGCATCTGTTGTAGATCATGAAAATATCGAATTAGTAAACGAATTCAGACGATATGAAAATTCTCCTTTAGTTCGACCTTCAACATTTCGAGCTACTTTAATTCAAATTCCAGTTCGTATATCAGATGAGGATATCGAATTATTACTTAATAAATATAAAGATCAACCTTCGAAACTCGTTGATTCAGTAGCCTTTATGCGCGATATCCAAACATACGGAAAAGATCAATTAAAGATCGAGCCAGATTTATCTTTAACTACGACTGCTGACTTTTTAGAGCCAAACGAAAATGTTAAATCAATTTTAAGGCGTTTAAAGGTTGTACTTTTGAACAAAAATTTAAGTGGTCCAGCACTTTTCAAACCTTATGATCAAAGCTCTTTTGGATTTGTTTCAGTTGACAGACTTCATAGTATTTTATCATATATAGGATTTGTTAATCAGATTACACCAGATGAATTAAAACAATTAGAAAGCGCATTTCAGCCAAATAAGAAACCTGATCTATTTAATTATCGCAGAATGCTTTTGTTACTTGAAAAACAAGAAGTTAATAAAGATGATTATGCGAAAGTTCCTGTTTATCATTCAGGTACTTTCTCTGGAGAGTATGCTTTAATTAACTTGACAAATACTATTCATTCAAAACTTCAGGCAAGGCATAAGAATGCTAGATATGTGTTCTTTGATGCCCCTGATGGACCAATTCCATATGGTGACTTTCGACAGAGAATTATGAACTATGGACTAGTCATATCACAAGCAGATTTGCAATTATTAATGCGTTCTTATCGCGCTAACATGAATGGTGATATAGATTGGAAGCGTTTTTGTGATGATGTTGATACAATCAAAACTGTTCAACCACCTCTTTAAAACGTATTTTATTGGCTATTTTACTATTATTTTTTATAAACTTTTTCAATATAACGTATTCTATTTTCTTAAATTATTGGCCTTATAATTTTTGATATTTGACCATGGATTCATTTTATTGTTGGAGCACTTTTTGTATCCTAAAAAAAAAGCTGGCAGCTATTTTGTCAGAAAAATAATGATGGCTTCTCATTCCAATGTATATAAAAAGTAAATGAATTTGGAAAAGAGCATTGGTTGAGGCGAAATGTGATTAATGAGAAAAAGAATATTGGTTGTGGAAAAGGGTAGAGGTCTCTTCCCAAAAAAAATTGAGAGAGAAAAATCCCAATCCATTGTAAAATTACGGATAAAAGATCAAATTGAGAAGAAAATATAAAAAAAAAAAAAAATTAATTTGCAATTATTACTATGAAAATTATCTTATTTTTTTTTAAATGCTAAGATGTTTGACCATATATATGGTTTTATGGTGGACAAACAGGACCTAGACATTTCATCAATTTTATTGCATGGTCAAAGAAAACTTCATTTAAAGATTTTGTTAAGGATAGATACAGAAAGTTTAACATCAAAAGGTTATGCCGATATGGTATTAGAATGTATAAATCATGATCTATTAAAAACACTATATCAAAAAATTGTATGTATGGTTGCTGGTAGGCTTCGAGCTCAAGTAATTGGTCTTGATCCAGAATCAAATGAGTTATTTCAGCAATGAAATGGCATTGGCCATCTGCCCTAAAATTTATTTTCTCCTTTTTTCAATCATCGCATTCAAAATGCATTAAAAAAAAATACGGCTAAATGAAAGTATTTAAAGATATGGTGAACAAAATATATAAAATAGCCATTTTTTTAAGAAAGCCAACTCAAGTCAAAGTCATAAAGAAGATATGTCCTGAACCAATAGTAACAAGATGGCAATATATTTTCGATAAATGCATTTTTTTGGGTAATAATATAGATATCATCAATCAAATCTTAAATTTGAATGAAAAAAGTACTTGCAAGCTAGATTTTGGCATTGACTTTTTTCATTCAAATGATGAATAAAAAAGAAATTCTACACCCATTTCGCTCTGCAACAGTTTATTTAAGCAAGGATACTTGTTGTTTAAGAAATATTTATACAATAATTATTGAAGTAATCGAGCAGTATGAGGAACTAAAGCTTGATTAACAAATTTGTTATTGATTAGTTTGAATTCTGGTTAATTTTCTTCCTCTATAACTTTTTTATGAGCAATGAAACCGTCTAGTATTAATAGAGCATAACCGTTGTAACCGTATTTAAATCTTTTCTATTTTAATAAGTATAAAAATGAATTAAGAAACCAATCTCTAAATATCTCAGTATTAACAAATCCATGAGTTTGAGAAACAAGTTTATAGCTTTCTTCAGTAGTATGGTATCAATAGATAATTCAACCGTCATTCTTGATGTAATAATAGTTGGTGGAATAAACTCGGCATCAGTGCAAATGCAATGAATTGCTGTCGCTCTCTTTGAAATTTGATCAATTGAATAGTAGCAGGTCTTCATTGTGTAGTCAGCTCTCACTATAACATGAACTTCTCTAGCATCTTCTCTTTCGAGATAGCCAACTTCATCAACGTTGTAACAAAATTGCGCACGTATATATGGTAAGATTCTTTCAAAATTGCTGTAATAATTATCAAAGTCTTCTTCAGGCGCCGAAATCCTATTAGCATCCATTCCGATTCCGATAACACTTTTGTATTTTTCTTTAAAATAATATGATAAGAAATGTCTAATTGTGTCTTGATCTGCTTTTTTACCAAAGGTTTCATGCCCAAAGTGTGTTATATAGTCAAATGCTGGATTTATCCCAACAAGAAGTTTTCTCTCAATTTCGTTTTCAAGAATTATTCTTTGTTGGCTGTTTAACAAATGTGGTCGCCCATTTAAATTCGATCCATTTAAATATTTTTCTAATTGATATTTGATACTGTTTTTGTTTTTCCCGAATATTTGGGCAATTCTTTCAAATGAAACCCGAATTGTATCTGTTCTAAGAAATCTACACAGCACTCCAACTTGCTGCCTGAAGGAAACTGAATTTTGAAACTCTTCACTTTCAATTGCTATTGAAAAGTAGAATTGTTCTCTTGCGTCGGTTGTGTAAAATGGCTCAACAAATTCTCGGGCTGGTTCTAGATCCTTATCATGAGGATTTGGATGATGCTTCATTTAAAGCTGCATAAAAAAATTGAACAAATAATTTTTCTTTATCAAAAAGTTCATAAACTCTTATCAAAAAGTTTACTATCTCTTATATCACCGTAAAGTTGTATTCAATTAAACGGCTCAATAATCTATATTTGAATATTTTCACTTCACCGTAAAGGACTTTTTTCCATCGTAAAGAACTTTTTAACAATACTTTAAAGACATTATTCAATATATCAAATATTATACAATAACATCGCCTCAGCAATCTTTGATATTGCTAACATATATATTGACTCCATAAGGTCGTTCTGATATTTATCAATCAGAAAATGGTTGTTTAACCGAATATGAGGTATTATATACCTCATTTGAAAAATTAAAACTTCCAGATCTTTTATCAGAATAATTGCCAGGAAAAGAAAATGAAAAAGTAAACATTGCGGCACTTTTGGATCTCGTAAGCGAAAGACAAACACAACAAACAGATGATATTGAATTTCTTAAAAAAGCAGATGACAATGCAGTATTAGAACAAAAAATGAAAGATGCTCCACATATGAAAAATGAAAAGATTGGATAAGATATGCAAAGAATCAAGGCTATACCTATTCGATTGTGGACCGTGAGCAAGAATTTCTAGAAAAGCAATATCTTAAATTGATTAAAAGAATCAGTGAAGAAAGCGACAATGACGAGGTTTTATCATTGCTTTCCGATTTAACGGATTCCGTTACAAGAGAGAATCTCGGCCTGAAATACGAAGATACTATTTCGAAATTGTCACATTTAGCCTATTTGTTTAAATAAAAATTAATTTTTAAAATTAAATTTTGTATTTTTTATTATTAAAAGATAAATCAATTTGAGAGATTTCGCATCCTAAGTGGATGGTTCCTCTACCGTACGAAATGACGGCAAGTCCTGGTTCTCTTTGGTTTGTCGTTGAGCTTTGAAGTAGTTGATCAACTGATCATTTCTAGGATCTGGTCTAAAAAACGTAAAATTCAATATTTTATATCTAGCTGCATTAGGAATTATGAAAATGTAATTCAGTTGGCATTGGATCCATCGAAACCCTAAAACTCCAAAGTTTGGGTCTAAGTTTGTATCTGAACGTATATTGACTAAGCCAAAAGAGAAATCTTCGGTCGTGGTTTCATAACATATATAATACCGTAAAAATATGTATCTTTCATGTGTTCCTGTCCAATCTTGTATACAAATAGGTAGCACAAAGGGATCACTGCAATCTGTCCAGTCCGTTCTTGGAATGGAAAGAGGAAGATCAATATTCGATATTCTTTCATTATCGAACACCAATATAAGATTTGACAACTGGACTGTTGTTTCTGGATTCTCATTTATTAGGCCATTTGCCTTCATTAAAAGTATCAACTCACGTAATTCATTTATATTATAAAAAAAATTGTTTCTTTGTGACTCTAGAGGTTAATTGATAATATTTGAAAAATGAAAGCTGCTCCACATATGAAAAATGTATAAAATTCCTTTTTATGAATTGATAGGTAGAAATTTCGATAGCGCAAACAAAATGTTATGAAAAATGGAAGGTTCTTGCTGATATCGCTTTAAGATTGAATTCAATGTCTACAACTGAAACTAATTGCGAAAAAACAATATCATTACAAGATTTTTTAGCTAAAGATCGAGCTTAGAAATCAAGACAAGATCTACAAAACGCTAGATTAATTCATTCCTGATTTTTATTTTTCATTCTTTTTTATGAAATATTCGTGACCAAATTACGATTAAATATTTATCAAAAAGTTTAATAGAAAATTTTAAATCAAAAGCTGAGTATTAAAAATTCTTGATTTCTGAAATCGATCTCGAATATCAGTGTATATTTATTTATCGACATCAGAAAGTAAATCAATAATCGATCTCGAAAATCCAAAAATAACAATCCTAGTTGCTTAACAACGTTTGCTCCGAGTTGGATGCAAGCTTACAGAAAAATTACGTATTATAATAAATATACTGAGATATTTATGTATTTAAAATCAATTTTTTAAACATTTTTTATTTTTGTATTTCTAGATAGCAAGATTTTTAAAAAGAAAAAATATTGAGTAAAAATTTTAATCGTTTTTTTCTCAATTTTTTTTTTTTTATATTATTTCCACGAAAGCATATAAAAAACATCTTTATATTAATGTTATAATCAATTTTTTTAAAAAAATGTAAATAAAATTTTTGACATATGTTTCGTAAACGAAAACCATTTAAAAATCAACTATCAGACGATTGTTCTCAAGGAAAACTCAGTTTAGAACAGGCTATACTCAGTAAAGAACTTGCAGTAACATTGAGAAATGAAGCTACTGATTTTCTCAATTTTTTATTTTCACCAGAGAATTATCCAAAACTAATAGAATATGCTCTTTTTGATAAGAAAGCCGAATCTGATGAATTTAAGAACCTAACACGCAATCAAATTAATAAAAATGCAGCAGACATATTAAGTTTTCCAAGTGCCAGGATTAAAGAAAGACTAGGAAATGATGAAAATCACTTGCTTTTACATAAATTAGAGGAATTTATACGAAATAAAGAACTTAATCAAAATCCATTATATGCAGGCCACTTCGAAAGAATCTATACAAACATATTACGTGAACCCGGATCTCATTTCGATACTTTTTTCAACGTTAACATTGTTGAAATATTATTGCCTCTTCTTGCAGATAATATTTTAATATTACCTTACAAAGAATTTCTCACAACGCTACTCGAAGACTTAATCGATCAAATAAACGATGATGAACGTGTCGATAGTATTATAAAAATTATTCTCCAATATGCTTCTTTTTATTCATATGTTATGTTTTGTAAATTGGAAGATCCATTGAACACACTTGCTACTGAATATAGAAAACCAAGAAATTATTTTAAGAAATTTCGACCTTTAAACAAAGATAAAAAACATATCCCAATTCCTCAGTTTATCACATATGAAAAAGGCCTAGATGCAAAGCAACAATATAGAAAAGAGCAAGCTCTTAAAAAAGGAAGAAATTTTTTCATCGATAAATATAAAGACAATGAAAATTTTGATGATTACGATTTCAGAGATGCAGAAATGAGTGCTTATTTATTTTTATCTATCATACAAACCGCTTTTGCGGTGAATAATTACCGATACTTACAAAATGATGAGTTCACTGATATGCTACTCTTTTGTGGCGTTTTTAGCTCCTCAGAATCTTTATCTTCAATGGTGGCGTTTAAAATTTTAGAGAACCTTTATTATGGAAACCTTGATGCAAGCTTTGATATTCAACCTTATCAGGATGAAAGCTTTATTAATTTAATTGATGAATATGCAGAATTTGTATCTTATAATCATGAAACATTGAATTTATTGCATGTTAACGCTTTTCCTCTTTTTTGGAATCATCGCTATAAAGATAAACGCGATAATACATGTTTAATTGGAATTGATCCAGTTTTAGATATAAAGCATTCAACTGAATCTAAAAAAGAATTAACGCCTTTATTAATTTTAAGGTCATTTCTTTTTGTTGATCCTCCGATTAGCAGCAGATTAGGTTTTTCTTATCTTAAAATATTTCATTTTTTAGATGATAAACGGAAAAAACTCACAGGAGAGAATATAAAAAAAATTCAGAATTACCCCAAATCGATTCAAGATAAAATAAGAGAAATTGATATCATAGTTTATGAATTTATTCAACGAAAGTTTCTTTTCTATATAGGAGAAAATTTAAAATATAAACGTTTAAATTTTTATGAAGCATTAAATGAAATTTTACCTTATTTTCCAAAGGATAGTGAAGCCTCACCCAACGATAGTCCTATTAGAGCATCATTAAATGGCACTGCTTTTGAACTTTGCCGAACTTTCCAGAACTCATCCTTTTTTATAATTAATAATGAACCATCAGAATTACTTATTGATATTAATAATGATAATTTTTGTAATAAGAATTCTAATGCTGTTATCGAAATTCTTCAATATGATTCTAGAGATATTGGTATTAACAAACAAAATAAAAACAATGATAAAATACCTACGGTTGACGATATAAGTGATGATGAAGATATCAGTAAAGAAGATATCAGTGAAGAAGAAGAAATGGGCATATCACAGTAAAGTTAAAATATAAAACATATTACTTTTTAATCAATGCTATCTTTATTTTTTTTAAAAATTTGTAAACTAAAATTAATATTTTCTATCTTTGTATTTTAGAAAAGAGAATATATTAAAAGAAGTTAAAATTAATCAGACTTGTAATAGGATAGATAATGAAGATACAACATTTATGTAAATTTAATATAGGTTCAAATGAAAATTAATTCATATTAAAAACTTTTTTTTTATGTGAATTCTTGTTAATTAAAGTATATGAAACTATTTAACGAATGCATAATTTTTTTGTAAAAACTACTGAGTGACTAAGGAAAATTTTATACGACATTCTTTTTAAGTCAGAAAAATTCATGTTCAAATCTAAGAGAGTTTTTTCTAATGAACTTACAAGACAAATTTCTGATAACAGCCTAACTATTGAGCAAGTTTTACTTCATAAAGAACTCTCAGTATCGCTAAGAAATGAAGCCGACCCTTTAATTAATTTTTTATTTTCCCAAGAAAATTATCAAAAATTAATAGATTACGCTCTTTTTGATAAGAAAACTGAATCGCTCGAGTTTCAGCATTTACAAATTAATCAAATTAATAAAAATGCTGCAAGTGTATTAAGTTATGCTACTTCAGAAGTTAAAAAACAAATATCACAAATAAAAAATGGCGATGAACCTTTTCTCTTACAAAAATTAAAAGAATTTATAGAGAACGAAACGATTAGCCACAATCCGTTATATGCTGGCCACTTTCAAAGGATCTATGCAAATATACTACGTGATCCAAAATCAGATTTTGAAGACTTTTTTAAAGATGATTTTGTTGAACAATTGATTCCATTCCTATCGAAAAATATATTAATTTTATCTTACAAGGAATTACTCGAAATGCTACTTGAAGATATAATAGATAAAATGAGAGAAGAGACTATACACAAAATTTTAAATATAATTCTACAGCATGCTACATTTTATTCGTATGTTACATATTGCCAGTCTTCATCTAATAATATTTCATTAATCGATAAATACAGGCAATCTCTACAATATTTTCAAAAAGAAAAACAACCGATAAACAAAAATGGTAATCCTACACCGACTCCTATCATCTCAGATTCAAATCTACAAAAAGAAAAAACTCAACCCCCGGAAAGAATAAAAAACTTCTTCCCAAAAGAATATCAATCTAAAAACCCAAATGAATTTGATTTTGAAGAAGCTCAAAGGCGTGCATATTTATATTTATCAATAATATACCAATCATTTTTAAATAATGGTGATACTGAAAGCTTAAAAAATACAGAATTTGCTGAAATGCTTTTAGTTTGCGGCGTTTTTAGCCATGAAGATTCTTTATCATCTATGGAAGCGTTTAAAATCCTCGTGAGTCTTCGTGATGGTTTTTACGATGAAGATCCATATGAAGATGAAGACTTCAAAAAATTGATTGATGAGTATGCAGAATACATTTCTTACAGCAGTGATTATTTAACAAATCAGGCAGTGAGCGCTTTTCCACTTTTTTGGAATCATTTATATAATAATTCGACTGACGATGAGCCATTCTTTGTAAATATTGATCCAGTTCTAAATATGGAAAAATACCACATCTTTCCAGATGGATTAACTCCTTTTCTTATTTTAAGGCCTTTTCTTTTATCAGAACCTCCAATAAGCGACCGTTTAAATTATTCCTATGCCAAAATTTTTGAAAAATTAGCAAATGATTTTAATAAACTCGTTGCGAAAAATGACAAAGACATCCAATCTTATGATCCAGAAACACAAGAACAAATCCGAACTATACATTTCATTATTATTGAATTTCTTTTGAGGAAGTTTCCATATAATAATGATTATTTGAATTTCTTTAATGCATTATATTGTTTGATTCCTGATTTTCCTAAAAATGAATATGATACAAAAAATGCTCCAGATCCAGTTAGAACTCCATTAAATGGCGCTGCTTTTAATATTTGTAATTTAATTCTTACAAATAATTTCTTCATCATTAACAATAAAGCTTCCTTATTACTTCAGGATATAGAAAATGAAATTGAAAATAATGTTTTGTTCGATCTCCTTGATTATGAAAAGCGTATTCCAATCCAAAAATTAGATGGAATTGAAGAAGAAGAAGAAGAATTAGAAGATGAATAGATCAATCATTTAGGGCCATTTTATGCATTTTACAAAAAGCATGTATGTGTTTTATTTATATTTAAACTTTTTTCTTTTCTGTATATTTTTTGAGGATTCATCATAGATTTTTTTTGTTCTAAACAATATATTGACATAATTTGCATCTATGATATTTTTGAATTGATTATGTTCAAATCTATATAATCTTTATTAAAAATCAATTCAATTCAGTTCAATCTACCATTCTTTTTATACTTCAATGAAAAACTCATGATAATACCACTTATTTCTACGATTACCATTTGATCTTGAAACACTTGTACTTCAATAATTTTGTAATTGTATAAGATTTCACAAAATTTTAGGTAATTTGAACATATAAATGGCCGATATAATTTTCACGAAGAGGGCATGAATTCATAATTATCGATGTTTAATATTCCATCTCCACCAAAATCAACTTCTATTGTTATATCTCATATTTCAAAATCTTATACTGAGAATGATTTAATAACGCTTTTTTCTGATTTACCACCAAATAAAGTTTTTAAAGAACAAAATTCAAACAAAATCAATGTTAAACAAGTTATATTTCATCATTTTGGCCCAAATATTTTTCTTAACAAAGCCACTATTGTATTCGATGACGAAGAAAGTGCTAAAAGAGTGGCTTTTGCTTTTATTGGTAAAATGATTGGCAACAAAAAAATGACGATCCAATATTCTTATAAACCATATCCTCCATTTGATCAGTTAATAACATTTATGAAACCTTTGGATGATGTTGGAATTCCTAATGAATTTAATCAAGATAACGTTTATCAACGCGAATGGATGGAATTAACAAAGATTCCATCAAATATACCTCAAGATACTGCAATTATTTGCTTACGATTCAATCTAATTGATAAAATTATATACAAAGATATTCATCCATCATGGGACACAAATTTTCAAATAATTTCATATTTGAATTTGAAAGGGAATGATATCGAATCAATTGAAGATAATATCTCTTTCCCGAATATCACATTTTGTGATCTATCTTACAATAAATTGACTAAATCTCCTAAATTTTCAACATTCTGCCCAAAAATCGAAATTATATTTCTGAATAATAATCAGATTACAGATTTAGACAGCTCAATATTTTCGACATCATTGAAATCTTTGAATATTCAATACAATCATATTAAGCATATTCCAAAGCTTCCATGCTCGGCTAATTCTTTTGTATTTGATCATAATGATATCGAAACAATCGATGACTTTTCAGTTGAAAGCATTAATTCAGTTACAATTACTCACAACAAAATATCTGAAATACCTAAATTTGATTCTTCTCTTCTTCTCAACTATTCATATAATTCAATTATACAATTAAATATTAACACATTTCCACAGTTATTAACAACTCTAGTTCTTCGTTCAAATCAAATTTCTGAGATACCTCAATCTCTCTTCACCAATTTCCCAGAGCTCACTAAAGTTGACTTCTCTAAGAATTTTATCAAAGAAATTCCTGAAACGTT
Organism: Tritrichomonas musculus; assembly: GCA_039105265.1. Lineage (NCBI taxonomy): Eukaryota > Parabasalia > Tritrichomonadida > Tritrichomonadidae > Tritrichomonas > Tritrichomonas musculus. Next base: position 4,842,225 of record JAPFFF010000004.1, read on the forward strand.
TTCAATTTCCAAATTGACTTCTTTTAATATCTCGTTCAATCCAAAATTGAAAATATTACCTAAAATACCGCAGTGCCTTGCAGATTTACGCGTTTCTTTTTGTGAATTAACTGACTTAGAATCATTTATTCCTAACGAAAATAACTTAGTTATATTATATGCCAACGGGAATAAAATTCGCAAAATACCGGATTATTTAAATAAATTAGAAGTATTTTTTGCAGCAGATAACTTAATAACCGATTTTCCTCTTCTATACCATATTCAAAAGGATTATACTCGCAGTGATAGCGCTATATTAGATTTATCACACAACTATATTAAAGAAATAACATTGAAATCCTTTGGTGAAAATGTGAAAATTCCTACATTTAATCTAATTGATTTATCATACAATGATCTGAAACAAGTTCCATTTGCAAAATTATTTACCCGCAAAAGTCAAATAAAGTTATCAGGTAATAATAACCTCGGCAGTTCAACGACATCGAACATTTTAGATTCCAAGATAATTTCCAATATCGATAGCATTGACATATCACACACATTACTGGCAGTTGATGGAAATTATAGTGACATGCTACGCGAAGTAATCACAGATAATCCAATCAAGCTCAGCGATGAAAAAATACGTGATTCAATATCTCCTCTAACACAAAATCTTGCCTTTAAATACAACTCTGATATAAAAGGAGAAGATAAACCACATAGAAATGACGTTGGTTACTCTGAAATGATTGGTGACAGAAACGATATGGAAGATGCGCTTATCATACAGCAAGATATTTTCCAAAGCGAAGTCGACATGTTTGCACTTTTTGATGGACATAATGGCTTTTCTTCGTCACGCCTTGCCGCATCAGGCTTTCCATCAGCTCTTGGAGAAATCAAAGATATCTTCATTAAGTCACCATTTGAAGCAATCAACAGCATCATTGCAAACCTGAACAAAGTCTTAAACGAGTCTAATGATATGTCAGGAACAACTCTTGACATCGTCATTGTTGATAAACAAAATAAGATCAAAGATGATAAATATGATAACGAAAAGAATTCAAAAGAAACTGAAAATTCTGGACGAATATTGATCACCCATATAGGAGATAGTCGCGTATTAGTTATTAATGAGGAATTCAATGTCAGGTTTGTCACGGAGGACATGAGATGCGATTCATCTCGCACGGAATTGGAAAGATTAAGAGCTGCGAAAGTCCCCTGCAGAAGGATGAAAGCTGGTGGAAGACTTGGAGTTTCAGCAAGTGTCGGAGACATTCTTTATCCAGGGGTTCGTCACACGCCCATCAATTACGAGATAAAAATCGAGGAAACAGACAGATGGATTGTGATTGCATGCGATGGAGTATTTGAAGAGATGGAGAACCAGGATGTGGCTGATATATTAAGGTTTGCTATGGAGACTAATTTGGATGAGAAAGGTTCTTCAGTGGCTAAAAGAGCAGCCACACTTATTAGAGACTTTGCTTTTGAGTGTGGAAGTACCGATAATATTTCTGTAATAGTTGTTGATTTAAAACCATTTTAACACTATTTTTTAATATACTTTAAACGCCTTAAAAAAATGTAATATAATTATAATATAAAACATCATATTTTAAATGTAAATTTAAAGTATTTTTTATCTTTTTTAAAACCGAGATAAATAGGTAAAATATACATTATAAAATTGAGTTACCCATCGAACGTAATTGGAATTTTATAAAATTCAATGAAAAGACGTATTAAAATGTAAAAATTGCCGAAATGAAATGTAATTACATAATCTAGATAAAAATAAAAAAAGCAATGAGGTTTAGTTTCGAACTCAATACTTTAACTTCAATTTAATTTTACCTCTAAGCTAGAGCTCTCAAATTTGAAAGGATAAAATATTTATATTTAAAGATCAATATTTTTATATTTCAAATACAACTTTTTATTAACTTTTTCTAAAAAAGTCGTATTCTAATTATTTTCACGTAGATATAATCGTAAAACGTAATTAATTTTTTTCCCTGGTCTATTTTAATGAAAAAGTTTAAACAGAAAGTTATTTTTAAAACCTCCGATGCAGACTTGTTATTTTGAGAATCGATAAGAGGTATTCCAACGGGGAATCGTATTTTTCTACGCCACTTTTTGAAAACTTTTAAACTTTTTGAATACTTTTTTATACATTTTTTATTCATTTTTTGCTAAATAATGCATAAATATTTAGTTCAAATGGCTTCCCGATACATCTAGCAATTCAAGGAGCCTGATTCGGCTTCGCGCAGCCCTGTGGTGATCACAGGTGCGTATATTCCTGAAAAATTATGTAAAAATAAAAAAAAATTATATCAAAAAAAGCAAAGAGTTATAATTGTAAGAGAAAATTTAAATTTACGATTTTTTTGGTTAATTTTCTTAACAGAGTAAGTTAAATTTCACCTTAAGATGGTGTTTTTTTTACTTTCCATGAATACCTATTCATGGATAGAAAAACCATTCAAAAAGTGGCGTAGAAAAAAACGATTGTCCTAAAATATCACGAAAATCGAGGTTAACGAATTTCGATGAAAATTTGTACAATCATTCTTTAATAAGGATATATAAACATATTTCGCTTATATTTCACGATCTCAAGAACTTCCCCAAATAAATCATTTTCTTGTAACATTATAAAAATAAACGTACTTTTTTCTATATAAATTACTCTTTTATAAAATTACCCTTGTGCGAAATTGTGTGGGAGAAGGGTATTTTGTAATTTATAGTAATGCGCCTACGACTAACGCTATAATTTAAAAAATAATTACAAAAATGGAGTTTATTTCATAAAAGTTTGAAAAAGTTATCAGTTTTTTATATTATTTTGATCTAACCCTTAGGCGGTTTTGTAAACTACGGCGGTATCACCTATTTTTAAATAGTTTATGCCGAATTTTCGAATTACAGCACATAGAGTTGAAATCACGGCATATAAAAAACGGTAACTTTTTCAAATAATAAATGGTTATGTCAAAACTTTTTGAATAATTGCGTTGAATACTTTATATTATATATAAACAATTCATTTTAATAAACTAAACCAATTTATTACAGAAATTAATCTCACTTGCATATGGTTGTCCTTGCAGTTATATAAGTTGATTTAATCTAATCTTTACTTTTTTTACATCACATTTTTATTAACGTAACATTTTAACGTAACTTTTATATAAAATCAAAAATTTTGATGTAAATCAGAAATTTATGTTTAAAACAATATTTTTATTCATAATCTAAAGATAAAAACTATTTTTCATTAACTCTTGCTAATTTTGATCAAAAAACCATGTTATCGCAGATGATTCTATCTGATAGATATAATTAGAAGCAAAATATCATAGAAAAAAAGGTTTTGTACGTCGATACTATTATAAAATAATTCAAATGCATCGAATAAATAAATCAAAACGATTTAGCCAATCATAATAAGTCGAAATAAAATCAGAATTTTATAATAAATATAAAGTGCCATTTTACACCATCAAAAGAATGATCAAAGAAATATCAAAGTTTTAATGATTTATTAGCAATAATAACTGAATAAAAATTATTTCTGCTTTATATTCATGCTTTTTATATTTTAATTGACTAAATTTTTGAAGATAAAGATATTTTTCAAATAAAAAAATTAACGGAAAATTACATATGTATTTACATATGTAATTTCTATCGTCCTGTGTAATTACATTGTATATACAAAAAGTAAAGATTAATTTAATCCAACATCAGCATAACATTATTTACTCAAATCATCTTCGACTGCTCAAAACAATTATCCAATTTCAATCTCATAACTTTTTTAGAAGACTGAAGAGTCTCCTCCATTTATTATCAAACGTATAATAAAAATTACTAATAAGCAATTATATTAATTGAATTTAAAAGATTTTGAAAAAATAATATAATTATATTTCTTCTCAAAATCGACCAAATAAAATACTGCAATTGTATAGAGGGGTTTCGGCAAAATTACGGATTTGACAACGGCACTCTCCAACTACGGCCTACTGCCTTAAGGTTTAATTTTAATCTTAAGTAGACTTGTTATTCTCCGATTCTCGAGATCGATAATTGATTGACTTTTTGATATCGATACATAAATATACACAGATTCTCGGGATCGATTTCAGAGATCGAGAATTTTTTTTCTCAGCTTTTGATATCAGAATTTTCAATTAAACTTTTTGATAAAAATATGATCGTATTCTAATCTCAAATATTTCATAAAAAAGAATGTATTTTTTGATTTTAATCTTAAAATAAACATTAATACATTATATTATATATTTTTAAATATTATAAAATCACAAATACCAATTATAAAAGAAGATAAATCTGTTTAAGATCTCGAGATCTCGGTAATTGATATCAAGTTTACAATTATTTTCATATCACATTTCATACCTGATATCTTGATAATCGATAATCTCGATATCAGATTTTAAAACTGATAATCGAGTATCAGATGAAAAAAAGTGACGTTTTTGATATCGATTCTCAAAATAACAAGTCTGATCTTAAGGGTTGAGTTTACTATGTTATAGAATTAAAATTAAGAACTTATTTCTATATATTTATTTATATTGAAAGATTATTAATTTGATTAATAATTATTTTACTATTAAAATCATGAATTCTGTATATGTTCAAATAATTTAACCTGAATCAGAAATAGACTTGTTATTTTGAGAATCGATATCAAAAACGTCACTTTTTTACATCTGATACTCGATTATCAGTTTACAAATCTGATATCGAGATTATCGATTATCAAGATATCAGATATGAAATGTGATATAAAAATAATTGTAAACTTGATATCAATTACCGAGATCTCGAGATCTCAAACAGATTTATTTTTTTTTATAATTGGTATTTGTGATTTTATTATATCTAAAAATAAATAATAGAATGTATTGATGTTTATTTTTGACTAAAATCAAAAAATACATTCTTTTTTATGAAATATTTGAGATTTAAATACGATCATATAGTTATCAAAAAGTTTAATTGAAAATTCTGATATCAAAAGCTGAGAAAAAAAATTCTCGATCTCTGAAATCGATCTCGAGAATCTGTGCATATTTATGTATCGATATCAAAAAGTCAATCAATTATCGATCTCGATAATCGGAGAATAACAAGTCTAATCAGAAATTATATTTTTTTTTTTTAATTTTTCATACAATTAAACTAGTTATTGTTTGTTTCCCAACCTTTCACCTAACTCTTTATAGAGAAAAATATTTAATGAGGCCTCCACAATTTATTTTTCACAATCAAAATGATATTATATGATATTTAATATTTTAATTGTTCATCGGAACGCCCAAAATTCCCTTTTACTTTTTTTCTATCTCTAATGTTTTTTCTTTTTGATACATATTTGTATTGACTAATTTTAAGTATCAATTTCAATTATAATTATTCAGCGATATGATTAAAAATCATATGAGACGAGAAAATCATGAATATATAGTTAATTAATCATTGATTGATTTCTATTTCATTGTCAAATCATAATTGGTAATTTGAATGTTTAAAAGCAATTCTTAATAACTTGAAATTTAATAAAAAGTGACATTTAATGGCAAATTTCGTAATAAAAGTGAAAATTGGCTAAGGAATCAAATTGCTCTTATTTGTGTGATTCTATTTTACATCCGCTGTTCAAAATAGCAGCCAATACTATACCTGATTTGAATTTTTCAGCTTTTTCAATAGAAACAATTTTGACTACAATTGCAAAAGTTCAAATTGGAAAGAATAATTACTTCGAAGTAATTAGCACGGAAATTGAGAACGTATTCAATTTGAAGAAAAGTAGAGGAAAAGTTGAAGATTATTTCTTTAGGTACTTTTCAATGACGAGAATGGTGTTTTCTGACTTTGACAAAATATATTCTGAAATTCATCAGCACCTTATTGTACCTTTTTTAGGAAGTGGAGAGCTGCCAACATTTGAACTGTTCAAGATGCTTGACAAGCATTGACATTGAATGGTTGTCTCTCGTTACCATTCAAACGATCACTTTTATAATCAAAACATCAAAGGTCAATGTAAAAATATATCGCGATTTATACATACAAAACACGTTAATTTCATTATAAAAACAGATTTTATTTTACTTATTACAAATGTAGCTATGCTTAATACAAACATCTGCTAAAAATAATCATTCGAATTAATATGGAGAATCAGATTGTTTGAAAAAATATTATTCTTTGTGATGCTAAGTGATAAAGCATTTTATAAAAAAAAAAAAAAAAAATATTTATTAATTATTGATATTAGGGTGGTCAAATATGCCCAAAATAATATTTTTTAAAAATCATGAGCCAAAATGTGGGCCAAAAATAATCAATAAATATCACATATATTTTTTTTAAAAAATATAGGAGTGTAAGTTTAGGGGAAAATGTTATTTTAGAAGGAAAATCTGCCTAAAAATTCATAAGGCAAAAATATCATTTTTCTCATATAATTATTTATTTATTCAAACTTTCTTTTATTAAAATATAATATACATTTATTTTAGAACGTGTTTGACATAAAATATTAGCAATTCGTAAAAAATAGGAAATGATATTATCTAAGATGTCTAAAAACAAAAAATTAAGAAAACAAAAACTTTAAGTAAAAAATCAATTTTTATTCATTATTATTTCATTTGGTGATGAATTTAAGTGATAAATCATATCTCACTGTGTTGTACGTTAAGAATTGCTTTTTAACATACAATAAGAATAATATCTTTTTTTTTTTTTTTTTTTTTTTTTTTTTTTGTGATTTGCGGTCCAAGCATCCAATATATGATGTCCAAGTTCAGTCTTGAAGTTGCAAAGATCATTAGAAATGTAATGCTCAGCTCTGAATTCAGAAATGCAAGAACACCATTTGAAAAAGTTACGGTTTTAGTGAATTCTGGAAAACACATATCAATTCAAAATACCTGCAAAGCCATTGGTATTAGTACCAAAAGATATTATAAAATAAAGAATAAAGATGATAGCGATGATGATGAGTCAGTAAAAGATTCAAACCGCCAGCTGCTCACAAATAAAGAAGAATTTGAAATAATACAGAATATTGAATGTGCTCAATTAAAATGTGAATGTTTACGAGGGAAGATGAAAAAAAATTAGCAAGTAAGCTATTTTATGATAGAACCGGACATGAAAGAATATTATGGCGTGATTGGTTCCAACGTTTCTTTCAGCGATACAATTCTTTGATCGTGATAGTCAAATTGATTTTTTACTTAAAGTTTTTGTTTTCTTAATTTTTTGTTTTTAGACATCTTAGATAATATCATTTCCTATTTTTTACGAATTGCTAATATTTTATGTCAAACACGTTCTAAAATAAATGTATATTATATTTTAATAAAAGAAAGTTTGAATAAATAAATAATTATATGAGAAAAATGATATTTTTGCCTTATGAATTTTTAGGCAGATTTTCTTTCTAAAATAACATTTTCCCCTAAAATTACACTATTATATATAAATATATTAATATAATTATCGTTTTATATCTTTTTAAAAGTATTTTTTCCTCTTAATTTAATAAATTGAATGCGATAAAACTATATTTAATGATAGTTTTTTTATCGTTTTCATCAGAAATATCGAGTATCCAAAAAATTAATATATCTTCCTAAAAGTTTTTAATATTAAATAAATTAATCTATTTTTATTATATATAATGGTCATACATTTAATTTACATAAATAAAACTATATAATGGCCATATATAAAATTTTAACCCAACTTGGCCCAAATTTTTTGAGCTAACTTTTCTCACAATTTTTGAATAATTCAGAAGATATTTGGCAATTAAATATGGGCTAACTTGGGTCAAGTTAGGCCAAAATTTTGCATTCACAATAAATTGATATATCAGTATATTTATATCTTCCTATAAAGTTAAAAGGTTATTTAAGAATTTAAATAGTAATAATTAAAGATATCTTTATTTATCATATTATTATTTAGCTTTTCATGATTTTATTATATTCAGCTTTTAACTGAAATTCTTCAAAATTTTAAATATCAATAAGATGAGAAAAAAATACAAGTAAAATGAATTAAACAAATTTATAAGGGAAAATTCAAAATATATGAAATAATGAATTTGATTAACCCAATAAAATTACCTGTTTTATTTTAGGTAAAAAATTGACCTCAACGATCAATAATTTAAAATTTTTATTTCTTATCTCTCTCCCCACCCCTCTCGACAACATTTTTCGCAAAATAACAATAATAATAAAAGCAATTATTTGACCTTTTTTGATCGGTAATAATTGAAAAAATTGAGAGGTTATTTGGTGACCCAATTACTCTTTTTTTTTTTTTTTTTTTTTGACCCATTTTTCTTTTTTGACCCATTCAGTGCAACCCTAATTGATATTAATATGATACTTTATTATAATAAAAACTGCTGAATGAGTGGTTTAAAAAAATTTTTTGAATTTTTTTTAAAAATGACACTCCCAAATGGAGTCGAAATTCTTATCAAAACTCTTTTATCTTTAAACATTAACAACAATAACACAACATTCAATAAAAATATTCGTAAATTCGCCAGATTGGGAATTATTTAAGTCGGCAATGATAAAATATCAAGTTATTGTCCGTTTTGCTATACAAAAAATAAACGTTGTTTTTTTACAAATGATAATAGTCACTATTCATATTCAAATACATGTGCCGATTGTTTAGAATTTAAAAAATATTTAGAAATTTTCAATAATAATATCTTAAAATTGATTACTGATTTTTTGGTAACATATCAAGTTTCTTTAAATGCAATATATTCATTCAAATTTCCTAAAATTTTACAATACTCCAATCCATTGATAAATATAATAGAAAAAATCAGATTTACGAAATCAGATTTATTTATTATTTGAAAATTTTAAATCTTACATCAATAAAGAAAATGCAGGAGAATTTTTCTCCATCCTTGTCGATGGAGCATCAAGAAATTTAAAAAAAATTTATGCTTTTATATTGTTTACAAAAAGCAGATTGTTTTATTTGAAAATTCATCGGGTCGATATCCAAAGTAGATATATTAAACTGTGTTTCGGGGACTACATTCACTCCACGCAGTTTAACGTTTTAGAAGCCCCTCCAACCCCCATTCCAGCTAATTTCAGACTCCAATAAAATAGCCCCAAAAATGAATTGTAAACAAGCCCCCTATCATAATTTACATATTTTTATTCCTACGTCGTTGGCATATCCTCAAAACATTTTATGGCGGAATCTAAGACGTCTTTATAGGGAATGTGGGGTATGCTGACATTGATGAAGGAATAATGTGAAAATGAGGTTTATTTTTGTTTTAAATGAGCTACAGAAGAGATGAACAAGTAAATTATTAAATCCCATTACCAATTGAAATAGTATATAATTCCGAAGTCGATGCATTAAGAATCCCTAAACGATTTGACGTTGGTACTAAATTTAATCATAATGGGAATTAACATTTTTACAGACTCTACATTAAATATCCGCCCGAATGGAACACATCGAATGTTGGGGAAAAAATAATTGGAGTTCGTAATATGTCAATTCGTTGGAGAGATGGGGATCTACAATTAATGCTATATATAAGGAAAAATAAACGGATTATCACGAGAACAGTCGTTGATGAAGATAATCTAGCTGCGATCATTGCTATTGACTATGAAGACCTCCTACCTAATATGAGAATATTTGGTATACCAATCAGTATTAGAATATCAAGCAACAATACATGGGATGATATTAAAGAGAAGATCATGAGCATCATTGAACAAGAGAATCTATATAATTATATCTACAAAAGACTTAAATCAGAATTTAGTGTTCCTGCTAATATAATACCCAAGCTCAATCAATTAGACCAAATCAAAAATAATTACTATGAGATGTTAGAGGAAGCCCCTTCGTTGATTGGTGAAAATATTCCCTTCTATCTAGAACCTAATGATATAAATATAATCAAATCAATTGAAAGAGGTAGTACTTATTTGAAATTCGTTTCCCCGCAGAATAATAGGGAGAATAAAGATTGCTTCATTGATTTCATGATTACTGATCTTGATTCTCTTACAGGTGATATTCATTCTATTTATAAGAAAATATATAAGCAATATGATACTGACGATGGAGAAGTTTTGACAGGCAAATCTCATGATGACCCTGAAGACTTAGATCGAGGTGATTGGTTTGATGAGTATACAGCTAATTTCTTTAATATAGGTCTCAGTGTTTACAAAAATGATCTGAATTACGTGACTAGATTTCATAGAATTTTATGGTTAAAGAATGTTATGTCTGATTTACATTGTGAGAGTGCAGCATCATTTGCGAGTCAATCAAATCATAATATTATAGGTAGAACAAATGAAACATTCAGTCCTATTAAGTACTATAAAGTGAATGATAAGTTTTGGATTGAGTTTTATGAGAGATGCAAATTAAATGTTCCAGTTTCATTCAACGATAATGTTACATTTACAATGGATATGGTGTTCTTACAAAACCGTTAGCTATTATACAGTTGAGGACTGATCTGTAAAACAGACTCTTTATTTTTGGTAAATGTCCAGAGTTAGGTTTAAGACACTAGATGAAGTATATAAGAAGTATCCAACAAATACGTTATCTAAATTCAAGAGAATAGCTAACAGATATGGTTTGACTGATGATGAAGCTAAGGAGTACCTTAATAGTCATGTCGTTCACGATCAGCATATTCCTCCACCTAAATTCATGCATATATATTCGAAGATTCAACGTTCTTTTCAGATGGATACGTTCATTTGCGATGCAAAGTCCGCTACACAGATAGGGAATCCCGATTACTTAATGTTCATCAATGTCAATACACGTATGGCATATGCGTATGAAATATCGTGCAAGGGAGCTAAGGAAGAGTTGAGATCATTAAACGAATTCATTAAAGAAGAACCTGAATGCAAGTCTATAACATCAGATGAGGATACAGCATATTTATCAAAATTTGTGATCTATTTCATGAGGGAACATAATATCATATATACTAAAACAACAACCGATAACGATCATAAAAAGTTAGGTATCATAAATAGATTCATGAGAACAATCAGAAATATGAAAGTTAATGAACCAAACAATGATATACTAACCTTAGTAGATTCCTATAATGATATGCCTCATAGATCTCTTAATTATAAGTCTCCCAATGAGATAACAGAAGAAGATGAAATAGAGTATATCAATAAGATGGAAAAACAAGTTAATCCTTATGACTTCAAACCTGGTGATATAGTTAGAGTAGTTCTCGATAAGAGTCCTCTAACAAAGCATCGTTCGAATCTATCTAAACAATCTTACATCGTCAACTCCAAAGATGGTAATCAATTCTTGATACGTTCAACTGATGTATCTGTAGATACCATCCCCGGCTATAAACTTGTGAAAGCAACCAATAATGTTCCGTGAGCAACATCTATTAATTCTGGTAAGAGAGGTATCGTTAAGGAGATTCGTTCATATAATAAGAAGAGAGATGCATATTCAATCACTTATGAAATGCCTGACAATTCAACTATGAAGGATACCATCAAAGCTAAAATTATGAGAGAAGGTCATCCAACAAAATTGTCAACTATGGAATGTCAGTACTCGTTGAACGTCGCAAAGCGACCTGAGGACAGGAGTCCATGTCAAAATAGCATACCAGATCAAATAAGGAAGTTCATTTAACTTTTCAAAAAATGGCTGATTCATAAATTAAGAAAGTGGAAGATCTTATCGAAGATTCATTACGAAAGAATCAAAGAGATATTGAAATGGCTTTGATTAAACCACTTAGTTCTGAGTATCCGTTCTCATCAAACGGTATCTATTTCCTTATAGGCAAGATAGGAGCAGGGAAATCATTCTGGAAATGGATACATATTATGATAACAGAGCGATTATATACAAAGCCCTACTACAGTAAGATCATATTCTGTTCTACATCAGGGAAGCTAGATAAGACTGCTGAGGTGTTATCCAAAAATGTTAAAACCCCAATCGAATATATTAAAGAAGAGAACCTACTTCCATATCTTAAACGTCATCTAGAACGTAAACTCAAGTACTACGCAAGGGTGAAGCATGTCCTATCCAAAATGGTTGAAACGAATGAAGAAATGGCTCGTATCATTTCGAATCATTATTTGATGGAAATTGAAGACAGAATCGCTTACATAGCATCAAAGCTCGTTCAATACCAGACTACGTCATATCCATACAACACATTACTCGTACTTGACGATGCTGCTGGATCCCCATTACTGAATAATGGAAACTGCGAACTCTGTCGGTTACTTACAAAGGCTCGTCACTTCTTATTTAACGTGTATTATAGCTGTTCGGACATTACAATTCGTTCATCTAAATGTTAAGAGACTAGCGACAGATATCATCTGTTATAGCGGGTTTAGTAAAGAAGACTTCACATCAATGCTTCAGAACACCTAACAATCTCGATATCAAGTCAACGACAACTGAATTTCTTAACCATAAAGGTCAGCATCATTGATTCATAATCAATATCACTGCAAATGAACCACATTTTGAGGAGTAAACACCAGGTATTTTTGTTACTTAGAAACATGGGATTCAAAAGTTTCATTACTAGAGGATGGAATAGACTGAAAAGTGATGTTCATCAAGGACTCATTGGAGCCATAAACGTAGCACATTGAGTATGGAATACAACCAAGAAAGGGCTCATTGGAGTTAAGAATTATGTTATGAATAATCCTAAAGCTATAGGTACTGTATTACTTGCAATAACACCATTCGCGACAGCATTCAATCCTGCTTTAGGAGCTATTACGTCAAAAAGTGCCAAAATATTCAGTCACATGCCTAAGGGTTCCGTTACTGACAAGCTCGTGAAGATTAGTGAACAGTTCGCTAGTGGGGAATTAAAACCAGGTGGGTCATCATCAGCTCAAGCAGCAGTAGATTCACGAAAGAAATCAAATAAGAGATCAAATAATAATGCTATCCCATTCAGAGGTCTTTAATGAATCATAAATGAGTTCCAGAGAACCAAACGTTATTTACGGAAGCAAAGTACGAAGTAATGCATATAGATCTAGTAATTCCCTTATAATATCAGGTCCAAGTACTATGTATAATGAAATCACTAGACCGCGATCTTCAACGAAACAATATCATGAGAATACTAATTCATATGCTGTAACAGCACCATATATCAAGACTCGTAAATCTATACCCAAAACACGTATAAATAAACGTTTGTCGTAGACAAATTTTGCAAAGCAAATAAGTGAGTATTGTCTGTAATGATATTTTTGTTGAAATCAAATGAGTTCTAAGTACGTCCGTGGAGTGAAACGAAATCAAATCATCCAGCGATGGTTGCAAAGTATCGAAGATCCTGAAAATGAAGTCATCCTTACCAAAAAAGAGGGTAAGTATATCGTGAAGTTAAGAGAGAAGAATGAAATGCCAGTCGAGATAAAACCTGAAACACCCCCAGTCGATAGTGAACCACCTGTCGATAGTGAATCCGAAAATCCACTTATAGTAACGAAACCTCAATCACGAATCGAAGTACCTAGTAGTACTGAACCAATGAGTCATTGATCATGAAATTCATCGCGTAGTACAGATTCAATATCCTCTGTAAACTTTGCTGCGCAAACCATTAATCTAGAGATACTCGAACAGTTACGTAATCTCGGTGAAGAGATCCGTAATGATATATTCAAGAAAGAGCAGAAACAATATATCAAACACGTCGTCAATAAAGAGTTATCGAAATCTCGTATCCGTAGTAGATACATTCCAGATCTCATGCCTGAAGTACATCTTGAACCTGAATCTGTGAAAGCAGACCTCGTTATACGAGAACCGGAATCTGTGAAATTGGAATCAGAACCCATAGAACCTATTTGCCAAGCAAACCTAGCTCTGCTAGTCATTGAACAACCCATATTTCGATCTGCACAGCAGAGTTTAATTTAAATCACGTATACGACGCTAAACATGAATTCTAATGTTCACTCTATTTGATATTCTATTATCAAGTACTAATATTTGGCTTCTTTGAAAAAAGTATTGATCAACATCAATTTTTTCATTATATAATAAAAGTTTGACAATTTCAATATTATTGTTTTCAATTGCTAAAAATAATTCTGTTTCTTTATATATATAATGCTGATGCAACTTATTAATATCGGTTTTTTCATACTTTAATAAATGTTTGACAATTTCTATTTTATTACGATCGATTACACTAAATAATGCTCTTATAGGCTCATCATCATCATGACATTTCTTTAATAAACTAATCAATGCTTCTGCATCGCCTTGCTCAATTATATCTAGCATATCACTCATTACAAATATGAACTGATTAATTTATATTATCACATTATTCAAATAAAACATGACACTTATTTGAGATTAAGGTGAATAAAAATCTTGTTTTGAAAAAGTTTTTATTATTTGAGTTCGTATCTTTTTATAGTAAAATCAAAATCTAAAAAATATATAATTTTAATATTGTAAACTAGAATTAATAAGTCGGGAGTACGATAAGCCCTTTTTAAATAGTTTATATTCTGAAAAAGTAATCGATTAATTAATTCTAGTTTATTTATAAATATTTATATATCTTTAGAATATTGAAGAGAAAATCATTTTTTTAAATATCATAGCTTTACTGTTTCAAACATTTAAAAGTTAAAAAAAAAAAAAAGGAAAATTTATGATTACATTATTTTGATCAATGGGAAAAAAACTAAGTTCACTGGTTTTTCAGAACATCATTCTTCAACTTTAAGATGATCTTTCAAATTACCATTTGTACAAACAGGATAATCAAAACCATTGATACACATCATAGCAGTTCCATCAATAATGGCTTTAACATAAAATCCATCATCTTCGTTTGATTGTTGATTTGACATTAAAAAAAAGTAAAATTTTCCATAGATATTTCATTATGATGACTTTTTGAATTCTTTCTAAACAAATAAAAACAATAGACAAATAATTTACACTATATATATATTTATTAAACATCATTGACAATATAATTTTCTGATCTCTCCATATGAAGAGTAAGATTCATTTTACCGAAATTATCAAAAGAATTACCAGGACATTTGAGAGGAAGTTCTTTTTCGCCCTCATTGTCCTTAATTAGAACGCTTGTTGTTCCTATTATTAGATCATCAACACCATCAATATTATTTCTGATGATATTAATTTGAATTGAATCTCCTTTTTTTATCTTATCGAAGCTAAACTCATAGTTGTACTCCGGGCAAC
This sequence comes from Tritrichomonas musculus, assembly GCA_039105265.1. Classification (NCBI taxonomy): domain Eukaryota; phylum Parabasalia; order Tritrichomonadida; family Tritrichomonadidae; genus Tritrichomonas; species Tritrichomonas musculus. Next base: position 4,857,594 of record JAPFFF010000004.1, read on the forward strand.
TGTCGTTTAAGACAGTTGGAGTCCGAAGAGTCTCCCCTTTCCCTTTGAAAATGGAAGACTTTCCATACAACTGAAGTGTCGCATAAATTCCAAATTGACCTTCAAAATTACCAGTAAGGCCAAATATATTATGAAGGATTCCTCGCACCGAGTAGCTCAGCTTCGGCTTCACTTCGCTGCTCGTAAAAACGGGACCTTGACGGCCTTGGCGCGTCTCACCGTCAGAAGGTGTCAGATCACTCAGGGGCCCATAACTAGTGTACCCAGAAAAGTTCGTTGAATAGGTGGACGAGTGGCTACCAAGCGAGTCGTCGCTGATGAAATTCAGTACTTCCGCGAATTCAGCAATTGCACTGGATCCTCCATCTTGCGCGCGATTTGCTTCTGCAACTGAACCAGATTCTGAAACTGGAATGGCCCTTTCTTTGGTTTCGCTCGCTTCTGTGACTGGGATGGATTCTTTTTTCTCTTCTTCTTTATTTATTTCAATAGCTTCTGCATTTGTCTCTTCTTCTTTCACTTGTTTTACATCACTGGCTGGACTGGCTTCTTCTTCTTTAATTATTTCAGTGACTGGATTTAATTCTTCCTCTTTAATTATTTCAGTGACTGGATTTAATTCTTCCTCTTTAATTATTTCAGTGACTGGATTTAATTCTTCCTCTTTAATTATTTCAGTGACTGGATTTAATTCTTCCTCTTTAATTATTTCAGTGACTGGATTTAATTCTTCCTCTTTAATTATTTCAGTGACTGGATTTAATTCTTCCTCTTTAATTATTTCAGTGACTGGATTTAATTCTTCCACTTGCCTTTCTTCCGTTTCAATAATTTTTTCAGCTTTCGCCTTTTTCTTGCCTTTCTTTTCTTTTGCGTGAGATTTATCTTTCTTATCGGCATTCTTCGTCCCTTTCTTTGCTTTCTTCTTCTTGTCTGCGATGTCTGGCTCATCAGCTGCACTTACAGCTACTTCTTCGTTTTTGGCGCTGCGTGTCTCGTCACACAGCCTGTCTTTCGTTTCCACCTTCTCTTCTTTTTCGTTTTCCGCTACAACAGCACCACCGCTCGCAAACTCACGAATGGCTGCTTCATTCAGCATGGCTTCGCTTTCTATGCTGCGACAACTCTCATGCAAATCTGGCACTTTTTCTTCCTCAATTGAATTTTTCTTTTCTTTCTTTTTTCTATCTTTCTTGCTGGGACTTTTTGATTCCACTTTTTCAGTACTCTTATTGGCATCAACCGCCTCGTCACTCAATTTTTTATTGCCTTTTGCTTTCTTAGCTGGCTTCACAGCATCACTCGCCTTCTTCTTCTTTTTGGCTTTCTTGTCTGGAGTTCCTGACTCTTCTGCAGTTTTCATTCCAATTTCATCGCCTGGACTTCCATTATCCACTGCCTCCGCTTCCTTATCAAGATCGCCTTTTGAATTGATTCCATTATCTTTGACATCAACACTGCCAACTTCATCATCTGCTTTCTTCTTCTTCTTTTTAGCTTTCTTTTTTGGAGTTCCTGACTCTTCTGCAGTTTTCATTCCAATTTCATCGCCTGGGCTTCCATTATCCACTGCCTCCGCTTCCTTATCAAGATCGCCTTTTGAATTGATTTCATTATCTTTGACATCAACACTGCCAACTTCATCATCTGCTTTCTTTTTCTTCTTTTTAGCTTTCTTTTCTGGAGCTCCTGACTCTTCTGGAGTTTTCATTCCAATTTCATCGCCTGGACTTCCATTATCTTTGACATCAACACTGCCAACTTCATCATCTGCTTTCTTTTTCTTCTTTTTAGCTTTCTTTTCGGGAGTTCCTGACTCTTCTGGAATTCTAGCGACAATTTCATCGTCTGGACTTCCCTTATTCACTGTCTCCGCTTCCTTATCAAGATGGCTTTTTGCATTGATTTCCTTATCTTTGACATCAACACAGCCAACTTCATCACTTGCTTTCTTCTTCTTCTTTGCTTTTTTGCCGGCATTGAGTATTCCATCACTTGACTTTTTCTTCTTTTTATCTTCCTTGTCGTGATTTTCTGCTTCAACTGCATTTTTCTTGCTTTTGACTTTTTTGCTCTTCTTTCCATTGCTGCTCATTTTATCACCATCATTCATGTCAATCACATCGTACAAGTCAGAATGATCGCCAGCCTCATCATTTTCATCTGAACTCTTCATATCATTCAAACTCTTCATATCATTGATCTTTTTATCATCATTTGAACTCTTCATATCATTGATCTTTTTATCATCATTTGAACTCTTTTTCTTTTTGTCTTTCTTTTTCTTATTGTGAGTTTTATCGTCCGACTCTTCCTTCTTGCTGTCTGTGCTTGCGAGCTGCTGCCAGCTGCTATTCAGTTCCCCGCTGGACCTGTCGAGCTGACCAAGTTGCGAGAGAGTTGAAACCTCGTAAATTGAGTCAACGTAACACATCACATCATCTTTATTAACGTCCTCCAGGTAGTACTTTCCCTCGCATTCCTCCTCTTCACCGTCGCCCTCGAATATGTTAATAACGGGGTTCACCCTATTGTATGCAAGTAGGCGAAATATCTCCTCAAAAGTCGGCCGTTTATTTGGATCGTGCGACCAACAATTCTTTATCAAATCTTGAATAGACTCTTTGATCTTCCACTCAGGCTTGAAGATCGGACGATAGGAATCTTCAATAACCAACTTTTTGAATAGATAATCGGTCATTTCACCATTTTTGAGGGAAGGGTATGGATCCATGTCGGTGACAACTTCGTACATTAAAATTCCGTAGGAATAAACATCTGTCTTTTCATTGTAGTGGTTTAAAGAGATCGATTCAGGTGCCATATAAATTGGTGTACCACATCCTTTTAATGTGCTCGTATTTGAATTGGTAATCGGAATTTTTGAGAGGCCAAAATCAATAATTAATGGGTAGTAATCGTCGTTTAGAAGAATATTTCCGGGCTTTAAATCACGGTGAATAATGTGGTTTTGATGAAGGTACCTCATGCCTTGAGCTATTCCAATTAATATAATTTGACGATAAGTATTATCATATTTTAAATCTGATAGGCCTTTTTTGTTATTTTCTAACAGTTTAGCGAGGGATCCTTTTTCGGAAAGTTCCATAAGTATTGTAACGTTTTCTTTACCTTCAAAATCTGTTAATGAATATCCATAAAATTTGATAATCGTTGGATGCTGAAATCGCATTAAAATACTGACTTCTCTGTTTATCGATTTCTTGTACTGCTTTTTATCGCCATTACAGCATATAACTTTTGCTGCATATTTTAAATTAGTTTTTTGATCTATAACTTTAAATACGCTTCCAAAGCCTCCTTCATCAATATTTCCAAGATTTTTGAAGCCCGCGAGGGAAATTCTGAAATTATTTTGAAGTTTGGCTTGATCTTTTTGCGACATGCTTGTTATTGCAAAATTTGCAATTTTAAGATTTTTGAGAACTAATTACGCAATTAGTTTTTTTTATTCTATGAGATATTTGAATTAATATTGTGTGTTTATTTGTTTTAATGAATAAAAATTTGAATTAAAAGCATTTCACATATCAGATAATCCTTATAAATTCTATGAGTTTCATCAAATAAATTGAGAGAGTATTTTATTATACATAATCTATATATTTCTTATAACAAATCATATTAATCAATTAAATAAATTTTTAAATAAAATATAATAAATCAAAATACTTCATAAATATAATATAAAAACAGGTTATTAATTTGATTTCAATAAAAATCTAACATAAGCAATTGACGTTAATTAAAAACATCTTCTTAAGTTTTAAGTTATATTGGATAGAAGCATTGCTCAATCGTCGTATCATTTACTACTATAATGATTTCTTCTTCTCTTTTTTGAACTGAAAATAGTAAAATAATTGTTTATATGCTAGTATTATCTATATATCTGAGAATGTTGATATTTACGGGTAACATGAGACTTCATTGTAGAACTATAATTAAGGTTCTCCTTCCCAAAAAAAAAAAATGTAAATTATTCAATATTGAATTAGCTCATAGAATAAATAATTCAATAGAGCATTATTCGGAAAAAGTGGGGAATTCATAAATATCAAATATTTTTTTACAAAATTAGTATTATTATCATTAGATATATACATTAGTTAATATATATGATTTTTAACTCTTTAATTCCCGTATTTAATGGAAAATCCAAAAATAAGCAATGAATCAGAAACAAGCAACAGAATCGCTGACAAAAACCGTTCTCTTTTTTTAATGGTTTATATCTTATTTGTGTATTCAATTACTGACCATCAAGCAAACACACTAGTTGTCAATTTATGAAAATCAGAGAAAATTTTAAGACAGCTTGAAATATCGAATAATAGATTTTCCACTCGTCACCCATTTTCATATTCATAGCCCAATCAAAATCAAAGAAAACCAAAACGAAACATTCCTACTTTTTCTCTAAATCGACAATAAATTTTATCTCACATGTCCTTTTCATAATGATCATATGTAATATTTCGAAATTGGCCACATGAAAGAGATTAAAAATAATAAAAACAAATTATCTATCCATTAATAAAATAAATATTATAATTTCGAAAAATCCTATAGAGATTTGCTGAGATCTGCCATTTCTCAAAAAACTGTTTACAAATTGAAAATTTCAATTTGAAATTGCGAATTATTGAAGTTTGAATAGTTTATTTGAATTAAAATTTTATTAAAAGAATGTCAGACAAAGAACCTTCATACAAGGTTATATTTGTTGGTGATACAAATGTAGGAAAGACTTGTATCATCAACCGAGCAGTTTTGAAAACTTATTCGACAGATATACCTCCAACAAATATAACAGCTTATTCAAAACTTTCAATAAATGTTAATTCAACCCAAGTTAACCTATCTATTCATGATATGGCTGGACAAGAAACTTATCGTACTGTTGTTCCCATGTATTTTCAATCAACAAATGCTGTCGTTATAGTTTATTCAATCGAAAACAATAGTTCATTCGATGACATTGATGCATGGTACCAACTTGTTACAGATAAGCTGGATAAAAATGAAACAAATATATACCTTGTTGCAAATAAAGCAGATTTGTATAATGATACTAACAATTCTAAATTTCTAACCGAAAAAGCAGGGATAGACAAAGCAAAAAATTTAGGAATACCATTTTTAAGTGTAAGTGCAAAAAATGATACTAATATTGATGAACTATTTGATACAATTTCTAAAGAGTGCTTGGGGATGAGCACTCATACTAACGCCAAAAAATGCGACTTGACAGAAAATAATAATAAGAAAAATTATTGCTAATTTTTTTGATTTTATTATGTAAAATGCAATTTTTTGATTGAATTATTTTTTTTTTAAATGATTTTAAAATCTTCATTTCTGAATTTTCAAACGTAATGGAGATTTCAATCAAATTGGACCAAATAATATCAGAAAATCATTATACGTTAAAAAAAGAAAGAATCCATTTTGACAATGTATGCAAATAGTGCAAGAAGAGAATATATAGGCAGAACACAAACAAATTCATATAACACAACCAAATCGACTTATTCTTCCGACTCTTCAAGTTATATAACGCCAAATTTAACAACAATTAAAGAGTTCAACCACATTTCGCACATTGGAAACCCAGATAAGAAAAAAAGCACATTTGCAACACCTTTTCAATCGCCTTATTGGCCAGATAACCTTTGGAATGACGAAGCTGCCACTCTTGTATATAGTTACAAGAATCCAGAAAAGTGTCTTGGCCCCCCAGCTCATAAAAGCGATCAAACCATTCGATTTAATTCAAGATTTGAGTCAGGAAATTTGTTGTATGCCTACAAATTAAATCCCAGTTCTTATCATTGCATACTAGATAATGATCATTCATCAGAAGAGCAATGCCAATGGTTTTATTTCCAAATGTCGAACATTCAAATAATCCCAAACTCAAATCGTAAAATGACTTTTTATATATCAGGATTTAATAAGAACAGCAGTATTTTATCAAGAGGTTCTAAAATATTTATGTATTCAGAAAAATTAGCGAGAGATAAAAGTATATCATGGGTTCGTGTAGGAACTAATTATTCAATTGGAACGTCTTTTAAACAGAATTCATCGACAAGCACCGACCATAGAGGTAACCGACGAAAAAGAGCGCGTAATAAAATACTAAAACCAAAGAATTATACATTACAATTTCAAATTATATTTCCTTACGATGATGATGTAGTCTACTTTTGTTATGGAATACCATACACATATACAGATCTTAATACCCACATTACTCAGTGGGTTCATTCATTTCCTTCAATAATAACAAGTACAACTTTATGCAAAACTCTCAAAGGCAAAAACTGTCCAATATTGACCATAACCGCTCAACATTCGCCATCTAAAATTCCAAAGAAATGTGTTTTTGTCACGTCAAGGAATCATCCAGGGGAAGCCAATGCTTCAATTATTCTTGACGGTTTTATTGAATTTTTATTTTCAAAGCAACCGTCGGCCGAATATCTTCTCAATCATTTTATATTCAAAATTATTCCAATGGTCAACATTGATGGCGTTATTGACGGTTATCACCACATTGGCCTTGATGGTGAAAATTTGAATCACGTATGGGGAAATCCTGACTCTCGCAAACATCCTGTTATTTATCACATAAAGAGCCTGATGAACGATGTCAACAAAGGAGCAGGAATTGCTGCATTTATTGACTTTCATGGCACCTCTAGTGAACATGGAACTTTCTTGTACGGCTGTCCATTCAATGACAATGACAAGAACATTTCATTCACAAGCATCAACAAGGAGAATCTTTTTCCAAAGATCCTCTCTTCTCTTTGCGATTCTTTTTCAATAGAAAAGTGCCAAAACCCGTTACCCAGAAGAATTAACGACCCGCCGCGATCTGTTGTCAGGAAAACTTTCGGTGTCATAAACAGCTTCTCAATCAAGTCTTCCTTTGGCGGAATTACAGACGGAATTTGGGAGAATTCGTTATATAATGAAATTTCATGGAAAGATATCGGCGCAAAAGTGGCAGAATCTTTATATCATCTTTTTTGTGAAAAACCGTCATATCTGGTCAAATCAATTGAAAATAGTCCATCCTTTTCAAACTCAAATTCACCCAAAGCTAAATTCAATAGCTCATTTGATTACTCAGATTCTTTTCATAGTCTGAATAACTCAAATAGTGACTTGTTAAATGAAAAAAAGAGAAAAGCTGAAGAAGATGAAAAGGCAACAGTCGTGGCAATCGACACTGGTGATGGTATCAAAATAATAAGTGGAAGTTCAGGCATGAATGCCGCTCTTTATTCATCTCCAAAAGCAACTCCTTCTAATTACAATTCATCATCTAATTATTCACCTCGATACTCGCCAAAGTCGAATTCTAACTCAAATTCAAACTCGTCTGTCTATTCAAGGCCTTCTTCTCGTTTGGATTCTGATTCAAATTCAAATCCTCGCTTTAAATTTTCAACCGCTAATTCAAGCAGGAATAGAAGCCCTTCTCCTAAGAGCCCACAAAGTTCTAATCGAGCTTCTTCACCAGCATCTTCAAATAGAAGTTCTTCGCCCAAATCAAATTGGAATCCAAATTCAGATCAAAAATCAAATTCAAATGTTAGATCTAATATGAATTCAGATTCAAGTACAAAACCTAATTCGTTTGTAAGAACAAATCTGAATTCAAATTCTGAATTTGATTCTAGTTCTAAACCTATAATTACTTCAAAGTACGGAGAGTCAAGATCAAATTGGAATTCAAGTTCGGACTCAAAGCAAAATTCGATTTCAAGAACAAATTCAAATACAAGAACAAATTTGAGTTCTTCTTTGTCAGAGTCAAAATCAAATTCAGGCTGGTCTTCCAGATACAATTCTAGTTCAAGTGCACGACCAAATATCACTTCAAACACAAATAATTTAGTTTCAAAGCCGAATACAAGTGTAAAAAATAATATAAGCACCAAACCAAATTTGTATTTAAGTTCAGAATCAGATTCAAGAACAAGTCTAACTTCAAAATACAGTTCGAGCCAGAATAGATCAAATAATTATTCAGATTCGAGACAAAGTTTGACTACAAGACCAACCACCACTAATCCAAGAACAAATTCAAGTCTTAAATCAAATTCGAGTTCAGACGCAAAGCAAAGTTTAACATCAAAATATAGTTCAAATGCAAGAACTTCAAGTTTGAATTCTACACCACCAAAAACGACGAGTTCAAATCAAAAACCAACATCAGCTCCAGCAAAAACGGCAAACTCGAGTCCAAGAACGAATTATGGATTTAATTTCGAATCTAATTCAAGCTCGAGTTTTTCAGCCAGACCCACATCGAGCCTCAAAACAAGCAATTATTCTTATTCCAAACCGGCCAATAATCATGATTCATCAGATGTTAGTTCAAGATCAAACTTACCATTAGATAGCTCGTACTCAAACATAACAGCAACTGAAGTTACAAGCTCATATTCAAGCTTATTATCGAACTCATCCATTGCCTTGACTCCAAATTCATCATTCAAGAGTCGAAATTCATCAAGTAAAAAACGAGTTACTTTTCAAATTGACGTTTATCAAAAAGGGAAGCCAAGACCAAAATAAAAATTGTTTTTAATTCACTTTAAGATTGTATTTTTATTTGCTTTTATAATTTATTTTTAATTTTGCAAATATTTTTAAACGTCCATCTAAAATTGAAGAAGAGAACTCGATTTTTGAATAACAAAAAAACCCTCATATTTTATATTTTACAACCAATAAGTATAATAATAATATGTTTTTAAATATATGTTAAATATATTGAATTTAATATTTTACAATTGTAATTATTTTTTAGAGATAAAAATAGATTTATACTTAAATCAATTTTTTCTGAATTAAAAATTTATCGTCTTAAAATTTATTCAAATTTTTTGTGATTATATTTTTGTTTTGGAGTACTAAAAGTCATATTACATTTTTATTAATCTCAAAACAAAGTTTATTATCATCTTAATTATTAACAGATGAAGCTATATTTTTGTTTTTATCGAAAAATTTGAATTTTGTATAATCAAATTCTTAAATATCTTTTGGTGCTCACAAGATTCAACCATACATACTCTGCCAAAAATTACTTTCATTCCTTACTCTATAATAATATCACAGTAAAAAGCGAATTTAAAAAAAATTAACAAAAAGTTAACCTTTTTTAAGAATTATTTGCATTTTTTCATCGCCAAACTTAAATATTTATGTTTAAAGTTTAACACCAAAAAATGGACTTAAGCACAAAAATCGGGCTGGGGTTATAGTTAAATAAAGGTCAAGCAATGTCCAACTTTTGAGCTTAAGTTCATATGATATGTGATATAAAAATACATCGAAACAATAGGCCGTTTTGATTTAAAATGGTCCTACTTTGCAACAATTTAAAGCAAACAAATGCAAATTTAATTCATCGCTTACTATTAGGCAATCTGTTCATCTCAAAAGTGTTTAATTGTATGCATCACCAATGGTATATAATAATCACATTATTTTATATCAATTGTAATATCATCAACAAGATATAACTATTAATTTAAGTTCCACTTTTCTGCCAAAGCAAACAAAACATCTAAAACCTCCTCCACAGTTAAAATCAGTTTTGATTCCAAATGATCAAACTCTGCAACAAAATTTGATTGATAAATCCATATATAAGATTCAGTTTCGTTGTTGATGTTTTTATCATGATTTTTATTTTTTTAATCTAGAAATAATGTGTTCCCCAGACATAGCTATTAATTCAAGAATAGTTTTTACAGCTGTTTGGTATTTTTATGAATACTCTGTCAAAATAGTTAAAAATAGATTAAAGTCATCTTTTTTTGGTTTAATGACAAAGAGCTCAAAGCTTTATTTTGTTTCAATAAATGAGCAAAATGCAACATTTAAATCTTCACAAAGTTCATCATTTATATCATACGAAGCCGAATCATCAACTTTTGTTCCTGCTATATTAATTCAGCCTTTTACTTTTTGGTTAATATGATTTTTATTACATAAATTAAATTCATGATTGAATCAACAGCTATTCTTATAAGAGTTATCGTATGAATCAAAATCATGATACATTATTCGAGCATAGCCAAAATAATTTTCAACAGGATGAAAACTAATACCATCTAGAGCTATTTCATCTGATTTTACAATTAATGAATATGTAATGATAACAGTATTTAAACATCTACAGGGTGTTTCATAATTATCCGGACTCAACATATTCAAAACATAAAACTAAATATTAAAATATTTTTTTATTTATTCGAAGTAATCTCCATTTGCAGTAATGCACTGCTGATATCTCCTGATCCACCCATTGAAAATGTTTTCATAAAATTGGGATGACTTTTGAGTGAAAAAATTTTCAATGGCTGATAAAAGATCATCTTCTGAATCAAATGAACAACCTCCGAGGCTATCTTTCAATGATCCATTGATGGAGAAGTCGCAGGGGGAAAGGTCTGGGGAATATGGAGGGTGGGGGAGACACGTGAAAGGAGATGAAGCCAAGTATTGTTTAACCAAATTTGAGGAATGTGATGGTGCGTTGTCAAAATGTAAATAGACTAATTTTTTCTTTTTCTTTGCTTCATGGGCTTCAGTGTTTATTTCAAGTGGTCTTAAAATGTTTTCAATGAAGAAAACTGAATTAAAAGGTTCATTATCAGGCTTAAATTTGAGAAGAACCAGTCCTTTGATTCCTATAAAAATAACGATCATAATTTTGCGTTCATAATTTGATGGTCTAATTCTTTCATCCAAATCTTCTGAGCTTAACACCCATTTTCGTTTATGATCAAAAGGGTATTTACACCAAGTTTCGTCGCCAGTGAAAACGTATTTAAAATTGTCTTTCTTCAACATTGTGAGCATTTGAATCATTTTTTTCGATATTTGAACTCTCAACTTTTTCTGTGAATTATTTAAATTATGTGGTACCCATTTTAATAAGAGGTTTTTGTATCCTATTTCTGTTAATCTTCTGAAGACAGTGGCTCCGCATGATCCAACCATTGTTCCAATTTCCCTACATGACGCATATGGATCAACTTTGATCACAGCAAGTATTTGGTCATCTATATATGTTTTTCGAGGTCTTCCTGGATGTGGAGCATCTGAGAGGTCTGTACGTCCTCTCTTGATCTCCGCAATCCAGAAATAAACCTGTGTTCTGCAAAGGCTCTTGTCACCATACCATTCATTTAACTGTTCGACGATTTCATTTCCAGGGTGTCCTTGAAAATGCAAAAATTTGATACAGTATCTCTGTTCCAACATTATAAAAAATGATAAGATAAACGTATGTAAAAAAAACATAAACGTATTTTGATTATAACTCATTAAACAATTTTCGTTAATAAATGATATTCATAAAATAATCAATATACAATCCAATGAATTATTATATATTAATAATTTAATCATAACTTTTCCTCATGTTTCAAGTCCGGATATTTATGAAACACCCTGTAATAAAAAATATTGTGTGAATTGAAACTTTGAGCTTTAGTATTTTTGTATTATAAATTATAATCTCTTGGTCAAATTCTCCTCTTTGGTATTGAATTAGAAATGAGTAAAGTATATAAAATGAAATACGAAGCAAATAAAGTCTTGATTTCTAAGTTAAAGATGGAGACAAATAGCCCCAATCGAAATTCCAAATAGGGAAAAATACAAAAAAATCATGATTTTTATATTATTGATATAATTTTAAGACTTTGAAATACTGAAAAGTTTCATTGGATAGAAATCTTAAATCATTTAAAATGTTACCAAGATTAAGTATTTTGTCAAGAGATTCTTTGGGAAATATTATTTTCAAAGAAGTTGAAATAGTAATGGGCACTTTTATGATTCTCATTCTTGCCAGTTTAATTATATGTAATAAATCCAATTTAAAAAATACTTCATTAAGACTTTTTCTGAATTATCAACTTTTTCTTAAGATGAGAAAAGCTCCTCAATTAAGTCCAAAAGTGAATTCTCACTTGCTATTTTTTAAATGTTCGTATTTTAGAATTTCGTAGAAAATTGAAAGTTGAAAATGTTGAAGTTTTTGTGGATCAAATTTTTAAGTATGTAAATGGTCATACAATTCAAAATCATATAAAAACTTTTTTAATCAAATATTTCCTTTTTGGTAATATTTTGAAAAGCAATGTGATAAAAATATATTTCAATATTAATTAAAAATTAAAAAAAATATAAAAATTGCATTTGTAATATTTTTTATGAAGATATAAACATATATAATTTTTAAAATAAACTTCTTAAAAATTTCGCCTTTTTTTTTTAAGTCATTTATATAAATGAGTTCTTTTTACCCATTGATTTCTTCTTTTCAAAGGCTTATTGAATTTGATAGCAGTCATCAATTTAATTTTATTCTTTCATTATCAAAATCATCTGAATTAGATTTGTCGTTATTAAACAACGATATCATTTTAACAACCACGATAAATACAGCACGAATTATTTCAAGAAAAGTGAATGATCTATATCAAGCGGACCCAACTATTTCCCAATATCAAATTTTTTGGAATATCTCAAATTATCCCATCAAATCAGAAAAATTGCAGAATGATTCTATACAAAGCGTTTTTAAATTAATGTGCAAATCAGTATTAGAGCCTATTACTATCGAACAAGAAGATTTTTTCCTATACTTAATATTATTTGATTCCCTCGGAAATACTGAACGCGATAGAGGAAACATGTTCAATGAATTCAAATCTCTGTTGAAGTCCGTTGATGAAGCCAAGTGTCTGCTCTCGTCGTCTTTTCGAACTGAATCTCTCGATTACTTATCTGATCATTTCATTGAACTACTGAATAACGACGTCCACAAGGATATAGAAAAAGAGACAATGTTCGAAATAATCGATTTGTATCTGAATAATTCAAAAGATGACAAAGAGGATGAATTTGATCAAATTTTTTCTTTGCTTGAAAATTCAAACGAAAACGACATAATGATGCACTTTTTGCTGCACTTAGACATGGACATACTAACCGACGACATGGTGCAGTACATCACAAATCACTTGGATTACGAGATAATTAATTCAGAAGCGCCAATTCTGATCAGTTATCTTCAGAAATTCTTCACGGAATTCTGTGGTCCTCCAAAGACAATCGCTGACTTTAGTTATACGGGCAGCCTGCAGACTTTCACTGTCCCTAAAAAAGGGAAGTATGAAATCAGGGCCGTTGGTGCCTCTGGATCAGGCGGAAACACGTACAACACGAGCTACACGAGTGTCGGCGGGAGGGGCGCTGAAATTGTTGGAAAGTTTGATTTAGATGAAGGCGACGTCATTGACATTGTTGTCGGCGGACAGGGAAGGATGACAAACGCGAATGCATCTGATGGAGCCTCTGGAGGCGGTGGTGGCGGCACTTTTGTGTTCAAGCGGATCAAGTCGATTACAGACAGCAGGTACCAGTTCACAAAGAAAGACATCAACTATGAGACACTCCTCGTTGCTGCAGGAGGAAGCGGCGGCGAGGACAGCGGGCGTGAAGGCAGAAGCAGCACTGGACATGATGGAGAAGCATCCAATTTTAAATCACCAAGTAATTTCACTGAGTATTCGACAGAATCTGCAAATCCGAACAGCTGCAATGAAACTGGACTTTTAGGAATAAAGCAGTTCATTGAATATGATGCAAAAGGAAGCTATTATTTTCGTAATAATGGGTACTCGTATGGCGGCTACGGATGCGGTGGCTCAGCGGATGATAGGTTTTCGTATGGAGGCGGCTGGTGCCAAGGATCTAATTCATACCAGTCGACCAGTTGGAGCCTGGATGCAGATGCAGTTGGCACGAATGGAGCAAATAACGGTGATGGCCATGCTTCAATAAATAGATGCAGAAAAAAACAATATTAAATTATAATGTAGTATATAATTGTTTACTTTGAATATTAAGCACTTAATATGGGATTTCTGAGAAAAAAAAAAATGAAAAATTATATTTGAAACTAATTAATAATCATTTCTTCTATCGAATACTAAGTTCAATTCCATCTTGTTTATTTTTACCAAAATTTCAAAGATATAATGCTTTTTATGTATATATATAAAAGAAAATGCAGTAAACCAATTAACTATTTTTGAAATCGTCTATGATATTTTAAGATGTATTGAGCAAAATAATTGATCATGCGTTTGTTGAAATAAAATAACTTCTTACTTTCGTTAATTGTATTCTAAAAATAAAAGCGGTTGATGACAAAGAAGCTTTTTTAATAAACATTATATACAGGTTTTTAAATCTTATTAAAAATATAATGTGAATTCAAATCATTTTTCATTCATGATGGTAAATAATAATTCAGTATTGTATCATTCAGAATATAATTTCATATTTCATAAACTTTGAAATTATATGCTATTTTATTACTTCTCTGCTTTCTTGGATATTACAAGTTACTTTTATATATTAATTCCAAAGCCATCATAAAAGTCATTGGTAATGTTTTTTGCCTTTGGATATTTAGATCTCTCATCTAATTTATAAACGGTGCTTAGATCAGATGAAAGCATATATTTTAATAGAGTATTCAAATATGAATGCACATACAATTATTTAAAATATTATTTTTTTGAAATTGAATGTATAAATTTGGTATTTTATCTATTATATAAGTATTAAAATAAATTTATAATAAAATAATAAAGTATATAAATCCCAAAATTGTTGAATGATGAAATATCAGGCTCATAATTTTTGCGAAGTTTATAGATGGGATGTTCGAGCCGATTCCTTTTAAATTTAAATAAACTACTCATATGATGCAACAAAATGATGTTTATCACTGTACATCAATAAATATTTTGATTAGATTTTGAAAAGATCGATTCTTACCATATTTTGCTTGAAATATCAAAAATATAATGTATAGAGTCAACATAAACAGCACTAATCATGCTATTTAATCATCCAGTATAATGATGTATTTTACTTTAAAAAAATCATTAATATAAATGATTATATATAAATCATAGATATTTAAAACTTTTTTAAAACTTAATTTTAAATAATTATAAATATGTTAAATTATCTTGGTAATTTATTTCATGCATCAAAATATATGAATTCTTTATATATAATATATTTTTCTATCAATATAATTTACGATACAAATTAAAATAAAGTTTTAACAGCAAGAACGATTTGTTTTTAGTTCGTTAAATTCTGCAATTGAGTTGTTATTACTTAATGATTGAACTTCTTTTGCTAGAAAAGCAGCAGCGATGAATAAAGAATCTACATTTTCTCCTGTTTTCGCAGAAACGCAAAAAAACTGATCAAATTTTGGTTTATATTCTTCAATTAAGTCTGTTAAGTCATCAATTGCTGAATCCATTAAATCTATTTTATTTATTGCGAGTATTAATTTTGTATCGTTAACTTGAGTAGCAGAAATAAGTTCAATCCAGAATGAAATTGATTTGAAAGATTGTGAATCTATTGAACTAGTGACAATGATAGCAACTTTTGAGCCTCGAATATATAATGGAGCAATGGTTCGATATTGCTCTTGTCCAGCCGTATCCCATAAAGAGATTTTAACTTCACTCTCATCACTTAACTCTACTGTCTTAAAAAAATTCGAGGTGCCAATTGTTGGTCTGGTTTCGGGCTCAAATGTTTCGTTAAGCCAGCTATTTATCAACGACGTTTTGCCAACGGATGAATCCCCTAATAATATAATTTTAAGAGCCTCCTCGCCAATCTGAGTTTTTTTCTTCATTGTAATACAATTTACTGTCATTTCGTACGGCTCACAGAAAAATTAAATGTGGTATTCAATTATTTGAATGATAATTCATTTACTTCAATTTTTGATTATATTTTTAACTTGATTTTTAATTTATTAATAAGCATATATAAATATTATTATAATTTATATTAATTTCAATAAATATAAAATTAATATTTAATATAGGAATAAATATTTCATTTAGAAAATAAATGGTAAATTAGTTTGATTTGTCAAAAAATTTTATGAATTTTTTTAACTTCCCTTTCAATCTTATATAAAAATAATAATTTTTTTTCTGTCAGATTTTGAGATTTATACACAATCATTTACCAAAAAATAACAATTATTATATAGAATGAAACAAAATATAAAAAAGTT
This sequence comes from Tritrichomonas musculus, assembly GCA_039105265.1. Taxonomy (NCBI): domain Eukaryota; phylum Parabasalia; order Tritrichomonadida; family Tritrichomonadidae; genus Tritrichomonas; species Tritrichomonas musculus. Next base: position 4,873,792 of record JAPFFF010000004.1, read on the forward strand.
TAGTAATTTTGAGATTATTTTTAATACTTTTGATATCGAATAAAAGCAAAAATAATCGTTAAAAGGATAGAACAAATGACAGGCATATTTTATTAGAAAACATCTTGTGTCATTAAATATTTTAAATTGGTATCTAACTTTTCACTAGAATGAACATGAAGATTTTAGAAATGTCTTAATTGAATTAACACTATGAATTCATTCACTTAAAACATAATTTTTTGTCGATATATTGTTATTATATGAAAATTAATGTGAAATTCTGGAACTTTTTTACATATTAAGCACAATTACATTATTATTTTTTATAGCAGTAATTAGATATTCTGCATTCATTTGATGCTTATCATTGACAAAAATCACAATTTCTTCTTTTATGACTGAAATTGAATATTCTTTTTTTTTGGAAGATATTAATCATTAGTATTCGTTCATCTGTCAAAGTAATTGGATGTTGTGCTAAGAACCAAATCAGCACAGAAAAAATATGCATTAATTTCTGGAATACCATAAAGATCAAGATTGCACCATTTTGAATGTGTATAAAGAGATGGTTCATTTGAAAGTTTTTTTTTTTTTTTTTTTTTAATTTGAATTTCTAAAAAAAAAATTTTTTTCCTTTCCAATTTAAGGTGTAACTGTGTGCTCTTATCCATTCACCAATTCACATTGCTTCAATTATTCCAGTGGTAAAGAAATTCAATGAATAATTGAGTGAAAACAATCAATCTGGAATTTCTTTTATTTCAATGCCATATAAATGGTCGATACTGCAAATGTTTTCCATTTTGGATCTGGAAATAGTTATAGAACCAAGGTTTACATAAGCAGCATTCCAGCAAATGACCATGTTTCATACGGTTGTGGTGAAATATAATGCAAATATTCGGAACCATTCAAATAATTACAATAGAAACGATATGCTCAAAATGTTTATCAAGATACAAAGACTGAGAATTCTATATAACTGATGCTAAAATCAACTGCATCAAGTGCTTGAGAATCAATTAATGAATTATTCATTTCAATACTATATCAGTATTGATATGCTTTGATTGAAAATTTTTAAGAATGCATTTATTTGCATCCGTAGAAAAATTTAATTACTATTTGATTTTATTAAAAAGTAGCATTAATATTTGTGTTATATGAGAGAAATCTTTATCGATTCTCAAACGCTGAAAGCAAAAAAAGAAAACAAAGTAATACACTTTCAAAGAAAAAAAACAATCTACGTTTAAGTTATATATATATATATATAAAAGAGCTAGATGAAATGAAGGCTTTCATAAAAGCTATTTTAAAAACGATACGTCACTTTCCAACGTGTTTTTATAGAAATTCTATTAAAAAGTTGAACTTTTTAAATAAGGTGACTTATCTTTTTTGGAATAACTTGGGCAATCGTTTTTGTTCCCAGACAAACCTAGTCAAATTTTGTTCCCACTGGTCAATTAAATTGAACTTATAAAAAAAAAAATATAGATAAGATTTTATGTTCCAAATTTTTCCCAGTGTTTTTGCCCCGACCGTGGGGTCTCGGCTACGCCTTCGCTACGATCAGGCTTCGCTCGACGCCCACTTGGGGCAGTAGAAACCCTGGGAAAATTATGGAAAAATATAAAATCTTTCTTCATTTTTTTTTTTTTTAAATCAATAATTGACCTTGGGAACAAAATTTGACTAGGTTTGTCTGGGAACAAAAACGATTGCCCGAATAACTTTATAATTTTTAAATTCAAAAAGTCAAATCTGTCACTTTCTTGCTTTATGTCAGAATTCACTATCTTTTTCTGAAGACCGAATTCTATCGAACAATTAACATTCACTCTCTCTAATTAAAATCTACTGGATTTGAGCCATTATCGTAAAACTTTCTCTATAGTCTTATATTTTTTATCCAAAGAATAAATTCTCTTTTTATTAGCTTTTAACTAAATGCGCTTTATGTTTCATCTTTCAATCTTTCAACAGCATTGAAATGAAAAAGTTGCTGAGTATGGTCGATTATATTGAATAAGTTCTTCATTAATTTAATCTCGATATTATTTGAATGAATTGATTAATTCCATTAAAAAGATTCTTGGATAATATATCATATTTTGAATTATTTGAATCTATTCAAAATATGCAGAATATTCAATCAATACAAGGATATAAAAAGTATTTTCTTCATTTTTTCTTTTCTTTTCCTGTGATCATTATGATTGAATGATTGTTTCAACTTTAATATTGGTCAATGCTAACTATAGGTCAATTTTTTGCGATTATTTTGATTCTAAATATTAAAATTTCAATAAAAATTGTTTATTTTTTAATAAGTATATGAAGATCCAATACATTTTGGGTGAAATGTGACATAAATGATTACATTTGTCTTTTATATTTGGCATTAAAAATTAATGTATCTTTATTGCTGTTAAAAAGAGTTTGATTAATGAATGTCGATGATTTAATATTATTATCTTTTATTTTTGATCATTATCAGTATATTGATTGATAATCACTGTTTAGGTGCTCAAATATATTGGAAAATTAAGGCTTTTTTTCGAGATTATTTATATAAGAATTTTCACAAAATGACTATGCTTATTCTAATAGCAAAATGGTTTGATTTGAGTAGTCACAGTAAATAAACAAATTAAAATTGGAATTTATCGAAACAAGCAAATTGGCAAAGATAATTCTTCAAACAAGATTTTTTTTTGCAAATTAAAATTCGACTTCGAAAAATTGATAGAATAATCTTTGTCAGAAATTCCATGTTTATCAAAATTATTAATATTATTTCAAATACAATAATATAGGTTATAGAATAAAGCGAAATTAGTAAGTTTGTATAAAAAAAAAATTGCTAATTTAATTGGTCGTTTTGCCTCAAAATGAACGATATCAAAAAGTTATGCAAAATCAATTAATAAAAAATATTTTGGGAAGATAACATTTCCATTTTTAAATAAATTTCTATTTATTTTTGTATGATCATTATACATAAAGCATTTATTAAAAAAAAAAAAGCAATTATCGTTATATAAAAATAATCAACCATCAATTGAAAAATTGATAGTAAAACTTTTCAAATGTCAGCGGTAAATCAAATAAAATAGAAATACATAATGAAAAAAAGCCTAAAACATTTGTTTTTAATTTATTTTAATATTAAAATCAATATATTATTATATTTATATTTTAAAAAGATAAAATTCTTATTTTAAATTTGATATAGTTATGAGTTTTTTGTTTCAATAGGAAACGATAATGTTAATCTTTTTTAAAATTTATTGTTTTCTGTCGTTTTTAAATTAATACTTTGATTAATATATCTAATCATATAATAATCAAATAGATATTATTTTAGTATGAGTTTTTTAAAAGAATTATATGATTTATTTTATTGTATATTTATATTTTTATTGATTTATTTTTTATTTCAAAAAGTTATAATTATTGTATATTTTATAGAAAAATTTATTTTTTATCCATGAAATTTTTTATATCACCTTCTTCATTTCATTTGTATTAAAAATGGCTTTTACGCTTCATGTCCGTGTTATTGAAGCTACAGATATTCCCAAAATGGACACAAACGCTTCAGATCCATATTGTGTCCTTCAAACAAGTTCTCAAACAATGAAAACAACTGTAATTAATAATACCAAAAATCCACGTTGGAATCAAGAGTTTCATTTCAATATTACATCTCCACAGGTAGGTGCGTTAGATATCAAAATGATAGATAAAGATATATCACGAGATGATGATATGGCAACTCTAAATATTCAATTATGCTCCCTACCTATAGGCCAAGTTATTGATCAATGGTATGATATGGTCCCATGCAAAAAGGCTAAAAAAGGAGGAAGGCTTCATCTTTGTCTTCATATGGCTCCTGCAGGTTCCCCACCTTTCGTAGCAGGACCTCCCATGCAAGCTGGGTATCCTGCATATCCACCTCAAGGAGCTTATCCACCACAGGGCTACCCACCACAAGGAGCCTATCCTCCACAAGGAGGATATCCACCACAGGGAGCTTATCCACCTCAAGGAGGCTACCCACCACAAGGAGGTTATCCACCTCAAGGAGGCTACCCACCACAAGGAGGTTATCCACCACAAGGAGGCTACCCACCACAAGGTTATCCACCTCAAGGAGCCTACCCACCACAAGGAGGTTATCCACCACAAGGTTATCCACCAAGATAAATTAGTTTATTATTTATATGATTAGAGTCTTAAACTCTGTTTATTTTTTTTATCTCATATTTTTATTTTTTGTTTTTCGTTAATGGAAAAGAATTGCATAAGTATATTAAATAGCTTCAATATTCTATAGCAATATGTCTCTAGTAGTATTTAATTTATTGTTACTAGTTTTAAAATCAATACGAAGAAATTGATAATTATAAGTTGACTTTGAATGAGATATTTGGGGAAATGAAATAAAAATAGCTTACTTTATTAAAAAATAAATGTAAAATGATGCAAATAATAATATAAATATATATAGAAAAATCAATCATATTCAACTCACGTTTAAAAATAAAAATAAGTTTTATTTATGTAATAAATATACCAACTGAATTTGAGTTATACTGTCTCCGTTTGACTTGGAGTAAGTAGCTTATCAGTATCTTCAGTTCCGCTAACTTTTTGATATGCTTGAGCTTTCATTAAGCTCAAGAATTGAAATCCTGTAGCACCGCCTGTGAGAAGCATATTAATAAACGCAATAAAGACAGAAAATCCATTATTTGATTTAGCAACAAGATCAAGAAATGTAGCAAGTCCAACACTTCCACTTGTTGGAAATCCGATGCTTAAATAAATCATCCAAGAAACAATCAAAAATGATGTAATTGTCCATGAAAATGGAATATCACGTTTTTTACAAGAAGCATAAAGTTTTTCATAGGAATAATGAAGCAAAACATAGAATGTAGCAAAACCTTGAATTAATGCAAAAATAAAACATCGAACTTTCGGATATGTTGGTAGTCCAGAAACGCATAAAACTGCAAGTACGTTGAATACTGCGGCGCATGTCATCAGTAAAAAGCTGTATAGATTATATTTGACACATAATTGAGCTGATGGCGGAATATCGTTGTCTAAATTGTAAACAACAAGAGGATAAAATGGTGGGAAATTCGCATCAGGTGAGATCTCCAAACGAAGTCCTTGGATTTGTTGTTGACGACGTAAGAGTTCGGCTTCTCGAGCACGAAGTTGTTCAAGTTTTGATAATTTGCTTGGTGATTGGGAGCTTGAGGTTGCTGAAGCGCTTTTTTGCTGAATGTTGTCTAATTGGGGCATTTCTGGATCGCCTTCCTCTTGAAATGGATTATCAGACATTGTTTACGATATATAGATGATTTCGCCTTGTAAACTTTTTGTTAATAAATTTTCTGGTCGATTAACAATTATCATTTCATGGATTTATGATGATGAGAATTTGTTTTCTGCTTTAACTTAATAAGAAGAATATGTATTCCTAATGAGATTCATTATTTTTAAAGTTTCTAAATTCTAGTCATAAATAAAGATTTATTTCTAAAGTGCAATTTTATATAATTTAATAAAGAAAACAAAAATAAAAGGCAAACATGGAAAAAAAGTATACATTCCCTATTTGAAGTTAATGATCATTATTGTTCATTGAATCAAAATTTAGGTCCAAAAACATGAAATCTATTAAGGCAAGTCTGAAAGTCATCGCCCCAGTTCTGGATTACATCTACATTAAAAGAACTAAAAACAACATCAGTTTCTAAATCTATTGTTAAATCATCAGAAAACCCTTTCTGCAAATCAATAACTTTTGATTTAAACATCAATTCATCGTTATGATAAAATTCAAGCCTAAGTTGCTTAACTGTGCATTGACAAGGTGGAGTTGATTCAAATAAAATATGTCTTGCGACTGTAAGTGATGGAGATCTGAATGTAAAAGTTGGAGCTACACTATTGCTAAGCCAGCTTAATGAAATATTTGTGCATATTTCCTTATTCTTTATAAATAAAGTTTTGACACTATTAAAATTTTGCATTTCATCGGCTTTAGATGTGTTAACATAAGCCAACATGAAACTTTTTTCTTCTTCTTCAATTTTATTACTTTTAATTTTGGTTTTAAGTTTCTCTGGATTCATCAAACTTAGTTTTGTCTTTATTTCCGCTAATGAATCGAGCTCATCAGAAATACGATCAATCATATAATACAATTCACTCTGTACAGAATCTAAATCATTCAATGATGCAAATATGTGGATTGCAAATAAAAATAGCATATAATTGCACGTTTAAAAAATTGTTCTAAATTGAACTTTTTGTGAGGATTTCATAAAAAAGAAAAAGAATTAAGGAATCAAAAGAAAAAAAAAAAAAATAAGCATATTTGTTTTTTCATATAGAATTAAAAGAATTATTATTTAAACCGAGAAGAAGCATGTTAAGGTCAATGAAAGAATTTTTTTTTGATCTAATAATAATAATTTATTTCAAAACTTTATTCTTTATTTATGAATAAAAAGAGAGAAAATTAGTCAACAAATTTCAGCCAGTTCTTCAATTTCTTTGAACGTGATCTTCCATTCATATCGTACCCATGCTGAGTATAAAACGCAGTACGTTCTTTATGATATTTGGTTGAATCTGGTGGCTGAGTGAGTTCTACAGCAAAATATCCTTGATCTTTAGAATATTGATCAACATATTTCAGAAGGGCAGATCCGACACCTTTTCCGCGAGCTGCATCATCGACAATTAATTCCTGAACATATAAATATTTGCCGCCCATATGTAACATAATTTGTGTTGATGTAACAGCTGTTCCAAGTTTAATAATTTTGTTATCTTTATCTTTTTCTTCTGCAATAAATATTGGATAATGATCAGGATCTTTCATCATATCATGATATGATTCACGAATTCCAATATTAATTGGCATCGTCTTTGAATTAAGAACCATTTGTGTTAATTTTCCTATGCATCCAACAACAAATTCGCAATCTTCTGGACCAGCCTTTCTAATTGATATGCCACGCTTAAAAAAGCTTGAAATCATTAATGATATCACGAAGTGATTCTAAAAAAAAAATGATTGAAGATTTGAATTAGATAATTGAAATATCTGTTTTTGCGATAGTATTTGAAAGGATATTAATTTAAAAAGTCGCGCCCATTTGATTTCGAATTGAATATTTTGTTAGGTAAAGCAATTCAAGAGTAGTTGCAACTCAAAAAGTTTGTTTTTCTGGAGTTTATACAATTTTTTTTGAGAGAGTTTCACCAACTCTACAATTCATATCATTCTAAAAAATAGAAGTAATCGATTGACTTATAAAAATTTACACTTATTATTAAATACTGTGATTAATTATTCAATTCAAATCAAATGGGCGCGACTTTTTAAATAAATATCCTTTCAAATGCTATCGTAATGTTGCTCACTTCATATCAAACTTTTTGAATGCTCAAACTTGATTTCATCATTTCATATTACTGATTATAGTTATTGCGGTGCATACCATTATATTTATGCCAACCAATTGGATTTTTCCTCTGATATGAAGGAGATGATATAATATTTTACAACGATCATAATTCATATCCTATTAATTCATATTTATTGCATTTCATAAGCCATAACTCAAATGATTAATGAAAAATAACAGAAAAAAAACTATATCACCAATAATTTAATATATATTAATGTTTGATTTTCAAAAACATGTTCATTTATTGTATCATTTGATGCTTGATGATATATCAAAAAAAAAATCAAAAAAGGGCTCCACCAATTCAGCTAGGATTCACTCTTTTTATTTGAATTGCTTTTTTGTACGTTAAAAAATAAACCATTCAATTATAATCTCATCAAAAATGATGAAGAAAACTAATATCATTTATCATATTGTCATAAAAGCAGATAATTATATTGAAAGTTTTTAAATATATCATTTAAAATAATTTTTGTATTAATCAAATAATAAGATGAGTATAAATCTCATAAAAATTGTGATTTGAGGTAAATATAGATATATTCATATTTTATACGTTTATATAACGAAATTAATCACTATATTAATTATTGAACTTCCTTGAATTCAGCATTAAGTTACAAAATAAATTTGTGAGAAATATATATAAACCATTCAAATTTTTATGAAAAATAAAATTGATTTTATAGCTGAATCCATGGAACAAAATTCAACAATGTACAATACAAAAATAATTGTATATATATGTAAAATTAAAATACTAAATATCAAAAAGAAATTATTTTTTTTTTGTGCGCCCGTACCTCTGTAAAAACAGATATTTCAATTATCTTATACAAATTTACGCTTATTATTCGCTCAAAAATGTGTGAACCTAAAACCCAAAAACGTGTTTCTTTGTATTTTTTTGGTTTTGAGATATATTTATAATCTATATCTTTTGGTCATTCTAGCACAACATTAAACCCAAAAAAATATTCATAAAAAACAAGATTTTCCAAATCAACAAAATCCACTTTTTGAATGCTTCATTAACAAATAAATATTAATATCTTATGTTAAAAAAGAGGAAGAATAATAAAAACATTATTTTTAATTTTGAAACGACTAATAAAGTAATATTATATCTAAAACACATTTGAGCGCATAATACTTATTGACTTTTGTCTCAAACACAATTTTTTTTTTTCTCGTTTTGATGTTCACACATTTTTGAGTGAGTGATTAATGCATATACCGGTTAGTGAACGATATTTCCCATTTCACCTTTTGAATTTGAGAGGTAAATGATCACCTATTCAAATTCTTCTCAATTTTTTCATATCATATCACCATATTTTTAACATAAATATGGCATTACATATATATTTTATTTATTTAATTGGACTATTAACATGATATTTAATATATTTAAAAACTATTTTATATTATATTCTAATACATTAATTTGAAATGTCTTTGACCGATTCAATTTATCTTGGACCAACTGAATATTTTGTATGAGGTTAATGAAATTTAAAATAAATTTATTTTTCAATATAAAACTATTTTTTAATTTTCAAAAAACAAAAAATAAACATATCAAAAAAAATTATTTTCTATGAGTTTTTTCAAAAAATAATAGATGTCACTTAATATTTTTTGATTTTTATTAAAATAATATATAAGATCTTAAAATCGAAAGAAAGAAAAAAACATAAAACGCAATAAATACAAAAGACAATTACAAATAAAAAAAAAATCATGTCATATTGAAGAAGACTCTACCTTCATAAATAGCTGTCAGGATTTTCTTCAGCATTATTTCCTTTGTTGAATAAGGTGGTAATTTGAAGTAATTTTTGCATGTCATGCAAGAAGGTAATGGCTCGTCAGGATTACTTTGATCGTCAGGATCTTTTTTAGCCACTGAAAGCTTTGGATTGAGCGAAGCCAGTCCACCGATTGGTAATTGTGTATAACCCGTAATAAACTGAACCAACAATCTTTGTTCTTCCTTTGACATTTCTGATATAATTTCGAATAGCATTCTAATTTGTTTTGAGTCAGCGCTATAACCATGAGAAATCTCCACGTTTTTCTCAAGTTCTTCACGCGTTATCTGAGGAGCGTCGCCAGCGATTACTTTATTCAATTCATCCTCTGTAAAGACGTCCAAATAAGAAAACGGAAAAACCGAATTAAAACCTTCTATGAAACTTTTTGAGAGCTCTTTCATTTTTTTCCCACAAATATAATCAGTGAATAACTCGATATATTGTTGGACGTTTTCCTTTGTAACTTCGACGTCTTGGCCACCTTCGATCAAAGGAATAGAATCGTTCTCACTTATTGGATATTCGAATGTCAAACCGATCAAACCGTCAGGATTTTGAAATGAGTTTGCATACTCAGGTTCGACCTCGGCCACTGTGACTGGTTTTCCTCTCAAAAGCTTGAAAAGTGCCGGATTAAAATAGATGTCAATTAGGCATTCCATTTGAATTGCCTTTGCTATGAACTTGCCCAAAAGTGACGCTTTTTTATCGTCCATTTTCGGTGAAAAAAACATTCCAAGTTTGTTGACAACAGGACCGCGTCTTTGCACCTCTGATCTGAAGAACCCGCGCTCAACGAGACAAAGAGAATCAGAGAAAAGAGTGAAGAATTCATTGGTGGGACCGACACCAATTCCGACCTCATTTTCGTAAGAAATTTCAAATTTCATCTGATTTGAACTAAAGTTAGAAAACAAGTTAAACCCGTCATTTGCAATTGTATCTCTTCTAACGGTCACTTTTAACGGATCATCTTTCAGAATCTCCTTCAATTTATCCAAGTTGATTGAGAACTCTTTCCCCCACGCTTGTATTGCGCTGATTGGCTCGAAAGCCATGATTTTGAATGCAAATAGACGGAGATCAAATGGGAACAAAAACGGATACAAATAGATGGTGTCAAGTGCAACCGACGAATGATAAAGACTCTCTTTGGGATTGATTAATAAGTTACGAATCTTTCGAGAGAAAATTGTGTTTTGGCCAACTTTTATGACTTTTGACAGTCTTTCTAATAATTCGCAAATGTCTGTCAATGAATCAAATGTCTTTTTTGGCTTTAAAGAGAGCTGGTCTTCGCAATCGCCGCTAACTAATGATAAGTTACAACTTGATCGAGGATGAATTTCAAAAAATGATATATTTGAATTGAACTTTTTCAATTCAGAATTATCGTTGTCATTTGTGTAATCATCGCTGCCAATGATTCCGTAGTTGTAATCGTCAAAATATTGTGAGGATGGATAGGATGTCTCTTCTAGATGAAATCGTTGATAGGACTGATCAAGAACTCGACAAATAACAGAGATTTGATTGTAGGTGAACTTGTTGTTCCGCTTGTTGAAAATTAACGGATACAAATCTTGTTGCTGTAAAGTGGGAATTTCGAGTAAAGTGTTGATGTCATAGCCATCTTCGGAAAATTTAAGATTATAAATGGCTTCAATCATTCCAACTGTGTCAAATCGACTGATCTTCATTAAATGAACATTATCTTTGTCAATACCGCCGGGAAATCTAATGGGTAAAAATTGTATCTGGCCAAGCTCCTCTTTAAAAGTATCAATGACCGACATATCTGAAACTGTAGGTATATCAACAATATTTAATAACGAAAGTAGAAAATCAGTGATGATCTTGGCATCAGAAACATTGATGGTAGGAGCTGATTCATCATTGCCAATAAGTTCCTTTAGACGCTTGACGCCATGAGTCAAAAATTCAAATTTGGAAATGGTGTTGTTGGAGATGAGACCAATTATCCCCTCAATTGTAATATCATCAAAATAATGAACTTCTTTCAAGTTTTGAGACACTTTCTTCCGAAGCTTGTTAAGTGTTCGTGTAAACCATCCTTTTTGTTGCTTTAGCATGTCACCACATACAAGGCTATCTAAAATATGTGATTGCACTAATAAAGGTGACGATTCAAAAAAGGTTAATATGGCTAAAACATAAGGACTATTTTCCGGTAATTTCCCAAATCCTCGTAAAACAAAGGCGATTTCTTCTGTTAACTCAAATTTATGAACATTGAGAGTAAAAGTTATGCACATCAATAAATACTTTAATGATAAAGGATTTTCTAGTAACAACTTGAGTAGAATGGGTTGAATTTTAACTGCAAATTCTGTGGATTTTTTGTCTGGTCGAGGATGTTTTGGAATCGGAAATTGGTTAAGACAACGTGCAGAAGGTAAAAGATTTAAAATTAGCTTTAAAATTGACATTTGTTTTTCAGCGTTATTTGTTTCTTTAAAAATTTTTTCAAAATCTACGTCTGCTTCTATTATTTTTGATATGTGTAATTCATTAGTAGAAAGATTAATTAATGCATCTAAGAAAAGAGGAGCTGATTGGCAAAGTAGTGTCGAAATTTCAGTTTTTATATTTTCAGGTGAAACTCTTGAAGCAATATTATTTATGGTTTTAATCGCAGATTTTTGAAGCTGTGGATCTGGATTTTTCGATAACTCTAATAATTTAGGTATATGATTAGTCATTTTCTGCGTAATATCAATTGAGGTGACATTTACTGTGGTTAAAAGTGCGCAACGTTGAATTGGAAGTTTGAAATGATCGATCATTTTTAAGAATGGATCAAGACCAATATTTAAACTGATTTCAGCAGCCCTATATCTCGATATAATATTTAAAGCTTGCATGCAAAATTCAGCGGTTTCAATCCACTTACATTCTATAAGTTGATTAGCAAGGATTTGTAGCGCGTTATTATTTACAAGAGCTGATGTAGATCTTGTGTGAGCTTCAAGTAGACCAAAAACGCATTTTGAAGCAAGCATTGATATATCTTGGTCCATAGTGGAATCCAAAATACGCAAAACTTCTCGCGAAAAATCATCTATTGGGAAATCATTTAATTTGTCTTGATCTCCATACGTCAATAATCGTGACAATTTAGATAATCCCTCTGTTTGATTTGGTATATCTTGCCGAAGTTGAATAAGAATAGAATTATAGGCTTCTCGCGTGTATAGATCAAAAGGGATTTCGAAATCCATTACAAGTAGAGCTTCTATGATTTTGATTTTGAATACTTTATTCAATTAATTAACAAATATCAAAAAGCTAACTTCATTTTTCCAATGATATACATAATAATTTCAGATAAAAAAATGAACACCTTATTATTCAGTATATATTAAATGATTTATTCTTTTAAATTTACTATTAATGATGTAATAATGTAATAAATTGGTTGATTTAATTTGTGCTCTTTCAATTTAATTTTCACAAAAGCTGAACACAAAGCATTGAATAAAATTCAAATAAATATTTTGGATTTTGATATATGTCATAGAAATTTTATATGGATAATAGAAAAAGTTTTTGTGATAAAATCTTTTAGTTTTTATAGTTCTTCCATTGTGATAAATATAAAAATAGCACAATTGAATTAATAATAATACAATAACAAATGAGTAATAATGAAAGAAATCATTTTCATACAAGTAAATTTTATTTATAAGCAATTGTAGATCGTACATATGATTAATTATCATATGATAATAAATTATTAGCAATTATCAACCAAAAAAAGTATTCAATTTTATATGTGTGTTTGCAAAATTAAACAAAAAGAAGCAATTGTAAAAGCAGGAAGTATTAATTTATTTTTATAAAATAAAAGCTAACATACATTAATAGTTGATATATTATTCCCTCTTTTGAAATCGTTGAATTCTTTTTAGGAAATATTTTGAATTTGATCTTAATACTTTTGATGAAGATGGATCATTAAATTGTTGTTCATAAAAATCTTTAAATTGAAGAGAAATCATCTTTTTGGCGCATTTTTCATCTTTGGCCAACTCAGCGGCAACGATCGAAACTGTTTCTTTTAGCTCGTCTACGTCTTTTAATTTTGACAGCCAATTAATATATGGTAAAAAGTCTGAATAAATTCCAAAATTCATTGCTGTACGAATAAATTCCAAAGCTGTATGTGAAGGGACTTTCAGTTCGTTGTCATTTTGAGATGCAACGTCTAAGAAAGTTGTAATGAAATTTTCGTTTCTTAACTTGGTCATGACTTCTTGTGTTACTTGTCCTTGGTTAATGATCGATCCAATAATAGCAATGACTCCATCACTTTGAAGATCTTCTGTAATGAAATTTAAAAATTGGATAAATTTATGATCTGAAACAAGTTTACTCTGAAGGCGCTTGTGTTGGAAAAGTATCATAAACAATCTTAAAGTATCGACAGCTTGTGGTAGTTTTTTGTCCAGCCAGAGATTACTATTATTTACAATCATTTTGGCTACGCCTTCGTCCTCTGCAGCTGTCATCAAAATTAAAGAAGCTTTCAAACTCTTTGTGGAATAATGGATTAAAATTTGAATTAATTGGGAATCTTCGAGAGTTTGTGGATCAATCATTGCGTAAGATATAAGTAATTTAAAAACTGCTCCTCGAACAACAGAATTAATTCTAATGTGCTTCAAAATTTGTTGAGTTGGTAGTTCTGGTGGATATTGCAAGTTTCTTTTAATATCTTTTGAATTATGATTTTTAATTACGGCAATATATTTTCTCGACTTCTTTTTGCTACGGCTGTTTTTGTCTTCATAATTTGGATTAAAATAATCTTTTAAAAAGCACAAAATGTTGTAAGTTGTTTCAATAATAGTTGGATCAGTAACTTGTGAAAGGATGCTGACAAACAAATTCCAATATGATTCAACGCGATAGTCACGATAAATAGGATATTCATTAAAAATGTATAACAAAAGTGATGCATATTGTTTGAAAATATCTGTATTATCGTAATCTACGAAAATTTCAACTTCGTTATAAAGAATATCTATCATTTCCCATGGACATATTGTTCCGTCATATTGGAAATTAAAGCATTTTTGTGCAAAAGCGCTAATAAGAGATAATGATTTTAATGGCTCTCTTTTAACGATTTTAACAAAATGTTCTTCGTTGCCAAATGGTGAATTAATTATAGTTGGATCAATTTGAATAACATCATGAACGATATTTAAAATTTGATGAATATAATTAGAATTTGTTGTATTAAAAGGAAGTTTGAGTAAAAAGTCACCTTCTGCAAATTCTGCAAAAAAATCAGGATTGCGAACAAAAATTCGCAATGTATGAAAAATTTCAAGTCCTAACTCTTCACTTGTTTCCTTATTCTCAAATTGATATAAAATATCAGAGAAAAATTGGGATGCATCTTCAGGAACCACATAATCAGGAGCAGTTTTTAAATAAGATATATAATCTTGTACTTGGTCATTTCCAGTTATTGATGAATTATTTTCATCTAACTGTTCTTCAAACGTGGCAAATTTCTTATTCTTGGAACTCATTTGGGGTTTGTATGACAAACGGTCAAAATTTTCACTTAATCTTTTCTGTTCTCTTTTTTTTTTTTTTTTTTTTTTTTTTTTTTTAATGAATTTGTTATTTAAAGGCAGACTGACCGATTCTATGAGCTCATTCAAAAATAATTGTGAAAAAAAAGTTATTCATAATCTATAAATTTACCGAATATAAATAAAAAAATGTAATAAATAAAAATTTAAATAAAAAATACATATTATATTTTATTTGAAATATATATTATTATTAACTAATCTAAATGATATTTGGAAAATACAATTATTTTTTCTTAAAAAGAACGAATTAAGACTTATAAAATATATTTTTTGCCAAATAAACCAATTTACCGTGATTTAATTGATTAAAAAAATATTTTTAAATTTTGTTTTTCCTCCTAATAAACTCATCGTTTTGATTGAATTTTGGAGGCTTTTTATTTAAAATTGTTAATATCGTTCGGTCCTATCGTTCAGGGTTCGTATTTTTCTCGGGATATATTTAAAACAATGTATAAATATCTTTTTTCTAGAAAAAAATGCATATACGAACATAGAACGATAGGATCGAACGATATTAACAATTTTAAATAAAAAAAAAATAATTTTTTTAATTTTGAATACAGGCTGATCAAAATTTCTGTGAATTATTTAGGATATTCTTTCAAAATTATATCACATATTTATTTGCTTTAATGTATTCTAATAAAAAATTATTTCTTTTTTAACTATTAACCGTTTTTATATTAAGATTATTCTCAATTTTTATTTTACTTAATAAAAAATTATTTCTTTTTTTAACTATTATTATTATTTATATTTATTTTATTAATTTTCTTTCTTTTTAAATTTTTAAAAAGATTTGAGATCATAGTTCTCAATTTTTATTGAATTTTGAAATTCATTCTCAATTTATTTTTCAACTCTGTTTAAAGGCGTATGGAAAATGTATTCAAAAAGTTCCTGAACTTTTTGATATGATTTTGATCGTTTATGAGTTTTTCATAGCTTTGAATAATTGGCCTTTTAGCTTGTTTAAACAGCGCTGGCATCATGAATCAGATTGCGGTTTTCTTCTGCAGGGAGCTTCACAACCTAGGCGTCGAGATGATCTTTTAATTTCCAAACATTCTTCGATTTTTATGGCAATTTTGGATTCAAGAGCCATAATATGCTTGTTCCCTAAGGTTAATTGAGTATGCTCTAAGGTTATTCAATAGATGGTAAAGTGCCCCAAAAAAATAGGGGTCTCATTCAATAAAATAGAGGTCGACGATCAAGTTAAGAAAAAATTGAATATTTTTTCAGAAAATATAATTTTAAGAAAAAAATTTTTTTTCAAATATTTTTTTCTCAAAATAAATTTTTATTATCGTTTTCCCTTGAAATTAATTATTTTTTGAATCGACCCCCTATTTTTTGAATCGACCCCCCTTTATTTCTCTCACTTTAAGTTTAAATGATTTTTGGGAAAATGTTAAATGTCTTTTAGTGAGCATACAGCAAATGATGAACTAATTAATCATCTAAAAGAAGGCTAAAGCAAAATATATTGATAAAAAAGCAATGAATGCGATGGCAAATAAAAATCTAAAGATAATTAATTTTTTATTAGATTTTGTAATAAAGTCATTCTAACATCTTTTTCTTATTTCTCAAGAATCTTCTGGAATTGTGCCTCAACGATTTAGATTGATCTTTCAAATGCTTCTTAAAGAATTTGCCAATTTCCAAATCAAGCATTTTATTCATGCATTTTTCATTTGATGAGAGATCAGCAGCAGCAAAGGAAGCAATCTCTGATAGGTTTTCGTCATCAAGTAATTTTTTGATTATTGGAATGACATCCAAAAACTGGTCAGCGCAATCAAACTTAGTTAATGTATTAATCATTAATAGTAATGCATGTGATGAAACTTTTGTTTCATCTTCACTATCTAATGCGGTCTTAATGTATTGTTGAATAAACTCTTTTTCGACAAATTTAGAAACGATATCATCAGTTAATTTGACTCTTCGAACAATTGTGGTGATAATGGTAACAATGCCTGGTGATGCCATTGATTTTAAGCAATAATTTAAAAATGGCACAAAGTTCCTATTACTAGAAATTTGATTTCTAAGGCTTTCATATTGAAATATTGTCATGAAAAGCCTAAGCGTATCAGAAGCTTGTGGAAGAGGTTTAAGCATCCATTTACCTTTTTGGCATTGGAGGATTGTTGATGCTAATTCTTGATTCTTGTCTGCTAAAAAAATAAGAAGTATCGAAGCTTCTTTCACATCTTTGCTTGCAAGGGATATTAATGTTGAAAATAATTCAGGATTGTTTAATTTAATAGTATTCTTATCGTCTGAAATTGCAAAATAGTAAATAAATTTCAGAGCAGTTTCTTGAGTTAATTTTTGATTTAAGTCATCATCCAATGCTTCAAAAGGTAAATTCATGTCAATTTTTTTTTCGGTATTATTTGATTCAAGCAAATTACAAAATCCAAGATAAATACTATTATGGCATTCAATATCCGATTTTGATATTTGTTTAACAAGGAGTTTCCATATATCTTCAACATAGTTCGTGCAAAAATCTTCATTTTCCTTGCATAAAAAGCAAATAATTGATATATAGCTTTCAATTAAATCGGGGGTAATAAAGAAAATAGCTTGATTGACTAAAATTTCAAATATAGGTGAACGATTTGATTCTGAATCATCATAAACTTTTCTTGCAAAATTCCAAATAATTGATAATGCTTTTTTGGGATCTTCTTTTACTAAACAAACGAAATGATTCTGGTCGCAAAATCTTTTATCAAGTAAACTTGGATCTTTATTGGCAATATCGTATATTATAGCGTAAACTTGATCACTATAAGACTTCTTTTTAAATGGAAGTTTAAGAATTACCTTTTTGTTTTTAAATACTTCAAAAATTTCGTCTCTTCGAATTAGTTTTCTGATTGATATTAATATCTCTTTGCCATATTCATTTTTAAGAGAAGGGTTTTCGAAATGCTCTAATACAGTTTTGAAATATGCAGGTGCATCATCTTCTGTTAAAAACGAAAAAGCGTTGCGAACTGAATTTAAGAAAGAACTGTTTGATAAATCTGAAAGTTCTTGAACTTTTTTGTCG
This sequence comes from Tritrichomonas musculus, assembly GCA_039105265.1. Lineage (NCBI taxonomy): Eukaryota > Parabasalia > Tritrichomonadida > Tritrichomonadidae > Tritrichomonas > Tritrichomonas musculus. Next base: position 4,891,817 of record JAPFFF010000004.1, read on the forward strand.
CTTGGCTCATCAGCACTAAAATCTTCGTCTGATTCGTCGTACGAACTCATATCTAAAGCTTGATATTTTTAAATTGAATTGAATAAATTTAAAGCCGTTAAAAATGAAAATTTTTGAGAAAGCATGATTCTTTGGCGCCAAATTCATATAGAATAGAAATATATTATTATTTATAGTATAGGGTGACTTTATGCATTAAAAAATGCTTAAAAAATTATTTTGAAGAAATCTCAAATGTTAGATTTATTTATAAATCAAAACGATTTCAAAAAAAAGTGATAAGAAACTAGTGATTGGGTTTCGAATTTGTGTTTAAATTATGAAAAAATATGGAATTATCATAAAGTAAAAAGTTAATACATAATAAAATGATAACATTAAAAATTAAAAACATGAAAATAATAAAACTGAAATCCAGATACATCTGAAGGTTAATTAATTAAAAAAAAATTTTTATTCGATCTTTTTATCAAAATCATGAAGGTCGAAAACATCTGTTTGTGAGACGAATTTAGCACCGTTTTCATCGATATGGCAAACAGTAACTCTACCACCACTTCCTGAATCTCTGAATGTTGCATGGTAAATTGCCTGACGGCCAAGTTCGCATGCTTCTTCTTTTGTCATATCGTAGCGATAGCATGTATCAAGAACGCCATATGCATGTGTTGATCCAGATCCAACAGAAAATTTCTTTCCTTCGAGTCTTGAACCTTCATTATCAATGTAGAAAATATGTGGGCCAGTACTGTCATATCCGCAAATCATTGAGCCAATGCTAAGATCATATCCTTTGTAAGAATAAAGTTCGTTAACAAGTATTTTTGATGCAGCTGCAACAGTAAGTGGCTGTTGATATCTGAAATTGTGAAGACGATATAATCTGCTGAGGCAGCGAAGCCAATATTGGCAATCAGCAGCGCCACCCGCCATTGTTCCGACCATGTTTGGTGTGATTTGAAGAATCTTCATAACTGTTCCTGAAAAAATAAAGCTACCACCTGATGCTCTTGAATCGACTGCAACGACGATACCTCCTTTATAGATAAAGGAAAGGCATGTAGTTCCGTGAAAACCGGCTATTCTTTGTGAGCCGGGCGTGTCTTTGGTATAATTAAAATGAAGATGATTTTTGACGAAACCGCATGGATCCGGTACTTCTGCTGGTTGTAAAGGGGGTTGGTTTTCGATTTCTGGTTCTTCGTTCTTTGTTATTTTAAGAATCGACATTGACTGAAAATAAATAAATTGATAGTTGGTCGGGTATCTTATAATAAAGCTCTCAAATTTTTAAAAAAAATCATCAAGTTATTGACAAAAAGTTAATGAATCATTTTTTTTTTTGTAAATAGACTTGCGATCTCTTTTACTTATATAATATTTGATACTGGCTGAGTTTTCATTTTTTTGAACAAATCTGATTTTTTAGATATATACATTTTAAAAAAAAGCTTAAAATAGCTTAAATCATTTGGCATTGTTTTTAAAAAACGATCAGAGGCGATTTAAACATTATTTTTGATACAAATAAAAAAAAAAAAAAAGAACAATCTTTATTTTTAAAAAGAAAATATAAATATATATAACATTACTGAGGAAACACAGGTCTTAAAGCTTTCTTATAAGAAGGGTCATCTAGAAGGAGAGATCCAAGTTTAATATTCTTATGTAGCATGAAAACAGGATCTGGTGGATTTGGAATTTCACTAATAATTGAAGCCAAAGTTGATTTAAAAACAAGTGCTATATTTTCTGGCTCCATACTTTCAAGTTTCTGGAAACCAAATCCAGATGCTTGTCCAAGAGCTGAAAGAGATCCTCCGCATGTTTCGCATGCGCAAACATAACGGCATTGAGTATTTGATGATCTTATATCATGATGAAAAGTCGAAAGGAGGGTTAAAATATCTGCATCTGTTTTCGCAACATAAAATAATATTGAAGCGTCGCAACATAGAAGTTGTGCATCACCACGTTGTTTAACATCGTCAGGAAGAGCCCATAAGTCTATTCGAAGAACAAGGCTATCTGAAACGTAAAGAGGAAATGTGAAAACTTTTAAAAATCTGAATGTTTCTGATGGATCAAGTTCAACTCCTGGAATTGCTGAAACAAATTTTCTAACAATATCGGTATTTTGGCCAATTACAACGACTTTAAATCCAAAATGAAATCTATTATCCATTAACAAGAGTTTTGTAAATTCAAACGTCACTCAAATATTTTTTATATCACAATTCATATTTTTTGTTTGAATTTAGATGTTGTTTTTATAAAGTTCCTCTGAGCAAATGGTATTGTTAACTAAAGAATTCGTTATATATTTTAATCGTTATTAATTTTTTGGTGAAATAATTTTGCCTAAACGATGAACTTCTCAAAAAAAAAAAAAAATCGTTATTTTGTTGTAGAATTCTAGATATTAACTCTTGATTATTTATGACGAGTAGCACAACTGTTGTACGTGTATCAAAGAATAAAATGGTAATGCCTGGTCCTGGCGAATATGTAACAAAATCTACATTTGGTACAGAAGGAATTAAATCAAGTTTTGGAGGTCGTCCAAAAGATCGCGAAGTTTCTAGTGGTGCAGGATATGAAAACATAGGTTCAACTATTGGTCAGGGTCCTAAATGGTCATTTCATGGTCGCCCAAAAGAACGTGAAAATCCATCTCAATCTCCAGGACCAGACTATGTCCCTCCATCGTTTGGGAAGAATGCTCACACATCAGCATTTCATGGATATGTCAAACAAACCAAAACAAGCGATATCACCCCTGGACCTGGCGAATATCAAATAAAGTCCACCCTGAATACCAAATCCAAAGCATTTTCAATAAAAGGGCGTGTTTTTCCACCTGATGAAGTTGGAAAGAGTGATAGTCCAGGACCAAAGTTCAGTCCAAATTATAAATTTGTTTTACCATCTACAAAAGCATTTCAATATCGCCAAATAATGGAAAAAAAGGAAAAGGTTGATAGTACACCAGGCCCAGGTCAGTATGTAATTCAACGTAAATTAGCAGGATCAGCAATGTCGTTTCATGGTTATTCAAAAGAGCCTAAAAAAGAGATTTATCCAGGCCCTGGTTTATATGATGTAAAGCATGATCTTGGCTCAGATGCTCCAAGGTATTCTATTAGAAGTAGAATTGATCGAACAACCAAAGTTACAGGTGCCCCATATGAATGCATTCCATCAAAAATCGGAAACGATGGACCAAAATTTTCTTTTGGAAATCGACGTGATATAAAAGGAAAGGATCCTGGACCACCAGGTCCCGATTATGTTCCTCCGCCTTTTGGAAAAGGCTCTAGACAATCATCTCTATATTCTAGGCGTGATGAAACAAAGCGAACTACTCCAATGCAAACTCCAGGACCTGGTGAATATTCGATTAAAAGCGATTTTGGTGAAGGCAAAAAATTCACTTTAAAACATCGACAATTTCCACCAGATGAAAACGGAAAGACAGTTAGTCCAGGGCCTGCAGCATATAATCCTAAATTTAATGATGCACCACCACCAAGGACTATTCATCCAAGAGTACAAGATCCAGCTGATAAAGAAGTTAGAGCTGGATATTCGGCACCTACATACACATTTGGAAGCGATGCACCAAAGTTCACAATAGGCAGAAAAGAAGATTTAGATCTTGCACCTGGATTACCATGAGCAATTCTTTACAGAAAAAAATATTGTTATTTTATTTTCTTATTTTTATTATTGTTTAATTTTAATTAATAAAGTTTCGATACGTTTTAAAATAGATGATCTTTGATCAACTTTTATTAAAAATTTTTGCTTTCAAATTTTCTGAACAATGGTTGCTACCATTTAAAAAGTGGAAAAATTTTAAAATCAAAATCTTAAATGGAATACGCTGATTTCTACAAAGGTAAATTTTTTTCAGGCCCAATGGTGCGTGCCTCGTGCCTTCCCTTCCGCCTTGAATGCCTTGAGTATGGAGCAGATGGCGTTTTTGGACCGGCAACAACCGATCAGTCAATTCTTATTAGCCATTTAGACGATAGTGATCCTTACACTTTATACTTTGGCTGGCCTGACAATCCATATGTTCATTTTCGCTCATCACCAAAAGAATCAGGTAAACTTGTTTTTCAACTTCTATCCCATGATCCATCCTTAGCTGTTGAAGCAGCGCAAAAAGTTATTGGATTCTCAGCAGCGATTGATCTTAATTGTGGTTGTCCTGAGTCCTTTGCTACAAGTAAAGGAAATGGTTCTGCGTTAATGAACGATCCACAAACAGTATCCGAAGTTATCAAAGCACTTAGAAGAAACTTCAATATACCAATATCAGTTAAACATAGAATACATCCAAAAATCGAAAATTCAATTCAATTTGCTGTTGCTTGTGAAAACGCTGGTGCATCAGCAATTACAATACATGGTAGATTAAAAGATCAAAAGAATCATGGTGATGTTGCATACAATGATATGAAAACTGTTTTCGAGCACATTCATGTTGCAAAAATCGGAAATGGTGGAGTCAAATCGCGTGCTGGTGGTCGTGAAATGATTGAAAATACAGGATGTGATTCTGTTATGATTTCCAATGCAGCCTTAAAGAATCCATCCGTTTTTGCTGAAGAAAAGAAAGATCCAATTGAAGTTGCTAGACGATATATTGAAATTGCTGAAGAAAATAATTGTGATGATAGAAGAGAATGGAAATGGACTATAACAACAATGCTTGGTAAATATCGATATGTTACAAAAAGTCCAAAGTATAATGAAATGAATCAGATGACAAAACTAAGTGAGTTTAGAGAGATGTTATTTGCAGATAATCCATTCCCAAAAGATTAGATATATAAATGTTATTCATAATATTTTTTTCCCCTTTTGTTTTTATTTATATGAAAGAATATTTAATTTTATAAAATCCGTTTATTTTTTATTTTAGTACTAAATTTTAAAAATTTTTAAAATTTTTCAAAGATTCTACAATTGTATAATGCAGAATCATTTCTATAGTTATATTTTGGTAATTCGTTCCAGTATCACCTACGACGAAATTTAGCATTGATAAGATTTAAAAAAAAGCAGTGGATTTACCAGAGCCAATTGGAGTTTCATAGATGAACTTCTTGGGGAATTGTATTTTTCTACGCCACTTTTTGAAAACTTTTAAACTTTTTGAATACTTTTTTATACATTTTTTATTCAATTTTTGCTAAATAATGCATAAATATTTAGTTCAAATGGCTTCCCGATTCATCCAGCAATTCAAGGAGCCTGATTCGGCTTCGCACAGCCCTGTGGTGATCACTGGTGCGTATATTCCTGAAAAATTATGTAAAAATAAAAAAAAATTATATCAAAAAAAGCAAATAGTTATAATTTTAAGAGAAAATTTAAATTTACGATTTTTTTGGTTAATTTTCTTAACAGAGTAAGTTAAATTTCACCTTAAGATAGCGGTTTTTTACTTTCCATGAATAGCTATTCATGGATAGAAAAACAACTCAAAAAGTAGCGTAGAAAAAAACGATTGTCCGAACTTCTTAATTATATTCGGTTTTGTAATCTTACGCAAATCGCATCCGTTATGATTCATACAATAGTAGTAATCATCATAATCCATATAATTGAGGAAATCACCATTTTTATCATAATATTCTAACTCAGCATTGATATTAACTTGTTCTCCACTAATGAGGATTATAATAAAAGCTTCATCTGTTGATGGATTACTATTCTAATCAATTTAGCGTTCACACTTTATAGAATATAAAGTAATCTCATCAAAGATCTGCCATTTAATATACGTTGGATCTTGTACTTCAATTTTAACTGAGTACGAGTAGATTATGAAGCCTGTGTGAATGGGGCTTCCCCATTCACCTCCCCATTCCAAATTGGTTATTTTTTTCAATGGATCAACATCATCAAAGATATTTTTTAAAGACTCTCATTTTATATCTTCTTCTTCTTTTTCATTTACGCAATCGTATAAAATGGTGTTCTATGTAATCCTTCATTAGAAAAAAGATAATTTAACCAAAGATACTAAATACAATGGAACTTTTTTGTTTTTAGGAAATACAATTCTGTATTTATGGATGATAGCACATGTTTTAACCAATATGAATTTCCATTAGTTACTATTTATTTTGAAGATTATAACCACACAAGGCAGATCATAGCTATTGGACTGAATTCAGGAAGAGAATAACATCTTATTAAGTTATTTTTAAGTGACGTATAGTCACAAATTTAAATTTATTTCGAGTTTTCATAATTGATAGATGGGAAGCTCAAAGTGGTGCTATCAAAGATTTATATTAACATTGTGAAATTGCTTTTGTAGAATACATATTTTCCTAAATATAAAATCTGTTTTTAACGAAAATTCCAGACTTGGGAGTTTATTTAATCAATTTCTACAAGGAACAATTACTGAAGAAGTAAATATGAATGCCTTAAAGGAAATGATACAATCAGTTAAAAGGGATAACAGATTCTTAACAAACCTGCATGACGAAATTAACTCATGTGAGTTTATCAATATTTATACTAAGAAATCAAGATGGGCTTTTTGGTAATGTAAAGGAAAGAACAAAACATGAAATCGTGTATTTTAGCGAATTAACTGAAATCATAAATGATTTTTCTTTTTCTGGAGCAATGATTTCAATAATACCATCAATATATTTGTCACAATGTCATGAAAATCCTATGACAAGAGGATATAAAGGTAAAAATGTCAAAAATAAAAAAATGGATTTCTGTTACACTAACTTAAATGCAAACTTTTTTAAATCCAGTTTTCAAAATATATAAGAACAAATCAAAATATTATTTCAAAATTTACATTCAATTCAAACAGGTGATTTTAATAGATTACAGTTAACGAGACAAAAGAAACAAAAATAAATTCAGCACCAAAAGTGAAATGTTATAATGAAAAAGGTAGTGTATTTCCAGGGCCACCAAAAACAACTAAATCATTAAATCATCATGATTCACTTAATTATTCTATGGTTGTCAGGAGTAATAACATTTAATAAGTATTTATTGATTATTTTTGATTGTTGGTCGACAACATTTGAAAGCTTATTAATATGTTCTTCAAGTATTTTTTTATTTTTTTTTTGTTCAATTGATTTATTAATTCATTGAGTTTATTAAATGATTCTTTTATTATGATATATCTGCTTTGATGTTGTCGTTTTCAAGTGATTTAATGATCAAATTCCCAAATTTCTTCAAATAATGTCTCGGTTCATTCGTTTACAGTCTGCGTAATATCTTAACATTTCCTCTCAAAAAGTTAATCATCGATGAATTGATCGATTTCAAGAAGTTGACCTTTATCAGTTTCAATGTCTTCGTCATCAAATAAAGATTTCATTTCTAGATAGTAAAAATAAAATAAGCTTGATTTTGTATCTTCTAAATCAGATTCCATTACCAATGTTTCATGCGCTTTTTGAAAATCATCTCTTGATTTCTCTAAAATAAGTAACATCGAGCCCCAGGAGCCTTCAAAAAGCTCCAATCACCTCGTTCATCCTAAAAGTTCATAACAAAATAATTCTAAACTAAAAATTTTATTGTCTCGTTATCAACATTATTTGAGTACAAAAAAATGAATCTATTTTTTTTTAGTTGTATATAAACTAAGTTTTTTAATTTGTCCCTTCTTATCGTCCTCTCAAATTTGAATAAAGCTAAATATTTTTTTTAAGTTATAATGGCATGATTACTTTCATTCATCTCAGGTTGAGGCTCCCGTTATTACCTTAACCAATTGGGCTTAGCCCTCAAAGACTCCCAAAGCTATTTAAAATGCTTTTTTCCTGAATAAATAACTTTTTTATATTCTTTTTTTTTATTTTCATCTTCTCAAAATTGAAAGATATGGTATTTTTAATAAAATAATTTGTCCCTACTTATCGTTCTACTTTCTGAAGACTCATAGAAAATTTGAATTAAAACTCTCAATTTTTTTGTGAATAAGGTAATAATTAAAAAACTTAGTTTATGAATGGCATGATTTTTTAACGTCACTCAAGTCCATTGAAAAAAACACTCCCATTCATTGAATCGAGCAGTTGTTTTATGCCCAAGATCTAAAAAAAAAAGTAATGTTTTACCAGTCACTCAATCTAGCTGAATATTTTTTTTTATTTTGAAGTCATTTTATTTACAAACTGTACGCTTATCAGTTGATAAGCAAATCTTTCAAATTTACTGATCAATTCTTGTGTTGTGATAAATTCTACTGTTTCAATAGTGATAGAGGAATTTCATACATTGTATAATGTTAATTGTCCAAACTCCATATTTGCTGATCCTAAGTACTTAAATCTCATATGATTTCGGTCATCCATTGATAATTCGAATTTATTAGTATCTGGTCTGTCTGCTTCGATGAGACCAAATTTTGCTAAATCATCTTTTGAATAATAATTTGACAAAACATTATTTGTTGCTAGAGTAATTCTTTCATCCAGAATTGCCGACGAGATTTCACAAGAATTAAATCAATTATCATCACAAATAAATACTGCACAAGTTTTCACATCCCATTCTATCTACATTGTTCCAGTATATTCAGATTTTCTATAGACAAAATCACCATTAATCCAAGCTGTTTCTACAATTTTTGATTTTTCAATAATTTGATTTTTCAATAGTTTTTCTTTGATACTAATCACATTAACTCTAAGTTTATTTGAAAAAATTGATCAACGGCGTCAGTAGTAATGTTAAGGGTGGCTCCGAGCTAAAGCTCTCCGCTACACGCTTCGCTCCTTAACAGATATACCATATAGCTATGGCACATTCTACTATATAAGGTCGTCCATTTGTGCCGTCCATAGCGTTATGTCCATATTATGATTTACATGAAAATAAGCTCAAATAAGCAATTATAGCTCTAAATTAACATGATGGAGTACATCCAATGAACTATCCAGGCATCCAATAGATCAATAATTATGTTAATAATAATATTAATTGAAACAGTCCGCTTATAAATATAGATGATTTAATATGTTATAGCTACCAAAACATATAACATTAGATGTAAATGATTTCTAGATTGAATTAAATGGGAACAATCCGGCTATCGATTAAATGTAAATGATCTCTAGATTGAATTAAATGGAAACAAGTCCAGTTGTCCCAAAATATATATTTTTTAATTTTGTCCCAAATGTCCCAATATCTCGAATCCACTTTGTTTGACACCATTCCAGTATCTACTTATAAGATATCGATTACTAAGCAAGATATTACTCATGAAATAGTATTCGATACATGCAAATTTATATTAGATGCGCCAATTGGATCTGGTAAGTCGACAGCATTGATGAATCATATTAAAGACAGCAAAGATAATAATTATATAATTATTGTTCCCACTACCAATATTGCTGTTGATTTCTATAATGCAGTTGGTTATAGTGAAGACTCTGTTAAGTTATGCACTAATAATGGCGCATTTAAAGACATTAAGTTAGCATTTGATAATAATGTTCGAGTGATCATCACTACATATCACACAGCATCTAGATGTTTAGGTAGTATAATTGAGTTTACACATGAAAATCTACTTAATAAATATCATTTGTTTATCGATGAAGCTCACTTATTGTTATTACATCCTGCATTAATAGAGATGACGCGAGAATTTAATTATGTTGGACTTATTACAGCCACCCCCAGTGAATTAAAGCACCTGTCTGTGTTTAAAGATTATGTTACTATAAGTCCAGTAATAAGTACTCACTATCATAGAAAGTTATATATTAATAAGTTGACTAATTTATCATTACAGTATCATGAAATAATTGAATTAGTTAAGACTAATATAAATGACTTTAATGCGATTATTATTAAGATTGAGGATAAGCATGAAGGCCGATCATTGAAAGAATTGCTTGTTAAAGAGAATATTGATGCATTATTGTATAATGGAGATAATAAAGAGACTGAGTTGATTAATGGCAGATTTGTTGATAAATCGAATGGTGATCCAATAATGAATAAGGTTGTTGTATGCACTAGTACGATACAAGCTGGACAGTCTATTAATGATAATGTATTACAAATCTTCATACAGACACCCTTAGACAATTATTCCTCAGTTGAGCAGTTTATTGGTCGAAATAGATCTAGTAATAGTATCACCTACTTATTCCTTAATATTGATGGTGTAGTTAATAAATCGATAAGTAATAATCTAGCAGACAGATACTATAATAGATTGCATGATACCAGAGTTAAAGCATGGCGTAATACAAATATAGATAAATGGATGAGAATATTAAATAAGCATGGGGAAATTATATTAAGCGATACACTATTAAATAAGATTAATTATTAAGATGACAATGAAAATAAGCCAATTGAATTTAATAATGAATTATTAAGATCTTTACCATTATACATATTTTCATTATACAATTCATTATTAAATTCAATTGGCTTATTTTCATTGTCATCTTAATAATCAACGACGTCGTTGATTTAAAATTAAATTATCATTTCTGTAACATATATATATTTGGTATTTATATAGATATGATAATGATATTTACTATTTTTTTCAAAATAATAATACTTTATTAAATCATACCAAATATAAATTGAATCGATAAAGTTTTTTTTCAGAAAAAGTTGTCTCTCAAAAAAATTCAACTTTTCAATAAGCATAACGTCAACTTAATTCATGGATTCAACATTATTTCAACGTTAACGTGTCGTTATGACCAAATTGAAACGGTTATAATCAATGGCCTTAATGTCGTTGACGTTGACATTCATTTCAACGATATAACATTTTTGTTCAACGATTTTAACGTCAACGTTGGCCAATCCTGTTTGAATTATCTTTTAAAATAGATCTTGTTGAAAAAATATATAACAAAAATTACCTAAATGTGTTTATTATTAATAAAAGCATTAAATAATTTTATTCTATTACAATGAAACAGAAAAATTCAATTCTTGACAATACCAGTTATATTAAGCCGATGAAAGAAGATGAAAATTGACCTACAACAATCAGGTCAATTCTTTTCAAAAAAACAAGACACATGTAAATTTTTCAAAAAAACAAGACACATTTTGAATTTTCAAATTTTCTCGAAGAATCTATGATGAGTTACTATCTTGAAAAATTTCAAAGTGCGTATAATGATCATAAAATAGAGATGAGGAGTAAATCTTTAGATGAAATCTATCAAAAATTCAAAATACATTTTATTAGGAAAATTGACGATACTTACATGATCAACGATATAAAGAATGAAATCAAAATCATTATATTTAACATAATAAGATTTTCAGAAGAAGATTATGCAATTTTCTGCTTTGAACAAACAATAATCATCATATCAAAATCAAATTTTCCTTTTCTTGAAAAGTTCTTTGAAAATCATAAGGATTCAAAAGTTGTCTCAATATCAAATGATAATTCAAATTTGCAAACTATTTATTTTAACATCGATGAAAAAGAATCTCGTGAAATGATTGATATTTATTCAATGATTTATAGCAATGAAAAGGGGCGATTTTTTAGTTATTTTAAAATTAAAAAACCACAAAATGAGATGATTAAAAAAATTATATTCAAATTTCTACCAAGCATTTTGAGTTTTATTGTCAGAAAAAGTTATAGCAAAATCAACAAAAACAATTTTTCTAATTCTAATGAAGAAAAAAATCAAGAAACAAAAGAAATTGAACTCAATTATAATAATTACATAGTGATTAAAAATTTAGGAACTTCAAATTCTTTAATTGAATTGATTTGTCACCTTGAATTTGAACAATTATTTATAATGAAAGCATTTGATTATACTGAACAAAAAAAATTGTTTGAGAGAGAAAACAGAAATTATGAAATGATTCATTTCTATTTAATTCCCAAATTTTATGGAATCGGAATAGTTGGTAAAGAAAAACGATTGCTCATTGAATATATCAAAGGAAGTTCACTAGACCAAATCAAAGAAATGGATTTAAATATTGAAGAAAAAATTTCAATTATTTATGATCTTCTCCGAATCATTCAATATCTTCATACAAATAAATTTATTTATAGAGACTTAAAGCCAAACAACTTCATCATCAAAAACAAAAGACTTTTTCTCATTGATTTTGATCGTATGCTTACTGCAGATGATGAGCAAATCACTAACAATTTTGATTCTATATATTGTGCACCTGAAATTAAAGAAGGAATTAAGTATTCATATGAAGTTGATATTTATTCGCTTGGAATGATCATATATTATATTATAATGGAGAGAAAAGTGCAAGATGATTATCAAACAAGAAATGCTTTTGATGATTTTGGAGATGAATTAGCTGAATTGGCTAAAATATGTAAAAGATGTATCAATATCGATAGATCAAAACGGCCAAAAATCAACGAAATAATTGACATTTTTATAGAACATTATTCTCTATCAAAAAACAAACAAAATGCCAATCAGAATCTAATATTAGAAGGGAATGATTCCACTTCACAAACAAAGAAAAATGATAAAATGCTTGAACACTATTATTTTATGAATAAAGATTATCTAAAAACACTATTTGATGATGAATCTATTCATGGAGAATGCGCAGATGAAGAAAGAGATATTGATAAAGCAATTCGTTTTTATAAAATTACTGCAAAACGAAATGATACTATTGCACAATACAATCTTGGAGTTATTTATTACAGAGGAAAAGAGGTTGAACGTAATATAGACCAATCAATTTATTATTTTACACTTGCTGCTAATCAAAATTATCCAAAAGCACAATTCAGTCTTGGTGTTATTTATTATGATGGCAAATACATCCAACCTGATATTGACAAAGCACTTTATTATTGTTCACTTGCTGCTAATCAAGATTATCCAGAAGCGCAATTTAATCTTGGAATTTTTTATTCTGAAGGCGAGTATATCCAACCTGATATTGACAAAGCAATTCATTATTTTACACTTGCTTCTAATCAAAATTATTCAGAAGCCCAATTCAAACTTGGAGTTATTTATTATGATGGTCAATATATTCAACAAGATATTGACAAAGCAATTCATTATTTTACACTAGCTGCAGATCAAGGTCATTCAAATGCACAATTTAATCTTGGGCTAATTTATAAAACAGGTAAATATATTGAACAAGATATTGACAAAGCAATTCATTATTATACACTTGCTGCTAATCAAAATAATCAAAAAGCACAATGCAATCTTGGTGCAATTTATAATAACGGTAAATACATTCAACAAGATATTGACAAAGCAATTTATTATTATACACTTGCTGCTAATCAAAATAATCCACTGGCACTAAACAATCTTGGAATTATTTATTACGAAGGTAAATATATTGAACAAGATATTGACAAAGCAATTCATTATTTTACACTAGCTGCTGATCAAGGTCATTCGGATGCACAATTTTATCTTGGAGTTTTTTATTATGATTGTAAATATATTCAACAAGATATTGACAAAGCAATTCATTATTTTTCACTAGCTGCTAATCAAGGCCATTCAAATGCACAATTCTATCTTGGATTAATTTTTGATAGAAGCGACTCTACTCATAACGATATCAGTAAAGCCATTCATTATTATTCACTTGCTGCTGATCAAAATAATCCAAATGCACAATTCAATCTTGGATTAGTTTATGATAGAAGTGACAATACTCATAAGTACATCAGTGATATCATTCATTATTATTCTCGTGCTGCTGATCAAAATATTCCAAATGCACAATTCAATCTTGGATTAATTTATGAAGAAGGAAAATATGTTGAACGAAATATAAACAAAGCAATTTATTATTATTCACTCGCTTCTAATCAAAATTATTCAAATGCACAATTTAATCTTGGTGTTATTTATTATGAAGGAAAATATATTCAACCTGATATTTACAAGGCCATTTATTATTTTTCACTTGCTGCTAATAATAATTATCCTGAGGCACTAATTATTCTTGGAGTTATTTATTATGAAAACAAATATATTCTACCTGATATTAATAAAGCAATTTATTATTTCTCACTTGCTGCTGAATATAATTATCCTGAGGCAATAAATAATCTTGGTGCAATTTATTATGAAGGCAAATACATTCAACGTGACATTAACAAGGCAATTTATTATTTTTCACTCGCTGCTAATCAAAATGATACAGAAGCACAACTCAATCTTGGAACCATTTATTATGAAGGCAAATATATTCAACCTGATATTAACAAAGCAATTTATTATTTTTTACTAGCTGCTAAAAAAAATGAATCAAAAGCACAATTCAATCTTGGATTAATTTATGAAGAAGGTGAAGATATAAACAATGCAATTTATTATTATTCACTCGCTGCTTATAATAATCATCGGGAAGCCCAATTCATTCTTGGTATGTTTTATTATGATGGAATACAAATTGAACAAAACATTAACAAAGCAATTCGTTATTTTTCTCTTTCTGCAAGAAATGGATGTATTGAATCACATTTTGCACTTGGTGTCATTTATTCACAAAGTATTTATGTCAAAAGAGACTTGGAAGAAGCTATTCATCATTATAACCTTGGATCAAACAATAATGATATATGCTCTAAACACAATCTTGGAATCATTTACAAATATTATGAATATAAAAAGAATCCAATTGAATATTTTGAAGAAGTTATAAATAAATATGAAGATCAAGTATCAATGTACAATCTGGGACACATTTATTTTTATGGTGAAAAAGTCAACATGAACCTTGACAAATCCATTGAATTATTAATAAAATCATCAATAAAAGGTTTTAATGTTGCGAAAAATGTATTGGCTTTAGCTATCATCAAGAAAATATCAATAACAAAAATCACCAAAGAATCAATTGAAGAAGAAATAAAAAAATATAATAATGATAATGATGATGAGTTTAACAAATTATCACTAGAAATATTTGAAATGATTCAAAAGTTTAATTTGGCAAATGACACTTTTTATGCCTCTTATTATTCAAAATATCAAGATATTGATTATGCTTATGACATTCAAAGGAAGCCAATTATAGCTAAAAAATTTTTGTTTGGACAAGAACAAAAACCTGATAAAAACAGAAATTTGATAGACATTAATGATTATTTTTATGAAGGATTTGGCATTAAAATATAAATTTAAAAGGAATATCATTCAAAATTAATATTTTTATGAATGAATTTGATTCAATTCTTTAAGAACTTCTTTACAATCGCATAGCGGTGTTTGAAAAACAAGATTGTCTTCAAGATATTGAATCAGTTCTGCATTTCCACTTTGAATCGCATTGAAACAAATCGGCGAATTCAGTTTAACTCCTTGTATTTCCATATATTTGATGATCAAAAGGCGACTTGTTTCAAAAATTGATTTTTCTAGCGAGAGATTTGTTTGCTCAACAAATATGATAAATTCTTTAATTTGGTTGAATCGAATTAGCTGACATAAATAATCATTTTCTCCTTCTTGTAGTTTCTCATAGAAGTGTTCTTGAACTTCGTTATTCATCTTTTCAATAAATTTATCGTCTTTTTAAATTTTGTTCTTGCTGCGGTATTTTCAAATGATTTCTTTTGAAAGGAACGTTTTGATTTCTGGTAGAAGATAATCACAAATGTTCTTTTTGGCATATTTATCTTCCATAAAAATGTATTCATCACTTTTTCTTCAATAAGAAACAGAACAATTCTCATGTTATATCAGAAAATTTCGAAAATTTCAGAATTTGTGAAATATTTTTAGATTTCTCCCACTTTTTGAACTTCTTATATATATATTAACAATGGAAAGTCATAACTATATCAGAAATTGATTTTTAATGATACTATAATTGAATATGTATTCATTTAAAAACTGCTCAAAATAAAAGATAAAATAGAAAATAATTAATAATTAATATTTTACTATTTGAAATCATTTTTTGTTACTTTCATTATTTGTGTTGCTTGCCAAGTCTTCCTTTTTGCTTTGTAAATTCAACCTGCTGCTCTGTATTTTGTTCAAGCATTAATTTCATTTGGTTATCAAAATCATTTTTCTGGTTTTCAAATTCTATTTGCCGGCTTTCCAGTTTTTCTTCAATTTCTAATAGCACATGGCAAAAGTGTATCTTCTCCATTTTTATCATTATCAATTATTTTTGCATTTACATCTATTTGTGGAAAATTTTAATAGAAGTTCAACAATTTCTATTAATATTTTTGAAAAGTCACAATACAAAAGAGTAATTTTTTAACTTTTTCCAAATCACCTTTTGGTATTCTTATTTCTGACACAACATTAACATCAATTTCTGGGCAATCTAAAATTAGTTTGATATTTTCAATTTCATTTTTTTTTTTTTGAATAGCTAATATCAAATATGTTGTTTGCATATTAAGGAAGCATTCATTCAAACTTTCGTTTGAATTATTGGAGATATATTGCCCAACTGAGCCATTAAATAGTCCATTTTTTTCATTGATATTATTTGTTTGAAATTGTAATAATCTTCTAACAACTGCCGTTCGATTAAACATACATGCTATATCTGTAGTTCTCACGACTTTGAATTTTTATTTTTAAATAATTATTATTTACAAAATAAAGTGCTTCTAAAAACGATGATCCACTCAAATTCACCTTTTTGATTAAGGGAGTAGTCCAATTTACATTTTTCATTCAAAATTTCATATTTTCGCGATGGTGAAAAAATTGAATTTTCTCCATGTTTAAAAGAGATACAAAATTAATTTATATATATTTATAATTATCAAATGCAGAATAATTTATATTTTATAATTAGAATAAAAAATATCCTGATAAAGCTTATCAATTTATTTCATATTTCAAAATTTTTTCATTCGGATATTTATTAAGTATGGTACTGATCAAGGAAAACAGACAAATTGAATACTTTGGAAACTTTTTCTATGCATGGTCTCAAAAAAAAAATGATATTTTCTTAAGGCTTTCAAAATATTGAATAAATTTTGCTTTTTTCTCAATTTTTATTTTTTTTTTCTGAGCTAAAGTGGATAAGCATTCAAATAAAAAATATTGAATTAAAATAAAAAAATAGAAATATCTGATTGAAAATCGAATATATCCATTTCTTTACCAAAATAATCTGAATATTATGGATATTTCTTTCTAATTATTCATTTTGCAAAATACTTTATTTTTTTTATTTTTATCAGAAAAATTGAATATCATTCAAAATAGCTACATTCAAATATAAATATGATTTTCTTTAAACTGTTCAAAGAAATTACAATAATAACCACAAAATTTATATCAATAGATTATATAATAATTTTTAATAGCAAACCAGAATGATTCTTCATTCATTTAACAATTCAAGAAATAGTGAAATTTAAGAGTGTTAAATACCCTGAACCATTTTATGTAATACGATCTGAATTACAATTTAATCTATTCACTTGGTAATGTATCTGCACCTAAATGTTTTGATGATACATTTCTTTAATAAATATATGATTCAACAAAAAAAAAGCAAATTTTTAAAGCATATGAATGGCCCGAAATCAAACAATTTTAATTTTTCGGTTACAAAGCTAAAATTCGATCACTTTTTGATGAAATTGAGAAAGTCAAGAATAATCAAATCACGAGATGATATATGATATGTTGATTTGAATTATAGTGTAAATGTTTCTGATACAATAATATCTAGCAAAATCAAGATAATAAAAAAGTTAATATGAAAATTTTATATATGATAGTTAATCATTAAAAAAAAATACAAATGTAATTTAATTAGTAGTTAAAATTCAAAGTATTTCTGGTACTAATATAGAAGATAGCTTATTTAATCTTTTTGAAATTATTATAAAAAATATTTAATATATAATTAAATCAAAGCAATCTGAGTCTTGATAAAAATATCAAAGTAATACCAAATGAAATTTGTTTAAAATGTATTTACAATTGAAAAACAAATATAATAATCATTTGGATGTATTGCTTATACAAATCTTTTTTTTTTTTTTTTTTTCAATTATTTTATATATAAAAAGGAATAAAAATCAATTATGGAAAGATAACAGTAAAATAACAGCAACACTCTGTATAAAATTTATTTAATCTTTTAGTATCAACAATAAATATAAATTTTGAAATGATGATTGATATTGTGAAAATTTTTTTCAAATTGATTTTTCAACATTATCTTCATGAATGACAAAGAAAATAAAGTAACATAGCTATGATATACCACCTTATTAAAGATAAAAGTGGAAATACTATTTCAAACTTTGAAATTCAAAAGAAATTTTCAAATATTTATTAAAACTTTTTATATTTGAATTTTTAATATTCAAAAGATATAATAAACTATACATGAGATTAATACTAAGTATTAATTGAAAATACCTTATGTATATGAATTAAATAGTATTTTATATGCATTTATTAGGTGAAAATAGAGTTGTCTTGTTAGTTGTCACTTTTTATGCCTGACTTTTTTTCATCGAGGTGACGATGTGCTCATAAAATACCGATATAAAAATAAACGTATAAACAGAAATAAATTTTTTTGGCAAAAAGAAGAGCTTAAAACAAAGCTTGATATTTTTCAAATAATATAAAGTTTATAAACTTTAAAAATAATTTGTTTCTTATAAATGATGGCACTTTATTATAAATATATAATAAATGATATCTTGTATTTGTATAACTAGAAAACTTGAGAAAACTAAAAAAATCAATCAAAATTAGTTGAGGTTTTATTCGATTTTTTGAGATTTAAATTGAATTAATTCAAAGTTTTAATCAGAAAGTTATATAATAAATCAAAAACAAATCAGAGATGTTCAAATGGATGAATGCTATGATTATAATAAGAAGATATTTATTGAAACCATTTACTCATCAGCAAATGTAATAAGTGAAAATGAAGATATAGATGAAGTTGGATATGGTAGTGGGTGTTGCACACCACACTACACACATGAAACTTACACTTTTGGTCTATTTTAATAACGAAAATGACAATCAATTAGCAATGTCATGATTTACGTCTAGTGGCGCGTATATTTAATGTATAACCTCAACGTCAGAGCAGTTGGTGATGATTTCATGTGTTGTTATCATAAATGATATAACAATGAATGAAATATAATTTATTGATGTCATAAATGAAACGCTTAACTGACCCAATCGATTACGAGCGAATCGAATTAATTTATTTTCAACCATTGAGTGTTCTGTTGAAACGAGATGATAAGACATTGAGTCAACAAATGAAGAAATTGAAAGAAGAGACAAAAATAAAAATGTTTACTGATGAAACGTTTAACATACATTTTTGACATCATCAATGAATTTATTAAATGCTTCAATTATTGTTTTTGCTCCTTTCCCAACCAATGGATAACTGTAAACTTTGCGTGTGTTGATATTAATGAACATCAAATAATTTAATTCTTTTGTCTGTTATTAATGAACGTGTCCATTTGATATCCTCCAGAATGTTTTGAATAGATGTTCATATATTTTGGTTTGTCTGGTACAACATCATGAATGATATTATTTTTCAAATATTCTCTTGCTTCCTTTTCATTAAATCCATATCTTTTCGCTAGTTGTACAATTTTTGATGGTGTCCGCCATGGATAACGATTATATAAATCTTCAATTGACTTGAAAGTCATTTTATATATATAACAACCTCTGATGATTCATCATCTGCATTTCAATCATAAAACTTTCAGTAACTGGTAATAATTTTACATTTTATAATCACGACCACTATAAAATTCAATCCAAAATGTTTGGTCAGTAGAATTCAATTTGAAATATTTGATTGGTGAGAAGTTTTGATAACTATTTCCAACATATCCCTTGCTTGTTTCTTCAGCTATTGATGAATACACTTTGCAACTGTGTCTTTCCCATACATTCTCAAATTTAATTTCTTTCATTCATTTTCCTTCAACCTTGTCATCAGTGATGTCCATATAATTGTTTGGGTCATTTTGAAATGGCTCAAAGCCAACATTCATGATATCCGCAAAATCGCATTTCACATGTGGTTCGTTATACTGTTCTTTGTTATTTTTGTCATAATGTCTATATTTAAATTTAATAGCTATTTCAACATTACACAATTTATTTTTATCATCTTCATCTACTTCATCTTCCTTTAGTTCATTCGCTGCTGAATAAATGGTTTCAATGAATGTCTTTTTGTTGTAGTCATAGTATCCATCCATTTGAACATCTTTAATTCGTTTTTGATTTTTGATATACATCTCGGGTATCTCTTCATCATTAATGAAAAACTTTGGATAACCTTCTTTCCATTGATAATTATTGTAATGTCTAAAAGCGATATTCAATTGTTCATTCATATCTTTCCATATTTCTCTCAAATCCTTGTCTGTTGATAGCCATGAAACAAAATAACATTCAACTTGACTCACTTTCGATGTGTTATTTCTGAAATATTGACTTTGATATTGAATTCCAATTTACGACGTCTCGCTAACATCCATATTGTACGAAAGCAAATAATTGTCTCTCCTCTGTCTGCAGTACACCAATCAACTGGCAAATTAAAAAAAAAATCTATTTGGTCTGTCATTGTCTTGCTTTCCATCTTCCCTGAAGAACACGTATTCTTTTGGTATTGGTGTGTAATCGATTGGGTCAGTTAAGCGTTTCATTTATGACATCAATAAATTATATTTCATTCATTGTTATATCATTTATGATAGCAACACATGAAATCATCACCAACTGCTCTGACGTTGAGGTTATACATTAAATATACGCGCCACTAGACGTAAATCATGACATTGCTAATTGATTGTCATTTTCGTTATTAAAATAGACCAAAAGTGTAAGTTTCATGTGTGTAGTGTGGTGTGCAACACCCACTACCATATCTAACTGATGATAAAAATATATTATAATATGTTGATTTAAGGTTTAAATTTGAGAATTCATGGGCATTCACTAAAAGTTTATTCATCAATATCTGAAGAAGAAAGTAAGAAATATTTTGGTAATAATTATCAAAAATTATGACAATTAAATATTATAAACTGAATTCAACTGACCAAGAATTTGGATTGAATTCTATAGTTGACGATGTTCTTTCTGTTGTGTCTTCCTAGCTTTTTTTTCTTTCTTCATTATTAGCATATTTACTTTTCCTTCCACGTTTAGTTTTTTTTTTTTTTTTTTTTTTTTTTTTTTTTTTTTTTTTTTTTTTTTTTTTTTTAGATTCGCTGATGATTCCAATTTAGACAATGGTTTAATTGGTATTTGATTGAATTGATTTAAACTTAATTCATTTTTGTTAAGACTCTTTCAATATGATTGTGCTATTAATTGTACTAATTAGTCATTTCATTTATGTATAATCGAATGAAGAATGACAATTGATGAAATGTCTGTACTAGACTTCAAACTATAATGTTGCATAATGGTTAAAAATTATATCTTTTGGCAAGTTGAAATTAATTTCAACAAAGATTATCAATCCCAAATACACATATTTGCTAATGCTATATGTTTTCAGCATCAATTAGCATATCCAACTAAGTTTATGATCTTTTAATTACGTTTATCTGAAGAATAATTGATTTTGAAATGTACACTTCCTTAAATATACTATGAATAAAATCTGATTTCTTATAGTCTTTTCTTGTAGATCCAAGAATTATTTGACTTTGCAGATCAAACATCTTATAGTCCTTTCGTATATTTACCTTATTGTTTATTACATTATATTTATAAACAAATTAATCTACCAATTATCTCAGTTTCTCACTTGTTTCAATTAATAATTGATGTATTTTGGCATATTGCAGACAGGATTTTAAAAATGGTTCCTCAAAAACTCGAAAATCTGTGAAATATTAGGTTCTTCAACCGAGCATAGCTCATATTTCAATGTCATTGTAAAAATATTTGTCATTAGATGTTATAAATCTTATATGTTCTTTTCCAATTGCCTTCAGAAATTACTCTAAATAAGATTAAAAATGACTTTGTTTAACAGTTTCATTTTTTGGGCCTCTGAAAAATAGAATGTAAAAGAACTTTAAAAGATTTATATCACATTACGATTACATCCATAAGATAAAATAATATTTTTTTCATCAGAAAGAATATGTTTCTATAAATATTAAGGTAAAGATGAATTGAAATTGAAATTGAGAGATCTAAAAGACTTGTAAATGGTTTGTTAAGTTTTATTTCATTTTTGATGAGGAGGATGGATCATCAAACATCAGACCATTTCATGACTGTATAATAATGAACTTATATATTTATTTTTTTTGCTAGCATGACATCAACTTAATATTGTAACACCAATTAAAACAATTTTGTCTATTTAACAATTAAAAGTTTCTTTCTCGATGTATCTTTAAGAAAGCATTAGCAACATTATAAAGTTTAAATAAGATAAACACCGAATTCAATCCATTATTGCATAAATGAACATACATTGTTAAACTCTTGCGTTATTTTATCATTACAGGATGTTATTGAAATATATTTCATTACATATATCCAATATTTGTTAAGTATCTATATGTGTAAACTCAATAATACAAAATAAAAATCAAGACTAACAATATTGATGATCGAAATTCATAAGAAAAGCAAAGAGAAGTAAATAAATTTTTGAAATAGATAATATTATAACAAACAAAATATTATTTTCTAAAAACACTTTTAAATAAATATGAGTTTTAATATATATATATACTATAAAAAGTTTATTAAATGCATCATATATTAATCAATTCAATATATATACTAAAAATAAAATTACATTAGTGTGATTGAACTTTTTATGGTAATTTTCTTTTATATATATATATATATCAAAAATAAATAGACATTTTTTCATATATATATAAATAAAAAAATATTTTAACGAATTTTAGATAGAAAATTTATTTAAAATTTATTCAATTTTTTATATAAGATGATTTAAATTTTGAATAATTTGACGTTATATTCATTCAATTTATTCAAATAAATATTTTTTATTTTTTTTTACATTTATATCGTACTGTCATATCACTTTTGCAAATGCAACACAATTTATATTATAATATGAACTTTTTCTCACATGAAATGACATCTTTTTATTACGCCCTTAACAACGGACTGTTATATGCAAATGGAGCATGCGAGAGCACAGAAAACTGCAAAGGAAATTACTACATGGTGAAAGATAAATATGCTGAAACTGGCTATAGACTTCAATGCAGCCACTGCCACTGCACCAAAAGTATATTCTTTAAATCTATATTTACTAGGTCCAAGCTCCCATTGACAACGGTTTTCCACATCCTATATTGCTGGGCGAACAAATACAGGCGGGGCTTAGCGGCACATGAATGCTGTGTATCCAAACAAACTATCACAAATTTTTACCAATCATTTCGCCTTGCATGCATGCATAGACTTCATGTGCATCCCCAGCAACCAATTGGAGGGCCAGGAACAGTGGTTGAAATAGATGAATCGGTTATGACAAAAAGAAAGTACAATCGCGGACGCAAAATGTCTGAAATCTGGCTGTTCGGGGGAATATGCCGTCAAACTGGCGAAAGATTCATATTCCAAGTCCCCGAACGGTCTGCAGATTATTTAATTCCACTGATCCAAGTTTACATCAAACCTGGAACTACCATACATTCTGATGGTTGAGCGGCATATAATGAAATCAAAAACCTGCCGCAAAACTATAATCATCTCATCGTCAATCATTCTGAAAATTTCGTTGATCCTGAAACTGGCTGCCACACTCAATCAGTTGAGCGAATGTGGCGGGAAGTTAAGCGGGTCAAACGAATAATGGAAGGAATAAATCCTATCGACATAGATGGGTATATCGCCGAATACCTCTGGCGAAAGCATGAAGAAGTCAATTACTCAAATGGCTTTAATAAAGCAGTCATGCTTTTATATGGCTGCCCTTTTTACTAAATAAAAAAATAAATTTCAATAAACAAAAGTTTATTTATCATTTATTTATTTTATATTAATTTTATATCATTTTATATCAACATCATCTTCTTCAACATCTTCAACTTAAACATCATCTCCTTCAGCATCATCTCCTTAAACATCATCTCCTTCAGCATCATCTCCTTAAACATCATCTCCTTAAACATCATCTCCTTAAACATCATCTCCTTAAACATCATCTCTTTAAACATCATCTCCTTAAACATCATCTCCTTAAACATCATCTCCTTAAACATCATCTCCTTAAACATCATCTCCTTAAACATCTTCTCCTTAAACATCATCTCCTTAAACATCATCTCCTTAAACATCATCTCCTTAAACATCATCTCCTTAAACATCATCTCCTTAAACATCTTCTCCTTAAACATCATCTCCTTAAACATCATCTCCTTCAGCATCATCTCTTTAAACATCATCTCCTTAAACATCATCTCTTTAAACATCATCTCCTTAAACATCATCTCCTTCAGCATCATCTCTTTAAACATCATCTCTTTAAACATCATCTCCTTAAACATCATCTCCTTAAACATCATCTCCTTAAACATCATCTCTTTAAACATCATCTCTTTAAACATCATCTCCTTCAGCATCATCTCTTTAAACATCATCTCCTTAAACATCATCTCCTTAAACATCATCTCCTTCAGCATCATCTTCTTAAACATCATCTCCTTCAGCATCATCTTCTTAAACATCATCTCCTTAAACATCATCTTCAACATCATCTTGACTAAATAGGACTCAAGGAGGAAACTTTTGATTTTCAATAATATTTCCTTATCTTTAGTTAAAATAACATTATCTTAAATAATATGAGTCATGCTAGAACTTTTTAATTGCACCAAAACAAAAATATCAATCAAATCAATTCTGCGCACTTTTTAATAATTGAAAATTTGAAATGAGCCAAAAAAAGTTGTATTATTCAATTAATGTTGATAAAGAACTAAATAAAAAAGATTTCATTTCAAATATTGATTTCTTAATTTTGCTTGAAAGTAGGATTTCTGTTCACAAATGAAACAAATTCAATATTTACGAATAAAAAAATGTGTCATTTCTTCAAAATTGGGAAACAATATTGAAATCAAAAGATAAAAGTTCATAGAAGGTAATTCAAAAATGAATCATCAATGATTATGATTTCATTCTGTAAAAGTTAAAGAAGAATTCGCTTGTTGTCTTTGAAAATATCGAAGATTTCTGAATTTGACAAGGATTGATTGATTGATTTTTTAAGGAATATAAGAATTTGATTGATCAATTGGTCAGAAAGAGGAGCTCGGCAATGATTATCACTGATTTTCAATATTAAAATTAATAATATTTTACGTTCATGTTTGATATCTCTGTCATTGTCAATGAAATCACATTTTTTTTAAAGTTCTTGAATACTACATTCAACTTCAACCTGAAATGACCACCAATTTAAAGCCTAGGCTTATGATTAAAATGGAAAACTCAAAAAATGCATTTGAATATTAATAGAAATATATTGTGAGCAAAATAAAATATTTTTGTACATATAATATATTTATTCATATTATTTTTAAATTGGAAATATTTATTTATATAATTATTGCTATATATACAATTATATATTTCATATTAATTAATTATATATATTTTCAAATAACTAATATAAAGCTTTTTTTCCAATTTAAAAATAATATGAATAAATATATTAAAGTAATCCGAAAAACCCACTCCTAACCGCTAAAAACCAGTTCCGAAAAAAAAATTCTCTCAATTTTTGTTTAATATTTGTGTTAAATTCATATTTGCATATTCAAAATACTAAAAAAAGTTCTCAAAAAGTTAAAAAAAAGATGAAAGAAAAAAAACATTTTTTATGGAGTTATTATATAATGAAATAAGGGGAAAAACTTAAATCTAATTGTTAAATATGCTAATATTATATATTTTATTAACAACATTCTATTTTTTTAATAGTAATAAATTTCTATTAAATTCTGAGAAATAGTTTTAGAAGTAGTAGTATTAAAGGCTTGTAAGTTCGCCTTTCTTTCTATGATTGTCGTTCATACGCTTTAAAAGCTTAGAATCTTGGCATTTCTATTTATTTGCATATATTTGTTTAGGTCAAACTTATCCGGTTTGAGAAATGGCAGGATCTAATTTGTACTTAGCATCATTTTGATTTGTTGCCGAATAATAATTGCTATATTGGAAAACTCTTTGATAATGATTGAAGAGCCAAAATAAAAGATTGACCAAGTTTCATTCAAAAAGTTTCAAAAATTTTATAAAAATAAATTGAAAAGGAAAAAAGTCGGAACTGGTATTCACTTTTTCAATAAGATAATAACAAACTCGAACTTTTTGAATTTTAAAAAAGGTTTGGGAACTGGTTTTTAGCGGTTAGGAACGGGTTTTTTTGTTAACTTTATATGTACAAAAATGTTTTATTTTGCTCACAATATATTTCTATTAATATATACAATTTTTAACTTTTTTGCTAAAAAAATGGGATTTTAACGAAAAATGAGATTTTTTATGCAAAAAAAAATTATTTTATTAGTAAAAAAAATATAAGAGGTAAATAAATTTATGACATTACAATAAAACAAAAACTAGCTATAATTGAGATACCAAAAATACAATCTACAATTATGATAAAGTTATAGTTGGTGGACATAATTCTGTTTTAGAGACATAATTATGTTTTCACATCATTTCTATATATTCAAATTGGACTTTTAAAAAAACAATTGTAGAACAATTAATATCATATTGGATACATTCTATTCCCAGATTTTCATTCACTTTTATCAAACTAAATTTGATCAAAAATATGATATCGAATTTTTAATTTCTGAATATTTTTTTATTATTTGAAAAAAATTATAATTTACTTTTTATCTATAATTAAAATGTATCATTATTATTTATTGAAATAAAATAGATAATTAGAAAAAATGGTTTCATTTTCATTTCACTACTCAAAAAACTCATTTCATATCACATTTCATACTTTTACCATAAAAAAAAGGTTGTTTTAATTTGCTCTAACATTGTTATTATTTTAGAATATAATGTATATATTATATTTTAGAAAAAAATTTATTGAAATAATAATTATATAAAAAGAAAAAGTGTTTTCAAAATATGACAAAAATCATTCATACAAAATTACAAATTTTGAAAAATGAGTTTATTTTATTTCAAATTAGATGCAGTATTAACCATCTATATGATTCATATAATATATTAAATATAATAATATGGTTGAAAAAGAATCAATCTTGGAAAAATTTCATTTTTCTTTTTTTCATTCAAAATCATTCATAAATCACTCATGCATAATTGATATGATTTCAGAATTTCATTATTTGATAACACATACAATGAAATATATTATTAATCCTCTAAAAATCATTGTTGCCCATCAAGATTTCAGGTTTTTCTAAGAAATATACAAATTTCACTTTTTTATTTTTTCTATTATAATAGCATTAAAAATAGCAATTAATCAATAAATATTAGGTAAGTATAGAAGAACTATTAAAATAATGAAAATAATTTCTCAATGTCTAAAATTGAAAGTCTTTTTAAGTTATTTCAGAAGTTACTCTTTTTCATTAAGGTAATAGATCTTGAGTAGAACCGCCAATTTTATTCTTTCAATATCATTATACTATATGCATTATATCAAATATTTAAATAAAAATTTAAAAGTTTTTATTTTTTATTGGAAAAAAACAAAAAAGTGATATGATTTTTAACTTTATTTTGTGCATCAAAATTTTCTTATATGAAAGTTTTTAGATATCAATTATCTGATAAAATTATATCATTACTGATTATGAATTAATGATATTATTATTAAATCCCAAGTTTCAATTATTGAGAATAAAATAAGAATTTTGACTTTTTTTTTACATTAATGGCAAAATTTCATATAAATCAAAAATATAATAGATCATTTAATTAAATAATGATGTACATAAAATACATTAATAAAACATATAATATTATCAAATTATCTTTAAAAAGTATTGAGAAAAATGTGTTTTATTTTTGTGTACCATTCAAAAAGTTGAGCAAACATGATTATGTCCCAAAAACATAATTATGTCCACCAACTATATATCAACTATATTCTGCAATTTATGCTTATAAATATTTATATCGTATAGAAAGGCAGAAACTAATCTACATGTTTAGCTGACTCCCATCTTTTATAATTTAATTTAATTTTTGATGAGTGCTGAATTTGTTAACTATATAAAAATTTTTGTAGAGATTCGTGGGTATACATTATTTTTTGATTATTATTCAATATATATTGAATAATTATATAACAACACAATCATATATAAACAGTAGAAATAAATACATAGTAGATATATAAATAACATTTTTTCAAAAAAAAGCATGAGTAGCTACTCATGCTTTTATGGAAAAAAAAATTCTCAAAAAAATTGGATTTTCCGAAAAAAAAAATTTTCCGAAAACCAGCCTGTTTTTGGAAAAAAAAGAATTTCTTATTATTGTTGAGTTTTCGGAAAAAAGGTTATTTTTGAGCAAGCTTTTTTTTTTTGGAAAACCCTCTATTATAATAAATGGCAAAACTTAATTCTAAACATATTTTAAGAAGAATATAATCATTTTATCTATATAATATATATATTTCATCATTATAAAGGTCAACTTTTATTTGGTTTAATGTTCGTATTGGTTTTTATACATTTCTTCTTTAATTTGATCATAAATGTGGTACATTTTAATGTACAATGTATTATGAGACTGTGAAAATGGAGTGACCCATTATTCACTGTCTATTAAAAATACTGCTACGAAAATTTGTTACAAATGATAAAATTTTAGATCAATATTGTAATTAAATTTCGTTGGGATTTAAACTGGTATTTAGGTAGTTCGGGATTCGAAAACTTCTTCTTATAAAGTTCTCAGAATAATATCCGCAAGCAAATAAAGAAAACATGAAACAAATGTATGAGATTAATCTTTTCATATGTGTTGGATCGTAATTTTTTATTAGGCATGAAGATACCAGTGTGTGCATGGATATAAGACAAGTAATGAAAAAAAATATTGATGGTAAAAGATATTTGCAAAATGTTGAAAAACTAGGGAATCTACTTGTATATGTTATTTGTAGAACTTGTGGTTTAACATTATCGATTGAGGTTGGGGTTGGAGTTGGTTTTTCCATTAAGAAAGTTTTCCTGTAAAATTTTAATTTGCCGACGTTTATTTTAAGTGAATTTTCTATAAACGGTCGTTATTTCCTATTCAAATCTTTAAAGTTGAATTCAAAATGCTTAGAACAACTATTGAAAAAATTTGTGAGAAAAGTGGAAAACTCAATCTTCATATTTTTTTTTTATTCCGAATCTTTTACTTATAAAAACCGATATTTAGTTTTCCTAGTAAAACCGCAAACTACCTTTTTATTCTGAGATGGCTTATTTTAAAGAGAAACTTGTTTTAAGTCAGATATTTCGTTCAGATCAGATAAATGATAATTACAAAAACAGAATAGAGATGAAAATAATGGCTAAACAAGATTTTTCTTATTATTAAATACATTAAACTCCATATTTAACAAATTTTACAATTATCAAATAATTATAAATTTTTGATGTGTTGAAATTCTTCCAGTAAAACAACAAATGATTTAAAATTCAAAACAAATTCCAAAAGCTAAAAGAAAAATTAGCAAATTATAAAAAATTTTCATTGAATAACATTTAATAAGAATTTTTAAAAAGGCATATTATTTCGCGCATATATGGAAACTCGATAATGCAATTGGCCAAATTGTTTAGAGATCTCATAACTTCATTTTATTCAAATTAAAAAATCATATCAAAAATAGAAATGCCAAAATAAATCTATATTCAAAAGAAAAATTAATTCTTAAACAAAAATGTTTTTATTATTATTATTTTATCTTTTATTTTTCAATATTTTTATGTTTTTTAAATTGTCTCACTTTTTCATTTTCAGAGAACTTCAGGATTTCTTACATTCATGATGGAACAAAATTGAATGCTTTTCAATGATATTTGAAAAAGCTTGTCCTAAGCTTTTTGAATCCAACTTTAGTCTTTATTACTTCAGAAATTTGATTTTTTGAAGTTCTCAAAAAGTAGACGTATGAAAATTTTCATATTTTCAATTTAAAAGGATTTTTGACTTTATCAAAATAATTTTGGATTTTCTGAGGACTTTGCTTATCGTCAAAGAACTTCGCAAAAAGTTCTATTCGTTTTTTTAATTTTCAATCCTGACTGTTCCTTTCGCACATGCATTAAGTCACAGACTTTCCAACCAAGACAGAATATTGGACATACAACGACTAGCGTTTTATGCTTGGTTGGGAAAGTTTTCTCAAAATAATTTTCTGATGATTTTATTCTTTTACGTATATAATTCATTAATAATACATAATCAAAATTAGTTAAAACCGACAATATTTAACAAAACTGGATAAAATTAATGAAAGTCGATGCATTGTTTTTATTCATGTTTCAAAACAGTTATTTTATGATGAAATCAATTATTTCGACAATGATTCATTTATCCTTAATCAATACAAAAATTAATGATTTTATTCAATTTGATCAAGAATAAAGGCATTTTTGTATACTTCGACTTTTTAGTTGATGATTATCATTGATTCGAAATAAATTTGAATTGAAATTGTTTCTACTTTTAATAGAAATAGAAATTTAATTACTACAGCACTATGGACCGAGTGGATTGAGTGGATCGGGTCCAAAAATTTATTTGAAAAAAGTGGACAACGGACATTTGGACAACAAAAAAATTACAGTAATCATATCAATTTTTATGTATTTATGATTGATTATTGATGAAAATTGATGATTTTTAATAATTTTCATTGATTATTTTGCTTTTAGTGCCACTATGTCACACGGTGACAGACCATTATTATATTTTTAATGGGAATAAGGCAATAAGGCACAAAAATAATGAGAAATATGTTAATTACAGTTAATATTTTGATGTAAATTAACGAAAAACAGTGATTTTTTGGTAGTCCAGGTAACCCGGTTTACCACTTTAGTTTTTAAAAAATAAACAACAAACATTTGAACAACATATTTGATCAAAAATGCATGATTTGTCTTTAATGAACGTGAATTTTTGAGTGTTTTTGACAAAAATAAACGAAAATTTATGTATTTTCAGTAGAATCCATGAATTCATCATAATCATCAGTCAAAT
Organism: Tritrichomonas musculus; assembly: GCA_039105265.1. NCBI lineage: Eukaryota > Parabasalia > Tritrichomonadida > Tritrichomonadidae > Tritrichomonas > Tritrichomonas musculus. The sequence continues at coordinate 4,923,100 of JAPFFF010000004.1, forward strand.
CACGGTTTATTGTTTGTTTACATAAACTCTTACATTCATCTTTCAGGATATAACACCATTTTTGATTACCTTTAGGACCTTTCTTTTTACGATCACACTTATCCTTCAATTGAAGCTGAAAGTTTTTGTCCTTCATATCTGATGGTTTATACATCAAAGCATCTGAACAAATCATTCCTTTAACTAAATCATCATAATGATCGCAAATAAATTGATCGATAGGTGATTTAGAAGCATTAATGATATCTTGTTTGGCTTCAGTCATTGGTATATCACGAATGTTGAATGAAGATAGATCGTAATTCATGAAGAATGTTAATAAATTAAGAGCATAGTTAGGTATGAAAAATGCAGGATGACTTGAAATATTATTATATAATATAAAATATAAGGAAATAAATATATTTCCTAAATATAAAGATTAAATTGACGTTCAATATAAAAAAAAATATATTTTAATTTTTTGAAAAAGAAAAAAAAATTGATATGTTTATTTCAAATAAAATTATCAATACATGATATAAAATTGAATTAATATTCTTTGAAAAAAATTGAAGTCTAAGAAAATTGATAATGATTTTCTGAGTTGTTTGATAGTTGTAAAATATTTTTAATTGAAAAAAATTGTGAGAAAAAAAGAGATTTCTGGGGAGTATAAAAAATAAAGTACTCAAAAAATGAAATTAGCAATAAAAAGAAATCCAACGTCACGATTCCAGATTTTTTTATTTATTTCATAATAAGATTTCAAAATAAAACTAGTTGATCAGCCTTTTTTTCCGACTTGTGCCTATTGATCTAATGAATATTCCTTATCATATCTTCATTCATGGAAATATTTAAGAGCAAGCAAACACGAAATATTATAACTTATTGTTTTTTATCAACATTGCTCCAATCAAGATTTTTTTTAATCATGATATTAGTTATAAAACACTCATTCTTTCATTCTCTTTTTGAAAGATTTAAAATTGAATACTTTACCTTATTATGCTCTATAAATTATCATAAAAATCTTTAGTGCATGAATTCATCAACGATTTAAAATAATTGAATTGTCCTTTATACTTACCGCTGACTTGAAGAACTACATAACGACGATCTCCTGCTTCAATCTTAACTGGAAATGCGTTGTTTGTACAGAATATAAAATTAGCAACGTTCTCAGCTGTATGTCTTGGTTGAAGCTTTTCATTAATCCTTATTGTATTATCCGTAATTTTTGATTTTAGTGAATTGAAGTTTACCATACGATCATCACCGTTGTTCTTCATTTCGTTAAGAACTAATAACATTTTATTCTCAACGATTGAGTTGAAATTACCTGTCAATTCTTCTATTTCATTAATGTTTCGTTCTGAAAAAACAGCTAATAACTCACATAAAATGTCAGTAAATCTGTTCTTACCGACGCCTTGAAGACCTTTTAACACTAATGCTGTTTCATTCTTGATACCAGGATTTTGAACCATTGATGCAATCCAACCAATTACATAACTAAACGCTTCATTATCATTATTACAGATGATTTCTCTAATGAAATCAATGAACTGTTCAATAATACCGTAATTGATTTTATTCAATACATTGTACTTATAACCATGAAAAATTGATAAAACATCTTTGTCAGATGAATTGAAAGCAACACCTTTAACTGTTAATGAAGTTAATTTAGTTAATAACACGTCATATGCCGTGATGGTTTTCTTACCATCGTTCCCTAATTTAATCATTTTTAATGACTCTTTCATCGATGTGTTATTGACAAACACCAATGACCATGTTTTACTATGAATATCATATTCCTTTTATATAAACATTTTTGTACCTGAATCAATGAAACGAATAACTTTACTTAAATCTTCAATAATTTCTGATGAATGTTTATATAAGTTCCTTTCAACCTTTCGTCTAATGTCAGTCATTGAGAAATCGTCATTAAGGTTTATATTAAATCTTTTAACAGCATGACTCATTAAAGGTTTAACATATTCATCATTGTACTCTGTTTGATATAGTTTTAGTATCTTTGCCAAAACGAATGGTGACGTTGATAAATGTGAAAATCTTGAACGTTTATTATCAAAATTGTTTCTAGCATTATCTGTTAATTTACAGAACTGATAAGCATTATTATAAGCTTCCTCAATGAACTTCTTTGGTAATGAATTAATGGCTTGAAACAAAGTGAATAAAGTAACTTCTTTACTTAATGGGATATTACCGCCATCATTATGAACTTCAAAATCAGCGATACCATCGATTAATGCTTGAGCTAATTCATCACTGAGAACAACATCTTGATTCTCTTTAATAATGTTATTAATCTCTTCAGTTTGTTGAACCTTAATAGTTATGTCAAGATCATTTAATATATTTGATAATGAACGAGTTATTTTTGAATCATAACCACCTCTAACAAACTCATACGCACAAATCTTTTCACGAGCGTTTTTTCTCACTCGTGAGTCAGCCATAACGATTAATGAACGTTTTGATTCGTCGATGGATGTCATTAAATCAATGTCATAATCCGAACAAGAATAACATTTAATCATTCTGTTTGACGTTGGTTCAAAAAATTCTGTATTACAATAAATGTGTAAACCACCTGAACCAGTTTTGACTATTACATCTTCGTCAGATAACTTACTTAATATCTGTTTCCTAACTTGATCCTTTAATTCATCATTATATGATTTGTTTATATCAACATCAATGATACATAAATTTTGAATTTTATTTAGTAATAAAGCCTTGCCAGTAATTCTACCTTTACCGCCATCATGTTTGAGGTAATTTAATAAATCAACTGTGTTCGAACCAATACGTTCATTAAGTGATTTCGTTTCTGAATTAACTAACGAATCTGCTAATGAATCAATAAATTCATCATTTCGTTCAATGTTCAATGTTGTCATTTTTATCTACTTTGATTGAAAATAAAAAATTAAAATTATTTTTAAAACTAGATTAGTTTTTATTTTTGGATTTATGTCAATTCTGTTGTTCAAATCACTTTCATCATCACTTAATTTATTCTTAACACTTACATAATTGTACTTCACAAATGTCATTTTACCATTTCGCTTCACAAAATGATAACCGTTATATTTTACATTTTTGTTTAACTCTTTTGTATCTAATTGATTACTAATTTCATTATTTCTCATTAACTTTCTCATTAATTTGAGCTCATCACGATTCACTAATTCTTTAATAATTTTCATCATGGATCTTTGATCCGAAATTATATTCCTTAAGTCTACATCATTTATTTTATCATTCATAGAAGTCATACTTAATTCATTAATATTTGTCATTAATATTTCATTAACATTAAAATATATCATAAAAAACAACATAAATTATTTTACATAAATTATATATAATATTCAGAAATATCTGAAAAAAGTTGAAAAAAATCAGTAAGTCTAAAAGTTGATAAAAGATGAAAATGACATTTCTTAATTTTTACACATTTGAATTCTCAGACAAAGTCATACTATTTATTATTTTCACCATCTCTTCATTTGCCTTTCGTTTCTTATTACAATTATTGAAGTAATAATTTTTTTGAAACATCAATCTACCATGATTTTTAGCAAATCTGTAGCCTTCAATACAAAATCGTTTATTCATCTCTTTTGTATTAAAATTACCTACTACATCATTATATTTTAATAATTTTTTCAATAATTCAAACTCTTTATTATTCAATAACGTTTCAATTAATTTCATCAATATTTTTTCATCACTTTCTTTATAAATATCATAACCTTCACTCATCGTTATTTATTATAAGATTAAAAAATAAATTTATAAAAAATTTTTAACATTAATTTTAAAAATGACATGTTACATAAAATAATTTAAAAAAATTAATTTATAATTTATGGAGAATGTGTTCGATAAATATTTGGAGGAAGGTTATTATCATGCTCAAATCAATGTCGCGGTTAATGTAGAACGTAAATGTGATTCATTAAAAACCCAATTATTGAATAATTATATTAAACACATCGAATAATTTTATAACCCGGTGCTGTATCTATTGAATCATCAGAGGCTTTAATCATAAATTGGTTTCCTACTCGAGAATCAATGATATATGATACTTTAGATAAATTGGTTCTAACTTTTTGCAAAGGGTTTTTATCTAAAACCAATCTGACACGTTCGCCAGGTTCAAAATCATAAGGGTTTATTTGAGATTGATTTTTAATATAATTTAATTCATCTTCTTCAGTGAATTTATTCGGTGATTTATCATTTAATGAACTATGAGGAATGTTATTATATGCTTTAACGATATTGAGAATATCAGCGTTATTTCTATCTTTCATATCTCTTACCGTCCTCATAAATCGATTTATTATTGATAATTTGTTATGATCATTATCTAAAGTAGTTTTGTAATTAATGTTATGATCTTTCATAAATGTTAAAACTTTTTTGGATAAATATGATTTGTCCTGATCTGATAGAATGGATGATACATAAAAAAATGGATCTAAAGCATTATTATTTCTTGATGAATAAATGATTTCTTTAAAGCTTTCATTTTCATAAAAACCGTCCATTTGAATATCTTTATTCTCACTACCATAATAAATACTGTTATCAGTGCTTTGATCAAACCAAAAACCTAAATCATACTTCATTATTAATTCTTCAGCAGGATATTTATTTATTGTATGGATCATTTCGGCACGTTTTTGTTTCATTCTTTTATCAAAATCTTCATCAGTTTCACCATCCTTTTTATCTTCTGAATAATTTCTTGCAGCAAGTTTAAGAAAATTTTTGAAATCAGTTTGATTTTTTAAGCAACGACTTAGGTCTTGATAAATCTCTCTTAAATCAGATGTTACAGGAAGCCATGAATTAATATTAAACAGAAAAGCTATTACATCTTTTTGATCCATTTTATTAACTATTTCATCTATTCTATCATCACTTATTTTTAGATTAATGAAGTCTAACAATGGAATATTATAATCATCAGGATATAATTCTTTCGCCTTTTCATGAAATTTTTCTTTTAAATATTTCCTGATAATGATTGAAAACCTTAAATTTCTTCGTTTATTTAAAGTCCATATTGATCTAACGCCTATAATCATTTCTCTGGTATTACTGGTTTTCTATTCTGGAGGGTATTCAAAATAATAACGGTTAAATTTAGTTCCGTCTCTCATTAATTCATAACCGTTAACAGTTTTACATTTTACAGCATCTTCTAAAACGTATGCGGTTTCTATTGGTATAGGAGTTTGTTGGAATGTTTCACTTCTCATCATTTATGAATTTATAAATTTTTAAAATTTTATGATGAAAAGTTATAAATTTTTGTGAAATCAACAAAAGTCGTTTTTGTCGGTTGATGAAATATATTAAATTTTCAAAACAAAACAACGCAAACATAAATTTTAAAATTTTTTATTTATTTACTTTCAAATTAGTTTTAAAATAATTAGCTCTAAAATTTTAATTTTTTCAAAATTTTATTATATTAATGATCAAAATTGATTTTCAAAATTTATGAGTTAAATTACGCTGAAATCGTTTAGGATGGGATAAATGGGTTCACCCCATTATCACAGCCTAACAATACTAACTAATGTTTTTTAATAAAAATGTTCTTTTAATAATTTATTGAAACAATAAAAAATGCAAAAACACAAAAAATTTTAATAATTAGAAGTAGTTGCTTGTTTAGTAATTAGAACTTAAGAAGGAAAGGATTGATTTTTCAGTATTTTGGGATTCGTTTTTGATGATTTTGAACGAAGATATTGAATTCTTTCTTTTCTTGATTCGTGATTTGAACAAGATTGCAACCATCTGATATCATTCGTTCACAAATGTCGTTGAAACTTGGTCGATCATTCGCTTCAAAGTTCCAGCAGTCGTTGATCAGATTCTTTGCGAATTCGGTGAATGTTGAAGGAATCTCAGCCTTCTTTCCTTGCAAGATTTGTGGCGTTTTGATCTTTGGTAATTGGCCACAGCTCAGCGTGTAATAGACAAGAACACCGAATGAGTAAACATCAATCTTTTCATCGTAATCGTCTTCTTCAGCGATGATTTCTGGCGCCATGAATTTGTTCGTTCCAACGCCAATCGTCATTGAGAATTGTTCTGGCGTCATCAATTTCGAGATACCAAAGTCACTGATCTTGATCGTTCCATCTGTCCCGATCAGAATGTTAGATGGCTTCAGATCACGATGAATGATCTTGTTGAAGTGCAGATACTTCATTCCTTCAGCAATCTGGTAAATCGCGGTCGCAACTTCAAGATTTGAAAGAAGCTTGTTCATGACTGCAAATGAAAGATTGTGTTGACAATATTCAAGAATGATCGCCGGTGGATTTTTCGCATCACTCATGAACATTTTAAATGCTTTCAGAATATTTGGGTGATTCAGCATGTTCATGATTTCATATTCATTCAAAAAGTGACGAAATTCTTCGGTCGTCGCATTTCTGATGTTCATTATTTTCTTCGCAAAGAAAGTTTTCTTCGCAACTTTAACAACTCGACCACTCGAACCATTCCCGATATCTTCAACCGTTTCATATTCTTCAATCGTTTTTGAATCAATGATTTCGATCTTTCCCGATGGCGTATTCGCTGATGATTCTTCTTTTGATTTGTTTTCATGTTCTTTTTTGAGACGTTTTTCAACTTCTTCCTTTTCTTTTTGAGCTTTTTCTAATCGTGTCTCAAATTCTCGTGTTTTCCTTTCAACTTCTGATTGAAGTTCTCTTTTTTGTTTTGAAATTTGTGATTCAAATTCTCGTGTTTTCCTTTCAATTTCTGATTGAAGTTCTCTTTTTTCACTTGAAACTTGTTCAAATTCTCGTGTTTTGGTTTCTAGATCTTGTTTCAGTGATGTAATCATTGATTGTGCCTTCTTAAGTTCTGATTGTTCTGTGGATGTTGGTGCAATAATCGTTTTTTTATCTTCAACAGGCGTTGCTTTTGAATTATTGTATGGAATAAAATTAAAAAAAAAATTAAAATTTTATGAAAATATAAAGAAATTAGATGAAAGAAAAAGATGTGGAATTTTATTTAAGAAATGATTAAAATATCACAAAATATTAGGGAAAATGCCATAAATATTTTGATTTTAAATGTCATTGAAATATTATTTGAAACGAAATAAATGTTTCATTGGAATTTCATAAAATTTATAAATAAAATGTAATGAAAATTATGTTTGCAATTAGATAAATAATCTTAATTTTATAACTTTATAAAACATCGTTGAAAATTCCATGAGAAAATGGATGAAATTTCATGAATATGAATATGAAATTATATTAAATATTTCATCGAATTTCATCAAATGTTGAAAGAAATGTAATAAACAGTGATTACAAATTATATTAAACATTGTTCATAATTTTATAAAATATTTATTTTTTTAATGTGATTCAAAAAGTAATCGAAACATTTTTTAAAAGCGAACGACAATTTCATTAAAACGATGAATAAACTAGATAAACAATTGCATGAAATTTTATAAAATATTTGTTGAAATTAGATAAAATATTTGTTGAAATAGAATAAAATATTTGTTGAAATTTGATAAAATATTTGTTGAAATTGGATAAAATATTTGTTGAAATGTCATAAAATATTTGTTGAAATGTAATAAAATATTTGTTGAAATTAGATAAAATATTTGTTGAAATGGAATAAAATATTTGTTGAAATTCCATAAAATATTTGTTGAAATTCGATAAAATATTTGTTGAAATTAGATAAAATATTTGTTGAAATTTTATAAAATATTTGTTGAAATTGGATAAAATATTTGTTGAAATTTTATAAAATATTTGTTGAAATTAGATAAAATATTTGTTGAAATGTAATAAAATATTTGTTGAAATGAAATAAAATATTTGTTGAAATTGGATAAAATATTTGTTGAAATGTAATAAAATATTTGTTGAAATGTCATAAAATATTTGTTGAAATTGGATAAAATATTTGTTGAAATGTAATAAAATATTTGTTGAAATTAGATAAAATATTTGTTGAAATGGAATAAAATATTTGTTGAAATGTAATAAAATATTTGTTGAAATTTCATAAAATATTTGTTGAAATTAGATAAAATATTTGTTGAAATGTAATAAAATATTTGTTGAAATGTAATAAAATATTTGTTGAAATGTAATAAAATATTTGTTGAAATGGAATAAAATATTTGTTGAAATGGAATAAAATATTTGTTGAAATGGAATAAAATATTTGATGTAATGTTATGAAATGGATGATTTCAATGTAATAAAAGACTTAGTGGAATTTTATTAAAAGGGATGGAAAATGTAATGAATAAAAAGTTAGAATGTAATTAAAATTCAGGGGAAATTTTATGAAATATTCATCCGTATTCCATAAAATATGATCAGAAATGACATAAAATATAATAAAAATTTGATTAAAATCTTTTGATGAAATGAGATTAAAAAAATTTTATGAAACTTTATGAAATATCTTCAAAATTTCATAAGATGATGATTGTAATATGATAAAAAGAGTAAATGAACTTGAGTAGACATCGATTGCAATCTTTTTTAAAAAATAATTTATATAGGTCAATAAATTAACCTTATAAAATCAAATTATCGATTCATCTTTACATAGGCCTGTTATTCTCCCATTCCAAAGATCGATAATTGATTAACTTCTTGATATCGATAAATATATATGTTCTGATTCTCGAGATCGATTTCATATATCGAAAATTTTTTTTCTCAGCTTTTCATATCAGATTTTTCAAATTAAACTTTTTGATAAATATTTGATCGTAAAATAATCTCAAATATTTCATAAAAAAGAAAGTATTTTTTTCATTTTAATCTTAATATAAATATCAATACATTATATTATTTATTTTTAAATAATTTAAAATCACAAATATGAATTATAAAAAAAGATAAATCAGTTTGAGATCTCGAGATCTCGGTAAATGATATCATATTTACAATTATTTTCATATCGCATTTCATATTTGATATTTGATATCTGATATCTTGATAATCGATAATCTCGATATCAGATTATTAAACTGATAATTGAGTATCAGATGTAAAAAAGTTACTTTTTTGATATCGATTCTCAAAATAACAAGCCGATTATTACATAATTGAATTTAATAAATCTATAGATGATATTAACGCATAAAATTCAATTCCATATTTGTATTTATTTCTCTCATTAAATAAATTTGACATAAACTTCTAAAAAAAAAAAAAAAAAAAAAAGGCAAATTGACCTTCTTTATCATGATAATCAGGTCATATGAAATGATAATTTATGTCAATTTATGATGAAAAGATTGTTTTCATGCATTCAAAGATTTTTCACAGAAGAAAGAATTAAATTTATTTAAAATTAATCTTCTTTGTTTTAAATGAAAAAGATAAAATAATTAGAAGTAGTTGTTTGTTTAGTAATTAGAACTTAAGAAGGAAAGGATTGTTTTTTCAGTATTTTGGGATTCGTTTTTGATGATTTTGAACGAAGATATTGAATTCTTTCTTTTCTTGATTCGTGATTTGAACAAGATTGCAACCATCTGATATCATTCGTTCACAAATGTCGTTGAAACTTGGTCGATCATTCGCTTCAAAGTTCCAGCAGTCGTTGATCAGATTCTTTGCGAATTCGGTGAATGTTGAAGGAATCTCAGCCTTCTTTCCTTGCAAGATTTGTGGCGTTTTGATCTTTGGTAATTGCCCACAGCTCAACGTGTAATAGACAAGAACACCGAATGAGTAAACATCAATCTTTTCATCGTAATCGTCTTCTTCAGCGATGATTTCTGGCGCCATGAATTTGTTCGTTCCAACGCCAATCGTCATTGAGAATTGTTCTGGTGTCATCAATTTCGAGATACCAAAGTCACTGATCTTGATCGTTCCATCTGTCCCGATCAGAATGTTAGATGGCTTCAGATCACGATGAATGATCTTGTTGAAGTGCAGATACTTCATTCCTTCAGCAATCTGGTAAATCGCGGTCGCAACTTCAAGATTTGAAAGAAGCTTGTTCATGACTGCAAATGAAAGATTGTGTTGACAATATTCAAGAATGATCGCCGGTGGATTTTTCGCATCACTCATGAACATTTTAAATGCTTTCAGAATATTTGGGTGATTCAGCATGTTCATGATTTCATATTCTTTCAAAAAGTGACGAAATTCTTCGATCGTCGCATTTCTGATGTTCATTATTTTCTTCGCAAAGAAAGTTTTCTTCGCAACTTTAACAACTCGACCACTCGAACCATTCCCGATATCTTCAACCGTTTCATATTCTTCAATCGTTTTTGAATCAATGATTTCGATCTTTCCCGATGGCGTATTCGCTGATGATTCTTCTTTTGATTTCTTTTCATGTTCTTTTTTGAGACGTTTTTCAACTTCTTCCTTTTCTTTTTGAGCTTTTTCTAATCGTGTCTCAAATTCTCGTGTTTTCCTTTCAACTTCTGATTGAAGTTCTCTTTTTTGTTTTGAAATTTGTGATTCAAATTCTCGTGTTTTCCTTTCAATTTCTGATTGAAGTTCTCTTTTTTCACTTGAAACTTGTTCAAATTCTCGTGTTTTGGTTTCTAGATCTTGTTTCAGTGATGTAATCATTGATTGTGCCTTCTTAAGTTCTGATTGTTCTGTGGATGTTGGTGCAATAATCGTTTTTTTATCTTCAACAGGCGTTGCTTTTGAATTATTGTATGGAATAAAATTAAAAAAAAAATTAAAATTTTATGAAAATATAAAGAAATTAGATGAAAGAAAAAGATGTGGAATTTTATTTAAGAAATGATTAAAATATCACAAAATATTAGGGAAAATGCCATAAATATTTTGATTTTAAATGTCATTGAAATATTATTTGAAACGAAATAAATGTTTCATTGGAATTTCATAAAATTTATAAATAAAATGTAATGAAAATTATGTTTGCAATTAGATAAATAATCTTTATTTTATAACTTTATAAAACATCGTTGAAAATTCCATGAGAAAATTGATGAAATTTCATGAATATGAATATGAAATTATATTAAATATTTCATCGAATTTCATCAAATGTTGAAAGAAATGTAATAAACAGTGATTACAAATTATATTAAACATTGTTCATAATTTTATAAAATATTTATTTTTTTAATGTGATTCAAAAAGTAATCGAAACATTTTTTAAAAGCGAACGACAATTTCATTAAAACGATGAATAAACTAGATAAACAATTGCATGAAATTTTATAAAATATTTGTTGAAATTACATAAAATATTTGTTGAAATAGAATAAAATATTTGTTGAAATTTGATAAAATATTTGTTGAAATTGGATAAAATATTTGTTGAAATGTCATAAAATATTTGTTGAAATGTAATAAAATATTTGTTGAAATTAGATAAAATATTTGTTGAAATGGAATAAAATATTTGTTGAAATTCCATAAAATATTTGTTGAAATTCGATAAAATATTTGTTGAAATTTTATAAAATATTTGTTGAAATTGGATAAAATATTTGTTGAAATTTTATAAAATATTTGTTGAAATTTTATAAAATATTTGTTGAAATTTTATAAAATATTTGTTGAAATTAGATAAAATATTTGTTGAAATGTAATAAAATATTTGTTGAAATGAAATAAAATATTTGTTGAAATTGGATAAAATATTTGTTGAAATGTAATAAAATATTTGTTGAAATTGGATAAAATATTTGTTGAAATGTAATAAAATATTTGTTGAAATTAGATAAAATATTTGTTGAAATGGAATAAAATATTTGTTGAAATGTAATAAAATATTTGTTGAAATTTCATAAAATATTTGTTGAAATTAGATAAAATATTTGTTGAAATGTAATAAAATATTTGTTGAAATGTAATAAAATATTTGTTGAAATGTAATAAAATATTTGTTGAAATGGAATAAAATATTTGTTGAAATGGAATAAAATATTTGTTGAAATGGAATAAAATATTTGATGTAATGTTATGAAATGGATGATTTCAATGTAATAAAAGACTTAGTGGAATTTTATTAAAAGGGATGGAAAATGTAATGAATAAAAAGTTAGAATGTAATTAAAATTCAGGGGAAATTTTATGAAATATTCATCCGTATTCCATAAAATATGATCAGAAATGACATAAAATATAATAAAAATTTGATTAAAATCTTTTGATGAAATGAGATTAAAAAAATTTTATGAAACTTTATGAAATATCTTCAAAATTTCATAAGATGATGATTGTAATATGATAAAAAGAGTAAATGAACTTGAGTAGACATCGATTGCAATCTTTTTTAAAAAATAATTTATATAGGTCAATAAATTAACCTTATAAAATCAAATTATCGATTCATCTTTACATAGGCCTGTTATTCTCCCATTCCAAAGATCGATAATTGATTAACTTCTTGATATCGATAAATATATATGTTCTGATTCTCGAGATCGATTTCATATATCGAAAATTTTTTTTCTCAGCTTTTCATATCAGATTTTTCAAATTAAACTTTTTGATAAATATTTGATCGTAAAATAATCTCAAATATTTCATAAAAAAGAAAGTATTTTTTTCATTTTAATCTTAATATAAATATCAATACATTATATTATTTATTTTTAATAATTTAAAATCACAAATATGAATTATAAAAAAAGATAAATCAGTTTGAGATCTCGAGATCTCGGTAAATGATATCATATTTACAATTATTTTCATATCGCATTTCATATTTGATATTTGATATCTGATATCTTGATAATCGATAATCTCGATATCAGATTATTAAACTGATAATTGAGTATCAGATGTAAAAAAGTTACTTTTTTGATATCGATTCTCAAAATAACAAGCCGATTATTACATAATTGAATTTAATAAATCTATAGATGATATTAACGCATAAAATTCAATTCCATATTTGTATTTATTTCTCTCATTAAATAAATTTGACATAAACTTCTAAAAAAAAAAAAAAAAAAAAAAAAGGCAAATTGACCTTCTTTATCATGATAATCAGGTCATATGAAATGATAATTTATGTCAATTTATGATGAAAAGATTGTTTTAATGCATTCAAAGATTTTTCACAGAAGAAAGAATTAAATTTATTTAAAATTAATCTTCTTTGTTTTAAATGAAAAAGATAAAATAATTAGAAGTAGTTGCTTGTTTAGTAATTAGAACTTAAGAAGGGAAGGATTGATTTTTCAGTATTTTGGGATTCGTTTTTGATGATTTTGAACGAAGATATTGAATTCTTTCTTTTCTTGATTCGTGATTTGAACAAGATTGCAACCATCTGATATCATTCGTTCACAAATGTCGTTGAAACTTGGTCGATCATTCGCTTCAAAGTTCCAGCAGTCGTTGATCAGATTCTTTGCGAATTCGGTGAATGTTGAAGGAATCTCAGCCTTCTTTCCTTGCAAGATTTGTGGCGTTTTGATCTTTGGTAATTGCCCACAGCTCAGCGTGTAATAGACAAGAACACCGAATGAGTAAACATCAATCTTTTCATCGTAATCGTCTTCTTCTGCGATGATTTCTGGCGCCATGAATTTGTTCGTTCCAACGCCAATCGTCATTGAGAATTGTTCTGGCGTCATCAATTTCGAGATACCAAAGTCACTGATCTTGATCGTTCCATCTGTCCCGATCAGAATGTTAGATGGCTTCAGATCACGATGAATGATCTTGTTGAAGTGCAGATACTTCATTCCTTCAGCAATCTGGTAAATCGCGGTCGCAACTTCAAGATTTGAAAGAAGCTTGTTCATGACTGCAAATGAAAGATTGTGTTGACAATATTCAAGAATGATCGCCGGTGGATTTTTCGCATCACTCATGAACATTTTAAATGCTTTCAGAATATTTGGGTGATTCAGCATGTTCATGATTTCATATTCATTCAAAAAGTGACGAAATTCTTCGGTCGTCGCATTTCTGATGTTCATTATTTTCTTCGCAAAGAAAGTTTTCTTCGCAACTTTAACAACTCGACCACTCGAACCATTCCCGATATCTTCAACCGTTTCATATTCTTCAATCGTTTTTGAATCAATGATTTCGATCTTTCCCGATGGCGTATTCGCTGATGATTCTTCTTTTGATTTGTTTTCATGTTCTTTTTTGAGACGTTTTTCAACTTCTTCCTTTTCTTTTTGAGCTTTTTCTAATCGTGTCTCAAACTCTCGTGTTTTCCTTTCAACTTCTGATTGAAGTTCTCTTTTTTCACTTGAAACTTGTTCAAATTCACGTGTTTTGGCTTCTAGATCTTGTTTCAATGACCTAATCATTGTTTGTGCCTTCTTAAGTTCTGATTGTTCTGTGGATGTTGGTGCAATAATCGTTTTTTTATCTTCAACAGGCGTTGCTTTTGAATTATTGTATGGAATAAAATTAAAAAAAAATTTAAATTTTATGAAAATATAAAGAAATTCGATGAATGAAAAAGATGTGGAATGTTATTTAAGAAATGATTAAAATATCACAAAATATTAGGGAAAATGCCATAAATATTTTGATTTTAAATGTCATTGAAATATTATTTGAAACGAAATAAATGTTTCATTGGAATTTCATAAAATTTATAAATAAAATGTAATGAAAATTATGTTTGCAATTAGATAAATAATCTTTATTTTATAACTTTATAAAACATCGTTGAAAATTCCATGAGAAAATGGATGAAATTTCATGAATATGAATATGAAATTATATTAAATATTTCATCGAATTTCATCAAATGTTGAAAGAAATGTAATAAACAGTGATTACAAATTATATTAAACATTGTTCATAATTTTATAAAATATTTATTTTTTTAATGTGATTCATTAAAGTAATCGAAACATTTTTTAAAAGCGAACGATAATTTCATTAAAACGATGAATAAACTAGATAAACAATTGCATGAAATTTTATAAAATATTTGTTGAAATTAGATAAAATATTTGTTGAAATAGAATAAAATATTTGTTGAAATTCCATAAAATATTTGTTGAAATTGGATAAAATATTTGTTGAAATTGGATAAAATATTTGTTGAAATTTTATAAAATATTTGTTGAAATGTAATAAAATATTTGTTGAAATTGGATAAAATATTTGTTGAAATGTAATAAAATATTTGTTGAAATGAAATAAAATATTTGTTGAAATTGGATAAAATATTTGTTGAAATGAAATAAAATATTTGTTGAAATGAAATAAAATATTTGTTGAAATGTAATAAAATATTTGTTGAAATTAGATAAAATATTTGTTGAAATTAGATAAAATATTTGTTGAAATGGAATAAAATATTTGTTGAAATGTAATAAAATATTTGTTGAAATGGAATAAAATATTTGTTGAAATTTCATAAAATATTTGTTAAAGGTGCAAAGACTTTTTGCGTTTTTTTTGTAGTTAATATTTTTTGTGTATATCTTAGTATATAATTATTATTTTGTAATTATTTTTTATTTTATTTATATTATACAGTTAATTATTTATTATTATATTAAATATGTTTAATAAAATGTGCTATTCAATGAATTAAAAGCAATTTTTCATAAGAGCGTTTTTTTAAATAAATCCATCATTTGATATGCTTTTGATTTGTTCAAAATAAAATAAATCATATATCTATATAAGAAGATATTATATAATATGTAGGATATTTGATTAGTTTCATATTACATTTCTATAATGAGATAAAAATGGTTTTCATTCTATTTTTTGCATTTCTTAATATACAAATTGTTATTTAATAATGTAAATATTAATATTAAAAGTTATATATATATTTAAATATTTTAAATTAATTTAATTTGAAAATGGCTCGAACAAAGACTCTATTTTTCTATTTTCATTTTATAATTTTACTAAAACAAGCATTTTTGAAAAAAAAGAAATATTTTTTAAAATATAGTTATTATACATATTATATAAAACATGTTTCTATATATATCAAATATTTTATAATTAAAATATTAAATAATAAACAAGATATCTTATTTGTAAAATATTGAATTGAAAATATTTCGTTATTATAGATAACTTTTTAAAACGAAATAATTAGCTTTTTTATTGGTTTATATTTTACTTTGAACAAATAAATTAGTAAAAAGTGAATGCTTTTTCATATATTTATTTTATTTTCTGAAAAACCGTATTTTGGCTTAATATAAACTATAGAATTTGACTATTCAAATTTCGCATTGAAAAATTCTATTAAACCTTTTTTTTATTTTATTATTCTATCAATTTTACACTAAATTAATTTATGATTATCTATATTCAAATGTAAAATATATTTATAATATAGCATTATATATAGTATGTTAAATGAATTTATAAATTTTATCAGATTCAAATAAAATAATATATTAAATTTATATATATATATTAATTTTAATAATTGAATGATTATATGGAGTATAATTCAATTATCTTATCCTCTTTAAAAATCTATATTTATGCAAATAAACTTATTTTACCATATAAATAATATATATCAAAGATAAAAAATTAAAAATAATACCAAATAAAAATTTATATTATAAAAATTTCATATTTATATAAATTTTCAAAATTGTTAAAAAAAAAAATTTATCGTAAAATTTTTAATATTCAAAAAATTCAATTATTATTTAAAAAATAAAATAAATATATACCATCCATTATCGAATAATATCTAATAAACATATAATAAATAATATTTAGAATAATATTAAAAATATTGTTATGCATATAAAATAGATTTCTAAAAAAAATCCTACTCCTCCCACCTCTTATTTGTTGAAATTGGATAAAATATTTGTTGAAATTTTATAAAATATTTGTTGAAATGTAATAAAATATTTGTTGAAATTTGATAAAATATTTGTTGAAATTAGATAAAATATTTGTTGAAATTTTATAAAATATTTGTTGAAATGTAATAAAATATTTGTTGAAATGTAATAAAATATTTGTTGAAATGTAATAAAATATTTGTTGAAATTAGATAAAATATTTGTTGAAATGTAATAAAATATTTGATGTAATGTCATGAAATGGATGATTTCAATGTAATAAAAGACTTAGTGGAATTTCATAAAAAGGGATGGAAAATGTAATGAATAAAAAGTTAGAATGTAATTAAAATTCAGGGGAAATTTTATGAAATATTCATCTGTATTCCATAAATTATGATTCGAAATGAGATAAAATATAATAAAAATTTGATTAAAATCTTTTGATGAAATGAGATTAAAAAAATTTTATAAAACTTTATGAAATATCTTCAAAATTTCATAAGATGATGATTGTAATATGATAAAAAGAGTAAATGAACTTGAGTAGACATCGATTGCAATCTTTTTAAAAAAATAATTTATATAGGTCAATAAATTAACCTTATAAAAACCAATTATCGATTCATCATTTCATGGCCTGTTATTCTCCCATTCCAAAGATCGATAATTGACTTAACTTCTTGATATCGATAAATATATATGTTCTGATTCTCGAGGTCGATTTCATATACAGAAAAGGATTCAAATGTGAAAATGGATTTAAATGTGATCGGAAAATTTTTAAAATTTTTTAAAATTTTTTATTTATTTTTTATTTTTCTTTAGATACAAAGACTTTGGTAATAAATGAAATATATCAATATGTTAAGCACTTAATAGTTGATATAAACAAATATAGCATTCGAACAAAATATTGAAATTTTAGCATTTTTTCTATTGCTGAAAATGAAAAAATAAAATCGAAATATCAGATTATTTGGATTATTGTTTCCATATTGAATCGTATATATCGCTTCTATATATATTATTGCATAATAAACAAAAGTAAAATTATAACTCTTTATGCTAACATTTTTGAGAAAAATCGAAATTTTGATTTTTGATGTACGTTTAAAATTATGGATTTTTTTTAAAGCCTATAATCTATTTTTTAATTAGTTCAGATGAATTCTACAATGATTATCTTAATTAACACAGTATACCAAATATTTATAACTTGGTGAATAGGAAAACTATATTATGAAAACTTAGATAAAACCTTTTTAAAAAAGAACTTGAAATAAAATGCTAAATCTTATATAATATCACATCCTTAGCCATCTTTTTACTGTTGAAATCATCCATCATCTTTTAATAACTTGTATTATTATAAAAATATCATTCATATACCAAGATATCAATGAGATCATGATTTAGATAAAAATAAACGTCCAATTTTTATAAACGGATATTTTGGGATAAAACTTTTATTATATTAGTTTTTTTGATCATTTTAGATATATATCATTTCATATAATATCATAGATCAATAATTGGCAAAAATAATGACTAGCTTTTATTTTGATTTTAATTTTTTACCAAAATATCATATTTTTGAAATGTTCAAAAATATTTCCCATTTATATGTTGAAACTCTTTTATATTCATTGACATATTATTATCAAGCATTGAGCATAAAACTGAGTTATTTCTGTAAACCATTTCCTTTTCAACATATATACTGATGGTTTGAAAAAAAGTTTCCCAATAATTTTTGGTGGGAGGATGGGAATCGAACCTGCGACCTTTGGTATAAGTTTTATTACTAAAAATACTTTACCCAAAACGATCAAAAATCTATCAAAAAAAATGTAAACATTATAAAAAGTTAAACTTTTATTCACTTTTTCTGAAATAAAAAATACTTTACCCAATTATTGGACTAGCTATAAGAAAAGCTATGAGATTAAAGTTGATAATACGATAATGAATAGCAATGTGCGTATATCAAGTATATGCATTTGTTTGTTTCATATGCATTTGCGTGTGTAAGAATTCTAATATTATTATTAATAATTGAAATGTTGTAAGTTTAAAGCTGAATTCATTAAACCAATGACCATAATTCGTAATAATATAATGCTTTTTATCTGATTTGGAGAAAAATTTCTTGATATGCAGTTATATAAAAATGTAGGAAACAATAGAAATAGCTGTATGAGAACGAGAAATACTTCTATACCATTATCCAACGTTGAATAATGCGATTAAACCACTTGATGAACGCGAAATCTTAGAAGTCGGTTGTAATTTTAGAAAATGGTTTTTCAATTTTTAACGAATCTTAAGAAAATTTTTATTTTTTAAAAGCATTGATATTGGAATAAGAATAAAATAAAAAAGAAATACAATAGTTAAAATATTTTATTATATTAATTAATAATATAAATATGAATTGAAATTGATATATATTGGTTTATTTATTAAAAAAAATATATTTCATAACCTCAAAATTTTTCTTTGAATTTTTCAATGCAATGAGTAAAAATTGAAAAGATTATTTATGACCTAAATTTCAAATTATTTTATTATTTGTAAAATATATTACATTATCTCTTATTTATTTATGTATAATATTTTTATATTTTTATAATTATTATATATGTAGAAAAATTTTCTAAATTTTATAAAAAAAATTCGGATTTAAAAAAAACGTTTTTTTTGGGTAACTTTTTTCTGGACAATCAGTATATTCATTCATTTTCACAAATTTCAAAATTTTTCAAAAATGATCGTAAAAGTTCATATATTATTTGGATTATTAAGCTTAAATCATATTTCTCTATTTTCATATTCAAGACTAATATTTTTATTACTTTAATTTTAAGAAGGCATGCTCATATTGACTATTAAAACGAAATGTTTTTTTGAGAATTGTCTTTATTATTTTTCACATCAAAGCTTTGCTTTTAATTGAGCTAGATATAATCTAAATGTTTCTTCAATAATTATTTTGCTTATATTACTTATATATATGAGGATATCATCAATAAAGAAATTTGAACAGATATAATAGCTAGACAAATTTTTTTATTAATTTTAAACGTACATTAAAAATCAAAATTTCGATTTTTCTCAAAAATGTTAGCATAAAGAGTTATAATTTTACTTTTGTTTATTATGCAATAATATATATAGAAGCGATATATACGATTCAATATGGAAACAATAATCCAAATAATCTGATATTTCGATTTTATTTTTTCATTTTCAGCAATAGAAAAAATGCTAAAATTTCAATATTTTGTTCGAATGCTATATTTGTTTATATCAACTATTAAGTGCTTAACATATTGATATATTTCATTTATTACCAAAGTCTTTGTATCTAAAGAAAAATAAAAAATAAATAAAAAATTTTAAAAAATTTTAAAAATTTTCCGATCACATTTAAATCCATTTTCACATTTGAATCCTTTTCTGTATTTATCAAAAAGTTTAATTGAAAATCCTGATATCAAAAGCTGAGAAAAAAAATTTTCGATCTCTGAAATCGATCTCGAGAATCTGTGCATATTTATTGTATCGATAACAAAAAGTCAATCAATTATCGATCTCGAGAATCGGAGAATAACAAGTCTACTCATATTTTTCATATCGTAAAAATAATTTGAGAGGATGTACAATTTTTTAAAAATGATCGTTTTGGTGAAATATCATCATTTTTTACCTAAACTTTTTCCGAAAAGGATACCATTGAATTTTATATTATATGAGTTTATTGAATATTCAAAAGTTTACAAAAAAAAAAAAAAATTAAAACTTCACATAATAAAAACTTTCTTTTCATTCAAATCCTTTATTAATAATCGATATTATAGCAAACACAAGATCTTACTTAAATCTTTTTTGTTAAAGATTTCAATTCAAAATGCTAAAAAAAAAAGGTCAATATTGACCTTAACCTCCGAGGTCAATAAGTATTGGGGGAGATAAGTAGACCTTCGGCGTTTTTTGAATAGTTTATTTGAAAAAAAGTAAAACGGTACACTGAAGACAAAAAACGGAATTATCCGCACTGCAAAACTTTTTGTTTGATTAAATGGTTATCATAATATTCAATCTTATTAAACTTTTTGTTAAAATTTAAATATAACTAAATTTTTTTTTGAAAAAAAAAAAAAAAACTATTGTAATAGAATTAGTTGTATTCATTTTTAATTGAATAAGTTTTAATGTTCGATTATCACATTAGCTTTTTTTTTTTTTAGATAAAAAATATATTTTGTTAAGTCTTCGAGAAACGGCTCTTAATTAGCGGTATTATTTATTTTAAGATGAATTTTTGTATTTTTGAAATAGATTCAACAGAAGAAGTAAAAAATACATGAAAGTTGAAGAATCTCGATTATCACATTAGCTTTTTTTTTTTTTTTTTTTTTTCTTTTAAACCGTTCTGTGTAAACTACGGTTTGACAACGGAACACCATAAAAACGGCACACGGTCGAAAGGTCTAGGAGATAAGTATTCGCCAAAAAAAAATTCCAAAATAATATTATTTTTGAGATTACCATAAATTTTCTTTTAACAATTCGAAAAGATGATTAATAATCTACTTTCAGATTTCAAACGCTTTTATAATGATGCTAAAATTTTATTTTATGAATTATGAAACGCTATTGATCGTTTTTAACTTTCAATTATTATGTGATTTGTCTTTTTATCGGTGCTCTAAATTAAATTTAAAATATCTCAAATTTGAAAAGAAAAAAAACAAAAATAATTCAAAAATAATGTTTTAGAAATATACTTTTATAATAATATATTAATTATTTTATTTTTTATTGAATAAAAGAAAAAATATTATTTTTTTAAATTTCATTTCATTTTACAGTAGAAAAATTTTCTATACATTTTAACTCATTCAATTATTTTACATACATTTTTAGTTCACTTTTTTTAAATGAGTCAAATCGAGAAATACGTAATATCTCTAGACAAGTATCAAGAGGTCAAAAGAATAGCCGAAGGTGCATATGGAACCATCTTACTTGTAGAAGACAAAGAAACACATAAGAAATATGCAGCTAAAATTATCAAATATAATGATGAAGCAACACGGAACAGATGCTTAGAGTCAATAGAATTCATGGGACAACACCACCAACCATTCCTTGTTAATTTCATAGGCTATTCACCTGTTGATTTTGAAGGAAATGAAAATTTGACAATTATATTAGATTATGCTAGTAATGGTGATCTTTCTGATTTGATCAAGACCGGAAAACTAGATAATACACAACGTCAAATTATTCTTGTTGGTATTTGCCGTGCAATGATGTATCTTCATCAAAATAGTTATATGCATAGAGATATCAAACCAAATAATGTTGTTATTGATGAAAACTTCCACCCACTTTTAACTGGATTTTCACTTATGACCAAATATGAACAAGGCAAGAAATATGAATGCAATTGCGGAACACCTCTTTACATGGCACCAGAAATCATCTCAGAAGAAGAATACGGCTTAAAAGCTGATGTTTATTCATATGCAATATTGATGTATCAAGTTATCACTGAAACTAACCCCGCTGAGATATATGGTAATAAAATCACAAATTATCATCAACTCTTAAAATTAGTTCAACAAGGTCAACGTCCAGAATTTAAGAGTCCTGTCAAGAAGTCAATTCAAACAGTGATTGAACAATGCTGGTCTGCCAAGCCTTCTGATAGACTTACTTTTGACCAACTTTTCCAAAAGCTTGCATACGATCCTGAATGCTATCTCGATGATGTTGATGCAAATAAAGTGAAATCATATGCTGATTCCATTAAACAGTAAAGATGATTTGAATTTAAAATCATTAATAAAATAATAATATAAAAAAAATTCTTTTCTTTTTAATACAATACTATTATTTTTTTGAGTGGAAGCCAAGTTCTTCAAAATAATGGAGTGACTTTATCTATTTTTTTGATATCAATCTATACATTTTTATAATAAAAATGTTTTTAGTTTTATAAATAGATATACCAATAATTATCTTTAAAAATGCAAAAGAATATCATAACTATGAGTTATTTATGAAGTTAATTATTTTTTTTATTTTAAATAAATCAAACTTTTTGAATTTTTTTAATTGTTAACGAATATTTATTTTCATTGAAATTTTCAGAAGGATCTGGATTTATTTCTGAAGAAGAGATGGAAGAACAAACAATTTACTTACAAGAAATCCTTCTTAATCTTTCAGAAGAAAACTTCGAAAGTACGCTTGAATTCTTAAAAAATTCAATATACATTAAAATCAAATCCAATCTTTTTCTTCTTGTTCATAATTTTTTTATTGCAGCAACTTGTCGTCCAAAAAACATGATGATTCTATCTCATCTTTTATTTGAATTATATTCGTCTTCTATAAACAAAGAAAACGCATTAAAATTTTTGCCACAAGCTATTCATGATGAAACCAAATATAATCTCTACCCACCATTTTATTTTTACTATTGTTTGATGAAATCAGGATTCCCAGTTGATTTAATCATTAGTTCTCTTGTTGATCAATTTGAAAGCTCGCTGCGAAAAAGTCTTATTAATCAAAATCTAAAATTTTTTAAAGATGACCAAATATTTTATGGTTATGCGCTTTTTGCACCAGAGCTTATTGAGGCCAACAAATTTGAATGGTTTAATTACATAATGCAATATTATAATGATAATCAATACAACATTGAAGATCAATCAAAAACTCATGAAAAGAATTCAAAGAACAAGAACAGTTTCAACAACGACATTAAATTATCCAAAAATGTCAAATTATTTATCAAAAAGTTTCCCAAACTTTGTGAGAAGAATTTTAAAAAATACAAAGAATTGAGAGACATTGGATGGAATCCAGATGAACGCTATGTTGCTATTCAAAAAGATGATGATAAAGAACTTGATCGAATTTTACAAGAAGAAGGTGGAGAAAGCATTGAAAAAATTGTGAACAAACCGATCAACTGGAGTGTTTTTGAACGTTGCCAATTTTTACAAAATAAACCTTTGCCAATCCACGTAGCTGCCTTTTTTAACTCTACCAAATGTCTTGCTTACTTAATATCGCACGGAGCTGATTTGAAAGCGACTGATTCCTGTGGTCGGACTGTTACTCAATTTTCAATAGCTGGTGGCTGGAACGATATGAGAATATTCGACCGAAATAAATGCTCTTTCGAAGGTGTCCTTCACATTGCAGCAAAATTCCATCAATATCATATTTTTGAAGCAATTAAAGGATCTCTCCAAAATAACAATAAAACTACAAATAATCGTCAGAAAAATACAAATTCGAGTCAAACAACAGGCGATACTTCTGACATTGAAAGCGATTCCACTCAGCCTTCAAAAAGAGGCAAAAAAACCGAAATTCAAACAAGATCAGGAAGCAATCCTAAATTGACAAATAAACCAAAACCTGAAAGTAAACCAAAAGCGTCATCTAAAGCAAAACCTTCTACATTAGTTGCTGGTATTTCCAATTCAATTTCAATAAACGGTCCCCAAGAATTTTTGACTAATAATATTAAAGGATTAGGCACAATTTTACATCAAGCTGCGCTTTCTAACTGCGTTAAAATTTTGACGATGTTTTTGAATAAGTCTGATCAAAATGTGGCGGACGATAACGATTCTGAATGCGAATTCAATTTGAATGAATTTGTGAATTTACAAGCTAATCAAGAAAAAGTATCAAAAAATAAACAGTGCTACTCTTCTTATTTGAAGAATGATACGCCATTAATTGTTGCTATTAAATCTTATAATATTGAGGCTTTGAACTTCCTTATTTCGCTTCCTTCAATTGATATTAATGAGAAAAATGCAATTTTACTCAAATCGCCTTTGCATGTTGCCGCAAAAAGAGGCTATGAAAATATCCTTAAAGTTCTTTTGGACCATCCTAATATTGACTTCAATCCAACTGATATCATTGGAAGAACACCTGTTTTTGAGGCAACTTATTACTTGCAGTACAAAATTTTGAAGATTTTGTCTGATTTTGATGAAGTTGATTTTAATGTTAAGGATAAATATGGGAAAAAACCATATGAAATTGAATTGGTAATGCCAGTTAATGCAATAAGCGATATTAATTATGGCAATATGATTAGACTTCTTCGGAAATTTTCTCGCTAATATATTATTGTATGTTTTAAATATATATAATGATTAAAAATTATTATTTGAATCTTAATTTTTTTTTTCAACAGAATTAAATATATTCGGAATTTAAAAGCAGTAAAAGAATTAAGGCTATGATGCAATGATTAGTTAGAGGTATTCATGTTAAGTGACTTAACGTCTTTTTGAATTTTTCTAATCTCATTATTTCCATCAATATTAAGTTATATGCATTCAAATCAATAATTTTTAATTGGTTGCTCGATATAATCATTTTAAGAATGTCTTACACTGTTTATTTTATAAAAATTTTAATCTGATATATCTTTAATATTTCATTCAATCTTTATGATTTTTGAAAATTCCAAATATATTTATATTAATACACATAAGATTAATTAAATTATTAGATTTTTCAAATTAAATTAGATTTATAAACAGAAATAAAAATATGTATTTCAAGAAATAAGAAAGTATTCAAGTATATTTATCACTAAACATATTTAATTTATTTTAAATATTATTATATTTTATTTTTTATTGTTA
Source organism: Tritrichomonas musculus (assembly GCA_039105265.1). Lineage (NCBI taxonomy): Eukaryota > Parabasalia > Tritrichomonadida > Tritrichomonadidae > Tritrichomonas > Tritrichomonas musculus. The sequence goes on from JAPFFF010000004.1 coordinate 4,948,639, forward strand.
AATTAAATTATTAATCAAGATATTTTAATTGATTAATTTAAAATATATTAATTCAATATTTATTTTATTTCATTCAATATATAAACTAATCATGTATTCAAGGGTGTAGTATGAACACTAATATCTGGATAAATAAGTAGTATATAACTATTATATTATATAATCAATGATTGTGATTTTTTTAAACATAAAATATTATGTTATTAAATAAAAAACAATTTTTTATTATTGTATATTTATAAAACATTAATTGAATTAATAATTGCTTTTTTGAATAAATAAAAAAGGAATTATTTGAAAAAAAAAATTGAATTATTCATTTTTCAAATGAGAATATCTCATTAAAAATTAAATATAGAATTGTTTAAATATCCATATATCCAGATGTTATTTCAATAAAATAAAAATAGATTGTAAAAGAATCAAAATTATAATTTTCTGGAAAATGAAGATAATATAAGCAAGATGTGATCATGCAATATTTTATTTATTTATATGAAAAAATATTATAAAATCAAATTTTTAATATAAGTATTCATATAAAAGTTATCTATTATAAATACATGTTTTTTTAAAGCGCTTTGAAATTTTGTTACAAATGAATTAAAATTGATTAATAAAAAACTTTTTTTAAAATAGAATAAAAAAAAAAATCTCTCTGTCAGATTAAACTTCTTTGTGAGTAAAAAGAATAATGCTGCTTTATAATTTCATTCATCAAAAATTGAATGACTACATAGATCTACAAATAGTCCGTTAATTGTGAACTTCCATTCCAACTAATCCATTAATCAACTTCATCTCTTCATCATTATCAAGATATGTTAAAGGTTCATCATCATCATCATCATCATATTCTTTACTATTTTTACCTGAAAGATCCAACTCAACACCTAAAGATTTGATTACATCTGCTGCCGTTCTCTTGATAACTGAATCCCAATTACCTTGATAGAATTCATATCTTCCATTCTCATTTTCAGAATCAGGAAGCATTAGGCCATGATATGAATTGCAATCAACAGAAGCAAAATAATCTATATCAAACTCATCACATTCAAAACATTTGACATATGCATTCTTATATAAACCTGGAATATTATGATTTGCATAAATATGAAGACTACCACTTCCAGTCTCAATAATGATATCATCTTCAGAGAGTTTACTAATTATTGATTGCTTGATTTCAAATCTTTTCTTTTGAGGCAACTTCTTATTAATATCAATGTCAATCACTGCAAACCCAGGAGTTTCATTTACACTCAAAACCATTCCAGTCTGATTTCTACATTTAATGTCACCAATATGTTTACCATCATAGGATCCATGTTTGGATTTATTGAATGTAATCTTGAAGTTCTCATCAAATCTAGTTCTCAATGGTAGATCCCAATGACCTTCATCAAAATCATTTATATAAGTTGGGATATCATTTGAATCTCCATTTGCAGAGACCTCACTTTCATTTTCAGAAATATTCTTTCCAAGTTCAAGTAATTCAGCATCTAAATCTTTATTATTCAATATATTTTTGAATTCATTTTCACATTCTTTAGCATACTCTTCACATGATTTGATAATAACATCATTAGCAGTCAAACCTTTAATGAATGGAATGCAAGTTTGATCTTCCAATACTATCATTTTGTTATGAAATCCAGCCAACGCATTCTTCTTAATAGTTACCTTAGACATTTGTATTGAAATCTTTCCATCGGAATTATGTTTACGATTCATTTGGAGATTAATATTCTTACCCTTAAAGACTTTGTTATCATTGATTACACTAAGATAACTTGATGGATGGATTTTACAATTTTGCTTCAATGATACACCTTTGACTTTCAATGATTTAGTTTCCATGGAACCATTTTCTTTATTATTCCAAATTGTATAACATTTAGGACACAATGCAACTTGATTGTCACCATAATTTTCAACAGCAGCACCCAATATTTTCTTTTCATCAGCAACAGTTCCAATAGATGGATTTGGCATGAATTGATAAACATATTTATCATAGAATTCTTTATCTTTAACGATTGCATCGAAGACTTGCTCACCATGTCTATTCATATCTCCAGCAATTGCAAAGTAAACACTATCTGTATCACATGATGTGAAATGCATTCTTTCAACATCTAAACATTTGAAAAGGAAATCATAAATGAAAACCAAATACCAATACTTTGCATTATCAAGAGTGAAGAATGACTCTTGAACACATGTCTTGCATCGGAAATTCTTGGGTTTACGTTGAATTATATATGAATCATTTGCAATTGGATATCCGTTTACATAAGTCTCACTTGCAATGTCAATGAAGGCTCTATCACGATCTACAATCTTGACTTTATCATAATGTTCTGTATTGAGACCATCATATCCATAAGATCCATTCATACTAATTTTATAGAACTTCTCATTTCCAGGTTTCTCTCCACTTAATATCTTCTGACGCTCTCCCATAAACTCATTAACGAATGCATTGAAACCTCTATGGCAATCATATATTGTAACATTCTGGATATCAACAATTTCCAAACCATGGTCAATCAGAAACCATAAATAATAGCAACCAAATGTCTTGAATTCACCTCTTGTATCAAGAGTCATCGTTAGCTTGGTATCAGATTTGTCAACAGTATGGATCTTATTGTCTTTACCATATTTGTACATGTATGAACCGATTATATCTTTATCATTTTTGATCTCAAAATTGCGAAATACAGGTGGGAAATTAATGAAATCATTAATCAAATCTTTAGGACATTCTAACTTAACAGTTGCATGAAAGATGAATTTGGGATTCTTATCAAACCTATGTTTGGAATTGATTATACTCATACAAGTATGATATACATTTGGTTTCTGCTTACCATTCTCATCATAGCAATCATATGAATTTAACATTGAACCTGGCATGTACATGATACCTCCATGATATTTGTTGAATGAATGCCAGTTACCAGAACATGCTGAAGGATACAATGAATTGAAATCAACTCCAACTACATGTGAAACAACATTATCAGTATATCTGACAACAACTTTATTAGCTTCTTCATCAAAATATAAACGTGTAATGCAAGTCTCACCTCTAAGATTGACTCGATGCATAACATTTGAAAGACCTCCAGTTATACCAGCACGTAAACGATGATATTCAGCTTCATTGGTAATAGTCATTGGCAAATGATTCACTTTACAGAACTTCTTGAGCTGGATTCTTAAACGAGTAACCTTATCATCATCATCTGCACGAAGGCTATTACATACTTCACAAGCAAGTTTGCAATTGGATAATTCATGACCTATTTCATTATTGATTCGATCTAATGTTGGCTTATTAGTCCATGAGAAGTGTTCACCACAAAGATGACATTTACCTAATTCTGGATCTTCATATATCTTCATGAATGCATCGAAATCAGCTTCAGAAACACATTTAGAAAGGTCTCTTATTCCCTTTGGGAAATTTGCTTTGCAAAAAGGTTTGGGCTGCTTACTTTTCTCTTGTTTAGAATTGAATTTCTCATCTTGGTTATAATATGAATTGACCTTATATGTCCACCATTCTTTGGTTGGCTTGAATGTATTCTTTGAATTCAAAACACCATAATCATAGTCAATATCAAAGTTCTTATAAGCCATTGCATACTTGATTTCAGATGCATTACGTGATAAAGAAAGATTAGAGAGCATGTCGACACCATATTTAGCATTCAATTCAATGAGGTTATCAATAGGTTTAATCATCATTTCAACATCATTATCATTATATGCTAACAGATATTCCCATCTGTCAATGAATCTTTTGGAATCTTCAAGATATTCTTCATATTCTTTATTTGATAATGCATTCTTTTGATTGAGATAGCTATGGAAATCTTTATGTTTGAATGGCTCTGACATACTTAGGACATCATCAAAGTTCTCACTATTTACAGCTTCATATGGGAATGTACCTTTAACAGAATTCTCTGCACCACCAAAGTCAACACCAAATTGTTTAAGAGTACCTCCACTGATGAATGCTTGAGCATCAATGAAACGTAATCCAATCACACCTTTATCAGTTGATGTTTTGAGAATGAATTGCTTCAAAGATGATGTAGTACCAATTAAAGAACTGTTATCAACCTTCCATTGCATATCATGATGAGTATAGTTGAAATATTCTTTAAAGAGATTGCTATCGAATTTTGCAGAATTAAATCCCAAAACTGGTACATCAAGGAGACCTTTATCAAGCTTTTTAATGACTTCGACATCAGAGATTTTGAGCATATCTTTCATTAATTGAACCTTGTCATCAACTATTTCATAAGCTCTCTCGAACATAAATGTAAGCCATTCTGGAATGAAATCTTTAGATCTAGCATCGAAATGTCTCGTTAACAAACCTTTTGAAGACTTGATGCAACAGCTCACTGACAATGGAATTAGACGACTATTGATTACAGTTGATTTACCAGATTTTTCATCACCAGATTGCTCCATGGTTTCGAAATCATATGTCATGTAATATCTCTGAGGTTGCCATTTAAGATCATGTGCTACACAATATTCGTAAACTGGATGATTCAAAATATGTGGACAATATGGCATACTAACTCTTTCAGGAATGTAATTCTTATGAAACTTTCCATCACAATGTGCTTTATGGATTTCCATACGTTTGGTACCATGACCATTATCATTACGGACAACATATGATTTGCATTTAGGGCAGACAAGAAGTTTCGTTAATAATTCAGCATTAGTGATATACATAATATGGATGACATTCTCTTGACTGAAAAGCAAAGCACTAAAGGTATTCTCAAATTTCTCATCATACCATTGCTGATCAATTATTCATTAAAAATTCGAATCTATGAATTTTAATAATTAACTTGACAGAGCCATTTTTGGGATTTTGGATATATTTATAAAAAAATGATATCAAATTTTATTTCCTTATGATAAAAACTTCATCTGATTTTTTTATATGTATAAAACATTTCAAAGTGAATATGTGTATAGATATTTTTTTAAAAAAGTTAATATTCATATGTTCAAAACTACGATTTCAAGTCTAAAATTTTGAAAGATCATTCAATTTTCTGAACATTCGTTTATTAATAAAAATTTTTATTCTAAAAGCAAGAGACTGCAAAGCTGCTAAATATGATGTTAGGCAAGATTAAAATCAGGACAGTGAATAGGAATATGCCAATTTTTTCGCAAAACTGCTATGATTATATTAACGATGTATAAGTAGATAAGTATTATGAAGGAGCAAGAGTAATATTTCTAAAATTGCTGAAAAAGTATTCATAAATAGCTGGAAAACCGTTGACTATTAGTTAATTGATTCGAAAATCATAATCAACGAATAGTGTAAAATCTGGCATGTAATGGAAGTCAAGTTGTTATATGCATCTATACAAATATGAACCACTGGTTTTTGTCCGTATTTTATTTTAAGTATTGTTTCAAATTTGTTGGAATAAAGCCATGTAAAATGAAATTGACCAATAATGATTAATTTTGTATCGATCATGATTCAAAAATATTGAAAAAATCTATTTAAAATTTTTGAAAGTTTTGTCATAATCAATTCAATTTTTAAAATCATAATTTCTTATTTATAAAATTATAAAATTATTATATATCATATTTATATATTTTAAAAAATTTTTTATATAATATAATTCGATAATTTTACTAAAAAATCACTTTTTAATGAGATAAACTCATTCATACTGCACCCTTCAAAAAAATAATCGTAACATATATTTTATGTTAATTTCAATAATAAATCTTTATTCAAATTATAATTATGAATTTATCTTATTATTCAATAAAATAAACCATATTATATATATATAAATATAATATAAAACATTACATAAAAAATAAATAAGATAATATACATAAAATATATTAAAATATTATATAAATAAATCGGTAGCAATAAAAAATTAAATTATTTCAATTTTAAAATAATCCTTTGAAATATTACTCCATTTTCATTGAAATATTTTCTTTCAAAAGAAACAACTTTTGTTAATGATATTCAAAATTGAGAATTTAATTTCTCTAACAAAAGTTCTCCATAGCCATTTAGTCATAGAAATATGATTTATATTAATATCTCGAAATCAAACGTATAAAACATTATATGCTTTCTATTATAGCATAAATATAAAATATTTAAAATAATATTTAATTATCTATCAAATTTCTAGGCTAGATCTCTTCATGAATACCTCTGATTAGTTCAAATTTTATGAATATTTATCATTATTAATACAATTTCTTTTTTATTAAACAAGAAACTTAAATAAATTTTGGAACAACGATATTTTTTTTACTCTTTTATTTTAAGAGGGCTACGTATCTGTGAAAAATATTCTTTTATTTATTGGAGACGTTTGATTCAAATTTTAAAGAGATAACAAAAAGTTATTTTGATTGTTTTTAAATATGGGTATGGAAAAGAGGTATGGAAACTAACTTTTGTGAGAATTTGTGAAGAATGTAAAAATGAAATTATCTTATTATATTAAATAAAAAAATTAAATTTTATATAAATTTAAAATTTGTATATATATGTTAATATGAAAAAAATAAATTATAACTAAATTTAAAAGAAAGGACAAAATATAACTATTTTATATTCTATAGTTTATTGTTTTTTTTTGTGAAAGTTTGCTTCAAATTATTAATATTTGTTTATCTTTAAAATCTATCTGTAAAAATTTAATTAAATTTTATATATATATTATATGCTTTATATTATTTATAATATGATAATATTAAATTTGATTTGTCCAGGAATTAGAGTTTCCGCACCTCTAGAGTTTATCCAAATTCCAGTTATTTTAAACCAGATTAAAAAAGGCAGATGCATTCATATCATTTTGTTCTAGTATTTTTTTTATTTATTTCTACGAATTGACAGTTATTTTTTGAAAATATTTTATCTTTTTTCATCATTCTTTTGTCTTGCGTTTTGGAGACATTTGTTTTTCTTAAATGAAGGCTGGATTTGCTTGTCTAAATTTGTAATTTTTTTATCATTATTACTTTCACAGTTTTTTATTTTTTACTATTTTTCTCAGTTTTAAAGATTAATTTTTTTATGCTCCATGACTTGTCTTTACGAATATATAAATAAATTAACTGTAGTTTTAACCAACTTTTTGAAACACTTTTCCTCTGAAATCATTTGAAAGTAATATTTTCCTTTCAAATAATTCTATACTTTTTCACTTTTTGAATTATGAAATGATTTCAAAAAGTGGACTGATGGAAAAAACGATTGTCCCACCCATTTTTAAATTTATTAAAATTTGTGTTGTTTTTATAATAGATAATTATCAAAATATCTTCTTCAATTTTATAATTATTCATAATTTTATTTTATTTATTATATTATTTTTTATAGTTAAATATTAAAAAAAAATAATTTTATCATTTATTTTTTAGTTAATCAATATATTAACTCTGATCATTTTAAAAATAATGATAGTGAAGTCAAAACGTTTTGATATTGTTTCTTAGATGAACTAAAATTTTTTGAATATGAGATAAAATTAAATTTTGTTATATTATTAGAAAGAAAGCAAAATATCTAGAAATGGTTAAATTACCGAAAATTTTACATTTATAAAAAACAGTATCACTTCACATATCTTAAGAATAAAATGGCTTATACACTCCATGTTCGCGTCATAGAGGCTACTGATATTGCAAAAATGGATTCGAACGCAACAGATGCATATTGCATTTTAAAAACAAGCTCACAGACAGAAAAAACTGGTGTCCAGAAAAATAACATGCATCCTCGCTGGAATCAAGATTTTCATTTCAACATTACAGCGCCATCATCTGGAGCTCTTGACATTAAAATGAGAGATAAGGATATCGCAAAAGACGATGATATGGCAACTCTAAATATTCAACTTTGCGCTCTTCCAATTGGCCAAGTCGTTGATCAATGGTACGATATGATTCCTTGTAAGAAAGTTAAGAAGGGTGGAAGACTTCATCTTTGCCTTCATATGGCTCCAGCAGGTGCTCAACCTTTTGTTGCAATGGCTCCACAAGGCTACGGAGGATATCCTCCACAAGGTTATCCACAACAAGGCTATCCTCCACAAGGCTATCCTCCACAAGGTTATCCACCACAAGGTTATCCTCCACAAGGTTATCCACCACAAGGTGGCTACCCACCACAGGGAGGCTACCCACCACAAGGTTATCCTCCTCAAGGTGGTTACCCACAACAAGGGTATCCACCACAGGGAGGCTATCCACCTCAAGGACAATATCCACCACAAGGACAATATCCACCACAAGGACAGTACCCACCACGCAAGTAGATATAATTAATTAAATATGGAAAATTTTCATATTAATATTTTTTCAGATATTTTATTTTACTTACCTATTTTAAAATAAGAAATCGATATCTTTTCGAAAGATAAAATTTCATAATAGTGTAATTAAATATGAGAAAGTATCATAATAAGCAAGATAGATACTCAATCATTATGCCAAAAACTTCAAAAAAAAATTTTATTTTGTAAAATTAAAATATAATCGATTAAAATTTTATTATTGTTTCTATTCACGTTAAAATTAAAAGTCGTCTCCGTGCACATTTACTCCCCAATCTCTTGCATCATGGATGAACCTATAGCATCTTTCGCATTTCTTCAATCTTTCCATTTGATCATCATTAAGGGAAAAATCAAGACATATATTTTCTTTTTGTCTAGTTGGATTTGAACTTTTTGGCAAAATAACAATCTTTGGCGATAATTGTAACAAAAACTTGAGCTCAATGGCACCTGGAGTTCTTCCAATTTCATTTGCAACTTCACATAATACTGGATCGCCAAGCAAATTTGGTTGTCCTTTCTGTTTCCATGATCCAGAACCAAGAGGAGAATAGCATTCAAGATACATTCCACGAAATTCGCAATACATTCGTAATGCTTCTTGTTGCATGTATAAATTACATTCAACTTGATTACAATAAGGTTGAATTTTCACTCTAGGATCGAATCTAAATCGCTCAAGTAATTCAATTGAAAAGTTTGAAACGCCAATATGCTTAACAAGACCACTTGAAACAAGTTTCTCCATTTCTGGCCACATATCAAGTACACTTCGGTTATTATCAATTTTCATTTTTCCTGTTGCCTCGTCGAATGGCATTGGATTATTATCTGGAGTATCTGCAAAAGTACATGGCCAGTGAATTAAGTAGAGATCAAGATAATCAAGTTGAAGATCTTTTAAAGATTGTCTGCAGCACTTTTCAACATCTTCTGGACGATGGTGATGATTCCATATTTTTGATGTAACCCAGATATCTTCACGTTTAACTTTTCCGTTGTCAAAAACATGTTTTAAAGCAGTTCCGACTGCTTTTTCATTTAAATAAAATTCAGCACAATCCAAATGACGATACCCAAGTTCTTCAATTGCATATCTTATTGGCTCATTGATTTTTTCATCATCACCTAAGGCATATGTTCCAAGAGCAATACGAGGAATCTCCATTTTTAGAAATGAAAAGAATTCAACTTTTTCTGAAATAAGATACAACTTTTTCAAAAAAGATTGAACACATAAAGGCTAAGTGAAAAAGTTGAATATTCTTATATATCTTAAAATAAGATATGTGTAAACCAGCGTTAAGTATCGATGCATAATTACAATGTCTAGATGATTTTAAAATCTTCTTAATTCAATAAAAAGTGAATAATTAGATGTTATGCTTTATCATAATACGATTTTTTTATAACAAAATATATTACATGATTTTAAATATGCATATTTTATGCTATATCATGCTCTATTATAACTTTTATTTGGGTAAATATCAAGATATTTATAAATTTATATTAATTTTCAAAAAGTGAAAAAAATACATTAATTCAATGAGTTAATTCAAATAAAAAAGTATTATAAAAATAAATTTCCTTTTTGTTTGCAATGAGAAATATTCGAATAAATGATTTTAAATAATTTATAATTTAATATAAAGTATTTATTTCTCAAAAATTTACATTATTTATGATATCATCAATGAATACATTTATCAAATAAAGGTATATTAACTTCTATCCACTCGACAGATCATTTTTCTTTCAAAATATAATTTTTAAATGATAGTATTAATGATAAATATAATATAAAAAAGACATATTTTTCTAGAGAAATTTAAGATAAAAATAAATTATTTTTTTGAAAAAAATTGAATCCTAATCTGGTTATCTTAATTCAAAAAACAATTTTTTTTTATTTTTTTAATTATATTATTTTTAAATATAATTATATAAATAATTTATATTTCATGAGGAAGAACTCGAAATTTATCATTTTTTATATTCATATCACAAGTGATATGAATTATTTTAACCTAAAAGGCGAATTTCAAAATTTTGAAAATTATGAGTTTATGCAGGAAATTGTTTTCTAATTTTTTTCATATTGATATTAAAAATTCTATTCCCAATTCGTTCAAATCACTTTTTCCATTTTTATTGTTGATAATAAAGCATCATGGATAAGCAAACCAAGCAAATATTCTTTCATTGGGGATTTTTTCTGGAAGTGAAAGTCGATAAATAGATAATTAACAAATTAGAAGAAGAGCATAATACGTGAAAATCTTACAGGTATTCCATCCAGCAGATGAGCTTGCAAAAAACACGAGTCCAGAGTAATCCTCTAACGTTTGGTGTATCTTTTTTTTTTTTTTTTTTTTTTTTTTTTTTGGGAAGAATGACCAATGGATCAAAAACATAGCCAGAAGCAGAGAATGTAATACAGCCGGTCAAGTGAGGGACTTTAATGGCTTCAGAAATCAGAAGAAGAGAACCTTTTCTGGCAAAAACTTTCAATCGTCTTTTTGCTGTTTACATTGTTTTTTCCATGTAAACGATTAAACAAGAAACAGTGCAATTGAAAGTAGAAGTAGATCGTTGCAACGTCACAGCAATGACGGGGCTCAAATTCAATGTTTTGGCCTGTGTCGATTTTGATGCTGGTTTTCTGAACTTTGTGAAACAGCCAGGTACGTGATGGAGGTTCTGTTTTGACAAAATTTGCAGCTAGATCATTGCAATTGATGGTAGTCAATAGATAGAAGGCTTTAGTGTTTCGTTTCTTCTTATATTAGTGAGCTAAAGAGATGGTGTAAATAACAGGGAGGCAATTACAATCATCAGCGGCATCCTGAATTATCTTAATAAATAGATTTTCGTCGTATTGTGACAATTAAGTGCTTCCTGTAGCTCCCATACCACTGAACCAATATTCTAGTGCTGCTGTCCTTTGAAAAGCGTGGGATAAAGGTGTACGGCTGCAGATTCTGAACTCATCGATCAATTGGGAATAGGTTAGATGGGATATCAAACGGGCTTCAATAAGGTTGAGCTGTTCAACTGAAAGGTACCCGAGTTCAACGGCTTCATGCAATTCCTTTCTGACCGAGGTAATCTTGTCATCCATTAAACAAATGAAGTGAGAAAAATAAACTGATAATTTTTGTTACAAAATTATCGGTTTGTGTGAAAAACTAAATTAGTTTTGACCTTAAGATCAGAGAAAAATGGTGAATTTTCTACACAAATTATATTTGACCAATTTTGAATAAATATTTTTTGAAAATAATTTTTATAAAAATTTTTTATTCAAAATATATTTAAGATTATATAAATAAAAAAATTTTCTCTCAAATTTTTGTTATGACCAAATAGTAATTGAATTCGGTCAAAGAGCATTCAACTTACTGTATATAATAAATGATATATCTCAATATATATAATAAAATAATAACAAATCAAACTTACTCTTTTTGATCTAGTGCTGGTAAATTATCATTTGATTTTGAAGTACAAAGTCTCTCATCTTCTCTATAACTCAAAATATTATTTTTGAAACAGCAGGCAGACACATTCAAAGGCACAGAGGAACACTGCTTAATTTGTCTCGAATGGACCCCAGTTTTGAACGAAAACTTTTTAGTTCCGACACCATTTTTTTTCCCTGATTGAAATTTTGAGAGGTTTACACGATCGGTGTCTTTCAAAAGATCGACCAAACCGAAATAAGCAACCGATTTCAATTGAATTGGAGGCATGAATCGTTTCAAGTTAGAAAAAGCCTGCACTTTATAATAAACGGCATCGAACTTTTTGAGACGTAAAATGGGCTCGAAAACAACTTTTTCAATACAATCATTGTATTCAAAAAGTTTCAAAATTCCACTGCTGTTGCTCATGTCATAACTGTAAGAAGATGCCGAGAAAACGGTTATGCATTTATCATTGAATATCTCGCTTATTCCTTCATATACACATTCATGGGCACGAATGATCCTCTGAAGATTGTTGTTCTTCAAAAAGTTGACAACAACGACTCCATTGAAAAGTTTGCCTCTGCCTCGAGGATTGTCGTTGTATAATTGGCGGTCTTCAAAGGTCGGATCGCCCCATAAAAGGTCACAAAGAAGAGGATTCTCGTCGTAATTGTCTATTGGTCTTTGAATTTGTTTTTCAATTTTATCGATTTTATCTAATAATGGAGTCAATCCGCCATGGATGCAAAAAGATGCTCTGTTGACAACTGCTGCGATCGGTAAAAAGGAAAAAGCTCTCATAAAGGCGCTATAAAGTTTTTCTGAGTATTTATAACAATTAATATTGATATGATTAGCAAAGTAATTATCGCATAATTCTTCGGTTGAGATTTCTTGCTTTTCTTGATCTTGTTCGTCAAATGCTAAATTTTTGGAACTGGTGGTTGGAGAGTCGTTCATTTGCTCTGATTCAAAATGATACAATTTTTTGGGATTATGGAAATTAAGAATTTCCTTCTTAAAACCATAAAGAGAACACATTGCATCAAATTCATGGTTTCCACGAAGTAAAAAGTATTTATCTGGGCACATTATTTTTAATGAAAATAATAATATGATACATTCGAGTGAAAACTGGCCTCTGTCAACATAATCCCCTAAAAATACAACTTTATATGGATTCTTTCCAACATAATTTAAAATTCTTAATAAATCATGTAGACTTCCGTGAATATCACCAACAATAATTGAATCTCCCACGATTTCTAAAATTGAATTCTCATTCATAAATACATTTTTTGCTGCTGAGCATAAATTTATAAGTAAATTTTCATCAAATGAAGGAATAGGTATTTCAGTTTTACTTTGATTCCTTCCAAACTGAGTGATTTGCTCAATCGATAAGTCCCGAAGCGAAGAAAAAGCTTTCAAAATGTAGTTCGCTAAGTCTGTCATCAGAGTTTAAATGTATGTAAAATTAAAATTTATTTCAATTTCAGTTTGATAAAATTTCAGTTTTATTCACTTTTTATTTCAATTTTTCAAAACAAAAAGAATTTTTTTATAACCCAGAATTTTTTTTTTATTTCTAACAATGACCCAAAATTAAAATATAAGTGATATTTAAAGATATAGGAAAATGGTTTACAACATTATTCAATTTTTTTTGAATAACATAAATTATATCAAAAGTAATTATTCTAAAATATTTTTTGAATAATTATCAAAATTTTTTGAAAAGTTTAAAAAAGTTCGATTGTATTAAACAATAGTTTATAACTATTTATTGTTGAAAAAAAAGTTTTTACAACTATAAATCAATACCTAAATAACATTTAAAAAGTAAAATAAATTAATATTTATTATTCCATTTGATATTTATTAAAGAAAATCCAAAATAATATTATTCAGTTTTGAATTCAATTGATTGAAATTTGTTATTAGAAAAAATGAAAGTTCAATGTATTGAATTTTTAATCAAAAAATTATTCAATACTTTTTAAAGAAAAGTATTAAAATCATTAAAGTTGGATTCAATATGCTGAAAATCTTGCATTTGACATGGGACTTATTGACCTTTAACATGAGTAATTTTGAGCATTTACGTATTGAAAAAGTTTGTCCCAAACCTTTTGAATCTTTCTTTATTTTGGAACCTCTTTAACATTATTCTAAAATTTATATATATTTAGTAATATTAAATAATTTTTTTTTTTTTACATTTTAATAATCAAATCACAAAAAAATTATGAAAAAAAAAAAAAAAAAAAAAAAAAAAAATTATGAAAAAGTGTCCCACCTATGATTTTTCATAAAAATGAACTTTTTCATAGGTGGGACACTTTTTTTTTTGAAGTTAAAAAAGTTCTTTTTTTCCTCGAATTTTAAGATTTATTCAGCAATTTCATAATATATATTTATATAACACATATATGATAAGAGGCAGTTGTTAAAGTAAGTTTTGAACTAATATTCATTAACTTTTTTTTTATTACAAGATATGCAATATCACAAGTTCAAATGAATTAAAATACATATTTTTATTATTTTATGATATTATCTATGTCATACATCAAGAATGATCTGGAAAAAATATATAATAATTAATAGATTTCTCAAAAAAAGTAAAAAAAATGTATTTTTAATTTTCAGAAGTATATAAAAAAATTGAATGTTTTCTTTTTTGATATTAAGTACCTTCATCGCCCAGGCTTTTTATTGATATAGTTAGTTATAACATAACTTCAAAGATAAACGTTAGTTGGAAAAACATATTCAAAAAGTTGAATTAGTTAACGGAATGATTCAATTTTGGAGCATCTTGGAAAGAAATTATAAACGGTCAAAAAATAAATTTTATATAAATGAAGGTAAATTAAAACCAGATATATCCTAGAATATTGGACCTTTATTAAAAAATCATAAAAAATTAAAATTAGCTTTTTTTTTTATTCAATTTTCTCTCAATTTATAAAAATAGCTTTCAATTATTTTTTATATTTCTTCCCTTATTGAAATTTTGAGATTTTTAGAAAAATCAATATCATAATTCAAAATTTAATTAATCTATATTAATATTATTATTTCATAATATAATTATATAATAAAAATATATATAAATGAGATATATCAATTTAAATTTAAAAAGCAAAGATAATCAAAATAAAAAATGTTTTATAATTATTTGAATTTTTAAAATTTCAAAAAAAAACTAAGTTTTAATAATAATTATAAATATAGCGATTTATATAGAAATAAACATAACATATATTTATTATAATATTATATACCTAAATATAAAAGTAAATAATATTTTATAATATTGTATAATAAATTATATACTAATAAATTTTCAAAATCATAATAATTGAATAATTGATTATTTCTAACTTTTTCAAACGAATTGTTATTCAAAATTTTCGGTATAGAAAAAAATCATTTATTCCTTTTTATATTTTGTCCAAGATTCAAATTGTCTTGGACCGCTAATGAAAATTAAAATAAATTATTTGCAAATTTATTTGTTTTTTTTATATCATTTTCAAAGAGCTCATTCAAATTTTTCAGGCGGTCCTATGAAAAATCAAAATATTTTTTTTTCCCCATTTAATCAAAGTTTCAGATGAAGTTTAATACATCGAATCAGGGATGGTTATCGATGTGGCTATTTATCGGTATCAGAAAAGTTTTTTATCGAGATTATTATTATATTGAAAAATATCGATAAAAATATATATATATATCATTGCTTATCGATAACCATCCCTGCATCGAATGAGTTTGAACCAAAAATAAAAGATATTTTAATACAAAAAATATAAAACTTCGATAATTTTTTGCAGAAAGGTCAAATTCTGACCATTTTTGAATTGAATTCAATATTGAATAATTTATATGAATCTTAAACGTGATAAAACGCAAAAGTTTCAAAAAAACGTATTTTAAATAATTCAGCTATTTTTATACAAATATGCTATTTATATGAATTACAAATTTGTTATTATATAAATGTGATATTTTTAATATTATATTTAAGATAAAAATCTACTTTTTAAAATTTTTTTGTAAGATAATGGTATTTTTAAAATGATCGTTATGCTCTCAATTTTATTTTCTTTATTCGCCTTCGATACTTAATCATTTTATGGTGCTTTAATTTATTCATAGGAGATAAAACAAATATGTGAAAATCGGACCAA
This sequence comes from Tritrichomonas musculus, assembly GCA_039105265.1. Classification (NCBI taxonomy): domain Eukaryota; phylum Parabasalia; order Tritrichomonadida; family Tritrichomonadidae; genus Tritrichomonas; species Tritrichomonas musculus. The sequence continues at coordinate 4,964,710 of JAPFFF010000004.1, forward strand.
TTGACACATAAGATCTTGGATGATTATTTTCTATGAATTTCATAACTTTTTGAATGCTTTCATTGAATTGCATTAATTTTTTAAACATTTTGAAATTAACATTTATTGATTATAAATTAAATAAAATAATTATTCATATATTACTTATTAGTTAAAACTCTTTATTTTTGTTTTTCATTAATTTTTATTTGAGAAAAATGTAGATAATGTCTAAAAATGCAATGTTTAGCAATTATCTTTGGAACATATGCTAAAAATTTTAATTTTTTTACTGTATTAATTTTTATATATGATGTGTAATAACATATATAACTCGCTAACATTTTTGAAGAAAATAGTTTGGTTTTATTACGTTTTGAATCTTATAAAGGAGAACTGTAAAATTAGCAAGATACTTACTGTTTGTGATTTAAAACAAATCTCTATTATGAAAAGCATAATAGATCTTTTTATGATTGTCCTTTGTGGTGGATGACATTATAATTTTTCAAAATTAGATATTACTGCATTTGAAAAGAGATTAATTATGACATTTTTATACTTTAGAATATATGTAAAATTGAATATATAATATTAATTTGCAAATCATTTCTCTTTAATGGATATTTAAATTGAATGTTAGCGAGAATCAATAATTAGTACCATTATCTACTTATTTAGAATTTTTATATATAATGATCATATATATGAGTAATATTGTGCAACATATTTTTTAGAAAAATCACCAAAACGATTTTCAATATCAATCATCTTTAAAACACAAATGAAATTCAAAGAAATACCGAAAAAAATTATACAATAATTCTATATATTAAATAATTAACAATTGATATTTAGCATTTGGGCTTTTTGATTGAAAATATGATACTTTTTAACTTATCATTGATAAGTTATCAAGCCTTTTTAGATTTAAAAGGTCATTTTCACAAGCATTTTAATTATAAAACAACCATAAAATTAAATATTTTTGCTGCTTAAATTATAGTTATCACATCAAGAAAGTCATCTTATTAAAACAAATTTAAAATTTATATAATAAAACATAAATATGAAAATATGACAATTATATACACTTGCTAAATTGAATAATACTGATATTTATCTATATTTTGATTTTTTATGATTCTCAAATATTAATTTTTTTATATTATAAGTATTTCAAAGCTTTAATTCTATTATAAAGACATTAATAATAAATATTTCATGAAAATAAATTTGGAATCATTGGTGAGTGATCCGAAAGAAACATCATCTATTTTCAATAATGTTTATCTTCTATCAAATTTGTTTTTTTGAGAGAAAAAATCTTCAAAATCTTTTAATTTGAATGCTAAAATCTAATAATATTGAAATATTGAATAGATAAAAAAATAAAATAATAATAATTGAATTTTTGAGAAGAAGAGGATTTATAAATTAAATTCAATATCAAATTGAATGATTATTTAAAAAAATTAGTTATATCAAAACATTTTTATTTTAACCAAAATGTCTTACATCGATGCTCCAGGAAAGAAACCAAAACACCCACATTATGAACATCGAACAGAAAAGCTTGATCGTAAAGACAATGACTTTACATGCAAGAAATTCCATCATGTCAGGAAAGTATCCACACATAAAAAAATTTTGAAATCATTAGGAAGACTTGGAATGTGCCTAAATGATAAACCAGTTGACCATTTACAAAATGGTGAATTTGAAAAAGTATGCTTCATTATAATTAATGACTATGAAGATAAGCATAAATATGAACTCGGAGTTGGTCCATTAAATGATGGATACTTGATTGCTCTTAAATTCCACAAATTAGATTTCAAAATCTTCTATCTTTATAATTCAGAAAGCGATGTTTTTTCAAATTACATGGCTTTCTTTTTGAAACGAACATCTGAACAATTAACTGTCTTTTATTCAGGACGTGTTACAAACAAAAACTCTGGAATTTCATTCACAAAAACTGCTCTTATTAAGGAAACAATTGGAAGAATCGTTGAAGCCAATTATACTGGAAATACAAAATTGGTTTTCATAACCGACAGTATCGGCAGTGGCCCTGCTTTTACAATTAATACAGAACCTCATAAAAACATGACCTCGATTTCAGTTGATAAAACAGCTGACCCACAATCAATTGAATTTGAACAATCTCATGGAATTTTTACTTACTACTTCTGCAAAATAATTAGCGAAAATCCAAATATCACACCAAATGCACTTGCTGAGAAAATGGATTCTTACCTTTCTCGATTTGGAGAAAAAATAAGAATTGAAAATTCAGATTCAAGTCTTGCAGAATCATCATTGTACCTATAAAATACAATACTTTTTTGTATATATTTTTAATATATAGTCAATAAATCTATATATATATATATATTTTTTTTTTTTTTTTAGAAAGCTAGTAATAAATGGTAATATACTAGGCTCAATGTTAATTTAAAATGTACCAAAATCAAACTATTAAAATAAAAATAAAAAAAAAAAAAAAAAAAAAAAAAAACAAAATCTTGAATTATTGGTATGAAAGACAAAGCAATACAGAAAAAATAATCTAATTCATTAATATACTTCAAATTTAAATTTATACAATCGAATTCGAATCCCATTCACATCAATTGATATTCTATTTGTTGGCTCAAATGGGCAACTTTTGAATTCTAAACTTCAACCTTTTGTTACAGATTTTGATTTAGCTAAAGAAAATAATCCAAATTTATCACCTTATCAATCAATAGAAAGCGCAACAGCAGCTTATATGTCACCAGAATTTTTTGAGAACAGCGAAGTTGCTGCCCACACAAAATTTATTGATGTTTATGCTTATGGAATAACGATTTATCAGCTTATAACAGGTTTAATGCCTTTTTTAGGAATTTCTGTTTATAAAATCGGCTGTATAGTTGTTGAAGGACAAAGACCATCAATTCCTGATTTTACTCCAAGTTATTGGAAACAATTGATTGAAGCATGCTGGGATAACAATCCTATTGGGCGACCAACTTTCACAGAAATATGTAATAGACTCGAATCCAATGTTTTTTGCAATGACACAATCGATAAAAAGAGATTTAATGAATATAAAAATCTAATCAAGCCCCGCCGACCAATTCCATCCTCGGAATTTTCTGCAACAACTCCACCTAAGAAGATAGACGATCCAATAATCCCATCATCTGAAACGCCACCCAAATCTCCATTATCTGTAAACAAAAGCAAGCCCTTACTTATAATAGCCCCAACTTCAGACAGCAAAGAACCAGAACCATCTCCTGAAGACACCAAGAAGAGCCAATTAGAAAAGATGATTGAAGAAGCCAACAAAGGGAATCGTACTACTCAATTACAGCTTGCAAAGTCACTTTTTGAGGGGACTTTTGGTCCTCCAGATTATAATACTGCAAAATCCCACTTTTTGAGTGTTGCAAACAGCCATGAGAAGAAAGAACTTTATCTAGAAGGCGAGTATGGAGTTGCCCAATGCCTATTTAAGCTCGGGAAGTATGACGATGCGAAAGATTATTTATTGAAGCATTCGATCCCACATGGAAAAGGTGAAGCTTCCTTTTTGCTAGCCGAAATGATTCTCAATGGACAAGTTGAGATGAAAGGGCAAGGCCAAACTGAGATCCTCTACAAACGTGCTGCAGATGCAGGAAATCCCGAAGCGATCATCAAGTACTCGACTCTTGTTGAAGCAGGCAAACTTGGTCGTCCGTCACTCACCCAAGCGAACAAGTACTTCAAGCTTGGATCAGACAAAGGGATACCCGAGATGATGTATAAATGGTCAATTCAATTGGAATTTGGTCGGGGCGTTGAAAAGAACGTTAAAAACGCAATGGACCTTTTGAAAGGTGCAGCTGACATTGGATGCGTTGAGGCACTTTTTGACTACGCAATGCATCTCTTAAACGGAACAAACATTGAAAAAGATATTGAAGGTGCGTTGAACTTTTTCAAAGCAGCGTCTTTCAAAGGACATCAAAAGGCAATGGTCTACTACTTCTTGTTGGAAGAGACCATCAATGACCCTCTTAGTCCTGAGAAGAAAACAGCCAGAGAATACCTAGACAAGGCAATAAAGATCGGAAATGATCCAGATGCTTTGGCGGTTGAAGGTCAAATACTTCACAGGAACGATCAAATTGAACAATCTATAGAAAAGCTCCAAAAGGCAGCAAATGAAGGATCCCTTCTTGCTTTGTTGGAATTGGGCAACATTTTCGAGGAAAGGAAACAGGATAGTAATGCTGATGACTGCTATCTGAAAGCATCATTACATTGCCATGCTCATGATAATTTGGGTTTCATTACTCCTGCCCAATACAAAGTATACCACTGCAACAAATGTGGAATGGACATTTGCGAGGGTTGCGCCAAGCACTGCCACAAGGGACACAAAATTACATTGAAAAACTCTAGTTTTGGATTTGTGTGCAAATGTGGTCAGAAAGGTCTAGGACCAAATTGCCTCTCAAAAGTTTTTGGTTCAATGAAATGCTACCAGCACCTCTACAAGTGCGCAGGATGCTACCAAAACGATAACCATGGCTTCATATGCAAGTCTTGCATAGAAAAGTGCCACACTGGCCATAATGCGATTGATTACGGAGTTCAGTACGGATGCTGCATGTGTGGAATGGAAAAAAAATGTAAGTGCGGAACTCCTTCTTAAGAATTTTTTTTGTTAATTTTTATAAAATTTTTTTTTTTTTTTAAACTTTTTGTATTTAAGATAACATTTTTTATTCAAAAAGTGAAAAATTGTTCTTAAAATTTTTAACAATGAAATCAAAAGATTCTAATGCACTAAATTTTTTTAAAGATCAAGAAATTATAATCAAAAACAAGATGCTAGATACAGTTATTCAAAATCATTATTTTATACAAATTTCATCAAAATCTGATCTATCAGATCATTTATATCAAAACATTAATGAATCAAATTTTATATTGATAAATCAATATGAAGAACAAAATCAAAAATATACTTATATTATTATCGGCTTTAAAAGAACAATTATTGTAATTGAAAAATCTTTGTTATCAATACTAGAACCACTATTTTCAACCAAAACAAACTTAAATATTTGCCTTTTGACTGAAATTAATGATTTAAACATGAATTCTAATTGGAATATAATTGAAAACAATCAATTTCCAGAAGAAGAAACAATGAAATTAAGCAAAAAACTCATTCTTCAAAATGCATGTTCAAAAGAATTCAAAAAGTTGTGGGAATGCATAAAGCCATGCATTTCTGGATATCTGATCAGAGAAAGCTATGAAAAAACTAAAAGAAATCGAATTGAAAATTTTGTAATGAAGAAAAATTCAAAAGTCAAGACAATCAAAGAAGATGACATTATTGAATTAAAGAGAATTGCCAGTGGATCTTCTGCCTACACAATGCTTGCTTATCACATTGAAAAAGAAGAGTTGCTTGTAATAAAGAAACAATTTAATTTAAGTGATGAAATGAAATATTTGATCTCGAGAGAAGTTAATAACTATTCAAAGATTCATCATCCATTTATTCCTAGATTTATTGGAACAATTGAATCAAATTACAGCATTGTGATGGAATACATCAATGGCAACACCTTGGAATATATTGATAAAAGACAACTTAGTTATAATGATAAAATATTAATTATATTCGAATTAATGATTGTCATTGAATTTTTACATCGCAATCATTTTATTTATAGAGACTTAAAACCAAACAACGTTATGATTGATGAAAACAAAACCGCTGTTTTAATTGATTTTGATCGAATGATCCAATTTAAAGACAGAAAATATACTTACACAAATGACTTTTCTTCTCTATTTATTGCTCCTGAAGTTAACCTTGAAAATTACTCATATGAATGCGATATTTATTCACTTGGATTAATAATGTTTTACATAATTGAGTCCAAGAATCCAACAAAAGAGAATTTAAATAATTATTTCGAGTTAAATGAAGAAAACTATCTCAAAAAAATCATAAAAAGTTGTATCAATACTAATCCAAAAGAAAGACCAATAATTATAGAATTACTTCTTGAATTCTATGTAGAAAATCATGAATATATTCATCTTGAAAAATTGCTTGAAATTTATAGAACAAAATTTAAAAAGTATCAAAAATTGCAATTTCTTGATGTTTTCCAAAAAAATAAAATAGATTCACAATATAAATTGGGAACAATTTATGTTTACACAAACATAAATAAAGCTCTTTATTATTTAGCACTGGCTGCAAATCAAAATAACTGTGAAAGTCAATTTACACTTGGATTTATATATTCACAAAATACAATTGTTTCACGCGATATCAATAAATCTATCAAATATTTTACTCTTGCTGCAAATCAAAAACATTGTTTGGCACAATTTTATCTTGGCATGAATTATGCAAAAGAAGATAATTCAACTACTGATCATGAAAAAGCAATTTATTACTTGACTCTTTCTGCAGAACAAAATTACTCAGAAGCCCAATTTGTTCTTGGAAAGAATTACTCACAAGGAACAATAACAGCATTAGATGCTAACAAAGCAATTCATTATTTCACACTTGCAGCAAATCAAAATCATTCTGAAGCACAATTTTCTCTTGGATTGATTTATATACAAGAAAAACTGGTTCCAATTGATATTGAAAAATCAATATATTATCTTTCTCTTGCTGCAAATCAAAATCATTCCAAAGCGCAAGAATGCCTTGGTTCAATTTATACTATGGGAAAATATTTGCCACGAGATATGGAAAAAGGTATTCATTTTTTCACACTTGCAGCCAATCAAAATAGTGTTGAAGCACAATTTAATCTTGGATATATTTACTTACAAGGAGAATATGTTCCACGTGATATTAAAAAAGGAATTCATTATTATTCTCTTGCAGCAAATCAAAACCATTCTTCTGCACAATTTAATCTTGCTCTATTTTATTTACAAGAGGATCAACGCGATATTAATAAAGCTATTCATTATTTTTTACTTGCTGCAAATCAAAATAACTCAGCAGCTTTATTTCATCTTGGAGTAATTTATGAAAGAAATGAATTTGTTCCACGAGATATCGACAGAGCTCTTCATTACTATTCACTTGCAGCAAACTTAAATAATATTGATGCACAACTTGCACTTGGTTCAATATATGAAGAAGGCCAACTTGTTAAACGTAATATTGATAAATCTATTCAGTATTATTTACTTGCTGTAAATCAAAATAATTCTTATGCATTGTATAAACTTGGACTAATTTATGAAAGAGGAGAATATATTGAACATGATATAAACAAAGCTATTCATTATTATTCACTTGCAGCAGATCTAAATAATATTGATGCACAACTTGCACTTGGTTCAATTTATGAAAGAGGAGAATATGTGGCACTTGATATTGACAAGGCTATTCAATATTATTTACTTGCTGCAAATCAAAATAATTCACATGCTCAATTCAAACTTGGTTTTATTTATTATAATTCAAGATATGCTCATGTAGATATTAATAAAGCAATCCATTATTTCTCTTTGGCATCAAATCAAGATGATTCAAATGCTGATTATAATCTTGGCTCGATTTATTATGAAGGAAAAGTAGTTAAACGTGACATTCAAAAAGCAATTTCTTATTTTACAAGTGCAGCAACAAGGAAAATGTCAGAAGCACAATTTTTATTAGGACACATTTATTTGGCAGGTATTTATGTTCCATTTGATCATAAAAAAGTAATTCATTATTTTACTTGCTCTGCAAATCAGAACAATAAAAGAGCCCAATTTCATCTCAGCATTTTATACTTATTTGGAATTCTTATAAAACAAGATATAAATAAAGGAGTCTTTTACATGATAAGTTCTGCAAAAAATAAATTCATAATAGCACAATTCATTTCTGGATACTTTTATCAAGTTGGTTTATATATCAAAAAAGATATAAAAGAAGCAATTCATTATTATAAAGAAGCATCTTGTTTTAATCTCAATTTTGCAAAAAATAATCTCGGAATAATTTACAAAAATGGATATGAAGACATAATAAATAAAAACATAGGATTGGCAATAGAATACTTTAAAGAAGCAATTAGACAGAAAAACGATCATGTTGCAATGTATAATTTGGCCCATTTATACATTTATGAAGAACCAATTAAAAAAAGTATTGAAAAATCAATTAAATTATTAATTAAATCATCAAATAAGGATTATTATCCATCAAAAATGCTGTTATGCTTGGTTTCAATTATACAATTCGGATGCGATATAAATGATATTTTGGAAGAACTTAAAAATTATGAATCTATGTCTACAAAATTATTGAATGAGATAATACAATTAATCCAACAGAAAAATCTTGAAGATATCACAGTTTTCGAAAAGTATTTTGATTTATTTCGCAATATTGAATATTTATATAATATCCCTTTCGGCCGTATGCCGTAATTGAAGATTTTTTTATGTAAAGTATTCAAAAAGTTGCACTTTTGCCGTGTGCCGTAGAAATTTTGTAAAATAAACTATTCAATGAACGACCAAATAGCCGTATTTTACAAAACCGCCGAAGGGCTATTTATATAATTTATTTTTTGTTCCATGCGAATTGAAATATGTTGATAATTATATTGAAAAACTAGAAAAACAAGCAGAAATAAATATAAAAGATATCAATTCATTTTTTTATGAAGGTTTCGGAATAAATTAATCTGATTATTTTATTCGTATATCAATTAATCCTAGAAAAAAGATCGATAATCGACTTTTTCTTTTTTGATTTTTATTATTTACATTATCAAGTAAAAATAAAAAATGAAAACAAGGTTGTTGGGAATATTTCATATATTTTGAATATGCTCATTGAATTATTTATCATCAACGATTTCTTTGGAAAGGTTGATTGATTGTATTTGCATATTTAAGTTCAACATTTTTAGTCTGGGTTAAATTAAAATGAAAATATTTCAAAGAAATAATTTTTTTTAGAGCAAAAAAAATGTTGAGCTAATATTGGTTCATTTTTTATTAAAAAATGAGCAATCAAACAGCAACAACAGTTAATAATGAATGGATCCAATTACAAGTTAATGTTTTCACACGCTGGGTTCAAAATCAATTGAAATATCACAACGACTTATCAAATGGAGTTGCCTTACGTAAGGATACACCACGTAATTGGGCACAATCTCCTAAGAGAACAGTTGAAATGGTTCAAAATTGTGATTAAGCGTTGACATGTTTGCAAAAGATGGAGTTCAACTTTAAAAATTTTCACCAAAAAAAAAAAAAAAAAAAAAAAAAAAAAAAAAAAAAAAAAAAAAAAAAAGATTCAAAAATTTTTAAAATAATTTTTGACGACATAAAAAGTTAAGTGTAACTTAACATGACACTTTTTTTATTGATTTGTCAAAACATAAAATATTGTTAAGAATATGCATACTTTTATGTAATAATAAAATTATACTCTACAATAGCTCTTATCATGAGATGCTACACTTGAAATTGGTCACCCTATAAAACGGAGCCATAGGAAGAGTTTTGATAGCCTTTTGGTAGCTAGCTTGATCTAGTCAGTTGGAATAAGTAAAAAAGATGGTGCAAGTAATTCTGGTTAATGAGGAGATAGTTAACCGCTAAAAATATTCTCAAAAAGTAAAAAGTGCTTAACGTTTATTTATAAACCGTCGTGTTAAAATTTACTGGTAAAAAAATTACCAGTTTTCAGAAAAATAAAATATTAATTTTATATGTTTTTTATGCTAATATTTTCTTTTTTTTTAAATGTAAAAAAACAATGTACATTTTTTTTTTTTTTTAAAATGTAAATTCAATGTATTTTGTTAATAAATTATTCAGATTGATCGTGAGCCATTTTTTCATAAAATTCCATATAATCTCTTTGTTCAAAGCAAACTGGAAGTACCCTACTTAAATCAACTTCTAATTCATTTTGAAGTTCTTGATATATATCTTCAATATTATCTGCAATAGTTATACCAGCTTTAATTAAAAAATCTTTAATATCATCATAATTGGCTTCATATTGGCGTCCTCCTACATTAATTACAAAATTATCTTCTGATGGATCAGTTGATTCTTTAAAAGTAGATTCAAATATATTTGGAAGAGACAAAAGAATAGATGCAATTTCATCTCTACCATATGCTTTCAAAACAATGGCAACAATGCTTATGCATATTGACATGACTGCCCTGAAAATACGAACTATTTTTTGGAATTTAAGTTTTTGTAATATAGCTAGGGCAGAAGATGAGTTTTGTTGGAGTGTTTGTGCAATTTTATTTACATCATCATAAATATAATTGATCAACTGGGTCGGCAAATAAGCTGTGTAATCCAATATAATTTTGTTACATTCTCTTTTGAATTCGCAACTAATTGAATTCAATGATAATTTATCTTTATTTTTAATATCATTGAGTAAAAGTAGTATATATATATTTGATATTTCTGCTATTTGAATACTTAATAATTCGATATACTGTTCAACATTTGTGTTTACATCTTCATCAAAAGTTACTTTCGTTCCTTGCATCATCTGTTCTCTTATTTGCCTTAAATTAATGTGCTCTATAATATTATTTAAATATTCATTTTTTATGTTTTCGTCAATTTCAAAATGTCTACATTTTGAATTAAAAGTCCGGGTGACTTCTTGTTTCAATTCATCATAATTAACCTCGTTTGAATTTAATTTAGAATTTATGAATTGCAAACAATCATTTTTTATTGAATCCAGAATCACTTCAAATGATTTTTCTTTAGAGAAAAGTGAATTAACTAATTCTTTATTATTTTCTGAATAGCTTTCTTTGAGTTGCTCGATGAAATTTTCGGAACTATTCCAATTCTTCTTTTGAAGTTGATTTAAAACCTGCGTAATAAAGTATTTGTTCATTTTATGTGAAAATTCATATTTTACTTTTTTTCTGAAATCAACACATGGAATTATTTGAGATTCTATATGAAGTAATTCGAGTTTTTGACCGAGATTTGATGACTTTGCCATTTCTAAATAATAATCAATTGAATTTTGATCCTTTTCAATTATTGAAGTACTTTTTTTGATTGAAATAATAATATTACTACTCAGTAAATAATGAAAATTTTCAATTGATGATAAAATTGAATAATCTGTGAATGACATTCCATACATAATTATTAAAGAACTTGATCGAACCAAAGGAAATAATAGTTCAATAAATGAATTAATATTGTCACCAGCAATACCTTCTGTATCTATGTTGAATATATGAGTGTTTTTATCTAATGAATTATCATCGTCTATTTCAAATCTATTAATTATATCTTGAACAGTTCCGCAATATGATAATATGGCTCCCTTAGTTGTTGAGGCGAAACCTTTTCCAATTTCATGCTCTGTATTTGAAAAATATTGAGAAAATGTTGATTTCCCTAATTGTGGAAAACCAAAGTTCATTACAAAAGCAAAATTAGAATCATGTACAAATTTATCAATGTATGCCTTAATGCCATCAAAGAAGATAGCGTAGGTTGAATCATCATTTAATTTGATAATTGCTATTGGATTTGCCATCTCAGAATAAAAATGAATTTCCAGAATAATTATTATATCTATTGAAAAAATTGGCTTATTTTTATTAGAAATCTGGCGATTTTTATTTATTTCAGTAAAATTCATGACATTTTGAAATGAAGAAATTTGTTGATTTCTTAAACAAATAATATAGCATTTGATAAATCTATAATTAAAAATCACTTTTAATCATCTTCAAATGTTATACGAGTGGCACAATTTTTGAATACTATTGTCTTATTTTTACATGAAAATATTAATATAATGAGAAAATACTATTTTTCTATTTTAAATCAAAGATTTTTTGGATTAAAACATCAAAGATCGATAATTTATCTTCATTTTGTATTTTTCAATTTTTTGTGCCATTTGAGTTAATTTTATGCCTTCTAAATTTCCGAAAATAAAAGACCACTTCATTTCCATTTAGTTCATGATTGAATTAAAAAAAAGATACCCAGAATACTTTTTTTTAAGAGATTTGATAGATGGTGTAGGATATCGATATATTCTTCAAGAAAAAAAAATTTTTGAATATATATTAGATTATTCAACTAATGATAAATTTATACTAATCTCATTTTTTGGAAATTCTCAAATTGGAAAATCTAGTTTATGCCAATATTTAACAGGAGTTAGTCATAAAATTGGTTATCATTTGAAATCATCTACAAAAGGGGCCACAATTGTATATGGAGGAACCATAGAAGAAATTTATGAAAGGGTTAATTTACAGCCACCAAATGTTGAAAATTTGGATATCGATGTTTTTTTTATTGATACTGAAGGGATCTGTAATGAACCAGAAAAAGATACAATTGCTTTACAATTGATTCCTCTTATGCTAATTTCATCTAAAAATGTTGCTTTTACTCAACCAATTCCAGATTCTCTAGTAGATTTTTTAAAGATATGCAAATATTTTGTCAATACGCATTACTCAAACGATAATGAACACGAAGAACAAAATTTATTATTTAACAGACTAATTGCTCGAATTGTTGATTTCCCAGATGATATAGATGAAAAATATAATCAAGAAGATATTAAAAATTTAGAACTTGATTTTAAACAAAATAGCAATCTCGCAAAAATGTTAAAAAAACAATTGATTGAGCCCGTCTATGTTCCAGGAGGCCCTTATTATTCTGATAAAAAATGTTATGATATAGATTTTACTCAATATTTTCTTGATCAACTCTTTTTAAGTAGCAATTCCATTGTTTATTCAGATATCAATACTTTTATGAAGAATCTAATTTATGCAAATAGGAATATCAAACCATTTTTTAAGATCAATCAACAATTTAAATTTAGAAACTATATTAATTTTAATATTGAAGAGAAAATTAACCAATTTTTTATGAATTGTAGAGAAAACATGGATTACCAAGAAGATCAAATAAACAATTTTTTTGAAAAAGAAATCAAATTATTAATTAATCAAAATGCAAACAATAAAAGCATAGATGAAATTGATTTGAATGAATATTTGTTATTTGAAAAAAATTATTTCAATTCAAAAAAAGAAGAACTCCAAAAATGCGTTTCAAAATATAATGATATCAAATTCAAAATTGTCAATGCCAAAACAAATAAAGAAAAAATTATTTCACAACTTCAATATTTATCAGATTTTGTTCAAGTTAATGGACAATTTGCTGCTAATTACATTTTTGAACAAATTCAAAATCATTATACAAATATTGATCAATATGAAAATTCAATATTTAAATACATCGATGATAGTAAAGATCTTTGCTTAAGAAAACTTGAGCAATTACAGATTGATCATCAAAAAATTATCAACAAAATAAAATCAGATATTTCAGATATCTTTAATATTTTATCTCAATTCAAAATAAACACTTTTTATCGTCAGCATGGATTTTTTTCTTGGGCAATAAGCATTTTTTTTGATTCTCGAAACGAGCTTCCAGATCCTGAAGAAATATTTCCAGGTTTTAAAGCATATATTAATAAAAAAACGAAAACATATTGCCGATTTGTTATTGAAAATAGACAATATGAAAGTAAATTTGAAAAAATACTTGATGAAAAAGGCGATATTGAAATTCTTTCAAATTTAAATACAGATCAGAAAAATTTTATATCAAAGTATCTGCATGAAATGATTGAACCAAAATTAGAGGAGGAAAAAATAGTAACATTAGAAAAACTTTTTGTGAAAAATGAAAATTCGGAGTATGTATTCCAAAAGAACAACATTTTAAATTATATTATGAAAAATGCAACACATGGAAAATTTATTTTTTATTTGCTCTTTGGAAAATCACAACAGGGCAAATCTAGTTTATGCCAGTGTTTAACTGGAGTTCAACATGAAATAGGAAACACATGTGGATCAAAAACAGAAGGTGCTACAATAGCATATGGTGGGACCATAAAAGAAATCTATGAAAGAATGAAATTACATCCACCTAGTAATGAAGATTTGAATTGTGATGTTTTTGTTGGTGATACAGAAGGCATCTTTAATGAATCCAAAAATGATAAACTTGCTTTATTATTAATTCCACTTATGATAATTTCTTCAAAAATTGTTATTTTTATCCCATCCTCCCCTGATGATTCTTTGACCAAATTTTTGGCTATTTGCAAATATTTCATCAGTGATACTTATATGAAAAATAATGAACAAGGAGAACAAAATCCATTTTGTGATAAACTTATTGCAAGAATTGTTGATTATCCCGATGAAGATGAAGATATTAATTATACACCAGAAGATATTGCAAGACTTACACAAGAATATATAAAAGAGAGCAACAATAAAGCATTTTTTGATCAACAAATGATTGAACCAATTTTTGTTCCAGGTGGTCCTTGGGATAACCAAAACAAATGTTACAATCAAAGTTTCATGCAAAACTTCCTCGATCAACTTTTTGCAAATCATCAAAATGCAATTTCTTATTCAAATCCTACCAAATTTGTTGATGATATTAACATTATAATAAATATATCTATTGATGAAAATAATGAAAACAAAATGGAAATGTTTAAAGATAAAAGTTTTACTGAAAGATTCCTTGATTATGAAATGAGCATTATTGAAAAAAATATCAATAATTTTTATTTAGAATATTTAGAAAAAATGAAAATCAATGAAGAAGAAAACAATAAATTTATTCAAAACAAAATTAAATTAGAATTGAACGACTTTTTTAAAAGTCATCAATTAGATCAAAAATATTATGAAAAATATTACCAATTGGCAAGTGAAAAATTCAATGAAAAATTGGAACATTTGAGAATCAGTATTTTTAAATTTAACGAGTTTAACGAACAAATTAAAAAAGCCAAAAATGAAAAAGAAAAACTAATCAAAACTCTTAAATATCTTTCTATACAAATACAATTTCAATCTCAAATCAGTGCCGATTATATTTTATATTGTGTAAAATCGCATTATATAAAAATCAGTATGTATAAAGATGATATTATTTCATTTTTAAGTAGATTACAGAGAATTTGTGTCAATTTTCTTTCTGAATCTAATATAAAAATTCAAGCAATTAAAGATGATATTAATAATGACATTGGTGTGATTTTCAAAAAACTTACAAAATTCGAAAGTTTTGTATTGTATAGAGAACATGGAATTTTTTCTCGAATTAGTGAGTATTTTTATAATAAAAAGAAAATTGTAACAGAAGAATATATAATGGCTCCAGGAATGATTGGAATTTTTGATATGAATACCAAAAAATGCATGAAAATAATTGTTGAAAACAGGAGATATGATAATTCAGATGAAATAGATCGAATTGATATAAATAAAGATAAGCAACTGAATAAAATCTTAAACATTAAAAACCAACAAAACAATGTTCATTTGGTTAATCTTTCTGATGACGTGATTAATGATTTGGCACGCAATTACGCAACTTCATAATTACAAAATGAGGATCAATTTTTAATATTGTGTCATCAAACATTTTAAAGAGATGAAATTATGTCAGGATGAAAGAATAAAAAGTAAAAAAGAAATATTGATGTTAAGGGACCATTATCAAAATTTGCTTATTTGGGAGAAAATAACTACTAATGAGAGAATGGAAATATTTTTTCAAATAATTTGATCAGGCTGGTGAAATATCTTCAGTATTGACCCAAACTTTTTCTTAAAAACAACCATTTAATTTTCTATGAGCTTTTTTCATATTGAAAATTTTACATTAGAAATATGGTAGATAGCTCTTTTATATATATAAAATACTATCAATTTTAATTTATTTATTTTTTGTTTTAGTCACAATAAATCATTTAAAAGGAATTTGAATTATAATGAAATAATAATTGAATTAATAAAACTTTTTTGAAAAGAAATTTGAATAAATTGAAAGAGTGTTCAGAAATTTAGTGAAGTGTTAATAAATAACAATGGAGAAATAACGAATTATTCTTAATTTTGAATGCAGGGTTTTCAATAATACATTCAATTAATCCAACAGAGTATTCAAAATTTGAAAAGAAAAAAATTGATAGTAAAAAAACAATTGAATTCTTTTTTTTTACAAATGCTATTTATTGCAAAATGTGATTCATATTATTCCAAAAAATATATAATTAATTTTATTTTTTATTTAAAATATATGCTGTTATATAAAAATAATCATTATATAATTATTATACATTAAGATATATTGATATTAATCATAAAGCAAATCAAATTGTTTTTATCAAATGAGTGATTCAGCATCTTTATCTCAAAACGAAGAAGAAATTCAAGTCAATGATACAGAACAAAGAGAAGCAGTCAATGATGGTGAAATAGAAATTAATGCTAACGAAGAAGATCAAGAAGAAAAAAAATCACCAACCAAACCTGAAAATTATCGACTTGGAGGTAGAAAGCCATTACCAACCATTTTATCTTTAATGGGTGGTCCAGTTTTATTACAAATTTGTGGAGCTGCATATGGAATTGTTTCAACAATGTGGGTTTCCAAAGCAGTTGGTACAGTTGGTGTTACTGCTATTTCACTTTATTCATCATTTGACACCATTGGCCGTGCATTTGGATTTTTCTTATCAATATCCGCATCAACCAAAGTTTCACAATTATTTGGACTTGGATGTGCTGAAGAGGCAGGCCAAGTTGTATGCGATCTTTTACGTATGTGTGTAGTTTGTGGTGCAATTGTTCCAGCTGTTTTATTGCCACTTGTCAACATGTGTTGCAGATGGTTTGGTGCTGATGATGAAGTTGTTGATTTGGGCTTCAGTTATCTTTGTCCGATTCTCTCATGTTCAGTTTTTACCTGTGTTTATCTCTTATGCAATGGTCTCCTTCAAGGCGAAGGACGCACATTTCTTGTTGGCATTGTAAGCGTTATTTCATTATGTACTTCAATGTTTGTCATTGAAACTCTTTTTCTGTTTGCATTCAAATCTGGAATACAAGGAGCAGGATGGGCCACGGTTTTAGGTGATGCAATTCCAGGAATTGCCATTACAATATGTTATTTCAGAGGAAAGTTCACATTAAAGCCAGACTGGCATGGTCTATTTAGAAAATTTAGTCCTCACACATTTAAAGCATTACGTGTTGGCATTTCACAGTTGGTTTCCAATTTGTCTACTTCCATTCCTGGCATTATTATTCGTAAGTTGATTGGCAATGCATCTCCACCTGATGAGTTCAATTCTGTTCTCGCTGGTTACAACGTCATTTTTAGATATGCAATGGTCACGTGCTGTGTTGTAATTGCTGTTAATATGGGCTACATTCCGTCTGCTTCATATTCGTATGCTGCGAAAAGGTACAAAAGATTCTTGAGATTGACATTTCATGCAATGTGGATCAGTCAGCTTTGGTGTTTGCTAACAAATATATTCACATGGGCAATACCAAGAGAGATATCAAAGATATTCGGATCTGATCCTGAGTATTTGAAATGGGCTGAAAAAATGTTATTGGTTGGAAACATGCTTGGCATAATTAATTATTTCCGTTTTATCTGTCAAGGTTTCTTACAGGCTCTTCAAATGGGCGGTTATGCAATGATCATTACATTTACAACTCAACTGGTCGCTTTATTGGCGTTTGCTTTCATATTTTATTAAACAGATAAACACGATCCTGTGAGAATTTGTTGGTGCTATCCTTTGTGCTACGCTTCTGGCGTTGTAATGGGCGTTTGCATGATGGTAAAGCCTATAATCAAAATAAGAAAACTGCAGAAAGAATCTGAAGCTAATGCAGAAAAATCACTCGATGAAGCTCAAACAAGTGACAAATTTGAAGAAATTTATTCATATTCATCCAATGATGCTTGATTTTTATAAATTTTTTTAATAAATTATATAGGATATTTTCATATATGATAAGTTGTATGTTATAATTTTACATTTGAGCATTTGCTTTTTCCATTTTTTGACTGGCTTTCTGCTTTTTCAATTTTCTTAGAATTAATACTGAATCCATATTCTACAAAATAAAAAAGTGCAAATTTTGCAAAAAATATTTTTAGATTTGTCATTATTTTAATATTCTTGCATGTAAAACACCAGAATCTTCTTTGAACCAACTTTTAACAAATGATGGACAAAATAAGATAAATTTAGTATCACCTATGCAAAAGTTTTTAAATAGGTTTGCGAAACTAGTTTAAATTATTATCAATAATTATTACATTCAAAAGAGTTTGATTCTGAATTTTATATAATTTTGAAAATGGTTTATAAAATTTTATGGCATTAATTGAAAAATTGAAACTTTTTCAATAAATCAAAAAATTCAAATTTCATTTTAATGGAAAGAGAGCTTTTTATCAGAAAGTTTACGGAATTACAAGAAAAATTAATTTCATATCTTCAGAAGGAGGATGATGTGGACGCCGATTTCTGTGCTTTACGTCATTATCTTGATCAACAAAAAATTAACACCAAAAATGAAGGATTTATTGAATTTCTTCATTTGATATCTAGAATATCTATCAACCATCGGCGTACACCATTTTTTCAAACAAAAATTGAAAAAATTTTAATTTCATACAAAGATGATATTAAAGCAAATTTCACCAACACATACATATTCAATATATTTAAAAAGAATAAATTACTTCTACTCTTTCTTTTTGAAGAGGGAATCATCAAATTTGACAAAGATATTCAAATTTTAATTGAAAACAATAAACCGCAGCTCACTGAATATTTTTCACCAGAAATTGACCAACTTAAAAAAGCCAAAAAACAAAGCAATGCTTCTACAGAATTATTTCAAACAAATCGTAAAAATGGAGAAAATCAACATCAGATTTGCAAATTAATTAGAGAAGATTTAATCGATGATTTTGTCATATATACGAATAAGAATTCAATCAATTTGGCAAGTAAAATTGAACCTTCAATATTTGAAACAAATGACTTTTTAATGAAAAAAAATCCAACAATAATTGAATATGCCGCATTTTTTGGCTCTATTCAAATTATTCATTATTTGAGACTAAATGACATTCAATTACCAAAATCTTTGTGGTTTTATGCAATTCACTCAAATAATGCAGAGCTAATTCATTTGCTTGAAGAATATGATGATGATAAAAATGTTAAAATGGAGTATTTTAAAGAAGCTGCTAAATGTCATCACAATGAAATTGCGAGATATTTCATAAACAACTATCTCCAAAAACCACAGAAAAATTATATATCAAAATTAATCAAATATTATAATTTTGAATTCATTGATCAATTGATTAAATTGGAATCTTTGGATTTAATCAATTCTTATTTCTTTGATTTGTGCAGATATGGATATTACACACTTGTTAAAACTCTTTTGAATGATAAAAGCATCAATTTAAATCATACAAAAGTTTTTTTTATTAATTATTTTTTTATACAATTCATATAATTTAAATTTGTATATAATTTGAAATTAAATGTTCAAATCATATTTAAAATCATTTATTTCAATGGCATTTGAATTAAGAAATTAAATATTAAATCGATTTTTTTCATTTTTATAACATTTCATTTTAATTAATTCAATAAAGTTTCTATATATTTTGAATGGCATTCAAAATTATTTATTGAATTCAATTTATAATAGAAAAATTCAATTTTATTCAAAAACTAAATTTATTTGTGAAATTCATTCTGGATTGATTTCATATAATTCAAAATAAAACATTTTAATGAAATTTTAAAATAGTAAAATTTAATAAAATTATGATTGCTTGTTTACACCATTTTAGGGAATTATTTAATATGACACCTTTGCATATAGCTGTTGAAAATAATCACATTGATATTGTCCGTCTTTTATTATCAAATAATAAAGTAAATATTAATTTTATATGTTATGTTTCAAATGAAATTTGTTAATCTGATTCATCTTTCATTTTTTTTTCAAATGCTGTTTCTAATCAAGAATATTATTGGCATTTTAACATTCACCCTTTTAATAACATTTTTATTTTAAAAATGAAATGACGTTTACAAATTTAGATAATTTAACAATATTCCAAATTATATTTTCTAATGGTGTTGATGCAATTGAAAATGCAAAGATTTAACAAAGTTTAAAATTTAGAATATGAATGAAATTTGAAATATTTTTTAATAGTGTTTTATTTTTTATATTATAGAACTGCTTTGCATATAGCAATTGAAAATAAAAATGTGGAAATGGTAAAACTTTTATTATCAAATAAAAATTGTGACATCAGCATTGGCAGTATTTTGATCATATTATTAATTTAATTTATAATTGAAATCAATTAATTATATTTTTATTTTTTTATTTTTTTGAAATTATAAATCATTTTTTTTGATACTATTCAAATTCAATTATTTAAATCAAATTTAAAATTTAGTATTTCAATACGATTTCAAATTATGAGAAATTTATCATATTTCAAATAAAATATTTCAATTATATTTAAGAGCAAATAATTTAATATGATTTCATAAGAAATTTTTCAATGATATTTACATTTTAATTTTTGAATGACGTTTTTGAATATAGTTTTCAATCCAATTTCAATTAATATTTTCAATTACATTTCAAATTTCAATTTATTATATTCGTAGAAAATACTTTTATATCATTTCAAGCTTTACAATTTGATGATGTTATTATTTATATATTTTAACGCAATTGAAATTTTATGTTATTAATGGAATTTCATATTTTTAGCTTTTAATATCATTTTGATATGAATTTTTAATAATGTTCAATATTTATTATTTTATCCAATTTATATATAAATTTCTTTAATCCAATTTATATACAATTTATTTAATGAAGTTATAAAAAACGTATTTAAATGATGAAATTTGGAATTACAAATTCAAATCATGTTTAAATAAGCAATTAAAATAACGTTCACAAATTATTTAACTGATATAGTTTTATTTAATTTTTTGATGATATTTCATATATTTGTATTTAATGATATTTTTTCTCATAATTAAATATGTCAACCTTAGATTTTGCTAAAAAATATGGAACTATGGAAATCATATACATTATTTTAAAAAAGATAAAATGATTGATAATAAATTGTCTCCATCTAAATATGAATTAATTAAATAAACAAATATTTAACCAAGCAATTCTTTTTATATTTTTTTTTTAGTAAAACTTATAATTTTTTATTTAATCATGTTCTAAGATAATTGAAATTCTTATTGAATTGTTAATGGACTGTAATCTGTACTACTGTTTTTTTTTTATATCAAATTATTTCAACTTTTATCTTTGAATCATCAATTTCAAATGGAAGAATAAATGATTCTCTAATTGAAATTATTTTAACAGATGTGCATTTACGGAAAGCATCTTTATCAATCAAAACATTAGATGATAGAATTGAGATTTCTTGAAGTGAAGAACATCTATAAAAAGCAAATTTCCCAATCGATTTCACCGATTCAGGAATAGTTAATTTTTTAATTGATGAGCATTGGCTGAAAGCACTGAATTCAATTGAATTCACTGATGATGGGATTTCTATTTCTTGGAGAGATGAACAGTTTTCAAACGAATTATCTTTAATGGAAGTAACTGTGGAAGGTATCGATACTTTCAATAAAGATGTGCATTCATTGAAAAGATTACTTTCAATTGAAGTTACTGACTGAGGGATATTAAATTCCTTAAGCAATGAACAATATTGAAAAGCAAAGCATCCAATATAAGTGACTGATGAAGGAAGAGTTATATTTTGAAGTGATGTGCAACTTTGAAAAGCACGCTTTCCAATCGAAGTTACAGATGAAGGAATCGAAATATGCTGAAGTGATGAACAATCTTGAAAAGCACGATCTCCGATAGACATTACAGATGATGGAATCTCTATTTCTTGAAGTGATGAACAAAACAAGAAAGCACAGTATTTTATTGCTATAACAGATGAAGGAATTGTCACTTTTCGAAGTGATGAACAATGTCCAAAAATATCATTTTCAATAGAAGTCACTGATGGCGGAATTACAATTTCATTAAGAGATTCACAGCTATTGAAAACAGAACATTCGATCATGGTCACAGATGATGGAATTGTTATTCTCTTAAGTGATGAACATTCACTGAAAGAACCATTTTTAATCAAAGTTACAGATTGTGGAATTGTTATTTCTTGAAGTTTAGTACAATATTGGAAGAGAAAACTTTCTATTGAAGTTAGAGCTGATGGTAAAGCTATTTGCTCTATAGATGAACAATATTTAAAGGCACATTTGCCAATTGATGTAACAGAAGATGGAATTACAATTTTTTTAGCCTTTGAACATCCATAAAAAGCGCAATCTCCAATTGATGTTACTGATGATGGAATTAAAATCTCTAAAAGAGATGAACAATATTGAAAAGAACAATTTCCAATCGATACTATAGAAGAAGGAATTGGTATTTTTTTCAGTTTTTTGCATAATTCAAATAGCTTATCATCAATTTCTTTCCTGTTTATTAATAAATAATACATAATATCTACTTGATTATTATTTGCTGCCTTTTGAATTGCTTCTCTATAAAACAATTAATAAAAAATTTCATCAAGAAATAATATAGTAAACGTTATAAGTTACTAAAATATAAATCGAAACAGCATTAAAACAATATTAATGTAAAATTGAATTAAAAAAATAATGCATGCAAAATTTGATGAAAGATCAAATATTGAAATTGAATTAAAGAATCTTATCTTAAAATTATGATTGATTTAATTTTTCCTTCATTTTCTTTTAGATAAATGTTTACAAGGATTTCATAATTATATTTCCATAGAAGATAAAATGCAGAATTGTCAGTAAAATCATCTGGAAAATATTGAAAATTGTGATAACGAAGAACATTTTTAATGATTTCTTCATTAAAGTAATGTTGATTGTATGATTCATTTAAGTTTGGATCAATTAAATTATCAATAATATAGTTAGAAATATCTATTTGATGACATTTAATTGATTCAATTAAACATGATTCATATTTTTCATCTGGTGGCAAAATATGGTTTTCTTCGAGAAAGTGAATTATTTCAGGACTTTGTCCATGAATTGCATATAACCATAATGATGAAGTTAACTCAACATCTCTGTTAAATAAATAACGAAAGATTTGAATTGATCCAAAGAATGCTGCATATTCAATTAAAGTTGCTTCATGCTTAATTAAAAAAGGATGCGTTTCAAAAATTGATGAATTTATTATTGAATTAACTGGCAAATTTATTCTATTGACATATTCAATGAATTTTTCAACGAAATCTTGACGAATTAATGAACAAATATATTTTTCATTTTCACACTTTGATCTTTTGTAATAAAAATCATCAAATATGTCGCTACATATTTTTAAAAGTTCTAGTTCAATTTGCTTTTCTTCTTCTTTTGATAAAAAATTTTTGATTTCTGGATAAAAAAAATAACAATATTGATATTTTGATGTAGAACTATTTTTAAAGAAATAGAAAATAGTTTCATCAATTGTTAAAATTTGGTGTTGAACAAGTAATAGAAGAATTAATTTGTTGTTTTTGAAAATATTGTATATTTCAAGATTTGAAAAGTATTGTTTAATGTCTTTAGCAAGATAGACTAGAATTTTTTCAATTTTGGAGATAAATGCACTATTACGATAATGATTGTTGGATGCATTTGATAGTAATAAAAGAAAATCTTTTGTTTTATTTATATCTTCATTAATTGTGTTAGTCTGAAATAATGTTTCGATATCATCAAAATCAGTATTGCAATCATTAATATAATTCAAAAGAGAAACTTGAATTTTTTTATTCTCCTCGATATATTGTTTGTTATACTGATTGTTTTTTTGGGCATAAAACATCGAAAATGAAAATTTTAAGACAATTTGTGAAGATATATGTTCACTTCCATTCAATTTTTATGAGCTCTTTCAAATTTATTTATGATAAATAAAACAGAACCAAAAGAAGAAGAAAACCAAATTGTGAAAAAAATAATCAAAGTAAACGAATTGGTCTTTTCTATAAATGAAGAAGAGAAAACGGCCGAAGTCATTGCATGTCAAAAAAGCAAATCATATCTAATTCCAAAGTCAATTACTTATGTTAACCAAGAATTTATTGTTACTAGTATCAACGAGAAATCATTTTTAAACGTATTTGCTAAATCGATAGAATTCCCAGAAGACTCGAAAGTTCGAAAAATAGCAAAAAATGCATTTCAATATTCGCACATTGACAGCATAACAATTCCAGCGAGTGTTTCTGAGCTCGAAGAAGGCTGGAATTCCAGAACGTACAAATTGTCAAATATAACAATCAGTCCCAGCAATCAAAATTACAAAAAATGGGAAAATTTAATTATTGGAAAAAGTGACACTAAAAGTGACACTTTTGATGTCCTTGTATTTGTATCACGCGACAGCAAAAAAGCCACAATTCCACCAGGCGTCAAAAGAGTTTCTTCTTACTCATTTTCTCTTTCATCAATTGAAAAAGTCACTTTTCCATCATCCGTCATTGAAATCGGCGAATTCGCGTTTTTCAATTGTTTCAATCTCGTTCAAATTGAATTTGCAGGTGATTCAAAACTAGAAACAATTGAATCAAACGCGTTTTTCAACTCATCAATCGAGGAGCTCAATTTTCCAGCAAGTCTTTCCGTACTGAAAAACGGCTGGTGCAATATGGCAAAAAAACTAAAAAAAGTGACAATTGATTCAAAAAACCCGAATTTTAAAAACAATGACAAATTGATCATTGGAAAAAGTGACATCAAAAGTGACATTTTTGATGTCCTTGAATTTGCATCACGTGATGTCAAAACGGTTACAATTCCATCAAAAATTGAAAAAATTTCGCCTTACTCATTTCAATTTTCATCTATTGAAAAAGTTATCATTTCACCATCAGTTACGGTTATTGGTGAATTTTCATTTTCTAACTGTTTAAAGCTCGCTGATGTTGAAATTCCACCTGATTCTCAACTCGAAGTAATACAAAATAACGCGTTTCATATTTCGCATATAAAAAGAATCTTCATTCCGCGTCGTGTCAGGAAAATCTGTGAATCAGCCTTTGATTGTTGTCTCCAACTTGAGAAGATTGAATTTGCTGAAGATTCAAATCTTTGCACAATTGAAAACAGCGCTTTTAGCGGGACTATAATTGAGAGCATAAATGTTCCTAAAAACGTTTCAGAACTCAAAGAAGGCTGGTGTAGCAGTACTCAAAAACTGACGAAAGTGACAATTGATCCTGACAACAAATACTATGAACAACATGGCAAATTGATCATGAGTAAAAGTGATAATTTTAATGTCATTGAGTTTGCATCACGCGATATTAAGAGGGTTGAAATTCCACCAAATGTCATTCAGATTTCTGCCTATTCATTCGGCCAGTCAACCATTGAAAAGATAGTCATTCCATCTTCTGTGAAAAGTATTTGCAAAGTCGCATTTTACTGCTGCAAACTTCTTGAAAGCGTCGAAATTCCAAAGGATTCAAAACTTGAAAACATTGGCTCCAGCGCTTTTTACTTCACTTCTATCAGAAAAATTTTTATTCCAGCTGGAATCACTGAGATTTGCATCGGCACTTTTGATCTATGCAAAAAGTTGCAGCAAATTGAATTTCCTTCCGATTCAAAGTTGGAAATTATAGGTGAAGAAGCGTTTGCACACGCAGGAATCACGAGCATCTGCATTCCGCCTCATGTAACAGATATTCGTGAAAACGCATTTTATGAATGCTATAAGCTTCAAATAATTGAAATTGACGAGAATTCGTCAATTACAAAAGAAGCGCTGAAAGATATCTATTGTCCAATAACCATGATTCCAAAAAGATTGGAGAAAAATTTCATATAAATATGATAAATTTTTTTTTTTTTAAAAAAAAAAAAAAAAAAAAAAAAAAAAAATTGTACAATTCTTATTGTTATTATATAAGAAAAAAGAAAAAACAGCTCTGTACATTTGTAATCTGTTATGTTGTCGGGATAAAGATAGCACAAAATTGAATGATGATGAAAAATTTTCTCTCAGTAAGTCTCAGAATGAAAATCAACTCTGACTTCTAATAAGTTAAATACATCTTTAAATGCAAATATGTTTTTATAAATATTATTTATAAATTACAGCATTTTAAAGATAAATGAATCAATTCTTTATCATGAAAAGTAAACGGTCTCCCAAAAATCAAAGATATACTCATTTTTATTGGCAATAATTTTAATTTTACAAATTTAACTAATAATTATTAATATTCTCATAATATATAACATGCTTTTATTCTTAAATAAAATATTACTTTGATGTACATGTTTATAATCATGCCTTAATTTTTTTCATTGATTGACGAAAAACTTTGGTGATTTGAGACAGATAGATACACAATCTTGTGATTAATATCATATAAATGATGGCAAATATTATTATATAATTTAATTTAAATAAACTCTGTTTTATGTTGAAAAAAATTAAATTTTGTATTTTTAAATTTTTTTTCTAAAAAAAGGCGTTACCACTTTAAGGTACAAATCCAGTAAGTTATTTTTTGAATAGGAGAACGTTTATTATTTGAATAGTTGCATGTCTCTGAAAAAGTTTAAATTGACTAGGTTTGTTTTTGACACTTATTTTACAATTTAAATAAGTATTATGAAATGTTATATGAAATGGATGAAAATAATCGTTTTTTATTTAACATGTCATCTTATTCTTTGAGAATGTCAAAAAAAAAATGCGGTTACTAAACGTACTGGATTTGTACCTTAAATACCGTTACCATATTAAAAACACTACTGTATATATAGCATATTTTAAGATCATTATTTAAGATAATTAGATGAAAAAAGAATGGTAGGGGGTTTCCTAGAACTTTATATTAATATAATAATAATATAATTTTAAATTTAAATTTTATATAGCATAAATTAGGTTTAATTGGATGCGTTTCAAAGTGATTTTCCACATCAAATTCTTTAAAGGTCAAAGTCATGGTCAATTTTAATTTAATCCTTTCTGGTTGTAATTAGAATTATGAGTAATGACGAAAATGTATGTTTTACTCCAGAACAATTAATTTATTTGATAAATTCATTTTATTCGCATGAAACACAAAATAGATATGAAACTGAACAAATGTTATCAAAGTGGGTTCAATCTCCATCATCAATGCCAACTGCATTTGAAATAATTAGATCATCAAGCAACGAAAAATTAAGATTTTTTGCTGCCTGCTCATTTCATTATTTAATTACAAACAATATTCATTATTTATCCTCTGAAAATGTGTTTGAATTAGTCGATTTATTCATATCATTCATAATTAATAACCAAGATCGAATTGATTCACCTGATACAAAAGCAATCTTAACATCATTAGCAAATATCATTGGACTATTTAACAATATCATTGAAATGCTGATAAAGGCTCTTCCACGAGAAATATTTCTCATTTTAATTGGGATTCTAACTGAAGAATTGTCAAATTCATCTTTTATTGAAAAATTTAATCAAAACCGCCAAATTGACCTATTGCTAGGTCAAATGAGTGATTTGATATACAACTTTTTTGCAAACTCTTCTTTTTCTCTTCATTGGTCACAGTCATTCAGTAAATTTTTTGTATATTATAAAAAGCCGATCTACTGTCTTCCTTTCCTTGACAAAATTGAAAAGATGACTCTTGATCGGTCACTTTTTCAAAGCTTTCTTTCAATTTTTTATGAGTCATTTCAGCTTGATTTTCGAATTGACGAATCAACATTTATATTTAATACAAATTTAGCCAAAATAGCCGTTATTTTTATTGAAAACAATCCGTGTTATGCATCGGATATCTGGACAACCATTTTTGATTATCCGCGTTCATTTCTTCTTTCAAACAGTAGAATTGAATTCACGGAGCCACTTTTTCAATCATTTATTCAAAACCTCACAATTTTTTGTGATGAAAGTTATTGCTTCAATAAAATTCTTGACAGTTTTGCTTCCTTGATATCATCACCAAACAATGATGCTGAATTCTATCCAGATGAATTGAGAACTAAACACATTTTGACATTTATTGAAGCGTTGTCTTTTCTTTATAATGAAAGAAGCAGCCAGAGGCTTGGATTTTCTATTGAAAAAGTGAGTAACCGTTTTTATCATTCAAAATTTTCAGATGATGTTAAGAAGTACATCATATCACAACAGCTTTCACCAGGGATTTTTCGGTTATATAACACACAATTATTTTCAGAAAAGGATTCAGAAATTTTGAATCAAGTTATCAATTCAATATTGAATATTAATGAAATTCCAATTGAGGCCATTCAATTCATCAATTCAAAAATTGTGTGCACAGATATTGTAATTCCTTTCCTGAAACAGATTATTCAGTTATGCATGAGCATGATGAAAGTATATGAAGACGTGTCAATTGAAACATTGAAGAACCTTTCTGATTATCATCCACAAGAAATGATTCATTTTTCATATGATTTGTCTTTGTCACTTTTGCCTTTCATTTCAAATTTCCAATTAAATAATCAAGTTTTTCTGATTCTTCTTTTTTTCAACATTTTAACTCCAGATGATTCATCCAAGTTGATGATAATCAAAGAACAAATTCTTCAAGAATGCAAAGAAGCAGTTCAATCATCTGACCTCACAAAAGTTAAAAATATGATCGTTTTTGTCTCAAATTTATATTGTGAGTTTTCAATGATTGAAAACCAATTCTTTGTTGAATTTATGACACAATTATTTCCATTGATTTTTCATGAACTTGTTCCAATTTCAATGACGCACAATGTACAAATTCAGGACTGTTTGTGCTTGTTCATAAAAAATGCGTCAGAAAGATGTATCGTCCTCCCACAAATTGAAGATCAAGAGCAAAAATTGAAAGCATTAATTGAGAGTGAAATGTATCATGAAATATTTCAATGGCTGTTTTCGATAATGAGTCAATGTTTGTGTGGTGGTCACTTCACTGTTTTAACGTCTTTTGAGATTCATCCTTTCAATGAAATATTTCAAATTATCTCTCAAATTGGACCAAATGACAATTCACAGATCATTCAAAAAATGTTGGATTATATTGAAAAAGTTTATTCTGGAAATTCAGAGCAACTTTGGCCCGTCATTCATCCTCATTTTTTTATTCTTTTTCTCAATTCAAAACATTTGAAAGTTGTCATTTCTACTCTTCATTTTTTGAGGAAAATTATCATTACATCTAATGAAATTAAAATGCTGGCTATGCAAGCAGTTGCGTGTAAAATGGCAATGATTGAATGGCTGAAAAATGATTTTTTAATATTTGAATCAATCAAAACTTTGTGTGTGCTGATAAATCAGAGTAAAGAGATGTTTGACAATTATGTTCAAATAATGAGTTCATTGCTTCCTAGATTAGATTATTCAGATGATTATTTTCAGAAAATTTGGGATATTTCTAAAAGTAACATCGTGAATATTGAAACAATGAAATATTCAACAAATTTTTCACAAATCAAAGAATCATTATTTAATATTATTTTTTTAAATCGTTCTGTCTAAATGTTATATATGAATGCTGGATGTTTGCTTTATTTTTTTATTCAAATATACAATTTCAGTTTTTATTATATTATGAATAAAGATCTTCTTGTTTCATGATCAAAAAATGATTCGGAATCATTCGAAAGCATGAAAAAAGACTTTTTCAAGAATACTAAATTCATTTAACAATCTTAATATCATTCATACTTATGGGTTTAGTTTTGGAGATGAAGAGCACGTGCCATTGATTCTTCTTGAGTTTTGCCCTAAAAATTTGAATGGCACAATTGTTTGCTGCATTTTCGAAATGAGTTCTGGAATGGAAGATTTCCATGCTGTAAATGTTATTCATCGTGACCTGAAGCCAGAAAACATTTTGATTGATGAAAATGGTCACGTGAAAGTCAGAGATTTTGGTATCTCCAGCTACGTCTATATTGAAAGCCAGATGCAATCAAAAACAGCAGGAATTGGAGCATTAAAAATCATAGTGCCAGAAATTTTGAAAGAAAGTTGAAATTATGATAACAAAGTCGACGTTTATTCTTTCGGTGTCGTCGTGTTTTTCATTCTCATTTGAATCATGGAAATGGGGAAAAAGCAGCCATACCGAAAAAGGTCAGCAAAATCTCTCGCGAACTGATAAACAAATGCTGATCAACTGACCCAAGCGATCGTCCTTCTTTTATTGAAATAATTGAATACATAAAAAGCAATAATTTCAAGCTGATCGATGGAATCGAAAGTGAAATAAACCAAATCAAATGTTTTCTTTCTTTGCAAAGTTTTGTCATCTTGCTCTAACATTTAATTCAAAGAGAAGGAAAAAAACATAAATGCCAATAAAAAATTCAAAATATCAATAAATAGATTATATTCTAAATAGATTTTATAAAAGTGCAAAAAAGTTCTCCCGATTTTTTTTTTTTTTTTTTTTTTTTTTTTTTTTTTAGAAGTATGATATAAGATCAATATATATTGACATTAACCGCTGGGTGAAAAAAATATTTCAAAAAAAAAAAAAAAATTGTTTATTTAATTTACTTTAAAAGGTATAATAGCATTATATAGAGTAACCAAATTCAATAAACATGAAAAAGGTGCCCAAAGTTAATGTAATAATATTGAAAACATCAATATAAAAATCACTTCTATAGTCTATATTTTTTTTTGTAAATGAACTACTTGAAGGAAAATCATCTTCATCAATCAATAAAACATCTTCAGGCTTGAGTCTTGAATGATAAAGAAGATATTTGTAATTTATTTCTTCAAAATAAAAAGATAAATGTCCGTGCTCGAATACCTTTAATTTTTTTGATTCATCAATGAAAGGAATTGGCTGATTTCTTTTAGACATTTCTGTAACCATATCATTTTTAGTAATCATCCATTCTCTCTTTTTTTGGTAAAAATAATAAATTAAAAAAGATAAAAGCAAAGGAACAAATGCCAAAACAACAATAAAAATTGCTACCCAAAATGGCATTTTTTTATATGTTAATAAAATAATGTTATAAAGAATTATAATCAATGGCTCACCACATGTAATAATATTGTCAACTGGAAACAGGCATGGGCGAACAAATATAACAAAAATAACGAAAATTGCACTGATAGCAATGCAATAATATGGTTTTGTAAATGCTGTTAAAATTGAGAATAAAATACTATAAATATAATTAATTAAAGGAAACCATAAGCAATTATATTTAAATCCATCTACTATCATTGCCACGGTAACACTGGTTCCAAGCCATCCACAAAAGAGAACAGGATGAAAAGATTTGGATTGCAAAATAATTAAAATTGTTATTATTGTTATTACTAATAATGGAATGATAATTGCAAATATTGATATAGATGCTTTTGCATGTTTTGGAATTGAATCAGGATCAGTATCAACAAATAATGATATTGCTGGCATTATTATAAGATCAAATAACTTGATTAATGCTATCATCATATAAAATGAAAGATATATCATCGTATATGAAACAAAATACACTTTTCTTACTATTTCGATCAATAAAAGAATGAAAAGAACCGCCCCAATAATAATTAATATATACCAAATCCAATTCGTTCCTAATATGTATAACGTTAATAAATCAAAAATTATGATAGATATAAACAATGAGCCTAGATGAGACATTGGGTTGTCATTAATGCGCTTTTGCCGATTGAAATAAATGTATGGTTCTGCATAAAATTGATTAATTTTATTAAGATCAAATACTTTCATCCAAGGCATCAATCTTGGAATGATTCTACGATTAGCGCCAATAACTGAAACATAAAAAAAAGATAATAAAAAACCAAATATTGTAGCAGGAATATAAAGTAAGATCATAATAAAATGAATCCATTTTTTTCCACATTTATTGATTGCATTGGATATCAACAATGTAATAGGATATAAAATAACATAATAACCCAAAAAAGCGCCTAGAACTATCCAATTTTGGATACCGATGCTTATTCCGATTGGGAGAAGAATTGATTGAGATATAATGCACAAAATTAAACGTACAAAACCTTTTTTGGCTCCAACAAAGAAAAATGAAATTGAAACAAGAAAAACCATTGAATATAAAAGGCTAAAGTTCCATGGAGTTACTTTATTTATTCCAAGAGCTATAGAAATTATTTGGAAAATATGAGTTGACCAATCATATATTTTTTCAACTGCGTCATCAAAAATGATCTGCAGTTTATTACTAGATAAAGTAAGTGAGATCTCCATATAAAAGAGCTGTTGCATAATTCAATATTGCATCTTTATCATCACATTCTGCTGCAATTTCTGCGATTTCACCTTTGGTTGGATTTTCATTATAAATTCGATCTTCATAAAAGATGGGAAGGGTTATATTAAATAAATTATCTAATTGACTAATAGGAATTTCATCATGATCTGGTTGATTCATTTTGTTCAAAAGTGATTTTGCTGGAGAATAACCAAAATCTGCAGCTTTTTGAATATATTTAAGAGCTATATCAAAATTTTTGGGTAAAATAAAGCCAACTCTATAACAATCGCCAATATAATAAAGAGCAGGAGGGAAATTTTGGTCTGCCGATAATTTTGCCTTTCTAAGAGGTATTTTTGTAAAATTAACAGCATCAAATAATTGAGCAGCGGGATTTCCTAAAAATGAAAGAATTGATATCAAAGCTGAAGAATAATTCTGGGGAACTGTGTAATTTAAATCTTCATATTTTCTAGGAATATCGTCAAATACACTAGAAAGATCATTATAACCCATTCCACCATTCAATAAACTTAAATTGGTATAATGCCGTGCAAAAAGAGCAGGTATAAATATTGAGTTTTTCGGAGATTCTTCATTGCTTAATCGTATCATTAATATTGCTATTTTGAGAGGTGTTGGATTAATTGTGCATCTTGAATATATAATATCATCACGCAATTCATCTTCTAGTAGTGATAAAAATTCAGCATCAGGATTTCCTTGTTTTAATGCTAAATCTATAAATTTTTTGCCTTTTACTGGATCAATTGATTTCCCAAACAGGTATAAAGCGCGAGAATTTTTTGTTCTAACTACTTTTTCTAATATATTTAGCATTTTTTCTTTACCTTCAAGTGAATTGGCTATAATTGCTTGCTGAATTATTGATTCTTGATCATTCATTGTGGAAAAAATATATCAAGGGCACCTTGAAGATCATTTTTATAATATTGAAGATAACAAGCATATTCATATTTTCCTTTATCAAAGTCTTCCTTAGCTGACATTTCAAATAATAAATTTGCTCTTGATATATCTTGATCATAAATATCTCCATTAGCATAATGACTACCTTCTTCATATAACTGTTCTCCATCAAGTGTAGATAAATCTGTGCAAGGTTCATGATATTGTAAATCCTTTGGAAGATATTGAAGATATATTTTTGCTGCATCAATCCCATGTTGAGATGCATACTTCAACAACTTGATTGCTTTAAATTGATTACGCTTAATTAAAGAGCTTCCTAGTGCCGCATCTCTACCAAGAACCATTGAAAATCCAGGATAAATTATATCATCAAATGAATCTAATTCACCTTTTAAATATTTATCAAAAAAACTATCATTTAAAGATCCATAATAATCAGCGAAATCTTCGTTTAAAATGAAGCAACGGACAATTATATTGGACAAAATTGATTTATTATCATAATTATTAGCACCTTGCATAAAATAAACACTTGCTTTTTCAACATCCCAAGGAATTCGAAAAAGAGATATCATTCCAAGTTCAAAAAAAGATTCACTTTGAGAAAATAAATATTCTGCCTTTGGCTGATCTATTTTAACATAATCTCCAAAATAAAAATAATAACCCGCTAATCTTTGATAATCAGAAGATTGAATAACTTTTAAAGCGATTTCATCATCACTTAGACTATTATCATTAAATAAAAGATATGCTTCAGCTAAATGATAATTAAGTTGTGCAGATTTTTTAATAAGGTCATCATTTCCCGTAATTCTGCCATATTTATACATTGCTGGAGGAAAATTTAGATCAGATGCTTTTTTCATCATTTCTTGGTCATTAGTTAATGTTGCCAATCTATAAATTGCATGAATATCACCATCTTCAGCCAGTTCAACCAAAATTCCACAAACTCAAATCAATTTTTTTTTTTTTTTTTTCTAAAGGAAACAAAATATAGAAAACAGTAACTTTTTGAGGACATATTTATTCATTGGTAAATTCAATGGAAGTTATTCAAAAAGTAAAAAAAAAAAAAAAAAAAAAAAAAAAAAAAAAAAAAAAAAAAAAAAGATAAGCATTATTTTTATAATGGCATTTGATAATCAGAAAATTAAATAATGAAATTTCTGTAGAAAAAATCACAATTTAATTTCAAGAAGCTCAAAAGATGAACTTTCTAGCCAAAAAAAAAAAAAATGTTCAGCATTTCTAAATCTCAGAAATTTAACTGATAAATCCACCTGCAGTAGAAAATTAAAGTTAAATATCCAAGATATGGACTGAGAACATTGAAAAAGAAGTTCAAAATCAATGTCCTCCTGCTCGTGAATAAAAAGGCTCAATAATATAATTTTGAAAAAAAGGAAGTAATTAATTTTTATTAATCATTTAGACATCAATTTCTCGTCTTAGGTTTTTGCTTTGATCGGTCATTTAAATAGAAGGCCAACAATTTCTCGATGATTTTCTTCCATTGCATAGTCAATGGCAGCTTTGTGAATATTTTATTTCAAAATTCCATAAATCATTCAATTTTTCAATATCATGAAAAAAGTTAAATTTGAATTGAATGAATGTTTGATTCAAAATGTCTTGAATGTTGATATCAATGCCTTCTTGTATTATTAATAGTTCAACAATTTCTTTATAGCCTTTTTCTGCAGCCCAAATCAACGCCGTCCTATTAAATGTTCGAGTTAAATTCCATAAATCATTCAATTTTTCAATATCATGAAAAATTTAGATTTGAATTTCATGAATGTTTTTGATTTAAAATGCTTTGAATGTTGATATCAATGTCTTCTTGCTTTATTAATAATTCAACGATTTCTTTATGGCCTCGTTCTGCAGCCCAAATCAACGCTGTCCAATTAAATATTCGAGTTAAATTCCATAAATCATTCAATTTTTCAATATCATGAAAAAAGTTAGATTTGAATTTCATGAATGTTTTTGATTCAAAATGTCTTGAATGTTGATATCAATGCCTTCTTGTCTTATTAATAGTTCAACAATTTCTTTATGGTCACAGAATGCAGCCCAAATCAAGGCCGTCATATTAAATTTTCGAGTTAAATTCCATAAATCATTCAATTTTTCAATATTATTAAAAAGTTAGATTTGAATTTCATGAATGTTTTTGATTTAAAATGCCTTGAATGTTGACATCAATGCCTTCTTGTCTTATTAATAATTCAACAATTTCTTTATAGCCTCCAATTGCAGCCAAAATCAAAGCTGTCCAATTAAATGTTCGAGTTAAATTCCATAAATCATTCAATTTTTCAATATCATTGAAAAAGTTAGATTTGAATAGTATGAATGTTTTTGATTTAAAACGCTATTTGAATGATTAATATTTTAATTTTAGCATTAATGTTAATTATTCCTTCTGTCAAATAAAGTTTCACAAGTTTGTAATAGTCAAATTCACATAAATAATGAAACATGTTTTTGTATTTCATGTTTTCTGGGAAAAAACAATAATTGTAAGATTCAACTGTATATCGATAAAAATTGTCATTATATTTGTTTTCAATGTTATTTTGTAGATCTTCTTCTTTAATTAAATTATTAATGATATAGTTCGAAATATCGTTGTGATGACATTTAATTGATTCTCTAAGAATTTGTTGTGAATCAGGTTCAATTTGATAGTCTTCAAGAAGATGGATCATTTTGGCATTATTAGTATGGATTGAATAAATCCATATTTCTGAATTTACATTTGCTGTTTTCCTTATTATGTATTGAATAATTTTTATAGAGCCAAAAAATGACGCATATTCAAGCAGGGTAACATTTGTTTTATTAACCAAAAATTGGTTCGTTTCAAAAATTGATTGTTTAATTTTACTATTAAGAGACAAATTTGTTTGTTCAACAAATATGACAAATTCTTTAATTTTATCAAATCGAATCAGTTCACATAAATAATCGTCACTTTCTCCTTCTCGTCGTTTTTCATAGAAATTTCCTTCAACTTCTTTGTTCATTCTTTCAATAAATTTATCATCTTTTAATGATTTATTCTTGCGGCTGTATTTTTCAATGTTTTCTCGAGTGAGAAAAGGTTTGATTTCTGGTTGAAAATATTTACAATAGTTCTTTTCGACATAAAGGTCACTCGTAATTATTGAAAAAATGTATTCATCAATTACCATCAATTTTTCTTCAAGAAGAAATAGAAGGATTCTCTTGTTGTCTTTGAAAATGTCGAATATTTCTGAATTTGAAAAATTTTTTTGGAGATCTTGTTTGAATTGTCTTAAAACTCCTTCAACTTTAGAAATAAAATTCCGAGCACGATGATGATTGCTCCCAATCATGTCTATCAATTGTAATAATGCTTTGAATTCATGTTTGTCATTAATTATTTGTTGAGTCGAGACAAGATTAATGAAATTTTCATATTTGTCTTCACCATCTGATTCTTCTTCAAGAAATTCCAGAAGGGAATTTTGAATGCTTTTCATTTTTTCAATAAATGTTTCAGAACTCATTTTCTCAACAAAAATTGATGAAATGTGAAATGAAAAAATAATTAATAAAATTAATTATATATAAAGCCATGAATATACTTAATAACAAATATTTAAATTCAATATATCATAACTATTAATAATTTCCAATAATATTTTTAAATTTATTCCACCATCCCAGTTATATTTATAAATGTTGCAACATTTATACAATTCGGAATTCCTGTTGATAAAACAAGTATACAATTCGGTATTACAGCAGGGCTGCTAAGAAAGGTAATGAAGACGTAACGTTTTATTTTGGAAAAATGTTATATCAAGGTGAAGGATCTGGTTACAAAAAAGGCAGCCAGTTATTTAAAAATGACAGCCGATAAAGGTAAAACAGAAGCAATGAAATTATATGCAAGAATTACTTTTTTTGGTTTATCTGGAATTCCAGCAGATAAAAAAGAATCATCATTCAATTTCAATGCCAAATCCTTCGTAAAAAATACTATTAATATTTTTTCTTTTATCAGGCTGTTGTTTTTTAATTTCAGAATTATTGAATTTTATTGGAATATGGTCAGCATTATAAATCAAATCTATTGTTAGAATTTCTGACAATATTTTACCTAGAGATAAACATTTTTTGGGATGCGGAAAAAAATTCCAACTTGGAATTTCCAAGTTTTTTTATTTCACATGTCAAGAAAACTTGGAAATTCCAAGTTTTTTTTTCCCTGAGCTTTTCTTCAACAATAGCAAGAACAAAATGATAAAAAACGCGTTAATACTTTAATATAATAAGTTATCAATATCATTTGGCAATTTTTTTCGTGCATTTCATCCAAATCTTAAAATGCTGATACTGATATCATTACGCCATGCATCTCAAAATACAAAAACAAATGCAAATTTACCGCTATCAACACTTTAATAACAATATACGATTCATTTACCATGCAAATTTCGAAATTTTCATTTTGACTCTCATAATTAATATTTTCAGTAATTATACTAGCATAATCAATATACATAATTACATTAATATGGAAAATTATTTTATGCTAGTATAATTAATATGAAGTATGAACTAATTCTTTATCCTACCGAATGTTTTTTTAAAAAATTTTCAAAAAGTTCTAACAATTCATTCAAAAAGTTGTGATAAACCATTCAAATATTATACAAATTCGTTTAGTTTTTCCATTTCTAATCTTGATGGAAACATGAAAATAGAACTCGTCAATTTTTTTGAAAATAGGGACGAAATGATTCAATATTGCATAAATTTAGCACGTACAAAATCAATAAAGTTTAATATTCTAAATTCTGGAAATTATTATAAAATTCAATGCAAAGATCAGGATTGTCCTTTTCAAATCACTTTTAATTTAAGAGATTCCAAAAAATGCAAAATGGCGTTATTGTTTCTGATGATGAAAATGAAATATTTTAAATTTAATAAATATTTTTTTTTTTTAACATGATCTATTTTAATAAATTTTTTTTTTACTTTTTTCTTTTTAACATGATCAATTATTATATCTGAATGGTTTATAAGAAGCTTTAATGAATCAAAAAACATTCGGTAGGAATAAAAAAAGCACCGAACTTTTTTTTTTTGAATGGTTTATTAAAACTTTTTGAATTAATTGTGATACATTCTTAGATTATCTAAATATTAAGCTAATATTATACCTTTTTCCTGAGTTTAAAAGCATATTATAAAAATAAATAAATAAAAAAAATATCGTGAGAGAAAGTTATATATGGATTTTTTTTTTTTTAATTTAGGAAAGATATCTTTTTTTTTATTTCCTATTTGAATTTTTCGGATAGATACATTTATTTAATGCTAGTATAATTATTGAATATTAATTATGAGAGTCAAAATGAAAATTTCGAAATTTGCATGGTAAATGAATCGTATATTGTTATTAAAGTGTTGATAGCGGTAAATTTGCATTTGTTTTTGTATTTTGAGATGCATGGCGTAATGATATCAGTATCAGCATTTTAAGATTTGGATGAAATGCACGAAAAAAATTGCCAAATGATATTGATAACTTATTATATTAAAGTATTAACGCGTTTTTTATCATTTTGTTCTTGCTATTGTTGAAGAAAAGCTCAGGGAAAAAAAAACTTGGAATTTCCAAGTTTTCTTGACATGTGAAATAAAAAAAACTTGGAAATTCCAAGTTGGAATTTTTTTCCTAATCCCATTTTTTGAGTTGTAATTTGTTGATGATGCAAAATAGTTTTACATCTAAATTGCTTATTTCAATTCCAAATTGTTTTATCTCATCTTGAATAGTCTTTATTGTCAAATTATCAATTCTTTTAACCAACAGTATGCTCAAAAAAATCAACGAAAATTTGAAATCTTTCAGCGATGATTTTATAAGCAATTTGATGGCTTTTTTAGATTTTTCGTTTTGCCAATAAATGTTTGCCAAATTAAACATAGCAACAACATCACCTAGTTTTATTGCTTCTTTTAATAATATTACTGCATATCCTAAATTTGGATTTCTGTCATTATATCCATTCTTCATTATGATAGCAAAATTGTTTTTAGCAAATCTGTCGTTAAATGATGAAGCTTCTCTGTAATAAGAAATTGATATTTCAATATCTCTTGGAATATAATTATTTTGAAAATAAAAGCATCCCAAATAAAAGTACGATTCTATATATCCATTTTTAGCCGACAATGCCAAATAGTAAATTCCTTTTTTAATATCTTGAAAGCATTTTCCATTAAGATAATATATAATTCCAATGCTATATTGAGCATTTGGATGGCCTAAATTTGCTGCCTTAGTATAATAATAAATTGCTTTATTTAAATCTTGTTTAACATAAATTCCAGAAAAATATATTAGACCCAAATATGTTAAACCAAGAGGATCATTTTGTTCTGAAGCCTGTAATAAGTAATTGATGGCTTTACTAATATTTTGTTGGACATATTCTCCATTATAGTATAAAACTCCAAGCCTAAATTGTGCCCGACTAAAATTTTGATGAGCTGCTAATTCATAATAATGAATAGCTTTGGGGATATTTCTTGGTACTAAAATACCAATTTCATATATTCTGCCCAAATTAAATTGTGAATGCGGATGATTTTGATTTGCCGCACAAGTAAAATAATAAATTGCTTTATCAATGTCATGGAATTTGTATTCATAACTAGAATAAATTAATCCAAGATTATTCTGTGCCTCTTTAACATTTTGATTTGCAGCTAAAGTAAAATAATCTATTGCTTTATTAAAATCCAATCTTTTATATTCAGGTATATAAAATATATTTCCTAAACAATATTGAGCTCTTTTAGAATTATTTTTGGCAGCAAGTGAATAATAATGAATTGCTTTTTCTATATCTCCATATAATGAATTTTTATATCTAAAACAATTATCATAAATTTGCCCTAGATTGAGTTGTGCATCAGAATCGTTTTGATTTGCTGATAGAGTCAAATAATATAATGCTTTTTTGATATCTTGTTGAATTAATTTGCCATTCCAAAAAATAAATCCAAGTTGACATTGCGCCGGAGAAAAGTTTTGATTGGCTGATAATGTTAGATAATGCATAGCTTTGTTAATATCCCTAGGGATTTCAATTCCTTCAAAATACATCAATCCTAAATTATAACATGCTTCAGGGATTTTTTCATTTGATGCTAATGTAAAATAATACATTTTTTTATTAATATTGTCAGGAATATATCTTTCTTCTGTAATATCTTTTTTTGTGACAATTCCGGTTAAAAATAAGCCAAAATTGTAAAACGATCCAAGCTTAAACAAACAAAAAGGATTATTTTTTTCAGCTAAGAAAATCCAATATGGAGCAAATTTTTCTGTATGAATATCTTTGACTGACCTTATTAAATCATTTTCAAGTACTTGTACTGGAATTTTGGAAAAAAATTCAAAATAAAAAGTATCAATTAAATATGAGATGCAAGGCCTTTCATCTGGTTTTAATCTTGTGCAATCTTCACATATTTTTTTCAATATTGGATATTCTTCTTGAAATTCATGAAAAGGATATTTAATTGGATTTGATGAATTGTCATATTCAATCAATGGATATTTTTCAAATATGATAAAGTATATGATTAATCCAAGTGAATATATATCTGCTTTTTCATTAAACATTTCATCTGAAACCACTTTAGGAGCACAAAAATTGTGGCCAAAAGATCTTGTTGAATTTGGATTTGAATGACTAATCATTCGATCAAAGTCAATTAGAACGACTGTTTTATTTTTGTTAAGAATAAAATTGCTTGGTTTTAAATCACGATATATATATATTTTAAATTGAAAGAATTCAATAATGATCATAATTTCAAATATAATTTTAAATTTATCTTCAATTTTGAGATTCATTTTGTTTATCAATAAATTGAAGAAAATATGTGAAGATTGATTGCCCTTTCATCTTTATATTTGTAAGTTCCAAAAAATTGTGCAATAAATGGATGCCGCATATTTGGGTAATTTTTCTGTTCTCTTTCAAAAAGTTTTTCTTTTTCTTTATCATCTATGAAATTTTTTAATGCGAAAACTTTTTTTTGTTCAATATGATATATTAAATTTACTGATGATGAACTTCCATTACCTAAAGAACGCAAACTGATATAATTGTCTTTGGTAATATTTATTTCATCATGATCTGATTTTAATATTTGTATAGCATTTCTTATTCTATCTATTTTTGAATTAAAATATGCTTTTTTAATCAAATAACTTGCAATGCATGGCTGTATATATTTCCAAATTTTTGAAATTGGCCCTTTTTTTGGGTAGAATGATTGGCAAAAACTATCAATTTCTGATTTGAATGTATTTTTTATCAGTTTTACTTTGTTTTTATTTATTTTTTCATTGCTTATTAAATCATCTATTACTTCTGTAGATAGAGAATAGATTTTTGAATCTGAATTTTGTTCAAAAAAAGAATCTAATAAATTAATATCATTATAATTAATAATTAGTAAAATATTATCATGGCAAATCACAAAATATTGTATTCCTGAAATCTTGCATTTATCAATAAATAGTTTTTT
Source organism: Tritrichomonas musculus (assembly GCA_039105265.1). Lineage (NCBI taxonomy): Eukaryota > Parabasalia > Tritrichomonadida > Tritrichomonadidae > Tritrichomonas > Tritrichomonas musculus. The sequence continues at coordinate 5,006,573 of JAPFFF010000004.1, forward strand.
AAATTGGATTTCTTTTTTATTGTAATTATAACATGAGAAATTAGTTGCCGTCATGTATATGAAGGTAAATTGTTTCATTGTCTCATTAAAAAACTGATTTGTCATTGTAATAGGATTTTTTACATTAATTGATTGGAAATCATCAAAATAGGCAATCATCAAAAATAAAATTTCCAAAAAAATTTTCAAGATTTTCCATTGAATTGAAAAAAAATTTCCATTAACGTGTTATTTTATTAATTTTTAATTTTTTATTTGTGAGAATTTCCATATATTTTATTATTTCTTTTTCATGAGCCTCAAGATGAATTTGTTCATCCATAAAAGATCAATGAAGATCTATAATTAAAAATATATATATTTCTTAGTCAAAAGGAAATTTATATGGAATAAAGTATCAAGAAAAGTGTTCAAAATCTTTGAAAGCTTTGAACATTTCTTTGCTTGTGCCTTTTATGGATGAACAAATATCTTGTGCCCTCAACAAAGAGGAGACATTTCGTCTTATCAAAAGAATTTAAATGTATTTATCTATGATTACAAATGATTCTAATGGTGATGTTGAAGAAGCTTTCTTTAGCCTTACCAGTAGATTTTCATATCAAATTTAAAATCTATAAACCAATCAAAAAAGTAAAGAAAAATAAAAAAAAAAGAAATGAAAAATATAAGTTTTTTTAAACAAAAAATAAGTAAATAATTAAATATTTATATATGAATTTTTTTTTATTTTATATTATAAAGTTTATGCAAAGAATTATTTGAATAATATCTTTGAAAAAATATTTTATATTCTGAACTTAAAAAAAATACAGTATTGAATATTTGTAGGTATCCCAAATAAATAATTGGTATTGAGCTCATTATCCATTCATATCATTTTCTAAAATAAAAACCAATGAATACAACACACACAAACACAGAATGCATCCCACAGCAGATAAAAGTTTTCTCTAAATGGGTTTCAAGCAATTTATCTCAATCCAGATCGAACATCAAAGTCGATGATGTCACAAAAGACATTAAGGATGGAGTAGCATTAGTCGAGCTCTCTCAAATATTAGTTGGTAAATCTGCCCCAATCGACTATGATCTTTCACCCAAAAAAAATGATGATATGATTCAAAACTGTGACTTAGCAATCGACATGCTCACAAAGGATGGCGTCCATCTCAATGGAATTTCAGGCAAAGAAGTCAATGAAAACAAAGAAAAGTTCATTCTTGGTCTAATCTGGACACTCATCCTTCACTACTCAATCAACAAGTCAATCAGCTTCAACAATGACAAAAGCAACATCAACGACAAGACCAAATTCTCAACCAAATCAAAGGTAACTCATTATACTGCCGAACTGCACTACAAACAAGCCCTCATGCAGTGGGCCTTCGATCGCACAGAGAGTTATCCAGACATCAAAGAATTCCAGCCTTACTGCCTGTCGTTGTGTGCACTTCTTGATTCTTTCTATCCAGACAAGATCAACTTCTACCAACTTGATCCAAAGAACACCGAGAAAAATGCCAAAATTGCAATCAAAGCGATGCAAGAACTCAACATTCCTGTTTTGTTTGATATGGCTGACACGCAAAGCACGAAGATCGATGACAAGGCACTTCTCACGCAACTGGCAGTTATCAAGATTTCAATTGAAAAGCTTTCGCCATTACAAGCAACAATTTCAAAGTCAAGAACATTGATTCTCGATGATGAATTTGTTCCGCATAAAGAGGAAGGAAATAACCGCCGTTACGCTGGACGAAAGTTTGGATTGATCATGACGTTGAAAGAGACAGATTACAGAAATGGTTCAAAAATTGACCCAAAGATTGAACAAGTCAGTTTTGGAGAAGAAGTCCAACTCGCACTTACATTGACAAACATTGAAAATCCTTACTTGAATCCATCGGGAAGAATGCTTGACATGACAGAGCCAAACATCAAGAACAATTCCCACCAACAATTTGTGTTTGGCAAGGATGAGTGGAACACTGTCATTGATTCAACTTTCCAACAAGGAATGGTTTGGGATGTCGCTGATGAGTTTAATCCAAATCCACCTGAAGGAACGCCATTCTACGTTTTCCCATTCCATGGAAGACACAATCAGCACTTCATTTACAAGAAAGGAATGATTTATGCTCAACAAAATGGTCATGTTGTTACATATGTTGGAGGCAATGAGCCACTTGTTATGATGCCGCCAAGCAGGGCTCTAAAAGCAAGGCAAACATTCAGAATCCAACTCCTTTAAATGTAAAATATTTAAGTATATTTTAATTTAAGATTATAGATATAGAATAAACAAGCAATCACACTAATATTCATATTTTATCACTGAAAGAAATTGTGAGAACAATTTATCAAATTTCAGATGGAATGAAATTTGTTCATTTCAAGAAAGTTATTCATCGGGATTTAGAACCAGCTAACATATTAATTAACCAAATAATATTATTATTTTTTATAACATTTTTCGCTAAACTGATTTCTTTTTTATTAAAATATGCATTATTTCGAAACTTTTTACTTCAAAACAATTTTACAAGATTTGAAAATTCTTGACTCTGAAATGGAAGCACTCCCTTAAATTTTTCATATTAAATAATTGGATTCAATTATTTTTAATTCAAAGAGTGTATTATTAGTGGACTTTAACACTCACATTTTAATTTCTGAGGTTTTTTTTTTTTTTTTTTTTTTTTTTGCAGGAATTTTTGATACTGTACCCTTAATAATTAATTGTTGATAAATAAAGAAATTGAATTCATTTATTGCAATTTTTATATATCCCAAATCATATTGATATCAGGAATTTTAATAATTGACTATCTAGTATTAGAATGATAAGCTTACTTTTAATTTATTATTATAAAAAAATTATTCAAATAACATCATCTTCGTTATTCAAAATACATTATCATCAGTTCTGTTTGTATTAATTATCAATTTCATATCAATGTGAATCCATCTGATTTAGTTGTAGAATTGAAAAAATAATTGATGTTAAAAATGAATGTTTCTTATTATCATATTAGCTTGCAATATTCCCATTATGAACTTGAAGATCAATGCCCACTTTTTAAATATTGTATAACTGAGAACTGGTCAAAAATAAATGTAAATCTTTATTTTGGCCAACCTTATAACTATTGAACAGAATCAGTTCATTAGTAATGATGAGAAAAAGCACTTGTGTTGAAAATTCCATTATTTGGTATATGAAATACTTCATATACCAACTTTTATGAAGAAAACAAAAGAAATATTGTACCTAATAGATTTCAAGAATGAATAATTAATAATTAATTAATTATTAAATTTCAAAATATAAAAAACATTTATGCATTTTCAATTATTATTGTTTATTAAATGATTTTTGATCATATCGCGCGTTAGTTTTTAATTGCAAGTGATAAACAAGTATCTTCTTTTTCATTTGAAAGGTTTTATTCTTTTGTTATTCAAAAGAAGATTAATAATTTCTCGGTTTCCATTTATGACAGCCAAACGCAAAAGAATATAATTTAGAATAAAACTAATAATTGAATGATATCTTTCTTCTTTTGTTCAATCACCATCAATAATGCTGTTGTTTTATTAAAATCTTTTTCAAATATTATATTAGGATTAACATTTTGATTTGATAATAAGATATTAATAATTTTAATATTATTTTGCTCTATTGCAATTGACAATGCTGTATATATATTGATTTTTCTCTTCAATTTTATATTGGGATCAACATTTTGACTTGATAATAAAAGTTGAATAATTTCAATATTATTTTTTTCTATTGCCATTGATAATGGAGTTAATTCTAAATTATATTCCATTGTTAGTATACAATTTGGATTAATATTTTGATTTGATAATAAAAGCCTAATAATTTCAATATTTTTTTGTTCTATTGCCATTGATAATGGGGTTGATTCTAAATTATATTCCATTGTTAGTATACAATTTGGATTAATATTTTGATTTGATAATAAAAGCCTAATAATTTCAATATTTTTTTGTTCTATTGCAAGTGATAATGCTGTATATTCTTTTTTGCGATTTCCAAAAATGATATTCAAATCAGTTTTTGGATTTGCTAATAAAAATTTAATCATTTTAACATTTTTTTCTTTAATTGCTATTATTAAAATTGTTTTTTCTTTTTCTTTTAAGTTAATATCAAGATATGATGCTTTGAAAAGTAAGTCATAAAAATCTGGATTTATATCAATAGATTTATATAAATTCATTAGACTAATATGATAATTTGAATAATAATCTTTGTCTTTTGGTATAATATCATAATTATTATATTTCAAACAAATATTGAAATCTATATTTTTCAAATCTCTGGTGTTTAAAAAATAATTTGCTATATCATTATGATGACATTTAATAGACTCTTCTAAGCATTTTTCATATGTTTTATCATCTGGTTCGATTTGGTTTTCTTCAAGAAGATGAATAAGATCAGCATTATTTGAATGAATTGCATAAATCCATAATGATGATGTTAATTCAACGTTATTGATTAGTAAAAAACGGAATATTTGAATTGATCCATAAAATGTTGCATATTCAATTAATGTTGGTTCTTTTTGATTTTTTGTATTAATTAGAATTGGATTGGTTTCAAAATCACATTTAACAATTTGGCTTTTTAATGATATATTATTTCTATTAACATAACTAATAAACTTTTCAACAGAATCATTACGAATTAATGAAGCTAAATAATCATTATTTAAACCATATTCTCTTTTTTCATTATATTCATTATAATCAAAAGTTAATGGATGATCTGAATAGAATGATAATATTTCTGGCATAAAATAATCCAAATTGGTTTCATTCTTAAGAGTATCGATAACTGAATCATTTATTTCAATCATTTTCTGTTTTATGAGAATTAAAAGAGCCATTTTATTTTGTGAAAATAGATCAAGAAGTTCATCATTAGTGAAAGCTTGCTTGGCATCTTCCTTAAAATATCTTATTATTTTTTCTAATTTTGCAAAAAAATGGCTTTTACGGTAATGATTATCTATGATTGTTCTTAGTATAGGAAATATTTTTTTAATATCTACTTCATTTTCATGAATTTTCATTTCATCAAAAAAATTCTTGAAGTCATCAAAATTATCATTTTCATTGTCAAAATATCCAAGGATTTCATTTTGGATAAGAGAATATTTTTCGAGGAAATTGTTGATATCCATATCCGCATTATGATGCATTTAATTTAATAAAAAAAAAAAAAAAAAAATAAGACGTATCCAAAATGAATTAAATTTTTCCATTTTCCAAATTGCCATTTTTTTTTCATAATTTTCCAGATTTCCATTTTTATATAATATATATAGTTTTTATAGCATTGATGTAATATTAATCAAATCAACGTTGTTTACAATCAATCATTTGACAATTTCCCTTTCATAATAAAAATTTTTTCATTCATTCATATAAAATTTTCTTCCAAAAAATTTTGAAAATTTTTCCAATTATTCATGTTAATAATTCTTAAAATTCACATCATAATATAATTATACAAATATGTATAATTTTTACAATGATTATTTTTATAAGATATATGTTGTTGATTTTTATTCATGGAAATGTGATGGAGAACGTTTCTTGACAGAATCATTTCTGAACAAGTATTCAGAAGAAGGAGCAATTCCTCAACTCAATGATGGTAAGCCAGAATTCGGAACATGGATATCATATACGAATGCAAGCGGTGGGTTCTGTGTAGGAGGATGGAACGGGGGAACGAGATATGATCTGGCTCGACCTTTCATTGAAAACATGCTCAACATCTTCAGAGAGAAAAATATCCCAGATCAATGTCTAACATGGCTGAAGTACTCTCTGATGTGTCTGGATGAAGCAAATGACATCATGTAAAAAAAGCGGTATATAATATAAATATATATGTTTTTTTTTTTTTTTTTTTTTTTTTTTGTTCCGTTTCTCCATCTTGCTCGAATTGTAATTGTTAATTGCAAATAGTGCGATGAGTGATAATTGTGAAAGTCTTTCCGCTCTGATCTTTCAACATTTGCAATTTGCAGAAGAATTATGTTTGAGTAGTTACTCTTACGCTGAGAGATGATTGTCCTTCATTTATTCTATCTTGAAGATGTGCATCGCTGAGAGGACTCGATAATCATATTTTATGTATTTTTTTTCAAATACCTAAAATGATATGTGATATGAATTTTTTTTTTTTCAAAATTTTAATTGTGAGAAAATGAACAAGATAATTTTGAAGAATCTATTCCATACTTTATTTCATCATGTCACAATGAATCGAGATAAAAAGAACAATTTTCTTATGATAATTACTTCATATAGTTTCAATGAAAAATCTGAATTTGTTATGGATTGGTATTGGACACATAATACAACTGATAAATGTTCAGATGGTCATCATTTTCGGCTTGCTGATGTTAATTGGATACACTTTGAATGGTGATGGAACTTTAAGATTTGAACTTGGATTTCATGAAATCGGTCATGGTGATCGATTTTATGTTGGAAGATTCAATAAAGATGATACAACAATGATGAGATATGGAATACAACAGGACAATCCAACATATTTAACTGTCATTATTACAATTCTTCATCAGGTGAAGTGATATGGAAACATTTTTTAGACAAAATTGTTGATGTTTGGAAGAGGAAATGTCGGAGATTTTGATCCAAATCATTTTTGTCTTGAAGTTTATTCATTTTATGGAATGTATAATGCAAAAAACTATAAACTTGTTTTTAATGATACAAGTTCAAATGATGTTTATTGGGATGGTTCTTTGATCCCTTCTCGTTATTATAGAATAATGATAAATAAATAGAATTATGTAAAGGGATCAGCTGATAGATTATTATCAGCTTATAGTGTTTATAACAAAATATTCGGCGAATATTCTAAAGATGATGATTCTGGTGATTATCCTTTATTTCACGGTGATATAATTGGTGATTGGAGAGAAGAATTCATAATTACAAATAAAAATTAAGATCAACTTGTCACTTTTACTTCTGATATTAAGAAATTCAAATCAAATTAAAGACAAAGATGTTTCATTAATGTTTAAGTAATATTGGAACTTATTGCATATAGAAAAACATTTGGAGAATACTCTTTATAATAAAATAGAGCATACTTTATAAAATATCATTTTTGTTACGGAAAATTTCCGTCACGAAAGTGGAATTTTCCGTTACAAAAGTGAAACAGGTGTATTATTTTAAAATTGGCCTTTATGCAACCTTACTTTATATTATGCTTTTTATTCGATTCAGTTTTCAATTCAGCTATATTAGCTTAAGTATTATCATTTCTATTGTCTTTGATTTTGGGGCTTTTCACATTGTTTTCGCTCTTTTCATTGATTGCAATACAAGGCATTTTTAATTGAAATATAGCCAATCATTTGTTTATTTGAAATGAAATCTTCTGTTTTTCTTTTCTTTCTTTTGTTTTGGACCTTTCACTTGGTTTTCTTGCGGTGCTTGTTAAGAAAGCCTTTGCTGCTCAAGAAGCTCCTGTTTTCTCTTTTGCTCTTCTTTGAGTTCTTGTTCTTTTCTTTGCTGCTCTTTTCGTTGTTTTGTTCTCTCTTTTGTTGTTTAAGATTCTATATGTGTTATTTTAATCTACCAAAATTTTGGTAACTTTTTGATAGAAAACTTTTTGAATGGAACTTTTTATATATAGAATCTTATGCTGTACTTATTTTCTTCTCTATCTCTTTTTTCTGTGGCAATGTACTACCCATCGAATCTTTTTAAAGATTATATACCTAAATTAACATATGGTTATAATAAAAACGCAAATGTTTTTGTTGAAATAACCAATTTAAGTTCACCGTTAATTTTATGTTTAGCTACGAAATCAGAAATGAAAAAATTAAATACATTATCATCAATTCTTAGCTATTGCGATCAAGAAACCAAAATAACAGATATTCAATTCAAATTTCGGACAAATGGATCAGTAAATTTTACAATTCCATCGAAAAGCATTTTAAACGCACTTTTTCTTTCCTGTGAACCATTATATAAATTTGAGCTTTCAATGAATATTATCAATGGGAAATATCATTTAGATTATCGACTACAAGACATTATGACAAGTTCACTAGTTTTTTCAATCATACTATATGCTACAACTGTGATATTTTTTGCCTATGTCCTAATAAGCATTCTAACGAATCGAATTAAATATGACAGATATTTAATTTTAATAATAATTTCACTTTTATTTGCATCAACTCATGCTTTGATTCATTTTATAATAATCAATAAGAACAAAAATTTTGAATTTGTAGAATTGGAACATTTAACCATATATCTAGATTTTTTTTCTGCAGGTCTTGTTTGTTTTATTTTTGGTTTATTGAATTTTCAACGTTACTTTGACATTTATTTGCTTTTTCATTATGAACATCATATTCTTTGCAGTATTGAATCTATTGGACTTATTTATTTATTGATATTAGTTATAAATTTTTTATTTGTTGCTTTGAGTGATGGTACTATTGGATTTTTTTTGTTATTATGCATGAGTTTTATAATCGTTGTTTATAATTGTATTTTTCCAAGTAATGTAACATTGACTAGAATTGCTTCATTGTTAAGCGTGTGCTTGAATTTCTTGAATTCGATAAAAATTGCTTTGTTGATGTTGAAATCTGATTTGTTTTCTAACAGATTGTATTTTAAATTCTACATAATGGACGTGATTCTGTTGTTAATCATTGTTGTGCTTACTTTGGTGGATTATTTTTGTTTTTATTGTAAAAATAATGTAAAAAGACTTGGCCTTATAGAAAAAGCTAATAAAATCGAAAATTATTCGGACGATATTCAGCGTAAATAGTCTTCTTTTATATAAATCATATTATTTGTTGTTATATAATTTTATGGTAATTTGATGGTTTTGTTGTTATATAATTTAGAGTTCATTCAAAATATCCTTTTTTTTTTTTTGCTTCAACTTTTACCAATAAATTAGATTAATTGATTAATGATAAAATTTGAATATCATAATTTAGAGGTTATATTAATTATTTATTTCATTATTGAAGAAATGTTAATGTTATTCACATATAAAATTTTATTTAGATAGAATAATGAATTTGATTGATTGGATGTTTGAAAATTGTTGATTTAAAATATGTTTATATATGTTTATTATATATTATTTTATTTTATATTTATAAAAAAATGTTTATTTTTTTTGAATTTGGCTAAGATAATTGTATTTTTAAAATTGAAAGAGGTTTTTTTTTTTTTTGCCTTTAAAAAAAAGGCTAATAGATTTCTATTAGATGCATATATTTTTTTTTCTATCATTATATTCAATCAAAGAATCATATTTTTCACAAAACCCTAGCAAGTACTTGCCTAATAATGCTTATGGCTTCGTAAAAAATTCGAATGTTTTTATTAATATTACCAGTACAGCATCGCTTTTGGTATTTGGCTTTGCATCTAAAGAAGAAATGAAGAAAATTGATTCATTAGATTTATCAGATAAATATTGTGAAGGTAAAGAGCAGCTTTCAGAATATCAATTTCTCGTTCAAAGCAATTTCTCGATTACTTTTACGACCACGTCGAAAAAAATTTTAACCCCATTTTATTTTTCATGTGATGAATCTTATTTGTTTAATCTTGAATTAGATATCGTCAATGGAAAAAATCATTTAGACTATCGCTATCAATCATTATCTACTTTATTACTTGCCTTTGGCTTTATATTTCTTTTTTTATTTGTTTTATTTACCATTATTATAATATATTTGCATAATGCATATAAATATTCTTATTCAGCTATTATTTATGATCTGTTTATTTTGTTTGCTTGTTTGCAGGTATTTATGATTTATTTTGATATTCATAATAATAAAAACAATGAATTTATAGATTTTACAAGTATTGATTTTTTGTTGATGGTTTTTCAACTATGTTCATTAATGATTCTTGTTTGTATTGATTTATTAGCTAATAATTTTCATAATTATCTTTATACCATAAAAGATTCAACACTCGTTAAAACTTTATATGCTGCTTTATTTCTATTCTTGTTATTTGGGGCTCAAGTTATAATGGATTCTTTTAAAGATAAAGAAATTACATTCTCTATTTCGTCAGTTTTTTATTTGTTTTCATTGGGATTAATTTGCTTCAGTCCATATAAAATTACTCTAACAAAAGTTATAATAATTGTATATTTTATGATTTTTTTCTTTGTTTATATTATGAATCCTTTTTATTATTCTGATTACCAGAAAATTCATACATGCTCAATTTACTGGTCAAAGAGTTTAATTACTATAATTATTAACTTTATTGCAAGTGTGCTGTTAATTGTTGGCTTTTATTACTTTAATGATTTATCATTTAAAGAAAAAGTTGAAGATGAAAATGATTCTGAAAATAATAGCATCAATGTATCGCTTGAAGGAAATTAATTGCAAATGTTTAAAATAGTAATATATCTTTAGAATAAATTAATATTTTATTATTATTATTTTTTGTTTTCCTGCTTCTTAAATACTGCTTGAAAAAGTTTTTTCTTGTGACAAATACACTGAAACGGAGGAATATTACAGCATAAGAATCAAAGAAATTTTTATTATCTAATTTTAATATCAAGCTATTATATTATTATCTTAATATTTTTTAAATAATTATAGTTTTTATGAACCGGCATTAATTTTAATCATGCTTTTATTATTACTATTTTAATAAAATTATAATTTCTTTTTATTCTTGTTAAATTTTGTGGAAAAGTGCTATCTTTCCAGCATTTCTATAGGCTTTGAAAATTTTCAATGAACTTTTTATGATGATTATAGTCTTGAAAAATATTTTATAAAAAAAGAAAGCTGGTAGCTTATTGGACAACATGAACGAGCAAACTGTACAAAATCCAAAATATTTTGTTTTTGAAAAAAAGAGATATCTGATTAACTTTGATTTACTTAAACAGAAATGCACATATTTTTATCAAAATCAAGACAAATTTATAAATGGAGATGATATTAATATTTTCGAAGAAGATGAAGAATTCCCATTGACAGAAGAATCTATTAGATTATTTATTATGCTATGCCAAAATGAAGTTACCGTGATCAGTCTTGACTCAGTAATTCCACTTCAATACTTATCATACAAATATGAATATTTAGAATTAAAGAAGATTACTGATGAATTTATTATCAAATATCCAAAAGATCTTATATTCAAAAAACTTTTACTTGAGAAAAAAAAAAGTGACAATTACACCCAATATGAAAATGATTTTTATGACACAACACGAGAAGAAGAATATATTTCAAAGCATTTGAATGATTTTATTACAATGGATGAAATAACACAATTAAAAATACCTGTTCTTTTACGTATTCTCGATAAATATTTCAAATGCGAAGAAAGTGATATGAAAGTGAACAATAAAGATATGATTGACTTCTTTTTCAGATGCATTGATAGATATGGAATTGAAGCATCTATTTTATTAAATAAAATAGATTTCGGTCGTTTACAACAATATAAATTTGATTCACTTCAACAAACAAGTGAATCGGATATACAAAAAAAAGAACTATTTGTAGAAATGTATAAAAAAATCGAAGAGCAATCAGAAGAACTCAAAAGATTGAAAGAAGAAGGACAAATGAAAGAGATTGAATACGAAAAGAAAGAAAAAGAAAGAAAAGAAAAATACGACAATGAAATTGATAAAATTAAAAAAGATGTTGACCAAAGATTGTTGGATATTGAAAAAAAATACGAACAAATAATGATTGATAATAGTAATGTTCAAAAGTTCCATAAAATTATTATTGAGTTATTGTCAGATGATGGTTTTTATAGACTTGATACTGAATCTCAAATTTTTGTTGTTAATGAAATCGTTAATAAAAGTAAATATCAAGACAAATATGAAAAAGCTGATAAACTTGAATCAATGGCTCTAAAAATTTTATTTTATAATCAACTTTTCCAAAATTCATCAAACAACGAATCAAACAAAAGTTCAGAAGAACTAGTACAATTTATTTTAGAAAATGCTAAAATTTTGAGGATAAATAATGATATTTGCGTGAATTTATTTCAGAAAAACCTACTGGCAAAAAGTTTGTTGGTCATGTTTAATAGTTTTGATGAATTTGTAATTAATATTGAGTATCCTTCAAATTCATATGAAGAAATATCAAATGCTATTTACGATGCTATAAATCAAAACAAAAAGCCTTCACAACAAATTCAAGTATCTGAAGTCACCAAACAAAATGATAATTTTGAAAAGATATTTAAAATAATTCCGACGCCAGAGACAATGATCGAATCCAATTCATTTAAAAACTGTTCTACATTAAATGAAATCTCAATTCCAACCTCAATTCCAAAAATATATGAAAATACATTTGAAGGATGTTCATCATTACCGAAAATCGTGATTCCAACATCAGTAACGACGATCGAAGCCAATTCATTCAAAAACTGTTCATCATTAAACGAAATCACAATTCCAACATCAGTTAAAAAGATATGTGAAAATGCATTTGAAGGTTGTTCATCATTAACCAAAATTGTTATTCCAACATCAGTAACAACGATAGAATCCAATTCATTCAAAGGCTGTTCATCATTAAACGAAATCACAATTCCAGCATCAATTCCAAAGATATGCGAAAGTACATTTGAAGGATGTTCATCATTAACCAATATTGTGATTCCAATATCAGTAACAACGATAGAATCCAATTCATTCAAAAACTGTTCATCATTAAACGAAATCACAATTCCAACATCAGTTAAAAAGATATGTGAAAATGCATTTGAAGGTTGTTCATCATTAACCAAAATTGTTATTCCAACATCAGTAACAACGATAGAATCCAATTCATTCAAAGGCTGTTCATCATTAAACGAAATCACAATTCCAGCATCAATTCCAAAGATATGCGAAAGTACATTTGAAGGATGTTCATCATTAACCAATATTATGATTCCAATATCAGTGACAACGATAGAATCCAATTCATTCAAAAACTGTTCATCATTAAACGAAATCACAATTCCAACATCAGTTAAAAAGATATGTGAAAATGCATTTGAAGGCTGTTCATCATTAACCAAAATTGTGATTCCAACATCAGTGACAACGATAGAATCCAATTCATTTAAAAACTGTTCATCGTTAAAAGAAATCATAATTCCTACATCAGTTACAAAGATATGTGAAAATGCATTTGAAGATTGTTCATTACTAACCAAAATTGTGATTCCGATATCAGTGACAACTATTGAATCCAATTCATTTAAAAACTGTTCGTCATTAAACGAAATCACAATTCCAACATCAATTCCAAAGATATGTGAAAATACATTTGAAGGTTGTTCATCATTAACAAAAATCGTTATTCCGGCATCAGTGACAACTATTGAATCCAATTCATTTAAAAACTGTTCATCATTAAACGAAATCACAATTCCAACATCAGTTACAAAGATATGTGAAAATGCATTTGAAAATTGTTCATCATTAAAAGAAATAATAATTTCACCATTTGTATCATCAATTGGATCCAATTCATTCAAAGGATGCAGAAATCTTGAACAAATAACGATAAACTCCAAAACCAAAGTAGAACAAAGTTCATTTGATAACTGCGAATCACTTGATCGTTTAATTATTTCTTCATTAAAAAATGAGAAGAACAACAATGAAGCATCAATCTTTTTCAAAAGCAACATCGATTCTACTTTTTTCAATAGCATTACAACAGATGAGCAAGAAAACATATTGAATATAATTAAAAACAATAAAAGAAAAGAAAACAAAGAAAAAATAAACAATATACTAAATCTTTTTATCTATTTAAAGAATGAATTGCAACGATCAAAAAATTCTGGTGGGAATCAAAAAAATTCATTTCTTCATATTATTAAAAAAGACGAACAAATTTTTATTAAATCAGACATGACAGAGATTTTGAATGCAAATCAGACACTTGATAAAGATGAATTTCTTCAGAAAGCCAACAAGCTCGACTGCTTTTTTATTGAAGCCAAATGTCAAGTTGATGAATCATCAGGATTTAACATTATTTATAACAAGCTAAAGAGCATAATTAGTGGAGGTGTGTCAAAACTCAAGATTGCTGTTTTCTTTACAGGATGCCAAACAACTGATCAACGTTTTAACGGTGACAAAAACATAAGCTTAGTCACACTCGACAAGTGCGTCACCAAAATTCAAAGTTATGATCCGGGTTATAATGTTTTTGGATCGTTTCAAGGTTGTTCATCACTGACACAAATAACAATTCCAGAATCAGTGACACAAATAGGAGGAAACGCTTTCCGTAATTGTAAATCACTGACTCAAGTAACAATTCCAACATCAGTGACACAAATAGAATACGGTGTTTTCGACGGTTGTTCATCACTGATACAAGTAACAATTCCAACATCAGTGACACGAATAGAAGGCAACGCTTTCAATGGTTGTACATCACTGACACAAATAACAATTCCAACATCAGTGACACTAATAGGAAACTGCGCTTTCAATTATTGTATATCACTTAAACAAATAATAATTCCAACATCAGTGAGAGAAATAGAAAAAGAGGCTTTCAGATATTGTACATCACTTACAGAAATAACTATTCCATCATCAGTGAGAGAAATAGGAGATTGTATTTTAACTTTATGTAAATCACTGACAAAAGTAACGATTCCAGCATCTTTATATTATGACGACCGATACCATTTAGGAATTGAATCCAATGTCAAGGTAGTCCAAATTTAAATTCACCATCTACAAAAATATTCTTTGAAATAAAATATATTTATTCACATAATCCATTTTTTTATAATTTTGGGAAAATGTTTATATATCTTAAACTCAAATTGATTTTATCAGCAATATTTAAAATGTACCCCGGACTACCTACAAGTGAGAAAATTTTTGTACGTTATTAAAATAAATTTTAATGAATTAAAATTGAATGAAATTGAGAGATAATTGAATCAAATGAATCACTTTTGTAATTAAAAAAATATTATAAAAATTAAAAATATTCAAGTAAGAACAAAATGATATTGGAATCATTTTATAACATATTTAATGATATAATTCAGTCATTTCATATTAGATCAAAATAAAATTAAGATTACTAGTATGGATAAAAAAAAATTAAGAAATAATGAAATTTTGTTAATTCAGAAAAATAACAGGTTTGGCCATAATTATAAATACTGCTATAACTTTAAAAAAATGAATAATTAATAGAGCAATTTATAATATAAAAGGACTTCTTTTCTGTTAAGTCTTGATTTTGAAATTGTAGATATTATGATTCTCACAAATAAGTCAGCATTTTATATAAATTTAGCATGTTATTTAAAAGAACTATAATAATATAAAATAAATCTTATATTGTAATTTAATTACATCAAATATACAAAAAGAAAAATTATCATCAATTTAGTAAAAAAAACGGTTTCAATTCTATTTTTCTGTTTAAATAACGGTTATAATCATACATATTGCTTATATATAAATTTGTATAGATAGGCTCTTTTTAATTTATAAAAAAGTTTTTTCATATACATTGTTTACATTTAGTTATGCGGGATTATTGAATTTACCAGTTAACGTTACGGCGAATGGAGTTGAAATTACGGTATATAGAAAATGGTAACTTTTTCTAATAATAAATGGTCATATCAAAACTTTTTGAATAATTGCTTTGAATACTTTATATTTTATATAAAAAATTCATTTTAATAAACTAAACCAATTTATTATAGAAATTAATCTCACTTG
Organism: Tritrichomonas musculus; assembly: GCA_039105265.1. Lineage (NCBI taxonomy): Eukaryota > Parabasalia > Tritrichomonadida > Tritrichomonadidae > Tritrichomonas > Tritrichomonas musculus. Next base: position 5,022,432 of record JAPFFF010000004.1, read on the forward strand.
CATATGGTTATCCTTATAGATTCTGGCACTTTTGAACCATGCAAAGAGGTCATTTCTTTGGAACTACCAAACGACTCAACCAACGGAATTGCTTCCAATACAACATCTTTTCGAGGAGATTTTTTGTATCTATCACCAGAAGTATTATCTAGTTTAGAATACAGCAAGTCAAGCGATGTTTATTCTTTTAACGTTGTCATGTGCGGAATAATGAACGACAAGTCTCCATTCAGTTACTATTCTAAAACGAGCCAACAAATATCGAAAGTTCTAACTGAGAATTACAGGATAGAGATAAATGAATCCACTTAATAATTTGAAAATAGTTGAAATTGAATCTAATGAAGATAGTGGTTGCTTTTTAAACCTTTCGAATTTTGAAAGAAAAGAAATCATCATCAAGACTGATTCATTAAAAATATACAAGTTCAAAGAAATTGAAACAGGAAAGCTTTATGCTGGACAAATGTCAATGCTCAGCATTAACCAAATATCTAAGTCAGAAGTTAATTCATTGACAAATGAATTGAAGAAGATCGCTATACTAAAACATCCATGTCTATTGAAATTCATTGGATACAGTCCAATTGACTTCAAGAAGCAAAGAAAACCAGTAATTGTAACCGAGTACTTCTCGAACGGTTCATTATTGAGGGTTATTGAACTCGATCGACCTAATCAACCAAATCAAGGCTGGAATTCAACAAAAAAGCTGATAAATCTATACGGAATTGCATAATGCATGTCGTACCTCCATTCACAAGGAATAGTTCATAAAGAATTTAAACCGAACAACATTTATTTGTACGACATCCTTACACCTAAAATTGGCGATTTTGGATTGTCGACCAAATTTGAAGCATCAGAGAGCATCACAGTTCAATCTATTTCTGGTATAAAAGCAACACCAGTATATTCATCACCTGAAGTGCTTCTAAATGATGAATATTCAAAATCAAGTGATGTTTATGCATTCGGATTTATTGCTTATGAAATTATTTGCAATGAAGTGCCATTCAATGAAATAGATAACAGCAACCAAAAAATTCATGAAATTGTCATCAACAAACGATCAATTATAAAGGAAAATATTCCAAGAAGCTATCGACAACGGATTGAAAAGTGTTAGGCCCAAGAGGCAAACGAACGATTGACATTCGATGATATTGTGTATCACCTGAGAATGGACCAAGGATTCATCACCGATTCGATTGACAATGAAGATTATCAAAAATACATCAAATACATCGATGATCAACATGAGCCATCTGTACATCAAAAAATTGATGAATTAGAATCAAATAATGAATTAGAGGCAGCACCAAACAATGAAACAGTAAATAATAAAACGGTTGCCGCTAATGAAACTGAAGTAAATAGACAAGATTTCCTTAAAAATGCTTGCACGTGTTGATGAATTCCGATCAGATAAAAAAGAATAATAAACAAAATAATTAATTATTAATTTTGATTCAATTTTTTATCGCTTTACAAACCGTTGAATCCCCTATCTTATTTGTAATTTTCTATTTAATTGAAATAAAACATTGAATTTTCTTTTTTTTTTAGTAAAGATACATCAAATAAAGTTTCTTGAAAACCATATTAGTGGATAAGAATCATATCATTATAATTAATCCAAAATGTCAGATACAGCACGTATGAGAAAGCCATAAACACTTATAAAACACTCAAAAAACATTTTAAAATACATATCTTATATTTTTTGAATTCACAACCCATGCTTTATTAGAAAAAAAGAGGTTTGTATGAACCTTAACTCGTTTTCAATATTCAATTATTTAATATTTAGACATATAGAAATTAATATAAAAAATGAAATTCATATTTCGTGGTTCATTCTGCATGTAAGTCTGTTTCCTCTTTATTGTCTGAGTTTGTTTAATATTATTAAGAATATTTGATTTATATTTTCATTTGGTTAATCAGTATATATTCGATTTTTTCATTCATTTCAAACAGTATTTATTTGAGCGCAAGAAAAAAAAAAAAAAAAAAAAAAAAAAAAACTGATTTTCAAATAATATAAAAATTCATATTTATTAATATAATTTTTGTTTATTTACTATAAAGATACTTTTTGGTCTCTTTGAATTCGGTTCCTTTATTAAAATTTGGTGACTTACTAATCGCCAGATCGATTAGCTTATGAATTACATTTTTATTTAATACAGAGTTATTTTTAGTAGTGCAATTATCAGCGAATTGTCTCGCTGTTTTCACGAAAGCCTCTAAAACTTCGATACTGATTTTTGGGTTCATTACAATTATTGCTTTAGCGAGGTTATTCAGCATCAACAATTGTTCTCTTTCAATATCTGCATTACTTGAATTGTAAAATACTTTTGCATAACCGCCAAAAGCTTCAGTCAAAAATCGATAAAACGAATTTCCATATTCAACATCATCTTCGTTATTCAAACAAAGTTCAGAGCTTGTATTACAAATATTCAGCAGCAATTGGCGATAAGGTAATTCAAGCTGAAAAATCGAATCATCTCTCAATTCAGAATTATTGAACATTTTTGCAATTGCACTCAAAATGTATGAATGAGTATTTCTCATCTCTTTGTGATTCATAATCAACTTAGAAAGAGTGTCAAAAATGACAGGAATGTAATTATTCAAAATGGGAATTTTATTCGACAGTGTCAAAAATAAATTACTGATCAAAATGCACGCAGCATTGATAACGTTCTCATTCTGAGACAACAATGCTTGCTGAATGAACTCATTTATTAATCTTTCAAATGAATCAGGCGTGAATATTTCTATTGAAATATCTTTGATGTTTGTTGCAGATATCAAAGCAGAAATCGCACGTAATCCTTCTTCATAAATAAGTGTGTTTTTATTACTCAAAAAGTCATATAAAATTGACAGAGTCTGTTCGGTGTATTTAACAACTATTTCTTTTCCTTTTGATGGATTCTTTCGTAATTTGGTCAGAATCTTTGTGATGTTCGAGCAGAGACACGATTGAATAACAAACTTGATTTCATTTGAATAAAGTAACGAATTCGATTTAATCAACATTTCAAGTGTTTTCGAATAGAGCCAGTCGATTTTGTTAAGCACATATGGAGGCGAGTTTATTATTATGCTGTCCAGTGCCAGACTTGACTCGTTTATCAACATTTGGTCGTTGTGAGTTATTCCGAGATTAAAGAAAACTCCAATAAATCGATAAAAATCATCAAAGAACTTGCCAATTTGTGACTCCATCGTGTTATTGCTCCATACAGATGCCAGATTGCGAATGATTCGAGAGATTTGAATGTATATTTGGCGGTTGTCATAACTGATGTTTCCTGCTCCTTGTGAATCTCTGACCAGAGTCGATTCAATCGATTCAATTAAATGTGTGATTCGCATGTCAGCTTCCTTTTCATCCACTTTTCTGAGAACTTCTGGATAATTCTTAAAAACGATAGCTATTACAAAAAGTGATGTCTCTCTCAATCGTGGCGGGTTTTCCGGTTCGATAGCTTTCAGTAAAAGGTCAAATTTTTGACTAATAAACATGCCAACGTGATCCAAAATCGGTTTGTCACAAATTGAATAAATCATTTGAATGCCGGCATGATTATACGTCCATTTATCGATCGAAAGATCCTCAACTATCTTCTCTTTCAGGCAGTTAAAAACAACATCTGGTGCAACTCTGTACATCGTAGATAAAGCATCATATGAATACATGCTCAAATCACGGTTCATTTCAACGTTGTCAACAGACACGTCATTTTCATCGATTTTCTCCATGAAAGAAACAAAGAAAGGCATTAACGATGGCGCTGCAATTGCGGTTAAAAGCGGTTTCAAAGGTGAAATTTCACAATTTGATTTACCTTGATATTTACTTATTTTTTCTTTTTCAATAAGTTCGTCTTCAAAATTAGCAACGCTTTCCCAGAAGAGGATGCAAATGCTCGCAAATTGCGGATCTAAAGAAAGTCCTCTCCCAACGTAATTCGCTACAGTCTCCATAAATGAATACGACTTCATGTAATACTTCTTAACAAGAAGAAATAAAAGTTGGTGAAGAAAATTGAACAGAGCAACATTGTCGATTGGAAACGAGCTCTGCAAATATGACAACAAAATTTCAATTTTCTTTTCTTCATTCAAAATTTGTGGATAATTTGAAATTAACTCATAAATAAACCTGACAGATTCTATTCTAAGTTCAACTGTGTAATTTTGTTCATCAATGCCTTTCGATAAAATTTCAGAACAAAAAAGAAAAGTTTGCGTGAATTGGCTTTCAAAATTTGGAATAATTTCAATGAGAAAATTTTTTTGATTCACAATTTCTCGCATAATTGAAATAAGGCCAATGAAGCCAAATGGCAATAGATTCAGATTGCTAAATGAATTGATGATAAATTCAATTCCATCAGGCCAATTTATGGTCAATATTGAAAATAGAATCGAATATAGTTGTGCACATTTGTTTCGAATGGTAGAATTGGGTGAGAATATGTTTTTGATAAGTGCTTGTTTGATTGAGGCAGCCATTTCTTGACTTAAGTTTTTTCGCTTAAAATCTAAACTTGATTCAGATTGAAAACTTAGCATTTGAGTGAGTAATATTGAGGCAAGGCATTTAGCATTCGTAAGATTGTCATCATTTGGTGATTCTATGATCAATACTTGCGTACATATCATAATTAAATTCGGTGTATCAGAATTCATTTTCTGCGAAATTGCTTCTTCAGAATTTTTACGAGTAATTTCATCAGAAGAACTAGCATTGATTAATATTTGAACCCATTCATTTATATTTTCGTTTGATAATTCCATTTTAATTTAAAAAATCCTTTATAAAAAATTTTAAACGGCTTCAATTCAAAATATAGAAAAAAATTGGCCTTATAAAAAGAATGATTTGTTGGGATTCATTAAAAAAGTATGATGTAAAGGAGACTAAAAATATATATATATAAAAAGGAGAATGCTCTTATGTTAAAAGTTAAAAATATGGAAATATCATGAAGATATTAAAAAGATCAAAAAGTTTATCATTCGGCCAAATATACTCAGAAAAAATTCTCTTTTTTTCTTTGATCTGTATACCATCTGCTTAAAATTTTCTGTAAACTGTTGAAAATGGAAAGAAATGTATGGGTTTGCAAAACTGCATAAAGGTGAATTGCTCTTTTTTCATATATTTTTTATTGTTATACATTTATAAAAGCAAAAGATATTATTTTGAAAAGTAGATCAATTCAATTTGAATTTGATTTATAATTATTCAATGCTTTAATGATTTTATTCTTTCAAAAAAAGCGTTTTTTCGTATATCTAGAGTTTTCCATATATACAGGGAAAAAATATTAAATAAAAACTTGAAAAGCACTTTTTAATCAAAATGATTCCGATTCGATAAAATTTATATTCAAAATATAATTAAAACTATTCAGTAACAATTTTATAAATGATATTTTAGAAAAAAAAAAAAAAAAATCAATAAAACAAAAAACTGGAATCAAAATCTCAGTACCACAAAACCACTTTTTACATAGTTTATATTCAGAAAAATCTGAATCGTAGTACTGAGATTTTGGTTCCAGTTTATTGTTTTATTCGTTTATGAATCAAAACTGTTTTGAAAAATGGAGTCAGTATTGTCAACTGAAATGGAATTAAAACTTGATTTCTTGTAAATTCATTCACAAAATTATTAGTTGAACCTGACAAAAGCATTTAATACATTAAATGGTTTGGGATTTATAATAAAAAAAAAAAGCATTTACATCATTAAAGTTTTCGATGGAATCTTCGCCAAAATTGAATTTCTAAAAATAGTAATAATGATAAAAATTAGTAAAAGTTTATTATTATCTGAATTTACTGGTTTTTATGTTTGAATTCTTTCTTTAAGAACTCGTATAAATCTTATGAGCTTTTAATTGCTTGAGATAAAAGATTAATAATTTCTTTTTGATTTTTTTCTATTGCATAATCAATGGCTGATTTGTTAATTATTTTCATAAAAAAACATGATAAATGGATGCAAATGAAAACATCATGAAATAAAAAATTATCTAAATTTTATGAATATTTTCGATATAAGACATCAATGACATTGATATCAATGCCTTTTTGCATTAATAATATTCGAACAATTTCTGGATAACAATAACATGAAGCAATTATCAAAGCAGTTTCATTTAATATTAGAGCTAAAAATACCATTTATAATTTCTTATATTAAAATATAATTAAAAAAGGATGGATGTGAATATTATGAATATTTTTGTATTTAAAATAGTCTTACTGTTGACATCAATGCCTTGTTGTGCTAATAATGTTCGAACGATTTCTGTGTTGCCTTTTTTCATTGTAGAAATCAATGCAGTGCAATTAAAATATTCTTATTTTAAATTCCATGAAAAAAACAGCTAATTTAAATACTATAAAAACAAAAGATTGATTATAAATTGTATTTATAATTAAAAAAAATTTAAAAATGTCTCTGGCATTGATATTGATACCTTTTTGAGATAACAATAATTGAACAATTTCTAAATGGCAATTTTCTGCTGCACGCATTAAAGCTGTAGAATTAAAAATTCATGACTTGAAATTCCATAAAAGATACTTAATTTCAAACATAATGAACCACAAATGTTGGATATGAAATAAAATGAACTTGTTTGATTTCAAATATCTGTACCATTGATATCAATATCTTTCTGTGTTAACAATAATTGAACAATTTCTATTTTTCCATTTGCTGCTGCATATACTAATGCTGTCGTATAAATTGTTATATTCAAAAATATTATAAAATTTACAACAGATTTAAATATCATGAGAAAATGTTTGATTTCAAAATATTATTTAATATATTTGAATAATGCTCTTTGCGTTGATATCAATGTTTTCTTCTTCTAAATAAAGTTTGACTAGCGAGTAATAATCGAATTCACATAAATAGAAAAACATGTTTTTGTATTTAATGTTATCTGGAAAAAAACTATAATTGTCAAATTCAAAAGCATGTCGATAAAGATTTACATCATATTTTTTGTCAATGTTGTTCTGTAGATTTTCTTTCTTAATTAAATACTCAAGTATGTAGTTTGAAATTTCTTTGTGATGACATTTGATCGATTCACAAAGAATTCCTTCAATATGTTCAAAAGGAGGAGGAATGCGATTGTCTTCTAGAATTTGGATGAGTTCCGCATTTTGACTATGGATAGCATGGATCCAAATGTCTGATGTTAATTCAACTCCTTTCATTTGCATGTATTTGATGATGTCATTCGATCCATGAAATGCTGCATATTCAATCAACTTTGGATGAAATGTATACAAAACTTCATTCGTTTCAAAAATTGATTTTGGTGTATTAATTTCGAGTGAAATGTTTGATTGTTCAACAAATGAAATAAATTCTTCAACTTTGCCAAGTCGTATAAGTCTGCATAAATAATCGTCATTTTCGCCTTCTCTTCGCTTATCATAAAAATCGGTTGAAATTTCTTTAGTCACTTTTTCTATGAAACTTTCTTTATCAAATCTAGGGTGTTCTTTGCAGTATTTCGTAAAGAATTCTCCATCGATAAAAGGTTTGATTTCTGGGGCAAAATATTCAATGTAATTATTATTTCCCATATTTTGATATAATATGTGTTCATCGACAATTATCATTTTTTCTTCAATGAGGAATAGAAAAATTCGCTTGTTATTCCCAAAAAGTTCGAAAATTTCGGCATTAGAAAAATAGTTTTCGATATCTTTTTTGAAACCTTTCAAAAGAAGTTCGATCTTGTTGATAAAATTATGAACACGATGGTGATTGTTTCCAATGTTGTTTAATAAACGTAATAACAATTTAAATTTATGTTTGTCTTCAATTATTTTTTCGTTAGTGATTGTTTTAATGAAATCTGAATATTTATCTTTGGCCTCTGACTCATTTTCAAGGAATTCTAGAAGAACATTTTGAATCCTTTGCATTTTCCCAACAAAATCTTCAACGCTCATTTTGAATCTTGTTAACTTATTTATAAATGTAAAAATATAATAAACATAAAAAAAAAAACGACACGAACCAGATTCGAACTGATGCGGGATAAACCCATGGGGACTCTAATCCCACGCCTTAACCACTCGGCCATCGTGTCTTCATCACTTTCAATTGTGATGTAATTAAAGATGACGTATGAAATTTTTTTTACTATTCCTTTTTAAGATCACGAATTTTTTGAGGTACAAATCCAGTACTTTTATTAACCGCAATTTTTTTTGACATTCTCAAAGAATAAGATGACATGTTAAATAAAAAACGATTATTTTCAATCCATTTCATATAACATGTCATAAAGTTTATTTAAATTGTAAAATAAGTGTCAAAAACAAACCTAGTCAATTTAAACTTTTTCAGAGATATGCAACTATTCAAATAATAAACGTTCTCCTATTCAAAAAATAACGTACTGGATTTGTACCTTAAATAATTAAAAATAACATTTAATTAATAAAAACAAAATTAATAAATATTTATATTTTAAAAGATTCGAAATATTTGTTGATTTTTAAAAAATGCATATTTTTAATTTTTTTATTGATCGATAAGTCATTTGTATTGTCCTAATGATAAATATCCATAATAAATTGTTTGATTTTTTTCAAGTTTTTATTTATGATTGGTACAAATCATTATTTATCATGTAAATTGTTTGCAAAATCTTGAAATTGGCAGATATATTTCAAAAGCTATACCTATAATTTATAATATAAATAAGGATAAATATATATTATTATTTATTTTTTAATTTACAACTACCAATTTTGTTATATTTATAATTTGAAATGTATCAATTGTAAATTTTTTATTTCTCAATGAAACTGAAAATACAACTTTTTAATTTATAGATAAAAAAAAATTATATCTTATTCTATTATATATATATAGAAATAAAACCTAATAATAACCTATAATGTAATCATTGTAAGGTAATAACATATCTATCCATACAGATATAATGATTTTAATTTTGAATGCATATTAAAAATTAGGTAGACTTTTTTTTGGACAAAATCGGCACCTTTTACAATAACCGTTTTTTGTAAAGTCCAAAATCGGCACCTTTTACATCAAATAAACATTCAAAATCAATTTTTTACAAAAATGAAAATAAAAAAAAATAAAATAATTATATATAAATGTTTATTAAAATAGAATTATGATAATATTTGGATTAGTTTTAATCTATTTTTTATATAATTATGAATAATAAATGAAAAAAAGAAAACTATCCAAAAGTATTCCTATAGAGTTAAATTGAACAATTCATATGAAAATAATTCATTTGATTACTGCGAGCAAGGTCACACATGTGTGCATTAGTATTTCATTTCAATTTGATATCTGCCAGAAACAAAGACAAATAAAAATAATAGCTACATGACTATTTTCTGGGCTAAATAGACATACTTTTGGCTATAAATCACTAAAAATGAAAAAAATTCTGATATAAAAAATAAGTTTTTTTGCTATTATGATATTCAAATTAATGTACAGTGAATTGAGATTATGATCATGTAGAACACATCATCGATAAAAGTCTGTATTACCTCGAGCTTGCTGTATATATGAATGCTTTAATATAAAAAAAAATGATTTTCAATAGATAAATGGTCATACGTTTATTGTTTTTTTAACAAATTCTATTGATATATTTTGAATAGATAAATGGCCTGCTGATTTTGTCCTTTTCGGAGTCTACCAAAAATTAATAAATATTTATATTTTAAAAGATTCGAAATATTTGTTGATTTTTAAAAATTTTGGTTATTCAATTAGAAAAAAATACAAATATATTATTGTTATTATAGTAAATTATTAAATTTTTAGTTGCAAACATACTTAATTATGATAACAAAATATAATATTAAAACATAATTATTTTATGCTTAATAATTATGGAGTTTTATCTATAAAGAAAGGATGGGCACCCTCTTAAAATTTACAATTATTTGAAGGGAACTTATTCATAAAATATTTTTTACTTTGTACTGCAAAAGGATGAAAAATGTTCATTTTTAATTACGATGATTATTAAAGCGATTGTTGAGGCGTGGACGCCTTGCAGCCCGATTTTCTGGAATGGCTAATACGGCCTTTTCGTAAACAGTATCTGGATGTTCTGTCATTGCCCACAAGTAAGTTGAAAGTGTATCAAGCGTAGTTTGGTCGATTTCGCATTCATCGAGTGGTTTTGGATCATCAACTTTAATTTGATAGACAACACCTGGAACGTATCGAATAAGCCTCTGTTCGCCTTGTGTATAACCAACAATAGCATCAACGAGAGCTGGAATGTCGTTTTTGAGAGCCTCGTAAAGTTGTTGTTCAATCCATCCAGTGCCAATTTGGAATAAGTTTAGGAATGCTTCAAGTTCGAGAATAACCATATCCTTATCAATATCTGAAACTAGTGGCATAAGATAACTGAATTTATTGTAGACATTGGGAACAGATAAGGTAGGAACTAAATCGCGATCGTTAACAACTGTAACAAGTTTATCGGAATATTTGAGGTATGTCGTGTTATCCATCATTGGGACTGGTCCGAATGCCATGCAATTAATGTCTTTGAGAGGGTATTTGTTTCTTAATATTACATATTCTACTGGAGCAACTGAAGCGCCGTATGAATGACCAGTAATATAAATTGTTCCATCAAATTCTGCAATATATTTCTCGGCTTGACTTAAAGTTGTTACTGAAGCGTTATAAAATCCTTCATGAAAAGTACCTAGCTCAGTAGTCCTCTCATTGAATTCCGCACATGACAAATAATCAACTTCAGTTATAGATCCACGGTTAACCAGCCATAAATTACCATCAAGTTTGTAAATATAGAAAACTGGCTCTAAAAATCCATCTGTTGTATTTTTATATATCATTTCACCGTTGAATTCTGTGAAATCATTGTTATAAGCGGCAACTGATAAACGAATTGCAAGTTTAAGAAGAGTTGCAGAAAAACCAGTTATTAAACTTGGCATTAGATATGATTTTATTTCATTCTATTGAATTTTTGATAAGAGCCTCCATAGAAAAAAAATTTTTTTATATTCATTTATTCTCACAATTTTTCTGAGTATAAATGAATGAAGTGAAAGTATAAATTGAGAAAAACTAAAACTATTCAATTTTGGTCTTTTCAAAACTATGGAGGCTCTTATCAATTTTGGTCTTTTCAAAACTTGTTACTATCCTAGTAAATTTTGTTTTCTTCCCTTGTTTTCATGTTTATATAAATGTTGAATTGGATTTGGCATCATGTTATTAATAAAATATCGCTAATACTAAACTTTTATTGATAGTAAAGGTCAAAATAAAACGGTTTTGGTGAAAATAAAAACAATTTAATATTTTGCATATCTTAAAATCTTGGTGTATTTGTAAATCTTATCACGAGCGTATTGTTTTTATATAATAGCATACGTCTATATATCATCAAAAGAAACTTTATATTTAAGGTTTGTCATAAAGATTATTAAAAAAAACGAATTTAGCATTTAAGCAATGCTTTTTTTTAACTTATCATAGCTAGGTTGTAGATAAAAAATGCATAAAACGTCAAATCGAAGAGGGAAAACATTGGAAAGCTAGTCGTTTTATATTTCTAAAAAAAAATTAAATTAGTAAAAAAGTAAAGAGAACTTAGAGTTTTTTATTTTCAATCAGAAAATGCTTCTGTTATGATCTTTTTCAATTGCTTCCAAAAATAATTATGCATAAAATACAACGAGATATCTTCATTTTTAAAAACATTGAAAAAGTTTTTAAAAAGTATTGAAAAAGTGGATTTAAAATGAAGCACAACTCTGTGTAGAAGCAAAATTAACATATAAAACCTATATAATTTTGAATCTATATATTGCGAAGTTTAATGTAACAGAAAGCTTTTTTTTGACACTCACCCTTAAAGCATCATCCTATTCTCAAAAAGTTATATTTTGATAAGATTAATTCAAAATTTTGAATAGAAAGTGTTTTTTTTACTCAAATTTATTACAATTTTTACATCATTTTTCCCGACGTCTACATACCCCCTAGCGGGCGTCGAGCGCAGCTGAGCGAAGCGGAGACCCCGCGGCTGGGGGTAAGACGCGGTAAAAATAAAGTAACCTGTAAAATTTGAGTAAAAAATAAACTTTCTATTCAAAATTTTGAATGACCTCTGCGAATTAGTTAAACTTTTTGTTTTTTCATCAAAACAGTTAACTGTATAACAATAATATGCATTGAAAATGTATAATTGGTATAATTGGTAATTGAAAAGGGGGCTTGGGGGCGGAGCCCCCAAAAATTCTTGTTAAATATATAAAAATATATCTCTAATTAAAATTATATCTAAGCATGAGCTAGAAATATAAAATGATTTTATCCAAATTTCTGGTTATTTTGTCGTTACTATTCAATTTTTTTCACTTTTTATATAATATTTTTACACCAACTTCTTTACGATAAATCCTATTTGCTTCTAAATAAAAACTGTTGAAAAGCAATGAAGATGGTTGTGTTTTATTTATAGCAAATATATCGTAAACATATATTTAAAAAGTTAATTTATTAATAAACCATAAAATTCGATAGAATTTATATAAATGTCAACACCAAAAGCATTGTTATTATTTCGAATTCGAATAAATTTGAGTTTTTTTTCATTATTTTCCCTTTTCTTTATTTCAAATGTTCTTAAACAATTTGGATAATTCAAGAATGAGCAATTTTTTTGTTCATCAATTATCATCCAATTTATTTCATCTTCAGAACCTTCAATGATCCAACTTTTCAAATTTGGATCATTTGATCGAATTGTATAATGTGATGGAATTATTCTATGATTTGAGAATTCAAAACAAATGCAAGGATAATCAGAATTATCAGGTAAATGAATATTGCTTGTATTATCAATTTTGATAACTTTATACAAATATCCACCATTTTCATGCAAAGTTTTCACTTTTACTTCTTCATCGATTTTTGAATTTCTCTGAAGATAATCGAATATGCCATTCAAATTTGACTGTGAAAACGGAATTTTCCGTCGATATCTATTTTTAACTTTCAACTCATTTTTTGAACAATGAAGACGTTTTGAAAGTGCAAACCATGATCCTGCTGTCAAGTTACTGAAATCGAAAAATTGCATGAATTCATCCATGGCTTCGAATCCTACATTTGAAAAGGACACATATTCATACATATAAGAAAAATCTTTGTTTTCAATGTAAAGTTTGTTGATGAATTTCAAAAGTTGATCTTCACATTCGAGCTGAAGATTGTCGTTGCAAACAACTCTTTCAATTGTGTCCGTTGAAAATTGCGAAATTTGATCCTTTTGTTCTTCTGTCAGTTCATAAAAATGCTCACTCAAATACTTAATTTCTCGTGTAAGATTTGTTGAGAAAAATGAACTTAAATGCTCTTGATCTTTAATGAGTTCAATTACACCGTCAATTGTAAATTCAGGGATTTCGATTTCAATTTGAGAATCATCAATTCCAAGTGTGCTGAATATTTCAAATATGAATTCCATTTCTTCTTGCTTGATTTCATTGGATCTGAATGTAATGAGATCAAGAACGTTTTGAAAGTTTCCTGCCTCTTTAGTATTAATGAGGAATTCACTCACTGTTGGATCATTTCGATGAATTTTTGATATTGTTGGAGAAATTAAATCAGCAATTATCTTGCTTGTTTTGAATTGCTGGCCATTTATAATGAATGCGAAATCTTTTGGATAATTGTCGAGAGGAACTTGCTTGATTGTGTTTGTTAGTAACTTTAATCTGCTTCCTTTTACTTTTATATTAAATTCAGCTTTTGAGCTTTCATCATCGAATTTATGTTTTTCATCATCGAATTCATGTTTTTTATCATTTTCATTATTTCGTGCTTCTTTTATTGAAGTAGCAGAATTTTCAATAATATTCCCGTCTATTTGTATAAAGTCTAGTTCAAAATGTAACAATCCTGCAGGTTTTGATTTCAAATTAATGTTTTTATTGAATGTGTAATGCGAGTTGATTGGATGATCTTTGAGTGGAATTTTTATTGTATCCATCATTTTGGTATCATTCATTATATCTTCATCAAACATATCAACTGTAAGGACATCTGTTTCTCGATCATCTGAAACAATTTCTAATAATTGGTTCCATTTCGGATTTAGTGTGTCTTCTAAAACTTGTGTTTTGACACTAAATTTTTTATTGCTTTCTAAACAAAACTTCATATATGGATCTGCTGAGCTACCAGCATCCATTCTGAGGATATTTTTTGCATCGATAACATTGATTTTAATTTTACATCTTTTTTGCCTTTTTGGAGATTCAAGTGGAAAAGATTGGACTTCAAAAATGAACTTTCCAGCCTTCTTCTTCTTGTGCTTGATGCTAAGTTCTTGATGATCAATAGGGCCACCAGCTTCCCATGTGCTCACAGGAAATTTAAGTTCATCCATCACTTTTATATCGTGATCGATTCCTTCTTCGTACATGTTGATGCGCAAAATATCATTTGGATCTGATGCAATAAAATCAAATTCTTGATTCCATTTTGGATTTTTGGTGTCAACAATCACAAGCGTCTTTTTAATTTCAACATTGCCCTGTGATTTAAGCTGAAGCGAAACAAACAAATCAGATTTCTTAATCAGTTTTTTAGCTTCAATGATCTTAACATGGAGGCTACAAGACATTTTAAATATTATTAAAAAAAAAACTCTGCCCAAATATTTGGGTTTTTATCAAACAGTTTTGAAATTTTTGCCCCTGAATTAAACTCAAAATCAAATGACTGCCCATCCTTTTTTCTCTCAATTTATTTCGCATTATAAAAATTATTTCAATTTTACCAAGTTTTCATCATTCCTTTTCAATTTAGAATTTAAAAAAAATTATGATTTTTCATTAAATGATAAAAGATAAATTCAGTTTGCATGCTTTTTATACACTTTATTTGATTGGATCAGCCAAAATAAAGGTAGTCTATTCTGAAGAGCATTCAAAAAGTGGAAATCATTCAAAAAGAGTAAAATTATCTTTTTATATTTTTACCGAGGTACATACCGCCTAGCGGGCGTCGAACAAGGCTGGGCTAAGCCTAGCAGAGTCGAGACAAGAAAAATATTCGATGAAACAATTAAGGCCCCATTCAGAAGGGTTAATGACATTTTCATTTCAATACAGAATGGCAAACAATTTCATTCAGCCAATTTAAAGCAATGATACAAAGGTTGTTTTTATATAAATGGAAATAAATTATCAAACAAGACTATTTTTGAATAATATTAATATTGACATTCCATCACGGACTAATGCTGCACAAGCAATTTTGAACATAATGTTTCCGAATAAATCATTTTTCTAAATTAGTTAACGCTGAAAATCCTAATGCATCAAGTTCAGATGTAGACTTTTTGGTTAAATTCATTAAATACGACAGTTTGTCATCATTAAAATGAAACATACTTAATATGTTTTGAATATGTCTATTTTTTTATTCCTTTTAAAAAAAAAAAAAACTCAAACTTTTTTTGTTCATAGTTTCAATGCGCTGCACTGATTCTGCCATTTTTGAAGCCACGAAAGTTGTCTATCGAAAAAATCGTTGTCAACGCAATCCATGCCGAATATTTCTATTATTGTTGCTTGCAATGCGAAGTGGTAAAGAGCAATTATATCATAAACTGCTTCTTTTTCATCCTTCTCAAACGGAATCAGTTTTTCATAGGTTGTTGTAAACCTTTCAAATATTTTCTTTGTTTTTTCGGCGCCGTTTTCTTCGAGATCAAAATAATCAGTCACGTTGCAGAGAAGAGCTGGATCATACAAAAGAAATCCATAGCAAAAAGTGTCCAAATCAAGCAAATAAAAGGATCCATCGTCCGTTTTCAGAATGTTTCCTCTATACATGTCTCCGTGTCAAAATCCTCGAGGTAAATTTTTCACTTTTTCCCACAAAATATTTCCGTATGATGCAAATAAATCTGCGTTTTTGTACTGTTTAGCGCGCATTATTTGAATATATCTGTCAACATAAAATTGTTTATCACAGATTGGAAGTTTTCCGGGATATGATTTCATGATTTGATGGAGTTTGCCAATAAATGTGCCAAGTTCTTCAGCATCAATTGTTGGATCTGATTGTTCTCCTTTTATATATTCATAAAGAATAAAATATCGTTTTTCGTTTTCATATGATATTGAAAAAGTTGCTTTATTGTCCTTTGTAAAAATAATAGGCGGAACAAAAAAATTTTTGTTTTGTAAATACAAATGGATATCGAGCGAACTAGTAATAGTTTCAGAAAATGATTTTTTGGTGATTCTTAAAAAATATTTATGATCGTTACCAGAAACTATATATGAAATGCATCCACTATCACGAAAAAAAGTTATTTCATCAAAATCAATAGGATAATATTTGTTAAGCAAAGATAAAATATATTTTTCATCCATTTTCTATATTGAGCTATTATTTGGTCTAACAATTGAAAATTTTCTATTTATCAAATTCAAAATATATATGTTTGTTTTTAAAGATACAATCAAAGTAATTCGGCAAATCCCATAAAAAATGAAATAAAATTCACTATATTATGTAATACCTTATAGTAAAGAATAAAAAAAAAATTAAATAAAATAATTATATAAATTCTTTATTGAAAGTTGGAGAAAAAAAAATGTCAATTTTTTTATGACTTCTTTAAGAGAGACAGCACTGCTGATATTCCAGCTGTTCTCTTCGTTGGTGGCCTCATATTCGGGCATTTCTGGTAAAAGTCTTCGAGTTCTTCGTCTGACACGTCCAGATTGAGGCAGAACTTTTTGTAGTCAGGCGGATCAGCGAAGCAGTCGCCGTGGTCCTTGGCCATGTGCTGGAAAACCGCCTCGCGAGTATTTTCTGGTCCTTTTCCGCAGAAGAAGCAGAAGAACTTTCCGCACTTGCAGCCAATGTTGTTGCAAGAATCGAGCTTCGTTACTGCTCTCTTGCAATTCGGGCAAGTTCTTTGTCCCTGCTTTGATGGCCGGACGATCTTGCACTCGCCGTTCTTGTGCCACCTGTGGCACTGTTGGCACAAAGACAACTGGCAGCCGATCATTGGACAGCGAATTAATTGACCACTATTTCGCACCAAGATTGAAGGATGATTCGGGCAATAGTCAAGCCTTGGCGAGCCACGAAAAGACTGGCTGACGAGTGCAGAAAACCAGGCGAAAACAAGTGGCCTCATTATTGGTTCTTGAACGATAGAGGTCAAAAATTGACCTAGTGGAATTGAGAAGATTGAATCGGAAACGGTTTGATTGAAAAATTGAATTGGCCTTATAGGGCTAATATTTTCAGAAAGAGTTTTCATGTCAAGTCTTCGATCTTCGTTAAAGAAACGCTCGATTTCAAGTCGAAACATTTCATACGCACAACTTACACAAAAAGTTCTCATTGAAAAAGTTCCATCACCATTGAAAAATGGAATTTTTGCTCTCGATGAAGCTGCGTTATGTTCACCACAACACAAAAAGTGGTCATACAGAATGTCACTTTTGTTCTCAGTCCGTGGAAAGTTCTCTTCAATGAACGACTGAACTTTTGTCTCGTCGAGCTCTTGCGGAATGAACAAAGTGCGCGACGGGATGTCAAGAATGCAACTCAACTTAGAATCGAAGTTCTTATTCAAGTCGGAGATTGCCTCAAAAACTTTAATGATTTCAATACCGTCAGGAATTGAATATGTTTTGAATGGAATTTTCGGTTGGTTCTCTTTTTCATTCAAAAATTTCTTCGCTTTTTCAAGCTCGCTAAAACTGCCAACGAGGACGTTTCTGTAGCTGTTCAGACGGAGCCCGTTTCGCTGCACCCAGGTCATAATGGACTTTTGAACTTCCGCTCGGTTGGCGAGAATAG
Source organism: Tritrichomonas musculus (assembly GCA_039105265.1). Taxonomy (NCBI): domain Eukaryota; phylum Parabasalia; order Tritrichomonadida; family Tritrichomonadidae; genus Tritrichomonas; species Tritrichomonas musculus. The sequence goes on from JAPFFF010000004.1 coordinate 5,040,397, forward strand.
AAGGGATGATTGTAGATGGAATTGGAAGTGGAACGCCGCCGTAAGGGCCGATAACTTTGGCCAATTCAAGGACCAAAGGAAGGGTGAATTCGCAAGTGAAAATTGTGATTTGAATGCAACCGCAAAATAAGCGGTTATTGTCAATTCTTTGGTAATCTGAGACGTCCCTCACAATTCCGCCGAAACGGTCGCACACATCAAAAACATAGTTCTCGAATTCAGAAGATTTGAGGCTGCTTGTTGTGAGGTGATTTACGGTTATGTCACAAAGTGGCACATGGTCAATTATTAGACCTCTCTTGTATTGATTCATGTTGTCAATTGTTCTGTGAAGATTGCCGTATTCAACCGTCGCCTCCATGTGAGAAGGGAAGACAAATAAGTCCTCAATTTCAAGAAGATTCATTGGGCTCTGAATTTTGTATATCTTATTGAATTCGTCGTCCGTTAAATTAAACCGTTGGAGGATTGGTGATGTCAAATCATGAATGCTTTTCTCTATCCGCTTCACGTTCGTCTGGAGTTGGCTCTTCGTCTTACGAAGCTCCTTTCGATCACGCGCGTTTTTGAGCCTCGAATAAACGTCATCCAAGTCACGGTTAACTTGGCTCTTCTCGTACATCAGGTCGTGAACTTCCCTTGGAATCTGCGACTTGATTGAAAGGACATCAAGATCCGGATGCGACTTTTTCAATTGATTGAATGCTATAACGTCTTCTTTGAGTGACCCTGACTTGAAAACGCCTGAAAAATTGAATTCAGTGAAATCGATGTCTTTCATCAGGTTTCCGTCCCTGATGCAGTTTGATGAGTAGTAGTTGAACACTTGGTATATTCGGCCGTAGACAGCCTGATTCACGCGAATTTTAGCATTGGGCATCATTGCGTAGATCATCTCGTACTCATGATCTACAACGATGGCGTCTTTGAACACGTTGTTGGCAGCATGGATAAAGTGGTCGTAGTTGGTGTAAATAACGTGGATCGATTTATCAACCCAGGAGAGCTTCCTTGAATTTGGTATGTCCTTGTCAGAGATGACAACTAAATGTGACAAAAACGGTTTTTCATTCAAACCGAAAACACTGCTGGCTTCAGGAAAAGTGGATGGAAGTTTGTTTGTTTTACGATCATAGAAGGTGAAATTTTCACCTGTCATGGCAACAACGAGGTTTCCGTCGATTGATTTCATTTCCTCGATGTGATTCGCCATGTAATCAATCGTTGCCTTGTCGATTTGATAGACATTTGGCTTCAAATCGGTGTAAAAAAAGACTTTCGTTGTGAAGTTGTTTGAACCACAGCTTGTGATGGCTGAAATTGCTTTGATTGAGTCATCCTTAACGAGCAAAGTCCGAGGAACGAAAGAGACTATTTTCTCAATTTTGGAAGAAGCTTCAGTAATGGCAAGAGTTGCTTTTTCATCATTCAAATCAATCGGAACAAAACTCAAAATCGTTTTATCCAAGAATTTCTGTGGATAACAAATAAAACCGTTATTTATTTGACCTTCATTGAAAATTGATGACTCTTGGAACGGAATGAAATTCTCACAATTCTTTCCAATGTAACTTTCAATGAGAGAAGGAATGAAGATGTTGTTGAGAGAAAGTGGCGCCTCAATTATCATTGGATGGCATGTTTCTTCGCATGCCAAATCACGATGAATAATTGACCCAAAATATTCACCTTCACTTGTCAAATTCAATTGTAAGATGTAAGAAGATCCTGGAGCTGCGAATCCTTTTGCACCTGGCCTTCTTTTCATCTTGATTAAGGGTGTCTTTTCGCCTTTATAGACGAACAAATAATCATTCAAAACGTTGAAAATTGTCGAATATTCAAAAATGCGATAAAGAATCCAATCGGGCATGACTTTTTCAATTTCAAGAAGGATTGATTGAACGAAAGACATCATATCATTAGAGAGACAAAATTCTTTAATATCATCCCATAAATTTGACTTATTTTCATTATAAATAATTGATGCTATTTGTTCAACTTTTTCAATCAACTTCATTGAATTTTTTACATGAAATCCAGATGAATGAAAATGACTTTTTATGTCACTTTTGAATGACATCACTTCAAGAAATGTGTTCATAAGTGTGATGACATCTGATTCTTCATTAAAGTTCCTGCAAAATGATTCATTTGTTGGATCAACATATAAATCATTCGTTGTGAAAATCAGATACGAAAAGACACCAACAATGCTTGCAATTGCTTTATTTTCACTGAAGCGTAAAGATGTCTTGACAATCGAAGAAGACAAGAGAGGAGACATTGATGAAAAAGAAGCAAAATGAGAACCAATATTTGTCAATTTCTTATCATCATCAATTGCTCCTAAATTGCTCAATTCACTCATATATTTGTTCAAAGAATCACTCGAAATTCCTGGTTTTGGAAGGTTCTCAGAAATGTCCTCAAATTGAACTCCAATTTTTCGAAGACCAAGAATATTTGACGTTATATCATCTAGCTCAATTGATGTAGATATATTTTCAGTTAATTGTTTACCAGAAAGTTTAATGAAAACATAAAGTCCTGGACGGTTTTTACCAATACAACTTTTTCTTTCAATTTGAGTTTGTATTGAAATTGGGCCTTCTTCAATTTTATTCAAACCAATTTTTGAATCAAACTGTTTCTGGAAACATATTCCACAATCAACAAGTGCTGCCAAATTATCAATTTCAAGTGACGAATCAGATTCACTGACAACTATTTTGATAATGTTGTCATGTTTACTTATTGGCTTTGAACAAATTTCAATGAATTCATCGTTCAAATGATTCTTCTTCTCGTTCTTAATGACGAGGATGTAGACTATCTGGTCTGAGTAGTCATCATGAAGAAGAATGTCATCTAAATGTTCATAGAACAAAGTCCGACTGACTAAGTAATTTTCAATGCCTTTTAATAAACGAACTCTTGTCTTCAATGATCCAAGTTTTTTCTCAATTTCATCAGAAACAATCGAAGCGACATTCTCAACTCTTTTCTCACTCGATGTGACAATTAAAATGTTTCCTCGTGGGAACGAATCATTCGTCATTTCTTGAATGATGTTTGATACAGACTCACACGTAACATTGTCAATGTCATCAAGTGTGGCTGATTCTTTCGTGACTTCGCTGATCGGAAATCGTTGTGAATCGGGAACTTCAAACGACTCGATTTGCTCGAATGCGTTGATAACACGAGAATCAAGTTCAGCAGATGTCAAGAGCAGTTGAAGAGGAAAAGAAGACTTCTTTATTTGTTGAGATAAAAGTGACACCAGCACGTCATTATCAAAAGAACGTTCAGAAAGATTATTCAAAACAAACCTTGTCAATTTAATGAGATCAAATTTCAATTCATTTGAACGGTTTAGAACTTTTATAAGTGTTCGTGGTGTGAAGAGTGCAATCACCGGTTTATCAGGAATCTTTTCATACATCTTTTCAAATTCATTTTCATCAGCCGTTAAAATAACCATATCACCAAAAATGTCAGAAAATTGGCGAATTTTTTCATTTACAATTGTAAAGCTTGATTGAGTGATGACAATGAATGGATGTGTCACTTTTTCTAAGAAGGATCTGATAACTAGAAAGAAGGGGAGAATTGTGGATTTGCCACTTTTGTGAGATTCTTTGAAATTAATACGTGGAGCGGTTATGGTCAAAAATTGATCATGGAGCTGGTAAACTGGAAGTATTTGTGTGTGAGGCGTTTCGGTTGGAATAAATGATAGTTTAAATAGTTTCCGTTCAAGGGATTTGATGTCGTCATTTGTTTGTTTTATCATTGATTTTGAAAAAATATTTATTGTATTGAAAATGTCTAGGCAATCTTTCTGGAATGAAATTACTTGGTCTTGCGTTTGGAAATTAATGGGATTGTTTAAAATGTTGTTGAATGAAGTTTCGATAATGCTTAATTCTGAATCATTGGGAAAAAGAGATTGATATTGCGAAAATGATTCTTTCATTTGATTAGCAGCTAATGATATACTAATATCATCAATTTGGAGTTCAGAAATTAGCTGTACGATTCTTTCACACAAAGATATCATTTTCGAAATGTGAAATGAAATTTTTTCTAAGTTTTTATGTTTTATAAATTATAAAAATATTAATAAGTATTAATTATTAAAAAAACTTGTTGGCATCATACAAAAAATTATGGTGGTCTGGTATATAAACTTTTTAAGAAGAAATATTGTTATCAAAATCAAAAAGAAAATTTTGACACTGCCAATACACGTTATTTTATATATCATAATCTAAAATAGAACTTTTAAATGTGATCGCTGGTAGTGTAATGGTATCATGTAGGATTGTCGTTCCTGTGACCCGGGTCCGATTCCCGGCCAGCGAGTTTTTTTTTTTTTTTTAGTTCATAAAAACGAATGATCAAGAAAGCATTCAAATGAATTCTACATCTCACAAATGATGACTGAAAAACAAAAAAAAAAAATTAACATATCAACCAGCCCATTGAAGCTATAAATCTACTAATAGCCGAAATCAAAAAATCTCATATCATTAATTTCTACAGAAATGATTAATTAGCTCATTAAATATAACTAAATAAATAGCATCGAGCCAGTCCAAATAAATTTGTCATATGAACTAATTTTTTTACTATTTTGAATCCAAATGCTCTGTATTATCAGTAGCATTTTCATTATCGTCATTTATAATATAAAAATGAAATTCGGATTTATTTCCTCTTTCATTTTCAAAAAGTTTGTATCCATCACTTTCAGCTTTTTGCTGAATGAAAGGACGAATGTCATCAATTTTACAAACATTTTTAATATTTTGTTGAGAGAAAACGAGAACCATTTCACAAAATTTCCCTGTACTTAAACCATTCATTACTCTACTTACAGAACGAGTCGCCTTTTCGACACCAGCGTTTTCCAAGTTGATTTCGATTGAAGGAACGAATTTTGGAATAACCAATTTTTGCTTATTAAAGAAGTCGTTAAAAACGCGTTTAGAATCCACTTTTGAATTGACCTTCATTACACGAAGAGCTTTTCTAACACCCAGAGATGAATGCGATATCATTCTCCTCTGAACAACTTCAGGTATGTAATCGCATTCTTTAAAAGTTTCCAATAAAGATGACATCGGAATTGTTTCATATTTTGACACAAAGTCAGCAAAATATTTATTGAAAAAAACGTATGGCAACAGCATGTCATGATAAATTTGATCCAGAATCTTCTCACATTTCTCCTCTGTGTGTTGTTCTTCAACTATTCTTTCAATCAAGTCACGATCAAAACCGTATTTTTTCTCAAATTTGTTAACTAATCTCATTTCATATATCATTTCATCGTCTCTTTTTTTGTCGTCTTTTCTTTTCGCTCTTCGTAACTGTTTCTTTAGGTCTCTGTCATCTTTCGCTTCAGAAGGATCAGAGGCAATGAAATGTTTCATGAATGTCTGTGCAAACTCAACCGCTTCATTTTCATCTTTCTTCCAAATTGCAATGATTTCAATGCAACTTTTAATCATTTTTGGAGCAGCTTTTTGAATCGCTTTATATCTTTGAATGATTCTGATCTTCTCTTCATAATCAGCTTCATTTGAATCTAATATTTCTTCGTTTTCTGGATCAAAGCAATTAATACTTGTAAATACTTTGAATAACAAATTTCTGTTTTCTTTTTCAGTGTCAGATTCACCGTCAAATTCTGCAATGTCATGATACGTTGATATTGGACATATCACGACACCCCTGTTAAATTCATCCAGATAACTATTAAATCCTATCATTTTGGTTGTTACTAGTGTGAGTGCACGTAAAATTGGCTCTCTTGGTTTGTCACTTTTTGGAATGATTTTTCTCGGACTTCTTTCTATGTTTGTGTGTTTGCCTTGGCCGGGAATAAACTTGACAATGTCAACTTGTTGAATTAAAGCGTCATTGAGTGTTTCTCGAATGATTTGAATCCAATCAAATCCATCTGAAATGTGATAGTCACCTCCATGCATGTCAAATTCAATGTATGTTTTAAAACTGACTGATTCAATAGGAATGTCATTTCGTATATTTAATTCTTCTGTGTTTTCTTGTTCTTGTGAAGTCGTTGAATTGTGAGTTTTCGTGCTTTTTTGCATTTGAGCATTGATTTTGTAACGGACTGATTTTGACTTGTCGTATTTTAATTGTAGTTTTTCGTGTATTTTTTCAAGATTTGCATTTTTTTGATTGTCATTAGTAGGAGTAAATAAATCTGTTTGGTCTGTTTGAATGGATTTGGTGCATTTATATTTGCGTGGAGCTGATGATAAAAAAATTGATCTGTTTTCAAAATCGGTTTGATTTGAACGCTTTTGTGATTGAATTTGTGGTGCAATTAGAATTGGTTTTTGATTTGTACGTGGTAAATTTATCATTGTTTGTAATTAAAATATTTTGATATTTTCCATCTTTTTGAATTATTTGAAAATTGTGAAGGAAATTCGTTATTTTGAAAATTTTGATTCAAAAAGTTCATGATTTCTGAGATAATAATGTCAGCATCAAATTCTTATTTTTTGGCACCATTGTGAATAAAAAATGCTTTACATATAATTTGTATTCATAAAAAATGAAAATTTATTTTGATTGATTTTTAATTGAAGTAAATGATATTGATTATCAGCAAATTTAAGAAAAAAAAATTGATTTATAGTTATTCAAATAATAATATTGGTAATAAATAAATACAATTGAGATATAAAATACGACAAATTAATAAAATTTAAGATTATTTGAAAAAATTCTTTTTATTTATGAAAAATCGATTAAAACAATGTATAATATTGTAGTTGTTAATTATATACTAGTAATTAAGTTGAAAAGAAATTACTACTGTCAATAATATTTTAAGAATTAGACATTATTATGAAGTTTGAACAATTAAATTATAGATTTTAAATATTTGCTAAATATTAATTGTTTTGAAAAAGAAACATATGTTTTAATAAATGAGAAAAAAACAATCTATTATAATTTTTTTTGGATTCAAAATCATGGATGGAATAAATGATATTTTTATATATCTGGTGCATTATGATCATATATAATAATTTTGTTATATAAAAAGCTGATTTGATTGTTATATCATTATAAAAATTAAAAAAATTTTATAATACAAAATTTCAAAGAAAATTCAATTTCTTTTAAAAAATTAAATAATTTAAAATTTAAAATTATCCTTATGATTATTTAATAAATATTATAATTATGAATAGATATATTTATAATATAAGTAATAAAATATATTTGATAAATTAATTTGTGTTTTAATTGTTTCTAATTCAAAGTAAATGAAATTTTGATTGAATGGAAATTCAAAGTCAAAGAAATTTTAGAAATAGAAAATTCAATCTTTTGAAAAAATGATATCATTTTTTATTTATAGTATCGGGATTAACCGGTTGACGGTGGGAAAAATGGGGTGACGCATTCAATATTTTTGATTATATTTATTCAAAAAGTTATTTTTAAGATATATAAATATTCAAAATTTCAATGAAAAAGAGAAATGGGGTGACTTTTTGAATTTTTTGTATTGAAAAGTTTAACTTTTTGAATGTATTTGGTCCATTTTATTAAAACATGCTCGAAGCAAGAAGCGCCACACGAATGGCACCAAAAGTCATTGTTTGTGAATTTACTGGTACAGAAGATGAAGTGAATGCATATGAAGTGGCCAAAATGCACCCTTTATTTACAAATGCTGAATCGTTCAGAGATCAAATCGGTTTATTGTGTACTTATTTAAGAAACGAACAAGTTCATGTTTCATTTGAGCGGATAGCAATGCTTTTTCCTAACACAACAAAGCAATCTGTCCAAAAACAATATACAAAATTTAATAAATTACCTCAAAAAGTAGGCAGACCCGAAAAGTTAGATGATGAAGATATTCGAAAAATATCTGATGAGATTACTAAACTGCATAATCATCAGCCTTACCCAATATACCCAACATATCAAGATATTTTTGATTTTGTAAGGTTTACATTAAAGAAAATTGTAAAAATGGATACTTTAAGAAAAATAATCCATAATAAATTATCAGAAAAGTTCAAATCATGTATTGGAGTATCAATGGAAATGACCAGACTAATGGCATCACTCCTTGACCTTGAAAACAATTTAGAGCAGTTAAAAAATATAATTAACGGTCTCCCGATACCGTTTATTTTCAATCTGGATGAATTCGGCCAGCAAGATTTTGCAGATGCCGTTGAAAAAGTCGTTATAGTTCCTCAAAATTATAATAAAGCTACAGCTCAATGTCCAGTAAATAGAAATGGAAAAAGATCCTCATGTCTCGCATGTATATCACCAATGGGGATTTTTGGAAAACCTCAAATTGCAGTTTCCCGTAGTACAATTGATTCAGAGATATATTCTAGACTTCCAAAAGATTGTTTGCAAATTGTTAATACAAGTAACGGTTATATAAATACTTATTCTTTCAGACATTGGATATTAACAGAATTCATTCCCAATTTACGTGAATTGCGACAAAAATATCAATATTTTGGTCCTTCTGTATTAATTCTTGACGGTTATTTATCTCATAAACGGGCTCTGGAAGATATAAATTTCCAAAATGATAATCTTATTATACATTTTATTCCTCCACATACTTCAGATCAGATTCAACCTCTTGATCTAGGAGTTTTTAGTATAGTTCGAAGATTTGAGAGTAATTTTAGAAGCAATAGCCAATTATCTTATCAAACTAACCAAATCCTCAAAATTCAACAAACACTTTCACAAGCAGCTTCAATACAGAACTGCATTCAAGCATTCCATGCTGCAGGGGTAGTTATTTGCCACACAGTCGTCAATGGTGAAGTATATCAACATATCGAATTTGATGTTAGGTGCTGCTCTCACATCAGAAGCTATCAAATACCTTATATCCAAGGACTCATCGATAATCAAAAAGAATTAACACCAAATCAGCAGTACATATACCAGAGTTATTATAATCCAGAAAATAATCAACAAAATGTTAGAATTTCATTACCAGTATTTAAAAATTTACGAAATGATACTTAATAATTTTAATAAAATACTTAATAATTTTGATACTTAATAATTTTAAAATATTTATTTATTTATTTATTTATTTTTTTTCCTCGGCTGATTTAAACATACATAATAAAAGTTGTACTCAGAAAAAGTTAAACTCTCAGAAAATAATACGATCATGTTTTGAATAACTCTCTCAATTTTAAAATTTTTTTGAAGCCATATTTGGCCGTAGCCGATTATCTTATTTTAACAAGAAAAGCGCCTTTTTAATAATCTAATTGTTTTAATCTTACCTCGTGACCTGGTTCGAATCCAGGCACCTGCGTCTCCCAGTCGATGTGCTAGTGCTCAGAGGAACAGATACTTGCTCACAGATCAAGGATTCCAACGATCTCCAAACTGCAATTCTCTTACCTCGTGACCTGGTTCGAATCCAGGCACCAGCGTCTCCCAGTCGATGTGCTAGTGCTCAGAGGAACAGATACTTGCTCACAGATCAAGGATTCCAACGATCTCCAAACTGCAATTCTCTTACCTCGTGACCTGGCTCGATTCCAGTCATTGAAGTCTAATATTAAGCACTTTCAATAAATTTTATTACTAGATTCGAAAGAAACTCTTTTCTTACAAAACCATAAAAATTATATAAATTTCGATATTTAATGATCAACTTCTAATGTAAATTTTTAACAAACAATTTCAACAGACATTTACCAATTATTAGTAATTTTACTTTTAATATAAAAAAGCATTTTAATTCCCAAATCACTAAATTATTTTTTAATCTAAAAGCTTTTTTTGTTTCATAATTCGATCAGCTTCTGCCCAACAGTCTATTTTAAATTGTATGAAACTTTCATCTAGGTTTTTTTCCTCCTTTTGTTGAAAATAGGTTATGAAATATAAATCACAAATTTTTACTGACTTGTGATTTTCTTTTAGAGATGGATATACGTATTCTATTTCGCATATGGTTTCATGCTTTAACATCATTGCTTTTCTGATGATGTCTGAGTCAATACCTCGATACCAAAACTGATCATCAGAATCATTTGGAATTTTAACTCTTGGTATTACTGAATTTCCTTCATTATTATCAGCATTATTATCAATATTATTAGCTTTATGTTGTTTTTGGTTGTGTTTATCAACGAATCTATTAATTTTCATTCGTTGAAAGTCTAAATCCAAAGGAAAGTCTATATTCTTTGGATGTTGTATATGTATTGATTTCAAAACGGAAACAACTAAGTTATTTAGTAAACAAGGATTTATATTTTGAAATTTAATTTTAATAGATTCAAAATTTGCTTGATTTTTGTTCTTGAACTTTGTTTTTTGATCAAATTCTAATATATTGATTATAATTTGATTTACTGTATCATCATCAACATTTAAATTTGTAATATCTTTTAAACTATTTGCAAGAGCACAATGCTTACAAGGAAAGAACACGCCATATAAGTTTGACAGATATTTTGTTTTATTGCATTTACATGTTTCGTTTGAATAATATCGATAAGAATGTATTGATTCTTTTAATTTCAACAGGATCTGATCTCGCCTTCTGTTACATTTTTGTTTTAGCAGTTTTCCATTATTGTTTTTGATTTTTGATGCATGTCTTAATACCTTTTGTGTGATGTTAGTAAACTTTGTCAGGAAATTTGAGTTTGAAGAACACAAAGAAGAGCATTTACGGTGGAATCCTTCATTATGATTAGAGCATGAACTGACTCCGTAACGACACCAGAGACCCCAATGTGAGAAATGCCACATATTGTTAAAATGAGTTTCATTGCCGGAGAGCATTATTCGTAAAACCTTAACTTTGTCATCAAATTTTTGACTTTGAATACCTAAGTCTGTTCTTACTTTTATTAAATATTTTAATTCTTTTGATATCAACAGACGTTTATCGTCGTATTCTTCCATAGAATAGCATCGCAATAGTTTCCCTACATAAAAACATAGACCCGAGTTGGCTCCAAAGAATTCTAGAATGTGACTGTGACAGAAATAATGGAAGTTACAAAATTTCAGGGCAAAGGAAATCAAAGATGTTCCCATATCTGATAAAAGGCATTTGCTCTTCCATTCGCTCTTATCAATTCCCACCTTTTCTGCGCATTCAACTATCTGATCATATAATAATTCACTCTCAGTTGGAGTTACACTAAGTGCAATCGGATACGATTCATTATTTATTATACTGTTGGCTACGCAAAAACAATAAGGACGAACTCCACGAAAAGATCCGTCAAGTTCAATGAAATTGCACATTCTAAATATGAGAGGAGCCCAGGAAAAAACAAGCACAATTGAATGTAATGACACTGGTGAATCATTCTGAATAATACTTAGCACATCTTGATCAATACTGATTGTTTCTGGTAAAGTATCATGCTCAATCATAAATGAATAAGCATCAAGCTTCAAGTTTTGCACAGAAATCTGTATGGATCCTGGAAACATTTGTAATGCTTTAATAAAATCGTTTGTTTGTCCAATTTTCGCTTTAACTATTTGTGTTGTTTTACTTTGAAATTCGTAGAACATAGTTCTTAAACATTTTGGGCATTTGTGATTAGTGTTTGCAAAGTAAATACCTGTTTGTCGCAATAAAGAATCTGATTTGTAATTATCGAAAATACCATTTAAGCGAAATGTTGTGTGTTCATTCTCAATAAACCCAATGTATTCGTTGTCATATTCAACAGGATATAGAAAATGAATTAAATTGTAAAAAACGTAAACACGTATATAATTAAAATTTTCTCCAATTGTAATACGAAAAGCATATTCAAGCTGTGATTTATCACCATCTTGAATATGCTTTTCAACCATTGAACGTTTGAAAACAAGAATTTGAGCATCTGCTGAGTTTGAGATGGTGGTCATTTTATCTATTACACAAAAATTAGAGTTTATAGCCATTGCAAATTCTATAAATGTAATAGGATCGAAATCATTTTTCCCTTGAGGTACTATTTCAAACATTTTTCTTGCTTTTTTATACCATTTATATTTTTTAAGTAAGCCAGGTATTTTCGATTGATATAAGTGGTATTTAATTTTATTCGTGTTACTGTGTTTAGTTGGTTCATTTCGCAAATCTAAAAGAGGCTGCATTTGAGTAAAATGAAAATAATAAAATAAAGTAAACGGCCTTTTATTTCAAAAAAGATACAACTTAAAGAAGGACTTTTAGTTTGTACATTGGATAAACTCTTTTAGCTTCAAATCGTTGTTTCTTTATGGAGATTAAAATTATATAAAAAATAAATTTATAAATAATAGTTTATCAAATATAATTATAAAAGATTTTTCAACATTAATTTTATATTTCTGAAGAAAAAGCATTGCAGGATAGTGGATTTTAACTAGATGCTGGTAAAGAAGATGATGATCATTTTGATGAAATAATAGAAGAGTTTGTAGATCGTTGGAATCCTTGATCTGTGAGCAAGTATCTGTTCCTCTGAGTACTAGCACATCGATTGGGAGACGCTGGTGCCTGGATTCGAACCAGGTCACGAGGTAAGATTAAAACAATTAGATTATTAAAAAGGCGCTTTTCTTGTTAAAATAAGATAATCGGCTACGGCCAAATATGGCTTCAAAAAATTTTAAAATTGAGAGAGTTATTCAAAACATGATCGTATTATTTTCTGAGAGTTTAACTTTTTCTGAGTACAACTTTTATTATACGTATTTTAATCAGCCTTTTTCCTCCCTCAATCTTCGGATTTGAATGAAAAAAATTAATTTTCACTCAGATTTCTTTTTAATTTTCTTTATTTTTTTTACTTCATTTTTCTCCGAAAGATTTTTATGCCAATAATTTTTTTTTTCTCACAATTTTTCATTTTTATGCCAAAAAAATTTGTTCTCAAATTATATTTGAAAGAATTCTCACAATTTTTACTCATTTTTGAATTCGTCACCCAATTTTTCCCATGGTCTATCAATTTTTCCCGTTACTATAATGGGTATTAAAGGATTAAATAGATGGTTAAAAAACAATAAACAAATCAGAACTTTCAATGATATCTCCAAAATACGAATTGACACGCTTTTTGTTGATGGTCAACAATTATATTATGGAATAAAACATGATATTGTTAAAGAAGAAAATCAAGATGATATTCAAGTTTTTATTGAATTAACGAATTCAGTTCTTGATACATTTCAGCCAGAAGAATATGTTTATGTTGGCATGGACGGACCAAATCCTGCAGCAAAATTCCAAAAGCAACGACATAGTAGATATAATGAAGCGATTGATATGTTAAAACAATCTGGAGAGAATTTTGTCTATCTTGATGAAAATCAATGTCAATCAGAAATGAAAGAAGAAATAATTGATGATGTTCTCAAAAAGTTCTTGTCAGAAAAAGTTCAACAACAAGATTTCAAAACAAAACATATTTTATATAGTGGACGAAAATCACCTGGAGAAGCAGAACATAAATATTTCGATTATTTCAGAAAACAAAAAGAATCAAGAACATTGACAAAAAATCAAAATCATTTCATTCTTTCAAATGATAACGATTTCATATTTCTGACACTTCAATTCATTGATGAAAACTTTTATGTAATCAAATTCAATTTGGATGATCAAAAAAATATGACATATAATATCATTGATATTTCTTCGGTTCGTGAATATTTTTTATCACAAATTCAAAACAAATATTATCAAAGAACAAACTCATTCAAAAAACGAGTTATTGATGATATCATTGCACTTTCTTTCATACTTGGAAATGATTTCATTCCGGATTTCAATGATATTGAACCATATTGTCATTCTTTCAATCAACTTATTAAATCTTATTCATATTTGAATAAAGATAAAAGAAATGATTATCAATTCTTAATAGAAAATGAATGTTTCAAAGTTTCTACACTTCAAAACGTTGTGTTATTATTCTTCAAGAATATTGAATACAATCAAAACAGGAATTCAAATCGATCTCATAATACTCAAAAAAGAAAAGAAAAATGTCATAATAAAATTGATCCAAATCAAAAAAATAAGGCACAATCTTTATTGAGGATGTTTAACTTTTGTTATCTTTATTATTCAGAAGGAACACCGTCATGGACATATTATTATCCGTATAAAGAGACTCTTACATTGAAAGATGCAGTGGAATTGATGACACAAGAAGGGAAAGAATTTTTTGCAAGTCTTGATGATAATGAAATTACTGATCCTTTTTTGAAAGCACTTGTCACACATCCTGCTTATCACACTGCTTCTCTCCCTTGGAATATTTACAAAATAAAAATTCCTTCTCATTCTCCAATAGCAGACAAATATTGGCCTCTCATTGATGATCCTCAAAATGTTCCAATCTTCGATTTGAAAAACATCAAAATATATTATAAAATTGCTTTAGAAACTTTATCACAAGAAGAGAAAGAATTAAACAAATTAGATATACCATTTTATGAATATAATAAACATGTGTAAATATATCCATATTTTTATAAACTAAATTCCAAAAACTGGACCTCTCAATTTTTTTAAATATATAGAATTTTTTCAAAGCTTCTTTTAAATTTTGAATGATATTGAAATTTTGTTTACTTTCATTATGGGCTCAGGCTTTTCAGCAACCAAAATCAAATTCATTATAATTCCTTAAGCCAAGATGATAAATATGATAAATCTGATCATTCTACTCGGTCCCGAAAACAAACAAATAAGATCAAAGATAATCAAAAATTATGTAGTGACCAAGATTAATATTCCGACAAATCCTTAAACCAAGATGATAATTATGGTAAATCTGATCATTCTACTTGATCACAAAACCAAACAACTGAGATCGAAGATAATCAAAATATACAGAATTTACAGCATCAAGCTCCAATTTCACCATCAATTAGCAGCATAGGTACTTTTAATCAAGTGAATCAGATGAATAGTTCACCACCAATTTGAACTTGAAAGTATCATAGAAATTTTAGAAATAATGAAAATGAAGAAGAATATGTAGAATTTGAAGAAGAAGAAGAGGAAAAAGAGGAAAAAGACAAGAATTGTACCGATGATGAAATAATGAATCCATAGCAATTTTTTATTCAATTTTCTTTCACAATTCAAATATATTGAATTTTTTATATAAAAAACTATTCTATTTTTCAATATATATTTAATTTTTGAAAGTTCCAAAAACTGGACCTCTGAAATAGAAAATAATGTTATCAAATTAAAAAATAATATTTTGAATTTCCCACAAATAAATTGAGAGGTCCAGTTTTTGGAATCCAGTTTACTTTTATAACATTTTTGAGTGTTTTATTAATCTAAAAATGAAGTGAAATCTTTTTCTAATATATTAATCATTACAGAACAAGTAATTTGTTGGATTATATTTTATATTAGACCTCTTTGTTAAGTGCAATTATGATTATATAAAACAAAGCACTTAACAATGAGGTCTATTTAATTAAAAAAAAAAAAAATTCAATGAAAAATCAATAATCATTCAAGAGGTTTTTTCATTAATAAGCATAAAGCACTTTATTATTATTCATATTCATATTCATAATCATATTCGTATTCATCATTAGTTCCATCTTGAAGTCGTTTGATTGCTCTTTTTGCCGTATTAGAGTCAAGATCAGCAGCTTTTTGATAGTATTGAATAGCCTTCTCTATGTCTTTCTCAACACCAATTCCTTCCTCATAACAGCGTGACAGGTTAATTAATCCACTAACACTACCAAGATCTGCTGCTTTCTGGAAGTATTTGAATGCTTTTGATTAATCTTTTTCAACGCCTTTTCCTTCTTCATAATAAAGGCCAACTCTATTTGATGAAATTGGACAACCGAGATTTGCTGCCTCTTTTAAATATTTCACAGCTTTCGAGAAGTCTTGGTCAACGCCTGTTCCATCTTCATAACATAAGCCAAGATTACTAAGCCCATGGCTGTTTCCTAGACTGGCTGCCTTTTTGAAGTATTCAAAGGCTTTCGTGTAATCCTTCTTGACGCCAATTTCATGTTCATAGCAAAACCCAATGTTGCTTAGTGCATCGGCGTTTCCAAGGTCAGCTGCTTTCTGGTGGTATTCGAAAGCTTTCGAATTATTTGGATCAATTCCGAATCCATTTTTGTAGCAATAGCCGATTCTGTTGTATCCATGCGAATTTCCTTGTTTTACTGACTTCAAGTAGAACTTCTTGGCCGTGTTGAAATCTTGCCCAACACCTTCGCCTCTCTCGTAGAGAAGTCCGGCCAGATACGACGCGTTCATATCACCTTTTTCTGACATTTTTTTCAGTATGAAAAGTGCCCTTTTAAGATTCTTTTCAATTTCGCAGCCATGGAGAGCGTGAAGCACGTGAATGAAGTCATCTTCAGAACTTTTGAATGAGTTCACTTCATCTTGTAACTTTTTGAGGTCTTTTTTCAGTTTTGACACTTCCTTTTTCAATTCGTCTTTTTCTTTCTCATTTTTTTCCAGCTTCTTTTGAAGATTGAAAACTTGGTCATTTCTGTCGATTTCGCTCGCTTCTTTGAGCCTCTCAATATAAGTCTCATTTTCGTCTTCATCGAGAGTCTCATCGAAATACGATAGATCCGATAGCTCATTGAAAATCTCCTCAAAAGAAGGACGCTCGCTTGGATCATCACTCCAGCATTTCCGCAGCAAATTCTTCATTTTTCTGGTGATTCCATCGGTGAATCTTGGACGAATCCCTTTGATCACTTTTTGTGCAAATGCAAAAGGTGAAATATTTTCACCTAGCTCTGAAAAAGGTTCTTTTCTGGTGACGATCTCGTACGCAAGGATTGAGAACGCGTAGACATCAACTGCTGTAGTGTAAACTTCATCATCTTTCAGTAGTTCTGGGGCCATCTACAATGGGGTCCCGATTTGACCTGTCATGGTCAATTTCATGGATTATGTCAATGATTTTGGAAAACAGCGTGAAAAACCAAAATCACAGACGCGGGGAAAGTAATCAAGATCAACTAGGATGTTCTCGGGTTTAAGGTCTCGATGGATGATGCCGTGTGCATGTAGGTATCGCATCGCATCGGCAATTCCTAATAACATTATGTATTTCTTGGTTGCTGTCCAATTTGAATCGGAAAGAGATTTCCTTTCTTTGTCCAGGTTATCTTTCAATGAGCCGTTGATAAGGTATTCTGTAATGATTGTAGGTTGAAGAATATTTGGTTCTGAAAAAGATTGAAAATTGACTCCTTTGAACTTAACAATCGATGGATGATTTAATTTATTCAACGTTAACGATTCACGAAGCAAAAGCATTTGTTGATGGCCTGTCATTCCTTCTTTGGTATGAATTATTTTTGCTGCATAAAGCTTTTTATCAATTAGATTTTTGACAACATATACTGTACCAAATGTGCCCTCTCCCAATTTTTTCTTTTGGAGTTCATAATCAGCTGTATTGTAAAAAACATTCTCAATTTCATTTTTTCTAACTTTTTGTGAGGTAAAAATTTTATTATTCAATTATTTCTATCAAAATTGAGAAGAATTAAAAATGATAATTTGTCACAAATAAGGCATATCAAAGATTATTAATCATATTTTTTAAATATTTATACATTACAATATATTAAATCAATAAATGAATTGTTTTAAAAATAAACATAATCTCAATAATTTTAATATATTAAAATGCTTATTTTTGACCATTCATAATTCAATATTTAGCCTAATTTTTCAAAATTTCTATAAAACATTTCTCCTAGTCCTCGAACGATTGAATTTCATTCAATTTTATTAACTTTTTATATAACGGATAATTATTTTTTTGATATATTATTTTATCAATATATAGATTGAGATAACTCATACAATTTCTTTTTTCCAAGATAATTCGAGCCTAGTTTTTATTATAATTATTGAGCAATTGGATCTTCAAATTATAGCAACTTTAAATACAATATAATTCTTTAAAATCTATCAAAAAAATTTCAAGCATTTCAGATCAATGAATTGATTATTTAAAGAATAATTAATAATCAATTAAACCATCAAAGAGTTGACTTATTTTTACATCCATTGGTATGATATATTAAAATTTTAGTAGATTAAACATTCAAATATGCTTTAATTCTCTTTTTTGCATATAACTTTATCTAATTTAGATAAAAAAGCAATATTTCATTAAAAAATGTAAACGAGAATTTATTAAAAGTAAATTGAATATAAAAATCCATCAAAATATAAACCATATAAAGAGAGAGATTGTATTTTTTTTTTTTTTTTGATACATAAATCATCAAATATTTTAAAGCAATCTCATAATTAATTGATATTTATTTATTTTTAAGTGATGATTTGGCTTTGCAATGGGTTTTTTTTTTTTTGATAAAATTTTTAGATTTGTAATGAGAATTGAATTGTGAAGAAATATAAAACGTTTAAAGCATGTCTGATTGATTGTTTAAATAAATTTTACATAATTTAAAAGCAACTCCGAAGTTGTTTGTATTGAATTCTTCAATATAAAATAAAAATATGAAAAATCGGGTTTTCCATCGATTCACTTTTTGAATGAAAATTTCTCTCAATTTTAATAAAAATATTGAGAGAAATATTCAATATAAACTAAGTTTTTTAATTATTACCTTATTCACAAAAAAATTGAGAGTTTTTAATTCAAATTTTCTATGAGTCTTCAGAAAGTAGGACGATAAGTAGGGACAAATTATTTTTTTTAAAATACCATATCTTTCAATTTTGAGAAGATGAAAATAAAAAAAAAGAATATAAAAAAGTTTTTTATTCAGGAAAAATACCTTTTAAATAGCTTTGGGAGCCTTTGAGGGCTAAGCCCAATTGGTTAAGGTAATAGCGGGAGCCTCGACCTGAAATGAATGAAGGTATTCATGCCTTAATAACTTAAAAAAAAATATTTAGCTTTATTCAAATTTGAGAGGACGATAAGAAGGGACAAATTAAAAAACTTAGTTTAAACTGCCGTTCAAAAGTCGGCCCACCTTTCAGCTATAATTGGCCTTGTTGGCGGTTATTTTATAACGTATTAATACAAAAAAGGGAACTTTTTTATTCAAATTTGGTCTGAGTTTCGAACCAATTCAAATTTATTATTTTCAATATTTTATATTAGAATTGAATTAAAATAAAATTTTACTAACGAGTTCAAAAAGAGTGTAATTAACAGGCAAAATATATGGATAATCTATTTGAAAATGACGTAAATCAATAAGGGGAGCATTTATTTGAAATAATTTTGCCGAGTTGAGTATGCTTTTGAAATATTTATACTGAATACTGGAAATGTCAAGCAAAAATCATAAAAATCAAAGAAGTATAATGGTGTATGGGCAAAAATCCAAGTGTAACTTCTAATTGCAAGATTGTTTATCAATAATTATAATTTTTGAACCTTTAATTTGGCACCAAAAGCAATAAAAGACACAGTCGAGTTAAGTTATTGGCGAAATCTTATGAAAATGTCTGCATACTGAATTGATCCTTGATCAAAAATTTTAATGAAAAATCAAAAATATTAAAGATTATTTTGAAAAGAAATAATAAAGCTTATTAAAATTGAAATAAATATTTTTTTGTCAAATAAATTGAGAGAAAAAAAGCTTGGGCTGGCATTTGAATTTAAGTTTACTGATTCAAATGAAGACGAAGTATACAGCATTTTTCGGCTCACCTTGCAGTATAGAAAATTGTGGGGATTTCGTTATGGTTTGATTCAAAATTGAGCTGTTTATTTTGATTATTTTGGGATTTGAATGTTGTAAAATTCTCTAAAAAATCTATCTTGATAAATAAAAGTTTACTTCATAATATTTATTTAAAATTAGAATTAACACACAAATAAAAGTGTATTTCATGATATAGCAAGGATTTATTTAATTTATAAAATGAAATAAATATTATTGAAAAAAACAATTTTTCTTTTATCTACGAAAACACCAAATAATCAAAATAATCGTCTCAATTTTGACTTAAACCGTAACGAAATCCCCACAATTTTCTATACTGCAAGGTTAGATGAAAAACGCTGTAAATTTCGTCTGAACTTCAGACTCTGAAGTTCGTTTCTGAACTTCGTCATCTTATATGGCTCGCAACAGAAAAAAAATGATTTATTTATTGATTTTTCTTTTTTATATATATAAACTTTTTCTCTTTTTACTTATTATTTATATTTTTATTCGTTTTTTTCTTGACTTTGTTACTTAGAAATTGAAATCGTAATAAGCTGATTTATATATATCTTTTTTCAATATTTTTTACGTTTTATATTTATTATTTGTGTTATATTTATATTATTTCTGTTTTTCTTTATAATATTATCATTTTTTATGAAGATATTATAAATATAATAATAACTTTTTCAATGAAAAAAATTTGAATTGAAAAAAATTCTCTCAATAATTGTTAGGTTTTTAAATTTTTGTACTTAACATATCCACTTTTTGAGAGTATATTATTCATCGATTTAAAATTCAATAAAAAATAATAATCGTCTACTTTTAAAAAGTTTGAAATTTTGAATGAAATTCAATAGTGCGAGAACTGATTTCTCCCTTACCTTTTTAAATTCATTTTACATAATTCGCAAAGTTTTTTATTTATGTAAATTTCTTCTTAGAAGATAGCCATTCAGTTTTTTTATGTTATCAATGTAATATTTCAAAACAGAAATTAATTTCTAATATAAAAAATCCAGATTTATTTTTAAGGCCTAAATCAAATATTGTGCTCAGTCCAGCTCCTAATTTTTAGTTAGAGATATTAAATATTAGTTTTGGTGCTTGTCGTATTTTTTGCTCAGATGATTTTTTCGAAAAAAATCCTATTTATATGAACAAAAGGTTTAATTTTGTGAATTTCATTACTCCTTGGTTGTTATTTTGCAAGTTATTTAACGATACCATGCTCAAGAATCCATTATTTAGATTTTTCTTCTGAAATTGATACAGGAAAAGTTGATGATGTCTAAGAATGAAATCTTCTATTTAAATATTTAAAGTAAAATCTGTTTTATTATTAAAAATAGAATATTTCAATGCCATTTTTTAATATCAATAAACAATTATCTTTTAAACTTAAAACAAAATAAAATAGTGTCCCAGATTATAATTATATCTTTTTGTTTTGAGATTTAATCATAAATATAATTCAGTATACAAACACATTTGAAAAAATAAATTCTAAATCAACTTAAAAAACTATAATTTTATTGAATACCATTAATATCATATCGATTCTAAATATATGGATTAATAATACGTGTTTTTAAGAAAAAAATATGACAGAATAAGAGAAATTCATGAAATGATTAAATTATTGAAAATTCTGAAATTGTAAAATCCATTTTATTTTTTTTTTAGGCATTGAAATTTGATGAATAGTTATTAATTTTTTTTAAAAAGATTTGAATATAATAAAATCTTCAATATTGAAAAATCTATTTCAATTTCAATACCATTTTTGTTAAGTGAAATTAATTGAATGGGTATCCATATTTTTATATTTGAGATTACGCAAGTAAATAATAAGCAAATTATTTTTGTAAAAGCAAAAAGTTTTTTATTTGCCTGATTTTTTAAAAAAATAAAAAATGAGAATTTCGAAAACCAAAAATAATTATATTTTCATAAAATTGTTTTTTAAATATCCTTGCTTATTAATTTTGGAAGATATCATTTAACCAAATATTTTAAATACTTTAAAATATGAATTATCTTTTACTTTCAATGAAGATATTTTTTAATTTGTCTTTATTTAATTTGGGAAATTGCAAGAAGTATATTTGTAGCGATTTATATTTAATTAAAGTTGCTCATCAAAAAGGAAAACAATATAAATATCATTTTTTTCAAAATAAGAATGAAAAAAAATCTTAACGACACAACTACATCTATTTATTTTTGTGTTATCGATCCAAAAAAAGAAAATCTATTAAAAAATCAAGATTTTTTTTTCAACATCTAAATTTTTGAAAAAAAAAATAAAAAAATAATTCATGTTCCTATTTATAACAGCAATACTATAAATTACTTTTGAAAACCATTATATTTCAAAGCATATATTATAATATTTTTATTTTTTTTTTTTTAAAAAAAAAAAAAAAGAGAAAATATTTTTTTAGTGGTAAATCTATATAATAGTTAGCTTATCATTGAATTGAAAAATCGATAAAATGGTTGTAATTTTAATGCTTTTGCACTTTTCTTTTGGTTATCTCAATTTATGATATTCTTTATATTGAATTATTTCTATACTTTTACCATTTTATGATAGTGAAAGATTAATTCAAATTTTCTGTTAATATTGAAAAATTAATTCAAATTTTCTATTGTTATTATTATTTTTATTCAAAATTCTGTTTTAAAGATTTTGTTTTTTTAAAAAACTATTTTCAAAATTTGTAAATTCAAATTTAGATTTAGTTTGATTCAATGAGAATTTGATTCTTATTTCTTATTTCTTATTGTTTTTTAGCTTGGAGTAAAACTTTTACTATTTTCTGGTTTTTTGTAATATTATTCATTATTCCATATCACCTATTATATGAATATTTAAATCACAAAATAGAAACATTTTCTTATTTTAAAGTTCAAATTGTATTTTTTTTTTTGCAAAAATCATTCTATCAAAAATAAATATACAAATAATCAACAAAAATGAGTTAAATAAAAATGGAAAAACAAAAATTGATTTCGAATATAATAAAAGTATATGATTTTTAATTTCATTAAACCATTTTTTTAAATTATTTTTTTTTAATTTGAGCAAATAGAAATCATTTCTTTGATAATAAAATTAATTAGAAAATGAATTCAGCATAAAGGCAATCATAACTCAAATGAATATTTGAAAAAAAAAATTGTTAGAAGATATATGGCTGGTTCAAAAAGCCTAGCATTCCATTATCTACATAAAAAAGGAAATTATTGTCAAGTGGATAAATCGGTGGAAACAATATTTTCTTTTCATTTCCAGAAGTTTGGGATAAATAATTTGTAGTTTGATTTGTTTCTATTATTTTTGATTGTATCACTGGAGTTTCATTGTTATTCAATGTTATAATTGGTATATTTGGATAATTTAATTCAGAATTAAAACTATTTATATTAATATTATCATTATATATGCAATTATTATAAAAATTATTGAAATTGCCATTCATAATGATATCATCTTGGAGTTTATATTCACATTGCTGAATATTTGGAATTAATAAATTTTTTGATTTCTTTTTCTTTTGTTTGCAAATATATGTGTGCCACCTATTTTTGATATTATTTGTACTTCTCCCATTGAAAAATTTTGCGATTGCATTCCAATGCTGTCCTAATTCATACACTTTTTGCTCAAGTAAAATATCTTCCGTTTCGGTCCATGGACCATTTACTAGAGATGGTTCAAGATAATTTGCAAAACGATCTCTACATTGTCTTCCTGTTCTTCCTGGCATTGATTGTGCAATTTTATCCCATTTTTTTGGACCATATATTTCAATTAGTTTTTTCAATTGAATATCTTCTTTAGGAGTGAACTTCCTTCTAAGATTAGAATAATTTGATGACGACGCTGAAAAAGATTCTACAGAAGGTTTCAGACTTTTGGAAAGATCCAAATCAGATTGATCCTGTTTACCTTTTGATTCAACCAAATAATTAGATATACTATTTTTAATGCAATTATTTTGGGTATTTTGAGTATTATAAGGCTCATCATCCTGATATAGGATTGACTTTATTGAAAAAGGACGATCCTGCTTACTACAAGCTTCTGCTTTCATAGGTAATGGGCTGGTGCTTGTAAATGAATGGTTAAGCAATTTTTGAACTAGTTGCTCCCCGTTGCTATCCATATATATAATTGAATATGATATCCAGAATTTGTTTGAATTTTTTTGAAATAGAATCATATAAAAAAATTGGTTAAATTTTTTAACAAAATAATAAATATCGTTTTATTTTATTTAATATAAGCTTTTTTTAAACATATGAAGGGTAAGCTAATCCGAAAAATTTGAATCACCAACCACATAAATTCAATGGTTATTTAATCAAAAGAAAAATGAGTGTTCATTGTTAGAATAAATGGCCTTTCCTATTGAAAAAATAAGAGTTCATAACGGGAAATGAAAAGTGATGTTCATTTGTTATTTTTACAAGTATATGTGATATAATGCAGAATATTTGATATTTTTTCAATTATTTAATTGTGGTCCATAAAACATCGAAATTTCTATATGTATTGAACTAATCACTCAATTTCATTCAAATTTAGCATATTGAAATCTTAGAATAAATAAACTATTTTGACATTAAGAAATGAAATAAGAGCTTGTTTATAAATGAGAATAAAATTTTTTATATCATTATTATGTTGAAATCTCATTGATATCATAATTTTTAGTCGAATATCATAACAATTATTAATATTTTATATCAGACTACAAATTATGATAATTAACGATTAATGTTTGAAATTAAATTTAAATTAGATAATGGTATCACATTTCGGTTTAAGTTGGCTTTCTTAATATGAACAATATAAAAATCTTTCATGTTTTTTCATAGTTTGCAAGCATTAAAATCATCAATATCAATTAAGATTTAAAAATTGTGGCAGCATTTATTGCTAGCTTGTTTTTTATAGTGAAAAAATTTAAAAAGAATTTTTGAATAGGCAATCAAAGTTTATTTTAACGATCATTATTTATTCAATTGTATTCTATTGACAATTTTTGAATTAGTAAAATAGAGCTTATTAAGGTAAAGTATTCAATTTTAAATCTTTCAAAAAGTGAATGAAAGAATGAGTGCTTTATAACTAATATCATGATTAAAAAAAACCTTGTTTGGAGCAATGTTGATAAAAAACAATAAGTTATAATATTTCGTGTTTACTTGCTCTTAAATATTTCCAAGAATGAAGATATGATAAGGAACATTCATTAGATCAATAGGCACAAGTTGGAAAAAAAGGCTGATCAACTAGTTTTATTTTGAAATCTTATTATGAAATAAATAAAAAAATCTGGAATCGTGACGTTGGATTTTTTTTTATTGCTTATTTCATTTTTTGAGTACTTTATTTTTTATACTCCTCAGAAATCTCTTTTTTCTCACAATTTTTTTCAATTAAAAATATTTTACAACTATCAAACAACTCAGAAAATCATTATCAATTTTCTTAGACTTCAATTTTTTTCAAAGAATATTAATTAAATTTTATATCATGGATTGATAATTTTATTTGAAATAAACTTATCAATTTTTTTTTCTTTTTCAAAAAATTAAAATATATTTTTTTTTTATATTGAACGTCAAATTAATCTTTATATTTAGGGAATATACTTATTTCCTTATATTTTATATTATATAATAATATTTCAAGTCATGCTCTAAAAAAAAAAAAAAAAAAAAACGTTTATCAAACATTATGAGCACGAAATAAAAAAGTATATGTGATAAACAAGAATCACTCTCGGTATCATTCATGCAATGTTACTCCCGTTTAAAAAAAAAAATATGAGCATTGATTAATTTTTTTTTTTAAACAAAATGGCAACTAAAACAAGAAAAAATTATGATATCAATGTTATTAAACCAATTATTGGCTTTCAGATTCTATTTTATTATCCATTATAAATTGATATTGTGAATAATATATTTAGATATAGCACTAAATCATTAAATTTTAATGCAATTATAGTAAACATCAATTAAAATTGAATGAGATATTTTTCTTCTTGTTACTAAAGACGAAGAACGCAAGAAAAAAAGAGGAACCATATTAAATTAATTTTTGTTAAATAATATTTGAGTGAAAATTCTCAGATATCATTTTTTGTGAGTTATTTTTGAATACAAATCAGTTCTTCGATGTTTCAAATAATTTAATGCGTCGTCATCATGTGTTGTTTTTTTAATATCAATCTCTGCATAGTAGACACACTCTTTATCCATATCACCAATACAAAGAGTTTCGCCTTTCGGTGAGAAAGCTGCACTTTTCCCACAATAATGAAACTCGTCTTCAATGCCAATTGCATTTGCTGATATAACGTAGACACTATTTTCCATTGCTCTTGTTTTCATATAAGTAATATGATACTCTTCATATGGATACATGTTAGCGCTAATCATACAAATTAATTTGGCACCTTCCAATGCCAATATTCGAGATGGCTCTGGAAATTCAATATCGTAACAAATTAAAAGGCCAATTCGGCACAGCGATGTATCAAATGCAAATATTTGACTTCCCTTGTGAAACATCTTTTCGTCATTTTCGCCAAATAGATGTGTCTTTCTATATACTCCCTTGATTTCACCATCAACATCGACGAAACAAGCAGTATTATATATGTTGTCCTCGCTTTTTTCTGGAAACCCAAAGATAATTGCAATTTGATATTTTTTAGCTAAATTAGAAAAAAAAGTTGTAGTTTCATCACCAACATTTTCTGCGAGTTCTTCGATTTTTGATTTAATTAAATAACCTGTAACAAACATTTCTGGAAAAAGGATCAATTTGGCTTGCTTTTCATGTGCTTCTTTAATATATTTTTCTGCAAGTTTAAAATTGTTTTCTTTTTGATATCTATCAGAATGGCATTGAGCTAAAGCAACAAGAAAATTTTCCATATCAAATTCTTTTCTTTCAATTTTTTTCAATGAAATTAAACTTTTTCTATTGAACTTATATGAATGTATTTCGATCATTTTCTTCAAATAATCGATTAATAATTAACATATTATTGGAAATTTAGAGTTGTATCTACAATATTTTATTAAATAAACATAAATATTATTTATATTTTTCATTCTCTAAAATCCAATTAACAAGTCTAAATGCAAAAGGCTTATTTTAATTATTACAAGCATATATATAATTAATAAAAATTGCATTTTTTTCAAAAACATTAAAAAAAATGCTCGAGCAACCTTGATTTTGATAGAAAGTTATCCAGACAATTAGTTCAATTTGAATAGAATCTTTCAAATCTTTAAAATTTTTACCAACAAATGCATCTTCCCTTGTTTGAACAAACACTCACTTCATTTTATTAATATTAACAGTGTAAAATGTACACAGAAGAAATGTTAGAATCACCAGAACTAATGCAAGCTATCTTTGAAAGTTATCTTGATGCAAATCCAATACTCAAAACATATACCCAAGGAATAAATCAATTGATTTCATTTTTTACAAACTCAATCTTCCAAACAGGGCAAATGCATGAACAAAATCAGAATGATTCAATTAATCCCAGCAAGAATGAAAGTAAAGAAAGCAAGAATGAAAAAAAAGATAGCCAACCAAATCAAAGCAGCAATGAGGATGAAGATACAAATAATAATGCAAGCGATAATAACAACATGGAGAATAAAGCATATGATCAAAATAACAAAGAAAATCAGCAAGTGCCTGACTTTTCGAATTTCTTTAATGGGCTTTTACAAATGTTCTCACAAATGACTCAAGGAAATAATTTGCAAAATTGCCCTCTTTTCTCGTCATTTACTCCAATGTCCTCTCAACAATTTCAAGATCAACAAACAAATCAAGATAAACAATCAAAAAAGCAAGAAGACGATAAGTATTCTCTAATCCAAGATATCATACTTCAGGTCCTCAATCCAGAAATGTATGAGCAATCTCCAGACCATTCAGCAAAAAACAACGATAATGACAATGAAAAAGAATCTGGTAAAGAAGATAAAAAAATTGAATTTCTCGATATGATAAAAATTATATATCAAATATTTATGAATGATAAAAATCTTCCTGGTAACTTCACAAATTCATTTGGAAACATCATCAGTCAAATTTTTCCTCTCTTCGATTCCATTTTTTCAGCAAAGCCAGAAAATTCTGATTTAAATTTCCCATTTGCTCACATTTTTCCTCAGCCAGAAAAAGAAAAGAAATCTAACCGTCGTGCTGAGTTGAGAAGATCAAAGTTTGTTGATTCAAAAGGAAATGTCGTGAGAAGAACTCGTCACAGCATCGGAGATCAATGGTATGAAATTGTGAATGTAATTGGTCCTGATGGAGAGACGATTCAATCAACAAACGAAACTTGGAACAACATCTCCGAAGAACAATTCGAGAACTTTAAAAATGAATGGGAAGATCTCTACAAAAAGCAAAGCATTTAAGCAGCAATAATAAAAATAATAAAAATAAATTCTATTTATCTTTATTGTTCACTTTTTTGAATTAAATTGTAAAATTAACGATCATATTTGACCAATTTAATGAAATTTAAGGTAAAATTAACGATCATATTTTTTTACGAAATCTAGGCTCAAAAAAAGCTCAAATCTTTAATTAGTTTGTACTTCATCTATATATTATATATTGCGAAATTTTAAAAGAGATTTTGTTTCTGTTAGGTTGTCTGATTATCCTTTTTCAAATCTTTCAACACATCATTCCATTGGATTTGGCCTAAGTTGCTCTATAAAATTTTTGTTGTTCATTCATCTTGTACTGAGATTTTACAAATAATTGAATGCAAAAACCTATTGTCAAAAAAAAATAAAAAAAATGCAGAGTCTTGATATCACTGAAACCTATATTCACTTCTTCAAGCAATGTTATGTATAGTGTTGAAGTACTATTGTTAAATGTTTTTTATCTATTCATGTGAATTCACGTGATGGTGGCCCAAATAGGACCAGTAACTGAGGAAAAGATGAATCATTATAAATGATGAAATCAGCGATTATCTAACAAATGTCAGATTAAATGTTAAGTATAAATCAACCGATGGCGATATATCTTTTGATGTATTCGTCATTTTAAAACGAAAATGATCATGCGGGGAAAATCCCATTTTAGCGGGTTTCACAACGAAAATATTAGTTTGATTGTTGATTTTCTAGTTAAAAAAAAAATCAAATTCCATTATCTGATTTATTGCATTTATTAAAATGCTCAAGAACTAGAATTATCAGCCATTTATCTTTTAAAATATGAGAAAATTAATCAAGCATTTTTTGCTGAAGGAGTAAGCCTTGGCCATTTAGTTTTTTGGCTGCCATAATGAGTATGTCCTTACACTTTTCTTGGCACATTCTAGTCAAATTAATGATAAATTGCAGCTTATAACGTTTATCTTCATGTTTGCTTGATAGAATCAATATGTTCATCCTTAAGTCTTTCTACTTTAATAGTTAAAAAGCATTTTTTTAAAAAAAAAAAAAAAAAAATAAAAATAAAAATAAAAAAAGTGGAAGTGCATACTCAAAGTCTAGACGAAGAGAATAGAACAAAAAAAGAATTAATATCTGCAGGAATAATTGCGTCTAATTCGCAAGATGGTCAAAATTATATTCCATCACCAAATACTATAATATATGTGAGTAGTTTATCAAAAGGAATGAACCATCTTCATATCTCCATCGATTGAACAAAATTTAACAATAAAATTCAATTGATTTAATAAATTAATTAATTCTTTGAAACTATCAACAACAGACTGTGGAGGAGGTCCATTAGTTGTTGGCATAACATTAAACAACATTCAGAAGAAAATGCTGGAATAACGGTAAAATCTCAAATACATAAATTGCTTTTTAGATAATTTTAATAATGCTGCATCTCCTCCTAAATTATTTGGATTGGAGCTATTGCTTTGCTGATTCAAATTTATATTAATCAACACAAATATTAAAATCTTAGAAGATTATTTTATCGATTATGGCCCTGATTTAATAATTTGATGAAATAATACTATATCTTAGAGAAGTTATAAAACATACATAATATATATATATATATATATAAAGGATTACAGGATTTGTGAATGATCGAAATAATAATGTAACTTCTTATATGAAAAAACACTGGTCAATTCAAGAATATATTGATCGCAATCATGCTGCCAAATACCTATCCAAAGAAT
Source organism: Tritrichomonas musculus (assembly GCA_039105265.1). Lineage (NCBI taxonomy): Eukaryota > Parabasalia > Tritrichomonadida > Tritrichomonadidae > Tritrichomonas > Tritrichomonas musculus. Next base: position 5,070,378 of record JAPFFF010000004.1, read on the forward strand.
TCAAGATAGTGGAAGATATTCGTGGGAAACAGGATGAATTTTTTAATTGTATTACTAATAAGCAATTCAATAAAAGTGGAATATTGGAAAAATGCTGCTGACCATTTTTGTGGTAAACACAAAAAGTATTTGATGCATAAGCCATAAAAATTTGTTTGGGAACTTCATCATTGGAAAAAAGCAGTTAAAGCTTTTTTTTTTTTTTTTTAAAAAAAAAAAAAAAACTTCGTTCATTCTTCAAAGAATGCAAAATGTAATTCTCATCCCAGTTAAATGAATCATATTATGCAATGTAGTTGTCGAATGATCTTTATATAATACTTATATAGAGGTGAAGTTGTCTAACACGTATTCAGTGGTATCTTCAACTAATTCATTGATGTATTTGTTGGAGTGAATTTATGCAGTCATATTATTATATTATTGTTTACAAATAAAATGATTTATTAAAAAGTATCTTTCGTACTCAATGGACGGAGATATTATTATATTATAATTAATTAGTCGGGAGTACGAAAGATGCTTTTTAATAAATCATTTTATTGAAAAAATCATAGTTTTTCACTTTTTCAATATTCATTTCACTCCCGAATTATTTCTAATAAAAGTGACCAAAAAATAAAATCTTTATCAGAATTTTCATAAGAATTTTTAATACCTTTCATTCTTGATTTTCAACTGACAAATTCCATGCTAAATCAAAATAATCTTTAATAGTTTTTTCATTTTGCGTTATTTCCGATTGATTTCCAAAAAACATTTTAATATTAGTCCACATTAAGGGTTGAGTTCACAAAAAATCGAATACATAAAAAATAATTGAATTACATATATTCTTAAAATTAAAAAACAATTTCAGTGAAAAATAAAAGATAGGATGATGATACAATAAAAGATATCAATTTCGTAAAAAACTATTAAGTATATATGATTTTATGCGAATTGAAAATGAGTGAAATTTTGGTTTTTCAAATGAGACTCGAGCCTCTAATTAAAAAGAGCCGAAAAAATTATTTAATGAAATGAAAAACAGAACTTATTTCTAATAAACTAATAGAGAGATTTTTTTTATAAATTCATATAAACTTTGAAATTAAATATAATTATTTTGAAATATAAAAAATTATTATTTAAATTAAAAAAATCTCTCTATTAGTTTATTAAAAATCCCAAAACAATAAACATTTAATAAAAAAGAAAGATCAAATCTATATTGGTGAAGCTGGAGTCTCCTTTTAAAATTGAATACTTGTTTTTGCTAAAAGTATTCAATTTTTCCAAAGATTGAGTGGACAGAGTTCACTTGCAAAATTTCAAAATTCTTAATAATAAAAAAAAAAAGAAAAAAGAAATAGTTAATAAATGATATGTTTTAGAAAGTTCTTTGTCATACGGCAATATTATTTTTGCCAAAATGATTTATTTCTATCGAATAATTGAATGTGGAAATAAAAATTAGCCAATACTGAGAGAAAATAAAAAATATCGAAAAAATCCATAGGATATATAGAAAAATGGAGGCTTTAACTTTTTAACAAATTATCAATGGACCTATTAAAAATTTCAAAACTAATAATTCCATTTTAAGCTTGAAAAATGTAATGTGGTGATATTAATAAATGCTTTTCAGTATATTAATGTTAGTATTTTCTTCATGAAAGACTAAATAGAATGAGTTATGATAGCACTTGAATCTAATCAAAATTAAAATTGAATTATAATTTGGCCATATTTTAAGATTTGTGAAACTTAATGTTTTTTACTTGGAAAAATGAATCAATGAATTATTATCTTTAAATTATATTTTATATTAAAAGGCATATCTAAATATAATAAAATAAGTCATTAATTTTGATTATTTAATAAAGTAAACTCAACCCTTAAGTCAATATCCTTTTTTTAAAGAGTTTTTGATTCATATTCGCCTTTTTTAATTATTATACTGGAAATTGAAATACGATGTTTATTTTTGGAATTATAATTATCAAAAGCTCGATAATTATAATTTTCTACTTTTTAAATATAAGGAACAAGATCATTTTTTAATAATATATTTGCAATTAATGAACAAAAAGGAATGTCTCTTTAATGATTAAATGGTATATCTAAAACTGGTGACGAATTTTTTGCATTTTCATTAATTTGAGTATTTATTGAATTTAATTTGATTAATAAAAACGTTTTTGTAATCAAATATTTTTTTTTTTTTTTTTTTTTTTTTAATTGTATGCAATTTATAACCAATAGGTTTTCCATTTTCATTTATTCAAAGTTTGAACTATCTGGCGTTGATGAAATTAATCTGTCTAACCTATTCTGTGGAATTAAATACCATTCTTTAACCAAAGCTGAATATAAACGCTTTTTGGCAGTTTTGATAAATTGAATCTATTTCATTCAAATTCAGCCTTTTCCTGAGTTCTAGCTCAAATGCCGGTCCTTCGTTATGCCTCAAGATAGCCAAATAGTCACGAGTTTCTTGTGAAAACAGGAAAATATAAATTTTTTGGGCTATACACCAACTGTTCGCGGTGAAAGGATTCATTCAAATTTGTATTGCAATTAAAAGTGACCTCATCAAAATCCTTTTCCTTTTTTTCTAATATTTCTTTAAGCTTTATTGCAGAACTTGGAAACTCATGTCCAGTAAACCATATAAAATCTGTTGGAGTATGAGGCAAGCATCCATCGTGATCTCCAAGCAAATGATTAACCGTCGTTGACCAAGCGTACTTTTTAATATTGGAATCATAATTAGAATGTATAAGGAAACAATCCATGGAAACAATCTGTTATTCCAGGTATAGCTATACCAGTTTTTTATCTTATCCCGCAATCCATGGAAACAATCTGTTATTCCAGGAATCATACCTTTATATAATCCAAGTTCTGCTACCAAATATTTGTTAAAACATATGGATAGATGATTTGGATCACGAGTTTGCAGTTCTGCTAAACCTTCATCTTCAAGGATTTTCTTGTTTTTGTTATCACCATCAACCGTGAATCCTTTCACCTTAGCTTTTACATCTTGTAAATCATTGAAAGATCGGCGCTTAGCCTCTGATTCTAACATGTTGGATGTTAAGTGAAAGGATTCGTCCGGATGAAAATTTGAACATTTGTCTACCAATCCAAAAGAAACGACTTTATTTGTTGTAGAATCAATTACATCGTAAGAACAATGATGTGAATTTCTCCTAATTGGGTAGCGGCCGTCACCGCAAAAATACACAGAATTGATCACGTGCTTGCTGCATGGATTCAAGAGCATATTGCTTAACTTCTTGAGCAACAATCTTTTGGCCTTTATAGAATGAACTTTTACACACATATGGCTGATTCATATGAGTACAAAATTTGCTGGATGAAGTAAATGTTCCACCAGAAGCTAGAGTTGCCATGGCACAGCAAACTGGATCCATTTTCTTGCTGCTGTTACATTGAACTTTTGAATCAGATGTGACGATTTCATTATTGGAACCTTCGGAGCTTTCATTAGGATCTTCATCTTTTAATTCTCGAGTCCTCAGAGACCTTTCTTCTCGGATTTTTTTTAGGTGCTTTTTCTGCTTATTGAAGCCTTTCATCTTAACAATAAAGTGATATGTGAAAAGGCGGGGAAATTGAGAAGGAACGTTTTTTTGTAATCATTATTAAAAAGTTCATGTATACGTTAACTGTACGTTAATTTTATTTTTTTCTTTTTAATTCAAAAATAGTGGACTCTTTGTATCAAATTTGAGATCATAAATTTTTTATGCTTTCAAAAAGTTGTAAAAATGATAAAGATAAAAAATGCAACGCCGAACAATAATTACATATTTTTTTTTTTTTTTTTTTTTTTTTTTTTTTTTTTTTTTTTTTTTTTTTTTTTTTTTTTGCAAAAATATATATTTTGTATTTTATTAATGATTTACAACAAACTAATAGAAAGCATTTCGCTTTATTTATTATCATGTTTGAAATTAAATATTTAAAATATCAAAACACTCAATAAAAATATAAAAGCTTTCTATTAGTTTGTTTGGCTATTGATTAGAATGTTAAATATATTGATAAATTAGCTTAAATTTTTACATATATTTCTCGGCTTTCGTTTTTGTTTGACCAATTTCATGTAACAAAAATATAGAAAAACTAAATATATAATTATTTTTTGGGGAATCGTATTTTTCTACGCCACTTTTTGAAAACTTTTAAACTTTTTGAATACTTTTTTATACATTTTTTATTCAATTTTTGCTAAATAATGCATAAATATTTAGTTCAAATGGCTTCCCGATTCATCCAGCAATTCAAGGAGCCTGATTCGGCTTCGCGCAGCCATGTGGTGATCACTAGTGCGTATATTCCTGAAAAATTATGTAAAAATAAAAAAAAATTATATCAAAAAAAGCAAATAGTTATAATTTTAACGTAAAATTTAAATTTACGATTTTTTTGGTTAATTTTCTTAACAGAGCAAGTTAAATTTCACCTTATGATGGCGGTTTTTTACTTTCCATGAATAGCTATTCATGGATAGAAAAACCATTCAAAAAGTGGCGTAGAAAAAAACGATTGTCCTTATTTTTTAATTAATTAATTAATTCTGGTTTATACAAGCCTTAACTTCATATTATAAAAATAAAAGTTATTTAGTCTTTTATTGTTCCTTAGATTTTATCAATTTATTTTATCCGTTTTTCAGCATACTCCCCCTTAATGCACCAAATTAAATAAGATTCGCGTTTTTTCCAACCGTTTTCGGTTGATATACACCAAATTTGACCTAAATTAATATATTTTTCATTTTCTTCAAGTCAATTTTGTAAGTTTGGAATTATGACCAATGGTGGAATTAAAGGGCCTATTAAATTATGAGAAAACATAATTGTAAAGTGCGGAATTTGAATAGGAGCATTTTTGACAATAAATTCTATAATGTTATCTGGAACAATATACTTTTTCTTTAAAGTTGGGTCAAGTCCAAGCTCATCAGATCCGAAAATAAGAGCTGGTGATTTATTTTCTATAAACGGCTTTGGCGTATCAAAAAATGCTTTTACAATATCTGTAGTACATGAAAAAAATCTGTCGTAATCGACAACTCTTGCTTGCCTGATTTTAGAGCATCAGTCTTCTAAATTACAGTTGATCCACGATCGAACAGGTGGTTCAATATCTTCGTTCATCATTACTTCGGCAATCTGATTGCAATCAAAAAATTAATTGCAGCAATCTGACGCTTTTTCTTGATATATAAAGCTTCAGCAAGAAATATATTGCGAGAAAAAGCGTTTTCTTCGCATTTGTCAGAAATATATTGCGATAATGATCCAAGATCTGGTTTTGAGAGGAACTTATCTTTGTGGTATTGCTTTCATTTTTTCCAAGATAGCGCCTGCGGCATGTCTTTAGAGCACTGGAAGTTAATTATTCATGTTCTTCAATATGTACTGTTTCCCATGAGAATCGTATCCTTCTATAACTCATTTTTTCATTAATCCTTAAGTGTATTATCCACTTTTGGTCTTCTATGAAAATGGTTTGATCAAGGAATTCAATAAAAAAAAGTGATATGCTTTCAAAAACAGTAGATTTTATTCAATTTTTTTAATCAAACAATAGATTCATATTCAAAATTAGATTCAGAGCACTCGTGAAAAAGAAATTTATATATTCTGGTTAATTTAGGTCAATTTTTAATCATGGCCAATTTTATTTGACCTTTTGCTATGGATTATTTGATACGCTTTGGATCTATTGAAAAGACGTTTTTATACTTTTCATAGAAATTCATATATGCAATATCTTGATTAATAATCAATATTAGTATATTTATGTAATCAATATAAATACTTATTATATTAATATAATGATTAATTGCCATAATTTCATTTTATCCTTATTTTAAATTGAGATTTTGGTGTTTTTTAAAAAAGAGAGTTTTTCAAAAGAATTCAATTATTCATAAGAAAAAATAACATAGCATTAATTATGCCATCTTTTTATACAATTAGAACTTTAAATTAAATTGCTTAACTAAATTTTTAATTATATGGATTATTGTTAATTAATATAATAAAAATAATAAATATATTAACATTGAGCAAAAAAAGAAAAACGTGAGCAAAACTTAAACAACAAATTGAGAGGAATTCTGAGAGTAGACTTAAGGGAGTATATTCCTCTTGGGTTTATCCCGCATAAATTCGAATCTGGCTCGTGTCTTTTTCAAACTTAAAAGTAGTTTTTAAACGATGAACATTTCTTGAAAGTGATGTTTCCAATTGAATTTATAGATGGAGGTTCAAATGATATTCTCCTTAACAATAAGCAATATTTAGAAGCATTTCTTTTTTATATTTCTCATAACTAATTTTGATTAATTATTTATCATTAAAAATTAATTATAATTTACTTAAAATTTTGTGTGCTAATTTATTTCTGTTCATTGATACTTAAGGAAGAAATAAATAACTATTCAACATTGTAAAATTACTTTTGTAAACTTGGAATATAGGATAATATTCAGATTGATTAAGTATATCTCCAAAAAACAAAATGCTCTTCCACATCTGCAAGTCAAGCAAGTTATTGACTTTTTAGCAGCTTCATGACAATAAGAAATAACCTATGAATCCAGGTGGAATATTTTTTTTATTCTATGTAATAATTCAGGAGCCATATTTAATGGCAAATGATATAAATATGAGCTGAATAAGGAGATAAAAAACATACAAAAAAAGATTTTAACATTTTTAATAAGCAACAAACATTTTTATTTCATAAAAAAAATTTACAATACAAATTAGATTAATTACAATAAAACAAATATACTTAATTCAATACATAAAATATTGAAATAAATGATCAAGCCACTGATAATTTCACAAAAATCACAAAAGTTTTTAAAAAGAGCTTGAAACGATGCTTGCTTTCACGGGTATTTCCATCTCAAAGAAAGGAGTCAGAAAAGTGAAAAATTCATCAACTTGCTTAGGAGAAGAAGGAAGAAGCTCCACTCTTATTGTTACCCGCAGACCAGGGAAGATAACTCCCGGAATTGAGCAAATTCTGAATGATCTATTGAAGTCATCCTGACTGAAAGAGAAGTGAATTGGTTTTTCGCCTGTGTTTTGAATGTTCAAAGTAGCGAAAGCCATTTTATTTGGAGGAACTTCACCGAAATCGATGCAATCTTTCTTTGTTTTTAAAATCCTCTGTTTTTTCACTTTTTTACTTTTCTCTTTGGCTTCGTTTTGACGGTTTACAGGACGCTCAGTTTGCGTCACGAAAGCTTCATCATCATCAGCAACGGATTTTTCAGGTTTTTCGGGCTTGTAATTACGAGGAGGATCGAACAAAGAAAGTCTCGGCGACAACATTTTACATTGACAATTACTTGTGTCAATTGGATATCTAAAATCACTCTCAGTGCATTCCCAGTAATTGATGATTTGTGTCTCTTCGCCCTTCTTCCATTTGCCGGGCGCTTTTGGCCTATGCAAATTGTACATCATGTTCAAAACACGCGGATTTGGCGCTTTGACTGGACTGATCAAAGGCGGCTCTTCAATTTCTTCAGGTGGCTGGTTCTCTTCAATGAAGTAGCTCTGCAAAATTGCAAGTTGTTCAACCAGGGCATTTGAGAGGAGCGTGCAATCACTCAAATAGAGCATGAGTCGACTTTTTGAGTTCTCAATAACTGACTCAATTGGAATTGAATTCTTCTTTTTGACACTGTTGCTGTTCGCCGACGGTTTCGGGATGCGAAGATCTTTCATGACATTCGCCCGATGAGGTTTCGAAAGGCCTTCGAAATGAATGAATAAAGAAGGAATCGCTTCCATCGAATGCAAAGTGAGAATTGGAATATTTTCGCCGTTTGGATGTCTAAACATGAAATTATTTTGTTTAAAACCGTCCATTTTAACAGTGTCTTTTCTGACAAATTCAATTCCTGACATGTTTTGACGAACACCGAAAAAACGAGGAAGAAAAAGACGATAAAGATTTGAATGCAACGGTTCTTGAATTGATTCTTTGGTTGCAATTAACGTTCCCCATTTTGACTCAAATAATTCGACTTTCTTTTTATTCTTTTGTTCTTCAGTTGCCAATCTGCAAACTTTTTCATTTCCATTTGAATCGGCAAACAAAAATTGATCGTTATTCTCAGAATCATCATTTTTTGATTTGATCCTAAATTGACAGAAATTCGCCGATAAATAAGATTCACAATCATCAGTTGAAAACGATGCAAATTTGCCATTGGTTTTTATCAAATAACCGTCGGTTTTAACGGTTGAAGAAAACTTTAAATTCTGGTCATTTTCATCGTTTTCGAAATTGGCAATATTCAACACAAAATTGAATCGATCAATATCAAAAGTGATTTTATCTTTAAACCACTGAATGATTGGAAAGTCAGGGACGACAAAAGTGACAGTATTATCTGTATCGTTCTGTTCAACTGTACAATCAAGATCGACAACAAGTAACCGTTTCCCTCCTTGATAAACAGAGTACTCAATGTTGTCAGATCGGACCATGTGAATCGATTGAGTTTGAGTGTCAGAATATGACGAATGTGGTCGATTCACGCCATCAAGAGAAATGCCGTCTTTATCAACGGTTATCCACTTCTCTCCAATGTATCTCGAAATGGAACCGTTTGGATAAACAATGATGTTTATTCCGTGTCTATCGGTGAAGACCAAACATCCACTTTTTGTAATGATGATGTTTTTCTCGTTTGTCGACATCATGTTCAAGTTCTCTCCGTCAAAACACAAAGTTTGATCATTGAAAAAAACGGTTAATGCTTGGCCATAGTCATAGGAATACCTGATGCCTTCAACGGGATGAAAAACAATCGAATCACTGGTCGTTACTGCCTGAATTATGTCCTTATATAGAAATTTGTATGAAAATGACGGTTTTTTACTGACTAAATCACGAATGATTTGAACATAGAGACCGTTTTCAAAGCAATAAGGAGCAGTGAATGAACAACTGGAACAAACTTTCAAAGGCAAAGGATAACATATCTTTGAATTTTGTATCCGTGACGCAATTGAAGGCAAAACTAAATCAAAATCAAGTCTCTCTTTGATTATTTGCGCTGGTGATGGCGGATTCCGATGTTTTTTAGGATGATTTCCATCGCCATCATTATCATTCGTAGGCTGCACCTGAGTCATATATTCAGTAATATTTTGAAGACAAAATGGCATAGAATAATTTGAGAGGAACTGACCAGATATCCTCTGAATTGGATTCAAAACTAAAATCCATTGAATTCCACTTTGTTTATCAAACAAAGTTTCTACCAAAGAAGCATTTTCAATTGCTTCCGATAAGGTTTCTGTTATGTTTAAATAGTCAATGCCAAGACTCCATTGCTCCCAATCAAAGAAAGTCAAAGGAAGTCCCAGTGAATATTTTTTATTTATCGTTGTAACAATTGTGTCAAATTTCGTGCCAGCATAGCAATACAACTGATTCATTGGCGTGATGAAAGAAAGAACTTCTGGAGAGGAATATGCATTGTCTTCATTAATTTCCCAATGAAAAAGTGGATAAAGATATTCGTGTATTGAAAAAGTGGAACTGTTTGTTTCAAAAACTGGATCAGGTGGTTCTTTGGGCTCAATAAAGACAACTTTTCGATTGGTTTGCGCTGACATTTCTAAAAAAATATTGTCAAAATGTTGGGTTTTCGTTTCTGGCGGGGGTGGATCTAACCGTTTCCAATTTCCTTCTTTTAATTGAAAATATATAGAATTAGCAATGTCATTTGGATGAAAAAATAAATAATCTTTTATTACTTGTGTATCAACAGATGGATTAAATGATGGTATTTGTTTAAAATTGTGTGATTTTATAAAAGTGTCAAAATCTTTTTTGATGTTTAAAATTTTGAGAATTTCTGATTCAATTATTTTGAATGTGCTCTCAAAATTTTCACCTGGATATATTTCAACAAATGATACATCATAAGGAGCTGAACCTTGTAATGATACAATTCTTGCTGGAGGATAAGCGCTTGGATTTAATGTAAAGTCATATTCTGAACCAGGAATTGATTGTCTTTTCGATATACTTTTCGCTGATAATTTTGGTTGATTAACAAATGATGATAAAGGGACATCGCGATTAGGTTTAATTGTAAAAAATGTGTTAATACATATTCCATTTTCTTTCATTGCGAATAATTGATTTGGTAAATAAGGATAATTAAGAATAATATAGAGCATATCTATCTTCCCTTCAAATCTTGGTGGCTCATGCGATACTCTTGATTTAGATCGATGCGAACTTAATTTTGATTTTTCTGATTGCATCATCTTTTTTTTCGTAACGTCGAGTTTTGCGAGATCTGTTTCAATTTTCGATTTAATTCCTTTGATAATCGGTGAAGCTGAATCATATATTCCAAGTCGTGATGAACGTAATGTCTGTTTCGATGTCCCACGAGATGAATCAGCATAATCTGCTCCATTTATTATTGTAATATCTTTTTTATGATCGTTTTTTAAATAATCGAGAAAGGCATTGAAATCGATAGCTTTATCAACAACATCGAATGCAATAATAAATGGAGTTACACTAATTTCTGAAGACATAAATTTGGTGAAAGCGAAATTAACGTCTAAAAAGTGACTCTAAATAAATGAATATAAATATAAATATCTTCAAATAATATTAATAAAATTTGAGAAAAAATACAATTTTTATTAAAAATATCTCAAAAATTAATTTTTGTAGTTATATTGAGAAAGATAATAATATATTTTTATTAAAATTTGATCAAAATTTTAAAAATAATGACAATATTAATAAAAAACAATACCCTAAATGATGATTATGAAATAATAATGAATGCTAAACTAAAATATCCACCATAACTTTGGTCATCAATTCTTTATTAAGGGACCACTATCAAATTCTATGTTAAAAATTCTATGAGTTATCACAAAATTAATTGACTTAAAAAAAATTATTTCTTGAGTATTTTTGCTATATTTTGGTATATATAAATTATATAAATTGCATATCATTTATTTCTATTCTTCTTTTAAGCCTATTCCCTTTTTTCAATTAAAATTTAAAAGTTGAAAGGAGTAAAAATTTTACAAAAATGATCGGAATGGTGAAATTTTAAAGTTTTAAACTTTTTCCGAGAAAACAACTATTGAATTTTCTTTTCTATGAGTTTTCTCAATATTGAAATGTTTACAAAAAAATATGATAGTGGTCCCTTAAAAGAAAGACGAAGTGCAGAGAAGAAATCATGGTAATACTCGAGTTGATTGTACAATTTTAATTCTTAATTATTGCAACCATATTTTTAATTTTAGGATACTTTTTTATTAATAATTTATCGAATTGATGCTTTAACGGTGTACTCCACTGATTTGAGAGGTTAAATGGTCATATCATAAACACTATAAAAATGCTTGATTTTGGTAAATATAAACAATTATTTTTAAAATATTGTAATTGCTTCAAACACACAAACTATAATAAGCATTTTGGGATTATGTAAATCGAAAATCATATGGAAATGCAGATGAAGATATGATATCATTAAAAATATTAGTAAATACATTTTTATATGATTTTTATTATTGTTTATTTAATCATAATAAGAAATTAAAGTTTAAATCATAAGCCCCTCTATTAAAAATAAAGATTTTAAAAAATATTAAAATATACGTTAGATAGTTATCTTTTTTTAGAAGGTAATGTTAACCAAAATCATAAACGTACGAAAATTTTAAAATCGCAGCAAACTTTTTTGTGATGAATAAAAAAAAATTAGATCCAATTTATCATATTTACCATCACTTCAGCGACAAATATCACGTTCGTTCTCGTAAAACCACACACAAAAAAAAAAGATATTAAATATTTGTTGCTGAAAACTTTTTTTGATAAAACTTTGTAAATCAGCATATTTTTATATTATAATTAATTTGTTATAATTATGAGAAAATACATTAAGTAGATATTGCTGAGAAGAAAAATTTGAAAAAAAGCTTATTTGCTTTATAAGTTTTTTTATAGTTTATTTAATCAAATGTAATATTGACAAATCGATTTAATATTTAATCAAATGTAATATTGACAAATCGATTTAATATTTAATCAAATGTAATATTGACAAATCGAAATATGATATCAATCAGCATGTCAAAAATAATATTTTTATGCCTTAGTATTTTGCTTAATTTTTACCTTTTTATTAATGTTATGCGAAATTTAGAAGAGATGTAAAGAGAATAAGCTTAAAAATATTATTTTTGACATGCTGGTTGATATCATATTTCGACAATCATCAGCACGAAAAATAGTTCTTAAACTTTTTGAATAAAAATGATTATTTTTGAGAGTGATCAATAGTCGGTAAGATTTTCAATGTTTTATGTCATGTCTTTTGAGAGAATAAATAACGATAAAATAAAAATTGAATGAAAAAAGTTATATGAATAATAGAAAACTATTACCGATTTTTGAAATGCAGTTTATATATATATAAATATTTTTTTTTTAAGGTACAAATCTAGTACGTTATAAATTGAGAGAAAACACGTTATATATTTGAGACACTTACTCTATTGAAAAAGTTTTATTTTGAATGAGTGTCAGATTTGAAATTCTGAACTTTATTTTTTATTATTATTATTTTCATATAACATGTCCTTTGGTTTTAATAAAGTGTCAAAAAATTTTGCAGTTTCTAAACGATCTAGATTTGTACCTTAAAAATCTTGCGGTATTTCGGATTTCAAGTCTTTGTTTACTTGGACTGCAACTTTTATTTCACGCAAATTTTCTGTTTCCTTCATTGCGTAATTTGTCCCTTCTTGTTTCGTGTTTCTGAGATCATTGATGTTAATGCTACTTTTAACATTAATTTTATCGATAAACGGCTGCATCATCTGCATTATTTGGCTTGTGTCTTTCTCGAGCTGTCTCTCGACAATGTCGAAATTGAATTCAAATGCGTCCACGAACAAGTCTTCTGAAATCAAGTTTTGAATCATGCTTACGTACTCATCTTTGAGGAATTTCTTATGTGCTGCGACCATGTCTGCCATTTGCTTGTATTGCCAGTAGTACTTTTGGCTGACGGACTGACCAATGAAAGCCAAATGCGAATCAGAGCAAACTTGCAAGTTTTCCCTCAACAATTTTCTTATTGTTTCATTACAACAATTATTATGGTAAAAGATGTTTTTAATAAAAAAGCATTGCTGAATGAATTCCTTGTTCTCATTTGGAACGGCTCTTTTAATTTCTTTTTGAAAATTTAATTCACATAAATCTTCTTCTTCTTTTTCTTCTTCTTCTTCATTGCTTTCACCTTCTTTTGCTTCTTGATCTGCATTCTTTAGCATCATTAGTCTTTTGTAGATAATTTGCTCCAAATCATCAATGTAATAATCTTTAATAATCATTTGCATATAACAATCAGTGAAATTGAAAAATTTAATATAAAAGAAGTTCGATTGAACATCGTTGAAAAGACTGCAGCCTTTCATAATTAAGTCGTTCATGCAATTAAGGAAAGATTCATAAGTTTCTGGCTCTTTCACATTTATGTAATACATATAAGCTTCACTTTTTATTTGTGAAATAAGATTCTTAAACAGTTCGCTGTTGTTTATTAGAGAATCAATTTCGCTGTCATATTGAACAGTAGGTTCATTCACCAAAATGACAAACTTTGATTTTTTGGAAATAAATGATGATGACAAATGAGTAATATCATCACCTTTTTTATCGTCATCATCATCATCGTCATCGTCCGAACTAGAAGAAGATGATGAAGAAGAGGATGATGATTGCAATTTTTTTGTTTCTTCAATAAATTGTGATGAAGGTGGCTGATAAACAAATGAAAAAGGAGTTTTGTTTAGACTTTCATCATCAATTTCACTAAAACTTTTATTTATCTTTATTATGTTTTTGACGAATTCAATTTGATCCAAATAATGCTTGCTATTTATGACTGTAACATTTAAATCACAGACTTTTGAAAGAAATGAGTAGATTTGAGTGACAATCAATCTTATATTTGGGAGTTTTTCTTTGCTTTTTGGAACATGAAGAAGTAGAAATATCGGCTTAATTGACGCTTTTTCAGCATTACTGAAGTCAACAATAAAGTTCAGCATCGTTAAAGAACGATCACAAAGAGCATAGACAAATATTTCGTCTGAATTTTCATTTTCCAGATTTGGATAAAAAGTATTAATTAGACTAGAACCAATCAAAGTTAGGTCATCTTCGTACGAATTAAAGAAAAGAACCAAAGGCGTTTTCGAGTCTTTCACATCGATTTTTTTTTCCTTTGAGAATTGCAGAAAGTCTGTTGAATTGAACTTCCACTCACCATATTCTTCATCATAATGAAACATCTTAAATAATTTATGCTCGAATCCACTTTTTCGACGATTAAACATCAATGATTGCTGGATTGCGTCTTTACTTCCTGCCAATGAATTCCTTGAACTTTTCTTGATGCTTTTTTGAATGCTTGACATTTCATTCATCCAATCTTCGCCTGATTTCTTCTTATTTTTCTTTGATACCTTCGTGTTATATACAATGCCTTTGTCGTATTTGTAATTCGGATCAGGATTATTCCAAAATTCATTGAATGACGTCATTTCAACTTTTGTGTCAACATCGCTTTTATTCGATTGAATTAACTGTTTCATTTCAATCAAATAACCTTCCTTTTCATTGCACATGTCAAGAAATGTCTTTGGCTTAGTGATTTCTATCTTCTCCTTCATTTTATAATCATCATTACTTTCAAGTAGATCTTGTTTTCCGTATTTGCTGCTCATTTCTTTCTGGTATTTCAATGATTGCCGCTTCGTTTTGATACTTGTTGATATTTCGCTGAGTTTAGGAACTTTTATGCTTTTAACAGCGAAGATTGTATTCATGATGGTTTCAACAATGAAGGTTGAAGAACGCTTCTTATCCAACTCGTCGAAAATGAACTGAAGTTGATAAAAAACGGGAAATGAGACGTACTTTTTAGCATATAACAAAAGTTGCCTGTTCACAATCATTGGAACATTTGCTTCGATGAAATAATTCTGTGCCATTTCGTCTGTGAACTTAACTTTATGGTAGTCAAATTTAAAGTGGAGATTCCCATTTGAAATGAAGTGAAGCAAGCACGGATAAATTTTATATTTTGTGAACAAAATCGGGTCATATTTTTCATCGAATTTCGATGTGTGTGAACAGAGAATTCGAACTGTTCTTTGATACATTTCTTGCTTCATCGTCTTAATAAAGAAGCAGTTCAAAAAGTTCGTGTAAAACAGAATGGCTGATGCTTTTATGTTCTTCAAATTTTTGAAGTCGAAAAGCAAAATTTTGAACTTTTCTTTCTTCGTTTTCAAAAACTCTATTACAGCTTCAATATTCTGTACCTCTTCATCTGTCAACCTTGGGTTGTATATTTTCGATTTCTTCTTTTCAACAGCAATGTTCACGTTCTCAATCGACTGGCAATTGAAAAAGTACATCACAAACTTCGGAATGGCGTCGTCTTTGACGGCGCTTTCGAAGCTGTCGAAGAAAATGCAACCTTTTGAGCCAATTGCGTTGATTGTCTTCAACAAGGCTTCATTCTGAAGACTCTCGTTATCTTTCTCATCATCATCATCTGACATATATTCGGTCGTATCGGGCGAACTCTCTGAAAGTTCGAACTTTTTGAGAAACAAATTCGAAAAAAAACTCGATTTTCTCTTCTTTTTTGAAAACTGCCTCAATGACATCCTTTTTGATTTCTCTAACAAAAGGTCAAATATGATTTCAACCTGAATATAAAATTTGAATGGATTTTGATCGTCCAAAGGCTCTGAATTTATAATTAATGGAACATTTGCTTTTTTGAAACATTTTGTGAGTAAGTCATCAATGTTTCCGTCTTTTTCTGTTACATTTTCTACTTCTCCGTCTGTTAAAGCATGTAAAATTGTAATTAAGTTTGCTTTTTTTATGAGATCTTGTTCGGAATCATATTTTATGTTGAGAGGTTGAACAATTGAATTGCAAGTTTTAAGGATCTTTCTGGGATTAAGTGTAAAGCATTGTTCCTTTAGTATTAAAACAAGTAAATTGATTCTCGATTTAGAATTATCAAAATTTGGTTGCGCTTTTCGTATTGCTTCATTATTTTTAAAAAGATATTTTAACGCATTAGAATTATTACTTTCTTTATCGGTTTCTGTTTCTGGATAGTCTAATATGTTTGGAATCTCGTCATCATTAAAAATTAAAGAAATAAATAATGGAAAAGAAACTCCATCTTCAAAAAAAGAATCAATAGAATCAATATTATTTTTCTGGCCTTTGCTCTCAAAGATATATTCAAGAACTATTATTAACGAACTTGAATCCATTTTGTATTTTTAAAATAGGACAAATATACATTGAAAATCAAATATTTTATTTCAAAAAATTCAATCCAAATATTACAAAATACAAGTATTATTATTTTCTAAATGCCCATCCTTGATCCATCTTTAATGCTCACATTGCTAGAAAACAAAGATCCCCTTGATCGAAAAAGCAGATCATTTATTATAAAATGCTTAGATGAAGCATCCAAAAATGTATCTCGTAATATAGACACAATTGAATCAGCCGTTCAGTTTAAAAAGGATTTTAAAGCAGGATATAATCATATTTTGGAGTATTTTCAAGCAAAAGTCCAAAAGAAGGAAATTGATAATCATGACATTTACAAACTTCTCTACAGATCAATTAAAACCGATTTAAAAGCACAGCAATCAAGATACGACTTTACTGGTTCATACTACTTATATGGATCCTCCTTAAGACTTTACCAGCCTTGTTTAGAAAACGATGCACGTTCCTGGTTTTTAACGAGCACAAAAGTGGCAGTTTTATGCATTCACACATTTAAAGAAATTGAACAACCTTTAAAACAGTTCAAATTATTCTGCGTCGAAGTTGATATAATGATAAGCTGCGGTTATTCAGTAGTTATTTGTGTGAATTATGACTCAATTTCAATTGAATTCAATGAAATTTTGGTCGACCTATTCAAAACACATCACTTCACCGAAATTCATCTAATTTTGGAATTTTCCGATACTTCAATGTCTAAAAAGAAGAAACTTGCAAAATTGATAGATTCTCTGAACAATTTATTGACCTCTTTAATCGTCAATTCTGAAAAATTCGAAAGTTTTTTCTATTTGTACTCGCGCTTTTTCAATGAAAAACTTGAGAAAGCGAATATTTTACTGAAAAAGCTAAAGCAAAAACATCTTTTCGAGTGCTTTTCCTTCTCAAAATCTGTCAAAGAGGCCATCAAGAAAGAATTTGAGTTGATACAATCGAATCTTTTTGTCTTCTCAAAAAATGGATTCAACACTGACTTAGTTTTTGTCCAACTTCAGAACGTTGCTCTCTACAAAAGCGCCGATGAAGAGAATGATTTCACTCCTTCGAAAGTTTCTGGCTTTACAACAGCGTACATGTCGATTAAAGACTACATGAACTGGAATCAGACTCGTGTTGAAGTTTTGTTCGATGATGAAGAAAACAGCAACGATTTTGTGAAAATGTACGTCGATTTTAACGATCTTCATTTGATCAAAATTGGCTCATATGTGAATGAGACGTTGTACCTAACGAAAACAGAAAAAAGCACGTTAGATTCGGTTGATTTAATTCTTGAAAATCAATTTAAGAAATTCGATAAAAATGACGATTTTAAGAAAGAAAGTATTTTCGGTTTCATTAAAGATCGAAAAATTAAAAAGTTTTTGACTTACGTTGCTTACGCCTACTCAAAACATGAGATTTTAAAGAATCCAAATTTCAGCATGCATAAGAATCAGATCTTTACTGCATTGGAAGCATGTAACGTGTTTCTAACTGATAATAAAAACGGGAAAGATTCAAATTCAGGTGTTATTTATCAGGTTGAAACAGGCGAAGGAAAATCATGCATCATTTGTTTGATTGCATCACTTCTAGCATTAATGAAAAAGACAGTTCATATAACATCATCAAACATTACTTTGGCCAACAGAGATTATTATGAATCTTACAATTTCTTTAAAATGCTTGGATTGAAATCGGCTGTTCTTCTTCATTATAACGAGCTTCCAGTCAATTTGAAGTCCAAGAAATCGAACGAAGAAGAAGAAGAAAACGAGAAAAAGAAGAATAAAAAGATGAGCAATGAAAATTCAAATGAAACTGAAACTGAAAATAAAAAAGAAAAAGAAGAAGCTAATAACAATGAATTCGCTTATAATCCTGAATTCTTTCCCAAAGAATTCTTCAGTAAAAAATTGTTCCAGAACTCTTCAAATATGAACTTTTCAGTGTGTGGAATAAACAACGATAATGAATTAACAAATAATAAAGCAAACATCGTCTTTTCAACTTTTGTAAACTTTGAAAGCTTGTATTTAAGACTCATGGAAATTTTTCCAGGCATGGGCAACGACTTCTTTGGAAAATGCTCGCTAATTATCGACGAAGCGGACTCTATTTTGATCGACGAAATAACGAATGGAACGATTTTGTCACGTTCAATGAAAACGAATGGAAGTGAAGTTTTGAAGTTTATTTATCAAAGCTATATAGACAAAAGAGTGAATGAGAACGAAGATGAGAAAGAAAATGAGAAAAAAGCTGAAGAAGTTTTGAGAGAAGTTCAAGAAAAATTTCCAAAATGCAGCGATCTCAACATTGATCATATAAAAGACATGTTTTCGCAGATTAAACTTGTCAATCAAGATGAATTCATAAATGGGAAGAAATACTCAATTGAAAAGAAGGAAGTCAAGGAAAAGTTGTCATTGAAATCGCTCTTTGAAAAGTCAAAAGAACTCATTGACGTTACTCAAGAGAAAGTGAAAGAAACAGCCAAAAAAGGTGTGAAAAAAGTTCAAAATAAAATTAAGAAAAGTAAAAGTAAAAATAGCATAGTAGAAGTCGAAGAAGCTTACAATGATGAAGACGATGATGACAATGATGATACTAATGAAACTGATGAAGTATATGACGTTGAAGAAGTTGCTGAATCACCGAAAAAACACGACAAAAAGAAGAAGAAAGATAAAGAAGAAAAGAAGAAAAAGAAAAAGAAAGACGAAGTACAAACCAGAGAAGAAATTTCTAATAAACATATATTTAAGAAAACATTGAAACGAAAAGTCCATGTTTATAAAGAAATTGTACCATTTGATTATGATCATAAAGGCGTTTTAGAGCCCAACAAAGAATTCAGTGGATTTGTACAACAATTCATTGCAATTAAAGAAATGAGAAACAACAAAGATAATCATAACATGATCATAAAAGATGTTTCAATGAACTATCTATATGTTTCTCATCCAATCTTTGTCGATTTGTACGGTAGCGTTTGCGGTTTAACAGGAACAATTGGCAACAAATTCGACAAGAAGTTATTTAAAGAACAATATAAGCTCATAACGAAGAAAATCCCAAGAAACAGGCCAAATCTTCGTATTGAATATCCAGTGATTTTGTGCGATAGCATAACAGAGCGAAATCACAAGATTGCATCAGAAGTCATCGATTTTAACAAGAACGGTTATCCAGTTCTCGTCATTTTTCAAGACTTGAATGAAATGTCGGCCTTGTTCAATCTGCTTTCATCCAAAGGAATCAAAAATATCAACATTTTTGACGGAAAGGATGAAAAAATTAAACCAGATCGAATTGCCGGAATTAAAGGCGCTGTTTCACTCGGAACAAACGTTTGCGGACGAGGAACAGATATAAAGAATCCAGCGAAGCCATTGCACGTCATTGTTACGTACTTCAGCTCAAATACACGCGTAATGAACCAGGCGTTTGGAAGAACAGCACGTCAAGGCCAAAAAGGAAGCGTCAGAATCATATGTCTTCAAGATCAGTACATTTCGCCAATTGGCATTTTCAACAAGCTTGAAATGGACAATGTTCTGAGTGATTTCCAACTGAAGAATCGGTTTCAAATCGATTTCATCAATCGCTTCAAATCGAAGCGAAATTGGATTTTCCAAGGCGGAATCAAGCATCAAAAGTTCACCGATGAACAGATGCAATTACTTCGTGCAACTCGAATAAATATCAATAGACTGACTTCATTCAATTACGAGTTTCCTATTTGCATGTCCATTCCAACATTCTTGCTTATCCAAGCACAGAAAATATTCTCTCTTTACAACTGTCCAAATTGCA
Organism: Tritrichomonas musculus; assembly: GCA_039105265.1. NCBI lineage: Eukaryota > Parabasalia > Tritrichomonadida > Tritrichomonadidae > Tritrichomonas > Tritrichomonas musculus. The sequence goes on from JAPFFF010000004.1 coordinate 5,090,640, forward strand.
AATACACATGGATTCTCTTCCAGAAATACATTCGCGAAATGATCCTCGAATCATGGTCACTCTTCATTGAGCAAGCTGAACGAAAGTTTTACACATCAGAAATGAAAGTGAATTTCGAAGATTATTTGCGTTCTGAATGTGAACGTTTATACGGCTGGCTTTGCATTTATCTTCCTGAATACGATGACCCGAGCCAATGCGATATTGTTCCGACATTCATGAAGATTTTCGAATTCATTAAAATCCGATATGAAACGAAGATATTCAGCTCTTTTCCACCGAAATTATCGGGTCTTTTCAAGAATTACGGAAGGCAACAATACATCTCGTTCAACATCGGCTTTAAACCGTACAATTTGATCGATGAATCGGGAGCTTCAATCAAGTCAATCGACGGTGAAGCTCTCGAGCAAACTTTCATTCAAGATCCAGAATTGAAGTACATCAGAAAAATGCCACATCATCGCTTTTCAGTCCTGAGCATCACTGAGCGAATTGATGGCCTTTTCGACCTCATCTGCAAGAAGATCAACGACGTTCTCGGATCGAAGCTCGGGTTGAGGTTCTTTTTACGAAGAACTCTCGGTGGCTGCGAGTTCGGCATTTGTTATGATTTCAACATCCAAAACATCGACGCTAAAGTGATAAGTGACACGAACTGTCTTGTTGATAAAGATCCGCTTTTGCTATTCACGATCACTGTGAAAAGCATGGTGCCTATTCTTGCCGGCATATTGATCATTTTGCTTGTTTACATCGCAAGCATATTGAAATCAATTGGACAATGGATCTCTGCGTTTCCTGTCAAATTGTCGACTGAACTGATCAAAAAAACAGTGAAAACAGTCGCAAAACTTGTCGTTGATTCACAAATTGAAAAGTTCTGCGACGCTTTGAGCTCGTTTCTCTACAGTAAAGTGAAAGAGCAAATTGCAAACTTGAAGAGCAACAAGTCAGACTTGGTACATATTTTCTCCGTTCTTTTGGACATCGCAGCACCAAAAGACTTTGCCGAATGCGGAGACAAAATAACCGATTTCTTCAAGACAAAAATTGACGATAATATGAAATGCAATATTGGATTCACGTCTAATTTGGCCGATAAAATCGTTGACGGACTTCCAACAGCAAGTTTCTTGAAGATCGGCTTCCTCTTGCTGCTCTGCTTCTCATCGTTCATGATCAACTTCCATATGCACAAGCAGGCTCTCAAATATAATACTGAAAAAGCTGCTGCGAAATATGATGGAAACCAAGACGCTGAAGAAGCACTTGACCAAAATGAAAACATTGAAATCAAGACTAAAGTCAAGAAAATTGAAGTTGTAAAAGTTGATTTTAAATAAATAAACAAATACCTTGAATGCACACTTTTTGAGAGAGAGAAACTCAAAAAGTGTATTCAATTCTGATATTTACGAATTTCTCTCCACACTTTTTGAGAGCTACGCTCTCAAAAAGTTGTTACAAAAAAATCGTAAAATTTATAAACGTCCAATCTTTCATATTTCTTTTATATAACGATCATTCATACTGGCCTTATAATTAAAATTGAAATTAAAAATGCAAGGTAAAAATCATAAATTTCAAATAAAAATACGAACTTTTTGTATAAAAAGCGTGAAACATTCAATATAAAGTGGCGCAGCAGAACCAAACAGTTACCGTGGAATAAAATAATAAACGTTATACAAAGAGTAGTTTAAAATATATTAAGTAAGAATTTATTTTTAAATGAATTGAACTGATTTGTTTCATTCAACTTCTGTGAATTGGTGAAAAAATGTTTGAATGACTGATTTGTTTAAAAATATATGATATTCTAAACAGCAACTGTTCTGAAAATTTGGATGATTAATTAAAATCATTTGAAATAGAAAGTTGAGATGTCAATGTGAATATTTTAAAATTTTTGGAATATCCAACTTCACCATGATATTGTTTGTTTCATGTATTCAACAATATTATTTAATGCATAGAAAAAGAATTCAAAGATAAAAAGAATAAAAAAAAAAATTTATTTTCAAACAGGTTTTTATTAACCTCCAACAATTAATGGAAGAAGTTCAATGTTGACACCATCTGTGATACCATTTGATGAAAAGTCTGATAACGAATCAATTTCTTTCTTAGTGAATGATTTTCCTGCATGAATGAATTTTTGATTATCCATTTTGATTCCTAATTCCTTTTCAACTTTTGAAGACAAATCCTTGAAATCTGTCACATCGTAATCATAAATTCTATTATTGAATTTAATATAAACATGTGTTGTATCTATTTCAACTTTTGTTGTCATTATGAACAATTAAAAATAATGAACTGAATAAAAAAAAAAATTTAAAAAAAGAAAAATTTTTTATTTCAAAATTTTGACAACATCAAAAAATTTTTCTTGTCAAAATTAGTTTTCTATTTACAAACACATAATTAAAGAATTTGTGTTTTAAATTCTTTAGTGACATTATAATCTTCAATGCTTATTCATTGAAAAGCATATTTATTACAAATACTAAAAATATAGTCAAAAAACATATAAAAATTTTTTTCTCGATCAAAATTTTTTAACTTTATTTTCATTTCATTTATTTTTAATTGATCATAATGACAGCAAAAGTTGAAATAGATACAACACATGTTTATATTAAATTCAATAATAGAATTTATGATTACGATGTGACAGATTTCAAGGATTTGTCTTCAAAAGTTGAAAAGAAATTAGGAATCAAAATGGATAATCAAAAATTCATTCATGCAGGAAAATCATTCACTAAGAAAGAAATTGATTCGTTATCAGACTTTTCATCAAATGGTATCACAGATGGTGTCAACATTGAACTTCTTCCATTAATTGTTGGTGGTTAATAAAAACCTGTTTGAAAATAAATTTTTTTTTTATTATTCTTTTTATCTTTGAATTCTTTTCCTATGCATTAATAATCTATGCATTAAACAATATTGTTGAATACATGAAACAAACAATATCATGGCAAAGTTGTTGGTGGTTAATAAAAATCTGTTTGAAACTAAAAATTTTTATTGTCTTTCATCTTCTGCATCCGAAGAGACCCACTAAATGGTTGGTCTCATAAAGTATAATAGCGCCCTTTGCATATGACAAAGGATTGCTGCATTGAGCTTGAAAAAAATTAAATTGAAATGCCTTCTAAGCTAGTAAAAAGCAAGATAATTATTCCAGAAACTTTTTCATTTTTCTGGAATCTTTTCGGTAAATAAATACATATTTATCTATTTATTAGAATTCTATATATAAAATTATTAGAAATTTTATATTTAACATTTTATAAAATAAAAACAAACAAATATTGTTAAAAACAAAAGCAAAAGCCATCACTTGTTCATTTTTATGATTTGTGGTGTTTGCAATCTCCATTTTGAAGGTATAGGCCTATAGACAATATGTGGAGGTGCCATCGTGGTAGTAATTCTCTTTTTGGCTGGTTTATTTTTTTCTTCGACTTGAGAATCTTCACTTTTCTGTTGATTTTTTTGCTGGCGTTGAGTCAGCTGCTGTTGTTGTGTCATGAATGTTGGCTGAGAATAAGAGTCGGGTGATCTAGGTGGTGACATCGGTCTTGATTGAAGTGGTGATGGAGCTGGCGTGGTTGAAAGTGTGTCTTTTATTTCGACGTCAAGTCGTCCGATTCGACCTTGAAAGTTTTCTTTTGCGCGTTTAAGAGCAGAAATTCTCACCTCGTTTTCTGTTTGTAAGCGCTTTCTAATCCTAGCTCCATTTTCTTCAAAGCATTTCATTTTCTGTTTTTGTTCTTCTATTATCTTGGCTTTTTTATCCTCGCGGCTTTTGAGGTAGTTTATTTTGCATTGCTGAATTTCACGTGCCTCAAGATTGTCTGCTTCCATTCGTACATAGCCAGCTTCTTCGAATCTTCTTGTTTTAAGTAATAATTTTTCTCTTTCTCGTAAGTCTAAAAGGCGCTGTGAAAACTTTCTAAATGAAGGCGGTAGATTGGGGTAAATTTTTGATTTATCTGATTTCGATTTATCTGGAGAAATGGACTGAGTTTTTGAACTTTCTGAATTTATTTGGCCGCTTGAAATTTCAGTGTCCTTTGAATTTTCTGAATTTGATTGATCTATTGAATTTTCAAAATCATCATTTAGATTTTGAGAATTTGATTGATTAACCGAACTTCGAGATGTTGACAAGTTGGATTTACTTTGCGAATTTTCATCTCCAGATCTTTCAAGTACTCTAAAATTAGTTTCTTTATCAAATTCATATAATTGTTTTTCAAATTCTTTAAGTTGAGCTTCTCGGATGGCATCCATTCTTTCGTCATACTCGCGAAGTTCCTTTTCCATATTTTCCTCGGCGTTCTGAAGACTTTTATCGGCTTTATTCATTTGATTAGTCAATTCGTTTAATTTCAAAGATTTGGTATTGCATCCTTCCCAAGCTTGTTTGGATGATTGCATCTGCTGATAAACATCTTCATACTTTTGTGCAGTAATCAATTCACCGTTTTTAATCAAATTATCTATTTTTCGTTTTGCGTAATCAATTAACTCTGGAAGTACGTCGCTTTTTGGAATGAAAGAATTTCCATTAACCATATTTTCTAGTGCAACATCAAGTTGCTCATCTGTATAAAGTCTCCTTTTTGGATTGAGTCTTTTTGTAGCTTGAATTTTTGCTGTAGGAGGTGAAGAACGTACTGCTCTATTATTTTTTTCAAAATATGCATCAGTTTCAAAATCAATAGCATTTAACTCATCACTACATCTAGAATTATTATCTGATAATTTTGATATTGGCCTTGTATTTTTGTTTATAATATTCGAATTAGGTCTATTATTGTTATTACGATTACTTTTTTGTAATGCTGTTCTTGGGCGATAGAAACGTGAGGAAGTTGTTTGTGAATCAAAAGCTGAACGAGAATCTTTCGAATTATAACGCGGCGTACGCTTTTCTTTTAATTGTGATGCAGGATGAAAAGCTCTCTTTTTATTTTTTTGATCTAATAAAGAGCTAGTGTAGCCGTTATTAATTATAACTGTTTCTGGAAGCGATGCTAAAATAGATTGAATACGTTTAACGACGGGTAATTGCCCTCGCGCTATAGCATCATGCTTGGTAGCCATAAGAACTCCATGAATTTTTGGAAGGTATTGTTTTGGAATGGTTTTTGGGTCATAATTGTTATCTGAAAGTAACTCGTGAACTATTTCATGAACAATACGGTCTTCGTCCTCATTATTACTCATTGATCTTGACCCAATAAATAATAACAAGTTTTTTATATAAAATATCGTTATTCAAATTACATTCAAAAAATTGAAAAGAAAATTTTCAGTTTAAAAAAATTTTATGTATTAATTATCTTCATAAATGGAATATTTAAAACCCAAATAATGAGTATTATATTAATAAAAATATGAACTATAAATTATATGTAAATAATTTTAATATTAAAGCAAAAATAAGTTTCAAAATCTGATAGAAAATGACTAAATACGAAGAAAAATAAGATTTGTTCTAAATGGAAATTTAATTATATATATGCTTGTAATGCATTTTTCCTATTTTGAAAAAGAAATTTTATAGTCAAGAAAAAATTAAATATTTCAATTACAAAAATGCAACTTAAGCAAACAAATTTATATAAGCATTATTAAATTATTAGATACTATAATTAAAATATAACAAATAAAGAACAGGATTAATCAACTCAAGACAAGTATTTCTTAAGAACACTGCTGCTTATTGAGTTGTACATTTTTCGCATGGATTTATCATTCAAATCAATCGTCTCTGGCGGTTTTGGCTTTGGAACTTTATGAACGTTTTGTTCAGGCTCGCTCTTCTTTGCTTCTCTAGCTCTTTCATTCTGCGCAAGCTTGGCTGGCATCTTCGGCTTGCTGAGAGGAGTTTCTGTATGACGCAAATTAACTCTCGTTTTGAATTTAGATCTAGAAGGAGAAGTCTGAGGGATATTGCCTTGGTTATGGCTTGGCTTTGAAGGAGTCCGAATATCTCTATTTGATCGTTGTCCTGAATTGTCTTCTCTAGTTTTATTTGGTTGCTGCATTTGTTGCTGGCTTTGCTTTGTAGTATCTTTACTAATCATATTTGGCTGCTGTTGCTGTTGTGTAGAAGTTTTACTAATCATATTTGGCTGTTGTTGTTGTTTTGTGGGAGTTTTACTAATCATATTTGGCTGTTGTTGCTGTTGCGTAGAAGTTTTACTAATCATATTTGGCTGTTGTTGCTGTTGCGTAGAAGTTTTACTAATCATATTTGGCTGTTGTTGTTGTTGTTGTGTAGGAGTTTTATTTGGATGTTGCTGTTGTGTATAAGTTTTACTAATCATATTTGGCTGTTGTTGTTGTTTTGTGGGAGTTTTATTTGGTTGTTGTTTTGGCTGATTTTGTTGGAAGGTTTTAATTGGATGATTTGGTACATTTTCTTGTTGCTGGAAATTTGTGCTTTGCTCGTTTTGAATTGGGCTTGAATTCGGGCTGGCATTGCTGACTGGCGGAGCTTCTTTTATTGTGGCAAGGTTGTCGAAGATCGAGTTTACTTTTGGATCTTCTTGAATGACAGTTCGAGGCGAATTCACATCGATCAACTTGAAGTCGAGCTCGCAAAATATCTTCACGCAGCAATCCTCAATCAAATCTGTAGGAGCGAGTCTTCTCAATTGAATGACGAGCATCTCATCGTTGTTGCCCACGTCGTAAGGAAATGATATGATGCTTGATTGCCCCGTCAATCGATAAAGGCGAACAGTGACCAAGTGTCTTGACTTCAGTTCAATGCAGTATGGAGGAGGAGGGTTGTTATATTGGCCGTTGTCATCGAGTATCTTGTGTCTTCTCTCGCATATGATGTGTAAATGGCACTTTTTCATTTCATTGAATTTTTCAGAGACTTGGAAAGCATATCGTGGCAGATTCAAATTGAATGCTTCTTCGGTCGACACATTCTCATCGTCATAACTGCCAGGATTCAATTGATAGAAAAAGTGACGCGAATGCCATTTTGAGGGAATTGGAAGGCCGACATCAATCTCGGTGAAATATCTAAAGAAGTCATGGTCAATCATCCAAAAAGTGCCATCTTCACATGGATTCATTCCAACGCCTTCTTTCAATTCCGGCGTCCAAAGATTTGAATGGTCCGACCAATCACCATTCCATTCATGACCACCCCAGGGATTTCGTAGACATAGGAAGTTCTTATTGTCATATTGTTTGGTCTTGAGGAGAAGATATGAATGAACGGTTATTAGACCTTTTTGGGTTAATTCTTCATCGGTAATATCTTCTAATTTCTCTGTGTGAATTCCAGCACCAATGATGGCGCCGTGCTTTTGGTATTTGAGAATTCGCTCAAATGGAGCCATTTTGGTGGCTTTATCTTGGCTTTTAAGAGTAGAAAGATTCTTCATGGAGCATGAAAATCCAAAGATTGAGTAAATAGCTTGTCCAAACGTGCCACCGGCTAATTCTGTATATGATTCATTCAATTTCGCATAGGCCTTTTCAACAAGGCAAAACCATGGTGATTTCGTTGTATCTGACGGGCGACTGAAGAGTGGGGTACTGGTGCCTTTAATAAATGGAATGAGAGTATCAATTAAAACAGGAGTTTTCCGACCAAAGGCATGAAAGAAAATAACAACTGCACCGCACTTGATATTGATGGAATCTTCCACTTTCCCAAGATATATATTTGCTTTGTTATCAAAAAGAAATGGAATTAATGATGGTTGCTGAGAAAGATGCGAAATTACGCTAAGTAAATAGCAATCTGGTAGAGTTCCCTGCTGAACAAAATCGTAGTGAATAAGTTCTTTTTTGAATAGAGGAGCTTTATATACTTCATCAATTCTAAGCCATTCTACATCAGAATCATTGAAAGAAACCGCTTTCTCTGGAATTTTAGCAATTGGATGAAAATTTGGATCAACAAAAACTTCCCCTTTTTCTTTGTAATTTACAAGTATAGCCCTATACTTTTTAGCTTCTTCATTGAAATCTTCAAATCGTTTACTCATCAAATCTTAAATGTAATATGAATTGAAAAACTTCCCTGATTTTCGTTTCATTCAATTCCAAAAAACTATTTTTCAAATCTTTCTGAAGAATACAATGTTGAGATCAAATTTTTCAATATGCTATTTGGTTATATCTATTGAATTTTTTTGTATAATTCAAAAGAATATAATAATGCTCCCATTTCACTTGTATATCAAAAAAATGATTTATTTTCAGATAAATAATCTTTTTGTTCACAATATATATAAAAAAACGTTTTTTCGAAAGTTAAACGGTCGTTTTTAGAGAATTTTCTGATCAAAAAATCGAGATGAGTGTCGTTGCAAGTGGAAGTCCCAACGACAATAAAGAATCAAAAAACGAGCAAGATACGAGCAAGGATGAAAAAGATAAAAATCAAAACGAATCTTCAAGCGAAGCAAACCACCCCGAAGCAAAGCCTGAAGAGCAAGCAAATAACGATTCTAGTGCTAAAGAAACAACTGATAAAGTTGAACCAAAAACAGAAAACGTTCTTGGTGGTTTAATAAATAATATTGCAAGTGCTCTTAACGGAGAAAACAAAGAAAACGCTGAAAATGAAAATAACGAAAGCAAAGAAACTCAAGAAAACAAAGAAAATCAAGAAAACAAAGAAGATACAAAAGACGCCAATAACGAGAATAACAATGATGTGGAAAAAGATCAAAATAACGATATTAACGATGAAAATAAACCTGTTATGAGTCTTACAGCTGTCACAGATGCAATTACAGATGCATTAGTGAACGATCCAAATGATCCAAATAATGCTTCTCCAACTGAAGATAAAGGAGAAAACGAAGATCCAAATAGTTTTATTACGGAACCACAGACAGATTTACGTCCAACTGATGAAGAACAACCAGAAACAGATAATGATGTTCAATATAATCAACTTGGAATTCCTACCAAACAAACCAAAACGATACACGAAACGCGTCCCGGCAAAATATCAATTCATACGTACAATCGCTCCAAAGTTTGCAGGTTTACTGAAAGAGCCACAATTGAGGCATTAGATCAATGCGGCATCGAGCCGACAGAACTTTTTTTACCAAACAATCAACAACTCAGTAAATATCCAAATGATCCAGACATCCGAAATCTAGTTATGCAGCACCATAACCAGCGAATTGACAGACTTGTTGAAATGATCAGTGACAAACGTGAAGAAATACTCAATTTAGAAGACCAAAAAGCTACAGAAAGGGCAACATCTAGAATAGATCCCTCCGAAGAGCCCCAACCCAAAAAAGAAGAAGAAACAGAAGAAGCCGACTTTTTGAAATACGAACAAAGAAAACTTGAAAGAGCTCATGTTCAGCATAAAAGGGAAGTTGAAGCCATTTTAATACGCGCTCTTACAAATGAGATGATGGAGAAAGACCAGAAGATGCGAGATGAGCGTGAGAAAGAAAGGCAGAGGAAAATTAATGAAGAAAGACAGAAGAAAAATGAAGAATCGCATCGAAGACATCTTCAAAGAATGAATGAACTTGCCGAAATCGAACGGAAACGAAAAGAAGAAGAAGAAAAGAAAAGAAGAGAACAATACGAAAAAGACAAAAGACTTCTTGAAATCCAGAAACAGAAGCAAGAAGAGAGAACAAGGCAATTGAGAAAAATGGAGAAAGAAAGACAAGAAAAAAGTGAGAAAAATCGTCTCGCTTTGTTACAACTTGAAGAAAATCGAAAACAAAAGCTAAATGAAACCCAGAAACAAATCGAAGAAAGAGAACAAAAAAGACTTCAAGCAAAACATGAAGAATATGAGAAAATGTGCAAAGAAAAACAATTGCAAAGAGAGAAAAGAGACGCTTTATTGAAAGCTGCACTTGAACAACAAAAAGAACAATTAGAAATGAAAAGGAAAATGGCAGAAAACAAAGATAAAATTCAAACACAAAAACATTTGGAATATAAACAAAAAAGACAGCAAGAACAACAAATTTATGCACAAAAACAAAAATTTAAAATTGATAGAAATGCTGACATTAGGAATCAAATTGAAAAGGAAACAATGGAAAGAAAAAGAAAACTTGTCAAAACCGATTCAGATTTGAATCGAAGACTTCAAAAATTAATGGTTCAAAGAGAGAAACAAGCTGAATTGGCAAGAACAAATAAAACAGACGCTTCAATTCGAACACAACAAAGATTTGAAGAATATAAACAAAGACAAGAAAAATTGAGAATAGAAAGTGACAACAATTTGAAAAAGTTTGAAGAAAACTATCAAAAAGTGAAAGAAGAAAGAGAAAAACAAAGATTAATGAAAAGTATTCAAAACTCGTTAAAACAAGATGAAAGAGATTCAAATGCAAAACATCTCGAATACTTAAGACAAAGAAAAATTAAAATTATGAGACAAAAACAAGAAGAAACTGACCAAAGAATAACTAACAAACAACTGGAAAAACAAAGATTACAGAACGAAAGATTAAAGGCTGTAACTAAAATGGCTGACGAGCGTGCTGCTTTCGATCACGAGTTCCAACAGTCAATGAGAAATATGAAGAATTTCCCAATGCAGCAGTTGGCACAAAAGTACGACATAGACTTGAAAGAACTTAAGCAAAGAGTCGAAAATAAAAGACCAGTGACTTCATTCGCTAATTCGGCTACTCAGACAAATCAAATGAGTAGCTCACTTCCGCTCATTAGAAACAATGATAATGTCCAGAATGAATCTCAAAACGAGAATGAAAACGAGAACCAAAACCAAAACGAAAATGAAGACAAGAATGAAAACGAGAATGAAAATGAAAACAAGAATGAAAGTCCAGGCGCTCTTGAAGAAGTTGTCCAATCACAAGTGAACTCTCTGTTTCAATCTGATGTCAACAATAATGAAAACAACAATAATGAAAACAACAATAATGAAAATAACAGTGAAAATACTGTAAATAATAACAATGCTGAAAACGGTAATGCTGAAGGTAATAGCAATGCTGATAATAACAATGCTGATAATAACAATGCTGATAATAACAATGCTGATAATAACAATGCTGATAATAACAATGCTGAAAGTAATAGCAATGCTGATAATAACAATGCTGATAATAATAACAAAGCTGAAAGTAATAACAATGCTGATAATAATAACAATGCTGATAATAATAACAATGCTGATAATAATAACAATGCTGATAATAACAATGCTGATAATAACAAAGCTGAAAGTAATAGCAATGCTGATAATAACAATGCTGAAAGTAATAACAATGCTGAAAGTAATAACAATGCTGAAAGTAATAACAATGCTGATAATAATAACAATGCTGACGGTAATAGCAATGCTGATAACAATAACAATGCTGAAAGTAATAGCAATGCTGATAACAAAGACGGTGCTAATAATAACGATGCTGAAAAAGTTGAACTACCACAGGTTATTGCTGTTACTGCCAACACGCTTTTTGGCGCCCCTGATGCAAATGCTAATAATGCAGATCAGAAGCCAGCTAATGCTAATGATGAAAATAAAGTTGAATCCAGCAAAAAGTGAAAATTTTCAGTTATTAATTGAACAGACGGATGAATCTTTCTGAAAAGGAATTACTTTTGTGTTTATTAATTTATTTGTATGGTTTTATATTATCTCTTCTTTTATTTATAAATAAAAAATGTGTATTTTTTTTAGTTTTATTTGATTTTCAAACTTATAATTGAAAAAATTGAATGAGCTCTCACAAAAAAGCAAATTATAAATACAACCGTGCAGCTGCTTTTGGTATGGAAAAATCAAGTGCACAAGATTCTTGAGAATAATGAGGATTTGCAATCATTAGAATAATTAAAAAAAAAAACTTTTAATATGAAAATTATATTATTTTAAAAAACACTTCCAAATACATACTAATAATAAATAAATAAAATACACATATTTTACAAACAATGGCCGACAACATCTTCCAATTTTCCAATATGAAGTTTAGCTGATTTATATTCTGATTCGTACATTCGCGGTTTCTGATCAATTCCAAGCTTTTTATATATAAATCTTGCTGCAGTTTCATACCATTGGCATGGTCTTGAAGAATTATGTTTAGCATCGAAAATATAAAGTTGCTTATCAGAACATCCATATTTAGCAAAAAGTTTTCTAGCTTGTTCAATTGGGACAAAAGAATCTATTTTACCATGTCCCATTAATAATGGCGTTGTGGCGTATGAAACATCTTTAAGAGGATAATTTGTATCAATTGTTGGGCCAACAATTTTTTTTGCTTCTTTTTTAAATATCGGCTTAACAATTTTAAGGAATAATGGAGGAATTTTATTTGATTTAGCTTGATCTGTAACAATTTCTTCTGTTGAAGCAAATGCTGAATCTGAAACAATGCAAACAAAGTCATTTGATATGGAAACTGTATCAAGGCCAATTGCTGCACCCATTGATCTTCCCCATAGGCCAATTGTATTTATTTGAAATTTGTTCTTTAAAAAGTTTGAAGCTGCGAGAACATCATGGCACCCACGCCCAATTAACGGAATTGTATCGCCCTCTGAAAGGCCGCTTCCACTAAAATCAAAAGAAAATATAGCTAAATCTCTAGTACATAAAAACGGAACTATATCGACGCATTCAAATTGATTCATTCCAAGGGCATGAAGGTAAATTATGCACGATGTTGGATTATTGTTTCTTGAATCATGCCAAAGGCTCCCGTGAAGCATAAGATTATCTCCATTATCAAATTCGCAATCAGTTCGGACATATAAATCTTGATATTTGCCTTCAATAGCGCATATTGTATTAGATAAATCGTATGTTGCTCGTGGTGGGCGCAAACTAACATCAAAAAACCATTTTATCAAACTTTTCATTTGATTGTTCTAGGATACGTTTACTAATTCTTCGGAAAATAAAAAAATCATCTTTCAGTGAAAATAAAAGAATTTATTCATTAAAAAATCAGTTTTTAATCTTTAAACTAAAATAATAAAATAAAAATAAGTAATAAAAAGAATATATACTAAAATATTTAAAGATATTTCAGGATTAAATCTTAAGTTTTTTGAATCAGATTCTACCATATCTATTTTCAGAGATAGATTTATTTTTAAAGAGGTATGGAGCTCCATACTTCCCAGTTGACTTCAAAAGAGGTTGACCAATTCTAATATGGCTAGATACTTTGCAAAAAAGTGTATTTTTGATTTTAGATAACTTATTTTTTTTCGTATTCAATAATTACATTTAATTAAATCTCAAAAACTTATCAACAAATACTATTTATAAAATGGAAATCAAATACGAGCGATAGTAAAGCAAAAGAAAAAACAGAAAAAAACATTATTTATTATCTTTTAATTACTATTATTGCTTGCTGCCTGTTTCTGTTCAGCTTGTTTTCTATCTCTCTTTAAATTTATGCTCTGTTGCAAGTTTAATCTGTACTCAGTCTTTTGAAGATTAATTTTATATATATATGACTTCAATTAATAAAACTACTTATTTCAATTTATATTCATACATCAATATACTCGTATTGCATCAAAAAATAATGTTTTTTGTCATATCCAGCATTGACATGATATTGCTATTTTTGCATATCATAGAATGCTTGTGGGATATTAACTTTTTGAATTTCACTTAAATCGTTGAAATATTCAAAAGGAAGAGTTCAAAGAAGCTTTTAGAAAAAAAAAAAAAGATATAATATATTTTATTTACATTTTTTAGTCATATTGTAAATTTCTCCCCTTAGTGTACTTCTTCTTTTTTAATTGTTCTCGATTTTTAGGCGCTTTTCATTCAAAACTGAGTTTTGACCAAATTTTCACTTTTTCAAGAAAATTATTAAAGGTGCTACGAATTATAATCAAAACTTGATAATTCTTTATATTATATATATCATATAGGCATTATACCTGATTATTAACATATAATAATGCATCTAAATATTTCATATTAATAAACAAATAAATGATATGTTATATAGGTGGACTCGAGCTTGATCTCCTAAAAAGTCGTAAATAGGATTTAATGTCTAAAAAGTTTATCTCAAAAAATCATTAATTTCATCTATTTCGTTATTAAAATATTCTATTCCCTCAAAAGTTTATCTCAAAAAGTCTCTCGATATATAACTAACTAGAAAAACTTTTATACCAAAAAATCAAATATTTATGGCTATGTCTCGAACTTTTTTGATCAAAAAATCTTTGAAATTATGTCTAATACTCTTTTTTAAAAAATTAAAAAGTCTTTTTTTGAAATATATTTTTCTCTTGCAGGAAATAGATCCTTTTTCTAGGAAAAAGTAGGCTAACTCTCCCAAAATATCGTTTTTAGAAAATAATTTTCCATTTTTCAAAAAAAAAAAAAAAAAAAAAAAAAAAAAAAAAAAAAAGCAAGTCATGAATTATCATATATGTATCGATTTTCAATTTTTCCTTAAAATTGTAATATATGTTTATAAAATAAACTTTTCGTAGTTATGAAAAAGGATAAACTATAAATGGGAAATGAATATTGGTCTATATTGTCTAATTCTAATCTTTTATTTTTGTTGAATGAAAAAATCTTTTCAATCAATTCAATATATTTCAATATATGTTTATATATTTATTGTCTACTGGAAAACTCCCTTATCAAATGGACAACCTCCCAACAAAAAAAGGATTCTAATCTAGAAATGAATTATGTATTAAATTAATTTAATATATAACTATAATATATAAAATAACTAATTTAAATTAATTAATCTATTATTTTAAATACAAATATTTTTTATATCAAGATATTAATTGATTAAGATTTTGGAAATCAAATTTTTGACACTTTTACGGTAGACAATCAATGTTGATTGGCTATAAAAAATTATATAGAAATAAAGAAATTCATATTATTTATAAAATTTATGTTTTAATATAAAAATACTCTATGGAATTTGCGTATTAAGGTACAAATCCAGTACGTTATTTTTTGAATAGGAGAACGTTTATTATTTGAATAGTTGCATGTCTCTGAAAAAGTTTAAATTGACTAGGTTTGTTTTTGACACTTATTTTACAATTTAAATAAATATTATGACATGTTATATGAAATGGATGAAAATAATCGTTTTTTATTTAACATGTCATCTTATTCTTTGAGAATGTCAAAAAAAATTGCGGTTACTAAACGTACTGGATTTGTACCTTAAAAAAAAATATGATTCTTCTACAAATATTTAATAATTATATTTTCCAACACTGCAATGAATCAATTCCATTTTTAAATAACAAATATGATATGCATGTATTTTGGATTGAATGGATCATAATAAAAAGAAAGCAATTCAAATTCATAATTAAAAGTTTTTTTTATTCTATTTATAAATATTTTTTACATTAGTTCAATAAATTCAATAGATACACAAAAATTGATCTTTGTTTATCAAAGGATTCTCTTTAATAAATTATTATATTAATAGAATTAAAAACCTTAAAAATTTTATTTCAAATTTTTAGCAGTGTTTATTATTTTTAAGCATAATTTCTGACTCCGTATCAATTTTTTAATAAAAAATATAAAAATATGTAAACTATAGAAATTATGTAATTAATAGAAAAATCTATTATTTAGAAGAAAAAAAGTAATAAAAACATGATAAAAATCATTTTTATACTATTTAAAAAATGTGTCTCGTTTGTTATTATTTAATTATTAATGTATGATATAGTTTCCACTTAAATTGGCTCAAAAAAAATTGAGAAAATGAAAACGGGCCAAATTTATTAAAAAAAAGTATTTTAAAATTATATTATTAATATATAATTTTTATATATTTTAAATATATCATATAATTATTATAATATAATAAAATAATAAATTACATATTAAGATATGAATTTAAATGTAACGACTCTCAATTATTATTTACTATATTCTCAATTTTATTCTCGAAGATTTTTTTATTCAAAATTTATGAAAAAAAAATTAATGAAAAAAAAACTTTCTACATTTGATTTAAATTTTAATTAAACTTAAAAATATATAAAGAAAATTATTTATTTCATTTCTCTCAAATTAACATTTTATGCGAAACGATTTGAAATCATAATTGTTCAATATTTAGAATATACAGTTATATAAAGTTTATTAATTGTTTATATTTATTTTAAATATTTTTATAGTATATATAATATTATTAAATGTTATATAATCTATGATATACATATAAATATAAAAAGATATTTGCTTAATAATTTAATAAAAATTTCTTATTGAAAAAAAATCGTTATTAATGTTTATGGTTATAAAATTGATTTTTGCAGCTCAGCCCCCTGAATCAAATTAAACTAAATATAGCATATCTTTATTAAATTAAAAGCACAATATTTAAATGTAATTATAATCTAAATAAATTCTTTATTTATTTAGATATTTCAAAAAAATATGTAAAAATTCATTAAAATGAACTTTTTAACAAAATATGAAATATTTTAAAAATAACAAAATGCATAATTAATCATTAATTTCCAATATATATAATCATTATTCATTATTAATTCAATCCATCCATCAGGTGGCTAGATTGGGGTTTTTTCATCGGATACTTGTTTGTGTTATTATAACTTATATAATTGATATTTTAAAACATTTAAATTATAAATATATAAAATAAGTGCACTAGAATATAATAACAAAATGTTATTTAGTAATTATTAATACATAAAAAGATATACATATTTTTATAAACGTTAAAAATGTAATGTAGGTGTCTGTACCTCTAATTAATTAATTAATAAATAATTAATTAATAAATAAATAAATATTAATAAATAAATAATTAATTATTTAATTAATTAAAAAATAAATAATTAATTATTTAATTAATTAAAAAATAATTAATTAATTAATTAAAAAATAAATAATTAATTATTTAATTAATTAAAAAATAAATTATTAATTGTTTAATTAATTAAAAAATAAATAATTAATTATTTAATTAATTAAAAAATAAATAAATAATTATTTAATTAATTAAAAAATAATTAATTAACTATTTAATTAATTAATAATTAATTAATTAATAAATAAATATTAATTAATAAATAAATAAATATTAATTAATTAATTAATAATTAATAATTAATAAAAAATAATTAATTAATTAATAATTAATTATTCTCAACAATTTGTAACTTTTGTTCCGTTATTTTGGTTATCAAATTTTTTTTTTTCTTGTTAACAAAGAAAACTTTAATTGATGATAAAAAAAATAGTTTTTTAAGCTTCCCCATCCTTTATTCTCATCGTTTTCTCAATCAGCCTCAGCAGTTCTTTCATTAGCTTCCCATCCAGCTTCATCAGGCTTCTCAACCTCATCAAATCCTAGACTAAGCTCCTCATAGCCATCAACTCATCAAATCTGTAATCAGTTTCATTAAAAATCACAACCAGTTTCATCAATTCCTCAACTAGCCTTATTAGCACCTCAAACTCAATTACTTCTCAACAAACTCCATCAGTCTCGTCATTCCTACAATTAATCCAATAGATTCCCCAATTATCTTTATATATCCTTCCATCAGTATTATCTATTTCTGAACCAGCCTTATTATCTCCTAAAACAGTTTTATCAGTTTTTCAGTTTTAATGGATCCTAAACAAGCTTTGCCAATTCCTCAATCGCTTTCATATTATCATTAACCAACTTCATTAGACTCACTAGCCTCAATAATTCTACAATTAGGTCAAACAGTCCTCAATTATCTCATCAATTCCACATTCAGTTTCATCAATTCCTCAACTAGCCTTATTATCTCATCAATATGCTCCATTAACACCTCTGTCTGCCATATCAGCTAATCAACCTCATAAAATTCTCAACCAGCTTTACAACATGTCATCAACCGACTTTTTTGGTTCATTAGCCAGCTTCATTAGGTCATTAGGTTTGCCAGCTCCTCCATCATCCTCACTAGTCTCATCACTTTCGTCAATTCTCCAATCGGTCTCCTCAATTCTTCCATCAGCTTAATCAAACTCATCAATCCTTTAGTTATTCATCTTTGGCTTCATTAATTCATCTATTAGCATCATCTCCCTTAAATTCATTAACCTCATCAAGATTAATACAAAGGTTCATTTTGCCATTTTACACCAACTAAAATTAATTGACAAAATATCAGTTTCCTAGCGACCGTTACAAAATCTAAAACCAAAAAACTGAAATGCTAATATAAAATCGTTCAATCTGTTCCTTAAATCGGCATCCAAATAGCTAGATAGTTAGTTTATATGCATTAAGTTTTCATTTAATCAAGCCTTCGTTCTTAATTAGATCAGAAGGTCTTCAACAATATTTTATTATATATACAAATGCAAGGATAAGATCTGCACAAAACATATAATAACATAGTGTCTATCATTTTTCGCAATTTCAATTTAATTACTCATAATTTCACATATTAATAGAATTATCGCTAAGACATTTTAAAACAGCGCTAAATGAATATGATTAATCAAAATGTAATCAAATATACTTGTAATATTGCGTATTCTTATTTGCCAAATACCTTCTGGTTTTCCAGTATTATCAATACTATTTCAAGGAACATAAAACAGGAACAAAGCAAGTAGTGCCAAAATGAGTGTCATGCATACACATGCAATTATCAAACGCTTATATTTTGCAATCCTACATACATTTCTGATATCTTAAACATATTATTTTTTTACTAATTTATTTTTTCTTTATATATGAATGCTGTTTAATTTATCAAATACCAATAATATAAATCACTTTTATTTATAACTTTACTATGCTTTTTTTTTGAGATATTTATAGACTATTCTTTTTGAACATTATTATATTCAATTTTTCCTTTCAATTTTATTGTAGAGACACGGGTGTAATAAATAAATATTTAATTAATAAATACAGCTTCGATCACAATTTCAATTATTAATTGTAAAATTTCATATTTTGAAGCTTTATTTTGGAAAAAAAGTTCGTCTTTCCTTTATGCGATCATTTTTGACCTAAATATGGTTACTTAACCGTTTTTCTTAACGGTATATCTGCTATTTTTTTGGCGGTTATACCTTTAAGAAATTAAAAAAGGTAAATTATATATATTTATTTGACCTTATTTTCTTTAAAGGAAAAGACAAATATTTGATTAAACAAACAGCCAAAAATTCTGTCAATTATATTTTAATTGCAAAATATTTTTTTGAGCAAATAGAATAAAAATTAGATATTAAACAAAAATCTAGAACAAAAAGCAACAATTAATTCGAAATGTACATTCATTTTGAATTTCATTTTTTTAAATGTATTAATAAATAATTAATAAATAATTAATAAATAATTAATAATTAATTAATTAATTAATAAATAAATAATTAATAAATAAATAATTAATAAATAAATAATTAATAAATAAATAATTAATAAATAAATAATTAATAAATAAATAATTAATAAATAATTAATTAATAAATAATTAATTAATAAATAATTAATTAATAATTAATTAATTAATAAATAATTAATTAATAAATAAATAATAAACAAATAATTAATAATTAATTAATTAATAAATAAATAATTAATAAATAAATAATTAATAAATAAATAATTAATAAATAAATAATTAATAAATAAATAATTAATAAATAAATAATTAATAAATAAATAATTAATTAATTAATTAATAATTAATTAATTAATTAATAATTAATTAATTAATAAATAATTAATTAATAAATAATTAATTAATAAATAATTAATAAATAAATAATTAATAAACAAATAATTAATAATTAATTAATAAATAATAAATAAATAAAGAATAAATAAATAATTAATAAATAATTAATAAATAATTAATAAATAATTAATAAATAATTAATAAATAATTAATAAATAATTAATTAATTAATAATTAATTAATTAATAATTAATTAATTAATAATTAATTAATTAATAATTAATTAATAAATAATTAATAAATAAATAATTAATAATACAGTCTGCGCATTTCAAATCGGCCCTTTTAACGGATATTTGACCTTAAATTGACCTTCAAAAGTGCTAAAAATGGCCGATTTGAAATGCGCAGCCTGTAAATAAATAAATGATGAATAAAAAAAAAATTAATTAATAATTATTTATTTATAATTTATTTATTTAATATTTTTATTCATAATATTATTAGTATTTGCATTGGTATCATTAATATACCAGCAACTCCTTATCGAAGGGGATTTTTTAGGGGGGGGGGGGGGTTAACCTTGTCAATCAATAATAAAGTAATCCTATGATAAAAAAATATATATTTATGTTATTTTCTATTTTCTTTAATTATTTTCTTATGTATTTAGTTATTTGGTTAATTTCTTATTAAGAATTTTTTTTATACGTTAAATGTGGTTAACAAACTAAAAAAACTGTTGTTAACTTCTTTATATAGTTAACAAGAATTAATAACATAAGTTTCTCCTTCTAACAGCCTTATCAAACTCCTGTTTCTAGCCTCTTCAATTTTTCAGCCAGCCTCAACAACTTTACTCAACTAGCTTCATTTATATCTTTTTTTTTTTTCCGACCTCAGCTTTATCAATCTTGCCAGCTCCTCATTTGCTTCATCAGCTCCTTTTTCATCCTCAAAAATCTCTTTAATTCAACTTCCAGCATCATCAACCTTGCTAACTCCTTTATTAAACTTATTAATTTCATCAGGTCCTCTAATAGCTTCATCAATATCACCAATTCCTCTTCGACTTATCTAACAGATTCGCCAGCCTCTCAGTAACTTTTATACGAGCTTCAGCAATCTCATCATCTTCACTACCATCCTCATTAAGTTTTGCTGGCTCAACTACCAGCCACATCATCAACTAAACCAAATCTTCTACAAGCTTCAACAATCTTATTAATTCCACTACCAGCTTTTATCAATCTCATCAACTCCTAAATCAACCTTATTAATCTCATTAATTTACTACCAGTTCCTCCATCTTCCTCATTAACCATATCAATTCTCTACCAGGCTCATTAAACTCAGTAATACCTCTGTTGCATCATCACCTCCACCAAATTCATCAATGCACTTGATTTATTAGTATAGCATTTTTTGCAATTTTACACCACCAAAAATAAATGGTATAATATCGGTTTATTATCGACTATTAACAAATAAAAAATAGAAATGCAGTCGCAAAATCGCGAAAGCTGCTTAACAAAATGATATCCAAATAGTTAAACATACAATCTACACTTATTATATATGCAATTACACAGTTCTTCAATTTATATTAGATCAATTGAACTTCAATTGCATTTTATAAAATATACAAATACAAAAATAGGATCTATAATGAGCATATAATAACATAGTTATATCGTTTTTCACGAATTCAATCGAATTACTCAAGATTTCCTAAATTAATAGAATTATCACCAAGAAATAGTAAAACAGAAAATAAACTTACAATATCATGCATTCTTTTTTCAAAGTTGTCAGATATCATACAGATATGATCAATATTCTAAAAGGAATGAGCAAATGCAAGCAAAATCAAGAGTACCGAATTAAATGTTATATATGTATACACAATAATCCAACAGTTACATGTAACAATCCTTTCTACTTTTATGATATCTTAAACATTTTATTTTTTTACCAATTTATTTGTTCTTTATATTTTAATTATTTTTGATTCAACATATATTGATAATATAAATTCTTTTTATTTATAATTTTATATTATTTTTTTATGAGATATAGATAAAGTTTTTTTTGCACGTTATTTCATTCAATTTTCTAACAAATAAAAAAATTTTCCACTTTATAAGTTCTTTTGTAGCTGCAATTGCTTTGGATGATTTATTATCGCTGAAAAGATATTAATTAAAAATTTCTTTTCATTTTTTATTCAGATGTCAACTAATGTGTCATTTCCAGGCAAATGTGATCACATCAAATCTATAGCAAAGAAGTTATGATCATAATGGCATTGATGACTTTTTTTGTCAATTCATAAATTCGAAAATATTCATTAATATAATGATCTTTCGATTTATTTGATTTTTCAATTCCAAATGACAATCTAACAAAATATAATTCCCTTTTTTCAATGTATTTACAAATTAATGGTCATCGCAAAAGAAAGAACACTAAAAATACTTTTAATATAGTCTACTATTTATACTAAAACTAAGAAACATTTAAAAAAAAAAGAAATTTCAAAAATTTTCTTTTGAAAATTTCACAGTTTCGTTGTTTTTTTATCAAATCAACAGGTTTAAACCATTTCAGATCGTTTTATCTTTCAATTGAACAGTTAAATCTTGGATATTTCAATAATTTTTCGAATATCAAAAATATTAAAAATGACAATCTTATATTATTTAAATCAAAATAAGTTACTATACATATCTATTTCCCTAAAAAATTCAATTTAAAAACAAATATGCAAAATTTAATAGTAATGATTTTATTTATATTGTATTTTTATTTTTTTTGATAAAAAAATAAAAATACCAAATAAAAAACAAGTTTTTTTGGTATCAATTTTAAATTGCTATTGAAGAGTCGCCTTGTGTTGATGTTGTTGATTGATTTTTCTTCTTGATAACAAGGAAGTAAACAAGAAGAGCGATGATAGCTGCAACTACAACAATGCAAGCGATAACAATACCAGCAATTGCACCACCGCTTAACTTCTTCTTACCACCGGCATCTTTGTCTTTACCACGCATTGCCTTTAAGTTAGAATAATATTCGCCATTATTAGTGGAATTCTCGCAATTAGGACTAATGAAATCAAGTGAATTCTCGAAACGATCTTTGTACTCAAGGCAGCTTTCCCAAGCAGCTGTTTGATTATCTTTTCCATTAAATTGGGCAACGAGTAATGTTTCTTCTTCAAGTGGAACAAGTTTGCCTGTTTCTAATGGTTCTACCTTGATGAATCCACTTTGGAATCTTGGGAATCCAGAATCTGATTTAACAACACGAATTGGATATCTGCTTTCAATTGATGAACGATTATAATAGAGTTTGATTTCTGAACCATCAAGTTTAACATCCTTTTCAATGTTCAAAACAGAAAGTAAACCAATACCAATTTTTTGTAAGGCGATGTTTTCAAGTGTAATTTCAGAACGTCCTTCGACACGGAGATTTTGGCATGTTGTGTTATCACTTCCTGTTCCTTTTAATTGTGTTTTTCCTTTTTGTGGGAAAACTTGAATAGTATCAATATTTAATTTTGGAACTTTTGAAGTTAAAGTAATTCCTTCTTTTTCTGGTTCAATTGTTCCAATATTAAGTGTATCATCTGTGAGTGCAGCTCCTTCTTGTGGATTAATTGTTATTTCACCCGAACCTTTGAGATCTACTTTTGAACTGGTAGATGGAGGAAGTTCAATATTTGCTTCATTGAAAACTTCAAGTGAAACTTTATTTGAAGGTGTGGGGATGATTGTAATTGGATTTTTTCTTGGCTCAATGACCAAATTGATATTTTCAACTTGACTGATTAATTCAACAAGTTTATTTGTGGTTGTAATAGGTACTGAATATGTTTTTTGTTTATCATAAGTTAATTCTTCATTAAAGGTAACATTTTCAGTATCTTGACCAATAATCATTTCACTTGTCATTTCTTCCAAATTGACTGGTGGAGGAGTGACTGCTGGAATTGGATCGATACATTCTCCATTATATAGTTCTTTTCCTGACTGGCAAAAGCATTGGCCTGTATTAGGACTTGGGTCTTCATTAAAGAACTTAGATGTATCGCATTTAACACATTGATTTGGATCGATATTGTTGCATTTGACACATCCAGGAACACTTTCAAGAGTGCAATTATATTCTTCATATACTACACATCGTTTACGATCTATTGTAACATGGAGTTCATAATTTTCTGCACAAGCTCGGCAATATATTTGACCATCTTCTTCATAGCATGAGGTGCAATTTGCGATAGAAGAGCAATCTAATTTGATGCATGTTCCATTGGAAGCTACAGTGTATCCATAATAGCAGCTACTGCAAGCGTTTTGGTTTGAGCAAAGAGTGCAATATGCGCCAACATTTGGAGTATTAAAGCAAGACATCTCAACTTCAGTTAGGCAACGGCCATTATAATCTTGGTAATTATCTGCACATACACATTTTCCGTTTTCAAGTTTCAAACGAAGAGATTCATCACAAGCTTTGCAGACAGAATTATCAGTTTCATCGCATTGTGTGCATCCAACAACAGAATCAATGCATGTTTCTTGAATGCACTCTCTACTATCTTCAGATTCCGTATATCCATCTTCGCAATGATAGCAGTAATAAACGCCATTTTCATAAGTACATGAACCTGCAGAGCAATGAGGAATATAATTAGAGCATGTAATTTTACAGTCGTTGCCATTCAATTCACCATCACAGTATATGCATGCGCCATTTGCAGTTGTATTGTAATAACCTTCTTCGCATTTCATGCATGTTTGATTATCATCTGGATAGCATTCGCTACAATGGGGGACTTTTGGATCGCAAGTTTGTTTTTGACATTTTCCTGATACTAGATTATATCCAGACTTGCAATTAATGCATTCAATTGAGCCTGGGCCATCGCACATTGAGCAGAATTGATCTACATCTCTGCAGTCGGATCCTTGAATTTCTATGCATGATTTCTGGTTTGAATGAACTTTATAACCACTCTCACATTGTGAGCATTTGCTATAATCAGTTGAGTCGCATGAAGTACAATGAGGAATATCTTTACAGAGAGAAGTATTTACTTCTGGCGCTGATGAAGATGGTTCTGTAACATCTGATGGGCCTTCTGAGATGACCTCTGATGATGAGCCTCCAAGATCTTCTTCTGATGATGATGAATCTT
The DNA here is from genome assembly GCA_039105265.1 of Tritrichomonas musculus. Taxonomy (NCBI): domain Eukaryota; phylum Parabasalia; order Tritrichomonadida; family Tritrichomonadidae; genus Tritrichomonas; species Tritrichomonas musculus. The sequence goes on from JAPFFF010000004.1 coordinate 5,115,571, forward strand.
CATCTGAAAAAGTAACGCATTCAGAGCCATCAGCATTTGGTTTTTGTGGATCAACACAAGCTGTGCATGTTGCTGCTGTTCCATCTGACACTTCATTATCACCACATTCGGTACAAACTCCAGTAGCACTATCTATCTTGAAGTGTGGTTTGCACTTTACGCAAATTCCACCTGTTCCTGTGCATGACTCAGAATCACAATTTGAGTCGCAATTAACGCATTCAGAGCCATCAGCATTTGGTTTTTGTGGATCAACACAAGCTGTGCATGTTGCTGCTGTTCCATCTGACACTTCATTATCACCACATTCGGTACAAACTCCAGTAGCACTATCTATCTTGAAGTGTGGTTTGCACTTTACACAAATTCCACCTGTTCCTGTGCATGACTCAGAATCACAATTTGGATCGCAATTAACGCATTCAGAGCCATCAGCATTTGGTTTTTGTGGATCAACACAAGCTGTGCATGTTGCTGCTGTTCCATCTGACACTTCATTATCACCACATTCGGTACAAACTCCAGTAGCACTATCTATCTTGAAGTGTGGTTTGCACTTTACGCAAATTCCATCTGTTCCTGTGCATGACTCAGAATCACAATTTGGATCGCAATTAACGCATTCAGAGCCATCAGCATTTGGTTTTTGTGGATCAACACAAGCTGTGCATGTTGCTGCTGTTCCATCTGACACTTCATTATCACCACATTCGGTACAAACTCCAGTAGCACTATCTATCTTGAAGTGTGGTTTGCACTTTACGCAAATTCCATCTGTTCCTGTGCATGACTCAGAATCACAATTTGGATCGCAATTAACGCATTCAGAGCCATCAGCATTTGGTTTTTGTGGATCAACACAAGCTGTGCATGTTGCTGCTGTTCCATCTGACACTTCATTATCACCACATTCGGTACAAACTCCAGTAGCACTATCTATCTTGAAGTGTGGTTTGCACTTTACGCAAATTCCACCTGTTCCTGTGCATGACTCAGAATCACAATTTGGATCGCAATTAACGCATTCAGAGCCATCAGCATTTGGTTTTTGTGGATCAACACAAGCTGTGCATGTTGCTGCTGTTCCATCTGACACTTCATTATCACCACATTCGGTACAAACTCCAGTAGCACTATCTATCTTGAAGTGTGGTTTGCACTTTACGCAAATTCCATCTGTTCCTGTGCATGACTCAGAATCACAATTTGGATCGCAATTAACGCATTCAGAGCCATCAGCATTTGGTTTTTGTGGATCAACACAAGCTGTGCATGTTGCTGCTGTTCCATCTGACACTTCATTATCACCACATTCGGTACAAACTCCAGTAGCACTATCTATCTTGAAGTGTGGTTTGCACTTTACGCAAATTCCATCTGTTCCTGTGCATGACTCAGAATCACAATTTGGATCGCAAGCAACGCATTCAGAGCCATCAGCATTTGGTTTTTGTGGATCAACACAAGCTGTGCATGTTGCTGCTGTTCCATCTGACACTTCATTATCACCACATTCGGTACAAACTCCAGTAGCACTATCTATCTTGAAGTGTGGTTTGCACTTTACGCAAATTCCATCTGTTCCTGTGCATGACTCAGAATCACAATTTGGATCGCAATTAACGCATTCAGAGCCATCAGCATTTGGTTTTTGTGGATCAACACAAGCTGTGCATGTTGCTGCTGTTCCATCTGACACTTCATTATCACCACATTCGGTACAAACTCCAGTAGCACTATCTATCTTGAAGTGTGGTTTGCACTTTACGCAAATTCCATCTGTTCCTGTGCATGACTCAGAATCACAATTTGGATCGCAATTAACGCATTCAGAGCCATCAGCATTTGGTTTTTGTGGATCAACACAAGCTGTGCATGTTGCTGCTGTTCCATCTGACACTTCATTATCACCACATTCGGTACAAACTCCAGTAGCACTATCTATCTTGAAGTGTGGTTTGCACTTTACGCAAATTCCATCTGTTCCTGTGCATGACTCAGAATCACAATTTGGATCGCAATTAACGCATTCAGAGCCATCAGCATTTGGTTTTTGTGGATCAACACAAGCTGTGCATGTTGCTGCTGTTCCATCTGACACTTCATTATCACCACATTCGGTACAAACTCCAGTAGCACTATCTATCTTGAAGTGTGGTTTGCACTTTACGCAAATTCCATCTGTTCCTGTGCATGACTCAGAATCACAATTTGGATCGCAAGCAACGCATTCAGAGCCATCAGCATTTGGTTTTTGTGGATCAACACAAGCTGTGCATGTTGCTGCTGTTCCATCTGACACTTCATTATCACCACATTCGGTACAAACTCCAGTAGCACTATCTATCTTGAAGTGTGGTTTGCACTTTACGCAAATTCCACCTGTTCCTGTGCATGACTCAGAATCACAATTTGGATCGCAATTAACGCATTCAGAGCCATCAGCATTTGGTTTTTGTGGATCAACACAAGCTGTGCATGTTGCTGCTGTTCCATCTGACACTTCATTATCACCACATTCGGTACAAACTCCAGTAGCACTATCTATCTTGAAGTGTGGTTTGCACTTTACGCAAATTCCATCTGTTCCTGTGCATGACTCAGAATCACAATTTGGATCGCAATTAACGCATTCAGAGCCATCAGCATTTGGTTTTTGTGGATCAACACAAGCTGTGCATGTTGCTGCTGTTCCATCTGACACTTCATTATCACCACATTCGGTACAAACTCCAGTAGCACTATCTATCTTGAAGTGTGGTTTGCACTTTACGCAAATTCCATCTGTTCCTGTGCATGACTCAGAATCACAATTTGGATCGCAAGCAACGCATTCAGAGCCATCAGCATTTGGTTTTTGTGGATCAACACAAGCTGTGCATGTTGCTGCTGTTCCATCTGACACTTCATTATCACCACATTCGGTACAAACTCCAGTAGCACTATCTATCTTGAAGTGTGGTTTGCACTTTACGCAAATTCCATCTGTTCCTGTGCATGACTCAGAATCACAATTTGGATCGCAAGCAACGCATTCAGAGCCATCAGCATTTGGTTTTTGTGGATCAACACAAGCTGTGCATGTTGCTGCTGTTCCATCTGACACTTCATTATCACCACATTCGGTACAAACTCCAGTAGCACTATCTATCTTGAAGTGTGGTTTGCACTTTACGCAAATTCCATCTGTTCCTGTGCATGACTCAGAATCACAATTTGGATCGCAATTAACGCATTCAGAGCCATCAGCATTTGGTTTTTGTGGATCAACACAAGCTGTGCATGTTGCTGCTGTTCCATCTGACACTTCATTATCACCACATTCGGTACAAACTCCAGTAGCACTATCTATCTTGAAGTGTGGTTTGCACTTTACGCAAATTCCATCTGTTCCTGTGCATGACTCAGAATCACAATTTGGATCGCAATTAACGCATTCAGAGCCATCAGCATTTGGTTTTTGTGGATCAACACAAGCTGTGCATGTTGCTGCTGTTCCATCTGACACTTCATTATCACCACATTCGGTACAAACTCCAGTAGCACTATCTATCTTGAAGTGTGGTTTGCACTTTACGCAAATTCCATCTGTTCCTGTGCATGACTCAGAATCACAATTTGGATCGCAATTAACGCATTCAGAGCCATCAGCATTTGGTTTTTGTGGATCAACACAAGCTGTGCATGTTGCTGCTGTTCCATCTGACACTTCATTATCACCACATTCGGTACAAACTCCAGTAGCACTATCTATCTTGAAGTGTGGTTTGCACTTTACGCAAATTCCATCTGTTCCTGTGCATGACTCAGAATCACAATTTGGATCGCAAGCAACGCATTCAGAGCCATCAGCATTTGGTTTTTGTGGATCAACACAAGCTGTGCATGTTGCTGCTGTTCCATCTGACACTTCATTATCACCACATTCGGTACAAACTCCAGTAGCACTATCTATCTTGAAGTGTGGTTTGCACTTTACGCAAATTCCATCTGTTCCTGTGCATGACTCAGAATCACAATTTGGATCGCAAGCAACGCATTCAGAGCCATCAGCATTTGGTTTTTGTGGATCAACACAAGCTGTGCATGTTGCTGCTGTTCCATCTGACACTTCATTATCACCACATTCGGTACAAACTCCAGTAGCACTATCTATCTTGAAGTGTGGTTTGCACTTTACGCAAATTCCATCTGTTCCTGTGCATGACTCAGAATCACAATTTGGATCGCAATTAACGCATTCAGAGCCATCAGCATTTGGTTTTTGTGGATCAACACAAGCTGTGCATGTTGCTGCTGTTCCATCTGACACTTCATTATCACCACATTCGGTACAAACTCCAGTAGCACTATCTATCTTGAAGTGTGGTTTGCACTTTACGCAAATTCCATCTGTTCCTGTGCATGACTCAGAATCACAATTTGGATCGCAATTAACGCATTCAGAGCCATCAGCATTTGGTTTTTGTGGATCAACACAAGCTGTGCATGTTGCTGCTGTTCCATCTGACACTTCATTATCACCACATTCGGTACAAACTCCAGTAGCACTATCTATCTTGAAGTGTGGTTTGCACTTTACGCAAATTCCATCTGTTCCTGTGCATGACTCAGAATCACAATTTGGATCGCAAGCAACGCATTCAGAGCCATCAGCATTTGGTTTTTGTGGATCAACACAAGCTGTGCATGTTGCTGCTGTTCCATCTGACACTTCATTATCACCACATTCGGTACAAACTCCAGTAGCACTATCTATCTTGAAGTGTGGTTTGCACTTTACGCAAATTCCATCTGTTCCTGTGCATGACTCAGAATCACAATTTGGATCGCAAGCAACGCATTCAGAGCCATCAGCATTTGGTTTTTGTGGATCAACACAAGCTGTGCATGTTGCTGCTGTTCCATCTGACACTTCATTATCACCACATTCGGTACAAACTCCAGTAGCACTATCTATCTTGAAGTGTGGTTTGCACTTTACGCAAATTCCATCTGTTCCTGTGCATGACTCAGAATCACAATTTGGATCGCAATTAACGCATTCAGAGCCATCAGCATTTGGTTTTTGTGGATCAACACAAGCTGTGCATGTTGCTGCTGTTCCATCTGACACTTCATTATCACCACATTCGGTACAAACTCCAGTAGCACTATCTATCTTGAAGTGTGGTTTGCACTTTACGCAAATTCCATCTGTTCCTGTGCATGACTCAGAATCACAATTTGGATCGCAATTAACGCATTCAGAGCCATCAGCATTTGGTTTTTGTGGATCAACACAAGCTGTGCATGTTGCTGCTGTTCCATCTGACACTTCATTATCACCACATTCGGTACAAACTCCAGTAGCACTATCTATCTTGAAGTGTGGTTTGCACTTTACGCAAATTCCATCTGTTCCTGTGCATGACTCAGAATCACAATTTGGATCGCAAGCAACGCATTCAGAGCCATCAGCATTTGGTTTTTGTGGATCAACACAAGCTGTGCATGTTGCTGCTGTTCCATCTGACACTTCATTATCACCACATTCGGTACAAACTCCAGTAGCACTATCTATCTTGAAGTGTGGTTTGCACTTTACGCAAATTCCATCTGTTCCTGTGCATGACTCAGAATCACAATTTGGATCGCAATTAACGCATTCAGAGCCATCAGCATTTGGTTTTTGTGGATCAACACAAGCTGTGCATGTTGCTGCTGTTCCATCTGACACTTCATTATCACCACATTCGGTACAAACTCCAGTAGCACTATCTATCTTGAAGTGTGGTTTGCACTTTACGCAAATTCCATCTGTTCCTGTGCATGACTCAGAATCACAATTTGGATCGCAAGCAACGCATTCAGAGCCATCAGCATTTGGTTTTTGTGGATCAACACAAGCTGTGCATGTTGCTGCTGTTCCATCTGACACTTCATTATCACCACATTCGGTACAAACTCCAGTAGCACTATCTATCTTGAAGTGTGGTTTGCACTTTACGCAAATTCCATCTGTTCCTGTGCATGACTCAGAATCACAATTTGGATCGCAAGCAACGCATTCAGAGCCATCAGCATTTGGTTTTTGTGGATCAACACAAGCTGTGCATGTTGCTGCTGTTCCATCTGACACTTCATTATCACCACATTCGGTACAAACTCCAGTAGCACTATCTATCTTGAAGTGTGGTTTGCACTTTACGCAAATTCCATCTGTTCCTGTGCATGACTCAGAATCACAATTTGGATCGCAAGCAACGCATTCAGAGCCATCAGCATTTGGTTTTTGTGGATCAACACAAGCTGTGCATGTTGCTGCTGTTCCATCTGACACTTCATTATCACCACATTCGGTACAAACTCCAGTAGCACTATCTATCTTGAAGTGTGGTTTGCACTTTACGCAAATTCCATCTGTTCCTGTGCATGACTCAGAATCACAATTTGGATCGCAATTAACGCATTCAGAGCCATCAGCATTTGGTTTTTGTGGATCAACACAAGCTGTGCATGTTGCTGCTGTTCCATCTGACACTTCATTATCACCACATTCGGTACAAACTCCAGTAGCACTATCTATCTTGAAGTGTGGTTTGCACTTTACGCAAATTCCATCTGTTCCTGTGCATGACTCAGAATCACAATTTGGATCGCAAGCAACGCATTCAGAGCCATCAGCATTTGGTTTTTGTGGATCAACACAAGCTGTGCATGTTGCTGCTGTTCCATCTGACACTTCATTATCACCACATTCGGTACAAACTCCAGTAGCACTATCTATCTTGAAGTGTGGTTTGCACTTTACGCAAATTCCATCTGTTCCTGTGCATGACTCAGAATCACAATTTGGATCGCAAGCAACGCATTCAGAGCCATCAGCATTTGGTTTTTGTGGATCAACACAAGCTGTGCATGTTGCTGCTGTTCCATCTGACACTTCATTATCACCACATTCGGTACAAACTCCAGTAGCACTATCTATCTTGAAGTGTGGTTTGCACTTTACGCAAATTCCATCTGTTCCTGTGCATGACTCAGAATCACAATTTGGATCGCATCCTCCATCTTGTCCTTTAACTATTAAAATTATTAAAAATATATAATTTATCATTTACCTTAAAAAATAGTGAATTATAAATAAATATTTTTATATAAATAAATATTTTTATATAAATAAATATTTTTATATAAATAAATATTTTTATATAAATAAATATTTTTATATAATTAAATATTTTTATATAATTAAATATTTTTATATAATTAAATATTTTTATATAATTAAATATTTTTATATAAATAAATATTTTTATATAAATAAATATTTTTATATAAATAAATATTTTTATATAATTAAATATTTTTATATAATTAAATATTTTTATATAATTAAATATTTTTATATAATTAAATATTTTTATATAATTAAATATTTTTATATAATTAAATATTTTTATATAATTAAATATTTTTATATAATTAAATATTTTTATATAATTAAATATTTTTATATAATTAAATATTTTTATATAATTAAATATTTTTATATAATTAAATATTTTTATATAATTAAATATTTTTATATAATTAAATATTTTTATATAATTAAATATTTTTATATAATTAAATATTTTTATATAATTAAATATTTTTATATAATTAAATATTTTTATATAATTAAATATTTTTATATAATTAAATATTTTTATTCAGTCTAATGAAAAACCTACCTACCAAAGGGATATACTTTATTATATACTTTATAATATTTTAATAATAATTATAAAAAAATCTACTTAAATAATATATATTATAATATAAAAAAAATATTTCTTCTTTTTAAAGACAAGGAACGCCACTTTTTGAACGCAGTTCAAAAAGTGTCTAGTACACAATTTTTTTCTTTTAGAAAAAAGACAATATCTATATAAAAGGCATTCAAATAAACAATAATTTAGTCAAAATTTTATTCTAAAATTAGCATAGCATAAAAAACTTTATTAATGCTTTCTGTAAAAAAACTAACAAAAGTTTGTAATTAGCAAAAACGCGAATCAGTTATTAACATCAATGTTTGTCTGTCGTTAGCATAGATGTTTATCTGTTGTTAGCATAGATGTTTGTATGTTGTAAGCATCAATGTTTGTCTGTCGTTAGCATCGATGTTTGTATGTTGTTAGCATAGATGTTTATCTGTTGTTAGCATAGATGTTTATCTGTTGTTAGCATAGATGTTTGTATGTTGTTAGCATTAATGTTTGTCTGTTGTTAGCATCGATGTTTATCTGTTGTTAGCATCGATGTTTTTCTGTTGTTAGCATCGATGTTTGTCTGTCGTTAGCATCGATGTTTGTCTGTTGTTAGCATAGATGTTTATCTGTTGTTAGCATAGATGTTTGTATGTTGTTAGCATAGATGTTTGTATGTTGTTAGCATAGATGTTTATCTGTTGTTAGCATAGATGTTTGTATGTTGTTAGCATCGATGTTTGTATGTTGTTAGCATAGATGTTTATCTGTTGTTAGCATCGATGTTTGTATGTTGTCAGCATCGATGTTTGTATGTTGTTAGCATCGATGTTTGTATGTTGTCAGCATCGATGTTTGTATGTTGTTAGCATCGATGTTTATCTGTTGTTAGCATCGATGTTTATCTGTTGTTAGCATCGATGTTTTTCTGTTGTTAGCATCGATGTTTGTATGTTGTTAGCATCGATGTTTTTCTATTGTTAGCATCGATGTTTGTATGTTGTTAGCATCGATGTTTGTATGTTGTCAGCATAGATGTTTATCTGTTGTTAGCATCGATGTTTTTCTGTTGTTAGCATCGATGTTTGTATGTTGTTAGCATCGATGTTTTTCTGTTGTCAGCATCGATGTTTGTATGTTGTTAGCATCGATGTTTATCTGTTGTTAGCATCGATGTTTGTCAATATTTAAGATAATATTATCTGGCGGTAGGATTATCTGGTTGTGGGATTTATCTGGCTATGAAATTAAACTATTTTATTTCTTTTTGATAAATTAATTAAAAAAAATAAAAAAATAAAAAAATAAAAAAAAAAAAAAATAAAAAAATTAAATTCTATGAGCTTTATGAAAAAAATAACTGAAAAAAAATTTTTTATAAAAATATCTTAATCAAAAAGAAATAAAATAGTTTACAATTATAATTACAAATGCAAATAATAATATACTTAAATTAATTATTATCCAAAATATTTTAAAACATTATGATGGCTGGATAAGTTCAGGTCTTATTTTTTTGGGGTTTTGTTTTATTATATTAAGATAATTATAGTTGGTGGACATAATTCTGTTTTGGAGACATAATTATGTTTTCACATCATTTCTATATATTCAAATTGGACTTTTAAAAAAACAATTGTAGAACAATTAATATCATATTGAATACATTCTATTCCCCGATTTTCATTCACTTTTATCAAACTAAATTTGATCATAAATATGATATCGAATTTTTAATTTCTGAATATTTTTTTATTATTTGAAAAAAATTATAATTTACTTTTCATCTATAATTAAAATGTATCATTATTATTTATTGAAATAAAATAGATAATTAGAAAAAATGGTTTCATTTTCATTTCACTAATCAAAAAACTCATTTCATATCACATTTCATGCTTTTACCATTAAATAAAGGTTGTTTTAATTTGCTCTAACATAGTTATTATTTTAGAATATAATGTATATATTATATTTTAGAAAAAAATTTATTGAAATAATAATTATATAAAAAGAAAAAGTGTTTTCAAAATATGACAAAAATCATTCATACAAAATTACTAATTTTGAAAAATGAGTTTATTTTATTTCAAATTAGATGCAGTATTAATCATCTATATGATGCATATAATATATTAAATATAATAATATGGTTGAAAAAGAATCAATCTTGGAAAAATTTCATTTTTCTTTTTTTCATTCAAAATCATTCATAAATCACTCATGCATAATTGATATGATTTCAGAATTACATTATTTGATAATACATACAATGAAATATATTATTAATCCTCTAAAAATCATTGTTGTCCATCAAGATTTCAGGTTTTTCTAAGAAATATACAAATTACACTTTTTTATTTTTTCTATTATAATAGCATTAAAAATAGCAATTAATCAATAAATATTAGGTAAGTATAGAAGAACTATTAAAATAATGAAAATAATTTCTCAATGTCTAAAATTGAAAGTCTTTTTAAGTTATTTCAGAAGTTACCCTTTTTCATTAAGGTAATAGATCTTGAGTAGAACCGCCAATTTTATTCTTTCAATATCATTATACTATATGCATTATATCAAATATTTAAATAAAAATTTAAAAGTTTTTATTTTTTATTGGAAAAAAACAAAAAAGTGATATGATTTTTAACTTTATTTTGTGCATCAAAATTTTCTTATATGAAAGTTTTTAGATATCAATTATCTGACAAAATTATATCATTACTGATTATGAATTAATGATATTATTATTAAATCCCAAGTTTCAATTATTGAGAATAAAATAAGCATTTTGACTTTTTTTTACATTAATGGCAAAATTTCATATAAATCACAAATATAATAGCTCATTTAATTAAATAATGATGTACATAAAATACATTAATAAAGTATATAATATTATCAAATTATCTTTAAAAAGTATTGAGAAAAATGTGTTTTATTTTTGTGTACCATTCAAAAAGTTGAGCAAACATGATTATGTCCCAAAAACATAATTATGTCCACCAACTATATATTTTATTCAATTTTTAAATTCTTCTTTCTCTTCTTCTTTAAATTCTACTTCTTCTTCAAATTCTACTTATTCTTCTTCTTTTTCATTATTTCTTAAATATTCTATGATACTTTCAAGTTCAAATTGGTGGTAAATTATTCATCTATAATATATTTAAAAACTTCAAAAAACTCACAATCACTCAAAACTCTATTTGCCCAAAAAGTGTATCCAAATTTTTGGGTTGGGATAAAAGAATTGTGAGGTGAAAAACCCTGAACAAACATATTTAATTCATCAAAACTTACCCAAAGATGCTAAAAACAATTGAAAAGTCCTGATATTTTAAAAAGAATTCATTTTATTGGATATTACATATTTTTCATTAAATAATTATTCATCAATTTTATGAAATATATAATACCCAGATATTTCTTCCTTTTATCACCTTTGCGGGGAAATGTGATATAAAAATATGAAAAATTTACTATTTTTCTTTCAAAAAGTTTATGTTTTCTGTTTATAATTATTTTTTTGCATGTTATTTCTAAAATCTATGTTTATTTCCGTTTACTTTTTATGTTAATACGTATTTGGCGTTTTTTTCAAGCAATAGTCTTTTTATAGTCTCACAAATTTGGGCATAATGTTTACATCCAGAGCTCGATCAATCGTACGTATTAGCTCACACAACACGAAAAGAACGGTGACATTATTTTTTAAAGAAATCAATAAATATTTTATAAAACCAGGCCAATTCATGACCAAACCTAATTTTACATGCAAATAAATAGTTTGGAATATTCAAAATACAATTTTTCCATTTTGATATTCAAAAAAGTTATACATTAAATCACAATTATAAGAATCATTATGCATAAATAGCTTTTATATAGTCATGTTGCTTTTAAGGAAAATGTTGCTTTTAAAGGAAAATCTGACAACGACCGTTTATTTAAATTTAAATAAATTTTGTTGAATTTCTATAATAATAATATATTTTTGTAATTAATAATAATATTAAATTAATATTAAAATGATTTATAATTAGATGACATAAAAATTTGCAATCATTTTTGTTTTTGCAGAATATCCATCTGATCTAATTTCATTTTTTTTTCTTAAAATTATAAAGCAAAATTAAAATATAATATAACAAATGCGATATAAAAATGATTTTTATTGTTAAAATGAATTTTCTATTTCGTGAAGCAAGTTATTTTCATATTCTTTTGCATCATTTCCAGATGCACTACGTTTTAAGAAATTTTGAAACTCTTTAGTGAATTCTACTTCTGTGCAAACACCTTCTGTTATTGTTATGTGAAACCCACATTTCTCCCATGCAGAAATTATGTTTTCTTGTGAAAGAGCTTGTTGAATTGCACATTTGATTCTGCATAATTTTCCAGTGAATATCGTTTTGTTATTAGGAGAAGGAGTTTGTTGATATCTGATTTTTGTTACATTAAATATAGTACCATCACACGGTTGTGTGATGTGACTGCTATGTGGAGGTAATGGTATCAGAATAAAAGGTTCAATTTTCACAAATTCTTCCATTATTTGGTCATTTAAATGACAACTTAATCCATCTAAAATTAGTACAACAGGATGGTTTGGATTTTGAATTTGTTCTCTTATATCAATAACATAAGGTATTAAACATGATTGTATCCACTCAATCATTGCATTTGTTGTTAAATAACCTTTTTGTGTTGTATAAAATTCAGCAAATTCCGGTAAAAAAGTATCGTAAAAATCTGGATCCATTCGAGCACGTGTTGTCAATAGCATTGGTTTAATATGAGTACCAGCAGCTGATATCCCACACACCCATGAGATGTGGTAATTGTCTGTTTCCGCTCTCCAAACAGGTGGTATGATGCAATTCTTAACGTACACACAATTTCGCCTTTTACCATAATGAGGGCGTCTTCCGAAACCAATTTCATCCATATTAATCAGTAGACGCAAATCTTTTATTTTTTTCAATGCATCTATGACATTTTCTATGTACTTTTCAATTAAATCTATTGAAAGTTCTCCTCTATCGTCATCAACAGAAGGACATTTTTTTTTCCCTATTGTGTCTTCGTTTCTTATTAAAAATCTTCGAAACCAAAAGCGGTCAAAAGGTTTGTTGATCAATGTTCTTTTTTTGTACAGTTCGCTAGCTAATTCACGAACTTCATGACTTGACATACATTTGGCTGCAAGTTGTGCTGATAAAACAGCCTTAATAATTTCTTTCTCTTCTTCAATGCTTAGAAGCTGATGGGGAGTTGCAAACTGTATACTTTCTTGTTCAGGTGTTTTTTTGGACTTTTCTTTATAATAAGTTTTGGTACTAATGCTTAATAGCTTGCATGCAGTTGATATTGGAACTTGAATTTCTGATTTATTGAGAAGATCAACTTTTTCGATAACAGATTCTGAATTTCTGAATTCTGCTAATCTCATAATGCGCCTGATTTGTTCATCTTCATCTATGCCCGTTTTCATGACTTGTTCCTTGCCTGGTGTCCTTTTGCACATAAATAAAAATGAAATATTAAACGTATTTAAGAATAAAATCAAACGTACAATAATTTTGTTTTAAAGTACGTTTAACTCATTAAAAGCACAATAAATCATTTTTATATCGCATTTGTTATATTATATTTTAATTTTGCTTTATAATTTTAAGAAAAAAAAATGAAATTAGATCAGATGGATATTCTGCAAAAACAAAAATGATTGCAAATTTTTATGTCATCTAATTATAAATCATTTTAATATTAATTTAATATTATTATTAATTACAAAAATATATTATTATGATAGAAATTCAACAAAATTTATTTAAATTTAAATAAACGGTCGTTGTCAGATTTTCCTTTAAAAGCAACATTTTCCTTAAAAGCAACATGACTATACCTTTGGCAATCGTTTTTTTTTTCGTAAACCATAACAGATATATAAAAAAATTAACACTGATTTTTTGATTATTTTGATTGGTTAATCATTTTACAATAAAAAGCTTTTTAATGGACCAAATTTTGAAAAAACACTAAAATCAAATTGAAATTTTTTATAATCAAATGATACAATTGCTTTTTTATCTAGTTTTATTTTAAGCTTATAATAGCTCCAGAATGAAAATGTTAAGTTATCTTAATTGAAAAACAAAAGCAAAAATATATACAGGGCGCGACATTCAAGTTAGGCACTCACTTCACATCACTAAAAATTGAGATGAGAAGATTTTGTCTTTCAATATTTGAATGCTCTCAATTTCTTCGCCGATAAAATAACCAAATTGAATGGTGGGATTTCCAAGTTAGGCAATTTTTCTGAGTAAAAAGTTGCTTTTTTTAAATTATATAATATATCATTTTGCAAGAAATATTTATTTGTGATTTAATTAAAATATAAGATATTTAATATAAAAAAAATTGAGATATTTTTATTTTTAGATAATTAAAAAAATTGAATGGTGGGATTTCCAAGTTAGGCATTTATCCGTTAAAAAATTGAATGGTGGGATTTCCAAGTTAGGCAATGGTGAAAATATATATACTAGTAATTAAATGGTATTTTTTAAAATAAATGATATTTCAATATTTTAGTTATTTTTTTATAAATTATATCATAATCTCTGTTATATTTTGTTATTTAATTTTCAGGATAATATTGTTTTATTTTTTTCTAAATATATTTGGCCATATTCTGAAAAAAATTAAATTTATTAGCTTAATGAATTGTATGTTTTGATATAATAACAATAAGAAAAAAATTGGCTATATCTTTTTTATTACAATGTTGATAATAATAATTAAGTTGGCTTCATGTCGAAAATCTGGATTTGGAAAATATCTAATTTGATATGTGATATCTACATATCCAAAACAAAGAGATACTAACACAACAAAAAAACATCTAAATGATACAGATAATAAATTTATAAACAAAATTTTTTATCCTTTTTTGAGGCAATTCCATTTTTTGTGTGTTTATATGAAAAAATAAATTTAAATTGCTAAATTAAAATAAAGATGAGACTTTTTATAAATAAAAACCTATAAAATTTAAATAAAATGAATTCATGGAAATAAATGTTAAAAATGATATTTAATCTTGATTTATGTTTAAGTTAAATTAAGGAATGCTCTTGAAATAATAATATGAATTTGATTTAAAATATAAATTTCGTTTTGATACGGTTTTTCTTATCCAAATTTGTTAAAAAACAAAAAGCAAGTTAAAAAAAGTTTTATTATATATGTTATGAAGTTTTAAAATCTAATTTTGATTAAGTTTTAATTCGGTCAACAGTTATGTATTGCAAACGATTAAAGTCGATTTGTATTGAATTATCGTCTTCTACATGGCCAGAATAAATTGGTTGACCGTTTTTGCATTGTTTCATTCTTAATATCCATTCTTTATATAATGAATGTGCTTCTTTTAAATCAAAAGATTTGTTTATAATTTCCCTCCAGTTATCTTTTATTTCATTTTTGATTTCATCCTCATCTGTTTGTTCAATTACACGAAAGAAATGATTTTTCACATAACTGAATAAACCTTCAACCACGCCGTTAAGTGAAGGACTGTAAGGAACAATAGGAATGAGTGCAATCTTTAAGTTTTGAATGGTATTTTCGACTGTAGAAGTAGAATGGATAGGACAGTTGTCCTCTATAAATATTATTTCGGTTTTGTTATTGCATATGTGCTTTCTAATGAACCTGACAGTTTCTTTGAGAAAATTTGAGTATTGTATGTTATTGACTGAACCATCATAAAACTGATATAAAACACCAAATCCAGGAAGAACTAGAGACAATACAGACACTTTCACTTTACTTAGCGGACAATTCACAACAGGAGTTATTCCAATAAATGATCTACCTTTTTTTGGCCCTTCATTCGTAGTGATAGATGCTTCGTCGATAAATCCTATCAAAACATTATCGTTACTAATAACTTTTTCAATTATTTTACACCATGCAACTCTAAAAATGCGTAAACCAATCGAATTTCTGTTTGGAGGTGAAAACGAAGATTGTTTAAAAGTGAATTCAAGATTATTCATATATCTCTGAATTGTTCGATGATCTAGTGGATTTTCATAGTTTGTCCCGAATGGAGAATTTATATAAGAAGTAATTGCTCTGGCTGATAGATTAGGAAAGTCAATAATTAATGTTACCAAGCATTTAATTGTTTCATCTGTCACTTTTACGTTTTCTTTCCTAAAACCTCCATGAGAAGCAAGCTCTGGATGATATTCTAATAATTGTTTTTTTTTTTCTTCTGGCAATTTAATAAATTTATACAATTTGTTTTGCAAATTCTTTTGTGACATAACATTCTTATCAAGCGGGATACCTTTGTGTAATTTATAACAGAACACACTTGAGGGAGTTGTTTCAATTACATTAGTTTCTTTCAAATAAGTTCTTGCAAAGTTTTCAATGTTATATTTATTGTTTGGATCGTTGACAAAAGCACGATATATATCACGTTCAACTAATATTCTTAATTGAGATATTTTTAAATTCATTCCTTTTAGGTTTTGTTTTTTTTGAGTCATTTTTTCTCTTATGTTTTGAATAATTTCTTCAATATTTAAAATTGGCATTCTGTCTTTCCAAAAGTAACATTCTGCTATACAATGATTATCATCTTCGGCATAGTCTGAAACTGCAAAATCATTTTCTAACAAATTCATCCAATTATAAATATCATTTAGTATACTCTGTAGTGCTGCTTTTGTGTGTGAACTATTTGAAAACTCATGTGCATTTGTGATATTTAGAACAGAACTAACACCAGGATCCTGATCGATTTCATTTATGCTTTCTTCTTCATCATCTGTTGTAGTCAACCCAATATATTCTTCTTCTTCTTCTTCTTCTTCTTCAATTGAAAAAACATCATCAGGTAAATCATCTTGATAATTATATCCATTTAGGAACATATCTATGTCAAAAGCATTTATGTTATTAGCAAATATTTCATGAGAATTTGGTAATGTTTCATCAATAACATATTCTGAACTTGCTTTTTGATATGGATCTAAATGAAATCTTTGTTTATACCATTCAAAAATAGGATCAAAATCGTTCATTATTTTTTCAACACTTATTTGGTCTTCATTTACATTCTTTTTAATAATATCATAAAGTTTTTCTCCTTGCGCAACTATTTCTTGACCGTTTGCCTTCTCTACATGAAGTTTGTCTAATAAAATTTCTGAATTGGTTTGGCCTTGATCTGCAAAGTTAAGTTTTCTTAAAATTTTACCGATTATTTTAAAAATTTTACGATATTTTAAAAATTTTGAAGGTTCTGTTCTATCTTTCGGATCAGCTGGAATATTCATGCTGTTATATACAAGTTTTCCGTACAAATTTGTTTCAACCGTTTCATCAATAACGTTCTCATCTTTATGAAGAAGTAAATGATTTTGTTGCTCAATAATTTGGTATTGATTAATTGAATTCGATGATTCTGCATTATTGCCTTTTTGCATATGATTTTCTAAGTCACCAGTATCACTAAAACTTTCATTTGAATCATCGACAATGATATCAACCTCATCTAACGATTCCTCTGAATTTAAACTAAGACGCACTGTTTGTTCTGAAATAAAAGCATTATTTCCTACTTGAATTAAATCAGCAAATGGATTTGTATCATTTTGCTCCTGAGATTTTTCGGTTTCTTCCTCTTGTTGAGGGTAAGTTTGAATTGTTCTGTTATTTGATGAAGCTATTAAAGCAGATGCACTGCTTGGACTGTTGTTTGATGAAGCTATTAAAGCAGATGCACTGCTTGGACTGTTGTTTGATGAAGCTCGCAATGCAGATGTTCTACTTGGACTGTTGTTTGATGAAGCTCGCAATGCAGATGTTCTACTTGGACTGTTATTTGATGAAGCTCGCAATGCAGATGTTCTACTTGGACTGTTGTTTGATGAAGCTCGCAATGCAGATGTTCTACTTGGACTGTTATTTGATGAAGCTATTAAAGCAGATGCACTGCTTGGACTGTTGTTTGATGAAGCTCGCAATGCAGATGTTCTACTTGGACTGTTATTTGATGAAGCTCGCAATGCAGATGTTCTACTTGGACTGTTGTTTGATGAAGCTATTAAAGCAGATGCACTGCTTGGACTGTTGTTTGATGAAGCTCGCAATGCAGATGTTCTACTTGGACTGTTATTTGATGAAGCTCGCAATGCAGATGTTCTACTTGGACTGTTGTTTGATGAAGCTCGCAATGCAGATGTTCTACTTGGACTGTTGTTTGATGAAGCTCGCAATGCAGATGTTCTACTTGGACTGTTATTTGATGAAGCTCGCAATGCAGATGTTCTACTTGGACTGTTATTTGATGAAGCTCGCAATGCAGATGTTCTACTTGGACTGTTGTTTGATGAAGCTATTAAAGCAGATGCACTGCTTGGACTGTTGTTTGATGAAGCTCGCAATGCAGATGTTCTACTTGGACTGTTGTTTGATGAAGCTATTAAAGCAGATGCACTGCTTGGACTGTTGTTTGATGAAGCTCGCAATGCAGATGTTCTACTTGGACTGTTATTTGATGAAGCTCGCAATGCAGATGTTCTACTTGGACTGTTGTTTGATGAAGCTCGCAATGCAGATGTTCTACTTGGACTGTTGTTTGATGAAGCTCGCAATGCAGATGTTCTACTTGGACTGTTATTTGATGAAGCTCGCAATGCAGATGTTCTACTTGGACTGTTGTTTGATGAAGCTATTAAAGCAGATGCACTGCTTGGACTGTTGTTTGATGAAGCTCGCAATGCAGATGTTCTACTTGGACTGTTGTTTGATGAAGCTATTAAAGCAGATGCACTGCTTGGACTGTTATTTGATGAAGCTCGCAATGCAGATGTTCTACTTGGACTGTTGTTTGATGAAGCTATTAAAGCAGATGCACTGCTTGGACTGTTATTTGATGAAGCTATTAAAGCAGATGTTCTACTTGGACTGTTATTTCTATGTATTATGGCTCTGTTTAGTTGTTCCGGGCTTATTGTCTGACTGTTTAATAAATTAAAAGTATTTGAAATTAAATTACTATGATTTATTTGGTTAGAAAGAGAGTTAATTGTTGGATCTCCATAATACATAGATTGTACATCTCTATTGAATAATATTTCGGTTTTTGACCAATCATTGGCTTGAATTTGACCATTATATTGAGCGTAATATATAAACACCGATCGTTTTGTTAACCTATTATCGGCATTTTTAATATCTATTAGAGTTTGACTTGGACAATTACGATAGCAAAATAAATTTGAAACTAGCTCATCATCAAATTGTACATATTTATCAAAAAACTTTATATATGTAATATAATGTCCTTTTGGATATTTTCCTAAGAAAATTGAGCATCCAACAAATTTGTAATTAATATTATTGACTTTAATATAAGAATTCATAATTATATCATTTTTAAAAAATTTTGTTCCGTATATTCTTGGTAAATAAAGTAATAAATTTTTGGGTAATTGTAATATTTTATGCTTTTGTGTATAAATATTTATTAAATCTTGTATATTACTATTTGATATTTCTAATCTCAAAAAATAATTTGGATAATAGACTGAATCTTGCGGAAATGCTGACTCTTCATTAAGCTTTATAGAAAACAAATTTTGAAATTTTTCTGAGCATGAGTATAAAAGATATTGACAAAATTCTGATATATCTTCTGAGTCATTTACTAAAAGACCATCGCTACTACACCATCCTTTCCATTTTGATAGGAAATTTTTGATTGAAATTGAAATATACTGTCTATTTGAAGTAATTTTGGATAAAATATCAGATAGCAAAATTTCGGTAGAATTTTGTAAATTTTCTGTACTTAAATAAGTTTTCACATCTTCGGAATGAAAAATTAATTGAAAAAACGATATTGCGAAGCATATATAACCTTTTCGACCTTCTTTTGATTTATTATATATTCCTCTAAAGGATTGAAACGGGATTGAATCGTATGGAGGTCCAAATTGAGATATCATTTGAGATAAAAGAATTGGATTAATTTTTTGTGAATTTTGCATCGAGTTTTTTACGAAAAAAAAAAAATACTTTAGAAAACCATTTTTATTCAAACTTTTTCTGAGATGGGATTTTCAAGTTAGGCACAATTGAATAAAAACTTTATATAGAAAGATATTTGTTTAAAAAAAGTATATATATTTTGCAATAAAAATTATTAAAAATTATTCTGTGCATGTTTTATTCTCATTAATATGATAAAGAAAAAGTTATGCAATAATCTCATTAAATAGATACTTATAAGTGTTTTCTGTCCACGTAAAAGTTGTATTGTATCCAAAATAATGGTTTTTAAAATATAATATAATAATATAAAATAATTTTATTATCTATTTTGATATATTGATATTTAATTTTAGAGCTTTTTTTTGCATTCAAATTGCCTAACTTGGAAATCCCATTTTATCAAAAAGTGGATTTTTTTCGTCCAGCGGTATTTTTACAATCATTCAAATTTTGAAAGAAAAAGTTAAGTGAGTGCCTAACTTGGAAATCCCAGTGAAGTGAGTGCCTAACTTGAATGTCGCGCCCTGTATAAAAATATATAAACTTATTTAGATATTAATATCTTATTTTTATCAAAATCATTTTTTAGCTGTTTTTTATTTAAAAAAGGTGATATGATGATATTGGAGAAAGGAAAGACTTCAACTGAGGAAGTTTTATAGGAAGATCTGTGATGAGGAAAAATCTGATGTAGAACCTAGATGAAAAAGATTTGTGCAGAGAAAGAACATAGGGAAGGAGGATTTATGAGTAGAAGGCTTCATCTGTAGATGATTCCATAGCGAGGATAACATCTGTGGTTAGAAAGAAAAATGCTTAATCTTTAAAGATATGATTCAAAAAACGAGATTTAATTTTTCTGGTGTTCGTTTCTGGTATGTTTCAATAGGCATGTGCAAAGGCGTAGCAATTCTATCAGCATCATCAAAAGCTCTAATAAATGCACGATATATATCTCTAACAAGTGTCCGATTTTTGCCTAAAAACCAATCAAATTGTTCCTTGTGTTCCCAATTCAGTAGGTTTATTTTCTTCTTTGAGCTTTTGTTTTGGCAATTCAGTAGACTTATTTTCTTCTTTTTTCTTTATTTTAAATCTTCTACGCTTTTTATCTTTATCCGATAATATTTATTGTATATTAAATGAAAAATAATTTAAATAATTATTATGTTATTTGTTTTATATTTTATTTCATATTCAATTATAAATGAAAATATTTCTAATATATTTTCAAAGATATAAATGAATATTTCTTATATGAAAAAAATCGTTTTTTCACAGTTATCCCACAAATTTTCAATTTAAATACGTTAATTATGCAAAAAACGTTTTATTAAAAATATGTATTTATCTAAGTTATTTTAACTTATTATCTTTTTTTTCTATTATTAATTATTAATATTATTTTGTATATATTATAAAAATTGATATAATTATTTTTTATTTCTTAAACTTTCGGAAATTTGATTTTTTAAAAAAAAAAAAATTAGTTTTATCATCACCAATTTTGAGGAAATTAAAAAAACAATTTATATTATAAATTTTTTTTCCAAATAATTAATTATTATCAATTAGGTGTTTGCTATATTTTTACCAATTTTTGAATCTTAGATCCCTGTAGATCATATAGATGTGAAGTGAAAAAAGTTTTATGCACCATTCTATACATATATATAGGTGCATTTCATATGTACACATGTAAAAAAAAAACAGCTGTAATATTTATTAATCTAAAGTTTTATTAAAAATTTATCATTAGTAATTAATTTCTTTTTCGAATTTGAATTTCTGCCACACTGAGTTTGTTGTGCTCATGTACAATTCGTCTTTCTTCACCATTTCAGCGCTGAAGCTCTTCAAGAACTCGTTAGCTACCTCTAGAGTCTTATCGACGTCGCTGATGTATTTTTCCATTGAAGTGAGTTCCTTCTTTCCTCTCAAGAATATCATGAGAGCTCTCTTCAAGCTTGGCTGAATTATTTCTCTTACTATTCTCTTTGCGTCCTCCAAGTACTTGACCTTCAAAACAGTGAGCAAACCAAGAATAGATGAGTCATTGTCATCGATTTCGCCGGATTCATTTTTCTTCTCTTTCATTCCCAAGAAAGATTGAAGAATGTGAAGCTTGTCCACGAACTCGTAATTGTAAGACTCATCAGGCGAAATGTTCCAAGTTTCGGCATTTTCATATTCGAAGTAACTTTCGAGGTTTTCAGAAATAACGTCAAGTGCAGCGGCGCTTGAAAGAGCAACGTCATTTACAATTTCAGCCTTTGTTTTTTCCACGATGTTGAATTCGGTTACATCGATTGTCATCTTGTAATGAGGAGCAGGATCTTTTGTTTCGAGTGAAACTAGTTGCACTTTGTCGTTATCGCTGTCTTCTGAGATCAATTTCCGTGTGATTCTTGTCTGGAATTTGTTCCAACAGTGAGGATCTTCATAGTCAACTGGAATGTTGTCTGTTGGTTCAAGGCGGACAATGCAGACTTTGTTGGGATCATCTCTGAAGCATCTATCTGGATCATGATGATTGCAAATCTTCAACTTTTTATTACCGAATCTTTCTTTAGAATAGATCAGCTTGATGAATCTTTTATCAAGATCATCAAAGTTAGCATCGTCGTTGTTGTTGTTGTTAACATTGTCATTGTCATCATCTTTTGATCCTTCTTCTTCCTCTTCTTCTTCTTCTTCGCCATCGCTGTGTTGGTGTTCTTTGGTCTCTGGTGGTGATGACTGTTGTCCGTTGGTTGACTTGATTTCAGCTCGTTCTTTAAGATCTCCCAATTTAACGCAATAAACTTGTCTATTGATTTCGTTTCCATCGTCGCCTTTCATCTCAACAAGATAGAATTGAAGATTAACGTCGTGTG
This sequence comes from Tritrichomonas musculus, assembly GCA_039105265.1. Taxonomy (NCBI): domain Eukaryota; phylum Parabasalia; order Tritrichomonadida; family Tritrichomonadidae; genus Tritrichomonas; species Tritrichomonas musculus. The sequence continues at coordinate 5,138,273 of JAPFFF010000004.1, forward strand.
AAAGTGTGCATGATTCAAAAGTGACCTGATAGAGAGCTTTTTGAAGAAGATCGCTAGCTTTACTCATTCCATCGAAGTTTCTGCCAATGTAGAAAATCCTCATAAGTAAAGAAAGAAGAGGACGAAGAGAATAATAAAGTTCTGCTTTCATTCCAAGTTCGAAAGCCTTATTAATTTCATCTTGTAAAGTGTCGAAGTTGAATTCTTCAATTAGTCCCCAAGTACCTGCGGTGAATTCTTCGAATTTCATGTCAGTTTCTTCAGCAACTTCAGGCAAAAATGCAAAGTCAAGATAAGGTTGAGTGTGAGTATAGGCAGTCTTTGGATAAGCATTTTCGATAGGTTGAACAATCATTAAATGGAAAGGAGGATCAGGTAGCAATTCATCATTTTCAGACTGATTTAATATTATATTCATTCCAGCTTTCTTTAATTCGACCTTTCTCTTGAAATCGTAAATAGTAGCCATTAAAGCAACAATGTGCATTTGTGTAATGAAAGCTGACACGTAATTTCCATTCTGAACATTAATATTAAGAACTTGTTGAAGCCATTTCATTCTCATTGAAGGCATCAATCTATATTGATCAGCAATTTTCATTGTTTGACGACATTGAACTTCAGGTGGATATTTCGAATTCTTTTGTTCTTCAACAACGTCAACAATGACACTTGCAGTTTTCATACTTTCAGTAACTAATTTAGTAAATTGGCCATCTTTATAAGTCGGTGCCAAATCAGAAAGTAATTCAATTAAATCTTTATAAATTACCAATTCTTCTGGCTTTAATTGAAGAAGAATTGCTGTTAATGAGTCGAGAATGTCAATGGATGAATAAACAATATCTTCATTACGAACATAATCAGCATAAATTTGGCAATTTAATAAACTTGCACATAAGCATCGTAATGAATGATATTTTGCATTGATATTATCAAGAAGAAGAAGAATCAACCTTCTGTCACACTTTTGATTAGTTATCAACTGAGAAATGAAATTATAAAAGTGTGGATAATTAACGGACGTTTGATATTCGTTCTTGAACAATAACAAATCCATCAAATCAACAACTTGTTCCATTGGCTTTTCAAGTTCTTCAACAATTGTCAACAAAATATTCAAGATTCTTTGTGTGATTTGCTTAATATAAGGATATTTGCCTGATGTCTCTTTCTTAATGGCAACATTAGTAATAGACTTAAGGAAAGTGATAAAGTTAGTCTTGTTGATTGTCAGCATGTTATGATAGAATTGATACAAATACTTTGTATTACAGTTATTCAAGACTAGCAAAATGAAAGGCGTGATTGAATCTTGAAGATTTTTATAAATACTAAGTTGGTCATAATAAGAAGAGATGTTCGAGATAAATGGAAGAAGGAAATAGCAAATATGACCTAAAACTCTATTGTCATAGATAGTTTCCATTTGGCTAGTTACAATTGACAAACTTCCGCAAAACAATGAAAGAATTTCTTGTGTTTCTATCTCACCAATCTTGTGCTGGAAGATTGTATTAGTCATTAGAAAGATCTGGCTGAAAACTTTATTAAATGGTGAGAAAGGATTAGTAAGTTGTAACTCTTTTGTTAATGAAGCAGCAGCAATAATAAGGTTTGGCTTATAAAACATTCCTTGCATTAGATATAATTCTATCTTTAAAGCAATAGTTTTTGTCTTGTTTGTTGCATCAACATATGAAGAAAGATCATAGAAATTCCCATGAATGATATCGCATAATTCTCTATTAGTAAAGAACGTTTGAACAATGTAAAGAACTTGTGTGAATTTCTTAGCAATTGATAAAATGATAACTTGAGGAACTTCTATCCAATCCAATTCTATCAAAAAGCTACTAAATTCTTTGAAGAAGGAGACAATTGGCTGTGAACTTGGTGTGTAATTATCGCTCAATTCTTGCTTGTTTTGCTTAATGTAACGTGCAATGGATGCGCAAACAATATCAAGAACGATTTCAATATTGTTTTTAATAAGAATTAATTGTTCTTTGGTTTCTTTTAAGTCATTATATATCTCGGTTTGCATTAATAAAGTGTTCTTCTTTTCTTTCTTGGTTTCTTTCTTTGTATCTTTCTTTGAATCACCGAAATTGCTTGAACTTGGCTTCAGCTTCAATGTACTTAAGTCAAAGGTGTCACTATTACTGCCATGAATAACGGCTTTTGCATCATCGCATTTGTCGCGAATGGAAGCCATTCGACGGACGCTGTTTTGGATGTAATTACGAAGAATTTGGCAGAAAAAGTCGGGTTGGCATGTTGATGCATCAAAGTTGTTATAAATCCAATAAGAAAGCACTTCATGGTACCTTATATTGTCTATATTTCCGTTGAAAACAAGATTTACTGAAGATGTTGGTGTTAAAGACAAATTTTTGTCTTTCTTATCTTTGCCTTTTTTGGAGTCTTTCCTGTCTTTCTTGGATAGCAAATTTGTGGACGATTGAAGAGCTGAAGAAGAGGAACTTCGAAGCATTTCAAGAAGTGTGAATAATTTGTCAAGCATCTTCTCAGAATGAAGAGAGAGTAACTTGGCTATAATGGGAATAATAGCACTACTTAAATGGATTTGACAATCTGCTGGAAAATCAGGAATGGTGCTTTCTGTAGCTTTGAAAAGTTGCTTGCAAAATGGTGTCGGAAAGAAGGCCGGGTGTAATGACATCGTAAATTGAAGATAAGTTTTGTTCTGCTTCTTTTGTTGGCTTAAATATTTCTTAGGGAACTTTTTCATCTCAAAAAGTGGAATCCTTTGAGTGGCTTGTAGATCGTTATCTTCATTTTGAAGCTGAATGACACCTACTTTGTAGATGTATTCTTTGGTCTTGCCTTTCTTGTTGGTCTCTTTCGCCATTACGAAGAGGACAAGGAGAGTCTTATCTGTTAATTCAGCTCCAACATAAACACGAATGCAATCTGGAAGCGAAAATTCATTGGAGGCAGTGACTGAACTAGAGTAAAATGTTTCTTTGTTCTGGGAGTTTTCACCTGGAAAATAAAATAATCTTCTTGCTGTTTTTTCAAGATTGATCATGTTGAGTTCGCCTTCTTCATTCACTAAAATTGCTTTTACATAGAGTTCTGAATTGGGGGGAGGCTTGTTGAGAACGAAATGGAGATTAAATATTGAGCAAACAGGGGTTGGACAATCGGCAAGTGGGTATAATGGAAGTGCAGAGAAATCTAAATCAGGCCTGCCTTTCCATGAATATGTAAACTTCATGCTATGGATTGTTTTCGAATCGGTAATTTGTTTTACTTCCATACTTGATTTGATTTGAATTGGGGTTGCTTCTTGGGTTTCGTCTATTTCAAATGTAAACATTGATTGAATATCTTTATTGTTAGAAATAGGATACCAATCTTGCGAAAATTCGATATTAGACACTAAATTTTTATCTTGATCGAAAAGAGTAGTGCGATTGCAGGCAAATAATTTAGGTACTGGTGAATTTTCTGATTTTTTCATAATAAAGCAGACAATTGTTAAATTGAGATTAATATTTCTAATAGGATAATATACCAAATCCTGATCGGTCTGTATGAATTTGACTCCTTTGTTGCTAAATGAGAAATAAATTGGTTCGCTTAATGGAGAATATTCGTCAAAATCATAGATTTGGATAAAACCTGACATTTGATCAGTTGGAAGCAAGTTACTGATTTCAAAAGAATTTAATTTAATTGTTATTAAGCATTTAATATCTGTAGCATGGCTTGGTAAGCTGATATTGAATGGATTGATTGTAGATGGCTTTGTTACTTCACTGAATTTCCTGACTCCTTCGATTTTTGGTGTATGCTGTATATCTAGAAATTCTCTGACTTTTGATTCATCGATCTTCTGAGAAGAATTATTTTCTGGAGTATCAGTTGGATCAGATTCAAGAGGAGCGTCTATTGGTTCATAAAATTTGGGTAATTTTGAAAGCTCGTACTTTTTAGTGTTGATGCTAAGAATAGGTTTTGCCCATCCACCGTTTATATTAAAATGAAATTGTTCTGTTTGATTGCGATAAAGTGTGTGCGAAGCATTTTCATCATTTTGGACAACTTTAATTATAGGAGATTGGCATAAACTATTGTATAATCTGTCTGCATCTTTGCGAGCTCTATCCGACATTTTGAATATTATACTTCTGTAATTCTTCAATTTTTTCAATATATTTTCTTAAATAATTTTACTTTTTCATAAAAGATACAGAAATAAATTTCAATTATTTTATATAAAAAGATAGTAACAAATGGTCAGTATTTGACATTTTGTGAAATAAGTTTTTAATGATCAATACATTATATAATGATGTTTATTGAACTCAAAATAAAAAATGCTTTTTTATTCAAATTTAAAATTGAATCAAAATTTGAGTAAATATAAACTAACTTTTTATAAAGTCTTTACTTTATATATTTAAAATATAATTATATTGACATACACTTCTAAAAGATCTGTATTATATCATGCAAATAAGTTTTAATAACTTGAACAAATATATTTCAAGAATAACAAAGTATGCTCTATTTGAAATTATGATATTAATATTATACAAAAAATAATAATAAAGATAAATATAATTTATAATAACTTTATAACACAGAAACAGTATGAAGAGTTTGAAAATCACCTCCGCGCATTGCCAATGTTCTCATCCAGTCGATCCATAGCTCAGTCATTTCTCCTTTAAAAACATGGCTCCTCGGACCAGGCAATTCGTAATCATTCATGAACATCATCGGCTTCAAGGTCTTTAGAACAGCCTCTGCCTCGTCTGTTCTAATCTTCATCAAGTTCATTGCCTTTGCTTTTTCTCTAAAACACTTAAAAAAAGAATCGAGGTAACGAACATCTATACCTTTTTGCTTAATCGTCTTAAAAAGTTTCATATTTTTAATAATTGAAATTATCATGTTTGTATTACGAGAAAATTGTTGCCATAATATTTGTTCAAAGCTTCCAATAATAATTGGAATAAGATTTGGAACTTGTCTATCACGACTTCCTACGATTCCTTGAATGAATCGAAAAATGCAATGACATGAGAAATATGAAAACTCACAGATATGAGCTGATATATTATGTAGAATGCAGCAAGCTGCTGGAAGAAGTGGAGCTGTGGTATTCATGTCATGCATGACAGTATTTGTAATAATCTCGATAAGGAGATCGCCATAGTTCCCACGATGAACAGATTCTTTGCATGGAAAAGCTGATGTAAACGGTTGATTTAAGCTTGCTGAGATTTTCGGTTCAGACGTAAGAAGGACTAATGTAGAAAAAACAAGTGAATGGAAGTAGCAAGGACTATTTCGTTCATTCATGAGTTGCAATGGAAGAAGCAGGCTAACAATAAAATCTTTACCAGTTGGAATAAGGCTTTCAAGACTTTCATCGTGCCTAAGAAGCGTTTGGTAAAAGAAAGATATAAGTTCGTGAAAAATACCAGGAGAAGGAGAATTTACAAGTTGAATTTGATTATCATCAGGGATACGTAATAAACTTCTGAAAAGTGGTAATATTGTTGAAAAATTCAGCGAAGCAAAAGCTGATTGCCAATTTGGGCAAAATGCAATACCATTAGCAGCAACTATTAAGGCCATTCGGTGAAGTTCATCATTATTAACATTTATTTGTGAATTATTTGAATTTGGCATTAATAAATTTGAATTAGATGAACTGCTATGTAGATTTGTCGATGAGTTGGAATGATCATTCGATGGCTTTTGATAATTAGTGATTAAAAGATGCTGAAAAAGTGGAAATGGGTCAGCTTCATCGAGGCACTCAAAATGCATATTTGGAAAATGGTCTGCTGGTGGTTGCGGTGAACTAAGTAAAAACATAATAACGCATGCTATCATTTCATACTTAATATAAAAGCATATTGAATTTTTTTGAACTGAGTTCTGAATAAGTGGGTGATTTAGTAAGTTAAAAGAGCTAACAAAAAAAGTTGAAGGAAGATTACCTGGAATAATTGAAGGAGGAGACCAGCAAAACCATGAATCAATGCAAAAAGAGTGAAAGTGTTGAAGCAGTAAATAAGAATTAAAACATGAAATTAATAATGAATTAGAAAAGTCTGAATGTTTATCTGTTTTCGAGATTTTGTAAATAGTAAAAATCATGTGATAAACAAGTATTTGAACATTATTTGGTTTTTTCGAGATTAATTCTGAGATAATCTGAGAATCAAAGAGCTTATGTGATAAAATTTGTGAAGTAAGAACTGATTTGCATACTTGATCATTTAATTGTATATCTGTTGTCAGGAGATCAACAAATGAATGGGGTAAAGTAGCATCAGCAGAATCACCTATTCCCATTCAAATTTGATAGAAAAATTTTTTACTTGAATAGTTTATTTCAAATGATCAAATATGTTGCCAATTTTCGATTGAAAAAAGCATTTCAACAAGAACGAAGTATATAAAGAGATTTATATGAATTTTAATTAGTAGGTTTAATTGGGGAAAAAAAAATAAAAAACAAGGCATATTTAGGGGGAAAAAAACATGATTTTAAAGATCTGAATCTTCCTCTTCTTCGTCATCTAACTCTACATTTTCACCATCTTTTCTAAAAGACATTTTCACAAAATGAGCTGTGGTTCTAACTTCAAGAGGTCCTAGGTCATCCTTGAACATTGGAGGATGTTTCATTGTTCCAACTTCTTCTACATTTAAACCAAATTTTCGACGTGCAAGCTTGAAAAAATTGAGATCTTCTTTAACTAAATGTGTTCTATGGTGACTATAAGTAACAAGAGCATAACTTCCATCATCTTTTTTAAGGAGGCTTGTTAAAGATTGTAACAGTTGTTTGTGGCATGTATGATTGAAAATAAGATCAGCCAAAATTGCAACGTCGAATTTCTCGTTGTTATTAGCTTTAAGAATCGGAGTGACATCTTTACCCCATTGATGGCCAACAACATCAATATTCGGATACTTTGAGCAGTTGTATTGAAGATTTTCAATAAGATTTGTATCTGGATAATCGGTAGCTACAACGTGTTTGGCGCCACTAATTGATGCACTGATTGAACATAATCCTGCTCCTGATCCAAATTCAACAATATTTTGCCCGGTTACATCAACTCCAAATTGTTTGTCTTTTATAATTTTAGCCATGATTTTTCCAGCTTCCCATAATTTGTCGCCCCACAAAGAGTGGTGGACATTAAGAAGGCGCAGTTGTATTCCTTCCCATTCTATTACTGGATATTCTGGTTCTGGCTCTGGCTCTTGTGGACCTTCATCAAAAAGATCAGCTAAATCATCTGTCATTGGAAATAAATCTGGTCGTTCAACTTTTTGTAAGAGATTAAATTGTTGATTGAAGTAGGACCAAATATTAATATAATTTTTTGAATAGAGGCCACTTTTTCAAATTATTAGTTTGAAACAATTTTATCTCGTTGAACAATAATTTTAACCTAAAAATTTTTTTTAATATTGAATAAACAAATGTAAGCATGTTAAACCGGATTATATTTTTGTTTCCGGATTATAATATTTCATTTTCCGGATTATAATTTTTTTTTTTTTTTTGAATGTATTATCAAAAAGTTAATTGATTTATTTGAAGTGCTTTCGATCAAAATTTCATTCAATAAAAAATTCCTCTGCGATTTTATTTAAGAGGATATCGATCAAAAACAATTCAATTCATTTCCTCCGGAAAAGAACATTACAACAATATTAATTTGATTTGATTCCTTAGAAATTGCGCTGATTTATTGATATAAAACTACTAAATTTTACTAAATATATATAGTATGCAATATCATAAAATCATAATAAAGATATAATTTATTTCAAAAAAACTTTTTTTATTTAACTATTGCGACATATATGCTATTTGTGCTTGTTGTAATGTGTTTGATGTTCTAATTCTCTGTTTTGTTATAACTTTGCGTAGTTTATATAGCATTCTTTCTGCAGATGCTTTTCTTGAAGGAACAGATAAAAATCTCAATGCAATTTGTGCCAAATCTGAAAATAAAGGTATTTTTTCTAAAAACCTCCAAGTCCCGTTAATATCTTCAATTCTGATATTAGATTTCATGTTTTCTGTGAAGATTACGTTTGTGGGTTCTAGCCATGCTGAATAAGCTTGAGTTGCTAAGGTTTTATTTAATCCTAAATTGAAGGCATAAGCAAGAATAATTTGTCCTTCGAGATCAAAGTTAATTTTCCTTTCTTCATCATCACCTGATTCAAATATTGACTCGTATTCAAAAAAAAAGCCTCTGCCAAATAATTATCAAAATCTTCATCATATGTATCATCATCATTCGTATCTTCTTCTTCATTGGCAACGGAATTTGATGCAAACGCCGGAATTACAGTCATTTCTGTTGTTTCTCCTTGTACCTCTACATTGCATTCGTTTAATGACTTTGGTATTTCTAAATCATTTTGTGCTAGTAGATTAGAAATTTCAACAAAATGATCTTTCTGATTATCAAATAATGCTTGCGCAGTGTAGATGAGAGATAATGATTCTTCGTTTGGTTGCAAAGGGAAAAAATCGCAATAAAGAAGCTTAATGTTGTCTGGATTGTTGTCTTGCTTCGATGTAACATATATTTGACGGCCTTTTGGTGTAAGATGGAATAATAATCTTAATAATGTTCCACTTTCTGTAAAGTCTATTCGTTCGTGTACATTCTTCAATAGCATCAATCCTGGTTCTTCCATTGATGAGTTACATATCGTTTGCTGGAGTAAAATTGTAGAAACTTGAGTATATCCATATGTGTATCCTGAACTAGTCGAGTCGCTTTCAAGCTTATTGTTCAGATACTTGAAAGGCATCATTAATACAGTAAGCAAAGGCGCCCATTTCCGAACTGCATCAATACAGTTCTGGACTAATTGAGGTGATTGCTGAAAAGGGCTCAGCGTAATGTTGTCATAGCATTTAAAAAAGTTTTCTATTTAGTCGTAATGAATAACAATCCAAGAACAAATGTCAAATATATTGTTCCATCTTGTGATGCATCTTTTTGGGCATGATATTTTTAATCGTGAGACAATAGGACGGGAATTAAAAATTTGAGAAAATGTTTCTTTGCATGACATAGAATCATCAAGATTTTTCATGAAATCTTGAATTGCAAGATTAAGACAGTGGCAAGCACAAGGTATTTTGATGAATGTGCCATTAAGATGTTCTTGAACTTGTGCTATTGCTTTTGATTGGACACGCAAGCCGTCAGCAACAATTCCAGCAACATTGAATCCTTGTGATTGCAAATCAACTATTGTATTTCCAATATGGATAGTGTATGAATCTAGTGTTCCATCAAAGAATTCGATTGCTTTATAAATTAATGGCTTCAATGGATGCAAAGAATTTGTAATTAATATATCGAGGTAACTTTTGTGCCCTTCTTTACCTGCATCAATTGCTAATGCAATGTTCTTTAATGTCTTATAGTCATTTAATCTTTTTTCATATAGTTTAAGGCCTTGGTCAATAAATAACTTTGTAAAAGTTGATCTCGACATTTTTGGATACAAAGCTTTGGGGTTTTCGTTAGGATGAGCTTGTCCAATTTTTATCGATTCCTCAATTAATTTATACAGACTATCACTAACTGCATTTTCTAATGATAAATTAGTTTTCCCCACGAACATTAAGTGCGCTTCAAGTATGTTGCTTGGTTGATTTGAATTTGTTTTCTGTAATTGGACAGTTCCATACTTAGTAATATCACCATCGTCAATGAAACAAGTATGATATAAGTCTTCTTTGCTTTTGACATAGTCTTTTTAAATAATAATCGATTATTTTGATATAAAGTATTTCTAAATTAGAATAAACGAGGTAATTAAACAGAATAAAGAAGAAGACTCGAGCGATGATGTTGATATAGTTTATTACGAACCGATGCCTAAGATGATGAGGAGAAATAAAGTCTTTGCTGATATGATTAATAAGTAAACAATCTTTGTTATTATTTTTGTTTATATTTAAATGAATATTTATGATATTAGTGAAAAAGAAATTTTGTTTAACTTCATAAGTGAGCTAGCTAAGAGAGATGAGATTAAACCATTAAGGAAGCTTATAAAGAATAATCCTTACTGTAATCAATTTAATACTAAGGAACTTAATAATCAGATTAAGATAACTGGATACAAGTTTACTAAAAGGAATGGTAATTTAATACTAATAGTGGACAAGAAGGATAGTGTTAATGAGTTGATCTGATAATATATTATTTTTGTCTTCGCTGGAATAATATTAAACAGAGATGTTTATAGATGCTTATGTTCTGTCATCTGTCATCTGTCCGCTCCATTTTTTAGGAAACGATTTATCCGGGAACATCTAGGAACAAGGAACATTATTACATCTTTCTTGTTGTAGTTAATTGGTCTCTCATTTGACCTATATTTGACCTGTCCATTACACTATCTAAGAACAAGGAACAGAAGCATTATTGATTATTAAGGTCTCGGTTTGAACGTGAATTAACCTTAGTACTTGAACGAATGAATGAATGAAATGAATGATAATGTTGAATGAAAGGAATTGAATGAATGATTAATGTCTCTTATTTGAAAAATATAGTCAGGGGTGATTTCTCACCCGATTTTTGTCACCTGTATTTGACATGAATTATTATAAGTGTTATTGAACAAATTGAATGAATTGAACGAATGAAACGAATAAACAAATTGAATGAATCGAATGAATGAATGATAGTATTAAGCAAATTAATGAACTGAAATGACCTTATTGAACAAATTGAATGAATTGAATGAATGATGTTGAATAGATTGAATGGAATTGTTTGAATGAATTAAACGAACGAATGCATTTGATTGGTCCATATTTCTCTGTTTCATGTTGTTGCTGTTGATCGAAAGCAGAGGTGACAAAAATATAGTGACAATTCACCTGCTCACCTTTAATACAATTCACCTTAGTATTTAGAAATGGAATTGAATAAATTGAATGAAAGTATTGTCCCACTCTTTCTTGTTGTGAATGTGTGTTGAATTGAATGAATAGAACGAATTGACCTTTTTGTAAGTGTTATTGAACGAGTTGAATGAATAGTATTGAATAGATTGAACGAATTGAATAAATGATGTTGAATTGTCCCACTCTTTCTTGTTGCGATATTATTGTAAGTGTTATTGAACAAATTAACTACACTATTAAACGAACTGAATTGATCGGAAGCAATAAGGTTAGAAAAATAGGGTTAAATCTAACCTGCTCACCTTTAATGTATTTGACATAAATTGAATGCTTGTTTTGACCTATTAATTGGCCTTAGTATTTGATTATTTGAATGAATAATGTCGAATATATTGAACGAATGCATTTGATTGGTCATCCATCCACTCCATTTTCTGTTTCATGTTGTGGCTGTTAAATGAAATCAGAGGTGACAATTCACCTTAGTATTTAGAAATGGAATGTTGATAACCGTAAAAATGCTGATGATAAAGGTGAAAATGCTCTATGGTAAGACATTAGTTAAGACATATTAAGACGGGCAACTTACACTAGGTTTTTTATTGTGGTTTCCTATGTAGAGTAGTGTCTTATGTCTTGTCTTATTTAAGACATTATTCATGACAATTGAAAGTTGATAACTTTTTGACTAAGTTTGAAAGTTGAAAAAAAATGGGAGGGCAAAAAGTAGGAGAGGATTTTGGGCGTCAAAAGACAAGACAACTAAAGACACTAAGACAGTACTTAACATAGGTTTTTGATATGGAGTCTTAAGGCAAGTACAAGTGTCTCAGTTTAAGCTTACATAGGTTCAACAACAAAAATAAAACGCGGTTTTTTTCATATTAACTCTCTAGATATTTCATCAGGAGCATTGAAATCAAAGTCGTCATCATCATTGGTATTATCATTTTTGAACTTAGTTAGATATTCTTCACGAAGTACGTAACAATATGGTCTACTCCCTTTGCGCCTTAATTGTTTAGCTTTGCAATAGCTATTCAACGTATTTCCAGAAATGCGCAAAAAATATACGTTTTTCCAGAAATGTGTAAAAAATAAACGTTCGTTTTTTGTAAATGTTTTATTGTTTTTTAATTTTTCAAAATGCCTATTTATTTTCAATTGTTTTAATTATGATACTTAATAAATACATGCTCATATGAAATACATTAACCATTTATTTCACTGATTGATGTTCTTTATACGGAAAAACAAGAAATTTTTATTTTTATTTTTTTTATAATAATTTTGACAAAATTTATTATCGCTCTGACTGATAAGCTTTAAAGTTGTATAATATGATTTTATGAGGTTTAACTATTATTTATTAAAGAGTTGAGTTAGGGTCTTAAATGACGCATTGAAAAAAAAGAAAAACAAATTTTACTGTCTGTTCATGAAGGATTATTAAAGTAAATCGTTTTTAAATCATTCCAACTTTTTAAACAATGTGTAAACAATTGTTTTGCTAATCAACTAGATTAAATTCCTAGAGTGTCAAGAAAAATTATGATGATCATTTATCCGAATGATCATTTTTTCTCCATGCATTTATTAAATTCAAGAATAATAATTCGATCAATAATCAGGTAATAAAATCAAATATATATTGTATTTTTTCTGAAAATAAATATAACTATGACAATTATTGATCATTTTAAAATTTTTGTAATATTGTGAAAAATATATAATGTAAAATTTTATATTCTAAAATATATCACGAAAAAATAAATTTGAGAAAGGTAAAAACATTGTAACTCATCATAAATGAAGTTTTTTCTATATAAATAAAAAATTCAATAGTATTCAAAAAGTCAACTATTAAAATCAGTAAAATTCATTATTGAACCATTACTTAAACAAAACGCCATAATTAATATTTTAATTGCATTGAGAATTATACATTTATTGCCAATAAAGGTCCTAATAAACAAATATAATTATATTTTTTTTAATTTTAAAGAATTTTTAGTCATTTTTTTGGAATTTATGCTTTTCTTGATATTCCAATTAAAAATAGCTAATAAATATTTATTTAATACTCGTTGCTGATTTAAATTATTATGCTTGAATTTAATAAATGCATGGAGAAAAAATGATCATTCGGATAAATGATCATCATAATTTTTCTTGACACTCTAGGAATTTAATCTAGTTGATTAGCAAAACAATTGTTTACACATTGTTTAAAAAGTTGGAATGATTTAAAAACGATTTACTTTAATAATCCTTCATGAACAGACAGTAAAATTTGTTTTTCTTTTTTTTCAATGCGTCATTTAAGACCCTAACTCAACTCTTTAATAAATAATAGTTAAACCTCATAAAATCATATTATACAACTTTAAAGCTTATCAGTCAGAGCGATAATAAATTTTGTCAAAATTATTATAAAAAAAATAAAAATAAAAATTTCTTGTTTTTCCGTATAAAGAACATCAATCAGTGAAATAAATGGTTAATGTATTTCATATGAGCATGTATTTATTAAGTATCATAATTAAAACAATTGAAAATAAATAGGCATTTTGAAAAATTAAAAAACAATAAAACATTTACAAAAAACGAACGTTTATTTTTTACACATTTCTGGAAAAACGTATATTTTTTGCGCATTTCTGGAAATACGTTCATGTGTTTATTGAACGTGATTTTGTTTGGAATATTGCTTAAATGTATTATATCCTGTGACCATTTCATGAAGTCATCGTATGAATCATCTTTGATATAACCCTCAACAAAATCTTTCTTATGATATTGAATGAACAATTCAAATGGCGATAAAGATGATTGTTGGATATTTTCTTTTGACTCTGTCATTGGTATATTTCTGCTATTCCAATTACTAATATCACAGTTCATAAAGAATGTGAACAATTGTTGATGGAACTCTGGATGATTGATTACTTGTGCAAGCTTGTTGAAATATTCACAGTCACCAGCAAATTTGTTTGATGTTGTGGTTACCATATAACACCTATCTCCACGTTCTATTTTAACAGGTGCTACGTGATTACTGACAATTATTAAATTCACCACGTTCTCAACTTCACGTACTGGTTCACATTTCTGGTTAATTAACATCCTCTTTTCAGTTAGTATTGATTTAAGACTGTCAGCATTAAAGTATTTGTTAGTATCCGCCGAAGAAATTAATTTGCATACAATCAACTTCTTATTCTCAAGCATAGCATTATACTTGCCAGTCAAGCAATCAAGGTTGTTTAAGTTAGGCGTTGCATAAATACCTAGTAGCTTGCAGATAATATCAGTAAAAGGCATGTTCTTACCTGTTCCTTGATCGCCGTTAATAACTAATGCGACTTCTGTTTTGGCCTTTGGGTTCTTGATTATGTATGATACCCACGACACTATATATTTATAAATTTCGTCATTATTAGCAGCAATAATGTCGTGAATATGTGTAAGTATTGGTTGGATAATGTCAGGTTTGAAATCATTAGTAATTGTGTAATCATATCCTTGGAAGTAACTAAATATTGACGGATTATCGCGGTAAAAACTTATGGCCGATTTCATGAAGATATTTTTGTTGCACCCACTATTGAATATCGTTAATGCGGTACCATCATGTTCTTTGCCTTCTTTAACATATTTGCCCAAGTAAATGGAATTAAGTAATGTTGACAATCCTTTATAATCCAAATATGAGAGTTTATAAGCGTTGTCTTCCATATTTGCATGTTCCTTGATAATGAAAAATGGTTTACCAGATTTAATGAATACAAGTACTTGCTTCAAATCTGTAAGGAATTCTCCAACACGTATGCCATAACCATTAGAATTTTCATAATGCTTGGTACGTAAAGTATCTAATGAAAATTCTCCCTTGATATTAAATATTACTGACTCATCGACTTTGTTTTGTACAAACTTACTAAGGTATTGATTACGAACATTTTTGTCAACGTGCTTGAGCAATGAGAGGAACCATGATTATACCTAGGAACAAGCTTGTAAACATTTGGGTCTCATAATTTATGCACGCCGTCATACTTATAACCGCCTTTTGCGGTATGTGACATAATCATTTGTAAGTCTGATGTAGAGATCCTGGTTTCATAGTATATTGCATGCATAGAGACGTAATGCTTGTCATTTGCTATGTACCTAAAACCAATTTCTTTAGCTATTGATTCGTCATTACTATATCCACCATAATTGTATTTGCCAAATACTTTTGCAACATTGTCTAACCATTCAAGGACGTCGTAAAGTTCTTCATCAGTAGCTATCTCATCAAAATCAAAGAACAAATGGACGAATGTTGGTGATATTAATGCTTCAAAGAATGGAATATGTGCAAAATCGTGATCATTAATAGCGTTCCATGATACATCAAAAGGTTTAAAGTTATTTGATCTTGTCATGCAATCCACGTATTTGATCTTATTATTTGAAACAACCGGATCTAAATCTTCATCGCGCCAATCTATAGTTAAGCTATCATAATTGCTGTTACTTGATGTCATATTTTTGCGTGTAATTATTTTTGTGTAAAATATTGTTAAAAAAGAATGTTAAAAAAATAGTTGTGAAAATAATTACCAAAACTTTCCACCTTCAAATCGTTACCGCGTATTGTTGGATTTGGTATTTATGTCATTGATTACTGATTGCTGGATTGCTTCATAAAATAAAAATATATTTATGTTGTTGATAATATTAATAATAAATGTTGTTGTTGATGCTAAATAATGTTGATAGATGCTGTTGTTGTTGTTGTTGATATTAATAATGTTGATAGATGATGCCTGTTGGTTAATGTTGTTGATGCTGATGCTGATGATAAATGATATTAATAATGTTAATGTTGCTGTTGTTGTTGTTGATGCTAATAATGTTGATAGATGCTGATGTTAAATGTTGTTGTTAATGTTATTGCTTGCTGATTGCTGAATTGCTTCATAAAATAAAAATATATAATTGAATGGTTTACATTTATTATTTATATTGAATAGTTTACATTTTATTATTTACTCTATCTTAAATAAATTATATACTCTTTGCATTTTACCTTTCTCTCTGTTATATCTACTTCTTATTTCATATCCCTCAGGCACTTTCTTCTCGTTTTTAAACCCAAAGTGCAGATATAACTGTTTCTTACCATTAAACTCTCTGTTCAAATCATTTTCGTTTATCATTATTGTATCCTTTTTTGTTTCTTCCTCCTGTTCTGTCTCTTCAACAATAACTTCTCCAATCTTGCTCATGTATCTTATCCATGAATCTTTGTCCATTGATTGCCATGCATTAGCTCTCAATTGGTTTAATCTTGTCTTATATCTGTTCTTGGCTACCTTGTATGTAAACTTCTCTTCTGGTACCTTTACTTGTCTCATGTATAGATAAGCTGTTGAATTCTCGTTCCTGTTTCGTCCTACGAACTGTTCAACTGATGATACGGTATCTAATGGGGTCTGAATGAATATAGACAATAGATTTTCCTTCAGTGACTGAGCGGATTGGATACATGAAGTAGCAATAACATTATCAACGTCCTCCGTGCTAACAAACTTGCCTTCATCACTTATCTCTACTTCCTTCTTATCAGAGTTGTACAATGCTTTATTAAGTTCATTGTCGATACACTCCTTTAATCGTTCACATTCATTCTTGTCTTCTATCTTAATTAATATCTTATCATACCTCTTTATCTCTTCTAGTACTTGCTTAGCTATAGTCTCTCTTTGCTCTTGCATATTGCTTCTCAGCTTGTATAGATATATCGTTCTGTGGTATTTGATGTCGGCTAATGGGTTTATCTTTTCGTATTCTTCAAAGACTGATAGGCAAGAAATGTCCGATGCTGTAGCAGTAATCAAGCATACTTTATTAAACTCTCTACAGATCTCTATTAACGATATGTGTTCTAGTAGTAGGTGTGCTTCATCAATAAGGAGTGTGTATTCACTGTTGAAATCTATTTGGTGGTGATAGAAATGCTCTATGATTCCTCCAAGACACTTAGATGTGGTAGAGAATGTAGTTATAACAACAGGTATAAAGTGCTTGATGGCTTCCTTAAACTCTTTAAACGCCCCTTCCTTGACACATAACTTTATCATTTCATCTATGTTCTCGGGGTGATTGTTGTTTAATGCTACATACAACTTAGAGTAGAACTCCGCAGCGATGTTAATGGTAGGTACGATGAGTATGAACTTGTTATCAGGCTCTGTGTTATAGATCCATTTCCTTATCGCTGTTGATTTGCCTGAACCAATAGGCGCTTGACAAATGAACTTCTTTATAGCCTTCTCTATGGTTAACTCTTCTTCCGCACTTTTAGTATAAGTTATCTCATATGATTTAACGGAAAGGCTCTCAAACACATTCCAGTCAACATACTGTTTGGTTGTCATTTGGACAAGAATAAAAACAAAAAAAGAAAACAAATGATGTGTATTTAATTGGATGTGTATTTGTGCTTATGAGGGTGTTGTGTTTGCTAGGATAAGTAGATGTTTGTATGTTTACTAGGTTCTTAATGGTATTATTCTTATGAAGGTAAATATTTGGTCACGTTACTGACACAAAATCTGACGCCTAGTATAGAAGCCTGTGGAAATTGTGTCACAGCGTGACCAATTGACACAGGGTATAGGCAGAGGGAACATAGCGACCGTGGCCGTATGCGAAGCTCCAAGCGAAGGCGTGCCTGAGCTTGGCTGCGGAGCGTATAGGCAGTGGGAGAGAAGCGAACCACTGCCTATACTATACTACTGAAAATATGGATTCGGTGAATTTCAACCATCTGAATCAGTAACATTACCTTTCGAATTGAGTTTAGTGAATGGAAAGGGGGAAGCCCTCCGGGTGTCAGCCCTTCGTTAGCTCGAGTTTTGGTTCCTTGTTGTGTTCTGGAAATGAAATAGCTCTTTTTTGCTTCTAAAAATTTAATCTACTTGGGCCAAACCGTTTTATTTTTTCTTATTTGGACATATTCACAGAAAAAGTGGGCGACTTTTTGAATAGGTTTTTCCTTCATCCTGGATTCGATAATTCGGACCAGACAAATAACCTCTCAAATTTTTATAAAAAACAATTGATGAATCTTGAAAGCTAAACAAAGCAATTATCATACTTTTTTCGAAAAAAATTATACAACACAAATCCATAATGTTTAAACGTAGAAACCGGAAGAGCTGAGATGCAATTAAACGTTTCGAATTACATGAAGAATTTCTTATTCAAAAAAAGAGGCATATCTTTCAAAATTACGCCAAAAATACGTCAATAAAATGAGGAACTTACGGCAGAAAATATATGGATGCTTGAAAATAGGGAAGCATAAATCTGGGTTTCCCTGTCCAGTGAGGTGAATAGCCAATTTTGACTTTTTGAGGCATTTCTCGTTATTTCATATGGACAGCAGACCGTTTTATTGTATTCAAAAAAAAATGTAAAGTTATGAATTATTTGAGAAAAAATGTCCATTAAAATCTTATGGACATTTAGCTTTTTTCCTCCTCCAATATTTTTGAATAATAAAATAGATGCAAAATTTAATAAAAATTTTGTCTTTCTTTAACAAAATAAAAAAACATTCAAAAAAATATCTACATTGAAATATTTCAAACAATTGTTATCATTTTTCAAAGTAATAAAATATAAATATCTCAAAAAGTTTATGCTACAATCTATATTAAATTCAAAAAATTAAGAATATCTTTAACATTTCTAAATTTAGTAATATAAAAAAACAATATTTTATTTTTTAAAACATTATAATTCAATTGTAAATATGAATTATACTCTAAAATAAGCAGAATTGAAAAACTATTTTCATTGCAATCTTTTCAAGGTAAAACTTAATTACATGTGATATTTTCTGTCAATATTCTCTATCAGTAAATATGACCAATCGATTCATCACATTGATCTAGAATAATACAAATAATAGAACAAAATTTTTTAAAAATATTATTTCAAAAAATTATTTTAAAATGAATTCATGAAACAAATAAATATTGAATATAATTGGTCAAGCCAAATAAATTGAAAGATTCATTCAACTTTTCTTAATAACAAAATTATTTTTTATTTTTTTGGCGATTTATACATTTTATATATTATTATGAAAAATTATTTAATTAAAATTCTTTTTATTTATTGTGAGACTAGCCTTGATTGAATGAGTACATTCAATTTTGGATATTTTGGACATTTTCAGAATAAAAATAAACCGTTAAATGGACATTTTTTCTCAAATAATTCATAACTTTACATTTTTTTTTGAATACAATAAAACGGTCTGCTGTCCATATGAAATAACGAGAAATGCCTCAAAAAGTCAAACTTGGCTATTCACCTCACTGGACAGGGAAACCCAGGCATAAATTAATTTTTTAATTCTCTAGGTACAACTTTTTGAGTTAATAAAACACTCAAAAAGTTGTAAAACAGAGAACTAAAATAAACTTTATTTTGAAAAATCAACTTTTTCATAATATAAAATATAAAATAGAATATTTTTTTAATCAGACCAGTTTTGAGAGAAAATCATGTGTAATTTCTGAAGAAGGAAAAATAAAATTTTAAAATTGAATGCAAAAAGTTATATGTAACATTGAAATAGTGGTCTGATTTATCGAATCCAGTTTATTTTGATATAGAAAATAAATTATGATAAAAAAAATATATATCAAATCATTTCATCTAAATTATATCGACTTGCGTAATTAAAATAAATTACAAATCAAACATGATCTAATCAAGTAACTTTAAATAATAAATTAATTTCTATGTTCTATTCTTTTTTAATCTGGACAACAATTTCAAATATTTCTTTGTTTTTCTTGTTCCTTTCGATCGTAGTAGGCTTATAATCACATTCTCCAATTTTACCGAAAAATCGTTGAACACTTTCTTCATTGAAAAATCTCTTGTTATAGCCGTCAACATAGAAAAAGTTTTCTTCTAATTTTTGGCCTTGTCCAGCACCATGATTAAAATCTTTTGTAGAGTTAACTCTTGCGAGCAAAAGGCCATTATTTTTGAGGACACGCTGGATTTCGGCTAAAATATCTTCTGTCTTTTTTTCACTAAAATAGTGAAGGCATAAGTCTGCAATAACAATATCAAAACTGTCATCCTTAAATGGGAAATGCTTCATTAAATTAAGATGCTGCGTTTGAATAGTTGGACAGTTTTTTCGGACAATATCAAGTGCTACATCAGAAAAATCTGTTGCCAGCTCTGTTAGCCCAATATTTTCGAGAAACTTTGCGTTATTCCCATATCCACATCCAAGCTCTAATATTGAATTTGATTGATTAAGCTCTTTTAACCACGCACTTAACCAACTATATTTATCAAATTTAATGCTTCCATAATATCTTTCATAAATACTGTTCCAAAAATGCTTAAAAGATTTATCCATTAGATTTATTGAACAATATCAATTTTTGAAATAAATTCCGATACAATATTAGTAGAAAAAGTTTAATCAATCAACTTTTTAAATAGAATAAAATGTAAAAAGATAAAAAAAATAACACGTTTTTTAGACAATTAAAACATATTGGAAACAAAATAAGCGAAGGCAGCACATGAAGCGCCTTTAACAACATAATCCAATTTATCAACAACATTATTAATTACCGAAATTAAACTTGATCTTGATTTCACAACTTGATTTTGATTTGTCTGTTTCGCTGGTTTGCATCTATTTTGCTTAAGTTTAACTAAAACATCTCTCAAATTCTCTTTATTCTCCGCATTTTGAGCCAAGCTTGGCTCATTTTGCTCCAGAAATATAATTTCATCACTTATTGATGGATAAGCGTTAGTATCATCATTGCCAGTGATGTTATTATCGTGGAACATTTCTTGTGATTCTTCCGAACTTTCAGCTTCTTCATCTTCAATATTGACAAATTCTTTGGGTTCGACTGTAATTTCAACTTCCTCTTGCTCTTCTTCTTCTTCTGTATTGGCTGATTCTTCGGATGGAATGATTTCATTATGATCGATCGAATTCTCAATTTGCTCTTGACCTTCTTCTTCTTCGAGTATGACTGGATTTTCGACTTTTTCTTCCTCTTCTTTGTTGGATGGAGTAGCAATTTCGATAGTTTCTGCTGGATTTGTGATTTCTCCTTGTTCTTCTTCTGTATTGGCTGATTCTTCGGATGGAATGATTTCATTATGATCGATCAAATTCTCAATTTGCTCTTGATCTTCTTCTTCTTCGAGTATGACTGGGTTTTCGACTTTTTCTTCCTCTTCTTTGTTGGATGGAGTAGCAATTTCGATAGTTTCTGCTGGATTTGTGATTTCTCCTTGTTTTTCTTCTTCTTTGTTGTTTAATTGTTGTTTTGGCGTTTCATTGAGATTATCGATATTCTTTCTATCTCGACCAGGTGTTGCTTGTAATTCTGCATTTTGCTCTTGATTAATAATTGGAGGACCATCTTTGGCATTTTTCATGATTTTTCCACTCAATTTTGGAGTAACTTTCTTTAAATACTGATTCAATTCTTCACGCTCATCAAATGGCTCTTCTCCTTCTCTGAAACTTTCTGACTCAATTGATCCAATTGAGAAATTTGAGAGAGGCGAGTTAATAGAGGCATGAGATTGATTAGCGATATTATCTTGCTCTTTTCCAGGCTTGACCGATTCTTTGGTTGAATTAGTAAGTTCTTTTTGCTCCTCTTCTTTTTCTTTGTTGTTTAATTTCTGTTTTGGCGTTTCATTGAGATCATCGATATTCTTTCTATCTCGACCAGGAGTTGCTTGTAATTCCGTATTTTGCTCTTGATTATCAATTGGAAAGCCATCTTTGGCATTCTTTAAGATTTTTTCACTCAATTTTGGAGTAACTTTTTTCAGATATTGATCGGCTTCTTTATGTTCATCAAATGGCTCTTCTTTAATGCTCTCTGATTCGACTGATCCAAAGGAGAAGTCTAATCCAGGAGAAGTGACAACACCAGCCTTTTTAATCGGACTTTGATTATAATTAAGTATTGGTGATTCACTGAATTCATCAGCACTCTTTCTGCCCCGACTTGGGGTTGTTTGCTGTTTTGCATTCAACTCCTGGTTATCTACTGGAACTGCATTTTTGACGATTTTGCTACTTAATTTTGGAGTAATTTTCTTTAAATATTCAATTTGATTTTCTTTCTCATCAAATGGTTCTTCTTTCGAATCTTCTGATTCAGTTGAGCCAAACGAGAAGTCTGAGCCAGATGAATATTTGAATTCATCACCTTTATCTATTGTTGGATGTAAAACACTGCGTTCCTTAATATTCGTATAATTAATTTCAGGAATATCATGTGATTCGTTGTCATTGTTATCATGTTCGTTGATATCAACATGAGGACGTCCTCCAATAAAGAGTTCTAGACCATCTTTCGTGGTGGCTATAATTTCTCCGTTTGGTAATGTAACAATCTGTTTAAATGCATCTTCTTCTTCTTTTTCGGATTTCGATTCTGATTTAGTTTCTCCTTCTTTGTTAGATGGTTCTTTCGTTTTCGCTTCTTCTTGGAAGAGGTCACGTTCTTTAATATTATTAGGTTCAATTTCAGGAATATTGAGAGGATTGCTTTCGTTATTATCATGTTCATTGATATCAACATGTGGACGTCCTCCAATATGAAATTCTCGATCATCATTCTTTCTTTTGACTATGATTTCTTTATTTGGTTGAATTTCAATCTTATCGATTATATCTGTTTTTTCTGGATTTTCTTTTTTGATGACATCGTCGTTTTGTCCAAGTGCGACGAATGGGCGTTCGCCAATAGTGAACTTATCTTCATTTGGCACATTAGCAATATCATTGACCATATCTTCTGGCCTTTTTTCTGATTGATTGAGACTGCGATTAGAAATTGAATCTTGTTTCTCGAAAATTTTTACAGGTTCTGGTTCATCTTTATTAAGGCTATCTTCATCTTGAATTAGGCGGTTTCTAAAAGCAGAACTATCACTATTAAAGTAACTACCATCTGATATTGCATCACTTGATTCAATATCAAAAACGTGGGGTCCAGAAATTGATATGTTGATCTCTTTTTGGTCATCAACTTGGCCATCTTGACTATCATCCGATCCAAAAGATGGCCTAGCTTTATCTTGATCATCTTGAATATCGACATCATTACCATTTGAAATTGATTCGCTCTGGTTATTTAAAGAGTATAGTTCTTCTTTTGCTATCTGCTGGATTAAATTTTCAAAGGCTTTGAATCGATCATTTTTTTGATTTTTTTGATCTGAATGGTTACTATTATCATTATTATTGCTAGACATTGTTTTGAAAATAAATGGTTACAATTTTTTCAAAAATTCAAAATTTTCAGTTTTCTCAATGAATTTTTTCTAATAATAATTTTTTATTTGAAAAAGTTTGTAAAATTATGATTATCTTTGAATGCATTTATCTTGGCAAGTAAATGAAATAATAATAATAAAAAAATAATATGTATATTTTTTCAGTTTAACGAATACTTTCTTATTTCAACTTGTTTAGGGATTTCAAGTCTATTTGTCAATTTAATAGTTTCTGGAACAGATAATCTTTTAAGTGATTTACATTCTTTAAAAGCAGAGTCACCAATAAACGTCAATTTAGAAGGGAGGGCAATTTTTTCAACCAATTCACATCTAAAGAAAGCGAATATTCCAATTGAATTTGTTGATGGAATCGTAATTTCAGTCAATGATTTACAACCGGCAAAGGCAAAGTCACCAATAGTTTTTATTGATGAAGGGAGAATAAGTTTTTTTAGAGAGCGGCATTCATGAAAAGCATAGTTACCTATTGATGTAACTTTTGGAGGAATATTTATTTCTTCAAGTGAAAAACAAGATGAAAACATTGAATTTGTAATGGCAGTTGTTGAATTCGGAATTACAAGTTTTTTTAGTGATTTACAACCACTAAATACATATAAACCAAACGACATTGTAGTAGCATTAATACTAATTTGAGCTAATGAAATACACCCACTAAACATATAATTACCAAGCGACATTATTTTCATTGGAATTTCGATCTTTAATAATGATGTGCATCCATCAAATGCATATTCACCAACACTATTTACTGTAGAAGGAATTTCTATTTGAATTAATTTTGAGCAACCATAAAACGCATACTTACCAATTGATGTAATTGTTAATGGGATTTTAATAACATTTAATTGAGTACAATTATAGAAAACACGATCGTCCAATTCAATTTCTTTTCTATCTAATAAACGATCAAAAATGCTTTTATTTTTCTTGTCTGCAGCAATTCTTATAGCTTTTTTATTAGAAAAAATAATTTATTTGAAATTTCATTCAAGTGATTAATTGTAAATTAGATTAAAAAAAATTGATTTTATTTGGAATTTCATTTGAAAATTTATTTTGATTTAAAAATTCCTTTTTCATGAATAATTAAGTGAAATTACATTCAATTTTTTTTGTTGAAACTCTATAAAAAAGTGAAAACGTAATTGTTTTGATATTAATATCAATATCTTCTCTTTCTAGTAAAAAGTCACAAATATCATTATTTCCTTTCTCAGCAGCGATATGCAATGCTGTTTTATTCAAACAAAAATTAATTGAAATTTCATCAAATTCATTGAATTCAAAACTTCATTCAAAAATCGAATTAATTTGAAATTTTATACAAAAATAAGATTGATAAACTGCATTAAAATGAACAATCTTTAATTTCATCCAACAAAGATCAAATTTGAAACAGCATTAAAATCAAAAATTTATTAGGAATTGAATTACAAAAATTTTTTTTTGAAATTTTATAAAAAAAATTTTTTTTTTTGAAATTTTATAAGTTAAAAAAAAATATTATTGAAATAGTTAACTTATTAACGTCAAATTCCTGATTTTTAATGAATATATTAACGAACAAAGCGTAATTATTCAAGTTCAAATTGTGCCAAACAGTGTCATTATCGATCAATTTATCGTCGGGAAAATAAGCGAAATTGTACGATTCAATTATTTGAGGGATTAAGTCAGAAATTATATCAGGATGAGCCTGAGTGAACTTCTCAATAATTTCTAGATGATGACATTTAATAGCTTCAATCAGGCATTCATGAAAAGACTCATCTTTTGGCTTAACGTTATTCTGTTCAATTATTTGAATGATGTCAGATTTATTTCCATGAATTGCGTACAACCAAATTGACTGTGGCAATTTATTTTTCGATTCATTTAAAAATTTGAAAATATCGGAAGATCCAAAGAATGCTGAATATTCAATTAATGTCGGTTTCCGATTCAATAAGAAAAAGTTCGTCTCAAAAATTGAGGGCTCAATCAATTTCGGATATTGACTCAAACTTGATGTTGAAATACGTTGTTTAAAATCATCAATTAAATCATTTCGAATTAGATTACAAATGTAATTGTCATTCTCAGCATTTTTCCTTTTAATATTAAATTCATCTGGTGTGATTTGACCAATTTTCGCCTCAATTTCTTCCCTCAATCTTGAATTGATAAATGGTCGTATCTCATAATAAAAATATGCTGGATAATCAGCCTTCCGATAGAATTCTTTCGTTATGGTATCTGCCATTCCTTGCGTCATAGTTAGCATTTTGTTATCAAGTAGGAAAAGAAGAATTCGCTTGCTCTTCTTGAAGATTTTGAAGAGTTCAATTTGTGAAAAATTTTGTTTAATGTAGTCTTTGTAATTTAGTAAAATACTGTCGATTTTGTTGAAGAAATTAGGCATTCGATGATAGTTATTGGCTATGTTTGATAATAAATAAAGAAATGACATGAATTCTAGTCGATCATTTTGATCTCTTATACTTTCAATATTTTCAATAAATTCTTGAAATGTATTGATATCGTTACTGAAAAATTCTAGAAGATATTCTTGATAATTTCTTCCTTTATCTAAATACTGCTGAATTTCTAATTGCATTAATTTAGTAATAAAGTTTATTTGAAATTTATATTTAAGGCTAAAATTTTGACCTTTTACTTAAACATTCTAAAATAGAAGTGCGGGAACTATAAAAAGTCTCCAATATCCTTTATTTTTTAATATTATATTATTTACTCTATATAGAATATAAAAAACATAAAATTAAAATTATTTATTCGACAGGTGTAGTTTTATAAACATTTTAGTTTTTAATTGTAAACTATTGAATATGGAAATAATAAAGATAATATATTTGGGTCAAATAGATGACTGTAACTTACTTTTTAACATAAATACAAGTTATTTTAAATCTAATATCAGTGTATTAAATGTTTTTTATATTATTTTACATTAATTAAGATATAATAATTATCTCGTTGATCAAATAGGAATAAGAAAAAAGAATGAAAATGATTATAAATACAGATTATTTTATGTAAATATAAAGTTTTTTTGGGTAATATATCAAAATAATCAAAAAAAATTTTCAATTAATATTGAGAAATATACTTTCTTTTAGAAAAAAAGTGATTAACTTATGGAAAATACTTTACTTAAGTAGATTATAATTATTTTCAATAAATTTTGATGAAAACTTCTTTTTTGGAAAAATCATATTAAATTTTCTTTTCATATTTATAGAATATACTTGAATAAGTATTTAGGAAGTGTTATATGTCTTTTATTTCTTGAAATTTCGCATATATTACTTTAAAATAAATGAAATAAAGAAACAAAACATAAATAAAATTGAATTACTTAAAAAGTTGATACTTCTTAAAAAGTCAATCAAAAATTAACAAAAAGTGAACCGAAAATTAACAAAAAGTGAACCGAAAATAAACAAAAAATAAATCATAAATTATCAAAAAGTCGATCGAAAGTTTACAAAAAGTGAACCGAAAATTATCAAAAAGTGAACCGAAAATTAACAAAAAGTGAACCGAAAATAAACAAAAAATAAACCAAAAGTTATCAAAAAGTCATTCGAAGATTATCAAAAAGTGAACCGAAAATTATCAAAAATTTAAAAATAACGTTTTTCCCAGAAAAAAAATAAGTTTTATAAAAGTTAAAATAGAGCTACGCCTGTCGAGTGATATTTTTTTATATTTTAATATGATATAATATATTTATATATATAAATATATAATAATAGTTATCCCCTAGAAATTCAATCTATCCCTCAAAATAAGCTCAAATAAAACAAATATTTTATAAAATGCACATATTATTATTTAAAAAAGTTATTTTTCTTTATAACCAACATATATTATATATGATATCAGTATTTTGATGAATATAACATATAAATATAAAAATAATATTAATATGTTTATCAGATATCGAGATAACACAACAAATTTCTGTTTTTTTAAATGATCAGTATTTTGATGAATAATTAATCTATTTCATTTTATACCAATAAATGGAATATTAAGAAGTTTTTTAATATTAAAATGAAAATAATATTAAAGTATTCTTGATAAGATACAAAGATAATGAACATACTAAATTATACAAAAATACGTTATTTAAGTTCTCGCACTTCTTCTAAAATATGCCTTTTTAATGGAAAATTAATTTGGAACATGTCAGTATTGCAAAGAATTTTAATTTTTTTGGCAGCAATTAAAATATTTGGATATATAATTATGTATAGTCAAATTCAGATAGAAAAAATATAATATATCAAATATATTGAGAATCAATACTAGGTTAATACAAAAGATATTATGCACATATATCATTTTCCAAAAAAGTCTAATTACAAAACTTGATTGTTTTAACTGTAATTTTACGAACATTAATAATCATTGACTATTATTTTGATTGTTTTATGTCAAGTTCAAATAAAACATCCAATTTCAAAGATTTAACTCCATTTTTTATAACAAACTATCATTAATTGTATGATAAAAAAAAATCATTTTACATTTAAAAGACAATTTCACACTATAATAATGATTACAAATAAAGGCATAACATTAAATGGTTTAAACGATTTCTTTTAATGAATCAACATAGAAATTTTACTGAAATTTAATTTTAGTGATGTCAAAAAAATAAATTTTCATGAAGTAACGTCTTTAAACGTCTTTTTGATATAGAATAAATTGCATTTAAAAAAATTTGATATATCCGTTATAAAGCGATTGTATAAGAAAAACGTGATCGTATCCGTTATAAACGGTGATTTCTGGATAGTTATGTGAAAAAAGGCGGAATTCGACAGATTTTATACTTTTTTTTATGTACTGTTCGAACTCGCGATTCTGTTTAGGATTACCTTGCAGCTCATGCTGCCAGAAAAGAACCGAATGCCAATCAAATTCGAGTTATCAACGCGAAGAAGCCCAACGAAGGAAAACGATTGTTGATAAAAATCATCAATATGCTAAATCGTATCCATTTTTAATTGATCATGAACATGTTCAAACAATATGCGATTTTGATCACGATAGAATACCAAAAGTGCTTGGAAAGCCCAACTATAAATTCCCATATATATATGTTGAGAATTGTTCATCTGCTGCATCAGCAATATACAATCATAAACAACATCCAAAAAGCAATATTTGCATCCTTAACTCAACTGACTCTCTTCATCCAGGCGGCGGATATTTAAGAGGACTTGACGGCAAAGAAGAAGTATTGTGCAGGCAATCTTTGTTATACCCAACTCTTGAAGACAGCGAAATGTACGAAAAGAATCGAGCATGCGGCAATAAAATCGATGGAAGTGACGAAATGGCATACTCGCCAAACGTGTATGTTTTCCGTGATGACCTCGGCAAGGAACTTGTTCACCCTTTCAAGGTAAACGTGATATCAGCTACAGCAATTAGCAACAAATGGGTTCCTTTCTACAATGGACCAAAAATCATGGAAAGGAGAATCAGAAAGATGATTTGCTTAGCAGCTTATAAGAAAAATGACATCTTGATCTTGAATGACTATGGATGTGGAGAATATAAGAATGATCCAACTCAAGTTGCTAAAATGTTCCACAAAGTTCTTGTAACAGAAGGAATGAAAAACTACTTTTCTACAATTGTTTTTTCAATATACCACAACAAAGTAGCCTTTGAAGCATTCCAGTCTGTTTTTAAAAATAAGTAAGCTCCATGATTATTATTGATTTAAAATTTTTATTAAGTAAAGAATATAATTCTTAAAGTATGCATGCATACTTTTTTGTTTTAATTGCATTATAAATATCTTTTTTTCTTTGCCTTTGAAAAGTAATAATTTTGATGATTTTAGAGAAAGAAAAAATAATTTAAAACTTTCGAAAGTTTTCATTTATTGAGATAAGCCTAATGGTTCTATGCAGTCATCAATATATAGATTGAATTCGCTATCACTGGCAACAATATCTCCAAAGTAGGCCTCTTTGTTATCAATGAACTCTTTAACAATATCTATAAAGGCAGGTCGATGATCTGGGTCATTATCCCAGCAATCATGAATCAATTGAAGGAATGGTTCGGGAACTTCACCATCTTTAATAGTTGGTCTTGTCCCATTATTTACATAAGCCGTAAGTTTTTTAAGGTCGAATGTCGCATCAAAATAAGGCTTATTCAAAGTAAATATCTCATATAAAACTATGGCATATGCAAATACATCAACCTTGTTTGAATAACCTTCTCCAAAAACAAGCTCTGGTGCCATATAAGCTTTTGTTCCAATTTTCATAGTCATTGATAATTGATCAGTGACTCCCTCTTCATAGTATTTAGAAAAACCGAAGTCGCAAATGTTTGGATAATATTTGTCATCAAGCATAACATTGTCTGTTTTGAGATCTCTATGTATAATGTTCTTTTTGTGAATATATGCCATTCCTGCTGCAATGCCGAATATATTTATTGCTTTCTTATTTTCCCAATCATCTGGACCATTACCAGAATTAACATCTTTAATTAATTGGAAAAGTGAACCTTTAGGCATGAATTCTGTGATAACTGTATAAAATCCTTTGCCGCCAAATGGAATTGAATATCCAATAATTGGTAAAACTGCTGGATGGTGTAATGCTGCTTGACATTCTATTTCCTTATGAAAAGCTTGTAAAGCGCTGCTAGTTCTTATGTTATCTGACTTCAAAAATTTAATTGCAACTGTCATTTCTGGAGTCTTTTTGGTTGCAGGACGAAGAGCCTTTTTAACTTCACCAAAATTCCCTTCACCAACTTTAGCAATTACTTTGAATTTAGAAACATCGACAAGCAATCGATGAATGCCGAAACCTCCAAGCATTTATATTTAACTAGCAATTTTAAGTTTTTGCTTCAATTTTTTTTTATAACATTCAAATTAATACTTCTACATTTAAGTGCGGAATTTTTATCCTTTTGGCACTTTTTGGATAACTTTGGATAAAAATTTTTTTTTTAGTATTCATTGAAATAGAGAAGTTTTTTGAATGTACGTTCGATTAAACTTGTAAAAAAAATAGATTTAATGTAAATATATATTTAATTTAAGAATATATTAAAAAAAAAAAAATGAAAAAATTCAATATATTAATAACTTAATTTGAAATAACTTATATCTCAAAAAGTTATTTATTTTATTCGTCAGCCATTCAAATATTACCTATATATTGAATTTGCAAAACATAAAAAAAGTTATAGAATTCAAAAAAATATGATCATATAAACTGGGAGTCAAAAGTCGGACCACTTTCAACCTTATATTGGCCTTTTGAGCGGTTATTTTATTTTTCGTCTTCTCAATTTAGAACACTTTTCCATTCAATTAATGGTCTGAGTTTTGATTCGTCTCAATTTTGCATTTTTCAATGCAAAAAAAATAAAAAAATTGAATAAAAAGATTTTTTTATTGAATGAAAAATAAAAAAGATCAAAAGAAATGTCTTCCATCATTTAATCCAAGTAAGAATTTGCTAAAAAGTGTTCCAAAATATCAGAGAAATTAAAATTTATATTTGCGCCTTTCCGATTGAATTTAATTTTTTTGAGAAATTTTCAAAATTATGTAATATTTTGGTGCTTAATGGTTAAAAATAGAAAATATTGATAATTTTATGGAATAAATGAACAATTTGGAAATAGAAATCGTGATATTTAAAGAGAATTTCGCAAATATTTATTTTCTCCTAATTTTGGAAAAATGCGTTTTTCGAGATGTATCTTTTGTGTATTTTGAGATTTATTGCATTTTAGGCAATATATTATAATATCTTTTTTTTTTCAATCATCTTGCGGTAGTTGCGGTATTTTGGAAAGAAAATTTATCATATAATCAAATATTGTTGGCTGTGTTGTTGTATTAGATCATCAAACTCTACAGCAGATGCATTTAGTTAAGCGACATTTTCAAACAAGAAGTTTTAATTTTCAAAATTCAAATTATAACTCATTTATTCAATTTTTTTAAAATAAAAAACGAATATATACATATAAATATCAATTATTCAAATAGGTATTTTGATTTTAAATTAATATAATTAATTATATAATATTTAAATATAGCAAATATATGCAAAAAGCTTTTTATATATAAGATATTCATTTTTTAGCATTCAATTAAATTCTTACAGATACAAATTTATAAAATATATTATTTAAAATAATAAATATATTAAATATTATCTATTTTTATATTTATGAATATATCAATATAATTAAATAATAATATAAAAACTTTAATTATCTTATAAATTATAGGATATAATTATTTTGAAAAAAAAAGATTTGAGATAAAAAAATTAAGAAAATAATTTTTTAAACACAGCCAAAATAAAACAGAAAAAATTAATTTGAGATAAAAAGTTCAAAATTTTAAAAAATGAAAGGAAAAAAATATGTCAGAGAAATTTGAAAGGAAAAATGGTGGTCTGCCTTTTGGTTTTAAGTTTATTGAAATTATACTAAGAAAAAAGTCAAATTTCTTGATGGTAATATGAAAAAATGATTTTTTAAAAAGCAAAATCTTATGTTTTCCTAATGTTTATTATATATTTCAGGTGGTTTAATAAAAGCTTGTTTTTTAAGGAAAAATCATTTTATTTTCAAAATATCTTCTAAAAACAAAAGCAAATTCATTTCACTATGAATACAACATCGAAAACCTGCTTATATTATTATTTTTTTAAAAAAATAATAATAAATATACTTTTTTTTCAAAAATAGAGTTATTTTTTTTACTTTTAATATAATACGCAAGCTAAAAACAGTCTTTTTAAGCTGTCACTTTTTTTGGATAATTTTGGATAATTTTTTTGACCTAAGGATAAAAATTCCGCACTTAACTTCTACATATTTCATTAGATTATGAACTTAAAAATCAAAATAAATAAAATGATAAATAAATATAATTTTTTAATTTGAATGGCAAATGAAAGTTTTGAATTTATGATCGTTAAAATCAAATTTTAATTCAATTATAATTTTCATTACTACTCCTAAATGGACGAGATCGATCCTTCTTCATTTCTTAGTATTCTCTCATCAAGTGACAATAATGATATTAAAACTGGATTAGTAATGCTTTTACAATTTTTTGATGATGAAGAATATTCATTTTTAAAAAAATTGCCGTATACGCAAATATATCAGATTTTATTGACTTTATTATGCAATCAGCAAGATGAAGAAATTCTTAATAACGCAACTCATAGCATTGTTCGCTTAGAAAAATATGTTCCATTAAATCAAAAATCAGCCTTTAACATTCAAAATCCATCAAAACTTTTGCAATCAATATTTAATCTCTTTAATAATAGCAATTTTTCAAACAAAACAAAATCCCACATTCTATGTTCATTATTTCAAATCGTTTTTACAAATACAAATAAAAATTCAATATTTGATTTTTCAGGGTACCAGTTATTTGAGTTAATTCGGCAATATTCCTCTTCATTTATAAGAAATGATTATTTTTTATGTTTCAGGATGTTAAATCATCTTTGGACAATTTATAGTGAAAATGATAACTTGCATTCATTAAGAGATTCATTATTTGGAAACCAGAAATGTTTACAATTTTTTTTAGCATATAAGAAGCGTGACTCAGATACCAAATATGTTCATGAATTAATCAAAAAAATTATTTGTACGTACAAAATCTACGATAACAGTGAAGAGTGTTTTAATTCTTTAATAGAAATATTTAAAGAAGCCAAAAAATCGCAAACTAATGAATACATTCATATATTAAATTCATATTTATCAACCTATCCATCAATCAAATCGAGTATATTGAATCAAAGCAATAAGTTCAACTTTTCCTATTTAATGAATTCCAAAAGAAGCGATGAATTTATTGAAATTATGCTAACTCTTTCACTTTCATTAATACCTAAGCCCGCCATGAATTCAATTGATAAACTTTTTGAGCCAAAACTTTTTCAATGGAATTTAGAAAGTACAAATTTTGAGCAAATAAAAAGTCATTCAGACAAAATGGTACAACTTATAACTAACTTTTATCTTAATCAAACAAGATGTAAATTAATTCTATTGAAAAGTTTATCGGCATTTAGTTTTATCTATCAGAAAAAGTTAGATTTGAGTGATGCCCTTCTATACAACCTAGTGTTTGATGCAGAAGAACAGCAATATGCATTCTACATAGCCATTATTGTCTCCAATCTTTCACAAGAGAAGAAAAAGTTAATTTTTCGAACAGACATTTTCAATACTTTACAGCTGCATCAATATGAGCCTCCATTGAATGATGATTATTTCGACTTTTTGAATAGCAACCTTGACTATGAGGAGACGGTCCTTCCAGATGAAGTCCTCTCTCCAAATACGTTAAGTGACATCACAACCGCCATTCAAAATAACGAACTTTTTCTGTTCGACTTTTTGAATGATTCCAATGACTTATTCAATGTTTGTTGGGATCTTTTATCTAGCTCTAACTCTGAAGAATTGTCAGCTCTTCGTGATTTTCTATTTTCACAAGGTCTGTTTGTTCTGCCTCTGCCGCCATCACCGCCCGATCCGCATCCTGTTTCTGAGTACTCAGAGCTCGAGAACTACGTGTTTCAGATTTCTCATGAAAAAATCGGCGACAAAGAGATCGATGCAGAGAGGCCGACTTTTTCACTAGACACGGTATTCAATAACGACTACTTTGTCGAGATCATTGAGACTGAAGCGCGAAGCAGTGACGATATCAAGAAGATATTCCACGACTTCGACCAAATATTCAAACAAAATTACTCACTTTCAGTCCTCGCAACTGACATGAAAATCGAAGGATTTGAGCACTTCGCGTATGTATTTGATGGCTGCCCTGTTAATCCAAACAAACCTCTCTTAAATTCACTTCTGGATGTTCTTGACGACTGCCAAGACATGAACAAGAGAATGGATCTTCAAATCTACCATCTATTAGATTCTAACCACCGTTATTTGACCTCTTATTTGACCAAGACGAAAGAAAGGATGAATGAAAATAATCCGATTCCACACATGAATCAATTCGTCCAAAACGTCTTCGAATTACTGAATGAAATCAACCTTCAAGATCCGTCGTTGAAGATGGTTGAAGGGAAATTTTTGGATAGAATAATAGGTCAATTAAGATCACCTTTCTTGACCGTTGGCGTTTTTACACCATGCACCCAATTGATGATCAAGTATCCTTTCTTGTTCCCTTTTGAAGATCGTCTTTTCTTCTTCAAAGTGTTGATAAGTGACTTGCCAATCATCATTAAAAACTACTCGCTTCGATACGAACGAAAGCATCTTGATTTGAAGCCAGTTTATTCATGGCACATGCAAGTATCACGCAGCAACATATTTGAAGAAGGAAACCGCATTTTAAACCGTTTTGGAAAATATCGAATCTTCCTTGAATTTTCATTTGTGAATGAAATTGGAACAGGTCTCGGTCCAACCCACGAATTCTTCTGTCTGATGTCGCACGAGTTCTGCAAGAAAGAGAGAGGAATGTGGCGGAATGATGATAGTGAAGGAATGTTTCCCATTTTGACAGCAAAAGATGAACTCTTTTATCAGCTCGGACTGTTTGTTGCTAAAGCTATTCAAATGAACATTTTCATTGACATTCCTTTCAATCCTTCATTTTTTGACCTTTTACTTGGTCGGCCAGTTGAGCTTGAAAAAGTCGACCCTTACTATTCTAAGGCACTTTCAAATAAATCATCTTTGTTTGGCCTCACTTTTGTTTACCCAATATCCGACCAAAAAGACATTGAAATGATACCAAATGGTGAAAATATTGAGGTTGACGAAAAAAACGTTGATCAGTATATAAAATTGATAAAAGAATACACAATCGGTAATAAAATCCAATCAAAAATTGACAGCTTTAAAAACGGTTTTGGTCAAATTTTTGACCTCAATTATTTCAAGATTTTTGGTGGTAACGAAATTAAAAGAATCGTTTGCGGAGACGATTTCCATTTGTCCTTGGATATTCTAAAGAAACATATCAAAATCGGTAGCGGATTTTCTCCTCAATCTGAACAAATTAGATTCTTATTCGAAATTATTCTCGAGATGGAATACGATAAACAACTCTTGTTCTTCCAGTTTATAACTGGTAACTCAAGATTGCCTGTAGGAGGTTTGGCTGCTATTTATCCCCCGTTAACGGTCGCAAGAAGAGTAGCTGATGATCAGTACATAAATGAAGATGAACCATTGCCAACGGTTCTGACATGTACTCATTATTTCAAACTTCCTGCATATTCAACTAAAGAAATTATGAGAAATAAACTGATGATCGCAATTGCCGACGGGGCAACTAATTTCTCACTCAGTTGAATTCATTTTAATTAGATTATTATTTATTGTTTTATTGTTTTATTTTTGATCTTTAAAATTTTAGATGGCCTCATTTTTCTATTCTTATGTGATCTTTACTATTTTGCTTTATTTTGTGAAGTACAAATGAAATAAATGGTGTGAAATCATTATTGCTTTTTATCGGATATATTTATCTTTGGATTCTACTTTGATACTTTCAATTCAATAATATTATTTGCTGTCTAGTATAAAAAACTATCATATGATTCATAGATTCAACTAAAAATTATTGTTATATATATTTTTAACACGCGATTGCTTTAATCTAAATGTTTAAAATACTCATACTAAAATGAAATCAAAAAATATTGAAAATGTTTTGGTAAAAACACAAGTTTATCAATTAGTTCATATCCTAAAATAAAACGGATGTTGGTTAAAAATAAATTAAATTATTTTTCTTTGAAATATGAAAATCATTTTTTGCTTTTAGATGATTTTGGATTTGAATTGGATACTTTCGATTTTCCAGATGCTGATGACGACTGACTTGAGTTTGATGACTGTTTAGAGGTTACACGACGTATATTTTTTTCGTAATCAGAAACTAAATCGGCTGCCAATGGATTAGTAGCTAACTTTTTCTTTGTTTTCTCTACTTGTTTCATTTTCAACTGTTCACGCATTTTTTTCATCTTTTTCTCTTTTTCTAAATTTTCTTGTTTGAGCTTTTGAAGTTTCTTCTGCCTTTCTTCTTCGAAATCTTCTGGCTTTTCTTCCTCTACTTCGTTATTTGCATCTTGTTCTTCTTGGTCTTGTTGGGTTTCACCGTCTTCACTCATTAGTACAAATAAAATTTAAAAAAACGTTATATCATTCAATAGTTTCTGAAATGAAATGTAGGAAAAAAGATATTTAGCAATTGATGACGAAATTAAAAAGAATGAACAGAATGATTCATTAGAAAAGGATACTTTATATTAAATCAAAATAATAATTTATTCAAGTTTGAATCAATATAAAGGTATTTATTTTCGAGCTAAAACCTTATATATGTGTGATATATCATGTCCTTTTGGAATAAATAAATAATTAAGAAATCAATATTATAAAATATTTAAAAAATAGAAACAAAAAATAATTTGAAACAGATAAATTAAAACAAAAAACAAAAGAATAGTGTACCCTAATAAACGATGTACATCACATTAACCAATCATGCATCAAGCCAAGTGCTGCCACTCCTGTTGACATCATTGCACCATTGATTGCACCATCTTTAATTCCTGTTTTCCCATTTGGTATACCACATATAGCTCCAGCTAAAGTTCCAGCAATTATTCGATCGTAAAACTTGGTTCTTCCTCTACGATAACTCAATGAAGTTTCAATAAAATCAGTAACGCCAACCTGAAATCCAAAAGGTGCGCCAGCTTTAAATCCTCGTTTTGACATTTCCTTAAATGAAAAAATTGCGTTCTTATTAGGTAAAGTTTCAAAAGCATAACTGCCAGCACCAAATATAAATCCAAGGCATCCAAAACAAAGCGTTGTTTGATAAGCTTTGAGTATTGCTGATTCACCATATTCGCGAGTCATAACTTCTTCCGGTGTAATTGGTAATAAATATCTTGCCAAATGTTTCACCATTAAGGGATCTGGATTCATTGATCTTTTAAAACGATTAACTTTTTCTTCAGTTTCAAATTTGACTGGTTTTCTCTTTCCAGGATTATTAATGGGACGAGTAACTCGTTGGGATGACATTATATTTTATCTGGATTTGACCTTTTCAACCTCCTAATTGAATAAAATTTTATGATTAAATCTAGATAATTCATATATGAACATTTCCTTTTTCAATCATTAAATGAATTTATAAAATACTAATAAGTTTACTATCTGTTATTTCGCTTCTTAGAATTTGAATAAATCTAATAAAGTAATCATGTTTAATGGAACTTAAAGTCATAATATTAAAGCAAGAATATTAGTACTTTGTTTGTTATAGAGAAAATAACTAAAAATGAGTTTATCTTTTTTTAGAATTTATTAAATCTCAACAAAACATTTAGTAATTGTTTTTCGATTTTACAATCCCCTCTTTCTTGTCTTCGAAGATCTTTTCTTCTTTGGTCTTTCTGGATCAAATAAAAATGGTTCTTTTTCTTCTTTTGTTGGCTCAAACAATTTCTTTCCTCTTCTTCCAATAAACAAATACAAGAGTACAGAAATTAATACTAAAAATGCTATATATATTAAAAGCAATGGAATAATTGATATTCGGCTTGGTGATGGAATATCAATATATTCAAAGATAATTTTTTCTTTACTCCAATGCTTTTCATCGACTGAAATTGAAAATTCAAATTTCCCAGGGTTTCTTGGTGGAGCCATGCATTGAATTATATCATCTGAAATGCTAAAATGATTAACATAAGATTTTCCAAAACGACAATAAGCTTGATAAGGTTTCCCAAACTCATATTTATATGAAACATTTATAATAATTAATCCTTGAGGATAAGATGTATTTGGGGAAACTTCAAGCATAACAGGCAAGGCAATCTCGCATTTTTCTGTGCCGTTACCAGAATATCCATAAAAGCATTTACAAATACCTGGGTATTCACAATTTGCGTTTTCAACACATTCCTGTTTACATTTATAACATCCATTTTTGCTGTATGGATCTCCGGTATATCCATCAATGCATTCACAATATCCCTCTTCAGTTTTGTTTGTATTTGGATATGTGCAGTTGAAATCAGGATCTGGATATTCTTCTGGATCATAAAAATCTTCTTCATAACCATAACTCGCTTGATCTTCATCATTATTGGAATCTTCCTTTTTCCCTTTAGATAAAGAAAAAGAGAAGAGTAAAAAATAAAGAAGTAATATCATGCTCTTATTTTTTTCAGAGGATATGAGACCACAAAATTTTGAATAGATATAAACAAAAAGTTGCAGGTAAAAAATTTCAGAAAACAAAAATTTTCATCTTTTTTCTATTTGAATAAAAAGAAAAATGAAAGATAAAGTATCATATTCATTTTTATACAAAGTAAACCTCTAAGTCTAAGAATATTAAAAAATATAAAAACAATTTCATATCAAAATATATGAATTTCATTGAGTGCAATTACCCAAAGAGTGAACATTGGAAGGAAAAGCAAAATTGACCAAAAGAAAGAAAAGGATGCAGTTTTCATTACCAAACCGCCAAAAGGTGTGACACCAAATGCAATAAGAGCTGAAGGCATTGAATGCATGATAACATTTATTGTTGCTGTTGTGCTATCAAGTTTGCATATCTTGCTCCAAAACAAAGAAATGAGTGGAATGATAACATAATGCATAAATAGCGCAAGGAGAATTTTTACAAGATTGCATCCAAAGAAAGGATGATTCCACATTATAACGCCACATGTGAAAAGGCCTGATGCCAAAGTCGCTTTTTCTAAATCGAATGCAAAATCGTTCAAAAAAACAGGCATATTCAATCCAGTTGCGCTCCAAATGATTCCTAAAATTGCACAAACATTGACCGGTGTAACCACAGACCATAAAACTGCCCAAACTTTTGGATGCTTATCCTTAAATTTTGGTTTTGTGTTATCAGAACTAGAATCTTCTTGGTCGTTTTCGTTATGTCTAATTTCTGTCTGTTCGGAAATCAATATGTCTTTTTCATTTTCATGATTTGTTTCCTCCTCGTCTTTATTTTCATTGGTTGTTATTTCCTCAACTGAAGTATCTTCGTCATTAGATTGATCATTCTGCTCTGCATGATGATCAACTGGATGAATGGGTAAGCCATTTGATTTGTCAACAGCCATTTCATTTATTTCATCATCTTGAGAGATTGAATCACTGTCAGAGAATTTTATCTTATCGAAACCTAAAAATGTATGAATTGGGATGCATAAAATATGTGTTACTAATGATTGCATAGCTGATATAAAAACGTAATCATCACCAAATAATACTTGAATTATTGGGTATCCAAAAAAAATGAAATTTAAATATGAAGTAGAATATAGCATTGATAAAAATGCGTGAATTTTGCTTTGGAATCGACCAATGAGGGCTACTAACATATATATAATATGAATAGTAACTTGAACGAGAATGCCATTAAAAAATGGTTGCCAATTTTCTAAAGTTAATTTATGAATTGCTATTTCGCGAAATACCAAGCCTGGTACTGCAATTAAAAAAATTGTTCGTTTCATAGCTAAAGCTTCTTGAAGAGTAAACATTTTGATACCTCCACAAAGATATCCTAATGCAACAATAACAAATACACAAACCTCGCCTTGAAGAGCTTCTAAATAATCCATCTTAACCATTTCTCATTTTATAATTAATCGATTTTCAAAAAGTTTAAAAGGAGATTAAATTTAATTTAAATTTTTGATATGTGGTAAACAAAAAGCATTGAAATTTTCAATATGAAGGGTTTTTATAAATTCTAAGTTGTGTTTTTTGATATTTTTAATAAACTAATGTAAAAATAGTAATTAAAAAGATTTATTCAATTTTTCAGAATTTTTTTGAAAAGAAAGTATTTAAAAAGTCGTATATCCAAAAAAAAAAGTGAAGTTAAGAAATTGTTTAGTCGTTTTCAGCATTCATCATGAAAAAACTTCATGTCTATCTATCAATGAGAAAATTTTTATATAGTTTCATGTGTATCCCATCATAAAATAAAAAAATCATTATTAATAAATGAATCAAATATTTTTGAATATGTAATTTTTATATTAAATCTGATTAATATTAATGTGAATAATATCTTAATAGTATAGTGATTAATTTATGTTTGAAATGAATATAAATGAATTGATATTGCTATAGATATCAAATTACAAATTAAAATATAAAATGAAATTTCACAACTTTGTAATTTCAGTATATAATTTTTCAATGAAAATAAAGAAAAAAATCAAAGATTTAATAAAAACTTATTTTATTCACTTATTTCTGGAATGTGAAAACCTCTGGATGGAATGCACAAGCGGCAGCTCCAACGAGGCCTGCATCTTTGTTATAGCATGGTCTTCTAATAAGAGGAGCATCAAGGTAACCATTGATCATATCCTTTAACATAGCATTTGCTTTATCGTAAAGGAAAGCACGGTTATCACCTGTCATAATTCCTCCTCCAACAACAAAATTATCTATAGCGTATGAATAAGCAGCTGTAGCAGCGGCTCTAGCGATATAATAGCAAAAGATGTCCCAAATCTCA
The DNA here is from genome assembly GCA_039105265.1 of Tritrichomonas musculus. NCBI lineage: Eukaryota > Parabasalia > Tritrichomonadida > Tritrichomonadidae > Tritrichomonas > Tritrichomonas musculus. Next base: position 5,179,237 of record JAPFFF010000004.1, read on the forward strand.
TGATCATTTGGAACATCTTTAAGTTTGTCTGTTGAAATGTTCAATCTTTGTGCAAGAGCATGAGCTGAGATAAGTCCTTCAAGGCATCTTCCATGGAATGGACAGACGCCTGGGAATTTATCATCTTTATATTCATCAACAACAATATGTCCGAATTCTGGGTGAAGGATACCGTGTAATGTTCTTCCATCGACGAAAACGCCAAGACCAACACCAGTTCCAACTGTCATATATGAAACTGCGCGTGCCTTTTCACCTTTTTCATTTAATGCGAGATATTCAGAATATGCTGGTGCATTTACATCTGTTTCAAGAATGATTGGCACATCTTTCTTGTTTAGGTTCTTCTTGATTTCTTCAATTAATGGGAAATGTTTCCAATTTGGTTTTGGTGTATTAGCAATTCCTCCCTTTTGAATATCAAGTGGACCGAATGAAGCAATTCCAACTACTTCATAATCATATCCACAATTGTTAATTTCTTCGCAAATTGCTTTAATTGCATCTTCTCCTCTGATTGGAAATGCTGTTGGAATTCCTTTCTTCTTCCATATAAATGAACCAATTTCTTCAGCAATTGCAACTGCAGCTGTTGTTCCTCCAAGTTCAATGCAACAGACTCTCTTTTTTTCAGACATATTATAACAGTGATATGATGAACATTCTCATTAATTCATATCAATTTATTAAAATTCAATCATTTGGATCAAACTTTTTGAATAGTCACTCTGAATTTACATTCAAAAAGTTTCATCCTGGAAATATTACATCATTTTCAATGAAATCAATTTTTTTTCTGAGAGCTCTCAATTTGAAAATCAATTTTTTAATTTTTCTGATTGAATTTTCATATTGCCAATAATATTTTTTAAATGGTTAATTATACTTGCTTTATTATGCATAATTAAAGTTATTATATTTTTTTTTGAATTCAAAATAAGCAAGAAATTGAGAAATATCGATTTTTATTCAAAAAAAAAAAATCATTGAAAAACATTTAACATAAAAAAAAAAAACATTATTTTGCATTACCGCCAGAATTTTCCATCATGAGACTCGCTTGTTAACATTGGGTCCATATTATTTATTTTCTTTGACTTCATCTCCATAAACAAATAGTGAGGGAAACTTTTTGAAAAAAAGGCACCATCCAAATTTTGATGTTGAGAATCTGCTTCATAGAGTTGCTTGCAGTTTGCACAATAAAGTTTAACTGTATCAACACCTGGTAAATCACTCATCCCTACAGGTAAAAGGTGTTGTCCTGAACATTTATATCTGGGGCATATGCCAAAGACCCCATTGACATATTTCATATACATCTTATGAAGCCCTTCAGGTGTAAATATATAGCGAGCATGAACTAAACCGAAAATGTTTTCTGTTGTTTTTTCAATTTCATCCTCGGAATCAGAATCAAAAGAATAATCTGAATCTGATTCACCTTCAGATCCTAAAAGTTGCATAAATGCAGACTTGGCATAATTTTGATCGATTCTAAGTCCATAAGTATTAAAACTATCGCTGGCAAATGAAATTGGAACATCACAAAACCAATCTGATGAAGGTTGCTCGAGAAATGATGCAATCCACGATTTGTGAAGTTTTTCTGAATCATCAGAAGAGTCTGTATCTGTCATTATCGAATGATTTGACTTCCTTGGCGGCAACTTTGTTATTGCAGCCATAAGGAACGAAAGCTTAGGATATTTTTTTTTCAATAGTTTACAAATACCTAATCTTTTCGAAATTATATTAAAATTTATTTATCTTATGAAAAAAATCATATCTATCAAAATAATAAATGTTTAAAATTTTTTGTTTCATTTTATTTGATAATAAATATTATTTTATGTGAATAAAACCTTTCCTTTAAGCTAAATTGATACGATTAGGTTTATCGTTTCATTATCAGAAAAAGTTTCTGTTTTTATTATTTTCATTTTAAACATATATTGATTTCGTATCAGAGAATTCTTTCTATTTTTACATTATTATAAATTTTATAAAAAAAACTTTATAAAAGATAAATTTAAAAATGTTTCTGTTTCTTCGTAATCAAATGGCAAAAACATTTCAATAAAAGAGGTAGTTTTTTTTTGAACTTTTCTACAAATTTTTATTCAATTTTTTCTGTGATTTTTCATCGTCATAGTCCTCCATAGCAATGAGAACGACGAAGAAGACGATTTTTCAATATATGTGTCTACATATCTTTATACAGAAAACTATTTTCTTGATAAAAGCAGCATCATTTGAATATGCTTTAAATTTTTACAAATGTTAATTGGAATTTTACATTCTTATCAGTATCTTTAAATGAAATGCGCGATTTTATTAAAAACGGTTATTGTATTGAAAGGTTAAAAGATAACTCAATCTCTTTTAATTTTCAAGCTATTTACAATTCTTCTTTTCAATTTTCAGTAATGAAATCACCAAAAATAACAAAAAATATTTCTTTTGAAATTTCATATGAGTTGGTTAAGAATGAATGGTCATATTTTTGTTTCAAATGTGAATCATTTTTTGGATCACGAAACAGAGGACTCAAAAAAACCTCGAAAACAAAGGTATATTCGTGACTATAAACCTTTCAAAGGTTTATTAGATAGCTCAAAAGCATTAAAACTACATGAACCTATCAATTTTTTTATCAAAATCAGATTTTTCAAAAGCTCTTTTATATTTTGCCAATAATTCTTCTCAATTTTTTTTTTTTCGGAAAACGATGATACATAAATGATCATTAAAATTTATAATCAATTCTTATCAACTAAACTTCCAAACATATTGAATAGGAAATTTAGATTATTACATATTGTCAGGCGTTCACAACATGAACAAACTCGTTCACTTTCTAATAATAATCAGATTCAAATTGATGGATTAATATTAGATACTACATGAATGGCTATTCCACATTATGTTTTATCAATTTTGAATGCTAGCTTATGTAATTCGAGTGTTCCTATCGTAATCGCTTTTGGAGGAGGCGAAACCATTTCTTGATATGCTTTTTTACTTTCAAATGTAGAAAAACAATTAGATATAAATTTTTCAGGTTGATATTTAGAAAGTGATGACGGTCCAGCACTTAAATCAATTTATGAGAAATATTCAATGATACAATTGTCATGCGTGAAGTATTTTATAGAAAAATTCTAAAAAAAAAAAAAAATGGATTATTTCTATGAAGTTAAACAGTTAATAAAATGCACAGGCGATTTTGATTTTCATAATTATATACAACAGTTTTCTAACCAATTTTCCCAAATTGGCATAGAAAAACCGGAAGAATTTACTAAAAGTTGCCCTTTTTTTTGACTGACAAATATCAATTAAAAATGAAACCAAATGGAAAAAAATTTCTTTGCTAGATAGAGTATCAACACGCATGCCAAGCACTACTAATACCTTAGAATCGATGCATGATCATCTAATTAAACTTGTTCATTTCTTGCAAAAAACAATACTGTATTATTTTTTATACGAATGACATAAAGATTTTTCCCCTTGGTTGCTGTTGAAAAACTGGTGGTCCTCATGGATAATTTCCTTGTATACTTTTATTTTTAATTGGTTTAGGTACAAAGATTCTGTTTGCTTGTTGGCTGATCCGTTCAATCACTTGTGAACATGCTAGACTAATTAGTACTTTTTGTGATTCGATTGATTGGACTAATATGTTTAAAAATTATATCTAACTCTACAATGATTTGTATTATAGATAAACTTTAAGCAATCCTTGTCAATTAATTAGTTTGTAAATCTCAATGTTGTTGTATTTCAAAGTGTATCATATGAAATAAATAAGGAATACATTCAGATAATTAAAAAAAAATGTTATGAAATTCAATTAATAAGTAAACTTTTTTCAATACTATTATCTATACATATAGCCTTTTGATTAGAATCTAGTATAGAATTAGAATTTTTAGATAGACTTTGTCTTGAAAGTTTCTTTGGTAATACATATAAATGAGTGGAATTTATGAATCATTATTAGTTTTCATTCTATAATTATCATTTCACCTTCAGTTGTGATTTCATTCCTTTTCTCACACCATTGCATTATAAATTCTTTGTTTATATTTCTTTTTTTTTTTCAAGTCAGTTTATTCAGTCTTTAATAAAACCAAATTCAAATATCTTGGCGACAATATAATTACTTCAATCATTTTGATTAATGCAAACAATAATTAAACAAAAATTAATTAGGATGCGTTTTTGAATTTAACAGTGAAAAAAATTCAATTTGGATTGTCAACAATTCAACACCTAAACCAGAGTTTTGCCTTATAAAACCAATTGATCCTTTTACAAATAAAGATTGAATAATTTCATATTTAAAGAATCACAACAAGTCTATTGATATTTATGATAAAGCTTTATACTTATTAAAATTGAATCAAGACTCATTTCCAATCAGATACTAAATTTAATAACTGATTTTAAAAAGAAGAGTATAATGTAGTTAGTTTTTTGGAAAGATCAATAGTTTTAAATCTGATGTAGTATATTATAATATGCAGAATACCAGTTTTTCTTTTAGAAAAGAAGATTGGAGTTATAAATGAACTTTATTTACACATTGAAAACCGAATTTTATCAAATTACTAAGGAAAAATTGATCAATATTTCCGATTATGGTTAATGAATTTGTTACTTGTAAAAAAGCAGGTACATAAAGTACCAATAACTTTGCTGATAGTCACAATTCAAGTTTAAATAATTAAAAAAGTCCCAATCTTGAAGAATTTGAACAAGATTTGATCCAAAATGAAAACGAACATTACTTCAAGAGCATGAGTCAAACTTTAGATAAAATCAATTAAATAATGGAGATATCAATGATGAACAAAAATGATAATAATATTTAAAAATAGAATTATCATACTTATTTGATAAAGCCTCATCATATACCAAGGCTAGTATCAAAATATTAACTCATGCACATAAAAAATATTCAAAGATTACCAAAGTTACTTAAAGAAAAAGTAATTGAAATTCAACTTTGACCAGATTGCAAAAATATTAAGGCTTTAAGGTTTTGGCATCTATAAAAAAGATTTTAAAACACTTATAAATCATTGTTGAAAAAATAAATAGATATTTTGGAATGATTTTCATTGTCTATCCTATAAATCAATAATCAAATATATCCAAACTTAGATTAATTTGTGTAAAATTTTGAACTAGCTTTTTTGAATATAAATAAAATAAAAATAATATATTATTTAACAAATTAATTAATTTTTCATGAAGATATTTATTAAGTTATCACTCACTTTTTCAATATCTTTGAATTTTCTGTAAAATAAAAATGACATCTTTTCACATTAGAAAAAACAAACTTTTTCAATATTTGGAACCCCAATATCTTTATTCAATATTTTCTTAATCATTTAATCATCCAAAGCTTTTTCAAGTATTTCGAACAATCATTTAGATGAAGATCCATATACTTAGGTTTATTCATAAAATAATACAAAGGAATTGCAAAAGATAACTGCAGTTTTTTTCATAAAAAAATATTTTTATTGGGATAATCATATGATATAATTGAAAAAAGTATAAAATTTAAAAATGTATATATCTAACAGCATCCCTTTCCAGATTTTCTAGAACTTTTCTTTGTCACATCGACTGTATTTGCATTTTCTTTGCCAGATGTTCCTGATTCTGTTGATGGATTGTTTTCGATGCATTTTTTAGCAAGGGTTGTGAAAAGATCGGAAATACTAGCACCAGTCAAAGCTGAGGTTTCAAAAAATTGAGCTCCTATTGATTCAGCTTTATCTTTTCCTTGATCTTCTTTAATTACTCGTTCACTTTCAAGATCGCATTTGTTTCCAACTAAAAACAATTCTACACCAGATCCAGCGTTTTCTTTCAAGCTACTTGCCCAATAGTCAACTTCTTGAAAAGAAGCATCATCGATAATTGAATATACTAAAATTGCCGCTTGCGCACCTCTATAATACATTGGAGCAAGTACACGGAATCGTTCTTGACCTGCTGTATCCCAAATTTGAAGAGAGACTTTTTGATTGTTAATATCTAATGTCTTTGAGGCATAAGATGCACCTAATGTTGGTGAAACAGAATCATCAAACTTTCCAGTGAGCAAGTGATTAACAATACAAGTTTTTCCTACTGCTGATTGTCCAAGAAGGACGACTTTAACTTCACTTTCTTCCATTTTGTTTTTGAAATTAAGTAGTCAATTTCATTTCACAGAATTTTGAATCGTTAGATAATTTTTGTGATGTTTACAATCCTACCTATTTAAATTTTGAGATAATTTATTTCAATCTTTCAAAAAACGTTTTGCTATCATAAAATTATTTATTTAAAAAATTATTGATGGTAAATATTTTAAATCATAAGATTTTCAATGATTTTTTTTTAAAAGACAGTATAGACAATTATACCAAAAGAATCTTATCAGAAAATAACTATATCATTATTTTTATTTTATTTTTTTTATACCTTCTCAAAATTTCAACTAAAGTTCAAAAAGTTAAAAAAATTAAATTAATAGATTATCTACTTCTTTCAATAAGATAAACTTTTTAAAAGTATTTCAATGAAAATTTTATGAAGTTGATTATCCATTTTGGAATTACCTAATGATGAAAACACATAACCAAAGCTTTTTTTATTCCAGAATAAACTGAAAGAAGTTGGCGTATGTTTTATTTTTTAAAAGCAATTTCGTATAAAAATCAAAATTACAAGTACAAAATATATATTTTATTTAAAATATATCTAAAAACATATTATATCTTGGAAAATACAAAGTTTCAAAGATTTTTTTTCTTGATTTCAGAAATTACTGTTCGAACATCTTCAGCAGTAAGACACTTTTTCAGAATTCCAGGTAGCCAATCTATCAAAGCCCTATCGTTTGGTACTCCATTCCAACGCTTTATTTTTATTGTATTCGAAGGATTGAAATTTATTTGAGCAGAATTATCATCAACTAAAATAATATTTTTTTCTGATGTTTTGAACATTGCTAAATCTTTTTTGACCGATCCTGATGAAAGTTCACATAAATCTCTATATAATCTGTGGTTTTTATCTATTGAAGGAACAATTTTGTCTAAAATTGGATCTGCATATTGCTTTTCACCGTATGTGAATATAAAAACATCAAAATGCTTTTGAACAAATTCCATAAATTCATCGAGCCCTGGTCTTTTGAAAACATAAAATTGCGTGTCTGTAGACTTATCGGATATTACAAAGTATTCAATTTTTGGGTGTGGTGGGAAATTAGACGAATGAATCAAAGTTTCATCCATATCTAAAATAAGAACTTTTTTATCTTCGTTTATGGGGGGCGGTTCATAATCTTCGGTAAATTCCCAATTGAAAATATGCTTGAAGTTTTTAAGAGAAAAAGGCTTTTTCTTCGGAACTTTAATTATATCAGGTTGAGTATTAAATAAACTGTGCAAATTGGTTTCAGTTGAGTGTAATGATCCTACAAACATTAATAAAAAATAAAAAAATCAAAATTTCATTTTCAATATGTAAAATTTTATCTTATCATTTGAGCTTATTTTGAATAGTTTATCTATCATTTTTTATTGAAAATTTTTATATTTTTACAAAATTCTCTTTCAAAAAGTTAATGATAATAAAAAATATTGAATAATTTGATGATGCCCGGTTTTTAAAAATCTTTTACTCAATATTTGAGATACAACAGAAAATTTAATACTTTTGTATTTTGTACATATATATAACATAGTAAGAATTATTTAATTATAATTTTGTTATTTTAATGAATTTATGTATTATTTTGATATTTTAATTAAAATAAATATCTATTATTTTTTGATATTGAGATATATCTATTAATATATTTTTTTCATTTTAAATAAATTATTTTTATATTAGCTTTTTCATAAAAAAGATTGATTTCGAAAAAATTTAGCATTATACTCCTTCAAAAACCAAATAGATCTATACTATTTATTATTGGTAGCCTTTACTTTTTTCACATCACAAATTCATTAACGTAATTTTTTAACGTTTATATTCTTAAATCCTATTTTGGTTGTTGTATTTGCACGTTTTTGGTAAAAATATCAAGTTTTCAAATTAAACTTTATTAAAAAAATCATTGAACAGATAAAATTAAAATTTTGAGGCACTTTAGTTATATTTTATATAATCGCTTTTTAGTATTGGTTTTATATGTTAAAAAGGAATTAAAAGTTTATAAAACAATATTATAATAGTAAATAATCTAGAAATCTTGAGTAATGTGAATTGGTTTGCTCACAGAGTGATTATATGCTTTTTATAAAATGGTCAATCATTTCACCTTTGCCAAAAATGATTTTTTAAAATAGCATTTTACTTTTACAAAAATGGTTTTATTAAATAATTTAATTGATATTTTATTTATTCACAAAAAATTATTTAGTATATTATCTTTTTTCAGAGATATGATTATTTTATGTATTTAATATTTTCAATAAAAAATACATTGTACAAACCTTGTATTTTTTCTATCGTTCTTTGTAGAACAAGGTTGGTACAAAAAGTGAAGTCTAATTATTGGAGCTCAAAAGATAGGAATATAATGAAATTATAATTATTATCTTTTATAACCAAATTTTCAATTGAAACTTTAATTTGGAAATCAAAAATAAATTTATTATTTGCAACTTTTGTCAAAAAAATATGATAATTTAATATTTATATTCACTTTTTTTTCATCTTTATATTGAACACTCTTATATCATTAAAGTCAAATATCATCCTTTTTAAAAATAAAAGTGTTTTATTTGTCTATAAAAAATCTTATTGATAGTTGAGTGTAATAAATATTTGCTTTTCATTTCAAATTTACAAAATAATTTTTTAATGAATATGATTTTGTCTAAACATTCAAACGCTTGCATTCCAAGCATATAGATTTGGGAGTGTTGAGAACATTCATATTTAAATAAAAAGTTAATATCTGTATCAGTAGAAGTTAAAATGTGGTTATAGATTTTTATATTTTTATATGAGTATTATCAAAAAGTTTTCCTATGAATTGAAAATTTAAATGTGACTTTTTTGTTATTCATTCAAAAAGTTATGTTTTGAATTTTTTTGTGTTTCACTACTTTTGAATGAAAGATCAAAAAATTTTTGATTTAGTTTTGATTTGATAACTGAACCAAATTCCTTTGAATCTGGAGCATGGATTTCGGACCTTCGAAACCATGCTGATGCTAAAACTAGTATTGTCCATTACAAAAGAATTACAAATATCATAAAACAAATTATTTATTTATTTGCAACTGCTTTTTTTTTCCTCGGACTATTTTTACCATGGAAGAGATCACGAACAATCGCAGATAAGGCTGTTCGCACAGTTCTTACTACTCATCTTTTAACATACTCAACAGAAGTTGCCTCACATATTGGCACAACAATGATTAAACTCCGAACTATTTCTGTTTTCCTTGAAAATTTAAATGATGATCCAAAATTAGTGCGCTGTAGTGACACTCTAATGACTCAACTTGTTAAATTTGTCACGTCAATATCTTTAAATGTTGTACCAACACCATTTAGATTTTTTGCTACTCAACTTCTTCCTCTTAAAGAAAGGCGATTTTGTCAATTTGAATTTGATCCTTCGAACCCTGAAAATTTTCAATTATATTATATTTTTGAACTTGATAATGATACAATTCAATTACGTACATTTAACAATTCATTTAATTTTGATAATTGGGACCCATTTCATCAAGGATCTTTGGAATCAGCAGACGCATCTCAATTTTTCAATTTTTCTACAGTAACCTTATTCAAAGATCTTACTGGTTGGTCTTATTTTTACTGTAGGTTTGGGAATCAAAATTATCTAAGAACACCACAAATGTCTGTTTTTTCTTCATCAAAGAATTCAAATGACGAACTAATATCACTTTCAGGAATTTCACTTTTTACCAAAGAAATAGCTAATATGATTGAAAAAGTACCATGCGAAGTAATGAATTCATCAAGCTTTTCTTCTGATACAACAAAACCAGATGAAAATCAAAATGCTTTCGTTAAGTATGCATTACTTATCGCGGACTCAAATACGGTCATAGTTGAAAAAGATATAGGAGTTGTCGAGCCGTTAGAAATTATTGATTTTTTACCAACATTTCCAAAACTTGATCAACTAAATTCACCGTTTTGGGCAGAATTGAGTAAAGTAGTGTTCCAACACAAAGTGAATGAAGTTTTTGAATTCAACTTTGACAAAGTTTTATATTTAGTAGTTAAAACAAATGTTTCTTCTAAACTACGAGAATCAAATAATAAAAAAGAATCAATTTCAAACGGGATAATAAACAGATTTATTAATGCAACGATAAAAGGAAATGAAAGTCATGTTTTTATTGCATGCTTTCCAGTTGATCCATCAGTTCAAAGCGTCTATTACCCAATGTCTGTTCTTTTTGTTTTAGGTATTTCGATATTAGGCTTTACTTTTCTTGTATCAACTTTCCTAATTAAAAGAGAGAATTTATGGCGAATCAGAAAAATTGCATTACAAACTCCCAAATTCACTCAATCTATGAATGATGAACACTCAAAGATTCACCATGGATCAAATAATGATAATATGGATGATGATAATAATTCAACCTCTCATTACGGATATATTCCAAATTCGGTTATGAATATTCGAGATTTTCAGCTTGAATATCCAGACGACGCAACTCTCAACAAAGCACTTGATGTTGCTGTTGAAAATCTGACATTACGAGATGATCAGAAATATGTTGTAACGAAGAAAGAAACATGCGATTTTTGCAAATATTTTGTTCCAGAGAAAGTTGATTTTCAAAAAGACCAATTTTTAATTCCAAATAAAAAAAGTGGAAAGTTAAGCCGGAGGTTTTCTAGTGTTTCCTACAGGAAATCTAATATGGCAGCTACTGAAAGTGAAGATTTAAGTGAAAACGATGATTCTGATAATGATGCTGATTTTAATTCAAATATAAATTTAAATGCTAATATTGAGAAAGAAACCGATGAATCTCTGTATAAAATATGGAAAAATATGTCCTTACCTTTTATTCAAGTTATGTCCAAAAAAAAAAAAGATGATGAAGACATTCTAAATAGTACTTATCACATGCGTAAAGGTAAAGGAAATAAAAATAAATTTATTTGGGAAAAGTTTCAAATTGACAATTTTCTCTTAGAACCTTCTCGTATGCTGATTAGATATATGATGACTCTCTTGAGTGATTGTCAACTTTTCTTTCCACCATTCGATCCAATGTGCGTAGCAAATCTTTTAATAGTACTTGAAAAAGGAATAAGGAATCCAATACACGCTGCACACGAACTTTTTTCTGTTAATCAAATCATTTATGGACCATTCAATTATTGGCTAACAAACAAACTCGATATACTTGTTTTATTTTTTGCTGTTTATTTCTCTCATTTTGATTACAGATTATATATAATATCAAATAATCAACAAAAAGATCAAAATAACGGATTTGAAGAAGGAAATCAAGTGAATAATATGAGCGATGAAGATTCTAATAGTAAATCAGGTTCTATACCTGTTTTAAATGAAAACGATATCAAATTAACAATAGAAGGTTTTAAAGCTTTTGATGACGACTTTTCCAAGATAGAGGAAAACCTCAAAGAGATTAAAACATTGCTATTTCAAATATTTCCAATCAGAAAATTTACCACAAAAATAGAAGCGGAAAATATACCGAAAAGAAATGAATCATCATTCATGGATTCAATAAATTCATCCAATTCAGATATACCTGACTCTCAGTCAATGCCAAATTTAAATCAAAATTCAAACACAAATAATAATTTTCCAGATACAAATGGGAAAGAAAAAACTCAACAAAAAAAGTTATCATCAACTCCACCAAGCTTCCAGAATTTTAAAAAATTCTCGATTAATAAACGCTCTTATAGCAATATTGGATCGAAAGATGCACTTCCTAATACACTTATAGGAGCTACTACAGAATCTGAAACAGAAAATACAGAATCACAAACAACGGACACAATGACTTCTCTTAGTTTCTCTATTAACGCTATTGACAGTGAATTAAACTCCGATAGCATGAATTCAAGAAGTTCTTACTTAAAACGAAAATCAGAATTAGCGAAAAGAAAAAAGAAGAAAAATAGAACCCCCTTTTGGTATTTTTGGAAGACTTTGAAACAAGTTATGCTCAAAATCTGCATAAAAAACGAATCATTTGATCTTTTAGGTCAAATGCGCGTTCGAATTCAATCTCCATATATAGATATTCATAATGATTACGGAGACAAACTTCTTTTTATGGAATCTGTTTTGAAATTATGCGAATTTTGCGAATATTGGTCGCCTGTTGAAGTTATGGAAAAAGCTCTCGAAATACATGATTCAACAATGTTCAATAAGGACGAAATTTCTGATATATTCTTCTTAAGCTCTTTTCATCTCGAATTTTGCAAAAAAGTTGTTTTACCATGGGTAAAAATACTTGCTATTTTTAAGCCTCAAGCTTTTGAAGATGTTATCAACAATTCATCTAATGTAATTGAATATTGGACGAAGAAAAAAGAAACAGCCCAAAATTCTGCTGAAGAAACTGAAAGAGAAACAAATTCAAACAATGATAATAATAACATTATACCTGAAGACCAAATAAAGAAAGAACAACAATACGAAAACAATGGTTTACAAAATGATACTTCTGATGATAATGAATATAATTATTATGATAATGATTGATTTTTGTAATAATAATAATTTTATGAGGTGATTTCAACTTATTATATTTTTTTGACAACAAACAATTCCATTTTTATCGATAACAAGTCGCAAATATAGATGATTAAAATTTTATCTTTTTTCGTACCATACTATCCAAACAATTTTCAATTTATTATACCTAAATGGATTATTTTTATTTATTTATAAGGTGACTGAAGCATCTCAACATAACTTTTTTTTTATTTTAATGTGATTTAAATAAATTATTTATTTTGTTATTTCTTTTTTTTTTTTTTTTTTTTACAGATTTTTATCATTAATGCCTTCACAAACAACTCTTATCACTATTGCAAATCCAAAAAATTCATTTCAATTGAATTTTGCATGAAAAAAGTTGGAAACTTAAATAAACAACTTGTACAAATCTCAAAGGGGATTTTTTTTTTTTTTTTTTTTTTTGAAAAACATATAAAATTTCATTCTGCACTGAGTTAAAAAAAAAAAAATAAATTTCTTTAAATGAAACCACTTTTTGAATAAAAATAACAAGCAAAAAAATGTCAATAACTTTTTATGAGAAAAAAGTTATTTAAAAAGTGGTTTTAATGAAAGAAAATAGTAAATTTTGATTTCAACTTTTTCAATAGAATAATTTCAAAATTTTGGTCATCACTTCATCTTGATCTTAATATATTGAAAATGAAAACGATAAACGTTTTATGAGTGAGATTAAGAAAATTGATTTTGAAAAAAAGCTGATATACTCCAAGGATAAAAGTTAAACGTTTATTTGTATACTGCATAGAAATAATCCTTGTATCTCTAAAAAATAGTTTTAATTAACAAAAATTAAAAAGTTAAATATTTGACATTCGTCGATGACTCACCTTTTTCGCTGGGTCATTTTGCTCCGTACCGCTTGCTTGGCCATCCTGCTTTTGAAGTGGCATTAAGTTTTGTAAACTCATTGCAAAAGCCAACCTTTTACTCCTTTTGAAGCTATCTGGGCAAAGAGATTGACGCCTTCGATAATTGATATTTGGCGGATTAAAAGATTGAGAATTTGAATTCGTTTCAGTGTATGATTGAGGATTTTTACTCCTGACCATTTTTTCTCCAACTGAATCAGGATTGACAAGAAAGGTCGAGTCAAACGTGACACATGATGGCGATTTCATGAAAGGAGATACTTCTTCTTCCTCAATTTCGGCTGACATTATATATCTTTCAAGTTAGAAAAAAATAATTTTGAGAAAAAACTGAATTTAGATGGAATAATAAAATTTCTTTTCAAATTTAAATACAAAATATTTTGATGCTTTATGGCTTTAAATATATCATTTCATGTAGGATTTTTGTATTTTATCAAATCTCATATCATTTAAAATTCTCTCAATCTTTGAACACTTAATTTATTTTGGACAATCGTTTTTTCCATCAATCCACTTTTTGAACTAATTTTGTAATTCAAAAAGTGAAAAAGTATAGAATTATTTGAAAGAAAAATATTGCTTTCAAATGATTTCAGAGGAAAAGCGTTTCAAAAAGTTGATCATAACTAAAAATAATCTATTAATATATTGGTAAAGACTAGTCATGGAGCATAAAAAATAATCTTTAAAACTGAGAAAAATAATAAGAAATAAAATATTATTAAAAAAATAACGATATAAAAATAATTATTATTATAGAAAAAGGATTACAAATTTTGACAAGCAAATCCAACTTTCATTAAAGGAAAACAAATTTCTCCAAAACGCATGACCAAAGAATAACGAAAACAGATAAAATATTTTTATTAAATCGAGCCTATTCGTTGCAGGTGCTTTAGGCACTTCATCAATTGAAGAACTTAACTGAATTATAATTCTTTTGATGATATAATTTTTTAAAAGGCCTAGTAGTATTTTTTTTTTTCAAGAATTATTGAAAATCAATCATCATAACATAATTAGTCAACAATAATAGTTATCATACATTTAGGATAATATAGCATTTTATTTTTGAGTAAGAAAAATATTAGAACTTATTTATAAAACTTTTTATAAATCCAATTTCATTATTCTTTACATTGTATTCTATCATCACTCAAGACAACAAATACGCACACATATTGCTTTTTTTTTAAATGCACCATTCTTTTTACTACTTTCGTCTTTACTATTCAACGCATTTATATGCCACTTTTTGAAAAAAGGATTTTAACAAATTCAATATTTTTAATGACAGAAGAGGAAATAGTTATTGCTATTGCACACAACGATTGCAATCAACTAAAAAATAACTCATATACACAAATTTTACAAAGTAAAATACACCAAGCAATTTTTCGATTACCTTGCACAAATAACACAGGATATATCCCATTTGAAAGCCTTACACTTTTCCATGTCGCTGCTTACTACGATTCTCTCGAATGCTTTTTATATCTTGTAGATTTTTTGAAAGAATATAATAAAAGCGAAAAAGAAATTTTTTCTATATTAAGTGCACAAGGATATTATCCTCTACATTATGCACTATTTAACAAATCTGTTGAAGTTTCGCTATATATTCTATATCGAGAAAAATGGCAAGCTGGCGCATCTCATGAAGGAGCGGTATATTATCCTTTATCATTAGCAGTGAGAGGCGGAATTCCAGAAATTGTTGAAGAATTACTTAAAATAGGTTCAGATACTATTACCCCGAAACAAATTGATCAAGCATTTTTAATGGCATTGAGCACAAGAAATTATCCATGCTTAAAAACATTAATTTTGAAAAGAGCCTCTGAAAGACCAAATAAAAACATTCAAGAAACCATTCCAATGAAAGCTGCATATACGCTTTCACCAGATGCTGTTTCACTTGTTCTTGACTATGAAGATGACAGTTTGGATAAGATATACTATAATCAGATAAATGGAAAGTTTGAATCTGATTGCTTATTGAGCAGGCTTTGCAGATCCAAACCTCCACTTTTCAAAAAACAAATCAAGAAACTTCTATATTCATTAGAAGGAAAAGATATTGAACCACTTAAAACTTATAAAGTCAAAGGCCCATGCCATTGGATGTGCTATTTTGGTGATGTTGAAATCGCCGAAGTAATTTGTGATAATTTTGATATTGATATTAATAGACTAGATGCAGAAAATCAGCCAGGTCCTTTTGACATGCTTAGAGATGGACTTGATGAAGAAGATATTATAAAAATGCTTGAATTCCTTGTAAGCCGAGGATTTAAGATCAATCAATGCACAAAGAACAAAGATAAACTAGTTCAAAAGACATTGCTTGAGAAGTTTGCATCATTTCCAACAAACAAATTAAAAGTTATTAGATATCTTCTAACAATAGGTGCTGATCCTGACGCTCCCAGCTTTATAAGACAAGGATACTATGGCACAATTCGAAATTATGTCAAGCAAAGAAGAGATGATGAAATGATAGCACTTTTTAACGAATTTCCAAAAAAAGTTGAAAATAATTAATATTATCCATCAATTACTATTCAATATATCTTGAACTATTCTCCTATGAAAATATGCACAGCTAATTAGAAACTGTTTATTTTATTTATTATTCTTTTATATAAATTGTATTTTAATGAAATATTATATACATAAACATATGCCTAATAGGCATTGCCTATGTCATTTGCTAAATCCTACTAGCAAATATCTCTGATTAATTTTAAATATTAAAATTTGATTATTTTATTTGAATTTAATCTTTCAGATACCAAATGAATATAAAAAATACATGAAAATAGAATGAGCTTATTCATTTCTCATAACTTGATCATTAATTATATTGCGACAAAATTATTAATTTTGATTTCCCAAAAAGTTTGAAGAAAAAAATTTTTTTAACACTCAAAAAGTTTTCATATGATTAAATCGTATGACAGAAGAAAGGAATGAATATAGACTTGCACATATAATAGAAAAGAATGATGTTGACTTACTTCAAAAAGAACTTGATGAAAGCTCTTTACGTACCCAATTAAATTCTGCTACCTTTAAAATTCCAGAAACAAAAAAATATCTACCATTTGAGTCATTAACACCACTTCATATAGCAGCTTATTATGATTCTTTTGAATCTTTTCTTGTTTTACAAGAAGAATTAGAAAAACAAAATACTCCCTTAGATAAAATTTTAACTCTTAGAACACCAGGAAACTTTTATCCACTTCACTATGCTTTGTCCAATGCTTCTTATGAAATTTCCAAATACATTATTGAAAAAGATCCAAAACAAACTGGATACGTTGAAGAAGCTTCGTATTATCCATTAACTTTAGCTGTTATTAGTGGAATGCATGAATTAGTTGAGCTTATATTTGAAAATGATAAAGGAACAATAACAAAAAATCAAATTAATATAGCATTTGATAAAGCGCTTGAAACTAGAAGTTACCCTTGCTTGAAAATTTTAATTGATAAAAGAACAGCGGGATCACAAAATGATAATACCCAAGTTACCATTCCAATGAAAGCAGTTAGGACTCTTTCACCCGAAGCAGTTTCACTTGTCATGGAGGTTGATCAAAGCGAATTGCGCACCATTTTTTATCCTAGAAATTCAGGGAAAATTGAATCAGATTGTTTTCTTAGCAGATTATGTAAGGCAAGACCATCAATTTATAAACAACAAATTAAAGATGCTTTAAGATTACTTAGTGGACAAGTTATTGAACCAGATACACAAAATAGAGTCAAAGGTCCATGTCATTGGATGTGCTATCTAGGCGACCTTGAGATAGCACACATTATGTTAGACAATTTTAATATCAAAGTAAATAGACTTGACGAAAACTATAAAACAGGACCTTATGAAATGATTATTAGGAGTGATTTAAAAGAAGAGGATGTTATTGCGATGATAAAACTCCTAATAGAGCATGACTTTAATGTTAATTTAATTTCAATTGAAGATGGAAAACTATTACAGAAAACTTTACTCGAAGAATTTGTTTCTTTCCAAGTTGACAAACCGAAAATTATTGAATATCTTCTTTCTGTTGGAGCTAATCCTGATGCTCCATCCTTTACTTCTCGCGGCAGTTATGGCACAATTCGTAATTATGTCAAAAAAAGAAGGAATGGGGTGATTCGGGCTTTATTTGATAAATATCCTCCTAAGGAATAAATATTACATTTTATTTAATTTTCTATCTTAATATTATTAAAATATTCATCACTATGAATTATATATTTAAGATGAATAACACTCAACAATGACTATATGAAGCTTAAATGGTATATATATATTTTGAAAATAAATATAATGATATATTATTCAAGACAAGCCACAAAATATAATTTATAAATTATTATAATCCACATTGTTTTACTATGAAATAAAATTCTCTCTTCATAATTAGAAACTTTCTTAGGGAAAGGAACTACAAAATTATTTTTATCAAATAAGGTCTACGTTCAGTATATTTTCTTCGCCTTGAATGAACAAGCTGAAATTTTATTGGAGAAAAAACGATGTTTCTGGAAATTGGTTAAATCGTAAATGAATCCATTTCAGATAGGCAATTAAACACAATTAACATTTTATTAATATCAATATAATAATAATACAAAGATTGAATATATGCCATTAGTATGACCTTTTTAAAATTCGCTAATAATACCAATCATTGATGTAGGTATTTTAGCAGTTCCATCAGCAAGGGTATGAACAAATTTGTTTCCAGAGCCAGCATCTCCTTCAATTGCAATATAATCACCTTTTCTTAACAACTCTTCAGAAGTTTTAAATTCTTCTAAGAGAACACCAAGTCCATTTCCGATTTCTTCAAGGAAAGAAGAAGGCGCATATCCCATCACTTTTGTGATTGGATTCTGAACAAATGCCCAAGGTAAGCTTAAATCTTCCATTAAAAGAACAATTTTTCCTTTTTGTACAGTTATCCCATTCCCATCGGTTGCAATAAAATCTTTCTTCATCTTAGCCATGGCATAAGGATACAATTGAAGTGACAAAACTTTATAGATAGTTGTAATATTGGAAAAACATTCATGGTTGAAATCAAGCGCTTTGAATGATTTCGGCAAAAGATCGTATCTGATTATCCTATATGTATGAACGTATTTGGTAAAATCTTTTTGAAAATTAATCATATTTATTGTTCTTATTAGTTGATCATCAAATTCATTACATTTGTCAATAATTTGCTGATTTGATTGCTTTATTTGATTTTTAAATTCGCTAATTTGGGTTGAAAATTGAACTTTTAAGAGTTTAACAGCTTTCTCTGAATTTTGAGTAATTCCATTCATGCATTTATTTGCAGCATAAACAAATTTTGATCTTTTGAACATATCATTTTCTTTCCTAATTGCAAAAACCTTTTCCATTAAATTAACAATATCTGAAGCTTTTTTAGATTTCGTTTTAGAGGTAACAATACTATTAATAGATTTTTGATATTTGCTTAATTTGCTTGGCAAATGTTCTTTTTGATCACGAATTGAATTTTTGATAACATCAATTTGATGCGAATTGGAGCACATGCCAGTCAAAAAATCGTTCATTTGGGATGACGAAGTAGAATATTCTTTTTTCACTTCATCAATTGTTTGACTTGCTTCTTTTTCAATGAAGTTTGCACTAGAAAAAAAATCAACCATTATTCTAGATATATTCTCTATTGCATCATATTGAGTACCAGGAATACCAGAAACGTATTTAATATTTAGAGGAATTCTTTTGATGAGAGGATTATTGTTCATTTCACTAAGTTCGCGAAAAAGATTAGTGTGAATTTCAAACATATTTAACGCGCAATTTGCAAAATTAGATGCTCGATTATTCAGTCCTTTAAAAGATTCTACAGTGAAATCAATTCTGTTTTGGTACGCCATTTTTAATCGAAGATGAAAAATACAACTTTTTCTGAATTTTTTATATTTTAACAAAAATTCAATATAACTTTTTGAATTATCCTATCCGTATATTAACGACTGCAATCATCATATTATCACAATGAAATTTCTTTCTAGTACAAATTTTACTTTTATTGAATAAAAAATATGCAATGCACATTACAGGAGACTTTTTCCAGTAAAAAAATATATAATCATTCAATTTGCTCTTTCAGATTATATTGTGAAATTGAGTAAAAACGTTTTATATATTATATGGAACATTTTGTTCGAATTTAAAACATATTTTTCAATAAATTTGCACAATAAACCGAGCATAATCAATGAAATAAGTTTTGAATTGTTTATTCTAAGAAATAAAATACGTTTTGAAGATTGTGAACATCAGAAAAAGCTGAAAATTTAGAGAATTAATGTATGCTGGTTTTCTTCGCCAGCGCGAAATAGCAAAAAAAGAATGGTATAGAGTTCATCATCAAACACCACCAAATTTAGGAAGACCACCTCCACCTAAAAGAGAACCTTTAGAAATCGACACTAAAACGTACACAATGACTTACTTTGTTGATCATTACGATCCAGAAGAAGAAGATAAAAAAGAAATCCAAGAAAATTCTTCCAGCAAAAATCGTCAACAAAAAAACGATCTTTCTTTATGGGAAGGATCCGGGGCTGGAATTGAACCATTTGAGTTTCAAAAATCATTATCAACATTGAGAGAAGATAAAATTATGACATCTGCGAAAATTATAAAAAATAATTGTAAGAATGGTAATGATAAAGATAGCTTGAAATTTTATACACATGTATCAGTTCCCCCTGCTGAATATCCCCCAGTAAACCGCTTAAACAGATGCTTTACTCCTTATGAAAATGATTTGATGTCTTTTGATGCATTTGAAACAATGAGAAAAGAATTAAAAAATAGATCTGAACACATTGCATGTGAAATGCAACGTGTTGATGACGAATGGAATAGACCACCAAAAAAGAATTGGTTTATGCTGAAGAAAAAAGATTTTACTGTTGAACACTGCCGTTTTATGGAATTGAACAGAAGAAGAGCAATGAAAGAAGCTTTAAGAAAAAGAAGAAACCGTTCTCCATCTAGTCATAATGATGACTCCGATCCAAGACGAAGTTACAATCATGAAATGAAAAAGAGAAAAAATCTTCAAGCCCAACAAAATGTTAATATGCGCTCATCTTATTTATAAACTATATATATTAATAATTTATTAATTTTTGATTTTTTTTTTATAAGTGAAGTAAATTACACAAAATATTTTTTTTTAGTTTAAGTATCAATTTCAAAATAATCAGAATAATCTTAAAATCTTTGATTGTTTAAAAGATAAACTTAGATATACATAATTTATCAAAAAGTTTATTGAAATCAAATTAATAAACGTTCATATGAATTCCCAAATTTATATTATTTCTGCTTCAAATCTTTTATGCAACCCAAATACAAACTTGTTTTGTAAAATATATCAACCATCTTTTGCAGATTTTGAAATTGGGAAAACTAGTATTCAACAAGGTAATTCACAATTTGAATGGAATGAATGTTTTCAATGCCATTTAATCAGAGGTATCAATTTTATTTTTTATATTATCGAAATGAAAAATGAAGAACAACAAATTTTAGGGAAAGCCAAACTAAATATATTTAATTTAACATTTTCTCAAGATATTGATTTACCAATTGAAACGAACCAAAATGAAGGACCAAAACACAAAGACAAAAATATACATCCTACATTAAAAATAAAAATTGAGCAAATTACTGATTCGAAGCCAATTTTTTTGAAAAATCCATCAAATCGAATTCCTTTTAACAATGTCATTTATGCCAATCTTTCATTCAGTCCGAATTACTCGCCAGATTTTCCATACAAATCATCACTTTTTGACTTTGCATGCATTCCATTGGACATTTCATTTGTCGCATTTGACCAGTATGGAAATATAACTCACGTTGTTTCCAACAGCGATGTTGATCGATCGAAGAAAGCATGTCATTCAAAGAGCACTTTATGCTATTGTTATGACACCTTTGGACCGACCATTCGACTTGATTTATTTGAAACATTTTTCAATAAGAATGGAAAAACGAAAACTTATTCACCATTTTCGAATGAATATATATCACACAATTCGAATACGAAATTATATTCATCGTTCCCATCAGTTCGAGGTGTTTTTGTTATTTCTGTATTCGATCAATCAATACCAATAGAAATGTATAAATGGATATCAATTGACTTTTATATATCACAAGAAAAACATATGAGAAAGACATTGGATGATGTTTTAATTTGTGAGCCAAAATTGGCTGATGTTTATTTTCATTCAAGAATGCCTGTTAATTTACCAAGAACAGGAAAAGTTGGTTCATTTACAATCTCTTCTGTTGCTGTTTTTACTGCTGATTATGAAAATAGAAATATTGAAATTTCACCGCTTCTTTTTAGTTGTCCAAATTATTCAATCAAAATTCCAACTTTTTCAATAACCGAAATTTTACCTGAAATTGCACAAGTTTCTCAAGTTGCACAGTTTACAAATGGCATTAATAAATATGAAAGAAGAGTCTCTTGTCCTTTGGGATGTTCAGCATCACTTGGAAGAGCTCTTTACATTAATAAATTCCCAAATATTATGCCGAAAATTAGGTTTTGCTTTTCATGGAAATATTTGAATAATTCGTTGCCTAAAAAGAGAAGTTTAATTGATCCTCAATTTGAAGATTATGAAGAAAACGAATTCGAACTTGAACTTGAAACTTCTTTGTTTGCAATCGATGCTTCTTTTCAAGTATTGAAGATTTGTTCAACAAACAATAAATCAATTTGTAATGGAGCATTTGTTCATTCGGGAAAGAGGAAGAGTTCTTTGGCTGAGATCACGGCTGACTTCAAGATGATTCCTTCCAATGTTTCTTATTTATGTTTGGCCATTAATTCGTTTAAACCATTGGATGATCCAATTAAAAGAATCAATTTTGTGATAAAAGTTGGCGAAACTGTTCTGTTCATGACAACGAAAAAGAACATCACCAAGCAAGGCTTTATTTTCATACTTATGAAGAAAGAGATAAATGATTGGACAATAATACCACTGCTCAAGCAAGTAAAAGAGAATACTCCCACATTAACACAAAAAAGTGTCACAAATATCTGCCATACATTATTTCACTCATAACAGAGCAATACATTATGTATAAAATTAAATAAAAAAACAAACCAATCATTTGATTTTCCTTAATTTTTTTTTTTTATTCAAAAAGTATTAAACTTTATCAACTCAAATGTACACCAAAAAAAAATACAAAATGTTATTATTCAAAAAACAAACAAACTTTTGATAAAGTTTGTCCACTAATTGGAATGTGATGTGAAATGAAGAAAAATTGACACCAGCATTTTTCTAATCTTATTTCAAATGTTGTGTTGATTACTAACATTGTTGATTTTTTTTTTTGTCAGACACTTTTTATAAAATTGACCTAACAAATGGTGAAAAAAAAATATTTCATTTCACTTTCCAATTATTAGACAAACTTTATTACTCAAATTTTAAAAAAAAAATCAAGTTAAAAACAGCAGTATATTTTTTATTTTATTTTACTTTAAGTATTGATGAAGCCAGTCATAAAACACATTATCCCAAAGAATTGAATTTTGTGGCTTCAGGCACCAGTGATTTTCGTCAGGGAACAAGAGCAACTTTGCAGGAATTCCTCTCATTTTGGCTGCATTGAATGCCTGCATTCCCTGCGATGCCGTCAGTCTATAATCCTTGCAACCGTGAATGACCAAGATTGGCGTGTCCCACTTATCGAGGAAGTTTGAAGGCGAATATTCATACGACTGCTTCACAACAGGATCAGTTTTAGCATCCCAAGGAGAGCCGATATCGTGATGTGCGAACCACATTTCTTCAGTTTCCAAGTAGCTTTGCTTGAAGTCGAAGACGCCATCGTGGGCGACGAAAACCTTGAATCTTTTGTTGTGATGAGATTCGAGGAAGAAGACCGAATAACCGCCGTAACTTGCACCAACGCAACCTAATCGATTCTCATCGACGAAAGGTTCTTTCGACACAGAGTCAATTGCAGATAGAAGATCATCTTGCGCATGTCCGCCGAAATGCATCGAGACGTCTTCTGTCCATTCAATGCCAAAGCCAGTGCAGCCTCTTCTATTCGGCGCTACAACAACGTATCCGTGCGACGCAATGAGCATCAAATTCCATCGATACCGCCAGACATTGGCAATGGTCGTTTGTGGACCCCCTGTGCAGAACAAAATGGCCGGATACTTCTTAGTTGGCTCAAAATCAGGCGGATAAACAACATAGGTGTGAATTTGGGCATCATCGACATTAGACTTAATCCAGCGTTCTTCATATTTGACAAGCTTTAGTTGATCAAAAATGTGCTTGTTTTCGTACGTTAACTGGACGGTTTTGGCGGTTTGAAGGTCAATTGAGATAATATCGTGTGGTGAATTTAATGAACACCTTTGGGCATAGATATGACCATTTATCAACTGAATTCCACTGTAGTCATATTCATTGGTCGTAATTTGTGTGGCCTCTGAATTTTTCAATGAAATTCTGTAGATTTCTGTATGGCCATGCCAACTTCCAGTAAAGTAGATGGTTTCACTGTCATTCGACCATAAAATATCGCCAACGGATTCTTTAAAGGTGGTGTTGACTTTGTGAACAGTCTTGGCCTCTAAATCGTAGACATGAAGTTCACTCACATCAGCTTCAAATCCATCACGTCTCATCATTCCAAAGGCTATTTTCTTTCCATCTGGTGAGAAAACAGGCGTTGCTAAGTAACCGTGATCTTTTTGATAGTTTTCAGTTAAGTTCTGGATATTTTGGGTCTTGATATCATAAAGATAGAGATCCATGTGCGTATGAAAAGCGTATTCTTTCCCTGTTGATGGTTTCATAATGTATGCAATTGTATTACCGTCTGGACTCCAGCATAAATCTGAAACGGAATTGAATGGTGTCATTGGACATTCATATTTGGTTCCATTTAAAATATCGTGCGATGAACCAATTTCATTGGAATTGTAAGTTGCAACAAATGGATGTGGAATAGTGCTCATCCAATGATCCCAATGCAAATACATAAGATCAGTTGCAATTAAACCAGTTGTTTTATCAAGTTCTGGATAAATATCTTGCGCAGATGGAATATTTTTGACTTGAGAAACATAAATCAAATGACTATTATCTGGTGAGAAGCGAAAATCATCAATTCCTGATTTTACATTTGATAATTTTTGAACGTCTGTACCATCTGCATTCATTTGATAAAGCTGCATTTCATGCGTTTCATCATCTACTTGGAGAAATGCAATTTTACCATTATTTAAGAAAACTGGTGATGATTTTGGTGTATCATTATTAGTGATCATTTTATTATCAGTTCCATCTGCTTTTATCGTGTAGAATTGGCTTACTCCTTTGTTTTCTTTAGCTTTATAATATTTTACGTCATATACAATATTTTGACCATCTTTGGAAACACTAAATGAACCAATACGCCCTAAACTCCATAATATTTCTGAAGTTAGTTTCCCATCTGTGATTTGTGGATTGTTGCGAACGTAAGTTGCCATATAAATAATTCTTTAGCGTTCATAGAAAAAGTTTTGTATTATATAAAAATTTTATATTGATCAACTTTTTATGAGCAAATTATTATCAACTTTTATTTTGTCTTACTAGAGGCGAATGATTCATTATATAGTTATTTTATAACAATCCAAAACATTAAAATACAAAATAATTATGAAAACTTTATTTAATTCTAAAATAAGAATGAAAAATTTTGGAGGAATGTGGCATAGATGGTGAAACTTTTTTCACAGCCCTGACCAATAAACTTTGAAAAAAATTCAAATATCATTGAATTTTTGATAAGGAAAATTTTTAATTGAACAAAATCTTTTTTGAAAAAAGATTTAGCATCAGAGAACATCCTTTTACGAACAACCAAGAATGAATGAAAATAAAAATGATCCTAGTCGAATACAATTCGGTCCTGAATTCCCTCCTCTTTCATACTACGAAGAAGAAAATTGGGAAATAATGGAGTATCACTTAGTCGAATTTTATCCTAATAAATGGTACGATGTTATACTTCTTTCCACTGAGACACCAAATTTTCTAGATTATTTTTCAGATTGCGGCGACGATCCAATATCTCTGGATCTTGAATGGGAAAGCGAATTATGCCTATTCCAATTTTGTTTTAAAAATAAAGTTGTAATTTTAAGACATCCTAACGGTGAGGGGAATAAAGTTCTTTTAAATTTCCTGTTAACTCACAATTTCTATGCAAAGGGAATAAATAATGATAAGAAACAACTTAAGAGAAAATTCGAAACCGATCAAATAGCAAATAATATTGAAGATATTGCAAGAACACGCCTTATTCCATATAATTACTCAGAAAACTTTATGTCAATGGTGAGACAATTTTCAGGTGAACCAACAGCAGAGTTTAAAGATATTAGAATTACAACATCAAATTGGGAACTTCCTAAACTTTCAAAAAGGCAAATTCTATACGCAGCTTTCGATGTTGTTTCATTGAAAGAGTGCTATCCTAATTACCCACCGAAGAAAGAAATAACCAAAAATAGATCTAATAACAATAATGACACAAATAATGATGGTGATGAAGATGATAATTCAAATAAAAAACCAAAAAGAACACGAAATTCGATATTCACAAGTGAAATGATTCAAGAACACGCGCTTAATGCAAAAAGAGCTCTTTCTTCTTCTCCAAATGCAATAACAAGCATTTCATCAACACCAACAATTCTTGAAAAATATAAACGCAATGTTAAACTAAAGCGATCACCAGCGCGTGAAATAACTGGGTTCATTGTTTATGGATATAACGGTCCACAAAATATGTACACAATCAAAAACATTTTTAGTAATGTTAAAAAGCAAAAAGAGGAGATCACATCTGAAAATCAAGATGAAGAGAAATTCTTAAATGATAATTTCAGTGATATTGATTTTTGTTCAACATTTGAAGACAACTTGTTTATAAGCTTTTATGAAATTGATGATATAGAAAAACTCATTGAAAAATTGAGAGGATACGGTGAAAAAGTTATCAAATTAGATTCATTATGTACAATTAAAAATTTAAACATTAGCGCCGAAGAATCAACAGATGGCGACGTTCTTTTCGTTCAAAATATTTCAGATAAATTAATTAAAAACTTTAATGATCTTTTGTTTTGTTTTGGTGCCAACCACGAAATTACTGTTTTTCATGATACAGATAACGTCGACAACCCATTAGATTACATTCGAATCGAACCACGCGAAGCTTCATCTTCTTTCAGAATCAAACTTTTCCTAAGCAGGTTCGAGTATGAGGGAAAAACACCAATTGTATCTGAATTCCCTTACTTCTTACCTAAAATTCGAATAAATGACATACCAAGTAATTATAATGAAGATAATTTAAGAGATATTTTCAAAGAAGCTGGTAATATTACCAAAATCGAGATATTAAGAAGAAGAACCAATCAAGACAAACAAACCGCCTTTATAACTTACCAGACGACAGAAGAAGCTGATAAAGCAGTTAAACTTTTTAATCACATGAAAGTTGAATCTGAAGGTAATATGCAACCCAATCAAGATTTCGAATCAAATATGAATTTATTCTTAAGCTCAAATTTAAGCTCAATAACAATGCTAAACAATGAATTGAAAGTTTTTCGGTACTCTGATGAGCCACATCTTCGTTTTATGCGTCGTTATGAGCTCCGCGATACAAGAGTTAATCTTTTCAATTCAAATTCGAAAGATTTAGAAGCTCTTTACTCTAAGTATGGCCGAATTCATCACTGCTTCTTTGATCCTTTTTTCAATGTAGGCAGAGTACAGTTTTTTGATAAAAAAGATACCACAATTGCTTCAAAAAGTGAAAAATGTGAGATGACTGAAGAATCGCGAACAATTGTAATTAGAGATCTCTCATTTGAAACCACAGATAGCGAAATTTTGGAACTTTGCTCACAATTTGGCACAATTGTTAATTTAATTACTCGCGATATTAACATTTTGATGAGGTTTATTATCAAAGAAGTTTCATTCTCATCGAACAAAGCAGCGAACAAAGCAAAATCCTACTTCAGCTCAATAAAAATGATACACGGAGGCGCAATACGTGTAGCAGTTCTAAATGGCGGCTTCTCATTTGCTCCTGATTGGAAAATGCGACAAAGAAAACATTGGGTTAAATTTGCTGGTCAGAAACCAGATGATGAATTCTTTGAAAAAGCTCAAAGAAATGGAAAAATAGTAAAAATTGAGTACAAAGTTGCTGATACAAAAATTGTTGTTGCATGCCCTGTTTCCTCACTTACGAAGTCCATTGATAATGATAATATACCAACAACTGAAACATCAATTTCACATGAAACAACAGAAGCAAATCAACAAAGAACAAGCTCAGAGAGCGAAGAAGAATCACAATCTTCGAACAAAACCACAAATCAAAATAATGATGATTCATCAAATTTGCAATCTCAGGTTGCAATAACCCCAATCACCGTTACAAAGAAACAAGAATTCACCTTTGTAATGTTTAAGAATTTTGAATCAACAAAAGCTTACGGAGATACAATATACCCTACAATTGAAGAATTTGTCGAATTTTTGAACCCAACCGAACTTTATATCGACAAGACACTCATTAGGGTTGAATGTCCAGCAGACTCTTCTAACGGAGGCGAGACACAGAACGACAATTCAGAAAACAATCCTCAACAAGTCCTCGCTGCTGCATTTGGGGAGAGAAAACCAGTTCAAATGGCAATTGTAATTGACCCAATTCCAGATTTTGTCACCAGGAAGGGACTTGTTGATTACCTTGGCGAATTTGCAGAAAATTGCCCAGTTTTTACTTCGATGTCAACGCGTGAAAGAACTTCAGATACACCACAAGAAACTAATATTGG
This sequence comes from Tritrichomonas musculus, assembly GCA_039105265.1. Taxonomy (NCBI): domain Eukaryota; phylum Parabasalia; order Tritrichomonadida; family Tritrichomonadidae; genus Tritrichomonas; species Tritrichomonas musculus. The sequence goes on from JAPFFF010000004.1 coordinate 5,207,916, forward strand.
CGACTTTTTTGATGAGATACAAAACGAAACCAACGAAACTAGCAACAATAATGATAATGATCATACATCTAATAACAACATTACTAATAATAACCAAAATGACAATTATAACAGTGATAGAAATAATAACAATGCTGGTAATATTGACAATGATGCTGACAATGACTCAGATGATGAAGAAAGTGAAAAAGATTCAAATGAAGAGGAAGAAGAGAATGAAAATGAGTTGGATGAAGATGAAGATATTGGACCAATGAGAAGAGCAGTACTTGTTCCAATTAGCAGAACTCTTACAAACAAGATCTACAGCATGATGAACGATAGAAAGTACACCAGTGGCGAAGTTAGCGAGCTTTTAAAGCCAGTTAGGATGCGTCTTGAAAATGTTCCTAATGCACCAAAAGTGAAACCAAAAGAGAAAATAATTATCAAACAGGAATCGAAGAAGATGACAATAGTTGTCGACCCACTTCCACCAAGAATGACTATATCAGATATCGAAGGATTATGTGGTAACTTTGGCAAATACAGTCTGACTATTACTGGATCAGCAATAGTTGAAGGAAGAAAGAGAGCTTTAATACATCCACTGAGCTGTAGAGCGAAAAAACACATTTTCAGATCGTTATCTATCGTTTTTGATGGCGAAGAGATCGTTCCAGTGAGAATATTTCCAAAAGATATACCACCACCGATTCGATCTTCACAAACTAAAACAGATGCTTCATCTGATTGCAACTCAACATCAGTATCAGTATAGCAATTATTACTACTTTTTTATTGTAAATTAAATATATGTTTTTTTAATTCAATTTTTTCTTTACACATAAACTTTTTGAAAACTTTATATTTTGAAGATTCTCATCAATTGAGCAAATTTCATTTCAACCTCAATATGAATAATTGCATATGAGAGTTTATCTGATAATTTTTCACTTCAAAAGATAGGTATTGTTAAAAAAAGATGACATTAATTTATATTTGTGCAATTATGATAATATTTATCAATATCACCGATATTTTGTTTATATTTTATCTTCATACATTGCAAAAACTCATTTTATCTATCTAATTTATTTTTTATTTTTATAGATATTAATGATTTTTTCTTTAAATAATTAAGTTAAGTTATTACAACTTTTTGAATAATATCACTAACTTTTTCTTAACTAAAAAATACCGATAAAAATGAAATTTGAATGAATTAAAAATTTGTTTTTTTTTATATGGATGATAGAATTCTTGAACGCATTGATTTTGATTTCGATATTAAAAACCATAAAGAATTAACACCTTATGTATTTTTCGCAGAAAGTGCACTTGATTCTTCAACATACAATTCATATCATTCAAATGATGTCGAAGACACCTTCCATCAACCTTGGATCTCAGAGATACTCAATAAAATTAAGCAAAATATATATACCGAAAGATATTTTGGCGATGAAAAAGAGAAAATTGAACAATATGATAAATCTGTTATTTCGCTTCTTAAACATGCTATTGACACAAGTAATCCATCTTCATCAATTGAAAATGAATTTTGTCACTCGATTGATATTATTGCATCACAGCAAACAAGTTTATCTGCGCTTACTACTTCTCTTAAAAAAAAACTAAAAAGAGATTTTCGACAATTAGCAATATCTACAGCACGATTTCCACATTATATAAGTCAAACACATAATGTATTACCTGAAGACGCAGATCAAGATTCAGAAGAAAATATCGATCAAAATAAAAAAGATGAAGACGAGAATCTTAAAAAAGATGAAGAAAAAATGAAAGAAATTATCTCAAAAACTAATAACACTGAAAATAAACGGCAAGACGAAACAAATTTCACTTTTTCATTAAATGAACTTATTGAATTTTATGATATAATAAAACAGTACAGAAAAGCATTCACTTTTTCACCATCATTTATTATTTCCACCATTCAAAAAATTGATTTTTTTTTGGCTTCATTGATATCTACCCAAAAAAATCAAACTCAGGAGGATTACAACGAAAACAACAATCAAAAAATATTTAATTATTTCAGAAACATTAAATCAAAAAGTTTCACAGACGAAGAAAAACAAAATCACTTAAAATATTATCATATTTCGTTATTAATCAAAATGCGCCTTAACATGATGATTCAGAAAATGCACGACTTTATTGCTTGTCTACTTCAGTTAATTATTATTGAAAAAGAAAATCCAGAGTTAATTACCAAAGATGATAATTTATCGTTTGAAAAAGTTGTTGATGAGTCACTTCCAGACACAAAAACACGATCAACAATCATCAAAAATATTTCATCAAATGAAATTTTTGATTTTTGTTTCGGTCATGATGAAAGAAATGATTTCATTATGACTAAAGATGGCCTTTTTCAGGTTTTAAATCACGATAAAATTGAATCACAAACAGATCTCATCAAATATGGTGATAAAAACCTAAAAAAAGTTGATCTTAATAGTGAGATAAGTGAAATTCTTTCAAAAAGTGACAAAACAAAAGTCAAATTCACAATTTCAAATGGAATTTTGTACTTTCTTTCACTAGAAGACAAAAAAATTCACAAATTTTTACTTCCTGTTACAGAAAAAGACGAGAAAAATACAGAAAAAGATGAAAAAGATGCAAAAAACGATGAAAATAAGAATGAAAAAGAGTCAAAAAACAACGAAAAGAAAATGACAAATAAAAAATTGCGTGAAAAAGCAAAGAATGACAGAAAAAGACTCCGTAAAAAAGAAAGAAACGAAGAAGAAAAAGAAGAAGTGAATTTAGACAGCATTCCAATTGAAATTCCTGACTATCCAATCATTTCAATAGGTTTGCATGACAACTTTTTCAGAGTTATTCAAAGAAAAAGTTGGAATAACGGGAAAACGTCACTTTTATTCACAAATATAGATTTCACTCCGAACAGCCGATTTTTCTTTGACATTGAAAAAGCATTTTCGACTTCAGAAAAAGTTGACAAAATCAAACAGACCCAGTTTGAAATTGAATTAAACGATAAGTCACAGAAATACAAAGTTTGTGATGCCTGCTTTTCAGAAGATTCCATCTTCTTCCTCTATGAAGATTCAACATTTGACCAATGGTCAATTTTCAATGATGGCCAAGTCTGCCGTTTGAGGAGTCTAATTTCACCTTTCATTATTTATTCAAATTCGGCGGTTAAAATTGACAAAAACAATTTTTTATACGTTATTGAACCCGTTTTAAATTCTGAAGGAAAAACGGTTTCAGTCAATAAATTTCACCTTCCATATACAAAATATTATTTGAGACAAGAGAACCTTGTCTTCTTGAAGTATCCATATCTTCGGAAACTGTCAAATATTGTGGACAACTGTTCACATTTGATCGTCAATCGTGAAGTGACCAGAAATTTCACATCAGCTGAATATCACGAGATCAAAGATCGCAATGTTTTTGCCACTGACGATGACGATAAGAAAAAGAAAAAAGTGACAAATGAAGAACATAACCCATTTGAATTTTCTGTCACTCCTGAAGAAATGAGCTCAACTGTTCAGAGCGTTAATTCAATTGCAAGTCAACTTGAATTCATTGAAATTCTCATTCAAAATTTGAATGATGAAATTTTGAAGCAATTCTTTATTTCGTTATTCATTAAAATCTGCGGAATTAATCTTTATTATGGAACTGTTGGGTTCTACACATCAAAGGATAAAATGAGTGAGATAACAATCAATCGATTCAACAAATTCAAGACGTTTATTTTGAATTTGTTTTCATCGTTTGGAACTTCATTAACACGTGATTTTGACATCATTATTCGTGAGTCTCTCATTGTCACTTTTTCACTCTGTGGAAAATTCATTTTTATTAATAATTCTTACAATGAGCTTCACAAAACAATGAACAAAATTTTATCACTTGACATTGATTACACAAAATTCATGGTTCGTTCTCTTTCATCCTTGATTTTCACTTATCCATCATCTTTGTACATCATTGATGACACTTTTTATAAAATCTTTTTGAGTTTCAATGAAGAAATTAACCTTCAATCATTGTTTGCAAACAGCACTTTATTAATGTTGCTTGAAATTCGTTTCTCTGAGAAAGTAATGAAAGAAGAATTCATTAATTCAATTGCTTCTTATGTTTCTTCCTTGTTTAAATACATCAAGTTCTTGCTTGATGATGAATCAATTCCATTGATTGAGGCTGAGGAAATTTTGTCTGGAATATTCGGAATTGATGAGACAAATGCGACGTTTTGCTTGATGATTGAAAAAGGGATGATTTCAATCGTCAAGTCTCTTCATGAAAGAGTCAGTAAAATTCCAGGTGTCACTGAAAATGATTGCGAATTTGTTGAAAAAAATCAAGACGTTAAAGATTTTACGGTTACGAAGATTCACAAAGTTATTGAAAGTGATCATCCCTACAACTTAAATCCACCACAAATTCCAGAAGACAAAATAAAGAAGAAGACAGATAAACAAAATAAAAACAAGCAAAAAGAAGAGAAAAAAGATGAAAACAAAAAAATAAAGGATGAAGAAACAAAAGAAGAAGATGAAGAAGAAATGAATAAAAATAGTGAAGATGATGATGACAGCAGCAGTGATGATGATGATGACAATGAAGTCACTGAAGAGATTGGAATTATTAATTTTGGATCTGATTCAGATGTGATTTATGTTACATTTGACCGAAGAAGTGACATTCAAGAAGGAGACAAGATTTCATTAATTGTCAAGAACGATGATTATAATCCTAATGAATTTTATGAGAAGAAGAACTTCCTTTTCAATTCAATAATCAAATATGAAACCGACCAAATACGAGTTAAATTGACAAGGAAAATCAAAAAGTCCAAGAAAACGCCGATTCCTTGCTGGGGCTACAAAATCAACTTCTACGGCACATCACTTCATAATCCATATTATTGGAAGCCCGATCTTCATCTTTACTTTTACAACCATTTCATTCACATATTAGTTAAGAATTACATCAATGCAGTTGCCTCAACAAATGTCACTGATGAAGAAAGCGAATTCAAGCTCATTTTACATGACAACATCATCCAAGGAATCAAACTCGAAGACATTGATAACTATGAAAAACATCAAAACAAAGATCAAGAACAATGCTTGCAATTAACTGACAGTAATGATTATATTAGCAGTAGTAACAATGTCAGTATTACTAAACGGAAATCATTGAAAAGAATGTTAACAAGAGGAATTTCAAGAGGAATTAATTATGATACTGACAGTGATACAATTTTCGATGACCAATTCAAAAAGTCATTTTTGAATGACATTATCACATGTGATGAACAAAGTACAACACTTGGCAAGCATTTACTAGATGTTCTCTATTCAAAAACAGCCAAACAAAATAGAATTAAATTGACTAAGGCAACACAATCAATTCTTGAAAATGAGCATTATTTAGCTGCTTGTTTATTCAAACAACTTGGCTTGATTAATGTTGCAATTAAATTCATAAAATCAGTAAGAATGCTCAATGACGATGACACAGAATCAATTGAAATTCCAAGTCGTCTTAAATCAATAATGAAGAACGTTTATTCACTTCGAAAAACGTTATTTTTTGAATATCAAAAAACAAAATCAATTCAAAATTCAAATTCAAACACGAATGAAAATTCATCTAAATACAACTTCACTAAATATTCAGAAGAAATCAAAAGAAAATGTAAATTACTTCTTTATTCTGATCCAATTTTGAAATTTAAAGATAATCTTGATAATGAAGCAATTGAATCATCAACAAAATCAATCATTTCTTTTGTAACTTCAAAAATTCCTCTTTCAAATATATCTAATATAATTAATCTTCGTAGAAAACGGTTATCTATATCAAGTCAATCTGTATCTTTATTGACTTCTTTTCTTGAACAAAAATTACTTTTTAACTCATCAAAGCCTGTTTTTGCTAACGCTTATGATGGAGCTCATCCAAGCTCATCTTGTGAAGGTGTAACACAACGCGAATTGGATCAATTTTCGAAAGAATTTGGAGAATTATCATATTTGATTAATGAAGAATTATTAAATAATCCTTCCGTTGCAGTGATTGTTAATCAAGAATTCCTTCGAAGAACTTTGTTATCTCGATTGGATGATGAATCTAGATTGAAAAGTTCGAAGTTACTCATTGATCTTCTTAATCAAAACAAAAAGAATGATTCATTCATTCATGACAGAGTCAATTTTGTGTCAATTCTTTGTTTACTTGGAATTACAATAAAAGCAAAGAATGAAGAACTTGCCAATTATATCATTTCTTTATTATCATCTGAAGACATTGATTTAATTAGCAAACAATTGATATTAATGGTCATTCCAACATTTGAATCATTTGTATCAAAAAGTTCTAAATTCTTTGATTTATCGTTTGCTTTGACAATTCTTACAAATAATGCAAATGCACCAATTATTGTAAGATCGATCTTTTATTGGCTTGCTTCAATAATAACTACATCAGGCAATGAAGATTTCATTAAGAAAGTTTTCAAAGGAATTGGACAATCATTCTCTGGAAAAAGTTGTTTATTCATCGATGACTCATTCCAACAATTTGCACATCGTCAAGTTGCTGAAGGAATGATTTCATTCATTCGAATTTTAGTGAATGAACAAGATGCAATCGTTCAAGATGTTATTGATGACATTTTAATTAATTCAATTACAAAAATTCATTTAGATAATGAAAATAAAGATGATTTAATGATTTCAATAGGTTTGTTTGCTTCTTTAGGTCAAAGTTTATCAGCTCTCGAACCTGATTTTAATATTTCTCGTTATTTTAGAATTGGAGAAGCTCAACCTTTGCTTGGCTATGATACAACTTCAAAACAATTCCATGGAAATGGAATTTATTTGAAAGAAAAATTTGACGGTTATTTTTACAATATAGTTTTATTTGATCCACAAAAATATAATTTAACGGAAGAAGAAGTTGAGAATCTTCTTAATCTTCATGAAATCATTTCAAATTCGAAATATTTCAAGAAAGAACAAAAATTTGAGGAAGAAATAAAAGATGATGAAATTAGTGATAATATTTTAATAGCAACTTTTTATTCCTTCCTTCCAATCATCATGCAAAATAAGTATAATGCAGGTCTTTTATTAAATGATAGTAACATTGAACAATCTTTGCCACTTTTCAAGTTTGTTATGAATTTGATTCCTTCTGACGAAAATTCAATTTTAATTCTCTCGAATTATTTGAATCAAGCAATAAACAGCAACCTTTACAAGCCTAAATCTAAAGATGAAATTAAATATTTAGAGAAAAATGGCGCTTTTAGATTCATGAAAATGAACTTCGGCGAAATCATTTACAATCAAGATAAAAATGATGAAATTCATTCTGATCTTGATAAAAAGAATTTGTTTGCTTGTTCAAGGCCAATTGATTTTGAATGTGAAACTTATTTTGAAGTCAAAATTAATAAAATTGGATCGAAAAGAGTTTTCATTGGATTTATTGATTCTGAAGAATATTCAATGAATAAAGCAGTTGGATTTGGATGCGTAGGCAATGATGGAATATTCTGCAGAAGATCTCCTTTCTTGTCAGAGAAAATAATCAATGTTGGCGATAAAATAATGAAGAAAGAACAAAAATTGCAAAGTGATGATTCAGGCTCAGATGAATCAAGCGAATTAGATTTAATAGACATAGAAACATCAGAAGAAAAAGAAAGCGAAAACAAAGAAGAAGAAGAAGACAAGAAAGAAACAAGTAAAGAAAACAAAGAAAATACGAAGGTTGAAAAAGTTGCCGATGAAAAGAAAGTTAAAGATTTGTCTCCTATTAAAGAAGGCGATAGTATCGGATGCTTCTATACACCTGAGTTTGTTTACTTGACAATCAACAAGGAACTCACTGAGTATCGTCTTTCACACAAGTCACTTAAGACTTACATTCCACTTATCTACATTGATCACGATGAAATTGCACTCGAAATCACGGAAAATGTCACAAAAGTTGACACAAGCAAAGACGAGTATCAATTCTTATGCATCGATGATCTTCCGACTGACTTCTTTGCTGACAAGGACATACAAAAGTCAGTTCAAAAGCACGAATACAGCAGCGATGGCGATTTCAAAGAGAAGAAGCATTTCATTGGCCAACAAGTCTTCTTTAGGAAGACAATTGTCAGCGAAAACAAATCAAAACTAGAAACAATTGAAGCATTTCCAACCGCTCTTCTTCGATATCGTGAAAATTATGGCATTATCAAAGACATACGACCGTTTAATAACAGTCGGTTTGTCAACAAGATGAAAATTGAATCATTCGACGTTAATAAATTGTCGAAAGAAATCATTGAAGTTGACGTTGATTCACGAAATTTGGAAAAGATAAACACAAACTTTTTCAATCTAATTGAAAACCGAACAAACACCAAATTCGGCATCAACTCAACGTTCAACTTAGATTATTTACCAAAAGAATATCGAAACATGGTTGATATTAACAAAATCACGAATTATTTGAAGAACAAAACGATCAAAAATAATTCAAAATCAATTGCCATCATAATGACACGTTATTTGGTCTTCATTCTTGTTGATTATTTGAGGTATTCCAAGTCAAAACTTCTTCAAGATGAAGGGATTAATTCACCTGAAATGAATGTCATTATTAAGGCATTGGCAAAGTCGCTTCCTAACGTGACAACGTTCAAGCCAATCTTCTTCAAACCAATCAGAGAAGACAAGATTTATAAATACATCATCTTTCCAAACGACAAATCTGAAATTAATCCAGAAAATGAAGAAGAAAGGACAGATGATGAAAAAGAGAAAGAAGAAAAATACATCACCAAACCGCCAGGTTTTGAGAAGTTATTTAACCGCTCATTCAAAGTGTTTCTTAAAAAGTCGGAGAAATTCAATTCTCCTCAATTTCTTCACAAATTACTTCATGAGTCTTTTGAGACTACAAAAGAAAGGGAAGTTGAGATAAACTCTTCTTATTATTATGATTTGATTCCATCACAAATGAAAATTGAGAGTCTTTATCCGTTGCCTGAAAAGTTCATTTATAAAGAAGAAATTAAAAACAATTTGTTGGAATCACAAAAAGTTGTCGGCTTCATTCCAGTTCTGACTTCATCAATACCAGAACAATTTCCTTGTGCTAAATGCGACAAGAAAAGACTGAGACAGACAACAGACGATATTTCTTACTTCATGCAGTCTTCTTCATACGATGACATTAATTTCAAGTGGAAATACGACATTCCCGAACTGTCAAAGTTTAAATTCAATCAAGGGAAGTCATTTGAACCTGAAGACTATCAAAATTACAAGCTTCATTATGGAATTTTCTTACTTAAGAAGAATTTGAATGAAAGACTTTTGAAAGGATCTTTCGGTTTCATTCAAAATGTTTTCAATATCATTCAAATCATCAATGATTCTGATGATCTTTATGAGAAACATGGCGAATTATTGAAAGGTGAATTTATTAATAATATTCTTTCTCTGTCAATGAAGAAAGATCCACTTGTTTCTCCTTTCATTCAAATGATAATCGTATCGTTCATCACAAAAATTGGTTTCCCAGATTCATTGCTCTCAAAAAGTGAAACAATTTTTGGTAAAAATTCAAACAAACTTTGTGATTTATCAAAATTCCCCAATTATCAAAACGAACTACCTCTTCTCTTCTCAATTTATTCAAAATTGTGTCAAACAAAAGTTTCTGAAGATCAAACGGTTAACGATTCTAAAGAAAAAGTTTCATCACTTTTTGATAAGTATTATGAAACTAATTCTGAATTGTTCAAGGTTTGCAACGACCAAATTGGAAAGAAAGAGAGCAAATATATTGAAGGAGACAAAGTTGAGAGATTGTCAAGCTTCTTTTGGTCGATTTATGATGATGAACAAAAAGAGAAAAAGAAGAAGAAGAAGAAAAATTTCAGATCACTTTACTTGGTCTATTATTACAGCATCCTTTTGGCAGATGAATTTAATCTTCCTTATCCAAAGTTCCTCTTTGTTCACGATTGGATGATGCAGAGATTCGGAGGATTCAGAAAGGCTGTCAGTTTTGAGGACATTCAGCTTTACATGAAAGAAAACTGCAAAATACGTTTCGATGGCAATAAAAAGTCTGGAATCGAGAAGAACATTGAATACAGATCTGGCGTGATTGAGAACGAATTCAGTCTTTCGTGCTCGTATAAACAAATCAACATCTATGAAAAAGTTGATGACGAAAGCGATGACAATGATACAGACGACGAAGACGATGATGACTTTTGCAGCTGCCCATCCAACGATGATAGCGAAGAAGAAGCAAATGAAAACAAAGAAGAAGAAGACAAAGAAAATGAAGATAAAGAAAAACAAGAAGAAAACAAAGAAAATGATGATGATATTGATAAGGATGTGATGAAAGATAAAAAGAAGAAGATGGAGAGGTACATAATTTATATTCACCAATTTTCTGATGATTCTCGCATTGAGCTCCCATCGACGGGCGAGAGTGTTCTCGTTTCATTCCCACTTGAAATTGAAGTTTTCCACCAAAAAGGCAAATCAAAGAAATTGAAGAAGCTCAAGAAAGGCGACGCTTTTATCATCAACTTCAAAGCATCAGAAGACCAGCAAAGAGACTGCTTCATGCAAAACTACGACACAATTCAAAAAGAATTTGAAGAGTTCATCTCACTTTCCAAGTACGACAACCAACTATCAGAGCAAATATTAGCTGCAGAAACCGAAGCAGAAGAGAACCAAGACACAACAACAACAACAACCACGAACAGTAACACGAACAACAACAACACAGGAAACATCGACATTGATACTGACAGTGGCACAATCAGTGATAATGATGACTATAGTGACAGTGATAATGATGACAGTAATGATAACAATTTTGATGATAATGATGTGCTTAGTCGTGATGATTACTCTGCTTATGAAATTGAAAAGATTCCGAGAAAAGTTTCAGTCAAACTTCCTTTGGAATCATTGAACATGCGGATTGTTGCACTTCGTATTTGGACGCATTCAATCTATCGTCGTCTTATCCAGCAGATAACTGTCAGCTACGCCAGCAAAGCCGATGATGATGATGATGACATTGACGGCACCGAGGACGTCGATCTTTTCGGCAACGATTCGAATGACGAAAAAGTTGAAAATTGCTTTGTGGACCAAATCATCAAGCCAGCCTACTCGATGACCACCGAAGCCAAGTTCAAATTCATCAACCAAATTCTCTTCAATGAGAAGAAAGAAACGTCGCAGCTGTCGATTGTCTTCAATCGATTTGAGCAGCAGAAGTTCATGGAAAAGTTCACTGATGGCGACGATGAAAACGGGAACAAAAAAGCTCTCAAAACTGACAACATATCAAACAAAGCGCGACCTTTGTTTGTACAGTTCATGGAGCAGGTCGATGAGGACTCGATTTCACTTCTTAAAGTTCATAGAGATAAACCGTTTTCAGTTGACCTTGTTGGTGAAAATTCAATTGATAGCGGCGGTCCAGCGCGCGAGATATTTTCGTCACTCATTGTCGAGCTGATGAACAACCACATTGGCGTTTTCACGTTCAATGCGAACCGGAGACACAACAACAAGGAGACGAACCAAGAGGATCTGATTCCAAACAGGCAAGAAATGAACGATATGAACGATAGAGATGAGAATGAAGTTCCCGATGAAATCTCACAATTTTATTCAAAACGATTCATTTATGCGGGCGCTTTAATTGCAATTTGTATCGTCTCTGGCCTTCCTCAGCCGATGAAATTGTCAATGATTGTTTGGGAGTACCTGACGCAAGAAAAAGTGTCAATTGAAAGTATCTATGAAATTGACAACAGCTTCAAAATTTTGATGAAAACTGCCGAAGATTTACAAGAGAAAAAGTTAAATGAAGACGAATTTGAAAAAGTCTTCTTACATGCTTTTGAAATTAATGATAGTTTTGATAATATTATAGAATTAATTCCTAACGGATCGAAAATTAGAGTAACTAAAGAAAATTTGGACGAATTTATCGATTTGGCAAAAAATAAACGTCTTCATGAATTTGATAATGAATTAAAGGACTTAAAAGATGGCTTCAATAGGATCATGACACATAAAAATATTACCAAAATACTTAGACCACAAGAACTGAGGCTGCTGGTTTGTGGCGAACCAAATTGTAGCATTGATCAGATGAAAAAATTAATTACCGTAACTCCTCCTTTAGACTCTAAAATTTCGGATGAGGAAATGAAGAAAATGTTCTGGAATGTGATGAAATCTTTTTCGCCAGAAGAAAGGATGCTATTTATTAGATTCTCATCTGGTAATCTAGGACTACCAGCACCCGGATTAAAATGGGAAGAAAATATTAAAGTAGATATTTTATCCCGCGATTCAAAAGAAAAAGAAGGAAAGAGAATGGTATATTCACACACATGCTTTTCTAGTATTGAAGTTCCTTTCTTTGAAAATGAAGAAGAACTTGCAAAAATGCTTAGAATTGCCATTAAATATTCGGGGTTGATTACAGATAGCCAAGAAAATGTTGATCAAATTGCAGAATATTTATAAATATTAGATCTTATATGCTTCCCCTCTTTTTTAAATAGGAAAACGGTATTATTATGCTAATAACATTAGACATGTTAACAAAGGATTGTTAAACAAAATATTTTGAAATACAATTTTTATTTTTTTAGTTTTTTGTTCATTGTAAAATTTACCAATGAAACCTTATGAGCTTTCTTTTTTGAAAAAAGAAAATTAAAATTTTAGAATAATAATAATAATCTTTCTATATTAATTCAAAATAAAAACTCGTTATCTATCAAAATTCTCACTCTAATAATTAAAATAAAAATATCTTTAAAAAGGAAGAGGCTTTAAAATTACAATTATTTATATGTATTAATTGTTAAATATTATAAATATAAATAAAATAAAAACGCGATTTAATTTGTTGGATTTTACAAAATTTTTATTTCATACTACTTTTACCATTAGTTTATAAGTAATTTATTGCAAATAAAATTTCATTTGTTTTCCTTTCATATTTTTGCGATAAGTTCATTTCGATTAAAAATTTTTTTTCGTCATTTTCACTGCTTTTTGAATTAGAGTATTCAAAACAATTATTTTGAAATAATGAAATAAAATTGATTATTTCAATTTCTACAAACTAAAGAAAAAACTTATTTTGTTTGCTATTTTTATATTTTATAAGATAGTCTCATCAGAAGTTATTCTTGATACAACTGGTTTTCACATTGAGCCTCCAAGTATTGGAAATTCAGTTGTTCTCCAAAACTCAATATTTCAATCATTTCATAATATAAATTCGCAAATTGGCGGTGCTATATATGTTAATAATCCTTTATTTAATATACAATTCAGCTCAATTGGCTTTGCTGATTGCACATCTACAAATGAAAGTGGAGCTTTTTATTTAAATGGCTATTCAATTCTTCTTTCATCTATTTGTGGAGTTATGTGCGAAGCAATAGAACATGATTATCAATTTAGCAAAATTGATTGTAATGATTTACATAATATAAACTCATTTACTTTATTAACAATTGCTTGTTGCGGAATTAATAATAAGGGAAATTCAGCATTTGGAATTTGCGGTGAAGCAAATTATAAAATAACAAATATTAATTCATCTTATAATCAAAATAATTACTCCAAAAAAAAATCTTTTGGAGCTTGTTTTCGTACATTCAATATCAAAGGTTTTTCTATGTCATATCTTAGTTTTGCTCACAGTAATGGCCATGATATTATTAATACAAATTTTTATGGCGATCCTTCCCCATCTTTTAGTTGCACTATTGAATTAGGAAATATATATAATTGCTCTAGCCAATATATTTTAAAATATCGTGGATATAATTATGTTAAAAATTGTAATTTCGGTTTGCAAAACTATTCAGTAAAATCTTTTGAATGCGGGGCTTCAAACACCAAAAAACACTTGTTAGAAATTACTAATTGTATTTTCGATATTAAACCTACAGATACAACATCACCTTGCTCCTTATTTGATTGTGATCAACAAAATCCTTTAGTTACCTTGTCATTAAACCTCATAGGGGTAGACCAATGCCCAGTACCATCAAGCCATTTTACAGAATCGCAATTATTCACTGCATCATCAGTATTTTCATTTTCAAAATTATTTTCTCCATCAAAAAAATTTTCATCATCCAAATCATTTACCCCTTCTATTTCATTTTCCCATTCAGAAAAATTTACAGACTCATATTCTTTTTCAAAATCCAAAGAATTCACCTCTTCCAGCCAATTTACAAAATCAATATCATTTTCACCTTCATCTTCATTTTCACTTTCACCTTCTTCTCAATTTACAAAATCAGCTCCATTTTCCCCTTCTTTTGTAAACATCATTTCAGATACTTTTTCAAAATCGAGAATTTTTTCAAAGTCATATTTATTTTCACCATCATTTGACCTTGGACGATCAACCAACACTTTCACCCCATCTTTTCCTTTTACACCGTCTTTCACTTTTTCGCCAAACGCGACCAAATATCCAGATGGTGTCGGTGACTACAAGTACGCGCAGGTATCAGGGAAAAGTCCGCTTGACGTGCCCGCATCGGCGGCTGCAATTGGCACAACTGCCGGCGTTTCGGTGGTTTTTATTGTCGTCGCAATTGTCCTCATGCTTCTCTATTTGAGGAGCAAGCAGAAGCACATGAAAAACAAAAATTTCGATTTTTCCGATAGCTTCCTTAACGACTCCACAGACGACTCTGAATCGTCTTATTCGTACTCTTACTACACGTACGAATACACGTATGCGAGCGATGAAGAAGAGGAGGACTACACTTACTACACTACAGACACTGATTCTTCTCTTGCCTCTTTTGATGATTAACTTAGAATTCGTGTTATTTGTAATGAACTAGATTTGTCATTTTTACTAAAGTTTTACTTTCAAAATTTTTTTTTGAATAAAAATATGATAAATCTTTGTATAGCTATACTTTGTTAAAAATTCAGTTGACATTTTGAAAAAAACGAAATACGTTATTTTGGTTTCTATACATCTTTTTATATAAGAACAATTGAATTGTATGATTTGTATTCAATTGAATTATTTGAGTTTTTGAAAGCATCTCATCAGCTTTTTGAGATAAATGATTGTCATTTATCCTGCTATTAAAAGAGAAAAAATAAAAACAAACATATTTTTTAATTTGTATATTACTCAATAATATTATTTTATTTCTGGTAAAATAGCTTTAATACTTTTTTTTTTTTCTATTATTTAAGGAGGTAGTATCAAATTTATGAGTATTGAAAAAATCATGCACAAAACGAAGCAATATTGCTTCTATATTATATTTACAATAAATTAATTAGCATGCAAGTAAACATTTATATTCTAAAGTTTTTTTAAAAATAATTACTTTATTTCGATATTTATGAGTTGAAAATTAGCTTAGGAAATCAAAAAAAAAAAGACGTTTAAAAAATGAAAATAACCAGAGATAAAAAACAATTGCAAAAATTATAATGATGAAAATTTATGGTTTATTCATTTATAAACAAACTAATAGAGAGATTTTTCTAAAAAAATGAAAAAATTTAGAAATTGTAAATGATATTTTTAGATTTAGAAAATAAATTTAAAAAATCTCTCTATTAGTTTGTTACATTTATATTGTTAATTTAATATTTCCAAATTAAAGCGTTTAAAATGTTTGCTATGATTACTTATTCTAATTATTAAATTGAATACTTTTTTTTTTGTAAACTATTCAATTTTTATAAAATTTGAATTCGTAGAGTCCCAAAATATAAATTAATTATAAAAACATAAAAATCCAAAATAATATTAAACAAAATAATATTTTATAAAACATATTTAAGTTAACAAATGCTAAGTTCATTACTCTAAAAAATGATTTCCATCAATGATAATTGATTCGAAAATAAAGCTTAGATACAAAGCCTGAGGCAAAGCTCATAAACTTTGTTAATATTTCGATAAAATTAAAATCATCTCTCTTTGATTTAGAGTAAAAAAATAATTTGAGCAATTGAAAACACTATCAAGCATTTCAAGAATCAAAAATTCCAAAGAATTATGAAAGCGCATGATTTAATTGTCCATAAAAAATCTATTCTGGAAAAGAACAAGACTTATAATAACCAAAAATTTCAAATTTTGATTTAAAAAATAGCAATTTTCATATCACATGTCATCATATTTTCAAGTAAATAATGAAATATTTTTTTATTTTATAAATAAGAATTTTTTTGATGGCCAAAATAATAATTTTATATTTTAAAATGATTTTCATATTTTATATCTTTTTTTAATCACTACATTTTGAAATACACTACCTCCTTAATTGAAATTTTCGAAAAGATCCTTTTTGGAAAATAAACCAATTAAAAAGTTGTAACATTCATTTTTTTTTTTAAATTAAAACTAAAGAGCAATATGATCGAAAATTTCTTGAACCTTAATGAAATTTTACAAATGCCTCAAGTTAAAACAAACAAAACTCTAATCAAAGAAATTGTTCAGAATTATAATTTTATTCATATTTCCAAAAACTCAAAACTTGAAGAAAAAGAAAGACAAATAATTATTCAAAACATTAAAGAATCAGAAATACTCATATTTGATAAAAGTGAAACCCTCAATACAAAAAAGAAAGACAAATATTTAATTATTGGATTTGAAAATACAATAATTATTGTAGATGAATCTTCATCTTCGTTGATTACTTCAATAAATCCAGAAATTTCTGCTTTTTATTTATATGATAACAAAGATGAAAACTTTAATCAAGAAATCGAAAACCTCACAAAAGCATTTAATATAATAAAAGGATCAAAATCACTTATATTATTATGGTCATTGATAACTCCATGCATATCTGGCTATTTGATTAAAAAAGGCTATTTACAACGTAACAAATATCGTATAGAACGATATATCAAAGATTTAGATAACAATGAAAAGCCACAAAACATAAGTCAAGATGAATATGTTGACTTAAGAATGACAGGATTTGGAGGAGCATTTAATTGTGCTTTGATTTATCATATAAAACAAAATGAATTATGCGTTATTAAAAGACCATATGAAAATGATAGAGAAACGCCTAAACTATTAAAAAGAGAAGGAGAAAATTATTCTAAAATAAAACATCCTTTATTGCCTAAATTCTATGGGAAAGTTAAAGATACAAACTGCATTATAATCGAATTTATCAATGGACATACATTGAAATTTATCAACAAATTAGAGCTTACATTTAATGATAAAATTAACATTGTTTTTGAATTGATGCTAATAATTAAGTATTTCCATGATAATAAGATGATTTATAGAGATTTAAAACCGGATAATGTTATTATTGATGTAAACAAAACAGTTGTTTTGATTGATTTCGATAGATTAATTGAAATCGAAATTACTGATACAGATACAACATTGGATCTGGGATCAAATTTTATAGCCCCTGAAGTAGCCGATCTTAAAAAATTTTCATATAAAAGTGATATTTACTCTCTTGGAAAGATGATTGAATATGTAATGAATTCAGAAAAATATGAATCAACACAATCTGACGAATATTTAAAAATAAAAGAACTTTGGAATAAATGCTTGAATGAAACCCCTGAAAAACGTCCATCCATTTCTCATTTAATCAAAGAATTTACTGAAAAATACCAATCAAAAATCCAATTTGAGCTTTTATCTGCTAAATATATAGAGCACTTCGTTTACTTTGATATGATTAATGAAATTGTTAAAAAGAAAAATCAATCAGAAACACATTTTTCTCTTGGATTTTTATACTATGAAGGAATATATGTCCAACAGGACATTGATAAAGCAATACATTATTTTTCACTCTCCGCAAATCAAAATCATATAAAAGCACAATTCAATCTAGGCATAATTTATTATAATGGTGATCATGTTCAACAAAATATTGTTAAAGCTATTAATTATTTATCACAAGCTGCGGATTCAAATCATCCAGTAGCACAATTCAACCTGGCAACAATTTACTATGATGGAAAATACATTCAAAAGGATATTGATAAAGCGATTCATTATTTCTCACTTGCTGCAAAACAAAACCACCCAGATTCACTGTTAAATCTCGGAATAATATATTATAATATTCAACAAGATATTAATAAAGCCATTCATTATTTCTCAATAGCAGCAAATCAAAATCATCCAAAAGCTCTTTTTAACTTAGGCACAATTTATTATGAAGGAAAATATATTACACGTGATATTAATAAAGCAATTTATTACTATTCGATGGCTTCAGACCTAAATGATGAAGAAGCACAATTAAACCTTGGATTCATTTATTATAAAGGACAATATGTTCCAAGAGATATTAATAAATCAATTCATTATTTTCAACTTGCAGCAAAACAAAATATTATTGTAGCACAAGTGAATCTTGGTGTTATTTATTATGAAGGAAAATTAATTGAACGAGATATGAACAAAGCTATTCATTATTTTTCACTTGCAGCAAATCAAAATGATTTACAAACACAAATGAATTTAGGTGCAATTTATTATGAAGGAAAATTAATTGAACGAGATATCAACAAAGCGATTCATTATTTTACACTTGCTTCAAATCAAAACTCTCCAAAAGCACAATATTATTTAGGTATTGTTTATTGTGATGGAAAATATTTAATGCGAGACATCAACAAAGCTATTCATTATTTTTCGCTTGCTGCGAAAAAAAATCATGTTGAAGCTCAATTTCAACTTGGATTTATTTATTCTGAAGGACAATACATTAGTCGAGATATCAACCAAGCAATTTATTATTATTCACTTGCTGCAAATCAAAATCATAAAAATGCACAATTCAATATTGGCACAATTTATTATGAAGGGAAACACATTCAGCAGAATATCAATAAAGCAATTCATTATTTTTCACTTGCTGCAAAACAAAATCATCTCAAAGCACAGTTCAATCTTGGAGTTATTTTTTCAGATGGAAAATACGTTACACTTGATATTGAGAAAGCTATTTATTATTACTCAATTGCAGCCGATCAAAACCATCCTGAAGCTCAAATAAACCTTGGTTTTTTGTATTATAAAGGAAAATTCATTCCACGTGACATAAATAAGGCAATTCATTATTTTTCACTTGCTGCCACTCAGAATTATCCTCATGCCAAATTTATTTTAGGCGATATTTTTTATCATGGAATATATGTTGCTCGTGACATTAATAAAGCAATATATTATTATTCAATGGCTGCAAATCAAAACCATCCAAATGCTCAGGCTAATCTAGGTCATATTTATTATGATGGTAAATACATTTCGAAAGACATTAACAAATCAATTCATTATTTTACTCTTGCAGCAAATCAAAATTTTTTATCTGCACAATTAAATCTCGCCATTATTTTTTATGAAGGAATGCATGTTATTCAAGACATTAAGAAATCAATTCACTATTTTACACTTGCTGCAAGTCAACATTATCCACAAGCACAATATTATCTTGCTCTCATTTATTATTTTAGTGAATATGTTGCACGTGATGTTAATAAAGCAATTCATTATTTTTCACTTGCTGCAAATAATAATCATCCAGAGGCGCAATTGGATCTAGGAATATTATATTATATGCAAAAAGATATCAAAAAAGGCATATATTATATCATGCTTTCATCAAAAAATGGAAACAAACAAGCAAATTTCTCTCATGGATTTTTACTTCATGAAGGAAAAAATATTAAGAAAAACCTAGAAGATGCAATTCATTTATATAAAGAAGCATCTTCATTCAACAATCAATACGCAAAAAACAATCTTGGAATTATTTATAAAAACGGTTGTGATGAAATCCAACAGAATAGTGGCAAAGCTATTGAATATTTTAGAGAAGCAATTCATCAAAAAAATGATATCTTATCAATGTACAACTTGGCACACTTGTATATCTATGATGAAGAAATCAAACTTGATTTTAGCAGAACAGTTGGATTGTTGATCAAATCTGCTAATAATTTTCATCATTCAATGGTTTTACTGTGCTTATTGTTGATTAAACATTGTGGGTTTGATATCGAAATCATCAAACAAAAAATAAATGAACATATAAATCATAACAATGATTTTACAGCAAAATTATGCCAAATGATCTCTGGCCTTGAATTATTTAATACGACAAACTTCGACTTTTTGTATGAGTCATATAGAAAAAAAGTTTTTTTATATAACATTTTATTGGCTCCTATTCCATCAACTGATCTCCAAAATATTGATGGAAATGATATTAGACAAAAATATTCAAATATTAAAGATATTTCTTCTGAATTTTATAATGGATTCGGATATCTCGATGATAACAATTTTTAAGCGATTTAAAATTAATAAAATTTAATTTTAAAATCATAAAATAAAAATTATGAAATTAATTGTATATTTTAATATTAGAAAAAAAATATTTTTTTTCTAATATGAATTCTATTAAAAATTGCTGTATTTGATGAGAAATATTATATATATTATATATAATTTTTAAAAAAAGAATAAAAAAAATTTTATAGATGGTGGACATAATTATGTTTTTGGGACATAATCATGTTTGCTCAACTTTTTGAATGGTACACAAAAATAAAACACATTTTTCTCAATACTTTTTAAAGATAATTTGATAATATTATATTCTTTATTAATGTATTTTATGTACATCATTATTTAATTAAATGAGCTATTATATTTGTGATTGATATGAAATTTTGCCATTAATGTAAAAAAAAGTCAAAATGCTTATTTTATTCTCAATAATTGAAACTTGGGATTTAATAATAATATCATTAATTCATAATAAGTAATGATATAATTTTGTCAGATAATTGATATCTAAAAACTTTCATATAAGAAAAATTTGATGCACAAAATAAAGTTAAAAATCATATCACTTTTTTGTTTTTTTCCAATAAAAAATAAAAACTTTTAAATTTTTATTTAAATATTTGATATAATGCATATAGTATAATGATATTGAAAGAATAAAATTGGCGGTTCTACTCAAGATCTATTACCTTAATGAAAAAGAGTAACTTCTGAAATAACTTAAAAAGACTTTCAATTTTAGACATTGAGAAATTATTTTCATTATTTTAATAGTTCTTCTATACTTACCTAATATTTATTGATTAATTGCTATTTTTAATGCTATTATAATAGAAAAAATAAAAAAGTGAAATTTGTATATTTCTTAGAAAAACCTGAAATCTTGATGGGCAACAATGATTTTTAGAGGATTAATAATATATTTCATTGTATGTGTTATCAAATAATGTAATTCTGAAATCATATCAATTATGCATGAGTGATTTATGAATGATTTTGAATGAAAAAAAGAAAAATGAAATTTTTCCAAGATTGATTCTTTTTCAACCATATTATTATATTTAATATATTATATGCATCATATAGATGATTAATACTGCATCTAATTTGAAATAAAATAAACTCATTTTTCAAAATTAGTAATTTTGTATGAATGATTTCTGTCATATTTTGAAAACACTTTTTCTTTTTATATAATTATTATTTCAATAAATTTTTTTCTAAAATATAATATATACATTATATTCTAAAATAATAACTATGTTAGAGCAAATTAAAACAACCTTTTTTTTATGGTAAAAGCATGAAATGTGATATGAAATGAGTTTTTTGAGTAGTGAAATGAAAATGAAACCATTTTTTCTAATTATCTATTTTATTTCAATAAATAATAATGATACATTTTAATTATAGATGAAAAGTAAATTATAATTTTTTTCAAATAATAAAAAAATATTCAGAAATTAAAAATTCGATATCATATTTATGATCAAATTTAGTTTGATAAAAGTGAATGAAAATCGGGGAATAGAATGTATCCAATATGATATTAATTGTTCTACAATTGTTTTTTTAAAAGTCCAATTTGAATATATAGAAATGATGTGAAAACATAATTATGTCTCCAAAACAGAATTATGTCCACCAACTATATTTTTTTTAAATTTTTTTTTCATGTTTTTAAGATATTAAATAAATAAACAATTCTATAAATACCAGTATTTTTATTTTGAGAAAACTTATTGAATTTTTGTATCAGAAACATTGAGTACACACTTAAATAATGTTAAAAATAATTTTAGCAAATATATGACTACAGTATAGTCACTACACTTTTTACATATAATATATGAAATTTTTTTTTTTTTTTTTAATGAAATCAAGAACAAATAAAATCTAGAGAATTATTTTTATTTAATAAATTTTGTTTTTCAATAACTTCTTCATGACAATATTTTTCGTCATATCAATGGGCCTTTCTCATAAAATAATAACAAAAAATCATTTAATTAATTCACAAAAATTTTATAAATAAAATATGAAATTTCATTTCTTAATTTTGTATCAATATCTTTATGCTTCAATAAAAGCTCGACTGTTTTAATATTATCTTTTTGAACAGCTATATCTAATGCTGTTTTTTGAAATATAAATAAAAACTGTTTGATAAGAAAAAATATTTAAAATGCATTTTGGAATTACATTAGAAATATTCATTTTAAAACAGAATGAAAAATTTTATTTTAAATTTGATTAAAAAAAAATCAATAAGAATATGATTTAAATATATGATATTAAAATTTTATAAAAAATCAATTATGGAAATGAAATAAATTTAATTTATATAAAATGTAATGAAATATCTGGTTTCAAATTGTGTTAAAAAATAAATATTTTGAATTACATGAAAAATCATGAAAAAAATATCATTCAAAAAACTTAATTTATAATTGTATTTGAATAATTATGGATTAATTGTATAAATAAATTATTACTCTGAATTGAATTAAAATATAACTTGAAATTGAATTAATTGATAATACTGAAATTGAATTAAAAAAAATAATTTGAAACAGTATTGAAAATAATATTGCCAATTGATTTAATATTGACATCAATGTCTGATTGCTCTAATAAAAGTTTAATGATTTCAATATTTCCTTTCTCAACTGATATATGCAATGCTGCTTTAATAATTATAAATGTTGAATTTCATGCAAATCATATAAATGAAACTACATAAATGATAATGTTACAAATTGAATAAAAAATATTTAAATAAAAATTTTATATAAACAGATAAACAAATTTCATTAATAAAAAATAAATTAAAACTTTATCAAAATATATTCGCTGAAATTTCATTAAACATAAATATCAAACAAAATGAAACCATTTGCTTTAAATGCTATAAATTTAACATGAAAAAATTTTTTCATTAAAAAAATTAAAAAGGAAATTGAATGAATAAAAAAGATTTTGAAATGAAATTGAATAAATTAATTTAAATGCAATCAAATATAAAAATTGAAATTGATTTAACATTGGAGTCAATTTCTGGTTTTGCCAATAAAAGTTTTATTATTTCAATATTTTCTTTTACAATTGACATATATAAAGCTGTCTTATTAATTGTGATATTAAAAATTTCATTCAATTCAATTTTTGAAATTTCATTAAATAATGATTTTAATTTTATTAAATCTGATAATTTAAAATTTTATTAAAACATATTTAATTATTGAAATATAATTTAATAATAAGTTTTAAATGTGATAAATAATTATTTTTTTTTTAAATTTCCATATTATGAATACTATAGATTTAAAATTTTATTAAATATCATAATAAAATATAAGTATAAATATACTAAATTGAAAACATTATGAAATAATATATTACAATCTTATAAAATATGGGCTTTTAAATGTAATTAAAAAAATTATGAAATTATGTTAAAAAATTAATCGGGAATGAGATGAAATAATTCATTGGAAATGGAATAAAAAGAAGTTTTAGAGATGCTATTTGAATATTAAATTATAAATTGATTTAATATTGATATCAATATCTGGTCTTCCAAATAAAAGCTTAATGATTTCAATATTTCCTTTTTCAATCGATATATGTAAGGCTGTCATATTAAATGATATAATTGAATTTCATTAAATTTATTTATGTGAAATTTCACAAACAAATATGACTTGGAATTATATAAATATATAATAATATTAAATTTTATAAATTTTTTTTTTTAAATTGTATTAAATTTATTTTTATGAACTTTCCAATAAAAACCACCTAATTTTAATATCGTTAAAATATAAAATAATCGAAATTTCATTTATATATATGCATTTGAAATGTAATAAATAGATTTTTTAGAAATATAATTAAAATAGGCTTAGAAATATAATTTAATCAATGATATTAAATGGTGTTAATTTTATATAATTAAAATTCCATGTGGTTTTATATTAAATAATTATATTTCAAATGTAATAAAATTATTTTGCTTGAAATCATATGAAATGATTTGATTGAAATGCTATTAATTAATATGTTTGAAATTGAATTGAATAGAATTATTTAAAATGTAATAAGAAAAGATGGGCTTGAAATTGATTTGACATTAATTCCAATTTCTGGTCGTGCCAATAAAAGACGTACAATTTCAACATATTCATTTTCAACTGAAATATGCAATGCAGTTTGATAAATTACTAATATAAATTTTATGAAAAAAAATTATTTCAAATTATATTAAATATACCTATTTTGAATATAAAAATATATAATTTTAAATATTATAAAAATAATGATATTTTTAATGTTATTATTTGTAAAATTATAAATGCCATAAAAACAATGATTTAAAAATTTCATAAAAATAATTTTTTTAAATCACATACAAACAATATATTAAAATTTTATTGAAAATAAGAATTTTTAAATTTTATAAAAATTATTTGAAATGATATTAATATTTAAATTTGAAATAGATTGGATATTAACATTAATTTCTGGTCGTGCCAATAAAAGATGAACAATATCTATATTTCCTTTTCGAACTGCATAATTTAATGCTGTTTCATTAAAATATAATATTAATTTCATTTAATTATTCAATTGAAATCCAATAAAATATTTTATTTTAACCGTATAAAATATGAGCTTGAATTTGATTCAAAATATAAAAGAAATTTTATTGAAAATTAAATGCTTTTAAATATTTTTATAATTAATATCAATTTTTTCATTTGTTAATAAAAATTTGACGATCTCAATATTTTCTTTCTCTATTGCATTATATAATGCAGTTGTATAAATATTTTTTTTTTTTTTAATTTTATCTAAAAAACAAATTTTAAATAATATCAAAATAATAATTTTGAAATCATATTTGAAATGATATTTTAAATGATATTTAATTAATTAACTATAAATTTTATAAAGCTTTGAGTTTTAATTTTATTGAAATTTTTTTTAAATTTCATTTCAAAAAATAATTGAATTTCATTGAAATTATTTTTTGAATGTAATTGAATAAATATTTTGGAATGTAATTGGAAAATCAATTAAAAAATTGTATAAAAAAATATTTTAAATTGTATTAAACAAATTGATTGTCAATTCTATTAAATAATTTATTTTGAATTATATTGAAAAAATTAATTTGAATCTTATTAAATAGATTTTAGAAAATTGTATGATATAAACCAATTTAAATATATATACTATTAATATCAAGATTAACATTCGTCATTAAAAGTTTAATAATTTCAATATTTTCTTTCTCGACAGCAGCATGCAACGAAGTTTTATAAATAAAAATCGTTTTAAAACCATATTAAAATAATTAATATAGAATTATATGTAAAAATAGATCATGAATTGTATCCAAATAAATTATTTATAATATTATTAAATAAATTAATTTAAAACATTATTTTGAAGAGAAAAAATTAAAAATTCCATAAATAATTTGATATTTAAATTTTATTTAATTTTGTTTTAAAAATATAATTAAAATATTAGAATAAAATTGTATTTAAATATAAATGATTCAGAATATTAATAATATTTGTATCAATTTCATTGTTTGACATTAAAAGTTTTACTATTTCTATATTTTCTTTTTCTATTGCTATCATTAAAGCTGTTTTATTAAATTATATTCAGACTTCGTTTAAATTTTTTACACTGAATTTCATCAAAATATTTGTTTTTTAAAACTCCATTTAAATTATAAATCATGGAACATCATATAAAATTTGAATAAAAAATTCTATTTAAATTTTAATTTTTTAAAAATCTCATTTATATAATTAATCTGAAATATAATTGAAATACTTGTTTTTGAACACTATTTAAAAAAATCTTTTTGAATCATATTGAACAATTTTACTTAGAATATGATAAAAATAAAGTGATTTTGAATTCTATTAATTAAATATGATTTGAAATCATATAAATTTTAATTTTATTTAGAACTATATTAATAATAACTTGTTTTAAAATACTAAGAACATTAATATTAAGACCTTCATTTGACATTAAAAGTTTGATGATATCAATATTTTCTTTTTCAATTGCAATCAACAAAGGTGTTCGATTAAAATACTATTATCAATTTCATTTAAATCTTTTATTTTAAAATGTAATGAAAATAATTTATTTGTAATTGTATTTAAAAAAAGAATAATTTGGAACGTAGTCAAAAAAAAACTAATTTAGAATTACATACAAAAATATTTATTTAAATGTAATTTAAATTCAATTTGAATTTCATCTCTCTTGTTATTTAAATAATTTATTTTGAATTTCATTAAAGTTATATATTCAAAATTTTATATAATAAAATAAATTTGAATTTCATTAAACAAGAAATTGATTTGAATTATATAAAAAAATTCTTAATTGAAAATTTTATAAATATTTTTTTTTTTGAAAATTACTATTTCATTTATATTAGTATTTTCATCTTTAAGGAGAATTTCAACAAGTGGACAATAATCATACTCGCACAAATGATAAAATGATTTCTTAATGAATTTATTTTGTATAAAATTGAAATTATAATATTTTAGAGCTTGAATGAAAATGCTTTGTTCTTTATCTTCTGCATTTTGCATGTAATTGTTAATAAAATAATTTGCGAGATCATTATGATGACATTTAATTGATTCAATAATATACATATAACACTCATTATTACCAAATTTAACATTTAATTCTTCAAGAAGATGAATCAATTCAGCATTATTACCATGAATTGCAAACATCCATAAAGATGGCAATAAATCTACATTATTCATTCTTAAATAATTAAATATTTGAATTGATCCAAAGAATGCAGCATATTCAATTAATGAAATTCTTTCTTTTTTATTGTTTTGATTATTATTGAAAAATGGATTAAAACGCTTATTTGATTCTTGATTTTTAAATTGAGTGAATTTCTTGATTAAAAATGAATTTGTTTCATAATTTGAAAAATCAATGGTCGATCTAGGCGATAAGTTGATTTTATTGACATATGCAATAAATTCTTCAACCAAATCTTTTTCAATTAATTCACAAATATAACTGTCATTTTGACCGTTTTTTCTTTTTTCATAAAATTTTTCTGGCAATTCATTCTTTAGTTCTTCAATCCATTTATTTGACAAATTATTTTGGTCTTGATTATTTAAATTATTCCAATTGTTCCTTGAATTATTTTCTTTTTTAACCTCAATTTTTGGAAACCACTTTTCGTTCATAAAAGGTCGAATTTCAGGTGAAAAATATTGAGGATATTTCATTTTGACATATTTATCAGATGTCAATTTTTTAACTATATATTCATCAATGGTTATAATTTTTTCTTCAATGAGATATAGCAGAATTCTTTTGTTACTCACAAAAATATTGAAAATTTGTGAATTTGAAAAAAATTTTTGGATATCGTCTTTGTAAAATGTCAAAATTGCTTCGATTTTGCCGTAAAAATTGGAACTACAATGGTGATTGTTTGCTATTCTTACGAGTAAATGTAATAATGATTCGAGTTCATAATGACTTTCATAAAATTTAAGATCTTGAAATTTTGAAGTTAAAAATTGTAAATCTGCTCCGGAATTACTTTCATCATTAAGAAATTCTAGAAGAAATTCTTGAATACTCTTCATTTTCTTTAAGTATTTCATTGAACTCATATTAAATATTTTATGATAGGTCGCAGGTTTTAAGTTTGGGCAGTTTTTCAAAACCTAAATAATATTTGTTTATTAAAATTTTTTTCTAAAAATGAAATCGCTGGTAGTGTAATGGTATCATGTAGGATTGTCGTTCCTGTGACCCGGGTCCGATTCCCGGCCAGCGAGTTTTTTTTTTTAATTTATTTAATCAATATTGGAATATGAAAAAAAAAATGAAGGATTTCATAATTTTTATAAAAAAATTGAAATATAGAGAATTATTTTAAAATAATAGCTGAAAACACTTTAATAATCGTATGAAATTAAAGTTATATCATTTTCATAAGACTAAAAGTGCTTATATCAATCAGTGGAGAGGTATGATTAATTATTAAATATGGAACCATAACTCAATTAAAATAAAAAATGAAAGTTTGATATAGAATATGATTTATTCATAACAATAATTATTTTGAAATATGCCGATTCAATTCCATTCAAAACTTCCAAATTGTATCTAAAAATTTTTTTTAATATTGAATTTATATCTTGTTATAAGAAATATTAATTTGATAAAAACTGAGATAATAATGCATAAAATACATATATAAAAACAATAAATATGATAAATAATTGTTTTGTTTTTTCGCCAGCCATAAAATTTTCGAATGCCGGCATCTAAAAAAATTTTAATTGAATACAAAACTCAATTTTGAATTGACATTCAATATTTCAATATCCAAAAAATTTTTTTTTATGAATTTTGTTTGATCATAAAAATTGATTTCATTTGTATTTTAGTCCTTCATAATGATGAAATCAAAGAGTAATATTGGACCAGGAAGAAGATCAAATCATTTACCACGTTTCAAGGCAATCATATGGAAAGAAGAAAACAATTTTGTTGTTTTCGATATTAAAAGCAATCGAAAACTAAAAGAAAGTGATGGAATAATAGTTCCAATAAAAAATGAATATAATGAAACAATAAATCAAGAAGAAACAAATTCAATGCCCCATACATTAGTTGATACTTCAATCGATTGCTTCAATTATGAGAATCAATTTCAAAACGAAAGTCTAAATTCTAATCAATACCAAGATATAGCAGAATTAAATGAATTTAGCTTTGATTATTGCAATACTTATGTTGAAGATATCAATTTTAATGAAGAATTTAATTTTGATGATTCAGATTTCATGGTTTTTAATGAAAAAGAACATTTCAATCCACCAGAACAAAATGAAACCGACTATTCGACATTCTTTTGATATTTTTAATGTTTGTTTTTACTTTTTATAAAAATTTCACGACTGATATTAATATATTTTTTTTTTTTTTATTAAAGTTTATAATATAATTTTGACTGATATATAATTTTGATCCACTTGAAAGATATCAGCCGAGATGTATGAGTAATTAATTTGTGGGTCATTTATCACAAATAATAAATATATATATTTATGAGCCACTTGAAAGATTATTTCGGGATTATAATTCTTGATATTTTGTATAACTTTTGGAAAAAACCTGGCTATTAACTTCAACAGCAAATAGAAAATTTTCTTTTGATATTTAAAACTTTTTTTCTAATTCATTGATCTTTTTCTTTGCTGAGCCTAACATAACAATATGAAAAAAGAATCATTTCAATTTTGATTTATTGGTTGATGAGAAAATTCGAATGATTATATTTCATACAATTAATTGAGATACTATGGTGGATGCACACTTTTGATAATCTTTTTTTTAATCTTTTATCTTTACATTGTACATTTAAAAAATGTTGCAAAATGCCAGGCTTTAGTATAAAGTGAAGTGAGTGCATTTCCCGACTTTTTGTAAATGATCTTTTTCTATATTCATGTTTTTTTCAAGGCTGTTGAGAATATTTTTTTTTTTTTTTTTTTTTTTTTTTTTTGCCTCAGAAAACATTTGACTATTTGAAATATATTTTAAGATTTAAAATCTGTCTTACTAAATAAATAACACAATTGAAAAATATCTTTTAATAACTTCATTAAAATTGAATCCTAAAAATCGGACTTATCAAAATTGAATTAATCATTCAAATTATAATTCTTTTTTTTTTTTTTTTTTTTTTTTGTTTTTGATAAGTCCGATTTTTGGGATTCAGTTTATTTGTGAATGAAAATCGGTAGGAAATAAACATCAACTTCATTAAAAAGCAGTTTATTCAAAAGACTTAGGATAGCCATCAGGATATTTCAATAGTAAATCCGATGCAACTTTATTGAACATTTTATCCACTGTATTCATATCGTCCCAAGACGTTAAGCACAATGCCATATTATTGGCATCAGCGAAAGATCTAAGTTCATCGTTTGTATTATTCATGCCAAGATCAGACTTTGTTGTAGCCAGATAGAAAACAGCGCCATTTGAATAGTCGTTTCCCATTTTCATCCAAGGCTTCAATTCTTTATACTCTTCGTGGATGTGGACGTCAGTAAAGAAAATGATTGCATGCGCGATTTTCAAGTATCTTTCATGAATTTTTTTAAACTTCTGTTGCCCTGGCATGTCATAGATATGGAGATTCACATCACCATGTTCAGTTGTGAAAATTTTGCTGTAAAAAATTGATGGTGAAACAGTAGGTTCAAGACTTGGATGATTTGCACCATTAATAAAAGAACTAAGCAAAGATGTTTTACCTGCTCCTGAGTTGCCAAGACAAAACACATTAAAAACTTGTGGTGCTGTCAGATTTTTTTGGGGTGGTTCTGGAATATTCATTGTTTTTTCTTGCTGCGGATAATAATGTTTAAGATAGTTCAAAACTGCTCCAAAATTAATATTAAATAGTGTATAAAAATCGGGATCAGTTAAGGTTTCTATTATTTTGTCAAAAGAAGGTCGATCTTTTGGATTTTTTGACCAGCACTTTTGTAAAAATGATTTTGTTTGTTTTTCTTTGATCATGGACAGATCAGGACGCTTTCCTTTGATTATATCTGGTATTTTCATAAATGAGGGCCCTTCTATTATTGGCTTTCTGCCAGTAAATATCGTGTATGCAATTAATGAATATGAATAAACATCTGCTTTGGAATCAAATTCTTTTTCTTCTAAAATTTCAGGGGCTATATAAAGAAGTGAATCAAGACGAACAAAATTTCTTTTTGATAATTTTAATAACCCAAAATCTGATATATGTGGAAAATATTGTTCATCAAGAATAACATTTTCTGGATTTAAATTGCAATGAATTATATTGTTTGAATGGAGATATTGCATTCCAAGAGCAATTCCAAGTAATATGACATATTTTCTGGTAATTGTAAATTCATATGAATTTGGATCACTATTAAGAACCCGATAGAGAGAGCCATTTGACATGTAATCAGTTAGAATTACTGGATATGGTTCGGCTAAAAAGTTAATTGGACTGAATTTAAAAACACTTAGAACAGATGGATTGCGAAATTTGGAAAGGGCTTCAATTTGCGTGGAAATGTTAACATAATCCTCGTCTGTAGAAAATTTTTGATGACTTACTTTAGCAGCAAATTTTTGATGAGTATTGATGTTTTCAGCTAGAAAAACTTGACCAAATGAACCATTTCCAAGAGTTCCAACAATTTTGTAGTCTTTGATGTTAAAAATTAATTCAGAATGCATAAAAAAAATATTTTGTAAACCATTGAAAAAAGTAAACGTATTTTTTTTTTATTTATAAATATTTGAGATAAAAACAAAGGCAAGGAAAACTAAAAATACGATTTTTCTATTGAAAAAAACATGGTGAATGCAGATATTTCTTTATTTCATTTATCAATATTATTATATCATTCAAAAGTTTGAATTTTTGAAGTTAAATTTTTTTAAAAAGGATTCACTGGCTATTTAACATTTTTATTCCAGTTTTTTTATGATTATCAAAATAAAAAGAAACTTTTTGATGATTATTTTTTGAATTAGGGAAGTTCAATTGAATTTTTCTTTGACAAAAAAAAAAAAAAAGGAAGTTCCTTCATTTTTATTTATTTTTTGTAATAGGTTTATTCAATCCATTTCTGATCAGCATTAAAATGGGAATGAAGTAGAAATTCTCTTTCTACATTATTAAAATGAAAATGTAATAATTTTTCAATAAATATGAGTTATTCAGATTTACAGAATCGAATAAGTATTGAGTTTATTCATATATTTTTATTCTTTTTTATGCAATATTATTTTTGGCTGTTTAAGGTCTCTTTTAATTTGTGCAATTGATATTGTTTTTTCTTTAATTTCATTCAAGTTTTCATCGATTTTTTCATTAGATATTTCAGGATCCTCAATGCTAAATTGAGCAACAATATAAATGTGTATTCCATCATCTGCTTCCTTTGGAACATCATCCAAAATATTAACTAGGTTTGAAAATGAAACAGAGATATTTCTGATTTGTTCAGCTAAAAATAAAAAATCATTAGTTTTCCTTGGATCACATGTTGTATTGACAACTTTCCATGGGATTACAACTTCAGTGACAAAGTCCAGCATTTATTTTGGTAAAGCAAGTTCTCTTTGATATAACTAAATATGAAGTGAAATTATATTCAAAATGTAGATTGAAAATGGGAATTACTTGATTCAAATTTGGTTTGAAAATTTCATAACAGTTTTGTCATAATTGAATTGTTTTTCCTACAATCAAATTGCATGTGGAAGTACAATGATTTTTCACATAAATTATAATATTTTAAAGTGAGCTTTTATCTATATTTTATGTTAATTAAGATTCATACAACATGCAAAAGTAAATGTTGATTTTGATAGAAGTAAGCATTTTTTAAAACTTTATACTTTACAATTAAAAAATCAAGAATAGAAGGTTAAGTAAATTTTAATTTAAATCACTGTAATATGTTTTGGATTGAGCCCAATTCCATCTATCTTCAGAGTAGATGGAATTGAAACTTTTGTTAATGAAGAACATTCGTTAAATGCATTATATCCAATCGATGTCAATGATGATGGAACATCAAGCATAATTTGTTTTAATGAAGAACATTTATTAAAGGAATTACTTCCTATTGACATCACAGAAGATGGAATTTTAATTTGTGATAAAGATGTGCATTCACAAAAGGCGTTATATCCAAAAGAAGTAACTGAAGAAGGCGATTCAAAAGTTATTTGCTCTAGTGATGAGCATCGGTTAAAGATGCCATTTTCAATTGATTTCAAGGAAGAAGGAATTGTAATTTGAGCTAAAGATGAACATGCATTAAAAGCATTATATCCGATTGAAGTTAAAGAAGATGGAGCTTCAAATATTATTTGTTCTAATGATGAACATCCACTGAAAGCATTGTTTCCAATTGATTCAACAGTGTGAGCAATTGTAATTTGAGTTAATAAAGAACAGCCATTAAAAACATTATTTCCAATTGATTTCACAGAAGAAGGAATAGTTACTTGCCTTAGTGAAGAGCATCCATTAAAAGCCAAATTGTCAATTGATGTTAAGGAAGATGGACTTTCAAAAGATACTTCATCTAATGAAGAACATCCGAAAAATGCATAATCTTTAACTGAAGTTATAGAAGATGGAATTTCTAAATGCTTCAATGATATACAGCCATTAAAACACATATTTTTAATTGAAGTTATAGAGCAAGGCTTTTCAAATGTTACTTGTGATAATGAAATGCATTTATAAAAAGCATTATCACCAACCGACGTCACAGATGAATGAATGAATATTTGTGTCAATGATGAGCATTCAGAAAAAGCACTACCCCAAATTAATTTCACTGAAGAAGGAATAATTATTTGCTCAAGAAATGAACATTTTTTGAAAGCACTCGCACCAATTGATGTTACTGATGAAGGGATTGTAATTGCTTTCAATGTAGAACATAACTTATACATTGTAAATCCTCCTTCATTGAATGGTTTGCTTATCAAATATCCTACTTTTTTTGGATAAAAAGCAAAATTGAGTGAATCAAGAATGTATGATTCAAGATTGCTAAATGATCCTTTATAAGATTCTTCCAATAGATTATCTTTTATATAATTTGAGATATCGTTGTGATGACATTTTATTGATTCTGTCAGAACTTTATAAAATGTTTCATTGATATTTTCTGAATCATGACTTAAAAACCACTTTTTTTCAGTTTTTTTAACATTTTCTTCTAGAAAATGCACAAGTTCTGCACAATTAGAATGAATTCCATATAACCACAATGAAAAATCAAGTGACACTTTACTGTATTTCAAATACTGAATGATTTGGATTGAGCCAAAAAAAGCTGCATATTCAATCAATTGCATTTCTTTGCCAATTAAAAAAAAATTCGTTTCATAAATCGATGGTCTAATTTTGCTAGAAAGCGATAAATTTGTTCGATTGACATATGAAACAAAATCTTCTACTGAATCTGATCGAATTAAGGAGCAAACATATGAATCGTTTTCGCCAATATGGCACTTTTCACTAAAAGATGAAATATCTTCTTGAAAATTGTGTTTAATTTCGTCTTCAATCTGCTGTTGTGTTTCTTCACTAATATATTGTTTCATTCCTGGATATAAAAAATAAAAAAATTGAAATTCATTGAAATTTTTCATTGAAAAAGTTGAATTTGATGGTTTATTTCGTAAATAATCATCTATAAATGATTGATCTGGCTTCAAAAATCTTTTTTCTAAAAGTAAAAGAAGAATTCTTTTGTTATATTTGCCATAATCAATGAAATCTGAAATTATTGATGAATTTTTTTGGATTAAATATTGAATAACTTTTTCAATCTTATTAAAAAAACCTGATGGCCGGTGATGATTGTCTGCTAACTTTATTATCAATTGAAATATTAATTGAATCTCTTTTTTGTTTTGTAAGATATCTTCTTTTTCAAAAGTTTCAAATAATGATTTATTAGTAATTTCACAATCTTCAGAGGATTCAATATAATCCAAAAAGGTTGTATAAATCATGCTCATCCTTTGGATGAATGTTTCGGCTTCCATTGAAAATATTTATCTAATTTTATCAAAAAAAAATTTGAAAAATTATGGAAAATTTTTCAAAATTTTTCATAAAAATATTATATTTATTAGTTTTATTCAAAAACAGTTAAATATTAAAAAGCAAATGTATAATTTTGAACTATAAAAAATATTTTATTTAATAATTTTTGTAAACAATAAATCTTCACTGATCTCAAGAAATCATTCGATATAAAAAAATGACAAATTTACAAACTGTTTTATAAATCCAAATACTCATAGCATAATTGGTTTGGATTTTTTATAAGTACATATAATATTTAATATAGTATATAATAGGTGTTCTATCTAAAATATCACTATAATTTGTTTTTATTATTGAGATAAAAATGTTTTATTCAAAATTAATCTAATTTGAATGTGTATTCAAATTTTTTTTCTTCTCAATTATTTTCAAATTTATGTTTATAATTTTACAAATTTTTCTTGATGGGATATTAATATTTTTTAAATATTCTTGCATATTTAATCATTGATATATATTTAAAAATAATTATTTATACGATAATTTAAATCAAACATTCTTTCCACATCGAATATTTGAAATTTCGCTTCTGAACTCGCAAAAGACATCTATGAGTATTGAATCGGTTGAAGATTGTGCAGCCATTCAATTTTCTTCCATTTTTCTGGTATTATTCGTCCGTGAACCGTTAAAAGTGGAGAACGTTTACAAGGTTGATGAAATCTTTTTCAAGGTGATAAACGGTTTGGAAACCGCCGTTGAAAGTGGCATGGACCCAGAAGAATTTGACAGGATCTACGGGAACATGAAGGCCACTTTTGAGAACTTCCGTGGTGAAGAGGTCAATATATTGGCTTTGAATACTAATAACGGCACAAATTCTTCTAATTTTGGCGGTTATAACGGTTACTCCACAAATCATCTTCATCTCCCACAAAAATGTCCGTCGTTTCATCACCCTGAGTCACGAGTATCCAATGAAGGAGACAAACGAAGGTTTCTGGGGGAATCTCAATTTTAAACCTCCTCCATACGGGTCTGCTGAATTGCTTGAATTCAAGGTCTGCGGTGAGAGAATGGTTGACTTGAGGCAGCTTCGTGCTGTGACTTAATTCTCAGCGGTGCCAAAGGAAGGAATTTCAATGTTTTGATCTGTGTTTGGAAAAATGAACAGCGAACAAAGGAGAAACCTCTTGCAATTCGCAACTGGAAACATGTGCATACCTCAGAACGTCCAAACTGTCTTCTTAACAGTTGAACACGTTAGTGCACCTGCAGATAAACGTCTTCCTGCAGCTTCTACTTGCTTCAACAGGATTCATTTGCCGCCTTATACATCGGTCGACAAAATGCTCCGAGCGCTGATAACGGCGATCGAATACACAGGAACTTTTGAAAATTCATAAAATTTATTTGTATAAGAATTTTTTACATATTAAATTTATTCTTTATATTACATTTCGCAGTGTTATTTTCTCTCAAAAAGTTTCAGTTGACTGATGCATTTTTGAATATTTTTTTTGTAGTTTCTATTCACAAAAAGAATTTTACAAATTCCACGTAGGACTTTTTGAGAGCTTCGCTCTCAAAAAGTCCTACGTGGAATTTGTAAATCTCTGAATTGCTTTCACTTTTTGAGTTTTTCTCACTTAAAAAGTGAACCATTCAAGAGATTTATGGTTTTTAATTTAACTTTTTTTTCAAACTAGAAAGAAGATATTCGAAAAAGTAAAACGTTACGTTGTGCACATACCTATAATGAATACAATATATTAATTTTAGCTCTTAACCAAAAAGCAAGAATGTTCTTTTGGGTTGTGCAAAAATTGAATACAAAATACTATATGCTTAATCATTTTTTTCCTTCATTTTTTTTTGGCCGAAATTTTAAGGGTATTCTTTAGAAAAAGTTAAAACCTTTAATTATTAAATTGAATGCAATTTTCATAAAGTATCAAAACAATATTATATTCAAACTATTTATCCAAACTATCTCATCGCCAGCGATTTAGGATGGGAAGATTACAATATTCCCATTTTTTTACTTCACTGATAACACTTTTTTGCCTTTGGGGAAAAAAAATATCACTTTTTAAAAAAAAAAAAATTACAATTATCACTTTTCTTCAGAAAATCATTTCACTAAAAATAAAAAAAAATGTTAAGTGCTGCACCTCTCTTAGTAAGGAGAGTTCAAAAAAATATATTTTAATTAGCATCAAGTAACGATTATTTTTATGCAGCTTCTGCTCCGAGTAAAGTTTAAACTTACCATATCATATTTAAATTAAGCAATCTATTTTCAAAAAGTGCTTGTGGGTAATAGTATATTATAGACAATCGTGTTTTACTTTTATACATCTAATTTCAGGTATTAATCTCTGCTTTTTCAAAACAATTGTTAATATCAGATAATGAAGTTCCATGCATTTATACTATAAATTTGGCGTTTTCTCGCTTCAAATATTATTTTCCATCGTTTTTTGCATGTAATACATGTTGGAAAATCTGTATATTCAAGTTTAAAAATGTTGATTATTTCAATAATATTCAATAAGTAATGCAATAAATAAAAACAAAACTATAATCAAAATAATCCTTATATAATATTGAGTTGAAATATATCATTATTACTTCTTTTTTTCTTTTTCAAAAGGAGAAATTAAGTTTTTTTTTAAAAAAAAAAAAAAAAAAAATATAAACGTTCTTTTAAATAATCTAAACGTCCAACAATAGAAGAATGTTCATAAAGAGCGATCAATAATTGAACTTTATAATTTATACTTTATATTAATAATATAAATTAATAAAATTCTATCAGATCTGAGCAATTTCTTCTGTTGAATTACGGTTTTTTCTTCAAATCTTACATTTATGGATAGAGATAAATAACTAAGTAATAAAATACGCTATTTCAAACACAACATTTATATGAGCAAAAGAAACAAGAAAAATAAAAAAAAAAAGCTCGGATATTAGTAAAAATTCGAATAGAATAAAATTGAAATGAATAAATAATTAATTGAAATTTCAATAAAAATAAAATTATTTTTTCTAATATTATATTCAAATTTTTTAAAACAAAAGCTTTGAATTGTATTGGAAAAGTTTATGATAAGTATTTTTTTTTTTTTCAAAAATTGAGATGATTATAAAGAATAAATTGAATAAAAGGTTGTTCAACAGAATATCTACAGTAAAACTCAAAGATTGGTTTACTTAAACTAATTATATTTTATTATTATAATAATAATTAGTTTTTTTAAATATTTGCATCGTTCAAAATTCAAATTAAAATAAAAACTAAAAGGATATAAGTATATATTAAATTTTCTTCAGAAAATAAATTTGAGTATTTTATCTCAATTTATTTTAATTATTTTTGATAAGAATTTAATAGCACTTTATAAAAAGTTAGAATAGCGATAACTTTTTATATAATTTATTCTAATCATTAATTCTTTTGATATCTTTTTATTTACTTTAAAAACATTAAATGTTATATAAAAATAGTTATTATTAATGAAAAAATATCATTTTTTAGCTAAAAATGCAGAAAAATTGAATTTGTTGAATTATTAAATGATGATTTAAAAAAATTGGACGTTACAGGAGTCCAATGAAGAATATAATTTTATTTAAATGCATTTACTTTCTAATATATTTGAATTTCATTCCAAAACTTTTGAATTGAAATTTTACTTTATAAATATCTTTTTTGAAAAGCATTTTAAGATAAAATTAATTATCTATATAATTCAATTTTATATTTAATATTTAAAAAAACCATCAAAACAAGATTATCAATAGTTTAATAAAATATCAATGTTGGAAATCTATAGTTTAAAATAATTTTTTTGCAAAATATTAAGATATTAATATTAATTATGATCAATTAGTATGAAAAGTACTGTTTATGCTGGGTTTAACTATTTTATTTTTGATATTTCATGCAAAAAATGGTAAAAATCTTTTTTTTTTTTTTTTTTTTTCAAAATCTAATTGAAACATTTATTAATGTAATGTAATAAATATCATTTTGTTTCATCTAATAAGTGGTAACTGTCGGTTATAAGAAATTATCTCGAGTGGCCTATCTGTAAACTTGTTTGTAATTTTGAACATAATATTTCATCATGAAAAAAATTTAGTAATTATATATTTTATCATTTTATTTAAGATTTATAGTAATTCATATATAATAGATAAAATACATGAAATATACTTTTAATTTGAAAATATTAGTATTCTAAAAAAATGTATTAGCATTCAAATTTAAATACTTTTTTTCTATTCATTTTTCTTTTTTCAATACTTAATATTGAATTGGCTTCTCAATATTTTAAACATAACATATCGCACCCGTTAAAATAAGTATAACTTAATAAATAAATATGTATTATTTTTAACAATTAGTATTATGCATTTTTAATTGAAATATAAAAATATTTAACAAAATAAAATTAATATAGTCATGTTGCATTTAAAGGAAATTCTGAGAGAAACCGTTTATTTTTTTAAAGACATTTTTGATCATTTTGATCTCAATATTAAAAATATTAATAAACTTAATACATAACAATTTTATACATTCCATTATTAATATAATTATAAGAGCAAAAACCATTTTAACTAATTTTCAAGAGAATAATAGGGATGATTACAATATTCCCATTTTTTTACTTCACTGATAACACTTTTTTGCCTTTGGGGAAAAAAAATATCACTTTTTTAAAAAAAAAAAAATTACAATTATCACTTTTCTTCAGAAAATCATTTCACTAAAAATAAAAAAAAATGTTAAGTGCTGCACCTCTCTTAGTAAGGAGAGTTCAAAAAAATATATTTTAATTAGCATCAAGTAACGATTATTTTTATGCAGCTTCTGCTCCGAGTAAAGTTTAAACTTACCATATCATATTTAAATTAAGCAATCTATTTTCAAAAAGTGCTTGTGGGTAATAGTATATTATAGACAATCGTGTTTTACTTTTATACATCTAATTTCAGGTATTAATCTCTGCTTTTTCAAAACAATTGTTAATATCAGATAATGAAGTTCCATGCATTTATACTATAAATTTGGCGTTTTCTCGCTTCAAATATTATTTTCCATCGTTTTTTGCATGTAATACATGTTGGAAA
Source organism: Tritrichomonas musculus (assembly GCA_039105265.1). Taxonomy (NCBI): domain Eukaryota; phylum Parabasalia; order Tritrichomonadida; family Tritrichomonadidae; genus Tritrichomonas; species Tritrichomonas musculus. Next base: position 5,248,171 of record JAPFFF010000004.1, read on the forward strand.
ATCTGTATATTCAAGTTTAAAAATGTTGATTATTTCAATAATATTCAATAAGTAATGCAATAAATAAAAACAAAACTATAATCAAAATAATCCTTATATAATATTGAGTTGAAATATATCATTATTACTTCTTTTTTTCTTTTTCAAAAGGAGAAATTAAGTTTTTTTTTTTAAAAAAAAAAAAAACAAAAATATAAACGTTCTTTTAAATAATCTAAACGTCCAACAATAGAAGAATGTTCATAAAGAGCGATCAATAATTGAACTTTATAATTTATACTTTATATTAATAATATAAATTAATAAAATTCTATCAGATCTGAGCAATTTCTTCTGTTGAATTACGGTTTTTTCTTCAAATCTTACATTTATGGATAGAGATAAATAACTAAGTAATAAAATACGCTATTTCAAACACAACATTTATATGAGCAAAAGAAACAAGAAAAATAAAAAAAAAAAGCTCGGATATTAGTAAAAATTCGAATAGAATAAAATTGAAATGAATAAATAATTAATTGAAATTTCAATAAAAATAAAATTATTTTTTCTAATATTATATTCAAATTTTTTAAAACAAAAGCTTTGAATTGTATTGGAAAAGTTTATGATAAGTATTTTTTTTTTTTTCAAAAATTGAGATGCTTATAAAGCATGAATTCAAGAAGCTCTTCTTTTTTATATAATGCAAATCAAAGAAAAAGGAGGAACCAGCATTCTACTTAATTTCCAAGACAATAATAAAAGTTATGGGACAAGCATTTTGTACCATCAAATGATAGATCATTTTGCATTCTATTGAATTCAATCGATTTTCAATTATTTTTGGCCTGCTAGAATCTATATAATTGCAATTTTAATAGAGTTGGCTCCAATTATTAAGATGTTATCAATGAAAATGATATTAATAACTAATCGCATATAAAATTTTGGGAGAACAAATTGATCTTAGGAACTCACAAGTAATCGAAGATTGAGCCTGAGATTTTTTTTCAATTTGGTGAAAGCCTCAAGTAAAAAATATTTTTATCTAGGTTTTGTTAATTCATAATTTACGAATATGTTTATATCAGAAATTGAATAAAAATATCCCCGCCGCTATATTTAGCTTTACAATTTTGGAATATTAAATTTTCTAGATTTACATTTTTATACGAATAGCGATTTAATTCATTTTGAAGATAAATTGCATCACCAATATTTTTATAAGATCAACAATTGTCAAATATGGATTTTTTATTAATTGAAACGCTGTTTAGTTCATTAGTAAGGTCTTTATATGTTGACACGTTGACGCAGATATTAACGAGCTTGTAATTTTCTTCTATATTTTTTACAACGCTTATTGTTCTTGCAATCTTCTTCATACAGGATGATTCCATTTGATCATGCAATTTACCTTCCAATTTACTTTCAATCAAATCAAATTGAGAAGATAACAAACTTTTTGATAAAAGTTTTTAACGATAGTTTGTGTCTTCATTACGTAACTTCTATCAATTAATCCTGTCATTTTATTCTTGCACATTTCTTTTGCAATTGTTCTCTCAAATATCTTGCCAAATATTTGATCAATATCATATTGTTGAATATTAATTTTTTTGCCGATGCTTTTCGAATAATTAGCATCCTTTCTGAAGAATTAAGCAGCAACTTCCACGATTATCAGAAGCAATTGCTAGCTCAGTTATTTTGAAAGTGATTGAATTATATATAATTCAAAATCAAAAAAAAAACTTTATTGAATTCAATATGCATCAGAAAATAACTGTGCTGTCTTTAAATTCACGAAATGTACATCTGACTTCTTCCCTAAAGAAGTCGTAAGAAGGAATTCAAGCTACATAAGACAGTCATTTTTTATAAAAAAAATATTCATTGCTCAAATTTATACAACTCATAAATTCAATCTTGATTGTGTACTCTTTATGTTCAAGATCTGATGAAACATAAAGTAATGAATATTTGTTTATTGTTGCTATTTGTGTGCTGATGTTAGCAATGTCTTCTTCATCAAATTAGTCAGTCTCATATAACAAAACATTGCCAACTTTGTCATTCATGTTTCCTCGTAACAATTGAAGTGCTTCATTAATGTCTCAAATGTTTAGGTCATATGATTCACACCAACCGCATTTCGTGTCATAAACCCAAACTTTTAAAGCTTCATTTAATAAGTTATTAAATTGATTTTTAATTTCTTAAATCATAAATCAAAATGGAAATATGCAAATGTATTTCTTTATTAAAATTATTAATGTTTTGATGATATATCACCTGGTGTAGGAATTCTTCTTTGCTTTTGTTTGAGGGAAGAAATTCCTACGGGGACATCATCATTGGTTTTTATGATTTGATCAAAATCAGGATACAAAAGATCTTGTTGAAAGAGATATCTATATCCCGAAACGAAATAGCGCGCATGAATCCAACAACTCCAATTGATGTTAAAATGGCAAGCCACGGAGAGCATATGAACGCAAGGCATACCGGTATCATTGAAAAACATGCAGGTGCATGTAGGTTTCTCTGAAGAGCATATGGTCACAGTGCATTTTGTGGCATCATCATTTTCTTTTGTTACTACATATTTGCATTTGAGGATTGGAGACCGAGTTACAGTCAAATTGTTTGCAACAACCATTGCGTAGCTAAGCCAATCACGAGCAGAATCTGTAAGAATGCCACATTGATAGCAGATGTCTTTAAGAACAGCAAATCCAAAATCATATATTTTTAACATAACTTCGAGTGGCTCTTTATTCTTGAGATGGAGTTTCACTATCAGAGCATTCAAAGATTCAGCTGCTGATGAAGTAGTATTCTGATCTCTTGGAATGTCAGACTCAAAACGGCTGATTTTTTGCCACCGTGATTTTTGGTCCAAATAATCTTTTAAGGAACGATGATTATCGATGATGTCTTTTTTTTTCATAGCATATTCGTGAGAAGTTTGACACTTTACTAAATCTTTGAATGTATTTTTGCATGGGCAGTGCTTGCTTAAATGCCAGCAGCACAATGAATTTGCAATCTTAACTTTTTCAAGGCTGGAGATTAGTGCAAATGCTTCATCAGTGATGCAGTTTCTTATGAAATGCAATTCTGTATTCAACATATTCAAAAGCAAATTTGTGTATATTTTGCTTTCTGATGCAGCCCAAGAAATTGCAAGTGGGAGTATTGTACGATTGCCTGTATAGGTTACAATAACATACATTCTCCCTCTCGATATCCCAGTTTGGAATCGTGAATCCATTTGTATTACTGGGAAAAACAACGAGGAAGTTAAAAATTTTATAGCATAGTTAGGAACTATACCAACAAAATCAATACAACCTTCCTCGTTTTTATGTATATCACCTTTGCCTCCGTATCTTTTAATAATATCGATAAATGCTTGAAGCATTCCCCAGGTACATAATCTGTCTTTTCTTCTGATCATATAAACTTTATTATAAGCTCTTCTTATTCTCAATTTGCATATGCTATCTGGAGGAAGTCCTAGAACAGTGTGTATTTTATTATAATACTCATTATTCAAATGTTCTTGTTTTTCAAGAGATTTTATAACTGCTTCAATTTTTGCTGTTGAAATTATAATTGGATTGGAACAAGTATGATGTGATTGGTGACTTACATGGTATCCATCACCTAGTTTTGTGCATTCAATTCGATAGAAGCATCCTTTAGCTTTGCATTCATAAGCTATTGTGTCGTTATTTTTTGAATCCACTTTTCCAAGTCGATATCCTTTATTTGCTTTTGAAATAAATGTATATGCTGTAAAAACATCTGGAAATGGTGCATATTCAGATTCAAGATTTTCTCTTGTAACTTCCTCAATTGATTCATCTTCGTATTCTTCTTCTTCTTCTTGATATTCTTCTGTTATTTGATCTTTTATTTCGTTATTTCTATTTTTGATTGATTCTTCATCCTTGCTTTCACCTCGAAATATTTGTTCAATATCGATAGTTTTCCAATCAAATTCTTTTTTATTTTCCTGCGAATATAACATTTCTAATTTATCATGATTCAAATTACTCCTAAACAATACAGGTATAAAAAATGATTTTGTTGATTTTGCCGATGATAATTGAGGATTGTCTAGTTGCTTCGTTTTTTGAGTATTGTCAATGATTTTTTTTGCAGGTTTCTGATTTTTGTCAATATTTTGGTCTTCATTTTTAGGTTTTGGTGGACGTCCTCTTTTTCTTTTAGCATTTGTTTGGCTTGATGAAACTTGTTCATCGAGGTTTTTTTCAATATTTAAAAGATCATTAATGCCTGTTTTGGAATTAATAAAAGAAAAATTATAAAACTTTCTAGTTTGAACCAAAATATCATGTGAAATTTCCTTTTTTTTGAGGATTTCTTTTTGAATGTAAACAATAATTTCATTATGATGGCATTCAATCGCTTCAATTAAACATTTTGTATATGTTTCATCCTGAGGAATAATTAGATTGCTTTTAAGAACTTGAATTATATTTAGATTGTTACCATGAATAGCATACAACCATAAAGTTGAGTCTAATTCAATTCCTTTGTTTTTCAAAAAAAGAAAAATATGTTTCGAACCATAAAATGCAGAATAATGAATTAGGTCAATTTCATTTGATATTGAATTTCTAATTAAAAAAGAATTAGTTTCATAAATCGATAAGTTGATTTTTTGATCTAAATCGATTTCATTCGATTCAATATAATAGCAAAATTCGTCAATTAAATCTTTTCGTATTAATTCACAAATGATGCTGTCATTTTCACCTATTTTCCTTTTCTCAAAAAAATCTTCTTGTAATTCGTTATTTATTTCATGAATCCATGGAGCATTGTGTGGAAACCATTCCTTATTGATGAATTTTTTTAACTCGGGCAGAAAATATAGATGATATTTAGCCATAATAAATTCATCAGTAATTATTTGTTTACAAACGAAGTCATCAAATACCAATATTTTAGATTCAATTAGGTAAAGAAGAATTCGTTTGTCACTCTTGAAAATATCAAAAATCTCGGAATTTGAAAAGAAATTAATAATTTCTTTTTGAAAATGCTGCAGTATAACTTTAATTTTGTCGTAAAAATCAAGGCATCGGTGATGATTATTTACAATTCTTAATAGTAGCATTAATACGAACTTGGTCTCTTGCTTGCTGTTACCAATTTTTTGATCTTTTAATGTATCTGTTAAGACTTCGAAATTCTCTTCAATATTATCATTGCTGTCTAGAAAACAAAGAAGATTCGAATGAATACTTTTCATTTTGTTTATGAAAAGAACATTATTAACAGTGGTTTGTGGAACCATAACCAGTTGCTGCTTATTTATTTATGAAAAACGTTTAGATTATCCATTTGTTCGTTTATATATATTTATATATAAACGTATCTCAAAATATATAAACGTATTAACAATTCTATAAATTTTATATGAGCAAATCTGTATAATTTTTAAGAAAATGAGTAATTTTTATATAAGCAAATCTGAAAATCTTTTTTAAAACACTCAGATAAATGAAAAATCTGTTAATAGTTTTGAAATCGTTTATCAAAGAAGTAGTAAAGATGGGCTTCTTTGATAATTTTGCTTTATTTTTTTATTTCATAATTTATAAAATTGCTTTAAATAATATATTATTAAGATATCATCGCTAATAATATTCTGATATTATATGGTCAAGAAACATTGAAATAAAAAACTCGGAATTTTTTTAATCTTAATGGACTATTGTTTTATTTATAGCCGTCAATTTTTAAATATTTTTATTTTTCCTAAATTATTATATTTTATTAACTTATTTTGTTAAAAAAACGGAAAATATATTTTTATTTATTCAAGGTTATACATTTTTTTGAATTATGAGTAATAAATATTTCTACTTTTCCCATCAGTGTTTATAACGCATACCCACTTACTTCTTTTGATTTTGGTAGTGTTAATGCGTAATAAAATATATCATTGCAAAAGTATTTGTTCTCAAATATGTGTTTCCCATTTGAATCTACAAAAATAGCATCTTCACGAATCTCTTTGATAAATTCACAATTGTTGCCATAATAAAATGATTAATTATGATGATTTTCACTTGTAGATACCCAGCTAAGATTCAAGAGATAGTCATCCTTATTCTCATTTTTATAGTCAGCGTATTGCTTTTTGTTGTGTCATGTTTTGAATGAATTGGTGAACTACCAATATGCTAAAAACAAGGTTTTTGTTTATTCCCAAGATTTAGAGCAACATAAATGTAACCATTACGTTTGTGTTCTTTAATTATACACCCTTTCGATACCTGTTTGAAGTTGTATGGATAGAAGTTCTTAATAAAGTAATCATCAAACCCCTTGAGCCTCCATTTTGAATTCGTCTCATAATTCGTTTCCTCATCAATAAGCTCTAATTCTTCAATATTGTCATTATTATCAGTTTAAAATACCTTATCATTATATATTATGCTTTCGTATTCCGAGATTAACTTGTTGGAGTTCATCAATTATATGTTGAAAAGTTTCAATCTCATTGGCTGTTTTTCTAGCCATATCATATATCAATCGCTATGTTTGTGGTTTATTGTAACTGTCAATGGTGTTAAGTTGTCCGATTTGCTAAAGAACTTCTCACGCTGCTTCTCAAAATGTAAATTCAAAAGCTTTGCAATATATATAGCTCTACAGCAAGAAAGGTTTCTGACAAGTAGTCTAGGAATGTTTGCCCCTTGCAATTGTGGAATGCTAATATTGATTCGATTTTGGGCCAAATCACAAAGATAGCATTTTTTCTGTGAGGATAATTCATCGAGAATACCATTTGTTTCAGAATACTGCCTCAACCAATAAGTTTGTTTCTTTGAATTACATACAGTAAGAATTGATCGCATCTGGCAAATGTCATAATTGATTGAAAGTATTAAACCGAACTTCCGATTATACTGAATGTATTAATCATTGATTGGTTCGACAGTTGCTATTATTTTGGTACCATCACCTGCTGTTTTTATTTCCAACCGATAAAAAAATGACTAAACTTTTATTTTGGCTTAACCTTTGATTATGAAAAATAAAGCAAATCCAAAAACAAAAACTTCATGAGGCCAGGCACAATCTTCAATTGAGCTAACTCATACTCATATGAGGATTCAAGAATTTTCAATATCATTTCAATCCTGCTCAAACCGAGTTCTCTATGACATTAAATCAAGCGATTTGCAATTTTGGTACGGAGTGAATCCAATTTTGATTCAAGTTTTGAGATTTTGTCGATGAGCTTATTCATGAAATCATCATTGTTGTAATCTTCGAATGCAAGACGTTTCCATTGAAGAAATTTTTTGAGAATGAGTCGTTCGAGATATCATATTTGTGATCTGTTGGCGATAGCATCATTAATATATCATTTGTTGCTTCAGCAGCAGCTGCTGAGTTCTTTTCTAACGGTATAAAAAATGAATTAATTCGTAAATGAATGTTATCTTTGAAATCTCTCGAGTGGATATAGTTATACAGGACCTTTGCAATATGTACCTAATTGTTAAAAGGATTCTGTATTGATTATCGTTTCTCTGCAAGGTATTATCTGCTGAATGATATTTTTAAAGTTTAAACACAAAATATTATTAAATATAATATCATCATATTATTCTCTTGAAAATTAGTTAAAATGGTTTTTGCTCTTATAATTATATTAATAATGGAATGTATAAAATTGTTATGTATTAAGTTTATTAATATTTTTAATATTGAGATCAAAATGATCAAAAATGTCTTTAAAAAAATAAACGGTTTCTCTCAGAATTTCCTTTAAATGCAACATGACTATATTAATTTTATTTTGTTAAATATTTTTATATTTCAATTAAAAATGCATAATACTAATTGTTAAAAATAATACATATTTATTTATTAAGTTATACTTATTTTAACGGGTGCGATATGTTATGTTTAAAATATTGAGAAGCCAATTCAATATTGAGTATTGAAAAAAGAAAAATGAATAGAAAAAAAGTATTTAAATTTGAATGCTAATACATTTTTTTAGAATACTAATATTTTCAGATTAAAAGTATATTTCATGTATTTTATCTATTATATATGAATTACTATAAATCTTAAATAAAATGATAAAATATATAATTACTAAATTTTTTTCATGATGAAATATTATGTTCAAAATTACAAACAAGTTTACAGATAGGCCACTCGAGATAATTTCTTATAACCGACAGTTACCACTTATTAGATGAAACAAAATGATATTTATTACATTACATTAATAAATGTTTCAATTAGATTTTGAAAAAAAAAAAAAAAAAAAAAAAAAAAAAAAAAAAAAAAAAGATTTTTACCATTTTTTGCATGAAATATCAAAAATAAAATAGGTAAACCCAGCATAAACAGTACTTTTCATACTAATTGATCATAATTAATATTAATATCTTAATATTTTGCAAAAAAATTATTTTAAACTATAGATTTCCAACATTGATATTTTATTAAACTATTGATAATCTTGTTTTGATGGTTTTTTTAAATATTAAATATAAATTTGAATTATATAGATAATTAATTTTATCTTAAAATGCTTTTCAAAAAAGATATTTATAAAGTAAAATTTCAATTCAAAAGTTTTGGAATGAAATTCAAATATATTAGAAAGTAAATGCATTTAAATAAAATTATATTCTTCATTGGACTCCTGTAACGTCCAATTTTTTTAAATCATCATTTAATAATTTAACAAATTCAATTTTTCTGCATTTTTAGCTAAAAAATGATATTTTTTCATTAATAATAACTATTTTTATATAACATTTAATGTTTTTAAAGTAAATAAAAAGATATCAAAAGAATTAATGATTAGAATAAATTATATAAAAAGTTATCGCTATTCTAACTTTTTATAAAGTGCTATTAAATTCTTATCAAAAATAATTAAAATAAATTGAGATAAAATACTCAAATTTATTTTCTGAAGAAAATTTAATATATACTTATATCCTTTTAGTTTTTATTTTAATTTGAATTTTGAACGATGCAAATATTTAAAAAAACTAATTATTATTATAATAATAAAATATAATTAGTTTAAGTAAACCAATCTTTGAGTTTTACTGTAGATATTCTGTTGAACAACCTTTTATTCAATTTATTCTTTATAATCATCTCAATTTTTGAAAAAAAAAAAATACTTATCATAAACTTTTCCAATACAATTCAAAGCTTTTGTTTTAAAAAATTTGAATATAATATTAGAAAAAATAATTTTATTTTTATTGAAATTTCAATTAATTATTTATTCATTTCAATTTTATTCTATTCGAATTTTTACTAATATCCGAGCTTTTTTTTTTTATTTTTCTTGTTTCTTTTGCTCATATAAATGTTGTGTTTGAAATAGCGTATTTTATTACTTAGTTATTTATCTCTATCCATAAATGTAAGATTTGAAGAAAAAACCGTAATTCAACAGAAGAAATTGCTCAGATCTGATAGAATTTTATTAATTTATATTATTAATATAAAGTATAAATTATAAAGTTCAATTATTGATCGCTCTTTATGAACATTCTTCTATTGTTGGACGTTTAGATTATTTAAAAGAACGTTTATATTTTTTTTTTTTTTTTTTTTAAAAAAAAACTTAATTTCTCCTTTTGAAAAAGAAAAAAAGAAGTAATAATGATATATTTCAACTCAATATTATATAAGGATTATTTTGATTATAGTTTTGTTTTTATTTATTGCATTACTTATTGAATATTATTGAAATAATCAACATTTTTAAACTTGAATATACAGATTTTCCAACATGTATTACATGCAAAAAACGATGGAAAATAATATTTGAAGCGAGAAAACGCCAAATTTATAGTATAAATGCATGGAACTTCATTATCTGATATTAACAATTGTTTTGAAAAAGCAGAGATTAATACCTGAAATTAGATGTATAAAAGTAAAACACGATTGTCTATAATATACTATTACCCACAAGCACTTTTTGAAAATAGATTGCTTAATTTAAATATGATATGGTAAGTTTAAACTTTACTCGGAGCAGAAGCTGCATAAAAATAATCGTTACTTGATGCTAATTAAAATATATTTTTTTGAACTCTCCTTACTAAGAGAGGTGCAGCACTTAACATTTTTTTTTATTTTTAGTGAAATGATTTTCTGAAGAAAAGTGATAATTGTAATTTTTTTTTTTTTAAAAAGTGATATTTTTTTTCCCCAAAGGCAAAAAAGTGTTATCAGTGAAGTAAAAAAATGGGAATATTGTAATCTTCCCAGAATAATATGATGATATTATATTTAATAATATTTTGTGTTTAAACTTTAAAAATATCATTCAGCAGATAATACCTTGCAGAGAAACGATAATCAATACAGAATCCTTTTAACAATTAGGTACATATTGCAAAGGTCCTGTATAACTATATCCACTCGAGAGATTTCAAAGATAACATTCATTTACGAATTAATTCATTTTTTATACCGTTAGAAAAGAACTCAGCAGCTGCTGCTGAAGCAACAAATGATATATTAATGATGCTATCGCCAACAGATCACAAATATGATATCTCGAACGACTCATTCTCAAAAAATTTCTTCAATGGAAACGTCTTGCATTCGAAGATTACAACAATGATGATTTCATGAATAAGCTCATCGACAAAATCTCAAAACTTGAATCAAAATTGGATTCACTCCGTACCAAAATTGCAAATCGCTTGATTTAATGTCATAGAGAACTCGGTTTGAGCAGGATTGAAATGATATTGAAAATTCTTGAATCCTCATATGAGTATGAGTTAGCTCAATTGAAGATTGTGCCTGGCCTCATGAAGTTTTTGTTTTTGGATTTGCTTTATTTTTCATAATCAAAGGTTAAGCCAAAATAAAAGTTTAGTCATTTTTTTATCGGTTGGAAATAAACACAGCAGGTGATGGTACCAAAATAATAGCAACTGTCGAACCAATCAATGATTAATACATTCAGTATAATCGGAAGTTCGGTTTAATACTTTCAATCAATTATGACATTTGCCAGATGCGATCAATTCTTACTGTATGTAATTCAAAGAAACAAACTTATTGGTTGAGGCAGTATTCTGAAACAAATGGTATTCTCGATGAATTATCCTCACAGAAAAAATGCTATCTTTGTGATTTGGCCCAAAATCGAATCAATATTAGCATTCCACAATTGCAAGGGGCAAACATTCCTAGACTACTTGTCAGAAACCTTTCTTGCTGTAGAGCTATATATATTGCAAAGCTTTTGAATTTACATTTTGAGAAGCAGCGTGAGAAGTTCTTTAGCAAATCGGACAACTTAACACCATTGACAGTTACAATAAACCACAAACATAGCGATTGATATATGATATGGCTAGAAAAACAGCCAATGAGATTGAAACTTTTCAACATATAATTGATGAACTCCAACAAGTTAATCTCGGAATACGAAAGCATAATATATAATGATAAGGTATTTTAAACTGATAATAATGACAATATTGAAGAATTAGAGCTTATTGATGAGGAAACGAATTATGAGACGAATTCAAAATGGAGGCTCAAGGGGTTTGATGATTACTTTATTAAGAACTTCTATCCATACAACTTCAAACAGGTATCGAAAGGGTGTATAATTAAAGAACACAAACGTAATGGTTACATTTGTGTTGCTCTAAATCTTGGGAATAAACAAAAACCTTGTTTTTAGCATATTGGTAGTTCACCAATTCATTCAAAACATGACACAACAAAAAGCAATACGCTGACTATAAAAATGAGAATAAGGATGACTATCTCTTGAATCTTAGCTGGGTATCTACAAGTGAAAATCATCATAATTAATCATTTTATTATGGCAACAATTGTGAATTTATCAAAGAGATTCGTGAAGATGCTATTTTTGTAGATTCAAATGGGAAACACATATTTGAGAACAAATACTTTTGCAATGATATATTTTATTACGCATTAACACTACCAAAATCAAAAGAAGTAAGTGGGTATGCGTTATAAACACTGATGGGAAAAGTAGAAATATTTATTACTCATAATTCAAAAAAATGTATAACCTTGAATAAATAAAAATATATTTTCCGTTTTTTTAACAAAATAAGTTAATAAAATATAATAATTTAGGAAAAATAAAAATATTTAAAAATTGACGGCTATAAATAAAACAATAGTCCATTAAGATTAAAAAAATTCCGAGTTTTTTATTTCAATGTTTCTTGACCATATAATATCAGAATATTATTAGCGATGATATCTTAATAATATAAACTAGGCGATAAGACACCTATGGTCAAAATTGAATGAAATTTCACCTTTGGGTGTCTTATCGTTTTTGATCCTAGTTTATTATTTAAAGCAATTTTATAAATTATGAAATAAAAAAATAAAGCAAAATTATCAAAGAAGCCCATCTTTACTACTTCTTTGATAAACGATTTCAAAACTATTAACAGATTTTTCATTTATCTGAGTGTTTTAAAAAAGATTTTCAGATTTGCTTATATAAAAATTACTCATTTTCTTAAAAATTATACAGATTTGCTCATATAAAATTTATAGAATTGTTAATACGTTTATATATTTTGAGATACGTTTATATATAAATATATATAAACGAACAAATGGATAATCTAAACGTTTTTCATAAATAAATAAGCAGCAACTGGTTATGGTTCCACAAACCACTGTTAATAATGTTCTTTTCATAAACAAAATGAAAAGTATTCATTCGAATCTTCTTTGTTTTCTAGACAGCAATGATAATATTGAAGAGAATTTCGAAGTCTTAACAGATACATTAAAAGATCAAAAAATTGGTAACAGCAAGCAAGAGACCAAGTTCGTATTAATGCTACTATTAAGAATTGTAAATAATCATCACCGATGCCTTGATTTTTATGACAAAATTAAAGTTATACTGCAGCATTTTCAAAAAGAAATTATTAATTTCTTTTCAAATTCCGAGATTTTTGATATTTTCAAGAGTGACAAACGAATTCTTCTTTACCTAATTGAATCTAAAATATTGGTATTTGATGACTTCGTTTGTAAACAAATAATTACTGATGAATTTATTATGGCTAAATATCATCTATATTTTCTGCCCGAGTTAAAAAAACTCATCAATAAGGAATGGTTTCCACACAATGCTCCATGGATTCATGAAATAAATAACGAATTACAAGAAGATTTTTTTGAGAAAAGGAAAATAGGTGAAAATGACAGCATCATTTGTGAATTAATACGAAAAGATTTAATTGACGAATTTTGCTATTATATTGAATCGAATGAAATCGATTTAGATCAAAAAATCAACTTATCGATTTATGAAACTAATTCTTTTTTAATTAGAAATTCAATATCAAATGAAATTGACCTAATTCATTATTCTGCATTTTATGGTTCGAAACATATTTTTCTTTTTTTGAAAAACAAAGGAATTGAATTAGACTCAACTTTATGGTTGTATGCTATTCATGGTAACAATCTAAATATAATTCAAGTTCTTAAAAGCAATCTAATTATTCCTCAGGATGAAACATATACAAAATGTTTAATTGAAGCGATTGAATGCCATCATAATGAAATTATTGTTTACATTCAAAAAGAAATCCTCAAAAAAAAGGAAATTTCACATGATATTTTGGTTCAAACTAGAAAGTTTTATAATTTTTCTTTTATTAATTCCAAAACAGGCATTAATGATCTTTTAAATATTGAAAAAAACCTCGATGAACAAGTTTCATCAAGCCAAACAAATGCTAAAAGAAAAAGAGGACGTCCACCAAAACCTAAAAATGAAGACCAAAATATTGACAAAAATCAGAAACCTGCAAAAAAAATCATTGACAATACTCAAAAAACGAAGCAACTAGACAATCCTCAATTATCATCGGCAAAATCAACAAAATCATTTTTTATACCTGTATTGTTTAGGAGTAATTTGAATCATGATAAATTAGAAATGTTATATTCGCAGGAAAATAAAAAAGAATTTGATTGGAAAACTATCGATATTGAACAAATATTTCGAGGTGAAAGCAAGGATGAAGAATCAATCAAAAATAGAAATAACGAAATAAAAGATCAAATAACAGAAGAATATCAAGAAGAAGAAGAAGAATACGAAGATGAATCAATTGAGGAAGTTACAAGAGAAAATCTTGAATCTGAATATGCACCATTTCCAGATGTTTTTACAGCATATACATTTATTTCAAAAGCAAATAAAGGATATCGACTTGGAAAAGTGGATTCAAAAAATAACGACACAATAGCTTATGAATGCAAAGCTAAAGGATGCTTCTATCGAATTGAATGCACAAAACTAGGTGATGGATACCATGTAAGTCACCAATCACATCATACTTGTTCCAATCCAATTATAATTTCAACAGCAAAAATTGAAGCAGTTATAAAATCTCTTGAAAAACAAGAACATTTGAATAATGAGTATTATAATAAAATACACACTGTTCTAGGACTTCCTCCAGATAGCATATGCAAATTGAGAATAAGAAGAGCTTATAATAAAGTTTATATGATCAGAAGAAAAGACAGATTATGTACCTGGGGAATGCTTCAAGCATTTATCGATATTATTAAAAGATACGGAGGCAAAGGTGATATACATAAAAACGAGGAAGGTTGTATTGATTTTGTTGGTATAGTTCCTAACTATGCTATAAAATTTTTAACTTCCTCGTTGTTTTTCCCAGTAATACAAATGGATTCACGATTCCAAACTGGGATATCGAGAGGGAGAATGTATGTTATTGTAACCTATACAGGCAATCGTACAATACTCCCACTTGCAATTTCTTGGGCTGCATCAGAAAGCAAAATATACACAAATTTGCTTTTGAATATGTTGAATACAGAATTGCATTTCATAAGAAACTGCATCACTGATGAAGCATTTGCACTAATCTCCAGCCTTGAAAAAGTTAAGATTGCAAATTCATTGTGCTGCTGGCATTTAAGCAAGCACTGCCCATGCAAAAATACATTCAAAGATTTAGTAAAGTGTCAAACTTCTCACGAATATGCTATGAAAAAAAAAGACATCATCGATAATCATCGTTCCTTAAAAGATTATTTGGACCAAAAATCACGGTGGCAAAAAATCAGCCGTTTTGAGTCTGACATTCCAAGAGATCAGAATACTACTTCATCAGCAGCTGAATCTTTGAATGCTCTGATAGTGAAACTCCATCTCAAGAATAAAGAGCCACTCGAAGTTATGTTAAAAATATATGATTTTGGATTTGCTGTTCTTAAAGACATCTGCTATCAATGTGGCATTCTTACAGATTCTGCTCGTGATTGGCTTAGCTACGCAATGGTTGTTGCAAACAATTTGACTGTAACTCGGTCTCCAATCCTCAAATGCAAATATGTAGTAACAAAAGAAAATGATGATGCCACAAAATGCACTGTGACCATATGCTCTTCAGAGAAACCTACATGCACCTGCATGTTTTTCAATGATACCGGTATGCCTTGCGTTCATATGCTCTCCGTGGCTTGCCATTTTAACATCAATTGGAGTTGTTGGATTCATGCGCGCTATTTCGTTTCGGGATATAGATATCTCTTTCAACAAGATCTTTTGTATCCTGATTTTGATCAAATCATAAAAACCAATGATGATGTCCCCGTAGGAATTTCTTCCCTCAAACAAAAGCAAAGAAGAATTCCTACACCAGGTGATATATCATCAAAACATTAATAATTTTAATAAAGAAATACATTTGCATATTTCCATTTTGATTTATGATTTAAGAAATTAAAAATCAATTTAATAACTTATTAAATGAAGCTTTAAAAGTTTGGGTTTATGACACGAAATGCGGTTGGTGTGAATCATATGACCTAAACATTTGAGACATTAATGAAGCACTTCAATTGTTACGAGGAAACATGAATGACAAAGTTGGCAATGTTTTGTTATATGAGACTGACTAATTTGATGAAGAAGACATTGCTAACATCAGCACACAAATAGCAACAATAAACAAATATTCATTACTTTATGTTTCATCAGATCTTGAACATAAAGAGTACACAATCAAGATTGAATTTATGAGTTGTATAAATTTGAGCAATGAATATTTTTTTTATAAAAAATGACTGTCTTATGTAGCTTGAATTCCTTCTTACGACTTCTTTAGGGAAGAAGTCAGATGTACATTTCGTGAATTTAAAGACAGCACAGTTATTTTCTGATGCATATTGAATTCAATAAAGTTTTTTTTTTGATTTTGAATTATATATAATTCAATCACTTTCAAAATAACTGAGCTAGCAATTGCTTCTGATAATCGTGGAAGTTGCTGCTTAATTCTTCAGAAAGGATGCTAATTATTCGAAAAGCATCGGCAAAAAAATTAATATTCAACAATATGATATTGATCAAATATTTGGCAAGATATTTGAGAGAACAATTGCAAAAGAAATGTGCAAGAATAAAATGACAGGATTAATTGATAGAAGTCACGTAATGAAGACACAAACTATCGTTAAAAACTTTTATCAAAAAGTTTGTTATCTTCTCAATTTGATTTGATTGAAAGTAAATTGGAAGGTAAATTGCATGATCAAATGGAATCATCCTGTATGAAGAAGATTGCAAGAACAATAAGCGTTGTAAAAAATATAGAAGAAAATTACAAGCTCGTTAATATCTGCGTCAACGTGTCAACATATAAAGACCTTACTAATGAACTAAACAGCGTTTCAATTAATAAATAATCCATATTTGACAATTGTTGATCTTATAAAAATATTGGTGATGCAATTTATCTTCAAAATGAATTAAATCGCTATTCGTATAAAAATGTAAATCTAGAAAATTTAATATTCCAAAATTGTAAAGCTAAATATAGCGGCGGGGATATTTTTATTCAATTTCCTATATAAACATATTCGTAAATTATGAATTAACAAAACCTAGATAAAAATATTTTTTACTTGAGGCTTTCACCAAATTGAAAAAAAATCTCAGGCTCAATCTTCGATTACTTGTGAGTTCCTAAGATCAATTTGTTCTCCCAAAATTTTATATGCGATTAGTTATTAATATCATTTTCATTGATAACATCATAATAATTGGAGCCAACTCTATTAAAATTGCAATTATATAGATTCTAGCAGGCCAAAAATAATTGAAAATCGATTGAATTCAATAGAATGCAAAATGATCTATCATTTGATGGTACAAAATGCTTGTCCCATAACTTTTATTATTGTCTTGGAAATTAAGTAGAATGCTGGTTCCTCCTTTTTCTTTGATTTGCATTATATAAAAAAGAAGAGCTTCTTGAATTCATGCTTTATAAGCATCTCAATTTTTGAAAAAAAAAAAAATACTTATCATAAACTTTTCCAATACAATTCAAAGCTTTTGTTTTAAAAAATTTGAATATAATATTAGAAAAAATAATTTTATTTTTATTGAAATTTCAATTAATTATTTATTCATTTCAATTTTATTCTATTCGAATTTTTACTAATATCCGAGCTTTTTTTTTTTATTTTTCTTGTTTCTTTTGCTCATATAAATGTTGTGTTTGAAATAGCGTATTTTATTACTTAGTTATTTATCTCTATCCATAAATGTAAGATTTGAAGAAAAAACCGTAATTCAACAGAAGAAATTGCTCAGATCTGATAGAATTTTATTAATTTATATTATTAATATAAAGTATAAATTATAAAGTTCAATTATTGATCGCTCTTTATGAACATTCTTCTATTGTTGGACGTTTAGATTATTTAAAAGAACGTTTATATTTTTGTTTTTTTTTTTTTTTAAAAAAAAACTTAATTTCTCCTTTTGAAAAAGAAAAAAAGAAGTAATAATGATATATTTCAACTCAATATTATATAAGGATTATTTTGATTATAGTTTTGTTTTTATTTATTGCATTACTTATTGAATATTATTGAAATAATCAACATTTTTAAACTTGAATATACAGATTTTCCAACATGTATTACATGCAAAAAACGATGGAAAATAATATTTGAAGCGAGAAAACGCCAAATTTATAGTATAAATGCATGGAACTTCATTATCTGATATTAACAATTGTTTTGAAAAAGCAGAGATTAATACCTGAAATTAGATGTATAAAAGTAAAACACGATTGTCTATAATATACTATTACCCACAAGCACTTTTTGAAAATAGATTGCTTAATTTAAATATGATATGGTAAGTTTAAACTTTACTCGGAGCAGAAGCTGCATAAAAATAATCGTTACTTGATGCTAATTAAAATATATTTTTTTGAACTCTCCTTACTAAGAGAGGTGCAGCACTTAACATTTTTTTTTATTTTTAGTGAAATGATTTTCTGAAGAAAAGTGATAATTGTAATTTTTTTTTTTTTAAAAAAGTGATATTTTTTTTCCCCAAAGGCAAAAAAGTGTTATCAGTGAAGTAAAAAAATGGGAATATTGTAATCATCCCATTTAGGATAGGCTAAAAATACCGAATATTGTTAAATTAATCTGTTTTAAACACGCAAATCATAAAATTAATTGTTTTAATTGACTTTTATTTTTGATCATCAAATCTGATATCTTTTTGTATGAATTTATAAACGTTCATTTCA
This sequence comes from Tritrichomonas musculus, assembly GCA_039105265.1. Lineage (NCBI taxonomy): Eukaryota > Parabasalia > Tritrichomonadida > Tritrichomonadidae > Tritrichomonas > Tritrichomonas musculus. Next base: position 5,266,833 of record JAPFFF010000004.1, read on the forward strand.
TCGGTTATTTTAATTCATGTTAGTTTGTTGATAATTTGCTATTACTTAAAAAATCAAATTATTCATTTGTTGCTGGAAAAAAAGCAAATAAAATAGATTTTTTCCTTAACGTCTTTTTGTCAGATTTTCCTTTAAAATGAACATTTTACCTAATGTGAACAGTACTATAGGGGGGTTTTACTCTAGACTATATAAAAAAAACTTGAAAATTCATGAAATAAAGAACTTTAAGTGAATTATATGACTTAGATTTGAGAAAAAAGCGATGAACAAAATATTTTTTTTAAAAAAAATCAAAGAGAAAATGAATATTCATTTTGATTTATGCCATAGCCGCTACTGCAGCAACAACTACTACTGTAGCCAACGATACTGCTACAGCTTTTAATTTTTTATTAAATAAATCAGATTTCAAAGTCGGGATAATTTGATTAGTTGAAAACAACATTTTGTCATTAATATATTTTTGGATATTTTCTTCATTTTCATTTCCCAACGCTTCACTAATAAATTCATTTATTTTCTGAGAATTGATTAATCTCAAAAATAGATAATCAAATCCATGATTACTAAATTCTCTTTGAAGTTGAGAAATCCATTGATAAGTATCAGTATTTCTGGAATATCTTGAAATCCTAATCATCAAATTTAACCAAGAATCCAACCTATCTAATGAAGTTTCATTAATAAACGAATTCTTAATTCCTTCAAAAATTTCTATAACATCTCTTTGACATTTTGTTTTTTGTTGCACTTCTATTAATTTAACTTTAGCGTTTGCTTCATCAGTTAATGCAATGCAGTGATCAATATGATGAATGGGATTGTTTATATTTGATGTTGTAAAAGCATTTATTCTACGATAATCTTCAAATTGAGGGAATAATTGACCGATATTGTCCGTTGAAGGCTTTGGAAATATAAAAACTTGATTTTCAAAATGATCTAAAAAATATCTGCACCACTTTTGAACAATTCCTTTGGAATTTTCTAATAATTTCATAATGCATATTCTCCCTTTTCTCCTATCTTTGCATTTTGTGATGATTAAAGCAAAATGTTCTTTAATATCATCAAGATTTGGAATCATTTTTTCCATGTATTCAAAACATTTTTTAATTTGTATTCCACGTGAACTTTTGCAATCAGAACTTGATACCAAACAAAATATTTTTATTTTTTTAATATGATTTGGCATTGTTGAAAAAAATCTATGAGTAATGAATGCATTTTCAATTTCTTTATCAACACCATTAATGTCATTATACCCAGGAAAATCAGTGAAGGCATTATTATTCAAATGTTCAATGCCTGGAATTATTGTACTAGGTACCAAAATTAGATCTTCTATACTTATTCCTGGCATATCACAAGAGGCACTTATAACATGAAGAGTTTTTCCTGTCATATATGCACAAAACGTTGTTTTTCCAGATCCAGTTGGACCAAAAACGAATGAAACTGAATTCATATTCTTAAAGACATTTGTATCAGGAATGTCTGCTATTCGTCTTTCTAAAACAGAAATTGTATTTTCAATGCCATTTAGATCCATAAAACATTGTGAAATCAAGTGCTTGCAATTTTTTTTTCTATGCTCGCATCAAAAATTTTGTGCCATACATTCCTAATGCCTTAGAATTTTTGTGCCATTCATTTCAAATGCCTTAGAATTTTTGTGCCACGCATTCCTAATACCAACGGTACAGCGATTGGATGTAAAGTGTCAAAAGTATTTAAAAAACCGTAATAATCGAAACAAACCAAATATATAAATAGAACGCATTATATATAATAACTTATTAAAATATTGGAAGGATTTTCTAATTTGATTTGGAGATTTATGTTGATTAAATTTGAATGAAAAACTCATTTAATCCATTCAAAAAAAATTTTTTTTCATATGGTATGTCTATAAAATTTAAAATTTACTTTCAAGTTTCATTAAAGAATTTGATTTTATATTATATAAAATTAACTGTTATATAATTTTTTTAGGCATTTCCATCCAATCGCAGTACCGTTCTAATACCTTAGAATTTATGTGCCATGCATTTCTAATCCCTTAAAAATTTTGTGCCAAGTTGAAATTGAAGACAAATTGTCAGACCACGATTTTCTAAGTAAAGAACATTGACAGAATGCACATTTTTCTATTTCAGTAACTGATTGAGGAATTATTAATTCAGTCAATGCTGATCGATGTGCAATTTGCAAAAGAAAAAGAGTGTAATACACAGAAGAAGGAATTATTATTTCAATAAGCGATTTGCATTATAAAACTGATTTTTTATCATAATAAAATTCATCTATATTATCACCTCTAATTATACAAACTTTTGTGTCAAATTTAATTGAGTTTTTTTTTTTTCCAAGATTGAAGATATATCTACATTAAAAATACCTATTATAAAAACACTTATTTGTATATTTGTTTTCTTGCCTTCTGCATTCTTTATCTTCAGGACACATTCGTAAATTTCGTCAAAGTTTTCTGAAGGATATTTCAGTTCAAATGAGAACTCTGGAAAATCATTTACAATTTCAACAAAATCAGACAATTCTAACAAACCAGATTTAAAAAGCAACTCTGTACAATCTGAATGTAGGTGAATAAAATAATTTTCACTAATATCAATCAAAAGTTCATCATTTATTTCAGTCAATTGCTCATCAATTAAGTCTTGTTCTTCATTTTCATCATCTGATGTATCTTTATTTTCTTCAATGGAAGTGCATTTAATTCAGAAATCTTCATGTTTTTGGTAATAAACTGTCCTCTTTTTACAGACTCGATTGGTTTCTTTTTATCAATAAATTTTAATCATTCTATCTGGCTTTTGAGTTCCAAATTTTCCATTTCCATTTGAATTAATAATTGAACAGTATTATAATTAGCTTTATCAAGATCATCATACTTTTTGAGAAGTGATTTGTTTTTTGCTTTCAATCCAAACCTTGTAAAATTGAGACCTTCTATTTTACTCCGAATATCTTTTAGTTCAAAACATCTATCTAATATATCTTTATACTCTTTGTTTTGATCTTTATACTCATCAACCAATTCATTGTAATTAGTTAACAAATCTTGATATAAAATCTTTGGGACAGTTGTTCTTTTGGATGTTGACAATAATATCAGCAAGTGATCCTTTTTGGGCAAATTTTGTTATTAGAGTAACATTGTTTTCATCATGAAAATCAATTTTTGAATATCCAATTAATTTGATGATTATTGGATGTTGGGCAATTATTAAAGTCCCTAACAAATTCTTGATTAGTTCATTGCATTTTTCTTCATCATCACCCTAATCTAATACTTTGGCTCCATAATATTTGACTGTATCATTTTCTTCAGTTTTAATGATAAAGCCAAAGCTTCCTCCTTGATTGATTCTTTTGCCTTTTTTGAACTTATTAATGTCAATTTCGTATTGAGTATTCACATGAATTCAAAAAAACTAATTAATTAATACTACAATAGATTAATTAAGCAAGTCTTGTTATAGTATTTTTGTAATGATTTTTCAACAAAACTTAGTATAGTATTAAAGTCCCTACACAATAGTCTTTATTAATAGGCCAAATTACCATTCAAATTATTTGAAATAAAGACCATAGTAATATTGTAATCTATTTTCAAATGCAAGAAGCTTTAAAAATAATTTTAAAAGAAAAGGAGTTCGAGATACCTTTGGATTTTCGCTATTTCAATGATATTCATCCAGACATTCGTCAGATATTATTAAAAGATAAACAATATATTGTTAAATCAAATGTCCAAGAAGAAACATTTAAGTCATTTATTAATTTTTGGATTAACAAAGTAATTCCAGAATTTACATCTAGTAATTTATCTGAATATGATCAACTAAGCGAAGAGTTTGATTTAATGAAAGAAGTCCTTTCAATTTACAAACGTTTTTTACAACAAATTCAAGAAAAAGAAAAAGAAAACCAACAACTAAATTCACTAATTGAATCAAATACGATCAATAACGACGAAATCATTGACATATTATTCAAAAAGCTACCTTCTTCGCCATTAAAAAATAAGTTGTTAGCTGCAATTCAAGAAGAAAACATTGAAAAAATAAAATTTTATACTCAAGATATCTTTGTTGATGAAGACCTGGTATACATCATAAATAAAGACTCTAGAACAGCTGGTGTTATTTCATGTCAAAGTCAAAAAAGAATCATTAACATTCCAGTTATATTAAATTTTTCATTTCTTTCAGTATTCGAAATAACGGTCATTCATGAAGAAGCATTCAAAAAAGTGAAGAGCATTCAAAAAATCACTTTTTCAAGCAATTCAATATTGAATGAAATTCAAAATGAAGCATTTTATTCTTCATCGATTCAAAGTATTGTCATTCCTAAATCAGTGAAAAAAATAGGAGATAGCGTGTTTGCTTACTGTGATAATTTGAAAACCGTTGATTTCGAAGCAAATTCGGAATTGAGTTACATTGGCGTCTCTGCATTTGAAGGGAGTCACATTTCAACTCTTTCACTTCCATCAAACAACATTGAATTCAAAGAAAATTGGTGTTTTTGGACACATTTATTAAATAATCTTTTGGTGTCACCAAGTAAACAAAACTGCATCTGTTTGAATGACGATGGTTTTTTGTTGATGAAAAGTGATTCAAAAAGTGACGTTTTTGACATTCTTCTATTGGCACCAAGAGATGTTAAAAAGGCAGTGATTCCACCATTCATTAAGAAAATTGCGCCATTAGCTTTTGCATGCTGTGGCCAACTCACTGAAGTTGAATGTTCAAAAGATTCTGAACTCAAAATTATATGTTCAAAAGCATTCAATGGAAGCTCAATTAAAAAGCTTATAATTCCATCAACTGTAGAAGTGCTTGAAGAAGAATGGTGTAATGAAGCTGATTCGTTGTCAAATATCATAATTCTTCCATGTGAAAAACAAAACATCATGTGTTATCAAGATGAATTCATTTTTGGTAAGTCAGATATAAACACTGATGTTTTTGATATTCTTTATTTTGCATCTCGTGATATTCAGAGTGCTACTGTTCCTTCATTTATTAGAATAATTGGATCAAATGCATTTGATGGATGCAAACTTCAAACTATTCATTTTCCAGATGATTCTGAATTGGTTTCTATCGGCAAATATGCTTTTCAGAATTCTAAATTAACAAGCATTTCAATTCCTTATCGAGTTTCAAAAATTGAAATGTGCACATTTGTTGAATGTCATGCTCTTAAACATATTGATATGCCTGTCAACTCAGAATTACGTGAATTTGGTGAAAGCTCATTATATTGGTCATCTATAAAAAGCCTTTTCATCCCTTCTAAAGTTGAAAAATTCAAATTGGATTGGTGTGACAATACAGCATATTTAACTGATATTTCTGTCTCTCCAAACAACAAATACTTCATGTGTTTGGATAATAAATTCATTATAGGAAAATCTGATCTATCAAGTTCAGTTTACGACATTCTTGTTCTGGTAAGACGTGATATTCAAGCTCCGATAATTCCATCATTTATAAAGCGAATTGGATCTTGTGCATTCAATTTTTGTGATCAACTCGAAACTGTCATATTTACCGAAGATTCAAATTTGGAAGTTATTAGCGAAAATGCATTTTCTTGTTCTTCAATCAGACGAATAAAATTTCCTTCAAAATTAAAAGAAATTGAATATAGAGCTTTTGATGAATGCTCAGATTTAAAAATAGTAGAGTTTGAGGAAAATTGCCAATTGAAGTCTATTGGATGTTCAGCATTCCATTGCGTTCCAATCAAAAGTTTTATATTTCCATCTCATTTGCGTAAAATAGGAGATTTGGCTTTCGATTGGACGGAATTAAACATCATTGAAATACAGGAAAATTCTGTGGTGAAATCTATTTCTCCCTCTATTTTTCAAGCAAAATATCCAGATTTCATCATGATACCAGTGAAAATTCGTAAAGAATTTAATTTTTTTGATTTAATTTAATAAAAAAATATTCTTTAAAACACTGAATTTTATAATCTTTTTTTGTATACCTTATTAATTGATACAATGATTAGTTTTTATTTATTTATTTTTTATTTCAATATCTACTATTATAAATAAGATAAATGGATAATTAAAATCACCCTCTGAAAAAGTATAGTTATATATTATTATTTAATCAATCATTTGAGAGGTTTTCTGAAGATATTCAATTTTTTTTCTAAAAACACAAAAAGTAGGTTCAACACAAAATCTTGAAACAATCATATTGAATTTTCTTTTTTTTTTTGATGAACTTTTTTCAAGCGAATTCAATTTTCTTCTCTTTCTTCTCTTCCAACATAAAAATGACTTCATTTTATTTTAAATGATCCCCAATTAATACAGAGCATTTAATCAAATCCCTATCGGCATCAACAATCAGAATTTAAATCAACAACCTCAGATTAAACGACGCACTCGCATCCCATTTACGAAAGAAGAAGATCAACAAATAATTCAACTAGTTCAATATTTTGGAGCTAATAATAAAAGAAATTGGTACTTTATCGCCAGCCAATTGAAATGTCGTAGTCCAAGGCAATGTCGAGAGCGCTATCAACTTTTCTTAAGTGATCAAGTGAGAAAAAACGCGAAATGGACTCTTGAAGAAGACGAAATATTACTTTCAAAGTACCATTTTTTCGGTCCACACTGGAAAAAGCTTGAACCATTTTTTGTTGGTCGAACTTCGTATAATATTAAAAATAGATTCACTTTTCTTAGCCGTCGAATGAAGCAATATGATAACAAAGAAGAACATCAACAATACAATTCAAAAGAAAAAGCAAATCAATCAAAATCTAAAACGAATGAACAAGGAGCACCTCAAAAGACAGATCAGATATTTAATAATGAATATTCTTTACTTTTAAGCGAATCCAATTATGAATTTGACCTAGAAAATTTTCCTTTAATAATCGATGATATTCAAATTGATATAATAATTGTACTTTATCAATTCTTTTTTTTTTTTTTTTTTTTTTTTACAGACCATGCATTCTCCTGTAGAAAGCTTTTATTTTATTTAATATTTCATCTGGATGTTAAAGAATTTATTGCCAATTGTTTCATGAAAATTATTATATATTAAGTATAACTCAATCATTACATAGAAATTACAATTATTTCTCGAAATTTGGATACTCATGATCTAATTGCTTATCTGAAAAGAAATATTACTTTTTGACCATAATAAAAAGCTAAATTTAGGAATTAAATTTGGCTGTTTGAGCTAAAATGTTGGAAATTTGAAAGAAATCACATTATAATTTAAATTTTATAATAATTACATTTTTAGCATTCATCAAATACTTTGATTACTAATAATAAATTATATTATATTTTATTCAATAAGAAAAAAACCATTATAAATGTAATAAAATATATATTAATTTAACCGGAAATGTGTTTGCTCCATTCCCGCTGTAATTTATTAAATACGTCAAAATAAACAATCTCACAATGAATATTAAAAAACTGGTTTAAGGAAATGATGAAAAACATATTTTGGAATATGCAATAAAATATTCTAAGAATCGATTCCCATCAGGAGAAAGAAATAAAAGGTTATGGATACATTCAAATATTAATTATTGGGAATCAGATTAAGTTTCTGAAAAAGAAAGTTCTTTAAAAGCAGATATAGACGATCAAGAAAAATGTATTCAAGTTATAATGAAAAATATTGTGTTTTCTTTATCAAGTGAATACTAAATAAATATTTCTGAAGAATGATCTTACACAACCAAGAAAATGCAATCTAATTTAAAAAATGAAAAAAGAAATGCAATTGGAATTAGATTAGTAAGCAGAGGTCAGGAAGTAAAGTATAAATTTGATGAAGATCATTTTGCTGATGATAGTCAATCAATAATACATTCTAACTCTTCAGATGACATTATGCTTAATTCTTCTTTAAATATAATAAAAATAGATTATGATATACTATTAAATCAATCATATATTGATGTATTCAAAAAGAAAAGTAAAAACTTGTATCAGATGTATTTTCCAGAAGCTATATTTAAAGTTTTCCAAAACGAACTAAATGAAATAATTAAATATCAAAAAAACTTCAAAAGAAAACAAACCAAAAAGATCAAGATCTAATATATATTGGATCTGAATTAAATGAATGGATAATACATTTTTCATCTACATATTTGCTAGAGAAAAAAAATATGAACTTTTCAACTTATTCAATGAATTCACAAATAAGTATCAATTAGCACATGAAGATGTAAAAAAAAAATATTTTTAGTCATTGTATTAGTGTAGCTGACCAAATTATTACTCCATTAGAATATAAAAGCAAAAATGTCACCGTAATATATAAAATGGCTGGTCTGCACTTTCAGTTTTCCATACAAAGAAGGTTCATTTGCACTCCACCCGAGCAGGATGTTCAGGTCACCTTTGGTATTTTCGATGTTCATGCGCAGCGTTGAAAGGCAGCTTTCAAGTTTGACCAAGCTTTTTTTTTGCCTCAATCAGTTGAATGTCTGAAATCTGGCCAAGCACATGACGCATTTACATCGCGGTGATGGAAACTGACAGCGTCGTGCCATGGAGAAGCAGGTTCTCATAGCAGTCCTCCATTGACTTGACATCAAAGAAGTTTGATTGGGCAGCGAAAACAAGCTGGGTCTCGGAATCAGTAAACTGTTCGTCCATTGAGTCGATCCGCTCCTCCTGCAGGCTCTTGATCGAGCTTGCCTGGGCTTGCAAATGGACTTCTAGCATGCACCGCAGGGTAGAGTTTGAGGCAACCAGCTCCCTCATGACTGAGTCGTCCTTGAGCTTGGTTGTGGCGAGCAGGTTTTGCGTCGTGGCTTATAGGGCCATCAGCTGGGCAGCCTGGGTGTTCAGGGCGCTTGCTGTTTCGCTTATATCCATGCTTTTCAGGTTTTTCAGCTGCTGGTTCATCATCAGGACCTGTGAATTGCTACTGCCAAAGCGGTTTTCTATCTCCTCAAAAGCCACCTGCTTGTCACTGAAAAAGCCAGATGAACGTCTTAATCGTATTATTATGCAGGTCTTGTCCATCACATTACACAGCATACCAGAGGATCTGGCTTTCAGCTTCACCTTCGGTGCTGAAAAGCCACGCCTGCAAGCTGGAAACCCTGAAGTCGGCATCGGCCTTCAGAACTTTCTGGAGGGCTCAGCGGTCTCGCTCCAGCTCAATTTGGAAGGGTGTTCCCTGCGGAAAAGATTCTTCCTCGAGCATTGTCGAGCTTGTCGCGTGTGTGCTCGGCGAGTGGCTGGTCGTCTATGAGGAGGCGATTCTGCCGTTTGTGCTCTCATTCGCAACAGGAGAACAAATTCCAGCTTTTAAAACGATTCCATTTCATGCTGTTTTATATAGACAAGAAGAAATTAATGTTGATATTGTATAGAAGGTGTAAATGAAATTGATTCTGAAAATCAATTAATTGGACATTTTTCTATTAAAAATTTACATACATTTGAATTTTTTTTTAAAATTCATTTCAATTTTCATTGGATGAAAATGAAATTCAACCTACCAAAGCTCATTCAGAGTAAAGTGATATAGAAAGATCTATAGATATTGATGAAGAAAATTTTGTGAAAAATCTTCAATTATATATATGACTGTCACTTTTTACAAAAAATAATACGTTATATAATTTAATATAAAAAAGGATAAAAATAAAAAGGATATATTCTTTACTCATCTTAATGCTTATTCTTTCTTAAAAAACCAACTACATTAGGTGTATTTCATTCAAATATTTAATTGAAATCATTAAAAAAAAATGAAAACTTCATAAATAATATTGTTTAAATGCTGTCCTTAACAGTAACATCGATATTCCTATTATCAAGTAAAAGTTCGATTATTTCATCATTTTCATTGTCAAAGGCAATATGTAGAGGTGATTTATTAAATTTATAAAATAAAATGTAATAAGAAAACAAAATTAATAAAATTGTATAAAAAAAAAAAAAAAGTAAGAAATTGATTTTTCATTAAAATATTTAAATTAAAATTTCATTAAAATCTTCAATCTTAAAATTATATTGGTAAATACTTTGATTTTAAAATATCATTTAAATATAAATTGTTTTGAAATATAATTAGAAAAAAAAACCATTTGAGAATTCTATTTAATTATTATCATTCTAAATGTAATTAATTTTTAATTTATTTTGAATGGAATTTAATATTGTTATGTTTGAATGATATTAAATTTTTAATTTACAACTATATTTAAAAAAATTGCTTTTTGATATTCGATTAATATCTTGGTTAATGAAATTTTATTGGGAAAATATTAATTTTTAATTGTATTAATGAAAAATTGATTTTAAAATTAGTAATGAATTAACATCAATATTTTTATTTGATAGTAAAAGTTTGACTAATTCAACATTGTTATTTTCAACAGCAGCACATAATGCAGTTTGATAAAAAAATATTTAATAAAAACTGAATTAAATGATATGATTTTGAATTATATTGAAATATTAAGCTTTGTAATTTCATTCATAAAAAAATTGATTTCAAATTGTATTTTAAAAATTGATTTATAAAATTATATTTAAAATTGTAATTTATAGAATTGTATTAAAGAAAAATGATTGAAATTGTATTTAAAAATATATTGCATTAATTGTATTGATAAATTTGTTTTGAAACTGGATTTAAAAATACATAATCATGAAATATAATAAAACAATAGCTATTTGAATGAAATCAAAATCATTATTTTTGAATAGCGCCATATGATAGTTAATTTAAATTCCAGTATTAAATTTAATTTACTAAAATTATTTCATTAAATAACGAATTTAAAATTTTATTGATAAAATAAATTGAATAGTTGGGTTAAATATTTAATTTGAAATGTTATTAGAATATGTATAATTTGAAATATAATTAATTTTTTTGTATTAAAACGTTTAAATAATTAATATCAATATCATTTTTTGATAATAAAAGTTTAACAATTTCAATATCATTATTTTTAACTGCAATATACAAAGCGGTTTCATCAGGAAAAAAAATATAAAATGTCATTTAAAAATTTAATTTTAAATTGTATTTAATTTTTAAAAAGTGAAATTTGATTAAAAAAGTATTTTATTTCAAATGCAATTCAATTTTATTATTTAAAATTTCATAAATTATGCTTTTTAAAATGCGATTGAATTATTTGATTAAAATTTTATTAATTGTTATATATTAAAACAAGATTAAAAATAGTATTGAATGGTATTTAATAAGAATTCAAATTTTATTTAAATCATTATTTGAATTTTGTAAATTAAAAATAATCGGTAATGTAATTTAATCTTTTTGTTTTGAAATGTAATTCGAATTATTGATTAAAAATTTTATTAAATTGTAAACATAAAACTGCAGTTTTAATTATCTACAAATAAAACGATATTTAAATATTTTTTATTTAAAATCCTATTAACAAATAATTTAAAATAGCATTTATTGAAATGAATTGAAATGTGATTTAAAAAAAATTTTCAATGTAATTTAAATTAACAAATTCAAATGTAATTTAAATATAAAAGTTAGTAATTGTTGAAATATATGGAATATTTACCTTAATAAAATCATTTTCTAATAAAACTTTAACAATATCATATTTTCTTTTTTCAGTTGCAATAATCAAAGCTGTTTTATTAAACAAAAAAGGTATGAAATTTCATTTTTAAACAAAAATAAATTTCATTTCAAAAATGATTGTTTTAAATATAATTCAAAGTTATAAATCAAAATTTCATTTCAATTTTTAATATTTAAAAACGTAATTAAAACATTATATTTTTGAAATTTTATTTGAATCTTTTATTTTTAATTGAATTAAATTTGAATGTGAAATGAAATTAAAACTTTTAAATATGAAATGTAATTAAACAACTTATTGTAAATTTTATAAAAATATTATTAGTATAAAATTATATTAACTAAAATTTCAAAATTTGTTTATTATTTATATCGATACTTTCATTTGATAATAAAAACTGAACAATTTCTAAATTTCCTTTTTCAGAAGCAACATGTAAAACAGCTCTATGAAATAATTTAAAATTTGATTAAATCAATCAATTTTGAAATTTGATTAAAAGTTAATTATAGAACATAATAAGAAAATGTATTGATTTTTGAAATGTCATTAATGTATTTTATTCAAATGTAATTCAAAATTAATTTTTGAATTGCATTAAAAATGTAACCATAAACATCATTTGAAACATTTATTTTTGAAACTTTATTTAAAATAAATGAATATGAAATTGAATTAATTATTTTTAATTTGGAATTTCAAAAAAAAAAATTAGATTTAAATTGAATTCAAAATATTTAAAATAAGAATTGTATTACAAATTATAATTTCGAATTCTATAAATTTTTAAAAGCATTTAAAACTAATTTATAATTAATATCTATTCCATCTAAAATAATTTTAACAAATGGATAATAATAATCATAACGGCATAAATAAAACCAAGATGATTTGATATGATCAATCAAAATGAAAGAAAAGTTGTAATATTTCAAACTTTTGATTGTTATTTCATAGAAAGAATCTCTATCATTAGATAAAAGATTCAATGAAATATAATTAGCAATATCACAATGATGACATTTAATTGCTTCTACGAAACAGTCTTGATAAGAATCATATATTGGCTGAATATTATATTCTTCAAGTGTATGAATTAATTCTGGGTTCATTGAATGAATTGTGTAAAACCATAAAGAAGGTGTCAATTCAAATATAATTGCATCTAAGCTAACTTTATTAAATCTTAAATATTTAAATATTTGAATGGATCCGTAAAATGCTGCATATTCAATTAATGTTGGATTATTTTCAATTAAAAATTTATTTGTTTCAAAAATTGATGGCCGAATGACATTTAAAAGTGACGCATTGGTTCGATTCACATAAATAATAAAATCTTCGACTAAATCTTCACGAATTAATTTGCTTATATAATGATGATTTTCACCAATTTTTCTATTCTCTTCAAAATTTTCGAATTCAATTCCTTTTGAAATTTCTTTGATCTCGTTTTCACCTAAAAACGGTTTTATTTCAGGGTAAAAATATTGAGCATAATTGGCCTTTTTATATTTTTCTTCGGTTAAAATAACTGAAGCTATAAAATTATCTATCGTTAATATTTGATTTTCAATAAGAATTAAAAGAATTCGTTTGTTTGATTTGAAAATTTCAAAAATCTCATAATTTGAATAGTTTGTTTGAATTTTTTCTTTGAAAAATTGCAAAATTTGCTCGATTTTGATGAAAAATGAGGGAGTTCGATGATGATGATTCGACATTTTGACAATCATATGAAGAATTGATTTAAGAATATGGCAATCTATAGAATTTTGGCAATCTGGAAATATTTGTATCATATCTTCAATTTTTTCTTCATCAGGATCATCAAAGCCAGAAAGAAGATTATTATGAATCTCTTTCATCTTGTCAAAATAAGCTTGAATTTCCATAGTTATCTATGAATAGAAAATTTAAAATTTTTATGTTTTGTCAAAATTTAGCGTTATAACGTATTTTTCATCTTAAAAATTTTTCATAAAATCTAGATTATATGTGAATAAAGAAATTCTTTTATTTAAGATTGCAATGGCATTTGAAGCATTTCTTTGTTTCTTTGGTGCAATGAGTGCATCGATGGACTGTATGACCTTGTTTTTGTAATTTTCCACCACATAAAGCATAGGCTGTAGTTTTGTTACCCTGTCAATTAAAATCAATCAATTGTCGAGAAAACATTTTTTAGAATATCTTTAAAATTCATAATTATATATAAATTCTATATACAAAATTGATGATATGCCCTTCCGACGTAATTGTATCTTTATATAATTCAATGAAAAGACTTATTAAAATGCAATAATTGCAGAAACAAAACGTAATAACACAAATTTTATAATCTTTTAAAAAAAAAAAAAAAAAAAAAAAAAAAAAATATTTTTAATTTTCTCAAAACAAAAAAAAATTGAGAGAAAAAATTATTTTCTTTCTATTTTTGAATACCCTTACAAAAAGTCTGTTTTGGGTAATCAGTACCTATTTTGTTTAAAAAGAGCATAGTTTTTAATACCTCTGAAAGGCAAATTTATGTACGTTTTTTTTTTTTTTTTTTATCTATAAATTAACTTTTTGAATATTATAAATAAACTTCTTTTGGAATTTTTTTAAAAATTATCTCGCATTGAATGATATAAATAAACTAATATTAATGTTTATATATATAAAATAATATTTATAATATCTTTAAATTTAAAATTATACTAAATAATTTCATATTTAACAAGATATTTAAGTTTTAAACATTGAATTCAATGTTTTCTAGAATTGTTGTCTATATCAGAGTCCCTTTGTATCAATTTGAAATCAGCTGTTACATTTTATTGTTACTTGCGGTTTTAATAATACACATATCCTTTAGAAATAGCAATTTTTTTTTCACTTTTTCAAATGATAAAATCGAATCCGATTTTCCAGTTGACCTGGTATACATATGGGTAGATGGAAGAGACCAAAAATGGATATCTGAATTTACAAAAGCGATTCATTCTTTAAATGTTCATCTTTAATAAAAGATTCACTTCCATCTTCAATAACAATGATTGGAAAAGGTGCCTTTAGTGGATGTTTGTCATTGAGAGAAATCGAAATTCCTTCATCCGTTATATCAATTGGAGATCACGCTTTTGATGGCTGTTCAAAACTAGTGAAAATTAAGATTCCTTCTTCAAGTCTCCCAGTCCGAAGGAGCCGAACCTGATGTTGTGCTCTGCCTCCTGGGTGATGATCGTGGCAAGCTTCTGGTCGCTGCTACAGCCGGCCGTTGAGCTGGCGGAAGTGGCGGTCTCGCTCCAGCTCAATTGGAGGGGTGTTCCCTGCGGAAAAGCTTCTTCCTCGGGCACTGTCGAGCTTGTTGCATGTGTGCTTGGAGAGAGGCTGATCGTCTATGATGAGGCCATTCTGCAGTTTGCGCTCTCATTCACCGCAGGGGCCATGATTCTGGTGGCCGTGCACGAGCTGATACCCGAATGCCAGCTGGACCAGGAGCAGCAGACATATTTTCCGACGATGGGCATCATTGCAGGGTTCGTGGAAATGATGCTGCTGGATGTCATTCTGGTTTCATCAATTCACAGAAAAACCTTTACGGTCGGAACAGAAAAGTTCTCCACATCCTGTGGAGAATCCAGTGCAGATGTGTCAGGCTTTAGGAGCTCCGTACAGCACCAAAAACAGGGCGAGGCGTTTTAGATGCGGTACTCTTTGACAAGGAGTGGGAAAGCTTAAATTAAATTGGAGTTACCAGCCGAAGAAGCTGTTGAAGGGGGATGGAATAATATCCTCCATTCCCGCTGCTGTCTGCCTCTTCAATACGGATTTTCGCAAGGTCGGTGCCTTCCATTTCATGCGTGTCGGTCAGCTCGACATTAATATTCAGCGTTTCCCAGGTGGACATGCGCTACATCACCAAGAGCCTGTCGTCCAGCTCTGCCTCTACATCTACCTGCTTCAGATCGATCTTTTGCTCGAAGGAAAACAAAATAGACAGTTTTATTTCATATTTTTTGTTATGAATGCTTCATCATTTTTCAAGAATATCAATGATTTAAAGGTGCTAAATTTCATTTCTTTTATATACAACTTCACAGAAAACTGTATCGTCATCTTTATTATTTGGAAGTCGACATTGATATTGTTTGGGCGATTTTCATCTACAAACAAAAATTGCAGAAAAGTGACGAAGGAGAAATTATGATTTTGTACAAAAAGTTCACTGATAAACAGAATATCAAGACAATAAACAACTATGATTCGATGCAGTTACATAGTAATGGAGTCACTGTTAATAAAAGATTGTCTGTCAAATATCTTAAGAAATCTGCCGATTTGGTAACCACAAATCGATTCACTCATACGAAAAAATGCTCTTCAATTTGAATGTAAACAAAATCGATGAAGAAATTGCAGCTGATTACTTTAGAAAATCAGTAAATGAATTTGATGAACATGCAAATGAATTCATATGTTCACATGTGCCAACATGCAGATGTGATTCTTTTTGGTATGAATGATGTTGTCTGTTGTTTGAAACTTTTGAAAGATCAAAGATGTGTGATTACTTTTTACAACTAAAGAATGATGCTGTATATTATGAAAGAAATAAAATAAGATAAAAAAAATCGTATCACATTTGATGTAAGGATCTGTTGACTTTTATTTTATTGAAGTAATGTTTATTTATAGAATAATGTTTTTCAAATGTGCTTGAGTTGAGGTTAATAAGAAATTTTAATTGGAAAAAATATGATTTTGATATAAATAAGCATTTGTTCTATTTATTTTCAATTATCTAGGTATCACTTTTAGAGTTTTGTAAAATACTCAAAAAGGTATAAAACAGATAATTAAACATAAAATGAAGTAGCTTTTTGGAAGCTACGCCTTTCAAAAAGCTACTTCATTTATTTTTTAAATAATTTTTATTCTGAATCAAAATTTAATTGAATCAATAAAATTCAATTATCACATATTTTCTCTGAAAAAAATTCAATACAATTGTATATTATTATCAATTTTTGAATTTGTAAATCTCTGAATTGCTTTCACTTTTTGGTTTTTTCTCCCTCAAAAAGTGACCATTCAAGAGATTTTTTAATTCATAAAATTGAAAGGTCATAAAATTTTTAAAAAAGAAAGTTTTTAAAGAATAAATGAAATAATATAAAACATATGCTTGTGAATATGCTATTAATACTTTTAAAAAAGTAAAATATCTTTTATATGTCCCGATCTGATGAACTTTTTTGAAATAATAATATTTCGATAATTTTGCACAAATAAGAAACTTTATGAATATTGTCTTAATATATAACTTTATCATATTGCAAATCATAAAAAATAACATTTATTTAAACTTAAAAAGCATTTAACATTTCAAAAAATACAAATTTTTATTTTTTGTCATCCAAATTTGATTAGAAATAATAATGAATATTCACCTCTACCTCTTATTTTGATATATGATATTTTTGATATGGCATACAATCAAATTATAATATTTTTATTTCTTCAATCAATCTATTGAATAAAAAAAATTTAAATTAAGCTGCTTTTTTGAATGAAAAAATGAAGCGAATATTTGAAAATTGGTTATTTTATCAATTTAAAGTCATTGATATTTATTGCTATTCAGCACTTAGAAACAGAATGAATAATACTACTTATATAACAAAAATAGCTTGCTTAAATAACATATATGAAAAAAAGTATTCAAATGATGTATCAAATTTCTTTTTAATATGCTGAGCTAAAAATATATCTAAATATTTTTTAATTATACGTTTTTAGAATAATTAATTATTTTATACATGTTATATGTTTTTCTTTTTATTTTTAATCTTATGATATATCTATATATTAAACATTTTTTTTGATATCACTTTTTGATGGAGAAAAACTCAATACAATTGTATATTATTATCAATTTTTGAATTTGTAAATCTCTGAATTGCTTTCACTTTTTGAGTTTTTCTCCCTCAAAAAGTGACCATTCGATTATTAAGAGGTAGACAAATGAAAATTTAGCCTGAATTATTCTCCAATATTTTAATCACATATTCTTTGACTGGTAAAGAATAAATATTAATCATTTAATCAAGGGTTCACCCACCAGTTTTAGTAGAATAATCATTCAAAAATTGAATGTAAAACCGTTAAATAAACATTTTGCGACTTTTAAACTCATTTCATTGTTTTCTATGCATAAATATATAGCGATGTTACTACAGAGAGATATCAAAAAAATAAATGTAAAAAGAGGAAAAAAACATATCTTTTAATAAGAATAATGATATCAGCTAGTATCAAAAGGGACCATATCGTCTCATTATAATTTTAAGACAATACATATATTGTTATATTAATACATATCAATAAAACTACCAAGAAAAAAACAGAAGAGTAAAAAAACGATAAATATATTCCACGTACGTTTATTATTTCAGAACTTTTTCAGAAGTCATTTTCTTTCTATTTTTTTATTATAAAGTCTAGAAAATTAGATATTTTGTTTAAAAAAAGTATCTGTGCTTGATTTCAGGTGCACCTAAATCAAAATTTCTATAAACTTTTGGAAGGTGTTTCTTGAATTACATGATATCTTTTTTAATCACTCGAATCTAAGAAATCCGCGATATTAAAAGCAAGAAAAAGCATTTTTCATCAACTAGTATATATCATAGATATAATTTTTCTTTTATTTGTTGAATTATTTTTATAAATTAAAGTTTTAATCTTGGAAATAAAAATACAATGATGAAATATTTTGGTATAAAGATTCAAAGTGATTCAGTTCTTGGTATCGTGAAAGAACGATGTCTCTGTCGACTTCTTTAGCAAGTTTGAACTTTTTATTCTCAATCATTTCAAGGATTTCTGAAAAGCTCGGACGATCTTTCGGTTCAAACGCGGTGCACTTATTGATCAGTTCAATTCCTTCTGCTGTGAGCGACGATGAATGACGTGTGAATTTGATTGGCTTCATGTTCATCTTGTCGGTCAAATTTTGCTCATCCATTTCACTGCTTCTTCAACTCTTTCAGTGATATCAGTTCCATCATCCATCACAACTTCTTGTTTTGGAATTCCTTTAAAAATATCAATATGCCCACATTCAAGCATTGTATTTCTCAAATAAGTGTTATCAGCTGTGAAATCAGGTCTTGGTTGAATTTGTATTGAATTGTATGAATTAAGGATTGCTGAAACAGGAACACCATGATATTTATATTTTTCATATTTTGAAAAATCGCTTGTTTTATATGGACCTGTTCTTTTATAGATAGAAATAACTTTTTCAAGAATTTCTTTGTCTTCTTTTGTCAATGTTTTTTGGCTTTTGAGTATAGTTATGTTTTCCCTCATTTGCTCAATTGTTGACATTCCTGATAAAACCGTTATGACGCCTTCAAAATCAAATGTGAAACGAAGTGACCATGATGCTATTGTATCATTAGGATATCTTGCTTTTAAAAGCGCTTCTGCTTCAGGTGGTGCTTTGGCAAGAAAACCACCTTTAACTGCTTCCATTATTATAACATTTTCCCATGCTTTCTAACTGTTTCATAGCATTTTCGTGCTTGGATGAAATCATCTTCCATGTCATAATAATTTAATGCAATTTGGACAAATTCTGTTTCATCATGCTCAGTTAAAACACGATCAAGTAATTTGGCTGAACTGTGAAATGAAAAACCAAGATGCTTAATTTTGCCTTGTTCTTTCCATTTTTTTGCATGATCAAAAATATGTGATGAGCTAATGATTCCTTCTTTACCATCAATTCCATCATATAAATATGTCTGAACATTGTGTATCAAATAATAATCAATGTAATCAACGCCAAGCATTTTAAGTTGTTGTTCAAATATTGGTTCAATTTCATCTTCTGACTTAATACTGAATATTGGAAATTTGGTTGCAATTAAAAATCGTTCTCTGGGATAACGTTCAACAACTGATTTTCTGGTTGCTTCTTGGCTTTTTCCATTGTGGTAAACATGACTTGAATCAAAGTAATTAAAACCTGCTGCCATGAATTCATCAACCATTTGGTTTATGGTTTCATAGTCAAAATCAGTCATACATCCATTTTTTACTGGCAGCCTCATCATACCTAAACCAAGAGGAATCATTTGAAATAGAGGAAAATATTTTTCAATTGTATTTCAATTTTTACGATTTATTACCGAAAAAAATTGCTATTGAATTTTATCTGAGAATGCATATACAATTAAGTTATTTAGAAAAAAAAAATATAAAAATTCAAACTTTTTTTATTGATTGAAATATAACTATTAAAGTTTGAATTCAATTTCAAAAAGTTGTGTAACGTTTTTTACTATACAGCTTTTTGTACTATGTTATAATCAAAATAAACATATCATTATTGTATCTACTTGATGAAATCCACCATTTTCAGAAAGTCCGAGGATATCAGCTTAAAAATAAATTGATTTATTCCAGATGGTGTATATATTGAAGTATCATATTTTCTTTTAAAATAAAACCCAACTAAAAATAGTAAGTTAATTAAATATATATCAATTTATTAAAGTATATTACATAATAATGTTAAAAAAATTCAATTTTTAAAAAACATATATTCTGCAATAATAAAAAACATATATATATTCAACTTGTTAAAAAAATTCTTTTTTATTGCATATAAAGAATGCATAATCAATAATAATCATAATGACATAGGTAAAATATTTCAAGATAATTTATATATTGAGATATTGAAAAAAATTACCTTAAATATAAACTGGAGCTTATATGTTTAATATATTTAGAGATTTTTATATGCATTATGCATTCAAAAAAACTGGAATTTATTTTCTTTACCAATATATTCAAAAAATACGATTTAATTAACCTCAAAAAGTCAAAATATCCAACGTAAAAAACCGTTGATCAAATCTCACACTCTATTATTTATATTTTAAGGTACAATTCTCAAACGTTTAGTAACTGCAAAACTTTTTGACACTTTAAGAAAAAGAAAAGACATGTTATATAAAAAATATTTTTTAAAAAATTATACATTTGAAAAATTTAATATAAAAAATAAAGCTCAGAATTTTAAATCTGACACTCATTCAAAAATAAACTTTTTCTGAGAGGTGCACTTTCACAAAATTTTAACGTTCTCTTTCTCAATATTTAACGTATTAGAATTGTACCTTAATTATTTTATAACTAATACAAAAATGCTAAAAACATTTAGCCCTAAAGTTAGACGATTAATCTGTCTAAGTTTTTTAAAAAATAAGAAAACTAATATGTAAAAGGGAGATTAAAAATTTTATGTAGTTTTGCATGCTAGAAATGAAGAATGTAAAGCAGATATTATAAAGGATTTACCAAATTCAACAGTTGTTATTTGGAATTTAAGTGATAAACAAGGAGTTTTTTCAGTTGCAAAACAGGTTAGTGAATTAGGCACATTTGATGTCATTGCTCATAATGCAGGTGTTTATGATAATAATCAAAAAATATCAGTGTTAAAAATGCGTTGCTTTTTGGAGAAACAAAGATCCCAAAATTGAATGAAAAAATCGTAAACTTCTCAATTTTATATTTTAATTAAGCAAATATCTCAATATATATGAGTTTATTATTAAATATAATAAGTTTAAAAAGTTTATGAACTAAATATTTATAAATATATTTCAATATAATAACAAAATATTTAAAATTACAAAATTTTCTTAGTTTATAAAGTCTTTCTTTATATTCCTTTATTTGACTGTAATGCTTTTTGTGAAACATTAAAATTATTTTGACTTTTCATATTTCTATTCCAAATCCTTCATAAAATTCATTTGTAATATTAGGAACATTTATTTGATTGCCTTTTTTATTATTTTGCATTAGAAAATCTGAGAAACAAACTATTTTATGCAAAGGATCATATACTAAATAATTATCTTTAAATATCTCATAAAGAATTTTATATGTGCTATCATTATTTAATCCTAAACGACATAAATCATCAGATATTGGAGGTAATGTGCTTTTTGGGTTTTTATTGTTGAGTTCTGTAATATGCTTTTCAATTTCATTTAATTTAAAGCCATATTTTTTCAATAATGCTATAAACAATAAAATGTATGAATGAGGAAATTCAATTGAATTAAATAATAATTCAATTGCATCATCAATTTTGTCTCTAATTGTTTCATCATATATATAAATGTTGGCTAAATTGTATTTAGCTAAAATATCATTTTTTTTATGAATTGCTTCTTTTAGGTATTCAATAGCATTCATTGTTCTTGCTGGTATTTTATCTTTATAACCCATTTTGTATATAATTGCAAGGTTATTTTTTGCATATTTATCATTAAAAGAAGATCCTTCTTTGTAATAATGAATTGCCTGTTCAATGTCTCTATCAATATATTTACCTTGATGATAGAGACATCCAACTACAAAATGAGCAGGAAAAAAACGATTAATAGATGCAAGATTAACTAATAAAATTCCTTTCTTTATATTTCTCTCTATATATTTTCCTTCATAGTACATTAATCCGAGATAATATTGTGCCTTTGAATGATTCTGATTTGCAGCTAGTGTATAATAATATATAGCTTTGTTTATATCTGGCAAAATGTATTTGCCTTTATGATAAATATTTCCTAGCATATATTGTGCTTCAGAGAATCTTTGATTTGCACAGAGGGTAAAATAATGGATAGCTTTTTGGATGTCTCTTGACTTGAATTTGCCTTCATAATATAAAAAACCAAGATTAAATTGTGCTTCTTGATGATTTTGATTTGCAGCGAGTGATAAATAATGAATTGCTTTGTCAAAGCCTTGCTTACCATACTTTTCATCTGAATAAAATATAACACCGAGACATTTTTCAGATCCAAGTCCTCCTAAGTTAGATGTGTATTCTCCATCAGGGTTGTTAGAAATTAATCTATCAAAATCAATTAAAACAGCATTTTTATTTTCATCAATAATGATGTTATTAGGTTTTAAATCGCGATAAATCAATTTCTTTGAATGAAGATATTCGAAGATCACAATTAATTCAAAAACAATTGTAACAGCATCGTTGTAACTCAATTTATCTCTATCAATATAATTCAAAGTTTTGCCATTAATAAATTCCATAACAAGGTAATTTTCACCTTCAGGCGTGTCGAAAAATTTTGGTAAAAAAATGTGGTTGAGCTTCTTATAGTTCTCTTTTTCTCTTTTTATTAATTTTGGAACTTCATCATCATTAAAATGTGGGATTTTCATTGCCATCAATTCACATCTCTTTAAATGATAAATTAAATCAACTCTAAAAATAGAACCAATCCCAAGATTTCTCAAAACAACAAAATCTTCTTTCTTTACTGTTATTCTATTTGAATCATGAATATGATTTAAAGTTCGATCTTTTTTAGTTTTTTCATAGCTTTTTTTGATTAAATAGCCAGTTATACATGGAATAATGAATGACCAGATTTTTCTAAAAATTTCATTTGATTGTTGAATCACAAATTTATTTTTTAAGTTTTGGTTTTCTTCTTGAAAAATTGAGTCGTTAATAATTTCTTTTGAAATGACAGGAATTTTACCTTTTTTGTGTAAAAAAAGAACTGGAATATGCTGATTTTCTGAAAGAAATTTATTAGTATCATTCTCACTGGCAAGCATTAAAGTATTTTCAAAAACATGAATTGAATATATTATTTTTTGATTATGATCGAAAAGCTCGATTTGGTTCATGACAATCATTTTTGATTCTTTTGCATTTAAATTGATTTTTGATTTGATTTCGTCAAAATTGTTATTAACGAAGAATATTGAAAATTTGGTAATAAAGAAATTTTTATTTGTAATATTGAATGCGTTATCTCTTAAAAGTTGGATAAACGTTAAAAAATCTTGGAAATTAATCTTAATCGTGGTTCCAGGAAACATTTATGTTATTAGTTGATGAATTAGGAAATGTTATATGAAAAATAAATCAGAATCGTATTTTCTATGAGTGTTTTCAAAATCGAAAAGTTTACAAAAGTTAGAATTTCTTAGACCAAATGAAACTTTAAACCAAATGAAAAATTTATGATTACTGAAATTTAGGGGAGTATTAAACAAAACTAAATGTTGATTTTAGGAAAATAGTTAATATTAGTAGAAATAATACATCCATTTATTAATAATATATATGTAAATAAATTAAAAATGATTATTGCATATTGGCACTTAAAGCAAATTCCAAAATCCTTTTGGTTATTGAATTAAAAAATGATTGTCTATAACATAATTTCATTGTAATTATGATAAATTTTACAATTCAATCAGAATCTACTCAAATCTTGCAAATTTGGAAGTTAAATAGTTTTTAATGGTGGATAGACAGTGATATATTAATAAGAAGAAAGCAGTAAAAATATTTAAAGGTTGGACAACTTGAAAAATTAAGAATTTTTTCTTATTTATACTAATCTTTCAAATTGTTTATTATTATGTTTTTTTGAATGAAAAATCCAATGTTTGGAGATTGGAGATTTCTTGTTGTTGTTTAGATTATCAATATTTATTGTTCCTGCTATTAATGGATGATAACAATTAAATTAAAAAATATCTGCATGTTCAAAACTATTTAATTTTTGATATGCTATATAAATCTTACCACTATCAAGCTTTTGCGTTTTGACGTCAATTAATCTTTTACCTTTTGCTTGATGTATATATTTTATTTCATGCAGAACTATTGTGTTAATTATTCTTGATGATCTTTTCAATATTATAAACCTATCATCATTCTATTATAAAAATGTTGAGAAATCTTTATGCTTACTGCTCAAATGGCAAATGATGATGTTGTAGCTATCTTTGCTCTCTTTGTTGTTCAACTCAAAAAATTTGTAAAATGATTTGTAATCAAATTTATATAAAATCACTGATATCAATATCTGTTAAAAATTCTTTTTAAAGAATGATAAATGAGCAATCCAAGTCAGCCCTGAGAATGCCAGCCAATTTAATACAATTAATATTATCACTGTAATTGCTTTAATCCTATTATTTATTTTCTCTGTGGTTGAAATAATAAATGATTACAAGAAATTTAGAAATTGGAAAAAAAATTGAGAAAAGGAAAAAAATTTCTGTTAACAGAAATCAAATATTTGCATAATCATTTCAATGAAACCTTTGGTTTAGAATAATCATTCAACATTGAGATTAGTCGTTATTTCAAAGTTTAATGATAAATTTACCTTTTTTTTTTTTTTTTTTTTTTTTATAGATGCCAGATTATTTATAAATGTTAAATTTTTACATATAGGATATCATAATATCATAACCAAGATTTCCATAAATGCCATGCAACTTTTTTCCCATGCTGAAATGAATATTATATGAATTTGTAATTTATCTTTTTAATTCATTTTCAATGAAATTTTTTATTTGCTTTTAGTACCATACAACAGCACTCTCAATGCATATCATTTCTTTAGACTTATAATTTAAAAAAAATAAAGCATAATAAAATTAATTAAATTATTTTAGTCTTGTTGATTTTGATTGGTCATGTTTTGATTGCTTTCAATTTCTACTTGTCCTTCTGCAATGCTGCTTTCTTCAATTGGATTTTTCTTTCCTAAACAGTATGCAACAATAAAAGTAATAATTGATATTATGTTGATGATTGCAAGAATTAATAAAGGTGTCCCATTTTTTTCACAATAGTATCCAGGATCTTCAGCAAATTTTTCAATTATTTTTCTATTTTCTACTGAATAATCGGGACCACCACCATACCTGCAAAGTTCATTAACATGCAGAATTTTTTCTAAGTAAGCCACACAATTTCCTTTTGGATCATGATTTAATCCAAATATTGAACAAATGATTGCAATGAATGAAGCAATGAAATTGATTATCAATATAGTTTTCCCCATTGTAATTTTATATGTTAATTCTTGGTTATTAATAAACTTTTGCTTTGCTCTAAAAACTATATAAACAATTAAATAAACGATAAATGTTACAAGGCCAACTATGGCAATAATTCCTGAAACTATTGATAAATAGTACACAACTGCTGGTTTTCCTGTAATAAAGTTTGGACAAATATCTAATTTTGAAAACCAAACGAATCCTATTATTGCCAAGATAAAACTTGTCAGTACATTAACACCAACCGAAACAAGAAAAATGATTTTTTGGGGATTAGAATCGATATCTGGATATTGCTTACCCATTGTTAGTTTTGATTCAATTATATAAACAAAAGTTTTTTTTAGTTTTTGAATATGATGGTTAATTGTTTTGTGATAATGATGATATGTTGTAGAATTTACATTTTACTTCAAAAAGTTATAAACTTTTGAATTAATTCTATTGAATTTAAACTAATAAAATTTAGTTCAATAGTTATAAACGAAATAAAAGAATTTGTTGAAAATAAATATTTTTTATGATAATTAAAAAAATATTAATCATAATAATATTATTATAATTTTTGTTCTAATTTATAAATTATATATTCGTTGATTTCATTACATTGGACTATAATTATAAAATATATATCATATTTTTATTTTACTATAAATTCTTCTAAGCATTCGTGAATTATTGTTTTATATTTTGATATTGATTATACTCAATTAAAAAAAAAAATATTTAAATTCTTTTTCTGGGCATGCTATTTGAAATTTTATATACTTATATTTTAAATGACAATATATAATGTATATTAATAAGATTTTATAGAAATATTAAAATATTTTAATAAAAAAATGAAAACAGTTTCATTTTAATCTTTGAGAAACAATTATACCATAATTCCATCTTATATTTTATTGCAATTATTTTTCTATATTTATCTCATTATATATTTACCATTTTCTAAAGATTGTTTTATATTCAAAATTTTTTCCAATTTCAATCATGTACATTAATAATTTTTCCGATTTCAATATACAAGTATAAAAATTCTATTAGGTTAAATGTGCTTTTCGATATAATGTATGCAATTAAGACATACTTCAGAAATTTCAACCATCTCACGATGAATAAATTTATGAAAACTGCATCAGTAATTTTTTAATCAATTTCAAAATATTTCGCTTCTTTTTCATCTATCAGTGGAATAACTTATTAAATATTAATTTCTCTTTTTTTTTTTTTTTTTTTTTATTAAAATAGAATTATTACATCTTTTCATCTTTTGGTAAGTTTATTTGCTGTTTTAGGATTATTGGCTAGAATAAGTATAATTGAAGAAAAAAAAGTTTAATTATTTCATATTTATTGATATCTATTGAATTTAATCAATTTATTTTAATACTATAGATATAAAATATCTGAAATCGACATCCAATATAGCTTTCTTCTGATTGAAATCATCAAAATCATCATGATCGAAATCTAAATCATGATCGAAATCAATTACTAGAAGTTCACAATCTTCATTTGATGTGTTAGTTGTTGGATTTCTATATCCATTCGATCTATTGTAGTTTCATCGATTGGGTTGTCTTATGACCTAATCTTTTTTCATCGACGAAAATCTCAATTTTTTTTGTTTTCTTAATTTTTTGAAAATTCTTTGTAATTGATTCATGATTAGTTTTTGTGCTAACACATTTTAATAGTGATTTTTGTTCTTCAACAAGTGCTTTTTCGGTTCTTTTCATGTCA
Source organism: Tritrichomonas musculus (assembly GCA_039105265.1). Classification (NCBI taxonomy): domain Eukaryota; phylum Parabasalia; order Tritrichomonadida; family Tritrichomonadidae; genus Tritrichomonas; species Tritrichomonas musculus. Next base: position 5,294,136 of record JAPFFF010000004.1, read on the forward strand.
AAACTTTAGTGAGTTTGACAAATGCAACACCATTTGATAAATCTTTGGGATCTCATTTACTCATTTACCTGAATTTCTTTTTTCTAACTCTTTAGAAAACCATTGGTAGAAACTTTATTCATTATTACTTTCATCATTTGTTTTTGCATTATTCACAAAATCAAACAAATTAGGAAATGAATTTATTATTTCATTTGCTTTTTTTATGTTTTTATGAACACCAATTCCTTTCATGAAACAGAGGGCATAATTATTAACAGATGCTTTGGTTTTATTTTTATTGAAACTTTTTTCAAACCATTCAAAAGCCTTTTCTCCAAGCATATCTTTATTTTCGACTTTATTGCATGATTGAATATTTTGTTCATATAACTTTAGGTAATAAATTCCGATATCGGTTGAAAATATTTCATAAAAATCTGAAGCTCCACTTTCAAGAATAATCTCAATTCCTTTTTTGTTATCTTTTTCTATTCCAATACCATGAGCTATGAAATATCCAAGAAGGCATTGAGAATATTTGTCTCCATTTATTGTTCCTTTTTGAGCAGTTTCAAAAGCCAGAGAGTAGTTTTTGTCAACTTCAAAAAAGAGTCGAGCTAAAATAAAATATGAAAAATAGAATCCATTTTTAATTGATTTTTCAAGAAGATTTCGTGCTAGTTCGAAGTCAGGATCAATATTAAAGTTCCCAAATATAAATAATAGAGCATATTTATGATATGCAACTGGATTATTTTGAAATATTCCTTCTTTACACATTTCAATATAAAAGTCAGATGACAAATAAAAACATTTATCAAAGACAGATGATATTGTTTGGAAATCACAATTATTGATGAGGAATTCAATTAATTTCTTAGGCTGCTTAGATGAAATGTATTCATCAATTTTCCCAGAAAGAATTGATGAATTTGATATCTTTTCATTATTTTCTTCATTATTTATAATTGTTTTGGCATTTTCATTATTGTTCTGAATTAAAATTTCATTATACTCTTCATTATTTCCACTTTTTGATCTTATAACATCATCCAGTTGTAGAATACGTTTTTTAGAATCAAATGTAACTATTGATTCATCAATATATTTTATAAAGCTTTGATACTCTTTTCTGTTAATATTTTTAGTTATGAAATTATCATCACTTTTTAATTGTTCTACAATTTGTTCAAATGTTGGTCTATCATTTGGAAATTGAGACCAGCATTTTTCAATGAGGTTTTTATATGAAGCTGGAATTTGTTTTTTTATTTTAGGCCTATGCGAATTAACAACAACTTCAATAAACAATTCATTAGTATTTTTTAAATCCCGAAAAGGAATTTTTTTGGTTATTATTTCATATATGATGAATGCAAATGCATAAACGTCACTATTTTTTGAATACTTGTTGGATTCAAAAATTTCTGGGGCCAAATAACTAGGAGTACCTTTGAGTCCTGATGTTGTTTGAAATGTCATGCTTTGAATACTATGGTATCTTGAAGATAACCCAAAATCTCCTATTTTAGGGAAAAAATTATCATCAAAATAAATATTTTCGGGGTTTAAATTTCTAAGAATTATGTTATTTAAATGAAGATAAGCCATTCCTGAAGCTATTCCATATAAGCATATCAGTTTTTTAGTATCATCCCACCTCAGAAAATGATCTCCTTTCCTTTCAATTTCAAGTATATCTTTTAATGATTTATTTAATGGAAGTTCAGCTACAATTACCGGTTTCAAATGATTCTTGAAGTCAATTGGACTATATCCAATGAATTTTAATAGTGATGGATGATTTACCTGTGAAATAATATTCACTTCTCTAGAAAGTTGTATTATTTTATCTCTGCTAAGTTGATCGATTTGAATTAATGATATCTTGGCCGAATAAAAACAATTGGTGCTTTTTTCTCTTATTTTATAAATTTTATATAAATCACTTTTATTTATGATTGAATCTTTTTCAAAATTTTTCAAATCCAAAAAGCCATCAGGCAATGAATAAACAATTTCATTTTTCTTTTTTAGCTGATCTTGAGAATGTTTTATTTGTTTTGACAAATTTTTATTGTCTTCATTAATTAATACTTGAACAGGTTGAGCAAATATACTATTCTTCTCCTCTGCTTTTTTAATATAGTTAATATATCTATAGTACTCTTGTTTGTCAACTTGAGGAGTGATGAAATCAGTATTTTTTTCTAATTCATTAATAATAGCATCAAATCTTGGTCGACGAAGCCAAAATTGCGACCAACAATCTTTTATTAACTCTTTATAGCATGCTGGAACAAAATTTGGTATTTCTGGGCGAACCCCATTTTTGATTTTTAAAATTAATTGATAATAATTACAATCATTAAATGGTCTTTCATTTGTCATGATTTCATAAACAATCATTCCAAAAGCGTAAATATCTCCAAAAAAAGAGTAAGAATTTCCAGAGATAATTTCGGGTGCACAATAGGCATATGTTCCTTTGAATCCAGATTTAAGTTGTTTATTTTTTTCAATATTTGATGATAAAACTTTTGATAAGCCAAAATCTCCAATTTTCCTTGATGATGATTTGTATCCAAAAATATATATTTCAGAACTGATGGATAATTTAATTGGGAAATAATTTCGACTTCTCTAGAAAGATTTGTAATTATATCTTCAGTAAAACATTGATCAAGAGAATATCGAGATACTTTTACGGCAAAAACGCAACCTGTTTCTTTTTCAATTGCCTTGTAAACAGATCCAAATCCTCCTTTTCCTATTTTTTCTTTTTTCTCATATTTATTTAAATCAACAGACACCATATCTATAGAAAAATGAAGTTTTTGTAGTTTCTTATCTTGAGGAAAAACTATTTTAATTTTTTTTATTCTAGGTTCAAGAAAGATCTATTTTTTTGGCATATAATTTTGTTCTTTTATGAATGAAATTGGGTACTCATTAATATATTCTAAATAGTTTCCAAACAATTCTTTATCAACTTTATCAGTAATGAATGCTTGGTCATTTATAAGTAAATTTACAATTTCATCGAATATTGGACGTTTTTCTTGCTCATGACTCAAACATTTTTGAATAAGATTACGATAAGAAAGGGGGATTTTTTCAGTAATAATATGTGGTTTATGATGATCATTAAAATAAGGTTTTTCACCTGTCAATATTTCATATATTACAAGTGAAAAATCATAAACATCACTCGCTTTTGAAACTTGCCCTGATGATATGATTTCTGGCGCAAAACAACCTTCTTGAAATGAATGGTAACCAATTGAACAGCAAATTGAATTTTCTGATAGAATTTTTGAATATCCAAAATCGGTGATTTTTGGTAATAAAAACTCATCAAGAAGAATATTGCTTGGCCTTAAATTGCAGTGAATAATATTGTGAGAATGTAGATATAACATTCCTGCAGCAATTCCAAGTATGCAAATAAGTTTTCGTGTATCATCCCAATCAGTTATTTTTAGGCCATTTCTTTCAATTTCCAAAATTTTATCTAATGATTCATTCTGTGCCAAATCAAAAACAATCATTGGTTTTGCTTTATCTTTGAAATTTATTGGAGAATATCCAATAAATTTAATAATTGATGGATGATTTAATTTGGAAAGGACACTTATAATTTGAGATATTATTAAAGTATTGAATTCCATAGGAAATGACTTGGCAGCATATGATATGCCTGCTTCTTTTTCAATGATATTAAATATCTTACATTTTTTCCCTTTATGAATTGTTTTTTTTAATTCAAAACGGTTTAAATTTATAACATCAAATGTCAATGATATACTATTAGCTTCAGTAGTGTATATATCTTTAATATTAACAATATCTCCAAATTCAGGTAGCCCAATACTTTTTATAGATAAAAAATCATTGAGCTGGTTAATACCTTGGTTAGGATTAAATGAGACAGGATAATTATCAATATATTGAATATATTCATGATATGAGGTTTCATCAATAGTATCAGTGATGAATGAAGAATCTGTTCGAAGGAGTTGAACAATCTCAGAAAAAGTTGGACGTTCATTCGGTTCTTGTGACCAACATCGTTCAATAAGTTTCCGATATGATGTTCCAATCGGAATATCAAATGAAGGCCGTGTTCCTTTATTAATTATTTCATGTGATATTTCTTTGGCGCTATGAAATTCATAATATGGTCGATGTCCTGTTAATATTTCATACATAATTAATGAAAATGCATAAACATCACTACTTTTACTATATTCACATTTATTGTATATTTCAGGTGCGATATATGCTGGTGTTCCTTTGATCTTTTCTTTATATTCTGTATTCTTTGTTTTATCAATTATTTTTGAAATATCAAAACCAGAAATTTTAGGAAACATATCATCATTATGATAAATATTTTCTGGTTTCAAATCTCTATGAATTATATCATGTGAATGCAAATATTCCATTCCTGCTGCAATTCCGTAAATATCAATTAGCTTGGCCGTATCATTCCAGTATTCATTTGGATCTTGGCTTTTAACTGAATCTAAAATTTTTCTTAATGTATCATTTGGTGCATATTCCATAACAAATGCTGTTACAGGTTTCTTTTTTTTAATATTTACAGGACTATATCCTATAAACTTTAGTATTGATGGATGGTCTAATTGCAATAAAATGTTTAACTGTCTAAAAAAATTAATAAATGCATGCTTATATTTATAATGTATTACAGCTTTGGGCCATTTAATGCAATACTTTTTATTTGTCCTTTTTTCTGTAAAATTTGATATTTTCCAAAAACTTGCTTTAACAGCAGGCCCTTGATTATAAACATTAGATATGTTGTAAAAATCAAAATCTAATGATAAATTATATTTTTCTGTTTGGTAAATCCCATATAAATTGATTTTAATGTCAATATCAGGAAATGTATGGATTTTAAATTTCATTATATCATCGAGTTCTTGAACATGAATATTGGAATTAAATGAGACAGGATAATTATCAATATATTGAATATATTCATGATATGAGGTTTCATCAATAGTATCAGTGATGAATGAAGAATCTGTTCGAAGGAGTTGAACAATCTCAGAAAAAGTTGGACGTTCATTCGGTTCTTGTGACCAACATCGTTCAATAAGTTTCCGATATGATGTTCCAATCGGAATATCAAATGAAGGCCGTGTTCCTTTATTAATTATTTCATGTGATATTTCTTTGGCGCTATGAAATTCATAATATGGTCGATGTCCTGTTAATATTTCATACATAATTAATGAAAATGCATAAACATCACTACTTTTACTATATTCACATTTATTGTATATTTCAGGTGCGATATATGCTGGTGTTCCTTTGATCTTTTCTTTATATTCTGTATTCTTTGTTTTATCAATTATTTTTGAAATATCAAAACCAGAAATTTTAGGAAACATATCATCATTATGATAAATATTTTCTGGTTTCAAATCTCTATGAATTATATCATGTGAATGCAAATATTCCATTCCTGCTGCAATTCCGTAAATATAAATCAATTTAGCCGTATCATTCCAGGGAGAATTTGGATTTGAGTCTTCAATTTCTAAAAAAAGTGTACCTGTAATTGCTTCTTCAAGAATAACTGGTTTTGGGTGACCTTTAAAATCAAATGGACTGTATCCAATAAATTTAATAATTGCTGGATGATTTAATTTTGAAATTATATCAACTTTTTGATAAAAATTAATAATTTCTTCTTTAAAAAAGTTTTTTAATTCATGCTTTTGAATTATCGCTGAATACATATCTTTTGTTTCAATATTTTCAATCAATGCACTTGAAAGGTTTAAATTATTTATACCAGTGTAATTGATTTTATACTTTTTTATGTTTAAATTGGGATCAAAAGCAGGAAATAGTATAACATCCAGTGCACGCCAATGATAATCTCTTATATATGATCTTGTATAAATTTCAAGCTCAAAAATTCTTTTGGTAACATCGAATGAAATATTACTTTCATCGATATATTTAATATATTTTTTATATTTTATTATATCAACAGTAGATGTGATTAATGATGTATCCTCTCGAAGCAAACGAACAATATCTGAAAAAGTTGGTCTTTGTGAAGGATCTCGATTCCAACATTTTTGAATTAATTGATTGATTGAATTTGGGATATTAGCATTATTTTTTGGCATTTCACCATTTTTTATAGAAAAAACCAGTTCTGATTGATTTTCATTCTCAGGAAAAGGTTTTCTATCATTTAGAATCTGGAACATTAATATTGAAAATGAAAAAACATCACTACTTTTACTGTATTCTAAATTACTTAAAACTTCTGGAGCAGAATAAATGATCGGACCTCTTAGTTTTGAAAAATTTTTTTTAAAAGAAAGTTGGTATGAATTTTCAAATCCAGAAATTTTTGGAATAGAATCTTTGTTTAAAAAAATATTTTCTAAACTTAAATTACAATGTATAATATCATTTGAATGCAAATATTCCATTCCGGCTGCAATTCCATATAAAATAATAAGTTTTTGAGTATCATCAAATTTCTTCAAATTATTGATAATTCTTTCATGACCAATATATTTTTCTAATGAATTTTGTAATTGTTCATTAATAATGATAGGTTTTTCAGAATCAATACCTGTTGGATTGTATGTAATATATTTAATTATTGAAGGATGACATAATTTGATGTTAATATTACCATATTGGCATAAACCCATAATTGCATCACTCATTGTATTTTTGTCATATTTTACTGACTTGATACTGTATATTATATTATCTTTTTTATGATGGATTTGATTGACCTGAAAAAGTAAATTAGAACTAATTGTTTTTTCAATTTCAAAATTAGACAGATCTAAATTCGTATCTAAAAATTGCATTTGATCAGCAAAGTTTTTGATCTCTAAAAAAAAAATTAAACTTTTTAAACATATTGAAAATTGAATGGATTTATACGGCATTTTTATTTTATATGGCATTTTTATTTTATACTTTCCAATGAATTTGATAATTAAATTAAGAGTATTATTTTAAGTATAATAAATATATTATAAAACACCTTAAAATAAAAAAACAGTACCTTATATTATAAATATATATTTTATTCTGGATTCAAAGAGATCAATGTATTGCCTGAAACAAATACAAGCAAAATTGAATAATTATTGGCTCTTCAACATGTTGTGAAACAAAGAAAAAAAACTTGTGATAATTTTAGTTGATTCCAAAGATACAATTACTTTCGCGGAGAGAAGTAACAGAAGAAGGAATTGTAACTGAGTTAAGTGAAGAACATCGAGAAAATGACATTTTACAAATAGTTGTTTCAGAAGAAGGAATTGTAACTGATTTAAGTGATAAATAATTGGAATATAATTGCTTAAAAATCTTTGTTAGGCACTTTTTTTATCTTTCTGCTTGATAAATAAAGGCGGTGCGAGAATATATTGCTATTCTTGTTTAAATAAATTGTGTCTGACAAGGAAGTTCGACGTCAAGCATCGGATCGTCAATAGTTCCTTTATCAAGATCAACAACACACATACTCTGCGGTAGAGAAATTGATGGCATTGATAAATGCAAGGAAAAGGGGCTTCAAGCATTGGAAGAAGGCGAGGCGTATTTGGAACAATAAGAAGAAGGGCTCATGCAGCAAGAACAAAAAGCGTAAAGATGAAGATCTTTACTTCTGAAAATCTTATGATGTTCAAGTAATACTCCAATTCCTGGCCATCTTGTTGTTCCTTTTTCAACTTCTAGATATGGTAAAGTTAGACCATATTGTACTTCATGGTACTGAATATCTCTTTCACCTTCTGGATTTACAGAAGAGAATTCAAATGAGAAAATAAATAATTAATATAAAATTCATCTGAACTAAATAAAATATAGGTTTTAAACCCCCTATAATTTCTCAAAAATGTGGACATAAAGAGTAGACTTGTTATTCTCCGATTCTCGAGATCGATAATTGATTGACTTTTTGATATCGATACATAAATATACACAGATTCTCGAGATCGATTTCAGAGATCGAGAATTTTTTTTCTCAGCTTTTGATATCAGGATTTTCAATTAAACTTTTTGATAAAAATATGATCCTATTTTAATCTCAAATATTTCATAAAAAAAAAAAAAAAGTATTTTTTGATTTTAATCTTAAAATAAACCTCAATACATTACATTATATATTTTTAAATATTATAAAATCACAAATACCAATTATAAAAAAAGATAAATCAGTTTGAGATCTCGAGATCTCGGTAATTGATATCAAGTTTACAATTATTTTTATATCACATTTCATGTCTGATATCTTGATAATCGATAATCTCGATATCAGATTTCTAAACTGATAATCGAGTATCAGATGCAAAAAAGTGACGTTTTTGATATCGATTCTCAAAATAACAAGTCTAATAAAGAGTTAGAATTTTATTTTGGTTTATTATGCAATAATATATATAGAAGCGATATATATGATTCAATATGGAAACAATAATCCAAATAATCCGACATTTCGATTTTATTTTTTCATCTTCAGCAATAGAAAAAATGCTAAAATTTCAATTTTTGGTTCGAATGCTATATTTGTTTATATCAACTATTAAGTGCTTAACATATTGATATATTTCATTTATTATCAAAGTCTTTGTATCTAAAGAAAAATCCAAAATAAATAAAAATTTTTAAAATGGTGGTGACATTTAGCCCCAAAAATTCAATTGAAATTTTTTGGGGAAAATGGTAAAAATTTGGGGGCTATTTGGACAAGTATCATTATTTCTAGATCTATGAAAATAATTCTTATGTTTCATGTATTTAAAATAGTATCTAACAAGGAGTATTTTTCAACTTATGAACCAAAAATGAAATATTTGGATAGTAAGCTAACAAAGTTGAAATTTGAGTAAAATTTTGAAAATTTTATTATTTTAATCAAAATCATTTATAACTTCAATAATTATATTTCAAATCAACTTTTATCCAATATATAATGCATAATATATGATAATAATGATATAAAATGGATTTTTATTAGAGAGGTCTTTGGGCCATTTCTGATTATCATATAATTACATTTTTTTTAATACCTCAAATAAATAAAAGAAATAAGTAAATCTATCTATTATACAATAGTTAATACTACAAGACAAATTAAATGGAAATGGATTATTTGATTATTATTTCAAAATAAGTTTTTTTGTTGATCGTTTAAAATTTTATATTGTTTTGAATTTAATCATGCTTTTGCGCATACATAATTACTTGAGATTTCTCTGATTGATTAAATTATATAAAATGCTCTTTTATATACATACATTTAGTATTTTTACGAGTTAATTGCATAAATATCATTAGTTATCAAGATAATAAAATTGAAAAAATACAATAAATCAGCAAATTTGATTTTTCACTATAATCTTCAGAAGCAATTTTAAGAATCTGTCTAAAATTTATTTATATATTAAAATATAAATAAGTAATCATCAAAAGATTTTTTAAAAATCATTTAGGTAAAAAAATTTACCACTCTTTTTATGATACTATTTTAAACGGTCACTTCAGTTATAGTAAATTAAGGAAATTTTCATTATATAAATCAAATGAATGAAACCTTTATAATAAAACAAATATAAATATAGGCAAAGATTATTTTCAAAATAAAATTAAGATAAAACTTTTCAATATAAACGAGAACAAATAGAATTATTTTTTTCTTTTCAATGTTGAAAAAAATTTTCTTTTTAAATGCTATGCATCAATTCATTTGTGCTTCATATTATATGTATATTGCTGAATATATTGATATACTTTGTTTTTAAATAAATATCATATATATCGAGAAAAATTGAATTTTATATTTTTTAAAATTTTTTTACTAAAAAAAAGTGTTACCATAAAAAATTCCGTTACCATATTAAATTCACTACTGTAATAAAATATGAAAAATCAAAGTCAATTTTAAATTCGAAATTTAAGTCGATCTCTATTTTAAATCTCAACTTTATTTTGCAGCACTAAATAAATACGTGCTCCTTAATATGTTTTCAGTGTAATTATCTTATGAAAACCTTTGATCATTTGAAATTCACATACTTTTATATATATTTCATCTCTTTATATGAATTACTTATCATAAAAAAAAAAAAAAAAAAAAAAAAAAAAACTGCTTTTCCAATTCCACGTAGCACTTTTTGAGAGCCGATCTTTTAAAATTCTTCTTCTTCTTTTTCATTAATTTAATCTTTTAAAATTAATTTATTATTTAAATTATTTGTTTAGAATCCAATACAAAACAGGGAATTTAAATAATAATAAACGGTCGTCATGCATATATTCGAGAAGATGGTTACTTATGATATTTTCATACGTTTGTTTGTCATAAATAGTGTTATATTGATAGGTTAATATAAATTCAACAACAACTTCGCGTCGATGCTTATTGATATATTCTGCGGTAACATCAATCAAACGCTCAATTTCATATTTTCGTCCTAAATAATTAAGAATTGTGACATTTTCTTTGGAAATTCCAACTCGCTCACGATGAACAAATTTGATGAATGTATCAATGGTTTTTTCATCAATCTCAAGATATTTCATTTCGTCTTCATCAATGAGTGGAATATCTTTATCGTGCTCGATTTCCATTTCATTTCTTAGAAAATATTGGGAATAACCTTTGAATAAATCGAAATTGATAGGATATTTTTTATTTTTATAGGTAAAATAATATGTATATGGTAAATCATCTTGAATTTGATAAAATTCTTCTTCTCCTCCTTGCATATTAAAGATTTTTTGTAAAATTTTAAACCGTCAACAAATTTTTATAAACAAAAAGTCAGAGTATAAACCCAAATGTTCAATTAATTTTTTTACATAAAGTTGCTTTTACCTCATAAATAAAATATTCGTGCACTATTAATTAATTATTTCAGACTCGATATGATGAAAATATTTGATGAATAAAGCATGAAGGAAAATGTCGAAATAATTATAACCCAATAGGCCAATAAAATTGAATACATATATACATTAAAGCTCACTTCAAGTAATTTTTAAAAAGTATTATACTCTCTGAATATTTTGGCGAATTTGTTTTAATTGCAGAAGTTGAAGGATATGATTCTATTGACGACATAATAACTTTTTTTTACAACAGACTCTTCAAATAAAGTAAAAATTGTGAATCCAGATAAAGGATTTCCGTTTTTCTTTAGGCCGAAAGCAGAATTAAATACATTATATCAAGAATTTCCTAGTTTACACAGAACAGTTTTGTTTGTAAGATTGCACATTGTTTTATGAAGATCACAACCCACTTAATAAACTAGAAATGTACCAAATTCATCTTATCATAAGAGATCCAAACAATCTTGACATTTATAATTCATTTTTTCAGGATTCAATTAATAGAAATAAAATTCCATCAAATCATCCAAGAATTAAGAGCGATCGAGCCACTTTTTTAAATTTTAAGGTAGATTTAAAGTTTATAAGGTCAAAAATATATACATTTAACATTGGCTGCCAATTTGCAATATATTTTGTATGGAATATTTAAAGAAATATAAAAAAATGCTCATTATTTTTGGGAGAAAATCTTTTTAATATATAATTTTAAAATATGTGAATTTATTAACATTTTGTTTTTAAAAATAATTATTTGTTAATTATATATTATAAAAACAATTTATACAAATGAGTACGTTTATTTAACTTTTTGATAAAACAAGTGAAGTGAAATTCAAGAAGATATACGTTATTATCAATATCATATTTCCAAAATAAATTGGTATTTTATAATAAATAAGTAGTTTTAATGAATAATTTAAATGAATTATATATTATTTAAAACTAAAAAAATGTTTTATTTTGGTAATAAAAAGATAATGATGAAAGAAATATAAAATAAAAAAATTTTCAAAATTTTGAATAGTTTTTATATAGATTTTATTGATGAATTTTATTAGATTCATTAATAATAATTCGAAGCCAATTATTCCTGATTCTCATGATATAGATACATCATTTATTTTTAAAAGCATGAGCAAATTATTTACAATAACAACAAATAATGGATCCTGTAATTTTAATATTGAAATGTTAAAAGATACAAGTCCTGTAATAGCTAATTTTATAAAAAATGATCTTCAAAATTTACAATATCATTTAAATATTGATGATGAACGAAATATTTTGAGTAAATTTGATCAATTATATCAAGGACAAGTTGTTCATTTAGATAAAGCAGATTTATCAATTGCAGAACAAATAATCAGAAATTTAGATATAAAATGTATTTATCCTTTTAACCAATTTTTAATTCAGCATGATTTAGATTACGATATTATAATTGATGACCAAAGCTTTATTGAATTTCTTCACAAAGACCATTTAAAAACTTTTACAATTACCACCAACAAAAATGAATACAAGTGTAATATATTTGGAATTTGTTCATCAAAAGTAATTCGTGAATATATTGACAAAAATCCGACCAAAAAAGAATTCAAATATGACTTTGACGATGAATTTGGTGAATTTCAAATAATTTGTAATATATTCAATTTTGAAACTTATTCGATAACTGCTGACAATATGAATTTACTCAAAGAAATATGCGGTCATTTACAAATTGAAAATATTTCAGAGAAAATTGATCGTTTTATTCACAAATATGACAAATTTCATGACAAAATAGACAAGCAACAGGATGTTATTGACACAATTGAAAATTTATTCGATTTACTTTATCATATTAAAGAAAAAACCGTTAATTTTGTGGCTGAATTCATTGTTCAATCTTTTTGGTGCCAAACGGAAGAAAACGTCCAAGAATTAGCGGCTTTTATTCTCCAAGTTGTCAATTCTGACATTAGACTGCATCCATATTTAACTGATTTATTGAAGAAACTTGATAATGAATCGAATGAGAAAAACAATTTGAAAAAATTGATACCTTTCATTGTCAAAAAATTGAAATTTTCATTTAAAACCACTTTTTATGAATGCGCATTTATTTATCATTTATTAAAAAGTGAAATAATATCAAGAGAAACAATATTGTGCCAATTGCAAAATCTTAAAAAGAAAATAGGTGTCAGTCCTCTATTAGTTTCTGATTCAAATATTGGAAGTCTTTCGTTATCTGATTCTGACAGTTCTGAATATTCTTATTCAATTCAAAATTTTGATAAATTTTTCTTTGAGAGTAATTTTTTTCAATTCTTAACTTTGTGGTTTTTACCTGAAATGTTTGCGGTCAATTGTTTTGATCAAGAATATATAGAGAATGATGAAGTAATCTCATTTGTTGAATCCTTCTTGCCTGACAATCTCGATGAATACAAAAGAATAAGAGACAAAGGAGAACCGACAGATGAGCTTACAATTGCACTAAGAAATGATGATATTGATACTTTGCAATCTATAATTTCAAGTCATTCAAATTTGAAAAATGAAGAATTAATTGTTCCATTCAATATGTTCGAATCTTTTGTGCCAAACGGAAAAACAAATTATTTGAATTATGCTGCTGCATATGGTTCAATTAAATGCTTTAAATATTTGTTGTTGAATTATTTAAAATGTGATCGTTCGACTTTTTCTTTTGCACTTTTTGGCGGCAATATTGAAATTATTAAAATTGTTGATAATCAAAAACTAGGTTTGAATGAAAATGATCTCAGTTCTGAAAGCGAATATGACAGTCTTAGTCATGATGATTTTCAATTTAATTCTGAAAGTAGAGAATCAAAATATGACAAAATTATTCCTTCGATTTGCAACCATCAGAATGACTTATTTGATTGGATATTTGGCTCTAAAATCTCATCAAAACAATTGAATGATAAAATGATGAATAAACTATTGATTGTTTCAGTTCAAACTGGCAATGTTCATTCTTTCATTGAAATTCTTAGTAAAAGATATGACATATCAAATGAAATGGCTAACACTTTATATAACATTGCTTGTTTTAAAGGATTTTACCGATTATCAAAGATCATTTTTAGAACTTTCAGCAAAGGAAGACAACATAGTTTTTCATTCAATTCTGCCGCATCTGTTTCATTTGGAAATCTTTCGATTTTTAAATTTTCTTTAAATTTATTAAAAACAAATAAAAAGCTTGAAAATGCTTTCATTTTAGCAGTCAAAAGAAATAACAAAAATATCATTGAATACTTCTTTGAAAAAGTTGTTGGAAAAGGTTTTAAATTTAGTCTGAAATCGGCAAATAAAGCATTGAATTATTCTGTTATGTCTAAATCATCTGATTTATTCATCTATTTGAAAGAAAAGTTTGAAGGGAAATGCCATATTTCTTTTAATTTTTCTCTAATTGGTGATTCTCTTTTGAGACAATCTTGTAAATTCTGTAATTTTGAAGCATTTAAATATATTTTCGAAGAAATTTATCCAAAAACAAAAAGAGAAGATTTCAAAGTGTCTTTATATTTCTCTGAAGCAGTTGATTCAGGATCAATTGAATTATGTCAATATTTAATTGATAGCAAACTTTATATTGACTATAATTTTCTTTTAAATTCATTAGATCAATATTCTTTAATTAATGAAGATATTGTATCATTAATAGTTCATAATTGTAATCCAAGTTTAAAAGATCAACTTCTTCATTATTATTTTAATTTTTCATTGCAGCACAAATTATATAGTCTTGTTGAATTTCTGTTAAAACAAAATATTTATGATGAAAATGCTCTATTTTATGCTGTTTTAAATAGTGACATTCAAATGGTCAATTTAATCTTGAAATATAAAAATGATCCAATTTTTATTAATAGAATGTATAATAAAGACACAGCTCTTAATATGGCTGTTAATATTGGTCATGTTAAAATAGTTAAAGCTCTCCTAAAATGTCCTTCAGTTAATCCAAGTTTATGTGATTCAAATAATTATACACCTCTAATGAATGCAATGCCAAATCATGAAATCATTAATGCAATTCTAGATTTTTATGGAGATGATTTTATTTATCAAACTAAGCAACTTAACTTTTTGTTAAAAAATACTCTGGAATTATTAATGGAAGAAGAACAAGTAGCAATTCTTATTCTTGATAAAATTATAAGAATTAAAAATTTAAATTTAAATGATATTTATCATGATGAAAACTTCCTTCTTTTTGCTTGTAAATCTAATAATTTCGAGGTTTTTAATATGCTGTATAAATTGGAGAAAATTGATTTGAATGTTTATTATCCTAGTTCTGGTAACACCTCATTAATCATTGCTCTTTTGAATTCTTCTGATGAAATTGCTGAAATTTTAACTGAAGATCAACGAACAAATATAAATGCAAAAAACTTTGCTGGTGAAACAGCATTGTCAATTGCTATTTCTAGAGATAAAAGCAAAATTGTTGATCTTTTATTACAGAATGAAAAATTTGATCCAAAAGAAAACAATATTTATGAATTATTAGCTAATTCATCAAAAGAATATCAATTTAAAATTTTATCATCAAAATGGTTCGATGTAAATCATTCAATGAAATCATATAAAAATCTTGATTTATTATCATCATCATCTTTATCATCTATGACTTATTCATCTTCTTATTCATCATCTTTTAGTTTATCTTCAAATTCTTCTGATAAAAAGAATAATAATAAATATGAAACTGTTTTGGAATACGCAATTGAGATTAATAATGATGAAATGATTGATTTTATTATTCAACATCCAGATTTTGACAAAGAAAAATCAAACATTAAAGGAACACTTTCTAAAATGACTGAAGACAAACCTGAAATATTTAAAAAGTTGTTAAATTTATTAAAAGAAGAAATAAATGACAATGATTATGGCCAGGAAACTCTTCTTTTAAAATCAATTAGACGATGCAATATTACTTTTATTCAAGCTATTTTAAGTCATCCTTATTTTGATCCCAAAAAATATAATTTGTATGACTACTTTTTCCCAATTTTAAGATCATTTTCAATGAAATCGTTAGAAGTAATAAAGGTTTTATATGAATATGACAAAGAACATGAAAAAACAATTGATTTTAAAAAATCATTAAGTCAAGGTGAAACTGTTTTTACAGCAATTCTTCCTTCAAAATCTGTACAAGAAGAAGCTCAATTTGATCAAATTATTCAATTTTTTGTGGAAAATGGAGCTGACCCAAACATTCCAAATGAAGAAGGAAATTATCCACTTCAACATGCTTTAATTTTGTTTCAACTTAATTTTGTTCATTCATTAATAAAATCAAACAAAATTGACTTTTCAAAAAGGATAAAATCACTTAACAATGCAACCTTTTTTCATTTGGCTGCAATTAAAGAAAACTCATCATTTTTGAAAGAATTTATAAAATATGATGAAAAAGATATAAATTCAACTGATGATCAAGGTGAAACGCCTTTAATGTATGCTGCTAGATTTTATCGAGCTGATAATATAAAGCTTTTATTTGAATGTAATGACCTTGATTACCGTCGATGTAATAATAATAATAAAGATGCTGTTGAAATCATAACTGGTGAAGACAATCCTTTTGCACGGAATCAAGATCAACGTTTTGAAGCTAAAATTAATGACAGATATTTATATTTACAACTTTTGTTAAAGAAAATTGATGGAATGAAATATAATCCAATTAGAGCAATACTTGATGATTTTAATAATTCTAAAGAATATAAAATTTATGCATTTGAATCATTTATGTCATCAAGTAAAGAGGAAGAAGAAGAAAAAGAAGAAAATACAAAAGATGAAGTATTTAATTCATTCATCGATAATTCAAGTCCGGCTCTTTCTGATGATGATCAAACATCTTCTTACAATGCTGCAACATCATCAGCAGAAAATAATTCTGATGTAGCAAATGTTTTTAATAAAAAATCATCAGAAGTTGAAAAAGAAGTTGAAGATAAAAATATGGAATCGAATTCAAGTTTCAATGACGCATCTAGTTCAAAAGGACTTCCTCCTCTTCAACCTAAAAAGTCAGAGAAAGATGAAACACATCCAGTTCATCCACCAGATACAAAGACAAATTCTGTGAAAGAGAAACTGCCAAAATTAATTGACAAAGATCACAGGAAAGAAGAGACCCAGACACAAGAAAATGATTCAGAAAAAGTTTGTCCTGTAAAAGAACCAGACACACAAAATTTGAGTCAAAATCAGCCAAAGTTGCCACTATTGGACATGACTTCATCACCTCGTTCACAACAAAACAAAGTCAGAATTCTCCAAGGTAAAGCTGAAGATGGTGACGCTGTTTCTCAATATTCACTTGGCATTTTATATTCAATTGGGAAAGGAGTCCAGATTGATAAAAAGAAGGCTTTCGATTACTACATGATGGCAGCTGAGCAGGGACACGTGAATGCGATGTTTTCTGTTGCTTCTTGTTATTCATATGGAAAGGGAACAGAATTGAATAAAGAGAAAGCTTTTGAATTTTACCTCAAAGCGGCGGAGCAAGGTTTAGACAAGGCTCAGTTCGCTGTTGCCCACTTTCTCAGGTTTGGTGAGGGAGGAATTCAAAAGAATCGAGAAAAAGCAATTGAATGGTATCAGAAAGCAGCAGAGCAGGGGCACAAGGCTTCAATTGAAGCTTTGAAAAAATTATAAATAAATGTATATTTAATTTAATATCTTCTTTTTACAATTATTTTGAAAAATCCTTAAGAATGTATTTTTTATTTTATGAATTATATTGTTCTGAAAGAGTTTTTGTATTTACTGAATATCTTGAATGATTTGGTTCATCATTATCGTAGTAAAACACACCATCTCAATAATAGTAGTTTTCAAATTCATGTCTTTCTCCTTTGGTTTCATAAAAATCAACTTTTATTAACTGTAGTGTATTAACAAATTGATACACTACACAACATCTTCAGTTAAAACTTTTTTAAAAAAATAAAGAGAAAAAATAAAATTAAAAATATAATTAGTTAAATGATAAAATCAATCTATAAGCGAATTTATATGTGAATATATTTTCCGTTTTCTTTTTTATTACCAGATTAATTTTCGCATTTATATGGTTTTATAATTGCATCTAAGATCATTTCAATTATTTATGATTATATATAATCAATCATATGATTTACATCTAAGATCATTTTAATAAGATTATGCCAATCATTATATTGACCAGAAAAAATTTTATTTTTCATAAAAAAGATCATTACCAATTCCTTCATAGAAATTAGAATTAATTTCTTCAATTCGTAATTGGTTATTTGATGATTCTCCCTCTTCTGGTTCATAAATACCAATTCTTCCAAATAATATTTTATATGGTTCTTTATATAAAACTATTTTCATTCCTTCTATTATTTTTTTCATTTCTTCTACATCCTCTGTAATCGTTTTGATGATTATTTCACTCAATTTTTTCGGATAATTTAAAAATCTTTTTGTACAATCACTTTTCTTTTGAATTATCATTGTCTTAACATTTCTATAATGCTTTAAATAACCTTTGTTATTCTCTTTTTCATTGTTGATAACTTCAAATTTATTTTGTTTATTCATGAATCTAAAAATATTATCAATCTTTTCATTATAATTCAAAATTGAGATATCACTTTCACATTCACCCTGTTTTTGCCGATTTTGTTCATCTTTGCATTCATCAAGGTATTTCTTTTTTATATGATTGTTATATGTATGATCATTGTTGTTCAGACTATCACTGGGCTGTTCTTCCAGAATTTTTAAATTCAATTCAAGAATATTATCTTGCTTTGGTTCTTCAACTATCCATCCAAATGCTTTATATGAATCATTTGAATCATTTCGATCAATAATAGTATCATTTTCATAGTGAAATAATGGATTGCTCATGATGAATTCTTTCAAATTAGTAATGATTAATTTTTCATTTTTTTTTATTGTTTTGAAATAAAATCGGTATGAATGCTTCTTTGAATGGAATATGAGACAGAATAATGGACGAAATATGGCTTTCAAAATGAATTCATTTGAAATATCTTCATGCAATGCTAATTCTGATTTTGATAAATAGTAATGTGAAAGTTTCAAATTTGTGTAACAAATGATGAATAATTTTGATATTTCCAGTCGTTCATCTTCAATTTTGTGATTTCTAAATATTACTTCGTCGTTCTCAAAATTTGATGCATTTATATAATGTTCAATTGATTCTTCGATTTTTCCTTTTTCTTCATAAATATAAGCAAGATTGTATTCTGAAATAGCGAAATGACTTTTTGATGCTTCTTCAAAAAAGTGCTGTGCATCATCAATTTGATTTGAATAAAACTGACGATAAATACCAAGACTATTTTGTCCAAATGGGTGATTATACAATCCAGACTTTTTGAAATAATCTTCTGCTAACTCTTTGCTTTGAAACAACTTTTCAGTAATATAAATCAATCCGAGAGCATTATTGGATTGATAATAATAATCATTATATATATATTTGTGGTCGTACGATTGTAAATTAAGCGATTGAAATATTGATATATACTTTGTTTTTTCTGTATTTGAGCATTGTTTATAGTATTCGATTGCTTTATTCAAATCACGATCAACTCCAATTCCTTTTTCATAAATAATTCCTAGATAAAAGTTCGAATTCATATTATTTTTGGATGACATTTCGAAGTATTCTCTCGCTTTTTTATAATCATGGTTTTCAATTAGACAATAGAAATGAAGAATTCCCATCTGATACAAAGCTTTTGGATTATTTTGAAATGCTGATAACTCAAAATATTTAAATGCTGTTTTATAATCTAGGTCAACTCCATCTCCATTTCGATATAAAAGTCCTAATTTATATAATGATCTATCATAATTTTGTTTGGCTGATTTTTCAAAATAATACTTTGCTTTAGAAATATCTTGCTTCACTCCTAATCCATGATAATAGAGTGTGCCTAATTGATATAAAGATAATGGATTATCATCAGAAGACGTTTTATCAAAACAATATCTTGCTCTTGAATAATCTTTTGGAACACCCAAACCTTTTTTATAGATCAAGCCTAAATTATATTTAGCAAACTCAAAATTTTGTTTGGCGGCTAACTCAAAATAATACCTTGCCTTTTCAAAATTCCTTTCAGCCCCACATCCCAAAAGATAAAGTTCACCTAAATTATTTAAAGCGTTTGGTTCATTTTGTTTTGCTGCCAATTCATAATATTTTTTGGCCTTTTCATAACTTTGTTCAACACCAAAACCATTATTATACAGGAATCCCAAATTACTTAATGCGATTGGTTCATTTTGTTCTGCTGCAAATTCAAAATATTCTTTCGCTTTTTCAAAACTTTGTTCAGAACCTAAACCATTCATATAAAACACTCCCAAAACTAAATGAGCTTTTGGAAAATTTTGTTCTGCTGCTAATTCAAAACATTCTTTTGCTTTTTCAAAACTTTGTTCAACACCTAAACCATTCATATAAAGCATTCCTAAATTGCATAAACCTAATGGATATTTTTGTTTAGCTGCCAATTCAAAATATTCTTTTGCTTTTTCAAAACTCTGTTCGACACCTGAACCATCTCGATAAAGTACTCCTAAATTATTGAAACCAGATCGATTATTATGTTTAGCAGCTAATTCAAAGTATTCTTTTGCTTTATGAACATTTTTTTCAACACCTATGCCATTCAAATATAACATTCCTAAACTACACATTGCGAAATAATTATTATGCTGGGCTGCTATCTCAAAATATACGAGGGCTTTATGAATATCTTTTGCAACCCCCGACCCTTCTTGGTACATATTACCCAAATTATTCATTGCCAAATAATGATTTTGTTCGACTGCTTTTTCATAATATTGTCGGGCTTTTGTATAATCCCGAACAACACCTTTACAAGTATGATATATGTTCCCCAGATAATAAAATGCATTTGCATTGTTCATTTCTGATGAGAGATCAAAATACTCTTTGGCTTTATGAAAATCTTGTTGAACGTTTTTACCATCATAATAAATTTGCCCAACTGAACAAAGTATTTGTGATAGTTCTACATTATTAATGATATTTAATATTTGAAAGAGTTCGATTTCATGATTATTTTTATATTCTCCATCAATGAACAACAAATAATACATTTCTTTGAAATATTGTATAATTTCTGATTTGTTCATATCATGTATAATTTTCTTAAAGAATGGAATTCCTAAAAAATGAAATGATTTCGCTTCATCACATAAAAAATCAATAATATCATTGATTAATGGACGATTATTTGAATAAATTGAAATACATTTATTGAAAATCTTTTGTAAATATTTGGGAATTTTATTTTCTTTTTTCATTTCTAATTTCCTTTGTAAATTGAGTATATTCATGTTATTTGATCCTTCTAAATTGTCTTCTTTTTCATAAATGAAATAAATAAGTTGACCAAATGAGTATATATCTGTTGGAAATGAATATGTACTTTCAGAATATTGTTCCGGTGAGCTGTATATTATAGATCCGAGATCAGAAGTTATTTCGGTTGTTGAATTTGTTATTTTTGTAATCGTATCAAAATCAGAAAGATAAGGAATATTATCATGATCAATAAGAATATTTAATGGTTTGATATCTCTGTGGATTAATGAATTTGAATGAAGATATTTAATTGCTTGTGCAATTCTAATTACCGTAATATGAGGAAAAAATGCATTGATGCTCTCTTTATTTTTTGAAAAATAATCGACTAGTGTTCCATTGCTCATGAATTCATAAATAAAACCAACAATTTTTTCTTTTTCTTTGACAAAACCATAGAATTTAGTCATACATCGGTGCGAATATTCTTTATTAAAATCAATTTCATGGGAAATTGATTTCATATCTTTTCCATTTTTAATGATTTTCATCATAAAAATATAAAAACTTGTGATATGAACAACTAAATTAAATGTAAATCCCATATGGCAATAAATTTGTTGTAATTGTATAAAGTCTTTTTCTTCAAATTCATCTAATTTGCTAGTTTTGTTTATTTCATTTTTATCATCAATAATTTTTTTTAACATTTTCTCAGAATTGAAATTTGAAAAATCACTTTCATCCATTCCATGATTTTGTTTGAATGAGAAAAAAGATGGATCTTTGAAATAATTAGTCGGTAAAAAATATCTTCGAATCATGTACGTTACAATAGGTTGAAAAGTAAGTTTAACAAATTCATTTGATTTTATATCTCGCTGAAAATATGAATATATAGGAGAGATTTCTTTTTTAACTTCTCTAATGTTTTCATCAGGGGAATTGAGATCAATAAAATAAAAATTTTCATCATGATAAATTTGTTTAAATGAATTTATTTTTGAAAATTCGATAAATAAACAATAATTTTCAAAACAAAGAATGGAATCAAAAATATTTTTTTTTTGTTCTGAAATAATTTTTGTGTAAACAAAAAACTTATTTGCTTTCAAAAAATCATATAATTTGTCTTCTTGTTTGCTATCTTCATTTTTATCAAAACATATGAATTTAAATTGTGAATATAATTTCTTCAGATCCTCATTAAGAATGCCCTCTTTCAAAGTAATACATTCTGTAGGAAGGTTTGTAAAAGGAAATATTAAATTTTGTTCATCCATTACCTTTTGGAACGAAAATCAAAAATTATTTGATATGATACATTTTAAAAATTTTTAAACTAAAAATAAGACAAATTTTCTTCCAAAAATATGCCTATCAATTTTTTCAATAAGAAATTTTCTTCAAAAAATATGTCATGTTGGAAGTGTATAAAAAAGCAGGGATGGGATTCTGAAAGTCCCGGGATATCCCGGGACAAAAAAGTGACATTTCCCTGGGAAATCCCGAAAAATTCCCGAATTTTTTTTTTTTTTTTTATATGGCATGTCATTTTCCCTCGGGAAAAATTTTTGACATCCCGAAAATTTTTTTAGTGAAAATATTATGCAAAATCAGAAAAATAAAAGAAGAAATCTTGGTAGTCTTATCCTAAATTAATATATTACCTAAATGTATTATTTAAATATTATTAAAATAAAAATTGAAAGAATTTTATCCTAATTTTGATCATTATTTTTATATTTGCTAAGTATCCACCGAAATATATATAATGTCTCTCTTTAAATTCAGTATAAAACCATTTTTAAATAAAAATTAAAGTAATTTTTATTCTAGTTGAAACCTTTTTTGATTATCATATATATATTATTCCAAAAAATTTTCCCAGGATTTTTTAAACGTATTTCCCGAAAATTTCCCTTTCCCGAATCCCATCCCTGATAAAAAAGTATTTTTTTATAGAAATAAAATAAAAATATCTTAAAAATAATTTGGCATTTAAACTCACAAGAAAAAAAACCTTTCGTATATTTTTTATCAGTTATCGCAAGATACTCAATTATTTCTTCAGTGTATTGATCATTTGGATCCTCATTCAAATAAATAAGCGCCAAATTAAACTTTGAGAATAAATCATCTTTTTGACGAATTGCTTCTTTAAAATATGTGATCGCTGCTTTAATATTTTTATATCGTTTATATAAAACGCCGAGATTATTTTTAGAATATTGATCATTGAATGATGAAGCTCCTTTAAAATAACTTATTGCTTTGTCAATATCAGTTTTTTGGTATCTGCCATCTGAATAAATGACACCAAGATAAAAACGTGCATCATGTGATTTATTCTTCGCAAGTTCTAAATAATAAATTGATTTCATTATATCTTGTTTTAAATCTTGACCAAAATAATATTTTTTACCAAGCCATAATTGTGCTTTTGAATAATCTTGTTTTACTGTCTCCATGTAATAATGCACTGATGATTTTTTATCTTCCATTTGAGGTGAATAATTCTTAATACAATCAAGCATGAATAATGATGGACCATCATATAATTTCGAAGAAAGTAGAAAATAATTCACAGATTCTTTTAAATTTTTTAATTTCAAGTATAAAAATCCCAATTTTCGATTTGCATCAACATTGATCGGCTGCAAGTTTCAAATATTTAAATGCTTTATTCATATCTATTATATTTTGGCGTTGAATAAATTTCACAAAGATAAAATTGTGCCAATGAATAATTTTGATTAACTGACAATGTGAAATAATGAATTGCTCTATCAATATCTTGTGGAATGTATGGACATTTGTAATTTATAACTGCAATATTATACTGAGCAACAGGATGATTGTGGCCTGCAGCAAGAGTATAATAATAAAGAGCTTTTTATATATCTTTCACACCATATTTATCATAATAATAAAGAGCTTTTGTTCAGCAGCAAGTGTGTAATAGTGAATTGCTAGATTCATATCACGTATTGTCACCTTCCCTTCAAATTACAATTCAGCAGCATAATATTGCGATTCTGGATGATTATGTTCAGCAGCACGTAAGAAATATTCAAATGATTTCTTTTTGTCAATTTATTCACGCCAATAAATAATCCTTGTTCTGAAGCAAGTGTTAAATAATGTATCGCTTTTTTTAACATCTTTTTTATTATGAACTTCATCATAATAAATTAATCCAAGGTTATGTTGGGCTGGTGCATAATTTTGTTGGGCAGAAAGTGAAAGATAATGAATTGCCTTTTCAGTGTCCATGTTAAGTATTTTGCCCATCATGTAGAAATAGCCATACATGCAGAATACAAATTTTGAATCTTCATAAAACCAGATTGTCAATTTATGAATCATTTCGTCGATGTTCTGCTCAAAACTGTTGTTTTTATTATATGCATGTTTAAGAAATCGAAAATCTTGAATATATTGCTTGTCAGATCTCATATATTTCTTTTTAAGTGCCCTTTTAATGTCATCTAGATCATCTTCATCTATCATAATACAATATTCCAGCTTTTCTTTAGCTTTTTTGTTATTTTGGCAGCTGAAAGCTGATAATATTGAATTGATTTCACCATGTCTGTCCCATTTAACTGTCCTTTTTCATGCAAAAGGCCAAGCTGAAACATTGATTCTGAATTTTCATATTCAGCAAGGAAAACTAAAAATTTCGAGAAGATTTTAGTATAAGTTTTTTTGCAGGCTTCAAAACAATCTGCTACTGATATTTGCGTAACATTTGAAAACAAATTTATGTAAAAATGTTGTATTAAATGCGAAATATTTGGCCTTTTCTCTGGATTTGTTTGAATGCACAAATTGATTATTTTTCCAATCATCGGATTCTCTTGAATAGATTGTTCATCAAAGAAATATTTAAGAGTCATTCCAATTGAATATATATCGGTTTTATTTGAAACCTTTTGACCTTCTTGAATTTCTGGCGATTTAAAACAACTAGTAAAATCTTTTGTCATTTCTTTTTCTGGAATAATCAAATCATCTTTTATCATTCGGTCGAAATCAATAAGAATTGCTGTGTTGTTATTTTATTCAATTATAATGTTGAATGGTGTCAAATCTCTATAAATGTAATGATTTTTGTGCATTTTTTCAATCACAATCATGATTTCAAAAATGTATTTTATTTTGTCTTTAAATGTCAGATCTTTTATCTAATGTTTTGCCTTGAATAAATTCAATTAATATGTAATCTTGTAAATCCATTTTCCCTGCACCATAAAACCTCGGACAGAATGGGTGGTGAAAATTCTTGTAATTCTCAATTTCTCTCTTGTATACTATTTCTTTATCCTTATAGGAAAATTTCATTACTAATATTTCTTCAGCTTCAATTAAATAAATTAATTCAACAGATCCTGAACTTTCTCGCCCATAAAGGCCTAAACTTAAATATTCTTCTTTTTTAAGGTTTGATTCACTGACTTTTGACTGAAAAAGTTCATCGCATTTTTCAATTCTGTCAAAATATTTTTAACATTGGTCACTTTTTAATTAATAAATGCTTAAACAACAAAGTTTAATAGTAGAAGGGGAAAAAAAATAGAAAATAGAAAAAATGAAACTAAATAAAAATGCTCTTTAATATAGAAATATAGTTTATATTTTGACTTAATTAAATATAGGAAATTTGTCATTTAAAGTTTTAAGAACTTCATCTTAATATTTAGGAATTCTTTTTTTATGCTCCTCAACAAATTTGCGAACTTCAGTGACTTCGGATATGGATAATTCAACAACTTTATAATTATTTATTTCAATACTTTCGCATATTTTTTCAAAGCTTGGTCTACTTTTAGGATCCAAATTCCAACAATTATTGATTAAACTACTAGAAAAATGGTTGATTGTTAATGATATTTTGGCTTTTATTCCATTTCCAACCTGAATAACAGTTATTTTAGGCAACTCTCCACCAGTCAAAATGAAGAACAACAAAACACCGAAAGAATAAACATCTGCCTTGTAGTCGTATTCTTTTTCGTTCAAAATTTCAGGAGCCATGAATTTTTGAGTTCCAGAGCCAAGAGTTGTGCTTTGCTCTTCGGTTGTCATTAATTTAGAGATTCCAAAATCACTGATTCGAATGAGTCCATCTTTACCGATCAGTATGTTTGATGGTTTTAGATCTCTATGAATTAAACAACATTTGTGAACATACTTCATTCCTTCTGCAATTTGGTAAACGTATTTGGCAATGTCTACTTTCGAAAGAGTTGAGTTTTTCACTGCTTGTTGTAGATTAATCGGACAAAATTCTAGAAGAATCGATGGTGGCATCTCTGAATCACCACACATGCAGATTCCCAATGTATGAATGATATTTGGATGATTAAGCATATTTAACTTTTCATATTCTTGGATGAACTTTTGTTGTTTTTCAATAGTTGCATCTTCAATGTTCATTACTTTAAGCGCAAAATTTTCTTCTTTTACTACTTCAAGAACCTTTCCACTACTTCCATAACTGATTTCTCGTACTATTCTATATCCACGAATTGTCTGAGCATCAAGAACTTGAATGATTCTATGTTTTATTTCATAATCTTTATTTTTACTAGATATTTGTTCACGAAGACTTGCCTTTTCTTGTTTCAATAAATCATTTTCTTTCTTCAATTTTCCAATCATCTGCTTCATAATGCTTTCTTGTGCATTTACATTTAAATTAACTTTAATAAGAGGAGCTTTAACTGTACAATTTGATGCTAATCTAGGTGAATATGATTCATTAAGAGGAACAATTGGTTTATTTGCTATATTATTCATATTTGGCATGGTCGGAAAAAATGAACTTCTTATACTATGAGGATCACTATTTGGAAAAATTTGTAATTTAGATGTACTTGGATTGCTTGTGAGTTTGCTAAATTCAATTGGAGAACCTAAAGTGCTTGAATTAATTGTTGATAGTGGTTTATTATTTGTGCTACTTTTCATATTTGAGGTCATGGTTGACGGAATGACTGGATCTTTGTCATAATTAATTGTTTGGTTTGGAATGTTTGGTGGTGGATCACATGCAAGAAAAACAGTTGAAAGAGCATTTCTTGCAATACAAAAAGTTGCATAACCTGTGATTGTTGTTTCACATATTTGATTAATATAACAATTAGTTTCTTTATTAAGTAAGCATTGTCCATAATGATTTGCTCCACATGCTAGAACTTTCCCTTCTGATGTTAAAAAAAGAGAATGACCACAACCAGCATATGAAGAAATTATTTTGTGCTTATCTAAATTTGGTATGATAACAAACTTATCATAATTATCATATAATTTACCAAATCCAAGTCTGTTATAGCTATTATTCCCACGTCCAAAAACTTTTCCATCTTGGCTGACAGCAAAAACATGCCTATAATATCCAGATACATTTATGATTGATTTTCCTTCAAGTTCTTTTATTGGTAAAAGGATCAGCCTGCAAATACTTTCTCTGTTCAATGGTGACTCATAAACTCCACCTTTAGATCCAACTGCAACAAAACAATCTATACAAACTGCAATGCTTATTGGCTTTTCATCATTTGGAAGATAAAAAGCTTTCATTTCATCATTTGGTGATTTAAAAACAGATTTGGTTATGACAAACATTGAGCCATCACTGCATACTGCTACTGA
This sequence comes from Tritrichomonas musculus, assembly GCA_039105265.1. Classification (NCBI taxonomy): domain Eukaryota; phylum Parabasalia; order Tritrichomonadida; family Tritrichomonadidae; genus Tritrichomonas; species Tritrichomonas musculus. The sequence goes on from JAPFFF010000004.1 coordinate 5,322,094, forward strand.
CACATCACAGCCACCAAAGAGATATTTTGGATTATGATTATTTAGATTCAAAAAAAGCGGAACGCCTTTATTCTCTTTTTTATAGACATAAGCAAGTTGGTTGTTTTCTCCATTTTCACCTAATAAAAGATAAAGTGAGTAATGACCTCCGGAAACAGCTGAAATAAATTTGTATGGTGATCAACAATGATTTCTTATTATAATTTCGGTTTCTTTTTCGATTTTTTTTAATCTGATATTGCCAATTATAATATTAGATTCATTGGATCCAATGCAAAAAGCTCGTCCTTCTTTTGTTATCCAAATTGAATTTTTATTGCTAACTGAATAGGATAATAATTCATGTATTTTGAGATGAGATATAAGAGGAGGACAAATGATTTCTTTTTTATTTGATGGTTCATTTAAATTGTTGTAAGTGTTGATTCCTCATACTTTCATTAAACGCTGTAAGAACTATCCAAAAAAAAAAAAAAAAAAAAAAAAAAAAAAAAAAAAAATTAAAAATGGCCCACTTAAGGGAATGACACTCTTCAAAACATGATCGTTTTATTTTTTTTTTTTTTTTAATTCAAAAATTCTCTGAAAAAAAATGAGAATAAAAAAAAAATTGAGAGAAAAAAGTTAATAAGCCAAATATAGAACTTTTAGTAATTCCAATTTCATTTGTCATTAATCCAGTTGCTGATATAATTTTTTTTTATATTTACGAATGGCGTTGTTGAAAGAGCATCAACTACTAAAATATTCGACTTGTTCGTTAAATTAAATTTATTTGTTATATTTTTATATTCATTTAAAATATCTGGTTAAAAGGTTTAATTAGTAAGCATGTTCGGGTTTATTGTTAAAATATTACTCATTTTTCTGTAAACTGATCTTATATTTGGAAGCAGAAGCTCAGATTGAACAAAATTATATGCTTGTCTCAATTAATCATTCACCACTCAAAATAAAAAATGCAATAATAATAAAATAAATTAAAAAGAAAACAATCTTTTATTATATTTAAATTAAAAGGCAGCATTTAGAAGAGTTGTTGTTTGTTTCTCTGCCGGTGTTTGGTTGTGATTCATTGTTGTTTTGATTCTTTGAATTATCATTATTATTCTGGCTTCTTTGCTGTGCGTTATTGACTGCTGGAAGATTTTCTGGTTCTGGATCTCTCGAATAATGGTCATAGTACTCTTGTGCATTTGGAAAGCCAGCATCGGCAGCTTTTTTCAAATAAGACAATCCATCGTTTTTGTTCTGTTGAACGACATCTCCTTTAAAGAGCAATAAACCGTAGAGCATTTCTGCTGCAGGATGTCCCTTTTCAGCTGCTTTTTGTATGTATTCTGCACCTTCAATTTTATCATCTTGATTATCGCTATCTTTTAGCATAATTCCATAATTATACATTCCTTTGACATGGCCAGAATCAGCTGCCATTTTCATATATCTCAATGCTTCTTTTTTATCAGTTGGAATTCCATCGCCTTCGTCGAGCATTAGCGAGTAATTGACCATTGCTTCTTGCTGGCCATTATCAGCAGCCATCTTGAAGTAATCTGCTGCATCTTCCTTGTTTTGAGGAATTCCATCACCATTCTTTAACATAACGGCATAATTATGCATGGCTTCTAGTGATCCAACATCAGCGGCCAATTTGTAATATAATGCAGCCCCTCTTTTGTTAACAGGGACTTCATTACCACCATCTAGCATAGTACCATAATGGTACATTGCATCAGGATATCCTTTGTCTGCTGCTTCTTTAATTAATTTAATACCTACTTTTTTATCTTGAGTCACACCATCTCCTTTAAGAAGCATCAAGCCGTATATAAATTTTTTTCTTATATCATCGTTGTTTTGACTATTTCCTTTGGATTTTTGCGACATAAAGAGTTGAAACTTTTATTCTTATTTTATTACATTCAATTAAATAGAATTATAAATATGAGTAATTATCTTATAATATTAAATATTAATTAATTTTATTTTCATTTATTTATTATTTATATATATATTAATATATTATTTTTTGATTTTTTATAATGAAAAATTATTTATTTAAGAAAATAACAAATAATTATTATAAAATAAAATGTTCGTTTATTAAAAAAATTGAATACAATTAGAAATAAAAAAATCGTTATTTTATACAAATCAAAATTCTAAACGGTCTGATTATAAATAGCTTTGAATGCATATATGATCAACTAATTTGAAAATTTTCAATTTATGCAATACTTTATATCTTTTTATTTGTTTAATTTTTATAGTAAAAATAAAATATTGCATTTATTTATTACTTTTTAATATGGTTGTTATAAATAATAGAAATATAAACTAATTATAACAATTTGAAAAATAATATATATGTTTTGCAAACTTTTTTCTTAGTATAAAAGGACAAACACTTCTAATTAAATGCAATACTTAAGATATTGGTCCTGAACTATTAAGAAATAAAGATCAATAAATACCATCAAAAAAGGCAGATATGAGTTTGAAAGAATGATTAAACCGGGTTGGACAACGTTGACGTTAAAATCGTTGAACAAAATGTTATATCGTTGAATTGAATGTCAACGTCAACGACATTAAGGCCATTGATTATAACAGTTTCAATTTGGTCATAACGACATGTTAACGTTGAAATAATGTTGAATAAATGAATTAAGTTAACGTTATGCTTATTGAAAAGTTGATTTTGAGAGACAACTTTTTCTAAAAAAAACTTTATCGATTCAATTTATATTTGGTATGATTTAATGAAGTATTTTTATTTTGAAAAAATTAGCAAATATCATTATCATATCTATATAAATACCAAATATATATATGTTACAGAAATGATAATTTAATTTAAAATCAACGACGATAGAAATAAAAAAGTGCCATTTTTTTGGACGATCAATTTCAACGAAACACTTATCGTTGATCGTTGACGTTGAAATAACGAAGTTAACGTTGACAACGTGCCACCAAAAAAGTGACACAGTTGATCAATTTTTTCAACATTGACCGTCCCTGTGATTAAATTGAAAAAAAAAAAAAAAAAAAAAAAAAAAAAAAGAATGACTAACAGTTCCCAAGGAATAATAATGATAAATTATCACTTCATTAGTATTTATAGTGAAAAGGAGCCAATTCATTCATTTTTTATTGAAATTGAAGAAGCACCAATAGTAGGAATATAGTGAGTCAACCAATTCAAAAAGATTTATAGAGTGTAAACTATTTCAAAAACGATATTGAATAGAGAAACTTTAATATTTTTTGTAGTAAGAAAGCATTTTATCATCATCTTCTACTTGTTCTTTATCATCAAAATCAGTGACTTTGGTATCTCGAAATTGATGACGCCAATAAACGTTCTATAATTACTTTATAACAAAGAAAATTATAATTTTTATGGAAATATTATAGCTCAATTTTCAGTTTAATAATCTGATATCGAGATCATCGATTATCAAGATATCAGATATCAAATATGAAATGCGATATGAAAATAATTATAAATATGATATCATTTACCGAAATCTCGAGATCTCAAACTGATTTATCTTTCTTTATAATTGATATTGGTGATTTTAAATGATTTAAAAATAAATAATATAATGTATTGATATTTATATTAAGATTAAAATCAAAAAATACATTCTTTTTTATGAAATATTTGAGATTATTTTACGATCAAAATATTTATCAAAAAGTTAAATTTGAAAAATCTGATATAAAAATCTGTGAAAAAAAAATTCCGATATATGAAATCAATCTCGAGAATCAGAACATATATATTTATCGATATCAAGAAGTTAAGTCAATTATCGATCTTTGGAATGTGAGAATAACAGGCCTATGTAATGATGAATCGATAATTGGATTTTATAAGGTTAATTTATTGACCTATATAAATTATTTTTTAAAAAAGATTGCAATCGATGTCTACTCAAGTTCATTTACTCTTTTTATCATATTACATTCATCATCTTATGAAATTTTGAAGATATTTCATAAAGTTTTATAAAATTTTTTTAATCTCATTTCATCAAAAGATTTTAATCAAATTTTTATTATATTTTATGTCATTTTGGATCATAATTTATGGAATACAGATGAATATTTCATAAAATTTCCCCTGAATTTTAATTACATTCTAACTTTTTATTCATTACATTTTCCATCCCTTTTAATGAAATTCCACCAAGTCTTTTATTACATTGAAATCATCCATTTCATAAAATTACATCAAATATTTTATGGAATTTCAATAAATATTTTATAAAATTTCAACAAATATTTTATCTAATTTCATCAAATATTTTATTACATTTCAAAAAATATTTTATTGGATTTCAACAAATATTTTATTGCATTTCAACAAATATTTTATTGGATTTCAACAAATATTTTATAAAATTTCAACAAATATTTTATTACATTTCAACAAATATTTTATCCAATTTCAACAAATATTTTATGGCATTTCAACAAATATTTTATGCAATTTCAACAAATATTTTATTACATTTCAACAAATATTTTATGTAATTTCAACAAATATTTTATCTAATTTCAACAAATATTTTATAGAATTTCAACAAATATTTTATTACATTTCAACAAATATTTTATCTAATTTCAACAAATATTTTATGGAATTTCAACAAATATTTTATGGAATTTCAACAAATATTTTATCTAATTTCAACAAATATTTTATCTAATTTCAACAAATATTTTATCATATTTCAACAAATATTTTATGAAATTTCAACAAATATTTTATCTAATTTCAACAAATATTTTATTTCATTTCAACAAATATTTTATGCAATTTCAACAAATATTTTATGCAATTTCAACAAATATTTTATTACATTTCAACAAATATTTTATAAAATTTCATGCAATTGTTTATCTAGTTTATTCATCGTTTTAATGAAATTATCGTTCGCTTTTAAAAAATGTTTCGATTACTTTTTGAATCACATTAAAAAAATAAAAATTTTATAAAATTATGAACAATGTTTAATATAATTTGTAATCACTGTTTATTACATTTATTTCAACATTTGATGAAATTCGATGAAATATTTAATATAATTTCATATTCATATTCATGAAATTTCATCAATTTTCTCATGGAATTTTCAACGATGTTTTATAAAGTTATAAAATTAAGATTATTTATCTAATTACAAACATAATTTTCATTACATTTTATTTATAAATTTTATGAAATTCCAATGAAACATTTATTTCATTTCAAATAATATTTCAACGACATTTAAAATCAAAATACTTATGGCATTTTCCCATAGGGGTTTCGACGATAAGAAAATGTCAGGAAATTGAATAAAAAAATTAAATCTCTGATGAATTTTATTAAAAATATTATTATTTAAAAGCTTTAAATAAGAGCTTTAAAAATATATTTTTATTTTTTCTGGATATCTATCAGCAGTCGAGATTCCGCTTTTGAGATTTGAGAAGGTTTGTTTGGTTTTATACAAATTTTACTTCTTAAATGACAGAGTGGACGCCGAGAGAAAATATGGAACTTTTATCAAAAGTAAAAGAACACGGGGACAAATGGACCAAGATATCATCATTTTTTCCAAACAGGTCGCCTGATGGTATAAGAAAACATTTTGCAATTTTGATCAAAAAAAAATTTCAAGATTTAAATAGTAACGACGATTTAAACATTCTATTTCAAGAATCTGTTGATGAAAAAATTCAAAAAATATTGTTTAAAAAAATAAAATATTCTGAAAAAATTTCTCAATTAAATCCATTCGATGAAGAAACGATATTTAGAAATATAATTCATGTTTCAATAAATTACCCGACATTTTCCTCAGATATTTCAATGTTTCTGAAATACATATTTGATTATCATATTTTAGATAAAAAAGTTTTTTTAAATATAGCATCTTTACATGAATGTAAAACTTTATTATTATTTTGTAAAACATTTTCGATTCTGGAATATGATGAATTGAACCAGATAAGTTATATTCAAGATGACCAATTTTTTGTCAGAGGACCTATTTTTGATTTTAATGATAGAAATCAAATTATGAAACACGCCAGAGATGTAAAAAAAGATAATTTTGAGAATACTGTTAAAGATCATCAAATTGAAAATGCTAGACTTTCAAAATTAGTACATTCATTAAATGACCAAATTGCCATTCAAAACAAAGAAATTGAAATATATCAAAAAAGAGCCAAATGTCTTGAAAATATTATTGAGCAATATATAAATAATAAAAAGATTGATGACAAAGGAGTTTTTGTTTCAAATGATGTATTACAAAAATATCCAATTTTAGCATCAATGATTCAAAAGGCAATGTACAAAACATCAGATGAAAAATTTTATAAATTTTGCTCTTTGATTCAAATGATGAATTCAAAGACGTATAACAAATTAAAAGATTTTTTGCCTCTTATTTCTTTTAGTACTTGCTATGAATTCACTTTACCTCTGAAATCTTCGTTAATTAAAATGATAGAAAATCTTAACGATATTCCTCAGTTAATTCGGCAAATGTATAAAGGCATTATTGCTTTTAATGATAACAATAAAGTTGATAAGCCTATTTATGCAAATTTAGCAGGTGACGCTGCGTCATTGAAATATTCTTCAGATTCTCCTGCATTCTATGCAATTCAATTATTACCATTTATCAAAAGCATTCCACCAAACGTAATACACTTAATGAAGACTAACAATGGCGCGTCTCCTCCAGAGGTAGTTAATAGAATATTTGAAGCTTCAAAAATATTAAATAAAATGAATATTCTAATTAAGTTCATAAGCACGGATGGAGACGTAAGCTTTGACAAATTTCATCGAGATTTTTTTGAATTAAATGTTAAAGCTTTATTGAATAAGCCATTTGAACAAATTGTTGAGCATTTTAAAGATATATTAGGAATGCCGATCAGCGATCCTTTTCACTTAATCAAGTGTGCAAGAACGCGATTATTGCAACACCTAATGTTAATTGATCCTGATCAATTCACTTGTATTAATACAGCTTTGTTTTCACAGGCTGTAGAGCTTTGGCCTGTATTTACTGATAAAAGTAAGTACGGAGCTATGAAAGATATGTATCCTTTAGCTCTTTATTCTTGGTATTCATTTACAAAGGTTGTCTCTAAAGGAAGATTTGAATCAGCATATTACATACTTCCTTTTTTATTATTTATAGAATCAATACGTTCGCCTTTGCTCTCTCAAAAAACGAGATTTTCTTTTATCAAGTATGCGTTTATTTTATTTAAAAAACACCTTGATATAATTCATAATATTGAATCAAATTCAGTTTTCAAACAAAGATTTTCGCAAAATGCAATTGGTGTTCTTTTTTCAGATGAGATCTGGTTAATACGAATGTTAAATACATGTATAGGATTAGGAGTTGCCATCCTATATCATAGTGAATTTCTTGCTACACAACGCATTTCAACGCATGACATAGAATTGTTTTTTGGATTAATTAGGTGCTTGTCTTTTCAAGATAACACATATGAAAATGCAATCAGAATTGTATGTGAAAGCATAATAATTAAGAATTATTCACGTGATTTAAGTTCATCCGTAACTATTCCAAAGCGAGTAAATGAGGCAGGAATCGTTCTTACACCAGAAATAAACTCACAAAAAGATCTTGATTTTGATTGTAATTTATTGATTGAAGTTATATATGATTTAATGAAAGGAAATGAAGTTGATGAAAAAAAGCTCCGTACATTAGAATTGATGATGGATTCTTACACACAATTAATCATTGACTCGAATGCATATAAAACACCACATATTCCAAATTTGTGTAGAGGATCCCTTCCATTACACCGATATAATATTATTAATTATTCAATGAGTGTTTTACCACTTCCATGGTCTGATTCAACTTTTCAGTTTTATATGCCAAATAAAAAATTTTCTCAAAAAATTGAAAAGAAAAATATTTTTCAATGGTGTGTTCGCTTATGCGCCTCAATTATAGGAATTGAATACAAATATCAAAGAAAAATTAAAATACCATTTCAATTTGATTTGAACAATCCTGAAGATATTGAAAAAGTTGTGGATGTTCTAACAAATCCTTTAGAAAAGTCCGAAAACAAGGAAGTGAATGAATTATTACAATATGACCAAAAAGAAAACGAAAATAAATTTGAATGGTATCCAATTACGTTTTTAGATGCCCAAAAAGCAGATACAAAGCAAATTGATATAAAAGCTCAAGAAATTTTAGATAATTTAAAAGATCTTAAAAAATTCAATCAAATTCTAAAATCATCAGAAAATCCAAAAAAACTGTTGAAGCAAGCAGCGAAAAAATCTTTTATTTTAACTCTAAAAAAGGCAATGAAAATATTTCTTAAAATAGTTAATAAAATGAGCAAAGATGAATTTCAATTCAAAATTAAAACAAATTTAACTGATGAACTCATCTCTCCATTCAAAAAAAGTGAAAATGATAAAGAAATTCCAGATAAATATCACGAATCAATCACGAATTTCGTGATTGAAACAAAAGAATAACTTTTTTAAATAATAATTTTAATCATTTATTTTTTTTTTTTTAACTAATTTTTAAGTTTTTTATTTTATAAATTAAAAGGTATAATTATTATTTATTCTTTTTGAATTTTATTATTGAAATATTGTTTTTTTGGATAAAAATGATTTATCGAACAGACCTTTTCAAAATTGAAATCCGGTATTTCCACTGCTAATAGACATTTTGTAAAAATAAATTAATATTTATTTTGCTAATAATATATACATTGAATTTGTATATATTTTAAAATTATTTATCATATAATTTTTTTTATGGTTTTTTTCTATCGTCGAAACCCCTATATTTTCCCTAATATTTTGTGATATTTTAATCATTTCTTAAATAATATTCCACATCTTTTTCTTTCATCTAATTTCTTTATATTTTATATTTTCATAGAATTTTAAAAATTATTTTTTAGTTTTATTCCATACAATAATTCAAAAGCAACGCCTGTTGATAAAAAACCGATTATTACACCAACATCCACAGAACAATCAAAACTTGAGAAGGCACAAACAATGATTAGGTCATTGAAACAAGATCTAGAAACCAAAACACGAGAATTTGAACAGGTTTCAATTGAAAAAAGAGAACTTCAATCAGAAATTGAAAGGAAAACACGAGAATTTGAACAAGTTTCAATTGAAAAAAGAGAACTTCAATCAGAAATTGAAAGGAAAACACGAGAATTTGAACAAGTTTCAATTGAAAAGAAAGAACTTCAATCAGAAATTGAAAGGAAAACACGAGAATTTGAACAAGTTTCAATTGAAAAGAAAGAACTTCAATCAGAAGTTGAAAGGAAAACACGAGAATTTGAATCACAAATTTCAAAACAAAAAAGAGAACTTCAATCAGAAGTTGAAAGGAAAACACGAGAATTTGAGACACGATTAGAAAAAGCTCAAAAAGAAAAGGAAGAAGTTGAAAAACGTCTCAAAAAAGAACATGAAAACAAATCAAAAGAAGAATCATCAGCGAATACGCCATCGGGAAAGATCGAAATCATTGATTCAAAAACGATTGAAGAATATGAAACGGTTGAAGATATCGGGAATGGTTCGAGTGGTCGAGTTGTTAAAGTTGCGAAGAAAACTTTCTATGCGAAGAAAATAATGAACATCAGAAATGCGACGACCGAAGAATTTCGTCACTTTTTGAATGAATATGAAATCATGAACATGCTGAATCACCCAAATATTCTGAAAGCATTTAAAATGTTCATGAGTGATGCGAAAAATCCACCGGCGATCATTCTTGAATATTGTCAACACAATCTTTCATTTGCAGTCATGAACAAGCTTCTTTCAAATCTTGAAGTTGCGACCGCGATTTACCAGATTGCTGAAGGAATGAAGTATCTGCACTTCAACAAGATCATTCATCGTGATCTGAAGCCATCTAACATTCTGATTGGTACAGATGGAACGATCAAGATCAGTGACTTTGGTATCTCGAAATTGATGACGCCAGAACAATTCTCAATGACGATTGGTGTTGGAACGAACAAATTCATGGCGCCAGAAATCATCGCCGAAGAAGACGATTACGATGAAAAGATTGATGTTTACTCATTCGGTGTTCTTGTCTATTACACGTTGAGCTGTGGCCAATTACCAAAGATCAAAACACCACAAATCTTGCAAGGAAAGAAGGCTGAGATTCCTTCAACATTCACCGAATTCGCAAAGAATCTGATCAACGACTGCTGGAACTTTGAAGCGAATGATCGACCAAGTTTCAATGACATTTGTGAACGAATGATATCAGATGGTTGCAATCTTGTTCAAATCACGAATCAAGAAAAGAAAGAATTCAATATCTTCGTTCAAAATCATCAAAAACGAATCCCAAAATACTGAAAAAACAATCTTTTCCTTCTTAAGTTCTAATTACTAAACAAACAACTACTTCTAATTATTTTATCTTTTTTATTGAGATTATTTTTTACAAAATATAAAAGTTATTTTGTATTTTTGCTTTTTTGATTTTTGAATACTTTATCAAATTTCTGAAAAATGTCTATTTTTATTCAATTTTTTCAATAAATTATTATCATTGAGCATTTTTTATCAAATTAAAGAAGAAATGCATAAATAATTGGAAAATATTAGAGTTTAATAAAAATTGAGTTCAGAAATTCATTGAAATGCATCGGAAATGATTCACAATCAAGAAAAAATGATATTCTTTTGCATATTTCATTTTTTTCTACAAATTCTAATTGAATTTTTTTGATAAACCTATATGATGCTAATATAATATTATATCAAACATATCGAAATTATATATTTTCGTTTGATTATCCAATGGCTTATTTAGTTAAAAAACAGAATATTAATTTCATTGACTTAAGTAATAAATATTTCTTACCATATTAAAATAAAGAAAAAGATAATATCAAAATTATTTATAAAGAAAATCAAATACTGAATTAACAAAAAATTCAGAATAATGAATATAACTTTTTGAAATTATATATCACTTAACAAAAATAATCAATTGAATGTTTGAAAGTACAAAAACAATTTTTTTTTCAAAAATTCAATAAAAGAAAATATATAATTTCTTTTGAATTTTTCTGGTATTATGATTAGAAATTTTTTCTTAAAAATCCTTTCATAATCAAACAAGAATTTTGAGATTTATCATGGCCAATAAAGACAACGAAAACATGTTCTCCAGCAAAATGAAGATAATTCGATTTATAATTCATACAATTTCATGTTTTTTAATAATATTTGCAATTTTCTTTCCATGGATTCAAATTCGCAATTTTTCATTAAATTTAGTTTACATATTATGTGCAGAGCATATTGATTCTCATTCTTTATCTTATTCATATATCATAGGTGATTATCTGCAAAGATTTGAAATTACAACAAGTTATACTTCATCATTAGCATATAATAATGGAATTATTCGATGTGATCCTGAACATATGTTTTATTTTAAAAAATTTTGTGATAATCTAAATATCGATGCTGTTCTTAGACCTTACAGATACTATCTAGCCCACAATTCTACAGGGGCATGCCAACTCGAGTATTATACTGCAAATGATGGAAAAAATCAACCATTTTCCATTAATTTAAATAGCGGGAAAAATGAACGGTTATCAACAAAAAATTCACCATTCCGATTATTTTATATTTTTAAATATAATTCAACACATGATATGACAAGACTGTATACAGAAACAACAAACTTTAGAAACTGGAATTATCTTACAGATGGAAAATTTGTTAATTACATTGAATCAAATCTAAGCACAACAAAATTTAATCGAGAAACTCTTTTTAAAGAGCCATTTTGGACAACAGGACTTGCATCTTTTGGAAGCCAAAATGAATCACATGTTTTTACCATTATTTATCCAATATTGGCAAAAAACGATGAAAACGCCACTTTTGTCACAAATGATGAAATCATTTCAAAAAAAAAAATATTTTAGAAGCAAATATTGGTATGCAAAAAGTATTCGTGAAGCCAAGGCAAAGATCAAACCAGAAACAAAAACAAAGAAAGATATAACTGACGATGATGTTATAATTAATACAACTGTAGGATCATCATTTTTCACTGAATCACTCTTCCTAATTCTCAAAGAAAAAACCTTAACAAAACACTTTCATTACATCATCACGGACTACATGTACAATGTTCTCATCGACAACGAAATGGGAGCAATTTATCCCAAATATTTTAACAAGAAAAACATGGCAATTTTTCCAAATATTTCTGACATAAACAGTTCACTTTGGAATTCAGTTGAAAAAGATATAATCAATGTCCCCGATGACGTTCCTTTATTAGTAAATGTTTCAACAACAATGCAATACATGATAATAAAGCGTGTTATACATACAAGAAGTAGATATTCATTTTATTTAATCATGCTGATTGAACTAAATGAAAAAATGTCAGAAATCTACACATCAGTAACACAAGTTTTTTTAATATGTTTCATTTTGTTGATATTTTCTTATTTCATGGCTCGTTTTCTTATTATATATATCAAATCAAAACGTAAGAAAAAGCTGGAAAATAAGCAAGAATTCTTACTTGAAAATGATTTCAAAATATCAAAAAATGATAAGAATCAAAATTTTGCAGTTAAGAATAATCTTTCTTTTTGTGGAACAATTATTGATGCTATTGAAAATTTAAGATTGATTCAATTAAAAAATGTCGATGATACACATCTTAATAATATGATTGACAGCGTAATTGAAGAAATAACAAGAAACTCAGATGAATTATTTAATATCAAATTTTCTTTGAATCCAAAGAAAAACAAACATAATGACAAAAATATTTATCATTTAAAATGTCTATTATGCTCTTATTTAGTTGATTCAAATAATGATTTTTCCGTTTTAAAAGATAAAGAAATTTATAATAAAAAGAAGAGAGAAAAAGAAAACCAAAAAATAAACCTAATTTTGATTCATAATTTAAACTCAAATAGTCAAAACGTATATAATGATGAATGTGAGATAAAAAATGATTTTTATATGGAATCAAAAGACAAATTCAGTAAACATTTATTTTATTTGTGGGATCTCGAAATGAAAGCAGTTCTTAATCAAAAAATTAGCAAAGAAATGCTTCGTACAAATCCTCATAAATATTTAGTATTGAAATTTATGAAAATTATTCAAGAAGGAAACTTTTTTTTCAAAGAATTTTATCCAGATTCTCTTTTAATATTCATTTTAACATTTACAAAAGAAAACATTTCTTGCTATCATTTCAAAATAAAATCATTGAAATTGTTGAAAAAGCTCATAAAAAAATATTTCAAATTTTGGATTAAATCTAAGAAGGACATTTTCATCCTCTTTCTTGCATTGATTTTAAGACACTTCAAATTGAAAAACTCAGATCAAATTTTAAATTTATTTCAATCATTTGTAGGTTGCAAAGATAAATATCTTTTCAGTTTACTGAAAGTATTAATCGATGAAACTACCAGTAACAATGTAATGAACATTTACGGCCAGTTGATTAATAGAAGGCAATCACCAAACTTTTCTGTTTTCAATAATGCCAAAGATTTGGTTTTATTCATGAAGGCTCTTCTTGCTTTTTCCGATTTTGCTCCTTACTTAACAAAAAATAAAGAAAATGAACAATGCTTTAATGAAATCAATAAATCGATTTTTTCAGAAGATGAAAAACAAAATATGAATTTGATTTATGACTTTCATTTTGAATTTTCAAAAAATGTTGTTTGTCCATGGTTTAACTTGATGAAATCATTCTCATCAATGAATGAAAATCTAACAGACCTCTATAAAAATGTTAATTATTGGTTTAAAAAATCACATTAAATGACATTCAAGAATTTGAATATGATTATTATTAATAATTTTTTGCTTTTTAAACTTAAGAAATTATTTCCATTCACTCAAATATATCAAAAGCCAAATGTATATTTGAATAGATTTTGGTTAAGAGCTCTTCATATGTATAGTTTGCAAGCTCTCTTTATTGTTATTAATAAATATATGTTCTTTATAAATAAATTTATTACTTGCTATTTTTAAATAATGTACTTAGCAACCAAAATTTAAACGTCAATGACATTATTTTCAACTTCGTTTTTTAAACATCACCGAATGTTACTTTGGTTGAAATTGATTCACCATATTATAAATGTTACAATTAATAAATATTGCTTTACAATATTTTTATAAACTTTTTGAATAAAAAGAATAATGGTCAATATTGACCATAATTTTTCCGGTAAAATTTCTAAATTTTTTAAAGACAAACTATTTGTTAGATATGAAAAATAATGAGGAACAACAATTAACTTCCATAGAAAATGAGCGAAACTACACTTATTTCGAAGTTCAAGCTTTCAGAAATCCAAAATCAGATATAAAACTTTTTTGCACTTTTGCTGCCACAAGTGAAAAGTTCATAGATCAAAAGTATTATCGTTGTAATACATGTGGTTTATCAGCAAAGAAAAGTATGGGAATCTGTGAGCATTGTATGAAATGTTGTCATAAAGGTCATGATGTTTGCTTGGCGTTTGATGCTGATGCATCTGTTCAATCCTTCTGTGACTGTCCAGGAAAATGCAAGTGCCAATGCATGCCAGAGACAAATGATTTGCCTTGCACGGCTTGTGAAACAAATGGAAAACCAATCAATCAGCCAATGTTTTATTGCAACGACTGTGATAAATCGTGTGAATTACTTATATGCCAAAACTGTGCAATAAAATTTCATCATGGGCATCAATTAGTATACTTAGGAATTGTTGAATCTGAGATTTGCCAAAATGAAGAATTTAATAAATAATAAAATCTCAAACATTTTTAAATTTTATTTAAATTAATCCAGCAAAATATGTTAATTGCATTGATTCTACCTGTATGTTTAAAAATATTAATTTCTATTCATTTTCAGAAATTGTGTTCTTAATGCTTATAAAGGCAATAATATTACCCATATTATATCGAAAATTCATTTATAACAAATAACATATAAATATTATTTGATATTGATGAATCATTTAAAATTTATTCAATATATAGTTTGATTGCTCAGAAAAATTTATAAAGTTTAGAATTTTTTGAGAGAATTATGTAAAAAAATTGAATTAAAAAATGAATTATCCTAATATTGCCCATTTTTAAATCTCCCATAAATCATTAATGTTTCCTGTTATCAATTTAAAAGATTATGAAAAAATCAAAATAATAGGACAAGGATCCAATGGAATCGTATATATAGTGAAGAACAAATCCAACAAAAAGTTTGTTGTTAAAGAATCCTTAAATGAATGCAATTCCCAAAAAAATCAAATATTTTTTTTTAATGAAATATTTTCATATTTCAAACTAAGGTATCCTGCTATTTTATCAGCAGTTGGATTTAGTATACAGAATTTTAAAAAATTTAATTTCCAATTAATAATGTTAGAATAGATGATCAATGACTCGCTTAGAAAAGTACTTGATAAATATTCACGCTTTATATCAGCTGGACAATTTGATAAAATCCCTATTGATGATGGCTTTTCATCAACTAATTTATATATTATTTTACTTGGAATTTCTCTCGGAATGAAGTATATTCATTCACAAAATGTTGTTCACAGAGACCTAAAACCAGACAATATTTTACTTGATGAAAATTTTTATCCTCGAATATCAGATTTTGGATCTTCTTCAATTGCAAATTCTAATATTTCTCAATATATAATGAAATCGCAAGAAGGAACTCCATTATACATGCCACCAGAAGTTTTTGAAAATGAATCTTATGATTATAAAGTCGATGTTTATTCATTCTCATTAATTACAAAACTAGTTATCAAATTCAAACAGCTGTATCAAAAAATATTCGACCAAATGGAAAAATTATCAAAGACAAAACAATCCAAGACTTCCTAAATCGTTGTTGGTCAAGTGATCCAAAAATAAGACCTCCTTTTGATGAAATTGTCGATGAACTTCTGGACATAAAATACGTTGAATACTTTAATACAAATGAAGATGATGTCAACAAGTATCTTTCACAATTTGATGAAAAAATTGAAATCAAAAACAAACAACTCTTCCATCAATTAAAGCAGAAACTATAATTGAAAGAGAAATTCCAGTTGAAATGCCTGAAAAACCATTATCAAATGTTCATTCTAAATTGCCCAAATTAATCACAGAGCTAAAGAATAATTTATCATGTAGACCAAGACCAATGACTGTCAATATAAATCAATCTTTGAAAGCGATAAATCTATCAGCCACAAATTCTCAATCAAAATTGCCAACGATTAAACCAAAACAGCCACCAGTAAAGATCATTCCACCTGTGGCTAAAGATGAGACTCCAGATTCAACTCTGATGAGTGAAACTAAAAATGATTCTTTAGATATAAATATGCACGATGATGTTGATTTTACAAAGCTTTCTGTAAAATTTATTCGCCTGACAACGCCAGAACTAAGAGATACTGTTTATGCTTTAAATGTTAATATTGTCAAAGATATTTCACAAGGTGATGTTATTTGGTATGATGGACAATATAAAAGTAAAAATTATGCCAATATTCATCCTTCAAAGTATGTAAATAAAATACCAGATTTATGTTATCTTTGTAAAAATATTCATTTCTTTGGATGCCACAAACAAATGAAAGAGAAATATCCAGATTTTTGTAAAGACTACATTCCAATGACATTCTTATTACCAGATGAAATTGATGAATTTAAAGAAGCTAATTCGACTAATTCACAATGGATTTTGCGACAATCAATAAATGGAACTAATACTTGTGCATTGATTGATGATCCATTGAATTTTACTATTCCAAAAAAAGGTGGAATCGGGCAACCTTTAATTCCACCTTTTCTCATTGATTCTCATAAATTTGCATTGAGAATGTATGCTGTCATTTCAAATTTAAATCCACTCACAATTCACTTTTACAAGGAAGGTATTGCTTACTTTTGTGCAGAGCCATATGATGCACCAAAATATGATAATAAACTTTCATACATTTTCGATCCAAAATGCACTCCCAAAGACGATGGTTTCAAGTACTACAGACCTGCATCAACTGTGATTAGTACCATTTCAGAAACAAATCCGAACTTGCTGAAGCAAATCAAAGATATCATTATTTTATCCATTTTTTCAATTTGTCCAGATATGAAAAAAAGAGTGGAATTAGCTTGTGAAAACAATGACAAATCATTTGACATTGGAGATGATTCAATAATCCCTCCTTTTGAACGATTCATACATCTTGTTGGAGTCGATATTCAGATAGATGAAAATGGAAATCCATTTGTTGTTAGACTGAAAGACAATCCAGGCTTGAAAAGCACCGATGAAGACGAGAAAAAAATTAAATGTGAATTGATTAAGTCACAACTGGCATTGATGATTTCCCTGATTGAAAAGAGTAAAAAAGAAGTTGAAAACTGGGAACAGATCTTTTCGTCAAACACTTTGCAATTTAAGCCCAAAACTCCAGATCATCCTAAAAGAAATTACTATTCACCAAGAAGGATACGTAACATTCTGAATCAAAATAAAAAAGAATTGAACGATATTTAATTAAAAGTTTAACTAAATTAAAAGTCAAATTACGATATGAAATCATTGAAATTTTTTTATATGCCAATATTGTATTTCTTGTGTTTTAATTCAAAAGTAAACCAAAAATATTTATGAATTTATATTTTCTGTATGTTATTCTTGCTTAAAATTCATTAATGATTATTATATTATTTGGAATTTTAGATAACATATATGATTTTATACTAAAAAGCATGTTTTCTATTATATAAAAAGAGTTTGATAGTTCACTTAATAATTTATCAATATTAAATAATGTAATACTGAAAAAAAAATTCAAAAATTTGAGTTGTAAAGGCATTTTATAAATATAAATTACGATTCAATTATATTAAAATATCAAAAACATGTTTTTTTCTCACAATGCTCAAGATATTATTTGCAATAACCTGAAAGTCAAATAATAAAATCTTTGAAAAAGGAAAATCAAATAACAAAATGTATTATGCATTATTTTTATTATTTAAATTTATTCTTTCAAAAAAAAAATCTACTTTTGTATCTTAAAAGATCCATCATCCACTTTTTGAACGAACCTCAGAATCATTTTCAAAAGGATGTTAATAATAGGACGTTCTATATATTGAGTTGTATCATCAGGTGTATGATAAACGACCTTCTTTTTTGTATTTCCGTCCATCGGGATTCCCAGGATTGTTGTTGCATGAATTCCGATTTTTGCGGCCTCAGCTGCGTCGGTTGCTCCCATAAACATGTGCATTGGCTCCCCGTGCGAATCCACTCCGAATTCCTTAGCAATAGAAATCAATTCATCGACCAATTCCTGGGACAATTTTTGCATGCAATTGATATCAGAAGTCAAGTAAGTCAAATGGTCCAAAAAGTAGCAGCTATCGACATTTACATGATAAACTGTTTGATCTTTGAAGTCATCTTTGTGGTCTTGGAAATAATGACGAGAGCCACGAAGACCTGCTTCTTCAGAATCAAAAGAAATCAAGATTATACGAGTATTTTTCAATAATTTCTTTTTACGAAGGAACTTTCCAATCTCAATGGCAACTGACGAAGCTATTAAATTGTCTCCAGCTCCAGGTGTTCCTTCTTTTCCTGGAAAGTTCAAGAATGAATATACTGGATAAAGGCCAATTGCTCCAAATAATCTAACATAAATTGAAACAGGTCTGAATAGTCCGTAAATACTGGCAAAGCAAAGGAAGAAAATGAAAAAGTATGAACTTACTAAATGTGGAATATATAGATGTGGGTGTTCATAAAGTAAGGTGAAAATTGGAGCTGAATCATGATGTCCTGAAATTATAACTGTGGATTCAACTTTTTCTGAGGGTTCAATTGTACCAAATGCATTTCGTCCGGTAACTTCGGGATATAAGCAATCTGTAAATTCTTTGTAGAAAAAGAATTCAAATACAACTATTAGGTCTCCTACAAGCATTGCTATGGCACTAACAATTGGACAATTCATTAAAAAGAAAGGATATGTAACATAAAATAAACGAGCTAAAAGACTTACCCAGCCAAGAAATGCGTTTGGATGAAGCTTGAAATCTTGTGTTGAGGAAGAATCGGTAATTTCTTGGATTTCTTTGTAAAGAGAATCTGCAGTCGATAGACATGCTTGAGAGCCACTTAAACGAGGACCGTATTTGTCAATTAGGTCATCAACTCGTTGGAAAGAGTTGTCTTCCATTGTTTTTATTTCTTCATCGGTGAAAAAAAGTTTGTTTTGATTAGACATAATATTATTTTTTTTTAGATAAAAATTCATATTTCAATCTTCTCAATTTTAATTAAGTGAGAGGATAATAATAATTTTATCAAAAAGTTTACAAAATATCTCCATTTTTTAATAAATAAATGAATTTTTACATATCAGGACTGCTTTTTTATTTAGGAAAACTATAATCAATTTAAAAAATTGAAAAAATATTTGAATTAACATTCTCAATTTTGATATAATCGCCAAAAAAACAAAAATATTAATTATATGATTATTTTAATGTAAACATTAAGAATTATTTAATATTTATAATTTTTGATTTTTTATTAATATAATTTTAAATTAAATTCTTATATCTATAGTTTTTTTGTAGAAAACAAGTTAATCGGCATAAATTTTTATGCGATTAATTTTTCAGGGCTCCGATAATTCATTATTCGGCATAGAATTTTTTCATATACAGTCATCCGATCAGTGTTATAGTCTCACAAAAACTAAACAGTGGAATTGAATGATACTCTCAATTTTAGATTTTAGCTAAAAATAATTATTTTTTTTGTTGATAAATTTACATTTTTAATTATAATTTTTCAATTTATAAAGAAAGGATTTGATTATTTTTTTATTTATAATATTTTGAATGAACTTTTCACAAAAAGTTATAAATTTTCTCACATTATAAAGCAAGCAATCCATCATATAAAAACTCCTTAAAAATGGATTTTTTGCAACATTTTCAAACAAGTTCAATCATACATACCAAAATAACATTACTTCTGTTCGTTTACTAGGGACATCATCAAATCTAGAAATTATTTATGTCAAATTTATAGATCTTACTCATTGTTTGACTATTTATTTATTCAATATTCAAATACAAGTTCTTTTCCTCAAGTCGCATGTGTTTATTTTACCTGTTATTTCAATTTAATATGAATTTCAGATAAATCTTCAAAGTTACTATTTTTTAGAGGTTTTTATAGGTTTTATACGTTTTTTAATTCAAATAATACAGATATTTCTAATTGATTTCGCGATTTCAAAAAAATCGTATCTTTCGTCTGGCATTTGCTGATGTCCATGCTGTAAAAAAAAATAATTTTTGTAACATTTCTTCAGAATTTGTCCACTGGCCTGATATAATTTCATCTTCTGGATTGACTTTAAGTTCAGCCGGAATCTCTGGCATTGATCCAACCATTTGACCTTTTTTCAAAAATTTCCCATTGAGACTCACTGAGTATTCCATTTTCAGCAGCCCATGATAGCTCTTTCATTAATTCTTCCATTAAAAAAGTAAAGAGAACTTAGAGTTTTTTATTTTCAATGCATATTTGTTTCATTTTTCAATGAAAATTTGGCATGATCATTGAAATTTTCTTCAGAAAATACCCCCAGTATTAGTTTTCAAATATTCAATTAACAAACTTTTTCTATCAATTTTATTTAAATTAATATAAAATATTTATAATTTCTTTCAATTTTTCTGTAAACTCTCAATCCACTGTAGCCACATTGAATTCACTGTAACGCTGATCGGATGACTGTAATGAAAGTGATCGGATTTTTTTTGAGAGAGAATGTGATTTTTTTTTTTAATTTAAATCAATGAATATTTTGTTTTTTATAATATATAATTGTGAAAAAATTAAATTTTTATTTAATTTTTCATAAAAATATATGAAAAAAGTAATTTTTTTAGAATTCTAATATATTTTGATATATATATATGTATTTATTTTTACTTTTATTGAAAAAAAGCATAACTCTCAAATTTTCAGTGTTTGAAATCTAAAAATATCTTTTATAATTACAAATAATAATATTACATTTATAAATTATAAAATTATCTTAACTATGGAAACTAATAAAAAATTAATTCATGAATTATTTGATATGAACTGAATAACAGGTTTCCACTGTTGAAGAGGCATTTCGACAAACTTCGTCTTGTCAACAAATGGACCGTTCTTCACTGATGTGTAGATGTTGAGACGCATTGGATATCCGGCGTAATTGAACAATTTGTCTTTGTCAATTGTGCTCTATGTGGTATCGATGATGATGCCTTCAAGAAGAACTGGCTCAGTGAAGTTTGCGTTGATACTGGGTTTGAAATCGTTACTGCCAATTTAAATTTTAAAAAGTTTAAATAAGATTATTTTCATAGTATTTTAGTAAACAGAAATATAATCAGATGCCTTGAATAATATATCCAATTAATAAAATGATGTTATATATCCAATTAATAAAATAACCTTTTCTTCGGAAAATGATGTTATGTATTATTTTTCATAGTATGCTACACCCCTAGCTAAAGTCTATTTTAAACGGCTCTTATTACATCAAAATATCATTTATTCAAAAAGCCAAAAAAGAGCATATTTCATGAAAATAAAAACGTTTTTTTTTTTAGTTTTTTGGTTAACAAATTTATCTTTATATTTATATATATATATTAAAATTTGGTTAACAAAATTAATAAAAAAAACTTAACGTTTTCCAAAAATAACGAGCTGTAATAAGGACCTTTCAATTTGTTTTATATGGCTGAAATTTCAATAGTCTCTTGTAATAAGAATTCAATACTCCTGCTTTAAGGAGTATTGAAATTATTTTATTTGTCAAATAATTGAATACTTTTTGCTTTAAGGTTTGAGTACTTTGCTTTAAGGATTCAATACTTTAAATATATTTTCAGAGTATTTTATATAGTATTTTTTACAAAAATATTGGATATATTGCATTATCTTTTTGTCCTAACGACAATTAAATTGCACAATATACTTATATATTTAAGATTATATATAAAAACATTTATTATTAATATCAAGATACAAAATAAGACAAATTTCGTTTTAATTCAACCGAACATTTTGCTTTAGATAATCATAATATCTATAATAATAATACAATATTATTATTAATTTCATAAAAAAAATCTTATATATCTATAAATAACCAAAATATTTATATATTTATAATAATAAATTTCTTTCAATTTTTAAAGTAATAAAAAAGTCCATTTATTCCTATCATAAAATGGTTTAATATAATATTTTATATTTATTTTGATATATATAAATGTTTGAATATTCTAAATAATAAATATATTATTTTTAATCGTTTAAAAACCAAAAAATTAATGTTCTTACATTTTGGGCTTTTTCAATTTATGTAATAAGATTTGAGAAATACTGTAATAAGGAAAAAATCTTTGATTTTTCGAACAAAAATTATAAATATATGATAAGTATAAGATTATAAATTTAAATAATTTTTTTATTTATATATATATTTGTAATTAAACAAGATACTCTTATTTATAATTTTTTTAATTAGGGTCATAAGTTCGTTTGGCAGCTCGTCTTTTTTTTTAAAAAAAATTCTTATTACATTTTTATTTTTGAAAATGTAATAAGCTCGGGGTGTATAGTATGCTACCTATAAATATGCCAAATTGATCGTTTATTATTTGTTAACATCATTATTTTTTAAAATATCTTAAATTTTCTAAATTTGACCTTAATTAACTTTTTCAAATATTTATATAGTCATTATGATAAATCAAGGCCAATTTAAACTTATTTTAAATCAACATAATTTCTTCATTCCTTCAAATTGCAGAAGCTTCCAGAGCATTGATCAGAACATTTACGAATCATTGATAGCAAATCATCAATATAAAGTAAAATCAAATGTAAGCATGGAAATATTCCAATCATTTATTGATTATTTAGTGAACAACAAAAAGCCAAATATCGATATAAGTAATGCATCAGAATTTGAAAAGCTAAGCAATGAGTTTGATTGCATGCAAAGCATGATAAATCTCTTTAAAAATTTAAATAAAAAATTTTCTTTTTCATTTATGAAAACCGATCAAAATCAATTCAATTCCAAATTAAAAAGAAAACTTGAAAAGATAGATAAAATTGTAAAAAGTTATCATGATGTAATACAATTTATTTTCAATGATAATAATTCATATCCAGATATAAAATCAGATTACTTTAATCTTGTTGAAGAAGAGTTTTTCAGAGAATCAACGATTCCAATAATTCATTTATATAGTGCTCAAAAAGTGACAGGAGAAAACGGTTTGTTATACATATTAGATGAAGAAAAGCAAGAAGCTGGAATTGCTGGAATTAATGTTTATAATGAAAATATAGTTGCGCCAAAATCTATAATTTTCAACAACAAAGAATTCTTGATTACTTCTGTTGTAGAGCGAGCTTTCTATAGATCAAAGAATATCAAAAAATTTTTCTTTTCTGATGATTCTGAATTAAAATTGATTGGAAAACATTCCTTTACAGCATCTTCACTTGAATATATAAAAATTCCTCAAAAAGTGACAAAAATTGATGAGTATGCTTTTTGCAGTTTATCAGATATTCAAAAAATAGAATTCTCTCAAAATTGTGAATTGAAAATTATTGAAAAAGAAGCGTTCTCCTATTCAAATTTGAAAGAAATAATAATACCATCACATGTGACAACAATTGGAAAATACGCATTTGCTGGATCACATTTAGAAAAATTTGATTTGGAAGCGAATTCAGAATTGCATTCAATTGCTCGATCAGCATTTTCTACGACTCTTATAAAAAATCTCACTCTTCCTTCCTCCATTAATGATTTGCAAGATGGATTCTGTGTCTCTACAAATGATTTAACAAACATAACGATAATTCCATGTAAAGAAGAGAACATTATTCTATATGACAATAATGTTCTTATTGGAAAATCGAATTCAAAAAGTGATTCTTTTGATGTACTTCATTGTTCAAAAAGAAATATTGAAAATGTCATTATTCCTTCTTTTATCAAGCGTGTTGCACCTTTTGCTTTTGAAAATTGTACTGTCCTTCAAAAAGTTGTATTTTCAGAAGACTCAGAATTTATTTCAATTGGCATTGAATCTTTTTGGAATTCATCAATTAAATCTATTGAATTTCCATCATGCCCAATTGAATTTAAGGATGGATGGTGTTCTGGTTTGAGAAATCTTACTGAAATTAAAATACAGCCTTCAAATAAGAATTTTATATACATCGATAATAAATTCCTCCTTGGAAAATCTTACGTTGGAAGTGATAATTATGATGTTTTGCTTTTTGCACGAAGAGATATCAAAGAAGCTTTAATTCCTTCTTTTGTTAGAAAAATAGGTTCATTTGCATTTGAGAATTGCCAATATCTCAAATCTGTCGTTTTCTCAAACGATTCACAGTTGGTTTTAATTGGAGAACACGCTTTTGAAAGGTCTTCAATTCATGAAATTTCAATTCCATCAACGGTGAAGAGAATATGCGATTGGGCTTTTGGTCATTGCATAAAATTGGAAAAAGTTATTTTTACATATAACTCAGAGCTGTTATCAATTGGAAAATATGCTTTTTTTTCATGCAATTTGATAAGCCTTTTTTTGCCGCCAAAATTAACTATAATTGGCAAGTCCTCTTTTTGCTGTCTTAACAATTTTCAAATAATTGAGATCTCAGGACAAACACCAATAGATAAGAGAGCATTCTTTATTACAAAAAATCAAAGTAATTGTTTAATGTTCCCAAATAAAATAAGAATAAAACCAAATTTATGGCAAATATAATAAAAATTTCATAATATAATTAAATTCTTTTGTTATTCATTTATTAATAATATATTTAATAGGGTATAATTTTTTAGCACAGTGCAGCAGCACAGAGAACTTTTTGTATGTATATATGGTCCAGATAAACTTTTTGAGAAATTAAAATTAATATTTTTTAAACAAAATAGCATGACCCCCTATTCATGCTTTTTTTATTCCTTTAAAATAATTTAAAAATATTTGTTTTCTTATTTAATATTGATTTTAACCATTAAATCCTAAATTTTATCAATTTAGGAAACCCAACAAGCCATTTGATTCTCTAAATCAACCATTTTTGAGAAGAATTATTAATCAAATAATAATCTCATTTTTGAAAATTTTCGATTATTTCGCCTTTAACATATTCTCTAAATGGCATAAATTAAGAAATCAATAAAAAATACAATGAACTTTTAATCTTTTCTATGTAAAATAAAGCTCGAAAAAATGGACGATTATTTTCTTCTGAAAAAGTTGTATGTGCTATAAAGAATTCCTCTATTTAATAATATATTATTAATAAATGTTTGTAATATTGAATTTGAAAACAATTGCATTTTTTTACTTTCAAGGTTTTACCTGCAATTGTAAGCAAATGCAATTATTAAGTTTTGTATTTTTGCTTACAATTGCAGCTACAAATAAACAATACAAAATTTAATAAAGGTAAATTTATAAACAATGCTAATAATAGAAGGATGCTTTGCGATGTAAAATAATGATGAAAAACGCATATAGCAAAACTAAAAACATATATATGTATATCATCCTTTATTCAAAAAAAATCATTATCAACAATAAATAAATAAAAAAAATTATCAATCTTTTTAAACTAAAGATGGATCAATCAATTGAATCTCCAACTCTTCATCAATTCCGATTGCATTGTTATCGATATCAATGCAAGATAAAAATTTCTTTATTGCTTTACATTTATAAAAAGCATTTGATCTTATTAATACTTTGGATGATTGAATTGTTACCTCCGTCATTGATGTGCACTCATCAAAAGCATAAATACCGATTGAAGTCACTGAAGAAGGAATCACAATTTTCCTCAGAGCATGACATTTGCCGAATGCGCTAGCGCCGATAATTGTGACGTTTGGTGGAATTTCGAAGCTATTCAAAAACTTGCACTCAACAAAGGCAGAAGATGAAATTTTTGTGACAGAAGAAGGAATTTTGATCGAATAAAGAGATGTGCAGCTGCCAAAAGTATGTGGCTCAATTGTTTGCAGTTTACAGTCATCATCAAATAGCACTTTTTTCAACGATGTGCATTTGTCAAAGGCATACGAATCAATTTTTGTCACTGATGAAGGAATTTGAATCTGTGACAATGAAGAGCAGCCAGAAAAAGCATTTTTGCCAATAAAAGTGACTGAATTTGGCATTTTTATTTGGGTCAATGACGAACAATTTTCAAACGATTTTTCAATGATTTGCTTCACAGTTGAATCAAGCTTGATTGAATAAATATTGGAGTTGTCTTTGAACTTGTCGTCGGTTGAATCAACGGCCGTTATAAATATTTCAATTTTGATTCTCTTGTTCTTAATCTTGGTCATTTCAAAAAGTGGTTCGTATACTTTTGCAAGAGTGGCAGATGGATAGTCAAGCTCAATCAAAACGTTGTCAAATTGAGTGATTTGGTTTGAGAATTCAGACCATTCAAATTTTGACTTGGTTATCAATTTTTCAACACATTTTGAGAAAATGTTGATTTGTGTTTCATTCTTCACCTTTTTCAATAGTTTATTTGCATCATTTGTGTATATTTCAATGAGGTTATGGCGACACTTCAGGCCGTTCGATGTGAGATAGTGAAGGAGGCTTCTCAGGCTTTTGAAAAATTTAATGCTGCTGCTCAATGACTCGCCATCAATGAACTTCGTGATGATCAGATCCTGAGACAGCATCGAATAGGTGTTGAAGGCGCTGATCGTGATCGATTCAATGTCTACTGACTCAACAGACTCATCTGAAATTTCATCAGGAACAACTGGCTCAGCTTTCGGCGTTGGTAATGGAACATCTGCTTCCTTTGCTTCTGGTTTTGGCGTTTTATCTTCTTTCACTTCTGGTTTTTCTTTTTTGTCTTTCTTTGTTTCTGGTTCCTCCTTTTTATCTTCCTTTGCTTCTGTTTTTTCTTTTTTGTCTTTCTTTTTTTCTAATTTCTCTCTTTTGTCTTCTTTCTTTTCTGGTTTTGTTGTTCCATAATCGTCACCTATTACTGGTGTCCGCGCTTTCCCTATGACTGTTTCAAATATTGGTTTTTTATCGTCTTTTCCAACTATCTTTTCTGCCGCCTTTGTTTTATCTTCCTTTGTTTCAAGATAGGCCTTTGAATCCGATGCTGTTTTCTCACTTTTCTCTTCTCTACTGTGTCCTCTATGTTTCTTCTTCCTCAGCTTCTTGTTCTCCTCCTGCAGGCTCATCAGCCTCTCCTTCATTTTTCTATTCTCCTCGAGCGCTGACTTAAGCCTATCGTCCATCTGCTTGTGCTCTTTCTGCACCTCTTTCAGCTCCTTCTTTTTCAGTTCAATTTCCTTGTTTATTAGAGGTGCCAAACCGTCGTCACTTTTTATGCTTTCAGCGTATGAAATAACCGCTTCAACGTCGATGTCATCCAAGTAAAACAAGCCATCCTCGTCATCGACTTTTTCTTTTTGACTGAATGCCAATTTATTGAACAACTCTTCAAAAGATGGTCGTTCAAATGGATTTTTTGACCAGCACTTTTTGGCCAAATTTTGAATTGATTTTTTGATGTTCATTTTTGGATTGAAAATTGGTCGATTATTTTCTTCTATAATTTTTTTAAGGAAGCCATAAGTTGTTTTTTCCCTTTTTTGTAAGTCTGGATAAGGAATTGAATCTGTTACAACTTCATACATTAAAATTCCGAATGAATAAACATCCGCCATTTCATTATAATGAATATCATCATCATCGAGAATTTCAGGTGCTAAATATACTGGTGTTCCATATTGTTTTGCTTTTAGTAATTTGTCATTTTCTCCAAAAAATTTCGACAAACCAAAATCAATAATAATAGGATGTAATTGATTATCTAGTAAAATATTGTCGGGCTTAAGATCGCGATGGATAATTTGATGCTGATGAAGATACATCATTCCCCGCGCTATTCCAATTAGAATAATTTGGCGATTGGTATTATCATAAGATTCTGTTAATAACCCACTTCGTAAACGTTTAAGAAATCCATCAAGAGACCCTTTTTCAATAAGATCCATAAATATTGTAACTTTGTTAGGAATGTCTGATATTGAGAATCCCTTAAATTTAATAATTGTTGGGTGCTGAAAATTAAGCATAATTCCGATTTCTTGATTAATAGTTTCTTTAATTTCCTCGTTTTCTATTTTTATGACCTTAGCCGCCAATTTTTCTTTTGTTTTTTTATTGATAACTTTATAAACCGAACCATATGAGCCTTCTTTAAATTCTTCATTAAATGTGAAATTCTTTTCGTCAATAATCGATTCTTTATAATTCAATGCGCCTTCGCTCCAAGTTTTCATGTATAAAATTTATTTAAAAAATTGAAAACCAAATTGAATTGAGATTATTTTAAAATATATCAATTTATTGATATTAAAATTATAATCTAAATATATATATAAATAAAATAAATTTTATTAATAATGTTTAAATTATATTATATTTAAATATA
This sequence comes from Tritrichomonas musculus, assembly GCA_039105265.1. Classification (NCBI taxonomy): domain Eukaryota; phylum Parabasalia; order Tritrichomonadida; family Tritrichomonadidae; genus Tritrichomonas; species Tritrichomonas musculus. The sequence goes on from JAPFFF010000004.1 coordinate 5,350,824, forward strand.
TATTTAATTACTAAAATAACTGTGTTTTATTATAAAAAATTATTCTATGGTATTGAAATATCATATTCGTTATTTGCCCTTTTTATTTAAGACTAAAATCTTAAGACCTAGTTGTTAGAATTTTAAATTATTTGTTAAAAGAAAGCAAAATTTTTCAAAATTTTTATCATCAAAAATTTTTAATTTGACAATTTTTTACAAAATCCCAAATCGCAGTCATAAGAAGACAAAAAATTGAATGGGCCTGCAGTAGTAATTCCGAGCTGTACATTTATATATGAATTTTATGAAATAAAAGTAAAAATAATTTGAGAAAAAAAATAATATATTATTATTTCTATAATAATAAATATCATTTATATTTGATCTCAAATTTCTATCAATAAACTTCAGAATTTATTCAAATAATACTCTCTCAAATCAACGAATGCAATAAATTATCACCCAAAATTCAAGCACGATTTTCACAATCAACATTATCTTTTCAGATACCTTCTAATTATTTACCATTATCATAAATGTTTGGATGTAATTTTTACTTATCACCAAAATTACTTGATGTAATCATCATATTTAAAGAACTCTGCTGGACAAAACAGATGGCAAGTATTAAAGCATTGCATCCAGTATTTCATCAAAATTATATTGGAAATAATTTAGTAATTGATGCTATTAATAAGTTTTTTAATAGTTCATTTTCTTCGAAAGAGAAATATCATTCAATTGAAAAGATTTTTGGCCAATCTATAAACATTGATTATAAAAATAATCAACTACTAAATCTTATACTTGAAATATGAGACTGTTTCCTTGATATTCAAAATCATTGTTGCATTTGTCATCAAAAGTTTCAATTTCGATGATGAAGAAAACACTAAAGCCTTCTTCAGCAGCTTACTATGGTCTAAAGAATACATTCAATTATAATCCGCAATTAAATTTTTAAATCTGTTCAATTGAGTTGTTGGACATTTGCCATTAACAGGATACTGTAAAATAAATCAACCATATATATAAAAATTTCATCATCTACCTTCAAAATCCATCAAAAAATCGAGTTGAATTATAAAATTTTCTGAGCAATTGTTTACAATAGAAAAACTCTTCAATTTGAATAATCTTTATGAATAAATTGAATTCAATTTTTATAAATGCTTTCTATCTTCATAGTTTTATCATTTTCATCAGTTAAAATCAAACAAAGCGACGAGAAATCGTTTATTGCCTGGATGAGAAATACCAACAACTTTTATATAGGCTCTGAATATCAATTCCGTCTTGGGATATATTTATCCCATAAGCAATATGTTCAAAATCACAATTCCAATCCTAACAAAATGTTCACGATTGCAATGAACAAATTTTCAGCGCTCACTCCATCAGAATACAAGTCACTATTAGGCTTCAGAGCTAGTTTATCATCAAATTTCAAATTATATAAAAGCCGCCAAAAAGCGGCACCAAATTCAGAAGAACTTGACTGGCGAACGAAAGGAGCTGTCAACGCGATCAAAGACCAAGGCAGCTGTGGTTCATGCTGGGCATTTTCGGCCATTCAAAATTGTGAGTCTTCAGAATTTTTGAAATACGAAAAACTTTATCGTTTTTCAGAACAGTCGCTTGTGGACTGTGTTACAGCTGATGCCGGATGCGATGGCGGCCTTCCGAGTGACGCTTTCACGTACATCATTGAAGAGTGCGACGGCAAAGTCATGCTTGAAGACGATTATCCATATCTGGCGGTTGCCGATACGTGCAAATTTGACCTTAGAAAGGCCATTGGCCATTTTACAAAATACATCGAAATCAAAAAGGGAAGCGAAAGCGATCTCGCCGAAAAGTGCCAATTGTACGGGCCCCTGTCTATCGGAATTGACGCGTCGCCGCTGTCATTCCAGCTCTACAACGGCGGAATTTACAACGAGCAGAAGTGCAGCTCCGTGTTCTTGGATCACGGCGTGGGACTCGTCGGCTACGGCGCTGATGGCACCATTAAATACTGGATTGTGAGAAACTCGTGGGGAACTGGCTGGGGTGAAAACGGTTACATTAGAATTATTCGTGGAAGTAACAAATGCGGTGTTGCTACTTCAGCAACTTGCATAATCTCTGAGTAAAAGCTCATAATTTTTTTTTTTTTTTTTGTTTAGTTTAGTTTAGTTCAATTGTGTAGTTTATTTTCAAATATTTTAGCATCTACTATGTGCCAAAATGTTTCGTTTATAATATTCATTAATTTTTATCAAATTTGGCACTCATTCAAAAATAAACTTTTTCTAAGAGGTCAACTTTCACAAATTTTTAACGTTCTCCTTCTCAATATTTAACGTATGAGAAATGTACCTTAAAAACTCATATTTATATATATATATATATAAAATAATGAGAAAAGTAGAGGGTGATCAATCAATTGTTTTTTGATCGTTTAGGGAAAATATCATCATTTTTGACCTAAACTTTTTCATAATTTGGAAGTATTGAAAGATGTATTCTATGAGTTTATTCAATATTGACAAGTTTACAACATTTTTGAGACAGATGCCCTTAAAAAATGCATATTTTAAATTTTTTTATTGATCGATAAGTCATTTGTAATGTCCTAAATAAATTCAACTTTTTAAATTATAAATAAAAAGTTGCTTTAATAAACTTTAAAATAAGACATTTTAAACTATTTTTTCATGATATTTATTTTTATTGCTCTTTATAATGCTTTTAAAAAAAAAAATATTATAAAAATAAACCATTCAAAAAAAATTGAATGCTTTTTTAGTATGATTTATCTTCTCTTCTCTAGTAATTTTATTTTGTTCTTCTAATCTTCTTTGTTCATCTGCTTTTCTTTGCTTTTCAAGAGCATTATTTTGAATTTGCAGCTACTTATTCTGTTCTTCGAGAGCTTTGTTGAAACGCTGGGACTTTTTTCTGCTCTTCTGCTTTTCTCTGTCTTTCCAATGCTTTTTGTTTTGAAAAACATTGAATTCTGTTCATTTAAAACTTTGTTTTGAAAAACTGGAGATTTTCTTTGTTCTTCAGCTTTTCTTTTGTTTTTCTGAGTTTCTTTGTACTCCTGATTTTCTCTGCTCTTCTAGTTTTCTTTGTCTTTCTAATGCCTTCCTTTGAATTTGCAGCATTAAATTATCTTCTTCTTGAACTTTGCTTTGAAATGTTGACGCTTTTTTCTTCTCTTCAACTTTTCTTTGTTCTTCAGCTTTTCTTTGTTCTTCTAATTTTCTTTGTTCTTCAGCTTTTCTTTGTTCTTCAGCTTTTCTTTGTTCTTCTGAGTTTCTTTGTACTCCTGATTTTCTCTGCTCTTCTAGTTTTCTTTGTCTTTCTAATGCCTTCCTTTGAATTTGCAGCATTAAATTATCTTCTTCTTGAACTTTGCTTTGAAATGTTGACGCTTTTTTCTTCTCTTCAGCTTTTCTTTGTTCTTCAGCTTTTCTTTGTTCTTCTAATTTTCTTTGTTCTTCTAATTTTCTTTGTTCTTCTAATTTTCTTTGTTCTTCTAATTTTCTTTGTTCTTCTAATTTTCTTTGTTCTTCAGCTTTTCTTTGTTCTTCTGAGTTTCTTTGTACTCCTGATTTTCTCTGCTCTTCTAGTTTTCTTTGTCTTTCTAATGCCTTCCTTTGAATTTGCAGCATTAAATTATCTTCTTCTTGAACTTTGCTTTGAAATGTTGACGCTTTTTTCTTCTCTTCAGCTTTTCTTTGTTCTTCAGCTTTTCTTTGTTCTTCTAATTTTCTTTGTTCTTCTAATTTTCTTTGTTCTTCTAATTTTCTTTGTTCTTCTAATTTTCTTTGTTCTTCTAATTTTCTTTGTTCTTCAGCTTTTCTTTGTTCTTCTAATTTTCTTTGTTCTTCAGCTTTTCTTTGTTCTTCAGCTTTTCTTTGTTCTTCTAGTTTTCTTTGTTCTTCAGCTTTTCTTTTTTCTTCTAGTTTTCGTTGCTCTTCAGCTTTTCTTTGTTCTTCTGAGTTTCTTTGTACTTCTGATTTTCTCTGCTCTTCTAGTTTTTTTTGCCTTTCTAATGCCTTCCTTTGAATTTGCAGCATTATATTATCTTCTTCTGGAGCCTCTTTTTGAAATGTTGACGCTTTTTTCTTCTCTTCAGCTTTTCTTTGTTCTTCTAATTTTCTTTGTTCTTCTAATTTTCGTTGCTCTTCAGCTTTTCTTTGTTCTTCAGCTTTTCTTTGTTCTTCAGCTTTTCTTTGTTCTTCAGCTTTTCTTTGTTCTTTTAAAGCTGTATCCAGCATTTCTGTTTCATTTTTCTGGTTCTCTAATTCTTTGTGGGAAGGATCTTCACTAGCTTTTTCAATAGGTTCATATTGATTATGTGAATGCCTAAATGATAAATTATTATGTACTGAGTTAACTTCTTCTTTTTTTGGAAGGAATTCATGCATCGATGTCGATTTTTGATAAGGAAGAGGTAAATCATTATTTGATTCAATCTCAGATAAATAGTTGGTACTTTTTCGGAATCCATTTTTTTTCGCCATTTCAAAATATTTTTTTGCTTTTTTTTCATTTTTATTTGTTCCTTTTCCTTTTAATAGCATTTTCCCGAATTCATACATACCTTGAGCATTGCCACCTTTTGAAGCTTTTTCAAAGTATTTCAAAGCACTTGTATATTTCTTTGACATTTTTTTAATTTTACCATATAGAAGGAAAATACTGGCATTATTTTGTTTGAGATATTTTTTGAGGTATTTTTTCGCTTTTAAGGTATCTCTTGGAATAATTTCTCCTTCAATTAACATTTTGCTATAATATAAAACAGCATCGATTGAACCTTTCGATATTGCATTTTCAAGGTAATTAATACCAATCGCCGTATTTTGGGGAAAGTTCCCCTTTCCATCAATTAAGCATTTTCCAATATAGAATTGAGTAACTAGACTTGTTTCTGCTTCATGAATAAGAGTTTGACATTCATGATTAAGTTGTTCATACTCTTCTTGAGGATAGAAAATTTTATTTTTTGTACTTCTGCTTTTGAGTTTTTGAAATAAACTTGATGATCTTTTCTTATTTGATTCTTTTTTTATTTTATTTTTGTTGAGTGCTTTTGAGCCACTGGATTTTGGCTGATCCATACGTATTATTTGTTTGGATGGATTAAATATTGTCTCAGAATCTTCGATATGAAAAGTAAAATCTTCATATTCATTTATATCAATTAAATCAGTGATAAATCCTTTATTTTCTTTTAAATTGGTTAATATTTCATCAAACGTTGGCCTTCTTTCCGGATCGTTGTCCCAACACGATTCAATTAAATCTTTATAGGCTTTTGGAATTTCATATTTAAATACTGGCTTTATATTTTTTATGATTTTGTCATGAATATTCACCTGATTTTTACAATCTGAATATGGTTCATCATTAGTGATAATCTCATATACAATCATTCCAAAAGAATAAACATCACAAGCTTTTGTGTATTCGTTATTTGCCCATATTTCGGGAGCAATGTAAACTGTTGTTCCTTTGACACAATTCACTGATTGAAATGTTATACTTTCTGTTCTATGTATAATTTTTGAAAGACCAAAATCCGCAATTTTTGGATACAATTGATCATCCATTAGAATGTTTCCGGGCTTTAAATCTCTGTGAATAATATCTTTTGAATGAAGAAATGCCATTGCTGATGCGATCCCATATATTGTGATCAATTTCCTTGTTTCATCCCAATTATCAACTGAAAGAGAAGCTCTTTCCAACTTTAATATGTTTTTCAATGAACCTTTTGAAAGGAACTCGGTAATAATAACTGGTTTTGGGTTTTTTTTAAAATTGCATGGAGAAAAGCCTATAAAGCGTTCGATTGCTGGATGGGATAATTTGCACATAATGTTTACTTCTCGAATAAGATTTATATTTTTGTGTATATAATCTTTTTCCATTGGAAGTTTCGATATTTTAGCCGCAAAAATATCTCCTGTTGTTTGCTCTCTAACTTTATAAACCTTGCCAAATGATCCTTCATCGATATATTCGATTATGGTATAATTATCGAGCTCAAGATATTGAGTTTCCATTTCGGTTTTTATTTTAATGTATATGGTTTTTATCTGAAATATTCAATGAAATTCAATATTTGTGTTTTGAATATTTAGTATATTTTTTGACCTTTAATTGTAATTCAGATATCTATTGATTTTTGAATGAGACTGTTAGTTTTACTCTTAACAGATTTTACTAAGCAAATTTTTGAGCGAAGAGATATAGCATTCGAGAAAAATATTAATTGGAATTCCAATTCATGTTTATCAACAAAACTTTTCAAAATAATTTACTAATTTCTTGCATCATTCAACAAATTTATGTTTGAATATAGAAATTGAATATCATCATATTTTATCAATTATATATCATATAAATGATTGTTCCAATATGAAATATATCTATCCATCATTAAAAAGGATCTTTCAACTTGAAAAAGATCCTTTCAGAATGAAAAAAGGTCCTTTCAGCATTCAAAAAGATCCTTTCAAAAGATAAAATGATCTTTTCAGCATTCAAAAAGATCCTTTCAAAAGATAAAAAGATCCTTTCAAAAGATAAAAAGATCCTTTCAAAAGATAAAAGGATCCTTTCAGCATTCAAAAAGATCCTTTCAGCATTCAAAAAGATCCTTTCAGCATTCAAAAAGATCCTTTCAGAATGAAAAAAGGTCCTTTCAGCATTCAAAAAGATCCTTTCAAAAGATAAAATGATCTTTTCAGCATTCAAAAAGATCCTTTCAACATTCAAAAAGATCATTTCAAAAGATAAAAGGATCCTTTCAGCTTTAAAAAAGATCCTTTCAACATTCAAAAAGATCCTTTCAGCATTAAAAAAGATCTATTCAAAATAAAAAGGTCCTTTCCAAATGGAAAATAGGGCATTAGTATTGAAAATTTGAATATCATCAAATAGTCAGCATTAATTTATTTTGATTGATAATAAAATCAATCATTTTTGCATTAATGTATCTCATATAAAATGTATTTATAGATGATTTATTCCAATAAACATGAAGAATAATTCTTTATATACTTTTTATCAATTATTTTTGATCTCCCTGTGATTCAAATTCAACAGCAACAATTAATGTCTCTGTATGAAAATTGGTTGGTAACAGGAATTATCGTTGATTCTGGTGAAAGTCACACAGATATAGTTTATGTATATGAAACATGAATTTTATATAAGAATGTATTTCATTCAAATTTTGGAGAAATGGATATTATTGAATCAATTTATCATTCATTGTGAGTTAAATATGGCCGTAATTATATGGCAGAAATAGAAATTTGAAAAAAAAAAAAAAAAAAAAAAAAAAAAATGTGTTTTGTTTGAAATATCATCAAACTTCATTTGGTGATTATTATGATATAGGAAATAGTCCTAAAAGCAAAATGTCTCATGAAAAATATGAAGCATCAGAAAAAATAGTTCACCAATAAGAAAAAAATTATGGAATTCATCAATGTACATTTTGCCCAATCATGAAAACAGATTAAAGTTTCCATGAAATATTTTTCAGTGATATTTTAATAATTGAAAAAAATATGAAAATCACTGGTTTCGAATCTAGATTACTGAAATAAATGGAAAAACTTGTTGTTTATAAAATATTTTCTGGTGACTGAATAAGAAAAAATCTAGTAGAATGTTGGAAGATTTAATTTCTCTTTGAGCAATATAATTTTTGTGAAGAAATGACATTCTATATGTAATACAAACTAAAATCATTTGATGAGTACGATCCAAATTAGAATTTGATATATTTGGTTTTCTCACTTTTTAATTAAAAAAGAAGATTAATAACACTTTTGCATATATATTCCTGTTAATTATACTATATTTAATTAAATTAAACAAAAAATGATATAACAATTGCAAATCATATTTTTCGATAATATGTTGAAATAGATATTTTGTAGATCGAACTAGATGACGTAAAATTCAAAGATCTATTAATTTTGAATGCTTTTGTAGATCGAACTACGACTTTTGTAAATAGAAATTCTACTCTTGGTTTCTCCAAAATGTATCATTAAAGTTTGGATCTTTGAATTTTACTGATTTATTAGCATTTTGAATTATTTGTTATAATTTCTCAAAATTTTAATGAAAGCAAAATTTTTCAAAATTTTAATGAAAGCAAAATTTTTCAAAATTTTTATATATCAAAAATTTTTAATTTGACAATTTTAATTTGACAAAAAATTGAATGGGCCTGCAGTAGTAATTCCGAGCTGTACATTATTTAAATAATAGAGCTCGGAGAAAAAGGGATTTCCTTTTTGAAAATAAAGAATTATATTTATAAAACATATTTATTTTGATGTGTATAAGTTATATCTGAAAGCATACACTTTTTCGAAAAAAAATTGTTTTTTAAAAAAAAAGTGACTTTTTTATAAAAAGGTTTATTTTTGAATATTTTTTTTTTATAAAAAAAAAGCTTCTTTGCGAAAAGTTTTTGTGTGTGCAAAAAGTAAAATCATATCAATAAGTTTCGATCATTTCAAATAAAAAATTTAATTAAAATCATAAATTCCTTTCGAAATATAAATTGATAGAAAAAATTTAGTTAACAAGAATTTCAAAGAATTATTTAATAAAAACATATATTTAGATATTATTCAAATCATAAAGAATGATATTTGATGTATGAATTATAAAGTACTCGTAATCATTGCTTATGATCAAACTATATTCAAAATTTGAAGCATTCTAATGATATAGAAAATATCATTTGCTTCATTAAGCTGTGAGGCACTTTCCAATCTTGTTAAATGATGCTTTTGATGCAGACAGTTTAAATCTGGAATGAAAATAATAGTTTTGTCCTCAAAATGTAGTTTTTTCCACCAATTATAACGTTTTTTTTTTTTTTTTTTTTTTTTTTTTTTTAATATGAATAAATAACGTATTCAAAAATCAAAATCAAATAATATATTTATAAGATCTTGTTTTTTTTAAAAGAAAATCTATATTAAAAAAAATTGTTCATATAAAAAAGACTTGGTGTTTTGAAAAAAGAAAATTATTTCGCAAAAAAAAGATCATTTTAAGAAGTATTTTTCATTTTAAAAAGAAAACAAATTTTTTAAACGAAAAAATTATTTCACAAAAAAATGTTTTTACAGACAAACATTTTTCTTTTCGAAAAAAAATGGATTTTTAAAACATATGGATCTTAATGATATGAAAAAGTTTTGTAAATATGGAAATTCCTTTTTCGCCGATCTCTAATATTACATTTAATTATTTAATAATAAATTTTCTAAATAATATTGATAGTTAAATAGAATAACGGTTTTCCCCAATTCAAATGTAATATGTTTCATTCTCTTGCAAAATTTCAATTTTTTGTTTAATAGCAATCAAATCCACTTATGCAAAACATTTCTTGAAGAAATAATACACATATTTCATTGTTATCTCATAACGGATACCATATATGATTTTAATCTGATTGATAAGCTAACAAATAATTCCAAAATAATCATTATTGATAAAGTGGAGGAATATTCTGAACAATATTTTGTTATTTGTTTTGATGAAGCAAAATCCTTATTTTGGATAACAAAATATCCTTACTATCTAATTTTTTCAAAAAAGAAAAGAACTCTAGCATCATAACATTGACAGATGAAATCAAAGAAGAGCTTTTATCCAAACAATTAAAAATTAATTTTTTTAATAATATACGAGATTATGAAAGAAAAAATTATTTAACGACAATTGAAAAATTTTCAGATAATTTTAAACTTAAAAGAACAACAAAACAGGAAGAAATTGATGAAGTATGGATTTTAATTTTACCAAGCTTTTCATCATTTTTTATAAATAAAAATTGCATCAAACTTGACGAAATAAAACTCCAAGGACCAACAACATTAAAAATTGATCTGAGTAAGAACAAATACATAAAACTACAAAATTTAGGACATGGAAGTTCATCCTATGTTTCTTTAATATATCATATCGAATTAGAACAATTATTTGCTATTAAAACATTTGTTTCAAGCGAATCAGAAAAATTATTTTCGCGAGAAAACAAAAATTACAAATTATTGCGTCATCCATCGATTCCTCTTTCTTATAGAGAGACCGAATTTAATGGCCATAATAAAAGAATCATTATGGAATATATTCGAGGCTCAAATTTATTGAATATCAATTCACTTTCATTTGAAATTGAAGATAAAATTAACATTATTTTTCAAATGATGCTTTTAATTGAATTTTTTAGAGTTTCAAAGTTTGTTTATCGAGATTTGAAGCTTAATAACTTCATCATTGATCAAAATAAAAGATTAATTCTGGTCGATTTTGATCGAATGATTAATAAAGATGAAAAAAAGTTACAAATGAATCAACAATGAATTTTTACAATTCATTTCAAGCTCCTGAAATTCTTAGCAGAAGTATTCGAAAGTATACTCATAAAGTTGATATATTTTCATTAGGTTTACTTATTTATTTCTGCTTTTTTGGAAAAAAAGTAGAATTTATCAAAAATGAAGAATCAAATCAAGATTTTTATTCTTTTGATGAATTCCAATCTGAATTTGCAGAATTAAAAGAAATTTGCGAAAAATGCACAAACACTAATCCTAAAAAACGACCAAAAATCGAACAAGTAATTGATTTATTTTATGACAATGTTCTAAACAAAATACCATATTTAAAAAATAAGATTAATTTAACAGAAATTACTAATAATTTCAACAAGACTAGTTTTTTTCCATATTGGAATTTATTTTATGAAAATGATAATATTGAATTTAAAAATCAACTTGAAAAGTTTTATCAACAAGAGACAATAAATCCAAATATAAGAAAATATATTCAATACTATTCATATTATCTTAATTTATATCATTTATATGCACTATGTAAAACTAAAGCATCTGAATTTTTCATTAAAAATATCAACAAAATAATTCATTATTTTAAAATTGCAGCAAATCAGAATAACTCAATATTTCAAGTATCTTTAGGAACTATTTATTTAGAAGGCAAATATGTATCAAGAAACATAAATAAAGCATTACATTATTATACTATTGCTGCTAATAATAAAGATTTAAAAGCTTTGAAAAGGCTGGGAATACTTTATTTAACAGGAAAGCAAGTTACTTTTGATATTTACAAAGCAATGCATTATTTTACTTTTGCAGCAAATCAAAATGATTTGGAAGCACATTATTATATTGGTTTGATTTACATACAAAAAAAATTTCCTTTATAAGATTATGAAAAAGGAATTCATCATTTTACAATTGCTGCCAATCAAAATGATGTTAAATCATTAAATCAGCTCGGAAACATTTATCAATCAAATGAATTTAATGTGTTTGAAATTAACAAATTGATTCATTATTTGGCTTTGGCAGCTGATCTTAATGATGCCAAATCACAATATCAACTAGGATACTTATATCTTCAAAAAGAAAATGACACGTTTGATATAAATAAAGCTATTAAATGCATATGCAGCTGATCAAAATTATCCTGATGCACAAAATCTATTAGGTGGTTTATATTATGATGGTATACATCTACCACATGATATAAATAAAGCTATTCATTATCTCAAATTAGCAGCAAATCAAAATTTTGCTCTTTCACAATCAAATTTAGGCTTTATTTATTTTTATGGAGAAAAAATTCCCCGCGATATAAATATGTCTATTTATTATTTGACACTTGCAGCAAATAACAATAATGTTGATTCTCAATATCAACTTTTTGTGATTATTTATTCAAATGAATATATTCCAAAGAACATTAATAAAGCAATTTATTATTTGACTCTTGCAGCTAATAATAATCATCCAACGGCACAGTCTAATATTTGCATTTTTTATGTTGAAGGCAAACATGTTCCACTTGATGTTGACAAAGGAATTCATTATTTAAAGCTTGCAGCAAGTCAAAATGTAGCAGAAGCACAATATGTTCTTCGTGAAATGTATTGCAAAGGTATATTATTGCCATTTGATAGCAGTAAAGCAATTTATTATTTAACTCTTGCTGCAAATCAAAATCATTCAAGAGCACAACATTTTTTAGGTATTATTTAATTACAATGTAAAGAATTTGCTCCAACTGATATCAATAAAGGGATTCATTATTTAACTCTTTCTGCAGAGCAAAATTATTCTGATACACAAAATCAAAATCATCAAAATATCGATAAAGCTTTTCATTACTTGACTCTTGCAGCAAATCAAAATAATGAGAAGGCACAAAATGCACTTGGAATGTTTTATTTGGATGGTGAATATATTCGTCATGACGTTAATAAAAGACTTTATTATTTAACTCTTTCTGCTAATCAAAATTATGAAGTGGCACAATATAATTTAGGTTATATATACTGTAATGGTTATATATATTGTAATGGTTATTTTGTACAAAAAAATGAAAAGAAAGCTCTTTTATATATGACGTTGGTATCGAATAACAGAGAAAAAAGTTCACATTATTAACTTGGTATTAGGTATCATCAAGAAAAAAAGATAAAACGAGATATAATGAAGGCTATTCATTACTATAAAGAGGCTTCATCATTCAATGATAATTTTGCCAAAAATAATTTAGGAATCATTTATTTGAAAGGCTTTGGTGATGAAATTGCACCAAATATAGGATTGTCCATTGAATATTTTGAAGAAGCCATTAGACAAAAAGACGATGCTGTAGCAATGTATAATCGTTCATATATTTACATGTTTATCCAATCAAATAATGACAATCTTAATAAATCAATTGATTTATTAACGAAATCATTCATTCTCGGCTTTAAAGCATCTATTTTTTGCTTTGTTTGGTATTGGTTAAGAAGTGTTCTGTTGAAAATGAATCCATCATCAATGAAATTAAAAAGCATAAAATAATAATTAACAGTCTTGAGAATGAAATAAAACAAACAATTAAAGAATATTATATTGATTATTGTTTTGGAGAATTTTGCGAATTGTGAAAACTTTCACTTTTTTATATGATTATAAGAATGTTCCTTTCTTAACTAGTCAGATTGAAGATAAGAAAAGCGATAGTCATCAATATGACCGAATAAAAAAAGATATTTCCTCCATGTTTTATGAAGGTTTTATTCTTGAAATATAAAGTTGTTTGTTCTTAAATAACATTTTTGGTTATCAATTGAAATTCTAGAAAAAGTGGAATCAATTGGTTCTTATGCGTTTTCTGAATGCTCTTTGTATAATATCAATTCCATTTCAAGAAAAAGTGATAATTATATCAGATTATTTCCTTTTTGCATGCTCAAATCCAAAGAAATTTATCATCACAGAAAATATTACATCAGTTGGTAACCAAAGAACAAATTTGTCATCAATTGAAATTACAGAAAAATTGGAATCAACTGGTTCTTATGCGTTTTCTGAATGCTCATTGTATAACATCAATTTCATTTCAAGAAAAAGTGGTAATTATATCAAATTTTGTTTTTATATATGCATTATATCAAATTTTGTATTTAAAGACATTTATAGATTGGTTTTAAATATAGTTTGGAATATCGTAGGTATTGTTAATAACTTGAAATGATCGGATAAATCCATTCATCTCAATAAATGTCAGAGCTGCAATGCTTAAGTGATCTTTTGGTGAAGTTAAATTAACTTGATTTGAGGCAGGAGTTCCACCTTCAACTGGGGAATTTTGGAGGTATGCTAATTAATCACCCGATAGAAATGACTTAATTATTAAAGATTTGAAACAGCTGTTTGTACTAAACGAATCAGGATTATCAATTGTGCTCGAATATTTTCACCTTTAAAAGCTGCATTTGCAGTATTTTTATTAACTAAAAACAATTTAAAAATATCAAATAAAGTCAAATGAATTCAATAAAAATTGAGGGGGAAATTGGTCGAATTGTTTCTTATTCACTAAAATATTAGTGAAAGCATAACATTTATTATTTTTTTTAATAAATCAATCATATTTTGATTAATTTGTCTGAATCAATTTTGATGAAATCAGAGTTATAATTTACAAATTATTTATCCATTGTCAAAGATTGAATCATATTGATTTAATTAAATTTGTAAATTTATCATTATGATGACGCATAGTTGATTCTATTAGCAAAGTAAGAATTTGCTTTCTTTTCAAAACTGGAAAATAATATAAATTATTCATTGATCAAAAAAAAAAGAATATTCAAGTAAATTTGGTGTTTTGTTTGCAAAGTATTGGTTTAAACCAATAGGCCCTTTTTGACAAGGATTTATCGCTATCGTTGAGATACTAATTTGCTCTTCTTCGATATATTGTTTGAATTTTTTAATATTTTAAAGAAACAATGGGCCCTTTTCTCATTATCAAAAGTCTGAATGTTGTTTTTCATTTTCTATATTTAATGTCATTCATTAAAAAAGCAAGAACAAATGTTCATAATGAAATTCAAATATATATGATTTAATTTATAATTAAACAATTATTTTTAATAATATTTTAATTGAGATTGCTCTTTATTGTTTATTTTATCAGTCATTCTCAATTTAATTGTTATTTTTTCAAATAATATTAAAATTTAATTATTACTTTTTCTTATAATATTAAAATTTAGGAGGGTAAGTTTTATGCCATACAATGTTTAAACATACTCCTCGCATATACAGCAAATATGTATTTCAAAATCTAGCATATTCTTCAACATATACATGCGTTTATGAAGCGTTTATAAAAGATATAGGACAAAAAGTTATTTTGAAATTTATTTGTATAAATTCAGAAACTTCAAAACTATTTGAAAACGAATACTTAATTCAACGCTCGATTCATCATACTTTCATTTTAGTCAGCAATCCACTCCAAAATTATTAAAATTATGATAGTTTTTATCTATGATACCATATATTGTTGTCCCGCTTGATTATAAGTATTATTCTTAATGATAAAATTTCTGATTGTATTTAAATTTTGCGGATGCAATTATGGGTCTAAGTTTGACTGCCCACAACTTTTTCATAGGAGACTGCCCAAATAGCAGCATATTTTTTTTTGCACCAGCTGTCCACAGTCCAAATCTGTCCATATTTGGACAGCCCTTCAAATTTTGAAAAGATATTTGTTTTGATTTTTTTTTTTTTTTTTTTTTTTTTTTTTTTTTTTTTTTTTGAATAAAATTTTGAAGTACTTTCAATATTTGATAATACATATTTAATTGCTTTCAAATTTGGATTCTCTCCATTTTATTTTATAATTAACCTTTACTTTTTGTACAAACCATGGTATACAACCTAACGATCAAAAAGTATCATCTAAATTGATACTTTCAATTCAATTTTTGATTATACCTATTTTTTTCGTATCTTAGCTTTTAAATAATAAATAACATTAACATTAGTAAATAAATAAATAATGATAAATTGCATAAACAAAAATGCATTTTTATTTAATGAATCATGCTTCTCGTTTTTTAGGAAAAAAATTTTTTAGTCAAAATTTTTGAAGATTAATGTTGTACTTTTAACTCAAAAGCAAATGATCAAACAATAAAGAATTATCAGAAATAAATAACATGCGAATATCAATCAATTTCATTGAGGTATTTAGTAAAGAAAACTAATTATTCATCATAAATACATTTTTTTGTCCCAATAGTCAAAATAACCTTATAAGCATTACCGCTTTTTAAATATTAAAATTGGGTTTTGGTTTTTATTAACTATAAAATATAAATACACTCTTTTTTTTACGATTTTTAAAAATTTTACGTTAAAAAACCGTTTAAAAAAATATGATGATATAAAGCAAAAGTTATTTATAATTCATCTGCAATCTTTAAAACATTTTGAATAATTAACTAAAGAATAATATTTAAAAAAATAACGTTTTTTTGTCCACTTAAAGAGATTAAAATAAACGAATTTTTAAGAAAAAGTGAAGATGAGGATAGTCATTTCACTGGAAAGTAAAACCTAGTTTTGGTTATTTTCAGGTTTAAGGTTGATTAAAATATATATATATAACTTAAAGAAATTAAATTTTTATACATAAAAAATTGAATGAAATATTTTGTTATTTGAAATTTGCCTATTTTAAAAAATGTATTTATGTTTCAAATTAAAATTTCTTTAATTATTTAAGTTTAATATTTTATAAAAACATGATTTTATTATATTATTTTGCATTTGTTCTTTTTTTATTTTCGAGGCAAAAAAATTTCAATAATATTTTGAAAGAGAAGCGTTTTTTTTTTTTTTTTTTTTTTTTTTTTAATCAAAAGAAATAATTTATGGCTAAATAAGTTTTTATAAATGAATAAAAGATTGGTAAATTCATATTTAAAGTATACTTTAAATTTTTTGAAGAGAAGACAGAAGAATTTCAGCATACTCAAAAACTTATGTAGCACGTTATTTTTTTGCAAGCTTGCGTTGAATTTTGTTTTTTTAAACGAACTGATAACGTTTTAACATCATTTTTAAAAATGAGGATCAGTGATGCTTTTGACGGATCTCGTTCCTTACTAATGTGGATTGCTACCGGTGCAATGGGAGCTTCATTATTTGTTGAACTAGTCGTAACAGCATATTGGTGGAGTTTCTATCATCCATTTGCTATCCATTATAATCCAATTGTCATGATTCTTTACCTTGCTACAACATTTTGCTGGGTATTTGCACTTGTTTCATTGGTCCTTCTCATTTTAATGGTTGTTTCACATTTCTTCATCAAGCCAATTGCTGACAGCTCTGCCATATCAACACTAATTGTTGTATTTTACACCATCTTTGCAATCATTGTTTGCTTGTTTGGTCTTATAAGCGGCGTTTTTGGACTTTTGAATTTGGAATTTACGATAGGAGACATAAAATATAAAAGCAAGTGCCTAACCATGCTTTTCCATCTTACAAACAGACCATACAATTATGCCTATGATAACAACAAAGCTGAAGATTATGGAAACATGATCTACAAAATACTTAAGAAGACATTGAAAAATACTGATGGTTTTACAAAAGAATCCTTTTTTTATGAATTTGCTCCATTCTTTCTTGGCGAAAAACAAGCTGAAGAATTTGAAACACAAATGAGTAATAATGCGCTTAGAGAATATAATTCAAACTTATGTTCAGCAACAGGAGCACCTGCTTTAGTGTTTGCAATCATTTTGATGGTTGGGCTGATTCTCTTTGCAATCGCAGCCTGCTGCTGTGGTGCAAAAGCAAGTGTAGGAAATGAATCAATGGATGAATAAATTTTTTTTTTTTTTTTTCAATTTCTGGATAATTTTTTAATGTATAGATTTGGATTAAAATTATTGTTACTATTTTTGTTTCAAATGATAAAATAAACTTGGTTGTATAATTTGAATATCATAAATGAATTAAAATTACTGTTTCCATACTTATTTTCAAGAATAAATTATGGTAGAGTAATTTGATTTCAAATTATTTATTGTCAAATACCAAAAAATATAGAAATATTAAATATTGTGACTAAATGAGATGTGGGGGAGCCAAAAATAACGTATTTTTTATTTAAAAAAATACCAATTTTAACAGTATAAAAAAAGATTTATTTCTTGTTATTGGAAGAATAAGTATGAAAACTTATTTTATTTTATTTAATCCGTATATTTTATGCCTAACTTGATTAAATATGAAGTTTTTATTTATCATTAAAATATATTTATCTCGATATAAAAATATGTTATAATAAAAAATATAATATATTTATTATATAAAAACAATTTTAAAATATATTATTTCTTCAAATACTATTATTAATAATTTTTAAATGAAAAAAATTATAGATAAATATTGCATGTGTAATGATTTACGAAATTCTTCTCAAAGATAAAAGAAAATCTAGTTTTGACGAATCAAATAAAAATAGTAATATTTAAATAAAATAATATTAAAATATAACAAATAAAACGCTGGCCAATTCCAAACTGAGAACAAATTAACTATAATAATTGTTTTTCTGACCATATAGCACCAGAATTTTTTTTTATTTTTTGATTTTGGAATGCGCCAGTCCAATCATCTTGAAACTTGTGATTTAATTTACCATATATATATAAGAATTTATATTATAATTTTGAACTGATTTAAAAAAAAATTTTGCTCCCCCACCTCTACTAAATGTTACATAAATTTAGAAAATTAATTGAGCATGCCCAGAACTGGTATATTGAGCTTTTGAAACTTTCATAAATAGAGGTACAGGCGCATAAAAAAAATTATTTCTTTTTGATATTTAGTATTTTAATTTTACATATATATGCAATTATTTTTGTATTATATATTGTTGAATTTTGTTCCAAGGATTCAGCTATAAAATCAATTTTATTTTTCATAAAAATTTGAATGGTTTATATATGTTTCTCACAAATTTATTTTGTAACTTCATGGAATTCAAGGAAGTTCAATAATTAATATAGTGATTAATTTCGTTATATAAACGTATAAAATATGAATATATCTATATTTACCTCAAATCACAATTTTTACGAGATTTATATTCATCTTATTATTTGATTAATACAAAAATTATTTTAAATGATATATTTAAAAACTTTCAATATAATTATATGCTTTTATGACAATATGATAAATGATATTAGTTTTCTTCATCATTTTTGTTGAAATTTATAAATGAATGATTTATTTTTTAACGTACGAAAAAACAATTCAAATAAAAAGAGTGAATCCTATCTGAATTGGTGGAGCACTTTTTTGATATATCATCAAGCATCAAATGATACAATAAATGAACATGATTTTGAAAATCAAACATTAATATATATTAAATTATTGGTGATATAGATTTTTTTCTGTTATTTTTCATTAATCATTTGAGTTATGGCTTATGAAATGCAATTAAATATAAACAACTAATAATAATAAATATGAATTGATACTTCATTCCTACATAATACGAATAGGATATGAATTATGATCATTTTAAAATATAATAACATCTCTTTCATATCAGTTGAAAATTACAATTGGTTGGCATAAATATAATGATATACACTGCTATAACAATAATCAGTAATATGAAATGATAAGATCAAGTTTGAGTATTCAAAAAGTTTGATGTGAAGTGAGCACCCGTACCTCTTCATAAATGGGTTTTTTTTTTTCTATATCACTTTTCCTTTTTACTTTGAAGAATAGAAAATGAATTATTTTGTTTAACATCATGGTATCAATAAATTATTATTATTATTATTGTTATTTAAACTTTAATTTTTGTACACATAATTGTATACAAATGAACAATATAAAAAAATAAATAGAAGGAACACCTACCGGTACGGGCAAATATCGGACTGCTTAAAATTCCAAGTATGGACCGGTCCTTTATCATCCAGGTACTTTTGTCACTTTTCATCAGTAGTTTCGGTGCTTTTGTCACATTTGAACCGATCCAGACCGATAACCAGTTTTTACTGTATAAATACTGATAAAGTATTTTCAAGAGCATCAAATATTTATATTTTAAAGTTTTTTATTTTACTAATAAAGATATTTTTTACAATTTATAAAAATTTTCAAGTGCTAAAACAAAATATAAATGCAAACACAAATTAAAATTAATAGATACTGGGTGAAAATAAAAATAGGCATATCATTTCAATATATGTCTAAAATAATATCATTTTAAATTTCTATACCACTTTTTAAATAGGAAATATCTTATATTTAATTCAAAAAAAGGTATGGAAACTCTTTTTCAATTCAATTTTATTTTATGCAAAAAAAGCTCGACTAATGATCATTTTTTATTAAAAATTAGTCCATCGTCACGTATATAATATTTATAGCATAAATATAAAATCAAAAGAATATAATTTTAATTTTATTCCCGAAAAACAAGAAAAAAATGAATTTCAAAAATTTGCAATTTTTGATCAACAGAAATTATCCTCATCAAAGTTTAATACATGTCTCATATTGTTTTATCATATTATTAACATATTTAAAAATAGTATGAAAGTGCTTAATTCAAATCTCATAAAATGCATAATGAGAAAAAAATGTTTTTTTAAGAAAAAATCAATTTAAAGATGAACGAGTCGACAAAAGTTTTTGGTTTTTTTATTTGTTCTTCATTTTTTTTATTTATTAGAAAATAAAATAAAAAAAGGCCATGTTTTTCGAGTGGATTTGGAGATCTTATATGATGTTATCAATTTTTTGTATACTTCATATCATTGATGATATGAATTTTATTATTGACCAAGTAGTATACGGTAAGCAGTGCTCTGTGCCTTCGCCCTGCTTACTCGCGCTCGCCCCCAGCTCTCCTTCGTATCGCTGGCTCGCGCTAACTAAATGACCAAATATCATTTCAAAAACTTATGATATCAAAAAGTTAATAATATCATAAGTTAATTAAAAGTTAATCTTAAAATTAACTTACTTCATATTGAAAATAAAAAATAAATAAATAAAAAAAGTAAAATGTAAATGTAAAATAAAAAAATGACAATACAAAAATAATAAATAATAAATGAAAAATAATAAATGAAAAATAATAAATGAAAAATAATGAATGAAAAATAATAAATGAAAAAGATACTTTAATAATATTGAAATGTATCCTACACTAAACCCTATTCAAGAACAAACACCAATACCAATAGAATATGCTTACTTTTTAGAAGATGGAGAAAGAGATAAAACAAGACCTAATCGTTTTTATTTTCATTATCCTCAAGATTAGGTTACTTCAAATAGAGGAGAATCAATTGATTTAAAATTAAATAACCCAAATCAAACATATGATGATCTTTATTTCTCTATTCCTAATGATAGAAAATCAGAATTATTTTATGATGTAATTTCTTGGATTCCTACAGAAAAAGATTTAAGGGAAATATTAATTGATTTGAATATTTCTTAAGAACAGAGTTTGAAAAATATAATGTTGCTCCAATTGCATTAAATAAATTTCTTCATTCATCTATTGATAAACAAAAAGAGAAATTAGAAGAAGATATCAATAAGAAAATGGATGAAACACTACAACTTGAGATCGAAATAGCAAATAGTACGAACTTAGATGAAATCGCACAAAAAACACTTAAAAGACAGAATTTAATAAAAGAAAGCTGGGATTTAAGAAGAAAAATTGATGAATTAGAAGAATCAAAAAAATTAGTTGGTCAACCTTTATTTAATTTAAATTATGTAGGGATGGATGGATATTACGATTATGATAAAAAGAAATTTATTGAAATAATGTACTCGATGTGGAATGAAGATGAAAATAATCCTTTTTATATTGATTTATCAATTAGTTTTCGTATAAGACCTATTGAAAATGGTATACAAGATAATAGTATTAATGCTATTTATGATTTAGCAGATGTATTTAATGTCGGCTTTGAACCTTTTCAAAATAATCCTAATAAATATATGAACTTAGAAATCCCTATTGAAGACAAAAAAGGAAATATATTGAGATATGAAGGAAAATTGATGAGAAAAATAATATTTGAAGATGTTTGGGATAGAGTTAGTTGTAAAATATATTCATCAATAGCAGAACAATCATCGAAATATTATTTAGGGAATAATAAAGTCATATTCGATCCTATTAAATACTTCAAACTTAATTCGACAGATCAAAGATTTTGGATTGAGTTTTATTCAGGTCGTCATAATCAAATACTTGTAAAAATACCCAATAATGAATCATTTTATATTGAAATGCAATTTATGCCATTCAGTAAGAAATTGATGTATGTTTAAATTTAATAAAAAGAATAAAAAATACTTTAAAACAATTAGTGAGCTTCATTCTTATTATCCTTGGAAATCATCATCAAAATTTGTTCCATTAGCTAAAAGATATGGTTTTACTGAAGAAGAAGCATTAGATTATTTAAAGAAGATAGTACATGATGTTCAGGTACCTAAAGCTAAGTTCATGAATATATATTCGAAACACGCAGGAGGTTATCAAATGGACACTTTCATAAATGAAAAAACAAAAGATGGATTAAATTAACTAATGCTGATTAATATCAATACAAGAAAAGCATATTGCTATCCAATGAAAGGTAAAGGAGCAAAAGAAGTAGCAAAAGCACTTAATAAATTTTTGGAGGATGAGAAAGAAGTATACTCTATTACATCAGATCAGGATGCTGCATATTTATCTAATGATGTTCTTCAAATAATGAAAGATAATAATATTGTTTATGCAACAACAGAAGATAATAATCATAATGTATTAGGTATAATTAATAGATTTATGCGAACTATAAGAGATATGGTAGGTGAAAACAGATATATAAATGAAAAAGAGATGAATGATTTAATAGATTTAAACTATAAAATCCCTAATGAAATGACTAAAGAAGATGAAAAAGAATATGTAAAAACGAAATCCCATAATAATCCATATGATTTTAAACCTAATGATAGAGTAAGAATTATTCAAGCTAAAGAACCATTTGCAAAACGAAGAAATAAAGTTAGTAAAGAAGCTTATATTGTAGATTCTAAAGCAGGTAATCAATTTATAATTAAGTCATAAGATGAATCAATAGATAAGTTACCAGGTTATAGATTAATCAAAACAACAAATAAAAACATAGCACAAACATTAAAAGGAGGTAAGAGAGGTATAGTAGATAAAATAATTTCATATGATACACAAAAGAATAAATATAAAATTAAATATAGTGAAGGCACAGAAGATGTAATTCCTGCTAAAAATCTAAGAGAAGGAGCACCAACTAAGCTATCTAATTTAGAAATTGATTTTTGGTCGAAGAAAAGAAATATACCAAATAATATTAAGAAGTGGGTATAAAAATAGATTTAACACAAATTAAATGTCTAAACAAATAATGAAAGAGGTTGAATCCTTAATACAAAAACAATGAGAAAGAATCAGAAAGAGATAGAAGGAGCATTAATTAAGCCTTTACATCCTTCATATCCTTTTTCAACAAACGGTATTTACTTTTTAATAGGACGACCTGGAAGTGGTAAATCATATTGGATATTAAAACACATACTAATAACAGAAAGATTATTTAAACACCCTTATTATCATAAAATTATATTTTGTTCATCAAGTGGGAAAGTAGATAAAACAGCAGAAGCAATGAGTAAAGAAGTAAAAACACCTATAATATATGTAAGCGAAACAGAGTTAATGGATTATTTAAGAAAACATTTAAAAAGAAAGATTAAATATTATCGAAGATGAAAGAAATGAATGAAGAAATGCAAAGATTAATAAATAAACATTCTCTTCAAGAAATAGATGATAGAATAGTTTATATCGCAAATAAGTTAGTAAAATATCAAACCTCTTCTTACCCTTATAATACTTTAATTATATTAGATGATTGCGCAGGAGGTGATTTATTAACACATAATATTATTGAATTCTTAAGACTACTAACAAAAACAAGACATTATAATATTACTTGTATTATGGCTATTCAAACTATTAGATTTGTACATATTAATGCGAAGAGAATGGTTACAGATATAATATGCTATAGTGGATACTCAGAAGAAGATTTTACATCATTATTGCAACAAACAAATAACAACCTTAATATCAAGAAGACAGTAAAAGAATATTTACAACATAGAGAGTTACATTCGAAATTCATTTGCAATATAACAGCCAACAAATATTACTTTGAATGTTAGTTTTAATTATAAAATAAATGACAATGGAAACAGTTTCTGATACTGATAGAATTGAACCATCTTCAAAACAAAATTCTAATGGTGGATTTTTAGGTAAATTTATTAATAAAACATGGAATACAGTTAAATCAGGAGTTGGAAAAGCTAGTAAATTTATAGGAGATAGTACAGTTGGTAAAGCAGGAAAATGGGTATGGAGGAATAAAGCACCTATATTAAATACGATAGGAGGAGCAGCACAAGGTTTTGGAGCGATTACAGCTAATCCTACAGCAATAGGTATAGGAAAAGGTTTATCTACATTAGCAAGTGGAATAAGAGATGGAGAAGTAAAAGCCGCATTACAAAAAACAATAGCTGAAAGACAACCTAATCCGTTAGGCAGTAATGTAGGTTATGAAGATTTCCCTAGAATTCATTATTCAAGGAAACCAGCTGCTTATAAAATATATCAGAACAGAAGTAAATATGTAGATGAAGCTCATATAGCGAGAACAAATAAGAGAAGAAGAAAGAAATCAAGAAAAGCAAAAAAGTAAAAATAAACAAAAACATACAATATCAAACAAATTTACTCATTTTTAAGCTCAATCAAAATGAGCAAAAGAGTTCCACAAAGTAAGAGATTTCAAGTTATACAAAAATGGTTGAATGGAAGAGACGATCCTGAATATGAAGTATTTCCTTGCAAAAAAGAGGGAAAGATAAGAGTGAAGAATCTAAACCCATAATAGAAGATAAAAAAATAGAACAACCTAAAACAGACGACTTGAGTGAAGATAATAATATAATAGAACAACAACCTAAAATATCTAAACCTAAACCCAAAACCATAATTGATGAAGAACAACCAAAAATATATAAACCTAAATCTGTATATGATCCAACAATAAATATAGAGATATTAAATCAATTAAAATTATTAGGTGAAGAAATAAAAAGTGAAAGAGAAAAGAAAGAACAAAAGAAGATGATGAAAGAAGTATTTCATAAGGAGATGAATAAACAACATAAAAATTTTTATCAGTATACTCAGCCTCAATATAAACAAGAACCTAATCAAATTGAAGAATCAGATGATGAAGAAGAACAAATAACTCCTCGACCACAACCTATTATGAGAAGAAGAAATAATATATTCTCTGACATAATATACTAAAAACGCATTTTTTATTTTTTCTAAAAGAATATGTTAAATCCAGAAATTGAGCTTAGGACTTCAAGTGAAACATGTACTCAAATAGCTAGTTACTTTGATATAGTTGATAATTGTATAGCTTTATCAGATACAAATAAACAATATACAATTAATCCTCAAACATCTTATTCTCCTTCACCTACAATTCCTCAAGGGTCTTATACAAGTGTAATTATATCACCAAATACAAATAATACAGCTGATATATATAATGGTTTTATAAGAGCTGATATGGAAGTTATGATTAGAGAAACAGCAGGAGAGACTGTTGAAGCAGCAGATGCAGAAAATAAATATCTTTTAAATAAAGTTTGGTTTGGATTTAAGGATGCTAGAGATGCTGTTGAGAAATATGAAATAGTAGCTAATGGAATAACTATTTATACCCAGAACTTTGGTTGTGAAGAATCATTTCTCACTGCTTGTTGTGCTAATGAAACAACAAAGAGAGCTGATATTTATTCAAAAGCTAGACATAAAGATATATGGAATAATCAATCAGGAAGCAGAACACGATTTATTGTTGATTGGAAAAAAAGAGATAGTAAAAAATGAACTGATCAAACATATAAAATTCACCTCAAAATTGATTTAAGAAGATTCTTACCACTATCTAATATTAAAATCTACCTGCTTTTGCTGGTAAAATAGAACTCAGATTATTCTTTTCTTGTACTGGTATGGTTTTTTGTCCTCTTGGTCCTGGAAAAAAGTTTGAACATGATCATAGTGTTAATTGTAAATATGTATTTGAAGACATTACTAATGAGTTTATCCCTATTGGTGAACCGATTACTATGTATACTGAAAAAGCAACAGCAGCTAGTAATGGAATAACAACATATCAACCAAATGAAAGAACATTTCAAGTCGTTAAATATGCTGTTACCGAATGTTCATCTATTATTCCTTGGTTTTGTATTGAAGATAATATTTATTCTAGTCTTGTACAAAGATATGTTGATCCTACTCACCCACTTACTTTTCCTACTCATACTTTATCTGTTTACACGACAACTAATCCATTAAAAAATGCAAATAGTAAATCTACTTGTACTATTACTCCTAGATTTGTTGATTCAATTTTCTTATTATTTCCTGTTAAACATACTCATCATACTTATTTTAAGAATCCAAACTTTAAATCATTTCAATTAAATTGTGGAGGATACGGGAATATTCCTGCAAAACCTTTTGGCACTACTGATGAGTATCCTGAGTTTCTAGAATATTGTCAAAATGCAATGAACATGAATGGTGGACAAAGTGGATTTAATAAAGAGGTTGTAAACCGCTTAACTAATTGTCATAGAGATATTGCTAATAAACCAGTTTTTGGTTATTCGATTGGAGCTTTCCCAAATGATAAGAGCAGTTTCTTTATTGGACTTCCTACTGAAACAGATAATACATATCAACAAGGATTAACCTTTATCACCTATTAACTTTGAAATTAAAGTAACTCAAGATACAGGTACAGGAACAAATGCTGAAGCTTGTCAAACTCCACCACTTATTTGTTTATTGTTTGATTCTTCAATCTCAATACTTGTTCAACCGAATGGCTGCCCTCCTCTAGTACGCCTTGGGAACTATGACCTTACTACAAGGGATTAAACAACAATAATATTCATTACGTTATTATATTTATTTTTATTTTTATTTTGTATTTACACAAATATTATGACAGAAGAACAAGTTATTGAATTTGTTACTATTAATGAACACCCTGATTATGAAATATTAAATCAATACCCTTATACTATAAGACGAAAAGATAATCATTATGTAGTTAAAGAATGTATAAATAAAAGTAATTGTTATGTAAGTGTAAATATTAACAGTAACAAAATTAATAAACATCAAATTATAGCAAAACAATTCATACCAAATCCAAATAATTTACCATTCGTAGATCATATTTCAAGAGATAGAACAGATTATCATTTATCAAATCTTCGTTGGGTTTCAGCAAAAGAGAACAGTATAAATGTTTCATCAAGAAATGAAGTTGAATATGTATTCGTTGATAATATTCCTGATGATGCGATAGTTATAACGCATTATGATGTAAATAATAAAAGAAGATATTTTGAAGAAAACAAATATTATTATTATTATAATGAAGAAACAAAAGAAGACGTATTTTATCAAAGAATAACTGACAATGTTTATAAAATTATGCATATTAATATAAAAAAAGGAGGATATAAAGTAATAAGAACAACAGATATTAATAATAAAAAGACTACTTTATATATTCGTTCTTTCAAATATCAATATGATTTAATTTAAAAAAAGTCTAACCATATTTTTGTTTTTGATGAAAAAAATCATTAAAAAGTGAAGTAGTGAAATTATTTTTATGTCACTTTTATTTTTGTTTTTGTTTAAATTTCTTATTT
The DNA here is from genome assembly GCA_039105265.1 of Tritrichomonas musculus. Taxonomy (NCBI): domain Eukaryota; phylum Parabasalia; order Tritrichomonadida; family Tritrichomonadidae; genus Tritrichomonas; species Tritrichomonas musculus. The sequence continues at coordinate 5,378,117 of JAPFFF010000004.1, forward strand.
TTGCAACATAATAAATATTATGACAGAAGAAAAACAAGTTATAGATTTTATTACTATAAACGAATATCCCGATTAAGAATTATTAAATGATTTCCCTTTCACAATAATAAGAAAAGATAATAAACGTATTGTTAAAGAGAGTATAAATAATTGTGGTTATGTAAGTGTATGTATTAATGGTAAACCTAATATTCTTAAACACCAAATTATAGCTAAACAATTTATAGATAATCCAAATAATTTACCCTTCATAGATCACCTAAACCATGATAGAGCTGATAATCATTTATCAAACATACGTTGTGTTTCAGTAAAAGAGAATAATAGAAATGTTTCATCAAGAAATGGAGTTGAATATATTTTTATTGATAATATTCCTGATGAATCAATTTCTATAACACATTATGATATAAGAAATGAAAGACGATTTTTTGAAGAAAAAAAAATATTTTTATTATAAAGGAGAAGCAGATGAAGATATTTTTTATGAAAGAATAACTGATAATATTTATAGAATTATGCATATAAATTTAACAAAAGGAAAATATAAAATTATAAACACAAGAGATATTAATAATAAACTAACTGCTATAACAATTCGTATTTTTAAATATCAATATGGAATTAAATAGAAAGTTAAATAATAATATTTTTCAACATTTTTAATCAAAAGGGAAGAAGTGAGATTTCACTATATTTATGTCACTTTTTATATTTCTAATTTATGTTTTGTTATTTTTGTTTTTATTACTATTATTTTCAAATACTTTTTTATTTTTAATTTGAAAATTAATTGGGTCTATACTAAGTCTAGTCTATGTCTAGTCAAAGTCTATACCAAGTCTATACCAAATTGATTCAAAAATTAAATAATATTCTTTATTTTTAATCAGAAAGTGAAGAAGAATTTATGTCACTTTAATGATTTAACTCATAATGATTTAACTCATAAAATAACAAAACCTTGTAGACTTAGTATAGACATATTTAATAGCATCATACTGATTAAGCAATAAGTCTTTTAATATATCATTTTGTTTTTCTTGTACTAATATATCTTCATTATTAGTAATGATATCTGTATAAAATATGTATTCCAATGGATTAAGAGAGTTTGTTTGATTTCTACTTATAACTGACATTATAATTGTGTAATTATAGAAATAAAAATTACAAACAAAAATAAAAGTGACATAAAAATAGTGAATTTTCACTTCTTCACTTTTTAATGATTTTATTCAACAAAAACAAAAATAAAACAATAACATTAATCACAAACACAAATCAAAACTAAAATCAAAACACAAATCAAAAATAAAACAATAACATTAATCAAAATCAAAACTAAAATCAAAAATAAAAGTGACCTAAATATTGTGAAATTTCACTTCTTCACTTTTTAATAATTTTATTCAACAAAAATCAAAAATTAAGAGTAAAATGAGATATAAAATTTTTTGTATTTGCTATTTTATTTTATTATTTTTTATTTCAATCAAAAATGGAAAATCAATTAAATGTATGTGATTATATTAATTTTATTATTTATCTAGCCGATAACCCTGAAGATTTTAAAGACTGTAATTTTGCAATTCTTTGCGATAAATATCCTATTCAATTAAATCATAACAATTATTTAGCTAAAGTAATGTATATCTCTTTCAAAACAAATAAAACAGTATGGAGAGTATATCCTGATAAGATAAAGGAATATGAAATGGAACACATTGTATTAAGTACTAACACAAGAAGAAGATTAAATTATAAAATGAATGAGTTCTTTGTTAATGGTTCAAATATAGGACAAAAGTATGAGGAATATAGTTATTATAATTATTCAATCGAATTAGCATCTAAAAAGACCAAAACAATGATAGAAGAATTACGTAAAAGATATGAATTAGATACACCTGAACTATTTATAGGAGAACATCAACCATTAGTACTTGAATAATTCGTTGGTCGGAATTCCGACCTACCTTTAATATCATATTTTTTTGAAAAGAAATGAATAAATACAGAAATCCCAATTCAACCACAGTAGGTGTTGAAGGTGCTATGTTTAATGAAGCTACTAAAACAGAAAAAAATATAGAGTTTAATCATTATGGTATATTTTCAAATGATAATACATATGTAGTAACTTTTAATCAGAGGATTAATAGACCACCAATAAAGTATATGGAGAATAAACCAGTAAAACCACCTAAATCAAATCAACATAAAACAAAACCATTACCTGAACCTCCTGTTTCTATTACAGACGGCGGATATTTTATTAAAAAAGATAAAGCACCTAAAGCTCCTATTCTTCCTCCATACCTTAAGAAACCAGAGAACTTAGGAGAAATACAAGGTAAAGCAAATGAAAGAAATAAAGGGCGAATAGGATACTTTAAACCAATTAATCTGAATAAAAAATATATACATTATTAAAAATACTTATTGTTAAACTTTTTTTGTAAAGTAAATTATGATAAAGAAGAGATCATTAAATCAGGGAGCAATTAACGCAAATATTTCTTTAGAACCTCAAGCAGCAGCTCAATCTATATCTAATATTAGCAATAACATCATTATTAATAAGAGAGATGATGGAAAAGAAGAAATAGTTATTACAAGAGATATAGAGTTAGAAGCGAAAGAGGAAGAAGAATTAAAAGATCCTAAATACATAATACTTGAAACTTATGCCAATATATTGTTAAATCAAGATAAAGCTTTAAAAGTTAATCTCATATCAAAGAATTGTATTATTGTTCCTTCTACATCTTTATCTAATATTATTAAAGCTATTGTTAAAGCCGAATCAGTTGAAATAAATTTAGATGAAGATATAAAATGTTGTAGTTCAAAAATAAACCCAATTCGAAAAATAGAAGCTATAAAGATTGTAAATGATAATGGAGAGGTATGTACTGATTTCAAACAAGTATATAATAGAGAATATAATGAGTTAGTTAATAAATATCATCTTTGTTTGAAATATGGAATAAATATGTAGTATTAATTTTAATCTTTTTAATTTATATTTTTATTTTTATAGAAATGTCAAATAAAATAGATCTAACACAATTCAATCAAACAAAGGTGATAAAGAAATTAACCAAATCTAAATCTAATGAGGATCTTAAAAATATTGATATAGAAGAAACTGAAGCTGAACCCAAAATAGAACCTCGCGCCTCATTTGACACTCGGAAAACGCACGAAGCAGAAAAACAGAAAAGAGGAAGAAAGAGTAAGTATATGAGTCAAGAAGAAAGATTAGAAGCTAGAAAATTACAACAAAAAGAATATAGATTAAGAAAGAAACAAGAATTAGAAGAGTAAAAGAAGATTGCTGAAAGTGTGCTCAAGAAAGAAGATACACAATAATTGAAAACAAAAATAATATAATTGTTTTTAAAATTAGAACTTTATTTTTCGATCAAAATGAGGTAGATTAATTTGCTGATAAGATGATGGTTTTCTAAAGCAATTACTACCATCTAATAAATTAAATGTAATCTCTTCTCCTTTATACATTCTTTCATATAGTTCTTCAACTGTAATATTCATTCGTTTAGCTTTATTAATAATACATTGCTTTGTAACACCTTTAATCTAATATGATAACCTTCATTACCTTGTTCATCAACTAATATATCAAGATATGATTTCTTTCCTAATGCTATTAATTTTCTAGAATAAACAGCTCCTACAGCTCATCTTTTTAACTATTAATTCTTTTCCATATTTTTGTTTAAAGACATCAGCTATCTTTTGTACATCTATTTCTCTAACGTGTACTGAATCAGTGTCTGTGTAGTATATATCTATTTCATTTTGTTCAGCTGTACTTATTACTCTATTCATTAGATGTTTACTATATGACAAAACAGTTGCTTCAAATTGAGGGAGATTAAAGTGATTGTTAATAGGCTTTACTTTTTTAACATATATATTATCGATTTCTTTGTTCTCTATCACCTCAGTTATATAATTATAGTGTTTCCATATATATTTAATTGCATTATTTTCGGGAATACATTTTGTTTCTGTTGTTGTTGCTTTTAATATTGATTTTCCGTAAATAGAATTAAGAAGTAGTTTTATAGTTTGTTGTAATGGATTCTTTGCATCTTGATATCTTTTTCTAGGACTAAACAATTTTTCCATAAATACATTAATCTTATTATTAAATCCTTCATTATAATAGTATCCTCTAATAAACTCATAATCAAATTCATAAAATTCCATTAAATCAAGAAAAGCTCTCTTATCTATATAAAAGTTGTTAATAGGATTATTGTTAAATATTTTGGATCCTCTTTCGCTTCTACTATATATCTGACCAAATTTATAAGGTTTATTAGATTTGCATTTTATTTTTGTTATGTTTATTTCAATAAAAAACTGATCATATTTTAGTAATTCTTCTGTAGTTATTGATGATGATATTATTTTTGGTAGACCTTTAGCTATACCTGGCATAATAGACATTGGACTAGGATATAATGAAACAGCATCAAAATCTTGTATTCTATCTTCTATATATTGCTTTTCATTATTAGCTGTCATAGTTCTTCTACCATTAACACATCTTAAGATAAAGCTTAGTAGTAAGGTTAAGGAGGGCTCCAGGTACTCCGTACCCTACGCCCATGCTTCGCTCACTCCCTAACCCTAATTCATTCGGTCTACCAAAAATTGACATTTTTGTCATCCTCGACAAAATTAGTATATATACCCGCCACAGTCGCGTGACAGCTAATTTAATTGACGAAATCCCCCAAAAATCAGCTGTTTTGGTGTTTAATTTAGTGCTACTTGTGGCGCAGTACTACAGATATATGTCTATATATGACAATTCTAATAACGATAACCCATAATAATGGCTAAATAAACTATTATAATCGGCTATATTAATATGAAACCGTTTCTATACAATTCCATAGCTATACTCATATACGACATTATCGAGATTGTGTCCAATAAAGTAGAACTAATAGTGGCAGATAATGAATGACTATTGTAGCATATAATGAATGACTATATGTATAAACAATGGGTTTGATATGTGAATTACATGAAAATTTTATCCAACTGAAACCAATGACACTGAACACTATGTTATACGATCACGTATATGAAGGTATGAAATCCATATCTATAAATGATTTCCGTGATGACGATGATCCATTGAAACAACAAATCGAACCAATACCAACACCAGAAGAAGTCCATGATCCGTCATATATACGATGGCAGATGTTTGATGAGATCCCTGAACGATTATACACTATACAGTGTGAAGGTTACTTCGATAAGAACGGCCATCCATTAGATGATGAAACAACGATTAAACATCTAACTAGTGGTGAACCACCAGTAAATATCGATGATGAACTAGAACTTTGTGATGAGAATGGCGATGTAAATTCATCAATAATGAAGAAATCAAAAAATTTGTATGAAATTGATTACTTTCTAACGAATTTGAATGAATTCAAATATTATCAATATTATAATTTATCTCATTAAACTACGTATATTTACAAATAATAATTATATATTTAATATTTATGTTAAGGGGAACTTTTTTTAGCCCCCAAAAATTGAAAAGAAAAATGTGTTTTTTAGCCCCACTTTTTTGAAAACTTTTTCAATTGAAAATAATCGTAAATTTGATTAAAAAAAGGAGCAAAAAAAGCATATTAAAATAAAATAAATGCAAAAAAAAGGTAGTTATATGTTAAAAAACATATAAAGATAAATATAAAACGAAAAATTCTAAAAAACATCAATAATTCTTGATGATTACTCTATTAAGATAAACTATTTAATGATAGATAGAATAAAAAGGGAAAGAATCATTAACTCATACTGGAAATTATATATTATCTCAAAAAAAGCTGGTGTTTATATTAACATGAATAAATTATTATATTTCATATTCATTATAAAAATATGAAAGTATAATGTCTGGTTTAAGTTTAAGATCATTTTGGGCAAAAAGAAAATGCTGCTGCGTTAAATAATTTAATTTAATTGATCCTAAATAAGAATTAGTGCGTTTCTTTTATTACCAAAAATTTTGTGAGAATATATGGTTGTAATAGAAACTTTTTGAAAATACTTTGACCAAATAAACTATCAAAAATACATAAAAATAATCGTTTAGCAAAAGCAAAATAAAGTCGTTTAGCTTTTTTTCATGAACAATAAAAATAATTAAAAATAGAGAAATTCTTTGGTGAATAAAATAATAAACGATATTCGAAAATAATTACACATATATAACCAAAAACGCAAGAAAAATTTTTAGAATATATAATCTTTGATTAAACAAAACATTATATATAGAGAAAATATTATAAATAAAACCTTTAATCATATTATTTCTATCAAATTCAAGAGATAAGATGTCCTTTTTACCTATAAATAGAGATAAATAATAATATCTTTTTTTATTTTCAACAAATTCTATTTATTTATTAAGAAATATGCATATAGGAGCAACAAAGAAAAAATATTTTGGGAAATACTTGCGAAATGTAAAGTCTATGGGATGAAAAACACTTATGAATAAAAAAAATTGGGGGCTAAAATACAACTTTCAATAAAAAAATAAACAAAAAATCATTTAGCCCCCAAAAAGAAATGTGATATGAAAAATGGGGGGCTAGAAAGCATTTTCCCTTTATGTTAAACATAATTATTTATATTATGTTTTCATCCATCTATCTTTTTCTCGAATATTCAAATTGCTTAAATGAGATATAATCTGAATTAAATATGAATTTTAATTATTTGGTGCATCATATACAATATTAATATAAGAATTACTTATCATTTATATAAATCAATATATATATAAAAGCAATTTAAATATGATTTATTGATAAATGCTTATATTCATTCATTAGACAAAAAGAAATAATTATTTATATTGCTGAATTGGCATGTTTGGTGTATTTGGTGGTGGATGACATCCGATAAAAATGATGTTTTGAGCAGATCCTAAAATGCAGAATTCAGCTCCACTATTTATCGTTGTTTCTTTTGGAACGAAGGCATAATCGCTGAAGTCATTATGAAGAAGAAGTTGTCCATAATGATTGCAACCGCAAGAGAAAATTTTTCCATCACAAGTCAAGAAGAGTGAATGGTCAACACCAGCAAAAGCAGCAGAGATTTTGCATCCTTTAAGAGACGAGATTTCTGTGAAAATTGAAACATTTTCTATTTGTTCACCGAGGCCGAGCAAGCCGCCATCATTTGATCCTCTTCCAAAGACACGACAATCATTACTCACAGCGAAGCAGTGGTTGGATTGGCCAGACAACCAGACAATTTTATGACTTGCTAGTTCATTCACAACTGAAAATCTAGAAATAATAAGGTTTTCTATTCTAAATCTGTGACATGTGTCTTTTTTGTTGACGATATCATTTTTGATTTGTGCATCATAGACGCGGCCTTTTGTGCTCATAACAATGATTGACTTAGTATCGAAAGCAACACACGATGCCTTTTCGCAATCAGGAAGATAAAGAACAGGCAACAGTGAATCACTAGATTTCATGACTGTTTGAACATCAATGAAAATGACTTCACCTTCGCTTCCAATTGCTGCTAAATGAAAGTAACCGTTGAAAATGGCCACTGGATTTCGATCTCCAATGTTTAGAAAGAGCGAATATCCATCATTTAAGTTGAGAAAGAGCCGATTCTTGTCGCCATTTGATAGAAGATAAAGCATGCCACGAGGAAAACATAATGCTGAAATCGGAGACAAAATATTTTCTTTTTCATCTTTAATCGAAAATTCGGTGAATTGGCTGATTGTATTTTTAGGAAGAGACTGCATGATTGTGCCTTCTTGGTTGTTGCCAATTCCTTTTATTGAGCCATTCTTTGTGACAATCACTGAATGATCTAAAGAAATTGAGTATGATAAGAGTGAAGAAAAATCAATTGATGACTTCACAGGTGGACTGATGCTATGACGTTTATGTTTATTGTTTGTTTTCTCGCCAAGTTGGTTGTATTCATTATATCCACAAACAATGACTGATTGCGAAATTTGTTTGTTTTTCATCTTTGTTTTTTCAATTTCTTTTTTGTTGTGCGTAAATTTGCTCATCAATAATTTGTATGTGCTCTGTATGTTTTCGTTGCCAATTTCTTCACTTAGTTCAATGAACTCTGAAATATTTTCAGCATTATACCCAAATAGGTTTCCTTTGGTGGCATATTCAATGAAATGGCGAAATGTTTCTGGCTGAATTTGGGATTTTATTGTTATTTTGCAATCACGGATTAAATTGAATTTTACAGACCATTCTAACTTAGATTCACAAAGTTGTTGATCCGTTAAAGAAATTTTGATTGATTGATCTCCTAGATCAAATTCATAAGTGCCCTCCATTTATTTAAATGATAATTTTGGGCAGAAATTTAAAAAGGTTTTAATTTTAATTTTCATTTTTTTCTTTGTATTTCAGTTTTTTGTGACCAAAAACGTTATTATTTAATAAAAATTTTTTGTTTTTTATGATATTATTAAAAAGTACTTATTTAAAATAAAATCAAATATATTAATTAATATATTTGAATCATTTTTTGTTCATATATGATTTTTTAGTGATCCTCTCATGATATGTTATATACATTATAATATATTTTTTTCTAAACATTGACTCTTTTCATTGTAGAATTAATTTAATTATTAGTATTTATAAAATCAAAAAAATGATAATTATATTAAGACATAAATTATAAAATAAAATAAATTGAATATTTAATTTATTAAATATTATGTTATTCAACGAGATATTCATCATAAAAATTTTCAAAATTACAACGGATTTCACACAATTTTCAATATACTTTTGAAAATTAATATGTCAAATATTTAGAAAAATAATGAGTATTCAAGAATATATTGATAATAAAAGAAAAATCCAAAGTGCCATTCTCAGTTTTATTGATGATGACGATGATAACGAGGAAGAAACAGAAATTCAATATAATGAAATAAGCACACTTTTAACAGTTCCAACAATTCACAAAGATAAGGAAGAATTAAAACAAATAATCTTAATAATTTCGAATATTTCAGATAACCATCATCGCACAGCCAATTTTTTCGATAAAATTGGACGTATAATTGAAATAATCAAAGAAGATTTAAAAAGTAATTTTACTAATAAAGAACTTTTTACATTTTTCAAAAATAACAAAAGGACCCTCTTACTTCTTGTCGAAAAAAACATAATAACGATAACTAACGAACTTTTTAAAAAAAATTTTTTATTAGATATTTATGATGAAAGCAAAATAGAGGATATCAAAAAATACTTTTCACCCGAGTTGGGAAATTTCAAAAAATTAGGTTTTCCGGAATCGATTGACAAATTTTTAGAATATCGAGATAAAGGTCAAAACGAGAGTTATATTTGTGAAGTTATTCGGCAAGACGCAGTTGTTGAATTCATCAGTCATGTCAACATGGGCAATATTTCATTGTCATCAGAGATAAAAGAATCGATTTTTGAAACCAATTCAATTTTTATAAATAAACGTCCTCTACTGATTGAATATGCAACTTTTTATGGGTCGATTCAAATTTTTCAATACATCAAGATGAACAAGCCAAATATTTTGAATGGAGATTTGTGGATTTATGCGATTCACTCGAATAAAGCTGAAATGATTCATGCTCTTGAAGAAAACAAAATTTTCCCAATAGATCGAACGTACGAAGCATGCCTGATTGAGTCCATTAAATGTCACCACAATGAAATAGCCAACTACATCAGAGACTCTTTGTTTGACAGAAGCAAATGGAATGAAAAAGAATATGATGAAGATGATGAAGATGAGGATGAACTTGGAATATATAAATCGCCAGTTCTTTATCACAATTTCGAATTCATGCCAGATGATTTTGAAGGCATTTTTGGTCTCATCTTTTATTTGATGCAAAACAAGTATTCTTCACTTGTGAAACTCTTGAAGGATCAAACTCAATTCTTCTTCGACATCAATGATTATAGTGTTAAGTATCGTAATGAAAGTTTTTTTGTGTCATTCATTGTACAAAAAAAGAGTGCATTAAAAGAATTCATGATTACATTATATGATGTCAAAGATAATGTAAATGAACTTTCCCGTATGATGATGTGCAGATATCCGCCAATTTTGAGTATCAAAGGATTCAGTTCAGTTGGTCCTAATAATGAAAAAAATGATTCGATTTTGACCGATTATTACGAAATGACATTGTCAGATTACATCAACCAAAAGAAAAAGGGAAATTACACCAAAACGAATGACTACATTATAATTCTTGGTATTACAATTGGATTGAGATATTTACACAAAATTGGAATCATTCATGAAGTTTTATATCCAGGCAGTATTTTACTTGATGAAAATCTCTATCCAATCTTTCAAAAAGTCGAAATTAGCAAAAAATTGTTTATCACTTATATCAACCAAAATAATCATATAATTCACCCTTCATGTTATTACGTGTCACCAGAACAAATTAATGGGACCAGATGTCAGGCCTCTAATGTTTTTACATACTCTCATATTCTGTATAATTTAATAACATTAAAGGATTGTTATCGAAAATGTCCAATTTATAAGGTATATAAAGATATTATAAATGGTTATCGTCCAGATCTTCAATTTATAAATAATAAAAGTATCGCAGAATTTCTTGAAAGATGCTGGTGTCTAGATCTAAAGGAAAGATTGACGTTTGACCAAATTTTGGATATCATCACTCAGGAAGAATTTTATGCATACTTTGAGCCACTTGATCGTCAAAAAGTTGTTGAATACCTTAATAAATATGGGAACGAATTTGACGAAATCAAAAATAAATTTGAATAAATAAATCATAAAAATTCATTTTATTTTATTTTTCTATCATTTTTATCATCTTTTTGTTAGAAATAATAACAACTTTAACCAAAATAAAGAATAAAAACAATAATGTGTATTGTTGCAAATGATTTCCTAGCTTTGTTTTTACAGCATGAATTAAGTATTGCCTTGTTCGAATTTAAACTTTTTGAATACCAAAAATTGTTTCTCAGAGCCACCCTATTTTAATGCCAAATGAAATTTGTAGTTTGAATAGCCCAAATCTGTTTTTTATGATCTCCAAAATATTCTGTTTGTGTTAAAAACGCTTGTGTTTGCTGAAATCTTGCACAAAGACAAAAAAATATAACAGATTCAATTTTGAATTAAGGTCGAAAATTGACCTTTTTGGCGTATAATTGAAATTTGAATTCAAAAATTTCACCATGACGATAAAAATGCATTGAAATAAGAGCATGTTTCTACTTTATTTAAAGTAATAGCATTACTCATTTAAAAATAATATTGATGATGTTGACAATATCATTTTTTTTTTAATAATAATTTAAAATTATTAATTTTCAAATGAAAAATGCAATCGTTTGAAGTATTTACTCAACGTTTATAATTTTTTTTGACCATCTTCAAAGTACTGTTTTACAACTTCATAAAAAACTACATTGACACCAGCACCATTTACAACTGATGTTTCAATAACTGGGCATTTCATTTTTTTACTTATATTTTTATACTCTGAAATAGGAATGACTTTTTTATCATTTCATTTTTCACTTAGTTCACAATTATTTGCTGCAACAACACAAGAAAAGCAATCATCGTCTATTTCCTTTTTAAGATCATCATACATTTTATAAATATGATTTAATGAAGAAGGATCCGTGATTGAAAAAACTAACACGAAGCAATTAATGAATGTTAAATGCAATTTTTTATATCATCTCCTCCACAATATAATTGAAGAAGATAAATATGCGTGTGGAACTAGTTCTAAATACCAACAACCTAGCATTAACTATAAAGGTACAGAAGTTGATCTTCAATTACACTTGCAATTTTTATAAGGACAAGTTGTATACAATTGTAAATTCAAAAGCAAAGTCTTATTAATGTCTTGTATATTTTTGTTTAAAAATTGGAATATGTATCATTATTAATTGAGATTTTCTGTATTTTTATCAAAGAAAAGTAATTTTATCGAAAATTTTCAAGTTACTAATAAAACTGTTTATCGATTCGGATAATTGAATATCGATATTTTATCAATAAATGATGTTTACACATTATTATCATTAATATTGGAACAAATAATAATTTCTGGCTCCTACTTTTTGAGATGCATTGAAAAATTAATAAAACTTTATTAAAATATTAAAATAGGTATTTAAATATTAAATGGATTGTCTCAAAAAGTAGCTGCCATAAAATCGTAATTTATCATTGTTTATCAATAACCATCCCTGATTATGAAATCATTTATTTTTCAAAATTAAAATAAAACTATATTCATAAAGATATATTTGTTTAAAATTGAGAAGGAGGTAAAGTTTATTTTTATCTCTAATGCCAAAATTTAATAAAAAAACCGTCCGGACATATTTTTTTTTTTTTTTTTTTTTTTTTTTTTTTAAAAAAAAAAAAAAAAAGCTTTATATTAGTATTATTATTATTATTATATTTTATAGCATCTTGTTAAGTCCAAATGTCACTTTTTTAGTGAAAAATTTCTGATAAAAGGCCAAGAAAAAAATGGAATTTGGACTTAACAAGATGCTATATTATATTTTTTTTAAAGAATACCAAAGTGAACTTCACTTGGGATATTTTATGAGTTGATTCAATATTGAATTATTTTTCAAAAATTCAATAATGAATTCAATTTTTTTATAAATGTTATTTGTATTAGATACTAGTTTTTACATTTTATTATTTGATATTTAAGAATAATATAGAAACATATAGAAAAGCATGAAAATATTTTATTATAATATATGCTTTTTGAAAAGAAATTATTAAGAAAAACTAAGTGTGGTCACTCAAATGTCTTATTAAAATTTTCATTTTATTATCTATTTTGAAGGATGATATTGTTCATCTTCATTCATTTAGTAAAAAGTTCTTTTTTAGATTTCTACAAAAATGATGAAACTTTTTCATTCATTGGACAAAATAATAAAGAATTGATCTTGACGAATCCAAAAAAACATATTTTAAATAAAAGACATAATATAATGGGAAATAAAAATAACGAATTTAATCAAGGATATTGGTATTATATCCATTTTTTGACCAATGATCTTTCAGAAATCCAAAAATATATTCAGGTTCGAAATACTGATTTTCTGTTCAAAAAAACATTTGTTCTTTTCTTATCATCTAGCCAATTAGAAAAAATTTCAAATATTTCATTAGTTAAAAAAATCGAACCATATGAAAAATATATTGAGAATGGAGTTCCATTAGAAAAAACTGATTTTTTGATCATATGCACCAGTATTAAATATAAATTACCACAAATGGAAGAATTTTACCAAATACATAAAAATGAAAATAATAATATTTATATCATTCAAATTCCACAAAATGGATTAAAACAAAAAGACTTTATTTCCAAAAAGAAGAAAGTTATTCAAATGTTATCAGAAATATCAGAAATAAGATCAATTTCAACATACAAACATCCTCAAATTAAAAATGCAATAATGACAGGATTTACACAACAAAATAGTTTTTCTTTTCAAAGAGACAACCAATCAAATATCTATTATTTAGACAGATATCTCAATAATAAAGGTCTTCGAGGAGGAAACCAAACCATAACAATACTTGATACACCGATTGACTTCTATCATTCAAATTTTCGAGATGAAAAGGTCCAAGTGAAGTTAAATACATATATGCCAAATCATCGAAAAATCATTTATTATGGATTTAAAGGTAATTTAAATGAATTGACGGATAAAATGAGTGAAAATGAACATGGAACACATTGTGCTGGAATTGCAGCAGGCAGCAGCATTTGTCAAAATGACGAATTGAAAAGAACAAAATTATTAAACGGAATTGCTCCTGATTCAAAAATTCTATATGCGGGACATTTTAATGAAGTTGATCATCTTGAAGTGGTAAACATGATGAATAAATATAATTCTAGAATTTCGTCAAATAGTTGGGGATCAGATGGATTTAATTTAGTTGATAATTATTTATATGGAAGAATTGCAAAAGAGAATCCAAATTTAACTTTCATTTTTGCTGCTGGTAATGAATATCAATATTTTGGTAATTTTAGTGTTGGCGATCCATCTGGATCTAAAAATGTCCTGGCAGTAGGATCAATAAAAGATTTCTATAATGAAATATATTTTAAAATAACTAGTAAAAACAATCCAAACCTAGTTATATTAGCATATGGATCTAAATTTTTTGATCCTTGGTTTAGTGGATCAATTGGTATAGAACCTGGCAAAACAGACATATTAGTAATAGATTCAAATAAAGGAGATCAGTGTAATATTTTACATCAAAATAATTATTTTATGTTCTATGGAAATAATTATAGATGGATGATTGAATGTGATTTTAATTATTCAGGTTTCTTTGTTATTCAAAATTCTTACATGGAAATTATGAAAGAAATTCTAGATAGTAAAAGTGATATCCATATAGAAAGAGTAATTGGAATTAATAGAACCAGAGGAATTGAACATGCTGATTATTCATCAACCGGTCCTGCAAATAAAGGAATATTAAAACCTGATGTTGTGGCACCAGGAACTAATATAATTAGTGCTAAATCACGAGCACATAGTAATTCTCCTCACGGTTGTCGTGATGAAAATGAAGCTGATTTTATTATGATAAGTGGGACTTCAATGGCAACTCCAAATGTTGCAGGTGCTGCTGCTCTTATTCATGAATATTTCTTATCAGGTGAATAGAATTCAGATAAAGTTATTCTTGATGGTGCCACAACTCGAGCTCTTTTAATTAATTCTTGTAGACATCCTTTGAATTCAAAATCACCTGACATAATATTTGGGCATGGTGTAGTTGATCTTTCAACAATCATTCCAATTGAAAATGATTTTGGTGTCCAAATTGTATCTCAAAATGTAGATAAAAAGCCGGTTGTTACAAATAAAGGACATGTTATATCTAGAATCAAAGTTGATACAAAATTAAATAAAAAAGATTTACAAATAACACTTTCGTATATCGATGTTATGCTTGGAATGGATTCTCCAATTCCTTTAACAAGAGATCTTGATCTTGTTGTTGTTTCTCCAAGCAAGAAAATATTCATTGGAGATCATTTACAAAACTATGATTCACAACATTTTTCAACAAATGAAAAAATTATCATAAGAAACAATGAATTAGAAGATGGTGAATATATTGTTCATATTTATGGTAATTTATTTGTTGATTCTTTGGTTTTTTCTGGTCCATTTAAACAAGAATTCTCAGTTGTGGCAAGCGGACCAATACCAAATGGATACATTGAATTCTCAGACAGTTCTGAATGTCCATGTGATAAATGTGATACAAAAAATCCAGGATATTGTCTTTGTGATCAAGAAAAAGAACTTGGTCCAATCTGTCAATCAAAAATAGAAACATTACACGGAACTGAAGGTGCTTTCTATGTACAGCCATTATCAATTAGACATATAAAAATTATTTCTCCGAAAAAGATTAAATATGTTTCTTCTAAATCAATGAATCCTGGTGTAAATTGGACTATTTGGATTAGTAAAACTTGTCATTTTACTCTTGGAGAATATGAATTTATTGGAATTACAGGTAAAGATGAATATACTGCTGCGTCAACAACAAAAATAAATTATGGGACTAAGGAGATTTGTCTCGCAATATTCAATAATAATGATAGACAAGCTAATTATATAATCGAAGTATCTAATTATCCAAAATACTTTTGGATAAAACTGATTTTTATGTGCATGGCTGTTCTCATTTTGGTATTATTCATATTCTTATGCTATTTATGTTGCTGTCGTAAGAAATGCTGCTGTGGCTGTTGTGGCTGTTGTAAATGCTGCAATAAAGATGAAATGGGAGAAACTGATACAATTTCACAATTTTCACTACACGATAGATTAATAAGCAATTGAATAATTAAAAAAAATGAATATTTGCAAATATATGCTTTTTTTGTTAATTATTTTGTTTTTTCTATGAAAACTGAAAACTAATACTAATGATGACATTTTATTTCATAAAATATATTATATTTTAATTTTTTTGATTTTTAATTCCAGATGTTCCAAAATTGAGACTTGTACTAAAATTTAAAACATGTCCCATAATTTTAGAGTTCTAATATTATAAACTTAAATCTAGCTTTTATCCTACAGGAATGCCTCGAAGATGTCCCATACTCTTCTCAAAAAGGCGAATGAAAAACCGTTATAAAACCGTTCTATAATGAAAAACTTAAATCAATGAACTATTCCCAATTGTTTTAGAAGAAACAAATCTTCAATATATTCAATATTATAATACTTCAATTTCAAATCATTACAGATTTCCAATTGAACACAATCAACTCCAAAAATTCATTTCGAGTCATTTTTATTTAATTGATCCTCAAAAACTTCAGAATCTCCCACTTTCAATTCTCTACGGCATTCTAAATAGCGAAAATTTAAAAATAGCAAGTGAAGACTCACTTTTGGATTTCATTGTGCAGTTTTTTTTTTTTCATCTAAAGAAAAAGTTGATAATTCAGAAAAAGTTATATTTTATATGAACTTGTTGAATTTGCGTCATTGAGTGAGAGTAAGTTCAACGAATTCATAGAAAAAATTGACCAAAAAGAGATGACGAAGCAGCTTTGGAACAAACCAAAAAAGTGCTTCTTCACAAACAGAGACATCGCTGTAAAGGTGAGGACTGAGGAAGAGTGGAAATCACTGAATCAGAACAGACACTCAGCTACTAATAAACACAAATATACAACTGTCGAATATGACGACAATGAGATTAACAGATTTAATAGAAATATTGCAAAACTCAGCAACGGAAACCCAGTAAACATCGTAGACAATGGAATCATCAATATTGCATCATCGCAAGTAATAGACCTTATTTCTAACGATCATATTTTAAAAAAATGCTAAATAATTAATAAATCGTTCGTGTAAAAATTGCATGGAATAAACTAAACATTCAAATCTAAAATTAATTTTCATATAAAAAAGAGAGAAAGAGAGAGAAAGAAAAATTGATTATATAAATAATGTGAATAGATCAATTGAATTTTATTAAATCATGAAATCAGTTCTTTGTTTTTTATTAAAAATGTATAAAATAATTTTATGATAATTTAATATCAGAATAAATTTAAATAAAAAAAATATAACAATCATATGCATATAATAGCATATGGCATTTTAATGTTTTACTTTTTGTGAAAGAATGATTGATTGTCATTTAAATGAAATTATTGGTATCAAAAAAAAACTAAATTGTCTTTTGATTAAAAAATAAAAAATGTCATTTAAATGAAAAATGTCATATAAATAAAAAATGTCATACAAATTTTGGGATGAACTTCATAAATTTTTATTAGGGGTTTTTCGAAAAAAATACAATTTTTCAGAAAAAAGTTGATTTTTTGGAAACATTTTTGTGAATTTATTTGACCGGACGATCAAAAATCATTCAAAATGTTTTCCGAAAAAACTGCTTTTTTCGGAAAAACTTTATTTTTTAAGCAAAAAGTATTTTTTTCGAAAAACCCCTATTATCAACCAGCTTATATTGTTTTGAAATGTTCAAGTTGAATCATTAGTTCAATATTGAATTAACATAAAATTTTCTAAATAGATAAATTTTGGACTAAAATATATGGCATAAAGTCGAAGTTAATATATCAATCCTAAAAACAAACCAACTTTTTGAGATGAGGTTTCAAATAACTGAAAATTCTAATTACCGAAAATTTCAAAATCATATAAATTGAAGTCTGAAAATATCTGTATTAAGGGTTATCAACCAAAAATTTCACCGAAAATTTCCTGATAAATGTTTGGAATATGCGTTTAATGACTGTTAATTTTTTTTCTCAGAAAGCAAGATATAAATGCAAAAAGCCATCAAGGCTTACAAATAAATAATAGACATATAAAAAAGTATGGATTTTATTATTTATCTTTTATCAAAGTATGCGTCATTTTAATATATATAATGATAATTTTTAATTATCTTGAATGTCTCCAATAAATGAAGTTTTTTTACCTACATTATTTTTGATGTCATTGTAAGATTCATATTCAGTTAAGTTTTCTTCATACCAACCATATATTTTTTTACTTTTATCGTTCTTATCAAATTGGCTTTGATAACTTGCAGACTGTTTCAAAGCATACTTAGCATTAAAATTTTTAATAAATGCAGCAATTAATAATAAAATCAAGATACCAATTTTAATCATAAGTAAAACTGGAGTTAATTTAGAAAACAATATTTTGGCCTCAGGATTAATTTTTATATTTTCAAATATTTTATCCTTAATTTTATCTTCAACATCACCAGCAGCCTTGCTGTCTAGTAAACTTAATACGATTTTCATAATTGTTCCAATATGATTATTTGGATCGTTATCTATCAGATGTAAAATTTGGTTTTGCAACCATTTAATAATTGTTTCCAATAATAACTTGATAGGCGATGAGTTTACTATTTCAGAAATTATTATTTCTTTGCATCTTGTTTTAACAGCTTTCCAAATAACATTTCCCATATTTTTTAATATATCTGCTGCAGGAACTCCTGGAACCAATAAAAATTTTGCAATTTTAACAGAAATTAGCGTAATAAATACAAGTACTATGATTAAAATGGCAGCAATAAAAGGTTTTGCACTTTTACATCCTATTGTCATTAAAAATATTGGTGATTTATCAAAAAGGCAATGCTTTTTTTGAACATCAACATCAAGCAAAAGTGGATCAACGCATATTCCGAATTCGCATCCAACTAATGTTCTTCTCATAAATATATGAAAGCCAAAAAAGTTTACTAAATGCCTGTCAATTGTTTGACATATTCTTTCAAAAATTTGATCAATAACATAGGTTATACTAAAAGGTTCATCTTTTTTTAAATAAGTAAGTTCAGGATCTTCAATGAAATTAATTTTTCTTTTTGAATTATTGGTCAAAAATATTCTAGACCCTGATTTATCTTTTAATTCAAAAGGAAAAAATCCAATTTTGTAGAATATAGATGACTTTGAATCATTGGTTTTCCTAAAATCATATATGTCTTTTGAAAAAAAATTCATTATTTCTTTATTCCATTTTCCTACTACATATGAATGAATTCTTACAAATGTTTCATTTACTGTTGTATCTTTATCTTTTGGTAGAAGTTGATCCAATTTTCCTGCCAATTTTATGTATTGATTATCAATAAACAGCTTAAAATTCTTTTTTGTTGGTTCATTTTTCTTTTTTTCTAATTCATAATCTTTTGTAACTTTATCAATAAAAAGTGACCATGATTCTAGAATAAGTTCACGCAAGTATCGTTGGAAAAGCATTTTCGTATATATGCATTCTGGACAGTTTCTTAGAGAAAAAATTTTTTGAACTTGAATGTCAATAAATGTTTCTACACTCATACAAATTGGGAATTTATAATTAATAGCAGTTAGCCTGTTGACATTAGTTTCTATGTCTCTCAAATAATATATATTTGAATCATTAAACCTTTCATTTAAGTCGGCTTTATTAGAATTGAATATCCACTCACGGGGCTTTCTGAATAGTTCAATAAAATCTGATTGTCGTTTTGCTTTTATATCGTATTCATTCAAGATGTCATTAATTAAAGTATTATTCATTTTTTTAGATGCTTTATAAAAATCATCTTTTATACATATAATTCTTGATGTTCCTGCTTTTCCATTTCGTCCTGTTCTTCCATATGCTTGTTTCATTGCTCTATCATTTTGTGGCCCATATGCAATTATTACGTGAAGAGGATAGTCATTATTATATTTTATATCAGTTCCTCTTCCACAGAAATTTGTACCCAAAGTAATATTTCCTTTTTGTCCTGACTTTTTTTCAATATTAGATTTATCTTGATTGGTTCCATCAAATTCAATTATATTTGCGAATATTTCACTTTGTAATATGTGTTTGAACTTTCTTATATCATTTATACTCTCAAATATAACTAGAACTGGATTGCCTTTCTTATGGAAAAATTTTATTTCTTCAACAATTTTATCATTTCTTTCTTTTTCATCAGAACATATAACATATGGCAATTCTTTTCTATAATTGGGAGCAAAATCAGGAATTTCCACAGTATTTAGTTTATAATACTTCTTTAGAATTTCAATATCTTTTTGAGTTCCAATTGTTCCTGTGAATCCCCAAACACCTTGATATAAATTGATAAATATTGGATGTGATATGAATAAGTAATTAAGAGAAAGTGGTTTTATTTTAATGTTTCTGGAAGGATTAATCATTTTTTCTTTTATTCCAATGAATTGATGTATGAATCCACTGAATTCTTTTTCTCTTTCTGTAATACCTTTGTGTTCTCCATCAAATGGAATTATTAGTTCTTCCCCATTTTTATTTTCAATTATATATTTGGTCCATTCTTCAAAAGATAAAGCAGAATCAATATCATATAGCATTGATAGAATATCATTTTCAGTTATTTCTGAGCAATCAAGAGATTTATCTTTTTTTAATTCATCCAAAATTTGCTTAGGACACTTCTTTCTTTCAGCCATATTTAATTCTTGTTTTGAGGGTGAATTCGTATGTTGAGGAGAATTTTTTTGTTGAAGGTTATTCATTTCTTCATCAGTTAAATATAAATTAAATACTTTTGTAAGAACATCAATTCCTGTTGATTTCATCTCTCTTGCAATTATTGTTCCATTTGTTAATTCATCAATCAATATTGTATCAGCTTCATCAATAATAAGATATGCGTCTTTGAAGTAATCTTCCATTTGCATTGGATGCTTTTCGCATTCTCTCAAATACCATCCTTCGAAATTGAAGAATGTTGAATATATGATATCACATTTTTTGCTATATTTAGTTTTCTTGCAAATTTTAATGTTCATATTGGATTTTTCATCAAACCATCCATCTGAATAGAAATCATGTTTATTTGATTTTGGATAATATTTTGATTTATTATCACATTCAATTTTTTCATATTCTGTTTTATGGAGAAGAATTGCAGTTTTAAAATTGCATTCCGCAAAATAATCAAATGATTTTTCATAATCTCTGCATGCAAGGACAATATTAGAAGTAACTATGTGAACTGTTTTTCCCATTCTAGCCAAAATTTCAGCTAGGGCCTGAATGATGTATGATTTTCCTTCTCCTGTATGGACTTGATAAATACAACCTTTACTATCATCATTATTATTTTCAGTAAAATAATTGATAGCATGATGCACAGCATATATTTGATTTGAATGGGCCCGAACTTTCTCATCATCAGATAAGCAATGTTTATATATTTTATGAAATGCATACTGCATTTTTTCTTTGGTAGACTTTGTTGTATTTGTGCTCTTTGTTTTTATTCTATCTACTATTTTTGTTGAATTTTCAAGATTATCTTTAATTTCGTTAACAATGTCAACTGTGCTTTTATCAATATCAATTAATAATAAAGGATCTTGAATATAGTGATCAATCTTTAAATAATGCATTTCATTGAAATCAATGTATTCATTTGATGATGGCTGGTTTAACAAAGAAAAACATTGTATTCGGCCACCAAACCAATTTATAAAATCATTCGCATTAATAAAAACTTTTTTGAATTCAATTTTTTCTGGAATCCAACATTTTTTAACATCATTTTGTTTAAATATTTGGCAATTATTTAATACAATTACAATTTTGTTGATATCAAACTTATTCCCGATCGGATATTTCTTTTTTATTTGTTTAAATGGGAAGTCTTTTTGCTCTTCATAATTAAAAATTTTATCAAATGATTGTGCAATATAAAATATTTGCACACATGGATTTTCGATTTTCAAATAATTTTTATTTGTGTTTATCCTGACCGTCGATAAGTAATAATAATAATATGAATTATTCACTGTTTTTAATTTATCTGTCTTGATTAAATAATCATAATTTGTGAAAATATGGTATTCATTAAATAAATATGAATATAATAAGGGATTGTTATTTGAATTAAGAAAATAGTAATCTGATGCGCATAAAACAAGAATATGGCCAGATGCTGCTAAAATCATACTAATCATTTGCAAAAATATATATTCGTTTTCATCAAGACTTTTTCTAACACACAAGATTGCATAGGATAATTCTGATACTATCAATGTATAATCATAATTCGAAATAAATATATTAAATATATCAATATCATTTTTTATAAATACTGTTTCTTCATTTTTATTTTCATTATTTAATTGATCACGAATTAACTCAAAGAGATATTGATAATAATTTTCATATTGTGTCAACGATGCAATTATTTTAATATCGATCTTTAATAGCTTTGATATGTCATCACGATTTTTTTCGATAAATCGGGAGAATTGATTATATATTTCCATTGTTTTAGAATTTCTGAAAATGTTTTGAGATGCAATTGGAAGAAAGGCGCACATTAATAAATTTGCATTTTTTAAATATTTGAATTGGTTTTGAAGAAGAAAATAAGCTTCATTTGGTGTTAATATCGGCATTTTAAAATTTAAAATTTTTTAGATGGTTGAATTAACACAAATTTTTTTCGGAATGTCTTGTTTAGAACAGAAATTTTAGGTTTTTATTCAATTTTTTTTTTTTTTTTTTTTTTTTTTTTTTTTAGGAAAAAAGTATCGAATAAAGTTTTTTATTTATTCGATATTTGACGTTTTTTTTTTTTGGAAACTTAATACTTTTTGAAATTATTCAGAAAATATTTTTTTCAAAACTTTGAAATTTTCAAGTACTTAATTTTTTAAATAGCTTAGTGGATTTTTTATTTTACGTAAATATTTTAATTAATTATAATGTCTACAACTCCTGAACAAAATGTAAAATTAGTAAGTGAATCTAATTCTACTTCAAAAAATGAAAAATCAGAAGATAATCATAATGATCAAAAATCTACTCAACAACAAGAAACTAAAACAATCGAGACAAAAACAATGAGCTTTAAAGATAAATTAAAATTTGCTCAACAAAATGCATTGCAAGAAGCAAATAATTATTCAAAAGATAAATCATTTTATATCAATAAAGATCAAATAACTAAAGTTGATAAATCAAATGAAGCAAGTCGACATCTAAAAAAAGATAAATTGCAAGAAGAAACCGATAATGGCACGATTTACAAAGAAAAACTTGAAATCTCCCAAGAAAATTCTCTTCAAGAAAAAAATAGGGAAATTTGCCAAAAAGTAAAAGAACCTTCATCAGTTCAACAAACAGAAAACAAAAACCCAAGTAAACATGATTCAAGAGATATCTCAAAAAAAGATGATTCAATTGAAAAAACTCAAGATACCTTAACTTTTAAAGAAAAGCTTAGAATTGCCCAAGAAAATGCTAAGCAAAATGTTAATGATATACAAAATAATAATTTTCAAATTATTAAAACAATAAATCAAGAAATGAATAAAGACTTATCAAATAAATCAGGAACAATCACAAAAACTAAAAATCATGAAGTTTTAAAAAAAATTCAAAATGATAATAATGAGAATGAAAAACAGGAGAATGTACATAATAATTCAAGTCTAGAAATAATAGAAAAATCCAAAAGTAAAGTTCATGAAGACAAAACAATTCAATCCTCAAATCAAAAAGCAGAAAAAGAAATTTTTAAAGAAGCCGAAACAAAGCCATTAAAAGCAAATAGCACCAAAAAAAAATTAAGTATAACACAAGGAAATGACAAAGCAGAAATAAATAATGCAGATGCAAAAACAGAAGTAAAAAAGAAAGATTCTGAAGAAAAAACTCAAAATAATATGAGTTTTAAAGAAAAACTCAAAATTGCCCAAGAAAATGCAAGGAGCGGAATAAATAATACTTATAAGGATAAAGCAATAACAGAATCAAAATGTAAGCAAGGCAGTGATTCAAAATCAAAAGAAGAAAGATTTAAAAAAGAATGTCAGAGTGAAATGAGCTTCAAAGATAAACTGAAAATTACTCAAGGAATTTCACCAATAATTTCATATGATCAAACAGTAAAAAATCCAAGTAAAGTAGCAAATGAAAAATCAAATGAAGAAGAAAATAAAGATGAATTAGATAAAAAATCAAGCTCATTTCAAGAAAAAAATGTAAATGATCAAGATAAGTTAAGACAAATACAGCAATCAAAAAGTGAAGAAATAACAAAAAAGAGTAAAAATGAAATAACTTTCAAAGAAAAGATTTCAATTACTCAAAATATCTTACCAATTGATGATCAAAAATTGCATCCCAAGAAAGATCAAAATACAAAGAAATATTTTTCTTCTAGTAGCAGTGAAGAGGAAGAAAATATAATAATAACAGAGAGAAAAAAAGAAGAAGCAGAACGCCATAGAGAAGCATCTGTTGTTAATGGTATTGTCAATAAAATAAATATTAATTTAGCAAAAGAAAAGGTAATACAACAAAAGTTAGATGAAATTAAAAAAACTATATTGGAAAGTACAACGTACATGGAAAAGAAGTATTGTTATATCTTGAAAAACTCTTTAAAATCATTTATAAACTCAATTATATTAGATGTTATCAAGCAAAACATAAAAATTTGCCCAAAGCAAATGATTGGACAAGTATATCAAATTAAAACTCAATTGTTGCAAAATGAAATAGATAAAATAGTATCATCAATAGATGACATTTATTGTAATAAGTATGATAAAAATGTTAAAGAAGAGGAAATGAATGAAAAAGAAATGAAAGCAAACTCAACAATCTATGTAATGTCAGAAAAAGATTCTTTCAAAGAAATTAAAATCCAAATTTCTTGTGAAGATGCTTTCAACTCGGAAATTCCACAAGATTTTTAAAGAAAATGTCCTGAAAATTTGTCAATGACAAATTGGGATAAAAAAAAAAAATTGAATTTTTAATCCTTTTAATGAAAAGAACAAATAATATTTCAATTTTTATTAAAATATCAAATGAAATGCAATTTATATTTTTTTATAAAGAGATATTGAATTTGATGATCGAATATAAAGTTTGCTTAAATAGAAAAATTTTGATGTATATATACTTTATATATGCTAAATAAATTGATTTTTATAATTTTAATCATCTTTTTAGAGTTATATGGAGATATTTAAAAAAAAAAAAAGATGATTAAAATTATAAAATTTCATTTTCATTGAGCAATAAATCTAATTTGAAAATTTTGCGAGACTTTTTTTTTCTATGGTACGATACAAGGTCAATATTGACCTAAACCGCAATTGTTCAATGAAAAGTGCAAAAAAGTTCCATACTTTTTTTTTTCTATGGTATGATATAAGGTCAATATTGACCTAAACCGCCACGGGCGATTACGATTTCCCAAAAATTATCATTTGTTATGAACTTGTTGAATTTGCGTCATTGAGTGAGAGTAAGTACAACGAATTCATAGAAAAAATTGATCAAGAAGAGATGACGAAGCAGCTTTGGAACAAACTAAAAAAGTGCTTCTTCTCAAATTGAGATATATCTGTAAAGTAGAAGACTGAGGAAGAGCGGAAATCTCTGAATCCGAACAGATACTCAGCTACTGATAAACACAAATATACAACTATTCAATATTATAACAATTCGAACAACAGATTTAATGGAATAATTGCAAAACTCGGCCACGGAATCATCAATATCACATAATCACAAGTTGATATTAGTCATTATCCTAATATTGTTGTTTATTTCAGTGACACAAGCTGATACTTTAATTCTTCTGGACTCGTGGCTTGCGTTTGATTACAAGGACAGAAAAGTTGAAGCCTTCTTCTTTTTCAATTAGATCCAACAGCTTGGGCGGCGCTTGCAATGATGAGCAAAATTGGACGCTGTTTGATAAGATGGCAAACGACAAAAGTCTAGATGGATGCTGGTATTCTAAATCATTTGAAATTCAAGAAAGGAAGCCGTTGAATTATTACTTCAGACACCTTCGAATCCAGCAAACTGGAAAGAACACAAGTGGATATAATAACTTAATTATTTCAGCTCTGGAGTATTTTAGAACAATTCAAGACTCATAGATTTTTCATTTGCTAAGTATTGTTTCATATCTAAATGCATTTTATAATTTGGTTTAAACAACAATCCGATTTTTTCACCAATATGAGAACATTTTATCAAAATTACATCAAATTCAAAGAACAAAGTCACAGGCATCAACTATATCAAACTTTTAAGTGGCTGGAAAATGCAGATCAGATAAAGCTTCACTTTTTAAATTTTTATGTTTGAAATATCTGCAAATTACAAGCAATGAATATGCATATAATAGTTATTTATGTAATTAAAATTTGGTAATCATTACATAATGCTTATATTGATTATCACAAAAAAGTTCTCGAAATCAGATCAGCATAGGTATATATTAACCTTTTGCAATAAATGAAAAATAAAATAAAATAAAATAAAAAGTAATAAAAAATTATTTATTGATAAAAAAATTATTAGCATTTTGAATTGTTTTTAGCTTCATTTGAATTCAGAAATATCAATGTTCTATGTCGTATTATTATTGCCATTGCTTTTTAAAATTGCATCATCATATATAAAACGGTAAAATGCTTCATTTGCAGCGTATAGAAACGCTTCATCAATATTATAACCTTTAATAGCTGATGCATGGAAGATTTTAATAATGCCTTCATTCTCAAATTCTTTAAATTTTTCATATTTTATTATGTCATTTTGATTCTCTTGAATATCACATTTATTTCCCATAAATAAAGCAGTTATTGAACTATTAAATTCACTAATTTCATAATAATAATCAACAGCTCTATCCATAGATTCTGGTTGAGATAAATCGAAGACAATAATTGCACACATTGCATTCCTATAAAATAATTTTGTAATGGAATGAAATCTTTCACGTCCAGCTGTATCCCAAATCTGAAGTTTAACTTCATTTCCATCAAAATTCAGAATTTTTTCTAGATAACTAATGGAAATTGTCGGTCCATAGGTTTCTTCAAAAATTCCACTGATATATCTTTCAAGAATGCATGTTTTTCCAACATTAGAGCTGCCCAGAAGAATTGTTTTAATTATTGGAATTTGATCCGTTTTTGGAATTTGAACATGTTGAGCTGATGATGGAATTGAATTCAAATCAAGTGATTTACAATTCTCAAAAGCATTTGGTTGAATTATTCGTAATGAAGGATGAATTACAATGTTATTTAATGCTTCACAATCTTTAAATGCAAATTGTCTAATTGACTTAACTGATGGTGGAATTTCAATTTCTTTAAGTGATGAACATTTCTCAAAGCAATTAAAATCAATTGTAATTAAATTTGATTGCGTTTCAAAAGAAATGATTTCTAATGATGAACAATTGCAAAAAGCACCCATCAAAATGATTTTTACTGATTTTGGAATTTCTATTTCTTTTAAAGAAATACAATCACTAAATGCATATTCACCAATTGATGTTACCAAAGAAGAAGAAGGAAAGATGACTTTTTCTAATGATGAACATCCTTTAAACAAGTTATTTTCAATTGAATTTAAAGAAGAAGAAATTGTAATCGATTTTAATGATGTGCAAAAAGAAAAAGTAAATTTGCCAATCCTTGTTATAGATTTTGGTAATTCAACATCGATCAATGATTTGCATTTATAGAAGACATAATCACCAATGGATTCGACAGAAGAAGGAATTTTGATTGTAGAAAGTGATGTGCATTCACTGAAAGCTCTATCACAAATCGTTTTGACTGATGAAAGAATTGATACTTCTGTTAAATTTATATATTTTTGACAGATATTTGGTTCAATGCATTCAATGGCAGGAAACACAACTTTTTCTAATGAATAACATTGGTGAATAATATCATGTCCAATTGTTTTAACTGAAGAAGGAATTATCATTGCTTTCAATTTCGAGCAACTTGAGAATGCAAGATCACCAATTTCTTCTACAGATGAAGGTATTGGCAATTCTTCTAATGATGAACATGATTCAAATGCATGTTGTCCAATTGATTTAACAGATGAAGGAATGATTACTTGTGTTAATGACTTGCATCCATAAAAAGTTTCATCTTCAATCGATTTGATAGAAGAAGGAATCGTTATTTGTTGCAATGATGAACAATTTGCAAAGGCTCTTTTACCAATTGATTTCACTGAAGAAGGAATTGTAATATTTACTAAAGATTTGCATCTTTCAAATGATTTTTCTTCGATTGATTCCACTGAAGAAGGAATTGTTGCATTTACTAAAGATATGCATTTTGCAAAGGCTTCTTCCTCAATTGATTTCACTGAGGATGGAATCTTAATTTCAGTCAAGTTTTTGCAATTATAAAATGAGCATTTCCCTATCGTTTCTATTGATGATGGAATTTCAAATTTGATCAAATTTCGGCACTCATAGAAACATTTGTAGCCTATTTTAATTTCTGGTAATTGTAATAAATAATTTAAAATATCAGAATGATCTTTTTCAACTGCTAATTTCAATGCTGTTGTATGAAAATATGTTTATTGAATTTCGTTAAAGATATTTGTATATAAAACAACATTTAAAACGATTCATGATTAAAAACACCATCGTAAATAATAAATTTTTTTTGGAATTGCACAAAACAAAAAACTTTTGAATTCGATTTAAAAATGTATTATTTTTTGAAAATTACTAATTGATTTACATCCAACTCTGTCTTGTTTTTAATATAATCAACAATTTTAAAATAGCCAAAATCGACCGCATAGAAGAAGTAAATTGGTTCTGCAAGAAGATCTTCTGAAATGAAAGCAAAATTGTAATATTGAAATCCATAATAAACTTCGTCATAAAGATATTCAAGTTCTTTGTTACCATTTTCTTTATTATCATTATTTTGGTTAACTTGTTCTTTCATTAAGTTATCTTTAATATAACGTGCAAAATCGTTATGATAACATTTAATTGATTCTTTAAAGGATTCTTTATAAGTTCGATCATTTAATAATTTGTATTCTCTTTCAAGAAAATATATGACTTCTGGATTATTCCCATGAATAGCATAAAGCCATGATGATGAATCAAATCCAACTCCATTTTGACGTAAAAATCGTAATATTTGAATTGATCCGAAAAATAATGAATATTCAATCAAAGTTGGTTCTTTACGAATTAGAAAATAATTTGTCTCAAAAGTTGAATTGCTTATTTGATCCGTTAATGAAAATAAATTCTTGGTGTAATTTATTACGAAATCTTCAATATTATCATTACGAATCAGTTCGCATAAATATTGATCATTTTCTCCAATTCGCCTTTTTTCTTCAAAATCATCTGGTAATACATCGGTTTGTTCGCCATTTGAAATTGTTTGATTAAATTTTTGGATTTCAGGATAAAAATAATCTCCAAAAATAATAAGTTTTTCAGAAATAACATTGTCAACTGTCAAAATGCCTTCATCAATAAGAAGTAAAAGCATTCTTTTGTTTGACTTAAAAATATTAAAGATTTCGATGTTTGAAAATTTTTGATTAATCTCTGTTTTGAGAATATTTAAGATTGTCTTTATTTTGTTAAAAAAGAAAGGTCCGCGGTGGTGATTTTGGAATATTTTAGAAATTAAATAGAGAATTGTTTTGAGTTCATGAATATCTTGTCGATTTTTTTGATCTTCTAATAAGATGGAGAGTTCATCTAAAATTTGTTCTCTTTCATCGTCAAGATATTCTAAAATTGCGTTTTGTATTGTTTTCATCTTTTCTAAGTACTCCATTTTCCTTTTAAAAGATATAGTTGACGATTTTTTTAAAATTTTGAATGAGTTCTCAGAAAAAAAAAAAAAAAAGAAAAATAGTAAAATGTTTTAGATGAGAGTCTCTTAAAATAAAAAAATAAAGCTTTAAAATAAATAACAATAATAGCAATATTGTTAGTTTAAAGATAATAAAAATTTTTAAGGGCGTACGTCCAATTCAATGATCTGAATTCAATGAGATTTCTCAAATATTTTAATCTATTTTGGAGTAAAAAAAGTTGAAGAATAAATTATATTTTGGAGAAAATAAAATGTCTATTATTTATAGAATGATAACATATTAAAAAAAATATTTTTATGCATTATTTTTACATTTTAATTCAAAATTTTTTTTTTTTTTTGTAAAATTTTATAGGTCCAAAAAAATAATTGTTTTTTGATCGTTTAGGACAAATATCATCTTTTTTGACCTAAACTTTTTCATAATTTGGAAGTATTGAAAGATTTATTCTATGAGTTTATTCAATATTGACAAGTTTACAACATTTTTGGGACGTACTCCCTTAAAAAAAAAGTATAAATTAACTCAACTTATTTTTATTTAAATAAAGTTAGTAAACGTTCATTACATCATTGCAATTAACTTGTAATCCACGATTTGTTTGAAGAAGGCCTTCAAGTTTTGTTCCACATTCAAGTTCCTTATCGAATACAACGATGATCTTTCTTTCTTTTGCATCAGCAGCAACAACATAACCAAAGGAACCAAATGGAGCCGGGCCGCATCCAGCTATGTAAGCAACTCTACTTCCAATCTGAGGTATTAATAAGGAACCATTTTCTTGGCGCTTAGTTGACCATTTAACAAAGTTATCTTTAACATCTTTTGTCTCTTTTTCGACGATTTTTGGATTGTAATTTACGAGTTGAGTTTCAATATTCTTAATTGTTTCATGAGCAAGTGACTTCTTAGATACTGGGACCATTGGGAAGTGAGCAGCTGGTGAGTTTTCAATGAGCCAATCTGTTAATTCCTTCAGTTTTGCTTTTTGATGTTCTTCAGTTCCGCCATACATTCCTTCTAAAGTGACCAATTTTTTCTGAGCAACTGGAAGTGGTTCGGCTGGTGGAGGCCCTTCTGTTTTAGGCTTATTTGCTGGTTGTGATGGTTTAGGATCGCTTAATTTTTGACCTTTTCCTTCAAATGTACTATTTTTGTTTGCTTTTGGAGTTTTGCTGTTCTGTAATTCAGTAATGATATCAACAAGCTTTCCTGTTTTTGTAAGGTAGGTTTGAATAAGTGGTAAAACTGATTTTTCGATTGAATAACTTTTACCGTCTTCTCCAATCTTGCAAACAGAGTCGATAACATGAGTTTTTTGTTTTGTGAAGAGAGTAAAAGCAACATCAACGCCTTCACCTTTGATATAAACAGTTGAGATAAGTTTGTTTAATAATTTGAATGGCATTTGGAGAACTTTAGCGACTTCTGTATCAGGAATCCATTGTTTAGCATCATTGCTAATAATTTGAGCAACTGGTGGAGCTTTTGGTTGTCTTTGTTGGGCAAGAATGTTGAATTGATTTGGATTAATAATCTGGGTAACTTTACCAAGATTGCCTTCATTAACGCCACTTGTGAATAAAACTGGTGAACCAACCTGTGGTGGAACAGTTTTGACAGTCTTAAATCTTAAAGCAGATGAATAAACATTATTAAATTTATCTTGGTGGTGGTCATCAACAGGATCAAATGTTAATTGATATGGAACAGTTTCAATACCTCCAACGTTTGAGAATTCAGTCTGATCAATATTCAAAGGAACAGTTGTCACAACTTGAAGAGCGATATTTATTTTACCAACTTCAATTGCGTATTTTGACAATAAATCTGAATGAATTCTGTTAAATGAGCGGAAATGTGGAAGATTCATCAATTCATTAGCTTTGGCAGTGTTTTCACCATTACTAACAGCAACAATTGTTCCTAACTTTAGATATGGCCATCCAAAAACGATTTGCTTATTGAGAAGGTTTTTGGTTGCATCTTGGAATGATATATCTCTGTTTGAGTTATTAACTGTAATAACAACAGATTCAAGTTTAGATGGAAACTCAAATTGGACAACATCAGCCTTCTTTAATTCAAAAGAGATCTTTCCTGATAGTGTATTTAATGATGGAACGCATGCTGGAAGCTCTGTAGTTCGATTAGTTGAATCGAGAATACATGGTGTAAAATCAATTTCAACTGGTTCTTTATCGTTTTCAAAAAGTAATGGCTTCATAACTTTATCGCGTTCTAAATCTTCAGGTGATAATTGGTCGCGGATTTTATTGTATTCTGTACGAACACGATCAAAATCAAGGATTGGTATTAAGATTGTTGCTTGATAGTCGTTCTTTTTGCCGTTCAAATCAATTTCAAAATCGGTTGGATAGAGATCAGCAATTGGTGATGGTGGGACAATTAATTCGCGTAATTTCTTTGGCATTAAATCGGCCGATTGTGGAGGTAAGACAAAGAGTTGTTGAAGAAGTGGGCGTGTTGGTGTTCCGAGTTCAAAATGAGGCTCATATTGATCGATGAAAGGAATAACTAATTGAAGTGGTGGAGAATAATGATATCTATAGCTCCAAATCCAACTTGGGCATCCACTTTCGTAATATTGGAGAACCCAATAGAAAGCGTTGAATATATTGAAAGCCATATCTTTAATGAGGGCATCATAATTATCTTTTTGGTCAGGATATTTAGAAAGGATATAATTACGGTTATATTGTTCATATGAGATTTTTTCTGGATTTTTCTCATTTTGCTCGTTATAAACATTTTCTAATTCTGAAACGATCTTAGTAAAAAGCTCTTTAAGGAAACTTTTGTTAAAGTCGCCATTTATAATAAGATGTTCATTATTTCTTTTTGTTCTAACTTCCTTGAAACAGTTGATAATAGTGTTAAAACTGCCTTTTTGAATCACAATATCTGAGAATTCTGGAATGAAGTCATTTCCAACAAGGAATGATATTGCAACAAAATCATCAATTGTTTTTTCTAATTCTTCGCCTTTAACATTAAAATCAACTGATAAGTATTCACGAACAAGGTTAATGTTGAGAATTTCAAAAGCATCAGCATCCCACTTCATCTTTGTTTCACTATATTCAAACTTTTCTTTTGGTTTTTGATAAGCTGATGAATCAGCTTCTCTTAAAATAGAGAAGTATGGTTCATGGGTCCTTAAT
Source organism: Tritrichomonas musculus (assembly GCA_039105265.1). Lineage (NCBI taxonomy): Eukaryota > Parabasalia > Tritrichomonadida > Tritrichomonadidae > Tritrichomonas > Tritrichomonas musculus. The sequence continues at coordinate 5,411,187 of JAPFFF010000004.1, forward strand.
GTCAAGAAAATAAGATCAGCATCAGTTGAATATAAAATATGAGTCATGTTAGGTTTCCAGTTACTTTGATGGCGGCAAGAGCGAATCCAATCAAGAATTTTATGTTCTCCTTCGCCTGGAACAAATGATGAACTATAAACAACTTTTGGAGTTCTCCAAGCTGAATCATTCTGCTTCTTCTCTTTGATGAATTTAAGTAAGTAGTTATTTATATCATTCATGAATGGAGTTCCAGCTGTAAAATTGCAACGATCAAATGAACCTGGATGCATATCATGACCTGATTTAAATCTTCTGCTTCGTTGTTGGAGATTCTTTGCAGATGGAGCACATCCATCAACTGCTATGAACAATGTATCGGTTGGACGACAGAATTGAACAAGCATATCCAAATATCGGCACATTTCAGCTGCAAAATCTGGTGTAAGACGGTTTTCTTTAATGTGTGTAATTTCTGCAGCTTTATATAAAATACCGTTCATGTCGATATAGAGATTGTTAAACCTTGGTTGTGATGGATCATGCATGTTTTGCCGTGTGAGTGGATAACGGTTGACAAGCCATCGAAAGAAGCCAGGAACACCCATATTGAGTTTCTAAAAAAGTGAAAAAAATTTCTTTTTTCTAATATTTTTCGGAAAATTCAGAATTATATTTAATCCGAATTAAATACTTTATTTTTTATATAAAGAAAATTCAAAACAATCAATTCTATAATGTTCAATATGGATCTTCAAATTTAGCGGTAAAAAACACTCAAAAATATTTATGTTTCTTGAATTATGAATGAGCAATTGTAGCTTGTGATAAATTACTAAGTTCAATGTTTTTGATAATTAGGTCTCTGTTTTTTCATCAAATTATTGGTGAAAAATGCTTAAAAATCAAAGTTTTTTGTAGAATTTGATCTTAATTACTATATAATTGATATTAGCCCATTATATGGTAATTTTTAAAGAAATAATCATTTTTGATAAAAATCATTTGTATATCGGCATTGAGAAAGTTATATAGACACTGTATTATTATTATCAATCATTTAATAAAACAAGTTTCTAAGCAAATTTATTATAATTTTATTTTAAAATCTTTTTTAGTATTAATTAAGGGAAAATATATACTTTTTCATAGTCCCATCTGGAAGAATATCATTTTTTATAAATTCAATTTTTGTATTAAAAACGATTGGAAATATATTGAATTCTTTTATAAATTTTGAATTTCCGTTATTTAAAAAAAATGCAGAGAAAGTTTTATCCATCTTCATCTAGATTAAGTAATTCGCGATCGTCAAATTTGCATGATGAAATTGCAGCGTTAGACTCGCAAAAAAATCATCTTATTACAAAAAAAAGCGAGTTAGAAAGAAGAATTGATATTTTGCAACGCACTTGCCTTTACAAACCATCACAAGCAATTTATTCGTCCGAACTTGATAATGAATATCAAACACTTGTGGAACTAATTGAGCAGCAGAAAGAAGAAATTGAGTTATTAAAACAGACAGACGAAGCAGCCCTTCGTCAAGAACTTCAAGAAGAAGTTAAAACAACTTATCTTGAAAGATGTAGACTTCAAGATTTACAGCTTCAGCAGCAGCGTGATTATAACGATATTCGTGATAAATATGAAGAAATGACAGCACGTGAAGGGCCAGAAGCAACTCAAAAAATGAAATCAAAAATTGAACACTATGAAGAACTCTTAAATAAGTATCAGCATTCTAATCATAAGCTTAAAACTAAAATCGAAACGTTACGAGCTAACAAAGCTTTTTCAGATCAAGAAGGAAAAGAAAAAATTGAACAGAGAAAAATTGAAATTAATGAAGAAATAGAGAAAACTAGAAAGGAAATATCTGAACTTGAAAAGAAAATAGAAGATGAAAAAGAAGAGCATCGGCAAAAACTGAGAGATATCCGTCTCAACAGCACGACAGAAAAGTAAAAATTGTATTTATTTTTCATATATTACTGAACTTTTTCAAAATACTATTTTTTGATTTTTCAAATCATCAAGCAGCAGAAATATATTTTAATATACTTCTAATAATAAATAAGTTTATTTATTATGTATGGAAAATTTCAAATAATAATTGAATAATAATAATAAATAAGAGATAAAGAACAAGCCGTTTAAAATTCTGTTCAAAGTTGTTGAAGAGAAATAACATTTCCTTTTTCAATTGTGTAAATATCCAAATGAACATTCAAAATTTGAAGTTTTCCTGATTTTGTGACTAACGCGAGTTTTTGATTATCGATAAAAGATATTATTCCTTCTTCTGCTTCCATTTTTGCAACTATGACTGATCTAGCTGATTCATTAACTAAGTCAAAAATGTGAATTGTTCCAGTTGAAGAGTATGCAGCAATGAATTGATTTTTTTGTGCAAATGAAAGAGAATAAATATGTGCTGAAAAAGAACCTCGTCTTAATTCTCTAATCTGGGCTCCGGATTTTGAATCAAATATTCTAATTAGTGTGCCATGTGCAGATGCAGTAGCAATTAATGGTCCTGCATCTTTGTTTTCAGCCGACTTGCTAAGATATTGTTTAACATTGCAAAATTTAATAGCGCTTAAAGGATGGTTTGCTGCATTAATTACAATTTCATCATTTTGAACTGATGGATAGCTTGTGATTTTTAATTCGCCATTGCTCTTATTACCGCATAAAGCGACTCTTATATTAACATCGCTTAATTCAATAATATCAACTGGCGCATGTTCATTTTTGGCAAAAACGTGTTGAAGAACGAGACTTGGTGGATTATATCGGTATAATTTCATTTTGGTGTTAGAAGTTACAGCGAAATAGTGAGCAGTGGAAACAATTTTTTTAATTGGATCTGCACATTCAATTTCGAGATTAATTCGTTGCTGCTGATAGTCAAATGCACAAACAGATGTATCTTTAAAAGAGCTTTGATCTTTTGTTCCACTAAAAACAACAGTTTGAGAATCGGGTACTGCTTGTGCTAAATTTGTAGCTTGTCCTTGAAATGTCGACTTATTAATAAGAGTTGGTGGATTTAGCGAATAAACAGCAAATCCCCTGTCGCAGCTAAGGGTTAATTTTGAATTGTCGTGAGAGAAAGAGAGAGATTTTATTTCCATTTAATTAAACGTTCTCCTAAAAACAATATAAAAAGTTTCGTATTGTAGCGATTCGATAATGTTAGAAACAATTAAGGCCCCAGACAAGTCATAGTTATTGTAAATCCTGTATGTTATTAAAAAATCATAATATTTAATGATTTTTTTGAAATTCAATTTCCAATTTGAATTTTTTCGCTTTGTTCTTGATACTATAGTTGCATTGTAATCTTTTATATTATCAAGAACAAAATAAATTATATATAAATATTCTAAAACAATCAATTTCCAAATTGGTCAAATATATATATAAGTGATTAAATAATTAAAGACAATGCATTAATAAAAAGATGTTTACAATAATAATAAAAAATAAAAGCTGCGCAAATATAATATCACTTAAATTTAATTTCGATACAAATTAATTACATATCTAATCTCACATGAAATTCTATCAAAATAGCTTGTTGGATCAATATATCTGATTCCCGATAATTTATACGATAAAATTTCAGATCTAACTGAATTTAATAAAGTTCCAGTTCCAGTTCCGATGCATTGAAAGATTCCATTCAAAGCGTGTTTTTCCCCTTTTTTATAAGATAGCATATATAAGCAGTAGGCCATTGCATGGTTTCTCTCAACGACTTTTCCAAGCTCGTATAAATTGCCTAAATACATTAAAGCATCTTTGTTTGAATAATGGGCTGCATTTTCAACAAGTTTGATGCCAAAAGAAGTCATAAACTCCTTTTTAATCATAAGAGCACCAAATATCAATTGAATATTTGGAATACTGAGAACAAAAATTAAAAGATCAATGATAAATAAAAGAAAATAAGAAAGATTGAATTCAAATAACTTTTTCAAAATTATGTAAATTAAAGTAAATTTGATAATCGTCTTTGAAATCGATTTCTCTTTGACTTCAAAATGTTCTTCTTTTCGAATTTTGCTGTTTTGAATATATGTCTTCAATTCTTGATCGTCTTGAAGAGGAAAAACTTTTAATAAATATTGTTCAATGGATAAAAATGATGGTCTTTCATGATAATTTTGATTTATGCTGCTATTTATAACCCATATGTAAATTTGGCTTCGAAAATCGAGAGGAACAACAAGTGACTTTTCCATTTTTTTACCAGAAAGAAATTCATATAAAATAATTCCGAATGAAAAAACATCTGTTTTTGTTGTAATATTAGCTATTTTTTGTGATTCGTTATTATTTTGAGTTAATTTTAATGATGCTTCTGGTGAAAGATAAATATTGTTTGCATCATCTTCGGAATGATTTTGATCTATTAATTGATCAAGGCCATAATCGAATAAAAGTGGTTCGTAATTGCTTGTTATTAAAATATTATTAGGGTTGAGTGATTCATAAATAATTCCATGATCATGTAATGCACTCATTGAATGAACAATTTTAATAATAATTTTATGTTTTTGAGTTTCTGAAAGATTATCTAATTCTGATAATGTCATGTAATCTGAAAAAGGATTTATAACAATCATATATTCTTCATTATTAATTATAAAATGATTAATTTTTTTGAAAGGTAAAAATCCTGACACCTCGTCTAAATCATGGCATGTTAAAACCTTTGCTATTTGATCAAAAAAATTAAGAACATCTTTTGAAACTTTAAAAAATCGAATTAACGAATAACAATCATTATTTTTTTCTTTAACAATGATTCCTTTTAATAAATTTTTATTATTTGAAATTATGGATGGAAGCGCTTTTTCTTCTTTTTCATAAATATTCCAATCAATTTGTTTTTCAAAATCTCCAATATTCATCATTGAACTATGAAAGAATTATTTGACCATTATTTCACCATTGTTTTTTTACGATGATTTTTTTTTGATGTTAGTTGAAATAATTTCAATAGTTATTGAAATTAAATCAATTTTATTTTTTTTTCTTTACTATCGTCGTATAAATTTTCTGTGTACTTAGCGGGAATTATTTTAATCATAAGTTTTTTATGACTGAAGAACTTTTCTCTCTAAAAGATGAGTTTTCGAAAATGACTGGAATACGGACACCAAAAGAACTTCGAAATTTGTGTCAGGAAGCGATTGATTCTATTTCAGCATTATCTTTACCAATATCAGCTATTGATAATCCAGTTGTAACTTGCATTGCATCAATTTTTACAAAATATCAAGATAAATATGCAAAAAATTATGTACCAATTTTATGTGATTGTATTATTAATCATGTTTTCTCGGGAAATGCACTTACATCGGTTACATACTCACTTCTTTTAATACTTAATGAATGTGTTGATTGGAAAACTGTACATAAATTATCATCATTTCTGCAAACTTCGGTTCTCGAAGATTTTCCAGATACTTCTGTTGTTCAATCATATTTTTCTATTGTCTTGCAATTAATGGCTCATAAAGATGAAAATATATCAGGTGTTTGTTATGCATCCTTCCAAAGTATGATTGATATATTAATAGATGCTGTAAAAAGTTACAACAAAGACGAAATTCCAAAAGATTTTCTTACAATTTGTACAGATATATTTGGAATGAAATCAAACCAATTCGAAAAGCCATTGTATTTCATATTATTTTTATTATTTAATGATTTGAGCTGTATTTCAGTAGGACAAAAAATGCGATTTTTAATATGTCAAATTGTTCCCAAAAATGTAATTTTTGATGTCCTTGAAATGATTTTAAGCGACTATATAGACTTATTTAGAATTTGTCCACAACTTACCTCAGTTTTCGAATCAACTGTTATTCAATCAATGAGTGATTACGATAGTATTCCATTTATTACTGCTTTTGTAAACTGTTGTCATGAACAAAATCCTTCTTTATGTTCATCGTTATTTACAGAATTTCTCGAAAAATGGAAAAACGAAACATTCAGTTGTCTTTACTTTTTCTATGCCATTTTTCTTTTCAATGATGGCAAAATGCCACTTTATTTAATCAATAATGAAAACTTTGATGGTTTATCAATCATTGCAAATTTATTCAAAAAGATACGCAGTATTGTTGACTTAGAAAAAGTTCCAGAATCAGCACTAGAATTTACACTTAAAATTAAAACATTCAAACGAGCCAATCAAGAGCCAACATTCATGTTAACAGCACCAGTTGAAATCGTTGTTACTTCAATCAACTCATTTATTCCATTCTTCATTAAGCACAAACGAATAGCAGCATCAAACAAAAGCAACAACAGCAGTGAAAACAACAGCAATGAAGAAATTAACAACAAACTCGATGAAAGTACTGCCAGCAATCAAAATGAAGAATCAAGTAATGCTAACATAAATACAGAAAGTGGAAATAATGATTTAATTTTAGAGCAATTTAATAAATTATTCGAATATACTGCCGATGATGTAAGGGATGTTTTCTTCTATGGTCTTAAATATTCAACGCTTTCATCATTTGATGTTATTTCAAAAAGTTTCATCAAATTCATTTCCGAAAGTAAACTTCAATTTTCTGATCTTGAAGTTTTGATCAGTTTCGATGTTCTTAGTGATTCTCAAAAATTGAATGAGACTGAAAGAACTAATTTTTCAATCCAAGAAAAAAAGCTTCGTTGGGATCAAGTATTGAATCGTATTGCTCTTGATTGTCCTCAAATATTCGCAAGTAACTGGTACCTTTTATTTGCATCATTATTTGCTGTTTCCGAGGAAACTGTTGATCTTTCTCCTTCTTTCGCTCGTCATTTCGATGATGAAGAAACAAAAAAAGTTTTGCAATCTCTGATCGCTGTCCGTCCTTTCCCTCATCTTTTCATCAATGATTTCCTCATTTCTAACATTGACAGATTTGAAAAACTTTGGCCAATTCTAGATGAATTTTTCGATGAAGAAATTGGAAGAAATTCGAAAATTGATGATAAAATTTTTGAATTATTCATTGATATGATTTTGAAAGCATTCGTCTCAAAAACTGAACGTCAATTATTAGAACTTGGTACTAAAATTTTAAAGTCAACAAAGTCGGTTTCAATCGATAAAAAATTAATTGTGCTAAAGGAATTAAAAAATGTTTTCGCTCAGCAATCACAAGAGTTGAAAAACGGATACCCATTCTTATTCGAGATATTAGATCCAGAAATGTATGACAAAGATTTGTTAACTAGCGCTTTCCAAATGTTCTCCGTTATATGTACAGACTATATTCACACAGCTGATCCTGTTTACGTTCGTCCATGCCTTGAATTAATATTTAAGTATGCTCAACAAGCAAAAGATATTAATATTTCTTTAAGTTCTTTTGATTTAATATGGAATGTTGTTAAAATAATGGAAAAGAATGATGATAATTGGACTCACTTTTTATTCAAAATAAGTGATCTATTTTTCGATAGTCGAAATGACGTTGCACATTGTGCCGTTAAAACATTTTTCACTTATATAACATCAAATTACCAGCAAATCTCAACGAAAACAATCGATTACTTCAGAAACAAAGGATTCACTAATATTGTTAATCGATTTAGTTTTCAGAACCAGGAATCATTGTCAGTCCTCCAACAAATATTGTACGAGATAATACATTTCTTTGTCACATTTTGGGATAACTTTAATCTTTCTAACAGTGAAATTGATTTTTATATAAGGAAAAATGAAGAACTTATTATGAATTGTACAGTTAATGATTTAATAGTTAATGCATATCAATTTTATGAATGTTTAGTTGGAGAAGGTATTATCGATAACGACTTAAATAATCTTGTTGTTGAATCTTTAACTCGTTTATCAGATAATAAGCTCGTAAAAATCGAAAATATTAATTCATCTGTTGTTTCTCAATTTGGTCGAACAATAGGCAATCTTCTAAAAAGTTTCCCTAGACGATTAACTGATGTTGACCAATACTCTGAAAAAGATAGCTTAGCTTTCAAAAGTTATCTTCAAATAATTGAACATATTGCTGTTACCTATCGAACTGAAAATTATATTCACATTACAACCCAAAGAACGCTTGATGCATTATCGTATATTATTCCATATGTCCCTATCAAAGAAGCTGAAGAATCTCTCGAAATATTAAAGCATCTGTATTTATCAGATAATGAAAAAATTAAAAATGCTGTTGTTAAAGAGATGGAAGATGCTTTTTTGACATGTTTCCATCCAATTAGTAACGAAACAAATGAGAGAAGTGAAAGTTCGAATACAGAATCAGAAACTGTAGATGAGAAAGAAGATGAAAAGCGTGGAAATAGAAGAAAATGGATTGTTATTCAATGTAAAGAAGAAATACTTTCGGCATATGGTAAACGATTTGCTGAAAAGCTTGTGTCCAATAAAGTTACATGGGGCGAAAAAGAAAATATAAATGAAATTAAAGATCTATTTGTTTCTATCAAAGAGAAATATCCTGATCTTGCAAACAATGTTGATGAGCGTATAAAAGAGATGGAATAAATTATTGTTTATGTTTAATTTTAAATTATTATTAAATATTTTCCTTTTAAAAGTCTTCAAGTAAGAAACAAATAAGCTTTTGATAATTATATTTGATCTTAATTGATTAATTCGATTTTTATATCCAGAAAATACTAATTTAAATCTTATATATAGAGGAACTAGCACTGAACTAATAATAAGGTATGGAAACTCTAACAATGTTCTTAAAAATTTTCAAAAATTTATGAAATAACGAGCATTAATTCAATTTTTTAATATAACAATTGATTTTTATCTTTTTATATATATGATAAAAATACATTTTTATTATTAAAAAACATTTTTATTAGTATAATTAAATATATAAACTATATTTTTTAATATAATGATTGTGTTTTTCTAGTAAAAATATAAAGAAAAGATTATGTAGAATTAACGGTTTTAAGTTCAAATGATTGACGTATTTATTTGAATTTATTTTTTTGCTCTCAAAAATATTCGTTATTTTTCAGATAAATGAATTTAAAACTCTTTCTATCAGATTCGTATCGACGTTCTATTGATCGTAAACTTGACAAACTTGTGTTAAATTACCAAGTTGACAAGAAACATCAAGAAAATCATTTAAAACCAAGGATTGTTACACCAAACATGAAAAAAAATACTGTTACTAGCAAAAATACGAAAAGTAGTTCTTCATTAGCAACAAGCAATGCCAAAAAAGGTATCATCAAAACTTTAGATGATAAAAATTGTGCAGAATCAATGGAATTTGCAAGGACTGTTTATTTTGAAAAATGCAAAGATCTCAAATTAAAGCCAAATTCGCTTGGTGAAAAAAGATTTGTTGAACAATTTGTAAATTCAATTCATGAAAAATCGCTTCAGCTCTCCGGTCTTGGTGTAGGCCCAAATTGTATGTCAATTTTAATTAATTTAATAGCAACAAACCCAAATTTTGTAGTGATTGATTTATCATTAAACAGAATAGGTGATAAAGGAATTGAAGTTTTATGTCGCTATATTATTCAAGACGCGCCTTTCATTTATCTTGATTTAAGATCGAACGGAATTGGGATACAAGGCTCTACATCATTATTTAATTCACTATGTATGAACACTCATATAACGAGCCTCGATTTTTCTACAATTAATGGAATTGAACGTAACAGAATTGGTACAGAAGCTTGTTTAGCTTTAGCAAACTTTTTACGAAAAAATCAAACAATTGCAAGTTTAAATTTAGCAATGTGTGGAATAACAGCAGAAGGCTGTAGAGCTTTAGGAATGTCACTTCCTTTAAATACATCATTGACCCATCTCGATCTAACCGCTAACAGATTTGGCACATTAGGCTCAGATTACCTATTTTCTCAGAAAAATTCATTCGCTTGTCTTACTACTCTTATATTATCGCGAAATGCTCTAGATGATGAAGCATCAGATGCAATATGCGCCCAAGTAGAAACATCTAAGACCATCCGTAATTTAAATTTAAGTTATAATAATCTAGGCAAGCACTTTTTAAATACGTTATACGATGCCCTTATGAATGGTCAGTCCTCTCTTGAATCATTGAATCTTTCAGCCAATCATTTTGATCATGATGCCATCAAATCGCTTCATCTTATTGTCCGTGACTTTACCATCAAGCATTTTGATTTTTCCTACAATATATTAACGACCAAAGTAATATCAGATATAGTCAATGCAGCCGAAAAGAACGAAAGCCTGACCTCTTTAGATCTTACAGAGACCCATCTTAATGACCAAGGTGCCCAAAGCATTGCCCAAATGATAGAAACGCATCCTAATCTTCAACGACTCATTTTGGCCCAGAATAAAATAACGGATGAAGGTGGATATCCGATAGCAACTGCTCTAGCCCAGAACACTTCACTTTCCCATCTTTCACTTTCAGACAACGAATTGAAGGACAAAACGGCCGATGCAATTTTGACTTCACTTCGGACAAATAAGACGATAGCTGACATTGATGTCTCATACAATGACTTCAGCTGCATGTCTTATGTGTTACTGAAAAGGATGATTGAAGAGCATAAACGTACGCTCAATTCAAATGTCCATGAAATTGTTGAGAAGCACATTGAATATTTGAAAGGCGAAGAACAGAAACTTTTTGACTGCAGAAACGAAATCAAATTGAAAGAAGAAAATATAATCGAAGCAAACGATACTTTCGAACAAAGAAAAATTGACCTTGTTGATTTGACCCAAACCAAAACCGCCGAAATTGACCAAGCTGAAATTGACCTTAAAAATATTAAGGAGAAGTACCTCGAAGTAACCGAGCTTCAGAGAGAAAAATCAAGGCTTCACACAATTCTTAAGAAGGATTTGGAACAGAAACAAAGAGACGCAACCGACGAGCTACAAAAGTTGCAGATTAAAAGACAGCAACTTCAATCTAGACGCGATCGTTGCGAACTCAAAAAGGTCGAACAGGCAACAAACGCACAGAAGCAAATTGACGACCTTAAGTTCAAGCTGAGCGAGGCAAGAGAGCAGCTCAAAATGGCAATTTACGACGCAAAAGAAAAGAAAAAACAGGCAATTTTGGAGGAATCTTTGGAAAAGCAAGAAAGTAAAAACGACGATGAGAAGAAAGTTGACAAAAATAGAAAATCTCCTAAAACTAAGAAGAATAAAAAAGAGAAAAAGAAAAAAATTGATAAGGAGCCCTCAAAAAGTGGTGATGACCAAATTGGCCTTGAAAAAGTGGGTGATACAAGTGAGGCTGAATCTGTAATGTCTTCAACAGCAGCCGCAACAATCGCTAACGCACTCAGTGCAATGGAATCTGCAAGAAGTGCACTTCAATCAAAGGTCAGCGTCTCCAGCTTTGTGTCACAAGTTGATGCAATTGCTGAAAATGGAGAAGAATCAGCTGATTTGAGTTCAATTGATGAAAAATAAGTTTTTATAATGTATTTTTCATTCTTTGATTATTATGTTGTATATTATTATTATTTTATAAATGTATGTATTTTTTTTCGCTAATTTAAAATATTTTTGATCTTCTATCAAATTGAAAATTCAGTTAAAATTTTCTGTAATTTTCTAAATGTTTTTCAACTTTTTCAATTGAATTCAATTTTTTATTAATGTCAGAGAACGAAAGCGAGGTATTTAATAAAATTCAAGATTATTTTAATGGTATGCTGGTTATTTATAATCAGTTGCTCGCCTTTCTTGATGAGGAAAAAGATGAAGAAGCCAATTATACCAAATTAATTAATTCTTTAAATCAAATAAAAATTAAAGAAGATCGTTCAAAACTACGAGAATTTCTCCACTTAATATTGTCTATATCAAATGATCATCATCGCACAGCCAACTTTTTTGAAAAAATTGAAAAAATTTTAACAAATTTTGTAAGCGAAATGAAAAATTTTTACTCTGAAGAAGAAATTTTCAATGTTTTTAAAGACAATTTCAGACTTATTTACTTTTTAGTAAATGAAAAAGTCATTAATCTTGATTCAACTATTTTAAACCTTGTCAAGCATGGTCAATATGGTCAATTTTTCATGTATTATTTTGGCCTTGAAGAGAAACTTGACAAACGAGAAAAATTTATTTTTTTTGAAGAAAAAAATCAAAATGGCACATTTAAAAAAAATCAACTTGAAGGAGAAAACGATATCTTAATTTGTCAATTAATTAGAAATGATTCAATTGAAGAATTTATTCAACTTTTTAATTCATCAAAACTTAATTCAAATTCAACTGTTTTGCCATCACAATTTGAAACAAACCGCTTTCTTAATATGAATTTAGAGAATATCAGTTTAATTGAATATGCGGCATTCTTTGGATCAATTCAAATATTCAAATTTTTGCTTCTTCAAAAAGTTGTTCTCACTTCACCAATTTGGATTTATGCAATTCATGGGAGAAACTACGAAATAATTCATTTGTTAGAAGAAAATAACGTGAAAATGCAAGTTAACTTGTGTATAAGTGAATCTATAAAATGTCATCATAATGAACTGACCGAATATTTATTGAATAATTTTGAAAATTCAATTGAAAAATTCTTTTTGAATCAAAGTTTGAGTTGTAACAATTATTCTGAAATTGTAAATTATTTTCAAAATGTGAATAATTTTGATAAATTTAATTTGCTTTTCAATTTAGCCTGCAAATTTGATTATTTTCATATTTGTGAATATATTTTGAAATTACAAAATTTTGATGTCAATAAGAAAATAATTTCATGCCTTTGTTTTTATGTCGTTCATTAAATAATTATGTTTAATGGAATTGAAATAATCAAATATTTCCTAATGGAATTCAATCTTCTCTTTTCTTATTTAATTTTTAATTCAATTTTTTGAATGCAATTCAAAATTTTCAATGTTTATAAAATTTTTAAAAATCAATTTTTTTATATCTAGTTTGATAATTTGCAAATTTTTATTACATTTTTAGTTTATTCATTTGATGGAATTTTCTTTTATTTATTTTATTCTGTTTCTTTTCATTTTTTTCTTATAATATTTCCAATTTTTTTATTTCTAATGACGTTTAAAAATATTTTTTCATTCAATTTAAAAATTTTTATATTTTATTGTCCTGCACTTCTTTTAGCTGCATATAATGGTAATAAAGAAATTGTTGAACTTTTATTAAATCAAAAGGATATTAATATTAATTTACAATCTATTTTAAAATAATTTTTTTTTGTTTAATGAAATTGTTCATTTATTTGAAAATTTTTAATGGAATTAAAAAAAATAAAAAAAATTTAATCATGTTTGAAATATTATAATTTTAATTACACTCCGTTATCTCTTGCATCACATAGTAGACATTATGAAATATCAAAGCTTTTATTTGAAAGGAAAGAGATAGATACATCATTGAAATCAATTTGAAATTTTATAAAATTTAATGATCGAATTTTTAAGCTTTTTTTGGAATGGAATTTTAATTAATTTTTTTATTCAACTGCTTTTCTTTTTGCAGCAGAAGGTGGGCATTTAGAAATTGTTCGACTTTTATTAAAAGACCCTCATGTTGATATAAATATTCAAATGATAATTTCATAAACAAAAAATTTTCAAATGTAATTCAAAAAGAGAAAAAAATTTTAATAGAGTTTTCAATTTATCTTTGAAATGGAATTATAATCCAAAGAATTTAATGACATTACTAACCATAATTTTTCATCTAGTTCTTAATTTTTTGTTTAAACGTAATTTTATTTAAATTTTCGAATGGTATTTTATTATTATCATTTTGAGTGGAATTATGAATGATTTATTTAAAAGGTGTTTTATTTTATGCGATTTCAAATAAAATTCCTTTTTATAAATTGATGCAACTCCATTGATTCTTGCAGCAAGAGAAGGAATGACTGAAATTGTTCAATTAATATTGGAACAAAAAGGCATTGATATAAACAGTATAATGATTCTAAAATTAAAATCATTAATGTCATTTTCAAATAATTAAAAAAATGATATTATCAAAATTTTATAAATGGCATTTTTGATTTAAAATTGATCGGACAGCTTTATCTATTGCATCAACTGATGGGAATTATGAAATTGTTAAACTTTTATTATCACAAAAAAATATTGATATTAACGTTAAATCAATATATGGGATTATTAATATAAAATTTTGTTTTACACCATTACATTATGCAGCTCAGAATGGTTATACTGATATCGTTAGTCTATTATTAAATGATAAAAAAATGGATTATGAGCAAACATTTCAACATGGTTATATTTAACTAATTTAATATCCATCACCACTTGATTTAAATTTAAAAGATGATATGCTTCAAATTTTGATTGACAAGTTTAATAGTTATTTGGAATCAAAGAATAAACAATTAAAATGAAATATTACCCATCATTAATTTTAAAATATAATTTTCAGGTATTATTTAAAAATAATGCTAATAACTATTCTCTCCTTTTATATCTTTTAAAAGTTTTAATCAAAGTAATAGTTTAATCAAAAATATTTGGAAATAATGAAATATTTAAAGGAGAAATTGAAATAATTTTCGCATTTGTGACTTTTTATTCTAAAAAAATTTAAAAATATCAAGTAAAACTAGATATTAAAATAATTTTTAATTCAATAGGTATTTAATCATTGAATGAATTATTTCAAAAATTTTAATTTTTTAAATGCGTCAAATTCCGCCGCCAATTCTTGTTTCCAACGATCTGGCACAACAAAATGCACAAAACAATCGCAATCAAGCTCAACGTACAGTCAGTCAGCCGCCAACTGGTCCAAGTCCTTTTCTCACCATTGAGTCTCCATCTTCACAGCAATCATCGCACATTCCAAGCATCACCTCTTATTCAAGTAATGTCAGGACTACCATTCAAAATATTGGGCCAAGTCCAAGCGGAACGATCCGTAGCCCAATTGTGCGTGTTATAAAGCCTCACCAAGTTCCAGGTAGGCCTTTGTCAGCTTATCCATTCTCTTCTCTAGCTCCAAAGAAGCAAAATGCTGCACCTTATCCAACGCTTCCATCTAAGCTTGAAATTTCGGAACAAAGAAACAAGGTGGAGCAAGAAATTCAATGTCTTCGAGCTGAACTCTCATCTTTAATGCACCAATGGAATTTTTACAATGAGGAATTATTATCATATTCAATGGAGCATAATTCTGACATCAATTCTAAATCTTCAACGAATTCGTCAATAACTCAAGACTCGGAAAACGATCAAAATATAAACGAAAAAAATACTCTAAATGATGAAGCAAATAATTCTTCATCAGAAATTAAAACTAAATCTAAAACCAAGCATTCAATGGTACTTCCTACAGATATCACAAAATCTAGCATTATTCATGGTGTTAAAGAATATCATAATATACTTCTCAGTGATCCTCTAATTGAATCTGTAATTAACTCTAACAGAGAAAAGAAGAAAGAAAGTGAAAGCAGTGCATTTGCCCAAAAGCTTAGTCCAGAAGCAACATTTAGAGCAATTAATGATTTACCTTTATACAAAACTACAATTCAAGATATCAAAGAAATGGTTGCACCAGTATTTGCTGCGCATTTCAAGTCACGCGAATTGATTAAACAGAAACAAGAATATTTAACAAAATGTTATTTAGAAATTCATGAAGAAAGTAAGCATTTACGAGACAAAGTCGATGATTATAATATTCGTGTTGATTCAGTTAGCGAAAATTGGCCTTCTGATTTTCCAAAAGGGAAAACAAAGACTGAAAATGAAGAAGAACTTGCTAAATGGACTGCGCCAGATCAACCAATGTTAATGACTCAAACTCGATTAATAACAAATTGTTACTATAATACCAATGGTTATGTTCCAAATCCAGTTGAAGCTCATGAAGAATATAAAAACAGAATTTCATGGTCTGATGATGAAAAGAAAAAATTTGTCTCCAAATATATGCAGCATCCTAAAAAGTTTCGTCTTATTGCTGATTCCCTTCCATTGAAATCAGTTAAAGATGTTATCGAATTCTACTATGTTAACAGATATACATTATCATTGAAAGAAAAAGAAACAGCTCGTAGAAAGAGGGGAGGTAAGAAAAAGGTCATTTCAGAAGGGAGTGCGAAAACAACTAAGTAGCGCAGTCAAGAAAAAATTATATATATATATTATATTTTATATTAGTGTATTATCAATATTAAAATAATAATAGTAATATTTCTATGTTAAGTATTAATGTAGTGATAAATTATTGCTGTTTTTGTTAAGAAAAATATTTCATATATCCAGTTATTTATACGTTGATTATCGTCCTCATAAAAAGTTATTTAGCAACTTTATACCAAACAAGATCGAATAATTTTATTTATTCATCAATTCTCGTTATTAACTCTTTAGATAAAAATATCGTATATAAAAAAAACGTTTTTCTTTTATTTTGAAAAATTGAAAGAATGAATTGATTTTACAAGAAATTTAGAAAATCTATAAAAAAAAACAATAAAACTATAAAAATCCGTGTATCGATATAAATTGGTTTCAAATTCAAAAACCACACTAATCATCTGGAATGGTATAAATAAACTTCTGCATCCGTAAATCGAAATAATTATAAAATTTCGGTTTGAAAACTAAAAATAACAAATTTACCATGGCACTGGTAAAGGCTTTGAATTTGGTTCACCAATTGAATCGTATTCTATTGAAAGAGGAACATCTTTAAAAGGTGATATCCCTGAATGTTCAAATTGGCGGCCCATCCTTCTAATAACAAAATATCTTTTCTGTTCAAGACGTCTGGCCCGAAGGTCTCGAAGTCGAGCTTCTTCAAGGCAAACAGATGAATTCTGGTGTTTTGTTATTTTTTCTCTAAATAAATCTGTATCTTTTGTGGACTGTAGCCACTTCATTATTTCATATTCGAAAGATGGCTGATCATTTTCTGTTAATGCAACAATATAATCGTTTGTATTGATGCAGTTTGAATCAAAAGTTGACTCGTTTACTAAAATTTGTCCTTTGTGTATAAACAATTTCTTTTCTTTTTGAAATAATTTATTTAATATTGATATCTGACTTGTTCCTAATACCTTGACTCTTTTGACAAAGTGGTTTGGAACGCAAACGAAAAGATCATATGAGTTAATAATCATGGATCCAGAAAATGAAAAATGATAAAAAAAATAAAAATGATTTTGCAAACGTTCTAACAAAATTCAAAAATCTTTCAAATTATTAAAATTCAAAGCATTTCCGAAAAAAATGATTGTTCATAAAAAGAAAAGGATGTGGGCAAAATCCGACTTTCCACATCCTTTCCAGGATATTTCTTTTTTTATAATGAAGTTTTTTATTATTGTTATTATTTATAGAAAATATTTATAAAATATATAATGTACCGTGCAGTATCAATGCAAAAGTGAAAAAACTTTCCGAAAATTTATAATTGGTCAAAAAGTCAAATTTCCTACATATTTTCATTTATAAGTAATTATTTGGAATTTTTTTAGGTTTAAAACAATATAGTAAAAAAAATGAGTAAAAAAAATGTTAGAATAATAGTTTTTTCTATTTTATTTGCATAAAAAAAAACAAATACGTTTTAAGAAGAAATACCTTGTATTAAAATTCAGTTGTTTTATTCAATTTTTTCTGAGATATTGAGAAAAAACGATCCAACAAATTCTCACCGAATTTTTAAAAATAGCCCAATCTGTTAAGGGATTTTTTTATGTATTTTCTAAGTCTATTCGAAAATTAATGTATACTTCCATTTTTATTTTTCAATGACATATGTAAACTTTGTTTTTTAATTTTCGTGTGTAAAAAATAAATTATTCAATATTTGATATTAATTCTTAGAAACCGTAAGTTTACACGCGAAAATTAAAAAACAAAGTTTAATAAAATCTGTCTCAAAACTCACTCATTAATCATTAAAATGTTTTATCATATCTTTATGAATTGTTTATTTTTTTAATCTGTTTTTTGGAACTTTTTTATTTTTAATGATATTTGTTAGAATCTCTAAGTTGATTTAGAGAATTTAAATACGGGATATTTATTGAACTTAGTGTTTATTACCATTATTTTAAGTGTATTTCAAGAAAAAATAAAAAATCACTTTATTTTCTTTCATCACTATCCATAATTAAAGAAAATTCGCTTTATTTAATTCATAATTAACAATATTTTATAGTGATTAACTGTTTGTGTTTTCATAAAATTGTTCTTATATAAGTAATTTGATTCTAATTATAAGTTTTTTTTTTACTATGTTAGGATCTAATATGTTGGCATATAATTAATAGATATAAAGTATAAAATAGATCGCTATACCCAAAAAAAGAGGCCTTTCATAAAACTGATATTTTCATTTTATGTGATATTCTTAAACCAATTTGAAAATATTATTAAATGTATCTATCTATCTATATATGCATTATAAATAATCTATGTTTGCTGCATTTTTTATGTAAAAATGAATTTTTAAGTTTTTGATATGAACTTTTTGTATCTTTTGAAATTTGAATTTTTTCAAAAGTTATTTATAAATGAAAAAGATTGAAGATATACCAATTCCAGATAATTTAACAGAAATCCAAAAAGCAGAATTTACTGCCTATAAAGAAGCCATGATACAAATTGAAAAAGAGTGGGAGCAATTAGAAAATAATGAAAATAACGACCAGAAAGCTTGCAACGCAATTATCCAAGATTTGCATGACCGAAAGAAAAAGAAAATTGCTGAAAAGCTTTCAACCAGGCAAGATATTATTCAAAAGCAGCATCAAAAAGAAAAAGATAAAATAGAAAAAGAATTTAAAGCTGCAAAAACAACCCTAAATGATAGACTTGTTCGTGCCTATTATTCATCATATCAAAATATAATTGGTCAACTCAAAGATTTGAAAGGAAAAGACTACAGTGTAGATAATTCAATTGATTTCCCTCCAATCCAGTCAGATCCGCAAATGCTAACAAGAATGAAACAACCTGAAGAGCCAAACTTCAGGTTGTCAAGCCAAGATTGTGAGAAAGATTTGAGAAAAATCCAAAATATCTTCAGTCAAAGAGAGAATGAGTAATTTTAGATCTATTATATTTTGCTTTATTTGTATTTAAAAATGTTTGTACATCTTCATTCTAAAAATGGTTAGCCATATTCATGAATTTGTCAAAATAATATCCTTTTATTAATACTTCAGCATAAATATCTATTGATTCTATTTTATTTAAATGATATAAAAATAAAGAATAAACAAGAATTGTACAAATAATTAATCTTCTATTATTTTTAATATGCATTTGGATATAAAAATACAAAAATACAAACATTACTTAATACTCCGATGGTAGAGGCGATGATACTTCACTTGTATAAATCGATGAAAAGAATTCTTCTTCAGTCATTATTTCATTCTTTCCACTAAAAACAGCTGGATAATTATTGACAAATAAATCAAATGATGATCCTTTGGGTATCGACTTCAGAGTCCAATTTTTATAATCAGTTCGAACAATTCTTCTTAAACATCTCTGAACAGTTGAAATACAATATATGTTGGATGAAGACCATCCAGCTTTTGTTAATCTTGATTCAAAACTTGATTTACAAAGGGCAAGTAATTTTGCAACGATATTCTTTCTGAAAGCAATTGATCCTGGAAAAATAATTATACCAAGTTGAAGCAGCGTATATACTGGGTTATCAGATAAATCAATAGCCTTATTGATTATAAGAACTAGTTCATCGTTGATTTGTTCAATGAACTTTTGACGAGGGTGAGCCTTTCGTTCAATTGAGAAATGTGTTTCAATTATTGATGAAATGGTTTCAATTGGATTAAATGAGTTGTTATTTTTCATCTAAATGATGTGATACATCCATTTAAGCAAAAGTGAAAATCATTACTTCCTTTCTTTAATGAATTATTTTCATTTCATAATTTGGCGCCTTTTTTTGTGAAAAATTGCCGCCAAAATTTTGAAGTATTCAATTTCTAAATTTTTTAAAATTTTTCATTTTAAAAAATTATATTTTTCTTTTAAATCAAATTAATTTATACATATTTAATATTATATTTATGAATATTTAAATTAAATATATAAATATTTTTATTTTATATTGTGGAAATTATATTTTTTCATTATATAAAAATGTTTTTTGTTTCTTAACAATTGAAATTCAAAAATTTTTAGTTTTTTGTAAATAACTCAAGTTAGAATCATTTTATAATATTTTTTTCCTAGAAAAAATGCATAATTATGTTTTAATTGTTAATGTTCTGAGAATGTTCGGATGAAAACAAAAAAATAATAATTATTATTTCATTCTTTCTTGAAAAATGTAATAAAAAGATTTTTTAATAAGAAACATTCTATCGCAATTGGTCAATATTAAGATTAGCATAGGAGTTAATAAAAACTTGGGCAACTTTATGCATATATTTAAGTCAATATTATTATTTTAATTAAATTAAAAAATATTAAAGTATTACTTATAAATAATATATATTTTTATTATAAACAGATTGTAAAGAACAATAATATTAAAAACAGTATCAATATCATTTTTGATAAATACAATTCTTTGCTTGGCAAAGCATATATAAACAAAATCGGATTAAATTATCATTAAAATTAAGTCAAATAAATCAATGATTACATTTTCCTTTTGTAATAAAAGTTCAATAATTCTAACGTTTCTATTTTTAATAGCATTATGCAGTGGAGTACTCTTAAAATATAAAATAAACTTCATTTAAATATATTTCTTTAATTGTTTTATTTAAATATTTGTGCTTGAATGTAATTAAAACGATTGATTTTTAAAATTTTGTTGACAAAAAATTTTGAAATTTCATTGAATCAATTGATTTGAAATGAAATCAAACAAAATTGATTTTAAAATTGTATCAAATCAATCAATATAAAATTTCATTAAATTCTCTTTAATTTGGAATGAAATTAATCCCTTTATTTAAAAATGTAATTGAAATATGGAGATTTGAATTTTATCAAAAATTTTGAATTTCGAAATTTGATTAAAAATTTTAAATTTTTGAAATTGTATTGAATGATTAGATTTTAAATCTCATTAAATGATTTTCATTTTGGAATAAAATTCAATTATTGTATTATAAACTTTATTAAATATTTGTTGTTTTCAAAATAGCAGGAATATTGACATCGAGTTTTTTGTTTTCCAAAAGAAGTTTAATTATTTCATAATATTCTTTTTCAACAGCAATATACAGTGCTGTTTTATAAAACTTCATTCTTTGAATTTCATTAGAATTATATGAAGAATTGTATGTAATTCATCATTTAGGAATTTTATTAAATTTTTTTTTGTTTTTTTGAATTTCATGAATTTTGAAATTGAAATTTCATTAAAATTCAATTGATTTAAAACGAAATAAAACAATTTTGATTTCAAACTGCATTAAATTGTGTCATTTGGAATCCAATTAATTATGATTTTGTTTGGAATTGCATTAAAAATTATGTTTTTTTTTATAAATTCCATGAAAAATGTTTGTCTTTGAATTCTATTCAAATGATTGATTGTTAAATGTCATTTAAATGATTGGTTTGAAATGAAATTAAAATATTCTTATTTTTTAAATTTCATTAAATTGTTTGCTTTTTAAACCCAGTTAAATGAACTAAATATTGAATTGTCTTAAATAATATGACTTGGAATTTCATTGAATTTATTGCTTTTAAAATTGAATTCAATTTTATATTTTGAAATTAAATAAACACAATAATTAATTGAAATTTTATTTGAAATATTTTGAATTTGAAACACTTGGTATGTTAATATCAAGTTTCTTATTTGATAAAAGAAGTTTGACAATGTCAATGTTTCCTTTTTCAACAGTTATGTGTAATGCTGTTTTATGAAAAATAAAAATTTTTAAATTTCATTAACTAAATAATTGTATTTTGGAATTGTATTTAATGTTTTGATTTGAAACTTTATTGAATTACTTTTTAAGAATTGCATAAAACATGATTTTTATTGAAATTTTATTGATAAAATGAAACGTTGAAATGTAATTTAAATATTTGTCATTAAAATTGTATTAAATGAATTGTTTTCAAAATTGTATTTGAAATGATGTGATATGAAATTGTATGAAAATAATGAATGAATTGTATTCAAATGATTGAATTAAAATTTCATTGAATTTTTTGATGTGAAATTCTGTCAAAATTTTTGATTGAAAATTGAATAAAAAAAATTATTTTTATTAAAATTATTATTCTATTTATATCATTATTTGCATCATTCAAAAGAATATTAACAAACGAATAATAATCATATTTGCACAAGTCAAAAAAAGAAGATTGATTTATCAACTCATTTTGTATAAAAGCGAAATTATAATATTTCAAGCATTGAATGAAAGTTAATTGTGAAACATCTTCTTGATCCAGCAAATAATTGTTTTCAATGTAGCTGGCAATACCATTAGAATGGCATTTTATTGCCTCTTTATAACATTGTTTGAATGATTTATCAGATGGCTCGATATGATTTTCTTCAAGTAGGTGAATTAATTCAGCATTTTGGCCATGAATCGCATAAAGCCACAAAGATGATGTCAATTCAATATTACTCAATCTTAAATAATTGAAAATTTGAATGGATCCGAAAAATGCCGCGTATTCAATTAACGATGTTTTTTCTTTTTTCAATAAATTTGAATTTGTCTCAAAAACTGACGGTTTGATGGCACTTTTCAATGAATAATTGATTTTATTTACATAAGTTATGAACTCTTCAACTGAATCTTTTTGAATCAATTGGCACACAAAAGTGTCATTTTCTCCACTTTTTCTATTGGTATAGAAATTTTCAGAGATTTTGTTAGAAATGATTTCATGAATCCAATCCTCATTTTCTTCTTCTTCTTCGTTTTGATCTTCTGTTTTACTTTTCAAATATTTTCTGATAAACCGTCTCGTAATAAACGGTTTTATTTCAGGCAAAAAAAATTGTGGATATTTCCTGATTTTGTATTTGTCTTTCATCAGTTTGCAAACTATGTACTTATCAATTGTCATTACTTTATTTTCTATAAGAAATAAAAGAATTCGTTTGTTGCTCTTAAAAATATTGAAAATTTCTGAATTTGTAAAATATTTCTTGATCTCGTCTTTGAATAGATTCAAAATATTGTCAATTTTATGATAAAATTTCGGCCCATGGTGATGGTTGTTGGATATTTTCACAATTAGCTTTAAAATTGATTTGAAATCATAATGATCATCGGTAATGCTCAAATCATCAAATAATATTATTAATCTGTAAAAATTATCTTTAGTATTTTCTTCATCTTCTATGTAATCTAATAAATGACCTTGAATAGTTTTCAAATCTTCTAACGTTTGATCTATGTCCATTTGAAGTAATGAAGAAATTGAGATACTTTTGATACAAGAATCAAACAAACTTTCTCAATCAATTTGATGTAAGAATAAATATGAAAAAATACAAAATGGAAACTTCATTATATTTTAATTTAGGTTATAAATAATATAGTAAACAAATGGATGATCACATATTATGATGAATGACATGTTATATGAAAAATGTTTATGTAGAAAGCAAAATGTTTTCAAAAATTGATACCTTTCAACTTTAATCACGGAATCAACTTCAATATAAATTGAATTTATAGGAGAAGGTATTAACAAATGATGAAAGAGCAAACTATAAAAGTTAAAAATGTTATCATTATTTGAATGCACAGTTTTCAAATAAAATTGATGAAAATGTATTTATTAACAATTCCTCTTTTATGAACTATCAGCTGTGTAGTAAGTATTGTTTGATCTTTCAAAATCACTGAAAAGACTCAAATGGAATGAAATTAAATAAATTGTATGAATGCTGATTTTCGATAAAAAGGAATTAAGTATATTCAATGATGCTAGTTGAATAGAATTCATTTACTTTTATAAAGAAAAAATTAGAATTTTTTGAATTCAAATAATCATTAAAAAAAGCATCTTGCGCCTTCATATTATGGTGGTTGATTCTATTAGAATGATCATATGTGATATTACAGGTGATTTGGAGGATATTGATTGATTTCATGATGATTTTTCATTTAGATTGAGAGATTCCCTAATTTTCTTGTTAGGTGATTTCTGAAAGTAATCATTGAATAAAATGTAAGAAAACTCAGCTAAACCTAGTAAAACTTTTCTTCAACTACACATCATTTAAAATTACCTCTTTTATAATAAACCATAATAAAACAGATTTATAAATAATTCTTTTATCATTAGTGATAGATTCATTAACTGGTTCATCCGCTGTAGCGGAGAACGAAGTATCAACAACATATTCATCATCATCATCATCATCATCATCATTTGCGGATTCATCCGCTGTAGCGAAGTACGAAGTATCATCATCATCATCATCAACAGATTTACCAAATCGTACATAACTAAATTTATATAATGTTTCATCCCAATTAGTTTTACTCATATCATTCCATGCTATATCTCGTAATATATTCAAATGTCGTTCATATCTATTGTTTGGTATCGAATAATGCCTTTTCTTCAAATGTTTCTCATATTGAACATATACATATATATCAGAATTTCTATTACGGTTTCTACCTAAGAATTGCTTGACACTGGATATGGTATCAATATACGTTTAAACGAATATAGATAGAATATTCTCTTTAATAGATTGGCCGTTCTGGATAGATGAAGTAGATATAATAACATCAACATCTTCTTCAAATAAACCATCTTTATTCAGTTTAACCTCCTTTTCATCACCTGAAGAAAGCAACTTTATATCTATCTTTCAATAACTCCTTCAATATTTTGCACTCTTACTTATCTTCTATCTTTAATAATACTTTATCGTATTTCATTCTCTTTGCATCGATTAAGTTTACTATCTCAGCACATTGTTCATCAACATCTGGTATCAACTTATTAACGTAGATTTTTCTATTATATTTCTCATCAATACATGGGTTAACGATAATGTAATCTCTAAAGCACGCAAAGTATTTAATATCTTCAGCTGTTGCACTTATTAAAGCTACTTTATCGAACTCTTTGGTTATTTCAATCAAACTTATATGTTGTAACAGTAAGTGTGCTTCATCTATTACAAGAAAGTAATCGAGTCGTTGTTTTCTTTCATAATATTCTTCAAATATGTCACCTAAACACTTAGAAGCAGTATTGTAAGTTGTAATAATTATATTAACTTCATTATGTACAGCTTTGTGAAAAACTTTAAACACATTATCATTAACACACAATTGAATAGACTTTACTTTCATATCAATCATTCTGCTATAGAATTCTTCAGCGATATTTACTGTTGGAACTATTACCATAAATTTATCTGTTTTATGTGAAGTTATCCATTTACGAATTGCAGTAGATTTACCAGAGCCAATTGGTGCTTCACAGATGAACTTCTTCATTCTAATCTGTTTAGTAATCTTACGTAAATCATACTTATCACGTTCAATGTAATAACAAGGAGAATCATCAAAGTCGGCATAATCAAGAAAGTTACCTTTCTCATCATAGCATTCTATAATATCATCAACACAAAGTTTATGTTCACCACTAGTGAGGTGTTTAATCGATGTTTCATCATCTAATGGGTTGCCGTTCTTATCAATGTAACCTTCACATTGTATAGTATATATTCGTTCAGGAATCTCATCAAATATCTGCCATCTAATATAGTTTGGATCTTGTACTTCAGGAGTTGTGGTATCATTTAAGACTTGTTCTGTAATGTTTTCTTCATAAACTAGTTGTTTTTTCAATGAGTAATCATCGTCACAAAAATCATTAATAGACTCCCATTTAATACCTTCATTTACGTGATAGTATAACATAGTTTTCAGCGTCATTGGTTTCATTTAAAGAAAAATTTCCATTAAATTTACATAAAATTAACGTTGTTATTACAATTAGTTCTTCATTATTTGCCACAATTTTACACTATCATGAAAAATGGTTTAAAGCCTTAAAACACTTGAAAAACAGCCGGTTTGAGAGGTCTGTGGAGGTCTGTGGAAGGGTAAATCATGAGTATCATACGCGGTTTTGGGCTTCTGGAAAATTTCAAAACAAATTCATATTATTATAGTCATTTTGCCTATTTTAATAGATCATAGACATAAATAAACATATATCATTAGGTTTTTGCCACAATTAGCACTAAAAATACATATTATTATAGTTTACTTTATCCAGTATTGTCAAGTAGCGTTACTGTGGCAGGTGTATATAAGCTTCTGGATGGTAGGGATAAATTAATAGTATTTTATTGGAGAATTCATTTATGATGAAAATTTTATAAAGAGTTGTACCCTTAAGGGGGACCTTTCAATGTAAAACGATCAGGCCAAATTATTGGCCTAAAGGTTAAATAGATAATTATGATTTATAAGATTATCTTCTATGTTTTGTTTAGACAATTATATTATTTCGCTTATGTTAATAACTATGTAAGTCATTTGATATATCAATTAAAGGTTAGACAATAATAATAAAAAAGTAAATTCAATTTCATTTTTAAAAACTGTTTTCACAATAAAATAAATTGATTATCAGATTGTTCACACATGCTTAATAAGTTTTATTTGATGTTTTTAATAGAAATTAAAATGAATTATAATAAGTTTTTTGATAATTACTTAAAAAAACATATTTATATATATATATCATACATATTTAATTTATTATATTATATAAAAATATAAAATGTCAAAATAACAAAAACATTGAGAGATAATAGGAATATTCAAAAAAAAATAGATTAAAGATTGATTATTATATATTGAATATGACTTTTATTATTATTTATAATATATTATTATTTGAAATATATTTGTTTAACTAATATATTAATACTATAATACTATATTTTAGTTTTAAAAATACTTTTGAAAATAAATGCGTAGTTTTATATTTATTTGTATTGATATTGATCTTATTTTCGTTTAGTTTATTATTACATTTTATTATAATATATATCATTTTATAGATCTATAATATAAAGATTAAATTCGTTATTAGTAAAGATATAAGCATACTACTTTTTTAATTTGAAAAATATTGAATGATTCAAACAATTTTACTCAGTTATTTAATGTATGAGATATCAATATTAGATTCATTTAATACACAAAAATAAACATATAATATATAAATAGATTAATTGAATACTTTTAAATAAACGTATTTAAATATTGAGACTCTTTTCCTTTTCTATCAAAATATGATTAATTCAATTTAAAAAAATAAAATATTAATAATATTATTATTTCAATTAATATTTATTAAATATTTATTATTATAATTATAATAAATATATTATATAGGAAATAACAAGAAATTAAAATATAATTAATATATATCTAATTGTATCAATTCAAATTTTCATTTTTTTTTTTTTTTTTTTCATAAATTGAATTATTAAAATGCATATAATTCTATGTAAAACTATATTCAATCAATATAATCAATATAATATTTAATATACAATATATAGAAATTAAATTATATATAATAAATAATTAACCCTGATAAATAAAAAGATAAAACAATATTTTATATTAAATAAATACAATTTTTGTGAGAATTATTTTATTGAAAAAACTATTGATTACAATTATTTTGTTTTTAGAATTACCCACTTGATTATAATATTTTTTAGTATTATATTGAATATTCAATTTATAGATGCATATTAAAATATATGTAAGTATATAATAATTTAAAAATATATCATTTTTAAATTATTATTTATATATTAAACTATATATTTATGTATTTAAATCAATATTATTGGTATTATAAAATATGAATTGAATGTAAATTAATATTTTCAAAACATCCTATATGTATTAATAAAGATGCCATTGATCTAATTAAATATGGGCTAAGCAATTATAAAAAATTGAATGCAATATGTTTATTTAATATAACAAATTACATCATATATAATATACATATTTTAAATAAAAACAATGTGTTTCTTTTTTAAAAATTGAATATTCATTTGCAAAACAATATAATAAAAATATGCATGTTTACTTTATTTATAATAGAAATAAATAAATAAATATATACCTAAATCCAAAAACAGTTTATTTCAGCTGTAGGACCATTTTTGCTCTGATCAATTTTCCATGTATTTTTATAATGGAGAATTTAAAAATGAAATAACTCAATCCATAAAATTATTTATCATATTATTTTTATATACATAGAAACTATGTAAGCCAAATTAAATAATCTAGGTCTCAAACTAGTAAATAATATATTACATGCATTAAAGCATCAAAGAATTTTGCAAACAATCATCATTTTTCATTATTTGATATAAATTTTTGATATTTGAGGCCTAGATATTCTAAACTATCTATTACATAATATGAATGCCAAAAATCAAAATCACCTTAAATCTTTACATTGAGTTATTTCATTTTTAAATTTTCAATTAAAATTTGAATTAAAACGATAATATTCAAGTCAAATATTAATCGTTCAATTTATAATAGTAAACGGGGAAAGGTCCCCCTTAAAACGCATGAAATTCAATGTTTATGAGCTCCAAAATAAAAAATTCACAAATGATTCTTACCCTCAGAATTCATGAAATGGACGCGGTTTTTTGGGAGAAATTTCACTTAAAAGAGCTCCAGAAGCGGTTAAGGATGGGCGGAGAGACTCAGACACGTAGCCCTCCTTAACCTTACTACTACATGGATGAAACATAATGCAATATTTTACATTGAAAATACTGACTACAAATGAACTTAATTCAACATTTCAGGCTTTAGATCCATACACAATAAATTGACTATAGATGAACTTAATGCGTATGGATCTCATCGACGAACATAAATGTTTTTTAAAACTACATAGTTGAGATATACAATTGTTTCGTTCATTTGATTTGAAAATCATTCTACAATCATGCATAAAAAGATATTCTCCAACTTACCTAATCCTTTATTCCATCAACATTCATAATACTCAATGAAGTTATCAAATAAAAAGGAAAGAATATTGCGTTATCATTCACCAATTTAACAGTTACATTAACAAGAACTAACAAATGTGTCCAAAGAACCATTCACAATTACCCAGAATTAGCAAAAGATAATATATATACGTAGATTTTTAAGGAATTATATGAGTTTTTTCAAAAAACTCAGAATCATTTATACTTTTTTTTAGGATCACTTCTAATTCAAGATTTTCTGAGTTTTATACCTTATAATTCAAAAATTTAAATGAGCTCATTTAAAAAGTAGCTATCGAGAGATGAACATTTTTGGAGCATATTGTTAAGGAGTATTTAAAACAAACTTCTACTAAACAAAGATACATATAGAATATTTACTTAAGTACAAAATTTCAAACAATTTATTTTTTTAATTCTTGAACTTTCTGGATTACAATATCTAGTGAATCATTTGATAGTTCAGGAAGAAGAGCAAGAATTGCTGTTATTAGAGGCTTATCATCATTTTTTTGATTTGACATATTTAGTGAAGAAGGAGGCAACTTTAAAATTCTTTTTGGATGAGTTGTAGAATTATTATTAGTAGAATTATTTTGAGGATGATTTAATTCAGTATCTTGTAAGAAATTATCAATTTTTCCTAATTCAGAATCATCAAAAGTCATACTTTTTGCTTTCTTTTTTTCTTCTTCTGTGACATCTGATTCGTCTAATTTAATCAAATTGGGAAGTTCATGAATAACTCGAAGTCTATAATTTGGATTTGATGTGATTGGATTTTCTGAAAGCCAAAGACTTCTTAATGCAGGCAACTTTTTTAAATGCTGTAGCTCAGAGAAATTAGAAATAAGATTATGCCTAAGAAAAAGGTCTCGAAGATGCTTGCAATCTTTAAAAAAAAGCAAGCTGCTGATATGGTTAAGTGATAATGAAATTACTTCAAGATTTGGCATTTTCTTTACTATTGATACGTCAGTAAGATCATAACCCCACATATTAAGATTTTTGACTTCAGAAAGCTTTTGTTTGGTTCGTTGCTGGATCATTTCCTCTGAAAGGACAACATTTCGGATTTTGCTCATAGATATAAATTTTACCTTATGGCGAATTTTAAGACCAATTATGAACGTAATTCATTTTACACTTTTGAGAACAACTTTTTTTGAAAGAAAATTAATAAGAGTATTAAAGCTGATAAAAAACTTACAAATAGATAAATGCTTTATTCTGGATGATTTTGTTTTCATTTAATAATCTGTTTATACTTCTAATAACGTATTTATGGTATTCAAAAATTTCTTTGTTTTAAAAAACGTACCATTTCAATTTATTCTCAAGCATTAATGGATTTTCACAAAAAGTTTAAAAATAATAAAATAAAGAAAAATAAGATATGTCTCTTCCACTCACAGACTTCGCCAACGCTGACGATGATGTGGACCAGGGAGAAGATAACGGACAAGAAACACATATTCGAGCAGAATCTAACCTAGATCCAGGCCGAATTCAAAGGCTTGAGAATGAATTCAAACGTACAATGCAACCAGGAACATCATTCATCGATCCAAGATTTAACACCTCTCTTCCTGATTCGAGCGTTGCTCCATCTGCCACAACTGGATCAGTTACAACCTTTTACACTTCAAATTCTCTTTCAATGGAATCGTTTACATTAGACACTTTCAATACCTTAGGAGGTGCAACTACTGCGGATTATGAAAGGCGTTACGGAAAGCAGCGCCGATGCTGCGCATCGATTAAAAAACAAGTTCAAATTTCTGATGATAATGGAATTGACTCTCCAGGTGGTGCTGGTGCAAACGGCTTAAATTCAGACAATCGTCAAAATGGAGGACAGCAAAAGAGTAGTGAACCGCTTCAACAACTTCTTCCTGATCCAGCTCCAGAAGATAAAAATAAGATATGCCTTGTTCTTGATTTAGATGAGACTTTAGTCCATTCATCATTTTTATCAATTCCTCATGCAGATTTCAATTTCGTTTTAGATCAAGTTGGTGTTTTTGTTTGTATCCGCCCGGGCGCAGAACGATTTCTCAAAGAGTTGGGCAATTTATACGAACTTGTTATTTTTACAGCATCTTGCCAGCCATATGCAGATCCAGTTATCGATCGTATAGATCCGGGGCGAATGGTCAAATATAGGCTTTACAGAGATTCTTGTACAGATTTTGGTGGAAATTTCGTTAAAGATTTGTCTCGTCTAAATCGAAATCTTGAAAGGATTATTATCATTGATAATTCACCAGCAGCTTATATTTTCCAACCTTTTAACGCAATTAAAATCTCTTCTTGGTACGATGAACCTTTAGATATGGAATTAATCCGACTCCTTGATTTCCTCAAAAGAAGTTGCAGAGTTGAAAATATATATGATCTTTTTACTCAATGATTTACATCAATCCTTTTTGTTTGGTTTCACCATATGTTTGATGTAATAATTAGATTAATTTATATATTTGCTTGTTAATATTGAAAATTATTTTTGAGTATAAATGTTAAATATATTTAAATATCTTCGAAATTTATTTTTTTTTTTATTGCGCTCTATTTTAAAGAAGATAGAAAAAAAAATTAATATAAGGTCAAATCAAAAACGATAAGAAACATTTTCAATGGTTTATCTCGAATTCTATATTTAAATTTTAATTTTGTTTTGATCGTAATGCAATTAACACAGCAAATTAGACCAAAATTTTTATTATCCCAATGCCTTGATAAATATTATTAATGTATGAATGGGTATAGTAAAGACCTAGTTCTGCAAATTTTTTGGAGGTTAGAAAAAAAATATTTCTTTCAAAAAGTGTAAATTTCAATCAACTATATTTAATAAACTATTGAAAAAAAATTAAATTGAATGGTTTATAGGTGTCTTATCATTTTTGATTAGACTTATATTAATTTTTTCAAAAAGCAAATAAGTTTTTTTGAGTAACGACATTTGCATTAAGATAAGTAATAGCTGATTTTTTAGAACATCTCTATTTAATTAAATAAAAGCATATTTTGATATTTTTGCCATATTAGAATTTCGATGTTTTTTTTCAATAAATTATTTTTATTTCTATTAATTGAATTGAGACAATTTCAAATAAAATTCGTTTAGATATAATAAATTTGAAATAGTTATGGGTAAAATTAACCTTTCAAATTCACCAATAATAATTTTAAACGTTTTCTTTCAAAACTAGTAATTTCAATTATCTTGAAAAATTAAAAACTTTTTTTTTATTTTTTTTTTTTATTAATTATAAAATCAACATATAATATATTTAAATCAAATTATTGACATTACAATTTCTGCCTATTTTAATGTAATATTACAATACGTATACATGATTATAAATGATAATATGTATTTTCTTTAAAATATAAATATTATATAATGAATAAAATATTCCCACTCTATATTTTTGAATTTTTTGAGAGTTTATAATAAAAAAAAAATATTATATAAACTTTATTTTTTTATTAAAATAAAAGAGGTGCTATCAAATCATCGTTTACTTTCTTCTTTTATGTCATATTATACTTTTTGGAATAGAATTATGCAATTTCTAAAAAAAATTCATTAGTATTTTTTTTTTTTAGGATATGAAGCTTTATAAAAAAGTAAATTAATTATGTTTAAACAATATTATTCCAAAAACCTTAAAAATATCATATAATATTAAGTATTTTATGATTTAATGACCGTTTTGTTAATTGCACGTTATTAATAAATTATGAAAAAGTTCTTTTGAAAAAATTCCAAGGATTCATTTAATTTTTTTCTTAAATAATATTTATTCCTTTGGTTTTTAAATTAATTTATATTATATTTTATTATATTATCCATTTTTTCCTTCTCTTAGGTTACAGTCAATTTGATTTGAATAAATTAATATCTCTTTTCAATTCGATAGCTTATAACAAAAAAAAACGTATATCCGACAAGAAAAATTCTCAATGAAAAATCATATTTTTAGATTATATTTCATTTTTTTGAATTATAAATTAAATTTAATATTATATTTTATGATAATTTTAATAAGTACAAGTTTTTATATGAATATACGGACTGAAAATTTATTTTTAATTTGATTCAAATTTTTAATAAACGATAATTTCTGAAACAGAATATTTGACCGTCAATATCCAGTGTTTTTAATATAAATATCATTTATTTTATGTTTAAACATTTATAAATATTTATTTATTGCATTTTTATGCAAAGCTAAAATAACGTTTTATTTTCTAATGAAATAAAATAGTCGAATACTAAATTTTGGATAAATAACGTATTAATTCAATTCTCTCAAAATTTTTCTTTTGTTAACGACGGGAAAAGACTGAAAATTCTGAGGGAAATTAATGAATAAAATTTTTGTTTAATCACATCATTTCTACTCATGTTCAACAAAACGACATTTCAAAATGATGAAAACAATAACATGAATGATAATAAAGCTTTGACCATCGATGTCAAATGCTGTACAAGTTCAAAATGGTCAGATTTCCTTGAGACCCCACCTCCAAATGCATACTTCGATAGCGATCGTTTTATTTATGATTCATCTTCCTGCAATTTATTAGAATTCACTCCTGTTGGATATGCGCCAAGTCAACTGGACAGACCTATTAGCATATTGCCATCATCTGAAGGAACATATGTTAAAATTCCTGATAATTTTCAGCCCGATAGTTTTAACTTCGAATTTAATTTCAAAGAGTTACCAAGTAGATCACTACAATTAGCCAATATTCCTGAAAATGCTACCGAAGAGGATTTGGACTATATATTCAGCTTTTTCGGTGAAGTTGAAAAAAAGAATTATTCCAGATTATCTGATGGTGTTGCTACTGTTCAATTTTATTCAATGGAAGATTCTCAAAGAATGAGATTATCATTAATCTCAATTCGAAACCGAATTGTTACTCTTATTTTTAGACCTGAAGACTTAAATGAAACCGATCCTGTAGCAGCAAAGCAACACCCAGAGAATAATGGAACAATTGTTCTCTTTCACCTTCCAAAGAATACTACTGATGAAGATTTGAAACAATTATTTGAACAATATGGTCGAATAAGGCAAATAAGACACACTCCATATAAAGACACTCAACGGTTTATCGAATATTACGATACTCGATCTGCCGCTAAGGCTTTAGAAGAGCTCAATGGAAAACTCCTCGATAAAAGGAATCCAAGATCAAAAGTTGCAATTGAGTTTAGCTTACCAGGAGTTTTCAAGAAAAACATTCAAAAATATTATCGTTCTTATTTACCAACTGTCAAACGAAACACTGTTAGTAACAGGTATTGATTATTATTATATGTATTTTAAAAGGGTTTTGGTAATAATTTTGCTATTCTTTATGCGTATATTATCAATAAAACGATCTTTTTTAAATGTTTAAATGGTCTCTATTTTTTATAAAAAAATCACCTTACTGAATATGAAATCAAATCTATTTCAAAATGATGCATTCGATGATAAAGTTCCTGATATACAGTTACTTCATGACATGGAAGTCATTGATTTAACAGGAACTTCGATCAATGAAATTAACATCGAGAACTTTCCGAAATTACAAAGGATTCGTGCTTGCCAATGCCGAGATTTAACCAAGTGCAAGATACATAATTGCCCCAATTTGAAAGTAATTGATTTATCTAATTGTATTGAATTATCAGAAATCGATTTATCTCAACTTTCAAATTTACTTTCAATTGATTTATCAATGACTAGCTTATCCACACTTGACAATATTCAATTACCTAATCTAGAATCATTAATTGCTTCATTCACCAAAATATCCTCTTTAAACCCTTCCAATTTTCCAAATTTATTAAACCTAGATATTTCAGGCACACAATTTACTAATATTTCATTTATTTTAAAACTAAAACATCTTCAAAGGTTTCGATTCATTTCTTTATCTCCAGACTTTCTTCCATCAACAGAAATTGAATTCAACTTTAATGAAATTTTGACTCATCCAACTTTGATGTCATTTATTGCAGGTCCGGGAAGTGCAATTTGCGACTCTTTACCTGATTCAAATATATCTTTACAACTTTTAATTTTAGAAGAAGTTGATTTTATCAAAGGAGATTCATTAGATCTTCAAAAAAAAGTTAATTACTTCTATGACAAATACTCATATGATGTACCTTTATTTGATTCCAAAAACTTTTACCAGAAACAACGCTGGACAGATTCAGTCAGACTTCTTTATGGTCCTTGGGGAATTCCAAGCTGTGATAAGACACAGAAAATCACGAAAATCGGCACAAACGATCATTTAAAAAATATTGATATTAATATTGCCATTGACCGAATGATGGGAGCAATTTTTGGCGCATCCATTGGAAGTATTTTAGGCAGCTCAACTATTTTTTCAGACAAAAAGCTGACATCATTAGTTCTAGAGACTCCAATCGACATTATTTGGTCGCATCTCAACGACGATCAAAACACTATTCAATTTTTGAAAGGGACTGTTTCTACAGAAATTGAACGGTTAGTATTACTACTACGATCGATTAATGAATCGAATCAAGCTCCACGAGAAGAAGAAATGAACACCACGATTCTTCGCACTTTTGCATTGATGCTTCATATATGGAGTAGCGATGGCATCAGTGAGCACAAGCAAGGGACCTGTTTAAAAGATGACACTTCACTTCAAAACACATTTCGTCATCCACTTTTTCTGATGGATCCGTTAAGAGCAGCTTTTGAATCATGCAGCGAATTTGTTACAAATGGAACAGCAACCGTTTCTTGTGCTCCAGCTGCCGGCTGTTATAAATTTTGGGATGAGAACGAAGTGAAGAAGAATGCAAAAGAATTCTGCTCTATTACACACTATGAAGGACGCTGCATTGCTTGCACAGTTTTACTTTCACTTCTCATTTCGAAAAATATTCAAAATGAAGCTTTGAATATCGATGAATTGATCGATAAAACATTCGAATTTTGTAAGGAAGATTCTGAAGAGTTTGAAAATGAAATTAAGGAGTTTTTAACCGCCGAATCTTTCGAAGAACTCGTAATTGGCGAAGGTGCTGTTGATTTTGTGCTGAAATCAACAGGTGCAGCTGTTTTGGCACTCAGAAAAGGATTCGATTTTGAACAAACTATGTTTGAAATTATTAGAGAAGGAGGAGATACTTGTGTGAATGCAGCAACAGCTGGTGCTGTAATTGGATCTAATGTTGGATTTTCAAAGATTCCAAAGAATTTGATGAAATATTTGTTTAACGGAAGTTGGATATATAAGGAATTTCAACAGTTTTTGGCAATAATGGGAATTGATCCTCCTGAATCTCCATTTGATGTTTTATCTTATGAATAAAATAAAAAATTAGCTTTCCATAATTTTAATTTTATGTTATTATTTGATTTCGCTTTTAGTTTATATAAATTTTTATCCTTTATTACCATATTTTATAAAGAATTTTTAAAAGTCTATTATTCTGATGATAAATGGCTGCTCAAAATTACATATGGAAAAATTCTCAAAGAATTCATTCGAATACATAAAACAGCAAATTAAAAATCATAATGCTGCTGATGTTATTGAAGATATAAGTCTCCAAATGAAAGAAGAAGAAAGTCCAGATAGAAAAATCATATTAGCAATAAATTCAGTAATAGCAAAGCTTTCACTTCAAACACTCCGAAGCGCCATCAATGATTGTAATAGAGTTTTATCTTATGGACCATCACCTATTTTATATTTTTTACGCGGCCTTGCTTTTTTATGGATGGAGAACGAGAAGGATGCAATTAATTCATGGGTTGAAGGTGCAAAAATCGGTGGACCAGTTTCATATTTTTCTGTGATGAGTCGTTTAATAGTTGATCCGAATGCTAGATCTTTTTTTTATTCAAAAAGATTCGATATTGTTGAAATTCTCGATTTCGTAGAAAATTTCGATAAAACACGAGTTTTTTCCAATAGTGATACTCACTATGCTTATTCAGAATTACGTAAAAATGCTTTAAATGATGCAATAGCTCATTTCAGCCTTATCATAGCTAATGATCCAAATAATATCGAAGCACTTAAAGGAAGAGGTACTGCAGAATGTTTTTCTGGACAATGGAAAAAAGCTATTGATGACTTTACGATCGTTATCACTAAAAATGCAGATGTTGAAACTTGTTCTAAATTCAGAGCTGTTTCATATGCAGCAATAGGTAATTATACTGCTGCTATAGCTGATTTTTCAACCGCAATTGCTCTTGGCCCATTTGATTTCATTACTATCGCCGAACGAGGACGTTTACATATGCTACGTAAATGTTATAATTTAGCTCTCAATGATTTTAAGCAAAATCCTCAACCATTTTACGATGATAAATTTATCGTTAATATGGCTGAATGCTACTATGCTATAGGAGATCTTAGCAGTGCTCATGAAATGATTCGAAAAGTTAATTCAGATACAGATCACCGTAAAGAATATTGCCATTATCTCATATGCCGTGATCTAAGATTAATTGATGAAGCATTTTCTCACTTACTTCGTGCCAATGAACTTCTTCCATCCTTCTTTCTTCAAAGAACCGCAGCTGATTTTATGTATGATAGTGGCCGATTTATAGATGCTGTCAAATATTACAAAGGCGCTCTTAAATTAAAAGAAGAAGATGCCGATACACAGCGAAAATACGCTTTATCTTTATTCCAATCTGGTGCTGAAATGCAGGGCGTTGAAATACTCAAGGCTCTTCATGAAGCCTGGGTAACTCAACAAAATGAAATTGATTTTGGCCAAGACACTTTTGATGGTCTAGTAATTAGTGGACATTTAAAGAATTTTTATCAAACATCACCAAATAAGTCAGTTTTAAACGCTGCATCCGATGATTTGTATTTCATATCCAATATGATGAACAATTCAAAGCAACCAATTTCGACAATTGTACGACAAGATCCATTAATAATGAAATCACTTGTAAATAACTACAAACCACCAGTAACTGAAGCGGATACCACTCCTGAAAATGAAAATGGAAACTCAAACGAAAACGAAAATGAAGATAATTCGGAGCATAATGATTTTGACGGGATTAAAGATGTATTTCACCTTTTCAAATTCGAGCCTTCACCTGAAGAAATAAAGTTGATTCAAGATGCCGATAGAATCGGCGCAAGAATTCAGACAGAAGAACTTGAAACCACTCCCAATAAACGGGCTGTTCGTTGCTATGGACTTTGCGTTCTTTATTTGGCTCAAAAATTCAGAGAAATCTACTATTCAAACAAGAAAAAGAAAGAAAACCAACAAACAAACCCACCTGCTCCAACTCCTACACAAATTTCCAACAATTCAACTGGTAATATTTTGAAAGACGCAGAAATTAAACCAAAAGAAGAACCTTATTGGCGTGATGTAATTGGTATCATCATTCCAATTCT
The DNA here is from genome assembly GCA_039105265.1 of Tritrichomonas musculus. Classification (NCBI taxonomy): domain Eukaryota; phylum Parabasalia; order Tritrichomonadida; family Tritrichomonadidae; genus Tritrichomonas; species Tritrichomonas musculus. The sequence continues at coordinate 5,449,660 of JAPFFF010000004.1, forward strand.
AACATTGATTGATTTAAGCAAGGATGTTCGATGGACATTAGATACAACAAAAGGAATTCTTCATAGTGAAATAGCTCCAACTTATTACTTACAACGAGGTGAAAGAGTTTCCCCGAAATATCGTCATGCTTTTCCATATGTTATGCGCCAATTTGACTCGCAACTCACCAACTCTTTTGCAGACATCGTTCAAGTTGAGCGAGTTGAAGATGTTTATTCAATTACACAAGAAGAGAACACAATTGTAAACTCAACTTTTCAATGCAAAGAAAAAACATTAAAAGGTCCTACAATTTGTTTGAAATATTTAGGTACTCATGGATTCGACTTATTTATACGACCACCTCTTGATTTGAATGTAATGAGAAAATATGAGAAACTGATTCAATTAAGCTTTGCTGAAATAATTAATGAAAATGAAACAAAAGGTTTTACTTCACTTTCTACTCTTGTTTTATTAATTTGGCTTTACCAACCATTTTCACATTATTCAGTTGAACTCGGCCACATAATTTATCATGCTTTTATCTTAGGTTTCTGCTCATATGAAACTAAAAAGATCGTTAACTACAGTTATAATCTCGAACAGAATGAAATAAACGGAAATGTTAATGTAAATTTCGCTGAAGGTGATGATGAAGGCGGCGCAAATGAGGTTCAATTATTCATTGAATTGATGGCAATGCCTAATGAAAATGAACTTGGTAAAATTCTGATTTCTAATTTCCGTGAGAAAAAAATACAACCTTCTTTTGCAGAAACTAGTTTGAGCTTTTGGGATAATGAACCATCACTTGAAAAATTATATCCTCTTCTTGATTATGAAATATCGGAATAGAATCAATTCTAATATTGTATATTATTTTTTTAATATTGTTTAAATAAAAATTATATTTTATATCATTTGCATTTATTTAACATTTAAAGAGAATTTCAGATTTATTGAATTTATGATCTTAAATGATCATTTAAGATCATTTTCATTTGTATCTGAAAAGGGCCGATTTTATTGAATACGATTTTAAAAGGAGGAATTAATATTGCCAAAATTTTAAAAAATTTTGGGGCGAAAATTTAACCTTTACATTGGTCAAAAATTTTAAAATTTTATATTTTCCAATCATATAAACAATAATGGGTATATATAAAAGTGAAACAAAAAAAATGGAATTCAACGGCTATAATTACAAAGCCGAATGGATAATAGACAATTTTCATTCATTTATTGGTAATGAATATCTTTCACCTTTATTTGCTTGTGATAATTTTCAAGTTCAACTTTCTCTTCAAAACAGTCTCAAAAAAGACAGCGATAGCTTAGAAATTACTTTTAATTTTGTTTCAGTATCAAGCAGTGGCTTAATACTTAATTATTCTATACAAATTGAAAACAAATATAGCAGCAAAACCGAAAAAATAAATGGAGATGAAACTCTTAGCGATTCAAAAAAAGAATTCAAAGTTTCTACGAAAACTAAAAGCAAAGATATTACTGATGAGAATGGCTTTCTGCAAGATGGAAAGCTAAAGATAACTTGCTTCTTTAAATCAAATTCAGGCTTTGATATGGATTCGTTCGATATTACCGAACCAAAAAAGTATAAAAAGGAAGTTGTATGCGAATCAGATTGGTACATCAAAGAAAATATAAGTGAATTCCATTCAACAGAAGAACCATTTGAGGTATCTATACAAGATAAGATTGTAAAATATGCATTAACATTTGAACTCACTGAAGATGATACATATTTACTCTCAATATTTTTGGTAGACCCAGAGATTTATTTCAATGGCGAACTTGAAGTTATTCTCAACAATTATAAAGATTTAAGTAAAAACATCAGTAAGAATGAAAACATTCAATTTACTACAGCTAATTTCGATATTCAGCCAATTCCATTTAATTTGAAGCAGGAAGACTTTACAAATCCAGAAAATGGTTGGATAATTTATGATAATGCTACCAGTGAAGTTCAGAAAGGTGTCCACTTCACAATTAAATTTAAGACTCTTAAAAGAGAAGAAGAAAACAAAGATTTAATATTATATCGTCTTGCTCAAGTTCATGCTTATAACGAGAAACTAATCAGAGAAAAATACCCAATTACAATTAAACCCGTTTATTCAAATAATTTTAAATATGATATTGATTTTCCAAACTTTTTATCAAATGACCTAAGCAAACCTATTACTTCTCCTGAATATCATACTGGTGGTTTCTGTTGCGAATATCAAATTGATTTAATGTCGAACTCATTTTATTTCAATATAACAGATTTTACGGGAACAGGAGGCTTTTTAACAATTAATGTAACCATTTTAAACAACAACCCAGCATCATCAAAGAAATTCAAATATTCAATTTTATATTGTCCATCAAAAAGAAGCGAAAGAAGTGAACTTCCCTTTACTCTTGATGACCTGAAAAACCCAGACAAAGGCTGGCTTTTTGATGGAACTTTAAGAATCAATGCCAGTTATTCTGAAAAAAATTCCAAATTATCATATTTATATCCAGTTACATCCAATGCCTCTATGAATGGTTTATATGTATACAAATTCCTCATTCCATACTCGTTATTCAGCAAAGAAAATGAAAACAAATTTATTGATTTTCCATCTGTGATAGCCAAACAACTAAATGTCACTCCATTTATCACCTATCGATATGATGATGAAACAAACAAGATTAATATCAGGACCCAGCTTGATTTAAAGTATCCGAAAGATTCAATTGTAGATTTCATATTTGCATATGAGAACAAAGACCAAGATAAAAACTTTATAATCACATTTACAGATGTTTTTGCTGACCAGCTTCAAATACCGGATTTTATTCCTGAAAAATCGCTTAAAGAAGATGGTTTTGTTTTCTTATCTGAAGAAGAAAACAAAGAAGTTCTCAATTTCTTTGTTAGAATTCATTTTGAAGAGAGAAATTCTTATTATTCAAGCTATCATTATTCTTCACACGCTGTAATTTCTCCAGAGCAAAAAGAAGCGCAAGAAGAGAACAAATTGCCAACAATGCTTCCTGAAACATCATTGAATATCAATGAACAAGCCCAAATGCAACAGTCAAGCCATTACAATCCACGCCATAAGCATCTGAAGAACAATCGAGATGACAGCATTGATATTGACATGAATTTCAATGATTCTTCCAAGAAAGAGACAGGCTACGTTGGCCTTAATAATCAAGGAGCGACATGTTACATGAATTCATTACTTCAGTCGTTGTATCATCTTCCCGCCTTTCGAAGACTTGTTTATGAAATGCCAACAACTGGAACCGAAGATGCCAACATTTCGATTCCTTTAAATCTTCAACGTTTGTTCTGCCAGATGCAATTTAGCAGCAGATCATGCAGCACTGTCAACTTGACAAAAAGTTTCGGGTGGGGGTCAGCTGAAACATTCCAACAGCACGACATTGAAGAGTTCTTGCGTGTTTTAATAGACAACCTTGAAAACAAGATGCAAGGAACAAGCCTTCAAGATTCAATACCACGTCTCTTCAGAGGCCGATATCGAAATTACATTAAATGCAAAAATGTCGATTATCGGACTGTTAAAGAAGAAAACTTTTACGACCTTTCAATGGAAGTTAAAGGAATTCCAAACCTTCTCGACTCTTTCAAGAATTACGTGAAACCAGAAGAACTGACTGGCGATAATAAATACAGCACCGAAAAATACGGAAAACAAGATGCAATCATGGGCGTTGAATTTGTTGAATTCCCTCCAGTTCTTCATCTTCAACTTATTCGTTTCACTTATGATCCAACACAGCCAACAGGCATGACGAAAATCAACGATCGTTTTGAATTCCCTGAATCAATTGATTTGACTGACTTTTTGGCCATGGATTCACCTTGTCGTGATCGTTCTAACATTTATGATTTGTATGGAGTTCTCGTCCATTCTGGCGGTGCTTTGGGCGGACATTATTATGCCTTCTTGAGGACATCTACATCACCTCAGTGGTACAAATTTAATGACTCTCATGTCTCTAAGGACTCTGTTGAAAATGCAGTCTTTGACAACTTTGGAAATCCAGCTGAGAAAGAAGAAGAAAACGATGAAAATGATGATGAAAATCACTTCTTGAAAAATGAAATGAAAAAGTTATCATCAGCACAAATGGGAATTGATATTTGTGGCGGCAGAAGAGAAGAAGACGTGAATATTCACGACCCTGAATATGAATGGCAACGTCATAAACGAGAAGTCTTCGATGCTGAGCATTTCAAGGACATTAAAAAGAACGCAAAAAGAGGCAATAACAGAAGAAGGAACTTCTATCACGGAGAGCGTTATTACAGCGGTTACTTGCTTGTTTATGTCAGAAGAGAAGATGCTGAATCAATCTTCGAGCCAATCAGCGATGAAAGCGTTCCTGACCACTTGAAGGCCTACATTGAAAACAAGTCACGACAGCAAAACGAGCAACTCGAGAAGAACATCAAAGAGAAAACAACGTTGAAAGTTGAACTTGTCCATGAAAATATCCTTCGAACAAACTCAATCAATCGCATCTTAGGCTTCTTCCCGTCAAAATCACGCGTGACACAAAAAGAAGAAAAAGAAGAAGCCGAAGTTATTAATGACATCGACATCTCTACAAAATCATTCACCGAAACTTACGATAAAACAATCTCTACATCTGACTTGTATAATAAAGTTGCTTCTAAGCTCAGCTTGGATCCATCTAGAATTAGGCTTTGGCGTTGTGGTTACGGAAACTTGCCAAAGAGAACAATTCCTAACTCAGAGAAGGCAAACTTGGCCGGCATATCAGAAGGCAAGAACGAGATGAAGATATTCGTTCAGCCAATGAAAGAAGAGAATGAAAAGCTTGACATCGGTGACAAATACATGTTTTACATCAAGTTCTTCTTCTCAGAAGATTTACTTAAACGTCAGAACATTGATGAGAATCTTCTTCAAAAGGAGCTTCAATCGCCTCTTCAATACATCTTCTCAATTCCAGCCAATCGAAACTCAACGGTTTCGTCCCTTGTGCCAATCATCAATGAGAAGCTCGGATTTCCTAAGGACACGAAGTTAGACGCCTATCAAGAGACTCTTGATATCAGAGTGAACAAATTATCATCGGATACGAACTTTTTGAATAAGTCGATAGGAAATGGCTCGATTTTAATTTTCCAAATGAATTCAGAATCAATTGAAAAAGTGAAGAATGAAGAAGGTGAATTTAAGATCAATTTTGAATTTGAATTTCCAAATGAAAGTGACAGCCAAGATGACACAGAATCAAAGACCAAACTTCCATTGAAATTATTCAAACAAGTTGATTTCAACAACGATAAAAATCCATTGAAAACAATTGAAAACTTTATTAATGCTGAAAATGTCATTACTTTGGAAGTTTATAATTATGTCACTCCACAGAAACCACTGTTCCTCATCCAGTTACCTAGAGAAATGAAGATTGCCGAGGCCAAGAAGTACATCATCAAGGCGGCCTTCAAGAACGGCGATGAGAAAGGCAACGAGAAAGATATCGATATGACATCAGTGCTTCTCTTTAGAATGAAGAACGACCAAATAACGAAGATCGACATCAACAAGACGTGCTCATATGAAATTCTTCGTTTGCACTTCAGTAACAACGACATTCCAAACGGAAGCAAGTACCACAAGATGTACTACTACATCACGAACACAACGGGACACAAGAACAACCAAGAGTTCGTCAAATACATGGCGCAATACTCCGCAGATGCAAAGACAATTGATTTCGAAAAGAGCGTCTATGCGAAGAAAGGAATCAAATGCAGCGACTTGTTCAATTCTTTCAAGTCTTTCTTCTCTAACAACGAAAACGACAACAACGACGACAACAATGATGGATCATTGAATGACGCACTGAAGACAATGTTCGATGAGAAGAAGAACATGCGATACTTGCTCGTGCAGGAAAGAGTCATTGAAAGCGTATTCACAAGAGGAGATTCACAGCTTCCTTACGATGCAAGGAACACTTTTAGAGTGGAAGTTGTGCCTGACCAGCAGATCGGAATACCGCAAGCAAACCTCTTGAGATGCTTCTACTCGCTCGACTACGTAAAGCAGCAGTCTTTCGGACAGCCTTTCATCATCGAGGTCGTCCAAAACGAGCCTTTCAATGACACCAAAAATAGGATCAGAAATTACATGGACCTCCCTCAAACTGACTCTCTAGAGACCTACAGATTCTACCTGACAATCGACGGATCTTCTGACTTGCTCATCACAAATGCTTCAACGGCAAGAGCGGAAAGAGCATCCAAAGTATTAGGCCTCGAACCAAAGAATCAAGAAGAAAAACAGGCAACAGAAAATGCAACTGATAATGGTGAAGTGAAGTCAACTGATGATGGTGAGGTGAAGTCAACCGATGATGGTGAGGTGAAGTCAAATGAAGATGATTCTGTTTCAAAGTACAGCATCGCTCACTATAATGTTAAGGATAACCATGGCACAAAGATCGTGTCTTTGGACGATTTCGCCGTCTTGTCAGAATTCATGGCCGATGGCTCCTTCCAGATGCAGCTTGTTATCGTTCCTTCAAGAGTTGATGATAAAACTAAGAGAGAGGTCCAGGCTGAGCACAGAGTAAATGTACCCGCTAGAGCACATCCAAGTTCTCATAATGATATTAAAATATACAACTGATTTTGTAAATAAAAAAAATTATTTTTAATATTATTTTCTGAATATATTTGGTCAATTTTAAACTTTTTGATTAAGTATAATAGATTAATGATTAATGATTAAAGGTTTCGTTACGCCTAAAAAATACCTATTCGATATTAACGCAAACTGCATGATTCAACTTGGAATTGAAGTTAATCAATCAAAATATGTTGATAAGATTATTAATTTTTTGTCAAATACAGTAATAGGCCTCCATTTAAAGCAAGACAAACAAACTGATGGGACTGACATAATTACACATACTTTTGATGATCCTCCGATTTTTAAATTACCAAACAGCATAAATAAAAATCAAAATACTGTTCAACAACTTTCAGAAATGTTTATATCTAATTATAATGTTCCACCAACAACTAGACTTGGATCGATTGGATATAACAATAAACAAGTTGTCTTAAATATATCTCATTCAGTTGGCGATGGTGGATATTTCAGATATATCATTGAAAATTTAAATTCATATTTATGCAATAATAGTAATTCAAATATGAACTTTAGTAATATCCCATATTTCCCTAATGAATCAACAGAAATTTTTAAAGACTTCATTAATAAATCCCCTGATCCAATTACAGTCTGGTGGAATCAATCAAAAATTAATCGAGTTTATAGTAAAAAGATCACAAAGGCTGAGAAAATATCCAGAAGCAAACCAGTAAAATGCAAATATATTACAATGCGACTTCCACTCCATCAATTACAAAATTATTCAGACACAAATAAAATCCATGGATTAACAGATTCTTTACTTACTTCTATTTATATTGCATCCAATGTTCATAATTATTCTGATTCATTGAATTTTAAATTCGATGATTTTATTTCAATGCCAGTTTGCGTTGATTTAAGGAGATACATGCAAACCAGCAAAATTGATTTTAGTATTTGCAACAACTTTTCAAATGTTACTCCATTCTCATCTATATCTCATAACGATACCGTAGCTACAGTTGGGAGAAAAATAAAAGCAGACATGTTTCGTTTAATGAAAGAAAGAAGAGACATTGGAAATTTGAAATCTTATCTTAAAATGAACTTCACAAAGAACAATGAAATCGAATTAGATCCAAAAAACGGTTGTGGTGTTGAATTGACCTACACAGGACCGTTGAAAATTAAAGATCCAATTACCGATGCCTGGATGGGACACTCTTTGAACGTGAGATCAAGCACAATTAGCTTGATGGGATTCGCCATCCAAAATGAAAGAGGAAAAGATGAAATTATACTGAGACTTCGCTTCCCACCAAACGTTTTTGATGATGAAGAAGCATTTAATATGTCAAAATCTATTGAATTTTGCTTAAAGAATGTTCATAATGATTGGAGTATTCGAAATGCAATTGAAAAAACTTGTGATTTTCATAAAAATTTTAATTTCTAATATTTTTTTATTACAAAGCTTTTTAATGTTTGAAATTAGATGCACCTTATCAATTGTATGCTACTTTTTTTGGCTCATTTTTGTATTAATATCAAATTCACCATAGATGAAATCAGAATTTTGAATTATTTATATGCTAACTTAAAATATGATACTATTACATCATTTTGCATTCAGCAAAAAGCTAATTATTTTTATCAACTGTAACAATTTATTCTGTTTTTTTTTTCTGAAGGTTACGTTTATTAATTTTACGATAAAAATGAATACAGATAGAACGCAACTTCTTGATGCTCTCCAAGAATTATCAAACATACTCGAAACAGGACTCGATAGAGAATCTCTTTCAATTTTACTGGAGCTTACAGAGTCAGGTGTAAATCCAGAAGCTTTAGCAGCATTGGTTAAAGAATTACGAAAACAAAAAACAACGACTTCAGAAAATATCCCATCGTTCTTTATTTCGGAATAACTTATTAATTGATATCCAAAATTTTTAATTTTATCTGTTTCTATTTACGATTTAATAAAAATTTAAATTACTAAAAACATAAAAACATTATTTACAACATAGAGTTTTAATATTCTTTAATTTTATAAAATCAACAGTAATATATATAAAAAACAAATATTAATTCACTAATTGCTTATTTTTCAATCAGACATTTCAGATTCACTCACTGATAATGCATCTATTAATTGCAAGTGATCATGATGCAAAGTTTTTGTCATATTGTTCAATGTGCCTTGAATGTTAATCATGAAATTTGAAACCTTAGAAGAAAGTTTATTTTTCTTTTGATTTTGATTTTTTCTGAATTCAACTTCAAGTTTGTTTAAATCTGATTGAATTGTGGATTGCTGCATTTCATGGGCAGCCGTAATTCGATTAACAAATAATTCTAAAGTTGAAGGATTATTTATCAAATCATCAATTTCGGGTATACTTGAAGTTGGAATATTGACAAGTTTAGCTGATAATGAGGCCAAATCATGTATAATGTTAGATTGCTGAATTGTTTTTTCTTGATATTTTTTCTTAGATTTAATGAAAGCTTGATTAAATGATCCAGTTATTGACTTTTGAATTCTTGTACATCGTTCATTTGATAATTGAATTCTATCATTCATTGAGTTTATAAAATCATCCATATGAGATTGAAATAAAGAAGCCTTTTTATTGAATTTTGTTTTAAGTAATTGTGTATCATTTAAATTGTTTTGTACAACATGCTTAAAAAGGCGAATTTTCTTTGATTTTTCTTCAATTTGGCTATTTTTTTCTGTTATTGAGAGATTTAGAGATGCTATTTCTGATCTTAATTGAAAATTTTCTTCTTTTGCTTGAGTTAAATCATTTCTTGTTTCATTTAAAAGACGTTTAATGCGTGAAACTTCTGAATCATTTTCTTTTTCATCATTTTCATAGTCATTTAATCTGGATTGTAAATTCACAATCTCAATTGTCAACTCTGCATTTCTAGCTTCCTGCGTTGCAATTTCTTGCTTGAGTTTTGATATTTCAAATCGTAATGAAATTGATGATTTGCTTGAATTTGAATCAAAAGATTGATCATTATTCTCATATAATTGATTTGTTGCTCTTAAACTCTGAATTTCATTTCGAAGTTCTCTTTCAACTTCCTTTTGATTTACTAATTTGGTATTACTTTCTGAAATCTTTTCTTTGGCTTCTTCTAATTCTGAAGTTAAATTTCTTACTTGAGAATTTAAATCATCAATTATTCTTGTATTACGAATAAACTCTGTTATAACAGTTTGGTCAACATTTCCATCAATCAATATTTGCGTCATTCTATTTTCTTGTTCTATTAACAACATTTTTAAATTAAGATTAGCACGTTGCAATTCTGATAATCGACTTTGAAAATCACGAATTTCGAGATACTGAAACGGGCCGTCATCTTGAATGATGACAGAGCTCGATGAATCCATATTAAAAACACGAAAACTAAATTCAAACGTTTAACGTCATTTGCAATGAAATTTTCAATATGGCACGTTAATTTTGTCACTTCGTTTCAAATTCAGTTCGAGCAGAAACCACGCTGATCAACCATCGAAGGCCATTGAAATATAAAACGAGACAAAACAATAAAAAACACGTAAGCAAAAAGAGAGGATTTAATAATATAATCAGTTTATTTTGAACAAAAATGCTGAATTGTCGCCGCATTTACATTGGCAACAAGTGCTTGTCCAATTTCTTTCATTGATTTTCCAGTTCCATTACAAATATCTTGAAGTTCATCAAAAAGAACGCCTGAAGCCTTTTTCGTAATTTCTGATACAGATAAAGCAATTTTGGCTGCACAGTCTGAAACTTGAGCAGGGTCAACTTTGTATAGTTCAAGTTTTGGAAATTCACCTATTACAGCAGCTGATAAGAATATTGATGCAGCTGCAATAACTGATGGACATATATTTCCAAAGTTTTCATTAAATACCATAGCTCTGCAAAAGAAGAAAGCAAAATCAAACATAATTGGGTCTTTCACAATTGACTTAATGAAAAAGAGTGGACTTGTAGAAGCAATCTGAAAGTGGAGGATGTTAACAATGACTCTCTCACAATCAATGAATTCACTTTCAACATATGCATTTCCGCATAAATAAACAAAATCTGATAAAGCTGGCGTTAAAGTTTCTTCAAGTTTAGAAGCTATCCAAAGACATGTTCCACCAAATAATTGTATATGACGCTTTTTGATTTGATGAATTGCAATCACTCTGTCAAATAATGTAATAGCAACAAATAAAGTTTCATCTAAAAACTTCATCTCTTTACATACACGGAACATCCAGTCAAGTACAATTGCTCGATGCTCAACTTTCACTTTTCTGACACATGTTCGCTCTTCTAATAAATAATCTGCTAAATATAAATACTCTTTCTGTTGAAGATTTGTATATAACATGTCTTGATACTGATTTTCCATTTTTGTAATTTTTCCATCGCTAAAAAGAATTGAATCATCATCATCATCTAAAATCGAAGGATCACTGTAATCATATGAGATATTTTCATCTACCTTTGGTTTTTTAGGAGCCTGTGGCTGAAGTTTTCGCTTTGTATATGGTGATACGTAATTTGTTGATACCTTCGTTTTAGTTTTCATAATTTAATGACGTTTATCTTTTAGATAAGGATGTTAAAAATTATAAACGGAAGATGATAGAAATATTCAATAGTTTATTTTTTAATAACTCAGAAAAAGTAAAAATATTTTCTAATGTTTTTTACATTTATAAAAATCTAACTTTATCTTCAAATTTCAAATGTTTATAAATATAAAAAACCATGATAATTCATTGATAGTCACATAAAATATAATTTTATATAGATTATTAATCAAGAAAGCATTTCTTATTTTGTATAGATTTTATTCAATATTTTGAATTTTTCAATATTTTATGATTAAATAATAATCTTGCTAGATGAACAACAAAATGGTAAATTAAAAATAAAAATAATATTAAAAAAATATTACTATAAACTTTTAATATAAAGAAATATATATAAACAAACATTCTATATGAGAGAAAGAAATCTTTGTACATAAACTTTCATTTCATCTTTGGGGTTATTTTTTTCAAGGATAGATTTAATTTTGCTTCGCAATTCTCTAATTTTTGCTGAAGCAATCAGAGCTTTTAATGTATTTTCATGAATATAATCTGAATTTTTTTCGATCTTCGAAATTAATTTTTCTGCGTAATATTTTTCTTTTGATACAATATTAACAATTGCAGAAGCAGCAAGAGGTTCATCCTGTATCATATTCAACAATACGTCAAATAATTTATCAACTTCACTTTCACTATTTAAACAATCACCCGAGTCGTCAAAAAGCAAATTATCATTATCATTTTGATTGTTTTTCACTTCACATTTCACTCTTTTTTTTCTATTAGAAACATTAAAAATAGAGCCTTCATTTGCAAGAGCGACAGATGCAACTAAAGCAGCATTCTTTAATGATTTGTCCTGACTTCTAAGGAACCTGATCATGAAGTTAGTATTGCTGTTTTGAATCAATTGCGCAATTCGATTCAATTTGCCAATCCCAACAAGGCACAAAAGTGCGGCGGCAAACTTCATCGATGCTGCATTTGACTCGTTGACTAGTTCCATGGATGACGAAACTAGCGTTGAGCTTGAAATGAAACTGTCGGCTGACGATAGAGTGTTCGACGTTGAACTATGTTTTGAATGCGCATTCAAATTTAAATGCTTCTCAGAATTTGAATTTGAGTGATTCGCATCGTTTTCAACATCATTATGGCTCTCATCTTTGGCTTCATTATTCACATGATCATAATGAATCAACTTACTGTCAGCGCCTTCATTCAACAACGAGTTACTGTTTGCGTTTTCATTCAACAACGAGTTACTGTTTGCGTTTTCATTCAACAACGAGTTACTGTTTGCGTTTTCATTCAACAACGAGTTACTGTTTGCGTTTTCATTCAACAACGAATTACTGTTTGCGTTTTCATTCAACAACGAATTACTGTTTGCGTTTTCATTCAACAACGAGTTACTGTTTGCGTTTTCATTCAACAACGAGTTACTGTTTGCGTTTTCATTCAACAACGAGTTACTGTTTGCGTTTTCATTCAACAACGAGTTACTGTTTGCGTTTTCATTCAACAACGAGTTACTGTTTGCGTTTTCATTCAACAACGAGTTACTGTTTGCGTTTTCATTCAACAACGAGTTACTGTTTGCGTTTTCATTCAATAATGTGTTGCGGTCTGTGTTCGAGCTGAGTAATGAGCTGCTGTTGCTGGTTTCGTTATTGCTGGCGCTTGTATCTAGTTTGCATGCTGTGAGGCAGATTACGCACAGGTCTGTGACTGCAGCACGGAGCGTCACATCGACTCCGCTTCTTGCGCACACGAGAAGCGCGAGCGATATATCAACGTCCCTCGATGCGTAGAGAGATGCGAAGTCCGCGCACCCGTTCTTGCAGGCAGCAACGACAATGTCAGCGTCGACTTCGTTTGAGCCAGTTGGAACTTCTGAAATGAACTCGCACATGACATCGCGCGGAATGGATCCGTTTTTCATGCTGCGGAGGACTTTTGCAACTTCACCAAGCTTCGAAGTCTTGTTGAACAGGAGGAGGTACTGAGAAGCGTCCTCGTCACTGACAACCAAACCTCTTGCACTTTCACCCGGACTGCCATCAGCACTGACAGAAGTTTTGGCGTCAACACTGCTTCTATCTTCATCATGAACAATACCATTGCAACTATTATTAGCATTTCCATTGCTACCAATATCATTATTGATGTTATTATTTTCGTTATTATTGACACTGCTGTTTTCACTGGTAGCATTGTTATCACTGCTGTTACTATTATTATTATTAGTGTCATCACTGCTGTTACTATTATTATTAGTGTTTTTATTATTACTAATTTCACTATTGATGCAATTATTTTCATTATTATTGACATTGTTACAATTGCAATTGCTATTATTATTAGTGTTTTCATTGCTGTTGCTACTACTATCACTATTGATATTGTTATTTTCATTATTACTATTATTGACATCTGCTGTGTTACAATTGATGCTGCTATCTTTTCTGTTTTCATTGTTTATTCCATCTTTTTCAGTAGTTTCACTTTTAGCGACTTGTTCTGAATTCTCATTTTGATTATTTAATTCATCTTTATCATCGTCATCATCGTCCTCACTTTTGTCGTCATCATCATCGCTGTCATATTCTCCACCTTTATTCACCTTACTTTTCACCTTCTCGTCTTCATCAGCGCCGATATCAGACTTCTTCCTAGCAAACAGCGGCGAAATCACTTCAGGCTGCCACAGCTTGTCGATCAACTCAGCAGGAACTCCGCCCAACTTCCTAATCTTCCTCACAGCTGCGCCCAACGATATCTCCTTCTTTTTGACGGCTCTTTCGAACACCTCCTTCACCTTCTTGTTTACTATTTCGCTATTTGTAGACGATGTTCGAATATACTCATCGAAGACCCTATCGTCAGTTCCGTCAATTCTTATCTTCTCATCGATGAATCTCCTCACAATCTCATCGAAAGAAGGACGAATGTCAGGGTTTCGATCCCAGCATTGCGTTATCAAATCGCGAAACGAAGGGTTAATAAATTCCGAACTGGGCAAAGCTGGCCTGATGTCAAGATCACGAACTTCATACATAATCGAACGACCAGGAACTCCATTGTACGGAATCTGTGAAGTTACGAGTTCCCACAACAAGACACCAAATGCGTAGACGTCAACTTTCGATGTATAATTCTGGTTGGAGAACAAAATCTCAGGCGCCATCCAATGCGGCGTTCCAATGTTAGAAGTCATTGTTTGTTCATTTGTCGCGTGTCTCGAGAAAGCAAAGTCACAAATACGAACACGCATGTCCTTGTCCATCAGAACATTCAGACTTTTCAAGTCCCGGTGGACAATGTGATGAGCATGAAGATATTGCATGCCACGAGCAATGTCAAAGGCTGCAATCATTTTTAACGTCGGATCAACAAGGGCCTGTTCATGAAGGGCACTGAAGAGTGAACCGTTAGGCATCCATTCAGTGATGATACAAAAAGGTGGAGTGTCAGTAGCTCCAATGAGTTTGAGTAACGTTGGATGGTTAACGGTCGCCAAAACCGCAACTTCCCTTTGAAAAGATTGAAGACGGCTTCCGTTCATTTTAATCCACTTGAATTCTTTGATGGCAACTTCTTCGCCGGTCTTCTTGTATATACCGCGATAAACAGTGGCAGAAACACCACTACCTATGGGGTCTTGGAAGTCAAAGTCGTTGATGTCGACAAGCCATTTTCGATAATTAACCGGAATCGGCGAAAAGGAACGAGAAACAGAAAATTTGGTGGGACTTGATGGTGAAATGCTTTCACCATTACTGATCGTAATTTCTCTGTTAATTGAGGATAGTCTTTGATTCATTTTGTCGATGATTTCGGTAGATTCTGGCGTGGGTTTGGACGCGTCGTTGCTTTTAATGTTTAAATATTGTGTAAAAGACGCTTCTATCGCACGAAGATCAAGCATATGGTATTGGTTCCATTCAGGAGAATCTGGAATAATATATTTGGAGCATTTAGGGCTTATAATTAATGATTTACTTTTTAAATCAGAAAATAACTCTTGTAAAATATTTAAAACTGAATTAGACGAATTATCAATCGTTGAGTTTGTCCATGTTTCAAGTAGGTAATCGCCCATTATCTCTTGTAGTTCATTTAAATTCTGAATTATTGACAATGCAGCATTTTTCTTTTCTGTTGTAAGTTTCTGGTTTTTCTTTGCTAATTTAGTGTATTTCTTTGTGAATTTTTTAATTTGAGATAACGCAAACTCAAATTTTTTACGATGTACTGCAGTTTGATCGGTTAATGCCTCGATAATTTTTAGTTTTTTATTGAGCGATTTTGATAAACTACTTGCATAATCCATGAAAATAAAATCAATCTACGATGAAAAATTTTAAAGAACTTTCATAAAAATTCAATTTCTTTTTGGTCATCTTTTATTCAAAATTTGAATTTTTTTAAAATAATGACTTTATCATCATAAATCGTATTAATATGCATTTTATAAACAATGACAAAAATAAAAAAAATAAAACTTTTTGATAATTTTGAGATTAAGAAAAAGTTCACTTACAATTTTAACGAATTTTTAAACGGAAAAGGAATAATGGAGGCAAGCAAATTTGACTTACCTTCACATTTAGCAAAAGCAAAAGAAATAGCTATCGATGGACTTGATCGCAGTTCAGTTTTTGATTGCTTAGAAATGAAAATTAGCGAGGCTACTAAATTAAAAGAAGAAAATCTTTATTTAAATACTCAAATTAAAATATTAACAGAATCAATGAAGCTTCAGGAAGCAGAATACGCTTTTCAAAGAAATGAATATGAACAGGAAATTCAAATGCATAAAACAAACGAAGAAAATTTAAAACAATCATTATTAAAATTCGAAACTCAAGCTCCAATTGATATAGAAATTTATCAAAAATATCAAGATCTTCAAGAAAATTATGATAATGCTCTAAAAAGAATAAAAGAACTTGAAGAAGGCCCACAAAAATATCAAAATAAATATAATAAAATACGTACTGCTTATCAAGAATTGCAAGCTTCAATTCCTAAATTCCAGAAAAAAATAGATAGACGAAATAAAGCTATTGAGGATTTAACTCAACAAATACAGAAAAAAGATGAAGAAATGAATAATTTATTAAAAAACTCAGGAATGAATTCAAGTAGCAGTCAAATTTCAATTCAGAAAATGAATCAGAAATTTCAAAGACAAACCGCAAAGTTACAACAATTAGAAGCCAGAAATGCAGAAGTTGAAAAACAACTTTCACATTGTGAAAGTGAATTCGAAGTATTAAATGATATTTTAGATATAAAATCACCAATTCAAGACGAATGGGTTGAAGTCAGAAACAAGATCAAAAGTTTGATAGAAAATGTTTCGAACAATAAAAATGATGAAAATGCAGTCAAATCCAATGATAATAGTGAAATTACAATCACAAATACAATTGCAAATAATTCGAACACTGCTGCCGAATTAAAAATCAAGTCAGATCAAAAAAACGAACAAAATGAAAATATTCGAGAATTAGAGATGAAATTACTTGATGTCAATGATGCTTATAAAAGAGCGACAAGATTTGCTTCGCAACAAAAGATAAGATCAATTTTTGCTCGGACAATTGCCAAAAATCATTCTTTTCTTATAAATAAAATTTCCGAATTACATGATGTAATGTTTGAATCAGAACCTCAAACATTTAGACCTTTTGTTTTGATGGCTGTGTTTTTAATTCGGTGGTTTAAAATCAAACAACATACAATTTCTTCTGATTTTGATGAAGTATCATTACTTTCTTTCTCTGCAAGTCCAAAACTTAGTTTCTCACAGAAAATTGATAAATTGCAATCCAAATATGTTGAATTAACTACAGATTTAATTAATTCGAAAAAGTCTTTGATAGAATTTCAACAAAAAGTTGACTCACTACAAGCCACAATTGATCAAAATGAAGCAAATACCGAAGGGCAACGCAATGAATTAGCAGCAGCTAAAGATACTATAGAATCTTTGAAAGAATATTCTAATTCTATTCAGGAAGAACTTGCTCTAGCAATACCTCCCGAAAAATTTGAAGAAACTTTGACAAAAGTAACATATCTTGAGCTAGAAATCGATAGCCTTTCTTTAAAGGTTAAAAAATTAAACGAAGAAATGGAAGATAAAGATATTTTGATTCAAGATTTATCAAGAGAAATAAAGGCAAACGATTTTATTAAAGAAAGCAAAGAAGAAGAAATTAAAGATATTCGAAAAATTAGTGAAGACAGATGCCACGAAATTGAGGTTCTCAGAGCCAAATTAAAAGATAAGACAAAAGAACTCCTCGCATTAGAAAGACTGATTCATCAAACTAATCCATTGTTATTAAATTCTGTTACTCTCAAAGATGAAAATCAAGAACAAAATAACATTAATCCTGCTTTCCTTCGTAGTCCTACGAAATGATTTTTGTAATTACAGTAAATATTGTTTTTATTTGTTTATATAAATAAATTCTTTATATGTATATATATTTATGATTGTTCGTAATCATAAAAAAATTCTTAACGTACAATCTCGTTATCATTCTATTCAATTTTTTAGATTAAAAAATCTTTTATTATCTTATCATTTATAAATAAAATGAATTTTTAAATCATGATAAAAGGAAGATAAAGCATGAATATATAAAACTATTAAACAAATTTATACCAAAATCTCAAAAATGAACACTGATAATTGATTATTAAATCAAAATATTACTTAGTAATGCTTATATAACGAACATTATTCATATATAGATTGAACTTTATAATAAAACGCCAATTAATTCATTGTATCAGAAGATATGAGTCAAAGCAATTATATTAAAATAACGATTTTTTTCAAAAATCGATTTTAATTAATGCCTGCGAAACCACAGAATACAACTAGCAGCGATCCTACTACTAAGTACAAAACAGAAGTAAAGAAAGTTTTAACACTTACCAACAAGGCAATTGTTTCAACTTCATTAAAAGAAAAGAATGATATTCTTCTCAATCTTCAAGAACTTTTTACTCCATTATATGAATCATTTGAAAAACATCAAACTATTCTTCGCATCAAAAACGATGAACTTAATGGTTTACGTAAAAAACTTTCGGAAGCACAAAATCAAAAAGATACACTTCAACGCAACACAGCCTTTTATTTTCAAGCAGAAAAAGTACGGACTATACACAACGAAAATCGTTTAATTGACTCAATTAAAGATCTTGAAGAACAGATTTTACAACGTAATCAACTTGCTCATCCAGATAGATTATCTGAATCTCTTGAGCTTCCAGAAAACAGTGATCAAAGATTGTTCAGCTTAATTGATCTCAATCTTCAAAGAATTGAAGAGTTAGCTTATGCTTACAAGAAGCGACTCATTGTTGTTGAAGAATCACAAGAATCAACAGAAGTTGTTCTTCGAGATTATGGCAGTATTAATCATTTACTATCAAGAGTTCAAGAACTGGAAGATGAAAACGAAAAACTTAAACAAGACGAAAAAGTATTTATACATGATGCAATTACAAAACGAAGAAAATTTGCTCAAATGACACCAACATGCGCTAGAGATATGATAACTGTTTTCAAAAACTTTATAAAGGCTGATAAATCGACAATTCAATCTTATTTTGACGAAGAATTTTCAGTAGATCTTGATGATTCAACTTTAGATTTTGATAATGTATCTGCTGATGATGGATTTAAAGAAGAACCTTCTCATTTCGAGGCATCTGATTTCGGAAATACTACTGAACCTGAAATGATAACACCTATAATCGAAAATGATGATTTATCTGCCAAAGTAGACGCATTTAAAAAAGTCATTTCTAGTGTTGAAGCAACTGATGCTAAAATATCTAATGAAATCGCCTCAATACCAAACCATTATGATAACAGAAAATATGCTACTGTTTCACACATTGATAAGTTAGCAGAATCTAATGAAAAAATTTTAGGAAAAATTCATACGCTATCATCTGATCTTGATACAAAAAATCAAGAAGTCATTGATATTTCAGGTCAAATCTTTGAAATGACGAAAGAGAGGAAAAATCTAATGCAATTTTATGTTCATAGCTTAGGAGATCTGAAACGTTTGACGGAATCTCATATTATTATTATACAAAGACAAGCTCTCAACAAGACAATATTGACACTTTTATTCCAATTATGCTCTTCATTTGGTATTTATATGTTTAATAATCCTTTAAAGAAAAAGAAGAAGGTTGTTAAGCATAAAAAAAACAAAAATTCATCTGAAAATAAAAATTCAATTCAAATTGAATCTTCAACTCAAAATCTAGACAACAATCAGGATCAAAAAGAGAAAGAAGAAAAAGAAAAAGAGAATTCAAACGTAGAAAATGAACAAAATAAGGATGAACCTCAAAATGATAATCAAAATGATAATCAAAATCAAAACGAAAACGAAAATGATGAATCAAATAAAAATGATAAAAATTCAGAAGAAGTTCAAAACTCAGAAGTAATTCAAAATTCAAATTCAACACAAATTGAAGATAATTCCGATAATAATCAATCTCTAAATTCCAATGAAAATGCTACAAATAACTCTTCAAAAAATTCAGCTCTTGGATCTTCAAATAATTTACTTACTAATTCCCGCAAAAATTCTGCTCTCGGATCATCTAATAGTATTCGAAGTAAAAACTCAGGAAGAAAATCAGCCTTAGGTTCTTTGAAAGATGTACCACTCAACCCAGATAAAAATTCATCAACAAGTTCTGCCAAAAATGTATCTAATATTAATTCTGAATTAAGCTCTCTTCCACCTTTAGCAAATAATTCTGGCAAAAATTCTGCTTTAAGTTCTGCTAAAAATATTACAAATAAGATTAGCCATAGCAGGTTAGCGTCAATACAGTCAGCTAAATGTCTTGCAATTAATCTTGGCAAAAATTCAGCACTCAGCTCTGCAAAGAATTTAAACAAAAGTTCAAACAAGAACTCAGCTCTAAATTCCACCAAAAGCTTACCACCTCGAGCAAATTCTCTAAAGAATATTGATACATCAATTCCAATTGAGACGACCGAAGCCAACACTACCAATCCAGAACCAGAAGCAACTGCCAACAACGCTGCCCCTGTTGTTAAAGATGATGACTTAACGCTCTATCTAAAAGCTACGTATCAAACCCTAGTTCAAAAATTGAAAGAAATTGAATTAGAGAACGATCAAAATCAAAACAAAAATTTAGAAGAAGAAAAGCAAGCAAATGCAGAATCACATCCACATGCAGAACGCGTCACAGCTGATGAATTCCACGAGAGGCTTCTCGCAATGAAGAAGAAGAAAGTCAAGCATTCAAAACAGTCGGGCAACAATTCAATTTTGAATTCAAATTCAAACACCACATCAAGAATTAACGTTTCACCAACCGTTGAAACCGAATCTGCCACTGAATCCGCCAGAAAACAGACAAGCATGACATATGACACACCAACCGACCAAAACGTAACCGCTCCAACCGCCAATGACATCACCTCACAAGCTGACCTAACAACTGTCACCTCATCACCGATAGGAAAAGGTCATTTTCTTTCATCTCGGCAGACTTCGTCGCCCTCGGAATTGTTCTTGAGAAGACCGAGAATCGAGGTTCTGCACGGACTGTCCATTGCAGCTGAAGTAGCCGGCTTCACTTATGGCGTTGACAAGGAATTCATGAAAGTTGTCTCTAAAATGACACGCGATGCACTCGGCCAAGTGAGAAGCGACATCGAGAGCCAACTTCAGGAGTTTGGAAATCCATTCAACGAGCAAATTGCGCAGATAAACATGAGCGCAAACAGGATCCTTGTGAAGCAGAAGGAGGCGATTGCTATACAAACTGACGTTCAGCCATTGATTGAAGAGGAGACACAGACGCAGCAGATAAACAACACAAAGCAAAAGGCAGGAAAGAAGAAATGAAAAAATACTTTTTTTATTTTATTTGTAAATTAACTAAAGTTTGTTTGATTGAATTTCATTTTTTTTTTTTATAATATGATTAAAATCATTTTCAATATTCTGAAGACTGCATTTCAAGCATCTATGAGATGAAGAATGTAGAGATTGTCGATATATACTTACCAACATTTCGTTTTCCATAATAATTTTATATTATTATTAAACAGCGCAGTATCATTAAAGGTTTATTTTAAATTCCATAAATTAATCAAATTTTCAATTTTATGAAAAAAATTTAAGTCTGAATACAATGAATATTATATGATTAAAAATGTCCTTTATACTGATATCAATGTCTGAATGCCTTAATATAAAATCAACAATTTCTGCATGACCACATGATGCAGCTTGAATCAAAGCTGTACGATTAAATATCAAGCTTAAATTCCATAAAATAGTACTAAATTACAATCTTATTAAAAAAAATGTCAAGTTTAAAACACCATGAATGTTTTTGATTTATAATATCTTGAATGTTGATATCAATGTCTTCTTGATTTTTGTATGACCTTGTTTTGCAGCCCAGTTCAACGCTATATCATCAAATACTCGAGTTAAATCCCATAAAATAATATAAATTTCAATATAATAAAACAAAATGTTTGGTTTTTGAATATCATGAATATTTTAGAATTCAAAACATTCTTCGCATTGATGTCAATGCCTTTTTGTTCTAATAATAATTCAACAATTTTTGTATGACCTCCATCTGCAGCCCAATCAAGCGCTGTACAATTAAATATTAGAGTTAAATTCCATTAAATCATTCAAATTTTCAATATCATGAAAAAAAGTTAGATTAGAATACTATGAATGCTTTTGATTTATAATATTTTTCCTATTGGCATCAATGCCTTCTTGTTTTAACAATAATTCAACAATTTCTTTATGATCATTCATAGTAGCCATAATCAACACAGTATCATTAAAACATTCAAATTAAATTCCATTAAATATCATGAACATATCGGGTGGTGAAAAAGTTCGTGCGATTTGTAAAACTCACTGAATATCAAATGAAATTATTAATTTATTATATATAAATAAACTATATGAAGTATATAATATGTTAGTAAATTTTAAAGATTCAGTATCAATTAGAACCTTACCATATTATTGTTTCAAAATAAATGCCCTTAATTTTTTACAAAATATCTTTTAAAACTGATTTTATTATCAATTTTTGATGTAATAATTCAATGAATTCAAAATATTTTTTCATTATTTTATCATAAATATCTATAATATTATTTGCTAAATTTATGTTGATATAAGTTATATTCGAGCTACCTTGGTGATGGTAAATAAAATAATCTTTTAATGATATAGGTAAAAAAGCAATATTCAAGAAAAATAATTAATATAACTAGATATTTAAAAGAAATATTCGATTTATTTTTATATCATAATATTTATTTATGTTTATAAAGCAATTATTACATTATAAATTGGAAAAGTGACCAAAAGAAGAAACAAAAAAATATAGTTAGTGGACAAAAGTCAATTTCTGGACAAAAGTCTGTTTCACTACTGTTTCTTCATTATAGAATAATAATTTTTCCATGAAAATTTATAATAATAAAATGCATTAAATGCAATCATTTTTTATACCATTAAAAAGTATTTTAAAGGAAAAATAAAATCATATAAATAATTGATAAAAACTTTCATATGTTTTCCTTTTTCAGTATTTGTATTTATATATATATTTATATTTAATTGATGGGAATTTTTCTTCATATTACTATGTTTTTATTAAGATAATTTAAAATATTTCTTTTGGCATCAGTCTCAAAAAGTTCAAAAGTAAACTTTTTGAAACATTTACTAAAAATCTTTTAAAATGGAAGAAAAATGAGCATTTATTAAAGAGTAATGGTAAGTAAAAAGAGTAATGGCTGTAAAATAATTGATAAATCAAATTTATAAATACTAATTATTCATTTTTATTTTTATCAAAATCTAATTAAAAATTATTCATTTTTAATATAAAAATTATCTTCTAAGATCAATAAATACAGACATTGATATGAAAAATGGAAAAAATTGAATTGGATGGCATACTTGTTTATTAAATTAACATAGAAAAATGCATTGGTGCTTATTATGTAATCACTTTCGCTTGTTACAATATTATAAGATGAAACTAAATCATCAAATGGATATTATTTCTGCAAATTAGGTATCATGCTAATATTCCTTTTAATTTTGAAAAGATGCCCAAATAAATTTGAAGCAAACAAAACAGTAGTACCTAATTTTAATTAATAAAATATTGAATAAAATATTCAATATTTATTTAAATGACAAAAAAATGAATGCAAATAATTGAATTTTAGAAAATTTCTCGGCTATTTTTTTATCTTATGGATATATTATAATTATATATCTTTTATATTCCAAATAAAACTTTATCTATATTCTTTATTTCAATTTTTCCAAATAATCATATCTGATAATATTAATGCAGAATTATATTATGTTTTATATATATATAGTGTAAATATGAACGAAAAACTTGTTCATAAAAAGTGAAGTTATATTGCTTAAAATAGCTCAGAAGATAGTAAAAAAACATTTTTGAATTCAAAAAATTATTAACTATAAATAAACATCATTATCCAGCTGAATTTTTCATGAAATACTTTGATTTCTATATATTATTATACCAAAATACACGTATTAGTATATTATATAAACAAAATGTGGAGACTATGATAACTCTGCAGAAGAGGTCATCTTAAAAATAGATTGTCACAATCTCGAGGTTGTCACAAATCATCACTGAATTTGCTGTTATATTCAAATCTTTAACATTTATTATTGTGAAAAAACATAAAATTTCAAAAAAATTCAATTTGATAATTTGTCACGAATCATCACTGAATTTGTTGTAACCATATCTTTGTGATTTTTTTTAAAACATATCTTTTAAAAAATTTATGATGCATGTTATGGATATGATGAGTTTGTAAATCCAAATTATCAAAGCTCAAGTATTTATTCAAAACTTCTTGAGATGAGTTATAGATCACATGATCTAATTTATTAAATATTATAAAATCACAAATGCCAATTATAAAAAAAGATAAATCTGTTTGAGATCTCGAGATCTCAGTAATTGATATCAAGTTTACAATTATTTTTATATCACATTTCATATCTGATATCTTGATAATCGATAATCTCGATATCAGATTTTCAAACTGATAATCGAGTATCAGATGCAAAAGAGTGACGTTTTTGATATCGATTCTCAAAATAACAAGTCTAATTGAAAAAGATCCAAAAAATATAACATTTTGCAAACGTATGTATCGAAAATTTGCATCATTTGATATATTTTCATGAAAATATATATTATTAATAATTATATATTATTAATTATTTAATGTTTTACAAAAATGTTAAAAAAACAAATTTTCTTCAATTATGAGTATTTTCTGACAATCTGAAAGAGATGGGATATATATAGACTACTTTAAAATAAATCATATTGACTGATATTATTAAGAGCAATACCCTATTAACCAAAACGTTGATATCATAAAATGCTTGATATATATATATTGATAAAGCATATCATTAAACCTTCTTTTCAAATATACTAGTAAATCTTTTAATTAGTTTTTATTCTACTCAAAAAAATATAATAAATATAAATTTAACATAATAAAACATTCTGAATCAAATATCATTTGGTAAAACATGAAATTTCTGAAAAGCAGATATTCATATGATATTCTTTTATTTTTAATTCCAAATGATTTGCCATTAATAGACTTCAATTTTTGATATTTTAATCAAACATGAAGGAAACATTTGTTTTAATCAAATTAAATAATTGTTTATTTCAATTGAATGATAACATTGAGTGATTTCTACAATTGTTGATTCATGAAATGCTGTTTCTGTATTTTTAAATTCATTTTTATTTTTTTTTATTTTTATTTTTCTAACTTGTGAAGAAAATATGATATATTATTAACTTCATAATTACAGGATGCTTTTTTTTTTTTTTTTTTTTTTTTTTTTTTTTTTTTTTTGATAGAAATAATAGATGTTTTAATATTACATCATGCTGAAACAATAAAATATCGACTTGTTTAAAAGAATTATATCTGCAAATAAGAGTTTTTCTTAATGTTTTTATTCGAAAATCTTTTTTGCTTTAAAAAAAAAAAAAAAAAAAAAAAAAAAAAAAAAATTGAAAAGAAATCGTGACAAAAGCTTTTTAACATATAAATCGTGACAAAAACTTAAGCAGATGTATTTTCTAAAAATATAATTAAATAAAAAAGTATGATGTTTTCCACCATAAGTGCAATTTAAATATATACTCTTTATATAAATATAAATATCATACATAAACTAATTCAAAAAGAAAACTAAAAAAAAAAAAAATTATGGACAAAAGATTATAGAGCAGTATTTATAAATTGATTTATAATTTCAATGGAGAATTTAGCATAAACTATAAGTCCAAGTAAATTTTGGAATGGTTTTTAGCACATGTATTTTGAGTTTTCGTTTCTCATCCTTTGCTCGATCACAAATACTGATTGCTTTATCGACACCTTGTGGAAAGATATCACCATTCTGACTCCTATGATAAATAAGGGCTATTTCTTTTGAAATTTCATCAGGAGTCGATGCATAGAAGTCTTGTTGTCCTAAATTCATTATCAAAATATAATGAATGATTCTTTTAAAATTGAGAGGAAAACTAAAAGTCATTTCACCAAAGGACGTTTTTTTTTTGAGACCATAAGTTTATTCATATAACTTTTAAAATGAAGAAAAGCTTTCTTGGAGCTTTAGTAACGGGAGGTGTTGGACTTGCATTTGAAATTGCCAATAAATATTTAGTTGCAGATCAGGAATGGTGGGTTGCAGGTGAAAATATTGATAAAGAAATAGCATTAGTTGGAAAAAGAATAGATTCTGGTGATCATTATCCACAAGGAGCAGATTTTGTTGTTACATTAATGAGAAATGCACGAAAAAATGGCCAGCAAGTGCGCATATTGGCTCAAAAAACTTTACCAAAATATACTTGGTATGTTGAAATAAAAACTACGTAGTTTTTATTTAGATCAATTAGATGAATAAAAAAGAATTTTTTATATTTATTTTACGTTGAATTAAATATTTTTTTTTTTTTCCAAAATTATTTATCTTATTCCAAAGTAATTATCATTTTGAGCATTCTTTTCTCCCAAATAATTACCAATTCGAGTAAATAAAATCATCATATTTAAGTCCAAAATTACTCGTATTGTAATTTATATATATATTGAAAATTCTATAGGTTACCAAATCAATGCGTTATAACTTTTTTAATCAACACCTTAATTCAATTTCCATGGTCATGCCTAAATTGAATAAATAATTCAATATTGAATATATGGTGATATGGCTTGTATTGATCCATTACTTTGAATATTTCACACTTTCCTTATTATAATAAGCATTTAAATCATTTTTTTCCCCAAATATTTAATAAGGATTCGTTTCCTATTCAATTATTTATTTCAAAATTAACATCACATCACTATCGCTAAACTGAAAATAAGTTTTTTTTTTTTACTCTCTTTTCAATTAGCAATAATATAATGAAAAGTCTTTTTTTTGTTTTCAATAATTAGTTTTATTTAAATCCTAAATTATTGATTTGTAGTTAGAATTTGGCTGAAATTTTCTTCATATATCGCAGCATAATCCTTATGAACAAAATTGGGAACATTTAATTGATCTACGTTTTGAGGAGGAAATATTCCATCAAGGACTGCATCAACAACTTTAAAAGATTTACATCCTAAATCCCCTAAAACTTCAACATCTGAACCATTTATTCCAGCTGCCTTTTTGGGATCAACATTTTTTTCAGCCTTTTCAGCGAAATATGATATAACAATTCCAATAATTGATAAAACTTTTATTACTTTTTTAGCTGTTTCAACATTTTTTTTTGTTCTCATGATAGAAATAACCATTGTTGCAAAATCATCAATAATGGATGAAATTTTTTCAATGTCACTATCGATAATATCAACGATTCTTTGATCAGCTATATAACGAATCTCCATAATTTGATTTTTGAAAACACATTCAAATTGTCTTTTATCAGACTCAATTTGGGGTATCAGGAGTGGATTTTGTGACTGCCTGATTATATTTTTTATCGCTTCGTTAGCAGCTTCTGGAATAATTGTGCTATAATTGGTTAGCAATTTCTTTATCTCTTGGTGCCTTAAATTTGAGTTTTCATTTTGCTTTTTTTTCTTTTGCAGTTCATGATATTTGTTTAATAACAATGTTTTAATAATATTAAAATCATGTTTAATATTTTCCCAGCAACATTGCTTCACACTTAGGTCCAATTCATACTTTTCGGAAAACTCTGAAAAACGATTTAATAAATATTTATAAACTTCCTCCAATAATGTAGGAAAATTATTTATATCTGATTTCTCTATTTCTTTTTTTTTCATACGGAGATAATTTCTGAGTTCTTCTAAAAGGTCATCTGATAAATATTTTCCTGGAGATGAACCATTGAATGAATTACAAAAAAAGTTACTCTGACAAACAGATGTTAATTCTTGAAAATAATTACTCAGTTCAAGTGTACTTTTCCATATTTTAGTTGTAGATTTTTTAACAATTTCTTTGAAAAGAATTTTCTTAGTCATTTTTCTTATTTTTAATTTGGCTTCAGCAGGAGCATCTGGAATCATAACAAATTCAACGTTATCTTCAATTAATTTACTATAGAGTGCTGTTAACATAACTTGATTTCTATAGTTAGTTTCGTTTAATGTTTCATATTTTGAGAAATTATAAATCCTAATTATTAATGATGTATCTCTAGCAAAAAACTGAATTGTTTTAAGCAAATTCGATTGGACTGTTATAGCTGGCTCATTGGTACTATATACCATTACAGAGCTAATTGAAATCAATGGGAAAAGAAAATTAATATTTTGAGATGACTCTGCAAAACTATTTATACTCTCAGGATCAATTGAAAAAACATGAACGTTATCAGCCAAATTCACTTCACTCATTTCTAAATGAAGCCTATAAATAACATCATCCATACGTCCACAATATGAAATGTAAGCACCAATGGTAGTTCTGGAAATAGGATCATTATTTAATTCATGCTTAACTCCCGAAATTTTTTGAGATAAAAATGATTTTCCAATCCCAGATTTTCCAATAAAAATAATTATCACGAATGGTTCGCCATTAGTTATATCGTTTAATGTATCTATAAGAATCGGTAATTGAACTTTAGAATTCACGACAATTAGTTGAGGTTCCATTAAAGGATGATTTTGAAAACTTTTTTAAAAATTTGAATGCTTTTTGGCTGGAAAAACATTTTGTGAAATAAACTTACTATTTCTAATTCAAAATTTCAATAAAACATTTCATTTTAATTTGAATTAAAAACAATAATCATATGACTTCACTTTTAATATAGTCTATATGACTTCCAAATTAAAATATTTGATATCCAAACTCAAGTGCAAACTTTATGGTGATAATTTCATTACTAAAGAGTTTTTAATGGAATACATCAATAAAGAAGTTGGCAATGAACCTTTTATTTTTATAATGGCCATTGGACCATCCCAAAAAGGAAAATCAACATTTGGAAACTGGTTATGCAAAACAAAAGGGGTTGAACCACCATTTGCTGTTGGAGAATCAAACAAATCCGTCACTGTTGGTTGTGAAATTGCTTATGCAGGCACTGTTGCTGATATATTGAAAAAAACAAAATGCACTAGTGAACAATTTAACAGTGAAACCTTAGAAAGTAAGCTTCATGTTTTCATGGTTGACACCGAAGGAATTCAATCAACAAGATCTGATGATCAAATAGCAGCATTTGTGCTTCCATTAATTGATGTTTCAGCCAAGCTAATTTACTTTTCTGAAATTGATCCTGATGTGACTAAAACCAAATTCCTTGAAATGTGTCAAAAGATTTCAAGCATCATGGGTAAAAAAGAAATGAGCAGTGGCAAATCAATGTTCGATAATAAATTGATTTTTAGGGTTAAAGATTATCCAAAACTGGTTCTTGAAAAAAAATATAATGATGAAGAAGAAGAGGAGAATGATAAATCACCAAATTATGTACCTCAATATGATTTACAAACATCGATCCAAAAATGTTTAACTAGTGATATAGCTGCTTTTATGCAAGGACAAGGAACTGAACAAAGAGGAAGAACCCCAATTCCAATCGTATTTGCTCCTGGAGGACCAGGAAAACCTGGTGATCCATATACAAAGGAATTTAATCAGCATCTTCTTCAACTTATTTTTTCATCGATAAATCCAGATTTCGTCTTTACGAAAAATACATTTTGTCAAAAGTTTTATTATCTTGCAGACGAATATGCCAAACAAAAAGGATTGATAATCGCATATTTGCATGCATTTGATTTTAAAGAAGTAGATTTGAATCGTAAAATTGATGAAATTTGTCAAAACATTACTGATTATTTCAATGAAATCAAGTCCTCGAATTCAGAAGGAAGAGAAATAGAATTTAATCCAATTAAAACTTTTCATGATAAATATGATCAATTTGTAAAAGAACTTGACTTTCACAATGACAAATTAATTACCAAAGGAAGAAATTTGATAGAACATCGATACACAATGGAAAAAGAAGTTGCAAAAAAAAAATTTGAAATAATAAGAATTTTAATACGAAAACAAAATGAAGCAAAAAATATTACTGAAATGAGAATGAATTCATTGAAATGTTTATCAGATGATATTACAAATGAAGTCAGTGGTGCTGTAAGTACTTTTTTCCAAGATTTTAAAAAATCTTACGTGAAATTTTCTCAAAAAGAAGAGATTAGAGTGAATAGTAATCTTAAAAAATCAAAAATAAATTGTATCAAAAGTTTAAATGCTCAAAGAAAAATATTACAAAAAGATCTTTCTCAAAAGGTTGATGATGATATTGAACAAATGTTCCAATATCTAAATGATTGGAAAAAATGGCTTCCATTCCAAAATTCTTCTCGTTTCATGCTTTTTATTGCTCGAACTTTTCATAATAGTGATAAAGATACAGAAGAAAAATGTATTCCAAGACATCCAGGTATGATAGGTAGATTCAAAAAAGAATGGAATGATAATGAAGAACGTTGCAGAGGCATCATAATTGAAAACCGAAAATATGACATTCTTTTGCAAGAACTTGTCATTGAAATTTCTCAAAAAGAAAAAGAAGAAGAATTAAAAAATGAAAATCCAAATGAAATTATTGAACATCTTGCCAGAGTTGCAAATGGAGGCAATTTACTGAACACACATACAAGTAAGATTGATATTGATGTGCCGAGATCTATAAGTGATTTTACTTAAAAATTATTAAGTAAAATTATACTCACTTTAATTATTAAATACTAGCAATATATTAAAATTAACAAAGAATTTTTTTTTGTCTTGCTTTTTTAACAATTTTAGAAATTCTCTACAGTCATTAATAAAATTCTGAGCTGTAAATTTAAAAAAAAATTTTAAAAAAATTTTTTAATTTTCCATTTTTCTTCGTATAGAAAGATTTAAACTATAAATGAAATGTATCAATATATTAAGCATTTGATAAATAATATATATAAATATAAAATAGTCATAAAAATTGTAATTTGCGTATTTTTTCTATTAAAGATGATGAAAAAACAAAATCAAAATATTTGATCATATCATACATTAACTTAAAACTAAATTGTAAAAATGACTTTTATATATAGTACTTCATAACAAATGATAGTAAAAGTGTGGTTAACCGTATTAACATTTAGGAGAAAAATGCTATAACTCCTGTCATAGTTATTATATGAAAACTATATACCAGCAATTATATCTATTGGTATTCAATTAAAAAAAAAAGCATTAAAAATATCTTTCAGAAATCAGAAATCAAGAAAAAGCCCCCTCTTTGCAGTTAATTGCTCTCAATGAATTTTTTTTTGAAATCATCACTTTATTATAAATAAAGAAACAGATCTTAGAGATTTGTCATGAATCATCATTGAATTTGCTGTTATATTCAAATCTTTAACATTTATTATTGTGAAAAAACTTAAAATTTCAAAAAAATTCAATTCGATAATTTGTCACGAATCATCACTGAATTTGTTGTAACCATATCTTTGTGATTTTTTTTTAAAACATATCTTTTAAAACATTTATGATGCATGTTATGGATATGATGAGTTTGTAAATCCAAATTATCAAAGCTCAAGTATTTATTCAAAACTTCTTGAGATGAGTTATAGATCACGTGATCTAATTTATTAAAAATGGATTCAAAATTAGGGAAGAGAGCATCAAGCAAACAAACAAACAAAAAAGTGCGATTTTAAATCATAATTTGGAAAAGACAGATCATCCTATTAAGAGGATAAAAAGAGTGAAATATAAACTTTGGAAAATCAGAAAAAGACCGTTTTTAAGTATTTCATGAAATAAAGAATACATATATTAATGACCAAAAGAAAAACCTATTTATAATGAACCAGATACTCATAGAATGGATGCTTATTTCAAAAAAAAAAAAAAAAAAAAAAAATTGTAAGATAGGAAAGTCAAAAAACAATATTGAAAATTTTAATTTCTATACAACACATCATCATTATCCTATACTTTTATAACCAAATCGATGCAATTGAAAAAAGATCCAAAAAATGTAACATTTTGCAAACATATGTATCGAAAATTTGCATCATTTGATATATTTTCATGAAAACAAATCATAGAATTCATTAGACACGATGATTTGTTTTTATATATATATTCTCTGATGTTTATGAAAACTAATAATATATGAAATATGTATAAATCTATTTTATTGAATGAAAAAAATTCAATTTATTTCTTTTTCAAAAAACGTGAAAAATTTATAAAAATTGAAAAAGAGACTGCTCCCTTAAAAAACTCATATTTTCTTCAATTATGAGTATTTGCTGATAATCAGAACTAGATGGAATATATATAGACTACTTTAAAATAAATTATATTGACTGATATTATTAGGAGCAACACCCTATTAACCAAAAAATTGATATCATAAAACTGACACTTTTTTATTTTTCTAACATATGAAGGAAATATGATATAATAATTAAGGTACAAATCCAGTACGTTATTTTTTGAATAGGAGAACGTTTATTATTTGAATAGTTGCATGTTTATGAAAAAGTTTAAATTGACTAGGTTTGTTTTTGTCACTTATTTTACAGTTTAAATAAACATTATGACATGTTATATGAAATGGATGAAAATAATCGTTTTTTATTTAACATGTTATCTTATTCTTTGAGAATGTCAAAAAAAATTGCGGTTACTAAACGTACTGGATTTGTACCTTAAAAAATACTTTTTTTTTTTTTTTCATTTTGATAGAAATAAATTATTTCAAATAATAGATGTTTCAATATTACATCATGCTGAAACAATAAAATATCGACTTGTTTAAAAGAATTATATCTGCAAATAAGAGTTTTTCTTAATGTCTTTATTCGAAAATCTTTTTTTTTTTTTTTTTTAAAAAAAAAAAAAAAAAAAAAATTGAAAAGAAATCGTGACAAAAACTTAAGCAGATGTATTTTCTAAAAATATAATTAAATAAAAAATTATGATGTTTTCCACCATAAGTGCAATTTAAATATATACTATTTATATAAATATAAATATCATACATAAACTAATTCAAAAAGAAAACAAACAAACAAACAAAAAAATAAGGACAAAAGATTATAGAGCAGTATTTATAAATTGATTTATAATTTCAATGGAGAATTTAGCATAAACTATAAGTCCAAGTAAATTTTGGAATGGTTTTTAGCACATGTATTTTGAGTTTTCGTTTCTCATCCTTTGCTCGATCACAAATACTGATTGCTTTATCGACACCTTGTGGAAAGATATCACCATTCTGACTCCTATGATAAATAAGTGCTATTTCTTTTGAAATTTCATCAGGAGTCGATGCATAGAAGTCTTGTTGTCCTAAATTCATTATCAAAATATAATGAATGATTCTTTATTGATGATATCCTCATATATATAAGTAATATAAGCAAAATAATTATTGAAGAAACATTTAGATTATATCTAACTCAATTAAAAGCAAAGCTTTGATGTGAAAAATAATAAAGACAATTCTCAAAAAAACATTTCGTTTTAATAATCAAGATGAGCATGCCTTCTTAAAAGTAAAATAATAAAAATATTAGCCTTGAATATGAAAATAGAGAAATATGATTTAAGCTTAATAATCCAAATAATTTTTGAACTTTTACGATCATTTTTGAAAAATTTTGAAATTTGTGAAAATGAATGAATATTTATATGTTGAAAAGGAAATGGTTCACAGAAATAACTCAGTTTTATGCTCAATGCTTGATAATAATATGTCAATGAATATAAAAGAGTTTCAACATATAAATGGGAAATATTTTTGAGCATTTCAAAAATATGATATTTTGGTAAAAAATTAAAATCAAAATAAATGCTAGTCATGATTCTTGCCAATTATTGATCATTGATATTATATGTATTGATATATATCTAAAATGATCAAAAAAACTAATATAATAAAAGTTTTATCCCAAAATATTCGTTTATAAACACTGGACGTTTATTTTTATCCAAATCATGATCTCATTGATATCTTGGTATATGAATGATATTTTTATAATAATACAAGTTATTAAAAGATGATGGATGATTTCAACAGTAAAAAGATGGCTAAGGATGAAATATTATATAAGATTTAGCATTTTATTTCAAGTTCATTTTTAAAAAAGTTTTATCTAAGTTTTCATAATATAGTTTTTCGATTCACCAAGTTATAAATATTTTGTATACTGTATTAATTAAGATAATCATGGTAGAATTCATCTGAACTAATTAAAAAATAGATTATAGGCTTTAAAAAAAATCCATAATTTTGAAAGTACATTAAAAATCAAAATTTCGATTTTTCTCAAAAATGTTAGCATAAAGTGTTATAATTTTACTTTTGTTTATTATGCAATAATATATATAGAAGCGATATATATGATTCAATATGGAAATAATAATCCAAATAATCCGATATTTCGATTTTATTTTTTCATCTTCAGCAATAGAAAAAATGCTAAAATTTCAATTTTTGGTTCGAATACTATATTTGTTTATATCAACTATTAAGTGCTTAACATATTGATATATTTCATTTATTACCAAAGTCTTTGTATCTAAAGAAAAATAAATAAAAAATTTTAAAAAATTTCCGATAACATTTAAATCCATTTTCACATTTGAATCCTTTTCTGTACTACAAAAGCTATACAAATATTAAAACAGTTCAGTGTTAATAATAATTTGTTGATATATTAATGGAAGAATGGTATAAAGGTGGCTCTTTCTTATTTTTTTTTTTTTTTTTTTTGGAAGAACATTTATATAGAAAATTTCGTGCCATGGCATATTTGTTATTCAAAATTAAATTCATAGAAAATTTTCCATATTTTTTAGCATCATTTTTCATTTTGAAATGGAAAGTAAAGTAATCCTGCTTAATACAAATGTTATTAGAGATATCCATTTCCAACATTATAAAAAAGATTTCACATTTATAGTTGATGGGAAAAAATATCAACTCAGCCGTTTTGAAGCAGATTTGCTCTCACCTACAATTAGACTCTTGCATGCCATCGACAAAACAGTGGATTATTTTTATATTGACACGCACAACGATTTTCCAAACTGCAAATTTACTGACTTCCTTTCATTACTTTCTTTCACTAGCCAAACATATGATCTCCAAAAGCAGTATTATTTCAAAAGAATTTTTTCACTTCTTGGCAATGATCAAGAAAGCAATAGAATTAATGTCAAATACATGGACACGATAACAACTGATAATGTAATTGATATAATTCAGAATAAACCAAATTTTTTCTATCAAAACGAATTTACGGAAGAAATCATTGATTTTATTTCTGTTAATTTCACTGAAATTGACCAAAACAAACTTAAAACACTTGATGTCGACATTCTCGAGATGATCTTGAAAAACGACAATCTTCAAATTTATGATGAAGATTATTTATTAGAATTCATAATGAATGTTTACAGATGGAATCCAAAGGCAACAATTTTGCTAGAAAACGTTTATTTCACCAATTTAAGTTCTGAAAAATTTGTGAATTTTATGAATAATTTTGATTTCAATGATTTTACATCTGAAACCTGGAAACTGGTTAGAGAAAAGATATTTAATCAACATGACGAATATAATAAACCAAAAATGTCAAGATATCAGAAATCTTTTGTTTTCACAAAAAAGAATGGATTGAATGGAATAATTAAATATCTCTCTGAAAAAGTGGAAGGTAATATTCATTATAAAAATCTGATCAATATTTCATCATCAAGTAACCAAATTATCAATGGAAACGAATATTCACCAAGTTCTTTGTGTGATTTTAACGATTTGAGTGATAATTCAATGTGGTCACCAAATAACCAAAAAAATGCTTTCCTAATTTACGATTTCAAAACAAGGAAAATCAAATTAACCGATTATACATTCCATACACCAACAACTGATACTCGCGATTATCCAAAATCTTGGATTATTGAAGGCTCAAATGATTCAAAAAACTGGGATAAAATTGATGAAAGAAAAGATGAGTCAGTTATGAATGATTTCAATATTTGTCATACTTTTCATTGCCAAAATCCAAAAGAAGAGCCATATCGTTATATAAGAATTACATCAACTGGACCTTGCTGGAACAAATCTTCACGTTTTTATTTCGATCTTTCAGCTGTTGAGTTTTTCGGTACACTTGTTAAGAACTATATACAGGAAAAGAAGAGAAAATCTTTCTTCTCATTTTTCTGAAAAATTTAATGAGTAAAAACTTCCTTGATACTTGAAAAAGCACTTTTTTAAATTCTTTTAATTGATCAATGGTAATCAAGAATTGAGTCTTTGGATAATAATTTTTTTTGATAATAATGTTTTCAATGCCTTTTTATCATACATCTCAGTTAATCTCAATTGATTTCATCTTTCTCATTCAATCTCATTTTATATCATCAAATTTCTTTTGCCCAATTCAATATCTCACCTTCCTCATTTGTTTTATATTATTATTTATCCTACTTTTACTCATCTTATTCCAATTCCCAATTTTTTTATCTCATTCATCTTTGTAATTAGAAGCTATCCATAATTATAATGAATGTGATAATTCTCTAAAACAAAAACTTGATATTATCATTTCAATAAGATCTGTTGCCAATGAAAACATTTTCAAACAATCTTTTGAAATGAATATAGAAAACGATTTTGTTGAACCAACTTTCTGAAATGTTCTTATTAAAATGATTGATTCAAAAATAATAGAACCAGCGTTATTTCCAGTATTAAATAATTGCTTCATAAAACAAACAAACAAAATTTCAGCTTCTTCATCAGAAGAATCATAAAATTTTCTTCGTCGTCGTCAATTTTTATAAAAAAAGGATCTGTTTTGCCATTTTCTTCTTCTTCAATTTCTTTAGCATTTTTAACATCTGATTTTCTAAATTCTCCTTCGCTTTCTTCATTGTATGAATTATATACTTGTTGATGAATGTTTTTATATTTGCATGAAGTAATTAAATATAAAGATTTTATAATGATTATAATTGCGACACAAATTACAATAATAATAATTATCATCTTCGTTTTTTGAAATGATATCATTATTGTAATATGTTTTTTCAGTGAATCGTCTCAATGCATCATTTCATCTTTATGAAAAAGAGATTAAGTATTATATATAGATAAAAACATTGAAAAAAAATTTTCACCAAAAATTTTGTTACAAATATGCATTCAAGCATGCTAACTCAGTTTAAACTATAGTTCTATAGGACTACAAGAAATATTGAATATATAACAACAAATGATGCATTTTAAGTTCCAGATTGTGATGAAATTTTTACTAGAGAAGCTATATGTTACATATTAATATGTCAGAGGTGCCATGCATTTTCAATACCATTCTCATATCGTTGAAGAATGGAATTGAGCTTTTTTTATTGTTCCAAATAATCATAATCTGTTAAAAATAAAACCACCAGATTGTCATCAAATTTAAATAAAAAACTTTTTTGCCACAAATTGTACTTATATATATATAAATTACAATCTTTCTCTTATCAGGAATACCATAGCCTCCTTACATCACTAATGATTGGATTTTCAAGAGCCATTATTGGCTGGAGAAACCAAGAAGTTAATCTGGCTATCATGCAAAATAGCACCATCTCAAATTTAATGAAAATTCTGAAGATTTATTATTTTAATTCCTAAACCACTCTAAAGTGTCAGAAAATAAAAAAATTCATTGAAAATTTATTGGTATAAAATGGAATTCTCTCGATTTTTTATTTTTTGAGAATTTTCTATAATTTTCTGTTTATGAGTTGTCAAAAAACAAGAAATACATTTAGATTTAAGACTTTTTTCAAAGATCCTAAAAAAATTGAATTGGAAAAAGTTTGGAAAATTTATTTTTTTAAATTTATTTTTTGAAGATTCGCTAATCAATATTTTCATTTCCCTAAGAAAAAAACTATAGTGTTTATAACATAATATCATTTAAATTCATTGTCTATTTCATCGACATTTAAGGCCAATAATTTGAAAATAGGTTTCAATGTCTCTCTGAATTGATTGCATAATTCTTAATGGGTATCAACAGATAAAGAATATTGACTTGAATTTTCATCTTTGTTTCTATAATTAAATTGCCTAATTGTTTATATTCTGAATTATGTTAATTAATGACTGGTGAAATATTGGCTATTATGCTCCTTATATCTGGATTTCCTGGATTAGTTTGTAATCTAGTGCAATTTGGGCTTCTTACAACTCACCTGGTTCTAAAAAAGATATATCTTCAGTGATTGAATTGTATGACTTTTTATTTAGAAAATAAATCAGGTGATATTAACATCATAAAATCAACTGCTCATGATTTTACATCAATTGTATACAATTTGCCTCGCCACAGAACAAAGAAGATCATCATAATTTCTTTACAGAATCAAATATGAAAAAAATATCCAAATTAAAAACAGCCCAAATCAATGTATATGACAATAGATTATTAAAAAAAGAATGAAAGAAAATATGATGATTCATTAAAGGAAAAAATGAAATTAATATAGGCAAACATTTGGATTTTAAAAAATTTTGGTACATTTTGATATTGAGCAATTTCTTTTTACCGAACAAAATAATATTTACTATTTAGCATTATTTAAAGGAGAATTTGATTATCTTTAACTTAATGGAAATTCCGATAAATTTTCAAAGGATTCTCTATTATTCCAAACTGGGAGATATTTTTCTTTGTTTAACGTAGCATACCAAAGAAATTAAAATTAAAATAAATAAATAAAAAAAAAAAAAAAAAAAAAAAAAAAAAAAAAAAAAAAAAAAATGGAAAAAAAATGGAAAAAAACCAAAGAACTTTTCAAAATGGCTCATTTTTTACGTGGAACTATTCATATATATGTTCACGAAAATGATGACATTCGATGTCCAAATACAATTAAGCTGCATTGAAAGACATTGATGGTATATACATACACCCCAAATTAAAAAAGAGATAATTCATCCATAATCGGAAAATGCAGAAAATGACAACTCTAATAATTATGGAAAAGAAAGTAAAAATAGAAAAGTAAATGAAGATGATCAAGCAAGAGATGATGACAATGCCGAAAAATAAGAACAAATAGAATACAATTATTTTATGAATGAGATAGATGAAATAATTAAAAATACAATTCAATCCACAATTATATTATTTCCTTGGGCCTAGAAGTTATTGCCAGAGTACGACTTTTTAGAATTAGATTAGTTTTACAAAGCATTTCGGCCATATTGTTTTTCTATGACTAATCATATCAGTAGTAACGTTTACTATTTTTTTCCTGATCGTCTATTTTTTTCCTGATTAACCGTTTTTTATCGTTGTGTAAAGTAATCAATCTTTTCAAAGTTCAGAAAAATGTATTATTTCTTCAACCGTCAGTCGGGATTAGTTTGTGAGGTTTATTTTAAAATATTTTTTATTAAAAAAGTGACTATTTTTTAAAAAAATGTCATTTTATTAAAAAAAAAAAAAAATCAGTGATTGCTGATGGAATACCTGAATACTTCATTATTCACTGATGTTCAGCTTTGGATAGTTGAAGAAAAATTAAAAGGTTCATCATATGCAAAAATCAAAGAAGAATATAATAAAAATCCTAATTTTGCTGGGACTCTTTCATCAGAAGCTTTGAAAACTTGCTTGAAGAGATCATCGCTTTCTTTAACATGGTCCAAAGGTAGTATTTGCGGAAATATTCCACTTCTTTCAGAAGTTGATGTTTATTCACTAAAAGAATATGCTTTGGAAACCGCTATTGATGGGAGCTATATAGACGTGGAAGATGTAATTGAAAAAGCAAACTTTTTAAGGACAACTCGCTTTTCAAATGCTCGTTGTTTTTTGGTCAAAATTAATTGCTTTAATATAATTCAAGAAATCAGAGAAGAGTTTGATAAGCATGATGCTGGAAGGGACTGGGTTTACCAACATATACAAGAACTTGAAGCAGATCTCATGACTCCGAGGAACATTGAAGTAAAGAGGCTTGTTGCTTGTACTCCCAGTAAAATTGAACTTTACACAAATACATTGTTTCCCTTTTTAATTAATATTCCTCCTTATTCAATATGATAAATATTTTTATCAGATATTTAAATTCTCTTTTATCAGATTTTTAATTCAATATGATAAATGAAAAATCTAATTGAACTCAAACAAAAAGGCAATTATTATTACCCTGATCTCGCTTAAAATGGTAATTTTGTAAAAATTTTACGGTTAACTTTAATTTTTCATTTTTGTTAACCAATTTTATAATTATATTTGGTGAAGTTTTTTAATTAGGTTAACCAATTATACGGTTTTTGTAATGGCCAAAAAAAATTTATTAATCTATCTATATTAGCTTTTGCTTCTTGCAAATTCTTGATGCTCGAATCTCCAGAAATCAATTTTTCGAAGGTATTTGAATCTCAAAACTATTGAATTCTCATTGACGTTCAAATCTCTATTATCCTCAATTCTCAAAGTTGATATCTCTTATACTCAGATTTCTCTTATATTCAAACCTTTCTTATATTCAGATCTCTCTTATATTCAGATTTTTCTTTTATTTAAATCTCACATTATACTCATATTTCTCAAATTCTCAAATTTCTCTTATTCTGCAATCAATTTCATACTCGAATCTTTTCTCTACTCAAACAACTTTGATTCTCTAAATAATTTAATACTCAAGTATCTCTTATACTCAATTCTCTCCTATTTCCTGATCAATATCTTACTCAAATCTCTATCATTATCAGATCTCTCTTTTGCTCAAGTCTCTTTTATTCTCAAATCAATTTATCACTCAGGTATCTTTTATACTAAATCTCTTTTATATTATATTTTCACATAATGCTCAAAATTTAGATATTTCTTATTTTTTTCATAAAAGAACTCAAAAACAACAATATATTTTATTGAAATGTTATAGTTTCTTTATATAATCTAGAAATGATGATGTTTATACTTGATATATGAATAACTTCCAGATTTCTCTAATTTTCGTGAAAAATATCATTCACAGCTTAATTTCCAGCATCAATGATCGCTAAATAATATTTCAAAAATTCGCATTCTCTTATATAGATGATGGTTTCTTCTATAGATTTTACATGACCAAATTAGTTATCAAAAAGTTTCCTATCCGTTTATTTATCTTAAGAAGAAAACTTATTTTAGGAGAACATAATAACTTCAAATAATCATGAATCAGAATTTATAAAAAAAGCAAAGTTAAACAATTCGAATAAGCTATTATCCAAAGCAAAACTTTCGAAATTGCATTCAAATATTGATTGGAAAGATATCAAAAATAGTCGAATACTTGGAAAATAACTAGATTGAATATTTCAAAAGAACTATTATTAATATCGCAAGAGTTTTTTCGTGAAGTTATTTACATTTTGGTAAAACTTCAAAATATGATAATTATTTTGATTCTTTTTTCCAAAAATTTCTTTTTTAAGCTTTTATTCGCAGCGCATTCAATATAAAATCATACAATTGTTTTATATTAACACAAACTTGTCGATTTTATTAAGCTAAGCCTAATTTCCAAAGAATATAATATATAGAGAAAAAAATCATGAATTAAATAATAATCTCAAACTATAGAATTAGGTGATATTAAATTATTCGGCTATTTAATTATTCTCATTCTTTTAGTTCTGAAAGAATATTGGTAATATTAGATTTTTATCATCATAATTTTTCTTGATATTTATATTAATTATGTATTATTAAGTATATGTAAACTTTATATTATTTTTTCTTTGATATGATCTTTTCTTTTTGAATTATAGCTCTTTTTAATTTTATACGTTTTTTAAAAAATCGTTATTGACTATACAATTTTTTTCAAAAATAAAAACGTATAAAATCGTTTTTTAGAAAATACGTTTTTTTTACCAATATAAGCGAGATCAGGGTATTTAGATAAAAAATAATTTTTATTTATAAAAAACAAAAAATTCATTATGCCGTAAATAAAACCTAAATATTTTATTATTCTATATATCTTTTATATGTAAATATTAAAATAATTTGAAAAAAAAGTATAATGACTAATTTTGCAGAATAAATGCATTCTGCTACTTCAATAAAAGAGATATTTTGTTTTATTTTAAAAATTGTTTTTATATATATATATATATATATATATATATATATATAAAAAACTATTCAAATTTAAATATAACCACTGGTAAGGAAAAAAATCAATATTCTGGAAAAAAATCAGAGACGTTATATAGGAGTCATCACAATGAATCTTATCCAATTGGATTAACTTCAAGTGAATTGTTTGGAATTTCTCCCGAAAAATGGAAAACTAAATTTCTTCTGTCTGACATGTCAGATGGCAGTATATGGTCGGCTCTAGCATATGAAATACCCTGGACTCCACTTTCTAAATCCTTCAAAAAAATCCAACCGTATATTTCATTCAAAAAGGTTCTCAACAAGAAAATTCTAAACAGAAAGTTTTATCGTCTCGTTATAAATAATTTTTTAAAGATTAATTCACGGATGTCCATCGAGGTGCACCTCGATAAATGATCATTATGGTCAAGCCGGTCAAATAACCAACACTCCGTTTTTACTTTTCCTCATGAGCTCGGTTTTTCCCCTCCTATCTCCCCTCTATGGAGCTTCATAAATATTTATTTTATTAATTATTTACATTAGTTTTTTTAATATCTATCTATAATAGTTTTTTAATATAAAAACATTCACTAAAAAGTTGATTTTCAAATTGAGAGGAAAGTCGATAAATATTTGGAAATGTGATATGAAAAACATTAAATAGTTGAATGCTGTTTAATGATAAAATCAAAGTACATTTATATAATAGTTTTTTTAATCGACTTTCCTCTCAATTTGAAAATCAACTTTTTAGTGAATGTTTTTATGAATATAGTATGTGCATGTTATAATTAAGCGAATTACAAAATATCTAAGCTTAAATTTGATTCTATAACATACTTTTTACATAAAACCCATTATTTTTGGAAATTTTTTTTTTCTTAAATGACAAAAACCCCCTGCATTTTTGTTTTTATGAAAAAAATATATTTTAATAATAAATTTGGAAATATATTCCAATGTGGAATAAAATATAATTTAGGACCATCTTTAATTACTGAACGAATAAAAAGATAAATATTATTATTTTTTACATAACATAAAAATCAATGTTCTCTCCTGCATGATTGATTTATATATGTGCTCCATATCATTATTTTCTTTCTAATGAAAGAAAAACGAAAAAAAAATATTATTATTATTATTAATACGATATAAGCTTATGGCCATGAGGTTTTTATGCGTTATATACTTATTAAAAAAATCATGAATGAATATTTTTTAATTTTATAATAATAATAGTTATTTTTTTATGATAAAATTGATGATTTATTGTTACAGAAATTCGTTATTTTTTATTTATAATAACGTACAAAAATACGTTTTTATATTCAAAAAAAACACGTTTTTGACCATGCGAGGTCTCAATATTCTATGTGAATACGTTATAATTTGACATTTTTGAAAAATGAATATCCTAATATTTACTGAATAATATAATAATATTTATTTATATATGACTTTATATAAGATTATTATAATATTTATTAGTTTTAATCTTCTTCAAAAAAAATAATTAAAGGATTTCCAAAAATTGCCCATTTTAAAAAATTCGTTATTATAATATTCGTTATTTTATAAAATAACGAGCCAAAATACGTTTTTATATTCAAAAAAACACGTTTTTGACCACGCGAGGTCTCAATATTCTATGTAAATACGTTATTATTTGACATTTTTGAAAAAGGAATATCCTAATATTTAGTGAATAATATAATAATATTTATTTATATATGACTTTATATAAGATTATTATAATATTTATTAGTTTTAATCTGCTTCAAAAAAAATAATTGAAGTGTCTCTAAAATACAGTACCGTAACAAAACTAAAAACGTATTTTTAATGGAAAATTCCACTTTTCTGGGAATATTACCAATTATACATTCAAATTTTAATTGAATTTTTTTGAGAATAAAAAAATGGAAAATCTAACTTTTTGAAAGTTTCTTTTCAATTTTTATTTTTTGTTTTATCTTTTTTTATCAAAAAGTCCGATTTTCCTTTTTTTGAATCATTTTCCACTTTTGTTACTGAACTGTATATAATTTTAAAAAAATCGTTATTTTAAAATACGTTACCTTAGAAAATAACGAGCCAAAATACGTTTTTATATTCAAAAAAACACGTTTTTGACCACGCGAGGTCTCAATATTCTATGTAAATACGTTATTATTTGACATTTTTGAAAAAGGAATATCCTAATATTTAGTGAATAATATAATAATATTTATTTATATATGACTTTATATAAGATTATTATAATATTTATTAGTTTTAATCTGCTTCAAAAAAAATAATTGAAGTGTCTCTAAAATATATAATTTTAAAAAAATCGTTATTTTAAAATACGTTACCTTAGAAAATAACGAGCCAAAATACGTTTTTATATTCAAAAAAACACGTTTTTGACCACGCGAGGTCTCAATATTCTATATAAATACGTTAAAATTAATTATTTTTAAAAGATTAATATCTTAATATTTATATTTTATATGATTATTATTATTATCAATATATGGTTTATAATATATATTATGATTTATTATGATATTATTAATATATCAATTATTATATTTAATCGAAATTTAAGTGAAAATAAAAAACATGTAACGTATAAAAATACGTTATTTATAAAACTATATTTTTGGTATTTGATTTTTTTTTTCATTATTTATTTATAAAAAATGGCAAAAAATAATTTCTTTACAAAGATTATTAGTTTATTTGAAAAAAAAATGGTTCAAAATCTATGAATTATCTATTTATGTAAATATGCAACAATAAAAGCTTCATTTTGTAAAAAAAATAACCCATCTAATTTATAGTTGGGTAT
This sequence comes from Tritrichomonas musculus, assembly GCA_039105265.1. Lineage (NCBI taxonomy): Eukaryota > Parabasalia > Tritrichomonadida > Tritrichomonadidae > Tritrichomonas > Tritrichomonas musculus. Next base: position 5,494,624 of record JAPFFF010000004.1, read on the forward strand.
AAATCTTATTTAGATGAGAAAATAATACACACATTGATTAAAAAATAGAAATAAAAAAAATCATCATCACGTAACTTCATACATATTTAAGTTGACCTTGTAAAAAATTATGGGTCTTATTTATCTAACAATTTAATTATGCTTTATCAGAAAAAAAAAAAATAAATCGTGTATCATTTATATCGCTAATATTCCATAAATATTTTCGATTAGAATAAAACTTTATATAAATATAGAAGCTTTGTAAATATTTATTATAAGTTTGTTAATGAAAAATATCAATAAAATGATGGGATTCCATATAAATAAAAACTTTTATTCTCCCGATAAAAATTGTAAACGGTTTTGGTGGGGGTTTTAAATGACACGAAAATTCCTTAAATTCGGTAAATCATAACACGCCATAGTAGAACCTTTATTTTTAAGTGTAAATCGGATAAAAAGTAATAAAAGCATAAAAAGGATGATTTTAAGTAATTTTAAAGATTTATTAAAAGTATTTCGATAAAAAAAAGGTAACAATATCATCAATATTAATGATCATAAAATTCGCCATCTTTGAGTAATTCGCGTGTATTTCGTGATTAATTCAAAATAAAAATAAAAGTTTCAGAAAAAAAAAGAAGAGAGCATCTTGCTCTAAAATAAATTGATAGAGATTATTTAAATTCTTTAAATATTTTCTAAAGAATTTATTATAGGTGGACTCGGAGATGTTCAGGTAAAGACCAGATTTAATTTTGTAATGACTAAAACTTTGTTTACTAATACTCATTTTGATTTTCTATGTCTAAAAAGTCTCTTCCTAAATGACAAAAACAAATTCTAAATCCAAAAAGTTGCTTTCAAAAAGTTAAAAATATTTTCTAAGTATAAAAAGTCTTTTCCTAAAAGTCACTAAAATATTCCATTGCCTCAAAAGTTGTTTTCAAAAAGTCAAACCTTTGATTCCTATGAGTAAAACGGATAATTATCAGCTTCACTCAACGCCTGCCTTTCATACCTGAGACTTAAATTGGGATCTGTATTTGGTGCGTTAAATCTGATACATGAGACTCACATCAATCAGAAAAGAGGGACAATCTTCCATTGCCTCTTTAATGTAGCCACAGGCTCGAACTTCAATCATGCTGCTTCCAACTATGAAGGCATTTGGTGTTGATGCTTGGCATGAACAAGTTGGAATTGGTGTTCATGTCCATCGTATTTCAAATATGCTTAAATGGGCAAAAACTAGTCAATCAGACAAAACTGAAATTGAAATTCCGAAAGTTTTTACTAAATAATTATGGGAACCTTTAAATCAAAATTTGGTTGGTTCTAATATTGAGCATTATCATCTTCTCAAGGGACTTTATGTTCTGCAAGGAAAGTTATTATGATATGTTATGCAATAAAACTTAACATTAATTTTCATTTGAATATGATGTTCAAAAAATATCCAAAAAAAAAAAAAAAAAAAAAAAAAAAAAAAAAAAAAAAAAGTTTTTTTTTTGCGCTTTTGGATTAAAAAATAGAAAAATTTTTAAAATGATATAATCATTATGTTATATAATGTATCTTTTTCCCCATCAATGATGTATGCAATTTTAAAAAGAACTGAAAAAGCTGTTGTGATTTTGTGATTAGATTGAGCAAAAAACTATGCATAATGCATCTTTAGATTTGACAATGAAAATAAGAAAAAAATACAATAAAATATATTATAAAAACTTGATCTTTTAATTTTTTTTTAAAAAAGAATTAATCATCTTTGTTAACTTTAACTCTTTCCAATATTTGATTAAAAGACCATCTTAAACACTTATTCGCCAGTGGTCCCAAATTTATATAATCATTGAAATCATTCATTACTATTGGAAAGAGTAATTCATTACCATTTGCATTTTGATTTTCATCTTGAAAATCTAGCATATTCTTTTTATTTAAGAAAACAAAATCAGCGTCTTTTGACATCAGAGAAAACAAAAAGTATTTCTTATCATTTATAGTTGGATAACTATTTTTCATTTGTTCTGATGATAAGAAACACAACGCTTTCTTTTGAATATTCTCAATTATTTTAAAATCTGCTTGATCACATCCTTTCAAGTAAAGAATATATATATCATGGGATATATTTGATTTGTATTGAGGGAAACGTCGAGAATATCTCTGGATCATTTTTTCTGGGTCAAAAGGGCCATATAAAACAAATTCTTTTTTGTTTTTAACTTTTTCTTCATATTGAGTTGCCAATCCAGTCATGCTTTGAATGATAAATTTCATAAAATTTGAATTTATATCTTCTAAAGCAATGATGATTTCTTTTGATGTTAACTGAAGCTTTGTATTTATTGCACTTGCTTTCTTTATTATTGTAGTAAATTTCTTTTTAGTATCTATGATTGGTTCTTCCCATAAAAATGGAATTCGTAATTGAATTTCTTTCGCAATAATATCATCAACTACTCCTTTCGTATCAAAATAGTTCTTGCAAAAGACACCAACAAATGATCCAATTGAAATAATGGTTGAGATAATCGAAACAATAGAAACAATTACACCACCTGGAATCATCAAAGGAATGACTTTTTGAGCAATTTGTATGAGAACTTGTTTAGCTAAATTTGCACATATGGTTGAGACAATTGGAACACTGCCTGCTGCAACACCTCCTCCAACACATTCAACTAAATCTTTCAAAATCAATTCTTTAAAATTTACAAAAAGATTTTCTTTCAATTCCGGAATATTTTTTTCAATATATGCGCGAATGTCTTTCATCAAATCAATTATGTATTGGTTATATTCTTTGAAATTCATTGATTCAGCATTATATCCAATTGAAAATGGAACAATAATCAATCTTATTGCAGTAAGATCAGATCTAATTGCATCAATAGCTTCTTCTTTATTGATCTTTTTATTTCTGTATTTTACAATTGCATCATTAACCAAGCATTTAGATGTTTCTGCAACAAACTTAATTTGCTCATTGATTGTCTTAAATTTATTAGTATAAGCACTGAAGAAATCTGAAAACAGAAATCTGAATGCTATTTCTATCTTAATTTGAATGTATTCTTTTGAATGATTTGCTGATTTGTTTAAAATAGAAACAATGTCTGGAATTGTGTTCCAAATAGTATAATTGTAAGTTTGAATTGAAAATGTGTAATTTCCAAGAGGCAGAGCTTTTATTTTATCTTCAAAATAACTCTCTTGAACTTCTTTATGCAGATTGTTCCAATCATTCTGAAGGACTTCTTGTATTTCTTCTAATTGGAACTTATCATTAATTTTCGTACAACTAATTTTATTGTAATCTCGAACCAAAAAAATGATTTTAGTAAGTGCATCTGTATTATAATCAACAATTTTATTTTCATCATTATTTTCGACTGATTCAAAAGAATTTTGTTTTGATATTTGGCCTGTTCGAATAATTTTTAAAAATTCATGAATTACTTCACAATGTTCTGTCATGGTTGATATATTAATACATAAATCAGAGAGTGAGCAAAAGAAAGAAAGATACTTTTGCATAATTGGCGCAATTTTTTTGAAATCTTCATCACCAAAACCTTGTGAGTCAATAAATAATATGGCTGGATCATCAGAAAATGAAATTTCAACGTTGTTTGAATCAAACTTAAATTCTTCTTCTCCAATTCGATCAATTATTTCTTTTCCTGAATATGGACCATCAATTAAAATACCCATAGTGGTGCTTTTAATACCTTCACCTCTGAAAAATCCACCATTGCCAGTAAGAGTTCTTAAATAGGTTGATTTACCTGATTGATATTTACCACAAACCATAAGAATTTTTATATTTTTATCATGGCTGATCGTTGATAATATTTTTTCGAAATTCTCAATTTGTAAAAGATCAAGTGTATCATCATTGTTTTGTGGTTTTTTAACAATGATTTTTGGTGCACGGAAAAATGTGATTGGACATTGAATTTCGGCATTTATTTCCTTTTTATAATCCATGACAGGTGAATCATCATAATTAAATACTCTATTTAAAATATCCATTATTTGGGTGAATGAATATCTCTCATCTGGATTTTCTTTCAAACAAATTTCAACAATTTTGGCAAGAAATTCAGGAACTTTTGGTGAAATTGTTGGTTTTTCATTTAACATTTGACTTATCAATTCTTCTCTAGAAGTAGCACTCGAATATGGTTCATCTCCTGAAAAAAGTTGATTTATTATTAATCCAAAGGAATAAACATCAGATTTTATAGTAGAATTTTTACCTGTTATAATTTCTGGTGCAAAATAATTAATAATTATATCTGGATCTTCAATTTCTTCTTTTGAATATTGTGCTTTCATTTTGATGTTGTTCAAAATTGGCTTATTTTTGTCATCAATTAAAACATTAGTTGGATTAAGATTTCCATGAAACATTTTTTTGTCTTCTAGATATCTCATCGCACCACATATTCCATATATGATCTGATATTGCGTAGTAAAATATGTATTTTTTTCATTTCTTTCTTTTTTAATATTTGCATTCAGTGTCTTCTTTAATTTGTTTTCAAGAAAATTCTTTAATGATGAATTCGAACAGTAGTAGGTAAGCAACGCTGCAGTTTTAGAATCTTTAGGCATATACATACCAACAACTTTTTGAATAGAAGGATAGCAGCACTTTAATAAATTATTGCATTCATTTTTTAATTGTTCAACTTTTGATCCTGAAGCTAATTTGGACACAATCATCTGGTATGTCGATCTTACAATTCCTTTTCGGATTAAGGTTTTATTATCAATGAACTCATCGAAAATTTGAAAGTCGTCCAATGAATCCAATTCATACCATTCTTTAGGAGATTTCTCTGGACTAGCTTGATCAAAATAATAATTCGACTCTTTCAAGTTACGTGGAATTCCATCTCCAATTTTAAGCATATAACCAAGAAACATCATTGCTTCTTTGCTTCCATTAGCTGCTGCTATTTTATAATACTCATAAGCTTTTCTTTTATTATCAAGTCGATACATTATTCCTGCATATTCTAGCATAGATTTGACATGTCCATCCTTTGCTGCAACTTCCAAATAAATCAAAGCAGTTCCTTGATCTTCTTGAAAATAATCTCCGGTGTATAGTTTCATTGCATATTCATTAATCGCATCTAAATGGCCACGGCTTGCTGCTGATTGCAAATATAAATAAGCGTCTGTTTTATCAATTAAATTATGATCAGGTTCAAAGAATAGTTGATAGCATTGATACATCGCGTCTGCACTTCCTTTGTCTGCTGCTTGTTTGAAGTAATCAACGGCTTCTATTTTATTCATATCAATTCCTTCTCCTTTCAATAACATGTTTCCATATTGAATCATTCCATATATGTTTCCTTCATCAGCTGCAATTTTATAGCACCTTGCGGCTTTCGCTTTATCAATCTCTGTTTCTTCATCACCATATTCGTATTTTAATCCTAATGAATAATAATCAAGACCTTCAACTTTGATTTCATTCTTTGTAATTTCAATTTCTCTGAAATTTGGACTTTTGATATTAACAAACTTTTCAAGTAGAGGTATTGGCTTTGTTTCATCATAACTATTAATTAGCTGATCAACATATTTAACATAGGAATAATAATCATCTTGATTAACTTCTTTTGTAATAAAATCTGGAAGTTTCAGAACTCCAAGAATTTCATCGAATGAGTAACGATTCTTGGGATCTTTGTCCCAACATTTCTCCATCAGAGCTTTAAAATGCGCTGGAACTGATGATGGAATTATTGGTCGAAATCCTCTACCAATTCTAAATAAAAGCCTTTCTTGACAGATTTCTGAGTTGTAAGGCCTTTTATTAACTATAATGTCATACACAATTATAGCAAATGAATAAACATCAACTTTGTTTGTATATCTGTCACTCGTTATTAATTCTGGAGCAATATAATAAAGAGTTCCAACAACTTGCGACAATTCAACTAAACTAATATTCGGTACTATTTTGCATTCTCCAAAATCTGCAATTATTGGAAGCAGATATTTATCCATATATATGTTTTCGGGCTTCAAATCACGATGAATGTAGCCTTTATGATGCAAGTATGACATAGCTGCTGCAATCGCATAAATATTCATTAGTTTCTTAGTATCATTCCATCCAATTAATGACAGTTCTTCTTTCTTTCGTAATATGTCTCTCAAATTGCCATTTCGATAAAATTCGGTAAGTAATGCAATTTTTTCTGTATTCTTATATGTAATGATACCTCGACCTAAGTATTTAGAAATTAATGGATGATTTATCTGAGATAATGAATTAATTTCGTGCTCAAATCGTTCTTTTTTATCTTGTTCTTCGTTTTCATTTGCATTTAATAATTTAATTGCAACTTCTTTTTCCAGCTGTTTATCATATGCTACAAAAACTTTACCAAAACCACCTGATCCTATCTTTTTTGCTTTTGTAATTTCTATCCTATCGTTTAGGTTTTCCATTTAAGCTAAAAAACTTTAATTTTGTGAATTTATTTGGTCTTAAAGATAGTTTTCACAATTTTGAAAACTCCTTATTAAACTATCTGCAAATTATCTAAAAATAATTACTCTAAAATATAAATAAGAAATTATTTTATAATATATAAATATCATTAATTAATAATAAAACTTAATATATCTTTGTATATTAATATTTTAAAATATAACTTGATGTTCTCAATTATTCAACTGTCATTTCAATATTTGAGAGTATTATACAATATTCGATCGTAAATAAACCGCGAGTTATTTCAAAAGTTCGACTTTAGATGACCCACGATAATTATTTAAAAATTTATATCACGAGTCAAACAAAATTACATTCAAAAAGCAATATTTAATATTTCGATATTTTTTTTTAAAAAAAAAAGATCTAAATCCAAAATAATTCTCCGATAAGGTCTAAGTTTTTGTTTGTGTTGCTTTATTCTATATCAACTTTATTTTAAAGAACTGCTTATACCATTTTTAGATGATGAAATTGTAACTTTTCTAGACAGTAATCTTAATACTCGCACCAGAGCACAAACTACTGGTTGCAGAATTACTTAAATTAGAATCGAATGTTCCATAGACTATTAGGCATAAATAATTTGAAAAAATATGATTATTATTGTTTTCATGAAAATACTATTTAATTCATTACTAAAATAACTCAAGATTTAACTGGAAATATTGATATTAACTTTTAGAAAAATATGATAAAAATTATAGAAGGTTTTTATTACGATCCTACCAATGTTGAATAATAGTATACTAATTTTTCCCTATTTCTAAAAGATAGATCAATAATATGAGGGCGAATTACACTTAAAGACGAATTGCAGCCAGATATGCATGGAATTATCAATGACTGTAATAATATAAGTGCTTTTGATGCTTTTAATATATTTAATACTTTTGTGAGTTTTTCGATTTCTTGATTAAAGTTTTCATCTTTGTTGTCATATAAATAAAAAGCAAATATTTCTATAATGAATTGAGTATCAAAATATGACTATTTCTAAATTTTTAATGTTTTAAATAATTATTTGTTTTTCTTTTTCTTCAAGTTTTGATTTATTGGAAATATAAAATTATAATTCTAACAATTTCTTTGATTAGATCCTTTGCTTGTTTTAACTTGAGTCATTTGTAAAATTTAATTTCAATAAGGTTCATTAAATTTTCAATCATATAGTCCTTTACTTTTTTCTTATAAAGAATATTATCACTTCTTATTTGGTTTATTTCTACAAATGGATCTTTTATTAAAAACAATTTGATGGTAAAAAAAATACAATTAAGCTTTTTTTATCAGAAAAAATAATATTATTGAGTAACATATACAGCTCGGAATTATTACTGTTGCGTTATTTTACAGTAATAAGCAAATAATAGAGCAATTTGAAAATTTTCAAAAATTTTTAAAAATTTAAAAATTTAAAATTTTAATATTTTTTTCAATTGTGTTCTTTAGTTGAAAATCGTATCATTCTCTTAATTATGATAAAATAAAACTTGGATTTATTCATTTATAAAAATATTATTCTCAAAAAGTTCAATTTAATTATCATTCATTGATATACAAATATAAACGATCTGAAGGTCAAAAATATTTGACTTTAAAAAGGCCAAAAAGTTTCAATTACTGCAGTTAGCGGTTTGCAGTAATTAGAATTCAATTATTATTGACCTATTTTTTGCCTTAAAAGAGGTTATTGATTAATATTATGGTGAATATAATATTCAATATAATATTAAATTTTATTTATTATGACTTTCTATTATTTTTTTAATGTTCACATTATCATTAAGTTAATTCATACTTTTTTACTGATTTAAAGCAAATTGAAATTTTGTATTTTCAATACTAAGAATTAAATAGAATCAAAAAATAATTATACAGAAAAAATAAATTAATTTTGAATTCTAATCTGAAATTTTCTATTTAGAAATATATTTTTTGAATACTTTATTTATATTATTTTATTAATTTTGAATGCTTTTGTTAGCATTTTGAAAAAGGAGAACGGAGAGACGGTTATGACAAAAAATTTTTTCGAGTTATTTTATATAAATATAAATATAATATTATATATTGAATAATTCTTAATAAAAAAACAAAAAGAAATATCGTAGGGAAACAAAGATATTCACAAAATAAAAATAAAAGTTATGAAAAAGTTAATAAATTGAATTGTTATGATAGATTTTTAATTCAATTTCTTGTAACATTTAGATATCAAAATTGTTACAAAGAATCTGTGCAAGCTGTATAATTATTTTTCATAGTTTATGATTTTATCAATTTATTATATATTGTATACAAACTATATCATGTGATATTATATAGAATTTATAAAAATATAATAAGATAATAACATTTTATTTTTTTAAAAAATTGAATTAAAACTATATAAAATAATCTCTTTCATTTTTATTTTATCTTAACAAAAATGACATAAATCACTTTTTTTACTATTATATTTTTATATAATGGCATACTAAAATGTTATACTTAATTATTTAGTATATTTTTTATAAATATTTTTTTCAAATCTAAAAAAAAAATTAAAAGAGCTTACCTAGCCTGTTAAATTGATTAAATATTGGATTTTTATATGATATATTTCAAATTTGAAGCCAAAATATAAGATATATTAGATTGAAGAAAAAGGCTAAAATAGCAAAGTAAAGGTGTGAAATATTACTTATTACTTATGTAATAATTAATAAAACTTGCTTATTTTAATAAATATTAAAACTATAATAAAATTATTGATTAATAGGCTTCATTTTGATAAATTAATATAAATACAGATTTAATGGTAAAGAAATACAAATGTTTTATAAGAAAAATCCTACTTTAATACATTGTTTGATGGAATTTCATGAAAATTAATAATTGAATATGAAAGATTTATTTTATATGAAATTGTTCTCAAAATTGACTCTTGGACGATGATATTTAATTTAAAATTTCTTATTGATGATTGAGAATGTAAAATTGAACTATTTTTATCTTTATATAAATGAAATATTTATATTATATATTTTATATATAAACATATATAAATATTATAATAATATAATTGACATTGTAATAAGTTTATATTGAATAAAATATCCATAAATAAAATAAATAAAATTCTTAAAAAAAAAAGAAATTATCTCAAATAAATATTTTAATTGAGAGTAATTGAATAGAAATAAATAATTTATTCAAAATCTTTCAAAAAAAATTTAATGATTATTTTTTCTTTCTTATAAAATAAATAAAAATTCATACGCTGAATTTCTTTTCTGGCAGGTTCAATTGGGTTATAATACCATCACTAATCTTTTATATAAACGATTTCTTAATTTCACATACCTATTTATCAAAATCAGATACTGATAACATATAATTTCCATTATTTGAACAATAAATGTATTTTTAATAATGCAAATTCATTTAAAAATGATTAAAAAATATTAATATTAACAAATATCGAAAAAATGACTATTAATTAATTATATAAAATCATTTTAATATATTTTTTAACGTACAAAAAAAACAGTCTTCGTTCTCCTTTATTTTGAATTTTTTGTTATAATTTCTCAAAATTTTAATGAAAGCAAAATTTTTCAAAATTTTTATATATCAAAAATTTTTAATTTGACAATTTTGAGCAAAATCCCAAATCGCAGTTATAAGAAGACAAAAAATTGAATGGGCCTGCAGTAGTAATTCCGAGCTGTAGTAACATACAAATTAAAAATTTAAAAATGTGTTTATTTTTATTTTTTATCCTTTAATAACAGGATATTTCTTTCTTATTAGATTTCATTCATTTATCTCAAAAAGTTATTTTTCCAGCCATTCAAAAAGTTTTCTGATTTGACCTAATTTCATCAGATATACAAAATTTTGAGGCAACTTAACAACAGTATAAATTTTTTTGCTGATGAATTGTATGATCTTCTTCGAGAAAATGAAGGAGCTTGACTCCCTTTTCCAAGATTACTTTGAAAAGGAGAATTTAGACGAATCTATCTATCAAAGTATTGAAGATATTATTATCGGACATAAGATCAAAGAAAAGCAATCAAAATATAAGATTGTGGTTAATTTATTGGCAAATATAATAGCATACCATCGTGTCGGGCCTAATTTTGCAGAAAAGTTTGAAAAGATTATTCAATTATTGGATCTTTTTCAAACATATAATAGTAATCTAATTTTCAAAATATTTCGATTCAGTCGGCGATGTATTTATTATTTCTTTAAAAAAGAACTAATAAAACCTAATGATCAAATGCTCAAAGAAATAATTAAAAATAATATGCAACAATTTTTCTACCAATACATTCCAACCTCTTTGTACTATTACAAAAAATGTTGTAACCGCTTAATTTTATACAACCAACCAGATGCCGACGAAAAACTCGATATTGGCGAAAATGAATTACCCATTTGTTCGCTGATCCGCAGAGACTCGGTTGAAGAGTTTGTAACATACGTAAGCAAAAATAATTTCAATCTTGAAACCACCATCAACCCCTCAATTTTCGAAACGAATCCATTTTTATGCGGAAAAACAATAAAATTAATTGAATATGCTGCATTTTTCGGTTCTATTCAAATTTTTCAATATCTCAAAATGAACAACATTGAATTAGAAAGTTCTCTATGGGAATTCGCCATTCATGGTCAAAATCCAGATTTAATTCACCTTCTTGAAAGCCTCAGAATTCCAATTGAAGATAAAGACTTTGTTTCTATCGTTAAGGAAGCGGTTAGAGGCCATTATAGTAATGTAGCCATTTATCTTCTCAATTCAAGATCAGACTTTATTGCTGAAAGCTTTTACAGGCTTGCTTACAGCTACTATTCTTTTGATTTCTTCATCAATGATATGAAAAGTGGTTACATTTTCTTATTCGCATGTGATTACGATTACCTTGACATTGCTAAAGAATTAATACTAGATAAAAGCTTTGAACCGCATGAAAAATTAGTTTTAACAAAAAACATTTTTTTGATGTAGTTATGACTCAATTTTTTTTCAGCATGTTTTGATCGTCTTTTTTTGAATGGTGTTTTAAAAAAAATTTTAAGATAATTTTTTTGAAATTTTTTTAAATCACATTCCTATTTATTATTTTTTAAATCACATTCCTATTTATTATTTTTTAAATCACATTTCAACATCAATTTTTTAAATACATCACCTTCCAAAATTGCTCGCAATATGAAGAACCAAGAAATTTTTGATATTTTATTATCAAAGCCAGTTTTTTACAACCCTGACATAAGGATTAAACCTGAAAGTCTTATAGGAGTAATTATTGTGCCTTCTTCAGTTTCCATCATAAAGAGTAAATCAATCAATAACTTAATGCATCTTAAAAAAGTTGAATTTGCGAGTCCATCTTCAATTCAAATAATTGAAGATGGAGCATTTAGCAAATGCGTATTATTGGAAGAAATAACTCTACCAACCACTTTGACAACGATAGGGTGTAAAGCATTTGAAGGTTGTAAATCATTGAAAAAGATGACTATTCCTTCATCGGTTATTCAATTTGGAGATTATGTGTTCTCAAAATGTTCATCATTAAAGCAAGTTATCTTTGAAAACACATCAATGAAGTCGATTAACACTGGCACTTTTAACGAATGCTCATCGCTTGAAGAATTTGAAATTCCTTCGTTTGCCACGTCTATACAAGCATCTGCATTCAAAAACTGCACCAATTTGAAGAATATTGAAATTCACTCTTCTGTTAATGCTATTGGTAATAGTGCCTTTCATGAATGTGTAAATCTAACGCAAGTTAAGATTCCTTCCAATGTCACAAAATTAAACGACGAAGTATTCAGAAAATGTTCGTCATTGAAAGAAGTAGTTTTTGAAGAACCTCATTCAATTACATCAATCGGAGTCAGAACTTTTCAAAACTGTGCAAGTCTTCATGTTATTTCAATTCCTTCATCAGTTAAAAATATTTGTCCTAGTGCTTTTTATTCATGTTCTGCATTGACACAAGTTATATTTGAAAAAAATTCTTCACTTGAATCTTTTGGTGAAAATGCTTTTGATGGATGTTGTGCATTAAAAAGCATAAATATTCCTTCTTCTGTTACTTCTATTAGCAAATATTGCTTTAATTTCTGTTCAAGTTTAGAAAAAGTTTCATTTGATGAGCCTTCTTCATGCAAATCAATTGATGAACATGCATTTAATGATTGCAAATCATTGAAAGAATTCAACGTTCCTTCTTCTGTCACATCGATTTCAGTTGGTGTTTTCAATAGTTGTGCTAATTTGAAGAAACTTTCATTTGATGAAAATTCACAAATTACATTGATTAGTAATGAAATGTTTGGTCCACATTTATCTCTTGAAGAAATTGTTTTTCCTCCTTCAATCAAAAACATTGATAATTTTTCATTTGGTGAATTTAAATTCATAAAACATGTCACACTTCCTCCAAATATATCAATGATTAAACCATGTGCTTTTACTAAATGCAAAAAACTTATTGAAATATCAATTCCTTCTTCAGTTGTATCAATCATGAAAGATGCTTTTAAAGGTTGTTCTTTACTTCAAAAAGTGACATTTGAAGAACCTACAAAATTGTCATTTATTGATGAAAGCGTATTTGAATATTGTTTTAATTTGCAGGAAATAATAATTCCACCTTCTGTAGTTGAAATTAAAAAGCGTACTTTCTATGATTGTCATACATTAGAAAAAGTTGTCATTCCTCCTTCTGTCATTTCAATTAAAAAACAAGCTTTTAGCGGTTGTAGCTTTTTGAAAGAAATTATTATTCCTCCTTCTGTAAGTTCAATTAAAAATGGAACTTTTCAAAATTGTAAATGCTTGGTTAAGGTTTCTTTGCCTTCTTCTTTGAAATCAATCTGTCGTTTCGCTTTCATCAATTGCATATCTTTAAAGGAAGTGGATATTCCTTCTTCTGTGGCAATTATCGAACAAAGCGCTTTCGCTTTCTGTAACAGCCTGAATAAAATTACTTTCGGTGAAAATTCTGCTCTGGTTACAATCGAAGAAAGCTCGTTCATTTCCTGCACTTCGCTGGAAAGCATCGATATCCCTGAATCTGTGAAATTTATTCAACAAGATGCTTTTGGTGAATGCACTGCGCTTAGTGTCGTTTCAATTCACTCTTCAACAATAATAATCGATGATAACGCATTTAAAGGATGTCCTTCAGTCAAAATAAACAAATAAACTTGAAGAAGTTTTTTACTAAAACATTTTTTTTTTATTTTGAATTTCTTGTAACTTTTTATTAATTGATTTTATATATTGTTTGAAGTGTTATGTATTAAATCTATTGATTAATATAATTCAACATTGCATTATATCTGTTGGCTAATTCTTTACTTGATATTTCAGATTTTTTATTGAATTTCATTAAGACATCTCGCGCTATTTGGCTTTATTAAATCAAAGTATTTAAAGCCAAATAACTGAAATTGTAATTCCATCACAAGTTATACAAATTTATGATAATGCATTTAGTTCATGTAGTGAGCTCAAAAAAATAGACTTTTTCAAATGATTCAAAACTTCAAATTATTATTTTTCTTACACCAAAATAGAAAGCATTTTAATTCCTTCGTATGTCACACTTATTGATGACTATGCATTTCAATTTTGCTAAGAACTTAAAAAAGTTGAATTCAAAGAAGACTCAGAACTTCAAAGGATTGATTCAACAATAATTGGTGACACTTCTAAATATTGATTGGTGCCTTGATTGCAATAAAAAGTTGATTAATATATCATTAGCACCAATTAAAAAAGATCTTGAAAAAGAAGATTTCGATGCATTTATTTGGGATTCCATCAAGCATCAAGTATCATGAAGATATTTCGCGTGACATAAATACCTGAAAAATATGATATGTTTCTCATATCTTCCAAAGCTATGAATTAATATTTTTAAATTCTAATTATAAAATATACTGATTGTCCAGAAAAAAGTTACCCAATAATTTTTGAATAGAAGATGGGAATCGAACCTGTGACCCAAAAAAAACATAGTCCAAGAACAAAAATAGTTTACCCAAACGCTCAAAAAAAATTCAAAAAGTTATAGCATATTATCAAAAAGTTTAACTTTTATTCACTTTTGAATGGTCCAAAAAAACATTACCCATTTTTGGACTTGGCTATTCTAACTGTCATATGATGCCAGGAATTGCGTAATAATCTCCTTTATGCAGCCATTTTTTTGTTTATGACTTGAATTAATAATCTAGTAGAAGGAGTCGTGAAATGTATGAAAATGATATGTATGTATTGATAGAGGGCAATAGAAAAATGGATGACTGAGATAAAACTACTAAGATTTGCACCAAAAAATATGGTACAGTGGAATAATCTGAGAGATAATCTAATTCAATGAAAATTACAATATGGTAGTGGAAATTATTGTCGAGCTGGCAAATATCGAATTTGTACATATCGTTAAAAAATGCAATGGTCGTGTTGCTCCTAAAAAAGTCTTTTGTCTCTCGAAATCATCAAATGGATGTTTAAAATTTTTATTTTGAAAACATAATCTCTTAAAAAGTTGTTTTTTATATATTTGTGAAGAAAATTTAAAATAATAAAAAACAAATGTCTGTAATTGAAACAAAATATATGTGTACTATATAATAGAATGATAAAAAAAATTCGAATGTAAAATTATACTATCAAAAAGTTGACAAATTTCCGATATATGGATCCAAAATTAGATTTAATTTGAAACAGAATTGAAATAATTGTATAAAAATATTTTATAAAATATCTAAATTTATCTCCATTTAAATAGAATAAAATCAAATCATATATGTAGCCAAAAAAATAAAAATAAACAATATTATATATGTGATAAATTTAGAAAGTGAAAAAATATTTCTGTTTTTATTTTTTATTTTTTTTGTCCAATTTTAAAGTAATTTTAATTCAATTATATAAAATATTAAAATTCTTGAAGAAAGAAGAAAAGTTTATTTGTTAAAAAAAAAAACTACTAGAAAACGTTATTTTCGAAAATTTTAAAAATTTTGGGTAATTTATTTTTAGACAATCAGTATTAAGAAAAAATTTGACGATCAAAAAATATTCAAAAATTTTGGAAATTTTGGAAATTTTTTGTAATTTCATTTTTCTCATTGTTTGCAATGATTAATAAGCTAACTGAATTTCAAAAAGTTTTTAATAATCATCAAATTCTATTATTAAATCGATATCATAATAAAGTCATTAAAGATTTTACTTGTTATCTTATCACAGAAAAAAGTCAAGCAAAAGATCTCCAAAATTTAGTTGATAAATCAGAAATCATTATAATAGATAATATAGGTGAACAAAACGATCGATATTTTGTTATTTTCATTGACAAGGCAATTATCTTCATCCAAGATTGTGGAATCGATTTGCTTTCTAATTTATTCATTGCAAAAGAAAGAAATTGCACCATTATCGCCTCCAAAAAAATAAATAAAGAGCAATTATCTCATGAATTACACCTTAATTTTTGTGATGATATCAAAGAATATGAAAAAAATTTTTATAATGAGATTATCAACGTATTCTCGGAGAGTTTCTCAATTAGCCAAAAAAATCAAAAACATGTCAAAGAAATTTTGAAATTAATTTTACCTTCATTCTCAGCATATTTCATTAATAAAAGCTATAAAAAGCTTGAACAAAACAAAATCAAAGAAACAAAAATAGAAATAAACAAACTAAATAATGAAATTATACGTTTGCATTCTTTGGGATGCGGAAGCTCATCAAGTGTTGAATTAATTTATCATATTGAACTTGGACAGTTATTCGCTCTCAAATTTTACGAAGGATCAGAGAGTAAGAAATTATATGAACGAGAACTGAAAAATTATGAGAGAATTTGTCATCCATCTTTGCCTCGTTTGTATGGCAAAATCGAAGATGGTGAGAATCGCTACTTAATTATCGAGTGCATCAGAGGTCAGTCTTTAAAGAACATCAAAACACTAAATCTTAAACCAGAAGAAAAAATCAATTTTATATTCCAAATAATGTTTATCATTGAATATCTGCAAAATGAATCATTAATTTATCGAGATTTGAAGCCAAACAATTTCATTGTTGATGAAGAAAAACGAATAATTCTTATTGATTTTGATCGAATGATTAGGATAGATGAACAACCAAATCCAGAAGAAGAATCAACGAAAGACATGGGTACTCTATACATGGCTCCAGAAATTTACAGAGGGACAGTTAAAAAATACACGTATAAAGAAGATGTTTACTCACTTGGTCTTCTCATATATTTTATCTTCTTTGGAAAAGATCCAACAATAATAGAAGAAGAGAAAACTAAACGAATTATTTATCCATTTGATGAATTTTCAGGCGAATATTGTAAATTAAGAGATATTTGCACGAATTGCACCCGTAAAGAACCATCAGAGAGACCAAAAATCACTGAAGTGATAGATTCATTTTATGATATTTTTTTATCATTCATGCAAGAAGAAACAGGATGTTTTGATCTGAATGAAGTTATGAATAACTACAACGAAAATAAATATTTTCCATACTGGAAACTTTTTTATGAATATGATAATGTTGAATTTCAAGAGCAGCTTGAATCGTTTTTTTCAAACGATAGTATAAATCAGAATCTAAGAAAATATATTAAGAAATATTCAAACTATATAAACACAAATCATCTAATTTCTCAATTGTTACTTGGAGAAGAGTATTACCCAGAGAGTTATTTTTCTGAGAATATCGGTAAATTTATTCACTTCTTTTTAATCTCAAAAAATAATATAAAAATTCAATTATGTCTTGAATATATTTTTTCAGAAGATAAATATATTTTGAGAGATATCAACAAAGCTATTCATTACTTAACACTCGCTGCAGATCATAATGTTGCAATAGCACAAAATAAACTCGGTATTATTTATTATGAAGGTTTATATATTTCGAGAGATATCAACAAAGCGATTCATTATTTAACACTCGCTGCAAATCAAAATGTTGCAGAAGCACAAAATAAACTCGGCTTTATTTATTATGAAGGTAAATATATTTCGAGAGATATCAACAAAGCGATTCATTATTTAACACTCGCTTCAAATCAAAATGTTGCAGAAGCACAAACTATTCTCGGCTTTATTTATACAGAAAGTAAATATATTTCGAGAGATATCAATAAAGCGATTCATTATTTAACACTCGCTTCAAATCAAAATTATGCAGAAGCACAAACTATTCTCGGCTTTATTTATACAGAAAGTAAATATATTTCGAGAGATATCAACAAAGCGATTCATTATTTAACACTCGCTTCAAATCAAAATTATGCAGCAGCACAAAATAAACTCGGCTTTATTTATTATGAAGGTAAATATATTTCGAGAGATATCAACAAAGCGATTCATTATTTAACACTCGCTTCAAATCAAAATTATGCAGAAGCACAAATTATTCTCGGTATTATTTATTATGAAGGTAAATATATTTCGAGAGATATCAACAAAGCGATTCATTATTTAACACTCGCTTCAAATCAAAATGTTGCAGAAGCACAAATTATTCTCGGTATTATTTATACAGAAGGTAAATATATTTCGAAAGATATCAACAAAGTGATTCATTATTTAACACTCGCTTCAAATCAAAATTATGCAGCAGCACAAAATAAACTCGGCTTTATTTATTATGAAGGTAAATATATTTCGAGAGATATCAACAAAGCGATTCATTATTTAACACTCGCTTCAAATCAAAATTATGCAGAAGCACAAAATAAACTCGGTATTATTTATTATGAAGGTAAATATATTTCGAGAGATATCAACAAAGCGATTCATTATTTAACACTCGCTTCAAATCAAAATGTTGCAGAAGCACAAATTATTCTCGGTATTATTTATACAGAAGGTAAATATATTTCGAAAGATATCAACAAAGCGATTCATTACTTAACACTCGCTTCAAATCAAAATGTTGCAGAAGCACAAATTATTCTCGGTATTATTTATACAGAAGGTAAATATATTTCGAAAGATATCAACAAAGCGATTCATTACTTAACACTCGCTGCAGATCATAATGTTGCAATAGCACAAAATAAACTCGGCTTTATTTATTATGAAGGTAAATATATTTCGAGAGATATCAACAAAGCGATTCATTATTTAACACTCGCTTCAAATCAAAATTATGCAGCAGCACAAATTATTCTCGGTATTATTTATTATGAAGGTAAATATATTTCGAGAGATATCAACAAAGCGATTCATTATTTAACACTCGCTTCAAATCAAAATTATGCAGCAGCACAAACTATTCTCGGTATTATTTATTATGAAGGTTTATATATTTCGAGAGATATCAACAAAGCGATTCATTATTTAACACTCGCTTCAAATCAATATTATGCAGAAGCACAAACTATTTTCGGCTTTATTTATACAGAAAGTAAATATATTTCGAGAGATATCAACAAAGCGATTCATTATTTAACACTCGCTTCAAATCAAAATTATGCAGCAGCACAAAATAAACTCGGTATTATTTATTATGAAGGTTTATATATTTCGAGAGATATCAACAAAGCGATTCATTATTTAACACTCGCTTCAAATCAAAATTATGCAGCAGCACAAAATAAACTCGGTATTATTTATTATGAAGGTAAATATATTTCGAGAGATATCAACAAAGCGATTCATTATTTAACACTCGCTTCAAATCAAAATTATGCAGCAGCACAAAATAAACTCGGTATTATTTATTATGAAGGTAAATATATTTCGAGAGATATCAACAAAGCGATTCATTATTTAACACTCGCTTCAAATCAAAATTATGCCTATGCTCAGTTTCTTCTTGGATGGTTTTTTTTTAATGTAAAATATAATCATGAAAATGCAAAGAAAGGAAGATATTATTTGATGCTGGCTTCAAAAAACAGGTGTAAAGAAGCTCACTTTTATGTTGGCTTCTTACATCATGAAGGGAAATATGTTGATCAAGACATCGAAAAAGCTGTTCATTATTACAAGGAGGGATCATCGTTTAATAATCAATATGCGAAAAATAATCTTGGAATAATTTATAAAAATGGTTTTCATGGCAAAATTCAACCAAAAATTGGTTTGGCGATTGAATATTTTGAAGAAGCAATTCGTCAGAAGAATGATGCACTTTCCATGTACAATCTTTCGAATATTTACATTTATGACGATAGAGTCAATCAAAACATCGACAAATCTATTGAATTACTGATCAAATCATTCAATCAAGGATTCCAACCGTCTATTTTTCTCCTCAGCGTTGCTTTAATTAAAAAAGTAAATGATTTCAATTATTTCAATTATGACAAAATCAGCGAAGAAATTGATAAATACAAAGATACAACAGAAAAACTGAAAATGAAAATACAGCAAATAATCTTTTATTTTATATTGTATGATGCAAATACTTTTGAAAAAATATATGATTTTACTAGAAAAATAGAATTTTTATATGATATTACTCTTCGTCCTATTGAATCAAATGAAATAAGAATACGAAATAAAAATGATCCACCGCCAGGAATTAAACTTCCTCCTCCAATTTCCTCTCAATTTTATGAAGGATTTGGAATTGAAATTTGATATTTGTTGTATCTGCAAATAGCACTTAACATATTAGAATTTGAAAAGTGGTACTGTCTTTAAAGTTAAGAAAAATCGTATTTTCACGGTAAAAAAGTGCCAAAAATTTTTACGGTAAAAAAGTGACACAAATTTCCTTGTTTTTATTTTTTATTCTAGATTCAGATAAAGTTAAAGACCAGCAGCTTGTATGAAAATGTTAACAAAGCATAATACAATCACAAGAACAGCAAATTTTTGATTATTTTTTCAAGATGGCGAAAAATATTTTATTAACTCGGAGCAAATATGGAGGCCGGGGGAGGTTAAGAGGGAAGGACCAGGGAAGGGGGAAAGGAGGGGGTGGCTGACCAGCCACCCCCTCCTTTCCCCCTTCCCGGTCCCCGAAGGGAGCCTGGTGTACAACGATCGCCGGGTCGAATGTTGAGGGCGGCCCTGAGCGCCTAAATACAAGCAATCCGGATTGCTTGAGCCACTATGAGCGAAGCGAAGTAGTGGCTGGGAAAAAGCTCAAACAATAATCTCATTTCCATAATCATTAACAGTTCTCATATTTTACCCTATTTACTTCTTTAATTACTTAAAATACTTATTTATATAAATTTTTTATCCTTAAATTATCAACTCTCTTGTAATATTTAAATTTAATAAACATTGATAAACCACGTGTCACTTTTTTACCGTGAAAATTTTTGGCACTTTTTTACCGTGAAAATACGATTTTTCTAAAGTTAAAGAAAAAGAAACTGGAGAATTATTTGTTGCCAAAGTCATAAATTGCCACGATGATCCTGATATCTGCAAATCAATCATCAAAAACAAAATTAAGATCATGATGTATTGCAATCATCCTACAATAATCAAATTAGCTGGATATTCTAAATATGATTTTGATGAGAAAAATAATATCACAATTTTTAACAGAGGGGCAGTACATGAAACTTTTTAACGTCTTTATTCAATTTGAAACTCTTATATTTCAATAACTACAATAAATACAAAAACCAAAAATGTTTCCCCGGATACTTGCTCAATAGTTTAATATAAATAAATAACCTGATTAATGATAATGCATTAGAATTTTATGATATTTTAGGTTTTTCAATTTAGAAAGATTGACGGTTTAATGATAGGATCCGTTAGGTCAATTTATTAATTCGACTAAAACATTAAGATCCCCCTAATAAAATTGGGAATCGACTAGGTAGATTTTGTAAATCAAGAATCCAAAATTTGCTAAAATTGAGAACTTAACGTATATTTTATGCTCAGAAAAGTCTTTTTTTTGAATAGATTTTTTAAAAAATTCTATACTTTTTTTTGAGAATTAAAAATATTTTATGTAAGCTCATACAATTAATTATGAGATTTTATTTTCAATGTATTATTAAAAAATAAAATAATTGTATCATTAATAAATTAGTTGTTACTAATTATTTTAAATATAAATTAATATTTTTTGTTTTTATATTTTATATTTTCTAAAATAATAATTTGTTTATAATTTATAGAATTGTATACTATATGTTTTAAAAATTAATGCATTAATTCAATTTTAAAAATTTCAAATAATTATTTTTTTAAATTAATAATCAATTCAAAAGTTTGTTTTTTACGATAATGAAAAATATGATAATATCTCCAATAATATTAAGATTTTTTATTTTATTAAAATTTATATATGATTAAAATAATAAGATATATTTTATATTTTGTTATATCAGCTTTTTCATATTTTTTTTTTAAATTATCAATCTAGAATAAAATGAATAAATCATAATAATCATTTTAATATATCTTAATAATCGTAATATATCTAATTTGATGATAATAATATTATAATAATCATCAAATATTGAAAAAAAATCGTAAAAAGATTATATTTTAAAAAAGTATTATAAATAAAGAATGTAATCAGTGATTTTTATTTTAAAACAACTTTAATTAACAATTAAATCCAATAAAGTAAACAAATATCAGTTTTTTAATTGTGAATCGTATTTTCATAATTTTAATATTTAATAATATATATAAATATGACTTAATGATAAAAGACTAAGATTTATTTTGAAATTTTAGTAAATCAATTAAAACAAGACTGTTTTAAACAAAATAAATTGAAATTTTTTTAATATAAAATTCAATTCTTTGTGAAAATTTGAATTAAAATAATATATGAACATTTTTCATATATTATAATAAATAGCAAATTAATTTTAAAATTAAAATATAATATAATTATCAAATATATAAAAAAATATTATAAGTATATAAATGAGTTATTATATGTTTATATTCAGAATATAAAAGTGTTTCATTATTTTGGCTTAAATTATTTGAAATATTTACAAAAAATAAAGTAATCAAAATATATATTTATTAATTGGTAAATATATTAATAATTAACTAGAATTAATTATATTAAATTAATTATATAATATTAAAAAACATGTTAAAAAAATATAATAGCCTCAATATAAAATTTTAATCCGTAAATTATATGCACTGCCACTCTTTTTTAACTGAATTTTATACTCAGGAATTAAAAAAGTTTGCCAATTTGGAAAAGAAAAATAAAAATGTAAATATCTTTATATCTTTGATTGGATTTTTCGGTGCACGATTTTTGACGATTTTTGGATTTCTTGCTTTACTATTCGTGTAATTGACAAACTCATTTTTAGTGAACTGTGGAGTGCTATCTAATTTGAAAAAATGAAGTCAAATAAAATCACTTCATTTTTGATGTGAAAATTTACCTGAACGGTTAAGGTCAAAAAAAAAAACCTTGTATTTTGAGTTAAATAAATAAAATAAAATTACAGCTGTTTCGGAAATAGATTAGAATTTTTTGGAAATAAAATAGTAACCGTTTTATTTTTTTGGAAATTAAATATTTTTTTTTGGAAATAAAATAGGAACGATCATTTTATATTCAATTTTATCATACTTAAAAACAGAATTAAAAGATAGATTAAAGAAATTTTATGGCGTTTTACACATTATTATGCTAATATATACACGAGTTTTGTTTTTAACAGTTCAATATGAAACATAGAGTATATTATTGTGTTTTTAATATGATATTACTAAAATATTGTTTTCATCCAAAATTACTCAATAAAATCTTCAATTTATTGACAATTATGCATTTTTTTTATTTTTTAATATGAAAATTGATGATAATGTATAATTTAAAAAAACTCTTTCGATAATGAAAAAATCACTTTATTTATGATTATTATTGATTATTATATCGAATATGAAAAGAAATTTTCTTTTTGTTTTATCCAGAATATAATTTAAAAAAGATATTATGCAATCGGTGAAATATCAATTATAAAGTATCTTTTTAATAACATCTGTCAAAATATATTAAATTGGCAAAAGATTGTTTAGATGTAATTAATATTTGCTTCTGATTTAAATGTTTTTCAACAACAAAAATATTGGAAATTGAATGCAAAATAATCGTTCACTATTTTATTTCCAAAAAAAAATATTTTATTTCCAAAAATATTTTAGCGGTTTTATAAACCATTCAAATCATGCTATTTTATTTCCAAAAAATTCTAATCTATTTCCGAAACAGCTGTACCGACAAATAATTCGTTAAAAAGTCATTTATTCATTAAATATAAATTAAATAATAATTTAATAATTAAATAAATCAATTCGAATGATATTTACATTTGACGGAAATGCTTTTTTATCAATATCATACAAAGTTGAATAAATTGTAATTTCCTCCAAAGATGAGCATTGCTTGAATAAGTTAGGCCCAACTTTATTTAAAGAAGGAGGGAATGCAATTTTTTTCAATGATTTACATTCCTCAAATGCATACTCTTCAATTTCTTTCAATGATGAAGGACTCTCAAAAAAGACATCAGTTAAAAAATCACAACCAGAAAAAGTGTAACAAGGAATAACTAGAATAGATGAAGGAATTGTTATTTGTGTAAAAGCGCATTTCACAAATGCATGATATCGAATTGTAGTCACTGTATTTGGAATTTTAAAACTTTTCAAAGAAGTGCAATAAGAAAAAGCGCCACCGCCAATCTCAACAACAGAAGACGGAATATCGACTTCCTCCAATGATGTGCAATCCCCAAATGCGTTGCAATCGATTATTTTTACAGAAGGAGGAATGGTTATATCAGTCAGTGCTTTACAGCCGTAGAAAACATTTTCGCCAATATAACTAACTGATGGAGAAATTGTCACTTTTTTCAACGATTTGCAGTAACAAAAAGCTCCACCTAAAAAAAATCCATATTCAATTTCATTTACAAAAGAGCTCATTCGAACAATATTGATATTTTTATCGTTTCGAAAAGAAACATCAACACATCTTATACCTGTTATAAAAATGGCCATGTCAAGACTTGTTGTAACCGTCTTTTTAAGACGATTAATTTTTTTATAAATATTTTTGTAGAATTCAGAAGGATACTTTATTTCAATTGAAACACTTTTGATTTGATTCAAATGGTGAATAAATTCAGATGACTCGAGAACATTTGAAAGAAATAACCGTTCTGTAACATTATAAAGTACGTTTACTTCTTCCTCTTTTTTTAATTCAATCAATAATTGGTCGGTGTCTTTTGCTAAAATTGAGAGGCATTTCATCTCTTCTGGAACGAACTGCATAAGGTAGATCAGCAGATTTGTGATATTTACGAAGTATTGGGCTATATAATTATTTGACACTTCTGGAAAAATTTTTGAAATGACAATTAATTGTAAATTCAAACAGAGTTCATTGAAAATATTAATTTTTACTTGATCAGGAGAAATATCTAAAGACAACAGAGCACTTTCTGTATTTTCTTCTTCCTTTTCCTCTTTTATTTCTTTTTCTTCCTTCTCTTTTTCTTTGTTTTCGTTTTCTTCTTCTTCTTCTTTTTCGTTTAAAATTAGTTTTGTAAATTCTTCCATTTTGTCAATCGTTTTTAGATTGGATTGTAAATTTGTTTGTAGATTATTGAATTGTTTATTGATTTCCTTTTCTAGTTTTCTCTGTTTGTTCCCTAATTCTTGGATTTTAAGATCTTTTTCGTTGATCATCTGTCGTAAAATTTTCTTTTCTTCTTTTTCTTTATTTATTTCCCCTTCTAGGCTTTCAATTACTAATTTTTGTTCATTTATAATATTTATAAATTTGACATGCAAGTCTCTTTGAATTAATAATTGTGAATCCTCGTTAATGCCAGAATGCTGATCATCAGACAAAGGATACTCTAATTCCAATTGGTCTTTTTGAGACATATAAATAGATAAAACGATTATCTCTTTGATATTATCTAATAATAATAATTATATTTATTCAATTAAATTTTTCAAAATTTTGAATGTATAATCTATACGTTTAAATTATTAATAAATTTAATGATTTTCAACTTATCAATAATTACAGGGCTAAGTTTATCTTCAATTACGACATAATCACCATTACTGATATGCTCACCTAATCAATTTTCGACGTCTCTTGTTTTTATGTATTTAAATATTAGAAAATAAAAAGAAGAAATTGAGTACAGTTGCTATTGTGTTCATTGTACTTGCTTGCCTTGTTTATATGATTGGATTGATTGTTGCTATCATTTTGCTTCATCGTGCTCAATACTGTAATATGTCTAAAAATAATATTGGACCATATCAACCTAAGAAGTCCCCGTATCCAACAAAAAATTTGTATTAATAAATAGATATATATGTTTTTTTTATAAAAATTTCTTTAAGACATTCTATTTTTTTTTTTTTTTTTTTTTATCTCTTATTAATTTGCTAGTAAAACATAACTACATAAAAGCATTTTGGAATTCTATTTTTTCATTAGTGCTGTTTTTATCATTTTGGTATTCTAATATTTTTTCTTGATTGTTTTCATCCACTTTTTGGCCTGTTTCTGTAAAAACATGTGAATCAATGAAATCAATGTATTTATAACAATCTTCTTTACTCACTTCTTCTATGATGAAATCTTCATCTATCTTTAAAAGATAAATAATGTCATCAAAACTTGGCCTTTGGTTAGGATCTTGAGACCAGCACTCTTCAATTAAAACTTTGAATCTGTCAGGTATTTTTTCTTTGATAATAGGACGTTTACCTTTTACAACTACTTCTTGGGAAATTATACTGGCTTAATCGATATCATCAATTAATGAAAAAGAATAAATATCCATTGATTTTCTGTATTTATTTGTTTCAAAAACATCTGGCGCTGTATAAACAAGTGTTCCTGTTTCGCCAGAGATAGATTGATGAGTCATACTGGCTGTCATAAAAAATCGGCTCATCAAACCAAAATCACCTTTTTTTTTTGAAGAAGGAATTCATCCAAATAAAAGTTAGATGGTCTCAAACAACGATGAATAATATTATGTGAATGCATATATGCCATACCTGAAGCAATTTCATATATATTGATCAATTTCTTTGTTGAATCACATCCGTTTACCTTAACATTTTTTTTTCAAGGTCAAGAATTTGTTCAAGGGAGCCGTTAGAGAACATTTCAGTTATAATAACAGACTTTCGTTCTTTTTTGAAATCAAATTGGCTGAATCCTACAAATTTTAATAACGAGGGATGATTTAAATGTGAGATTATGTTCAATTCATTTGGTAAACTTTCTATCTCATCATCAGAGATTCTTTTTATTTTGCGCCTTGACATGAAAGCCGCAAATTGTTTTTGAGTTTCTTTCTCGCAAATTTTACATATTTTATATTCGTTGCATTTAATCATAACATCTTGCTTTTTATATCGATTTAAATTGTTAAAGCATTTACATGTCATATCATCTTCTGTCTCATCAATATGTGCTAAATTAGTATTTGCTCCATTTATAGGTGAATTGACATTTTTCACTTCTTGATAATTTCCTTCATTTGTATCATTTCTATATATTGTGTTAATATAAGCAATGTGATTGTAATATTCTTCTTTATTAACATTTGGTGTTATGAAATTTGGATTCTTTTCTAGTTGATTGCATATTTGTCTAAAATATGGTCTTGAGTCTTTATTTTCATTCCAACACTTTTGATTTAAATTTTTATAACAAAAAGGGATAGGTTGAGAGAATTTAGGGCGATACCCCTTTAATATTGCTGCGGTTAATTGATTTAGATTAAACTCTAAAAAAGGAATTTCACCTGTTATTATTTCATATACAATCATTGCATATGAGTAAACATCTCCTTTATTACTATACTCATTATTCTTTATTATTTCAGGAGCTGAATAATCATATGTACCTTTAAAACCGCTTTTATTTCATTATCCAAGAATGATTTTTCATTCATATTTTTAGCCATCCCAAAGTCTGCTATTTTAGGATATAAATGCTCATCAAGAAGAATATTTGCTTGCTTTAAATCACGATGAATTTAAATATGCCATTCCTGCCGCAATTCCATATATATTAATAAGCTTTTTTGTATCATCCCAATCATGCTTTACGATACCTCTCCTTTCCAACTCGAGAATATCATCCAATGATCCATTTATTGCATATTCGGTAATAATCACTGGCTTTGGTTTTCCTTTGAAGTTAATTGGACAGAATCCAAAAAATTTCAGGATCGGTTGGTAAGTCAACGCTGAAATTATATTGATTTCTCTTGATAAATTCAAAATAGTATCATCGGGACATTCGTCTATTCCGTATTTTGATACTTTTGCTGCATACACAGTATTATTTTGTTTATCAATGATTTTATACACATTTCCAAAGCATCAATTTCAAATTTTTTTTTGCTTTCGAAATTTTAGTAAGATCGC
The DNA here is from genome assembly GCA_039105265.1 of Tritrichomonas musculus. Lineage (NCBI taxonomy): Eukaryota > Parabasalia > Tritrichomonadida > Tritrichomonadidae > Tritrichomonas > Tritrichomonas musculus. The sequence continues at coordinate 5,522,591 of JAPFFF010000004.1, forward strand.
TTGATCCAAGGTTGACTCTTTAAATGTTGCCTTGTAAAATCGCGAAACTTTTTGTAGTCGATTTTAACCTTACGAAATCTTTGATTCTGTGTTTTAATATAATTATCAAGTTCGGAAACTTCTTTGTTTTTATTATATTTATTTTGAATTTCATCAATGAATTGAATAAAGTTTTGGAATTCTTTTTTGTCAACATTTTCTGTGATGAATTCTTGATTTGATTTTAAATGATTTAATATTTCATCGAACGTCGGCCTTCCTACAGGATCATGAGCCCAAAACTTGCTAATAAGATTCTTGTAGCATTCTGGTGTCGTTTCATTGAGTTCTGGACAATATTTTTCCTTATTTCGTTCATTTAAAAACGGTTTTTCATTTGTGATTAGCTGATATGCAATCACTCCGAAAAAATAAACATCTCCTGCTGAACTAAAAAGTTGACTTGTGACTTGTTCATTAGGTTTGTAAACGTCATTATCATAGTAAAAATCTCCAGGAGTTTGAATATCAGAAAGCGAATCAATAGGATTTTTTGACAAAATCTTAGAAATATCAAATCCTGTGATTTTTGGGAATAAGAAATCATCAAGAAATATCAAATCCTGTGATTTTTTGACAAAATCTTTTAAAAAGTCAAAGAATTAGGTAATATATTGATTAATTAAATGAATGGAAAAATTGCACTTTTTGTAAAGTTTTCAATTTGAGAAGTCTGTTTTTTAAGAGTAAATTTCCTCATTTTTCTGATGTCTCAAAGTGATAGCATTGAAGCCTCTTTTTTTCAGGCAGTTAAACTTGGAAATATTGACAATGCCAAACTTCTGTTACAGAATGATAAACTTAATATTAATTATCTAAATATTTTAATTATATTTTTTAATAAAATTCAAAATTATATTTTTCTATGAAATTTAAAATCATAATTATCTATTATATTCACATCAAATATTTTAATAAAATTCAAAATCATATCATTTAATAAAATTTAAAATCATATCATTTAATGAAATTCAAAATCATATCTTTCAATAAAATTCAAAATCATATCTTTCAATAAAATTTAAAATCATATCTTTTAGTCAGATTCAAAATCAAGTTTTTCAGTGAAATTCAAAATCATATCTTTCAGTGAAATTCAAAATCAATTCATTCAATGACATTTAAAAACATATTTTTTAATCTGATTTGAAATCAAATTTTCCAATATAATTAACAATCATATCTTTCAATAGCATTCGAAATTGATTTTTTTAATGGAATTCAAAATCATATGTTTCAATTACATTCAAAATAATGATTTTAGACGAAGTTAAAAATCATATCAATTAAAGAAATTTAAACATAATATTATTTTATAAAACATCATTATATTTAGCAGTTGAAAACAGAAACATCGAAATCGTCAAGCTTTTATTAAATAATGATAAAATTGATATCGATATTGCTTATATTTTAAATAACCTTTTTATTTTATAATATTCAAGATCATTTTTTTCTATGAAATTCAAAATCAAATTTATCAATTATATTAAAAATCATATCTTTCAATAAAATTCAAAATCATATCATTTAATTACATTCAAAATCATATCTTTCAATGATATTCAAAGTCATTTTTTTCAATGATATTCAAAATCACATCTTTCAATAAAATTCAAAATCATTTCTTTCAATCTCATTCATAATCATATAATTATATTACATTCAAAATCATATCTTTAATGAAATTCAAAATTATACCTTTTAATGAAATTCAAAATCATTTTTTTCAATTACATTTAAAGTCATATCTATTAATCAAATACGAAATCATATCATTTAATAAAATTCAAAATCATATCTTTCAATCACATTTAATATCATATCATTTAATCAAATTTAAAATCATTATTTTCAATAAAATTCAAAATCATGTTTTTCAATCAAATTCAAAATCATATCTTTCAATATGATTTAAAATCATATTTTTCAATCAAATTCAAAATCATATTTTTCAATCAAATTCAAAATCATATCTTTCAATCTCATTTTAAATCATTTCTTTCAATCAAATTCAAAATCATATTTTTCAATGAAATTTAAAATTATATTTTTCAATCAAATTCAAAATCATATCTTTCAATATGATTTAAAATCATATTTTTCAATGAAATTCAAAATCATATTTTTCAATCAAATCTTAAATCATATCTTTCAATATCATTCAATATCATATCTTTCAATGAGATTCAAAATCTTATCTTTCAATACAATTCAAAATCATGCCTTTCAATCAAATTCAATATAATATCTTTCAATCGAATTCAATATAATATCTTTCAATCGAATTCAAAATCATAACTTTCAATAAAATTAAAAATCATATTTATCAATGAAATTCAATATCATATATTTTAATCAAATTCAAAAACATATCTTTCAATACAATTCAAAATCATATCTATCAATGAAATTCAAAATCATATTTTTCAATTACATTCAAAATCATATTTTTCAATGATATTAAAAATCATATCTTTCAATTACATTCAAAATTATATCTTTCAATAACATTCAAAATTACATCTTTCAAAAGCATTCAAAATCATAACTTTCAATTACATTCAAAATCATATTTTTCAATCTCATTTAAAATCATATCTTTCAATGTAATTCAAAATAAAATCTTTCAATAACATTCAAAATTATATCTTTCAATGACATTCAAAATCATATCTTTTAATATAATTCAAAATCATATCTTTTAATATAATTCAAAATCATATTTTTCAATGCAATTCAAAATCATATCTTCCAATGCAATTCAAAATCATTTCTATAAATCAAATTCAATATCTTATCTTTCAATCGAATTCAATATCATATCTTTCAATGCAATTCAAAATCATATCTATCAATCAAATTCAAAAACAATTTTTCAATCAAATTCAAAATCATATCTATCAATCAAATTCATAATCATATCTTTCAATATGATTTAAAATTATATTTTTCAATCAAATTCAAAATCATATTATTCAATGTAATTCAAAATCATTTCTTTTAATCTCATTCTATCTCATATTTTTTGATGAAATTCAATCTCATATCTTTCAATAGAATTCAAAATCATATTTTTCAATCAAATTCAAAATTATATCTTTCAAAGAAATTCAAAATCATATCTTTCAATTACATTAAAAATCATTTCTTTTGATGAAATTCAAAATCATATCTTTCAATCTCATTCAATCTCATATTTTTCAATTTCATTCAATCTCATATCTTTCAATAGAATTTAGAATCATATCTTTCAATCAAATTCAAAATCTTATCTTTCAATCTCATTCATAGTCATATTTTCAAATATGATTCAGAATCATATTTTTCAATCAAATTTAAAATCATATTTTTCAATCTAATTAAAAATCATATTTGTCAACAGAATTCAAAATCATATCATTAAATATGATTCGAGACCATATTTTTTAATAGAATTCAAAATCGTATCTTTCAATATGATTCACAATTATACTTTTCAATCAAATTCGAATCATATTTTGCAATATGATTCAAAATTATATCTTTCAATCTCATTTGAAATTATATCATTCAATATAATTCAAATCATGACATTTAATTACATTCAAAAGTCATTCTTTCAATGAAATTCAAAATTATATATTTCTATAATGTTTCATTAGTTAAATCTAAAACCGTATTACAGCTTGCTGATGAAATTAATGATACTGAAATTTTAAGACTTTTATGGGAAAAAAAAGTACAACAACGACTAATGAAACAAACAAATGACCCAATAATGGATAAATTAATACAAAAATCGAAAAATGATACATTAACAACTGAGCCATTTCAAAGATTGGCAAATAAACAAAAGTCATCTGATTTGCTTAATTTGTTGTTTTCATCATTACAAAAAAATGACAACAAATCATAATCAATAAATATCACTTTAACTCATCTTTGCTCTATTTATTTATAAATTTCATTTAAGTGATAATTCAATTTTTGTTTATAGTAACTGTTCACGAAGTGCTACATATTGACCTTCTATCAATTTTTTTTTATTTATGACTGTTTATGTAAGGATACAGTCATTAATAAAATTCTGAGTGGTGATAAAATTCTGAGCGGAAAATTTAAAAAAATTTTTAATAAAAATTTTTAATTTTGCATTTTTCTTCGTATAGAAAGATTTAAACTATAAATGAAATATATCAATATATTAAGCATTTGATAAATAATATAAATAAATATAAAATAGCCATAAAAAATTGTAATTTGCGTATTTTTTCTATTAAAGATGATGAAAAAGCAAAATCAAAATATTTGATCATATCATGTATTAACTTAAAACTAAATTGTAAAAATGACTTTTATATATAGTCTTTCATAACAAATGATAGTAAAAGTGTGGTTATCCGTATTAACATTTAGGAGAAAAATAGAATTTAAAAAAATTAATGTTCGTTTAAAATTAAGAAGAAATTTTAAAATGCTATAACCTCTATCATAGTTATTATATGAAAACTATATACCAGTAATTATATCTATTGGTATACAATTAATATATATATATCATTTGTTATGAAAGACTACAATTTTTTTTTTTTTTTTTTTTTTTTTTTTTGAATTAGTATTTGGTCAAAAATGATAAAGCAAATTTATTGGCTAATATCTTAATTTTAACTCGACAAATTTTTGATTAATATATCAATTTATAATTTAATAAAAAAAATAATGATTTATAGACTATTTTTTTTTTTTTTCAATCAAAACAACTTGTTGATTTAGGTGTGGAAATTTATCCTTTAAACAAAATTTTATCCTAAATTTATCCTAAATTTTTTTTTTAAGAAAAACTCGTAAATTTTAAGTAATGATCTGAGGAAAGCGTGGAAAAACAAAAAAAAAAACAAAAATTTTTAATTTAAATATAATATTTATTTATTATTAAAAAGGAAAGTTTTTGTTTAAATAATATCATTTTTAGCTGTTTTATTATCATTATTTGGAATATTATTTAAAATTTTTATTGCAATTTTCAAAATTTGCGAGAATTGCTTTTTTTTCATCGAAAAAAATTAGTTAATCAAAAACAATGATGAATATGTAAAAAAAGGTAACAAAATATTTTTTTTCATCATCTCACATTATATAATAATGATGTGATTGGTTAAAAAATCATCGTTTTTTAATATAAATAATCATATCTTTTGTTTATCTTAATTAAATTCTTATTAATGTCAATATATATAGTTTATGTATATTTATATATATATATATGATATAAAATGAAGTTAATTCGTTTTATTATTTGGAATATTCATTTTGAATTAATTCTATCTATTATAAAAATTCAATGCACGATTAACTATTTTTGAATTCTATAACTTTTTTTATTTATAGCTTAATTGAAATTATTTCAATAAGTATATTCAATATCTTTTTGAAATAAATATAATATAATATATGATATATCATATATTTATTGTAGATTTTACGTATTTTTAGATTCAATTATATTCAAAATTTTAGAAAATTTTGAGAGTAAATTAATAGAAAAAAATTTTACGTTTAGAAATATTTTTTTTGGATGGAATCAACTTTGTTTACAAGAGAAAGCATTTAATCATTATATGAACAACAATTATCGTTAATAGTTCTAGCAATTTGTAACAAATTTTATCCTGTTTTTCTATTTTTGCTCACTTTTTTTTTTATTTTTTATTAACTTCGATACTGACTGTCAATTTAATATTCAGCGATATATTTACAAAACAAAATTTATTTATCTACTGCAATATTGCAAAAAAAAAAAATCCAAAATTTTTATTTTTATTCCAAAATTTTTATACTTTCTTTTTTTCTCCAAAAAAAAAGCATATATAAATAGATACAATTTATCATACACCACTTTTGCTTATTTTTTTTTATTTTTTTTTTTTATCCCAAACTTATCCTAAAAAGTGACAAAAGGATAAATTTCCACAACTAACTTGTTGATCTTGTTTTTACAAAAGAAAATCAAAATTGTGGTGCAAAAACGCAAATTACTAATATAATCCTGTTACTAATGTTGTATATCCTTTCAAAACATAAAATTATATTTTCAAGTCAAAGATATTGAGAATTATATTATTTTCACGAATCAGTCATTCAGCTAAATTATAAGTAGATTTAAACTTTATCGCTTACATTTAAAAAAATTTTTCTAATTTTGAACAACAATAAAATAGAAATAATTGAAAAAAATTGATTTTTATTTCTGTGGGAAATCATTATAAAATATGGAAAAAAAGCACTTTTACATTTAACTTTTGCTATTATTAAAAAATATGAAAAACGGGATCATATGTACCTTTGAAGACTTTTCTAAACTTGATTCAGATATCCAGTGCAACTCCTTGGTCATTACAAGTAATCAAGAAAATGAAACAAAAATTTCAAATCTTCTGAAATTTCTGAATGATCAAGGAGGCAATTACCTTTTTACAACTAGATACCAAAGCGATGTTGAAACTTCTGAAATTATATCTCAAATAAAAGAAATTGCAATTTCCAATCAAGTGATAGAAGATTTATATTCAAAACGCCTGCTAAACTCATCCGGATTTGAAAATCATTTGGGCAACTTCGAAACAATTTCAATTAAATTGATATATCCATCGTCTTCATTCGATAACATATACAATCAAATAATCGATCTTAAATCGAAACTTTCTACGCGCACAACGATTATCTTTAAAGTTTTTATCAGCGGAACCAGCGAAATCGACGAGAAATTTTCTCATTATTCAAACGTAGATATTATAGAGATTGATAAAACAGTTACTTCAATTAAAAATAATTCATTCAATAAATGTTCATCTCTGAAAAAGCTCACAATTCCTACTTCTATAAAATCAATTGAAAATAAAGCTCTTGATGGATTAACGCCATCAACCCAAATCATAATTCCTCCACCTAACGATCTTAATATTCCAGACGTACTATATTATTTTGGCCTTCTTTATATGGAAGGAAAAGTAATTGAAAAAAATTACGAAAAAGCATTTGAATACTTGAACAAATCAAGAAAAATTGACAGCCCTGATTTACTATATTTTTTGGGCGTTCTTTATGAAAAAGGAGAAGAAGTTAAACAAGACTTAACCAAAGCAAAAGAATATTATGAAAAAGCAGCTAACCTTGGTAAATTAGATGCATTGTATAATCTTGGTCTTCTTTACATGGAAGGAAAAGGTGTTGAAAAAAATTGGGCAAAAGCAATTGAATACTTTGATAAATCTGGTAAAATTAACGATCCAGATTTACTATATCGCATAGGTACCCTTTACGCAAAAGGAGAAGAAGTAAAACAAAATTTCACAAAAGCAAAGGAATATTTTGAAAAGTCAGCAAACCTTGGAAATTCAAATGCATCATATAGTCTCGGTCTTCTTTATCTAGGTGGATACGGTGTTGATAAAAATTGCGCAAATGCAATTAAATACTTGGATAAATCTGGTAAACCTTATGATCAAGATATACTATTTTCTTTAGGTGTTGCTTATCTAAGAGGTGAAGGTGGTGAACAAAATACTAAGAAAGGAATTGAATACTTAAAAAAATCAAAGGTTTTTGAAAATTCAAATACTTAAATTGTGTTTTAAAACACAAATAAACATTTAAATTTTGATCATTTATTTATTTATTTATTAACGTAAAGTTGCACAAAAAAGAAAAGTCACCTCATTTAAAAAGTTCAACTTTTTAATAGAATTTTTTCATAAAAGCACGTTTGAAAGTGACTTATCGTTTTTAAAATAGCTTTATTTTTTGTTTTATACTTTTTTTTCTGGAGAAAAATGTGATTTGATGAAAATCCTCAATTATTTGAGTATTATAATAATATAATTAATATTTCACAAAAAAAAAAAGGGCATGAAATGATTTTTATTTCAATATACAAATCAATGTTACTACAATTGTAATCCAAATCCTTCATAAAAAGCATTTGATATATTTAATTGACTAGATTTTTCATTTAAATTGCTATTTTTATTTTCATTAAAGACAATTTCAAGATTAAATAAAGCTTCTTTAAGATTTTCATTCGCAGAAGGTATAAAATAACTAATTACTTTTTCTATATTTTGTTCCATAAATATTCCTTCATAATAAATAATTCCCAAAATATTTTGAGCAATAGGATCAGTATTATTTGCTGCTAAAGTTAAATAATACATTGCTTTATTAATATTTAATATTTAATTTTTTATTTTTTACAGAATAATAAAAGATGCCAAGATTTTTTTTGAGCATCAAATGGTCAATTTGATAAATTTTTAATAGCTGATTGCAATAAATATCTTTCAGCTAATTCATAATTTTGCTTTTTATATTTATTATCAAAAAATAATTACACCTAAATTATTTTGAGCCATTGGATCATTTTGATCTGCTGCAAGTTTAAAACATTCAATTGATTTATCTATATCAAACTTATTATCTAAATAAATTAAACCTTAATTATATTGTGCTTCTTTCAAATTTTGATATGTTACAAGAATGAAATAATTAATAGCTTTATTATTATTTTTTTGAATAAATCACTGCCAAAATTTTTTAGAAGGTACAAAGTTTAAATCAGACAAAATACGTAAATAATTAATACTAAATTGTATATCGTGTTGTATATATTTTCCTTTATAATAAATTAAACCAAGAATGAATAAAGCATAAAGAAGATTTTGATTAGCAGCAAGTGTAAAATACTGGATTGCTTTGTTGACATTCTTTCTTTGGAATTTATCTTGAAAATAAATAAGTCCAAGATCATATTCTATGTCTCAACATGATATAGCTCAAGTTTTTTCAGATATTTAAAAAATAAGAAAGTATTAAATCAAATTTTTCTCTAAAATAAAACTTTTTATTAATTAATTTTATCATATCATATATATTTTGGTTTGCCATTGAAATGAATAAATTTAACGATATTCTTTTAATTTTTCTCCAATTTCTTGATTTCTAAGTCTGGAGATATTTTTGAAATAATCTTCATTATTTCATATGGTTGAGTTTTCTAAATATGTTGCCATCGTGAATTGTTATTTGTCATCAAGAACGATGAAAATATATCATTTTGAAATTATCATTCATCTTAATCTTGTCAGCATTTATTTTTCATCCATTGTAGATATTTTGTTTTTCAACTTTTTTTACTATTAAATAGCGTCTATCATTATGAGAGGGAGTTTTAGCACGTCTTTTATAAACAACCTGATCATTGTTTTTCAATAAGATATTCATTCGATTTTTATTATCAATTTCTTTTCTCATTGTCACATAGTATTGCCTATCTTTATTTTTTTGTTGATCAATCCTGCTTTTTTTGCAATTTTTTTCTATCATTTGAAGTTTTGTTTGTTGACTTCCATGAATTTTCTTATCTTTTTCATCCTCGTTATCGAATGTCTGAGCTTGAATTTTTGTGTTGAGCACCAAAAGAGACTCTTTCTTATAATAAGCAGGCGAACGAGTTGATTGAGACTTCCTCGTTGAAGTTGGCGATCTTCTTGAAAAAGCTCTTGTTTGTGGCATTGTTTTTGCTCTTTGGAAGGAATCATTTTCTTGTAAAATTTTGATTCTTTCTTTCTTCACTCTCAAAATTAAATGATTTCGACAACTTTTCTTTTTATCCATGATTTTCTTACGCAGATCCGGGAAATTTGGATAGATTGACAAGTCTGCTTTTGTTGGTTTTTTGAGCATTTCTGGTTTGATTCTGGTTCTTTTTAAAGCCTCAACTGTTGCATATTCGGTAAAATACGGAATTGTGTCATATTTGTCAATGTCATAGATTGATATCAATGCATCATTCATATTGATTGCGTTGTTTTCATTTTCCTCTTCTTCTTCTTTTCGTCTTAGTTCTTCTTTTTCTCTTTGTTCTCTTGCTTTTCTTTCTTCTTCTTCTCTAATTTTGCGTTCTTCTTCCTCTTTTGCTTTTCGTTCGGCTTCTTCTTTTCTTTTTCTTTCTTCTTCTTCTTCTCTCAATTTCCTTTCTGCTTCTTCTTGTATCTTTTTTTCTTCGATGAGTTTTCTTTTTCTTTCAATTTTTTCTCTCATTTTTTTGTTTGCTTCTTGTTTTGTTTTCTTTTTCTCTTCTTCTTCTCTTAGTTTGGCTTCTGCTTCTTCTTTGGCTTCTCTTTCTAGTTCTTCTTTAGTTTTGACAACTACTTCTTTTGTCACTTTTTTGTCAGATCTTTTTTTATATTCTTTTCTTTCTCTTTCTTTTCGTTCTTTTTCTTTTCTTTCTGCTTCTTCTCGTGCTTTTCTCTCAATTTCTTCTCTGGCTTTTCTCTCTTTTTCTTCTTTTTCTCGTTGTTCTGCTTCTTCTCTGGCCTTTCTTTCTGCTTCTTCTTTTGCTTTTCTTTCGGCTTCTTCTTTTTCTCTCATTTTGGCTTCTTCTTGTGCTTCTTTTACGAGATTTTTTATTTCTTCTCGTTTCTTTCTAATTCTTTCTTCTTCTTTTATTCTTTTTTCTTCTTCTTCTTGCAATTTTTTTTCTGCTAATAATTTCATTTTTCTATTTACTCTTTCTCTCAGTCTTTTGTTGGCTTCTGAATGTGCTTTCTTTTCTGATTGTTCTTTGTCTCTTTCTTCATCGTCATTTTTAACATTTTGATTTTCATTTTCATTTTTTTCTGGCTCTTTTACTTGACTTTCTTCGTTTATCACCTTTTTATCTAAATCTTCTTTTGTGTTTGGAGTTATTTCTTCATCTCCTCCCGGAAATGCATCTTTAGTAAGAGATAGGGATTCATCCATAATTCTATATTCTCAAAAAATAATACTTTCAATTTTGTTCTATGAAAAGTTTGAACTTTTTAAATGATGAATAAAATAAATTTTTTTATCTTCACTTTTTAAATTAGTTATAAATAAAATTAATTGAAATATAATAAAAATATATATTATTATTATTGCGCAAATTTTTAATGTTTAAAATGTTGAATCAGAAAACTCCATTTTATCTTCACATACAGGAGAATTTTTATCAACGGCAATGTTATTTTCACATTTTCATCTTTGGGATTCAAAACAAAATGATCGCCAGTTGAAAATTGGATATATATACATCATTAAATACCAAAATAGTCAGTTCTGGATAATCGCTAATGACAGATAAAAGTGTTGTGATATCTTGAATCCTAAAATATTTTCCTGAGCATTTATAATTATAATCATTATCAGTGCAATAGCAAATAATATCGTAGTCAAAGCGATATCTAATATCACCATGTGTATATAGGGCCTTTAAATCCATGAAATAATATTGTTCATTTGAAGATTTTGAAATGACAGTGATATAATTAGTATAACAAAAGCAATAAAGCTTGATTACACCATATGCATCACCACTCATATAATATGCTATTATTTCGCCAGTGTAAATCGTGGTTTTTAAATTTCTTGAGCAGTCAAGTTTTGCTTGATATTAAAAATGAGTTAATATGTAATCATTTGGAAAATTAGAGTTAACAGTGAACTCTTCGGGAAAAGTTATGTTTAAAAAGCCGGCAATATTTTTGAACTTATTATTTATTATTATTCCATCTTTTTCATATGTTAAGTTCAATGGTTTATATATTAATAAATCATCCTCTTCTTCTTGATAAATGTAACAGTTATGAATCTTAGTCCAATTAAGTGGAATAGTTAAATTGTCATCTTTACCTACAGACAAAACAGTGTCTTCAGGAAGATTATCATCTTTTTCAGAGTTTTCAAATGGAATAGAATGATGAGAATCATAAAGAAGTTTTCATTCATCGCTAAAGTGATAATATGTCTAATTCTTTGAGTAATGAATCTCTTTTGAATTAAAAAGTGTAGTTAGATATCGAGGAGCAGCTGAATAGATTGATAATTTTTCTGGGATTTTAATTATATAATTCTTATCCATACTCATAATTGTTGGACTTGGTAAAAATTCAACTGATTCTAGTGAACTTGTGAACTCAATTAATTGAGTATTATAATTCAAACCTGTATTTCATGAAACATCTGAATTTTCTGAGTCCTCTCTATTTTCTCCTTCAAAAATGCCAATGGAAGCTCCATTGCAGATTAAAGGCGGTGGTCTAGGAACGCCTGCCATTGCTAGCATTGCGGCTGGTGCTTTTGCAGCGGCTATCATTATTGCTTTGCCTGCTTTTTTGGTGGTTCGATGAAGGAAGAACAAAATTAACCTGGAAGAAGCCAATGAAACAGCAGATACTGCTTCTTCAATTAACACAGAAAATCCAATTTACAACAAGGCAGGAGATGACAATCCATTTAAAGAGGAATTTTTAAATTTTGATCGACAGGATAGCACTGCTTTGTAGACAGAATTTTTCAACAATAAAAAAATAATATTCTTATTATTATTATTAATTAAATTTGTTTATGATCATTTTTTTATTTCAATGCACGACAAGATCCAAATATATGATTATATTTAAAAAAATGAATTATTAAAAAAAATAAATATTTTTATAATATGAAAAAGTACTTATGAATAAATGTTCGTCAATGTCTTGTTTCATTTATGAATTTTATTTAAATTTGTTCATAATCATGAAGATATTAAATAATTATATATTTTGTATAAGAATTAAACAATAATAGTATTTACTAAATTATGTGATTGATGAACATTAAAAATGTACAAACAAGAGTTTTGTTCATGTTCTTCATCATATGATACGATAAAAATTGAATCATGAATACATTAAATACGATAATTTTTGAAAAGTTTATATACGATTTTTTATTGAAAAAATATGAAATAAAAATGATTTCATTATTTTTTTATGCTAGCTTCAAATTCTAGTAATCAAAATTTTCCGGCTTATTTTGAAATCCTTGACGAAGAAGACAGAGAAAAATACAAGAAATTGAAGTATTATATTGCAAATTCAGGGAAAAAATATAAAAGATATCAGAGAGTTGAATCTTTAAAAGATGCACTTCATTGGGCATATTGTTATTGTATTAAACATGATTCAAATGATTGGAAACGATGTCTTATTTGTGGGATATTCTGGACAGATCTTGATACAATAATTATTAATAACCATCAATTACAAATCTTGATCGATAAATGTAAATCTTCAATAAATGATGCTATTTTAAGAATGGGATATAAAACGATTCCTTTCTCATCATGTGAAGAAACTAAATTAATGTATAATAATCCATTTTTAAGCGAAAAAAGTATTGAATGGAAAAATTGGACTGTTAGAAAGAAATTATTGTTTCCTCATATTTATTTTCAAAATAATTATAATCATCTTATTGAAAAATGTTATTAAATATTGACTAATATGAAATATTTTGCTTTTTAATGGCTGTTTAAAAAATATATTTCTTCCTCCATTACTCGAAATTGAACATTTCAATTTATCAAAATTGACCAATATTGTCAGAAATTTTGGAAAAATGAATTATTTATCATAGAATTATTTAGTGGTTCAAAAAATTAAAGAGGATATGCCATCTTTTATAAAGATATATTATAGAATTGAGAAACAAGTTTCTTAATTTCCTGAACATTATAAGTAATGAATGGTCAGAAATACGATATTTAATTATTTTCAATCCTCCAAAGTCATATGATTCTTATTTATTATTTAATTTATAATTGTGATACAATAATATATGTCCATTTATAAAAGATCTTTTTGATATCTGTCTGTGGGATTTCATATTTAATAGTAAGAGTATAAACTTATTTATATTTTAAATTTATATGATGAGGAAAAATGTTCAGTCCAATTTGAAATTAGATATCTGGTTTTAATCTGGTATGTCTCTTTTGGCTTTTTTTGTTTGAACGTCGATATTTATTTATAAATTTTAAGCTTTTTCTTATTTTTTATTTTGTTTCATTTTTAAGAAACGAATTGGAAAAATTGAATTTTGATTTCAATGAATGAATCAAAAAAATTTAAAAAAAATCATATTTATAATAATTTAAATATATTATAATAATATAAATGACTCTAATTAACAAAATCACTGGTTAGACATGAATTGGTAAATCATTTGAATTGCAGGCAACAAAATTTCAGCTCCCTGAGATTCCTGCAAAATGACGATGAAACCAGGCTCATTATTCAATGTCTCCTTCATTTGACCAGGGAACAGCTGGATCAGTGCCACCATTGCCTCCACGGAAGTCTTCAGCAATTTGTCGCCATGCTCATTCATTCCTCCAACAGATTCCAGTAAGTCAATCAAAGTGTCGGCGACCTTCGAAGTAATTCCTTGATTATTTTGGGCCAATGTCAGCATCACTTTTTGAAGGCAACTTAAGAAAGAAGAGACGATATCGTCGATATCGAAATCATCCAACAATTCATCGTCATCTTCCTCTTCGGTAACAGCTATTATATTGCTGATATCGTTTTCACAAACAGAAACAAGTGGCTCCAAAACATTCGGCGCAACTTCAATGAAAACTTGAGGAGCTTTTGTTGCCAAGTCGCCAATTGCGCCAGCCACGAATCTCTTTGATTCAAGAGGAATCTCACTATTAGCAAGTGCCTTAGTTAAAGCTTCCAAAAACTTCATTGCGAAAGGAGAAAGATCGAAACAATCAGAGAGAAAAGAAGCGCCCAAAGCTGCAGAAGGAATTGATTTTGCGCTTTCGTAATTTTCAAGTCCATGTAAAATGAATTCAGCAACAACATTCAAATAAGGGAAAGATTGCCCTGCTGCTCGTGCCAGCGAAGACAAAGGTGAAAGAAGAGCAGCTGCTTCATCTGGATATTGATTGAATGTTGTTTCAAACAAACTCCAACTTAATTGAATTGATTCGTCATTGATTTCGCCAGTCAAGCGAACAAGAATCGCTTGAAGAAGAATGCAAATTTGATTAATTATCCAGAAATCAGAATGATTTTCAATCGACTCCTTCATGATTTGTAAAATGGCACCCATCAACGGTTGAAGGAATTGATTGGGACACCTCAAAACTGCATCTTGAAGAGACGAAAATGCTGATTGTGAAAGAATGAATGAATCAGGCATGTTCGAACGAACAGCAGCCATAAGAAGAAGCGACAATGCTTTTCCTGTGTAAGGGAAGCCTGGAAATTGAATGAAATCGGCGGTTGCTGATGCTGCCGTTGAAGCAAGATTAACATCGACGTTGCCGATCATCAAATTCATAACTAACGTTGAGAGATGGACAATTTTAAGGCCAATTTGTGGAATTAGGGCTGCAAAAGGGCATGAATCACCTTTTTTCAAAATGGAATTCAAAATCGCATGGACACAGTAAACAGCGGTTTGTTTGACACGTGGTGAGCTATCGTTCAAACCGTTATAAATTAACGATAATGATTCAATTAAAATTGGGGAGCAATCACAAAATTGAATAATGAAATTGAGACAATTGAGAGCTCCTTCTCTTAAGGCGAAATTTTCACCTCCTTCTGACATCGCAAATTCATGAACAAATTTGAGAAGAACCGGCATCGATTGTTCTGGAGAGGTTGCAACAATCGCTTGAATGGCTGTGGCCGCTGCAATGTGTGGTTCGTAATCTTCTTGGTTATCACATTGATCAAAGGGAATTTTAACCGATATCTTGAACAGAAGTGGAAGTAGAATATTGGCAATTTGATTAATGATATGGAGTTCAGCATTTTGAGTAGATTCGCATTCTGCTATTGATTTCCAAAAAACACAAATGTTTATGATCGTTTCTCTATCGCTTTCGTCTTGAGTTAGCTCAACAAACGATGATTCAGCAATCTGTTGAGCTACTAACTCTAGCATCGGATAGAAATTGATTGCAAATTGGGTCCAGCAACGAAAGGCTTCTGCTTTCGTTTCTGGATTGGATGACATGGCAAATAATGCCGCAAAAAGAGACTTGACATTATCATCATCCGTCAAAATTTCGGCCATGTTGTCGATAATGGTACATAAAATTTTAAGACAGTATTGTTTCATTACACTGGTAACGTTTTGATCTTGCGATGATAAATATCCAAAAAGAGCAGATAAAATTGTATTTAATTCGTCGTCATGTACAACTGATACTAAAAATAAATCAATTAAAACCGTACTTATTGATTCGAAGGCTTGAACTGAGGTTGGCGAGGTAAATCCAGTAATTAAAGTTTTGGTGATTCCAAATTTATCTAAGGTAAGAACATCGATACACGCGATACGAGAAAATAAATTTGCTGCTCCTATTCGAATGTTTATAATTTCATCGGAAAAACAGTTGGAAGATGATGAAAGTAATTGAGTTATAACTTCATCTGGAATATTTAAAGCTAAAAATGGATTTTGTTTTGGATCTTCAACAGAAGTTGGAAAAGGTTGGTAACTTAATATAATTGCGAGTTGTCTAATAGCTGAAGCAAGTTCGATGTTCGAATATATTTGTATCATTTGTAAGAGAAAACTTGCTAAATCAGATTTTCGAAAAGCTTCTATTATTCCCCATGATTGTTGAAATTCAGGCGTTTCTGGATTTCCAGTTAAGTTTTGAATATGTTGAATTGTTATTTGTAAATCCATTTGATTGATTAATCCAGATTTTGTATCTAGGATTTCAATTATTTTTAATCGTCCTAAATTTTGGATTTGGTCGACCAAATCCAATTTTAATATATTTTTTTCATTTTTATAATTAAAATATTTATTTTTAAAAATATATATTAAATAAATATAAATGTTTTATAAAAAATATCATTTTCTTTTATAAAATCGAAATAAACTAAAAACAATATAGAGACCAAATATTTTCTCAATTTGAAATTTCAACGTACAAATTTTTATGGAAATACAATATAATGGTTGAGCATTTTACATCGATTCTTTCATGTCATTTTTCATTTATAACAGATAGCAAGCCTGAACCATGTACACTTGTAATTGATATTACTAAAGAAATGTTAAATATCAAAATATTATATTCTTATTACGGTGAACCAAAATCAATAGATTTCAAATATGATGAATATAATAAATTGCTCGTATATAAATTAGGTTGTGTTTTTATGAATGATTCAAATACAGAAAAAAATGTGTATTTTTATTTTTTCAATAACGAAAACGATATCAAGCGATTTATTTTCATTTTAACAGATTCTGGTATGATTGTTCCACAAAGTATTGATCAAACTGATCAAACGCAATTTGAATTTCTATCTCATCATTCGTTTGTTCCAAAAGGCAATTATACGTTTACATTACCATTGATTATTACTAATATTAAAAAAATATTAAAAAACAGAGTTAAAAAAATCAAAGCTGATGATGTTATTCCATCTAATGACGCTTTTTATTCAAAAATTTATCCGTTTTTACACAAAATTGAAGAAAGAAAAATAAAAAAGTTAAAAATCGCCAACAAAAATAAAATCAGTGGCAGTTTTAAATCACCAGATCAGTCAACATTAATAATTAAAATGGTCGCAAAAGTTCGGGCTCACAAAAACGAGTACAAACGGTTATTTCAAGAAATGAAAAAAAATCTAGAAAATGAAAAATTTTCAAAATATTTTCAAATGATTGAATCTGATTTCCAAAGAATGAATAGTACTGAAATTCTATCATCAATATATACAGAAAAATTGACAAAAACAATCGGTTTGATTTGTATGAATGTTTGTAAGGTTTACATTTTCTCTCAAAAAGTGGAATATTTTCAAAATAATTTTTTCATTGCTTTGAAATTGGCACTTTTGTTGATTGGTGGAGATCGAATCAAGAATTTCGTTGATTGCACTTTTTATGGGAATTCAAAAAGAGAACTGAAATCACTTTTTCAATTGATACCAAGTGATGTGATAAAAATAACCGAAAATGAATTTGAATATGAGAGTTTAGTCTATTCTCTTTATTCGTATTTGATGAAATCATTGTCTGCGAATGTGTCTGATTTGATGAGTAATTCGTTTCAGTTCTTCATGTCTTACTTGGAATATTTGGTCCCTTATTCAGGTGCCCTTTTTGTTTTGACAAAAATAAAATCATTCAATTTTCTTGAAAAAATGGTTGAAAATTTGTTTCTGTTTTCGTTTAAAAGTCCCTGGATTGCATGGCTCTTCATAATGAGAACAAATGATCGTGAATTGGCAGTCGAATCTATCGTTGCATCAATCATCTATCATTTGGTGCCCAGAATTGTTAGCGAGAAAATTGACAGTGAAATGTCAATTGAAAGATTTCTGCCAAATTTTGAACATGAACTTCAGAATGATTCCAACTTAGTAAAAGAAATTGTTGATGTTGCAACATGCTTCTATTTTTACCAGAAACCAGAGAGTGAGAATCATTCATTTATATAAATGAAGACTGAGTTGCATCCATTCTTGTTTTCCGAAGATGTTGAACTAATTAGTTTTTAAATATTTATATGATTGTTATTTTTCATTGTGTGAATTAGCATGATGAATCTACTGGCTGCTTGAATATATGTTATTTTTTAAAAAATTGTTTTAAACCAAATAAACATAGAGTATATGGAAAAAAAAAAATTATGAGACAAAATAATATTAATCACCATTTCACATAAATAGAAAAGATTTAGAAATCTGAGATTTTGCAGTTTTATTTATCATTATAATTGATGTAGTATCATCGTATTTTTGCTTATTTTTATGAAGGTAAATTCTCAATATAATTAATCTACATTTTTTTAAATAATGATTAATTTTGAATTTTTTAATGGTATTTTATTTTCAAACACATAATATATTATTTCCTTATAGAAAAATTTAATATATAAGGAGTATTACATGATATATTTTAATATATGATATCATATCGAACTTATCAAAAAGTTGATAAAAAAAAGAATTAACAAAAAACTATCATTTCTTAATAATATTTGAAATTATTTGGGTATTTGATATTAAATAGATATTTTTATTTCATATATATCAAAAATTAATAAAAATATTAATTTTTCACAAAATATCAATATGATTATTTGATTTTCATTTTTCGGTTTTTACCCTGTTATTATAATGTTAAAGATGTCCACAATGGAATTCCAGAGTTTCAGTTTTGTAACTTTATGGTACATGATTTTTTTCTTACAGAAAAGAGAAAAAAATTTTTTTTGGTAAAAAAATATAATAATGCACATTAAACCTCAAGCTAAAAAAAATTACTTCCGCAAATTAATTAAGTGCATCTTATACATTTATTATTTATAATTGATGAATTGAAATATTTCATATATAATGAATTGAAAATGATTCAATTTTTTTTCAAAAAATACCAATTATTTTCAGAATGCAATGAACTTATTTCAATTTATCAATATATTCATAATATATGATTGTATATAAATTCGTTTTCCATATCATATTCTTTTGTAATCATTTTTTTCTTGTGAAAACCTAGATATAAAATATTTTTAATTTTTAATTTTTTCAATTCATCAAACATAATAAATTGACAAAACCAATTAGAAATCAATAAACACATAATATATATTTTAATGAGAAATGACGTTCATTTGAAATTGTTTGTCTAATAGAGTTTTTTGCATTTTATTTAAGAAGAATGTGATATTCATAATTCAACAAATATATTTGATTCAAAACATTATCTTAGATATTTACAACTCATATATGATATATATTATTTTCCCCAAAATTGATAAGAATCTATTAAGGATATGTTAGGATGACCCCAAAAGTGAAGTGAAAATTATGTACAAATTATTTGTAATTTTTTTTCTGTTTGTAGTAGGCTTTAGGAATTGATAATAATAAGAAACAATTAAAATCATATTACATTAATAATTATTACTTATAATACAAAAGATAATTATTATTTCAGAAAATATGCTTAAATTATTTTTTTTTTACAATATTTTTTTAGTTTATTATTTGTTTCACATCTAACTGAGAAAATGCATTTTCATTTGGATATAAAATTAGAAATTATATGAAAAACATTTATTACTAATTATTATTAGAAAAGCTCTAATATTTTGAGAAAATTTATTTATTTTTTTATCCGACCAAATATAAATTGACCATTAATTTTTTTTTGTCCATTAATTTTTTTTTTTTTCCATATACAGCTGTTTCGGAAATAGATTAGAATTTTTTTGAAATAAAATAGTAACCGTTTTATTTTTTTGGAAATTAAATATTTTTTTTTGGAAATAAAATAGGAACGATCATTTTATATTCAATTTTATCATACTTAAAAACAGAATTAAAAGATAGATTAAAGAAATTTTATGGCGTTTTACACATTATTATGCTAATATATACACGAGTTTTGTTTTTAACAGTTCAATATGAAACATAGAGTATGTTATTGTGTTTTTAATATGATATTACTAAAATATTGTTTTCATCCAAAATTACTCAATAAAATCTTCAATTTATTGACAATTATGCATTTTTTTTTATTTTTTAATATGAAAATTGATGATAATGTATAATTTAAAAAAACTCTTTCATTAATGAAAAAATCACTTTATTTATGATTATTATTGATTATTATATCGAATATGAAAAGAAATTTTCTTTTTGTTTTATCCAGGATATAATTTAAAAAAGATATTATGCAATCGGTGAAATATCAATTATAAAGTATCTTTTTAATAACATCTGTCAAAATATATTAAATTGGCAAAAGATTGTTTAGATGTAATTAATATTTGCTTCTGATTTAAATGTTTTTCAACAGCAAAAATATTGGAAATTGAATGCAAAATAATCGTTCACTATTTTATTTCCAAAAAAAAATATTTTATTTCCAAAAATATTTTAGCGGTTATATAAACCATTCAAATCATGCTATTTTATTTCCAAAAAATTCTAATCTATTTCCGAAACAGCTGTACTCTATATTTTTTGATAGGGGGGTCAACCGCCGAAAATGTGTCAAAAAATATATTTTTTAAAGATAATGATAAATAAATGATGGAAATATATTCCTTACTTTATATAGTTTATTTTAAAATATTTATTATTAAATTTCATCTATAGGTCCACAAAAGGCAACAACTTTTCGAAAATTAAAAAAAAAATTAACCATAATTCACCATTTTATAAAAAAGTGGCTTTTATGATTATTTGAATCAAATTGATTAATATTTTAAGTTTTATTCAAGAAGGTTATTATGAAAATATTTATTTACTTAGGTTATCAATTTAAAATTAATTTTTGAATCACAATTTAAATTATTTAAATATCATAATAATATAATCAATGATATATATTTCAATCTATCATAAAATTGATTTTTAATAGATTTTCTCTCTTATTTTTTAATATTTTTATTACATTTGCATCAATTTCATATAATCATTTAGAATATAACTATCATATAACATTTTATGTAATTAAAGAGCAGAATTATAAAATTATCACATTTAAACCTGTTTTATAATCATTTCAATGGCAGAACAAAGTCTTTTATTAATTATCTTAATGATTTTACTGAAAATTTTTAAGAAATAACTCAATTTTCAAATCACAAGTCATTACAACTTTAATGCTTTGCCTTTTTTGGCCCTATAGATAAAATTAGGAAAAAATATTTTTAATAAATAGTATATTCAATGAACTATATAGTTCTATAATTATTATACAAAAATTCTCAGATTTTAAGTTTGCTTTAAAATTTTGACAAAAATTTTACGGTTGACCCCCCTATATTTTTTGTTATTCAAAAATTGTGATGCAAGTTATGAACTTTTTCAGAGAAATAAAAAGGTTATATATCGTTCTCCTGTCAAGTCTAAAATAGTTTGTTTATCAAAAGTGATATTTTTACATTATGAAAAAAATAAATTTTCATGATCATTAATTATGTATTCGTTTATACCGTCAGTGAAAACCGTTTCCTTTTTCACATAATAAGTTCCAGAAACGATTTTCCTTCCACCATCAACATGCAAAAGATGATCTGGATTAACGGAATCACAGAACGGGAATTCTTTCCCAGGAGGTATCGGATTTGCTTTATAAGCTTTTTCCTTGTTCATCATCAAAACATTTTTATCATTTTTGACATCAACGTTTACTTGGTAATAACCGGAATAAACGTATCTGATATTGTAAACTTTCCACAAATCATTTGTTGCACAAATCACGCCTGATTTATCAGAATCAGCATTTTCAACAAAACTGTCGTATCCAAAGCAGTACGTGTTTTCAAGACCGCCTGTCAAAAAGTCGCTGAGCAAAATTCGGTTTTTGTTCGTGTCACCTGCGATGATGCAGTTATCGTCAAGAAATAGACCATAACGATAGAATTTGACACATGTGTCAGATTCCGCTGTCAATTCAATCCGACCAGATTTCAATTCAAATTCTGTCAAAGGTCGATAACTGATGTTATCGCTAATTTGAATTGAAACAAACCGATCTTTTTCAATATCGGTGATCGGAACTTCAACTTTTTCACCAAAACGATAAGAAATTGAATTAATAATGGCGGTTTTCTTAAAAACAGAGGCTTTCTCTACCAATTTGCAGAATTTTTGATTATTGTTTGTTAGACCATTTATCGATTCAATTTCACCACTTTTTAAGCCAATAAATTTATTTTTGAATGAAAAATCAAAATTTCCAATTTCTCGCTTACTTCCTTCAAAATCTCTCTTGAGAACATTTCCATTATTATCGTATGTAATTTTTGGTTCAATTGAATCAAGTAAAACTGATAGAATTCTTCCATCGTCATCAATAACAACTGATGAAAAATATGAGAATATGCAGGCTAAGCCTTGACTAGTTTTCGTTGAATTTGTTGTAGCTGTTTTGTCAACACTTGATGAAATTGAAAGATTAAGTTTGTAATTTATTGCTGTGAAAGAGTTGCTTTTGCAATCTTCGATGGCTTTTGAGGTTGCTCTTATGAGTTCGTTTGGGTAGTCTTCTTTTTTGATGTTTGATATTTCTGGTATTGGCTTTCTAAGAATTGATGATCGAAATGAATCAGCTTTTTTACACCAATTTGCAATTTGTGAATTATCACCATAAAAATTGCGGCTTTCGTATCTTGTTTTAAATATTGTTGTTCTATCTGCTGCTGCAATACAACCATCAATGATTGGTATGCGATTTTCAATTGCGTCTATAGTAATATCAGAAATAATATCTTTTTCATCTAATATAATAGCAATAATTGTTGCTTCGATCTTAATTGAATTTGGAATACAACTAAAATCAGAAACAGATATTCCCATCCCAAATTTATAGTGTTTCATTTTATTATTAACTCCTTGATAATTCAATTTTTTGGCATTTACTTAATTTTTTATCGTATTTTATTCAATTTCTGAAAATAGTTTTATTATACAAAATCTCATACTATAAAATGAGAATACTTATTTAATTAGATTTTAAGGATATGTTAATTGATCATTATCATTAAATCTTTTATCATTTACATTAATTTGCCCACTAAAGTTTGCATTGCTATTTTTAATTGGTAGTTTCTTTCGGTAAAAAAAAAAGAAGTAATAAATAGGAAAAACAGAGCATACAACAGCAAAACTATAAAAAAAACAAATAATTAAAATGCACCATCTGATTAAAAATCTTTCTTTTTGAGCTTTTTGGATCTTTGCTAGGATAATTACTGATCATTACCACTTCTTTCTTCAATGAAATTATCATAAATATAAACTCTCCAAATTATCATAATTAGATAAATAATTGTATAAATCTTCATGTCAACTATATCAATGCTTTCATATCTTTATTTATTTAATATATTAATTTTATGTTTATATGAATAATACTAATATTTGTCGATAATTTATGGATAAAATATAGAGTATATGGGAAAAAAAAAATTAATGGACAAAAAAAAATTAATGGTCAATTTATATTTGGTCGGATAAAAAAATAAATAAATTTTCTCAAAATATTAGAGCTTTTCTAATAATAATTAGTAATAAATGTTTTTCATATAATTTCTAATTTTATATCCAAATGAAAATGCATTTTCTCAGTTAGATGTGAAACAAATAATAAACTAAAAAAATATTGTAAAAAAAAAATAATTTAAGGTACAAATCCAGTACGTTATTTTTTGTAAGTGAGAACGTTTATTATTTGAATAGATGGGGGTCTTTGAAAAAGTTTAAATTGACAAGGTGTGTTTTTGACATTTATTTTACATTTTTCTTAATTCAATGACATGTTATGTAAAAAATAGTCAGATATTCGATTTTTTATATAACATGTCGATTTTTTCTTATAAAGTGTCAAAAAAAATGGCGGTTACGTAACGTACTGGATTTGTACCTTAAGCATATTTTCTGAAATAATAATTATCTTTTGTATTATAAGTAATAATTATTAATGTAATATAAAAAGTTTTCATTCAAAAATCAAAAAAAAAAAAAAAATATCATTATAAAAAGTTGTATCGTTTTCATTCAAAAATCAAAAAAAAAAAAAAATTGATGGTAAAAAATCATTGAAATCATATACCAAAAAAATTATTTATAATTATTGTATATGAAAAAAATAACTTTCCTTTGTTATTTTTTAAAAAAATCGAATTTGCAATCATAAATGTATTTATGACGAATTATAGCGTATTTAAACGTTTAAGTCCATTCAATTAATCTTATTCCTCCTGAAAATATTGAATAAATTAATCGAAAACTATATAAAAAGCAAACAATTTTTTCAAAGAATAAGTATTAAATTTCTGTCTGAAATCAAAATTTTCAATTCAAAGAATGGTTATAGTAATTATTTTTATAGTAATATAAAAAACTAAAAACGTATTTTTCTTCAAAGAATATTTCTATTTATATGAATATTTAAATAAATAATATTAGTATTTTGTAATAATAATAAAAATAACTTTAAACTAGCAAAACTACAATTATTTTAGAAGATTTCTAAAGATTTCTTTTTTCAAATATTTTTTTTTTTTTTTTTTTTTTTTTTTTTTTTTTTTTTTTTTTGAAAGGTTTGTAGCCATTTCCCTCATAATTTTTTAATATGATTTTGATATTCTTTTCAACGCAGTTTTCTTTAATTAAAATATGTATAAGTTCCAAAATAATAGAATTTATAGTTTTATTTATTCTTTGATATAATAAAATATGCAAAGATTAATAATAATATAGCTTCTTTATTGATAAATTTTTAGTTTTTAATATCTTTGAAAATTGAAATGATCTTGATCTTTATTATTATCTATGTTCTTTTATTTGTTGATATGCTTCAAATTAATCCAAAACAATTCAACGATACTAAAGCATAATATGCATATATCTGATTTCGTTATTAAGCAATGTAATGAAATAACTACAAATGTTGCCAACAAAAAAGAAAGAAAAACTGAATATTTTTATTGCAATAGTGGTTATGTAACATTCCATAATTGTTTCTTTGAAAATATAGAAATGGCAAAAGATAAGGCTTCACATTTACTGCATTCTGAAACAGCTCATCTTTCAATTTTGAATTGTAAATTTAGCAATATCAAATATTCAGATGCCATGATTTATCTGCAAACTACTAAAAAAAGTAAAGATTTTCATTTTACGCTAACTTCAAATGAAATATACAATTGTGAAACTCGTAATTCAAATGGAAGAATTGTTTTATCGCATTCACAAACAAATGACGTACAAAACAACTATATTTATTGTAATATAATGACAAATTTAGCTCAAGCTTTTTATTTTTACTATACTGATGACATTTCTTTTATTAATAATACAATTATAAATGCCAAATGTTCTGATATGGGAAGTGCAATTTACACAAAGGAAGATGGAAATGGAAACACTCTCCAAATTTCTAATTGTGTTTTTTCCAATTGTCGCGGTAAGCGTGGTTCAATTATTTACATTAATGGATTAGGCTCAGACATCAACATAGAAAAATCAACTTTTACAGATTGCAAGAACTTGGAAATTGATGGAAGCTTTATAAGAATTGGTGTACAAAAGAATAAAAAAATAACTTTTACGGAATGCAACTTTGTTTATTTAGAAAGTTGCTCTAGCAATGGAGGAGTTGGCATATTAATCGATGATGTCACAATAGATACATTTACAAGATGTGTATTTAAGCATATAAATCACAACCATAACTCAATTGGAAGCGGAGCGCTGGCATATGAGAGCTCAAAATCAGACCTTATTATTGATAACTGCACTTTTTATAATATTACAGATTCGCATAATGGCGGTGCTATTTACTTCAATTCTAAAGATAAATACTTAAAAGTTGATAAGTGTTATTTTGAACAAACAAAGTCCAGCGTTGATGGCCATTCTATTTGTATTCTAGCGAGTAATACATACACAATTACTATTTCAGATTCTCATTTTACTGATTGTGGATCGTTAGCAAATACTTATGTTATCAATATTAATAGCGTTAACTTTGACTTTTTCAATAATGAAATTACTTTTAATGATCCATTAAATAGCTGTGGTTGCATAAAATCAAACAAATATCAAGAACATAACTATCGAAATAACCTTTTCAAAAATGCTCATGTTGATTTTGAATCAAATTCTGCAGGAATTGATGAATCTAATTCTGCTGGATCAAATAAAATTGAAATAACTAACAATATATTTGATGGCATTTCTGGTCCAAGTGAAGGGAGATGCTTTTATGTAAAGTATCCAAAAGATTCCACTGGTCTCATTATTTCGGGTAATATTGTTCAGAATTGTCCAGCTGGTGGAATTTTCATAAAATTATTATTTGAAACACAAATCAATGAATTTGTGTTTCAGAATTTTCAGTTCATTAACAATTCAGTTAGTGATGTTTCTTACAATAAGTATCATTCATGCTCCCAAATATATGTTCAAAATCCAATGAATGGAAATTTTGGAGGTGAAGTCACTCTCAAATTTGAAAACTGCACATTTCAGAATAATGCAAGTCCTAAACAAGGTGGTGCTTTAGCTTATGGAAGAAACCAGTACAATTCATATTGTAAAATTATTATTAATAATTGTTTGTTCGTTGGCAATAGTGCAAAAGAAGGTGGATCTGCACTCTCACTTATTGTTTATCAAGGTTGTGAAATAACAAACTCTCGTTTCACTCAAAACAAATTTGAAACAGGAAGTGGCTCCATCTATATTGAAACTGATTTTGACTGTCCAAATGTAAATGAAAAGCCAACAAGAAGTCCTGTAATAAGCATCAGTAATTGCATTTTTGATGATACCGAAGGAAAGGATGCAGGAATTGTTATTAATAGTTCACCAAATGCACCTGTTTCGATTCAACATTGCACCCTCAATAAATGTGGAAGCTCAGGCCATTCAATTGATATTCAATCAAGCGTGCAATCAACATTTATTCATAATTGTACTCTAAATGCTGGTCCTGGTGGAGTGTATGTGCATAGTGCAGGCAAGATTGAATTATCATACAATGATTTTGTTAAGACATCAACGGACTCAGCTTTATCAATTGAGTCTGAAGATGCGTCAGAAACAGTATCAATTACCCAATGTCTTTTTGATTCTTGTTCAGGAGCAGTTCATAGTTGTTTCTATATTTCAGCACAAACTGATTCTTTTGAATTTAAAGACATTATAATTCAAAATTCCAAACTAGAAGGCTGTGAAAATTATATTGGTTCATTGAATTTGAAAGAAGGTTTTACATTCACAATGACAAACTTTTCTTTCAAATATAATTCTTGTTCTAGTTTGTTTGGTGGTGGTACAGGAATGTTATTTAGTGGAATATCTGAATTAACATTTAATATTTGTGAGTTTTCAAACAACGAAGCTCATCAAGATAAAGCATCAAGTCGTCCTCTAGAAAACTCTCCAGATAATCCTTATTATAATGGCGATGGAGGTGCTATTCAAATTGGATGCCAAAAAGATACAAAACTGAAAAAAGTTACTTTTAATATGTGCAGCTTTAATAATAACAAAGCCTTCAGGCATGGTGGAGCCATTGCGATACAGACAGTAAATGAAGTAGATCTTATTGATTGTAAATTTGATGAAAACATTGCAAACTTTAATTTTGAATCATCGGGCACACTGTTATTTGAAAATCATTTTCATAAAAAGAAAGAAGGAAGAGGAGGAGCCATTTATCTGAATCCTGCTGCTGGATGTTCAGAGTCATTCACTAGTGCATTTACAATTAATAATTGTGAATTGAACAAAAATAATGCTTATGATGGTTATGCCATTTATGTTGAAGGTGATGATCCAACAACTAAGTTTGTTTTCATTAAAAATCAATTTATAGACAATTATAATGAAAATAATCGTGATAGTGATCCAGCCATAATTTATGGAGCTGTGATTGCAACCGAAATCTGCTCCATTACACATGATACACTTCATCAACAAGAGAATCCTGAAAATGATAATGTGTTTTCTTATTCTAAAACTATAAAAGTTAATGAATTATCTTGTGTTGATCATTCTGGCAGAACACCTACACATGCATTCACTGAGTCTGATTATTTCCCTTCAGATCTATTCACTCCTTCGATTTCTTTTTCTTATTCTGGTTCGTTTTCTCATTCAAATGCATTTACAGACTCAAATCATTTTACTCCATCCAATTACTTCCCAGGTACAAATAACTTTACCAAATCTGATGTATTTTCAAGATCTGATTATTTTACAAAGTCAGGTTCTTTTTCATTATCGGGCCACTTTACAAAATCTGATTATTTTTCAAAGTCAAACCAGTTTACAGACTCAGAAAAATTTTCAAAATCAAGCAGATTTACTCATTCAGATATCTTTTCAAAATCAGAAGCTTTCACTAAGTCGGCTTTGTTTTCAGAATCAGAGCACTTTTCTATGACAAATGAGTTTTCAGTGTCTGATTTCTTTACAAAATCAAATCAATTTTCAAATTCAAACAAATTTACTAATTCTGATTCATTCTCTGAAACAGGTTCTTTTTCAAAATCTGATCTATTTTCTTATTCAAGACTGTTCACAAAGTCAGATCACTTTACAGAATCAAATATCTTTTCGAATTCGAATTTGTTCTCAAAATCAAACCAATTTTCTAAATCAAATCAGTTTTCTGAAACTGATTCTTTTTCAAAAACAGGCTGGTTTTCTGATTCGGGTCACTTTTCTGAAACGAATGAATTCACTACATCTGATGCATTTACTAGTTCAGTCCAATTTTCAAATTCAGTAAAGTTCACTATTTCAAATCCTTTTTCAGAAACGGGTTCTTTCTCGAAGTCTGATTTGTTTTCAAATTCTGATTTATTCTCAAAATCAGGTCATTTTTCAGATTCACAACATTTCACTTATTCAAATCAATTTTCAAATTCAAAACAGTTTTCCAATTCAAATCAATTTTCAGAAACGGGTTCTTTCTCGAAGTCTGATTTGTTTTCAAATTCTGATTTATTCTCAAAATCAGGTCATTTTTCAGATTCACAACATTTCACAAATTCAAATCAATTCTCAAATTCAAAACAGTTTTCCAATTCAAATCAATTCTCTGAAACGGGTTCTTTCACAAAAACTGAATCTTTTTCAGAATCAACTTGTTTCACAGAATCAGGTCATTTTTCAATCTCAGGTCATTTTACTGAAAGTAGTCCTTTTTCACTCTCAAATTCTTTCTCATTAACAGCCAAATTTTCATTTTCGCATTTGTTTAGTGAAACAAAAGAGTTTTCTCTTACAAGCCAATTTACTAATTCTGGAATGTTTACTGAGTCAGATACATTTTTGCCTTCATGCAAATTTTCTTCTTCAAATGAATTTAGTAAAACGCAAGTATTTTCAAATTCAAAAAAGTTTTCTATTTCAAATGAATTCAGTTTATCTGAATCATTCTCAACTTCAAGAAGTTTTTCTGATTCATTTTTCTTTTCGGTTTCGAAGAGATTTTCTGAATCTTGCTTTTTCTCTAATTCAAAAATGTTCAGTTATTTTCAAAAGTTTAGCTTTTCAATAAGCTTTTCCACATCTGATGATTTCACGATATCAAAATGTTTCACACAATCGAAGACATTTATGCCAACATATGACTTCTCGGATTCAAAGAAATTTAGCAAAACTCAGCATTTTACTTTTTCGACTTTATTTACATATTCAAACGAATTTAGTTTAACGAGTTCATTTTCATATTCAACAAGATTTACAAATTCATTAAAATTTAGTGAAACGTCATCATTTTCAAAATCAAAAGAATTTTCCCATTCAAAAGATTTCAGTCCTTCACATCCATTTTCGGCCAGTGTTCCATTTTCTAATTCAATTCAGTTTAGCGAATCAATATCATTTTCGCCATCAGTTGAGCCAATTCCAACAGGAGAGCCAAAATGCGAATTTTTCGAAGATGGAAATGTAACCTTGTCGTATGATTGCAAATATATATTTAACAACGATAGCAAGTTTGTCTATGTTCACGTTTTATCAACTATTTTCACTGGTTCAAAAGATGAAAACGAAGGTGGCGCTGTAAGTCTCATTAATTGTGGGATTTTATGTAATAATACGCATTTTATTGACTGTGTTGCACAAAGTGGTAGTGGAGGTGGTGCAATATACATCAATAATTCATTAAATATTGAAAACAATGCAACTTTTATTGATCTTCAATTTATACGTTGCATTGCTGATTATGGCGGAGCTGTTTATCTTTACTCTAGTTCTGATCTTTATGATATTTCTTTCACGAGATGCTACTTCGAAAGCAATAGCGCATTGTTAACGAAAAAGCCATCAAATGGAATAAATGATTATCTATTTGGAGGAAGCGCTCTTTTCTTAGCATGCAAAAATTCTCTTGTTATAAACTGTACATTCTTGCATAATAAGAATGGTGGAGCCATTAAAATATATGACGTTTTCGAAAGAAATAAGAAGAGAATCACACTTGAAAATAGTGAAAATAAAATTTCAATTCTCGGATGTCAATTCGAGCAAAATGAAAACTCAAAAAGTTCGATTTTTTATGAGGAAAAAAATGGAAATCCAATTGAAGTTAAAGACTGCAACTTCAAAGGTAAATTAAACAAAGGTTCACATTATATTGATGGTAATTTTCTTACTAAAGAAAAAATTCAAATTAGTTCCTGCAACTTTGAAAATGATGTGAATAATTCAGTTAACTTCAATAGCATCAATGATTTCCAGATAAAAGTTAACAGAAAAGGATATTTGAAATTATTTTCGTTTACTTTGTATATTGATGCAGGTTGTATTGCTATCATTGCATTGATATTTGCTTTTATTGCCATATGCCTTATATTATTGTATTGTTCAATGCATGATAATGAATCACAAGAATTATTCATAAATGAATTGAAAGAAAATTCATTTTCCAAAGAAGAAAAATCATTGTTATGATGATAAAATCGAGAAAAAAATTAATCTGATGATATTTATTAGATTATTGATGATACTAATTGATGAAAAATAATATCCAATTCAAAAAGTATCTATAAATAATCGTTTTTAATTTAAATTTTAAATAAACAAACTTTATCAATTTGATTACTTCTGTTTTTATTGTTCTGTATGGATTTAATCTATTATGGCAGTGATTATTGAGTTTAATAAAGTAAAGTTTTTTTGGAATTGGTTCTTATCTGCTTGATCGGCATTTAATTCTTTTTCTCAGGAAAAAAAAAAAGGGTTTTTTAATAAGATCTTGCACCAGCAACCTTGGAACTAAATACTGATGACTGTCCGCAACTTTTTCAAAAGAAACTGTCCAAAAAGCAAAGTATTTTTTTACATCATTTTTAGACAGTCCAAATATTCCCATATTTGGGCAGCTAATTCAATTGTGGACTGCCCTTCATATTATAAAATTTTGAATTTTAATCGAAATATTTGATAATACAAATAAAGTATTTTTTGATAAATTAACAGTTTGTCAAACCTACTTTTTGATTGTTATCCTTCCATTTCTGTAGTTTTTAAAGCTACTTTTAAGAAAAAGTAAAAAAAAAAATTTCTGAATTCAGGAAAAATATTTTTACTAAAATGAAAAAAAAAAAAAAAAAAAAAAAAAAAAAAATGGGTATCATTAAAGTAATTATCAAGATAAAGTGAGAGAAATAAAAGGGGTCGATTCAAAAAATAATTATTTTCAAGGGAAAACGATAATAAAAAAATATTTTGAGAAAAAAATATTTGAAAAAAAAGGTCGTACAACTAAATTGAAAAAAAAAAAAAATTAAATAAATTTATATTTATCTTAATAAATAATTTAATTAATAATTATAATATATAATTTATATATTTTATATCCAATATTATAAAATGTAATGGTTGAAATAAAGACTTTAATTAAAATTCAATAATTATCGATTTCATATATATTTGCATCATTTAAAAAATATAGATGTCATTTGAATGGATATACTATGTGTTATACAAATAATATTTTACTTTTTGACGAAATCCTTCAGTAATTGAAATATTAAACTTTTTGTATTTATGAAACCAAACAACTAAATCTTCATTTTTAGAAAAAACTGACATTTGATTTAGAATGAAATTCAAATATATTGGAAAGTAAATGCATATAAATAAAATTGTATTCTTCATTTGGCTCCTGTAACGTCCAATTTTTTTAAAATCATCATTTAATAATTCAACAAATTCAATTTTTCTGCATTTTTAGCTAAAAAATGAATTTTTTTTTTCAATAATAATAACTATTTTTTATAACACTTAATGTTTTAAAAGCATATAAAAAGATATAAAAAGAATTAATGATTAGAATAAATTATATAAAAAGTTATCCCTATTCTAAATTTTTATAAATGTTATAAAATTCTTATCAAAAATAATTAAAATAAATTGAGATAAAATACTCAAATTTATTTTCTGAAGAAAAATAAATATATACTTATATCCTTTTAGTTTTTATTTTAATTTGAATTTTGTACGATGCAAATATTTATAAAACTGATTATTATTATTTTAATAAAATATAATTAGTTTAAACAAACCAATCATTGAGTTTTACTGTTAAAATTCAGTTTTACGACCTTTTTGAAAAAAATATTTTTCTTAAAATTATATTTTCTGAAAAAATATACAATTTTTTCTTAACTTGATCGTCGACGATCAATAGAAAACTCGCTTTTTTGGGGGCACTTTACTTGGAAAAAATGGGTGGTGCAACGATAAAAAAATACTTTTGTTTTATATTTATAATTTAAATATAATGATATGTATTATAAGAGTTAAATGAGGTCCAGAACTACAAAATTAATGCTGCGCAACCATATATGTATATTAAAATTGAATGAGGAAAAAATTATCTTATTCAGAATTTTCTCAATTTGAAATTCAATAAAATCTTATCAAGTTTTGTTTCTCAGAAATTATTAGTAACTTAATTCTTATGTTTTTATATTAACATTAGAATCCACTAATATTGAATATGATATTTATTTATAATTATATACATATATATATTATAATATTTTTAATAACAATTACAAGTTATTTTTAATAAGATATAATAATTTAGAATTGAGTGAAATAAAATAATTATATTTATACAATATCATTCAATAAATTAAGAATGGTGCTTGAAATAATTTTTCTAAACTATTATCAAAAACTGTTAAGTACAAAAAAAATTTTTAATTTATGCTTATTTTATTTATTATAAACATATTTAAAATGAAAATCAAATATATATTAAATATAACTTATATATGATATGAAAACCAAATAATACATAATGATATTAGATATATATTGAATGGTATTTGATGCAAATTTCATTTTGAAATAAAGTTGCGCACGATTAAATGTGATTATTTTATAGTATACAATCATATATATCACATAAATAAAAATATGTATTGATACTTTATATTATTTAGAATTTGTTTGATATTTCAGAAAAGTTAAATCTATATTACAAACAACCAAAAAATGCAATTTTTTTAATCACATTGAAGATAAAATTATTTTTAACTAAATGATTAGAAAATGGAAATGTATTTGAATATAAAATAATACATTATACTACTGAAAATCAATATCATTTCATGATATTTCACATTAAATGATTTCCAAAAAAGTTTGAATAGCTCAATGAATTATCGTTTAAAATTATTTAATTAAAAATATAAAGAGTTCTATATGGAATTTGTTTAATTATATCAAATAGAAAAAGAGATATTCATAAATTTTCAAAAAACGTTTAACGTATTTTTATCGTTGTACCACCCATTGGAAAAATATACCATTCAAAATATAATATAAAATTCATTCAATTTATTTGCCATATAAATTGTTTTAAAAAAACAATTGTATTTAATTGAACACATCTCTCATATTTTTTTTACTTAAATAATCCGAATGAGCTTAAACATTATCGACAATTTCATGAGATTTCATGCATTATTAGAAAATAATAGTCTTTGCTTCAGAAAAGAAAATTTTAAAGAAGTTCTTCTAGGTTTTTTTTTTCGATATATATCAGAAACTTATTCATGCAATGAGGCTGAAAAGCAAAAAATTATAGAAAGTGCGAAAAATTCAAATGTAATTATAATTGACCAAAACAAATGCTTCAACGAAAAAATGAACAAAAAAAATCTTATTTTATGTTTTGAAAAATCATTAATTGTTTTGGATGGTTCATCAATATTGTATCTTAATGATATTTTATCAGCAAATGCTAGAATGTCAATTTGTTATTTATCAAATTCTAAAGAGATCATTCAAGAAAAGTTCAATGTTAAAAATTCAGAAATTAAAAATGATTCGAACTTTATAGAAGAAATCCAAAATCTAAGTCTTGGTCTCACTTTAATTACACAAATTAGAATAATGAAGCAAATTTGGTCATTTATTTCTCCATGTATATTAAATTATTTATTAATTAAAAGCTATATTGGATGTAAAAAATACCGAATCCAAAATTTTATTTATGATTTGGAAAATGATTCAAAACTAGAGACTATTAACCAAAACGAATATATCGAATTACGAATTATTGGAAAAGGAAGTATATCACAAAGTGTTCTTATTTACCACATAAAAAGAGGCGAATTATATGCATTAAAAAAAGCATATTCAAAAGATTTTGAAATCCCGAAATTAGTTCAACGTGAAGTATCAAATTATAAAAAAATCAAGCATCCATTCCTTCCAAAATTTTATGGTACTGTTCAAGATAAAGGCTATATTATAACTGAATATATCAAAGGTGAAACGTTACTTAAGGTAAAAAATATTAAACTATCGTATGATGAAAAAGCTACAATTCTATTCGAGTTGATGATGATTATCAAATATTTTCATGATAATAAATTGATCTATCGAGATTTAAAACCAGATAATGTCATAATAGATGAAAACAAAACAGCCGTTTTAATTGATTTTGATAGATTAATTGAGAATGACACTAATCAAGAACACACTTTGAACTTTTTCTCTGATTTTTGTGACCCAGAAATCAATATAACAAAGAAATTTACATTTGGAAGTGATATTTATTCACTTGGGAAAATGATTGGTTATTTGTTAAAGCAAAAAGAAGCAGATATAAATTCTAAAAAATCTTTTGTAGACTATATTTATACAATATGTACAAATGAATCATCAACAAAAAGACCTTCTATTTTGGATTTAATTAAATTATATATTTTGAATTTTCATGATAAAATTAAAATTGAGCAATTATTTTGCACGTATAAAGAACATTTTATGCATTTTGAAGAAATTAATAAGATTTTGAAAAAGTATGATGAGTATAAGAATGGTCCAATATTAAATTTTTTCCTAGGTAATATTTATAATGAAGGAATATATATTCCAAGAAACATTCAAAAAACAATTCATTATTTTACTCTGGCCTCTAATCAAAATCACAGAGAAGCACAATATGCACTTGCTTTTATTTATCATGAAGGTACAGATATTCCACGAGATATTAAAAAAGTAATATATTATTTATCATTAGCAGCAGATCAAAATCATCCAGAAGCCCAATATTATCTTGGTATTCTTTACGTTGAAGGGAAAGAAGTTCAAGCAGATTATAAA
Source organism: Tritrichomonas musculus (assembly GCA_039105265.1). Classification (NCBI taxonomy): domain Eukaryota; phylum Parabasalia; order Tritrichomonadida; family Tritrichomonadidae; genus Tritrichomonas; species Tritrichomonas musculus. The sequence continues at coordinate 5,558,614 of JAPFFF010000004.1, forward strand.
AAAGGGATTCATTATTTCACACTTGCCTCCCATCAAAATCATTCAGAAGCGCAACTTGTACTAGGTTTCATATATCATGATGGAATATATATTCAACAAGACATCAACAAATCAATTCATTTTTTAACTCTAGCATCGAGACAGAATCATCCAGAAGCTCAATTTTCACTTGGTCTATTATTTTATGAAAATAAATGTGTCCAGCGTGATATAAACAAATCAATTTATTATTTTACTCTTGCTTCAAATAATAATCATCCACAAGCTCAATATTTACTTGGTTGTATTTTTTATGAAAATAAATACATTCGAGAAGATATGAACAAATCAATTCATTATTTCACATTGGCTTCAATTAATAATCATCCAAAAGCTCAATATTGCCTTGGAGTTTTTTATTATAATGGAAATTATGTTCCACGAGATATCAATAAATCAATTCATTATTTCTCATTAGCTTCAAATAAAAATCATTTAGAATCTCAATTTTTTCTTGGACTGATTTATTTTTCAGGGACTTATCTTCCAAAAGATATCAATAAAGCAATTTATTACTTATCCTTAGCTTCAAGCTATAATCATCAGGATGCACAATTTTTGCTTGGTATTATTTATTATGATGAAGATTACTCTCAAAGAGACATCAACAAATCAATTTATTATTTCACATTAGCATCTAATCAAAATCATCCAGAAGCGCATGATTTCCTAGGACGCATTTATTATGAAGGAAAGTATGTCAAACAAAATATCAGTAAGGCAATTCATTATTTTTTGCTTGCCTCGAGCCAATGTATTTCAAATTCGCAATTCACTCTTGGTCAAATATATTTTTTGGGACAATATGTTCCTCAAGATATCATGAAATCAATCCATTTTCTGACACTTGCGTCAAATCAAAATCATTTTGATGCGCAATTTCAACTTGGACTCATTTATTATTTGGGTTTATTTATTGAACAAAACATCAAAAAAGGGATTTATTACATAATTCTTGCTTCAAAGAATGGAAGCTGGGATGCTCATTTTTGCTATGGGTTTTTGCTTCACGAAGGAAAGAGCCTTAAAAGAGACATTGATGGAGCAATACATTATTATAAAGAAGCATCAACGTTTAATATTCAATTTGCTAAAAATAATCTTGGAGTTATCTACTTAAAAGGATTTGGAAACCAAATTAAAAAGAGTGTTGGAACTGCTGTTGAATATTTTGATGAAGCTATTCGAAGAAAAAAAGATTATTTATCTATGTATAATCTGGCACATACTTACATATATGAAGAAACAATCAAGCAAGATATTGATAAATTGGTTGAATTATTAATTGAATCATCCAGTCACTTCCTTAATTCTGTAATTTTATTAAGTATATTCTTAATTAAAAATTTTGGATTTGATATAGAAAGAATCAAGAGTGAAATTACAAAACGTGCAGGAAATAATAGCAAATTGGTGTTAAAAGTATCCAATATTGTCAAATTCATCAATATATTAGGGAAATCAACTTTTGAGTCATTATTTGATATATATCGAACCAAAATTTTTTTATACAACATTGAAGCAAAACCTATTCTAATAACAAAAATAACAGAAATCAAAATTAAAGAAGTGAGTCCAAATTATCCAAAAGCAAAGAATATATCACATTTATTTTATGAAGGATTTGGGATTGATCTTTAAATAAATATCTATAATAATAATTATTAAATTTTTAATCTTCTAATTCGAATGTATAATTCAGAATTTTTTTTTAGATTTATCTTTCCAAATAATATCTATTTTATTCAGTGAAATAAGATAATTAATTAGATCAATATTTTTGGATTCTAATGCATCAAACATGATTATAAAGGAGCAGAATCGTTGCATAAAGCATGTTTTGATGGCTAATTTGAATTTGAAAAACGTTCACTATATAAATATTAAATGGCAGAGAATATCAAATGTGGGATAGCTGCTAATCTTTCTGTCCCCTATATCAGCTTGTTTCTTACCAATTGATGCTGTTTTCTGAAAAGAATAGAGAAATAACATACCGTGGGCTTACAGAGAATCAATAAAAATTATGATAGATTTTTTTACATGAACTTTTACTAAAATGAAATTTTCATTCAATTTTCAATCAACATTACTGATTCAGCAATTCTCGAAATTTATCAAAGTGAGAGTAAAAAGAATATGAATATAAGCAATAGTATTTAAATATTATTTATTTTATTATTAATAAAATGAGAATTTACATTCTTTTTATATATTTAAATGAAAATATCACAAATAATTATTGTGAAAAAAGATAATTAAACTTCCATAATTAACACATAACAATCTAAACTTCATCAATACATTTCATCTGTAGAGTATTGAGAGGAAACTTTGAATTCTTTGAATTCCGTTTATTCTGCTTTAAAGTAAGTATATTCCCTAGAAATTGCAGGATAATAGATGGCTGTAAAGTATAGAAACAATAAATCATGGATTTCCCTTCTTTTTTTGGGCACTAATTCAAGAAAATGTGGGCATTTCTTTAATATATCAAATATTGATTATATCAATTGAATATTTTAAATTTAATAATATAATAAATTATTTATCAAATAATTAGCTAATATTTATGAAAAAAATCTATTTTTCAATGAGATAAATATCAATTTAAAAAAATATAAAAAGGTTTTTATATCACATTTCATATTTTTGTATTCTTTAATTCATTTAAGGGACCACTATCATATTTTTTTGTAAACATTTCAATATTGAGAAAACTCATAGAAAAGAAAATTCAATAGTTGTTATCTCGGAAAAAGTTTAAAACTTTAAAATTTCACCATTCCGATCATTTTTGTAAAATTTTTACTCCTTTCAACTTTTAAATTTTTATTGAAAAAAGGGAATAGGCTTAAAAGAAGAATAGAAATAAATGATATGTAATTTATATAATTTATATATACCAAAATATAGCAAAAATACTCAAGAAATAATTTTTTTTAAGTCAATTAATTTTGTGATAACTCATAGAATTTTTAACATAGAATTTGATAGTGGTCCCTTAAGAAGGAATATTATGCATTTATAATAAATATAATAATGTGAAATATTTTCATTATTTGTTAAATAATTAAAAAAAATAGCTGAAAAAAGTGTATATCTATAAAGATAAAAAAATTTTTAAATCGATATGAGGTTTTGATAATTTAAAATCATAATATCTTTATAAACATTCAATTTTAACTAAAAATTACTTTTTATAATATTATAACATTATTAATAAATGCATATATCTTTTTAGGTTAACTTAAATAATACTAGTTATTAGCTATTCAAAGATTAATTAAAAATTAAAACAAATACTATATTTCTATTAAATGAAAATCAAATTATTATTTGATTAGCCATTAATATGATTTAATTATATTATATAATGTTATTCTTTGATCAATTATAGAAGATATCGTCATCATATCAAATTATATGCATATCAAATTATTATGATTATTTTTTATATCTCATCAAGAGGTAGAAAAAAAATTTATTTGCCTGAATTTTAGATAGATTTCATGCCTATATAATCTTTATAATATAAGCATTTTATTTATCCATTTTGATACGAATCCTTCTTTTCAATCTTGAGAAAAATGTTCTTTAAAATTGAGAGAAATTTTTTAATACGGCTAAATTATGATGAAATTACTTATGCATTTGCTTTTTATTCATTGCCATGATAGTGGATTACTAAGATGATTTTTAAATAACTTTAGCCTATTATGTAAAAAAAGTAAATTATAATTATTATTAATTTTTTTTTTTTTTGTTTAAAAAAGGGACCATTCATTCTGAGTATAATATCTTGATGCATCTAAAATAAATAAATTATTTTATCATATCTTTTATTTGATATCTCAAAGATATTATGGGAAAAAAGCAAGAAAATGATTTGTACGTTTATTTTACAAAAGGGAAACTATTAGTTTAAATGCTTAAAAATAATAAAAATCATCAAATTTATCCAATGTTATATCTAAATATCTGTAAATAAAATCACAATTTGATATCCACCTCAAGAAAAATAGAGTATTTTAATTATTCATTCAATTTTTAAATTTGAATACTTTATTTTTTCATTTGAAATGAATAAAAAAATTGGTTTTTTGGCTTGATAAAAGCTTTTTTTAGTTTATTTTGGCTCAATAATATAATATGTTTTAATTTGATCAAAAAATTGGTGAATATCATTTGTTTTAATTTTTTTTTACATATTATCTCATCATGATCATCAACATATCTTGATTTTTTTTTTTTAATTTATGAGTTTTACCAAATGAGAATGATTGGAATAATTTGATTTTTAATGATTTTCTCTCAGTTTCCCTGTTGGCTATTAAAAAAAAAACATTATTATATATTAAAACTTGTTTATTATAGAATGGTTGATTTTATTTGGTTATCTTTCAACATACGAAGAATTTCCAATAGAATTATGAAGTATATTTTAAGTTTTTATCATTTAAGATGGTATAAATTAAAGCTTCATATTCAAAAAAATGAGAATCAATCCATGATTCATATGATTCTATTAGATTTTCATCTGATATTTTAGCGGTATGCTACTTTCTCTATCTGAGCAATAATCTGAACCATATCATATTTTGAATAAGCTAACATAATGGGATAATTTATTTCTCATTTGCGATCTCTCAGGCAATGCTAAATAATCAGGTAGGTGTAGCCTTAAAATGTGTTCTTCATTTCGACTTTGGTAATAGCGCCTATTCATATCAAAAGAATTTGGAGAATTTGCATCCATTTTAGAGAAAAAAATTATTTTGTGATATGACCAAACAGCCTTTTAATTTGAATGATCGGAGCATTTACTCCCAACTTTTTCTATAAATCATATCATATTTTTTGTGATATGACCAGATTATGAAATGCTTCGATCATTATTTCATCCAACTTTTTCATTTATTCATATCATTTTTTCTAAAATCTTATTTATATCTTAAAATTCAAAAGAAGATTTTTTATGCAAATTTATATTTAATTTTTTAATTTATTTTTAATAAATATATATTCTTTAGTTCCTATGGTCCTGGGCCAATTTTTATAAATCTTAATATCAAGTAAAATTTTCTAAAATTTTCATAAAAAATATATTTATCTTGGATTAAAATATATAAATTGTTTTTGTATTTTGCCTTTAAAAGCATTTATACTATTAAATTAATTTTAACATCAAAATAATTGAATAAAATAGACTTTAAAGCATTTCTAAAAGCGTTTTTATTCATTCGAGAAATTTGTTAAATTTAATACATGATTATCTTAATAATTTGTCAAAAAATTTATAATATTAAAGCAATATTATTTTTTATGATAGAAATTAATTTTATATTATATTTAATAATTTATATAAACCATTTATATTACCTCAAAATAGAAATATTCAATTTTATCACTAATCAATAATTCTTTGATTTATTATGTAAATTCACTTTATATTTCCAAGCAATCTTAATATATATAATTTCCAAACAATTTGAAAATTGAAAAAGCATCTCTCTCCAAATGGTCCCTTTTATCGACATTTTTATGATGCTTTTTCATTTATCAAAAATGACATTTTTTGAGTATCTCGATTTTATGCAAAATCTATAATGATAAAATCAGATATTATAATTTAAAATACTTATATTTATAATTAAATTTTTAATTTTGGAGTTTAATTTTTGGCATACGCCGTGATATGATCCATCGAATTTTCATTTTTTTCATTTTTGAAATATAAATATCTTTGATTAAAAATTATATATATCTTATTAATTGCTTTGATTAACATATATGTTTATTAATGAATATATATTTATTTTTATAAATTTTAAACTCTATTATTTAAAAATTTTCCTACTTCTTCTCATCACCTATTTTTTATTGGCTTTATCTATACAATTAACCTATTATATATGATATATAAAATTAAAATATGCATTGCTTGTTTAAATAAAAATTTGTTTGATAATATTTTCGCCAAAAGAAAAATATTAAAATTTTATAAGCTTCTCGTTGAGGAAACTATAATTATCTGTCCAAATCATTAAAAATCAAATGGTAATTAATATATAAGTAATATTTTGTAAACACAAAATTGTAAAACCATCTTTGTCTCCTGGAAAATGGAATACAATTAAATTTTACGTTTTATAAAAAATTGTTTTTATCTTACAAGTTTTTGATTAATATGCATATTTTTTTGATAAAATTAAATAATAATTTGATTTTAAAAATAGTTCTATTATTTTTAGCCAAAAATATTTGAATATATGAACGAAAACCATTATCAAAATTTGTATTTGAATAATGAAAATTATTCGAATTTCTCCTTAAATTAAGATATTTTAATATTTATATAGATAAAATAAAAATATTTAAGCATTTATACTTTTTTAATAAAATAATTAAAATAAATAATCTTCAATACAAATCAAGATAAAAATATTTAAAAAAAAAGGTGATGTGAAAACATTTTTTTGTCCAAAAATATTTTTTTGTCAACCAAATATATTTAAACAGGTTTCAGTAAATCGGAACAAATGGTCAATTAAAATCATACTTTTTGAATGATTTATTCTTTCAAAAATGGCAAAACCGGATTTTCAAGGTCAATTTGTTGTTCCGATTTTCAAGGTCAATTTAAATAAATTAATCAATTTTTATTGGTAAGTAATTGAAAAAAAAAATTATTCCCACTTTTTCAATATATAAAATAATAGTTAGATAAAAAATTTTAGAAATGGATTACTTTAGCTATTTGAAAAAAATGCAATGCATTCAAAAAAGTATTCTTGATTATATCGAAACAGAAGAGAATATCGATGAAAATTACGAAAAATTGATTTATTTTTTCAATGATCAAAATATTTTCGAAGATCCGCATATTTTTAAAGAAATCATTACATTAATATTGTGTATATCAAACAATCATCATAGAACAGAGACTTTTTTTGCAAAAATTGATCGAATTATCCTTTTTTTCAAAGACGCAATTCTTAAAAATTTCTCAAATTACGAAATATTCACAATTTTCCGCAAAAACTACCGAATATTGTTATTTATGCTAAAAGAGAATATCCTCAAAATCGATATTTCAGTATTTTCGAAACTTAAAAATAAAACTTATAGAAAAGCATATTATCCAAATTATTTTATTCCAGAATTCAGAGAGCTTCTTGCAGAAAAAGACAAAATAAAGAGCAAAAGGCAAATACCAGATCCTTCCAAACAAAACATTGGGAGAAACTCCGAAGAATTTGAAAGAAAACGAGAAATTGCTGAAAATGACGATCAAATTTGTGAAATAATTCGAAAAGACTCAGTTGAGGACTTTATATCGTACATATCGAATTCCAGTTATTCGCTTACATCGACAGTTGGATCATCAATCTTTGAAACAAATGCGTTTTTGATTAACAAAAATCCGACTTTAATTGAATACGCAGCTTTTTATGGGTCTCTCAAAATTTTCAATTACTTGATTGAAAATGAAATTGAATTGACGCCATCATTATGGCTATTCGCCGTCCATGGTCAAAAAATGGAATTACTTCATATTCTTGAAAATAACAAAATAATGCCAGAAGACATGTCTTACAAAAATTCGCTTCTTGAGTCAATTGCATGTCATCACATTGAAATGACCGAATATATTATGAAAAAAGTTCAGAGGATTGATAAAAAAGCGATTATTGAGGAGAGTGTTCGTTATAATAATTACGAATATTTTCCTGTTGAAATGATCGTCAATCCTGATATTTTTTATGAGTTATGCAAGTATGATTATATTTCAATTGTTGAATTTTTCTTGAAGGAAAAAATTGACTTTAATCAAACTAAAATTTGAATTCAATTGTTTGAATAAAATTTCAAAAAAGCAATTATTTTTAATTGCATTCTTGATCAATTAATTTTTATAGAGTTTTTTGATTTAATTAATTAATAAAATTCCAAAAAAATAAATTTGTTATTTATAGAATTCAAAATCATTTTATTTCTAACCGAGTTTTAAACCAAATATTTGAATGAAATTCTTTAAAACATTTTTTTATGGAATTTAAATATATTTTAATGGAGTTTTTAGAAATTTTTTTTTATTTGGTTATTAATAAACTATTTTTAAATAAAATTTCAAATTAATTAAATTTTTATGTAATTTCAAAGTAACTGTTCGAATATCGATATTATAAATTTAATTATTAAATAAAATTTTAAATGTTCGTCTATAATACAATTTCTTTAAATAAATTCATAATACTGCATTTTTTGTTGCAGTTGAAAAAGGAAATGTTGAAATTGTTGAACTTTTATTGGCTTGTAAAGACGTTGATATAACTATTAAATCAATTTTCTAGTTAATATTTGTCATAAAATTTCATTGGAAATTTTTAAATATCGTTTTAAATTTAAATTGTTCATTTAGTTTTCGAGTAATTATTTAAATCTCATTTTATATCATGTATTTGAATTTCATTTCAAACCTGATGTTTAAATGCAATTCCTATTTGATCTTATTAATTGCATTCAAAAAAAATATTATTTTTAATGCAATTCTAAAAATTTTTATTTTAATCCTATTTCAATTTTAATTATTTGATGGAATTGAAAATAGAATATTTAAATCATATTTCATATATTAAAATTTAAATGAAATTTCTTATTAAATAGTTTTATGTAATTCTAAAAATAAATACTTTAATCAAATTTTTATAAAAATTATTCATCAAATTTAAAATAAGTTTATTTTTATATGATTTTACAAAATAAAATATTTTAATGAAATTCTAAAAATTAGTTTTAATGCAATTTTCATTGATTTTTTTTAATAAAACTGCTTTACAAGTTGCAATTGAAAGAGGAAATCCAGATATTGTTAAAATGATACTGGAACGTCCAGAAACAGATGTAAATGCAAAATCAATTTTAATAACCATTTTTTATACTATTCAATTTATTTGTCTTTGAATTATATTTCAAATCAAACAGTTTTAATCAAATTAAGCAAAATATTTTTATAAAATTTCAAATTTGTTTTTATTGAATATAATTCACAATGTTTTATTATTTATATGATTTTAGCATATATTATTTTTAATCGAATTTTATAATTGTATTTTTTCATGGAATTTCAAATTTATTTTTTAAATCAAATTTTAAATCATTATCATTTATTACATTATAATTTAAGTGTTTTCATTCAATTCCTTAATATATTATTTTTCATTCTATTCCAAATAAAGATTTTTTTATTTCGTTCTAAATCATTTTATTTTTAATCAAATTTTAAATAGTAATTTTAACAAAATTTAATTAATTAATTTTTATTCAATTTCGAATACTAATATTTTTTATTATGTTTTAAATTCAATGTTTTAATGAAATTTAATCTTATTTTTTTATAAACCACCGCTATATATAGCAATTGAGTATGGAAATCCATTAGTTGTCCAGCATCTATTAGAATGTCCAAATATTGAAATTAATGTAACTGCAGTTTTATGTTAATTATTATAAATAGCATTTTAAAATATCAAATATTTTCATATAATTCAAAATATTATTATTTTTATAAAATTTAATATAGTTCGTTTAAAATACAATTCCAAAGGAAATAATTAATGAAATTATAATTTTTTGTATTTTAATAAAATTAATTTTATTTTGAATGAAATTATAAAATAATTTTTTAATTCAATTTGAAATTATTTTATTTTCAATAAAATTTCAAAACAATGATTTCATAAGACTGTTCTTCATATTGCATGTAAGAATGGAAATACAAATATTATAAAACTTCTTTTACAACGTAAAGAACTTGATATCAATATGAAATCCGTTTTATTATTATTTTATTTCATATTGTTTTTCTTAAGTTTTTTTAATATCATTTTAATAATATTTTTTTTTAATTATGTTCTATATATTTATTTTTTCATAAAGTTACAAATAATATATTTAAATCAAATTTCATATTTTTTATTTTAATAGCATTCAAATTTAATTTTAGAAATGGAATTGAAATTAGAATTTTCAAATGCAATTTTTTTTCAAATTTATAAATATAATTCAAAATCAATATTTTTTTCATTTCGTTTCAAATTTAAAGTTATAATGAAATTTTGACCAATATTTCACAAGTCTGTTCTATATTTCGCTGCTCAAAATTCAAGCCCTGAAATAGTTGATCTTTTATTAGAACGCCAAGATATAAATATAAATGATACATCAATTAAAAATTATTGTTTTGAATAAGATTTCAATTTTATAAATTTAATGAAATTTCAAGTGATTATTTAAATGAAAATACAATTTAAATTTTCTTTTTTTAATATGATTATCAATTATAATTATTAATCTAATTTGAAATTAATAGTTTTAATGGAATTTTTAATATTGTTTTTTAATACTGTTAAAAAATAATTTTTTTAATATAATTTTAATAATCTATATTTTTCTTATATAATTCATAGAAATATAATTTAATGTAAGAACATCCTTGCACATTGCTGTAAAAAGAGGAAATATTGATATTATACAAAGCTTGTTAGCATATAAAGATATTGATGTTAACATCAAAACAATTTTTTTATTTGATTGTTTTTATTTAGTTCAATTCAAAATGTTTTAATGGAGTTTATTCAAAATTAAAAATAAAATTTGAAATGAAAAGATATTTCATAAAATTCAATATTTTAACTTTTCATCAAATTTTTGATTAAAATATTTTAAATTTCGTTTTAATTTTATGATTTTTAATGGAATTACAAATAAAGATATTTCATTCTGTTGATGAGATTTCATTTGATAAATTTTCGTAACGTTTTTAATTTAATAATAATTTATTCAATTTATGAATAAATTGGTTTTATTATATTTCACATTTAAATATTATAATGAAATTTTGTATTGTTATGATTTATCATATTTCAATTCATAATATTTATAAAACTGCATTATGCCTTGCTATAGCGAAAGGAAAGGTTGAAATCATTAAGCTTTTATTGGCACATAAAGATATAAATGTCAATATTCCATCAGTTTAAAATATTATATTTTTATAAAATTCAAGATAAATGATTAAATTACATTTTAAATTGAAATATCAGTTATTCGGTTTATAAAAATATTTCTCATGACATTAAAAATTTAACATTTTAATATAATTTCAGAAAAATAGTTTTAATTATATTTTATGATTTGTTATTTTAATAAAATTTTTATATATGATTATTTAATAACATTTAAATAAATGCATTTTTGAATCGAATTTAAAGTGAATTGATTTCATCTAGTTTATAAATTTGATTTTTAAATATCATTTTAATTCAATTATTAAAATCTAGTTAGTCAAAATTATATCTTATTACATTTCAAATAATTATTCGAATGAAATTTCTAAATTAATTTTTATAGCACGCCTTTGCATATGGCCATTCATGGAAAAAATGTTAATCTTGTGAAAACTTTAATTGAAAGAAAAGATACCGATGTTAACTTGAAATCAGTTTTTTTAAAAAAAAAAATTTATATCATTTCAAATAATTTTATTTTCATTCAATTTCTAAAAAAAAAAATTAATACAATTAAAATATTTAATGTTTGAATTCTATTTCAAAGTATGCTTTTTAATGACATTTTAAAATCATTTTATTAATATGATTCAAAAAAAAAAATTAATGGGATTCAAAAATTATAATTTTAATAAAATTTATTTTTAATTTTAATAAAATTTTATATAAAAATATGTCTAATATAGTTTTTATAGAAGCTTAAAAAACATCATTATTTATTGCAATTGAGAAAAAAAATATTGAAATTATTCGTTTACTGTTATCAAGGCAAGACTTAAATGTGAATGAACGCTCGATTTGAAATTACTTTTTTTGAATATAATTTCAAATCATCTTTTTTTATATCATTTCAAAAAAAAATTTATACTATTTCAAATAATATATATTTTTATAGCATTTGAAAGCAAATCATCTTATAAAATTTCAGAAAAATATTTTTTTATTCAATTTAAATAAATGTATTTATAAATACAGTTTCAATTATTTAATTATTTATATAATTTCACAATGATTTTTGTTTTATACAGTTCTTCAACATATATTTGAATAAGATTGCAAAAAAAAACTTTTTTTATAAAATTTTAAAATAAAATAATTTTATGAAATTTTAATTTACAAATTTTTATAAAACTCCTTTATACACTGTTTTTCTAAAAGGTAATGTTGAAATGGCTAAGCTTTTGCTCAGTAGACCAGATGTTGAAGTAAATCAAAAAACAATTCAATTTTGAATTTTTAAATATAATTTCAAATTAGTTATTATTTGAATATCGTTTTTTTGCAATTATGAGTTCTTATAAAGTTTTTAATCTTTAATTTTCATTACATTTATCAATTAAATATTTAATAAAGTTAAAAATATTTGATTTTTATTCAATTAAAAATTAAAATATTAATCAAATTTTAAATTCAATGATTTTATGATTCAATTTCAAATTTGAAATTTGAATGAAATTTTAAAGCAAATTTGCAAATATGATTCGAAATAAAATTATTCAAATGTTGTTTGTTTCTTATATTTTATAGAACACCCCTTCATTTGGTTGCAGAAAGAGGATATGTTCAAGCTATACAGATTTTATTAGAAAATCCAAGTATTGATATAAATATAACAGATGAAATTTTATTCTCAAAATATAATCAAATTTTGTTTGGGTATTTAATGATTATTTATGATTATTTGTGGAGGACACCTGCTGATATAGCTCTAAATGAAAAAATAAGAGCAATGATAGAATCGCATTCAAAGTAAGTCAATTAAAGATTTATAAAATCATTAATAGTTTAAAAAAAAAATTATTTAATATGTTTCTTTCATATTTTTTTTTATTCATTTTAACAATATGAAAATTTTGATATATATGTTATTTGGATTAAATTTTTATGATCTTTGCTTTGTGAGATATATTTGGATATTTCCAAGTAACTTTTGAAAGAATTGTTATCTGCTCAATAAAATAAGGAAAAGCTCTTTCGCCAATTCTAAGTACAGAATGTGGAATTATGATATGTTTTAAATATGTATCTTGAAAAGAACATTTTTCCTATTGAAGTTAAAGTTGGTGGAAGTATGATTTACCTTAAAGATCTACAATTTTAAAATGCAGAATTTCAGATATAAATCACATATGATGTAATTAAGGCATTATTTAATGATCTACAAGTGTGAAAAGCGCAATCGTTAATTCTAAAATATTTTATATCATAATTTGGATTTATTAGTGACTAGCATTCTTTTTTAACACATTTTCTGCCTGAATTTATAGATGATAGAATTGATACTTGTTCTAATTCAAAGCATTGCAAAAAAGCATGTCTTTCTATTGAAACTGCAGAAGAAAAAATTGAGACACTCGTAAATGAAGTACAATTATTAAATGCACTAATTTTTTGCTGTTTTTAAATGCATCAAATGTTTCATCATTTGGCATGGTCTGTTTGATTTGTTCCTGATAATGCAATAGAATTTGATTCATTTTTTCATTGAAATTTTGATTGTGGTGATGATGTTCTCCGATTCTGCTGATGATTTCTAGAAATTGGTGCATTTCTTCTCGATTTTTATAAATTTCTGGAAAATTTTCTTCGTTGAGTTCCTCATCAGAATTCTCAAGAAATTTGTGTATTGATAAGTAAAGTTTTAAATTATTTTCAATATAATTATCTATTGCATTATAGAAAAAAAAAGTAATTATTCAATGTTTTGAAAAAATTGTATGAGTTCACATAAAAATTGAATGTTATATTATTTTTATAAATGGATACAAATTTCTTTTTTATAATAGCATATAAAGTGTGTCCTCGATTAGGAGGACAATGTGAGATTTTGTCAAAAAAAATCAATTTTATCATCCATTAGTACAATTTGGATAAATTATATCAAATTTACTTTGCGAATTTAGGAAATAATTCAGAATTGTAAACTAATTACTCGTATTATATACCAATATTAGCAAAGATTGATGGTGAAACAATATTTAGAAATCATCAAAACCAAGAAATATTCATAAATCTAAACTAAACATATAAAAGCATTTTAAGAAATTGGTTAAGTCATTATTTATATATGCATTTATGAATCAAAAAATGGTTTATGGGGAATGTATCTTAATTGTACACAGAAGAAGTATTCTTAAAATAAAATGATTTTTTTAAGTATCAGGCTGAGTTCGGCTTTTTAATACCTATAATTACATATAAGATAATATTCAGATTATTTTTGAATGTTCTTGGCCGGATTATTTTAAGTAATATTTTTAATATAAATTTAAATGATCTATATTAAAGCAAATAATAAATTAAAATATTTAAAAAAATGTTCATTTCATAAAAATGAAAAGTTTGTAGTAATATTTTATTCATTATAAAAATAGATATTATTATTTATAAATATTTTGCTTATATATTTTTTATTTTGAATATAAATAGAAACTATAGTTTTTCTGTCCTATAAAAATTAGTTTTAAAAAAGTTTTTATTGCAGATTTTCCATTTTAAATTTTTTTACGATATATGTAAACTTCTCAAAAATATATTTCCTAAATATCTTTTATTTTTAATAAGTTAATAAGCAAATATTTTTATGAATGTAATATATTAATTGTATCTTATGAATAAAAAGTACAAAATGAAAAAATAAAACCCAAGGATTGTAGTTAGATATCTATTTTAACAAATATATATAGATGTAAGTTGATTTTTTATTATATTTTGTTAATTTAAACTATTAATTTCCAATTGTTTCTTTTCTTTTTCTAATAAAATAAGGAAATAAATTGATCGTACCTGTGAAAAATTTTAATTTGGTGAAGTGAAGCGCGGGCTGAAATAAATGATCATCATTTTTCAGTAAAAAATTAAATTAAACAATAATTTTGAAAAAGAAATGAAGAGAGCTGAGACGTTACATGGTTTTTAGTAAAAGGCAATTCACTTTTATTTTTTGATGCAATTATATACAAAAGATGCGTCCGACTATAAGAATGAGCCAATTTTCATGGGGAAAAATAGAAATGTTCAGAGATATGACATCCAAAAGTATCCATTTTTTGCAGAAAGAGCCAAAACCATCCGTGGATTATATTGGTCTCCCGAAGAAGTCAACATGTCGAAAGACAGAGCAGATTTTAAAGACTTATCACCAGGACTACAGCATGTTTTTGTCAGTAATTTAAAGTATCAGACATTACTTGACTCATTAATGGGAAGATCATTAATGATGACCGTTGGCCGTGTTGTTACCAACCCAGAATTTGAAGAATGCCTTGCCTGGTGGGATGTATTTGAAGTCCTTCATAGTAAGAGCTATTCCCACATCATCCAGGGAATTTTTGACGATCCAAGTCCAATTTTCGATGACATTTTAATCAACGAATACATAACAAAAAGGAGCCAATCAGTTATTCAGTACTACGACGCCCTGGAACAAGCCACAGACGAATATGCAGTGAAGAGGAACCATCTAGACACAATCACGAAAGAAGAAATTGAAAATCTAAAAGAAAAGATTTTGCTAGCAATCGTTAACATTAATATTCTTGAAGGAATCAGGTTCTACGTCTCGTTTGCATGCTCATTTGCCTTTGGAGAGAATAAAATTATGATTGGCAATGCGAGTATTTTGAAACTAATTGCCACCGACGAATGCCAGCACTTGATCCTTTCTCAATATCTTCTTAAAATTCTCCAGCGAAACGAAAAAGAAGGTTTCGTTGAGTTGTGGAATAAAAATAAAGAAAAAATAGTTGAAATGTACCGTGTAGCTTTTGAAGAAGAAAAAGAATGGGCAGCTTATCTCTTCAAAGATGAATCAATGATTGGTCTAAATGAGGCAATTTTGGTTGAATATTTGTCTCACATTCTTTACACAAGAATGGCGGCAATTAATCTCCCTCCAATTGTTGAAGAAAGAGAAAATCCTATCCCTTGGATTAATAATTGGATTCAATATGGTAATGTTGAAACTCTGCCTCAAGAAAATGAAAACGTAAGCTACACAATTGGTACACTTAAATCTGATATTAAAATTGATGACATAGAAATTCTCTAAAAGTAGGATAATTTAATTTTTTTCCATTTTTTGATACTTGAAAATGTTTTTTGAGCAAATTTAAATAATTTTTGGTTTAATGATAAATATGAAATATCATTGATTTTTGTTTCATATTAGAATTTTATATAGATAATTGAAGCCATTCAAAAAATTAGAAAGTGCATTCAATAAGATGAAAGTTGATTCTGAGAAGATTTTAAAAAAGAAAAGAATCATTATCTGAATATTTAGATCTGTAAACATCTTTGAAAAAACGAATCAAATGATATATTTAGAGAATTATTTTTGTGGTTTTAATATCGAGAATATTAACTTCAGTTTTTAAGGCATAATCTTTGCTCAAATCAATAGTGTTAGTGTAATTGATGAATTTATAATCTTCAATGAATAATTACAGGTCCACCAATTCAAGTTGAACGTCAATGGTGTTCAAGATATATATCCTCTTAAATTTTTAAAACTTTTTCTGAGACACTCATTCAAATATTTCGCAAGAATGAGAAGACTTGTAACTTGAGTTGCTAGACCTGTATGATTCTATTGATGTTTTATAATTCAAAGCATTAATTGAATCTTTATTTCTGAAAGTGTTTCACTAAAACCATTATTGATAAAAAAATTTTATATAAAACCTCCCTATTCAATTGATTCAAACCTTTTAAAATTTAGAAACCTGAATGAGAATTCCATTTATGAGAAAAAAAATGATATCAATACAAGAGAAGTCCAAATTATTTCATTCTTTATATTAAATTTTTGAGAGTATATTTGGTCTTTTTTGGAAAATTATCTTCAATGTAAAAAATATATATTTAACATACCTTTATTTAAAATTTCATTAAGTTATGTCATGCAATAATTATATGACTTTTTGGCAAAATATAAAAAATTCTAATTATCCAAATAATCTCTCTGATCATATGATTTTCAAAACTTAAAACAATATTTTAATGTATAATCATTATGATTCTATTTTTTCACTTTATCAACTAATTTTTCAATCAATATGAAAAAATTTAGATGATTATTTTTGGCTCATATTATATTTTATATTATAGTGTTGTTCATTCGAATAGCATGAATTAAAATTATAATCAATCAATCAAATTTATAAAAAAAAGATATTTTTAAAATTATATATATGATAAACTAATATAAAATGATATGTTTTTGAATCAGTTAGTATTTTATTTACTGAGGTATTAGAATGGAATTAGATTCTGAAAAATATGTTTTGAATTATAATACCATTATTGAATTAGTGAAAAAGTTAAAGAATTTTTAACTTACAAAAAGCAAATAAAAAAAGATATCCATTTTTTTCAATATGTAGAGCATTGATGCAGCAAAACTCAAATAATTTGCCCATTTTTTGTTTTTTAATAATTTTTATCATTTTTTATTTTCTCATTATAATTCATCATTATTATTAATTCATTTTATCATATAAGAATAATTATATTTTGTTTTAAAAAACATACTATATCATCATATATTTTGGTTTTTTGAAAGCGTCTTAAAATCCTCACAAATTCGGAGAATGTTTATTTTTTGAATATTCGTCATTTTTCTCTACGAATTATTTCGTTTCAGATTATAACTTCTTTTATTAATCTTTAACTAATTTTCTCAACTAAATTTTTTTCTGGCTTTGTTGTTTATTTTCTATTTTAATGGCATCAAAAAAATTTACTGAGCCTTCGATGTTTTTTATCATGTTTTATATTTAAATTGTATTAACAATTGCAATCAATGGAGATTCATTAATATAACAAAAGTAAAAAATGCAAAGAAAATTGAAAGACATTTTTCTTTATTCAAAATTGAATTAAATCTTTTTGATTAAACCTTTTAAATTTTGTGTCATATCATTTTCAATATTTATAAATGATGAAAAGAAATCAAACAATGAATAGAATTATTATTCAGATTGGAAATATAAAAGAAGTTTTTGAAATGAATCCGAATGAAACGATGATTGATTCTAAAGAGAAAAGAAAACAAAAAGCTGATCATATGAATAATATCATTAAAGATATCAGCATTGAAAATATGACGAATATCATAAAAGAAAATCAAAAAAAGATCAATGAAAGATTAGCACGAAATGCATTAATTAATGAAGAAAAATTAAAACGGAAACGTAAAAGGAAATCTAATTCCAAATCAAAAACAAATGCAACAGATGTTGAAAAAGATGAAAATGAAAGTCAAAAAAATCAGAATGAATCATATTTAAGATTAACTGATAAAAACTTTTTCTTTGATTTTGATGATAAAAAAACAAAATCAAAATTCAAAGAGAAAACAAAGACAATAATTGAAGAAGATGAAGAATTTTTTTCTAGTGATTCATTCTTTTTGAATGAGGGTGATGAATATTTTTTGGATCATTTACCTTAGTTAAATATTGAACCTTAGAGCTGATATTTTTTTAAAGAGAACTTGGTTTACAATAATATAATATAATTCATTAATCAATTAATTTTTTCAATACTTTACAAAATATCAACAATTAATAAAACTTTTGACTATTTAATCTTCTGGAAAACCTCCCCTTTATTTTTTTTACCTAAGTTTAACATCATAAAAATGTCTGATAATAGAATTTAAATATAACCATTTTATCTTCAATTTTGTAAATTGTTATTAATGCTTCAATTACTAATTAACTAAGCTTGTTTCACTTTTGTTACCGAAATTATCATTTTGGTAAGAGAAAATAAGGATATTTAAAAAAATCCAAAATTTTTATGAATTTCAGTATAATGGAAATTAATATCGTCACAGATTACATTTTTATGAAAAAAATTTTTTGAAGATTGTTTAATTATATTGGATGATTTTTAATTACACCGATACGATTATTAAATAGCTATTTATATTTAAAGATAATCATATTTTATTCTTTACATATAATTTGACGGTCTTTGAAAAAGTTGATATAAAAATTTTCTTTTTCACTAAAATTGTGTTAATATATGGTCTTTTCTTTTAAAAAGTTTATGATTTGAGAGCAAATTTGGTCGATTTTCGAATTATTAGAAATGCAAGCTTTTTTCCTCTAAAATAAGAAAAAATCATTACTTCTAAAAATCTGCATCTTTTAAGCTTAATATTAAAATTGGAATTCAGATTTAATATGATGACTGCTGAATTATCATTTAGAAAATTTGTAGTAGACAACTCTAGAATAAAAAATAATTATTTCAAGAGCTTTCTTAAGCTTTTATAGGTAATCTAGGTGATGACGACCACTAATTTCGAAATTTGTGAATTACATAATGAGATCTTGGTAGTAGTAGTCATCTCCCAAATGTAAAGTACACAGTTTAAAAACACATCTTTTAAGCTTTCGTAGGTAAACTAAGGAAAGACAACCGCCAATTTCTGAGTCTAAGATTTACTTATTGAAAAAGTGTTTGCAATTAGCACCTGAAAATAAAGTACGTAGTTGAAAAGCTTACTCTTAAGCTTCTGTTGATAGTTCAAGAATTGATCATCATCATGGAAATAAATATAAAAATGGCGCTTAAAAAAAACATTATAAAATTTTTTCAAAGACAGTCTTGGTCACTTCACCGTATCATATGAACTATTATTGGAATTTCATAATTTTCTTCATATGAATTTTTAAAAATGGAATATCTTTTTTTTTATTATTATTATTATTTTAGGTTTTTGGAAAGATTAATAAACTCTCTTCCAAAATCTGGACCTTTGAATTTTTTTGAGAAAAGTCAATAAAATTATTTTTATTTTATATGAAGGGGAATAAGAAGCGAAAAAGTGCATTTGAATGAGTGCCAGTGATTAAGACTAATTACAGAGGAAGAAGAATTATAAATGACGTCCAACTAGAGATAAAAAAGAATCAGTGATTATGAAATAGTACAGATGTTGATTCCTCTCAATCCTTGATTTTTCCTAATCTGCCATTTGTCATCATCCCTGATACGTTTTCAGTTATAGTTTATTAACTTCTCTGGTTCTTTTTTATTGGAATTCAGTCATCATCTTTGATTCGTCTTCATCGGTAGTTTTTCATCCTCAGTAATTTATAATTGATTGATGATGTAGAATCATTGAATGGGGAAAAATAATAGAAGATTGTATACTATATATGAAGAAAAATTATATATAATAAGATTCAAATATCAAGAAGGATAGTATAGGGTGGGGAAAAAGTCCGTTCAATGGCCAAAAAGAGTCAAATTTCGATTTTTATTTAAAATTTTTTATTATAATTAAAGAAAATTCCCTTCTCTTTCAATTACCATTTTAAGTCTTTCTATCCAGTTTTCATAGACTTTTTTCCATGTATTTTTGTCAATTTTGTTCATAATTTCGGTTATTGAATTTAATAGCTCTTCACCAGTTCTGTGTTGTGTTCCTTTTAATTGATCCTTGACAAAGCCGTACAAGAAAAAGTCATTTGGACTAAGGTCAGTCGAAAAAGGGGGATGATCAGGTCGTTCCATATTTAATTCACTGATTTTTGACATAGTCATTTTTGAATTATGAGGACGGACGTTATCCATGTGGATCCTTACTTTTATTGATTGAGGTTTTGTCTTAATTTTATTTGCTTGTTCATTTAATTTTGGCAAAATTGTTGTGCACATGTAAGTTGAATTAAATCCTGTATTTGGTAATAAAAATTCAATGAGGACTGGGCCCGCTATAGAAAATGATGTGAAAAACATGAATTTTTATCACTTTTTTGCCTTCTTGGAATTTGAGGTCGTGAATCACTGTCCGTCCACATTCCATCAAAAAAATAGCAAAGGAAAAACCAGGATTCATCACATGTGATTAATTTCATTAATTGCCCTTCTGAAAAATGAAGCAATTTTGACAGAAGTTTGTTTGAATAAAAAAACCTTTTTTGTTTTTGTTCGTTTGATAGTTCATGAGGAACCCACTTGAAAAGTACTTTTTTGAGATGCAATGATTCGGTCAGTATTTTTTTACAGTGTTCTTATCTATCCCTATAACGAATGCTATGCAACGACATGAAGCAGAAGGGCAATCTAAAATGAAGTCTCGAACAGCTTCCACTTTTTCTAAACATAATGGTCTTCCGCATCGAGGAAGATCTGAAACGGTTTGACGACCGTTATCAAATTCACGCATCCATTTGTATATGAATCTTTGTGTAGGACATTGAGGTCCATATGCTTCTGTCATTTGTGCGAAGGTATCTGTGGCATTTAATTTTCTAAGCCAGCAAAAGTGAACAACACTCCGAAATTCCTCATTCATATTTTTTAAAAAATAAACGTCCAAGAAAGAAAAGTGACCATTTTAATCAAAATCGAGAACATGATAAACAAGATATCAATGAATTATTTTATAACTTCAGTATATTAAAAAATTCCATTATTAAAGAAACATTTCAATTGAACAGACTTTTTCACCACCCTATAAATAAAGATAAAATATAATGATAACGAATTACAGAAGAAAAATAATTGCAGATGAAGAAGTATCTGAGAATGAGATGAATCAACATCCCTGATTCCTCTTCATCTGTAGTTCGTCGTCATATGTAGTTTGTCATCATTTTCCATATTTAATTCTTATTTTTTGGGACCTCAAAAAAGATGAGAGAATTTTAATCTTATTCAAAAAGTTTCCTTCTGAATCAAATTGGAGTTGCCAAAGTTTGCCCAAAAAAAGAACAATCTACTTTTAGAGCTGCACACAGGGGATTTCGTCTGATAGGGCCTATAAATTTAAAAAAATGAAATTCAATATATTTTAACTATATTATTACAGATTTGTGTTCTTATTATATAAGTAATTTCAAGTAAATAAATCCTTTATACCATCTGAAAATTGAGCCATATCCAGGTATAATTACAGCCAAGATTATAGTTATATTGTTGTTTTTCGTTGTTCCAGTTGCCAAAGGACGAACTGGTACAAATAAGTAGTGCATTTTTTTGATCAGTTAATGTGAGCATTATTTTTGTCCATATTTTCTTTGCGATTTGAAATCCTATTGAGTTTCGTTGTGAGTCACAAATCCATGTTTTTTTTATTTAACTCTTGTAATTCCTTATTGACCAATCTTACAGAGATATTTTTTACACGGGCCATAATTGTTCAGATAAACCGTTCTTTGTTCCTCTGTTAACGTTGAAAATCCATTACAGTTGCAAATAAACATGATTTAGCTTTATTTGAAAATTTTGATGGGTTAGATATTTTTTTTTTTATTTTGAACAATATTGCCATCATTAAAGCATTCATTTGATATCTGATAAGATCTTTTCTCTGAGATACACCTATCCCCTTCATTAGAAGCTGATGCTTTCGATTTAACCCATTCTCTTACTAATTGAGTTTTACTTTTAACATTGCTTTTTGATAGAAAATCATTATATAATTTTGTTCTTAACCTATAATGATTAATAAATGCATTATTGTTTAGTTTAAGATTTGTTCCATTATATATATATATATATATATATATAGTATTATGAATTCTGGTTCAAATAGTATTATGATTTTCATCTAATTCATATTCGATAATATTTTTTTGGCATGAAACAATTTTTCTCGAATTTTATTTTCATAATCTTTAAAGATATTATATAAATTGCTTTTAATGCTACATCTAAAAATACATTTAAATATTTGAAATGCTTATGAACAATATATTTAATTGAATTATTTATATTTTTATCAACCAATCGATATGATCTCTAAACTGAATCATTTTCATAAATTACATTAAAATTTTTCTCAAATGTTTGAGAAATATAAAAATAAATAATGAAATAGCTTTGATTTAATACAATGACAGGGAAAACATCCCCATTTGACTTTAGCCGTCTTTGCTGTCTCTCAGTTAATTAGTTTTCTGATGAAGTTGTACTGGAATCTTGAACATTGATTTCTTTTCTTGGATGTGATTTTATAACATCATAATTGAAATATTATGGAGCAATATTAGTTTTCTTATAAAAGAAAATATAATTTTGCTTTTTTGAGTAGAGTCTGATATCTCATTTTTCAAGTAGTTGTTTACATGTGCGTCATTTCATTGATAAAATTTATCATTTATAAATAAAAGGACATCAAAATGCCTTTAATTGGAATTAGTATTATTATGAATGATCATTGAATGTATTGAATAATATTCATTTGTATTACTTACTCCCCTGGTTGTTATCGTATATATTTGTTCTGATTTACAGATTTCTTCTTCTTGAAGATTTCATGTAATAGATAGGTTAAGGAGGGCTATTCATACTACCTATGCTCCCCCTCTTTAAAGGCTTCTAGAGTTCCCAAACGATTTAACTCATAGAGAGCTACCCAATAGATATTTATCTAACGACTATAATATAAACAAACCTTCGAATGAAACTAATCTTTAATCTATACAGATCCCTACTTAAAATACTACTATCCAGAAGCTTCTATATATTGGGCACAGTTTCGTTACCTTACTGACTTTACAAAAGGGACAAGGTCAGTAAGTTGCTTCCTACCTTCAACCAACTATCTTGGATGCCTCGATCAAAAATAGTTCTCCCATCAACGTCACCCCCTATTGTATAATATTAGGAGCTTCTAAGTTGATATTGGACCTTATTTTTGTCGTGTTACATATTGATGGCACTTTACTGTATACTACTCATAATTTTTTCATCTTATCTTCCATATCATCAGCTATATATAAAGCAACTTTTTAACGTTCTTATTTATGTAAATTAAAGTTAACTATCATAGCACACTATTCTGTTGCATCTGGCATCAAATTATTAACAAAGATATTTCGATTATATTTGTCATCAGCGCAATGATTAACCATTATAAACTCTTTAAAGCCAACAAAATATTTAATATCACCATCAGTTTAACTTATTAATGCAACCTTATCGAATTCTTTTGTAATATTTATATATATTCTTGTTTATTAATTTATCAATAACATTGTATAGTGTAAACTTGCACAAGAATCTCATCAAATACCTGCCACCGAATATAATTGGAATCCGTAATATCAGGAGCCGATTCTGCTTCATTATCAATTTCTTTCATTTGACCGTAATCATCTTGGAAGTCATTAATAGGAATGGTCTCGTATACTTCTTTTTCATGAACCTAACTGTACAACACGGTACTCAGCGTCATTGTTTCATTTACCGAAAATAATTCAAATAAAACACCAACAAATTACTTTGTTTATACATTAGTGTAACTTTTAATGAGAACGTCCTTATTGAACACAATATTGCGAATGCTTTTATATAAACCTCACATACAAACATTTTGTTAGGATTATAAATAAATATAGTAAATTTTTCAATATAAAAATAGTAGAACTACTAAAATATCTATTGTAGCCATTATTTTAGTTAATTGTTATTGAATTACCTTAAATCAACAGATCGTAGACATAAATAAACATATATCATTAGTTACTGTACCCAATTAACACTAGTAATAACCATTATTATTGTCGGATTTCACCTGCATTATCTAGCAACTAGTTTGGAACAATTATTTCAGTATGGACTCATATTGAATAAAAAAATTGATTCATTGCAATAATGAAATTGTTTACATTATACTCAGTAGAGTCTTATTGAATTTGCTAACGACTTGTGGAATGCACATACCACACGTAACCCTCAGATTTATTTGAAAATTTCCTTTATTTTAATTTGATAAACAAATTTATATATAAAATAGGAAATTGAACCAAATTAAAAAGCATCATCATTTATGTGATTGATGTTTTCAATTACTTTTCAATTTTTAATTGTTTTTTTTCTTAGAGGAAACTTAAATATTGAATTATATTTGAAATTTCATTTATTAATCGATAAGCATCTATGGAGCAAAATGAAACACAACATTTTACATCTTTTTTACCTTGTCAAATAAGTGAAAATTCAGATCCTCCATATTCATGCACACTTGTTCTTGATATTACCAAAACATACGCAGATTTCAATATTTATAAAGAACAAAGCAAAGATACTCAACCAGTTAAATTTGATTACAAAAAATACGATGGACTTCTTGTTTCTGCATCAAAATGCGTTTTTATAAATGAAAATGATGGGATTTCCTCAACTTTCTTTTTTTTTAGTTGCCAAAGCGATGGATATGCAAACAACAATCTTCGCCGATTTGTATTTGCTCTTGCAGATGCTGGAATGCTAATACCAGAAAATGAAGGTATTTTTACAGATATTCAAAATAATTATTCAACATTCCATTTTATTCCAGAGCATTCATTTGTTCCTGATGGTTTCTACAACTTTATAAATCATTTGATTTACAGAAATGTTCGCAAAATTTGCGTTAGTAGAATAAGATCCTTTAAAAATATGGAAGACTTACCATTAAATCCAAAATTTTATTATTTAGTTTTTCCATATCTCCATTCTATTGAAGATCAAAAGTTAAATCTGTTAAGAGATAGAAATTCAAACAGATTTTCATTAAATTTTGTCTTCCTTCATCATCTAAAAACAATAAACAAAATTTTAGCTAAACCATACGATAAAAGTCAATATAAAAAATTCAAAAATGCATTATCACGCTATAAAAAAGATTCACAATATTCAACATATTTTCAAATGATTGATTCAGATTTTCAAGAATTTAACAGCGAAATTTCTAATGTTTATAACAGAAAGCCAGGAATAATAATCTCACAAATCCATAAGGAAAAATGGACTTTAGAATTAAGTGAGATTTGCAAAAATATTTGCAAAGTTTATGTTTTGTCGCATGATGCAGAATATTTTGAAAACCAATTCATAATTGCCATAAGGATAGCTTTACTTTTGAAAAATGGTGAAAAACTTCAAAATATTGCAGAATTTTCACCAAATGGAGCAAATAAAAGAGAGATTGAAGTATTTATGAAAGAAATAAATGAAAACTTTCGATTTAAGACAAATGAAGAACTAGAAATCTTGATCTTCTCATTATATTCGACTTTAATGAGAGGATTAACAAAAAATATATCTTCAAATCTTTGCTATGACTTTAGCATGGAAATGCTAGAATACTTTGCACCAACGACTTTCGCTTTCTTTGTATTGAAAGGCATTAATTCACTTAGTTTTCTTGAAAAAATGATTAAAAATTTGTTCTTGTTTTCGTTTAAAAGTCCTTGGATTGCATGGTTCTTCATAATGAGAACAAATGATCGTAAATTGGCAGTTGAATCTATTGTTGCTTCAATCATCTATCATTTAATCCCCAAAATGTTTAACGAAAAAGTTGATGAGGAAATGTCAATTGAGCGTTTCTTACCAAATTTTGAACATGAACTTCAAAATGATACCAATTTAATTAAAGATATCATTGATGTTGCTTCCAACTTTTATATGTATCATAACACTGCCGCATCTGCTGTTGAATGATTATTTATTTTTTTAATATGTTTGTTTCTTATACAAATTTATACAATCTTTATTATTTTTTGTTTTTTATTTAAATATTATTTAGGATTATTTGATTAATCCATTAAAATTATATATTCGATATTTAAATTAATGATGCCTTTATGAAATAAGTAAATAATAAAAATGCAAATATACATTTATTTATGTAGCTACTTTGGTTTAATATGTATAAAGAAAGTTTTTTTTTTGGATTTAAAATCTGAGAGATGGCTTCTTTTGCAAAATCATAGTTAATGTGTGATTGGCAAGGAAGATTGGAGGCTATGAATGTTAAAATCGGATATTTTTTTGAAATTATTATTGGACAGAATTCGTCTGATCATAGATTCTTTTGCAACTCGATTGATAAATTTAGTGCGATTAAATTGATTTTTAATAATATTCAACAGTAAGAATACAGACTGCTTAAAACTAGTTACAAAAAAATTTCAACTTTTTGAAAAAATTTTTATTGCAATAACGTTATTTCAATTCAAATGACCCGGCTTGTTCAGAAGTCGAGATACAACGTCACTTTTATCGGTGACCCTTATGTTGGTAAAACAATGATTGTCAATTCGTTTCTTGGAAATTCTTTTACTAATAAATACGATATGACTGTTGGCGCTGCAATGATCAAAATTGAGCAAAAAAATGAAACTGGTGAAGATTCAACATGCATTTATGTATGGGATACAGGTGGTGAAGAAAAATTTAAAAGTCTTGCTCCAGTTTATTATCAAAATTCTAATGCCGCAGTTATTGTTTACGATGTTACTAATAGAAGCTCATTCGAAGATGTTTCAGAATGGTATGACCTATATAAGGATAAAAGTAGTAATGCTCCTAATAATATTATTATTGTTGGAAATAAAATTGACTTGAGGCAAGAAGGCGACAAATATGATGATTTCGTTGATAGTGAAAACGGTAAAGCTTTAGCTTCCAAACTTAATTGCGATTTCATTGAAACATCAGCCAGAACAGGTGAAAATATAAATGTTTTACTTAATACTTTAATTCAATACGTTAAATCAAATAATACACCTTCAAATCAACCAGTCCTTCAAAATGCTGATAAAAAAGATTCAAATTGCTGTTAATTTTCTTTCGGAGTTTACCTTGTTTTTTTTTTTTTTAATAAAATCAAACGATGCATTCACGCTTTATTTATATATGCTTTGTTAAATACAATTACTTATCATTGCTTTATATATGAATCAATGATTTTTATATGCTCATTATACTTCAGAAACTTTTAAATGATTTATAATTGTTTTATAAATGCCTATTTGTCTCGATATTACTCCTTAAAAAGTTATTATTATAATATTTTCTTTCCTTATTTTTATCAGAATCAAAATATGAAAGAAAGAAGAAACTTTCCCAACATATATTCTTTATTCATATTGTTAAATTTTCCAGAAATCATTTCAGCTTTCATTTCAATTATATTTCAAATTTGATCAACAAAATATTTATATATATCAATTACAACTCTTATACTTCCCTTCATCGCTTATACAAATAGATATTTAATTCAAATAGATTTATTATCATTTTTATAGATTACACAACAACAACAACAAAAGATAAATACAAAATTAATGAATTAACGCAATTATTTTTGGATCTTTTGTTAATTCAGCTGGTTTTTTGCCATTTTCATCTTTAATATTAATGTCAATCAGATGACTTTCCATCAACAATTCAATGATATCTTTATTATTTTTCTCAACAGCGATATGAAGGGCTGTTTTTTCTTTTTTCTTTTCTTTTTCTTTGTGAAATCTTTTTTCATTGACGTTAATTCTAGGATTTGACAGCAAAGAACGAATTATATCCAAATTTTCATCTTCAACAGCGATGTGCAAAGGTGTCATATTATCTTCTTTTTCTTTAAATTTTCTGAAGGATCTCAAATTCACGTCGACGATAGAATTTTGACACAAAAGTTGAACAATTTCTGTATTACCTTTTTCTGTTGCAATATGAAGTGATGTCAATTGCTCAACTTTTCCTTTCGACCGTTTATTTGACTTGGAATTTATATCAATTGTTGAACGTGACAATAAAAGTCGAATTATTTCCGTATTTCCACTTTTTGTTGCTTTGTATAACACTGTAGTTTCTTTATAACTGTCTTTTGATTGCTTAATCGATAAAAGGTTCAAATCAATCGATGGTCGTTCGAGTAAACAATGTACAATTACAGCATTTCCTTTTTCAACAGCAAAATGAAGAGCGGTCATCTCTTTTCTTGTTTCTTTCTCTAGCTCAAATGATTTTATATTAACATTTAATTCCTGTCGTGATAATAGAAGTTGAATAATAGATAGACTTTCATTTTTTGTTGCGATATGTAATGCAGTTAACTCTTCAGCTTTATCTTTTGATCGTTTAAATGATTTGATATTAACATCTATTTCTGGTCTTGTTAATAAAAGTCGCACTATTTCTTCATTTCCTTTCTTAACTGCAATATGTAATGCAGTTAATTCTTTTGATTTGTCTTTTGATAACTTAAATGATCTTTTATTAACATTTATATCTGGATGTGATAATAAGATCTGAAGAATTTCTTTTTTCTCGTTTTCAACTGCGATATGTAGTAAATAATTTTCATCTTTTTTTCCTTTTTCTTTCGTTTCTTTAACAATTTTTCTATTAATATCGCATTTTGGATCGCTTATAAATTTGCGAACGATTTCTGCATCTCCCTTTTCTATAGCTTCTTCTATATCTTCCATTTTTTTATTTATGATTTATAGTATTCAAAAATAAATAAATGATTGGTTGATAATTATAAATTGATTTTTCTTTCTATTATTTTAATATTTTCCATAAATATATTTTTATTTTATGCAAAAATATTGTAATAAATATATAAATTAAAATATTTTCCTATTTTATAAATTAAATATGAAGATAAATGACTTATTACATATTTGAGATAATAGAAAAATTTGAATTGTATAAAATAATTTCAATAAATTATAAACAAAATATTTTTTAACCACATTGAATTTTTTTTATTTTATTTAATTTATTCAAAAAGTTATTTTATTTTTATCAAATGCATTAAAAATGTAATCTCGATATAATATTATATCGACATTGGAGAGCGATTTTTTCTTTATTGCTATGTCAATAACAATTGAATGGTGATTTGAATTAACTGGATTGTAATCATCAGGAAGAAATATCAGTTTATTTTGATCTCTCGGATTGAAATATTTGTTATACATCAAAAAAAATAAAAAAAATCAAAAAAATGGATGATAGGGGAGTTGAACCCCTGGCCTCCACTATGCTAAAGTGGCGCTCTACCACTGAGCTAATCACCCTTCATGTTCAACTCCTTATTTGAATATTTTTTAACAACAAAAATGTAATTTTATAAATAAAATTTAATAACCTAAAGATTTCAAAAACAAAACAATACAATAATAAAACAATAAAAATTGGGGTTTGGTTGTTTATTTACCATGATTTTCATTTTTACTTCTTTTTAGTCTGAAATAAAAGTGATAATATATATATATATATCGATATACAGATATATCGATATACTGTTATTTCAATTGACTATCTTTTTTTCGGAAGCTATTTTCTTCATTTTTTTAGTCATATTTTTTAAGCTGCCAATAATTTTTTCTGCTTTTTTATTTGCTTTTTGCTTTCACTGCCTTCTTTTCTTTCGAAGTAGAAGCAACAGTGGCAATTTCAGCAGGAGCAGAAGCGTATTTCTTATCTTCTTTCATTTCTTTAACAAGTTTTTGCAGATTTACATGATCAGCATTTCTGTCGATTTTAATAGGTAAAAAATTGAAATCAGGAATGAAAAGAAAATAATTAATTACTGGAGCTGAAAAAACATTGGTTATGACTGCCAAAATGAAATGTGATGGAATTGTTGCTTTTTTCAATGATGTGCAAGAACTAAGTAACTTTTGACCAGTTTCAATGAGTGATGGTGGAATTGATATTTTTTCCAATGACCTACATTCACTAAAAATTGAAAAACCAACATTTTTTTGGTTTGATGTAAGTTTGACGGTTTTTAATGAAGTGCATTCTTTGAAAGCAAAAAAAAGCAAATTGCTGTTATTGATGAAGGAATTATGATCAGTTAATTCACTTTAAATGAATCCTTTTGAGACTTTTGATAAAATGAAATTAAAAATGTTAAAATGACTGAAATTTCTTGATAAATTTAAACAATTTTAAAGCAAAATTTCTTTGGTAATTTACAAAATAGAAAAGAAAGACAACTTAAGATAAATATGCAGCCAAAATTTTATCTACTGATAAATAAGAAAGGCTCAATTCTTCAAGCTGTACAAAAAGGCTTAGCAGATTACAAATACGATAATACCACGCCTCAAAAGATATTAATAGACATTGCAAGCGGCATGATTTAAATCAGGAATTAAACTTTTGAAGATATTCAAAATAGAAATTGAATGAAAATTTTCAAAATTGAAATTGAATGAAAATATGAGAAAAATCTCACAAATTTAATTACATTCAATTTTGAATAAAAGTTAAATGAAAGGTACTTTTCAAAAAATGTGAGTTTTATATCTAATTTGATGTCCAAAACTTACCTCCCTCATTATGTATAAGTTTTCAAGAAACTGATTGATATATAAAATTTTTTAAATTTTATAAATTTTATTAAAAAATTGACTTTTATCCACTTCTTATACAAATTTTTCAATCATTTGAATTTTTATTTAGCCGTTTATATTATTAATTTTTTATTAGCAAATCTCATCATTATGGATAATGGAACAACAAAAGATATCTATTCTTTAGAAAGTCTCAAGAAAGCTCATTCACAAGGCCGCCGTTTTTCTTTCGTTTTCTTTTACTTGGATAAAGATTCTGATCGTTTATCTGAAAAATGCTTTTCACAATTCTTCCCGAGTCAATTTAATGATATAAATGGCGAAAGATATTCAAGTTGCATTCAATATATGATGTCACAAAAGGCACTTAAGTTCAATGATCTCATATCGCACAAAAAAATAATGCAGACAGATGATTTTAGAAAGATAATTCAAATAAGTAATGAAATTAAAAAATTTGATCAAAAAAAATGGGATGAATGCATTGAAGATATTATTTATCAAGGCAATATATACAAATTTAGTCAAAATCAAGAATTAAATAAATTTTTATTACATTTTCCATTGGACGCTATTTTTATTGAAGCAAATCCTGATGATAAAATCTTAGGTATTCACTTAAAATCAGGTGATCCAAAATCATATAATCCATTTCAATGGGAAGGCCAAAATAAACTTGGTTTTCAAATCACAAAAGTTCGAGACCATCTTTTAACGTTGGCATCGAACACAATTAAGCCAATTCCAACAACTCCTCAAATATGTAATATTAATGATCTTAAAAAATCGATTTCGAAAGGATTCAATTACAATTATGTTTACTTTTATCAATATATCCAAAAAGATCTTTCACTTGATCCAGTAACAGAAGGCTGTTTATCACAATTTTTCCCAATAGAATTCAAAAACAGCCAAAATGTAAAATATTCAAGTAGCATTCAATACATGATGTCTGAAAAAGCTGCACTTTTCAAGGATGAAGAAGCTCGTAATAAAATAATGAAATGCACAAACCAAAATGAAATGAGAGAGCTTGGCGAAAGAGTGAAAAAATTCAATCAAAAAGTTTGGGATGAAAATTGTGAAGATATCGTTTTCAAAGGAAATTTACTCAAATTCAGCCAGAATCAAAAATTGAAGG
The DNA here is from genome assembly GCA_039105265.1 of Tritrichomonas musculus. Taxonomy (NCBI): domain Eukaryota; phylum Parabasalia; order Tritrichomonadida; family Tritrichomonadidae; genus Tritrichomonas; species Tritrichomonas musculus. Next base: position 5,590,977 of record JAPFFF010000004.1, read on the forward strand.
ACTTCTTGCTCTCTTTCCCAGTGAACACAATCTTTGCCGAAGCTGATCCAAACAGCAGCGTCTGGGGAATTCGTTTGGATTTCGATAGTCCAAAAGCGCGCAATCCTCTGCAGTGGGAAGGGGAGAACAAACTCGGCTTCCAGATAGTGAAAGTCAGAGACAATCTCTTAAATGCTAAAACAGTAGAAAAAGTGCAAGTTGAACCAATAGATAGAATGACAGTCGATCCAAGAGACAGAATGGTAATCGGAAAAGAAAGTGACGATGACGATAACGACGATGAAGAAGTTGATGATGGAAAGAATTCAATTGTTTCTTTCGCTTATGAAGATAAAATTGGTCATATTGCAAACCCTGAAAAAGTGGCATCCTTAGATTTTCTTTCATCAGGAATACAAACCTTAAATTTGGACAACTTTCCAAACTTGATTCGACTTCGAGCTTCAAAATGCATCTCACTAAAAAGTGCCAATATTTCAAACATGCGAAAACTTCAAGTTGCAGATTTCCTTGATGACATGTCACTCACAGAAATCACATTCCAAAATTGCCCGAAGCTTGTCGCACTTGAAGCTGGCTTCAATAAAAACCTAACCAAAATAAACGGAATCAACAATCTCAAATATTTGTCGGCACCAAGATGTCCGTTATTGAAATCAATCGATTTGCCCGCCTCACTTATTTTCGCTGACATAACGGACACACCATTCGTTGATTTCAAGAAAGCCATTCAACAGTTGCAAGATCTCGAATGTCTTTCAATTTCACAAGCGAAGAATCTGAAATTGTCAGAAATAACGAGCAACAAATCATTGAAGATTATTCAAATGAGCAAATCTAAAATCATTTGCGATTCAGTGAAACCAGACAACAAACTTATAATCATCATTTTTGTTCAGCCAAAAATTGATTGTGAAGGGAATGCAGAACTCTTGAATGACTTTTATGTTACAAGTTCTAGCGAAACAAATAGAGACTTGAGAGATTTCACAATGTTTAACAGTTTCATTCCAGAATACCAACAATATCAACAGATGTTTTATGGTCCGTGGGGAATTCCAGCTGTTGATTTGAGACCTCCTGTTCCTATCAAAAATTCAATCATAACACCACCAATAGGAATCGATCATAAAAGGGCAGCTGACTCGATTCTTGGCTCAATTTTTGGTTCTGCTATTTTTGACATGATTGGCGTTGGCGTTGAATTTCTTCCTGATGGAATAGCAAAAGGTCTTTTGTTGGGCCGAGTGGACATTAGTTGGTCGCATCCACGAATGAATTCAAATAATGAACGATTTGTTCGTTCAACGCCAACTGATGACACTTCACAAAATGTCTTGATAATGAGATCAATTATCGACATGAACACGAAACCATCGAATTCATTATCAACAATTGAAGTAAACAAAGTGAAAATTAATCCATGCGACTTTGCACGAAAAATTGTTGATTGGATCAAGAACGGACATGCAGAACACAAACATTATCATGCTTTAGACGTTGGAAATTCAACAGCAAGAATAGCACAAAATCCATATTTCGTTGATGATCCATTCAGTGCCGCTGAAAAAGACTGGGTAAAGAATGGTCGTAAAATAGCAGCCAATGGATCAGTGATGAGAATTGCATCATCAGGTTGCTTTGCATTTTGGGATGAACAAGTTGTTCAAAAAGTTGCTGAAGTTTATTCAAAAGTGACGCATTTTGATCCAAGATGTGTCTTCTGTTCAACAGCAGCTGCACTTCTGATTGCAAGATATATTCAATGGAATTGTGGCTATATTAAAAAGGAACCAAGTATTGATAGAACGTTAAATGAAGCAATGAATATTGTTCCAAAAGCATCGAATTTTATAATCGATATTCAGCATTATTGCGTGCAAGACCATATCGAACGTTTGGAATTGTCTGAACCTAATAAAATCGGTTATTGCTTAAAGGCTTTTGGCGCTGGTATTTGGGCTCTTAGACATTGCAGATCTATTAAAGAAGCTTTGACAGTGGTCCTTCGTGAAGGTGGCGATGCTGATACAAATGGTGCCGTCGTTGGTGCTCTCCTTGGTGCAAAACTTGGATTCCATAAAATTCCAACTGAGTATATAAAGAACATGTTTGTTGGTCAATGGCTTTTTAGAGAAGTTGATCCTTTCATGAAATTAATGGGAATAGAAGCACCACCTTCTCCTTTTCTTAACCAATAATATTTATTATTTGGCTTCATAAATGAATTCATCTCATTAAAGCAATTTTTAAATTTGCTAGTTCTTAATTTTTTATTAAATGAGTTAATATATATTATAAACTGATTAATTTTAGAACTTTACGATAATCATTACAAATATGATGATTCATCATATTATTCCATATGAATGACACAAGTATGAGATTGAGATTGCAATTGTTATTCAAAGCAGCAGCAATTAATTGCCCAGTGAAATGCAAGATATCTTCATTTGAATTTTTTTCATCAATTTTGTGATAATTTCCACTTGGTACTGTTTGAATATTGGATTCATAATATTAACATTTATTTAACAAATATATTGAATATTTTTAAAATATGATAAAACTTGATAAGAATTCGATATTGAATTTATCATTTTTTTAAAAAAATGGAACTTATTTATTTATATAATGATCTAATAAATGGCTATTTGCTTTAATTATATAACGATGATCATATATTTTAATAAAACATTTAAAATCCTTTATTTAACGAGTTTTATCCTTTATTTATATTATGATTTTTGTTAATAACTATAATGCTAATTATTTAATTAGTTTAATATTTTGCATGTATTACTTGCATTAATCACAGTTGTCCTGATTATTAATTAATAAAATGAAACATGTAAAATCATTATAGAAATATAAACACTACATAATTATATAACAATCATCGTTATTTTTTGACATTCCATTTTCATCTTTTGCATAAAAGTTTCATTTCTCTATATCTTCTACAAAAAAACATTTTTATTTTAAAGATTTGAAATCATTTAAATATTTTTCTAAATATTTTGAAAAAGTTAATATAATTCAATTGATCTAAAATAACATTCACAAATTTTGAATGTGCTACTCAATAGTGTTATGAGGTTATTGTGAGTGCTATGAGCTAATTTTAAGTACTGTATTTGCCTCTGTGGAAATCTGGATAAAAAAAGTGCAGATTTTCCATTTTCATATTTTCAATTTTTTCGAATTTCTCAGAACTCCAAAAAGTGCAGATTTTCCTGTATCCAAAATTTTCAAATATTTCTCATATTTGTGTTATAATCGTCAATATTATACCATTTCCTTTTTTTTTTTTTATTAATGTGATAATCGTCAAAATTCTATTTTAAATAAAATTATGAGAAAATATTAGGTGTGTCCAAAAAAAATTTTTTTCTGAAAATTTTAGATTTTTCGGAAATTTTTATTTGTTGCAAATTTTTAAACTTTTTGCAAATTTTGGATGTTTTTTGGAAAGCTTTATTTCAGCGTTGTTTATCGATACGACTAAATACCGGTTACCGAAGAAGTATCGGTATTCGGTAAATATCGATACTTTTTTGCTCGGTATTTTTTAGTATCGATACAAAAGTGCTTCGGTATTTTTAGAGTATCAGCGGTTATTAAAAAAGTACTTTATAATACTTTTTATCAGTATCGATACGGTATTTTAATATATAAATTTTATTAATAAATAATGAATAAAAATATTAAAACATTTGATTTTTTAATTTTAAATAAAAATTTTAATTATAAATATAATTACTAGCCTATAAAAAGTATATTATTGTCTTTATTCTTCAGAAATCTCGTCATATTCATTTTCATTAAACAATCCAAATTTTCGATATCATTATTATCATTAAAAACAATAAAATTTATATATATTATGTACTTTCTCATATTAATAGTTAATTCAATAGTTCTGGAATGTTATATTTATCTACAAATAGAAATTGACATAAAGATGATTAAATTTACGATATTTCAGAAACCATTGATTATTCAAATATTATGATGATTATTTGTTGTAAAACATGTAATTAAAGAGAATTAACAATATTCATTAGAACCTTATAAATTTCTTTAATCATCTTTAAATGAATCCGATACATTTTTTGTTAAAAAAATACCGACCAAAAACCTGACATTCGATATAAATTTTCAACTTTTGTATCGATACTTCGGTTTTTTATCGATAAATACCGTTACCGGCGGTTAGAGCCGGTAATATCGATATTTTACCGGGAAAATAACCGCTACCGGAGAGGATCGATAAACAACCCTGCTTTATTTTGCAAATATTTTTTATGTAAATAATATTTTAAATGTATTCTCGCATTTTATGAATTTAAGAAAAAATAACTTTTTTCTAAAAAAATTTTTTTTGGAGACATCCCTATTATTTTCCTTTAAAAATTCATACAAAAGTTTTAAATTTTCTGATCTTCATTTTTTTTTAAAACACCTATAAAAAAGCATGAGTGATCAAGAATTTATAGATGCTTGTAATGGTGGAAATCTCCGAAAAGTTCAACAACTTCTAGAGGGAAAGAAAATTAATATCAACTACAAAGATATTTGAATTCAAAAGCAGTCATAACATTGAAATCTATTTTTTTCATGAAGTTGAAAATTAAAATCATTTATTGAATTGAAAATGAGTAATTAATGCGACTCCGTTGATTTGTGCTTCTCATATTGGTCATAAGGAAATTGTTGAACTATTATTAAAACAAGAAGGGATTGAAATCAACTACAAAACTATTTGAATTCAAAAACATTCATGACATTTAAATCTTACTTTTTTATCAAATTAATAATTAAAATTATTTTTGGAATTGAAAATGAACAATTAATAAGACTCCATTGATTTGTGCTGCAGAAAAAGGTCATAGAGAAATAGTTGAAATTTTATTAAAACAAGAAGGAATTGATATCAGCTGCAAAGACATTTGAATTCATTACCATTCATGCCATTGAAGTCTAACTTTTTTATCAAAATAATAATTAAAATTATTTATGGAATTGAACACAAATATTTAATGCAAATCGATTATCTTGGGCTGCTAATAATGGTCATAAAGAACTGGCTGAATTATTATTAAAGCAAGAAGGAATTGATGTCAACCACTAAACTATTTTAATTCAAAAACAATCATAATATTGAAATTTATCTGTTTTATGATATTGAACATTAAAAATATTTATGGAATTGAACACATAAATATTTAATCTAACTCTATTGTCTCTTGCTTCGCAGACTGGCCAAAAAGAAGTTATTGAAACATTATTAAAACAAGAAGGAATCGAAATCAACCGCAAAAGCATTTGAATTCAAAAGCAGTCATAACATTGAAATCTATTTTTTTTTCATAATATTGAAAAATAAAATCATTTATGGAATTAAAAATGAATAATTAATGCGACTCAGTTGATTTATGCTTCTCATATTGGTCATAAGGAAATTGTTGAATTATTATTTAAAGAAGAAGGAATTGATGTTAATTGCAAAGTTATTTAAATTAAAAAAATCATTTATGACATTGAGATTTATCTTTTTTAACGATGTTCAACATTACAATCATTTATGGAATTAGACAAGTCATTAATGATAAAAAAAAAGATAAATTTCCTAGATGCCATTATAAATAATTTAATTAAAACTTTTTCTATTAATACTATTCTTGTTGTAGATTGAAAATCTGATAAATTAAAATTTGTTTTTGAAGAAAGCATTTCTTCCAATTATTTTTAGAGAACAAGGATTTTCCAATTTTGCTTTTGACAATGATGAACAACCTTCGAAGGCTTGTTGTTCAATTGAAGTCACCAAAGAAGGAATAATAATTTTGGTCAATGAAGAACAATTATAAAAAGATTCATTTTAATCAGAGCCAAGTTACTTGGAAGTTGTATTTCTTTTAATGACACACAATCACTGAAAACACCTCTACCGATTGATGCTATAGAAAGGGGAATTGACACATGAATCAAAGAAGAACATTTTCCAAATGCATTGGAATCAATGGATGTAACCAAGGGAGGAATTTCAATTTGCTTCAAAGATTTGCATCCATAAAAAAGATATGAATTGATTATATTTGAAGATGCTGGCAAATGTATTTCTTTCAATGATGAGCAATTAACAAATGCACCTCCACCAATTGAAGTTTTTGAAGAAGAAATATTTATATATTCAAGTGAACAGCAAAATTCCCAATTGATGTTACTGAAGGAGGGATTAGTATTTGCTTTAACGATGAACATTCTTTGAATGCACAATCACCAATTGATGTTACTGTGAAAGGGATTGTTATTTCTTTCAATAAAGAACATTCATTAAAAGTGTTCGCTTCAATTGAATTCAAAGAAGAAGGAAATATTACACCAACTAAAAGCCTCATTTCCAATATATTTGACAGATGGTGATATTGAAACATGTGTTAATGATAAACAGTAACTAAAAGCTTTTTTTCTAATTGCAATTATAGAAGGAGGAATCACTATTTTTGATAGTTTATCATTTCCTTCAAAACAACTCTCACCAATTTCTTTTTCTTTTAATAATAAGTAATATATAACATCGATTTGATTTCTATTTGCAGCTTCATATAATGCATCAAAATTAAAAAAAATGATTTGGAAATGGTATAAATTTATAATTAATGAATTTCATTAAAAAAATTCGTTTTGGAAATGAGTTGAATTTCGCAAATTTTGAATTGAATTAACAATTATGATTTTGGATTATTTTTGCTTTTATTTCATTTTCTTTCATTTTTATATAAAGATTACAAAGTGTCTGGTAACTATAGCGGCATATATAATATAATTCATTGCTTTCAATGGATTTATTAGATATATTAGAATAGTTGTAATATTTGAAAAAACATGAAACTATTTCATCTGTCATTTTTGTCTCCAAAATATTATTAAGAATATAAATGGCAATATCATTGTGATGGCATTTGATAGATTCGAATAAGCAAATTTCATAATTTCTATTCGGTGGATCAATTTTGTTATTTTCAAGATGATGAATAAGCTCGGCATTATTCCCATGAATTGCATAAAGCCACAAAGAAGGTTTCAATTCAATATCATTTATTCTTAAATATTGAAATATTTGAAGTGATCCAAAGAAAGCAGAATACTCAATTAATGAATGAGTTTTACCAATTAAAAATTGATTTGTTTCAAAAGTTGAGTCATGAATCTTTGTTTCTGAAAGAGAAATATTGTGTTGATTCACGTAAATAATGAATTCTTTAATTGAATCTTGCCGAATCAAAGATGAAATGTGTGATTCATTCTCACCTTTAGAACGTTTTTCATCAAAATTATGAAAAATATCTGGATCTTCTGACAAAAGTTCTTTTTCAATATTTGTCACTTTTTCTTCACCAATGAACTTTTTGAGCTCTGGATACAAAAAGTTGCAGCACTTATTTTTCTGATTTTAACATAAAAATTTTTTTTTTTTTTTTACTCTGGTTTATTATTTCAAAATAAATGGTTTCATTTATTGTTATTATTTTTTCTTCCAAAAGAAAAAGTAGAATCATTTTATTGCTTTCAAAAATTTTGAAAATTTCGATAATTGATAAATTTTGCCCTATTAAATCTTTGATAGATTTAATAGGGCAAAATTGATAATATTCTCGATTACTTGGAAAATACTTCAACTTTTTGTATCCAGAGCTCAAAAAGTTCATTGGTGAAGAAAAAGTGACAAATATTGAAAAAGCAATTCATTATTTCACACTTGTAGCAAATTCTTCAAAACCAAGGACTACATATAATTGGATTATTTTTAAGGATAATGTTGAAGTATTTTTCTGATTTTAACAATAAAATCTTTTGTATGATAATGATTATTAGCTATGTTTGCTAATATATGAAGAAAATGAACCAATTTTTCACCATCATTTTCAAATTCGAGCATTTCAAAAATAAAAACGAAACCTGCGTCATATTCATTATTTTCCAAGTAATCGAGAATATTATCATAAAGTTCTTTCATCTCATTGACATATTTTTGTATTTTGCCTTGTTCTTCCATCAATAAGAAAATGTGATATGAGAAATGTTATAGAAAAATGAGTTTATAAATAAATTTGGCTTATCCTTTAAAATAATCCAATTTTTTTTTGAAAAAGAATTCGTTGTAAGGCCTTTTGTAATGAGAAAAGAACAAGATAAAATAATTTACTAATTGATAGCATCATAATTATAGATTGTTTCAAATTGGATTATTGCGATACCCTTTTAAACCTCAATTTTCAAATCCAATATATATAATTTGATACCAAAACAAAGTAAAACAAAAAAGTTAACTTACGGTTTAAACTTTGTTTTTTAATTTTCGCTTGTAAAAAATAAATCATTCAATATTTGAAATAAATTCTTAGAAACCGAAAGCTTACATGCGAAAATTAAAAAATTAAGATTAAAACTTTTCGATAAACTTATTCTTTAAATCAAATATGTAAATTGATGATATGATATATATGATGCAGGGTTGTGTATCGATCCTCTCCGGTAGCGGTTATTTTCCCGGTAAAATATCGATATTACCGGCTCTAACCGCCGGTAACGGCATTTATCGATAAAAAACCGAAGTATCGATACAAAAGTTGAAAATTTATATCGAATGTCAGGTTTTTTGTCGGTATTTTTTTAACAAAAAATGTATCGGATTCATTTAAAGATGATTAAAGAAATTTATAAGGTTCTAATGAATATTGTTAATTCTCTTTAATTACATATTTTACAACAAATAATCACCATAATATTTGAATAATCAATGGTTTCTGAAATATCGCAAATTTTATCATCTTTATGTCAATTTCTATTTGTATATAAATATAACATTCCAGAACTATTGAATTAACTATTAATATGAGAAAGTACATAATATATATAAATTTTATTGTTTTTAATGATAATAATGATATCGAAAATTTGGATTGTTTAATGAAAATGAATATGACGAGATTTCTGAAGAATAAAGACAATAATATACTTTTTATAGGCTAGTAATTATATTTATAATTAAAATTTTTATTTAAAATTAAATAATCAAATGTTTTAATATTTTTATTCATTATTTATTAATAAAATTTATATATTAAAATACCGTATCGATACTGATAAAAAGTATTATAAAGTACTTTTTTAATAACCGCTGATACTCTAAAAATACCGAAGCACTTTTGTATCGATACTAAAAAATACCGAGCAAAAAAGTATCGATATTTACCGAATACCGATACTTCTTCGGTAACCGGTATTTAGTCGTATCGATAAACAACGCTGATATGATGATTAAATCAAATAATATTAATATAAATTGTAAATATGAGTAATAATTTATTTTAAATATTAATAAATATTTATTTCAACTTTTACCTTATATCATCAATAATCTTTATTCAATAATTAATTTTCAGGTTACTCCTTTTTTAAAATGAAAAAGGGAAAAAAATATTCATTACCATTTAGTTTTTTCGATAACAGGAATCAATATTGATTATACCATTTTAACGTACATATAGTTATCAGAAAAAATATAAATAGTTGTTAACTATAACGGTTTTTCTAGTTAATCTAGATTAACACCAATGAATCACTTTAAGCTATTTTATTTAATCTACTTTATCATATATTGTACAAAACATTTATTTTATCAAAATCACTCATATTTATTATTTGAATTAATAACAATTCATAATTTGATTCTCAAACCTACATATGTAATATTAGATCCGCTCACTGAACTTAAAAATTGGATACCAGCACCCTTACCTCACTATCCTCCTCCACAAATATATCCTGTTACCAAAGTTAATGATTTAAGTCCTATTCAAGATTCTTGCATTAACGATTCGAATCCAGAACCTCCCACAGTTATTAATTTTTTAACGGATGCTTTAGTTTTCAAAAACGGAAATATTGCAACATCAACTTTTTTTTACAAGAATGTAATAAAAATTCCATTTACAGATAAACTTGATCCAATACATGAATTCACCACTGATAAGTATGAAATAATTGAGCAAGCTATTCCCTTTTTTCATCCGTATTTGCGATGCTACTATCATTTTTTAATTGAAATGTTTCCACTTCTTTTAATATACGACCAAAAAACGATTGAAAATTCTGTATTACTTCACAATAGTCTACCTAAAAATCATTTTAATGAGCTTATTTCAATTTTAAACTTGAAGTTTAAAAGGACTTTGTGTGTTGGAAATCCTGTTTTTGTAAAGAAACTGTTCATACCAATTCCACATCCATTCGATCGTTGCCATATAAACGCTGTTCGTCATTTTCGTTACTTGATTTTAAAGAAATATAATGCCGAAGATTTAGAAGCAACTCAAAACGTCTATTATAACCGTCCGAGAAATCGGCTTATATTGAATTTTGACGAATTAAAAAAGGAATTAAAAAATAAATTGCCAGACGTGAAATTCATCACGCCAACCGAAAATAATATCAAAGAACAAGTTATTTTTTGGAGAAAAACTAAATTCGGAATGGCTGTTCATGGTTCTATCGCAGTGAATACCGTGTTCATGCATCAAAATACAGCTTATTTGGAATTTTGCATTCGTCAATGTAGATCAGCTTACATTAGACTTTGCAAGTCGCTGGGAATCCATTTGTTCGAAATGAAATTCAGAAATCATTGTCTAAATCGTTCAATGTACGCTGATATCCCAGAGGTCATTTCTACTGTTAAATTCATTTTGAAAATGCTGGAAACTCAAAATCTAAAATTGTAATATATTGTGGTGAAAAAAAAGTTTTTGAAATTTGGTATAACTTTTTGTTAATCTATTTTTATTTCAAGTATGTTTTATAAATATATAATATATCACATCATGAATGATATATTAAGTTTTAGTGATTAAATGCTGACTTGATAAAAAGTTATAAACTATTGAAAAATCATGAATTTATTTTTTTCACAACCAAAAATATGAAATATTGAATTTTTATATTTTATTATTGAATAGAAATAAGTTCATTAAATGTAAATATAAATATAATATGAATATATATTTTTTCTTTTGTTCATAATATTTTATTATGCAAATAAACTTAGTAATTGGAGAAAAATTGCACTTTATTTATCTCAATACAAAAAGCAATTTTTTTGAAAAAAACTAATATAAGGTGGCCGATAAGTTCGTGAATTTTTCATAACTCAATGATTATCAAAGCCACCAAAATAATATTAATACTATAAAAGCCTTATGATTTGTGTCAATGTTTAAATTAAATAAATATCAAATGACTACATTTCAAATAATTTGAGTTCAAAAACAGAGTGTCTTAATTTTTTTCATAAAAAAATGGAGTACCTTATGAAAATAGAACATAAGTTCATTGATTATAAATAAATATTGAAACTTTATTACTAAATATATAGTTGATATTTAATATCATATTAATATAAAAACAATAATAAAAATTTCTTTTCTTAATATGCAAAAATGTCATTTTTCCCCACCTATTTCACTGTTTATTGTCATTAATGATCGTTAAATAACAGAGGTATTATAGTTGTCTCTATCATTATTATAAACAATTTTAAAAACAATTGTAGATTTTTGATAATTCGTTAATTTTTGATCATTCATTTGAACTAGATCATACAAAAGGTGGCCAAATTTTCCTCTATTTTTATCATGTTTTGAAGTTTGAAAATCGTAAGAAACTCCCCAATTATTTCTCAAATAGCCATTTATATATTTTGTTGGAATTCCATTGCATAGAAACATACTTGCTCTAACTTTATGACTTAATTTAAATCTTGGAGTTTTATACGAAACAAACTTGTGATGTTTATGCATGCTATTTGGCATTTGAACAATATAAAAAGGTACTTTAAACATCATCATATCCCATACAAAAGCTGCATCAACTGCATAACAATATTTTCCAAAAATCCATCCATTTAATTCTTTCATTGTTGATCTAACAGTTCCTTGAACATCACCCAAATGACCTAGTGAACTGAGCAAATAATGATGAAAATCGCATGGTTCTTTTGCATGGTCCAAAGCAGATGTAACAGTATCTTGTTTTTCCAAATAATAATAAAAAGATTCGTTGAATTCTGGTGCTCTAATTCTATCGCTTTTTAAGATAGTAAATGGACCAACAAGCTTTCTTTGCGCAATCTCAAAAAGTGAAGGAGATGGATACGCATCTGAACTTCCAGTCATCAAAAGTTCGCCATTCCCAAGCTTGGTTGAAATATCTCTGAAAAAATACTCAGGAATGAAAGTTGTATGTAAAACATCCAACACAGTTTGCATGTCTTTTTTTGAAACATCAATAACATGCAGCCTAAATCTTAAGTGTTTATCAATGCGAATACAATCCTCGAATTTTGTTGTGTTGAAAAGCATGACCCAAAACAAAGTTATTTCTACACTAATATCTGGATATTGGTCAAGAACTTTTTGATACATTTTAAGAGTATTTGCTGCATTTGAATAATGCTTTTCATCATTTGTAGTCAAATAACCGATCGACAAAAATGGATTGACTTTTCTATCAATCGAATCTTTGTAAATATCATTGAAAATTGAGTAAAAAATGTCGTTTCTATCAAGTCGATCTCTTTTAAATTCTAGAACTTTGTTCCATATCTGTTTTTCACTGTATGCTTTAAATACAATCCTTTTTATTTTCGGAACTTTTTGAGATAAGGCCTTCAATAATTCAATGGAAATTTCGGTTGATGTTATGAATTTTTTTTTTTCTGAAAATGAAAAATATTTACATTTATTTTCGACAATACAATAAAAAGTATGATTGAAAATTCGAGAAACATTCAATTTCATATATTGGTTGCCGAATGGTTCATATGATGAAATTATTTGGTCAAATTTCGAATCGATTTCTCTGTCAACAAATCGTGTAACAATAATGTTTTTTCTTAGAAAATAATCATTGATTTTATTATGCAGTATTTCACCTTCCTGATGTCTAACTAGATCATAAACATGAGTAATATTTAATGTATCAAAAATTTCGAAAATTTGACTATTATTAAGGTCAAATTGGTATCGTCCTCGAATTTCTAAAAATGGAATTTGGTTTTTTTTTAGGGATTTTGTAAGAGATAGGCCTATTTTCCCTGCTGATCCAAGTACGAGAACGCGCCCAATTTGAGCTTGTGATGGCGGAACGCCGAGATGGCAGCTGAGATATTGACGATAATACGAATGTACAAAGCAATCACTAGTATTTTGTTTAGCTTGTTCGCCATTTATAAAAACGTAGCATTCTTTCTTAAAAATTTGGTCATTGCTGTATTTATTATAAATATTGATGTTAATATTGAAAATATGATATAATGTGAAAATATAAATATAATAAATTGCCAAATAGATAAGTAAAATTAGTTTGTCAATATGAAAACACTCAAGAGTGAGCTTTGATATAAAAAAAAAATACATTTTTAAATGATATAAAAATGATTTAAGATGGAGAATAAACGGTCTACCTAAAAAATAAATGTATCTTTACAATTATAATATTAGTTATCATAAATACATAATAAATAATATTATATTATTCTTATAAACATTATATTAATTTTATAAAAGATATTTGTAGGTAGTTAAAAAGTTAAAATTCCATTTTTATAGGTAGTTAAAAAGTTAAACTTTTTTCAATAGTATTGTATAGTGTTCCTAAAAAATATTGATAAGAAATGAATTCAATAGTTAATCGTCGTTAACAAAAGTTATTTTATTTTTAAAATTTTTAATTTAAAAAGTTAAATTTCTTATCAATATTTTTTCGGCAATTGAAAAAGTTGATTTTTTATTAAAAATTAAAATTAAAATCATACTTGATTGCCTTGCACTTCGAGGCATTGTTTCAATTTCTTTGGAAAAGAATCAATCAAAGAATTGTTTGTTGCTAAACTTAGATTATTCCATATAAAGAATAAAATTTGTGTTCAGGAAACATTTGCCATTTCAGCTCCAGGGATTTCAGGAAACATTATTGCTTTAACGCATATGAAATACTTGATTTCATTTGTTAATATTTGTGGTCGGCAAGGTTGTGTTTTTTCTGGTCTCCCTTCATCAATCTATTTAGCTACTGCTTTGACGCAATTTAACGAAATACTTAATGCATCAGCTGTTTTGCTTTTATTAAAATTGTGCGATTGCAGAACCACTTGCGATTAAATTATAGCGTTCGTTTGTATTTTTTGGTAAAGAAAACAAATAAATAAAAGGTCAAAAGATTGACCAACAATTGATTCATAAATTCATGAATAGGTCATTAAATTTGAATGAATTTGAAAGAACTTTTAAAATTCTCTCAAATTATTTTTAAATAAATTTTCTCAATTTTTTCAATGAAACATGAAAATTTCTCTCAAATTTCTTATCAATATTTTTTAGGACCACTATAAACATGTAAAGGCTAATAATACATTTTTAGGACGGACGCCCTTAATGAATTTTAAAAAATTTATTTACATTAATAAACATTTATACTTATTTTATTAAGTTAAAAATTCTATAATATTGAAAACATAATATTTATTTATTGAGATATTACTAAAATATATTTATTAAATTTTTTCAATACTATTTACTCAGAAAATTGAATATTGCGGTTCTCTCTTAAATAAAATAAAATTGAAAAGTTTACAAAATGAAGATCAGATTTCATGAATATATCAATTAAAAAAGTTTAACTTTTTAACTACCTATATAATGTAAATTTAAATGATAAAAGGATCAGTAGATACACTAGATATTAGTCAATTTTTTTTTAGATTTATACTATTATCGATAATAGATATTTCAAAAATATTATTTGGACAAGATATTGCAAGGTCTTTAATGAATATTATTTATTATTTTTTTTTTCTACTAACCATATCATTTAAAAGTGAATTTACTAGTAATGATATGATGAAAAAAATTGACATATACTCAAATTTTCTCTTTTTTATAATTATTTTAATTGATGTCTCAGAACTTATTTCATGGATATTTATAGGGACTGCAATTAACACTCAAGCGCTTAGCACATTTAATGTAAAAATTATAATTGATGAATATCCTGGTATTCCTCCTCTTTTATTTATAGTTTTGTTGATCATTTTATTCTCAGTTTTTTTGCCTTTTTATAAGATATATGTTTATATTTCCAAATTATCCCTTCTAATTAATATGATTCATCTATCGATACTATTTATATTTGCACTTTCGATTATACATGATTTCAAAGATAAAAATAACAATTCTTTATTTGAAGCATTTGATCCTCGATATATTGAAATTTTAAAAATGATGCTTTACAACAAATTCAATGAAAATCCAAAAGTTATCTCAACACATGGTCAATTAAAAAACTTAATTTTTCTTATGATTGAGTCATTTCCCAATGAATTTGTTCAAAATTCAAAAATTGCGCCAAATTTGAATAATTTTTCTAAAATTTTTGAATACATCGGACCAATTCAACCGCAAACATATACCACTTGGACATTATCAGGTACATTAGTAACAGAAACAGGCCTCCCACAGATCTATCCTGATACAGAATTTCGTTCATTATCAACAAAAACCGATTATCAGTACATAATTGGAATAAAAGGAATTCCAGACATTTTGTATTCATATAATTATACAATAAATTATATGGTAACAGGATCAGACAACATCATGGGATTTAACAGGTGGATTGATTCACACCATTTTAATAGAATTTATAAAGGGAAAAACGATTTGTACACTTATAATCATCTAATTGAAAAAATATTTCCTGAAATTGATAAAAGTGCTCGTGGACCGCCAAACAACAGAAAATTAACAATGCATTTGATCCTCAATTCTCAAACTCATTTCCCTTATGGTAGGCCAAGATGGTGCAAAATGAATTTTCCTCCTGAACTTGAAGATTCTCAAAAATGTTTTCATTGCATTGATGAAGCCGTTGGAAGAGTCGTTAATAAATATTTATCATTGAAAATGTATGAACATTCACTTCTAGTTATTTTCCCCGATCATCCACCATTTTTCACAAAATATAAAGAAAACTTCATCTTGTTTCCTGGTATTGAAAAAGTCGACCCGAATTTGAAAATCAAAGATCAAATTACTTATTATGATTTTAGCCCAACTATTTTGGATTTAATTGGAATTAAAGATTATAGACCTGAATTTCCTTATGGTATGAATATTTACACTAAAACAAATAATTTACATGATACTGTTTGTATGAAGAATGTTTGCATAAAAAAACATAGAAAGCCTGATGTCGATGATTTGTCAATTATTTATAAATTTTATCATTATGAACAAGGAAAAGAAATTAAGGCTACTTATAATCTTTCTGACACATTTAAATGTAAAATAAACGGATCATCCGATTATTATTATTCAGATAAACCATGTATTCGTGATGCAAAAAGTGCAGATGTAGTTCAATAATCATAGTTTTCTTTGAAAGGAGCATTTATTAATTTATCATTCGAAAAAGATATTAATCCTCTATTATATATCTTCTATTATATCTTTTTTAGCGAATGATAGAACAATGTATTATATATAATAAATAAATAAATTTTCTAAAGCTTTCTAAACTTAAATAAATCAAAAATGTAAATAATTGTTGTTGATTCAAAATTGATTTTTAAAATATCTTATTATTTCCATATTTTTTTTTTTTGATTAATTTAAATTAAACAATTAATCATGAGTAATCTCGGTCAAAGACGACTAAAAATGCAAGAAAAATTCAAACATAAAGAAGGGAAAGTAAATCAGATTGATAACAACTCAAAAGCCACATCAGAAAAATATCCTCAAATAATCAAATTTATAACATTACTACAACAATCACAAATAATTCAAGAAGAAATCAAAAAGAATGGTATCTTGGACAAATTATAGCCCAAATTCCAAGAAATACAAAAGAAAAACCAAAATGATGACACTATCGATCTTACATTTTCTGGACTTTTGAACAACAAAGAAGCCGAGTTGAAATCTGAAGAAATATCTAATCTATTTAAGCTAATATACCTATTCAAAATCGACACACTTAAGGGAAGTCTACAAAACTACATCCGGAAACACCTAAACGACGTTGAATTCATTTTTGATTTAAAAATTTCACAGGAATCGAAAGAAGAAAACGAAAATATGAGTTCAGAAGACGATTTTTCTGTAGAAATATAAAAGGTTCTCAGTGAAAACATCATTTATTGTTTGGCTAGTGAATAGTTATCCAAAATTTGGTTTCATCAGTTATTTTTTAATAACAAAAATAATTCCCAGTTTTAAGTATCCTCGGAATTTGACTTCTAACAAAAAAGATGATTTAGAAAATTTATTGATTTAAAAAATTGAAAGATAAAATAGCATTGGAGATAACGATTTAACTAGAAAATTTCTTTTTTGATTGTTCATTCCCCAAAAGTGAATGTTTCATCTTTTAATCTGATTGAATATAAAATGATTGTTTAAAAAAAAAAAAGGTTATATTTAATTGAAAGCAAATCTCAAAAATTTTATTTATGGATCTTCAGAAGATTCAAAGCATTTTTGATAGAAAACTATTACATGTTTGCAATCCTCACTTGAATAAAGTTATTCAAAAATTTAAATTTGATTTATTTTCAGAAAGCTTTCAAACATCGATACGAAATTTTCAAAGAAAAAATAAAATCAATATTCTTGTCATTGATGAGTATATTAACTCACAAAATAAATGTGATATTTCGGATTTTTTTATTGTTTGCTTTGATTATACTATATTATTAATCCAATCAACAGATTTTTCATTGTTTTGGTCATTAATCGAGTTAAATTCGGAATCAGTTATCTATTGTACATCAGAAAATGTCAAAAAGAAGATTGAACAATCCGGAAATCAAAGAATTCATTTTCGATTTTCTGAAGAAAACGATCGTTTACTCATTGAAAAATTGGCTCCTTCATTTTTAACCAAATTTGAGCTTGATTTTTCAAATATCAATCCTGAAACCATCAAAGACATCAAGTTCACGTGGGATGTCATTCGAAAAAATATTTCTTTTTATATGATTTCAATTGGCTTTTTGAATTCGAAATATGACAGAACTATTCATTTTGATGATTATTTTGAAAGTGGTGTTGAAGATAAAGAAATGAAGAGCGATGAATTCATTGAGCTTCATCTTTATAATCGAGGTAGTTCATCATCAATTTATTTTGCATATTTGATTGAAAAAGAAGAAATTTGCTTGATGAAAATGTTTTTAAAAACGCCAGAAGAAGACAAGTTGTTTCAACGAGAGCATGAAAATTACCTCAGCATTAATCATCCTCTTCATCCCAGATATTTTGGCACTACGAAGTATTTATCATACAATTGTTTATTTATTGAATATTTAGAAGGGAGAACATTGGACGAAATTGATTTTACAAAAGAAACAACGAATTCTATTATGAAAATCATATTTGAAATAATGATTATTCTCGCATATCTTCATCATCATGGATTTATTTATCGAGACTTAAAGCCGAATAATGTAATTGTTGATGAAAACGACACAGTTTATCTTATTGACTTTGATCGGATGATCAAAAAATCATCAACTAACTCAATTTTGAATATGACAGACAATTTTATGGAAGGATACATTGCACCAGAAATTTTAAATGGAGAAGCATTCACATATAAATCAGATATTTATTCACTTGGAAAATTTATCTTATTTATCCTTTCAAAAAAATGTTCCCAAGAACTTATCAAAATTCAACAAATATTTTCGAAGTGCACTAGTTTAAAAGAAGAAGAACGACCAAGACTTTTGCAATTAATTAACACCTTTTATATTGAATTTTACTCTATTATATTTAGAATTGATGATAATCTCACAAAAATTAATTATGAAGATGATGAATTCACTTTTTATTTGTTTTTAATTGCAGAATATCGGAATACAAATGCACATTTTATACTTGCATTATTTTTCTATTATGGCAATATTTTATGTAACGATGAGTATAACAAAACTGAATATCATTATTTAGAAAAATATCAGAAGAAATTTCAATTCACATCACAATATATAGATAAAGCTATTTTTTATTTCACGCTTGCAGCAAATCAAAATAATTTAGATGCACAATTTCATCTTGGCTTAATTTATTCAGAAGGAGAATATATTACAATAGATATAAATAAAGCAATTCATTATTTCACAATTGCAGCAAATCAAAATAATTCAGATGCACAATTTCATCTTGGCTTAATTTATTCAGAAGGAGAATATGTTACAATAGATATAAATAAAGCAATTTTTTATTTCACGCTTGCAGCAAATCAAAATAATTCAGATGCCCAATTTCATCTTGGCTTAATTTATTCAGAAGGAGGATATATTACAATAGATATAAATAAAGCAATTCATTATTTCACACTTGCTGCAAATCAAAATAATTCAGATGCACAATTTCATCTTGGCTTAATTTATTCAGAAGGAGAATATATTACAATAGATATAAATAAAGCAATTCATTATTTCACACTTGCAGCAAATCAAAATAATTCAGATGCACAATTTCATCTTGGCTTTATTTATTCAGAAGGAGAATATGTCACAATAGATATAAATAAAGCAATTTTTTATTTCACACTTGCTGCAAATCAAAATAATTCAGATGCACAATTTCATCTTGGCTTAATTTATTCAGAAGGAGGATATATTACAATAGATATAAATAAAGCAATTCATTATTTCACACTTGCAGCAAATCAAAATAATTCAACTGCACAATTAAATCTTGGCTTAATTTATTTAAAAGGAGAATATGTTACAATAGATATAAATAAAGCAATTCATTATTTCACACTTGCTGCAAATCAAAATGATTCAACTGCACAATTAAATCTTGGCTTAATTTATTTAAAAGGAGAATATGTTACAATAGATATAAATAAAGCAATTCATTATTTCACACTTGCTGCAAATCAAAATAATTCAGATGCACAATTTAATCTTGGCTTAATTTATTTAAAAGAAGAATGTATTGCAAGAGATATAAATAAAGCAATTCATTATTTTACCCTTGCTGCAAATCAACATGATTCAGATGCACAATTTAATCTTGGTTTAATTTATTCAGAAGGAAAATATGTTAAAAAAGATATAACCAAAGGAATTCATTATTACACACTTGCTGCAAATCAAAGTAATTCAACTGCACAATTTAAACTTGGAGTAATTTATTATAATGATGAATATGCTGTAAGAGATATAACTAAAGCAATTCATTATTACACACTTGCAGCAAATCAAAATAATTCAGATGCACAATTTAATCTTGGAGTAATTTATTATACTGGAAAGTATGTTAAAAAAGATATAACCAAAGCAATTCATTATTTTACCCTTGCTGCAAATCAACATGATTCAGATGCACAATTTAATCTTGGTTTAATTTATTCAGAAGGAAAATATGTTAAAAAAGATATAACCAAAGGAATTCATTATTACACACTTGCTGCAAATCAACATAATTCATATGCATTATTTAATCTTGGTTTAATTTATTCGAAAGGAGAATATATTAAAAGAGATATGAATAAAGTAATTCATTATAACACACTTGCTGCAAATCAAAATCATCCATATGCACAATTTATACTAGGAATAATTTATTTTAATGGTATAGGTATTTCTGTAAATATAAAAAAAGGAATATATTTAATTACCCTTTCAGCAAAAAATGGCAATATTCCTGCAAATTTTTATGTTGGTTATTTATATCATAGAGGTATGTATATGAAGAGAGATATAAATAAAGCTATTCATTACTACAAAGAAGCATCATCGTTCAATAATCAATATGCTAAAAACAATCTGGGCATTCTCTTCAAGAACGGTTATAAAGATGAAGTTGTAAAGAACCTTGGCTTGTCTATTGAATATTTCAAAGAAGCAATTCGTCAAAAAGATGACGAAGTAAGCATGTATAATTTAGCACATCTTTATTTCTACGAAGATCCAATCAAAGATAGTATTGACAAATCGATTGAATTATTGATCCACTCAATTGAAAAAGGGTTTCAACAGTCAAAAGAATTGTTGTGTTTAGCTCTACTTAAAAAGCATAATTTTCATTTGGGTATGATAAAAGCAGACATCGAGCGAATATCAAAAGGGAATAAAGAATTATCATTTGAGATCTGCACAATTATAAGGAATTCAGGATTACTTGAATCAAAATATTTTGAAGCACAGTATAAGTATAACCAAAAAATTGATTTCCTTTATTCAAATGATTTAAAACCTTATATCTCAAAAGAAATAAATGATTCGGAAATTATTACAAATTCCGGCCCAGATCCACGAATTCCTAATATATCCAAATTGTTTTATGAAGGATTTGGTTTTGAAATTTAAATAGATAAAGTGGTTAAAAAAAATATTCAAAAAGTTCTTCATTTTTAAAATCAATTTTTGTATTCAAATTAATTTCTTTTCTTAAAAGAAAATTTTGTTTATAAACAGCGATTGTAAAGAAAGCTTCAACATAACCAAAACTTGCTGCTCATTGATAGTATTCAAGAGCCTTTTTATAACTTTGTGCAACACCTAATCCGTCCTCATAATAGCATCAAATTGTCAAGAAAGCTACATTATTTCCGAATTCAGATGATTTTTTTTAAAGAATTCAAGTTCTTTTGCATAATTTTGTTCAACTCCTTGGCCTTTATCGTAACAGACACCTAAATCATACAAAGCATAGCAATTACCTTGGCCAGCTGACTTGTGATAGCATTCGGTTGCTTTACTGAAATTTTGTTCAACTCCTTGACCTTTCGAATAACAAGTGCCAATATTGAAAAGTGCTTCTGGATCGCCGTTGTCTACTTCTTTTTGATAAAGTTCAATGGTATCACAATTTTCTTGCATTTCATTAGCTTCTTCTTTCTTCTCACTGAATTGATGTAGATAGATCTTGACTTCTTCTGGGTTGATCTCATCATCAATATAAGAAAAGTCATTTGAAAGCTTTGAGAAGATTTTGGCAAATGTTTAATTTATTTATTTTGTGGATTTTTATTGTGAAACAAAAAAAAAATGTTTTTTCAGTATTTTTTTAAATTTATTTATTGAGATATTAGTGGACTTTATTCTTATTTTTTATGAAAATTTTAATTGAAATATTATTAAATTTTTAACTTTTTATGTAAAAAATTATTTTAGCACCCCACTTTTTGAATTTTTAAACTATTTAAAAAGTGGGGGCAATCCGATTGACTATTGAAAAAAATTATTAAAATTTTATATTTTTAAAATTTTTGAAAATTTTCAAATTGTTCTTTATATGCCTACTGTAAAATAACACGACAGTAATAATTCGAAACTGTAATTAAAATATATTTATTATAATATTTACTATTTATTATATATATTATAAGATATACTATATATAAAAAATAATTTTCATTTATCCATTGAAAAATTGAATATATTGAAAGGAACGTAAAAAATTTATTAAAATTTTAGATACAAAATTTTAAACATGAAACTTTAATTACTTCATTTTTCATTATGCTTGTTCATAAAAAGAACCAATGCTATAAAATCGGCTGCACTGGACGCGATATCATGAAAGTTTTCCAAAAATCATCTACAGCCGATAGAACTTATATGAATGAACAAATGAAAGCTCACCTTGATTATCTTGACCAACATGGAATCACCGAATACCAAAACTTTGTCCAAACACTTCGTGATTACCAATTCAATGCAGGATCTATATTGAGATTGATCGAAGCCTTCGTTGACTACAGAACACGCCAAAATCCTGCTCATCCCCTCTTCTTATTGAAACCACGTGAATTGAAGAAAACAAATGCAGGGGAAAAGAACATACTTTTGAATAGACTTGCTTTGGAATATTCGTTTGAATTCTTATCATTTTTCCAAAACTATGTACAGTTCTATTACCCACTCATGAAAATCAAAGGCAAACTCATACAAAACATCAGAATAAAAATAGAACGCCTCGTTGAAATGAAAGATAAGAAAAATGATGACAAAATCGACATGAATTCAAATGATTCCATTGAAATCCTTGATTCAATCCCATTAACCAATGAAATCGATGCTGATGATGACTTCTTCATGTTCGGCGATGACCAATCAGCTGATTTCAACTCCTTGTTCACCAATGATGACGTTTTTGAAGATATATTTGGTGAATAACATATAATAGGAGCTTCTTTATGAATCATGCTGTACAGGCTCTGTACGGCGAGATTTATAAAGAAATTGGGATATGAATATTAGAACATTACGATGAGAAATCATCGTGATATGTGAAAAATAAACAATATAATGTGTGAAAAAATAATATATATATATTGTTTTTATTTTTTTTATTTTTGAAGATTTTGATCATTCATCGATATTTGAAAAAAAAAACATTTTAATTAGATATATCAATATTGATGTGATAATCACCTCTTCCATCAAAATAGTTGATTCCTTCTTAAAGAAGGTAATCAGCTTGATTCGTGTTAATTTACTGCATTTCAATTAAAAAAAAAAAAAAAAAAAAATCAAAAAAAATCGACAGCTATGGGATTTGAACCCATAAGGGACAAGCCCGAAAGATTTCTAGTCTTCCGCATTACCAACTCTGCCAAACTGTCATTCATGCTTTATTATATTTAATTAATTTAATAAATTATTCAAAAAGTTCTATGTGGAAATCATATTGTGTAATTCAATATTTTATTTATGAAAAATTCAACATTCTATATTATTTTTTGCTAGAATTAATAGTATGAGTTGCCTTGAAACGGTTTAATTCGTGATAGCGACTGTTAATAATATCAAAATCAATTTCTTTAGCCAATTCGAAAGAGTTTTTTGCCATATCTTGAATGATCTGGTCAAAAGAAGGACGTTTATTTGGTTTATAAGAAGTGCATTTTTTAATAAGATTGATGCAATATTGAGTGATGTTTGATGACGGCTGAGGGAACTTAATTGGAGTGTTGCTAAGTTTTTCTTTCATGCTTTGTTTAGGAAGTGATCCAGTAAAGAGTACGAAAAGAACGATTCCATATGAATACACGTCAGTTTTGCTATCGTAATCTTCATCATTCATCATTTCAGGCGACATGTAAGCAAGTGTTCCAATTCCTTTTGTCATCGAATTACTTGTTCCAGAAAGATCTTGAACACGAACGAGTCCGAAATCGATAATTTTAGACTCCAAGACGCAATTCAACATGATGTTTTCAAGCTTCAAATCACGATGTATCATTCCAAGACTATGAATGTAAGACATACCAAAAGCGACCTCAATTGCAATTCGTGCCTTCAATGTGTTGTTCATCATGTTTTTATCAATTACGTCTTTGATTTTGTATGGAAGTAATTCAAAGAAAAGTGCAATTGTCGTCTTGTTGCCTTCTTCTTCTGTTTGTCCTGGAATTTCTTCTTGCATGTTGTAGCCAATGGCCTTGCAGATGCATGGATGATTGATGCTGAGAAGAACTTCGATTTCTTTCAATGCGTTTTTCATGACATTGAACATTTCTTCTTCATGATTTGCTTTGATGATTTTCTTGCACATCACCCGGCCTGTTCGTTTGTCAATAACCTTGTAAACATCGCATGTCGCTCCTTCTCCAATTTTGCGCACAACTTTATGGAATTTTTCATCTTCTGATCCAATGAAAACTTCTTCGTTGGACTTGTTTTTCACCTGCGTTTCATCTTCATTTTCAAAGTCTTCTTTTGCGCCTTGCTGCTTGAATTCTTCAATTGACAAGACATTTTCATATTTACTGAGATGTGCTCTAAGATAACGAACATAATCATTGTCAGTCTTGTCATCCTGCGCTTTGCTATGAACTTTTCGTGTTCTTTTCTTTTCAATTGGTTCTTTTTTGGCTGGCTTGGAATCTTCCTCGATGTAGTTGATCTTATCATGGTGTATTTTTGTGTCCACTCCTGTTAATTTGGCATTGCGTTTTACATGTATTTTAACACTTTGAGGTAGGTTCTTAAAAGGGTAATCGTTAAAAACAATTTCAGTCGCATTTGGGAAGAACATGTTTTGCATTTCATCGCATAAAAAGAAGCTATCATGTCCTATTTTTATTGATTCGCCAAGAAATTCAACATCTTTTAATTTTTCTGTATTATAAAAAGAACGTTCTTTTATCTCTTTCAATGATGGTGGAAAAACAATTTTTTCAGGGCCAGAGATTTCAGCAAAAGCTTGATAATTTATGCATTCAAGTGAAGAGTTTGGATCAAATATTATTGAGTCTAAAACAGTATTTGCTGATCATGGTAATTTGTGGTGGAATTTCTGCTTTCTTTATGTCACGTCTTGCGAAAAAAAAGCATGTCAAAAAGCTTGCTTCCTTTCGTCTTTTTCAGCAAATACTTTTTATCAAAAACTTGAAAATGTTTGTTTTTTGATGATACTTCTACATGTACCAAGTTTTGAACGGCAGAGAAGCACGCATCTCCGATTTCTTCAACGCTTGCTGGTAGAAAGAGCTCTTGAATTGTGCTGAATGTGAACGTATCATTGGGAATTTTTTTTAGCATTGAATTTTCTGGGAAAACGATAGATTTCAATTTGTCATGCTGATAAAAAGAATAATTTTTCACAATTTTAATTTGGGAAGGAATTTTTGCGTCTTTGATATCGTAGCGAGCATAATGAAGAATGTCAAATTTGTCAGAATTTCCGTCACTTTTGCCTAAAAGAAAATTATTTTGATAATATTGGAAATATGTATTTTTTGAGGAGATTTCAATTTCTACTAAATCAAAAAGATTTTTGCACCAATCATCTTCTAGTTCCCTAAAACTATTTGGTATTTTGAGTTTTTTGATATGAGCCATACTTAGAAAGCCAGATTTAAAAGAGATTATTTTTGAGTTCTCTGGAAATGTCAGTAATTCAATGTTACAATTAGAAAATGCATATGTTTTGATTGAAATTATTTTGTATGTTTGGCCTTTAAAATTTACAGCATTGGGAACAAGAACTACTCCTTTTGCCTTTGGTGAATCGGCAACTAATGCAGATTTGTCTTTCTCATTTATTGAAATATTTAAGCAGCCGTCTATTTCAATTTCCATTAAAGATTGAATTCAATTGTTTTCAGAACTTCTAAGAAAAAAAATTCATAAAATATTTAATTTTTATTTAGACTGGTTAATAAAATTTGTGTAAGCTCTGAGAATTTTCACAAATTTTGAATTATCTTAACAAGTTTGAGAGTTAAACTTTTTTAGAGGAATCTTCTGAAATATTGAAACTTTTTTAGAGGAATCTTTTTATTTTTTGAAAGGAGATCTAATATATTCAAAATTCTAATAATAAATAATTATAAACATTTGATAATTTATTAAATTGTTATTATATTATTAAATGAAAATAAATATATATTTAATTATTGAATTTATCAATAATCTAGCAAGATATAAATATTTGATATTTTTTCTTTCAATTCAATTTTGAGAAACAAAATTTGTATTAACTCATAGAAATACCCATCCTATTTTTATTGAAAAAAATTAAAATTTAAATATATATATATATCATTTATAATAATAATTTATTTGATGTTAAAATGTTAATTATATTATACTATAATATTTATAATAAATTTAATATATATATATTTTATATTATTATATTATTAACGAGTATATAGCTTTATTTAAGTAAAAAATCGTTTTTTTTGCAATTCAAAATTCAAAATAAAAAAATTTTATTTTAGCTTTTCGAAACTCAGTTTAAATGTCAGTGAGAATTCAAGATACTGAGCATAATAATCAAATAAAAGATGACATGCAGCGAATAATTCCAATATATATAAATAAACTGAAGCGAATTTATTGTACAATTATAAAATTTTTAGATAATCAATATGAAATCAACAATGTCAATGATGAACCTTTCCATATTTTGAAATGTTACGCTGATAATATAGAATGTGATGAAAATAGAGAAGAAATCACCCAGATTCTTCATATGATAAATAATATTGCAAGCAACCATCACCGAGGATCTAATTTCATTAAAAAAATTAAAAAAATAATTCAATGCTTTAAAAGTGTAATTATGAGTTCATTATCAAACTACGAAATTTTCAGTATTTTTAAAGAAAATAAACTTATTCTCAAATATCTCATTGATAGCGAAATAATCAACGTTTCAGAGGAAATATGCAAAGAAATAATTTACAAGATAGAATTAAATGGAACGAAATATTGCCACTTTTTTTATCCTGAAATCAAAAAATTTATTGATGACGACAAAATCAAAGAAATTGAAAAAGAACTTTTGTCAGAAAATCCAAATATTTTTGACAATTTTGAAAGCAAGTTGTTAGAAGGAGAAAATGATTCATATATTTGTTCATTAATTCGACAAGATTCCATTGAAGAATTTGTATCATATGTCAATCGATTAAATATGCCATTGACAAGTGAAATCAAACATTCGATTTTTGAGACAAACTCGTTTTTAATTGAGAATGAAAGCACATCATTAATTGAGTATTCCGCTTTTTTTGGTTCAATTCAAATTTTTAATTATTTAAGAATGATGAATGTTGAATTAAAACCTTCAATTTGGCTCTACGCAATTCATTCACAAAATACTGAATTGTTCCATCTTCTTGAATCTAGGCTTTTACGCCATTATTTTTTTTGAAAAAAACACGCCATATAGCTTACGCCAAAAAAAATGGTTCTAAAAATTTATGTAAAGTAAAATTTTTTATATACTAATCTTGCTTTAAATAATCTAAATACTAAAAAATAATTTCCTTTTTGTTATAGTTCTTTTATCCAAAATTTGAAAATTATAATGAAAAAGGCATGACCCCCTACTCATTGTTTTTTATTGGCGTATTCAAATTTTTATATGAAAAAAAGCATGACCCCCTACTCATGATTTTTTTCGTGGCGTAATCATCCCCCATTTTATACGCCAATTCAAAAATTGAGAACTTTCCTCAGAAATCCTCAGAAAAAATAATGGCGTGGCGTACGCCACGCCAATTGATTTTATAATTTTTTTTAATAATTTTTTATTTTTTCTTTTAATTAAATATAGTAAAATAACACTAATAATTAATTAAAAAACAAAAATAGCTTTTTAAATAAAGAAAAATTGTTTTTTATTTTCACTTGTCTTTTTTCAGCCGGCATTTACGCCATTTCTTTTAAAAACCATACGCCATTTTGCTTTGGCGTAAAAGCCTACTTGAATCATTAAATGTTGATCAACCAAAAATTGATTTTGGGAAAAGAAATTTAGGTGAAGTTAAAATGTTTTATTGTTATTTTCAAATGGCAGATTATTTTGATGAGTTATATGGCGAAGGTGATAAATATGAAAGAAGTTTTATCGAATGTGTTAAGTGTCACCATAATAACATTGCTAACTATATCAAAAACAATCTGTTTTCCCAAAATGAAAGTGATTTGCTTAAAAATGAAAAAATTATTTCAGCTGTTTTTCAGAATTTCAATTATGAATATTTCCCAACAGATTTTGGTGATAGAAACGAATTCATTTATTTAGCATGCTATAATTATCATTCAATTGTTGATCATTTCTTGAAAATAAAAGAAAATGAAATTAAAAAATATATAATTTAAAAACAATAATCTTTTTAAATTCAATTCCAAAAGCAAATATTAATTAATAATGTTTAAATGAATATTTTTTTTTTTTTGAAGTTCAATAATTCTTTTTTAATGATGTTTTTATAAGAATTGTTTTTATGAAATTACTTTGATTATTTTTTTTTTTTATTCAATTATTTTACAAAAAGCAGCCAATGAAAATAAAAATGAAGTTATTTATTATTTATTATTACAAAAAGAAGAAATCCCAAATGAATGCTTTAAAAATAATTATAGATTGAGAAGAATTGCAATTCCATCCTCAATTATTTCCATTGGAGATGATTCTTTCAGTTCATGTGCATCATTGGTTCAAGTAACGATTCCACATTCTATAAAAACAATTAAAAAGAAAGCGTTTCAAGGCTGTATATCATTGGAACAAGTATTATTTGAAAATCCTTCTTCAGTGACTTCAATTGAATCATTTGCATTTGATGAATGTTCATCATTGAAATCAATCGAAATTCCTTCTTCAGTGACATCGATTGGCGATTTTTGTTTTAATTTATGTTCATCATTAAAGCAAATTTCTATTTCAACTTCTATTACTAATATTGAGAATCAGCATTTAATGGATGTTCATCATTGAAACAAATATCATTTGATACTTCAGCTAAAGTATCTTCAATAAAACCTGATACATTTTGTAAATGTTCTTCATTGAAGAAAATAAGTATTCCATCGTCAGTAAAGTTTTTAGGGCATCATACATTTAATGATTGCTCATCATTAACCGAAATTGGAATTCCTTCTTATGTGACTTCTATTGATAATTATTGCTTTGCTGGATGTTCATCACTGATACAAATTTTAATTCCATCTTCTGTTACATCAATTGGAGAAGGAGTTTTTGTTTATTGTGGATCATTGAAAGAAATTTCAATACCTTCTTCTGTAGAATTATTTAAAGATAGATTATTTGATTCATGCAGATCATTGAAACAAATAACAATTCCTTCATCCGTTATTTCTATTGGAAATTATTGTTTTCAAGATTGTTCTTCACTGATTCAAATTTCTATTCCTTTATCTGTGATATCAATTGGAGAAGGTGCTTTTTGTTCATGTACAAGTTTAGAAAACATTACGATTCCTTCTTCTGTTAATTCAATTGGTGAAAAAGTTTTTTCAGAATGTTCTTCTTTGAATCAAGTATCTCTTCCTTCTAGTATTACATCAATCGGAGATATGTTTTTTTATCAATGTTGTAAATTGCAGCAAATAGCAATTCCTCCCTCTGTCAAATCAATTGGCAAGAGTGCTTTTGAAGGATGCAAATTGTTGGATCATATCATAATCCCTTCTTCAGTGATAACAATTGGCAAGCATGCTTTTTATCATTGTGCATCATTAAAAGAAATATCAATACCTTCATCTGTTACTTCAATGAGTGAAAGTGCTTTTCCATTTTATACAAAAGTAATTAAAACTTAATTAAATAAATATATCAGCAATTATAATAAGTTTCTCATATTTTTGATATTTTATAAATATCATATTTTTTATCTCTAGGTCATCAGGTGAAACATATGTTGTTCCATTTAGTGCACTTCCAATTTCATCCCAGTTGAATTGAGAATCTCTTCCAACATTTTTACGTCTTACGTATCCAGCAGAAGAATACTCAAATAAATCGGTATTTATTAATAAAGCTGCATGTAATAATCCAGAAGAACCAAGGCTAGTTGAAGCACTACCGCTACTGCTGCTGTTTAATTTTCTGACACCAACTCGAAATCGGTAGATATTTTTAGACATGATAATAAATTAATGATATGGAATAGATATATAAAAAAATTTTATAAAATCATTTGATTTAAGGAAAAATTGTTTTGCTAATATTATATAATACTAAAAATAAAATCCTAAATGGCAGTTACAATAAGATTTTTATTTAATTTATGATACTTCAGCATTTTTTCCCACAATATTGGCAGTATCCATTATAAGACATATGAAAAAAACCATGTGCACATTGTGGGTCTCCACAAAACTTACAGAAACCATTAATAAATAGATGTTGGGCGCCATGGCTGCATTTAGGTTCTGAGCAATATATACACAATCCTGTATAAAGGTCAAATCCATGATTAAAACCATGGTAACATATAGGATCTTTACAGAAAATGCATTTTCCATTGATGAAAGTATGTTTGCATGTCATTTTAAAATATGAAAAATAAATTGTGATTGAAATTTGTGGCAAATAATAAGATAATTAAATTTTGAAACAGTATTTAAAATGGAAAATATATTTGAAACAGGCGATATTTAAAATGGAAAATATATTTGAAACAGGCAATATTTAAAATGGAAATATATTTGAAACAGGCGATATTTAAAATGGAAATATATTTGAAACAAGCAATATTTAAAATGGAAAATATATTTGAAACAGGCGATATTTAAAATGGAAAATATATTTGAAACAAGCAATATTTAAAATGGAAAATATATTTGAATTAAGGCAAAATAGGGAAAAATTTTATTATATATATCTATTCCATATCATTAATTTATTATCATGTCTAAAAATATCTACCGATTTCGAGTTGGTGTCAGAAAATTAAACAGCAGCAGTAGCGGTAGTGCTTCAACTAGCCTTGGTTCTTCTGGATTATTACATGCAGCTTTATTAATAAATACCGATTTATTTGAGTATTCTTCTGCTGGATACGTAAGACGTAAAAATGTTGGAAGAGATTCTCAATTCAACTGGGATGAAATTGGAAGTGCACTAAATGGAACAACATATGTTTCACCTGATGATCTAGAAAAAGCAATTTCTAATAGTGGTCAATGGAATGGAAGAGAATACAATGCCCTAAGTCATAATTGTCAAGATTTTGTACAATTTTGCTTACGAGCAATTGGTTGCCCTCCTTCAATGATTCAAAAAGTTGGTCCTTGCTTCAGGAAGCAATAAAACAGATGTTTACCCACTGAATAGCTTTAAGGTATTTTTTAAAAGAAATAACTTTTAAAAAAAGAAAAGGTATACTTTTTAAATTCAATTTTTTTTGAAATGAAGTTTTTATTTAATTATTTCAACGTAATTGAAATACCAACTTTTTGAATGAAATCAAAGTTTAATTGATTTTCATATAACAGTTTAATATACAGCTGTTAAAAAAGGAAATATTGATGTGGTTCGTTTTTTGTTAACAACATCAAATATTAATGTAGGTAAAAAGAATTTTCAATAATGATAAAACGATTCAAAATAGCCTTAATACAATATATCAGATTTGGAAAAACGACTTTGTTCCTAGCAATCAGACAGGACAATGTTAAAATAGTTGAACTTTAATTGTCTTGCAAAAACATGGAATATAATCTTCGATCTGCTGTCTATTCTTAGGAAGAAGAAAATATAGAAGAAAAATGTATTTAGTAATTGAAAAAGATAATATTAGTATCATTAAACTATTACTTACATGTAATGATATTGATTTTAATCTCAAATCAGAATTCGAAGAAGAAGAATTAAGAAAAAGCAAAAGAGGTTAAAAAAGAAAATGCTAATGTTGTTGATCTTTTACTGCAAAAAGTAAAAACAATATCTAAGATGAAAAAGGTCAAAAGCCAATTGATTAAGAAGACAAACATAAAAAAAAGGCCGTTTTGAAATCAAATGCCTGTATATTGAATTTGAAAAAAAAGCTCAGAATTAAATGTTTATTAAATATTATCATTCTTTATTATATATTCATTCTTTATTCATTTGTTATTAATTATTCAAATTTCCTTCATCTATTGTTAATAAGGTTCCAACCTTAATTTATGATAAAAAAAAAAAAAAAAAAAAAAAAATAAAAATAAAAAAAGTCAAATTTGCTTTCCAATAATTCAAATAAAGATTTTTCATTAGTAGGATCTTGTGATTAAGTCAAAACTTAAATTAATATCTCATGTTACAATTGTCGAAGCAAATCTTCAATAAAAAATTAATTGGAACAATTATGCATTTGAAGAATTAGATGATAATCCTGAATCAAGAAATAGCTCCCCAAAAGAGAGCAAAAAGATTTCATCAAGCAGCAATAATGGTAATGATTTTTCAACTAAACCAAGTTTATATGCATTAGTTATCTTCAATTGAAGATGATTTTTATGTTGGTGCTTCAGCAAGAATTGAAATATCAATTGGTTTTAATGTGATGTGAATTAACGATCTTTTTTGCCAATGTGGCTCAGTAAATCAAACGCATGGCTCAATTTTATTCTTCAGTAAATATTTTTTCATAAGTAGAGGATAATTCTTTACAAATGGAGCCATTTATTATTTACTTGGGAAAATTTATCTTTCAGAATATATTTTGTAATATCAATGTATGATTTAATTGAATATTTCGATCATGAGAATGCGCAGAACCTTGTTTATTACATAAATTTTGTGATCGTATGAATTGTATATTCTTCATATTTACTAGCTATAGAAACCTTCATAAAACTTTTCATTTATTTCTTTTATATTTCTGGATTCATGCAATTTTTCTTCTTCTTGAGCTTGATATGATCCCTCGTATAGATAGGAAATAAAATCAAATGATTCATCTTTAGAATCTGAATATACAAAGTCATATTCTTTGAAAAAGCATTCAATACGTTGTTTTAAGATTAATTCAAAATCTGACTCATGGAAATCTAATAAAATTAAATTTTCAGTATAAATAATAAGATTTCCAATCTTGTTTCTGTAATACATTGATTTATTTTTGTCTAAATATCTTTCATTTCCAAAAGTGTAAATGAAATATAAAAAGAAAGAAGCATAATAAGAATCAGTTGCTATCGTTTCAAGCAAATCAATTGATTTTGGAATGTTGCATTCAACATCAATTCCAAAATAATAAATTCTTGCTAAATTTAAAAGCGAAAAAGGATCATTTTCTTCTTTAATTGCCTCTCCAAAATATTCTATTGCCCGTGAAATATTTTTACTAATACCATCGCCATTTTTGTAAAGAATACCGAGGTTATTTTTAGCATGACTATTACGAAAGCAGGCGGATTCTTTAAAATAATGAATTGCCATATTTATATCTCGTGATGTATACTTGCCATCATTATATATTTTTCCAAGTAAATAATTTGCGTCTGAATCATTATGATTTGCAGAAAGTGTCAAATAAAAAATTGCTTTTTTAATATTTCGATTAACATATTTGCCAGTATAATAAATTTTACCAAGTTTATATTGTGCAAAAGAATCACCTTGATATGCAGAAAGATTAAAATAATATATTGCTTTTTTGATGTCTCGTGAAACATATTTATCATCATAATATATATATCCTAATAAGCATTGTGCATCAGAATTATATTGATTGGCCGAGAGGGTTAAATAGTGAATTGCTTTTTTAATATCTTGTGGAACATATTTACCATAATAATAAATTTTGCCAAGTAATTGTTGTGCGAATTGATTATGTTGGTCAGCTGAAAGTATCAAATAATGAATTGCTTTATTCATGTCTCTTTGGATATATTAGCCATCATAATAAATTTGTCCAAGTTGGTATTGAGCAAAAGAATTGTTTTGTTCAGATGAAAGAGTTAAATAATATATAGATTTACCGATATCTTGTGGTATGTATGGCGATGAATAGTAAATTTTCCCAAGCATTAATTGTGCATCAGAAAAATATTGGTCTGCTGAAAATATCAAATAATGAATTGCTTTATTTATATCGTGAAATAAATATTCATTGGAATTGAAAGAAAAACCATAATTTGAAAAAATATGTTTTTCTATGATAAAATTGGCATCATTTTTATCTATAGAATAAATAATACCAAGAAAAAATTGTGCATAGGCATTTTTTAGATTTGCCAATAGATTTAAATAATAAATTGCTTTATTTATATCTGCTGAAGCAAATATGAGCATAAAATAAATAAAAGCGAGCATATATTGTGCACCTGAATCGTTTTGATTTGCTGAAAGTGTGAAATAGTGAATTGATTTATTAATATCTCGTGGAATATATTTATTCTCATAATAAATATGGCCAAGGATTTGTTGTGCATCTGAATCGTTTTGATTTGCTAAAAGTGTTAAATAGTGAATTGATTTGTTGATATCTCGTGGAACATATTTATTTTCATAATAAATTTGGCCAAAGAAATATTGTGCTTCAGAATTGTTTTGGCTTGCGGATAGTGTGAAATACAGAATTGATTTGTTGATATCTCTTGGAACATCCTTGTTCTCATAATAAATGTATCCAAGGAATTTTTGTGCTTCAGAATTGTTTTGATTTGCTGAAAGTGTGAAATAATGAATTGATTTGTTGATATCTCTTGGAACATCCTTGTTTTCATAATAAATATAGCCAAGGAAACATTGTGCTTCAGAATTGTTTTGATTTGCTGAAAGTGTGAAATAATGAATTGACTTGTTGATATCTTGTGGAACATATATGTTTTCATAATAAGCTCGGCCAAGGAAAAACTGAGCATCAGAATTGTTTTGATTTGCCGAAAGTGTGAAATATTGAATTGCTTTATTTATATCTCTTGGCACGTATTCGCAAAAATAATATATTATTCCAAGGATGCATTGAGCTTCAGAATCGTTTTGTTTTATAGATTCCATTAAATAATTAATTCCTTTGTTGATGTTTTGAATTATAGGTTCATTTTCAAAATATTCGTTATTGTAATAAAGGCAATAAAAGTATCCTATAAAATTTCTTAAAGATGTTATTTCTTTTTTGCTTTGATGTTTATTTTTTGAAAAATATAATTTTTCTCGAAGCTGGTATACAGTAGTGTTTTTAATATGGTAACGGTATTTAAAGTGGTAACGCTTTTTTTTTAGAAAAAAAAATTTAAAAATACAAAATTTAATTTTTTTCAACATAAAACAGAGTTTATTTAAATTAAATTATATAATAATATTTACCATTATTTATATGATATTAATCACAAGGTTGTGTATCTATCTGTCTCAAATCACCAAAGTTTTTCGTCAATCAATGAAAAAAATTAAGGCATGATTATAAACATGTACATCAAAGTAATATTTTATTTAAGAATATAAACATATTATATATTATGAGAATATTAATAATTATTAATTAAATTTGTAAAAATAAAATTATTGACTATAAAAACGAGTATATCTTTGATTTTTTGGTGACCGTTTACTTTTCATGATAAAGAATTGATTCATTTATCTATAAAATGCTGTTATTTATAAATAATATGTATAAAAACATATTTGCATTTAAAGATGTATTTAACTTATTAGAAGTCAGAGTTGATTTTCATTCTGAGACTTATTGAGAGAACTTTTTCATCATCTTTCAATTTTTGTCTTATCTTTATCCCGACAACATAACAGATTACTGAAATTAAAAATTAAAAATTAGTTAAAAACTATTAAAACATATTTATATATTGATATAATGCAATAAGATAATATGTTTTGCACAAGATAATGGTTTATCTTCATTTATTGATAAACGTCCAAAAATTATAAACGAACAGCAAAACAAACATTCAAATTTTGTTTTTTTTAGACAATTTTTATCTCATATGTTTCAGCATTTTATATACATATTTATTTCATTAACAAATTTCATTGATACTTTTTCAAATTCGATTTTTAAAGAAAAAATAATCATATTATAATCATTAGATAATTCATCGTTTTTTATTATCAAAATCATTGAATTGATATAATATCGAACTAAAATTCGATATTACATCCTTTTGATTCTTTTTGGTGAGAAAGAGAAAAATTATGAAATTTTTTTGCTTACAACTATGTATTTTTCAGTTTTTGAGATCATTATAAGAATAGGAAACTTCTAGTATAGATTATTTCTTTTATGTTATTATTTTAATAATACAGCGCAATAAACCATATATTTATATAATAAAGATAAATTGATCAATCTTCTAATTTAGGTTATAATTCAATTTAATTTGAGCCATTCAAAGCATCTTTATTAATTGTGATTTTTTCTGACTTTTGTTCAAAATGTCGCTTTTGTGTTCGAATTTGACTTTTTCTAATAATGCAATCAATAATTTGTTCCCTTATTTGTTCACAAATATTACGTTGAAAATTCAATTGAATTTGTTCGTTGTTGATATTGGTAGTATTTTGAACTCCAATATTGTGAATTTCTTTTTCGCATTTGGAATTTAGAAAGAAAAGTGAAGTCTTGTCTGAAAAATTCGTAAAAAATTGTTGAAATTGTTGAAGTTGTGTTTCATATAATATTATAGCATGGTTATCAAAAATAAGTAAAAATAAAAAAAGATTTTCTGTGATAGAAAAGTTCCCAATCATTATTCCTGTTGTTCTATGATATGAATCAATTTCATTGATAACATCTTTAATATCTTTAATTTTGAAAGCTGATGATTTTGGAATTACTTTTGAGATATCATATATAAGGAAATTGTGTTTAACATATGTCGAAATATATTCAAGTTGATAATTGATTGTGTAAGCTTCTTCCATCAATAGTAAAAAAAATATAAAAATTTTATAAAATTTGAATGATAATATGGTCACATCACGATAAATGTAATACTTTATGGTTTTAAAAATTTTAAAAATTTTAACTTTTTCAAAAGAAAAAAAAACATTTGTTGTAATGAATTTTTCATTCCAAATTTCACCAAAATATACTCAGCAAGCAAGCGAAGCAACCAAGTCAGCAGATAATGTTTTTTCTCTGATATTTCCTAAAATAAACAATAGAAAATATGATGTTAGCTTGTATAATTTTTATTTAATTTCAAACAAAATTCAAAAGATCATCAATTCAGATCCTACCCAAGAATATTTTAATCTTGAAAATGATATTTACACAGAAGCATTCCTTGATTATTTTTTTACAGAAATACAAAATTCATTTACAATAAAAATTGATGAAAATTCATTACAACAATTTATCCAGCTGAACAATGAATTAGAATTCAATCATTTAGATAAATCAATTCGAACCGCAGTATTCCAATTTTTATGTCAAATCTTTACAAATGAACCTTTTTCAAATGACGATAAAAGATTAGAATTTTTACTTCCAAAAGTTGGCCAAATAGACCCACAAATCTTTCTATTAATTCCTGAAGAAATTGTTCATGAATTGATATCGAAAAGCAAATTTGAAACGGACGATGAATTTGCCCGTTATTTGTTTCAAAACGAAGTGTTATTTAAGAATTATTTTCAATTAATAAATGTCGACAAAATAACGGGCCCTGTTATGAATGAAATTCTTGATCGACTGAAATATGAAGTCCTTCCGAGCGAAGATCAACAATTTCTTAACAAAATATTCGAAAGATTCAAAAAACAATCAAAATTCTTTAATTCTGATTATCGAAAAATAATCAAAATTCTTCATGTTTACACGAATGGATCATCGATAGATTTCGAATTCATTGAAGATTTGAACAAAGATAAAGCAAACGCAAAATATTTCATCCATTACAAGCCAATTCTTGATACCAACTTGGATGAAAAATTAAAAAATGATAACAAATATTTGATGAAATTTGACGTGGTTGTCATTGGCGGTTGTGATTCTTTTGCATTTGCGGCAAAAGGAATCACGCAAAATGTTTTTGATAATATGAAATGTTATCATAATGATGATGGCGTCATTTTATTGTTGCACGATGTTATGTATGGTCCTTTGGTGAATATGTTTCAGCCTTTGTGCCAGTTGCTTGGCTACAAGAGACAAAATCCACTTCTTGGAAATGGAAGATTGGAATTTTATCAAAATGTGAAATTTGTTGAATCATCAGAAAAGAGTGATATGACATCATTTCCATTTGAAATTGGAAAATCATTTGAGGTTGCCATGTGGCATCATACCCCTGAATATGACCCAAAATTTGCTGTCTTCAATAACGGAAACGATAAAAATTATTACACTGAAAATTTGGATGAAAACCTGGCTAACTTGGAATTGGGTCATACAACAGATATAGGAATTAATGAGCAAAAGTTCTTTTATAATGCAATTGTGCATTTATTTGAGAAAACACGAAATA
Source organism: Tritrichomonas musculus (assembly GCA_039105265.1). NCBI lineage: Eukaryota > Parabasalia > Tritrichomonadida > Tritrichomonadidae > Tritrichomonas > Tritrichomonas musculus. Next base: position 5,629,744 of record JAPFFF010000004.1, read on the forward strand.
ATCACGTCAAAACTAAACTATAATTCTTCTTAAATAAAAATTTCTTGAACTCAAAAAATATTTTATATCGATATTTATAAAAACAATATAAAATCTGCATAATGAATTGAAAATATAAATCTTTTGTTAAGAAATATTGATATATTAATAAAAGCAAAATGTTGAAAATGAAAATGATGAAAAATAAAAGGAAATTTTCTTTTAAATATAACTATTTGAATATTATTTTATCTGCAAAATCATTAATGATATAAAAACTTTCTTTTGCTTTTATTTCGAATATTATTCATCTTCCAAATTAATATATAATATTCATATATATTGTTTCCTCAAAAATGCAAAAGAAAGTTTTTATATCATTAATGATTTTGCAGATAAAATAATATTCAAATAGTTATATTTAAAAGAAAATTTCCTTTTATTTTTCATCATTTTCATTTTCTGAATTTTCATTATTTTCGTTTTTATTGGTAGCATTTAAGGCAATAATGAAAAGTATAATACCAATTATTTGAAAAATAGCAAAAATCAAAGTTGGAGCACCAACATTGGCACAAAGATAATTACTATATGTATGTACTATATCTTCATATTCGTAATATGTATGAACTGCCTTATCAAAAACAGTATCAGCCCACTTCCAATATTTATCTTCTAAATTTTTTTCTTTTAAAGTGTCCCACCATTCATCGTTTCCTTCAAATAAAAAAATTTTATAACATTTGCAGCTTTTCATCACATATTCTTTTTTATTTGGATCCCATTCTCTCGTTTTATCATTTCTTAAACCTAATGATGATGCAATTAAAGCTGGAATAATGCTGCCTATTGAAAGGCATCCAATCACAATAACCTGCATGAATCCATATTTGCCTTCTGATATTTTTTCGGAAAGTGTTTTAATAAATAAATGAATAACAATTAAAGTTGCAATAGCTAAAAGACCTATTAAAGATATAACCCAACAAGATAAAGATGAATATTCAAGCATTCTGGACTTTCCTTTGTTATATCCATACCATGGTTGTATTTTAGACCACCAAAAAAGAGTTGTAATGAAATCTGCAATGAATCCTCCACCAAGAAAAATAGCTGATAACAGAGCTAATAGTTTTTTATTTCCTGTAAATATATTTATGATGTTCATGCTTCTGGAGAATAAAATATCGGTTATGGTTTATTCTCAATTAATTCACCCTTGTTTATGTGAAAATTTCTATCTTAAATTTATGTGTTTTTCAATGAATACAGTTGTAAAATTGAATAATGTAAAATAATCATTGGCCTTATCAATCATTATTTACTAAAAATTCAAGCAATTTTTAGTTTAGAGAAAAATATTTGCATTGATAAAATAACAATGAAAACCTTGAAAGTATTTAATTTTGAGCATTTTCAAAATGAAATATTTTAACTAAAAAATTGCTTGAATTATAATTCACCTTGCAATTGCATAATTAATCACGCATGTTTATTTTTTGAAATTAAAGTTAACAATTTTCATTTGGTAGTAATTAATTACTTGCAATATTAACTATGATTTAAACTCCTTTGTATTATTTTCTCTGAAAAATTTCATCACAATCTAATTGGGCTTCTCATTTATCATTTTGAACATTGCGAAGTCTATCTTATTTAAAACAAAATATGAATATTAGTTTTTTCATTATTATATAATCATAGATTTTATATTAAACAAAATTATTAAATAAGGGACTAATTTATAGAATAACCTATTTGATAAAGGTTCTCTAGATCATTTTAAAAAAAGAGTTTAGTTTTAATGTATTTTATAGTGGTGTAATTTTGGCATAACCGTTTCCAATGTGACCTTTTTCATTTCCATTTCCGTTTGGACGAGGGAATTCTTCGTTGCCCCCAACGCATTTCACGTCAGTTAAGTAGTAGCTGCTGCTTAGAGCAAATTTCGATGCATTCGCTGAGTCACCTGATTGGAACGTTTTAAAACTCGACTCAGTGAATGTCCAGCCTGAGCCTCCGCCTCCACCTGAACAACGGTTTGCGCATCCATATCCGCCACTGCCACCACCAAACCAACCGCCGCCACCTGAATCGCATCCATGGCTGTACTTGCCTGTGGCACCAGAGCCGAATACGCCTGGATCTCCGTGTCTGTCATCACGTTCGCCGAGGCCTCGCGTGCTGCCTGTCTGCGTGCCTGCGCCTTGGCTATAGAGCGAGTTAAGATAAAAGCAGTTGCCTCCATTCAAACCTCCTCCAAATCCGCCTGGATTAATTCTACAACTGTCGCCGCCAGCTCCACCGCCGCCGCCTGCAACAATCACTCGCGAGTAGTTCGTGTCGCTTCCGATTCGAATTGAAGTGGAGCCTCCCCCTGTTCCCGGAACTGTCGTGTAAGCACTATAATGGCCTGCTTTTGTTCCTCCGCCATCAGGGAAGCCTCCTTTGGTACTCGATCCGTCTGACGAATTTGATGGGCAGCCTTCGCCTCCAACGAAAACATAAACTGTCTCTTTCTTGTTCAAATTCAGAATACCTCGCGAATAACCGCCTAAACCTCCTTGAATTGTCGAATTAAACCTACCTCGATCACTGCTAGAACAACATTCACCAGTTGAATCTCCGCCTTTTGCGCCCCAGACTTCAAGCACGTATCGACCTTGTGAAAGTTGGATTTTGATTGGTTCTCCTTTATAATCAAATGTAAGGCTGCTTCCACTCGTTGTCACTGAGTTACTCACGATTTCATTTGACTCGCCTTCACTGTTAAAAACGATGCATCTCACGTAGTAAGTGCCCGGCTTTCGACAAAACGATGTCTTCATATGAAGTGAGGTGATTGGTTCTCCTTTTTCATACGCTTCGCTTCCAAGAGATTTTGCATCACTTGTGCTAACGATGACTTTACTCTTGCCTGTATCAAGTGCTGAACTTTTCGATTTCAAGTTGATTTCAGCATTGATAAAAAGTCCATTTTCGACACTAGCAATTACTTGTCCTTTGATTAAGAAAAGTTTGTTAAGCTTTTTCTGAAGCAGCCCAATTTGATTTTCTAAATTTTTTGAATAATTTATTTGGTCTTGAAGCTGACCATTCATTTTTTCTGAATCATTGAATTGTTTTTGAAGTAAAGTTTCTAAATCTTTCATTTTATCTTGTTGTTCACTGTTCAAATTTTTTGAATCACTCAATTGGCTTTTAAGCGATTTTATTTCTATTTCTAAATCAGACACTTTATTTTGTTGTTGATCATTCATTTCTTTTGAATCATTCAATTGGCTTTGAAGTGATTTTATTTCAATTTCGAAATCAGACAATTTCTTTTGCTGTTGGTCATTCATTTCTTGAAGATTTTTTTTATGACTTCTTATTTCATTGATAAGGTTTAAATTGCATTTAAGGTAATCAAAGAAATGTTGCGTATTTTCATTCGATTTTGAATACATTTCACACAATTCTTCAAGTCGATCATCAGATAATTTTTGAAGATCAAGAAATGGAAATAAGACGCAAAATTTACTCACTGATTTAATTATAATATCAAAAAGTTTGTTGCTATTGATTGAATCATGGGAACTTTTTCTAATAACTCTATGAATAATTTGAATTGGTAATTCAATAAATTTGTCATTTAATAAACATTCGTTAATTTTATTTGATAGCAAATCTTCGATTTCATTGCTTATTTCTATTTGTGGATTATCTGTTTTTGCTTGTGTTTTAACATTGTATTCAAGCATCTGGATAATAAAATCAACATCAACGTTGTGAGATCTAATATATTGATTGATTTTGAATGAGAGTTTTCGAACTTTTAAAAATTTGCAAATTTTGAGAATATCTATGCATTGGGCATATGTTAAGACCAAATCTTCATTAATATTGTAATTTTGTTGTAATAATTCAAAAAATAAATCGATGTTCTCTGGTAAAAGTTGAAAATCTTCTTGGAATTGACGAATTTCTTGAGGAAATCGATTGGTTACATCTGAAAACAAATATGTTTCTCAGATATGTTTGGAATATTTGGTTAATTGGGAATAATAAATATTAATTTTTTTTGAACAATGTTGGAATGTAATCAAATCATCATTTTCAAAATTATCATCACCAATAATTTCTGAATTCTGTTCTTGATCAAAAATTCGCGAGCTAAAATCACTCATAAATTTTCTGTTTTATGAAAGCTCATACAATTATTTCTTTCATAATTCAAATTTCAATGCCGTAAAATATAAATGGAAAGTGGTTTTTTTCCATCAAAAAAATTTGTCAAATGAATTAAAAAATGTATTTGCAAAGCAGTTTTTGTGATTCAAAAAAAAAATGTTTTTGATATTATAAAATGAATGAAAACAAAATAATTAAAAAAAAGTAATTACCAGCAACAACTGGAAATGTTTTAAAAAGGAATTATGAACTAGTTATTGAAAAACCAACTTTATATGGATATTCAACGAGAATTTATTAAAAAATACCAGATGTTGACAATTATTGTGATTTTTATATTACCCCGTAAAATAATAATCCATTTGGTGAATATTCTGTAACAACAACTGGATTTTCTTCATTTTCAAAGTTTTTCTTATTGTAGCCATAAAAGCTCAAAATGCAAAGATGATTTAATTAAGAAAGAATGCTTATTTCAAGGTAAAGACTGATGAATTCATCGTCGTCCATTTCATCCAATTTTAACTTAGAAACTTTGGCTGAATAAGTCTCCATTATGCTTGCAAATATCACTTTGTAAATTATGCCAAAATTGCCTTCGCCAATTTTGCACTGAATTGAGCAATAATCAAGAGGAGCATAATAATTAGCATCTAGATTAATTTTTCGATGTTCTAAATGTTCTTTTTTAATAGAAAATGAATCAACTTTTTCAAAGGATTTGAAAAGTGACTCAAATTGAATGCTCTCAATTAGAATAAAATAATATTTAATAAATCTAATTTAATAGTATATTTATAATAATTCATGTTATAAATAAAGATAAAAATAATATATATTTACATAAAAATTCAGATGTTTAAACTGCAATTCAATTCTCAGCCAACCTTCAATCTAAAATTGGCCTTATTAACAGTTATATTATAACGTATTAATTCAAATATGAGATCTTTTTTATTCAATTTTGGCATGAGTTTTGAACCAATTCAAATTTATTATTTTCAATACTTTATATTAAAATAGAATTAAAACAAAATATTACTAACTTGTTCAAAAAAAGTGTAATTAACAGGAAAAATATATGGATATTCCATTTGAAAATGATGTAAATCAATATGATGAGCATTATTTGAAATAATTTTGCTGAGTTGAGTATGCTTTTGAAATATTTATATTGAATATTTGAAATGTCAAGCAAAAATCATAAAAATCTAAGAAGTATAATGGTGTATGGACAAAAATCCAAGTGTAAGTTCTAATTGCAAGATTGGTTGTTAATAATTAAAAGTTTTGAATCTTTAATTTGGCACCAAGAGCAATAAAAAGCACAGTCAAATTAGATTATTGGCGAAATTTTATGAAAATGTCTGCAAACTTTAATGAAAATTAAAAAATTTTAAAGTATAAATTGAAAAGAAATAATAAAAGCTTTGTAGAATTGAAATAAATATTTTTTGTCAAATAAATTGAGAGAAAAAATAATGGGCAGGCATTTGAATTTACGTTTATAAATCTCGAAAAATAATCATAAACATGATTACAAATTTTTGTATCAATGGTTTAATTAATTGTGAAATTAATAGAGTATACCAATGCAATAATAAAATCAGCCCAATCGAAATAAAAACAACTCCAAATGATTCTGAATTACTTGCTATTATAGCTAACCAGCAAAAAAAAATTATAATCAATCGTGAAACAAGAGAAAAAATTATGGAACAAATAAATCCCCAAAATTTAAATAAGTGGTATGATATTTTGGAACCAAAGCAAATATATTATAATAATATAATGACGTCAGTTAGAGAAACTATTCCTAATGAATTAATTGCAAAATTTTCTGTTATTACATATAAAGAATTAACGTTATGTGACTTCGTTTCTTTTTTAGATTCACAATTTGGCCAGAGTTTATTCCCAGAATTTACATTTGAAGATGCAGCTGTAATTTTATTTATCAAACCACAACTTCCAAACTGGCTTTATCGGCTAATAACACCTTATTCAAATGAAATTTCTCGCTATATTAAGTGCATGTCTTTTGCTTTAAAAATAATTATAGAAAAAATAGAAGGTGATAAAATCGATCCATTTGTAAATAAGAAAAACTATATAACTTACTCAGCCAGCCAAAATATACTTCTTTATTTAAACGAAACTTATACTTATTTTATATATATATATATATATACTATATTGGAAAAGCAGTTTTTTTTATGAAAAGTTAAATAATTCATATAAAGAGATGAAATATATATAAAAGTATGAGAATTTCTAAGAATTGATGTTTCTTATAAATGAGAATAATACACTAAGCTCTCTATCTTTCATTTCAAATGATCAAAGGTTTTCATAAGATAATTACACTGAAAACATATTAAACAAATAAGGAGCACGTATTTATTTATTGCTGCAAAATAAAGTTGAGATTTAAAATAGAGATCGACTTAAATTTCGAATTTAAAATTGACTTTGATTTTTCATATTTTATTATATTATACATAGGATTATTTAAAAACTTTTCACTGATTAGAATTTTATAAAATCTTTAATGATAAGATATTTATATTTTTTTGTTTGTGTGTGTTTCATTGAAAAAGTGAAATTCAATTATTGTAAATTCACAAATTTTGGAATTAATTGAGAGAAAAAATATATTAAATATTTTATAAAAAATGAGTGTTGCAGCATATTTAGAAGTGCTTAAATCAATCCAAAGTAATATCTTGCAATTTATTGACATGGAAGACAACAGTGAAGAAAATTATCAAAATATTATTACGATATTAGAAGATCAAAAAATTCATGAAAAAGAGCATGAAATTAAGCTAATTATTCACTTAATTTCCAAAATATCAGTTAATCATCATCGATATCCCAATTTTTTCAGCAAAATTGAGAAACTTTTATTATATTTTAAAAAAGAATTCCAAAAAAATTACACGAATGATGAAATTTTTGAACTTTTTGAGTTTGATATCAGGATTATATTATTTTTACTTAAAGAAAAAATACTAATTTTTACAAAAACGGTATATTCAAAATTGAATACATATTTTAATCTAAATTATTTTTATCCCGAAATCAAAGCCTATGAAGAATCTCATCAATCAGATCTTCAGAAAGAGAAAAAAGAGCGAAACAATATTCCAAAGAAAGAAAAAGAGAGTGAACTTTTTGAGAACAATTCAGACACAGAAAGCAGCGACAATTTTTTTAGTCAAGAAGAAAGCTATGATTTAAATGATGAAATCGAAGATGAAGATGAAGATGAAGGTAATTGTGAGTCACATTTTGTTCCAAATGGAAATGACAATAAATCTGAATCAATAGAAAGAATGAATAATTTTTATCGATCTTTTTTTGGACGACAAGAGCAAGTTGAAACGCCTGAAATAAACGAAGATAAACGATTAATCGGTGAGAATGATAGTGAACTATGTGAAATAATTCGAAAAGATTTGATTGAAGAGTTTATTATATATGTGAACAAGAAAGAATTGAAAGCTGATTCAAAAATTGAAAAATCAATGTATGAAACAAATTACTTTTTGAGAGATTCATATAATTTAACGTTGGTTAAATATGCCGCCTTTTTTGGCTCTATTCAAATTTTCAAATATTTGTATAATAATGGAGCTAAATTAGATAAAAAAATGTGGATTTTTGCGATTCATGGTGAAAATGAAGAAATTATTCATATTCTTGAAGAACAGGGCATTAAACCTGAAAAAGGTTTTATTATTGAATGTTATGAAGAATCAATGAAATGTCATCATAATGGAATTGCTTTATATATTGAAAAGAATTATTTATTGGATGAATATAAAGATTATTATAATGTTAGATTTAATTGTTATATGCATTATAATTTTGAATTTATTCATGATCAATATGACCATGAAACAATGTATCCAATGATCTATTTTGATTATTACACATTGATCAAAACTCATTTGGAAAACGCTAAAATTGATATTAACAAAAAAATTGAAATTCAAAATAATGAATTTCAATATAAACATAAAGAAACTTTTATAATATCACTGTTTTCAGCGCCTTTAATCATTGCAATTGAAACAAAATCTCTTGATATTGTTAAACTTATTCTGAATCATCATGATATTGATGTTAATCTTAACAAAATTGAATATAATCATATGTATTTAAATAATAAAAAATTGGATTATGATTTTATTAAAGAAAAATCACCATTGCTTATTGCTCTTCAAATGAAAAACATGGAAATGATAAAGCTTTTATTATCAAGTCCAAAAATCGACGTCAACAAAAAATATATTAAAAAGAAAATTACTGGAACAGTCAACAATGAAAATAGAATTGATTATGATGATGAAAATAATAAAATTGATATAGTTAAAGAGTTGTCTTTATTAAATATTGGCATTTCACAAAAGAATTATGAATTCGTTGAACTTCTTTTATCAAATCCTGATATTGACGTTAATTCTGAAGAAATTATATCTCCTTCATCTGATTATATGATAAAATATACACCATTAATGAAAGCCATTCAACAATTAGAAACTAAAATAGCTCTACTTTTGTTGTCGAATTCAAAAATTGACGTTAATTGTAAAATGACCAAAATAAAAGACAATGAATTAATAACGGAAAAAACGGCGTTATATGCAGCAATTGAGTTAAACATTCCAGAAATTATTCAGACTTTGTTATTAAATAAAGATATTGAAGTCAACACAATCGTAACTAAAAGAACATATAATATGGATATTACTTCTAAAAGAACAGCTTTATATAAAGCAGTTAAATGTAATAATGTTGAAGCTATTAAATTGTTGTTAGAAAAAGATGATATTGATGTCAATATTAAAACTATTAATAAACAAGAAGATAATGATTTGCTTTCAGAAAAGACAGCTTTATATATCGCTGTTAAGAAAAACAGAGTTGAAATTGTTAAACTTTTGTTATCAAATGAAAATATTGACGTTAATATTGAAACAATTAAAAGTATGGAGAAAGACAAATTTGTATCTAAAAAATCAATTTTATATCGAGCAGTTGAGAATCAAAATATTGAAATTATAGAACTTTTATTGTCAAATCAAAATATAGATGTTAATTATAAGTCATTGAGGATAAATGTAAATCCAAGATTTGGATGTAAAAAAGCAGAAAAAACGATATTATCTAGAGCAGTCGAAACAAATAATATAAATATTGTTAAGCTTTTATTGTCCATGTTAAATATTGATATTAATCAAAAATCTTTCAAGTATGTCACTCTTATTAGTGATGAATATGGTGAATATGTCAGATTTTATACTCCATTGCATGTTGCAATTTTAGAAAAAAATATTGAAATTATAAAAATTTTAATTAACAATGAAAAAATTGATAAGAATGCTAAGGATGAACATGGAAAGAGTCCATTTGAACTGACAAATGATGAAAAGATATTGAAATTAATTGAAGAGCACTAATATTAAGCAAAATATTCAAAATATATGATAATAAAAGAATTTTAAAATGTCTAAATATTATAAAGCTAATTCTTTTCTGGTTAAAAGTTTTTATTTATTTATTTTACTTTTTCAAAGTCAGATAGTTTTCATAAAAAGTTCTGTTACATTGATTGCTCAACATTTGCAGAAGACTCTGAAGTTGAAATATTTGAAGAAAATTGTTTTTATTTTTGCACATATCAAGAAACTCGAAATTCCATCGAGTGTCAAGAACCTGGAGGATGACTGGTGCAGAAATCTCTATGATTTGAGAGAAATTGAAGTATCACCAAAGAGCAGCCATTTTATTTTGTACAATAAAAGCTTTCTTCTTGGGAAGAGCAGCAAATCGGGTGACAGATTTGATGTTCTCCACTTTGCACGTTCTGGCATCAAAGAAGCAGTGATTCCACTCCAAGTCACACGCATAAAGAAATGGTCATTTGATAATCATGACCAAGCTGAAAACAGTCAGATGTTCGACCAACTCAGAACTCACATACATTGAAAATTTTACATTCAGTGTAAGCGAGTGTCAAACAGACTGAAGACTGGTGTCTTTTAAAGTTCTCATAATCTATGAAAAGTAGAAATTTTACCAGAAAACAAATTTTATCAAGATGATGAATGGAAAATGCATTGTGAGATAGAGCAGCTGTGGGAGTGGCGTCTTCTATAGAGAGCATCAGCATCCCTCCCACATCTAATATTAAATTTTAAAATATTGATCACAAATAAAAATAGGACGTTTTTAATATTAGAGAAAACACCTCTGAAAATACTTATGCAAAAATATATTATAAAAATAATCACATAGAATTATTTGAGATAAATTGTATCTTATTCCTTTCAAAATTGAAGGGGAAGATTAAAAAAAACGTTATTAAAAAAGGCTCAAAAAATAAAAATGGATTTCGAAGGTGCATTCTTCAATACTACAGATTTTGAAATGACGAGCCAAAAGCTTGGTGAATGTGCATTTGGTAAAGTTTATGTTGTTGAAAATGTCAACGACGAAACTAAGTATGCAGCCAAAATTGTCGATACTAACGGAGTTTTCAGTGGTCATGAACAAATGATGTTTATGCGTGAATCACAAATTTTGCATAAGCTGAAGCATCCGTCAATTGTCAAATTTTATGGAATCAATTTCCATTCTTTTTGATCCAAGTAAACTTGAACCTCTCCTCACGGAATACCTTTGTAACGGTTCCCTTAAAGAAGTACTTGACAAAGAAAGGCGATGCATTGCGGACAGCAACTGGAATCCTACATAAAAATGCATTTGTTTAATTGACATTGCAGACGCGATGCGATGCCTCCACGAACACGGAATTCTTCACAGCGACTTGAAGCCAGCGAACATTCTTATTGACAGCAACCATTATCCGCGTGTTTGTGACTTTGGTTTGTCCCGCTGCCTTTCTAGCGCGACATTGAAGACATTGGTGAACAAAGCATTGAAAGGAATCCGTCCAGAATTCGCATCTGATGTCCCAGATAAAACGAAGGATTTGATCACGAGATGCTGGAGCCACGATGTAGAAGAACGTCCAACATTCAAAGAAATTTTCGAAATGCTCACGAATGACTTTTCTTTCTCTTCAGAAAGTGTTGAAGAAGACGAAATCAGGGAATTCATTGAAATACTCGAAGAATCATCAGAAAACGATGACTCTAGCATAGCAGATAAAAAGCAGCAATCTCATGTTGGTATAATTGAAGACGAAGAGAAAAGAAAGCTTCAAGATGAAATTGAAATATTGAAGGCGAATTATGAAGATTCAAAAAATGAAATCAAAACAAAAGACGAAGAGAAAAGAAAGCTTCAGGCAGAAATCATTCAGCTGAAAGAGAAATATTTGAAATGACAAAATCAGCTTAAAGGCAATGAATCGTCTCAAGACAACTTCATTATTGGTGTTGAAGCGATTCTGGGAAACAAGAAAGAACGCAATTTGAGGCAAAACATTACTTGAATCTTTCATCAGAAGGAGGGAACAGCTATGCGTCTTATCTAGTCGGTCTGATGCATGAAAACGGTGAAGGCACTGAGCAAAATTTCAATAAAGCAACTACTTACTATCAGCGATCAAGTGAACAAGGCAACTCGCACGGGATGAATCGCATTGCATTGTGCTATAATTATGGATATGGTGTTGAAGTCAATTATTCTAAAGCGATGGAATACTACCAAAAAGGATCAGAACAAGGAAATCTAGGATCTATTTTGAATATAAGATTTCTTTACAATGATGGACAAGGAGTCAAACAAGATTATTCAAAGGCTCTTGAATACTTTCAAAAAGCAGCAGATCTTAATTATCCAAATGCATTTAACCAGTTAGGTCTTTTATAAAATAAAGGACAAGGAGTCAAACAAGATTATTCAAAAGCTCTTGAATACTATCAAAAAGCGACAGATTGTGGAATTCCTGCAGCATTTTATGATACAGGTTGTCTTTATCGCAATGCTAAAGGAGGCAGACCAGATTATCCAAAATCTCTTGGATGCTTTCAAAAGGCAGCAGATCTTAATTATCCAACTGCATTTAACGAGTTAGGCCTTTTTTATTTAAGCGTACAACAAAATTATTCAAAAGCTCTTGGATGCTTTCAAAAAACAGCAACTTTAAATGTTCCTGCTTATATAACAATTTAGGATACTTATATCAAAACGGATTTGGGGTTGAGAAAAACAAATCAAAAGCTATTGAGTGTTATCAAAAAGCAGTAGATTTGGGCTTTAATGACGCTAAGTATGAACTCAATAAGCTTCGAAAAAAGTCATTATTTTTTTAATTTATTTATTAATAAATCAAATTAAAAAAAAATATTTTCACTTTTTGATTAAGTAATTTTTCGTCTTTTTGTGGTTCATTATTAGAACTTTCTTCTTCACTGATTTTCACTTTTTGAGGTTCAAAATTATAATGATTTTTTCTTTGATCTTCACTTTTTCATTATTAGAATTTTCATCTTTTTGTGAATCATCATATAAGTTCTCGTCTTCTTTAATTTTCATCTTTTGATGATTTGATTTTTTTATCTTCTTTTTCAGATTGATTTGATTCAAGATTAGTTTTTTAATTATGTTTTTTATTTTTGTTCTATTTTTTACTAGCAAGATCAATGTAATCAAAGAAAATGTTTTCTTCAATTTCTTCTGTCAAAAAATCACAATTGTTTTCCAATTCATCAATTATTTCATCAAAAGTTGGTCGATTTTCTGCCTGTTGTGACCAACATTTTTCAATATGATTATGATAGAAATCTTGTATTTGGAAGTTAAATGTCGGCCTCTCTCCTTTTTATCATTTTATTCAAAGGATGAAATAATTAATGTTTTAAACTGATGATATTAAGAGATTTCTCTACGGTTAGTTGTAGATTGTGAACTTAAAAAAAAAGTATTTGTCTTTTTGTTGTTTGATTGAATATATAATCTTAAAAATTCAAAAAAATGTGTGGGAAAAAAACGTGCCACTCAGGACTCGAACCTGAAATCTCCTGCTCCGAAGGCAGGCGCCTTATCCATTGGGCCAGTGGCACATACATTTTAAAGAATTCATCATAATGGTCAATCAAAAATAAATGAATTGTTGATGAAAATACTCAAATTAAAAATCCTTTTTTTTTATAGCAATATATCATTTTGCTTAGTCACTTTAAATAAGTTTCAAGCCATTTAGATCATTTATAATAAGGATAGAATTATTTATTATCATTGCTAAAACATATAGATTTAATTTAATAAAATAGCTTATTGAATTGAGCATCCGTATACTGTGCAAGCTTCTATCGCATCTGGATTTCCTTGATCTGCTGCCATTTTGAGATATCGAGCTGCTTCGTTTCTGTCAACATTGACTCCGTCACCATCATTCAACATAAGTGCATATCTAAGCATTGATTGTGTATCACCTTTATCTGCTGACATTTTAAAATACCGTGCAGCTTCCAGTTTATCGCCAGATACACCTTCTCCACTATATAGCATACATCCGTAATTAAACATTGCTTGTGTATTACCATGGTCTGCGCTCATTTTGAAATATCGAATGGCTTCCTTCCTATTAGCTGGGACACCATCTCCATCCAATAACAGGACGCCATAGTTACTCATTGCAAATGAATTTCCCATGTCAGCTGACATCTTTAGATATTTAGCTGCTTCTTTTTTATTAGGTGTAATACCATCTCCATCATGAAGCATAACTGCATAAGTAAACATTCCAAAAGAATTTCCTTTATCAGCTGACATCTTGAGATATTGAGCTGCTTCTTTTTTATTTAGCACAATTCCATCGCCATCACGTAGCATAGATCCATAATTGCACATTGCATTGGTATTTCCCAAATCTGCCGAAGCTTTAAAGTATCGAGCTGCTTCTTTTTTATTAATTGTAACACCTTCGCCAGCTTGTAGCATTGAGCCGTAATTAAACATTGCATCGGCATTTCCAGCATCAGCTGCTTTTTTTAAATAACGAGCAGATTCTTTAGAATTAAGTGCAACACCTTCTCCTTCGTGTAGCATATTTCCATAATTAAGCATTGCGCGAGAATTTCCTTCATCAGCAGACATTTTAAAATATCGAGCCGCTTCTGATTTATTAATAGTAACACCTTCTCCTTTATATAGCATTGTCGCATAATTAAACATCGAATCTGAATTTCCTTGGTCTGCCGACATCTTAAAATATTTGGCTGCTTCTTTTTTATCAGCTTCAATTCCTTCGCCTTCTCTCAGCATCATTCCATATTTGAACATTGCATCTGGATCACCTTGATCGGCTGCTATCTGAAGAATTGTAGCTGTATCATTGTTATCAGAATTATTTGTTTTCGTGGATTCTTGACTCATCTGAGAGATTAAGCTGAATGATATTTGAATATATATGGTTATATTTCTTGAGACCAAAATTTTGTAAAAAAATGGTCATATATCTCAATAAATAATTGGTAATTCAAGATAAAAACTATAAAAATTGGATTTAAATAAATTTAAATTTAACAAAAAAATGCATTATATTAAATTTTTTTCCTTTTAGAATGATCAATTTTATCTTTTATCAATAAATTTGGCATTTGATATGTATTTTTATCACATACGAGTAAATGAGTCAAAAATTGGAATAAAATGCATATATATAAAAGGAATTGTTATACAATTTTTGAAATCAATTAATTACCCAGGTTAACCTTAGAATTGATATTTTGTAAAATATTCAAAATATTTTTAGATTTTTTAGTTAACATTTTTTTCTTTTATTTTATTAAGAAAGATTTTTGTAAAAACTTGGTTAACATTTAATTTGTTAACCTTTTTGAAAAAGTTTGGAATACTAGAATACTTCAATTGATCATATCACCACTTTAACGGCACATTTTTCATTATTTAAAAGGAAAAAAGCAACTTCTCGTAATTTATGATGATGGAGCAATTAAAACAACGATTTTAATCAATCAAACTATATATTTGACATGCGCTCTTGACAATTCAACTCCAAATTCAACTCATTTATGTTCAAAATTTTTTTTCAGCAAAACCCAAAATTAAACTCTTTATACAAAATTATGCTATAATAATTGGTATATCTATTGATGTGTATTCGATAAAAGCTCAAACTCTCAAACGTTTTAATTTTTTGGAATAACTTGACTTTTTTTACTTAATACAAGCTCTTTAATTTATTTATTTTTACATAAAAATTAATTTTGAGCCCGATAGTGCTTTTTTAAAACCTATTTTTGCTACATTACAGAAATTTTAATATGAATATTCTAAATACTTATTTTCGCTTTTTGTTTAGGTTAAAAACGATTTCATTTTACAAGTAAATTTTTATTGGATGAATAAAAAATGTTTTTATGATGGTCTTTATGAAATCTCACTTCAATTTTTCATTACACAAATTGCGCCAAAATTCCAAAATCTAATTATTGCCTTAATGAAAAGTACATTCAATAGTGACTAACTTGTGCCGTGAAAAAATCTTCAATAGCTTTCAAATTTCCCTAAAAATTAAGATTATTATTACTACATTTTAAATTTAGTTCAATATTGTAAGATTTAACATTAATTATTTAATTGAGGATCAATAACCTTTGCTTATTATGCTGAATTTAACTCGAAAATTTCAATGTATCTCTAAATATTTCTTATTATTATATGATGAAGAAGCATCCAAAAATTAATTTCAGATATTTTAAAGTACTCGTTACCGACATAAATTTGGGCTAGGTTAGAAAACTCAAATACTTTTACAATAGTATAATATTAAAAATATTGCAGTTTTTCACTATTTATTTTTACACCATTTTTATATATTATTATCTTTATTAAATACTTATTTAATTAAAATAATAAAAATCATATCTTACTATTTTTTATTTGAAGAAAAATGCAAAAATAATTTTTATACGTTTTTCCCATTCAAATTTTCTCGTTAATTTCATTGAAAAAATTATCTAAAATCGTTATATTTTTAATTTATTCGTTATTTCCAAAAAATTCAATATTTTACAAAATATCAATTCTAAGGTTAACCTGGGTAAAAGCAAAAAATAAAATCATATGTAACTTTTTGTTTATACGATAAAAATAATTTGTTGATATGAATACTATCTTTATGCATTCAACATATTAATATCATATTAATGTTATTAAAGAGATTTAAGAATCCAAATTGCTCTTATTCCTTTGATTGCGAAGAGAATTTGACGGAGAAGGTCGAGAACGAGCAACTTTTTGTTTTCGAGGTTTTGATAAAGCAGCTTTAGGAATATTAATATTATAATTTGTATTTTTAACAATGGCGTCAATGTCATCGTCACCAGCATTCTTTGCATCATCATCACCACCACTAGCAAGATAATTTTTAGCAATTTTCTCTTGATCGTCCTGACCGTTAGAAGATGACATCTCATCTGACTCCTCTTTTTCTTGCGGCAATTGTTTAACTGAACGTTTCTTTTCACTTTTGTCCTTTGATGCTGATGGAGGTCTTTCATCATCTGAATCAGGTAAATTTTTATTTCTGATTGATGATTTCTTGCCTGACCTGCTTCTACTTTTTGTAAGTTGGTCATCATCTGAGTCAGTTAAATTTTTATTTCTGATTGATGATTTCTTGCCTGACCTGCTTCTACTTTTTGTAAGTTGGTCATCATCAGACTCTCCTTGTTCATCTGAAGGTTCACGTGATTTAATGTTTTGCCTGGATTTTCGTTTTTCATTAACTTGATTTTCAGGATCATATTCATCACTTGTTGGTTTTGAGCTTCTTCGATTGGATCCTCTAAATTCATCGCTATTTCTTTTAGGCTTCTGTCTATTTTGGGATTCATCTGAATCTTCAGCTTGGTAACTTTCACCATCTGAGTTTTCATTGCTTCCTTTATGGAAACGATTAGATCTTTGATTAGATTTTGAATTTCTTCTTTGTTTTCTATTTTCTTCCTCTCTGTCTTCTTCTTCATCTTCATCTCCATAATTTCTATGCCGATGTGATGATTTGTTAGCTTGAGATCGACTTAATTCATTGCTCTTTCTTTTCTGTCTTTGTCGTTTTCTAATTTGTTCTTCTGAATCATCTTCGTCGTCTTCTGAGTCATTATAGCTGCCTCTTCGTGAACGATGCAATCTATCTGATTTTCGTTTAGACTTAGAATTTCTATTGCGATTTGGATGTTCTTCTTCTGAATCTTCCTGACTGTATTCATCTTCTGAATCTCGTTTCTTTTGTTGGTGTCTTCGTGATTTAGAATTGGAATTTCTTCTATGTTTTGATTCTTCTTCGGAATCATCAGATTCTGATAAATCATTAGATTTCCTTGGCTTCCTTTTTCTCGTTGAACTATTTATTTCTTCTTCGTTATCGCTATTTTTTTTATTTTTTTGATCGTCTTTCTTATTTTTAGGAATCTTCGTATTTTTTTCTTTTTCATCAGATGAATCTTCATTATTCTTGGCATTTTCATCTTTTGGTAAACTATTGCTATCATTTGGTGGCATAAATGATACTTTTGCCCTTTGATCTTCAGTATTTTCTTCTTCGTCGTCGTCGTCATATTCAGATTTTGAAATATCTGAAGCAGATGTCAATAAATCAAACTTAGCTTTAATTTCCTCTTCTCCAGGATATTTATTATTTTCATCTTTTTTGAAGATTGAATATTGAGGATTTTCTAAAACCACTTTTGATAACAATTCAGAGTGGTAGCATTCGTATTTTTCTGGAAGGTCTATAACAACATCATTTTTACCAATTGAATATCCCATTTTTCTATAAGGGAGTGGCAATCCAAACTCTTCGCAAACCCTTGAGTGTTCTAGTGGTTCCTTTTCAAGCATATTACTAACCATTCCTTTCATCATTTGGCGAATAAGAACTCTCATTTCATGAGTGGTCTTGAATGGAAGATCTGGAAGTTTTCTTTGAATAGTACGGTTTCTATTAATTGCATTGACCAAATTTATTTGCTCTTGTGAAGCTGGGTCCTTAAGCGATTGGCAATCTTTAAAAGGGAACTCGAATTCAATAATTGATTGAGATTTATCTACAATTGAAATTATATCTTTAAGCTTACCGATAGAAGGAAGTGCATTGCCATCAATCTTTATACGTTGAAGTGGATATTCATTATTATTTTTATTTTTGATTGCTTGAATCAAATCATCGTAAAATTTCCCGTCGGGTTTATTATTAGATAAATCAATACCAGCATTATTATTGCTGAAATCAATTTGAGTTATCTCGGAATCCAAAAGGTTTGATATAAGTTTATTGATCTTATTTCCAAGCTGGTTTTTTTCGCTTCCAGCTATACTTAATTTCTTCAGGCTTTTGCATGAATCAATTGTCTCATATAAAATATCTTCAATGCCAGGCATTTTATAATTAAAATTATCGTTCATAGATAATGAATGAAGATGGTCAAAATTAGAGAGAAATGCATTGAGAGCCTTAAGATCTTTTTCATCGATATTATTTGAATCTAATGAAAGTGAGCTCCATTTATTTAGATCTGTTGATAAAAATGCAGCGAATATTGTTAGCCATTTATTATCTTTCAATTCAATATTATTCATTATTAAATTAAAATGTTTCAAATCTTTGTTTTGGGCAATTGATTTTATTATTTTGACAAGGTATTCAGATTTTATCGTATTTTTGATTCTCTTTTGTTCTTCCCCACTAACATCGAGTGTTCTTAGAGTTTTAGAATTACGAATAAATTCTGTCAAAAATTCACTAGCTTCATTGTTGATATATCTACATGAAACTTTCAATGAAACAAGGGGTATGTCATAATTATTTATTTCTTCCAAATAGCTTTCAACATTTTCAATATTGCTTAAATCTAATGCTATTAGATTAATTCGACTATCTGATTGGTATGATTGTAAAAGTTTGCCAAATGCTGCTTTAACTTCATTATTATTTGGAGAACCTGAAATATTAAGCTGTTGAAGTGAAGGGAATTTTTCTAAGTGTTCAAAAAGATTGATCATAAATCCTTCTTTCCCTTTTGAAATGCAGTTAGATAAATCAAGGAAAATAAGTTTGTCTTTCTCTGTCTTTTTAATGATTTTTAAGAAATAGTCAATATCTTTATCATCAAAGTTGTTGTTTCGTAAATTCCAGTAACAAATTTGTGAGAGATTATTTGCGTTGATTTCATTAACTAAATCCTTAAGCCCAGTTTTCATTCCACAATCAACAAGATGCAAAAGTTTCATTTTTGAAGTTTGATTAAAAACTCCTTTGATATATTTCATTAAATTGGGTAGTGGTTTTGTGCAACAAATCCCACATACAAAATCCTGATTAGATAAAGCTTCAAAAATTGGTTGTAATTCTTTTTGATTGTTAATTGGTATTTTTGACAAGTCAACTATTGGCATCCCGAGCAATACTAGAGAATGAATATATTGTACAACCTCTTGATTATATGAAGTTCCGTATTCAATACACTTTGCATAATAGAAAAATTGAAATCTTTGAGAGGGTGAAAGGTTTGGAAATTCTGATTCAGGAAACAATTCAGGTTTGTAACACATCACTTTAACAAAGCCGCTATCTCTTAAAACGGAATAATTGATTTGATAGTCTCGATATATGCATTGAGCAAATGCCAAATTATATTTTTTATCATCTTTTTCGTATTGTAAATTAAATTTTCTATTTTCTCTCACTGCTTTGATAAGTAGATAAAATTCATCATTATAGCCTATAATCTCTATGTCTTTCAAAAAAAATTTTGCTATTGGCTTAATTTTAAATTTGTAATCTTGTCTACTATTTTTACTATTAGTGTTTTGTTCAGATACTTCACTTGTTTCTTTAGATTTTGATCTGGATCTCGCTTGTCTATCTTCTCTAAAAACGGTTATCATGTTGCCAGTCAAAACGCTCAAAAATGGAAAATATTGTTCTTTTTGGTCTTTATCAAATTTAAAATGATTGAACTTTGTATTACACCAAAACATGTAGTGAACATATTTTTGAAGTGGAGATAATTCTTTTGCGATTGCTTTCTTTTGATGATCTTCTAAAGCGATTCTGGGGCAAAACTCAGGTGGAGGTAACTTTTGAAAATCGAGATCATTAGGGTCTAAAACGTTATCTTCTGCATTTTCTCTATTTCCTTTTGATTGTGAAATCCCTCCTGAAGTTTGTATTGAAGAGTTTTGTTCTTCACTCATTTTCAAAATTATAGTTATATTTTTATAGTATAAAATATTAACCAATTGAAAAAACGGTTTTTTATTTTCTATATAAGAGAAAACCAAATTGAATATGTAACGTTTTTTTTTCATTAAATAAGTATAAGTAGATAAAATACAAACAAATTTTATTCACATAGATATTCCGGTCCGGACGTCTTCTAAGCATGAAAGAAGAATGATTTTTTTAAAAACGCGTGCTAAATCGTCATCATTAATCCCTCCAACGAAAGGCTTGACTGAAATTCCGTTATTTGCATAATCTTTAAAGTTATCTGGTATATCATCAACAATAAGAGTGCGTGACATATTAGTTCCACAAATTGAGTAATCTTTTTTAAATTTTTTATCTCCGACTTGAATGCAATGTTCTCGAGTGAAAATTTTGGTAAAATATGTACCAATTGGATCAATTTGTCTTATAATTTCTGAAACATACTCTTTCTTTGCAGCTGTAAAAAGATAAATGGTTGCATATTTTGAAAGAGCCATTAAAAATGTATCAACATTTGGTCGTTTTATAACGCCAATTGTTGACGTTTGGTTGCCATCTTGAAGAGAAAATAGAAAATCGCACATATTTGAGTCTGGTTTTAAAATGAATGACGAAATCAATGTGTTATCTAGATCAAGTATTACTGTAAGTTCCTTCTTTTTATGATTTTTTTGGATAAAAGAATTAATTTGGAATTGTTTATATTTTATGTTGTCATAATATTTATTAGAGTTGTAGCATGAACGTGATCCTCCATTTTTAAGTCCTTTTTTTTGTTGATAGTTCTGGTGTTGCTCAAGCATTTGATAAAACTTAAAAATAAAAAATGATTGAATTTTTATATAGAAAATTTTGATTGGAAAAGATAATTATATTAGATAATTTATATCTTCTTATATTTTTAAAATAATAAGATAAATTTAATTTTTTATATACTTTTTTAATAATTAAATTTTAAAATAATCAAAAAAATTGGAAAAGCTTTTTTTCCAATTAGGATTTTGAAAATATAATAAAAACAAAAAAGCTGTAAAAACTTTGCCATATGAAATTTTGTTGATAACAAGCTCACAATTATTTCAATTTATTCAATTATTAAAATTAAATTTCTGAAATTTTCAAAGACATCATAAATTGAAAGAATTTTTTCAAAAATTTTCTTATTTATGTGGAGTATTCAGAATACATAAATAAGAAGTTGTCAATGTATTGCCAGTAAACACATAAAAATCAGACCTAATCGCTTTTGGCAAGTCATTTTAAAAAAAATTGGGTTTGAGATTTTTGCGAGCATTGTTATCCTAAATTGAATTTGAAATTGTTGAAAAAGATTGACTTTCGTTACATTGGCAATCAGCCTTGCTACGCTATTTTCGTTCAGTATAACCTTTATAATTTAGTAAATTAATAATTGTTTTCTTTCTTCGTTAACTTATTTAAGACCAAACTTAACCTTTGGTTTAAACGTTTCTCATCTTAAATTCATACTCAACAGGGAATGTCTTAACATCAAATCCATAATAATCATAAAATCATCGTTGAGTAATAAATTATCTTTCAATTATATGTTCATTTATTGATTTGACTTTGCAATACATTCATTATATATTCGTTCATTGTCGGTTCATTAATAGGTTTCACTTGTGTAACTTTGTTTTGTAAATCATTTATTGTTAGTTCAAAAACATCACCTAATTTACCAAATCTAATAACACCAAAATCATCTAATTGGTTATACCAACTAGTCTTATTCATTTCTTTACAAGCATAATTAGGTTATTTATTTAGGTGTCTCTCATATCGATTGCTCCGTATTGAGTAAGTTCTCTTATTCAAATGTTTACCATATTTGACGTATACATATAGATCGGAGTCTCTATAACTATTTCGTCAAAGAAATTGTTTTACAATGGAAATAATATCTATATATTTTTATACTAATATAGATAGAATATTCTTCTTAATAAATTATTCATTCTGAATAAGATATACATAATAAAAACAAACAACTTTGTCAAATAATCCATCTTCAGTAAGATTGGTGTCTCAATTACCAATTGTATGCAAATAAACTTTGTATCTATCATTCAAAAATTCGTTCTATACTTAAACTCTTTCTTATCCTCTATTTTAACTAATACTTTATCATAAACTTTTCCTTTTAGAAGCTAGCTGTTCATTAGGATTAGATATTATCTTATTATCATAGAGGATTCTGTTGCGTTTCTCATTTTTTTCATTAATTTTTTAATACAACAGAATCATACAACAGCACTTATAAATGAAACTTATTCAAATTCCTTAGTAATGTAAATTAAGCTAATATATTCTAGTAACAAGGGTGCCTCATTAATTATGAGGAAGTAATCGAGTCATTTCTCTTCATCATAGCACTCTTCTATTAAATCTTCAAAACATTTAGATGCAGTACAGTATACTGTAACATATTCATTTATTTCATTGAATACTGCTTTTTGAAATACTTTAAATTCAGAATCATTAACATATAATTGTATAGATTTATTGCCAGTATTATGCAACCTAGTATAAAACTCTTCAGATATACTAACGGTTGCAACTATTACAATGAACTTGTTTTATTATCTGCAGATATCCATTTCAGTACTCTTACCATTAACCTATATTGAACAACTAATACTAGTCTTTGATAATTAATCATTTTGGTTAACAAGAAAACTAAATCAAATAATCTATTCTGGCTTAGTAGTGTCAAATTTGGTTACGTAAGACAATCAAATGACTCTGGCTAAGAGAAAAATTTAATTACTTTTGCTTTACATGGTGATTATAATATCAACGTTGATGATTCGTCAAATTATGTAATTGGTGATGAATTATTTATTAATGAAGAAAATCAAATTAATGTTCATGAGATAATATTCTAATAACATCAAAAATAAAAAGATTAAGTCCTGATATAATCCCCAGAATCATAAATGAAGAAACAGCTAGTGTATTCAAAGAGTAATGCCATGTGCTTGTTCTTCAACTGGATTTAGTGTCATGTACTTTTCAATCATGCTTAATCCTTTTACCAAAAATCATACTTGTCGTGGTTTATATGGTAATAATAATCTTAATAATCATTACAGCTAATAAAATCACAATTTTCTTCATATAATTTTAGAATAATATCTTCTTCTTCTCCATCAGTTAGATTCTTTATCATTCTTTTATTAGTTAATACTTGCATTCAATCAAATTTTTGTACTATTAATAAATTGAGGAGATATGGACTTGGAGAGATTCAACCAGGAAAACGTAATATATTTCCATTCGAACTAAGTTTATTATTCAGTTCAAGTATCATAGCTCAACAAGTCTTGTTTACTATGGTCGACCAGACATGTTTGTATTAAAAATCTATTATGTAAAAACTACTTTATATCATTTGATTTCTTTCATCGAATAATTAACTTTAATGGACATTGGCTTATCTTCAATACAACCCAATAATTCTAATACAGACCCAATTTCTGAAACATTTGATGTATCTTATTACATTACAACCTATGAATTGGTTAGCAATTTCGAAATTTTGAGGTTTCAGAAAAGTCGACAAACGTTCAAAGCCCATTTTTTGCTTGATATTATATTTTTAAATGATTATCGTATCAACTTTTTGAATGTTACATTTTAATAAACTTTTTAAATTGATAATTGTTCATAGATTTTTGTCATTATATCCTATGCACTCTCAATATGCTTATTTCACACATAAGGACTTAGAAAATATCACTTCTTTTTTTAATGACAATAAAAAAGGATCATCTGAAGATCAAGAGGACAAACAGGTTTTAAAGAAAAAGAAAACAATTACATATAATATTCAAGCTATTGAAAGACAGAATGCCAAATTGAAAAATATAAATTTGCTTTTAAAAAAATCAATAGACGAAATAAATGATGAAGATTTCTTTGAGAGATCTAATAAGAATATTAAGACGATTAATACCCATATAGATAAATTGAAGAAAGTTAGAGTTGAAAATCCTAATATAGAAGTTAATGATATTTTACATCATGAAAAAATAGAAGATAATCTTTTCCAATTTTACCAAAATGAAATCAATAGAATGAAAATTCAAAATATTCAGAATGGCCGGGCTTTCAATAGGTTTTTCGAAAATGAAACAAATAAAATTAAAAAATATGATTCTAATCAAATTAAAGATCAAAAATTGCACACAACCAATGAAATTCAACTAATGCATGATTTAAACTTCAATATTATGAACATGTAATTTATAATCAAAGTATCATGTTATTACAATTTGATTTGTTAATTAATTTTTTTAACATTATTTTGTTAATAAAAAAGAAATATTTACATTATTAATATTTTTTGAATATCAATTTAACAAATTAACTTGTAACGATTAAAGTATGCATTTGATTTAAATTCAATTTAAGCATGCTTTTTGGTTTCAAAGTTTACTCCTTTCAGCAAAGTATATTATATGCCCATTTATGAATTGAAAATTTTAAATGGATAAGAAAATACTCGACATTATTCAAAAGGATGCAGAATCAGAACTTAGAATCATTATAAAAAATAAATCCACCAACTGCGATACTATTTTAAATTCAGAGCAATTAAAATCAACTGTTCCTAGTTTTGATAAATATGAAATGTTACAAAATAATCCACCTATAATATGTTGCGCAGCTTATTTAGGGGCAGAAAAATGTTTTTCAGCTTTGATTGATTTCGGTGCTAATATTGAATGCACTGATTTTTTTCATACTCCTTTAACTTTTTTTGCTGTTGTTGGAAATTCCACAAAAATTTTAGATATGCTTCTTAATCTATCAAAAAATTCGAATCACAATTTAAGTTTTCAATATTCTATTTTTTGCGCTCTTGAATATCGATGTTTTGACAGTAGCAAAGCTAATGATTATGCACTAGCAGGATGGCTTTATTCATATAATTTTTTTAAATCAAATGATAATGACCTTCGTGGCTTCTCTTTAATTAAGTGCGCAATCGAATTTAATCGGCTTGATTTTTTGCGTTTTTTTGTAGAGGTAGCTAATTGCCAATTAAATAACACAAATTCATTGTTTACGAAAAGTCAAAACAATTCTTTTTCTCCTCTTTGCTATGCTTTTCAAAAGAAATCGTTTGATTGCCTTAATTATTTGCTAGACGTGTCATTATCAAAAAATCAATATTCTCGATCATTTACTGCTTTACCAACAGTTTCAAACAACAAAATTTCACAAAAGAGCTTGATAATTGATATTAATCAAACTGACGAATATTTAAATACACCAATTCATTACGCTGCGCAATATGGTGATATAAAAATTGTTCAAAAAATACTTGATTTTGATGGTATTATCGTAAGCATGAAAAATTCGCAAGGAAAGACACCATTAGATTTGGCCCAAAATCAAGAAATTGCTTTATTAATTAACCAACAAGCAGAAAAGAATAAGAAAAACGAAGAAAAACATCAAAATGAACTGATGAAAATGCAAAAAGAAAGGCTCAAAAAGATTGAAGAAAAAGAAACTCATTCTCAAGTAGTTATAGGACAAAACGGCAAAAAAATTGTTGGTAACCAAATTCTTGGTAAGAACAATAGCACTACTTGCCTCCTAATTTAATTAATTTTCTCAATTTATTTGATATATAAGCTAATCATATTTATATTTGGATTTTTCAAAGAAGTAAGATTTGCCAATGCTATTATTCACATAATATATACCTTACTTTTTAATATTAGATGGATTGATATTCTTATCTGTTTTTTCATAATTCCTTTTTTCTTTTTTTAGATCTGATTAATCAGTTTTTTTCTAAAAGAAAAAACTATTTTACTTAACAAATATGCGAGATAAAGTCATAAAGTAGAGATTACTCTATATTTTTGTTCAGCTATAGTATTTTATTACTATTCGCTGACTCAAATACTAATTCTTCTAATATATACCTTTGCATTTTTAAGTATTTTATGACAATGATCATACTAAACAAAAGGAAATGCGTAAATAAACTTTTTAGATTTTAAAATTAAATTTGATTATATTTTTCAATAGTTATTCAATAATTGTATGAATATAATTCTGAAATTTTCTGAAGATGGAAAACAAAAAATATTCAAACTGATACTTGCAAATGACCACTGTTGATATTATTCTCGAAAATAAGCGTATGCTTCACATTCCAAATAAGATTGGCAAATATCATTATGTCCGTTCAATTGGCAGTGGAAGTTTTTCAGCTGTAATTTTAGTTCAACAAAATAATCCAAGTTCTGACGAGTGCCAAAACTTTGCATGTAAAGTAGTTTCACGTGTTCTCCTTGTTGAGGAGAATATGCTTAATCGTTTTGAGCAAGAAACAAGAATTCTTCAATCACTTCAACATCCGAATATTGTCCATGTCGAAGAGATTGTTTACTTAGAAGACTATATTTGTATCATTATGGAATTTTGTGAGAATGGTGAACTTTTTAAATATATTGTTAATAATGAATCAATTAATGAACAAGATTGTAAAAAAATATTTAGACAAATAGTATTCGCCGTTCAATTTGTTCATCAGCATAGTATTGCACATAGAGACTTAAAACCCGAAAATATACTTCTTGATAAAGATTTAAATCCAAAACTGGCTGATTTTGGTTTTTGCCATATTACATCAGATACATTATTAACGACACCATGCGGATCACCTTTTTATGCGCCTCCTGAAATAATTGCAAACGAGCCGTATGATGGTAAAAAGGCAGACATATGGTCACTTGGCGTAGTTTTATTTACAATGGTCACAGGGGCACTTCCATGGACAGAAGTAAGTCAATCAAAACTTTTTATTCAAATCAAAAATGCTGATTATGATGTTCCTCGTAACCTTTCAAATCATATACAGATGCTCATTAAGTCGATGCTAGTAAAAGATCCATCGCAACGACCAACTTGTGAAGAAATACTTGATTCACCTTTTCTAAAAGCATCTTCTCTTAGTTATCATTCAAAACTAACATCTTTTGGATCTTCTTTCTTTGAGAGCAGAAATATAAATTCATCATCAGTTTTTTCAAGCATTCCCAATTCAATTGCAGGCTCGCGTAGTTTGGCAGCAAATTCAGGTCTTTTAAATGATCAAGTTTTATTTAGGCGTAGATCTGCTCAAGAAGCTAACGATACAAATTTAATAAATTTGAGCCCAAGCTCGTTTACGAATATACCACCTGTTTCCAAAAAAAGGAGAAATAATTGTTTTAGCGCTTATATGAATAATAAAAATGAAAGTTCTAATCAACAAAATTCAAACTCAGAATCTAATGCTAAAATAGTTGATACACATTCAGAATCGCTTTTACCACCAGAATTGGTTTTAATTCGGAAAAAACCATCATTTGGAAGAAAACCCAAATAGATAATTTTATATCATTGTGATATAAAATTAAACTGTGCGAATATTTTGTTAAATTATATTATATATGTTGGCGAATTTATATATATAATTTTTTTTTTTTTTTTGAATTAAAATTGAATAATACATAGAAAAATTTGAAATAATTCCACAAATAAAAGAAAATTATTTTATTCTGCTATCTAAACATTCTGATCCTTAGGTTTCACCAATTCGAGTTTAGCCTTTAACGCGCTAATTTTTTCTTCCAGAGCAGCAGCTTTATCATAATCTTCATCATTAACCGCTTGATCTTGCTGTTTTGAAAGATCGTCGATTTCTGACTGTAATTCTTCTGGGCTCATCTGTTTTGGAACCTCAGTATGTTCAACCGCAAACTTCATCATCTTCAATAAAGGTCTAAGTAACTTTTCACCGAATGGCGAGATATCACATAATTTCTGAGTTTGCGTGTTTGCATTGTCAAAGAAGTTGTAATCGAGTTGAAGAAGAGAAAGTTTTGATTCTTCAACTTCGACTTGAGCCTTTGCAATATCGGATGTGATTGAAGAAGCTTCGCCTTCTAATTTTTCTAATTGTTGTGTTTCTTCTGTAACCAATTTTTCGTTCAAACTTATTTGATCGTTTAATGATGTTAATTCTTTGTTAATTTGCTGAGCTCCTTTGAAATTCTTGGAGGCGATAGCTGCTTTCTTAGAAGATTCTAATTGCGGTACTTTTAATTTAGCGTTGTTTAAGAACTCTGATGCTCTTTGACATTTACCACGTATTTCAATGGTTTCGTCGTTTATTTCATCACGCCTTTTTTCATAAGCTTTTGCATTGGTTATCGCGTTATCAAACCTATCTTTGGCTTTTTGTCGTTGCTCTGAGTATCTGAAGTGGTCTTGACAAAGTTTATTGATAATATTTGCGGCTGATTCGCAACTTGTTGAGTCTTTCGTACCTTCGTCGATTTGTTGGCTGATTTTTTCAATTGCTGCAGAGACTCCTTTGATTTCAGCTTCTCTCTTATCAACTGTATCAACAAGTGATTGGAATGGAGCTTCAATTTCTTTGATCTTGTTATCGAGTTCTTCGTGCTCTCGTTGGAGTTGCTGTTTATCATCTGCAAGTGATTGCCTATCTCCATTGAAAGAATCTTCAGCTGCTTTCATTTGTTTCTGATTTGTGTTGATCTTCTTCTTGATATCTTCAATCTCTTTCTTGTGAAGTTCAATTTGCTTCAATAAGTCTGCAATTGTATCTTCATGACTCTTTTGTTGATTCTTTAATTCCTCAAGAGCATCAATAAATGGCTTCTTGGAGGCTTCAACTTGCTTTTCGAGTTCTTCTTCCATTTGGGCATGTGACTCTTCATGATCTGAAACAGGCTTTTTAAGACTATCAATCAAAGACTCATTTTTCTTTCTTTCAATTTCAATTGTTTGTTGATCAACTCCTTGCTCTTCTTTGAGTCCAGATAATCTCTTGTCAAGCGCTTGCTTTCGGACTTTGAGTGTAGGCAATTCAATTTGAGCGGCATTAGCATGCTCAAGAAAGTGTTGAGGTGCTTCATTAGTAAGAGCCATAGCTTCGGTAATTGTTTGATTAAATGTGGTTTGGCTTTGAAGCATTTTAGCACGTGTATTACTGATTTGAGTATTTAATTGATCAGCTACATCGAATTGTTCATTTGCTAATGCTTCTGATTGATCATGCTCCATATCATGAAGGCTTGCTGTACACTTATCATATGAATTTTGAGCATTTTCGAGATCTCGCGCAAATCGATCAAGTTTTCTGACAAATGCAGCACACTCCTCGTTTAATTCACTGTCAACTGGTGTTTCGTCATCAGTATTTGTGGGCGATTCAGCAGCAGCAGATACAGGAAGTGAAGTTTGAGATGACAGAGGCATTGATTGAACTGATGAAGTTACTGGAGAGACTGGAATCGATGGCTGCGAGTTTAGGGCAGGGATATTGCTTTCCAACTTAGGTGGGGTATTATTTAATTCTGGCGAAGATTCTGCTTGACCAAAACTAAATGCAGATGCATTATCATCTTGCTGGTCTCCTTCTACCTGATCGTTTGTAGCACCACCAAATGAAAATACTGATTCTTCTTGTTGTTGCTGATGAGGTTGCTGCTGCGGGGGTTGCTGGAATTGCTGTTGCGGTTGGGAATTTAACATTGGAGATGGTTGTTGTTTTTGTGTGAGAATAGATTCAAAATCAGAAGCATTTTGAGTTTCAGGCTGACTTTCACCATACTCATGAGCATAAGGATTGTCAGATTCTGAAGCTTCTGAGTCATGTACATCTGACGAAAAATTATTTTTATTTTTCATAGCAAAAAGATTTTTTCCAGATCCTTCTGCTCCATCTTTCTTTGCAAAGTTAGCAAACTTTGATTTTGGCTTTTTACCAGCTTGCTTCTTTTTTTGACCGATAACTCTCGAAACTGGTTTCTTTTTGAATTGCTTCTTTTGATTATCACTTTCGCTCATGTTTTGTTGAGAATGCATCGCAAAAAGAGACGGACCTTGCTCGTTGGCTGCGGGTTGCTGCGTTGTTTCAGCTGAGCCGAAACTAAATTCTGATGCATTTCCACTATCGTCAACAGGTTCGTCCGTAAAACTAAAAAGGCTTTCATCATTATTTCCTGAATTTTGAACTGGTTGATCTGTAAATCCAAAAGCGCTCATTTCTATATATTGATATTAAAAAATTGAAAAAAAAATTTTTACATTTAAATATTTTTGAAAAAAAATTCTCAAAAAGTGAGATAGTCTTTTCATATCTAGCTTTTTGAAAGATTGGAATAGAAAGGTTTTTGCATTTTTCTTTGAGAATTATTTTCTAATTTTTAAATAATCATTATATTTGGATAAACTTAAGTTTTATTACGTATTTTTACCAACTTTGATGAAAAAATAAAAATTCACCAATATCAAATAATAATTTGACCTCACATAAAAATGAAACAAATAATATGTTTCAAGATATTAGTTTAAATAATGCACTTATTGATATAAATAATTATGACATTAAGAAACATATTTTTGCAGGGAGCTTTGGGGATGTTTTTGTAGGAAAGGAAAAGGAAACGCAAAGAGAAGTTGCAATAAAATTTTTTCTTAGAGATGTGGACAACATTTCAAGTAAATTATCAGAATTTAATACGTTACGTCTTCTTAACTTACCAGGAACTGTGAAATTATTAGGTTTTCGATTTCCTTTACCAGACGAAACATATAATGATATAGATCAATATCAGAAAGAAGATGTTGATCTTACGGGAGCTGTACTTATTAGTGAATATATGAGAAATGAAAGCCTTGGTAAGCTAATTCCAGAATATTTAAAATCACAAGGTGAACAAAACGATAAAATTAATCCTACCGTTCGGAGTAAAATAATTTTTGGAGTTGCTGCAACGATGCAACATCTTCATAAATATAATATTATTCATCGAAATTTAAAACTGGAAAAAGTTCTATTAAATGATAATTTTGAACCGAAAATTGCATATTCAATATTAACCAAGATTCTTCTTGATGGCGAACCTTTGGAAAAGAAAATTTGTTCGCCATTAAATACCCCTCCTGAAATGCTAATTGAAGATGAAGGGTATGGATTGTCGGCTGACGTTTATGCTTTTTCATTCTTTTTATACACTATGTTTTCAAATAAAATAAAATTTTCAGATAGTCGATCATACACAGAGGATAATTATTTAAAAAGA
Organism: Tritrichomonas musculus; assembly: GCA_039105265.1. NCBI lineage: Eukaryota > Parabasalia > Tritrichomonadida > Tritrichomonadidae > Tritrichomonas > Tritrichomonas musculus. The sequence continues at coordinate 5,661,256 of JAPFFF010000004.1, forward strand.
ATCCTTGCTGGCGATAGACCACGACGTCCAGAATATATTTCTGATGATTATTGGGATCTTATTCAACTTTGTTGGAAACAAAATCCTGAAGAACGTCCGACATTTGCCGAAATAACTGAAATCCTCAAAGATGATAAATATGCTCTTAATGAATTTGGGATGGAAACCGATTTAGAACAGTTACATAGATATCAACAAAAAATTAATCTCGAATTAGATAACGAAAGTATGTATGTAAATGGGAACATATATCAGAATGATGATCCACAAATAAAAAAATTACTTGATTATTTTATGAAACAAAACGAGTCTCTTTTGGAACAAATTAAAACCCTTCATAAAGAAGTCATTCAGAGAAGCACTGATATTCAAATCTATAACAACTTTCCAAAAAAAATATATGATACATTTGATGTTAAAACATTCGACAACCTAAAAAAACTCAAACGAATTGGTCATGGATCCTTTTCTGAAGTTATTAAAGTTTCTCGCAAACAATATTATGCATTAAAAATTTTTAATACCGAATTTTTTAAAAAGACCCATCAGACAAGAAAACAAAAAGGTGAAGAAGAAGAAGAAGACGAAGAAAACGAAGAAGAAGAGGAAGAAGAATTTGATGACGATTGGTTCCAAACAATGAGATCGTTTCAAGATGACTTCGAGGTTTTAAATCATTTAAATCATCCAAATATTGTCAAAAGTTATGGATTCTGTTATGGAGACAAAAGACATCCACCATCAGTTCTCCTTGAGTATTGCCCATATTCTTTAAAAAAATCTGTGAAAAATTTAACAAATACAGAGAGAGTTTCGATTATTTTTGAAATTTGTGAAACAATGAGTTATGCTCATAATTTAGGTATTATCCATCGTGACTTGAAGCCAGAAAATATTCTCCTTGATTCAAAAAAGCATGTCAAATTAAGCGATTTTGGAATTTCTTCATTAATTAAAACAGAGTCAAATCAGTTTTCCTCTCCTTATCAACTTATTGCACCAGAACTTTTTCATAGCGCAATTAAATATGATTCAAAGGTTGATGTTTATTCTTTTGGCGTAATTGTGTATTTTATTTTGACAAATGGCCAATATCCACAACTTACGGTTGCTGACATTGTATTAGGTAAAAAACCTGAAATTCCTCCAACCATTAATGCATATTCTAGTGAATTGATCAATAATTGTTGTGCAACATCGCCAAGTGATCGCCCTTCTTTTGATCAAATTGTTCAGGACATTGAACAAAATCAATTTAAATTAATTGATGGTGTCGAAATTTATTCTCACCTTGAAATAAAGTGATGATCAATTTCCATGCATTAGCTTTTATTCTTTTTTTTAGTTTTTATAATCATAAAAGATATGGAAGTTCTCTTTTTTTGCTTATATTTAACAAACTTTAAGCTATTTGACTTATAACGAGTCGTCATCTTAAACGATACAATGTTATTTAAGCTTTTTACTCTATATCAAATAGAGAGCTTGCAATTGTTTATAGTATCATTATTATTAAACAAGTTAAACATTTTTATTTTTATATGTTAACATAAATTATAAACGATCATTATTTTGAATAAATTATCTTACATTCAAAAAGTTTGAATGAAAAAGACCAACGATTATTTTGTAAAAAACATGAATAAAAATAAATAAAATACGATTTTTAAACATTGAATATACTTTCGTTATTATCTGAGATAAAAAAAAATATGAAAACCTATTCAATATTTTAAATAGATACAAAAGTTTGAATTAATGTGGAATAAAAATTATTGAAAATTTTTTAATTATGAGAATCTTTTATTTTATGATTATTGAGAAAAATAATGAATTATATAATTTTTATAATCATAAACTATTTGTAATATTTAATTTTAAAATTTAAAATATTTAATACCTAATACTTAATTAATTTTATCATGAGATTTTCTTGTTTGTTAAAATTTTTTAATATCAAACAAGATAATTTTTTTTACTTTTTCAAATATCCACTTTTTTTATCTTTTTCTGTTTTATTAATCAATGTCTACCATCGACATTGAGACTATTAATGGGCTTAACGCGCAAGCCCAACGTTTATATGCTGCACTTTATAACGTTAATACTATTTTAAATCGTTCAAGCGAAATTGGGAGTACTGAGAATCTCGAAAATTATTCTGCTTTATATAAAGCTTTGAAACATAATGTTGCTCAAGATAACAAAAACTTTCCAACAATTTCAAAGGACAAATTGAAATCTTTAGGTCAATTTCTTAGGTATCCGATTCACGTTTTACATCACGTAGCTGTATTCCAAGCCTCAGCTATAAAAACTTTAATTGAAGTGACAAAAACAACAAGAACGTTTGATCTTTCATGGAATTATGTTTTTGTGAAACCAATAATGAATCTACTTTCCAATTATATTAAAGTTACAATATTTGCAAACAGCATCAATGGAATCCATAAAGTTCATACATTGTATGAATACGCTTATCAGAAAGTAGCTCAACGTGAAATTCCGATTATTAAAGCATGCGCAAATTATTCTGAAAATGGCCCAGCACAATTAGCATCAGTTCTGAAGTCAGTTGTTGGTGAACTTAGAAATTTAGTTGATTCAATTTATCCTATGTTCAAGTCATTATCTACATCAATTATGAGATTACTTGGATCAGCTTCAGGAACGAATTGGAGCACCATATCAATTTCTAGTAATCCGAAGGTATTATATGAAGCAGAGCAGCAACGTGCCACATTTTTCCGATATGGATATTTAGTGATGATGGACATGTCCAATATTATTGAATGGTTTTTAAGTTACTCACTTCTCAATATAAAGCAAATTTCTGAAGACCAATCTCTTCATGATCTCTTCAAGTTAATCTCTTCTCAATATCCTATATTAGAGTTACAAGGAGATTATGTTGTTTCACTTAAAGAATATTTCGAAGCACTCAAAAAGGTTCATAAACTCGGCAGTGAAAATATTGACACTTCAGGATTTGATCAAGCATTGTCAAGCCACAATATCAAAAATAGAAATATTAGAAGAAGAAGACTTACACTCTGCATCAATGAGTGTTTAAATGCAGGAAAAGGTGATTCAGGATTAATTGCTGAAAAATTCCCTATTGTTTTATCTCTTTTAGGATATGCAAACTTCGAAATCAAATCAACATTAAGCTATTGCAATTTTAATCCTAGCCAACAAAAAGTCTATGACTCAGAATTCATCACTCTTCTTAATGCGCTCTTTCAATTAACCACATACTCTATCAGAGTTCAAGGCGTTGTTCGCCGTTTTACTCTTTACAATCTTCGTGAATTCGATGGCCCATTCCTCGAAAGTATGATTCGATCTTTCCAAATCCCACAAGTACAGTATGAGTTACTCCTTAAACTTATTGCTGCTAACAAATCTGTTGACATCGAAAAATACGATAAAGGAACAAAATATGACATATCCGGTCTTTTAGGCGCTATTAATAAACTTATGACAAAGTTCAATGAATATAGTAGTGATCATGGCATTCTTCACTTATCACCACTTTTCAATTTAATCAGCCTTAATTATTTCCATGTCAAATCCGCTATTTCTCCCTCTCAATGCATTCTTGAATCAGCTCCACTTCAAAAATACTGGGCATACACCAAAAATTCATTTTCTGCAATGTTAGATCAATATGAACATCATAATGCTTATTGCCTTCCTTGCCTTCTTGGAATTGCTCATTACTTTTCACTTGATATTGATTCAGTTTGCGAATCACAGTTCACAAAAATGAATATGGATCGTTTTGTTGGAACCACCATCTCATCCATTATTAATATCATTATTAAATGGGAAAGCAACTATTTCCGCTACTTAAATGAGTTAATTGATCAAGAAAATTTCAGCATTCAATCAGATCTCAAAAATTCTGGAAAATCAAAGTCTTCTGACCGTAAGAGGCTACCAACAGCCAAACCAAAAACAAAATCAGATACAGTTTCTCCTAAAAATGCAGCCGCAGAAAAAAATGAAAAGAACTCACAAAGTCTTATTGAAATACCATACGGAATAGAATCAACACTTGAAAAACGACATCATATCAAGAACATTTCAAAAACAATCAACTTGATCATGAAAACATTGAATTTGATTCATGAGATAGGAACCATTACTGTTCATGGAACTAAACATAACTTACAAGATCAAGTTATTAACGGCTTGAAGAATTTCTTCCCAACTATTTTCGAGAAATTAAAAGGCACTACACCAGATCTTATGGAACGATATGTCGAAAATTCTAAGACAATCATGAACATCACATTTGCTAGTGCAAGCCTCAATCCACAGCTTTACATTAAAGAATGTATTGGTAAGCTTTTCGAAGCAGATGTCAAGATTTCAGATAAGCTTGTTTCTCCAGGAAGTGGACAAATTGGAATCATCGTTAAACAATATCAATCATTTTTCCAAAAGTATTTGACCGAACAAATAACAAGCACTGTTTATTCACCTGTTCATAAAGCCTTCATTCCATTAAGCAATGCATCTGCATTTTTAGACAAACCATTTTCACCTCAATTTTCTGCATCATTAACTGCATCTACAGGCCCATCATCAAGTAAAAATCGAAGTCAACCAGTTGCTGATACTTCATCATCTGCAATAACACCAGTTACACTTACTTACTTAAAATATCTTTACAAATTAATTGGCATAAAAGGAATTGTTTTAATTGATATTATTGCAGCAGATACAGTTAAAGATATTCTTGACAAACTTGCCGCTAAATGCCAACCTTTACTTCCAACCACAGAAAATACAATTCCTATTTTAGAACTTCAAAATGTTGAGGAAGTTATGCAATTATATTGCCATGCAGCAAGTGTTCTTAAGTTTAGACAACTCATTCGTGAAGCAATTGGATACGACTCATCTTCAATTACAGCCAAACTAGATCCTCAATACAAGTTCATGGCAAAAGGAATAACTCCACAATATGATGATGTACTACAAACCAGAATTTCTTCATCTAAATTTATTCCCGTATTCAAAAATCAATTTTTCTCATTGCTTTTAGCTGGCATTATGAATTCTAATTACTGGGACCGCTCAAAATATATAGTTCAATTCAACGCGTTTAGTGATAACAGCCATTTATTGACCCTAGTATCTGATGTTTGCATTGGTGCTACTCTCCTTACTGACAAAGAATACGACTATCATAGCAAAATAATGGGATTAATCAGACATTGCTATGCAGGCATAATAGCTAGCACATCAAGCGAGTTTAAATCTGAAAATAAGAAAAAGACTTCTGCTAGTGATCAGCTTGAATTGTTCATCATTATTGATCAATTCGTTCAGAACTCTTGCTATGCTGATTATTCTATGCTTGAACCAGTTGTTCCATACCAATACATTAGATCAATTTATACAATATTACTTAGAGCAATTAATCAATAAAATAAGTATAAATATGATACTCTATATTCTTTTCATCTATATTATGTTTATTTTAAAATTTTTATATTTCATATATTATTGAATCATTTCACATAAACTATAGAGTGCTATTTAAATCAAGTAAGAAGAAGAAGATTGATAGATATTTTTATTGATCTTTTCCTCAAATTTTGTATTTCTTTAATCAATTTTATTCAAATTAAAATTTTAATTGAAATTAAATGCTTTTAACGTACAGAAATGACGTTTAAATGAAATCATTTTTTTTCAAAATGAATTCAAGAAATCATGTTAGAAAAAGCCTTTGCCCAACTTTCAAACCAAGAAATGATTTATATTCTCGTGATAAAGGTAATCAATTGTCTGAGTTAAGCGATGCATCTGATGCTGAATGGGAAAATTTACAATCTAAGTTGCATCAGCCAAACATTAATGTACAAGATGACTATGCATTTGAAGATCAATATGATCCATTTGACCCATTAAATAATATAGAAAACCTCCCTGTTTGTGCAAATATGGAACTTCAAATAGAAGCAAAACAAAAAGAAATCGACCGTGTTCAACAAATTGCTCTAGATTTACAAGATAGATTCGTTTGGGATTTAAGTTTGGCAATTAAAAAAGAATTGTTTAGGAAAAATATGAAAGATCACCATAAAAGAGAAGTAATTGCTAACTGCGGAATATCAGAAATTGTTGGAAGAAATCAAAATGATCCAAAGAGTCCAGAAGAATGGAAAGAGTGGATTACTTCTCAGTTTCCATGCACTGAAAGAATTTAATTTTTTTTTTTTTCTTTTTTTTTTTATGAAACGTCAATTATTATGGTTAAAAGATTATTTTTTTTAATTTCAATAATAATTTTTATATAAAGAAATTAGTGATAAACAACATTATTGTATTAAAGTATTTTCTTTTTTTTAATTATTCCTGCTTAAGGTGCAATAATAAGCTTTTAGTATATACATATATATGCAGCAATAATGATAATACAGAGAAGAAGCCAATTATTTATAATGATAGAATGAAAACATTCAACTCAAAAAGTTCTAAATATTTTGAAAGCACCACTTGAATTTTAACCAAATATATTCTCAAAAATATAAAAGAGTACAGATGACCAATATCACTTAAACTAATAATCAAATAAATTTTATTCAAAAATAATATATATATATTGCAATTTTTATATTTGTGGAAAGCCTTGACATTGAGAAATTGATGGGAATAATGATTGAGACGAAGACCAACCAACAATTGCATTTTGAATCTGCTCTTCAGAGCATCCCAAGACACTCATAATGGGAGCAATCATTGATGATCTAGTTCTATTATCTTGGTGGAAGAACTGAATCAAAGAAGTCCTTACATATCCCAATCTAAAGTCACCTTCACCTTCAGGAGCGCCAGGTATTTGGAAATGGAAAGGAGAAGAAAGTAACAACTTTTTCTGAGAGTTGGAAATAAGTGAACTTCCTCTTTCTTTTTGATACAAATTTTTATATTCAATATTAACGGCTTCATCAACTTGATTTTGTAGGTCTTTAATTCTTTGATCTGAACTTTTAATCTTCTTTTTCATATCATTATTCTCTTTTGTTAATTTTGCCAATTTGGCCTTTAATTGTGAAATCTCATTATCAATCAAATCATTTTCTGTTCTTATTTGGCCGTTTGATTCATTTACGTTTTTCGTACTCAATTCTTCAATTTTTTGATTTAATTCATCAATCTTCTTTTTTAATGACTCAATCTCATCTTTATCATCATCAGCTGATATGTTCATCGACGCCAGTTCGTTTGCTTCGGTCAAAACTTGAATCTGTTCTTCTTGCTCTTTAATTTTCGCATTTAAACGCTCAATTTCGTTCTTATCGTTGTCTGACTTCGAATCTAGAAGGATTTGGTTCTGATTACGGAGAAGATTTATCTCTTCATTATTCGAATCGATTTGAATTTGAAGAGCTTCGTTTTCTTGCTTTAATGACGAAATTTCGCTTGAATTATCGTTTCTTAAATTCTTCATTTCTTTCGTTAACGACTCATTCTTTTTCTGTAGTTCAGCGAGCTCCAGAAGTGAATCTTCATAATTCTTCTTCTGTACGCTTAATTCTTCTTTTAACGAATCTACTAATTGAGAGGATGACTTCACTTCTTCTTGCTGTTGAATAAATTGCTGATTTTGATTGCTGAATGAATCGATTTCATCTTTCTGTTGTTGGACCAGCTGTTGAATTTCATCTTTTTGCTGAGCAAGTTTCTGATTTTCTTCTTTTAATGACTCATTTTCAGACTCCACTTTTTGAATGTCTATTTGGTTCTGTTGATCTTTTTCTTTAAGAGAAGAAATTTCAAGCCTTAATTGGTCGATCTCAACTAGATTTTGGGTCATTTTCTCTCTCAATGATTTATTTTCATTTCTGATCTGTTCATTCAAATTTTTCTGATTTTGAAGATCGTTGCTCAAACCGTCAATTTGCTCTGAATTTGAAGTTTTTGAATTTTGATCGTTTTCTTTCAATTGATCTATCTCAAGCTTCAAATTACTGTTCTGCTGATTCAGGTCCATAATTTTATTCTGTAAGTCTTGCTGAGTTAGATTGAATTGCTCATTAAGTTCAACTTTTTCTTTTGTTATTTGGTCAATTATTGATTGATAGTTTTTCAATTGATCATTTAAGTTATTGATTGTTAATTTATCTTGATCATCTCTGCCGTTTGATTCCAGCAACTGTTCATTAAGTTTTTGAACTTTTTCAGAAAGATCTGAATTTTCTATCTGAAGTTTTTCTATTTGATCATTTAATTCAATTATTTGAGACTCATTTTGGTCATTCGAAATTGCTTGTTGAAGGTTTTCGTTTTCTTCTTTCAGCTTCTCAATTTGATCCAATAAATCTTCTTGATCTTCATCTCTGTTTTGAGAATTTTTAAGTTGCGAGATTTCTTTTGTTTTTTCGATTAATTGATTTTGTAATATTTCAATTTGTTGGTTTAGTCTTTCTTTTTCACTGTCATTTGAAATGCCAGCATTTGATGATTTACTTTTAATATCGCTATTTTCTTCTTTAAGATGACGAATTTCGATTGTTAAACGACGATTATCTTCTGTCAATTCATCAATTTTTGACTGAAGTTCATTTGATGACTGATCATCTGCACTAGTTCCGCTATTTAAATCATTACCTGATGATTTCGATGCTAATTTTTTCTTAATATCTTCAATTTCTATATCATGATCTTCCTTTATTTTTGCAATTTGGCCTTTATAGTCATTAATTTGGCTTGTCAAATCTTTAATTTGTTTTTGAAGATCATTCCTTTCTTCTGTGATTTCATCGTTCATCATATCAAGTTGCTCAGTAAGTTCATCGTTTTCTTTCTTGAGTTGCGCTATTTGTTTCTTGAATTTTGCTTCATTTGCACTATTTGTTTGCATTCCTCCTAATTGGAATTCTAGATCTTCTTTTTCTTCGGTTAGTTCTTCAACTTGCTGCTCAAGATCTTCAATTTTTTGAAGCAATTCTGAATTTTGATCCGAATTTGACGAAGGATTTGATCCAGATACTGTTTCTGACGCTTTTAATTTTTCTTTTAATTCATTCATTTCGTTATTTAAATTGTTGATTGTTACCGAATCAGTAGCGGATTTGTTTTTACAATCAACTATAGTTTGCTTCATATCACGCATTTTTTTCATTAATGTTTCTTTTTGCTTTTCTAGTATTTTTATTTTATCTCGATCTGCTTCATTTGATACAGAATGAGTTTGATTTTTTAAAGAATCATTTTCATTTTGAAGCATGTTGACCTTTTCTGTTAATTGAATAATCTGATTTTTTAATTGCTCTTCTACTTGATTATTAGAATTACCATCAGATAAATTGCTATTTCCGGACTTCATTTGTGAAATTATCTCTCGCGATTCATTTAATTCAGATTCATATTTGGATATTAATTCGTTAGCATCATCAAGCTTTTTTTGAATATTTTTGTTTTTAGCAGATTCTTCTTTAAGTTTATTTAAATACTCATCGATTTCACTGAATTGGGCATTTGATACTTCTTCTAAATCTTTTATTTTCAGATCTTTTTCATCGATTTCTTGCGTTAGAATAGCAATTTTTTCTTCTAAATCACTGATTTTTTCGTTCGGATCGGCATAATCCGACATTGAGATATTAGATTTAAATATTTATTTATTTTTTTTTTTTTTTTTGAAAAAGTTTTAGAACCTAGTTATTTTTTCACAAATATATATATTCATATATATATTTAAATATCTTATCATATAACCTGTTAATTTAAATTCAATTTAAATATTTATATATTATATAAAATATTATGTGTGTTTTTACTGATAAAAATTATAAATACAGATTTTCCAATAATTTGAAAAAGTGTCCAAATTCTGACAGAGGTGAGACTGCGAAATTTTAAATGAACTTTTTTAGGAATAATAATCAACAAAATTAAAAATAAATTAAAAATATAGTATTATGGTGTTGTTACCTTTTCATATCATATACTTTTTTTCAGATTTAATCAAAAAAAATTGAAATTGTATTGATATTTCAAAATGTCATAATTCCTATATTCGTCATTATTTTTTCTTTTCAACCATTAAATTGCATTTGTATATAGATGATCTCTATTTTTTAATAAGAAAGCTATTCAATGAATGCGTTTTTGGTCAAAATTCAAAAAAATATTTTTCAATTTAAAGAGAAATTTTCTTCTATATTAAAGATCAAAGGGATAACTATAGTTCATCTCTTAACTTATCTGGTGCTGGCAAACATATCAAAATATTTTTAAAAAATTTTTTACAATTTTAGCTAGGATTGAGGTTTAATATTGAATATAATTCTATATACGTTAATGATGTAAACTTCACAAATATCTAAATAATTTCATTTGTTTTTATTTTGGTATCAACCTCACAATAAGTATTTATTTTAATATTTATCAATAATTTACCAAAAAAATCATGCTTATAATATGATGATAGTTAGTTAAATCATAAAAAATCATTATTTGATTTATAATTCTTAGTCGAAGATTTTAATATTATATTCACATCTATATATTAAATATTGATAATTAAATTATTTATTATTTTGAGTAAATAGAATTTTTTTATTAAGATAAAATTGAAATTATAATAAGATAGAAGCTATTCAATTTTAAAAATAGATTTATAGCTAAAAATCTGAAAAAAGTATTAGTGAAATTATCATAAATAGCATTTAATTCTGGAATAAAATAATATGTATTAATATTATTAAAAAATACCAAAAATTTTCGCAGCCTCACCTCTATTCTGACTTTATGCATTTCAATTTATAAATAAACGTACTTTGAAATTGTAAACAATTATTAGTAAATGAGTAAACAAGAAAAAAAGCAACTTGATTTCGAAGTTGTAAGAACCTTAACTCAAAATGGAATTCTCAACTATCTTCAATCTGGCATGATTGCAGATATTGCAGACGCTGTTCAACAATCAGAATTTGAATCTATGAAACCTTACAAAGCATTTCGAACAGATATAGATAGTAAATTAGCTGAAGAAATAGTTTTCGAATACCTGACACGTCACAATATGACAAATACCATCCAATGCATAGTTTCAGAATCAAGCCGTGAACTTACTCCCAAACTAAATCCATCTGGAAATGTTGAAAACAAACTCAATGTTAGTGGAAAGGATAATTACTTGCATCAAATTTTGATTGATTATAACCAAAATGTAGAAAACATTTTTAATCAATATCATACCAACTTAATTAATAAAATTAATGAGCGCCTTAGCAAAGCAGGTGTTGAAACAACTGTTGAAGCAGGTATCGAATCAGGTGTCGAAGCAAGTACCGAAACACCAAGTAGTAGTAAACGGCGAAGCAAAGGCCACCACCGACGTCATCATCATTCTGCCAAAGAAGAATCTAACCAAATCGATGATGATGGTGATTTCGATTAAAGTTTTTTTTATGTGAAACTAAAAAAAAAAATAAAAACTGTTTTAATAATATTGGCTACTTTTTTTTTTTTATTTTGTAGATATTAAAAAACTATTTGATAAAAAAAAAAAAAATTAGCTGCATCAACATGTATTTAACCAATCTTTTTTTCAACTATTCATATTTGTAATTGATGAAACATCAATGAAAATAAATTCAATAAGAGCACTTTTTTTAAATTTTTCCTCACAATTTGAATTATGGTACGTTAAGTATTTTATGATATAAAATGGAATCACATATTGATGATTTTGATGATTTGGAGAATGCCCCATATCATGAACTCATTTCAAAAAAGAATGAACTAATTGATAATCTCGAATTTGATAAAGCAGAAGCAATTTCTACAATATTGAAACAGAGAAAAGTTGAAGATTTTTCTCAAGCTTTAGAAGAAACAGAAAATTACGTTAAACAAAAAATTGAAGAATTATATGAAAGCTATAGAGCTTGCTGTGAAGAATCAAAATCAAAAGCAAAACAAAATGAAATGAAATTTCGGGAAGATATTGATATTTCTTATCAAGATATTCAAATTCGCCATATTGACGAATTAGTTAAACTTGAAAAAGCTTATTCACTTACAATTCTAAAGGAAAAAAGTCGTCCAGTTGCAAAGCAAATGTCATTGGTAACACTAGCTAAAAAAAATGCAAAACAAGATAGGTTTCAAGAAGCTAGACAATTAACAGCTGATAGTGAAAAAGCTTTTAGCGAAGAACATAAAATAAGAAAGCAAAAAATTGATGCTAAATTTAATGTGATTAGAAGCCAATATTTTGAAAAACAGAGAAACGAAATTTATATCTTACGTGATAAGCTTAGAAGTTCGTTAGAAAAAAACAATCAAGCTCTTAGTTACCAGTTAGAAAATCATTTGAAGCAATTTAAATTATCATGCCTTTTTTTGCATAGAAGATCTGTAGAACAGTTGGTTTCACAATTTCATAAAATTGAAATCAAAAATTTCCTTAAAAAAACGATTGATCAGACTTTTTATAAAAAAATGAAGAGTGTTTCCGGATTAGATTTTAATCCTTTATCTGCATCACCTAAGATATCAAAAAATACTCCACAAAAGACAGCAACAAACACAAAAATTTATTCTACAGAAATCTTATAATGATGAATTTCTTAATTTCGCGTATTTTGCTTGCAAATTTTGCTTGTTTTATTATTATTTTTTAAATTTATTATATCTGTTAAATTATTATTTGCTATTATCTTTAATAATGTTTTGCCATTGCTATTTATAGATAATAAATATATCAATTTAGAGATAAATTCATTTTAAATTTTGAAATAGATAATTTGAATTATCTCAGAAAATTTAACCTTTCATTGAACTTTTTGGGCCAAATAAAATCTTGTTCTTGGTCGAACAAGATTTAAATTTTTTAGATGTCAACAGAAGAACATAAAACAGCATTAAAAGAATATGGAGCTGCCATTATAGCAGGATCAAGGCCTGAAACATTAGATGTTCCTGTTTTTGAGCTCGATTCTAAAGACTTTCTTTCATTACTTGACAACATTAATTCTCAAAACGATGAAGAATTAAAAACAGGTTTTTATTATTCATTGAGACGCCAACTTGAAAAAAATTTTCAAAAATATGATGAAAATACGCAATCCCAAATTAAATCTACTCTACTTACATGCGCACAAACAATCAAAAACGAAAAACTATTATTTGGTATTCTTGCTGCACTCAACTCTCTTTTTACAATGAGTAATGGCGATTGGCCTGAGCTAATTTCTTTTATTTTTTCAGATTCAGATCCAGAAGCAAATGATCAATTAAGAAGTCATATTTTAAGTTCATTCACGTTTTTACGTAGCGAAGGATTTATTAATGCGCATTCACAACAACTTATTCCTTTAATTCAAAGATTTTTAAAAATTAATTTTCCGAATATTTCAAAATCCATGCTACTTTCAATTCTTTCTCTTTGTCTTCAAGGTGAGATAGTAGATAACGCTCCTAATGATGATCAAAATCAGGACGATAGTATCGAAAAAGTTTCAATTACTGAAGATCTTTTTAATGATGTTTGGGAAGTCGCTATTGAAATTGCGAATACTCCAAAATATCATTCTGTTTACCCAGCACTTCAGCAAATGTGCCAGAATGTAAAAGATTTCAGAAACCACGCATCAGTTTCTGTTAAAAAGATCACAGAAACATTTTCAGATTCAAATTCAGATCTTGAGAGCCGTTTGACTACAATTATTCCTTTACTTCGACTATTTCCTTTCCTCGATGATCAAACAATTTTAGGATACATTGTTCCTTCTGCAATAGAATGCCTGACATTTGATTACTTCGCTTCGATGAGTATTATTCAACATATTAGCGAAGCAGATGTTGAACTTTTTGAAAATGACCTTATTACTGCTCTTTGGAAACTTTTGTTAACAGAGATAAACGAAAATACAAATAAAAGAAATGCAGCAATCGCTTTGTTTGCACCACTTGCTGATCAAATTATTAATACTATTGATGATTCTTTAGATATCATTATTCAATCGATAGTTCTATCATTAAATGCTATCAATGATTCCAATCAAAGCCACGAAGGAGCTCAATTTACAGCTCTTGTAGCCATTACAACTCTTAGATCAATCATCCCACGCTTTGAGAAAGACAATTCTGAAATATTTCATAGTTTACTTCCTCACACTACAACATGTGATAATGAAACACTTTTACATGAAGCTAATAAAACAATGAGAGAATTACTCGAAACAGGCCACTTCTCAACTCCTGAATATGAAAAAGAATTAATTGACCTCTTCCCTAAATTCAATGATATAAATATTGGACTCTTTGCCAAATTAATTAAGTCTTTAATCAGTGGTGACGAAGAACCTGGCTTAAGTTTAGCAGAACCTGTATATGATTTTGCTCTTCCATTCTTAAACAAGGATTCAAAACTGCTTCGTGAAAACGCTCTTGGCCTTGAATTGTTTGCCTTGTTAGCTCAAATTTCGAACGATTATGTTGAAGATCAAGTTCAAGATGGCTTAGATGTAGCTACAACAATTTTAAGTTCCAACGAATCAGAATATTTCCCACCAGCTGCTCTATTTTTATCAGTTATTGCAGTTTCTTTTGCAGAAGAATCCAGAGAAACAATTCTCAAAGTTTTACCACGCCTTATTGAAATTGTTGGCACACGTATTTCATATTCAAATGATCAATTAAAAATTGAACCAAAGCAACTTGCTAATGTTGCTGTATCAACTTGCGAAATTGTCAAAGAATTTGATTTAAGAGATTCTGCATCTGAGCTTGCTCAAGATGCAATAGATATGCTCAGAAGTAAAGATGGCTTTCAAAAAATCAATAGATGTGGTGCTGAAATGCTTAACATCATTTCCAAATGTCTTCTTCCTGATGATGCAAACAAAGTTTTCAAAAATGTCACACAGTATTTAACTGATGCTAATTCAGATGAAAGAAGCGAAGCTGAAAAAGAATTAGATAATGATATTGCAGAAAATTCAATTCATGCATTAAAGAAAATTCTTAAGAAATATAAATCAATTTCATTTGATGACGCTGATGAAATAACAAAAAGATTATTTGGCGAATTAGGCGGAATTCGAGGGTTACCAACATCAATTGAACAGATTGAAGACCCAGAAACTTATGTTTTCTCATATATCAAAACATTTATTATTAGATTTAACAAAAACGCAAATTATAAAAATAAGATCCACTTTTATATCAAAAGTTTAATGCGCATGTCTGATATCATTGACAATGAGGTTCTTCCATTACTTTTAGACCCAATTGAAGCAGCAATCGATAACAAAATACTTCCAGGTGAGGATGTTTACAAGTTTTTAGAGCATATTACTTCTATGATTGATGTTGAAGATTCTGATATAACTACATCACTTCTCACTGCCATCACATCAATCGTTCGATCTTACATTCAAGTTGTTGACATTCCAAAAATGATTAACTTACTAAATTTCCTCTGGGATAACGTTGATGAAACAGAAGAAGATGTTGAACTTCCGATGGCAATCGCAATGATCACTTTAGAACTTTATTCAAATACAGAAGAAAAAGAAAAACAGAATGACGAAGGAGAATTGAAGTTTGATGAACAATTATTAATTGAATTACTAGGAATTTTGCCACTTCCTCCTGATATTTGTGATTTAGAACACGTTATTTCATCTGTTCTAAAAATTGCTGACAAAAACTGGGCAAGAAGCAAAGAAGAAATACTTATTTCAATTTCTGTTTTTATGGCCAAAGTGTGTTTAATGAAGAAGAATGATCTGGACCAATATGATGTTACTCCTGGAACTATTCCTCAAATGCGAAAGAAGCTAAAAGAAATTGCTTCTAGTAGTAAAAATATTGAAAACCAACTTAAAACAGAATTCCAAGATAAAGCTTCATCGATAGCAGCTATACTTAAGTAATAAGTGTGAAGAATTAACAAAATAATATATTTATTTATATTTGATAATTTTTTTTTTTATTATATAAAGTATTTTATATCTAGAAAAAAATTAATTTTCATCATTTTCTTTTCTTTTTACAATTTTTTGATTAAATTTTGTTGAGTCTTAAGTGTATAAATTCTGATCAATTTGTAATCAATTCAAAAATTTTCTGCGATTTAATATATTTCAACAATTAAACCCATAGTACAACGAAAAATCATAAAAAAATTTATATTTTTTATTGATGGAAATCGCCTAAAATCTAGTGTTAGAAGTAATGAATTCACACTCAAAAAGTTTCTATTTGGTTAAATGAAGCAATTTCTTTCTTCAATTGATGTATATGATAAATTTAGTGCTGATGAATACCGAGTTCGAACTGTCTATGGAGCAATCTTATCATTTTTCCTTTCAATGTTTGGTAGTATTTTATTTTTTGCTCAATTTGTCGAATTTGCTATACCAGACATATCTCGTGAACTTATGATAAACAGAAATTTAACAAGCAATATGGATCGTGTCAATATTTCTATTTCAATTTTAATCAATCAACCATGCCATTTTTTAACAATCGGAAATCTTGATTCTCTTGGCATAAATAAATTTTACAATAGTACAGTTCGATTTATAAGATACACAAAAAGTGGATTTTATAAGGGATTAGCTGATCCATTGCCAAATTTAAATCTCAATATGTCAGGCAAATGGAAAAAAGAAATGAAACAAAATAATCCAAACTATCAGCAAAATATAAGCAGATGCCTTCCATGTTATGGAATCCGTAAGCCAGGAGAGTGCTGCAACACATGTGAAGAACTATATCTTCTTCATATCATGAAGAAAAAAGAACCACATCCAGAAGAATGGGAACAATGCACAGGAGTTGATCCAAAATACCTAAAGGATGATATTTCTCTCGATGAACAATGCAAAATTAAAGGAAAATTAACTGTAAACAAAGTACCAGGCAATTTTAATATTATTTACGGAAGTAGAAGCATTTATAATACTTATGGATCTGGGATTTTCATGAGATCTACAATTTCTGATGAATATCCTTTTATTGATCTTTCTCACAGCATTGAAAGGCTAAGATTTGGTCCAGGATTTCCGATGATGGCTCGACCACTCGACGATCGTCAAATTATAATACAGAAAAAACAAAATCTGTCTTCATATAAATATGATTTAGTTTGTACTCTTGTTTTTCTCATCAGAGACGGCCAAATTCTTGCAAGGACTTTCGAATATAATGAATTAACAACAAACTTTCCAGTTACTCCAGAAAACAAGCTAGTTCCTGGAATTTTCTTTTATTATCAATTTACTCCTTATGCAGTAGTCGTTAACTTGAGATCAAAACCAATTTCAAGATTTATTGGAATGACATTTGGGGTTTTGGCTGGAGGCTTTGCAATTACCACATTACTTGATAACTTCTTATATAGTATCGCTGGCGCGAAAAAACAGACACCAATTGCCGAAGATGAATGAATTGATGCGTTTTACACTATTTAATTTCTATTTTATAAAAAATGATACATAGAGTATATTTTTCAAAAAATTTATAGATCACTTTTCTTTATTTTCTTTTACGCTCTTCTAAGCCACCATTAAAATACTTATTTAAAACGTCTTGTAAAACTGTTAGTTCTAAGGCAGCAATGGAAAGTAATGTTAAATAACTATGAAGTTTGAGATTATCTGGTGGTCCCATTACTTTAAAAGAATCATTAATATTCAGGATTAATAAAACTTCTGTCATTTAAAATAAACCGGATCTCATTATATCATTCTTCAAATATTCACTTGCTTCATCTAATGACTTAATAGAATAGAATTTCGACATATAACTATTTCTAATCTCATCAATTATTGAAAATATATACCAGATCCAGAAACTTCAAAATTTATAAAAATTCTCATCTTACACTCATTGGTTTAATTTATAGAATTAAAATTAAACAGTAATTAAAAAGCCAAAAAAAAGAAAAATTGATTATTTGTTTATGATATTTAATTATATTTACTTTTTAACTTTATATGAAATTTTTGCGGAAATTTTAGTTCCAGTTGAATCGCCATTTAATCCTGCGGATTTTAAAAGAGAACTGGTAGCTTTCCTAGAGATATCTACTGTAACATAATCATAATCTTTCTTTTTGGTATTCGATTTTTCCTTTTTTGTTTTTTCATCGCTTTGTCTTTTTTTGTTTACGCTTTTCCTTCTCGATGATCTTCTTCTTTCTATCGAATCGTCAAGATCTCGATCTATTTTTTCTTGTGTTTCTTTTGAGTATGATCTTTTCTTCCTGTCGCTCATTTTTAAGTCTGTAAAAATTCAAACGGTTTGTTTAAAAAGGAAAATACGATAAAACATCAAATTTTTACCATAACGATAAAAATAAAAATATAAAATATGATACACTTTTATTATGCCAATATTTTTCATGTCGCTTTTATATTTTGCAGCAAACATTATTACTTCTGAAATTATTTCGTTGGAGTAGGTGCTCTTTGCGATTGGAAATATTGGTTTCCTTCGAATTGAGCATATAAAGAAAACAAATGATGTAACGATTCGATAATGTTTCCACGAACTGGAATTTCGAGTAATGAACAAATTACTTTTGCATAATCTTCAAAACTCAAATCCATTTCCGCACTTGGCAATGGAACTGCGTTTAAAGTTTCTTCAAATTCCTCTGGCCATGGCTCCATCAACTGTTCAAGTTCTGGCATTTTACTTGAGTAAATAAAAGTTGGAGGTGGCCTATTTCGATGAACTTCTTCAATTGATTCAAGCCATGACATCAATGCCTTTCTATTCTTTTGCGGGTTTTCTATAAAACCTATATATCCATCTCCTTCGTTTGCAGGTGAATTAATTCCATATTGTTCGCGTAATTCCATTCTTAATATCTGTGGATTACTCTGTGAGATAGAAGGCTCGTCAACAATGACGAGACCTAAATCATCCATTTCGCCATCAGGCCTTGGAACCTTAATAAATGCATCTATTGCACCGATTGCTGGAACAAGATCCGGAATAAATGGTTTCCAGTGAACTGAAATCTCGACTGGTTCAGGCTGGAACTTTGAAATAAGAGAGAAAAGTGAAGCCATATCAGAACCTTCTGCAATATCGTCATCATTTAAATTTGAATTCGCTTGTTGTGGATAAGAACTTCGGTAATGATCATAATTTCCTCCATTATTTAAATCGTCATCGCTATTTGCGTTTAATGAATAAGGTTGATAATTCTGAGAATTTTGAACAATAGAATCGTAGTTTCCCGAATCACTCAATTTGGCTCCTCCTATATTTAGATCAAGCCCACTGTCGTTATCACCATCTTCTTCGTAAGACATTTGAGCCAAATATAAACGTATAATATTTGTCGGTTTTTCACATGCACGTTTAAAATTCTTTTTGAATTGTTCGTTTTTTTTTGAATGCTCATCCTATTGAATTGAATAATGAAAAAATTGAAAATTATTTATAATATTTCTTGATTTCAAATTAATACTTAAAAATAAAAATTATATTTTAGTATTTACTATACATAACAATATATTAAAATTATTTATAATATTATTCTTTAAAAATATCTATAAATGCCACACATAATATGTTTACATAGCATTATTTGAGCTTCACCAATCATTCATATTATTTTTTCTCTTTATAATCTTTTATAACTTTCTTTTTTATCCTCATCTTCCTTATATTTCATAAATTTTCTCATATCATATGTATTTAAAACTATTTCTTGTTTCAAAAAAATGTACAAATCAATACTTATATTTGAAACTTTTATACGCATATGATTTGGCAAAAAATAAGTTGTAATAAACCTTTTCTAATATACTTTTTTTATATAATCTCAATTGGCTTAAAAATAAATATAATGCTCTCAATCTACCATTATGCATTAATAGCATAAGAGATTAAAATATAAAATCAAGAATATTTTGATTAGTCGATTTTGAAAAACTGATAAAATGATGAATGTTTTAAATATTGAATATATGAGTCAATATAGGAAAGGTTATATTTTCATTTGTTCTAATGCATTGAAAAAGGCTAATTTCTTAATTTTGATCATTTAAAAGCTATTTTTTTCCAATCAGATGATTTTGGAATTACTTCATTTCCCCATATTTAAAATTATTATAAAGTAATGGTGCACAAATCGGTTCAGATTGCTTATTTGAGCAAGAACAAAAGGAAATCATTCAAAGCTGCATCATGACATGCTTCCAGAGTGGGATGTCAATTTTTGGGATTGGAATAGGAATCTATCCAAGCGGAATCATTGACTTGTTCCCACAAACAATTTATGCTTCAAATCCGAATGATCTGATTCAAGGAATTGCTTCATGTTTCGGTGATGGAGCGAATGAGTTATATGGCACAGAAATCAAAAGACTTGCAAAACATTTGAAAATTTGATATCGAAACAGAATGAGCCAGTTTTCAAAGAACTCAAAAATGAACTAAATGAAGTGATCCATTCAATGGATGCTTTCTCTGACATGCACAACGAAGAACAAGAGCAACGAAATGGCAAGAATGAACTAGTAAATCCAACAGGAAAGAGCACTGAAATGTATGCCAAAGACATTCTTCAAGGACAAAAGATTCTCATCGTCATGTTTACGATTGCATTCTGAATGAGAAGGAAGACAATCGCGTCTCTTACAAATTCTTGGACCGTCCTCCAGATGACAAGAATGAATTATGCGTTAAAAAAGCGGTTGAACTCAAAAATGTCCTTGATTATGAAGAAGCGATTTCAGAATTGGCGAGGCAGACGGCAGCGGGGAAGTGCGACTGCCATGCGATGTGGATCATTTCGTGTCTTCCTTATGACATGAAACTGCCTTACGGAGGCGATCAACGTTATCTTGCAGGAGTTCTGGGAGAAGGGAGGCTCGCTTGTCTTATTTGCTGAGAGCGACGAGCTCACGTATCAATCAAACGAAATTTTGGCAAGATTGAGATTTCCAGACGACAAGAAAACGAACTTAAAACTGGGTGAAAATCACGTTGGCGAAAAGTTCCTCAAAGGCGATCGTTCAGGAAAGCTTGGCAAACCGGGCGTCTTCAATAAAGCGAATGTCATGATCTTGCTGAAATTTACGATTTCATTTGCACCGGATGACAAGTCGATATACGAGCCGTTTGTGCCATTCATGAAAGACTCAGATAATGGAATCAGCGCGCTTTTCTACCAAGGAGACAATCCGGAAACGGGCGATCCGAGAGACAGACGAGGCGACATCACTGTTGATTGTGGCTACACAAAATTATTCACACAATTGACAGAAAAAGGAACTTATCGTTCCATCCAAAACATTGCTGCATGGACGGCTCAATGAGAGATGAGGAGACAAAGAAAAGGCTTCAGTAATCCCAAAGATTATTCGAAAAGAAAGTACTTGAAATCAAACCTCCAAAAGAACCTCCTCCAAAAATTAGATTTAGGAACCGAAAACCGCCAGAAAACAAATATGCTCAATACAACCGTCGATTATTCGCAGTTGGTGCATCAAAATCAGTTCAAAATGAAGTTTTATGTCACAATTCTGTTCGCAAAATATTCGAAGAACATTATAAAGAAGGCGACGTGATCATTCAATGGAACGACTTGGCTAATTACGAACACATTAAAGAGCATCACATTATGGAGGTACAAATACTTGCGCCGTTGCTAAATTGATTGCAAGAAAGAAAGAAATTCTTCGTGAACATTTCATTCTGGTAACAGATGGACAAGTTGAATAAAAGTTATTCAAGAATGCGTCAAAATTATTAATGGAAACGAAATTCAATTTAAATACGTTACAACTTACATAATTGGAGAATTTGGCGATTTGTCAGTTGGAGCTTCGTTCTCTCGAAATTGCGGAAATGAAATGATTGAAGTAAAAAGCGAAGATGTTTGGAAGAAATATATTGCCGCTGAGGAATCTGATTTCTTGGAGCTTGATAATATTGATTCAATTAACAGTGTGCAAATGTTTAATGAAAAGCATTCATCATTATTCGATACAACCAAACAAAATTGTCCTGGAACAAAAGGAGATGAAGAATTAGCTAGAAAATACAATGATCTACTTAACGGTTTACAAGAGACACAAGACTTTGATTTGGCGACTAAAACACGAATTGAAAGACTAACTGGTATGGCGACAGGAGCTATTGAAAATGTATTTGATAATGCAAAATTAACAGCTATGAAATATGACATTGGACCATAATAACATTTAAAAATTAAAGAATATCAATATAATATATAAGTTAACATAATATTAGTAAAAATAGATAACTAAAAAACGTTTTTTTTTTTTTTTTTTTTTTTTTTATAATTGACTAGGATGCTCTGTTAATTGATTATTTTAACCTTTGATTTCAAACAAAATGAATCCACACAAAGGAAATCCATTTCATTTAAAAATCAATAACATTTATACAAAAAAAAAAAAAAATATTTAGCTGATTAAAAAATTTTGTGGTTTAAGTAAATAGTAATATAATAGAATGAAAAAATCAATGTTTTTCAGAACGAGCTCCTGTAGCTACAATTTCTTTAGCATTCTTCCTATATTCCAAAAATTCTTTGGTCAATTTCATGATTTGCTCTTTGGTTTTATTTGCATCGAATTGAATGTTTTCAGTAAATTGGTGGTTTCTAACAAGTTCAACACCACTGCTTATTACATATGATATCTCATTACCAGCTGAAGCCCAAATCAACATTTCTGCACAGTTTTCGAGATGTGTTGGCGTCATATTTGAACTTGTTGTATCAACAAGAACAAAATCTGCATAATAATTTTTCTGCAATCTTCCAACTTTTATCTCAAGAATATCACCTGGGATTCTTGTAATTCTTTCAAGCGATTGCATTGAAGTAAACAATGGTTGTCGATCTTTTCCTCGGAAGTATTGTTCGGTAAGTTTAGTTGCAGCTAAGATATTCTGATTATCAGCAGATCCTGTTCCATCAGTTGAAATTGCTACAGGAATTCCAAGTTCAACCATTCTTCTTATAGGTGGCATTCCAGATGAAAGAATTGTGTTAGCTAATGGATTGTGAACAACTTTAGCACCTGTTTTTGCAAGAAGTTCTAAATCATGATCTGTACAATTGACTTGATGAGCTAAAACGCTTCTATTATCTAAAAATCCGATTCGATTGAAATATTCAACTGGTGTTTCTTTGTAATTTTCAACAAACCATTTTGTTGTACCTGGTTCTTCTGAAGAGTGAATGTGAACTAGCGTATCGTGATCTCTAGACCATTTTTTGATGGCAGTCAGGATCTCTTGTCCATTACTAAAGCATTGATCAGCTCCAGCAACAACAAATGTTCTTTCTGAATTATATGATTTCAATACTTCATATGCATCATTTAGTCTATTAACTGCATCCTCTGGCTTGTCAAGAATTCGTGGATCATAGTTTCTGTCTTGGGCTCCAATTGCAATTAACATTTTTGTTCCAGCTTCCTCATTAGCACGAAATACTTCAGCGACATGGTATTTATTGAAGTTGCAATGATGAACCATATTAGTTGTAATACCAAATGTTAGATCATCGAGACGTGCTTTACGATACAATATGATATGGGCTCTTTCACCATGACGTTGTTTCAAATCTTCTATATTTTCATTAATAAATCCTGAAAAAGGGTTTACACATTTGTCAAGCCATTCTGTAAGTTGAGCTTCTTTATTTAATCCAGCAATTACTGATTCGTGATCATGTCCATGGGCTTTGACGAAACCTGGGACAAGAACACCATTTAAGCAAGGTATTGGATTTTCTGATGATACTGGAATAAAAGGATGAGGATCAGCAAGACCAAATATCTTAATATCTGGATGTTCTTTTACAATTTGTTTTCCAAATTCAGTTGTATAATGCTTGCATTCTACAATATGATCATTTTCACTTAATACATAACCATCTTCTATGCGTGTATAAACTGATTCTTGATCATCTGAAAATGGAAGGACAAAATGAGCTCGAATTATTGAAAATCCGACTTGCTTAGGAGGTCTTTTCATATCAGATAAAATGTCCTTGACATTATCAAGTTGTGAATGGGTTTGTCCATTGGTTTCCATTATTAAAGTGAATAATACTTAACAACGGAGTGATCATATCAAGAAAATAAATTATAATAAAATATCTTTATATATGATAAAGTTACAAGTAAAATCAGAATTAATTAAAATTAAAATCATTTATTTTTAAACAATTATGCTATAAATAGTGTTTTTTACCATAAATTTTCTTGTATATATAAAAATGTATATTTTGTATATCTTCTACAAAAATTCAATTAATTGAATTCATTAATTGAATAAGACTTAAAAATTCTTCTCAATTTGTAACCACAAAATATTCATTAATTGAATGGATATATAGAAATTCTGAACCCAGAATACTTCAAAAATAACAATTCCATTCACAAATGCCTCTTCTCCATACTTAAATATCCATATTAAATTTTATATTTTAATTTGACTAATACTGGCCAAATATCTTTTCTTTTTTTCAAACTGAATTCTTTTATAATTATTCAAATTTCCAATTATCCAATTCCAAATAGTTCATTACTCATTGATTCTTTATATAAATAAGGATTTTGAATGAGTACCTTGCATTTATTTGCATTTGAGATTTGATATTATTATAAATGATTTAGCCAAATAAATGCTCTTTTCATCCCTAACATTTCAATATCGCCTGCATATAAAATGCCAATATAAGTTCATAAATATTTATTTATGAAAACTGCATAAATGTTGTAATTGGACATATTTCACCATATTTGACCATTATAAATTTACAATATATGAAAATAGCAAATGGATCTATTTTTTATAATTCTTTTTTTTGTTTATCCTTTCAATATACCACTTGATAAATATTCTTTTCGGCTTCAAAACATAATATGGAATTTTTCAGATTTTTCACAAATAAGTAATATTTTTCGTTTTAATTTTGATGGCAATGATTATTATTTAACTTTATTCGATATTTTAACAAAATTTGACCTGCCTTTATATTGCAATAGTAATATTTTTTCTCTTTTTTCAGTTATCATGTGCAATAACATTTCGAAAAAATGCTATCCCCTCGTATCAAATAAAAATTTTGTTGCTAAAAAATTTAAGAATACTAAAATTGGTCAAAAAGATAAATATTACTCATATTCAAATGGAATAATATTATCAAAAGATGGAGAACCCGTTTACATTAAAGGACAATATTTTACTTTCAAAATAATTTATGAAATATACTGCAACAAAGTAACAAATTCAACTGCCAATTTATTTTTAAATCCAAATGCACAATTAATAAAAGATATCAAAGCATCCAATTCTTATCATCTTGTAGTTAAATTAATTTCGCCTTATGGATGTCCATCGCATTTTTCGTTAAAATTACCACAGCCAACACCATATTATAATCCAATTATACCTTTATTTTTTAAACAGTATTTAAAAAGCTCCCCACCAGAAATAAATACCAATTTTTCACGTTTAAGCAGCCAATGGCAATATGGAACACGTATTCCGATCAAAATATTGCAAAAAAACAGACGAAAAATTTTTATAAAAATTTTTAAAGAAAAAGTTTCTCAAAAAAATTATTTCTTATATTATCAGCCATCAGAAAGAATATATTGTCCTTTCAAAAATGCCTGCTTAGGTGAAACCAACCTCTCGTCGGCTTGGCTCTGTGAAGCTGACCACAAAAAGTGCCAAAATTTTGGTGTTTATTCAAATTTGACAAAAATTGAAAATTCAAAAAGTGACAATTACTCTGTGACAATCACGCATTATCATCCTTCATTGAGAAGGCAAACGGAAGTCAGACTTGGATGCGACAGGTCCTTCCCATCGGGATTCATCAAGTTCAAAGAAGAAGCTGAATTTGTTGCTGATGAAGATTCTTCTCAAAAACTGGTGCTATTTGGTCATACCTCTGAAATTTGTGAGAAGAATATTTCTCTCAAAAAGTCGCTATTCAGCAATCAGACGAGGTTCGTGTTCAAGGAAGGCGACTATAAAATTGACATCGATATCTCGGACTACAACGGAAACGAGTCGCACTGGGTGGCAAGCGTGGCTGCTTACGGGCCAGTCCACGAGTACCAGCTCCACTTCCAGCCAGCCGGCGGAATCCCGTGCCCCGACGGATGCTCTTGCGTAGATCAATTTAAAAATAGTAAAAAGACGAAAAGTGGCAGAAAAGACACATTTGACAGAAAGATAAAAAGTGACAGAAAAGACACATTTGACAGAAAAATGAAAGATGATTTTTCTGAGAACTCGACCATTTATCTTTGCCATGAAAAAGTTTGCCATTCTTATGGATTACTGAGCAAAGGCATCAATTCGTCACTGGCGGCGATTGGCGGCATGAATGGCGGCGTCAGTGTCTTCTACAGAGGAAGCATGAATCGCTCAGCGGTTGTCACTTTTGAGTGCGACCGATCGCAGGAAGCCTCGCTGCGCATGCCAACCGGCGTCAAGCTCTTCGGCGACACTCTCCACTTCTCAGTCGGCGCGAGTGACGCGTGCCCGTTTTCCGATGTCCCAGATCCATCGCCGCTCCCGTCGGTCCACATTCCGATGCCGAAGAACACCTCTGCAACGCCAACGCCGAGTCCCCTTCTGAGCCCGAACTTCTTTGTCAGGAACTTGACGCACTACATCTCGCTGCCCGTTGACACGCTGGAGCAGCCCGTTTTCAGGGGCGGCCTTCCTCTCCTCGTCGACATGGAGCTCGGCGTGATGTACAGCGAGTTCTCGCCGTGGGGGCTCCTCGAGTGCCCCGACGGATGGATCTGCACCGCCGGGCAGCAGGCCAACCTCTGGGGGTGCTGGATGCAGCCCAAGGAAGCCGGCCAAAACTCGCCCGACTTCCCCTACTGCCACCCAATCGGCGACAAGCGGATCTGCTCGAATCTGGCTCCAATTGCGCCGAACAACCTTGATCGCGGCGTGACGATGAAGTACTGCGGCGCGCACGCGATGTTCTCCGAGATGAGAGTCGAGTGCGACAGGAAGGGCTCGCCGGCGGCCCTCTCGCTGCACGGCGCGAGCACGATCTTTCACAGGTCTCTAAACGGTCACTATGTTTCATATAACATGTCATCTTCACTGGTGTGTCCGAAGGAGTTCACTGTCATTCCACTCCCGTCGCCAAAACCGTCACCAGGGCCCCCAATTGACCCCACAAAATCTGTCAAATACACCTTTCAATCTTCTGTTCAGAACTCGACGAGGATCGACGTTGACATGAGGACCTTCCAGCAGTCGCAGCAGTGGACTGTTTTCACTGAGAACGAGCTTTTTGAGTTGAGTTTCATCATATTCAATCCAAGTCAGCAAGTGAAGTGTCCTATCAATTTTGAATGCATCGATTCAAATGAGTCAAACATTTGGAAGTGCAGTAAAAAAAGAGAGTGCTACTCACTCGGCGATTCACGGTGCAATCTATCGTTTGCACTGAACGATGAAAATGACATCAAAAAAGGAATTTCAGTGGTTTACGATGGCGGTTATGGCGGTTTTTCATTTGAAGTTGTGATGATTTGTGATGAATCACGGAAAGACAAACTGCTCGAATTTGGCAAGGTTAATTATATTAACTCTCAAAATTTGACGGTTTCGGTTTCGGTTTTGACAAGTTTTGCTTGCCCAGTGCAAGTTGAAGATGTAGTTGACGATGAAATGAGGGTCTCGCCTGGCTCGATGTTCATTCTTGCTCTCTTGATTGCAGGCATTCTCTATCTGTCTGTTGGCTCTTTGCTTATGCTTCTTAAGACCGGCGTGATTGAAATGCCCAACTCTGGCTTCTGGCGTGAATTCATCGTCAATGTTAAAACAGGAGCGATGTTTCTATTGGCATGCGGGAAAACCAGATCTGATATCAAAAGAAATGAATACTCTGGAATTTAAAAAAAAAAAAAATGTATTCTTTTTTATATAAAAATAAATATTCGGAATATTTATTTACTTTTTGTTGTTGTTGTTGACATTTTTTTATTATTGATCTTTTTCTTTAAGTTTTTTGATCATATTTTTTGTTACAAATAAAAGACTCACGAATTAAATAGTATGTTTGAGTTTTTAAAATACATATGTTTTCATTTGACAATAATAATAAAAAAAACGTTTTTATTTTTTGACTTCATTACTACTTCCAGTTTAAACGCCTTTTCTCTCCATTTTCATTTAAAAGGTACAAAAGTTACTAATTAGCTCCGCTATTCCACTTAATGATAATATCATTCAATCGTATCATGTGGACCATTGTGGAATGTATCTAAGCTTGGTGTCATTCAATCGTATCATGTAGTCCGCGATATTGCGTGCCAATTTTTCATCACAGTCTTTCACCATGTTTTTTGAAATGCTGGTGCAAATCTTTTCAATGTCTTCTTGTTCTGGTGTTGGATAGTTGATGTAAACAAATCTTGATGAGATAGAGTCAGGAATGACGTTTCTTCCAAGTGTTCCAAGTTCATTTTTACATGCAATAAAATGAAATTCTGGATGAATGCTGATGATGTCGCCTGTCCCTGGAATGAAAACATTCTTCCCGATGACTGGATCAAGAGCGAATGACGGTGATTTCATAACTGGCTGAGTGTAACTTTCGTTCCTGAATGAAATGAATGCATCTGGAAGCCTGCCTCATTGTTCTTTGAATGAGGTCTCATTCGTGCCAATGCTCGAGCGGCTGATGTTTTCCCTGCACCTGTTCTTTGATGTCTGGCTGAGAAATGATTGAATAAGACATCAAAGAACAATGAAGGGATCGTCGGTGCTGCTTCTATTTTCTGAAAACGTGTCCATCAGTGAATCTTCAATTTCTTTCTGAATGGGAAATTGTTGATTGTTTTGAAGGATGCTGAATGCAAAGCCAACAATCTGTTCTTCACTAATTTTCTTTTCTTTTGTTAGCAACTTTGCTGAGGGTTTGACTATTGCGCTGCACAATTTAGAGATTTTAGAAATGCTTTTCTCTCCTTCCACAACTTTTTGCAAATGATGGGAATGATTGTGTCTGAATACTTATAGCTCACTTTGTTGTCTAAATCTTCTTCATCAAAGTCGAAATCAAAAAAGTCACCTTTGTCCATTTTTTCTTCTTTCTCTTTCTCCTTTGGAACCAATATTTCAGATGAATAACGTTCTAGCAATGTTATAACCAGTTTCTTGAATTGTTCTTCGCTGATTGATTCACTTATTTGGTTTTCAAGGACAATGATCTCAAATCTATTCAAAAATGCTGGCGACATTTGTGATATCTTTTCAATGTTTGACGCGGCAAGGATTCGGAATGTTTCTTCAATGTCAACCTTCGGATTCGCTTGGTTCTCTGGAAAGTCAAACTGCTTTTTCTGGCCATCGTATTTCTGATCAAGAAGGCCGTTTAATTATAACTTCAGATATGTTTATTCATACTGTATAAGTTTTGATTTGTGGCAAATTTTCGTATTTCAATTGATGTTCAAAAAGTTGATTTTTTGAGAGATTGTTACTAATTCAAATGAGTTACTCAAGGACTCGCAATTATATTTTCTGAAAACAATTATCTGATTAATTTGGACAATCGTTTTTTTCTACACCACTTTTTGAATGGTTTTTTCTTAACAGAGTAAGTTAAATTTCACCATGAGTAGCTACTCATGGAAAGTAAAAAACCACCATCTTAAGGTGAAATTTAACTTACTCTGTTAAGAAAATTAACCAAAAAAATCGTAAATTAAAAATTTACCGAAAAATTATAACTATTTGCTTTTTTTGATATGAATTTATATATTTTTACATAATTTTTCAGGAATATGCACACCAGTAATCACCACGGGGCTGTGCGAAGCCGAATCGGGCTCCTTGAATTGCTGGATGAATCGGGAATCTATTTTAACTCTATGATTATGCATTATTTAGCAAAAATTGAATAAAAAAAGTATAAAAAAATATTCAAAAAATGGTGTAGAAAAATACGATTCCCCTAAAAATTTAAATCATTATTTGAAATTAAAAATACTTCACTTTTTATGAATTAAAAAAAAATTGCCTACGAGCGGAGTCGGACCGCCGACCTTTCGCTTACAAGGCGAACGCAATAACCACTATGCTACGCAGGCTACATATATTTCAAAATATTTATTTATAATGATATTTGCAATATCTCATTAAATATCAGATATAATTTAAGGCCAAATCTACAAAATGGATCCAAAAAAAAAACTATATATGAATAGTTTGAACTTAATAATTCTTTATTTTTACAATTTAATTGAAAACACAAATTAAATTAATGAAAAAAAAGTGTATCATCTTAAAAGATAAGACAATTTTCAAGCATCCATTTAGCTTTCGAAAATATGTGGAACATTTGAAACTTCACCTATCAATTCAGCATTTCCATAATGCTTAATAACAATTTGTTCAAATTCTGATGGAATAAAGTATTTTCCAAGCCATGGAGTAAGTATTCTCATCCATTGATAATGGGGAACAACTTCTCCTGTTTTTGGATTTCTTCTTGTATACTGTAGT
The DNA here is from genome assembly GCA_039105265.1 of Tritrichomonas musculus. Classification (NCBI taxonomy): domain Eukaryota; phylum Parabasalia; order Tritrichomonadida; family Tritrichomonadidae; genus Tritrichomonas; species Tritrichomonas musculus. The sequence continues at coordinate 5,691,799 of JAPFFF010000004.1, forward strand.
ATTGATCCATAATATAAAATATGTTTGCATGGAGGATCGGCAATTTTTTCTTTATAATCTAACTGTGAAATTCTTTCTATTCTAATTCGAATGCTATCCATCATATCTTTATGAGTGACGATGATTACAGATCCTTCTTCAGGAACACGGTTTCTCATCCAGTGAATAACTCTCTCAGTTCGAAGAGATAAATGTGCAATTGATTCACCATTTGGAGGGGTCCAGTAAAAAGCATCCCGTGCTTTTTCTTTCAAAATTTCATTAAATTCAGCTTGGCTGAATTCTCTGTCAAGCTTTGCAAAAGATCCAAAGTCTCGAGGACGAAGATAAAGTGAAGGAATCCACTTTGCGCCTTTCAAATTAAGATTTCCAGCTGTTTCAAGAGACCTGACATATTCACCAGTTAAGTATGCGTTAAATGGGAGTTTGAAGTTTTCTGAAATCCACCGTCCAGCAGCACGTGCTTGAAAAACACCAAAATCTGTTAATCGCCACTTTGAATTGTGGGCTTTACGAAGTTCATTTCGAAAATGTGTCACAATTTCTTTTTTTCTTTTCCCTCCGTGGATGGCAACAGATCCATCAGATGCTCCATTTCGTACAATAAGAAGATCAATTGGAAGGAAAGGATAAATTCTCCTTCCTTTGTGCCCATGAGTATGAGAAACAAACATTATAGATAAACTTTTTGAGAAGTTAATGATATTAGCTTATTCAATTTTTACTGAAGTTTTGATGAAGATTGATATTCATTGATCGGCAAAAAAGACTTTTTTTGTATAAAATCTAATTATAAACACCATTTGAATAAATTATAAAAATCACAAGAAAATAAAAAATAAAAAAATTTCAAAATGATAAGTTTCCTATTATAATCTTTTGATTCGAATTATTACTATATATTTTGAAATAAATCAGTAAAAATAACTATATTCATTTATTCTTTAATGGGATATGAATATGAATTTATTCACATAAAAACTGAAAATTGAGAAAGTGGAAGTTGATATTTACAGAAAATACTAATATTATTGAAAAATTTGGTCAGTGAGAATTGAAATTTTAATAATTCTCACAATTTTTTTTTTATTTGTAAAAAAAAAATTTTTTTGGTTTTTCTTTTAGAAATAAATGGATAAAAAAAGTGTTTTTTGTTATATTAGTTGATTTGTGGGATAGAATAGCGATAATTATTAGAGAAGAAAATTTTGAATGAAAATGAAAAAATCAAAAATTATAAAAGGAAGCATTTTCAATAAATTTTTATGAGTGGCAATTTTTTTACACATTTAAATCCGATAATCCAGCGTATCAATTCAATACACTCTCGACGAATGACTGCTTATGTTCACTGCTCCAAAATAAATAATTGTATTCAAGCATTAAAGCAAATACCACCAATCATATACGAAGTAAAACTTCAGAATCCGAATAAATTAGTTAATGATGACATTTTGGAACGAATTCATGAATTAACCGTCATTTTCTCGAAACTTGAAGATTTATTTATTCAATGTTGTTCAACAAATTGCTTTCAATTTCTTCTTTCGTCTCCTGTTGGTGATGTTAAGCGTGAATTAAAGCGTCTTCGTAACACATCAGCGGTTTTATTTACTCAACTGGATATTCCTGAAGCATCCCAAATTCTCAAAATTTCTGATGAAAGTATAAATAGCCAAGACTTTGTCGATATGAAACGAATAGCGCAAATGTTAATCAAACTTTCTCAACAAAACCGAAAAGACGCCGAGGATTCTCTTAAAAAGCGATTTCATTCACTTGATCAAATGGGAATATCAACAAATCAAGTTGAGCTTGAAAGTATTAATATCACCATACCACCATTGCCATCAAATCTCCAAATTATTATTCCTCACAACGATATCGAATTAGGTCGAGAAATAGGAGTAGGTCAAACAGGTGTTGTTCGTGTTGGTGTTATCAAATCTATTCAGCAAACAGTTGCTGTCAAGGTAATTTTGAAGAAAACATTCACACAACCAGAATTTGAATCTTTTAAACGAGAAATATATACACTATCTGTTGTTAGTAATCCAAATTTATTAAATTTTTATGGTTATACTAATGAACCACCATTTTGCATCATTACCGAGTATTTACCGAATGGTTCACTTTATGATGTTTTACACAAATCTCCTTCGTTACTAACACCAACAAAACGGTCAATTATTGCGGCTGATGTTGCTCAAGGGCTAGTGTATCTACACTCGAAAGGGATAATCCATCGCGATATGAAATCTTTAAACGTTCTTCTCGATGATCATTTTCGAGCAAAAATTTGTGATTTTGGGATGGTTCAAACTCGAAACGCTCAGCAACCAATGACAGGTCTTATTGGAACAGCTCATTGGATGGCACCAGAAGTCTTGATGAGCACTCCAACATACGATGACAAGATTGACGTTTACAGCTTTGGTATAATCTTATGGGAAATTTTGACTGGTAAAGTTCCATACGGTGAAATGTCTACAGCTAATATTGCAATATTCGTGGTTGAGCAAGGTCTACGTCCTGATATACCCGAAAATGCCCCACCTCGTATTCGTGATTTAATGACTCGATGTTGGAATGCGAACCCATTAAATAGGCCAACGATGATTGAAGTCCTTAAAGAATTAATGACACCTGAATGTCATTTCCCCAATACGAATGAAGCTCGTTTTCAAGAAGCAGAAAGTGGAGCCAAAGCTTTACTAAAGTCATTGGGTTCTAAATCACGAATGATAAGATCGAATACAATTACAACTTCTTTCTATTCTTCAAGCAAAGTAAAAAGAGGAAGTAATGTTGGTGAGGATAAGGATGAAGATACCACTGATGAATATGAGAATTTCCAACGAATTGTATATCTTAGTAAAGCTAATGAAGAAGATTCTGCAAGAATAGCAGTAAATAGTAAAAATATATTATCTTCATTTAGTAGAAAATCATCTAGTATCACTTCATCGAGTCCACATTTTAAAGAAAAAAGACATTCGTCTTTTACATCTAAAGAGTCCACAAAATTAGATGGAATTGGAATGAATGTTGAAAGTCTTGTTGCATCCCTTCAAAATAAAATTGATTCTGATCATCTAACAGTATTTTGTGATCTCCTAGAAAATAAAAAATTTGCTGATGAAGCTGCTGCTGCAGGTGGCAATAAGGTAATAGTTGAAGTCCTCACAAAACAAAAAAAGGGAACTTCCTACCTAATTGAAAAATTGGAAAAATGTAGATCGCCTCAAATTTTTGATACTTCAGTAATTAAAGCTCTTCTTAGTTTTTCTGATTCAAAGAGGCAATCATTAAGAGATAAAGCTTTATCTGCACTAATTGTTGCTACTGAATTAAGACTTGACTTCCTCAAATCTTATCCTTCGTTCTTATCAAGTCTTCTTGGCTTTCTAAAAGAGCAACCTCAAAGTAGTGGCAATAATAGTGCTAATAACTCAAGTTCAGGTCCAAATATCAATTTAAGTCCTCCGCCAAAAGTTAATCATGCTTTACCTAGTAAGCTTTTAACTCTAGCTTGGAAATTAATAATTGTATCCGAAAAATATCCAGAAAATATTATTCCGATATTAATGTGGTATATTGATCGTCCAGAAACTACAGAGCTTGTTGCTTCTTGCATCGTCGCTTGTATGCGATTTGAACAAAGCCATAACGAATTAACAAAAGATAATATTTCATTTCTTCTTAGAAATGTTGATCGTTTTGGTCAAATTATAGATGAATTTATTAAATCGTCAAAGAAAACATCAAAAAATGATGAAATATTCATCAAGCTTTTATTTAAAGGGAAGATGAACAAGAAAATTTATGATTTCATTCCCAAAGTTGCGGGAAGTAAACGATTTGTCATGTATGTAATTGAGAATCTTCCCCTCAAAAATGATATGTATAAAACAGTTAATGTTTACAATCAAATTATATCAAATTTCATTCATCTTCATCATTTCCGAAATAAAAGCAAAGCTAACAAAGGAAATGTTGGTTCTCAAAATAAAGATTCAGAAGCTGGTAACCATCCTTTCACTGATAATGATTCGAAGAATGCAAGAAATGATATAAATAATGACGATGAAGAAGATGATGATGATTATTACGATGATTACGATATCGAAATGGAAGATGATGGGAATGGCGAGTGGAGACTCACTAATCTTGATTTCTTCAACGACAAACTCTCTCATATTCCAGAGTTTTATTCGGCGGCGGCTTACATGATAGGAACTCAAGATCAGCTTGATCCAATTTGCACCATTTTGATGAATATTAAAATTGATTATGCAGCTGTTTCATCAACAAAATTGCCACGAGTTCTTGCTGATGAGATTGTAAAACGAAAGGATTCAGATCAACTACTTCTTTTAATGGCCGCATCTTTCTCAATACTCAAAGTGCTTCAAGCTTCAGAATTTGTCTCAATTGTTCATCGCTTTGAATATTTTCTTCAAACCAACGATATTGAGGACTATACAAATAATTTCAGTACTTCTAATGTAATTGATGTTTCAAGCGATCAGAAGAAAAATCCTTTGAAAATGCCATCCTTTTTATGTTTGGCTGCTATTTCTAACTTTTCACCAAGTTCTGTTAATTATCAGTTGATTGTACCAGTAGCTGCTTATTTTGTGAATGTTGATTCCATTCTCATGCGTGAAACTTCTGCAATTATTTTATGCAATCATATTTCTGATCCAAATGTAGATTTAAACTTAGTGTTTAAAACTTTTGTTGATAATTTTAATGAAAAAATTGTCGACGATTCTGTAAAAGCAGCTGTTTTGGCTTTATCCAGTGTGTGTTATAGAAGTGAAATTAGCAAAGATTTGCTCAAAGAAATGTCGAGAATTTACTCAACAATTCGAATGAAATAAATGTTTTTGTTTTTGTTTTTGATTTATTTATTAATAAATTGTGTTTATTGCGTGTAGATAGTTATTTATTCTTATTCGTCTTTTTTTTTTTTTTTTTTTTTTAATTATCTATTGAAAATGAAGAATTAAAGTATTTGAAATGTAACAAATTTTTAATTTTTGTTTGAGAAATAAAAATTAGAAGTTAAATTTTGAAAAAAAAAAACAAACATTAATATATTTATTGATCTAATTAAACAAATAACATGAACTATTAAAATAAAAGTAGTACCGAATAAAATGCTCAAGATCCAGTTTCAACCGTTTGTAGACAGCAGGATCCTTTCATGCTGAGAGATGGGCATGGAAGATTATTATATATCGACGTATATGAATTACCATCATTTCTTGAATTATCGTTAACATCTTCTTCCTCAATAATATCGGGTATTGCTTCAGTTTTTTGAATAACGTTTGGAATTGAAAAATCTCTTGGACGCGGAAAAGTTATTTCATAATTAAGATTTGTATTTTCCTCTTGTTTGTTTTCATTAACATCTGGAGTGGTGGTTGCTTTTGCATTAAAATTAATTAGCATAGAATCATTATTTATTAGTTCTTTTGGGAATTCTTCTTCTTCATTATCTGAAACGAATTTAGAATGGCCAAGAATGTTTATAGCATTTTCAGCAAAACTAGCTGAAATGCGAATACCAGAATTATTAGTATCGTTATCAGTATCAGTATCTAAAACATTATCATTAGTAATGGTTTCGTTTGTTTCAACTTTATCATCTTTAGTTTCTAAATTTGCTTCATTAAATGGAAATGTTTTTGCTTTTTCTTCTAGGTTATTTGTAGGAATTTCTTGAATACTTATGCTAATATCTATGTCTGTTTCATTATTTGTGTCATTAGTTACAGGCTGAGATAATGCTTGGTGATTTGGCATTGGATTTATTGTTTCTTCTTGGAAAACTGTGGCTGTAGTATTCAAATTGTTAGTGATATCATTTGAAGTAGGATTTGTTGGTGGACATGATTTCATATTTGACGTATCGATATCATATGTTATTTCTATTTCTGGCTTTAAATTAGAATCATTATTTTCATCTTGCTTCGTGTTTCCAGTTAAATATTTATTTGTATCAACAAGTTCGATAGAAGCATTATTATGTTCTTTTTTATTTGTTTTTCCTTGTTCCGTCAATTTTTCTTTTCTTCTTGATGATGGAAATTGCAAAAATTGAATATTAGTTGGAAAGTCATAATTTATTTCCATTTCCTCATCTATATCATCATCTTGAGAAACAGCAGAATTTGGTTGATCGCGCTTTGGATGTTTTCTGATTCGTCGTCTGTGATGCCTAAAACGAAGTCCTTTTTCTGGATCAGAACCAAAGTTAGCATTAACTAGTGAATTAAAATCAATTTCTTTTGTTTGAACTTCTGCATCTTCTAAATAATAAATATCAGATTGTTCATCTGACAATTGATATTTTTTGCTATTCTTATTTGTTTGATATTTAAATCTGCGTCTGTATATGTTTTCTTGCTCATTTTCTGGGTTTGAATAGCCTGATGATGATGAACTTTGGCTATTAACACGTTTTTTGGATTCTCTTGATGATCTATAATCATTATTAAGTTCCCTTGTAAATCTTTTGCTCATTTTTGCATTTCTTGATGAGTTTTTAGAGCTTTGGATATGTCTTTCAATAACGGCCGATACACTCTTTTTCTGAACTTCATATCGTTTCATTTGCTTATTTAATTCTACTTGTCGTTGTGCTTTTATATATTGAAGTGAATTTAACTGTCTTTGTAATGTTGCCAATTGATTCTGTAATGCTGGATCTGCTTCACGTTGACAGACGATCGCAAAATGGTGATCAATATCTTCTTGTTGTTCTTCTTTCATTTCATTTAATAAAAAATTTAGATTATTTATTTTTTCATTATAACGATCAATTTTTTCTCGAATTTTTGAATTCATAATTTCTTCCTTTTGAGTATTTTGCAAGCGAATTGCTTCATTCATGCAATCTATTTTGCCATTTAAATCAGAAATTTTTTCTTGGTGAATTGAGATATCATCTTTAAGATCAATCTTAGTTTTTTCGCAATAATACTTCTGCATTGTATTAAGTTGTGAATCAAGTTCTGTAACTGCAATGTTTAATTGATTTGCACGCTGTGAAACATCAACATTTTTAGCTGGCTGAGGATCTAATAGATCTAATGTTACCGCTTCAGGTGGAAGATTTTCAGCTTTTTCTTCCATTTTCATATAAATTTGTAATCGTTGACGAAGGGGAATAACCTCCTTTTTTATTTTTTCGATATCTTCTTTAAGATGAAGGCCAATTTCATTCAAATACTCTGGATCATTAAATTGATCGTTTACAGTTGCAAGAAGATCGCGTGGATCTTTTTCGTTTTTCCCATTATTAGGATTGTATTTATTTCGAAATCTACGTTGTTTTCCTTTAATACCAGTTTTTGGAGATGAAACCTTTTCCAATGGATACGATTTCTCACGCATTATCCTCTGAACAAAATCAACATCCATCATATTCAAACCTTAATTATTTTTTTGGAACGTACAAAAGTATTGAATTTTCAAATAATATCTATACGTTTAATTATGTTTGTAAATCAAAAGTTCGTTATCTTTAATTTAAAAAGTTTGTAATAACGTTTTTATGATTGTATTTATATAAATATATAATAAATCATGTTAACTAAGATAGTGATTTATAAAAAGTAATATAATAAATCAAGACAGGATAGGATAGAACATAAAAGAATAAAATGGTGTTCAAAAACAAATAATCAGAATTTTTTGTTTTTATATTGAGCGGCTGTCATACTCAAACTGATCAAAATTATAAGCATGTTTTTCATCAATTTCATCAGGGATAAAATCTGTTTCATACTTCTTTTCAGAAATATAGTTCCAATCTATTGAATTGAAAAAGCTCTTCTTTTTGAGCTCTTCCAAGGTTGGCCTTTCGTTTGGATCTTTTTTAAACAGAGAAGTGAGAATTTCGATTTCATCATCAGTCGCATCCTCAGGAAATTGAACAGTACCCTGTGTAATCTTTTCGTACATTTTCATTTGATTTTCGCAGTAAAATGGAGAATTTCCATATAGAAGTTCATAAATAACAACACCATAACTCCAAACATCTGCAGGCATACCGTATTCTTCATCTTTAAGAACTTCAGGAGCGCAATAGTCTGCTGTTCCACATATTGATCTTGTTAAATTTCCTTTACCTAAAAATTTTGCAAGTCCAAAATCTGAAATTTTAAGGTGTCCATCGTGTCCAATCAAAACATTTTCAGGCTTCAAATCACGCAGAACAATTCCTTGTGAGTGAAGATAATCAAGGCCAAGCAAAAGTTCGGAAGCGTAAATTTTTGCATCCCTTTTTGTGACTTCAAAATCAAATCTGTTTAATAAATCACCAGCTGATGAATATTCAAGACCTAAATATGATTTTCCTTCAAATTCAAAATAAAATTTAAAATCAACAATAAAAGGATTATGAAGCTTTGACATCAAATTTTGCTCGTTTTGTGCTATTTCATTTCTTTCTTCTGTAACTTTAATAGCGATGTATTCTTCAGTTGGATAAAAAAGTTTGGCCAAATATACGGTGGAAAAATGTCCTCGACCAATAACATTGATTAGGTCAAAAGAGTCAATTCCAATTTCATATTGTGATGTGTTACAGGTTTTCAAAGCGTTTACCCAATCAATAAGACTGTCAGGATTTTCACACGAAATCATATAGGATGGTGTAGGTGAACCTTCTGGCATGATGAGCATGAACAAGGTCGTGGACTTGATAGCGATTTGTACTTGGGTGTTAATAATAATTCTGTGTTTTATATGAGAAAAATGTAGATCTTTTGACACAGTTAATATGCACCCATTAAGTTTCAAATATCTTCGGTGCCAACTTTTAGAAAATGATTTTTTTACCATGAGCCAATCACTTTTCATCTTTACAAAAAAAAAAAAAAAAAATTGAATATGTTAAGATGAATATAAAAATTTTCATCAATTGCTACAAATTCATTTTGAATGCATCGATTATTTTTTTATAAAATCAATTCAAAACACGAACATTCAGTTCTGAAAAATAAAACAAAACGTTTTTATTTTCAATTTATAATCTGTCATATCAATTATTCTGTTCAGTTTTGAAATCATGATTTCATTATGAAAATAAAGTAAAAATAATATGATGTAAAAAACATAAAAACTATGAGAAAAACTTTCAATTAATTCTACTCAAATTTTTGGATAAAAAAATGGATCAGTATTGAAATTTTAAAACTTAAGATCACCTACTTTTTTACATGTATGATTAAGTCAACATAATGTTAATTTTTCATTATAAAATTACTTCATGAAATTCCTTTATTGAACTATCTATCTATTGCTTAGTCATTGAAAAATATGGATTTTTTAAAAAGGAAATCAACCATAATATTATGGTAACCATATCGAAAAAAGAAAAACGTGTATTATTCAAAAAGTTTACCAGGTCTAAGTAAAAGTTTCCCGCCAATAATTCCATACGTTAAAAAATAATTTAAAAAATATTAAAATTTAGATAAGAAGCCAATTTCAGTAAACCCGAGTTCTAAGAAAATATCAGCACCTCCTATTCAAAAAGTTAAGATTTCCTTGAATTGATCTTTTTTGAGCTTTTGTATTAAAAAATATAGGCCTTCATTTTTGGACTTAGGAAATTCATTTTTTTGGACCATTTTGGACATGATTTGGACATTGATTTTAGACAGAAATATTTCGATATCCAAAATAAATGAAAAATTTTTAAAAAACAAATCTTTAAATTTTTCGTATAAAAAAGTTGAGTTTTTCTTTTACAAATAAAATTTGGATAAATTGTATTTTGAGCACTGCTCTGGTGATGTGACCAGAGCAGTATCTCAAAAAGCAATGGTCAAAATATTTAAAATTGACCTTTTCTAATTTTTTTTAAACATTCTTTAGATTAAAGCAAGATGGAGATATTCAACATTCTCGAGAGTTTTTACTTAAAAACGACAACTTTTATCACAACTAAGCAACATTATTAGTCTACATTTGAGCTCTTTACTTCACACAAACAAGATTAAAGCAAGATGGAGATGTTCAACATTCTCGAGAGTTTTTACTTAAAAACGACAACTTTTATCACAACTAAGCAACATTATTAGTCTACATTTGAGCTCTTTACTTCACACAAACAAGATTAAAAACTCTTGAATATTCATTTCAAAATAATAAGTAAACGGTCATTTTTCTAAATCGCTCAATTTATTCGTATCCAAGATATCAAACCAAACTTAATCAACAAACAAATAGTGACTCTTGGAATTACTGCTCTTCGTGAAGGTGGGGTTCTTAAAATTGCATCTTATTCAAATATTGGATTATCATCTTATATTATTAAATACATATATAAATTTGATTATTCTCCTATTCTAGGGAAAATTGTAAAGGTTCATGGTCTTGTTAAGTTCGACAATGAGATATTTATTGATACTTTAATGATAGAAGACTCATCAAAAGAAGAAGCCGAAAGATTAGGAGTTAAAGTTTCAATTAGTTCAGATACTTTGAAGAAAAATGAAGAATTTTTTCAGATATTTCAAATTGAAGAAAAACACATCGGCACAGAAATAGTTACAATTGGTTCTGTTGATCATTCTGATGATGATATTTTTAATATCTGCTCTTTTGCACCTAGACAGATAATATCTAATAGTCTTTGCTGCCAAAATTCATTGCAACTTTCCTTATCTGTAGGAGATATTGTTCAAGTAAAAGGATTTGTTCGTTATGTAGCTGATGTAATAGGAATTTATGCAACAGAGATCACAAAGATTAAGCCAGAGGACGCATTAAAACGAGGCACCTTACTTGAACCCAAACCAGTTTATAATGAAGACAGTGTTGAAAACATTGATGAAAACAGTGATGAAGATAACCAAGATAAAGAACCATTTTTTGTCGAAGATAATTTGAATAATCTTAAGTTTGGCTCACAAACAGAATTTATTGCTTTCTTAAAGAAAAAGGCTTATGATGCTGGTTTCCAATTCTCTACAACGCGGGGCACCAAGCTTGTACAAGCTATGTTAAATTATTATGTCATCAGCACTCAGAACATGGTAAAAACCCAAATTTAAATACAGGATGTAAGTTTTATGTTTCAATAAGTCAAATATTAAATTCCAATGGTGTTGACCTCGTTTGGCATGTATCATCATTCAATCTAGAACACAACCATGATTTAAAACCCGAACGATACATTACAAACAAATTAACAGAACAGCAGAAACAATTGATTGGCTCATTATATGCATCAGGAGTTAACTATGGAATTATATCAAATTTTACCAAGCTTGAGTATAATTTAGATATAAGCAGAGAAGCAATTCGCAATTTATGCTTGATTCATAAACTCAATAGGCTCAAAGAAAAGGTAACAGAAACAGAAGAATTGAAAATCTATATGGAATCAAATGGAGGACTTTGTTATTTTGATGAATTCAAAGATGATCTACAATATATTCACAGATATGGAGCAGCCACATTTACCAAACAAGAACAAGAGAATTTAGAAAAGTACGGAGATTTTATTGCAATTGATCCAACATTTTATACACTAAGCAGCCATTGGAGTATTATTCCGCTAACAGTTATTGGTATAGATAGAGAGATAAGGAGTGCAGGTCTATGCTTTTGCTCAAACACTAGATATGAAAGATTCCTATATATATTGAATTTGTTAACCACAGTTCTTCCCTCAAAAGAAATATTCCAAACATTGTGTTCGGACGATGACTCAGGATTGAAAGGCGCATTTTCCGCAATCAGAAATGACAAGAAAGAAAATTATAAGCCCGATTTCAAAAACAAAGTCTTAGCATTAAACAGAGTGATTTGTTTCTGGCACAAGATATCCAATTTTATTGCCAAGTTATCAAAACTCAATATTCCAGAAAATCAAATTATAACTATACGAAAATTATTTAAAAAGATGGGAATGTCACGAGATGAAACGGTCACAAAGAAGATTTATGAAGAATTAGAGAATTGTGAACAGCTTAAGTCATATATGCAAGAAAATATAAAAGAAGATTTACAGTATATAGCAAAAAGTATGATTAAAGGTTTTAATTGTGGATACAATACAAGCTCAATTGCTGAAAGTACCAACAGCAAGCTCAAAGCAATACTTCCAGATAGATCATTATCTTTGAAAGATATAAGAACAATGTACAATAATTCACAAAGACTCTCAATACTTTCAAAAGAATACATATGTGGCAGGAAACAACGCAAAGTGAAAGATTCATTGCTCATTGATATTATGCAGAAATTTAATCTATCAGAAAATGTTTCAAGTTCAATATGCAACTCAATTATGAATTCTGAAACCTTGAAATTAGTTTTTATAGATGAAGATAAAACAACAGCAGAAGTTCAAGAATGCGATCCAGATTTTGAAGCTAAGTATCAGGAAAAGTTTATTGTTACTCAAACTCAATGTTCATGTAAAAAACAAATGCATACAGGCCTGCCATGTAAGCATATTATCAAATTCCTTCAAGAAAAGAATTTAAATGTATTAGATCACATAATAGTCTCACCAAGATGGAATTCAACGGATATAGTATCAGATTTTCAAATTGAACAAGTCAATCCCATTCAAATAAATAGAGATACAACCAGTCCAGTTAGCAGATTTGAAAGATATAATATATTAAAAAATTTATGTGAACAATTAATGAATATAGGTTCTCAATCACATGAGATGTTTACATTACTACGAGACAAACTCAATCAATTATATGAAAGTTCTTTATGCAAGCCAGTCATTATTGATGTAGTATCAAGACAACCAGGTAGACCACCAATTTCCAAAAACCTAGCCAATCGGAATAGCAGAGAAACTTGCAAGATATGTGGAAAGAATCACTCAACAATGAAATGCCCACGAAGAGACGAATTATTATCATTTGAACCAACTAATGCTGATAAAACAGGTCGATCACATTGTTCAATTTGTGGATTGAGTCAGCATACTTACAAACAATGTTGGGTAAAAAATGCTTGGTTGAAAGCAATTTCAGATAATCTGTTGCCTCCTTTGGACTAATTTTTTAACCGTTTTCTAAAACAATTTTCAACTTCTCTTTTGTTTTTTTGAATACTAAGTTAGTTTTTAAGTTCTTTTAACAACATTTTTCGACACTTTTATTCATTTTGCATAGCATTAGAAAGTTATACGTTAAATGGTTAATTTTTCACCTTTACAATCATGATTTGAATACAAACATTCTTTTGTTTAATAAAAGCAAGTTTTATTATTTTAAATTTTGTTGAATCTATTTATTTATATTTTATTTTTGAATATGATCAGTATTTGTTGTAATAATTAAACTTTGAGATAAATAATAAAATAATGATCTAAATCAGGTATAAGAGTCAAAAATAATTCTTTTCCCCCTTTCATATTTATTTAATAACAAGAAACCTTTTTTATATAAATTGCTCCTACATCATTTATTATGAAAAATTATATTTGTTAAAATGATATTAAACTGAAATGAAGATATTTTGTATTTTATTAGATTTAGTTCTCTTTTATCTTAAAATAATATAATTTTATTATATTCTAAGATTAAAGTTTTGTAAAATAATGATATTTTTTAAAAATTTAAATTCATTAGAAACGTTCAATAACTATGGAGATGAAAAGATTTGATATAATTAGTTTATGATTTATCCTATTGTTTAGTTTATAAGAATTTTGAAAATAAAACTAATGTAATGAATGTAATTTTTTAGGAGAAATTAAAAAATCTAAGCTCAATTAAATAGCTAAAGCAGGTCAATTTTGAAAGGATAGCGACGGTTATATATTTTTCCATATTAACCGTGAATAGTTATTCATGGGTTAACATCGAATTTGGGCTAATTCTTTTTTTTAAAAAATAAGTTCGAATTTTAGAAATATAACAGTTTGCATGAATAAAATGTAAATGTTTTTGTTATTTTTGTTTTTTATTTGTTATAATTTTCTTTTTATATATATATATATAAATATTATGAAAACGATCAAACATTAAACAAAAAGTAACCCTTCGGCGGTTTTGTAAACTACGGCGACATCATCTATTTTCAAATATTTTATGCCGAATTTTGGAATTGCGGTGCATGGAGTTGAAATTACGGCATATAAAAAATGGTGACTTTTTCAAATAATAAATGGTTAGGTTAAAACTTTTTGAATTATTGCTTTGAATACTTTATATCATATATAAAAAATTCATTTTACTAAACTAAACCAATTTATTACTGAAATTAATCTCACTTGCATATGGTTGTCCTTGCAGTTATATAAGTTGATTTTATTCAACATCAGCATATCATTATTTACTCAAATCATCTTCGCCTGCTCAAATCAATTATCCAATTTCATTCTCATTACTTTTTCAGAAGACCGAAGAGTCTCCTCCAATTATTATCAAACGTGTAATAAAAAATTACTAATAAGTAATTATATTAATTGAATTTAACAGATTTGGAAAAAATAATATAATTTTATTTCTTCTCAAAATCGACCAAATAAAATATGGCAATTGTATAGAGAGGTTTCCGCAAAATTACGGATTTGACAACGGCACTCTCCAAAAACGGCCTTCGGTCGTAAGGGTTAAACAAAAAGGTTTTAAAAAAAAAGTTATAAAAGTATTTGTTCAATTTAAAAAAAGCTCATTTTTTCTCTACCTTCTAATAAAATTGAGTAAAATATTTATTGATCTATAAATCAAAACTATGATTGAAGTATACAATATACAAGTGCTGTTTTGTTATTTATAGTAGTGTGGTGGAGGCGCATAGGCTTATATAAGTAGAACCCATTTACCTTGCCAGTAACATCGTTAACGAAGTATGAGAACAGTGCTATTTTGTTATCTAAATCGACGACGAGTAAGTTGTATTCTAATTTGTTTAAGACAGATTTACATTGCTTATTAATAGGATTATAATAGATTAATTCTGGTGGTAACATTTCTGTGAGATAGTTAAAATGGTTATGGATATACTCTTCACTAACAGCATTATTGTTTATATAGAATGTTATCTCCAATCGCAATAAACCTGTCTCCAAACTATCGTTAATGCTGTTTCGTAACTGTTCATCTGGATTGTATAACCAATCTGCTATATGTGATCCAATCTTACCTCTAACAGATGGACTCTCAATAGATTGGACGAACTTGTTATAGAACTTATATCTAACTGCACCATGTTCTGTGTTATGGATGAAGGTTAAGCAGTTCCTCCCAACCAGTTTATCGTTATCCATTATTACATAGTCTCCAGAAGCATTAGATCCTTCCATAATATAATCGTTATTATCTATTAGATACTGGATCACCTCTTCTTTGTTAATAACACCAGCGAAATCTTGTGTAAAGTCGATATCGTTAATATAGATACCTTCATTATTAAAGGATTTAATAGCTTCTTCACTAGTAATTAATGCGAATACATCGTTAACCGGAATCGTTGGCAAAGCAATCTTAATGTATTGTTTATAGTACTCACCTTCTTTGTTACTGTAAGTTGGCTTAATATATCTCATGTTAACATTAATATTATGTTCTGTTAGTAATCTCTTAATCTTAGATAGAGTAGATAAAAAAATGAAATAAAAATATTTCAGAATTTTAAAATGGATAAATTAAAAGTTCAGTAAGAAACTAACATATTGAAATGATCAAAATAAATAAATTAGTACCACACGACTGGGAAATGATGTGAAAAGTTATAAAATAAAACTTTCATAATTCGATGAATAAAGATATTATGAAATTTTAACTTAAATAATTTATTATATTTTTGATGGTATAATATTATATTATATTTAAATTGATATGTAGTAAGATAAGTTTAGATATTATAAGAAAAATAGTAATTTCGTTCATTTCACTTTAGAGAGAAAAATATCGTACAAAACGCCCGGTGTTGAGATATCTTAAACATAACATTGTTATTTGATATTAATAATATGCGTATATATTAAAATGAAATTTTATCTATATTGGCCAAGAAATCTATCAAATAAAATTTTAAGTATGTTTGAAATTTTTTAAAAAAGTGAAAAATATAATCATGCTTAAAAGATCCATACAAACTAATATGACAAAAGAATATTTTAGATCATTAATTGTTTTCAGACTCATTTAATTTACAAAAAACAGTTGACTAATTAAGATTTATTCTTTTTAATACAAAAAAAACATATTTGCCAATAAAAGTTAAAAAGGTACAGATGCATCAAAAGATTAATAAATATTTCTAAAATATCATATTAATATGCAAATATAGATATATTACAAATATCACAAATTTGTATATTCATGAAGAAAAAATAATATCAAAATAAAACTATTAAAAAAAATTAAAAAAAAGTTGATTTTAGAAATATATGAAAATTGTGCTGAAAATTTTTTCGTTTTACATTATTAATATAATAATAAAATATATTTTCTGTTTTAAAATACTATTTATAAATAAATTTCTTCGCTCAATTTTATTATATTTAGGAATTTATATTGGAACGCATTTAAAACGCATATAAAATCTATTCAAAATATTATTTTTGAAAGATGTTTTCAAAATTTCTATGAATAACATTTGTAAAATATTTCAGCATTATTTTAATTAATTAAAACCTTATAAATCATAAAAATATGTCACTGACTTAAAATAAAAAGTGCTTATTCATATAATCAAAAGAAGTTAACTTATAAATGAATTTTTTAATATTTAAAATTGATACTAAAATCCCAAATGGAAAATATATTCATAAAAAATCATTAAATTTATATATGCATAGATATATATCAGAAAAAACTACAAAATAAGGCAATTAGGTTGCAAATCTCGTTTCATTTAATTTGTTAGTTTTTATAATAGGAATTATAATTATATTTTTTCATTTTTCTTCCTTAAAAAGCAAAAACTAAAGAATTTATGAAAAATAATTTTGTTTATGCTTCCGAAATGAAATTGATGCCATATTTATTGAATTTTGAAAGCTTTTTAATCGTTTTTTCTTATTGAAAAAAAAAATAGATCATCCTTTTTCTAAGAAATAAAAAATTTATAAATCTTAAAATTTTAACATAAATATATTTACACAATGTTAAAGATAATATGTTAAAATAAAAGGACCGGGCGAAATAGAAAAAAAGTTATAAGCCATTTATTTCATATAATCCAAAAAAAAAAAAAAATAATATTTTCTATTTTTTTTGTGAAATGCTCCTGATTTAATTTAAAATATCAAGTGAAAAATAATAATCATATGATATTATGAATGATTGTGCTTATTAGAAATAAAATTTCATAGGTTTTAATGAAATCACATATTATAATGATTACATTATAACTTTCTTTTGGGCGAGTCAAAATTGACAAAAAACTAAATTTCTGTTAGTTATCAATTAATTAATCTATAGACAAAAAACTATTAAAAAACTTTCAGCCAATTCTTTTTCTATCTACTCTTCTTAGATGTATATTCGGCAAGGAATTTCGATAAATACTCTGCCTTGTTCTTATTGTTAGGATCTATTGGAACCAAGTAATAGAAGATAATGTTATCACAGAATCTCTCACTTAATGCTTTAAGTGGATGGTCGTTGGTAGATCTCTCTGTGTACTTCGTAGTGCTTCCAGCATAATCTATATTGGATATATCGTTCCAGTTA
Source organism: Tritrichomonas musculus (assembly GCA_039105265.1). Taxonomy (NCBI): domain Eukaryota; phylum Parabasalia; order Tritrichomonadida; family Tritrichomonadidae; genus Tritrichomonas; species Tritrichomonas musculus. The sequence goes on from JAPFFF010000004.1 coordinate 5,709,486, forward strand.
AGTGTTTTCGTAAGATTATATAACATTGTCTCTGGCTTTGCATTATTGCGATGTACATACTTTAATGGAATCGTTATGGGATCTGGACTAATATTGTTAAGATCGATTTCTTTCTTGGTGTGGAAGTCGAGTTCGAGTAATCTTGCTTCTTCACGGCTCATTGTTTCATTTAAAGTAAAAAAGTTAGATGCGTAGATGACCTTGTGTTAGTTTAATGCAGTAGTAGGAATAAAAAAGTTATAATAAAATTAGATTCGATAGTTGGACTGTTTACGATAGATGTCATAGTTGGACTGTTTACATCAGATATTGTAGTAGTATCGTTTACGAGTAATTCACTAGTGACATGCGCTTATATATTTCTATAGTGACATACGCTAATATACTTCGATACTATGTACGGACTTCATGAATAGAGTTCGTTGGAAGTCATCTCTTACATGTTCCAAATAATACAAAAATAATAGACCTAGCGCGCAGATGCTCCTACGCAAGTGACCATTCGAGGGGTCTTATGAAATTAGTTTGACGTAGTTTACATCAATAGCGTGGTCGTTGACGAACTTTGGTGTCGAACTACGTAAATGACTGATCAGAGGTGGGTGATTCACCGCGTTAAGGATGGGTGGAGCACGTAGTGCGAAACCCTCCTTAACATATCTACTGATGTCCAAAAATGAAGGCCTATAAAAAATTGTGAGATTCTTAAAAAAAACAAATTACTTACTTGTTATTTTCATTAAAATGAAAGAAATTGAAAGAAATTCGCAGAGATCTTACAAAAAGTTTTTTAAATTGACCTTGAAAATTGACCAAAAAAGGCGCCTTTTATTATTGTTTTATTTGCTTATTGGCAAGAGCGATCTTGGAATATTTGCTGATTCAAAACAGCTCACTAAAGATGATAATGTTTTAAAAAAGATGATTTTCAGATGGTTATTGAAGATGATGAGTTACAAACGACGATTGAAGATAATAGCAACTACAGATGACGAATTGAAGATGATGGCGAACCGTGGAAGACAATTGAAGATGATGGCAACTACAAATGACGAGTTAAAGATAATAATAAACTACAGATAACGAAATACAAATAATTATTCTTCTTCTATAACTATTCATCTGTAATCCAATTGAATTATCATATAGATTATTAAAATTTTTGAAAAATTGCTTTTTTGATAAACAATATCTTTTTAAATTCCTTATTAACTTTGTATTTATTTAAATTTTATCTTTTTAAACTTAACCAAAATGTAATTGCTTAAAAAAAAAAATCTATAGATAAATGGTCTTATATGTATTAAAAAGTTATTATTTTGAGAGTAAAATTGGTCTTATATTGTTTTCTTATTTCCTATTCGGGCAGTTTTTCAGGAAAAAAATTATTTTTCTTATATGATAATTAAGAAACAAGAATATATATGAATATACACCACTTTACTTTTTTGAAGTAGAATACAAAAGACAACCAAATATATATCCCAACAGAAACGATTTAAGACACTTATTTTTGAATGACCTCCAATAGGTGTATACCTTAGAGTAGCACTAATGAAGTGCAGCGGAATAAAACGTTGTAAATTAGGGAAAACACTTTGTTTACCAAATCCTTCTACTATAATTTTTTTTGTTTAACGTAAAAAAATGTTAGTCATCACATTAATTTCTTGATTTTGAAAAGATAATTACGCAGGCAAAGTATGTTAAACAGAATTGTATTCATGCTACCATATTTTGAGGTACTTTCATTTGAAGCCTACTACATATTCCATTACTTTTCTTATTATTTATTCTTTTTTAAACTCTACTATTTATTCTATTACAAATCTTGCTTTTTATTCAACACTTATCCAAGCATTCATTCGAATACTTATTCTACCTCTATTCTTGCAGCTTTTCTTACAACTTATATTACTACCCATTCTGTTACTTTTCTTATCATTATATTACTATGTATTCTACATTTATCTTACTACTTGAGGTAATTAAAGGTGTTTTAAGGTAATTTCCTTTATATTGATTTTCATTGTACTCAAATCTCCTGTATTATTTTAGTTGAATATGCTGACAGTCAATTAATTTCTTTCATCATTGTATAATTTCTTCAATAAAAGTTAATGAGCAAATGACTTTTTAAGGAATTTGAGACAATTTTTGACGTTTTTATTAGTATCAGATGTAGAAAATCTTTATTTTTAACACAACACAATTATTTACAGCTATTTTGGCATGTTTTATTGGCTGATTTTCTAACATAATTCTCTTCACTGCTTTTTTGTTTTTCAAATATCATACATTTGCGACCTAAAAATTACTTATTTAATTATTTTATTTAGTTATATAATATTACAAACCATTAGTTCTGATGATTTTACTTTTTTTAATTTTATTATCTCCCCTATGATTAAACCATTAAGGTACAAATCCAGTACGCTATTTTTTGAATAGGAGAACGTTTATTATTTGAATAGTTCCATGTCTCTGAAAAAGTTTAAATTGACTATGTTTGTTTTTGACACATATTTGACAATTTAAATAAACTTTATGACATGTTATATGAAATGGATGAAAATAATCGTTTTTTATTTAACATGTCATCTTATTCTTTGAGAATGTCAAAAAAAATTGCGGTTACTAAACGTACTGGATTTGTACCTTAAATTTATTAGAGTATTTTTATTGATTCTGTCTGACTTTTTTATTATATCACATGTCATTTAAAATATTATTTTTTAAATGAGTCTCGCTAGATTTGCTCAAATAATAATGGGTCCCGCTGGATCTGGTAAATCTACTTTCATTCGTAGGCTTATGGAGCATTTTGAAGTCACAAAGCGTATTGTTCACGCTGTAAATCTTGATCCCGCTGCAGACGAGCTCTGCTATCCTGCTACAATCGATATACGCGATGCTGTCAACGTCAAGGAATATATGAATGAATATGGTTATGGTCCAAATGGAGCATTAATTCACTGTATGGAAACAGTTGTTGAAGATTTCGATTGGTTCGATGAATCGATTGGAGAACATGATGGCGATTATTTGTTAATTGATCTTCCAGGTCAAATTGAGCTTTTTTCTCATTTAAATATTTTACCTCGTTTATTTTCAAACCTCGAAAGAAAAGGTTATCATTTATGTTCAGTTTTTCTATTAGATTCCCAATTTATGATTGATCCATCCAAATTTCTAAGCGGTTGCCTTGTAGCTATATCAGCCATGACTATGCTAGAAATGCCGCACATAAACTTACTTTCGAAATGTGATCTTTTAACGGAAGAACAAAAAGATTCTTTAGATGAATTTTGTGATATGGATCTCAGCTTATTGGCTGGAGCAGTTGGTTCAAAAAACAAGAAAATTCGAAATCTAACTTCCAAAATTTGTGATCTTATACAGCAATTTAACATGATACAGTTTATTCCATTTGATCCAACGGATCCTGATACAGTTGTTCAAACAGTAGGTGAAATCGATTTGATCTTGAACTACTATGAAAATGCTGACTTTATGGATGAAGATGTTGATTTAAATGGAGATCGAGATGTAGAACAAAATGATGAATAATCTTTTTATATCGTTGTATACTTAATTGTTATTAAATTTATATATTAGAATAATATTAAATAAAAATATAATAGAATCAAGATCTTGATTTTAAAAATGTTTTCAATATAATAAAATATGAGTATTTTTTTGTTTTTGCCGATCTTATGAAATTTCATTGATTATTTAAATAATTGAGAGTACTTTTTCTATGATAACTCAATTTTATTAAAAAAACGAAAAATCTCATACACTATGTTTTCGAAATCAGCAACAAACGTGTATTCAGACAAATCAAAATCATACGAAAGGTTTAAAACTGATGCGAGTCTTTATAAAGTTTGTTGTCATATCAATGTAAATAAAGATGGAAAATATGGTACTGTTTATGCTGTTAGAGATAAGTATGCCAAAATATATGCAGCTAAAGTTATGAATTTTTCAAGTGAAAATGAAAGTAACAAAAAAGATTTTTTATCAAATGAATTGCAAAATTTAATTGAATGTCAAAACCCAACAGTTGTTAAACTCCATGGTTATTCCGAAAAAGACTTCGATAATTATAACAAGTACGTTCTTTTTATGGAATATGCAAAAAATGGAACACTTTCCGATTATATTAAAGAAATAGATTCAAGTATCAATTACAATGATAATACCATACGCCAAATTATTCTCGTTGGTATTGTATATGGCATGATGTATATACATAAGAAAGGAATTATTCATTTTGATCTTAAGCCAGATAATATTTTGCTTGATGAAAATTTTTACCCTTTAATATCTGATTTTGGTATTTCAGAGCGTAATGAGCCTGGTAAAAAGATTAAATTTCTTCGCGGAACGCCTATATATATGGCCCATGAAGCTATAAACGCCGAAGAAGATAATATTGATTATTATGAAAAAGCGGACGTTTATTCTTTTGGAATTTTGATGTTTGAATTTTTGACAAAATCTCATCCTTATCCGGATTATACGCATAAAACAACGGTAGCATTTCAAAAATCAGTTATATTGGATAAAATAAGGCCTACTTTTGTAACAGAAGTCAAAGAATCATTAAAAGAATTAATTGAAAAATGTTGGTCAGAAAATCCAAATGACAGACCAACTTTTGATGAACTTTTTGATAAGCTATCAGGAAATGAAGATGAAGGAAAGTATTTTTTAGATAATGTTGATGTTGATGAGCTTAATTTTTACATTAAAAAAATTACAGGGAAAATTCAAAAAGGTGAAAAAAATTCATCTGATTTTGGTCCAGGTAAAAGTTGTTATGATTTACGAAGAAAAGTTAAAAATATTGAATCAGATGGCTTTAATGATGATGATGATAAAAATTATGATAATTTGAAGAAGCAATTTGATTTAATTAAAGTTGAAAATGATCATTTGAATGATTTTATTTCTACAATTCAAACTGAAAAGAATCAATTGAAAACTCAACTTGAAGAACTAAATAAAAATTATATTGATTTGAAAAAAGAAAAATCTGACGATCTCAAAAGATTCAAGCAAGAAACAGACTCTTTGAATGATCGAATTCTTGACTATGAAGAAAAATTGAATGAAATTGACGAACTTGAAGAACAAATTAGAGATTTGAATAATAGAAACATTGAACTTGATAATGAAAACAAAAATATTCATGAATTGAATGATGCAAGCGAAAATAGAATCAATTTTCTCGAAGAAGAAAATCAAAGATTATCAAATCAAATTCATATTCTTGAAAGTCAAATTACAACTTTACAACAAGAAAAAAATAATCAAATTGAACGAAATAGAGAATTAACTAGAATGAATGTAAACAAAGCAAATCAAATAAACGAATTAAACGAACAGAATCGAAATTTGATTGCAATGGATGAAATCAAAACAAATCGAATTAACGAATTAAACGAACAAAATCAAAATTTGAATAGATTGAATGAAAATAATAACAATCGAATAAATAAACTTGAAAGAGCAAATTCAAATTTAATTAATCAAAAAATTGTTAGTTTGGTGGTTGAAAACCGTCAATTAATGCAACAACAAAATCAATTAAAAAGTGAAATTGAAAAAGTAAACAATGAAAATCAATTATTATTAAAGAAAACAAAAACAAAAATTATTATGAAAGATAAAAATGAAAAGAAACAGAAAAATTCCGAAAATAAAGTTGATTTATATAAGAATGTTTTTGGAATTGGCTTTAATTCTCTCAATGTTAAAATGCAACAACTTTTCATTTCAGAAATTCTTAATAAATCTGATTATTCAAATTTGAATCCATCTTTAATAAACCTCAACAATCTTCTTCTTTATTTTTTGAAATTTAGAGAAGCACAGACAGCGAGTAATTATTTAAATATATTAACAGAAGATGAAAACGAACTTTCACTTGAAATAATAGCAAAAAATAAAGACTTGAATCGAATTCGAATTCTTTATGAAGCAACTGAAACTTTATATAATAATAATTCATTGAATTCACCTGATTTTTTAGATTTATTATCTAAATTTGATGGTGTTATAATTGAAATCAAATATCCATCGAATTTATATTTGAATATTTACAACCTTGTCATTTCAGAAATAAAAAATTCAAATATTTCAATTTTCATTTCAGACCAAAATGAAACTGATTTGAATTTCCGAGATAATAAAATTATTAATTATATCAAGCTTGATTCATCAATATTGTCAATAAAAGGTCTTGATAATGGTTGTGGTGGATCTTTTTATGCGTGCTCGTCATTGAAAAAAGTTGTTATTCCTTCGTCAGTTCATTCAATTGGTTCTTATGCTTTTGCTGAATGTTCATCTTTAATTGAGGTTAAAATTCCATCTTCTGTGACTGTTATCAAGTCGCATGCTTTTGAAGGATGTTCATCATTGATTAATGTAAAAATTCTTAATTACGTCGTTTCAATTGGTGAGTTTGCTTTTTATAAATGCGCTTCTTTAGTTTCGATTTCAATTTCAACAAAAATGAATTCAATTGAAACTAAAACTTTTTGTGATTGTGAATCACTTCAAGAAATTATTATTCCTGCTACAATTACTTCAATAGGTAAAGGTGCTTTTGCTAATTGTTCATCTCTGCATAAAATTAAGTTTTTTTCACCAAATTTATTAAACAAAGATAAAAAATTGAAAATTAAAAAAAATGCTTTCAAAAAATGTGTCAATTTAAAAAAATTGTTGTTGCCTTCTCATCTTGAATACTTGGATATAGGCGCCTTTAAAAAGTGCTCATCATTGGAAGAAATGAAAATTCTTTCAAAATTTGTTACTTTTGGTAGAAACGCCTTTCTCGACTGTCCTCTCAATTCAGTCGCTATTTATTCTGAAATTGAAAAAAAGTTTAAGAGAAAGGAACTCGGGATTCGTAAAGATCCAGCAATGTTTGTAACTTAATTCATATTTTTGTTATTAAAAATAGATATTATAAATTATATTAATATTTCTTTTTAATATATATATCAACCTAAAAAGAGAATTGTTGGTAGCAAATGGAAATTTTATTCATGATAATAATTATTTATTATTTTGTTAAGCGAATATTTTTAATAAAAAGAAGGATATGGTTGGTTATTATTCCGCGATATGATATAAATAAAATAAAATTAGAATGTCTTTGGATAGATCTTCTAAATTTGATTTATATGTAAGTAATATTGTGTTATAATGCGTAAGCAAACATTAAAATTGATAATGGTGCTCTGATATTTTCAAAAAAAAAAAAAAAATAGGCGGGGTTTGGTATTATAAATAAAATGCACTATCTAAAATGATAAAATCAGTTATAGAGTTTCTTTCTCTTCTTCTTGGTCATCATCTGAAGTGAGTTTAGGTAAATTGAGCGCTGCTTGATATCTCACATATGATAAGTGATCAAAAACTTGGCCATTTGCTCTTAAGATAATTGATAAATGATTATTGGTTGTTAAAATCGGAAGAACATGCGGTGTATTTAAAAAAGAAGAAGCAACATCATTGGTATCCCCAATTAAAAGATGAAGAAGAGTAGGACATTGATATGAATATGAAAGCGTGAATAACTCATCAAGTAAATGATAAAAGTGTTTTTGATCAGACTGATCTATTTGAAATTGTTCAATTGATTGAATATATTTGTTTTCTTCATCTTCTAATCCTTGACAAATTGATGCGATATACCCATAAATCGGTAAAATTATAGAAGACGGCATGATAAATTGTTTTTTTACTTTTTCTAAAGAAACTGTTAATTTATCATATTCTTTGTTTTTAATTAGATATGCCAGAATACGATATTGAAGGCTGATAGAAATGTTTCTTAATGCGTGATGAACAGTAGTTTCAATATTATTTTTTTCTTCACTTGCGATTTGTATGGCTTCAAAAGGGTGGCTAGCAATTGATGTTATATCTGCAACTTCACCTGGAGGTTTTCGAAGTCTGATTTCATTTTGATCAACAGGTTCTGAAGAAAAATAAGATTCTGCAAAATCTCGGAAATGCGTGGCTTGTTTATAAGAAATTGTCTTGGTTTGAGGTGGTCGAATAGCACCTTTAGGCTTTGTGAAAACTGGATGATTCCAGAATTTATATGAATTTCGGAGTTGATTTATCATTTTGAATACTGAATAAATAAGATAAATTTTACTAATATCCTGAGAAAAAAAAGTAATTATATGAACTAAGCAATAAATTTTAAGATAAAAATAGTTATATATTCTAAAAAATTAAATAATAATATGTTAAATTTGTAATTCTTTTTTCAACACATAATCAAATTGAAAACATAAAAAAATGATGATGAACTTTTCAAGGTGAACAAATAAATAAATAACAATTAAAACAGCATTAAGATTTAAACAAAAATTTTAATTAAATACAAGTATTCCGATTAGAAAATTCCGCATGAAGTTTGATTATTAATATTTTCTTCGTCTGGTTTTCTTCCTTCCAGATCGTCAGCAATTCTGATATCATTATTTCCCTCTTCCTTTATTATGGGTTGAATTTTTCCTTGATTGATCAAATTTCCATACATGCGAAGGCAGTCAACGATATTTCTCTCCTTACCAACTTCTAAGTATTTGATTGCTTTATCTATGTCTGGTTCAATTCCGATTCCATTAACAAGAAGGTGCGAAAAAATGATGATTGCAAAATCATCACCATGATTAGCAGCAAATTCAATAAGTTCAAGTCCATCATCTATGCAATCATTCGATTCAATGAATTCGTCATCAAAGACTTCGTCATTAAATTGACCTTGTATTAGCATATGACCAAAAGATGCCATGGCTGTCAAATTTCCTCCTGAAATAGATTCCTTGTAGTATTTTATAGCTTCTTCGATGTTTCTTTCAACGTTATAATCGCCACCTTCAACAAGACAGTTAGCATATAGAAATGATCCTTCCGCATCACCTTCTAACGCTGTTTCTTTCCACAAACGGCAGCTCTCTTTCTTGTCTATTTCGAGATCTCCAAGGCCCTGATTCAAATAAATGCCATATTTGTTCTTTCCTGTATTATTGCCATGCCGTTTGGATTCTCTAGCTAGTTCAACTGCTCGCTTTTCATCTTTAGTAACTCCTCTACCCTTTGCATAGCATTCGGACAAAAAGGCAGCGCCTGTCATACTTCCTTTCTCATATGATTCTTGGAAAAGTTCGGCTGCTTTCTCGAAATTAAACTCGATGACTCCATAACCGTAGTAATAAAAAAGACCACAATATGCAAGTCCTTCTGCATCACCTTCTTGAGCAGCTAATTCAAAATATTTAAAGGATTCAGAATAGTTAATATCATCAAAGTTTCTTATCTCTGTGCCTTCCATACATAATTTGCCATACAAAACCATGGCTTCTTTGTTTGATAAGGCTGAAGCATCTTTTAAAAGATTCTTGATTGAAGCCTTGTCTTTAGTTTGCATTTTCATTTTATTTTTAGCCATAAGTAATAATCCTCTGGACTTTGTCATTACTCCATTATTGTTCAATGATTCTATCGATTGGATGTAATTTTTTTCTTTATAGTAAATATCAGCAAGAAGTAAAGCTGCTTCAATATTTCCAGTTTTTTGTGCATACTGAAGGTATTGCATACCAAATACAATGTTCTTAGGAAATCCTCCAGTCCCTTCCATATAATTTTTGCCAACCATATATAATTTTTCGTTGTTTCCATTTTTTGCTTCGTCAATCATCTGTTGGCATTTCTCATCGAGAATTGTACAGTCATTAATCGAATATATCTCGTCGAATGTTCGGCTTCTTTTCTTATTGATGTAAGTGTAAGGAATAAATGATATGACTGAATTCGCATCAAAATTATTAGGTGACATACTTAACATATTGTCAAAGATTGTAACTTGTTGATAATCTGCTCCCATTTTTTCGATCAATTCTTTATTTAAAAGTATTTTTGCTATTTCCGAAAAAGTGGGACGGTTTTCAGGTTCATCATCCCAACATCTTTCCATAAGATCTTCAATCTCAAAGGGAACTTTGTTTTTCATCTCATTTGGAATTTTCGGTCTCAGTCTTTCTGATGAAAGTCTGAAGAGTAAACGAGGTGGATTGTTTAAATAATTATGATATGGTCGTTGGCCTGTGACAATTTCGTATAAAACTATTCCGAATGCATAGATATCCACTTTCATATTATATTCTTTTCCTTTTAATATTTCCGGTGCCTGGTATATAAAAGTTCCTGCCATTGTTGATTGTCTATCTGGGTTCTCTGGATCGATAATTTTGGCAAGTCCAAAATCACCTATTGTTGGAAGAAAATATTCATTAAGGAGTATATTTTGTGGCTTGAGGTCTCGATGTATAACGTTATTATCATGAAGAAATTCCATCCCTTTAGCTATACCATACGTAATAATATATTTTGCAGTATTATTAAAAAAACTTAAAGCTTTCCCTTTTCTTTGCAATTCAAGCAGATCGTAAAGTGATCCATTTGATTTATATTCGGTAATCAGCATTGGGAATTGGCTGTTTTTAAAACCATGGCTACAATAACCATGATATCTTAAAATACATGGATGATTGATTTTATTTAGTAAATCAATTTCGCGCTTTAAGTTTTTAATATATTGAGATTGGTCGGTATATTGACTTGGTTTATTTAAAATCTTTGCAGCATAATAAGCTTTTGATTTTTTGTTTTGAATAAGATAAACATCACCATAACCTCCCTTGCCAATTTGATTTAGGTATATATAATTTTCTAAATTGATTTCTAGAATATAGTAAGTATTTTCGATTTGTTTAAAAATAGTGCTCATAAATTTTATACTGATTGTCCAGAAAAAAGTTACCCAATAATTTTTGAATAGAAGATGGGAATCGAACCTGTGAACCCAAAAAAACATAGTCCAAGAACAAAAATAGTTTACCCAAACGCTCAAAAAAAATTCAAAAAGTTATAGCATATTATCAAAAAGTTTAACTTTTATTCACTTTTGAATGGTCCAAAAAAACATTACCCATTTTTGGACTTGGCTATTCTAACTGTCATATGATGCCAGGAATTGTGTAATAATCTCCTTTATGCGGCCATTTTTTTGTTTATGACTTGAATTAATAATCTAGTAGAAGGAGTCGTGAAATGTATGAAAATGATATGTATGTATTGATAGAGGGCAATAGAAAAATGGATGACTGAGATAAAACTACTAAGATTTGCACCAAAAAATATGGTACAGTTGAATAATCTGAGAGATAATCTAATTCAATGAAAATTACAAAATGGTAGTGGAAATTATTGTCGAGCTGGCAAATATCGAATTTGTACATATCGTTAAAAAATGCAATGGTCGTATTGCTCCTAAAAAAGTCTTTTGTCTAAATCATCAAATGGATGTTTATAAATTTTATTTTGAAAACATAATCTCTTAAAAAGTTGTTTTTTATATATTTGTGAAGAAAATTTAAAATAATAAAAAACAAATGTCTGTAATTGAAACAAAATATATGCGTACTATATAATAGAATGATAAAAAAAATTCGAATGTAAAATTATACTATCAAAAAGTTGACAAATTTCCGATACATGGATTCAAAATTAGATTTAATTTGAAATAGAATTGAAATTATTGTATAAAAATATTTTATAAAATATCTAAAATTATCTCCATTTAAATAGAATAAAATCAAATCATATATTTAGCCAAAAAATAAAAATAAACAATATTATATATGTGATAAATTTGGAAAGTGAAAAAATATTTCTGTTTTTATTTTTTATTTTTTTTGTCCATTTTTAATAGATAGGGGCTACAAGGGGAATCGTATTTTTCTACGCCACTTTTTGAAAACTTTTTAACTTTTTGAATACTTTTTTATACATTTTTAATTCAATTTTTGCTAAATAATGCATAATTATATAGTTAAAATAGCTTCCCGATTCATCCAGCAATTCAAGGAGCCTGATTCGGCTTCGCGCAGCCCTGTGGTGATCTCTGGTGCGTATATTCCTGAAAAATTATGTAAAAATAAAAAAAATTATATCAAAAAAAGCAAATAGTTATAATTTTAAGAGAAAATTTAAATTTACGATTTTTTTGGTTAATTTTCTTAACAGAGTAAGTTAAATTTCACCTTAAGATGGCGGTTTTTTACTTTCCATGAATAGCTCTTCATGGATAGAAAAAACATTCAAAAAGTGGCGTAGAAAAAAACGATTGTCCGGGCTACAACGATAAGAATTTGTCAAAAAATTGAAAGAAAAATTAAATATCTGATGAATTTATTAATAAAGGTAACAAATATCATCTATATATATTCACAAATATAAATTATTGCTCAATTTTTTAAAATATCTGTTAGCAGTGGAGATATCACTTTTTGAAATTGAGAAGGTTTGTTTAATTTTTTTGAAAAAATTAAAAAAAAAATGGTACGTTTATCTTTTTATATAAAGATCCAAAAAGATCAATTCCGAACTTTAGATTATATTTAATACCCAAATTGTTATAAATTACATCAAATTCAACCAGATACAACATCTTTTATGCATCGATAATAGATTAAAATTTCTCAAATAATTGATATAACTTGGTATATTTTGAATTTCAAGCTATTCATGATTGATATTTGCAAAAAACTATTTTTTTAAGTAAATGATATTTAAAGTATAGTATAAAAAAAAACAGAAAACCATAAATATTAATGTTTTAAATTATGATAGAAATCAAACAAACCTTGTGAAATTAAAAAAGTGATATTTCGACTACCTATAGATATTTCTTAAAAAAAAATTTATAGAAATAACATAAATAATATTTATAAAAAATATTTGTATTTATTATTAAAATTGGTTAGAGTAAAAAAAAAACTTTTTTTTCCTATCGTTGTAACCCCTATTTTAATAGGCCTTATTTTTTTTACATCACAAATACTATAAACGTCTTTTTAACGTATTTTTTCATAAAATAACGATTTTTTGATTTGTAGTATCAATGAAACTTTTTGAATACGAATAAATTTTTTTTTTATTTTATGAAGAATCAAAAATAATATTATTTAATTTGAAAAACATTTTACTATTTTATCTTTTTATTTTTATATTATTTAAAACATTTTTAATATAAAAAAATAATTGTAGATCAAGATAAAAATAAAAAACTAATATCGAGAAAATAACGTATTTACAATTGTAATTACAATTGTAATTTTTAAACGGACAAGTTGTATACAATTGTAAATACAAAAACCAAGGCTTAATTTTTAAAGTAATTTAATTCAATTATATAAAATATTTAAATTCTTGAAGAAAGAAGAAAAGTTTATTAGTTAAAAAAAAAAAACAACTAGAAAACGTTATTTTCGAAAATTTTAAAAATTTTGGGTAACTTATTTTTAGACAATCAGTAATTCATAAAGGTGAATTATGATCTCAAAATTTTGAGGTCTCAAATTTTTCTTAATCACTTTTTCAAATAACGAATTCGAATAGCTTTATCTAGTCATGCCATAATTATAAATATGTAATATATATTATCATTAAATTATTAAGTGCATTTTTCATTTTTTCAATTAATATAATAATGGTTCAATCAAAATTTGATCAAATCTGAAAAGTATTCATTTTTTAATCAATGTCTCATTCATTTACAAGATAGATATAAAATATGTGTATCAACATAAATATATATATTATTCTCTTTAATCTGAAACATAATCTATTACAAATTCAAATACAATTTTTTTTAATTTCACATTTCTACTAGTGTGATATTATCATTTTAATTAATAATAACATAGATAAATCTATAGAATTATTGATTAAATCATCAATTCATGGTTTTTAGAATTCAAAATGCTTGCCTAAATTCATAGTTTTTCTTTGTTTATGAAATTTAATAATGATAGTGCTAAAATGAAAAATGAAATCATTAAATACGCCTATAAAACAAGCAAACTTAATAATAACATAGATAAATCTATAGAATTATTGATTAAATCATCAATTCATGGTTTTTAGAATTCAAAATGCTTGCCTAAATTCATAGTTTTTCTTTGTTTATGAAATTTAATAATGATAGTGCTAAAATGAAAAATGAAATCATTAAATACGCCTATAAAACAAGCAAACTTCCTTTTGAAATATAGTCCTGTTGAATTTAAGGAAAATGTTGATATTAAAGAAAATCTGACAGAAACCGCTTATTTTTTTTATGACATTTTTAATCATTTTGAATTCAGAATTAAAAATATTAATAAATTTAATACATAACAATATTATACATTTTATTATTAATATAATTTTACGAACAAAATCAATTTTTAACTGATTTTCAAGAGAATAATATGATGATATCGTTCTTAATATATGACAAATAATAAAGCAATTACATTTGTCTCTTTATTATGACTTACTATTTCAAAAATATAGCGAAGTTTATTATTTATATGATGCCAATTTTCATCCTTTTCTTTGATCCGAAATAATTGAACAGAAAAAAAATTGAAACACTAAATACAAATAAACATATTATAGAAATTAATGATCTTTTTTTTATGAAGGACTAGAATTATTTACAAAACCAGAGACACCAAAACTAACAATTTTTTGTAAATTATTCAAAAACAACTGCTTTTCAAAATAAAGAAGTATTTTGTTATTGTTGAGATAAAAGTTGAATAATTTCAGCATTCCTTTTTATCCTTGCTAGTTTCAAAGCTGTTAGTTCTTCTCCATACGACGAAGAAACAAAATTTCTGTCAATTTCTGGTCTTTGTAACAAATTTTGACAATTTCAGTATTTTCTTCAGAGACGGCTAGCCATAAAGGACTTTTTTCATAATGGGAACTTTCACCAGATGAAAATGAGTGGCGTGATTCTGTTTTTGTGACATTTACATCAACTTTTGGAGACTCCACCAAAGCTTTAACGACTTGTGGCAAATTTTTTTCAATAGCAATAGTGAGAACAGTTGAAAAAATGTAATTTTCGAATCCTCTAAACTTTAAAGGCATTCTTTGTATTTGGTCTTCTCTTCTGAACTCATCTTGGAAGTATTCATATCTGTATTTGTAATTTGGATCGATATTTGGATGGTTCAATAAGAGACGAATTACTTGAACATCACCTTTTTCAACTACAATGTACAATTCTGATTTCTCTTGCCATTCTCTTTGTGAATTTGTATAATTATCGGTATGATATCCAGATTTAATAATATGTTTTAAATCTATATCTGGAATTGATAATAAAAGTTGTATAATTTCAATATCTCCTTTCTCTATTGCTGCCATTAAAGAACTTTTGACATTTTTCCCTTCATCAAATGAAGATTCCAGATTAATATCTAAATCTGATCGAGACGATAATTGTCGAATACTATCGATATCTCTATTTTCAATGGCTGTAACAAATGCTGTTACTTCGTATTTATATTCACCATGGGAGGGTGAGTGCCATAAAAATGCATATTGATAATTGACATTAATATTAGGATTTTCTAATAATAAATTAACAATTATGCTACTTTTGTTTCTTAATGCTATATATAAAGCTGTGTGCTTGATTTCTCTATATTTTAAATCAAATTCTTTATTATCGCAGCAAACATTATAAAAATACTCTTGAATAATGCTATCTTTGGCATTAATATATAAAATGATGAAAATTTTTTTTTTTGAAAGATTATCTGAATATTCACAAAATTATTGTATGATATTTATAAAAAAAGGAATTTAATATTATAAATATATTTATAAGTGCATATTTAACGATATATATCAAAACCAATTACAGATACTAATTTAATATCGTAACGTTATTTTTTTTATTAGAAAAATTTTAAAATATAAAAATCTAATTTTCTAAATATTTATTGAAGATAATTTATTAAAGATAATTTATTATAAATTATATCAATATATTTGTTACGTAATAAGTAATATATCATATCATGATAAATATGAGATTCTTCCATATTGAGTGAGTTTTTCATTAAATTAATCAAAAAAATAAAAATGAATTATTTCATGATACATCGAATTACCTTTCAATTTAAACAAATACATAGCATCTATATGCAATAGCAATTAATATTTCTTCATAGTGATTAATTGTAAAACTATTCGATTGTGATAAAATAGAACAAAACAAAACTGAACGACCGTTTAAAATTAAAATAAAAAATAAATGTGTCTTTTTAGCAAGCTTAAGTTATTAAAATCAATTGATATTTTAATATATATAACCCATATTATAAATAAGTATATATCCGGATTAAATTCTATTATTTATGTTTTCTTTCTTATGAAAATTTTTGATTATTTGTTTTTTAAATTTCTCTATAATAAGTACCTCAGTAATTTTTATAAAAATCAGTATTATCTTCAATCATTCAGTGTTAATTGCATATAACAGCTTATATATTTCTAATAATTCATGAAAATAATATTTTATAAATGAGATATGTGCATTTTGATTGAAACAAGCAAAATTTCAGAAATATTTCAAACGTACATGATAACTTTTTTAATTATTATTTTCGAAGAGAATTATATATATCAAATGTTTTAGGCTAGTATTTAGATATTAAAGACTCCTTAAGAAGCTTTATTTTCTTTTTCAATCATACTTTTTTTAAAAAAAATAATTATTTATTTAATATTAATTTTTCATAAAATCAACTCAATAACGCAAATTAAAACATTTATCATGACATTTATTTGTCTCTATCAATGTTTTAAACCATATTTTTTTCTGTAAATAGTAAACAAAAATTTGGAGAAAATAAGAATTTTAAACTTTTCACAGTTGTTCGAATAATCTAACTTTTTTTGTTCTCCTTCCTAT
Organism: Tritrichomonas musculus; assembly: GCA_039105265.1. NCBI lineage: Eukaryota > Parabasalia > Tritrichomonadida > Tritrichomonadidae > Tritrichomonas > Tritrichomonas musculus. The sequence goes on from JAPFFF010000004.1 coordinate 5,726,347, forward strand.
TTTTTCATGATATAATTATTAATATTATTGATAGTTCACTGCCAACTATTATAACATATTTGTTATTTTAGAAAAAATCCTATAGGAAACTTTAAAAATAGATCACCTTGTTTTTGATTCTATATTTGAAAAATTTACTTAAATAAACTGTCTTTTTGAATTCAAAAGTAAATGTTAGAATTACAAATGTATTGCATTTTGTCTATAAATCTAAAAATATGGTATTCTTTTAAATATAATAAGGACTATTCATAGAAATACTATATTTTATTTTTTAATTTAATTTTAAACGGTCGTTTAGTTTTGTTTTGTTCTATTTTATCACAATCGAATAGTTTTACAATTAATCACTATGAAGAAATATTAATTGCTATTGCATATAGATGCTATGTATTTGTTTAAATTGAAAGGTAATTCGATGTATCATGAAATAATTCATTTTTATTTTTTTGATTAATTTAATGAAAAACTCACTCAATATGGAAGAATCTCATATTTATCATGATATGATATATTACTTATTACGTAACAAATATATTGATATAATTTATAATAAATTATCTTTAATAAATTATCTTCAATAAATATTTAGAAAATTAGATTTTTATATTTTAAAATTTTTCTAATAAAAAAAATAACGTTACGATATTAAATTAGTATCTGTAATAAAATACACTGAAATTACGAAAAATGAATCAATTAAATTATTTTTTTATTTTCATTTTTATATAAGTATAAAAGATTTAATAAAAAATTAGTGAGTACAATAATTTGTTATTATAGTAATAAATTAAATGAATATATTATTTGTATAGTTTTTGTAAAAACTGAAGACTGAGTTGATAATAATATGTTATTTTTACATTTTTTTCAAATATCCATGAATTATAAAATAATATATCTGATATTCCAAATACTAAGTTAATATCAAAAATTATTAGAAACATTAAAAATATTATTTTTATTTTCTTGTTTTTCTTCTATTTGAAAAAAATCTTTTATTATTTCAATCTAATAAAAAAATAGCCAAGACAGAAAATACTTATTTAAAAAAGTTAATTAAATATATATTCAATTATAATATATTTAATTAAAAAAAATATTTATATTAAAAAAAATATTTATTTAAATCTATATTAAATTAAAAATAAATAATTTAAATAAATATTTATTTAAAAAATTATTTAATTTTAAAAAAATATTTAATTTTTTTTTTAAAAAAAAATTAATTTAAAAAATATTTATTTATAAATATATTTAATTTTAATAAAATTATTTAATTAAATAAAAATATATTTATTTTTTTTTAAAAAAATTAATTTAAAAAATATTTATTTAAAAAAATATTTAATTAAATAAAAATATTTAATTTAAAAATATATTTATTTAAAAAAAAATTAATTTAAAAAAATATTTATTTATAAAAAATTAATTTGAAAAATATTTAATATAAAAAATTATTTTAAAAAAAAATATATATATTTAAAAAAATATTTAATTAAATAAAAATATATAATTTAAAAATATATTTATTTTAAAAAAAAATTAATTTAAAAAATATTTATTTAAAAAAATATTTAATTTAAAAAATATTAATTAAAAAAATATTTAATTAAATAAAAATATTTACTTTAAAAATATATTTATTTAAAAAAAATTAATTTAAAATATATTTAATATAAAAAAATTATTTAAAAAATATTTAATTTAAAAAATATTTATTTAAAAAAATATTTAATTAAATAAAAATATATTTATTTAAAAAAAAAATTTATTTAAAAAATATTTATTTAAAAAAATATTTAATTAAATAAAAATATTTAATTTAAAAATATATTTATTTAAAAAAAATTAATTTAAAATATATTTAATATAAAAAAATTATTCAAAAAAATATTTAATTTAATAAATTATTTAATTAAATAATTATTTAATTTAAAAATATTTATTAAAAAAATATTTTATTAAAAATATATTTAATTAAATAATTATTTAATTTAAAAATATTTATTAAAAAAATATTTTATTAAAAATATATTTAATTTAAAAAATTATATAATTAAATAATAATTTAATTTAAAAAATATTTATTTAAAAAAATATTTAATTAAATAAAAATATAATTATTTAAAAAAAAATTAATTTAAAAAATTATTTAATTAAATTATTATTTAATTTAAAAAATTATTTAATTAAATAATTATTTAACTTAAAAAATATTTATTTAAAAAAAATTAATTTAAAAAATTATATAATTAAATAATAATTTAATTTAAAAAATATTTATTTAAAAAAATATTTTATTAAAAATATATTTAATTTAAAAAATTATTTAATTAAATAACTATTTAACTTAAAAGATATTTATTTAAAAAAAATTAATTTAAAAAATTATTTAATTTAAAAAATTATTTAATTAAATAATTATTTATTTTAAAAAATATTTATTTAAAAAAATATTTAATTAAATAAAAATATTTAATTTAAAAATATATTTATTTAAAAAAAATTAATTTAAAAAATTATTTAATTAAATAATTATTTAATTTAAAAAATATTTATTTAAAAAAATATTTTATTAAAAATATATTTAATTTAAAAAATTATTTAATTAAATAACTATTTAACTTAAAAGATATTTATTTAAAAAATATTTATTTAAAAAAATATTTAATTAAATAAAAATATATTTATTTAAAAAAAATTAATTTAAAAAATTATTTAATTAAATAATTATTTATTTTAAAAAATATTTATTTAAAAAAATATTTAATTAAATAAAAATATATAATTTAAAAATATATTTATTTAAAAAAAATTATTTAAAAAAATATTTATTTAAATTATTATTTTATTTTTAAAAAAAATTTTATTATTATAATAAATAAAATAATAACTATTGATAAATTTTAGATTAATAAAATATTTAAATCATCAAATTATTTTGTTTAAAGTCTACTAATCGATTTTGATGTATATCTTTCAATATTGAAAAAGTTTTTAGAATATTAAGATTCTAAGAGCATTATTCGTGAAAAATTTTAATCAAAGGAGTATAAAATTGCTCAAAAACGATCTCAGAATTAACCAAAATTATTTTCAAAAAATATTTTTATGCAATTGAAAACAAAAAAAAAAAAAAAACAAAACAAAAAACAAAAAAAAAAAAAAAAAAAAAAAAAAAAAAAGTAATATTATGATAATACATTTAATTTATAAAGCATTATAAAGTAAAAATTGTTATCATAAAATATTTATAATAAAGTAAATCTTCTGCATCTGTAGATCTTCTTCGTCCGTAAATCTTCTGCATCTGTGGATCTTCTGTATCTGTAAATCTTCTGCATCTGTGGATCTTCTGTATCTGTAGATCTTCTTCGTCCGTAAATCTTCTGCATCTGTAGATCTTCTTCGTCCGTAAATCTTCTGCATCTGTAAATCTTCTGTATCTGTAAATCTTCTGCATCTGTAGATCTTCTTCGTCCGTAAATCTTCTGCATCTGTGGATCTTCTGTATCTGTAAATCTTCTGCATCTGTGGATCTTCTGTATCTGTAGATCTTCTTCGTCCGTAAATCTTCTGCATCTGTAAATCTTCTGTATCTGTAAATCTTCTGCATCTGTAGATCTTCTTCGTCCGTAAATCTTCTGCATCTGTAAATCTTCTGTATCTGTAAATCTTCTGCATCTGTAGATCTTCTTCGTCCGTAAATCTTCTGCATCTGTGGATCTTCTGTATCTGTAAATCTTCTGCATCTGTGGATCTTCTGTATCTGTAGATCTTCTTCGTCCGTAAATCTTCTGCATCCGTAAATCTTCTTCGTCCGTAAATCTTCTGCATCTGTGGATCTTCTGTATCAGTAAATCTTCTGCATCTGTGGATCTTCTGTATCTGTAGATCTTCTTCGTCCGTAAATCTTCTGCATCTGTAAATCTTCTTCGTCCGTAAATCTTCTGCATCTGTGGATCTTCTGTATCTGTAGATCTTCTTCGTCCGTAAATCTTCTGCATCTGTAAATCTTCTTCGTCCGTAAATCTTCTGCATCCGTAAATCTTCTTCGTCCGTAAATCTTCTGCATCTGTAGATCTTCTTCGTCCGTAAATCTTCTGCATCTGTAAATCTTCTTCGTCCGTAAATCTTCTGCATCTGTAGATCTTCTTCGTCCGTAAATCTTCTGCATCTGTAAATCTTCTTCGTCCGTAAATCTTCTGCATCTGTAGATCTTCTTCGTCCGTAAATCTTCTGCATCTGTAAATCTTCTGCATCTGTAGATCTTCTTCGTCCGTAAATCTTCTGCATCTGTGGATCTTCTGTATCTGTAAATCTTCTGCATCTGTGGATCTTCTGTATCTGTAGATCTTCTTCGTCCGTAAATCTTCTGCATCTGTAGATCTTCTTCGTCCGTAAATCTTCTGCATCTGTAAATCTTCTGTATCTGTAAATCTTCTGCATCTGTAGATCTTCTTCGTCCGTAAATCTTCTGCATCTGTGGATCTTCTGTATCTGTAAATCTTCTGCATCTGTGGATCTTCTGTATCTGTAGATCTTCTTCGTCCGTAAATCTTCTGCATCTGTAAATCTTCTTCGTCCGTAAATCTTCTGCATCTGTGGATCTTCTGTATCTGTAGATCTTCTTCGTCCGTAAATCTTCTGCATCTGTAAATCTTCTTCGTCCGTAAATCTTCTGCATCCGTAAATCTTCTTCGTCCGTAAATCTTCTGCATCTGTAGATCTTCTTCGTCCGTAAATCTTCTGCATCTGTAAATCTTCTTCGTCCGTAAATCTTCTGCATCTGTAGATCTTCTTCGTCCGTAAATCTTCTGCATCTGTAAATCTTCTTCGTCCGTAAATCTTCTGCATCTGTAGATCTTCTTCGTCCGTAAATCTTCTGCATCTGTAAATCTTCTGCATCTGTAGATCTTCTTCGTCCGTAAATCTTCTGCATCTGTAAATCTTCTGTATCTGTAAATCTTCTGCATCTGTAGATCTTCTTCGTCCGTAAATCTTCTGCATCTGTGGATCTTCTGTATCAGTAAATCTTCTGCATCTGTGGATCTTCTGTATCTGTAGATCTTCTTCGTCCGTAAATCTTCTGCATCTGTAGATCTTCTTCGTCCGTAAATCTTCTGCATCTGTAAATCTTCTGTATCTGTAAATCTTCTGCATCTGTAGATCTTCTTCGTCCGTAAATCTTCTGCATCTGTGGATCTTCTGTATCAGTAAATCTTCTGCATCTGTGGATCTTCTGTATCTGTAGATCTTCTTCGTCCGTAAATCTTCTGCATCCGTAAATCTTCTTCGTCCGTAAATCTTCTGCATCTGTGGATCTTCTGTATCAGTAAATCTTCTTCGTCCGTAAATCTTCTGCATCTGTAAATCTTCTTCGTCCGTAAATCTTCTGCATCTGTGGATCTTCTGTATCTGTAGATCTTCTTCGTCCGTAAATCTTCTGCATCTGTAGATCTTCTTCGTCCGTAAATCTTCTGCATCTGTAAATCTTCTGTATCTGTAAATCTTCTGCATCTGTAGATCTTCTTCGTCCGTAAATCTTCTGCATCCGTAAATCTTCTTCGTCCGTAAATCTTCTGCATCTGTGGATCTTCTGTATCAGTAAATCTTCTTCGTCCGTAAATCTTCTGCATCTGTAAATCTTCTTCGTCCGTAAATCTTCTGCATCTGTGGATCTTCTGTATCTGTAGATCTTCTTCGTCCGTAAATCTTCTGCATCTGTAAATCTTCTTCGTCCGTAAATCTTCTGCATCCGTAAATCTTCTTCGTCCGTAAATCTTCTGCATCTGTAGATCTTCTTCGTCCGTAAATCTTCTGCATCTGTAAATCTTCTTCGTCCGTAAATCTTCTGCATCTGTAGATCTTCTTCGTCCGTAAATCTTCTGCATCTGTAAATCTTCTTCGTCCGTAAATCTTCTGCATCTGTAGATCTTCTTCGTCCGTAAATCTTCTGCATCTGTAAATCTTCTGCATCTGTAGATCTTCTTCGTCCGTAAATCTTCTGCATCTGTGGATCTTCTGTATCTGTAAATCTTCTGCATCTGTGGATCTTCTGTATCTGTAGATCTTCTTCGTCCGTAAATCTTCTGCATCTGTAGATCTTCTTCGTCCGTAAATCTTCTGCATCTGTAAATCTTCTGTATCTGTAAATCTTCTGCATCTGTAGATCTTCTTCGTCCGTAAATCTTCTGCATCTGTGGATCTTCTGTATCAGTAAATCTTCTGCATCTGTGGATCTTCTGTATCTGTAGATCTTCTTCGTCCGTAAATCTTCTGCATCTGTAAATCTTCTGTATCTGTAAATCTTCTGCATCTGTAGATCTTCTTCGTCCGTAAATCTTCTGCATCTGTAAATCTTCTGCATCTGTAAATCTTCTTCGTCCGTAAATCTTCTGCATCTGTGGATCTTCTGTATCTGTAGATCTTCTTCGTCCGTAAATCTTCTGCATCTGTAAATCTTCTTCGTCCGTAAATCTTCTGCATCCGTAAATCTTCTTCGTCCGTAAATCTTCTGCATCTGTAGATCTTCTTCGTCCGTAAATCTTCTGCATCTGTAAATCTTCTTCGTCCGTAAATCTTCTGCATCTGTAGATCTTCTTCGTCCGTAAATCTTCTGCATCTGTAAATCTTCTTCGTCCGTAAATCTTCTGCATCTGTAGATCTTCTTCGTCCGTAAATCTTCTGCATCTGTAAATCTTCTGCATCTGTAGATCTTCTTCGTCCGTAAATCTTCTGCATCTGTAAATCTTCTGTATCTGTAAATCTTCTGCATCTGTAGATCTTCTTCGTCCGTAAATCTTCTGCATCTGTGGATCTTCTGTATCAGTAAATCTTCTGCATCTGTGGATCTTCTGTATCTGTAGATCTTCTTCGTCCGTAAATCTTCTGCATCTGTAGATCTTCTTCGTCCGTAAATCTTCTGCATCTGTAAATCTTCTGTATCTGTAAATCTTCTGCATCTGTAGATCTTCTTCGTCCGTAAATCTTCTGCATCTGTGGATCTTCTGTATCAGTAAATCTTCTGCATCTGTGGATCTTCTGTATCTGTAGATCTTCTTCGTCCGTAAATCTTCTGCATCCGTAAATCTTCTTCGTCCGTAAATCTTCTGCATCTGTGGATCTTCTGTATCAGTAAATCTTCTTCGTCCGTAAATCTTCTGCATCTGTAAATCTTCTTCGTCCGTAAATCTTCTGCATCTGTGGATCTTCTGTATCTGTAGATCTTCTTCGTCCGTAAATCTTCTGCATCTGTAGATCTTCTTCGTCCGTAAATCTTCTGCATCTGTAAATCTTCTGTATCTGTAAATCTTCTGCATCTGTAGATCTTCTTCGTCCGTAAATCTTCTGCATCTGTAAATCTTCTTCGTCCGTAAATCTTCTGCATCTGTAAATCTTCTTCGTCCGTAAATCTTCTGCATCTGTGGATCTTCTGTATCTGTAGATCTTCTTCGTCCGTAAATCTTCTGCATCTGTAAATCTTCTGCATCTGTAGATCTTCTTCGTCCGTAAATCTTCTGCATCTGTAAATCTTCTGTATCTGTAAATCTTCTGCATCTGTAGATCTTCTTCGTCCGTAAATCTTCTGCATCTGTGGATCTTCTGTATCTGTAAATCTTCTGCATCTGTGGATCTTCTGTATCTGTAGATCTTCTTCGTCCGTAAATCTTCTGCATCTGTAGATCTTCTTCGTCCGTAAATCTTCTGCATCTGTAAATCTTCTGTATCTGTAAATCTTCTGCATCTGTAGATCTTCTTCGTCCGTAAATCTTCTGCATCTGTGGATCTTCTGTATCAGTAAATCTTCTGCATCTGTGGATCTTCTGTATCTGTAGATCTTCTTCGTCCGTAAATCTTCTGCATCCGTAAATCTTCTTCGTCCGTAAATCTTCTGCATCTGTGGATCTTCTGTATCAGTAAATCTTCTGCATCTGTGGATCTTCTGTATCTGTAGATCTTCTTCGTCCGTAAATCTTCTGCATCTGTAAATCTTCTTCGTCCGTAAATCTTCTGCATCTGTGGATCTTCTGTATCTGTAGATCTTCTTCGTCCGTAAATCTTCTGCATCTGTAAATCTTCTTCGTCCGTAAATCTTCTGCATCCGTAAATCTTCTTCGTCCGTAAATCTTCTGCATCTGTAGATCTTCTTCGTCCGTAAATCTTCTGCATCTGTAAATCTTCTTCGTCCGTAAATCTTCTGCATCTGTAGATCTTCTTCGTCCGTAAATCTTCTGCATCTGTAAATCTTCTTCGTCCGTAAATCTTCTGCATCTGTAGATCTTCTTCGTCCGTAAATCTTCTGCATCTGTAGATCTTCTTCGTCCGTAAATCTTCTGCATCTCTTCTGTATCTGTAAATCTTCTGTATCTGTAGATCTTCTTCGTCCGTAAATCTTCTTCGTCCGTAAATCTTCTGCATCTGTAGATCTTCTTCGTCCGTAAATCTTCTGCATCTCTTCTGTATCTGTAAATCTTCTGTATCTGTAGATCTTCTGTATCTGTAGATCTTCTTCGTCCGTAAATCTTCTGCATCTGTGGATCTTCTTCGTCCGTAAATCTTCTGCATCTGTAGATCTTCTTCGTCCGTAAATCTTCTGCATCTGTAAATCTTCTTCGTCCGTAAATCTTCTGCATCTGTAGATCTTCTTCGTCCGTAAATCTTCTGCATCTGTAAATCTTCTTCGTCCGTAAATCTTCTGCATCTGTAGATCTTCTTCGTCCGTAAATCTTCTGCATCTGTAGATCTTCTGCATCTGTAAATCTTCTTCGTCCGTAAATCTTCTGCATCTGTAGATCTTCTTCGTCCGTAAATCTTCTGCATCTCTTCTGTATCTGTAAATCTTCTGTATCTGTAAATCTTCTGCATCTGTAGATCTTCTTCGTCCGTAAATCTTCTGCATCTGTGGATCTTCTTCGTCCGTAAATCTTCTGCATCTGTAGATCTTCTTCGTCCGTAAATCTTCTGCATCTGTGGATCTTCTGTATCTGTAAATCTTCTTCGTCCGTAAATCTTCTGCATCTGTGGATCTTCTGCATCTGTAGATCTTCTTCGTTCTTAAATCTTCTGCATTTGTAAATCTTTTTTATCTGTAGATCCTCTTCGTCCTAAAATTTTAGATCAATGGTAAAACGATGGAACTTTTTGAAATAGAAAATTCACTAAAATTCAAATGCCAGCCCATTATTTTTTCTCTCAATTCATGTGACAAAAAATATTTATTTCAAATTTACTAAGTTTTTATTATTTCTTTTCAATTTAAAATTAAAATTTTCGAAATATCATTAAATGATCAAAGATCAATTCAGTTTGCAGACATTTTCATAAGATTTTGCCACTAATATAATTTGACTGTGCCTTTTATTGTTCTTGGTGCCAAATTAAAGATTCAAAAATTTTAATTTTTAACAAGAAACACTTATATTTTAGTCCATACGCCATTATACTTCTTTGATTTTTATAATTTTTGCTTGGCATTTCCAATATTCAGTATAAATATTTCAAAAGCATACTCAACTCAACAAAATTATTTCAAATAAATGCTCACCCTATTGATTTACGTCATTTTTAAATGGATCATCCATATATTTTGCCTGTTAATTACACTCTTTTTGAACAAGTTTGTAAATTTTTATATTAATTCAATTTTAATATAAAATAATAAATTTGAATTGGTTCAAAACTCAGACCAAAAATGAATAAAAAAGTTCTCATATTTGAATTAATACGTTATAAAATAACTGATAATAAGGCCAATTTTAGGTTGAAGGTGGACTGACTTTTGAATTGCATGTTAAACTTTTTCTGTAGGTTGCTGTGGTAAATGGTTCACCCGTTGCTCTAGACATAAGGGTAATTTGCGACTTCAAGGTATTTATAAATAATTAAATCAAACGATAATTTTACATTTAAAAAGTAACAAATTTTAACTTGAAATGTGATTTAAAAAAAAAATTTTAATCCATAAATTTGATCGAAATTGATAATAATGCATTATTATCTTGAGTTATTCAAGATTTTCTTCAAATTTGAGATGCAAACACTATGAAACATCTCAAATATCAAATGAGCAAGCTGATTTATATTTAAATATCAAAATTTGTTTTAAGGTTCAAAATTTTCCAAGTTAAATTACACACACACACACACAAAAAAAAAAAAAAAAAAAAAAAAAAAAAAAAGATTTAAAATCAAAATCCTTTATTCAAAATAAGTCAAATTTTTATTTTTTTTGTTAAAAAAATAAAAATGGAATTATATGATTTGAACCAAAAAAAATCGATCTTAAATTGCGATTGATGAATCACCTTGTGTAGATGTTGTAGAAGCATTCTTCTTCTTAATGACGAGGAAGTAAACAAGAAGAGCAATGATTGCTGCAACAACAACAACGCATGCAATAACAATACCTGCAATTGCGCCTGCTGATAAACCGTCTTTATCTTTAGGTGGTTTTTGCTGATAATCATCTGGCTTCATTGCTACCAAATTATATTGTTTTTCATTTTTTTCATCTCGATCGCAAACGGCATTATTTTTGTTAAAGACATCATTGCCCTTAAATGAATTATCTTTAATATCCATGCAAGCATTATATGATTTATTGTTATTGTTATTGTCGATGAGGAATGATGCGACAGTAAAGTTTTCTGCTGCATCTGGAACTGGTTGACCTTCTGCTAAATCATTTATAGTAATATCTCCTGTTGTATTAGGTGGATTAATTCCAGTAAAGACTAGAGGTGCTCTTTGGTTTCCATATCCTTTACCAATATGGAAGAGTTCGATTGGTGTACCTGCAACATTGACGGTGTCATCAATATCAATCAATGATCTTAATCCAACTTTAAGTTTCTCAAATTTCAAGTTTCTTGCTTTAAAATCAGAATCAGCTTCAACTTTAGCAAGATTGCAAACAGTTTGGAATATTGAATTGCCATTATTAACTTGACCAGTAAATGTTTTGTCTCCAAATACATCTAAGGTTAAAATTGTAATATTAGCTGAATCAGATTCGAGTTTGATTTCTTCTGAATCAGGTTGGAATGTAACAGTTTTAAGTGTAAGATCTTTTTCTTCACCAATAGGATCGAATTTAAGAGTTCCACCTCCAGCTATATTAATGTTTCTATTTGCAGCTGGGATTTTGAGTTTGTTTCCATTGCATTCAATATTAGCTGATGTTGAAGTAGGCAATTGAACTACAAATGTTTTAGTTACACTCTTAATATCAAGGTAATAATTCTTACTTGCAAAACCCTTTGGAATAGTAATTCCAACTGCATCACTTGGCAATATTTTACGAACAGGGTTGTTGTCTCCAATTTTTGCATCTTCTTTAAGAACGTAATTATTTCCTCCATCAGTTGGAACTGGATTGAATTCAGAATCTGGGATTTCAAAAATATCTGAAATGTTGACTTTTGGTGGTGAATATGGAGCTGGTGGTCGAACACATTTATTGTCAACGAAATCATAATGTGCTGTGCAAACACAGGTTCCAGGTTTAATTCTAGAAAACTTAAAGTTTTCGGTAGAATTGCATTCAGCGCATATTGACATATCACCTGCATAACATTTTGTGCATCCTAATATTCCATTGCAATCAACCTTAGTGGTGTTGATACATCTTCCATCAAAAATGAAATCAAATCCTTCTTTGCACTCTCTACAATGGTTATCTTCGCTATCATCATAATTTGTGCATTTGCCGCAATTTGAGTCTGGGCAATTAGTAATTAAGCAAGGTGAATATTGAGATTGATATAATCCATCACCACATTCAGTGCACTTTCCACCTTTCAATCCAAAGTTAGCTTTACATTTTTGACAAATTTTGTTTGGACCTAAGCAAAATTCGCAATTAGAATTCTCATCGCAATCAACCTTTTCAAGACACTGATTTTCGTATTCATAAAAGTTATTGTTATTATCGCAAGTGCAGTAACCGTTATTTTCAACCCAATGTGCATCTTTATTACATTTTGTGCATTCATATTCATCATTGCATTCTAAACAACCTGGGATATTAGAACAACTGAAAGAAGAAATATCATATGGAATGCATGCTTTATGATCTTGACTTAGATAGTATGGTCCTTCACATCTTATACAATAAAACTCTCCATTTTCAACAGTGCACATTCCAGATTCAATATCATTACTTCCAAATTCTGCACAATTTGGTATTGTGGCGCAATCATAATTGCATGGTTTATCTGGACCATTATAAAGATCTCCCTTACATTTTGTGCAATAACCTCCTCTGAGACCAAATCCTTCTTTGCATTTTTCGCAATAAGTGTTATCATTTGACTTGCATTGTTCACAATTGTTAACTGTGCAGGTTGATTGTGGTGGTTGGGTTGAAACGCATTTACCATTTTTAATGGTTTGGGTGTCATCAGCGCATTTGCATCGTTTGCCTCCAATTGCATCTGAATCATCTACTGGGTTTTGAGCAAAGCCAAAGTCACTTGCTGTATTGCATACGCAAATAGCATTTTGCAAAACAAATCCATAGTCTGTATAGCATTGAGCGCATTTACTTGTATCTCCATCAACACATTTCGAGCAACCAACAAGTGTGCATTCGGTAGAAGGTGGTTCTGATGAGACTGCATCTTCGGATTGTGAATCTGAAGAACTTGAATCAGTTATTTTTTCACATTTGCCTTCATCGTTTGCTTCATACCCATCTTTGCATGTTTGACATTTGGTTAATTCTGTTGTACTACAAGCTGAGCATTGTTCATCTTCACAGCAATTTGCTAGTCCAGGTACAATAGTTGTTTGGTCGTTACATACAATTTCTAAGATTTCTACTTTTTCGGTTGGTTTATCTGATTCTTTAACATTATCATCATAATTTTTGCCATCTCCTTTTACGGAAACTTTAATTCTTTTATTTGCATTAGCTGGCTTTAATAATAATGTTGATGTGGTTTCATCTTTAATAGCAGTAGATTTGTCTTCGTCATCTAATTCACTCCATGTATAAGTAGCTTGCCCTACTGGTATATTAAGAGGTTTATTTTCTGAATCAAATGTTTTAGCGGTTAATGTTTGTCCAACTTTTGGTGTGCCTTCAATAGTAACTGATGCAATTTTCGGTAAGGCTACAACTGGTCCAAAATCTTCAGTAGATGATACTGGAGTATCAACATAATCGTTATTTCCTGAAATGGTAACTGCAACCTTTATCAAATGGTCTATAAGATCTTTGGCTAATACAAATTTGTTTGAAGTTTGGTCAATTTTAACATAATCTCCTGTTGAACTTTTTTCTTTTGATGACCATTCATATGTTTTTGTGCCTTCAATAACAGATGGATCTGTTGTTGCTTCTATTGTTTGGCCAACCTTAGGAGTACCTGATATTTTAACTCTATACTGAACTTTATCATTTTCACCAACAACTTCTGGTGATGGATCAGATGTAACAGGTGATTCATAATCTTCATCAGTTGTTGTAACAGTTACTGTGATAGTGGACCCAATATATTCATTTGTTAATGTCAATTTAGATGGATCTGTACTAGGATTGGTAATAGTAGTAGTTTCCCCATTATTAGTTTGCTTCCATTCATATTTAATACCTGCTAATCCAATTGGTGTTACGGTTGCGATTAATTCTTTTTTTTCTTTAGCAGTACCTTCAATAGCAACAGTAACCGGTATCTTTTTCACTTCTTCTGTTGGATTAGAAAGAACTGGACCAGAAATATAATTTATCCCATCACCTGTTACAGCAACAACTACTTTTTTATTATATTGATCTTTAGTTAGTTTAAAAGTTTCTGTTGATGTTGATCCTTCTATTGGATCATATTGATCTGTACCATCACCAACTGTTTTCCATTCATATTTAGTTACAGTAATTCCAGATGGTTCTGTGGTTGCTGTTAAAGTTTGACCAATTTGAGGAGTTCCTTTTAATGTAACAGTAAATGATTTTGGATTGGGTGCAACGACAGCATCTGTTGTTACTGTTTCTTTTCCAGTATCGAATTCATATGTTGAACCTGATTTTAATGTAACGGTGACTGAAAGCTTCTTTTTGGCGGTGAAATCATCATTTGTTGGTGTGTATGTAGCTCCATTTCCATTAGTAAGTGCCTCTGTTTCACCTTCATAAGTCCATTTGTATGTATCAACATCTGCTGCTGCTGCTGCTGGGTTGAATTCTAACTCCAAAGCTGTTCCAACTTTAGGTGCATCTCCTCCTTTGATAGTGAAAGTTACTTGTGTCTTTGTTCCTGTTGTTTCGGCAACAGCTGCGGCTGTTGTTTTTGTGTCTTCGCCTTCACCAAATTCATATGTTGATCCTGCTTTCAAAGTAAGAGTGACAGTGATTTTCTTTCCAACGTCAGCAGGAGAAACTGGAGTGTATTTAGCTCCATTTCCATTAGTAAGTGCTTCTGTTTCACCTTCATAAGTCCATTTGTATGTATCAACATCTGCTGCTGCTGCTGTTGGGTCGAATTCTAACTCCAAAGCTGTTCCAACTTTAGGTGCATCTCCTCCTTTGATAGTGAAAGTTACTTGTGTCTTTGTTCCTGTTGTTTCGGCAACAGCTGCGGCTGTTGTTTTTGTGTCTTCGCCTTCACCAAATTCATATGTTGATCCTGCTTTCAAAGTAAGAGTGACAGTGATTTTCTTTCCAACGTCAGCAGGAGAAACTGGAGTGTATTTAGCTCCATTTCCATTAGTAAGTGCTTCTGTTTCACCTTCATAAGTCCATTTGTATGTATCAACATCTGCTGCTGCTGCTGTTGGGTCGAATTCTAACTCCAAAGCTGTTCCAACTTTAGGTGCATCTCCTCCTTTGATAGTGAAAGTTACTTGTGTCTTTGTTCCTGTTGTTTCGGCAACAGCTGCGGCTGTTGTTTTTGTGTCTTCGCCTTCACCAAATTCATATGTTGATCCTGCTTTCAAAGTAAGAGTGACAGTGATTTTCTTTCCAACGTCAGCAGGAGAAACTGGAGTGTATTTAGCTCCATTTCCATTAGTAAGTGCTTCTGTTTCACCTTCATAAGTCCATTTGTATGTATCAACATCTGCTGCTGCTGCTGTTGGGTCGAATTCTAACTCCAAAGCTGTTCCAACTTTAGGTGCATCTCCTCCTTTGATAGTGAAAGTTACTTGTGTCTTTGTTCCTGTTGTTTCGGCAACAGCTGCGGCTGTTGTTTTTGTGTCTTCGCCTTCACCAAATTCATATGTTGATCCTGCTTTCAAAGTAAGAGTGACAGTGATTTTCTTTCCAACGTCAGCAGGAGAAACTGGAGTGTATTTAGCTCCATTTCCATTAGTAAGTGCTTCTGTTTCACCTTCATAAGTCCATTTGTATGTATCAACATCTGCTGCTGCTGCTGTTGGGTCGAATTCTAACTCCAAAGCTGTTCCAACTTTAGGTGCATCTCCTCCTTTGATAGTGAAAGTTACTTGTGTCTTTGTTCCTGTTGTTTCGGCAACAGCTGCGGCTGTTGTTTTTGTGTCTTCGCCTTCACCAAATTCATATGTTGATCCTGCTTTCAAAGTAAGAGTGACAGTGATTTTCTTTCCAACGTCAGCAGGAGAAACTGGAGTGTATTTAGCTCCATTTCCATTAGTAAGTGCTTCTGTTTCACCTTCATAAGTCCATTTGTATGTATCAACATCTGCTGCTGCTGCTGTTGGGTCGAATTCTAACTCCAAAGCTGTTCCAACTTTAGGTGCATCTCCTCCTTTGATAGTGAAAGTTACTTGTGTCTTTGTTCCTGTTGTTTCGGCAACAGCTGCGGCTGTTGTTTTTGTGTCTTCGCCTTCACCAAATTCATATGTTGATCCTGCTTTCAAAGTAAGAGTGACAGTGATTTTCTTTCCAACGTCAGCAGGAGAAACTGGAGTGTATTTAGCTCCATTTCCATTAGTAAGTGCTTCTGTTTCACCTTCATAAGTCCATTTGTATGTATCAACATCTGCTGCTGCTGCTGTTGGGTCGAATTCTAACTCCAAAGCTGTTCCAACTTTAGGTGCATCTCCTCCTTTGATAGTGAAAGTTACTTGTGTCTTTGTTCCTGTTGTTTCGGCAACAGCTGCGGCTGTTGTTTTTGTGTCTTCGCCTTCACCAAATTCATATGTTGATCCTGCTTTCAAAGTAAGAGTGACAG